>CM057471.1:50427318-56297318 GCA_030035585.1 Dugong dugon | reverse complement strand
CTGTCAGACAGGGGTGCTGAGAGGTATTACCTGCTCTGACACAGCCTACAGAGAGCCCGGAATCACCTGGTGGGAGGGTGGGTGGTGTTTCTGGGAGAGGTGCACATGCAATATTCATCATCACTGGTTTTAGTAGGAAAAGCTCTGCTAAAATGGACTGAATTATGTGAGTCAATATGTTTTATGTTTTTGGCATTTCCATCTGTGGAGAATTCCTATCCAAAACATACTGCTTTGAGCCCCCCCTCCCCCGAATCTTAAAAAGTTGTTCTGCAGAATTGGGGTAAATCTATAGATTTCTTTGTATCTATATGATTTGCCGTTGCTGATACCATATCCTCTACAATTAAAAGTGTGCCAAAAAGGCACTAAGTTAACGTCTTTTCATACTTTAAAACAAAAAGAGGTTTTGTGGTCCTTGTGTTTCCTCACATTATGAAAAAATATCATTTGGCAATAGCAATACTTAGCTTTGTCCTCCAAAAAGGCAGCCTTAGTTATGAACCTCACTTTCTTGCTTATTTCTTTAAGAGGACTGAGGACTGGCTGTATCTATAGTAATTAAGCTGAACAACTAATTTCCAAACCTCTACCCAGAATTTAAAACATACTAGTTGAAGAATAAGGCATATTAGTAGGTGCTGACAAATTTCTCAAAAAGCAGAGTTCAACTTTTAACAGTCTGTGGCATTTTTAAAATTCTGGATTTGCTGATTTTCAAGTGCTAAATACAAGAATGTTTATATATGAGACAAATATCTTACTGGTTTGCTAAAGTTCTTTTGTCAAAGCTCTTATCTACAGACCATCTATAGTAGTAAAACTACCAGGATTACAGATTCTTCCGTGACATAGAAAGGGGTAGACAGTCATACCCAGAGTGCATTTCAAACATGATTACGAAAGAACAGTCAACACCACCACCACCACCACCCCCAACAAGCCCCTTCCCAGTTCTACTGCACACAGTCCCTGGACACTGTGCAACTCTGGGGAGGACCAGACAATAGTGAAACAAACGGTGACAAACTATTGGGTGGGTTGGTAAGAAATCAGGCTCCTAGTTTACTCACTGAACTAAACCACAAGAAAGAGAACAACTCTAACACACCTAGCTAAATCTGTAAGTTTGGCCCAGGAGATGACATTTTCCTCAAATTTACTGGTAAATGCCACCTGCTGTCTGAATAGAGAAAATGTAAGTGAGTGGGCATGTTCAATCTGTTGTTATCTTGAGGACTTTTGAAAACAAGAAGGCCAACCCAAATTCCCAGCATAATTTTGTAAATGAGGACAGCCAAAGCAGTTTTGCCCCAGCATACAATTATATTACCCAGTTTCCATAGGCCCTTAAGTAGGTGTCTGGGAAAGCGGGGTCTGGGATTGGTGTGCCGTGCCCTGCCCTGACAACAGACAGCCCATCGTCTGAGAGGATGCACCCTTTAGGGTAGCCAGCAACCCTAATGAACCAAAGTAGGTCCCTGTACTACCCCAAATCCCCTTAAGCCTCAAACAGATGGGGCCAACACAGACCTAGGAGGTTGCTCTTGACCTCATTTTCCCTCCTCTTTCATCAGCTCAGAGCAGAATGCATGAGAATGACTATTCTGCAATCCAGTGAACGGCATCAGAACAGAGCAGGTGCCTGTGATTTCAATGCTATCAATGGCAGGAGCAAGTCACATAAGCTCTGGGCAATCCTTGAGCCAGTACCTTCCCAGGCTAGAAACTCCCCTTGCAGACTGCCACATGGCCATCATGCCCTCCTCTAAGGAAGAGCTTCCTACTGTCCCATCACAAGAGGCAGCCTCACAAGAAATGAGCAGCAGGTGTGCATTTAATTGCCTCATGCGGTGTGGCGACTAAGAAAATGCTGGAACACATTCACTTCAACATCCAGAATACACTGAGTGTGGCTGAAATCTGGCATGAAAGCAAACTTATCTTACATTCACCATGATCCCCAGAGTCATGCTGGTTTTTGTTATTTCAGCTAAAGAAAGGTGCCTGGTGAGTTCAACAAGCAGCATGGTGAGATACTGAGACAATCACCTCCATAATCACACTTATTTAAGTCACCAGGGATCATTATTAACGCCTTATTAAAGGATAAACCCAACCCCAACCTGGCTGTGTAGTGTGTTCCCTCCTCATTTAGAAGCAATGATTCCTTGCTTAGGACACAGTAACTTAGAATCTTCTTATAGATCCACCACATTGACAAGGAACCTTCATAACTGCTATGAATTCCTCTCTTAAACATCACTTGCATCTCTAAAATCTGCTGTTTTTAGGAATTCCCTCTTCCACCTTCACCTGGATTTTTAATCTGTGGTGAATGAAACCTTTCATCTCCCAGTCCCAAAGCAGTTGCCAGGGACAATATTCCATTCCTCAGCAATCTCCTCAAGCCTCAAAAACCTGTCTGTCTGTCTAGAGGTAAGGCATGCCCTCAAGCACAAAACTCCTGGAAACTAAATATAAGACAGGAGCCCGTGATCTCAGGACAACGACCTTATGGAGCTAAGGATGGGGCAACAAAACTCCACAAAGCAGTCTTTGGCACAGAAGTCTCCGAGTTACACTTCATAAAAGGAATCACATTTGTGCTGATCAAGATGAAGAGGCAAATGCTTGGAACCGCTGACCCTCGAGAGCCCAAGAGAGCTGTAGGAGTGCAAAGGGCTGGAGAGCCTCCTTCCCTGTCTACTGTCCCTGTCCCCTTCCTTCAGGGCCAGCCTCCTCACCTCATTGATACCAGCCTAAAGAAAGGGACAAGGGTCCCTTCTCTGGAAAGACCATTTCTCCAAGGAAGTCAGTAACATGCACTGGTTTTCCTGGCTCTGCTCTCAATGGCTAGCCTGGGGGACAAAAGATTTGCCTTGTTTCAGCTCCTTCTCATGTCTCAAAGCACAGGAATACCACATGGGGCCCCGAACAAAGAGAAGACAAAATTCCAAGGTGCTTGAGTCCCTTCAGTTCCCTGCCTCAAACAATGACAGGGGCATGGCTTTGCACCCCACTGCCTTCCCCACATCTCCTCTCAGCGAGGGACTAGATGATTTTTTTTTTTTTTTTTTTTTTGAAGGGCTGCCTTCCTTCCCAAGTAGCCGTTACAGACAAATGTTCCTGGGCTTTGGCAACTAGCAGGTAGTCAGATTCTAGTTTTTAGTCTTTCCACAGTTCTTTCTAGTGTTCATTACACTGGGCAACATTTTTAAAGCACACATTCCACAAGGCAAAGCTTCAGACATCTCCAAAGGTGAGCATTTGCAGCTGGGCCAGTGTGGTGTCTTCTGACAATTATCAACAGATACGCACAACGATTCTACCAGCAAAGTGTCAGACCAGACCCGGAAACCCATATCCATACCAACAGGATGGGTTTAGAGGTAGAATGAAATGCTGAATCACCACTAGGGGTAGATGGATTGTTCTTATCCTTTCGCTCCAATAAATCACTTCTAAGTGTGCCAAAGTGCAAATTCACATCAGAGGATTTTAGGCTGGCACAAATGAGGTCTAACAGCACAGGCAAGTACCAAGAGATATGAAAATTATAATTTAAACTGGGACTTTTCAGACATGATGAAATAGAATCAAAGTGTTCTGGATCGTCCAACTGCTGCCTCAACAGCATCCCAGTGTGGCTGATACAAAGTCAACTCTGCAGTCAGAAGAATCCAGTGACTTCAACATGCTGCATGTTGACCAGTATGTGCATGTCACCTTGTGTATGAAGCAGCATCTTAGCACAGCTGTTTCATTTAGGGAAAAAAAAAAAAATATTACCACTTATTTGAGGTTCAGATTTAAAATCTTACAGGCATGAGCCAGAGATGAAATAACACAAACATGATGTACACAGCTTCATTTCAGGAGGAAGAAAAAGAAAAGAGTTGGAAGATAGAATCTTTTCATCTGTTTGTTTTATGTTGATTTGAAAAGTAAACCTGGTAATAGTTTGAAGTGAAAACTTTAGACACAGCCAGGAGTCTCTAGGAATTTGGCTGCAATTGAGGAGATTTTAGCCAAGCTAGAAGCCAAGAGTTCCCTGTTATACATGTTGTCTTAGAGGCTTGTCCAGGTACTGATTTTTCTTCCTCACTAGGAAATATTAAAGGTTAAAGCACTTCATGTAGAACATTCACATTTAGTTTACAAATTTAGACTGTGTCATAACAATACAACATCCCAGCCTCTCACCAAAAAGTTGTCCAAACATTCAGTGGACATAGTGGGAAATATTAAAGTAGGTATTTTGGGTGAGATAAAGGCAAACTGCATGAAGTAGACACTGGAGGTGGCTTGGAATGTCCACTGCTATCAATGATCGGGGAACTACTCTGACTTCAAGACAACAGACACCGCCAACAGGTCTAATCCCTGCTCTGATGACATTTAACAAGCAAGAGAAAAACATTTAAGAACTTCACAGAGAAAGGCGCACCTTTTTTTTTTTTCTTTCCATTTTACACAAAGACAGTTTCTAATCTACTGCATTCTCGTGTCAGAAACAAGTTCAGGGAGCAGTCCCCTTAGCTTCCCGATGCATCGCATAAGGATAAAGATGCCGGCTTGCTTGTTCAAGCACGGACACATATAGACTCTGCGTTGATTTAAGTCATGAACCAGAAACAATAAACAGGTGCCACTCATCATAAGCAAGTAGCAGGCGACACTCACAGCTACAGGCCACTGTACATTAAGGACTTTCCACGGACGTGCCAATACTTCCTTCTAGGCTGAGACAAGTCAGTGCCCACTGAGGCCTATTCCAGAGCCACTGTGTAACCATGGGAAGCAACAGCTGCCCTGTATTCATACCTCCCTCACATCCTTGAAAAACAGGACCTGGATTCTCTCCTTCAATAGGCAACTCAGCTGCCCCAAAGGAAAACTGTAATGAGATGTCAGAATGTCCCTCAGTTTCAAATCTTAGTGTTCCATTTAATAGGTTCCTTCATAACACAGAGGTACGCTGCTTTTGCTGAGAGATGACAGTAGCCTCAGAGACTCCACTAAGGAATAAATATTAATTAAAAATGACTTTAGGACAAGGGAGGAAAGGGGATGAAATGCACGCAGGAGAGATGTTTCTGTGGTTGTTTTCCCAACACCGCCTTTCTGGCACTGCAGGGACATTCTGGTATGGGCAGCCAGGCCCTGTGTAGGTAGGAGAGTCTCTGTCCCAAAAAGGAACTTATTTGGCCTCTTGTTTCTCCTGCAGAAGTGGAATAATCGACTCCCACGCTGTGAGGCACTGAAATGACAACACACACACATAGTATCAGCATCAATTTTCAGGTGTGGGGGTTAGCTTTCTTAATGCTTCTCTGATCTATGATTTCACTGCCAATCCTGCTGGGTCAGCTTTGTCTAAAGACACCTACATGAATTATCTATAACTATTATAAACAGGGGAGGTAACAGGTGTTTGTTTTGAATGCATCACCCCTACCTCTTAAATGTAAATGCAAGGCTTAAATGCATTCATGTTAGTCCATAAAGCTCCTTCCTATCCAGTGAGTGGAAAGGTATCCATTAGAAGAAATTCTTTCCCTTCAAAAAAGCAGAAAAGAGAGCAGGCAGCAAGCCCTGGATTACCTTGCGTAGATTCTCAGCCTGGATAGTGGCTGTAAACCACATATGGGTAGTGCTTGCATAAGAATGTAAATCATAACTGGAACAGGCCAGCTACCTGACTCTTCAGATTTGCTTCTCTGGGCTACTTCTGGATCTCCCAAAAGGGAGAATGGGGAAAGGGGCCCAATATTTTTTGACTTTTACTATGTCCCAAACACTTCTAGGTATTTTACATTCATTATCATAAGTCCTTACAACACTATGAGTTGAAATTATTATTATTACACATACACCCATTTAATAGATGGGGGAAAGGAGATCCAGAGAGGTTAAGTAACTTGCCCAAGACACTCAATTAATAAGCGGCACAGCTCATGATTCCAAAACTGATATTATTTCTACTATACCAAACTGCCTTCATTCCAGATCCTGTGAAAGACCAAGAATTCACAAGACCCTGGCATTCTCCTCCAAGAGCCCCCCTGCTTGGCAGAAACACCCTCCCTTTGGGCACTCTTGTGTAAAGGGAAGAACAAGAGAACTGCACTAGGCTTTTCTTAGAAGAAAGTCCAGGGATGAATGAAGACTTTGTGCCAAGTCATTTGGGGAGGAGTCCTGAGGAGGTGGAAAAACAGAGGCATCCTTAGGTCAAGCCAGAAAAGGGAGTGGTGAAATCACTTCTGCTTCCTTCCTTGGTGACTGAGGTTGGAGAAGCATCTAGACTTGGAACTCTGCTCTACATAAGGAAGCCCAGGGAGCCTCAAGGAGCCTGCTCTCAGTGAGGGACCCAGTGTGGGTCCGCAGCATTCCAAGTTCTGCTCTTTCCCTAGGCTGTCATCTCAGATCTGGAAAGGTCCTTCTACAACAGGGATGAGGAAGAGAGGCCACAGAGGCTTTCTTTTCAGTCCCCAAATGCATTAAGCTCTTTCCTACCTCAGAGCCCTCACATATGTTGTTCCCTTTGCCTGGAACACTTGTTCCCCAAGTCTTTGTCTCTGAAACTCAGACTAAATATTATTTCCTCAAATCGGCTTTTCCTGCCCACTCCACCTGTTCCCTTCCACCATAATCTGAATTTTGCCCCTATTATTCTCTTCCGAGGAGTTCCTAGGTGGTGCAAACGGTAGGCGCTCAACTACTAGCCAAAAGGTTGGTGGTTCAAACCCACCCAGAAGCACCTCAGAAGACAGTCCTGGCGAACTGCTTCCGAAAGGTCAGAGCCTTGAAAACCCTATGGAGCAGTTCTACTCTGATACACTTGGGATCACCATGAGTTGGAATCGACTTCATGATAACTAACAGCAACAACAACATTCTTGTCCACAGGTTCTTGTTCTTTTCCTTTAGAGCACTTATCTCACTCTGAAGTTGTGGGATTCTTTGATTAATGTGTATCCACTAGACTGAAGTTTCCATAAGGGCAGGGGTCCTGCTGTTTTGTTTATCAATGTATAGCCAGTACCTTACATGCAGTAAATACACAAGAAGTATTTGTTAAATGAATGTGGGAGCCAAGACTAGGCCCCAAGACCATGACCCTGTTTGTGGCATAGTGGGAAGGCTATCAAGCATAAATATAAGGCCTAGGTTCAAGTCTTGGGAATAGGGCCTTGGGACTGCTGGGATTAATCACCAAGAGGAGTGATGGAGACATCTGATCAAGTTGGCTTTGGAGTTGCGGGAAGGCCACTGAATAATGGAGGGAAGGTGAAGGGATCAGAGAAGGAAGTAACATTTACTGAATGCCTACTGTGTGCTGGGTCTGTTCCCGATACTCACACATGCATTATTTCATTGCTTCTTCACAGTTGCACAGTGGAGAAGGATCACTCGCATTTTACAGATGAGGAAACAGAGGCACAGAGAGGCACCTTGCCTAAGCGCACAGTCAGGAAAGGAACCAGGCCTTGGCTTCACCTGCAGTGATCTTTCCGCCTTTGCACAGGTAGGACTGTTCCCAAAGCTGTGTGACCCCATACCCTACAATGACAGCGTATGGGAGTAGCAACCATTCAGATGTGTGGATGTGGCAGACCCAAGTTCCAATCCCAATTCAGTCACTCATGAGCTGTGTGACCGTGGGCAGAGTTTTAAAATCTTGCTGAGCCTTCAGCTTTAAATTGAGAATCATAAAACCCACTTGATGGTGTTGTGGTGAGGGTTAAATTTAATGAGGTGATATATGCAAAGTCCAGCCTGGTTCCATCCCAGACACACAGCAGGAGCTCCATAAAAACTGTACTGAGTAAGGATCATGCCATCTTTCGTTTTTCCCTCTAACACAGTCCTTCCCCAAGACCTGGTAAGTGAGGGCTATCCTGTTGACTATTTCCCTACCCTACCTCCCCAAATGAACTTGAAAAGACAGACAGCAGTCAGAACCATCAGAGCCATCAAAAGAGATAGATTCTTCTAGCTTGGGATGAGGGCCTGTTTTAGAGATGTGGTGGGAGCAGCAAGTTAACACTTGTTCACTATGCTAGGAGGCTGCGTGTTTCTAATAGCTTGATTTCAAATCTGTGCTACTTGTTGAATTGTGATTGGTCTATTGCTCATTTATAACTTTAAGTTCTTAAGGAATATCAAGATTCATTAGCAGAAATGATCTAGAATTGGATATATTAGAAGCAAACTTTGATTGAAAAGACTCAGCCAGAATCTGATGAAAGACAACCGTGCATAACTGTGTGTGGTGTTGGGGTGCTTAACCTGAGGCCCATAGTTCAAGGGGATCACGAATAAAACTGTTTTTAATAGAATCACTTTCCTTTTTAATCCTATATACCTTTATTTTAGGTATTTAAAAATCAGTATTCTGGTAAGGAGAGTCCCTGGGTAGTACAAACAGTTAACACGTTCAGCTGCTAAATAAAAGGCTAGAGGTTCAAGCAACAGGCACCTTGGAAGAGAGGCCTGGTGAACTACTTACAAAAAAATCAGCCATTGAAAACCCTATGGAGCACAGTTCTACTCTGACATACATGGGGTTGTCATGAGTTTGATCTGACTTGATGGCAAATGGTTTGGTTTTTGGTATTCTGATAAGGGGTCTACAGGCTTCAACCAAAGAGATCCATGATACAATGAAAGTTAAGAACTCCTGTACACAGAACCCAAGAGAGCTTAAAGTAACCCTGAAGCCTCCATTCACCAGCAGCAACCCCACACTGACGGTCTGACTGACCCTGGGAAGCAGCTAGCCACCGGGATCAAAGAGCATGGAAGATTAAAGTGCTGCTATTCTCGGGAGCATGTGCAAGTGAAACCCAAGTGAGTGGGGGTTAGCCGGTGACTCTGCTTCCAGACTCAGCATTATGTCTAGCACAGCTGAGCAAGAGCTAAGACTAAACAGATAAAATAAGGGAAGGAGATGGGACTGATAGGGCCCCCTGCTTTTGGATTTCAGGCGAGGCCTCACAAAAGGCTCTGGCCATTAGAGATGTTTCCTTAATGAGAGGGCTATGGTCTTGTGGAGCTCACTCATTACCTTTTCATAATATTGGATGTTCTTGTCAGCCATTCCCATAAGCAGCTGGCGGAAGTCCTGCCTCTTATTGTTCTGCCACCTCTCCATGTCAGCTTTCAGATCAGCATTGAAACACTCCATCCGATCCTGACATTTCTCAACGTCTGCTGGCACCTGGAAGGCGGAAGCATACATGGGTGCTTTGAGGGAGGCATACGCGGGTGCTTTGTATGTGTAGCTGGTATCTGATGCCTTGAGCTCCTCTGCTCACACATTTGTAAAGGGCCAGAGCACTACATGAAAATGCCATCAACACACTCTACCCTCTGGATGCATTTATTTGAAGGGAGAACTTTGGATTTTCAGGTCTAAGGAGGAGTTCTTCTGAAAGGGGCCATCCTGGCTCAAATCTATCTAAGCACAAGAGAAATTCCTGGGAGAAACACCTTGGTTTACCAACAGGAAGAAGAAACATTGTAATTCAAAGAGTAATATTCCTTTGGTTCCTTTTAGGATACACATCCGTATAGACTTTGCAAATACACAGCGGTATTTGATTTCACTCTGCTACTCTCCTGTGTCCCATATTAGAACTAGAAAAGAAGTAGATTTTCCTACTCTATGTGGAAATGTGAACTACTCCATTATTTGTGAAGTTTGATAATGGTTCTCCTCATTAATCAGAAAATTAACTGCAATAAGACCACTGGCTGGCTTCCTCCTCTGAACCCTACATTACAAATAAACTGGAGATTTGTTTATGCACCTCCAGATAGCAGATAATAAAAAATGAAAAATTAGATAAGTCTAGGGCAGATGGCAGGAGAATTATTTATGCACGTCAAAAGAATCTGAAATACAAAGAAAAAAAGTATAGTAGACTATTTCAAGTTTTTCTTAAAGAGGTTTAGAAACCTTTCTCAAAATGGAACTGTCACTTGATTTCATAACTTACCACTTACTTTGGTGAGTTTTATCCATTGTATGCAGCCAGAGACAACCTTGTGGTTATGCGGGTTCCCAAAGCACAAAGCCAGCTTCTCTCCTAAAACTCATGTTCCACCGGCCCTGATGGTGGCCAAGGGGTCAGCATGCACAAAGCCATGTCAAGTGCCCACTTGCCAACTGCTTTCCCACAATAAGTGAGGCCTTGTGAGTTTTGTGTGCTGGGACCTATGACTCCAAGTGTCTCCAAGCTACGGGTCAATCTCTACCAACCAGGGAAGTTTCATACCCAAGCCTTACAGGTGAAGAGCCAATCCAGAAACACTAATAATGGTGACTAGGTACTCTGGGCAACATTTAAAAAAAAAATAAGGCCGGGGGGGACTTTTATTTTTTTTTTTAAAGAGGGAAAAAGAAGCCTTCTTCAAAGCACTTAAGCTTCTGGGAGAGAGAGAAAAAAAAGACACTGACTTTTCTTTGATATCATGACTGAAATCACTTTTGCCTTCCTCCACTGATTCACCCATTAGTACTGGCCACTTCAGGGAAAATGGAAATAAAAACGAGAGTGCCCTGCCTCTCTAGAATCATTCCCCCACAATGGACACCCAGTGAGTCACAGACAGCTTCACGTCCCTGCAGGTACAACCCAGCTCCCTTATCTCCCTCCTGTCCACTGCTCATTTCAGTACTTGGATGAAAGGTCCTAGCAACTTCCTGTTTGCTTAACAAAACTACTGCTTTGAGGGGGAGAAGTGGAGCTCTGATGAGAGAAAAACATTGAAGCACAATGAGAAGAGTGAGGCTGGGGTCTCTGATTCAAACCAAAACACCAAAACTGTTGCTGTCAAGTCAATTCTGACTCATAGCGACCCTACAGGACAGAGTAGAACTGCCCCCATAGGGTTTCCAAGGAGCAGCTGGTGGATCTGAACTTCTGACTTTTTTTGTTAGCAGCCAAGCTCTTAACCACTGTGCCACCAGGGCTCCCTGATTCAACGAGGTTCCTAATTATCTAGGATAGACTCCTGGGCTCTGTTCTGGGATAGAAAAACCTGGTTGACCTACAAAAATTAAGACTCAGAAACGACAGCTCTAGATTTTGTCTGCCTAAGCCTCAATTTAGGAAATATTTAGTTTATCATTTTGACAACACACTTCATGTTGGCACTAAGGAATACGAAAGTGCTTAGGTCTTAATAGACAAATCTCATCTCTAGGTGCTTACAGCCTAGTTTGGGAAGAAAAAATGAACATACCCAGATAATAATGTGAGGTGTTACAAGTGTTTTCATTTTGCTCTGAGAGCCTGTGATAAGACACAGTGAGGAGGAGCTGGAAAATGCACGCATCCAACGTGGGTGAAGGATCAGGCTTCCTTGAGGAAATGGCAGAGAGGTGACTCTTCAAAGATGACAGAAGGGGACATATGGCGATGGGGAAGAGGGCATTCTAGGGTGACAGTACCAGCAGGTAACAGAGGTGAGAACAGCTCCCAAGGCCACAGGGCACACAAGGGTAGATGGAGAGAGCTCTGGCTGATGAGATGGGGATCAGAGTGTGGAGGGACAAGAAGCCCAGGACTCTCTGAAGGCCAGGATTTCTGAGGCCCGTTAAACCCATACCCCTTTTGGAAAACACAAAAGCCTCATGCTTCCTCTAGCTGTAGCAGAGAGTTATAGAGTCAGACTTCTAGAGTTTGAATACCATGACTACCACTTACTAGATTTGTGACTTTGGGTCTCTCTAAGCCTCAGCTTCTTTTCCTGGAGAATAATAACTATTCTATCTTATAAGGCGGTTATAAGCTTCAGTGAGGTAATACACATAAAGCACTTGGTGCTTGGAGATATTGTGTTCAATAAATTTAGCTCATATTGGTATACCCATTGCCATCAAGTCGACTCTGACTCATAGTGACCCTACTGGACAGAGCAGAACTCCCCAAGGAGTGCCTAGTGGATTTGAACTGCCGAACTTTTTTAACAGACGTACCTCTTAACCACTATGCCACCAGGGTTTCCCATACTGGTATAGAAATTGTAAATCACTATTAACAAAAGACCTACAGGGTTGCTTAGAACTGACTTGACAAAAGTGAATTTTGATTCACAAAAGATAATCTATCATTTGCATAGTGCCTCAAGTCAAGAATATTTTATTAAGCTTTACTCCTTGTGTTATAAGAGCTTTTTTTTTTGTTTACCAAATATAAAATATTTTCACATTATTAAATATGTTTTCAAACTTCATGCCACCTTTCACCCACTCTACCCCACCCTGAGATTTCAACACAGATCAGAGATGAGTCAACACTAAACTATAATGATACTGCTCCACGCACCCTGGAACCAAGGCAGTAACTGTGACACCAGAAGGGAGAGGATGGGTTAGTCCAACCTGGTGGAGACAGATTTGGCAACCAACTGCATGTGGGAAATGAGCTATCGGGAGTCAGAAAGGAGCCTGAAGATTCTAGTATGGATGACAAAGTTGGCAATAGTGCCACCATAGGGCTCAAGATAAAGGACAGGTCTACAGACACTGATCTGGACATTAGCCACGTAAAAGGAATAGCTGCAGTCATGGAGCAAGAGGCTGAGGGTAGAACTCATGGAAAGACTACACTTACAGGGTTAATAAAGGAGTCAGCAAAACTCACTAAGAAAGATGGCACAGAAGTAGGTGGCGAATTAGAGGCAAAACAGCCAGATATTCCCAGGGATGGAGAGGCTTAGACAAAGAAGTGGGGGAGGTATTTAAAAAGAAGAGAGTAGAGATTGGGGTAAATTGTTAGAAGTGACCAGCTTGTGAAGTCGCCCAACTTTATAAAGTAGAGGACTGCTGGCAACAGACACCCAAGCCCAAGTTCCTCTCTCTTTGGTTTTCTTTTGAATAGAGTCTTTGTGACAAGCAATTCACTGACCAGTAACACCTAGAATTCCTTTTTATCTAAATGTTTTGCTTTATGTGACTGAAATATTGTTAGACTTAACTATTATCTTGTGTCTGAAGGATGCTGAGATGGCAATATCCAATATTTATGGCTGAGTGTTGCTTATCACAAGATACCAGGAAGGAAAAAAATCACCATATAATACCCCCAAACAAACAAACAAAAACTTCTACATGGAGAACAAAACTACATTTTTCCCATTGGTTCCCCCATCTCCAATGAGAATTTCCATTACAGGATACAGGCTGCTGGAATGATGGGAGAAGGGTAATGTGGGATGGGATTGTGTATTTTGGTGTGTAGGGGTTGACAGTAACCTAAACTCACTCCACATTCACTTAAAAATATATTATTGAGCCTTTCCATGTGGTAGGTATTTCTAGGCCCTAGAATATAAATCTCTACCTATGTTTCCTTCTTGGAGCTGGGCTGGACATGTGACATTACCTGCTCCCATGATACCAGTAGGAACTAATAAAATTCCCAATCACTATACAAGGCAGATATCAAAATGTGGAGGAGGGAGGGTCATGGCTGCTGTGGGACAAATTTCAGGACCAATGACAGAATCTCTTCAAGATGGTACTCCTTTTGGCCAAATGCTGTGAGCAGATGGGGTACAGCTTCCTAACTGGTGATTTGTAAATGTCAGTGATATTGATTCCCCCCAGCTTCTGGAAAACTGGAGCCCCAGGGCTGGTCACCTTCAGCTTCCAGCAACCTCATCTGTTTATCCCAGTGTGCCATACAAATATTTTTACCAACTTTGCAGTCTGAAATTGACCAAACATGCAATCAAGACACATCAATAATTACTGGCAAATGTAATATGGAAATTGGAAACAAAGAAGGATTGGTAGTTGGAAAACATGGCCTTGTTGATAGAAAGGACACCAGAGATTGCATGACAGAATTTTGCAAGACCAACAACTTCTTCACTGCAAATACCTTTTTTCAACAACATAAACGGTGACTACATATGTGAACCTCACGGGTAGGATATACAAATTCACTACATCTGTGGGAACAGATGATTGAAAAGCTCAATATCATCAGTCAGAATAAGGCCAGGGGCCATGTGCAGAATAGACCATCAATTGCTCATTGGCAAGTTCAAGCTGAAGCTGAAGAAAATTAGAAGAAGTCCACAAGAGCCAAACTATGACCTTGAGTATATCCCACTTGAATTTAGAGATCATCTCAAGAATAGATTTGATGCACTGAACACTAATGACCAAAGACCAGATGAGTTGTAGAATGACATCAAGGACATTATACATGAAGAAAGCAAGGGATCATTAAAAAGACAGGAAAGAGAAAAAACCAAAATGGATGTCAGAAGAGACTCTGAAAGTTGCTCTTGAACACAGAGTAACTAAAGCAAAAGAAATGATGAAGTGACAGTGTCGAACAGAAGATTTCAAAGGGCAGCTCGAGAAGACAAAGTCAAGTACTATAATGAAATGCACAAAGACCTGGAGATAGAAAACCAAAAAGGAAGAACACCCTCCACATTTCTCAAGCTGAAAGAACTGAAGGAAAAATTCAAGCCTTGAGTTGCAATATTAAAGGATTCTACAGGGAAAATACTAAATGATGCAGGAAGCATCAAAAGAAGATGGAAGGAATACACAGTTACTGTACAAAAAAAAAAAAAAAGTTGGTTGATGTTCAACCATTTCAGGAGGTAGCATATGATTAAGAACTGATGGTACTGAAGGAAGAGGTCCAAGCTGCACTGAAGGCGCTGGCGAAAAACAAGGCTCCAGGAATGGACGGAATACCAATCGAGATGTTTCAAAAAACGGATGCAGCACTGGAAGCACTCACTCATCTATGCCAAGAAATGTGGAAGACAGCTACCTGGCCAACCGACTGAAAGAGATCCATATTCATGCTCATTCCATAGAAAGGTGATCCAACATAATGCAGAAATTATCAAACAATATCATTAATATCATACACAATTAAAATTCTGCTGAAGATCATTCAAAAGCAGCTGCAGCAGTACATCGACAGGGAACTGCCAGAAATTCAAGCCAGATTCAGAAGAGGATGTGGAACCAGGGATATCATTGCTGATGTCAGATGGATCATAGCTGAAAGCAGAGAATACCAGAAAGACGTTTACCTGTGTTTTATTGACTATGCAACGGCATTCGACTATGTGGATCATAACAAATTATGGATAACATTGCAAAGAATGGAAATTCCAGAACACTTAATTGTGCTCATAAGGAACCTGTACTTAGACCAAGACACAGTCATGAACAGAACAAGGGGATACTGCATGGTTTAAAGTCAAGAAAGGTGTGCGTCAGGGTTGTATCCTTTCATCATACTTACTCAGTCTGTATGCTGAGCAAATAATCTGAGAAACAGGACTATATCAGGGTTGGAGGAAGATTCATTAACAACCTGTGATATGCAGATGACACAACCTTGCCTCCTGAAAGTGAAGAGGACTTGAAGCACTTACTGACGAAGATCAAAGACCACAGCCTCCAGTATGGATTACACCTCAACATAAAGAAAACAAAAATCCTCACAACTGGACCGATAAGCAACATCATGATAAATGGAGAAAACATAGAAGTTGTCAAGCATTTCATTTTACTTGGATCCACAATCAACACCCATGGGAGCAGCAGTCAAAACAATTAAACGATGCATTGCACTGGGCAAATCTGCTGCAAAATACCTCTTTAAAGTGTTAAAAAGCAAAGATGTCACTTTAAGGAGTAAGGTGCACCTGACCCAAGCCATGGTGTTTTTAATCACCTCATACGCATGTGAAAGCTGGACAAGGAATAAGGAAGACCTAAGAAGAACTGATGCCTTTGAAGGATGGTGTTGGTGAAGAATACTGAATATACTATGGACTTCCAGAAGAACAAACAAATCTGTCTTGGTAAGAAGTACAGCCAGAGGGAACACAACAGAGAGTCCCTGAAGGAGCAGAAGAAAGGTGGGGTGCAGAACTCAAATTCTAGTAAAAAGTCTGACTGAGACTGGAGGAACCCTGGAAAGCATGGCCCCTGGACTCTCTGTCAACCCAGAACTAAAACCATTCCCCAGGCCAACTCTTCAGACAAGGATTGGACTGGACTGTGGGACCTAAAATTATACTCGTGAAGAGTGTGCTTCTTAGCTCAAGTAGATACATGAGACTAAATGGGCAGCTTCTGTCCGGAGGTGAGATGAGAAGGCAGAGAGGGTTAGGAGCTGGTTGATCGGACATGGTAAATTAGGGGTGGAAAGGAGTGTGCTATCACAGTATATGGAGAACAATTAGTGTCACATAACAATGTACATATAAGTTTTTGTATGAGAAACTAACTTAAAATGTAAACTTTCACTTAAACTACAACAATAAACAACAAAAAAAGAAGCACAGCCAGAATGTTAGAAGGAAGGATGGCAAGACTTCGTCTCATTCTTTGGACATATTATCAGGAGGGACCAGTCCCTGGAGAAAGACATCATGCTTAGTAGAGGGTCAGCGAAAAAGAGGAAGACCATGAACAAGATGGCTTGACACAGTGGCTGCAACAATGGGCTCAAGCAAAACGATGGTGAGGATGGCACAGGATTGGGTAATGTTTCCTTCTGTTGTACAAAGGGTCGCTGTGAGTTGGAACCGACTCAACAGCACCTAACAACAACAATATCAAGGGGCTCTCTAGATGTCTGTACACGCTTACAAACACCAGAACCCTCCCCCTCAACGGAGCAAAGATTGCTGAGAGCCCATGTAGTGGTGATACAGGGCACCAGCTTTGGAGATAGACACATCTGAGGTCCAATCCCAGCTCCACCATTTGTTAGCTTTGGCATGTAAGTGATATAATTTCCTCACCTATAAAACAGGAACAACCACACTGATAAGAAGACTGTTGTAGGGAGTAAACAGGGTAAAGGAGATGACAGAGTCCTGTCTTCCTTTGACTGAGTGTGACCTCTGCTTCATTAGTCTGGCATTCTAACCCAGGCTGAGATTATTGCCTTTGTGGAGAGAACTGGAAAACATCAGGTTTTTGACTTGCCAAAAGCATTTGGAAACAACAGGTACTCTTGCCCAGCTCTCAGATCTGAAGAAGTCTCCCTGTTCACATGTGCCACTATGGAGCCACTGCTCTTGCTGTCTGCCACATCTTCCCCATTCCAGAATGTTAACCATTCTGGTGGTTCTAAGAGCTTTTAAAGTTCCATAGCCTCCTAAAGGTTTGTCCAAGTGATCTGAATTTCTACTTCCCCTCACTACTTCTGCTCAATCTGAGAAGCAACAGCTCAGTACACCTTGTTTTTCTACACCTTCCACCTCCATACAACACACCTTCTCACCTCCACATGGACACTACCCATCTCAAATAGTTTCTTCACCTGGTACCATACCCAGTACAAAGTCAGGCCCTGAATTAGCACCTCATGAAGATAACTACAAGATTTTTGTAAAGCATTCTCTCTCACTATCCCTTCTATGTTCTTCTTTGACCTAGTAAGACATGGCCCTATTAACATTGAAAAGAGTCCAGTATGGAAGAGAATAAAATGTGAGAGTTCCAACTTCCCCCTTTTCCATGGGACCAGAAGAACTGAATGGTGCCTGGCTACCATTACTGAACATTTTGATCAAAAAGTCCACAGAAGAATCCTGATCAAAAACGGGAAAATGCAGAACAGAATTTAAAATTCTCATGGATTCTAGATTTTCTTGAGCCATGGAGGGTGGATGAACTCTTGAAACTATTGTTCTGAGATAATCTTTGAACCTTGAACCAAAAATATTCCCTAAAGTCTTCTTAAAACCAAACAATAGTTTAGCTTAACTAGTTAAAAAAAAAAAAAAGGTCTCCCTTGAGCATTATGCTCTTTTAAGAACTATCTATATAAATCAAATTGATAATAGTAACTTGAAAGATTAGGTAAGAACCTTAGAGGGTAATAAATTTATGTTAACGGGGGAGGAACAACTCAGAAAAGGAGGGTGAGAATGAGTGTACAACTCAAGGAATATAATCAATGTCACTGAATTGTACATGTAGAAAGTTGAACCGGTGTTATGTTTTGCTGTGTATATTCTCAACAACAATAAAAAAAATCTTGGGGGAAAAAAAAAGTCAGAGTTCCCTCCCAGTTTACCATTATTGTCCACGCTAGGGTAGGTATCCTTCCAATCCATTTTTAAATACAGTTCCTTGGCCCCTCATTGTTTCCGGTAATTGTGTTTATATCCTTTGTATGTTCTAAAGTGGATTAACTAACAAAAGTCTGTGGTCCTGACGATACCACAGTAGGCAGCCAGCTCCTATTAGGTGCCTGCAATTTCTCTAACCTCAAAATTAAAATCAGGAAAACCAAGTCTTTATCATTTACCTGAGAATAAACTCCTTCAGGGTCTGCTGAGTCTTTTCCAACACTAAAAGCAAAGCAAAACCTTGAATTCTATGATACTAACCTTTTCCCCTAGCTCTAAAGGCCTCACCACTCCCATGATCTCAACACACATTGAGAAGCCACAGCCATAAAGACCCACAAAGGTTAACAAGTTAGAACTAAGGGACTCACTCCTTCAGCGGCCTATGACAACCACCCACTTTGAAATCCTCAGTGAAGATTACACTTGTGAGGCTATTTGCTTCTTCTGGGTTATGGAGAAGTGATCAGATTTTGACATCACTCCACAGCTTCACACAAATCAACTCTCCCTCACTCTTCAGAGCAACCTTCAAGATTTCACCTCAAAGCAAAGTAAGCCCCCAGACTCACTCAGCTGATCTGTTAACACTCACTAGCTTACAAACCCAGACGAAGTGCCTGCCCCTGTAAAAACTCCCTATTTGGTAGGAATCCTCTCCTTCTCCACATCAGACCTGTGAACACTCTTGCTCCTACTCTGAGTTATAAATAGTAGAACTGGCTGAATGCTTACAGCCCCTAAGTTACTTAAAAAGTCATTAGGGGTGAAATCTGCCCTAACCCACTTCCTGATACTCTGGCTTGTATCTCAATAGCAGCTCTGGAATGTAGAGCCCAAAACCACATAAAACAAAGCACATCAAAACCTTAAGTTACTAATTTCATAGATGTCTATCTACCTGCTGATAGGGTGTTGTGGGGGACAGTCATAGGGTAGGGTGGAAGAGCAGGGAACACTGAGGGACTCCAGGAAATACTGTCTAAAATACTGTGGTCCAAAAAAAAAAAATAAAGAGTTTTAACAAGATTAAATGGCAACAAACCCAGAAACAAAGCTGTCAGTGAGCACTCCTAACAGAGCTTGTACAGGAAGCAGCGTCCCACCAATGGGCAGCTGTGACATCAGACACCATCTGAGCACTTTCCGTCTTCACAACAATAACGTCTATGTGGCAACTGAGGCCCACAGAGGGCAGAGCTGGGATTTGAACCCCGGATTATCTTGACTGTAAATCCTGTGTTCTTTCTACCAAACCACGGTAGACTTGGACAGGTTATCAACTGAGCTCTTCTCTGCCCATCAAGAAAGCTGCTGCCCTTGACTCAAAACTGGTACACAAATTCTGCTGACCCTATTGCTAGATTACACACAGTGGCTCACCACCATCATGATGGTCCCAGGTTTGTTTTATTTTTAAATAGCAGAATTACTAAACATGTAGCAAAATTAACTCTGGCACGGCCAAAAGGAGGGAGGATGAAGACTGCTTACCCACAGTGTGCTAAGAGAATGTAGATGTATTTATGAGCTACTAGTTATTCTCATAAAAGGAGCCTTGCAGGCACAGTGGTTAAAATGCTTGGCTGCTAACCGAAAGGTCAGCAGTTTGAAACCACCAGCCACTCCACAGGAGAAAGATGTGGTAGGCTGCTTCTGTAAAGATTACGGCCTTGGAAACCCTATTGGGCAGTTCCACTCTGTCCTACAGGGTCGCCGTGAGTCAGAATGGACTAGATGGCAACAGGTGTAGATTTTGGGGGGTTTTAGTTATTCTCATTAGATACAAAGAAACCCTTCCTCTAAGAACTCTTGTGGTCAAGAGACTGAGTTGTGTGGGTAAGTGGATCTCCAGGTAGGCGCAGCAGCAGGAAGATCTCAACAACCATGGGAGGAGAAGAGGAGTCACCCAGACCAGTAACAAGGGTAGGACACGAGGCTGGGAAGCCCCAGCAGTTTAACTGGGTTGTACATGGGAGCCAAAGATAGCTGCTCCCTCTGACTTTAGGAAGCCAGCAAGCCAGGGCATGGTCGAGATTTAATTCAGCCTTATTATTCACATCTCCTACCTCTGGAAAGGAATTGTTCCATATAGGGCTAAACATAACATTAAATGACAAAACCAGCCTGTATTCAGTGCTAAGCATATATGAATGTGACAGAACTATTTAAGTTATATCTTTAAAATACAGGATCTTTAGCTTCCAAACTAGGCCAGTGGCAAAATTTCCTGGCTCTCCTTCCCTCCGTAGCCAGGAAAAGTGGCTTCTATATTTATATTTGAGGGCTAAATTGTTAGGAGGAAAAATTTTAAATATATAAACATAGTACTCCATGCCACTTCTTTAAATGAGACTGAGACATGGACATAGCAGACAGCACCACCCTCCCAGAATATCCCAGGACAGCTAGGGATTCGTGAACAGGACAGGCAGCTGGAAGACACCAGGCAGCTGTGTACACTGCTGCTTTTCCATTGTGGCCTCCCTCATGACACAGAAGATGGAAGAAGGGTGAGCCAAGAAAGGGAGGGTGCCTAGCTCTTTGGCCAAGTCCCAGTTACATATACTGGGACAATGACAAGGCTCCTAATCCTTATCATCTGAGTTTCTATAAAATGTATGCAGCCTTCATTCTCTGTGTAGATCTCTATGGGTGACACATGAATCAATGCAACAAACATGTACTGTATGTCTGCTATATACAGAACACTGGATGCAGACATTTGGCATCAATAAAGCTAGGCCATTTATTGAGCTGCTTTGTGCCTTGTTTCCTCAGCCATGAAAGGTGGAAAGAACGATGCCTTCCCTCTGTGCCTCAGATGACTACTGCAGTCATCACACGAAGCAATTAATACAAAAAAGCACCATATAAAGCGAAGGTGTGCCATTTCAAAGATTCAGGTTTCAAATTCCCAAAGCTGGTTCCTTTCCAGGTATGCCTCAGCATCGCGGCAGCAGCAAGATCCAAGGCAGTGGGGAAAAAAATACCAGTTCTGATGTCAAACTATTTCCCTGAAACTTGAGCTCCTGCTATTTATCTTTTTAATAACATCCCCTCTCCCTTCCAATTACAAACTATAGAAGGAGTAGAGTAACATAATGGTTCTAAAGTCAGAATGCAGGTTGTAATCCTGGCTCAACCAGTTGCTATTGGTGTGATCTTTGGCCTCGGTTTGCTCATCTCTCAAGTGGGAATAACAATGGTACCTAACCCACATGACTGTTGTGTGGGATGAATGAGATAATATAAAGTGCCTAACACATTATAAGCACTTGCATCTTGGCCTTTATTACTCTTACTGTCTTTAATCCTAGTGGGGGAAGGGAAAGACAACAAGCGGAGTGACTGATGCAACAGATGCATTTTTACAACTGTGATCCTCTATCTGGACCCACAGCACTGGAGCTGGAAGGCATCACAGACAAGCTAGACCAGCACTCCTCAAACTCTGTGGTGAAGGACTAGTTTGTGTTGGCTTTTTCCCCCTAATCCAATCAAATCGTAGTCCTACTGTGTACAACTATTATGCAGCTTGCTCTTCATGCAACTCACTAAGCCAGTCTGTCAACACTCACATCGAGTATCATGAGTCCACTGATCCTGCAGCAATGCCAAATTGCTATACACGTTCCCAAGCGCTTACTCTCAGTTTCTGTGCTTGTCGTCATGGATTGGTAACCATTTGTGTAGCAGTTCGTGAACCACACTTAGGGAGCACTGATCTGGACTATTCTTCCTCTCTCTCCACAATGGCATTTTACAGAGACAAGTGCCAGTGAATGGCAGAGTTGGAAGCCTTGTAAACAAAAATCTCATATAAGAGCAGAAAACTCAACCCCAAGAGCACAGTTGGAGCTCTCAGAAGTGAGACATAAAATGATACAAAAACAAGAAAACGATAGCATCAACATAGCCCATCTACACTGATTCCCCTAGTTGTATATATCTGTTGTTACATGCCATCAAGTCAATTTCAACTCATAGCTACCCCATGTGACAGAGTACAACTGCCCCACAAGGTTTTCTTGGCTGTCATCTTTACCGAAGCAGATCTCCATGTCTTTCTCTTGTGGAACTGCTGGGTGGGTTCAAACTGCCAACCTTTCAGTTAGCAGCCAAGTGCTTACCTAGGACAAGAATTTTCTTAGCACCAGTGGATTACAGCTATTAGCCCAGACCAGGCCATCCCTCCCACATGTCTTCCCTCACCTTGGGGCGGTCTTCCTTCCTCAGAGCCACAGCTTCCAGTTTGGTTTCGTATTCTGCTTGCACTTGATCTCTCTTCTTCAATACACTCTGTGGAAGGCAGAAAGAAGCATGTAACACAGAGTTCACAGAGGGGCCTCCAACATCAGGCAATTGCTTCTTTTCTCCACTCCTCCCCAACTTAACCATGGCACACCCAGGCCCAGCTATGTGCTCCCAGGGCAGTCCGGCCTTGTCACAGAAGCTGCAGCATGACACATGACATGAACTCTGAGGTAAAGTTCAGGGGTAAAGGAGGGAAGAGAGGAGAACCATACCTGGACACAAGAGATTTCTAGTGAGCTAACAGCCTGCTGCTAAAGGATAAAGGATCCTGGGGAAGGGCCATGGGGGAAACAGTGCCCATCCATAGCCATACTAATGGGAGCACTCTCAGCTTCACTGTGTGCAAAGAACTCAGCTGTGCCAAACTGTAGAACTCAGCAGGTTACAATGAAGGACACTCTCTGAACTCTCAATGGAAAAGGCTAAGTCAAGAGAGTTCTTGACTCCTGCATTAATTGAGTTGATACCTGGTTGACTGACTTAATCCATTAGCCACTTATTTGTTGTTGACGATGGCCCAGGTGTCCGAAGAGCCAAAAGATACAGTCCCTACCTGAGGGGCTCGGTCTGAGAGAGGTGCTGACATGGTACGATGTTGTACGTGCTAAAAGAATTATGTACAAGCCCAAAATTCCTAGAACCATGCAGTGAGTCTGCCAGCAAGTGGTAAATGGGACTGAAGAGAACCAGCCCTGGACTAGGGTGAGGCAACTGAGGCACCTAGGGCACAAACTTTAAGGACACACTTGCTCTCAGGCTTGTGCAAATACAAGATAAGTACCTTAAATTTGCACCCTGGGCATCTGGCTTGCCTCACCTAGTCCTGGTCCTGCTGCTAAGACTCTGCCAGTTGGACAGAAAAGATGGCAGCAGACATTCTAGACAAGCTTCTATTTCATCACTTTTTTCCTTCTTTTAGTAGAAACACAAATGGCAAACCAAGAGTGATACGAACTTTCTTTCCCATTAACTCAGAAAACCCAAAGTCCTGTGGCAGTTTCTAGCAGGGAGCCTTCCAGCAGAGCGTGGAGTCATGGCAGGAAGGAGCCATTCCTTGGCTAAGTGGTGGGCAGCCATGTTCTGACAATGTGCTAAAAGTTGACCAAAAAAAAAAAAAAAAAAAAAAAACAACCCCGTTGCTGTTGAGTCAATTCCGACTCATAGCGACCCTACAGGATAGAGTATAACATGCCCTATACGGTTTCCAAGGAGTAGCTAGTGGATTTGAACTGCTGACCTTTTGGTTAGCAGCCTGAATCTTAACCACCGTGCCACCAGAGCTCCACAAAGGTGACAAGCAACTGAATAACCGAGAGAGCTCTGGGGACAACTTCCTAATGGGATGTGTTAACACTGGGAACCTCAAGTCTTCCCCTGAAGCAAGAATTTATTTTGAGAAGTGTTTTACCATGAAAACAGCATGAGGTAAACTTTGCAACATTATTCACAACAGCCAAAAGGTGGAAGCAACCCAAATGTCCACCAACAGATGAATGGATAAACAAAATGTGACACATATGATGGAACATTATTCAGTTATAAAGAGAAATGAAAGTTCTGACACACGCATGACACAGATGAACCCTGAAGACATGCTAAGTGGAATAAGCCAGACACAGAAAGATAAATATTATAAGATCCCACTTATATGAAATATCTAGAATAGGGAAATGCATAGAAACAGAAAGTAGATCAGAAGTTACCAGGTGCTAGGAGGAGGAGGAAATGGGGAATTATTGCTCAATGAGTATACAGAATTTCTGTCTGGGGTAATGAAAATGTTTTGGAAGTAGTGATAATGGTTGCACAACACGTTGAATATAGTCATTAATGCCATTTTTTGAAATGGTTAAAAGGGTGCATTTTATGTATGTATATTTTATCACAACACATTAAAAAATAACAGCATGAGGTAAATCGTGCGATAGCTTATTTTCCATCATTTGTCGCTCACCTTTCTCCTTAGTGCTCTCAAGCTCCCTCTCCACATTCATGAATCTTTGAGTAGGAATATTTACCGTACTATTCAACAGAACTTTCTGTTATGATGGAAACGTTCTACAATCTGCACTAATATGGTAGCTGTTAGCTCTAGGTGTAAATTAGACACTAGAAATGCAGCTAGTGTGTCTAAGGAACTAGATTTTAATTTTTATTCGTTTAAATTTAATCTTAACTTGCCACATATGGCTAGTGGCTACTTCGTTGAACAGTGGTCTATAAAGTGGGAAAAAAAAAAAAAATCAGGGGTCCTTTCTGGATTTCATAAGACCCCGGAAAACAATGTAAATCTACTGGCCTGGTACCAGCAGGGGTAAAACCATGATCTCTACCCACAAGAAATAAACCCACGGGGACGCAAACGTGATTCCTCAAAGAGCAATGGAACAGCTGGGAGACGGGCCAAGTGAAGTAGAGTATCGTCCTGGGCACATCTTGCTGGAAAAAGCATGCGAGTCCAGACCAGCATTTCTAGGAATGAGGATGCGTTATTCTAGAGACACTGACACACTGTCACTGTGGCAAGAACCTCATGACCAAAGCTAGAAAGGATCTTAAAACAATGCTTTGGCATAGAGTCAGCACAGCACAGGCTTCCTGGTCACTCAGCTGATGTAGCCAAAGCCCCTAGGGGAGGGGTGGGAAGAGAAGATCTAACAGCTCCACACAGCTAAACAGCCCAAAGGTATCACCCTCTCCCCACCTCCAGAGCAGGTGAGAGACGACTCCTAGTTGGCCTGGCCTTGCTACTTGTTACCCCCAACCTCACCCAGAGCAGCCAGCACTCCATCTTCTCACCCAGGCTGACTAGGGGTTTGTGATAACATCCCTGCATCACTGGACAGCACAAAAGGCTCACAACAACCCTGCAGAGGTGAAGGGGTATTATCCCTATTTTAGAGACAAGAAGACAGTGGCGGGACCTGTTTGAGGCCATACCACAGGCTACAGCACAGCAGTGACTCACTTAGGCTCTGCATTCTAGGGCAGCTGTGGTTTCACAGTCGGGCTGCAATCCAACTGCTCTAAGGTTGGGAAACTTGTTTTACATCAACTTAAACTGTTTTAAGACTATCATTCTTGTTGCGAGCACCTCAGTACATTCTTGGAGACAGTCTGAAAGGACTGGTCTCCCACCTAAACACCACAGGCTCTGTTGATAGAAATAGTCAGACCAGCACATGACTGTTAGGTTGGACTGAGCCTCTAACAGGATGAAAGGGTCAACAGACCCTTTGACCAAGCCAGTGTCTACTGAGAGGCCCCTCCCTCAATGAGTGACTTTCAGACCATAGTCATCATCTGAGCTTTTAGCAAATCTTTATAGGAGTCTCTGGTCCTAGTGGATACCACAAATCAAACAAGTAGAGATACTTTCCTCATTTCCTTTGTGTCATCCTACACAGCCATCCTCACGTTTCTGTCCTGCCTTAATTCACTTTCATTCATTTATTCATTCAAGTATTTACTGGTGCCTGTTCCAGATGCTGGGGATACATAGAGAGCAAAACCCACAAAACCCTCATCTTCATGGAGCTCAAGTTTTAAAGGGGAGGATACCTCTTTAAAGGGACAGATTACCCAATAAGCAAATTATGTTTGTGCTTATTTACTAATCTGTAGTGCACAATTTCACTATTTGTGCAGTACAGATTAGTAAGTGCATAACTTGCTTACTGGAAATTCATGCATACCCTGCTTACTGGCTAATCCACCCTTGGGGAAGTAGCCAATAAACAAACCATATAGTCTGTTAAGTACGGGGGGAAGAAAAGCACAGGAGAGGAAGAAACTGAGCATCAAGGGTTTGTGGGATGAAGAAATTGTACATAGGGTAGCCAGGGAGGGCCTCACTGAGAAGGTGACTTTTAATTTAAAAAAAAAAAAAACAACAACAAAACCCATTGCCGTCGAGTTGATTCCGACTCATAACAACCCTATAGGACAGGGTTTCCAAAGAGCGGCTGGTGGATTCGAACTGCCAACCTTTTGGTTAGGAACTGCAACTCTTAACCACTGTGCCACCAGGGCTCCAACTTTTAATTAGATACATGAAATAAGTTTCTATTAGACACTATACTTTATAAATTAGATCATCTTTCCATGATTTCAAAGTTGTCCTAGTAATGTGGAATTTCATTATCTTTCCTTTCAAATGAAGAGGGGACAAATGACTCAGTTTCTTCAGCAAATGAATTAAAAGAGGAAAAAATAGATGAAGAAAGAGGCTATAGATCCAAAAATATTTAAAAACGTATCAACTGATGTATGGATCCTGATGTGGGAGGCAAAACTTATAAAAACAGTATCTGAAACAACTGAGGAAATTTGAACACTAACTGGATATTTGAGGATAATGAGGAATTGTTAATTTTTTTAGGTCTGATAATAATGTGGTCCTTTTTGTTTTTTAAAAGAATGCTTTCATTTTGGAGATATGTGCTGAAATTTTTTTTAGGAAATGATATGATGTTGGAATTTGTTTTAAAATAATACAGCGGGAGTGGGCTGGGAATGGGTGGGAGGAGAAATGGAAGAAGATGGACTATAAGTTGACAACTGCAGGAGCTGGGTGATAGGTACATGGGGGTTTGTTGTACTTTTACTCTATTTTTGCATATGTTTGAATTTTTCCATATAGAAACGTTAAAGAATGAAACCATAATATGTGTCATCCAAAATGTTCATAACAAATTATAATAGCCCATTTGGAGTCCCTGGCTGTAACAAACGGTTAATGCACTCAGCTGTTAACCCTAAGTCACTTGTCATCTAAGTCACTTGTCACCTGTCTATCTGCTTTCCAGCTTCAAACTGCATTGCTATTGTCTCTTCTTCTGTTGCTCTTTTGTCCTCGTGGGTTTAAAAAAAAATACCTTCAGTGTCACTTTGGTGAGGTTTCATGAAAAAGAGGATGCTTAAATATCTATTCAGTTTGCCATCATTGGGAATCCCAGAGTTTTTATATTTCTTTTTTTCTAATTCGTTAAAACATTTGAGAGCAACATGTACAGTTCACAACCTGCTTCTTAATATTTTCACTTTGATTACAAGAAACTAACCCCTCAATAAATAATGACTTTTGTTCAGAGAGAGGGACACTTTTTGTCACTGAATCATACATTAGAAATTATTGAGATGTTGTATGTTTTGTCATCTATATTTCCACCATAATAAAAAGAGGGCCATTTTCCCCCAGAACTCAATCTTCCAGAAAATTTTCATTTTAGCATTTGGCACTGGAAATGGCCAACCTAAAGCATGAACTGGTCATTTCACCGTAGTTTGACTCAATGGTTCCACCTTGTGGCTTCTGAGGGGAAAGTGCAGGCAGGATAAAGAAACCATCTGACCACAATGACAACTAAATAATCACCATTTGAAAAGAACTATCCAGGTATTTAAAACTTTGTCTTTAAATCACAACTTCTGCATCCACATTTCACATTTCTAATCACGATCACCAACAACTTCCACATTATTAAATCCAATGGTCACTGTTTATCATCCCTCCTCCTTAAAATGTTTCTCTTGGCTTCAGTGAGACTATTCTCTACTTTTTCCTCCTACCACACTGATCATTCCATCTCAGACTCCTTTTGCTATTTGTTCCCCTACCTATCTAGGTGCTAGACCACTAAATACTGTCATGCCCAGGGCACAGAATTAAACCCTCTACTCACCTCCATCTCATCTCCCTAGACGAACACCTCATCCAGGCTCATAAGTTTAAACACCACCTAAATACAAATAGGAGCCCTGGTGGTGCAGTGGGTCACTAACCAAACCAGCTTGAATCCACCAGCTGCTCCTTGGAAACCCTATAGGGTAGCTTTACTCTGTCCTGTTGGGTCGCTATGAGTTGGAATCGACTCGACAGCAACAAGTCTGGTGTTTTTTGGTAAATACAAATGACTACTAAATTTCTGTTCCTGCTCTGAACTAAACTCATAAAACCAATTGTCCTGACATCTCCAGTTTAATGACTAATAGGCATTTTTAAACTCAATATGGCTAAAACAACAAGATTTCCACTCCCCCCCCCCTCCCAATCTGTTCCTCTCCTCTCTAGTCTTCCGCATCCCACTAACGGGTACCACTATCCACCCAGGTGCTGACGCCGAAACACAGAAGTCATTCTCAATTACTCCCTTTCTCATCTTGCATTAATACAACAGCAAGTCCAGTTGTCTCTTCATCCAAAATATATCCCAAATCCACCTACTTCTCCACCAGCATGGTCCAAGTTCCACCATTGCAGGGAAAGTGCTTCCTCAGAGTGAATTTTGCTTCCCACTGTCTCCCTGACTACCTAATTGTATTGAAGTATACACTCCAGGGGAGGGAGTTTCTTCTGCTGGCTTTTAACCCACTGTATCATTAATCAGAAAATACAGGCTTGAGAAATTAATCTTGTACTTAAAAGGGAAAGGAATGTTCTTTTTGGTTACACAACCTGGTCACAGGATGGCTATGCTGTTTGCACCTGAACAAAGACACCTTCCTGGTCACAGGAAGGCCATGCCAGCTGCGCCTAAACATAGGTCCCTTCCTCTTACCTCCCTTCCCCTTTCCCCATGCACTCCAGCATGTACACCCTCTGATTTAAGGTATATAAACCCCGGGTCCATTTGTCTTTTGCCTGTGACGCATTGGGGGCATGCGTAGAGGAGGTTTCTTTGTCATTTCACCCTGGGACACGGTGCTAAAACAAGACTGGTCCAAGATGAATCTTACACTGTTCCTCTTTGTCCTAATTGCTACGTAAGTAACAAAGCTTGTAATCACGCTACTGGGTAATGTCATTACTCTGCTCAGAGATAACAGCCCTGTAGGAACCTACTTTTCATTTCTCATCCTTGACACATCAGAACCACCTTAGTTATCTGCCACCTGGTCCCCTGTGACAGTCTCTTAACTGGTCTCCCCACTACCTGTCACCCTCCACTACGCGTTCTCCACACTGCAGCACTAGTTGTTTTTTTTTAAAGTAAAAATTGTATTATGTAACTCCCCCACATAAAGCTGAATGGCTTCCCTTTTACTTCTTAGAATAAAATCCAGACTCTTACTAACCATGGTCTTCACGATGCTACATGACCTGGCTGCTATCTATCTCTTTGACCTCACCTCCTACTACTCACTACCTTGCTTACTGGGCTCCACTCACATTGGCCTTTCTGACCTGCAAAAACACTAAGCTCATTTCTGCATTATAATCTTTGCACTTGCTTTCCCTCTGCCTAAAATGCTCTATCCTCACACCTAACTCCCCTATGTCATTCAAGTCTCCAATCAACGCCACTTCCTCTGTGTGGCTTTCCCTTAACATCCACTCTTCCTTCAGTCCCTCGACCCACCCCAGTCTTTCACCAAGACCTATGAGAAAGCATGCTGCTTGACTTACAGATAAACCCATCTCTTAATAATGACAAGATACATAACATATAGTAGTTATACATCTGTAAATATTCCAACCTCACTAAATGGTCAAATTCAATTGAATATTTACTGACTACCTTCAATGGATAAGGCACTGTGGGAAATAAATGGTCCTGCCCTAACCTTTTTAAAGGCTGCTTCTCTAACTCTTGGCCTGGTCACAAGGATGCCAGTACTCAAAAGGCACTGCTAGAAATTTATAAGTATTCTAAGATGTTATCTGTCAGTCCATCACTACCTTAATCACATTTTACACACTCATGGTCAATAGGATGTGAAATACCATATAAAGGATCACCTACAGATATGTACAACGTCTTCAACCTAAGTACTGGACCTGAGGGAAATTCTGGTATCCCTCCCCCTCAGGCACTGTGCACCATCTCTCCACAGCACCCTTGGAATACACATCTTCAACCATCTTTCTAGCACAAGCTGCCCTCACTGTTCAGTCCTCAAAATCTCACCGCTCCATTTGATCCACATGGTCTGATAATGACTCCACTTTTTCTCTACCTCACAAGGGAACAGAACGCACCCAACTATGACTGTGCTTAAAAAGATACAATTTGAGACTCAGCCTTGAAAAGCAGGGTCTCACCTTGTTTTCTTCTTGGTAAATAGTAAGGACACAGCTGCAAGGTGACTGTAAGAGTTAGGGGATATAGCCGGTGGCCATGGAACAGGGAAAAGATTTACCAATGGGGCCTTGGTTTCTTCATCTGTAAAACGAGCAAGTTAGACTAAATGATCCCAAAGACTCTTCCAAACTCAGAGAGGACTCCTGATCTTAGCCCCATATGGAGAAGACTTCCATGAGTGTCAGCGTTTCCCCCATGCAAGGCTCAAATGAACCCCAAATATTTCAGATTCCTAAGGCACAAGCCCCTGACTCTAAATGATATGGATAAATACTCACTTGGATCCACTCAAGGCGATGATAAATGGAATAGTCTGACAATATGTCATTACACCAATAACTTCCCACCAAGACAAACCCGGACAGACAGTCTCTGTTCCAAAAACCATTCAGTAGTGGATGGAAAACATGTCACAACCAGGTCTTTTGGAAAGCCCTCTCCTCCATTTAGTTTTCATGCTGAATAGCAAAGTCTGTCCCATACACATCTCAAAAAATCAGAAAGTTATTTTGGAAGTGGAACTATACAAATCTCTCAGGGGAATAAAACAGTTAAGAATTCTTAAAAAGCAGTAATGTTCAAAGGTAGGGGAACCACTTAAGACACCTAACCACTTAGGACATAATAACATCCATTCACTCTGGCCCTTAATGCAAGTGCAATGCTTCTGGATAAGAGGTCGACAATGCTTTCTGGGGGAAAAGTGGTAGGAGCTACACAGACCCTGGCAATTCCACACAGTCTTGGCTATGCCATCGAGTTACTACTGTCTTGTCCAGAACACGCTGCAGACATTTTCTGGTAGGAAAGAGAGAGAGCAGATGGCCCCGTTTTCTTTCTAATTAAGCTCACCATGTGACAGAGCTTGGGTTTTAGGGTCTGCCCATCAACACTTCCTCTTTACCATGCCCCTCCCCAGACAACACTGGTGCAATCCCAGCCTCCCAGCTCAGTTAACCTGATTAATATTTTTTCAGGCTCAGTAAACAAGAAACTCAATACATATGCCTCACACATGAGGTGAAAAAAAAGGGCAAATAAGTGTTGCTTTGACATGTAACTTCAATTACTCACACGAGCTTACGTCTCACTGGGTAATAATGTTTTAATAAAGATACCAGATAAATCCTTGCTAAATGACAATTTAAAATCCTGTTTCAAGTACAAGTAGATATTAAGTACTAATATATTACTATGCGAGAGACCAAAGTCATTTGTGCTATATTATCCCAATATCATGTACGTAAGGAGCCCTGCTGGTACAGTGGTTGTGTGCTCAGCTGCTAACGGAAAGGTTGGCAGTTTAAAACCACCAGCTTCTCCACAGGAGAAAAGACCTGGCAATCTGCTCCCATAAAGATTACAGCCTTGGAAACCCTGTGGGGTAGATCTACTCATCATCCAGGGTCGCTATGAATTAGAATTGACTCAACGGCACACAGCAGCAAGCACCATGTATGTATCAGGTTTTTAGTCTGGCAAAATTTGAGACCTGTCTCATCATTTTGATAAAGAGAATATCTATACAAGAATATCTATACAATCCAGAGGCACCCCAGGGATTGTAAATATTTCTTTTTGTTCACAAAAACATACTGTTAACTTCATAATTAAAGTGACATATTATGATTCATTTTAAGCAAGTCAGGATGTATTTCCATACTCATTTCAGTCAAAGGATTAAAGATGTAATGTGTGTGTCTCAAACTAAAAAAAGGTGATGTGACAGAGGAGAATGAGGGGCAGATTTGGAGCCAGAAGCCTTGGTTTTCAGCCTCAGGTCCAACAATTACCAACAAAGCTACATCAGGCTAATGACCTCACATCTGAGCTTTACGCTTACCACTACTACCACCACCATTTCCACCTAACAGGTAAGGAAGTTCATACCACTTCCCTGTCCACTGTGAGACCCGGACACAATCCTGTCTTTGAAAACACTCGATTAACGGCTTTATAGAGTATACAGGAACAGTAATTCATTCTAGCAGGAACAGGCTCCATCTTCCATTGCCCATACTTTAATATGTATCAAGAGCCTTAAAATTCTCATACCAGACAAAATAAGATGGGCAAGAGTGATGGGTACATGGTGTTCATTATACTATTCTCTTCTGCTCTTGTATATGCTTGAAATTTTCTATAATAAAGTTGGCTTTTTTTAAAAAGAGCTTTCATAACTATTTGATTATTTTTTACTCTTCTTCTCAAGCTGTATTCCCTGCGTGATGCAAACGGTTAATTTCAATTTTTAAGAGGTCTAATTATCCAGTTCTTTTTCCACAGCATCCTGCTGTTTAACAGATATCATATCTTCTTGAACTCTCAGAGAACATTAATAAGAATTTCTTCCAAACTCTTTTTGTTCACTTAATTCATGTACTTGGTTTACCATGCATTCTACTTATACGGCCATGATGTCAGTCCATAAGCCTGATCTTGCCCACCCAAGAAGAGGGAAACCGGTACCACAGGCACACAGGCAATGATCAATTACTTTTTTATAATGGCTACTACAAAGAAAGTACCTAAGTGTGCAAGAAGGAGCCAACTTACCTTCATGGAGTCGGAGTATAAAATATATTCCCTGAGCACAGGCAGAAAGTCTTCTGTCATGTCATCAGTCAGCTCTTCCAAGGCTGTAGAGCAGTTCCCAATACAGGCTGACACACCCTCCAGGGGTTCGGCCAGCTCACCCTCTAACGCACTCCATGTGGAGTACACAGGCCCATATTCTCTCAGCTCCACAAGGTACTCTAAACGGAGAAGAGAAACCAATAAGGTCTGGCTGAGTAGCAATCACCAATATTATGATTCAGTTAACCACCACAGCCAAGAGCTTGCTACATTAAGATGTGTTTTCTTGGCTATTCTCCAGCTAACATCATAACATCCATTCACTCTGCCCCATAATGTGAGTGCTATGCCTCTGAATAAGAGGTCCACAATGCTTTCAAGGGAAAACTGGTAGGAGCCACATCCACCAAACATCTTTAAAAACAACCACTCACCTACCCAAAGAGTAAAGCATTATTTTAACAGGCAGCAGGGGCAGAGTTTCATATAGGTTTATGGGGATGCTCATAAAGGAAAAAAATGAGTCACAATGGAAAGATAATAAAATTTTAGGAAACATTTTGACACAGGAGACGTGGTATTACATAGGTAGACTCACTCTCTCAGTCAGGTGTCACCCTAACACCCTGGTCCAATCAGAATTTATTCAACATGATCCTTAAGTGTGGATAGTACCCGAATCTATCTCCAGAACCTGTAGGCTGCACATGATACCATCATTAGGTAAAGGAGAAGGGAACAAGCATAAGCAGCAAGGAAAAATGTTGATTTTTATTTCTCCCACAAAGAAAATTTGGTCCATTATTTGTCACTATGATTTCCTGCCATTACAAAAGGATGTCGCCATTTTTCTGTGATGAATGGCAACTACTGGAGAATGCTTTGCAATCATTCACATGCCAGCATGATCACTAACAATGTTCAGGTCTGTCTGGCCTACACATGTGTAAGAAAACAAAGGGCCTCAACATTTTAGGGTATGGTAAAGTATGTGGCCATGAGAGGGGTGGGGATGAAGTGGTAGCAAAAGCCAAGAAGGATAAAGAAAGGAATCAGCAACTCCCCAGGACAGCAGGAGTGGGTTTAAAAGAAGCAGGGGTGGGACAGGTGAATCAATTTCAAGTCTGATGGCTCACTAGGGTCATAACCTTGGCCAACACAGGTCACCATGTTGTCCTCTTGAACAATCTTCTTACCAGAAAAGATACCTAAGTTTGTTTTTAAAATTATCTTTCCTATGAGTGAAGGGCAGTTAAGTGGATGTCTCTGCTTTTAAAGCTAAAGTTACCCGTTGCCATCAAGTTGATTCCAACTCATAGTGACCCTATAGGACAGAGTAGAACTGCCCCATAGGGTTTCCAAGGCTATAAATCTTTATGGAAGCAGACTGCCACATCTTTATCCTGTGGAGCGGCTGGTGGGCTCAAACTGCTGAACTTTTGGTTAGCAGCCAAGTGCTGTAGGGTCGTTATAAGTCAGAATCAACTCAAAAGCAATGGGTTTGGTTTTAAGCTAAAGTTAAAACAGCTAAAAGTAGAAAAGCCCAGAGTCTTAAAAGTGCTTGCTTACTATGGGAAAAGCAAACACAAGGCTGAGATGCAGGACAAAGGATGGAGCACAAAATTACAGTCTGGCTACAACTACCTCCTCCACACCTTGAATCTGTTTATTGATTTTCTAAGTAAAATCTCAGGAAAAAAACTTGGCAATCTGCTCCCATAAAGACTACAGCCTGGGAAACACTATGGGGCTGTTCTACCCCGTCACAGGGGGTCACTACGAATTGGAATCGACTGGATGGCACCTAACAACAAGTAAAATACGGCCTAGTTCTGTCACCTCGCCATTTCTGCTGTTTGAATCTGCTTATTAGCATACATGAGTGACATTTCTGTAAGTACAGTCCCTGAGCATGACTCAGATCTCAACAAAGAGCTCACCTATTTCTTCTTTGATGATTCGTTGGGCTATTCGATCAATGGTTCCTAGTTTGAGCGCAAACGTATCTAAGTATTCGCCTATGGCTGCAAACTCAAGAGGCCGACTCCTCAGCTTGTAGCCTCCAGTGACATGCTTTACTGACTCGCCCACTCTGGTCAGCAGTGCCATTCCTTGCTTCTTGTAGGCATTCAGGTCCTAAGGAGAACACAAGAACAAACTGAAGGTGCTCAATCACACACAGGGTTGTTCCTATCCACACCTCCCCTCAGCCACTGTCCTGCCCTGTCATTACCCCTTCTCTCCTATCTGTATCTTCACCTTCTAATACTTCAGCATGTAAACTATACCCAAGGCTTGCCTATCTTAAAAATAGCAGCAGCTCCCTCCAGCCCCTTTCCCTTTCCTCTCTTCCCTTCAAAGTCAGGCTGTCTGAGAAAATGGTCTAAAGATTCCATCTCCCCTTCTAACCTTCCACTCTGGATAAAAAACATCCTTACATTCGTAAGGTCATCTATTAGCTAAATAACAGATTGGCTCGTAAAATAAACAATATCATCTGTGAGTACTATGCCTCTTCAAAAAATCATCTGTATGAGACCAAACTGTCAACATTTACTCAAAAGCAAAGACGAAAAGGCAAGGGGACAGGGAAACTAGATTACTGGAAACAGAACAACCAGAATGGACATAATGAGAAAGCTGACACACTGTGAAAAATGTAACCAATGTCACTGAACAAAATACATAGAAATTGTTAAATGGGAACCTAATTTGCTGTGTAAAATTTCACTGAAAACATAATATTTAAAAAAAAAAAAATCCTCATAAGCACCAGGCCTTCATAAGACCATAACCAAAGCCTTGAAATTACTTCTACAGAAAATATTTTTTGGAGCAGCACTATATCCAAATGGGCTAGGTGGACTATTTAAGTTCCACTTCAAGTAGAGCTTTGAAGCATGCCCCCAGTTAGCCAAATTAATTAACACAGTACCTATCTGAATACGGTACCTATCTGATTGCTACTCCCATTCTGACAATGACAGAAATTTTGGTATGAACATAGTTAATATTGAGCTTCCTCCCACCTCATCCAGCATTACCAGCTTCTTCTTAAGGACACCTCTAGTTTGTGACAAGATCATGTCATCATAAGGAAGAGGAAGACAGTCTGTATTCACTATGGCAGAAGAGCACGTAAGTGGCTCATCTAAGAACAAGACCAAGTTATTCAAGGTGTGTTAAAGGAAAGGATGGGCTATTTAGTGGGCTAGATATAGATGTAGAGCTAGGACTAGAATTTGTTCTGCTTAAAGCGAACTCCTATGTACTAACTCACATGAAAGTTAGATTTTAACTAAGACATTAAAGGACCCTGTATTTTTTTAAATCATTTTCATATTGCTTAGCCCATAGACAGATAAATACCACCCCCCAAAAAAATCTTTCCTACTTATCCTTCACATAGATTCTTAGGATCAGGAGTCTAAGCTTTCTCTTCCCTCCTTTTTTTTTTTTTTTTTTCCTTTTTTGTTCAATAAAAATGACCGAGCTTAAGGGCCTTTCTGGACAATGGACCTGTAACCCGGACGAGACCTTGAGTTGCACTTTTGGAGAATAGGATGGATTTTTACCTTAACAGTAACTTGACAGAACTATACCTGAGGATCAGTTTACCAGGAAATAGTTATTTAGAAAACAAGTACAAAAGGTCTCTGGGAAAAAGAGGCGATGAATGGGAATGTCATCAACAAGGCTAAACACCAAATGAAGTTAAAAAAAAAAAAAAAAAAAAAAAAAAAAAAAAAAAACCAAAGGACTTTGCCACGTGTCTTCCTCTGACCGTAGAATGGCATCTTCTCTAACATCTTTAACATCAACCTACGTTATCTGTAACTATTTCTCAATTTTGCCATTTTGAAAAAGAAAACTGGAAAGTACCTGGACCTCAATACCCTTGCCAACACAGAACAAATTACCTATGGCCTAAATATGGAAATATAATACGTGAAACTAAACAGATGGGGCTGGAAGGAAGTTGGCATGAAAGTTTAAGCATGTGACCCCATTTCTGCAGACAATCAGAGTGGAGCACCTTGGGTTTTTTGGCCAGTTCTGCCAACATGGAAATGCTGAGAGAAGCCAGTGAAATGTCAGCTTGGGTTTGAATACATAGAATTTGGCAACTGTGTTGGACCCAAGTATTTCTTTGGCAAATTCTTGGAAAATACCACCTAATAGGAACATGGTTGCTGCCAAGTAATGTTGAAGTACTCCTGGTCAGGCATATGATGTAAAAAGAAAGTTTGGACTCACGAACCACAAAGACCCAATTCCAAATCCTAGTTATGCCAAGTAACAAGTGCAAACTCCATGAATTTCAGTTTCCTCATCTGTAAAATGAGGCTATGAATAATCATTTACAGGGTTCTTATGAAGAATTTCCTTACTAAACATCAATAAATGTTCTTTCCCTTCCATGCCCATTGTTGGTCAAACCGGATCATATTGCTGAGAAGTGTTTAAGAAAACACTTATGTCTGCTTTTGGCAAGTGAAAATATTCTTACTTCCTCTGCTTCTGAAAGAGGTTTTCCTCCTGAATTCTAACATGGAAATCTTACTAATGCAAATAAGCAGCAAAAAAACAGAGCAAGTTCATGACACCTGCTATAGTGGACCATACATGAAGGTGACTTGAGAGATCAAAACGAGTTTTTAAAAAAGAGCCCTAAGAATGCTAATTTTGGGGAGGAATATGCAAAATTCTGTCCTTACCTTAGCAGTGAGGAAAACATTAAAGTGTTCATTGAAGGAGAGCACAGGATGATCTGTGATTCTTTTTAGGAATTTATCCAAAGCTTTTCTTCTGGTCTCTACAAACTCTTCTGAAAAACGATCCACAACACCTTTCACCACAAACTTCTCAGGAAGCGGCTATGAAGACACGAAGATAAATATTCAGAGTAATTGATGAGATGGTGCAAGGAAAAACAACAAGGCTAGCAAATAATTCTTATTACCCATCTGTCCAAGAACAGTATTTCCTAATCAGTCAGACCTTCATATAGTCATCAATATACAGATTTCAAATATAGGTGGAGTAAATCACAATTACTCTGTCAATTTTATAATGCAGGGAACAAAATATTATAGCATAGTCCCTGGAATACAGAAAACAGTCAGTAGATATTTGTCCAATAAATTCAGTAGAATAGTTACCTTTACACTGCTTGAAGCACATATGATATAATACAAAGTTAGGGCAAAATTGGAAAAAAAAAAAAAGTTTAAGGAAGGGAAAGAAGGCAGACAACATCAACTGCATAAACATTATTTAAATATCTTGAGATTCCACACTCAGTTCAAGGGGTAACCGAGTAAATGGAAAAATATGAATATCAGGCAAACCCATGTTTCAAAAAAAAGTCCTAAGCCATTTTATTTTTTTGTTCATTTAGGTTTACACTCAAAAGTTCTTAAAAATATAACTTCCTTTACTCCCTTTACTCAAATCAATTTCTCCATCTTATATTGTTGGTGATTTATAAAACTATCTGGTTACCAAGTGATCTTTGAGCTTTAATCTAACGTGTACTATTTCTGTAGTAGCTTATCAAACACTTGATTAAAAAGCCTTCCTCATTACTACCACCATGAGGACAGAAAGCAGCCACCATCCACAATTTTTAAATGTTTTAATTATGAAATATTAAGAGATCATGTTATATTATCTCTAAGTCATACAGCATAACAGTAATACCAGTGCCCATAAATCTGTTACTCAATTTGACAAACAAAGCTCCACCACTGACAAATCTATCTCTATCCTGATCAGATCCCCACTTTGCCCCACCCTCTGCAAGGAAACATGATGTCAAACTTTTGGTTCACCACCCCCTATACTTTATAGTGTTTAAGCAATGTATTTGTTGAGCTTGCTTTTAAATGTCATAAAAAATAGAACTACACTTGGCTTTTATCATTCAACACTCTGTTTCTGGACTTACTTGTACTGATAATGTAAGCTGTAGGAGAATCATTTTATTGTTCCATAGTCTTGCATTGCATGACTAAATGACAACTTGCCTATCAACTCCCCTGACCGTGTACATGTGAATGGTTTACAGCTGTGTGCCACTGCTAACTGCTGCTGTGAACATTCCTGTAGACACATCTGGGGAACATGTACAAGTCTCTTTAGGGAAAAAACCAAGACAAGAAAGGTCAAGTCAAAGAGTATGTGCTTTTTGGATCTATCAAGACAATCATATGCCTTTTTCTTCCTTTTATATGGTAACTGGCAAATTAAATTAATACATTTTCTAATGTTAAACCAATCTAGCAGTTCACGTTTGTCATGGTTTGAATCATGTCCCCCCAAAAATATGTATATCAGTTTGGCTGGACCATGATTCCTGGTACTGTGTGATTTCCCTATGTGTTGTAAATCCTGCCTCTATGATGTTAATGAGGGAGGATGGGTGGCAGTTGTGTTAGTAAGGCAGGACCTGATCTACAAGACTGGATTGTGTCCTGAGGCAATCCCTTGAGATATAAAAGAAGTGAGCAGTGAGACGGGGGACCTCATACCATCAAGAAAGTGGTGCCGGGAGCAGAGTGCGTCCTTTGGACCGGGGTCCCTGCACAGAGACGCTCCTAGTCCGGGGTAACACTGAAGAGAAGAAGGCCGACAGAGAGAAAAAGCCTTCCCCTGGAGCTGATGCCCTGAATTTGGACTTCTAGCCTACTTTGACTGTGAGGAAATAAACTTCCCTTCATTAAAACCATCCACTTGTGGTATTTCTGTTATGGCAGCACTAGATGACTAAGACAACGTTCAAAGTGCTAAATTAAACACAAGCAATTAACTTCACAACCTCCCCAAACCCTATACTATGACAATAAAGAGTTTTTCTTTTAAATTATAAACACTTAAGCACTAGTGGACTTAAAAAACCAAATCTGCTGCCATTGAGTCAATTCTGACCCATAGTGGACTTAAAAAAAAAACCCCATTGCTGTCAAGTCGATTCTAACTCATAGCAACCCTATAGGACAGAGCAGAACTGCCCCATCAAGCTTCCGAGGAGCGCCAGGCGGATCCGAACTGCTGTAGCATTTAACCACTATGCCATGAGGGTGGTCTTAGCTGACCTTAAAAAGCAGAATACTAAACCAGCAGTAGGGAAAGCCAAGAAGCAACCCAGATTTATAACACAAAACCTTTTAAAAAATTAGGAATTGGCAACATCAGCACCCCTAGAAATGAGGTACTTGAGGTGAGACGGAATTCAACAGCCTCAACCTGAAAGGGTTTCAAGAGACTTGGTTCATTGTCATTATCAAGAGTTAAGACTGGTGTCACGCTTCCTTGGTTCATCTTCCACCTCTGTATCTACTAGCTGTTTGACCACAAACTTTAGGCAAGTTCTATAATCTCTTGATACTTCAGTTTCTTCATCTGTAAAAAACAGGTTAACAATAGTACCAACCTCATAGGGTTGTTATGAGGATTAAATGAGTTATACATTGAAAGTGCTTCAAATAATTCCTGCCACACAATAAACACCCAATAAAAGTTTCATTGTTTTGTTTGTTTTTGTTGAAGAAGTGGCAGCAGCTTCAGAGAACTGCTATCTTCAGGGACAGCCAGTGTTCAGTTAAATCTTGAGATGGCAGGAGGGTTCAGGAAAGAGGCTAAGAATACTGGGGAATTTCCTTACAACAGGGCAGGAGTTTTAGACGGCACAGTAGAAAGGTTTAGAAATGAAAGAAGAGAGGGGAGTAGAGTCAGGAATAAAATTACAGAGCTACATGGGAAGAATATATCAAAGCTAGAGACCCACTGGCGCTTATGGTTTGGTAGATTATTGTTGTTAGGTGCCGTCAAGTCGGTTCCGATTCAGAGTAACCCTTTGTACAACAGAACAAAACACTACCCGGTCCTGTGCCATCCTCACAATCGTTATGCTTGAGCCCACTGTTGCAGCCACTGTGTCAATCCATCTTATTGAAGGTCTTCCTCTTTTCTGCTGACCCTCTACTTTACCAACCATGTTGTCCTTCTCCAGGAACTGGTCCCTCCTGCTGATAACGTGTCCAAAGTACATGAGACAAAGTCTCGCCATTCTTGCTTCTAAGGAGCATTCTGGCTATACTTCTTCCAAGACAGATTTGTTTGTTCTTTTGGCAGTTCATGGTATATTCAATATTGCATAATCCAAAGGCGTCAATTCTTCTTTGGTCTTCCTTATTCATGGTCCAGCTTTCGAATGCATATGAGGCAACTGAAAACACCATGGCTTGGGTCAGGCATACCTTAGTCCTCAAAGTGACATCTTTGCTTTTTAACACTTGAAAGAGGTCTTTTGCAGCAGATTTGCCCGATGCAATATGTTGTTTGATTTCTTGACTGTTGCTTCCATGGGTGTTGACTAGATCCAAGAAAAACGAAATCCTTGACAACTTCAATCTTTTCTCCATTTATCATGATGCTGCTTAGTGGTCCAGTTGTGAGGACTTTGTTTTTCTGTTTTTCAGTAAATTATTAGAAATGTACTACTGGATCAGATGCACAGGCCATCCAGCCCAATTGTTCTGAATCACTCTAAAGCACCAGAGAAGCTGTCTTAACAGGGTGCAGCCATCCTTTAGAATTATTGTTTTATTCTGGTCAGTTCCTTTCCTACTCTCTTAGGAAGTCATTCTCCTTAAACGTTATACTCAATCTCCAATCCTTCATGCTAAGCAGATTACCACCTCTCTGAAGTAGGAACCAAGTGAAAGGGCATCACATAGGAATTCTCTAACCATTTTGCTTCCTCCACAGAAACCCATCTACTCAGTATCATCCTCACCTCGATTCCTCAGGTCTCCCCAAAGTTAATTATTCCATCTGTGTTCTTGATACCATTAGCTCATTATCATGTACCTGTCATCATTAATTAATTATACCTTCTCTTCCCTGTATCTTCAACATCTGCTTATTCAGCTCTTTTCCCCAAGTCTACAAATATGGATGGGTCTCTTTCTACCTGGGAAAAAAAAAAAGAATCCAACTATCTCTTGACCTTACATCTCCTTCTTCTCTACTTTCCTTCCTCTCTCCCAACCTTTCTAAAGAGTCATTTATCCTTACTTCTCCCCTTCCATTGATCTCATAACCCCCTCCCACAAACACACCCCAAAAAAAGAAAAAACAAACTGGTTTTAGTACTGCCCTCAATGCTGCATTTCCCTGTCAAATCCCCACCTGCTGCAGAAACTGCTCTAGTTAAGATGATCACCAATGACTTCCTAATTACCAAATATTTTTCTGTTCTTATCTCATGTGAGTCCTCTACAGCACACTCTCATTTGTTTATACCAGATAGGACTTGGGAGGAAGGCCTAATGAGCAAATAAGTGGTTAGGTGTGCCTCTTGAACACAACAGATGACCTCCTGAAATTGTTATTCATTCACCAGATTTAACAAATTGAACTCTATATTTAATGCATCAGAGGAGTTTGTTATTTAAAGGAACCCAAGGGTGAAGCTTTCTGCAAACAGCATCTCCTTCTGTAATAAGCATTCTTATTCCCAAATGTACAAGACTTTACAAATTTGGTTCTTCCTATATCAACCTTCCTTGACGGACACACCTACTCTCAGCCTCACCTTAGAACTGCTTTCTAGGTTGCTCATACATAGGAATCTGGGTTGCTGATGAAATCAAGTGCATCTATAGTCTGTAAACGAGATAACATAAGTGAAGAGTTCAACACAGCTTCAAGTACATAGTAGACGCCTAATGAATCTCAGCAGTTTTTATTAATTTGTAAACACTGAGAACTGAAAGCATAAATGGGAGTAAAACTAAGAGGTGGAACTTCCACATATCTTTGAAGCCAGACTGTTTTAAAAATCATCTGGGGTGAAGACAAAGGAGTGGGCAAGGGTAGAGATGAAACAAGATGGACCATGAACTGATAAATGTTGAAGCTAGGTGATGGATTTATGGGGGTTCATTGCACTGACTCTCTCTAGTATATTTCCTCTAATGAAAATGTTTTAAATATTTAAAGGTTTAAACTGTTTTCCAACCAAAACATCTTACATTTTTATAGCACTTGATGCTTTGGAAAGCATTTTTACATCCATTATTATTTCATATAACTTTAAAAGAAAGTATTTTTTTCATCTGTGAAACTAAAGCATATTTCTTGTAAATTGTTACTGAAAAGCTACTGTTTCTGGGTAGAAAATCTGGACAAAGATTTCAATTGCTCAGTCTTGAAATGCCCAACTTCCTGTTACCAGCATTTAAACTGCTTCTCCTGTGCAATTCAACAAACAATTAGTGCACACACACAATATGCCAAAAACTCAATTTTCCTACCCTTGTAAAACTGAAAGAAAATACTGCTCCTACGCAAAAATATAAACAAAGGAGCATCAAGATTAAAAACTGTCCCTAAAAAGAACAATCACCAAGTTTGGCTTAATTCAAAGTAATTGAAAGTTCAAACAATGCTTCACTACTTATTAATTTATCTACTGGGTAAGCTAAAAGCACATATATTTAAAAGTACAAAAAAAGGGGAAACCAATCAGAAAATGAAGTTTTTATTGATTACTTCATATAAAGAAAAACGGTCGTTGCATTACAAATTTATTCTCATTAATTCCTATGAGACTTTAGCACTACCTAAAAGAAAATCAGATGCAAACTAAATACAAATGCATCTTTTCAGCAAAGCTTCCTTAATAAAAATTGAAGTAAACATTACAGTTCCAGTTGAATGCATCACGGTGATGGTTAAGGTTGTATGTGTCAACTTGATTGGGCCATGATTCTCAGTGGTTTGGCAGTTGTCTTAGGCTGGGTTTTCTAGAAAAGCAAAACCAGTAAAGTGTATAAATATATATATAGAGAGAGATTATATCAAGGAAACAGCTCACATGATAGTAGAGGCTAGAATATCCCAAGTCCGTGGATCAGGGTAGAGGCCTCTCCCAAGTCACGTAGCTGCAGAAGCTGGCAAGCCCAAGATCGGAAGGTCGGAGAGCAGGGCTCCTGCTCACGGACTGTGCAGATCAATGAATCCCAGGTTCAGCAGATAAGCTGACAGCTCAAGTCCCAAGAATAGGAGATGAGATGACAGGAAGCAGCCGCAGGATCCAGAGACAGCAAAAAGCCAGAACGTCTGCCTATATACAGATGCAGGCCACACCCCCAAGGAGAATCCCTTTCATCTGATTGGCTACTCACAGTATATTCAATTATGGGAGTGATTACATTAAAACATGGAGAATCATGGCCCAGCCAAGCTGACACACAATCTTAACCATCACAGCAGTTATGATATAGTTTGGCACTTACATAATGATGTAATTTGGCAGTTATGTAATGATGTAATCAACTCCATGATGAGATCTGCTATGAGCAGCCAATCAACTGAAAGGGGGTTTCCTTGAGGGGAGTGTGGTCTGCCTCCAGTATATAAATGGATGCTCCAGCAAGGCTCTCTGTATCCTGCACCCGGCCTGTCATCATCTGACCTCCGGTTCTTGGAACTTGAGCTAGCAGCTTACCTGCCAATCTTGAGACTCATCAGCCTCTGCAGCCTGTGAGCCAGTGGCCTGCTGTCTGACCTGCTGATCTTGGGTTTGTCACCCCTGCAGCTTTGTAAGTCAGGAGAAATCTCTAGCCCCGATGTCTGACCCATGGACTTGGGACTTACCAGCTTTCCACAACTGCGTGAGCCATTTCCTTGAGATAAATTACTTCTAATCTGTTTCTCTCTCTAAATATATATACATATATATATGCTTCACTGGTTTTGCTTCTCTAGAGAACCCAGCCTAAGACAATCACTAAAGTGTTTAACAGATGTATGTGCTTCATCTTCCAAAATCTATTTATGTCCATCTAATTATGAACTCTATTTGTTATAGTAACCAGTAGTTCTCAAGGAAGTGAAACAGAACATTCTAAAACTAACTTTCACACACACCCCAAAAAATTACGCCACAATGAAGACTTTCTGGTGGCTCTAGTCATTAGATAATAAAGAAAAACAAAGTGAATTGCCATTATGAGATGACGAACATACACATCCACCACACTTTTAGTTCCAAGATAGCATTTTGATAATATACGATCACTTCTTCCTGCTTTTAAAATTCCAAAGGAACAAAGCAATACAAAATAAGAAAAAATATGTTACAACATCAGAAAACATAAAAGGATATTCTTAACAGGCCAGAATTTGTTAAAAACAAAGCACAAAAGACTGGACTGAGAGAAAAGTTGATTAGTATCAATCATCATGTGATTCTATTTTGCTCAAAGAAAAGAGTGATATAGGGAATGCATGAGAGCACCCCAAAATCTGAGGTGCTTGGCATGACTGAAATGGTTGACAAAGGTCTGGATCAGGCTCCATCTTAAAGCTTCTGCTTGAAAATTTTCTACTCTTGTAAACTTTTAACCACCCTCAGCAAACAACAGAGGGAGCAAGAACAAATATTTTTCAAGAAATGTTTATCCAGATGGTCTTAGGAGAATGTTTAAGCAGCATGCCCCAGGAAGAATGTATACATTTTAACAAATCGCTTGCTAGGTTGGCTCCACAAAGTCTATGTTAGAAAAGAGATTAACCTTATACAATTTTAATTTGCTATTTGTGTTGTAATTATATGTCATCGCAAGCCCCCACAATTGTGATCATGTACTCCTTTTCCACTTTTTTTGTATAAAAAGCTTGCTTCTCCCTCAGAATGTTGAAGCACTTTGTAATCTCACATTGCACTGTGTTTCCCAGTCTGGTTGTTTCTATTCCCCAAATAGATCCCTTTGCTTTCACTTTTAACAGAGTGTACGTTTCATGCAGTGCTACAACAGAAGGGGTTGGGGTTTCCCCAGCAGAGCCCCATAAACTGCCAAGTTCAGAGCCATAGGGGCTGGGAACAAGGACAAGTCTTAGGACAGTCAATGTGGAAAGGCAAATCAAGGAACTCAAGGTGCCTCCCCAGAACCACAGCCTGGCTTGTCTGTTCATCCCCCACTTCACGTGGCTCCAATAAAGCCCCGAGCAAAGTACGGATTTTACCTCCATGCTCCTAACATAGGCAGTAGAATCTGAAAGCTCCGGGGTTCTCAAACATTTTTAACTATAGCTGACTTAGATTAGCCGAAGAACCCAGAAACTTGCCCCATTCCCCAAAATTTTCCAACTTATTCAAAAAATTCTAAAGTTCACCTTGAAGAATAAAACGTGTAAACGGCTAGAAAACTTCTGAAAATAAAGTATATCAAGGGGTGGGAGCAGAGATGGGTTGTAAATGTGCTATAAAGTTTTACAGTAACTCAAATGATGTGACAGGGGCACCAGACCCAAGGGATCAATGAACCAAAAGGTTCAGAAACAGCCCATGAATACACAAGTCTAATACATGATACAAGGAGCCCAGGTGGTACAGTGGGGTTAAAGCACTCGGCTGCTAACCAAAAGGCTGGCAGTTTGAAACCACCAGCTGCTCCACGAGATAAAAGACCTGGCAACCTGCTCCCATAATGATTACAGCCTAGGAAACCGTATGGGACAGTTTTACTCTGTCATATAGGGTTGCCATGAGTTAGAATCAACAGCACACAACAATAATAATGCATGACCGGGGGGGGAGGGAGGCAGTGGTAATTATGACAGAACTCTCATTTTTCATGTGGGAGACCTGGGTTCCGTTGCCAGCCAATGTACCTCAAGCGCAGCTGCCACCCATCTGTCAGTGAAGGCTTGTGTGCTGCTAAGATGCTGACCAGGTTTCAGCAGAGCTTCCAGACAAAGACAGATTAGGAAGAAAGGCCAGGTGATCTACTTCCGAAATAGCCAATGAAGAACCTACAGATCATGGCAGTTTGATCCCATTGTGAATGGGGTTGCCATGAGCTGGGGGCCAACTCAAAGGCAGCTAATAACAAAAAAAAATACATGATACAGTCTAATACAAGATATTTGATAAAGGTGACTACTCATGAGTAGTTCTAGGACAACTCATTCCCTATCTGAGAAAGGGTACTCACATCTCACATCAAGATAAGTTCTAGATTTAAATATAAAAAATAAAGACATAAAAGCCACAGAAGAAAACATAAAAGCATTTATTTTTAACATCTTAAAGATAGGCTTCTGTTATGGGTTGAACTGTGTCTCCTAAAAATATGTGTTGTAAATCATAACCTCTATGCCTGCTGTTATAATCTCATTTGGGAATGGGTTTTCTTTGTTATGTTAATGAGGCAGGATTAGAATAGGGTGTGTTTTAAATCATTCTCTTTTGAGATACAAAAAAGATTAAACAAGAAGTTAAAGAAGCTGAGACGAGGGAAGAGAGATGCCAAGCCACATGAAGATTACCCAGGACCAGCGCAAAGAGACAAGGACCTTCCTCCAGAGCCAACAGAGAGAGAAAGCCTTCCCCTAGGACTAGCACCCTGAATTCAGACTTCTAGCCTCCTAAACTGTGAGAAAATAAATTCCTGTTTGTGGTGAGATAGACTGATTTTGTGTGGCCTTTCTCACCATGGTCTTGTAACTCCCACCCAAGTGATTGGGTGGGACTGTGCAAATAAGGTAACCGTCGCCCATCAAGGAACTGTTCAGTTTTGCATCCTGCTAGACTTAAAACACAGTCAATTCTAGAGCAGGAAGAGGATCGCACCACCACCAAGGAAGAAGAGCAAGGAGTGGAGCATGTCCTTTGGACCTGGGATCCCTGTGCTGAGAAGCTCCTGGAATCAGGAGACTGAGAGAGACAGAGAGAGAGAACGCTGTTTAACACTGAAGACAGTGAGAAGTGGTAGCTGAGAAATGGTGGCAGGAGAACTGGCAGGAGGGACCATGCAGTGGGCTTCCAGGCCCACAGAGTGAGAAAGTTGAGTGCCTTCGGGCAGGAGGCTTGCTGGTGGAGTAGGATGCCTCTGGGCACTTGGTGAAGCTAAGTTTGCTGACCCACAGAGCTACAGCTGCGTGCCTTTGGGCAGGGCTTACTGGCAGACTGGGGTGCTTCTGGGCATTTATCAGCAGACCTAAAGAGCTTTGTAACACTTGCCCAAGCAGGGCAGAGGCCAAGGGGCCAAAGAGAGGCATGCCTGGGGCAGAGCTGAAAGAGGCTATCCTAATGGAAGAACTGTATCCTGAGCATTCCTGAACCTGAATTGTAACCTGTTACTTCCCTAATAAACCCCATAATCACGAGTATTGTCTGTGAGTTCTGTGTGGGCATTGCAATGAATTATCATCAAACTCAGCAGAGAAGTAGAGAGTGTCATGGGAGAGACATTTGGTGTCAGAATTGATAAAGATGGCAGAGTGAGGCAACATGCCTGACCTCCACCTCATAGGAATCAGCCTTGGGCTGTTGATCTTGATTCTCCTTCCCCTTTGTGAAGTTAGAGGAGGTCAGACAAGACCCCTTCCATGCCGTTTTTACACTGTTAAAGTCACCCAGTGTTATAGCAGCACTACATAGCTAACATAGCTTCAAAGCCAGAAACTGTAAAGTACAAGATTAACTTGGGCAAGGGCATTATTTTTTATGAAATCAAGTCCAAGAAAAAGAACAATTGGAAAAAAAAAAAAAAGATATTCCCAGCTGGGTGAATTTCCTTTGCAGATAAGGGTTTTTTACAAGCCTACAGTCAAATGTAATGCAACGTAATTATTGTTTAAATTTACATTTTTTAAAACAGACAGAAGAGGTAACTCACAAAAGAAGAAATGCCAATGCTCAGTAAAGCATGGAAAGATATTCAGCCTCACCAGTAATAAAAAAAATTTTAATGAAAATTTAAGATATAAAAATGAATTCAAAATGGATCAAAGAAAACATAGGGATAAAACTTCTTGACCTCAAATTTGGCAATATTTTCTTAATATGACACCAAAAGCACAAGCAACCAAGGAAAAAACAGATACGTTGGACTTCATCTTAGTACTTCAGAGGACTCCATCAAGAAAGTAAAAAGACTGAATGGGAGAAAATGTTTGCAAATCATATACCCGATAAGGGACTTGTATTTAGAATACATAAAGAACTATTCCAAAAACCAAACTCTGCCATTGAGTTGATTCCGACTTATAGTGACCCTATAGGACACAGTAGAACTGCCCCATAGGGTTTCCAAGGCTGTAAATCTTTAGAGAAGCAGACTGCCACATCTTTCTCCCAGAGGGCAGCTGGTGGGTTTGAACCACTGACCTATTGGTTAGCAGCTAAGCACTTAACCACTGCACCACCAGGGCTCCTAAAGAACTGTTACAACTAAATAATAAAAAGACAAATAGCCCAATCAAAAATAGGCAAAGGATCTGAATAGATATTTCTCCAAAGAAGATATAAAAATGGTCAACAAACACATGAAAAGATGCTTAACACATCATTAGCCACTACGGAGATGCAAATCAAAACCACAATGAGATACCACTTCACAACCACTAAAAAACTAAAACAAACCCATTGCCGTTGAACTGCCATCAACTCATAGTAACCCTATAGGACAGAGCAGAACTGCCCCACAAGGTTTCCAGGCTGTAATCTTTATGGAAACAGAATGCCGTATCTTTCTCCCATGGAGTGGATGGTGGGTTCAAATCACTGATTTTTCAGTCAGCAGCCGAGCACTTAACCACTGTGGCACCAGGGCTCTTTCTCACAACCACTAGGATGACTATAATCAAAAAGACAGGTAATAACCAGTGTTGGTGAGGGTGTGGAGAAACTGGATCCCTCATGCACTGTTGGTAACAATGTTAAATGGTGCAGCCCCTTTGGAAAACAGTTTGGTGGTTCCTCAAAAGGCTGTATTACCCCACAGCTACCAAGGCCTCAACCACACTGAGTCCAGTATGGCTAGATGGTGCCCGGCTACCACCGCTGACTGCTCTGACCAGGATCACAGCAGAGGGTTCTGGACAGAGCTGGAGAAGGATGTAGAACAAAATTCTAACTCACGAAAAAAAGATCAGATTTAGTGGCCTAAAGGAGACTGGAGAAACCCCGAGAGTATGGCCCCCAGACACCCTTTTAGCTCGGTGGTGAAGTCACTTCCGAGGTTCACTGTTCAGCCGGGGAGTGGACAGCCCCATAAAACCAAATGGGACTGATGAGGCACAGCAGTCCAGGGACAAGGGCTAGAAGGCAGAAGGGGACAGGAAAGCTGGTGATGGGGAACCCAAGGTTGAGTAAGGACAGTGTTGATGTGTTGTGAGGTTGTTGACCACTGTCATAGGGCAACACGTGTACTGTTTAATAAGAAACTATTTTGTTCTGTAAACCTTCATTTAAAGTGAGTATAGCAGCACAATTGGGACAGTGTAGTCAATGTCAATGAACTGTGCACGTGGAAATTTTTGAAATGGTGTATCTTTGACTATGTATATTTTCACACACAAAAAAAAAAAGGTCGAGAAAGGAGAGGGTTGACATGTCGTGGGGTTGTTAACCCATGTCATAAAACAATAGGTGTACTACTGTTTCATGAGAAATTATTTGTTCTGTAAACCTTCACCTGAAGTACAATTAAAAAAAAAAAGGTTGTATTACCATATGGTACAGCAATTCCACTCCTCTGTATATACTCAAGACAAATGAAACCATACATCCACAGAAAAATTTATACACGAATGTTCACAGCAGCGTTATTCATAACAGTCAAAAAGTAAAAGCAACACAAATGTCCATCAACTGATAAATGGATAAACAAAATGTGGCATAACCATACAATGAAATATTATCTGACAATAAAAGGGAATAAAGTACTGATACATACTACAGTGTGGATGAACCTTGAAAACACTATGCTAAATTAAAGAATCCAGTCACAAAGGACCATATAATGTATGATTCCATTCATATGAAATGTCTAGAATAGGCAAATCGATAGAGACAGAAAGTAGATTATAGTGGTTTACAGATAACTGGGGGAGATGTGTTTAAGAGCTCAGTCAGCTAACCAAAAGGTCGACAGTTCGAATCCACCAGCTGCTCCTTGGAAACCCTCTGAGGCAGTTCTACTCTGTCCTATAGGGTCGCTATGAGTTAGAACCAACCCCAGAGTAACAGGTTTGGTTTTTTTTGTTTTTTGTTTATTTGGGTGGGTGGGGGGAGACGGGGAGTTTGGGAGTGACTGTTCAGAGGTCCAAAGTTTCCTTCTGTAGTGATGAAAAGGTTTTAAAATTTATTGTGGCGATGGTTGTGCAACTTTATGAATATACTAAAAGCCTTTGAATTGTACACTTCTAGTGGGTGAACTGTATGGTGTGTGAATTATATCTCAATAAATCTGTTTTTAAAAAAGAAATGAAAATTTAAACAATAATTACCTTGCATGTTTATTGAGTCTCCACTCAGCAATAAGTATCCCAAGGCAGGGGTCCCTTGTCTGTCCTATAACCCCTCATCTCTGCCTTCTGTTCCTCCTCAAGGGCACCCACCAGCCCTAGCACAAAGATTAATAGACAGATACCTCCTAAAAAAGTTGCTGTAAAATGAATTTCTGTAGGGGTAAAAAGGGGCTTGTTTCTGGCTTGACTTTCATGTTTAAATCAGACATGCTCTCCTATATTAAAGTTGTCTCCACCCCAGATAAGAGAGTACCAAGATTTTATGAAGAAACTTAAGTCTCCACTGGCTTCTAAAGTACCTTCCTACTTGCTAGTGTTTCTACCGAGACCATAGGAAACCATACGTAGAGACACTCTGGCTCCACCTTGGAAATTCTGGAAACGCTTGCATTCTTTTTCAGTTTCGGCTTCATAATGCCTAATGGAAGAGTGTCACTATGTTTCACCAGCAGGGGTCACTGTCTAACTCTTCATATTTAAGTACTAAAGCTGAAATTCACTAGCTGCCAAGAGGTGGAGCATAACTCCCCACTCCTTAAGTGTGGGCTACGCATAAAGGGTACAGTATAGAACGGAAAGAAAAAAAAAGTAGCTGTACAGTGGAGAAACCTGACAAACACTACCTCAAGCGAGGTGATGAACAGTGATAATTTTGATAGTTGTTTTTGTTGTTAGGCACTGTCAAGTCAATTCCAACTCATAGCAACCCTACATACAACAGAACGAAATACTGCCTGGTCCTGTGCCATCCTCACAATCATTGCTATGTATGAGCCTATTGTTGCAACCACTGTGTCAATCCATCTTGTTGAGGGTCTTCCTCTTTTTTGCTGACTCTCTACTTTACCAACCATGATGTCCTTCTCTAGGGACTGGTCCCTCCTGATAACATGTCTAAAGTACATGAGATGAAGTCTCGTGATCCTCGCTTCCATGGAGCATTCTGGTTGTACTTCTTCCAAGACAGATTTGTTTGTTCTTCTGGCAATTCAAGGTATATTCAATATTCTTCACCAACACCATAATTCAAATGCATCAATTCTTCTTTGGTCTTCCTTATTCATTGCCCAGTTTTTGCATGCATATGAGATGACAGAAAATACCATGGTTTGGGTCAGGCGCACCTTAGTCCGCGAAGTGACATCTTTGCTTTGTAATACTTTAAAGAGGTCTTTTGCAGCAGATTTGCCCAATGCAATGAGTCTTTTGATTTCTTGACTGCTGCTCCCATGAGCATTCATTATGGATTCAAGTAAAACAAAATCCTTGACAACTTCAATCCTTCCTCTGTTTATCATGATGTTACTTATTGGACCACTTGCAAGGATTTTTGTTTTATGTTGAGGTGTAATCCGTACTGAAGGCTGTAGTCTTTGACCTTCATCAGTAAGTGCTTCAAGTCCTCTTCACTTTCAGCAAGTAAGGTTGTGTCATCTGCATATTGCAGGTTGTTAATGAGACTTCCTCCAACCCTGATGCCTGTTATTCTTCATATAGTCCAGCTTCTCAGATTATCTGCTCAGCATACACACTAATTATGGTGAAAGGATACAATCCCGACCCACACTTTTCCTGATTTAAACCATGCAGCATCCCCTTGTTCTGTGTAGAGGTTCCACATGAGCATAATTAAGTGTTCTGGAATTCCCATTCTTCGCAACGTTATCCATAATTTGTTATGATCCACACAGTCAAATGCTTTCACATAATCAATAAAATACAGGTAAACATCTTTCTGGTATTCTCTGCTTTCAGCCAAGATCCATCTGACATCAGCAATGATACCTGTCGTTCCACGTCCTCTTCTGAATCCAGTTTATATTTCGGGTAGTTCCCTGTTGAATTTTGATAGTATGTGCCCTTAATATGTGGAGCCCTGGTGGCACAGTGGTTAAAAGCTTGGCTGCAAACCGAAAGGTCAGCAGTTCAAATCCACCAGCTTGGAAACCATATAGGGCAGTTCTACTCTGTCCTACAGGGTCACTTGAAGTCAGAAACGACTCAACAGCAATGTTTGGGTTTCTTTGGGGGTTTTTTTGGGTTTTTTTGTTTACCGTCAATATGGATATGAATGGCACTTAACTCAGTGGTTGTCCTAAAAACACATTACCCCAGTCTAATCATAAGAAAAAACATCACACAAATCCCAACTGACAGCTTCTGCAATGGTCTTCAAAACTGACCAGTACTCCTCAAAACTGTCGAGGTTATCAAAAACAAGAAAAGTGTGAGAAATTTTAACAACCAAGAAGAGCCTAAGGAGACATGTCGACTAAATGTAATGTGCTATCCTGGATGGGATCCTGGAACAGAAAAGGGATATTAGGGAAAAACGAATGTAATGTCTGTTAAAAATAATGTATCAATATTGGTTCATTAATTGTGACAAATGTACCATACCATAAATGTAAGATGTTATGTAAGATGTTAATAACAGAAACTGGGTGTGGGGTATGTGAAAACTTCTCTGTACTATCTTTGCAATAATTCTGTAAATCTGAAACGGTTCTAAAATTTTAAAAGTTTATTTAAAAAAATAAAAATTCACTAGCTGTCAATACTGTCATATTAAAATTCTGTTGTGAGGAATAATTTCAACTGCTTAAAAACTCATTCCCTCTTCAGGCATGTTTTTAAATAATTAGAAGACAGAAAAGCAAAACCTCAGGCTTGGAGAGCAGAGGAGATATGGGAAGAAAAAACTGGAGATTCCCTGAGGAAGAACAGAGTCCTAGGAAAGTCCCATCACTTCCATCACACTGACAACATGGCTGCTTCTGCCTTGAAAAAAACAAGAAAACTGTACACAGCATACACAGCCTCTTCCATCCGTGGGAATGAAAGGAGGATTGGAGGGTGCAGTGGTAATAAGAAATCTGGTAGTGCTAAGTCATCATTCAATCAAGGCTTTTACTGAAAGATACAGCCCCTCTGAAGAATTTTATGGCCCAAACTGTCCTAAAGCCCTTAAAGCCCAAAGAAACATCTGAGGTCTAAATCATTATTTTTAGTGAAAGGAAAGCGGTCAGAAAAGTACTCAGTATGTATGCTGATGTAATATTCTTTTAATATTTATTTGTTCTGGTTCTGTTAAAAAATATACATGCAGATATAAGAAACAAACGTTATATTGTTTGAATAAATAGGGTTATGTGGGGTTTTTTTTTAATGAAAAACTGGCTGAATGGATTGTGTGCTAGATGCCTGTTCCCTGAGTTACCCGTGCCTAAAGAAAGCCCAGCCAACTGTTATCTAAGGCATCACTCTTCACCTGGTAGCAGCTATCTGAACCCCAAGAACACTGTCTGCAAAGAATAAACACAGATAGCTTCCGTAAACCTTATACCTTTAAGCTTCAATCTTTAAAAAGACAGTAAATGAGAACTAGGACAATCTGTACCTCAAATATTTAATTGTCACGATGAAAGTGAGAATCTACCCAACTACCACCACCACCCCATCCCCCGAAGCTGGCCTATTTCATAGCAAATCAAAAATCAAAATCCGAAAAGGTGAAATACACTATACAGTATCCATAAACATGAAATGTTTCATATACGTTTTATGGGTAAGTCTGGTACAGAATACAAGGCAGAGTTTACCCGTGATCTAAGGGATGAGAGGTCAGTGGACATCCTCCAGAAAGATGATGCCAGAAAATTGAGTAACAAGCTGTAATGACTTACTACCTACGGGAATGAGATGAGTGGGCTGGGATTCTTCCAGTTTGTTCCTCAACCAGTCAAAATCCTGGTATCTTCGACGAACAGAATATTCTGGCAGGTCAAACTCCACCCGAGTACTCTGCAAATAAGAAGAGAGTAGAAAAGAATATAGGCATACAAGGATAATAGCATATCTTGGCTGAAGAGCAGGAAAAAAGCTTAGAATGACCACACTGGGCAAGAACAAACTTTCCTTCCACCAAACTCATCAGCCAAATGGTAGCATTTACTAACACAGAGGAGCCCTGGTGGTGTAGTGGTTAAGAGCTTGGCTACTAACCAAAAGGTCAGGAGTTCGAATCTACCAGCCACTCCTTGGAGACCCTATGGGACAGTTCTACTCTGTCCTATAGGGTCGCTATGAGTCAAAATCAACTCGACGGCAGCGGGTTTGGTTTTTTGTTGGTTTTTTTTCCCAACACAGAATAAGGAGTCCTGGCCCCAGAACCCAGTTAAAAACTCAAGGATCTAGAATTAAAATGCCCAGGTTTTTGGTTGTTGTTTTTTTTCCTTCCCTACCCTTCCAAACCAAACCCACTGCTGTCAAATCGATTCCAACTCATAGCAACCCTATAGGACAGAGTAGAACTGCCCCATAGGGTTTCCAAGGCTATAATCTTTACGGAAGCAGACTACCCTGTCTTCCTCCGATTGGAGGGTTCAAACTGTCCACCTTTCGATTAGCAGCCAAGTGTTTTAACCACTGTGCCACCAGGGCTCCTCTACCCTTAGGAAATAGAATTCAATTATCTCTTGATATTGTGTTCAGAAACATTTGATTCATTTCCTCCAAGCTTAACTTTGAGAAGTTCTTTTACCAGAGTAATTCCACTGAAGATATTGCAACTGCATTAGACTCTGTGAATCTGTAAAAGGAAATTAAATTTCCTCCTTCTGCTAAATACATTGTGATAAATTCTGCCAGAGGCAGAGGGAAAACAAACAAAAAGTAGAGATACCAGATCACTGCTCATTTAGAAGCCAGACAAGATGAAAATAAAGGAGTTCTGGCCTAATCTGCCATATTCTGCCAGAACCATAATCTTAAAACTACACTGGATTTCATATGCATAAGAAAAAATCTGTAAGGAAAGAATACTAAAATGCCATTGTATGGCAGAAAAATATTAATAATCCCATCTCCTTTCCTGAATTTTTTAAGTTTTCTGAAACGCAGCATTTTAATAAAGAAAAATAAAATTAAGTTGATTCTTAGACCAAAATAAGATTTTTACACATTAATTTGTCCAAATTAAAATTCAGTCTCAGATAACCTATTTTTCCCTATTAGGGTACCAACTATATGACACTCAATATTCTCAGAAATTAGAGAAGTATGGGGAAGCAGAGCCAACACGGCGCTATAGACAGAAGTACCACGTCATCCCTCCACAGCAAAGACCTGAAACACTAAGTAAAACAGAGACAAATGTCAGTGTTCTCAGAAATTAAACTATGAGATAAAAAATGGATCAAGACCAATCCCACTGCTGTCAAATCGATTCTGACTCATATCAACCCTACAGGACACAGCAGAAGTACCCCATAATTTCCAAGGCCGTAATCTTTTTTTTTATCGTACTTCAGGTGAAGGTCCACAGAACAATTTCTCATGAAACAGTAGTACACATATTGTTTTATGATATTGGTTAACAACCCCATGACATGTCAATCCTCTCCCTTCTTGACCCTGTCTTTTTTTTTTTTTGGTGAAAATATACATAGCCAAAGATACACCATTTCAAAAATTTCTACGTGCACAGTTCAGTGACATGAACTACGCTCTCCCAATTGTGCTGCCATTCTCACTTTAGATGAAGGTTTACAGAACAAAATAGTTTCTCATTAAACAGTCAGTACACATGTTGCCCTATGACAATGGTCAACAACCTCACACACATCAACACTATCCTTAATCAACCTTGGGTTCCCCACCACCAGCTTTCCTGTCCCCTTCTGCCTTCCAACCCCTGTCCCTGGACTGCTGTGCCTCATCAGGCCCATTTGGTTTTATAGGGCTGTCCACTCCCTGGCTGAACGGTGAACCTCAGAAGTGACCTCACCACTGAGCTAAAAGGGTGTCTGGGGGCCATACTCTCGGGGTTTCTCCAGTCTCCTTTAGGCCAATAAATCTGATCTTTTCTTTGTGAGTTAGAATTTTGTTCTACGTCCTTCTCCAGCTCTGTCCAGAACCCTCTGTCGTGATCCCGGTCACAGCAGTCAGTGGTGGCAGCCAGGTACCATCTAGCTGTACTGGACTCAGTCTGGTGGAGGCCTTGGCAGCTGTGGTCCATTACTCCTTCAGACTAATCTTTTCCTTGTATCCTGTTCTCTTCATTCTCCCTTGCTCCCAAAGGGATGAGACCAGTGAAGTATCTCAGATGGCCGCTCACAGGCTTTTAAGACCCCAGACGCTACTCACCAAGGTAGAATGTAGAACATTGTCTTTATAAACTGTGTTATGCCAATTGAGCTACATGTTCCCCGAGACCATGGCCCCCACAAGGGCTATAATCTTTATGGAAGCAGACTGCCACATCTTTCTCCTGCAGAGTGGCTTGTGGGTTCAAACTGTTGACCTTTGGGTTAGCAGCCAAGTGCTTTAACCACTGCACCACCAGGGTTCCCTAAAAATGGCTCAAGCTACATACTATAAATTTATATTTTCAAAGTCAAAAGTCTGTTTTAATCCATGATACCAAAACAAAATTAAACATCTTAAAGACACGTAAGAGTCATCCATTAAAGGAAAAGTTGTGAACAGCTTTGGCGTCAAAAATTATTTCATCCTCTCCAAGATGTGCTCACAGTCCAAGCCAAATTGTGAAAATTAAGTACTCTGTCTTGGACTGACACCCAGCTACACTTTCTGCAATTTTTCCCTTTCAAGTTCCTATGCACCAGCAGATGCCCATCAAACATAACCGTCCCCTATGATGGGGGAATGGAGGGGGTGGATTCTAGCAATTTAGGGACATTCATTCAATTTATGTATTTGTGATTTATTAGGAGACTCACAAAGGGAATTAGGATCGTAAATTGGGGGTGGGGGTAGGGGGAACAGACAATGCTTAAACCCAAAGAACAAATCGCTGCTGACAAATTTTCAGGCATAGGGTGACAGAAATACTGGGGGTAGGTAGACTTAGCAGAGTGACAAGAACTCTGTGCCTGCAACAGTCCCAGCATGGATACCCAATCACTGAGATGCCACTGTGCCTCTCTAAACTTTGGTTTCCTCACCCGTAAGGAGAGAGCTAGAAGAGACATTCTTCAAGGACCGTCACAGCCCCAACACGCTCCTTCTGAGGACTTGCTGGTGATTATGGGCCCATAGAGGGCATATTTTGAAAGGTGACAAATGAAGTAACTCATTTTCATTGTGAACAGAACTGGTGGGAAATCTACTTTTTCCCTTCCTAAATGCTACATGATCATCAAATGATAATTTCTCTTTATTATGCCTTTTCAAATCCATTTTATGAATTATAGATCACAGAATATTTCCACTCTAACTTTGAAATCAACATTTGGTAACTACAAAAAGTAGCATAAAGAAACATAAGTTTTGTTTTTGCCCCAATCAATTTCACTTTTGAGAAATTGACTATTTTTTTTCTCCTAGTGGTTAAGAGCTATGGCTGCTAACCAAAAGGTTGACAGTGTGAATCCACCAGCTGCTCCTTGGAAACCCTATGGGGTAGTTCTACTCTGTCCTATAGGGTCACTATGAGTTGGAATCGACTCAATGGCAACGGTTTTGTTTTGTTTTTGTTTTTTTAAATCTATTTATTCAGGTTATATGTATTTTAAAACTTCAGAAAAAAGAAAGAAAATATAAAAGGTCACAATTCTCTAAATAGAGAAAAACACAATTAACACTATCATTTACAGCTTTTCATATTTTTCTATGCATATTCAGTCATTCACTAATATTTTCTGTATCTCTTTAACACATCCTGGACATCCTTCTATGTCAGTAAGTTCAGATCTATACAATCATTTTTAATACATAAATAGTATTCCATTGAATGGATATACCATATTAAACCAAATCCTCACTTAAGCTGTTTCCAATTTTTCAATAAATAAGCAATACTACAGTATTTAATTATATAATTATTTAATTATATAATACATCTTTGTGCACTTGTCTGATAATTCCCTTAAATTCCCAAAGACAGAATTGCTGAATGAAAGAGTATACATAGTATTTACTGACAAACTCCTTCCAGAAATTCATATTCTCACCACAGAATCTCTCAACACTGGTTATATTTAATGGACTGATAAAACTGTTATTTTTCTTTTAGTTTTGCTTTTTTTTAATGACCATTGGAGCTGAACATCCTTTCAAATGTTTGTTGGCCATATATTTTTCTTCTTTAGTGCGTTTTTAAAAATTATCGGTTAGGTCTTTTTCATTTGTGAAAGCTCTTTATAGCCATTTGCTTATCATATAAGTTCCAAATGTTTTTTCTGATACAGAAATTTTTCACTGTTATGTAGTCAAATTGACCCATTTTTCTCCTCTTTGTGGTTGCTACTTTTGATGTCATCAATATGAAGGCCATCCTGTAAGTGCAAGCTTATAAAAATATTCACCTGTATTCTCTCCTTTATCTATGGCTTCAGTTTTTACATTTTACGTTTGTCTTTAACCCATGCTATTTTGCTTCTAGGAATCTACCATTTGAAAGTAATTTTTTAAAACTGTGGCAAAGATAACCTGTATCATGATGTTCACTGTAACATTATTTAAAATAGCAAGGGATTCAAAACAAGGGATCTCAAACAATAAAAACCTGTTAAGGAAATTATGGCAGTATTTATTCTATGATTACCATAATTATGTCTCTAAGACATTTTTAATGCCCAAAATGCTTCTTACAGTTTTGAGGGAAAACAGCAGGATACAAAATTAATTGTGCATACAATGTGATTATATTTACATTAAAAATCTGGATATAACACCCATGTTCACTGCAGCATTATTCACAATAGCAAAAAGATGGAAACAACCTAAATGCCCATCAACAGAGGAATGGAAAAACAAACTGTGGTACATACACACAATGGAATACTATGCAATGATAAAGAACAATGATGAATCTACAAAACATCTCACAACATGGATGAATCTGGAAGGCATTACGCCGAGTGAAATAAGTCAATCAAAAAGGACACACAAATACTGTATGATATCACTCTTATAAAAACCGATGAAAAGGTTTACACAGAAAGAAACAATCTTTGATGGTTATGAGGGAGGGGAGAGGTGGAGAGAGAAAACGCTAAATAGACAATAGATAAGTGATAACTTTGGTGAAGCGCAAGACAGTACATAATATGGGGGAAGTCAGCACAACCTGACCAAGGCAAAGTCACAGAAGCTTCATAGACACATCCAAACTCCCTGAGGGACCCAGTTACCAGGAGGAGGGCTGGGGAACCATGGCCTTGGAGGATATCTAGCTCAACTGGCATAACATAGTTTATAAAGAAAATGTTCTACATCCTACTGTGGTAAGTAGCGTCTGGGGTCTTAGAAGCTTGTGAACGGCCATCTAAGATACGTCTACTGGTCCCATCCTGTTTGGAGCAAGGGAGAATGAAGAAAACCAAAGACACAAGAGAAAGATTAGTCCAAATGACTAATGGACCACAACTACCACAGCCTCCACCAGATTGAATCCAGCAAAACTAGATAGTGCCTGGCTACCACCACAGACTGCTCTGACAGGGATAACAGTAGAGGGTCCTGGACAGAGCTAGAGAAAAATGTAGAACAAAATTCTAACTCACAAAAAAACACCAGACTTACTGATCTGACAGAGACTGGAGAAACCCCAAGAGCATGGCTCCTGAACGCCCTTTTAATTCAGTACCGAAGTTACTCCTGAGGTTCACCCTTCAGCCAAAGATTAGACAGGCCTATAAAACAAACAGTAATATGCGTACTTCAACCATGTATACAAGACTAAATGGGAACACCAGCCCAGAGGCAAGGACAAGGAGGCAGGAGGGCACAGGAAAGCTGGACAAATGGAAATGGGGAACCCAAGGTCAAGATGGGGAGACTGTTGACATGTCGTGGGGTTGGCAACCAATGTCACAAAACAATATGTGTATTAATTATTTAATGAGAAACTAATTTGCTTTGTAAACCTTCACCTAAACACAATTTAAAAATCTGGCTATAAACAACTAGAAGAAAAAATTTAGAAGTGATAATGATTATTGTCCTCTTGATACCCAACCTTATTTCCAAATTTTCCACCACTCTCATGTAATACCTTTACAGTCACATACACAAAAAAAATTCTCTCTTTTTTTTAAAAGCTCCTCTGAGAACCTAGGGGATTTAATACATCAGTAAAAGCTTATTTGATGTTTTGGAAACCAATATGGTAAAAATCATCATGAAACAGAAGGATGCTCATGTTCTCTGACTCAGTATTTATTTTACTTATTTTCACCACAACGTGTTCTAGAAAAGATATAGAGATACATAAACTATGATCACAGGGCTCCAAAATACATAAAAAAAACTCTAACCGCACTGAAAAGAGAAATTGACAGTTCCACAATAATAGTAGGAGACTTCAACACACCACTCTCAGTAAAGGACAGAACAACTAAAAAGAAACTCAGCAAAGATAGAGAAGACCTAAAGGACACAATCAGCCAACTGGACCTCATAGACATATATAGAACACTCCATCCAACCACCGCAAAGTACACATTCTTTTCCAATGCACATGGAATGTTCTCCAGAATAGACCACATCTTAGGCCACAGAGCAATCCTCAACAAGATCCAAAATACTGAGATAATTCACAGTATCTTCTCTGACCACAATGCCATCAAGGTAGAAATTAACACTAGAAAGAGCAAGGCAAGGAAAAAAAATCAAACACATGGAAACTGAATAATAATCTGCTTACACATCAATGGGTAATAGAAGAAATCAGAGATGGAATTAAAAAATAATACACCACGACCAAGTAGGATTCATACCAGGTATGCAAGGATGGTTTAACATTAGAAAATCCATCAACGTAATCCACCACATAAATAAAAGGAAAGAAAAAAATCACATGATCATCTCAATTGATGCAGAAAAGGCATTTGACAAAGTCCAACACCCATTCCTGATAAAAGCTCTCAATCAAATAGGTATAGAAGGGAAATTTCTCAACATAATAAAGGGCATCTATGCAAAACCAACAGCCAACATCATTCTTAATGGAGACAGGCTGAAAACATTCCCCTTGAAAACAGGAACAAGACAAGGATGCCCTTTATCACCACTCCTATTTAACATTGTCCTGGAAGTTCTAGCTAGAGCAATAAGGCAAGAGAAAAAAATAAAGGGCATCCAAATTGGTAATGAAGAAGTTAAACTCTCCCTGTTTACAGATGATATGATACTATACATAGAAAACCCTAAAGACTCCACGAGAAATCTACTGGAACTAATAGAAAGATTCAGCAGAGTAGCAGGATACAAGATAAACATTCAAAAATCAGTTGGATTCCTATACACCAGTAAAGAGAACGATGAAAAGGAGATCAGGAAATCAATACCATTTTCAATAGCCCCTAAAAAGATAAAATACTTAGGAATAAATCTGACCAGGAATGTAAAAGACCTATACAAAGAAAACTACAAAACACTGCTGCATGAAACCCAAAGGGATCTACATAAATGGAAAAACATACCATGCTCATGGATAGGCAGACTCAACATTGTGAAAATGGCAATTCTACCTAAAGCAATCTACAAATACAATGCAATCCCGATACAAATACCAACAACATTCTTCAAAGAGATGGGAAAACTAATTATTAACTTTATATGGAAAGGGAAGAAACCCCGAATAAGTAAAGCACTACTGAAGAAGAAGAAGAAAGTTGGAGGACTCACACTACCTGACTTGAGAACCTACTATACAGCTACAGTACTCAAAACAGCCTGGTACTGGTACAACAACAGAGACATTGACCAATGGAACAGAATTGAGAACTCAGATGTAAACCCATCCACCTACGGTCACCTGATTTTTGACAAGGGCCCAAAATACATCAAATGGGGAAAAGACAGTCTTTTTAACAAATGGTGCTGGCAAAACTGGATATCCATTTGTAGAAAAATGAAACAGGATCCATACCTCACACCATATACAAAAACTACTTCAAAATGGATCAAAGACCTGAATATAAAGCCTCAAACTATAAAATTCATAGAAGAAAAAATAGGACCAACACTTCAGGCCTTAATACATGGCATTAACAGGATACAAACCATAAACATCAACACAAAAAACCCAACAGATAAACTAGATAATTGGGATCTTCTAAAAATCAAACATCTATGCTCTTCAAAAGATTTCACCAAAAGAGTTAAAAGAGAACCTACAGACTGGGAAAAAATTTTTGGACAGTACAAGCCAGACAAAGGTCTAATCTCCATAATCTACAAGAAAATCCAACACCTCTACAACAAAAAGACAACCAATCCTATCAAAAAATGGGCAAAGGAAATGAACAGACACTTCACCAAGGAAGACATTCAAATGGCCAACAGACACATGAGGAAATGCTCGCGATCACTAGCCATTAGAGAAATGCAAATTAAAACCACAATGAGATACCATCTCACCCAGGCATTACTGGCACGAATCAAAAATACTGGAAATAACAAATGTTGGAGGGGCTGCGGGGAGATGGGAACTCTTATACACTGCTGGTGGGAATGCAAAATGATACAACCATTTTGGAAAATGATATGGCGTTTCCTCAGAAAGCTAGAAATAGACATACCATTCGATCCAGCAATCCCACTCCTAGGAATATATCCTAGAGAAATAAGAGTCATCACTCGAATAGACATATGCACACCTATGTTCATGGCAGCATTATTCACAATAGCAAAACGATGGAAACAACCTCGATGTCCATCAACAGATGAATTGGATACACAAACTATGGTACATACACACAATGGAGTACTATGCAACGAGAAAGAACAACAATGAATCTGTGAACCATCTCATAACATGGATGAAACTGAAGGACATCATGCTGAGTGAAATAAGTCAATCACAAAAGGACAAATATTGTATGAGACCTCTATTGTAAAAACCCATGAAAAAATTCACATGCAAAATGTAACAATCCTTGTTGGTTACGGGGGGGGGGGGGGGGAATACTAAATAGGTAATAGGTAAGTGGTAACTTGGGTGAGAGGTGAGATAGTACATAGTACAGGGGAAACTAACACAACCTGCACAAGGAAAGGTCATGGAGGCCCTATAGACACATCCAAACCCCCCGAGGGACTGAGTTGTTGGACGGAGGGCTCTGGGGACCATGATCTCGGGGAACATCTAGCTCAATTGACATGACACTACTTATAAAGATAATGCTCTACATTCTACCTTGGTGAGTAGTGTCTGGGGTCTTAAAAGCCTATGAGCGGCCATCTAAGATACTCCACTGATCTCATCCCTTCGGGAACAAGGGAGAACGAAGAGAACAGGATACAAGGAAAAGATTAGTCCGAAGGACTAATGGTCCACAGCTACCAAGGCCTCCACGGGACTGAGTCCAGTACAGCTGGATGGTGCCCGGCTACCACCAATGACTCCTCTGACCAGGATCACAACAGAGGGTTCTGGGCAGAGCTGGAGAAGGATGTAGAGCATAATTTTAACTCCCAAAAAAAAAAAAAAAAGAAGACCAGATTTACTGGCCTAAAGAATACTAGAGAAACCTCGAGAGTGTGGCCCCCAGACACCCTTTCAGCTCAGAGGTGAAGTTACCTTCGAGGTTCGATGTTAAGCCTGGGAATGGACAGCCCAGTAAAACTAAATGGGACTAACGAGGTACAGGAGTCCGGTGACAAGGGCCAGAAGGCAGAGGGAGAGTAGGAAACTGATGATAAGAACACAAATTGAATAAGGACACTGTCGATGTATTGTGAGATTGTTGACCACTGCTATAGGGCAACATTTGTAGTAACTATTAAATGGGAGGCTGTTTTGTCCTGTAAGCCTTCATCTTGGGCGAGAATGGCAGCACAATTGGAAGAGCATAGTCAATATCACTTAAATGTGTAAGTAAAAAGTTTTGAAATGGTGTTTAAATAAAATAAAATAATAAAAATAAAAATAAACAAATGAGACTAAAGAGGTACAATAGTCCACTGACAAGGTCCAGAAGACAGAAGGAGACAAGGAAGTCCCCTGGTGATAGGGAACACAAGGTGGAGTAAGGATATTCTTGATGTGCTGTGAGATTGTTAATCATTGTCATAGGGCAACATGTGTACTAACTGTTAAATGAAAAACTACTTTGTTCTGTAAGCCTTCATCTTAAGTGAGAATAACAGCACAGTTGGAAGAGTGTAGTCAATGTCACTGAACTGTGAATGTAGAAATTTTTGAAACGGTGTATCTTTGGCCATCTGTAATTTTCATCCAAAAAAAAAAAAAAGGTTGAGAATTTAGAGGCTTAATACGTTGTGGGGTTGTTAACCAATGTCATAGAACAACATGTGTACTACTATTTCATGAGAAACTATTTGCTCTGTAAGCTTTCACCTGAAGTACAATAAAATAAAAAAAATAAAAAATAAAAAACTATGATCAAATGACATAAATTAGAAGTAGGTGAGAAAGATAAAGGAAAAACAAGGACACACAGAGACAGAGTAGAGCCAGGAATGAGGCTAGCTAAACACACCATGGAGTGTGGCACACTTGCTAAAACCGGGCCATAGACATCACTGTGAATTTCTAGAGTAAAACTCAGTCGATTACAGGACTCAAAGTATCCATAAAATATACCGGCCAATAAACCTATTAGTTTGCAGTAAATTTTTCCTCTGTTAATATTCAGAGTCTAACTTAGAAAGGAGAATAAAGTAATAAATATGTTTATGTCTGTTTTCTAATGTCTGTGGTAAACAAAACAATAAAAAAAGAGAAAAGCACATACCCATGCTAACCAGCACCTCCTATATTTCATACTCTTTCGCTTTCAATACTTTTGGCTTTTCAGCCTGTTGGCACCTAAAGTTCCCTCACAGTCTGTCCATTTCTGTCTTTACTTCCTTCCCTATTCAGCATCAGTACCATGACCCATCACTTCAACCCTTTACATATCAATATCCTAAATGCCCCTTCCCTACTGTCCATTCACCCAACTCTGGAAAAATTGTAACTATCACTTCTTTACTAGATATGGGTATGTAAGCACTGATGGAAGAAACACAAAATCAGGCAAACATACAGATTGACACAATGAATTCAAGATCTACAATAGGACCTTCAACACTGCCAAGCAACCTTTTTATACTTCCTTAGTCAATTCTCTCCCTCATTTTCCACATCAGTCATTAAAAATCCTGTGGAAGTTTTGAAAACTTTTAAGCCCCTCTCTAAAACCTCCTCCTAATGCTTAGTAGAAGACTGTCATCTATTTACAGAAAAAACTGCAGCTATAAGCAAAGAACCCCTCAACTTCCTGCCATAAAACTCACAAACTTCCCTTTTTCTTCATGAAACAATGGAAAAAGTGTTCCTCTCTCATCTGAGGATAATCCCTCCACGTCTGCTCAGGATATTATCTCCCTCCACCTTCACAATGGCTTCCATCCCACTCTTCAATCTTCATCCTAAAGTCACCTCTCTAGCAACACTGTCCACCCGACAAACATTCTCAAATCTCTTCCATCCTAAAACACAAAACAAAAAAAGCCCTCCTTCAAACCCACATCCCCTATCTACACACTGCTTTCTCTATTCTCGCCTTCATTGACAAACTACCAACACTCACGATGTCTTCTCCTTCTCACCTCCCACTCACCCTAACCTACAGCCAACTGGGTTCTGCACTCCTACAACAATGCAACTGCTCTCACTATAGTCGTCACTAACCTCTTTGTCATTAAATCTAACATTCATTTTGTAATCCTTATATATAACTTGACCTCTTAGCAGCACTGGGACTGCTGAGCACTGAGGCATTTGAAAAGAAGAACTAGTCAGGGCAGAAGACTTGGTGATGACTGACCAGTGATGGGATAAGACAAGAGGAGGCTGGCCTCTAGAGAGAGCTAGAGGCTCCTCTCTATTTCTCTAATCTCCAGTCTGTTTCCACATCATCAGCAGATTCAAGAGCCAGGTCATGGTACTGGACTACAATGCTGGAGGTGGGAGCCATCCCGCTCTTGGAAATCATGTCCTTTGGAAGTACAGCACAATTATTAAGGGCATGAACTCTGGAATCGGACAGACCTGAACTCAAGTCTTAGCTCCACGTATTAGTTGTATGTCTTTGAGCAATGTTCTTAATTTCTCTGTCCTTTAGTTTCCTCATTTTAAAAATAAGAACAGCAACAGTATCTACTTCGTTGAGTGTGAGGATTAACTGATAATATATTTAAAACACTTAGCACAAAGTAAACAACAGCTCATCCATACAACAGAACACTACTGCAGTCATACAAATGATGGCGTAAAGTGTGCTTACTGGCACAGAAAGATTTTGTAATATTAAGTGAATTGGAAGAATGCAAAATATCCATTTTTTACAAATGGATAGAAAATATAGTTCAGAAAGCTATCAATGATTATCTCTGGCTAGTGGGCATATAGATGTTCTTTTGGTTTATTCTTTTAGTTTGTGTTTTCTTTTTCCAACAATGAACAACATATTACTTGTATACAATAAAAATGAAGGGGTTTCTACTGAAAAAAAATATAGCACAAGGTAAGGGCTCAGTAGTTACTAGCTATTATGATGATGGAGCTCTGGTGGTGCAGTGGTTAAGAGCTTGGCTGCTAACCAAAAGGTCGGTGGTTCAAATCCACCAGCCACTCCTCAGAAACGCTATGGGGCAGTTCTACTCTGTCCTACAGGATTGCTATGAGTCAGAATCAACTTGATGGCAATGGGTTTGGTTTGGTTTTTTATTATGATGATGCTAATTTCTAGCAGCTTCGAGTAAAAATAGGCAGAAGCTGCCTACCCTGAGAAGACCCAGGCTGGCTGTCCACCACTGGAGGGATCAGATAGAGATGGCTTAGATTTGGAGGGAGCATGCATTGACTCTCAGCTCTCGGCTCGTTTTGGCTCAGGCAAAAGGAGCCCCGCACTTTGTCTGGCTTTGGTCATCAGGGACCTGCATTAGGACTGGGAGTCAAAGCCTCAAAGAAATAAAGCCAGCATTTGTACAACCTTGTCTTCTGAGCACTACCCTTTCTTGAGGGCCTCAGCAGGAGAAGTAGAGATCTCAGGACAGGATCAGGTGTGCAGAATCCTGTGTTCCTGTCTGTCCTCTACTCTCTCTCATTCCCACACACCCCGAAATAGCCTTTAACACAACTTGCAGACAGAAGGCTCCAAATGCATTCACCAAGACTTTAAACCCAGTGTCACTATTAGAAACAAGGACTCTAGGTTTGGATCAGAAGCAGAAGAGACCGTGAAAAGTAAAACTCAGTTCTGCACAGGTTAATCTTGAGGTGTTGGCATCTTAGTTGAGTGACTAGGTGGGATTGGAACTTGGGAAAAGTTACCTAAGGCATTTTCTGACTTACAGAAAACTCAAGCTCTCTCAGGTGAAGGGACAGACATGAGAGCACAGAGGAGAAAGGCTAAGGGAGGAAAGCGAAGAGGCAGAGGACAGAGTGGAGCATCGCAGCATATGCATCAGCCTGTGAATCAGGTAACAGAGGTCCTGCAGTACGCACATCCTGGGGGGTAAACTGCACGGCAGAGGAATCAAGTAGGGGTGGAAAAATTTCAAGGTAGCAAGTGTTGCTGTGCCAGCAAGGCAGTCACCTTGCCATTCAGCTGCTTACAGCTCAAATTCAAGGAAAACAGGTTTTACATTTCACTGACCGCAGGGTGAAAAACAAGTCGACCCTAGGAAAAATAAATAATACATGGACATAAATTATGGAAATATGTGTATCAACCTAAGACCGCTGAGGAGATAATATACACCTAAGTGCCTAGCTCAATGCCCAGAGAATAGTAGGCATTTGCGCTTAACTATTAACCTAAAAGTTGGCAGTTCAAACCTACTCCGGGTGCTGTGAAAGAAAAGCCTGGCAATCAGCTTCTGTACAGACTACAGCCAAGAAAACTCTATGGAGCAGTTCTATTCTGTAACACTTTAGGTCACCATGAGTCAGAACTAACTCAACAACAACTGCTTTTTGTTTGTTTACTGGTGGTGGTAATGGGGGAAGACACATGCATATGAGTGTGTGCACATAGGCACAGACAAATTTTCAGATGTGAACCAGGTGGAGAAAGGATAAGGCAGTAGTATTAAAAAACCGGAAAAGGCTTCAATGTCCATACAGAAAAGTTACTGAATAAATAATAACATAAATAATTATTTATCATAGCATAAATAATTAGGTAGAAGACTGAAAGAGTAAGCTAGATATAGTCAAGCAAACATAGAAAGGTCATCTAAAATACATACTATGAAGTGGAAGCAAAAGTTAGAAGTCAATACTGCACTGAAATGTGAATTATGTATATTTTAACTATGTATGTATGTATACATGCAAAGAAAAAGGATTGGAAGGACACACACTGAATTTTAGCAATGGTTGCTTTTGGCCAGAACAGTATAAGTGAGAAGGGTTAAGGAAGACTCAAGCTTTTTTACTCTGTATTTGTTCTTTAGTATTGTTTCTTTAATTTTTACAATAATATATTTATATTACTTGTATAGTTTTTGAAACGTAATACTTTCATCCAATAAAGAACAAAGAAAATTTGGATGCATTTCATTCTCTGCTTTTCTTCCCAAAGAATTTAAACAGGTTCAGAATCTACTAAACTTTCAAAATGTAGGATTTTTTTCTACAGTGAAAAAGCTAAAAGGCACAGAAGAAGAAGAGGGATATGTTCATCAGTGCTTCTCTAACATCATCAACAAAGGCACCTTCATCTATTAAAATTTCTAAAAATATCTTTTATTCCTTCTTTATTATGTGGTATGTGGTTGGTCCACCACTCATCTGTCAGTTTGTCATACTGTGGTGGCTTGTGTGTTGCTATGATGCTGGAAGCTATGCCACTTGTATTTCAAATACCAGTAGGGTCGCCCACAGTAGACAGGTTTCAGCGGAGCTTCCAGACTAAGACAGACTAGGAAGAAGGACCTGGTTATCTACTTCTAAAAAAAAAAATTGGTCAGTGAAAACTTCAAGAATATCAACAAAACACTGCATGGTATAGTGCCAGAAAATGAGCTCCTCAGGCTGGAAGGCACTCAAAATACAACACAGAAAGAGTTGCCTCCTCAGAGTGGAGTTGATCTTAATGATGTGGATGGAGAAAAGCTTTCAGGAGCTTCATCTACTGATATGGCACAACTCAAAATGAGAAGAAATAGCTGCAAATATCCATTACTAATCAGAACATAGAACGTATGAAGTACGAATCTAGGAAAATTGGAGGTCATCATAAATGAAATGGAACATATAAACATCGATATCCTAAGAGATTAGTGAGCTGAAATGGACTGGTATTGGCCATTCCTGAAATGGACAATCATATGGTCTACTATGCTGGGAATGACAAATTGAAGAGGAATGGCATTGCATTCATCATCAAAGAGAACATTTCAAGATCTATCCTGAAGTACAATGCTGTAAGTGATAGGATAATATCCATATGCCTATAAGGAAAGCCAGTTAATAGGACTATTACTCAGATTTATGCACAAACCACTAAGGCCAAAGATAAGAAATTGGTCAAACATACAATCAAGATGCATTGGTAATTACTGGGTATTGGAATATGAAAGTTGGATACAAAGAAGAACAATCAGTGGTTGGAAAATATGGCCTTGGTGACAGAAACAACGCCAGAGATCACATGATAGAATTTTGCAAGACCAATCACTTATTCATTGCAAATACCTTTTTCAACAACATAAACGGCGACTACACACGTGGTCTTCACCAGATGGAATACGCAGGAATGAAACTGACTACATCTGTGAAAAGAAATGATGGAAAAGCTCAATATCATGAGTCAGAGCAAGGCCAGGTGCGGACTGCAGAAAAGACCATCAGTTGCTCATATGCAAGTTCAAGTTGAAGCTGAAGAAAATTACAAGTCCACAAGAGCCAAAGAATGATCTTGAATATATCACACCCGAATTTAGAGGTCATCTCAAGAATAGATTTGATACACTGAACACTAATGACCAAAGACCAGACAAGTTGTGGGAAGACATCAAGGACATCATACGTGAAGAAAACAAAAGGTCATTAAAAAGACAGGAAAGAAAGAAAAGACCAAAATGGATGTCAGAAGAGACTCTGAAACTTGCTCTTGAATGTCGAGGAGCTAAAGCAAAAGGAAGAAATGATCATGTAAAAGAGATGAATGAAAGATTTCAAAGGGCACCTCAAGAAGAGAAAGTAAAGTATTATAACAAAGTGTGCAAAGACCTGGAGTTAGAAAACCAAAAGGGAAGAACACACTTGGCACTTCTCAAGCTAAAAGAACTTAAGAAAAAATTCAAGCATCAAGTTGCAATTCTGAAGGATTCTATGGGCAAAATATTGAATGATGCAGGAAGCATCAAAAGAAGATGGAAGGAATACACAGTCACTGCACCAAAAAGAACTGGTGGACATTCAACCATTTCAGGAGGTAGCATGTGATCAAGAACCGATGGTACTGAAGGAAGAAGTCCAAGATGTAGTGAAGGCATTGACGAAAAAAACAAGGCTCCAGGAACTGAAAGAATATTAATTGAGACATTTCAACAAACGGATGCAATGCTGGAAGCATTCACTTATCTATGCGAAGAAATCTGGACAACAGCTAAACCTGGCCAACATACTGGAAGAGATCCATATTTGTGCCCGTTCCAAAGAAAGGTGATCCAATAGAATGGAGAAATTATCAAACAATATCAATATCACACACAGGTAAAATTTTGCTGAAGATCATTCAAAAACGATTGCAGCAAAATGTCAACAGGGAACTACCAAAAATTCAAGCCGGATTCAGAAGAGGATGTGGAATGAGGGATATCACTGCTGATGTTAGATTGATCTTGGCTGAAAGCAGAAAATACCAGAAAGAGTTTGTGTTTTATTGACTATGCAGAAGCACTGACTGTATGGATCATAACAAATTATGGATAACATTGTGAAGAATGGGAATTCCAGAACACTTGATTGTGCTCATGAGGAACCTCTACATAGACCAAGAGGCAGTAGTTTGAACATAACAAGGGGATACTGCATGGTTTAAAGCTAGGAAAGGTGTGTGTCAGGGTTGTATCCCTTCATACTTATTCAATCTGTATGCTAAGCAAATAATACGAGAAGCTGGACTATATAAAGAAGAACATGGCATCTGGATTGGAGGAAGACTCATTAACAACCTGCGATATGCAGATGACATAACCTTGCTTGCTGAAAGTGAAGAAGACTTGAAACACTTACTGATGAAGATCAAAGACTACAGCCTTCAGTATGGATTACACCTCAACATAAAGAAAACAAAAATCGTCACAACTGGACCAATAAGCAACATCATGATAAATGGAGAAAACATAGAAGTTGTCAAGAATTTCATTTTACTTGGATCCATAATCAACACCCACGGAAGCAGCAGTCAAGAAATCAAAAACGCATTGCATTGGGCCAATCTGCTGCAAAAGACTTCTTTACGGTATTGAAAAGCAAGATGTCACTTTGAGGACTAAGCCATGATATTTTCAGTTACCTCACATGCACACGAAGCTGGACAATGAATAAGGAAGACCAAGGAAGACTCAAGAAGAACTGATGCTGGTGAATTATGGTGTTGGTGAAGAATACTGAATATACCTTGGAGTGCCAGAAGAACGAACAAATCTGTCTTGGAAGAAGTACAACCAGAATACTCCTTAGAAGCAAGGATGGTTGAGACTTCGTCTTACATACTTTGGACATGTTATCAGGAGGGACCAGTCCCTGGAGAAGGACATCATGCTTGGTAGAGGGTCAGCAAAAAAGAGGAAGACTCTTAGTGAGATGGATTTACACCGTGGCTACAACAGTGGGCTCAAGCATAACAACGATTGTGAGTATGGCACAGGACCGGGCAGTGTTTCATTCTGTTGTACACAGGGTCACTATGAGTTGGAACTGACTCGATGACACCTAACAACAATGTGGCTGGGGAGAAGTAACAAGAAATAGGATGGTTTCCTGGTTAAAATTCTTTACTCAAAAATGTAAAGTGACAATGTGGATTTTCTCCCTAATAATGCAGATATTCTATCTTTAGATCAATGATTTTCAATTGGGTGTGATATTTGTCCCCCTAGAAATATCTGTAAATATCTGGAGACATTTTTGGTTTTCATAACTAGTGGAGGGGATGCTACTGGCATCTACTGGGTAGAGGCAGGGATACTGCTAAACATCCTACAACAAATCAGCCTCCGAAAAAAAGAATTATTCAGTCCAAAATATCAAAACACTGTCAAAAGTAAAAAACAATGATATATTTATTAGATTTAAATGATTCTTTTATAAGTAGAATTATGTAAAGAGTATGAGTTTAAACATACGGGTTTTACAGTCCTACAAATTCAAGTTAGAATCCTGATTGCCAACTTTGTGACCTTAAACAAGTTACATTTTCTGCTTCAGATTCCTCATCTGCAAAATTGTGACTAAAACATATACCTCTTAGGATTACTGTCAAAATTAATCAGTTAAACCCCAGCGCCCTGTCCACTACCTGCCTAGCACACAGCAGAAAATCAATATTAGTCTCCATCCTTCTCCTATTATTTCTCCCCCTGCCATCAACCCCTATTAGGCCAAATTATAATCATGGTCTCATCACAGAGTTTTCATTGATATGATTCATAAACTTCAAGAGTAATGTGATACGTAACATATTAAACAGTATCATGATAGAAAATAAGTGAAAGTATAGGGATTAAACATTTATTTGAAAAGACTTTAGTCACACTCATTTTAAGATAAGCTAGTATAATAGCTTTAAACACATCCATTTGATCAAAAACCTACATCCACAATCTTTAATCACCTTAAAAATCAAAATAAAGGTTAACAAAGTTATAAAAAGGGAGGAACAAAGCAAAGGCAGGAATAATGGATATAAGACTCTAATTCTCCAAGATCATTTATCCTGGGCAGAGGATAATGAAGGGACCTACTTTGGTGGTAATCCTATACGTGATGTAGGTTTCCATCGTACACACATGCTTCTTGGGATCATCAACTGTGACAAAGAGATCTCTGGTCTCACCATCAATGTCATCATCAAGCTGAAGTCTGTTAAGAAGGGAAGATGAAGAAGCTGGACTTGAAGTGCCTGCTGGAGTACCACCATTGGGCAAAATGAGATCCTAAAAGAAGAAAAAAATTATCTTAAAAATTAAATGAAAACACACATCTGGAGAACATCAGCAAATGCAGCTAGTTTAGCCAAACCAAGCAGCTCTCTTGAATACATAAATGAACCAAGTAGCATTCTGGAATACGTAAGTGACCTGCAAAAATTCTAAGCCTCTCCTTACTCTACGTTTCTTGAGTGAATGTGTCTTTTATGATCAATAAAAACTATCACAGTGCTCTATAGCAAATTCACACCAATTCATCTTCCAGCAAGCACTGGAGGAACCAATACAAGCGAATCAGTAAAACATACACTAAGTGAAGCTAAAGAGAACCAAAAACACAGTTTCTTCAGTAAATAAATTGCAAGGAAAAAAAAGAGACAGCAATAGGAGGAGCACCGATAGATGAAAAGAAACTTAAGGGACATATTAACCATTTGCAATGAAGTAACCTTATTTAAATGCTGATTAAAACAAAAGGCAAAATTAAAAAATTGTGTGATATTCAGGGAAATGTGAATATCGTTCTGTGATATGATGATACTAATCATTAGTTGTAATATTAGAAGTATGATTTTACAAAAGACTTCATCTTTTAGAAATATTTAAGAAAGTATAGATGAACTGATATGATGTCTGGGATTTGCTTCAAAATAATGCAGTATGGATAGTGTAGGAAGGGATATAAATGATACAAGACGCCCACGAGTGACAACTGTTGAAGATGGTACTTACAGTTACCTATTCTTTTGCATATGTTCTAAATTTGCCATTATAAAAAGGGTTTTAAAAAAGAAAAAAGTGGAAGGGCAGATGCCAAGAAAGAAGAAAAGGGAAGATTATAAACCTTTCTCTTTAGGGGATAGTAGGAAGACACCTGAATAAATTATGCCCATGCGATATCCCAGAAGGGCTGCAAAATTTAGAAGACCCCGTCTTTAGTTACCTTTTTTGGTTTTCAGATTTGACAACAGAACAGAGCCCTGACTAGTGGAATCTTTAGGACATAAAGACTAGGAGATATGGCAAGAAAGCGACAGGATACCATAAAAAAGGCCTTGGTCAGGAATGCAGGAAAATATTCTTGAACTGTAGGTCCTCAGGCAACAGGTTGGGGATGGAGAGGTGCTTTCCCCTGAATTCTCTCTTCTTGTAGCCATCCAGGTTGGATATAACCTAACTGCTAGTCAAGAGAACATGCAGAAGTGGGAAGTCTACCTAGCAGTCATATTCACAAGCACCAGTTGATCATGGGACAGCTAGAAAAGGGCTGGGACAGGCAGAGGGAAGCATGTTGTGGAGTCAAGAGTAATGTCATGCAAATTGGTGGGTGATGGCCAAGTACACAAAAAAAGGCACCTTCCTTTGCCTTCCGTCTCCACTGACCATAGATAATTTAATCACATACTTATGCCAAGTCAAAAAATATACATATTTGTAATTACTGTAAGGGTACCATTTTCACAGAAGGTACTCATGGGAGCAGATGCCTCCTCCCCTCCACTTCTTCTCAGCTAAGTTTCTAACTACATGGCAGATCCATGAGCTCATTAGCTGAGAAGTCAGACCCTTGGGCAGCTATTCCTGGTGTGGACATGACTGCAGAACCTACTACAGCAGAATCTGGCCAATCTGACTGCTTTCTCAACATGCGGTCCCCAGGACACGTGCTGCCAAAACCCCAGTGTCTGGGGATCTGGGAGGGGATATCATCTTCTCTGCAACTCTGAGATAACCATCACATCTTCATCGTTTCAGTAAATATACAAACACTGACCTCACTGAACCTCAGAACAGCTCTAACAGTGGCTAAACATTGCACAAAAGAAGTAATTCAAAGTCTTTAAGTCAGATAAACCACCATCAGCTCAGATTGGGGCTTTCCACAATGGCCTGGACTGATCTTAGCAGCCATGTTTTTCATCATTCCTCATGTACACCCTTGGCACCAGTTCCCAGAACCCACCATGCTGTTTCATATTTCATACCCCTCATCTTTGCTTGGAAAGCCCTCCTCCTTTTTTTTTTTTTTTTTTAAAACATAGAGGTCTCCAAACAACTTGCTCAGATCTTCCGCCTTTTGGAAGTCTTCCTTGACCCCACCCCTGGCAGAATTAGTCACTTCTTTCTCTATACTTTGAAAACACTGAAGCAATTACGACAACTGCAATAATTTATTTACATGTCTAACTTATCCATGAACATCGTGAGCCCCCAGTGACTGGAACTGGGTCTTGTTCATCTCTGTGTGTGCATGTGTTGTGGGAGTGTGTGTAATTATCTGTCCCCAGGTCTAGGAATGACTCCAAGCCAACTCCTCTAACCTTTGCTCTAGAGACTTCAGTCAATAACTTTCCAGGAACAGCTTACACAGAGATCTGAAATGTCTTAGCCAGACAGTTTGAAGTTAAGTAGTTCTCAAATCAGTTACTGGGGTTGGAGGAGGGGAAGAGTCTGTAGATCTTATTGCATAATCCAGACTCTTTCTTGTAGACTACACAGCTAGGGAAAAACCCACACCCCTTATGCTGGGGTGTTCCATGGAATATTATTGAGCATAAGGGTTTAGCCTACGAACTATAAATGCCTGTCATTTTGTAAGCTATCCCCTCAGTTTCCCATGGCATGACTGTGCACAATGCTTCTTTGTTCTTATTCCACTGTACCTCATGACAACCTTGTGAGGCTATCAGGCCAGATATTGTCTCTACAGTTGAGGAAGCAGACTTGACAAGGTTAAGTAACTCACCAATGTATTGAAGCTAATAATTGCTGTGCCAGGGGTTTATGGTTCCTAATTCAGGGTTTCTTAACAAGCTGAATGCTTTTTTTCCAGCCCAGTACTGCCCCCTCATCTCCATTCTCTGGCCATAAATCCTTTGTGGTAAACAAGAAGATTCTGCTTTCTAAGTCAGCCAGGGAGAGCTAACCTTTACCCTTAGGGTCTTAAAATACAAGTTACTCCACAAATGACTCCCCTCAAGATACAGTCCCCATGAGCAACAAACATGAAGGGAAGACTATGAAAACCTTAGGAGGAATGGGCAGGAGGTTAGCGGATCTGAATGACTCAGGCTCCTCTGCCCATTAGAGTCTTCCAGCAACCAGGTCTGCTACGCTAAGGGCTCTGAGCTGTAGAGCAGGGATTAGGTGGTAGCAGCACCTTTATGAGCAATATGAATTAGAAATGCTAGAAGCCTAGGAATCCCTTGCCTTGACACAAATGCCTCCTGTTTTATTTTTACTAGCCTGTAGTCAGCTCTATGAGTTGGAATCAACTCAACGGCAATGGGTTGGTTTGGTTAGTCAGTTCAGCCAGAATGCTCATCTAAAAATGTAAATCACACGTCACTCCCATCACATTCGGAGTACAATCCCAACTCCCTACCATAATCTGCAAAGCCCAACACAATCCGGCCCTTATCGCTCTCTAGGATCTGATCACTGGCATTCTCCCCCTATTCATCCTATCTAGCTACACTCTGGTCTTCTGTCTGGCCCCTAAACTGGTCAGGCTCAAACTGGTCAGGCTCATTCCGACCTCAAGGCCTTTGGATTTGCTGTTCCCTCTACCTGGAACACTGCCCACCCCCCCCCCCACCACCCCCCAGATTCCTATGTGGCTGGCTCCTCTCTTCAAATAGGTTTCTGCTGAAATGACACCTACTCAGAGAGGCCTTCTCAGCCCACAAAATCTGAAAATATCCATGCCCTCCTCCATCACTCTCTAGCCTCTTCCCTGGCTTTATTTTCTTCATGGGACTTATTACTACCTGAAAATTTATTATATATATTGGTTGACTGATTGCTGTCTGATTCCCCCCTAGACTGTATATTCCAAAAGAGATCTTATCTTGTTCACTGCTCTGTCCCCTGTCGTATAGTAGGCACTCAGTAAGTACTTCATGAATGAATGAATGAGTTTTAGAAATGACCCAAGCCAATCCCTTAACACAGTCTTACTAACTGAAGGCACTCAAAAAATGTCTGCTGAATGACAACGGAACTCAGGCTGACTGAGCCAGACTGACCAGTTTTGAACCATTTCCATAGCAGTACGATTTCAGCAAGTTTCTTTACCTCTGTATGCCCTAGTTTCCTCATATATAAAATGGGTGTAAAGGGATTCAATTACTTAACATATGGAAGCACTTGGAACAGTACCTGGAACACAGTAGACGCTATATCACTATTAACACATGCTCAGAAATAAAAAATGAAGTTGACTTGACTACAAATATTCTTGCATCATCTTATAGATTGTGGGGTTGGGTTCACAGTAGACAATAAATGCTGCTGCAAACAAAAATTGCTTTGACAGTCATAGTTTGTGCTTCACATACATCTTCCCTAATGATTTTAGTGCAGTAAAAGACATCCCCGGTAGCCCTCGTGAGAGTTAAAACTGTACAGGTGATAAATAAATGACAACAACTCTCCACTGTTCCAAAATATCAATTCTCACCATTTAGGTTTCAGTTATAAGAGAATTTCTTCTTCTTCCTCCCCCTCACCTTTTTATTTTTTAACCTAGGAAGAGAGATACAAACCTGGACTGTTTCAGAAACCCCTCTGATTCAAAGAATTTCAGTGTTAAGATCCACCATTTTGGCCAACCAGTCACAAGACAGTTATTAAATTAACATAAATTACCAGCAAACTTCCATATTGAACATATGGTTTATGAAAAGAAACCCTGTGGATTTAATAAAAACAACTCATACTAAAATAATCTAATTTCTTTTTTTGATACTATTAGGGGAATGTAGGCAACATGATTCTCCAGTTTCAGAAGAGTATGACAAAGCTTGAGAGCCAGCGGTCATGGGGGGAAGGAGGGCTCTTTAAACGCTCAGATTGTACCTGGCTTGCCCTTATTTACCTCCTTGGTGCCAGGCACCCAGGAGATGCTTGGAGAGTGAATATGTCCCACACAAACTGCACTGAATACTCTCGACTGTTGATTTTGTTGTAAAGTTAAATTTAAGCCCACTTTAGAGAATAAGTTCAAAGGGAAAATCAGAAAAATGTTCTACTTAAAAGATGTTCATAAACTGTACTGGTGCTTGATATATTCAATCTGAGGCAAAAAAAAAAAAAAAAAAAGCTGTTTATAACAGAGCAAAGAACACAGAGGGAAACCTGGAAAAACCCCAAAGGCTCAATAAGCAGAAAATGATCATGTTCACATTAATAAGATAGAATGTTACACATTTATTTAAAAATTACAAATCTAAACTTCTAGATAACCTCAGTGAAGTAAGCATAAGCTTTTGTTTTCTCCTTCTTTCCACTCCCTAGATATTAACTTAAAACAACCTAGAAAATGGGGGGAGGTGAAAATGGTGAAAGAAAAAAAGGGGGGTGGGGTAGTGGAAACACTGACTGGAGTTGTGTCCAAATGGGAAACTAGGAAATAGTGCCATCCAAACGCCAAAAATTTCAAAGATTTTCTACTAGATGTAAGGTGGGACACAGCTGAAAAAATAATTAAGAGGCATCTTTAACCCATGTTCCTGGGGTTACCTAAGGCTACTTAAGAGGTAGAAAATGTCTTGAACACCCCCTCACATATACTCTAATTTGGACATGCAATTGGCAGGAGGTGGGGAAGTGCTGACCTTGGAGCAAAGAAGGACCCCTGGGGTCTCTTGCTGCTGTGCCTGAGGGCACAGGCAGGTACACCGAGAGGAACAGCAGCAGAAGTCACCCTGAGCTGCATGCCTTTTCTCTTCCTGAGGAGTAGCAATTCAGGAAACAGGTCAGAGGAACATGAAGGCACCTGGCTCTGCTGTCCTGGGTGGGTCTGCCAAGCACAAAGCAGGCAGGACAGTAAGTTCTTAAGGGCAGGGATCTCTCCAGACAGGAGAGCAGCTAAAACAAGAAGAAAGCCAGGCTACACTGTGTTCAAGTACAAATAGAAACCCGGCCAAGCTTCTCTGACAGGGCTGCCCAGGACCCTGGCTTTCTTCTTTCCCACTACCTTCCCCTCTCCCAATAGATCACCCAACTGGTAACAACCTAAGATCCAAAGAAACAATTCTAACAACATCAAGTAGAACCTGAGAGAATCCAAGAATTCACTTGTTCTGACAGAAGGCAAATAACAGGCCTTCATTACCTCACCATTCAGATGGGAGGAAACTGAAAAATATATTCCACTTGTAGGAGCCCTGGTGGCACAGCAGCTAAGCACTCGACTGCTAATTGAAAGGTTAGTGGTTCGAACCCCCAGACGCTTCACAGGAAAAAAATGTGGCAGTCTGCTTCCGTAAAGATTACAGCCTTGGAAACCCTATGGGACAGTTCTACTTTGACTTATAGGGTCACTATGAGTTGGAATCAACTCAACAGCCATGGGTTGGGTTTGGTTTTGGTACTACCTCATCATTCAGATGCAAGAAAATGAAAAATATATCCAGCCTATATTAACTCATCATTCAGACTCAAGAAAATAGAAACAAAAAAAAATTTAAAAAACAATAAATCTGAACTGACAAAGTATTTACTAATAACATTCAATTAAAAAAGAACCCAGATCACATGTTAGATTGTATTATTATTCACAATTATTAACTCCAATTCTGTCTTAGTTATGTAATACTGCTATAACAACGATACAACAAGTAGGTGGCTTTAATGAACAGAAATTTATTTTTTCACAGTTTAGGAGGCTAGAAGTCTGAATTCAGGGCACTGGCTCTAGAGGAAGGTTCTCTTTGTCCACTCTAGGGGAAGATCCTTGTCTCTTTTCAGCTTCTATTCCTTGACTCCTTGGTGGTCTTCATATGGCAAGGCATCTATCTCCCCAACTTCTGCTTGCTTAATCTGCTCTTTTGTTTCTCAAAAGAGATTGATTTAAGACACACCCTACACTAATACTGCCTCATTAACATAACAAAGAAAATCCTATTCCCAAATGGGATTATAACTACAGGTATAGTAGGATTTACAACACATATTTTTGGGGGGACACAATTCAATCCATACCACCTTCTTTAAGAGGATTATACATTGTTTCTATCGCCAAGTGGCTAACACTACTTTCACAGGAGGACAATACATCCCCATCCCCCTGACTTTGGGCTTGGTCATGTGACTTGCTCTGGCCAATGACACATAAGTGAATGCAACATACACGAGATCAGGGCAGAAGCTTTAAGAACCACTGCATTTTTCTCTTGCTCTCTCTCCTTCTGCCTTAAGACTCAGACACAGAGCCCCTGACACATAATGTAAGCTAGAAATTAATATTTGTTGTAAACCTTTTAATTTTTGGAGTTATTACTGCAGCAAAACAGACTAGTACATACAATTATAAAAATGTCATAATTTAAAAAAATCTAAATAGGAAACAGTGATATGTACAGTATGGAGTTTTAAAATATAGGGATGGTTTTAGTTATCTAGTGCAGCTGTAACAGAAATACAAGTGGATGGCTTTAACAAAGAAAAACTTATTCTCTCACAGTCTAGTAGGCTAAATGTACAAATTCAGAGCACCAGCTCCAGGGGAAGGCTTTCAATCTCTGTTGCCTCCGGAGGAAGATCCCTGTCATCAGTCTTCCCCTGGTCTAGGAGCTTCTCAGCACAGGAACCTCAGGTTCAAAGGACACACTCTGCTCCCAGTGTTGCTTTCTTGGTGGTATGAGGTCTCCATGTCTCTCTGCTCACTTCTCTCTTTTCAATCTCTTTCAAAAGAGATTGGCTTAAGACACAATCTAATCTCATAGACTAAGTCTTGCCTCATTAACATAACTGCCACTAATCCCATCTCATTAACATCATAGAGGATTGAAAATCACATCAGGTGAAAAAATGGTGGACAATCACATACTACTGGGAATCATGGCCTAGCCCAGTTGACAGATATTTTTAGGGGACACAGTTCAATCCATGACACTCTACCCTTTGGCCCCCCTAAAATTCATGTCCTTGCCACGTGTAAAACATATTCATCCTATCATATCATAGGAAAAGTCTTAATTCAACTCCAAGTCCAAAATCCAAAAATTCCTCTTTGTCTGTGAAATCTAAAATATAAATTATTTGCTTCCAAAACACAACGGTGGAACAGGCACAAGCTAGATATTTCCACTACAAATGGGAGAAATTGGAGGGAAAGAAGGTATAACAGGGACCAAGCAAGTCAACAGAACACATTATATTAGCTCTCAAGGCTTGAAAATAATCCTCTGTTCTCTGAGACCATTCACACAATAGCCATGCCCCCCAGACTCCAGGTATTGGCCACATTCTCCAAATTCTGGATGGAGGACCCTTGGCCCTGGGCTTCAGCTCTGCCTTCCAGGTCCACTGGAACGGCAACTCTGCTCCCTCGGCTTTAGGCGCACCATTCTCCTAGTCCATCTGAGTGGTGACTCCACCCTTGGAAACACCAAAGGCCATGGCTCCACCCTTTGAGGCTCCAGAGGTCATGCCCATACCTTTTGAGACTGAGGCAGCTCTGCTTCCTGTGTTCCTTATCTCTTCAGCTTCTGCCTCCTGGTTCCTTGGCCTCTTGGCCCTTGGGCCTCGCTGCCCACATCTGCCTTGCTGGGGGAAGTGTTCCAAAGCTCTGTAGCTCCAAAGGTAAGTGCCTGGAGGCACCCCTACTCTGCCAGTAAACTTCAGCCAGAAGGCACTCAGCTCTCTTGCTCTGTGGGCCAGCAAGCCTAGCTCCACCAATAAGTGCCCGTAGCTACCCCACTCCGCCAGGAAGCCTCCTTGCGCAAAAGCACTCAGCTCCCTCACTCCATAGGTCTGCTCCAGCGCTGTCTTGCACTGATCTCCTGGTTCTGCTGCTGCCGTTTCTCTGATGCTGCCACTTCTCTGCCACTGCCAGTTCTCTGCTGCTTCTTGCAGTCTGTGCTGTCTCCAGTGTAACAGCTCTCCTCATATCCCTCTGAGTCCTCTATCCATTCACAGTTTCAAGACTGCTTCCACATTTTAGGTATCTGTTAGAGTAGCAACCCACTCCCGGTACCAAATTCTGTCTCAGTTATGTAGTGCTGCTAGAAGAGAAATACCACAAGCGGATGGCTTTAACAAAAATTTATTCTCTCACAGTCTAGTAGGCTAAAAGTCCAAATTCAGGGCACCAGCTCCAGGGGAAGGCTTTCTCTCTACGTTGGCTCTGGTGGAAGATCCTTGCCATCAGTCTTCCCCTGGACTAGAAGATTCTCAGCACAGGAACCTCGGGTCCAAAGGACATACTCTGCTCCCAGTGTTGCTTTCTTGGTGGTATGAGGTCCCCATCTCTCTCTGCTCACTTCTCTCTTTTATGTCTCAGAAGAGATTGGCTTAAGACATAATCTAATCTTGTAGATTAAGCCCTGTCTCATTAACGTAACTGCCACTAATCCCACCTCATTAACATCTAGAGATAGGATTTATAACAAATAGGATGACAAAATGGTGGACAATCACATAATACTGGGAATCATGGCCTAGCCAAGTTGACAGATATTTTTGGGGGACACAATTTAATCCATGACAGGGATTTATCTTTTTTTTTCCCCCTGTGGAATTATTCAAATAAATCTTAACTACCATGTCCCAAATTCTGGGACCCTACTTGCTTATTAATTAGTAGGAATTTCAGTCTCCTCTTACTCCCTCATCCCAGAATCCCCATCTCAAATAGTCTCCAAAACCCCCAAGGCTGCTTGCACAAATACCTCCAAGTCTCTTGGCTTATCATTCTGTGATTTCTAGATTAGCATCTTTCTCAAGCAGTGCTACATTTTCCTACTTTAAATTATTACTCATTTATTATGAGTTAAAAACTCTTCTTTAGACACAGGTTAAAACCACCTGTTTCAAATTTTTATTTGTAGGTTAATAAAGTTGTCTAGAAATTAAAAATGTTTCCCCAGCTTTTCTGTTAGAAAATTTCCCTTCAAGTAAAACCCATCCATTGGCCTGATGCAAAAGAACACCTTCTAAGAAGACTGCAAATGAAGTCTAAATGAAAGAGCCCGAGTTCACATTCTTTGGCAAAATTTCCAATGTCTGGTATTAGCCTTTTCTAAGAATCTCCAGACTAGCAATCACTTCTTCAGACATCCTTATGATTCTTGGGAACAAAGATTTTTCTCAACTCTCAGCTGAATTTAAACATGATTCCTTTTCCTTCCTTCTAAGGATGATCCATTATTTCAAGCACATACTGAACACCTAATACATGTCAGCCAAAGTGTCTGAATGTCTATTTTGGTTACTAAACAAAATAGAATATGACACCTGTGTTTAAATAACTCTAACTGGTGATATGAACACAAAAATCTCCAACTATGATGCAATGCACTATGGCTTATCAAAGAGCTCCAAGCAAAATGAAGGAGGAGAGCAAAGAATGCTGGAGCAACTTGAGAATGAGTAAGAATTTACCAAACGGAAAAACAAGGCTGGGGAGAGCTCAGCTTGGACATTCCAGGTTGAGAAATTGCTGCCACTGAAGAAGGAGAGGTATTCCCAAAAGCTTGTCCCTAACTGAATGATAACTAAGACCAACCACACAAAGATTTTGCCTCTGATGCTGATCAAGTATGTACATGCCATCCAGAGGACTCAATAGCCCAAGCAGATAGCTTTTTAAAAAGAAAAATTAAAACTTTCCCAAAAGGCACAGGTCCACAGAGAACGTGACTCTACCTAAAAACCTGCTCTCTTTTCTGACCACCTTGAAACTGTCCTCAGGATCCTGCCAACTAACAATCCATAAAGCTAAGCAAGGCCTTCCTCCACTGATAAATCTGCACCAAAATCACACAAGGGTTTGGGGTGAAGAACCCCTCAGAGATGATCCACACTGGTTGTGTTACATGTAAAGAAAAGGCTTAAAAGTAACTTGCATGAGATCACTCAAGTGGTATGTGAAGAACCTAGGTCTTCGGTCTTTCATCCAGACATTCCTCTTTGCATCTTAGATAGGAAGAAGGTGGGTGGTGCAGACAAGCAGATAAAGTGCTCTGGGAAGACTGAGAACAAATTATATTATAAGGTGGTATTAACAGAGGATAAATGAAGTTTCATAAGAACTATGAAGTTAACCTATTGAGGACATTCAATCTAAGAGGTTCTCATTCCTACGCTCTTCCTTTCTCATACACTTTCCTCTCAAAAGCCAACCCCACCCACTCTCAGAAGGTCAACCATAGCCTTTCCAAGAAAGGCTGTTCAAATTAACATCTTCAACTCTGACCCCTATTCCCCACTTTAGGCTGGCCTTTCCCTACTGCTGGATATTCTAACAGCTATTTACCATGAGTTCAACAAGTCCAATAAACTGGTTCCTTTACTTATTTCTTTCATAGGTATATCATTGAATATCACATGGTTAAAACCCAAATATTTCATTTATGGACACTGGTCATCTAGTCTTGACAACTTTTTCCAGTTATCTCCTCCATCATGTAGGCCACCAGCCGATTAAACAACAGCTTTCTTAAAAGTACCATTGTTGTTTGTAATAATTCATCAAACTTTACATTTGATTTGTACACTATTCAGTTTTTTCAGTTATGGTGTTGCTGTTAGGTGCTGTTGAATTGGTTCTAACTCATAGCGACCCTATGTATAACAGAATGACATACTGCCTGGTCCTGTGCCATCCTCACAATCATTGCTCTGTTTGAGCCTACTGCTGCAGCCATTGTATTAATCCATCTTGTTGAGTTTTCCTGTTTTTTGCTGACACTCTACCTTACCAAACATGATACCCTATACTTGCATTTAATAAAGTTTTAAAAAATGTTTCACTACTATTTCAACACTCCTCTGTTCCCGGGCTTTCAATATCCCCACCATAACTTTAAATCACAAAGTACAAATTTCTTAAATTTATCCTCAAACTCCTACAATCCCACTGCACCTTTACCTTCTCTTATACTTTTATATGGCCCCTCTATTCTAGCCCAACTAGTCTACTCATTCTTTACACAACATCCCTAGATCAAGCTTTTCCTCACTAACAATTCTCAGCCTGAAACAGTCTCCCTCCTCCTCAGCCTAACTAAATACTTTAAAGTTCTACCACTAATTACAGAAGCTTTCCCTAAGCCAGCCCATGAATTCTGATCTTTTATGGAAGAGGCAAGGAAGGAAAACCTGGGCTTAGAGTCCAAAGGACTGGGCTTGAATCCTGGCTTTGCCCCATGCCAGCTACATGGCCTCGGGCAAGTGACTCAATCTCTCTGAGCCTCAGTTTCTCCATCTATGAAGTGTAGGGTATAAAGATTAAAGAAAACACATAATGTGCCTAGTACAATGCCTTAATAAATGTTAGTTCTTTCCCATCCTTCATCCACTGCCTTTTTTATTTATACCATTCATTCGTCTTACAAAGCCTGGTTCTAATTTATGTTTTTGTGCTACCGCCTGGCACAATGTTACATAAACAGAATAAGCTCAGTGTTTGATGAAACAAGCCAGATGTCTAAGAAAAATTAAAGGAAAGGACACTTTTGGTTTTCAGAACAAGGACCTAGAAGAAACAATACTCTACAAAGCTGAAAATGTACTAGGTGATCAAATACTTGATTAATCATCACATCAAATAAAACCCTTTCAATGGCAAAAACCACTCAAGTGAGGAACAGAACATGGTAGGAATCAACTATCAGTAACAAGCATCAAGTAGTCACTGTTGAGTCTACTCTACCACCCACACCTCTCAAACAAACAAACAAAAAAACCAAACCAGTTACTGTCAAGTCGCTTCCCTTTAGGACAGAGTAGAACTGCCTCATAGGGTTTCCAAGAAGCAGCTGGTAGATTCAAACTGTTGACCTTTTAGTTAGCAGTCAAGCTCTTAATCACTGCACCACCAGGACTCTGGTATACAGTAAAAGCTTTGCAGTTTTAGCAAGACTCAAGGTGTCCTTGCTTCAAAAACTACCTAAAGCTCAACATTCCTTGACAACAGGGATTCTTCCTCCGGAATCCACAGGCACATTAGGGCTAAAAATTATGTGCAAAACTTTGCACATGTATGTGCAAATGTGAATCTTCCTGAGAGAGACCCTATAAATTTTGTTATCATCATTAGGTGCCGTCAAGTCGGTTCCAACTCACAGTGACCCTATGTACCATAGAACAAAACACTGCCCAGTCCTGCGCCATGCTCACAATCATTGTTGTGCTTCAGCCCATCGTTGCTGCCACTGTGTCAATACATCTCGTTGAGGGTCTTCCTCTTTTTTGCTGACCCTCTAACTTTACCAAGCATGATGTCCTTCTCCAGGAACTGATCCCTCCTGAAAACATGCCCGAAGTATGTAAGACAGTCTCGCCATCCTTGCTTCCAAGAAGCATTCTGGTTATACTTCCTCCAAGACAGATCTGTTCGTTCTTCTTGCAGTCCATGGTATATTCAATATTCTTTATCAGCATCACAATTCAAAGTCGTCAATTCTTCGGTCTTCCTTATTCATTATCCAGCTTTTGCACGCATATGATGGGAATGAAAATACCATGGCTTGGGTCAGATGCACGTTAGTCTTCAAGGTGACATCTTTGCTTTCCAACACTTTAAAGAAGTCTTTTGCAGCAGATTTGCCCACTGCAATGTGTCTTTTCATTTCTTGACTGCTGCTTCCATGGGTGTTGATTGTGGATCCAAGTAAAATGAAATCCTCGACGACTTCAATCTTTTCTCTGTTTATCATGACGTTGCTTATTGGTCCAGTTGTGAGGATTTTTGTTTTATGTTGAGGTATAATCCATACTGAAGGCTGTGGTCTTTGATCTTCATCAGTAAGTGCTTCAAGTCCTCTTCACTTTCAGCAAGCAAGGTTGTGTCATCTGCATAACACAGGTTGTTAATGAGTCTTCCTCCAATCCTGATGCCCCGTTCTTCTTCATATAGTCCAGCTTCTTCGATTATTTGCTCAGCATACAGACTGAATAAGTATGGGTGAAAGGATGCAACCCTGACACACACCTTTCCTAACTTTAAACCACACAGTATCACCTTGTTCTGTCCAAACAACTTCCTCTTGATCTATGTACAGGTTCCTCATGAGCACAATTAAGTGTTCTGGAATTCCCATTCTTCGCAATGTTATCCATAATATGTTATAATCTACACAGTCGAATGCCTTTGCATAGTCAATAAAACACAGGTAAACATCTTTCTGGTATTCCCTGCTTTCAGCCAGGATCCATCTGACATCAGCGATGATATCCCTGGTTCCATGTCCTCTTCTGAATCTGGCCTGAATTTCTGGCAGTTCCCTGTCAATATACTGCTGCAGCTGCTTTTGAATGATCTTCAGCAAAATTTTACTTGCGTGTGATATTAATGGTATTGTTCAATAATTTCTGCATTCGGTTGGATCACCTTTCTTGGGAATAGGAATAAATATGGATCTCATCTAGTCAGTTGGCCAGGTAGCTGTCTTCCAAATTTCTTGGCATAGATGAGTGAGTGTTTCCAGCGCTGCATCCGTTTGTTGAAACATCTCAATTGGTATCCCGTCGATTCCTGGAGCTTTGTTTTTTGCCAATGCCTTCAGTGCAGCTTGGACTTCTTCCTTCAGTACTATCGGTTTCTGATCATATGCTACCTCTGGAAATAGTTGAATGTTGACCAATTCTTTTTGGTATAGTGACTATGTGTATTCCTTCCATCTTCTTTCAATGCTTCCTGCGTTGTTTAATATTTTCCCCATAGAATCCCTCACTATTGCAACTAGAGGCTTGAATTTTTTCTTCAGTTCTTTCAGCTTGAGAAATGCAGAGTGTGTTCTTCCCTTTTGGTTTTCTATCTCCAGCTCTTTGCACGTGTCATTATAATACTTTACTTTGTCTTCCTGAGCCGCCCTTTGAAATCTTCTGCTCAGTTCTTTTACTTCATTATTTCTTCCTTTTGGTTTAGGTACTCGATGTTCAAGAGCAAGCTTCACAGTCTCTTCTGACATCCATTTTGGTCTTTTCTTTCTTTCTTGTCTTTTTAATGACCGCTTGCTTTCTTCATGTATCATGTCCTTGATGTCATTCCACAACTCATCTGGTCTTCGGTCCTTAGTGTTCAACACGTCAAATCTATTCTTGAGATAGTCTCTAAATTCAGGTGGGATACACTCAAGGTCATACTTTGGCTCTTGTGGACTTGTCCTAATTTTCTTCAGTTTCAGCTTGAACTTGCATATGAGCAATTGATGGTCTGTTCCACAGTCAGCCCCTGGCCTTGTACTGACTGATGATATTGAGCTTTTTCATCATCTCTTTCCACATATGTAGTCGACTTGATTCCTGTGTATTCCATCTGGCAAGGTCCATGTGTAAGTCGCCATTTATGTTGGTGAGAAAAGGTATTTGCAATGAAGAAGTCATTGGTCTTGCAAAACTCTATCATGCGATCTCCAGCATCGTTTCTATCACCAAGGCCATATTTTCCAACTACCGATCCTTCTTCTTTGTTTCCAACATTCACATTCCAATCACCAATAATTATCAATGCATCCTGACTGCATGTTCAATCAATTTCAGACTGCAGAGTCTCAAAAACATTTATGGGGGGAAATTAGTACTGTGAGCTAAAAAAGAAGAAACAGATGTATACTCTGATTTCTGTGAGACACCCAAAAATTCAAATTTGACTTGTCCTTTAGTAGAGTACTCTCACATTCAGTAGATTGTCACACATACACACACCCCTTACATTTGGGGGCAGAGATGTCCTTAAAACCTCAACCCAAACCTAAAACTAGGCTGAGATGAGAATTTGCTAAATTAGAAGGAAATGTGCGCCTATATTCAAATGGGTCATACTCCCTTGAAAAAGTTTTCACTTCATCTCCTCCCTCCTTGTACAAGATGTATAGGATTTGCTCAGTTTGTGGCATTAAACAATGTTATGCTGATTCAGAAATCTGCATCATACCACAAAGTAGCTAGAACATGTTTTTCTGTGGAACTCCACAAGACACGAGATGTGGTATCTCCATGACATTCTTTTCAGAATCGTGTGCCTGCCTCCTCCCCAAAAGCACAAATGGATTTCCAGGCTCGAGACCCACCTGGCTACCTGTCTGCCCCAGGTCTAATTCCCATGTTCCTACTGACAGGACTTAGACTCAATGTGGGTGACTTATTTTTATTTCCACAGTTAATTTATATATTAGAAGAGAAAAGGGCACTGTCTTAGTCATCTAGTGCTGCTATAACAGAAATACCACAAGTGGATGGCTTTAACAAAGAGAAGTTTATTCTCTCACAGTCCAGTAGGCTACAAGTCCGAATTCAGTGTGTCATCTCCAGAAGAAGGCTTTCTCTCTCTGTCGGCTCTGGAGAAAGGTCCTTGTGATGCATCAGTCTTCCTTTGGTCTGGAAGCATCTCAGCGCAGGAACCTCAGGTCCAAAGGACACGTTCTGCTCCTGGCACTGCTTTCTTGGTGATATGAGGTTCCATGTGTCTCTGCTCGCTTCTCTCTGTTATATCTCAAAAGATACTGGATTAAGACACCATCTAATCTTGTAGACGTCATCCGTATAACCTCATCATAGTGACAGAGTTTACAACACATAAGGAAATCACATCAGATTACACAAGCATACAATACTGGGAATCATGACCCGGCCAAGATGACAGATATTTTTGGGTGACACGATTCAATCCACGACAGGCATTTAACCAAAAGTTGATCACAGTCAAAAACACTAAAGAGTAAAAGAAAAAGCAAGAAGACTCTAAACCTAATCTACTCAAAAGAGTTTCACAACTAAGTGACCAAACAAGCACAGATAAAGATAGTAAAAAAAAGAAGGAAAGAAGAACATCGAAGAGCCTTAACTTAATACTGACCACAGCCTTGCCCTTTCAATGGATATTCTGAGCTCAGAGGCAGAAATGTGCTCTGGGAATAAGGGCAAGTGGAGAGGTTCAGACCATGTTCAAAGGCAGAAGGGCAGTGTCATGGATTGAATTGTGTCCCCCAAAAATATATGTCAACTTGGTTAGGCCATGATTCCCAGTATCAAGTGGTTGTCCTCTATTTTGTGATTTTCCCATGTGTTATAAATCATAATCTCTGCCTGTGGTTAAAGAGGATTAAGGTGGGATGTAACATCCTTGGTTCAGGTCACATCTCTGATCCAATGTAAAGAGACTTTCCCTGGGGTGTGGCCTGCACCACCTTTTATCTTACAAGAGCTAAAAGGAAAAGGAAGCAAGCAGAGAGTTGGGGACCTCATACCACCAAGAAAGAAGCACTGGGAGCAGAATGAATCCTTTGGACCTAGGGTTCCTGTGTGGAGAAGCTCCTAGACCAGGGGAAGATTTATGAGAGGGACCTTGCTCCAGAGCTGAGAGAGAGTGAGAAAGCCTTCCCCTGGAGCTGACACCCTAAATTTGGACTTGTAGCCTACTAGACTATGAAAAAATAAATTTCTCTTTGTTAAAGCCATCCACTTGTGGATTTCTAACAGTACTAGGTAACTAAGACAGGCAGAGACACATGAAAGACGAGGTTTCAAGCAATGAACAAGAAAAAAAATTCTTATAACCTTATGTCTTAGTTCCCTAGTGCTGCTACAACACAAATATCACAAATAGCTGGCTTTAAAGAACAGAAATTTATTTTCTTACCATTCTACATGCTAAAAGTCAAAATCATGGTCTCGGCCATGTCAATTCCTTCCTTTCTGGTAGACCTGGGTGTTCCTTGAGTACCTTGGTTTACAGATAATCCTCATATGGCATCTGTCTTCTCCCGTGTGTGCATTTGTGTGTCTGTGTCTATGCTGCTCTTCATATAACTCAGAAGTAGCCCTTGTGGTGCAGTGGTTAAGAACTCAGCTATTAGAGAAACACAAATCAAAACTACAATGAGATACCATCTCACCCCAACAAGACTAGCATTAATCCAAAAAACACAAAATAATAAATGCTGGAGAAGTTGTGGAGAGACTGGGACACTCATACACCATTGGTGGGAAATGTAAAATGGTACAACCACTTTGGAAATTGATTTGGTGCTTCCTTAAAAAGCTAGAAATAGAAGTACCATATGATCCAGCAATCCTACTCCTTGGAATATATCCTAGAGAAATATGAGCCATCACACAAATAGATATATGCACACCCATGGTCACTGCAGCACTGTTCACATTAGCAAAAAGATGGAAACAACCTAGGTGCCCATCAACGGATGAATGGATAAACAAATTATGGTGTATTTACAAAATGGAATACTATACAACAATAAAGAACAATGATGAATCCATGAAACATCTCACAACGTGGAGGAATCTGGAAGGCATTATGCTGAGTGAATTTAGTCAGTCGCAAAAGGACAAATATTGTATAAGACCACTATTGTAAGAACTCAAGAAAAGGTTTAAACACAGAAGAAAACATTCTTTGATGGTTACAAGAGTGGGGAGGGAGGGAGAGGAGTAGTCACTAACTAGATAGTAGACAAGAATTATCTCAGGTGAAAGGAAGGACAACACACACTACAGGGGAAGTCAGCACAACTAGACTAAACCAAAAGCTAAGAAGTTTCCTGAATACAACCCATGCTTCAAGGCACAGAGTAGCAGAGGTGGGGGTCTGGGGACCATGGTTTCAGGGGACATCTAGGTCAACTGGCATAACAAAATTTATTAAGAAAATGTTCTGCATTGCATCCCACTTTGGCAAGTGGCATCTGGGGTCTTAAAAGCTAGTCAGTGGCCATCTAAGATGCATCAATTGGTCCCAACCCACCTGGAGCAAAAGGAGAATGAAGAACACCGAAGTCACAAGGAAAGCATTAGCCCAAGAGACAGAAATGGCCACATAAACCAGAGACTGCATTAGCCTGAGACCAGAAGAACTAGACGGTGCCCAGCTACCACCAATGACTGCCCTGACAGGGAACACAACAGAGAGTCACTGACAGAATGGGAGAAACGTGGGATGCAGAACTCAAATTCTAATAAAAAGACCAGACTTAATGGTTTGACTGAGACTGGATGGACCTCAGAAGACATGGTCCCTGGACTCTCTGTTAGCCCAAAACTAAAACCATTCCTGAGGCCAACTCTTCAGACAAAGATTAGACTGGACTAAGGGACATAAAATGATACCTGTCAAGAATGTCCTTCTTAAAGGCTCAAGTAGACACATGAGACTAAATGGACAGCTCCTGTCTGGAGGCAAGATGAGAAGGCAGAGAGGGTCAGGAGCTGGTTGAATGGAGATGGGAAATCTGGGGAGGAAGTGGGGTGCTGTTACAGTATGGGGAGAGCAACTGGGGTCATATAACAGTGTATTATGAATTTTTGCATGAGAAACTAACTTGAATTATGAACTTTCACTTAAAGCACAACAGTTTTAAAAAAAAAAAAAAAAAAGAACTCAGCTGCTAACCAAAAGGATGGCAGTTTGAATCTACCAGTCACTCCTTGGTAACCCTAGAAGGCAGTTCTATTCTGCTCTACAGGGTCGCTATGAGTCGGAATCGACTCATTGCTAGCAGGTTTTTTTTTTTTTTTTTTTTAATGACCTAAACTGATTAATTGATTATAACACAATTGTGGCAAGTGAATACATATTACACCTAAGGTAATTATGTTACATTAGATTACTCTCACAGGTACAGGGATCAAGATTTATTTATTTATTTATTTTGTGGGGACACAATTCGATCCACAATACCTACTGCCTATAAACTATGTAGTGTGGAGCAAAATCCGAAACAAGGCAGCTCCCAAATGTCAGTACAGTAGCAGCTTCAGGGCATCTATCTAGATTGGGAGGCTTGGAGACTTGTCTTGTAGCCAACATGCAAGTGATCAATAAACAGCAAGGATTTCTAAAGATACTTTTATTTATACTTCACATGACAGATAAAATTGTCAAATGTCCAGACTGAAGATTATTATTTTTTAGTTAAGGTTGTTGGGGACGGGGGTGCTGACAGATTAAGGTAGATCTTAAGATAGACAGATCTTTCCTCAAAGCCACTTCTAGGTATAGCTGTTGTTCAAGGAAATCTAGCTCAAATATTACACTTCCATAATACATATAATCAAATACTTTTAAGCACCTGTCTTAGTCTGGGTTCTCTAGAGAAGCAAAACCAGTGAAGTGTTTACATATATTATATACAAAGAAATTTATCTCAAGGAAATGGCTCACATGGTTGTGGAGGCCGGCAAATTCCAAATCTGTGGGTCAGGCGTCAGGCTGGAGTCTTCCGACTCACATGGCTGCAGGGGCTGACAAACCCAAATCAGACAGGCAGGTCAGACAACAGGCTTCTGGCCCATGGGGCTGTGGAAGCTGATGAATCAGGTCAGACAGCAGGATGCTGGCTCACAGGACTGCAAAAGCTGGTGAATCCCAGAACTGGCAGGTCAGACAGCAGGCTGCTGGCTCAAGTCCCACGAACCAGGGGTCAGATGATGATAAGCCAGATGCAGGATCCACAGTAAGAGTGAGCTTTGTCAGAGAGTCCATATATACTGGATGCAGACCACACCGTCAAGGAAAATCCCCTTACATCAGATACTTGAGTAATGTGGTGACTTGAGTAAGGGTGTGATGTAAGGTGGTGACATGAGTCACACCCTTACTAAAGGCTGTGGCTCAAGATACACCCCATGCTAATCCTGCCTCATTAACATATAGAGGTTTAGGATTTACAACACATAAAATGCAGGATAATTACACAATACCACAAAATAGAGGACAATTACATCAGATCACAAAATGGAGGACAATTACACAATACCAGGAATCATGGCCTAGCCAAGTTGACACATAACATTAACCACCACAGCGCCTTTCTTCAAGTAATGAAAAACTTGATTATGTCTCTATGAGATGATAGAGGGAAGGTTAAAAGCTCAGGCTGCTAACCAAAAGGCAGGCAGTTCAAATCTATTAGCTGCTCCTTGGGAACCCTATGGCGCAATTCTACTCTGTCCTGCATAGTCGCTGAGTCAGAATCAACTTGACGGCAATGGATTTGGTTTGGTTTTTGGTTTATTTAATCTATAGATCAAAATGTAGGTGTTTTCCAACACATAATCAGAGTGCTATACTCCCCCAAACTACAAACTAGAGGTTATGGAAATAAAAATCTATTCATTCATGTATTAATTCAAATAAACCCTTACTGAGTTCCCACTAAGTGCCAGCTACTGTTCTAGATGCTGGAGAAAGAAAGCTGATAAGAAATTTACTTGAGGAATCTAGTATTGAGGTGGAGTAAGAGGTATGGCAGAGACCCCAGACAAGCAGCAACATAATATAATGTGATAAATACATGAATACAAAGAAACCAGCTACACTAGAGCCTAGAAGAAAGTGAGAGTAATTCTTCCCTCAGAGGAAAGCTTTACAGAGGGCAATTTAACCTGGGCTTTGAAGAATGGTAGAAGGCCTGGGTTTAAATTCCAGCTCTCCTACTAGCTATGAAGCCATAAGAAAACCACTTAAACTCACCAACCTTCATCTGGAAGATGACAAGATCAGCCGGTCCAGGTGGCTAGGCTGTATGGAGATTAGATGAGAATGTCTGTGAACGCCCTCTGTAAACTGTGAAGAGCCACTCAGTTGAAGAGAATGGCATTCCTAGCATGAAACACTGCATTGGCAAAATTGCCATGGGGCCAAGTGAGAGGTACGTCTAGGGAATGTCATCGTGGGTGGAATGTGAGCTGGAATAAGGTTTGAAAGACAGGTTAGCTCTAGTCTCTGAGGGGTCTTAAATGGCATGCTTAAGAATCTGAGGTGCACTCCATAGGCAATGGCTAGGCTTTTAAGGAGGAAGAGTGACAATCATAAGTTTTACAAATAGATTTCAGAAAAAACATGAAGAATAAATTAACAAGAGGAAGAAACATGAGACAGAGAGACGGATCATACAGGGAGCTATCGTAATTGGCCGGCACCCCTCCGCACAAAGTGGCACCTGAACTAGGCTGTAGATGCCACAGAAAGGCAAGGTCAGATGAGCAGTGTCTTAAATGCTAAGCCTGGACAGCCTGGGACTACGATGAATGTTTCCTTGGTGGAAAAAAGAATCCAACCCCATCAGCGGGGATTATGTTTCAAACACTGATAAATGACAAAGGATTAGAAATTGCTGTGTTGTTGCTGTTAGTTGCCTCTGAGTTGATTCCAGCTCATGGTGACTGCATGTGTGCAGAGCAGAACTTCTCCATAGGGTTTTCAAAGCTGTAATCTTTCAGAAGCAGGATCACAAGGCCTGTCTTCCCAGATGCCTCTGGCTGGATGTGAACCGCCAACCTTTCAGCTAGTAGCTGAGTGTCTAACTGTTTCAACAGCCCTGTGCACTGTCTTTAAATCCATAGAGCAGCACAAGAAGGCAAGTCCCGCCAAGATGACTTAAGCCAAAGACACTGCATACCTAACATTCTCTTACTCTTGTGAGAGTAGGTCACTCAACTTTGGTAATCTACTTTAGTGATACCTGACTCAAGCCATTTTTTCCATTGTCACAGTGAAAGGGAACTCACAGGAGGTCAGACGCCCAAACAGCCTCCAGGCTGTCATCATTGCCCAGCATGATGCCTAGCCAGAGGGTTCTCTGTGGGCCACCTTTGCCCAACCTTAGCAGAGAACTTAAGGTGAGGGGTAGCCAGCTGAGCGCCCTATATGCTGACTCAAACACACACACTCCAACACCACCACTACCACCACCAAACCCCAAAATAGGAAATAAACCCATGGGGCTAAGAAATATTACAAGACTCAAAGACAAAATCTATAGTTCACACGGCAATCTACATATATATCTCTAAATCATGGAAGGGAAGATAAAGAAATTAATTTTTACACTCATATTTTCTGTCAGACACTGTGCAAGCCAGGCAGTGTCTGTTTCATTTAACCCTGAAAACAGCTCTGTGGGGGAGTCAATATTATCCCTGTTTTACTACTAAGAGAACAAGCCCGGAGAGATTAGATGATGGGCCCAAGGTGACATAGCTGGTAACGAGCAGAAGCATACCTGGACCCCAGGCCCAAGGCTCCAGAGCTAGAAGCAGTCCTGCACTCACCTCCCTGGTCACAGAAGATTTCATTAAATATGCACTCCTGCTGGACCAGAGACCCCACCCCCATTGCCACATTGACCTTTGCACTTGCAGCATCTGGAGAAATGCCTGGTCATGAGAAATCCTTCATAAGTGTTTCTTAAAACAATGAAATTCCTGATCTACCAATCTCAGAGAAATAAATCAAGCCACTCCTCATCTCAATGGGTTTTAAGAGCCACCCAGTTCCATAGAAGATCCAATATAAAGTACCTGACACCATTACCAAATGGCCCATTTGGGCATCAGTGATCCCCTACAGACTGAAGAAAAAATAAAACAAGACCCCCCCCCCATAGTGTCTGCCCTTAGGAATAAACCTGTGTGTTCACACATCATTGTGCACAGACACAGCTGGCTTTAACGTTCAGCGTTAATGCAGGGGGTCAAGGGTTCTGATCCCCAGAAACTTCTTGGTTAATATATATCCTGCCCACACAGCTTGACGACTCATTCTGCCATAAACTGATGAAACACATTTGAAGTTTTAACATATGTTAACTACAAAACTTCAAATAGTATGAAGAGATTATTCAGTAAATGATAAGGAATGTTATGAACCAAATTGTATCCCCTGAAATATATGTTGAAGTCCTAATCCCTATACCTATAAAATACGACCCTATTTGGAAGTAGGTTTTCTGTTATGTTAATAAGGTCGTACCAGAATAAGGCAGATCCTAAACCTAACCACTTTTGAGTTTTGGAAAGAGCAGAACTGACACAGAGACACACACACAGGAAAGAGGAAGACAGCAGGAGACAGATCCATCTACAAGCCCAGGAACGCCAAGGATTGCTGGCAGCTCCTAGAAGCTGAAATAGAAAAGGACCACTCCCTAGAGCCATGTCCTGAATTCGGACTTTCAGCCTCCTGAACTGTGAGAAAATAAATTTCTGTCCTTTAAAGTCACCCACTTGTGGGATTTCTGTAATGGCAACATTAAGTAACTAAGATAGGAAACTTGGTTAACTATCTAGAAAACACAGTTATATCCTTCTCTAATGCCAAATGCAGAAATGTCAGGTCCTCTAAAGAATTAAATGCAAGATTATAAAAAAATAAGCTACTAGATAATGATTTGTATCAGGGGTCAGCGAACTTTTTCTGTAAAGGACCAGATAGTAAACACTTTAGGCTTTGTGGCCATACAGTCTCTGTTGCAGGAACTCAACTCAGCACAGCCACAGACAAATCAATGTGGCTGTGTTCCAATAAAACATCACTTATGAACACTGAAATATGAATTCTGCATAATTATCACATCACAAAATATTATTCTTTTGGTTTTTTTTTTCCAGTCATTTGAAAATGTAAAAATCATCCCTAAGAGTAATGGTTGCTAGGGGCTAGGGATAGGGAATGGGGAGGAGGGGTGGAGTGGCTATAAAGGGTAGCATGGGCAAGCCTTGTGGTGACAGAACAGCTCTGTATCTATCTTGATAATGGTGGTGATGGTTATAGAAATTGACACATGTGATAAACTTCCATAGAAGTAAATACACACACACACACAAGTACATGTAAAACTGGTAAATCTAAGTAAGTTCTGTGAATTGTATCAATGTCAATTTTATGGTTTTGATATTGTACTCTAGTTATGCAAGATGTTACTACTGGGGGAAACTAGTAAAGGGTACTGTCTTAGTTATCTAGTGCTGCTATAACAGAAATACCACAAGTGGATGGTTTTTAACAAGGAGAAGTTTATTTCTTTACAGTAAAGTAGGCTAAAAGTCCAAATTCAGGTTGTTAGCTCCCAGGGGAAGGCTTTCTCTCTCTGTCAGCCTTACCATCAATGTTCCCCCAGACTAGCAGCTTCTCCGCACAGGGATCCCGGGTCCAAAGGATGCACTCTGCTCCTGGTCCTTCTTTCTTGGTGGTATGAGGTCCCCCAATTCTCTGCTTGCTTCCCTTTCATCTCTTGTAAGGTAAAAGGTGGTACAGGCCACACCCTAGGGAAACTCCCTTTACATTGGATCAGGGATGTGATCTGGGTAACAGCGGTGTTACAATCCCACCCTAATCCTCTTTAACATAAAACTACAAACACAAAATGGAGGCCAACCACACAATTCTGGGAATCATGGCCCAGCCAAATTGATACACACATTTTTGGGGGGACATAATTCAAACCATGACAGGTACCCAGGACCTCCCTGTACACATTTTTACCACTTCTTGTGATTCTATAACTATGTTAAACTAAAAAGTAAAAAAACAAACAAAACAAACCATTCCTAGCTCATGAGCTGTAGAAAAACAAGGGGATGGCCAGATTTGGCCTACAGACCATAGTTTGCTTATCCCTGATTTAAATCAACAGTATATATCCCTGATTTAGATGAATACTATATAAAATCTTACTGTTGGGAGAGGCTTTCTAAACTCAAAACCAAAGGCCGACTCCATGAAAAGACTGGCAGATTGTGGTGCAATGGATTGCTTTTATATGTCCTTTCTCACCATGATCTTCTAACTCCCACCCAAGTTACTAGATGAGACTACACAAATAAGGTGATTGTGGCCCACCAAGGGGATTGGATAGCTTGCTAATAATGCAAATCAAGTTCATGGCACCTGTGTGGGGGTGGGACCAGGCAAATAAGGTCTATGAAACCCAACAAAAGGATTGGTCGGTTTTACCTTCCCACTAGGCTTAAAATGAGCCATCCTAGAGGCAGGAAGAGAGGATTTCAATTACCAACAAGGAAGAAGAGCCAAGAGCAGAATGTGTTCTTTGGACCTGGGATCCCTGTGCTACAACCCTCCTAGACCCAGGAGACAGAGAGAGCTGTAACACCGAAGACAGCATGACAGCGAAAAGCAGCAGCAGAGAAACAGCAGCAGCAGAAGCAGCAGAACCAGAAGACTGTCAGGAGACAGCACAGCGGGCTTCCTGGCCCACTGAGTGAGAAAGCTGAGTGCCTTTGGGCAGGAGGCTTGTCGGTGGAGTAGGATGCCTCTGGGCACTTGGTGGAGCTAGGTTTGCTGACCCATGGAGCTAGAGGTGAGTGCCTTCTGGCCAGGGCTTACTGGCGGAGCTAAAAGAACTCTGTAACACTTGCCTGAGCAGGACAGAGGCTGAGGGCTAGAGAGAGCCATGCCTGCAGGAATGGCTCAGAAGAGGCTGTACTGATGGAAGAACTGTATCCTGGCGGAGCTAAAAGAACTCTGTAACACTTGCCTGAGCAGGACAGAGGCTGAGGGCTAGAGAGAGCCATGCCTGCAGGAATGGCTCAGAAGAGGCTGTACTGATGGAAGAACTGTATCCTGAGCATTCCTGAACCTGAATTGTAATCTGTTACTTCCCTAATAAACCCCACAATCATGAGTATTGTCTGTGAGTTATGTGTGGCCATTGCAATGAATTATCAAACTCAGCAGAGAAGCAGAGAGTGCCGCGGGAGGGACGATTGGTGTCAGAATCCGTAAAGATGATGGAGAGAGGAGGCATTTCTGACCTCACACCTCATAGTAATCAGCTGTAAAAATGGCTTGGAGGCAGTATCTGACCTCTTCCAACCCTACAAGGGGGAAGGAGAACCAAGATCAGCAGCCCAAGGCTAATTCCTATGAGGCAGAGGTGAGACATGTCTCCTCTCTCCACCATCTTTACCGATTCCGACACCAACCATCCCTCCCACAGCACTCTCCACTGGGTTTGATAATTCGTTGCAATGGCCACACAGAACTCACAGACCATACTCACAATTATGGGGTTTATTAGGGAAGTAACAGTTACAATTCAGGCTCGGGAACACTCAAGATACAGTTCTTCCATCAGGATAGCCTCTTCCCAGCTGTGCTCACACGCATGTCTCTCCCTGGCCCTCAGTCTCTGCCCAAAGACACTTAGCTTTCTCTCTCCATGGGCCAGGAAGCCCACCATGCTGTCTCCTGCTTCCAGATCTCTCCTTCCTCAGTGGTGAGCTCCTCCCCTCTGCTCTGGAATTGGCTCTCTTTTAAGGCAAAACTGACCAATCCCCTTCATAGGCCACAATTGCCCTATCAAACCAATCACCTGGGTGGGAGTTACAAGCTCATGGCTAGATAGGCCACACACAGAAGTAACTAATTGCACAGAATCAGCCTTAGGCTGTTGGTCTTGATTCTCCTTCCCTCCTTGTGAAGTTAGAGAAGGTCAGACACCTCTGCCAAGCCATCTTTACAGGTTTAACTTTTTTTTCTCTATGTCAAGAAAATACAATTAGGGGCAAGATGGTGCTCTAGGCAGAAGCACCATGCCGTCCCTCCACAGCAAAGATCCGAAAAACTAAGCCTAACAGAGAATCAACAATCCTGAAACCCTAGAACACCAAATGAAGAGAGAAAGAACTCAGCCAAACACCAAACGGAGTGAGAATACTAAAAGAGAACGTAGAGCGAGGAGAGACTCATGCAGAGATTCCTTACCAGCTAACGCAGCGCGGATCCACCATCTTGGATTCCTATCGGAGACCAGCGAACGGGAGAGCATCCTCGCAGAGCGTCCATTGGGAGACCGAACGACCGGTAAACTGCGGTGCGTGCTTTCCCACCCCCCACCCCTCTCCGCCTTGGCTGGGGCTCCCCTGCTTTCTGTGGCCAGGGTCCCTGGGCTGGGGGGCACCGGTGCTTGGAATCCGCACGCCCGGGCTGGCGGCTTTCTGAGAGCCGCTTGCTGGCTGCTGGTGAAGCTTTTTCTGCCGCCTCCCCCTCCTTTTGCCTGGGTGCCTGGTTCTGAGCGCCGTCTTTGCTCTCTCCTGCGGGGCTGTGGGGCTGCGTTCGGGTGTGTGGCTGCTTCCAGGTCTGGGCTGCCACGCTGGGGAGATCCCGGGGCCTTTGTTCATTCGCCCATCTACTTCCCGTGGCCAAGGTCTCTTAACCCCGAGACTGCCAGCTGCTTGGAATTCACGCCCCTGAGTGGGGGCTCTCTGGGTCCCATTTGTTGGCTGTTGGTGTGGCATTTTCTGCTTCTTCTGGTTTCTCGCTTGCCTCTCGCTGCCTCCCCCTCCTTTTGCTCGGGTGCCTGGTTCCGAGCGCCGTCTTTGCTCTCTCCGGCAGGGCTGTGGGGCTGCGTTCGGCCGTGTAGCGGATTCCAGGTCTGGGCTGCCATGCTGGTGAGATCCCGGGGCCTTTGTTCGTTGGCCCCTCTGCTTCACGTGGCCACAGTCTCCTAACCCCCAGACTGCCGGCTGCTTGGAATTCACGCCCCTGAGTGGGGGCTCTCTGGGTCCCATTTGTTGGCACTGACTACTGGTATTGCTTTTTTTTTTTTTTTAATTTTTTTTTCTTCTTTTTTGATTAGTTTTGTCATCTTTTCCCTCTTTTTCCCTTTTGTCTTTTTCTTAATTGCTTAATTTCTCGTCTCTCTATCTCTTCCTTCTCTTTCTGATCCCTGAATACCAGGCGATGTATGCCTCTGTACCTTCTGGCCAGGCTGTGCTGTGAAAACTGAGACCGACTCCCCCAGACCTCATAGCTGCATCGGTGGGATCCCTGGGAACTTTGCAGTTCTTTAACTTTTCTGATTTTTATTTGTTCATTCTTTCCTTTTCTTTCTCTTCCCCCTTCTGGTTTCCTCCATCCCATAGTCTCTCATCTGTACATTCCAACGACAAGCTCCCCTAGCATTCTTTTATGTTTGTATGCTTTTTGCTCCTCCTCCTCTCTCCTCTCTCCCATATCCAGCTTAGCTTCACACATAACCATCTTCCCGCTGCACCCTACCTACCTGCACCGTGCACTAGACATCACCCCACCAAGCTGTGCAGGCACGCCCTATTGGAACCTGCCCAGCACTGACTACCGACCGTCCTGGTGCCTGCGGTGAGTGCCACAAGCAACCCGTCCCAGTGGCTCCTCCTCAGCTAGATGTGCCCAGCTGCACCACAAGGACGAAACCAAAAAAAAAAAAAAAAAATCTACAATCAATAAACGAGAGAAATATCTACTGAATGCCCCGAAAACAGCAAACAATATCAAAACATTTACAAAAACAAGACAAGATGGCTCCAATAGGCGTCCAAATTAAAACACCAGATAACTCTCCTATGGAAGAAAATGCACTAGAAATACCTGATAAGGAACTCAAATCACCAATACTCGGAATTTTCCAAGAACTGAGGCAAAAAGCTGACAAACATGAGGAAAAAATAGACAAATTTATGGAAAATACAGACAAAAAATTGGAAGAATTCAGGAAGATGATGCAGGAACAAAATGCAAAAATAAATTCACAACTCGAAATTATACAAAAACAACAATTAGAAATCCAAAAGATAAACAACAAGATTTCAGAAATGGACGGTGTCACAGAAGGGCTGAGAAGTAGATTTGAAACCATGGAAGACAGGATCAGTGGAACTGAAGACAAACACTTGGATACAACTCTGTTTCAGGAAAACTCAGAAAAAAGAACAAAGAAAAATGAAGAGACCCTGAGAGTTATGTGGGACACAATTAAAAGCAAAAACTTACGAGTGATTGGCATACCAGAACAGGGGGAGAAAACAGAAAACACAGAGAGGATCATTGACGAACTGCTGACAGAAAACTTTCCCAATATCATGAAAAATGAAAAGCTGGCCATCCAAGAAGCTCAACGAACCCCATATAGAAGAGACCCCAAAAGAAAATCACCAAGACATATCATATTCACACTCGCTAAAACTAAAGACAAACAAAGAATCCTGAGAGCAGAACGTGAAAAACAAGAAGTCACATACAGAGGAGAAACAATAAGACTAAGCTCAGATTATTCGGCAGAAACCATGCAGGCAAGAAGGCAATGGGATGACATATATAAAATCTTCAAAGAAAAAAATTGTCAGCCAAGAATAATATATCCTGCAAAACTCTCATTCAAATTTGATGGTGAAATTAGGTCATTTCCAGATAAACAGAAACTAAAGGAATATGCAAAAGTCAAACCAAACTTACAAGAATTATTGAAGGGAGTTCTTCAATCTGAGGACAAACAGCTTCAGCCCTCAGGCAGGACCTAGGACCTAGGACGCAGGTTTATATGAACCAGATACTATTCTAGGAACTGAACTACAGAAGACTTTCCAAAAACAAAAGAAATACAACAGGGAATCAGAGAAATCAATCAAAGGATGACAACAACATCAAAACAATGAAAGAGGGAACAAACGGCATAGGTATAGAACCTTCTAAAGGAGAGGAAGGCAAGGCGATACCAAGTAAGGGTAGACTGCTTCAAAATTATAAAGATAAGGGTAAAATTCATGGTAACCACAAAGAAAGTTAACAAACCAACTCATAAAAATAAAGACAAAAAACATAAAGTCTCAACAAAAACAAAACCTACAAAAACAAAAGAAATGAACACAAAATCCACAAACAAAAGTAACTCAGCACAAGAGAGTAAGAAGAACACAGAAAACTTCAGCACCACAAAAAAAAGCACTACAAAATGACAGCAACAAACTTCCATCTATCAATAATTACAATGAACATAAATGGACTCAATGCACCCATAAAGAGACGGAGAGTGGCAGAATGGATAAGAAAACAGGATCCATCAATTTGCTGTCTACAAGACACACACCTTAGAAACAAAGATGTGAATTTATTAAAAATCAAAGGTTGGAAAAAAATATATCAAGCTAACAACTATCAAAAAAGAGCAGGAGTGGCAATTCTAATCTCAGATAAAATAGACTTTAAAACAAAATCTACCATAAAAGACAAAGAAGGACACTATATAATGATTAAGGGGACGATCCATCATGAAGACATAACCATAACAAACTTCTATGTATCCAATGACAGGGCTCCAAAATACATAAAACAAACTCTAACAACACTGAAAAGAGAAATTGACAGATCCACAATAATAGTAGGAGACTTCAACACACCACTCCAAGTAAAGGACAGAACAACTAAAAAGAAACTCAGCAAAGATACAGAAGACCTAAAGGGCACAATCAGCAAACCTGACCTCATAGACAAATATAGAACACTCCATCCAACCACCGCAAAGTACACATTCTTTTCCAATGCACATGGAACGTTCTCCAGAATAGACCACATCTTAGGCCACAGAGCAATCCTCAACAAGATCCAAAATGCTGAGATAATTCACAGTATCTTCTCTGACCACAATGCCATCAAGGTAGAAATTAACACTAGAAAGAGCAAGGCAAGGAAAAAAAATCAAACACATGGAAACTGAATAATAATCTGCTTACACATCAATGGGTAATAGAAGAAATCAGAGATGGAATTAAAAAATAATACACCACGACCAAGTAGGATTCATACCAGGTATGCAAGGATGGTTTAACATTAGAAAATCCATCAACGTAATCCACCACATAAATAAAAGGAAAGAAAAAAATCACATGATCATCTCAATTGATGCAGAAAAGGCATTTGACAAAGTCCAACACCCATTCCTGATAAAAGCTCTCAATCAAATAGGTATAGAAGGGAAATTTCTCAACATAATAAAGGGCATCTATGCAAAACCAACAGCCAACATCATTCTTAATGGAGACAGGCTGAAAACATTCCCCTTGAAAACAGGAACAAGACAAGGATGCCCTTTATCACCACTCCTATTTAACATTGTGCTGGAAGTTCTAGCTAGAGCAATAAGGCAAGAGAAAAAAATAAAGGGCATCCAAATTGGTAATGAAGAAGTTAAACTCTCCCTGTTTACAGATGATATGATACTATACATAGAAAACCCTAAAGACTCCACGAGAAATCTACTGGAACTAATAGAAAGATTCAGCAGAGTAGCAGGATACAAGATAAACATTCAAAAATCAGTTGGATTCCTATACACCAGTAAAGAGAACGATGAAAAGGAGATCAGGAAATCAATACCATTTTCAATAGCCCCTAAAAAGATAAAATACTTAGGAATAAATCTGACCAGGAATGTAAAAGACCTATACAAAGAAAACTACAAAACACTGCTGCATGAAACCCAAAGGGATCTACTTAAATGGAAAAACATACCATGCTCATGGATAGGCAGACTCAACATTGTGAAAATGGCAATTCTACCTAAAGCAATCTACAAATACAATGCAATCCCGATACAAATACCAACAACATTCTTCAAAGAGATGGGAAAACTAATTATTAACTTTATATGGAAAGGGAAGAAACCCCGAATAAGTAAAGCACTACTGAAGAAGAAGAAGAAAGTTGGAGGACTCACACTACCTGACTTGAGAACCTACTATACAGCTACAGTACTCAAAACAGCCTGGTACTGGTACAACAACAGAGACATTGACCAATGGAACAGAATTGAGAAACCAGATGTAAACCCATCCACCTACAGTCACCTGATCCTCGACAAGGGCCCAAAGTCCATCAAATGGGGAAAAGACAGTCTTTTTAACAAATGGTGCTGGCAAAACTGGATATCCATTTGTAGAAAAATGAAACAGGACCCATACCTCACACCATATACAAAAACTACTTCAAAATGGATCAAAGACCTGAATATAAAGCCTCAAACTATAAAATTCATAGAAGAAAAAATAGGACCAACACTTCAGGCCTTAATACATGGCATTAACAGGATACAAACCATAAACATCAACACAAAAAACCCAACAGATAAACTAGATAACTGGGATCTTCTAAAAATCAAACATCTATGCTCTTCAAAAGACTTCACCAAAAGAGTAAAAAGAGAACCTACAGACTGGGAAAAAATTTTTGGACAGTACAAGTCAGACAAAGGTCTAATCTCCATAATCTACAAGAAAATCCAACACCTCTACGACAAAAAGATAAATAATCCTATTAAAAAATGGGCAAAGGAAACGAACAGACACTTCACCAAAGAAGACATTCAAATGGCCAACAGACACATGAGGAAATGCTCGTGATCACTAGCCATTAGAGATATGCAAATTAAAACCACAGTGAGATACCATCTCACCCCGGCATTACTGGCACAAATCAAAAACACTGGAAATAACAAATGCTGGAGGGGCTGCGGGGAGATGGGAACTCTTATACACTGCTGGTGGGAATGCAAAATGATACAACCATTTTGGAAAATGATATGGCGTTTCCTCAGAAAGCTAGAAATAGACATACCATTCGATCCAGCAATCCCACTCCTAGGAATATATCCTAGAGAAATAAGAGTCATCACTCGAATAGACATATGCACACCTATGTTCATGGCAGCATTGTTCACAATAGCAAAACGATGGAAACAACCTCGATGTCCATCAACAGATGAATGGATACACAAACTATGGTACACACACACAATGGAGTACTATGCAACGAGAAAGAACAACAATGAATCTGTGAACCATCTCATAACATGGATGAAACTGGAGGACATTATGCTGAGTGAAATAAGCCAATCACAAAAGGACAAATATTGTATGAGACCTCTATTGTAAAAACCCATGAAAAAATTCACATGCAAAATGTAACAATCCTTGTTGGTTACCAGGGATGGGAGGGGAGGGGGGGGAAATACTAAATAGGCAATAGATAAGTCGTATCTTGGGTGAGAGGTGAGATAGTACACAGTACAGGGGAAACTAACACAACCTACACAAGGAAAGGTCATGGAGGCCCTATAGACACATCCAAACCCCCCAAGGGACTGAGTTGTTGGACGGAGGGCTCTGGGGACCATGGTCTCGGGGAACACCTAGTTCAATTGGCATGACACTACTTATAAAGATAATGCTCTACATTCTACCTTGGTGAGTAGTGTCTGGGGTCTTAAAAGCCTATGAGCGGCCATCTAAGATACTCCACTGGTCTCATCCCTTCGGGAGCAAGGGAGAATGAAAAGAACAGGATACAACGAAAAGATTAGTCCAAAGGACTAATTGTCCACAGCTACCAAGGCCTCCACCGGACTGAGTCCAGTACAGCTAGATGGTGCTCGGCTACCACCAGTGACTGCTCTGACCAGGATCACAACAGAGGGTTCTGTACAGAGCTGGAGAAGGATGTAGAGCATAATTTTAACTCCAAAAAAAAAAAAAAAAAAAAAGACCAGATTTACTGGCCTAAAGAATACTGGAGAAACCTCAAGAGTGTGGCCCCCAGACACCCTTTCAGCTCAGAGGTGAAGTTACCTTCGAGGTTCGATGTTAAGTCTGGGAGTGGACAGCCCAGTAAAACTAAATGGGACTAACGAGGTACAGGAGTCCAGTGACAAAGGCCAGAAGGCAGAGGGGGAGTAGGAAACTGATGATAAGGAACACAAGTTGAGTAAGGACACTGTAGATGTGTTGTGAGATTGTTAACCACTGTTATAGGGCAACATTTGTAGTAACTATTAAATGGGAGGTTGTTTTGTCCTATAAGCCTTCATCTTGGGCGAGAATGGCAGCACAATTGGAAGAGCATAGTCAATATCACTTAAATGTGTAAGTAAAAAGTTTTGAAATGGTGTTAAAAAAAAAAAAAAAAAACAAATGAGACTAATGAGGTACAGTAGTCCAGTGACAAGGGCCAGAAGACAGAAGGGGACAAGGAGGTCCCCTGGTGATAGGGAACACAAGGTAGAGTAAGGATATTCTTGATGTGCTGTGAGATTGTTAACCATTGTCATAGGACAACATGTGTAGTAACTGTTAAATGAGAAACTATTTTGTTCTGTAAGCCTTCATCTTAAGTGAGAATAACAGCACAGTTGGAAGAGCATAGTCAATGTCACTGAACTGTGTATGTAGAAATTTTTGAAACGGTGTATCTTTGGCTATCTGTATTTTCATCAAAAAAAAAAAAAAAAAAAAGGTTGAGAATTTAGAGGCTTAATATGTTGTGGGGTTGTTAACCAATGTCATAAAACAACATGTGTACTACTGTTTCATGAGAAACTATTTGTTCTGTAAGCCTTCACCTGAAGTACAATAAAATATAAAAAAAGAAAATACAATTAATAAAAATTAAAAGATAAACAGCAAACTGACCAAAACTATTTGAACATATATGGCAATGGATTTTTTGCTTTAATATATTAAGAGTTTTAAAAATCAATATTAAAAAAGAGGTCAATACAAAAATGAACCAAATGATGTAAATATGGTCACTAAACAATAATTGCTCAACATCAATATTAATCAAAAAATGAAAACAAGATATCATTTCTCCCATCAAATCAGCAAAGATTAAAAAGATCACTTCTGGCTCCAAAGCCACACTGTCTCTACTGCACCACACTAAAAAAGAAAAAACAAAGTATTTAGGACAGCAGTAACAAAATAAAATGGCTCTTTCTAAGCTCTGTTTAAAGCTTAAAGAGCAAGGAAAGATTTGTGAACAAGGAGGGAGAATATGGGCTGGATGACAACACTACAGTTACAGGAAGGACTCTGTAATTGGTTGAACTATCTTAGCTAACAAGAAAATGTTGGTAATAGAACTGGTGTCCTCTTCTTCAATCTTCAGCATCGATGTCTTCACTTAGGAGTCATCAATGCCTATGCCGAGGACAAAGATGCAGGATACATTACCCACATCTGTTTGTCTTCAATGACTGAAGTGCTCTTCCTCTATCAGATGTGAATAATGACAGATGGTAATATTTATACCCAGTGAATTTCATCTTACTGTGAAATTCAAGACCCAGGAAAGCAGGCCTTCCTCAAAATCACCCAAGGAAGCAGAGGACACGTAGGCAGTCAGCCAAATGTTGCAATGAAGCTAGGTGTAAGGAACATTCTATGCACAATACCAAACCCGTTGCTGTCGAGTTGATTCTGACTCACAGCAACCCTACAGGACAGAGTAGAACTGCACCACAGGGTTTCCATGGCTGTAATCTTTATGGAAGCAGACTGTCACATCTTTCTCCAAGGAGCAGCTGGTGAGTTCAAATCACTGACTTTTCGGTTAGCAGCTGAGCACTTAACTACTGCGCAACAGGGCTCCTTCAGGAGGGGTAAAGGTGGGGGTTATTGCTTCTGGAGTACTAAGTTTTAGTTGACAGCAATGAAAAAATCATAATGATTAAGGGTAGGGTTGCACAGCTGATTCACGTAATTGCTGTCAATAAGTTGTACACCTGTAAAAAGTTGAATTGGCAAAAGTTGTGTGACAGATATATTTTAACAACAACAAAAAAAAAAGAGTAGTTGCTGGGGCTGCTTATGCACATTTAAACACCTCACGCGATTTGGTTCCTTTGTTTGAAGGTTCAGGATCATGGTTTCATGGAACATCCCAGTTAATTGGTCTAATAACTTGTTTTCGCTTCTGTTCTACCTCCTAGTTCGCTGAGTAATGCCTGGGGTTTTAAACACTTGAAAGCAGCCATCCAAGGTATAACAATTGGTCTCTGTTCACCTGGAGCAACAGAGGAAGATGAAGAGTCAGGAATAGGAGAAGAAAATGGAATGTGTGGCTAATTCCCTCCATGAACAACTGCTTCCTTTGCCATGAGACCAGAAGAACTGGATGGTGCCCAGTATCATTACTGAACATTTTGATCAAAGATTCTATTGAAGAATCCTGATAAAAAGGGAGAAAATGCAGAACAGAGTTTCAAACTCGCATGGAATACACTTTCCAGAGCCATGCAAATTGGATGAACCCCTGAAAACTATTGCCCTGAGATAATCTTTAAACCCTAAGCCAAAAATACGCCCCGAAGTCTTCTTAAAAGCAAACAATAGTTTAGCTTAACTAGTAAAAAATGTGTGCCTTGAGCATCGTGCTGTTTTAAGCACTATCTAGGTGGGATCAAACTGACAACAGCAACTCGAAAGAGCAGACAGGAAACTTAGGGGGGCAGCGAGTTTATATTAATGGGAGAAGAACAACTCAGAAAAGGAGGGTGGGAATGGTTACACAACTCGAAGAATGTAATCAATGTCACTGAACGGTACATGTACAAATTGTTGAACTACTGAATGTTCTGCTATGTATATTCTCAATAACAACAAAAATAAACTATTAAAATAAAAAGTAATGAAGTACACTCAGCCCAAACAGTGAGGAGCTGAGCCCTCTCTGGGACTCTCATCTCTCTCCAATTTCCAAGGACATGCCCAAAGAAATATAAAAATAAGAATAAACCCATAAAAAGGCCAGAAAACAGGGATGGATGCCATCAGTCAGTAAAAAAAAATTTGAGGAATTTCTGGAAGAGATACAGCAGACAGGATCAAATTTACAGAAAAAGCAAATAGTCAGAATTAAGAAACCTACATCTAAATGGGCCACAGTGGGGAATGCTGGGTACGAGAAGAGATGAATTTTCAACACAGCGTCTGGGAAAACCTAAACATCCCCAGACAACAGTGACTGAGATTAAAAGCAGGCATTGGGATGGTAGGTGGAGTGATCAAGACTGTGGAGTGCAGAGTTGTCAGTGCAACTTGAAGACAGAAAAGAGGAAAGGTATTTTTCGAACAGCTGTGAAATTCTCCATCTGCAGGGTAACTCTTTTCCCATTTCTACAACTGAGAAGGGTCCATCCAGCCTACTGGCCTCCTACCGGCCACACACACCATGGCGGAAAGCCTGTGGGAAGAGCAATTCCAAGGATCTGTTTTCCCTTTTCCCCCTCCCCTTACCTCACTCCACCTGCACCGAAATCACTGCAGACAGCCAAAACCTGACTGCAGAGTCTTGGTCTAACCATGACATTCAGAAAGGAGGTCCAGTATTTGGCGCTTGCTAAAACAAAAACAAATGAGCTTACATTTGAATGAAACAGAAAGGCAGAACTGGAAGAATGGAATGAAATGAAAAATCAGTCATTCAGAAGATCAAATCAAAGATTTCTCCCAAAATAACAAGTAAAATACACTGCAATAAATGAGACAAGAAATGCTGAAACAAACAAACAAACAAAAAGACGCAAATGTCCATAAAGTTCTTTCTCCAGAAAAAGGGAATAAAGAATGAAAAGGATGTAGAAGAAGCAGTAAAACTGAAAGGGCACACTAGGTTTCAAAGTGGGAACACCAAAGAAAAATATACCCCTAAATACCAGCAGGCTGGTAAATTTTCTAAATTTAAGCATAAAAAAAACACTAGGTACACTTCCTTTAACCAAGAACCAGATAAAAATGCCCTATATCACTATTCACTATTTTATTAAGAATAAATTTAAGAAGAGAAAGCTAGGGATATGTGGAAATTTACTTGAAGAACAAGAATCACTGGCACAAGCTTATCACTGACTAGGTGCTGAACTAAACGAAACAATGGAATACTACGCAATCATTAAAAATAAGGAAGGGACGGAAGGAAAGAGAGAGTGGGATCCTGCATACCAATATGGCACAATCTCCAAGATGTATGATTAAGTGTAAAGCAAGGTACAAAACAATGTGGAAGGTATGCTACCATTTGAGTTAAAACAAACAAACATATATGCCTTTTTGTATTTATGCATAAAATATATCTCTGGAAAGATTCTCCAGAAACTAGAAACATTATTTGTCTCTTGGGAGGGAAACCCACTGTCAGGGGGAAGGGGATGGATGATAGTCCCAGGACAAAAGGGTTTTCACCAGATAAATTTTTTACATTCTAAATTTTATATCATGTGAATGTAATGTCTGCACTAAAAAAAAAAAAAATTCACAAACACAAATTTAAAGTAAAAGAAAGCAAGCTACAAAATGGGAGAAAATACAATACATACATTTGACAAGAACTTATACCAGAATATATAAAGAACACCTACAACTCAATAATAAGAAAAGCAACCCAATAAAAATGGGCAAAAGATTTAAACATATATTTCATAAAAAAAATATATACAAATGGCCAATAAACATGTGAAGATGTTCGATATATTTAGGAATCAGGAGAATACAAATTAAAACAAATATAATGAGATACCACAACAGCTACAAGGAATGGCTAAAACTAAAAAGACTGACAATACCAAGTGTTGGCAAAGATGTGAAGCTACTGGAACTCTTGTACACTGCTGCTGGAATGTAAACTAGTATAACCACTTCGGAAAAAGTTCTGGCAGTTTATTGTAAAGCTAAACACACACCTACTACACAACCTAGCAATTCTGCTCATAGGTATTCGTTGTTGTTGTTGTTGTTGTTAGGTGTCATCAAGTTGGTTCTGACTCATAGCAACCCTATGTACAACAGAATGAAGCACTGCCCAGTCCTATGCCATCCTCACAGTCATTATGCTTGAGCCCACTGTTGCAGCCACTGTGTCAATCCATCTCGTTGAGGGCCTTCCTCTTTTTCACTGACCCTCTAACTTTACCAAGCATGATGTCCTTCTCCAGGGACTGATCCCTCCTGATAACATGTCTAAAGTATGTGAGACAAAGTCTCACCATCCTTGCTTCTAAGGAGCATTCTGATTGTACTTCTTTCAAGACAGATGTTTGTTCTTTTGGCAGTCCATGGTATATTCAATATTCTTCTCCAACGCCACAATTCAAAGACGTCAATTCTTGTCCAGTCTTATTTATTGTCCAGCTTTTGCATGCATATGAGGCAACTGAAAACACCACGGCTTGGGTCAGGCGTACCTTAGTCTTCGAGGTGACACCCTTGTTTTTTAGCACTTTAAAGAGGTCTTTTGCAGCAGATCTGTCCAAATGCAATATGTCTTAGCTATTCAATACTCTTAGATATTGACCCAAGAAAAATGAAAACATGTCAACCAAAGACTTGTACATGAATACTCACAGCAGCTTTATTTGTGTCTTCCTATAAATTTGTCCCTTTCATCTAAGTTATCTAACTTATTGGCATAGAATTGTTCACATATTCCTTTATAATCCTTTTTATTTCTATAAGGTTGGTAGTGATATCCCCTCTTTCATTTCGGATTTTAGTAACTGGAGTCTTCTCTCTTTTTCTCTTGGTCAACCTGGCTAAAAATCTGTCCATTTTGTTTATCTTTTCAAAGACCAAATTTTTATTTTGTTCATTTTACCTATTATTTTTCCACTTTCTATATACATTAATTTTCACTCTTTTATTATTTCTTTCCTCTGCTTGCTTTAAGTCCAGTTTCCTTTTTCTTTTTCCAATGTGGCAGCTTAATTTGTAATAGCTCAAAACTAGAAACAACCCAAATGCCCATCAACAAGGATAAACAAATTATGGTATATTCACTCAGTGGATTACTATTCAGTAATAAAAAAGAACAGGAGCCCTAGTGATGCAGTTGGTTAAGTGCTCGGCTGCTAACTGAAAGGTCAGTGGTTTGAACCCACCAGCTACTCTGTGAGAGAAAGATGTGGCAGCCTGCTTCCGTAAAGATTTACAGCCTTGGAAACCCTATGGGACAGTTCTATTCTGCCCTATTGGGTTGCTATGAGTCAGAATCTGTTCAACAACAATGAGTTTGTTTGTTTGTTTTTTAATAAAAAGGAACAAACCACAGGTACATCAACAACATGGATAAAGATTATTGTGTGGAATGAAAGAAGCCAGACACAAAAGAATGCATATTTTATGATTCCAATTATACAAAATTCTAAAAATACAAACTAGTATATAGCTACAGAAAACAGATCAGTGGTTGCTTGGGACCAAGAATGGGAGAAGGGATGGACTACAAAGAGGCGTGAAAAACTTTGGTGGGTAATGTTATAGATATTGATTGGGATAGTGATTTCACAGGTGTATATAGCTGTCAAAACTTATTGCATCACACATTTAAATGGATGCAGTTATTTTATATATTTATATAAATCATACCCTCAAAAGCTGATTTTCAATAACACTTTGATCTTCTTAAATTTTTTTTTTTTTTTAAACTGGGTTGTTCCCAGTTTTGAGCTATTACAAATTAAGCTGCCACACTGGGGGAAAAAAAAGGTGATGGAGGAATCTCTGTATATGCCTTAAGGGGAACTCAGCCAAATTACCACTCAGACAAGAAAGAAATAATGCATACCACCCAGGCTTGCTTGCTTGCTTGCTTTTTTTCCCCCTTAAATTACTCAGACATAATGCAGAAAACTGAAAAATAAATCGGAATAAAGCTCTGTTCAAGAAAGAAGACGTTAGTTCAATGGAGAGATGATATTACTATGACGTTTGATGCAGTTGTTAAGAAAGAATTCATAAAACAGAAGGAGCATTAAACAACAACACCAACAAAAAAGCTGAACTACAATCAGGAACTCAAATTCAAGATGATTTCAATAGAATCTAGAAGGGGAAGTAAAAGCAAGCCTAAATGTCTTCCCTTGTTCTGATGAAAATAACAGATGCTAATTAAATCTTGTCTAAGATAGAAAATATAATTATAAACATTAGTCAAATAGAAACAGGAACTAGAACTTGAAAGAAAATAAACCTGAACAAAAGAAACTTGATCAATCCAACCAAAGTCAGGAAATGCAGAAAAGGGAGAAAAAACACAATAAATAGAAAATACAGAATAAATCCAAAATTTCACATAGAACATTCACAAACTGAACCAAGGACCCAAGTAAGGTTTATCCTACATAGGAATATAAGTATGGTTCAATATTAAGAATCAGTGGATTATCTCAAAAGATTAATGCAGAAAAGTCAAGTGATCATTTCAATAGATGCCAAGCAGGCATTTTACTAAATCCAAACTGTATTCTTCATTAAACACACACACAAGCTATGAATAGGAAAAGAAAATTTTCTTTTAACTTGATAAGAAATCAGCAGCAAATATCACGCCTATCTCACTACTTTATCAAGAATTTCCATAGGTCGTGTGATAAAATGAAAAAAAATTATTTGAAAGAAAGCATTAAGAGTTGCAAAAAAAAAGGGGACCTCATACCATCAAGAAAGCAGTGCCGGGAGCAGAGCGAGTCCTTTGGACTGGGGTCCCTGCGCAGAGAAGCTCCTAGTCCGGGGGAACACCGAAAGAAGAAGGCCGACAGAGAGAAAAAGCCTTCCCCTGGAGGTGACGCCCTGAATTTGGACTTTTAGCCTACTTTAACTGTGAGGAAATAAACTTCTCTTCATTAAAACCAAAAAAAAGAGTTGCAAAAAAATATGATTCCCTTGGATTTTCTAAGCAGACAGTGAACTGAAAACTGATTCAAAATATGTTAAGAGTTCAGAAAGGTGGTCAGATGCAAAATAAAATCATAAAAAATCACTAGCTTTCCTACATACTAGCGATAAGAAACTGCAAAAAGCAGTAATTTCGATTTTAGATCTTTATCTTTTAATTCTGGGGTGGGGGAAGAGAAACTAGAACCTGAAAAGCCCTGAAATGCAATGGCATGTCCAAAGGGGATTTGGCTAGAAGCACCTAGCACAGTGCTGGGCACTTAATAAATATCTGATGAATAAATGAATGGAATCTAAACCTCCTGATTAAGCCTGCCTTCTCTCATCTATTTCCTTTGGGAGGGAATTCTGTTTTCTTGCCAGTTGAAATCCCTCTTCTCAAGGCATACAGCTCACATATCAGAAAGATTTCTCTTTTTCTTTACAGCATCATGTTGAATGAGCCAAGAGTAATTCACTCTTATTCAAACAAGATGCAAATTAAATAAAGAGAGGATAATGAAAATGACACCATAAGCAGAGGGTAATAATTATCAGATCAGTGGCCAAAAAAAAAAAAAACTAAACCCGTTGCTGTCAAGCTGATTCCGACTCATAGCGACCCTATTAGATCAAGGGCAATATAACATAATTACAAATATTTATATGGACTGCTTATTTGTTAAAATATCTACAATTTGGCCTTCAACAGTCACACTTTGCGGTAAATGAATCCTAGAGCTGACTCATGGTGTTCTTTCTCACGCTAGATGTACCCTTTTGTGTACATCTGTCTGTTACTGCTTCCCTTTATCTGCTCAGTTTTATAAAACTCCTTCACTATATAGCCTTGCTGTTCTAGAAAGCATTTTTCCTTTCTTTTCTTCAATCTTTTACTTTCTGGATGTTAAAAGTACCACACTCACCCCAAGGTGCACCTACCCCTACTATCAGTACTTACAAAAAATAGGCAAGGAATCTTTTTTTTGTATTTATCTAAAATAGGTTGTTCATAACAATTATTGAGAATAGCTTTTGGGCCCTACTATGCATAATCTCATTAAGTCATCAGAACAATCTTATGGGGTAGGGTCTATTATTATCTCCATTTTACTGATGGGACAACAGAGGTTCAGATAAGGTTAAGTGACTTCCCCAGGTGACAACAGCCAGTAAGTGATGGTATTAGAAACCCCTTGGCTGATTGTAAAGGTCTGGTTCTTTCTACTCAGCTGCTCCACAGCACACAACAGAGCACCTGCCTCAAACCTGAACACCCCTCTAACTAATCTCTCTAATGTAACAGTTCTAAAAACAGTGTTCTTCCTTACTTTGGAACTACAATTAGCAAATAAACTTTATTCATTCTGCTGCTGGCAACACTGTTTCTCATGTTTAACTGGCCTTCTTTTCCCAGTTCCTACAACATCATAAACCTATAGACAGATGAAGTTTCCTTCATTCCTGAATAGATCAACAGCAAGACTTTTCTATCAGCCTCATCATAATTTAAACACAAAGTTTAAAACATAAAATGTTGTGTTTTTGTTTGTTTTGAATTAAGTAGCAAATACTTAAGGTCAGTACCTGAAAACATAACCCTCTTTGTGATATCAAAATTGGCTTATGCAAAATGCATATGCTGAAAAAAGACCAGACTTACTGGCCTGACAGGGACTGGAGAAACCCTGAGAGTACGGCCTCCACACAGCCTTCTAGCTCAGTAATGAAGTCACTCCCGAGGTTCACCCTTCAGCCAAAGATTAGACAGGCCCATAAAACAAAAAGGGACTAAAGGGGCACATCAGCCCAGGGGCAAGGACTAGAAGGCAGGAGGGGACAGGAAAGCTGGTAATACGGAATTCAAGGTCGAGAAAGGACAGTGTTGACCCGTCATGGGGTTGTTAACCAATGTCATAAAACAGTATGTGTACTAACTGTTCAATGAGAAGCTAGTTTGTTCTGTAAACCTTTACCTAAAGTACAAAAAAAAAGTATACAAAGCGCATACATTGCTCTGCTCCTGCAATTTATAAACTTGGCACACTGTGTCTTTAATAATCATTCCCCTTTCCACTCACATCCAATACTAGATATAGCAAAGCTGAAGAGAATGACTTGAGGAAAAAACAACGGTGGCTATCTTGTTCTTCAAATCCAGCCTGAAAGTGGAGATGTGACCATTCTGCTCAAACCACAGCACTGGACCTGCACAGAAATCCAGACACACATGATAGTGGCACAGCCCCATTCTTGGATATCACTAAATCTAAAGGTCTAAACACTGTTTACACTATTGATACTATATAAGATACTTTCTAGGTCACTCAAAAAGCTTTAAGAAAACGTAAAATAATGTGCCAGGCCTCACAGCACACCTGGAGAGGAGAATTTGGTTACAGCAGGAAAGAGTCAAGTCAACTGAATCGCATCGTCTTCCAAGGAGGTGTCAGTCTAGTCACCAGCACTATCACCTCACAGTATCACTTCTTCCATTTCCACTTGTTTAAAAGTTGACTGCCCCTCTCTCTGAGGATAAGCTGCAATGAAGCCTGGGTCACCCCTCACCAGAATAAGGACTGCTATGAGGGAAACGAGGAAGAAAAGGATCCAGTGTCACTGGACTGAAAACACCACCTGTTTCACTGAGACAGGCAACGTCTAGGGCAGCCGTTTTGCCAGGAAGGAGACAAGAGTGTGAAACGAGTGTCCAGCAAAGGTGAGTCCGGACAGCTAATGAAACAGCAGAGGTTTTGCGCCTCCTCTGTGACCTGAGCCAGGGAAGAAAAGAATTTCTTAACCCAGGGCAAAAAGATAGCTCAAAAAATTGACCATTGGTAGGAAGGTAAAGCTGACCCTGAGCCAAGAAAAACTACCAGAAGAGCACTGTCTCTTTTATCCCCTCGGTTCAGGTTTAGCCCTGTCTCTTTTCGGTTCTGAGCACTTATGACCCAGTGTTCAAGTGGGACAAAACACACATCCACCCATTGGGACTGAATAAACATCTTTTTTAAAAAAAAAAAATATATGATCAGGATCAGGCAGGGATTGGTTAATCAAACTTTTCGTTTTTAATCAATAGCAACCATTATTGACCAAGTTAGGAAAAAGAGGGAAGATTCTTTTTCCCTAATTTGGTCAAATAGCCTCCAAGGGAGAAGACTACACTTTCAGAGGGTCAGAAAAATGGCCTCTGAGAGGCAAATGCTGCATCCTTCTAAGGCTAGTGGACTCATTTACACATGTATTCTTATACACACACCAATGATAGCAGACAACACATGATTTATATTTTCTTTTTTCATTTAACATATCTTGCCATCATTGTATATCACTATATACAGAGCTGCCTTATTCTTTGTAATGCTCCATTAAATGTTTTTTTAAAAAACCCATAGTTTAGGGGAGAGGGGCAAGATGGCGCTCTAGGCAGAAACACCACGCCGTCCCTCCACAGCAAAGATCCGAAAAACTAAGCCTAACAGAGAATCAACAATCCTGAAACCCTAGAACACCAAATGAAGAGATAAAGAACTCAGCCAAACACCAAACAGAGTGAGAATACTAAAAGAGAACGGAGAGCGAGGAGAGACTCAGGCAGAGATTCCTTACCAGCTAACGCAGCGCGGATCCACCATCTTGGATTCCTATCGGAGACCAGCAAACGGGAGAGCAGCCTTGCAGAGCATCTGGTCGGAGACAGAACGACCGGTAAACTGCGGTGCGCGCTCTCCCACCACCCACCCCTCTCCACCTCAGCTGGGGATCCCCTGCTTTCCGTGGCCAGGGTCTCTGGGCTGGGGGGTGCTGGTGCTTGGATTCTGCGCGCCTGGGCTGGCGGCTTTCTGGGAGCCGTTTGCTGGCAGCTAGCGAACCTTCCTCTGCCGCCTCCCCCTCCTTTTGCCTGGGTGCCTGGTTCCGAGTGCCGTCTCTGCTCTCTCCTGCGGGGCTGTAGGGCTGCGTGCGGGCGTGTGGCTGTTTCTGGGTCTGGGCTCCCGCGTGGGTGGGATCCCGGGGCCTTTGTTCGTTCGTCCCTCTGCTTTCCGTGGCCGGGGTCCCTGGGCGGGGGGGCGCCGGTGCTTGGGTTCCGCACGCCCGGGCTGGGGGCTTTCTGGGAGCCGTTTGCTGGCACCTAGCGGACCTTTTTCTGCCGCCTCCCCCTCCTTTTGCCTGGGTGCCTGGTTCCGAGGGCCGTCTCTGCTCTCTCCTGCGGGGCTATAGGGCTGCGTTCGGGCGTGTGGCTGTTTCCAGGTCTGGGCTCCCGCGCGGGTGGGATCCTGGGGCATTTGTTCGTTGGCCCGTCTGCTTCCCGTGGCCACGGTCACTTAACCCCGAGACTATCGGCTTCTTGGAATTCGCGCCCCTGAGTGGGGGCTCTCTGGGTCCCATTTGTAGGCACTGACTGCTGGTGTTGCCCTTTTTTTTTGTTTTTCTCAATTTTATTTTTCTTCCTTTTTTGATTAGTTTTGTCATATTTTACCTCTTTTTCTCTTGGTCTTTCTTCATTGCTTAATTTCTTGTCCCTCTATCTCTTCCTTCTCTTTCTGATCCCTGAATACCAGGCGATGTATGCCTCTGTACCTTCTGGCCAGGCTGAGCTGTGAAAATTGAGACCGACTCCCCCAGACCTCATAGCTGCATCGGTGCGATCCCTGGGAACTTTGCAGTTTTTTAACTTTTCTGATTTTCATTTGGTCATTCTTTCCTTTTCTTTCTCTTCCCCCTTCTGGTTTCCTCCATCCCATAGTCTCTCATCTGTACATTCCAACGACAAACTCCCCTAGCATTCTTTTATGTTTGTACGCTTTTTGCTCCTCCTCCTCTCTCCTCTCTCCCATATCCAGCTTAGCTTCACACATAACCATCTTCCCGCTGCACCCTACCTACCTGCACCGTGCACTAGACATCACATCACCAAGCGGTGCAGGCACGCCCTATTGGAACCTGCCCAGCACTGACTACCGACCGTCCTGGTGGCTGCGGTGAGTGCCACAAGCAACCCATCCCAGTGGCTCCTCCTCAACTAGATCTGCCCAGCTGTACCACAAGAACGGAAAAAAAAAAAAAAAAATCTACAATCAATAAACGAGAGAAATATCTACTGAATGCCCCGAAAACAGCAAACAATATCAAAACATTTACAAAAACAAGACAAGATGGCTCCAATAGGCGTCCAAATTAAAACACCAGATAACTCTCCTGTGGAAGAAAATGCACTAGAAGTACCTGATACGGAACTCAAATCACTAATACTCGGAATTTTCCAAGAACTGAGGCAAAAAGCTGACAAACATGAGGAAAAAATAGACAAATTTATGGAAAATACAGACAAAAAATTGGAAGAATTCAGGAAGATGATGCAAGAACAAAATGCCAAAATAAATTCACAACTCGAAATTATACAAAAACAACAATTAGAAATCCAAAAGATAAACAACAAGATTTCAGAAATGGACGGTGTCATAGAAGGGCTGAGAAGTAGATTTGAAACCATGGAAGACAGGATCAGTGGAACTGAAGACAAACACTTGGATACAACTCTGTTTCAGGAAAACTCAGAAAAAAGAACAAAGAAAAATGAAGAGACCCTGAGAGTTATGTGGGACACAATTAAAAGCAAAAACTTACGAGTGATTGGCATACCAGAACAGGGGAAGAAAACAGAAAACACAGAGAGGATCATTGAGGAACTGCTGACAGAAAACTTTCCCAATATCATGAAAGATGAAAAGCTGGTCATCCAAGAAGCTCAACGAACCCCATATAGAATAGACCCCAAAAGAAAATCACCAAGACATATCATATTCACACTCGCTAAAACTAAAGACAAACAAAGAATCCTGAGAGCAGCTCGGGAAAAACAAGAAGTCACATACAGAGGAGAAACAATAAGACTAAGCTCAGATTATTCAGCAGAAACCATGCAGGCAAGAAGGCAATGGGATGACATATATAAAATCTTGAAAGAAAAAAATTGTCAGCCAAGAATAATATATCCTGCAAAACTCTCATTCAGATTTGATGGTGAAATTAGGTCATTTCCAGATAAACAGAAACTAAAGGAATATGCAAAAGTCAAACCAAACTTACAAGAATTATTAAAGGGAGTTCTTCGATCTGAGGACAAACAGCTTAAGCCCTCAGGCAGGACCTAGGACCTAGGATGCAGGTTAACATGAACCAGATACCATTCTAGGAACTGAACTACAGACGACTTTCCAAAAACAAAAGATATACAACAGGGAATCAGAGAAATCAATCAAAGGATGACAACAACATCAAAACAATGAAAGAGGGAACAAACAGCATAGGTATAGAACCTTCTAAAGGAGAAGAAGGCAAGGCGATACCAAGTAACGGTAGACTGCTTCAAAATTATAAAGATAAGGGTAAAATTCATGGTAACCACAAAAAAAGTTAACAAACCAACTCATAAAAATAAAGACGAAAAACATAAAGTCTCAACAAACACAAAACCTACAAAAACAAAAGAAATGAACACAAAATCCACAAACAAAAGGAACTCAGCACAAGAGAGTAAGAAGAACAAAGAAAACTTCAGCATCACAAAAAAAAGCACTACAAAATGACAGCAACAAACTCACATCTATCAATAATTACACTGAACATAAATGGACTCAATGCACCCATAAAGCGACGGAGAGTGGCAGAATGGATAAGAAAACAGGATCCATCTATTTGCTGTCTACAAGAGACACATCTTAGAAACAAAGATGTGAATTTATTAAAAATCAAAGGTTGGAAAAAAATATATCAAGCTAACAACTATCAAAAAAGAGCAGGAGTGGCAATTCTAATCTCAGATAAAATAGACTTTAAAACAAAATCTACCATAAAAGACAAAGAAGGACACTATATAATGATTAAGGGGATGATCCATCATGAAGACATAACCATAATAAATATCTATGCACCCAATGACAGGGCCCCAAAATACATAAAAAAAACTCTAACAGCACTGAAAAGAGAAATTGACAGTTCCACAATAATAGTAGGAGACTTCAACACACCACTCTCAGTAAAAGACAGAACAACTAAAAAGAAACTTAGCAAAGATACAGAAGACCTAAAGGACACAATCAGCCAACTGGACCTCATAGACATATATAGAACACTCCATCCAACCGCTGCAAAGTACACATTCTTTTCCAATGCACATGGAACGTTCTCCAGAATAGACCACATCTTAGGCCACAGAGCAATCCTCAACAAGATCCAAAATGCTGAGATAATTCACAGTATCTTCTCTGACCACAATGCCATCAAGGTAGAAATTAACACTAGAAAGAGCAAGGAAAAAAAATCAAACACATGGAAACTGAATAATAATCTGCTTACACATCAATGGGTAATAGAAGAAATCAGAGATGGAATTAAAAAATTCCTAGAATCAAATGAAAATGAAAACACATCATACCAAAACCTTTGGGACACAGCAAAGGCAGTCCTCAGAGGACAATTTATAGCAATAGATGCACATATCAAAAAAGAAGAAAGGGACAAAATCAAAACATTAACTACAGAACTCAAACAAATAGAAAGAGAACAACAAAAAAAGCCTACAACCACCGGAAGAAAGGAAATAGTAAAGATCAGAGCAGAAATCAATGAAATAGAGAACAGAAAAACAATAGAAAGAATCAACAAAACCAAAAGTTGGTTCTTTGAAAGAATCAACAAAATCGACAAACCACTGGCCAGACTGACAAAAGAAAAACAGCAGAGGGCACAAATAACCCAAATAAGAAATGAAATGGGGGACATTACAACAGACCCAACTGAAATAAAAAGGATTATAACAGAATATTATGAAAAACTATATTCCAACAAATTTGAAAACCTAGAGGAAATGGATAAATTTCTAGAAACATACGGCCTACCCAAACTACAACAAAGTGATATTGAAAATCTGAACAGACCCATAACAAGAGAAGAGATTGAAAAGGTAATAAAAAAACTCCCAACCAAAAAAAGCCCTGGCCCAGATGGCTTCACTGGAGAATTCTACAAAACATTTACAGAAGAGCTCGTACCAGTTCTACTCAAGTTATTTCAGAGCATAGAAGAGGAAGCAACACTTCCAAATTCATTCTATGAAGCCAGCATAACGCTGATACCAAAACCAGGCAAAGACATCACAAAAAAAGAAAATTACAGACCAATATCTCTCATGAATATAGATGCAAAAATTCTGAACAAAATTTTAGCCAATAGAATTCAGTATCATATCAAAAAAATAATACACCACGACCAAGTAGGATTCATACCAGGTATGCAAGGATGGTTTAACATTAGAAAATCCATCAACTTAATCCACCACATAAATAAAAGGAAAGACAAAAATCACATGATCATCTCAATTGATGCAGAAAAGGCATTTGACAAAGTCCAACACCCATTCCTGATAAAAGCTCTCAATAAAATAGGTACAGAAGGGAAATTTCTCAACATCATAAAGGGCATCTATGCAAAACCAACAGCCAACATCATTCTTAATGGAGAAAGGCTGAAAACATTCCCCCTGAAAACAGGAACAAGACAAGGATGCCCTTTATCACCACTCCTATTTAACATTGTGCTGGAAGTTCTCGCTAGAGCAGTAAGGCAAGAGAAAGAAATAAAGGGCATCCAAATTGGTAATGAAGAAGTTAAACTCTCCCTGTTTGCAGATGATATGATACTATACATAGAAAACCCTAAAGACTCCACGAGAAATTTACTGGAACTAATAGAAAGATTCAGCAGAGTAGCAGGATACAAGATAAACATTCAAAAATCAGTTGGATTCCTATACACCAGTAAAGAGAACGATGAAAAGGAGATCAGGAAATCAATACCATTTTCAATAGCCCCTAAAAAGATAAAATACTTGGGAATAAATCTGACCAGGAATATAAAAGACCTATACAAAGAAAACTACAAAACACTGCTGCATGAAACCCAAAGGGATCTACATAAATGGAAAAACATACCATGCTCATGGATAGGCAGACTCAACATTGTGAAAATGGCAATTCTACCTAAAGCAATTTACAAATACAATGCAATTCCGATACAAATACCAACAACATTCTTCAAAGAGATGGAAAAACTAATTATTAACTTTATATGGAAAGGGAAGAAACCCCGAATAAGTAAAGCACTACTGAAGAAGAAGAATAAAGTTGGAGGACTCACACTACCTGACTTGAGAACCTACTATACAGCTACAGTACTCAAAACAGCCTGGTACTGGTACAACAACAGAGACATTGACCAATGGAACAGAATTGAGAACTCAGATGTAAATCCATCCACCTACGGTCACCTGATTTTTGACAAGGGCCCAAAATACATCAAATGGGGAAAAGACAGTCTTTTTAACAAATGGTGCTGGCAAAACTGGATATCCATTTGTAGAAAAATGAAACAGAACCCATACCTCACACCATATACAAAAACTACTTCAAAATGGATCAAAGACCTGAATATAAAGCCTCAAACTATAAAATTCATAGAAGAAAAAATAGGACCAACACTTCAGACCTTAATACACGGCATTAACAGGATACAAACCATAAACATCAACACAAAAAACCCAACAGATAAACTAGATAATTGGGATCTTCTAAAAATCAAACATCTATGCTCTTCAAAAGATTTCACGAAAAGAGTTAAAAGAGAACCTACAGACTGGGAAAAAATTTTTGGACAGTACAAGTCAGACAAAGGTCTAATCTCCATAATCTACAAGAAAATCCAACACCTCTACAACAAAAAGACAACCAATCCTATCAAAAAATGGGCAAAGGAAATGAACAGACACTTCACCAAGGAAGACATTCAAATGGCCAACAGACACATGAGGAAATGCTCGCGATCACTAGCCATTAGAGAAATGCAAATTAAAACCACAATGAGATACCATCTCACCCCGGCATTACTGGCACGAATCAAAAACACTGGAAATAACAAATGTTGGAGGGGCTGCGGGGAGATGGGAACTCTTATACACTGCTGGTGGGAATGCAAAATGATACAGCCATTTTGGAAAATGATATGGCGTTTCCTCAGAAAGCTAGAAATAGACGTACCATTCGATCCAGCAATCCCACTCCTAGGAATATATCCTAGAGAAATAAGAGTCATCACTCGAATAGACATATGCACACCTATGTTCATGGCAGCATTATTCACAATAGCAAAACGATGGAAACAACCTCGATGTCCATCAACAGACGAATGGATACACAAACTATGGTACATACACACAATGGAGTACTATGCAACGAGAAAGAACAATGAATCGGTGAACCATCTCATAACATGGATGAAACTGGAGGACATCATGCTGAGTGAAATAAGTCAATCACAAAAGGACAAATATTGTATGAGACCTCTATTGTAAAAACCCATGAAAAAATTCACATGCAAAATGTAACAATCCTTGTTGGTTACGGGGGGGGGGGGGGGGGGAATACTAAATAGGTAATAGGTAAGTGGTAACTTGGGTGAGAGGTGAGATAGTACATAGTACAGGGGAAACTAACACAACCTGCACAAGGAAAGGTCATGGAGGCCCTATAGACACATCCAAACCCCCCGAGGGACTGAGTTGTTGGACGGAGGGCTCTGGGGACCATGATCTCGGGGAACATCTAGCTCAATTGACATGACACTACTTATAAAGATAATGCTCTACATTCTACCTTGGTGAGTAGTGTCTGGGGTCTTAAAAGCCTATGAGCGGCCATCTAAGATACTCCACTGATCTCATCCCTTCGGGAACAAGGGAGAACGAAGAGAACAGGATACAAGGAAAAGATTAGTCCGAAGGACTAATGGTCCACAGCTACCAAGGCCTCCACGGGACTGAGTCCAGTACAGCTGGATGGTGCCCGGCTACCACCAATGACTCCTCTGACCAGGATCACAACAGAGGGTTCTGGGCAGAGCTGGAGAAGGATGTAGAGCATAATTTTAACTCCCAAAAAAAAAAAAAAAAGAAGACCAGATTTACTGGCCTAAAGAATACTAGAGAAACCTCGAGAGTGTGGCCCCCAGACACCCTTTCAGCTCAGAGGTGAAGTTACCTTCGAGGTTCGATGTTAAGCCTGGGAATGGACAGCCCAGTAAAACTAAATGGGACTAACGAGGTACAGGAGTCCGGTGACAAGGGCCAGAAGGCAGAGGGAGAGTAGGAAACTGATGATAAGAACACAAATTGAATAAGGACACTGTCGATGTATTGTGAGATTGTTGACCACTGCTATAGGGCAACATTTGTAGTAACTATTAAATGGGAGGCTGTTTTGTCCTGTAAGCCTTCATCTTGGGCGAGAATGGCAGCACAATTGGAAGAGCATAGTCAATATCACTTAAATGTGTAAGTAAAAAGTTTTGAAATGGTGTTTAAATAAAATAAAAATAAATAAATAAATAAATAAATAAATAAACAAATGAGACTAAAGAGGTACAATAGTCCACTGACAAGGTCCAGAAGACAGAAGGGGACAAGGAAGCCCCCTGGTGATAGGGAACACAAGGTGGAGTAAGGATATTCTTGATGTGCTGTGAGATTGTTAACCATTGTCATAGGGCAACATGTGGAGTAACTGTTAAATGAAAAACTATTTTTTCTGTAAGCCTTCATCTTAAGTGAGAATAACAGCACAGTTGGAAGAGCGTAGTCAATGTCACTGAACTGTGAATGTAGAAATTTTTGAAACGGTGTATCTTTGGCCATCTGTAATTTTCATCAAAAAAAAAGGTTGAGAATTTAGAGGCTTAATACGTTGTGGGGTTGTTAACCAATGTCAAAAAACAACATGTGTACTACTATTTCATGAGAAACTATTTGCTCTGTAAGCTTTCACCTGAAGTACAATAAAATATATATTAAAAAAAAAAAAAAACCCATAGTTTACTAACTAGCTCCCTACTGATGGGTATTTAGGCTGTTTCTTATCGCTTGCTATCAAAAATAATACTGCAACAAATACCCTTGTACACACGTCATTTAGCACATGTTCATTTATTTAACCAACAAATATTGGTGTTTCACCCCATCCCAGGCTTTGCTCATTCATTGAAATTACAGCAATGAGCAAACCAGATAGAATCCTGTCCTTAAGGAGTATACAGTATAGTGCAGGAGATAGGTGGTACTAAAATATGTCTGGTGGTGGTAAGTGCTGTGAAACAAAATAAACCTGGGGAAAGTGAATGGAGAATCATCGGGTGGGGAGGGGACTATCACTAGTTTCTACAGGGTGCTGTGAGGAGGCTGATCTGAGGTGGTGACATCTAGAGGCCTGAACGAAATAAGTGAACAAGCTCTGATGATATCTAGGGAAAGAGCAGTCCAGGCAGAGGGAATAGTGAGTGCAAATGGCCTAAGGCAGGGAGTGAGCAAGAGAGACTAGAGAAGCAGCCAGGGACCAGATCATGCATGGCCTTGCAGTCCATGGAGGATTTGAAGGGTACTGTGTGGGAGTTGAAAAGTCACTGGATGGTTATAAACAAAAGAAAAAGTAAAGACACAATGTGACTTATGTTTTTAAATAACCACTCTGGTTGCTCTGTTGATAACTAATCATAGGCACTAAGGAGGGAAGCAGAAAGACTAGTTAGGAAGCTAATGCAATAACCCAGGCAAGAGATGAGGATGACTGGGGTCAGGGTAGTAGTGGTGGAGACAGTAAAAAGTGATCAGATTCTGGATATATTTGAAAGGAAGAGCCAAAAAGATTTATTGATGGATTGGGTATGGGATGAGAAAAAGAAAAGAAGGATAATTGCAAGGTTTTTTAGTCTGAACAACTAGAAGAATGGAAATGCCACAAACAGAAGAGGAGGGATTAACACAGGTGGGCAAGCAAGAATTCACAAGGCACGCTAGACAGCTTGTGAGCAGAATCATTTGACAGCGATATAACTTCCTAGGAGGGGAATGTTGTTGCTGCTGCTGTGTGTTGTCAAGTCAACTGCAACTCACAATGACCCTATAGGACAGAGTATAACTGTTCCATAGTTTCTTATGCTATAATTTTTACAGGAGCAGATCACCAGATCCTTTCTCCTGTGGAGCAGCTGATGGGTTTAAACCACTGTCCTTTCGGTTAGCAGCCAAGTGCTTAACGCTTGTGCTACCAGTACTTTTTCAGGAGGGAATTGGAGAGGGAGATAGGTACTTGATCACAAAGGAGTCTGAGTGGCACAAGTGGTTTGCAATGGACTAACCTAAAGGTTGGTGGCTCAAAGCTACCCAGTGGCTTCATGCAAGAAAGGCCCAGAAAACTACTTCTGTAAAAATTATAGCCAAGAAAACCCTATGGATTGGTCCCATCCCACCCAGAGCAAAAGAGAATGAAGAAAACCAAAGACACAAGGAAACTATTAGCCCAGAGGACTAAAGGACCACATGAACGAGACACTCTACCAGCCCGAGACCAGAAGAACTAGATGGTGCCAGGCTACCACCAACGACTGCCCTGACAGGGATTACAACAGAGAGTCCTGGACAGAGCAGGAGAAAAATGTAGAACAGAATTCAAATTCACACAAAAAGACCAGACTTACTGGTCTGACAGACTAGGAGGAATCCCTGAAACCATGGCCCCTGGACACTCTGCTAACCCAGAACTGAAACCATTCCCGAAGCCCACTTTTCAGATAAAGATTAGACAGGCCTATAAAACAAAAAATAACACATGTGAGGAGCATGCTTCTTAGTTCAATCAAAAATATGAGACCAAACAGGCAGCTCCTGTCCAAAAGCAGGACGTGAAGGCAGGAAGGGACAGGAACTGGATGAATGGACACAGGGAACCAGGGGTAGAAAGGGGGAGTGTGCTGTCACATTGGACGGATTGCAACCAATGTTACATAACAATATGTGTATAAATATTTTAATGAGAAATTTACTTGAGCTGTAAACTTTCACCTAAAGCACAATTTAAAAAAACAAACCCTATGAAGCAGTTCAAATCTGTAACATGTGGGGTTGCCATGAGTCACAATCAGCTCAACAGCAACAGGTTTGGTTGCTTTTATTCACACAAGCCAGGCTAAGAACTTGGACTATTACTGTGTAAGCAACAGGAAGTTGCTGCAGGACTCCAGAGAAGGAAGTGACATATACAAGGCAGTCCTTTAGGAAGGTGAATTCTGGCTACAATGAGCAGAATAGATGGCTGGTTGGGGGTGGGGATGTGGCGCAGACTGAACGAAAACAGGAAGACCAGTTAAACCATCACACATCTTGACTGGGATACGGACAATGAGAATGAAAGTGAAGAGAGACATTTCAGTACAGTGATGTTAGTTATACGTCGGTACGGAACACTAAAAAGGAAGGGGAAAGAGTGAAAAAGAGGTATGGTTTTAAATACTCTAAACACAGTGATTTACAGTATCGTGTAGGAGACAGGCAGTAAACAAAATATCTATTTTAATATATGTATTTTATAATACCTATTTACTGTATAAGATGCTAAAAGCAAGAATTGTAGAAGGACTTGGAAAGATGAGTTTGAAGCTAGAAATGAATAGCTGGGAATCCTGAGCCCTGCTGTGGTAGTGAAGGTCATCAAGAGAGGGGGTATAAGGAACTAGCAAAGGGCAGGAACCATGGCTGGGCGGCTCATAGTTGGAGCTTAGAGGGAAAAAGAAGAGGCCAGAGAAGCAGAGGCAGACCAGGGGTGGACCAAGAGAGCAGAGTTTCAGTTCATTCAGTGAATATTTCCTAAGCACCTGCATGTACCAGGCAGGCACTGGGCTGGAGAACACAGCAGTGAACAAAATAGACCCTGAGGGAACAGACAGAACTTAAACATCTATTTAGTAATGTGGAGGTCAAAGGAGAAAGAAATTAAGGGGAAGGTAATTATAATGATGTCAGTGACGAAGTCAAGGAAAATGAGCATTGAACCAGACAGTCTGGAAACCCGGCTTCTAACCTCAGTTCTGCCATGAACTAGCTTGGTGATAGCAGTCTGACAAATAACTTCTCTTTGGAGTAGATAACTTCTAAGGCCTCTGCAGCTCCAAAGGCCTGGGGTTCCACACCAGAAAGAGAGCCACTGGGGATTTCTGTGAGCAGTTTCCAGTCAGTGGTCGGGGGGAACTCAGATCATGGGGTCTTGATGTTGAGGCAAGAGGAGACAGATGGTGAGGCAGATGGAAGCGGTGCACAAAGACCACTCATCCGAGGAGCCTGGTGGTGACAGAGTCAGCAGACAGAAGGCAGAGAGCCTGAGGAAACCTCCTAACAAGGGAGACGGGTACAGCGTGGAGAAGAGGTCAAAAAGCTAGAAACTGAGATGAGGGACTAGACATAGGCTAACAAACAGAGGTAGGTTTCATTCCCCCTTAGACTGATGGCTATAGTATAAGAAATGCAATCTACTCAGCACTGTGCCTAAGACACACAAATGCTCAAAAAAAAAAAAAAAAAAAAAAAAAAGGTTTTGGGAAAAGATGCCAATTCTGTAGTACCGGTGGTTAAGAGAATGGGCTCTGAAGTCGGACGAAGTTCAAATCCCAGCCTATCTTCTAGCTCTGTGACCTTGAGCAAGTTACTTCACTTCTCTAAGCCTACATTTCCCCACCTGGTAGCACAATGATTAAGAGTTCAGCTGCTAACCAAAAGGCTGGCAGTGCAAATTCACCAGCTGCTCCCTGGAAACCCTATGGGGCAGTTCTACGCTGTCCTACAGGGTTGCTATGAGTCAGAACTGACTCGACAGCAATGGGTTTGGGTTTCATTTTGGTTAAAAGGGAGATGAGACCATCACTACACCATAGGGTGGTGGTGGTGGTAGTTGCTATTGTTGTGTGCCGTCAAGTCAATTCCTATTCATAGTAACCCTACAGGACAGAACAGAACTGCTCCATGAAGGTTTCCTAGGCTGTAATCTTTTATGGGAGCAGATCGCCAGGTCTTTTCTCCTGCGGAGCCACTGGTGGGTTTGAACCACTGACCTTTTGGTTAGCAGTCGAACGCTTAACCACTGTACCACCAGGGCTCCTCTAATAGTATGGTGCACTGAGATGACGCAGTAGAGCTCCTAACCAAAGTACGTGTTCCCTAAATGTTAGCAATTATTACAAACACACATTAATACTATCTCTGGGTGAAGGCGAGGATAACTGAGATATGCTGGAAACCTCTGATGCAGGAAAGACCAGAACAAAGGGAAGAAGCAACATTCAGAGAAATTAATAGCAGCCTCAAGTGCATACTAGAAATGAAAGGCTGAGCAAAGAGGAGACCACATGAAGTTTTTCTAGAAACAGGAAATGCTAGAGGGGGCTGTTGTTGGCAGGGAACGGAGTGGCCCTGGCAAGTCCCAGGGTCAACCCAGACTAGAGAAGCAAGCCCTGGGGACTTCAACTCACGTGCATGCACACCCCAAGAATGGGAACAGGCCTGACCTAGAACACCAAGGTGGGTAAGTTGTGATTTTCACAAGACTTGAAAAACAGTATCGCCAAAGGATATGCTCAGGATCCACTCTGTGGCCTGCAAATCTGTGCAGTCACTCAGGGCCCGGTGCTCAGAAGGCCCTACACCTTTGCTACTCTCACCTTTAATGCTCTGCCATCTTGAAATCCTTAATAATTTTTAACAAGGAGATTAGCATTTTAATTTTGCCCTGGGCTCTAAAAATTATGTAGCAAGTCCTGGGTATACTAGTGAAGAGCATTCATTGTTTTAATATATACATAATGAAATCTAAAGGCTGAGAAGTAGTTAAAGAAAAAAAAAAAAACTCCCTGTTATCAATAGACCAGGAAACAATTATTCAAATTCTTATTGAAACGGCCATTAAATTAACAGGCAAAATACAGTAGTTATCTATAACAGATAACCCAAGGCCTCCTTCAAAGATGCTTCGCTCTAGAATTTCTTTAACTCAAAAAAATCACTGTGATTCCCCTTATGGCATTCTGTATATATATCCCTATCACCATGTTAAATTGCAATTATTCACCTGTACCTCCTTTGTCTCCGTTCCTGGAACCTGAGTGTCCAGAAGGTAAGGTTCATCTATGTATCCCCCCATGCTTGGCGCATGACAGGCCCAAATAAATTTTGGGGGAATGAACAAAAAGTCCAAGTGCCCTTCACAATTGCTGATGCAAGTCATGAAATAAACAAGATTTGCTTGAACGGATGGTACAGAGAAAGGCTGCTATCTTGCATTTTTGCAGCATAGATGCTGATGCCAGCAGAATGACAAGCCCAGTTTCTTAGAACATACCTCTGCCCTAATTAAATAGGCCTAAGAGAGGTGTAGGCTTCCATTTTTGCAATAAAACAGCTATTGCACAACCATGTTTTTACTCTAATTACAGTCAGATATGGTTTACCTGTAATGTCTGAAGCCTGACCAGGCTAATGTCATTTCCAGAATTCAGATCTCTTAACTCCCAAGGAGCATAATGCCCAACACAGTGCCTAGTACGGAGATGACACTCAAGCACTTTCAGAGTAAATTCATTTTAGCACTTCCAGTATGGACATAAATCAGTTTTGGGAAGAAATAAATAAGCTTTAAAACCATATATGCCTAGAGGAAACAACCCAAATGTCTACCAACTGATGAATGGATGAACAAAATGTGGTACATTCAGTACAACTATTTTGGAAAACGATATGGCACTTCCTTAGAAAGCTAGAAGCAGAAATATATGATCCAGTAATCCGATTCCTAAGAATATATCCTAGAGAAATAAGAGCCATCACACAAACAGACGTATGCACACCCATGTTCACTGCAGCATTGTTCACAATAGCAAAAAGATGGAAACAACCTAGATGTCCAACAGATGAATGGATAAACGAACTATGAGACACACAATGGAGTACTACACAATGATAAAGAACAATGATGAATCTGCGAAGCATCTCACAACACGGATGAACCTGGAGGGCATTATGCCGAGTGAAAAAAGTCAGTCACAAAAGGACAAATATTCTATGAGACCACTACTATAAAAAGTCATGAAAAGGTTTACACACAAAAAGAAACAATCTTTGATGGTTATGAGGGAGGGGAGAGGTGGAGATGGAAAAACACTAACCAGACAATAGATAAGCGGCAACTTTGGTGAAGGGTAAGACAGTACACAGTACCGGGGAAGCCAGCATAACTTGTCCAAGGAAAGGTCATAGAAGCACCATACATCCAAACTCCCTGAAGGACCGAATTACCGGGCTGAAGGCTGTGGGGACCATGGTGTTGGGGAACACCTAGCTCAACTGGGATAACATAGTTTATAAAGAAAATGTTCTATATTCTACTTTGGTGTGTAGTATCTGGGGCCTTAAAAGCCTGTGAGCGGCCATCTAAAATACTCCACTGGTCTCACCCCTTTAGGAGCAAGGGAGAATGAAGAAAACCAAAGACATAAGGGAAAGATTAGTCCAAATGACTAATGGACCACAACTACCACAGACACCACCAGACTGAGTCCAGTACAACTAGATGGTGCCCGGGTACCATCACTGACTGCTCTGACAGGGATCACAATAGAGGGTCCCAGACAAAGCTGGAAAAAAACATAGAACAAAATTCTAACGTACAAAAAAAGACCAGACTTACTGGCCTGACAGAGACTGGAGAAACCCCAAAAGTATGGCCCCCGGACACACTTCTAGCTCAGTAATGAAGTCACTCCTGAGGTTCACCCTTCAGCCAAAGATTAGACAGGCCCATAAAACAAAACAAGACTAAAGGGGCACACCAGCCCAGGGGCAAGGACTAGAAGGCAGGAGGGGACAGGAAAGTTGGTAATAGGGAACCCAACGTCGAGAAGGGAGACTGTTGACATGTCGTGGGGTTGTTAGCCAATGTCATAAAAAATGTGTACTAACTGCTTAATGCTTAATCTAAAGTACAACAAAAGAAAAAGAAACAAATGTGATATATTCACACAATGGAATACTATTCAGCCATAAAAAAGGAATGAAGTACTGATACGTGCTACAACATGGATGAACCTTGAACACGTTATGCTAAGTGAAAGAAGCCACACTCAAAAGTTCACATATTGTATGATTCCATTTATATGAAATGTCCAGAATCCAAAGAGACAAAAAGTAAATTAGTGGTTGCCAGCAAGAGGGGAAGATGGGGAGTGACTGCTAAATGGGCACAAGGTTCCATTTGAGATGATGAAAATCTTCTTGAATTAGGTAGTGGGAATGGTTGCACATTCATGAGTATATTAAAAAACCACTGAACTGGACACCTTAAGAGGGTGAATTTTAATGCAATATTAATTATATGTCAATTTTTTTTTAAAGCACATATTAATTTTTTTAGTGCAATATTTTTTTTAATGGTACTTCAGGTGAAGGTTTACAAATAGTTTCTCATTAAAGAGTAGTACACATATTGTTTTATGACATTGGTTAACAACCCCACGACATGTCAACCCTCTCCCTTTTTTTTTTTTTTTTTGGTGAAAATATACTTAACCAAAGATACACCATTCCAAAAATTTCTACACACACAGTTCAGTGATATCAACTACGCTCTTCCACTTGTGCTGCTATTCTCACTTTAGATGAAGGTTTACAGAACAAAATAGTTTCTTATTAAACAATTAGTACACATGTTGCCCTATAACAATGGTTAACAACCTCACTACACATCAACACTGTCCTTACTCAACGTTGGGTTCCCTATTACCAGCTTTCCTGTCCCCTTCTGCCTTCTAGTCCTTGCCCCTGGACTGCTGTGCCTCATTAGTCCCATTTGGTTTTATGGGGCTGTCCACTCCCCAGCTGAACGGTGAACCTCGGAAGTGACTTCACCACTGAGCTAAAATGGTGCCTGGGGGCCATACTCTCGGGGTTTCTCCAGGCTCCTTTAGGCCAGTAAATCTGGTCTTTTTTGTGTGTGTTAGAATTTTGTTCTACAACCTTCTCCAGCTCTGTCCAGAACCCTCTGTTGTGATCCTGGTCAGAGCAGTCAGTGGTGCTAGCCGGCACCATCTAGCTCTGCTGGACTCAGTCTGGTGGAGGCCTTGGTAGCTGTGGTCCATTAGTCCTTTGAACTAATTTTTTCCTTGTATCCTGTTCTCGTCATTCTCCCTTGCTCCCGAAGGGGTGAGACCAGTGGAGTATCTCAGATGGCTGATCACAGGCTAAAAGCACATATTAATTTTTTAACTTAAATATTTAATTTTTACATGCTTCCCTCCAAATTCCCATTTTATTCTTGCCACCGTCATTCAGCCAGTCCCTAAAGCCAGTGATTCCTGAGTTTCTCCTAAAGTGATCTTTCACTGTTTCTCTGTCTTCTCTGCTTCTCTGGGACCTGTAAGTGGAATGGGGGCTGCCATGCTCTTTCAGATCCCTCCCCCAGCCTTCGCTGATTGGCCCAGGAGTTCCTGGGCCAATTTGGGCCAATGATAGTACTTCACTTCCGTGGCCCAGTTCATTGGTTAAGAATGGGCATGTGACCCAAGCCAGGTATCTCTGAGATTTTTCCCTGGGAAGCAAGATTTACTTCCTCTCTGGAGGCAGAGCTATGAAAGAGGAGGGATGGGAGCTACTGGTTGCCACATGCCCCACCACATGGATAAAGCTCGTCTGAGAGAATGAAGCAGACACTCAGTAGCATTCTGACCCCTGGTTCCAGCTCACCTTGTGGTTAAAGTGAGCCTATCAATAAGTTCATTCTTTATACTAAGTTAGTTCAAGCTGGGTTTCCATGATTTGCAAACAAAACTCCTGACCAGTCCACTCCCTGAATCCAGGTGAGTCAAAGTCCTATGACACTTCCTCCCCCAGGCTTCTGCTGTTTAAGAGTCTTCTCCCTGGACTCCCTGCTACAGATTCTACCCACCCAATCCCTGATAAGGACTCAATCACAGTGACCTCTCTAACCACAAATATGGTCCTGATTCTCCCGTTTAAACACTTGATTGGCAAGAATAAAGCCCTTACCATAATCTGCCACCACCTACCTCTCCAGCCTCATTGCTCACCAACCCCCTCACATGCCATCTGTGCATCACCTGACACTTCCAAGCTTTGGCACATGCTGGCCTTTCTGCCCAAGTTGTTCTTCCTTCCTCTGTCCATTTCCTCCTTCCTCCTCCAGCTCAAACTTACCTCCTCTGGAAAAACCACCATCCTCCTAAATATGGTCACTCCTTACTTTATTTCCATGTACATAATTTTCACAATAACTGTAATGGATGCTACAGGCACCCCACCCATATCCCCTTGCCCTGATCACTTCAGTGCACACTGGCCTGACTTCCAACTGCCAGCACCTGCATTTCTTTGCCTGACTGCTTCCCCTGGCTGCTGAACCTACTTGGCCCACCCATGGAGCAGGCTGGAAGTGTTTAGGATATCAGTGCCCCAGTGCAAGCAGCCCTTAAACAGTGACCTAAGAGAACTGCTTTTTGAAGACCTCAGTTCCCTTATCCCAGGGTAGGGATAACCAAGGCATGTGTTCTTTACAGGCTTCCAGTGTTTCCTGGGTAGGATTAAACTCCTGCTATCGTTGGAAGGCAGTGGTGGTTCAGTGGTAGAATTCTCACTTTCCATGCAGGAGACTCAGGTTCAATTCCCAGTCAATGCACCTCATGCACAGCCACCACCTGTCAGCGGAGACATGTTGCTATGATGCTGAACAGGTTTCAGAGGAGCTTCCAGACTAAGACAGACTAGGAAGAAAGGCCTGGCAATCTACTTCCTAAAATCAGCTAATGAAAACCCTATGGATCACGATGGTCCCATCCGCAAATCAATCATGGGGATAGCACAGGACCGGGCAGCATGGAGTTGCCATGAGTTGGAGGCCAACTCCATAGCAGCCGACAACAACAATCCTCCACGGAAACTGGCTTGGTAACGTATCTTTTATGGGTTGCCTTCTCTTCCCTGTCTCACTTTCCTTCTCCTCTAATGCTGTTTCCTTAGCTCTCAAGTAAACTACTTGTACTTAAATCCGTTCCAAACATTATTCAAAACATTCATTTAATCTTCAGAATACCCAGTAAAATAATCCAAACTTTAGATACAGGAAAAATGAGGCATTACAAGGTTAAGAAACTTACCCAAGGGTGCAGAGCTAATAAATACATAATTTAGTATTTTTTACATTCTATTGCAACACATCAATATGTAAAGAAGAGCTTTCTTGAGGCCACATTTGGGCTAAGTCTTGAGATTTGAGTAGGCTTTCAACAGTGAATTTCAGATAACCCGTCCCAAACCCATTACTTTAAATTGCATCCAAGTCATTTTTACACTTCATTCTCACACTTGCTCTCCAGTCTGTGTTCCCTCTCTCAATGAAAGCACCACATAGCACCAGCCTCCTAGACTAGGCAACCAGTCATCCACACTGCACCAAAACTAGTCATCTTTAAATTTTCTAACACTTCTTCTCCCAGCCAACAACCCCAACCTAAACCATGCTAAGACCTTCCTATCTTACCTTTTTCACTACCAGTCTCTCTCCATTTCAAGCTTTGATCACACAATTCCGTGCTCAAAGACTCTCTGCCTAGTGTCTAGAGAAGAAAAGCTCAACTCCACCTTAGAGCAGTCAAAGCAGCCTCCAGGCTCCTCCTGACCTGTCTTCCCACCTCCTCGCTCATTAATCCCCATCTCTAGGCACTCCGGATCCACTCCTGACACATGATCCCACTTAATCCTCCTCCATCAGGTATAGGGTTTTTCTATCTCGGGACCTGTGCTCAAGCTCTTCTCTCAGCTGTGAAGCTGTGTCCCGTCCAGTCCCCCTCCCCCTCACACACACACCTGAAAGCCTCCTCAAATGTTCGAGGACCTGGTGAAAAACCAACCTCTACCACCACCTTGGCTGATTGGCAGACAAATGCCTGCCTCCCTCCCGCCCCCACGGTGGGACTGACCTACAGGAGTTAAACACCCCTACTCAACACTCTCTTCATAATACTCAATTTTCACTTCACATTTTAAGGTCAATGTACTGGTCAATTTTTCTTTGTTGTAAGCGACAAACCAAATTTAAAACAGAGTAAAAAATAAATAAATAAATAAAGGGAATTCATTATCTCATGTAACCAGAGAGGCCAGCTGGCACAACTGGATCCAGAATTCAAATGACCTTCAGGGCTTGTCCCGCTCTTCCTCTCCTAGCTCTACTTTCCTCTCTGGCTTCATTCTTAAGCAGCCACACTCCACACTGCAGGTAATGTTGGCTTGACTTGCCCCAAGCCCATATCCAAAGGTTTATAATCTAACAGAAAGAAAGACCCTTTCTCCTCCAGCATTCATCTACCAAATCTCAGAGGGGACTGATTGGCTCTGCTAGGGTTGATGTTGGCACCTGGACCAGACACTGGGACAGCGGAGCTGAGGATATGCTCAGTGACCAGCATACACTATATGCCCATCCCTAGGGTGGACAGGGAAGTGTTCCAAAATGATTGCCAGCCTCACCAGAACCACCAGAAATGGAGTCTGGGTGGTTTTCCAAAGGAAAGGATGCTGGGCAAACAGGAGATGCCCACTATAGCCATCAACTCATGCCCTATACGGTAGAATATTTATTATGTGGGTTTTCCAACAAGTCAAAAAGCTTCTGGAAGCAAGCCCCAAAGCTCATTCATCTTTGTGTCCCACAATGCCATGCCTATGGCAGAAATTCCATTTATAGTGAGGGGACTAGAATCTGATTCAAATCACAAGCCTATAGCGGTGGTGACACAGAGAGATAAGACCCAGAGACTCAATTGGAACTAGGCAATTTGTTGCTCCTAGAAGAGCATCTGACTTCCAGGTGAAAATTTTTTCTTACATTATTCATTCAGTCAGCAGACACTTAGAGGGCATCTTCTCCATACCAGGCCCTTTCCTAGGCACACTGAGGACACTAAGTAGGTACAGTCCCTCATAGTGCTTGAGGTTAGTGGGAGACAGGTAAGTGTACAGAAAATTCTACTACAATGTGATAAATGCTTTGATGGGGGAAATAAATAGGTAACATCAGGGAAGACTTCTTGGAAGAAGAAAGGTCTAAGCTGAGACCTGAAGGGTAAGTAGGAGAGAGCCAGGTGAAAGGAAAGGGAGGGGAATCCCAGTGAAAAGAAGAGCACATACAAAATCCCAGAGACCAATGTCTTGTGCACCTCCAAGGACAATAGGAAAGCCATGCAAGGTTTTAAGCAGGAAAGTGACATCACCATATTTGAATTTTAGAAAGATGGTTCTGGCTGCATGTGAAGAATGGATAGGGGGAAGCATTATCATGGTCAGAGGGCCAGTTAGAAGACAACAGTGATCCCAGCATGACGAAGGCCTGAGCCAGAGTCCTTACATGGGGCTGGAGAGAAGTAGGTGGATGCCAGAGATACTGAGGAGGGAGAAGCCACAGAACACGGTCTGTTGGATCCATGGGATGACAGCGAGGGAAGAATCAGAAACAATGGTTGGATTTCTGACTTGAGCAATGTGAGGGTGGGCGGCACCATTCACCAAGACAGGGAGCCAAGGAGAAGCAGGGTTGGCTAGAGAGGACAGGAGAAACACCGGCAGTCATGAGTTCAGTTTTGGACGTGTTGAATCTGAGGTTTTTATGTGACAAAATTAAAACATTCAGAAGGCAATTAAATATCCAGATCTAAAGCTTAAGAGAGAAAGAGTGATACTTAAAAGAGATTCAGGAAACAGCACTATGCAAATAGTCCTTGAAGCCAAAGGCTAAGATGACCCAGAAAGAATGGTTAAAGTGAAGAACAGAGGGCCTAGGCAGAGCCCTAAGAAACAGCAGTATTTAAGGAACAGGCAGAAAAACCTACTCAGGAAGCTATGCCAATCATTTCACTGTATGCCCTCAGATCCATTCCCCATCTTTTTCTGCCCTGCTTCATATCACAGGGAACTACATTTCCCAGGCTCATTTGCCTCCTGGCTGGGTAGGTTTAGCCCATGAAAGATGCTGATGGACGACCGGAAAACAGGATGAGGAGAGAAGCCAGGCTATTTTTCCCTCCCCGCAACCCCTTCTCTCTGGTTCAGATGGTGTCCCTTAGCAGCAGCTGCTTCCTCTCCAGGGCTCCCTCCCTCTGTAGCCCCAGCTCTTGTTCAGCAGCTGCACCATGGTTCTAGCTCCCACAGAATCTCCTGGGTTCTGCTAACATCACCTCCTCGCATTGACCCTCCAGTTGAGGGTGACAGCTGCTTCCAGCTACTGCTAACTTCTGTGTTGCCTCAGTGTCCTCTGCTTGGCTTCTTAAGTCTTCCATTAGCTATGTAACTAATTCCCTACATTATATTCTCTCAGTTTGAAATACCTAGAGTGGTTTGTATTCCCTGATTGGACTTCAACTGATATAAAAATTGATAAACAACAGGCAAAAATACAGAAGATGTGGAGTACAATATCAAGAGATAATAACAACCTCACATTTATTAAAGGCTCACAATGTATCAAGTGCCACCCACTCTAAGTATAAACTCACTTCATACTTAGATCTTTATATCAACCCTATTTGAAGGTGCTGCTGCTATCCTTTTTGATGAGGAAACTGGGTGCAGAGAGGTTAAATAATTTGCCACTATCAAGATTGTAAGTGGCGGAGCTGGAATCCAAGCCCAGGTAATCTGGCTCCAGAATGCACACTCTAAAACATGAAACCAAGGGAGGAGTGTTTCAAGCAGGTGGGTAGGTACTCAACAGGATCAAGGGTTGCCTACCAAGAGGTCAGGTAAGAGAAGGGCCGTGAACTGTCTACTGGATTTAGCAATTGGGGGGGGGGGGGGGTCACTAGGCTCTGTGAATAGTTAAGTCAGAAAACAGGGAAGCACTAGGCTGAGGAGAAAACCAGAGGGTAGTATAGTCAAGAGTAGCACACCTTTCTTTCCAAAAGTTTGGCTGTGAAGAGAAGTAACAAAACAGGGCACAAGATGGGAAGGAGGAACTATCCAAGCAATTTTCCTCACTCGTGCTTTGTTTTAAAGATGAGAACAACTTGAGCAAGTTGACATGTTGATGGGAAAGAGCCATTTGGGAGGGAGAGCTTGAAGACACAGAAGTAAGGTAGGATGACAAACAGGCAGGGTCTCTGAGAGGCCAGAAGGGGCAGGATCAGCTTAAGAATCTGTTCTACTGTAAAGGGGGCTAGAAAGTAAGGACGGCCACAGATTCAGATTATTTTGTAGTTTGGAGAAAGGATGTTAAAGGAGTTCTTTTCCGGTGGCTTCTGTTTTCTCTAAGGTAGAAAATGAGGCCATCAGCAGAAGAGGCGAGTGGAGCAGGAGGGTGGAAAGAGAAAAGCTTCAGATCAGCCACTGTGCAGAATGGGAGCCTGCTGGGGAGAGAAGGAGCCCTGGTGTTGCGGTGGTTAAGAGCTATGGCTAACCAAAAGGTCAGCAGTTCAAGCCCACCAGCTGCTCTTGAGAAACCCTATGGGGGGGTGGGGGGAGTTCCACTCTGTCCTATGGGGTTGCTATGAGTCAGAATCGACTCAATGGCAACGGGTTTGGTTTTTTTGGTTTGAGGAAAGAAAGAAGTGCCCAGCACCACTGAGGACCCATCAGTGGTTGGAGCTTGAAAATTTACAGTGGCAGCAATTTCCAAGGTGGTGTGATGTTCCCTCCAGTGGAACATCCTGGGTGTAGGCAAAAGACATGAACAAATGGAATGATCCAGGTAGGTGTAAAAGAGAGCAAGGGAACTGTGTTAAAGACCGCAGCAAGAGCGACTGATGACTGACACAATGGACCATGGAATCTAAGCCGGGTTGGGGGAGGTGAGCACAGGAGAGGGTTATGAGACAGAGGTCAGACCCGGAGAGACTGCATAGTAAGGCAAGAGACAACCTTATCTGACGGCATTATTTCAGAGCTGGAGCAATTCTAGGTACTAAAATGCAAGGGTGTGGCCATGGGAGAGGGCAGCGGAATTTTAAAAGCTGAATTGTTAAAAAAAAAAAAAAAAAAGTTGGCGGTGAAGGTGATTGGAGATAAGAAGGTCAAGAAACTGATAGTTTCAGAGTATAGCTGTCCAATCAGCCATGTAGATGGCTAAGTCCCCCAAGATGAGGGCATGATTTGAGAAGATAGTAAATTGGGGTCTAAAGATTTTAATGAATGAGAGTGAGAAGCAGGGAAGTTAGTAATGACACGGAAGAAAAAGGCAGTGCAAGCTCTGTAGTGGACATTTGTTGTTTCTGCCTAACATTCATTCCTCCTCCTTCTGGTAACAATGCCCTGATTTTGCTTTGGAAGCCACCTCTCTCCTCCCCAAGCACATAGGGGTTTCCAAAACACTAGTAATATTCTAGATCCTAATCTGGGGAGGTAGGAACATCAGTGTTCATTTACTGTTCGTTAAACTGTAGAGATATATTTTATTCTTTAAGGTCTATAGATACGTCTCACAATTAAAACTTTGTATGTATATTTGTATGTACATTCCACAATTAAAACCAATAAAAAATTCCCTTTTCCTGGCTCAAAGGTGAACACCTGATCCCGGTCTGGGCAATCAGTCACAAGGATTGGTTTAGGAGCCTGACCCAATTTATGCCAATGAGACACCACCCCAGGGCTTTTGCCGGAACTCTCAGGAATGAAGTGCTCTCGTTCCGAAGTTGTGAAGCTTGTTTGTAGAACATATCTTTTCCCTAGCTTGAGAATGAAGCCAACAAGAAGTAAAGCAAAGCCAAGAGATGAAAAGGGACAGGTTCCCAACATCATTTGAATACCTAGTTCCAGCCATTCTTGAAGCCAGAATAACTGAGACTTTTCAATAATGTGAGCTGGTAGTTTTTTTTGACAGTCAATTTGAGTTCAGTTTTTTGACTCATAACTGAAAAGAATTTTGGATAAATTCTGGCTAATTCAAAGTCATTCTCAATTCAATAGCCTACGTGATCCTTTTCAACACATAAGTCAAATCATGTCCTCAAGACCCCGAAATGACTCCCTTATGTTACTCAAAGTAAAGGCCAAAGTCTTCAGGATGGCCTACCAGGCCCTACATGATCTGGTCACTTCCCCTCTCTGCTGTCAGCCCCACAACTCTCCGTTATTCTCTCTGCCATGTCATACTGGCCTGGAACACTCTTCTCCAGACATCTGCCTGCTATATCCCCAGCTTCCTTCAAGTCTCTGCTCAAATCTCAACCTCTCAACGAGGCCTACCCACACCCCCTCCTCCCAGCTAGTGATCCTGAACCCCCTTCCTCTGTTCTATTTCTTCTTTCTTCCACAGCATGTTACCTAACACAGTACATACTCACTAAAATGTACTCAAGGATGGCGGGAGTCTTTGACCAGTTTATTCACTTGATCAATCCCAAGTTCCTAGAACAGTGCCTGGCTCAGAGCAGGCACTCAAATATTTGCTGAATGAATAAACTAGCATGAGCCTCAAAGGAGCAGAGGTTGGTTTGTAAAGACGAAGAAAGAGAGAATAACGCTAACCCCCCATCTCCTGACCCTGATATAAGTGGAGTACAGAAGGAAGAGACACCTCCATTGTGAAGACTTCAGGGGAAGCAGTGTCCTATTGGTCAGGAAGCAGAGGCAAGAGTTCAGTGAAGAAGTTGAGGATGTGGGGAAGTGTGTTAACCATGGAATGAGGCTTGAGGGGGCTTGAAGTTAAGCTTTGGGAGGTCTGCAGAAGCTAGAGGCTGAGTCAGGGAAGAAGCAGCCCAGAGCAATCTACAGATGAAAGTAAAAAAGGAGATGGGCCAAGTGATTTATTTACATTTTAGATGGAGATGCAGGATATAATGATGAGTCCTGATGAATTTAGCTGACAGGAAAAGAATTAACCCCAGCAACCTCTGGTAGATAGAAAAGATTCATCCCATCACACCATGATTTGAATGATTTGAAAAACTGTCGGATGGAGAGTCCATCACATTTGTTCTCTCCCACCCAAGCACCCAGGAGCCATTCAGAAGCATCAGCTGGATCAAGACACAAAGCTTCCCTGTTCATGGCACCATCCCGGGCCTGGAGAAAGCAATTCCCTTCTGCATAACAACTCTGCACTATGAGGGACCTGCCAAACCTCATTCTCTTGACTCTGAATCCATCTCATGCATGGTCACAACCCCAGTTTCCAAAAAGGCAAGAAAACAGGCTTTTTTTCAAAGACAGCCCATGGCACTCAACTTTCCTACCTGCCCTCTAACAACTATCTACCCAGCCTGAGCAAGAGAATACTGGGCAAAGGGAAGGACTCCACTGGTCCTAACTCACCTCTGTTTCTTGCTGGCTTCTGACATGTTCCTTGTATAGAAATTTCTCCAGAGCTTTGAGAACTTATGTGTATGCCAAGGCTCAAGGAAAATGTTACTCCCAGCCAGAGAAAGAAATTACATTGTGTAAAGAAAAATGGCTTACTATAAATCAGACCCTTGGGAATGGTGTCATTTAGATGCTCTCCAAAGCTGTTAGGAGACTTATTAAATATTCAGTAATTAATAATAATGCCCCCAAGACTGTCTCACTCACAGAACTGACCCTGTAAAGGAAGCTAGCAGTAATCGGACTTGGGCCTGACTTCCTGCCCCAGCAATATCTTGGTGGTGAAGGGCATGTGTCTTCCCTGTACTTCTGAGTAAAATGCCCACACTTCTGAGTCAGGTATCCTTCAAGAGCAGACTTTACAAAAATATTTAAAATAGCTATTGAGGTGACCAGCCTCCAAGATGGCTCCAATGACCCCTGCCTCCTGGTAGTCACACCCTCTTCCCACATTGTACCAGAGTTGGTTGGTGATCAACAGAATATGGCAAAGACTTGTCACTTCCAAGATTAGGTTATACAACCGGCAGCTTCAGTGTCAGACACTTGCTCTCTTGATCACTTGCTCTGGGGGAAAACAGCTGCCATGTCAAGCATATGTCAGCAAGAAACTGAGGTCTGACAATAGCTTAAAAGGGGATCTTCCCCCAATCCAGCCTTCAGAATACTGCAGCCCTAGCCAACAGCGGAGTTCCTGGGTGGTGCAAACGATTAACACGCTTGCTTGCTGCTAACTGAAAGGTTGGAGTCCACCCAGACGCACCTCAGAAGAAAGGCCTGGTGACCTATTTCTGAAAAATCAGCCACTGAAAACCTTATGCAGCACAGTTCTACTCTGACACACATGGAGTTACCATGAGTCAGAATCAACTGGACTGGAACTGGAAGCCAACAGCTTGACTGCAACTTCTGGAAAGACCCTGAGTTAGAACTCTGAACACCCTGATTTCTGATCCACAGAAACTATCTTCAGGTGCTAAATTTTGGGGTAATTTGTTACACAGCAATAGATAATTAATTCACTATCCTACCCAGAACCAAGAAATTGGAAGGTTTAGCCTATTCTATTCTACAGTTTACATTCATTTAGAACCAATTTTTCTGTCCATAAGAAAGCAACAAATTATTCATTCACGCATTCAATAATTACTTATTGGATGTCAAATACAGGCAAAGTATTTCCAAATGACATAAGCCTTCACATAGTTTATAATCTATAAAATAAACAGAAATAATCACAAAGAGGCCCATTACACACATGGGGCTGCTCAATTCATTGGCTTCATTAGCTTTTCAAGTTTCCTTGCTCCTAATGGTTTACTCCCACTCTTTGCTTCCACAACCCCTCTCAAGAAGCCCCCTTCCCTAGCTATTCTGAGTGTTCAGTGCAGGGCTTCCAACTGGTTCATTCTGGTTCCAACCCAGATATACTGAATCAGAATCTACAGTTTAACAAGATCCCCAGGTGATTCTTATGTATAATAAATTTTGAGACCCACTGCTTTACTAGTAGAGCAGTGGTTCTCAAAATTGGTCCTTAACCAGGAGCATCAGCATGCCTGGGAACTTGTTAGAAATGCAAATTCTCAGCAGGGGTTCTAACCAGAACCAACCGGTTCAAGAAGCCCTGGTTCATGCAAGGCCAGCAAGTCATATTATCTCATACTCATTTTTACTGTACTGCATGCTCTTCTGTCTAAGGGGCTGGAAGAAAGTTGGGCCTCCTGAGTCCATTTGGTACTGGGACAAGGAAGACTTCATTGAGTATTTTACTAGGAGGAGGAAATCGTGATCACAAGCTCTGAGCACTCTAATTTCCGCAATTAGTGACTAAGTGGCAAGAGCAGCGATGATACAATCACCGCTCAAGTCCCCATCACACCAGCGCTCCAGCTGAAATGGCCAAGGGGGAGGGGCATGCAACCCCTAGCTCCTCTTTAGGCTCTGCTGTCTCTCAGAGCAGCAGGAGGGTTGTGCTGCTCTAAGAAAAGCCGGAGCCTCCTTCTTCACAAAGAAGGCCAAAGGGCGAGCTTTCTTTACATCAACCACAAAACCAGCCTCTGCCAAACCCTAACAGCGTGGGAGGCCGTTGGTGGTGAAAGGAGCCCCAGACAGAAAACCACAACGAGACTCTCCTCCCGCCAGCGGCTGGGGTCTAAGTCAGGTGACTCCTCTGGACACAGCAAACCTAAACAAAGATCACTCCCCCCATGACTGATGCGGGAGAAAGACGACTCTCATAGTAAAATCAGGGCTGCCCTACCCTACCATGGAAAACCATTAACTCTTGCTTCTTTGCAGTACCAGGAAACTGGAAGAGCTACAAGTTATTCGGCAGCACAGCCTTCAGTGATGCACCTGGAGGAACTTGGGACCCTATCCCAGGAAACAGGCGCCGAGCTCTGCACACACACGCCCCCCTCCCCCCGGCCACAAGCACGCAAGCGGGACCCGTCCCCACCAGCTGTCACCGGCGCTCGAGGTCAGTCACAGCCAGGGAAGACCGTCCCCTCTGGCCGCTCCCCTAGCAGCTGCGAACCCCGCAGGGGAGACGCCTTTTCCGAAGGTTCTAGGAGAGATGGTACACCCGCGCCCGGGAAGGGGCGCCAGGATAGGCGCGGCCCCGTGCCTAGGGTGGCTTCGGATCCATCATTCCTCCCTCCCCCCCGGGAATGGAATGAGCCTCCTGGTCCCCAGCCTCGCGCGCCCCACCTTGTCGCCGAAGCTGCGAGTCATCAGCAGGTCCGGGCTGGGCGTGCTGTCGCCGCCCACGGCCTCCTCGCTGCTGGAGCCGGCCAGCGGGTGCGGCATGTCGCGCAGGGAGTGGGGCCCCGTGGACGGCAGGGCCTTGGGGGGCCCGCCCGACATGGCGCGCACCGCTCGGGACGCGCGGCCGCCGCTTCCTCCTGCTGTCCGCCGCGGCGGGCTCCCCCAGCGCCCCGGACCGAGGCCCCGCTCGGCCGCGGCTAGGTCGGAGGCCCTGCACCGGCCCGGCTAAGAGCAGCCACCGCCTCCCGCCGGCTGGTCTCCGCCGCCAGGGCTGGGCTGGGCTGCTCTGCGCCGCGCGTCTTAGTTCCACGCCCGAGCCAGCCGCGGGTCGGCTCGCACCTCCGCCCCAGGCGCCCAGCCCGCTCCGCCACACCACCCACCCACCCCGCTCGCGGCCCCGCCCCCGCGGCGCCTCAGTCGCCCCGGGAGGGGGCGGGAAAAACGAATGCGGAGGGTTTGGGGGAGGGGACGAGGGCAGCTCCGCCCCCGCCCGCCGCCGGCCGCCCGCCGCCCAGCAGGAAGTGCGCCCTGAGCCCACGGCCGCTGTCCTCCGAGAGTCCAACCTCGCCTGGCAAAAGCCAGCTCTGTGGAGGTTGCGCGGAGACCTGAGAGCAAATGTTTAACAGAAATCAAAGGTGGATAAAGACGTTGGAGAATCCAGTTTCATTTCAGCCACATTGACTGATGCGTCTACGGGTAGCCACGCTTGGGGCTGGGGGCTTTGGGGCATACACACGAGGCAGGATCTTCTGGCCCCTGAGACTCGCGCAGGAATAACCCAAAATAGAAGGAATTACGACGCATATCATAATGGCATAAAGGGCTATGAGGCTGAAAAGAGACAGAACATCAGGTGGAGAACCTGGAGAGGAATTCGAGGAGGCAGTGTAGGGTTTCTTCAAATTTCACGCTGATATCCTGATGCCACCTTGCCTCTACAGTTCAACTGGGCTTATGTAAAGTTAAACCTCAGAAGGCCAAGCATCAATACATAAGAGATAGTGGGAGTGCTACAAATGATACATGCCTGTTAAATGTGCATCTTGATTAAGCAGCCTTTTGAAAGAACTGTGAAGTTCATGTTATTTTTCATGTATTTGTGCTTCCTTTCCAGTCCTTTGGCAGAGTTGGATTCTCAGCTTTATTTGCTAGCAGAGTAGAGGTAGTCCAGTCATTAATTTGCACTTTAGGGTGTAAATTCACCTCCTTTTCCCACCTTACCTGTCTGTGCAGCTTCTGTTTCTAGGGTCAGATCATTTGAGGGTCATCAGTCCAAGCAAGATCAGGTGATGATAGCAAAGTAATGGGTAGAGTGGTTCGTTGTGAGGGAGCATATTTTTTCCTACCTCCCCCCAACTCCTTAGGTTTGTCTCGTTTTAACCCACCAAAAGGTGGGGATAAATCTTGACGTTAGGATTCACTATGGTCTCTACCACAGTTTTATCTAGAAACAAGTTATTCTTCAGTAGGAGAAGCAAGCAGAGATCTGAAGCCAATACAAAATATAACTCAGACTCACTGAGCTTTAAGTAAAAACCAGTTGCTGCTGAGTCAATTCCGACTCATGGTGACCCCACGTCAGAGAAGAACTGTGCTCCATAGGATTTTCAATGGCTGATTTTTCAGAAGTGGATGGCCAGACATACCTCCCCTTATAGTCCTTGGTGTAATTTATAGGGTGGGGCCCATAGTCCTCAAGCTATATTTTATTTCCCCATGCCCCCACGTGGGTCTCCCTTGGTTGGAGAGAATAGGATTCAGAGGGACTGAGAACATTTCAAATGTTGCATCTACCTCATGAGAATTCCAGTCTTCTGGTCTTCATGAGGAGGCCTGGTGGCACAGTGGATAAGAGCGTGGCCGCTAACCAAAAGGTTGGCAGTTCGAATCTACCAGCTGCTCCTTGGAAACCTGATGGGGTAGTTCTACTCTGTCCTATAGGGTTCCTGTGTGGAACTGACTCAACAGCACTGGTTTGGTTTGGTTTTGGTCTTCATGGAGTTGGGTAAAATTGTTAATGCTTTTATATTGAAAGACTGCTTACAAATAGTATAGAGCCCATTATCTGTTCTCAATTAGCATTAACATAAAGAGCACTAATATAACCTGAAGTGAGTGTTCTAGAGTTTATAATGTAGGCATTTCTTATCGAATTGGTGTTATTTTAACAACAAGGCCACCTTGGAGATCTTATTTTATTATGACTCCACACAGCCTTCTCCTCAGGACATGATGGGACAGGGAAAAGAGATCCGCATTTGAATTCCTGCATAGTCACTACAAGGTAGGGGATGATGAGCAAGTGATTTAACCTCCATGAACTTGTTTCCTGTTCTGACAAGGGGGACAGTGGGGAGCTGGTAATAATAACCTTCTGGAGTGGTTGTGAGAATTAAATAGCATTCTGTATGTAATGTTCCTAGGGATATGCTGGAACAGAATAGGGGCTCCCTAAAGGTCAATCCCCTTCCTTTCCCTGTCTGGTCAGGTTTTCTTTACCGTTTTATGAGATGATCATCATAGAGTTTTCATAATTAAGTATGCTGCACTTCAAACCCCTCCACTTGCTCAGTTTGGGTCAGAGTACCATTTTTCTACACGTGTGCATGCATGCACATGTGCACACACACACACTCACAAAAGGAACCAAAAAAAAAAACCAACCCACTGCCATCAAGTCGATTCCAACTCATAGCAACGCTACAGGGCAGAGTAGAACTACCGCATAGGGTTTCCAAGGTGCAGCGGTGGATTTGAACTGCCAACCTCCTGGTTAGCAGCCAAACGCTTAAACCACTGCACTACCAGAGCTCCATAAAAGGAACCAGAGTCCCTGAAAGGCCATCTAAAACAGTTTATTTATTTATTTTCCCATTTCCTGGTTGGTCAATGGTATTTGGCCACAATGATCCAGTGGCTAGTCATCAAAACTAAAGAAAGTGGGGGAAAAAAAAAAAAAACCTGAAGAAAGTGAACATTTACGGAAAACATTCTGATATAAAGTTTCCTCCATTCATCTTTAGCCCAGGGCTTCCCGTTCATATTCACCATTTCCTGTTGTATTTTAGTGTTCCTTGTGGTGGACTGAAATAACATAATTGTCCCAGAGCCTGTGACTATGCTTCTGCTAAAAGCTTTTAAAGCAGCATGGTGGTGAGGGGGAAATGGGAAGTTTCTGTATTAGAGCAGAAGGTTGTGGCATTTGTTTGGAATGTATGGAGGGAAGTTTGGAATTCTGGGTCTGCGCTGTGAGGAAGAATGTACATGATGTATACGAATGGGGGTAGGGAGGAGGTCCTCGATGCCCCAACAACCCAAGACACAACATGGCGTCCTCCGATCTATAGGGAATCTTAGACACTTAAGCTGATGTCTCTCAGGAGACACAGCCACTGGAACCCAGAATTTGGCTAATTTGATAACTTGAGAGTCTGTAAACCTCACTAACAACCTGTCAGGGCTTTACATGAGTGCTCTGAGACCTCAGAAACAAAGCAGAGTCACAACAAAGCATTCTGTCTCTGTCCCCTGGTACAGCGTGTGCTTCAGGCTTCTTCATGTTTGTGTTAGCTGCTTATCCTCTTCTGGTCTTTAATACAATCAGGGCTTTATTTTGTATGGCATCCCAAACGCTGCCTAAAATAACACCACTACTTCTAAAGTGGATGACTGGTGAAGACAAAAGAGGTTTTCAGTGAGCATTCAGAGTGACATGTAGAAAGCCACAGAGGGCTGTCCCAAACAAGGGGACCAACTGAGAAGGCACTATTCCCAACAAAGACAAAATTGTGTGGACAATTTAATTTGGCCAGCCATATCCGAGGAAAGAAGCAAAAGCCAGCAGCAGGTCCACTTGAGGCCAGGATATGAAGAGCTTTGCAAACAAGAAACTGGAACTTGCCCCAGAACCAGCAGAGAGGTTATGGGTACATGATAAACCCCAAAAAAATCAAACCCGTTGCCGTCGAGTCGATTCCGACTCATGTAAAATCATTTAATCTCTCCTATAGGAGCTCCTGACCCCAAAGGCATGGAGGCCCTCATGCAATGGGTAGTACAATATACAGATCATGGAGTCTGTGCTGTGAATATCAAATTGGGGGTTCCTAAGAACCACGTGGGAAGCTTGTTAAAATGCAGATTTCCAGACCCCACCCAAGAGATTCTAAGTCTGGAGTGGGGCCTGGAATCTGCACTTTTCACAACCTCCTAGGTGATGCTGATGCTGATGCTGGTCTATAGACTATACTTTGAGAAACACTGTCCTTGTACCAAAAAAAACCCAAACCCATTGCTGTCGCCACCCATTTCTCTAAACCATAAATTAAAGTTCCAAACCTCCTTTTGTAAGTAGCATTTGTAAGTTCTTGCTTTGGAGAAATTTCCTGTTTGTTGAAAAGTTGCTTAGAAGGGAAACTTTTCTATTACAGGGATCTTTTGCCCTAAATCTTCATGGTTATTTTTATTGAGCATCTACCAGGTGCTTAAAATTTAGGAGAAGAGCTGAGATAAACTAAACTAGCTTTCAATAGATTAATTTCATAGCTCTGTGTGGGTGTGGGTGTGGGTGTGTGTGTGTGCGCGCGCACGCTTTTGTGGTAGCCGCCCATTAGAGAGGTTGGGCTGGAGAAGATGTTGAACTGACAAGTAATGGAAGCCCTGGCATTGAATCTTACTAGGAGTTAATCTTTGGATAGGACAGAAAACCAATTTAGTGACTGTGTACCCCCAAGATAGTATTTAGTTCCATCACTAGGAATGACCCCTAAAAGACATCTAGAAGATGAACATTCATATACCATATGACCCAGCAGTTCCACTCCCAGAACACAACAGAAATGCATACGTATATTCACCAAAAAATAAATCCAACAATCTCTACAGCAGCACTGTATGATTCCATTTGTATAAAGTTCAAAAACAGGCAAAACACATCTAGAGTGCTGGAAGTCAGAATAGTGTTACCTTTGGAGGAGGCTTCTGGGGTACTGATAATACACTTTCTTGATATTCTTTGCAAAATTTAATCAAGCTATACATTTAAGATTTGTGAGTTTTTCTTTATGTTTACTTCAATTTAAAAAGTGTACATAAAAAAGGGCATCCAGTCTGCAACCCTCACTTCCTAAGTGAGGATGCTGAGGCTGAGAAATAACAAGTAACTTGCTTGAGATCAACCACCTAGTACTACCGAATGTTCCCTTCCACTTGGATGCAGATCAGTGCATGTGTGGGTTTGGGGAATGCTAGCTTAAATAAGGCCAAGAGGCGTAGGAGCAAGAAAATAAGCAAGCGAAAACAGAGAGAGAGAGGAAGATATATCAGACACTTTTAGTTGCCTATAGAACAGGCCTTTGCTCCCTTCTTCATTGTTTGCTGCCCTGTCTCTTCCTTCTTCACGTCAAATGCAGTCATGCAAGGACATTGTCTTAGTTATCTAGTGCTGCTGTAAAGAATACAAGTTTATTTTCTAACAGTTGAGGAGGCTAGAAGTTCAAATTCCGGGCGTGGTTCTAGGGGGAGGTCCTTCCTTGCCGGCAGCCCCTGGAGTCTTTGGTGTTCCTTGGTGTTCCTTGGCATCTGTCTTTCTCCTTTGTGAGTCTCATTCTTTTATAATTCAGAAGTGATTAGGTTTAGGGCCCACCCTACTTAGGCATGACCTAATTAACATAACAAAGAATACCCTATTTCCAAACAGGATCAGACAGGGGCCAGGACTTCGGTACATATTTTGGGGGAACACAGTTCAATCCATAACAGACATGATACCTGGAGCTGTGACAACCATCTTGTGGCCATGAAGGGAAACATTCCCAATACTCCGATGGAAAAAGCTTGTATCATTGATGGCATCATTGAGCCACTGCACTTAACTCCACACTTCATAAGTAAAAAATAAACATCCTTACGGTCGCAGTCATTTTAACTGGCATCCCTGTAACTTGCAGCTGAATTTATCCTTACAGATTCAGAAGACAAAGAATATGAGCAAGCAAGGGAAAGTGTGAGAGTTTATGCTTGTGGGTAACAATGCTAGCACAGCAGTACCATCCTTCTATAACATGTATTCTCCAACGGGGCGATATAATCCCTGTTATTGTTGTTTGGTGTCATCAAGTCGGTTCCAGCTCGTAGTGACCCTATGTACAACAGAAGGAAACATTACCCAGTCCTGCACCATCTTCACAGTCTTTGCTATGTTTGAGCCTATTGTTGCAGCCACTGTGTCAATCCATCTCATTGAGAGTCTTCTTCCTTTTTGCTGACCTTCTACTTTACCAAGCATGATGTCCTTCTCCAGGGACTAGTCCCTCCTGATAACATATCCAAACTATGTGAGATGAAGTCTCGTCATCCTCACTTCTAAGGAGCAGTCTGGCTGTACTTCTTCCAAGACAGACTTGTTTGTTCTTCTGGCACTCCATGGTATATTCAGTATTCTTTGCCAACACCCCAATTCAAAGGCATCAATTCTTCTCCAGTCTTCCTTATTCATTGTCCAATTTTCGCATGCATATGAGATGACTGAAAATGCCATGGCTTGGGTCAGGCGCTCCTTAGCCCTCAAGGTAACATCTTGCTTTTTTAACACTTTAAAGAGGTCTTTTGCAGCAGATTTGCCCAATGCAATATGTCATTTGATTTTTTGACAGCTGTTTCCATGGGTGTTGATTGTGGATCCAAGTAAAATGAAATCCTTGACAACTTCAGTATTTTCTCCATTTATCGTGATGTTGCTTATTGGTCCAGTTGTGAGGATTTTTGTTTTCTTTATGTTAAGGTGTAAACCATACTGAAGGTTGAAGTGTCTGATCATCATCAGTAAGTTCTTTTTAAGTCCTCTTTGCTTTCAGCAAACAAGGTTGTGTCAAGGTAGTTAATGAGTATTCCTCCAATCTGATGCTGTGTTCTTCATACAGTCCAGTGTCTTGGATTATTTCCTCAGCATACAGATTAAGATGGTGAAAGGATACAAACCTGATGCACACCTTTCCTGATTTTAAACCATGATTATAACCTGTAAGGGGAAAAATTTATTTCCTGGGGGTGGGGGGGAACGACAAAAAAATCTTAGATATTACAATGGTTTGAGGCTCTCCAAAGCTCAACTCTACCCAACAAAATCTTATTCTTTAGTATGTAATTTTTCTTGTTAGAAAGAATTTAAAGTTAATTTAATTTTTCTCCTTAGGGGTGATAATGAAAGAAAAGTTGCAAAACACTACTCTATAAAGATGCAGGAAGAGCTCTAAAACAGAAGAGGGAAATAGAGTTAATGTGTACAGTAGAGCTCCTGATCCCTTCCCAAATCCTCTGAATTCCACTGGGTCTTCCCGGATCCTTGCCCCAGTTTCTACCACTGTGGCAGCTCCAGCCAAGCCTGCTCTGCTCTGTCCCTCCTGGGCTTTCTAACCCATGTGGTAAATGACTGTGCGGGGATACAGACTAGTCCTCATTACACAGAGGTAGGGAGACTGTGCATGCATGAGGCCTCATCTTTCTGTGTAACCTGTGGGAAGTGTAGCAAGATGGTGCTCAGCAAGAAAATTATACTCAGTACCCAGATTATAGATCTAAGTGAGGTGACTTGCTAAAGGCAGGTCCCTTCCACCCAGCTATATAAGATAATTATGCTGGAGTTTCCGGATACCCTGACTGGGGCTGTAGAAGGTTTGGTTTGCCCCAACTTGGGCTTCTGTAATGTGACAGGCACCCATGAAGAAAACATGGGGACCCAGAAAGCTGCACTCACCATTAATCAGATTTCCTCTTCTATCCATTGCTGGGATAGTAGCCTTTTGAATTTATGCCAGGAAACTGAAGTTTTATCGGTGGAGGTCCCATTTTCTCCACCCCGTCCCACACTAGAATGAAGGTTCCTTCAGCTCAGAATTTCTAGTGCATCTGGTGTATCATGGCTCCCCCAGGTCAGCATTCTTCTGAGGTTGCCAGTCTCCCAAATTTACTCATTCAGCTGCTTCTTGTCATCTAGCCAAGGCAGACCTAAATTCTTCCTAGGAAAAGCTGTACATCAAGCCCTTCAGAGTGGATTTTAAAAGGTTATTGATAAAAGTAAACTAATTTGACACCAAAGTAAAAGCAGAGTTCCAGCTTCACCTCAACCACTGGATTATTGTAAATTCTCAGAATTAAGGTCTGCTCAGCTGACTTTCTTCCACCCATTAGTATTACTACTATCCAGAACCCCCTGGGTTGCCAGTATTCTCTGGGGATAAGGAATCTTAATGGGATACCAAAATTAAACCATGACATCATTCCTTTGAAAAAATGGAACATATGCTAAAAATCATAATTTAATATATTAGTGTAATTTTTGGTAGAAGAAAATAGTTTAAAAAAGGCTACTGTCATCTAGACAACTCCTGTATTTTTCCTAAGGTAGAGAGGATACCTATTACATTTGACGATATTGCTGCTGATGGTATTCCATCATGTGGATAAGAGAAGCTACAAATTGTTCAAATATTCAGCTGAGACCCAGGGCACCTTGGGGTAGTCTGGTGAGTGATTCAAGAAGGTAGAGGGCATATCTCTTACTTGCAGCTTCAGGTGGTGCAAAAATCAAGAGAGTGTGCACAGCTGAGTACAGAGGAGGCAAGATCAGAAAACTAGAGTAGGGGGTATGACATGGTTACTAAAGCAAGGAGGGAGGCCCAAAAGCAAGTGTCAAAGGTCAAGAAAAGAGCCAAGGTTCCAGAACCAGGACAAATAGGTCCAGAAAATAAGTGTAGTTTGGCTCCTTTTTGACCATTGCCATCAGGACCCCAATTTCAATTCTTTATCTGAAAGGGAAAGTCATTGTGGTCAAGGCAGGTCTCAAAGCATCCTCTGAGCAAGCACAATATACCCTGCAGCAACCACACGCTGATCAGGGGTCTGTCTTTTGAGAGTGTGCCTCCTCCCTCTTCCTGCCTTTTGGGCCTTATCTCCCCTAACACTGTTGAAAAAGAAGCTTCTCTCTCATTAGTAACTTCTTCCCAAAATTTAGTAAAGAAATGAGGGTCTACTTGATTAATGGCTATGAAAGAATTAAGAATTAATCCACTCCATATAGAATTAAATATATAAATATAAAAATAAAATATTACAAGAATATTGTCTTAGGCTGGGTTCTCCATAGAAGCAAAACCAGTAAAGTGTATAAATATATATATAGACAGAGATTTACATCAAGGAAACAGCTCATGTGATTGTAGAGGCCAGAACATCCCAAGTCCACGGATCAGGGCAGAGGCCTCTCCCAAGTCACACAGCCGCACAGAAGCTGGAAAGCCCAAGATCAGCAGGTTGGAGAGCAGGGCTCCTGCTCACAGGCTGTGAAGGTTGATGAATTCCAAGATCAGCAGGCAAGACCACAAGGTTTCTCCCGATTCACATAGCTGCAGGGGCTAGCGAACCCAAGATCGGCAGGTCTGAGAGCAGAGCTCCACTCACAGGCTGTGCAGATCGATGAATCCCAAGTTCAGCAGATAAGCTGACAGCTCAAGTCCCGAGCACCAGAGATGAGACGACAGGAGGCAGCCGCAGGATCCAGAGAGAACAAAAAGTCAGAACGTCTGCTTATATTCAGATGCGGGCCACACCCCCAAGGAAACTCCCTTTCATCTGATTGGCTTCTCACGGTATATTCAATCATAGGAGTGATCACATTAAAATAATGGGGATCATGGCCCAGCCACGCTGACACACAATCTTAACCATCACAAATATTTATATAGATTTGGAGTAGGATAGGCCTTTAGCAACACTGGAAACTGGAAATCTAGAAGCTATAAAAGAATAAACATATCTGACTATATGAAAATTAAGAAAATTTTCTATTAAAAATACTATATATCAAAGACAAATGATATTGGAGGGAGTGGAGGGTGACAGCTGAAGAGTATGGGGTTTCTTTTTGAAGTGATGAAGAATGTTCTAAAATTGATAGTGATGATGGTCGCACAACTCTGTGATGATACTATAAACCACTTTAAATGGGTAAATTGTACGGTATGTGAATTATATTTCAAAAAAGCTGTTACAAAAAAGAAAAGACATGATAATCTGGAAAAATTTTTTTGGAACACAAATGACCCACAGGCATTAATATCCCTAATACAAAGTGCTCCTACAAATTAATAAGGAAGAAACAATTCATAGAACAAAATGGCAAATAGATATGGATAGTTAATTCAAGAAGGAGGAAATACGGGTACTGGTACAACAACAGATACATAGACCAATGGAACAGAATTGAGAATCCAGACATAAATTCATCCACCTATGAGCAGCTGATATTTGACAAAAGCCCAAAGTCCATTAAATGGGGGGAAAGACAGTCTCTTTAACAAATGGTGCTGGCATAACTAGATATATGTCTGCAAAAAAATGAAACAAGACCCATACCTCACACCATACACAAAAACTAACTCAAAATGGATCAAAGACCTAAATATAAAATCTAAAATGATAATAATCACGGAAGAAAAAATAGGGACAACGCTAGGAGCCCTAACACATGGCATAAACAGAAAACAAACCATAACTAACAATGCACAAACACCAGAAGAGAAACTAGATAACTGGGAGCTCCTAAAAATCAAACCCTAAGATCAAAAGACTTCACCACAGGAGTAAAAAGACTGGGAAAAAAATTTTTTGGCTACAACATATCCAATCAGGGTCTAATCTCTAAAATCTACAAGGTACTGCAAAACCTCAACAACAAAAAGACAAATAACCCAACTAAAAAATGGGCAAAGGATATGAACAGGCACTTCACCAAAGAAGACATTCAGGTGGCTAACAGATACATGAGGAAATGCTCATGATCATTTGCCATTAGAGGACTGCAAATCAAAACTAAAATGAGATACCATCTCACCCCAACAAGGCTAGCATTAATCCAAAAAACACAGAATAATAAATGTTGGAGAGGTTGTGGAGAGACTGGAACACTTATATGCTGCTGGTTGAAATATATAATGGTACAATCACTTTGGAAATCGATTTGGTGCTTCCTTAAAAAGCTAGAAATAGAAGTACCATAATCCAGCAATCCCACTCCTTGGAATATATCCTAGAGAAATAACAGCCATCACACAAATAGATATATGCACACCCATGTTCATTGCAGCACTATCAAAACAGCAAAAAGATGGAAACAACCTAGGTGCCCATCAACGGACAAATGGATAAGCAAATTATGGTATATTCACACAATGGAATACTATGCAACGATAAAGAATGATGAATCCATGAAACATCTCACAATGTGGAGGAATCTGGAAGGCCTTATGCAGAGTGAAATTAGTCAGTCTCAAAAGGACAAATATTGTATAAGATCACTATTATAAGAACTCAAGAAAAGGTTTCAACACAGAAAAAAACATTCTTTGCTGGTTATGAGGGTGGGGAGGGAGGAAGAAGGGAATTCACTAACTAGATAGTAGACAATAATCATCTTAGGTGAAAGGAAGGACAACATACACTACAGGGGAAGTCAGCACAACTGGACTAAACCAAAAGGTAAGAAATTTCCTGAACACAACCAAATACTTTGAGGGATAGAGTAGCAGGGGTGGGAGTCTGGGGACCATGGTTTCAGGGGACATTTAGGTCAATTGGCATAACAAAGTTTATTAAGAAAACGTTCTGCATCCCACTTTGGTGAGTAGCATCTGGGGTCTTAAAAGCTCGTGAGAGGCCATCTAAGACGCATCAATTGGTCCCGACCCACTTGGGGCAAAGGAGAATGAAGAACACCAAAGACACAAGGAAAATATTAGCTCAAGAGACAAAAGGGCCACATAAACAAAAGACTCCATAAGCCTGAGACCAGAAGAACTAGATGGTGCCTGGCTACCACCAATGACCGCCCTGACAAGGAACACAGCAGACAGTCCCTGACAGAGCAGGAGAAAAGTGGGGTGCAGAACTCAAATTCACATAAGAAGACCAGACTTAATGGTCTGACTGAACTAGAGGAACCCTCGAAGACATGGACCCTGGACTCTCTGTTAACCCAGAACTAAAACCATTCCCAAAGCCAACTCCTCAAACAAAGATTAGACTGGACTGTAAAACATAAAATAATACCCATAAAGGGTGTGCTTAGTTTAAGTAGATACACGAGACTAAATGGGCAGCTCCTGTCCAGAGGTGGGATGAGAAGGCAGAAAGGGATATGAGCTGGTTGAATGGACACCGGAAACCGAAGGTGGAAAGGGGAAGTGTACTGTCACATTATAGGGATTGCAACTAGTGTCACATAACAGTATGTGTATAAACTTTTGTATGAGAAATTAACTTGAGCTGTAAACTTTCACCTAAAGCACAATTTAAAAGAAAGAAAGAGGAAATACAGATGACCAACTGTGGCACGATGGATCACTTTTATATGGCCTTTCTCGCCATGGTCTTATAACTGCCACCAAATGACTGGGTTGGAATATGCAAATGAGGTGCTTATGGCCTGCCAAGAGGATTGGACAGCTTGCTAATAATGCAAATACAGTGCATGGCACTGTTTTGGGGGCGGGACCATGCAAATAAGGTGTATGGAACCCTAACAAGGGGATTGGTCTGTTTTGCCATCCTGCTAGGCTTAAAGTGAGTCATTCCAGAGGCAGACAAAGGGGAACCTCACTACCACCAAGAAAGAAGAGATGGGAGTGGAGTGCATCATTTGGACTTGTGGTCCCTGTGCTGAGAACCTCCTAGACTCAGGAGACAGAGCTATATCACCGGAGATGGCACAAGACATCGAGAAGCAGCAGCAGAGAAACAGCAGCAGTAGGACCAGGAGACTGGCGCAAGACAGTGCAGTGGGCTTCCTGGACCATGGAGCAAGGCAGTTACAGTGGGTGTGCCATCCCACAGAAAGAGAGAGCTGAGAGCCTTCTGGCAGGAGGCTTCCTAGCCATGTGGGGTGCCTCCAGGCAGTGGTTGGCAGAGCTAAACTTGCTGACCCAGGGAGCTAAAGCTGAGCACCTTTGTGCAGGAGGCTTCCTAGTGGAGTAGGTGCCCTGGGCACTTATTGGCGGAGCTAAAGATCTTTGTAACACTCACCCAAGCAGAGCAGAGGCTGGGCCAAAGGGACGAGAGGCCGAGGGCCAGAGAGAGGCCTGCCTGCGAGCACGGCTGAGAAGAGGCTGTCCTGATCAAAGAACTGCATCTTGAGTCATTCCTGATCCTGATTTGTAACCTGCTACTTCCCTAATAAACCCCATAACTGTGAGTAAGGTCTATGAGTTCTGTGTAGCCACTGCAACGAATTATTGAACGCAGCAGAGAAGTAGAGAGTGCTGTGGGAGGGACAGCTGGTGTCAGACCTGGTAAAAAGTCGGAGGGTGGAAGTATGTCTGACCTCCACCTCACAGAAATCAGCTTTGGGCTGTTGATGCTGACAGTGATTCTCTGTCCCCCTCGTGAAGTTAGAGGAGGTGCAATGCCCCTGCCATGCCATTTTTGACACCAGTATTATTTCTGAAAAAATATTCAACCTCACTAGAGATCAAGGATATGCCAATGCAATTTTCACCTATCTTCTTGTCAAAAATCGAAAGACCAATGAATTATAATCAAGTGAGGATTTATGTTTTATAGAGGCCTGAAATTGAAACAATTTGGGGGGCCCTTCTGAAGGAAAAGAATTTAAAATTTCAAATCAAAATCCAGTGCAAAGGTGAATATTTATTTAGAATGAGAATATGAATCATCACAAATTATAAATTTTATAAAACTGACATCACAATCATAACAAACATGAAGGAAAAGATTCTGTTAGCTTCTTGACACATCTGTACAATACTTTTTTTCATGGTCTTTGTATTCATATTAAGAGCTTCTTTGTATGACAACTATTTGATAATATTGTTTTCTATAGTGAGAATAGAAAGACAATTCTTCTAGCATGGTTGATTGAAATTTGCTTTTTTATTATTGGTTACAAAAGTTTCTTTCACTTCAAACTCATTGTTGGTGATGCGATGCTAAGAGGTGATCTGATATGCTGGCAGTTATAAAATACATGAGATACCACCAGATACACTCACTGTTAATTGTACTGCTACAGATATTTGCCCTACACACACAAGGATTCTAATAAATTCTGTTTCATGTGAGTTTCACCAAAAAGAAAAAAAAAAAAACTGTATGATGAGTTTATTATTGTATGCACCATACTATCAATGATATCCCTGATAAGAGAGAACTTGTGGTTTTGGCTAACCATCAAAATAACTGAATCATTCACTTGCAATTTTATAGTTTTGATGATGATGGGAAGAATTTTCTACAGACTAGCTTCTGGCTCCATACGTTTCAAACTTTGCTTCTTCTCCATTATCCTCATACATTTGGTGCCACGTCCTATAGACAAGTTCACTTCATGATGTAACCTCCGGCCATGCATCTTCCTAGGAGTATACCTGGAAGCTAGTCCTGCACCAGGATGCCTAGCAATAACTGAACACTGCACAGAAGTGATAGTGAACCTCATAAATAAAAATTTCTTAAAACCAAATCAGTTGCTCTCGAGCCAATTCTGACTCATGGTTGACCCCATGTGTGTCACGGTAGAACTGTGCCTCATAGGGTTTTCAATGGCTGTCATCTTTTGGAAGTAGATTGCCAGGCCTTTCTTCCTAGGTATCTCTGGGTGAATTCGAACCTCCACCTTTTGGTTAGCAGCCAAGTGTTTAACCGTTTTTGCCAACTAGGCACTCCAAACTTCATAAATACATCCTGTGAAACTCACATAAATGCAAGGGCAGATTATCCAATAGGCAAGGTAAACACAGTGTTTACCTCGCTTACCAGATCTTCTCTAGTGAAATTGTTTACAGATTAGTAAGCAAACACAAGTAAGCCCATGCTTACCTTGCTTACTGGGTCATCCGCCCCTGTCAGGGATTGTAAATTTGAAGAGACTTTGATTCTGTATGAAGGTGCTGTGGGGCTGGGAGAGACACAGATGCCATCCACACCTAAAAAGCTTTGATGTGGTGGAAAAATGTGAAATCATTTACTACAGATGATCAAGGTAAGCACCAAGCTTACCTTGCCTATTGGATAATCTGCCCCACGTAAATGTATCCCCAGCTTAATATTCAAAATGGGGAGGGGAATTCAGAATGGAAAGGCACAGTTGTCTTAACTGGTTGCTGTTAATTTACTTTTGCAAATTTTACAAAAATACATGACCCTGTGAACACATTTGCTAAAGTTTCTCCCAGGGCCTTGGGAACAAATGTTCAAGTGAAGGGCCCTGAAAGCTTCATCACAGGAAATCTGCCTCTCTGTCCACTGCTGGCAAGGATACATGGAAATAGACGCTCTCAAACAAGGTTGGCAGAAACATGAAGTACCACTGAAATAAAAGCGCCAGTACCTAGGGATATACGTGCAAAGATGTTTATGGCAGCATCGTTTGTAGAGGCAAAGAAGTGGAGATAACCTACACATACATCACCAGGGAAAAGGCTGAGCAAATTATAGTACATCCACACTAAATTATGCAGCAATAAAAAAATAATTAATTAGAACTTTATGTATTGGGAGGTCAATGATACATAAAAAGGTAAGTGATAGAGTAAGTAATATGTATTGTGGGATTATATTTTTGTAAATAAAAGAAACTGTATGTATAAATATATATATACGTAAATATACATGTAAACATATATATACCAAAAAAATACCAAACCCGTTGCCGTCGAGTTGATTCTGACTCATAGCGACCCTATAGGACAGAGTAAAACTGCCCCATAGGATTTCCAAGGAGCGGCTGGTAGATTTGAACTGTGGACCTTTTGGTTAGCAGCCGAGCTCTTAACCACTTGCACCACTAGGGCTCTCTCACTCCCTGTCTCCTTCTCTCCCTCTCTCCCTCTCTCTCTATATATATACAGATATATTTATTTATATATTTGTATGAGAATAGGAAAAACCGTGAAAGAATACGCACCTGACTGTTAAGGTTTTAATTTGTGGGGGAGCAGCACAGGGAGTGAGTGGAGGGGTAGCACAGGGAGTGAGTGGAGGGGTGGACAAGATTATTAAGTTTTTCTTAATTAACAAATTTAATAAATTTGTGTGTGTAAGTGAGAGAGAGAGGCACCATAAATGTGTGATATGCAGGACCTTCTAAGATGTGGGGGCAGGAATCCCTCTTGCTTGGGCCTAAGGGTAGTACTGGGCCTGTTGTTATTGGGTGCCGTTGAGTTGATTTCGACCCATGTGACAGAGTAGACCGACCTCATGGGGTTTTTTTTTTGGGGGGTTGTAATCTTTATGAAAGCAGATAGCAGGTCTTTTCTCCCACAGAGCCACTGGGTGGGTTGAAATTGCCTCCTTTTCAGTAAGCAGCAAAGCGCTTAATCGTTTGTGCCACCAGGGCCTGTTGTTGTTGTTGCTATGTGCCATTGTGTGGGCCGAAAGACTTCACACTGTGCTTTGTAAATGAAGCTTTTACAGTTTTTTAAATAAAGAAACCCGGAGGGAGAACTGAATCACCATAGGGCATGTGGTGGTATAGGCAACAAACTGAAAGGAAGGCATCAGTAAGGGCATCCTCTTAACACTGTGAATAGTGATTGAGTTTGCCAAAACATCAACTGTCACATAAAGTATAAAGTACTGATTTGAATTAATTAGTTTTGTGTTTAAGTTGCAAGCCTAAATTCTAAACAATTATTAATTTTGAGAAATATCATCATAGTTACTTTGGAAATCTTATAAAGGTAAGTAATCTTTATATGCAGATACAGGACTTGTGTTGATTTACAGGTATCAGGAATAGACTGTTGAAATTATCATTCGTGTTGTCAAGTAAAAGATTTCTCAAAACGATAAATCAACTTATTTCATAGTACTCTGGGAGAACTACTTAATTAAAAGAAACCACGTCAGTGACAACAAGAGAGACAGGCAAGTTACTAACTTAAAGCTACAGTCCCGTATTTAGGCATTAGATCTTGGATACTGGGCAGGAATCTCCCTTTAAAATAACGGTAAATTGCCTGTAAGAGAATGCATTTGTAGGTCTCCTAAGAGGTAGCATTAGCTAATGTTGGTACAAAATTGTCCTGTCTGATTTACCTTCTATCATCCCTACACTGCCCTGCCTGGTACATCGCACATCGAGAGCGCTCAATGAAAAGCTTAGATGGTAAAAAACAAATCAAATCTCAGAAGGTTATATATGTAGTATGTTGGCAACTGTATAAAGTTTTAAAATATTTAAATCAATGTAATACGTTTTTTAGGGATATAATGTAAAATGTTAAGATATGCTTTGGAACAATAAACATAAATTCAGGAAAGAGGTAACCACCTCTGAGGGGGAGGAAGGGGAAGATCATAGAAGAGTGTCCAGGAGGATTCAAAGGTATTTGAAATGTGTTTTGTTTGTTTGTGAGTGGTATGTTCAGGAGTGTCTTATATTGTTACCTATGTATTTTTATATACCTGAAATATTTCATTAAAATGCAGCCCAGGCCCCGCCCCCCCCAAAAAAACTTTCCAGCATTTATTTCTAAAATATTCTCACATTTGCTCTGAGTAGGCTATGAAAAGTACTGTATTAGTTTCCTATGGCAGCTGTAACAAATTACCACAAACTTGGTGCCTTTAGTATATATGTGCTGCTGAAGGGAGCACAGTTTATGCCTTTAAACAACAGAAATTTATTCTCTTACAGTTCTGGAGGCCAGAAGTCTAGACTCAGTTTGAGCAGGGTGAAATCAAGATGATGGCAGGGCCACGCTCCCACTGGAGGCTCTTGGGAGAATCTGTTCCTTGTTTCTTCCAGCTCTGGTGGCTGCCAGCATTCCTTGGCTTATGGCCACATCACTCCAGTCTCTGCCTCCATGGTCACACTGCCTTCTCTTTGTGTCAAATCTCCCTCTGCCTCTCTCTTAGAAGGACACTTGTGACTGCATTTAGGGCTCACCTGGATAATCCAGGATAATCTGCCATCTCAAGATCCTTAATTAAATATGTGCTGCAACTGCTTCGTGCCATCAAGTCAATTCTGACTCATACAGACACCATGTGACAGAGTAGAACTGGCTCATAGGGTTTCCTAGGCTGTAATCTTTACAGGAGCAGATCACAAGGTCTTTTCTCCTGCAGAGACACTGGTGGGTTCCAAGCACTGACCTTTCAGTTAGCAGCCCAGCGCTTAATCATTGTGCCACCAGGGCTCCTTAATTACATCAGTAAGACCCTTTTTCCAAATAGGGTCACATTTACAGGTTCCAGGGATAAGGACCTGATATCTCTAGGGGGAGAGGGGCATTGTGTAGTCTATCACAAGTACCTTTACCTGTAGTCACAATCGGTATACAATTCTTCCTAAAAGTGGCTCAAGGGTAATAAATAAAAGGTATTAATTAACTAACAAGGAACTTTAAGAATGTTGGGGGATTTGCAGCATGCAGCATAGGGCTGGTATTTTGTCATTAATGATCTCAAATAAAAGCCTTTCAGAACATTCATTGAATTTATCAACAGCAAACACCTTGAACTTTGACAGAACTGTAATGCTGAAAAGCGTATTAGCTGCACGCAGCGGGAGCCCACCAGTATTATTTGACTAAGAGGTTAGATCAGCCTTTAAAACAGTGAAAAAGCACAAGTGAGAATCTGGCCTGCACGCTTGAAAGTATCTGATAGCAAGGACAAATAAACCATTCTCCGTATTTTCAGTGCCTTGCATGGCATATGGTTCACTAAATGTTTATTGAATTAATGAGTGAAAGCACATTTCATGTTCTACATTCTATTTTGGTGAATAGTGTCTGGGGTCTTAAAAGCTTGTGAGACACCATCTAAGATATTCCACTGGTCTCACCCCATCTGGAGCAAGGGAGAATGAAGAAAGCCAAAGACACAAGGGAAAGATTAGTCCAAAGGACTAATGGACCACAACTACCACAGCCTCCACCAGACTGAGTTCAGCACAACTAGATGGTGCCTGGCTACCACCACTGACTGCTCTGACAGGGATCACAATAGAGGGTCCTGGACAGAACTGGAGAAAAATGTAGAACAAAATTCTAACTCACAAAAAAAGACCAGACTTACTGACCTGATAGAGACCAGAGAAACCCTGAGAGTATGGCCTCCGGACACCCTTTCAGCTCAGTAATGAAGTCACTCCTGAGGTTTACCCTTCAGCCAAGGACTAGACAGGCCCATAAAACAAAACGAGACTAAAGGGGCACAACAGCCCAGGGGCAAGGACTAGAAGGCAGGAGGGGACAGGAAAGCAGGTGATGGGGAACCCAAGGTTGAGAAGGGGAGAGTGTTGACATGTTGTGGGGTTGTTAACCAATGTCACAAAACAATATGTGTACTAATTGTTCAATGAGAAGCTAGTTTGTTCTGTAAACCTTCATCTAAAGTATAACTAAAAAAAAAAGAGAAAGAGCAAGCACATTTCAGGTTTAACTGCGTTTAAATGAATGAGCAATCAGCAAGCGTACCTACTTAACACTGGTCTAGGCACTTTGAGGATACTCAAATGTACTGGAAACTTGGTCTCTTAGAGGTGACCAGATTAAAGGCAGGTGACATAAAGAGTTACACTGCACTCATACTGCCATTCTCCATGGGGAGCTTAATGCAGTTTAGTAAGTCCTCTCCATAGCCCACTCAAAACACTAGAGTTCCATTTCTTTAATAAAGGTACAAGTCAGTGGCAAAATAAAACCTTTACTTTTTAAAAAGTCAATCTGTTCAATAAAAAATTTCCTATCTAAACCTCACCCACTCTCATGGCCCTCCTCTACTTGTCCCGCCTTACCTTCCCCTAAGGGGAGAGAGGTAGGGTGACCTAGTGTCTTGGTGTCTGTGCCACACTGGCCTGGCTCGCCAACTGTACCCGACTGAACTCCACGCGGAGCCTCAACCTGCACCAGTTGTGTCCATGCCTCACATTCTTACCCTTGAACACAGTTATAAGCACAAGAAACAGCTTAACCTAGCAGTTTAGTTCACTATTATAAACAAATATGGTGGCACTTTGGGCATGTTACTTCATTGCTTAAAGCCTCAATGTCCCCACACCTTTAAAATAGGAAGGAGATTAGTGTATCCTTCTCAAAGGGTGGTCTTCAGATAATGCATTTGGAGTTCTAGCACATATTAAAGATACCAATTTTCCCTAAAGTTTCTAGTTTAATTTCATGGTAAGCTAGTTCTTCATTCATCAAACCAAGGAACCAACTCTCTGCCCACTGACTTAACTAAAACCCACTTTTTCTTCAAGGGCAGCTTCTCTCGTATTCCTGTAACATGGAGAACGCTCTTGTGTCCAGTTACATATATCATGGCATGGGGATGGGGAAAAGGGCACATTATTATTTCAAACATCCACACTATTAATTCCAAACTTCCACTGTCATACAAAAACTCCAATTCTTTTGATACAAATGCATCTGGTTACACCACCCTCATCCTCTTCTCATTGCTGTCATCTACGGACATGTTCATGGAGGACTTTAGCCCTTGGGTCAGTCTTTCTTCCTTCTCACCGCAAAGCCTGCTATCATCCTAGATGATATCAATGTCCACATAAATAATTAATTCTAAAGGAACCCTACCACCTCCCTTAATTAGATAATCCTCCAAGGATAACAATGATGAGTGACCTGCTTTAGCAGGTAGTGGTACTGATGAGGAAAAAAGGCATCCTATTGCTCCTTTGCTTTATGTATTAGTTATATAATTCTGTGTAACAAATTACCCCAAAATTTAGTAGCTTACAGCAATAATAAACATTTATTATCTTACATAGTTTCTATGGATCAGGAATTTGTGTGTAGCTTCGCAGAGTGTTTCTGGCTCAGGATCTCTTATGAGGCTGCAATCAAGATGTTAGCCAGAGCTGCAGTCATCTGAAGGCCTGTCTGGGGCTGGAGGATCCACTTCATAGGTGGATCACTCACTTGGCTGGCAACTTGGTGCTGGTTATTGATGGAAAGCCTCGGTTCCTCTCTGCAGGACTTCTTTCATGACCTCACAACATGGTGACTGGCTTCCCCAGAGCAAGTGACCCAAGACAGGACAAGGTGGAAACTGCAATGTCACACACTGAGATTTCCACAGTATCCCATTGGTCACACGGGTCAGCCTTATTCAATGTGGGAAGGGACAACACTAGGAGGGACGTCTTGGAGGCTACCACATTTGGTGTCAAAATCTTCATGCTAGTTTATGTTGTTTTAACACCCTACTGAGTTAGCTAACCAAAAGGTTGGCAGTTCGAATCCACCAGCCACTCCTTGAAAACCCTGTGGGGGCAGTTCTACTGTCCTATAGGGTCACTATGAGTTAGAATCGACTTGACAGCAATGGGTTTGGTTTTTTTTTTTGAGTTAGAGTACCATATATGCTTAATAGAAAATGGTAGACAATACATATCAGGCATCTGACTTTATTTGATTTAATCTTCAAATCAACATTATGAGGTGGTGCTTTTAATACCCCTTTCCACAGATGAAGAAAATGAAGAACAGAGAAGTTAAGTAACTTGTCAAAGTGCCAGTAAGTTGCAGATCTAGAATCTGAACCCAGATAGTCAGCTTCTAGAGGTTGATTTCTTAATCAGTGGACAATTCGGCCCGTTTCTGTAGCTAAAAGTCTCCTAGACTAAGTTCACCTCATTTTCTGTCGTTGTTGCAGTTAGCCGCCATCGAGTTGGCCCTCGACTTATGGTGACCCCATGCACAATGAAACTAAACACTGCCCAGTCCTGTGCCATCCCCAAGATTGGTTGTGGATTGCACCACTGTGATCCATAGGGTTTTCACTGGCTGATTTTCAGAAGTAGATTGACAAGCTGTCATCTGGTGCTGCTATAACAGAAATACCACAAGTGGATGGCTTTAACAAACATTTATTTTCTCACAGTCTAGGAGGCCAGAAGTTCAAACTCAGGGTGCCAGCTCCAGGCGAAGGGTTTCTCTCTGTGTCAGCTCTGGGGGAACGTCCTTGTCATCAATCTTCCCTTGGTGTAAGAGCTTTTCAGTGCAGGGACCCCAGGTCCAAAGGACACATTCTGCTCCCAGCTTTGCCTTCTTGGTGATAGGAGGTCCCTCTCTTCTTTAATTGCTTCTTTTGTATCTCAAAAGAGATTGACTCAAGATACAATCTAATCCTTTAGATTAAGTCCTGCCTCATCAAAATAACTGCCTCTAATCCTGCCTCACTAACATCATAGAGGTAGGATTTACAACACATAGAAAAATCACATCAGATCACAAAATGGTGGACAACACAGTACTGGGAATCATGGCCTAGCCAAGCTGACACACATTTTGGGGGACATAATTCAATCCATGACACAAACCTTTCTTCCTAGTCCATTTTAGTCTGGAAGCTCCACTGAAACCTGTTCAGCATCATAGCAACACGAAAGCCTCCACTGACAGACTCGTGGCGGCTGTGAATGAGGTGCACTGGCAGGGAATTGTACCCAGGTCTCCTGCAGGGAAAGTGAGAATTCTACCACTGAACCACGAATACCCTCCATTTTCTGTTACAGGACCTAAAATAAGAATACTTTTTTATTAAATTGAGCAACGTATTTGTGGTAGCCAGCTTGTAAGATGGCCCCAATGATCCAACCTCCAGGTAGTCACAGCTTTGTGTAGTGCTCTTCCATGATGCTTATTGATTGTGAGGATTTTTGTTTTCTTTATATTGAGGTGTAATCCATAGTGAAAGCTGTAGTCTTTAATCTTCATCAGTAAGTGCTTCAAGTCCTCTTCACTTTCAATATGCAACATCATGATAAATGGAGAAAATATTGACGTTGTCAAGGATTTCGTTTTACTTGGATCCACAATCAACACCCATGGAAGCAGCAGTCAAGAAATCAAACGATGCACTGCATCAGACAAATCTGCTGCAAAAAATTTCTTTAAAGGGTTAAAAAGCACAGATGTCACTTTGAGGACTAAGGTACGCCTCACCCAAGCCATGGTATTTTCTATCGCCTCATATGCATGTGAAACCTGGACAACGAGTAAGGAAGACCAAAGAAGAATTGATGCATTTGAGTTATGATGTTGGCTAAGAATACTGAATATACCACAGACTGCCAGAAGAACAAACAAATCTGTCCTGCAAGAAGTACAGCCAGAATGCTCCTCAGAAGTGAGGATGGTAAGACTTTGTCCCACATACTTTGGCCACGTTATCAGGAGGGACCAGCATCTGGGGAAAGACATCATGCTTGGTAAAGTAGAGGGTCAGCAAAAAAAAGAAGACCTTCAATAAGATGGACTGATACAGTGGCTACAACAATGGGCTCAAACATATCAATGATTGTGAAGATGGCACAGGATCCGGCAGTGTTTTATTCTGTTGTACATTGGGTGCTATGAGTTGGAACCGACTCGACGGTACCTAACAACAACAAAAACTTTCACATTGTTTCGGGGTAGTCTGTGTGACCAATAGGATATGGCAGAAGCAATGGTATGTCACTTCCAAGATTAGGTTATAAAAAACACTGTGGCTTCTGTCTTAGTCACTCTCTCTTCTTTTGTATCACTTGTTCTAGGGAAAGTAAGCTGCAATGTCATGAGCTACTCTGTGGACACGCCTGCATAGGGAACTGAAACTTCCTACAATTGGCCACATGAGTGAGCTTGTAAACAGATCCTTCCACCAAGTCAAGCTTTCAGATGTTCATCCACCATTTTAACTGCAACCTCATGAAAGATCTAAGCCAGAACCACTCATCTGTGCTGCCTGATTCCTGCCCCTCAGAAACTGTAAGATAATAAATGTTTATTGTTTTAAGCTGCTTAATTTCGTGGTAATTGTTTACATAGCAGTAGATAACTGATACAGTAGTTGTCTCAAACTTTTACACATTTGATTTGAAAGGCTGTCTAGCCTAATGCATTCCCCATTAATATTTCATTGCAGAATATCAAAGAAGTTGAAAGTGGCTTCAGTTGGAATCTTGGGACTATTCTCAATTCTGTATTTCAAACTGAAGGTCTAAAATCATGATGGCTTCTAAACGAATAATTTATTTTATAAGGATCAGCATAAAGGTAGTTCCTATGAGATGGAGGTTAAAGATGACCCAAATGTCTGACTTTTCCAAGCTGCTGTACCACTCCATCATCTCTAACATCAAGTACTTCCTTTCCCCTCAGCACTCTCCCTCCTGTCTTTGGGTTCCCTAATTCGCTGCAACATCTCACAGAACTCACGAACCATATAAACGAAATAGCTCACGCAGTTGTGGAGGCTGGCAAGTCCTAAATTAGTGAATCAGGTGTAGACTTCTCCCCCTGGCCCTCAGTCTCTGCCCAAAGGCCCTCAGCTTGCTCACTCAGTGGGCTGGGAAGCCCACTGCGCTGTCTCTGCTTCAGGTCTCTCCTTTGGTGGTGGTGGGCTCTCCTCTCTGCTCTGGAATTGGCTCTCTTTTAAGGCAAAACTGATGAATCCCCTCGATGGGCCACAATTCTTATTTGCACAGCCCCACCCAATCACCTGGGTGGGAGTCACAAGACCATGGCTAGAAAGGCCACACACAAAAGTAATTAATTGCACTGCAGCTTCAGATTAAGCAATTCACAGCCTGTTACCCTGCATTTCCTTAGTAGTTACCAGAGCCACAGGATTCACATGCAGTCCTTTTGTCTATGACTTTCCCCTAGTAGATACGTAGGATTATGGATTTCTCTGCTGACCTAGTGACTAGTACCGAGATGTCCAGTAACACACAGATTTTTTCACTGCTTACAATAATACTAGGAGCCCCTGGGTGGCACAAATGGTTAAGTGCTCTACTACTAGCTGAAAAGTTGGGCGTTCAAACTCACCTAGAGGTGCCTCAGAAAACAGGCCTAGTGATCTGCTTCTTAAAGGTGACAGCCTTGAAAACACTATGGAGCAGTTCTACTCTGCTCACATAGGGTCGCCATGAGTCAGAATCAACTCGACGATGACCAAATAACAACAACAACATAATACTAATGATAGCCAATGTTTACTGAGTGTTTATTTTTGTGTCAAGGAGCCCTAGTGGAGCAAGGGTTAAGCACTCAGCTGCTAACAGAAAGGTTGGCCGTTCAAACCCAACCAGCATCTCCACAGGAGAAGGACCTGGTGATCTGCTTCCGTAAAAATAGGAGCCAAGAAAACCCCACTGGGCAGTCCTACTCTGTCACATGTGGTTGCTATGAGTAGGAATTGACTCGACAGCACCCAGAAACAATAACTATGTTCCAGGTGCTGTTCTAAGTACTTTACATATATTTACTAGTTTATTTTTATTCCCATTTTATAGATGACAGAACTGAGGCACAAAATGTTTAAACAATTTGCTCAAGGTCTGACAATCATTAAGTGTCAGAGCTGGGATCTGAACCTAAGTAATCTGGCCAACTTTTAACCACTGTTAAAATTCTTGTGAGGCTGAAGTTCCAAAAACTGTAGAAGATAAAACAACAGATTTTAGCCTATCCTAGAAAGGCCAACTAATGTCCACCAAGTGGAGGGCAAAACTCTCAGTGGCAAGTTAAACGTATCTTTCTCCTGATAAAGTTCTCCCAACCCTGGAGGCTGAATTTGCCAGGAAATTACAAAACGTTGTTGTGGGGTTAAAACTCCCCCCGCCCCCTATGAGCTTTGTTCAGAATGTCCATTTGTGACTTCTTTCTCTATTGCCTAGCCAGGCAACAAAGTTCTGTCAGCCTTTTTAGTTTCTGTCATCTTTTCAGTCACACCAGGACTTCAAAAGTCCTCTTAACTGAAAAGGGGTTCCGGCCTACTGACAAGATGCTCATGTGTTACACTTTATATCTGGATTAAAGTAGTCAGCCAAGAGCTGGCCTCAGAGGAATTGCTTCCTCCAGAGCAGAGACAGTGTGAGATTTAAAAATGTAGGCGTTAGCATCTGGCAGACCTTCTTCCTTTGAGTCTCAGCTGCTACTTGACACAGAGTAAGTAACTCGACATTTCTGAGCCTTTCACAGGGAATGACAGGACCTGAGCTGATGCCCAGGAAGGGCCTAGAATGTAGCAGGTACTCAAATAAACGCTCGGTGGTCTTATTTCAGTCATGGATCCATGCACAACAAAATTATGCACCACCAACACTTACTACTGAGCAAACATCAATTATTAAAAACCTGTGTTCACATTCTGGCAAAGATGCATAACACGGATTAAGGACCACAGATAGGTGACACACACTAACGTAAGCTTACCTTTTAAGGTAAATGTGTAGAGTGCCGCAATCAGCCATCAGGTGACCCCACTAGTAGCGTCTTGGTGTTCTGAGATGTGGTACACCCTTTTTTTAAATACGGATTATTGCACAGTAGTGACAAACTTCTACATATTTAGTGCTTTTTCTTAAGTATAATTACGTAAACTACAGAACAAAAATATCCCTGGTGTGTGTGTGTGTACACGCGCAACCTAAGTCGACAGGCATCCGCACCGTCGCAATGTCGGACAGGTTTGGTGGCTTTTTCTAGCCAGCTTCCCTGACAAAAGAACAATTCGTGGTGGTAGGGACCCATCCTCTCCCCCATCCAGCCACCCCGCACCCCGTGCGCGCAGTGGTTGGAACCCACCAGCCGCTCTGCGGGATAAAGATGTGGCAGTCTGGTTCCGTAAAGATACTCAGCCTTGGAAACACTATGAGGCAATTCTATTCTGTCTTATAGGGTGTCTATGAGTCAGGAGGGAGGGCGTTAGGCTTTTTTTTTTTTCTCCTTTAGGGACCTATCTAGTCTCCTGTAGCGTCGCTATGAGTCTTAAACCACTCGATGGCTACGAGTTTAGTTTATCTGGTCTCCGCTCCGCCCCGGCCTAGTAGAGTCAGCACCGTGCGCCTCTGCGCCCCGCCCTAGGTCCCGCTTTCAAGATGCCCCGCCTACCCTCGAGCCCCGCCCCAAACAGAGCGGCCTGCATTTCCCGTGAGCCTCTCCGTCTGCCATTCTTCGGAGGGGAAGCGTAATCTGTTCGCACTGAAGCGGCAGTTAAAATACGAATCGCCTTTGCCTGCGGCCGTTGAGTCCGGATCGGAGGCGGGATTTCCGCGCCCTCGGGCGTCACGTCAGTCGGGAGGCGGAAGCGCAGCGTGAGCGGGAGGGATGTAGTGCAATCCTGTGGGTCTCGCTTGCGGGTCTCTAAGTAGTTGAGCCTTTCTGAAAGCAGCGATCCGACGGCAAGGCCGTCCCAGGCGCCCTAGCATCCCCGGTAAGTAGGACAGTCTGTCCGGCCGCGTCGCCAGGCGTTGGAGGTGTGTGGCCGGGCTGATCTGTCCCTGCCGTCTCTTTCCGCAGGGCAGCGGTCTCTCAGCTGGCCTGGCCTCCAGACGCTTCTCACCCCGCCTCCCCTTCTTCGTATGGGCTGCAGTCCCGGCCGAGCCTTCGCCTTCTGCCCGCCCTCCACGCCCTCTGGCAGACCCTTTTGAAACGCCGCGCCAGTCCAGCCCTGTCACATACTTGCTTAACGTGCCCCATCATAAGATGGCCCTGTTGTTCCTCTTGTTTAGCCCGGTCTCGCTAGCCTTGTGCTCTAGCCGCAGGAGACGCAACGATTCATTTATTCAAAACAAGCACCTCTTTTCCAGCCCTTGTACCTTTGCCTGGGTTCCCCTGAAGGCATCCTTAATCCCTCCAATAGAATCAGCTCCTTTCTGCTTCCAGAGCACGTTTTTTAAATTATGTTTTTAGTATGGCTGCTTGAAAAAGACTTTATTTTCCCACTGGATTATATGTTCCTTGAAGGCAGGAATAGCGTCTTGCTCTTTTGATCTCACCAAGGCGTATTACAAAGGCACAGAAACCGACAGCCCGAAGTATACATTCTAGTTTTGTGACTTTGGGTACGGTGTCCCATCTATAAAATATAATAAGTGAAATAACTAATTTCAAGCATCTTACACAGTGTATGGTGCATAACCAAATCAAACCCCTTGCTGTCGAGTCGATTCCGACTCCTAGCGACGCTATAGAACAGAGTAGAACTGCCCATAGGGTTTCCAAGGAGCGGTTGGTGGATTCTCTGTGACCTATGGTCAGCAGCCCATCTTTTGGTTAGCATCCGAGCTCTTAACCACTACCCACCAGGGCTCCTTATGGTGCATAGTAGATACATAATAGTATAAGTTTTTAAATGAATGAAGAGGCACCATCCATGTGTGATTTTTCTTCATAGCACTGTGATCCTGTTGATGCTATGAATTGGTTGATACATTTGGTAGTACTTAGTAAATACAACCTAATGATGTATATTAATGATGGAGGAGTGCTGAATGTTGATATCAACATCTGCAAGAATAAACATGCTCTGTTTAATTACATTCTTAATGCTGTATTTAATTAAATGCTTGAAAAGTGCTTGCAGAGTTTAATTTTGTGATTTGTCTGTGTGCCTTTTCAAATGTACATCTTTCTGAAAAGGTTAAGAAACTGCAAACATTTCAATGTAGGGAGGCTAGCTGTTCCGAACAACTTTTAGTTTGCTAGTAAAGTATGGTGCATTTTATTTGTGTGTACACATATTTTTACAGCTGATTGTAAAGTGTTGACCAGTTGCTACTGAACATATCTGAAACAGAAAATAGGAAGATGGCAGCAAATGCTTCAGGACAAGGTAATGCATGTGGGAATTTCTTTTATGACTAGGATTTTTTCCATCATATATTTAAACATATTTGAATAAGAGAAAGTTTAGCACAGGGCAGTTACTGTAGCCAGAATAAAAAATGTGTAGCAGAGTAACACCGCACTTTGAGTCAGGTCCAACATTATATCATGTCTTAGTCTCCTAGCACTACCATAACAAAATTCACATGTGAGTGGCTTTGAAGAACAGAAATTTGTTGTCTCACTGTTCGAGAGGCTAGACGTTCAAATCAGAATGTTGGCTGTGTTGATTCCTTCTGAGGGCTTTTAGAGAGGAACTGGTCCATGTCTTTCTCCTGGTTTCTGATGGCTGCTGGCAGTCCTTGTCGTTCCTTTGTTGCTTGTAGCTGTATCTTCACATGGTGTCTTTCCCCTGTGTTTGACTCTTGTCTCCCTTTCTATTCAGAATTAATTCGGACTCACCGTCCTCAGGTATGACCTCATTAACTGATGACAAAAGAAAATTTCTATTTTCAAACAAGGTCACCTTCACAGGTACAGGGCTTAGGACTTCAACATATCTTTCTGGGAGAACAATTCAATCCATAAAATACCAGATATACAATATCCTTAATAGTTATTAATCTTATGCTTTAATCTGTGCTCAGATTATTCACTTTGTAAACCTTAGGTCCTCCTTTGACACCTGTGTTCTCTCGATATTTTACTTGATATCAAAAACACTTAGTTAAAAAGTTACATGGTTATCAGGCAATATCTGTGGTTTTATCTTCATTTGATCTAAAAACTTTCATACATATTTCATCTGTGTTAAGAGCTCTAAAGCAAATCAGATTAGACACATTATCATATTACATATATTTTTATTTACTTTATAAAAGTAAAATTTAATCTCTAGAAAGTATTAAATCCCACTTTGTATGTAATTTTCTCATTAAAGACTTGAAGCAAGCCTCCATTTCCATATCAAGTTTAACTCCTATTTTAACCGTATGTATGCTTGACTCATCAACATATTTTTATTGCTTATCTCTGCTCTAAAGAAGTTTGTTTCCTTACTAGTCTGTTATAATAATGCTCATTCCCACTTGCATGTATTTGATCATCACGTATATCTTCCTTTTATCTGAAATGCTTTACTTTCTATTTTTCAAGACCCTCTTCAAATACCAGTTCCTTCATGAAATGTTTTCTTACTCTTTGTGCTTATGATTCCCTTCTCCAAATGTTTATAGTAATTTAAATCTGTGCTATACAATTTAACATTTACAAATTATTATCTTGAAATTTTTGTTATTTTTTTCATCCTTTTATCCACCCAACTCAAATATCTCTACCTTTGTGAAATGAGGCTAACTTAATATTCCTTCCTATTACATATATTTTTAATATTTTTTCAAAAATTATCTTGACTATTCTTTTAGATTGACATGTTCAGATAAAGATTTAGATCTTTTATATTGAGTTATTTATTAGTAATTCTTCTATCCTTTCTATCTATCTTAAAGAAAATAAACTACTAGATTTGAAGGATGAAGGAGAAATAGATATAAAGTTAAATTTTTTCCTGGTACCTTTAATGTGATTTTTAAACTTTGTGTAAAAATGGCATGGCGTGGGGTGTCTGACCACCTCTAACTTCACAGGGGGAAGGAGAATCAAGATCAGCAGCCCAAGACTGATTCTTGAGGTGGAGAGGTTAGACAAATCTTCTCTCTCCAATCTTTATACCAATTCTGACACCAACCATCCCACCCCTTGACAATCAGAACTGTGCAGAAGAGACTCAGGCAGCTGGGAAGCTTAGTGGACCACCCCCTTTCTACTCTAGCACAAATGATAGATCCTAAAAAATACTCTAGTAAGTATAGGATATTCCTGTTTTTTGTTATTTTGTGAGTGAAGATAGCTTGTTGTAAAGGCATGTAACGAAGGATGCTGAGTTATGGAGGCAAGGGCAAAGAACACAAAGATGGGGAGAACATCTCTATATGTCCATTCTGAGCCTCGAGGAAGAAGGTGGGGGATGAGTAGACATCATGCATAGTATTGTATTTCTGTATTATTCTTCCCTGGCTTGCTGTGTTCAGCCTCTGTAATTTCGCGACTCAAGACATTAAAGTGTGGGGAAAATTTGCAATTGAACCAATAAGACTTCCTTATATGATACCATTCCCCTATTCTTGAATGGCATATGAGGTAAGTCACCTTATAGAAAGGTGTATTTTAGAAGAACAGATCATACTTTTCAAAAAGTGTATAGAGACAATTTAGGCAGATTGTTAATAAGCTAATTAAAATTTGTTAACATCTCTTGTAGCGTGCCAAGGGTTAACAATAAAACACTAATTGCTCTTTGCTTTGAAACAAATGTGGTATTTATTGACTGTAGTAATATCATACTGAAGCAGTGGTTGAGTACTGATGGTTTTGGAAATAAATGGTGCATGCTAAATGCCAACCCGAGGAGGAGCAAGCATGCTTTTAATATGCTTTTAGATTGTACAGCTGCAGGAATTAGCTTTTCCTTGGCAGTCATTAAATAAATGAAAACTCTGCTGATTCTGTTTTTTTTCCCCCTAACCTTTATTATGGAAAATTAAAAAAATATAAAAATAAACAAAATAGTGTACCGTATTTTTATGCAGATAACGCATGCCTTCTATGTTTGTCTTCCAACCGCACTCTTCCCCGTGAGGTATTTTCATAAACTCTATGCTAATTTTTTATAGCAACGCTTTAAAAAAAATTAGCTTAGCAGCACTTAAGAAAATACCTCACAGAGGGGAGAGAACAGTGGGAAAATAAACATAGAAGACGTGTTATTTGCGTAAAAATGCAGTAATGAACTTTGATGTACCTTTCACTAAACTGCCATGGTTATTAACATTCTGCCATTCTTGTTTCTTCTATACTTTCACCTACTCCTCCCCACTCGATAATGATTTTTTTTTTTAGAACTTCATATAAATGGAATCATTAAGTGTGTCACTTGTTTGTGTTCAGCTTCTTTCACTCACTATAATGCCTTTAAGATTTATCATCCATGTTGTGACATGTATCGATGGTGTATTCTTTTTTACTGTGGAGTAGTATTCCATTGTATGACTTTACCACAGTTTATTTATTGATTCTCCTGTTTGTAGACTTTGAGACTGTCTCTAGTTTTGGTTGTTGCAAATAAAGCTGCTATGAACATTTGTTTAAAAGTCTTGTAGACATATTTATTTCTCTTTGTAGGTATATAGCACTTGAGTGTCTGGTTAACTTGATGAGAAACTGCCACACCTTTTTCCAAAGTAGATGTACTATTTTACATTCCCTCCAGCAATGTGTGAGAGTTCTAGTTGTTCCGCATTTAGTGTTATCAGTCTTTTTAATTTTAGCTGTTCTAGTGGGTGTGAAGTGACATCTCACTGTAGTATTAACTGGCATTTCTCTGATGACTAATGCTGAGCACTTTTTTATGTAAGTTAATGGCCATTGTAAATTTTCCTTTGTGAAGTGTTCGTCCAAGTCTTTTGCTAATTTAAAAAAATTGGGTCATCTTTAATATTGAGCTGTGGGAGTTCTAAAAAGAGTCTGGATCCAAGTCCTTTGTCAGATAAATGTTTTGCAAATATTTTCTCCCAGTCTCCTTGTTTTTTCATTTTCTTAATGGTGTTGTTATCCTGTGTGTAATATGTAATTTTTCTCTGGCTCCTTTCAAGATTTTCTTTGTCTTTGTATTTTAGCAGTTTCACTGTGATATGCCTAGGGGTGGTTTTCTTGCTTGGGGTTTGTTTGATCTTTTTGGATCTGTAAGTTGATGGCCTTTCACCAAATTTGGAAAGTATTTGTCTTATTATTCGTCAAATATTTTTTGACCCCATCCTTCCTTTTCTTCTGGGACTGCAATTCCACATATATTAGGTCACTCGTTATTGGCCTTCGTGTCTCTAAGGCTTTGTTCAGTTTTGTCAATATTTTTTAGCTTTGTTCTTCAGATTGGATAATTTCTAATGCTCTAACTTCAAGTTTATTGACTCTTCTGCTATCTCTAATATACTGTTAATTCTATCCAGTGAGTGTTTTATTTCAGTTATTGTACTTTTTTTTTTAGCTCTAGGGTTTCCATATGGTTCTTTTCTGTAGTTCCTATTTCTCTGCTGAAATGCCCCATTTATTTATTCATTATGTGTCTATTTTCCTTAAGTACTTGAACATATTTATAATAACTGATTTAAGTCCTTGTCAGCTAATTGCATCATCTAGGTCATCTTGGGATCTGTATCTGTTGACTGCATTTTTGTTGAGTATGGTTCACATTTTCCTTTTTCTTAATATGCTTAGTAAATTGTTTTTAATTGGATGCTGGACATTGTGAGTAATACTTTGTAGAGACACTGGATTCTGTTGTATTTCTCTGAAGTTTGATTTTTGTTCTAGCAGACAGCTTGTTGTCGTTAAGTGACATCGAGTTGATTCCAACTCACAGTGCCCAGCGTACAACAGAACGAAATACTGCCCAGTCCTGCACCATCCTCACAATCATGGCTATATTTGAGCCCATTGTTGCAGCCACTGTGTCAATCCATCTCATTGAGGGTCTTCCTCTCTTTTGCTGACCCTCTACTTTACCAAGAGTGAAGTCCTTCTTCAGGGACTGTTCTCTTCTGATAACATGTCCAAAGTACATGAGACGAAGTCTCTCCATCGTCACTTCCAAGGAGCAGTCTGGCTGTACTTCCAAGACAGATTTGTTTGTTCTTCTGGTAGTCCATGGTATATTCAGTATTCTTTGCCAACACTATAATTCAAAGGCATCAATTCTTCTTCGGTCATCCTTCTTCATTGTCCAGCTTTCGCATGCATACAGGACGATTGAAGATACCATGGCTTGAGTGAGGCACACCTTAGTCCTCAGAGTGGCATATTTATTTATTTTTAACCCTTTAAAGAGGTCTACTGCAGCATATTTGCCCAATGTAATTAGTCGTTTGATTTCTTGACTGCTTCTTCAAGAGCATTGATTATGGATCCAAGTAAAACGAAATCGTTGACAACTTCAACTTTTTGAGCAGACACCTTGGCTCAATTCAGATTCCAAACTCTGTCTTCCTTGTGTTGGGCAGCTGCTGAAGTCCCTGCTTAGTTTTTCACCTTTCTAACTGCTGCTTTTTTTCTGGGGTTCCTCCCCCTCCCCACACTCCTGTATGTGTGGTTTAGCAGTGAGTGAAAACGTAGGATGGATTTTATATGCATGCTTTGGGCTTTACTTCCTCTGCCTTTCCCTCTTAGGTTTCTGCCCTAATTTTCTGGCTGCTCTGATAGCCTTGAGCTCTGTCCTTTCAAGTCAGTAAAGTAAAGATATGCAAAATGTTTGTAGATTTGAGCTCTGTCCTTTCAAGTCAGTAAATAAAGATATGCAAAATGTTTGTAGATTTGGGAGTGCTTCAGGCAAAAGGCCACAAATTCCCAAATCTTACCGGTTACAATTTCTGCCTTGTTTTGGTCAATCTCCAGTGTCTTCAAGTAATACATTTTTAATATTTTGTACAGATTTTATAATTATATTTGTAGCATGGTTAGTCCAAGCAAACTTTCTACCAGTACTTGAAATTAGATGCCTGCTGATTCTGTTTTAGTATGCTAGTTGTATTTAGGACTAGTTATATGAGTTTTATCGTAGTATAGCATTGTGAAAAACTACCTATGGTGACAGCTTTACCAGCTTTAACCAGCTAATAGTGTTCTGTTCTCCACTCAGTTCTTCACGTGTGATCTGTGTGCTCTGTGGACCCATCTTAGGTCAGCATTCCTCTTATGGTCTTTGACCTCTTCTTTTCCTCACTAGGTTGTAAAGGCTCAGAATTAAAATAATATAATTTGAGGCAAAATGAAAACTAAGAGAAGACTACCTTGGAAAGAAAATATGATGCTTAAAATCATACAACGTAGACTAAGTAAAAATAAATTTTAAATTATCCCTCTATTTTAGTAGCACAAATAGTTAACATTTACAATTTGCTGGTTATTTTTTTTGTAGTTGCAGCAAAAAACAGTCATTTTTAATGTTGCCTTTGATTGATTCATAATCAAATCTACTTTGAAACATCCCCTATGAAACATCCCCTAATATAAACAGAAGTGAATTTAGATTAGTCCTTTGGCTTTTGTTGCTATTTTTCAGTGGTTTTGTTGGTGTCATGGAGCTGCTGCTGTTATGCACCAGCAGAGGGAGTTCAAAGAGCCCTGGTGACGTAGTAGTTAAAGCGCTTGGCTGGTAACGAAAGGTCAGCTGTTCAAACCCACCAGCTGCTCCACAGGAGAAGGATGTGGCAGTCTGCTTCTGTAACAGATTTACAGCCGTGGAAACCCTATGGGGCAGTTTTACTCTGTCCAGTAGGGTCGGTATGAGTCGGAATTGACTTGACAGCAGTGAGTTTTTTGGTTCAGAGGGAGTTCATATCATGTTCTGTAGGCTCCCAGAAAATCAGTGAAATTTTTAAATTCTTATTTATTTGGATCTGTTGCATTGTACTCTATATTAAATTATTTCTATACTGTTTGTATATATAAACCAAAAAACAAAACAAACCCATTGCCATCGAGTCAATTCTGACTCATAGAGCTATTTAATATGGAGGTTGAATGCCAAGTGCTTTAATTACCTTAAATTAATAACTGAAAGAACCATGAGTTTAAAAAATCTTGATCTATATATTGTAATTCATCATTGTCTCTGGTGTAGGGGACAAAATCCAATTGTGTTAACTAAGCTGTCTTTCAGATCTAACAGTCTTTCATACTATGGTAGTAAATCAAGACTGCTACATTTCATAAACCCTTGGCAGACTGTCACTGAAATCTGATAATTCCTCATAGCATCCAGTGTAGTATGGAGCATTTGGTAGGTTCTTAATAGCTATTTGATTGAAAGGAAATAACATTTTGAGAATTTCAGTATGTAGAGGCAAATTATCAAACTGGAATTTGGCCAAGGCACCATTCTTGTGTGACGTAGCCCAGAATCTTTCATTATTGGTAAATATCAAGGTTCTGTGATCACATGGCACAAGTTGGATTGATCCAGCCTGACTTCAGATACACAGAGACATGGTGAAATAACTGCCTAAGGAGCACATGGTGAAATACTGCCTAAGGAGCATGAATTATTTTCTCTAATTCTTTTATTTTCTAGTTCTCTCAAAATGTTTGTAGTAATAGCAAAGAGGTGCAGATTAAGTTGTGGGAACTCTTGATTTTGGGCCACTCTGGATGCTCTCATCTGTGATTTTAGGGTGCTCTTCAGGAAGTGGATGGAATAGCACCTGGGAGGTGTCTTGCTTGACCTCAGACTCAAGTCTTGACCTAAACCAATTTACCCTTCAGGCTTGTACTAAGGTATGAAAAAAAAGAAACCAAACCCATTGCCATTGAGTCGATTGCAACTCATAGCGACCCTATAAGTCAGAGTAGAACTGCCCCATAGGGTTTCCAAGGCTATAAATCTTTACAGAAGCAGATTGCCACATCTTCTCTCGAGGAGCAGCTGGTGGGTCCAAACCGCTGACTTTTGGTTAGCAGCCGAGCGCTTAACCACTGCTTGACCAGGGCTGCAGTACTAAAGTATGCTGCCTCAATTAAGAGTTTCTATTTATAATAAAAATCATTGTAAAAATTCTTATATTTGTATCTTTGTAAAGACGAGAGTGTGCTGCAAAGACAAAATTTGGAGTATGTTTTAAAGCCTGGATTTCTTTTTGTTTGATGTTTAATTGCTAAGGCAAAGTGAGTAAATTAGATTTCTGATGCTAGATTGATCTGTAGGCCCCAGGTTGAAATAGGAATGAAACGGAGTCAAAGCAGAATATGATGTAGAGTAACTTGAGATAGTTTGTGTAGTTAAGAGAGACCTTGGGATCCCTAGGTCCATTCATACTAGCCTGGGAGGCCTGTACTGTGAGTGTTAACCTAGAAAGCTGCATGCTAATCACTTGCACCCCATCTAATGAAAAACTAGTTACTGAAACAGAATTGTCAGCATGTGGCTGACAAGAAACTAGTGAGCTTAACAATCTGCCTAATAGGGGGAGAGAGAGAGAATGCTAGATAATAGTAACAATAATGTTGTTGTTAGCTGCTATCAGGTCAGCCCCTGACTAGTGATGACCCCATGCACAGTAGAACAAAATACTGCTTAGTCCTGTACCATCCCCATGATTGGTTGCAGATCGGACTGATGTGATCCATAGGGTTTTTATTGGCTGATTTTCAAAGTAGACTGCCAGGCCTTTCTTCCTAGTCCATCTTGGTCTGGGAGCTCCACTGACACCTGTTCAGCATGATAGCAACACTTAAGCCTCCAGTGGCAGACAAGTGGTGCCTGTGCATGAGGTACATTGGCCAGGAATCCAATCCAGGTCTACCGCATGGAAGGCTGGAATTCTACCGCTGAACCACCAATGCCCAATAACAGTAATAGTTATTTATTAAGCAACTGCCACATGGCAGACAGTATGCTAGGTATTTTACTTATATTTTCTGTATTTTATATAGCCACTCTTGGAAGTTGTTAATTATTATCCCCATTGGTCCTGAGCATGAATTAATTTTCCCATTATTAAATGATTAGTGATAGTAATGGGATAAGAACATAGATTGATTCCATATCCAAGTCATGTTCATTCTGTTTTTAAATACTGCCCTTCAGCTGGAGGATAAAACATTCTTTTTTTTATTTTATTTTTTTTTATTGTACTTCACGTGAAGGTTTACAGAACAAATAGTTTCTCATGAAACAGTAGTACACCTATTGTTTTATGACATTGGTTAACAACTCCACGACATGTCAACCCTCTCCCTTCTCGACCTTTTTTTTATTTTGGTGAAAATATACATAGCCAAAGGTAAACCATTTCAAAAATCTCTACATGCACAGTTCAGTGACATCTATTACGTTCTTCCAGTTGTGCTGCTATTCTCAGTTCAGATGAAGGTTTACAGAACAAAATAGTTTCTCATTAAACAGTACACATGTTGCCCTATGACAATGGTCAACAACCTCACAACACATCAACATTATCCTTACTCAACCTTGGGTTCCCTATCACCAGCTTTCCTGCCCTTCTGCCTTCTAGTCCTTGTCTCTGGACTGCTGTGCCTCATTAGTCCCATTCGGTTTTATGGGGCTGTCCACTCCCCAGCTGAATGTGAACCTCGGAAGTGACTTCACTACTGAGCTAAAAGGGTGCCTGGGGGCCATACTCTTGGGGTTTCTCCAGTCTCCTTTAGGCCAGTAAATCTGGTCTTTTTTGTGTGAGTTAGAATTTTGTTCTACATCCTTCTCCATCTCTGTCCAGAACCTTCTGTTGTGATCCCAGTCAGAGCAGCTGGTGGTGGTAGCCGGGCACCATCCAGCTGTACTGGACTCAGTCTGGTGGAGGCCTTCGTAGCTGTGGTCCATTAGTCCTTCGGACTGATCTTTTCCTTGTATCCTGTTCTCTTCACTCCCCCTTGCTTCCAAAGGGATGAGACCAGTGGAGTATCTTAGATGGCTGCTCACAGGCTTTTAAGACCCCAGACACTACTCACCAAGGTAGAATGTAGAACACTGGAAAACATATATAGTATATTGAAAGGCCAGGGCCTGAGGAAATAAAGAAAGGCATCTAAGAAAAAAACTGGGAACTACAGGGCAAAAGACTTCTTAAACATTGTACCTGTCTTATTATCTAGTGCTGCTATAACAGAAATACCACAAGTGGATAGCTTTAACAAACAGAAATGTATTGTGTCACAGCTTAGGAGGCTAGACGTCCAAATTCAGAGTGCCAGCTCTAGGGGAAAGCTTTCTCTGTCAGCTTTGGGGGAAGGTCTTTGTCTCCTTTCAACATCTGTGGGCCCAGCATCCCCTTGGAAATTTACATATGTCTTGGCATCAGTCTTCTCCTGGGTTTAGGAGGTTCTCAGTGCAGGAAACCCAGGTCCAAAGGATGTGCTGCGCTCCTGGCTTGCTCTTGATGGCAGTCAGATCCCTTTCCTCTCTGCTAGGGTCTCCTTTTACCTCCTGTAAGATAAAAGGTGACTGCATGCCACACCCCGGGAAACTCCCCTTACATTGGATCAGGGCTATGACCTGAATAAGGTTGTTGCATCCCACCCTAATGCTACCTCATTAACATAACAAACATAACCTAATCCTCTTTAACAAAATGTAATCCTGCTTCATTAATCACAGGCAGAGATTAGGATTTACAACACATAGGACAAATACATCAGGTCACAAAATGGAGGACAACCACACAATACTGGGAATCATGGCCTAGCCACGTTGATACAATTTTGGGGGGGCACAATTCAATCCATGACAGTACCTTTCCTGCATCTGTTATTAAGTAGAAAACCCTTACATTGGAAAAGGCCTATGAATTTAGGACGAAAATAAAAATGAGTGGGAAGGAAAGGTTGAGTCAAGAAGAAAGTATTTTATCATTTAGTCAGTCCTGAAGAAGAGAAACTTCAATGGATAGGAAAAGTTGTTACAGCTTCAAAGGGGTAAGTCCTTAGGGTCCGGGTGAGAGAGAACTTGAACACAGAGAGCCCACGTAATGAACAGACATCAGGCCTTATTCCTGTCCTTTGATATGTATATTCAGTAAACTCCAAAAGGTGGCTAAAGGTTGAATAATTTTTAATCTTGCAAGATATAGGAAGTGTTTGTCATTAAGCAGATACGGAGAAGACTAATTACTGGTACAAATCAATTCATGTTACCTTTATAATGTTGATACGTATTTTTATTCTGCTAAGACTTAGACATCAGGCAGTCACCCCTGGATAAGGTTTAAACATTTGCTGCTGAATACATTTCATACAAAGACTGTGATAGGCAGAAAAAATGGCCCGTCAAAGATTTCCATGTCGTAATCCCCAGAACATGTTACCTCACGTGGCAGAAAGGACTTTGCACATGTGATAAGGTTAAGGACTTCGAGAGAAGACAAGCTTAGGTTACCCAGGTGGGCACAGTCTAATCACGTGAGTCCTTAGCAGTGGCTATGGTCAGAAAGATGTGATGATCGAAAAAGGATGAGAAAGATGTAGTGTTGCTGAGTTTGAAGATGGAAAATGGGAGCCATGAGCCAAGGAATGTAGGCAGCCTCTAGAAGGTGGAAAAGGCAAGGAAGCAGATTATCCCCTGGAGTCTCCAGAAAGTAACGCAGTCCTGCCAACACCTTGATTTTAACCCAATGAGTGCCGTGTCAGACTTCTAACCTACACAGCTTAAGATAATACATTTGTGTTGTTTTTAAACTGCTAAGTTTGTGGTAGCTTGTTAAACCATCTAACTGTGTGAGTTAGCAATCTAGGAGCCATCCGTGATTCCTTCTTCCTCATCCTTGTCTCATATTCAGTCCATCACAAGATCCTGTTGATTTAACTTTCTAGACGGCTCTTGGATCTGTTGATGTCTCTCCATTTTCACGGCCACTACCAAACTTACGTCATCTCTAGCCTGTTCTACTGTAATAGTCTCCAACTGTTTTCTCTTGTCTAGTCCAGTAATGCAGTGGTTAAGAGCTTGGTGCTAAGCAAAAGGTTGGCAGCTCGAATCCACCAGCTGCTCCTTGGAAACCCTACGGGGTAGTTCTACTCTGTCCTGTAGGGTCGCTATGAGTCAGAATCAACTCGACAACACAGGTTTGGTTTGGTTTAGTCTGTTCTCAAGGCACCCTGGTGATGCAACGGTTAAGTATTTGGCTGCTAACCAGAAGGTTGGTGGTTTGAAACCACCAGCCACTCCATGGGAGAGAAGACTTGACAGTCTGTTCCTATAAAGATCTCAGCCTAGGAAACCCTATGGGGCAGTTCTACTTTGTCCTGTAGGGTTGCTGAGTCTGGATTGACTCGATGGCAATGTTTTTTTTCCCTTTTAACAAGATCACTCTAGCTTCAATGCTCAGAATACTGTTTTTGTTGGGTGCCCCATAGGGTTTCCAAGGAGCAGCTTGTGGATTCGAACTGCCGACCTTTTGGTTAGCAGCCGAGCTCTTAACCACTGCACCACCAGGGCTTCTTTAAAAGGGAATGGGTTATTTTATTATCCATCACCCTCTATTAACCCAATTGACTTGCAGAACATGTACATAGACCAAGAGGCAGGTGTTCAAACAGAACAAGGGGACACTGCATGGTTTAAAATCAGGAAAGTTGTGTGTCAGGGTTGTATCCTTTCACCATACTTATTCAGTCTATATGCTGGGCAAATAATCCAAGAATCTGGGCTATATGAAGAAGAACGCGGCATCAGAACTGGAGGAAGGACTCGTTAACAACTTGCAAAATGCAGATGACACAACCTTGCTTGTTGAAAGTGAAGAGGATTTGAAGCACATACTGATGAAGATCGAAGACTACAGTCTTCAGTATGAATTACACCTCAGCATAAAGAAAACAGAAGTCCCCACAACTGGACCAGTAAGCAACATCATGATGAATGGAGAAAAGATTGAAGTTGTTGAGGATTTCATTTTATTTGGATCTACAATCAACACCCATGGAAGCAGCAGTCAGGAAATCAAACGACATCGCTTTGGGCAAATCTGCTGCAAAACACCTCTTTAAAGCATTGAAAAGCAAAGATGTCACCTTGAAGACTAAGGTGTACCTGACCCAAGCCTTGTTGTTTTCAGTTGCCTCATAAATGCATGCGAAAGCTGGACAATGAATAAGGAAGACTGAAGAAGAATTGATGCATTTGAGTTATGGTGTTGGCCAAGAATATTGAATATACCATGGACTGCCAGAAGAACAAACAAGTCTGTCTTGGAAGAAGTACAGCCAGAATGCCCCTTAGAAGTGAGAATGGCAAGACTTTGTCTCACATACTTTGGACATGTTACCAGGAGAGACTAGTCCCTGAAGAAGGACACCATGCTTGGTAAGGTAGAAGGTCAGTGAAAAAGAGGAAGACCCTTAACAAGATGGATTGACACAGTGGCTGCAACAATGAGCTCAAACACAGCAACCATTGTGAGGATGGCACAGGACCGGGCAGTGTTTTGTTCTCTTGTACATGGGGTCGCTATGAGTCAGAACTGACTTGACGGCACCTAACAACAACAACATCTTTTAGATTTCAGCTGAAGCATCACTTCCTCTGGAAGCTTTCTCTGACAACCCTCCAGACTAGGTTAAGTTTATTCAACATCACTGCAAGAGTGATTGTTATAAATGCTTATAGAATGGTATTTCTTTATTCCATATTATTCAACTGAGATTTTAATTATACGTTCATTTGTGATTATTTGATTGATCTCTGGCTTCACTGGACTGTTTGAGATCTAGAATCATATCACGTTTTGGCTCATCATTATGTCCTTAGAACCTAATTTAGTGCTTGTTGGGATGAGTACATAATAAATATATATTGATTCAATACATAACTTAAAACATGTTAAGCTAATAGTGCCACAGTGACTTTCCTCTAATACTAAACATAGGTGTAAATACTTTTTAAAAAATCATTGTTATGAAAGCAGTATAATAGCTGTAGAATATTTGGAAGGTAGATTATTCGTAATCCCACTAATCAAACATAGTAAGTAGCATTCTTTAGTTTCAATTTTTTTTTTTTCCCCAATAAAAAGAATTCCAGTTAGTCCTTGTTTTAAGTGTGATATAGCTGTTAGGACAAAGTGAATATCAGCTCTTAGGTTTTGAATGCAATTTGATGTAATGCTGGTTATTTGACAGTGTTTTTACTGACAAAGAAATGTGTGGGAGTTAAATGTTTCTATGAATGAGTACTGAAATGTGAGTGTATATGATTGTGAATAGAGATAGGGTTATAGTTCTAAGTGGAAATTTTTTAGAGCATGCTGCTTTATTCTAAGATCATTTAATTAGGAAAAAAAGATTAGGTTATAAAAGGATATTAAGTGATTCCTACTGTACATGAGATCATATATTAAACATCTTTAACACTCTTACGCTTCTGAGAATGAAAAAGGTATGTTAAGTTATGGTAAGAGACCATATTTGTTTTTTAAAAAGCCTCACGTAGTGAGTATAAAATATAAAATAACAGTTAAATGTTATATGTTAATGCCCTCACTTCTGACACCAATTGCAAGTTCAGGAGTCACCAAGACCAGCCTCAGATTTGTTAATCTGGTAGAAAGACTCACAGAACTCACTGAAAGCTGTTATACTCATGGGTACAGTTTATTACAGTGGAAGAATAAAGGTTAAAGTCAGCCAAGGGAAGAGATGCATGGGGCAGGGTCCAGGGGCATTCCACATGTGGAGCTTCCAGTTGTCTTCTCCCAGTGGAACTGTGGATAGCACTAACTTTCCCGGGAAAAACTACCACCTTAAATCACATTGTTAGACTATCTAGTGTGGCCCAAAACCCCCAGGTAAGCAGAGATACTCTTATCAGGCGTGATATTCCAAGGGTGTAGGGATCATCTCCCAGGAGCTAAGGACAAAGGCCAGACCTCTCTTTGGGAAAGGTTAATTCTTTACTACACATCTTCCTTTATCTTTGATTACTGGTTCTGCCGTATAGGGGGATTTTAGTCAGAAGGTACTAAAAGCACAGTGCCAAGGACCCTAGCTTTTCAAAGGCCTATAAAAATGTTTGAAACATAAATAGCATTTGTTTCAAACTATGAAAAGAAAATTGAAATTTTGGAATAAATTACTGCCTCAAAAAATGAGACATCATGATCTCCACAAAATGTTGTTTAATTGTCTTAAATTTTTCATTACATTTGAGAACTACATGAAAATTATGTTTTCAATTTGGAATAATTCCACAGTATGCTGTATGATTGCCAAGCAATTATAGCCAATTATAAATTAAGCAAGTTGTTTGTAGCCATAATTTGAAGTATAAAGAATAAAAGCCTTTTAAAAATTTTATAGGGGTAAGAATTTTAATATGGATGTGTTCTCATTTTAAAAGATTGGGTTGTGGTGTGGACACTTCACAAGTAAAAGCACCGAGGGCTTGTAAAAGCCTAGTACAGTGAAACCTGGGAGAGCCGAAACTCAGCGGCACTGCCTTGTTTTCCCAGGTCTCACAAGTTTTCCGCTTTTGATAGGGTGCAGTCTATCACTTTTCTATCGCTCGTGTTAGTGGAAAATATTTGAGTTTTCCTTCTCTGACAGGTTTCCACTTACACAGGTTCTGGCTTTTGCAGGCTTTACTGTAGTAGCCCTGCGATTATCTACTTAGTGATTCAAGCTATAACCTTGAAGTCAGCCAATCTCTTTCATATCAGATTTTATTTAATCTGAATTCTTTCTTGAATCAGTCTCTTTCTCCATCCCACTGGCCGTCATCATCCCTGACTAACTGGTTTTTCTGCTGCAAGTCTCTTTTACCCTGTAATCCATTCTCTGGTTACTACCAGCAGATGTTCTAAATGATGCATAGAATTAACTGTGCCATGTCCCTTTCTAATACCATTAGTCCCTCCCCATTGCCTATTTGTTAAAACTTAAGTTTTAGCACGTAATACAAGGTCCCTAATTATCCGGCCCCTTCTTACCTTCTCAGCTTCTTCTTTCAAAAATTTTTTACACATAACTTGTGCTGGAGTCATGGATTTATTTGCCAGTCCCCAATCACTCATTCTACTTAATACTTTATTCAGTTCTTTGATGTCTAAGGAGATTTGAGGCATGGAGAAAAATAGTCATCACTACTCATAATTTACTTAATATTCAGTTTATTAAACCTACTTATTTAATAAACTAATGTTCTGAAGTAAATGTTTGAAACATTTAAAAAGTTTATTTTACAGGCTTATTTAGTTAAATTCTCTTTCTTCTTGTTAGGTGCCATCAAGTCAGTTCCGAACCTAGTACAACAGAATGAAACACTGCCCAGTCCTGCACCATCCTCACAGTCATTGCTATGTTTGAGCCCATTGTTGCACCACTGTGTCAGTCCATCTCATTGAGAGTCTTCTTTTTCATTGACCCTCTACTTTACCAAGTGTGATATCCTTCTCCAGGGATTGGTCCCTCCTGGTAACATGTCCAAAGTATGTACGATGAAGTCCTGCCATCCTCGCTTCTAAGGAGCATTCTGGCTGTACTTCTTTCAAGACAAGATTTGTTTGTTCTTGTGGCAGTCAGTGGTACATTTGATATTCTTCGCCAACACCATAATTCAAATGCATCGATTCTTCTTCCATCTTCCTTATTCAGTCCAGCTTTCACATGCATATGAGGCTATTGAAAATGCCATGTCTTGGGGTCAGGCACACCTTAGTCCTCAAGGTGACATCTTTGCTTTTTAACACTTTAAAGAGGTCTTTTGCAGCAGATTTGCCCAGTGCAGTACATCGTTTGATTCTTGGCTGTGCTTCCATGGGATTTGATTGTGGATCCAAGTAAAATGAAATCCTTGACCTCAGTATTGTCTGTTTATTGTAATGTTGCTTATTGGTGGGGATTTTTGTTTTCTTTATGTTGAGGTGTAATCCGTACTGAAGGCCATGGTCTTTGATCTTCATCAGTGTGTGCTTTAAGTCCTCTTCACTTGCAGCATGCAAGGTTGTGTCGTCTGCATATCTCAGGTTGCTAATGAGTCTTCCTCCAATTCTCATGCCACATTCTTCTTCATGTAGTCCAGCTTCTCAGATTATTTGCTCAGCATACAGATTGAATAAGTATGGTGAAAGGATATAACCCTGACGCACACCTTTCCTGATTTTAAACCATGCAGTATCCCCTTGTTCTGTTCGAACGACTGCTTCTTGGTCTATGAACAGGTTCTATATGAGCACAATCAACTCTTCTGGAATTCCCGTTCTTTGCAATGTTATCCATAATTTGTTATGAGCCACATGATTGAATGTCCTTGTGTAGTCAGCAAAGCACAGGTAAACATCTTTCTCTGTAGTAACATTTAAATTACTCTTATGAATATGATTGTCTGGAATACTTCAAACACTTTACATAGTAATTACAAAACTTACTACACTTAAAATTAAGCCTGTTTTAAAATATTAACCCATGGCTTAATTAATTTATTCACTCTTTTGTTTTTAATATCTTCTTGGGGTTAGAATAATCTTTCCAAGGGTTATAGTAGTTTTTTCTATACCTTCCTAGGGTTATGGTACTCTTACCACTACTAAAATAAAACAAAATTTCAGATTAATAAAGGTTCAAGGTTGATAGATTTGATTCTTGGTTAAAACACAGACTTGGTTATGCCTTTAAAGATGACTTACAGCTGTGTTGGTGTGTGTTGGCATGGGTTCCTTCTATAATTAAATTTCACCTGCTAAGTTAATAGGATTTTTTTTTTTTTAAAGCTTTTGCCCTTCTCATAGATTTTTAGTATTTTTTTTCTTACTTTCCCTGAATTGAAATACTCTTTATTTTTCATGCAGCCAGTGTTCCATGAACCAGTGTTGTTATGATGAATTGACCTCTTCTGGTAGTATTACTGCCAGAATAATAGAACTTTCATCTCCCAGGGGATCAGGCATCAAGTCTGTACAGTTAGCTCTCTTTAGGATATTTGGTTAATTCATCAAGTTAGAGCTCCTGGTTTCTCCTTGGTCACTGTGTGTGATTATGGGTACAAATCAACTCCTGGATCTCCTTTTAAATAGCTTTTAATGTGTGAAGACCTGTGCTGACCTGATTTTCTTGTTCTTGGTACTTGACCTGTATTTCCTGAAACTATTTGGCTTATCTGCAGCTCCCTGTATCTACCCCTCCCTACTTGTACTGAAACAAAAAAGTACATGGCTATACTTTATAAATAGACATATACTTAGTAAGAGAAACAAAACACCTACGTGTTAACACTAACCTAATTATTAGTATAATAAGACATTAAATACCCTATTATTTTCACCCCTTTTTTGTATTACAACTATATTTTTAAGTATGTTAACTTTCCCTATTACATCTCATTATGAATTCATGGCTTAACACAGACTCAGTTTATTCCATGTAGCTATAATTATTATCTTCCTTTAAATGTTCAAATTGTGCTTGGCTAACCTCAGATTAGCTCCTTTGTCTTTTTAGCACTTCCCTGGACCTCAAAAAAAAAGTCTTGCTTTCTAACAAGATACTCTAGACCCACCTTGATTTTTTTGCCTGCATTAAGGCTTAGAACGAATATTTATCATAGCACTTTGGTTCCTTTTAGTGGAGAATAGTATTGGAGACCAAACTCTGTTCCAGACAGAGTTGATAATAAGAGGGAAGGCATTGTTTGTTGCTGGCCACTGCAGTGACAGAATAGGAAAAGATGTTTCTCTAGTGGTAGTCCAGTTTAACGTTAACATTACTAAATTTTTTATATATCATCCTTTCTCTTCATTATAAGGTTTTATTCCACTAAATGTCTGTTACATTAACATCTTTGTACATGAAGTTTCTCTACCGGGAATGACTCCTCTCATCCCTTTTGACTACTTTGCAAACTTTTTATCAGTAAAATGATAGGAGGGGATAGAATAAAAATTTTTTAAAATAATATTGTGTTTTTAGTGAAAGTTTTCACAACAAATTAAGTTCCCATTTACAATTACTACACAAATTATTCAGAGACATTGGTTACATTTTTCACAGTGTGTTAACATTCTCATTAATTCCCTCTGGATATTTCACTTCCCAGTAATCTGGTTTCCCTGTCCCCTTACCCCTCCATCTTTGCTTTAGAGTAATTGTTGACCATTTGTTCTCATATAGATGATTTTTTTAAAGGTTCATGGTACTCACTGGTAATATTCTTTATGAGGCAATCTGTTATTTAGCTAAAAGATGAACTCAGGGTAGTTTCAGTTCAAGGTTTATGGAGTATTTCAGGCGATAGTCTCAGAGAGTCCTCTAGTATCAACTGGTCCAGTAAATCTGGACTTTTTAAGAATTTGAGTTTTGGTCCACATTTTTCTCCCCTTCTATCAGGATCCATCTATTGTGGCCCTGATCAGAACTGTTAGTGTAACCGGGGCACCATCTAGTTCTTCTGGTCTCAAGGTAGATGGACTGTGGTTTGTGTAGACAGTCCTGTAGACTAGTTTCTTTACTGAGTCTTTGGTTTCCCTCTTTCTCTTTTTCTTCAGATGAGAAGAGACCAATCATTGTATCTTAGGTGGCTGCTCACAAGGTTTTAAGACCTCAGATGCTACTCACCAAACTAGGATGTAGAACATAAACTTTGTGAACTGTATTATGCCAATCGACTGAGTTGTCCCGCACGACTATTGTCCTAAGGCTTCAAACCCAGAAGACCAATCCTGCGAGGTGTTTGGTTATATCTAAGAAGTATCTGTAACTGTGCCCCCTATGTGCTTTATTATATGTATGAACATACATGCATGCACATGCAGATGTGTATACATATACAGATAGCTACATGCATATACACACACATACCTATACACATATATGCATACATACATATATATGTAACCACACATATGTTTTTTGGTTGCTGTTGCAAAATTATATATGTCCTAGCATTTACCAAAAATGTTCTTTTTGTGCGTCTATGTGTACTTCTTAGTGACATCTTTTACCTTGGTCATTCTGTGTGCATTTCATCCACATTCAGTGTTAGCTTTCCCATCACCAAAAATAACCAGTGTCTACTATCTAAAGAGTGATACCCCCTCTCCCCACCCACCCATCCCTGGTAAACACCAGTGAACATTGTTTTCTGCATGTATATGTATTTTTGTCTTTTTATAAAAGTAGGAGCATACAGTATTTGTCCTTTTGTGATTGACTTATTTCACTCAGCATAATGTCATCCAGATTCATCCAGATTATGTTTTGAGGACTTATCATTATTCTTTATGGTTACATAGTATTCCTTATATGTATGTACCACATTTTGCTTATCCATTCATCCGTTGATGAGCACTTAGGTTGTTTCCATTTTTTTGCAGTTGTGAATAGTGCTGCAGTGAACATAGGTGTGAATATGTCTGTCTGTGTCACTTCTATGAGGTCTCTAGGGTATATACCTAGGAGTGGGATTGCTGGATCATAAGGGTCATATTTCTAGTTTTGTGAGGCAGTGCCATACCATTTTCCATAGTGGTTGTACCATTTTACAGTCCCACCAGCAGAGAGTAAGGATTCCAATCTCAACTGCATCTCTCTAATGGCTAAAGATCACAGACATCATCGTGTGTTTGTTCGCCACTTGAATGTCCTCTTTGGTGAAGTGTCTATTCATGTCTTTTGCCCATTTTTTAATTGGGTTGTTTGTCTTTTTGTTGTTGAGTTGTTGAAGTTTTCTATGTATTTTACAGATTAGACCCCAAAGATTCTTCCCAGTCTGTAGATTGTCTTTTTTACTCTTTTGTTAAAGTCTTTTGATGAGCATAAGTGTTCAATTTATGGAACAAAGTTGGAGTCACAGTTATCTATTTTGTCTTCTGCTTCTCTTGCATTTTTAGTTGTATTTGATAATCCATCGTTAAAACTAGGTCCCATAGTTTTGCCCCTATGTTTTCTTCCAAGAACTTTATGATTTTGGCTTTAACATTTATGTCCTTGACCCATTTTGAGTTAGTTTTTGTGTATGGTGTGAGGCATGGGTCTTGTTTCATTTTTCTGCATGTGTTTATCCAGTTTTGCCAGCACCATTTGCCGACAAAACTGTTCCTTCCCCTTGGAATAGACTTTGGTCCTTTGTGGAAAATCAGTTGTCCATAGATGGCTGTAGAATAAATTTTATTTAAAGCTTAACCTGCTCCTGAAATGTTAAACAGACAGATACATGAATAGTCTTACATATCCTGAAATATTTTTATTGAACTCAAGGTTTTCTGCCATTAAAAAAATGCAAATAATGTCGATTTGTCAAACATGCATGGCTTTTTCTTTTAAATAAGACTGTTCCTTTTTGACAAAGCCAGGAAAGATACGTAAGTACATGATTAGAAAAAGGGGAGGGGGTGTGAATCATATGAAATAGCTGAGGGTTTTTGAGTGGCAGACATTTGGGTAAATTATGAAATCTTCATGTGTTGAAGCTAGAAGTAGCCATTGAAGGTTACTTTAACTCTTTTCATTTAACATGAATTAATTTGTCTGCTTTGGCAACTTTAAGCAAACTATCCTAAGGCAAACAACAACTGTTTTGGAAGGATTTCCATAGACAAGAGTACTGTAATAAGTCTGATACTGAGACCCTGGGTGGAAGTTTTCATCGATTCAAACTTTACTATCTCCTACTAATGAAAACTGCCTCATTTCTTCTTACTGAATCCTAAATTGAGATAGAAAATACCCTCTTACTATCCTTTCAGAAATAATCAATTGTATAAGAGGTACATTCTTATACAATCCTTTAAGTCAAAAGGTTCTCCTGAGACATACCAGTCTGCAAGAGTGGGTGAAGCAGGTAAAGATGTATGGGATGTTAAGGCCCTACAGAGCAGCTTCTTTGGAAAACTGAGTAACTAGGAGGTTGGGAATAGGGTAGGGGTAGGGAGATTAAAGTTAGGATTAGAATAGATGAAGAATTACCTGGAAGGTTCACAAAGCCATCTTCCTCAGAATACCAGTGTATATTAGTGTGAATTATCTAATCCAAACAGAGGGAGTCTGCTATTACTAGAATTTGATAACAAGTTGGTGGCATAAGGATGAGTGAGCAGAGAAGAAAAATGAGAGTTGATAAATCCTAAAAAGGATGTGGCAGACACATTTTTGTCCATAATCCTGACTGTAGCCAGTATATGTGATTCCCGATTTAAGAGGAGACTTAATTGAAAATGCTGTAAATCTCAGCTGCTTCTATTTTAGACCAATCTCAGTGTGAAAGCTCTTGTATAGCCTGCACCGCCCTGACCAATCTGCATCTCTCTCCAGAAGAGAAGGAAATATGCATCCTAGCACACATTTCTCCCTCTTTATAATCAGTATAAAATTCTTAGAATCCTTTATGTGGGTGCCCTCAGGAGTGCTCAGTGGTGAAAATCTGCACTGCTTGAAAAATGTGCCCCCCAGTCTTCATTCTTTCTTCTAGCCAGTAAGCTATCTCATTGATGCTAATCCTCTGAACCTTTTTATTTTCTTTTCTTCTTTTTTTTCCCCATAGTTGTTTTCCAGTTTTTTAATCCTTCCATTTGTTTTCTTCTAGATTAAAAAACCCTGTTGCTGTCGAGTCAATTTTGACTCATAGTGACCCCACAGGACAGAGTAGAACTGTCCCCATAGGGTTTCCAAGGCTGTAATCTTTACAAAAGCAGACTGCCAAATCTTTCTCCCTGGAAGTAGCTGGTGGCTTCAAACCACTGACTTTTTGGTTAGCAGCCGAGGGCTTAACTACTATGCCACCACCAGAGCTCCTTATCTTCTAGATTAGGATCAGAAACTCCTATGCCCACGAGTAACATAAACAAGTAAAGTCTGGTAAGGATTGTAAGAAGCTAGAGATTGCCCAGCCAAAGGGGACAGCTATTTCTTAGTCCTAGCTAATCATTGCCATGGGGCATGCAGATCCCTTGTTGCTAGATCTTAAGATGTTTCAAGTGAGGCTAGAGATCTGGGAATTTTGTGTGCAATCTAGCAATAGTTACATGTAGGCATCTAATTCAGGATTTTAAAACAGCTGGATGCTACTCCTGGGCTACCCATTTGCAACCTCTGCTCTAGGTCTTACGCAGGATTGAAGTTCATAATCAAGCCCAGTGGTAAGCATTTGATAAAGGGCACATTTCTTTGTATCCTGCCAGTTATGCTCCTTTTTTACTCAGAATTGCTTTCATGTCAGTTGCGTTTCTTTCACTTGTTCCTTGAAAGAACGTGTGTCATTTTGGAATGAAAGCAGTTAAGAAAAAGAAGTATAAGTGTATTTTTAATCTGAGTATGTCTTATGCTTTTTCCCCCATGAAAGGAGCATTCATAAAGAGGCCTAAAACTGAGAATTAAGAAAATTTGCCATCCCAAAGATTGTGTAGTATGGAGATTGGTCCTCTCAGCATTTAGGGCTACAGAATTTCTTTTTTTTTTTTTTTTTAAATGCTGTAGCCTATGTCTTGGCGATTAAAATTCTTTAGAACTAAGCCTTAAAAGTCCTCAGTCAGTGTTATGCTTTGCATATGTAGCCATGTATTATGCCACTAAAGTTATGCTATGCTGTTATGCTGTTAAAGTTGCTGGGAAATACATAGTAAGGGAACAGTAACTATCTTGGGAGACTACATTTATAGTGAGTTCATTATCATGTTAGAGAATAAAAATTTTGCTTTCTGGGTTATAAGTGGCCTAGGTTTATAAAATAGCTCTAAAATGTTTCTTATTTTTTTCTCTCTCCCTTTCTCTTTTAGGTTTTCAAAATAAAAATAGAGTTGCAATCTTGGCTGAACTGGACAAAGAGAAAAGAAAATTACTTATGCAGAATCAATCTTCAACAAATCATCCTGGAGCTAGGTATTGACTGCTATTTTGGGGATATTGTTATTAAACATATTCTTCAATAGAATGGATGAAATATTTATTTTGTGCTAAGCATATAGATTTTGAAGAATAATACAGTGTTTTTATTCAGTTATATAAAAAATTTCTTGGACAAAATAAATTGGTTGGCAGTTGTTTGTTTAATATTGGAATTTTTATGTTGCTTTGTTTCCTAGTTAGAGTTGAAAAAAATAGTCTTAATTAATTAGAAATTAAATATTCTAAATCTAGTCAGTTTTCCCTACATCCTCCTTTTCAAAACAGAAAAGAATTTTATGTGATTTTTGTTACTGAAATTATTGCCAGTGGCCTATATATAGTGTTCTGCAGAGTAGGAAACATTTAGGTAGCTTTAAGATCTTTATTGTGTTCAGTCTCTCTCATCTTAACTATCTTCCCTCAGATTCATTTTCTGTTCAGCCACTATCCTAACTCTCCCCTCTCTTTTTCAGCCTTCCAGCAGACTACCCATCAAGTCTCATTGCTCAGAATTGTGCCACTTTCTCTTGCCTAAGACAGAAACTAGCAGGGAAAGTGGTATACCAGTCAAGGTTTACCCCTGGGTTTGGGGCTGGGGATGAAGCTGGCCCAGCCACTAATAACTGAACTAAGTTTAGGTTCCATTAGCAAGGAAGAAAAGAGATAAACAGTTGTTGAGAAGGTGATCAACACTGTCAGCCTGCACCATTGTGTGATACTTCTGATCATGTCACTCCCCTGCTTAAAACGCTTCAGAGACCTTCTGTTACTTACTAGGTTAAGGTCTACACTTCTTAATTTATTTCACAAGGCCCTTCTATCCTGACACCTGCCCTCCTCTCTAGCCTCATTGTTTTTTTTGCCAGGCCAGGTCACCCTTCCTTGACTGTAACCTCCAGTCCTTACTGATGTTGTTGTTAGCTGCCCTCAGGTTGGCCCCCAGCACATGGTGACCCCAAATATACAACGAGATTGGACTATTGTGATCCATAAGGTTTTCATTGGCTGATTTTTGGAAGTATATTGTCAAGCCTTTCTTCCTAGTCTGGAAGGTCTGCTGAAACCTGTTCAGCCTTATAGCAACACACAAGCCTCTATAGACAAGTGGTGAGTGGCTGTGCTTGAGGTGCATTGGCTGGGAATTGACCCCAGTCCTGCTGAACTCTGATTTCTTCAAACACATCAAGCTCTTTTGCTCCTAGGCTTTTTCACATGCTCTTCCTTCTGCCTGAAACATTTGAGTCTTCAGTTTTCATCTTAAATATAATTTTCATAAAATTTTCCTTGACCTTTATCCTTCTAGCTATATTAGGTATCCTTATTAATTCCCTTATTATAGCATATATCACATTTCATCATAATTGCATGTTTGTGAGCTTTGTCTTATATGTTCTTTTACCCCTAGTGTTTAGCACAGAGTCCTCGGGTAACACAAATGGTTAAGTGCTTGACTTAACCAAAAGGTTGACAGTTCAAACCCTCCCAGAGGTGCCTCAGAAGAAAGGCCTGGTGATCTGTTCCCGAAAGGTCACAGCCTTGAAAACCCTATGGAGCACAGTTCTATTCTGACACATGGGGTTGCCATTAGTCCAAATCAACTTGACGGCAACTGGTTACTGGTTAGTTAGGGTTTAGCACAGAGCCAAGCATATAGTAGCTTTCCACAATCTGGTAGATGACTGCCTCTCAATTTGTTTCTTTATTCATAGTAGTTCCACCTGTGTGGAACATGTTTATGATAATTGAAGTGTACTTATTATATAAAGAAATCAAAAAGTATGGTTTTATTGTTTATGAATATCATGGCTTGTTTGAACTGTTTTTAAAAATGGTTTTTAATGTGGTTCATGATAGACTGGAATTCCTCAGATCTGTTTGAAAGTAGGGGAACCATAAATTATAAAAAGATCATTTGAAACTTGAGTAAATAACACAGGCTTTCTTCATATAAATTAGTGTAGAACATGGGGGAAGGAAAAAAGATTCTGGAACGTCCTTCCTTTTTCATCCTTAAATAGAGTATGCAATGAAAAACATGAAGTAAGGACCTCTGCCTTAAACAGCCAAGTAACTAAGATTTCCATTTTAGCATTGCACTCTCGAGACCCTCTCTTAATAAGGATTTCCGGGATCATGCTGAGCAGCAGCATATTGCAGCCCAACAGAAGGCAGCTTTACAGGTGAGCAAAGTATAACTGACATTCTCGTCTCATTGTAGAATTCCCGGGTCTTGGAAGCCAGCGTAGTTCTTCTTTTGTATTTCAGTGGAGCAATATCAGTAAAAATGTTCCACACATAATTGCAGTGGTTTTGCTGATGTTCAGTTGTGCCCACAGGATTTGAAGGACCAATACAGCAGTAACGAAAGTATCTTTTATGGTGTTGACATGGTCATGATTGATTCTGTGGTGTACCCGCCAAGGGATTGCTTGAGCACAAAACAGTTTTAGGATATTTGGATGGATAGAATGATCTTAAAAACTGAACCGGCCCACTTAATAGTACTTTTTTTTTTTTTGTCATGTTATTACATCCTTTGACAGTCTTACATGGTTTATTTTTTGTTGTTTGAGTTCTTTTTCTTTTTAGTGGTTAGCATGACTATTGTGCAGGAAATATTTAAAGACTTATTCTTATCATAGGTTTAGGGTTGTGATATTCTATCAGTTTAAAAAAAATTTATTATCCTTCATAGTAGTAATTTTAGTATTACATTGATCTTGGATAATTTTATTAAGATTCCCAGAGGCCTTGGACAAAACTTTTTTTTTTTTTTAATTGGCATAATTTAATCGCCTTTCTTTTAAATCTCAGAATCTCAGAATTGGATGTAGGGACCTTAAAGATCATCTCACTTTAGACAACCTAAAGACTATCCTCCTTTCTTTAGTGATGGAGGGAAGCTGCTGGTGGTTTTCTGTTATTTACATTCCAACATTCTCTGTAGAATTTTGGTATTTTAATCACTAGTTATCAGCTGCCTCACTCTCCCCTCCTCTCTTCCCTTCCAACTACTGCACCTCTTTCTTAAGCTCCTGCTTTTTTTGGCCAAAGCAGAATACTTTGGGACCTTGTTGCTAGTTTTCCAAACCACTCCAAGGAGCAAAACAATTCGTGTGTATGACTCATTTATTGACTGAAGAGAGTCACAGGGGAGGTAGTGGGGATGATAAATGAGTACTTGGTGCAACTTGTTAATGTGAATTCTTTATTATTGTCCATCTCCTGTGTATTTAAACGAAATTAGCACAAGAGCTGATTTTTAAATAAATTTGGACTTAAGCACTTAGAAAGAGTAAGTAATTTTAATGCCTTAGTTGAAAAATTGTGACTCTTAATAGCTTAATTGCTTTTTTTTTTTTTTTTTTTTTTTTAACTCTTTCCCAGCATGCTCATGCACATTCATCCGGATACTTCATAACTCAAGACTCTGCATTTGGGAATCTTATTCTTCCAGTTTTACCTCGCCTTGACCCAGAGTGAAGGGAATATTTGTAGTGAATGTGACTTTGTAATTTCAAATGCCAAAGCTACTCTCATCCAGTGCTTAAAAACTGTGACTTTCAGAATTTTGGTGAATTTTTATGTTTTTTGCTTTTTTAAGAGAAAGGTATATGCAAGCAAAAGCATAAAGGAGGGTAACCAGGATGATGAGAGTGCTGGAATCTGTATCTGAGGAAATGACTGCTGCCTGTGACTGTAGCTCTGTTGCGATGCAGTTTCATCTTAACTGTAAATCAGACTCTGAATCGGATAGTCACATAAACTCACCACCTGCCCCCTCATGTGGCCCCGAGTATATCAGGTCCACAATGGACTGTTAAGAATCATATATAGTACTTAACTTTAAAGAAGTGAGGGTGCTTTTAAAAAAATGTGAACCAACAGACTTAATTAAGTCACATTCATATTTGCTGTTTATGGATTAATGTCTATGTACCTTTTGAATTTATAGTCAAACATATCATCCTGAAATATTTGTGAACTCATAACTGGTTCCCTTATTCTCTACTTTAAAAGAAAACCCAAGATAAGACTAAATCACCAGTCTTAAACGTCTTTTATGAATATATGCCACTGTAAGTGATGTGACTAAATGCGATTAAAAACAGTTGTAAGAAATATGATGGTTTTAAAGTTTGTACATGCTCTTATTCAGTGTCGCTACTAAATGGTACATCTACATGGTCTTGTTTATTTTGGTTCTTATTAAAAACTTATTATGCAAGTTGGACCCCTTTTTAATTACTTGAAGTAGGAAGGAGTTAGGTTAAGCAAGTTTCTCATCGTGAACCATCTCTAACAGAATCTGGGATGCTTATTTAAATATGCAGATTCTGGACCCTAATCTTGTCCTACAGAATTAGAATCTCTGATTTAAAATAAAGTCTGAAAACCATGGGTTAGAGAATTGTATAACCTATCTTGTCCAAAAGTTTCATAATACATTTATAAAATCAGATTTGTAGACACCTGAAACTTAGAGGTCACTTAGCTAAAAATCTACTTTTTTGTTTGGTTCTAATAGGATTGTAATTATATGTTACACTATGTCCCAGATGTAGTATTTTGTGTAATTTTTCATAACTGGTATCTTGGCCTTGAGTCCCCATACTTTCTGGTGGTAGGACAAAATTGAAACTTAAAGCTTCCAGTATGGGTCAATATTTAGTCAAAGTTCAACTCTCTTTTCAAATAGTTTCTTCTCCTCCCTCCTTCCCTAGATATCTGCACCAACCACACAGTCCCATCCTACGCAAACTAATTGAAGCAAGGGTGAAAATCCTAGATGTGTGTGCCACTTAGATTCTTTCTCTTGAGAATTTGAACTGATTCCCTGCATTTGAGTGAGGTGTAATGGTCACCCCAGTGTCATGGTCACCATTACAGCAAAGGTGCCCTTATTTCTGCTGCTGAGGAGCTCCCCAGGGACCTCTGGCTCCCATCCTTCCTTAGGCCCATCAGCTATTCCTTGGGTCTCCTTATGGTGATCTCCATTTTCTTGAATTAATTTTACTAAGTTTCTGTCACCTGTGGTCCTTGGCAGGTGGCCTGGTTCTAAATCTGTGTACTGATGCTAGGTAGATAAAAAATTTGGATTAGTATAGTTTTTACACTGTGGAAACCTCCACCTAACGTGTGACTTTTGTAACCCAGTTAAAGAGATTTTCCCCCCATGGTATCTTTTCTAATCTCTTAGCCTTTTAAATAGATGCTGCCTAAATCTTGCAATCCTGGCTAGTCTGCTCTGTTCCCAGAGTGAAGTACACTCCCCTCCCATTCTTTGAGTCACTTAAATTGCATATGAATTTATTAAAACCTGCTCTGTAATACACTGAGCTTTGGGGGTAAAAAGATGAGTGAGGCAGTCCCTGCCTTTAAGGAGGTCACAGTGGAGTGGAGCCCACTCTGGAACACAAGTAATTACGAAGCAAGCCAGGATGTAGTAGTGGCACGAGAGAGTCATCCTGGAGTAGATAACGTTCTGGATGGGCTTAGAGGTATAAATCACGAGTTTACTTGGCAAGGGAAGGAAGAGCTGCTCCAGGCAAGGTCAAGATTTCACTATCAAAGAGAAATGAGCACTAAAACACTAGGGCTGCAGCGGATAATAGGGCAGCAGTGGACTTAAGTCAGAAAGTCCTGAGGTGAAATGTCACCATTGCTTCCCTCAGATTGTATGTGAACTTAGATCACTCACTTAGCCTCTCTTTGCATGTCACTCCATCTATAAAACGGGAATAGCACACTCTGCTTACTTAACAAATTGTCTAGACCAGTAGTTTTCAAACTATAGGTCTCGATCTGCTAGTGAGTTGAGAAGCCAACTTAATGGTTTAATGGGGGTGACCAGCATATATTTTTTTTTTAATAGAAAACATCAAAATACATTGCAGTAGTAAGATGGTTTTGTTTCATTAATCTGTTTCTGTGTGTACTTGTTTTTTTACTTCTTCACTACTATATTACATTTAGAATAGTATTTAGCATTTAGTAGGTGTTCAATAAATACTTGTTTAAAGGAAAGAATATGATACGTATGACCTGGGTTGTGATGTAAAATATTTTTTTTTTTTTTTTTTTTTTTACTGTAAGTCATTTGACAAAAAAGTTTGAAAGTCACTGCTAATAATATAGATGACAATGTTTTGTAAAACTTTAAAGTACTTTGCAAATATGAGACAGTAGTATGACCCTGGAATAAGAACTGAAATGACCCAGTAATTTCAGAGGCAGATTTTTTTTTCCTGAACAATTTGAGTTGTCTTACTAAGTTGTCTCAGTTCTTTGATTTACTTTGGCAATAGAAACTTAGCCTTTATATGATTTTTAAGGCTTCTTGAGGCAAGGGATTTGGCAAATATGGTTACATTAAGCATAGAGAATCAACAGAAAGAATGAATTCATTCATGCAGTTCAGTCACACTACTGGAATCCCATCAGATAGCACAGGTCCTGTTTCAGCAGTATTAAACTCAACCAGTCTTTCTTATTCACTTCTGTTTGTGCAATGACTGGTACGCAGTAGACATTGACACACTTTTTCTTTGGAATGAGCAAATAGATAATGAATGTGGACTATGAGGAGGAGAACACAGTCTCTGTCTTCAAGACTCATGATCTAGAGCAGCAACAAGCACACAAGTAACCAGGGCTTCCGACCGGTTTGAAGCCCTGCTAGTAACTAATACTGGGTGCAACCTGATAAGGAGAGACTTGAGTACACGGATCTCCCAGTTGTGGGAGCACCAGTGAAGGCTGCATCAGAGAACAAGCATCTGAACTTGGCTTTCAAGATGAGAGGATTTCAGCCAGTAAAGCTAGGAGAGCAACATTCAAAGTAAAGGGAAAATCTGCACAAAGCAGGGAGGAGAGCAGGTGTAGGAGCCATTGTGAGCAACCAAAAGTCTGTTTTGGCTGGATAATGAATTTGTGTGGGGGATAATTAGAAATGAGTCTAAAGGTAGGCTGGATTCATATTCTAGAGGGGCTTAGCTCAGTACACAGCTGGGAACCATTGAACTTTTTTGAGCAGAGGCAGATGTAGAGATAAACCAATTCAGCTCTCATCAGCTCTTGGGAAAGGAACTTGTGAGGCACCAAAACTATATTAATCTCTAGTGAGAATTCAGAGCCCTGATGGTGCAGTGGTTAAGAGCCATGGCTGCAAACCAAAGGGTCAGCAGTTTGAATCCACCAGCTGTGCCTTGGACAGCCTTTGGGGCAATTCTACTCTGTCCTGTCGGGTCACTATGAGTCAGAATCAACTCCACCGCAATGGCTTTTTAGTGAGAATTCAGAGATAAGTGTGTTACGTTTACACCCACTCCTCAACTCCAGCCCCACCTATGTTATCTCCCCCATTTAGTTCTTGGACCCTTCTCCCAAATTCCTCTTTCTTCACCTCCCTCCTCCATCTAACTTTCTTCTCTTGAATCTTAATGTGCCCCTCCTCTTTCCCCCTTAAGAGTTATTTAGCTCTTCTGTTGAGAGGCTGTGGTTGACTTACTGAAAATGGACGACGACAAAATGACAATTGGAATTTGAGCCAAAAGTATATGTGCCTTCATCCAGTTGTAGAAAGAGCAGATCTGAATGATAATATCAGTCCCTGGTCCAGAGAGATGTCCTTATTCTCTGTGCCTTTGGCCACACAAACCAGTCAAGTCCATCAAACAGAAAAAGACCTCACATGCTGGGCCTTTCCATTTCGCCAGAAGATGTTGATGTTTTCTTAGCCCCTGCTGTCTGCCTTAATGCTAGACAAAAGCAATTTTGAAGGGATAGTCCTTGGGTTCTTTTGGAACCTCAGAGCCTTTGCATTTGCTGTTCTCTCTGCCTCAACTACTCTTCTTCTTCCTTATACCCATGTAGTTTGTTCCCTCAGCAGCCTCAAGTCTTCACTTAATTGTTGTCTTTTCAATGAAGCCTTGTTAGACCACTCTATTTAAAATTTTATCTACCTTCCGCAGCACGACCTTGCTTAATTTTTCTCTTTGGTACTTAACACCTTCTAACATAGACTGTAATTTACTCTCTTATTCTGATTATTGTCTGCCTTTAACCACTAGAATATAAGTGCCACGAGGGCAGATGTGTTGTTGTTTACACTGATAATATATCTCCCGTGCTTAGGACAGTGCCTGACACATAGCAAATGCTCAAACATTTTAAAGAATAAATGAAATAAATCTGGCAGTTCAAAGGGAAAACTGGTCTGTCTAAGATGCTCGGTCCTTAGCAGTGGACCCTCTCTCCCCAGGGAAATATGCACATGCAAATACACAAAAAACTATGCCTATAATTTTAGGAGGTTCCTGGACTCCTTGAAGCCCAGCCATGAACCCCAAGTTAAAAACTCTTTGATCAAAAGTAATCTGGCCGTTAAATTTGGATGCTTCTCCAATCCAGACCTTTGGAAATCTCAGCGCCACAGATGTTATTTACTATTGGGAGTCTCCCAGGAATTTCGGAGCCTTGCAATATTATAGCAAGTACAGTGAAGCTGGCAGCACTAGGTCTGTTAAGAAAACATGAGTGTGTGCCAGCTCCTCCTTCACTGCTTCATCCAACAGTGAAAATGCAGGCTCTGAGCAGCCACAAGGTGAGGCATAGACCTCCATCCTCGGAATTGGAGAATTGAGTTCTTCCAGTTTAGCCACTTGGTGATCAAATGCTCACAGATGCAAAGCTGCTCCCTTTGGATAAACTTGGCTTGTGGGAGATGCCTTGCAGCGTGATAGTGATTGGCTTGTAGGTTCTGTTCAAGATTGCGATCCCTGAGGTAGCAGAATCCAGGCAACTCCCAAGGGGAGAGGCTTACTGGGAGCAGCTGTAGAGCATGCTGATGAGAACTGGCCAGGAGAAGGGGGCAGTGGCTGAGGAGGGAATGGAAGGGAGAGAAGGACATCCTAGGCAGAGGGTGCAGGGAGGAGCAGGCACAGGGGCAGGCAGAGGGAGGTGATGGTGTATGAGCCAGATCATGAATGGCTTGTGATCCATGTGGAGGATTTAGAGCTTTATCAGAAAGGCTTTGGAGAGCCACTGAAGGGGAAATTATAGAATAAGGTTTATATTTAGTGAGATTTTCCTAGGAAGCAGTGGAGGATGGACTGGTGGAGGCAAGACCACTCAGGTTGCTTTTGAGTAATCACTGAGAGAAATGGTATGGGCTGACCAAGTTAGTGGCAGTGAGGAGAATGGGAAGGGAAGAGATCCAAAGAATATTAAGGAAGGTAGAATTATCAGATAATGGACACTTATTATGGAGGAGGGAGGAGGGATGGGGAGAGGGAGGAGGGAGGTTCTGGAATAACTCCCAGGTTTCTAGCTTGGGCAACAAGATGGATACAGGTGCCATTTCCTTAGGAAGGAAATACAGGATGGGGACATGGGATTGAGAAGCCTTACTCAACTGGGGTTCCAGTAGAGAAATCAGCCCTAAGGCCTCCACTGTCTGGAATGAATTACTGTCTCTCTTCATCTACAATGGTAGTAGTTATGTACCATCCTTGGGAGAACTGAGAACTTGAATCATTTTCTTCATTCTGTGGTTCAGATGAAGAACTCCAGTTGAGAAAGGTTTAGATAATGTTGGTCTATTTATGTTAAGTCTGTGGGAGTAGATGAGATTGACCAGAGAAAGTATAAAATTAAAACAGTACAAATGAGAGAGTCAAGAGATGAGGAGCCTGAGGAGGAATCCAGAGAGGTAGTGGGGAAACCAGGAGGCAGTGGCACCCCACCAAGCTCTCATGAAAACCAAGGAGATGGTAATTTTAAGAAGGGAGGAAGGTGTGGTCAAGCGGTTTCCCGAAGTGTAGTTACTTTGCTGCTGGTGGTGCTAGACATGATATGTATATATGGCCAAACATTTTAAATTTAATAGTTATGTATTTATAGCTGTTTATTTCGAGTAACACAGCACTTACGTAAAAACATAAATAATAACCATAGTTCACAGTTACTAGGAGTCCCTAGGTGGCATACACAGTTAAGTGCTCAACTACTAGCTGAAAGGTTGGTGGTTTGAATCCACCCCAGAGGGACCTCAGAAGACAGGCCTAGCAGTCTGCTTCCCAAAGGAAAACCCTATGGAGCAGTTCTACTCTGCACACACGGAGCTGCCATGAGTCAGAACTGACTCCACGGCAACTAACTACAACAATAACAGTTACTATTTTTAAGATAGGTACTATGTACCAGGCATTGTGCATTATATGTATTAATATTCTTATTTAATCCCCACAACAACCTATAAGGCAGTTATTATTGTTATCCTCATTTTAAAGATGAAGAAATTGAGGCACAGAGAGGTCAAATAACTTGCTCAAGTTCGTAGAACTAGTGAGAGGCAGAGCTGGAATTTGAACCCAAGTGGTTTGACTACAGGAGTATTTATGTTTTGTTTTAAAATAAATTCAAGTAAAAAAAAAATGAAACAATATAAAGAATATTAAATAACAGAACAAGTGGCCTCAGCTATCACAAAAGTTTTGAAGGAGGCACACGAATGACATTTGGGAAAAATGGTCCTGGCTGGATAGTTATACTGAGAAATAATGAGGGAGCAAGAGAAATCCGTGATAGTGGACTATGTGCAGGCTACACATGTACTGAGAATACAGGACAAAAGGCAACATCTGGCTCATACTGTTCCCTGCCTAGAGGGAGGTTAAATAGCATCCTTTTAATTCTGGGCCATTAGCCTAGGGACAGAAGACCATAAAGTACAGCATTGACTATTAACTGTCAAAAATGTATTTGTCATTGGTGGGGATTAGATTCTTTAGTAATGTCCTAAAAGATTCACTGGGTTCTTTCAATTTGGCCAAACTCTTAAACATTATTACCATAGTTAAGTGTATTAGAAATGTGCTAAATTGCTTCCTTGATTGCATTTTGAACATTTCAACAGCTGCGTACATTGTAAATACTCCAGTAGGAATTTTTATTTCTCATCCTTATTTCCTCGGGATCCCATGAAAAATACAAGAATCTTGTTTATTGCTGAAATATATCTTGTTTAATGTCTTTCATCTCTGTCCCTGGTGTTTTAACAGCAAAAATGGTACTGAAAATTCTCCTAAGTGGAGGGAGGAATAAAACAAGGAAACTGAAAAGATGAAAAGGAAATATACTGGGAAGGAAAATGGGAGACACATCTTCTGGAGTTTCAGGTCTTAAACTGGGAGAGGGCAAGGAAAAGGAGGTGGAACAGATTGGAATAAGCCGAAACATAGTGGTCATGAGAAACTCCCTCAGGCCCTGGGCAATAATGTCCGACACAGAAGTGAGAGTGGGCAGGTGCCAGGCTTCCCGAGACCCTGATGCATCCTACCCTATACGCCATCCCCCTTGTTGGTGTTTGCCTGCATGTTCTCTCCTTCTTTCAAGGTTTCAGTAGCACATATTTTCTGTAGCAACTTAAAGACTGTTTATTGCTAGGCCTAGGAAAAACCCATGTGCTATCTATCCCAGGCCCTCTGACCTCCTGCCTTAGTTTACTGATCTTCACAGTACTTTTAGCATGATCAAATCACATCTCAATCTGTATGCCATTAACTACAACTCTCTTAAGGCTGCATGGAATCAACCCCCAAGATGTCCACAGATCTATTTTATGCCTTAAAGGGAGAGAACACAATGTGTTTCCAGGCTGCACCATCTGGTAGGTACAAGTGAGGTCATGTTAATAGTAGTCACTCAGATTTCACTGGCTCTTGCCACCACTGCTGCAACCCAGCATTCCCACCTGAAAATCTACCTCGGGTACTGTCTGGAGGATCTTATCTCCAGCATTACCCTCCTCTCTCCTCAGGTCCTTCCTTTCAGTTTGTAGATTCTGTGATTCTAGGAGATTGGTGAGGAGGGTTGTGGAATTTCTAGAACCAAGGTTTTGTTTGTTTTTAACTCTTCCTTATGGAAAATTTAAAACATATACAAAAGAATAGAGTATAATGAACCCCCACTGCCAAGTTTTAACAATTATCAAATACAAGGCAATTGTATATCATCAAACCTCCACTTACTCTGAATTATTTTGAAGCAAATCCTTAACTATTTTATAATGTATCTTAAAGAGACAACTATTTTTAAAAATAGAACTACAGCAGGAGAATTTAAACTTGGGTTATGTATGTAGACTATTGCATGCACGTATGCATTTTCCTGGGAAATGACCCATAGCTTTCATCAAATTTTTAAGCTGGTCCAGGAGTCTAAAATTTAAAAAATCATTGCTCTAGTAGAATTATGGGAAGAGACCAGTTTGCCTGAGGTCAGCACTTCTCAAACATCTCATCTTTTCACCATTACCACCATTATACTCTATCAGAAATGTTGTTCAGAAACTTATTTCTTAAGAATGATGTTAGCTGTTGTATATGTAAAGCAGTAAATGTCTACCCTTAAAAGATTTTTAGGATTAAATATACTCTCCAAAAGCCATGAATGGTAATTTAAAGAGCAGAAATACAACATTAATTAAAGGCATGTATACAATGGTCAATATACAACCACTATGGGAGCTTTCTAAACGGGCTCTCAGCCTGTCCAGTGAAGAAACTCCGAGTCAGAGGACCAGAGGGAGAGCCAGTCAGAACAACTATTTCACCAACAGCATTAACTTAGAAGCGTAGAATATGGGTATGGAACTGCTCATAATGCGGTAACATTGCAAAATACAAAAGAAAACATTACTTCCAGGAATGCGATACTAAAATGGAAAATATTAAAAAAACATACTGCTCATTATGTCTAAGCTATTTTAATAAAACAGTCATAAAATATAGATTAATACTTTTTATTTTAAAAAATCTGGATTAAACAGTCAAGCTGCATGTACATAAACCAAACACACAACAATAACAATTAAAAAAATAAAAACTCAGAACACATTGCAAACTGTTAACAGACTCTACTAGATGTTCTATCAACAGGAGGGCTGGACAGATGAACAAGAAGATCTCTTCAACGCTGACATTCTGACAGAAAATAGATTTCACTCATGTGTTCCCATTAGTGCGCTCCCATGGGCACATGGGCAGGCAACACTGGAGGAAGACAGGGGAAGTTGGAAAGGGTACAATAGTCACTCAAGTTACTGACCACGTCCTACGTTCCCAAAAAGTCAGTGGTTCAAACACACCGGCCACTCTGTGGGAGAAAGATGTGGCGGTCCACTTCCGTAAAGATTACAGCCTTGGAAACCCTATGGGCCAGTTCTCTGTCCCATAGGGTCACTAAGACTCAAAATCAACTCGACAGCAATGGGTTTTTTTGGGTTTTGTCAGACACAAGTAAGCAAGAGGAGACCCTGGGAAAGGCTATACTTGGATAGAGTCTCTCCATCTGGAAGAGGTTTGCTCTGCTTCCGAATGAAAAACTATGCAAATGCAAAGCAACCCATTAACTATTCTATCGCTAAATTTAAAGCAAACATGCTGGTGTTGTTGAAAATTTAATTTAGGGTTTAAATTGCCAAAACAACTTGGGGCACAGATTTTTTTACACTGCCAGGAAGAACTCAGCATTTAGGCCTATGATATTCTGCATTCTTACATGTTTTCAAGTATTTTCCAGTGCAAGCAAAGGAAAACCCAACAACCCAGCTTTAGCTCTGACACTGACACTGTAGACTCCAGAAGTAATTCATTTTTGTAAACTGCTTTTACCCCCTTAGTCTCTGAATTTAAGCATATTTTCAGAAAACCTGAAGTACAGCTAAGGAAGGCAATTCACTGCCTAAGGCCAGGTTCCTGTTGTTGAAACTGAACTTTTCTTGCATTTGTATCCTAAAACAAATTTTCTTTTTTTCCTGATCTGTTTTTAAAACACAGACGTATCTACTGTAATTTTCTAATTTTGTGCCTGTGGTGAGTTCTGTGTTTGAGGAGAGTGGAGAAGCACATGGAATGGAGTCTAACAAAATAAAGGCAGGACCCCTGGCCTTCTCATGCTTGGAAGCAACAGGACTCTTTCAGGATAGAGTATTTTAAATGGTAATGGGGAAAACTGAGAGCAATTTAAATTTTATTTGTAAAAGATGTGTCTGAATTTTCTATTTATACTATAATGATCGTGTCTTATTCCAGTAAAATAAATGAAGGAACACGATGCTGAGGTGTGGCAATTATATTTAAGTACATCCTCTTATACTGGTTTAGCCCATTCATGACAGGGCTTTGGGCATTTTTTAGATATGTGGCTTCTAGCCATATTATCTACTTAAAAGCATACACATCCTTCTTCTAGTGGCTAATGATCTGATGTTTAATATCCCAAAGTCCCTTGAAATTACGATGTTAAGCAAAAGTTATTTTTTTAAACCAAACTTTGTAGGTTGTGGTACAACTTTATTATTTTTATAAAAATAATACAGAGATGGTGTATTCTTGAATGCTTGTTATAGCTAAAAATATATTTCTGAATATTAACATATAAAAGAACATGTATAAAATCCTGAAGTTACAACTTTTCCCCTCAAAATTCCCTATAGTTTCCTGACATTTGGTGCTATAGAGGAGAAGTATGAAGCCAGAATGCTCTTTTGTTTGTTACTTTCTGACTGGATACTTGCAGGATTTTTCTTTCTCTGTTCTTGGTAGTTTAACATTTTTGCTAGGAGATGCTTAGGTATGGGTCTTTTTCACATTTTGTGCCTGGAATTCAGTGAGTCAGTCTACGTACACAGATTTTCATTCTGTTCAGGAGAGATTATATTTTTATAGTCTGATAATTACTTTGCCTCAATTATAGTCTTTCTATCATGAGAGCAAATGTTGATAATGTTAATCAATATTCTCTGTCTTCCAAATTCATTATCTTTCCCCATCATTTTCATCTCTTGTTCCTTTTGAAAGAACATTAGGGAGAAGACCTCAAGTTTATTCTTCACATTATTGATCTGATTTTTTAAAAAGCATCAATATTGTTCTTTTTTGCTTCTAATGTGGATTTAAAATCTGCTCTTATACAGTATTTTTACATTCCTTGAAATCCTTCTAATTTATCTTCTTTTCCATTTTATCCTACTGCCCTTTTTCTCCTAGCCTGTTCCCATCTTAAGATAATTTACTATTGTTGCATAGAAGCAATGTCTTGTGTTCTTTCAATTATGCCGAAGAGACCCCAACATTTTCTTCTGTTTCCTGCGGTAGATCCCTTTCATTTTCAAGAGTTTTCTAAAACTGTTCCTTTTCCTTGATTCAGTCACATTTTTTAAGTGCTCCATTTCACTTTTTTCTCTATAAAAACCAAAACTAAACCCGTTTCTGTCAAGTCAATTCCAACTCATAGTGACCCAATAGGACAGAGTAGAACTGCCCCATAGAGTTTCCAAGTAGTGGCTGATGGGTTTGAACTGCTGACCTTTTGGTTAGCAGCCGAGCTCTTAACCACTACGTCACCAGGGCTCCTTTTTCTCTATAGTCATCTTTAAATGTCATGCTTTCTTCCCAGGCCCTGTATTTGCCCTTGATTATGCTATCTGCTCATTTGAGTGTTTGTCAAATCCCTTTCCAGATATACAGGTCAATGGTACAGTGATGTACATATCTGCAAGCCTAATTTCTAGTTTACCAGTTTTCTATTTCAATGGCATTTTTTCCTTCCTACTGCCTGGTTTTCTGGATCTCTGAACCAACACCATACATGAAAATTTACAATATTTTTGTGTTCTGCTACCTGGTTATTTATTATTTCTGCTCTCACCTAAAGGACTTTTTTTTTCCCCTCAGAATGCACTATGCCTCTAATAGTCCCTCTTTGCTTTCTGCCCATGTTTTAGCCCTAGGATTTGGAGTCTTGGACTAAATGTAGAAGGAGGTGGGGTGAGGAGGAGGAAAGGGTGGGATATAGGAAGGACCTTCTCGATTCATGGTGCAGCTATATGTTAATAAGTATATGCTATACATTATTGTTTTTTTAAGTCTCAAAACAAAAAATAAACATTCCCTGATAAAGGAAAGAGGAATGGAAAACAAATGACTAAAGAAGCATATTTCAAATGACTAAAGAAGCACATTTTGCTATGAGAGTGTGTTAGCCTAAAGATTATTAAAAAATCCTGTCACCAAAATTAAAAAGCAAAAGTAAAAATCTAAGCATATAATTTTAACATAGGTTAGGATGTCTTTTACATTTTAATCAATGATTCCAATGTCAAAACAGGTGTGGTTTATAAACAAATTGACTTTTGTTAGAAGAAATTGGCATGACAATCTGTTCTTTAAGGTAAATAATAGGCAATATGAATTATTTATTGGATAAAGACAGGTGGTTCTCCGTAGGCAGAAAATGTTCTACTCTTTCATAGAAAACCACCAGGCTTTCCAGGAACTATTAAATTATATCAAGTGACCAATCGGTAAAAGAGTACACATAAGGTGTGACACAGTATGGTTCAAGAAATGGAAAAATTTCCCAAACAAATAGAAACCATTTTTAATTTTAAAGAAGTTCTGTGATAAATGGGCAACTATGGGCCTGAAGGAGGCAGTTTGGTCCAATGGACTGAGCACTGGATTTGGAGTCAGAAGACCTGGGTTCAAACTTAAATTCTCCAAATTACTAGCTGGGTGAGACTATTGGAAGTTTACGTAACTTCTCTGAGCCTTGGTTTCTCAGTAAGTAAAATGGGAATAATTAGACCTACCTTGCAGAGCTGTTGTGAGAATGAAATGAGATTATGAGGCAACTTCAAGAAAGCACGTAACATAGTTAGTCAAATCTGAACCTTCCAGAAACTTTTATTTGAACAAAGCAGTAGATGTGACAATAACCACAGTTAAATGCAAGTTAATCAAATCAGTTATATTGACCATAAAATATTTAGGATCCCATTCTCATCTCAACAGGGGAGGGATGTATCTATTTGCTATTAGTAGTAATGGAAGCAATATGCATCTATATATAATCCAGTGTTTGATTTTTTGTTTTTATTTTTGGTCCTAATATTTCTTGGAATGATTAACTTCTACATGAGCTGCATTAGATGAATAATAAAGCACTTTAATTGAGTATAACAAACTGATTCTGATCAACATCTAGACATGGGGAGCTTCTCTGGATTTCTTGGACTGTAAAGAACTATAAGTACTCGAAATAATAATAATAATAGGTGATTTTTTCCCAAAGGATGGGTGGCCTCCCTTGAAAGAGTTTTGAAAAATTTTGTGAGGTCAGAATACAGTAGGAATTTTCAGAGATAAATTATTATCCCACATGGCCTTTTCTTCTCTCAGAAAGAGAGCTCAGCCCCAGGTCACTACGAATCCCTCCCCAGACACATGCTTTAACTGAGGTGATTAATTTATACAGGAAAATACAACAAAGATCTTTACCTAAGAACACTGCCTAAACAATGGAATGTCTTTCCTTTGGTAGAGAGATTAAAAATTCATCCCAAAAGCAAAAGCATTTGAAGATATATACAAATTTGAAACTTTTAATGTATTCTTCTGATCAAGGCTGTCTGTTAATGGCTTCTAAATATGTATGAACCTTAACTTAGTCTATAAATTGTAGTTCACGTAGACCAAATGGGGGTAACTCTTCTTTGAAGTCTTCATTGTTTCTATTCATTGATGCCAAAGGTAACCGGTGACTGGATTAAAAATTTTTAGCAATCCAAATGTCAATGAAAGCGACAAAGTGATGCATGTTTGATAAGATTTAAAAATTTTGTTTCTGAAAACTTATTTTTAGTAGCAACAACGTGGCCAGTGTTAGCCTAAACTGAGAAAATAACATTCTGCCTGCTAGAGACAGAAAAATAATCTTGGAAGTTGTGGAACCTGAATATCCAAGAAAAATCTTATTCCTAAAGAGACATCCCAGTATAGTAAGAAGCACTAAACCAGGAATTTAGGAATTTTGAATTCTAGCTTTGTCGCTTCCTAACTCTATGATCTTGAGGAATCACAGAAGTTTAACATTGTTCACTTTGGAGATGATCCATTCAAACGATTCCACGTTATAGCTGAGGAAAGTGAGACAAGAATTTGCCCAAGTGTGTAGTGAAGGAACTCCTAGTCTAGTAATCTTTCTACTACAACAAGAGGCTTCAGCTTCTACAGGAGGATCATCTTGTTCAGATTCTTCTGATGATCGTGTCTATGAACATGCTGACAGAGTGGAGTAGTGCTTAATGGTTTTAATAAGGTAAGGTTCCATTGAAATAAAAATAAAAGTAACAAAACGCCACACCTTTGCAAACACCATTTATCAGGGCAGACCAATTCAGCATAAAACTCAAGTAAAGCTGGAAAATGCCACAAGAATAAGAAGATGATTTCTTATACAACTTTGGTTAGGAACTTCCATAATATTCCTCTGCAAATACACTGAACAATGGAAAAGATTTCTCATAAAGCCTCTGAAGGCTTCTCTGTTATTCCTTCACTTATTTTTGCTAATATCTGAGGTATCAGGGCTTGGTTGTGTTGGAGGTAGAATTTGTGGGTGTAGATGTGTTAACCAGGAAACCCCTCTTCAAATTTAACAGTTTAAGGGAGAGAGAATCTCCATAATGGAAGAAATAGATGGTCCAATGTACATTAGCTGGATAATAATTATTAATAATATTACCAAAATTACAAGGAAAATAGCTAACATTTATTGCATGCTTTCCATGTGTCCATACTGTGCTGAACTCTTTATAGTTAATCAAATAGTATCCTGTAAGTTGATGCCCTATCATATCTGTGGGAATAAACTTCCAACGCAGAGCCTGCTACATTCTGAGGAGGGGAGTACCCAGAAAGCAGGGCTCACAATGGAGCAGTTGCAGAAGGTGCTGACTGTGGGAGCTTACCCCAAGGACTCCATAGATCCTCTCTAACACCCACAGCACCACCATTCCTAAGTCGTAGAGCCCAGAGGCAACTTGGGCCCAGGTGAGCTTGCAAATTGATATTCATTGCCACTTTTGAGCCCAGAAAACTAAAGGTAAGTGGAGGAAACACTCTTAATCTCCCCTGTCTCTTCTCTTTGATTCTCCTTTCTCTTGGTTTAGGCCAAGAGCAGAAAATCATGGAGTCGCCGGTGGATATGGTTTAGAGCTGGCATGAAAGAACAACTGCCTTAGCTGAATACCAACTAGAACTCTATCCCCCCATTGTCTCCTGCCAGATCCTCTGAAGAAGGCCATGGCCATGTACACAGAAGGATGCTTTGCCATTTTAGCAGGTTTACCAGGTCTTACCACATATATTTAATATGTGTGTGTGTACACACATACACACAAATACATAATGGAGAGAGTACCTAGTACAATTCATGGCACAGAATAGCACTTGATAAATGGTTCTCTTCCTCACTCTGTTCCCCAAGGAGGCATGTAATTAATGAATGGCATTTAGGATGCTGAGATACAATTCTTTCATTCCTTCAGATTTCACTGAAGATTCACTCTCCTGATTGTTTATTATCTCGGCATAATCATTCACTTTAGAACTCTGGGGATTTACAGTACATCAGATAGGTGATAAGCAATAAGTTTGAGGCAGAGATGGTTATTCAGCTGATGAAAAGTCAGTATCGACGGAAAGATTACACCCTCTGGATCAGTTATTGCTACTTTTGGAGATGTTAAAATCTGAAACTATTCCAGTAATTCCAAATGGCAATTTCTTCTTGAAAATGTTCATTGAATCCACTTACAATAGAGTTTTTATTTAATTAGGTAGCAGGCTCTGCCCAATAGCTCACATAGATTATATTTGTTTCAGTACAGAGCTGACAGAAAAAATGACCATCTGGTTTCCACAAACAAAATATCCTTTGGGTGTTTCACAAACTAAAGGAAACTGCCTAATGATTAGAGTCTGTCTCTTTTTAATCAAAACCCCAAAATCACTGCAGGAAACCAGAACAGAACAGTATGCGGTTATCAAGTCACACACCGATAATTAAATATTATGTGTTATTTATATATACCAAAATTAATCTATACTCAGGGATGATCAACTAGTAAACAAAATTATAAATGTGCAGTAGCTAAAAATGGAACAACATTAAACCTTAAGGCAGCATTGGCTGTGTCTTCTCTGGCAAAGCAAGTGTTACATATTTAAATGACCAGTAATGATTTTTAAAAACAATTAAAATAAATACTGATTTTTTTTTTTTAAAGAAATAGGACTGATTTTAGAACTCCTGCAAGATGAATTGGTATTGGAATTTTAATTTGGGATTAGAAAGCATACACAGGAATGTAATGGTACAAAGTTACAGCAATCTTTCCTCAAATATAAAATACAGATACCTAGAAAGTATTGCTGTTAATCCGCACTCTTTGGGCTCCTTGTTCACTTACTGTTGCAGTCAGAACAGTTAAAATTAGAAAATTCTGCTGACATGTAAATAACACGTGGTCAGGTTGAATGTTACCTGAGTGCAATTGTTTCAAACTGCATTAATAAGCTGTCATCAGGCTCTGATTTTATACTTCTGTCCTTATGCTAGGTTTGCTTACCTGGTAGGTTGCCTAAATCATTGTGTTCCAAGCATTGGTGCCAACCTAAAATGATGACATCTGTAGTGGCCAAAAAGTCATACTTGGACAAAAATATTTCAAAGCTCTTTAATAAACACATTTTAGGATTTGATTTCTTTGCAGCTTGTTTTGCTGGATTTTCCTGGTTAAGTCTGAAGATTACCTTTCGTTGCTTTACAGATCCAGTGCTATGTGCTGACAGAATAATTGTATGACACAAAGAACAGATTTTTAAAAAACTAAAAAAAGTTCAAATGAAAATAGCTTCCACGTGGTACTGAGAAAGAAAACGTAGGCACTTCTGCTTCAGGTTTTCACATTTTGATTACAGATTGCTTTTCCAAGCCCCTTTCACTACCGGAAATTCCCTCCTGGTAAAAACCACCTACAGTATTTTTACGAAAATAATGCAAGCCTTTTATGTTTGTTTGCCAACCGCTCCCCAACCCTCCACCCCTCGCTGTGAGGTATTTTCATAAGCACTGCTATGCCGATTTTTTTAAACATGTTGCTGTATAAAAAAATTAGCATAGTGCGCTTACGAAAATGCCTGTGCGGGGGAGGGCGGGGCTGGCAAACAAACATAGAAGGTGCGTGTTATTTGCATAAAAATACAGTAGTTTACTGGAAACCTTGTTCTTACACACACTACTTCAGTGCATTAATCTTCTTTCATAAAATTGTCTCCGCTAACAGCAGAAATTGAGTTTCTCTCAGGGCTGAGAGCAATGCGAGCAGCCTCTGCCTCCCTAACTGCATGACTGAGTGCAGCTCCAGGACCTTCCATCACAGAAGGCTGCTTGCTTTGCAGAACCAAGTTATCCATCAACAAAATACAGAGGAGTGTCAAGTGCAATTTTTCTCCTGGAAATATTAACATGTCTACCTCTCTTTTCTACTTCCCTATTCTGAAGGTAATTCAACAAAGTGTATATTCTCCATAACATTCTAAAGCTACTAGGCTACTGGGATTTTTGTTTTTTTCAAACGACTACTTAGCCAGTTTTCATTTTTTTCTGAGAAAACTTGTGCTAAAAAGGCACTAGATAAAATGAATTTCCTTACTATTGTGTTTGTAGCAATATACATTGTGTCAGACTTTATAATTTAACAAAGGTGAATGACAACTGGATAAAACATCCTAATTATTCACACTCATTTACTTTCATTTAGAAAACAAATCCAAAGTCAAAGGAACAGCAGGCCACACTGACGGAGACCACCTGACCATGAAGTTAGTCATTCCCTGCCTCCTTGGTGCTCTGGGTTGCTGCTGACCCTGGCCTTGGCCTCCTGAGTGGGCTCTCACTTATCAGGTGAGCAGGGCAGTGGCCTGGACCCAGGGAAGACTCACTGGCTGCAGCTGTGGGATCCAAGCCTCCTGGAGACCTGAGTAAATGAGACGAAGGTGAAGTTCTCACAGTTTTCCAGCTTGACCTTCTTGGCTAAATTTGGGACAATTCCCCGCAAAGACCGCAGACCCATTCTCTGCTCCTCATACCACACACTGCCCACGTCTGTGGCCTCCTTCCTGGCAGTAAGGTAGAAGGGGGACTTGGCCTCCATTTGGGTGGGTGGCCGGTGGATATACATGTACTTGTAGAGGAGACAGTAAGGACACTGTTTGTGTCCCCTGGAATGCTCATGGTAGATTTTCCCATGACACACTCTTGTGGAATTGCTCCGACTCTCCCGCTTTACGCTGTCCGTCCGGGCAAAGTAGGGCTGGTTTTGGGGGTCTTTGAGCAGCTCGATGTCACCATACATTAGGTCTGCATGCTCCTGCAGTGTCCGCATATTCAGGTATTGGCTGTTGTATTTGACTACAGTGGACAAGAGTGTGATGGGGCTGTCATCCCCTAGACAGCCTGCCTGCCACATCTCCTCCTCATCTGAAAGGGAGAAGTAGACAATGTTGCGAGAACGGGCACCTGACATCCCTGCCTTACTCAGAACCCACAGCTTCTCCTTGAGTTTCTTGGTGGAAGAACTGAAGGTGCTGCTGGTGATGGAAAAGCCCACACCTGCATTCTTCAAGATGCGGTCTAGGCCTCGGCGAATGGCATGGAGCGAGGTGGCCAGGAAGTCTGAACCATCACTCTTCTTAACGGTGACATAAAAGTTCTCAAGCAGCTCATTCAACTTCACTGCAGGGATCTCAAATGAGACAAACACTGAGGTTATACATTTGAGGACACCCAGCCAGACCCCTCCTTCCTTCTCCTAACGCTCACCAGGGGCTGTATTGTGGACCAGATCTTTTGTGGTCTCTAGAGGGTTGACCCCTTAGCGTGATAGAGTGGAAAAAACAGTTTACTTTAAGCTGGGAGATCTAGGTTCCATATTTGGCTCCACTTAATCTCTTTAAACCTCAGTGTTTCAATCTGCAAAATGGGACACAATAATCAGTACTTTCTCAAAGGATTGTTTTAATGCTTAAATAGTTGATGTGAAAAGGCTTATAAACAGTAATGAGCAAACACACATATATGTATGTGTGGAAAAGAAAAAAATATATAAAAATTGTTATTACCATTGGCCTTTGTAACTTTTACTATTCCTCTCTTCTTCTCTTTTTTTTAGCATATCATTTCCCTCCCTCCAACAAAATTCAACTATCCTCTCTGCAGAATTCCAGAACTAAACTTATCGAACTCTGACTCACTTTCGCATTAATTTCCTTGAAATCTGCACAAACTATTTGGTAGTGCTGTTACAGAATATGGTGCTGTAGGGGAAGATGGCTGATATATCCACTTTGCATAGCTAGTTAATGTTGCTTGATTTTTTATTTGAATTTATCTGGAAAGGACCTGAAATATCTCTGGCTACCAGGTTTTAATATCAATATTAGTTCAAAGGATATGAAAAATTAATCATTATAATGATGATTAGACAGACCTCCTTTATTTGGGTGTAGTGGAAGGAGAAGGAAGGTTGGCTGGTAAGAAAGCTTTGTTTTCAAGATGGAGCTAGAAAGAGAAAATCAGACTTTGTTCATAGTCTATTCAGGCTGAAAACACATTCTAGGACAAAAATAGTCTTAATAAAAACTGTTCATGAAACAGAAACTGTACAGCTAACGTTCATTCTTCTAATAATCTTTGGGTCAAAGAGAAAATAAAAAAATGAATTATAGATTAAAAATGAGCCAAACTATGTGAGGGAAAACTTTCAGAAATGGATAGTGGTGATGGCTGCACAACATGGTAATGTAATTAATGCCACTAAATTAAACATTTAAGAACGGTTAAAAGGGCAAATTTTTTGTTATATATATTTTACCACAATAAAATTTTTAAAATGAGCCAAACTGAAAATATCACATATCAAAATGTATAAGACATTGCTAAAAAAAAAAAAAAAAAAAAAACACTTGGATAACATCTCAGTCTTGAATGACTTTGTTAGGAAACTTTATTAAAAATAAGCAAACTGATAATTCAACTGAAAAGCTAGAAAAAGTAAACCAAATTTAAAAAATAAAGAGTGAATCAATAAATATAAAAACATAAAATTAATGTACTAGAAAAATATAAATTGGGATATATAAAAAATAAATATATGTAATCTTTGAAAAGACCTATAAAGTTAGCAAACTTCTAGCAGGTCTGAAAGAAAGAGACAGAGGAGCAAAGGAATTAATACATTTAAGTGTTAGAAATAAGAAAGGTTATACCTACAGAAAATACAGAGTAAAGAATACGAAAAATGCCATATACTTTATGCATATTAATATAAAAATCTGGACAACCTGAATAATTTCCTAGCAAAATATAAATTATCAAAGTTGATTCAATAAGAGGCAAAAGATCTGACTAGCCCCATACAAGAAAAGTAGTGAAATGATTGTCAAAGATGTATTACTCCTAAAGAGATGACTTTATCGGTGCTTTCTAATAAACATTAAAGGACTTGAATTTTCTTTTGCATTTAAACACTTTTGTTGTTACTGTTGGGTGCCTAGTAGATGCCAACTCACAGTGTTTTGGTTTTTTTGTTGTTGTTGCATTTAAACACTTTTGTTGTTACTGTTGGGTGTCTGGTAGATTCCAACTCATAGTGACCCTATCTGACACAGTAGAATTGCCCCATAGGGTTTTCTTGACTATAATCTTTATGGAAGCAGATCGCCAAGCCTTCCTCCCACAGAGCCACTGGGTGGGTTCGAACTGCCAGCCTTTGGGTTAGCAGCCAAGTGCTTAACTATTTTGCACCAGGGCTCCTTTTAAACACTTTTAGGGCATAGGAAAAAGACACAAAATTTCTTCATTAATTTACAACCAGAATCTGATTTATATTATACCAGAAAACAAAGTAAATGAATATAAATGTGAACTCCCCTAAGTAAAAGACAGGCAGTCTTCATTTTGCATGGTACCATGCTAAATGAAACACGTACACATTAGAAAAGTGCAAAGTGAGGATGTGGCTTTGATACGCACTAATTTCAGTTAACATGGTACTATGTAAAACAAAGTCAGATTCAGGACTGCAGTAAAACACTACTAAATCAAAACAGGAGGGATTGTTGCAGAATGTAAGGATGATTCAGTCTTAAGAAATATTTTAATATAATTGATTTATTCACACATTAAGGAGAAAAAATATAAATCTTGATAAATACTGAAAAATCATTTGAAAAAAATTTCATATCCATTTCAATTTTTTTTTAAACTCTCATTAAATTTAGATTGGAAAAAAAATTCTCTTACTATGAAGAAGAGTATTTCAGAGACAAGAACCATAAAAATTATACCCAAGATCAAAATATTAGAATCCTTCTTATAAAGTCAGGAATAAGATGAGCATGCTGAATATCACTGCTATCATATAATACAGTTCTATTGTTCTGGAGGTTCTAGCCAATCAAAAAATATATATACTCATATGTATATAGGAAAGGAAAAAGACAAAATATAATTTTCCTCTGCTAATATGATTGTTGGTCTTGAAAATCCAAGAGATTTACCTGAAAAGCTATCAGGAAGAGTAGGGTAGCTGTATACAAAATATAAAAAGCAACAGTTTTCTTATATACCAGCAATAACCAGTTAAATTAACTTCCCAGTAACCATTACACCCCAAATGAGCTGGTTTCAGATTTTTATGTTGTCACTTCCAACTCTCTATTTTCAGATGTTAACCTCTCTGTGCATTAGTTGGGACTCATCTGTTTGCAAGAGACAGACATAACTTGAACAATGCTAGGCAAAAAGGGATATCAGAACAAGAGGATTCCAAGGCCATCAGGACACTTTCCTTCCTCATCTCTCTTCTCTGTGCAGACCAACAGAAAAAATTTAAAGGATGAATCTGATTGGTCCATTCCTGATTCAAACAATGAACCAAAATGTGGTCCACTGTATGAATATTATAACTTCTGCAGTAACTATGTGGACTGAAGGAGAGGAACAGTTCCTAGATAAGGGGTGCTGAGAAGAAAATCTTATTTATTACCTTAGTACTTAAAAATAAATAAATAAAACCACCTCTGATAGCCTCTGTTGGCCTTCGAATAAATTCCAAGCACTTTACCTCATTTTCAAGTCTTCACAATCAGCTTCCACTCTGTGGTAGATTGTTTACAAAGATAGCCATAACAATTCCTTCCATCCCTGTACACACACCTCTTTGCAATATGACTTTGATGCTCCTATCAAAAAGTGGAATCTGTTTTCCCATACTTTGAATCTGGGCTGGTCATGTGACTTATTTGACCAATAGAATGCAGAAGAAATGACAATGTACAAATTCTGAGCCTAGGCCTCGAGGGGCCTTACAGGTTCTGCTTTTGTCTTCTTAGTGCCTGGTGTTGCCATGTGAGGAAACTCAAGCTTAGCCTGTTGGAGCATGGGAACATGTGGAGCAGAGATGACCTGTCTACCATCTAACATCCAGATGTCTGCATCACATGAGTACCACAAGTGAGACCAGTAAACGAACCACTTACAGGATGCTGTAAAGATGGTGACATGAGCACATCTAGGATCTCAATCCTACCCACATGAACACCAAAAAAGCAACCCTGAAGAGGTAGGCAAAGGATGGCATCAAGAAGCCACCAACTGAGAGAGACGGGAGTAGTCAGATGCTTCTGGTGGATCCTCTTACAACAAAGACCCGAAAAAACAAGTGAATCAATTATATATGACAATCTAGGAGGCCTGAACATCTAAGGCAAAGTTGAGGAAGTGGACTGAATGGTGGGAGAGGAAGAGACGGTTCAGAAGCAGCAAGGAGTTGCCAGACCTGACCTGGGGAGAGCCTGAGCCCTTCAGGCCTGATCAGCTCATGGGTGAGCAGTAAGGCAGGCAAGCAGCAGTGCTTGGGAGGTGCGATTTCAGCACTGGGAGAGACCCAGCGCCAAAGAGTCTACTCGCCCACCCAGAACCAGTGAGAAGCAGCCCTAGATCGGCGAAAGATAAGTACTTGTGTACGGCCTGCCGCGCGGATCAAAAACAACCCCCTTAGGGAAAAACCTCTCTCACATTTACCTCCCTGCTCCCTGCTCTGCACTGGGTCCCGGATTGCCATCAGCAATTACTGAGTCCCCTGGGCCACAAGTAGGATCCATATCACACGCCCTGAGCCATTCTCCCGGCCTTGGAGAGTGAACAAATTAACAAACGGGAAAAAATAAACTGCTGGCTCCCCTAAGCCAGGAACCCAGGGTAGGCACAGCTTCTTTGCCTAGGCACAGGCATAAGAGATCCATGGACTTTGAGTGCCTTTCTCCCTGCATAGACTTGTGTGGGCCCACTTCAACAGTGTAGGCCATCATTATCGCAGTACAACAGGGTATATACAAGAAGTCTAACTTGAACTGTTTCAGCTGTGAAGTGGCAGGTTCGTGACATTTGACACTGCTCTGCCCATTAAGCAGGGTCTTCACCTAGTCACATCAGGGGCCTGAGGACTGGTGGCTCCGCTCACACCACCTAGCCACCTGTGAAAGAGGCCCAAGAATAAGAGGTGCCCCCCCAGTCCTTACGGCCAACAGCACTGGGTGCTCACAATCCGGCTTCAAAACCCACCCACCTACACGCTCTAGGGAACAGGGACACACCTTCCTCCTGGACACCAGGAGGTGGAAGTCAGTCCCCTGCCTTGTTCAGAGTGTGTCCCCCTGCTGCAACCAGATGTCTGTGCCTACGCCAATCACCCATGCCTGTCTAGGACTGTAGATGAGAGCCTACACCCCACACTTGGTAGCTATCTACCTGGGCACCTGAGCTGAATCCATACAGAAGGAGTGGGCAGACTCCTGAGCTTACATACCTAATAACAGATCTAACAACCTGGTGACAGGACATTAGAGCTTCAAAGCTGCCAATAATCAAACTAGCTCATAAAGGCGGCCTATTTGGGCATATCAAAACAAAACAAGAAGCTAGGACACAGTGAAAAAACATAAAATAAATAAATACAATAACTTATTGATGGCTCAGAGACAACAGTCAGTATCAAATCACATAAAGATGCAATCCATGATGGCTTCAGCAAGCTCCCAAAATAAAGAATCTAAAAATTTTCCAGAGGAGGAAAATTTCTTGGAATTACCAGAGGCAGAATACAAAAGATTAATATACAGAACTCTTCAAGAAATTAGGAAGGAAATTAATCAAAACGCAGAACACGCAATAGAGGAAATTAAAAAGATTAGAGAAGAGTATAATGACAAATTTAACAGGCTGCAAGAATCCATAGAGAGACAGCAATCAGAAATCCAGAAGATTAAAATTTCAGAATTAGACAACAGAAAGTCATAGGAGCAGAATTGAGGCAATGGAAGTCAGAATTAGTGAGATTGAAGATAAAGTACTTGACACCAACTTATCTGAGGAAAAATTAGATAAAAGGATTAAAAAAATGAATAAACCTTAAGAATTATGTGGGACTCTATCAAGAGGAATAACCTATGAGTGATTGGAGTACCAGAACGGGGATGTGGGATAACAGAAAATACAGAGAATTGTTGAAGATTTGTTGGCAGAAAACTTCTCTGATATCGTGAACGATGACAAGATATCTAACCAAGATGCTGATTGAACCCCACATAAGGTAGATCCCAAAAGAAAGTCACCAAGACATATTATAATCAAACTTGCCAAAACCAAAGATAAAGAGAGAATTTTAAGAGCAGCTAGGGATAAATGAAAAGTCATCTACAAAGGAGAGTCAATAAGAATAAACTTGGACTACTCAGCAGAAACTATGTAGGCAAGAAAGCAATGGGATGACATATATAAAGCCTTAAAGGAAAAAACTGCCAGCCAAGAATTATATATCCAGCCAACTGTCTCAATATGATAGCAAAATTAGGGCATTTCCAGATAAACAGAAGTTTAGGGAATTTGCAAAAACCAAACCAAAATTACAAGAAATACTAAAGGGAGTCCTTCAGTTAGAAAGTCAGTAACATCAGGTAACAACCCAAGACTAGAACACAGGACAGAACAACCAGATATCAACCCAGGTAGGGAAATGACAAAAGTAAATCAAAGTTAAAACACTGAAAATAGGGAAACAGATGTCAATATGTAAAAGATGACGACATTAAAACAAAAAAGAGGGACTTAAAAAATGTAGACATAGATTTTGCATATAGAGAGGAAGTCAAGGTGATATAAAGAAATAAAAGACTGGTATAAACTTAGAAAAATAGGGGTAAATATTAAGGTAAACACACAGGAAACTAACAATCCTACAAGTCAAAATAAAAAACTGGAAAAATATAAAGCCTCAGCAAACACAAAATCAACAACAATTAAAAAGATTAAAATAAAATACATAAAGAAGAAGCCACCAACTGAAAAAAGATAAGGACAAATTTCAAACAGTGGGAAAATCTCTTCTTCTGTTGTTCCCACATTTCCCCCTCTTGGTGTGGCAGACAGACAGCTGCAGCAAAGCTGCAGCCACAGCCACAGCTGACTTGTGGCTCTCTTGTGCTCTAAGAAGGGCCCTGATCTCTGAGTCCAAAGTAAAAATGACAGGTATTCCTGGTGGACTGTTCAGGGTGTGTCATGGATTGAATTATATCCCCCCAAAATATCTGTCAACTTGGCTAGGCCATGATTCCCAGTATTGTGTGATTGTCCACCATTTTGTCATCTGATGTGATTTTCCTATGTGTAATAAATCCTACCTCTATGATGAGGCAGGATTACAGGCAGTTATGTTAAAGAGGTAGGATTTAATCTACAAGATTAGGTTGTGTCAATCTCTTCTGAGATATAAAAGAGAGAAGTGAGCAGAGAGACAGGGAGCTCTCATACCACCAAGAAACAAGAGCCAGGAGAATAGTGCATCCTTTGGACCCAGGGTCCCTGTGCTGAGAAGCTCTTAAACCAGGGAAGATTGATGACAAGGACCTTCCCCCAGAGCTGACAGAGAGAGAAAACCTTCCCCTAGAGCTGGCACCCTAAATTCAGACTTCTAGCCTCTTAGACTATGAAAGAATAAATTTCTCTTTGTTAAAGCCATCCACTTGTGGTATTTCTACTATAGCAGCACTAGATAACTAAGACAAGGTGTATGTTCTGACAGTACAGGTGCTGCCTGAAGGACTGGCACCTCTATCTGGCCTGAACTGGAGCCCTCACAGGGTGGGGGAGGGAGGAGCAAGCAAAGGCTGAAGGCTGTGCCCACCTAGGGACACACTGTGTTTTCTGATTTGTCTAGAAGCCACTGAAGGACTAAAATCTGAGTTTGGCCTGATGTAGAGATCCCACAGGGTAGGGGAGGGAGTGGTGAGCAAAGTTGGAAGACTGCACCTGCCTAAGAGCTTCTTGCAAGGATTAGTGCTTTTGAAAGGACCCTGTATACGGGAAGTTGGGAAAGCTAACAACTGTTATAGTCTAATGTCCATAGTGGAGTCCCTAGGTGATGCAGATGGTTAAGCACTCAACTAATAGCTGAAAAGTTGGTCGCTCAAACCTACTCAGAGGTGTCTCAGAAGACAGGTGACAGCCTTGAAAACCCTATGGAGCAGTTCTACTTTGCACACATGGGGCTGCCATAAGTCAGAATCAACTTGATAGCAACTAACAACAAAAACTACCATGTCCCAGCAGTAACAAAATATCACAAGGCACACAAAGAAACTGAAAATTATAGCCCATTCAAAAGAACAAGATAGAGAAATCACCTTTATGGAAACATGGATAATGAACAAATTTCAAAACATACTACAAAGCTACAGTAATCAAAACAGCCTGGTATTGGTATAATGATAGACACATAGAACAACAGAATAGAATTGAGAGTCCAGAAATAAACCCATACATGTATGGCCAATTGATTTTTGACAAAGGTGTTAAGTCCATTCAATGGAGGAAGAAAAGTCTCTTCAACAAATGGTTCTGTGACAACTGGATCTCCACATGCAGAAGAGTAAAGCTAGACCCATACCTTACATCATACATGAAAATTAACTCAAAATGGATCACAGACCTAAATGTAAGAACTAAAACTATACAACTCTTAGAAGAAAACATAGGGGTAATGCTTTGGGATGTAGTTTTTTTTTGGCAGTAGATTCTTAGATGTGCCATAAAAAATATGAGCAACAAAAGATAAATTAGAGTTCATCAAAATTAAAACTTGTGTGCATCAACGGAATTTATCAACAAAGTGAAGAGACAACCTACAGATTGGGAGAAAATTTTTGGGAACCATATATCTGATAAGAGTTTAATGTACAAAATATAAAGAACTCCTACAACTTAACAACAAAAAGACAATCTAATTTTAAAAAAGTAGGCAAATAGACATGTCATCAAAGAAGACATACAGATAGCCAAAAAGCACATGAAAAGATGCTCAATGTTATTAGCCATTAGGGAAATGCAAATCAAATCCACAATGAGATAATACTTTACCTCTTACTGTGATAAGAAAAACATGAAAACAACAAGTGTTGGTGAGGATGTGGAGAAATTGGAACGCTCATCCATTGCTGGTAGGATTGTAAAATGATGCAGCCACTGTGGGAAACAATTTGACAGTTCCTCAAAGAGTTAAACACAGAATTACCATGTGACCCAGAAATTTCACTCCTAGGTATATATCCAAAAGAGCTGAAGCAGGAACATAAAAAGATGCTTATACACCAATGTTCACTGCAGCACTATTCACAATAGCCAAAAGATGGAAACAATCCAAATGTCTATCAACAGATGAATAGATAAACAAAATGTGATATATATATATATATATATATATATATATATATATGTATGAATGTTACTCACCCGTGAAAAGAAATGAAGTCCTGATACATGTGTTACAACATGGATGAACCTTGAAAACATATGCTAAGTAAGATAAGTCAATCATAAAAGGACAAATATATGATCCTACTTATATGAAATATCTAGAATAGGCTAATGTATAGAGATTAAAGTTCATTACTGGTTTCAGGGGTGGGAGGGAGAAAGGGGGAGTCACTGCTTAATGCGGACTGAGTTTCTATTAAGGGTAGTGGAAAAACTTGGAAATGGATAGTGGTGATGTTTGTACAATATGATGAATCTAATTGTCACTGAATTGTACATGTAAAAAAGATTGAAATGGCCAATGTCTTGTTATATATATTTTTGTCACCCAAAAGAAAAGAAAAGAACCATCCAGCTGAACTTAGCTCAAAATGCTAACCCACTGAATCATGAACAAATAAAATGAACGTTGCTTTAAGCCACTAAGTTTTGGATGGTTTGTTATACAGCAATAGATAACTGATACATACCCTATTTCTCTAGCCTGATCTTCTGTTCTTTTTTTTCCTGTTTTCCAGCCTCATTGAACTTTTCGACATTCCTAGAAACCACAGGAGCCCCAGTGGCTCAGTGGTTAAGAGCTACAGTGAGCCACGGCTGCTAACCAAAAGAAACCACAAGGCCCTTTCTTGCTTCCAAGTCTTTGCATATGCTACTTCCTCTGGCTAGAATGCTTTTTTCCTCCAGCCTTCTCTGCCTGAACAATCTCTATTCATTCTTCCACATCCAGTTCAAATTCTGCTTCCTATATAAAGGCTTCTCCAGTTTTCCTAAGCAAAGCTACTCTCTCATCTGGGATCCAACGGCATTTAATTTAAACTTTATTACCACCTTTTCCATATTGCACAGCCTCTTATCTATTCATCTGATCTGTCTCTCTGACTGTCCTGAAAGCTCCCTGAAGGCGAGAACTACATGAGATGGTAGATTCATGATTGGTCTTCACACATACTAGAAGGCCTGAAATACACATAATTGGTATTTAGTGAACTGACAAATGTCGGTTAAATTAACTAATTACCACAGAAGTCAGGCGAACCAAGGTGGTTTACAATGCAGAACATTTTTCTTGATTTCCACAGAATACCACAAGGTTCAAAGCAAAATCACAACAAAAAGCAACTGGAGAAATATCAAATCACAAAAATTTGTTGTTTGCCTGAAAGAGACTGTTCAGTCTGGCCCACCTTGGCTGCCTTCTTAGGTTTCTCAGCTGAGTTTTGGTTAGGGATTATTTCTCTAAATTACCAAGATGCTCAATCTGTTAAAAAGCATTGTGAAGAGCCATTTTCCTTCATTGACCATGCTGAACTGATTTACTATATCCAATTTCCAAAATCCATCATGGATTACAAACTCAGTGTCCTTGATATAAAAATATCAAAGCATGGTCATAGGACTGATGATTCTTGTTGAGAAAGGACAGAATAAAGAAAAAAACTGACTCATCTGGCAAATTCCACAGTTCTGGAACTATACAGTAATCCTTGACACTTGAAAGAGACAGATTATAAGGCAAGTAAAATCAAAAGTCACTTTTTGGGGAATTCCTAAAACTCCTCTTTGTGATAATCTTGTGGGGGTGGTGGTGAAGAAAGTAGAGAAATGCCTATGAACTTCAAGTACCCTTATAGGAAAACAAAATGAATCTTGAACTAACCATTTCTGATAATAAAAATTATTCATTTTTACATTACCAAATTTTACTTTATTAAAAAAGATATATATTGAACTTTAAGATGCTCTATTTTCTAATGGGCAATCCTGAAGAATAAATAAGTCAGTTAGGTAGCAACCTTGGGGGAGATGGATCAATGAAAAGTAGGCCATTCTTCAGATGATAATCTGTAGGAAAAAATACTATGTGGACCACACCCTGGTCACAGAGACCAGCAGTGCACAATTCTGCTTATTGAGAAGACATTTTGAAGTCTGATTTAATTTCTTGGTTTTTCCCTTAAACAAGTACCTAAATTTGAGGCACAGCAGCTGCCAAACTATGGTCAAGGATTGTACACTATCTTGTATGCTGCCAGCTCTATTTTTATAGATACATCTATACTGAAAATGTGTTGAGACCAAGAGAGTGAAGTTAAAGAAGACGGGCACTATGCCACAATTCCTTCTTATTAGATACTGGCTAATTCTCTAAAAGGTTGGCTTTTTTCTTCAGAGTATATAATTAAAATTATTTAGCATTAGTAGCCCAATGTGAGTGGATTACAGAAGATTGATATATATCTTTTCTCTTGCCGTTATTCCTCTAGAGAGCACAGGTAGCAATTAAGAAAATATTAGTACTAAAAGTGGGGTTAAGGCACACTCCATTGGACAGCTGAGAAGTTTTCAACATCTGGGAAGCTGACATTATCTAAATTGTGGACGGTGCAGAGAAATAGGGCTTTTTTCATTGATTCGTGCATGGAAACTTGCAGGTTCCCAGCAACTGACAATTGTCTTCATAATGATTTCCCAGAGTCTGGAAGACAGGCCATCTTGCCTAGAAACAGTTAAGGTTAGTGGGGATGGAGTAATGGTGATGGGGGTGGGTGGGAATAGGTAAATTTTTTGACAACCTTAAGCAAAAAGCCACAGAAACAGGAGGGCTTAGAGATACCACAAGAAGTATGAAATACTAAAGGCAATGGGGTTAGAGATTTCCCTTTGTTCTAAGAAGGCTGAACTTGCTTGAGCCTTTCACAGCAAGATTGCTGTGAGGATTAAATGAGAGAGAATCAAAGTGTTTAACATAGTACCTGGAACACAGTAGGACCTTAATAAATGACAGTTGTTAATACTATTGCTATATAGAAACAAACTCTGGAGATAAAGTAGGTACTCCAGGCCTCCTAATGAGTTATGAGCAGGTTCAGTCTTATAACCTTGGAGACCATAGTGGGGAATGCCCATTCAACCACTGCTTATTATGATTGTTCAGACTGATAACTGGATACTTCCAAGTGAAAGATACCCCTTGGTTTTCTGCCCTCTCATGGACAACTGGAAACCCTGGTGGCATAGCGGTTAAGAGCTGCTAACCAAAAGATCGGCCGTTCAAATCTGCCTGGCGTGCCTTGGAAACCCTATGGGGGAGTTCTACTCTGTCCTATAGGGTCGCTGTGAGTCAGAATCAACTCAGTGGCAATGAGTTTGGTTTTTGGTTTAATGGACAACCATGAACCAGCTGGCTTTCCTGTTTCTATACAAGGTGAAGAGAGTTTTTGGAGAAAAGTAAGGATGCAAGATCAGAGTTCTTGCTTTCTTGACCATCCACTTAGCCCTCAGAATTGCTAAACAACCCATTTTTAAAACTATCATTTACTGTTTATGCATTATTTGATATATTTTAAAAATATATGCAATTTATTTATGTTATGCAACATAATAACAAAATCAACATCTATGAATCCACCATAAGAACTAAACCATTGCTACTACTACTTCATATACTTACAGATTCCTCTGTACTCAACTCTTCTGCTCTCCAACCTCCACTAAGGAAACTACTATCTTGGATTTTGTTTTATTATTCCTTAATTTTTCCCCCATAGCTGTTTCCTTTTTGCCCCATTTGCTCTATCATTTACATGCTTTCTCTTTGACCCTCTCTGTGTTTTTTTTTTTTTTTTACTTTGATTGTAAGTTGTAGACACACCACTTTACCAATGAACATTTCAGTGTATATTTCCTATGAAAAAAGGACATTCTCTTAAATAATTACAGTAGTTACAAGCATGAGTAAATTTAACACTAATAAAATAACATTATCTAAACCATGGTCCATATTCAAATTTCATCAATTATTCCAATGTCATATATATTCTATAGGATGCAAACTGCTTTTTTCACTTATGTTTCCATGATTTAGCCTTGTTGTGGGTACCTGTAGTAATTATTTTTACTGTTGTATAATATTCCACTGTTTGATTATACATATTTAGTTTTCTATTCCCCTGATCATGGACATTTGGATTGCATCCAGTTTTTTGCTATTATGAATAATGCTACTTATACACCTCTCCATGCTCATGTGAAAGATTTTCTCTGGGGTTAATCCCTAGAAGTGGAAGAGCTGGTTCTTGCATATGCTTATGTTCAACTTTATAAGATAGTTTCAAATTGTATTACAAATAGTTGTATTAATATAGAGTCCTACCAGGAGTGATTAATATTTGTGTTGCTTCATAGCCTCACCAAAACTGATAATAATCAGGTTTCTTTTTTTTTTTTTAAACAATTTGTGAGTATTACATGGTATCTCATTGTAGTTTTAATTTGCATTTCTCTGCTTACTAATGATTTGGGGCATCTTTTCATGTGTATTTTCCACAAAGATTTCCTTGTTTTTGTTAAATCCTTGTTAGTGTCCTTTACTGGTTCTTTTCCTATTTGATTGGTTTTGGTTATACCGTTTATACTCCCACTACCAAGGCGTAAGGCTTCTGGTTGTTCTATATCCTTACCAAAATTTGATTTTGCCAGTCTTTTTAATTTTAGCCATTCTAGTGGGTATCTAGTAGTATCTCACTGAGGTTTTCATTTTGCATTTCTCTTTTGACTAAATCCAAAGTTTTATTCGTGAACAACCGAAAGCACAGAATTGTTACCAACTGAGGTAGAGAAGACTGCACAGATCAGAAGACCAGAAGTTCCATTTCAGTTGTGGTTTGAGACGTCTATTAGCCACCTAATGGAGAGGACAAGTGTGCACTTGGATGTATGAGTCTCGAATTCAAGAAAGAAGTCTGACAGGAGATATAAATTTGGAGGTTAGTGGCATAGAGACGGTTTTTAATGCCATGGGACTGAATAGATTGCCAAAGGAATAAATACAAAGAAAAGAATCAAGGTCTGACCGAGTCTTGGTGCACAACAACATTAAAAGGCCAGGAGAGGAGGAAGAACAAGCAAAGGAGAACCTCAAATAAGAAGACAATCAAAAGAGTGAAGAAAAACATATTAAGGAGGACAGAGTGGCAAACCGTTAAATTCTGCTGACATGTCAGGTAAAACGAGGACTGAGAACTAACTCACTAGATTTAATAACATGGATAATTTAAGCCTTCTGTTGCTATTGTGGAGCCCTGGTGGCACAGTGGTTAAGAGTTTGGCTGCTAACCGAAAGGTTAGCAATCTGAATCCACCAGCTTCTCCTTAGAAACCCTATGGGGCAGTTCTACTTTGTCCTATAGGGTCAACTATGAGTTGGAATCGACTCGACAGCAAATGGGTTTGGTTTTTACTTTTTGGTTGCTATTGTAAATGGTAGCCTTAAAAATATTTTTCTCTTTGTTACTAATCTATTGATATGCAATTGATATTTATATATTGAAGTTACATATCTTGCTGAATTCTTTTTATTGTTTCTAGTAATTTGCTCGTGGATTCCATTGGGTTTGCTATGTAGACAATCATATCATCTGAGAATAATGTAAATTTTCCATTTTATTTTCCAATATTTATACATTTTATGACTTTTTCTTATTTTACTATGCTAGTTAGGACTTCTAGTACAATATTCAATAGAAGCAGTGATGACAGTTTTCCTTGTCTCATCCCTGGTTTTAAAAGGAATGCTTCAAAAATTTGACCATCAAGAATGCTATTTTTATAGATAGCCTTTACCTGTTTAACTTTAAAAAGGCTTCTGTTTAAAAGCCTTTAAAAAAAATTATAAATGGTTGTTCAATTCTATCAAATGTCATCGTTGGATTTGTTGAGATAATCATATTATTTTCCTCCTTTGAATGCTCAATGTGATGAGTGAAATTTATAGAATTTCTAATGTTTATCATCTTTGCATTCCACAAATATAATTTGTTCACTATGAATTTTTTCTAATATATTACTTGATTTGATTTACTAATATTTTGTTTAGAATTCCTTTCTTATACACTTAATGACTATTTCCGGTATCAGATTAAGCTAGTGTCATCTAATACATGGACAGCATTTCATACTTTTTCATTTTCTGAAAGATTCTGAATAAAACTGAAATGATCTGTACTTTGAAAATTGGTTGAACTCACCTCTTTAAGTATTTTCTTTGTGAAAAGATGTCAAACTATGAACTCAATTTCTATAACAGTTATAAAACTGTTAAGACTTTCTATTAATTCATGAGTCAATTTCAGAATGTAACTTTCTAGAAATTTGTTACCTTGGTCTAAGTTTTAAAATTTATTGATATAGTAGTCTCCTATATATTTAATTGCTGCTGTATTTCTACTGAAGTTCCCTTTTCATTCCTAATATTATTTATTTTTCATTCTTTTTTTTCTTGATCAGTCTATCTATAGATTTGTCAGTTTACTAATCTTTAAAAAGAAAGATTTTTTTAATGATCTCACTATATCATTGTGCTCTACTTCATTAACTGCTTTCATAATCTCCCTTTTTTCTGGTTTATTCTGTTGTTATTCTAATGTCTTAAGTTGGATACTTAGTTCATAGATTTTCAGCTTTTCTTCTTTTATAAAGTCAGCATTTAAGGCTTTAAAAAATCACTTGGAAATATTGCTCTTGCTGCCTCCCACACGTTTTGATGTTTACATTAACATTCATGTAAAAATATTTTTTAAATTCCAATATAGTATTTTCTTTGATGTTTCAGTTATTTAAAAGCATGTTTTTAAATATATGGAAATCAAAGGCTCTTTTGGTCACTAACTTCTGATTTAATTCCACAGTGGTTGAAGAATGGTGTATATATGTAATAGAAATTCTGTGATATTTAAGAGACTTGCTTTATTGGCCTTAGTAGATCATCACTTTTTGTAAATGTTTCACACGTATTTCAGAAAAATATATGGGCACCTGGGTACCTTGTTCTACATATGTTCATTAAATTAAGACTGAATTTTAGTGTTCACATTAAAAAAAAACACAACTTTTTGCATCCTCTACTTTCAGCTCTCCGATGTATCTTAGTTATAGTACTTGTAAAGAGTTTACAGACGAATGATTTTTTTTTTTTTTTTTTTTTTGCCAGTCTGACAATCTCAGTCTTAACTGGAAAGTTTAATTCATCTGTATTTATTGTGATTCTTGATATTAAGACTTATTTCTATTATTTTACTTTTTGATTTCTATATGCCCAACTCATATGCTTTTTGAAAAAAACTATTGTCTTTAAAAAAAAAAAATTGAGCTTTGTTTCATCTTTCCTATTCTATACTTTCCCCCTCTGCTAGTTTTGAGAGTTACTCTATTTCTATTATTTTAATGGCATTCCTCACATTTTACAATGCATACTTAAAATCTGAAGTTAACATCTTAACCCCCCTCCAAACAATACTTATAACACTAACTCTGATTACCCTCTCCTGACTTACATGCTAATTTATTCTTTTTGCTCCTATTATAAACGTAACTGTTTTCTTAATTTTATTTTTGGTTTCTCATTACTACTGTATAGAAATAGAATTGCTTTTTGTATATTGACCATGTATCCTGCAACCTTGCTAAATTCATTTACTAGTTCTAATAGCTTTTTAGTGAATTTCTAAGGATTTTCTACATACAAGATCATGTCATCTGCTAAAAGAGATCGTTTTACTTACTCCTTTCCAATCTGGATGCCTTTTCTTTGACAATGTTGAATAGAAGTGGCAAGAACACACATCCTTGTCCTGTTCTTGATCTTAGAGGAAAAACATTCAGTCTTCAACCATTAAATATGATGTTAGCTGTGGGGTTTTTTTAGATGACCCTTATCAGGTTGAGAAAGTTCACTTCTATTCCTAGTTTGGTGAGTGTTTTTTTTTTTTTAATCATGAAGGAGTGTTGGATTTCTCAAATGCTTTTTCTGCATCTATTTAGATGACCATGTGGTTTTTGTCTTTATCGATATGGTGTATTACATTAATCTTCGGATATTAGAACAACCTTACATTCCTGGGATAAATCCCACCTGCTCATGGTATATAATCATTTTTATATGTACTAGATTTGAAGCCATCTGGGCCTAGGCTTTTCTTTGTGGGTAGTTTTCTTTCTTTCTTTTTTTTTTTTTTTAAATACAAATTCAGTCTCTATCTGTCTACTGAAATTAGTCTATTCAGATTTTCTATTTCTTTTTGAGTCGGTATTGGTAGTTTGTGTCTTTCTAGAAATTTGTTCATCTCATCTAATTTATTGGCACACAATTGTTCATAGTATTTCCTTATAATCCTATTTCTGTAAGGTTGGTAATTATGTCCCTTCTTCTATCTGGTTTTAGGAATTTGAGTCTTCTTTATCCTCTATATCTTCACCTTTCTTCTAAACTGCCATAACTTTGCTATCTGTACTATATTTTGGGTAGTTTCTTCGAATCTTTCTTAAAATTACTAATTCTCTGCTTATCTAGGTCAAAACCAATGTATTTTTTTATTTTAACAGTTATATTTTTCGTTTCTTAAAGTTCTTTTTGTTTTATATTCATTGATTTTAGATTTTTCTTCTTTTATAATATAAGCATTTAAAGCTATAAAATTTTCTCTAAGCATTACTTTAGCTGCAGCCCACAAATTTTGATAAGTTGTGTTTTTATTTTCAATCAGTTCAAAATATTTGATAACTTTGTGATTTCTTCCTCGGTTCATAGGTTACTTAGTAATTGTGTTAATTTCCAAGTATTTAGGAATTTTCTATGTATCTATCTGTAATCGATTTATAATTTAATTCTATTGTGGACAGAGAACATACTCTGCATGATTTCAGTCTTTTTAAATTAATTGAGACTTGTTTTATTGCCCAGCATATGGTCTGCCTTGGTAAATATTTCATGTGCAGTTGGAAAGAACGTATATTCTGAAGTGTTGTACAAATGTTAATTAGGTCAAGTTGGATAGTGTTGTTTAAGTCTTCCTTATCCCTGTTGATTTTCTGTCTGCTTGTTCTCTAAATTACCAAGAGAGAAGTGTTGAAATTTCCAATTATAATTGTGGATTTGCTATTTTTCCTTTCAGTTTTGTGATTTTTGCTTCATTATTGAGCGTATACACACTTTTAAGACTTTTATGTCTTCTTGATGAATTGGTCCCTTTATTCATTATAAAGTTTCCCTCTTTATTCCTGTTAAAAGTTCTTCTGCAGAAGTCGACTTTGTCTGATATTAATAGCCACTACAGGTTTCTTATGATTAATGTTTGATATCTTTTTCTCATCCTTTTACTTTCAACCTTTCTGAGTCTTTATTTTTAAAGTCAGATTCTTGTAGACAGCATATAGTTGGGTCTTGCTTTTCATCCAGTTTGACAATCTCTCTCTTTTAATTGGAATGTTTAGACCATCTCCATTTAATGTAATTATCAAGATGACTAGGTTTAAATCTACCATCTTGCTATTTGTTTTCTATTTGTCCTATTGGTTCTTTGTTCCCTTTTTCCTCTTTCTCTTTTCCTGCTTCTTTTGGATTAAGTATTTTTTACAGTTTCATTTATCTCCACTACAGGGTTATCAGCTCTATTGGCTGATTTTGTATTTTTAGTGGTTTCTGTAAGATTTACAATGTACATCTTTAACTTACCACAGTCTATCTTCAAATATACTATTTCACACATAATGCTATAACCTCATTACACTACACTTCCATTCTTCCTCCTGTGCTTTGTGTTTTTGTTGTAATACATTTTTTTCTCCATATATAATATAAACCCTACAATAGATTGTTTTAAACAGTCAATTATCTTTTAAAGAATTTGAAAATGATAGAAATACCTTTTATATTTATCCATATAATTACCATCTTCAGCACTTTTCAATTCTTTGTAAGATCTAAGTTTTTATCTGGTATATTTTACTTCTGCCTGAAGAGCATCCTTTGACATGAGTGTTGTGTAGGTCTTTTGGTAATCAATTCTCTTAGCTTTTGTTTGTCCAAAAAGACCTTTGTGTCATATTCATTTTTATTTCCTTTGAGTATAAAATTCTAGATTGCCAGCTCCCCCCACCACTCCCCTTTCAGCTCTTTAAAGATGTCATCCCATTATCTTCTGGCTTCTATAGTTTCTTATGAGGAGTTCTTTATTCTCTTAGCTTTTGTTTGTCCAAAAAGACCTTTGTGTCATATTCATTTTTATTTCCTTTGAGTATAAAATTCTAGATTGCCAGCTCCCCCCACCACTCCCCTTTCAGCTCTTTAAAGATGTCATCCCATTATCTTCTGGCTTCTATAGTTTCTTATGAGGAGTTCTTTATTCCCTTTATCCTTGTTTTCTGCCCTTTTTTGCATCAATTGAATATTTATAATTTTGTTTTATCTGCTTTACTCGTGTATAAGCTAGATGTCTTTGTTTTGTTATTTTAGTGGTTGATTTAGGGTTTACAGTCTACATATTTAACTTATCACAATCTATCTTCAAGTGATATTATACCACTTCATGTTTAGTATAAGAATCTTACAATAGTATAGTTTCATTTCTGCCCTCCCAACCTTTGTGCTACTATGTCACACATTTTGCTTTGACATAGGTTATAAACTCCATAATGCAAGGCTATAGTTTTTACTTACAAAGTCAATTATCTTTGAAAGAGAATTAAATAAGAAAAAACATATATGTTTATCCATGTAGCTATCATTTCTAGTGTTTTGCATTCCTTCATTAAGATCCATATTTCCATGTGATACCATTTTCCTTCTGCCTGAAAGACTTCCTTTAACATTTCTCATAGCGCAAATATGGTGCTGATGAATTCTTTCAGCTTTTGAATGTCTGAAAAAAAGTCTTTACTTCATTTCTAAGAGACATTTTCACTGGATATAGAATTCTAGGGTGACAGTTTTTTGTTTATTTTTTCTTTAGTACTTTAAAAATGTGTTGCACTGTCTTTTTATTTGCATTGTTGATAATGAGAAATCTGCTGTCATCCTCTTTGTTTTCCTGTATATATACCATATCTTTTTTTCTCTGACTTCTTTTATGTTTTCTCTTTAGTACCAATTTTGAGCAATTTAATTACAAGTGTTGGAGTAGTTTTATTCATTTCTTGTGTGAGCTTTGGAAAAATTTTGCCCATTATTCTTCAAATATTTTTTCTTTCCCCTCTCTCTTCTCCTTCAGGGATTCCAATTACATGTATATCAAGGTGCATGGAATTGTCCCACAGCTCATGGGTGCTCTGATTATTATCTGCTTTAATTCTCATCTCTGTGTTTCATTTTGGATAGTTACTATTGTTATATCTTCAAGTTCACATATTTTCTTCTCTAATGTGTAATACGCCTATCCAATGTATTTTTCATCTTACACATTGCAGTTTTATCTCCAGAAGTTCAATTTGAGTCTTTTGTTGTTGGTTGGTTTTGTTTTTCTGATGGTGGTAAAACATGTATAATATAAAATTTGCTGTTTTAACAATTTTTGAGTGTACAGTAGCACTGATTACATCAAAATGTTGTGCAACCCTCACCACTATTTACAAAACATTTTTATCATCCCAAATAGAATCTCTGTATCCATTAAGCAATAATTCCCCATTCTCCCCTCCCATCAGCTCCTGTTGTTAGGTTGTTAGGTGCTGTCAAATCGATTCTGACTCATAGCAACCCTATGTACAACAGAATGAAACACTGCCCGGTCCTGCACCATCCTCACAATCCTTGTTATGCTTGAGCCTGTTGTTGCAGCCATTGTGTCAATCCATCTAGTTAAGGGTCTTCCTCTTTTTTGCTGACCCTCCACTTTACCAAGTATGATCTTCTTTTCTACGGACTGATTCCTCCTGATAACATGTCCAAAGTATGTGAGATGTAGTCTCGCCATCCTTGCTTCTAAGAAGTATTTTGGTTGTACTTCTTTCAAGACGGATTTGTTCATTCTTTTGGCAGTCCATGGTATAGTCAATGTTCTTCGCCAACACCACAATTCAAAGGCGTCAATTCTTCTTCTATCTTCCTTATTCATCGTCCAGCTATCACATGCATATGAGGTGACTGAAAACATCATGGCTTGAGTCAGGCGCACCTTAGTCTTCAAGGTGACATCTTTGCTTTTCAATACTTTAAAGAGGTCTTTTGCAGCAGATTTGCCTAATGTGTCTTTTGATTTCTTGACTGCTGCTTCCATGGGTTATGACTATGGATCCAAATAAAATGAAATCCTTGACAACTTCAATCTTTTCTCCGTTTATCATAATGTTGCTTATTGGTCCAGTTGTAAAGATTTTTGTTTTATGTTGAGGTGTAATCCATACTGAAGGCTGTGGTCTTTGATCTTCATCAGTAAGTGCTTCAAGTCTTTTTCACTTTCAGCAAGCAAGGTTGTGTCATTTGCATAATGCAGGTTGTTAATGAGTCTTCCGCCAAACCTGATGCTGTGTTCTTCTTTATTTAGCCCAGCTTCTTGAATTATTTGCTCAGCATACAGACTGAATAGGTATGGTGAAAGGATACAACCCTGATGCACACCCTTCCTAACTTTAAACCATGCAGTATCCCCTTGTTCTGTTTGAACAACTGCCTCTTGATCTATGTACAGGTTCCTCATGAGCACAACCAAGTGTTCTGGAATTCCCATTCTTCACAGTATTATCCATAATCTGTTATGATCCACAAGTCAAATGTCTTTGCATAGTCAATAAAACACAGTTAAACATCTTTCTGGTATTCTCTGCTTTCAGCCAGGATCCATCTGACACCAGCAATGATATCCCTCGTTCCACATCCTCCTCTGAATCAGGCTCTTAGTAACCTCTAATCTACTTTCTGTCTCTATGTATTTGTCTAATTTTAGCTATTTCATGTAAGTGTAATCATATGATATTTTAAATTTTATCTCTGACTTATTTCAGTTAGCATAATTTTGGCCATTTTCATTGTTTTTAAAGTTTATCCATGTTGTAGCATGTATCAGAACTTCATTCTTTTTATGGATGAATAATATTCCATTGAATGTATATACCAAATTTTATCTATTCACCTGTTGATGGACACTTGGGTCACTTCCATCTTCGGCTATTGTGGTGTACAAGAATCTGAGTACCTGCTCTCGATTCTTTTGGGTATATACCTAAGAGTGGAATTTCTGGGTCAGATGGTAATTTTATGTTTAACTTTCTGAGGAACTGTCAAACTGTTTTCCATAGCAGCTGCACCATTTTACATTTCATTTTAGGTGTTTTTTTTTTTTTTTTAACTATCTTCCATATCTATACTTAACTTTTTAAACTTATTGAATGTAGTTATATAACTATTTAAATGTCTTTGTCTGGTAGTTCTAATGTCTGTGGTTGCTATGAATTCGAAATTGACTCAATGCCAACAGGTTTGGTTTTTTTTTGGTATAAGTTCTAGGTTGGTTTTAATTGATTCATTCCTTAAGGGATATATTTTACCACTCTTTGCATGCCTGGTAGTTTTTGTTTGTATGCCAGACATTGTATATTTTATTTCTTGGGTTCTGGATATCTTTTTATTTCTATAAATATTCTTAAGCTTTGTTCTGGGATGTAGTTAAGTTACTCAGGAACAGTTTGATCATTTTGGGTCTTGCTTTTAAGATTTGCTGGGTAGGATTACAACAGTGGTTGGTCAGTCTAGGGCTAATTATTCCCTGTATTTTAGGCAAGACCTTTCTACATACTCTACCCTATGAATCCTGAGGTTTTTCTAGTCTGACTTGTGGAAACAGGTACTATTCCCGGCTCCATGCAAGCACCAGGTACTGTTACCTCTAATATTTTCAGGTGATTTTTTTCCAGCCTCAGTTGGTTTTATCACATGCATAAGCAGATCAGTACTCAGCTGTATAAGGATTATCTTCAGATCTCTAGTGTTCTCTTTGTGTGTAGCTCCCTACTTTCAAGTACTCTGTCATAAAAATTCTAGCCACCTTGGTCTGTCTGGACTCTCAGGTCCATTTCCTCAACTCAGCAAGTCTGTTGGGCTCTGTCTGGGTTCCCCCTCCCTGCACCACTGTCTGAAAGCTGGGGCATTCATAGGGCTCACCTTGTTTGTTCCTGTCTCTCAGAGATCACTGTCCTTCTTTGCCTGTTTTATATATTTTGCCTGTTATTTGGTTGTTTCGGGCAACAGAGTAAATCTGATTCTCCAAACTGGCAGAAGTAGAAGACATAACTGCTTTTTCTCTTGGATATGGGTCACATGTTCCTGTTTCTTACTATGTCTAGTAATATTTGGATGCTAGAAACTGTAAATTTTATACCATTGGTTTCTAGATATTGTCATATTCCTTTAATAAATGCTGGAACTTCTTTCTAGCACCCTCAGCCTCCCTGAACTCCAATCTCTGTCTCCCCTTAACTCAGCAAGATTGCCAGGTTCTGTTTGCGTTGTCCTCCACTCACTGTAGTCCATAAATTGTCTCCAGGCAGAAAGCCTGAGAGATGGTAGTACTCATCTCATTTGTTTCCCCTCTCTTTGGGATCACAGCCCTGTGCTACCTGTTCTGTCTGAAAAGTTGTTTCATATATTGTGTCTAGTTTTTTAGTTGTTATAGCAGGAGGGAATTCTGGACACTTTTATTCCCTTACAGCCAGAAGTGGAAATTTGAATTTATTTTCAGATCTGCTAGATCATTTTAGTTTCAATTAGTATCTTGTTGTTTATTCATTTTTATAATTCTCTCTTTTTTTCCTATAAACATTTCATATAGTTAATCTATAATCTACCATCTAAAGTCCCTGGTATCTAAATCTGTTATTTGTTGTTTCTACCCATACTCACTCATGGTAGTTTATTTCCTTAAGTGGTTGGTGATTTTTTTTTTTTTTTCTAATGAGCACATATTTAATTGACCTTAATCTGCAAAAACTTGAACATCTAAATTTGGATATTTCCCTTCAGGAATTATTAGCATATTATTCTTCTAGGAGCCAGAGGATGCTACTGACCTAGAACTTCTTTAGGTCCCTTTCAGAGTTCCCTCCTTAATAGAAGATTCTTCAGTTCATCTACCTTTTCCCTTCCTTCCTTAATAATAGTATCAACATTTGCCCTCACGGAGAACTCTGCTTTTCATATATGCTTACTTCTTATAACTTCCATTTCAGTTCTCCCTTTTTTGGCCCCATGGATGTTTCTCTTTCTTCTTCCAAGTACATCGGGTCTTTTGTACTTGATCTTTTGTTGATACCCTAAACACACTACCCACAAGTCCAAGATCTCATCTACCCTTAGGGCTTCAACAATAAACTCTATTTATAAGGCGTTTAAATATATACCTCCAGCTTTAACATTTTCCCCATATTTTAAGTCCCACATTCCCAACTGCTTATTGGACATGCCCACCTGGACATCTGTCTGATTTACACTTAATGTATCTAAATTTAAATATAACATCTTTCTGTTCTGTCTCTACATATCAAAGCACTTTTCCTTCCATTCACAAACCTCAAACATTTTAAGTTTGAAGAGATCTTAAGAGTTCATTTTACAAATAGAGAAATTGAGGATTACGTAACTTTTTGCTCAGTACTCCCAATTAATTTCCCTGAAATACTTTCATTATCTTCCTTCCTACTCAAAAAACTTCAGTGTTTTCCCAACATTTACGAGATTTTAGCTTAGCACTTAAGGACCGACAAAATTTGGTTTTATAGTCCACTATCCCCATATATGAAGCCCCTGCTGCAGCCAAGTGAGTCTATCCCTCAAAATTTTACTCTTCCTCACATCATTCAGCAAAGAAGACTCATGTCTTCCTCTCCATCCACTAAAATCCTACCCTTCCCTCAAAATCTGGCTTAAATCTCTCTCTAGTCTCACCACTGAAATTAATTTATCTATCTGAAATTTCAGGCATTTCTGATTTGTAAATTCACAGAACATTTATTAAATCCTGCCTTGTTCTGTGATTATTTTTCTTCGTATTTTATATTCTTTAAAAGTTTCTCCAGGCAGAAAGCACCTGTTCTGTTTCCCACCATGCTTAGCACAGTGCCTGGCACTTGGAAGGTGCTCAGTGAAGCTGGCCAAAAGAAGTGAACTCAAGAGCTCCTTACCTTGGTGATGTCCGTGTGATCTTTGAGACCGTTGGTCATGCACCAATATCGCCACACATTCAGGGCATACCGCGTGGCTTTGGTAGTATTCGGGCTCACTGCGCTGGTACACAGATCATTCAAGTCATCATTAATATTAAATACAGGAAATTTGTTGAGCTTAGTAGAATAGGCTAGAAACAAAAACAATAAAAGGCATTAAAATAATTTGCCATTCCCCTGTTCCGTAGAGAATTACATCTTGGGATCTTATTAAATAACAAAGAACTCCTAACAACTAACATTTAAAAAAATGAAATTTGTATGAAGCCAACACATATCAGAATAAAGTTGGGAACAATTTTTCCAGCATAGAATCAATGCAATAACCTTGAATTTAATCCCAACAGTTTTGCCATATGTACTAATTCATGCACTAATGCAGACAATCCAACAATGGTGGGGAAAAAAATTAATGCAGAAAAATACTCTAAATTTTTTACTAGGGAAAAAAACAGCACTTCTATTAATAACAACAACAAAGGGAAAAAAAGAAGGAAGAGAAGAAGGAAAAAAAGTTACACATCCTCTCTCTTTACCCTTATAACATGAAGCACTATCATTTCTCTGCAATATACAGTCTCAAATGTCTTATGTGCCATCTTGGGCAGCCTAGAATTAAATGGTGGTGGCATGTTTCTTTAATTCTCCTCATAAATTAATAAAGAGAAAAATAATTAAATCATGACTCCATAACCAAGCCATCAACTAGCTTAGAATCAGAATGGAAGAAGGTTAAGTGAAAAAAATATTAGGGGAAAGAAGAAGGAATACTCCAGAAGGGTTCATATATTCTCAGAGGAAAGAGAACAGATTTTAAATTGCCAAAATTACTTCAGATGAAGATTAGTCTTCCTCAATGTGACCACTGCTTGTCAAAGAGATAACCAAGTCCCAACCATTAACTGGTCTTTTTCTATACTTTGTGATCCACTAAAACCAGACTTAGCCTATTCAAACTGAATTTGGTGTCTTTAGAATAGAAAAACAAATATCAAAGTAAATCAGTTAAGTGTCTTGTGCAAAGTAAAAACACTGCCAGTCTGTACTTTATCTAATTGTTCTGACCCTCTCTGGAATGTTTCTGCATTTAAACAAGGAACTAACTGGCTAGGTCTCTGAGAAAAAGCAAAATGAAAAGTTAATGCAATTACCAAGGTGATTTCCAAACTTAGTTTCACTTTACCTAACTCACCTCACCTTTCACTTCTCTACTGAGGAACTCCTCTGTACCAAGCCACCAGCCCCCATCATCTGCCTGCCCCCAGGTCATCCACACCACACCTTCCCTAGACTCGGCCCTAGTATTCTCCCCATGGTCTATGTGCCAATCAAAATACTGTCCTTTTTTCAAATCTAATTCCAAACTCCCTTCTGCATAACCTTTCCCCAAACTAATGTAACTTCCTGTTCTCTTCTTGTGGTTGTCTCACATTTGCTTCACTGTTTCTTAGGAATGTGTTCTAATTGTGACGGGAAAGTCTGTTTAATTGTTTTATATTTTCCTTACAGGAAATGACTATGTCTTCACCCTTTAAGTCTTAGTCCTACCTAGAAGTTGAACACACAATAAGCACTGCTGGGAACAGTATCTGAAGCAACTGGGTCAGGTAGCCCAATTCCTCTCACCACTCCATAAACCTAGATTAAAAAAAAAAAAAACCAAACCCATTGCCATCAAGTCACTTACGACTCAGCAACCCAATCCTACAGAACAGAGTAGAACTTCCCCATAGGGTTTCCAAGGAGTGCCTGGTGGATTCGATAAGGTGACCTTTTGGTTAGCAGCCAAACTCTTAACCATCACGCCATCAGGGTTTCCATAAACCTAGATAACTTGTATTATTTGTATGACTTGCTTGATATTAATAAAATGATTCTAGTATGAGATTTATTATTATATCCAGCACTAATTGCATGCCTAGTATATATCAAGCAGTTTTATTTACATAAATTATCTGTAATCTGTAAACAATCTCTGTCATATCTTTTTATACATAAGAAAACTGAGGCTCATAAATTTAAATAACTTCATACATTCATTCACCCAATATTTACCAAGCTATCATCTCAGTACTCAGTACAATTCTTTCCCAAAGCCATGGAGTTACTAAGTAGTAGAGCCAGAGGTTGGACCTGGGTTCCTCTGACTCCCTGCTCTTGCCTTTACAACAAAGGAATCAGGTATTACAGGATAAAGTTCTTAGTAAAGAATGCAATTTAGATATTAGCCACTTGTGCTTATGAAAAATATATTGGCCCCCAAAATTTACTCAGATAAATCTCTAGTGAGGAGGACTGAATTTTCTTTATCTAGATGACCACTATAGCTTCAGATTAGATGATTAATTTTAATTATTACATTAAACAATTATATGATCTTAAAATCATTTCATTTTTTCTTCATTTTTATCACAAAACAGAAACTGTGCCTTGAGAATGGAAACCAAAATCCTAGTACATACAGGCATGGGTAAAGAATGCTTTTGTACTCACATAATGGGAAATTATGTTAAAATGAGTAAATGACATCATGCATGGTTCCTTCATGATTATATTTAAGGATTAAATATATTTACTTAATAAAGTGCTTTTTTAAAACTTTGGGTAGAAGTTGTAGTATTATGCTGCAGAGGAAGATTTTGGGGGACTATCGTGATGAGACCTAGTGGCACAGTGTTTAAGAGCTATGGCTGCTAACCAGAAGATCAGCAGTTTGGATCCACCAGCTGCTCCTTGGAAACCCTATGTAGCTGTTCTACTCTGTCCTATAGGGTTGTTATAAGTCAGAATTGATTCGATGGCAGTGGGTTGGTTTGTTTGTTTTTGGATTTATAGTGATGAGAAACAAGTAATGGTAAGAACTCATAACAGAAGACAGGAAAGTAGGGGACTATTAAAGAAGGACCTCTGTTGACACAATGGTTAAGTGCTGGCTGTTAACCAAAAGGCTAACAGCTGGAGCCTAACCAGCAGCTATCTGGGAGAAAGGCCTGGCGCTCTGTTCCTGTAAAGATTACAGCCTAGATTTGAATCTTCATGGTGTTAGGATTCACGGACTGTCAAGCAGGAATATTGAAAGAAGACACATATATTAGACATATCTTGGTGAAATTTCTGAGTCATAATCAACTCGAAGGCACCCAACAATAACAATACTAAAGAAGTGAAATGTTTGGACGAGGTGGGAGTGGGCTAGGGGTGGTAGTAGTGTAATCGAAGGACGACCAGATCTGAACAATTACCCTGCTCTCTGCACATAGCTACCTTTACATCATTTACCAACAGCTCAGTTGTTGACAAGTACAGTTGTGTAAAATGAGGAAAATCTGCTGTAGAAGGCTACACTTGGCATCTGAGAGAGAATAGAGGGCATTGCCTCAGGTAACTCTGGAAAGTCCCATTGAGCACAGAGAGGGGAACAAAAAAAGCAACTGAGAAAAGCAATGACACTCCTGAATGTACACCATCTCCCAGGTAACACTTGCCCTGTTTCTTCTATAGTTAAGAGTATTCCCAGTTTCCCAGTTTGTTTCCAGTTTATACACTCTGAAGGCAAGCCTACTCATGAGCACTGCTTTGGTCACTCATTACTATTACTATTATTACCTGCAGAAATGAGCTCTATCCAGATGTATCAAAAAGGAACCTTCTACAATTTCTAAGAAAATCTTTATCTGGTACCAATAATGGTCAATCTAGCCTTTCATTTTAAAACGTGAGCAGACAAAAAGCATCACCAGGCAACTGGGGAAAACCAACAGCATGAAAGTCACAAAGAAACACAAGCAAAGCAGCTAATCTCACATTTCCTACCACACCTCTGGAAAATGGAGTTAATTAAGAAAGCTTTTAAAACATCACAAACATATCACTAGAGAAATTTGGGAGAACATTGTATCCTTAAGACAATAACAGGCTTCATTGGAAGAGGATAAATAGAACAAGAAGGACCCCCAAAATGACTGAAAAAACATGTTTTTAAAATACTTAATAGAAGGGTTGAAAGTCCGAATGAACATGGCTAAAGGCAAATTTGTGATCTGAAGGAATTTTCCCTAAAGGACAGGCAAAATAGTAAAAATTTAAAAATTATGAGGGTGATGTTAAGAGACAGAGAGGTCAGAGCCAGGAAATTCAATATCCATCTTATGAGAATTCAAAAGAAAAAATTATAATAGGATAAAATAATCAAGGAAATAATCTTTTAAAAAGTTTTGAAAGATTTGAATCTAGGCTATATGAAAAACTTAAAATGACGAGAGGAAGGCTTCCACTTATAGGTATGATGAAGTAGCTGCTATTTTATTGCCCTTCCTGCTGAAAGCAAAGCTAGATAAAATGCATAGAATGACCAAAGTAACTGGAACTGAGGGGCAAAGACCTTGGAGAGAAGGGAAATGCATAGAGGTAAGTCCTGCATTGGTCACCATGTTTTCCTCTTAGGGCATTTGTTGACTTGTAGTTCAGGACATAGAGCCCAAACAGAAAGCAGCAGCCTGGAGTCTGCAGCAATCTCAGAGGGATGGGAATGCAGGTATTTATGTACAGGAAAAGGAAGCAGCCAGTACTTGAGGAAGTGAAATCCTGGAGGAAAAGGAAGCACAGAAAAGTAAGCCAACATTCTGCATGCAATTTTCCTTCCAGGAATTGTGGACTCCTAAGCTAACATATGCACAGGCAAGCTGCAGACAAACCATGCAGAAAGCAGAAACTGCTAAGAGGCAATTTCATGGCTCAGAGGAGTTATAATTGTAATTGAGGACCTGCAAAGAGGATAACAATTTAAGACCCAGGAAGGGCTTGACTCTAAGAGTAAGGGAAACTGGAAATAGACCAGTCTTAACTAGATTAAGGTGATCTGCCCTTCTTATTTTCTTGCTAGAAGAAAATTTAATATTTTCTGGAGGAAGACAACATGTTCAACAAGTTTTCATACACAATGATGATCATTTAATAATGACTTAACAGGAACACCATAAAACAAGATCAAATGAATAAAAAACAAGATAAAAACCAGGCAATAAAAATAGACCTATAGATAATCTGGAGTATCTGGGTGATACAAATGGTTAACGCGCTTTGCTGCTAACTGAAAGTCTAGACGTTCGAGTCCATGCAGAGTCATCTTGGAAGAAAGGCCTGGCAATCTACTTCCAAAAAATCAGCCAACGAAAACCCTATGGAGCACAGTTCTACTCTGATATACACGGAGTCACCATGAGTTGGAGTCAACTTGACGCCAACTGGTTTACTGGTTGATTCTTTGTTTGATGTATTAGTTATATATTTCTGTATAACAAATTACCCAAAATTTAGTAGCTAAAAACAATAGTTTAATATCTTTTATTAGCTGTTCCAAGAAATTATGAAAAGAACAGCAAATACAGTAAAAAATGTTGAAGGAAGGAAACAATACAAATAAGGATAGAAGTCAATGAATTAGGAAATAAATTTACAAATAAAAAGCAATGCCAAAAAATGAATTTGGAAATACTACCAAAACTGATAAACTAGCAAGAAAGAAAAAAAGAGAAAGCACAAATTACTATACCAGGAATGAAAAGGAAGTTATCACTACAGATCCTACAGATACTAAAATGAAAGTAAAAGAGATTATGATAGCTTTATGCCAATAAATTTGAAAATTTAAATACAATGGACAAATACCTGGAGAACCCATAGTTTACCAAAACTGAACAAGAAATATAATATCTGAATAGTCCTAGAGCCATTAAAGAAATTGAATCTATTATTAAGAAATTTTCCATAATTAAGAACCTTTTAATAAAGAGAACTTCAGATTTAGATGGCTTCACTGGTAAATTCCTCTAACATTAAAGAATAAATCTTGGCAATTTCACAAAGTACTGTTAGAAAATAGGAAAAGAGGAAATACTATCCAACTTGTCTTTTATTTTTTAGGTCAGCACAACTTTTGTATAAAAACGTGACAAGAACAATAAAATAAAGGAAAATTATAAGCCAACACAGCTCATAAACATAGACACAAAAATCCTAAACAGAACATTAGCAAATGAAATCTTTCCTGCACACTACACACACACACACACACACACACACACACACACACATAATTCCAAGTGGATTATAGACCTAAATGCGAAAAATAAAACAATAAAGCTTCTAGAAGAAAATGCAGAACATCTTTATGATCTTAAGACAGCCACACATTTTTAAACAGGACATAAAATTACTACCCCAAAGTTAAAGATTGATAAATCGGATTTCATTAACATTAAAAACATTTATCAAAATATGCCATTAAGTGGGTGAAAAGGCAAGCTACAAAGTGGGAAGATATTTGTGGTGCATTTATCTGACAAATCAATTCAAAGATAGATTATCCAATTAAAAAATGGGTAAAACTTGAGTAGGCACTGAATAAGAGAGGTAATCCATGTGGCCAATAAGCATATTGAAAAGGCACCCTATCAATATCATTAATCTTCCAGGAAAAAAAAAATTAAAATACACCTACCCAATGTCTAAAATTAAAAAGCAAAATCTTCAAATGTCAAGTCTTGGTGTGACTGTGGAGCAACATAAACACTTACTTGGCTGGTGGGAATGTCAACCACTTTGGAAACTAATTGGCAGTATCTACTAAAGTTGAAGGAGTCCCTGGGTGGCGCAAACAGTTAAGTGCTTGACTATAGCTGAAACGGTTAGCGGTTTGAACCCCCCAGGAAGCACCTCAGAAGACAGGCCTGGCTATCTGCTTCCAAAATGTCACAGCCTTGAAAACACTATGGATCAGTTCTACTCTGCATGCGTGGGGTCGCCATGAGTCAGAATCAACTCGATGATAACTAACAACTAAAACTGAACATATGCCTATTCTATGACCCAGTAATTCTACACCTGAGTATATATCTAACAGAAACATACACATATGTGTGCCAAAAGGTAGTTATGTACAAGAATGTTCATAATTGCATAATTTTAATAGCCTTAAATTGGAAACAACTCTATGTTTATAAACATAGAATGGATACAAAATTGTAAAATATTTATACTATGGATTATTATACAATAATGAAAAGGATGGAAAAAGGAATGGACTACTAGAATCAATGATATGCAAAAACATGGATGAATCCCACAAACATAATTTTAAGCAAAAGAAGCCAGATACAAAAGAGAGTATATTGAAAAAGTCCACTTATATAATTCAAAAGCAGACAAAATGACTACGATGAATATAGTGGTTCTCAATATAGTGGTTACTTTAAAGAGGTAACAACAGAGAGGGTACATGAGGGAAGCTTCTGGGGTTCAGGTGATGTTCTGACTTCATCTGGGTTGTGGTTACAACAATGTGTGCTTTATAAAAATGAATCAAGCTGCATGCTAATTATTTTGCACTTTTTTGTCCGCAGAATTCAGTTTAAAAAACTAAAACAACAACAAAACCTTTAAAATTAAAACTGTATATGTAAACCTGGAGTCCTGGTGTCGCAATGGGGAAGAGATTGGCTGCTAACCAAAAGGTTGGCAGTTCAAATCCACCAGCTGCTCCTTGGAAACCCTATGAGTCAATTCTACTCTGTCCTGTAGGGTCGCCATGAGTCGGAATCCACTCGACGGCAACGGGCTTGGTTTTTATAAATGTAATGTATTACACACACGTACTTGGAAGGCTTAATAAGATGTTTAATTTCTTCAAATAATCTTTAAATTCATTGCAATTCTAATTAAAATTCCTTTTTTGTGTGGTTAAGGAGCCCTGTTGGTGTAGTGGTTAAAGCATTCGGCTGCTAACCGAAGGTCAGCATTTAGAACCTACAGGCTGTTCCACAGAAGAAAGATGTGGCAGTCTGCTTCAATAAAGATTTATAGCCTTGGTTACTGGTCTGACAGAGACTGGAGGAACCCCTGAGACTATGCCCTTAGACACCCTGCTAACTCAGAGCTGAAACCACTCCCGAAGTCCACCTTTCAGCCAAAGATTAGACAGGCCTATAAAACAATAACACACATGAGGAACTTGCCTCTTAGTTCAGTCAAGTCTAGGAGACCAAATGGGCAACACCTGCCAAAAAGCAAAGGCAGGAAGGCAGGAAGGGACAGGAAACCTGGATGAATGGACACGGGGAACCTGGGGTGTAAAGGCAAAGGGGGAGAGTGCTGACACATTGAGGGGATTGCAACCAATGTCACAAAATAATTTGTGCATAAACTTTTGAATAAGAAACTAATCTGCACTGCAAACTTTCACCTAAAACACACACACACACACACCCAAAAAAAAAAAAAAAAAAAAATTTACAGCCTTGGAAACCCTATGGGGCAGTTCTACTCTGTCCTATAGGGTCACTACAAGTTGGAATCGACTTTATGGCAACAGGTTTGGGTTTTTGTTTGGTTGTTTTTGTGGTTACTTACTGAGTTGATTCTAAAGTTCATACAGGAGAGTAAATGCATAAGAAAGAGAATTTTGAAAATAATAATTGGGAGGCTATCGTTCTAAAAGATATAAACATATACTATAACACTGTAATAATTTAGTTGGGGTAGAATAAACTTTAAACTGTTTAAGTTACTGGTAAAGAGATAGACAAATAGTCAATGCTACAGAAGAGAAGTCCAGAAAAGGTCTGTGTAAACTGATTATGTAATAAAGTGTTCAATATAAATTGTTGGAGAAAAGATGGACTCTTCAATAAATGGTTGGAATAACTGGCTATCCAGTTGGAAAACAAAAACAAAAGCAAATTTAGATTCCTATCTCATACCACACACACAAAACACATTTCTAAATATTTTTTTTGAAAAGCTGTTTTCATAAAGGAGATGATTTGCATGATTTTGGGAGTGAGGAAAGCCTTCCTCAGCGTGACACAACCCAGAAGGTATAAAAATAGATGAATAGATTGGACTACATAAAAATTTTAAAATTCTACTTTGCATAAATTTTAAAAGACAATAGACAAATAAAATTAAAATAATAATAAAGACAATATACAGACCTGGAGAAGACACTTATAAAATTTTAAAATGACAAAGGACATATAGAAAGCTCTATAAATCGACTGTAAAAAAGATAGCTCACTAGGAAATAGGCCAAGGAATGACAGGCTATTATTCACGGGAGAATTATAAATAAGATGCATTAATATTAATCAGACATTATAAAGAAAATGAAATATATTTCACCTATCAGATTGGCAAAATACAAAAAGGTCCATATCTAAATGTTGGCCAGGATGTGGAGGAACTTGTACTCTTAGTCAATATTGGATGAATGTCTACATCAGTATAACTTTTTGGGAGGTAATTTGCTGCTTTCCAGCTAAATGCAGAAATACACCATGTGCCAAGATAAATGAACAAAGACATTCACCAAAGATCTGTTAGCAGAGGAATAATAATTATGCATATATTTATATGCAGCCATTAAAAATTGTGCTAGCTTTCTATGTGTTAGCATGAAAACAGGTCCACAATATATTATTAAGTTTAAAAAAAACCAAACTTGCTTTAGGACAATATGAATAGCATGATTCCATTTTTGTAAGAAAAATAAAATAATCTGTTTATAATTGTATAGAAAAAAAATTTGGAAGGCTGTGCATCACACTGGTTAGTAATTATCTCTGTGGGACTTTAACTTTTAAATGCATATATTATTTTTGCAAGTTATAAAAATCACTAGGAGTTTGAAAGATGTATATTTAGGAGAAAAAAAATTCTTTTATTTGATCCAGGAATTCTTCTTTTAGAAACTTATCTTAAGGATTTAATTAGGTATGTGTACAAAAATGTATGATCAAGGATGTTCTTTAAGGCAAATTTATAAAAGTGAAAACCTAGAAACAATCCGAGTATCCACCCAAAGCATTATGAAATAGATTTTTGTACCAATCTATGCAAGGGAAAGTTATGTAGCTATATAACAATTACTTTCAAAGGTTATGGATCTTTTAAAAAGTTACAAAATAGCAAATATAGCTTTATTACAAATACCAAAATAAAACACCAAAATGTTAACAGTTATCTATGGGTAGTACCATTCCTGTGGTTTGCCTCCTGCTTTATATTGGTATCTATAGGGTCACTATGAGTTGGAATCAACTCAACAGCAACAGGTCTGGTTTTTTGTTTGGTTTTACAATTATTAGTATTTACTAAATTATTCACAATGACTATTTATTGTCTTAGCTTTAAAAAACATTATATATTTTAATAAAGCAATTGCTTGTCTTATTTCTATTTTTTGAAATAATATTTCAGCCTAAAAACGTTTGTCATAAAATTCAGTGTTTATTTTAAAAATTATCTTTTGAGGTAATAGATCACCAACATTAAGTATTTTACATATTAGCCATTTAGTTATTTGAAATCTTTCTGGAAAAGATAATAATAAATTGAAAACAAATAAACTTTTTAACAAAACATTTTCTGATATTTTAGGCTAAATATTCTTCTTCAATTCTAATATTCTTCCCTTTCAGAGAAGTAAGGCTTGTCACATTTTAAATGAATAAATTACAAACACATTTAAAGATGGGTTCCTTGTTTCTATGAAAACATAAAAGAAGTTCTAACTATAAAAATTTTTAACAAAATTAAATACTATCATATCAAAATACAGTGGTTGTTTCTATTTGGAATATTCATCTTTCTATCAGTAAAGAATTTGGTAGTAAATTATTTAGATATGAAAGAAATACATTTACATTTCTGAAAAATAGCTTTGAGAGAGAACACTGTATTTTGCTTTAACATAAACATTTTCTTTATTAAATTATTTTAGTAACAAAACAATTCTGATCCTCAATGGTCAGAAACAACAACTGCCAACCTTTTGGTTAGCAGCCGAGCTCTTAACCAATGTGCCACCAGGGCTCCAGTAACACCACAAAGATATCTGAAATTAACCAACTTAATTATAATTATTTTGAACAGCCATTCCTATCTGCTCAAAGAACACTGGCAAATGCACTAAGTACAATGAATGGTACATGGAGAATCACATACGAATAAAAACATTTTCCTACCAATGAGGAACCTAACATCTACTTAGCTTGGTATGACTTGGCACCTACCTAAAAAGCTTCTGGCAAGGGGATTATTGGAGGTAAAGGAAAGTGGCCTACAGAACTCACAGACAGAAAGCCAGCCAGACAGAAAGTTCATTGTTTGCTATAGAGCTTTCTGCTCCATTAACAGGATTTTCAGGCCTAGAGGTTTAGGAAGCAAATGATTAATTCAGCCTTAGATGCATTCCTACAGGGTTTTCTCTGCCGTGTGACAGACTTAGGCTGTGTCTGAGCAGTCACATGCAGAGACACTCCCCTTTCCAGTAGTCCCCCCTCCTCAGTAGTCAGAAACAACACTGTACATGGAATGCTTTGCTCACTATGTGTGATGGTTAATTTTGTCTACTTGGCTAGCCATGATTGTATTATGTAATCACCCTCCATCTTGTGATCTAAGAGAATTTTCCTTGGGGGTGTGGCCTGCATTCAATATATACGATGTTCTGGCAAAACTGTCTCTTTCTCTCTCAATGCTGCATCTGACTCATCATTATCTGATGTCTGGTTCTTGGGATGTGAGCCAACAGCCTGCTGCCTGACCTGCAAATTTTTGGATTTGCCAGCTCTCACAGTCCCATGAGCCAGCAGGCTGCTATCTGACCTGCTGATTTGGGGTTCCTTAGCCCCTGCAACCACGTGAGTCAGGAGAAGTCTCCAGCCTGATGTCTGACCCACAGATTTGGGACTTGCCAGCCTCCACAACTATGTGGCAATGGGCTCAAACATAGCAAAGATTGTGAGGATAGCGCAGGACCAGACAGTGTTTCACTGAGTTGGAACCGACTTGAAGGCACCTACCACCACAACTGAGTGAGCCATTTCCTTGAAATAAATCTCTCTATATACCTATAGATACATGCTTCACTAGTTTTGCTCCTCTAGAGAACCCAGCCTAAGACATTATGCACTGACCAGATTCTGGCGCCAATGTACAGAATTCGATTCAAATTGTAGTCTGACTTATATTTTAAGTTGTTTAACTACAAAAATCAGTCAGCTTTGCAGAAAACCTTTTATTAAATGAAGGAAGACTGGTCATTATACTCAAATACAGACAAAATACTATGAATAAAGCATGCTCACTCGTGTTATAGAGACATCACTGACACTCATTGGCTGATTTTATTGGGTTGTTTTTCTTATTCCCACACGTTTTAGGCTGTACCAACACAAATATCAAAAACAGAAAATTACAACACATTAGAGGCAAACATTATACACATAATGGAATTAACTACTGGGACATAAAACTAGATTTTTATTTAAAGCACAAGTACACAGACAAATATGAAGCAAAAACAGTAAGCTGATAAAGATGAAAACATCTTAGTGTAAAAGATCAGTAAGCAGCAAAATAAAAATGAAGTCAACAGTATACTCTTATTAACAAACAAATTCTACCACATTAGTACAAACATTAACTGGCAGAGGATTTATTAACCAAGAGCATCACACTCATACATTTTAACCTATTAACATAATTTTCCCTCCATTTCAACTCATTTTTCTCCTTTCTTTCACAAATTATAATTGTAGCAGCTTTAAAAAAAAAGTTTTAAAATATGATTAGCATGAAACAGGCACAAATGTGCTTTTTCATGTACGTCAGTTAAAAGTCAAGTGGCCAGAAAATATATCAAAGATGACAGTCTATCAAATAGAGGAAAAGGCAACTGCATCCTTACAGAACTGTACTATTTCATAATTTTTTTTCTATGTATTAATTATATTCTATTTCTAAACAGATGCCTCATGTTAAATTATATTGGCTGAACTGATAAATCTACATAATTTCTTATTCCCAGTTAACATTCTTATAAGAAAGGTGGAAGACTTTAAGCCGAATACAGCATTCATTCTACTAAACCACAAATGTTCTTAATTTTAATGAGTGAGTCATATATAGTGATTCTGTTGAGTCTAAAATGCTTCACCCCATTCATTTGCCCACCAGATTTCAGGCCTATGGGATTACTGTTAGACTTTCAGATTACAATGTAAAAGGTAGAAACTATTGCTCACCATGGGGTTAACCTGGCAAATCTATGTCTAACCTTAGTAGTAAAAAACAGGTTAAAAGTCATGGGGGAAACATATTCTATAAATTAGAAACCTAATAAATGTATATGTTATTTGGTTTAAAACTTGCCCTGGCACAAAGGCCTCAGGACACAGAAAATAATCACATGACCCAAAGGGGGAGAATAAATCTAACAGCAGGACTGAACTTGACAACCACCCAGGTCGAACAGAAATTGTTAAATCATCGTTTATCAGGATATATCACACCATGATCTTTGGTGCCCAAAAGAAATTCTAGGTACAAAGGCTTTGCCTAAAAACACCCAGTGCAGAAATCAATAAATACTTTTGTTTGTCGCTGGAGGTCACTGGACAAAAGCGGAGCTGCTTTAGAAAATGTAAAATGGAATTTCTTTTTACTGCTTTATCACTTGGTTGAGGGGAAAATGTTTAAAGCATGTTCTGGAGAAAAGGCTCACAGTTAAAATCTGCCTTTCTTTTCCTTAAGGAAAAAAGGGGCAGGGACTTTGATGAATTAGTTCTAATATTCTTAGAATTAAATCAGCAATTTCAGCAGCAATGTCTCCAAACACAGCACTGGCTGTCGCTACATATTTGACAGAAACACAAAAGAGCCTTTACATAATTCAGGAGATTATCCCTTTATTAAAGGAATCTTGTAATTACAAACCCATTGAACAGAATATAACGGAAACTCTGTGCTAAGTGAGAAGTTTTGGCATCTTGGTGTAAAAAGGCTCTTCAGGAAGCAGCCTTCTTTTCTTAACATTTTATGACAGCTTTCCTCCCATTTTAAATGTATAAATAAAGTGTGATGAGATTTTCTCCATGCAACTTTAACAAAGTATAGTAGAATTAATCCACTGAAACAATTTTCTCTCTACTTTCAGAGTTTGTTTGGAATTGCTTAGGCAAGATGGAAACATTAGGAGCCAAATTAAAGACAGGTGGGCATAAAAAAAATTCTGATGATTGTAAGGCAACCAAGTATGTTAAGTAAGTCTATAAAAATACTGAATTATAAGAGTTAATATTTGGGAAAGCTGAGGTTTCAATTGTCCCTTAAATGTACAATCAAATTTAAATATTATTATTAAATGCAATTCAAACAATAAGCCATGATAACCAACAAAAATAATGTATGCACCTCATAGTCCTCTATTATTACATTGTTTAGTCTCAAAATGTCCAGATTAAGAGAAATTATGCAGCTACAAGGTCATTCTATAGGATTTCTCTGCAACATGCTCCAGCATCAGAAAACAAACAGATTTGAATTTCTAGAGAGGGAAACTCAAAAAGTTTAGAATTCTTGTTGGCTCTTTTTGCAAATGTTCTCCTTTCAAAGAGCTGGGGTAAATGTGCAAGAAAAGCTGAAGTGGCCTGGGATCATACATATGAAACAAGATAGTTTGGCACCACTTGACAACTACAATATTTCCTTCTGTAGAGGCCACTAAATGCTGGCTCAAAATATTAAACAATGAAGTACATATTTTTCCAAGTCACACATACAAATGTCGACTGGCACAGCCTCTCAGCACAGTTCTTCAGTTTAACTACAATAAGTGATAGCAGCAATGGTTAACATTTCTACATAAACACCACAAACACACATATGAAAGAGCACTTTACAACAACATGCAAAACCTCAACAATGACATCACTAAACATTACACAATGCATAGAAATTGTAATGGTTTTTGGCAAGATGTTTTTTGTAACAAATGCTTTAAAAAACAAAAGTTCTTTTGTTACAAATGCTATTTAAAAAGCTGTAATACAATGGACCGTTGTTATAAAAATTCAGTTAGATAAAGTTAATCTGAGTGGATTAATACTAACCATGGACCTGCTATTTCATCCAGTATAAACCGTCAATTAGAAACTAATGTCTAGGGGAAGTATACTAAGGTATTTGATTTATAAAATGTAAGAATTACAGAAGTAAACAGGCATAAAAAATCACTAAAATATAGTATGTACAACTACTGTTAGGATTCCATATTGCTGATGTCTTCCTAATACTGCTACCACAAATAAATTTATGGCAAAAGATTTTCAAAGCTCTTATTGAAATGAATGTATAATGATGGAAATGCTAATTCCAGTATAATACAAAAAAGCACATTAGACGTCTAACAAAATGCAGCATGCCATAAAAATACTTTTTTTTAAAGCATCCTTGAATTTGATGTTTTTCTTCAACCATGATTTGGTAACTATAACTTGAAAGATAAAAATTTGCAAATGTTTTAATATCTGTGAATTCCTTTTCAGAAGAATAAACGAGACAATTTATACTTTGTATTTTTATATCTTGCTGCTCTTTCACTAGTTCTTTTTCCTTCCCCTTATGATCTCCAAATATATTCATTGTAGAAACATAATTATGTTGATGAAAATCAGAAGAAAAAAAAAACATATGTCCCAAACCTTCAAGTATGATTTTAAAATATTTTATATTTAAAATAAAAATCTTCTTTACACTAAAACAGGATATTGCAGACTCATTCAAAACCAATTAATATGGATGCTATGTAGCTGGATACTCAAAGTGAATACCAAATTAAAGAAAACCTTACTTTTTAGTTCATAATCTATAACTAGAATTCATATACTTTAAGACTATAGTCTTAAAGTAAATGTGGTGGGCTAAGAGATGTCTGTTAAAATAAAAAGGAGAACAATTACATTCAGAGATTCTCCCATCAAATTTCAAAAGAAGTTGTTAAAATCGAAACACAACATTACACAATGAAACATGAAAATTCACATGCAGAAACAGCCTATCTGGAAAACTGGTAACTTGAACCTACTCCTAATAGAAACCTGATTGAGGGCTTGAAAAATAATTTCAATTTTGAAAACAATGAACTCCTTCTCAGTAGAAATGTAGGTTTGTTTTTCTTCCCTAACCTCTTATCTATGAATTAGAAGTCAAGGTGTCTGGGTTCTAGTCCTGGCTCTTCCTCTAATGAGGTGCATACACCCGGACACTCACTGAATCTCCTTTGGGCTGTTTCTTCCTCTGTAAAAAGAGAGGTGTGGATTAGATCAGATGTTTCCAATCTTATTTTACACCCCAGCACAGCTGAAGGATGTATAACAGAGGTAACAGTGGCTCATTCAGTCTAGTTAAGTTTCAAAGTAGAAAGGTATGAGAACCCCTGCGGAGTCTGTGTTTAGGAACCTGTTCTCTTTGCAATCTCCATCTCCTTGCCCACCCACCCTGGAAGACATGCTGACCTCTATTCTTCACAGCACTGAAAATCACTGGGTCAGATGATCTCTTGGGTCCTTTCCAAGTCTAGCCTCTATGAATATAATCCAACAAAGAAGATAGTTTACATTAACACTCTGACCTAATGAATACTCTCATCACATTAGTATTTTGAATTAATTTTGACTGTAATTGAGCAAAGTTATGGTTTACATAAAAACTCAATTTATGTTTTAAAATGGTTTTTTTTTAAATGAAATCTTCCATACCAAATCAGATCTTCCCCTTAGCTTTGGCAGGCCTTTTTTGTCAATATACAAATAGGCTGGACCAAGAGAAATTTTGTATATTTTTTTTCTGTTTAGAATAGTGAAATCAGACTTGCTGGCAGTTTATCAATATCATCCCTCTTTTCTGCTGTTACATCATTAGAAATACACCAACCAGACAATACAACCAGGATGATTTCTGCCATGTATTTCTTTACTCTAATTCTATTCTATAGCGAGGATCTCTAAAACTATCCTAACTTCATCGCTTTGCCTTACGAAAAGCTATGCACTCATATCATCTCAGCCAGAACCAAGTGGGGAGGAAAAGCAATGTTTGAATCCATGCATTAAAAAAAAAAAAAAAAATCAATTGCCCATGTCAATACCAAAACCAAACCCATTGTCATTAACTCCAATTCACAGTGATGCTATAGGACAGAGTGGAACTGTGCCACAGAGTTTCCAAGGAGCAGATGGTGGATTAGAACTGCTAGACCTTTTGGTTAGCAGCCGAGCTCTTAACCACTGTGCCACAAGGGCTCCTCCTTGTCAAGTGTTTCTTATTAACTGTCTCTCTGCACTGTATCATATGGTAGATGTGCAGAGCTGTATATAAAAGAATTCTATTTGGGAAAAATGAGCTCCAGTAGCACAGTGGTTAAGCGCTTGGCTGCTAACTGAAAAGTTGGCAGTTTGAAACCACCAGCCGCTCAGCAGGAGAAATATGTGTCAGTCTGTTTCTGTAAAGATTTGCAGCCTTGGAAACCCTATGGGGCAGTTCTACTCTGTCCTATAGGGTTCCTATGAGTTGGATTAGACTCAATGGCAACAGGTTTTGTTTTTGGTTTTATTTAGGAAAAACCTACTAAACTGATAGAGAACTATTTAATAACTATTTTTTCATGAATGAACCTTTTATAAAACACCTTACTGCAATAACATATTTATAGAAGCTAACAATTACAGTTTTATTCTGGCTAGAGAAGATCAAAATACACCTTCCCCATAGATAAAGAAAACCAGTTAGAGTAAGTCTGATTAAAATTGAAGGTGTTTTTCTCATATTCAACTGTGGTGCTAGTCTAAGCAGAAAAAAATCTGAACCGATTTCACAGTCTAATTCTGGGAATCATAAGGAAAGTATTTTTCCCACAAGAGCTTTCGGTTATAAGAATCATGATACTTTAAAAAACAAACACAAAAAAACAGCAACAGGATCCTCTATTAAGTACTGGCACCAAACTTGCAGGCAAGACCAAACTCCTTGGTAGACTGGCAACCAATATTCAATATCTGGTCCACAGTAATATCTGCTTCTGGGCTTAAGAGAACACACGTTCCTATCTGAATTATAAGAAACTTTATTGAAATTGGGTTTGGTGCTCTATTTGAGATAAAACTAAATGAGAATCACTTGTTGTTGTCAGGTGCCGTCACGTTGGTTCCAACTCTCAGAGAACATACGTACAACAGAACGAAACACTGCCCGATACCGCACCATCCTCACAATCCTTGCTACGTTTGAGCCCATTGTTGCAGCCATTGTGTCAGTCCATCTCGTTGCGGGCCTTCTCTTTTCATGACCTTCTGCTTTACCAAGCATGACATCCTTCTCCAGGGACTAGCACCACCTGATAACATGTCCAAAGTATGTGAGACAAAGTCTCACCATCCATGTTTCTAAGGAGCATTCTGGCTCTACTTCTTCCAAGACAGATTTGCTCATTCTTCTGGCAGTCCATGGTGTATTCGATATTCTTCACCAACATCATAATTCAAATGCATCAATTCTTTGGTCTTCCTTATTAATTGTCCAGCTTTCGCAAGCATACGGGGCTAGTGAAAATACCATGGCTTGAGTCAGGTGTGCCTTAGCCCTCAAGGTGACATCTTTGCTTTTTAACACTTTAAATAGGTCTTTTGCAGCAGATTTACCCAATGCAATGTGTCTTTTGATTTTTTGACTGCTGCTTCCACGGGTGTTGATTGTGGATCTAATTAAAATGACATCCTTGACAACCTCAATCTTTTCTCCATTTATCACTATGTTGCTTATTAGCCCAGCTGTAACGATTTCTTTATGTTAAGGTGTAATACATAAGGCTGTAGTCCTCGATCTTCATCATTAAGTGCTTCAAGTCCTCTTCACTTTCAGCAAGCAAGATTATGTCATCTGCATATCACAGGTTGTTAACGAGTCCTTCTTCAATCCTGATGCCCAGTTCTTATTCATATAGTCCAGCTTCTCAGATTATTTTCTCAGCATACAGAACGAGTAAGTACGGTGAAAGGATACAACATTGACGCACACCTTTCCTGATTTTAAACCACGCAGTATCCCCTTGTTCTGTTCAAACAACTGCCTCTTGGTCTATGTACAGGTTCCACATGAGCGCAATTAAGTTTTCTGGAATTCAAGTTCTTCACAATATTATATATCATTTGTTATGATTTACACAGTCAAATGCCTTTGCAAAGTCAATAAAACACGGGTAAATATCTTTCTGGTATTCTCTGCTTTCAGCCAAGATCCATCCGACATCAGCAATGATATCCCTTGTTCCATATCCTCTTCTGAATCTGGCTTGAATTTCTGGCAGTACCCTGTCGATGTACTGCTACAGCTGCTTTTGAATGATCTTCTGCATAATTTTACTTGCATGTGCTATTAATGATATTGTTCAATAATTTCCACATTCCATTGGATCATCTTTCTTTGGAATAGGCAGAAATATGGACCTCTTTCAGTCGGTTAGCCAGTTAGCTGTCTTCCAAATTTTTTGGCATAGATGAGTGAGTACTTCCAGGGCTGCATCTATTTGCTGAAACATCTGTTAGTATTCTGTCAATTCCTGAAGCCTTGTTTTTCACCACTGCCTTCAGTGCAGCTTGGACTTCTTCTTTAAGTACCACTGGGTCTTGATCATATGCCTCCTGAAATGGTTGTACTTTGACCAATTCTTTTTCGTACAGTGACTGTGTATTCCATCTTCTTTTGCTGTTTCCTGCATCGTTCAATTTTTTTGCCCATAGAATCCTTCAATATTTCAACTCAAGGCTTGAAATTTTCATCAGTTCTTTCAGCTTGAGAAATGCTGAGTGTGTTCTTCCCTTTTGGTTTTCTAACTCCAGGTCTTTGTACATTTCATTATAATATTTTACTTTGTCTTCTCAAGTTGCCCTTTGAAATCTTTTTTTCAGCTCTTTTACTTCATCATTTCTTCCGTTTGCTTTAGCTAGTCTACATTCAAGAGCAAGTTTCAGAGTCTCTTATGAGGAATCAGAGTCAGAAGGGAGGAGTGTGCTGTCGCAGAATGGGGTGAGCAGTTGGGGTCTCATAACAATGTATGTAAAAAAAAAAATTCTGTATGGGAGACTAACTTGAAATGTAAACTTCATTTAATTACAACAATAAAAAAAAGTTTCAGAGTCTCTTCTGATATCCATTTTGGTCTTTCCTGTCTTTTTAACTACTTTTTGCTTTCTTCAAGGATGATGTCCTTGATGTCATCCCACACAACTCATGTGGTCTTCAGTCATTAGTGTTTAATGTGTCAAATCTATTCTTGAAATGGCCTCCAAATTCAGGTTGAGATATACTCAAGTTCATACTTTGGCTCTCGTGCACTTAATTTTCTTCAGCTTCAACTTGAATTTGCACATAAGCAATTGATGGTATGTTCCACAACTGGCCCCTGGCCTTATTCTGACTGATGGTACTGAGCTTCTCCAGTGTCTCTTTCCACAGATTTATCGCATTGATTCCTGTGTATTCTATCCAGCGAGGTCCATGTGTATAGCTACTGTTTATGTCGCTGAAAAAAGGTATTTGCGATGATTGAGTCGTTTGTCTTGCAAAATTCTATCATGTGATCTCCTGTGTCATTTCTATCACCAAGGACATATTTTTCCAACCACTGATTCTTCTTGTTTCCAACTTTTGCATTCCAATCACCAGTAATTACCAATGCATCTTGATTGCATGTTTGATCAATTTCAGACTGCAGAAGTTGGTAAAAATATTCAATTTCTTCATCTTTGGCATTAGTGGTTGGTGTGTAAATTCAAATAATGGTCATATTAACTGGTCTTCCTTGTAGGAGTATGGATATTATCCTATCACTGACAGCATGGTATTTCAGGATAGATCTTGAAATGTTGACGATGAATGCCAATTTGTCATCCCAAGCGTAGTAGACCATATGATTGCCCAATTCAAAATGGCCAATATCAATCCATTTTAGCTCACTAATGCCTATGATATTGATCTTCAAGTGTTCTATTTCAATTTTGTCGACTTCCAATTTTCCTTGATTCATATTTCGTACATTCCACGTTCCATTTATTGACGGATGTTTGAAGCTGTTTCTTCTCAATTTGAGTCATGCCACATCAACAAATGGACAACCACTTAAATACATAATTACTTGTGCAAATACACACCGACCTCCATGACAAAATTAATCATTCTTTGAAGAGTGACACAAACTCTTTTGCTCTCTAGTCATGGCCAGCGGAAACAAACTGTGGAATATCCCATCTCAAAATAACCTAAGTAATGGGTCCTGAATAATGTTGTGCTAACAAACATGCCAGGTGATGGCACGGATCTCAATCGATTTGGAGTTGAATGAACATTGATGATTTTATTACACTAGGCATTTCATTCATAATTTATCACTTCCAGAGGGCATATGGAAGCACAACAAATCACTCTGAGAACAAACAGGTATAGCAAAAAAGGACAGTGCTTAACGGGATCTGGATCTAGTTTCAGAGTCTAATGTTCTTAGGCACTAACTGTGATATTGGCAACCCATTTGAGTTCTCTGGATTTTCTCATTTATAAAACAGAAATAATAATACCTCATAAGGCTCCTGTCAGAAGTGAAACAATTTACAGAAACAGTAAAATAGTATATGGTAAGACTCAATAAATGATAGTAATTGATGACAAATCTGTACAATTTCCTGCATGTGTGTATGTATGTGAGCACAACGGATGGTGCAGAAATGGCTTCACCTTATTATTTATTTTAAAACAGGTCCTAAGGAAGATTCTCCACAAAATTCTCAAACTAGTAATATGTATTCTGTAGCAAAAAAAAAAAAAAAAAAAAAAAACCGATTAAAAATAATGGACTAATCGCACGAGTATGAACAATTTTGGAAAACTATGCAAAATAAGTTTTTTTTTTGCTGGGCTATCGAAAATGAAACTTTTATTATAGTATCTTTTATAAGCTCTTTGAGAGCAGGGACTATCTTACACATCTTTGTACCCATTCCAGTGACTAGATTCTATGTGTTCAATAAATGTATGTTGATGTGACTGTAAATTTTTACCTCAGTAAAATCATTTAATTTTATGGCATCTTGAAACTAAGCCGTATGATTTAGGTAAGTTAATGTTACGAAAGTTTCGGTGAACAATGATCTAACTGAAAAACAAGAAATCTGATACGTTAGAAAATTTTCATACTATTCCTTGGTAGATTAGGAAGCAATTTAACCTAGGGAAAATCATATGTATTACACAACAATATTTTAAATAGCTGATGTAGATTTATAAATCATACTCAGACTAGCCCTACTAACCAGGACAACAAATATAATATTAAGTATAAGTTCTGGATAAATACCTTGAATATCTCTAACTTTTCTCAAGCATTATGGTTTTATAAAAAATTGTTAACATCTATGTGTTCAAGTTTTCAATAAGTCACTCATATGAATATGGAAGGATCGAATTATGCAGCTATATCATCCAAACGCTGACAGATGGGTTCAGCATTTTTGTTGTAGATGCTGACCTTCCAGTCACGTGAGGGGCAGTGGATAATTTTTTACATGACACAACACTGATCTTAAAGTGTAAACTTTGCAAATACAGCTTTATTGGTTTTGTATGAACCAAAGGATTTCTTGGGAAAGCAGCTTATTCAGCTGTGCTTAACACCTGCTGGACTGTTAGATTTTTGCTAAAGCACATATCTGATTTTGGCATCTACCTCTGCCACAGTTTGAGCATGATTTTTCTTTTTTTAAAGTTAAAATTACAGATAATAAAAATGGTATCTGGCAGTGGTATGTCCTCAACATTGTTTAGATAAAAACACAGAATTTAGAGGTAGTTGCAGATAATTTTCATAATTCAACTAACTCAAAGAGATACTGTAATTTGACTATGCTTCTATCAAGCCATTCTTTAGAAAGCAGTCTTCTGAATTAAATGTGACAATGTTCCCATTTGGTCTGAGTTAGCATAGCAAAATATAAGTAAAAAAAGAATAATTTACATTCTCAGTTTGTGTTCTGTCTAAATGAAAATGCAATAGATGAAGCAAGAGAGAGATTTTCATTTCAGTATCTTAATATAGAGATTTGGAATCTTCTAGCTCTGCTTCCTCAGCACATACTGCCTTTCTTCCTCATGACAAACTTACTTTGCTGTCAAAACATGTATCAAGAATCTAGAAACATGTCAATGCAAAATCACATTTTAAGTGTTTCACAGATTTTTTTTTAAAGAGAGGTAACCCATGTAAAAAAAAACCTTATTTTTAAAATGAGTGTTTTTAAAGCAGGGCATCTTATGCACTTCTAAACTGGTTATAAAATCAGGAGAACAGGAAGGTTTTATAAAGAGAACTGGGAGAAAAAGGCCCTGGGGTTCAAAATGAATGGAAAAGGAGGAAATAGAGGGCACGTGTGCCACTATGAAAGATCACTCAGCATTCCTTTTAATCCTCAGACAGCCTTGAGAGATGGGAAGAGACTGTCCCCATCGCTGGCTCAAATTACTGGAAACTAATGACTTAGTTGGTACTGAGAAAGGTGGATAGAAAAAACTCTGGTATCAGATGACAGTTAGCAACCATTTCCTTAGCTATCATCTAATTCACTTGTCTCGATGTCACTGTAAACTGGAGATAACGCACCTTTTCAGAATTGTTGATAGGATTAAAGATAATATATACAGAAATAAATATGCATGTATGGAAATATGTCTGGAGAAATATTTACCACAGTGTTAACAGTGGTTATCTTTTGGCTAGCAATTTATGAGTACTTAATTTTTTTCTTTATGCTTACCTGTATTTTCTAATTTTCTTTTAATTAGTAACTGTTACTTATACAACTAATAGGTGTAAATCACTTAGCACAGTCCTGGAACTCATACTGGTCCAAACACGACAGCTATCATTATTATAAAAAAATAAAGCAAGATGTTGCCCTATCAATGAGCTTCTGTTCTTTCTTTGCTTCTGGATATATAAATGGATGTCTCTCTATGGAGGAAACGTCACGAAAATGAAGTTAACGCCACCACACAATGTCCATGGCAGACTTTCCACTCCTGAGCTAAATGAAAGGTCACAGCTTAGAAAAAATGGGTCTTTATGACTTAGTTTTGGAAAGAGCTGCCCAGCCATGGGAAAGCTCAGCTAACATGATGAGATTCAGCAATGCACATCGGAATGAAATTTGCCCTAGTCATACAAAGTTTATACATAAAATACCACCTACCTTCCTAGCCACTGAAAATTATGAGGTTGCCTTGAAGAACAAACACATCCCAGTAGAATGCCCAGACCCATAAAGCGATTAGGATTTGGAGTTTATGTGTGGTAACAGTTATACAAGATAGGAACCTAGCTCAGTATTATTTTCGTTCTAACATCTAAATTTATTTTATTTTTGAAATATCTTAACTAATAACTCACCACAGCCTTCAAAACGTGAAAACAAAGACCTTGTAAAAACTACCACAAATACTGTTTAACCAAAATTAACACTATTATAATTGCAGGCTATCACAGATTAATGCGTTTATATTTACTGTAGAAGAAACTGTTCATTTTCAAGAATGCTTTGAATTCAGCTAAATCTGATAACAAGAAGATGTAACCTAAAGTAAGTGTCAGTATTCCTTTGATCTCAACTACAGAGTCAAGTAACACCCTAGAGAAAGGAGGCCAAAGTTTAGTGCTTTTAAATAAATAATTCAGGTGATTTTGGCTTTGAAGAGGATGAGTTTTTTTGGTTGTTGTTGTCTCGACTAATGCTTCTAGATTTTTAATAAGACTTTCTCATTCTCTACCTTCTCTTTGTGCTGTGATATACAATCTAATGCTAACATTTTTAAAGCTTCGGCAGTTTTAAATTCTAATAAACCTGATAATCAAACTTCACTTACACTGATTTCTAACAGAACTAGGGAAATTCTGTTGGTGATCCAGGTTCAAGTACAACAGTAAAAATTAGCCATGTAACAGTCTTTTTTGCCACAATATTAGACTTTGCATATTATTTAAAAATTACATATCTTTCAAAGTGAATGGCACCTTTAATCCTTTCTCTTCCCCAGTACCTTTCCCAAAAGGAAAAGATATAGCTAAAAATACTGGATTTTCACACATTGTAAAAAATGAGGCACAGGAGCTAAAATTCTAATTAAGTTAAAAAAAAAAAAGTATGTAAATAATTTGATGTCAAGCTTATATCAACACTTCATATTCTGGATCAGACGGAATACAATTTTGCGTAAGCAGTAAAGCTGGTGTTGCTTCCTCCTGGTTAATACAGAATTTTAAAAATTAAAAAAATAAAGCCATTTATTAAGTAGACTAGAAATTAGTGACAGGTGGGAAGGAAAAGCAGGAGTTGAGGACATAGCACCTAGGATGACTCTAAGTTTCCTTTTTGACAGTTAAAAAAAAAAACAAAAACAAAATTCCTTCTCTACTCTGTCTTGCCTGAGAACCACTATGGTTTTGTAAAGTCTGCACCAGTAATTACATTTAATCACCCACAAGTACATTTCTCTTAAATCTATAAATACTATTTTGTAATACTAAACTATCTCTATTGGCTTATTTGTAAAAAGAAAAATATATATTTTTATAAAGTTAACACTGAAAGAGTATATTATCATAGTTTCTCTGGACACAGTAACCAAATTGGGGTGTTGCTCAAGCCACCTGGTCAAGCAGTGTCTGAGGAAGAGTCATAGGAGGCAGAGACGACAAAATTGCCGCTGTTGGAGTGGCCAGCCACTGACTGGGCAGCCTGCTGGCTCAGATTGTTACAGATAAGCACCAGCTGGTTGCTCTGGGCCTCGGACAAGGTGCTGCAGCTCTGATACACACTGAAGTTGGTTTTCCTGCCGGGGATGTTGCCCTTCTCACACATGGTCTTCACCATCTTGGCCAGCTTGTTCTTCCCGAGGGCCTGGCAGTTGTACCAATGTAGAGCCGCCAAGTTCACGACTGGCTTGATGGACAAGTAGAAAGGAGCATCTTCATAGCGCATGGCAGGAGGCCGCCGCTGAGCATACTCCTTATAGTCCTGTACGGGACAGGTCTGCGGGGCATGCTGGGTTGCATACACACGGGAGTCTGTCCCACCTCTCTTGGTTTTGGCATTCAGGTCACCAGTGTCTTGACCCATCCACTCTAAGTATTCCAGGCCTGTTTCTGTTACTCGGAGCCGAATATCACCCCATTTCAAGGTAGATCCATGGAAGCCTGTGCAGTGCCCAAAAGCTTTTGTGTTGTTGAGCCAGACAAGGTTGAGCAGACCCTCAGGATTATAGCGGCTTAGTAGTCCCCTTTTCCGCAGAATGAGTTCATCAGCAAAGGTGAGCTTCATGGACTTGTGTGGCTTATTTCCTTTTCCTTTGCAGCGGAGTTCAATTTGCTTCTGTTTCAGGGCCTCTTGGGAACGCTTGAATTCCTTATCTCTGGTGATACTATAGCCATACCTGTGTTCTTTCAGATACCGCTCAAGCCCACACTGGTAATTGGCCAAGCTGTTGGGTTCATATTCAGACCCATCCTTCTGCCTGGCATCAACAAAGAAGGAGGCAAGGTAAGCATCCAACTCCTTGCAAGGGATGACATAAATCTCTCTTGTTTCAGAAGGATACTTGGAGATGAGGAACTCGCGGAAATTGCGGAGCGCGGTCTGTGTGCTCCGGATGGTTTTCTCATTCTGCTCCCTGCTGAGCTCAGCTGCTCTTTCATCCTGGTCTGCAACAAATTGGGGAGGGGAGGGATAGAGAGGGTGTTGATGAGTTCAGACAATGCACTTTCTACTCTGAAATAAAGTTTCCTTTTATAATGAAAAGGGAAGGAAGGAATCAATTTTACAGAGATCACTGATAAACATTATTTACATACCTGTCACTTTATAATAGCCACCTGCAGTTTCACAAATGATGTACTAGACAACAGTACGGCCCATTACAATCAAAATGAGCTTCTTATGTCATTGGCACATAGTTTAGTGCAGGAGGATTATTGAAACAGTGAGGTTAGAGGCAGCCTTCATTTTAAGAAAAATGTGAGACGGAAGTGTGATCTTTATCCTATTGCAATGTGCAAGGGCCCCATTATAGCTGACGAACACATCCTGAAGCACTTCATTTGTGAAGCCAGAGGTTGTACTGGTTCTATTTTACTGAATTAAGCCAAAACATTTATATTTGTTATTTTAACACATCACTAGAGATCTATATTTAAAAATTATTAAACATCATTTACAGTAGACACTTGCTCTTCTACAGTAATTTGGGTAAATACAGTCTATAAATATTCTGTATGTAAATGCACAGCAGTATGTAATTAGTGATAAAAAAAAATTTGGTATACTGGAGGGTAATGAAGATACAACTTCAAGGCCAAAAGACAGAACAATGAAATTTGAATTAAGCTATTATATTCAAGATGTAAGGAAGTGGAGTCTGCCTCCTAGATAATTTTATTAATTTATTATTTATATCCCACCACCATGAGGTATCTCTTTCCATTATGGATCATTCATCATTAAAGTAATGTTGCTCTAGAGTAGTGGCCCTCACATGCTTCACTGTGCTTAAGAATCACTCAGGCTCTAGATCAAAATGCAGACTGCCAGGTAGCATACCTAAGAATCTGCATCTTAACCAGCAACTCCATGCTTGTGCTAAGGGTTGACAGAACACACTTGGAGAAGTTCTAATGTCTATATCCTATGCAGGAAACTCTACTCCATTTTACTCATTTCTTTATAATGATTAATTTAAATATGGTTTAAATTAAATTTATATGGTTTCATTTCAGTAATATGTAATTTAAATCTGAGATCTTAATATTAACAATGGTAGACATGAAAAGCAGTTTATCTAGAAAATGTTTAGTAGGAAAAAAACACCCATAAGAGGTTACTTTAAAACACCATAAAAATGAAAATTCTGATTCTAAAGTATAAGGTATAACAAGCATTTTGCTTATCCCAATTATTTAGGAAAACTTCAGATTACTTTGTTAGGTTGCTCAATGGAAGTCTTTTTAATTACCACAAGTAAAAAAACAAACAGTTGCCGTCAAATTGATTCCAACTCATAGCGACCCTATAGGACAGAGTAGAACTGCCCCATAGGGTTTCCAAGGAGCGGCTCAGGGAGTCGAACTGCCGACCTTTTGGTTAGCAGCAGAACTCTTAACCACTTTACCACTAGGGCTCCAACTACCACATATAATAAAAATAAAAATTTCTAATAAACTGGATTTTATTCACAGAACATACTACTTTTGTATTACTATATTCATTTATGAACAGACATGATATTTTAAAATAAAAATTCTAAGGAATAATTGCCAAAATCTACATAATTTCTTAAAATGAAATGAACTAAAATTCACTAATCTAGCTAATTAGATACTTCTATAGACATATTTTTGAGGGATAACATTTGCAAAATTCAAATACACAAAAGTATAGTTTATGCTTCCACAGACTTAACTTTCATTTATGCTATTTTCTTCCAGTTGAAACTGCTTATATATTGACAACAAAGAAGTATATCTTTCAATGAAAAACATGGAAGCCACAGGATGTATGTAACTTTACTATGATGGCTTCCTGAGCTGCTTACATGTAAAGTCAAAATACAAAGCTCGTCTGTGTACTTTGACTACTTCATCAACTATTATCTCAGTGGTCTTCAAACTGAGGTACATGAAAAACTTCCAAGAAATATACGCTCACAGACAATTTTAGGGGAGTTTTCCAGTTCTTCAACTTCCACATGGATTTTTTCCTAACTTATCTGCCTGACATGAAGACTGAGTTTGTACTTGTTACTATCCTAGATCCACTGTGGTCCATACTCTGGGGTGTAAAAGACTTTGGAGAGGCAAACAAAATTGAGAAATCAACAAAGAAACCCACAAGGCTTCTTGTGCTTCTCTGTCTTACACATATTTTGGTATTAAGTAAAATTTGCCATTAGAAGTAGGATACTTGGGCCTGAGTTGGGGTGTTTTAAATTCAGGACAGCTGATGTGGTATAGGTGAGGCTGATTATTTTAACTAGAACTATAATATCTTGCAGGACTACCAAAATGTTCAAGACAAAGTAGATAAACCAATGGCTTAAATTTTATTCATTTTTTTCATATTAAATGTGCTTTACTCACACAGTGTGTAATAAATATTATCAAATCATATGAAATATCGATTCTGGTAGAGTCAATCCTCATCTTTGTTATATAAAATATTCAGTATTTTCTATCTCCTTTTTACAAAAATAAAATGATTGAAATTTATGATGAAAACCTTTGGATGTCAATTTTTAAATGAGCAAGGAGTATACACCTACTTCTCACTTATTGACTATCTTGTTATCTGACATCTCACATTTATGACAATGGTAAAAAGTCTACTATCCAACTATTTTGTGTATGAACGATGTACATATGGCAGTAACAAATTTCGAGGCGTGAGGTGACAGTAATGCTGGCTATGATGGTTATGTGTCAACTTGGGTGAGCCATGAAAATCTCAGTGGTTTGGCAATTATGTAATGACATAGTCCTCCCTCCATTCTGTGATCTGATGTGGTCATCCTCCACTTTCGCATAATGCCAATTTTTACTAACGACCTCGTCTTTGGAACCTAACCATATTGATTAAGTGAGGACTGGGTGTATACAGTTTTTTCAAAATTCTCCTAAGGATTATGTGAGCAAAAAAGTTTAAGTGTGTGGGACTTAAGTGGCATTAGTCAGTTTGCCACAAGCAGACCTGGTGAAGAAGACAATGCAGGGGTCCAGAGTGCTGACATGGGCATCATTCACCTGTGATGGTTCCCTGGGTGAGGCAGTCAGCTCTCCTGCTTCTGCATTTCACAGCTGACTGACACATCAGCATCTGTTCAACTCAGCCCTCAGCTCAGCCTTGTTTTTAAGCCTTTTCCTCCTTTCTACTTAGTTAAGAAAGAGCCATTCCATCTCTATGAAAATAAAACTAAAGAAAAATGTCACACTGTCATATTCCTTTCTAACAACCTCGAATGCTCCGTAACAGAGGATTGGGAGGGTACAGAAGCCCTCATTCATTTTGCTGAATAGGGAGAAGGAAATGGCTTTAAAATCAAGTAACAGTAAGACATTTCTCAGCTAATAACAAAATCAAACAAGAACAGGGAAAATCAGTAATAAAATGTACAACTGTTACAATTATATTGCATTTATCTCTAGTTTTAGAAAATTTTCTGATCCAGTTCCTTTTAAAAACTTTTTATTATGTGTAAGCTACATACAATAGACTAGTCATAAGTGCATGAAATTAATTTTCACAAACTGAACACACCTGTGTATCCAGCCTCAGATGAAGAAAAAGATCACCAGTGCCCTAGAAGCCTTCTTCGTGTCCCTTTCTTCCAGTTACCACCTCCCAACAAGAGTATCTGCTATTCTGACTTCTAACATCATAGATTTGTTTGACCTACTACTGTAACTTATAGGAATGGAAACTTAGAGGATGAACTTGTGTTTGGCTTTTGCTCAACATTATGTTTTTGAGTTTCATCCATCTTGTGTGTAGTTGAAGAAGGGGGCTGAGATATCTTTGTTCTGTGTTCTCAAAGCCAGAATTCTGATAGGCACCTTATAAATGTTCACAGAATGTTTTCTGATCACACAAAATCTACTATATGAAGAAGGGTTACATTCCTGAAGATTTTGGCACTCGTCCATAAATTAGAAGTCAAATTTCACTGGTTTTGTTTGAATGTATGTGGTAAGAAATATACAGCTTGGGTTCTAAATAGCACTGCTGTTTATCTAATGCTGATGATAAGCACTTTTTTTTAAACATACAAAAAAAAGGATATAATATAAAGATCATTTTCAATTATCTAAGAGAAGCAGGTATATGGTGCAGCAGGCAAACTGAATGAGTCAGTGTTACTAATGAAAAAATATTACTGAGATGGCTAAAAGGTCTTATCAAGGAAGTTGTGATTAATAAATTCTAAAAACTGGAATGCGAGTAAAATCCCAAAGGTCTAGAAAACTGAATGAAGACAGAGTGGCAGCCAAAAATATTTAAGTACAAGTTATTTTTTCTAAGCAGATCAAGTACTTAACAATTAGAAATGAAGTTTTACAGATGGTGAATGAGCAGGCATCAGAATAATGTCTCCTATGCCTTCCATGAACCCATGCACTCAACAGTCTAATCAACACGTGTACCCAGATCTAAAATATGTTAAGATCTGTCCCTATAAAACTGCTCTTTCTCTTCAGTGCCTTCACCACCCACTCATTTGCCACAGCCTGAAACCCGAGTGCCATTCCTGACACTTGCTTTCCCTCTCTTCCACATTTAATCAATCATCAAGTCTTGCTGCTTGAATTCATTTATTCAAGCATACTTACTAACTAATTCATGTCAGGAATTTAAGAAATCTAAATTTACAGGGATGAGCATAATGTAAACATCACTGGCTTTTGTGGAATTTACCACCTAGGGAGGGAAAACAGACAGTAACACAAATAAGTAAATTTTAAATAGACAAACTGGGACAAGTGCTATGAAGAAAAATAACAGGGTATTGTGAGAAAGAATAACAGTGACCCATCTAAGGATGAATGTTCCAGGAAGGACTCTCTAAGAAGACCTTTTACCTGAGACCTGAAAAGTGAGAAGTTAAAGAGTGGAAGGAGGAGCAGACTACACAGAGGCAACAGTGCTTGAGAAGTTCCCACAATGGAAACTAGGCTGGAGAAACAAAGAATATTGGTGTACCTGGAGTGAAGTGAGCAACAGGGAGAGCAGCATGAGGAGAGGTTTGAAAGCCTGTAGGATCCAGATCACAAAGGGCCTTGAAGGCCTTATTAATGATTTTGTATTTTATCCTAAGAAAACCAGTTTTAAGCTACATGTAGATTTGATCTGTTATGATATAAATATACCCTTCTCCTCCCATGCTAGGAAAATCTTCAATAAACTCTGCCTTGTATGAGTGGGACTCTCTTTTCTTTTTCCTAGAAATGGAGGGCAGGGGCTGAGTTCATGTCTGCAAGACCTGGTGCAAAACATTCCCAGACAATGAAATGATCCATAATTTGAACTACCTTGGTGGAAGCAGAAGGTCGGAACCAGAGGAACAAGAAAATATCCAAGTCAACTACTACTCATCCCCAAAACAAACAAACAAATAAGAAAACACTAAAGAACATTTTGGGGAGTTATCAGAGTTTCCAAAAACTGTAGGATGGAAGTTTGAGCCAATCTTATCTAGATCTTAAAGGACCAAGAGACACTAGCTGATGTACAGATTACACTCACATCATTCTGCCATATTTATTTCATTACATTTCAATCATTTCCTTTAGGCTGCGACCTCTTTGAGAAGAAAGGAACATTTAGCAACAACCTGAGTAAAGTTTTTAAGCAGAGAGCTCTTCTGTACTTATTTACATAGTCTCTATGCCCTATTAATTCAGTTATTTTCCATGTATTTGTCAACTCTGAATCCGAAGTGCCCAGCATGTTAGCACACCTGAGCTACCCAATGAACGTATGAAGACCAACTGAATAAATACATAAACTGTTAAAAGAATTTTAAATCCACAGATCCTCTGTGTATATTTTGAATGACTGAATGTCCCAAGCATACACCTGCATATAATAGGAAAGGAAGAGCTTCTGCATGTGTGTGGCTTTCAAAAATAATTTCAAAAATATCTGTCTCTCCCCTAGACCTTTCACTTACGTTAGAGCTCCTTTCTACCTATATACTGAGGCAGTGATATTTCAGTGGTAGAATTCTCACCTTCCATGCCAGAGACATGGGTTCGATTTCTGGCCAATGTATGTCAAGCACAGGCACCACCGATCTGTCAGTGGAAGCTTGCATGTTGCTATGATGCTAAACAGGTTTCAGTGGAGCTTTCAGACTAAGACAGACTAGGAAGAAAGGCCTAGAGATCTACTTCCGAAAATCAGTCAGTGAAGACTCTATAGATCACAACTGTCTAATCCACAACCAATCATGGAGATGACGCAGGACTGAGCAGCATTTTGTTCTGTTGTGCATGGGGTCACCATGAGTTGGGGCCAACTCGATGGCAGCTAACAACAACCCATATACCATATACAGCTGGGCTACTACTTGAAGGGTCTTGCTGTCATTGTATTACTACCACGGATTTGAATGTAAGTAGGGAGGATGGACAGAATTTCTATGTAGAAAGGTAAAAGTGATCTTGATTCTTTGAATGAATGGTCACTTCTTTCTGGTCTATACCATCCACAAGAACCCTAATACTTATCACAGCTTAGTCTAAGCTTCTCAAAAAAAGATGCCATCCCATAAAACCCAGTACAGTGAAATGGGCCTTCAATAAATGTAGCCAACAGGTTGAAAGGTTTTGGGGTACAGCCTCCAAAAGATCTGTCACCTGGAGAGAGACCCCAAGGCGGAGCCTAAGCACAAGCTCAGGAACACATACCAACAGCCTGAGTAAAATTTTCAAGCATACAGCTTTTTTGCACTCATTTACATAGTCTCCATGCCCCATTAAATCAATTATTTCCTCCCTTGTTAGAAGATGGTATGGAAAAACACATAATTAGTGTAGTATCTTATGTTCTCATTTAATTTGAGATTTATGTTAAATTTAAATCCAGGTCCATTTGCTTCTATTGCTGCAGTACCCAGTTTAAAAAACAAACTTAGCTACCACCTCCCTTGTGTGATTCTATTAAAGCAATACATCTTAAAAATAAACAACATTTCCTGATATTTCACTTACCATTTTCATTTAAGAGTATTTTCTCTAGCTTTTAACTTGTTACGGAAAAGAAATGATGTTTGAATTATCTTTATAAAACCAGTGAATGAATTCCATTTACAAAAGCACCTAAGAGAATAAAACAAAAAACAAAGCCGCTGCCGTCGAGTCTATTCCAACTCAGAGCAACTCTATAGGACAGAATAGAACCACCCCATAGGGTTCCCAAGGAGCAGCTGGTGGATTCCAACTGCTGACCTTTTTGTTAGCAGCGTAACTCTTAACCACTATGCCACCAGGGCTCCGATAGAATTAAGTACCTAGAAATAAATCTAACTAGGGACATGAAGGACTTATACAATGAAAACTATAAAATACTGCTGAAAAGAGATTAAAGAAGTCTTAAATAAATGGGAAGATGTTTATGGATTGGAAGGCTTAATATTGTTGTCAGTACTACCCAAAGCAATCTACAGATTCAACACAATTACGATCAAAATTCCAACAGCCTTCTTTACAGAAATAGAAAAGCATATCCTCAATTTTATATGGAATGGCAAGAGGCCCCGAATAGCTAAAACAATGTTGAAAGAGAAGAACAAAGTTGGAGAACTTACACTTTCTGAATTTAAAACATACTATACAGCTACAGTAATCAAAACAGTCTGGTGCTGGTATAACAACAGACACACAGACCAATGGAACAGAATTGAGAGTCCAGAAATAAACTCACACATCTATGGTTCAACTGATTTTTGACAAGGTTGCTAAGTCCATTCGATGGAGAAAGAAGTATCTCTTCAATATATGGTGCTGGGAGAATTGGAATTCAACATGCAGAAAAATCAAACAGGATCCAAGCCTCAAACCATACACAAAAACAAATTCAAAATGGATTAAAGACTTAATTGTGCAAACTAAAACCATAAAATTTCTAGAAGAACAAGCACGGGTAACACTGTCAGGGCTAGATTTCGACAACTGCTTATCTAATATAATAACAAAAGAACAAACAGCAAAAGACAAAATAAATAAATGGGACCTCATAAAAATTAAAAAACTTTTGTTCATCCAAAATCAAAACACTTTACCAAAATAGTGAAAAGACAATACACCGACTGGGAGAGCATCTTCAGAAACCATATATCCAACAAGAATTTAGTAACCAAAATATGTATAAAACTTCAACAACTTAACAACAAAAAGCCAAATAACCCAATCATAAAGTGGGCAAAAGACTTGAACAGACATTCATGAAAGAGGTCATTCAAATGGCCACCAAACACAGGAAAAGATGCTCAGAGTCATTAGCCATCAGAGAGATGCAAATCAAAACCACAATGAGATTACCATTTCACTCTCCCCAGGAACAACAACAGAAAGTCTAAAAAAAAATCAGAAAATAACAATCATTGGCAAGGATGTGTGGAAACTGGAACCCTATCCATTGCTAGTGGGAATGAAAAATGGTAGAGCCACTGTGGAAAGTGGTGTGCTGGTTCCTCAAAAATCTAAAAATAGAACTACCATGTGACCCAACAATTCCATTGCTAGGTATATACCCAAAAGACTTGAAAGCAGAGACTCAAAAAGAGACTTGTATACAAATGGTCACTGCAGCATTATTCACAATAGCCAAAAGGTGGAAACAACCTAAAAGCCTATCAAAAGATGAACGGATAAACAAAATGTGGTACATACATACAGTGGAATATTACTCAGCCACGTAGGAGAAGTAAAGTCTTGATACGATACATGTTACAGTATGGATGGAGCTTGAAGACATCTGCTGAGAAAACAAGCCTATCAGAAAAGGACAAACACTGTATGATATCACTTATACAAAAAGACAAAAAAAAAAAAAAAAAGGCAAGTGTATAGAGACCAAACTTTAATAGTGGTTATGAGAGGAGAAAAAGGAGGTTTAAGGTTGATAGAAATATCATGTTAAGGGTAGGGCTGTATAGTGGATCAGTGTAATTGCTGTAAGTTGTACACCTATAAAAAGATAAACTGGCAAAAGTTGTGTGACAGATATATTTATACCAACAACAGAAAAAAAGTGTAGTTGCTGAGGCTGCTTACGTGTAACCAAACACCTCATGGGATTTGATTCCTTGGTTTGGATGTTTAGGGTCATGGTTTCATGGAACGTCCCAGTTAACTGCCCTAATAACGTGTTTAGTGCTTCTGTTCTACATCCTAGTTTGTTGCATAGTGCCTGGGGTCTTAAAAACCTGCAAGCAGCCATATGAGGCACAACAATTGGTCTCTACTCACCTGGAGCAAGAGAGGAAGAAGGAGAGTCAGGAACAGAAGGAGGATGTAGAATGTGTATCTAATTGCCTCTAGGAATAACTGCTTCCTTTGCCATGAGACCAGAAGAACTGGCTGATGCCTGGCTACCATTACTGAACACTTTGATCAAAGATTCCATAGAAGAATCCTGATCAAAAGGGGGAAAACGCAGAACAGAATTTAAAATGCTCAGAGACTCTAGACTTTCTGGAGTCATAGAGGGTGGATGAACCCCTGAAACTACTGCCCTGAAATAATCTTTAAACTTTAAACAAAAAATATTCCATGAAGTCATCTTAAAACCAAACAACAGTTTAGCATAACTAGTAAAAAATGTCTGCTTTGAGCATTCCGCTCTTTTAAGAACTATCTATATGGGATCAAACTGGCAACAGCAACTCGAAAGATTAGACAGGAACCTTAGGCGGCAGTGAGTTTATGTTAATGAGGGAGGAATAACTCAGAAAAGGAGGATGAGAATGGTTGCACAACTCAAAGAATGTAATCAATGTCACCAAATTGCACATGTAGAAACTGCTGAATTGGTATATGTTTTGCTGTGTATATTCACAACAGTAAAAAAAAAAAATTAGAAAAAAAAAAGTGAGTAGTAAGTCCAAGAGCTTATTAAATAAGAATGTAATTTAAATTTGAAAAGTAAAAAAGAAATCTAGTAAGTAGATTTATATTTATGAGGCTGCAGTTGGAATTAATTCAATCAACATTTATGAGTATCCACTGTGCCCCCAGCATTTGAAGAAGATCTGTGGGATGTAGTCAAAGGTAAGTGCCTGACGGTTATGAAGATTACATCGTGGTTGGAGAGATGACTAACACATATAAAACCAATTTAAAAGACCATGCTAGGCACTGTGCAATTAGGCATTGAGTTGCATGGTACGGGCTCCAGGTCCTATATGAATTCAGAGTGGGAAAAAAAAAGAGAAAGACATCAATAGAGCTTGAGCACACCTATGTTCATGGCAGCATTGTTCACAATAGCAAAACGATGGAAACAACCTAGATGCCCATCAACAGATGAATGGATAAACAAACTATGGTACATACACACAATGGAGTACTATGCAACGAGAAAGAACAACAATGAATCTGTGACCCATCTCATAACATGGATGAAACTGGAGGACATTATGCTGAGTGAAATAAGTCAATCACAAAAGGACAAATATTGTATGAGACCTCTATTGTAAAAACCCATGAAAAAGTTCACACATAAAATGTAACAATCTTTGTTGGTTACCAGGGATGGGAAGGGTCGGGGGGGGAATACTAAATAGATAATAGATAAGGGGTATCTTGGATGAAGGGTGAGACAGTACACAATACAGGAGAAACTAGCACAACTTGTACTTGGAAAGGTCATGGAAGCCCCACAGACACATCCAAACTCCCTGAGGGACTGAATTGCTGGGCGGAGGGCTCTGGGGACCATGGTCTCGGGGAACATCTAGCTCAATTGGCATGACACAGCTTATAAAGCCAATGCTCTGCATTCTACCTTGGTGAGTAGTGTCTGGGGTCTTAAAAGCCTGTGAGCGGCCATCTAAGATACTCCACTGGTCTCACCCCTTCGGGAGCAAGGGAGAATGAAGAGAACGGGATACAAGGAAAAGATTAGTCCAAAGGACTAACTGTCCACAGCTACCGAGGCCTCCACCGGACTGAGTCCAGTACAGCTAGATGATGGCCGGCTACCACCACTGACTGCTCTGACCAGGATCACAACAGAGGGTTCTGGACAGAGCTGGAGAAGGATGTAGAGCATAACTCTAACTCACAAAAAAAAAGGACCAGATTTACTGGCCTAAAGGAGACTGGAGAAACCTCGAGAGTATGGCCCCCAGACACCCTTTTAGCTCAGTGGTGAAGTTACTTCCGAGGTTCACTGTTCAGCCTGGGAGTGGACAGCCCCGTAAAACCAAATGAGACTAACGAGGTAGAGGAGTCCAGTGACAAGGGCCAGAAAGCAGAAGGGGACAAGGAAGCTGGTGATAGGGAATCCAAGGTTGAGTAAGGATATTGTTGATGTGTTGTGAGATTGTTAACCATTGTCATAGGGCAACATGTGTACTAATTGCTAAACAAGAAACTATTTTGTTCTGTAAGCCTTCATCTTAAGTCAGAATAACAGCACAATTCGAAGAGCGTAGTCAACGTCACTGAACTGTGCAGGTAGACATTTTTGAAATGGTGTACCTTTGGCTATGCATATTTTCACCAAAAAAAAAAAAGAGGTTGAGAAGTTAGAGGGTTGATATGTTGTGGGGTTGTTAACCAGTGTTATAAAACAACATGTGTACTTCTGTTTCATGAGAAACTATTTGTTCTGTAAGCCTTCACCTGACATACAATCAAAAAAAAAATAGAGCTTGAGCTGTGTTGGAGCTCCATTCCACAGAAGAACTGGGGCTTGGGTTAGGCTTTAAAACATTTGGCTAAGGAAAACAGGAAGGTAGGGCATTCTAGAAAGATACTGCATGTGCAAATGAAAAGAGATGGGAAGGAGTCTGGCTTGTGCTCATGAGGACCCTAAGATCTCATCCTGGTTTGGGGTTGGGGGAAGGACTGGAGTGGAGAATAAAGTGAGACCAGTGGGCTGGCCACATGGAGGGTTTTACATAGTAATTATGAATAGACCCACCAAGGAGAGCAGACTGAATATGCTAAGTGCAAAGAACCTCCAAATGCCAAACATTTGAAAAAGTTGCCTTAAAAAACACCCCATGTCTCCATCTCTGACATTATTTCCCTTATGCTATTATTTTATTTTCTTCCATATACCTATCACCATCTACATTCTACATATTTACTTTTTTAGTCATTTAGCAGCTGTCTCTCCTCAGTGGGCTGCAGTTCCACAGAGCGAGGACTTCGCTGCTGTACTTCCAGAGTCGGGAACAGCTCCTGAGAAGTAGTAGCACTCAATAAATATTTGTTGACTGAATTAATACCAAAGCTAAAAGGAAAGTTACTGAGACAACTGTGTGTAATTACACAACCCACTTTAGATGAAACATGCTGACTGCATTTATAAAGCATTAAAAAAAAAGTCACTGGCATAAAATTAGATTTTGGGCCTCAAAGTTACATTACCCTGTGTTAAGGCTCTTCAGAGAGTTAGTTGTAGGCAGGGCAGGTGATGCTGATGTCTATGACAATGGTATGAAATAACTTCTGAGGCCACCATAAGTTTTTCCCAGAGCTAGTACCTTAGGGAGGAGTCCTGGTGGCGCAATGGGTTAAGCTTCAGGCTGCTAACCGAAAGGTTTGTGGTTCAAGCCCACCGAGCTTCTCCATGGGAGAAAGACCTGGCCATCTGCTTCCACAAAGATTACAGCCAAGAAAACCCTATGTGGTAGTTTCACTGTCACATAGGGTCACTTTGAGTTGGAATCAACTCAATGGTACACAACAATAATAGTACCTAAGGAAATAAGAACCTATCAGCCTTCACACCAATTGTTAGAGGACAATACCATTACTTACTATCAGGAAAAGGAAAAAACAATACTTCAACAAAAGTCTATACTAGAATGAATATAACCATAAAATCAAGGGACAGCTCCCTCTCCCTACTTCAACCTCTGCTTTAAAGTGGGACTACACTGGCATTATGGTTTTGTCTATTTGGTACTTACTTCTTCCATGGATGTATTAATTTGAAAGAAATTTAATTTTCTCGTAATTCTTTATATGGTATAAGAAAATAATCTTGGTATTTTAAAAAATATGATGCCTGGTCGGTAATCTTAGGAAATAAAGCAACCTTAATTTTATTTGTCAGGGGTTATAAAAATCATACTGGCAACATTCACATTTTATTTTTGAAAACACTGATTTATTGAAAAAAACGTATTTACTTTAAAGATACATGGAAAACAAATTGAGATAATCTTAAACTACCATAAAATGTATTAAAAAGTCAGTGTCTTCTTTCTCCTTTAAACACCCAACTCTATGCCTTCTCCTAGAACTTTAAAATGCTATTTTCTAGTATTGTTAACATCACTAATTGAAGCTATATTTGTATGCTATATAGCTATCTGACCAGCAAATTATCTTTATGCTCGGTTAATCTTTTCCAATAGTGGGAATAAAACACATTTCTTACCTACACATTCAGAAGGATTAAAATTTAGAACAATAGTACTAGTTAATCCAGTATGATTTTTGATAGTATTTTTCACTGAAGCAGAAATCACTTAAATAAACATTAGTCATATGCTCATTTCTCCTGAATGTATATGACATTAATGCCTCTGGAGAATTTTCTCCTTAATAAAAATTTAGAAATCAGAAATAGAGCTCAAAAGATACCTGTATTTATTAAACACACACAGGGGCCTTGAAGCTCAAAGGAAAGGCCTCCTTCTCTTTCTCAACCATATCAACTGTTGTCTCTGCGTATGAATTAAACCAGGCCAAGGAGCTGCGTATGTTGGAAGGTGGGGGTGAGACATCATGTGTGCAAAGGAGACCAGACTCTGATCTTGCAGATCCTCACAACAAGGAATTAATATGATCTATAGTGTGCAGACTGACTATGCAAAGGCACTCGACTGTTTGGATCATAACAAATTATGGATAACACTGCAAAGAGTGAGAATTCCAGAACACGTAACTGTGCTCATGTGGAACCTATACATAGATCAAGAGGCAGTCATTCAAACAGAACAAGGGGATACTGCGTGGTCTAAAATCAGGAAAGGTGTGCGTCAGGGTTGTATCCTTTCACCATATTTATTCAATCTGTATGCTGAGCAAATAATCGAAGAAGCTGGACTATAAGAAGACGAACAGGGAATCAGGATCGGAGGAAGACTCATTAACAACCTGCGATACGCAGATGATACAACCTTGCTTCCTGAAAGTGAAGAGGACTTGAAGCACTTTGATGAAGATCAAAGACTACATCCTTCAGTATGGATTACACCTCAGCATAAAGAAAACAAAAATCCTCACAACTGGACCAATAAGCAACATCATGATAAATGGAGAAAAGATTGAAGTTTTCAAGGATGTCATTTTACTGGGATCCACAATCAACGCCCATGGAAGCAGCTGCCAAGAAACCAAACGACGCATTGCATTGGGTAAATCTGCTGCAAAAGTCCTCTTTAAACTGTTAAAAAGCAAAGATGGCACTTTGAGGACTAAGATGCGCCTGACCCAAACCATGGTATTTTCAATTGCCTCATAAGCATGTGAGAGCTGGACAATGAATAGGGAAGACCGAAGATGAACTGATGCATTTGTATTATGGTGTTGGCCAAGAATACTGAATATACCATGGACTGCCAGAAGAACGAACAAGTCTGTCCTGGAAGAAGTACAGCCAGAGTGCTCCTTGGAAGTGAGGACAGCGAGACTTCGTCTCATGTACTTTGGATGTGTTATTAGGAGGGACCAGTCCCTGGAGAAAGACATCATGCTTGGTAAGGTAGGTTAGAGAAAAAGAAAAAGACCCTCAATGAGATGGACCGACACAGTGGCCACAAAAATGGGCTCAAACATAGTAAGGAATGTGAGGATCGCGCAGGACAGGGCAGTGTTCTGTTCTGTTGTATATAGGGTTGCTATGAGTCAGAACCAACTCTACAGCACCTAATAACAATGTATGGTGCGGGGATTTGCATTTTAAATAAGTCCTCAGATTGTTCCAGTACAGGTGTGGTCTGGCCTGCCTTGCTTTGAGAAACAGTGCCTTATCTCCCCCTTCCTCCAGAGTACCTAGAAAATGACTTTTCTTCCTTCAAATAAACTTCAGGAAGCTTTCTCTGAAGCCCGCCTCCATTTCCTGTCCTCCCCTTACTGTGTCCTACCTCAATTACAGCACCTCCCACACTGTTGGGAATGCTGATTTTCTGGTCTGATTTTTTTTTTTTTAAATTGTCCAGGCAGAATAGTTTACTTTATAAATATTTGACAAAAGAATGAATGAGTTTAAAGAATCATTTCCCTCTGAAATCCACTAGATTCAGATTTTCTTTTGCAATTTCTCTTAGATTCTTATTAAGTTCACCACTGTTTCCATAATTGCCAAAGACCATTTTTCAAATCTTATCTTACTTGACCCCTTTCAGGGCACTTGACACAGGTAGTGTAGTGAATGCTTAATGGCTCCAACTTTGCTACTTATTTTCCTGGGTTCAAGTCCCAGCGGAGCTTAATTAACTATGTGAATCCATACAAGTTGTTAACCTAAGTCTCAGTTTCTTCAACTGCAAAATGGGCGTAATAATTGTACCTACCTCTTAAGAGTTGCAAGAAGATTGAATGTGATAGGAGAGCGAACCATTTAGCACAGTGTTGAGCATGTAAGTCATCTAGTTCAACCCTTCTCCCTCCAACCTCTCAACAAAGTATGAAAAAGAGTGATAAACATATCACTGTTTAGAAAATTTTTTCTAATCCGCTCAATCAAGGTCTTCCTACCTTACCTGAGCTCTCCCTCTACGGATGTTTTAACCGGTGACAGATATTTTCTAATTCTGCCAACCTAGAGTCTACAAAGGCCACCAATGTTAGGCATTTGTGCATAAGTGAACATATCCTGTCCACTGATGTATGTGAACAACCGAAGTTAATATCTACATTAACTTCCGTTCCACAAGACTTAAAATCTTGTGATTTGACAACTGAACTAAACCTAAGCTAAGAAGTTTTCTGAATACAACCAAACACTTCGAGCGACAGAGTAGCAGGGGTGGGGAGCTGTAGACCATGGTTTCAGGGGACATCTAGGTCAACTGGCATAACAAAGCTTATTAAGAAAGTGTTCTGCATCCTACTTTGGTGAGTGGCATCTGGGGTCTTAAAAGCTAGTGAGCAGCCACCTAAGATGCATCGATTGGTCCCAACCCACCAGGAGTAAAGGAGAATGAAGAATACCAAAGACACAAGGAAAGTGTTAGCCCAGGAAACAGAAAGGGCCACAAAAACCAGAGACTGCATCATCCCAAGACCAGAACTAGATGGTGCCTGGCTACCACCAGACTCCCCTGACAGGGAACACAACAGAGTCCCAGATGGAGCAGCAGCAAAGTGGAGTGCAGAACTCAAATTCTAGTAAAAAGACCAGACTTAATGGTTTGACTGAGACTAGAGGAACCCCAGAAAGCATGGCCCCTGGACTCTCTGTCAACCCAGAACTAAAACAATTCCCAAGGCCAGCTCTTCAGACAAAGAGTAGACTGGACTATGGGACATGAAATGATATTTGTAAAGAAAGTGCTTCTTAGCTCAAGTAGATACATGAGACTAAATGGGCAGCTCCTGTCTGGAGGTGAGATAAGAAGGCAGACAGGACTGAATGAACATGGGAAATCAAGGGTGGAAAGGAACAATGTGCTGTCACAGTATAGGGAGAGAAATTAGGGTCACATAACAACATATGTATTCATTTTTGTATGAGAGACTATAACTGTAAACTTTCACTTAAAGTACAATAAAAAATAAAAATCTTGAGATTTGATAAGCTTACTGTGTCACTGTAAGAGACACTGTGGACTGTACGGATTCAGTACAGTACTTAACAGGGGTCAAATCATGGAATTCTGTCTTCTAAGAATGCTGCTTCTTTGAATTAAATCAATTGCTCCTTCCCCTCAAAAAGAAATGTAGCACCCCGGTTTGAACTAGCATTACTTAAGGACAGTCCTGATATGCTAGAGACAACTCTGGGCTAGCCGCATTTGCTTAGAAAGGGGTGAATTCAAACAGGCTTCACATATAGAGGAGACGCGACATTAAATGAAATCTAAGAGGTTACGAGAAGGCAAAAAGGAGACCAGATGCAGAATGAATAAAAACTAGATGAAGTGCCTCAAATCTCAAACTTAATTTCAAGTCACAGAACTGAAATTAAGCATTCTGCAGCAGAGCAAAAGCAAAAGATGAGTAGAACAAGAGAATAAATACTGTACTATATTAATCACAATAAGCAGCACTTTCGTCTTGACCAAAATGTATTCTTAAATTTTTAGAATGTGGCTGCATTTTTAGGCTTAGCAGCATGAAACCCACAACTGTAATTAATGTAACAAGTCATGGTGTGGACTTTTCTACAAAATCTGACAGTACTCTGCTTATTAGAGACTGTAGAGATTTCACCTCCACTTTTTTATTATACTATCAAAGACACTGAATCAAAGGTACACTCTTCTGTTGTGTCTGAAATACTGCTGCTGGTGTAATACATAAAATGTACAGTAAGCTGCTGCCATCAGACTTTGATATACAAAACATCATATACAATTTCTAAAAATAATCTTATTTTTTAACTCTCACTTTCCTTGACTTAAGGTAGTTGTAGAGGATGCTTGGATTCATTATAGATGTGACATATTTTCCAGTTTCAGTCATGAAGTCACAGCTTCACACATGTGGCTCTCCTTTTTAGTTCATTCCTTGATGACTACATTAGCATACAGCACAGAACACTGTTGAAAAGGTTATTATTTCATCAATATATAAATGTTTCTTGCTTTCAACATCTGCCTCTTAAGAAAAAAATTTTATTAAACATTAAATCATTATCAAAAGTAAAAATGAGTCCTTGCACAGTTCAAGAATTCAGCCATGACTGTATTTCACCTCAGTGAGTTTACACACCCTGAAATTTGCTGTGCGTGTAAGTATCTCCTAATTTATAAATACCCAAAATTAAAAAGCAGATGCTTTAGAGGGTAGCTATTTACATAAGGATATTTTATTTTCCCCAATAAGAATGACTATTATTTTTATCATAAAAGTTGTTCTTGTTAGGGGCCGTCGAATCAGTTCATAAAAGTAATACATGTTTAATGTAAAAATTTCTCCAGAAGATACAGAAAGGTATAAAGAAAGCAAAAACTGTCCATGACCCCATCATTCAAAGACCAGTGACTACATTTTGGTGTATACCTTTCTAATTTAAAAATTAAATAAAAATATTGCTCTTTAATTACCAAGAATCTAGTCCATTCTGTTTTAACTACACACAAGTTGTCTTTTGTGTCTTATTTTATTTTTCTCTCGAAATACTGCTTTGTCATATGTTCTAGAGAAAAATCATTGTTAGCATACTAATACCTTGGTAAGTTACTATTTCTGGTGTATTTTTGTCATCTAAAATTACAGATTTTAAGACCTGATTAAAAATTTGACAGTGAATGGGTCCCTTCATGCCAGCCATAGTGGCCTCCATTCAAGTTTTCGGATGTACTCTTCTTTCAGTATCTCAAGGGTATCTCTCTCAGAGAGTCTACACAAGCTGGTTCCTCTATCAGGAATACCCTCCTGGCCTCCACTTTCAGGTCTCATCCTTCATTCTCAGGTCAGATGTCATTTCTTTCTTTCTTTTTTTTTTTATTGTACTTCAGGTGAAGGCTTACAGAACAAATAGTTTCTCATGTAATAGTAGTACACAGATTGTTTTATGACATTGGTTAACAACCCCACGACATGTCAACCCTCTCCCTTCTTGACTTTTTTTTTTTTTTTGGTAAAAATATACATAGCCAAAGATATACCATTTCGAAAAATTTCTACATGCACAGTTCAGAGACATCAAATGTCATTTCTTTAGGGAATCTTCCAAAATCCTCCCCTCACCCCCAATATCCTTCCCTGTTCTTTCCTATCACAGCGTTTCTACAGTTTGTAATTCTCTACTTGTGTGATTATTTGACTAATATCTGTTTTCTACTGGAAGGTACGCTCTGTAAGAGTAAGGCCTTTTTTCCGCCCCTCACTGATGTATCCATGGTTGAAAGAATGAATAGCAGGCATTCATTAATATTTGTTAACTAAGCGAATTAATTCGATTACTAGAAAAAATACACTACAACTATATATGAAAAATATAAAGCCAAGAGAACATGAAAGCTATCTCCTTTCCCTTTCTAGAAATTCTAGTATTTGTACATTTACTTCAACATTCAACAAAAATATACTAAATATCTACAATGTGATAAGCACGTTTTAGGTACATCTATATATGTCTTCCTCAATTGTTAAACACTTTGATTTTTATTCCCTCTTTCTGTAGACAATAAAAGGAGCTAGATATTGGGACTAGAAAAGGAAGAGTAGGTTAAGTTCTGGCAACGAATTTTTGGAAGAATAAAGAAAACTGTTGGTCCTGGTCCTAGAACAGCACTTTTAGTTAAGAGGGAGGATGCTGAGATGTGGAAGAGAAGCATCACCATGGCAGGTGGGCCTGGTGGTTAAGAACATGCATGAATTTGGAAAACAAATTGTCTGAGTGAATCCCAGCTCTCCCACCCTCTTACTGTGCAACCCTGGATAAGTTTAACCTCTCTATGCCTTAGTTTCTTTATCTGTAACATGGAATTAATTATATATACTCCTAACTTCACCAAGTTGTGAGAAATGAGTTAACCTAAGTAATTAATTAGGTAATAAAACAAATCCATTTCCGTTATGTCAATTCTGACTCATAGCAACCCTATAGGACAGAGTAGAACTGTCCTACAGAGTTTCCAAGGAGTGGCTGGTGGATTTGAAATGCCAACCTTTTGGTTAGCAGCCGAGTTCTTAACCACTGTTCCACCAGGCCTCCGATAAGTAACTCTGTCAGTACTGGCTATTATTATTACTAGTTTGCATGCAGTAATCAGATAACGCTAACAGCATATGATCCTGTGCGCTACAGAGGTGTCTGGATGTTAAATAAGTATCACCTTTTGTTAACTGTCCAATGCTCTGTCAGAATTGAGTACTTGAAAAGTGCTTTCCATGGGTTTGCTGGAATTCTATGGCTTCAATGAATGAGAACAAACCCAAATGCAAATACAAGGTAAAATCTCATGAAATTAAGAGATGAAACGCTGTACAACAACAGAAACAGTTATTACAAACCTTTGATTAGAACTCATTTTTTCTTTCACATTTACATTCAATTTACATGGCTGCATATCTTAATTAGTAAGAATCAAAACACGAAGGCATCTTTTACTAAAAATGTATAATAAAATTAAAAACATAAAGGAGTTATTAATCACCTTGAAACAAAAGATGTATGGCACATAGAGCAAAACGAAAAACAAGACATAAAAATGGAAATGTACAGAACTCTAATAAATTACCTTCTTCTCTTCTGAGTTAGGCTATTAATACTCATTAAATTCCATCCAAGAAATAATAACCTAAGGGATAAGAGGATACTAATTTCTTAAGTGGGTCACTGGATACTAACAAAACATATTTTTTTTCTTTTATTGTATTTCAGATGAAGGCTTACGGAACAAATAGTTTCTCATGAAACAGTAGTACACATATTGTTTTATGACATTGGTTAACAACTCCACAACATGTCAACCCTCTGCCTTCTTGACATTTTTTTTTTTGGTGAAAATATACATAGCCAAAGATACACCATTTCAAAAATTTCTACGTGCACAGTTCAGTGACATTGACTACGCTCTTCCAATTGTGCTGCTAGTCTCACTTTAGATGAAGGCTTACAGAACAAAATAGTTTCTCATTTAATAGTAAGTACACATGTTGCCCTATGACAATGGTTAACAACCTCACAACACATCAACACTATCCTTACTCAACCTTGGGTTCCCCATCCCCAGCTTTCCTGTCCCCTTCTGCCTTCTGGACCTTGTCCCTGGACTGCTGTGCCTCTTTAGTCCCATTTGGTTTTACGGGGCTGTCCACTCCCAGGCTGAACAGTGAACCTCGGAAGTAACTTCACCACTGAGCTAAAAGGGTGTCTGGGGGCCATACTCTCGGGGTTTCTCCAGTCTCCTTTAGGCCAGTAAATCTGGTCCTTTTTTTTTTGTGAGTTAGAGTTATGCTCTACATCCTTCTCCAGCTCTGTCCAGAACCCTCTGTTGTGATCCTGGTCAGAGCAGTCAGTGGCGGTAGCCGGGCACCATCTGGCTGTACTGGACTCAGTCTGGTGGAGGCCTTGGTAGCTGTGGTCCATTAGTCCTTCGGACTAATCTTCTCCTTGTATCCTGTTCTCTTCATTCTCCCTTGCTCCCGAAGGGATGAGACCAGTGGAGTATCTTAGATGGCTGCTCACAGGCTTTTAAGACCCCAGATGCTACTCACCAAGGTAGAATGTAGAACATTTGTCTTTATAAACTGTGTTATGCCAATTGAGCTAGATGTTCCCCAAGACCATGGTCCCCAGAGCCCTCCACCTAGCAATTCAGTCCCTCAGGGAGTTTGGATGTGTCTATGGAGCTTCCATGACCTTTCCTTGTACAAGTTGTGCTGGTTTCCCGTACTGTGTACTGTCTCACCCTTCACCCAAGATACCACTTATCTATTGCCTATTTAGTATTCCCTCCCCCACCCCTCCCATCCCTGGTAACCAACAAAGATTGTTACATTTAACAAAAAGTATTTTTGAAAAATTCATTATAAAATAAAAATTAAAGTATTTTTCTATATGTATTAGCATTCTATTACCCATTCGCAGAATAGGCAAAACAGGAAGATAAAGTTTTTCTCTTAATAGTGAGATGACAGCTTTCCACTGTACAGAACAATAGTTTAGCAGCACTAATTATAATAGTATACAAAGTGTTAAAAAGCTAGTGATCTGTGACATAAACATTAATATACTCTAGACACTAAAAATATCCTGTGAATTTTAATTTTGGGCATTACTTTTTTTTTTTTTTTTGCCTTCAACAAACAAATTTATTCTCTCACAGTTTAAGAGGCTAGAAGTCCAAATTCATGGGGTCAGCTCCATCCAGAGGAAGGCTTTCTCTCTGTGTCAGCTCTGGGGGAAGGTCCTTGTCATCAACCTTCCCCTGGGTCTAGGAGTGTCTCAGTGCAGGGATACCGGGTCCAAAGGATGCACTCCACTCCTGGTGCTTCTTTCTTGGTGATACGAGGTCCCTTTCCTCTCTGCTCGATTCTCTCTTTTATATCTCAAAAGAGATTGACTCAAGATACAATCTAATCCTGTAGATTGAGTCCTGCCTCATTAACACAACTGTTGGGCATTATTTTTAAGGAAGATATACTTCTATTCATTTAACCAAACACTAAAGTCAAATTTGCAGAAACAGTACATTCTAGGAATATAAGAACTCTATTTTCTCTGCTGAATGAAATTAAGAGTGAGAAGTAATTAAATTAAAAAAATTTTTTTTCTCAACCATAACCAGTCATCTCAACTAGTCTTTGCCAGTCTCCAAACTTTTTTCTGCAAAAAAGTTTTTAACCCACATCCCCAAAATATGTATGTTTATTTACAAACTATGTACATGTCATACTGTCAATTGACATATTAAAGGTTAGTAACACTTAATTTCTTTCTTAGTTTAAATAAAAAGTAGAAAATCTATGCTTTCTTCTCGCACCACACAGATCACTGTGTGGTCATATTGGAGAGCACTGAGCCATATCACTCAGAGATACAGCTTCAGTACTCAGTACTCAGTATTCAGTATTCTGTTATTGGTATCTAATTATTTTTCTATTAGTATAGGTATGTATACTTTTATAGAGAATTTAGTAAAATTCTGCTTATATCTATCATCTTTAGAGATGAAGCAAAGAGATCAAATGACAGGTTTATTTATGCACGACAGGTAGAGTTAAAGCAAAAGTATTAAGATGTATGGATAATTTGAGTGAAAAAGTTTATGTGTCCCTAGTGTTTTAAAACTCTCTCAAATGTGGCAGAAACATACGAAAAGATGTTCAACATTACTGGTCACTAGAGAAATGGAAATCAAAACCAGAATGAGATACCACTTAACACTCACCAGAATGGCTATAATCAAAAAGTCAGATAATAACAAGTGTTAACAACGATGTGGAGAAATTGGAACCCTAATACATTGCTAAAGGAGCCCTGGTGGCACAGTAGTTAAGTGTTCAGCTGCTAACCAAAAGGTATGTGGCTTGAACCCACCAGCCACTCTGTGGAATGAAGTTGTGGCACTATGCTACTGTAAACATTACAGCCTAGGAAACCCTATGGGACAGTTCTACTCTGTCCTGTAGGGTAGCTATGAGTTGGAATCCACTCGATGGCACACAACAACAATACACTGCTGGTGGGAATGTAAAATAGTCCAGTGGTTGTGGAGTTCCCCGAAAAGTTAAACACAGACTTAACCATATGACCCAGTAATTTCATTCCTAGGTATATACTCAAAAGAACTGAAGACATATGTTCATGTAAAAATGTGTACACAAATGTTCATAACAGCATTATTCATAATAGCCAAAAAGTAGAAACAACCCAATGCCCATCAACTGGTAGCATGCTTTTCTTTCTTGTGGAACATAAATGGTACATCCTGCAAAATGGTGTCTCGGATGCAATGAAATACGGTAACAACAATATAAAGAGGCATGCTATTGAAGACTTCTGTGCCAGGTATTATTCTAAGCCTTTTACACGGATTAAGTCATTCATCCACACAACAACACTTAGAAACATTCTTCCCTGAAGGTCCTAGAGGTAGTAAAATTCATCAGGGTAGAAAGAAATGTTAATCTAGAACACCAAAGCTACGAACAATGTTTACACTGTCAAATAACATAAAAGTGTCATTGGTTTTGAACGTTAGAGTCAACCTACGGATAAAGTAGAACAGATTTAGTTATGGTCACAGAAAAGAAGGAAAATATTGACAACCTTGTGAAGAAAAAAGCTTCAGTGTCCTGACTTGTCTGCCATGGGGCTGTATACTGTTTCATCTCTTCAGGTCACAAGAAATGGAGACCAAGCCTGGAAAATCAAGGTTAGCACCTTTTCAGTTCTGAACTTCCTAAGAGGAGTCTTAGTCAATCCAAATCCAGTAAAAGGAAAATTACAACCTAAGGTTTAGTTATTTGGTAGTTTGCTGTATTTGGGTATATTCTGCATATTTAGAAATCTCTCAATCATATGTAGGTAAACTTTAAATATACCTAAATAATAAACCAAAACCAAACCATTGCCATTGAGTCAATTCTGACTCATAGCAACCCTGTAGGATGGAACAGAACTTCCCCATAGGGTTTCCAAGGCTGTAAATCTTTACAGAAGCAGACTGCCACATCTTCCTCTTGTGAAGTGGCTGGCGGGTTCGAACGGCTGAACATCTGGTTAGCAGCTGAGCACTTAACCTACTGCGCCACTAGGGCTCCACCTAAATAATAGTGAGATTTTATTTCACTGGTATAGCATGCAAATGACTTTGTTTTAAAGAAATGTTAAAAAGTCATTTAGGAAGATTTTCTTGTGAAATATTAAGACAAATCTTACTGAAAAGGGATGTGCAAGCATTAGCGACAAAGCTGTTCAAATTGATAGTTTCTCAAACTATGTATCTGTACAACAGAGATCATTTAGCTTGATTTACTACTTTAGTCTTGAAGAAAACTAGTATACACCTACACAAAGAAAACTACAAAACGCTACTGCAAGAAACCCAAAGGAATCTACATAAATGGAAAAACATAGCATGCTCATGGATAGGTAGACCCAACATTGTGAAACTGACAATTCCACCCAAAGCAACTTACAAATACAATGCAATCCCAATCTAAATACCAACAACATTCTTTAAAGAGATGGAAAAGCTAATCATTAACTATATATGGAAAGGGAAGAAGCCCCGGATAAGTAAAGCACTACTGAAGAAAAAGAATACAGTAGGAGGACTAGCACAACCTGACCTCTGAACCTACTACACAGCTACCGTAGTCAAAACAGCCTGATACTGGTACAACAGAAACATTGATCAATGGAACAGAATTGAGAACCCAGATGTAAATTCATCCACCTCCGGTAACCTGATCTTCGACAAGGGCCCAAAGTCTATCAAATGGGGAACAGACAGTCTTTTTAACAAATGGTGCTAGCAAAACTGGACGTCCATCTGCAAAAAAATGAAAAAGGACCCATACCTCACACCATATACAAAAACTAATTCAAAATGGATCAAAGTCCTAAATATAAAGCCAAAAACTATAAAGTTCATAAAAGAAAAAACAGGATCAATGCTAGAGGCCCTAATGCACAGCATTAACAGGATACAAACCATAACCAGCAATACACAAACTCCAGAAGATAACCTAGATAACTGAGATCTTCTAAAAATTAAACACGCTCATCAAAAGACTTAAAAGAGAACCTACAGACTGGAAAAAATTTTTGTAGATTGCAAGTCAGACGAAGGTCTAATCTCTAAAATCTACAAGAAAATCCAACACCTCTACAACAAAAGACAAATAATCCAATTAAAAAATGGCAAAGGAAATGAACAGATACTTCACCAAACAAGACATTCAAGCAGCCAACCGACACATGAGGAAATGCTTGCAATCACTTCCCATTAGAGAATTGCAAATCAAAACCACAATGAGATACCATCTCACCCCAGCATTACCGGCACAAATCAAAAAAAATGGAAATAACAAATGTTGGAGAGGCTGCAGGGAGATTGGAAGTCTTATGCACTGCTGGTGGGAATGCATAATGATACAGTCATTTTGGAAAATGATATGGCGCTTCCTTAGAAAGCTAGAAATAGAAATACCATACGATCCAACAATTCCACTCCTAGAAATATATCCTAGAGAAATAAGAGCCATCACATGAATAGACATATGAACACCCATGTTCACTGGAGCATTGTTCACAATAGCAAAAAGATGGAAACAATCTAGATGACCATCAACAGACGAATGGATAAACCAACTATGGTACATACACACAATGGAGTATTATGCAACGATAAAGAACAATGATGAATCCATGAAGCATCTCATAACATGGATGAAACTGGAGGACATTATGCTGAGTGAAATAAGTCAATCACAAAAGAACAAATATTGTATGAGATCACTACTGTAAAAAACTCATGAAAAGGTTTATGCACAAAAAGAAACAATCTTTGTTGGTTATGAGGGATGGGAGGGGTAGGGGGAGGGAAATACTAAATAGACAATAGATAAGTGGTAACTTTGGTGAAGGGTAAGACAGTACACAAGACTGGGGAAGCCTGCACAACTTGTACAAGGCAAGGTCACAGAAGCTCCACAGACACATCCAAACTCCGTGAGGGACTGAACTGCTGGGCAGAGGGCTGGGACCATGGTATCAGGGAACATCTAGCTCAACTGACATAACACAGTTCATAAAGAAAATGTTCATTCTACCTTGGTGAGTAGCGTCTGGGGTCTTAAAAGCCTGTGAGCAGCCATGTAAGATACTCCACTCGTCTCACCCCTTCGGGAGCAAGGGAAAATGAAGAAAACCAGATACAAGGGAAGATTAGTCCAAAGGACTAATAGACCACAACTACCACAGCCTCCACCAGACTGAGTTCAGTACAATTAGATGGTGCCTGGGTACCACCACTGACTGCTCTGACAGGGATCACAACAGAGGGTCCCAGACAGAGCTGGAGAAAAATGTAGAACAAAATTCTAACTCACAAAAAAAAACCAGACTTACTCGCCTGACAGAGACTGGAAAAGCCCCGAGAGTATGGCCCCTGACACCCTTTCAGCTCAGTAATGAAGTCACTCCCGGGGTTTACCCTTCAGCCAAAGTTTAGACAGCCCCATAAAACAAAACGAGACTAGTGGGGCACAACAGTCCAGGGACAAGGACTAGAAGGCAGGAAGGGACAGGAAAGCTGGTAAAAGGGAACCCAAGGTCGAGAAGGGACAGTGTTGACATGTCATGGGGTTGTTAACCACTGTCATAAAATAATATGTGTACTGCTTAATGAGAAACTATTTGTTCTGTAAACCTTCATCTAAAGTACAATTTTAAAAAATTTGTTTAAAAAATAATAATTGTAGCAAAAAAAGAAAACTAGTAATTATATTTTTAATTCTTAAAGATAGGTCACTAATTCTGTACAAAAATAAGTAATATTACAATTTTAATGTAAGCATGCTCGTGTTATTTTTAGCTGAGTAGAAGGTGTTTCAAATAAATTATGATGCTGAATGGGCTGCCCATGGACTCTGCACTTTTTTTTTCCAGCCAAGACTTGCCTTAATTTATCATAGTGACTTAATTGTTTATTCAATGACTTTTAGCCATATATCATCCTAAAAACAATCTTAATAAGTGTATTACCTAAAGGCAACCAATTTAGTCTTACAAAGTTATCACAGTTTGATTAACAGCATCTTGGTTCAGGAAATATTTGAAACACAGTTTTGGGGTTTGTTTTTTTTAATTGGGGATATATTGAAAGGCAAGGGTTTGGATGTCCCAATCCCACTGGCATTAGGCATCGTAAGAACAGGAACCATGATGTTGCTATATCCACTGGCGCCCAGCTTGAGCTTGGCACTTTGAAGTTTACCAATGGATACAGAGCGAATAAATGGATTAATGAATGAATGAATAGTCAAAGCATGCTAGAGAACTCAAATGCTGTTTTAACCTATATATAGATAATAATGACTTCATTGTAGATCTGTGTGTCCTGAAAACCTTTTGGTGTTAACTAAAACAGTGCCGTGCCTTTGGTTAGGGTGACAACAGAGGTCCCAAGAGGCCAAATACTCTGAGGTTATGAAGTTCTGTACTTTCTAACTTTTGAAACATCTACTTCCATCTCCTCCTATCCAGTGCATTTACTGTTGCTTCATCAAGCATTTGCTGCCATCTCCCAGTTGGATTACTGCAATACTCTCCATAATAGCTCTCGTGTCCCAGCCTCTACTTCCAGGCAACCTTCCTCAATGCTATCAGTGTCAGTCATGGTCTAAGATCATGTGCTGTGTCCCTCTGCTCAACACACAGGACATTTGTGACATCACAGGCTGTCTTTCTGGCAACAGCTTTCCTGGCCCCCTTGAAAGCTACTCTCAAGCTTCCCCAAATATGCTACATAAGTTCATGTCCTAAGGACTCTGCTCATGTTGTTCCCTTTACCTGAAATATCCTTCCCCATCTTCTCTGCCAGCTCAACTGTCACCTCTTCACAGCTTTCTCTGTGTGCCCTGAAGCTGAGTCGAAAGCTCCTCATATTTGTTCGACTGTATTTTATAATCTCTTTCTATACACTTGGAGGAGGAGTTGTTGATGTGTCTGCTTCCTTCTCTAAATAACAATATCCTGAGGGCAAGAATTTGATGTTCATCTTTATATTTTCACCAGGCTAAGCACAGTGCCTTTCATATGGTTGATCCTAAACAAATGTTTGATAAACTGAAGTACACGTGACTTCTCCAGATGTTGAGTAGGAAAAGAGTAGAACACGTGTCTCTCTTCCCCTGGTATGGTCAATGCTTCTATGAAACCCTGAGTCCTTTTAAAAATGATTCGCAGAAAAAATAATCTCCTTAGGATAATACTCTAGCAGTCTAAACTTTGGATGAGTGCAAGGAAGAAGAAGCACCAATCAGCAATTTAGGCCATTCCTACACCAAGACAAGCAGCGACCCCATGACTATACTCTGTGCTAACAAGCAGGAAACCAGGTTTCTTCCCATGGTAACTCCATGCAAACCACCTAGTTTCACTGTGCCTCACTTCCCATCAGTAAAATAAAGGACACCTCTTTCTTGATGGCACTTGGGGCAATGTTGATTCTGGAAATAAAAGTGCTGTGTAGATAACAGAGAACATTGTATGTGTGTGTGTTATTTTTAATCTATTTCAGCAGAAGATTACTTTAAAACTTCCCAGGAGCACATCCCATCATAATCACAAGGAGGAAAGCCACAGTGTTGAAATCTGTGAGAATAATTATCAAATTATTTGTCTATAAAAATGTACACTCAAAGACGATTGTAGCAAAGTTTGCTTGTACACAAAATAATAACATCTTAATATTCAGTACCAACAATAACTCAAAAAACTCACTGCCATCGAGTCAATTCCAACTCACAGCAACCTCACAGGGTTTCCAAGGCTGTAAATCTCTACAATACAGGCTGCTATATCACTCTCCCACAGTCACCAGTGGTTTTGAACCATCAACCTTTCGGTTAGCAGTCAATCGCTTTAACCCCTGCACCATCAGGGCTCCTTATGATATCGTAATGCTCTCATCTCATAAATATTCCACTATTAATTTTATTTATGCTCCAATATCTATTTTAAAGTAATCACATTTAAAAACATACAGAGAAGTATACAGAATAATACTAGCTAACATACATTTACCATGTACCAGAGAGCATTATATAGATTAATTAATACTTACATGAATGAATACTATAGAATAAATACATTATTATCCTCATTTTACAGATGAGAAAGCTAGGCCAGAGAGAGATTTAGATGACTTGCCACAGTCACCCAGAAAATGAGTAGCAGAGCTGGGATTCAAACCCAGACAGTTGTGGGTCTGGAGTTCCACCCTTAAGTACTGTGCTATGTTGCCTCTTAATAACACAGTCATATTCCTGCCACTAAGATTTAATAAATACTAACGTTTTATCTTATTATTTGTTTCATCTTTTTAAAAGAAAATGTTACACAGTTCAAGTTTCCTGTGCACCCATTCCCGTTCCCCCTCCTCCCTAAAAGCAACCAGTATTGTGTATCAGCTAGATCTCCTTCTAGTCCATATTTCATAATTATATGTGTGTCTGTATATAACATAAAGCAATATATAGTAATGTTTGTGTTTTTTTTTTTTAAAGGTGTGGCACTCTACATATTTTTTGTAACTCTGTTTTCAAGATTTATCACATTAATAAATGTAGATCTGGCTGATATACATAGTCCATTGAAAAATATATCACTATTTATTTATCAATTTCTTTATTGATAGATAGATCATTAACTAATTTTCTTCCTTGCCATCACAAAGTTACAGTGAACACTCCTGCACGTATCTCAGGCTTGGAGGCATCATATCCACAAATAACACCCTAACCACACCACACATTTTCTCTAGTAGAAGCATGCTGGCACTAAAACTCCAACCCGGGCCTCTGACTTGGAACCACTGCTGGATGCTCCTCCTCTGCCTTTAGAAATTGGATGTGTTTGCCAAAACGGATCCTTCTAGGTACTTCTAATTCAGAGTCTGGTGTGGGCGCATTTGACTGAAAAAGCCTAATGTCATTAAGACTGCCCTCGCTGAAATATAAACTTGGAAAGCAAGTTTCTGGACTCTCCAATGGGGAATTCTCTAACGTAGGACGTGTGCAAAGTTATTAGGTGGCCAGGTGGAATGACACTGTCCCCTATACAAGTGGATCCTACATTCCCTATTATCAGTGTTTCTCAAGTTGTAATGTGCATACAAGTCACTGGAGATCTTGCTAAAATGTAGATTCTGATTCTGAGGGTCTCTGGTGGGGCCTGAGATTCTGCATTTCTAATGAGCTCCCAAGGAAACTCTGATGACACTCGTCCGTGGACCACATTTTTAGTAAATAAATGGGTATTACTATATTAAATAAGAATCTACTTCACTAGCATATTGAGTATAATTTAATAATGACAATGATGATGGTGATGGAAATAATAGCAATAATAATGGTGGAAACTATAACTTATTGAATATTAATCATATAAGTGCTTTATATATATTTTCACATTTTATCCTCACAATACCACTGTGAGATAGGCATCATTATCATTACTTTACAAATGAGGAAAATGAGACTCAGAAAAGTGAAATGATTTAGCCAAGACCACAAGGCCAACAGGAGGTAGGACGGGGAATCAACTCAGGCATGTCTGATTCTAAACTCTAAGTGGCCAGGCTCTATTATCTCAACGCTCAGCACTGCCTGCTATATCGCTTTTCAGATGAGCATCCCTTTATGACAAGAAGGAAAATGATGGCATAAACAGAACATGAATTTTCACTTTGTCTCACTTATCTTTCAGAATTTATGTCTCGGGTCTTCCTACAAGGAGGGACAGGAAAGGGTGTAGTTGAGAAATCAAATTTTATTCTTGTTGCTTCTTGTAAGAAGAGGCATGCATTTCTCGTGGAACAAGAAAATATATAAAATTATAATATATTAATAATATGCCTCTAGAAACTGGATGTATTTGTAAATCAAACATACATATACATATTTATCCCTTATATTAGAACACTGTTCTATTACACCCTGTCTTTGAATGGCATACATAAAAACCATTCCTATCTGCTCATATAAAAAAAGAAACTAAATGCTCAGCAAAAACAAAAACACATAAATAATAGTAGGTATCTCTGGTTTGCTGCCCAGCCTACATTTTCTCTCAAGCACACTTCACAGAATGACCTTGGAAGAACTCCTCCACTCCCCTGGTACTACCCCCACACTCAGCAATGTGGTTTGTGTAAAAGAGATTCCAATACCATTTCCTGGGTGGGGCCTGATGCCCATAACTGGTTCATGGATGGATGGGTTCAATCAGAGAGAATCTTCAGGCTGTGGCTGGGAATGCTGCAACACAGGCTCTGTCTACTACTGGACATCAAGCCCAGCAACACCAGCAACCATCTTGGGACCATGAAGGGATCAAGTGTCTGCAGATGGAGCTAACACAAGGAAGCCAAGGCAAGAAATGGAGAGAAAGAAAGTAGACGTTGTTCTAGACCTGGATGAAGGCTTGTCTGAAAATATGTCCCTGGACTATAAAAAACTAAATTCTCTCTTTTAATTTAAGTCAGGTTTTCTGTTTCTATCAAAAGAAACCCATTGTTTGTATATGTCAACACAGACCAAATAGCAGGAAGTAATATATACCTTAATCAATTTTTAAAAGTTCACTGAACTCAATTTTACACCAATAATTTTTCAAAAATTATTCCAGTAAATGCTTTACATTATACCCATCTTTCTCTCTGAATGCATTTTGTTTTGTATAAAATATAATTAAACAGTAAAGATTAGAAGAAAAGAGATAAAGAGATCAACAAAAACAAAATTAAAAATTTAGAAATAGGTCCAATTATAAATAAAAATGTGATACATGAATCAATTCAGTGGGGAGTGAGAATTATTCAAGAAAGGATGCTGGAACAGTTGTCTACCTGGAAAAATAATAAAGTGAGATTCCACCTCAAGATACATTCTAATTTTACAGTTGAATGTAGAAAAGCAAAAAGAGAGAGAGAGAAGAGAAGAGAAAGGAAAATATAACTAGAGGAAAATATATGTAAATGTTTATCTGATCTCAAGGTAAGGAAAGGACTTCCTAAGCAAAACACTAAAGGCCAAAAAGATGACTGACACACAGATAGAGGTTGAAAGGGTAGTCTTCAAAAACATTAAGAAAATCTATATCTCAAAAAATGTCATCATTAAAATTAAAAACTATTGGTAAACTTGGACAATATACTTCCAACAGATATGCTAGACTGTGAGTTAATATTTCCAATACATAAAGAACACATATGAATCTATTAGAAAAGGATAAACATTGTGCTTTCAAATTTACATTATATATTATATATTACATTACATGTAGTTAACAAACATGATAAACAAAAATGGATTGCTTGCCATCATTAAACTTCTAGGAAAAGAGCTGATTACTAAAAGAGGTCCTTTTACAAAAATCATAAAGGGAGCTATGTATATTTAATGAGTAGACACACACACTTACACACAAAAAACCCAACTCATGATTTAATTTTCACTATGACAAATGCCCTAAATTTACATCAAAACCTCTAAAGTTGAAGGAATCCAAGCTACTGCTAGGTAGTCAATAATTTTTCCAATAATATATGTTCTCTTTTCTCATTATTGTTTGCTAAGATTTGGACTGAGCAGCATGATAAAACTGACTTGAAAATTAATGATTTTATCACATCTTGATTAAAATTTTATGACTTTATGAGTTCAATTCTGAACAGAAATAAAAATGATTTTTCACTAGGGAAACAGAATTTAAACGCATCAGTAAAACTAAACAGAATGGAATGATTTCTCTTTGTTTCTGGCTGACTCCACAGTCATTTGTCAACTTATTTATTTTAGAAATATTATTCAGAGATATGCAGTACTTCTACTATGACTTGATAAAGACTCAGGCTTATATACTATCCCTTTTTAAAGTGAGTAATTTAGCTTTCAGCTAGTTCTTTCCAGAACCTTTCTTCTTTGCTTAGTCCCAAGTGTGTTTTAAATTAACTGCATAAAGTCCATCTGCACAGTCATTCATATACATTTGGACATGCTGGATTCTAAGTTTCTAAAATCCATCTTTAGAATGAAGATTATCTACTATAAAAGAACATGCTGACAAATAAACTTCACAGCACAGAACTCAGTTTAGGCTCTACAGAACAAAGGTAAATCATAAGTTAACCTTACATACCTCTCACAAAAGAAAAATATCAGTCAGATCTTTATTTGTCCCATTAATGTCTCCAGTTCAAACAGTGCCTCTTTAAAGCTAATGATATCTCAGCAATATAATATTCTTCCTCAGAAAACCGGATCAAAACATCAGGATCATTCCTTAGGAAATTCCAGGACACTCCCATTACCAGTTCTTTCTACTGTTTTTCTTGAAGGTCAATTCCAAACCAAACCAATCTTTTTTGTAAGAGTAAAGTCAAATTATAGTTAATGATTTTATATGATATGTGCTATGCTTGGCTGTACCTGAATTTTATAACTATTATCAACAAACGCAATTTCAGTGAGAGAAGAAAAACACCTAACAATACAATCTACACAATAATAAAGAGATTAAAACAATTTGTTTTCTAAACAGGATGAATTCCTTTTCCAAAATAATTGTACAGAAAGATATTCATATATAGTTTAGTGAAAAACCTTAATGTCTCATTTACTATCCACTAAACAGACGCAAAGAAATTTTTGTTTTGCATGGGTAAGTTAGTGGAAGAGTGTGCAACACAAACAATAGTCTTACTAAGTTGTCTGGGTATACTGGACCACTTCCCAAAACAGAATTCTGAATTCTACCCTCAAATATAAATTAAACAAGAATGTAGAAAACTCTGTCAGGCTAAGTTTCCCATTTTACAAAGAAAGAAAAAAAAGAGACAGATAGACACACACACACACACACAAACACCAGATTCACAACTATTTAAAAGTCGAAAGATTTATGCGATCTGAAGAGAAACCAGAGTATGAGATTCACAAGTATTTAAATGAAGGAAGTACTACTTGTATCCTATCTGTAAATATCAAGAGTCAGATTTCCTAGCACAAAGACTTTTGCAGCCAGCCTAATAAAGATAACACTCTGCCTAGGCCCATGAAAGTTAGCCAAAGGTCATGTCATTAGCCAATGATTAAAGTAAAACTTGAAAAGAAAGAAAGTAGAAAGGAAGGGAGTGAGGGGAGGAAGGAGAAAGGAAGAAACACAGACAACCTACGGAACTGGAGAAAGTATTTGCAAATCATATATCTAATAAAGGACTTGTATCTAGAACATCTAAAGAACTCTTAAAATTAACCGATAGACAAACAACTCAATTCAAAATGGGCAAAAATTTGAATAGTTGTTTCTTAAAAGAAGATACCACAAATGGCCAACAAGCACATTAAGACTTTCAACATCATTAATCGTTAGGGAAATGCAAATCAAAAACACAAATGAGATACCACTTTACATCCACCTGGATAGCTACTAAAACAAAAAAAGGAAAATAAGTGTTGTCAAGAATGTGGAGAAATTGCAACATTCATACATTACGGGTATCTGTAAAACAGTGCAACCACTTTGGAAAGCTGTTTGGCAGTTCCTATAAAAGGTAAACATAGTTACCATTTGATTCAGCAATTCTACTTCTAGGTCATTCTCCAAGCAAAATAAAAACATGCCCAACTGAGTACAGCACAACTAGATGGTGCCCATCTACTACCACTGACTGCTCTGACAGGGATCACAATAGAGGGTCCTGGACAGAGCTGGAGAAAAATGTAGGACAAAACTGAAACTCACAAGAAAGACCAGACTTACTGGTCTGACAGAGACTGGAGAATCCCAAGAGTATGGCCCCCGGATACCCTTTTAACTCAGTACTGAAGTCACCCCTGAGGTTCACCTTTCAGCCAAGGATTAGACAGGCCCATAAAACAAAACAATAGTACATGTAGCTCCACCATGTATATGAGACTAAATGGGCACAAGAGTCCAGAGGCAAGAAGAAGGCAGAAGGGGACAGGAAAGCTGAGCGAATGGAAATGGGGAACCCAAGGTTGAGAAGGGGAGAGTGTTGACATGTCATGGGGTTGGCAACCAATGTCACAAAACAATATGTGTACTAATTAACGAGAAACTAATTTGCTCTGTAAACCCTCATCTAAAGCACAATAAAAAAAATTTTTGGCCTCATGAATAACAGATACTGGTTACAGTTATACAACATAATTAATGTAACTGATATCACTAAATCATACACATGAAAAAAGTTAAACTGACAAATGTTGTGTTATATGTATTTTACAACAACAAAAATAATAAACTTTTAAAATAAAAAAATGTCCACCCCAAAACTTGTACACAAAAGTTCACAGCAGCATAATTTATAATTGCCAAAAAATGGAAGGAAACAACCTAAATGTTTATCAACTGATGAAAGGACAAAATATGGTATACCCATACAATGAAATAAAAAAACAAAATACGGTATATTCATACAGCAAGATAAAAGGAATTTGGCAATAAAAAGGAATAAAATACTGATACAGCTACAACACTGATTAACCTTGAGAACACGGTAAATGCAAGAAGCCAGTCACAGAAGGCCACATATTGTATGATTCCATTTATATGAAATGTGCAGAACAGATGAATCCACAGAAACAAAGTATATTAGTGGTTGTCAGGGACGGGGGGAAGGGGTACCAGGAGTGACTGCTAATGGGTACAAGATTTCTTTCCAGGGTGATGAAAATGTTCTCAAATTAGAAAGTGGTGATGGATCCATAACTCTGAATAAATTGTACATTTTAAAAGAGTGAATTTTATGGTATGTAAATTATAGTTCAATTAAGCTGTTATTAAAAAAAGAAAAATGAATAAACTGAAATGCGTAATTCTGAATAAGGATGTGAATATTTTCAATTTATACTTTATCAATATAACCATGACCATGTTTTAAAAAAATCATAAATTGAAGGTTTTCTTTAGGAATCTTAAGGCTCTTAAGGTTGATACTAAAATTGGGAAAGCAAGTTTGCAAACCAACTGAATTCCAGAAAATTAAAGGGTAAAGACATGAGTACCTCAGGCTTCCAGGAAACTTTTCCCAAAACACTTGACTCTCCTGAGAGGGATTAAAAAGAAACCAAAATGTTCCAGCCTTCTGCTCTGTATATACTCCTCATGTCTGTTCACCCTTGTTCATGTTTCCACTTTGAATAATGTACTCAAAAGCACGAGACCTAAGCCCCCTTTATATAACAATGGCCCAGATTAAATAAATACGGAGTGTTAGAATTACAGGACAGTAGAACAAAAGAACTCTTATGACTATTTTCCTCTCCACTCAATCCATTCCAGTTAGGCTCACACATTCCAGAAATACAAGTTATCTGATTCTTTTAAATTTTGAGAATAAGATCAAATACTTCTTTTAGAAATGTTTGTTGCTTTTTTAAAACTTGTTTTAAATTGCCACACTTACTAAAATGAATAGAAATGCCAAGTTGGTTCAGAAAAAAATAAAATACAATAATGGCAAAACATTAGGTCTAACATCATTATATTCCTAACCTAATATTATTTTGGCTTCAAACAGCAACCATATAACCTTGATACTGATAGGAGCACATTTAAAAAAAAAAAAAAAACTTTACAAAATAACTTTATAAAAATTCAGCTTAAGATCAGATATTACAACCTTACATTTAGTGATGCAACATCAACAGCACAATCCTACAGCTGTCCTCTCAGTCCTAAGTACATCAACTGAATAACTGGCCTTAGTTCAGATAAACTTCCATTATAGTCTCACCTGGATATAAGACATTTACTTATTACTATCCTTCTGAGAATAATCAAAGCCTAAATTCTAGCAAGCTGAGCCAAGGGTTTTAGAAGTGCTGGTGGCGCAGAATTGGGTGTATGTGGATGAGGGATTCACCGTCACCTCAAGTGCCATACCTGGTATGCACTGTGCTGTGGCCTCAGTGGTGATGGTGGCAGCGACCGGGGGCTGCTGCTGGCTGGAGCTCACTTCTGGCTCAGTGTTAACGGAGGGAGAAAGAGCTACCTCACAGGAGGAAACCTGGCTAGGCAGATGGGGCAGGAACTCTTCAGAAGCAACTTGCTCATCCTGTCCAGGCAGCTGCAGGGCAGACAAAGGGATACTGATCTGTTTGTTAGGATGGGATGTGCTCACAGGCATCTGCACTGCCACCTGCTGGTTGGTGCCATGGGCACCAGGGGGTCCTCTGTTTGGCGAAGCCAGAGATACCCTGGCAGTCTTCTGGAGTACTGGTTTGGAGATCACAGAGGGGGAAGCAGATACACCATGTGGGTCTATCTCCATGCTGACGGCAGATGTTATGTGGGGAATCAGCTTAGTAGGCCCTACACAGGAGGGACCAGCATGAGTCTGAGACTTGGGTTTTGCCATCTGCGTCAACGATAGGGCTGGGCCATCCACCCCTCCTGTCAGCTCTGCATTTGCCACAATGTAATAATCTTCAGGAATCTCTTGTTTGATTTTCTTGATGATGACATCATTGCTGCATTCATCAATCATTTGAGCCTGAGAGCTTGAATGGAGAGAAGACGGGTTTACACCGGGCCTTTTTCGAGCAATACTCTGAGGCCTTTGAGTTTGGGGTTCAAAGTCACTATCTTCATCTGTAACAGAAGACTCACAAACCATGTCGAACAGGGTGTTTTCATCCTCATATTCCTCAACGGCTTCATCCAGTTCAGAAGGCTCGCTGCAGTAAGAGAAGTCACAAGAGTCTCTGGTCCGGTTACAGTCTAGTTTGGCTTTCACTGGTCTCCCAGGGTACCTTTCAACAGGGCTGGTCTGTGTCTCAGAGGGTACCCCAATTATACTGGGACTATCAGAGTTAAAACTTCTGTTATCCTGGAAACAGACCCTCTCCTGGGACCCAGCTCTGCAAGTAGCTGTCAGTGGCCAGTGATAAGCATGGCCAGCACTACAGCCCCACATTGCTGTCAGGTTCCCATGGGAACCTTCAGAGAGCAAGTGTTTCAGGTTTGGAATGAGGCTGCAAATGGTCCCATGGCTGTGGGCCCAGCTGACCAATTTGGACAGATTCTCAGATGAAGTATGAAGGCAATCCTCCATGTTACAGGATTAGCAGCGTCTTTCCTAAAGGAAAATAATCAAAGTAAAAGCCATTATTACCCAAGACACTCCTATATTTCAATTACTTCAATTTCCTCCAACTATGATCATTTGGCATCAAAAAGAAATGCATTTCAAAACTGTATCTAGTTAACATCACTGCACACGGGCAAGGACTGGAAGGGAATACAGGAAAAGGTAAAACCAGCTGATGTCTGATGGTTGTGGAATTTGGAGAAATTTTTTGTTAGTCTCCTTTATTGTTATAATAATTCCTGCATAAGCAAAAAACAAACAAAAACAAAAAACCAAAAATAAAAACAAAGGGGGAGGGGGGAGGAAATAGAAAAAGAAACAATTATGCTATAAGGAAAAAAAAGGAGATGAGTTTTTCATGGTACATTTTACTCCAAAGTCACAAAGACAGAGGTTCAGTCAGCCCCTTAATAATAAAATGTACACATAGTATTACTTGTATTAACCAAGAGCATGAACTTGAATTTCACCCTTTGTCATGAGAAACTTTATTACTAGAGGCAGGGGTATATGTTTTGATTCTCTCAACTAGGTGACTTAAACATATTTTTTCAACTTTTGCCAGCAGAAAGTGTTATATGACCACCAAAAATTGCCTCGTTTTTTCACCAAAAAAAATATTAAAGTGTATCTCTCTCAGACCTAGGTTACTTAAATACAGCTTTTCATCTTTTACTAGTAAATAGTGTGTTAAAATCACCAAAAAGAGCTAAACACATTTTTTTGGACCAAAAACACTACAGTGTGTCTCTCTCATATTAGATTTTACAAATAAATTCTTGGGACGTCCACAATTCTATGTGAAAATGTTTCCATTTTGATAATAATAAAAATAGATTATTACAAATCATCTGAATAATCACTTTATATCCAAGTACTGGTGTGTGATTTCAGTACTCCTTTGCTTTTGTGACAGCACTCAACTTCCAATTTGTTAGGAAACCTGTTTAGCTGCTGTTATGTTCATGCTGTATTATTCTTTTTACCAGATATAAATATAAAATTTCCCTTTTGCACTGATAATTTTCAAATGAAAAAGCATCATGATTTGACATCATGAAAATGGCATAGTGTGATGGTGGGGTAATATCCCTTTAAGTCTTGAACTAATGAAAAAAGAAAAGTAACCAAAATAAATGATATATGCTCATATAAAGGAAAATCATATACATTATGGTGCTGGCGAAGAATCCTGAATACACACGGGCTGCCAGAAGAACAAACCAATCTGTCCTGGAAGAAGTACAGCCAGAATGCTCCTCAGAAGGGAGGATGGTAAGATTTCATCTCATGTACTTTGGACATGTTATCGAGAGGGATCAGTCCCTGAAGGACATCATGCTTTGTAAAATGGAGAGTCAGTGAAAAAGAGGAAGACCTTCAATGAGACTGACTGACAGTGTGGCTGCAGCAATGGACTCAAACGTAGCAACGATTGTGAGGATGGCACAGGACAAAATAGTGTTTCGTTCGGTTGTACATGGGGTTGCTATGAGTCAGAATTGAACTGATGACACCTAACAACAACAACAACGGCACAATATTTGAATGAAGATGTTGCAGCAGTTCAAATATAGAAAAACATGGCATAATCAAGTGATAAAACTGCATAAGCATGTGGAACTCAGAAGATCCCATCATGCAGGTAAAAGCTATTATACAATAATAAAATGGTACCTTTGCTAAAGGGGGGGGGGGATTACTATAATTAGAAGAAATAAAAGACAAAGTGGATGAAATTATAAATTTTATTCAAGCTTATTCACTTAACTCTATAGTATTCACCAACCTTTGAGAATCAACAGGTAGTAATCCTAAATTGCTTTTATTACATTCTGAAATTCACGGGCACTCTCATGAAGAGCCTCTTAAACTTTTCTTGAATACCATAAAACATTTTTCCAGTATTACTATTAACATATTTCAACCAGGCTACCAATGCTAAATGGTAGTTATGACAGTATAATCAGCTGCTCTTTTAGGGCAATTAAATGAATTGAGTCCAAGCTGACAAGGAATAGCTATCTATATACTGTAATATATTCCGAGTTTAATACAAAATGGAATCAATGATAAGACAATCAAAGTATTTTCAAAATATTGAGAATAAGTAGTATTTAGAGTTTACGAATTTCCTTCAGCTGTCTGACGATAAGCTCTATGGTGAACAATAATGCTTTCACTACAACTCCAAGAACTGAAAATTAACTTCAGATGTTATTTTCCCATATAAGATACGGGAAGTGATCAGACTAAGCATTCAGCTTTACAGAGTTATCAAGTGACACTTCATTAAAAACTGAAATTCTAGGAATCCTGGCAGAGTTTAGATTAAGTATGTGATCTGATTACCCCAAATTAACATACAAAGCTATAAAGTTATTAATATCATATTATACGTTAACTTAGGCAATGGGGAGCCCTGGTGATGTGGTGGTTAAGAGCTGAGCTGCTAACCAAAAGGCCAGCAGTTCAATGAACCAGTTGCTCCTTGGAAACCCTTATGGGTCAGTTCTACTCTGTCCTATAGGGTCACTATGAGTTGGAATCGACTTGACAGCAGCAGGTTTAGTTTTGGTTTTAGGCAAGTGGAGATTCTATGTATTAGTCTGTCTATTAAAATCAAAATCAGAAACACATTAAATATAGAATCAGACTTTCTACCATTAAACCCACCATTGACCATCAGAAACACAGATTAATCATAAATCAGTAGAATAAGAATATAACATTAACTGTTATTCCACTGGTATTTATTGAATAATTATTATTATCTAGGCACTGTTCTAGGGCTTGGCATACATTCCCTCATTCCAATAACCCTAATAAATAATTATTCTCATTACAAATAAGGAGATTAGGTCACTTGCAAGGAGTCCTGGTGGTGCAATGGTTAAGAGCTCAGCTGCTAACTGCAAGGTTGGCAGTTCAAACCCACCAGCGGCTCTGTGAGAGAAAAAACCTGGTGACTTAACTCCCGTAAAAATTACAGCCTAGGAAACCCTATGGGTCAGTTCTACTCTGTCATATGAGGTCACTATCAGTTAGAATCGACTTGATGGCACACAACAACAACAGGTCACTTACAGTAAGTGGCAGAGCCAAAAATTTAAACTTCATCTTACTTCACAGTCCACGCTCTTAATACCATAGTACACTATCTCCTGCATTATAATAGGAGAAAGATGTTGTCTGGTTCCCTATCACATTAATGTTGTTAGTTTGAATTTACGTTGGGTTTTTACAGTTTTACTTAAATTGAATTTGTAAGTTTGTTTTGGCTTACAGCTAATATCAGGGCTATGAATGTTTTATGTTTAAACATATTTAAGCAACATTATAATAAAAACAATTTAAGTCTGCACTGAGCATAAAGAAGGTTCATGAAAATATTTTTCTTTCAAAAGATTGAGAAAAAGTGTTTTACAGAAAAAAAAATAGGTATGAAAGATTATGTCACTTGTCTGAAACCTGACAAAACTAGCTAGCAAGCAAATACCAGTCAATGTCTAGTTGGTTTTCACCTGACTTCAGCTGCAACAATCTGCCCAACAGTCTTTGTAGTCTATCTCTTTATAAAGTTCTCAACCTCCCAGGGGGTTTGTTGTTGTTGTTGTTAAGTCACTAGATATCAACTGCTGAAAGATGAAATAAATGCATTTCTTGAAAAATCCAATTTACCAAAATTGACACAAGCAGAAACAGAAAATGAGTCCATATAGCTATAAAAGACACTGAAGTAAAAAACAAAAACCAAAGAAACAAAAACCGGCACCGAAAGAACTCCCAGAGAGTTTCAATGGTAAATTCTATGAAGCATTCAAGGAAAAAAATAATGCCAATATTATGCAAATATTTTCAAAAAAAAAGAGAAGAAGGGATCATTGCCCAACTTTTTTGAGGAGGCCTGCATAACCCTAATACCAAAACTTGACAAAGACACAATAATAAAGAAAGTTGGCAGATGTGGCAACATTCTCATGAATATTGCTGCAAAAATCCTTTACAAAATATTAGGAAACTCAATCCAACAATATATAAAACGGACAACACATTGTGACCAAGATTTATGCCACAAATTCAAGGTTGGTCGAATATTCAAAAATCAATGTAATTCAACATATTAACAGTCTAAAGGAGAAAAACCATATGATCATTTCAATAGATGCAGAAATGCGTTTGACAAATTCAACACTCACGCATGATGATAATAATAATAATATAAAAAACCTCTTAGCAAACTATTAATAACAGCAAACTTCCTCAAACTAGTTGCATCTATGAAAAACCTAAAGCTAATAGCACATTTAATATAAAAATCTGAATTGTTTCCTCCTGAGATCAGGAATAAGGCAAGAATGACCATTTGCATCACTGCTACTCACCACTGTACAGGAGGGCTTAGCCACTAAAATAATGCAAGGAAAAGAAATAAAAGTAGAAAAATTGGAAGAGAAAAAGTAAAACTGTCCTATTTGCGGATGATGCAATGGCTAATGCAATGGTTGGTCCACAGCTATTTATGTAGAAAATCCCAGGGAATTCACAAAACAGCTCCTTTTAGCAATATCATAAAAGATTAATATAAAAAACAAATTATTTTCTGTATGCTAGTGGCAAAAAAATTGGAAATAAAATTATTATTAATTCTATTTACAGTGGTGCAAAATATATAAAATACCTAGAAATAATTCTAACAAAAGATGCCTAAGATCTCTATAAAAAGAACTACATAACATTGTTGAGAGATGTTAAATATGACCTAAATAAACAGATTAATATACTATACTCATGGACTGGAAAATTCAATATTGTTAGCTTAGTGATTACTCCCATGTTGATCTATAGGTTCAATGCAATTCCAATCAAAATTCTAGCAGGCATTTTTGGTAGAAATTAACAATTCTAAAATTTATATGGAAATGCAAAGAACCTAGAATAGCCACAGAAGAACAAATTTGGAGGACTTGCACTACCTGATTCAAGACTTACAGTAATTTCAAGCTACAGTGGAGTACTGGCAGAAGGACAAACGCACGTATCAATGGAACTAAATAAAGAGTATAGAAATAGACACATTTAGTCAATTGATATTCCCCCCCCCCCCCCCCCCCGAGGAAGTGTAGTTTACTGAGACACAAATGATTATAATGTGTCTATACTGAAATGGGCTTGATCTCCCAACTGGTCTAAAGATTATTTTTCCTTCTGAGGGACAAGACTGAAATAGAAAAAGGTAGAGGTGGAGCTGCAGGCAGTGGGGCAGCTGGAAGACCTGGTGTAGACTCCTCAGACAGTGCAAGCCTAGAGCCTGCCCCAAGTGGAAGGGGCATAACCTCGAGTAGTCGGGATCCTCTGAAAGACAGTTTGTTGTTAGGTACCCCAGAGTCTGTGTGACTCACAGAAATTCTATGTACAACAGAATGAAACACTGCCCGGTCCTGTACCATCCTTACAATTATTGTTATGCTTGAGCCCATTGTTGCGGCCACTGTGTCAATCCCAAAAGAGTCCCAAGAAAATTTCTAGAGCTAATAGAGGAATTTAGCAAAGTTGCAGGGTACAAGGTCAACAAACAAAAATCAGTTGGGTCTCTACACACCAGCAATGAGAAATCTGAAAAGGAAATTAGGGAAACAATTCCATTTACAATAGCATCTAAGAGAACAAAATACCTAGGAATAAATCTAACCAGGGACGTGAAAAATCTAACCAGGTACATGAAGGACTTATACAATGATAATGATAAAACACTGCTGAAAGAGATTAAAGAAGACTGATTTTTGACAAGAGTGCTAAGTCTATTTGATGGGGAAAAAAGAGTCTCTTCAATAACTGGTACTGGGAAAACTGGATTTTCACATGCAGAAAAATGAAATAGGATCCATGCCTCACACCAGACACAAAAACAAAGTCAAAATGAAGTACCTAAACGTGTAAACTAAAATCATAAAATTCTTATAAGAATAAGCAAGGGCAACGCTTGTCGGTCCTAGCTTTCAACAGTTTATTATCTAATACAATAACAAAAGGATATACAGCAAAAGACAAAATAAATAAATGTGACCTCATAAAAATTAAAACCTTTTATTCATCAAAAGACTTCACCAAAAAAGTGAAAAGATAAGCTACCAACTGGGAGAATATCTTTGGGAATCATATACCCCACAAGAATCTAATAACCAAACTATATATGAAACTTTGACAACAACAAAAAGACAAAGCATGAGTTTTTATTATATACTATCAGAAAAGGATTAAAATAAATTACAGTGACATTGCATTCATTGAAATTGTTTCACATGTGTTGACTAGCAGTATTATTCTATGACACTTTAAAGTGGTTTCCCTTCAATGGACATGATTTCACATGATGACTCATGCTTTCCAGCCCACCCAAAGAAAAATTTTAGTAAATAAGAAAACTGAAAATTCTGTCTCAAAGTATGTGATGTTAACATTTTTTAGCTGCCTTTAAAGTTTCCAAGACTTAGATACTAGCAGTGTCTTATAACTAAGAATACGTTCTAGATGCAGAAAATACACATGGTATTCCACGCTCCACTGAAATTGCTCTGGCCAAGGTCACCGATAATCTCCACGTCAAGAAGTTCAATTGTTACTTTCGGCTGACAGCAGCTTTCAAACCTTACTCAAAATCCTCCTTCCTTGGCTTCCTCCATACTGCCCTCTGCTGTTCTGGCTGCTATTTCTGTTTCCTTCCCTGGCTCATCATTCTTTTTGACCTTTAAAACTAGAGTTCATCAGTACTCCTGACTCTCTTCTCATTTCACTAGATGATGTTCTCAATAATCCCTGTGAATGTGGCTCAGATAAATACCCTGACAGTTAATATTCAGATTAATATCTCAATGAATGGCATCACCATCTCTCCAGCTGCTGAAGCCCAGATCCTAGCAGTCACCCTTGACTCCAGCGTGTTCCTCTCATCTCTGTGCACAGGAAGCCACACAGCTGCTTTAATTCTAAGAACTCATCCTGGCCAAGGGTTTCTAAGATGACTAGGTTTTCCAAAGCTTCTGGTTTATACAACTGTTCCACTTCTGAAGCTTGTAGAAAAGATGAAGCATTCAGACAGAGATGTATTTTCTTTATGCATGGCTGAATAAACCTTAAATTAACATTTTAAATGTGGTGACAGGTTACATAATAAGTATGGATATAAAGTGTTACATAATATGTAAATTAATTCCTGTATCTTCACTGGCTCTCAGAAAGGGAGGACAGGTCTTTCTTACTATTGTGAAATATTTGCTCCTGGGAATGATATTTTGAAACTACTGTGTATATCATTTTAACAGCCCCTCCATTCTGACTTTCATTTTTAGGAATGGGGATGGTGATTACTGAAAGTGGTGTAATTGTTCCACATAAGATAGTGAGTCAGTGACAGTGTTGGGAATGTGGGAAACCTATTTTTATCCATAAAGTGAAATATTTTTGAAACTCTGAAAAAGGCTTAATTGACATTAAGAAGACTTGGATTTCAGGGCACTAGTAATAGGATTAAACCCTCCAATTCGCCATAGCATTCATTCTAGAAAAGATCCAAAGAAAAAGAAGGACCATTTCCCTGAGAAAAGCAAAGGAATTAAAAATTGATAGTGTTTTGATTGAGCATTAAAGTCCCTTTGCAAAAGCACAAAAATTTCCTTTCTTTCCCATGTATTTCTAGACTTTATACTCTAATTCATCTATTCATCTATTTTACAATTGATACTGTATCATTTAAAATCCCTGTGGCTGAATGTTTTTATATTCAGGAAGGCAAATCCCTAATTATCCTTATTTTTCAAAACTGTTGTGTAATTCCTAACTTTATGGCAAAGCTTCCAATGTTTTAACGATTAAGTATATTAGGTATGTGGGCCAAATAAATTTTAACTATGTTAAAAAATGTTTTCTGTTTCTTAATAGAAAAGGATGTTGAATTATATCAACTATTTAGTCAACTGTAAATCTTTTTTCTTTTATACGTCATAAATCACTTTTACAGAATTTTCAATACTAACCCAGTTTGCATTCCTACTGCTACTTCTCAATGTCCTTTGCTGTCTCATCACCCTCTTTTCTATCTTCAAAACTAGAGTTCATCAGTGGTCCCAGAACTCTTAAATTCTCATGCAACTTTTTTACTAGACAATGCCTCCATCCATCCCTGGGGATTTGATTAGCAGCTATACACACTTTGACAATTCTCTGTTAATATCTCAGTAAATGATATCACCATCTTCCCAGCTGCTGAAGCTTGAATCCCAGAATTAGATTTCTAAATATTTTATTTAGGATTTGGGGATCTTTGCATAATACATTGCTCAGACGATGAAGAGTTGCATGTCAGCCGCAGGCATCTTGCTCTGTGATCCTTCTCAAAGCACTGAATGCAAACTATTTGTGGACAGAAACCCTGCCCAGCACTGTGTCTTTAGTACCTCTAACAAAGCCTGCCACACAGAAGGCATTCGATAAATACTGAGCAAATATTGAATGAGTATATACTGAATGAACAAACCTAATTTAATTGAGTTCTCATGAATTCCTATCCTTCTTCGATTTACCCACCTGTTCTGTCAGTTCAACCTTCTACTTAGCAACGTGTCTCGCCTGTCCCACTACCTCCTGCCCAATCTGACAATAACAGATATCACTCCTGCACATTCATGCACAGGACTGCATGAAGCATAATAGTTCAGAGAAAAGGAGAGGTCAACACTCCAAGCGGAATGTTCACTATCTAAAAATCCTTCAACAAGTATGTACCATACATAATTACATCCATAATTACTGAAAACTGACCTAGGAAGACTGCTACGTTCATTTGCCTAGCTCAGTAAAGAAGCCTAAGTGAAAAGAGCTGTATATTATCCAATTTATAACAAAATCAGAGAGCAAAGCTATTGGCCTGTGAATTAGGCCTGGTGATCTCTGTCCGTAAGATTACAAACCAAAACCAAACCCGTTGTGGAGTACAATTCCAACTCATAGTAAGATTACAGCCATTGAAAACCCTATGGAGCACAGTTCTACTCTGAAAACACGTGAGGTCGCCATGAGCCAGAATCAACAGATGACAACAGGTTTTGTTTTGTTTTATGTGAATGTGACTGTGTATGTATTAGGTGGGCTAACTTTTCAAAACTATGCCCCCTTCCCCTCAAAGGGACTCAGCTAGTTGCTACCTGGCTTTGAAGGCAGCAGACTTTGTCCTATGTACAAAGGGTGGTGTGGAGAGATCCACAGCTGGGTCAACCTTGGAAGTACAGGGGAAGAAACTGAAAGGCAGCTTAGGTCTACTCAAGGGAGACATGGACAATGAGGAGTGTTCTAAACTTCACTCAGCTCTCAAGTGGCACCTAGTGAAGCAAGAGGGTAAACACTGTGATTACCCACTCTGTGTGGTGGAATGCCTTAGTCTTGTTTGCTCCTCAACTTGTGTCTCACTTGCTGGGCCTCTGATCACAGGATCTCAGGAGTAACTGTGGTGGCCAGAACTATAAATGGGTTCACTTCACTTAATGGGATATTCTTTCAAAATGCTGCCTGAAAAAGTTAAAACAAACAAACACTGCCCAGCGGTGAGCTCTAAGGTAGATGCTCTGTGCCCAGGAGGTGGTACCAGAAACCACACCTACCACCTCCAAACCAGGCCTTGCTGCTCCAAATCCGGGGAGGTTCCTGTGTTCTTTTTAGGGAGAAAGATATGACAGTCTATTCCCATAAAGATTACAGCCTTGGACACCAAATGAGGCAGTTCTATTCTGTCCCATAGGGTCACTATGAGTAAGAATCGACTTGACAGCAATGGGTTTTCTCATGTTCTTTTTAGGGTAAGTCATGCACTAATTTTTCACGGAGGGCTCTTTCTTGCCTTGTGTTAGATGCTCAACGTCAATTAGCTTTTTGGTTAATCTGATCCCATCTTCTTTCCTTCTTCCAGATTTTTTTTTGGAGGGGGGGAGAGGGGTTCTTCTCAAGTTTTGTTTTCCAGGATTCCTACAGATTTTATTTCTTTGTAGGCATTTCACTTGGCTTGAAGAAATGAGTAAAACAAAACTTTGGCTCAGCTGACTAAGAGCCAGTGTAGAATTGGAGAGCCTATGCAATGGTGGTCCCCAAACCAAGCTGTGTGCTAGAATCCCCTGGGGCTCTTGTTAGAAAACATAGGAACTGTTTCTTAGCTCAACCTTGGAGATTCTGATTCACTGACCCTGATGCTGGACTTGGGAATCTGTGTTTTTATCTAGTGTTTGGTGATTCTCTTGCAGCCCAATATAAGAATCTGCATTTGAGAACCACTATTCTACATGATTTTTAATGATGGATATACTAAAATTAACAAGCCTATCATTCGCTAATGTAAATGCCAGAATGAACATCTTTCTATATTAACCTTTTTTATACACCTCTGTGTCATTTATAAATGTCTAGACATAAAGTCAGAGATGAGACTTCTTATTGCTGAGTTATTTTATAATTATGAAAACACTTACTTGCTCATTCAGTAAATATTTCTCGAACACTTACCAGGCCTTGTGAGCAATATGGGCAAAAACAAATATGGTTCTTGCTTTAGCTTATGTAGAAACTGTCATTAATCCAATAATCAGACATATAAACCTAGTAAATGGCACATATTATCACTACCATAATAAGTCGCGCCATTAGATCTTATAAACTAGAGTTGCTTTATTTTAAAAGGTCAGAGAAAGTTTGCCTGGAAAATGAAGTTCATAATAAAGACAATCATAATAGCACCCACTGACATGGCACTTACTGTGTGCCAAGTTCTATTCTAAACATATCAGATATATTAATGCACTGACCTTTATGAGGAGGTGCCATTATTAATTCCATTTTACAGATGAAAAACTGCATCAGAGAGGTTAAGAAAGTTGTCCAACATCACATGGCTAGTAAATAAAGGAGCCAGGATTCAAACCAAGGTGGTCTACCCCAAGGATATAGTATAATATGCTATTACCACTATATTATACCATCTCTCAGGTGATGTTCCTGAACCCTCTGCCTACACCAGGCTCAGTGTGCTCCACTCCCTTCACCCACCAGATGGGGATGATGTTCTGCACTGCTCCAAAGGAATGGCACACAAGCTTCATGCCAACAGGGAGCGCCTCCTGAAAGTCATCAACAAATATTAAAGATAGATGTCTCATCCCGCTCACTACTTACTTTCAGAGTTGAAACCATTGCTCCACTGCCCCTAAGTACCAGACTGAGGTGCTAAAGAGGAAACAAGGAGGGTTTCCCTTGTTTTTAAATTGTTTAAAATTTTTCTGTGTTTTCACCCATTGTCTTAGTTACCTGCTGCTGCTGAAGAGGAATATCACAAGTGGGTGGCTTTAAAGAACAGAAATTTATTTCCTCATAGTTTTGGAAGCCAGAAGTCCAAATCAGGGTCTCGGCTGTGTTGATGCCTTCCTTGTCAGTAGCACAGGGTGTTCCCTGGCTCCTTGGCTTGCAGACGATCCTCACATGGTGTCTGTCTTATCCCGTGTGTGTGTGTCTGTGCGTCTCTCCGTGTGTCTGTGTCTATTCTCATCTTTTTATAACTCAGAAGTGATTAGGTTTAGGATCTTCCACACACTGGCATGGCCTCATTAACATAACAAAAGAAAACCGTATTTCCAAACTGTATCACATCCACAGGTACAAGGACCAGGAATTCAACACAGATTTTTGGGAGACACAATTCTATCCATGACACCTATGTTGGTGACTTCCTGGTAATCACCTCTGTGCTATAACACGTTTGAACATTAAGCACCACTATTTCATGGGCACATGGGAAAAATCTACTGATTTCTGATTTTTAAACCTCTCAAGCTAAGAGTGACTGACTCTTGTTAGGACCCTGCCCAACCTAGGTCCCCACAGGCTGGCTGTCTATTTTTATATTTGCATTTAACTACATTAGGCCTGTGAACACTCAGGATGGATTACTTTGAACATGGTGTTACCTAACTAGGCATAGAAATAAGAACAGAGTAAAGGTTTAAAACCAAAGACCCTTCATTCTGTCAGTCCGCCAAACTTTTTGAGAGTATGAGGTATGACAACTTAAGGAAGCAAATTCCAGGGATTTCTGTAAGGATCATTAATTCACTTAGAGCCCTGAAGTAGTGAGTGAGCTGAACTCTCTTAACAGATTATTGCACAGACTCACTACTCTGACAACGTATGGGGCTCCTTGCTATCCAGATGCTCATTAACCATCATTACTATCACATGAGATTGTGCAGAGACCCAAAAGCTGCACAAAACACAAAACACTCACCAACAAGCTGACGAGTTCCCACTCAAACTCCCCACAAAATACTAGCGTCTACTTCTGGAAACCTGTTTATGCAGTTCTCGTACTGATTGTAGATGCTGCAAATGTCTGACCATATAAAAGCAGGTTGAATGTACACTGAAATTATAAACTTTTGTCAAAGACTCAAGGTTTGCCCAGGTTGCTGAAAAATGCTGGTCAACTGCTTGAATCATATGCAAAACCATTTTAACAAATAAATGTTTGGCAGAGTTAGACCAGTTAACAATTGTGGAGAATTCTCATAGATGACACAATAGATACTTAAAAAGAGAATAAATTAAGTCTCACTGTATTCCATGACTGTAATTCATGAGGTTATATATTTATCAAGCAATATAAAGGTTCATCTTTAGTTACCATCTTGAATGAAATTTTATTTCTTAACACCTCAGAAAACCAAACTCTATACAAATCTGGTTATACAGATATTTGATATGATGTCATAAAACATTTTTTAATATTTTAGTTTTGTTGCTGTTGTTGTTGTGAACATGCACAGCAGAATATACACCAATTCAACAATTTTTACATGTACAATTCAGTGACAGTGATTACTCTTTGAGTTGTGCAACCATTCTCACCCTCCTTTTCTGAGTTGTTCTTCCCACATTAATGTAAACTCACCACCCCTCAAGTTTACTATCTAATCATTCGAGTTGCCATTATCAATTTGATCCCCTATATATAGATCTTAAACGAGCACAATGCTCAAGGCAGACATTCTTCACCAGTTAAACTGCTGTTTGGTTTGTAAAACATTTTTTAAAGATGCTAAAATCATTAATTTATTCCAGAAACATTTATCAAGACTACTATGTAGCAATCACTATCCTAAAGTACTGAAGTTTCAATGTTACACAAAAAGATACACACCTTGTCTTCACAGAGCTCACAACCTGGCAGCTCACAATCTAAACAAAACAAGTAATAACAATATAGCCTCACAAGGATTATGATGGGGAACTACAAGGTGCTAAGCTGCTCAGAGAAGATGCAGCTAACCTAGGCTCCATGGAGTCAACGACAGCTTCCTAGAGGAAGGACAACTGACTTGATGCCTTAAGGATGATAATGATTAAATCAGAAAAGGGTAGGGGACATAAGAGTATTCCAGGCAAGAAAGGGTACAAGACTCGGAAAATTTTAAAATTAAATATCGCAGAAGCATAGAATATCCAACACTTATAATGTTTGTTCAATTCAAATTGCATTCTCTTCTAGATCATCAATATTGTACAAATTTGCCAGATTCAGAATAAGTATAATTTTGGCTACTAACTCAAGAACACTCTTCTACTTGGTTGCTCTAAAAAGCTTTCATTTAAGACAAGGAAAGATTAACAAAACACCTGACAAGTTTAGTATATTTAGTACATCAGCAATATCCAAATCAATAAACATCAACTTCCAAGGAACTATTCTTTGCAATTCATTAATAAAAGACCTTAGCATCATTAATGATTATTTGTCAAAAAGACAAATTTTCCTTCATGAATATGGGATTTAACGAGAAACCAAAAACACTGTATCCCACTATTATGACAAGTTAAAAAAAAAAAAAAAAAAAAAGGTTTACACACAGAGACTAACATTCTTTGATGGCTACAGGATGGGAGGGGGAGGGAGAGAAAACCATCAACTAGATAGTAGATACACATTAACCTGGTGAAGGGGAAGGCAATACACAATATGGGGAAGTCAGCACAACATGATTAAGGCAAAGAAAGACACTGAGAGGTATGCAAGAATAAAAGACAACTATGCTGAATACTACAACATATACAACCCTGCAACAACAGTAATAACAATAATTTACAAGTGGATACACAGGCAGATATGCATGCTGAATAGGTATGGGAGGATATATGGGAGTACACGCATGTGCAAATATAGACTAAGTTGTGGATATTCTACATAAACCTTCATATGTGCTGCATGTATATATACAATGGAGCACACGGGGAGCACAGTCTGGGAAGCTTCTTAGACATAACCAAACACTTTGTGGGACTGAGTTACTGGGCTTGAAGGCTAAGGACCATAGTCTCGGGGACATCTAGGTCAACTGGCATAACATACCTCATAAAGTCAATGTTCTACATGCTACTTTGGTGAGTAGCATCTGGGGTCTTCAAAGCCTGAAAGCAGCCATCTAAGATACAACTACTGGTCCCTTCCCATCCAGAGCAAAGAAGAGTGAAGAAAACCAAAGACTCAAGGAAGCAATCAGTCCAAAGGACTAACGGCCCACACAAACCACAGCCTCCATTGGCCTGAGACCAGAAGAACTAGATGGTGCCCGGCTATCATTACTGACTGTTCTAACCAGGATCACAATAGAGGGTCCTAGACACAGCAAGAGAAAAATGTAGAACAGAATCCAAATTCATAAAAAAGATCAGACTTACTGGTCTGATAGAGACTGGAGGAACCCCTAAGACTATGGCTTTTAGTCACCCTTCTAACTTGGATCTGAAGCCACTCCGGGAGATCATCTTTCAGCCAATAATAGACTCATCTATAAAACAAACAGTAACACCCATGAGGAAAGTGTTCCTTAGAACAATCAACTATACAAGACCAAAAGGGCAACATATGCCCAAAAGCAAAGATGAGAAGGCAGGAAGGGGTAGGAAAATCAGATAATGGAAACAGGGAACTCAGGGTGAAAATGGGGAGAGTGCTGACACATTGCAGGGATTGCAGCCAATGTCCCAGAACACTCTGTGTATAAATTATTGAACGGGAAACTAATTTGCTCTTTAAACTTTCACCTAAAGCACAATTAAAAAAAAAAAAAAAAAGAAACCAAAAACAACAAAAAATTGTTACCCATGAAAATAGGGACTCAAACAGATACTTATGTAACAATGTTTACTGCAGCATTATTCCCAATAGCAAGAAGGTGGGACTAACCCAACTGTCCTTCAACAGAAGAACACATTCAACAAAATGTGATACAGGCAGTCCCTGGTTATGAATGAGATCCATTCCTGTCTTTAAGCTGAATTTGTAATTAAGTCAGAACAAGTGCATACAGTTCTTATTTAGTGCAAGAAAAGGCTCAAAGCCTTTTCAATGATTTAAAAGCTGCACGTGCAGCAAGTGAAGGTGATTGTGATGAAGAATTTGTTGCAAGTCGGGGCTGGTTCAATAGTTTCAAGGTGAGAGCAAATTTACATAACATTAAAGGGCAAGCACGACGTGCCCATAAACTGGACATTTGTAACCCGGGGACTGGGGGCCAAGATGGTGGAGTAGTCAGATGGCTTCCTATGTCTCTCTTACAACAAAGACCTGGAAAAACAAGTGATTGGATTGTATATGAATATCTAGGAGCCCTGAACAAGGCAAAGTTGAGAAATCGGACTGAGTGGTGGGGGAAGAGAAAGAGATGGTTCAGAAGTAGTGAGGAGTTGCCTGACCTGACCTGGTGGGAGCCGCAGCCCTTCTGCTTGGACCAGCTCCGGCTGTGCAGAGGCGACAGCTCCGCTCACTTGCTCGGGAGGCAGTTTCCACATCGAGAGAGATCCGGCAGCAGAGATTCTGCTTGGACACTCCGAACCAGTGAAAAGCAGCACCCAAGTGGCTAAAGATAAATACATGCGTGCGGGGATTTAAAAAAAAACACCCATTTGGGAAATATCTCTCTCCCATTTACCTCCTCCCTCCCCGCTCTGCACCGGATCCAGCCAGCTTCAGTGATCTCTGAGTCCCCTAGGCCAGAAGTAGATCCCATAAGATGCCCAGACCCATTCTCCTGGCCTTGTAGAGGGAACAAATTAACAAACAGGGAAAAAATAAGCTACCAGCTCCCCTAAGCCAGGAACTCAGAGTTGGCACAGCTCCTCCACCTAGGCACAGGCATAAGGGGTCCACAGACTTTAAGTGCCATCCACCCCTGTATAAGACTTGTGTGGACTCATCTCAACAGTATAAGCCCTCACTACCACAGTACAACAGGGTAAACACCTGAAGTCTAACTTCAACTGTTTCAGCTGTGAAGTGGCAGATTTGTGACGCCTGACACTGCTCTGCCCTTCAAGCAGGCTCCTTACCTGTCCGCATCAAGGGCTTAAGGACTGGCAGCTCCACCCACATCACCTAGCTACCTGCTACAGGGGTCCAAGAATAAGTGGTGCCCCCCAGTCCTTACAGCCAACAGAGTAGGGTGCTCATGGTCTGGCTGCAAAACTCACCCACCTACTCGCTCTAGGGAACAGGGACATGTTTTCCTTTTAGACACTCGGGGGCAGCCATCAGCCTCCTGCCTTGCTCAGCGCATGACTCCCTACTGCAGCCAGATACCTGTGCCTGCACCAATCACCCATACCTCTCTGAGACTATAGGTGAGAGCCCGCACCACACACTTGGTGACTGACTGCTTGGACACCTGAGCTGAATCCATACAGGAAAATGTAACCCAGGGACTGCCTATATATGCATACAATGGAAGATTATTCAGCCATAAAAAGGAATGGAGTTCTGATACATGCTACAACATGAATGAACCTTGAAAACATTATGGTAAGCAAAATAAGCCAGTCACAAAATGACAAATATTGTATGATCCTACTTGTATGAAAATAAGCAAATTTATACACACAGAAAGTGTATTAGAGGTTACCAGAGAAAGTAGATTAGAGGTTACCAGAGACTAGGGGGAGTGAGGAATGGGTGGTTATTGCTTAATGGTTACAGAGTTTCTGTTTGGAGTAATGAAAAAGTTTTGCAAACAGAGGTGAAGGTTGCACAATGTTAACGTAATTAATGCCACCGAGTTGTACACTTAAAATGGTTAAATTTTTCTTAAGTATATTTTAGCACAATAAAAATTTTTTTTAAAGAGTTGCCCAGGTGGATTTCTATCCTTCTATTCATCTCTATAACACCCTGTAAGTAGAAATGCTAATCCTTGGCAAATAACGGCACAAATTATAAGTGTTTAAGTGCCGTGTTTCAAAGGAATGAGAACACTTCCGTGTACATGTATTTTCTGCTGTCTAAATACATGACAAGTAAAAAAAAATGACAATATATTTAAAAAAATACAAATTTTAATAAAACAGCATATAATAAGAAAATCCATCTCCTGGCTTGGCAGGGATTCATCTCTTTCCAGTCTTTTAATTCTTTTTCCCATTCTTTCTTAATATTGTTTGAATTCTGATTTTATAGCAAATATCTAAGCTCATACATAAGGGAAATAATTAAAAATAGCATTAAAAATTATGACTACAATTGGGAAAAATATCCTATTTCCAAAGACTTGAAAAGTGAAAAGGTTTCTTTTGAGAAGGACTCCTGGCAAAAATAAGGGCAATGCATCCTCTGGTGCTTCCTTGGCCAATGCCTTCCTGTACAGCAATCCTCTGCATGTCGAAAGCCAAAATGTAGAAATGTGTGAGTTGTAGAATTTGGCATGCACTTCAGGAAACTTAATCATTTTCCCAGACCTTGACTCAGAGTGGTGGAGTAGATTGCAAAGTTCCAACTTTTAGTACGCTGCACTGGGATTCAATAGCTGTGGGCTGCCCACCAAATCACGTGACTTTGAGCAAGTCTCGTCACAAATCTTATTTATTCAACACCAATAATTGGATACGTATTATCTTCCAAGCACTGTGCTCAGTGCCTGAGATACAGCATTAAATAAGACAGACATGGTCCCTATCCTCATTGGGTTTAAAGTCCAGCTAGAAATACCTACAATTAAACAATTACAAAACAGAGTGTGAGTTATGGTAAGAAGTAAGGAAAACTTCAGGTTCCTCATCAGTAAAACGAAAGAGTTGAAAAATAGTGGTCTCTCAAGGCTCTCTTAGATCTGACATTCACTTAAGTCTAACAGTATAGAAAATTTTAAAAGCTTTTCAAGTCACTGAATTTTCCCTCTGTTTTTCAGTAAAGAAAGCTACAGGAAAGAAAAGGCTAAGAAAAGAATTTAATATACTGTATATATGTGGGAGGAAGGATTTTAATGCACAGAAGTTCAGTACACAAAGGAAAAGAAATCTTTATTAAGGCTTAACACACACTTCCTCTAACTAGTTAATGGGCACAACAGCAACAGAAACGTCATGTTGTATTGTTGTTGTTAAATGCCGTTGAGTCTGTTCTGACTCATAGCAACCCTACAGGACAGAGGAGAACTGCCCCACAGGGTTTCCAAGGCGCGGCTGGTGGATTCAAACTGCCAATCTTTTGGTTAGCAGTCGAGCTCTTAACCACTGCGCCACCAGGGAAATGTAAATACTGTAGGAATACCTATTTTCCAATGACTTTGCATTTCAGTTAAAATCTTTTTAATATTGTGATAATCATTCATAACAAAGTACTTCTATTACAAATATTTCATATTTATTAAGTAAAAAAATACATGTTAAGCATCTTCTATGTACAATACATTGTACAAATATTATACCAAAGCAAATAAAAATCAGACATGGGTATTGACTTCATGAAGTTCTCAGTTCAGTGAGAAAGTTAATAGAAGAGTTTTAAGCATTCAAAATTCTTCATAAAAACATTAGAAAACTAATGTCACATGTAAAACACCATATAACCAAGGTGTTTGCTAGATCTGGCCCACTTAGCATCCATTAACATTTATGGTTAATTTTTTGGATCAGATACATTTAAGAAGTAGATGGTTACTTCTGAGTACCCAGAGAATGTTAAAAGATTTTATTTGAACCTCTTTTCGTATCTATAAGATGTGTCCATAATGTCTTTTTCATAAAAGGACTGGGAGATCTGGGTTGTTGTTGGCAGGATGCCTCTGGGTGAGCAGCATTCAAACTACCTGGAGCTTCAATCTGCTCAAGGTGGACACCGGCTGTGAAGAATGTTTGATTTATGAAGTCTCTGGGTACAAACTGTCTGAAGCCTCAGAATTTCTTTCTGAACCAAGAAATACCAAGAGGAAACAAGAAACTCACATTAACTTCCCCATTTTACTCCATTTTGAGAAAAGTCAAGTTCTATCAATTGTAGATGGTAAGTAGACTAAACTCCTCAGCCCCAAAGTAATACCAAATCAACAAGAAAATGAAAACTTCAGACTATCATCAGCTTCAAATTTGAAAATATATTGAATTATCTTATTTTAAAAGTAACAGATGTGCCCGCTAGGTACATCCTATATGTGTTTGCAATCTGCTGTACGTGGAACCCCCACCTCTCAATGTTACTGAGAATGTTAGATGAGAAGGTATGGTAACACCTAATATCTGGTACTTCAATCATAAGACAAGATCCAGATCCCTAAAAGGCTTACAAGACCTGAGCTGACCCCATTCCAACTTCTTCATTCCATATCTAAACTTAATCCATTAATAAATATTAGATGACAGCCTTTTTAGTTATATTCATATTTAATTACTTTCTACTTCGTTGCTAAACTTATTTACCAGTATATTTGTCTCAAAGCACAGCAGATATGCTACTTAATACCTAGTAGGTACTTAATATACGATAATTGATAATCCTTTCATCAAAAAAGACTTTGATAAATGAGTATATATGTCCACAAAAATACATAAGAATGTGAATAGTAGCTTTACTATCACCAAAAGCTGGAAAACCCCAAATCAGGAGAATGGATTAAAAATTAGTTGTATATTCATACAATGGACAGCAATAAAAAAAGAACATACTCCTGATATACACAATTACAATGAATGAACTTCAGAAATATTATGTTTCGTGAAAGAAGCCAGCCAGGCACAAGAATCTACACTGTGTACTTCACGTATATTAACTTCAAGAACAGGCAAAACAGGACTTCCAGGCAACATGGCGCTACAGACAGAAGCACCACGCAGTCCCTCCATAGCAAAGATCCGAAAAACTAAGTCAAACAGAGTCACATGTCAATCCTGAAACCCTAAGCATCAAATGAAGAGATAAAGAACTCGGCCAAGCACTGAATGGAATAAGAAATTGACTGAGAACAAAGAGCGAGGAGAGATACATACAGACATTCCCTACCTGCTACCGCAGCACAGATCCGCCATCATGGACTCCTACTGGAAATCAGCAAACGGGGTACAAAAAAGCAGCTTCATGGAGCTCCCAGCAGGAGACAGAACAACCAGCAACCAACAATATTTGCTTTCCCACCCCCCACCCTTCTTCACCCCACTTAGCCACCTCTGCTTCCTGCGGCCACAGTCTCTTGGCCGGAAAGCACAGGCTTCACCAGTGTCACCTGGATTCCACTCGCCTGCACCAGCTGGCTCCCTGATTGGCATCTGTTGGCTGTTGGTGCTGCTTTTTCCCACTTCATTAGATTTCTTCCTTATCTCTCATCACCTCCACCCTCCTTTCTCTCAAATACCTGGCTCCATGTTTCATCTTTGCTTCTTCCTGAAAGGCTGTGAAACACCACTTGACTGTGAAACTGCTTCCAGGTCTGCGCCACGATAATGGTGGGACCCCGAGGCTTTTGTTTGTTTGTTCTGATTTGTTTGTTTTATTTTTCTCTTCTCGGCTTGGGAGCCCCTTCTAGCTGACCAGTACCGCGTGGCATGGGAGCTACTCCCTTACTCTGCACAGATGCACAGTGACATCCCCGAGGGCATTTCTTTTTTCTTTTTGTTTTGTTTTCTTCTCTGTTTCCCTTTTTGTCTTTCTTCATTTCCAGTTTCTTGTCCTCTATACTCATTTTCTCTTCCTGCCTCCTGAATATCTGGCACTGTGTGATACCTCTACCCTTTCTAGCCAGGCTGTATTTCATGACCTGGGAGCAACTTCCCCAGTCCTAGCAGCCACACTGGTGGGATCCCTGGGACTTTTTTTTCCCCACTCTCTAATTTCTATTTATTTATTTTACCCTTTTTCTTTTCATTTTAGTTTTTCTTCATTTCTCAGTCTCTCATCTATCCACTGCAATAGGAAGCTCCCTTAGCACTGTTTTGTTTGTGTATATGTTTTTGGCTCTTCTTCCTCTCTCCTCTCTCTCCTCTTTCACATACCCATCTTAGCTCCACACATCACAATCTCCCCCCTCCTTCCTGCCTACCTGCACCATGCGCTGAACATCACACTCCCAAGCAGCACAGGCACGGTCTACTGGAACCTGCCCTGCACTGATTCCTGTCTGCCGCTAGCCCTAGTATGTGCCACAAACAGCCCATCCCAGCAAGTCCCCTTCAGCTGGACCTGCCCTGCTGTACTATACCTGAGTGACCATGCCCATTGGAGAAGGAGGTGATAAGTATCATGTCCACAGTCGAGCAAATAAAGAACACACAGCCCAAATGCTAAGACATAACCAAATAAAACAAAACAGCAGGATGAAACAAACAAATCTACAATCAATAAATGAGAAAAATGAGTACCAAATACCTCAAAGACAGCAGACAATATCAAAACATACATAAAAACAAGAGAGGATAGTTCCAGTAGGTGTCAAAAATAAAACACCAGATAACCTTATAGTAGAAGAAAAGGCACTAGAACTACCTGATAGGGAATTCAAATCTCTAATATTCAGAATTATCCAAGAGTTGAAGTAAAAAGCCAGTAAAAATAAGGAAAAAATAGACAAATTCATGGAAAATACAGACCAAAAAAAAATGGAAGAATTCAAGAAAATAATACAGGAAAAAAATGTTAAAATAAATTCACATCTAGAAATCATACAAAAACAACAATTATAAATCTAAAAGATAAACAACAAGATTTCAGAAATGGACAGCGTCATAGAAAGGCTGGGGAGCAGGTCTGAAATGATGGAAGACAGGATCAGCGAAATTGAAGAAAAACACTTAGCTATAGCTCTGTTTGAGGAAAAATCAGAAAAAAGAACAAAAATAAAGAAAACCTGAGAATTATGTGGAATACAATCAAAAGCAAAAATCTGAGTAATTGGAGTACCAGAGCAGGGGGAGAAAATAGAAAACACAGAGAGGATCACTGAAGAATTGCTGACAGAAGACTTCCCCCAAATCATGAAAGATGAAAAGCTAACCCTCCAAGAAGCTCAATGAACCCCATACAGGATACACACCAAAAGAAAATCACCAAGGCATATCATAATCACACTCCCTAAAACCAAAGATAAAGAATCCTGACAGCATCTTGAGAAAAAAAAGTCACATACAGAGGAGAAACAATAAGACTAGGCTCAAATTATTTGGCAGAAACCATGCAGACAAGGAGGCAATGGAATGACATATAGAAACCCTTGAAAGAAAAAAATTGCCAGACAAGAATAATATACCCGGCAAAACTCTCGTTCAAATATGATGGTGAAATTAGGTCATTTCCAGATAAACAGATTAAGGGAATATGTAAAAACCAAACCAAACTTATACGAATCATTAAAGGGAGTCCCTCGATCTGAAGAACAAACAACATCAGACCACAGGCTGAATCTAGTACACAGGACTGTACCAGTGAGATAGCAACCTAGGAAATGAACACTTAAGGACTATCCAAAACCAAAACAATTACAACAGGGAACCAGAGAGGTTAATCTGTAAATGAAAACAGCATCAGAACAATAAAAGAGGGAATAAAGAGTGTACGTATAGAACTTTCTAATGGAGAGGAAGGCAAGGCGATACCAAGTAATAATAGACTAGCTCAAACCTGGGAAGATAAGGGTAAATTTCAACGTAACCACAAAGTTAACAAACCTACTAATCAAAATAAACAAGAAAAACATAAAGTCTCAGTAAAAACAAAACCTACAAAAACAAAAGAAATGAAAAAAAAAATCCACAGACAAAAGCAATTCAGCACAGGAGAGTAAGAGGAACAATGAAAACATCAGTACCACACACACACACACACACACCAAAAAAAAAAAAAAAAAAAAAAGCACCACAAAATGTCAGCAATAAACTCACACCTATCAATCATTACAATGCATGTAAATGGCCTAAATGCACCCATAAAGAGATGGAGAGTGACAGAACGGATTAAAAAAACAGGATCCATCAATATGCTGTCTACAAGAGATACACCTTAGAAACAAACACGTAAATTTATGAAAAATCAAAGGATGGAAAAAAATACATCAAGCAAAAGATACCAGAAAAAAAGCAGGAGTGGTAATACTAATCTCAGATAAAATAGACTTTAAGACAAAATCCACCATAAAAGACAAAGAAGGACACTATATAATGATCAAGGGGACAATCCATCATGAAGACATAACCATAATAAACATCTATACACCCAATGACAGGGCTCCAAAATACGTAAAACAAACTCTAACGGCACTAAAAAGAGAAATTGACAGTTCCACAGTAATAGTAGGAGACTTCAACACACCACTCTCAGTAAAGGACAGAACATCTAGAAAGAAACTCAACAAAGACACATAAGACCTAAAGGGCACAATCAGCCAACTTGACCTCACAGACATATATAGAACACTACACCCAAGAGCTGCAAAGTACACATTCTTTTCCAATGCACATGGAACGTTCTCCAGAACAGACCACATCTTAGGCCACAGGGCAATCTTCAACAAGATCCAAAACGCTGAAATAATACAAAGTACCTTCTCTGACTACAATGCCATCAAGGTAGAAACTAACAACAGGAAGACCAAGGGGAAAAAAAATCAATTACATGGAAACTGAGTAACACTCTGCTTACACATCACTGGGTAATAGAATAAATCAGAGATGGAATAAAAAAATTCCTAGAATCAAACAAGAATGAAAACATGTCATACCAAAACCTTTGGGACACAGCAAAGGCAGTCCTCAGAGGACAATTTATAGCAATAGATGCACACATCAAAAAAGAAGGGACAAAATCAAAACATTAACTACACAACTCAAATAGAGAACAGCAAAAAAGCCCATAGCCACCAGAAGAAAGGAAATAATAAAGATCAGAGCAGAAATAAATGAAATAGAGACTAGAAAAACAATAGAAAGAATCAACAAAACCAAAAGTTGGTTGTTTGAAAGAAGCAACCAAATCGACAAACCACTGGCCAGACTGACAAAAGAAAAACAGGAGACGATGCAAATAACCTAAATATGAAATAGGCGACATTACAACAGACCCAACTGAAATAAAAAGGATCATAACAGAGTATTATGAAAAACTATACTCCACCAAATTTGAAAACCTAGAGGAAATGGATAAATTTCTAGAAAACACTACCTACCCAAACTATTACAAAGTGATGTTGAAAATCTGAACAGACCTGTAACAAGAAAAGAGATTGAAAAGGTAATAAAAAAAACTCCCAACAAAAAAAAGCCCTGGCCCAGATGGCTTCACTGGAGAATTCTACCAAACATTCAGAGAAGAGATTGTACCAGCACTACTCAAACTATTTCAGAACATAGAAAAGGAATTCATTCTATGAAGCCAGCATAACCCTGATACCAAAACCAGGCAAAGATGCCACAAAAAAAGAAAATTACAGACCAATATCTCTCATGAATATAGATGCAAAAATTCTAAATGAAATTCTAGCCAATAGAATTCAGCATCATATAAAAAAAATAATACACCATGACCAAGAAGGATTCATACCAGGTATGCAAGGATGGTTCAACATTAGAAAATCAATCAACGTAATCCACCACATAAATAAATTAAAGAATCACATGATCATCTCAATTGACGCAGAAAAGGCATTCAACAAAGTCCAACACCCATTCCTAATAAAAACTCTCAATAAAATAGGTATAGAGGGGAAAATTCTCAACATGATAAAGGGTATCTATTCAAAACCAATAGCCAACATCATTTGTAATGGAGAAAGGCTGAAAACATTCCCCTTGATAACACAAACAAGACAAGTATGCCCTTTATCACCACTCCTATTTAACATTGTGCTAGAAGTTCTAGCTAGAGCAATAAGGCAACAAAAAGAAATACAGGGCATCCACACTGGTAATGAAGAAGTTAAACTGTCCCTATTTGTGGATGATATGATACTATACACAGAAAACCCGAAAGACTCCATGAGAAATCTACTGGAAATAACAGAAAGATTCAGCAGAGCAGCAGGATACAAGATAAACATACAAAAATTTGTTGGATTCCTATACACCAATAAACAGAATGACGAAAAGGAAATCAGGAAAACAATACCATTTATAATAGCCCCTAAAAAGATAAAATACTTGGGAATAAATCTAACCAGGGATGTAAAAGACCTACACAAAGGAAACTACAAAACACTACCACAAGAAACCCAAAGGGATCTACATAAATGGAAAAACATACCATGCTCACGGATAGGTAGACTCAACATTGTGAAAATGACAATTCTACCCAAAGCAATTTACAAATACAATGCAATCCCGATCCAAATACCAACAACATTCTTTGAAGAGATGGAAAAACTAATCATTAACTTTATACGGAAAGGGAAGAAGTCCCAGATAAGTAAAGCTCTACTGAAGAAAAAGAATAAAGTAGGAGGACTCGCAATACCTGACCTCAGAACATAACTTAGAACAGCCTGAAACTGGTACAATGACAGATACATTAACCAACAGAACAGAATTCAGAACCCAGATGTAAATCCACCCACCTACGGTAACCTCATCTTCGACAAGGGCCCAAAGTCCATCAGATGGGGAACAGACAGTCTTTTTAACAAACAGTACTGGCAAAATTGGATATCCATCTGCAAAAAAATGAAACAGGACCCATACCTCACACCATCTACAAAAACTAATTCAAAATGGATCAAACTCTTAAATATGAAGTCAAAAACTATAAAGTTCATAAAAGTAAAAATAGGATCAACGCTAGAGGCCCTAAAGCACAACATTAACAGGACACAAACCATAGTTAACAACACACAAACACCAGAAGATAAGCTAGATTACTGGGATCTTCTAAAACTTAAACACTTATGCTCATCAAAAGACTTCACCAAAAGAGTAAAAAGAGAACCTACATACTGGGAAAAAATTTTTAGACTTTTGTCTAACTTGTAATGTCCAAGTCTCTAAAATCTACAAGAAAATCCAACACCTCTACAACAAAAAGACAAATAATCCAATTAAAAATGGGCAAAGGAAATGAACAGACACTTCACCAAAGAAGACATTCAAGTGGCCAACAGACAAATGAAGAAATGCTCGCAATCCCTAGCCATCAGAGAAATGCAAATTAAAACCACAATGAGATACCATCTCACCCCAGAATTACTGACACGAATCAAAAACACTAGAAATAACAAACATTGGAGAGGCTCCGGGGAGATGGGAACTCTTATGCACTGCTGGTGGGAATGCAAAATGATACAACCATTTTGGAAAATGATATGGCGCTTCCTTAGAAAACTAGAAATAGAAATACCATAAAATCCAACAATCCCCCTCCTAGTAATATATCCTAGAGAAATAAGAGCCATCACACGAATAGACATATGCACACCCATGTTCACTGCAGCACCGCTCACAACAGCAAAAAAGATGGAAACAACCTAGATGCCCATCAACAGATGAATGGATAAACAAACTGTGGTACATACACACAATGGAGTTAACATGCAACAATAAAGAACAATGATAAATCACATGATAAATCTGTGAAGCAGCTCATAACATGGATCAAACGGGAGAATGTTCTACTGAGTGAAATAAGTCAATCACAAAAGGACAAATACTGTATGAGACCTCTACTGTAAAAACTCATGTAAAAGTTTACACACAAAAAATAACAATATTTGTTGGTTACCAGGGATGGGAGAGGCAGGGATGGGGGGAAACTAAATAGACAATAGATAAGTGGTAACTTTGGTGAAGGGTAAGACAGTACACAATACCAGGGAAGCCTGCACAGCTTGTACAAGGAAAGGTCAGGGAAGCTCCAAAGACACATCCAAACTCCCTGAGGGACCGAATTGCTGGGTGGAGGGCTCTGGGGACCATGGTCTCAGTGAACATCTAGCTCAATTGGCATAACACAGTTTATAAAGACAATGTTCTATACTCTACCTTGGTGAGTAGCACCTGGGGTCTTAAAAGCCTCTGAGCAGCCATCTAAGATGCTCCACTGGTCTCAACCCTTCGGGATCAAGGGAGAATGAAGAGAACAGGATACAAGGAAAAGATCAGTCCAAAGGACTAATGGACCACAGCTACCATGGCCTCCACCAGACTGAGTCCAGTACAGCTAGATGGTGCCTGGCTACCACGACTGACTGCTCTGACCGCGATCACAACAGAGGGTCCTGGATGGAGCTAGAAAAGGATGTAGAACAAAATTCTAACACACAAAAAAAGATCAGACTTACCTGGCCTCACAGACTGGAAAAACCCCAAGAGTATGTTCCCCGGACACCCTTTTAGCTCAGTGGTAAAGTCACCCCAGAGGTTCACCATTCAGCCAGGGATAGGACAGCCCCATAAAACAAAATGGGACTAATGAGGCACAGCAGTCCAGGGACAAGGACTAGAAGGCAGGAGGGGACAGGAAAGCTGGTGATAGGGAACCCAAGGTTGAGAAGGAACAGTGTTGACATGTAGTGGGGTTGTTAACCATTGTCATAGGGCAGTATGTGTACTAACTGTTTAATGAGAAACTATTTGTTCTGCAAACCTTCATCTAAGTACAAAAAAAAAAAAAAAAAAAAAAAAGAATTATCTATGTGAGATCAAATTGACAACAGCAACTCGAAAGGTTTGATGGGAGGCGTAGGGGGCAGTGAGTTGAAGATAATGGTGATGGAATAATTTGGAAGAAGGATGGTGAAAACAGCAGTACAACTGGAAGAATGTAATTGATGTCACTGAATTGTACATGTGAAAACTTTTGAAATGGTGTAACTTTGGCTATGTATATTTTCACCAAAAAAAAAAAAGGTCCTCCAAGGTCAAGAAGGGAGAGTGCTGACATGTCGTGGGGTTGTTAACCAATGTCATAAAACAATATGTGTTCTGACCATTTAATAAGAAACTATTTGTTCTATAAACCTTCATATGAAGTACAATTTAAAAAAAATTAAAAAAAAAAAGAACAGGCAAAACAATCTCTAGGAGTCAGAAGAGCAGCTACCTCTATCTAAACGGTGAGTACTGACTAGCAAGAAGCACAAGAAACCTTTGTGGGGTGATGGAAGTCTTCATCACTAATCTGCACATTTTTCTCGTTGGTGTCATACAGGGGCCTGCAGCACTCCCTTCTAATGGGTACCATCATTTCTTTAGTGTCATGAATCAGTCTTTTTCCAGCACTCAGGTAGCCCAGCTGTTTTTAATACACCCTCTTTCTTATACTGGCTCCCCCATAGGAGGTACTATAATAAACAATAGTTCATCTCATGCTGACAGAGAGGGCTCTAAATCAATTTCTCAAAAACTATTTACTAGGAGCCAATTAGTCACTGGATAAATTCAATAAATATATCAACTTTACTAGTTTATCAAAAACTTTTTCACCTTTTGAAAATTTCACTGAAGTTTTAGGACATCAGTTTTCACTTTGCTTCACAGAATTTTAAGAACTATTTAATTTGTCAAAAGTGAGGAGTTGTAGTTTAGTCTTCTTATGAATATAACCCTCTTGAATATATTCAATGAATACAAACATATTCTTATAATGATTATATTCATGAACATATCCTCCTTATGAATATATTTATGAATATATTTTTCTTTGCCCTATTGGGAAAATTTTTAATGCAATTTAAAAATTAATGAGTATGAATATATTGATGAACATTTTCAAACATTTATATTCATATTCATGAGCTATGTTCTTGGCCATACTGGGACATTTTAGAACCTGGTTTAAAATTTAATGAATATCAATGTATTCCTTAAGAATATATTCATATTCTTTCAGGGGACATCTAGGTAAACTCACATAACAAAGCTTATTAAGAAAATGTTCTGCATCCTACTTTGGTGAGTGGCATCTGGGGTCTTAAAAGCCTGCAAGCAGCCATCTAAGATGCATCAATTGGTCCCAACCACCTGGAGCAAAGGAAAATGAAGAGCACCAAAAACACAAGGAAAGTATTAGCCCAAGAGACAGAAAGAGCCACATAAACCAGAGACTTCATCAGCCTAGAACTAGATAGTGCCTGCTACCACCAATGACTGCCCTGACAGGGAACACAACGGAGAGTCCCTGATGGAGCAGGAGAAAGGTGGGGTGCAGAACTCAAATTCTAGTAAGACCAGACTTAACTGTCTGACTGAGACTGCAGAAACCCCAGAAAGCACAGCCCCTGGATTCTCTATGAGCCCAGAGGTAAAACAATTTCCGAGGCCAACTCTTCAGACAGGGATTGGACTGGACTATGGGACATAAAGTGATAGTCGTGAGGAGTGTGCCTCTTAGCTCAAGTAGATACAAGAGACTAAATGGGCAGCTTCTGTCCAGAGGTGAGATGGGAAGGCAGAGAGGGTTAGGAGCTGGTTGAATGGACATGGGGAATCAGGGGTGGAAGGGAGGAGTGTGCTGTCACAGTATGGAGAGAGCAATTAGGGTCACATAATAATGTATGTATAAATTTTTGTATGGGAAAAAATTAAAAAATTGTCTGTTCTCATCTATGGAATAAGGCAAGAAAAAGAGAGATGGAAATATTGGAAAACAATCACAAAACCAGCATTATTTGCAGATGATATGACTGTCTACCTACAAAAAAGCAGGAGCACTGAAAAAAAAAAAAAGACTATAAAATTATAAATGGTTTAGAAATTTAACTGACAAAACGAAAAGACTAGAAAAATAACTTTGAAATGTTTAAGGCATTTTTCTATTTACAAATGTATAAAAATTTAAAACATGTAAGCATTACATTAATGTGACCATAGAAAACATTATGATGGAGGTTCCCACTCCCAAAACCTTTTATTATTATCAAACATATATAAAAAAGATGGTAGACTAGTAAAATGGTTGCCCATGTAACTAACACATCGAGTCAACAATTGTTAACATGTAGCCACATTTGCTTTATCTACCCACCTACATTGATTGGATAGGTAAGAGAAGAACTAGTATAGAAATGATATTTGAAGGTAGAAAGTGATAATTAGCTAATGGGACTGTCATAAATTTTTACATTCAGGTAAAAAGTCTCAGTCTGGATACATCCCAAATCAGTGTGTTATAAATGTCTGTCTGTGTGTGCATATGTATATATACACTTTCTCGTTAAATTATTTAAAAGCAAACTGCAGACATGACACATCATGTGTTTCTTCTTAAGTGCAGTTTGTCTTCCTTTCCTATACTACATTGCTACTTCCTTCCACTCTCGTCGCCCCTCTCCCCACCTCAGAACTCCTGTCCGGATAACCTATATTGGCAACCAAGCACGTATCCTTCTGTATGTATTCTATGCTCATATAACTACATACAAATATATATACATACATTCATATATGCGCTTTTGTTGTTTTACAAAAATGAAATTATATGCACATTTTTCTGCATTCTGATTTCCTCACTCAAGCATAACTTGGGGAACTTGTTAAGCCAACTGGCATAAGTGTAATTAATATCTTTTTGTTTTTAATAAAATAACTTTATTGAAACATAATTCACATACCATACAATACACGTATTTCTTTCTGCCAAAAGAATGAACAAAGCAGTCTTAGAAGAAATAAACCAGAATGCTCCTTACAAGCAAGGCTGCCAAGACTTCAGCTCACTTACTTTGGATACATCATCAGGAAAGACAAATCACTAGAAAAGGATATCATAATCTGATAAAGTAGAGGGTGAGCAGAAATGAGGGACACCCTCCATAAGATGGAGTGACATGACAGCCACAACACTACACTCAAACACCATTTTTCTGCCTACTCACTAGAAAAATATTAAAAAGTGGGATAATAATCAGTATTCAAGAAGAAGCTAGGGGGTGCAAGGCCAAGTCATTTACTGTCAGTCCTTTTGTTTTGTCAAACATGCCTCTCACTAGATGCTAGGCCACCTTGGTAAGATAAATCCATGGACGTGCAGCTCTTTGCACAGTAATCTTGAGACACATATAATATCTTACTGTGAGCCAGACACTAGTCTAAGCTCTATATCATGATAGAAAAGAAAAAAAAAAAAAAAAAAAAGTTGCCACTGAGTCGATTACAACACATGGCGACTCCATGTGCTGCAGAGTAGAACTGAGCTTCACAGAATTTCCAAGGCTGTGTGTGACCTTTTGGAAGCAGATCACCAGGCCTTTCTTCTGAGGTGCCTCCGGGTGGGTTCAAACCACCAACATTTAGTAGCCCAGTGTATAACCCTTTGTACCACCCAGGGACTCCATACCATGATATAGATGCTATCATTATCTCTATTTTACAGATAAGACAACTGAGGCACAGAGACATTAAATAACTTGCTTAAAGTTACAGAGCTAGTAAATGGTAAAGCCAGGATTCAAACCCAGACAAATAGTTCCAGAGCCCCTGCACTTAGCCACTATGTTCCATCTCTCCTGTACATATTTTTCAATATGTGTACTCATTGACTCAGCCATTCTTCTTTTAGGAAGTCATCCTAAGGAAACACTGTTGCTGTTGTTAGGTGCCTCTAAGTCAGTTCAACGAAACATTAGGAACTTTACAGAAGGATATTCATTGACACACTGTTAAAAATGGTAGAAAGTAGAAACTAAAATATATATTTACACCACGGAAAATTATGTACTCTTTAAAATTACAGCCTTTATATATTGACATGGAGACAGGAATTCAACATATTCTTCAGTGGAAAATGCATGTTATACTACAATACATGTATTTCATAAATCTGAAAGGGTATACTTAAATTTGGGGGGAGGGGAAGTGAAATTATTGCAGAGCTGTCACATTTGCTGTATTACCTGAATATTTTAGAAAGATCAGGTATTAGGAAAACAATCTATTTAAAAGGTTATTGTATAATGCTTTATTATATGATAGTTATTTCTCAATTTTGAAAAAGTTTTGTGAAAAGATAGGTAAATTTTGTTTTAATGGTTTTGTATTGGAAAAATCTATTTAAAAGTTATAGCATAATGGTTTATTGTGTGATATATAGTTATTTCTCAATTTTGAAAAAGTTTGAAAAGGCAGGGTGAGTTTTATTTCAATGGTTTTGTATTAAGAAAAAAATCTATTTAAAAGTTATAGTATAATGTTTTATTATGTGATATATAGTTATTTCTCAATTTTGACAAAGTTTTATGAAAAGATAGGCAAGTTTTGTTTCAATGGTTTTGTATTAAGAAAAATATCTATTTAAAAGCTATAGTATAATGTTTTATTATGATATATAGTTATTTCTCAATTTTGAAAAAGTTTTGTGAAAATACAGACAAGTTTTGTTTCAACGGTTTTATTTATTTATTTGCAGAACAAATAGCTTCTCATGAAACAGAAGTATACATGTTGTTTTATGACACTGGTTAACAACCCCACAACATATCAATCCTCTAACTTCTCAACCTTTTTTTTTTTTTTGGTGAAAATACACATAGTCAAAGATACACCATTTCAAAAATTTCTACATGCACAGTTCAGTGACATTGACTACGCTCTTCCAATTGTGCTGTTATTCTCACTTAAGATGAAGACTTACAGAACAAAATAGTTTCTCATTTAACAGTTACTACAAATGTTGCCCTATGACGATGGTTAACAATCTCACAACACATCAACAATATCCTTACTCAACCTTGGATTCCCTATCACCAGCTTCCTTGTCCCCTTCTGCTTTCTGGCCCTTGTCACTGGACTCCTGTACCTCGTTAGTCTCATTTGGTTTTACGGGGCTGTCCACTCCCAGGCTGAACAGTGAACCTCGGAGGTAACTTCACCACTGAGCTAAAAGGGTGACTGGGGGCCGTTACTCTCGGGGTTTCTCCAGTCTCCTTTAGGCCAGTAAATCTGGTCCTTTTTTTTTTGTGAGTTAGAGTTATGCTCTACATCCTTCTCCAGCTCTGTCCAGAACCCTCTGTTGTGATCCTGGTAGGAGCAGTCGGTGGTAGCCGGGCACCATCTAGCTGTACTGGACTCAGTCCGGTGGAGGCCTTGGTAGCTGTGGACAATTAGTCCTTCGGACTAATCTTCTCCTTGTATCCCGTTCTCTTCATTCTCCCTTGCACCCGAAGGGATGAGACCAGTGGAGTATCTTAGATGGCCGCTCACAGGCTGTTAAGACCCCAGACACTACTCACCAAGGTAGAATGTAGAGCATTGTCTTTATAAGCTGTGTCATGCCAACTGAGCTAGTTTTTCCCTGAGACCATGGTCCCCAGAGCCCTCCGCCCAGCAATTCAGTCCCTCCGGGAGTTTGGATGTGTCTGTGGGGCCTCCATGACCTTTTCTTGTAGAAGTTGTGCTAGTTTCTCCTGTATTGTGTACTGTCTCACCCTTCACCCAAGATAACACTTATCTATTGTCTATTTAATATTCCCCCCCGCCACCTCTCCCATCCCTGGTAACCAACAAAGATTGTTACATTTCATGTGTGAACTTTTTCATGGGTTTTTACAATAGAGGTCTCATACAATATTTGTCCTTTTGTGATTGACTTATTTCACTCAGCATAATGTCCTCCAGTTTCATCCATGTTACGAGATGCTTCACAGATTCATTGTTCTGCTTTCTTGTTGCATAGTACTCCATTGTGTGTATGTGCCATAGTTTGTTTATCCATTCATCTGTTGATGGGCATCTAGGTTGTTTCCACCACTTTGCTATTGTGAACAACGCTGCCATGAACATAGGTGTGCATATGTCTATTCGAGTGACGACTCTTATTTCTCTAGGATATATTCCTAGGAGTGGAACTGCTGGATCGAATGGTATGTCTATTTCTAGCTTTCTGAGGAAATGCCATATCATTTTCCAAAATGGTTGTATCATTTTGCATTCCCACCAGCAGTGCATAAGTGTTCCGATCTCCCCACAGCCCCTCCAGCATTTGTTATTTCCAGTGTTTTTGATTCGTGCCAGTAATGCCGGGGTGAGATGGTATCTCATTGTGGTTTTAATTTGCATTTCTCTAATGGCTAGTGATCGCGAGCATTTCCTCATGTGTCTGCTGGCCATTTGAATGTCTTCTTTGGTGAAGTGTCTGTTCGTTTCCTTTGCCCATTTTTTAATAGGATTATCTGTCTTTTTGTCGTAGAGGTGTTGGATTTTCTTGTAGATTATGGAGATTAGACCTTTGTCTGACTTGTACTGTCCAAAAACTTCTTCCCAGTCTGTAGGTTCTCTTTTTACTCTTTTGGTGAAGTCTTTTGAAGAGCATAGGTGTTTGATTTTTAGAAGATCCCAGTTATCTAGCTTATCTATTGGGGTTTGTGCATTGATGGTTATGGTTTGTAACCTGTTAATGCCATGTATTAAGGCCTGAAGTGTTGGTCCTATTTTTTCTTCTATGAACTTTATAGTTTTAGGCTTTATATTCAGGTCTTTGATCCATTTTGAAGTAGTTTTTGTATACGGCGTGAGGTATGGGTCCTGTTTCATTTTTTTGCAGATGGATATCCAGTTTTGCCAGCACCATTTGTTAAAAAGACTGTCTTTTCCCCATTTGATGGACTTTGGGCCCTTGTCGAAGATCAGGTGACTGCAGGTGGATGGATTTAGATCTGGGTTCTAAATTCAGTTCCATTGTTTCAATGGTTTTTAACGGCTACTTTGAAGGCCATAATTATCTATCCATCAAGCAGGAAAAAGAAAAGAGGATTTTCAGTTTTGTTCCTTGGTATTAGACACCACGTACCACTTTCTAGATTATCATTTTAATGCACTGGTAAGTGCCATTATGAACAATTCACATGCACTCAGATGAAAGGTACACTGGCTTATCAAGGCACCCAATCCACTGCCAAACCTGTCTAGTCGATTCCGACTCACAGCAACACTACAGGACAGAGCAGAACCTCCCCACGGGGTTTCCAAGGCTGTGAATCTTTACAGAAGCAGACTGCCACATTATCAAGGCACAGGGCAAGCCTATATCAGACATGGCTGCCCACTAACCAACTGCAGGAACTAATCCAACTAATGCCCTGGAATGAGACTACTTGAATACAGACCCAGTTCTTGATGTTACAATCCTAACTCCAGAGGTGGGCTACCAGGTAATCCCACCACTGTTTTATATACACATCAGAACCTTCTATTAAAACAGCCCCCTGGGAGGTAGTCAGGGAAATGATCACTCCAGTTCTTAAATTCTCTTCCATAAAGTGGACATTTCTCAGTGACATAAAGGACAACAGGTAGGGCAATGGCCATTAGGGATAAGCATCATATTAGAAAAAACAATTTTCCTTCGTCTTAGGGTCAAAAAATGTGCCTATGAATGCATATCTAAAAGTTAAGTTACAAGAAAGTGTGGTTTACTAAAACAAACAACGGCTTTACAAAAATAAAGTAAGATGCAAGATGCATCTGCCTTTAATTGTGGTACCTTGCAAATTATTTGAAGACTGGAACGTATCTTTTTTTCTTTTAATAATGTTTTATTATGTTTTAGGTCAAAGTTTACACAGCAAATTAGGTTCCCCTTAAAGAATTTTTACACGAATTGTTCTGTGCCATTGGTTACAATTTTTAAAATGTGTCAGCATTCTTATTATTTCCATTCTGTTTGTTCTGTTTCCATTGGTGTAGCTTCCCCTTCCCTCCTCCTTGCCTTCTCATTTTTGCTTTTGGGTAACTGTTGAGGGAGGAACGTATCTTTTGTAAACTATAATCTTCTGCCTATGACCCATCCTGAGGATATCCAGAGACATCAGTCTGTGACAGCTACTCTGTAACTTCCAAGCTGGAGTCATGAACACAATTCACCTCACTAGAAGCTAAAAAAATTAAAAACTGCTAGATAATCAAGGTGTTTTTAATCCAAGCAGGTTCCCCAAGGTATCAATTGAGGCCATCAGTCTCCTATGAGAGGTATGTGAGGCTGTCTCTCAAGATGTGGTCTGTTAGCCGCAGGGTCACAGTGACAGCAGCAGAAGTCAGGCTCTGGGTCCGTGGGCATGAGGGTCCTCAGGATCAAACTCTGCTGCAGTTGCTGCCCAAAGCCTAAGCCCTGCAATACTGCAGATGGGAGCCGCTGGAGACAAGCAGTTACCACAGTCTGGGCTCATGGCCATCACCACCCGGGAAGCTCACCAGATTCACACTGAGCAGGCATTAGTGAAGTCATGATTTTAACATTAACTCTGAGTGTTAACTTTTAATACCTTGATTCCTTCATTTGTATAAATGGAGCAAAATCCATCTGATATACTTTTTTTTTTAATGAAATAAGATATATTTTTTAAAAGTTGTAGTTTTTAAGGGTTATCATTTTAACCAAAAGATTCTCTGTGGGAGAAAAGGGCTGGCCATCTGCTCTGGTAAAGATTACAGCCTAGGAAACCCTACAGGGCAGTTCTACTCTGTCGTACAGGGGAGCTATGAGTCGGAATTAACTCAACAGCGCACAACAACAATTATAAAAATAAGAACTAGTTCACCCAATGTAGAGAAAACCAACCTGAATTATGGAATTTCTTAAAAAGACCTTTTACCTTTCAGTATCTAGAATGGAACAAACAAATCAGCACCAAAGGGAATTAATTCTTCGGAAAATATGCTTCTTTTCCCTAAATTTAAAAATATGCTCCTTTTTTCTCATTAAACAATAAGGATGTTTTTAATTGTAAAATAACTGAAAAGCAGTGTCATACCACCTAACACAGATTCACTGTTAACATTTTGGTATTTTTCCTTCTAATCTTTTATTTGTACTTGGAGGTCAGTTAATTTACTTTTAAACAAAGTTGTAATCAAACTGAATTATTACTACTCACATCCTGTTATCTTAAGCATTTGCCATGTTGTTGCACAATCACTTGCTATATGATATTCCATTAGCTATAATTCAGACTAAGCTGAACATATATAATGGAATTACTGACAGTTTCATAACAGTCTCTGAAATATTTAGTTAGAGATAAACATATTAAGAATTCCAGGCTTCTAAAAACTAAACTTAATTTCTGGCAGGCATGACTGGTAATTACAACCAAAAGCCAAATATTGTGGAATCCTTTTTTTAGACTAAGCAATCTTACCACTCAGTGCATATATTCACAGAAACACTTGTAGCATAATGATATCTATTCAGCTACTGGAAACTATAAAAAGTCCCAGAAACCACAGAAATATAAAAATGTTCTAATATGAATGGCAAAGTGAAAAGGTTTTAGCTGAACAACTTGAAAGAATAAAATTGTGGTCATAAATATATTATTTATTCTAAGAAAATTTATGATCATATATTTTCAACATGAGAAGTAGCTATATAAATTATCACAAAAAATAAAACTGACCCAATATTGAAAAAACTTAATCTACTTAAATTCCAAATTCATATAAGCATATCAAATTATTTTCAAATTCTGTATGAGATCACTGGGGTAAATTATTTCAATTTTCAAAAACAGATACTTAGGACATCTCGAAGTGCCAGAAAGTAAGGAAGTATTCAAAAAACAAACCAGTGGAGATATACCAAAGAGAAACAGGAGCCAACTCAAAGAGCTCCCACTGACCAAAGCTGGAACTATTCAAGCAACAAAATAAATAAAGCAGTATTGGATTATAACCCAAAGTATAAACTATTGATGAGTGCATACTGATATTAATGATAAAATAAGTTAATAGGGGAGAACAGACAAATCTCTATTACAGAAGAATTCCAAACAACGTATGTAAATACTATCTCCTCAAGGAAGTGGAGCATAACTCCCCACCCATTAAGTGTGGGCTGCGTGTAGTGACTTCCTTCCAAAGAATATAATATAGAAGGGCGGAGAGAAAGTAACTTAACAGTGGGGAAACCTGGCAAACACTACCCTAGTCAGGTGGTCAAGGCATCAACAGCAACAAGTCATGTTAATAGCATGTACCCTTGATATGATGTGATGAGAATGGCGCTTCACCACTGTAGTCCTCCTTCGAAGACACATAAACCAAAAAACCAAACCCACTGCCATCAACTCAGAGAGACCCTATAGGACAGAAATGAACTGCACCATAGGGTTTCCTAGGCTATAAATCTTTACGGAAGCAAACTGCCACATTTTTCTACTGCAGAATGGCTGGTGGGTTTGAACTGCTGACCTTTTGGTTAGCAGCCAAGCACTTAGCCACTGGGTCACCAGGGCTCCTCAAAGACCCATAGGGGAACAAAACAACAACAACCAAAGTCACTGCTGTCAACTCAATTCCAACTCAAAGAGACCCTATAGGACACAGCAGAATTGCCCCATATGGTTTCCAAGGCTGTAAACCTTTACAGAAGCAGACTGCCACATCTTTCTCCTGCAGAGCAGCTGGAAGGTTCGAACCACTGACCTTTCAGTTAGCAGCCAAGCGCTTTAACCATTGCGTTGCCAGGGCTCTCTCTCGAAGACTCATAACCCCCATTTAATCATGAGAAAAATATCAGACGAACTCAAATTGAGGAACATTCTATAAAAATACCTGTCAAGCTCATCAAAAACAAAAAACGTCTGAGAAATCATCATAGCTCAGAAGAGCCCAAGGAGACCTTATGACTAAATCTAATGTGGTATTTCAGATGAGATCTTGCAATAGAAAAAGGCATTAGGTAAAAACTAAGGAAATGTGAATAAAGTAGTGCCTTTACTTAATAATAACATATCAATATTGGTTCATTAATTGCAACAAATGTTTGGGGAATATGGGAACTCTGTATTATCTTTACAACTTTTCTGTAAATCTAAAGCTATTGTAAAATTAAAAGTCTATTAAAAAAAAGAAATAGATACTTGCCTAGGTAAATAGACAGACAACCATATCCACCCACATCTAAGTTCTAAGAGCAGGGACTTTGTTTTGCTCATTACTCTATATCTTATTGCTAGAACACCTCCTGAGTCTCAATACATATTTTTAGAATGAATAAATGAATATATATGTTTTATAGCACGGGTTTTATTTCAATAATTCCATCCACAAAAAGAATATGGTATAACAGAAGGAACCAAAAAAACCCTATCATATAATACTGGCCAAGAAATTAACAAACATTCATTCATGGATCCATTCAACAAACATTATATCCTTACCATAATCCAGAAACTATGCTGGATTCTGGAGATTCAAAGATAAAAAAAAAAACACATGAAATTCAGAGTCTAATGGTGAGGGAGGAAGTTGAAGACCTGAATGATCCACAGATGACTATGATTCAATGTAGTTAAGTGTGAGTTCAGGACTTGCTTTGGGTACAAAGTGAGTGCATACCAAGGGCACCTAACCCTGCATGGGATGTATATGGCAGTCCAGGTAAAGGATTCATGAGCAAAGAAAGGCAAGCAGGCGCAAAACAACCGATGTATAAAAGCTACAAAAAACTGTCTTGTGGGGCACTAGGAACAAGGCAAAGCATAGTGATGAATGGTTCTTGAAAGACAAGGCAGCGCCAGACCATGGGGAAGTATGGGGAGTCACTGAGTGTTTTAAAGAGGGTGGGCAGTAGTATGGTAAGATGTGTGTGATGGTTAACTTTATGTGTCAACTTGGCTAGGCTATGGTGCCCAGTTGTTTGGTCAAACACTAGTCTAGATGATGCTAAGAAGGTGTTTTGTAGATGTGATTTACATTTGTAATCAGTTGACTTTAAGTAAAGGAGATTACCCTCGATAATGTGAATGAACCTCACCAATCAGGAGAAGTCTTTAAGAGCAAAAACTAAAGTTTCCTTGAGAAGAAAGAATTCTGCCTCAAGACTGTAACATAGAAAACCAACTCTTTCCTGAGTACCCAGCCTGCCAGCTATCCTAAGAATCTGACTTGCCAGCCCCCACAATCGTGTAAGCCAATTCTTTAAAACCATCAATCTCAATCTTTCTCTCTCTTTATATGCACACATGCATACACACGCACACACACCCTATTGGTTCAGTTTCTCTGGAGAACCCTGATACAATGTGCGATTTCAATTGATCACATATCTTTGGAGGCACAGTGGGGCAGGGTTTTAAGCACAGTGATCATTATGAAGTGTGGGAGCAGATCAGGCAAAGACAATGAACTACCACAGTGAGGAGTGGATGGAGTTGAGAACTATTTAGGAGGTAATATAGGCAATTTTGGAAATTACTGAATATGGATGGTGTTCTGGATTGAATTGTGTCCCCCAAAAAATACGTGTTGCAAATCCCAACCGCTATGCCTGGGGTGGGTTGTCTTTGCTGTGTTAATGAGGCAGGATTAGTGTAGGATATATTTTGAGTCAATCTCTTTTGAGATATAAAACAGATTAAACAAGCAAACTAAGAAGCAGAGAAGGGGTAAGATAGATGCCAAGATATGTGGAGACATCGCCAAGAAACCAGGAAGCAGAAGCTGAAGAGACAAGGATCTTCCTCCAGAGCCAACAGAGAGAGAAAGTCTTCACCTAGAGCAGACGCTCTGAATTCAGACTTCTAGCCTCCTAAACTGTGAGAAAGGAGCCCTGGTGGCATGGTGGTTAAAGTGCTTGGCTGCTAACCAAAAGGTCAGTAGTTCAAATCCACCAGCCACTCTGCAGGAAAAAGATGCAGCAATCTGCTCCTGTAAAGATTACAGCCTTGGAAAGCCTATGGGGCAGTTCTACTGTGTCCGACAGTGTTGCTATGAGGCTGAAGTGACTCGACGGCAACAGTTTTGGTGTGGTTTTTTCACAATGTGAAAAAATAAACTTCTGTTAAAGCCATCCATTTGTGGTATTTCTGTTATAGCAGCTAAGACAGTTATCTAGTTAAAAGGCCAAGGCTTTTAACTTATTTTTCTATTTCAACCCTTGCCCTCTTCAAACCATCTGCCCTAGAGCAGACAGAATTATCTTTTTAAAACATAAAACAGATCAACTGATTCCCAGCTTAAAACCCTTCCACGGTTTCCCATTATGCATTCCAAAACAAAACTCCTTACTGTGCTCTCCAAAAGACAGGATAATGGAGTTCCTGCTCACTTCTCCAACTTCATTCTGTGCCACTCTTCTCCAGTTACATTGTTTTTTTTTTTTTCAACTGCTTAACATGCCAAGTTCCCTCCTGTTTTAGGGCCATTCCTTATGCCTGAAATGCTCTTCCTCCTATTTGTTTCATGAATCTCAATTTAAATGTTACCTCCTGAGAGGCCCAAGCTAAAGAAAAGGTGATCTCTCTCCAACCACCACCAGTTACTCTCCATCACAGCACCCTGTTTGCCTGTTTGCACGTAATTCGTATCTGATTACCACTGTTTGCTCTATCATCTGTAAACCCACAAGGACAAGGCAGAGGCTTGTCTGTAAACCCAGAAGGACAAGGCAGAGGCTTGTCTTCTTACCATCCTGCACAAAGTAGGTGTTCAGGAAATATCTAAAAATAAATAAATGAATATCCAATCGGAGGTGAATATGCAAAAGCCTGAAGGTCAATTAGGGAGAAGCTTAAAATATAATAAAGACATCCTAAATAATCATAGATGTGGTAACTGTTAGAGAGGAACTCAAACAAGGTGCTATGATGGAGAATTATACGGAGACCTAATTAGGATGGTCAAGAGTCTCTGGGAGGCGCAAATGGTTAAGTGCTTGACTGCTAATCGAAAGGCTGGCTGTTCAAACCCACCCAGAGGCATCTCAGAAGCAAGGCCAGGCGATCTGCTTCTTAAAGGTCACAGCCTTGAAAACCCTATGGAGCAGTTCCACTCTGCACACACGGGGTCACTGAGTTGGAAACTTGACAGCAGCTAATAACAACAATTAGTATGCTCAGGGAAGGCCTTTCTGAAAAAGTGATTCTTAAACTGAGACCTGAGAAATGTGAAGGAACAAGTCACGTGAAGAGGAGTGGAGAGATAATTCCAGGCAAAGAAAACAGTAAGTATAAAGGTGATGACATGAGGAAGTGTCTTAATGGCTAGACAGTACAGTCTATTTAAAGGTTGAGATGAGAAGGCCAGTACCTAAACGTGTTAGTGCCTGAGTAAGTTCAGTGCAAACACCTCCCAGGCTTGAAGAAGTAATAACTTCAACTTGTTTAGCACCTCCCAGAGATGTACAAAGGGGGATTCCTTTCTTAAAATCCTGTGAAACAACCTAGATAAAGTTGTTTTATCCAAGACCCGTGAGAGTCAATGAGCAGGATGGCACTGAGAGAATTCACTGACAGGGGTACATCAGAATAAAGAACACAAAAGGAGACTTCCACTTTTCTCACTCCCAAGGATCCTAATATCAGCCCCTGAATTCCTCCATCCTATTCTTCCTCTTCTGTGTTCACCCAGACTCAGTAAGTTGAGGGTCCATTCGTATTTTGGTTATGCACTATAGTATGTTTGCAAAATGGCTATAATAATTAAGGACATGATGTGGTTTCTCTCAGTCGGAGGAAATAAAATTGTGGAATCCTATGAAGATTAAGAAAATTACATAAAAAAGAAATATGTAATAAATTTTACTTCATGTAATAAGGACTAGGCAAAATTACCTTTATATATGAATAACTGTAGTAATAAATACTGATAAAGCAGGAGTAATGGCATCATTAGGAACAGCAAAATAACTCAGGCAAGGAACAGACCACCAGTGGTCCCCAGAATCACTCTACTTCACCATGACTGGGAACATACCTTTATGAATAAATGAAAACCACAGGAAATGCTCATTTTCTCAAGATTTGTATGTTTATAGGGAGGTCAACTGCTGTGGATTCCAGAAGACATTGTTATTTCCATGATTTATGGATCTGAGAGGATGAGCAATGGGTAACTGATGAGAAATGAGAGCAAAGGAAAAAAGGAAATGTGTTAAAATATCAATTCATAACCAGCAAAGTAAAAACCTCTGATTATTCAGTAGATGGGACACCTACGCAAATACCATCTCTGACACACCCTAGTTAAAGAGCTAATGTGTACTGAGCCATATTTATATACAGTGTGCTGTAATCCCCTGTGGAGGGAATTCTGGGGAGATAAAACAGGTGGCAACTGCCCTCAAGGAGACTGAGGTCCAAAGATGGTTAAGATTGGCTTAGAATACAAATGAGGATTTTATCATAAAGACAATGTTATAGACTGATTAGGTCCCAGGGCCACCCATAAAAATCTCATTTAGCCCACTGCTAAATGAACCCTAAGGTTCCAGGGAATCACCAGGGTCATTACAGACTTGCTGATCCTCTTCTGAGCTGTCTGATAAGGCAACCTCTAGCCATTGTGGCTATTTAAATTTATATGTAAAATAATATAATTAAAAATTCACTTCCTTACTAGACACATTCCAAATGTTCAAGAGCCACAATGGCTAGTGGCTATCATGTTGGACAGTGCAGAAAGAGTACATTTCCATCACAGCAGAAAGTTCTATTAGATAGCACTGCTCTGTATCCTTATGAAGGAAGGTTTCTTGCTTTTCTACAGTATCATAAATCAGTCTCAACACCCTCTTCATTCTTCTGTTCCTTCATGTCTTTCTCATGAGTGCTTCTGTGTCCTCTGTCATCCTCCTATCTATAGTTTAAGTTTGTGGATGTTAATTTACACAAGATTCCCACAACTCCTACTGTATGTTTTAGTTATCTAGTGCTGCTATAACAGAAATATCACAAGTAGATGGCTTCAACAAAAAAAGTTTATTCTCTCACAGTCTAGTAGGCTAGAAGTACAAATTCAGAGCATCAACTCCAGGGGGAGGCCTTCTCAACGCAGGGACTCCGTGTCCAAAGGACGTGCTCTGCTCCCAGCACTGCTTTTTTGGTGGTATAAAGTACCTCCCTTTCCCTTCCCTCGTTGGTTGCTCTCTTTCATATCTCAAAAGAGATTGACTTAAAACACAACCTAATCTTGTAGACTGAATCCTGCCTCATTAACATCACAGAGGTAGGATTTACATCACACAGGAAAATCACATCAGATGACAAAACGGTGGACAATCACACAATACTGGGAATCGTGGCCTAGCCAAGATGAGAGATAGTTTTTGGGGACAGAATTCAATCCATGACACTGTATAAGAGTTAGCCCAGGACCAACCTACCCACTGGCTTGGAGTATAGAGTATCATGTAGATGGTGGCAAAAGCATCAGGCATATGCTATTGCTTTATCAGACATGATAAATAATGCACCACTAATACAAAATATCAATTTCATTCTGTCTCTAGTTACTTGAGATTATACCACGTGCATTATCTTATCTCCAAGTAAAAGCAGTACTTCTGCTAAAAGTTATTGCTAAACACTGAATTAAATTCCTTGGTAATGATATGCACAGAATATCTTTCTCTACCTCTGTGTTTTCTATTTTCCATCTTAAGTATTTTGAAAATGTAAAAGTAGTTTAATTTGCTGCCTTCTTTCTACTAATGAATCTAATCAATCAAGCCAAGTGTAAAAAGTAAAAGAGCTGTTTTCACTTTGTCATCTTCCCAAACACACAAAACTTAAAAACTCCTTGATCATAACTAAGATGACATATCACCAGGGGGACTAAACCACCTTTTTTCTATTATACTGGTTCACTTCCTGCAATATTCTATTAAGTAGGAACAAGAGACACAGTGATGTATTTATATAGCATTTACTGAAATACTAATTAAATTCTGTAACAGTTCAACAATTACATGGACACAACACGATTACATGAACACAAAGGGGTCAGATTATCATCATACTGTTACTGTTTGTTTTATCAGAAATTAGTACAAACATGTCTTTGAACCCCAAACGGTACATCAGCATTTCTCACTGTTATGACTTGGAGCAATGATATACATCTCTGGAAATAATCCAGAGAACTGAAGTATTTGGAATTTATTCTCACAACTGCCATGTCTATTTTGCCTCTCTTACACAATTATTTATTTATTCAGTAAACACTCACTGAGCATCTATGTACCAGGCACTGTGCAAGGCAAACTTTAGCAATGTTTAGAAGAATCACAAGGATTATTCAAAACAACAAATTCCTAAAAGCCATAAAGTCATTTATATTTGTATTCAATAAGGCTTATATTTTGTGAAATTATATTAAATACTGGTGCATGTAATGTCCTGGTGATAATCAACATGTAAAATGAGATCATAAACTTCCAAGTGGATCCTCTAAACAGTCTGGGCAGCTATGAGCATGACTTCAGACACCATAAACATCTAATCTGTGTTAAATCTCATGTTAGTATAATAATAGCATGGATTAATAAATACTACACGAAGAAAAAAAAACTGTGATGTTTTACAGAGTAATCAACAGGGAAATCATGAACTAATAACAGCAAAGAATAAGGTTTGTTCAAAAAGCCAATCAATGCTAATTTAAGGGTTTCCCCTCCCCTCCCCAGTTCACCAAGTATTTATTTAGTTCCTACTATTTGCTACGCCTTGGTGGCATGGCGGTTAAGAGCTACAGCTGCTAACCAAAAGGCTGGCAGTTTGAATCCACCAGGTGCTCCTTGGAAACCCTATGGGGCAGATCTACTCTGTCCTACAGGTTCACTATGAGTTGGAATTGACTCAATGGCAATGGGTTTGGTTTTTTTTTTTTTTTTTTGGTTATGTGCTTAGTAGAGCCCTGGTGGCACAGTGGTTAAGAGCTCAGCTGCCAGCCAAAAGGTCTGCAGTTCGAATCCACCAGCAGCATCTCGGAAACACTATGGGGCAGTTCTACTCTGCCCTACAGGGTCGCTACGAGTCAGAATCGACTTGATGGCAATGGGTTTGGTTTTTTGTTGTTGTTGTTGTTTTTGTGCTTAGTAAGGAGCCCTGGTGGTGCAAGGTTAAGCACTCGGCTGCTAACCGAAAGGCCAGAGGTTTGAGCCCACCAGCAGCTCCGTGGGAGGAAAGACCTGGCGATCTGCCCCCATAAAGATTACAGCCTACAAAGCCCCTTGGGGCAGTTCTACTCTGTCCTTTAGGGTAGCTATGAGTCGGAATTAACTCCACAGCACACAACAGACATTCCTGAGCAGTGGGTAAGTTACTTGGAAACAGTTTGATCCTCTGGGTTAAGCTTGGATAGGCAGGAGTAGAGTAGTATTTAACCAGGGCTAATTTTTTCCTACCAATGAGTACCCTCCTGAGTGCTCTATACCCCACGTACTACAAGCTCTTTCCATCCTGATTGTTGGGAACACAAACAATTTTCAGCCCTAGGTGAGTCCGAGGTTTATTCCTCCTGCTGCTCCTGTCCGGTGACCCTCTCCCCAACCTCAGATAGTCTCCTTGTACACACATACAGATCAGTACTGAGGAAAACACTTGAGGGGGACACTGCAGAGCTCCAGAATTCTGTGTGTGCAGCTCTCTCCTCTTTGACACTCTGCCAGAGAACTCTACAAAATCTATAGTCACCTTGGCCTCCTAGACTCTCAACATCAGCTTCTCAACTCAGGGAGATGACCAGACTCCACCTGGGTTTCCCCTCCCGGCACCACAGCCTGGAAATCCTCTCCAGGTAGTAAGCTGGGGCAATCATAGAGTTCACCTTTTTGTTTCTCATCTCTAAGTGATCACTGTTCTTCACTGTCTGATGTTCAATGTCTTGAAAACCACTGCTTAGCATATGTTTGTCTGGTTAACCTGCTGCCTGTTACTCCATCTTGGCTGGAAGCATAAGTCGAATGTATTTTTAAGACAATATTTTACTACAAAGCAAGTAATTACAACAGTCATGAATACTTTTTCTTACTCTTCTACAAGATTCATACTTCTGGAGAATGAAGAGAACAGGATACAAGGAAAAGATCAGTCCAAAGGACTAATGGACCACAGCTAACCAAGGCATCCACCAGACTGAGTCCAGTACAGCTAGGTGGTGCCCGGCTACCACCACTAACTGCTCTGACTCGGATCACAGCAGAGGGTTCTGGACAAAGCTGAAGAAGGACGTAGAACAAAATTCTCACACACACAAAAAAGACCAGATTTACTGGCCTAAAGGAGACTGGAGAAACCCCGAGAGCATGGCCCCCAGACACCCTTTTAGCTCAGTGGTGAAGTCACTTCCGAGATTCACCATTCAGCCGGGGATTAGACAGCCCCATAAAACAAAATGGGACTAATGAGGCACAGCAGTCCAGGGACAAGGGCCAGAAGGCAGAAGGGGACAGGAAAGATGGTGATAGGAAACCCAAAGTTGAGTAAGGACAGTGTTGATGTGCAGTGAGGTTGTTAACCATTGTCATAGGGCAACATTAGTACTAACTGTTTAATGAGAAACTATTTTGTTCTGTAAACTTTCATCTAAAGTGAGAATAGCAGCACAACTGGAAGAGCATCATCGATGTCACTGAACTAAGCATGTAGAAATTTTTGAAATGGTGTATCTTTGGCTATGTATATTTTCGCACAAAAGAAAAAAAAAAGGTGGAGAAGGGAGAGGGTTGACATGTCGTGGGGTTGTTAACCAATGTCATAAAACAATATATGTACTACTGTTTAATGAGAAACTATTTGTTCTGTAAACCTTCACCTGAAGGACAATTTAAAAAAAAAATTTAAACAACAACAAAAAGATTCATACTTCTGTCACAGCCACGAGGCAAGGTTCTTGGGCACTACATGAGTAAAATACAGGAATAGAAGGAGGGGAAGGAAGTGCAGAAAACAGTGGAGGGCATGGACTAGGAGGTGGGACTACATATTTTACAAAACACTTTCATACATTTATCTCTCATTTCATGCTCTGGACAACTGTAAGGCTTAGCTGTTAGATACTGTAGTTCCACCATACAGATACTGAGACTGGTTCAGAGAGGTTAAGTGATTTAACCCAAGGCTAGATAAAAACTGAGGACTTGAACTCAAACTGTTGACTCTAAATTCCTTGCTGTGGTATACGATTCTAAAGCCAGGAAACACCGGTATTTGGAGGCATTTGACTGAAGGGAAAATGCTGTGCTTTGGAACCAATCAGATCTGTCTCAGAATTTCTCTCACTGACCTATTCTTGGACCCACTGGGAACGAAAGTCAATTGATCTTACCACCTTTTTACTGTTCTACGTGCCCTGGCATGTACTCACTTCATTCCTTATGTAGCTTAGATTTCATGGTCCATCATTTAAAACAATCCCTTGTACACACTCAATTCCCTCATCCCTTTCTTGCTTCAACAAAGTCATTTGGCCAAACCTCAAGTCTGGTTAAAGCCAATTCTGCTTATTCTCTGCCTATGCCTGCAGCCGAACATGGCTAGAGATAAACACAGTCTAACGACTGTTTTTCACTTTAAAGATTGCTAAACTCACGTGGGTCCTCAGTGCTGCCTGGTGATTGTACTTATCTTCCTAGTCCAACGGTTCTCAAGCTTTTGTATCACAATAACCCAGAGGGCTTGTTAAAACACAGATGGCTGGCCCTCTCTAGAGTTTCTGATTCAGTAGGTCTGGGATGGGGCCCAAGAATTTGCATTTCTAACACATTCCTAGGTGATACTGGTGCTGCTGATCCAGGGATCACATTTTGAAAACCACTGCCCTAACCCATTCATTCTCCCACTTCCCTAAGTGAGCATCTCATTAAATCTCCAGTATCTTCTGCCTCATTCTCACTCTCACTAAGGAAATAGAAACAATCAGAAAATAATGTCTATATGCTCCCAATACCATATCTACTTACCTACCTCTCTGACCTCACCCTCTACTTGGTCATTCTGTTCATCTACAACATCCTTCTTGCTCTTCCTCAAACACACCAACACTGCCCCCACTTTAGGGATTTTGCAGTTGGCTGCCCAGAAGGTTTCCCCCCCCCAGATACTTGCATAATTTGCTCCTTCACTTCCTTTAGCTCTACTTATGTGTCCCCTTAGTAGAGAGGCCTTCTGAGACTACTCTAAAAATTAGCATACCTCCCCACGTATGTCTGGCACTCCCTCACCCCTCTACCTTGAATTACTTTTCTCCACAGCATGTATGTAGTTTCCTGAATTGTTTATTTGTCTGTTTACCATCTATGTTTAGCCACGGGGAGACTCTGAATAGAAGGAAGGTACAGGCAACCTGATTCTCTAAGATTAAAGAGAGTTAGTGATGAGAGCACAGACTACACACGCAATCCATTTATTTGAGAAATCTGGCTGTGAAAGAAAGAAGTAGGAACAAGCAGCAGCAGGCTCAACCAGAGGCTTTCTTAGGATGCCAAGGTAGGGCTAAAGGTACATAGGCCAGTGCCAGCGCAAAGAGAAAGTTTAAAGATGCTGGATATTGAAAGGATGCGTGGGAAACAAGACTGCTTAAATATCTGGAATGAACAGGGTCAACGAGCACTGGATTTTTGCTTTTGTTTTTAAAGGGAACATCTACCAAGAGTTTAGTATATACACAGCACCGTGGGAAACTATCCACATGTATTACCACATTTAATTTAGTTAATCCCCCCAATAACCCTCAAAAAAAAAAAAAAAAGAAAGAAAAACCAGTTGTCGTGGTGACTTCATTTCATGTGTGTCAGAGTAGAACTGCACTCCACAGGGTTTTCACGGCTGTGATCTTTTGGAAACAGATCGCCAGGGCTTTCTCAGAAGCTCCTCTGGGTGTATTTGAATTACCAATCTTTAAGTTAGTAGCCCAGTGTTTAATGCTTTGCACCACCCAGGGACTCCTTCCAGCAACTCTAGTAGGCAGGAATTATCATCTAGGCCTTTTTCTACGAAACCGGAGACATCCTACTGACACATTTACCCACTACAAAAATACCACACACAAGTTTCTCCTCCCAAGCAGTTTCATCCTTCCTTTCTCCCTTACCCTACTAATCCTACAGGGGTCTCCAACTTCAGGACCTCGTACGGTCAAAAATTAGATCGCAGGAGCAAATTTGTGGATGGGGCTGAGCTATTCCTTTGCCACCTCAGGTGCTTATAAAGCTGTCCACACAGGTAATCAATAGCTTAAGCTCAGAGAAGTTGGAAGCCACCCTGACTTACAAAAACCAAACCTGTCTTGACTAACTCCACATATCTTCATACCAATTCACCCTTATTTGAGTTCTCCAAGCCATTCCCAAAAACTTTTCATCACAGCAGCTGCTCCAAATCCTTCCAATTCTTCTTAATTGCCCAATTTCACCCTTAGTCCCTGCACTCTCAGCTAAAGACCTCATTCACCAAAAACATGAAGAAAGCCCAACAGAAAATGTTTCTACCTCCTTCTTTCCACTTCAGACTTTCTTCTTATTCTCAGGAATATTCTTTTCCTCTATTCCATCACTATTCCCACAAATGGTGATAACTGTAGGGCTTCCTTTCCAGCATCTGTATCCCTTTTTCTTGCCTTATCTTACTACACTGACTGAGACCTCCAAAATAATGGTGATAACAGATATCCTTATCTTCTTTCCGATTTAACCTGCAGGACTTCAGTGTTTCCTCATTTAGATACCTTCAGTGTTTCCCTATTAAGAATGAGACTGGCTATTGCCTTCTGACAACAATGCTTACTTTAAATGTTGCCAAGGTTGGAACTCAGTATTCCCTTGTTCTGTTCAAACGACTGTTTCTTGGTCAGTGTACAGGTTCCTCATGAGCGCAATTAAATGTTCTGGAATTCCCATTCTTTGAAATGTTATCCATAATTTGTTATGATCCCCACAGTTGAATGCCTCTGCATTATCAATAAAACACAGGTAAACATCTTTCTGGTATTCTCTGCTTTCAGCCATGATCCATCCGACATCAGCAATGATATCCCTTGTTCCACGTTCTTTTCTGAACAAGGAGATGCTGAGTGGTTTAAAGTTAAGAAAGGTGTGTGTCAGGGTTGTATCCTTTCACCATACTTATTCAATCTATATGCTGAGCAAATAATCCAAGGAGTTGGACTATATAAAGAAGAATGCAGCATCAGGACTGGAGGAAGACTCATTAACAACCTGTTATGCAGATGACATAACCTTGCTTGCTGAAAGTGAAGGGGACTTGAAGCACTTACTGATGAAGATCAAAGACCACAGCCTTCAGTATGGATTACACTTCAATAAAAAGAAAACAAAAATCCTCACAACTGAACCAATAAGCAACATCATGATAAACAGAGAAAATACTGAAGTTGTCAAGGATTTCATTTTACTTGGGTCCACAATCAATGCCCATGGAAGCAGCGGTCAAGAAATCAAATGAAGTATTACACTGGGTAAATCTGCTGCAAAAGACCTCTTTAAAGTGTCAAAAAGCAAAGACGTCGCTTTAAGGACTAAGGTGCGCCTGATCCAAGTCATGGTGTTTTCAAGTGCCTCATATGCATGTGAAAGCTGGACAATGAATAAGGAAGACTGAAGGAGAACTGATGCCTTTGAATTATGGCGTTGGTGAAGAATTTTGAATATATCATGAACTGCCAGAAGAAGAAACAAATCTGTCTTGGAAGAAGTACAACCAGAATGCTCATTAGAAGCAAGGATGGTGAGACTTTGTCTCACACACTTCAGACATGTTATCAGGAGAGATCAGTCCCTGGAGAAGGACATCACGCTTGGTAAAGTAGAAGGTCAGCAAAAAAGAGGAAGACCCTGGATGAGATGGATTGACACAGCGGCTACAACAACAGGCTCAAGCATAACAACGACTGTGAGGATGGCGAGGTCCAGGCAGTGTTTCATTCTGTTGTACACAGGTTTGCTACGAGCTGGAAGTGACTTGAAAGCACCTAACAACAACAAGGTTGGAACATCTACAAGGAGTCAGTTCGAGGCTCATCTTCTCCATGATAAAGCTGATCAACACACTATTTAGCTGAAACTGACAGAGGATTAAGACGAAAACATTATCTACATTAACCTTCCCCTCCCCCTTTTTTTAACTATATATTATCTTTGTAGGCATTTTAATCACAGTGCAGCTACTTGTTGAAATTCATCTTCTTTATCACCAAATTATTTTTTCCTGTAATGACTTTAAATGCAGGCTATGTTTGCTTATTTTGCAAAAGTATGATATAGGTGAATAGCCCATAGAAGCAAAAATTTTAACAGTTGAACCATGTAGTTTAACTAGTGGCAAGCAGGCCAAAACAATCTAAAAATCTTATTAGGGAAAAAAACAATTAGACAATCAGCTTTATGGTACAAACTAGCCAACAGAAAACTGATTTCAAAAACAATCTGCAGATGTTTAATAACGTATATTTTTATGGCACAGCCTTCAGCTGTTGTTTTACCTTCGAGCTAAACTGAATCAGATTTTTACCACCCTTACGGCATTGTACGTATGCAGGAAGCAAATGCAATCTATTGAAGCAGAAGCAGTGTTGTGTTAGAGGGCTCAATTAAATGGTGGAATGTTTCTTGTAAATTAAAGCCCTACTGAATAATCATCTTTCATGCAAATTACCTTTCTTGGGGTGTTTCAACAATATGTGATCATCATATGCAGCAGCTTTAGTAAATGCTTATTTGTAATGCTTGACATAATGAATTCTCTCTTTATTCCCTTAGAAGTGAGAATGGGAATTTCAACTTTTTAATTTTTCCTAGCTAGACTGCCTTTGTGAATACACTAGCAGCGAAAATCTATTTTTCCATAACTTACTGTGCAGAAGAATGATTTAACCAGATGCATACAACCAGCACATCTATCAGAAACAATAAATTAAAGGGATTTCTTATGGAAAAAAATACCGTATCACTCCCTCCTCCTTCAAAAAAGTTTAAGTTTTCCCTAGAAGCCCATCAGGCATTAGGAGGTCCATATGTTCTCTGACATTTTATACAAAATTGTGTGTTGCATGTGCAGATACATATTTTCTGAGAAGAGAGTTAAAAACTTTTATCTGATTCTCAAAGAGGTCAAAAACCTACAAAAAGATTAAGAATTGCCAAGTAAAGCTAAAAGATACAATATCTCAGGGTCATACCTTGATCTTCCAGGTACACAAAGTTTGACGGATATCCAAGTAGACAGATATTTAGTTCCCTTGGTGGTATTGGTGCACATTTATCACACTGAAGACTCCTATGCAAAGAATTAACTAAAATATCTAATGAGTCATTACTTAAAACCTAAAGAGAGATTCCACGCATCCTTCCTGAGCATTCAAGATTAATTATATGCACATGATGTAACAACCTAAACCCTGAAAAGAGTAGCTGGCAAGGGTGTTACATGGGAGATCCGAGTCACATGCCACTTGCTGGACCAGGCAGAGCCTTATGTATCAGCAGAAAGCCTAATTCAGTGTTACAAATTCATGCTTCAGGAAGACGTCAGTAAATGTATGGCTTCCCTTCCCCCAAAAAGCTTCTGAAGTCCTTAGCTTAACTATTAACTAAAATATAAATATTGAATTGCATTAAAAAAAAAAAAAAAAAAAAACTTTCTCAGAGGTCTCTCCACTCACTTTAATATAATGAATTAGGAAAATTCCAAGTGGCCTTCAAGTTCAATTAAATACCACAATTGCTACAACAGCAAGATACTAATAAATATGTAAGTATCTGAGTCCTGTTACGACCTCGCTACCAAAACCACCACATTTCCAGTTAAACCCAGGTTCTATTCAAAATTATTGTGCCCACAAAAACCCTAAGTCACAACCAATGATTCTTCAAGAAAGGCAGAAACTTTCTTATAAAGCTGGTGTGGCAGAAACATTACTAACTATGTTTGCAGTTATCCAGCTATGTTTAAAAATAAATAAAAAGCAGCAGCAGCAGTTCGAGCAAATAAAACTTCTGAAGACTTAGTACTTAAAAAAACAAAAACAACATTAGACAAAGACTTCAGACTTTTCCCAGTAAAAAGTAATATAATCTTATGCAATGCCCAACTAGTCACACATACAAAATACATTAGGGACACACTACACATACAAAATCATCCTTAACGAAAAGAAGTAATATAAAGAAAAATCTAACATTTATTTTCACAAATTGTTATAGCACTCTGAAGTTAAATTTCATTTTTTTTCTGTTTCAAATTTTACCCAGAGCTTTACCATATGTTTTAAAATTTATTTTGTAAAAAAATAAAAAGGCTGTTTATTCTCAATTACATCTATTGTGTGAGTTCACTGGTCTTCAGCCTCTTTCAGGTTAGGGGACACTTTCAAACACTGGAATTTTGATGGCACACTTCAAAGAACTGGGTTACAATCTCACTTGTGCCTTCTTACTCGATCCCCTCCTTCACCACAAAACCAAAAAACCAAACCCACTGCTGTCGAGTCGATTCCGACTCATAGCGACCCTACAGGACAGAGTAGAACTGCCCTATAAGGTTCATCACTGTGTCTGTTTAAAACAGAGCTCTCTACTATCCTGACCTATATATGCTCACAAAGCAAAGTTCTTGCATGCTCCAGTAAATAAGCAATCTTTCCCCAGAGCTGGCTGGACACTGTTTTGGCCTTTGCAAATCATCCTGCCCCACGTTTCATCACAAGGCGAACTCAGCAGGCTGCTGCCCTAACAAACTATCACAAGATTTCTCCTGTTGAAACAAATAAACTACATTTTCTCCAAAATATGACAGCCATCTGCGAAGTGTTTTTGGCTAAGTGCTATAACAGCACATGATCTGAAACCACTGTGCTAATTAAGATGATTAGCTTCAAGTGTTCTTAATAAATAAATTACTGGGTGTTACCTATGAAGCCAAGCTAGACAGACGTATATAGACTTTAGACTACTGTATACAATTCAAGAATTTGTTGAACTCAATTTTCTCTGGTATCTAGTGTTCAAATACTCTCCCTTCTAGATATTTAAACCTCAATAATTGCTCCTATGTGCCTGGAACTGTACCCTCATTAATTCATTAAATACTCCTAACAATCCTATGTGGTACTTAGTATTATACCCATTTTATAAATGAAGAAACTAAAGCACAGAGGCTACATACCAATAAGGGCCAGAAACAAGATTTAACAGAGACAAACACAAGAACCCAGGAAGTCTGAGTCCAAAGTCCATGCTCTTAACCAGGACGCTAATCAAAAGAATTTTATTGGCACCACATTTGCTACAGTGGTTTTGGCCCTGAAAGATTTTGATAAAACAGATTTAGATTTCATTATTTATGAGGATTTTCCTTTTAAGTTAAATATTAGGTAAATTATTAATCACTGAAGTGCTGGATTCAATGGTAATGGAACATACAAACACCCACAAAAAAGAACTGGAAGTTCAAGTTCCTTCACTTCTCCAGATCATTTCCTCAGCCATAAAATCAGAGGATTAAAGCAGATAATCTCTACAGTTCCTTCCAGTTTGAACACTGCAAAATTAATAATTAGAACAAACTACTCCTTAAATGAATTAAGACACTGCTGCCCACCAACAATAGGTCAAGTTACAGTCAATTGGGAAGGATCTTAAGTACCTGATTTTTAAGGCATTGAAACCCATAAATATGCAAAATCCTTCAGGTTTTTAAATATACTTTTTATTATAAAATATAGCCAAATTACAGGAAATGTGGCAAAAAGGAAAAAAATATCATTCATAATCCCAGCACATACACACTGACAGCATTTTAGAATATTTTCTTTCCTTCTTTTTTTTCTTATGTATACCTTTACATGATTATCATTATTGAGCAGAGGGAAGAAGGGAAAAAGAAAGTGCACTCTTTTTTGTTATCTACTTCAACAATTTATAATAGGTACTTTTTCATGTTGCCAAAGAGTCCTGGTGGCACAGTGGTTAAACGGCTCAGCGGCTAACCCAAAGGTCCGTGGTTCAAACGCACCATCCACTCCACGGGAGGAAGATGTGGCAATCTGTTTTTGTAAAGATATACAGCCTTGGAAACAATATGGGGCACTTCTACTCTGTCTTAGCTATGAATCCGAGTCAACTCCAGCAGTTTGGTTTTGGTTTCATGTTGCCACAAGGTGCTACATGACTGCACCCCCCTCCCACTACCTCTCCAAGCTCATCTCTTGCTACTCTCTTCTTCCTGCCCTTTCCAGCAGCCCTTAGCTTTCTTCTTTCCGAGACTACAGCACACACACTTCCAACTCTGGCCCTTTGCACTGGATGCTCCTTCCTCCTTGAATTCTCTTCTTCCAAATACCTGCATGTCTAGCACTCTTAAGTCCTCACTCAAAAGTCTCTTTCTCAGTGAGGCCTTCCTTGGCAATCCTACTGAAAATGTCAAGCCTCAACTCTGCAACATTTCATATCACCTTTCCTGGCCTTTTGTTTTTTATTAAGCATTTATCACACGTTATTTTATTTTATTGTTTACTCTCTGTCTCTCCTATTAAAACTAAAGTTCTAAGACGGCAAGAATTTTTGTCCTTACTGATTTCCCAGCACCTAGAAAAGTATCTAACAAATAGCAAAAGCCCAATGAACATTTGCTAGGGGAATAATCTCTATAACATCACTTTAAATGGCTATATACTTGGAACCCTCATCCATTGCTGGTAGGAATGCAAAATGATGCAGCCACTGTGGTAAACAGTTTGGCAGTTCCTCAAAAAGTTAAACACAGAACTACCACATGACCCAGCAATTCCACTCCTAGGTATATACCCAAAAGAACTGAAAGCAAGAATGCATACAGAAACTTGTATACTAATATTCACTGAAGAATTATTCACAAAAGCAAAAGGCAGAAAACCTAAATGTTCATCAGCAGATGAATGGATAAACAAAATGTAGTATATCCATATAATGGGATATAACTCAGCCATAAAGAGAAATGAAGTCCCAACACATGCTACAACATACATGAACCTTGAAAACATTGTTAAGTAAAATAATTCAGTCACAAAAGGATAAATATTGTATGATCCCACTTACATGACATATCTAGAATAGACAAATGCACACAGACCAAAGTTTATTAGTGATTACCAGGAGTGGGAGGGAGGGTCACTGCTTACAGGGCACTGACTTTCTGTTAACGGCATTGGAATAATTTGGAAACAGACAGTAGTGATGGTTGCAAAACAATGAACGTAGTAATCAATGTCACTGAATTGTACATGCACAAAATGTTGAACTGGCAAATGTTTTGTTATATATATTTTTATCACAATAAAAAAGGCTAAATACTATTCCATCAAGTGTTTATACCAGAATTTATCTAGTAACTCCCCTATAGACAGACATACCGGTTGCTGTCAATCTTTTACCATTCTAAATAATGCTTTAATGCAGGAGTTGCAAACATTTTCTGGGAAGGGCTACATAGTAAACATTTTCTGCTTTACAAGGTCCCTGTCGCAACTTCTCAACTCTGCCACTGTAGCGCAACAGCAGTCACAGACAACAAATGGTTGTGGCTGAATCTGGGCCACGGCAGGCTAGATTTAGCCTATGGTCCCGAACCGCTGCTTCATTGAACATCTTTGTGCATGTACCTTTTTCCATCTTTTCAATGGGTAAACTTACTAGACAAATGGGTATGAATATATTTACAGCTCTTGATACATTCTATCAAATTGCTTTTGAAAAGGATAATCATGAGGAAGTAGAACACTGGAAAACTTATACACAGTTGGTAGGAATATAACTTGGTGCACTTTGGAAAACCTGCAGTTATCAACTAAACCTGAATGTATATACCCTATGACTCTGCAATTCTACTCCTAGGAATAGACCCAAGAGAAATGCATCTATATGATCACCAAAAGACATGTATTAGAATACAGACAGATCTATTTACAATCATCAAAAAGTGAAAACCACCTAAATGCCCATCAACAGTAGGATGAATAACTGTGGTATAGTCATACAAGGGAATATTACATAGCAACAAGACTGAATGATCCATAATCATATGCAACAAATAAAGATGAATGACAAAAACTTAATACTGAATGAAAGAAGCCAGACCCCAAAAAAAGTATATATTGTAGGATTCTATTTACAGAAACTATAAAAATGGGCAAAACTACTCTGCTGTTGGAAGTCAGGATATTTATTTTCCTTCAGAGGAGAAGAGGACTGTTCATTACTGGAAGGGGCATAAGAGGTTGCTGCTGGGGTGCTGATAATGTCCTGTTTATTAATCTGAGTATTAGTCACATGTATTCAATTTATAAAAATTCATTAACTGTACAATATGATATGCGCACTTTTCTGTACATATATTTTACTTCAAAGTTTTAAAAGGAAAAAAAAGAATACCACCAATATTCCCATCAGCAATGTATGTGAGAATAATTTCCTTCCCTCCTTTTCCCTCATCAGCAGTAGGTACTATCTCATTTTATATCTTTGCTAATTTGATACGTTTAAAAAAGTATCTCACTGCCAGGTTAATTTGTGTTTAATTACTAGTGAGGCTTAACATTCCTTTTTTATAAATTGTCTTCATTTTATCTATTATTCATTGGAGTTTTATTACTTTTTTATAAATCATGAAAACAAACAATAATAAAATATCATAAAGACACCAGCTCTTTTGTCTATTATATGGTTGCAAATATTTTCTGCAGACTTGTTGCCTTCTTTTCTAATTTTACTGTTTTGTTTTTTTATTAAAGAAGTTTAAGCTTTTATATAGCCAAAAAGACTGATCTTTTTATCAGTGTATCTTTCCCTCAAAAAACATTATACAGAATTACACTCTTTCATTTACAACAAAAATATTGTTTCTTTTATGTAATGTGTTAGGGATGTACTTATTTCTCAGACGGATAGTATGCTTTAAAAAAACAAAATATTTATTTGGAGATTAACTAGAAGGCATTAACTAAAAAGGTATAAGTCTATAGGATAAATTTTGACACAAAATAATTTTTAATAGGAAAAGCTGTAAACTTCTGAGGCAATTATTTCATTAATGGAAAGAGCAGATTTTATACCTTATCAGTGCAGTATACTCTGGATGTAAAGACATCATTAGAGAAATGTAAATATTCAGGAATTCTAATTTGTGGTAAGACTTCTGCCTGACATAAAAAAGACAGCCAGTTGGCCACAAATTAATTTAAGAGCCCTGGTGGCGCAGCAGTTAAGAGCCCAACTGCTAACCAAAAAGTCGGCAGTTCAATCCACCAACCGCGCATTGGAAACCATATGGGGCAGTTCTACTCTGTCCTATAGGGTTGCTATGAGTCAGAATCGCCTCAACAGCAATGGGTATATACATATCAAGAATATATACATTCAGGTCGAGAAGGCAGAGGGTTGACATGTCATGGGGTTGTTAACCAATGTCATAAAACAATATGTGCACTGACTAATGAGAAACTATTTGTTCTGTAAACCTTCACCTAAAGTACAATTTAAAAAAAAAAAGCATATATTCATCAAATATAATCATAAGCAAAACAGACTGATAGGCAGAATATATTTACAAGAATATATTCATTTTCATTCAATATATTCACATTCATTAAATATATTTTTAAAAACATTTGTAAGAAGACTAAACCATCACGATCTTTAGCTTTCAAAAGGAGAACATTCCTTTTGAAAATGTTGCTCTGAAGATAAAATGAGAATACTTCTGGCTAAAATTTAACAGAAATATTAAGCAGCTGTTTAAACAATATTTTGATAAATCAGTGAATTTGATGGATTTGTCAGTTGGGTGGATTGCGCCTTTCTTGCACTGATTATGGGAAACTGGCCTAAAGTTGCAAAACTTCAAGGCCAGAGAACTTCAGACAATTTTCCAGGGAGGGGAAAAAAATCTTGAAAATATACCTGTATCTGCTTGGGTTCATTCTGATGCCAGAAAAGGATTCCTTTGGCAGATCTCCAAAAGCAAATTACCGCTTTTACTTAAATTGAGCAGACTACATTTGGGGAACATTTTCATTAAAAATGATTAAAATGTTAAGTTTTGTCACTGGAGATAAACTTTAGTTATATAGGAAAGTCACTAATAGAGAGCTCCTTGTTTTCTGAATATACCAGGTAAACGAGGCAAATTACTGAACCAAAAGAGTCATGGAAATATAAACAGTAATTTAGAAAAGAACTAAAGTCCCTGTAATAAATATGTATCAGCTTATCCCTATATTATAAAGCAGATGAACTAGAAAAGCTGTTTATAATCAGATTCTTGCATATCCTACCACTTACAAGTAGCTACTCAAATATTTGTCCCCTTGATCAAAAGAAAAAACAGTTGTCCAAGATAACAACAACAACAACAAAAAATGCTTAAGAATGAACCAAGAATTACCAAGCAAACGAGACAGCTGGCAGAGGCTTAATTTTGGACTCGCCCCAAATTTACTGATAAAAATAAATGCAGAAGACCAAGAAATAGACCCACACAAATATGTTCAAGTGATTTTTGACAAAGGTTCACAAAAGCAATTCAATGGAGGAAAAATAACCTTTTCAACACATGGTGCTGGCGCAACTGGATATCTGCAGCAAAAAATGAACATCTACCCTAACCTAAACCCCACACTTTATACAAAACTTAACACAGAATGAATCACAGACTTAAACAAAAAATGCAAAACGATAAAACTTTTAGAAAACAGCATAGAAGAAACTCTATGGGACTTAGGGCTAGGCAGAGTTCTTATACTTGATACCAAAGGCACTACCCATAAAAGAAAAAAAATGGTAAAATTAAAATTAAAAATGTTTGCTCTGTGAAAGCCCATGTGAAGAGGATCAAAAGACAAACTACTGACTTGGAGAAAACATTTGCAAACCACATATCTAACAAAGGACTAGTATCTAGAATACATAAAGAACTCACAAACACTTAACAGTTCTTAAAAAAACCAATTAGAAAATAGGCAAAAGACATGAAGAGACATTTTACTGAAGAGGATATACAGATGGCAAATAAGCACATGAAAAGATGTTCAGTATCATTAGCCATTAAACTCATTGCCATTGAGTTGATTCTGACTCACAGGGACTCTACAGGACAGAGTAGAACTGCCCCGTAGGGTTTCCAAGGAACTGCTTGTGGATTTGAACTGCGAACCTTTTCATTAGCAGTCGAATTCTTAACCGCTGCACCACCAGGGCTCCAAAAACCAAACCTGCTGCCGTCGAATCTTTTCCAACTCATAGCGACCCTGTAGGACAGAGAATAAATGCCCCCATAGGGTTTTCAAGCAGCAGCTAGTGGATTTCAACTGCTGACCTTTTGGTCAGCAAAAGCTCAAACTTTTTTTTGGTCCAACTCTTAACCACTGCACCACCAGGGCTCCTTATTAGCCATTAGGGAACTGCAAATTAAAACCACAATGAGATATCACTACATACCCATCAGAATGGTTAAAATAAAAAATAGTGACACCACCAAATGATGACAAGGAGGTGGAGAAACTGGATCCAACATACACTGCTGGTAAATATAAATGGTAAACGTTAAATACTACAGCCACTCTTGAAAAGTTCGGCAATTACTTAAAAAAAACAAAACATGCATCTACCATACCCATAAACCCATTGCTGTCAAGTCGATTCTGACTCATAGCGACCCTAGAGGACAGAGGAGAACTACCCCAAAGGGTTTCCAAGGAATGCCTGGTGGATTCGAACTGCCAACCTTTTGGTTAGCGGCCGAACTCTTTTTTATTTTGTTTTAATTGTACTTTAGATGAAGGTTTACAGAACAAAGTTTCTCGTTAAACTGTCAGTACACATATTGTTTTATAACATTGGTTAACAACCCCACAACATGTCAACACTCTCCCTTCTCAACCCTGGAGGACCTTTTCTTTAGCAAAAATATATACAGCCAAAGTTACACCATTTCAAAAGTTTTTACATGTACAATTCAGTGACATTGATTACATTCTCTCAGTTGTGCTGGGGCTCTCAACATCCTTTTCCAAATTATTCCATCACCATTATCTTCAACTCACTGTCCCCCAGCCTTTCCGTCAAACCTTTTGAGTTGCTGTTGTCAGTTTGATCTCACATAGATAATTCTTTTTTTTTTTTTTTTGTACCTTAGATGAAGATTTGCAGAATAGTTTCTCATTAAACAGTTAGTACACATACTGCCCTATGACACTGGTTAACAACCCCACGACATGTCAACAGTGTTCCTTCTCAACCTTGCATTCCCTATTACCAGCTTTCCTGTCTCCTCCTGTCTTCTAGTCCTTGTCCCTGGACTCCTGTGCCTCATTAGTCCCGTTTTGTTTTATGAGGCTGTCCAATCCCCCGCTGAATGGTGAACTTCGGGAGTGACTTCACCACTGAGCTAAAAGTGTATCCGGGGGCCATACTCTCGGGGTTTCTCCAGTCTGTCAGGCCAGTAAATCTGGTCTTTTTTTGTGCATTAGAATTTTGTTCTACATCCTTTTCCAGCTCTGTCCAGGACCCTCTATTGTGATCCCGGTCAGAGCAGTCAGTGGTGGTAGCCAGGCACCATCTAGCTGTACTGGACTCAGTCTGGTGGAGGCCGTGGTAGCTGTGGTCCATCAGTCCTTGGACTAATGTTTTCCTTGTATCTTGTTGTCTTCATTCTCCCTTGCTCCCCCAGGGGTGAGACCAGTGGAGTATCTTAGATGGAGCAGCCAAACTCTTAACCACTGCACTGCCAGGGTTTCCACATCTACCATATGACCCAGCAATTACACTCCTAAGTATATATGCCAGAGAAATCAAAACTTACGTTCATCCCAAAACCTGTATATAAGTGTTTGTAACAGCTTTATTTGTAATAGCCAAAAACTAGTATTAGCTCAGATGCCCTTCAAGAGGTGAACGTTTAAACAAACTGTGGAACATCCATGACATAATACTCAGCAATAAAAAGGAACAAACTACTGACACATGCAACAACTTGGATGAGTCTCCAGAGAATTATGCTAAGCAAAAAAATAAATAAATAAATAAATAAAGCCACTCTCAAAACGTTACATACGGTATGACTCCATTTACATAACATTTTTGAAATGACAAGATTTCATTAACGGAGGACAAATTAATGGTTGCCAAGGGTTAGGGGATGGAGTAGTTGAGGGAGAGACGCAGGGATTGGTAGAAACAGATACCTACACAGATGATAAAACTGTATTGAACTTAACACACACACATAAATGAATACTAGTAAAAAAGGGAAAACCTGAATAAGACTGGTAGACTGTATTAATATCAATATCCTGGTTGTGATACTGTGCTACAGTTTTGCAAAATGTTATCACTGGGAGAAAATGGGCAAGATATATAAGGGATCTCTCTGTATTCTTTCTTACTACTGCATGTGAATCTACAATTAGCTCCATGAAAAAGAGAGAGAGAAAGAAACCAGCGTAACAAAAGAAAAAAATCTACAGATACAATGTTTAGGTACACAAAACTAGGTGATAAGGTAGTCCTATGAAGCCCAGATGAGTGAGCAGGACTGAAACCGCCACAGTAACAGGACCACACAAGACAGGCATCTGGGCAGGTGGGAAGAAAAAAGGGAGAGTTCTGATGATTATATGAGCTGGGAAAACAAATTACCAACACTCACTCTCATAAAGAGAAGGCTTCTTTTGAATGAAGTGGATCTGAGAACAACCAACAAGGTTTTTTTATGCTTCTGGGGGAGACTGCAAAAGACTATGGGGACCTGATACAGGCCTGGGAAAGAAAACTGCTGGGACTAAAATCTAAATCAAAGAGGTATCACTAGGGTTAAAGGAGAGAGAGAATCAAGGAGGCAGATCTCAAACAGAGATGGCTTACTGAGAGATCATATTTCTTCCTTTATGTCGAAATATAATACACAACGAGAAATGGGAGAAATCATAAGTGAAAATCTTGCTGGTATTTCACAAACTGAACACACTTATGTAATCAGCATCCAGATGAAAAAATGGAACATTACCAGCACCAGAGAAGTCCTGTTTCTCCTTTCTAGTCACTATTCCCCAAGAGTAGCCACTATCCTGACTTCTAACAGAATAGATTGGTTTTCCCTGTTTTTCTACTTTATATAAATGGGATTATACAGTATGAACTGTTTTGTGTCTGGCTTCTTTCTGTGAGATTCATACATACTACTTGCATGTAGCCGTAGACTGTTCATTCTCATTGCTCTATAGTGTTCCACTGGGTAAATATACCACAATTTATTTATCCATTCTGCTTCAGTTTACTACTATTGAGTAACAAACCACCTCCAAATTTAGTGGCTTAAAACGACAATTTATTATCTCTCACAATTCTGTGAGTTGTTTGGCAGTTTTTCTCCTAGCTTTACCTGGATTTGTTCATGTGGCTACTTTTAGCTAGAGGGTCAGGTGGGCTGGAAGGTCCAAGATGGTCTCACTCACATGTCTGATAGTAAGTGCTGGTCGTTGGCTGGGTGCCTCAGTTATCCTCCACGTGACCTCTCCTGCTCTAGTACTTCCTTTTATGATAGTTTCAGGGCAGTATTCCCCCAATGTGCAAGCATCTATCAAGCCTCTGTTGTACCACACTTGTGAATGTCCCACTGGCCAAAGCAATTAAATGGCCAAAATCAAAATCACAATAAGAGAAGATAACCCAAGGGTGTAGTTACCAGAAGTGATTTATTTGGGGTCATCAACATAACACTCTATCACATATTACACTGATGAGCATCCAGGAAGATTTCAGTTTGGAGCTAATAGTGCTATGACAATTCTAGCACCTTTATAGTGATACATATATGTCTGAGAGTGAAATTACCAATCCCAGAATATGCGTATGTCAGCTTTAGGAGATGCTGTCATAGAGCTTTCCAAATTGCTTGTACCAATTCACACTTCATGCCAATTTACACTTCCTATAGCAGTGTTTGAAAATTCCAGTTACTCTGCATCTTCACCAAAACTTGGTATTTTCCATGTTTTTCATGTACTCATTCTGGTGGGTATGCAGTGCTATCTCACTTTGGTTCTAATTGAGAAGTCATATTTATAAATACTTCACATAAACAATGAAACCCTGGTGGCACAGTGGTTAAGAGCTACAGCTGCTAACCAAAAGGCTGGCAGTTCAAATTCACCAGGCATTCCTTGGAAATTCTATGGGGCAGTTCTACTCTATCCTATAGGGTTGCTATGACTCAGAATCGACTCGATGGCAATGCGTTTGGTTTTTTCGTTTTTACATAAACAGTAAAGGAGAACACCTTCAAACCAGGAAGCTAGGAAAACTACACTGGCTCACTCCGACCCCCATCATAAGAACCATCTCCTAAAGTACAAGTAGATGTATCTAATTTAAACATAAACAACAGAAAAAGAACACAATTTAATTCTATGAAAAGATACTGTGAGAAAAAAGATGAATATTAACCAAATAATGTAACAATGGCCAATGAAGGCACAGCACAAAAATATGGCCATAAAGTAGATGAGAACTGTAACCTAGTATTTCAAAACGAATTAAAAGAAATTAAGAAAATGATAGAAGCTATGAAAGAACAACCTGTATTAGAAATAGAAAAAGCTAAGAAATGAAAATGGCTAGATAACAAGGATATACAAAGAGAAATTGATAGAGTTTAGGACAGAATGGAAAAGAAAAAAGAAAAAACTTCAATAAGGAAGACAAAACTAGAAGGAATGTTAGGATGAATAGATACATACCATGGAAAGTACATTAAAGGAACTAGAATAAAGGAAAAATATAAACATAAAGCAGGCATTAAAAAAATTTTTTTGAAGAAAGGTATAGATAGAAAAGATAAGCAAAAAAGATCCAACATACATTTAACAGATGGCCCCAAAGAAAACAATTGAACAGAATAAATACTAAAATCTATAATTGATGAAAACATACATAAGAAAAAATATTTAGGCAAATATAATTTAAAAAAAGACATTGTGCATCTGGCAAAATCAACAGAGAACAGTCAACACTTACACATATTCTAGTAAAATTACTGGTCTTTAAAGACAAATTCCTTCGGGTATACAGGCAAAAAGATAAAGTCACAATGAAAATAAAACCATATTAGTATTAGACTTTGACAGTAACACTTATACCAGAATACAATAGAGTAGGATTGGGCAAACTATGGCTCATGAGTCAAATCTGGCCCACTGCCTATTTTGCAAATCAAGTTTTACTGGAACACAGCCATGCTCATTCCTTTATATATTCTCTATGGCTGCTTTTACATTACAGTAGCACAGCAGAATATTTGTGACAGAGACTGTATGGCCCATAGATCCTAAAATATTTACTATCTGGTCCTTGACAGAAAAAGTTTGCAGACCTCTACAACCGAGTAACATGTCTGGAATACTTAAGAAAAATGTGAGCTAATATTTTTATTCAGCCAAATTGACCTTCAAGAATAAAAGCCACAGATAAACAACCTTAAATATGAAAGGCAGAGGATATCATTCACATGATCTATTTATGAGGATTCAATGAGCTTCAAACTACCAAATGATGATTACAGAAGCTTTAGTGTAAAGATTTGTGTGGAACACTGAATATATTTAACTGCAGAACTAAGAAAAAATGTGGGGGAAAGAATAACAGAGTAGTATGTGATTCATGTGGGGCAAACAGAATTGATAAATCTTAGGGAGCTGGAATTGAATGGTCTAGAAGCTTTATTATGTATGGATACAGGGCTGAGAATAAAGAAGCAGTCACAGATAAGTCCTAAGTTTCTGGACTGGGAAATGGGTAGAAGATGGTACGATTCACTGAACTATGGAATACAAGAGAAGACACGGATTTGAAGAGAAAGATAACTAAATCGAGCTTTGGGCACACTGAATGTGAAATGTTTGTGGAACATCCAAGTGACTATGTCTAGTCAGCAGGTGGATACAAAGATTTGGATTTCAGAAAAGAGGCCCTGACTACATATAAGATTTGGGAGTCAACAGCCAAGCAATGGGTGAAATGACCAGGATAGCGCATAACAAGGAGCAAGCTCAATACTTGAAAAAGAACACCAAAAGAAACTCACCAAAAAATACCAGCATCAGCACTTCCATTTGACCACACTGATATTACCCAGTAATCTAAACCAATTATTAAGAATTTTCTACTTTACACCATTCAAAATAAAGCATTTAAAAATAATGAATATAAAAAGTGAATAAAATAAGCCTTTACCCACTTCAGCTATTTTTAATGGCGTATAGAGTTGATCATATTGCTCTGTACTGCACTTGGCACTAAGTGATAGAGTGAAAAAGATCATAAAAGATCAAACTACTATAAAATCACACATATGGAGTAAAATATGTGTGTATGAAGGGCCACTGGAAAGGGTATGCTGGGAGGAAGAAGGAATCCTAGCTGGGTAGGAGTTCACAATGTTGTTAACTCTGTCTCAGAAATATGAAGTCCCATAATAGAAAAGATGAGCTCTTAAAATGTGGTGATTATCCCTTAGATAACTCAGAGATAAAATTAATAATAAAAATAATATCAATAAATATTTACAAGGGAAAATAGACTTTCACTGAAGGGACACAAAAAGATTGCAATTAGAAAAAGAAAGAAAAGGTTAAAGTAGTGTCAATTTTGAGGAAAACCAAGAAGAAACAGAGAATCCAGCCAAGATATATCCAATGCCTGAAATAAAAATTAACTAAAAAAAAAAAAGAATAATCCAAAAACAATCCAGCCCAGCAAAGCAAAGCAACAGAGGCAACTGTAGATAATTCACTAGAATTAAAAAGTGTTTAAAAAAAAAGTTTCAGCTAACAGAATCCTTGGGTATTAGCAAACAAAAACATTCTCAGGCATTAAGTGAAAAGATATTAGCAGTAGATTTTAATAGAATTCCCATTCTTTGGAAGTTTCTTTTTTAAAACAAACAGGTAATAATTATTATGAATGCCACACATATTACTTTTTGCCCTACATCTAGTGCTAAAAAGGACACAGATTTTAAGACAACAGTAAGGTAGAAGGGAAAGCTGTTCTCTAGCTTGGAGCTATCAAGGAGAGGCTTGCTTCCTGGTGCCAGCAGATCAGAGGGAAAAAAGGGAGAATGAAAATGCATTCTTTTACGGTAAGTACTTTTATGTTTCTACAAGTTTCTTAAAAGTTCTAATGTTTTCTTAAAGTTGTTTAAAGTTATATTTCACATCAACTTGTACAGTTTATCTTTAGAGATGCAAATGATTTGACTTTCCTTTTGATACAAAAATGTTACTGATGTCCTAGACCACATCCCTCCGCCTTCTATATTATTTGTGTGATGAAGAGTTTCTGAAATCCATCCTCTTTAGTCATTAAACTTGGCATTATCAATATGAAAATAGTGAAAAAGCTCTCCAACTGTTTAAGTGTAAGAATTTGCAAAATAAACTTGAATACTGCTGTATAATTTGCCTTTTTCCAGAAAATGCTATTAAACTTTGTTGGCACTGGATACAAAATAAAACTCAAAAATTTGCATTTTCAGTACTTTTGGTCTCTTGACCTTTATTTGAATTTGAGACTAAGCTTTACCGAATAACAGAATTTACACTGTAACTAGCCAACCACGGTCCTCATTATGGAATCTGTACAGTGCATTTGTTACCTAGGAAACAGACCAGAGCACAGGCAGAGTGCAATTTCAGTTCAGCAAAAGAATTCTCCAATCATACTGGTAAATAAAGTCCATAAATCAACTAATCAGAAACAAGGTCAAGAAGTATCACGTAAGAGTTAAGCTCTATGGAAACTTTCTAAATGAAAAAAAAAAAAAAAAAAAAAAAACCTGTAGGGTTTCTTTGGGCAAGTATATAGATCTTTCAAGTAAATATTCTGAACAGGTTTCTTTATAAACACAAACTGTCAGAAAATAAACTGTTCAAAATAAATGGCTTCTCTCCAATCTTCAGCTTCTCTATTTCTGACAGTACATGAGAGAAAAAGCGTCTTCAGAGCCAGCCTCATACATCTGGTTGCAGAATATTAATCCAAGAATGAACTCCGCATTTTTAGGAGATCAGCATGGGCTTCTACTGTTCTTAAGGAATGCAGGATAAGGTCTGGAATGGGAGGTCACTGCCCACATCTCTTAGAATCAGACCTGCATCCCCACCAGACTACAAAAAACTGCATGAAAAAGGCAGACTTGAAAGTCAGAAACCTATTATAAAGAATCAAACTCTTACTTTTCAGCTTTGCATTTGGTTACTATTAATTATAATGCTAGTCATCTGAGGGTTCTAGTTAAAGGGGCCATTTTAAGTTTCCTTTAATGAGAACACACTGATAAGTAGCAAATACGTAACAGCTAGAAAATGCTAGAAAAGTTCAGTAAAATGTGGACAGCTTAGTGTTGTTTTAAAACAAACTGGTGTCAGTTTTATGTTGCTCAGATATAGTTAAAATTCCAATTTTACACAAATTCAAAATTTCTGAAAGTAGCATCTATTTGTCACAACATAAAATGAAGAAAAAAAATACTTCAACCATGAAAAGTGAAAAATTTATATGCCTTCCTAAATGTCAACTTACCAAAATGGAAATCAATTGAAAATATTAAAGGTTCTCTGGAATGCTTCTGATTATACTAAAATATTATTGTTAATTATAAAAACAAAGAAAATTAATAACTGCATAGCAGAGCAAAAAAAAAAAAAAGGGATTATCCTTTAGCCAGTCCACATAAAGACACTACACTGCCAATCTGAGGGAACTGTTAGGCACAACTACAACTTTGCCAAACCAATTCTCAGCACAGGCCACACTCTATTAATGTTTAGTTTACACAGTGACAGTTTGTTAAACTTTATCACTTCCACTGACAAGCTTGTAAACACATACATAAACAATTCAATTTGTTAGCTTATCTTTCTTAATACTTCAAAGGGGTGATGAAGAATATATGTACCTAAGAGCCGAAACTCTGAGAATGGTTTAGAACTCCATTCTAGATTCATGATAAAGACTGAACAAATTTCAGTACCCATCCTCTTTGAACCATCTTTAATGGGAAAGGAAAAGGAACATTTGTCAAGGGACTACCTGAACCAGAGCCTACCAGAGTTCTGTGCCTTTATGCAGTTTCAATTCATTTACCTCATCTATACTGGAAGTCTAAAGCAAGAACTAACAAAATTTGATCAGTTTAAAGGGGTTAGGGTGATCACTGTTAGATGTAACATCTTCTAGGTTTTAAGTAGTGTTCATAAATATACACTCCAGGCATTTATACAATTAGTCATGCAATAAATAATATTAATCTGTTAATGTAACTGGGGAAATAATCTAGGATACTGTTTTCTCCATAGAAAAAGACCACTATTTTAGGCATAATAAACTATCTTTCCTTCATAGTGACAAAAATCAGTTTGCCTAATTACAAATGCATTAAATAGTATATTATTTTCTGATGAATTGCTATATCATACTTGATGAAAATTTAAATAATAAATACTTTGCCCTTTAACGTTTTTCATTTGAGTTTCGGTGACAATGCTTTTTTTTTTTTTTTTTAAAGAAAGCCTCCATTTTCTACATGTGGCTGTGCAAATAATTGTCTGAGTACCCTCAAACCTGATTTTTAAAAATCTCTTTGGTATAACTGTCAGACTTAAGTTTGTCAACATACATTCTCATACACTAGGGAGATACATAATATGTCTCCAAAAGTAAGCAATAGATTGAGATTAATACAAAGAATAAAACTGTACCTGTATTTAAAGTCTGAATCTGTAGAGTGAATTTTTGGGGTGCTTATTCAACTTTATTTATTTGAAGATCTACAAATACACAGCAACTGTTCATTAAAAAAAAGCCAGCTAATTAAATAATATAAATCATATATATCGTCCTACAGTACTTTTCAACACACTAAATTCACCATATACAATCCAACAGAATATATGGCTATATATAACAAAATAGAGAAAGCACTATCGCAGGAGGAAAAAATCCGTTTTAACATTCATGTTCTTCCATATGTGTCAAATATCTCATCTCTTAAACTGGCAAAACTGAAGGTTTTAGCCTGAACGATAAGCTAGGTAAGTATTTATTACGTTCCAATTTAACCTCCACACTGGAAGCTGTCACTACCTGACTGGCTTATTAACTGTTACTTTAATGCGTCGAATTTTCTGTCATGTTAATCCTAAAGAGTCTGGGAAATTACAAAAGTTTACCCTAAAACTTTAAAGAGACAAAAATGAATATATAATTGTAAAAATAACAGCCATGTTTTTGTTTTTTGTTTTGTTTTTGCATGTCTCGATCTAACCTTTACATTTTAAAAAAAAAAAAAAGTCGCCGGGTGAGGGAAAAAAAAAAACAGAACAGGTCTTTGATCTTGGTCCGATTTTGGTCAGCCCACTCTCCTTTTATCCAGGGGGATACGTTTCTTGATTCATTTGATAACAAATACAAATCACTGTGCGCAGCCTCAGATGGGGGGGGGGGGGGCTTTCGGAGAAAGCCTTCCTCCGCTAGAAACAATAAATAAGGCACCGAAGCGATGTACGTTCCTACACACACGCCCCAAACGCACCTCAGTGTGCCTCCGGATGAGGGAAACAAGTCGGGCAAAGCCCTGAACTACCTCTCTCCCCCTCTCCATAGCCATCCCAAGACTTGGAAACTAAAGGGGCAGATCTTTTCTTTCTCCTTCCCGCCCTCCTTTCCACCTCAAACAAATCCAAAAGCAGGAGCAGGCGAGCCAGACCCACGCTGCGCGCTCGCGGCCGCCGCGGCCACAGGAGATGCTGGGCGGCCGGCCGGCCGGCCCCAGAGGAGCCGAGACCACAGCTGCGGCCGCCACCGCCGCCGGCGCTCGCTCCCGTAGCCCGCTCCGCCGCCTGGGCTCTCCACCTTTGAGACTCCCCCCAGCTTGGTGCCGCCAACGTCCAGCCGCCCAGGTCCCTGCCCTCCCTCTGGACCTCTCCCCCCGACAGAGAAGACAAAAGGAGGGTTCAGCCGGGTCACTGCGCGGCAGCCGGAGGGGGAGGCAGAGCAGACCCCAGCGCAGCCAGCCCCCACACAAAGGGGTTCCTCAGCCCAGGTCGCAGCCTCGGCGCGCTCGTCCCCGCCCCCCGCACGGGCTCTCACCCACCTGCAGGTGTCTGTGCGTCTGTCCATAGGAACGCGGGCAGTGGGGGGGGCCTGCGGGAGCTGGGCAGCCTAAGCTGGACGGGGCGGGACAGAGGAAAGGGAGGGAGAGCGGCCAAGGGGACGCGGACCGAAGGCAAGTGGAGCGGGGAAGGCGCCTGGCGGGCGGCAAGCAGCAGGCGGAGGCACGAGCAGGGGCGCCAGCCTGGCTCGGCCGACCGGCGTGCGCAGCTCCGTGCGCTCCCGGCTCAGCACGCCCTCCTCCGACCGCGACCGGCCGGCGGGCACGGGCAGGGGGGCGTGGCGTGGGTGGGGCGGGGCCGGAGAGCGGGGCGGGGGCTTGGACCCCCGGCTCCAGCCGCCACCGGAAACGCGCCGTGGTCGGCGAGACCCACAGGAAGTGTGTAACGACACCTCCTACGACACGCACCGAACTCGCAGTCATCGCTGCGTGGAGGAGGTGTGCACCAGGCTCCTACTACACAGACACACGCACACGCATCCCTCTGCGCGCTGGCTGAGGAGGCTTTTAACAACCTGCGTTTAGTGCTCAAGAGCTCAGTCCCCGCTGCCCGGACAGGTGTGGAGCCCATGATCTCTGTTACTTTCCGGAAGTGTGCAGCATCCCCTCCTACCGCAAGCCCCAGTCCGAGGACCCTATACCCCTCGAAGGTCCATACAGCTCCGACTAAGACCCAACGAACAGACAGAACGTGATCCGTTCGTAGGTATTTGACACCTGTTATAGTGCACTGAGCAGTCACCTGTACAGCCAGGGATGAATAAGACCACCTCTGACCGATATACGCACAACCCACAGTCACCACTACTCCGTGGAAGTTCCTAACATCCCAACTACAACGCACACACCCATCACATTCCTATCCCACAGGGACAGGGGGTGCTTAATAAGTTATAAATCACACTAAGATTAGGTCCTTCCGCACTCCAGGGAAGCATACAATGACACCACCTACAACAGAGGTGAGGCTGGAAGTGCTATATGTTACCAACTATCCTCCATCCTTATTTTATTTAACAAACACTTCCGTAGCACTTACTATGTACCCGGCCTTGTACTAAGTGCTTAGCAAATATTAATTCAGTTAATTCCAGCAACTGTTAGTTGTTATAAGTATCCCTGTTTTACAGGTGGAGAAACTGAGGCACAGAGAAATAAATGTTTGCCCAAGATCACATAGCTAGTAGGTGGCAGAGCCCACATTCAATCCCAGGCAGTCCGGCTCCAGATCCCATGCTCTTAACTTCCTTTCTTCTTAACAGCACTAAGCATCTCCAGAATAATAATGATGGTAATAAATAACATTTAGAGAATATCTGGTTATTCATATGCCACTTTATGTTTGGTTTCTATACTCCTACTAGACACAAATCAGCAGTGCCCCAAGAAGACAAAGTGACTGAGAATATAGAACTCATGTCAATGTGTTTCCCTCCTTCCAGGGCTCTTGGACGCTCGATGTGGGTAAGGCCCACATCTTGGCCTGACCTTACCTGTGACAGGGAAAACTCAGCCACTCCTACTCTTGGTGTAGGTGAAGGGAGAGAAGAGAAACAGACAGACAGTGAAAGAGGAAAAAGGATCCAGGGTCATCCAAAACCCAGGTGGGTAACTTCCTTTGCCACCTCAGGCACACTCTCCTATATGGCATCCTTCACCAGTTTTTCTCAATCTCCAGAGCAGATACTCTTAGGTCAATATTCTCAACACCTTGTTCTCAACACTACCTGATCTAGGCTGAATAAAATAATGTGTAAACATTTTCGACAAAATAATGTCTGCCAAAAAAAAAAAAAAACTTAATTACTGCATATTTCAAAGTTGAAATCCCGTTTAAAGGAAATTTCCATCATGATGGATTTTTTAAATGATGTAGGCTTCCAGCTATGATGGAGTAGAGCTTGTTGAACAAACTAACTCTTCCACTAAGAACTATAAAAGCTGTTGTTGTTGTTGTTTTTTAAGGAAAAAAAAAAAAAAAACACTTTAAAGCTGTTGGAGAGCAAAGTCAGCCAAAGTTTGAGAGTCCAAAACCCAGGAAGAAGGAAAACACATTGAAGTGAGTTCTGTATTTCCATATTGTCAATCACTCTTCCTTCTTGGGACATTGTTGATTTGTGTCAAGGAGTGTAGAAGCCAAACAGAAAGTAGCATCCTGGAGCTGTGGCAGTCTCATTGGGCTGGAGATTTCTTTAAAAAAAAAAATGTACGCTATGTCTATCAACACAGCTAGGACTTGAGGGACCAAGATCCCAGAGAATAGGCAGTCACAGAAAAAGGAGCCAATCACTCTATATGCCATTTTCCCTCAAAGCATGTCCTGATTCCTAACCTGTACATGCAAGAACAAGAAGTCAAGAAAACAAGAAGAAAGCAGCTGCAGAGGGAGACAAAAAAAAATCTAACCAGAAATTGTAGACAGTCTTATGATACTGGAAAGAATTAAATGGGAAAGAGGATCCCTGGTAACCTCCCGTCCCCCAGGCCTCAGGCTTTCAGTTGAGACCCTTGAAGAACTATACCTTGGGAGTAAAGGCAAATAAGAAATAGCTCTCACAATCCCTGAAACACAACTTTGAACTATCTTAGTCCCTGCTTGTATCAAGGTGATTTTCCCATGTTTTATCTGCCTACTTGAAAAAAAAAAAATTAAGTTCTCATTGGTGGAAGAGGCTTTATAATTTTTTGTATCCCATGTCTGGCATTCCATCAACAGTTACCAAATACGCCAAAAATAAGAACTAACTTAACTTAAAGCCAAGAGGAAACAAAAAGACAATAGAAACAGATGCACACATGATTCAGATATTATAATTATTAGGCTTCAGAATAGCTATGCTTAATATGTTCCAAAAAATAGATAACAGGATAGAGACTGCCACTAGGGAAATAGAACCTTTAAAAAAGAATCAAATAGCTTTTTCCTCTTCCCGTAAGCAGCCTGAGGTGACCTCACAAAATGGTTCAATACTCACTTGACCCAGAAAACCCCACAAAATCATGCAAATCAAGAAGTTTAAATCGTCGGGTCCATTTTAAGAACACCCATGAAACTGCCCAGGCCATCTAAGGTAGTGTATATCTGAAAAGCCACCAAATATCTGAAAGATGTCACTTTGCAGAAGCAATGTGTGCTATTCTGACATTACAATGGTGGAGTTGGTAGGTGTGGCCAGGCCAAACAGTGGGGTTGGACACAGGGTCAGGGGCCCAAAAAGAGTGCTGAATTTTTGCTGCACATGCTTAAAAATGCAGAGAGTAATGCTGAACTTAAGGGTTTAGATGTAGGTTCTCTGGTCATTGAGCACATCCAGGTGAACAAAGCCCCCAAGATGCGCCGCCGCACTTACAGAGCTCATGGTCAAATTAACGCATACACGAGCTCCCCTTGCTGCATTGAGATGATCCTTACTGAAAAGGAACAAGTTGTTCCTAAACAAGAAGAGGATGTCGCACAGAAGAAAAAGATATCCCAGAAGAAACTAAAGAAACAAAATCTTATGGCTCAGGAGTAAATTCAGCTTAAAATGCAAATACAAGTAAAAAACTAAAAAAGAATCAAAGTCATCAGGAAAATACAAATCAGAACCACGATGAGATACTACTGTATACCCACTAGAATAGCTATAATCAAAAAAACAGATAATAGCAAGTGTTGGTGAGGATGTGGAGAAATTGAAACCTTCATACACTGTTAATGGCATTGTAAAATGGTGCAGCCACTTTGCAAAAGAGACTGGCAGTTACTCAAAACGTTAAACATAGAGTTACCATATGACCCAGAAAATTTTTTCTTAGGTATATTCACAAGAGAAATGAAAACATATGTCCACACAAAAACTTGTACATTAATGTTCATAGCAGCATTATTCATAATAGACAAAAAATGGAAACAACCAAATGTCCATCAACAGATGTATGGATAAACAAAATTGGTCTGTACATACAGTAGAATATTATTTGGCAACAAAAAGGAATGAATTTCTGATACATGCTAAGACATGGATGAACCTGGAAAATACAATATTCGAAGTAGGATATGTATGATAAGTTACATACTGTAAACTCTAGCAAATACAACAAAAAGGAATAGCTAAAAAATCAATAGTGGAGATAAAATGGAAGGCAGAATGAAATGGAAGAGGGCTAGAAAAGAGGAACAAAGATATACAGAACAAATGGAAAAGAAGTAAGATGGTTGTATCCCTTGAGTCCAATCAGAAGAGAGAAACTACACACTAATTTGAACTGGGAACGCTTAATATAAAGACTTATTAATTGTAACAGGTTTGCAGTAATGAGGAATTGACCTGTAGGAAGTAAAGAGAACACTAAAGAAAATAAAAATAGCAGATACAGGGAATACCGTAATGGGCTGAGGTAGAGCCACCAAGGAAGAGGAATTCCTCCCCCCAGCTAAGACACAGACCTTTTGGAAAGGGCATGGCTGTGGCTTACTAAATGGCAAAGAAGACACTATGGTGCTGTGCAGTGGAACTTAACTGAAACTCTATCCTCTGGAATCTGTGCTTTGGAGTACAAGGGAAAGCTGTTCACAGGGAGGTGTTTTACAGGACAAACTCCACTGCAGAATGATCTGAGAAAGTGGTGTGGGTTGAATTGTGTCCCCCAGATCTGTTTTCACAGAGCAGGCAAAAAGGTTAAATTTGGAGCTAAGAGGCAATAAATAGATAACTGATACAATGTTATATTCAAACCTAATTGTCTTAGTTATCTAGTGCTGCTATAACAGAAATACCACAAGTGAGCTGCTTTAATAAACATAAATTTGTTTCCTCACAATTAGAGGGCTACAAGTCCGAACTCAGGGTGATGGCTCTAGGGAAAGCTTTCTCTCTCTGTCGGCTCTGGAGAACGTTCCTCATCTCTTCTGAGTTTCTGCTCTTGGGCAGTCTTCATGTGGCTTGGCATCTCTCTTCCCTCATCTCTTCTTCCTTCACTGGCTTGTTTAATCTCTATATCTCAAAAGAGATTGAATTAATATACACCATACAGTAATTCTGTCTTGTTAGCATAACAAAGACAACCCATTCCCAAATGTGATTATAACCACAGGCATAGAGGTTAGGATTTACAGTACAAATTTTGAAGGGGACAAAATTGAATCCACAACACTAACCATACTAATAATATTATTAAATGTAAATGGTCTAAAATGCCACAAAAAAGGGCAGAGATTGCCAAACTGGGTTAAAAAAAAAAACAAAAACCAAGACACGCCTGTTTGATGGCTGCAAGAAAGATACTTTAACTGTAAAGACACAGATAAGTTGAAAGTGTAAGGATGAAAACGCTATGCCATTCAAACACTAATTAAAAGAAAATTGGATACCTCACACCACACGTGAAAATTAACTCAAAATGGATCAATCACCTAAATATAAGAACTAAAATCACAAAACTCTTAGAATAAAACATAGAGGTAAAGTTTCAGGGCCTTTTAGTTATGATACCAAAAACACAAGCAGCAAAAGAAAAAAATAGATAAATTGGAATTCATCAAAAGTAAAAACTTTTGCATATCAAAGGCTTTATCAAGAAATTGAAGAGGGGAGCCAACATGGCACTATAGACAGAAGCACCATGCTGTCCTTCCACAGCGAAGACCCAAAAAACTAAAACAGTGACAAATGTCAGTCCTGGAACCCTAAGCGTCTAATGAAGAGATAAAGAACTGAGCCAAGCACCGAATGGCATAAGAAACTGACAGAGAATGGAGAGCAAAGAGAGATACGTGCGGAAGTCCCCTATCAGCTAAAGCAGCATGGATTTGCTGTCTTGGACTCCTGTCAGAGATCGGCAGAGAGGGAGTACAGGAAAGCAACTTCACAGAACTCCTAGCAGGAGACAGAACAACTGGTAACCATGATACAGAACAACTGGTAACAGAACAACCAGTAACCGGTATGCTTTCCCACTCTCCATCCTTCTTACCCACCTCTGCCCCTTGTTAGCTGGCTGTGGTTGCTCGGCCAGAAGGGAAGTGCAGGATCCTTGCCGCTTGGATTCACCTGCCCAGATCAAAGAGTGGTGGACAAGAAGTACGGGAAAGCAGTTTCATGGAGTTCCCAGCAGGAGACAGAGCACCCGCTGGACCTGCCCTGCTGCACCATAGCTGAATGACTGGCCCTGCTTATTGGACAAGGAGGTGAAAAGTATCATGCCTACACACAAGCTAACAACAAAGAATGCACAGCCTGCCTGCTCAGGCATAACCAAATAAAACAAAAAAGCAGTACAAAATAATCTACAATTAATAAATGAAAAGAATAAGTACTAGATGTCCTGAAGACAGCAGACAATATCAAAACATATTAAAAAGCATGACAGGATGGTTACAGTAGGCATCCAAAATAAAACACAAGCTAACTTTCCACCAGAAAAAAAGGCACTAGAACTACCTGATAGGGAATTCAAATCTCTAATATTAAGAGCTATCCAAGAGTTGAAGCAAAAAGCAGACAAAATTGAGGAAAAAATAGACAAATTCATGGAAAATGAAGACAAAATAATAGAAAATATAGACAAAACAATGGGAATATTAAGGAAAATAATACAGAAAATGCCAAAATAAATTCACAACTAGAAATCATACAAAAACAATTAGAAACCCAAAAGATAAACAGTAAGATTTCAGAAATGGACAATGTCAAAGAAGGGCTGAGGAGCGGGTTTGGAACCATGGAAAACAGGATCAGCAAAATTGAAGACAAACATTTGGATACAAGTTTGAGGAAAAATCAGAAAAAAAAGCAAAGAAAAATGAAGAAACCCTGAGAATTATGTGGGCTACAATCAAAAGCAAAACTTTTCGAGTGATCGGAGTTCCAGAACGGGGAGAAAATGTAAAACACGGAGAGGATCGTTGAAGAATTGCTGACAGAAAACTTCCCTAATATGAAAGATGAAAAGCTGACCCTCCAAGAAGCTAAATGAACCTCATATAGGAAAGACCCCAAAAGAAAATCACCAAGGCGTATCATAATCACACTCGCTAAAACCAAAGACAAAGAATCCTGAGAGCAGCTCAAGAAAAACGAAAAGTCACATACAGAGGGGAATCAGTAAGACTAAGCTCTGATTATTTGGCAGAAACCATGCAGGCAAGAAGACTATAGGATGACGTATAAAACCTTGAATGAAAAGAATTGCCAAGCAAGAATAATATATACTGCAAAACTCTCATTCAGATATGATGGTGAAATTAGGACACTTCCAGGCAAACAGAAATAAAGGGTAAAAACCAAACCAAACATACAAGAACTATTAAAGGGAGTCCTTCGGTAGAGAACCAACAACATCAGACCACAGCCTGAATCTAGGACGCAAGATCGTACCAGCCAGATACCAACCTAGGAAGTGGACTCTCAAGGACTATCCAAAATCAGAAGAATTACAACAGGGAACCAGAGAGGTTAATCCATAAATGACAACAGCATCAGAACAATAAAAGAGGAAATAAACAGTGTAGGTATAGACCTTTCTAATGGAGAGGAAGGCAAGGCGATACCAAGTAATAATAGACTGGTTCAAACCTACAAACCTACTCAATAAAATGAAGAAAAACATAAAGCTCAGTAAAAACAAAATCTATAAAAACGAAACGAAAAAAAATCCACAAACAAAAGGAATTCAGGACAGGAGAGTAAGAGGAACAAAGAAAACATCGGCACTACAAAAAAAAAAAAAAAAAAAAAACTACAAAATGACAGCAATAAACTCACACCTATCAGTAATCACACTGAACATAAATGACTTAAATGCACCCATAAAGAGACAAACAGTGACAGAAAGGATTAAAAAAAAAAAAAAACAGGCTTCATCAATATGCTGTCTACAGGAGACACGCCTTAGAAACCAAGGTGTAAATTTATTTAAAAAGGATGGAAAAAAATATATCAAGCAAACAGCTACCAAAAAAGAGCAGGAGTGGCAATACTAATCTCAGATAAAATAGACTTTAAAACAAAATCCACCATAAAAGACAAAGAAGGACACTATATAATGATTAAGGGCACAATCCATCTGGAAGACATAACCATAATAAATATCTACACATGCAATGAGGGCCCCAAAATACATAAATTCTAACAGCACTGAAAGGAGAAATTGACAGTTCCACGGTAAAAGCAGCTTGAACACACCGCAGTCGGTAAAGGACAGAACAGCTAGAAAGAAATTTCACCAAAGACACAGAAGAGCTACAGGTCACAGTCAGCCAACTTGACCTCATAGCCATATATAGAGCACTCCACCCAACAGCTGCAAAGTACACATTCTTTTCCAATGCACAGGGAACATTCTCCAGAATAGACCATATCTTAGGTCACAGAGCAACCCTCAACAAAATCCCAAACAATGAGATAATACAAAGTATCTTCTCTGAACACAATGCCATCAAGGTAGAAATTATCAACAGGAAGAGCAAGGAAGAAAAATCAATTACATGGAAACTGGATAATGCCCTGCTTAAAACCACTTGGTAATAGAAGAAATCAGAGATGGAATCAAAAATTTCCTAGAATCAAATGAGAATGAAAACACATCATGCCAAAACCTTTGGGACACAGCAAAGGCAGGTCTTAGAGGTCAACTTATACAAATAGATGCACACATCAAAAAAGAAGAAAGGGACAAAATCAAAACATTTGCCACACAACTCAAATAAATAGAGAACAGAAAAAGAAGCCCACAGCCACCAGAAGAAGAGAAACAATAAAGATCAGAGCAAAAATAATAAATGGAGAATAGAAAAACAGTAGAAAGAATTAACAAAATCAAAAGTTGGTTCTTTGAAAGGGTCAAGAAAAATTATAAACCACTGGTCAAATTAACAAAAGAAAAAAAAGAGGATGCAAATAACCCAAAAAAAAAAAAAAAATGAAACGAGGACATTACAACAGACCCAACTGAAATAAAAAGGATCATAACAGAGTATTATGAAAAGCTCTACTCCAACAAATTTGAAAACCTAGAGAAAATGGACAAATTTCTAGAAACACACTACCTACCCAGACTAACGTAAACTGAAGTTGAAAATCTGAACAGACCCATAACAAGAGAAGAGATTGAAAAGGTAATTTAAAAAAACTTCTCAACAAAAAAAAGCACCAGCTCAGTTGGCTTCACTGGAGAATTCTGCCAGTCAGCAAAGAGCTTACACCAGAACTACTCACACTATTTCAGAACATAGAAAAGGAAGGGATAATTCTGAATTCATTCTATGAAGCTGGCATAACCCTGATACCAAAACCAGGCAAAGATACCACCAAAAAAGAAAATTACAGTGCAATAGCTCTAATGAATATAGATGCAAAAATTCTCAACAAAATTTTAGCCAATAGAATTCAGCATCATATCAAAAAAATAGTACACCATGACTAAGTGGGATTCATACCAGCTCTGCTAGGATGGTTCAATATTAGAAAATCAGTCAATGTAATCCACCACATAAGTAAAAGAATCACATGATCATCTCAATCAATGCAGAAAAGACATTTGACAAAGTCCAACACTCATTCCTAATAAAACGCTCAATAAAATAGATATAGAGGGAAATTCCTCAACATAATAATGGGCATCTATACAAAACCAACAGCTAAAATAATTCTTAATGGAGAGAGGCTGAAAACATTCCCCTTGAGAACAGGAACAAGACAAAGATGCCCTTTATCACCCACTCCTATTTAACATTGTGCTGGAAATCCTAGCTAGAGCAGTAAGGCAGGAAAAAGAAATAAAGGGCATCCAAATTGGTAAGGAAGAAGTAAAACTGTCCCTATTTGCAGATGATATGATGCTATACGTAGAAAACCCTAAAGACTCCACGAGAAAACTGCTGGAACTGATAGAAAGATTCAGCAGTGTAGCAGGATAGAAGATAACAATACAAAAATCCATTGGATTCCTACACATCAATAAAGAGAATGACAAAAAGGAAATAAGGAAAACAATACCATTTATAATAACCTCTAAAATAAAATACTTAGGAATAAATCTAACCAAGGATGTAAAAGAACTATACAAATAAAACTACAAAACGCTAGTGCAAGAAACCAAAAGAGAACTATGTAAATGGAAAAACATACCATGCTCATGGATAAGTAGACTCAACATTGTGAAAATGTCAATTCTACCCAAAGACATCTACAAATACAATGCAATCCCGATCCAAATACTAATAGCATTCTTTAAAGAGATGGAAAAATTAATCATTAACTTTGTATGGAAAGGGAAGAGGCCCCAGGTAAGTAAAGCACTATTGAAGAAGAAGAATAAAGTAGGAGGACTCACTATCTGATCTTAGAAACTACAGTACAGCTATGGTAGTCAAAACAGCCTGATACTGGTCCAATGACAGCTTCACTGACCAATGGAACCGAATTGAGAACCCAGATGTTAAAATGTTAAATGGGAGGCTATTTTGTCCTGTAAGCCTTCATCTTGGGTGAGAATGGCAGCACAATTGGAAGAGTATAGTCAATGTCACTTAAATGTGTACGTAAAAAGTTTTGAAATGGTGTATCTTTGGCTATGTGTATTTTCATCAAAAAAAAAAAAAAAAAAAAACCTGAGAATTCAGAGGGTTAAAATGTTGTGGGGTTGTTAACCAAAGTCATAAAACAGCATGTGTACTACTGTTACATGAGAAACTGTTTGTTCTGTAAGCCTTCACCTGAAGTACAATAAAATATTTTTTAAAAAATAAATAAAATAAATAAATAAATAAAAAACAGCCTGATACTGGTCCAATGACAGCTACACTGACCAATGGAACCAAATTGAGAACCCAGATGTAAATCTATCCATCTGTGGTCACCTGATCTTCGACAACAGTCCCAAGTCCATTAAATGGGGAAAAGACAGTCTTTTTAACAAACGGTGCTGACAAAACTGGATGTCCAAATGCAAAAAAAATGAAACAGGACCCATACCTCACACCATACACAAAAACTAACTCAGAATGGATCAAAGACCTAAATATAAAAACAAAAACTGTAACAATCATAGAATTAAAAATAGGATCAATGCTGGACACCTTAATTCAGCATTAACAGGATACAAACCATTGCATTGGGTAAATCTGCTGCAAAAGACCTCTCTAAAGTGTTAAAAAGCAAAGATGTCACTTTGAGGACTAAGATGCACCTGGCGCAAGCCATGATATTTTAAGTCGTCTCCTATGCATGCAAAATCTGGACAATGAATAAGGAAGACTAAGAAGAATTGATGCATTTGAATTATGGTGTTGGCAGACAATATTGAATATACCATGGACTGCCAGAAAAAAGGACAAGGCTGTCTTAGAAGAATCACAGCCAGAGTGCTGCTTGGAAGCAAAGATGGCAAGACTTTGTCTCACATACTTTGGATGTGTTATCAGGAGGGACCAGTCCCTGGAGAAGGACATCATGCTTGAAGTGTAGGGTCAGCGAAAAAGAGAAAGACCCTCAAGGAGATGGATTAACACAGTGGCTGCAACAGTGGACTCAAACATAACGATTGTGAGGATGGCACAGGACCAGGCAGTGTTTTCTTCTATTGTACGTAGGGTAAACTGAGAGTCTGGAGGGCAGGGCCATTGCCTAAATGGTCTCAGAGAACAGAGGGTTATTGTCAAGGCTTGAGAACTAGTGTAATGTGTTCTGATGACTTGCTTGGTGCCTGTCATCCCTTCTTTCCCTCCAGTTTCTCCCTTTATAATGAAAATGCCTACCTTGTGCCTTTTCCACCATTGTGCTTTAGAAGAAAATACTTTGTATGAAGAGGAATTTTGCCCCAGGATGGAATTTGGACTTGGAGTTAAGATTTTTGGGTTGATATGATGGGGTGAAAGTGTTTTACATGTGGCAAGGACATGAATTTTTTTTAATTGTGCTTTAAGTGAAAGTTTACAGTTCAAGTCAGTTTCTCATACAAAACTTTATACACACATTGCTACGTGACCCTAACTATGTGACAGCACACTCGTTTCCACGCTGGATTTCCTGTGTCCATTTAACCAGCTCCCGTCCCTTTTTGCCTTCTCATCTCATCTCTTGACAGGAGTTGCCCATTTAGTTTCATGTATCTACTTAAACTAAGAAGCACTCTCTTCACGAGTATCATTTTATGTCCCACAGTTTAGACTAATCTTTGTTGAGTTGGCTTTGGGAATTGTTTCAGTTCTGGGCTAACAAAGAGTCTGGGGGCCATGTCTTCCGGGGTCCCTCCAGTCTCAGACCATTAAGTCTGGTCTTTTTACTAGAATTTGAGTTCTGCACCCCACTTTTTTCCTGCTCTGTCGTGGACTCTCTGTTGTGTTCCCTGTCAGGGAGGTCATTGGTGGCAGCTGGGCACCATCTAGTTCTGGTCTCAGGATGATGAAGGCTCTGGTTTATGTGGCCCTTTCTGTCTCTTGGACTAATATTTTCCTTGTGTCTTTGGTGTTATTCATTCTCCTTTGCTCCAGGTGGGTTATGACCAATCGATGTATCTTAGATGGCTGCTTGCTAGCTTTTAAGACCCCAGATGCCACTCACCAAAGTGGGATGCTATCATGGATTGCCTTGTGTCCCCCAAAAATATCTCTCAGCGTGGTTGGGTCATGATTCCCAGTATTGTATGATTGTGTTATCTGATGTGATTTCCTTATGTGTTGTAAACTCTATCACTATGATGAGATTATATGTGATCTCCTTATGTGTTGTAAATTCTATCACTGTGATGAGGTTATACTGATGAGGTTGACAAGGTTAGTGTCTTTATGCAATCTGTTTTGAGATATAAAAGAAACAAGCAGCGACACATGGGAACCTCGTACCACCAAGAAAGCAGCGCTGGGAGCAGACCATGTCCTTTGGACCTGAGGTTCCTGCACTGAGATGCTCCCAGACCAAAGGAAGACTGATGCATTGCAAGGACTTTCCTCCAGTGCTGACAGAGAGAGAAAGCTTCCTCCTGGAGCTAATGCCCTGAATTTGGACTTGTAGCTTAATGGGCTGTGAGAGAATAAACTTCTCTTTGCTATATCCATCCACTTCTTTTAGAGCAGCACTAGATGACTAAGATAGATGCAAAACATTTTCTTAATAAACTTTGTTATGCCAGTGGACTTAGATGTCCCCTGAAACCATGGTCCCCAGCACCCTGCCCCTGGTACTCTGTCCCTCAAAGTGTTTGGTTGTATTCAGGAAACTTCTTAGCTTTGGTTTAGTCCAGTTGTGCTGACTTCCCCTGTAGTGTGTGTTAGGACATGAATTTGGGGGGGACAAAGTGTGGAATGTCATGGATTGAATTGTGTCCTCCCAAAATGTATGTCAATTTGGCTGTGATTCCCAGTATTGTGTGGTTGTCCACCAATTTGTGATCTGATGTGTTGTAAATCCTAACCTCTATGATGTTAATGAGGCAGGATTAGAGGCAGTTATGTTAATAAAACAGGATTCAATCTACAGTATTAAGTGGTATCTTGAGTCAATCTCTTCTGAGATATAAGAGAGAACTGAGCAGAGAGGGACCTTATACCACTAAGAAAGAAGTGCTGGGAGCAGATCACGACCTTTGAACCTGGGGTTCCTGCACTGAGAAGCTCCTAGACCAGGGGAAGATTGATGATAAGGACCCTCCTCCAGAACTGACAGAGAGAGAAACCCTTCTCCTGGAGCTAGTGCCCTGAATTTGGACTTGTAGACTCCTAGACTGTGAGAGAATAAATTTCAGTTTGTTAAAGCCATCCACTTGTGGTCTTTCTGTTATAGCAACACTAGAAAACTAAGACAAAGTATATATTTGTTGGAGCAGTGAAGTTAACAGGATGGCCCCACAAACCATTGTGAATATAATTAACTGCAGTAAACTATATCCTTAAAACATATATAAACTATATATGTTAAAATGGCAAATTTTAGGTTCCTTATACTTTACCACTAAAAAAAAAAAAAAGAGAGAGGGTGGTCACAGACAAAGCACTATTTAAGGGGATTTGCTGATACATAGGATTACTAGCAATGAACCATATTAAAAAGTATGTCTAATTAACTTTACTCAATAATTAAAAACCCCAGTGACATTTCCTTCCATGCCACTCCATTTCAGAACAAGACTCAATCAGCTACTGACTAACACACAAAATGGCCATTCAAAACTGGTGAGAGGATCTACAACTTCAGTGGAATTAAGAGAAAAGATAAAAAAAAAAAAAAAAAAAAAAAGGAAGGGAGCACAGGTGAATTCATCAGGTTAGCTAGGGTATGTGGCAAGGGAGAAGGCTTCAGGAATGTAGGCTGTGGCCACCCTTTATTAACTTCACTGCCCCATCAGTTATGTGCTTCATTTCTGACAGATGAGTACAGATTTCTCAGTATTTCTTAGTGATAATGAGCATGAAGGGGCTGCAAATGACCTCATCCAACTTCCTCAGTCACTGATGTGAAAACTAGGGTCCTATGGAAATAGTTTTTTCCAATATCCAAAGGCCTTTTAGGCAGCAACTTCACATTTTAGTGAACAGAACCCAGAATTCCTGCCTCACAATATTTTCATTTCCCTAAAGCTTTGAAACCATTTGGAGAATGCAGAGACAGAAAAGAAATCTTTAGAAAACTTCAGTAGAAAGAGTCTGCTGGCAATATCTGATCAGGACCCTCATGTGCCTAGAAATGACCTTGAGCTGCCAAGGGAGTTTAGAGGCTGCTACCCCCAAAGTCAGTCCAGCTAGGCTTTTTGAAGACTGGGTGTGAGGTATGAGGTCTTCAAATTCCAACCGAGGCCAATGTATGAGGAGATTTTTGTTGGCTGTTGTTAGTTGCCATTGAGTTGATTAGAACTGCTCTTTAGGAGGGCTTCAAACTGGAACCCCTGCTGAGAATCTGCATTTCTAACAAGTTCCCAGGCAATGCAAATGCTGCTGGTTAGGGACCAATTAGAGCAGTGATTCTCAAAATTTATTAGACATAAGACTCACCTGGGGATCTTCTTAAAATGTAGATTATGATTCAGTATATCTGGGGAGGAAAGGCAAATTCTCAGCAGGGGCTTGAACCAGAACAAACCAGTTCCAAGCCCTGATCCATAGTATTTTCAAGCCTGTGATTACTCAGAAGCAGATAGCCAGGCCTGTCTTTTGAGATTCCTCTGAGTGGGTTTGAACTGCTAATCTTTTGGCCAATAGTTGAGGGCTTAACCATTTGTACCATTCAGGGACTGTTGTTGGCTGTTGTTGTTCTTGTTGGGTGCCACTGAGTCAACTTTGACTCACAGCGACCCCATGTAACAGAGTAGGCTATAATCTTTACAGGAGCATATCGCTAGGTCTTTCTCCCATGTAGTTGCCGGCTGGGTTTGAACCACCAACCTTGGTTGGCAGCTGAGTGCTTAACCGTTGTGCAACTAGGGCTCCTTTTGTTGGCTAAAAAAAAAAAAAAAAAAAACATTGCAATTGAGCCAATTTCAACTCATAGTGACCCTGCAGGACAGAGTAGAACTGCCCCACAGGGTTTCCAAGGAATGGCTGGTGGATTCGAACTGCCAACCTTTCAGTTAGCAGCAATTTAGTTTTGGTTCTGGCCTCATCCCTTCCCATTTCTGACCCTCAGTTTCCTTATTTGTAAAATACAGATTAAATGCTCCTAATGTTGTAATTCTCAGAGACGTCAGAATTAGCTAAATCACTTAATAACATAATCGTCTTGGAGAGTGAAAGATAAGGAGTAAAAAACAGAGTAAATTGTTTTAATTTTTTAATTTTTATTATTGTGTTTTTAGTGAAAGTTTACAGTTCAAGTTAGTCTCTCATACAAAAATTTATACATACATTGTTTTGTGACCCTACTTGCTTGCCCTATACTGTGACAGCACACTCTTCCTTTCCACCCCAGATTTCCTGTGTCTATTCAGCCAGCTCCTGACCCTCTCTGCCTTCTCATCTCGCCTCTGGACAGGAGCTGCCCATTTAGTCTCATGTATCTACTTGAGCTAAGAAGCACACTCTTCACAAGTATCATTTTATGCCCGATAGTCCAGTCTAATCTTTGTCTGAAGTGTTGGCCTCAGGAATGGTTTTAGTTTTGGGCTAACAGCCCAGGGGCCACATCTTCCAGGGTCCTTCCAGTCTAAATCAAACCATTAAGTCTGGTCTTTTTACTAGAATTTGAATTCTGCACCCCACTTTTCTCGTGCTCCATCAGGGACTCTCTGTTGTGTTCCCTGTCAGGGCAGTCATTGTGGTAGCCAGGCACCATCTAGTTCTTCTGGTCTCAGGCTGATGAAGTCTCTGGTTTATGTGGCCCTTTCTATCTCTTGGGCTAATACTTTCCTTGTATCCATGGTGTTCTTCATTCTCCTTTACTCCAGGTGGGTTGGCACCAATTGATGCATCTTAGATGGCAGCTCGCTAGATTTTAAGACCCCAGACGCCACTCACCAAAGTGGGATGCAGAACATTTTCTTAAAAAACTTTGTTATGCCAATGGACTTAGATGTCCCCTGAAACCATGGTCTCCAGCCCCCTGCCCCTGGTACTCTGTCCCTCAAAGTGTTTGGTTGTATTCAGGAAACTTCTTAGCTTTGGTTTAGTCCAGTTGTACTGACTTCCCCTGTAGTGTGTGCTGTCCTTCCCTTCACCTAAGATAATTCTTGTCTACTTTCTAGTTAGTGAATACCCGTCTCCGCCCCTACCCACCATCATAACCATCAAAGAATGTTGTCTTCTGTGTTTAAACCTTTTCTCGGGTTATTATAATAGTGGTCTTATACAATATTTGTCCTTTTGCGACTAAGTTCACTCAGCATAATACCTTCCGGATTCCTACATGTTATGTTTCATGGATTCATCGTTGTTCTTTATCGTTGTGTAGTAATCCATTGTGTGAGTATACCATAATTTGTTTATCCGTTTGTCTGTTGATGGGCATCTAGGTTGTTTCCATCTTTTTGCTATTGTGAACAGTGCTGCAATGAACATGGGTGTGCATATAGCTATTTGTGTGACGGCTCTTAATTTTCTAGGATATATTCCAAGGAGTGGGATTGCTGGATCGTATGGTACTTCTATGTCTAGCTTTTTAAGGAAGCACCAAATCGATTTCTGAAGTGATTGTACCATTTTACATTCCCACCAACAGTGTATAAGTGTTCCAGTCTCTCCACAACCTCTCCAACATTTATTATTTTGTGTTTCTTGGATTAATGCTAGCCTTGTTGGGGTGAGATGGTATCTCATTGTAGTTTTGATTTGCATTTCTCTAATGGCTAATGATTGTGAGCATTTCCTCATATGTCTGTTAGCCGCCTGAATGTCTTCTCTGGCGAAGTACCTGCTCATATCTTTTGCCCATTTTTAAATTGGGTTGTTTGTCTTTTTGTTATCGAGGTTTTGCAGTATCTTGTAGATTTTAGAGATTAGATGCTGATCGGAATTTTCGTAGCAAAAAATTTTTTCCCAGTCTGTAGGTTGTCTTTTGACTCTTTTGATTGGTCTTTTGATGAGCATAAGTGTATGATTTTTAGGAGCTCCCAGCTATATAGTTTCTCTTGTGGTGCTTGTGCATTGTTACTTATGGTTTATATTCTGTTTATGCTATGTATTAGGGCTCCTAGCATTGTCCCTGTCTTTACTTCCATGAGCTTTATTGTTTTTGGTTTTATATTTAGGTCTCTGATCCATTTTGAGTTCGTTTTTGTGCATAGTGTGAGGTATGGGTCTTGTTTCAGTTTCTTGCATATGGATATCCAGTTATGCCAGCACTATTTGTTAAAGAGACTGACTTTTCCCCAGTTAATGGAGTTTGGGCATTTGTCAAATATCAGCTGCTCATAAGTGGATGAATTTACTTCTGGATTCTCAATTCTGTTCCATTGGTCTATGTATCTGTTGTTGTACCAGTACCAGGCTGTTTTGACTACTGTAGTGGTATAATAGGTTCTAAAATCAGGGAATGTGAGGCCTCCCACTTTGTTCTTCTTCTTCAGTAATGCTTTACTTATCTGGGGCCTCTTTCCATATCAAATTGGTGATTTGCTTCTCCATCTCATTAAAAAATGCCGTTAGAATTTGGATGGGGATTGCACTGTATCTGTAGATTGCTTTGGGCAGAATTGACATTTTCACAATGTTAAGTCTTCCTATCCATGAGCAAGATCTGTTTTCCCACTTATGCAGGTCTCTTTTGGTTCCTTGCAGTAGTGTCTTGTGGTTTTCATTGTATAGGTCTTTACATCTCTGGTTAGATTTATTCCTAAATATTTTATCTTTTGGGGGGCTATTGTAAATGGTATTGATTTGGTGATTTCCTCTTCAAAGTTCTCTTTGTTGGTGTAGAGGAATCCAACCAATTTTTGTATGTTTATCTTGTATCCTGATACTTTGCTGAAATCTTCTATTAGTTCCAGTAGTTCTCTTGTGGATTCTTTGGGGTTTTCTGTGTACAGGATCGTATCAATCTGCAAATACAGATACTTTTACTTCTTCCTTACCAATATGGATGCTCTTTTTCTCTTTTTCTAGCCTAATTGCTCTGGCTAGGACCTCCAGCATAGTGCTGAATAAGAGTGGTGATAAAGGGCATCCTTGTCTGGTTCCTATTCTCAAGGGGAATGCTTTCAAAGTCTTCTCCATTTAGGATGATATTGGCTGTTGGCTTTGTGTAAATGCCCTTAATTATGTTGAGGAATTTCCCTTCTATTCCTATTTTGCTGAGAGTTTTTATCATGAATGGGTGTTGAACTTTGTCAAATGCCTTTTCTGCACTGATTGATAAGACCATGTGGTTCTTGTCTTTTGTTTTATTAATGTGATGGATTACACTGATTGTTTTTCTGATGTTGAACCATCCTTGGATACATTGTATAAATCCCACTTGATGATGGTGAATTTTTTTTTTTGATACGTTGTTGAATTCTATTGGCTAGAATTTTGTTGAGGATTTTTGCGTCAATGTTCATAAGAGATATTGGTCTGTAATTTTCTTTTTTTTTTTGGTGGTGTCTTTACCTGGTTTTGGTATCTGGGTTATGCTGGCTTCACAGAATGAGTTTGGGAGTATTCTGTCATTTTGTATGCTCTGAAATACCTTTAGTAGTAGTGGTGTTAACTCTTCTCTGAAAGTTTAGTAGAATTCTCCAGTGAAACCATCTGGGCCAGGGCTTTTTTTTGTTGGGAGTTGTTTAATTACCTTTTCAATCTCTTCTTTCGTTATGGGTTTATTGTTCTACTTCTGATTGTGTTAATTTAGGTAGGTAGTAAGTTTCTAGAAATTTGTCCATTTTCTCTAGGTTTTCAAATTTGTTAAGAATACAATTTTGCATAGTATTCTGTTACGATTCTTTTAATTTAAGTTGGGTCTGTTGTGATATCACCCATCTCATTTCTTATATGGGTTATCTGCTTCCTCTCCTGTTTTTCTTTTGTCAGCTTGGCCAGTGGTTTATCGATTTTGTTGATCTTTTCAAAGAACCAGCTTTTGGTCTTGTTAACTCTTTCAATTGTTTTTTCTATTTGCTATTTCATTTAATTCTGCCCTAATTCTTACTATTTCCTTTCTTCTGGTGCCTGAGGGCTTCTTTTGGTGCTCTCTTTCTACTTGTTCCTATTGTAGGGTTAATGTTTTGATTATGGCCCTTTCTTCTTTTTGGATGTGTGCATTTATTGCTATAAACTGACCTCTGAGCACTGCTTTTGCTGTGTACCAAAGGTTCTGGTAGGATGTGTTTTCATTCTCGTTTGAGTCTATGAATTTCTTTATTCCATCCTTAATTTCTTCTATAACCCAGTGTTTTTGAGTAAGGTGCCGTTCAGTTTCCACGTGTTTGATTTTTTTTTCTTTTCTTTTTCTGTTACTGATGTCTACTTTTATGGCTTTATGGTCAGAAAAGATGCTTTGTAATATTTTGATGCTTTGGATTCTGTCAAAGCTTGCTTTATGGCCTAACATTCTGGAGAATGTTCCATGTGCATTGGAAAAGAAAGTATACTTCTCTGCTGTTGGGTGGAATGTTCGGTATATGTCCATGAGATCAAGTTGGTTGATTGTTGCATTTAGATCTTTCGTGTCTTTATTGAGCTTCTTTCTGGATGTTCTGTCCTTCACCAAAAATGGAGTGTTGAAGTCTCCTACTATAATTGTGGAGCTTTCTCTTTCCAGTGCTGTTAGAGTTTGTTCTACATATCTTGGAGCCCGGTCATTGGATGTGTAAATATTTATTATAGTTATGTTCTCCTGGTATACTGATCCTTTAATCATTATATAGTGTCCTTCCTTATACTTTGTGGTGGATTTTACTTTAAAGTCTATTTTGTCAGAGATTAATATTGCCACTCCTGCTCTTTTTTGAATGTTTGCTTGATATATTTTTTCCATCCTTTGAGTTTTAATTTGTGTCTTTAAGTCTAAGGTGTGTCTCTTGTAGGCAGCATATAGTGTGATCATGTTTTTTTATCCATTCTGCCACTCTCTATTGGTGCATTTAGTTCATTTACATTCAGCATAATTATTGATAGGTATGAGTTTAATGCTGTCATTTTGATGTCTTTCTTTGTGTGTTGCTGACAGTTTCTTTGTTCCATTTAATTTTCTGTGCTAAGTCTTTTTTCTTTATGTATTTTCATCTTTTTCATTGTTGTTGATTTTGTATTTGCTGAGTCTTTATGTTTTTCTTGTTTTTTATTTTGATGTGTAGGATTGTTAGTTTCCTTTGTGGTTACCTTAATATTTACTCTCATTTTTCTAAGTTTAAACCAGTCTTTTATTTCTTTATATTGTCTTGACTTCCTCTCCATATTAAAAACCTATGTCAACATTTTTTAGTCCTTTTTTGTTTTAATGTTGTCATCTTTTACATATTGACAGCTCTGTTTCCCTATTTTCAGTGTTTTAGCTTTATTTTTGTGACTTCCCTGTCTGAGTTGATATCTGGTTGCTCTGTCCTGTGTTCTAATCTTGGGTTGTTATCTGATGTTACGGATTTTCTAAGTGGAGGACTCCCTTTAGTATTTCTTGTAATTTTGATTTGGTTTTTACAAATTCCATATACTTCTGTTTATCTGGAAATGCCCTAGTTTCACCGTCATATTTGAGAGAGAGTTTTGCTGGATATATAATTCTCAGCTGGCAGTTTTTTTCCTTCAAGGCTTTATATATGTCATCCATTGCCTTCTTGCCTGCATGGTTTCTGCTGAGTAGTCTGAGCTTAGTCTTATTGAGTCTCCTTTGCAGATTATTTTTTATTTATCCCTAGCTGCTCTTAACATTCTCTATCTTTGGTTTCGGCAAGTTTGATTATAATATGTCTTGGTGACATTCTTTTGGGATCTACCTTATGTAGGGTTCAATAAGCATCTTAGATAGCTATCTTCTCAGGTGAGGAACCTGCTTAATGGGCAGACTGGTGTCAGATGTCACAAACCTGCCACTTCACAGCTGAAAAATCTGAAGTTAGACTTCAGGTATATACCCTGTTGTACTGTGGTAATGAGGGCCTGTGCTGTTGAAATGGGCCCACACAAGTCTATGCAGGGGTGAAAGGCATTCAAAGTCTGCAGACCCCTTATGCTTGTGCCTAGGCGAAGGAGCTGTGCCAACCCTGAGGTCCTGGCTTAGGGGAGCCAGCAGCTTACTTTTTTCCATTTGTTAATTTATTCCATCTCCAAGGCCGGGAGAATGGCTCAGGGGACTCAGCAATTGGCAATCACTGAAGCTGGCCCGGGACCCAGTGCAGAGTGGGGCAGAGGGAGGTAAATGGGAGACAGGTTTTTCCCAAATGGGGTTTTTTTTTTTTTTACCCCCATGGTAGCTCAGACACAAGTACTTATCTTTAGTCACTTGAGTGCTGCTTTTCACTGGTTCTGGACGGCTGAGTAGACTCTGTCGCTGGGCCCCTTCCATTATGGAAAATGCCTCCTCGCCTCACCATGCACAGGAGCTGATCAGGCCTGAAGGGCTCAGGCTCCTGCCAGGTCAGGTCTGGCAACTCCTCACTACTTCCAAATCGTCTCTCCCTCCCCCAGCCACTCAGTCGGATTCCTCAACTTTGCCTTTGATGTTCAGGGCTCCTAGATTGTCATATACAATCGATTCACTTGTTTTTTTGGGTCTTTGTTGTAAGAGGGACTGCAGGAAGTGTCTGACTACTCTGCCATCTTGGCCTTGCCCTCCAGTAAATATTTTTTAACAGATTAAAATTAAAGCTGGAGTTGGTTTTTAAGTTTAGCTTTTTTTTTTTTTAAACCTATTAGACATAAGACTCACATTCTAATGTTCTCATTTCAAAACACTGTGACCAAGTGCACGCTTCTGGAGAGAAAATTATTTTAGATCATTTTTTTATACTTTTAAATAGAATGCATACTGTAATTAGATGAATTACATTAATATTTTCCTATACATATCATACACCTGGAAAGCTAGTTAACACAATGAAAAACAGTGGGTTTTTTTTTTTTTTCATTTAGTATTCACAAGCAATATTTACTAAGTAGTTTATTATGTGATTTCTGTGAAAATACATTGTAGATTTTCATTAAAATAAACATAGGTTTAAAACACCATTAGGATTCTCAGAAGTATACAATCCAAAACTAAAAATTTTAAACAGACCAATCATTTCACATGGGAAGAAGCTATGAAAAGAGATAACTGTACTGCTTGATCCAGATTGATTGCTCATTATACTTTCCTAGAAGAAAATGGTAAATGAGATATAAGGCTCTGAGAGCAAAATTCACAAAATACAAAAACCTGAATGTCTCCGAATTCAATTTAATGAAGCTTATATATGATTAGCTGTTTTAATTACAATTTCAAGTCTTATAGGAATTCCATTTTTTTCCAAGACAAACATGCATATATCCTTATTATACAAAAGGGAAGAAAACATCTGATTTTAAACAGTTGGGCTTTTTACTTGTCGAGCTCAGTGGTCAACATTTTATTTTCCTTCACAGTCCGGCATTCATCTGAGTCATTAACTTATCCAATTTGATTGCTAGGGCCATGTTACCTTTAATCTTCAATTTTCCTGACATGAATGCCATTGTTGGTTTTAGTTTCCCTAAACCAAGAAAATGAGAGAGAGAAAAGCATCAGTTGGTGCCCTTAGGGATGTATCACTTCAAGAACACACATCATAAAAAGATCTCTTTGAGTTCTATACACCTAGGAAGCACAGAAATTTCTATTACAGCATTTCATATCAGTATCTTGGGAATCCCAGTTCCTACAGTTAGGTGTCAACAATATCCTATAAGAGATAATGTAAAAACAACAACAAAAGATTATAGCAATAAGCTGAAGATGCAACATTTATATATTTAGTCACAGTACACTAAAGGATACATAGTCCTCAAATGACTTGTGATAAACAAATACCATTTTAGTTAATTTTCCAGTCTATTGAAGTTAATTAAGCTTTTAATACTTCAAGTTTAAATTCAAAACAAACAGTACAAGTATATACATTAAAAAAAGATCTTATTTTAATGTCCTGTTCCATTTCATATTACAGTACTAATAAAGTATATTTGAATTTGAAAAAAAAAGATCTTAGTATAGTGTATGGACACAAAAGTATGTATTAGCATTATATTAACCATAGAAATGCCAGGGTATAAAATGTAAGCACTAAAATAGACTTGTTGCTATTAACAATATAGTATATAATTAATGTAGGCTCCATGGATGGAGAGAACTTTGTTTTTATTTGTTACTCTCATTTCCAGTGCTAGTACAATGTCTGTCAAGCAGTGGAATGAACGAGGAAGTTGAGGCTCAGTGAGGTTTCTGAGACTTGCCCACAGTCACACAACTTGTATATAGCAGCCCTGCAATTCAAAGCCAGGCCTGTCTCTCATTTATAGTTTCTGCCTTATGACACTTTATAAACAGGTCATATCCCTTAGAAGGCAGAATACATGCTTGGTGCACCAGTAAACCTCCACTGTGCTCTTTGTAGAAAGAATGTGTGGGCTAATTTATTTTATATATTATACAGTGTCTTAGTCATCATCTAGTGCTGCTGTAACAGAAACACCACAAGTGGATGGTTTTAACGAAGAGAAGTTTATTTCCTCACAGTTAAAGTAGGCTAAAAGTCCAAATTCAGGGCATCAGCTCCAGGGGAAGGTTTTTTCTCTCTGTCGGCCTTCTCTTCGGTGTTCCCACGGACTAGGGGCTTCTCTGCGCAGGGACCATGATCAAAAGGACGCACTCTGCTCCTGGCACTGCTTTCTTGATGGTATGAGGTCCCCCTGTCTCACTGCTCACTTCTGTCTTTTATATCTCAAGACATTGCCTCAGGATACAATCCAATCTTGTAGACTGAGTCCTGTTACTAACACGACTGCTGCCCATCCTCCCTCATTAACATCATAGAGGCAGAATTTACAACTTATAGGAAAACCACACAATACCAGGAATCATGGCCCAGCCAAATTGATACACACATTTTTTGGGAACATAATTCAATCCATGACATACAGTAAAACCTGCAAAAGCTGGAACCACCTGTGTAAGCTGGAAACCTTGCAGAGAAGGAAAACTCAGATACTTTCCACCAAGACAAGTGATAGAAAAGTGTTAAGACTGTATCCTGTCAAAGGAGGAAAACTTTCAAGACCCAGAAAAATAAGGCAGTCCTGTCGAGTTCCCTCTCTCAGGTTTCATGGTATAAATATATCAAGTACATTATATACATTTATATATACACACATATATATAATATCGAGATACTAAACACCTTTACATTATTCAAAATAGGAGTTGTAGCAAAGCAGTAAAGGTTGGCTAGAGATCAAGTCCAACTATTTTAATGAATAAATTGAACTGTATAATACTTGAAGAAAACAGGATGTTAAAACACCTAAGCTTACAAATCATAGATTAAAGGATAACTAATTTACACAGAAGCTACTGGAAAATCTTTATTCTTTGAAGGAACAGAACAGCTCCCCAAAAGACTTAGTAACATTTGGGTGTCCTTCAATAAAAAACTGGTTCCATGCTGTCTCTGTCATGGATTGAATTGTGTCCCCCAAAAATATCTGCCGACTTGGCTAGGTCATGATTGCCAGTATTATATGATTGTCCACCATTTTGTCATCTAATGTGATTTTCCTATGTGAAGTGAGATTAGGGGCAGTTATGTTAATGAGGCAGGATTCAATCTAAAAGATCAGGTTGTGTCTTAAGTCAATCTCTTTTGAGATATAAAAGAGAGAAGCAGAGAGACAAGGCGACTTCATACCACCAGGAAATAAAAGCCAGGAGAATAGCGTGTCCTTTGGATCCAGGGTCCCTGTGCTTAGAAGCTCCTCCACCAGGACCTTCCCCTAGAGCCAAAAGAGAGAGAAAGCGTTCCCCTGGAGCTGGTGCTCTGAATTTGGACCTCTAGCTTCCTAAACTGTGAGAGAATAAATTTCTCTTTGTTAAAGCCATCCACTTGCAATATTTGTTATAGCAGCACTAGATAGCTAAGACAAACTCTACAGTGAAACCCACCACATACAGAGCTTCCAGTCAGCTTTATAGCACTTTGCCCATAAAGATGAATTGAAGTTAAATGGAGAGAAAGACAGATAAAAGGAACTTGGAGGAAAGACAGAGAATGCAGGAGCATAAGAAAAGTAAAAGTAAGTAAATTAAGAACTTACACAAAATTCCATAACTCATGTCCTCAGAGGTAAGATATTGGGACCATGTATCAAAAACAGGATGCTGGAGAAGGAAGGGGTAAGAGGAGGAGTATGGAGAGAAGGGGGTATTAAAAAAGGAAGGGATGAAAAGAGGAAAGGAGAAGGGAAGGAGAAAGGAGAGGGAGCTGAAGAAAGTGGGAGTAGAATGAGGAGGAAGTGAGTAAGAGAAGAAGAAAGAATCAGAAAACAAAGATGAGCTCTTGGGAATTAAAATTTTGATAGATAGAATGAAAATGCAATAGAATGGTAGCAAGAAGGTGAAAACTAGAAAGTTGAAGAAAAAAATGATTAAATCAGAGGATCAATTTTTTTCCACCTAGAAAGTGAGAATGGAGAAAATTGAGAGACACAGAGAAGTATCAAAGAAATGATGTAAGAATATTTCCAAGGGGTCCACCAAATACCCAAGGACACAAAAAGCACATCAGCCTGTATTATTGTGAAATGTCAGAACACTACAGTCAAAGGGATGATTCTGACTCCAGAAGCTTTCAGAAAGGGGAGGGGTGGATGCAAAAGATTAAGAATAAGCATAGTATCAAATTCTCAGTGGTAATCTTAGAAGATGGAGTAATGACTTCAAAAATTTTGAGGGAAAGAATTTCAACCCAGAAATCTCTACTCAGCCAATCAATCAATCTTGTGTGTTGGTAGAATAAAAGTTATTTCAGATACACACAAAAAATTACCTCTTATGCATTCTTTTGTCACAAAGCTGTTGGAGAATGTATGTTGCTAAAATGAGGACATAAACCAAGAAAGAAGACATGACATCCAGAAAATAGGAGATTTCAACATAGTAAAGAGTTAAAGGAATTCCTAGAATATCCCCTGTGCAGCAGGCTTACTGAGCTACCGTTTAGACTAACAAGATGACAAAGGGCTCCAAGAAAAAGAGTGAACTGATTATCTGACACATTCAAAAAAGTAGAAGATTGTATCAAGAAGTTGTGGGAAGAGATAGGAAGACTTTGCTTAGTTTCTTTATACCTATCCTAATGGGGAGTGGGAGTAAAGAAGAGGAGGAGAAGAGGAGGAGAAGGGAAAAGGGAGGGGAGGAGGGGGATGGGAAGAGGAGAAAATATGTGCACACCATGTATCTGATAAAAAACATGCATGTATAAAGAACTCTTATAACTCAATAAAAAAAATCAATTTAAAAATGGGCAAAGGGAGACTAAAGGGGCACAACAGCCGACAGACAAAGACTAGAAGGCACATGGGGACAGGAAAGCTGGCAATAAAAAGGGAGCCCAAGGTCAGGAAGGGAGAGTGTTGACATGTCATGGGGTTGTTAACCAATGTCATTAAAAAAAAAAAAGGAGCAAAGGAGTTGAATAGACAGTTTACCAAATAAGATATATAAATAGCTATTATCCACATGAAAAGATATTCAACATCATTAATTATTAGGGAAATGCAAACTGAATCCACAATGAGACCACTACATACCCACTAGAATGGCTATAAAAAAGACAGTAATAGGTGTTGGTGAGGACATGAAGAAACTAGAGCTGCAAACAATTGATAGTTTCTTTAAAAGTTAAATGTCAAAATGTCATATGACACAGCAGTTCCACTCCTAGGAATCTATGCAAGAGAAATGAAAATATACATCCACACAAAGACATGCTTGACAATATTCACAGCAACATTATCCATTATAACCAAAACCTGAAATAATTCAAATGTCCATCAGTTGGTAAGTAGATAAACAATTATGTGGTATATCCATACAATGTAATACTATTTAGCAATAAAAAGGAAGTGAACTACTGACACGTTATAGCATGGATGAATCTCAAAAGCCTTCTGCTAAGTTAAAAGTAGCTAGACACAAAAGACTACCTACTGTTGGATTCAATTTATTTGAAATGTCCAAAAAGACAAATCTATATATAGAGACAGAAAGCAGATTAGCATCTGACTGGCTCAGGGGTGGAAAAGAGGATTGACATAAAGAGGCATGAAGGAATTTTCTGGGATGACAGAACTGTTCTAAAACTGAATTGTAGTGATGGTTGTACGACTATAAATTCACTAAAAATTATATACACTTAGAATGGGTGCATTTTATGGTATAATTATACCTAAGCAATACTGTTTAAAAATTAACTATTTTTTAAAAACAGCTATTAAGCACAATGTACTACAGATACTCCTCTACTCCATATATCAATCAGATAAAGCAATCTTGTACAGTTTATTTCTATCATACTGCTTTACCAGGCAGTGGCCTCTACTGGCCAAAAGAAGAGATTGATTATTTGATCAATTAATTACCTTAAGTTTTTATGTTTATAACATATCGACTATACAAATTAGGCCATATAAATGGTTATGGTTTCTTAAAGGAGAATGCTTAGGATGTAAGGCCTAGTGTTAACGCCCAATCAAAGGGAAGATGGAATAAAGGGTAAGAATGAAAGGACATAAGCGGCAGCAAACTTGCTTGCTCCCAATCTAAACCTCTGCTATAAAATCGATCTCATAAAAATAGTTACTGTTTTTTAAAAAATTAATACCTGACTGATCTCCCCCAGTCAATCCAGGGGCACATTCATAGAAAGAAATAGGAAGCCCACTATTCCAAGTTTATACTACAGAAATAAAATGGAAGTTTAAAAAGTCACTTAATTCTTTCATCTTTGGAGGGCAGAATAGTGTACTGATTAAGAACATGAGCTTTAGAGTTAGCCTGGATTCAAATCCTGGCTCCAACATTTGCTCAATCACTATGTGACCCTGGGTTTATTGTTTAACCCAACAAAGCCTCAGTCTCCATTTCCGTAAAATGGAGGAAATATTTTATTGCAAAGGATTGTTAGGAAGATTGCTTACCCCATAGTGATCATACAATAATCATTAGCTATAATTATTATTTCAATTTAGAAGCTGACAAAAAATTTTTTTGAACATTTTATTGTTGTTTAGGTGAAAAATTACAGAGCAAATTAGTTTCCCATTCAACAATTTATACACAGCTTGTTTCATGACATTGGTTGTAAATTCTGAATGTTGTCAACACTCTCCCCACTTCCTCCCTGGGTTCCCCGTGTCTAGTCGTTCAATTTTCCTGCCCCTCTCTTCCTTTTGAACTTTGCTTCCGGGCAAATGCTGTTCTTTAGGTCTCACTTAGTTCACTGTTCTGAGGTATACATTCCTCACTGGTGTTATTGTTCATTTTATAGGCCTGTCTATTGTATGGCTATCATGTAATCTCCAGGAGTCATTTCCGTACTGATTTAGAAAATAATATTGGAATCATTTATTCCCTGTCCTTGAGCATAGAGAATGTGACCCAGCTAGAGCTGGGCTCACAAGACCTCACAAGGACACATCAACTGGGCCCTGAGGTATAAAGACAATAACTAAGATAATCTTGGAAAATATCTTTTAGGGAAACTTTCACATAAAGCCAATCAAACAGAACACAAAAAACTTTCCACTCTTATCTTTTTCTATTAGCATTTAGTGAATAGAAGTTTGTTGGACCAGTGAAGACCCTCCTGACTCTGGTTACTGAAACCTGTACCAATGATTTTTAAGAAAGACAATTCAAAATGTAGGATCATAGTTTCTAGCCAATATAAAAAGGCTAAGCTTTCAATGGTTTTGCCCATTTGTAATGTTAATATATACTGATGGCTCTGTAACTGGTCTTGGGACTTGGGCAGACATAGCTGTGGCAGCATACTTACCCGTTTTCCCACTTTTGTCTATTCTGTAATGGTCTTTGGACTTGGACAGACATGGCTGTGGCAGCATGCTTGTCCATTTTCCCGTTCTTGCCTGCTCTGTAATATTCTTTGGACTCAGGCCGACATGGCTCTAGCAGCATGTTTGTCCGCTTTCCCACTTTTATCTGTTCTGTGATATTTCCTTGCACTCTGGCAGACATGGCTCTGACAGCATGGTTGTCCTTTTCCCACGTCTGCCCTTTTGAATATATGCCGAATAAAACTTCTTGCTTTATTAAACTTTATGATGTTTTTCCCCTATAACAGTACCAAGTTTGAATGACAATAAATGTTTAAGTGGTCTTTAAGTTAAAAAAATTATATATTTATAAGATTCAAATTCACCAAATATTTACTGAGTATCTCCTATATCCAAAGCACTGTGTTTAAGCTCTATGGAGAAATAGTCGTTGAAACACTAAATAAACATGAAGCAAATTATTAAAAATAATTGAAAAGATACCTATTCATTAAATGAAAAGATGTTATAATGTATTAAAAAAGGTTACCAAAAATATTAATAGTATGATCTTGTTATAAGCACAAATATACATTTATATACATTTACCAAAAAAGTATATAAGATGCTAAGCCAAAACTAACTGAGGGTAATATTTCATTGGTAGGATCCTGTTGCCATCGAGTCAATTCTGACTCATAGCGACCCTGTGAGACAGAGAACTGCCCCACAGGGTTTCCAAGGCTGTAATCTTTACGGAAGCAGACTGCCACATCTTTCTCCTGTGGAGTGGCTGGTGGGTTTGAATTGCCGACCTTTTGGTTAGCAGCCAAGCGCTTAACCAGTCGGGCTCCTTCAGTGGTAGGATAAAGAATAATTTTATTTATTTTTCCTAAGTGTATTTTCTGATTTATTTATTTTTTTATTTTATTGTACTTCAGGTGAAGGCTTACAGAACAAATAGTTTCTCATGAAACAGTAGTACTCATGTTGTTTTATGACATTGGTTAACAACCCCACAACATATTAAGCCTCTAAATTCTCAACCTTTTTTTTTTTTTTTTAATTTTCTGATTTTTGTACAATGAACATTTAACACTTGTATAATAAAAAGGGATAGTTGAAGAAAATTTGACTATGAGTACATAATATAGATTGCTTTAGACAGTATGTAATCCATCAGCATCCTGCATTAGAACTGGAAAGCAAGATTTACAGGGCACAAACAGAATACTGTGATCTTAATTTATACAGATTAAAACAAAACAAACAACAACAAAAAATAACTTTTATAACTCATTACATGAAAGATCTTTATATTAAAATGTTTTAGTTTAAAAGTAGTCAGTGCTGCTTCTAATAAATACATGTATTAATTAATTTACCATTTGGAATAGTGTTCTAAGAGTTGAAAATAAGAGAAAATACCCTTAAAATTTTTTTTCTGGCACAACTAGAGGTCCATGGGCAGAATAGAGAATCATGTAAAACTTTCTCCGGTTTAGGAATTCCACGGAAATCAGGGTTTCTGGGCCATAGTGTGCCTGGTGGCACAGTGGCTATGGTGATTAACTAACTGAAAGATCAGTGGTTCAAAACCACCACTGGCTCCAAGGGAAAAAGATGCTGCAGTCAGCTTCCATAGAGATTTATAGCCTTGGAAGCCCTATGGGGTCCCTAGGAATCAGAATCAACTCAAGGCCAGTGAGTTTGGGCCATGGTAGAGGCAGGGCTTCAAACTAGTTCGTTCTGGTTCAAACCTCTGCTGAGAATTTGCATTACCACCCCAGATATACTGATTTGGATCTACATTTTAACAAGATGGGGGGGCGGGGGAGAATTCTCATGTATAATAAATTTTGAGAACCACTGCTCTACTAGTGGTTCTCAGAAATGGCCCCTAAGCAGCAGCATTAGCATCACCTGGAAACTTGTTAGAAATGCAAATTCTCTGCAGGGGTTCAAACCAGAATGAACTGATTCAAATCCCTGGGTAGATGGTTGGTATCTTCTATTAGCACAGCTGGCAAGATTGAGGAATGATCTTAACAGCGGCATCACTAGGGGAGTAAGGGAGGTACAGACCATACCGGTGACATTGTCAGAAGGGGTGACACCAAAATGACTGTCTGTAAAATTTTTGTGCAGTATTTCAGCAGAAATTTATTATTTTTATAAAAATATCTCTATAGTTAAACAACAGAAAAATTTTTCATAAGCCTAGCTTACATGTGTCAATATACTTACAATGTTAAGTCTATGCTAATTTTACAAGTCTATGCTAATTTACTTTGTGAACTTTCGAATGTGCTTTGGTTAGAGTTGTCATTATTACCCAATTACATGATGCTTCGAATCATGTGGTTTCGTCTGCACGTGCTATAAGAACGCGCTGTTGTTTTCATTGCTGCCAGTGTTTTTATAGTTGCCGATTGTGTCAAGTTTTCTGGTGTTTTAGCTACAATACTGTGGCAATTAGTAACACCAACCCTAGTGATGCCACGGGACCATAATCTCAATAAAGGAGCTGCAGCTCAGTTCGGCACCTCTGGTGACCAAGGTCTTATTGAAAATATGATCTCTTAGTCCAGTTAGTAAGATGAAGCCTACCTACAAGTCCTTTTGAATTATCCCTCTGTTCCCAACATTTTCTTATTGGCTTCTCAGTAACACAAAATGGAAAATCTGACATCTATTCCCTGTTTGCTGGATGAGTAGAAGGGGCAGTAAAGGCAACAGTCAGAACAGCCTTCACAAGACTACAAGCTCTTCAATATCAAGGGCTGCTAAGATGCCGCTGCTACATTAATGAGCCTTGATTATTTGGAAAGGGATAAAGCAAAAGGTCAGATCTAAATTTTCTTTAAATATGTAAACTAATAAAATCGAAAACTCACCAGAAAACATTTTTACAAAATCTTCAGTAGACATACTCATCACCACATCTGCCCTGTCAGGGGGCTCTCCACGTCCGACATTCCCACCCTTGCTTTTAAGATCAAGAAACCATGTTCCACCATCTTCACCTACACAGAAGATAAATATATAGAAATAAATACCAAAGAAGCTCTGTTCTTCTTAAACTTTAGAATAATCTTACATACATAATGCTGTTTCCCAAGTTAAAATCCTCAGGCTTCTAGCAATCAAATTCAGTAAATATTTATTAAGTATTTCTTAAGTGCCAAGCACTACACTAGGCTCTGAAGACTCTGTAATAAACAAGAAAAACATGGTTGTGCTTACAAAAGAAAAGGAGGAGGAAGATGTGGGAGCATATTAACAAAGAGTCAGGAAAGCGCCAATGAAGCTGAGATTTAAAAAATAAGTAAGAATTAGCTAGATGAACAGGGAAGTGGGAAAATGCTTCAGCTAATGAGAACGAGACATGCAAAAAAAACCCGAATCAAGAGTGTAGCAAGTTTGAAGAACTGAAGATAGTACAGGAGGACCAGGATGTAAAGGTGTAGAGAGTGCCATTAGGTTGAGTGAGTTGAGGTGGTCAAGGCCCAGAGAACAGAAAACCGTATAAAGGGATTTTGTCATGGAAGGAGAATGCCCTAATAAAGTTTGTATTTGAAACATATCAACCTAACTGCAGTGTAGATAATATACTGGAGAGGGATCAAGAGAATGCAGAAGGCTACCCAAGAGGGTGGTGGAGTAGTCCAGGAGCTTGAGGATGCATGTCTGGATCAGGATTGTGGCAGGGGGGATGGAGAAGAGTGAACATATATGAGAGATAATTTCCAAGTAGAACCACAAGACTAAGTAACTGATTGAATAAGAAAAGGAAACAGTGGGGGAGGGTGCATAAAAATGATTTGCAAGCATGTAGCTGTGAATCTGGGTCAACACTGGTATTATTTTTACTGAGAGAAGACTACTGATGAAGAGCATTTCCATAAGGAAACAGTGGTCAGCAGCGTCAATTGCTATAAAATGGTCACAAGGCAGAAATGATAAATGCCCATGGGTGACATGGAAGTCACTGAGGACCTTGGTGAAAGCAGATTCAATGGAATGGAAAAAAACATCAGAGCAGTGTGCGTTGGGGAGAGTGAGTTGCAGATGAAAATATGTTTGGTTCTGAAAAGGAGATGAAAGATGTTGTTTTTTTGTGTTTTGTTTTAAAGATAGAAGGGACCTGAAAATGTTAAAACCTGTTGGAAAGGAGGCTGCAGAATGAATAGGTTGAAGAGAAGGCATAATTAACAGAATGAATCCCTGAGAAGGCTAGAGGAAATGTGAGCTAGAACTTTGCTACTCTAAATGTGATTATAGACTGCAGCACTAGCTTCACCTGACAGAAAGGCAGACTCTCAGGCCCCACCCAGACCTACTAAATTGGACTCTGCCTTTTAGCAAGATCCCAGGAATCCGTATCAACATTAAAGCTTGAGAGGCATTGATCTAGAGCTGAGCTCCAATCTAATGGGAGGGGAGATGGAGAGGACGGCGCCTATAAAGTTGATTCGATATCTGACGGTAGGAAGCTGAAGCAATTTCTGTCTGAAGGCTTCTATTGTCTTTTAAAGAGGAAGTGGAATTATCTGCCGACACTGGCAGAGAAACAGTGAAGGGACAGATGGGAGATCTGAGGAACACCGAGGTTTAAATAGTCATTGTGAAAAATGGAGCAGTAAGCTGACCACAAAAACACAGAATTCTGAGATGCTGCTTAGAGCCTAGTTGAAGAGGAGCAATGATGAATTTCTACTGGTACAGATGCACCAGGTGGTGTGATTTTTGTTTGTGTGTTTTCATCCAGCAGGATTTAGCAGCCTGGATCCAACTGTGGGGCAGCCAGACAGTTTTGATTCATCAGGACTAGGGTTTTGGCAGGTGATGACATAAGTACAGACGGTTCGGGGAGTTTAGGAGACAAGCAAGAGAAGGATTAAGGCAATGGACCATGGATTTTATGCAGCATAGAAAATGAAGCAAAAACAGGAAGTCACTGATGGATTGAGATGAAGCAGAGGAGTGGAAGGACAGAAGTCCTGGTAAGTTAAAAGTCTGCAAATAATGAGACTAACTGAGGTCGTTAGTTCACATATATTATTAACGTGTTAATCTTATATTGGGAAGAAAAGTATTGAGAGGTTTCAAAAAGCTGACCACATTCAGACTGAACTGAGTAATCTGAAGGAATAAAGTGGCAAGGTACTCGTGGTTGAAGATAGATCACTACATTATACCACCTGCCATGATTCATATGCCCTTCTAAATTTTCTTCAATTATGTATGCCAAAGAGTTATTTAACACTGGAAGTATATAGAAATTTTAATTTACATGTATTTTTAATATGCACTGATCTTAACTTTAAAATACAAATTTTCTATTCTTGAATGTATACTTTCTAGGGTAAGTTCTCCTGGATACAGCCAACTATCCAGGTGATTACTACTGGAGGCTGATTTTCTTCCAAAAGTAATATCCTATTTTGATTCATGGAAGCCCCAGACTACCAGACACAATTCTTACCTGAGAGTTCAAACTGATAGACTGCTTGAGTGGCTTTAACAGCATCCTCACTGAGAGTCTCCTTGACAATTCTAAATGTTTCTTCCACAGGAGAACCTCCTTTTGATTGTGGTGCCTGCTTCCCTTCTTTGATAGCTGGAGCAGCATCTGTAAAATATTATTCAAGCAGATATCCTTAAAGTCATGGCTATATGAGGCCACACACAGACTTAATTAGCAGGACAAACTTGCTACCAATTGGACGTGTGTTTGACCAAAATGACCTTAAGTACATTAAGTGGCATCTGAAGTGTATATCAAGCCGATGGAATAATAGTCAAAGACATCAGTTATAACTATATATGTAAATGGTTTATACTCTCCATGTAAAAGGCCGACTTAAACTGGGTTAAAAACGAACTACTACCCTCTACACTGTTTATAATAAACAAAACTACTGGAGTTCTTGGGGTGATAATTAATCATACCTTTGTCATACTCTCTGCGTTCTAAAACCAAATGAAAAACAAGACACTGGAGTCAAAAACATGGAGATCAGATATCAACTGTGTAATTAATGAAGCTAAGTTGGAGATTGTACTGAATCAGCAACCTTAAGTGAACTTCCTAATAACTTTACCTCTAAATTAATTTACCTAGTCCCTTCAATCCTGGATTGAACCTGCCTTCCCCCATCAGAAGGCAGAAATGCCTCTGTAAATAGACGTCATATGAAAACTGAGGAAACCTGCTCAGAAAGGAAAAAAGCTCAGAAAGGTTTGAACTACACAAGCTCAGTTTTTCATGTTTCCCATATCAGTTAATCAGATTGGTCCCTCCCACTGGATGAAGAGGGAGGTCAGAACATAAGTCTGAACAAGACCCTCACTGGCTGGAAACATGACACCAGAGGAATGGCGGTCACCTGCAACACTTTCTTAATTGCGTTAACTTAACCCATCAGCCTTAACAATTCAGCACAGATCACCCAGGGGAGAAGATCAACACCCCGTGGGACTGTTCTGCTCCCATATCATGAAGCTGCTCCCCCAATACCAACCTCTGCTTCTTTATTTATCCTCCTGGAATCACTAGAGGGCAGTTTAGCAGTTGCCCCCAGAAACAGATGAGACCAGTTCATTAATTAAATTAACTACAAGGCCAGCCTGTACTCTACATTGAAAATTAGCTCCTCATTCGTCAATACAAATTATACCCAGCCATTTTGTACAATTTAACTCACCAAAGGTTATTCAATGAAATCTGACAGCATAGAGATACCCCATAGTACAAAGCCAGCAATACAAAAGTATCCCAAATTTGTTGAATATAAATTGCCTTCCATTATGATGTTTCCAGGGATAAATTAATAAAATCCTTCTTCTCATAAGTTAAAATCCAAACAGATATTAAAGATGAAATCCTTAAGATCCAAAGGGCAAAAAAGAGATTTTTTTTTTTTTTTAGTCAGTTTTATTACTGTTTTTAAATTCACTACAGACAGTGAACCCCTTATTGCCCACACCCAGGAAAACCACACCTATTGCCTCATCCTTGGTATGGCACTATTTTTTATTGAAGTATAACACATGGAAACAGTGATTATAAGTGTGAATAAATTATTGGAAAATGAACACATTGTGTCAATACCACCTAGGTCAAGAAGTAGGACGTTACAGGTACCTAGAAGCCCACTTCATGCCCTCTCCTAAATGCTTCCCCCTCTTTACTCCCTAAAGATAACTTTATCCTGACATCTAGTACCATGGATTGGTTTTGCCTCATTTTTACTTTCATGTAAATGGAATCAATCATACAGTTTCTAATCTTCTATGCCTACTAATCCTTCACAACCTCTTCCAAAAAGTGAAGGAGGAAGGAACATCTCTCAACTCATTCTATAAGGCCAGTATTACCCTGATACCAACAGTACACAGAGATATCACAAGAAAATACGAATATAGATGTAAAAATGCTCAACAAAATACCAGCAAACGGAATCCAGCAGCATATAAAATGGATTATACACCATGACCAAGTGAGATTTATCCCAGGAGTCTAAGGCTAATTTAACATACAAAAATCAATCAATGTAATACACCACAGTAACAGAATAACAGACAAAAACTATACAGTCATCTCAATAGATGCACAAAAGACATCTGACAAAATCCAACACCATTTCATGAGTAAAAACATTCAACAAAATCTAATGGATGTAGCCAAGGCTATACTCGGGTAAATGCATAGTCAGAAATTATTTCATTATTTTAAAATGAATAAAAATAAACTACTAAACCAACAAGTAAGAAAAGGAACAACAACAAAGTACAACCTCAAAGAAAGCATTAAGAAGAAAATAATACAGCAAAAGTTAATAATCACATTTCAACAAATAAATTGCCAGGGAAAGACAAAGAGGCATGAGAATGAGAACCAGAGGCAGGGAGAGAGAGAGATCAAGGACCTTACTTGGATCCTGATTCTAACAAACTGTAAAAAATAATATATTGACTCAGGAACTCTACTCCTAGGTATATACCCAAGAGAAATGAAAACATATGTCTACACAAAAACTTGTACATGAATGTTCATAGCAGCATTATTCATAATAGCCAAAAGATGAAAACAACCCAAATTTCCATCAACTAATGAATGGATAAACAAAATGTAGTTTATCCATACAATGACATATTATTCAGATATGAAAAGGAATGAAGTACTGATACATGATACAACATGGATAAACTTGAAGGGATTATAGTAAGTGAAAGAAGTCAATCACGAATGACCATATGTTATATGATTCCACCTATATGAAACATTCAGAGTAAGTAAATATAGAGGAATAGAAAGTAGATTAGTGATTGCCTTGGGCTGAGGGGGAAAGGCGGAACACAGGTAGGAGTAATAAAAAAGGGTACAGGGTTTCTTTCTGAGGGGAAGAAAATGTTCTATAATTGACTGTGGTGATGATGGCTATATGATTATGAATATACTAAGATCTGTCAAACTGTATAACTTACATGGGTAAATTATATAGTAGGTAAATCTTATTTCAGTAAGGCTGTCACACAAAAATTAATGAATCAGATGGTTGCACAACTCTGAGAATATATCAAATATCACTAAACTGTACTTTTAAAATTTTTTGTTATTTTTAAATTATATCTCAATAAAGCTATTAAAAATAATGAATGAAAAAAGAGAAAAGCAGTCAAATAAAAAATAAAGTAAAAAATATGGTTCTTGGAGAAAAAATAACATATATTAAAATTGGCAACTTTCTGGCAAATTTAACCAATAAAAAAAGCAGAGAAGAAAAATTTAAGGAATAAGACATAGAAATTTTAAAAATTTATTAATGAATACTACATAAAAACCCTTCACAAATAAATTTTAAAACTTCAACTGGATGATTCTTTTTTTTTAAGCCTATCATTAAATGAGAAAATAAAATGTTTTCAAAGAAATAACTTCAGAAAAGGCTCAAATGATTTAGTAGGTGAGATATTTAAAACTTTCAAAGAAAAGAACATTAACAGATAAAAAGTTAACTAATTCATTTACCATATTCAAAACACCACACATTTATTATACTAAAAAGTGTATAAACCAATCTAGCACATCTGATTAAAAAAAAAAGAAGCAAAAACTATCTTATAACAATGTTTAACACCTTACTTACAGTATCTAAAGATATTCCCATTAAAATTATGAAAAAATAGCAATATCTAAAATAAATACCTTCCATTAACCTTCTAGAACCTCATATCAGTATATTAAGACATATGCCAGAAATAATCCTAGAAAAGAGATATTATCAAATGTAGACAGTAAGTTTGTCCACTTAGAAAATTCAAGATAATTAACCCAATGATAATTACTGCAATTAATATGTATACAGAGCTCTGGTGGCACAATGGTTAAGAGCTTGGCTGCTAACCAAAAGGTCAGCAGTTCAAATCCACTAGCCACTCCCTGGAAACCCTATGGTGCGGTTCTACTGTGTCCTATAAAGTTGCTATGAGTTGAAGTCAACTTGACAGCAACATGTACTCGTGTAATATGTATATAGGATTCACTGTATCAAATGCAGAGTATGATGCACTATTGCATTTAATACTCACAATGCTCAAACAAAAAAATAAGAGATGAGAAAACTGGTTCAGAGAACTCAAGTGACTTGCTCAAACTCAGAGATATAAGTGGCAGAGCCAGGATTTGAATCCAGATCTGTCTTACTTACGCCAAAGTCTGTTTTCAATGACTACTGTCTCTCACTCCAAAACTATGAGAAGTTTACAAAAAACAGTTCATGAAGGTGACCAGATATAAAATAAATATACAATAACTCAGTTGTCCCTTTTTATTTATAATTTGCTTGTTCTAGAAAGCATTTCAATTTGTTTACTAAAATAAAAACAGTTCAGGACTGTGCTGAAGATGGCACTCTAGGCAGAAGCACCACACCATCCCTCCACAGCAAAGATCCGAAAAACTAAGCCTAACAGAGAATCAACAATCCTGAAACCCTAGAACACCAAATGAAGAGATAAAGAACTCAGCCAAACACCAAACGGAGTGAGAATACTAAAAGAGAACAGAGAGCGAGGAGAGACTCATGCAGAGATTCCTTACCAGCTAACGCAGCACGGATCCACCATCTTGGATTCCTATCGGAGAACAGCGAACGGGAGTGCAGCCTTGCAGAGCATCCGGTGGGAGACAGAACGACCGGTAAACTGTGGTGCGTGCTTTCCCACCCCCCACCCCTCTCCACCTCGGCTGGGGCTCCCCTGCTTTCCGTGGCCAGGGTCCCTGGGCTGGGGGGCGCCGGTGCTTGGATTACGCACGCCCGGGCTGGCGGCTTTCTGAGAGCCGTTTGTTGACCGCTGGCGAAACTTTTTCTACCGCCTCCCCCTCCTTTTGCCTGCGAGCCTGGTTCCAAGCGCCGTCTTTGCTTTCTTCTGCGGAGCTGTGGGGCTGCATTCAAGCGAATGGCTGCTTCCGGGTCTGGGCTGCTGCACTGGTGAGATCTCGGGGCCTTTGTTCGTTCGCCCCACTGCTTTCCGTGGCCGGGGTCCCTGGGCTGGGCGCCGGTGCTTGGATTCCGTGCACCCAGGCTGGCGGCTTTTTGAGAGCCGTTTGCTGGCCGTTGGCGGGGCTTTTTCTGCCGCCTCCCCCTGCTTTTGCCTGGGTGCCTGGTTCCGAGTGCTGTCTTTGCTCTCTCCTGCGGAGCTGTGGGGCTGGTTCGGGCATGTGGCTGCTTCCAGGTCTGGGCTGCCGTGCTGGTGGGATCCCGGGGCCTTTGTTCGTTCGCCCCTCTGCTTTCCCGGGCCGGGGTCCCTGGGCTGGGGGGCACCGGTGCTTGGATTCCGTGCGCCCAGACTGGCGGCTTTCTGGGAGCCGTTTGCTGGCAGCTGGCGAACCTTTTTCTGCTGCCTCCCCCTCCTTTTGCCTGGGTGCCTGGTTCCGGGTGCCGTCTTTGCTCTCTCCTGCGGGGCTGTGGGACTGCGTTTGGGCGTGTGGCTGCTTCCAGGTCTGGGCTGCCACGCTGGTGAGATCCCGGGGCCTTTGTTCGTTCGCCCCTCTGCTTCCCGTGGCCACGGTCTCTTAACCCCGAGACTGCCAGCTTCTTGGAATTCGCGCCCCTGAGTGGGGGCTCTCTGGGTCCCATTTGTTGGCACTGACTGCTGGTGTTGCTTTTTTTTTTTTTTAATTTTATTTTTCTTCTTTTTTTGATTAGTTTTGTCATCTTTTCCCTCTTTTTCCCTTTTGTCTTTCTTTATTGCTTAATTTCTCGTCTCTCTATCTCTTCCTTCTCTTTCTGATCCCTGAATACCAGGCGATGTATGCCTCTGTACCTTCTGGCCAGGCTGTGCTGTGAAAACTGAGACCGACTCCCCCAGACCTCATAGCTGCATCGGTGGGATCCCTGGGAACTTTGCAGTTCTTTAACTTTTCTGATTTTTATTTGTTCATTCTTTCCTTTTCTTTCTCTTCCCCCTTCTGGTTTCCTCCATCCCATAGTCTGTCATCTCTACATTCCAACGACAAGCTCCCCTAGCATTCTTTTATGTTTGTATGCTTTTTGCTCCTCCTCCTCTCTCCTCTCTCCCATATCCAGCTTAGCGTCACACATAACCATCTTCCCGCTGCACCCTACCTACCTGCACCGTGCACTAGACATCACCCCACCAAGCTGTGCAGGCACGCCCTATTGGAACCTGCCCAGCACTGACTACCGACCGTCCTGGTGGCTGCGGTGAGTGCCACAAGCAACCCGTCCCAGTGGCTTCTCCTCAGCTAGATGTCCCCAGCTGTACCACAAGGACGAAACCAAAAAAAAAAAAAATCTACAATCAATAAATGAGAGAAATATCTACTGAATGCCCCAAAAACAGCAAACAATATCAAAACATTTACAAAAACAAGACAAGATGGCTCCAATAGGCGTCCAAATTAAAACACCAGATAACTCTCCTGTGGAAGAAAATGCACTAGAAGTACCTGATAGGGAACTCAAATCATTAATACTCGGAATTTTCCAAGAACTGAGGCAAAAAGCTGACAAACATGAGGAAAAAATAGACAAATTTATGGAAAATACAGACAAAAAATCGGAAGAATTCAGGAAGATGATGCAGGAACAAAATGCCAAAATAAATTCACAACTCGAAATTATACAAAAACAACAATTAGAAATCCAAAAGATAAACAACAAGATTTCAGAAATGGACGGTGTCACAGAAGGGCTGAGAAGTAGATTTGAAACCATGGAAGACAGGATCAGTGGAACTGAAGACAAACACTTGGATACAACTCTGTTTCAGGAAAACTCAGAAAAAAGAACAAAGAAAAATGAAGAGACCCTGAGAGTTATGTGGGACACAATTAAAAGCAAAAACTTACGAGTGATTGGCATACCAGAACGGGGAGAAAACAGAAAACACAGAGAGGATCATTGACGAACTGCTGACAGAAAACTTTCCCAATATCATGAAAAATGAAAAGCTGGCCATCCAAGAAGCTCAACGAACCCCATTATAGAAGAGACCCCAAAAGGAAATCACCAAGACATATCATATTCACACTCATTAAAACTAAAGACAAAGAATCCTGAGTGCAGCTCGTGAAAAACAAGAAGTCACATACAGAGGAGAAACAATAAGACTAAGCTCAGATTATTCGGCAGAAACCATGCAGGCAAGAAGGCAATGGCATGACATATATAAAATCTTGAAAGGAAAAAATTGTCAGCCAAGAATAATATATCCTGCAAAACTCTCATCCAAATTTGATGGTGAAATTAGGTCATTTCCAGATAAACAGAAACTAAAGGAATATGCAAAAGTCAAACCAAACTTACAAGAATTATTAAAGGGAGTTCTTCGATCTGAGGACAAACAGCTTCAGCCCTCAGGCAGGACCTAGGACCTAGGACGCAGGTTCACATGAACCAGATACCATCCTAGGAACTGAACTACAGAGGACTTTCCAAAAACAAAAGAAATACAACAGGGAATCAGAGAAATCAATCAAAGGATGACAACAACATCAAAACAATGAAAGAGGGAACAAACGGCATAGGTATAGAACCTTCTAAAGGAGAGGAAGGCAAAGCGATACCAAGTAAGGGTAGACCGCTTCAAAATTATAAAGATAAGGGTAAAATTCATGGTAACCACAAAAAAAGTTAACAAACCAACTCATAAACATAAAGACGAAAAACATAAAGTCTCAACAAAAACAAAACCTACAAAAACAAAAGAAATGAACACAAGATCCACAAACAAAAGTAACTCAGCACAAGAGAGTAAGAAGAACAAAGAAAACTTCAGCATCACAAAAAAAAGCACTACAAAATGACAGCAACAAACTTCCATCTATCAATAATTACACTGAACGTAAATGGACTCAATGCACCCATAAAGAGACGGAGAGTGGCAGAATGGATAAGAAAACAGAATCCATCAATTTGCTGTCTACAAGAGACACACCTTAGAAACAAAGATGTGAATTTATTAAAAATCAAAGGTTGGAAAAAAATATATCAAGCTAACAACTATCAAAAAAGAGCAGGAGTGGCAATTCTAATCTCAGATACAATAGACTTTAAAACACAATCTACCATAAAAGACAAAGAAGGAGCCTATATAATGATTAAGGGGATGATCCATCATGAAGACGTAACCATAATAAATATCTATGCACCCAATGACAGGGCTCCAAAATACATAAAAAAAACTCCAACAGCACTGAAAAGAGAAATTGACAGATCCACAATAATAGTAGGAGACTTCAACACACCACTCTCAGTAAAGGACAGAACAACTGAAAAGAAACTCAGCAAAGATACAGAAGATCTAAAGGACACAATCAGCCAACTGGACCTCATAGACATATATAGAACAATCCATCCAACCGCTGCAAAGTACACATTCTTTTCCAGTGCACATGGAACGTTCTCCAGAATAGACCACATCTTAGGCCACAGAGCAATCCTCAACAAGATCCAAAATGCTGAGATAATTCACAGTATCTTCTCTGACCACAATGCCATCAAGGTAGAAATTAACACTAGAAAGAGCAAGGAAAAAAAATCAAACACACGGAAACTGAATAATAATCTGCTTACACATCAATGGGTAATAGAAGAAATCAGAGATGGAATTAAAAAATTCCTAAAATCAAATGAAAATGAAAACACATCATACCAAAACCTTTGGGACACAGCAAAGGCAGTCCTCAGAGGACAATTTATAGCAATAGATGCACATATCAAAAAAGAAGAAAGGGACAAAATCAAAACATTAACTACAGAACTCAAACAAATAGAAAGAGAACAACAAAAAAAGCCTACAACCACCGGAAGAAAGGAAATAGTAAAGATCAGAGCAGAAATAAATGAAATAGAGAACAGAAAAACAATAGAAAGAATTAACAAAACCAAAAGTTGGTTCTTTGAAAGAATCAACAAAATCGACAAACCACTGGCCAGACTGACAAAAAAAAAACAGCAGAGGGCACAAATAACCCAAATAAGAAATGAAATGGGGGATATTACAACAGACCCAACCGAAATAAAAAGGATTATAACAGAATATTATGAAAAACTATATTCCAACAAATTTGAAAACCTAGAGGAAATAGATAAATTTCTAGAAGCACACTACCTACCCAAACTACAACAAAGTGATATTGAAAATCTGAACAGACCCATAACAAGAGAAGAGATTGAAAAGGTAATAAAAAAACTCCCAACCAAAAAAAGCCCTGGCCCACATGGCTTCACTGGAGAATTCTACAAAACATTTACAGAAGAGCTTGTACAAGTTCTACTCAAGCTATTTCAGAGCACAGAAGAAGAAGCAACACTTCCAAATTCATTCTATGAAGCCAGCATAACGCTGATACCAAAACCAGGCAACGACATCACAAAAAAAGAAAATTACAGACCAATATCTCTCATGAATATAGATGCAAAAATTCTGAACAAAATTCTAGCCAATAGAATTCAGTATCATATCAAAAAAATAATACACCATGACCAAGTAGGATTCATACCAGGTATGCAAGGATGGTTTAACATTAGAAAATCCATCAACGTAATCCACCACATAAATAAAAGGAAAGAAAAAAAATCACATGATCATCTCAGTTGACACAGAAAAGGCATTTGACAAAGTCAAACACCCATTCCTGATAAAAGCTCTCAATAAAATAGGTATAGAAGGGAAATTTCTCAACATAATAAAGGGCATCTATGCAAAACCAACAGCCAACATCATTCTTAATGGAGACAGGCTGAAAACATTCCCCTTGAAAACAGGAACAAGACAAGGATGCCCTTTATCACCACTCCTATTTAACATTGTGCTGGAAGTTCTAGCTAGAGCAATAAGGCAAGAGAAAGAAATAAAGGGCATCCAAATTGGTAATGAAGAAGTTAAACTCTCCCTGTTTGCAGATGATATGATACTATACATAGAAAACCCTAAAGACTCCACGAGAAATCTACTGGAACTAATAGAAAGATTCAGCAGAGTAGCAGGATACAAGATAAACATTCAAAAATCAGTTGGATTCCTATACACCAGTAAAGAGAACGATGAAAAGGAGATCAGGAAATCAATACCATTTTCAATAGCCCCTAAAAAGATAAAATACTTAGGAATAAATCTGACCAGGAATGTAAAAGACCTATACAAAGAAAACTACAAAACACTGCTGCATGAAACCCAAAGGGATCTACATAAATGGAAAAACATACCATGCTCATGGATAGGCAGACTCAACATTGTGAAAATGGCAATTCTACCTAAAGCAATCTACAAATACAATGCAATCCCGATCCAAATACCAACAACATTCTTCAAAGAGATGGAAAAACTAATTATTAACTTTATATGGAAAGGGAAGAAACCCCGAATAAGTAAAGCACTACTGAAGAAGAAGAAGAAAGTTGGAGGACTCACACTACCTGACTTGAGAACCTACTATACAGCTACGGTACTCAAAACAGCCTGGTACTGGTACAACAACAGAGACATTGACCAATGGAACAGAATTGAGAACCCAGATGTAAATCCATCCACCTACGGTCACCTGATCTTCGACAAGGGCCCAAAATACATCAAATGGGGAAAAGACAGTCTTTTTAACAAATGGTGCTGGCAAAACTGGATATCCATTTGTAGAAAAATGAAACAGGACCCATACCTCACACCATATACAAAAACTACTTCAAAATGGATCAAAGACCTGAATATAAAGCCTCAAACTATAAAATTCATAGAAGAAAAAATAGGACCAACACTTCAGGCCTTAATACATGGCATTAACAGGATACAAACCATAAACATCAACACAAAAAACCCAACAGACAAACTAGATAACTGGGATCTTCTAAAAATCAAACACCTATGCTCTTCAAAAGACTTCACCAAAAGAGTCAAAAGAGAACCTACAGACTGGGAAACAAGTTTTGGACAGTACAAGTCAGACAAAGGTCTAATCTCCATAATCTACAAGAAAATCCAACACCTCTACGACAAAAAGACAACCAATCCTATCAAAAAATGGGCAAAGGAAAAGAACAGACACTTCACCAAGGAAGACATTCAAATGGCCAACAGACACATGAGGAAATGCTCGCGATCACTAGCCATTAAAGAAATGCAAATTAAAACCACAATGAGATACCATCTCACCCCGGCATTACTGGCACGAATCAAAAATACTGGAAATAACAAATGTTGGAGGGGCTGCGGGGAGATGGGAACTCTTATACACTGCTGGTGGGAATGCAAAATGATACAACCATTTTGGAAAATGATATGGCGTTTCCTCAGAAAGCTAGAAATAGACATACCATTCGACCCAGGAATCCCACTCCTAGGAATATATCCTAGAGAAATAAGAGTCATCACTCGAATAGACATATGCACACCTATGTTCATGGCAGCATTGTTCACAATAGCAAAACGATGGAAACAACCTCGATGTCCATCAACAGATGAATGGATACACAAACTATGGTACATACACACAATGGAGTACTATGCAACGAGAAAGAACAACAATGAATCTGTGAAGCATCTCATAACATGGATGAAACTGGAGGACATTATGCTGAGTGAAATAAGCCAATCACAAAAGGACAAATATTGTATGAGACCTCTATTGTAAAAACCCATAAAAAAATTCACATGCAAAATGTAACAATCCTTGTTGGTTACCAGGGATGGGAGGGGAGAGGGGGGGAGATACTAAATAGGTAATAGATAAGTGGTAACTTGGGTGAGAGGTGAGATAGTACACAGTACAGGGGAAACTAACACAACCTGCACAAGGAAAGGTCATGGAGGCCCTATAGACACATCCAAACCCCCCAAAAGACTGAGTTGTTGGACGGAGGGCTTTGGGGACCATGGTCTCGGGGAACATTTAGCTCAATTGGCATGACACTACTTATAAAGATAATGCTCTACATTCTACCTTGGTGAGTAGTGTCTGGGGTTTAAAAGCCTATGAGCGGCCATCTAAGATACTCCACTGGTCTTATCCCTTCAGGAGCAAGGGAGAATGAAGAGAACAGGATTCAACGAAAAGATTAGTCCAAAGGACTAATTGTCCACAGCTACCAAGGCTTCCACCGGACTGAGTCCAGTACAGCTAGATGGTGCCCGGCTACGACCACTGACTGCTCTGAGCAGGATCACAACAGAGGGTTCTGGACAGAGCTGGAGAAGGATGTAGAGCATAATTTTAACTCCCCCCCCCCAAAAAAAAAAAAAAAAGACCAGATTTACTGGCCTAAAGAATACTAGAGAAACCTCAAGAGTATGGCGCCCAGACACCCCTTCAGCTCAGAGGTGAAGTTACCTTCGAGGTTCGATGTTAATCCTGGGAGTGGACAGCCCAGTAAAACTAAATGGGACTAACGAGGTACAGGAGTCCGGTGACAAGGGCCAGAAGGCAGAGGGGGAGTAGGAACTAATGATAAGGAACACAAATTGAATAAGGACACTGTCGATGTATTGTGAGATTGTTGACCACTGCTATAGGGCAACATTTGTAGTAACTATTAAATGGGAGGCTGTTTTGTCTTGTAAGCCTTCATCTTGGGCGAGAATGGCAGCACAATTGGAAGAGCATAGTCAATATCACTTAAATGTGTAAGTAAAAAGTTTTGAAATGGTGTTAAAATAAAATAAAATTAAAAAAAAAAAAAAAAAAACCAAATGAGACTAAAGAGGTACAGTAGTCCAGTGACAAGGGCCAGAAGACAGAAGGGGACAAGGAAGTCCCCTGGTGATAGGGAACACAAGGTGGAGTAAGGATATTCTTGATGTGCTGTGAGATTGTTAACCATTGTCATAGGGCAACATGTGTAGTAACTGTTAAATGAAAAACTACTTTGTTCTGTAAGCCTTCATCTTAAGTGAGAATAACAGCACAGTTGGAAGAGCATAGTCAAAATCACTGAACTGTGAATGTAGAAATTTTTGAAACGGTGTATCTTTGGCTATCTGTATTTTCATCAAAAAAAAAAAAAAGGTTGAGAATTTAGAGGCTTAATATGTTGTGGGGTTGTTAACCAATGTCATAGAACAACATGTGTACTACTATTTCATGAGGAACTATTTGCTCTGTAAGCTTTCACCTGAAGTACAATAAAATATATATATAAAAAAAAAAATTCAAGATTAAGTTAAAGTAAGAAGTAAGTGAAGTTTTAAAATGACAACTGGAATGTTCAGCAGCTCATAGAGGTTACATGGTAGTAAGTGGCACAGCAGGAATTCGAACTCAGGTAGTCTGACTCCAGAGCCTGCAATTTTATCCAATGGGTAATACTTCTTCCATATCTAACTATCTAATTTTTATATAGCCAAACATAAAGGCTGAGCATAGCACTGGATCTGAACTCTCCAGAAATGGACCAGGCAGTGGCTGCTAAAGTGAGGCTAGCAAAGATACAGGCTTCTTTCATGTTGAAGGTGGCAGGAGATACACAGAAATGCAATTGGTTTTAGTAGTTATGCCAGAGAGAACTAAGTTTGTCATATAAATAATTGCTGGGTCTCCTCCCTTACAGTATATGACTACTTTAGGTGATTTGTGTATTAATCAAGGTACAGCGGCGTCTCTATCATCTCAGCTGCCAAAGAGATTGCAGCAAGAACTTTAGTTTAGCCCTGAAAGTCATCTGCCAAAACATAAATTGCATAATATATCAGCTGGAATATTCAGACATAACCATGATGACTTTGCACAAGAGAATGAAACTTCAGAACCATATCTTAAAGGCTCTCTCAGTACACTACAAACATGTAAACTCTAATGGGAAAGACACTCAGAGCATTTCTCTTAAAAAAAAAAAAAAAAAAAAGACATGGCTAGCAGCCTTTGACATAACCTCTCTTAACTTCACACTATTCACACACGTTAAAGATTACTTCTTCTGGCACCTTTTGGTAAGCCAATGGCACAATGCCAGAACACAGACTAAAATGTAAACTCTACACCAATTCAAAGGGCCTATATTTTCTGAGTTACAAAAACAAAACTAAGTAAAAGCAAAACCTCCTTAGAAGTTAATTGCTTCTATAGCCACATAGCATAAACTCTAAGAATGGTCTTAGATGTATTTTGATTTGACACATTTTTCCTCAAAATAAAATAACACATCAATCAGAAATACCTAAAGACAGTGCAAAGGAAAATAAGTAAAAGCTGAAAAAAAGGAATTTTCAGGGAACTTTTTTTTTTAGCCAATGCAAAGAATATATTAAGAAAGAATATAAAGACAACCTTCTTACTGGTAAAAGGAAAATACAACCTTCTTTACCAGAATTGACTAAGAACTCACATTACTTGTCTAGTTTAAATTACAAAATGATTTAAAAGGAGGAATGTCATTGTTACAAAATTTAGAAGAAATACATAAATTAGTATCTTTATTATCCTATATAAAATAGGGTCTAAATCTTACCAGGTGATTCTATTTTTGCATTAACTGCACCTGGGAGTTCATCTAAGAAGAAATCTGGCATCAAAGAATGACCTGAAAAATTAACCCCAAAATAATTAGGTTAATGTGATAACTACAATATATTAAGATTTTAATACCTATTTCCAAAACAACATTATATCTGTTTTTATTTTAATCATTTGAGTGCAATGGAAAAGACTCCCATGAGAACTGTCAAACTATCTGATCTTCATTAGTCTAAACTACTTTTCCTACAAGCCAGTTACCTTCTCCTATGACAAATACCAACCTCAAGATCCAAAGTCACCTGAGTTAGAGCCTTAACTGCTTTCCGAGGAGTCTTTGCCCCCTGTCATCTTTCCTTGCAGTCCTCTGTCCTATAGCCCTCCAAAGTGCTAAGGACTCATTTCTTACTATGCTCCCTGAGAGAAGGGGCCAGTCATTAAGAGGGACCACTTATTTCTCAGCATCAGTGTATTTGTCTTTTCTCCCTTTTCCTCTCGCTCCAGCACCACAAAACTAAGCTATCCTATACCACTGGGTCTTATTTTCAACTAACAGTTGTGGTTAGAAAAGGAGTTAACTATCCTAACATTATATTGATATCCCCAAGAGATGTGTCACAAAGCCTTCAAAACTGTAGTAGAGTTAGTTATTAACAATCTATCTCTTTTCTCAAAACATTAAAAAAACTTTTGAAGGGCAGAAATGAATTGGTCTTTGTTATATCCTAACACTTATCATAGTGCCCGGTCATATTAAGTTCTCAAAATTTGATAGGGTTTTTTCACTTCGATCAAAATTTAAATGTTATGCACAATGATACTATGTCTTTTAAACCTAAAGTGATAATTATACTGTACCAGGACCCAGAACACCTGGGTCTGGTTCAGGTTCTGTCTGTTGTCTGCTCTTACGCAAAGGCTTAATCTCTCTGAGCACTTTCTTTTTTTTTTTTAACTTAAATACTAACTACTGAATATTATGAGTGTACTATATACCAGAAACTGTGCCAAGCACATTATACACATTATTGCACTTTATTTACTGCATCCTGTATGAAAGGTATCATTCTCTTGATTTTATCAATAAGGAAAATGAGGCTCAGAAAAAGTGAGTGACATGCCCAAAGCCACAAAGCTAGAGAGCAGGAGAGCTGGGAATCTGAACCTTGGTTGTCTTCACCAAAACCCCACATTCTTAATCACTAAATAATTGTACTTTCCTCACAGGATAGCTTAGAAGGTTAAATAGATAATGTGTACAAACGTGCGTTGTAAAGTTGTAAAAAGCTATTTAATTCAATTCAGTTCGAACCGAAGAGGCAAGGATGATACAAATATAAATGTGGTTTCTGTCACCTAGAAGCTCACTCTAATGAACAATATTTAAATATACATTAGTACAAATAAACATAACTCCCATTTATGGCTATAATGTCTATTATTTATGTATTATACAATATTTTACACAAAGTAAAAATCCATCATCATCATCATCTGCAATTTCAGGGAGGAAGGGGTATTTTTTGAATAAGGGGTCTTCTAGGAACTTCTCAAATCACACCGTTATACATAACACACACCTTGCACACTCATCTTCACCATCTGTCATTAAGCTACTTTAGGAGGTTAGACTCAACAGACAAACATTTGGAAAGAGTCTATGATCTTAAAAAGGTTTTTTTTTTTTTTAACCCTCTACTGAATCATTTCTTTGAATAAAATCTTCATTCTGTGATTTTTAAGACCACCTTCTAAAACTAATTTTTATTTTTGGTTTTGAGGTGTGGAAATGGCTAGTAGCTGATGTGACCTTCTACATCTGTACAACACTTCAAAAGCCCTCAATTCAATTCTGTTGTGTTTGTTTTTTCCTTTTCGTCTTTTCTAAGTTGTGGTGTTATGGATTTTTCTATTCATTGGGGGAACAGCTTTTAAAATATATATAACTTTATTACTACTACATACAAAACCCTGGAACCCTGGTGGCACACTGGTTAAGAGCTATGGGGCTAACCAAAAAGTCAGCAGTTCGAATCCTCCAGCCACTCCTTGGAAACCCTATGGGGCAGTCATACTCAGTCCTACAGGGTAGCTATGAGTTGGAACCAACTCAACGGCACACAGCTACAACAACACCACCTAAAACAGATGTACATTCATAGCAGAAATTTTGAAAAAAAAATCACTACTTTTAAAAAATATAAGCATTTACCTGGTTTAACTGCATAGACATCAAAATTTTGTATTCCTTCTTCTTTTAAGATATTTTCATCAATAATAAAGTTTCCAGTAAAATTTTTTGGCTTTTTGAAAATGGAATATGCAGCATCTGCAATGATATCAACTTTTCTACATTGGCTTTCAATACCGGCTCCTCCCAGCATATCCATAGCAGCAGTGTGTATGGCTGTAAAGAAAACACACCAACACACACAACTCCAAAACAAATAATACGACTGTGGAAGTAACAAGTAAGCATGACCCTCCACAATTATCAACCCTAATCTCTTCATCTCTTAGGTGATGAAAACAAGCTACAGTGAGCTTAAGAGATCTGTCAGATGTTCTACAGAGAGAACCGCACAGAGAACACACATTCCTTATTCTACACAACATCGCCTTATACAGAACTGCATCATTAGACTCACAGCAAAATTCAATTAGACTTCTGATTGAGAATTTGCAATTTAACATCTTTGGGCCTCAGTTTCCTATCTTAAAATATGAGTCTCCATTTCCTAAGTTTATTGTTCTTCTTTCCCGTCTATTACAATATGTGATCCAAGAAAACAGACACTCTGATACAATGAAATATTATTCAGTCATAAACAGAAACGAAGTCCTAATACATGCTACAACATGAATGAACCTTGACAACATTCTATTAAGTGAAAAAAGTCAAATACAAAAGGACAAATATTGTACAATCCCACCTACATGAAATATCTAGAATAGGCAAATGCATAAAGACAAAAGTATATTAGTGGTTACCAGGGGCTGGGGGAAGGGAAAAATGGGGAGTTACTGATTAAGGGGCAGTGAGTTTCTGTTTGGAGTTGATGAAAAACTTTTGGAAATGGATACTGGTGATGGCTGCACAACATGGTTAATGTCACTGAATTGTACACTTAAAAATGGTTAAAACAGACAGACTATTTTTCTAGTTCATCACTGTATTCCCAGTGTCTAAAACTGTAATAAATGCACAACAGGTATTCAATAAGTGTTGGCTAAATTTTTTGCAAATACTTTTTAAAGAAATTTTTGGAACATGAAAAGAAATAAAAGACTTTTTAAACTATCTTAATCCCCCTACACAGAGATAATTGCTGTTAATATCTGCATGTATTTTTTACTGTTTTAGGTGCATATAAATTGTTAGATCTATATAATTTTTAAATTCTATGTATATATGGGTTAACTTGAAATTCCACTATTAATAGTATGTTATTAATTATACATTGTCAAAATTGTGAACAGTATCTATCTCAATTTATTTCTGTCTTAGCTTATATTTAAAACAATGAAAATCAATTTGTTTAAATGTAGTTTAGCTTTCAGAGTTTCCGGTAATTTAGATAAGACCTCTCTCCATATCATTATTAAACCATCATTTTAAACAATTATATACTGGAATAACACATACTTCTGTCTAAAGATGAAAAGTTTATACCTTTTTTTTTTTTTTTATTGTGCTTCAGGTGAAGGCTTACAGAACAAATAGTTTCTCATGAAACAGTCGTACATATATTGTTTTATGACATTGGTTAATAACCCCGCAACATGTCAACCCTCTCCCTTCTCGACCTTTTTTTTGGTGAAAATATACATAGCCAAAGATACACCATTTCAAAAATTTCTACATGCACAGTTCAGTGACATCGACTACGCTCTTCCAGTTGTGCTGCTATTCTCACGTTAGATGAAGGCTTACAGAACAAAATAGTTTCTCATTTAACAGTACACATGTTGCCCTATGACAATGGTTAACAACCTCACATCAACACTATCCTTGCTCAACCCTGGGTTCCCTATCACCAGCTTTCCTGTCCCCTTCTGCCTTCTGGACCTTGTCCCTGGACTGCTGTGCCTCATTAGTCCCATTTGGTTTTATGGGGCTGTCCACTCCCCGTCTGAACGGTGAACCTTGGAAATGACTTCACCACTGAGCTAAAAGGGTGTCTGGGGGCCATACTCTCGGGGTTTCTCCAGTCTCCTTTAGGCCAGTAAATCTGGTCTTTTTTTTTTTTGAGTTAGAATTTTGTTCTACATCCTTCTCCAGCTCTGTCCAGAACCCTCTGCTGTGATCCTGGTCAGAGCAGTCAGTGGTGGTAGCCAGGCACCATCTAGCTGTACTGGACTCAGTCCGGTGGAGGCCTTGGTAGCTGTGGTCCATTAGTCCTTCAGACTAATCTTTTCCTTGTATCCTGTTCTCTTCATTCTCCCTTGCTCCCGAAGGGATGAGACCAGGGGAGTATCTTAGATGGCTGCTCACAGGCTTTAGGACCCCAGATGCTACTCACCAAGGTAGAATGTAGAACATTGTCTTTATAAACTGTGTTATGCCAACTGAGCTAGATGTTCCCCGAGACCATGGTCCCCCACAGCCCTCCACCCAGCAATTCAGTCCCTCAGGGAGTTTGGATGTGTCTATGGAGCTTCCATGACCTTTCCTTGTACAAGTTGTGCTGGTTTCCCCGGTATTGTGTACTATCTCACCCTTCACCCAAGATACCACTTATCTATTGCCTATTTAGTATTTCCCACCACCCCTCCAATCCCTGGTAACCAACAAAGATTGTTACATTTTGTGTGTGATGAATATGTTTAACTTTCTTTGTGGTTACCATGAATTTTACCCTCATCTTTCTAAGTTTGAAGCAGTCTATTATTACTTGGTATCACCTTGCCTTCCTCTCCATTAGAAGGTTCTATACCTATGCTGTTTATCCCCTCTTTTATTGTTTTGATGTTGTTGTCATTTACTGACTAACTGCTCTGATTCCCTGTTGTATTTCTTTTGGTTTTGGATAGTCCTTGAGAGTTCATTTCCTAGATTGGTATCTGGCTGGTATGATCCTGTGTCCTAGATTCTGCCTGTGAGCTGAAGTTGTTTATTCTCAGATCGAAGAACTCCCTTTAATAATTCTTTTAAGTTTGGTTTGGTTTTTACATATTCCCTTAATTTCTGTTTATCTGGAAATGACCTAATTTCACCATCAAATTTGAATGAGAGTTTTGCAGGATATATTATTTTTGACTGGCAATTTTTTTCTTTCAAGATTTTATATATGTCATCCCATTGCCTTCTTGCCTGTGTGGTTTCTGCCAAATAATCTGAGCTTAGTCTTAATGTTTCTCCTTTGTATGTGACTTCTTGTTTTTCACGAGCTGCTCTTAGGATTCTTTGTTTGTCTTTGGTGTTGGAGAGTGTGATTATGATATGCCTTGGTGACTTTCTTTTGGGGTCTATCCTATATGGGGTTAGTTGAGTTTCTTGGATGGCCAGCTTTTCATCTTTCATGATATTGGGGAAGTTTTCTGTCAGCAGTTCTTCATTGATCCTCTCTGTGTTTTCTGTTTTCTCCCCGTTCTGGAACTCTGATCACTCATAAATTTTTGGTTTTGATTGTATCCCACATAACTCTCAGGGTCTCTTCATTCTTCTTTGTTCTTTTTTCTGAGTTTTTCTGAAACAGAGTTGTATCCAAGTGTTTGTCTTCAATTCCACTGATCCTGTCTTCCACCATTTCAAATCTGCTCCTCAGCCCTTCTATGACACTGTCCATTTCTGAAATCTTGTTGTTTATCTTTTCGATTTCTAATTGTCGTTTTTGCATAATTTCTAGTTGTGAATTTATTTTGGCATTTTGTTCCTGCATTATTTTCCTGAATTCTTCCAATTTTTTGTCTGTATTTTCCATGAATTTGTCTATTTTTTCCTCATTTTTGTCTGCTTTTTGCTTCAGCTCTTGGAGAATTCTGAGTATTAGAGATTTGCATTCCCTATCAGGTAGTTCTAGTGCCTTTTCTTCCACTGGAAAGTCATCTGGTGTTTTATTTTGGACACCTACTGGAACCATCCTGTCCTGTTTTTGTAAATGTTTTGATATTGTCTGCTGTCTTCGGGGCATTCAGTAGTTATTTTTCTCATTTTTTGATGGTAGATTTGTTTGTTTCATCCCTTTTTTTTTTTCATTTGGCTATGTCTGAGCAGGCGGGCCATGTATCCTGTTGTTTGCTCATCTGTGGGCATAATACTTTTTGCCTCCTTCTCCAATTGGCAAGGTCAGTCACTCAGATATGGTACAGCAGGGCAAGTCTAGCTGAAGAAGAGTTACCGGGACGGGTTGTTCGTGGCACTTACTACAGCCACCAGGGCGGATCGGTAATCAGTGCAGGGCAGGTTCCAGTAGGCCGTGCCTGTGCTGCTTGGTGGTGTGATGTTAAGCGCGCGGTGCAGGTAGGCAGGATGTAGTGGGGAGATTGTTATGTGTGGAGCTAAGATGGATATGGGAGAGAGGAGAGAGGAGAGCGGAAAAGGAGCCAAAAACATAGAAACAAACAAAAAAGAATGCTAGGAGAGCTTGCCGTTGGAGTGGAGAGATGAGAGACTACGAAATGGAGAAAAACAAAAAGGGGAAGAGGAAGAAAAGAATGAATACATAAAAATCGGAAAGGGAAAAGAACAGCAAAGTTCCCAGGGATCCCACCGGTGCAGCTATGAGGTCTGGGGAAGTTGTTATCAGGTGCTGCAGTACAGCCTGGCTAGAAGGCGTAGAGGTGTACAACACCAGGTATTCAGGGAACAGAAAGAGAAGGACGATATAGGAAAAGTTTATACTTTTGAAGACCTACCGGCCATTTTTCATTCATTCAACAGATAGTTACTGAGCACTTACTCTAGAAGTCAGGCACTATTCTAGGTACCGGGGACAAAGGGGTGAATAAGAGAGACAAAAAGCCATAGCTTCATGGAGCTTACATCCCTCTTTCAAAGAATGCTCAATTAACTTAGAGAATTTCCTAAAAGAACTGAGAAGATAATTTTCTACTTTATAACTGAACTTCCTTTACTGGGAACAATTTTCTTTTTTTTTTTTTAACTTAACCAACAGTTCAAGAGCTTGGGTCTCACTCTTAAAGTGAAACCTTACAAAGAAAATATAGCAGCTAACATTTATTAAGGATAGCCTGTGCTGGGCATGCTAAGTACTTCACATATATTATCTGACTTAATTCTTACAATCCTATGAGGTAGGTACTATTATTGTGGCCATTTTACAAATAAGAGTACTCAGGCACAGAGCAGTTAAGTAATTTGTCCAAGAACAAAAGAGTTGAAATTCAAATGCCAGCAGCCTGACTCCAAAGCCAGACGCTCAGCCACCATGCAACTAACAGGTCATACTTTGTTAGCCAAAGTTCTTGGGATTTAATGAGTTGTTATATCTCCCCAATAACTGCATAATTTTCCTGTAAACATCTCAATATAGTTTACACTAAGACTATATAAATACATACACACGTACAATCTCAATATGGACTATATGAATTGCATGAGAATTCTTAAAAATTCTGAACTAGAAGTCTAATAATAACATTATGTACATGATACAACAAAAAATCGTTCTCCCAAATAACCTATCACTACTTTAAAAATATTTCTGAAGAAGATTAAAAAAAAAGGCAAAAACAGACACTCAAAATAAAATCAGGAATTGAGCCACAGAGATATCCTCAACAAAGATTTTGCAGTGCCAACAGGTTAACCCAACAGGTTATAAAATGACAAGAAAAACAGATTAACAATAGAATAAATTAAATGAAATTTTCTGATAATTTCTGGGAAAGGATATAAGCAGAATTTGTAATGAAATCAGATATGCCTTGTGTCATGGTTTGAATTATGTCCCCCCCCAAAAAATGTGTATATCAGTTTGTCTGGGCCATGATTCTTGTTACTGTGTGATTTTCCTATATGTTGTAAATCCTGTCTCTATGATGTTAATGAGGGAGGATGGGTGGCAGTTCTGTTAGTAATGCAGGACTGGATCTACAAGACTGGACTGTGTCCTGAGGCAATCTCTTGAGATATAAAAGAAGTGAGCAGTGAGACAGGGGGACCTCATACCAACAAGAAAGCAGTGCTGGGAGCAGAGCATGTCCTTTGGACTGGGGTCCCTGTGCCAAGAAGCTCCTAGTCCGGGGGAACACTGATGAGAAGGCCGACAGAGAGAAAAAGGCTTCCCCTGGAGCTGACACCTTGAATTTGGACTTTTAGCTTACTTTGACTGTGAGGAAATAAACTTCTCTTCATTAAAACCATCCACTTGTGGTGTTTCTGTTATGGCAGCACTGGACGACTAAGACCTTGGATCACAAGAATCATAAAAGTGACCCTAAAATTTAAGTCTTATGAAGAAATAACCGGAGAAGTATCTAACACCTTCTGATTATTTCTCCTGATTACAGCTTGCTCAGAACAGACAGTAATAAGAGTCTTGAAACCAATCGAAGATTTTCTTTCACACAAACATATGGAGTTCACATTCATGCTTTAAACATCAGCTACCTTTTACTCCTTCTTCTCTGGAGAGAGAGCTTGTCTCACATCTAATACCTGCCAGTCCCCACTAAACACATATGAATACTCAAACCATATTTCATTGAACCTAAGATACCGATTATACAGTGCATCATTATTTTATGTACCACTAAGAAACAAAAAAGCTGTCAATTAACGTAAGATACATCATCAATTATAAGACACAGTCTGCTTTCAGAGATGTAAAAATGTGAGAAAACAGGTATCTCAGAATCAATGAATTATGGTATAAACTGCTGTTTAAACCAAGTAAGTCCCCTGCAAAACAGGGGAACCAGTTTTGGTCTCTAGCACCAGCGAGAGGGAAGAGGCCAGCTACCACCTTGTCTCCTGGCCCTCCCTGGCTAGCTGAGTTCCTATGTCTATTTGAAATGTGGTCCTGCTGACAAAGGGCAGTAGCTGTTCTGGGCTACTTTCATTATCTTTCTCTCTGCTGCCATTCCCAAGATCAGCAGCTGCCACTCCCAGACTCCGACCCCAGCCCACCTGAAAGCCATCTAAAAGTGGACTCTCCTGCTTCCACCACACTTGCAGACCAATGATGAAGTGAGAGGCAGTAGGTATTTTGAATAGCAATCCTCAACCCTCCTCCCTTCCCCACCCTCCATTTCGGCAAGAACCATGCAGTTGGCCTTATAAAAAATTACATTCCTGGAGGTGACCTGATTGGGGGGCTGAGATCCTCATGCTGTGAAACTACTAGACACCTGCCCTCTGATCCCTTCTCTGGCTGTGTTTCAGCAGGGTGAACATTCTAGACCCAGGAAGAGCAATGTAGCCAGTGCAGAGAAGGAACACTCAGAGGGGACAAGCAGTGGGCCAGGATACTGCTTTGGTTGTAGATAATTATGTTATACTATAAATCTTCTCTTCCTTTGAAAGGTAAAAATATTGGGAGACTACCTGTGGTTTCAGGAGGTGTAAAAAGAGAGCCATTCTACACAGTCCAGGAAGAGGGAATGTGTGTTTTTTAAATAAAGGCCCCTCAAATAGCCAAGAGCCTGAACATCCTCTTCAAATCCATTTCCACTGCCTCACTCATGAATAATGCAATATTCTAGCTAGCTTTACTGTGTCCTTTCTCCACAGTCTTATAAACTATTCTATATTCAACTGCTAGATTAAACTTCCTAAACCTCAATTTCAAACATACCATTTCACTGCTCCTATTTTCCCTGTGCTTATTATTGCTCTCCTGCTATAAAAATTCTTCAATGGCTCTCCACTGAACTTAGGCTAAAAATCAAGCTCCTAATAAGTTTGGCAAACAAGACCTGGTGCTTAACTCACCATCTCTCACCACACCCTCACACTCACCCAACATTCCAGTCAGTGATCCTGAACTACTAGTGCCTGCTGTACTTCAGTGGGAAATAACAAGACCACACCCTTCCATACATACACCATACCAAATTCCTTGCAGTTCCATCAAACTCAGAGTATTTTCCCATACTGCCCACTTTGCATATGCTAGTCCCTCTGCCAGGAATACCCAGCCCAGTTCTCCTTCTTGCTAACTCCAACAACCCCTCAAGTCTTATTTCAACTGTCTACCTTCATTACAAAGCCCCCTTCCCTGACCTTTTCATCTGAGTTGCATAACCCTCCTGCTATGTTTCAAAAGTATCCTACGCATAATTCATCATGTCATGTATCCCAAGGAACATCGGACTATATATCGATCTAACAGGTCCTCAAGTCTAGGATCCAACGGATACCACTGGTTCCGAGACGCATACTAAACCTTTTAAAATGAACGTCTCAAAGCTAAGGCAAAGATCTTTTTTTTTTTTTTTAATTTTTTTTATTGTACTTTAGATGAAGGTTTACAGAACTAGCTTCTCATTAAACAATTAGTACACATATTGTTTTGTGACAATAGTTGTCAATGCCACTACATGTCAACACTCTCCCCTTCTCGGACCTTGGGTTCCCCCTTACCAGCTTTCCTGTCCCCTCCTGCCTTCTTGTCCCTGCCCCTGGGCTGGTGTGTCCATTTAGTCTCATTTTTTTTAATGGGCCTGTCTAATCTTTGGCTGAAGGGTGGACCTCAGGAGTGACTTCACTACTGAGCTATAAGAGTGCCCGGGGGCCATACTCTCAGGTTCTCTCCAGACTCTGTCAGACCAGTAACTCTGGTTTATTTTGTTGTTGTTGTTGTTGAGTTGGAATTTTGTTCTACATTTTCTCCAGCTCTGTCTGGGACCCTCTATTGTGATGCCTGTCAGAGCAACCAGTGGTGGTAGCTGGACACCATCTCGTTGTGCTGGACTCAGTCTAGTGGAGGCTGTGGTAGTTGTGGTCCATTAGTCCTTTGGACTAATCTTTCCCTTGTGTTTCTGGTTTTCTTCTTTCTCCCTTGCTCCTAAAGGGGTGAGACCAGTGGAGTATCTTAGATGGCCACTCACAAGCTTTTAAGACCCCAGACACTACTCACCAAAGTAGAATATAGAATATTTTCTTTATAAACTATGTTATGTCAATTGAGCTAAATGTTCTCCCAGACCATGGTCCCTAGAGCCCCCAGTCCAGTAATTTGGTCCCTCAGGGAGTTTGGATATGTCCATGGACCTTCCATGGCCTTGTCTTGGACAAGCTGTGCTGGTTTCCCCAGTACTGTGTACTGTCTTACTCTTCAACAAAGTTACCACTTATCTATTGTCTATTTAGTGTTTTTCCCTCCCACTCCTCCCTTCCCTTGTAACCATCAGAGATTGTTTCATTTTTTGTGTAAACCTTTTCATGAGTTTTTATAGTAGTGGTCTCATACAATATTTGTCCTTTTGTGACTGACTTATTTCACTCAGCATAATGTCCTCCAGATTCATCCGTATTCTGAGATGCTTTGCAGATTAATAATCACTGTTCTTTTATCATTGCATAGTATTCCATTCTGTATATGTACCATAGTTTATCCATTCATCTGTTGATGTGCACCAAGGTTGTTACCATCTTTTTGCTATCATGAATAATGCTGCAATAAACATGGGTGTGCATACTCTAGGATGTATTCCTAGGAGTGATTGCTGGATCATAAATTTCTACTTCTAGCATTTTAAGAAAGCACCATATCGTTTTCCAAGATGGTTGTACCATTTTGCATTCCCACCAGAAGTGCTTAAGAGTTCCAATTTCCCCGCAGCTTTTCCAACATTTCTTATTTTCTGTTTTTTTAAATTTATGCCAGTAACGTCAGTGTACGATCATATCTCATTGTGGTTTTGATCTGCATTTCCCTAGTGACTAGTGATCGTGAGCATTTCCTCATATATCTCTTAGCTGCTTGAATGTCTTAAGGCAAAGATCTTGAGAGCTAGCCGATTTCTCCCGTGTATTCTAATACTGTCCTCTACATTCCATCACACAATGTTCTCCCTCTTTCTTATATAAGCTTTAATCAGAACATCTAGTTTGGAACTAGGCAGAAGTTAATCCTACTGCACATTTATTCATTCACTCATTCATCAACTATTTATTGAATGTCTACAATAAAATGAACAAACAGAGTCCTTATCTTCAAGAAGCGTTCATTCCAGCAGGGGAGACAGACATTAAACAATAATTATTATAAAAATTAATCATTTAATTACAAATGTAATAAATGATGTGCAGGAGAAGTACAAACTGCTAAATCCGATGGTCACTCCCTAACTTATATGAGCTAACTGCAGCATTCGGCACAACTGATCATGTTCCTTCCTCATTGAAACACTTTTTTCACTCAGCTGCTTTATCTCTTAATAGTCCTTTCTTTTCCTTTATTCACTCCCTAGATGATACCATCTAGTCTTGTGGCTTCAAATACCATCTATATGATGATAACCCCAAAATTTCTAGGTCTAGCCTGGACCTCTCTTCTGACCTCCAGACATGGAAGCCCAGTTGCCTACTGACTATCTCCACTTGGATGCTTAAACTCAGTGCCCCAAACTGAATGCCTAACCTTGTTGCCCAACCTGCTCCATATGCAGCCTTCTCCCTCGCAAGGGATGGCAACCCCACTGTTCCTATTACTCAAGCCAAAAATCTTGGAGTCATCCTTGACTCTTCTTTTTTCTCCCACATCCCATATCTAACAAACCCACACCCTATCTATCAGCAGAATCTGTTGGTTCTACCTTCAAAATATATCAGAATACAACTACTCTCCACCTTTTTACTGCTATCACCCGGTGAAAGCCACCAACATTTTGTGCCTAGGCTACTGCAACAGCTTCCAAACTGGCTTCCCTGTTTCTGCCTTTGTCCCCTGAGAATCTATTCTCAACAGAGCAGCCAGAGAGATCCTTTGAAAATTTTAAGTTTGATCAAGACCCTCTTCTGCTCAAAACCCTGCAAAAGCACCCCATTTCACTTGGAGTAAAAGCCCAAGTCTTGACAAGACCCTATGACATCTGATCCCCATTTCCTCTTGGACATTATCTCATCGTTTCCTACCACTCTTCCCATCTCCAGTTTGCTCCAGCCACGGTGGACTTCTCTCTGCTCTTTGATGATGTTAGGCAGCTTGTACCATAGACCTTTGCACTGGCTAGTTCCTCTGTCTTCAATGTGTTTCCCTCATATACCCAGTGGCTATCATATTCCCATAGCTAACTCTCTCACCTTCTTCCAATCTATGTTGAAATATCATCCTCTCAAAAAGGCCAAGCCTTTTCATCCTACTGAAAAATTGTAACCCACCCTCCCCAACACCTGAGACTCCAATCCCCTTTATCCTGTCCTATTTTTTTCTATAGCACTTACCATCTTCTAGCATACTCTATACTTTATTATTCATTATGTTGTTTATTGTACCTTTCCCAATTAGACTGTAAGTTCCATAAGGGCAGGGATTCTTGTCTATTAAATTCCCTGATGTATCTTAAGCAACTAGAAGAGAATCTGGGCACATAATACTAGCTAATAAATATTTGTTGTATGAAAAAAATCTAAAATTCTTACAGGCAGACTAGGCTTTTTTTAAACTTTGTTACCCCCAGGATCTCGAAGACTTACACTTTAGGGGGCAGTGGGGGAAAGGAGAGGAGGAGTAATTGCAAATGGTTGTAACAAACCCCTTTAGATCTCACACTAAATGGTAAACTCTCTAAGGACTGCATCACATTCATCTTAGTACTCCTAGTGCCTTGCACACAGTAGACACTTAGTAAATTATCTGCTGAATGAATAAAATGATTTATATTATGAATGAACCGTGCAAAGAACTGTGCCTGGCATATAAAAGTCTCAATGAATGTTTGGAAAATAAATAATGGAAAGTGACAAGTATCATAAGTACAAAGAGGGAAAATATTACATTAGGATTTTGTTACCTCAGAGACCTCACTTCCTACCTAACTGCCTGACTCTAACAACCTACCAGTTCCATTACCAGTAAGAGCAATGACTAGGGTGGGAAAGGAGGCTGAGAGAGGGTGAGGGAAGAAGAAGTAGAAAATGAGAGGCACAGAAAAGTGTGAGCTTTTAAACTTTGTGACTGTGACTCATAGTAAGTAACAAATTTTACCAACATGACAAATTATATATATACACTCACATACAAACATATACACATATATACACACATGCACATATATGAGGTTATGAAACAATACTGATCCTTACTATATTCACTCACTGATATTCTTTCTTCTATTTCACTCTATTAGAAACAAAACAACTCTGACTACTACCCACTTAATCAATCTCTCCATACACTAAATTGATTTCATGCCTCACCAATGAGTCCTGACATGTAGTATGAAAAACACTGTATTAGCACTTTCTTCCCCATCGGGTGCATATCTTCCCCATTGTAAAGAATATCACTCTTTAGAAAATCTTAAAAGAATTGTGTCTGGTACAGAAACATAAGGGAAAATATAAAACATGGTTCTAATCCCACAGTGGGCAATGGGAGAAAGAAGTGTTAGTCAAACTGCAGAAGAAAAGAATTTAAGAAAATTGACTCCTAGAGTCCTTAGACAAATGGTGACTGAAGAGCTGGCTGCAACAACCAAGTTTTCCTAACTTGGTGCCCCATAAATCCTCACCAACAGCCCTTCATTTCCCCAGCCTCTACACCTTGCAGAACCTAGAGTCATGGCTACCTAAATCTAAATCTTTCCACATATTCTTCTAAAAACACACATAAAACAACGTAACATCAACAAGGAACACATATTAAATCACACATGACCCATGCCTTCAGTGCTACCCACAATTACAGAACTAAGACTAAAACAAAAGACAAAAGGTCTTACACTGTATAATAAAACGTTTGACCTGTTTCCTGACAGACTGAGGTTACTGCTGACAGTCTACTCACCTCCACTCCATGCCACTCAAGATGCATCTCAAGAGTATCAAGGACAGTAAGTGAGAATACAATAAAAAAATTTTTAAGTACATACCTGTTTTAGGCCATAATGCATTGACTGCAATTTCACCTTTAAATTCTTCTGCCATTCCTAGTACACACATAGACATACCATACTTAGCAATGGTATAAGCTAAAAGAAACCACAAAGAGAATTAATTTAAAAGGTTAATTTGTGACTATAAATAAGCAATACTTCCTTACTATTTCCTTCCTAATACGTTTTTTCAGAACTGTCTTCAATAACATAAAAGATATAATTTTTAAAATGTACTCTTTCTAAAAGAATATCTTTATGGAAGTAGCTGAATCGGGATAAACTAGCTTTATGTATTTCCATTCTAAGAAAAAAGACAGTAATAAACTTTCACTTTTTGTAATATTATGGGGATAAGTTACATTATTGTTTCTTAACCTGCTTTTTCTTTTCTTTTTAAAGAATGAAAAGGCTCATTTAAAGGAAAACTACTACTAGTAAAACAACAAGAAAAAAAAAAAAGGATGCTAATTTGTTGAGCCTAGTCAATTAAAATGGATCTTGTTTTAGGTCTGTTCTGTGGTTCCCTACGCTAACTGCCTTTCAAAATCTTAGTGAATTATGTTGACATAAGGCCTACTGTGTGTGATACAACTATTTTTAAGAGGGCATCTACACAAAAATCTTGTTACTTAGCTTGTTGTTGTCGTGTGCCATCAGGTCAATTCACTCACAGCAACCCAACAGGACAGAATATAACCATCCCACAGGGTATCCTGGGCTGAAATCTTTACAGGAGCAGATTGCCAGGAGTGGCTAGTGGGTTCAAACTGTCAACCTTTTGGTTAACAGCTGAGTGCTTAACGATTGTGCCACCAAGCTTCCTTCGGTTACTTACCTTAAATCATTACTTTGCTTGAATGGTAAACTATTTGGATAGTTTTTAACCAAGTTTATTGAAGCATAAATTACATAAAGTGCACCCATTTTATTGACTGGCAAGGGACATGAGGGAGTTTTCTGGGGTGACAGAAATCCATTTTCTTGATTTGAGTGTTGGTTATACAAGTTTGTACATTTATCAAACTCATCAAACTGTACCATTAAGACCTATGCATTTTACTGAATGGAAAGTATATCTCAATTTTTTAAATCACAGATAAAATTTAAGAATTTACTTTCCAAAATACTACTGATTTTGCATAGAAAATTCAATGTTGAATGCTACGTACAGATTTTATTATATCATAATATACTGATTTAATTCAAAATAAACTAACCAAACCAGTCATCCCCTCACCCTACCACCTACCACAGTGCTGTTTGAACCACAATGGATTTAGGTTCAGTGGAGGGCTGAGATTGAGGATATGAGCAATTTTACTCTTTTTCAAATAAGGAATACAAGCTTTAGATCTGAAAAAAAAAGAAAGCATAAGTCAAGTTAATAGCTCTCCAACAACTTCTCCACTTTTTAAAGTTGTATTTTAAACTACTCCTATGGGACAACTGAACTTCCTGTATAATCTGTAGGGTACATTTGTTTGTTTTTACTTTTCTAGAATGAAGACAGAAAAGGCAACTAATTTACATCTTTTGAAGCTTTGCTTAATGGCCCAAGAAGATGATCTGCTTGGTGAAAATAATCAAATCCTTGATACATTACCTTAAGCCCAACTGAGGTTATCCTCAACCACAACCTTCCCAAACTCTCCCCTCCCCAAGACACACAAAATTTTCAGTAACAGTTAATGTACTTGACAGCCAGTATTAGGGTAAAGAACATGAGTGTTCAAGTCACACAGACCTGGGTTCAAATCCTATTTCTGCCACCTTAATTATATGACCCTGGGCAAATTATACAGCAATCTAATTTGCAGTTTTTCTCATCTCATCTGCAATGTTGGCAATACCAGCTACCATACAGGATTGTCCAGAAGGTTAAAATGACATGATATATATGAGGTACTTACAACAATGCATAATCTAAACATGAAATTAACAATGGCTATTTTTAGTATTATATGTGCGGATTTCTTTCGTCTTAGTAGGTGCAGTAGTCCTACTACACTGGAGCTGTCATTTAGTAACATAACTCCCAGGACATTACCAAATTTAATTTGCCACCAAGAGGTAAGTAAATTATTTTACAAAAGAATCTGGTACAGTACTTTTAAAATTTTAATTATTAAACTAAAACAATATTATATCTCAATTATAGCTTTATGTCATAGTCAATGACTTCCAGGACTTTGAACTAGTTCATTCTTCTTTCAAGTCAGTTTTTTATTACCAAATGTACAACACTGTTGTCACCACCTGCAAGCTCTTTTCAGGTTTATAAACCAAATACAATCAATATCCCTAAAAGGTTTTTTGTACATACTGTTTTTCATTTCCAAAGGTGTGTCACTTTTATGGGAGTGAGGCAGGGGGAGGATAAACAATATTATAGCTGATTTTCATTAGAACAGTGAAACTGCATCTCAAAGCATCAACATGAAATAAACCAAATTTATTCCAGGCAATAAGACCATATTTTATACTCAAAAGAAAGAGCTTTTTTCATTTACATTATAAATATGAGCTTCTCCTTTGATCTAATAGACAAAACCTTTCCACCTGCACTCTGCCCACCTGGCCCTCAGCATTAGTAATCCTACATCAGGTGCATTTTCCCCAGCAACATGCCCTGTCTTATATATTGCATTGAAAATTCTTAGCACCATGCTTAGATACTAATACCCTCAGCTTAAAAAATAGTTAAATTGATTGAAACCTTACTGTGTGCCAGGCATTGTATGAACTATGTGACCTAATCAGGGGTTGCAAACTCAAAGGACTACAGGGAATTTGAGTATAGAAATAAAGGGGGCTGGGTGTAAGAAAAATCAACTATTCAGAAATACAATCAAACTTCATTACTGAACTCTTAAAACCATGTAACATGACACAAACACATAAAATACTAAATGTTATATATTAAATTAAAAGTAGAAAAATACAAATTACAATAGAAATATTTCATCATGAATTTTTCTTTCATAACTTACACCTTTCACAGAAGGTCAAAAACCTGACACCTTTTTTGTTTGGCCCCAAAAAGCAATGTGAGGTCTTTCATTTGGAATTGCAATATGCCTTTAACTGGGAGCAATATTTAGTTGTATTAAAAAAAAAAAAAAAGTGTTCATAAATATAGGAACCTTCAAAAATGAATAGAATCTTTGCACAAGGGTTTTTATTATTAAGGAAATCTCTTCCCAAAATATTTGTAGATGTGTTATTCCAACACACTCATATTTAGTTTTTAGTACTTTAGTGCCCTACTTATAACTTCCATTTGTAGTTCTTCAATCACACTAATAGTGTTCACTGAGAAAGGTAACTAAAAGGTTAGTTCATTTTCCTAAAGTTTGAAATCAGGGTATTTTGTTTTGTTTTGAATTGAACATTCAAATCTATAATTGTAGGAATGTGGCTTAGGCCATCACTTTCATTTTTGGAAAATGATGTCAGTATAGGAAAGAGAACCAGACTGTTCTTGCCAAATGGGTTTTTCAAAGACACAATTTCACAAGGAATGAGCAAAGAGAATCATACATTTGTGCTTACATAAGTCAAATAAACTTTTAGTCAACTAAAAAGGCCAAGTCCTTGATCCAATCCTTGGCTGGCTGCTTGGTTGGTTGGGAACTGAGTGAGGAATTTTCTCTTAAGTGGAAAAAGAGTTGATCTCTCTCAAATTGTAAAACAAAATCTCTTCAACAATAAGCTACGGCCAACCCATCTTGTCACAGAGCAGACAATCATGTTTGTATCCAATTCAAGTAAAGCACTGGACTGTCTGTAGTTCAAACCATGGAAGTGTATTTAGTTCTCAGTATTAACAATATAGCCCATTTTTAACTTTTTAGCAAGAAGCAATTGCTGAGTGAACAATACAATGAACAAACTTAATTTCTGCACCCTTGCAAAACGTTTCGACATTAGATTTTAATAAGTCTAAAGTTAATGCCGACCATATCAGTAACACTGTCTTTAGTTATGATTACTAATTTTGACCAACATACTTAAACTTTCCAAGACTTTTCTCAGTGCCTAACAGTAAGTCGTCCTGATGTTGTTCATGTCATGGGTACTGAGTCTAAAAACTTTTTAATCACATCAAAATCATCTGACACCATACATAAATGTAACTAAGTAGGTGGTATATTTATATCTGTGGCTTCATCATCTGCAATAGAAACTGCCACAAATGATTTAACTTTTTTATACAATGTGCCCTTCTAAGCCTTAATTCAGCATGCTGATCAATAGTATTCCTGGTTAAGTTGATATTTTTAAACACTTATTTAAATAAGTGTTACAGTCAATCAAAATTCTTTCATAAACTTGCCAGCTGTAAAAAATATTGATGCCCAGATGATTTTTTCATGTAACATATAACTGCGTCCCCTAGAAGGATTGCTTATTCTGTCTGAAGATTAAAAAAAAACGTTACTGAAACATGAGTAATGTTTCGAATGTATTGTTTTTCATCACAACCTATTCTACATGTCTGGCGTATATCTCTTACTATGGTTTGATTCACTACGGCTTCCATTCAATAGAGATACACTTTGCATACTAAGTTTGTAGAAATATGCCTCACATCTACAAAGAAGCTCTCACCCATTTTACTTGAACATACGGCCCTCTTGGCATATATGCTTCATTTCCCACTTTGGATAGCTCCATGGGTATGAGAAATATTTGCCTTTCCTCTTTATGTAAGAAAAGTAACAATGCAAGCACAATGATAAATGGCTATTTTTTGGCCTGACCTCAGCTTCCAAAAGACAGTGGAGTCCAGGGCCCACTTAAGGAGGCAGCTGATACTCAGCCATTAGGCTACAGTAGCTGACTGTTACCATATGAGAATGTTGTCTATATGCGGCCAGATTTTCCAGTATTTCAAGAAAAGTCAGAAATCTGGATTTTTATGTAAATCTCCTGATGTTTTTAATGTAGACAGCTAATGAAATCTGAATGTACGTAACTAATGAAAACAAATTTTTTAACATTGTCAGTGTCCAGTTTTGCAGATCAAACAAAACACATCTGAGGGCTAGGTTCAGATCTCTAACTTAAGAAACTGTACATTTAACCTGATCAACGCTATGACGTAACACTTTACCATCCCCATTATACTAATGAATCTGCAAGAGGTTATTTGCCCAAAGTCATGAGCTAGAAAGTTATGGGGGGTGGGAGTAGCGCTACATGAAAAATGACAGAAACAGGGTAAATAAACAGATAAATAAACGAAAAAGCGGACTGTCTGGCTAACCCAGAAAAGAACTATATTCTCTAATTCTATATTCTACATTTCCCAATATTGCCCAAGACAGCATTAACCTTTCTGTTAAAGTGTGATTCATATAAGCTTATTGTTACTTATATAACTCAAATTCTTATCAGAAAAAGGCAAGACTTGCTGGCTTGAGCAATCAAAAGACAATATAAATGGTATACACGTATGTATTCATGGAAATATTTGAAAACGTTCAAGCTATGCATTAGTCTTTATTATATTCATAGAGAAAAGGAGCTCTAAATACAACTATTTGTTTAAAATACTATCTACTGACTTGGGGCACTTTGAGGGCTTTATAGAGATTGACTAGATCTTAAACTGTACTGCTAACCTGTTTCAACTCTGTTTACCACTAAATTCTCTAAGAAAATACTGCAACATTCCCCCCACAACTCTTCCTTCTAACTTACGTAAGGTAGGTGCCTCTGGTGTTGACGTTCATCATCAAATCCACTTTCTTTGTAGGTGTATCCAATGTGCTGCTCAAGGCAATAGCACTGGCATTATTCACCAAAATATCAATTCCTGTTTTCAAAATAATCAACTTCATTTTATTATAATTTACTTTATCACAAAAGGAAATAAAAACATTTATCTATATAGTTGAACCCTCAGTTTATCTGATTCAATTGTACTGAGCCACAAATACTTCTTTTTGATAATGGGAATGACCAATGTGTCAGTGCAAGACTCAGAAGCTATGTCAAAACAGTACCCAAATGATTTTCACTGTCCAAGTGGAGAAAGCCACCATAGCTCCCTGTGAAACTAGAAGGAGGCTTAGTCCTTAATAGTTTGTAGCTTCCACCCTTATCTGTTCTACTCTTACCTCCTGGTCTTCCCTCCCTGTCTTCAAGAACCTTAGGTCAACTTCCTTAAAGTCTTCCCTTCTCTCTAGCATCTTTCCAATGCCTGCCCTCCTTCCAAGAACACCAAGGCCCCTCACTTAAAGGAAAGGGTTCTTTTCTGGTCTTGGGAACTGGGAAAAGAGAAGAGACCTTGGGTTTCAATCCCTGGTAAATCATCAAAGTAGATCAAGCTTCTTCTGGTGACCCATAAGTATTATCATTTCTGCCTATTTTACCCAGTCTCTACCCATATACAACATACATTGCTTATAGTTATATGCTTAGTGAAATAATGTTAAATAAAAATAGTAAAACACAAAAGTATATCAAACATTTCTCTGTGTTTCTGCATGGTCTTGGTATCTTTTTATAGGGCACTTGATACTCTATCAAGCAGAAATGTCACAATTTATCTAGTTTTTGACTGCAGGGGTTAGACCTTTGAAATGAACCTCTTTTCTTATCCTCTTAATTTTTCTATGCCTCTCTCTCAATAAATGGGTGATGGTTTAAATAAAGTTATTAAATTCACTAGAATATTTTACTCATGAGTACCCTTTTTTCATATACAGCAACATTATAAAATTTTGGTCATGTCTTCATTCCTCAATTTACATATGCTATAGCATTGAGTTTGCGTTCTAATGTTTTCTTAAAATGTGTCCCCAGTAAGAAGACCAGACTTAATGGTCTGAGACTAGAGGAACCCCGGAAAGCATAGCCCCTGGCTTCTCTATCAGCCCAGAACTAAAACAATTTCCAAGACCAACTCTTCAGACAGGATTGGACTGGACTGTGGGACATAAAGTGATACTCGTGAGGTGTGTGCCTCTTAGCTCAAGTAGATACAAGAGACTAAATGGGCAGCTTCTGTCTGCACGTGAGATGGGAAGGCAGAGGGGGTTAGGAGCTGACTGAATGGACAGAGGGAATCAGGGGTGGAAAGGACAAGTGTGCTGCCACAATATGGGGAGAGCAATTAGGGTCACATAGCAATGTATGTATAAATTTTTGTATGGGAGACTAACTTGAAATGTAAACTTCATTTAAACCTCAATAAAAAAAATAAATAGTTAAGAAGAAGGAAAAAAAAAAAAAAAGTGTCCTCAGAATCTTTGGATTCGACCACATTCCATTTTATAGCTTCATTATAACAAAACTCAAACTTAAGCAAACCATTTCTATATCCGAGACAAGTTCCAGGTCCTCTGGAATGAATACAATAAAGTCAGGATAAATTTACAGGTAATCCCTGACTGACTTATGACAGGGCTCCATTCTGAAGATTCCATTGTAAGTTCGTTCTGACATAAATCAAGTATCTCCTTTTTTTTTAGTTTTCATTATTATTGCCTTTTATTATCAATATCTTTACAGATCCGATCTTTGTCTTTGGGAGTTGGAAACATTACATATAAACTCACAGATATATTTTAACACATACATAATACACAAATCATAAAAAAAAAAAAAAAAAAGGACCGTCGTAAGTGCAGTTCATTGAAACTCGAATACGTTGTAAGTCAGGAACTACCTGTGATGAATATAATGATGGCTGCCTTCATAGGTGGCAAAGACCAGTGAGAAGAATTTTTAAATGCAGGATATGCTTCTCAATCCACGAAGCTAGGAGTTACTCAACCACAATACTACAAGATAATCACCAAGTGCCTACTCTACACAAGGTACTCTGCTAGGGCCTAAGAGACAAGGAAGATAATGTTCACTAAAGATTAGCCAGGTGGGAGCAAAGCAAACTGAGTCTAGGTCTGGGTGAGATGCTGGACTGATGGGTATATATACCACCTGTACAGAATTACCCTACTCAGGGAAACAAAGCTAGTAAAGACTGAGACAATCACTGGATGCTTCAGACAAATCCAGAATTTACTGACTTCTCTCTCACTATGGGATAGAAGGTGGTAAGTATATTAGGAAAATATTTGGGCCTGAGGAATGAACACATGTTGAACTTGGCAAACTGTAGTTGACTCACCTATGATAGAGAAAAAAATAGGTCCAATTTAAGAGGCAGGTTAAAATTTCCAAACTCAAATGGGACAGATGAAAATGGATTGGGGAATAATTGTGGGAAATGATGCACAAAAGGCTTATATGTGCCTGCTGTAAGAAAAAAAAATGTGGCAGAAAAGAATGTTTCTGTAACTTATGAAATAGCATAATTTACTCAAGGCCTGAGAAACTCTGAAGGGGAGGGAAGACAAGGTGATAGGGAGTACCCTGTGGCAAAGGATCCTGAGGCACAGGTTTGAAAGCATCACCAGCTCAGGATTTTGTTAAGGGAGATTCTCTAGCAAAGACAAATGCCAGAACAAAAGTAAAGTCTCTCCTAAGAGGCAGAATTCAAAAGTGTACAGAATTCAAGAACAGTAGACAATAACAGTAGCAACCACAGTATGGAACTGAAATCAAACAAACTCACTCTTAGGATCTCTGTTGAAAATGAACACATAAAAAAAAAAAAAAAGAGCAGCTATGAATTATCTGTTATAAATATGGTGTCCATCCTGATTAGGAGAGAGGAGAGGCAGGTAACTCACTCTTAATTCCTCACTAGAATGGCAGGAAAGCAGAAGTTAACAGGGAAATAGAAAACAAAAAATTTTACATACATCTGTCTTAGTCATCTTGGGTGGCTGTAACAGAGATGCCACAAGTGGATGGTCTTAACAAAAAGTTTATTCTCTCACAGTCCAGTAGGCTACAAGTCCAAATTCAGGGCATCAGCTCCAAGGGAACGCTTTCTCTGTCGGCTCTGGAGGAAGGTCCATGTCATCAATCTTCCCTTGGTCTGGGAGCTTCTCTGCATAGGAACCTCAGATCCAAAGGACGTGCTCTGCTCCTGGCACTGCTTTCTTGCAATTGATATACACATTTTCAGGGGGATATAATTCAATCCATGACATTCCACCCTTTGGCCCCCAAAAAATCACATCCCTGCAACATGCAAAAGATATTCATCCCATCACATCATAGCAAAAGTCTTAAATCAACTCCAAGTCGAAAACCCCAAAATTTTTCTTCATCCGTGAAATCTAGAATACAAGTTACCTGCTTCCAAAGGTACAATGGCAGAACAGGCACAAGCTAGACATTTCCATTACAAACGGGAGAAACTGGAGGAGAAGAAGGGATAACAGGCACCAAGCAAGTCAGCAGAACACATTACAATAGCCCTCAAGGCTTTGAAAAGAATCCTCTGTTCTCTGAGACAATTTACACAATAGCCCTGCCCTCCAGACTCTAGGTACCGGCCATACCTTTTGAGACTGAGGCAGCTTGGCTTCTTGTGTTCCTTATCTCTTCAGCTTCTGCGTCCTGTGGCCTCTGGACCCTCGGGCCGAATACCCGTATCTGCCCTCCTGGGGCAAGTGTTCCAAAGCTCTATAGCTCCGCCAGTAAGTGCCCATAGGCACCCTACTCTGCCAGGAAGCCTCCTGCACACAGGCACTCAGCTGCCTCGCTCCATGGGTCGGCTCCAGCGCTGTCTGGTGCTGGTCTCCTGGTTCTGCTGCTGCTGGTTTTCTGCCACTTCCACTTCTCTGCTGCTCCCGGTCCTCTATCCATTCACAGTTTCAAAACCGCTTCCACATTTTAGGTATGTGTTAGAACAGCACTCCACTCTTGGTACCAAATTCTCTCTTAGTCATCTAGTACTGATCTAACAGAATTACCACAAGTCGATGGTTTTAACAATGAGAAGTTTATTCTCTCACACTCCAGTAGGATACAAGTCCAAATTCAGGGCATCAGTTCCAAGGGAACGCTTTCTCTGTCGGCTCTGGAGGAAGGTCCATGTCATCAATCTTCCCTTGGTCTGGGAGCTTCTCTACACAGGAACCTCAGGTCCAAAGACACACTCTGCTCCTGGCACTGCTTTCTTGGTGGTATAAGGTTCCCATGTGTCTCTGTTTGATTCTCTCTTTTATATCTCAACAGAGATTGGCTTAAGACACTGTCCAATCTTGTACACCTCATCAGTATAACTGCTACTAATCCATCTTATTAGATCATAGTGATCAAGTTTACAACACATAAGGAAATCACATCAGATTACAGAATGGTACACAATCATACAATACTGGGAATCATGACCCAGCCAAGCTGATACACATATTTTTGGGGGGATATAATTCAATCCATGACAACATCAAAGGGGACACAAAGGGGGATAGAAAGAAACCTTAGGAAAGACGCCATACAGAAGTAACTCCACTACAAATTTACAAATTCAACAAGAAGACAGGAGTGTTTCAGATGTCCCCCTCCATGACAGGTAGCAAAATATACAGGGAAATTTTATTTTCCTCAAAGATATGGGAAGCACATCCTCTTAACTGACGATTTCTACCAACTGAGTTTAAATTCCTGGCTCATGAATGCCAGATTAATGGCATGGATTAACTGCAGAAGCAAAAACCAAGGTTTCCTTTTATCTCTTCCATTTTCTCTGTTTACTCCTGGAAACATAGATTACATGATAGACAAAGTTGCATTAATCTAATTTTGAAGATGCTAAAGGAACAATACCAGGTCCAGTGGAAGATACCTAAAAAGAAATCCAGGTCATGGATGCATCTGAGTGAAACTCTTTTGACTGGGACCAAGCAGAATAAGAAAACTGGAGAGGGGAAAATTTCTGGGCTTTAATTTTTCCAAGAAAGAGGAGATTTCAATTTTGGTCTTTAAGTTCTCTGTGGCAACAACAAGAGAAAAAGTTAATTGGTGAGACTTCAAGTTGTCTGTGAAAGCCCAATACTGGAAGCAGAAGTACTTCACATTTTGACACTCAGGTATATATATACTACTGGGGCTGTGCTGTCATGTAATGCATAATGTATAAATTTCTGGTAAACCAGAATGAACAACATAGCTAGAATTCAAGAAGAGAAATTAAACAGGGAGTAAATTCTGGGCCTGTACAGCAACGCCTTGGACTACACTTAATTATGTCCTGTTTTGACTTATTTCAAATGTCTCTTGCAGAGCTCTGGTGGCGCAGTGGTTAAGCATTTAGCTGCTAACTAAAATGTTGGCAGTTCGAAAACACTACCATCTCCTTGGAAACCCTCTGGGGCAGTTCTACTCTGTCTTATAGAGTCACAATGAGCGACCCTATAGCTCACAGTAGAATTGCCCAGGGGATTTCCAAGATGTTTCTTGGGACAATGCCAGACAATGGCTGAACTGTTGATTATTAGTGGAATCATTGAAAAGAAATAAAGATTGAGGAAGCACTTAGACAAAACTGGCAGATCTGATGGTCTCCTTCCTCAAGGACAATAAACTCACCAGTTGACCAAGAGAAAGAACTAAAAGTGGAAGAATATAGGGAACCCCCATCTACCTTCTCCCCTTAGTTCCTCCCTAAAATGAAGGGATAAACTAATCAGGTCAGATCCTAGGACATTAATTTGGCCACTTTTACCAGTATGTGGAGTCAGTGGATAAAAGGTCATGCACACAAATGTGGTTCCCTGTTCCTTCTCTTCTACATTTGTGACGTTAGTAAGAAAAAATAATTAATTTGCAATCTCTTCTTCTCACATGAGCAGTCACATTACTTTGGGAAAAGCCACTAGCCAGAGGTAAAATTCTGGATTTAAAGGAGAGGCCCAAATTAAGCCAAAGCCCTGGGTTCTGCTCCGGTACACCACAGCACTCTGCACTGGGGCTTAAAAGCACAAGCCCGGCTAACAATAAAGCACTACCTTGTTTCCCATTTGCCAATGTCCTTCATGTGTACATATGGTCCCCTGGAACATTAGGGAGGGAGAGTGGTAATGGTTTGGACAGGATTTGGACATGCCTAGCTGCCTGGCCATAACATCATTAAGCCTTACGCTAGCCCCTAACATCTGCCTTCCAGGAGCTTATGAAGTAATTGGGGAGATAAAAGAAATACTAAGATCTAAAGTAGTGTAAGACAAGGATCAAGGAATGTCTTAGGAATTCAGAGGAAGAAAAATATACTTCTGATTAGTTAGTATGGTCTGGGAAAGTGTCTCATGTAGAAGATGAGATTTAAGCACAGTAAGGTAGGATTTCGAAAGACAGAGAAGGGGAATATTTCAGGAAGGACTGGCGATAGACGGCTGGGCATTGGAGGAGTCTCGGGAAGGGGAAAAGAAAAAGTTAAGTGGTAGAAAAATTCAAGGTAAAAGAAATGGAAGTAAATGATTTGAGCTGGAGTAGAGAGTTTATATGGGAGCAAAGAAGAAAAAATGGAACCAAAAAAACCTCTGTTGAGATCAGTGTGAAATATCTTGAATGCCAATAAGGTATCTGTACTTTCTCCAATAGATACAAAAAATCATCAGATGATGGTTACTTCAACTGGGGAGAGGTAAGCGGATGGGAAGGAGCCCTGCTATGCAGCGGTTGAAGTGCTCAGCTGCAAACCAAAAGGTCAGTGGTTCAAACCCACCGGCCACTCTGAGGGACAAAGATGTGCCAGTCTGCTTCTGTAAAGATTTAGAGCTTTGGGAACCCTATGGGGCAGTTCTACTCCGTCTTATAAGGTTGCTGTGAGTCGGAATCCACTCGATGGCAGTGGATTTGGGTTTTTGGTTTAAGCGGATAAGACCTGGGGAACCACTTGGTTAGGTGTATGTTATTGTCAAGGTCCTAACTTTATTTTGGGTGACAGATTTGCAGGTACTTGTTACAGTATTCAAAATAATTTCTAATAATTAAATAGAAAAGTCATCAGATGGTATGATATGACACTTCTGTACGAGCAAATACTCAGTTTAGGTTATACTCCAAAGACCCAGAAAATCAAAAGAAAAAATTTTTTCTTTAAAACTTAGTTACACCTATATTTCACCCAATACTTAATAATGATTTCAGAATTAAGGCACTACCTCCAAATTTCTCGACTGCTTTCTCCACTGAATCACTGATTTGCTGTTCATCTCTCACGTCAACAACACATGGCAAGGCCTTTCCTCCTGCTGCTTCAACTACAAAGGATAAACAAACCAAAAGGCATTATAGCATCTGATACAACAGTTAAAAGGAAAAAAGTACCCTATTTTCACAAAATCAACAGAAATAACTGTCTTATAACCAAAAGTGACTCCACCCTTAAAGTAGGACAGACTGACTAGCTCATCCAGCTTCAGACTGGCCAGGACAACTCTTAAAAAACAAAAAAAAGACGTTAACTTTTCTAAAACTTCTACTAAAAAGCAAAAAAAGGAGCATAATTAAAAAAAAAAAAAAAAAAAAACCTTTTTCCTATGAAAAACTTCAAAAAATGTACAGAAGTATAAAGAATAGTATGATGAACTAGGACCATGAATCCACTGCCTATCTTAAATGATTGCTAATGTTCTGCCAGTTGTTTAGTTTATCTCCCCCTACCTTTTTCATTATTTTCCTGGTGTACTTCAAAACAAATTCCAAAGAATCATTTCACTCATAAATACTTCATACGCATTTCTCTAATACAACCACAACACCATTACATTAACTAACAAAACTAGCAATATCAGCTGAAGTTGAATGTTTACACCATAAAGTCATTCTCTCGGTGCCTTCTCTTCTGGCATGGAGCCTAGCACAATGCCTTGAATATAAGCACTCAATAAATGTTTGTGAGCTTAAAGTATTAAAATAAGGACTTACAAATTGTGCAGGGAATAAATAACATGAAAAGCTTTTTCAAAGTGTTTACACCATCTATCCTCAGAGTCTATCCTCTCCACTTCCACCCTCATCCCCTATTCCCATCCAAGAACTACTACTCTAGAAGACAGGATTTTTAAGGGAAGTCTCTTGTACCCCTCAAAAGTGCTGAAAGAGAAAAAGATTCAAAAACACAGCTCTAAAGTGACAAAGAATACATGCTTACTTCCTAATTATAGAATTATTTTCAGGATAGCTTTCATATAGCTGGAAACCCTGGTGGCATGGTGGTTAAGTGCTACATCTGTTAACCAAAAGGTCAGCAGTTCAAATCCACCAGGCGCTCCTTGGAAACTCTACAGGGCAGTTCTACTCTGACCAATAAGGTCACTATGAGTCGGTTTTGGTTTGGTTTCATACAGCTACAACTAAATTCTCCAGCGAATTCTCTACATATTGAAACCGCTGTGATATATTTTATGAAATGGCATTGTCACACTCACTCACTTTCTTCAGCAGCAGTATAGACCGTGCCTGGAAGTTTAGGGTGTGCTTGGGCAGTCTTCGCGGCAATGACGATATTTGCTCCATCCTTTGCTGCTTTTAACGCAATAGCTTTGCCAATGCCACGGCTTGCACCTGTGATAAAAAGTGTACATCCTGCTAGCCTCCTACAACAGAACAAATGTGACCTTATTAGAAACGTCAGTGTTTTAGTTACTAACCAGTATCACATGAGTTGGAATCAACTCACTGACAGTGGGTTTGGTTTTTGGCCTTCTATTAGGAACTCATGCACATTTTCGTAATATAAGTGTTCCCTCCTTGGTGAAGTGTTACCTGAAACTCACTCCCACCCATCTGATAGCTAATAGCTCCACTGCATTCCCACTGTACAATGATTTAAAAATTATTTATTACAACTGCAGTTGGCCAGCTATGCTGTCATTTGGTAAACAAAATCTGCTCACATGCAAAGTAAATCTTAAAGAGAAATTAGGAATTAATAAAATAAACTACACATACTTTTTTTTCCACAGAAGCGTTAACAAGGCTTATTTTTGAGTGGCGGGATTAGGAATAAGTTTTATCATATTCTTTATAGTCTTCAGTATTTTTCAAATATTCTACAATGAAAATATACCACTTAAAAGAAATTACCCCCACCAAAAAAATTGTTCACGAATGATCATCACCAGTATCAGACACATTATTAGGTACCCTGAAAAAAAAATTTCATTATAGGGTAAAAATATTTATAAGTATTTAAAGAATTAAGGCCTACTTTTCTCCATGACCTAACAGCCAGTTTTCTGTATGCCAGGTGGGTAAAAGGTAGAGTCCAAAGGCCCTTTACTAGCCTTATGCTTCATGAAACATCACTGTTTTTATGACCTTCCATCCTGATATATTCTATCAACTGAAAACAATTTTTTCAGCAGCAACATTTTTTAACTACATAGCACAGCAGGAATTACTGGTGTAGTAGAAGTGAATGCATTTTTAACCAGGGGCACATTAAATTACAAACTGGTTATCAATTACCCACACTTTGCACTATTACAAAGTATAGTCTAAAACATACTATGCATGTAGACCCACAACAAAACTTATAAATTTGCCTTTTAAAAATCCCTGCAGAGTAATGAAAATGTTCTGGAACAAGACAGTGGTAATGGTAGCACAACAGTGTGAAGGCACCACATGCCATTAACGGTAAATTTAATGTTATATGTATTTTACCAAAATAAGAAAAAACAAATAAATTGGAGGGAAAAAGAAAATTTACAGAGATTAACCAGAGTTACCACATGGCCTAGCAATTCCACTCTCACATATATACCCAAGAGAAATGAAAACATATGTCCACACAAAACTTACACATGAATGTTCACAGCAGCATTATTCATAATAGCCAAAGAATGCAAATAACACAAATGTCCATCAACTTATGAATAGAAAAAATTAAAATATGGTATATAAAATGGATTATCATTCAAAATTAAAAAGAAATGAAGTACTGATAGATGTTACAACGTGGATGAAACTTGAAAACATTATGCTAAGATAAAGAAGTCGGTCACCAAGGAATAGCTTTGTATGATTCTATTTATATAAAATGTCCAGAACAGGCAAATCTATAGAAACAGAAAAATTAGTGGTAGCCTAGGGCTAGGGGATGATAAGGGGTAAGGGAGTGAGACTGGAGGTTGACAGCTAAGTGATGTGGGGTTTTTGGGGGGGGAATGATGAAAAGGTGAAGGTTGTACAACTCTGTGAATATACTAAAAACCACTGAATAGTATACGTTTAATGGGTGAACTGCATGCTTTATGAATTATATCTCAACAAAGCTGTTTAAAAAAACAAAACTCACAAGCCAGTTCCCTTAGAAGGCTTGTAAAGAACTTGGTATTTATCAAAGATTCTCTGATTCAAATGTACTGACGAGTTCTCTGTGCCCATTCATTCCTTACATCCTTCCACCTAACTAAACTTTCTACTTAGTTGTCAGGTGAGAAGGAAGTTATCTAAAATTAAGTAAGATGTGGAGAGGGAGATACCCCCTTTCTTGTTTACTTTCTAAAGGCAAATAAAAATGCTTGCCTAAGCAGAAGGATGAAGAGAGGTCGGCAAAAGTAACCAACATAAAGAGAAAAGGGGACAGTACCCTGAGACAGGGGTAATAGATAAGCAGATTTGTAACATAAGGCTCAAGCCAAGATCCAGAGGATTACACAACTGAAAAAAGAGATCAGAGGAGAAAGTGGGAGAAGTGGGTTTTAAAATAAGGAATGGTTAGGTAAGAAGTAAGGCGAATGGAGAAGTGGGAAGAGACAAGAGAGGTTGAGGACTGCTTTCTGTGAAATACAGCAAACATACAAAAAAGGATATAGAAACATGAATAGTTAGTAATACTTGCACCACAAAATGGTCGGGCAGTGTTTCTTCTTTTTCTTTTCTGATGAAGTTTATGTAGGACTGGCATTACTTCTTCCCTAAATGTTGGTTAGAAAATTCACCAGTGAAGCTACCTGGGCCTGGAGTTTTCTCTGGGGAAAGATTTTTAATTACTTATTCATTGCCTTTACTGGACATAGGTCAATTCAAACTTATTTCTTTTTAGAGTCAATTCTGGTAATTTGTGTTTTTCCAGGAATTTGTCTATTCCATTTAGTCTGTCAAATTTGTTGGCACAATTATAATGTTCCTCTTAATGACTTCAGGGTTTATGTGAGGTTCCCTCTTCCATTTCTAATATCAACTTGTGCCTTCTCTCTTTCTTTCCTGATCAAGTTGTTTAGAGCAGAATTGTCCCACAGAACTTTCTGCAATGATGGAAATGCTCCCTATATGCACTGCCCAATGCTGGAGCAGGAGCCACCAGCCACGTGTGGCTACTGAGCTATGAAATGTAGTTAGTGTGTCTGAGGCACTCAATTTTTTTTTTTTTTAATTGTACTTCAGGTGAAGGCTTACAGAACAAATAGTTTCTCATGAAACAGTACTACACATATTGTTTTATGACATTGGTTAACAACCCCACAACATGTCAACCCTCTAACTTCTCAACCTTTTTTTTTTTTTTTTTTGGTGAAAATACACATAGTCAAAGATACACCATTTCAAAAATTTCTACACGCACAGTTCAGTGACACTGACTACGCTCTTCCAATTGTGCTGTTATTCTCACTTAAGATGAAGGCTTACAGAACAAAATAGTTTCTCATTTAACAGTTACTACAAATGTTGCCCTATGACGATGGTTAACAATCTCACAACACATCAACAATATCCTTACTCAACCTTGGGTTCCCTATCACCAGCTTCCTTGTCCCCTTCTGCCTTCTGGCCCTTGTCACTGGACTACTGTACCTCGTTAGTCTCATTTGGTTTTACGGGGCTGTCCACTCCCCGACTGAATGGTGAACCTCGGAGATAACTTCACCACTGAGTTAAAAGGGTGTCTGGGGGTCATACTCTCAGGGTTTCTCCAGTCTCCTTTAGGCCAGTAAATCTGGTCTTTTTTTTTTGTGAGTTAGAATTATGTTCTACATCCTTCTCTAGCTCTGTCCAGAACCTTCTGTTGTGATCCTGGTCAGAGCAGTCAGTGGTGCTAGCCGGGCACCATCTAGCTGTACTGGACTCAGTCCGGTGGAGGCCTTGGTAGCTGTGGTCTATTAGTCCTTCAGACTAATCTTTTCCTTGTAGCCTGTTCTCTTCATTCTCCCTTGTTCCCGAAGGGATAAGACCAGTGGAGTATCTTAGATGGCCGCTCACAGGCTTTTAAGACCCCAGACACTACTCACCAAGGTAGAATGTAGAGCATTGTCTTTATAAGCTGTGTTATGCCCATCGAGCTAGATGTTCCCCGAGACCATGGCTCCCACAGCCCTCCGCCCAGAAATTCAGTCCCTCACGGAGTCTGGATGTGTCTATGAGGCCTCCATGACCTTTCCTTGTACAGGTTGTGCTGGTTTCCCCTGTATTGTGTACTGTCTCACCCTTCACCCAAGATACCACTTATCTATTGAGGCACTCAATTTTGAATTTTGTTTAATTTTAACTAAATAGTCACACGTGGCTACTATTGCGCAGCACAAGGTAGAGAGTTATCAGGTTTATTGATCTTTTCATAAAACCAACTATTAGTTTTACTGAGTTTTTCTATTGTTTGGCCATTTTCTCTTTCACTGCTTTCCTCTCATCTTTATTTCCTTCCTTCTACTTAGCTTCTGTTTAATCTGCTCTTTTTTTTTTTTTTTTTGTACTTTACATGAAGGTTTACAGAACAACCTAGCTTCTCATTAAACAATTAGTACACATATTTTTTTGTGACATTGGTTAACAACCTCATGACATGTCAACACTCTCCTTTCTCAACCTAAGGTTCCCTATTACCAGCTTTTCCTGTACCCTCCTGCCTTCTCGTCCTTGCCCCTTTGGTCTCATTTTGTTTTACAGGGCTGTCTAATCTTTGGCTGAAGGGTGAACCTCAGGAGTGACTTCATTACTGAGTTAAAAGGGTGTCCGGGGGCCATTCTCTCGGGGTTTCTTCAGTCTCTGTCAGGCCATAAGTCTGGTCTTTTTTGTGAGTTAGAATTTTGTTCTACATTTTTCTCCAACTCTGTCCAGGACCCTCTATTGTGATCCCTGTCAGAGCAGTCAGTGGTGGTAGCCAGGCCTCATCTAGTTGTGCTGGACTCAATCTGGCAGAGGCTGTGGTAGTTGTGGTCCATTAGTCCTTTGTGTCTTTGGTTTTCTTCATTCTCCCTTGCTCCAGATAGGGTGTCGCTCATCGTTTTCTAGCTTAGACGATTGATTTTAGACCTGCCTTCCTTTCTATTATAAGCATTTAAAGCTATAAACTTACCTCTAAGCGTTGCTTTAGCTGCATCTCACAAATTTTGATATGTTGTTTTCTCATGTTCATTTAATTCAAAATATTCTTCCAATTTCCCTTGTGATTATCTTCTTTGACCCATGGCTAATATTAAGAAATGTATTTGGGGATGCCCAGATTTTTTTTCCCTTATTTTAATTTAATTAAATGAATTAAATTTTCTATTACTGATTTTGACTTTAATTTCATTGGGGTTGGACGACATTTCCTGTATGATTATAGTCTTTTTAAATTTATTAAGACTTGTTTTATGGCTCAGCATACAGTCTATCCTGGTTAATGTTCCATGTGTGCTTGAAAAGAACGTGTATTTGCTGTTGTTGAATGAGTTGTTCTATAATGTCTATTAGGAAGTTGACTGGCAGTATTATTCAAGTCTTTTATATCCTTACTGATTTTCTCTCTACTTGTTCTATAAATTATTGAAAGAGAAACACTGAAATCTTCAACCATAATTGTTGATTTGTCTATTTCTCATTTCGACTCTGCTAGTTTTTATTCATGTGTTTTGGCACTCTTTGATTCCAATCCAATACCACAGGCCTCTTCCTTTCCCTCCCTCATTCCATATGTTACCTCATTTCTTTCACAGTGAGAATCGTGGTTTCTAACAACACCAGTATATTTATTCATTTGCCCTGTAGGACATTCACAATGGTATTGGAATTATTACACCCATACCACGACCAATAAAAAACTATTAAGTTTAAGATTTCTTTTCAGTGTTTTTTTTTCTTCAGAACAAATCCCTCTGAAGCCGTGCAGTCAAATTATTATGTTAAAAAAAAAATCACTTGAATTAGCTCTTTTTCTCTGTATGTTTATGTGATAAATTACATATAGTTCATTTATTTATGCTGCCATTCAATTTTACTTTTTCTCTTTCTCCTCTTCTTTATTGATGGATGTTATAAAACATGTATATATGTCTTATCGAAATGTACACTCAGTGACATATCCTTACTTGTAAAGTAACCAGTTCATTAATTTCTAGTTTATCTTTTCTATTTCTTTTTTCAAAAATATGCAAATACACACATGTACAATATGTATTTTATACATCCGCGTGTGTGTGCGTGTTTGTAATTTTCCCTTCTTTTTTATACAAAAGGTACTGTACCTAGAGCATTAAAGTGATATTTGAAGTATTAGTAGTTAAATGAAAACATCTAAACTATCGCTTTAAAAAACCCTGTCCCCTTGCCTTGGTATAGCTGGACTGATTCCCAGTAGACAAAAGGGCATTCTCCTCCTCAGCGTTCCAGGCACTGGCAGAAAGGCAACAGCAGCTTCTCTTCTTAAACTGCAGCCAAGATCTGTACTAAAAAATGCTTCTTAAAAAAAAAAAAAAAAAGTGCTTCCAGCCCAAAAGGTTTAGAACTAGAGTATAAAAGGCCACAGCACCTAAAATTTCCAAATTTCTCAGTTCCATTGAGAAATGGCTAAAACTTGCTAATGTAGTATTAATCAACACTTCTATTTACTAAAATTCTCTAGAAATAGACCCCTACACATACAAGAATTTGGTTTATGAAAAAGGTGGAATTTCAAACAAAAGAGAAAGGTTAACTATTCAGCCAATAGTACCAGAACAACTTGACAATCATCTGAACCAAAATGAAGTGGCTTTCCTAACTTCCTATAACAAAATAAATCTCAGGTAGATAAAAACTCTAAGTGCAAAAAATAAATAAATATATATTAGAAGAATTCTTACCAATTAAAAAAAAACTTGGTTTAAGGAGGCCTTAAAGGCTTGTAACGAAAACTCAAAAGCCTTAAAACAGTAAGCCTGACTTCATAGAAACAAACATTTCTGCAAATAACATAATAAAAGTCAAGAGACAATGAAAAAGACAAAAAAAAAAATCTTTAACACATATGATAAAGGACTAATCTTTTAAATATACAGAACTCTAAATAATCAATCAAAATCTAATTGTTCAAGCCAGGCAAAGAAAAAGATACACAAATGGCTTCAAGCCAGGGTTTCTCAACCTTGGCAATGGTGACATTTTGGACCAGATAATTCTTTGTTTTAGGGGGCTGGCTGTCCTGTGCTTTGTAGGACATTAATAACCAGCATCCCTGGACTCTACCCACTAGATGGCAGTAGCACCCCTTTCAACTGTTAAGAATCAAAAATCTCCCCAGACACCACCAACTATCCTCTGGAGGGCAAAAATGGCTCTACTTGAGAACCACTGCTTTAAACACATAAAAACATCGTTCATCCTCACTCATGATGAAATAAATGTAAATTTTAACTACTGTAACGTGGTGTCATTCTTTTTCCCTCTAATTAGATGTTATTATCAAACATTTTGGTGTTTGCCTATGTGCTGGATTAGGAAATCTCATTCATCCTTTTGGGTGTGCAACCTCTTTGGAGCGTCATCTTGGCAGTATCTATCAAAATTTAAAGTGCATATACTCTTTGATCTAGCAATTTCACTTTCAGGAATTCATCCTACAGATATACTCACATAGGTGCAAACAGATGAATACAAGGTTAGTCACTGCAGCAAAGATGGAGTAACAAAAAACTGAAAATTATGTGGTATCCAATGAGACTGGTTAAATAAATTACGAAAATATATATTTAATATATGAATATGAAATATATATATAATATGAAAAAACTAAAATATTAAAAAAGGAGGTGTTAGATATACATATACTGAAAAAGTATGTTCCACGACATATTAAAATAGCAAGGCCCAGAATGGAGTTTGCTACTATTTTTTTAAGGTGATGTGTGTGTTTAGGGTGTGTACAAAATTTATTAACGTATGGAGTATCTGGAAACTTAACAGGAAGTAACTGGAGGGTCTGGATGTTAAGGACTGGGAACTCACTTTTTACCGCACCATTTTAAATTGGTTGTCTTCTGGCCATGTGCCGGTATGTTTCAAGCAAATAGCAAAATGGACATGTCACTCAGCTCCAGATACACAAACTTTATGATTACTCCAATTTGTTGCTAATTTGAAAATCACTTTTTAAACATCTGATTATTTTATTATTCCAGAATTGTGCATGCGGAACAAGTGAAGACTCACTGAGGTTCAGGCGCTGTTCCCCATGGCCCTTTCACCCAGAACTTGCCCAGGTTCAGCTAGAGGCAAACATTCTGCCCTGGAAGCTACCGTTGACGGCAAACAAGCTCTGGGTGAAAGGTCACAGGGAACTGCTATTGAACCTTAATCACTCTCCACTTACACCGCAGACACAGTTCTGGAATAACAAAATAATGGGATGCTACCCTGCAGCAGGAGCCCTGGTAGTGCAGTGGTTAAGACCTAAAGCTGCTAACAAAAATGTCGGCGGTTCGAATCCACCAAGCTGCTCCTTGGAAATCCTACGGGGGCAGTTCTACCCTGTCCTACAGGGTTGCTGTGAGTCGACCGCAATGGGTTTGATTTTGGGGGTGTTTACCCTGCAGTACATAACTCTGGGTTACTTTTCGCCCGTTACCGCAGACTGTAGGTACTCTGTGTCGGACGTTGACCAGAGTTCCTGAGATCGCCACTGCGCTGCAATGGCTTTTTTTACCCTCCCACCGCCCAAGCCCGGCCCATCCGGGAACTCCACTCAGCCACCCACCAAACCGCGCGCTCCGCCTGGCCAGGTCTGTCTCCCCGTGGCGCCCCCATCCCCTTACCCGGTATTGGACAGCATGACTCTTGCAGATCAGAGGTAGTGTCAGCGACGACGACGGTGGCTGTGACGGGTTAGCGAGACGCAGACCTTCTTGCTACATTTAGACTCACCCCTAACACGGCGCCCCCTGAGGCCCCACCCCGAGGCCTGTGGGGGATGGGCGCTTAACGAGGCGGAGGATCGCTGAGTGCGCCTGCGCACGCAGTAAGTCTACCCAGCGCTTGGCGCTAGTTTCTGCCTCTTCCCAGCTTGGCTGCTGGGAATCAGCCATCAGAACAAACGCTTGAGAAGCCGCTCGGCCCCACCCCTCTCACAGGGCACTGCAGTTACGATCGGTCTCCCGCCAGCGTCTAGCACACTGACCGCGTCAGCCTCTACGCAGGGCTTTCCTGAGGGTTCCTTGCTGCGGCTTGGTGTGCCCCTGCCATCCCAGAGCTGGCAGGGTGATCATTTGAGTGGTGCGCCAGGGACCATGAGACAGGGCTGTCCGGCTCCTTGGCAAGCCCTGAAGTAAGGTGCTTTGAATCTCAGTCTTTCCCACCACACCCGAGCCTGGGCGCCTGCCTGGCTGCAGACTTTCCTGGGAACACTTCCTCAAGAACGTTTTCCCTCGGCATAAATTCACTTTCTAACAGAGTCTGGCCATCATCGTATTCAGGACTGTTACACCAAATCTGGACTAAAGGCAGCCAGACGTCGCCGCGTCTATAAATGCTGTCCTGTGGTGAGGAGTCTGCTTTTAGAGCAGATCTCTTTGCAAAAGTCGTGCCGAAGAATGCAGTCTCATAATAAACTGTAGTTTTTCTATTCCTTACCAATACCCGGGCAACAGAAGCCGAATTTAGTGAAGGAAGTTTTTACTCCCAGACTCATTGCTGGAATGAGGTAAGTTCTGGGATTCAGTATCGCTTCTGGAAGTATACCTTGGGCATGCCTTAACTACTTTAAGGCGCTAAGGACTGGCACATTTGAAAGAAGACATGAAGAAGTTGGTTGGTATTTTGAACGGTTAGAACAGGACGCTGAGGAGCTTGTTGTAGGAAGACTAGTTAAAGAAACTGGCCTGAAGATGAGATGTGTATTCTCCAATTTATTGTAGTCCCTAAATGACTGGACTATATGAATTCATTGCAGTCCCTAAATGAAGCTGGACTATGTGAAGGAGAACACAGCATCAGGATTGGAGGAAGGCTCATTAACAACCTGTGATATGCAGATGACACGACCTTGCTTGCTGAAAGTGAAAAGGACTTGAAGCACTTACTGATGAAGATCAAAGACCACAGCTTTCAGTATGGATTACACCTCAACATAAAGAAAACAAAAATTCTCACAACTGGGCCAGTAAACATCATGATAAACGGAGAAAAGATTGAAGTTGTCAAGGATTTCATTTTACTTGGATCCACAATCCACACCCATGGAAACAGCAGGAATCAAAGGACTTATTGCATTGAGCAAATCTGCTGCAAAAGACCTCTATAAAGTGTTAAAAAGCAAAGATGTCACTTTGAGAACTAAGGTGCACCTGACCTAAGCCATAGTATTTTCAATTGCCTCATATGCATGTGAAAGCTGGACAATGATTAAGGAAGACTGAAGAAGAATTGATGCCTTTGAACTAATGGTGTTGTCAAAGAATATTGTATATACCATGGACTGCTAAGAGAATGAAACAATCTGTCTTAGAAGAAGTATAGCCAGAATGCTCCTTAGAAGCAAAGACAAGGCTTCGTCTCATGAACTTTGGACATGTTATCAGGAGGGACCAGTCCCTGGAGAAGGACATTATGCTTGGTAAAGTAGAGGGTCAGAGAAAAAGAGGAAGACCCCCTACAAGATGTGTTGACATAGTGGCTGCAACCATGGGCTCAAACATAACAATGATTGTAAGGATAGCACAGTACCAGGCACTATTTTGTTCTGTTGTACATAGGGTCACTATGTGTCAGAACCCACTTGATGGCAGCTAACGAAAACAACAATGAAATGTCAGCAGAAGTGAGTTGGGCAACTTGTGCAATACTTAATTAGAAGTATATTGCTTGCCTCCACTTTCTCTCCTAACTCCTTCCCGCGGGTTGGAACGTGGATATCGACCTGAGTCGATCTTGACTATGCAAATGAAGACAATATCTTAGGACAGTAGTTCTTAAACTTTAGTATACATCAAAATTGCCTGGAGAGCTTGTTAAAACACACTTTGCCAAGTTCCACCCTTAGAGTTTGATTTTGTAGGTTGGGTTAGGACGGAATTTGCTAATGCTGCTAGTCTAGAAACCACATTTTGAGGACCACTGCTTTAGGGATGATGGAGAAACAAGATGGAACGAACTTCGGTCTCTGAATAATCTCAAAAGACAGAGTTGCCTTTTCACCTTGGCCTGCATATCTAACTCCACAAACTGTTACATGAAAAAGAAATAAACATATCTTTTTTGAAGGCCTGTATATTTTTGCTTCTTTTTACAGCATCTTGGCCTATAACTTCATTAGCATAATAGGGGAAGATAGGCATCTCAAACTCAACATATTAAAAATTGCTATGGGACATCCAAATGAAGATATTGACAAGATAGTTGTAGAGCAAGTACATATCAAAAATAGAAATAATTTGGTAGGCTTTAGCATATATATTTTGAAGACATCTGGATGAGATTGCCCAATGTATTTAGTTTCCTGTGGCTGCTGTAAGAAATTACCACAAACTTGGTCGCTTAAAACAATAGAAATTTATTCTCTCATGGTCCTGGAGGCCAGAAGTCTGACATCAGTATCACTAAGCTGAAATCAAGGTGTTGGTGGCCACAGACAAATTGAAACACTATTTAAGAGGATTTGCTGATATATAGGATTACTAGCAGTGAACCATGTTAAAAAGTGTGTCTAATTAACTTTATCCAATACTTAAAAAGCCCAGTGGCATGATTTCTTTCCATGTCACTCCAATTCAGAACAAGACTCAGGACTAACACACAAAATGGTCATTCAAAACTGCTGGGAGGATCTACAACTTCAATGGAATTAAAAGACAAGACCCAAAAAAAAGGAAAGGAACACAGCTGAATTCATCAAGTTAGCTGGGAGATGTGGGCAAGAAAGAAGGCTTCAGGAATGTAGGCTGTGGCCACCGTCTGTTAACTTCACCACTCCATCAAATATGTGCTTTATTTCTGATAGATGAGTACAGATTGCTCAGTATTTCTTAGTGATAATTAGCATGAAGGGGCTGCAGATGACCTCATCTGGCTCCCTCAGTTACTGATGTGAAAACTAGGGTCCTATGGAAATAGTTTTTTCCAATATCTGAATGCCTTTTAGGTAGCAACTTCACATCTTAGTGAACAGAACCCAGAATTCCTGCCTCACTTTTTATTTTCCTAAAACTCTGAGACCATTTGGACAATGCAGAGAAAAGAAAGAAATCTTTAGAAAACTTCAGCAGAAAGAGTCTGCTGGCAATATCTGATCAGGACCCTCATGTGACTAGAAATGACCTTAAGCTGCCAAGGGAGTTTAGAGGCTGCCACCCCCAAAGTCAATCCAGCTGGGCTTTATGGAGACTAGGGGTGAGGTATGAGGTCTTCAGATTCCAACCAAGGTCAATGTATTGGGAGATTTTTGTTCCTGTTGTTGTTAGTTGCCATTGAGTTGATTCCAACTCATGGTGACCCCATATGTGCAGAATGGAACTGCTCCATAGCAGGGCTTCCTTCTGGTTGGAACCCCTGCTGAGATTTGCGTTTCTAACAAGTTCCCAGGTGATGCTAATGCTGCAGGTTAGGGACCAATTAGAGCAGTGGTTCTCAAAGTTTATTAGATGTAAGAATCACCTGGAGATCTTGTTAAAATGAGATTCTGATTCAGTATATCTGGGGTGGAAAAGAAAACTCTCAGCAGGGGTTAGAACTGGTTTGAACCTCTGCTACAAAGGGCTTTCAAGCCTGTGACCACTCAGAAGCAGATAGCCAAGCCTGTCTTCTGAGGCTTCTCTGGGTGAGTTTGAACTGCCAACCTTTCAGCTAGTAGTTGAGTGCTTAACCATTTGTGCCATCCAGGGACTCTTGTTGGCTGTTGTTCTTGTTAGGTGCCATTGAGTCAATTTTGACTCATAGCCACCCACGTGACAGAGTAGACTATAATCTTTACGGGAGCAGATCGCTAGGTCTTTCTCCCGTGTAGCTGCTGGGTGGGTTGGAACCACCAATCTTTTGGTTAGCAGCTGAGTGCTTAGACATTGCACCACTAGGGCTCCTTTTGTTGGCTAGGACTTGTTAATTTTGGTCTCAGGCTCGTCCCTTCCCATTTCTGACCCTCAGTTTCCTTATTTGTAAAATACAGATTAAATTCTCCTAACATTGTAACTCTCAAAAATGTCAGAATTAGCAAAATCACCTAACAGCATAATAATCTTGGAGAGTGAAAGATGAGAAGTAAAAGAATTAGACTGAGTAAATGTTTTTAACTAATTAAAATTAATGGCAAAGTTTTTTTTTAAACCATCTATTCCAATGTTTTCATTTCAAAACTTTGTGATCAAGTGCATGCTTCTGAAGAGAAAATTATTTTAGGTCATTTTTTAGATACTTTTAAATAGAATGCATACTGCAGTTAGTTAAATTACATCAATATTTTTTTATACATATCATACACCTGGAAAACTAGTTAAAATGAAAAACTCAGTGTTTTTGTTTCACTTAGTATTCACAAGTAGTATTTATTGAGTAGTTTATTATGTGATTTCTGTGAAAATACATTGTAGAAGATTTTCTTTAAAATAAACATATAAAAAGATAGAAAACACCATTAAGATTGTCATTGGTATACAATCCAAAACTAAAAATTTTAAACAGACTCATCATTTTACATGGGAAAAAGCTATGAAAAGAGATTATTGTACTGCTTGGTCTGCATTGATTGCTCATTATACTTTTCCTAGAAGAAAATGGTAAATAAGATATAAGGCTCTGAGAGCAAAACTCACAAAATATAAAAATATGAATGTCTTAGAATTCCATTTAATTAAACTTATATTTGATTAGCTAGCTGTTTTAATTACAATTTCAAGTCTTACAGATAAATTCCATTTTTTCCAACACAAACATGCATATATCCTTATTACACAAAAGGGAAGAAAACAAAGGATTAGATTTTAAGCAGTTGAGCTTTTTACTTGTTGAGCTTAGTGGTGAACATTTTTTTTTTCCTTCACAGTCTGGCATTCATCTGAGTCATTAACTTATCCAATTTGATTGCTAGGGCCATGTTACCTTTAATCTTCAGTTTTCCTGACATGAATGCCATTGTTGGTTTTAGTTTCCCTAAACCAAGAAAATGAGAGAGAGAAAAGCATCAGTTGGTGCCCTTAGGGATGTATCGCTTCAAGAACACGCATCATAAAAAGATCTCTTTGAGTTCTATACACCTAGGAAGCACAGAAATTTCTATTACAGCATTTCATATCAGTATCTTGGGAATCCCAATTCCTACAGTTAGGTGTCAACAATATCCTATAAGAGATAATGTAAAAACAACAATCAACAAAAGATTATAGCAATAAGCTGAAGATCTAACATTTATATATTTAGTCACAGTACACTAAAGGATACATAGTCCTTAAATGAATTGTGATAAACAAATACTATCTATTTTAGTTAATTTTCCAATTTATTATAGTTCATTAAACTTTTAATACTTCAAGTTTCAATTAAAAAAATCAAACAGTACAAGTGTGTACAACATTCAAAAAAATGATCTTAGCATATTGTATGGACACAAAAGTATGTGTTAGCATTATTTTAACCACAGAAATACTAGCGTATAAAATGTAAGCACTAAAATAGATTTGTTGCTAATAACAATACAGTATATAATTATTGTAAGCTCCATAGAGGGAGAGAACTTTGTTTTTATTTGCTACTCTCATTTCCAGTGCTAGTACAATGTCTGTCAAGCAGTGGAATGAATGAGGAAGTTGAGGCTCAGCAAGGATTTTGAGACTTGTCCACAGTCACACAACTTGTATTCGGCAGCCCTGCAATTCAAAGCCAGGCCTGTATGACTCTCATTTATGATTTCTGACTCATATTATGATAATTTATAAACAGGTCATATCCCTTAGAAGGCAGAATACATGCTTGGCGCACTACTAAACACCTTTATGTTATTCAAAATAGTAGTTGCAGCAAAGCAATACAGGTTGGCTACAGTTCAAGTCCAACTCCTTCATTTTAATGAATAAATTGAATTATACACTAGTTCAAGGAAATAGGATATTAAAACACCTAAACTTACAAATCATAGATTAAAGGATAACTCTAATTTACATGGAAGACACTGGAAAATCTTTATTCTTTGAAGGAACAGAACAGCCCACAAAAAACTTACTGACATTTGGGTATCTGTCAGCTAAAAAACTGGTTCCATGCTCTGTCACTCTATAGTGAAGCCTGCCAGTCCACAAGCCCCACTCATGCATACAGACCTTCCAATCAGCTTTATAGTGCTTTGTCCATAAAGAAGAATTGAAGTCAAATGGGGACAAAAACAGATAAAAGGAACTTGGAGGGAAGAGAGAAAATGCAGGAGCATAGGAAAAGTAAAAGTAAGTAAATTAAGAACCAATAAAAAAATCCCATAACTCATGTCCTCAGAGATAACAGAAGATATTGCAGCCATGTATCAAAAACAGAATGCTGGAGGAGGAAGGGGTAAGAGGAAGAGTATGGGGTGTGGTGGGGGTGGGGGGAGAAGGGGATGAAAAGGGGAAAGGAGAGGGAGCTGAAGAAGGGGAAGTGGGAGTAGAATGAGGAGGAGGAAGTGAGGAGTAAGAGGAGATGAAAGAAAGAATCAGAAAACAAAGGTGAGCTCCTGGGAATTAAAATTTTGATAGGTAATATGAAAATGCAATAGAATGGCAGTAAGAAGGTGAAGAAATCTCCTAGAAAGTCAGAGAAAAAAAATGATTAAATCAGAGGATCAATTCCCCCCCCCCCCCGAAAGTGAGAATGGAGAAAATTGAGAGGAGAAGTATCAAAGAAATGATGTAAGAATATTCCAAGGGTCCACCAAATACCCAGAGAAATGAAAGACAAAGAGAGCACCCCAGCCTCTATTATTGTGAAATTTCAGAACACTACAGTGAAAGGGATGATTCTGATTCCAAAAGCTTTCAGAAAGAGGAGGCGTGGATGCAAAAGATTAAGAATAAGCATAGTATCAAATTCTCAATGGTAAACTTAGAAGATGGAGTAATGACTTCAAAAATTTTGAGGGAAATGAATTTCAACCTAGAAATCTCCACTCAGCCAATCAATCAATCTTGTGTTTTGGTAAAATAAAAGTTGTTTCAGACACAAAAAATCACCTCTTATGTATCCTTTCTCAGGAAGCTGTTGGAGAATGTATGTTGCTAAAATGAGGACATAAACCAAAAAGAAGACACAACATCCAGAAAATAGGAGATTCAACACAAGAAAGAGTTAAAGGAATTCCTAGGACAACTCCTGTATAACAGGCTTACTGAGCTACCATTTAGATTTTAACAAGATGATGCCAGAGGGCTCTAGGAAAAAGAATGAATTGATTATCTGACACATTCAGAAAAAGTAGAAAATTGTATCAAGAGGTTGTGGGAAGAGATAGGAAGACTTTGCTTAGTTTCTTTGTACCTATCCTAATGGAGCGTGGGAGTAAAGAAGAAAAAGAGGAGGAAGAGGAGGACATGAAGAAGAAGAGGGAGAAAGGAAAAGGGGGGGGATGGGAAGAAAAAGGAGAAAATACTTACACATCATGTATCTGATTAAAAAAAACATGAATATATATAGAACTCTTACAAGTCAATAAATATAAAAACGCAATTTAAAAATGGGCAAAGGATTTGAATAGATAGTTCACCAAATAAGATATGTAAGTAGCTATTAACCACATGAAAAGATACTCAACATCATTAATTATTAGGAAAATCCAAATTAAATCCACAATGAGATACCACTACACACCCACTAGAACGGCTATAAAAAAGACAGTAATAAGTGTTGGTGAGGATGTGAAGAAACTAGAGCAGCAAACAACTGGTAGTTTCTTTAAAAGTTAAATATCAAAATGCCATATGACACAGCAATTCCACTCCTAGGAATCTACCCAAGAAAAATGAAAATATATGTTCCACACAAAGACATGTTTGAGAATATTCATAGCAACATTGTCCATAATAACCCAAACTTGAAATAATTCACATGTCCATCAGGTGGTAAGTGGATAAACAATATGTAGTATATCTATACAATGTAATACTATTTCACAATAAAAAGGAGCTGAACTACTGATACATGTTACAGCATGGATGAATCTCAAAAGCCGCCTAAGTAAAAGCAGCTAGACACAAAAGACTACCTACTGTTGGATTCTATTCATTTGAATTGTCCAGAAAAGACAAATCTATAGAGACAGAAAGCAGATTACTGGTTGACTGGCTTGGGGGTGGAAATGAGGAGTGATGATAAAGAGACATGAAGGAGTTTTCTGGGGTGATGGAACTGTTCTAAAACTGAATTGTAATGACGGTTGTACAAGTGTATAAATTTACTAAAAATTATGTACACTTACAATGGGCAAATTTTATTGTATAATTACACCTAAGCAATACTGTGAGAGGTCCCAAGTTCATATCCCGGATGAGCCCTAACTTTGGAAAACCTAGTGGCATAGTGGTTAAGAGTTCAGCTGCTAACCAAAAGTTTGGCAGTCTGAATCCACCAGGCGCTCCTTGGAAATCCCATGGGGCAGTTAAACCCTGTCCTATAGTGTCAGAATCGACTCGATGGCAATGGATTTAGTTTGGTTTTAACATTGTCTAAAAATTAACTATTCTTTAAAAACAGCTATTAAGCACAATGTACTACTACAGATACTCCTCTGCTCCATATATCAATCAGATAAAGCAATCTTGTACAGTTTATTTTATTTCTATCATACTGCTTTACCAGGCAGTGGCCTCTACTGGCCAAAAGAAGAGATTCTGATTATTTGATCAATTAATTACCTTAAGTTTTTATGTTTATAACATATCGACTATACAAATTAGGCCATATAAATGGTTATGGTTTCTTAAAGGAGAATGCTTAGGATGTAAGGCCTAAAGTGTTAACGCCCAATCAAAGGGAAGATGGAATAAAGGGTAAGAAAGAAAGGACATAAGCGGCAGCAAACTTACTTGCTCCCAATCTAAACCTTTGCTATAAAATCGATCTCATAAAAATAGTTACTGTTTAAAAAAAAAAAAAACTACTGAATACCTGACTAATCTCCCCCAGTCAATCCAGGGGCACATTCATAGAAAGAAATGGGAAGCCCACTATTCCAAGTTTATACTACAGAAATAAAATGTAAAAAGTCACTTGATTCTTTCATCTTTGGAGGGCAGAATAGTGTACTGATTAAGAACATGAGCTTTAGAGTTAGCCTGGATTCAAATCCTGGCTCCAACATTTGCTCAATCACTATGTGACCTTGGGTTTATTGTTTAATCCAACAAAGCCTCAGTCTCCATTTCTGTAAAATGAAGGAAATATTTTATTGCAAAGGACTATTGGGAAGATTGCTTACCCCATAGTGATCATACAATAAACGTTAGCTATAATTATTATTTTAATTTAAAAAGCTGACAAAAATTTTTTTGAACACTTTATTGGTGTTTAGGCAAAAATGTACACAGCAAATTAATTTCCCATTCAACAACTGATACACAGCTTGTTTCATGACACTGGTTGCAAACCCCTGAATGTTGTCAGCACTCCCTCCCTTCCTCCCTGGGTTCCCCATGTCCAATCATCCAGCTTTCCTGCCCCAACCTTCCTTCTGAACATTGGTTTTGGGCAAATGTTGTGTTTCAGTCTCATTTAGTTGATTATTCTGAGGTATACATTCCTCATTGGTGTTACTGTTCATTTTATAGGCCTGTCTATTGTATGGCTATCATGTGATCTCTGGAGTGATTTCTGTACCAAGTTTGAAGGACAATAAATGTTTAAGTGCTCTTTAAATTCAAAAAATTATATAAGATTCAAATTCACCAAATATTTATTGAGCATCTACTTTGTCCAAAGCACTGTGTTTAAGCACTATGGAGAAATAGTTGTTGAAACACTAAATACACATTAAACAAAACTATTAAAAATAATTGAAGAGATATGCATTCATTAACATGGAAAGATGTTAAAATGTGTTAAGTGAAAAAAGTTACCAAAGTATTAATAGTATGATCCTGTTATAAGCACAAATATATACTTATATACATTTACCAAAAAAGTATATAAGCATTTACTAAAAAAGTACATAAAGTGCTAAACTAAAACTAACTGAGCGTAACATTTCATTGGTAGGATCCCACTGCCATCGAGTCAATTCTGACTCATACAGACACTACAGAACAGGGTAGAGCTGCCCCATAGGGTTTCCAAGGCTGTAATCTTTATTGAAGCAAACTGCAGCATCTTTCTCCCATGGAGCAGCTGATAGGTTCAAATGGCCAACCTTTGGTTAGCAGCTGAGTGCTTAAACACTGCACCACCAGGGCTCCTTCAGTGGTAGGATAAAGAATAATTTTATTTATTTCTCATAAGTGTATATTCTAGTTTTTGTACAATGAACATTTAACACTCGTATAATAAAAAAGGGAAAGTTGAAGAAAATTTGACTATTAGTACACGATATGCAGATTACGTCAGACGGTACGTACTCCATTAGCATCCCGTATTAGAATTGGAAAGCAAGATTTACAGGGCACAAAGAGAATACACTGTGATCTTCAATTTATAAAGATAAAAACAAAAACAAAAATAATAATATAACTCATTACGTGAAAGATCTTTATATTAAAATGTTTTAGCTTAAAAGTAGTCAGTGCTGCTTCTAATAAATACATGTATTAATTAACTCACCATTTGAGTAGTGTTCTAAGAGTGAAAATAAGAGAAAATACCCGTAAAATATTTTTTCTGGCACAACTAGAGGTCCATGGGCAGAATAGAGAATCATGTAAAAGGTTCTCTGGTTTAGGGATTCCACAGAAATCAAAGTCACTGGACCATAGTCTGCCTGGTGGTGCAGTGGTTAAATCGATCAACTGCTAACTGAAAGGTCAGCAGTTCGAAACCAACAGTGTCTCCATGGGAGAAAGATGCAGCATTCTGCTTCCATAGAGATTTATAGCCTTGGAAACCCTATGGAGTGGCTGTGAGTCAGAACTGACTTGAGGGCAGTGGGCTTGGGCCATGGTAGAGGCAGAGCTTTAAACTGGTTTGTTCTGGTTCGAACCCATGCTGAAAATTTGCATTGTTGTTGTTGTTGTTAGGTACTACTGAGTTGGTTCTGACTCACAATGAACTTATGTATAACAGAACAAAACACTGCCTGGTCCTGTGCCATCCTCACAATTACTGTTACGCTTGAGCTTATTGTTGCAGCCACTGTTGGCAATCCACCTCGCTGAGGGTATTCCTCTTTTTCGCTGAGCCTCTACTTTACCAAGCATGATGTCCTTCTCCAGGGACTGATCTCTCCTGAAAACATGTCCAAAGTATATGAGAAATAGTCTCGACATCCTTGCTTCTAAGGAACATTCTGGTTGTACTTCTTCTAAAACAGATTTGTTCATTCTTTTGGCAGTCCATGGTATGTATATTCAATATTCTTCGCCAACACCTCTATTCAAAGGCGTCAATTCTTCTTGAGTCCTCCTTATTCGTCATCCAGCTTTCGTATGATTATAAGGCAACTGAAATCACCATGGCTTGGGTCAGGTACACCTTAGTCTTCAAGGTGACAGCTTTGCTTTTCAACACCTTAAAGAGGTCTTTTGCAGCAGATTTGCCCAACACAATGCATTGATTTCTTGACTGCTGCTTCCATGGGGGTTGACTGTGGATCCAAGTAAAATGAAATCCTTGATAACTTCAATCTTTTCTCCGTTAATTATGATGTTGCTTATTGGTCCAGTTGTGAGGATTTTTGTTTTCTTCATGTTGAGGTGTAAGCCATACCGAAGGCTGTGGTCTTTGATCTTCATCAGTAACTGCTTCAAGTATTCTTCACTTTCAGCAAGCAAGGCTGTGTCATCTGCATAATGCAGGTTGTTAAGTCTTCCTCTAATCCTGATGCCGCGTTCTTCTTCACATAGTCCAGGTTCTTGGAATATTTGCCCAGCACACAGATTGAATAAATATGGTAATAATTATAATAAATAACACCTGAGATACACTGATTTGGAATCTACATTTTAACAAGATTCTCAGGTGATCCTTATGTATAACAGATTTTTTTTTTTTTTTTTTTGAGAACCATTGCTCTACTAGTGGTTCTCAGAAATGGTCCCTAAGCAGCAGCATTAGCATCACCTGGAAACTTGTTAGAAATGCAAATTCTCTGCAGGGGTTCAAACCAGAATGAACTGATTCAAATCCCTGGGTAGATGGTTGGTATCTTCTATTAGCACAGCTGGCAAGATTGAGGAATGATCTTAACAGCGGCATCACTAGGGGAGTAAGGGAGGTACAGACCATACCAGGTGACACTGTCAGAAGGGGTGACACCAAAATGACTGTCTGTAAAATTTTTGTGCAGTATTTCAGCAGAAATTTATTATTTTTATAAAAATATCTCTATAGTTAAACAACAGAAAAATTTTTCATAAGCCCAGCTTACATGTATCAATATACTTACAATGTTAAGTCTATGCTAATTTTACAAGTCTATGCTAATTTACTTTGTGAACTTTCGAATGTGCTTTGGTTAGAGTTGTCATTATTACCCAATTACATGATGCTTCGAATCCTGTGGTTTCGTCTGCACGTGCTATAAGAACGCACTGTTGTTTTCATTGCTGCCAGTGTTTTTATAGTTGCCGATTGTGTCAAGTTTTCTGGTGTTTTAGCTACAATACTGTGGCAATTAGTAACACCAACCCTAGTGATGCCACGGGACCATAATCTCAATAAAGGAGCTGCAGCTCAGTTCGGCACCTCTGGTGACCAAGGTCTTATTGAAAATATGATCTCTTAGTCCAGTTAGTAAGATGAAGCCTACCTACAAGTCCTTTTGAATTATCCCTCTGTTCCCAACATTTTCTTATTGGCTTCTCAGTAACACAAAATGGAAAATCTGACATCTATTCCCTGTTTGCTGGATGAGTAGAAGGGGCAGTAAAGGCAACAGTCAGAACAGCCTTCACAAGACTACAAGCTCTTCAATATCAAGGGCTGCTAAGATGCCGCTGCTACATTAATGAGCCTTGATTATTTGGAAAGGGATAAAGCAAAAGGTCAGATCTAAATTTTCTTTAAATATGTAAACTAATAAAATCGAAAACTCACCAGAAAACATTTTTACAAAATCTTCAGTAGACATACTCATCACCACATCTGCCCTGTCAGGGGGCTCTCCACGTCCGACATTCCCACCCTTGCTTTTAAGATCAAGAAACCATGTTCCACCATCTTCACCTACACAGAAGATAAATATATAGAAATAAATACCAAAGAAGCTCTGTTATATTTTTTTTATTGATGTGCTTTAATTTAAAGCTTACAATTCAAGTTAGTCTCTCATACAAAAACTTACATATACATCGTTTTCTGACCCTAGTTACACTCCCTATACTGTGACAGCACTGTCTTCCTTTCCACCCCGGATTTTCCATGTCCATTCAACCAGCTCCTGACCCTCTCTGCCTTCTCATCTCACCTCCAGACAGCAGCTGCCCATTTAGTCTCATGTATCTACTTGAGTTAAGAAGCACACTCTTGCACGAGTATCATTTTATGTCCCACAATCCAGTCTAATCTTTGTCTGTAGAGTTGGCCTCAGGAATGGTTTCAGTCCTGGGCTAACAGAGAGTTCAGGGGCCATGCCTTCCAGGGTCCCTCCAGTCTCAATTAAACCATTAAGTCTGGTCTTTTTACTAGAATTTGAGTTCTGCACCCCACCTTTCTCCTGCTCCGTCAGGGACTCTCTGTTGTATTCCCTATTCCCTGTCAGGGCAGTCATTGTGGTAGCCAGGCACCATCTAGTTTTTCTGGTCTCAGGCTAATGCAGTCTCTGGTTTATGTGGCCCTTTCTGTCTCTTGGGCTAATACTTTCCTTGTGTCCATGGTGCTCTTCATTCTCCTTTACTCCAGGTGGGTTGGGACCCATTGATGCATCTTAGATGGCCACTCACTACCTTTTAAGACTCCAGATGCCACTTACCAAGGTGGGATGCAGAACATTTTCTTAAAAAAGTTTGTTATGCCAATTGACCCAGATGTCCCCTGAAACCATGGTCCCCAGACCCCCAACCCTGCTACTCTGTCCCTTGAAGTATTTGGTTTTACTCAGAAAACTTCTTAGCTTTGGTTTAGTCCAGTTGTGCTGACTTCCCCTGTAGTGTGTGCTGTCCTTCCCTTCACCTAAGATAATTCTTGTCTACTTCCTAGTTAGTGAATACCCTTCTCCCTCCCTCCCCACCCTCATAACCATCAAACAGTGTTGTCTTTTATGTTTAAACCTTTTCTTGAGGTCTTATAATAGTGGTCTTATACAATATTTGTCCTTATGCGACTAAGTTCACTCAGCATAATACCTTAGCCTCATTCTTTTTAAACTTAATAATTAGCATAACCTTACATAATGCTGTTTCCCAAGTTAAAATCCTCAGGCTTCTAGCAATCAAATTCAGAAAATACTTATTAAGTACTTATTATGTGTGAAGCACTACACTGGGCTCTGAAGACTCTGGAATAAACAAGAAGGACATGGTTCTGCTTACAAAAGAAGAGGAGGAGGATATGGAAGGCATCTTAATAAAGGGTCAGCAAAGTTCCAATGAAGCTGAGATTTAAAAAATAAGTAAGAATTAGCTAGATGAACAGGTAAGCTGGGAAAATATTTCAGGCAATGGGAATGAGATATGCAAAAAACCAGAATCAAGAGTGCAGCATGTTTGAGGAACTGAAGATAGTACAGGAGGACTAGGATTTAAAAAAAAGTGGACAGTGCCATTAGGTGAGCTAGTAGAGGTGGTCAAGGCCCAGAGCACAGTAAACTATGTAAAGGGATTCTGTCATGGAAGGAGAATGCCCTAATAAAATTTGTATTTTAAACACATCACTCTAAATGTAGTGTAGATAATATAATGGGGAGGGATCAACAGAATGCGGAAGGCTACCTAAGAGGGTGGTAGAGTAGTCCAGCAGCTTGAGGATGCATGTCTGGATCAGGATCGTGGCAGGGGGGATGGAGAAAAGTGATCGTATATGAGAGATGATTTCCAAGTAGAACCACAAGACTAGGTAACTGATTGAATAAGAAAAGGAAACAGTGGGGGAGGGTGTATAAGAATGATTTGCTAGCATATAGCTGTGAATCTGGGTCAACACTGGTGTGTTTTTTACTGAGAGAGACTACTGACGAAGAGCATTTCCAGAAGGAAACAGTGGTCAACAGTGTAAAATGCTGCAAAGTGGTCACAAGGTAGAGATGACAAATGACCACTGGTGACATGGAAGTTACTGAAGACCTTGGTGAAAGCAAATTCAATGGAATGGAGAAAAATATCAGAGCAGTGTGTGTTGGGGAGAGTGAGTTGCAGATGAAAATGTTTGGTTCTGAAAGGGTTATGAAAGATGTTGTTTTTTGTGTTTTGTTTTAAAGACAGAAGAGAACTGAAAATGTTAAAACACCGTTGGAAAGGAGGCTGCAGAATGAATAGGTTGAAGAGAAGGCATAATTAACAGAATGAAGTCCCTGAGAAGGCTAGAGGAAATGCGAGCTAGAACTTTGCTACTCTAAATGTGATTATAGACTGCAGCACTAGCTTCACCTGACAGAAAGGCAGACTCTCAGGCCCCACCCAGACCTACTAAATTGGACTCTGCCTTTTAGCAAGATCCCAGGAATCCGTATCAACATTAAAGCTTGAGAGGCACTGATCTAGAGCTGAGCTCCAATCTAATGAGCGGGGAGGTGGAGAGGACGGCGCCTATAAAGTTGATTTGGTATCTGACGGCAGGAAGCTGAAGCAATTTCTGTCTGAAGGCTTCTATTATCTTTTAAAGAGGAAGTGGAATTATCTGCCGACACTGGCAGAGAAACAGTGAAGGGACAGATGGGAGATCCGAGGAACACTGAAAAGGTTTAAATAGTCATTGTGGAAAATGGAGCAGTAAGCTGATCACAAAAACCCAGAATTCTGAGGTGCTGCTCAGAGTCCAGTTGAAGAGGAGCAATGATGAATTTCTACTGGTACAGATGCACCAGGCAGTATGATTTTTGTTTGTTTTCATCCAGCAGGATTTAGCAGCCTGGATCCAACTGTGGGGCAGCCAGACAGTTTTGATTCATCAGGACTAGGGTTTTGGCAGGTGATGACATAAGTACAGACGGTTCGGGGAGTTTAGGAGACAAGCAAGAGAAGGATTAAGGCAATGGACCATGGATTTTATGCAGCATAGAAAATGAAGCAAAAACAGGAAGTCACTGATGGATTGAGATGAAGCAGAGGAGTGGAAGGACAGAAGTCCTGGTAAGTTAGAAGTCTGCAAATAATGAGACTAACTGAGGTCGTTAGTTCACATATATTATTAACATGTGTTAATCCTATATTGGGAAGAAAAGTATTGAGAGGTTTCAAAAAGCTGACCACATTCAGACTGAACTGAGTAATCTCAAGGATAAAAATGGCAAGGTACCCATGGTTGAAGATAAATCACTGCATTACACTATCTGTTACGACCCATAAAAACAAAACAAAAAAAAAAAAACCAAACCTTTTACTGTCAAGTCGATTCCAACTCATAGTGACCCTATAGGACAGAGTAGAACTGCCCCATATGGTTTCCAAGGAGCAGCTGGTGGATTCGAACTGTTGACTTTTTGGTTGGCAGCCTAATTCTTAACTACCACACCACGAAGTTTTCCATATGCCCTTCTAAATTTTCTCTGAGTTCCATATGCCAAGGAGTTATTTAACACTGGCAGTATATGGAATGAAATTTTAATTTACCTGTATTAATATGCACTGATCTTAACTTTAAAATACAAATAAATATTTTCTATTCTCGAATGTATACTTTCTAGGGTAAGTTTCCTGAATACAGCCAACTATCTGGGTGATTACGACTGGAGGTTGATTTTCTTCCAAAGGTAATATCCTATTTTGATTCATGAAAACCCCAGATTACCAGACATAATCCTTACCTGAGAGATCAAACTGATAGACTGCTTGAGTAGCTTTAACAACGTCCTCACTGAGAGTCTCCTTGACAATTCTAAATGTTTCTTCAACAGGTCTAGAACCTGCTTTTGGTTGTGGCACCTGCTTCCCTTCTTTGAATGCTGGAGCAGCATCTGTAAAATATTATTTAAGTAGCTATCCTTAAAGTCTTGGCCATTTGAGGCCACACACAGACTTAACTAGCAGGACAAACTTGCTACTGATTAGATCTGTGTTTGACCAAAATGACCTTAAGTACATTACGTGGCATTTGAAGTATATATCGAGCTGATGGAATAACAATCAAAAACATCAGTTATAACTGTAAGTGTAAATGGTTTATACTCTCCATGTAAAAGGCTGATTCTTAGACTGGGTTAAAAAAAAACAAAAACAAACTACTAACCTATACACTATTTATAATAAACAAAACTAAAGTATTGGAGTTTTGGGGGTGATAATTAATCACTCCTTTGTCATCCCCTCTGAATTCTAAAACCAAATGAAAAACAAGCCACTGGAGCCAAAAAGATGGGGATCAAATATCAACTGTGTAATTAATGAAACTCAGTTGGAGATTGTATTGAATCAATGACCTTAAGTGAACTTCCTAATAACTTTACCTCTAAATAACATTTATTCACCTAGTCCCTTCAACCCTGGACTGAACCTGCCTTCTCCTATCAAAAGGCAGAAATGCCTCTGTAAATAGAGGTCATATGAAAACTAAGGAAACTTGCTCAGAAAAAAAAAAAAAAATGCTCAGAAAGGTCTGAACTACACAAGCTCAGTTTTTCATGTCTCTCCATATCAGTTAATCAGATTGGTCCCTTCATCTGCATAAAGAGGGAGGTCAGAATATTAGTCTGAACAAGACCTCCCCTGGCTTTGAACATGAGGCCAGGGGAATGGAGGTCACCTGCAACACTTTCTTAATTGCGTTCACTTAACCCATCAGCCTTACAATTCAGCACATGATCACCCAGGGGAGAAGATCAACACCCCGTGGGACTGTTCTGCTCCCATATCATGAAGCTGCTCCCCCAATACCAACCTCTGCTTTTTTATTTATCATCCTGGAATCACTAGAGGGCAGTTTAGCCATTGCCCCCAGAAACAGATGAGACCAGTTCATTAATTAAATTAACTACAAGGTCAGCCTGTACTCTAAATTGAAAATTAGCTCCCCTTTTGTCAATGCAAATTATACCCAGCCATCTTGTCCAATATAACTCACCAAAAGTTATTCAATGAAATCTAATTGGCAGCATAGAGACAGCTCATAGTAAAAAGCCAGCAATATAAAAGTATCCCAAATTTGTTAAATATAAATTGCTTTCCATTATGTTTCCAGGGATAAAAATAATAAAATCCTTCTTCTCATAAGTTAAAATCCAAACAGATATTAAAGATGAAACCCTTAAGATCCAAGAGGCAAAAAAGAGAGATTTTTTTTTTTAGTCAGTTTTATTACTGTTTTTAAATCCACTACAGACAGTGAACCCCTTATTGCCCCCACCCAGGAAAACCACACCTATTCCCTCATCCTTGGTATGGCACTATTTTGCGTTGAAGTATAACACATGGAAACAGTGATCATAAGTGTAAATAAATTATTAGAAAATGAACACATTGTGTCAACACCACCTAGGTCAAGAAGTAGGACGTTACAGGTACCTAGAAGCCCACTTCATGCCCTCTCCTAAATGCTTCCCTCTCCTTACTCCCTGAAGATAACTTTATCCTGACATCTAATACCATGGATTGGTTTTGCCTCATTTTTACTTCCATATAAATGGAATCAATCATATAGTATCTAATCTTTCATGCCTACTAATCCTTCACAACCTCTTCCAAAAAGTAGAAGAGAAAGGAACATCTCTCAACTCATTCTGTGAGGGCAGTATTACTCTAATACCAACACTACATGAAGACATGACAAGATAATATGAATACAGATGTAAAAATGCTCAACAAAATACTGCCAACAGAATCCAGCAGCATATAAAATGGATTATACATCATGACCAAGTGGGAATTACCCCAGGAGTGCAAGGCTAGTTTAACATATAAAAATCAATTGATGTAATACACCACAGTAACAGAATAAAGGACAAGAACTACATAATCATCTTAATAGATGTACAAAAGGTATTTGACAGAATCCAACACCATTTCATGAGTAAAAACACTCAACAAACCAAGACTCGAAAGGAACTTCCTCAATCTGATAAAGAGGATCTACAAAAAAACCACAGCTAGAATTGTACTTAATACTGAAAGACAGAAAGCTTTCCCTCTAAAATCAGGAACAAGGCAAGGATATCTGTTATTGCCACTTCTATTCAACATGTACTGGCAGTTCTATTAGGGCAACTGGGTGAGAAAAAGAAATAAAAGACATCCAGATTGGAAAGGAAGAAATAAAACTATTGCTATTCACAGGTAATATCAACTTATATATTCTTTTATGTCTGGGTTTTCTTTGCTCAACCTGTCGTTTTGATTCTTTTGTCTATCGCTTCTTTTGATTTTCAACTAAAGAAGATTTTTTTAATAGTGATAAAATTTTATTGTAACCAATTAATAATGTTAAATTCAAAACCATTAGAAATATAAGCAGGAATTGATAGAAACTCAAATGAAGCAGGAGACTTTAACACACCACTACTAACCTGGTTTTATTTATCAAGAAAACCAAACCAAACCAAACAAAATGAGATAAAACCACACATGGGATTTTAATAAAATGTATTAATTTTTCATCAATTATTTATTGTCTGTTATGTACACTCAAGAACAGAATTATGCTGAACAAAGTCTCTACCCAAAAGGGTTATACTCTAAAGGTGTAGACAGACAATATGCAAATACATACATGTTGTTGTTTTGTGCTCTCAAGTCAATTCCAACTTATAGTGATCCTATAGGACAGGGTGTAACTGCTCAGTAGGGTTTCCTAGGTTGTAATCTTTACAGGTGCAGACTGCCACATCTTTTTCCCACGGAGCAGCTGGTGTGTCGAACCACCAACCTTTTGGTTAGCAGCTGAATGTTTAACCACTGCATCACCAGGGCTCCTTAAATATATACATACATAAAATTATGTCAAGAAGTAGGTGTTAATAATTCTGGAAAAGAATTTGGTACCAGGAGACTTAAAAAATGTCTTTCCCTTTGCCTAATCACTCACTTTCGGTAATCTACTTTAAGGAAGTCATATAAGGGCAAAAACTCATGCAGTAATATTTCTAATGGAGTATCTGGATAGTGCAAATGGTTATCATTTGGCTACTAACTGAAAGTTTGGCAGTTCGAATCCACCAAGAGTGCCTCAAAAGAATGGTCTGGCGATCTACTTCAGAAAAATTAGCCATTGAAAACTCTATGGAGTACAGCTCTACTCTGATGCATACAGGGTCACCATGGTCAGAATCTACTCCACAGCAACTGTTTGTTTTTTAATATTTACAGTAAGCAACAATTACAAACCACTAAAAGGTTACTACATTCATGTAATATAATACTAACTTGCCATTTCAAAAAATTGTTTTTAAAGGCATGAAAAATATTAATATAATGTTAAGCCAAAAAGGCAACATTAAAAAAAAGGCACCACATATAATTAAATATAATCCAATCTGGTAAAAATACTTATTTTGGGGTATGCATTTTAAATTATACTTGCAGAGGCAAAAATGACTAGAAGGAAATAAACCAAAATACATACCCTGTTTAGATTTGGATGGTGGATTATAGGTGATTTTTAAATTTTTTTTTTTTTCACTTACCAAATATTCTGTCATAAACATGTTTTATTTTTATAATTTTAATTTTTGCTTAAAAAAAATACCAGAGAGGATACTTCCTGGTAATAAAGCAGTGCAAAGAGAGGGAGAGGTTTTAAAAACAAAATAGAACCATTTGAAAACTTAGAACTCTACTTTTAAAACAACTATATCAAAAAGAAATCCCAATTACAATTACAGACTAATTTAAAGTGATATCAAGATTAAGTAAAGTATATCACAGAATCTATTGGATGTAGCCAAGGCTATAGTCAGGGATAAACACATAGTCAGAAATTATTTCATTATTTTAAAATGAATAAAATTAAACTACTAACTCAACAAGTAAGAAAAGGAACAACAACAAAATACAACCTCAAAGAAAGCATAAAGAAGAAAATAATAAAGCAAAAATCACAAACTAATGAATCACATTTCAACAAATAAATGGCCAGGAAAAGACAAAGAGGACTAAGAATGAGAATGAGAACCAAAGGCAGGGAGAGAGACAGATAAAGGACCTTACTTGGAAACTGTTTCAAACACACTGTTAAAATAATAATATATTGACTCAGGAACTCCATTCCTAGGTAATACCCAAGAGAAAACATATGAAAACCTATGTCCACACAAAAGCTTGTACATGAATGTTCATAGCAGCATTATTCATAGTAGCCAAAAGGTGAAAACAACCCAAATGTCCATCAACTAATGAATGGATAAATAACATGTAGGATATCCATACAATGGAATATTATTCGGATGTAAAAAGGAATGAAGTACTGATACATAATACAACATGGATGAACCTTGAAAACATTATGCTAAGTGAAAGAAGCCAATCACAAATGACAGTATATTATATGATTCCAACTATATGAACATTGAGAATAAGCAAATACAGAGGAATAGAAAGTAGATTAGTGGTTGTCTAGGGCTGAGGGGCGGAGAGAGGATGGAGACAGAGTAATAAACAAGATTACAGGGTTTCTTTCCGAGGGGATGAAAATGTACTATAATTCAGTGTGGTGATGATGGCTCCAAGACTATGAATATAGTAAAATCCATCAAATTGTATAATTTATATTGGTGAATTGTTTGGTATGTAATCTTACTTCAATAAGGCTGTTCCATAAAAATTAATGAATCAGATGTTTGCACAACTCTGAGAATATACGAAATATCACTAAACTGTACATTTTAATTTTTTTGGTATTTGTAAACTGTATCTCAATAAAGCTATTAAAAATAATGAATGACTTCTGGCAAATGGCACTCTAGGCAGAAGCACCATGCCGTCCCTCCACAGCAAAGATCCAAAAAACTAAGCCAAACAGAGAAAACAGCAATCCTGAAACCCTAAAACATCAAATGAAGAGATAAAGAACTCAGCCAAGCACTAAATGGAGTGAGAAAACTAACAGAGAATGGAGAGCGAGCGAGGAGAAATTCATGCAGAGGTCCCCTACCAGCTAACACAGCACAGATCTGCCATCTTGGACTCCTATCAGAGACCAGCAAATAGGGGGTACGAGAAATCAGCTTTACAGGGCTTCCAGCAGGAGACAAAACAACTGGTAATTTGTGATATATGCTTTCCCACCCCGCACCCTTCTTCACCCCCACTCAGCATCCTCTGTTTCCCGCAGCCACAGTCTCTTGGCCAGGAAGCACCGGCTGCTGGAATTCCACCCGCCCACACTGGCCGGCTTCCTGAGTGCCATTTGTTGGCTGCGGGTGTTGCTTTTTTCTGCTTCTTTTGATTTCTTCCTTAACTCTCACCACCTCCCCTCCTTTCGCTAAAATACGTGGCTCCGTGCACCATATTTGCTTCTTCTTAAAGGGCTGTGGAGCTCCAATCACGTGTGGAACTACTTCCCGGTCTGGGCTGCCACGGTGTTGGGATCCCAGGGCTGTTGTTTCTTTATATCGAATTGTTGCTTGTTTTTCTGTTCCTTTTCTCGAGTTGGGAGCCTGTTCTGGCTGGGCTATGCTACACGGCTTGGGACCTACCACCTCAGCTTGCACAAACGTGCAGACGGATCCCTGAGAGCATTTCTTTTTTTTGTGGTTTTTTGGGTTTTTTTTCTGTTTTTTGGGGGGCTTTTCTTGTTCTTTTTTTAAATTTGTTTTGTTTTCTTTTCCCTTTTTGTCTTTCTTCATTACTCAGTTTCTCATCTCTCTATACCTTCTTCTCTTCCTGTTTCCTGAATACCTGGCACTGAATGCCTCTATGCCTTCTAGCCAGGCTCTACTGCAACACCTGGGAACAACCTCCCCAGATCTTGTAGCAGCACCAGTGGGATCCCTGGGAGCTTTGCTGTTCTTTTTTCTTTCTAATTTTTCTTTATTCATTTTTTTCTTTTCTTTTTTTTTTCCTTCCCCTTCTTGTTTCTCTCCATTTCATAGTCCCTCATCTCTTCACTCCAACAGCAAGCTCCCCTAGCACTCCTTTTTGTTTGTTTCTATGTTTTTGGCTCCTTTTCCACTCTCCTCTCTCCTCTCTCCCATATCCATCTTAGCTCCACACATAACAAGCTCCCCTCTCCATCCTGCCTACCTACACCGTGCGCTTAACATCACACCACCAAGCAGCACATGCACGGCCTACCAGAACCTGCCCTGCACTGATTACTGACCCACTCTGGTGGCTGTAGTAAGTGCCACAAACAACCCATCCCAGCAACTCCTCTTCAGCTATACCTGCCCTGCTGTACCATATCTGAGCAACTGACCCTGACAATTGAAGAAGGAGGCAAAAAGTATCGTGCCCACAGACAAGCAAACAACAAAGAACACACAGCCTGCCTGCTAAGATATAGCCAAAAAAAAAAAAAAAAAAAAAAAGGATGAAACAAACAAATCTACAATCAATAAATGAGAAAAATAACTACTGAATGCCCCAAAGAAATCAGACAATATCAAAACATTTACAAAAACAGGTCAGGATGGTTCCAGTAGGTGTCCAAAATAAAACACCAGATGACTTTCCAGCGGAAGAAAAGGCACTAGAACTACCTTATAGGGAATTCAAATCTCTAATACTCAGAAGTATCCAAGAGTTGAATCAAAAAGGAGACAAAAATGAGGAAAAAATAGACAAATTCGTGGAAAAGGCAGACAAATTCATAGAAAATACAGACAAAAAAATGGAAGAATACAGGAAAATAATGAAGGAACAAAATGCCAAAATAAATTCACAACTAGAAATTATACAAAAACAACAATTAGAAATCCAAAAGATAAACAACAAGATTTCAGAAACACAAGTCAGTTGACCCTTTTTATAACTTGCTTGTTCCAGAGAGCATTTCAATTTGTTTACTAAAATAAAAACAAGATTAAGTTAAAGTAAAAAGAAGTGAGTGAGATTTTAAAACGACAACTGGAATGTTCAGCAACTCACTGAAGTTACATGGTAGTAAACGGCACAGCAGGAATTCGAACTCAGGTAGTCTGACTCCAGAGCCTGCAATTTTATCCAATGCGTAATACTTCTTCCATATCTAACTAATTTTTATATAGCCAACATAAAGGCTGAGCATAGCACTGGATCTGAACTCTCCAGAAATGGACCAGGCAGTGGCTGCTAAAGCGAGGCTAGCAAAGATACAGGCTTCTTTCATGTTGAAGGTGGCAGGAAATACACAGAAATGCAATTGGTTTTAATAGTTATGCCAGAGAGAACTAGGTTTGTCATATAAATAATTGCTGGGTCTCCTCCCTTACAGTATATGACTACTTCAGGTGATTTGTGTATTAATCAAGGTACAGCGTCTCTGTCATCTCAGTTGCCAAAGACTGCAGCAAGAACTTTAGTTTAGCCCTGAAAGTCATCTGCCAAAAGATAAATTGCATAATATATCAGCTGGAATATTCAGACATAAGCATGATGGCTTTGCACAAGAGAATGAAACTTCAGTACCATATCTTAAAGGCTCTGTCAGTACACTACAAACATGTAAACTCTAATGGGAAAGACACTCAGGGCAATTCAATAACCTAAAAAAAAAAAAAGATATGGCTAGCAGCCTTTGACATAGCCTCTCTTAGCTTCACACTAAATAAATATAAACGTTTAAAAAAAAAAAAGTCAAATACTAAACATCAGCTACACTGGTGTGCTATCTACTGTCAGAATCTAAGAAGAAATATTAAGTAACTAAGAAACATGGGGAGCAACAGGTTTGGTTTTGGTTTGGAAGGCACATGGAGTCAGCCTAAGAAACACAGGATGGCTGAGCTTTGCGTCATGAAAGATCTCAAAGGAAGAATAATTCTAACCACCTGTCACGGATTGACCTGTGTCCTTCAAAAATATCTGCCAACTTGGCTGGGTCATGATTCCCAGTATTGTATAATTGTGTACCAATTTGTCATCTGATGTGATTTCCTTATGTGTTGTAAATTCAATCACTATGATCTAAGAAGATGGATTAGGGGCAGTTATACGGATGAGGTATACAAGATTGGATAGTCTTAAGCCAATCTCTTTTGAGATAGAAAAGACAGAAGAGAGAAGAGACACATGGGAACCTCATACTATCAAGAAAGCAGCGCCTGGAACAGAAAGAGTCCTTTGGACCTGAGGTTTCTGCGCTGAGGCACTCCCAGACCAAAGGAAGACTGACACATCACAAGGACCTTCCTCCAGAGCCTACAGAGAGAGAGAGCCTTCTCCTGGAGCTGATGCCCTGAGTTTGGACTTGTAGCCTACTGGACTGTGAGAGAATAAACTTCTCTTTGTTAAAGCCATCCACTTGTTGTATTTCTGTTATAGCAGCACCAGATGACTAAGACACCACCTTAAAAAAGAGGAAAGGCTATCACATTTTTAAGCCAATGTATCAACTAGAAGACTAGAAGCTGTCCCTCTGTTTTACAGATACTGCTTTTCATGAAAGCCTCAATATTATTCCTCATTCCCATCTTTCAAATCCAATTTCAAAGTAAAGAGCTCCCAAATAACAGAAGAGCAGGCAGTAGGTGGAGTCCTACTGGTGGTGCACCCTGGGAAGCACACGCCCCAAAGCATGGCTGCTAAAGATGCAAAGAGGAAGAACCCTGGCAGCAGTGCATACTGGGGAGAGTAGTTTTTAAGCAAAGGAGGTAAAAGACAGTCTCATGTCAGCCTCATACATTGGCACTAGCTATATGCCCAAGAGATACCATACCAGAAACTACAGCTCTGAGAAAGGATTTCTACCAGATGTACAGGGAGTAGAACTGAAAGTAACCTAAACCTCCTCATCATTCAACTACAGTAGGTCTCAAGATATTTCCTGATATGAAAATGAATTAACGGGGAAGAAAAGCTAATGCCAATAGACAATATGTACCACAAGGGTAATAGGTTATTCTGAATAGCAAAAGTCTTATCTCTAAAAATGATTTACTGTGGAAACAACAAGAATTCCTCCACTATAAGAAACAGACTATATGAAACAGGGACAGAAAGTCACAAGTCATAAGTAATTAAACTGGCTGAGATGAAAAGATAACAGGATGAAATGAAAAAATAGATATCATGAGAAGCAAAAAGCACAATAGAAAAATTAACATAAACATTTGAAGCAATATGGAACAGAATTTAAAATGCAGAAAATCTAATTAGTAATATAGAGGCTAAACTTGAGATTTGTACCAGATTTCCTCCCAGAATGCAGAAGAACAAAAAGAACAAATAATGAGAGATGTTGATAACTTACAGGGTAAAGGCAAAAAGCATTCAAGCTAGGAATAAAGGTATATAAGGAGAATACAAAACAACTGGAACAGAAGCAAAACTATAAAGAAATTAAAATAATAAACTGGAGGAATAAAAGGCTGAGTGGGCTCCCTGGGTTTCAGTGCGAAAAAAAAAATCAATGAAGAAGTAACAGCTATACACATTCTGGCAAAAAGTCCTTCAAACAGGGAGACGAAAGCTGGTGATAGGGAACCCAAGGTTGAGTAAGGATAGTGTTGATGTGTTGTGAGGTTGTTAACCACTGTCATGGCAACATGTATACTGTTTAATGAGAAACTATTGTTCTGTAAACCTTCATCTAAAGTGAGAATAGCAGCACAATTGGAAGAGTGTAGTCGATGTCACTGAACCGTGCATGTAGAAATTTTTGAAATGGTCTATCTTTGGCTATGTATATTTTCACCAAAAAAAAAAAAAAGGTCGAGAAGGGAGAGGGTTGACATGTCGTGAGGTTGTTAACCAATGTCATAAAACAGTATGTGTACTACTGTTTAATGGGAAACTATTTGTTCTGTAAACCTTCACCTTAAGTACAATAAAAAAAAAAAAATTAAAAAAAAAAAAGTCCTTCAAACAACCTGGCATAAAAAAGATTACCTAGAAAGGAAGACATCATATTGTTTTAGAGTTCTCATCAGAACCATGCTTTGGGGCATGTACTTCCTGTGGTGCAGTACATCACCCACCAGGACTCCACCAAGTGCCAGGAGACAATGAAGCAGTTGTCTATAGACTTTTCATGGGGAAAAGTAGTTAATATAGGAATTTCACATAAAAAAAATACATACGTACACACAAAACATATATATACATGCATACACATACATATATACATACACACACATATATCTATATCCCTCCAATGTATTCTTTCTGAAGGTTGACTTGAAGACATATTCTAGCCAATTAAGATGGGAATCAAAATTAAAAACTCAAGAAAATAGGTATTTGTGGTATAAAAGGATGATAGGGTCTTTCATTAATCAGTCTGGACCCAAACTTAGGAATCCCAGGGAACTATATTTTCTTAGGTCAATTCTGTGAAAAAGGAAGACTGAAGAAGAACTGACACATTTGAATTATGGTGTTGGTGAAGAATACTGAATAAACCATGGGTTGCCAGAAAAACGAAGGATGATGAGATTTCATCTAAGGTACTTTGGACATGTTATCAGGAGGGGCGGGTCCCTGGAGAAGGACATCATGCATAGCAGAGGGTCATTGAAAAAGAGGGAGACCCTCAACAAGATGGACTGACACAGTGGCTGCAACAATGGGCTCAAATATGGCAACGATTGTGAGGATGGCACAGGACTGGAAAACATTTCATTCTATTTAACTTGGGGTCACTATGAGTGGGAGCTGACTCTACAGCACCTAACGTCAATTCTAAAACCCAGGGGGTGAAGCTAGATTCAGCACTGCTTCCCTCAGCTGTTCTTTTTCCCTCCTCATTTCCCAGCACCAAGAAATACATTCCTTGAGACAGACACTCCTCCCCAGAGTTCAGATGTTTGATAACAACCTTAGATAGTAATAGGTGATCTTCTGTTCTCATGCTCATTAACAATGGCTTACAAGATTGGGACACTTTATTATTTTGCTTCCACAGAAGTTGGTCAGAGCAATACAATGGCCATTTCCTTTGGTAATTAATTTTAGATCACCACCTTAAATTTTATTAAACAATCTAAGATTATGAGTTTTTTTTTATTTTAGAGAAAGATTAACAATCTACCTTATCTCTCACCAAGCTCCACACCGTTAACCCTTCATTCAGTCTTGTAAATATTCCTGTTAACTATGGTTAAAAATTAGTATATCAATTGGAAATTCAACTACTGTTTAAAGTATGCAAAAGATGCTATAAGGCAAGAAATAACATCAAAATGTTAATGGTGGCTACAATGTTGTACTATAGTTCACTGCAGAACTGGTTGAAAAGTAGACAGGAGGATCCTTCTGTATTACTTTTTATAACTGCATGTGAATCTACAATACTTCACAATAAACAGTATAAAAAAAAATGTTAATGGTGTATCTCTCTTAGTAGTGGGATTCAGGGCTATTTTCCTTTTACTTTTCTAATTTTTTTAAATTACAATAAGTATTGCTTTTATAATGAGAAAACCCATCAACTTAAAATTATGTACAGTTTTACAATGCATTATATAATTACATATATATTACATAAAATAAATACCATAGAAAATACAATCAAAGATTAACAGGGACTATTATAAATACAAGGCCCTGGTGGTGCAGTGGTTAAAAGTTGGGCTGCTAACGAAAAGGTTGGCAGTTCAAATCCACCAGCCGCTCCTTGGAAACCCTATAGGGCAGTTCTATGTGTTGGAATCAACTTGATGGCAATGGGTAATGGTAATGGTAATTATAAATAGAGGGTGCAAAGAAAGGTGAATCTCTCCCCCGTTGGAAATGAGGGACACTGCCCTCTGAGAGGTAAACTGTGAAGTCAACATACGACAGATCCGGATATGGACATGAAAAATCACCTGAAAGAGATAAGTTAGACCACAGACCAAACAAACTGGACTATTACCTATATGACTGTATTAATATACCTACAGAAGATGTTAAACAGAATTGTCATTGACTCAACCAGGAAGGATAGGAAAAAAGCAAACTACAGAAGTAAATGTTCTCTCTAGCATGGCATGGGGAAAGAAGCTTTAGTCAAAGGAATTTGAGTATTCTAACTGTCATGGATTGAATTGTGTTCCCCAAAAATATCTATCAACTTGGCTAGGCCATGATTCCCAGTATTGTATGACTGTCTACCATTTTGTCATCTGATGTGATTTTCCTGTGTGTTGTAAATCCTATTTCTCCGATGTTAACGAGGTGGGATTAGCGGCAGTTATGTTAGTGAGGCAGGACTCAATCTACAAGATTAGACTGTGTTTTAAGCCAATCTCTTTTGAAATATAAACGACAGAAGCGAACAGAGAGACAGGGGGGCCGTATACCACCAAGAAAGCATACCCGGGATCGCACGTCCTTTGGAATCAAGGTCCCTGCACTGAGAAGCTCCTAGTCCAGGGGAAGACTGATGACAAAAACCTTCCTCCTGAGCCAACAGAGAGAGAAAGCCTTCTCCTTGAGCTGGCGCCCTGAATTCGAACTTCTAGCCTACTACACTGTGAGAGAATAAAATTCTGTTCGTTGAAGCCATCCACTTGAGGTATCTCTGTCATAGTGGCACTAGACATTGATCTAAAGGGTGAGGGCACCCTCATGTGGAGATGGATGTAGGAGTTGTAGTCAATGGACTTAACATATTCTGATCCTATGGCAAAATCATCCCTATCAAAACTTGATGCCAGTAAACACATGACTGACATTTTACTTATCTAACTCCTCTGTTCTGATTTCATGGTCATCAAACAACCTTCTGATTATGACTGTTTCCTGTGTAATTATGCCTAAAGGCAGAAAATATGCTGATCATAACTAAAGTAGTCTAGTCCATGAGATGGGAACTTCTCACTATAAAGTAATAAATTGGATTACCGTGGGAAAGAATATACTAATTTAATGCCTTTAAGTATTCAGGAGTTAGGAAAGCAGTTCTTATTGGAAATTAAGTTTACTGGCTAAGGACTTGGGCTTTGGAATTAGAGAAATACAAGTTCAAATCCTAGCTCTGCCACCTGCCATCTATGTGGTGTCAGGTGTAAAATGAGAATAGTACCTGTTTTGTAGGATCATCAGGATTAAACTAAACAATGCGCGAAACTAACACAGTGTTTGGCACATAGTAGGTGCCTAATAAATATATGTTGAACAGACAAAATTGATATACGTGATCAACAGGTGCTTCTTAATATTTAAATCTGGAATTTAAATGAGCTCAGTTCATGAACATCTTCCTCTAAAAGATAGATCCAATCTGAGGGTGTTGGCAAGAATCAAGGATTTGGGACTTGCTTAACTTGAAGACCAGACTCTTTTAGACTTTGAAGAACCCTGTAGGTAATATCCGCCATTCTGTAAGAGGCTGTTGGGGAAAAAGATTGCCAGCCTTGTCTTTTCTGATTTCAATAATCTGATGCAGCCATGTGGCAAACAAATGAAAGCCCCCCTTTTTTTTTTATTGTTGTAGTTTAGATGAAGTTTACATTTCAAGTTAGTCTCCCAGACAAAAATTTATACATACTTTGTTATGTGACCCTAATTGCTCTCCCCATATTGTGACAGCACACTCCTCCTTTCCACCAGATTCCCCATGTCCATTCCACCAGCTCCTAACCCTCTCTGCCTTTCCATCTTATCTCCGAACAGAAGCTGCCCATTTAGTCTCTTGTATCTACTTGAGCTAAGAGGCACACTACTCACGACTATCACTTTATGTCCCACAGTCCAGTCCAATCCCTGTCTGAAGAGTTGGCCTTGGAAATTATTTTAGTTCTGGGCTGACAGAGAATCAAGACACCATGCTTTCCAGGGTTCCTCCAGTTTCAGTGAGACCATTAAGTTGAGTCTTCTCACTAGAATTTGAGTTCTGCTACCTTTCTCCTGCTCCATCTGGGACTCTCTGTTGTGTTCCCTGTCAGGGTGGTCATTGGTGGTAGCCAGGCACCATCCAGTTCTTCTGGTCTCAGGCTAATGAAGTCTCTGGTTTATGTGGCTCTTTCTGTCTCTTGGGCTACTACTTTCCTTGTGTCTTTGGTGTTCTTCATTCTCCTTTACTCCAGGTGGCTGGGACCAATTGATGCATCTTAGATGGCTGCTTGCAAGCTTTTAAGACACCAGATGCCACTCACCAAAGTAGGATGCAGAACATTTTCTTAATAAGCTTTGTTATGCCAATTGACCTAGATGTCCCCTGAAAGCATGGTCCCCAGACCCCTACTGCTGCTTCTCTGTCCCTCAAAGTGTTTGATTGTATTCAGGAAACTTCTTAGCTTTGGTTTAGTCCAGTTGTGCTGACTTCCCCTGTAGTGTGCGCTGTCCTTCCCTTCACCTAAGATAAAACTTGTCTACTATCTAGTTAGTGAATAACCCTCATCTTCCCTCCCCACCCTTGTAACCATCAAAGAACGTTTTCTTCTGTGTTTAAATCTTTTCTTGAGTTCTTATAAAAGTGGTCTTATACAATATTTGTCCTTCTGTGACTGACTAAATTCACTCAGCATAATGTCCTCCAGATTCCTCCATGTTATAAGATGTTTCACAGCTGCATCGTTGTTCTTTATCATTGCGTAATATTCCATTGTGTGGATATACCATAATTTGTTTATCCATTCGTCCACTGATGGGCACCTGGGGTGTTTCCATCTTTTTGCTATTGTGAACAGTGCCACAATGAACATGGGTGTCCATATATCTATTCATGTGACGGCTCTTATTTCTCTAGGATATAGTCCAAGGAGCGAGATAGCTGGATCATATGGTACTTCTATTTATAGCTTTTTAAAAAAGCGCCAAATTGATTTCCAAAGTGGTTGTACCATTTTACATTCCCAGCAACAGTGTATAAGTTTTCTAGTCTCTCCACAACCTCTCCGGCATTTATTATTTTGTGTTTAGATTTTGGATTAATGTTAGCCTTGCTGGAGTAAGATGATATCTCATTGTAGTTTTGATCTGCATTTCTCTAATGGCTAATGATCGTGAGCATTTCTTCATGTGTCTGTTAGCTGCCTGAATATCTTCTCTGGTGAAGTGCCTGTTCATATTCTTTGTCTATTTTGTAATTGGGTTATTTGTCTTTTTGTTGTTGAGGTTTTGCAGTATCTTGTAGATTTTAGAGATTAGACGCTGATTGGATTTGTTGTAGCCAAAAATTTTTTTCCCAGTCTGTAGGTTGTCCTTTTACGCTTTTGGTGAAGTCTTTTGATGAGCATTAAGTGTTTGATTTTTAGAAGCTCCCAGTTATCTAGTCTGTTTTCTAGTGCTTGTGCATTGTTACTTATGGTTCGTATTGTGTTTATGCCATGTGTTAGGGCTCGTAGCATTGTCCCTATTTTTTTCTTCCATGATCTTTATCGTTTTCAATTTTATGTTTAAGTCAAAGACCTAATTGTTAAAAGAGCTCTCTCTAGGTAGTAGGACTATGAGTAATCTTTTCTTTTCTATATTTTTCAAATTTTCTATAGTATAAAAGAATGTTGCCTTTTTTATTACCTAAGTAATTTTTTAAGCTATTTCAAAAAATTTGGACAAAGTAAAAATAAAGATAGAAAAGGTCAGATTAGGCTTGGAATAAGGTTTGGCACTAAAATGCATTGCAGAAAGGTTCTACGGATTTGCTAAAGATATAGAGGAAATCGTTCCTAAATTTTCTAGCAGCCTTCTAAAGAACCTATGATCCCTTAGGGATTCACAGTGTCTATACGATAAAAACAAGGCCAGGGCCCAGAAGAAGCATAGCCATTATTGTTAGTAAGAGATTAGAGACACTCCCCCCATGGGACTTCATTAAAAAGTGTTTCTTCTGGTATCTTTCAGTAAGTCAATGGCACAATGCCAGAACAGACTACAAGGTAAACCCTATACCAATTCAAAGAGGCTATATTTTCTGAATTACAAAAACAAAACTAAGTAAAAGCAAAACCTCCTTAGAAGTCAATTGCTTCTATAAAGTAGTCACATAACACAAACTCTAAGAATGGTCTTAGATGTATTTTGATTTGACACATTTTTCCTCAAAATAAAATAACACATCAATCAAAAATACCTAAAGACAGTGCAAAGGAAAATAAGTAAAACCTGAAAAAAAGGAATTTTCAGGAACTTTTTTTTTTTAGCCAAACTCAAAGACTATATTAAAAAAGAATATAAAGACAACCTTCTTACTGGTAAAAGGAAAATACAACCTCTTTACCAGAATTGACTATGAACTCACATTACTTATCTAGTTTAAATTACAAAATGATTTAAAAGCAGCATAAATGTCATTGTTTATAAGATTAATTTTATATTTTAGAAGAAATACATAAATTAGTATCTCTATCATCCTACATAAAATATGTCTAAGTCTTACCAGGTGTTTCCATTTTCTTGTTAACTGCATCTGGGAGTTCATCTATGAAGAAATCTGGTATCAAAGGATGACCTAAAAATTTAACCCCAAAATAATTAGGTTAATGGGATAACTACAATATATTAAGATTTTAATACCTGTTTACAAGACAACATTATATGTTTTTATTTTAATGATCATTTGAGTGAAATGGAAAAGACTCCCATGAGAACTGTCAAACTATCTGATCTTCAATAAGCTAAAATATTTTTACTACAAGCCAGTTATGCTCTCCTGTGACAAATTTCAACCTCAAGATCCAAAGTCACCTGAGGTAGAGCCTTAACTGCTGTCCCAGGAGTCTTTGCCCCCTGTCATCTTTCCTTGCAACCCTCTGTCCTATAACCCTCCAAAGTGCTAAGGACTCATTTCTTACCTCGCCCACTGAGAGAAGGGGTCAGTCATTAAGAAGGACCACTTGTTTCTGTGCATCAGTGTATTTGTCTTTTCTCCCTTTTCCTCTTACTCCATCACCACAAAAATTAAGCTATCCTATACCACTGGGTCTTATTTTCAACTAAGAGTCATGGTTAGAAAAGGAGTTAACTATCTTAGCATTATACTGATATCCCCAGGAGGTGTGGCACAAAGCCTTCAAAACTGTAGTAGAGTTAGTTACTAATAATCTCTCCCTCTCTCTCAAAAGATTAAAAAAAGACTTCTGGAGGGCAGAAATGCGTTGGTCTTTGTTGCACCCTAACACTTATCATAGTGCCCGGTTATATTAAGTTCTCAACATTTGATAGGATTTTTTTCATTTAGATCAAAATTTAAATCTTATGCACAATGATACTGCTGTCTTTTAAACCTAAAGTGATAATTACACTGTACCAGGACCCAGAACACCTGGGTGTGGTTCAGGTTCTGTTGTCTGCTCTTAGGCAAAGGCTTAATCTCTCTGAGCATATTGATTTTTTTCAACATATAAATACTAACTACTGAATATTAGAAGCATACTATATGCCAGAAACTGTGCCAAGCACATTAAACACATTCTTGTACTTTATTTATTGCATCATATATGAAAGGTATCATTCTCTTAAATTTATCAATAATGAAAATGAGGCTCAGAAAAAGTGAGTGACATGCCCAAAGCCACAAAGCTAGTGAACTGAAGAGGCAAGGATGATACAAATATAAATGTGGTTTCTGTCACTTAGAAGCTTACTCTAATGAATAATATTTAAATATACATTAGTACAAATAAACATATCTCCCATTCATGGCTGTATTGTCTATTATTTATGTATTACATAATATTTTACACATAAAGTAAAAATCCATCATCATCACCATCATCTGCCATTTCAGAGAGGAAGGGGTATTTTTTGAACAAGGGGGTATTCCAGGAACTTCTCAAATCAACGCTGTTATACATAAGATAGACCCTGCACACTCACCTTCACCATCTGTCATTAAGTTAGGAGGTTAGACCCAACAGACAAATATTTGGAAAGAGTCTATGATCTTAAAAAGGTTTTTTTTTAAACCCTCTACTGAATCATTTCCTTGAATAAAATCTTTATTCTGTGATTTTTAAGACCACCTTCAAAAACGAATTTTCGTTTTTGGTTTCGAGGTTTGGAAATGGCTAGTAGCTAATGTGACCTTCCGCATCTGTAGAACACTTCAAAAGCCCTCAACTCAATTGTTGTTTGTTTTGGTTTGTTTTTTCCTTTTTCTCTTTTCTAAGTTGTGGTGTTATACATTTTTCCATCCATTGGGGGAGCAGCTTTTAAAAAATATATAACTTTATTACCACTATACACAAAACAGATGTATGTTCACAGCAGAAATCTTGAAAAAATATACCACTACTTTTAAAAAATATAAGCATTACCTGGTTTAACTGCATAGACATCAAAATTTTTTATTCCTTCTTCTCTTAAGATGTTTTCATCAATAATAAAGTTACCAGTAAAATTTTTTTGCCTTTTAAAAATGGAATATGCAGCATCTGCAATGATATCAACTTTTCTACATTGGCTTTCAATACCAGTTCCTCCCAGCATATCCATAGCAGCAGTGTGTATGGCTGTAAAGAAAACACACAAACACACACAACTCCAAAACAAATAATAGGACTGTGGAAGTAACAAGTAAGCATGACCCTCCACAATTATCAACCCTAATCTCTTCATCTCTCAAATGATGAAAACAAGCTACAGTGAGCTTAAGTGATCTGTCAAATGTTCTACAGAGAGAACTGCACAGAGAACACACATTCCTTATTCTATACAACATCGCTGTCATGGATTGAATTATGTCCCCCCAAAAATGTGTGTGTCAATTTGACTGGGCCATGATTCCTGGTACTGTGTGATTTTCCTATATGTTGTAAATCCTGCCTCTATGATGTTAATGAGGGAGGATGGGTGGCAGTTGTGTTAGTAAGGCAGGACTCAATCTACAAAGATTGGATTGTGTCCTGAGGCAATCTCTTGAGATATAAAAGACAGAAGTGAGCAGAGAGACAGGGGGACCTCATACCACCAAGAAAGCAGTGCCAGGAGCAGAACGCGTCCTTTGGACCTGGGGTCCCTGCACGGAGAAGCTCCTAGTCTAGGGGAACACTGATGAGGAGGCCAACAGAGAGAGAAAGACTTCCCCTGGAGCTGACCCCGTGAATTTGGACTTTCAGTCTACCTTACTGTGAAGACATAAATTCCTCTTTGTTAAAGCCATCCCCTTGTGGTATTGCTGTTACTAGATGACTAAGACAATTGCCTTATACAGAACTGCATCATTAGACTCACAGGAAAATTCAATTAGACTTCTGATTGAGAATTTGCAATTTAATATCTTTGGGCCTCAGTTGCTTATCTTAAAATACGAGAGTCTCCCTTCACTAAGTTTATTGTCTCTCTTCGCCCTCTGTTAGAAAACGTGATCCAAGAAAACAGACACCCTGATACAATGAAATATTATTCAGTCATAGAGAGAAATGAAGTCCTAATACATGCTACAACATGAATGAAACTTGACAATATTATGTTGAGAGAAAAAAGTCATACAAAAGGACAAATATTGCCAGATCCCACTAAAAAAATATCTAGAATAGGCAAATGCATAGAGACAAAAGTGTATTAGTGGTTACCAGGGGCTGGGGGAAGGGGAAAATGGGGAGTTATTGATTAAGGGGCACTGAGTTTCTGTTTGGGGTGATGAAAACTTCTAGAAATGGAGAGTGGTGATGGCTGCACAACATGGTTAATATCACTGAACTGTACACTTAAAAATGGTTAAAACAGAAAATTTTTTGTTACCTAAATTCTACCACCATGAATTAAAAAAAAAATAGAGACTCTAGCTTTCTAGTTCATCACTGTACTCCCAGTGCCCAAAACTGTAACAAATGTACCACAGGCATTCAATAAATACTGATTGAATTTTGTGGAGGTACTTTTTAAATTCGAATAATACTTTTTAAAAACTTTTTTAGAAAATAAAGAGAAACAGAAGGAAGAATTTTTTAATTATCTTAATCCCTCCACCCAGAGATAATTACTGTTAATATCTGCATGTACTTTTTACTGTTTTAGGTGCACATAAATGGTTAGGTACATATAATTTTTAAATTCTCTGTATATATGAGTTAACTTGAAATTCCACTACTAATAGCACATTATTAATTATACATTGTCAAAACTGTGAACAGTACCTATCACAATTTATTTACATATATCTTAGCTTACATTTCAAGCAATGAAAGTCAATTTGTTTAAATGTACTTTAGATTTCAGAGTTTCTAGTAATTTAGATAAGACTTCTCTCCATACCATTGTTAAATCAACATTTTAAACCATTATATACTAGAATAACACATACCTCTGTCTAAAGATGAAAAGAGCAACTTGGAAGAGCCACTGACCATTTTTCACTCATTGAACAGGTAGTTATTGATCACTTACTCTAAGTCAGGCACTATTCTAAGTATCGGGGACAAAGGAGTGAATAAAAGAGGCAAAAAACTATAGCTTCATGGAGCTTACCATCTTGCATACATCCCTCTTTGAAAGAATGCTTGATTAAGTTAGAGAATTTCCTAAAAGGACTGAGTTAGAAGATAATTTTCTACCTTATAACTGGACTTCCTTTACTGGGAACAATTTTTTTTTTTTTTTTTACTTAACCAACAGATTAAGAGCTCGGGTCTCACTCTTAAAGTGAAAGCTCATTAAGCTTTAACATTTATTAAGTGTATCCTAGCTGTACCAGTACTTTACATTTATTATCTGACTTAATCTTAGAATCCTATGAGGTAGGTACTATTATTATTGCCACTTTACAGGTAAGAGTACTCAGGCACAGAGAGGTTAAGTAATTCGTCCAAGGACAAAGGAGCTGGAATTCAAATACCAGCAGCCTGACTCCAAAACCAGACTCTTAGCCACCATGTAACTAATAGGTCATACTTTGTTAGCCAAAGTTCTTTGGGTTTAATCAGTTATTATTATATCTCCCTAATAACTGCAAAATTTTTCTGTGAATATTTCAATATAGTCTACATTGAATTATATGCATACATGTACATACATATAATCTTAACAGACTATATGAATCATGTGAGAATTCTTAAAAATTCTAAATTAGAAGTCTAGTAAGAACATGTCATGTACATGACAATAATGAGAAATAGTTCACCCAAATAACCTATCACTACTTTAAGAATATTTCTAGGAAAGATAAAAAGAAGGCAAAAATAGACACTCAAAATAAAATCGGGAACTGAGCCACAGAGTTATCCTCAACAAGATTTTGCAGTGCCAACAGGCTAACCCAACAGGTTGTAAAATAACAACAAGAAAAACAGGTTAACAATAGAATCAATTAAATGAAATTTATTGATAATTTCTGGGAAAGGAAATAAGCAGAATTTGTAATGAAATCAGATATGCTTTGGATCACAAGATTCATAAAAGTGACCCTAAAATTTAAGTCTTATAAAGAAATAACTGGAGAAGTATCTAACACCTTCTGATTATTTCTCCTGATTACAGCTTGCTCAGAACAGACAGTAATAAGAGTCTTGAAATCAGTCAAAGATTCCCTTTCACATAAACATACAAAGTTCACTTACAGGCTTAAAACATCAGCTACCTTTTACTCCTTCTTCTCTGGAGAGAGAGCTTGGCCCATCTCTTTAACACCTGCCAGCCCCCACCAAATACATACAAATACTCAAACCGTAATTTCAATGAACCTAATATGTTATCAATTATAAAGTGCATCATTATTTTATGTATCACTAAGAAAGAAAAAAACTGCCAATTAAACTATGATACATCATCAATTTTAAGATACATCCTGTTTTCAGAGACTTGAAAATGTGAAAAAACAGGTATCTCAGAATCAATGAACTATGGTATAAAAAGCTGTTTAAATCTAGTCAGTAAGTCCCCCGCACAATGGGGAAACTAAAGTTGGTTTCTAGCACCAGCCAGAGGGAAGAGGCCAGCTACCACCTTGTCTCTTTGCCCTCCCTGGCTAGCTGAGTTCCCATGTCTATTTGAAATGTGGTCTAGCCGACAGAGGGCGGTAACTGTTCTGGACTACTTTCGTTATCTTTCTCTCTGCTGCCATTCCCAAGATCAGCAGCCGCATTCCCAGACTTCCATCCCAGCCCACCTGAAAGCCATTCAAAAGTAGACTCTCCTGCTTCCACCACACTTGCAGACTAATGATGAAGTGAGAGGCAGTAGGTATTTTGAACAGCAACCCTCAACCCTCCTCCCTTCCCCACCCTCTATTTTGGCAGGAACCATGCAGTTGGTCTTATTAAAAAATTACATTCCTGGGGGTAACCTCGTTGGGGGGCTGAGACCCTTATGCTGTGAAACTAGTAGACGCCTGCCCTCTGATCCCTTCTCTGGCTGTGTTTCAGCAGGGTGAACATTCTAGACCCAGGAAGAGCAATGTAGCCAAGGCAGAGAAGGAACACCCAGAGGGGACAAGCAGTGGGCCAGGATACTGCTTTGGTTGTAGATAATTATGTTATACTATAAGTCTTCTTTTCCTTGGAAAGGCAATAATGTTGAGAGATTACCTGTGGTTCTAGGAGGCATAAAGAGAGAGCCATCCTACACAGTCTAGGAAGAGGGAATGTATGTTTTTTAAACAAAAGCCCCTCAAATAGCCAAGAGCCTGAACATCCTCTTCAAAATGCACTTTCACTTCCTCAATCATGAATAACGCAATATTCTAGCTAGCTTTCCTGCCTCCTTTCTCCAATCTTACAAGCTATTCTACATTCAACTGCCAGATTAAACTTCCTAAACCTCAGTTCCAACCGTATCATTTCATTGCTCTATTTTCCCTCTGCTTATTATTGGTCTCCTGCTATAAAAATTCTTCAATGGCTCTTCACTGAATTTAGGTTAAAATTCAAGCTCCTAAGTTTGTCAAACAAGACCTGAGGCTTAACTCATCCATCTCTCACCACACCTTCACAACCACCCAACATTCCAGTCAGTCAACCTGAACTACTACTACTTGCCAAATTCAGTGGGAAATAACAAGCCCACACCCTACCATACATGTTGTTGTTTTTAAGTGCAGTCAAGTTGGTTTCGACTCATAGTGACCCTACGTACAAAAGAACGAAACACTGCCCTGTCCGCACCACTCTCACGATCCTTGTTATGTTTGAGGCTATTGTTGCAGACACTGTATCAATCCACTTGTTGAGGGTCTTCCTCTTTTTCACTGACCGTCTACTTTACCAAGCGTGATGTCCTTCTCCAGGGACTGAGCCCTTCTGATAATATGTCCATACCAAACTCCTTGCAGTTCTATCAAACTCAAAGTATTTTCCCATATTGCAGACTTTGCATATGCTAGTCCCTCTGCCAGGAATGCCTTGTCCAATTCTCCTTCTTGCTAACTCCAACATCCCCTTCAGGTCGTATTTCAATTGTTTACCTTCATCAAGAAGCCCCCTTCCCTGACCTTATCATCTGCATTGTGTAACCCTTCTGCTATGTTTCAAAAGCACCCTGTACATAATCCAGCATGCCATATAGCCCAAAGAATATTGGGCTGTAAATAGATTTACTGTCATCAAGTCTAGGACCCAATTGATATCACTGCTTCCAAGATGCCTACTGAACCTTTTAAAATGAGCATCTCAAAGCTAAGGCAAAGATCTTGAAAGTGAGCTGACTTCTCCTATGTATCCTAATACTGTCCTCCACTTTCCCTGTCATAATATGTTCTCCCTCTTTCTTATATAAGCTTTATTCAGAACGTCTAGTTTGGAACTAGGCAGAAGACAATCATACTGCACATTTATTCATTCACTCATTCATAAACTATTTATTGAATATCTACAATAAAATGAACAAAAACACAGTCCTTATCCTCAAGAAGCATTCATTGCAGCAAGGGAGACAGACATTATTGTTGTTAGGTGCCGTCGTGTTGGTTCCTACTCATAGCAACCCCACGTACAACAGAACGAAACACTGCCAGTTACTGTGCCACCCTCACAATCATTGCTATGCTTGAGCCCACTGTTGTAGCCACTGTGTCAATCCAAGGGTCTTCCTATTTTTTGCTGGCCCTCTACTTTACCAAGCATGATGTCCTTCTCCAGGGACTGATCTCTCCTGATAACATGTCCAAAGTATGTGAGGCGTAGTCTCGCCATCCTTGCTTCTAAGGAGCATTCTGGTTAATTACAAATATAATAAATGATGTGAAGGAGAGGTACAAACTGCTAAATCCAATAGTCACTTCCTATTTCATATGAACTAACAGCAGCATTGGGCACAATTGATCATGTTCCCTCCTCCTTGAAACACTTTTTTCACTTGGCTTCCTGATCTCTTAACAGTCCTTTCTCTTCCTTTGTTTAACTCCCTAGATGATACCATCTAGTCTTGTGGCTTTCAAAACCATCTATATGCTGATGTGATGATTAAGACTGTGTGTCAACTCAGCTGGGCCATGACTGTCAGTGTTTTGGCAGTCGTATAATGTTGTGATCACTTCCCTGCTGAGATCTGATATGTGATCATCCCCATGATGGGATCTGCCATGAGTCGCCAATCAGTTGAAGAGGAGTTTCCTTAGGTGTGTGGCCTGCATCGAGTGTGGACAGACATTCTGGCAAGGCGTGGGGGCTTTTGCTCATTCTGGATCCTGCAGCTGGCTCCTGTTCATCTGATCTCCGGTCCTTGGGACTTGAGCTATCAACTTACCTGTGGTCTTGCCTGCCGATCTTGAGATTCCTCGATATTCATAGCCTGTGAGCAACAGCCCTGCTCTCTGGCCTGCAGATCTTGGGTTCACCAGTCCCTGCAACTACATGAATCAGGAGAAGCCTCTTTCCTGACCCACGAACTTGGGACGCTATAGCCTCTACAACCATGTGAGCCATTTCCTTGATATAAATCTCTCTCTCTCTATATATATATATTTATATACTTTACTGGTTTTGCTTCTCTAGAGAACCAGCCTAAGATAGCTGATAACCCAAAAATTTCTAGGTCTAGCCCAGACCTCTATCCTGACCTCCAGATATACAAGCCCAGCTGCCTACTGACTACCTCCACTTGGATGCTCAAACTCAGTGCTCCAAACTGAATGCTTAACCTTGCTTCCCAACCTGCTCCATATGCAGCTTTCCCCCGCTCAGGTGATGGCAACTCCACTGCACTGTTCCAGTTACTCAAGCCAAAAATCTTGGAGTCATCCTTGACTCTTCCTTTTCTCACACATCCCATGTCTAACAAACCCACACCCTATCTATCAGCAGATTCTGTTGGTTCAACCTTCAAAACACATCAAAATCCAATTACTCTTCACACTTTTACTGCTATCACCTGGTGAAACTCACCAACATTTTGTGCCTGTTGTTGCCGTTGTTGTCAGGTGCTGTCAAGTTGGTTCTGACTCATAGTGAGCCCTATGTACAACATAACGAAACACTGCCCGATCCTGCCCCATCCTCACAATCGTTGTTATGCTTCAGCCCACTGTTGCAGCTACTGTGTCAATCCATCTCATTGAGGGTCTTCCTTTTTTTTAATGATCCTTACTTTACCAAGCATGATGTCCTTCTGCAGGGACTGATTCTTCCTGGTAACATGTCCAAAGTATATGAGACATAGTCTCGCCATCCTTGCTTCCAAGGAGCATTCTGGTTGTGCTTCTTCCAAGACAGATTTGTTCGTTCTTTTGGCAGTCTATGGTATATTCAATATTCTTCACCAACACCACAATTCAAAGACATCAATTCTTCTTTGTTCTTCCCTAGTCACCATACAGCTTTTGAACGCATATGAGGTGATTTAAAACACCATGGCTTGGGTCAGGTGCACCTTAGTCTTCAAGGTGACATCTTTGCTTTTCAACACTTAAAAGAGGTCTTTGGCAGCAGGTTTGCCTGAAGAAATGTGTCATTTTATTTCCTGACTGCTGCTTCCATGAGTGTTGATTGTGGATCCAAGTAAAATGATATCCTTGACAACTTCAATCTTTTCTCCATTTATCATGATGTTGCTTATTGGTCCAGTTGTGAGGATTTTTGTTTTCTTTACGCTGAGGTGTAATAAATACTGAAGGCTGTGGTCTTTGATCTTCATCAGTAACTGCTTCAAGCCTTCTTCACTTTCAGCAAGCAAAGTTGTATCATCTGTATAACGCAAGCTGTTAATGTATCTTCCTCTAATCTTGATGCCCTGTTCTTCTTCATATAGTCTAGCTTCTTGGATTATTTGCTCAGCATACAGATTGAAAAGGTATGGTGAAAGGATACAACCTTGATGCACACCATTCCTGACTTTAAACCACACAGTATCCCCTTGTTCTTTTCCAACAACCGCCTCTTGATCTGTGTACAGGTTCCTCATGAGCACAATTAAGTGTTATGGAATTCTCTTCTTCTCAATGTTATCCATAATTTGTTATGATCCACACAGCTGAATGCCTTTGCATAGTCATATTTTGTGCCTAGGCTACTGCAATAGCTTCCAAACTGGCCTCCTTGTTTGTACCTTTGCTCCCTGACAATCTATTTTCAACAGAGCAGCCAGAGAGATCCTTTGAAAATTTAAGTTTGATCAAGTCCCTCTTCTGCTCAAAACCCTGCAACAGCTCCCCATTTCACTCAGAGTAAAAGTTCAAGTCTTGACAAGGCCCTATGACATCTGACCCCCATTTCCTCTTAGACACCATCTCATCATATCCTATTACTCTCCCCATCTCCACTCTGCTCCAGCCACACTGGACTTCTCTCTGCTCTTTGATGATGCCAGGCAGTTTGTACCACAGGACCTTTGCACTGGCTATTTCCTCTGTCTTCAATGGGTTTCCCTCATATATCCCGTGGCTATCATATCCAATGGCTAACTCCCTCAGCTTCTTCAAGTCGATCTGAAATCTTACCTTCTCAAAAAGGCCAAGCCTTTTCACCATACTGAAAAACTGTAACCCACCCTCCCCAACACCTGAGACTCCAATCCCCTTTATCCTGTTCTATTTTTTCCATAGCACTTATCACCTTCTAGCATACTATAGAGTTTATTATTCATTATGTTGTTTATCGTATTTCTCCCAATTAGACTGTAAGTTCCATAAGGGCAGGGATTCTTGTCTATTAAGTTCCCTAATTATCAAGCCACTAGAACAGAATTTGGGCACATCATAAAAAAAACAAAAAACCCACTGCCGTCAAGTCAATTCTGACTCATAGCAAACCTATAGGACAGAGCAGAACTGGCCCATAGAGTTTCCAAGGAGTGCCTGGTGGATTCGAACTGTCGACATTTTGGTTAGCAGTCACGCACTTAACCACTATGCCACCAGAGTTTCCTGGACACATAATAGTATCAAATAAATATTTGTTGTATAAATAAAATCTAAAATTCTTAGAGGCAGACTAGCCTTTTTTTTTTAACTTTGTTACCCCCAGGATCTCAAAGACCTACACTTTAGGGGACAGTGGAAGAAAGGAGGGAAGGAATAAAGTGGAAATGGTTGTAACAGAACTCCTTTACATCTCACACTAAATGGTAAACTGTGTGAGTGTAAGGACTGCATCACATCCTTATTAGTAGCCCTAGTACCTTGCACACAGTAGACACTTAGTAAATTATCTGCTGAATAAATAAAATGATTTATAAATGAATGAATAGTGCAATGAACTGTGCCTGGCATACAAAAAATCTCAATCAATATTTGGAAAATAAATAAATGGAAAGTGACAAGTATCACACGTGAAGTACGTAGACAGAAAACATTATGTTAGGGCTTTGTTACTTCAGAGACCTCACTTCCCACCTAACTGCCTGACTCTTACAACCTACCAGCTCCATTACCAGTAAGGGCAACGACTGGGGTTGAGGAGGAGGCTGAGAAAGGGTGAGGGAAGGAGAGGAAGCTGAAAATGAGAGGCACAGAAAAGTGTGAGCTTTTAAACATTCTGACTGTGATTCATAGCAAGTAACATTTTTTACCAACATGACCAACTATATACACTCACATACAAACATATACACATACACACACACACATATATATAAAAGTTTATGAAACAATACTGATCTTTACTATATTCACTGCTCTGATATTTTCTCTTCTATTCCACTCTATTAGAAACAAAACAACTCTGGCTGCTACCCACTAAATTAATCTCTCCATACACTAAATTGATTTCATGCCTCGCTAAATTGATTTCATAACTCATCAATGAGTCCTAACATGTAGTATGATAGTATGAAAAACACTGTAGAAGCACTTTTTTCCCCATTGGGTGCATATTTTCCCCATTGTAAAGAATATAACTCTTCAGAAATTCTTAAAAGAATTGTGTCTGCTACAGAAGCACAAGGGAAAACATAAAACATGGTTCTGATCCCACAGTGGGCAAGGGGAGAAAGAAGTCTTGGTCAAACTGCAGAAGAAAAGAATTTAAGAAAATTGAGTCCTAGAGTCCTTAGAAGAAAAGAAAGATGGTGACTGAAGAGCTGGCTGCAACAACCAAGTTTTTCTAACTTGGTTCCCCATAAATCCTCACCAACAGCCCTTCATTTCCCCAGCCTCTACACCTCACAAGACCCAGGATCATGGCTACCTAAATCTAAATCTTTCCACATAGTCTTCTAAAAACACCATAACGTCAACAAAGAGCACATATACACATGACCCACGCCTTCAGTGTTACCCACAAACAATTACAGAACTAAGACTAAAACAAAAGACAAAAGGTCGTATGCTGTATAATAAAAAGTTTGACTTGTTTTCTAACACAGATGGAGGTTACTGTTGACAGTCTACTCACCCCTACCCCATGCTACTCAAGATGCATCTCAAGAGTGTCAAGGACAATACGTGAGAATCCAATAAAAAATTTTTTTTAAGTACATACCTGTTTTAGGCCATAATGCATTGACTGCAATTTCACCTTTAAATTCTTCTGCCATTCCAAGTACACACATAGACATACCATACTTAGCAATGGTATAAGCTAAAAGGAACCACAAAGAGAATTAATTTAAAAGGTTAATTTGTGACTATAAATCACCAATACTTCCTTCCTATTTCCTTCCTGATACATTTTTTCAGAATTCTCTTCAATAATATAAAAGATACAATTTTTAAAATATACTCTTTCTAAAAGAATATCTTTATGGAAGTAGCTCAGTAGGGATGAACTGGTTTTATATATTTCCATTCTAAGAAAAAAGACAGCAATAAACTTTCACTTTTCTTAATATTATGGGGATAAGCTACATTATTGTTTCTTAACCTGCTTTGTCTTTTCTGCTTAAGGAATTAGAGGGATCGTTTAAAGGAAAACTATTACTAGTAAAACAACAACCTAGTCAATTAAAACAGACCTTACTTCAGTTTTGTTCTATGGGTTCCTATCCTAACTGCCTACCCAAATCTGAATTATGTTGAATTATGGTGAAATAAGGCCTATCATATCTGATACAACTATTTTTAAGAGGCCATCTACACATAAGTCTTCTTACTTAGCTTGTTGTTATTATTATGGTGCGCTATCAAGTGTGCCTATAGGACAGAGGAGAACTGCCCTGTAGGGTTTCCAAGCAGTGCTGGTGGATTCAAACTGCCAACCTTTTAGTCAATAGCCAAGTTCTTCATCACTGCAACACCAGGGCTCTGATCCTATAGGACAGAGTATAACTGCCCCATAGGGTTTTCTAGGCTGAAATCTTTACAGGAGCAGATTGCCAGGAGCAGCTGGTTGGTTTGAACTGTCAACCTTTCGGTTAGCAGCTGAGCACTAAACCACTGTGCCATCAAGCCTATTTAGATTACTCACCTTAAGCCATTAGTTTTCTTGAATGGTAAAGTATTTCATGGATATTTTCTAACCAACTTTATTGAAGAATGGAGTTCTGGAGGTGCAGTGGTTAAGAACTTGACTGCTAAGCAAAAGGCTGGTGTTCAAATCCACCAGCTGCTCCTTGAAACCCTATGAGACAGTTCTACTCTGTCCTATAGGGTCACTATGAGTTGGAATTGACTCAACAGCAAAAAGTTTGGAGTATTGTGGAATAAATTACATACAATAAAATGCATCCATTTTATTGACTGGAAAGGGACATGAAGGAGCCTTCCAGGGTGATGTACATACATTATCTTGATCTGGGTGTTGGTTATACAAGCTTGCACATTTATCGAACTCATCAAACTGTACCATTAAGACCTATGCATTTTATTGAATGTAAAGTATATCTCAATTTTTAAAATTACAGATAAAAATTAAGAATTTACTTTCCAAAATACAACTGATTTTGCATTGAAAATTCAATGTTGAATGCTATGTATGGATTTTATTATATCATAGATATACTAATGTAATTAAAAATAAACTAACAAAGCAAATCATCCCCTCACCCTACCACCTACCACAGTGCTGTTTGAACCACAATGGATTTAGGTTCAGTGGAGGGCTGAGATTGAGAATATGAGCAATTTTACTCTTTTTCAAATGAGGAATACAAGCTTTAGATCTGAAAGCAAAAGAAAACATAAGTTAAGCTAATAGCTTTCTAACAACTTCTCCACTTTTTAAAGTTGTAGTTTAAACCACTCCTACACGGCAACTAAACTTGCTCTATAATCTGTAGGGTACATTTGTTTGTTTTACTTTTCTAGAATGAAGATAGAAAAGGCAACTAATTTACATCTTTTGAAGCTTTGCTTAATGGCCTGACAAGATGATCTGGTTGGTGAAAATAATCAAATCCTTGACACATTAGCCTTAAGCTCAACTGAAGTTATCCTCAACCACAACCTTCCCAAACTCTCCCTGCCCCAAGACACACATATAATCTTCAGTAACAGTTAATGTACTTGTCAGTCAACATTACGATAAAAAAAAAATGAGTGTTCAAGTCACACAGACCTGAGTTGAAATCCTGTTTCTGCCCCCTTAATTGTGTGACCCTCAGCAAACTATATAGCAATCTAATTCTCAGTTTTTCTCATCTGTAAATGTTGGCAATACCAGCTACCATATAGGATTGTCCAGAGGTTTAAAATGACATAATATATATGAGGTACTTATAACAATGCATATGCTGAACTGAAATTAACAACAGCTATTGTTAGTACTACACGTGCTGATTTCTTTCATCTTAGGAGAAGCAGTACTCTTACTACACTAGGACTGTCATTTAGTAACATAACTCCCAGGACATTCCCAAATTTCATTTGCCACCAAGAGGTAGGCGAATTATTTTACAGAAGACTCAGGTCCAATATTTTTAAAATTTTAATTATTAAGGTAAAACAGTATTACAGCTTAATTATACTATAGCTTTATGTGATAGTGACTTCTAGGAATCTGAACTACTTCATTTCTCTTTCAAGTCCGTTTTTTATTAACCAAACGTACAACGTTGTTAGCACCTGCAACCTCTTTTCAAGCTTACGAACCAAATACAATCCATATCACTAAAGTGTTCTTTGTACATATTGTTTTTCATTTCCAAAGGCATGTCACTTTTATGGGAGCGAGGCAGGGGGAGGAGAAACAGTATTATAGCTGATTTTCATTAAAACAGTGAAACTGCATCTCAAAGCATCAATAGGAAACAAACCAAATTCATTCCAGACCACATTTTAGACTCAAAAGAAAGATCTCATTTCATTTATACTATAAACATGAGCTTCTCCTTTGATCTAATAGACAAAACCTTTCCACCTGCACTCTGCCCACCTGGCCCTCAGCATTAGTAATCCTACGTCAGGTGCATTTTCCCCAGCAACATGCCCTGTCTTATATATTGCATTGAAAATTCTTAGCACCATGCTTAGATACTAATACCCTCAGCTTAAAAAATAGTTAAATTGATTGAAACCTTACTGTGTGCCAGGCACTGTATGAACTGTGTGACCTAATCAGGGGTTGCAAACTCAAAGGACTACAGGGAATTTGAGTATAGAAATAAAGGGGGCTGGGTGTAAGAAAAATCAACTATTCAGAAATACAATCAAACTTCATTACTGAACTCTTAAAACCATACAACATGACACAAACACATATGATACTAAATGTTATATATTAAATTAAAAGTAGAAAAATACAAACTACAATAGAAATACTTCATTATGAATTTTTCTTTCATAAGTTACACCTTTCACATAAGGTCAAAAACCTGACACCTTTTTTGTTTGGCCCCAAAGAGCAATGTCAGATCTTTCGTTTGGAATTGCAATATGCCTTTAACTCGGAGCAATACTTAGTGGTATTAAAAAAAAAAAAAAAAAGCACACCTATGTTCACTGCAGCATTGTTCACAACAGTGAAAAGATGGAAACAACCAAGATGCCCATCAACAGATGACTGGATAAACAAACTATGGTACATACACAAAAATGGAGTATTATGCAGTGACAAAGAACAATGATGGATGTAAAGCATCTCATAACATGGATGAAACTGGAGGACATTTTGCTGAGTGAAATAAGTCAATCACAAAAGGTCAAATATTGTATGAGACTATACTGTAAAAACTCATGAAAAAGTTTACACACAAAAAGAAACAATCTTTGTTGGTTACGAAGGATTGGAGGGGTGGAAGGGGAAACTAAATATTCAATAGATAAGTGGTAACTTGGGTGAAGGCTAAGACAGTACACAATACTTGGGAAGCCAGCACAACTTGTACAAGGAAAGGTCACAGAAGCTCCATAGAGACATCCAAACTCCCTGAGGAACCAAATTGCTGGGTGGAGGGCTATGGGGACCCTGGTCTCGGGAAACATCTAGCTCAATTGGCATAACACAGTTATATAACACAGTTAATAAAGAAAATGTTCTACATTCTACCTTGGTGAGTAGCGTCTGGGTTCTTAAAAGCCTGTGAGCAGCCATCTAAGATACTCCACTGGTCTCACCCCTTCGGGAGCAAGGGAGAATGAAGAAAACACGATACAATAAAAGATTAGTCCAAAGGACTAATGGACCACAACTACTACGGCCTCCACCACACGGAGTGCAGTACAACTAGATGGTGCCTGGCTACCACGACTAACTGCTCTGAGTGGGATCACAACAGAGGGTCCCAACAGAGCTGGAGAAAAATGTAGAACAAAATCCTAACTCACAAAAAAAGACCAGACTTACTGGCCTGACAGAGACTGCAGAAACCCCGACAGTATGGCCCTGGACAACCTTTTAGCTCAGTAATGAAGTCACTCCAGAGGTTCACCATTCAGCCAAAGATTAGACAGCCCCATAAACAAAATGAGACTAATGGGGCACAACTGTCCAGGGACGAGGACTAGAAGGCAGGAGGGGACAGGAAAGCTGGTAATAGGGAACTCAAGGTTGAGAAGGGACATTGCTGACATGTCATGGGGTTGTTAATCAATGTCATAAAACAATATGTGTACTAACTGTTTAATGAGAAACTATTTGTTCTGTAAACCTTCATCTAAAGTACAATAAAAAAAAAGTTGTTCATAAATGTAAGAGCCTTCAAAAATGAGCAGAATGCTTGCACGAGGGTTTTTATTATTAAGGATATCTCTTTCCGAAATACTTGTAAATCTGTTATTCCAACATACTTATAGTTTTTAGTACTTCAGTGCCCTACTTATAACTTCCATTTGTAGTTCTTCAACAGCACTAATAGTATTTACTGAGAAAGATAACTGAACAAGGTTAGTTCATTTTCCTGTAGTTTGAAATCAGGGTGTTTTGTTTTGAATTGAACCTTCGGATCTACAATTGTAGGAATGTGACTTAGGCCATCACTTTCATTTTTGGAAAACGACCTCAGTATAGGAAAGTGGGCCAGACTGATCTTGCCAAATGGGTTTTTCAAAGACACAGTTTCACAAATGAATGAGCAAAGAGAATCATACATTTGTGTTTACATAAGTCAAATGTCAACTAAAATGTCCAAGTCCTTGATCTAATCTTTGGTTGGTTAGGAACTGAGTGAGGAATTTTCTCGAGTGGCAAAAAGAGTTGATTTCTTTCAAATTATGAAACAAAATCTCTTCAACAATAAGCTATGGTCACCCCACCTTGTCACAGAGCAGACAATCATGTTCGTATCCAATTCAAGTAAAGCACTGAACTGTCTGTAGTTCAAGCCATGGAAGTGTATTTAGTTCCCAGTATTAATAATATAGCCCATTTTAAACTTTTTTAGCAAGAAGCAGTTGCTAAGTGAACAATACAATGAACAAACTTAATTTCTGCACCCTTGAAAAACGTTTTGACATTAGATTTTAATAAGTCTAAAGTTAACACTGATCATACCCATAGCACTCTCTATAGTTATGACTACTAATTTTGACCAATATACTTTAAACTTCCCAAGATTTTTCTCAACGCCTAATAGTAAGTCATCCTGATGCTGTTCATGTCATGGGTACTGAGTCTAAAAACTTTTTAATCACATCAAAATCTCTTGATACTATACATAAATGTAACTAAGTAGGTGGTATATTTATATCTGAGGCTTCATCATCTGCACTAGAAACTGCTACAAATGTTTTAACTTTTTTACTCAATGTGCCCTTCCAAGCCTTAATTCAACATGCTGAGCAACAGCATTCCTGGTTAAGCTGACATGTTGAAACACTTGCTTAAATAAGTGTTACATTCAATCAAAATTTTTTCATAAACTTGCCAGCTATAAAAGATACTGATGCCCAGATAATTTTTTCATGTAACATATATAACTGCATCACATAGCAGCATTGCTTATTTTATTTGAAAATAAAATTTAAAAAAATACTGAAATGTGAGTCCTGTTTCGAACATACTAAGTTTTTCATCACAATCTTTTCTACATGCCTGCCATAATTCTTACTAGGGTTTGATTCACTATGGTATCCATTCAACAGATACACTTTGCATACTAAGTTTGTAGAAATATGCCTCACATCTACAAAGAGGCTCTCATCCATTTTACTTGAACTTTCCCACTTTGGATAGCACCATGGGCATGAGAGATATTTGCCTTTCCTCTTTAATATAAGAAAAACAACAAAGCAAGCACAATGATAAATGGCTATTTTTTGGCCTGACCTCAGCTTCCAAAAGACAGCTACAGTAGCTGACTGTTGCCACATAAGAATGTTGTCTGTATATGGTCAGATTTTCCAGTATTTCAAGAAAAGTCAGAAATCTGGATTTTTATGTAAATCTCCTGATGTTTTTAATGTAGACAGCTAATGAAATCTGAATGTAGGTAACTAATGAAAACAAATTTTTTAACATTATCACTGTCAAGTTTTACAGACCAAACAAAACATATCTGAGGGTAAGATTCAGGTCTCTACATTCCTGAGGTCCACCCTTCAGCCAAAGATTAGAAAGACCCATAAAATAAAAAGAAACTAAATGGGCACACCAGCCCAGGGGCAAGGACAAGAAGGTCGAACGGGACAGGAAAGCTGGTAATGGGGAACCCAAAGTTGAGAAGGGGAAAGTGTTGACATGCTGTGGGGTTAGCAATCAATGTCACAAAACAATATGTGTATTAATTGTTCAATGAGAAACTAATTTGCTCTGTAAACCTTCATCTAAAGTACAATTAAAAAAAAAAGATTCAGGTCTCTAACTCAAGAAATTCTACATTTAACCTTCATGAGCAATCCTATAACATACTACTTTACTATCCCCATTATACTAATGAGGAAACTGAATCTGCAGAAGGTTAAGTTACTTGCCTAAGGTCACGAGCTGGAAAGTTACAGGGGGTGGGAGTGGTGCTATCTAGCCTTATGGCCACATGAAAAATGACAGAAGCTAAGCGTAAATAAACAGACAAATAAATGAAAAAGTGGACTGTCTGACTAATCCAGAAAAAACCAAAACTGTGTTCTCTAATTCTGTATTCTACAATTCCCCTGTTATTGCCCAAGATAGCATCAGCTTTTTTGTTAGTTATATTAAAGTTTGATTCCTATGAGCTTACTGTTATTTATATAACTCAAGTCCTTTTCAGAAAAAGGCAAGACTTACCGGCTTGAGCAATCAAAAGACAATATAAATGGTATACACGTATGTATTCATGGAAATATTTGAAAACGTTCAAGCTATGTGTTAGTCTTTATTATATTCATAGAGAAAAGGAGCTCTAAATACAACTATTTGTTTAAAATACTATCTACTGACTTGGGGCACTTTGAGGTCTTTATAGAGATTGACTAGATCTTAAATTATACTGCTAACCTGGTTCAACTCTGTTTACCACTAAATTCTCTAAGAAAATACTGCAACATTCCCCCCACAACTCTTCCTTCTAACTTACGTAAGGTAGGTGCCTCTGGTGTTGACGTTCATCATCAAATCCACTTTCTTTGTAGGTGTATCCAATGTGCTGCTCAAGGCAATAGCACTGGCATTATTCACCAAAATATCAATTCCTGTTTTCAAAATAATCAACTTCATTTTATTATAATTTACTTTATCACAAAAGGAAATAAAAACATTTATCTATATAGTTCAACCCTCAGTTTATCTGATTCAATTGTACTGAGCCACAAATACTTCTTTTTGATAACGTGAACGACCAATATGTCAATGTAAGACTCAGTAGCTATGTCAAAACAGCACCCAAATGATTTTCACTGTCCAAGTGGAGACAACCCATCACCATAGCTCCCTGTGAAACTAGAAGGAGGCTTAGTCCTTAATAGTCTGTAGCTTCCACCCTTATCTGTTCTACTCTTACCTCCTGGTCTTCCCTCCCTGTCTTCAAGAACCTTAGGTCAACTTCCTTAAAGTCTTCCCTTCTCTCTAGCATCCTTCCAATGCCTGCCCTCCTTCCAAGAACACCAAGGCCCCTCACTTAAAGGAAAGGGTTCTTTTCTGGTCTTGGGAACTGGGAAAAGAGAAGAGACCTTGGGTTTCAATCCCTGGTAAATCATCAAAGTAGATCAAGCTTGTTTTGGTGACCCATAAGTATTATCATTTCTGCCTATTTTACCCAGTCTCTACCCATATACAACATACTTTGCTTATAGTTATATGCTTAGTGAAATAACATTAAATAAAAATAGTAAAATACAAAAGTATATCAAACATTCCCCTATATTTCTGCATGCTCTTGATAACTATTCTTTTTATAGGGCACTTGACACTCTATCAAGTAGAAATATCACTATTTATCTAGTTTTTGACTGCGTGGGTTAGACCTTTGAAATGAACCTCTTTTCTTATCCTTTTAACTTTTCTATGCCCCTCTCACAATATATGGGCAATGGTTTAAATAAAGATATTAAATCCACTAAAATATTTTATTCATGAGTACCCTTTTTTCATATACAGATACATTATAAAATTTTGATCATGTCTTCATTCCTCAATTTACATTTCCTACAGCATTGAGTTTGTGTTGCTAATGTTTTCTTAAAATGTGTCCTTAGAATCTTTGGATTCAACTACATTCCATCTTACAGCTTCATTGTAACAAAACTCAAACTGATGCAAACCATCTCCATACCTGAGAAAGTTCCCAGTCCTATGGAATGAATACAATAAACTCAGGATGAATATACAGGCAGTCCCAGACTTACAACGGGTCCATTCTGGTGGCTCCGTTGTAAATTGCTTCTGACATAGCTCAAGTACCTCATTTTTTTCTTTATTTTTCATTATTATTGCCTTTTATTATCAATATCTTTATAGAATCGATCTTTATTTGTCTCTAGGTGTTAGAAAGATTACATATAAACTTACAGATATGTTTTAATACACACAGATAGAAAATACACAAATCATTAAAAGAAAAAAAAACAGATGGGAATAAGTGCAGTTCTTCGTAACTCAAATGTGTTGTAAGTCTGGGACTACCTGTAATGAGTAGAATGATGGCTGCCTTCACAGGTGGCAAAGACCAGTGAGAAGTATTTCCTAAATGCAGGACATGCTTCTCAATCCACAAAGCTAGGAGTTGCTCAACCACAATACAAAATGATCAGTGAGTGGCTAGTCTATACAAGGTACTCTGCTAGTGCCTAAGAAACAAGGAAGAAAATATTCGCTAAAGAAGCAGCCAGGTGGGAACAGAGCAAATTGAGTCTAGGTCTGGGTGAGATGATGGACTGATAGGTATATATACCACCTGTACAGAATTAACCAACTAACCAACTAACTAACTCAGGAGATAAAGCTAGTGAAGACTGAGACAATCAATGGATGCTTTGGGCAAATCCAGAATTTAGCAACTTCTCTCTCACTATGGGATAGAAGGTGATAAGTATACTAGCAAAGTAAACATCTGGGCCAGGGGAATGAACATTTGTTGAATTTGGCAAACTATTTGACTTACCTACAATAGAGAAAAAAATGAGTCCAATTTGAGAGGCAGGTTAAAATTTCTAAACTGAAATGGAACAGATTAAAATGGACTGGGGAATACTTGTGGGAAATGATACACAAAAGGCTTATATAGTTATAGTTACACTTACATTTTACCCAATACTCAATAATGATTTCAGAATTAAGGCACTACCTCCAAATTTCTCGACTGCTTTCTCCACTGCATCTCTGATTTGCTGTTCATCTCTCACATCAACAACACATGGCAAGGCCTTTCCTCCAGCTGCTTCAACTACAAAGGATAAACAAACCAAAAGGCATTACAGCATTCAACTGTTAAACCTTTCATTCTGATACAACAGTTAAAAGGAAAAAAGTACCCTATTTTCACAAAATCAACAGAAATAACTGTCTTATAACCACACGTGACTCCACCCTTAAAAGTAGGACAGAATGACTAGCTCATCCAGTTTCAGATTGGCCAGGACAACTCTACTAAAAAAGAACAACAACAAAAAAGGCACTAACTTTTTTAAAAATTCTATTAAAAAGCAAAAAAAGGAAAAGTAATTTTAAAAAATCTTTTTACTATGAAAAATTTCAAAAAAAATATACAGAAGTATAAAAAATAGTATGATGAACTAGGACCATGAATCCATCGCCTATCTTAAATGATTGCTAATGTTTTGCCAGTTGTTTAGTTTATCTCCCCCTACCTTTTTCATTATTTTCCTGGTGTACTTCAAAACAAATTCCAAGAATCATTTCACTCATAAATACTTCATACGCATTTCTCTAATATAACCACAACACCATTACATTAACTAACAAAACTAGCAGTATCAGCTGAATTTGAATTTTTAAACCATAAAATCATTCTCTTGGTGCCTTCTCTTCTGGCATGGTGCCTAGCACAATGCCTTGAATATAAGCACTCAATAAATGTTTGTGAGCTTAAAGTATTAAAATAAGGACTTACAAATTGTGCAGGGAATAAATAACATGAAAAGCTTTTTCAAAGTGTTTACACCATCTATCCTCAGAGTCTATCCTCTCCACTTCCACCCTCATCCCCCACTCCCATCTAAGAACCACTGCCCTAGAAGACAGAATTTTTAAGGGAAGTCTCTTGTACCACTCAAAAGCACTGAAAAGGAAAAAGATTCAAAAACACAGCTCTAAAGTGACAAAGAATACCTGCTTATTTCCTTAATTATAAAATTATTTTTAGGGTAGCTTTCATACAGCTACAACTAAATTCTCCAGCGAATTCTCTACATATTGAAACCGCTGTGATATATTTTATGAAATGGCATTGTCACACTCACTCACTTTCTTCAGCAGCAGTATAGACCGTGCCTGGAAGTTTAGGGTGTGCTTGGGCAGTCTTCGCGGCAATGACGATATTTGCTCCATCCTTTGCTGCTTTTAACGCAATAGCTTTGCCAATGCCACGGCTTGCACCTGTGATAAAAAGTGTACATCCTGCTAGCCTCCTACAACAGAACAAATGTGACCTTATTAGAAACGTCAATGTTTTAGTTACTAACCAGTATCACATGAGTTGGAATCAACTCACTGACAGTGGGTTTGGTTTTTGTTTTTTTATCAGGAAATCATGCACATTTTTGTAATATAAGTGTTCCCTCCTTGGTGAAATGTTACCTGAACCCCACTCCCACCTATCTGATAGCTAATAACTCCATGGCACTCCCACTGTACAATGATGTAAAAATTATTTATTAAAAATGTAGCTGGCCAGCCATGCTGTGATTTGGTAAACAAAATCTGCTCACACGCAAAGTAAATCTCAAAGAGAAATGAGGAATTAATAAAATAAACTATACATACATTTTTTTTTCCACAGAAAAAGTGTTAACAAGGCTTATTTTTGAGTGGCAGGATTAGAAATAAGTTTTATCATATTCTTTACAGTCTTCAGTATTTTTCAAATTTTCTACAATGAATATACACCACTTAAAAGAAATTATCCGAAAACAAATAATTGTTCAATAAATGCTCATCATCGGTATGAGACACATTATTAGGTACTCTGAAGAAAAAATTTCATTATGGGGCAAAAATGTTTACATGAACTTGAACAATTAAGGCCTACTTTTCTTCATAACCTACAGCCAAGGCTGAGTGTTCTTTTTGCCAGAGGGGAAAAAGGTACAGTCCAAAGGCCATTTACTAGCCTTACGCTTCCTAAAACATCACTGTTTTTTTTGACCTTTCATCCTGATATATTGTATCAACTGAAAATATTTTAGCCATAATTAATTTCTTCAGCAGAAACATTTTTTAACTACACAGCACAGCAGGAATTACTAGTGTAGTAGAAGTGAATGCATTTTAACCAGGGGCACATTAAATAGCAAACTGGTTATCAATTACCCACACTTTGCACTGTTACAAAGTACAGTCTAAAACCACACTATGCATGTAGACCCATGACAAAACCTATAAATTTGCCTTTTAAAAAGCCATACAGGGTGATGAAAATGTTCTGGAACAAGACAGTAGTGACAGTAGCACAACACTGTGAAGGCACCACATGCCATTAACAGTAAATTTAATGTTATAGGAATTTTACCACAATAGGGAAAAACAAATCAATTGGGAGGGGGAAAAAAAACTTAGAGATTAAACAGAGTTACCATACGGCCTAGTAATTCCACTCATAGGAATATACCCAAGAGAAATGAAAACATGTCCACACAAAACTTGTACATGAATGTTCACTGCAGCATTAGCAGCATAACAGTCAAAGAATGGAAACAACTCAAATGTTCATTAACTTATGAATAGACAAAACTAAAGTATGGTATGTAAAACAGAATATTACTCAAAATTAAAAACAAACAAAGTACTGATAGAGGTCACATCATCGATGAAACTTGAAAACATTATGCTAAGATAAAGAAGTCAGTCACAAAGGACCAGCTTTGTATGACTCTATTTATATAAAATGTCCAAAATAGACAAATCTATAGAAACAGAAAATTTAGTGGTTGTCTAGGGCTGGGAGATGATAAGGGGTAAGGGAGTAAGACTGGAGGTTGACAGCTAAGTGATGTGGAGTTTTTGGAGGGCATGACGAAAAGGTGAAGGCTGTACAACTCTATGAGTATACTAAAAGCCACTGAATTATATACATTTAATGGGTGAATTGTATGGTGTGTGAATTATATCTCAATAAAGCTGTTTAAAAAAAAAAAACTCACAAGCCAGTTCCCTCAGAAGGCTTGTAAAGAACTCAGTATTTATCAAAGATTCTCTGATCCAAACGTACCGATGAGTTTTCTGTGCCCATTCATTCTTTAAGCCCTTCCACCTAACTTTAAACTTCCTACATAGTTGTCAGGTGAGAAGGAAATATCTAAAATTAAGTAAGGGGGGAAATACCCACTTTCTTGTTTACTTTCTAAAGGCAAATAAAAAAGCTTGCCGAAGCAAAAGGATGAAGAGAGGTCAGCAAAAGTGACAGATAAAGAGAAAAGGGGATAGTACCGTGAGACAGGGGTAATAGACAAGCAGGCTTGTTAACCAAAGAACATAAGGCTCAAGCCAAGACCCAGAGGATTGCATAACTGAAAAAAGAGGTCAGAGGTAAAAGTGGGTGTCATGGATTGAATTCTGTCCCCCAAAAATATGTGTCAACTTGGTTAGGCCATGATTCCCAGTATTGTATGGTTGTCCTCTATTTTGTGATCGTAATTTTATGTTAAAGAGGGTTACGGTGGGATTGTAATACCCTTACTAAGGTCACATCCCTGATCCAATGTAAAAGGAGTGTCCCTGGGGTGTGGCCTGCACCACCTTTTATCTTACAAGAGATAAAAAGAAACGGAATCCAGCAGTGAGGGGGACCTCACACCACCAAGAAACAGTGCCAGGAGCAGAGCGCATCCTTTGGACCTGAGGTTCCTGCGCTGAGATGCTCCCAGACCAAGGGATGCATCACAAGGACCTTCCTCCAGAGCGAACAGAGTCGGCACCCTGAATTCTGACTTCTAGCCTACGGGACTGTGAGAAAATAAACTCTTTGTTAAAGCCATCCACTTGTGGTATTTCTGTTACAGCAGCAGTAGTTGACTAAAACAGTGGGAGCAGCAGGTTTTAAAATAAGGACTGGTTTGGTAAGAAGGAAGGGGAATGGAGAAGTGGGAAGAAACGGGAGGTGAGGACTGCTTTTGGTGAAATATAGCAAACACAAAAAAGCATGGAAAAATATGAATAGTTTGCTGTTGTTGTTAATAATACTGGCATCATAAAATGGTTGGGCGGCGCTTCCTTTCTCTTTTCTGATAAAGTTTGTATAGGACTGGCATTATTTCTTCCCTAGATTTTTGTTAGAAAATCCACCAGTGAAGCTACCTGGGCCTGGAGTTTTCTCTGGTGGAAGATTTTTAATTACTTACTGTCTTTACTTGACATAGGTCAATTCAAACGTCTTTCTTTTTAGAGTCAATTTTGGTAATTTGTGTCTTTCTAGGAATTTGTCTATTCCATCTACTCTGTCAAATTTGTTGGCACAATTATAATGTTCCTTTATTACCCTTTTAATGACTGCAGGGTTTACAGTGAGGTTCCCTCTTCCATTCCTAGTATCAGTTTGTACCTTCTCTCTTTCTTTCCTGATCAAGTTGTTTAGAGCAGAATTGTCCCATAGAACTTTCTGCGATGATGGAAATGCTCCCTATATGCACTGCCCAACGCTGGAGCAGGAGCCACCAGCCACATGTGGCTACTGAGCCATGAAATGTAGTTAGTGTGTCTGAGGCACTCCAATTTTGAATTTTGTTTAATTTTAATTAATTTTAATTTAAATAGTCACATGTGGCTAATGGGTACCATATTGGGCAGCACAAGGTAGAGATTTATCAAGTTTACTGATCTTTTCATAAAACCAACTTTTAGATTCATTGAATCTATTGTTTGGCCATTTTCTTTCATTGCTTTCTTCTCATCTTTATTTCCTTCCTTCTACTTACCTTGCATTTAATCTGCTCCTCCTTTTCTAGCTTAGATGATTGATTTTAGACCTTCTTTTCTAATATAAGCATTTGAAGCTATAAACTTATCTCTAAGCACTGCTTTAGCTATCTCACAACTTTTGATATGTTGTTTTCTCATGTTCATTCAAGATATTTTCTAATTTCCCTTGTGACATCTTCTTTGACTCATGGCCATTATTTAGAAATGTGTCATTTAATTTCCACATACTTGAGGATTCTCAGATTTTTTTTTTATTGGGATATTTTAATTTAATTAAATTTTCTATAACTGATTTTGTGTTTAATTCCATTGGGGTTGGAGGACATTTCCTGTATGATTTCAGTCCTTTTAAATTTATTAAGATTTGTTTTATGGCTCAGCATATGGCCTATCCTAGTGAATGTTCCATGTGTGCTTGAAAAGAATGTGTATTCTGCTGTTGTTGAATAAATTGTCCTAGAATGTCTATTAAGTAAGTTGGTTGGCAGTATTGTTCAAGTCTTTTATATCCTTATTGATTTGCTGTCTACTTGTTTTATTAATTTTTTTTTATTGTGCTTTAGGTGAAAGTTTACAGCTCAAGTTAATTTTCATACAAAATTTATACACATATTGTTATATGCCATTAGTTGCAATCCCTATAATGTGACAGCACACTCCTCCTTTCCACCTCGGGTTTCTTGTGTCCATTCAACCAGTTCCTGTCCCTTCCTGCCTTCTCATCCTGTCTCTGGACAGGAGCCACCCATTTGGTCTCGTGTATCTGCCTGAACTAAGAAGCACACTCTTTACGACTAGTATTTTATGGTTTATAGTCCAGTCTAATCTTTGTCTGAAAGTGGGCTTCAGGAATGGTTTTAGTTCTGCGTTCACAGAGTCCAGGGCCATGGCTTCAGGGTCTCCTCCAGTCTCAGTCGGACTATTAAGTCTGGTTTCTTTACATGAATTTGAGTTCTGCTCCACACTTCTCTCCCACTCTGTCAGAGACTCTCTGCTGTATTCCCTGTCAGAGTAGTCATTGATAGTAGCCAGGCACCATCTAGTTCTTCTGGTTTCAGGCTGATGGAGTCTCTGGTTTCCGTGGCCCTTTTGTCTCCTGAGCTAGTATTCTCCTTGTATCTTTGGTGTTCATTCTCCTTTGCTCCAAGTGGACTGGGACCAATTGATGCATCTTAGCTGGCCACTTGCAAGCTCTTAAGACCCCAGATGTTACTCACCAAGGTGGGATGCAGAACATTTTCTTAATAAACTTTGTTATGCCAATTGACATAGATGTCTCTCGAAACCATGGTCCCCAGACCCCAGCCCCAGCTACTCTGTCCCTTAAAGTGTTTGGTTGTGTTCAAGAAACTTCTTAGCTTTTGCTTTGGCCTAATTGTGCTGACTTCCCCTGTACCGTGTTGTCCTTCCCTTCACCTAAGATGATTCTTGTCTACTATCTAGTTAGTGAATTCTCTTCTCCCTCCCCACCCTTGTAACCATCAAAGAATGTTTTCTTCTGTGTTTAAACCTTTTCTTGAGTTCTTATAATAGTGGTCTTACACAATATTTATCCTTCTTAAACTAATTTCACTCAGCATAATGCCTTCAGATTTATACAGGTTGTGAGATGTTTCACTGATCCATCATTGCTCTTTATCATTGCATAGGATTCCATTGTGTATATACCATAATTTATTTATCCACTGGTCATTGCTCTATTTATTATTCAAAGAGGAATACTAAAATCTCCAGCTACAATTGTTGGAATGTCTATTCCTCATTTCAACTCTGCTAGTTTTTGCTCATGTGTTTTGGCACTCTCCAATTCCAATCCGATACCACAGGCCTCTTCCATTTCCTCCCTCATTCCATATTTTACATCACTTCTTTCACAGTGAAAATCCTGGTTTCTAACAACATCAGTATATTCATTCATTTGCCCTATAGTATTAAAAAATAAACAAACAAAAAACCCATTGCTATCAAGTTGATTCCAACTCATAGCGACCCTACAGGACAGAACAGAACTGCCCCATAGGGTTTCCAAGGAGCAGTTGGTGGATTTGAACTGCTAAACTTTTGGTTAGCAGCCGAGTTCTTAACCACTGTGCCACTCACAATAGTATTGGAATTATTACATCCATACCATAACCAATAATCTACTAAGTTCAAGATTTCTTTTCAGTTCTTTTTGTCTTCAAAACAAATCCCTCTGAAGCTGTACAGTCAAATTACTATGTTAAAAAAATCACTTGAATTAGCTCTTTTTCTCTGTATGTTTATGTGATAAATTTGAAATAGTTCATTTATTTATGTTGGCACTCAATTTTAGTTTTTCTCTTTCCCCTCGTCTTTATCGAGGGATGTTGTAAAACATGTATATATATATCTTATAAAAAGGTACACTCAGGGAAGTTTCCTCTTTACCTGTAAGGTAAACAGTTCAGTAATTTCTAGTTTATCCTTTTTTATTTTTTCAAAAATATGCAAATACACACATGTACAATACGTATTTTATACATCTGTATGTGTGTGTGCGTGTTTGTAATTTTCCCTTCTTTTTTATACAAAAGGTACTGTACCTAGAGCATTAAAGTGATATTTAAAATACTAGTATTTAAATGAAAATGTCCAAAGTATTGTTTTAAAAAACTCTTGGTACAGCTGGACTGATTCCCAGTAGACAAAAGGGCATTCTCCTCCTCACTCAGAGTCCCAGGCGTTGGCAGAAAGGCACCAGCAGCTTCTCCTCTTAAACTGCAGCCAAGATCTGTACTAAAAAATGCTTCTAAAAAAAAAAAAAGAAGTGCTTCCAGATCAAAAGGTTTAGAACCGGAGAATAAAAGGCCACAGCACCTAAAAGTTCCAAAATTCTGAGCACCATTGGAAGATGGCTAAAACTTGCTAATGTAGTATTAATCAACACTTCTATTTACTAAAATTCTCTAGAAACAGACCCCTAAACATACAAGAATTTGGTTATGAGAAAGGTGGAATTGCAAACAAAAGAGAAAGATTAACTATTCAGTCAACAGTACTAGGACAACTGGACAGTCATCTGAACCAGAATGAAGTGGCTTTCCTAACTTCTTATACCAAAATAAATCTCAGGTAGATTTTTAAAAAAATCTAAGTGTAATAAATAAATAAATACAATACTAGAGGAATACTTACCAATTAAAAAAAAAAATCTTACTTTAACATGGCTTACAGGCTTGTTACAAAAACTCAAAAGCCTTAAAACGATAAATCTGACTTCATAAAAACGAACGTTTCTGCAAATAACATAGTGAAAGTCAAGAGACAAATAAAAGAACTTAGAAAAATACTTGTAACATCTGATAAAGGACTCATTGTTTACATATACAGGATTCTAAACAATCAATCAAAATCTAATTGTTTAAACCAGGCAAAGAAAAAGATACACAAATAGCTTTAAGCCAGGGTTTCTCGATCTTGGCAATACTGATATTTTGGAGCAGATAATTCTTTCTTGTAGGTGCATGTCCCGTGCTTTGTAAGATGTTAATAACCAGCATCTCTGGACTCTACCCACCAGACACCAGTAGTACCCCTTTTAATTGTTACAATCAAAAATCTCCCCAGACATTGCCAACTGTCCTCTGGAGGGCAACATTGCCTCTACTTGAGATCCACTGCTTTAAACACATAAAAACATCATCAGTCTCAATTGTGATGAAATAAATGCAAATTTTAACTACGATAATGAGGTGTCTTTTTTTTTTTTTTCCTCCTCTAATTAGACTTTATTATCAAACATTTTGGTGTTTGCCTATGTGTTGGATTAAGAAATCTCATCCATCTTTTTGAGTGTGCAACCTCTTTGGAGGGTCATCTGGCAATATCCATCAAAATTTAAAGTGCATCTACTCTGATCTAGCAATTTCACTTCCAGGAATTTATCCTACAGATACACTCACATAGGTGAAAACAGATGATTATAACGTTAGTCATTGTAGCAAAGATGGAGTAACAAAAAACTGCAAATTATCTGGCATCCAACAGCACTGGTTAAATTATGGTACATGCACATAATATGCAACCATTAAAAAAGGAGATGAAAGATCTACAGATACTGAAAAAGTGTGTTCCAGACATATTATGTAAAAATAGCAAGGCCCAGAATGGAGTCTGCTACTATTTTTTAAGATAATGTGTGTGTTCACGGTATGTACAAAATATATTTATTAATGCATGGAATACGTGGAAACCTAACAGAAAGTAACTGGAGAGTCTGGATGTTAAGGACAGAGAGACTCACTTTTTATTTATCTCACCCTTGTAAACTGTTCAAGTCTTTTGGCCGAGTAGTTGTATGTTTCAAACAAATTACAGAATGGATATGTCACTCAGCTCAAGATACACACACTTCATGATTACTTCAATTTCGTACTAATTTGAAAATCACTTTTTAAACATGCTGTTAATTTATTATTCCAGAATTGTGCGTACGGAACCAGTGGAGACTCACTGAGGTTCAGCAGCTGTTCCCCATGACCTTTCACCTAGAATTTGCATTCATTAAGCTAGACGCCTCCATCCCGCCCTGGGAGCACCGCTGACAGACCGCAAATTCTAAGTGAAAGGCAACGGGGAACAACTTGTGAAACTTAATGACTCTCCATTTGTTATGCGTGCACAATTCTGGAATAACCAAATAACGGGACGCTACCCTGCAGTACCTAACTTTGGGTTACTTTTCACCAGTTACTGCAGATTTTAGGTACTCCGTGTCCGACATGGACCTGCGTTCCGAAGTGCACCTCGACGCTGCAATGGCTTCATTTACCCTCCCGCCGCCCAAGCCAGGCCCACCCGGGCACTCTACTCCACCACCCTCCAAACCGCGCGCTCCGCCTGGCCAGGTCTCTGTCTCCCCGTGGCGCCCCCATCCCCTTACCCGGTGTTGGGTAGCATGACTCTCGCAGGTAAGAGGCAGTTTCAGCGACCACCACAGTGGCTGTGAAAGGTTAGCGAGAGGCGGACTCTCTCTCTCTGCATTTAGCCTCTCTCCTAACACCGCCCCCCTTGAGGCCCCACCCCCAGGCCTGCGGGGAATGGGCGCTATACGAGGAGGAAGATCGCTGAGTGCGCCTGCGCACGCAGTAGATCTCCCCGGCCCCTGGCGCTAGTTTTGCGTCTTCCCAGCTTGGCTCCTGGAAACCAGCTGTGTGCGCAAGCGCTTTGAGAGGCAACTTGGCCCCACCCCTCTCACAGGGCACTGCGGTGACAATTGGTTTCCCACCAGCGTCTGGTTTACTGATCGCGTCAGCCTCTACGCAGGCCTTTCCTGAGGGTTCCTCACCCTGGCTCAGAGTTCCCTTGCTAGCCCTGGTTTGGCAGGGTGGTCATTTTAGTGATGCGTCAGGGACCATGAACAGGGGTGTCCGGCTCCTCGGCAGGCCCTGAACTAGGGTGCTTTGAGTCTCAGCCTTTTCCGTCACACCGAATATGGGCGCCTGCCTGGCTGCAGACATTTTCCTCGGAACACGTCCTCAGGAACGCTGTCTCTGCCTTCCTTAATCGGTTCCTTTTATATCTCAAAGGAAATTGAGTCAAGACATAGCCTACACTAATACTGTCTCCATAATAAAGAAAAATCCATTCCCAAAGGGGATTATAACCACAGGTATAGGGGTTAGAATTTATAACACATATATTTGGGGAACACAGTTCAATCCATAACAGATGGCTCTGGTAAAATGTTTCAATCTTCGAATCAGTCAACTATGCCTGGGGACACAGATGTAAATAATAGGGAAGTAGTGAAACATTGCCGCTTGAATTTGTACCTACCACAGGTCATTTAAGAGGTCATCCAAGTTGTATAAATGTAGAGCAAGTAAATTGGCACCCATAATTTTGGATAGAGATCATAGGACTTTTTATTTTATATGGCTTAATTAAGGCTTCTTTGGGAATGGAGAGTTCTAGACCCACTGAGTACCTATTTGCATAAGGAACCCAGGGAATTGAGAGAAAACATATCAATGTCCAACCTCCTTCTCCCTGAGATTTGAAGTTAGAATGATCTGCTGGGGAGGCTCTGATCAATGCCCAGTGACAAGAAAGAGTAACAAGCCCCTGAATTAAAATTGGGTTGAAAATACGGGGAATCTAGGCTGATACTTGGGGCTCTATACAAAGGCCTAAGAATTCATGGAGGAAGGCTAATTTTCAACAGAATGTGTCCGATTCAGGAAACTCTTTAAGACCCAGCCACTTTTAAATAACTGATTCAATGCTAGGAAGGTACTAAACTAAGATCGTCATGGCATACTTCAAAGCCTAGCTTATAACTCTAGCTACTGAATCCTTAAAATGCAGACATGGACAAAAGATATTATTGAATCTATGAATGGAACGTCTTCCACTCTTTGTAGCTCTATATTGAGATGAAGTTTGAAACCAGGAGTTCACCTTTATGAATATCCTCACCTTCCTGAACTGGTCTAATGAGTTAGAGGCGAGTAGGAGGAGATATTTGAGTTTGTAGTAATCCTGAGAGAGAGAGAGAGCTACATGCTTTTCTTCTTGACAGGTAACTGCAGTTCCCTTTGAGGAAAGATTTGATCTTCTATGCTGTGAGCAAATATCCACTAAGTAGGAATGTGTATCCTGGAAATCAGGTTGATGACACACTCAACAATCACTGCCTGGTAAGAGGGCAGAGATTCTAGGACAAAATACCAGGTGTTAGGTAGAGTTAGCAGTCTGTATCACTTGTAGGTAATATTCAATATTTATTGCATTAGTATAAGTGAAGAAGTGCTTGTGAAGATAGTGGAAGCTCTCCCAAGCTGCCCGTTCTGCAATCTGAGCCACTATATTCTCCAGGTTATCTATTAGTCTTTATTGTATCCAAAGTACAACATCATTTAAGAGCAGTCTTTTATCAAGAGTGCAAAATAAATCCACAGTTATGATAGAACCAATGAGTGTATCTGGAATACCTTACCAATCTAATCATTAGAGAAATGATCTTTATTGTAGGGCAAAGCTGATTTCAAAAGCCTCACCATGTCCTAGAAACATGTAACACCATAGCTATCCACATCCTTTTGCTCTGATTCCATGCTCACTAAACAAACTTCCAGCGAAACATCTGACTCTAGACTATAGAATCTAGAGGTACTTTGGTATCAAGAAAGGGAGTACCTTGAATATAGAATGAAGCATTCATCACTTTAAAGGAACTTCTTCCACTGTCAATTATATTGAATTATCTGAGCCTCAGAATTCTTGACATGCTGAGAACCTATGCTCTTAATATAGCCTAAAGCAGTCCCTGTATATCAGTGGCCCTATTCTTTTGGGACTTCAGCTGATTAGACTAGCGATAAACAGCTAACCCATGAGAAGCCAATTTATTGACTGGTCAGCACCCTATAAGATGGCATGATATGAAAATTCATCAAAGAAAGAGATTTTGAATGGCTACGAAGTTTTTAGGTCATAAATAATAAGTTTTTTGGACACAACTACTTAATAAACTGTCTTAGTTATCTAGTGCCGCTATAACAGAAATACCATAAGTGGATGGATTTAACAAACAGAAATGTATTCGCTCACAGTCTAGGTGGCTAGAAGTCCAAATTCAGGGAGCCAGCTCCAGGGAAGGCTTTCTCTCCCTGGCTCTGGGGAAGGTCCTTGTCATCAGTCTTCCCCTGGTCTAGGAGCTTCTCACCACAGGAAGCCTGGGTCCAAATGGCGTGCTCTGCTCCCAGGTTTACTCTCATGATGCTAGGAGGTCCGTCTCTTCTCTGCTCACTTCTATCTTTTATATCTCAAAAGAGAATGACTGAAGATACAACCTAATCCTGTAGATTTCCTTCTGCTTCCTTAACATAACTGCCTCTAATCCGGCCTCATTAACATCATCCCCACTGCCACTGCCATCAAGTTGATTCCAACTCATAGCAACACCATAGACTGTAAATCTCTATCGAAGCAGATGGTCACATATTTCTCCTGTGGAGCCATTGGTGGTTTCGAACAACCAACCTTTCAGTTAGCAGATGATCCCTTTAGCCACTGTGTCACCAGGGCTCCTTCATTAATATCATAGACGTTAGGATTTACAACACATACGATAATCACATCAGATTACAAAATGGTGGACAACCACACGATACTGGGAATCATGGCCTAGTCAAGTTGACACACATATTTTTGGGGGACACAATTCAATCCATGACATAAATGGAACTGGTTGAACTCTTCTGGCCTAGGGTCACAATGGAAAAAAAATTACTGAGACTCTTAAGGGTGCAAGAAATGAGAAAGTTTGGGAAATTTTGTTCTATACAGTCAAGAGAAAGCTGGAAACTATGCCTACAACAGGATGAGCCAATAAGATACATGCTAATTTGTGCCACAAAACTCTAAAAAGGTTTATGAATTGTAGGGAACAGATACTTCTGAAGCAGGGCTTATAGGACAGAGCTGAAATAGAAAGATTGATTAAAATTCTTTCAAAGAAGCACTTCTCAGATCCTCTACCCCATCAGGCACAGGAAGGTGACTATCCCTCATCTGTCCTAGCAGAAGTCTGGAGGTTTTATTTCTGGAGAAGCTGAACCATAGAGGTTCAGGTCTTAGAAACATAAAGCACATTCTGAGATGGAAATTAAGTGAAAATCTAGATCTTAAACAGCAAGACATTTTCTCCTTTTCCCTGCTCAGCAGCCTCCCCAGACAGGATATCAGAAGACACTGGAAAACTGACAGGCCCAAGAGAAATAGAATACCAGTTGTAAGCCTGGGCTCTGCAGCCAAACCTGGCTTGCACACTGACTAAATAAAGGTGTGTTTTTAGGGCAAGTAACATAGCCTCTTTGCCTTAGTTACCTCATATGTAAAACAGGAATAATAACAATACCTACTTCATAAGAATGCTGTGAGAATTAAATGAGTTGATTAATGTAAAGGGCTTAGAACAGTGCTTGGCACATAGTAAGTGCTCAGAAAGGTCGGTTGTATCACCATCATTACTGTTATGCACATTATAGGGGAATCTCCCTAGGTTCTTCATCTTCACTGAAGCCATCTTACATGGCCTCACCAGACCAGCCTTACCCTGCACTTAAGCATTCCAATTTGCATTTTTAGTACTTAAGTATTAAACATTAATGGACAGCCAGGGATCACCAGATATTTAAAGAAACTGTCTAACATGAATGAAAGAGAACATAGCAAGGAAAATGCAGAAACAAAAGAAAACTTCAAAAATACTCTCAGTGAGATAAGAAAATGTATCACAGCCTTGAAATATAAACAGGATGAAGTTTTTAAAAATTCAGAGAAACAAGAAATTGAAATATGAACACAACAGAAAATTTAATAGAAGTGCTAGAAAATAAAGTGAAAAATCTCGTAGAGAAAAGGTAAGAAAATTATAGGATCTAAGAAATGTAGCATTTGTTTCATGATAGGTCCAGAAAGAGAGAACCATCAAAACGGAGTGTAAATTTTTATCAAAGAAATGCTATAAAATACTGAAGGACATTTATTTCCAGATTGAAGGTGCCCATTGAATAACTAGAACAATGATATAAGAAATGACCCATACTAAATCACATCATAACATTTCTGAAAACTAGAGATACAGGATTTTAAAAGCTTCTAGAGAGAGAAAGCAAGCCACATATAAAGGATCAGGAATCAGAATGGCATCAGATTACTTAACAGTGATACTGAAAGTTAAGAGATACATAGCCATACCTTCAAAAAATCTGAGGGAAAATTATTTATAATTTGGAAATTTTATATCCAAACTATTAATCAAGTTAGATGTTAGAATTAAAGACATTTTCAAGCATTCAGTGTCTCAAAACAGCTCCCATGGATTCTTTCTAGGAAATTACTGGAAAATGTGCTCTAATGAGGGAGTAAATCAAGGAAGAAGAAGACATGATACATTAGTTTTCTATTGCTGCATAATAAATTACCACAAACAGCATCTCAAAACAACATTTATCTATTATCTCACAGTTCTATAGGTCAGAAATTCAGGTGGCTTGCTGGAAACTCTCCTCAGGGTCTTAAAAGGTCAAAATCAAGCTGTTGGAGGAGCGACCACCCCTTATCCTGCCTACCTCAAGGCAGGGAAGATGTGACTATGTGTGTGTAAAAACGACATGGGGACAGCATCTAACCTCCTGTAACTTCACAAGGGGAAAGGAGAATCAAGATCAACAGCCCAAGGCTGATTCCTATGACGCAGGGGTCAAACATGCTTCCTTTCTCCCCACCATCTTTACCAATTCTGACACCAACCATCCCTCCCGTGGTACTCTCTACGTCTCTGCTGGGTTCAATAATTCATTGCAATGGCCACACAGAACTCATAGACAATATTCATGATTACGGGGTTTATTAGGGAAACAACAGTTACAATTCAGGCTCAGGAACACTCAGGATATACTTCTTCCATCAGGACAGCTTCTTCCCAGCCGTGCTCATAGGCATGCCTCTGCTTGGCCCCAGGCCTCTCCTCAGAGGCACTCAGCATTCTCTCTCCATGAGCCAAGAAGCCCACAGGGCCGTCTCCTGCTGCCAGGTCTCTGCGGCCAGGTCTCTCCTGCCACCACGTTTTACTGCCTTCAGGGTTACAGCTCGCTCTCTCAGTCTCCTGCTTCCAGGAGCTTCTCAGCACACAAATCCCAGGTCCAAAGGACATGTTGGCTTCTGGTTGTTCTTGCTTGGTAATACTGGGGTTCTCTCTTTTCCACCTCTGGGCTGGCTCATTTCAAGCCCAGTGGGATGGCAAATCTGATCAATCCCTTTAATGGTCCATAATTACCCTATCACACAGTCTCTCCCAATCACTTGCGTGGTAGTTACAAGATCATGGCTAGAAAGGACACGCCCAAAAGTGATCTATGATGCCGCAACATGCCTCCACCATAGCCTCTTCCTTCCTCCCCTCACCTAATGAGAGGCAACACCATTGTATGTGCATCTGCCAGGACTGAATCCATTCTTTATCCCACCCAGCAAGGGGCAGAGGAGCTAAGACTACGTGCGCATCGCCCCTGAGGCCCTTTCCTCCCTCTCTCTGCCAGCACAGGGCAGAAGAAGAGTGAGTGCACACATACCCACGTGCTGTACCTTCTTCCCTCTTCCCACCACCAACAGACAGATGCAACGAGACTGAGTAAACATCCACCTGCCGTTCCTTCCTCCCTCCCCCTGCTCAGGAGAAGGTGGAGGTAGAGCAACTATGTGAACATTCCCATGCCACCCCCACTCTACCACCCATACCTCCTCCCCCAACCAGCAAGAGGAGAGGAACATGCTCCCACTTGCCCACCACACCCACCACATTAGCCGCTCCACCTGCACAGAGTGCATCACTCCCCACTCCTGAGTGACCAAACTGAAGACAGATGGAGGCCAAAGCCAAACCAACCCACCCTTAGCTATGCTGCAACATCAGTAAACAGAGACCCGAGCTTCCACACCTCCCCGCCACTACACCCATCCAAAGACAGGTAGGGAGGGCTCCGGCATGGCCAGTCCAGTGACCATAGCACCACTCCAGCCATACCTGCCAGGAATCACCAAAATAAAACAAAACCAAAAACAGGACCCAGCAAACAATTATACAAATAACAAACAAATACAATAACCCATTAATGACCCAGAGACAAGAGACAGTAGCAAAGCACCTAAAAAAGCAGGGCAAGATGGACCCTAATAAAGAATCAGAAATCCTCCCTGAGGAAGAAAAGTAATGGAGCTTCCTGGTAAGGAATTCAAAAGGCTTATGTATAGGGTTCTCAAAGGAATCAAGGAAAACACAGACAAAACTGTGGAGAACACAGACAAAACCAAGCAATGCACAGACAAATCACTAGAAGACTTCAGGAAAACAATACAATAACAAAATGGCAAAATAAATAGACAATTGGAAACAATACAGAAGTAGCAACTAGAAATCCAGAAGCTTAACAAGAAAATTGCAGAAACTAGCAACTAAGTGGAAAGTCATAGGAGTAGAATTGAAACTATGGAAGACAGAAGCAGCGGGTAGAAGACCAATCCCTTGACACTAATCTGTTCAAGGAACGACTGAAAAAAGAATGAAGAAAAATGAAGAGAAATAGACACCTCCACAACAACACCTAAGAATTATGTAGGAAACCATTAAGAGGAATAACTTATGAGTGATCAGAATTCCAGAAGGGGAGGAGTCAACAAAAAGCCCAAAGACAATTGTGGAAGATATGTTGACAGAAAACTTCCCTAATATCATGAAAGACAAGAAGATAACCATACAAGAAGCACAATGAACCCCATACAGGATAGATCCCAAGAGAAGAACACCGAGACATATCATAATCAAACTTTCCAAAACCAAACACAAAGAAAGAATCCTGAAAACAGCTCAGGAAAAAAGAAAGATTGCCTACAAAGGGGCATCGGTAAGACTAAGTTCTGATTACTTGGCAGAAACCATTTAGGCAAGAAGATCATGGAATAATATATATAAAACCTTGAAAGAAAAAAAAACCTGCCAACCAAGAACTATATATCCAGCAAAATTATCACTCAAATATAATGGTGAAATAAGGACATTTCCAGATAAGCAGAAATTAAAGGAATTTGTAAAAACCAGACGAACTTTACAAGAAATATTACAGGCAGCCTTTTGAACAGAAAACTAATAACACACCAGACAACAACTAGAGATTAAAACACATGACAACATCAGACAGATATCAACCCAGATAAAGAACTCTCAAAAATAAAATAAAGCTAGAAGATGGAAAATAGGGAACCAGAGACATTAATCTGTAACTGACAACCAATTCAAAACATAAGGGCAGAATAAAGGGAACAGGTTTAGAACTTCCATACAAAGAGGAACTCAAGGTGATATCAAGAAATAAATCAGTCTTTTAAGTTCTGGCAAAATGGCACTCTAGGCAGAAGCACCACACCGTCTCTCCACAGCAAAGATCCAAAAAACTAAGCCGAACGGAGAATACAACAATCCTGAAACCCTAAAACATCAAATGAAGAGATAAAGAACTCAGCCAAGCACTAAATGGAGTGAGAAAACTGACAGAGAACGGAGATCGAGGAGAGATTCATGCAGAGGTCCCCTACCAGCTAATGCAGCGTGGATCCACCATCTTGGACTCCTATCGGAGACCAGCAAACAGGGGGTACGAGAAAGCAGCCTCACGGAGCTTCCAGCGGGAGACAAAACAACTGGTAATTTACGATATATGCTTTCCCACCCCCCACCCTTCTTCACCCTGACTCGGCCTCCTCTGCTTCCCACGGCCACAGACTCTTGACCAGGAAACAGCGGATGCTTGGATTCCACACACCCGAACGGGTGGCTCTCTGAGTGCCGTTTGTTGGCTGCTGGTGTTGCTTTTTTTCTGCTTCTTTTTATTTCTTCCTTGACTCTTCTCACCTCCCCCTCCTTTCACTCGAGTGCCTCGCTCTGTGCACCATCTTTTCTTCTTCCTGAGGGGCTGCAGAGCTCTGGTAATTTGTGATATATGCTTTCCCACTCTCTACCCTTCCTAACCCACACTCGGCCCCCTCTGCTTCCCAAGGACACAGTCTCTTGTCCAGAAACACCGGCCCGGACTTGCTGGCTCTCAGAGTGCCATTTGTTGGCTGCTAGTGTTGCTTTTTTTTTTCTGCTTCTATTGATTTCTTACTTGCCTCTCACCACCTCCCCCTCCCCTCGCTCAAGTACCTGGCTCCATGCGCCATCTTTGCTTCTTCCTGAGGGGATGCAGAGCTCCGTTCGAGTGTGGAGCTGCTTCCCGGTTTGGGCTGCTGTGCTGGTGGGATCCCGGAGCTTTTGTTTGTTTGTTTGTTTTGAATTGTTTGTTTGTTTTCTTTTCCTTTTCCTGAGTTGGGAGCCCTTTCTGGCCAGGCTGAGCTGCGTGCCAGGGAGACTCCCCCTCGGCTTCCACAGACGTGCAGAGGGATCCCTGAGAGCATTTCTTTTTACGTTTTTTTTTTTTTCTGTTTCTTTGAGGGCCATTCTTGTTTGTTTGTTTTTTTAATTTGTTTTGTTTTCTTTTTCCTCTTTTTCCCTTTTTGTCTTTCATCATTGCTCATTTTCTCGTCTCTGTATATCTTCCTTCTCTTTCTGTTCCCTGAATACCTGGAGATGTATACCTCTATGCCTTCTAGCCAGGCTGTACTGCAACACCTGAGAGCGATTTCCCCAGACCTCATAGCTGCACAGGTGGGATCCCCGGGAACTCTGTGGTTCTTTAACCTTTCTGATACTTATTTATTCATTCTTTACTTTTCTTCCTCCTCCCCTTTCTGTTTTTCTCCATTTCACAGTCTCTCATCTCTCCACTCCAACGGTAAGCTCCCCTAGCATTCATTTTTGTTTGTATGTTTTTGGCTCCTGTTCCTCTCTCCTCTCTCCCATATCCATCTTAGCTCCACACATAACAATCTCCCCGCTGCATCCTGCCTACCTGCACTGTGCGCTTGACATCACACCACCAAGCAGCACAGGCATGGCCTACCAGAACCTGCCCTGCAATGATTACCAACCCGCTCTGGTGGCTGTAGTAAGTGCCACAAACAACCCATCCAGTAACTCCTCTTCAGCTAGACCTGCCCTGCTGTACCATATCTGAGTGACTGACCCTTCCAGTTGAAGAAGGAGGTGAAAAGTATTGTGTCCACAGACGAGCAAAGAACAAAGAACACACAGTCCACCTGCTCAGACATAGTCAATTTTTTTTTTAAAAAGGGATGAAACAAACAAATCTACAATCAGTAAACAAGAAAAATAACTACTGAATGCCCTGAAGACAGCAGACAATAACAAAACATTTACAAAAACAGGACAGGATGGTTCCAGTAGGCATCCAAAATAAAACACCAGATGACTCTCCTCTGGAAGAAAATGCACTAGAACTACCTGATAGGGAATTCAAATCTCTAATACTCAGAATTTTCCAAGAACTGAGGCAAAAAGCTGACAAACATGAGGAAAAAATAGACAACTTCATGGAAAATACAGACAAAAATTTGAAAGAATTCAGGAAAATAATGCAGGAACAAAATGCCAAAATAAATTCACAACTAGAAATTACGCAAAAACAACAATTAGAAATCCAAAAGATAAACAAGATTTCAGAAATGGGCAATGTCACAGAAGGGCTGAGAAGCAGATTTGAAATGGTGGAAGACAGGATCAGTGGAATTGAAGACAAACACTTGGATACAAGTCTGTCTGAGGAAAACTCAGAAAAAAGAACAAAGAAAAATGAAGAGACCCTGAGAGTTATCTGGGACACAATCAAAAGCAAAAATCTTCGAGTGATTGGAATTCCAGAACAGGGGGAGAAAACAGAAAACACAGAGATCATTGAGGAACTGCTGACAGAAAACTTCCCCAATATCATGAAAGATGAAAAGCTGGCCATCCAAGAAGCTCAACGAACCCCATATAGAAGAGACCCCAAAAGAAAATCACTGAGGCATATCATATTCACACTCGCCAAAACCAAAGGGAAACAAAGAATCCTGAGAGCAGCTCATGAAAAACAAGAAGTCACATACAGAGGAGAAACAATAAGACTAAGCTCAGATTATCTGGCAGAAACCATGCAGGCAAGAACGCAATGGGATGACATATATACAATCTTGAAAGAAAAAAATTGCCAGCCAAGAATAATATACCCTGCAAAACTCTCATTCAAATCTGGTAGTGAAATTAGGTAATTTCCAGAGAAACAGAAATTAAAGGAATATGTAAAAGTCAAACCAAACTTACAAGAATTGTTAAACGGAGTTCTTCGATCTGAGGACAAACAGCTTCAGCCCACAGGGAGAATCTAGGACGCAGGATCGTGCCAGCCAGATACCAATCTAGGAAATGAACTCTCGAGGACTATCCAAAACCAAAAGAAATACAACAGGAATCAGAGAAGTCAATCGATAGATGACAACAACATCAAAACAATGAAAGCGGGAATAAACAGCATAGGTATAGAACTTTCTAATGGAGAGGAAGGCAAGGCGATACCAAGTAATGGTAGACTGCTTCAAACTTAGAAAGATAAGGGTAAAATTTATGGTAACCACAAAGAAAGTTAACAAACATACTCATAAAAATAAAGAGGAAAAACATAAAGTCTCAGCAAAAACAAAACCTTCAAAAACGAAATGAAAAAAAAATCCACAAACAAAAGTAATTCAGCACAACAGAGTAAGTAGAACAAAGAAAACGTCAGCACCACAGAAAAAAGCACTACAAAATGACACCAACAAACCCACACCCATCAGTAATTACACTGAATGTAAATGGACTCAATGCACCCATAAAGAGATGGTGAGTGACAGAATGGGTAAGAAAACAGGATCCATCAATATGCTGTCTACAAGAGACACACCTTAGAAACAAAGATGTGAATTTATTAAAGGTCAAAGGTTGGAAAAAAATATATCAAGCTAACAACTACCAAAAAAGAGCAGGAGTGGCAATTCTAATCTCAGATAAAATAGATTTTAAAATGAAATCTACCATAAAGACAAAGAAGGACACTATGTAATGATTAATGGGACGATCCATCAGGAAGACATAACCATAATAAACATCTATGCACCCAATGACAGGGCTCCAAAATACATAAAACAAACTCTAACAACAATGAAAAGAGAAATGGACAGTTCCACAATAATAATAGGAGACTTCAACACACCGCTCTCAGTAAAGGACAGAACAACTAAGAAGAAACTCAGCAAAGATACAGAAGACCTAAAGGGCACAATCAGCCAACTGGACCTCATAGACATATATAGAACACTCCATCCAACCGCTGCAAAGTACACGTTCTTTTCCAATGCACATGGAACGTTCTCCAGAATAGACCACATCTTGGGCCACAGAGCAATCCTCAACAAGATCCAAAATGTTGAGATAATTCAAAGTGTCTTCTCTGACCACAATGCCATCAAGGTAGAAATTAACAATAGAAAGAGCAAGGAAAAGAAATCAACTACATGGAAACCGAATAATACCCTGCTTACACATCAGTAGGTAATAGAAGAAATCAGAGATGGAATCAAAAAATTCCTAGAATCAAATGAGAATGAAAACACATCCTACCAAAAGCTTTGGGACACAGCAAAGGCAGTCCTCAGAGGACAATTTATAGCAATAGACGCACATATCAAAAAAGAAGAAAGGGTCAAATTCAAAACATTAACACAGAACTCAGACAAATAGAAAGAGAACAGCAAAGAAAGCCCACAACCACCGGAAGAAAAGCAATAGTAAAGATCAGAGCAGAAATAAATGAAATAGAGAACAGAAAAACAATAGAAAAAATCAACAAAACCAAAAGTTGGTTCTTTGAAAGAATCAACAAAATCGACAAACCACTGGCCAGACTGACAAAAGAAAAACAGGAGAGGACACAAATAACCCAAATAAGAAATGAAATGGGGGACATTACAACAGACCCAACTGAAATAAAAAGGATTATAACAGAATATTATAAAAAACTATACTCCAACAAATTTGAAAACCTAGAGGAAATGGATAAATTTATAGAAACACACAGCCTACCCAAACTACAACAAAGTGATGTTGAAAATCTGAACAGACCCATAACAAGAGAAGAGATTGAAAAGGTAATAAAAAAAACTTCCAACCAGAAAAAGCCCTGGCCCAGATGGCTTCAATGGAGAATTCTACAAAATATTTACAGAAGAGCTTGTACCAGTACTACTCAAGCTATTTCAGAGCATAGAAAAGGAAGCAACACTTCCAAATTCACTCTATGAAGCCAGCATAATGCTGATACCAAAACCAGGAAAAGATGTCACAAAACAAGAAAATTACAGACCAATATCTCTCATGAATATAGATGCAAAAATTCTGAAGAAAACTCTAGCCAATAGAATTCAGCATTGTATCAAAAAAAATAATACACCACGACCAAGTAGGATTCATACCAGGTATGCAAGGATGGTTCAACATTAGAAAATCAATCAACGTAATCCACCACATAAATAAAAGGAAAGAATCACATGATCATCTCAATTGACGCAGAAAAGGCATTTGACAAAGTCCAACACCCATTCCTGATAAAAACTCTCAATCAAATAGGTATAGAAGGTAAATTTCTCAACATAATAAAGGGCATCTATGCAAAACCAACGGCCAACATCATTCTTAATGGAGAGAGGCTGAAAACATTCCCCTTGAAAACATAAACAAGACAAGGATGCCCTTTATCACCACTCCTATTTAATATCGTGCTGGAAGTTCTAGCTAGAGCAATAAGGCAAGAAAAAGAAATAAAGGGCATCCAAATTGGTAACGAAGAAGTTAAATTGTCCCTGTTTGCAGATGATATGATACCATACCCAGAAAACCCTAAACACTCCATGAGAAATCTACTGGAACTAATAGAAAGATTCAGCAGAGTAGCAGGATACAAGATAAACATTCAAAAATCAGTTGGATTCCTATACACCAATAAGGGGAATGATGAAAAGGAAATCAGGAAAACAATACCATTTTCAATAGCCCCTAAAAAGATAAAATACTTAGGAATAAATCTGACCAGGGATGTAAAAGATCTATACAAAGAAAACTACAAAACACTACTGCAAGCAACCCAAAGGGATCTACATAAATGGAAAAACATACCATGCTCATGGATAGGCAGACTCAACATTGTTAAAATGACAATTCTACCCAAAGCAATTTACCAATACAAAGCAATCCCGATCCAAATACCAACAACATTCTTCAAAGAGATGGAAAAATTAATCATTAACTTTATATGGAAAGGGAAGAGGCCCCGAATAAGTAAAGCACTACTGAAGAAGAAGAATAAAGTTGGAGGACTCACACTACCTGACTTCAGAACCTACTATACAGCTACAGTAGTCAAAACAGCCTGGCACTGGTACAACAACAGATACATTGACAAATGGAACAGAATTGAGAACCCAGATGTAAATCCATCCTCCTACGGTCACCCGATCTTCGACAAGGGCCCAAAGTCCATCAAACGGTGAAAAGACAGTCTTTTTAACGAATGGTGCTGGCAAAACTGGATATCCATCTGCAAAAAAATGAAACAGGACCCATACCTCACGCCGTATACAAAAACTACTTCAAAATGGATCAAAGACCTGAATATAAAGCCTAAAACTCTAAAGTTCATAGAAGAAAAAATAGGACCAGTGCTACAGGCCCTAATACATGGCATTAACAGGATACAAACCATAACCATCAATGTACAAAACCCAATAGATAAGCTAGATAACTGGGATCTTCTAAAAATCAAACACCTATGCTCTTCAAAAGAATTCACCAAAAGAGTAAAAAGAGAACCTACAGACTGGGAAAAAATTTTTGGACAGTACAAGTCAGACAAAAGTCTAATCTCCATAATCTACAAGAAAATCCAACACGTCTACAACAAAAAGACAAATAATCCTATTAAAAAATGGGCAAAGGAAATGAACAGACACTTCACCAAAGAAGACATTCAAATGGCCAACAGACACATGAGGAAATGCTCGCGATCAGTAGCCATTAGAGAAATGCAAGTTAAAACCACAATAAGATCCCATCTCACCCCGGCATTACTGGCATGAATCAAAAACACTGGAAATAACAAATGTTGGAGGGGCTGCGGGGAGATCGGAACACTTACGCACTGCTGGTGGGAATGCAAAATGATACAACCATTTTGGAAAATGATATGGCGCTTCCTCAGAAAGCTAGAAATAGACATACCATTCGATCCAGCAATCCCACTCTTAGGAATATATCCTAGAGAAATAAGAGTTGTCACTTGAATAGACATATGCACACCTATGTTCATGGCAGCATTGTTCACAATAGCAAAACGATGGAAACAACCTAGATGCCCATCAACAGATGAATGGGTAAACAAACTATGGTACATACACACAATGGAGTACTATGCAACGAGAAAGAACAACAATGAATCTGTGAACCATCTCATAACATGGATGAAACTGGAGGACATTATGCTGAGTGAAATAAGTCAATCACAAAAGGACAAATATTGTATGAGACCTCTATTGTAAAAACCCATGAAAAAGTTCACACACAAAATGTAACAATCTTTGTTGGTTACCAGGGATGGGAGCGGTGGGGGGGTGGGGGGGGAATATTAAATAGACAATAGGTAAGTGGTATCTTGGGTGAAGGGTGAGACACTGCACAATACAGGAGAAACCAGCACAACTTGTACAAGGAAATGTCATGGAAGCCCCACAGACACATCCAAACTCCCTGAGGGACTGAATTGCTGGGTGGAGGGCTGTGGGAACCATGGTCTTGGGGAACATCTAGCTCAATTGGCATGACACAGCTTATGAAGACAATGCTCTACATTCTACCTTGGTGAGTAGTGTCTGGGGTCTTAAAAGCCTGTGAGCAGCCATCTAAGATACTCCACTGGTCTCATCCCTTCAGGAGCAAGGGAGAATTAAGAGAACGGGATACAAGGAAAAGATTAGTCCAAAGGACTAATTGTCCACAGCTACCAAGGCCTCCACCAGACTGAGTCCAGTACAGCTAGATGGTGCCCGGCTAGCACCACTGACTGCTCTGACCAGGATCACAACAGACGGTTCTGTACAGAGCTGGAGAAGGATGTAGGGCATAATTCTAACCCACAAAAATAATACCAGATTTACTGGCCTAAAGGAGACTGGAGAAACCCCGATAATATGGCCCCCAGACACCCTTTTAGCTAAGTGGTGAAGTTACCTCCGAGGTTCACTGTTCAGCCTGGGAGTGGACAGCCCCGTAAAACCAAATGAGACTAACGAGGTACAGGAGTCCAGTGACAAGAGCCAGAAGGCAGAAGGGGACAAGGAAGCTGGTGATAGGGAACCCAAGGTTGAGTAAGGATATTTATGTGTTGTGAGATTGTTAACCATTGTCATAGGGCAACATTTGTAGTAACTGTTAAATGAGAAACTATTTTGTTCTAAGCCTTCATTCTAAGTCAGAATAACAGCACAATTGGAAGAGCATAGTCAATGGCACTGAACTGTGCATGTAGAAATTTTTGAAATGGTGTATCTTTGGCTATGCGTATTTTCACCAAAAAAAAAAAAAAAGGTTGAGAAGTTAGAGGGTTGATATGTTGTGGGGTTGTTAACTAATGTCATAAAACAATATGTGTACTACTGTTTCATGAGAAACTATTTGTTCTGTAAGCCTTCACCTGACGTACAATGAAAAATAAATAAATAGATAAATAAGAAATAAATTAGTCTTTTAAACTTAGGAAGATAAAGGTAAATTTCAGGGTAACCACAAAGAAAGTAAAAAAAATCTACTCATCAAAATATGAAAGAATAAAATCATAAAGACTCAGATCACACAAAACCAAAAACAACAAAGGAAATGAAAAGGCAGGCAATATTAAAAAAAAAAAAAAAGAAAAGAAAAGGAAGAATAAACTCAGCACAGAAAATTAAGTGGAACAAAAAAAAAGCAGTCAATACCACAAAAAAAAACATTCATAAGAAAATAACAGCAAAAAACTCATATCTATCAATAATCACAGTGAATATAGATGGCCTAAATGTACCAGTAGAGAGACATAGAGTGACAGAATGGATTAAAAAATACAGTCCATGAATATGCCATCTGCAAGAGACACACCTTAGACACAAAGATACAAATAAACTAAAACCTAAAGGATGGAAAAAGATATACAATCAAATAATGACCAAAAAAGAGCAGGAGTGGCAATATTAATTTCTGAGAAAATAGACTTTAAAGCAAAATCCACTATAAAAGACAAGAAAGGACATTATATAATGACTAAAGTATAAATCCACCAAGAGGACATAAACATAATAAATGTATATGCACCCAACGACAGAGCTCCAAAATACATAAAACAAACTCTAACAGCACCGAAAACAGAAATAAACACCTCTACAATAATACTAGGAGATTTTAACACACTACTCTCTGTGAAGAACAGAATAAGTAGAAAGAAACTAAACAAAGACACAAAAGCTCTAAACAGCACAATCAAACAACTTGACCTCATAGACATATATAGAACTCATTACCCAAAAGCAGCAAAGTACACATTTTTCTCCCATGCTTATGGATCATTTTCCAGAATAGAACACACTTTAGTCCACAAAACAAGCCTCAAGAAATTAAAAAACATTGAAATAATACAAAGCTTCTTCTCTGACTATGGTATAAAAGTAGAAATCAACAACAGGAAGAGCAAGGAAAAAAATCTAATAAATGGAAACTAAATAATACCCTGCTTAAAAACTACTGGGTAATAGAAGACATCAAAGATGAAATTAAAAAATTCCTAAACTCAATGAGAATGAAAACACATCTTACCAAAATCTTTGGCACACAGCAAAAGTAGTGCTCAGAAGTCAATTTATAGCAATAAATGCACACATGAAAGAAGAAGAAAGGACAAAAATTAAAACATTAACCCTACAACTCAAACAATTAGAAAGAGAGTGGCAAAAGAAGCCTATAGTCACCAGAAGAAATTAAATAATAAAAATTAGAGCAGAAATAAATGAAACAGAGAACAGAAAAGCAACAGAATCAACAAGACTAAAAGCTGGTTTTTTGAAAGGATTAATAAAATTGACAAATCACTGGCCAAGTTGACAAAAGAAAAACAGGAGAAGATGCAAATAACCCAAATAAGAAACGAGATGGGTGACATTACAAAAAAACCAACTGAAATAAAAAGAATCATAACAGAATACTAGGAAAAATTGTACTCCAACAAACTTGAAAACTGAGAGGAAACGGACAAATTTCTAGAAACACACCATCTACCTAAACTAACAAAAACTAATGTAGAAAATTTGAACATACGCATAACAAAAAAAGTAATTGAAGGGGTCATTTAAAAAACTCTGAACAAAAAAAAGCCCTGGTCCGTATGACTTCACTGGAGAATTCTACCAACATTCGGAAGAAGTTGACACCAATTCTGCTCAAACTATTCCAAAACATAAAAAAGGAAGGAATATTCCCAAATTCATTCTATGAAGCCAGCATAACCCTAATTCCAAAGCCAGGCAAGGTCTGTAAAAAAGAAAACTACAGAACAAAATCCCTCATGAATATAGATGTAAAAATTCTCGACAAAATCCTAACCAATAGAATACAACAGCGTATCAAAAAAATAAAACATCATGACCAAGAGGGATTTATACCAGGCATGCAAGGTTGGTTCAACATTAGAAAATCAACCAACATAATCTACCACATAAATAAAACAAAGGAAAACAATCACATGATCGTATCAATCGATGCAGAAATGGCATTTGATAAAGTCCAACACCCATTCCTGATAAAAACTCTCAGCAAAATAGGAATAGAAGGGAAATTCCTCAACATAATAAAGAGAATTTATACAAAACCAACAGCCAACATTATCGTCAACAGAGAGAATCTGAGAGCATTCCCCCTGGGAATGGGAACCAGACAAGGATGCCCTTTATCAATACTCTTATTCAACATTGTATTGGAAGTTCTATCAAGAGCAATAAGGCAAGGAGAAGAAATAAAGGGCATCCAGATTGGTAACGAAGAAGTAAAACTATCCCTATTCACAGATGATATAATTCTATACATAAAAAAATCCTAAGAACTTCACAAGAAGGCTATTGGAACTAATAGAAGCATTCAGCAAAGTGCCAGAATTAAAGACTAACATATAAAAATCAGCTGGATTTCTCTACATCAACAAAGAGAACTGTGAAAAGGAAATCAAGAACAACAATACTACTTACAATAGCCCCCCAAAAGAGAAAATACTTAGGAATAAATCTAACCAGGGACGTAAAAGACTTGTACAAAGAAAACTACAAAACACTACTGCAAGAAACCAAGAGACCTACATAAACGGAAAAACATACCATGCTCTTGGATAGGAATACTTAACACTGTGAAAATGCCAATACTGTCCAAAACAATATAGAGATATAATGCAACTCCTATCAAAATCCTAACAGCATTCTTCACCGAGATGGAAAAACTAATCACTAACTTTACATGGAAGGGAAAGAGTCCCTGAATAAGTAAAGCCTTATTTAAAAAGAAGAATAAAGTAGGATGCCTCACACTAGTTCATCTCAGATAGTACTAGATCTACCACTACTGACTGCTCTGGCTGGAATTACAATAGTGGGTCCCAGACAGTAGAACATATGATCAAGTTCACAAAAAAGACGAGACTTACTGGTCTGACAGAGACTGGAAGACCCCCAAGACTATGGACCCCAGACACCATTCTAACTCAGACTTGAAGCCATTCCTGAAGTTCACCTTTCAGCCAAAGATTAGGCAGGCCTGTAAGACAAACAATAACACATGTGAGGGGCGTGCTTCTTAGATCAATCAAGAATACGGGATCAAATGGACAACATCTGCCCAGGAACAAACATGAGAAGGCAGGAGGGGACAGGAAAACTGGATGAATGGACATGGTGAATCTGGGGTGAAAAGGGAAAGGGAGAGAGTGCTGACACAATGCAGGATTGTGTATAAATTTTTGAATGAGAAACCAATTTGCTCTGTAAACTTTCACCTAAATCACAATTAAAAAAAAAAAATTCAAGGTGTCAGTCAGACTGGGTTCTTATCTGAAAGCTCTGGGGTAGAGACCACTTCCAAACTATTCAGGTTGTTGGCAGAATTCAGTTCTGTGCGATTAGGACTGATGTACTCAACTCCTTCTTGACTGTGGGCCAGGGGTTTCCCTCTGGTGCTAGAGGCCACTTGCATTCCTCGTCACATGACCCTCTTCATATTCAAACCAGCAATAGCACTTCATTTGTGCACTTCCAATCTTCTCCTGCCTTCCTTTTCGACTTGTCAGAGAAAGTTCTCTGCTTTTAAGACCTCATGTGATTAAATTGGAGCCCTGGTGGCGCAGTGGTTGAGAGCTTGCCTGCTAACCAAAAGGTTAGCAGTTCGAATCCACCAGCTGCTCCTTGGAAATCCTATGGGACAGTTGTACTCTGCCCTGTAGGGTTGCTGTAAGTCAGGATCCGCTTGACAGCAATGGGTTAGTTGGTTTTTTTTTGTTTGTTTGTTTGTTTTTTGGTGATTAGATTAGGCCCACCTAGATAATTTCCTCCTTTTAAAGTCAATTTAATATGTGTCATATAATATAACACAGTCATGAGAGTGATATCTCATCACTTTGATAGGTTCTGGGGATTAGAGAATGTGGAATCTTAAGGGCCATTCCTAGAAATTCTGGTATGACACATGAAATGCAGGAGAAGGGCAAAGGGAATCCCCTAAGGGAAAGCTGTGCAGCAGATTTAGGGAAAGCCTTCATACGGATTGGAGAAAGAAGCTTGGGAGGGTGGTGGAACTGACAGAGTATCTGGTAAATGACTATGTAGAAACTTGGATTGGGAGACTACTGATAAGTGTTTAAGGGTGTGGGAAAACTTAGCAGAAGATTCATGAAGACCAGGGAATGAAAAAAAGCAATTTACTCCAGGAAAAAAAAAAAAAGTTGCTTTAAAAAATGGAATTATATGTATATGAGAGATATACATGTAACAATAGCATCTACGTAGGAAAGTTAATTGATAATATCTAAAACTGAACATTCAAGAAATAGTAGTATAACCATATTGTTTAGAAAGACAAGGTAAACATCAGAAAAAAGACGCTAAAAAGTAAAGGTTGTTATCTCTAGAGTGTGGAAATTAGTTACGTAGAGGAACAGGAGATAGCTGTTTTTGTTGATGTTTTAGCCTTATGGTACTATGTACTGTAGTTTAATGTAAACATATTACTTTGATAAAAAGTTTAATTAAATAGTAATGAAAATTCAGGAAAGCAAGCCCATACTCAACCATCACCTAAGAATCTGTACTCTTGAAATAAAAAATAGAGAGAGAATATTAGAAGGTTTACAGAAAAAAATGGATAACAACTGTAAAACATCTTCAGATATATATAATTGAGCAATAGGGAATTATTTCTTGGCATTATTTTGGAATCTGCTTCTTGAAAAAAAAAGATTTGCTAGATTCAGAATAACCACCAGATGGCACTGTTATTTTAAAATTATAAATTTTATACTAATGTAAAATATTAATTTATTAACAATACTGCAATATAATAATCTGACTTGGATTGAGGCAAAAATAGCATGTGGTTCTCTATAGGATTCCCATAAAGGGGAGATAAGGGGAGGTATAGATTTTTTTTTGTTTCTTTTTTTTTAATTGTGCTTTAGGTGAAAGTTTACAGAGCAAATTAGTTTATCATTAAACAATTAATACACATATTATTTTGTTACTTTGGTTGCCAAGCCCACGACATATCAACACTCCCCTTCTCGACCTTGGGTTTTCCAATTCCATTCGTCCAGTTTTCCTGTTCCCTCCTGCCTTCTCGTCCTTGCCCCTAGGCAAGGGGCCCATTTAATCTCCTATACATGGTTGAGCTGTGTGTGTTATTATTTGTTTTATAGGCCTGTCTAATCTTTGGCTGAAGGGTGAACCTCAGGAGTGACTTCAGTACTGATTAAAAGGGTGTCTGATGTGCCATACTCTGGAGGGAGGGAAGTATAAATCTTGAATTCCTTAAAGAAAATTAATACTTTGTATAGGGTCGTTATGGGTCAGAATTAACTCGATGGCAGTGGGTTTGGTTTCGGTTTGGATTGTTTAAACAGGAAGTGATATTCTAATTCAATTTTATTATTAATGTTTAAAAATTATTATAGACTAGCCTAAACTTAATGGTCTGACTGAGACTGGAACGACCCCAGAAGACATGGCCCCCGGACTCTCTTTTAGCCCAGAACTAAAACCATTCCCGAAGTCAACTCTTTAGACAAAGATTAGACTGGACTATAAGACATAAAATGATACACATGAAGAGAGTGCTTCTCAGCTCAGATAGATACATGAGACTAAATGGGCAGCTCCTGTCCGGAGGTGAGATGAGAAGGCAAAAAGGGACAGGAGCTGGGTGAAGGGACACTGGAAATCCAGAGTGGAAAGGAGGAGTGTGCTGTCACATTATAGGGAGAGCAACTAGGGTCACATAACAATGTGCATATAAATTTTTGTATAAGAAACTAACTTGAACTGTAATCTTTCACTTAAAGCACAATAAAAAAAATTTAAAAAATTATTATAGACTGGTCGAACTTGTTTTGTGACCTCTAATGTCTATCAGGTTTAATTCTCCAATATTAAAAATTAATTTTCAAATACATGTTGTCATGTGCCTTCAAGTCAAATACATAGGAGATTAAAAATGTTTATTTAACTGAAATATCAAAGAATACAGCAACTTTTCTTGAAAACAACTTTAAGCTTAAGTTATCAAATAAGGACTCTTCTAACCCAGAGCTTGCATAAGAATTTTTTTTTTTTAGGTGTCTAATATAGAGTCACCATGAGTCGAAATCAACTCGATGGCAACGGGCTTGTTTTTTTAATACAGTGTTGGAGCCCTGGTGACAAGTGGTTAACAGGTCAGCTGCGAACCAAAAGATTGGCAGTTCGAATCCACCAGCTGCTCCTTGGAAACCCTATAGGGCAGTTCTACTCTGTCCTACAGGGTTGCTATGAGTTGAAATCAACTCGACATCAATGGGTAATACAGTATCAGAAGCCCTGGCAGTGCAGTGGTTAAGCGCTTGGCTGCTAACCAAAAGGTCAGCATTTCGAATCCACTAGCTGCTCCTCAGGAGAAAGATGTGGCAGTCAGCTTCCATAAAGATTTACAGCCTTGGAAGCCCTATGTAGGGCAGGTCTACCCTGTCCTATAAGGTCACTATGAGTTGGAATCGACTTGATGGCAATGGATTTGGTTTGGTTCAATACAGCATCACTGAAATTTGTTGACCACAACCCACAGAAAGAAAGAAATTTTTCATCCAGTTCTAGTACACACATATGTGTGTTTATGGATGAAATAAAATAATACTTATTTTTACAACTTTCCATATACACTGATGCTTTCTATTTCTATTTTATTTTAATCTACTATATCCTAGCCTATTTTTTTAGATGATCATTAGCTACTAAATTATTTTGATGACTCATTCATACATCATAACCTACAGTTTGAAAAACACTGATTTAGTGTGTTTTAATTTGTCATTGTGATTTTTCAACTTACCAGTTAGTTTGCTAGTGTTGCTGTAAAAGAGATACCACAAGTGGGCAGTTTTAAAGAACAGAAATTTATTTTCGCACAGTTCAGGGGGCTAGAAGTCCCAATTCAGGGCACTAGCTCTAGGGGAAGGCTCTCTCTGTCCATCTGGGGGAAGATCCTTGTCTGAGTTTCTCTAGCCCTGGCATTCTTTGGTAACTTGGAGATCTCCACTTGGCATCTATCTTTCCCTCATTTGTGCTTGCTTTTCTCTGTGTCTGATTTGCTCAAATATCATTAGGTTTAAGACACATCCTACACCCATATGATCTCATTAACGTAACAAAGAAAACCCTGTTCCCACATGGGATTACAGGTATAGGGGTTAGGATTCCAACACATATTTTTGGGGGGCCACAATTCAAATGATGATACTTTAGACTTCTCAGGCCAAATATAAAATTGTTAATTAATGGTCAGAGACTCTAACACACTTGACCCAGAGCAGATGCTTTGGAATTGTCAGGAATCTCTTGAAACTTGCCACTTCTTTCATCCACAAGACAGCCCTCTCTGGCTCAGAAAGTGAAATGGGAGAAACCTTTGGGGTTTTGAGGATGTGGCAGTTGTCTCTGAAAATATACCACATCTTTAGGACCCTAGCTATGCCTTTTCTTGCTCAATTAATGGTCAGTCATAATTTAATTAGTAACTGTTAAATATCAACCTCATTGTTGTATTTTAACATTTACATCTTTCTGATAATGAATGATTGCAACAATCTAGAGAAAGTGAGAACTTCCCCCTAATATCACCCTTCAGAGATAATCATTGTTAACAGTTTAATATATATCCTTTAAGATTTTGAAATTTTAGCGTAGTTTTTTGATAGTTTTTAAAGCATTTAAGAGATCATGTATAATATATTGTTTTGAAACCTGTTTTTGTTTTACTTAATGTATTCTAAACATCTTTCTGAATTTATACCAGAATCTACTTTGTTTTTAAGTAGCTGCATAGCTTTCCTTTATATAAATGTACCCTAAATTAATTTCACCATTCTCATTTGTGATGGATATTGAGGTTGTTTCAAAATTGTTTATTATAATAACAATCACCTGTTAAATAAGAAGCACCTGTTGAGATTTGTAAACCACAGATAAATGGGCCTGACCTCCAGAATTTCTTATTCAATGAGTCTTGGGCAGTGGGGTCCAAGAATTCATATTTCCAACAAGTCGTCAGGTGATGTTAATGCTGTTGGTCTAGGGACCACAAGATCTAGGCCAGTCGTTCTCATTCTTGTTTGCAGATTGGAATCACAGAAGGAACTTTTAAAAATACTGATGTCTGGGTCTTAGTCCCAGGAATTCAAATTTAATTGATATGGGGTACACACAGGAACTAGTATTTTTAAAAGCCCCCCATGTAGTTTTAATATGCAGCCAAGGTTGAGAATCACTGATCTTGTCCGATTGTGATAATCCCATTCCTCTTGCCAATGCCTTGTTTAGGAGAACATAAGCATTCTCATTCACTTAAACAAATGAACAAAACTTTTTATTTTGTAATCCAGTTCTGGCAAATGTGGGGAGGTCTGTTGTGCAAGATTTTCTCACTTTAAGAAAGATACCACAATAAAGAAATAAAAGACTGGCATAAACTTAGAAAAATAGGGGTAAATATTAAGGTAATCACAAAGGAATCTAACAATCCTACAAATCAAAATAAAAAAGTAAAAAAATGTAAAGACTCAGCAAACACAAAATCAACAACAATGGAGAAGATGAAAAAAAAAATACATAAAGAAAAACAACTCAGCACAGAAAATTAAGGGGAACAAAGAAACTGTGAACAACACACAAAAAGAGACATCAGGATGACAGCACTAAACTCATACCTATCAATAATTACGCTGAATGTAAACGGACTTAATGTACCAATAAAGAGACAGAGAGTGGCAGATGGGATAAAAAAGCATGATCTGTCTATATGCTGCCTACAAGAGATGCACCTTAGACTTAAAGACACAAACAGGCTAAAACTCAAAGGATGAAAAAAATATATCAAGCAAACAACACTCAAATAAGAGTAGAAGTGGCAATATTAATGTCTGACAAAATAGACTTTAAAGTAAAATCCACCACAAAGGATAAGGAAGGGCACTATATAATGACTAAAGGGTCAATACACCAGGAGGACATAACTGTAATAAATATTTATGTTCCCAATGACAGGGCTCCAAAATACATAAAACAAACTCCAACAGTACTTAAAAGAGAGACAGACAGCTCCACAATAGTAGCAGAGACTTTAACATGCCACTTTTGGTGAAGGACAGAACATCCAGAAAGAAGCTCAACAAAGACACGGAAGAGCTAAATGCTACAATCAACCAACTTGATCTCATAGACATATACTGAACACTGCACCCAACAGCAGCCAAGTATACTTTCTTCCCAATGCACGTGGAACATTCTCCAGAATAGACCACGTATTAGGCCATAAAGCAAGCCTTAACAAAATCCAAAACATCGAAATATTGCAAAGCATCTTTTCTGACCATAAAGCCATGAAAGTGGAAATCAACAACACAAAAAGCAAGGAAAAAAAATCAAACACGTGGAAACTGAACAACACCTTGCTCAAAAACTACTAGGTTATAGGAGAAATTAAGGATGGAATAAAGAAATTCATAGATGCAAACAAGAATGAAAACACATCCTACCAGAACCTTTGGGACAGCAAAAGCAGTGCTCAGAGGTCAGTTTATAGCAATAAATGCACACATCCAAAAAATAAGAAAAGGCCATAATAAAAGCATTAACCCTACAACTGGAACAAGTAGAAAGAGAGCAGCTAAAGAAGCCCTCAGGCGCCAGAAGGAAGGAAATAATAAGAATTAGAGCAGAATTGAATGCAACAGAGAATAGAAAAACAATTGAAAGAGTTAACAAGTCCAAAAGCTGGTTCTTTGAAAAGATCAACAAAATTGATAAACCATTGGCCAAACTGACACAAGAAAAACAGGAGAGGAAGCAGATCACCCGTATAAGAAATGAGGTGGGTGATACCACAATAAAGCCAACCGAAATTAAAAGAATCATAACAGATTACTATGAAAAACTGCACTCTAGCAGATTTGAAAACCTAGAGGAAATGGACAAATTTCTAGAAACTCACTACCTACCTAAATTAACACAAACAGAGGTAGAACAATTAAATAAACCCATAACAAAAGAAGAGATTGAAAAGGTAATCAAAAAACTCCCAACAAAAAGAAGCCCGGGCCCGGATAGCTTCACTGGAGAATTCTACCAAACTTTCAGAGAAGAGATAACATCACTTCCACCAAAGGTATTTCAGAGCATAGAAAAGGATGGAATACTCCCAAACTCATTCTATGAAGCCAGCACAACCCTGATACCAAAACCAGGTAAAGACACCACAAAAAAAGAAAATTACAGACCAGTATCTCCTGAACATTGATGCAAAAGTCCTCAACAAAATTCTAGCCAATAGAATTCAGCAACATATCAAAAAAATAATTCACCATGACCAAGTGGGATTTATACCAGGTATGCAGGATGGTTCAACATTAGAAAAACAATCAATGTAATCCATCACATAAACAAAACAAAAGACAAGAACCACATGATTTTATCAATCGATGCAGAAAAGGCATTTGACAAAGTCCAACACCCATTCATGATAAAAACTCTCAACAAAATAGGAATAGAAGGGAAATTCCTCAGTATAATTAAGGGCATTTATACAAAGCCAACAGCCAACATCGTCTTAAATGGAGAGACTTTGAAAGCATTCCCCCTGAGAATGGGAACCAGACAAGAATGCCCTCTATCACCACTCTTATTCAACATTGTGCTGGAGGTCCCAGCCAGAGCAATTAGGCTAGAAAAAGAAATAAAGGGCACCCAAATTGGTAGCGAAGAAGTCAAAGTATCTCTATTTGCAGATGATATGATCTTATACACAGAAAACCCCAAAGAAGCCATAAGAAAACTACTGGAACTAATAGAAGATTTCAGCAAAGTTTCAGGATACAAGATAAACATACAAAAATCAGTTGGATTCCTTTACACCAACAAAGAAAACCTCAAAGAGGAAATCACCAAATCGATACCATTTACAATAGCTCCCAAGAAGATAAAATACTTAAGAATAAATCTAACTAGAGACGTAAAAGATCTATATAGAGAAAACCACAAGACACTACTGCAAGAAACTAAAAGAGACATGCCTAAGTGGAAAAACATACCTTGCTCATGGATAGGTAGACTCAACATAGTGAAAATGTCAATTCTACCCAAAGCAATCTACAGATACAATGCAATCCCGATCCAAATTCCACTGTCATTTTTTAATGAGATGGAGAAACAAATCACCAATTTCATATGGAAAGGGAAGAGGCCCCAGATAAATAAAGCATTACTGAAGAAGAAGAACAAAGTGGGAGGCCTCACATTACCTGATTTTAGAACCTATTATACCACCACAGTAGTCAAAACAGCCTGTTACTGGTACAACAACAGATACATAGACCAATGGAACAGAATTGAGAAACTAGATATAAGCTCATCCACCTATGAGCAGCTGATATTTGACAAAGGCCCAAAGTCCGTTAATTGGGGAAAAGACAGTCACTTTAACAAATGGTGCTGGCATAACTGGATATCCATCTGCAAAAAACTGAAACAAGACCCATATCTCTTACCATGCACAAAAACTATCTCAAAATGGATCAAAGACCTAAATGTAAAATCTAAAACGATAAAGATCATGGAGGAAAAATTAGGGACATCACTAGGAGCCCTAATACATGGCATAAACAGAATACAAACCATAACTAAAAATGCACAAACACAGAAGACAAACTATATAACTGGGAGCTCCTGAAAATCAAACACTCATGCTCATCAAAAGACTTCACCAAAAGAGTCAAAAGACAACCTACAGACTGGGAAAAAAATTTTGGCTACGACAAATCCAATCGGCATCTAATCTCTAAAATCTACAAGATACTGTAAAACCTCAACAACAAAAAGACAAATAACCCAATTAAAAAATGGTTATAAACAGGCACTTCGCCAAAAGAAGATATTCAGGTGGCTAATAGACACATGAAGAAATGCTCACGATCATTAGCCACTAGAGAAATGCAGATCAAAACTACAATGAGATATCATGTCACCCCAACAAGGCTAGCCTTAATCCAAAAAACACAAAATAATAAATGCTGGAGAGGTTGTGGAAAGACTGGGAACATGTATACACTGTTGGTGGGAGTGTAAAATGGTACAACCACTTTGGAAATCAATTTGGCGCTTCCTTAAAAAGCTAGAAATAGAAGTACCATACAATCCAGCTATCCCACTCCTTGGAATATATCCTAGAGAAATAAGAGCCATCATATGAGTAGATCTATGCACACCCGTGTACACTGCAGCACTGTTCATAATAGCAAAAAGATGGAAACAACCTAGGTGCCCATCAACGGACGAATGAATAGACAAATAACGGTATATCCACACAATGGAATACTACGCGATGATAAAGAACAACGATGAAGCTGTGAAACATCAGATAACATGGTGGAAGCTGGAATTTATTATGCTGAGTGAATTTAGTCAGTCACAGAAGGACAAATACTGTATAAGACCACTATTATAAGAACTCAAGAAAAGGTTTAAACACAGAAGAAAACATTCTTTGATGGTTATGAGGGTGGGGAGGGAGGGTGAGTGTTATTCACTAACTAGATGGTAGATAAAAATCATCTTAGGGGAAGGGAAGGACAGCACACACTACAGGGGAAGTCAGCACAACTGGACTAAACCAAAGCTAAGAAGTTTCCTGAATATAACCAAACACTTGGAGGGACAAAGTAGCAGGGGCAGGGGTCTGGGGACCATACTTTCAGTGGACATCTAGGTCAATTGGCATAACAAAGCTTATTAAGAAAATGTTCTGCATTCTACTTTGGTGAGTGACGTCTGGGGTCTTAAAAACCTGCAAGCGGCCATCTAAGATGCATCAGTTTGTCCCGACCACCTGGAATAAAGGACAATGAAGAACACCAAAGACACAAGGAAAGTATTAGCTCAAGAGACAGAAAAGGCCACATAAACCAGAGACTTCATCAGCCTGAGACCAGAAGAACTAGATGGTGCCTGGCTACCACCAATGACTGCCCTGACAGGGAACACAACAGAGAGTCCCTGACAGAGCAGCAGAAAGACGGGGTGCAGAACTTAAATTCTAGTAAGAAGACCAGACTTACTGGTCTGACTGAGACTGGAGGTACCCTGGAAAGCATGGCCCCTGGATTCTCAGAACCAGAACTAAAACAACTTCCGAGGCCAGCTCTTCAGACAGGGATTGGACTGGACTGTGGGACATAAAGTGATACTCATGAAGAGTGTGCCTCTTAGCTCAAGTGGATACAAGAGACTGAAGGGGCATCTTCTGTCCAGAGGTGAGATGGGAAGACAGAGAGGGTTAGGAGCTGGTTAAATGGACATGGGGAATCAGGGGTAGAAAGGAGGAGTGTGCTATCACAGAATGGGGTGAGTAATTAGGGTCAGATAACAACGTATGTATAAAATTTTGTACGGGAGACTAACTTGAAATGTAAACTTCATTTAAACTACAACAATAAAAAAATTAAAAGAAAGAAAGATACCACAGAATAGATTACTTCGTCTTGGTGTTATTATTTCTGCATGTGATGCTTGAAACAGTGGCATCTATCTTATACCCGTAAGGGGAACTAGGCTTTCCCTTTCTCCCAGGCCCTTCAAAGGTAAATTTTCTCCTGTAATATATATTAAGGAAAGGTTGCGGTTCAGGGAAGTTGTCTCTTAACCATCCCGAGTCCTTCATCTAAAAAAACCAGTTACCATCAAGTTGACCCTGATTCATGGTGACCCCATGTTTGTCAGAGTAGAACTGTGCTCTGTAGGGTTTTCAATGGCTGATTTTTTTTTTTCAGAAATAGATTGCCGGGACTTTCTTCTGAGGCACCTCTGAGTGTACTCAACTCTCCAATGTTTCAGTTAGCAGCCGAGTGTGTTAACCATTTGCACCAGCCAGAGTCTCCCAATGCTCCCAGGTACACTGTCAGTCTTCCTCACTTTGCAGCTGGCCATCTCTTGTAATTCCAGGAAACAGTACCCTCAGTAGACAACTGCTCCCTTGCACGAGTGCAAGTAGTAGAGTGGGTGTGTGGATCCTGCCACATTTCTCTTTTTTTGCTCTGTTGCTTTATTTACTATACCACCACCATCTGAGATTATAGATGTGCCAAGCTTTGCTAAGAGTTGAAGTGATTTTGAAGGAATTGCTATACAAGAAAAAAATTTAACTTTATATTTCATGAGACAACTGCTGAGGCAGAGACTGCCAGTTGCCTGTCCATTATGCATTCTCCCCTTCTCTACCCCTTTTTTATTTTTTTAAATCATATTTTATTATGTTTTTGGGGAAGGTTTCCACAGCAAATTAGGTTCTTGTTTAACAGTGTCTACACAAATTGTTCAGTGACAATTTGATACATTTTTCACCAAGTGTCAACATTTTCATTATTTCCTTTCTGGTTGTTCCGTTTCCAGTAATCTATTTTCCCTGTCCCATTACCTTCTCATCTTTGCTTTAGGGTAATTGTTGACTGTTTGGTCTTATTTTGATGACTAGTGTTCATGGGTGATATTCTTTATTTCATGAGCCGATCTGTTATTTAGCTAAAAGTTGACTTGAGGGGATAGTTTCAGTTCAAGGTTTAAAGGTATATCAGAGCAGCGGTATCGGCGAGTCCTTTAGTATCAACTGGTCCAGTAAGTCTGGACTTTTTAAGAATTTGAGTGCTGTTCCACATTTTTTTCTCCCATTCTATCAGGATCTATCTATTATGGCCTTGATCAGAATGGTCGGTAGCAGTAGATGGGCACCATCTAGTTCTTCTGGTGTCAGGGTAGCTGAAGTCGTGGTTAGTCCTGTAGACTAGTTTCTTCTTCGAGTCTTTGGTTTCCTACTTTCCCTTTTGCTCCTGATGAGTAGAGACCAATAATTGTATATTCGGTGGCTGCTCACAAAGTTTTAAGATCCTAGATACTACCTATCTAATTAGGGTGTAGAACATAAACTTTATGAACTATATATTATGCCAATTGACTCAGTTCTCTCATGAGACTAAGCCTTCAAAGTCCCAAGCCTTCAAATCCAGAAAACCTATCCCTCGAGGTGTTTGATTATGTTTAAGAAGTATCCATAACTGTGCCCTCTATGTGCATTATTATATATATATGTGTAAAAGACAGTGCCACTGAGTCGATTCTGATATATATGAATATATATGCATGCACATACATATAAGTATATACATATAGGTACAGATACATCTGTATATGCACACACGTATACACACATATACATACCTATATAGGCAGTCCTCGGGTTACACAAGTCTGACTTATGGCCAACTTGTACTTAAGAATGAACCGCCGTTAAGCTTATTACAGTAAATTCCCAGGTTAAGAACATCTGATTTACGGACAACTCATACCTAAGAATGAACTTCCATAAAGCCTACTGTATTAAAAATTTTTAGTTAAATGCAATGGTTTGTAATAACGAATGCACACACTACTTTGTGACACCCAAGAAAACATTTCGTGGTTTGGAAGTGTTTCTTAAGTGTTTTACATGCATAGAAAAGTAAAATATATGCTATATACTAAGACAAACATTTGACTAACTGACGCTAAATAAGAACCATATGTACCTATTCCGACTTACCTGCAAATTCAACTTAAACACAGACTTAGGAACAGATATCATTCATAACCCGGGGACTGCCTGTATGCTTATAATGAAATGCGCAAACATCTGGAGTTAGAAAATCAAAAAGGAAGAACAGACACAGCACTTCTTAAGCTGAAAGAATTGAATAAAAAATTCAAGCCTTGAGCTGCAATGTTGAAGGATTCTATGGGCAAAATGCTGAACAATACAGGTAGCAGCAAAACAATATGGAAGGAATATGCAGAGTCACTCTACCAAAAAAAAATTGGTTGACATTCAACCATTTCAGGAGGTAGTATATGATCAAGAACTGATGGTACTGAATGAAGAAGTCCAATCTGCAGCAAAGGCATTGGCAAAAAAACAAGTCTTCAGGAATCAACAGAATACTAATTGAGCTATAAGAAACAGATGCAAAACTGGAAGCACTCAGTTGTCAATGCCAGGAAATTTGGGAGACAGCTATCTGCCCAACAGACTGGAAGAGATACATGCCCATTCCAAAGAAAGGTAATCCAACAAAATGCGGAAATTACTGAACAATATCATTAATATCACACGCAAGTAAAATTTTGTGAAAGATAATTAAAAAATGGTAGCAGCAGTACATTGACAGGGAACTGCCAGTAATTCAAGCTGGATTCCGAAGAGAACATGGAATGAGGGATATCATTGCTGATGTCAGAAGGATCTTGGCTAAAAGCAGAGAATACCAGAAAGATGTTAAAGAGCCCTATACGTGCCTATGCAAAGGCATTCGACTGAGTGGATCATAACAAATTATGGATAACATTGCAAAGAACAGGAATTCCAGACACTTAATTGTGCTCATGTGGAAACTATATCTAGACCAAGAGGAAGTTGTTCAAACAGAACAAGGGGATACTGCATGGTTCAAAATCAGGAAAGGTGTGCGTCAGGGTTGTAACCTTTCACCATACTTATTCAATCTGTATGCTGAGCAACTAATCTGAGAAGCTGGACTATATCAAGAAAAATGCAGCATCAGGATTGAAGGAAGACTCATTAACAATTTGCAATATGCAGAAGAAACAATCTTGCTTGCTGAAAATGAGGAGGACTTGAAGCACTTACTGATGAAGATCAAACACCACAGTCTTCAGTATGGATTACACCTCAACATAAAGGAAACAAAAAACCTCACAACTGGACCAATAAGCAACATCCTGATAAATGGAGAAAAGACTGAAGTTGTCAAGGATTTCATTTTACTTGGATCCATAATCCACGCCCATGGAAGCAGTAGTCAAGAAATCAAACAATGCGTTGTATTGGGCAAATCTGCTGCAAAACACCTCTTTCAAGTGTTGAAAAGCAAAGCTGTCACTTTGAGGACTAAGGTACACCTTACCCAAGCCAAGGCATTTTCAGTCAGCTCATATACATGCGAAAACTGGACAATGAAAAAGGAAGACTGAAGAAGAATTGATGCATTTGAATTATGGTGTTGGTGAAGGATATTGAATATACCATGGACTGCCAGAAGAATGAACAAATCTGTCTTGGAAGAAATACAGCCAGAATGCTCCTTAGAAGTGATGATGTGAGACTTCCTTTCATGTACTTTGGACATGTTACCAGGATGGACCAGTCCCTGGAGAAGGACATCATGGTTGGTAACACAGAGGGTCAGAGGAAAAAGAGGAAGAACTTCTACAAGATGGACTGACACAGTGGCTGCAACAATGGGCTCAAACATAGCAAAGATTATGAGGATGATGCAGGACCGGGCAGTGTTTCGTTCTACCAGACATAGGGCCACTATGAGTTGGAACTGACTTAACAGCACCTAACAACATACACATATATGCATGCATACATACATGCATATGTAAGTACATATTTTTTGTTATTGTTGTTGCTGTTGCAAAATTATATACGTCATAACACTTAACCAAAAACATCCTTTAGTCTTGTGTACTTCTTAGTGACATCATTTACCTTGGTGAAGCTGTGTGCACTTCACCCACATTTGGTGTTACCTTTTCCATCACTAAAAATAATGAGTGTCTACTATCTAGAGAGTAATCCCCCACCACCACCACATCCCTGGTAACCACTATTAAACATGTATATATATATATATTTTGGTCTTATTATAACGTGAGACCATTCAATATTGGTCCTTTTGTGATTGACGCATTTCACGCAGGATAACGTCCTCCGGGTTCACTCATGTTATAAGATGTTTCAGGAACTCGTCATTATTCTTTATTGCTACATAGTATTCCATTGTATGTACATACCACATTTTGTTTGTCCATTCATCTGTTGATGGACACTTAGGTTGTTTCCATCTTTTTGCTATTTTGAATAGTGCTGCTGGAAGAGGCTGCATAGGCCCAGTTCACTATTGTTTACTCCCCCACTGCTAACTGCCACAGTTGTCTCATGATATTTTTTTCCTCCAGTCTCTACAAAAAGGTTTAAGATTAACCGATGTTCCTCCCTGGAGGGTAGAAAACAAGTGATAATGATCTAAGAATGAAAAACCAAACAAAGCATCCATCTTGTGACAAGAGTAAGCAGGATGTCACTAGATAATCCCCAAAGATGTTGCCAGATAACCTCTAAGAATACCAGTGGAAGGTTAACTCATCTAAGACATCACCACCTTAAAGAAAAACTACCATAAAAGATCCATAATCCTGTCCCTATAAGACTCCAGCCGATCTCCAGTTGGGGAGACGGGTTTTTTGGAGGAATCTATTCCCCTCTGTCTCCTATATATCGATATATAATAAACATCTTGCTGCTCACCTCACCCGTCTCTGAATTGGCTATTGTGGCAGGCGGCTCCAATCCATGTTATTGTGGTAACACAGCAATGAACATAGGTGTGCATATGTCTGTTCATGTCACTTCTATTAGATTTCTAGGTTATGTACCTAGCAGTGAGAATCCTGGATCATAAGGTAGTTCTATTTCTAGTTTTTTGAGGGAGCATCATACTGTTTTTCATAGTGGTTGTACCATTTTACAATTCCACCACCAGTGGCCGAGGGTTCCCATCTCTCCACATTCTTGCCAGCATTTGTTGTTTTCCGATTTTTTTTATCAGTGTCTCTTTAGCAGGGGTGAGATGGTATCTCATTGCAGTTTTGATTTGCATCTCTCTAATGGCTAACGACCGTGAATATCTTTTCATGTGTTTGTTGGCTGCTTGAATGTCCTCTTTGGTGAAGTGTCTCTTCAAGTCCTTTGCTCATTTTTAATTAGCTGTTTATCTTTTTGTTGTTGAAGTTTTTTATGTATTTTAGAGATTAGACCCTTATTGGATATGTTGTTCCCAAAGATTTTTTCTCGTCTGTAGGTTGTCTTTTTCCTCTTTTGATAGTCTTTTGATGGTATAAGTATTTAGTTTTTATGAGGTCCCAGTTATCTAATTTGTCCTTTGCTGTTTGTGCATTTGTACTTGTGTTAGATAATTTTTTTAAATTGTGTCCCATAGCTTTGTCTCTATGTTTTCTTCCAAGAAATTTATAATTTCAGCTTTAACATTTAGGTCTTTTGTCTATTTTGAGTTAGTTTCTGTGTATGGTGTGAGGTATGTGTCCTGTTTCATTTTTCTGCAAGTGGATATCAAATTTTGCTAGCACCGTTTGTTGAAGAGACTGTTTCTTCCCCATAGAATGGATATTGACACCTTGTTGAAAATTAGTTGTCCATAGATGGATGGATTTATTTCTGGGTTCCCAGTTCTATTCTACTGGTCTATATGTGTATCATTGAGGCATTACCTGGCCGATATGATTATTGTAGCTGAATAGTATGCTTTCAGATGAGGAAGTGTAAGGCCTCCTATTTTGTTCTTTTTCTTCAATTTTGCTTTGGCCATTCAGGGCCTCTCTTTCCATATAAAATTAGTGATTAGTTTTTCCACTGCAGTAGAGAATGTTGTTGGAATTTTCATTGGGACTGTACTGTGCCTATAGATCACTTTGGGTAGAACCGACATTTTCACAATATTAAGTCTTCCAATCCGTGAACACCAGAATGCCTTTTCATTTATGTAGGTCTCTTTTAGTAGTGTTTTATAGTTTTCATTGTATAAGTCTTTTATATCTCAGATTGGGTTTATTCCTAGGTATTTTATCAAATTTGGGGCTGTTGTAAATGGCATTGTTTTCTTGATTTCCTTTTCAGATTTCTCCCTGTTAGTGTAAAGGAACACAATTAATTTTTGTGTGATTATCTTGTACCCTGCAATATTGCTGAATTCTGCTATTAGATCCAGAAGCTTTCTTGCAGAATCTTTGGGGTTTTTTGTGTATAGAATCATGTCATCTGCAAGTAAGAATAGTTTTCTGTCTTCTTTATCAATCTGGATACTCTCTGTTTCTCTTTCTTGCCTTATTATTCTGGCTAGACTTCCAGTACAATATTGACTAAAAGTGGTGATAATGAACATATTTGGCTCATTCCCATTTTTCAGGGAATGGCTCTCAGTCTTTCTCCATTGAGAATAATGTTGGTTGTTTGGTTTGTATATATGCCCTTAATTATGTTGATGAATTTTCCTTCTATTCCTATTTTGCTGAGATTTTTTATCAGGAAAGGGCCTTAAATTTTATCAGATGCCGTTACCACAACAATTGAGATTATCGTGTGGTTCTTTCCCTTTGTTTTATTTATGTGGTGAGTTACATTGATTGATTTTCTATTGTTGAACCACCCTTGCATTCCTGGTATGAATCCCACTTGATCATGATGTATGATTTTCTTAATATGTTGTTGTATTCTGTTTGCTAGAATTTTAGCGAGAATTTTTGTATCTATACTCATGAGAGATATTGGTCTGTAATTTTTTTTGGTGATGTCTTTACTTCGCTTTGGTATCAGGATGATGTTGGTTTCATGGAATGAGTTAGGGAGTATTCTTTCCTCTTTTATATTTTGTAAGAATTTGAGTAGAATTGATGTCAACTCTCCTCTGAATGTTTGATAAAATTTCCCGGTGAAGCCATTTTGTTCTAGGCTTTTTTTTTTTTTAATTTATTTTTTAATTTTTTATTTTATTGTACTTCAGGTGAAGGCTTACAGAACAAATAGTTTCTCATGAAACAGTAGTATACATATTGTTTTATGACATTGGTTAACAACCCCATCACATGTCAACCCTCTCCCTTCTTGACCTTTTTTTTTTTTTTTGGTGAAAATACACATAGCCAAAGATATACCGTTTCAAAAATTTCTACATACACAGTTCAGTGACATTGACTACGCTCTTCCAATTGTGCTGTTATTCTCACTTAAGATGAAGGCTTACAGAACAAAATAGTTTCTCATTTAACAGTTACTACAAATGTTGCCCTATGACAATGGTTAACAATCTCACAACACATCAGCAATATCCTTACTCAACCTTGGGTTCCCTATCACCAGCTTCCTTGTCCCCTTCTGCCTTCTGGCCCTTGTCACTGGACTCCTGTACCTTGTTAGTCTCATTTGGTTTTACAGGGCTGTCCACTCCCAGGCTGAACAGTGAACCTCGGAGGTAACTTCACCACTTGCTCTCGAGGTTTCTCCAGTCTCCTTTAGGCCAGTAAATCTGATCTTTTTTTTGTGAGTTAGAATTATGCTCTACATCCTTCTCCAGCTCTGTCTAGAACCCTCTGTTGTGATCCTGGTCAGAGCAGTCAGTGGTGGTAGCTGGGCACCATCTAGCTATACCGGACTCAGTCTTGTGGAGGCCTTGGTAGCTGTGGACAGTCCTTTTGACTAATCTTTTCCTTGTAGCCTGTTCTCTTCATTCTCCCTTGCTCCCGAAGGGATGAGACCAGTGGAGTATCTTAGATGGCCGCTCACAGGCTTTTAAGACCCCAGACACTAATCACCAAGGTAGAATGTAGAGCATTGTCTTTATAAGTTGTGTCATGCCAATTGAGCTAGATGTTCCCCGAGACCATGGTTCCCACAGCCCTCCGTCTAGGCTTTTTTTTTGTTGGGAATTTTTTGATGGCATCTTCAATCTCTTCTTTTGTTATGGGTCTGTTTAGATTTTCTACCTCTATTTGTGTTAGCTTAGGTAGGTATCCAAAACCCAAAAAACCAAACCCACTGCCATCGGGTCAATTCCGACTCATAGCAACCCTGTAGGACAGAGAAGAATTGTCCCATAGGGTTTCCACAGCTGTAAATCTTTATGGAAGCAGACTGCCACATCTTTCTCCTGCAGAGTGGCTAGTGAGTTTGAACTGCTGACCTTTTGGTTAGCAGCTGAGCACTTAACCACTGCGACACCAGGGCTCCTTTCCTTTATTATTAGAGGTGGCAATATGCCCCTCAAAAAGAGTGTATCTCCCAATTTCCCTTGTAACTAGGAGTGGCCATGTGACCAAATTATGGCTAATGAGACATAAATGGAAGATGTTGACAAAGACATCTGGGAAATTTTCTAGAAAAAGCTTCCAGCTATTTTGTGACCTTAAAAATAAAAGCCATATGCTGACATAGTAGAACAAAACCAAAGAGACTGGGTCCTTGAAGAACGTGGAGTGCCATACTGGCCCTAAAACCACCTGTTATGGATTGGATTGTGTCCCTCAGAAATATATGTTGTAAACCTTAACCTCTATGCCTGTGGTCATAATCTCATTTGGGAATGGACTGTCTTTGTTATGTTAATGAAGCAGGATTAGTGAAGGTTGTGTTTTGAGTCAATCTCTTTTGACGTATAAAAGATTAAAAAAGCAAGTGAGCGAGCAGAGGAGAAACAGAAGCTGAAGAGGCCAGGACCTTTTTCTAGAGCGGACAAAGAGAGAGAAAGCCTTCTCCTAGAGCCGGTGCCTTGAATTCAGACTTCTAGCCTCCTAAACCGTGAGAGAATAAATTTCTGTTTGTTAGAGCAATCCACTTGTGGTATTTTTGTTATAGCAGCACTAGATAACTAAGGCACCATCACTTCTGGACTTCTTCCTCATGAGAAATTAATTTTAAGTAGCTTAAGAAGCTGTCTTTTTTTTTTTTTTTTTTTTACTTTTTTATTATATGCAGCTGAATCTAACTCTTAAGTCAAAAGTATCAAAAGAATATAAATCATTGCAGGAGGTTCCCTCTTGGGTGCACCCAAATCCCTAGCTTTGTTTCTTATCTTCATAACTGCTTTTCTTTCTGAGAGCATCTCCTTTGTTCAAATTTCCTTCTCTAAAATCATCTTTAATACCTCCACCCAGGAGATCCATGTCTGGCTCACAGGTCTCATACCAGGATCCATTCTCCCTTCCCAAGCCAAATATTTTCCTAAATCTAAATTATTCAGTCTATTTAGAATATAACTTTAGCAAGGGAGTCCAGGGTAGGTGTGGGTATTCCAAATCCAGTTCCCTTGGAGATATTTTCACCTAATTCTTCCTGGTGTCCAGTAATTATTATATGAAACACACTCACGTCTCTCAAATGTAGGCATTAATTCTGAGACAGTACTGTACTGTGAGTACATGTACTGTCTCCATGCTGAGAAAGAGAAACATTTGACTCTTCTGTAATCACCATAGCTTCCCCCTGCTCACTATAAACATAGCATTCTATTTTGCAGAGGAATGCCAGTCCTTTTTTTATCTTCCAACTTTCAGACTGTGCCTACCAGGCATTAAAAAATAAAAACCTTAGAAACTGGCTTAAGAATCAGGCCCATAATTGAGCTATCTCTCTCTTAGTGGCCACTACTTTGCTACACAAAGACCAAGGTTTGGAATTACCACTTGTCTTCACTCTATGCCAAATTAAATTCTTGTAGGTGTCATCCTCCTACTACCCTCTACTAAATTAAATTCTTGATTAAGGTTTTATACTCCCACTGCTCCAAAAGAAGAGAGGCAATATGAAGACTTATTATTCTCTGATACAAGTAACTCTCCACCCTCATGGATGGGGATGGGGTAGGGAGGAGGTTTGCTTTTCTGGTTTTATAAACAGCATATTCTTATAGAGAAGTTTTCCAGACTGGGTGTAATCAGTGTTCTGTGTGTTTTTTGAACTTCTGCTACTGACCTTTTGCTTGTTTGCCTGTTCATCAAGGTTGAACATTTGCCTAGTGGCCTGTAGGATCATCTGCAATGTAAAAAATTTTTGAACCATATTGGGAAGGGAGTTGTCTGGCATCCCAGGAACTTTCTAGTGATCTTGTAGACTGTGATCTGCTTTTTGCATAAAGCTATTATTTCAACACAGGGCAAATAAGGAAAAAGAAAATAAATATACTCTAATCAGTCTATTTGGCTCCTTGTTGAACAATTACATCAAAAAGTTTAGTGGGGAGGTTTCAATAAGTAGCCAGAGTGAAAAACTTCTCTAGTTAAAAAATAAAATTCATATTTACCATTAGTGATGCGGTCTCAGATATCTAAGAAGGGACTATTTTGTTCCATATAAGAACCATTATACTACTACAACTGTAGTATTTATCAACCTTATATATCCGTAGACAAATGAAATGCTAAGGCAAGAAAAGCAAATCAACTCTTAATTTTACCACAATAGGCTAACTTCAGTTCACAGAGGAAGAAGAATTATAGGCAGTAGATTAAATGAAAAGATAAAAAAGGGAAAAGGAAAGGAGATATCTCTTTTTTTCTGCTACCCTTCTCACAGTTCTTCTTTCTACCTCCCATTCTTTGAAAAGTTTAGGGTGAATCACAAGTTAGTTAACGGATTAGAGCTAGGTAAGTTAAGGGAGATTCATGTTAAGGGCTGTTCAAAGGAAAGTATCCATGGATGCTTGTGAAGAGTAGAAATATTTTAATGAAAGTCCTTAACTGACACATAACATCCAGGTACTACAGCAGTCTAGAAAAATTAACAAAAACAAATCAAAACTAGAGAAAATTTTCAGCTACAATAAAACTAGGGAACTGACGTAACCTATACCAGAAAGTATAAATAATATTTTCCAACTTGTACCTAAATTAAGGAAAGCAGTAAGATTTGGCAAGCATTTCCTCCAAACAGGAATTCAGTGCCATTTGTAGAAAGTAAATGAGATGGTCCTGAAGGCCTAGGAACAATCAGAAACTTGAAGAAATAAGGGTTAGGAACCTGAGTAGGCCATGGAAAATTTAAAGAGTACACCCTTGGGCCCATTTCAAGATGGTAAGGAAAACAGAACAAAAGAAGAGACATATACTATACATTTTTCCCCCAGAGAACTCAGTTTCCAGACCCATAATTGAATTCTGGAAGTGAGAAGAGGCTGAAGTGGAAGGAATTAACAATGACTTACAAGCAGATCTGCAATTTTTGACCAAAATAAACTGAGCAAAGTAAATAAGCACTGACTATCAAATAAAAATCTTATAGTCTAGATCTCCTTAAACTCTCAACAAGCACACCTAACACCCAGATCTTGGTTTCTAATACCATACTCCAGCCAAAGGAACCAGGACTCCTTGGAGAAAAGGTTGATTCTAGTACTGTGGCAGAAAATACACAAGTTGAGACCGGAGCATCTTATAGTACCAGAAAGTAGAGAAGTGCTCAAAAACACAAAAACAAAAACCACCACTGACAACAGTTCATAAGGGACACAAGAACCAAATGAAAGAGCTCCTAACGGCCAAAGCTAGAACAATTTGAGCAACAAAATAAAGTAGTATTGGATTATAATCTAAAGTATAATACAATTATCCATGGCTTTATACTTATATAAATAAATGACTGAATAAATAAATAAATGTGGGAGAAGAAACAGATCTCCGATACAGAATTCTAAATAATTTAAGTAGCTACTACTTCCTCAAGGAGACGGAGCATAAAGTCCTACTCCTTAAGTGTGGGCTACACATAGTAATTTCATTCCAAAGAGTAGAGTATGGAAAGAGGAGGAAAAAAGAGTAACTTTACAGTGTAGAAACCTGAAAAACACTATCTCAGACAGGTAATCAAGGTCAACATCAACAGTGATAAGTAGTGTTGATAATATATATTCTTGATATGATGTGATGAAAATAGCACTTTACTTCTGTGGTCATTGTCCTAAAAACCCATAACCCCAGAATAAACTTGAGAAAAATATTAAAGAAATCCCAAATTGAAGGACATTGTACAAATTTCCTGACCAATACTCCTTAAAACTTTCGAGATCATCAAAAACAAGAAAAGTCTGAGAAACTGTCACAGACGAGAGGAGCCTAAGGAGACATGACAACAAAATGTGTTCAGACTTAAACCTGAATAAAGGACTTCAGTTAATGATAATGTGTCAGTATTGGTTCTTTAATTATAAGAAATGTACCATACTAGTGTAAAATAAACAAACAAACAACCAGAAAACTCTGCCGTTGAGTTGACTCCTACTCATAGTGTTACCGAACCTGGAAAGGTAGGTCCTTGTGTTACTGCAATGGCGGGTCTGAGCTGCCTGCTGCAGAAGCCAATACTGAGACAGGGGTGCGGTGAGCAGCAAGAGTGTTTTATTGTATATCGATATACAGGAGACAGAGGGGAATGAGCTCCTCCAAAAGACCTGTCTCCCCTTTGGAGACTCGCTGAAAGTTTTTTTATAGACAAGATCATAGTTTTTTTCTGGTGATTACATTCTGCACCTGGCAATCCTTGAAGGTCATCTTGCCCCGTTATTATCACATCGAAGATGAGTTACTCTACCCTTCAAGATCATTCTACCTCTCAAAGAGAAACTTAGTTAAACTTCAAAGTCATTGGAAAGCAAGGGGGTGGGAGGATAGGAGGAAAACAAATCAAAATCATAGGAGTGAACTATGCAAGCTAGGCATTAACAATACCACAAAACCCAGGAAGCTAGGCCTATACTGTTGGCAATAAACAATAAATGTGAAATTTCCACCTAGCTCCTTTCAGTCCCCCCTTTTGTTGGAAGTTTCTCAATCTTGGGAAACAGGGCGCCGTTCTCCTCTGGCTACTTCTTGCTGACTAGGGGCGTCAACCAGGGTCAAGGACTTTCAATGTGTGTTGATTTTTTCCCAGGTTTTCAACAGGACCCGATCTCCAGGTTGGAACCTATGAAGGACAGTGTCAGAAGGGAAAGACAAACAGCAAAAAGCATATTGATTAGCAGTGTTTATAATAGTTCTGAGAGAAAGGACCCAGTCTCTTTTCTCCACCTCGGTCATTACGGAGGTGGGGAAAGTCGACATTTTCAGGAATGGTCTCCCATGTACTAGTTTATAAAGGCTTAATTTAAGCCTGCTTTGAGGAGCTACAGAGATTCTTAGCAGGGCAATGGGCAAAACTTGTATCTAGGTAGAAAGTGTTTCTTGGCAGAGCTTGGCTAGAGTTTTCTTCAGAGTGTGATTCATCTTAGTCTTCTCGGTTGACTGTGGCCTTCAGGCTGAATGTAATTTCCAATTAATGTCCAGAGGCTTACTAACCTCTTGTGTGACCATTGTCACAAAGGCTCCCCCATTGTCACTTTGGATGGATATTGGCAGCCCAAAATGAGGGATAATTTCTTTGAATAGTACTTCAGTTACCTCTTGAGCTTGTTCAGTCCGACAAGGGAAAGCCTCTACCCACTCTGAGTAGGTATCCATGAAGACCAACAGGTAACTGAAGCTCCCGGGTGCCCGCGGCATTACTGTGAAATCCACTTGCCAGTCTTCTCTCATGTTTGTTTCTCGGTGTTGGACTCTTGGTTCCGTTGGGTGGGGTGCAGTCTCTGGATTGTGTCTTGCACATAGACGACAACCTCTTTGTAACATCCTGGGTAGTTTTTAGGAAATTCGGCCAGGCGACCACCTGTTGGATTCACTCGAGGCTGGCACCGCTCTCATAGTGAGCTTCTTCATGTAGAGCTGATACTATAACATATACTTGGGTCTTGGGTGACGGTACTTTCTTTTAGAGTTTATCAGCCATTTAGAATGAGAAATGAGGTGATAGCCCCATTCTTCAGCCCTAGCCAGGTCCTGGGTGGTGGAGCTCTTGGCCTCTTGTTCTTCTCTCTGGACCTGGAGGGCCTAGGGCAGCTGTCAGCAAGGCCACTTTTTGCTTCATTCATTTTTTTTTTTCCATCACCTGATTTTTAGTGTTGAAGACTTTAAAAACAATTTCAAGTAATTGCCCTGCCCAAACCTCGACAGCGCCCTCACCAAAAACAATACTCTGATGGGTGTGGCAGGGGCAAACCGTACCTGAGGTAGTCGAACTCTCTTTTTTGGCTCTCTCTCTCCACCAACCTCCTCTACCCCCTCCTTACTAGAATCAGGCTCCACCTCTCTCCATCCTGACCTATTGACTGCGACCATGCCTTCTCCATACAGGGAAGGGGAGACCAAAGCAGGTACCAAGACTAATCTTTTTGAGAGGAAGTCCTCTGTTGAGGACTCAGGGAGCACCTTTGTCTTCGGTTTTGCCTGAAAAAGAACTTGGTCAGAAGGGTTTAAGGTCTGGTACAGGGACATGAATGCTTCGACATAGGGGACCTCATCCCATTCCTTTTCTTCCTTACAAAACAAATCAAGCAGCAGAATCATATGGTAAGCCATGGACCCATGTTGTGGCATCCTCCCTGGTCTCTTAATTGATACTGGGGCCACACATCATTGCATAAAAATAACAATTTTTTTCTTTCGGATCATGATCTTGTTATAGAATCTTTTATCAAAAATGTTCAATGAATGGTAATTGGGCACTATTTAGTCTTTAAGATCTCAAGCACCATACAGCAAACTAAGAAATAAAACAGAAACACCTACAACAATATTAGGCCAATTGTCTGAAATAATCAACAAAACCATGACCCTAAGGTCTTTGAACCAGGGAAACAATTCTCATGATGTGTTTGTTTATGTATAAGCAGTATCAGTAACTATTTTTCATGTGTCTCAACAGCTACTACATTCTGCAAAAACCTCAGATTGAGTATTAATATAAATACAGCAATGTTTATCTATTAAGGCACAAACTATTTCTTGAGAGACTAACAGGAAGGCCAATACTATTCTATTTTGTAAAATCATAGCTCATATTTTAGACACTTTTCTGGTTATGATATTTACAACTTTGTTAAGTTTACCAACAGGAACTTTTAATTCAAGAGTTATAATATTTAAACCCATTAGTTAGATAATTTAGGAGAAAGGAAAATGGTTTCTTAAATTCAGAAAGTAGGACCTTAAAACATTTGCAATATTCTCACATAAAACCCATAGTATCTTTTCATTTACTAAGTCTTATGTAGTCAGTTTTTGTTCCATGTGATTCTGGATCAGCAGCAGCCTGTAAATTCATCAGCTTCTGCATAAGAGTTCTGGAAATCTTGATTGAGTCTAGTCACAGCCTTTTCATAAGCCCAACATCAAACATTTTCAGCAAATCAGTAAAGTAAAAACTTGTCTGTAGATGACAAAATTTAATATGGCCATGATTAATTTATAAAATAATACTCTTATAGCAAAAGACCTGATAGAAGTTAATTACAAGCACATGTTAAAGGCCAAATAAAATCTGTTAAGAAAAAAAAAACTATGGATTAAAAATATTTTTAAATACAACCATTAACCATTTTTTTTAAGAGCTTCAGATATAATACATAACAATCTTGAGACATAATACCAGGATATACTAAGTCAGGATATACCAAGAATATGCTAAGATTATCAAATCTTTAAACATCTGAATAGTAATAACAGAAAACTTCATAAGCAAATGATGTGAATTCCCAATCAAACCATTGGCTTTGACAAAGTTGCGATCAGGTTAGCAATTAAGAAATAATAATAAAATTATGACATAATATTATGCATTTGTTGTCTAATATTAGGCAAAAACACAAGAGAAAATACTAGCATGTAACTCTTAACCCAAAGAGAATCAGGTGTTTTTCTTGATTTTGACAACACCTTCCATGTAATTTATAAAATAAAATTTTTAGCACTTTTCTTTTATAAGATTTTTTTTTGTGACTTTCCACGAAGTTTCAGAATTGTCAAGAGTTTATTATAGGTCACTGTGAAACAATACTTACTATTTAATCAAAGATTTTAAAGGAAAAATTTTGGCTTTTTTTTTTTTTTCTAAAAGCCATGTGGCTTTGTTTATGGCTCATAAATCTTATTCTAATGAGAGACCAAATCTCTGCCTCAGAGGCCGATTACATAAAGAATAAACCCATCAACCTAGAAATCAAAGAAAATTTTGTTATTTTAACAGCAAGAAACTCAATTCCTTTGTTTAATATTTTATTTAATGTTAAAGTTCCTAAAAATCTCATCAATTAAACTTTAGTTAGACAAACTTTTGACCCTATTAAATAAATTTCCTTTTAATAAACCTCTTAAACATCTTTGTTGCATACCTCTTACAGTGCATTCTTTTAAAATGGCAAAAATGAACACACTTATTAGCAGACTTAAATATATATATATTCTTTTTCTTGTGGCATAGAAAGCAAAAGTATATGAGCTTAAATTATGACAAACATCTATTAACTCAATCTAATATCAGTAAGTTACATAAAATGTCTTGGGAATTATTTTAAGCCTGTGTATAATAAAACATAACTGTTGTTGCAAGAAGACTGTTTAAATATCATAATTTCCATTTAACTTTTAGTATTTCTTGTATTTTTCAATCTAATTTTAGCTCTTAGAGATTTTATCATCTGGCTTTGGAAATCAGGAAGACTCTGTTCAGTTGACCAATTCATTGATATGGATATAACTTTAAGCCTCTGGCTACTCCTGGAAACATTTTTCCAGGCCATTTCAGGTGTGTCTCATTGTAATTCCTATTCCTTTTGACTTCTTAGAGTCCCCCTATAATAGAAAGAACTTGTTTAAGTTCTTTTATGTCTGGGATCTACCTAATTTCTGATAACTATAGCAAAGCAGCAATTTTTCTAATCTTTGTCTTAAAAGGGTCTCTGTATAGTTGGAAAAGGTCTTTTAAAAGCTTCCCTGGAGCTACACATCCTTGGGCACTGGGGACTGCGGCAAAGGAGGCCTGATCTTGCCCCACCCTCATGCTCTTGATTCATAGAAGACATTTACACATGTTTAAGCTGACCTAGGCATTTTGAAGGGCAAAAGGTAACTAATTTCTTTCTTTTTTGTTCCTTTGTTTGGTATTTTGTACACTCTCACTTTCAATTCCCCCCCCCCCCTTTTTTTATTACACCAGCTTCCCTGGTCTCTTTTCAAAGGAGCTTCTCTGCTCCTGTGGCCTTGGTCCCCCTCCTTTTGTTTTCTTGAGGGATGGCCTTCAGCCTGCACTGAGGTAGCTAGGAAGGCTGCCTGGTGCTTTTGGTCTGCAACTTTCATTCTTCCTTGCCCCTTATCTCAGCCAGAGTAAAGCTGGCAGGCCAGCTCTACTAGCCAAGGGATTTTTAACCCTGTATCTCCTTATTTCTGAAGCTTTCTCCTAATATTGGGGGTACTTTGTTATGTAAAGATTATATTGACCACTCTGGCATTTTCAGGGCTCTCAGGATCCAGATCAGTGAATTTGTGAGCATGGTCTTAAGATATCACGGCTGTCTCAAGAACCAGTCTCACCTGGGATATTTTCACTTTCCCTAACAGCCAAATCAGAGTGCCCAAGTAGACGGTATAATATTAGTTACACACAGACAATGGACAGGACAGACACAGAACCACAGTAAACGAATGGACAGGACAGATACAGAACCGCAAAAGACAAATCCCACAAGCTGACGGAAGTGCTCTTGACCCCTTCAACCCTCAGACAGCCCTGATTGCCGAGAGAGGTGCTCTTAGACAATCTCAAACTCCCAGACACACCCACAAGAAATCCCACAAGCTGACAGAAGTACTTCTGACCGCTTCAACCTCTCAGACGGCCCTGACTGCTGACAGAGGTGCTCTTACAGAATCTCAACCTCCCAGACACACTTACGAGCACTCACACGCTCAAGACCATGGCCAACCAAAACCAAAACTCTGGAGTCAACAAGAGTCTTTTCTTTGTGACCCTACTCATAGGGATCGGCCATCTGAGGTGCTTCCGGCCTCAGAAACCAAGGGCTCAGGTCCCATTCTGGTAACCTCGGGACGTCCCTATCCACCCAGGCCCTGAGCGCAATAGGGAGAGGAATCATGGACTCACCTTAGGATCTTAAACCAGTCTTGCTTTTTTTTTTTTTTAACTCACCTCTGTTTGGAGTGGCTGGGGACTTGTGGTGCCGCGGCAGGCTTTGGTGCTGTCAGCAGCTCCCTGGAGACAGAGGGAGCCTCTTATAGCTGGCTATTCAGGGAGACAGCCAGGCAATCCCGGGCCGGCCCCACAGTCACCATGTCTCAAGTGGCTGGAGAGCCCCACGTTGGATGCCAAAATTTGTTACCATGATGGTGGGTCTGAGCCGCCTGCTGCAGAAGCCAATACTGACAGGTAAGGTGAGCAGAGAGAGTGTTTTACTCTATATCGATATACAGGAGACAGAGGGGGATGAGCTCCTCCAAAAGACCTGTCTCCCCTTTGGAGACTCACTGAAAGGTTTTATATGGACAAGATTATAGTTTTTTTCTGGTGGTTACAGTCTGCACCTGGCAATCCTTGAAGGTCATTTTGCCCCGTTATTATCACGTCGCAGATGAGTTACTCTGCCCTCCAAGGTCATTCTACCTCTCAAAGAGAAACTTAGTTAAACTTCAAAGTCATGGGAAAGCAAGAGGGGGAGATAGGAGGAAAACAAATCAAAACCATAGGAGCATGCAAAAGTGAACTATGGGGACTTCCGGCAACATGACGCTCTAGGCAGAAGCACCACACCGTCCCTCCACAGCAAAGATCTGAAAAACTAAGCCAAATAGAGAAAACAGCAATCCTGAAATCCTAAAACATCAAATGAAGAGATAAAGAACTCAGCCAAGCACCAAATGGAATAAGAAAGGGACAGAGAACAGAGAGTGAGGAGACATACATGGAGAGGTCCCCTATTAGCTAATGCAGCACAGATCCGCCATCTTGGACTTCTATCAGAGACCAGCAAATAGGGGGTATGAGAAAGCAGCTTCACGGAGCTTCTAGCAGGAGACAGAACAACCGGTAAACAGCAATATACGCTTTCCCACCCCCCACCCTTCTTCACCCCACTCGGCCTCCTCTGCTTCCCGCTGCTACAGCCTCTTGGCTGGGAAGCACTGGCTACTTGGATTCCACCCGCCCGCACTGGTCGACTCCCTGAGTGCCATTGGTTGGCTGCTGGTGTTGCTTTTTTCTGCTTCTTTTGATTTCTTCCTTACCTCTCACCACCTCCCTCTCTTTTGCTCAAATACCTGGCTCTGTGCACCATCTTTGCTTCTTTCTGAGGGGCTGTGGAGCTCTGCTCGAGAGTGGAACTGCCTCCCGGTCCGTGTTGCCATGCTGGTGGGATCCTAGGGCTTTTTTTTGTTTGTTTCCAATCGATTGTTTGTTTTCTTTTTCTTTTCTCGAGTTGGTAGCCCGTCTGGCCCAGTGGTGCTGTGCGGCTGGGGACCTACCCCCTCCACTTGTGCAGACGCTCAGAGGGATCCCTGAGGGCATTTCTTTTTTCATGTTTTTTTTTTTCTGCTTTTTTTTGGGGGGGGTTCTTGTTCTTTTTTTTTTTTTTTTGTTTTGTTTTCTTTTCCCTCTTTTTCCCTTTTTGTCATTCTTCATTATTCAGTTTCTCATCTGTCTATACCTTCCTTCTCTTCCTGTCCCCTGGATACCTGGCGCCGAATGCCTCTACGCCTCCTAGCCAGGCTGTACTTCAACATATGGGAACAACCTCCCAGACCTTATAGCCACACCAGTGGGATCCCTGGGAGCTTGCTGTTCTTTCTTCTTTCTAATTTTTATTTATTCATTCTTTTCTTCTTCTTCCTCTTTTTGTTTTTCTCCATTTCATAGTCTCTCACCTCTCCACTCCAACAGCAAGCTCCCCAGCACTCCTTTTTGTTTGTATGTTTTTGGCTCCTGTTCCTCTCTCCTCTCTCCCATACCCATCTTAGCTCCACACATCACGATCTCCCTGCTTCATTCTGCCTACCTGCACCATGTGCTTAACATCACACCACCAAGCAGCACAGGCACGGTCTACCGGACCCTGCCCTGCACTGATTACCAACTCGCCCTGGTGGCTGTAGTTAAGTGCCACAAACAACCCATCCCAGCAACTCCTCTTCAGCTATACCTGCCCTGCTGTACCATATCTGAGCGAATGACCCTGCCAACTGGAGAAGGAGGCGAAAAGTATTGTGCCCACAGACAAGCAAACAACAAAGAACACACAGTTCACCTGCTCAGACATAGCTAAAAAAAAAGTGAACTATGCAAGCTAGGCATTAATAATACCACAATACTCAAGAAGCTGCAATAAACAATAAATGCGAAATTTCCACGCAGCCCCTTTCACTTCTCTGGAGCGCTCAGACTTGCCAATTATCTGGACACTGGCCTTTGAGAAAGAGAAAGTAACTTTATTGCAATGTGCAGAGCAAAGAGTCGGGAGGAAGTTCCTCAGATCCGGCTCTCTGAGCTATGGGGAAGCAGGGCTTATATGTGGTTTTGGAGGCAAGATGGTGGCCGCACAGTCATACTGAGGAGGAAAATTCTAGAAGGTGGCCAGGAAACAGGAGGTGACATGGTTCTTGTCCAACCCCTTGCTTTGGAATAGGGTCCGAGTGATGATTTTCCTTCAGATTCATTCCACCTGTTGCTGTGTCCACTGTTGAAGTCAATTAGTTGTCACAGCTGGCTCTTCTGTGCATGCAGGGTGGGCCAAATCTAGCTTAGGCTAGTTTAAGGACTAAAGTAAATTTACTGGCATTTGTAGGGTCAGGTTATAATAGCGACCCTATAGGACAGAGTCGAACTGCCCCATAGGGTTTCCAAGGCACGGCCGGTAGATTTGAACCACTGGCCTTTTGGTTAGGAGCCGAACGCTTAACTACTGTGCTACCAGGGCTCCATACTAATGTAAGATGTTAATAATAGGGGAAACTGGATGTGGGGTCTATGGGAAGTCTCTGTACTATCTTCATTATTTTTCTGTAAATCTGAAATTGTTCTATTTTAGGACCAATCAGATAAGAGCATTTAAAAACCAAGAACTTTTTCTGGCTGGTGGTGGAAGAGAAAGGCTGAAGTTAGATAGATTCAAAGTGTGAAAAGGACTCATTGTGCCATTGCTGCTTTGAAGATGGAGGAGGCCACGTAAGTAAGAATGCAGGTGGCATCAAGGAAACACAGACTTTAGACTGTGATTCTGCCAACAACTTGAATGATCTTGGAAATGGATTTTTCCCAGACTCTAGCCCAGGCTGTCTGATGGCTTAACTTCGGCTACGTGAGACTCTAAGCAGAGATTTCGAGCCCATCTGTACTTCTGAGCTACAGAACTGTGAAATAATAAATAGGTTTTATTTTAAACTGCTAAATTCATGGTAATTTATTATGCAGCAATAGAAAACTAATACAGTTTGTATTTCATCAGTTTTTCACCAGTGTCCTTTCTCTGTTGTAGGATGTAATCCAGGATCCCACCTTGCGTTTAGTTGTCTCATTAGTTTGCTCCACTGTATGACGTTGCCTCAGTCTTTCCTTGTTTTTCTTGATATTGGCACTCTTGAAGTGTACTGGTCAGGTATTTCGTAGAATTTCTCTCAATTTGGGTTTCTCTGATGTCTTCTCAGGATTAGATTAAGGTTAATGCATTCTTGGCCTGAATACTGTAGAACTGATGTGACCTTGGCAGTGCATTACATCAGGGGTTCATGTCAAAGTGTCATATTACTGTTAAGTGATCACTTTGGTTCAGATGGTACCAGCTGGGTTTCTTCACTGTAAAATTACTATTTTTCTCTTTGTAATTGATAAATATCTTGGAGGAGATGCTTTGAGACTATGCAAATAATCAACTTCTGCTTAAATTTTTGCCCACGAATTTTAGCATCCATCAATGGATCTTGCCTGCAATAATTATTACTGTGGTGATTTTCTATTTCCCACATTCCTTCTATGTTTGTTATTTAGAATTCTTCAGTAAGGAAGAGTTGTCCTTCTTTCCCATTTATTTGTTTATTCAATAATTTATTATTTGTATTGTCTCATGGATATTTATTTTACTTTATAATCTATTCAGTTCTATTGTTATTTATTTTGTTGCTCTAACTATTCCTGCTTTGGTCACTGGGAGCTCTTTCGGGTTGACTCCTGTGCCTTTTTGGCATGTCTCCATCATTTTATGAATACCTCCTTATTTTCTAGAATTTCAAGGTGCTCCAGGAACTTTCTGTGTTTTTCCCTGATCCAGCCCTGGGATTGATCAAGTCTCAGAAAAGCCCTCGTTCCTTTTGTTGGAGAATGGTATTTAGAAACTAAAATATGGGTATGAGCTGTGCTCACTGTTACTGAGGTCATTGTTTTTAGGTCATCAGCAGATAGAGCTTGGAAATATATGTATGTATACCAACCCATGGTGCCCTGGTGGCGCAGTGGTTAAGTGTTTGGCTGCTAACCAAAAGGTTGGCAGTTCAAATCCACCAGTTGTTCCTTGAAAACCCTATGGGGCAGTTCTACTCTGTCCTATAGGTTCAGTATGGGTCAGAATCGACCCAACGGCAATGGTTTTTTTTTTTTTTTTAAGGGTATACCAACCTATTCCTATACACATCTATGTTTAATTATGTTACACTGTATATTATAGAGTAGATCCAGTCTTCTGTGAGGAGGACTTACTCATCCTGATACGACTAGAGGGACTGTGCTCCCCATCCACCCCTGCACCAAACCAAATGTGGGTATTAGCAGAATATTCAATGGATTTCATGAAAAGTTGCTAAGAGAAAGCCTACTTTACTTGTCAGTTCTCCACTGATTTGAGTCATTTCCTACTTACTTCCCACTACTATGTCACCAAGTAGTTGAAAGGTGAAACAAGAATATAAACCATTGGTATCTAACCCTCCAGCAGAATAGAAAGCAAAAAAAATTCAAATAACGCATAGGGAAGCAGGGATGAAATTTGTGAGCCCTCAAATCACACAATTCCTGAGTCAACTGCTGATCAAAGTAGAATTACTATTATTCAAAATAAATGCCCTTTTCTGCCCCCATACACAAAGAAAATTCTAGCAAAGACACATGCCCTCCCTGAAAAGAGCCCTCCAAATGAAGTGAAAAAATAGTATATGTAATAATGTAAAAATTATACTTTTAACAGAAAAAATATGGGTAAGAAGCAAACTTAAACAAAATACTTTTCTGCAATCTTTAGATAAAGAAGGACTCTATGAAGCAAGATATTTTAAAACATAGATAAGACTATAGCATAGTGAGGCAATGGTGGTTCAGTGGTAGAATTCTCGCCTTCCATGCTGGAGACCTGGATTTGATTCCTGGCCAATGCATCTCATGCACTGCCACCATAGTCTGTCATCTGTGGATTGCATGTTGCTATGATGCTAAGCAGGTTTTAGTGGAGCTTCCAGATTAAGAATAAACTAACAACTTGATGGTAACTAACAGCAACAAGAAAGCAATAGCAAGACAATAGCATGGGATGAAAAGAAAACTGGCAGAGTTAATGAAAGAGAATAAAGAGAAAAACAAAATTGTGATATAATTTTAAAACACTCTAAACTAGCAAGGAATCAAACTAATACTGCGGAAATCTATCCTATGGTTAGAGAGGATAATTTGAGAAAATCATAACAAATATTAAGAAAAAAGAAAAAGATGAAACATTAAAAAGTATGGACATGGCAGAACAGAGATCCAATAAATAATTGGTAATGCTTAGCAAGAAAATAGAACAAGTTTAACAGAAACACAAATTTAATACAATAAATAATTCTGAAACAAAAAGAAAGATTGTCTTTGCAAGGCACAACCAGTTTTATTCATTCATTCAATAAAATACCGCTTACTGTGTGCTAAGCATTGTTCTAGTTGCTAAGGATACATCAACAAATAAAACACATAAATATCCCTGCCTTCATGGATGTTACAATGGTTGAAGTGATTGACTGCTAACCAAACGTTTGGCTGTTTGAAACCACCAGAGGCTTCACAGGAGAAAGAAACGGCAGTCTGCTTCCATCTGCTTCTGTCAACCCTACAGGGTCGCTATAAATTGGAATCAACTCGATGGCAGTGGGTTTGGTTTTTTCTTTTTTTTTTTGGTCATGGATTTTACATTTTAGTCGAAAGAGATGAACAATAAAAATAAATGATATGCTAGAATAAGAGGGAAAATGGACAGTGGGGGGGCCATGCTCCTCCTCTTCCTAGCCTCTGGCAACCATTACTCTGTTCTACATCTATATCATTTTGTCATTTTGACAATGTTATATAAATGGAATCATACAATCGATAACCTTTTGGGATTTTTTTTTATCAGCATAATTTCAAAGCTTTCTTTTTAGGGATTATGATTTTGTGTTTCTCATGGGTAAAATGATGTTAAAATGTTCACCTTCCCAGATTCACCTAATGGCTAACATTATTTCTGAACTATATTGATATCTTTGTATTACTTTATATTTTAAGAAGTTTTAGCTGTAAGAATGAATAAGGTTGTTGTTGTTAGGTGCCATCAAGTCAGTTCCAACCCACAGCCACCCTATGTGCAACAGAACAAAACAGTGTCTGGTCCTGCGCCATGCTTGAGCCCATTGTTGCAGCTACTGTGTCAATCCATCTTTCTGAGGGTCTTTCTCTTTTTTGCTGACCCTCTACTTTACCAAGCATGATGCCCTTCTTCAAGGACTGATCCCTCCCGATAACATGTCCAAAGTATGTGAGACGTAGTCTAGTCATCCTTGCTTCTAAGGAGCATTCTCGTTGTACATCTTTCAGGACAGATCTGTTGGTTCTTTTGGCAGTCTAAGGTATATGCAATATTCTTCGCCAACACCACAATTCACAGGTGTCAATTCTTTGGTTTTCCTTATTCATCTTCCAGCTTTCGCATGCATATGAGGCAACTGAAAACGTCATGGCTTGGGTCAGGCACACCTTAGTCTTCAAGGTGACATCTTTGCTTTTCAACACTTTAAGAGGTCTTTTGCAGCAGATTTGCCCAATGCAATGCATCTTTTGATTTCTTGACTGCTGCTTCTGTGGGTGTTGATTGTGGATTCAAGTAAAATGAAATCCCTGACAACTTCTATCTCCATTTATCATGATGTTTCTTATTGGTCTAGTTGTGAGTATTTTTATTTTCTTTATGTTGAGGTATAATTCGTACTGAAGGCTGTGGTCTTTGATCTTCATCAGTAAGTGCTTCAAGTCCTCTTCACTTTCAGCAAGCAAGGTTGTGTCATCTGCATAACACAGGTTGTTAATGAGTCTTCCGCCAATCCTGAAGCCCCGTTCTTCTTCATATAGTCCAGCTTCTTGGATTATTTGCTCAGCATACAGATTGAATAGGTATGGTGAAAGGATACAACCCTGATGCATACCTTTCCTAACTTTAAACCATGAGCTATCCCCTTGTTCTGTTTGAATGACTACCTCTTGATCTATGTACAGGTTCCTCATGAGCACAATTAAGTGTTCTGAGATTCCCATTCTTCTCAACATTATCCATAATTTGCTATGATCTATACAGCGGAATGCCTTTGCATAGTCAATAAAACACAGGTAAACATCTTTCTGGTATTCTCTGCTTTCAGCTGGGATCCATCTGACATCAGCAATAATATCCCTGGTTGCACGTCCTCTTCTGAATAAGGTAATGTTGGTTAAATGTTAACTAAGAACTGCGTACTAGACTGCCTTATGGCAAGTGTTCAAAGGTTATGTTTTGTCCAAACATAACATTGGGTGTGTGGAATGGGGAGGGCATCTCTTATCAGATAAACATGTATCAAGAATTTTTTTGACAAGTTAGAATAAAGACACAAAGAAGATAAAATATTAGAAAATTTATAAACTGAATTATTTGTAATTGATCTCCTTCTCAACCTATAGTGTAATAAGCAAATAGAGATATTGTTCCCCTGCTCACCACCAAGAAGCCATAGTATGCAGCACATAAAGCTCTCAGGCCAAGCCAGGTCGTGTGGGTAATATCTGATCATGCCAGAAACTCAGAAACTTCTGCTGAGATCATAGAAGGCCATGACTCTTCCATGCCCTGTGGGCTCTGGGAATAGCTAGGATTCTAAAAATGGTCCAAGAAGAGCTAAATTCCATTTTATTTACAGTTTTTGAATCATAGAGACTCACAAATCTATGGAGCTCAATCCATGAAAAGTCTATTGAATTCAGGACCCAGGGGCAGGGGGAAAGGAAAGATTTCACTATGTTTTCTATTGCTGTTTTCTTGTATCTGAGCTTCTGTTGTAAAGCTGGACATTAATAATGTTTGGGACATGTCATACAGTTTTGTTAATCTTAGCCAAGTGCACCGTCCTTACATTGCAGAATTTTTGTAGTTATTATTAGTAATATGGACAGTGAGTTTCAGAGTTTACGTTTTAGTATTGAAGTTTGTTAGCTATCTTAAGGAATAGGGCTGAAAGAAAAACATAACCTTTGTTTTTCTAAACAAAGAAAGTCAGTGTAAATTGGAACAGCTTTTCTTGGAAGTCATTTTGACAATATTTGTCAAATTTGAAGATGATCATACTGTTTTTCCCACACTTCTAGGAATCTGTTCCTTGACATAGTTTTATGTGTGCAGAGATGTTCATACGTGATATTCTTTGCAACAGTGTTAGTTATATCGAATAATTGGAAAGAATGTAAATTTCCACTACTTTGGAAATAGTTACATAAATAATGGCATGTGAAATTATGAAATACTGTGCAGTATTAAAAAGAATTAAGTAGATGAGAAGTACTGGCATGAAAAAAAATCTCCAGGACTTTTAGTGGAAAAAACAAGTAAAAAATGAGAAAGTCTAGAAATACTCATACATAATTGTTACAGTGGTTATCATGGGTGGGGTGATTCGTGACAAAAAGAATTATAACCTTTTAGTATTTCATATTGCTTGAGTTTTCTGAAATAAGTATGTATGTTTCTATTACTTGTGTAGGTAAAAAAAAAAAAAAAAAAGTAAGAAAACATCATCAACAGAATATATCCCAAAGACAACAATAGCAAGACGGCATCAGCTATCTTGCTGATATTTTTAATATCCATCTGGCAATGCAGGGTGGCAATGTTTACAACTGTAACTTAATATTTGGACTTAACATCAAAACAAAATGTATCTGACCTTTTGGAAACAGGGACTGAGGTTAGATATTTTAAAAATGACTTCAAATGACTTAAAAAAATGAGATACTCATTATTTGAAAATCATTTTCTGCCAACAAGATGAGATAAACTGACTGAAGAATCCATTCATCCTTGAAGGCTGGAACCTCATTTTCTTGTGTCTCTTCACAGTGCCTGGCACATAGTGGACACTCAATAAATATCGACTGAATGATGGATGAATTCACACTTTAAATCTTTTTAGTAGCACAACTTGTTGAGGTTCTTGTTACTTGCTTTTCCAATGAGGCATCTAAGGGAGGTGGGAAACCCCCTCTTTCTACTCAGAGGTTAAGAATTTTGTTGAGGACAGGGTTTAGTGGCTCTTGTTTTGGTAAGCTAAGAATTGAAAATCATTCAGTTTCAGAACTAGACAGAATATAAAAGGGAAAAAGGGAAGAGAGTTGTCACAAGTTATATTTTTTGGTGGAATGGTTAAATGCTCAGCTGTAAATGAAAGCTTGGTGGTTTAAATTCACCCAGCGGCTTTTGGACAAAGACCTGATGATCCGCTCCTGTAAATATTACAGCTTAGAAAACCCTACCGGGCAGTTCTACTCGTCACATGGGGTCGCTATGAGTAGAAATCAACTCCACAGCACACATCAGCAACACAGGAAAAGGCTCTGGTAGCAAATGTTTCCTGGCTGCTACACTGTGGATAAATCATCTGAAAAATGGGGTAATAGTTCCTTCCTCTTAAGTTTTTTTTTTGCAGGGAAGAATGAAAATGCTGGCAATATAGTGGCCATTCTATATTTGTGCAGTGAGTGCTTCATATAAATTCAATACTGCACGGTCGGAAAGAAAAACACCCAGACACTAAAACTGTCCTAAAACTCCAGTTCGGAGAGTCTTTTTCACCTCATTCACTTTTCCCAATACACCCGTCGGGATGGGTGCCGGTTCCAGGGGTCGACTCCCAGCGCCGGGCAGGCGACGGGGCGGGCCCCGCATAGGCTAGGGTTCCCTGCTGCCCGGCTTCCTAGAGGTCCAAGGCACGGGGCTCCGATGAGCACAGCCAGCGCCTGGCCCGCAGGCGTCGTGCTTGGGGCCAGGCTTCCGCCACCCTCGCCCACACAAGGCGCCTCCGGTGCGGTTTTGGGGTCCTCGCGGACTAGCTACTCTCCTAAATCGGGTTCCCAAGGCTACTGCCACCGGCAGACGGAGATGTCCAAGTTAGCCGCCCAGGGCAGCAAAGCCGGAAGAACTACGAAGACCGCTGGATGGCAGGCAGGGCGGTGCAGCCAACAGCACAAGGCGCGCGCTCCCGCGAACGCAGAGGAGAGGCTCTGGGTGAGCCCGGGAAGGGCGGGCGCGCGCGCGCGACGGGAAGAGGGGCCGGGAGGCGGAGTCTAAGGGCGACGGCGGAAGAGGGCGCCCTGGAGCCAAGCCTGAGGTCGGCTGAGGGCGGGGCCCAGGGTGGGCGCGAGCGTAGGGGCGGGCCCCGAGGGAGGGTGTCGACGCTAAGAGGGCGGGGTTAGATGAGGCGGGGACGCGCTTGCGGGGTGGGGAAGGCGGGGGCGCGGCGGTGGCGGGAGCGTGCCCGGTCCCCGCCCCTGTTTCCCACTCTCCAACCTCCGACCGGCCGGGGTTGCGGAGAGGCGCCGCTTGCCGGTTCTCGGAGCCGCCCTGTTGCCACCGCTTCCTCCTTCCGCTCGCGGTGAGCCCGTCAGTCCCCGCACTGTGCGCTCCTCCATCTGGGCCATGGATGGGTAAGTGCTAGTTGGCGCGGCGGCCGCGCCGGGCTGTGGTTGCCCGTCTTCCTCTCGGCTCTTGGCGGAACGCGCCGAGGCCAGGGAGCCGGGCGGGGCGCCGGCGCCGGAGGAGCAACCCCGGCCGAACTCGACGACGGGGCTTCCGGGCGCCTCCAAGGGCGCCCCGAGTCGCAGAGGGGATGTCCGTCGTAGCCTCTCTTCACCCCACGCGGCGCCCCCTTAATGTCCGCCCCTTTACACCCTCACGCCACACACCGGGAAGCGCAGAAAGCCCGGTCCGGGTGCCGGGGTCCGCCCTCCGCGCCGAGAGCGGCGGGAACCGGCCTCCCGACACTTCCTTTCAGAAAATGGTGCGCGGCGCTGGGGGCGAGCGGGCGTCCTTAGGCTTGGGGAGTCGCTGTTTACCGAGGAGGTAGAGCGAGCGGTGGAGCCTTCCCCTCGCGGGGAGACGAGTGGCCGCGTCCGTACCGGTCTGGGCGGCGCCCTGGTCCCGAAGCCAGGACCCCACGCGGGATCTCGGAACTGCCAAGGAACGATCCGAGGTCTCCTGACTTGTCCTGTGAGATATGTTAGAGATTTCTATTTGCCAGGTGTCTGGACTTACTGACCTTGGGCGCTTACCTCCGTCCACCCCTCCCGATAAGAAACTTCGTGAATCCTCTGCCATGTATGCAAAATATTGCTTAAGTGCAATTTTCGGGCGGCCTTTAAAAGCCCAGAAATTTAAAGCAGTCTCTCACCCCTCCCCCTCAAAAGTATGTATACATATATATATACATATATATATATAAAATCAATGATACCTATATTTTTCTGCAGACCCAGATATGGGGTAGATAGTTTAATGATTTAAGGAGCAACTAGTAGATTAGGAGTTTGAGATTAATTGAAGGTTGCAGTATGTGTACATCAAGATTTAAAAAAAAAAAAACCCAGCTTTAACTGCAAATCCGTTTATTCCAGTTTTACATTTGAGGTTTTGTTTTGCCTGTTGTAATTTTTGAGGACAAAATTTCTGTAAACCTCTTGATTACAGAATATATAGGACTTCCTTGAACAGTAAAAGCTATTTACATTTTGCCATATAGTTCATGATGGTTAGGCCGTGTGAAGAGTTGAAATCTTCCAATAAGTTTTGCACTCATTACGTTTCATTTATCTTAGTTTTACCGTATTAAGTCTATACGATACATTGGATTAACTCATTTGAATACGTATTGCACACTGCTACAGACATCAGGAAAGATACAATTTTAGATTTTATTTATCGTGATACTGTTCTTTAATTTATTGTCTAATTGGAACTGTATTGTTTGATTGAAGGTTTTCTAGAAGCATTGTTGAAAACTCGTTTCATATTACCTTATTCAATTAATTTTATATTTGTGCAAACTTTTGCTATTTTAATTATTTGTGAAGTTATGTCAATATTCAGTTTAGGATGGCTGAAATGAGCATTTTGTTAGTATAGTAAATTATTACATGGTTTGATTGGAGATGTTTTGTATCAAAAAGTTTATAATAAAGAATACTCTTGAGTTATGTGTCTTGGCTTTTACTCTTGGACAACTGGCAAACTTAGTCTTTTTGGTAGTGTTTAAGAAGTTAGCCCTCCCTCCCATTTGTGGTTTTAGAGCTAAGAATGCGTTTATTGGTTTAAATATGTGGGTAGTGTGATACATATATTGGAAGTTCAAGTAGTAACATGATTTGCTCTTTACATCAGGACCAGTAACCACAGTATTACATAATCTTATTATTTATGCAAAAAGAACACCAGAGTTATTTACGTATTTTTAGGCAGACTTCGAGTTTCAAAAGCCTACAAGGAAAAACAAAAAAACTAATGGTTATTGCTTAAAACAATTTACAAAATTAAACAATCCAGTCATATATTTGTTTACTTTTATGAAACAGTGATCACATAGGTTATTAACACCTTGTGGAATTTAGCTATAGTCTTTTTTTAGGAGGTGTGGAGACAAAACATTAGTTGAAGCCAGCTTCTTTGGTGTTAGAAGAAATTGATTTTTGTATGGCACGACTTTTATAGGGGTTTTACACCCTGGTCTTAAGGGGTGTGGTGTTGAACACTGTGAAGTTTTGCCTTTAGGTGACTAATTAGATTTCCACATTTTCCCACAGCCCGCAAAAGGTTCTGTTTCTTTATTTTTGGACAGTTAAAAAACAAACAACAAGCCACCAGTCAATGTGTCATTGTAGTTGTTCCTCAAATCCCAAGTGTTTTTTTTGTGTTTATAAGCTGTTTTCCTCCTAAAAGATAATTTACATTTAAACGCAGTTTTAACTTGGTAGAATTTTTTAATTTTAGTTCTGAGAGGCTGTCTTAACTGTATTTTGGTGAGCAGTTTTGAGTGGTTGATGCAGATCTGCAAGATGCCTTCTATTTCTATAAAATCCAAGCGCTGGTTTTGTTTCATTTGAAACTTTAGACAGGATAATTCATACCAGTGATTTGAAAGAAAGAACTTTGATGATTTTAAGTTGTGATTTGGATTTGTTAAATAGAGGTAAATGGATAAACAGATACTGCCTCATATTTTATGTAAGCACAACTATTTTTCTAAATTTTCTGAATATTAAAAGAGACTTGTTTCTTACAATGTTGTTAAGACTTTGCTTTATACTCTGCTGTTACTAGCCTGTCGCGTCACTTTTCTTTGTATTAACATTTCACGACTCATCGCATTCTTATCTTTGTTCTTTACATTTGTACAATGCTTTTTCTTCTTTAGTCTTATTATCTCTGTCTTTAAAAAACTTCATTTTCCATTTTCTCTTTTTACTTTTCCCATACAGTGTTGTTACAGATCTTATAGCAGTTGGTTTAAAGGTAGGAGTCTTTTACTCTCCTTTCATAAGCACTTTTATATCTTAGTTTTGTTTTTTTTCCCCAGTGGTGAAACCATCTAACTTGTTCATAAATTATCCGCTTTACTGTGTGTAATAGTCTTTCATTTTTATTTAGATCTAAAATAACTAGATTTGTAGCTAATTTTGGATTTTATAAAGAGGAGCTACAGTAGCATCTTGTATATATAAAATGTGAGCAAAAGGTTTAGCCCTAAGTTTCACTTGAATAATCAGTATTTGTTTCGGTTTTATTTTGTTTTAGCAGTTAAAGGCAACCGAGGCTCTGATATATTTTCCTCTCCTGTCCTTTCTTGTATCCTGTCTGGTGGATGTGCTTATGAGTAATAAAAATAGTAATAAAGTTTCTTCAGTTCCTACTGTGGACTAGTTGCTTTGCATGTGTTTTCACTAATCAGTATAACAATCCTGCAAGGAAGGTATTAATATTCATTTTTTAGAGATGAAAAAATAGGTTCAGAAAGTTTATGTCCCAAGGAGTGGTACGCTAGAGTTCAAATCCATGTCTTCCTGGTTCTAAAGCCTGACCTTTTATGTATTTATTTATTTTCCTTTTTTTTCATTATATCTAGCTGCCAACAGTGAGTGTTCTGTCTAAAAGGTGAGCAACAGGAGAGCTCTTCTGCGTTAAAAATTTAACTTTGCTTTAAGGTTTCCTTTAGCAATTTGGTGTTTGAAATAGAGTTGAGATTCTCGCCCTAGAGGTCACTTATAGTTCAGATCACTGTAGTAGATATAATACATCTCACATATTTGTATTACATGCATTTTAAATATTGTAGACTGACTTATGTAAAGTTGTTCCACCTCTTTCTGTTGACTGTACCTCTGTGCATAACTCTTATTAGCAATTTCAACACTGCCGCTTCATATGCACTTAATTGGACTTGGTGGTGCTCGTATTCTTAAAATACCTTCAAAAAGAAACAAATACAAAAACAACATTTGAGATTAAAATTTAAAAAAAAAAAAAAAAACCCATTGCCATCGAGTCGATTCCGACTCTGAGCGACTGTACAGGACAGAGTAGAACTACCCCATAGGGTTTCCGAGGAGCAGCTGGTGGATTCAAACTGCTGACCTTTTGGTTAGCAGCCGAGCTCTTGACCACTGCGCCACCAGTGACTAGACTAAAATAGGAAGTCCGAAACTAACATAGTTGAGAACGATAACTCAGATTAGAAACTGCAGGCTCATGGCAAACATCCGATTTTGGGTCTGGGTGGGTGTTGGTGAGAAGAGGGTATTTAAAGTGAATGTTTGGTCTTACCAGAAATGTAATTTGTGATTCTAGAGTTTTATCTGGCAAAAATTAATATATAAGACATTTAAACAGTTTATTATTTTGGAGTCAAGGAATGCTATTTGTAAAGGACTGTCATGCCTGTTTTAATGTGGGGAAAATACATCTTGATGGTAAATGAAAGAAAATTTAAATGTTAGGCATAGGAACCACATTTGAATACAGGATTTGGATTTCTGACTACCTGTTTTGCAGCAGAGTACTTTGAAAACATAAAGGTCAGGTCCTACTCTGAAAAGGAGATGAGCTGATTAGTTGACTCAGTAGGAAATCCGTATTTTTAAAAACTTAAATTCTGGAAATGTGCTGTAAAATTATTCATTATATGAAGAAATTTTTTATAGGATTTTTCTGCTTCTTTCTTGGACTCTATATCCAAGGAAGTTTAGTTACCAAGTAATAGGCCAGTAAGTCCTCACTCATACTTTAAGTTGTATGAAGGATAACAAACCAAATTTAGTGAATTTAAATGAGTCCTTTAAGAATGTCAGTTACTTGTTTTCTACTATTTGCTGTTGGAATTGAATGACACAAATGGTTCGAGTCAACGCAAGAGTGGATTTCACGTTATGCTCAATAAATGGTTTTCTTGGGTTCAGCAGAAAAGTAGTCTTATGGATTTTGTTTTTGAAGAACTGAAAATATTCTTAAGTATCAAATCCATTATTGTAGAGAAGGAAACCTGAGTTGTTTTCCAAGATTGATTCTCTAGAATGTGTTGAGGGAAAGGAGTTTTGATGTTTCCCTCACTACTGTGTTTCCAGTGTCTGGCACATAGTAAGCTCTTAGACATGTTTGATGAATGAATGAATGTCAAATTGTCACACAGCTAGTTAAGTGGCAGACCTATACTGGACCCAGGTCTTCTAATTTTGCTAGTGTTTCTTCTATTTGGTATAACCATGGTAAAAGAGAATTAAATTTATTTTTTAGATTGGAATTTTCGTGAAGACAGGTGAACATTTTCAGGCAGTTTAGGGCCATACCATGTTTGAGATTTTCTGAGACCTCAAAGTTTGTCTACTCTTCAATAACCTGTGCGGGTTATCAATTTTTGAGCTGTCCTTAAATTAAGAAAATTAGCTTTTGGTACTTCCCATGCAATTTTTGTTTTATTTCTTCATATTTTATATTTTGAAATGCTTATTGAGAAACAGTGAGAAGTACTCGCTATTCTTAATTTTGAATTCTTGTAATGAAGAACCAACCATATAATTGTGAGTGATATTGGACATTTTCAAGAACCTGATTATGCCAGATAAATCTAGATGTCAGCATTGTGGATAACATGGCATTTTTTGTGTGTGTCTAAATTTGTGTGTGTGTTTAAATTTCCAGTGTATACTTTAATTATTACTAACCAGCTTGTCTTAAATATTTTCCATATTCCTGATTTTTTAAAAAAAATTACTGTAATAACTATTAAAACAAATGATTTTTTAAAAAAAATAATGGTCTTATTTATTAAAAATATTTTAGTCTTTTTCTGGGTTATCTTATTTTAAGTGATTAGATGAGAATAGAAAAAATTCACACTGGAAGCCGTAATTGGCTTCCAATAATTATGTCTGTCAGTGTATAGGTAAGAACAAGAAAGTATATTTAAATTTATTTTGAAGATCTATTTTCTATTTGCTTTAGCAGGGGTTAGCAGACTATAGCACCTGGGCCAAATCTGGCTTGCCATCTGTTTTTGTAAATGATTTTATTGGAATACAGCCATGCTCATTCATTTCGCGTTGTCTGTGGCTACTTTCATGTTACACTGGCAGAGTGGAAGAGTTGCAACAGAGACCATATGGCCTGCAAAACCTAAAATATTTATTTCTTGGCCCTTTACAGTCTATTTGCCTACTGCTGTGCTTGACTATAGAAAATGTAGAGTTTTTGCCTCAAATCCTTTTCCTTTTAAACTGAGGGATAATTTACATGGAGCGAAATACACAGATCTTAAGGGTACAATTCAGTAAATGTTGACAAATGTATACACTCATGTTTCCTAAACCCTAATCAGGATAATAGACATCATTCCAGAGAGTTTCCTATTGCCTTTTTCTGGATGTAGGCAACTGTTCTGATTTTTGTCACAGTAGATTAGGGTGCCTGTTCTTGAACTTCATATAAATGGAATCATACAGTATAAACTGTTTGGTGTCTGGCTTATTTTCCTCAGCATAATTATTTCACGATTCATCCTTGTTGCATAAATCAGTAGTTCCTTTTTTTTTTTTTTTTTTGATTTCTGAGAGGATTCCATTGTGTGAATATGTCACAGTATTTTAAAATTTATTCTTTTGTTGATGGATGTGGGGTATACAATAAATTATACCAAAGAATTTGGTCTTTATCCTTGGTTTCTTGGAGATAACCTCTAAACCATTGGAATTTCCCCAATGATTGGAGTGTCTTTTCTCTGAACTACACATCTAACAGGTTATACTAATGCGGTGACTCTTTGGTTGGGGGCTGGCCAGGCCAGAAAGACAGACTATGTGATATTAGCCCAACCTGAGGCGAGGGGAACTGGAGGTTGAATTCAGCTATGTGAGCAATGATTCAATCAGTCATGCCTATGTAGTGAGACCCCAATAATTTCGAATCTTGGGTGAAGCTTCCTGGTTGGTGTTAGGCATTGATGCATGGGGGAGTGTAGCATATCCTTTGGGACATGGAATCTCAGCATTAGGAACCCTCCCAGACCTTGTCCTATATGTCTTCTTTAGCATCCTTTTTGCTACTATAAAACTGTAAGGATAGTGCTTTCTTGAGTTCTGTGAGTTGTTCTAATGAACTGTTGAGCCTGAGGGGTAATGGGAATTCTCAAATTTGTAGCTAGGTCAGAGTGAAAGGGACACTGGAGACCCCCTATCTTATTGGCTGGCATCCTGACGTAATAGAGCCCTGAATTTGTGGCCAGTAAATCAGAAATGAGGGTATTATAGAGACCCCCAAGCTTGCAGCTGGCATCTGAAGCCTTGGGCAGACTTGGCAGTCTGGAGGATTAGGCCCTGTAACTTGTGAGATCTGACCTAGCTCTGGTGTTTAGGGTCAGGGGAAGAATGCTGCATGTGCAGTTGGTGTCAGAGAGGATATTTAGAATTAGATTGAGAGTTAGAGTTGGCCTCAGAGAAGGCATACAAAGAGACACTCAATATAATGGACGTTTGAGTTCTTCCTCAATTTGAGTTTTGAGCTATTATGAGTAAAGCTACTATGAACATTTGTGTACAAATCTTTGGGAAGATGTATGTTTTATTTATATTGGATAAGTGCCTAGGAATAGAATTGCTGGACGATAGGATTATGTGTACGTTTAACTTTATAAGAAACTGTCCCATTGTTTTCCAAGGTGTTGTACCACTTTATATTCTTACCAGCTTGTATTACAGTTCAGTTAGCTTTCATATCTTTGTGAGTACTTGGTTTTGCTAGTCTTTACTTTTAGCCATTCTAATGGGCATAGCTAGAAGGGCTAGTAGTATCACATTGTAGTTTTAACTTGCATTGACCGATGACAAGTGTTGAGTACCCTTTCACATGCTTATTAGCCATTCGCATAATCTTCTGTTGTGAATGTCTGTTTTTTTGCCCATTCTTTTAAAGTGGGTTTCTTATAAACAACATATAGTTGGACCTTGGCCCTCCACCATAATGCCACTCTTAAAATCTTTGTCTTTCAATTGGTGTATATAGACCATTCACATTTAAAGTGATCATTAATTAATTGGATAAATATCTACCATTTTCCTAACTGTTTTCTATTCATGGTACTTGTTATTTGTTTCTCCTTTTTTCATTTTGTTTTCTGCCTTCTCTGGCTTTAACTGAGCATCTTATATGATTCAATTTTATCTTTGCTTTTAGCATATTAATTATACTTTCTTTAAAAGTTTATAGTGGTTGCCCTAGAGTTGACGCTGTACATTTACAACTAATCTAAGTCCACCTTCAAATAACACTATCTTGCTTTATGTGTAGTACAGGTACTTTATAAAAGAGCATTCCCTCTTCCCTCCCCACTATTCCTTATGGAAACCCTGGTGGTGCAGTGGTTAAGAGCTGTGGCTGCTAACCAGAAGGTTGGCAGTTAATTTTTGGATAATTGAATTTATTATTGTTTTTTAAAATGTCTCTGGATTTTGAGTCAAATTAGATGCTCCTCATTCAAAAGTTAAAAGAAATTCATTCATGTTTTCTTCTTATACTTAAATGGTTTTATTTTTTACGTTCAGATCTTGATCCATTTGGGGTTTATCCTTGTGTCTAGTGTGAAGTATGGAGTCAACTTTATCTTTTTCCAAATGGCTACTGTCATGATTTGAATTGTGTCCCCCAAAAATGTGTGTATCAGTTTGGCTGGGCCATGATTCCCAGTATTGTGTGATTGTCTGCCATTTTGTCATCTAATGTGATTTTTCTGTGTGTTATAAATACTGCCTCTATGATGTTAATTGGGGGTGGGTGGGCAGCAGTTGTGTTGATGAGGCAGGACTCAATCTACAGGATTGGATTGTGTGTTGAGCTGGTTTCTTTTGGGATATAGAAGTGAGAAGTGAGCGGAGAGACAGGGGACCTCATACCACCAAGACAGCAGTGCTGGGAGCAGAGCATGTCCTTTGGACCCGGAGTTCCTGCATGGAGAAGCTCCTACTCCAGAGGAAGAGTTGATGATAAGGACCTTCCTCTAGAGCCAACAGAGAGAGAATGCCTTTCTCTGGAGCTGACGCCCTGAATTTGGACTTTTAGCCTACTTTACTGTAAGGAAACAAATTCCTCTTTGTTAAAGCCATCTACTTGTGATACTTCTATTATAGCAGCCCTAGACGACCAAGACAACTACTTAATTGTCCAAATATCATTAATTATAAAGCCCATTTTTCCCATTGTAAATCAATGATATGTTTTGGCACTTGAGCTGTTTCCACCTTTTGGCTATTGTGAATAGTGCTGCCATAAACACTGGGGTACTAGTCTCCGTCTGAGTCACTGCTTTCAAGTGTTTTGGGTGTATATACCTAGGAGTGGAATTGCAGGGTTATATGGTAGTTCTGTTTTTAGTTTTTTAAGGAACCACCACACTGTTTTCTACAACGGCTGTACCATTTTGCATTCCCATCAGCAATGGGTAAGGGTGCCACGTTCCCCACATCTTTGCCAACATTTGTTATTTTCTGTTTTTTTTTTTTTATTTAGTCTTACATCCTAGTGGGAGTGAAATGGTATCTCGTTGTAGTTTTGATTGCATCTCTCTGATGGCTAATGATGTTGAACATGTTTTCATGTGTTTGGTGGCCATTTGAATGTCCTCTTTGGTGAAATGTCTGTTCAGGTCCTTTGCCCATTTTATGATTAGTTTATTTGTCTTCTTGTTAAGGTATCCAAGTTTTATATAAATTATGATTATTAGATTCTTACTGAATATATGGTTTCTGAAGATGTTCTCCTGGTCAGTAGCTTGTCTTTGCACTTTTTTGATAAAGCTTTTTTATGAATAAAAGTTTTTAATTTTTATGAAGTCCCATTTATTTGTTTTGTCTTTTGCTATTTGTGCTTTTGTTATTATATTAGATAATCCACTGTTAAAAGCTAGGCCTGACAGCATTGCCCCTGCATTTTCTTCTAAGGGTTGTATGGTTTTAATGTGCACATTTAGGTCCTAAATCCATTTTTAATTCGTGTGTAGTGTGAGGCATGGATCCTGTTTCATTTATTGCATGTGGAAGTCCAGTTTTCCCAACTCCATTTAATGAAGAGACTGTTCTTTCCCCATCCAATGGAGTTAGCACCCTTGTAAAAAATCAGTTGACCACAGGTGTGTGGGTTTATTTCTGGACTCTCAATTCTATTCCACTGGTATATGTGTCTGTTTTTATACCAGTACCAGGTTGTTTAGATTACTGTAGCTATATATTTAAAATCACTAAGTGTAAGTCCTCCAGCTTTGTTCTCCTCTTTCAACGTTGCTTTAGCTATTTGGGGCCTCTTGCCATTCCACATAAAGTTGAGGATTCGTTTTTCCATTTCTGTAAAAGCTGTTGGAATTTTGATTGGGATTGTTTTGACTCTATAGATTGCTGTAGGTAGTATTGACATCTTAACAATATTAAGTCTTCCAACCTAAGAACACAGATCATCTTTCCATTTATTTAAGTCATCTTTAACCTCTTTCAGCAGTGTTTTATAATTTTCATTGTGTAAGTCCTTCATGTCCCTGGTTATGTTTATTCCTAGGTATTTTTTTCTTTTATATGCAATTGTAAATAGAGTTGTTCCCCTAATTTTCCTTTCAGATTGCTCATTGCGGGTGTGTAGAAACCAAACTCATTTTTGTTTGTTGACTTTGTACCCTGCAACTTTGCTAAATTCCGCTATTAGCTCTAGAAGTTTTCTTGCAGATCCTTTGGGATTTTCTATATATAGGATCACATCATCCACAAATAGAGATGATTTTACTACTTCTTTTCCAATCTGGATACCTTTTATTTCTTTTTCTTGTCCCGTTGTTCTGGCTAGGACTTCTAATACAGTATTGAATAGAAGTGGTGAGAGCAAGCACCCTTGTCTTGTTCTCGATTTCAAGGGGAAAGCTCTCAGCCTTTCTCCACAAAGTATAATGTTGGCTGTTGGCTTTTGAGAAACTTCATGTTAAATAATAATATAATCCTCGCAACAACACAGTGAGGAAGATACTTTATTTTCCCCACTTCAGATGAGGAAACTGAGGCATAAAGAGACCAAATAATTTATCCATCACACAGTAGATAGTGAAGCCAACGTTTGAATTCAAGAGGTCTGACTCTGTAGCCTGTGCCTATAATACAGTATTTTGTCTGTGTTCTTGTGGAGGCAGCACAATACTTCCTTTCATATTTATTGCTAACATGGTGGCTGTAGTAGTAATGGCTGTGGGAGTAGAACCTTAACTTTAAAGAAGTGCATTTGGGTTCTAGCCTTACCAGAGAGCAGCAGGAGAAATTGTGGTGAAATGAGTTCCTTTCTGTGGTCTTTTGCCTTGGTTCTTTGGAAAAACAGCTTGAGAGATTTACCCCCTAAGCTCTAAGGAGTTAACCTTTGCCCTAGTTTTTTGCCCTACAAGGTTTGTTATGTTTCCTGGGTAAACTGTAAACAACATGGTTTGTTAACTTTTTGTCTGGCACTGGGCTGCAGCCTGCCCTATGATTGGTTTGCATGTAGCAGGGATTGGTCAATATACCTATGCAAATGAAGTGACTATAGTGTATGCAAATGAGGTGGCTATAGCCTACTATGCAAATGAAGTGTCTGAAATTGACAAGGTGTTGTGTATATATGCAGCCAAGTCCTCAGAGATTTTTCAGACAGAAGGAAGCAGGAAGAAAAGCTGCAGAAAGAAGCAGAAGGAAAAAAGAAGAGAGAAGAAGCAGAGAGACTGGAGGCAAGGAGCCTCTTAAAAGGGCTGTAATATGGTCAAGGACTGTAACACTGAATAGAGCAAGAGGCCAAGAAGGGATCCTGCAGCACAGTCAGTGGTGACAGACGGCAGGGCCAAGAAGAGCCTATCCTGAAGGATTTGAGAGGAGCCTTGTCTGAGGGGGCCAAAAGGAAACTGTCCTGAGAGGGCTGAGAGGAAGCTTGTCCTAAGGGGGCCAAAAGGAGGCCTGCATGGCTGAGAGGGGGGATGCAGCCAGAGAGAAAGGCCTGGTTGCTTGCATGGGCAAGAGGATCTGAGAGAGAGGTCCTGCGCTGAAGAAGGGAGACTTTGCCTACATGCTTTCTGATCCTAACCCCAAGTTGTACCCTATTACTTACTTAATAGACCACTTAACTACTGTAAGCATGGAAGGGTGGGAGTGTGGAAATACAGTCTGACCTCCATCTCATAGGGGTCAGCCTTGGGCTGATCTTGATACGCATTATGCCCCTTGAAGTTAGACTCTGATGCTACCATTTTACAGAAATTAAGACATGTTTGGCCATTTGGGCTTGGAATGTGTGCAGAAAAGAGTTAACGTATCAATCTTGAGACTGCTGTGCTTGGAAAGAAAGGTTGCTTGCAAGCTTGACTCTTGCTTGGCCTCTGGGAACTTGGCTGGTAAACATGTTTGTACATTGATACAAAACTTCCCTTAAATGATAGGAGTAGTTCACTGTGCCTAGACTGTTTGTGCAAACAATGTGGTTTGTATTTTCTTTCTGGGAGTCTAGAATTTTGGCATGTTCTAGGCAGAGGGTGCACATGTGATCAATCTCCAATAAAAACCCTGGGCATTGAGTGAGGAATTAAGTGCGCCCTGTGTGACTCCACTGGGAGAGGACTTTGGAAAGCTTGTGCCTGGTTTCCTCTGGGCTTCCCCTCCTGCACCTTTTCCTTTAGCTGGTTTTGTTTTGTTCTGTCATTTCACTGTAACAAATCTTAGCTGTGAGTACAACTATATGTTGAGTCCTTTGAGTCCTTCTCATGAATTATTGAACGTGAGGGTGGTCTTGGGCTAATTCTGGACACTGATCTGAAAAGTTTACTGTGTTTTGGGCAATATTACGTGTGTATGTGTGAGAAAGAGAATTAAAATGAAAGTACTGTACTTTTATACAGATAACATGTGCCTTCTGCATTTATTTGCTGGCCATGCTGCCATTCCAAACCTCTTCCACATATTGCTGTAAAAAAGAGTTAGCATGCTTACAAAAATAACTCACCAGGAGAGGGTACCTCTGGCAAACAAACGCAGAAGGCATGTGTTATATGTGTAAAAAATACGACATATAGAATTTGAGAACACTGTAGCTTTGGGGAAGCCCTGGTGACTCAGTGGTTAAGAGCTCAGGTACTAACCTAAAGCAGTTTGAATCCACCAGCTGCTCCTTGGAAACCCTATGGGGAAGTTCTCCTCTGTCCTGTAGGGTTGCTACATGTCGGAATTGATTCTACAGCAATGGGTTTTTGGTTTTATAGTCTTGGGAGATTAGGAGGAACTGTAGCTGAGACTATGTCTGCTAACCTAAAGGTTGGCAGTTTGAACCTACCCAGTGGTGCCATGAAAGAAAGGCTCTGTGACCCGCTTTCGTAAAAGATTACAACCAAGAAAACCCTATAGAGCAGTTCTACTCTGTGACACATTGGGTCACCATGAGTCAGAACCAACTCAACGGCAATGGGTTCGGTTTTTTTCTTTTGGTAGCTGAGACTAACACCAGAGGGGAGTCTTTTTGCTAACTTCCTTACTTGCAGAAAGAATACTGGAAGATTAACAGTGATTTGTTCCCAATTACTATTGCAGACAGTAACTTTTTGTTGTACTATGATGACATGTTGGAGCAATAGCAGCAATAACCAAGGACTGGTAGTAGCTGAAGAGCTTCAACCTTTTGGACTGAGCTAGCACTCCTGAGATTTTAGGGTTTGTCATTTAGGGGAAGACGTCTGCCTAAGACAAGGTATTTTCCTAAGAAGTTTGATAGCAGTTTTGGGTGAAAGAAGAAATGCCCAAATCCATAATTTCAGTGTAGATTTCAACCTCCTCTCAGTAATTGATAGAATGATTAGAACAGCAACACTTTGCTTACTAGTGCTGCTCCCCGCCCTCAGTTTTTAAAAATGCATATTACCCCTATTTTGCCAGGTAGAAGTATACAAGAAATCCTTTTTGTAATGGAACTTTGCATATCTATTATAATATTAGCCCAATTTTACAAAAGGGGATACCAAGCCTATGATGTTATAATCTAATGCTCTAGGTCAAACAGATAAGTTACAGAGGCTGGATTCAAAGAAAGGTTTGTTTCCAAAGCCTGTGTTGTTTTTCATACCATGGTGTCTCTTGGTTTTGGAATAATTAATAGTCCAGATGGTATTTAGTTAATAAATGCCATTATTTTTGGAAGTCAGTTTGTTCTAAGACGAATAGTATACCATTATATTACAGTTAGAGATGGAAGCATAGCTTTCTGTCTGTGAAAGTAGTAAAGTATATTTCCAGTTTCACTAAGTTGGAAAGAAAATTAGAATACAACCTTATTTTTGTGATGTATATGTATTGGAATTCCATATGTTGGGGCTCATTACCATTAACTCTGATTTCCTAATACTCTTTCTCAAACTAAAGAAACATGAAAACTATCCTAAGATAATACAGTGTGGCTATTATAAAATTTAGAGGTGCTTGCACATCACTAAATGATACAAAAATAAATTTCAAAATTTTTATTACCGTATGTCTTAGTTATCTGGTGCTGCTATAACAGAAATGCCACGAGTGGATGGCTTTAACAGAACTTTATCCTCTGTCTTAGTTATCTAATGCTGCTATAACAGAAATACCACAAGTGGATGGCTTTAACAAAGAGAAATTTATTCTTTCACAATCTAGTAGGCTGGAAGTCCAAATTCAGAGTATCAGCTCCAGTGAAAGGCTTTCTCTGTCAGCTCTGGAGGAAAGTCTGTGTCATCAATCTTCCCTTGGTGTAGGAGCGTCTCCTCACGGGAACCTCAGGTCCAAAGGACCTGCTTTGCTCCCAGCACTGCTTTCTTGGTGTGGTATGAGGTTCCCACACCTCTCTGCTCGCTTCTCTCTTTTATATCTCAAAAGAGATTGGCCTAAGACACTATCTAATCTTCTAGATCTCATCAATATAACTGCCACTAATCCATCTTATTACATCATAGTGATAGGATTTACAACACATAGAGAAATCACATCAGATGAAAAAGTGGTAGAAAATCACACAATACTGGGAATCATGGCCTAGCCAAGTTAACACACATTTTTAGGGGGACACAGTTCAATCCATAACATTATATTTGGGGTGACAATGTGTAGAGTAATGGTCAGTATGGTAGAATTGACCAAAACCTTCATGAAATATATTAAATTGAAAGACCCAGCTGTGGAGTTTGAGACAAATGTTAGCAAAATTTTTTAAGTTTATTTTTTTCAAAATGAAAATAGCCCCTTGCCATTGATTAATATCTAAACATGAAAAATATAAAGGAGAAAGTAAATACCAGATATAGTAAATCCTGCTAACATTTAGGTGGCTATGCTTTTAGATCATGTATGCATATAATGTGTATCTTTAATATTATTTTTACCAAAATGGATGATACTATACACGTTATAACTGACTTACAAAATAAGCATTGTTTTGTGAATTCATTTCCAGGTGGATAGTTATGGTGCTTCATCATTTTAATAACTACCTAGTATTTTATTTTACAAATATACCATAACTTAATTAATCTTTTATTGTGAACATACTGGTGGTTCAATATTTTGGCAATTTACTGTAGCGATTAAAAGCATGGACTCTGAAATTATCCTGCTTGGGTTTGAATTCTGGTGCTATTTATCATGTGATCTTTGTTTATTATGAGAACCGAAAAGATTCTTAGGTTTTGTTTATGAATGTGTGAAAACAAGGAAGTTTCGATGACTGTCTTAATAAAGAAAACTCACAAGTATTTATATTTTTTTTTAGAAAATAGGTGTCAGTATAAGTATTACGACTAGGGCACTAAATTATTAAGACAACTAGCCAGAACTACAGATCTTTTAGAAGTTAACAGTTAACTTTTACAGAACATAGCTATGATCTTCAAAATTCAGGTGATCACAAGATTTTTTTTGTTAGAAATATCATTTGTAAGCAGCTTTGTGACAAAAAACGTGTCTTTTTTTCTGCAGCTGTGGTGGAAGAGGGAACTTTTTTCTCCTTATCTTACAAATATTTCTTTCACAAGCAGTTTATAAGGGCCTGTGCTTTCAAAGTTAAACACATTAGTTATCATCTTGAGGAAGAAAAGACAATTGGAAGAGGCTCAAAACTTAAAATGCCAAAAGGAAGAGAATATTAATAATATTTTTAACAAATGGGATATGAAATGTACTGTTTTGTACCAACGTTGTTCAACATAATAGTACTCTATGCTAGAATTTTGTAACGATTTGATATTTTATATTTTATTGATTCTAAGACACAATTTTTTTTTTTCATGTTAACATCTTTGATACCAGGAAGCGTCTTAAAACTGATGGTATGTTAAAATTTAATTGGCAGCTCTTTTGATGCCAATAAAGTTAAGGAGTCTTATAATCAAAGACTTCTGAGATCATCTGACATTTGTATGTATAAGGTGCATAGAACAGTACCTGGCAGTCAGTAAGTACTAGTTATCATTGTATTTTGTTTATTTTGTGCTTAATAAAGAATGATTGCTTACATACGTCCTCATATATAGTTCTAATATAAAATGTATAGATGTAGAATAAATGGGTCAAAGAGTTGGCATAATATATTGAGGGGAGATTTTCTATTACACTGTAGGGAAACGTGTATGTGGGGTAAAAAATAAGTTAGGCCTAGGTTGTAATCTGTCCACCTACTCTCTCTGATTTATGCCAATTAATATAACCTCTCTGATTCTTAGTTTCTTTGGAGGATAATAATACCTACTTTTCAGAGTTACGAGAATTTATGGAGCCCTGGTGGCTCAGTGGTTAAGAGCTTGGCTGCTAACCAAAAGGTCAGCAGTTCGAATCCACCAGCGACTCTTTGGAAGTCCTATGGAGGCAGTTCTACTCTGTCCTATAGGGTCTCTATGAGTCAGAATTGACTTGACAGCAACAGGTGTCTTGTGGTGTGTGTGGTAGCATAACGGTTAAGAGCTTGGCTGCTAACCAAAAGGTCAACAGTGCGAAGTTCGAATCCACCAGTCACTCCTATAGGGCAGTTCTGCTCTGTCCTATAGGGTCCCTATCAGTCGGAATCGACTTCATGGCAATGAATTTGGTTTTTTTATACATGTTATAACTGACTTACAAAATAAACATTGGTTTGTGAATTCATTTCCAGGTGGATAAGTGTGATACTTCATCATTTTAATAATCACCTAGTATTTTATTTCACAGCTATACCATAACATACTTAACTAATCTTTTATTATGACTTCTTTGTTTCTCTCACACCCCATATCCAATTCATCAGCAGAGTCTTTACAGTATATTCAAAATCCAACCACTCTCCACCATAACTGCCACTTTCACCTAATTATTATCATAGCTTCCTAACTGCTGTCTCTGCTTCCCTCCTTGCTTTATTACAGACTGTTCTTAAAACAGCAGCCACTTGTTGGGTGCTGTTGAGTCAATTCCGACTCCTAGTAGCCCCATGTGACAGAGTAGAACTGTCCTGTAGAGTTTTCTTGGCTATAATCTGTATAGAAGCAGATCCGCAGGTCTTTCTCCCACAGAGCTGCTGGGTAGGTTAGCAGCCGATTGCTTAACTCTTGCTTCACCAAGGCTCTTCACAGCAGTCAGAATGGGCCTTAGAAAAGTTAATCAGATCTTGTCATTCCTCTGTTCAAAAACCTTTGTCCCTCATTTCACTCAAGTAAGATTTTTTAGAATGGTTTTCAAGGCCCCACATGCCCACATTCTCCCCCTAATCTCATTAACCTTTCTGTTCTCCACCTTTGCTCACTGTTTCAACTACACTTTCTTCCTCACTGTTTTCTAGGACATGCGAGTATCCTCGTATCTTTTTCCTCTGCCTACAGGATTCTTCCTCATATCTACATAGCTTACTCCTTACCTCTTTTAAGACTTTGCTTAAATGTCACTTTCTCTTGAGTTTTACCTCTACCGTTGTGTTTAAAATTGCAGTTCCCCTCTTACCCCTGGCATTCCGGAAACTGCTTGTCCTACTTTTATTATTTATTACTTTAAAACATAGCGTATAATTTACTTATTTTGATCATTATCTGTCACTTTCTGCAAGATTATAAGCTCCATAAAGGCAGGGAGTTTTATCTGTTTGTTCTCTGATTTTCCCCAGTGGCTAACGGGGCTTTCATATAGTTGTTGCTTAGTTAAATATTTGTTGAATGGATAAATACTGCTAATATAGTTATACATAACGAACTCAGTATGTATGGGCTCTTCCTAGCTAGTGTGTGGCATATAGTTGGAAAATGGAATAAATACCCAAAAGAATAACATTTTGGTTGGATGTCATATTGAATTAGAAGACTTTTTTTAAAATTGTGCTTTAAGTGAAAGTTTACAGTTCAAGTCAGTTTCTCATACAAAACTTTATACATATACATGTATTGCTGTGCGACTCTAGCTGTTCTCCCTATAATGTGACAGCACACTCTTCCTTTCCAACCCAGATTTCCCATGTCCATTCAACTAGCTCCTCTCCCTTTTTGCCTTCTCATCTCATCTCTGGACAGGAGCTGCCCATTTAGTGTCGTATATCTACTTGAGTTAAGACGCACTCTGTTCACAAGTATCATTTTATGCCCCACAGTCCAGTCTAATCTGTCTGAAGAGTTGGCTTCGGGGTTGGTTTCTGTTCTGGGCTAATAGAGAGTCCCGGGCCCATGTCTTCTGGGGTCCCTTCAGTCTCAGGCAGACCATTAAGGCTGGTCTTTTTTACTAGAATTTGAGTTCTGCACCCCACTTTTCTCCTGCTCCGTCAGGGACTCTCTGTTGTGTTCCCTGTCTGGGCAATCATTGGTGGTAGCCGGGCACCATCTAATTCTTCTGGTCTCAGACTGATGAAGTCTCTGGTTTATGTGGCCCTTTCTGTTTCTTGGGCTAATATTTTCCTTGTATCTTTGGTGTTCTTCATTCTCGTTTGCTCCAGGTGAGTTGGGACCAATTGATGTATCTTAGATGGCTGCTCGCTGGCTGTTAAGACCCCAGACGCCGCTCACCAAAGTGGGATGCAGAACATTTTCTTAATAAACTTTGTTTTGCCAGTTGATCTAGATGTCCCCTGAAAGCATGGTCCCCAGACCCCTGCCCCTGCTACTTTGTCCCTCGAAGTGTTTGGTTGTATTTAGGAAACTCCTTAACTTTGGTTTAGTCCAGTTGCGCTGACTTCCCCTGTAGTGTGTGTTGTTCTTCCCTTCACGTAAGATAATTCTTATCTACTATCTAGTTAGTGAGTACCTCTCTCCCTCCTTCCCCACCCTCTGAACCATCAAAGAATGTTTTCTTCTGAGTATAAACCACTTCTTGAGTCCTTATAATAGTGGTCTCATACAATATTTGTCCTTTTGCGACTGACTAATTTCATTCAGCATAAAGCCTTCCGGATTCATCCATGTTCTGACGTGTTTCGCAGATTCATCGTTGTTCTTTATTGTTGTGTACATTCAGCGTAATTATTGATAGGTATGCATTTAGTGCTGTCATTTTGATGTCTTTTTTTTTTTGTGTTGTTAACAGTTTCTTTGTTCCACTTAATTTTATGTGCTGAGTTGTTTTTCTTTATGTATTTTCTTTTCATCTTTTTCATTGTTGTTGATTTTGTATTTGCTGAGTCTTTCTTTTTTTTTCTTTGATATGTAGGATTGTTAGTTTCCTTTGTGGTTACCTTAATATTCACCCCAAGTTTTCTAAGTTTAAACCAATCTTTTATTTCTTTATATTGCCTTGACATCCTCTCCATATGAACGATCTATGAGTACATTTTTTAGTCCCTCTTTTTTGTTTTAATGTTGTCATCTTTTACATATTGACATGTTTCCCTATTTTCAGTGTTTTAGCTTTGATTTATTTTTGTCTCTTCCCTATCTGGGTTGATATCTGGTTGCTCTGTCCTGTGTTCTAGTCTTGGGTTGTTATCTCATGTTATTGATTTTCTAAGCAGAGGACTCCCTTTAGTATTTTTTATAATTTTGGTTTGTTTTTTACAAATTTCCTAAACTTCTGTTTGTCTGGAAATGCCCTAATTTTGCCATCATATTTGAGAGACAGTTTTGCTGGATATATAATTCTTGACTGGCAAGTTTTTTCCTTCAAGGCTTTATATATGTCATCCCATTCTCTCTTGCCTGCATGGTTTCTGCTGAATAGTCCAAGCTTAGTCTTACTGACTCCTCTTTGTAGATGGTTTTTCGTTTATCCCTAGCTGCTCTTAAAATTCTATCTTTATTTTTGGTTTTGGCGAGTCTGATTATAATATGTCTTGGTGACTTTTTTTTGGGATCTACCTTATGTGGGGTTCCATTAGCATTGGATAGATTTCTTCTCATCTTTCATGACATCAGGGAAGTTTTCTGCCAGCAGGTCTTCAGCAATTCTCTCTGTATTTTCTGTTATCCCCCCCTATTCTGGTACTCCAGTCACTTGCAGGTTATTCCTCTTGATAGAGTCCCACATAATTCTTAGGGTTTCTTCATGTTTTTAAATTCTTCTATCTGATTTTTCCTTAAATAAGTTGGTGTCAAGTGCTTCATCTTCAGTCTCACTAATTCTGACTTCCATTGCCTCAATTCAGCTCCTTTGGCTTTCTGTCGAGTTGTCTAATTCTGAAATTTTATTGTTAATCTTCTAGATTTCTGTTTCCTGTTTCTCTATGGATTCTTGCAGCCTGTTAAGTTTGTCATTATGCTCTTTTCTAATCTTCTTAAGTTCCTCTGTTACTTTGTCTGTGTGTTCCTTGACTTGTTCTGCGTTTTGCATGATCTCCTTCCTGATCTCTTAAAGACCTTTGTATATTAATCTTTTGTATTCTACCTCCAGTAATTCCAAGAAGTTCTCTTCCTCTGGAAAATTTCTTGATTCTTTGTTTTGGGAGCTTGTTGAAGCCATCATGGTCTGCCTCTTTATGTGATTTGATATTGATTGTTGTCTCTGAGCCATTAATAAGTTATTATATTTATTTATTTTATGTTTGCTTACTGTGTCCTAGCTTCTTGTTTTGATATGCCCCAAATTGGCTGCTCATGGTAGCTAGTTTGATTTTTGGTGCCTTTGAAGCTCTAACGTCCCTTCACCATGTGGTTAGATCTGTTACTAGGTATGTGAACCCAGGAGTCCGTTTACTTTTCTTGTATGAATTCAGCTCAGGCATCCAGATAGTCTGTCAGTAAGTGTGTGGTGCAGGCTCTCACCTACGGTCCTAGGTGGGTAGGGATGATTGGAGTAGGCACAGGTATCTGGCTGCAGTAGGAGGTCACATGCTGAGCAAGGCAGGGGGCTGATGGCTGTCCCTGAGTGGGAGGAGAGCATGTCCCTGTTCCCTAGAGTGTGTAGATGGGTGGGTTTTGCAGCTGGACTATGGGCACTAGTGCTGTTGGCTGAAAGGACTGAGAAGCACCGCTTATTCTTGGACCCCTGTCACAAGTGGCTAGGTGGTATGGGTGGAGCCATCAGTCCTTATGCCCCTGATGTGGGTAGGTGAGGACCCTGCTTAATGGGCAGAGCAGTGTCAAATGTCATGAACCTGCCACTCCACCATATAACTGATACAGTGAAGTTAGGCTTCAGGTATATACCCTGTTGTACTGTGGTAATGAGGGCCTGTGCTGTTGAAATGGGCCCACACAGGTCTATGCGGGGGTGAAAGACATTCAAAGGCTGTGGACCTCTTAAGCCTGTGCCTAGGCAAAGGAGCTGTGCCTGCCCTGAGTTCTTGGCTTAGGGGAGCTAGCAGATTATTTTATCTTATTTGTTAATTTGTTCCCTCTCCAAGGCCAGGAGAATGGCTCAGGACATGTGATGGGTCCTGTCTCCAGCCCAGGGGACTTGGCAATCGCTGAAGCTGGCCTGGGACTCCGTGTGGAGCAGGGAGGGAGCAGGTAAATGGGAGCAAGGTTGTTCACAAACGGGTTTTTTTTAAATTTTATTGTACTTCAGGTGAAGGCTTACGGAACAAATAGTTTCTCATGAAACAGAAGTACACATGTTGTTTTATGACATTGGTTAACAACCCCACAACATATTAACCCTCTAACTTCTCAACCTTTTTTTTTTTTTTTTTGGTGAAAATACACATAGCCAAAGATACACCGTTTCAAAAATTTCTACATGCACAGTTCAGTGACACTGACTATGCTCTTCCAATTGTGCTGTTATTCTTACTTAAGATGAAGGCTTACAGAACAAAATAGTTTCTCATTTAACAGTTACTACAAATGTTGCCCTATGACAATGGTTAACAATTTCACAACACATCAACAATATCCTTACTCAACCTTGGGTTCCCTATCATCAGCTTCCTACTCCCCTTCTGCCTTCTGGCCCTTGTCACTGGACTCCTCTACTTCATTAGTCTCGTTTGGTTTTATGGGGCTGTCCACTCCCAGGCTGAACAGTGAACCTCGGAGGTAACTTCACCCCTGAGCTAAAAGGGTGTCTGGGGGCCATACTCTTGAGGTTTCTCCAGTCTCCTTTAGGCCAGTAAATCTGGTCTTTTTTTTTTGTGAGTTAGAATTATGCCCTACATCCTTCTCCAGCTCTGTCCAGAACCCTCTGTTGTGGTCCTGGTCAGAGCAGTCAGTGGTGGTCGCCGTGCATCATCTAGCTGTACTGGACTCAGTCCGGTGGAGGCCTTGGTAGCTGTGGACAGTTAGTCCTTTGGACTAAACTTTTCCTTGTATCCTGTTCTCTTCATTCTCCCTTGGTCCCGAAGGGATGAGACCAGTGGGGTGTCTTAGATGGCCGCTCACAGGCTTTTAAGACCCCAGACACTACTCACCAAGGAAGAATATAGAGCATTGTCTTTATAAGCTGTGTCATGCCAATTGAGCTAGATGTTCCAAATGGGGTGTTTTTTGATCCGTGTGGTAAATGCATGTACTTATCATTTGCTGATTGTGTGCCACTTTTCACTGGCTCTGGAGGCCTGAGCAGACTCTTCACTCCTTGGTCTCTCCCAGTGTGTCCCAAATGCTGCTGCTTGCCTCACTGCGCATGCCAGCCGATCTGGCCCACAGGGCACTGGCTCCCCCCAAGTCAGGTCTGGCAACTCCTGGCTGCTTCTGAAGCATGTCTCCCTCCCCCTGCCACTCAATGCAATTCCTCAACTTTGCCTTTGATGTTCAGGACCCCTAGATTGTCATGTATGATTCACTTGTTTTTTCGAGTTTTCATTGTAAGAGGGACCACCGAAGTGTCTGACTGCTCCGCCATCTTGGCCCCGCCTCTCTGAATTAGAAGAATTTTGGAGGAATAATTTGGTAGTCAGTTAAAAAAAAGTCTTAATATTTTATTGCTAAGATGCCCATATAAAGTAGTTGAGTTGCAGTTGAGTCTTTATGACGCATGGTGACCTATCCTGTGTGTTGCAGATTAGAGCTGCACTCCATAGGGTTTTCAAGGCTGTGACGTTTTGACAGCAGATCACCAGGCCTAACTGCCAACCTTTCAGTTAGTAGTCAAGCACTTAACTGTTGTGCCACCATAAAAAGTGAAGGCAGTCAAAATCATTTTATTGAAGCTGTGTGATAAACATGTTTGTTCTTTTAAACACTGTCATCAATGTATGCTTGGAGAATTTGCCCCATTTTCACTACCACCTTTTTTTATTCTTATGTTCTTAAAATCTGAACGGTGGCGGTCTTGGAAAGAAATGTCACAAATGAACAGTTCAGTACCCATTTTATAGGGAATATGTTTAGGGATAATAACACTTCTTTACTCAGTGAAGAGATGGGGCCACAATGTATGTGAGGATTTAATCTTCAAGTCATTTGTAGGGGTCAGTTGGTAGTTACCAGTAGCTAGAGCCTTTGAGTTTTAAATGTATTTAGAGTAACAGGAGATTGAAAAGAGTGAACAGTAATAAAAGGCAAAATGTTAAAAAAACAGAAACAAAAACTTGCATTTATTGTGTAAACCCGTTGCCATCAAGTCGATTCTGACTCATAGTGATCCTGTAGGACAGAGTAGGACTGCCCCATAGGGTTTCCAAGGCTGTAATCTTTACAGAAGCCGACTGCCACACATTTCTCCTTTGGAGTGGCTGGTAGGTTCAAACTGTCGACCTTTTGGTTAGCAGCCAAGCGCTTAACACTGCACCACCAGGGCTCTTTCATTGCCGAGTGCCTCTCAGTTAGTGCAAAACCCTCATTGAATATTCTGGTTATTCTCTTATCTCTATAGTTATTAATTTCTAAGCAGAAAAGGTTTGAACGTAGATTACATGCAAATCACTGTGGTTGGTTCTGTGGAGGAGTTCACGGTGAGCAGTCAGGAGACTGTGATCACCAAGTGCACTGTATGGTGAGACTATACTTTCATTTGTGAGTGAAACATCACTTTCATTTCTGTTTAAGGAAAAACTTATCTAACAGAGTAGTGCCAAAATGAGAGTTTTCTATTCCAGAAAGTGTTCATTTAGGCTCATTAGAACATCAGCTGGAAATTTCATAGAGGGGACTACCTTGGCTCAGGGTAGAAGTTGGATATTAATTTCAGTATTTAAAGTCTGTTATTAAAAAAAAAAAAGATAGTTTTAGGTTCATGGAAAATTATGAAGCAGTTTTTTTTTTTTTTTGGTGACCTCTTTATGATCATAGTATCTGATAGACTGAAACAAAAAGTATCTCATTCTTGAATTTCATATGCATTTGAGGTATGGACTGAAGTTTAACTGTAAGTTAATGGTTTATTTTCAGTCTTCATTTCATGTTACCCAAGTGGCTGTTTCTCAGTTGTGTAGATTACCTTTTATCATATTGATAGTTCTCACTTTAATTCTAAATAAAACCACTTCCCATCAAATTTGATAGTGAAGCACTTTATTTGTGCTTGCTTAATTACAGTATTCCTTTGCTTTGTTGGCCCTATGTATTTAATTAGTCTTTAGCAGGAGAGAGCTTTAATAATTGATACTTGAGGCAGTGAAACTGATGGGCGTGTTGACTTAGCCAGAGAGCTAACAAGTCCACAGAACAACTGCTGCACTTAAGTAAATTTACTGTGTTTCTAAGGAGGCTGTTGATGTGTTGTTCGGGTTCATTCCCTATTCCTCCCATGATGTCTTTATTATTTGGCATAAGACCTTCTTTGTATGGTGTTAATTTGTTTACCCATAGTACAGAGCCTTTTTCTCACCTTTTTTAAACAGTTTCCTTCTCTTAGCCATCTGCAGTCACTCATCCAACCAAAGCTTTTGTTCATCTTTTTTCATTCTGCTTGATTGTCTTTCATCCTTCTATTAAACCACAATTTCTTACCACAGCAGTCAGAACTTATGGCAGAGATAGTCAGTGTTACCTAGGTCTTAATTGCTCCTTCTTTACCATAATGGAAAATTGCTTTATCAGACACTTATGATATAAATATTAAAGTAGTTTTCAGAAACACTTTATTTTATACTGAAGTAGTCTGTAGTTACAGGCAATGATGTGGTTTTTTTTTTTTTCCCCCTAAATTTTATTTATTTTGTTGTTGGGAATATACACAGCAAAACATACACCAATTCAACAATTTCTACATGAACAATTTAGTAACATTGATTACATTCTTCGAGTTGTGCGGCCATTCTCACCGTCCTTTTCTGAGTTGTTCCTCCCTCATTAACATAAACCCACAGCCCCCTGAGGTTCCCGTCTAATCTTTCTAGCTGCTGTTTTAAATTTGATCTCGGATAGATAGTTCTTAAAAGAACATAATGCTCAAGGCAGGCCTTTTTTACTAGTGTAAGCTAAACTGTTGTTTGGTTTTAAGATGACTCGGGATATTTCTGGTTTAAAGATTGTCTCAGGGCAATAGTTCCAGGGGTTCATCCAGCCTTGTTGGCTCCAGAAAGTCTAGAGTCTATAAGAATTTTTTTTTTTTTAATTGTGCTGTAGGTGAAAGTCTATAGCTCAAGTCAATTTCTCACATAAAAATCCATACACACATTGTTATGTGACACTAGTTATTGTCCTCGCAATGTGACAGCACATTCCCCCCTTCCACCTCGGCTTTTCCGTCTCCATCCAACCAGCTCCTGTCCCTTCCTGCATTTCATCCTGCCTCCGGACAGGAGCCGCCCATTTGGTCTCGCGTATCTGCTTGAACTGAGAAGCACTTTCTTCACTAGTATTATTTTATCTTTTGTAGTCCAGTCTAATCTTTGTCTGAAGAGTGGGCTTCGGGAATGGTTTTAGTTCTGCATTAACAGAGCGTCCGACCGTTAAGTCTGGTCTTTTTACTAGAATGTGAGTTCTGTTCCACACTTTTCTCCCACTCTGTCAGGGATAGAGTCTGTAAGAATTTGGAATTCTGTTCTGTATTTTCCCCTTTTTGATCAGGATTCTTCTGTGGAACCTTTGATCAAAATGTTCAGTAATGGTAGCTGGGCAGCATCCAGTTCTTCTGGTCTCATGGCAAAGGAGGCAGTTGTTCAGGGAGGTAATTAGCCACATATTCCATGTCCTCCTCTTATTCCTGACTTTCTTTCTTTCTCTGTCACTCCATGGGGATAGAGACTAGTTGTTATGCCTTGGATGTCTGCTTGCAAGCTTTTAAGACCCCAGGCACTACACAATGAACTAGGAGGTAGAACAGGAGCATAAACACATTATTAGGCCAGTTAACTGGGATGTCCTATGAAACCATGACCCTAAACCTCCAAACTAAGGAACCAGATCCCATGAAGTGTTCTCAAGAGAAAGAATTTATGTCAGGAAAGAGAAGGGTTTTTTTTTTGGAAAAGGAAGCAAATATTTAAAGTAATAACACAAAACTAATCTTTGTATTTTTCTTATCTTCTGCAAAACTTAATGAACTAATATGAGTCTTGGGATTTGAGCTTTAAAATATAAAAAGCTTTTGTTTTCTGTAATTTGGAAGTGAATTCTTAGGGGGAATAAAAGCTTGGCCAGTAAATTCCGATATGAGAATTCTTTTTATGACTACATTTTTATCTTTTCTGTGTTACATGTGGAAATAGTTAGTGGAAAAATTGTTAACAGTTTTTTAATGTGTTGTAATTATTTAATAGATGTGCTGTTCTTTATGATGAATTATAAACCACATCCGTGATGAAAAACAGAATTTCCAGACATGAAACTTCAGGATCTTATATTTTAATTGTTCTTGTCTTATAATAAGGCAGTAAAAATAAAAATAGCCAGTCCAGCAACTCACCTGATACAATAGGGTTTGCTTTACTTAGACGTTTTAGGCCTTTTTTTTTTCTATCTTTAAAGCTCTTGTTATTATTGAAAGAGCTGCTAGAACTTGTTTATTTTGAGGAATCTTTACAAGGTTTGACATTTCCTTATTATGATAGCTTATATTTTGTGTGGATATATTGAATGTTACAGCTAAGTTGTTAGTTGCCATTGAGTCTGACTCATTATGATCCTGTGTGTGCAGAGTTGAACTGCTTCATAGGGTTTTCAAGGCTGTGACCTTTGGGAAGCAGATTGCCAGGCCTGTCTTCAGCAGCGCCTCTGGGTGGGTTCCAATTGCCAATCTACAGGAAAAATCCTAGTGCAGAGGCAGATAAATCCTTTTGTTCTTTCACGTTCTCAAAGGTTAATCATAAATGGAATTTTAATAAATCCCCTATACAATCTTATACAAAAAAGGGGTCAACTCTAGTTAATAGAAATGGATATGTATTTTAAGAATTTGTTACAGAAAATGAATATTATTGCTTTCAGTTCTTCACCATATTTTATCAAAATGAAATCTTTTATCAGTTTATCTGAGAAAAGGAAATTTTCTTTGTTAGGATTAAAAAAAAAAGGAACCAAACTTGTTGCTGTCGTTGATTCCAACTCATAGTGACCCTATAGGACAGAATAAAACCGCCCCGTAGGGTTTCCAAGGAACGGCTGGTGGATTCAAACTGCTAACCTTTTAGTTAGCAGCCGAGCTCTTTAACTACTGTGCCACCAGTGCTCTGTGTTAGGGTAAAGGATGTGGGATTTCCTTTTAAAACTTCAGAAAGTCTTCTTTATTGAAAGAATCATATCTTTCACCTTTAGGACATTGTTGTCCAATATTAGTTATTTTGCGTGCATGTAATTGTTGGCATGTATAGTTTTTGAAAAGGCCTGAGTAATCGATCATTAGTTTTTATTTGCCATTGATTAATGAGACCTATGTATTAGGAATATTAATCCTCAGAGCAACCCATGATGGTGGGTACCATTATCCTCATTTTACAAATGAGCAAACTGAGACTAAGAGAGATTAATTTGCAGTATCATACAAAGACATTTCACAAAACTGTGCTTAGCATCAGTGGGACAAGGAGATAGTCTTCTCTTGAAGAAGGTACTTTTAAGTCACACGGGCATGGATTGGAATGAACAGTTATTTCACAAGAAAGGAAGAGGCCACAAATACTCTGAAAACAGTAATACCGTTTACCACTTTATTGTGAGGTGCCTGTTCAAGGATCTTGTCATTTTAAGTTGTCTTGATTTTTTCTTAACTGATTTCTAGAGTTTTGTCCCCTCACCCCCTTTTTTAAGTAAAATCTGGATAACAGCCCTTGTTTATAAATTGTTACTTATATGTATTACAAATATCTTCTCCCATTCTGTGGCCTACCTTTTTTCTCTCTTAATTGTGTTTTTTGTATAAAAAAAAATTTGGAATTCTAATGTCCAGTTTATCAGTATTTTTCTTTTATGACTGTGCTTTTTGTTTCTTGTTTAAGATATCTTTCCTCACCCCAAGATTATGAAGACATCTTCTAGAGTCTTTATGGTTTTGTCTTTCACATTTTGATTTACAGTCCACCTACAATTAGTGTTTAGTTGACATTTTAGCATATTCCTGCACATCTAGAAAAGAGTTGAAGTGATTTCTAAGTGGTTTTAAAAATTAGATTAACTAGACTTGCAGATACGAACATATCAACGTTACATTCACTTACGTGTAGAAAATAATTCTATTAGTAGCACATATTTTACCAAAGCCCTCATAAAACGCACGTTGAGTACATTTAAATTCTTACTACATTTAAAACTGCAAAAATTCACCTTCCCACATCTGTAGGTAATCAGTGAACTACAAAGTCTTTCTGTTGGCTACCAATATCTACAGTTCATACACTACCAGGAAATCCTGTGCTTTACAGTGAAACCTTAATCATGGTCTTTCTGGGAGTTGGGATCTTCAGTTTTCTTTTATCCTAGGTGTTTATTTCATTCCTTCCTCTTGTCACAATATGTCTCTGTAAACTTCTAGTGAAAGATTCAAAGGGAATGATTTCTGGATGTTTAATACAGGAATTGTTTAAATAATTGTATTTCTGTTATTTAAACACGGTGGTGGTTTGTCTTTCTACAGCAAAGTCTGAAGTTGTTCCCTATAGAATTAGTGCTTAAACCTAAGCATTAAACATCTGTTTTAACACTGTTGTTATTCTAGTAATTGTAGATTAGTTTGGGGATTGTTTTATCATCCATAGACCAAAATATTCGTTGTTTAAAGTTGATCAAGCTAAACAAATAGTACTATTTGAAATAGGTTGTTTAACTTTGTACATGATATTTATTGTCCTTCCTAAATGTAAACTCTTTAACCTTGATCCTGTGGTTACAGTGAAAAAGGTTGGACCATCTTTTAGCACTGACAGTTCAGATTTGGAATTAGGTCAGAATTCTTACCTGAGGGGCGGGAGGAGCACATTACTTAAACAGCAGTTGCTTAAGAAATAGTACACATTAACCGTCATTTTTCAGATTAGTGGATGAAATGTCACTGATTATAAAGGATTTGACAAATACTGAAATAAATTGTCCCTGTGCTCTGCTTAAAAAAATACTTAGGTATTAAAAACTCAGGATTTTTAGGGAGTGCTCCACAAATTATTAGCATGTAAATAGATACTGCAGAATTTATAAGGGGCTCTGGTACTTCAGACATAAAACCTTGGAGGTCTGAGTTTGATCAAAAATGGTTGTAGCATTTTGCCCCCATTTCTGTGATGACGATTCTGTTTTGTTTGTTTTTTTATAACTAGCAATTATGTGGATTGAGCAGAAGTTTTCCTTACTATAAAGTTGACTTCTAATTGTTAGATTTTGCAGTTCTTGAGTACTTTTCCTTAAATGTCTCAATGTTCAGATGAAGTTACTAATTTTTCATAGTTTTAGTATTAAATATGGACCATTATCTAAAACTTGTTTTAACTGAGCATTGCTTTTGCCTTTCAGCGGGGATCTGATGAACTTCTTTCTTCTGGCATCATTAACGGACCTTTTACCATGAACAATTCTACTTCTGCTCCAGGTGTGTATGGTGAGTTTCAATTTTTTCAAAATTTAAAATATTTCTTTCCTTGGGTTTCAGATTTTTTTTTAGCGGTGCTCTTATATGGCTCATTTTACAAACATTTGTTGAAGTGCCACTCTTTATAACAAAATCTAAGATTTGTTGCAGTACAGTACTATACTGTTCATGTAGATGAAATCACTAGTTATAGCTCTCTAAGTTTTAAGGGTTAATTTGGATGTAATTTGACAATTCTGTCCCTTTACTGGTTGATATTCTTTGTGCTACATAACTGTGTTGTAACTGGTATCACTAAGTCGGCGATCCAGAACTATTAAGTAAAAAGGGCTAGATTTAAAACTTGTGTTGAATGATGATGGATTTATTAGTATTAAAACTGTAAAACCATTTGATTTTTAAAAAATTGAGATATAATTTACACACACCATTAGTAATCACATGATTTTAAAATAAATGCTCTTGAAATTGGGGGCTGGAAGAAATCCTAGAAATGATCTATTCTTTCAGATACTATCATACTAGAGCGTGATAGAATGTAAGGAGCCCTAAGGATCAGCAACAGTGGGTCATTCGATCTCTCTGGGTACCATTTCTCTTATCTGTTCTGCCTAACCCATGGGGTTATATAAGAATCAGATGTTGGGGTTACATTTTTAAGTGCTAAAAAAAAGGTTTATTATTGTTACTCTTGTTTTACTAATATAATGCTGAGACCTGAGTTTCAAAAATAATAACTATTTATCGAATGTCTTTTAGATTATACTCACTGGAGATAGAATGGTGACAAAGGCAAATAAGAGTCTTTAGCCACACTGAGCTTAAACCTAGTGGCTAATTGTGGTAGCTGTGAAAATGTGCTCTCAAATCTGCAGGGAGTGTAATTGACTAATAGTCCCAGCTGCCACCCCTCTGGATCCACCACAGTGTTTGCACTGAGGCTGCACTCCCCCAGGTTGCTGCTGGTCAGTGATTGAGCATGACAGGGGTGCTTGTGTATGTAGGCATGCTGAAGTCCTCTCATGGATGACTTTGGCTTAAGGACTCCCCATCATCCTTGCTGAAACTTCCTTAGAACTATGCTGCAGTCTGATATTCTTCCTTCCCTGTTCCTCCACCTTATTCTTCACGGGCATTTCTCTCAATAAATCTCTTGCACATCTAATCCCATCTTTATGTTTGCTTCTTGGAGGACTTGAACTTTCACAGTAATACAGAGCAATAAACAGACAGCCATATAGTGTAAGTGCTATAAGAAATGAAGTACAGGATGGTATGACCACCCAGGTCAGTAAAGGTGTCTCAGAGAAAATGACATGTAACTGGAAATCTGAAGGGTAAGTAGGAATTAGCCAGGTAAAGGAAATACAGTTCCAAGGAAAGGAAAAAATTACAGAAAGGGTGGGAGGTGAAAGAGAACATGTACATTTAGTAAACATAAAATAGTTCAGTGTGGCTGGATCTTATAGTGTCAGGATGGGTGGTAGTGATAAAGCACTTGAGTTTAGTGTTTTGCGACCTGGCTATTAAGAAATTGGAGCCAAATCTTAGTATGTTACTAATACCATCCCTTCCAGACCATGTGGGTTTGCCAAAAACGAACAGTTGCAACTCTGACAATCTGTACTAAAACAGGAGTAGATTTATCGATCCCAAACCCACCTCCGTCGAGTGGATTCCAACTCATGGTGACCCTATAGGACAGAGTAGAACTGCCACATAGGGTTTCCAAGGCTGTAAATCTTTACAGAAGCAGACTGCCACATGTTTCTCCCAGAGAGCAGCTGGTGGGTTCGAACCACCTACCTTTTGGTTAGCAGCCGAGCACTTTAACCACTACGCCACCAGGACTCCTTGATTTATCAACCAATGAACACTTACTTTGTTGAAAATATTGGAGGGTCTGTAGAGGAGACTCCAGTTTGAGGTTGTTTCAGCAGACTGTCTGGGTTCTACCTTACCACTTTTCTTACTCTTTGCTTCATAGTTTTCTCTTGGATTACAGTCAAGAGCGTTTAGAGTTTAGTTTAGAAAACTGGTGCTTTACGTGAATTTGAAGCACAAGCCTATGGTCTCTGATCTAATTGGTCTGAACAGTTCCGTTAGGTGAGATTTATAGTTTCTGCAGAACCAAAAGTCTATCTTACTCAGAATGTCTCCTAGATTCCTAACTTACTGACTGGTGTGTTGAAGCAGTTACTCCTTTAGTCCCTGTAAAGTAAGGAGAGTGTGGTTAAGTTGCTTACTTTAAGATGGCAGATCTAGATTGGCATGGGCTGCTGCAATTTGCAGTGTTGCTTGCTGTCACAAATAGGCTTGAGGGAAAACAAGAGAGTTTAAGTATTATTTTTATCTTCCTTGAGATATCACCCCAAATCCTCTTTGAACTGAGAACCAGTTTTATCAGTTAAAAAAGGGTAGATGTCCTACCTTAAGCATTTAAAATGGAAGATGCTAAGTAGGTGTGCCTGCTGAGCATTGGAAATAAGCCCTGTGAACTACTAAAGAAAACAATCAAATCATCAACAATGTTACTATCCTAAGGGCAGTGGAGAGCTGTTGAAGGGCTTTTTTTGAGCTTATGAAATTGCCAATTTTTAAGGAAAAAAACGTTGAATATCAGCAGTTTCACATGGTTCAACCTAAATATCTAAAAAAGTACATCTGGCTTTATGTACGGTGAATGGGAGGAGAGCAGTACTGGAAAGAAGGAGTAGTTGAGAAGCTATTGCTGTAATCCAAGTAAGAGTATCTTGTACCTTGGCAGTGGAAGTTGTGATGTAGAAAATTGGAGGATTTGAAGAGGGTAAAATTAATGGTGATTGGTGATTAATTAAATGTTTGAATAAGGGATTCCATCAGTCATTTCTCAGTTTTGAACTTCGACTGGGATAATTGCATAGATGGAGGATAGTGCCATTCATTTCTATTAGATGATATAGGGATAGCAGCATTGGACAACACAGCAGATTCAGATTTTTGGGTATTGAGTTTGAGGTTCCTGTGGAACATCCAAATGGAAATGCCAGATAGGCGGTGGATTCTTCTGGTCTCAATATCATGAGACAAATTTGGAAGTAAGTGTCTTACACTGCTTAAGTTGACAACTGAACCATGGGAGTGGAGAGTCTCAGAAAAGGTGGGAATTTTATCCAAAAGTATTTGGAATCATGGAAGTTACGGGAATTAGGGGAAAGTGGACCTCATTTCCAGACCCTGAGGGTTACATGTGCTTGGGAGAGTGAATAGCTTCCATGTGACGACTCTGTAGCAGAAGGGGGCCAAGTTAAGCTAAAATGATTAAAGGAAAGTTCAGTGAAGAGAGTAAGAAAGAGTAATTGGTCAACCATGGTACATCTGTAGTTCCAGAGGACTAAGCGGAAAGATTTTGTAGGTAGGGCAGTAGTAGGGAGTTGGTTCAAGGCAAAGGATGAATAGAGTAATATAATCATGAGAGCAAAGCAGTGTATGGCTCACCTGGAGGGCTCGTTAAAGCACAAATTGCTACAGCCACCTCCAGAGTTTCTAATTCAGTAGGTCTGGAGTCTTCAAGGGTGGCAATTTGAACCCAGCCTATGATGCTGTGGAAGAAAGGCCTGTGACCTGCTTCCATAAAGATTTGTTGTTGTTAGGTGCCGTTGAGTCGATTCTGACTCATGGAGACCCGATGTATGCAAAGTAAAACTGCTCCATAGGATTTTCAAGGCTGTGACCTTTTGGAAGCAGATCACCAGGCTTGTCTTCCAAGGTGTGTCTTGGTGGGTTTGAACCACCAACCTTTCAGCTGATGGTCAAGTACTTAACCATTTGCACCATCCAGAAACTCCTCCACCCAGATTAAATGGCTACTTGTCTAGTCTCCCTTATAGCTAGTTATGGTCATATGATTATGTCCTGGCTGGTGAGATAAAAAGTAGAAGTGTTGTGTGAGACTTATGGGACATCTCTGCATGGGCACACTGTTTTTCCTTTCTTTTATTCTGCTGCCTGCTGGAGTTCCAGCTTCCTTCTTGGATGATGAGGATGAGGGCTGCACCCTAACAGAGCAGAAAGCTGGAGCCTGGGTCACTGGAGACTCTTTATACAAGTGAGAAGTTAACTTTTTTTCTTAAGCAACTATTATTTCAAGTATATTGTTATATGCAGCTAAACTTAAAACTTCCATAGGTACTTTTTAGTTTTTGTTGTTAATCTCGAATTGTGTAGTTATTCAATGATGTGTCCTTCAAATAAAGATAACTTCAAGTATATAAATATCCTTCTTATTTTATTTGTTCAATATTCACTGTAACCTCCAAAAATGAGTAATAGTGGTAATTGTGATTATTCCTGCCTTTTTTTTAAATACAAAACTTTATTTAGAAACTGTTTAAAGTAGAGAATTAAAAAAAGAAAAAAAAGGAAGTCCAGGTGGAAAATGAGTTCCCAATAAACTGGAATTTTAGAGCAACAAAAATCTAAAAGGCATGAAAGAGAAATACCTAATACCACTGTCATTTGAACATGGCTCATTACTTGCATTTTTTTTGGCATTGTTAATGACTGAATCTATATTTTCCTCTGAATTTCACATAGAGCATGCACTACCCAACAATTGTATCGTAAAATACCTGCGTTCTACACACATTTTAGGACAAGCTACCACCAGAAACAAATCAGTACAAACCCATCAGGGGCTGAACAATCTCAGTCTCTGTCTTGTTCTTAACTTTAATAAATGTAGCTTTATTTAATCTTTTAATATGATGTTTGCTGTTATGTTTTGGTAAATAATTCATCATACTTTAGTAGTTTTCTTCCTGTAGTGTTTATTAACAGTGGCTATACCCACTGCTGTTGACTTGATTCCTGACTTACAGCAATCCTGTATGGTTGTAAAAAACCAAAAACCAAACCAGTTGTTGTTGAGTCGATTCTGACTCATAGCGATCCTTTAAGACAGAGTAGTATTACCCCATAGGGTTTCCAAGGAGCGGCTGGTGGATTCGAATTGCCGACCTTTTGGTTAGCAGCCAAATGCTTAACCACTGTGCCGTATGTAGATGTGATTAAATATCTTTTGTATTTCTGTTAATTTAATCGTGAAGTTTGGTATCCATTACTTTGGTACAGTGAACTGTTTTAATTACCTAACTTTGAATTATACTTGCATGCCTGGAATAAATCAGGTTGGTCATGGGGTATTATTTTGGTATGCTGTATTAGTTGGATATAGGCTAGATTACTGTAATAGAGACCAAAAATACAGGTTTAAAAAGTTTATTTCTAAGTTGTTCTGAACTTTTGAGTAAGTGGTCAGTGACTTATTTGGCTTGATTGTATTGAGAACCAGGCTTTTCCTGTTTTTTGTACTTCCATCCTCAGCATGTGGCTTCCCCTCAAGATCTAAAATGGTACTCCAGCTCTCTCCATCATGCAGTTAGGAAGGGAAGAGAGGAATGTGGAGGCTGGTGCCGTCTTAGACTTTAAAGATAACTATACCCTAAGGTTGAGAGCTGGAGGCTAAGTACCCATGGGGCAAGAACTACAAGTTGTACTTTCTTCTTCCATTCTGTTAATCAGAACTTAGTCATATTGCCTCAAGAGGCAGGGAGGTTTAAGAAGTAAGTCTTTATTCTGGTATGCCCTCTTAAGTCCTAATTCAAGGAGTTATATTACTTTATGGAGAAGGGGAATAATTTCAATTGCATATATGTTCAACCACATATATTCTGTATTCAATTAGCTTATGTTTACTTAGAATATTTGCAACTATATTAATAAAAGTTATTGTCCATAACTTTCTTTTTTGTATTCTTATAAATAGATTTTAGTATCACTATTATCCTAGCTTCTTAAAAGTAAATATGCCATGTAATCAGCATCTAGATCAAGAAATAGAACATTAACAGTACTCCCAGGAGTCCCTTTATTTCCCCTTTCCATTCATTCCCCCCTTCCAAGTGTATTTATTAGTCTGACTCTTTAATATCATATGTTAGTTTTATGTGTTTTAATAAATACTGTATGTACCCATTTGCACCTGGCTTCTTTCGTTCAACATTATTTGTGAGATTGATCCATGTTGTTTAGATTGTACCTTTTATCCTTTCTTGTTCCTATGTTGTATTGTATTTTACTGGTGGACATTTGAATTATTTCCACTTTATGAATAATGTTGTTATGAATTTTTTACTTAAAATTTGTTAGTTTTTTAAAAAAATTATTTATTTTGTTGTTTAAGATATGCACAGTTCAACAGTTTCTACGCGTACAATTCAGTGACATTGATTACATTCTTCGAGTTGTGCAGCCATTCTCACCCTCTTTCTGAGTTGTTCCTCCCCTGTTAACATATACTCACTGCCCCCTAAGGTTCCTGTCTAATCTTTTGAGTTGCTGTTGTCCCTTTGATCCCATATAGATAGTTCTGGAAAGAGCATAATGCTCAAGGCAGACATTTTTTAGTAGTTCAGCTAAACTGTGTTTGGTTTTAAGAAGACTTTAGGTGATATTTTTGGTTTAAACTTTGAATATTCTTAACATGCCCTTTGGTGGACAAATGTATGCGTTTCTCTTGAGTATATATCTACAAGTGAAATTGTTGTATTTTAAGGATCTTTAGTAGATTCTACTAGTTTTGTACCATTTTACACTGTCACCAGCAGTGCAGTGTGAATTCAGTTATCCAACAACTTCACCAATACTTGGTATTATGACTTTTTAATTTTGGTTATTCTGGTAGATATATATAGGTGGCTCATTGTGACTTTAATTTTCATTTGCTTAAAAAGTAAAGAAATTGTGCATATTTTCATGTGCTTATTGGGTTTTAGAGCTCTGGTGGCACAGTGCTTAAGAGCTCGGCTACTAACCAAAAGGTCAGCAGTTCATATCCGCCAGCTGCCCCTTGGAAACACTGTGGGGCAGGTCTCTTTTGTCCTGTGGGGTCGCTATAAATCGGAATTGATTCAACAGCAATGAGTTTTTTTTTTTTTTAATTGGATATTTGGATATGTATTTTTACAAAGTCCTTATTCAAGTCTTTTGCCCATTTTTCTGTTGCGTTTTCTGCCTATTATTTGTAGTAATTCTTTTATATTCTGGATATGAGTTCTTTGTCATGTATATATTGCAGATATCCTCTAACACTTGATAGATTGCTAACCAGTTGCCTTTGAGTCAGTTCTGATTCATGACCAACCTGGGTGTTTCAGAATAGATTGCCAGGCCTTTCTTCCAGGGAGTCTCTGGGTGGACTTGAACTCCAATCTTTGGTTATCAGCTGAGTATGTTAACTGTGTTAACTGTTGACACCACTCGGGGATTCCATGGCTTGCTAGTTTTATACTTAATTTTTTTTTTTTTAAAATAAACAGAAGTTCTTATTTTTAACGCAGTCTATTTTATCAGTGTTTCCCATTTATGGCTAGAACTTTTTGCATCTTGTTAAAAATGTACTGCAGTGGAAAACAAGCAGTTCCTCAAAACATTAAGTGTAGGATTACCATGTGACCCTGCAATTCCTCTCTTAGGTATATATCAAAAAGAATTAAAAGCAGGGACTCAAACAGATACTTGTATACCAGTATTCATTGCAGCATTATTCACAATAGCCAAAAGATGGAAACAATAGAATGCATAAACAAAATGTGGTACATACATAAAATAGGATATTACTCTGCCATAGAGATAGATGAAGTTCTGGTAACATGCTATGACATGGATGAACCTTGAAAACGTCATCTTGAGTGCAATAAGTCAGACACAAAAGGACAAATACATTGTATGATTCCACTTATATGAAATATTTAGGCAAACGCATAGAGACAAAAGCTTATTAGTGTTTACCAGGGCTGGGGGCAGGAAGGCAGTTATTGCTTATGGGGTACGGAGTTTTTGTTTGGAGTGATGAAAAACTTTTAGAAATAGATAGTGGTGATCTCTTTAACATTACGATGTAATTAATGTTACTGAATTACACACTAAAAAATGGTTAAAATGGCTAATTTTTTCTTATTTCTATTTTGCCACAATAAAATTAAAAAACATACTGTAATCTTTTGCTAACTAATGTTTAAAATATTTTTGTTTAGAAATTTTGAAGTCCTAAATTTTGAAACCATTACATATATCATTAATAAAATTTTCCTGTGAGGTTGAATATTGAAGAAATCAAATCTCATTTCTTTCATAACTAAACAAAGATTATGTGGATTAATACTTGTAAGCAGGAAATCATTGCTGGCAAACTGAATAATTAGCATTGCATATATACTTCTTTGAAAGTACATATCAAATTGCAGAAACTGTCTCTTTAGTTCAGTGAAAGACTAAGTTCGTAAGCTGGGTACTTCCCTCTTTACTGTTCATAACTGATGAGGGGTTACCTAAAGCATGGTAATGTACTTAATATATAAACAAATGTAGGAATATTTATTTTGCTTTTCTCGTGTTGCTTAATTTAAGACTATATTGAGTTCCCATTTTAAAGGCTGAATATTGTTGAAAAGAAAATGTTTTCATGGCATAATTATTTTATGTTGCTTGTTCTGTTACTTAGTCTCAGCTTCTCCTCTTTCCTAATCTTCAAAATTTTGTCTTTTCCCAGACTATAAATATTCTTAATTATCTCTCATCTTAAAAAGAAAATAAATCATCGTTGATGCTTGTATCTTACTCTGGCTATCACTGTGTATTACTGCTTTCATTTATTTTCAAGGTTGTCTACGTTCTGTTTTTATGTTACACCTCTCATTTACTCTGTAACTTTGTGGTTTCTGCTTGCTCCATTGGCTAATCTCCCCTAACAGCTTCCTCCTGAGTCTGTGTGAGACCATTCCTTCCATTTCTTAAAAATTTTAGTCAGTAGTTATTTTTGCTGAGTAGTAGTTGGTACTTTTCTGTACCAAAATACTTATAAACTGCTAAAATACTGTTTAGCTTTGCAAATGCCTAGTTTTTTTTTAAATGACGTTTTGAAATCTCGTCTATCAAATCAAACTTTAATTGCCTCTTTTTTTTTTTTTTTGACAGAAAATTGTTAGTTAGAATTAAGTTTGTCTGCAAATATCAGTGGCTAAAACAATATAGAAGTTTATTTCTGTCACATTCAGCAAGTTCTGAAGTAGTCAGTACTCCCTGGTACATGGTAACCTGTTTCCAGGTTTAGCAAATGGTCCTGTATGGTTGCTGGAGATCCCAGGCAACAAGGAGGAAAAGGGGAAGAGAAAAGAACATACCTCCCTTACTGGAAAGACACTTCTGGAAAAAAACAACACACACCATTTTTGCTTGTAGTTAGTCACACAGCCCCTGCTAGCTGCGAGGAGGCTAAGCATGTAGCCTTTTTTTTCTGGGCAGTCATATGCTCAGCTAAAAATTGGTGGAGCTAGGAAGAAAAGATGTTGGAGCAAAATTTTCAGTCTCTACCACAGATACTGAATGCTGGCTATGACTGCATAATCGGCACTAGTCTGTCTGATCAGTTTGGCTTCAAGTATCAGTGGCTAAAACAAATTCATTTGAGTACTCTGCACTTGATAGCAAATAATGCATTGCAATTGCTTTGAATAAAACTGTATGGAGAAATGTAAATACTAATTAATCTGTAAACTTGATAAATAATTTTTAAATTGGTTAAACAACACCTTAAATTAGCTCTGAGAAGTAATAAGTTTAAAGAAAATTCACACGAAGTATTGATGTTCAACCATGTAAATTATGTAATTGAAATTCTGTAATCTGTAATTTAGAAAAGTGTTTAGACTTCTGCTTCCAACCATGATGGAGTAACTGAGACCAGACTTACCTTCCCCCAGTGTATAAGGCAAAAAATATAAGGCAGTTGTTTTTTGGATGGTGGACAAGAGGTGGGGCTGAAATATTATCTCAGAGAAAAGGGAAACAATGAGGTATGAGCCCTATAATCACCCTGGCTTCCTTTCCATACTGTGGTGTAAGGAGGGAGAACCTTTACACCTGAGGTACAATTTAGTAGACACCAGAGGAGACATACCTTACCAGTATGGCTAAACTAGCTCTAGCATAAAGGCTACTCTAAACCTACCCTAACAAAGTTTAAAACAACCCTCAAAAAAATGAAGCTAACCTGCAAGTCACTTAACTCATTTTCAGAAAAAAGTTTGACACTTTGAAGAAATAAAACACGTTTGAGTGTTACCAGTGTTGAACATATAATAAAAAATTGGCAAGCCTAGAGGAACCACAAAAATGTATTCAGTCTTCCATGGTGCTATTTTGGGAAGAAAAACATTTCTGAATATATATGTGCATAAACTTGAGTATTCATTCCAGGCCTGTTGACTCTGTTTATTATATGCATTAAAACAATAGGAGTTAAATAAAATTTAGCTGTGTGCTGGAATGATGAATTTTTTTTTATTTTATAAGGTGGTTCTCAAACTCCAGAGTGCATCAGAATCACTCAGAGGGATCGTTAAAACACAAATTGCTGGGTCCTACCCTCAAGAGTTTTTATTTTTAGTTTGTTAGGTCTGGAGTGGGCATAAGTTTGCCTTTCTAACACGGTGAAGCTTATGCTGAGAACTACTGTTACGTAGTTAGGGATAAGATTATCCAGTTTAGCTTCTAAAACTACTTTAAAAATAGATTAATAAAGAATATAACTTCTAGAAAATAAACTTAATTTTCATAAATATACAGCTCAAATCCAGATCCCCTTGGGATATGAGAAATATAAAATTTCTATCAGTCTTTTCTAAAATTTATTGTTTTAATTATATACTTATCAATAGAAAATTAGAAAAATATTCTCAAAAATACATTGAAGGCATTATAAATACTATTCTCTATTTGCAACAAAAAGTTTATTTAGAGGCATTTAGAATAGTATAATTCATTTACCCTAATACTTTTCCTTGAAGTGAAAAACCAGACTTCAATTTTTAAAAATTTTAATACTGGCAATGAAAAACCTATTCATTGACAGGTTGATACTTTTTTCCCCCCACCCCTTACCCCAAGCCCCACAGTTCCCTGAATTTCAAAACCTAAAACTCTTAGAGAATCAAATGTGACAGTATGGTTAATGTAGTATGTAACCCAAATTAGTTTCAATAATTTTTTTAAAAAATCTTGTTTTTTAGCTAATGGGAATGACAACAAGAAATTTAAAGGAGATAGACCTCCCTGTTCGCCTTCCCGTGTTCTCCATCTTCGCAAAATTCCAAATGATGTCACCGAAGCAGAGGTCATATCATTAGGTCTACCATTTGGCAGAGTAACTAATCTTTTGATTTTGAAAGGAAAAAGCCAGGTATGTAATATTTAAAGATTGACACAGGGTGATTATCTCTGGGTGTTAGTGTTACAGATGATTTTTATTTTCTTGAACTTTTCTGTATTTTCCAGATTTCATTCTATGAACATAAAGTGGAATTTTTTTTTATATGGCAGGAAGCCATAAAAATGTTGGGAAAAAACAGAAACCAGGATTATCTCTTATCTATTGACCTGTAGTCTTTCTTTTCCTTGACAAAAAACACTTTATTCTCCTTATGGAATAATATATGAAAATACCCTATAAATATTAGAAGATCCTGATAGTGAAAGAGGAGATAAATTATACCTCATTTGGCAAATTAAAAAACAGATAAGTTTTCCAAAATCTAGATAAAGATATATAATACATTTTAGTTGTAGAATTAGTATGTAACCAACTAATCAGCAGTTACCCTTGAGTTGATTCTGACTTATGAGGATTCCAGGTGTTTTAGAACAGAATGGCAACTGCACTTCATAAGAGTTTTCATGGCTGTGACCTTTAGAGCAGATTACCAGACATTTCTTCCACGGTACCTCTGGGTGGGTTCGAACTGCCAGCCTTTCAGTCAGTAGCCCAGTGCTTAACTGCGCCACCAAGGGACTTCTAACAGGCTTTTCTTGAGATAAGATAGGAAATTTTCTCTTGATCATGACAAAAACACAGTATTTGTCCTGTTGATATTGAATAATCATACGCATTCGTGTTGCCATTCAGACCCCACTGGGTTAAATTCTTTGGGTTTTTTTTTTTCCCCTAGTTTTGGGTTGTCCTGAAAATCTTTTACACAGAACATTGCTCAAAAGAAGAAAGCAACAAATCTGAGCCCTAGACATTTTATGGTACATTGTAATATGTCACTATGTTCCTTCTACTTCATTTAAATAAGTTTAAGAAACACATTAAAATCTATTTACAGGTAAATAGATTTATAAGTGTTGTGCATGAAAGAGATTGGATGATGATGTCTAATTCAGTTCCCTATTTCTGGTAAATTACTTGATTAATATTTTCATTTAATTCAGATGAGGTTACTGAGACCCAGAAAAGTGAAACAGCATACTTTAGTTAGCCCTGTTGTGTTTATAGATTTATCTTACATCTGTTGGAGATAGTGCATACCTGCCACTTATTATTAGATGCCATCAAGTTGATTTGGATTCATACAAGCCCATGTGACAGAGTAGAACTGTCCCAATAGGGTTTTCTTGGCTGTAATCTTTACAGATGCAGATCACCAGGTCTTTTCTCCCGGAGAGCCACTCGGTGAGCTTGAACCTCTTACGTTTTGATTAGCAGCCAAACGCTTAACCTTTGTACCTTAGACCTTTATATTAACACTGTTAACACTATTGAGAATAGCGTGGTTTGCATGATTTGGCTTGAAAAGAGCCTACAGGGCCATCTGTAGCTAATGACTAATTGTCAGTGAGGGACAGCAGGTAATGTCATAGTTCCTTAGGGCCTACTCATGGTTCCGGGTTTATACTTATCTGTAATGCTAAGTGGAATTGTTATGTTAATTCTTTTGATCATAAAGATGTTCAAAAAACATCTCTTTAGTAATATACTTCTGCAGGAGATTCTGATGTAAAGAAACTACACAGGACTTCACTGGAACCACTTGTTGGCGTTATCTTTTTCCAGGCTACTTGGAAGATGGAATATTGGGGGCTGAGTGGGAGTTATTTTCACCAGCCTTCATGTGGGTAGTGACTTTTGGTTGTCTCTCCACCCCACGTTATGAGAATTGAACCCTTTGACAGGATAGAACTGGGAGATGCCGCAGACAGTGCTTCATTTTCACCTCTTATCCAGCACTTTGGAAAAGTTCCTTTGCCAGACTTCATGTGGAAAATTTTATTTTAACATACAAACTTTTAGGTTCTACATGTACATTTGCAGGTAGAAGTTCCTATGACAAGAACCATGCATTCCAAAGACATTGTTTGGCTTTTCCTTTATGTGACCAACGGTAGAAATTGAGTCAGTTCTGAACATTGAGCAAGGAGTTAGAATGATGCTGTCTTCCCATATAGTGAATATTATTAATATTTATGAATTCTTTGTTGAAAAGAGGATTAAAACCCAGATATTTAGAATATATTGCCTTAGCTGATTTTTGGTTGTTGTTATTTGTTGTTTTTACTTTGATTGTTTCTATTTTCTTGTCTTACAAAAATTAGAAAAAGTGTACACTTGCTATAGTTGGATAGTGGCTTTGAAGTGAGTCATATGGACATTTATACCTTTTAATAGTATAAATGACTTGAAATTTCCCTTTAATAGTGGAATTCTATTTATTTATTTATGGAATTTTATTTGTTTATTGTGGGTTTTTTTTTTGTTCATTCATTTATCGGTGTTACTTGATTTGCTGTTTAGCTCACATCACTACTTCATAGACTATTGCTATTTCAATTGATGCATTTAATTGGTTCAGTTGTGATATTTGATTGATGCAGCTAAGCATCATATTTAGTGTTTGGCAAGTTATAGTCCTTTACTGGACTTCACGTGGAAACATTTAACAAATAAGATGATGATGTCATCAGTTGCAGGCGAGTCGATTCTGACTCATGGCGACCCAATGTATGCAGAGTAGAACTGCTCCATAGGGTTTTCAAGACTGTGACCTGCAGATGGACAGGCCTTACTTCCGAATTGCCTCTGGTTGGGTTTGAACCGCCAGCCTTTCAGTTAGTAGTCCAGCGTTTAACCATTTGTGCCACCCAGGGAATCCACAAATAAGCGGGAAAAAAAAAAGTTTGGTTTATAGATAGATGGTTGCCATTTTCTGTGTTCAGTAACTTTTATTGTTAATAAATGCATATTCTATAAACTATAAATGTTTTAAACATAATTAGAAGTGATTGCTATATGCATGTTTATTAAATGCTTATTATCTTGTAGTGAAAAATAATTGGATTCTCTAACTAGAATTGTATTGATGAGTGTCTTTTTTTTTTTTTTTTTTTTTGGTGGTAAATGTAATAAGGAACCCTGGTAGTGTAGTGGTTAAGAGCTCGGCTGCTAACCAAAAGGTCAGCAGTTTGAATCCACAGTTGCTCCTTGGAAACCCTGTGGGGCAGTTCTACTCTGTCCTGTATGGTCGCTGTGAGTCGGAATTGACTCGACGACATAGGGTTTGGTTTTGGTTTTTGATACAATAAAACATTTGTCATTTCAACATGTTTTACATGTACAATTAAGTGACATTAGTTATGTTCATCATGTTGTACAACCATCACCACTATATATTTCCAAATTTTTCCATCACTCCTAATAGAAACTCAGGTCCTGTTTGGGCTTTTTTTTTTTTTTTTTTTTTTTTTAAGTTTTGGCACTTTAAAATTTGAGATGTTCTTGCAGATAGTTTTGAGGAGTCAGAATTGTTAGTGTACGTCTGTGTTTTAACTAACCATTAAGATGGGTGGAGGTGACCTGCCACCTTAAAGCTCCATAAATGTCTTTTTCCTGCCACAGAAGTTACAGGAGTCTTGAAAACTAGAAGAAGCCATATACTGAATAAGACTTAAATACCAGGGAGCTTCTTTTGTCTCAGCTCTTACTATGTTTATCTTCCTATGTTAGTATTTGATATTAGTGCAGTGATTACAGATATCCAAAAAAATCACTTGAGTGACTCAAATCAATGTTGATTTAACGTAGGAAGTTCTCCCGTTTCCATAATTTGAACAAGTGAATCTTTGCACCTTTATCTAAAAAAAGTATTTTGTATATGGAGGATGAGAAGCTATTTTATTTTACTAGTACCTCCAAATTATATGTGAAATGTGGTATATATGTGCACATCTTTTTTTTTTTAAAGAAAGAGCCTCAATACTTGCATAAAATTTGAAAATGAAACTAAGCCCTAGAAAAACTGGCAAAAGCCATGCGAGTAGTCTGTAGTTAGGAGTGGGGTGGACAATATGATGAAGAGATGCTGACAAGAAGATTTTCTTCACAGTGTTTTTTGGGGGTGGAGATAGAGAGGGTGTGGGATGGGAGAGCTATTGGTAGTTTAAGATAATGCTGTTTGCCATTGCTGCATGCATGATTCCCCACCATTTCAGACTGGAACTCCTAATGCCTCTATAAGGAATGCTTAAGAACAGAATTCTCATGTTGGGAAGCCTTTTAAAAATTACAAATATTTCACATGCTCCTTGAAAACATTAAAAGTATAGATTATTTAAAGCAAAAAGTGAAGTTCCCCAGATCACACTCTTTTCTGGTAAAAGTTTAGTGTGATGCTAGTTATTTCTGGTACGATTAAATAGATCATTCAATTTTTTTTTCTTCAGTGAAAGTTGTATTCTCCCATACTTGGACAACCAGACACCAACACTCTGATAGGAGGAGAATCATCGTATGGTGGAAAGGATAGTGGTTTAATATTCAGGAACCTGGTTAAAGTGGACCTTGGTCATTAACACGCTGTGCCTTAGTTTTGTCATCTAAAAATTGAAGGGCTGACTGATATCTTTAAAGCACCTTGTAGTTCTACCGTGAGATGATTTTTATAGTAAGATGAAGTGTGCTTTAGGTAGTCTGGGATTTTTCAGAAAAGAGCTGTTAAATACCAGCCTCTGAAAGCGTCCATTTGAAGTGGTGATGCACATATTCAGTTTTGCCTTTTTAATTATTTCTAGATTTTAAAAGAAACAAAAAGAAAACTAAGAGGCACATAAAATCAGTTAACTTGGCAATTTCCTAACCCCAAATCCTTCATTGTACCCACCTTTTCAAATATGTTTCCAGATAACATTCATGATACACTTTGAAGCAAAGGTTTTTTCAACCCCTTGGGTACCATAATATTTCTGTTGAGAATGAATGAGTTAGGGCAAGCTAGAATGACAAAATAGTTTTTAACTATGTTTCAGAAAGATGAGCATTCACATTATCTTCTTATGTTTACCGCAGGCTTTCTTAGAAATGGCTTCTGAGGAAGCTGCTGTTACTATGGTGAATTATTACACTCCTGTTACTCCTCACCTCCGAAGCCAGCCTGTTTATATTCAGTATTCCAATCACAGAGAACTTAAGACTGACAATCTACCTAATCAAGCTGTAAGTATTAAAGGCGTTTTTGAAAATAGATATAAGAACATAACTTAAAAATTATCTTTTCTATGCTTTTCAGAGAAAAAAATCATGTTATTTTCTTCATCTTAGGATACTTTATTAGTAAGGATTGCGCATACAGATTCTTTCCCCAAGGTTTAAGAATCAGAAAACTGACATTTAGCAACATAATTGAAGTTACTATGTTAGAAATGACTGGTACTTTTTTTTCCCCCTTGAAACTTGTGTTTTCCTTTAAAATCATAAAATCTCAAATCTAAAAGGAACTTTGGAAGTCATTCATTTCAATCCCTGCTTTTTACAGAAGATATAACAGGTATTGAGAAGCTGAGTGGCATGCTTATATTGTAATGAAACTGAACTTCAGATGTTAAGAAGAATTTTTACAGAATTCAGTAAATGGTTTTTGACTCGTCAAGATGAATGTGAAGTATCAACCTTTCTTACCTCATGTTCCTGTTTTTATTTTGATGTAGTTCATGTTAAATCTTCTGTGTCTCTCGAGGTTCATTTTTAGTTGTTACAGCATTACCAGTAATTTGAAGTTACTTAAGGGTAGAGAATATTTATCCACTGAGCAAGTACATTTTAAGAAAGAAGTTTTTACTATGTTAAGAGCATGTTTGGCCCGTGTATTATTGCTCTAGGCAAAGAACTCCTTCAGCTCTTTGATATTGTGTTGAAAGGCATTATAATGCAAGCAGCTGAGTTTTAAATTATAGTTTTCCACATTGTTTAAAACAGCAACATTTCTTGCTTTAATGCTTAAATTGTTCTAAGAGATATTAAAGGCATACAGTAAATTATATACACTTAAATATATTAGATATTCTTACAGATTTTTTAAAAACAACTTTTTAAAATTAAAAATTACCTTATAAATTTTAAATAGAATACATGCCCATGGTAAAATATTCGAAAAATTCAGAAAAGTAAAAGGAGGGGGGACATTCAATTACCCAGAGATAACTAATAACTGGTGCCAATATTTTGTTGTCTATACCTTCTGTATTCAGCTGTGTTATTATCTATGTATCTAAGGCTACTCAAATAGAATCCTGATGTTTTAAAATATTTTTTTCTCTGTAGTATATCATGGATGTTATTTCATGATAGCAGATAGTTACTTCATATTCTGTTTAATGACTGCATAATATTTCCTTCTATAGGAGAGCCTTGATTTATCTAATTTCCTGTTGGTAGACATTGAAATACTTTCCAGTTTTATGATTTTACAAATAATACTACAATGATATCTTTATAATATACATCTTAGCACACTTACTACATTATCTTATCTTTTCATACTTTTATGTTTTGATTGTTTTTATTTTGATGTTTAAATCTTTGTTCTCAAAAATTTTCTGGGTATGGGGAGTGAGAATAGGGCTGCTTTTTGTTTTGTTTTTAAACACCAAGTGACCAGTTTCTTCTCTACTATTTATTGAATAACCCATTTATTATCCACAGATGTAAAACTCATCCTTCATCATATTCTAATTTCTGGCAGTGGAATTGGCTGGCATAAAGTGTATGCATATTTTACATTTTTATACGTGATGCATGATTGCTTTCTGGAAAGGTTATGTGTCAGCTTAAGCTGCCACTGATAATGTATGAGCAAGCACTTTTCCTGTCTTATTGTTGTTAATATGATAGGTGAGAAATTATATCTTACTGTTTACTGTTATTGGATCATTTATAAAGTTAAACAGTTTCTGATAGGTGTTTTAGCCATATGTTTCTTAGCAATATTGAGTAACTGTCTTTGTCCATTATATATTTCTTCCTGTTTCTTGTCTCGAACTTATTTATGGTGATTTTTGCTAGTGCAGTTTTAAAAAATATTTTTATAATTATAGTCAAGTCTCTTAAAATGGTATTATGGTTTTCGGCTTTGGTATCATCCTCAAAAAGGTCTGCCATACCAAGATTAAAGCAAACAAACAAAAACTAGTTATGTTTTCTTTTCATACTTTTATGTTTTGATTGTTTTTATTTTGATGTTTAAATCTTTGTTCTCAAGAATTTTCTGGGTAGTGGGAGTGAGAATAGGGCTGCTTTTTGTTTTGTTTTTAAACACCAAGTGACCAGTTTCTTCTCTACTATTTATTGAATAACCCATTTATTATCCACAGACGTAAAACTCATCCTTCATCATATTCTAATTTTACATACAATACACTATGCCTACTTACAACATGCATACATACATGTTTGGCATGCCTGCATGTTCTGCTTGCGTGTCCCCTGATCTGCCATCATATGTATGCTGCTTACATGGTATGTGTTCCATGTCTAATCTGTATTAGCTTCTGGATTCCATTCCGTTCCATTCCTGTGTCAATGTGTCCTGTAGCTTAAAATATAGTAGGGCAAGGCCCTTTTGTTGCTCTCTTTTCAGAAGTTCACTGGTTAATATTTCCTGTTTATTTCTCCAGATACACATTTATACTTAAGAATTATTTGATAACGCCTGTCCCCCCAAAAACCACAATTGAGATTGGGTTGATTTTATAGATTAATTTAGGGATAATTAACATATTTATATTGCTCTCTGGTATTTTTGAGGAAGAAATTGTTTTGTTTGTTTTTCTCTATGCCTTTCAGTAGTTTCCTTTTCCTTAAGTCCTGCAGTTTTCTCATCATTAGTGTGATTCCTAAGTATGTTAGTATAAGTCTTGAAGGGGGGGGGGGGGAACCTCTTAAAGATTAGATTATTCCAGATGGAAACAATGAGAAATCCCAGTTGCTTGGCAACCAAAGCCAGCCCAAATGACCTAGTTTATTCTTAGATAGCCTTGATTTTTTCCCAGTACCCTTCCCATTTTGTTACTTTCGTGCAGTTTTTATGCATTGAAGTTTGATAAAATAAAATAATTTTTCTTTTATTCAAAGTCCTATCCACACCTGAAGTCAAAATTGAAGGTACCTGTTTACATATGTAAAAGGTACCAGATGTCTTTTTATTCTGACAGCCGTACAGAGTAGTAAATTGTTTCATTTTCTTTTGTTCTCGGGATAGTAAAACATCCTGAAACGTGCACATTACTTCTTTTCCAGCTTATGGATATACTTTCCAGAGGGTCAGGTGAATATCAAGTATTTTTATCTTTTTTATTTAAAATTATAGCTACAAAGTTTAGATCATACTGTGAGGTACAGCATTTGAGTAATGGTTGTGTTAATAGTGGTTATTATTGTGTAAACTGTTTTCCATGACCTTGTGGTAGAAATTTATAAATCTACAAAGAGATGACCATGGAAGAATTTTTCTTCTAAAATTCATCAAACTAAACACTCAAGATCCATTCTTTTTATTATGTTAATTTCCATCTTGATTTTAGAAATGTTGTCGTCTTCACATTATCCATACATATTTAAATTTTAGATGAACATAATCTCTTTCCCCCACTCCAGTAAAATCTTCGTTAGTTTTCTGACCATACTACTGCTTTTATTTTCTCTGTGAATAGCTAACATAACCCATTCTAGAGTTTGTTCCCCATTTATAAAATTTGTCTCTTATAATACAAAGGTTACTGCCTCATAATTTTTAGCATCAGATTTATATTCATATAAAGAAGACATTTCTCATTTTTTTTAACCTAGATGTTTTTGTCTAATTCAAAATTGAACGGATAGAGTTAATTTTAAAATAAATCTATCTTTTTTCCTCAGGTGTTATTTTCTCAGATTTTTACTAAGTCAAAAGCAGTTCTTGTATGCTGTGCAGAGAGCTTTGTACTCAATACTCTCTGAAGTACCATTGCAGAGTTATATTGGAAACTCTAGAATTATTAGGATAACATATGCCACAGCTTCTCAAATTTCTCTACTATATTTTTTCTTATCCCAAAGAGAAAGGGGTAGGGGAAGAGAACAGTAATAATAACAACAAGAGCAACAACAATACTAGCAGCAGCACATACTTACAAAGAATTATTTAATAAAAAGTGTTGATACAATGATTGATGGAATAATGAAATAAAAGAGGTCAGTGAGATTAAATTTACTTTTCATTGTGCATGCTTAGTTTTGATAAGATTTAATCATTTTATCCTAAGATGAATAGGAACAGTTATTATACTTAGAAGCTCACTATGATGTTGTTTCTTCCTAGACATTCTAGAGCTGTGATACCCAATATGGTAGCCACTAGTGACTGTATTTTCACAAATTTACGCGCCCACATAAATATCACACCCATACATACAATGCGCATAGTGCACCTAGGAATGTAATGCACAAGGGAGTTGAGTGGTTGGCAGAAAACTTGCAACATGCGTATTATTTGCGTAAAAATATAGTACATGTGGTCCCTGGGTGGTGACTATTTAAATTAGTTAAAATAAAACATTCGGTTCCTTAGTTGCACTAACCACTTTTCAGGTGCTCAGCAGTTACATGTGGCCATTGGCTATCACATTAGATAGTGTAGATATCAAATGCTCCCGTTTTCTATTCCTCTAGTCTTCTATTGGACTGTACCATTTTATTCTTCCATGTCTCAACTTTCTGAATGTATAGAGTACAGTTATAATAACTGTTTTAATGCCTTTGCTTATTCTAACCTCTCTGTCAAATCTGGGTTTTTTTTTGATTGATTGACTCCCCCTCCTCTCCAGTTATGGGCTGGAAGTAGAAGTCTAAATCAGTTTTCAAACTTAGAAAGCAGTAGAACCCTTTTTATCAAATTGTCTCAATAATGTTTGTTACAGCAGAAGGATCCAGTTCACAAACACACGTTCCATTTAGTTGTTCTGTCTTTTTTTTGTCTCCTTTGGTCTGGAGCAGTTCCTCGAGTTTTCCTTGACTTTCATGACCATGACTTTTTAAAAAATTAACGTAGTGTATTTTCTAGAGTGTCCCTTAATTTGGGTTTGTCTGATATTTCCTCATCATTAGATTCAGGATAACTCTGACAGGAGCATCTCAAAAGTAATGCTGCATTCTCATTGCATCCTGTCAGGTGGCACATAATTTCAGTTTGTTGTATTACTGATGATGTGTTATTCGATCACCTTGCCCAGCTTCTCCACTACAAAGGCAAGAAGGGTAGTATTTTGTGGGAAGGTGCTTCGAGACAATATAAATACACTGTTCTGATCAACTTTCAGTTGCATCAGTATGGAGTCAGGATTTCCTATTTTGATGGGTTATTATTTGTCACAATCATTATTTATTTTGTTGCTCAAATTGTTCCAGACTTGGCCAGTAGGAGCCCCTTCTAACAGGCTGCTATGTCCTTCTGATATGTCCCCATCATTCTCTGAGCACTCTCTATCATTTCGGCAAAAAAAAAAAAAAAAAAAAAAGTTCACACTGAACTTGTACTTTCCCTGCCCAAGCTCTGAAACCAAACATTTTCCCAAAGAATCCTTGTTTTTTTAGTGGAGAATAATACTTAGAAGCTTGTCCACCCACTCCAGATTGATCTCCTAACACTCTATGCTAAGCTGCCCTTTCATTGAATGACCTCCTTACCCACTCATGCTCTAACTCTCCATACCAGCTCACCCCCACCACATAGACCTCTTTTTCATCCTGCTTGCACTGTCTTCCCCACACCAGGCCACCTATACCATGTGGACGCCCCTGACTTTTCTTGAGCTGGTGCACCTGGCCAGGCCACCCTTCTTCTGGATGCCCTTCTCACTCTTCTGATGCTTTTCAGGCACTGATAGCAGCACTGGGTCACCTCACACATAGATAACTTTCCTTACCTTATTTGGGCTTAGATTCCCCTTGCCAGACAGCCCTACCACATGGATGCTCTCCTTACCCTATCAGGCTCTGGTGTGCCATACCCATGTGGTTGGCCCTCCTTACCCCGCTCTGGGCCTCTGCAGCTCCTCTCCTTGGCTACATGTATGCCTATCGTACGCTATCCAAAGGCTTTGGAACTGAATTGTTCAGGACGAGAAGGAAGAAGAAGAACTCGAATGATTTTTAAATGGTCTTTAACGTTGCTTCGACATTGTCTTTTATTTTCCCACATTGTCTTTTATAAATTTAAGAGATGTTCTCTTTTTTTTAGCAAAGAAAGTAGTATCTAGTTTTCTCTCCCTTTTTTTCCCCCCATTTCTCTTCAAGTAAACTTAAGCGGCTTTCTTAAATATTGTGTCATTGTGATAACAGCACAGGTCATTTGACTCTTGACTGAGTACAAATTTAGAATCTGTGTGTCCAGAGAAAGTAGAATTTATATTTTAATTATATCGCTTTCTATTGTTTTATATCACCTGATTTTTAGGATTCATATAATGCCTGTATGTAATCAAAGATTCTCATTTTACATTGTTTTATAGAGAGCCCAAGCTGCATTGCAGGCCATCAGTGCTGCCCAGCCGGGAAGCCTGGCCCTTTCTGGAGCTCCTACCAATGAAGGCACAGTCCTATCTGGGCAAAGTCCTGTGCTCCGAATAATTATTGAAAACCTCTTTTACCCTGTTACTCTGGAAGTTCTTCATCAGGTAAGGAAGAACAGTCTCATGAAAGCAAAGTCAAATGTAACCTCTGTAACTTTTTGTATTTTGTATCTAAATATTCTACATTGTTACTTTTGGTTTATGTATTTGTTTAATTAATAATTAATTCTAGTTTTATACAAGAAATGATATCAAGTAGAGAGAATTCTTTGACATTCTTCTTTTCCTAACATGATTAATGGTGTGTAAGAATTCGATTTTTTGATAGCTAAGTAAGAAAATGAACAAAGCAGAGAATGCTAGGAAAATCCCTGGTAGTTGTTGTTCCTGAAGGTAAAAAATCACTATAAAGACCGCTAATTTATTTCTGTTGACCCCTTCTTACATTTGAATAAGGCCTTATCTCTTTTTATTTTAAAAACACTGAAAGGAAGGTAATGTAGTAAATCTTCATATGTAAGTTCATATGTAACATGGAAGTACTGTGTTGCCAACATAGCCTTCATAGACTACCCATTAATATGTCTAAATTGTCTTGAAAAAAGGCATTCTACCAAATCATGGCAAGTAGTATGTAGAAGTTAAGAATTGGAAGGTTACCTAGTTATGTAATTTTTCTTGGATAAAAGTGAGACTCAGGTGATGAATGTTGAATATTGATGAGAGTAATTGAAGAGCTGGTTAGTACTTACGTGTAGCCTAGCATTTTGCTTTATATGCTTGTTATGTTTTTAACTAATATTCCATATATAATATCCTTAAAAGATAAGGTACAATTATTTGGTAATGTTAAATTTATAAATATTTGACATCTAGTCCAAAAACTTTAGTCAGTTTTTATCCCCTTTAGCTATAAATTGATTTCCATTTCATTATACTTGTCAACCCATATATTAAAATACTAAAACACTAAAAGACATTGCATGTTGATTTTCATATTTGTATCACAGTATGTATTACACAACATGATGCCAGGCCAGTCCAGACTCACTTAACAGTTTTTCATACCTATGGATTTGAAGAGCCATAGGAGTATGTGCACGTGTGTGTGTTTAAGAATTGAAATGCATCTTCTCCTATTCTCACATTTTACAAATAAGGAAACTGAGGACCTTAGAATTTCAGTGACTTTCCTACAGTCATTGTACCAGTTGGTGACAGAGCCCAGACTAGAGCCCACGTTCCCAGTGCATTTCTGTGCCATGCATGTAAATATTAAAATATACCATTTAGTAGGCCTACTGTGATAGTTTTCTGAGTACCATTTAAAAAAATACATGCATTTGTGAAGAATGGCTTAGGGAGGACTTTAACAGTAGTATCCGTACCCACTGTTGCTCTCCAGAAGGTTTCAGCAGTTGCTTAAGTGATTGACTTCACTGTTCTGGTGGATTTTCTTCCCTTCTGTTCATCCCATAAAGTACCATTGAGCACTCTATGATCCATCAGCAGTGTGTGTTTGTATTTGCCTACCATAATATTGTAGATACAGCTAATGTATACTGTTTTATAAAAGGTGTTTTTGTATCTGTAGCTCAACACTGCCTTCAGCCAGCAGTGAGCTTAGCCAGCATCATGTGTTCCTGCCCTGTCATTCCATTTATCATTTCCCTGACAGGAGTAACAAATCTTGTTTTTCTCCAATAAAAAGATCATGGATTCTTTAGGTGAAGAGTAACTCTGAGAGTCCTCAGTAGGCACTCAGTGTTTCCGTTATAGCATTCCCTTGTTCAGCCTTTCCCATTGCTTTTGGAATAAAATTAAACTCCTTACTAAGGCATCCATATGTAGACCTCTCCTCCATCTCTAACCTCATTTCCTAACACTGTTCAGCTTTTTTAGCACCCTGGCCTTTCTGGCTGTCTGCCTCTCTCCCTCCTACCTCCCAGCTTATTTCTGTCCTTGATCCCTTTGTACCTTCTATTACTTAGTCTTAGAACATTCTAGTCACATGGCTCTACATCATTCATTCTTTAGCTCAAATGCCACTTCCTCAGAGAGTCTTTTCACTAATTACATTAACTAAGCCTCCTCCCTCTGGCACTCTGTCCCATTAGCTAATTAAGAGGTAGTACAGTATAATGATTAAGGATACAAGATCTGGAGCTGGTTTGAATGCTGGCTTTACCACTTACTACTTCTATAACCTTGGTCAGCTAACTACCCCCTCTGTGTCTCATTTATAATGGGGATCAAGATGATAACTATCTTACATGTTCATTGTAAGGATCACATGAATTAATATTCTAAAGCATTTAGAATTGTGCTTGGTACATACTAAGTGCTAAAGAAATGTTAGCTCTAATTATGAGATGCTAATGGATTATAATGTAAGAAACCACTCTTTTTCAGTCTTGTGGATAAGATAGTCATTTAATAAGTAATTGCATAAAATGTGATGAGTACTGTGATAGAGGAAATATACAGAAGTGTGGAATTGGTCGTACATGATTATTATATTTGTTGCTGCAAAGTTGGCATTAGCTAAACTGCTGTCTAACATCTGTAGAAGTTAGTGTTCTACCTTTAGCTCATAGGGAGGGGATTGAGAGTGACTGAGATAGAAGGGGTGCTATTTTAGATGAAGATAGGGAAAGTCCAGTATGATGACTTCAGCACAGGCATGAAGGATGTGAGGGTATATGTTATGTGTATATGTGGAAGAATAATGAACCAATCGGAAAGAACAGTAAGTGCAAAGTCCTTGAGATGGAGTGTGCTTAATGTGTTCAACTTTCAGAAATAAGGTTAGAGTAACTGGAGTGTAGTAAGCCATAAATTAAAAAAAAGAAAAATAGAGAAGAGATGAGGAGCCAGATGATGCAAAGCATTTATAATGTTTTATTTTGTGTATGATGGGAAAGTATGGGAGGATTTTGAGTAGAGGACAGAGATTTTATGATATATGTTTTAACAGATCTCTCGTTGCTGTGTTAAGAACAAATTGTAGGGATAAGAAGGGGCTCTTGTCATAGTCTAAATGTGAGATGGTGGTGGTCTGGGCAAGAAGGTGGAAATTGGAAGGGGTAATTATGGATATATTTTGGAGGATTTACTGATGAGTTTATTGGATATGGGTTGTGAGAGGAAGAAAGGAATTAAGAATGTCTCCCCAGTACACAATACAGGGGAAACTAACACAACCTGTACAAGGAAAGGTCATGGAGGCCCCATGGACACATCCAAACTCCCCGAGGGACTGAGCTGCTGGACGGAGGGCTCTGGGGACCATGGTCTCAGGGAACATCTAGCTCAATTGGCATGACACTACTTATAAAGATAATGCTCTACATTCTACCTTGGTGAGTAGTGTCTGTCTGGGATCTTAAAAGCCTGTGAGTGGCCATCTAAGATACTCCACTGGTCTCATGCCTTCGGGAGCAAGGGAGAATGAAGAGAGTAGGATACAACGACAAGATTAGTCCAAAGAACTAATTGTCCACAGCTACCAAGACCTCCACCGGACTAAGTCCAGTACAGCTAGATGATGCACGGCGACCACCACTGACTGCTCTGACCAGGATCACAACAGAGGGTTCTGGACAGAGCTGGAGAAGGATGTAGGGCATAATTCTAACTCACAAAAAAAAAAAAAAAAAAAAAGACCAGATTTACTGGCCTAAAGGAGACTGGAGAAACCTCAAGAGTATGGCCCCCGGACACCCTTTTAGCTCAGTGGTGAAGTTACCTTCGAGGTTCACTGTTCAGCCTGGGAGTGGACAGCCCCGTAAAACCAAACGAGACTAATGAGGTAGAGGAGTCCAGTGACAAGGGCCAGAAGGCAGAAGGGGAGTAGGAAGCTGATGATAGGGAACCCAAGGTTGAGTAAGGATATTGTTGATGTGTTGTGAGATTGTTAACCATTGTTATAGGGCAACATTTGTAGTAACTGTTAAATGGGAGGCTATTTTGTCCTGTAAGCCTTCATCTTAAGTGAGAATAACAGCACAATTAGAAGAGCGTAGTCAATGTCACTTAAATGTGTATGTAAAAATTTTTTGAAATGGTGTATCTTTGGCTATGTGTATTTTCACCAAAAAAAAAAAAAGAAAGTTGAGAATTTAGAGGGTTAAAATGTTGTGGGGTTGTTAACCAATGTCATAAAACAGCATGTGTGCTACTGTTACATGAGAAACTATTTGTTCTGTAAGCCTTCACCTGAAGTACAATAAAATATTAAAAAAGAAAAAAGAAAACTAATGGGACTGAAAATCTACGATACCTGGGTGGAAACTTGAAGCTTTTTCTGAGGATGTCATTCAGGCAAAGAGATTTGCACATGAAAGCAAAAAAAACCTTCTGAGTTTATGTCTCTGGGTATGTTATCCTTCTTTAAACTAGTCCACTACGGTACACTCCTTAAAAATAAAATATATATATTAAAAAAAAAAAAAAAAAGAATGTCTCCCAGATTTTGGGTCTCAGCCGCTGGTAAATTGGCGCTGTCCTATACTAAAATAGGAAAGACTGCAGGAGAAATAAATTTGGAGTGAGAGGTAGAAAATCAAGAGTTTGTTTTTGGACACGCTAAGTTTCAGATACCTGTTAGATATTCAAGTGGGAGATAATTGAGTAGGCAGTTGGGAAATAAGTTTGGATTCCAGGAAAGAAGTCCAGGCTGGAGATTTGGTAATCATAGCATATGGGTAGTGTTTAAAGACATTGGATTGGATGGCATCCATCACGTAGAGAGTATTTGTAGATAGAGAAGGGATTCATTGACCTTTCCTTTATGTAAATGCTCTACCTCAAGTACTAAAAGATTTCTTTGTGTACTAAAGTAGTTCATAACATTATTCCCCTATAATCTATTGCTTCTAAGTACTGGTATATGGGATATTTTATGAATGTTCAGTAGATGAATCTCGTCAGGACAGAGTATTGATTTTTTTGAATTGCAGAATAAAGACAGCTTCCTAAAACTGATTATTATGGTGTTAAGTAAAAGAATCAATACTAGTAATACTAAAATTCTGGTTCTTAAGTCTTATTATTTAGTCTGCTAAACTGTTATAAACAAGTTGTGGCCAATGTGCTTGCTATTAAAAAATATTCTAATATGAATGCACTTTTTACAGGTGAGTACCAGTGAACATTTTCAGTTTTGGGCAAGTTCTATCTTAATAAAAATCACCTTGAAGAATAACTTTGCCAAAATTTAATCTTTAGTATCTTTTTTAGTCCTGCGTTACGGTCTGAGAAGATTAAAATACACAAGAGACATCTATGGTTGCATCTATGTGTTTGTCTATGTTTATGAAGTCAAAATAAATATGATTGGGAAATAGAGTCGAAGACTTTGTAATTAATAAAAATAAATCCATATAAAAGAGACGCTGAATAGCCAAAGCAATATTAAAGAAGAAGAAGAAAGTAGGATGTCTCATGCTTCTCGATTTAAAACATACTGTACAATCACAGTAATCAAAACAGCCTGGTTCTGGTTCAGAGACAGACACATAGACCAGTAGAGTAGAATTGAGAACCCAGAAGTAAATCCATCCATCTCTGGGCAGCTAATTTTTGACAAGGGGTCAAAGTCCATTCAATGGAGAATAGACAGTCCCTTTAACAAATGGTGCTGGCAAAACTGGGTATCCATTTGCAGAAAAATGCAACAGGATCCATACATCACTCCATGCACAAAAACTAACTCAAAATGGATCAAAGACCTAAGTATTAAAGCTAAAACTATAAAGTACCTGAAAGATGGTATAGGGACAAAACCATGGGACCTAATTTTCTTTAGAGATAGATTATTAATAACAATTACAGATGCACAAACAACAGAAGACAGATAATTGGACCTCATAAAAATTAAATATTTATGTTCATCAAAAGACTTCACCAAAAGAGTAAAAGAGAACCTACAGACTGGGAAGAAATCTTTGGGAACAACATACCTGATAAGGGTCTAATCTCTAACTTATTTTATAGCATGTTATAAATGGCACAATACTAAAATAGGAGACTAACATAGGAATTAATTGATGGTATAAGATAGTGGTGTTAAGAAATAATAGGAATGGAAGCGGAAGAGTCATGGCTCAACTGTTTCACCCTGTGAATCGGCATCTACTTCTTGAGATTTTTGTAGAGAAACTAGAAGATGTGCAACTAGAGGAAGTCTGTTGCTCTATTAATTAATCAGACAGGCACAGAGCATCTATTGTATGTCAGGTACTATTGTAAGTACTGGGAATTCAGCAGTGATCAAAACAGAGACGAATGTTTCTGCTGTTATGAAGAAAGACAGACAGTAAACAAATAAGCAACAAGTAACATAACATTTGATGGTTAAAAAAAAAATGAATAAAAATAGAAGAGAGTAAAGGGTGAGAGTGAGCCAGAGTGCAAGTTAGGATGATGTGAGAGTGGTCAGAGAAGGCCTCTCTGAAGTGTCCTTGAGAAGGAAGAGGAATAAATAGAGGGGAAGGCTTCCTGACAGACCCCTGATTACCAGTGCTCTTGTAATACTTGTTCCACTTTAGCACCAAAAAGCTAAAGTAGAACAAAAAAAAATCCATTGCCATTGAGATGATTCTGACTCATGAAGTAGAACTGCCCCATAGGGTTTCCAAGGAGCAGCTGGTGGATTTGAAGCGCTGGCCTTTTGGTTAGCAGCTATAGCTCTTAACCACTGCGCCATCAGGGCAGATTATATTTTTCCCTCTTTCTCCACTACCTCCCCACTATCTGCAGGGTAAATTCCAAGCTCCTTGGTATAACATACAATCTCCCTGGCTTACCTCTCCAACCTCACTTCCTGATACTTATTTACATCACACTTATTTCAGTCAGTATAATGTCTTCAAGTTCCATCCATATTGTAACAGGTTTCAAGACTTCGTTTCTTCTACTGATGGAGTAGTAGTCCATTGTATGTGTGTCCCACGTTTTGTTTATCCATTCATCTCTTGATGGGCATTTAGGTTGTTTCCGTTTTTTGGCTATTGTGAATAGTGCTACAATGAACACTGGTGTACAAGTCTCTTTGAGTCTCTACTTTCAAGTCTTTTGCGTATATACCTAGGAGTGGAATGCTGGGTCATATAGTAGTTCTATTTTTATATTTTGAGGAACCACCACACTTGTCTGCAATGGCTGTACCATTTTGCATTCCTAACAGTGGGAATGCAGACGATGGGTTCCAGTTTCCCCACATCCTTGCTAACATTTGTTGTTTTCTGTTGATTTAATCGTAGCTGTCCTAGTGGAAGTGAAATGGTATCTCATTGTGATTTTGATTTGCATCTCTCTGATGGCTAATGACATCTTATGTGTTTGGTGTCCATTTGAATGTCTTCTTTTGTGAAATGTGTGCCAACAGTTTTAATAGAGAAAGTTTATTTTTGTTTAAAAATGGATCTATGCATTATGTTGAGTGAAATAAGTCAATCGCAAAAAGACAAATACTGTATGACATCTCTATTGTAAAAACCCATGAAAAAGTTCACACACAAAAAGTAACAATCTTTGTTGGTTACCAGGGATGGGAGGGATGGGGGAGATATACTAAATAGGCAATAGGTAAGTGGTATTTTGGGTGAAGGGTGAGACAGTATACAGTACTGGGGAAACCAGCACAACTTGTACAAGGAAGGGTCACGGAAGCTCCATAGACACATCCAAACTCCCTGAGGGACTGAATTGCTGGGTGGAGGGTTGTGGGGACCATGGTCTCTGGGAACATCTAGCTCAGTTGGCATAACACAGTTTATAAACGCAATGTTCTACATTGTACCTTGGTGAGTAGCATCTGGGGTCTTAAAAGCCTGTGAGCAGCTATCTAAGATACTCCACTGGTCTCATCCCTTCAGGAGCATGGGGGTGTGAACAGAACAGGATACAAGGGAAAGATCAGTCCAAAGGACTGATGGACCACAGCTCCGAAGGCGTCCACCAGACTGAGTCCAGTACAGCTAGATGGTGCCCGGCTCCCACCACTGACTGCTGTGACCAGGGTCACAACAGAGGGTTCTGGACAGAGCTGGAGAAGGATGTAGAACAACATTCTAACTCACAAAAAAAAGACCAGATTTACTGGCCTAAAGGAGACTGGAGAAACCCCGAGAATAGCTCAGTGGTGAAGTCACTTCCAAGGTTCACCGTTCAGCCTGGGAGTGGACAGCCCCATAAAACCAAATGGGACTAATGAGGCACAGCAGTCCAGGGACAAGGACTAGAAGGTGAAAGGGGACAGGAAAGCTGGTGATAGGGAACCCAGGGTTGAGTAGGGATAGTGTCAATGTGTTCTGAGGCTGGTAACCATTGTCCTAGGGCAACGTGTGTACTAACTGTTTAATGAGAAACTATTTTGTTCTGTAAGCCTTCATCTAAGGTGAGAATAGCAGCACGATTGGAAGAGTGTAGTCAATGTCACTGAACTGTGCATGTAGAAATTTTTGAAATGGTGTATCTTTGGCTATGTATATTTTCACCAAAAAAAAAAAGGTCAAGAAGGGAGAGGGTTGACATGTCGTGGGGTTGTTAACCAATGTCATAAAAAATATGTGTACTGCTGTTTCATGAGAAACTATTTGTTCTGTAAACCTTCACCTGAAGTACAATAAAAAAAAATTCATAAAAATAAAAATGGATCCAGAAATCAAATTGTGTTTATAAAGGTATTTTGTTTAATGTTTTCCTCAGATTTAACCTAGTCTGAACTTTTTTCAGATATTTTCTAAATTTGGCACGGTCTTGAAGATTATCACCTTTACAAAGAATAATCAGTTTCAAGCTTTGCTTCAGTATGCTGACCCAGTGAATGCACATTATGCCAGAATGGTAATTATGATCATATTCATTTTTCATTTTTCAATTGTTAATTATTTACCTCAGTGATATCTGAAGGGACCTATCATGTCTTCTTTCTTACCTCAGGTTACTAGATTTTCTTTTTTAAACATTACTTCTTCTTTCTTCATATGACATGGTTTTCCTTCCCATCATCTCTCATGTCTCTGGAACCCATTCCTATTTGTCATATTTAAAGGCTAGAGTTGAGCACAGTACTCCTTATGTAATCTAATAAAGTAGAACTATCTTTGCCGTTGTGCCTTCATTTACTTCTGTTAAATCAGCCAGAGGCTGATTGATTTCACTTTTTGCAACCATGTTCACTGTTGATTCCTGTTGAATTCTAAATTGGTAAAGACTTTAAGTCTTAGAAAATATGCTGCTGTCAGTTCATGTTGTCCTTATTTTTAGTACATGAACACTTGACTTTTTTGACAAAATACAAAACTACATTCTGTTTGGTTATATTTGACCCATTATTCCAGCCTATTGAGATCTATCTCTACCTTAGTACTTTATTTAGTCTTGTATTGGTATCTGAATTATTTCTAATTTCTTCTCAAAGATAGGGACTAAGGTTTATAGTACATTTGTGGCTGTACACCCCCTAGCCCTTGATTAGGAATATTACCTTTGCTTTTGCAGTACCCTCTGCCTGGATTCATTATTTTGTACCTTTATGGTGGCATACTTGCCAGTGACTATTAAGAAAAGCCAGAGTTTTTTGTATATTTGTTGTATTTTATTTTATTTGTATGTGCTTTGGTTTCTATCTATTTTTATAAATTTTATCATCTGTGAAAGTCACAGTGGCTACAAATATTTCTTTGTTGAATTTTTGTAATTGCAGAGGGGAAGGATTTCTGATCTTTTGTCTTGTGTCAGAACTGACTCCAGCTTTCCCTCAGCTGATTTATTATTCAAGGACAAAATTTAAAGGCAAAAGAAAATAAGTGATAGATAAGATTTTGTGTCTCTGATGAGTACCATTTACAAAGGCTTTGTTTCTTTCAAACCTATGTAAACAAACCAGAAAGAGTCAAGATGAAATGTAAGATTAAACAATCTTTAAACAATTGCTTCAGGTAAAATAATAACAATGGCTGGTATTTATATGATGCCCAGTGGTTTTCCAGACTTTTCCATTTCTCCTCTCTCATTTGATTTTACCACAGGCATGTGTAGGAAAGATTGGTGGCATTCTTATTTTACAGGTGAAAAAGCTGAAACTTAGAAATTTTGTTTTATTTGTCCTGAGCCCAGGTCTTTAGCTTTTAGTCCATTGCTGTCTGCTTTACACCTGATTGCCACTCTGTGCCAAAGTAGAGGCCACTTGATTTATCAGTGTTCTTGTCTTGTGAAAACATCAGTCCCTTTCTTACATGCTTTAGGCTCTGGATGGCCAGAATATCTATAATGCATGCTGCACTCTGCGTATTGACTTCTCCAAGCTCACCAGCCTTAATGTGAAATATAATAATGACAAAAGCAGAGACTTCACTCGCTTAGACCTTCCTACTGGCGATGGCCAGCCATCTCTTGAACCCCCTATGGCTGCTGCTTTTGGTGAGTAGTTTCTTTTTGTGTCACCAAGCAAATTTTATGAAGATATGTGTTTCATTTATTAATCCATGTATGTCAGTTAGTCCTTTTCTTCTTGGCTTCTCTTGGGATTTCTAGAGGAAAGCAAGAATCCTGGAATAAAATGTGTCCATCAGTTAAATCTTAATATCAGAAGGTTTTATTAGTTGGCATAATAAGTGGATTCTGAAATTGAGTTACAAATTTGTTTTCTAACATTAATATTACTCATTTTTTATAAACTACACAACCATTTGCTTCAAATTAATAGTCTTATATATTATTGACTTAAATATGTTGGTTTATAGCCAAGAGAGTTTTGTCCTAAGTGATCTTGAAAAAAATATTTTCCCCCTTTAAAGTAGTGATATTTTTAAAATGGTGCCTAAATTAAGTCCTTTATTCAAAAAAGAGGTTATTTTAATTTTGTTTTTTAAATTTTAGAGATGGAAATCTTTAAGTTTGTATGAAGTTGCATTTTTGCATTAATGAAAAATATAGGCTTCTAAATTGTCTCTTTAAATGTAGATTTGAGGAACTTTCCTCCTCTTTTATTTATGATTAGTTCTCAGTATGTTTATACATTTTAAGAAGAAACTTTATATAAAGGAAAAAGCACAGTGATGGTTACATCTTTAGGTTAATTAATATATGCTTCTTTTTAGTTTTGTGGCTCTCAAAACTGTGGTTTATTATTTAGGTAAGGTATTAAATTGTATTACCCTTTATGATTGATTTTTCTTTCTCAAATTATACCACAAAATATTATCATTAAATGAGACCATAGTGTTGAGTTCATCTTCATTTTTCAGGGGAGAAAATTAAAGAATCCCAATAGCCACGTGGTAGTCCAAAATTTTCTAGAAAATACTTTGCAACCGTATTTTAAAGTAAAAGCCTTTTGTTTTTTTTAAATTTATAACTAAAACAGTCAAGTAAATTGTTTAGTACATTTCTAAAATTGTTAAAATTTGTTTTGGCCTGTTTGACCAAATGTGTGTGTTTTATATTTGTTGCTAGCACCTAACTTATGTGGCCAACAGTCTTTGTCATTGCTATTTCAATAACAAATAATAGAAATTGGGGCTATCATTCAAGTTTGCCAGAACTTGACTATCAAATGCAGAGTTGCACTTATTACGATAATTGAATATATACTGTTGGTGTAATTAATGTTCTGCATTGCAAGAGGAGGATACTTTAAAAATGTGGTCAAAAATTTTGGTTTCTGAATATAAAATATCAGCATGTTCATTTCCTTTTTCACTGTGTTATACATGTATCCTTAGTCATTGCAAAATAATGCCTACATCCTAAGCTAAGTGATTCATCAAACAAAGCAATACTTTTTGTGCTGTGTGAAAGTTTATCTACTCTGCCTCTCACTAGTATCTGACACAGTTCACTATTCTCTCTTGTTTCTCTTCTGTGGCTGTTGAAACACCACACCCCTGACTTTCTTTCTACCTTACTGGTTGCTCTTTCTCTCTCTTTAAAATTGCTTTAAAGGTCTGTTTAAAGGTTGTTCTGTAAAGTTCTCAGGACTGAGTCATAAGCAGTTTGTCCCTGTGTTTAGTAATATATATTATACCTATAGAAAAGCTTATAAAACCTGTAACTGTATTTTGAATCACTCATGTAATTACCACCTGGATTAAGAAATAGAGTATTTACACATACTGAAGAAGCACCCTCTGTGGCCCTCCTCATCAGTTGCCTTCCTGTTCTCCCTGACCCAAGGTAACCACAGTCCCAAATTTGATGGTAATCATTCTCTGTTTTTTCCCTTTGTTTTCTTTTTGTTTTTTTAACCATGTATTATGCAGCCCTAAATGCTACTTTTTAACCCTTTCAAAACCCAGTTATTTTCTGCTTTGAATGTTTTGTCAATACCATGTATTTTAATTAATGGAAGCATACTGAATCATTGAGTGTGTCTGAATTTTTGATAAGATTGTGTGGATTTTTTTCTCACCTACTCCCACAGTCCTTCTCTCAGAGTACAGTGGTACATATGTATACCCCTAATTCTATCCCCAGTGTTCAGAGGCCCATATGTGTACCTCTTAAAAAATTTTCAAAACCCGTATTTTACCCTAAAAAAAATATTGATTAAGCATCACCTCATACCAAACCCATTGCTGTTGAGTTGATTCCAACTCACAGCAACCCTGTAGGACAGAGTACACTGCCTCGTAGGGTTTCCAAGATTAAATCTTTATGGAAACAGACGGCCACATCTTTCTCCTGTGGAGTGGCTAGTGAGTTCCAGCTGCTGACCTTTCAGTTAGCAGCTAAACGCTTTAACTACTACACCACCAGGGCTCCTCTCACCTCATACAGTACCCTGTAAAAACAGTAATTTGCAGCGCATGCGTGTTTCTTCAGTTTCAAACAGTGGTGAAGGCCCCCACCTTGCGGCAGCACACACTGTCAGTGGGAAAACAGCTTCCCAGTAAACCCCGGAGGCTGAAAAAGTAAGTGGTCACCATGTGTACCATGGATAATGAAAGGGTAAAATTTTTCACATCTCTTTAGGATTTTATCTGAACAGAATCATGCTGTTTGTTTTCTTTTGCACATTTTTTCTTTAACTCAGCATTATTTTTTTGATTCATCCATACTTATACATATGGCTATGGTTCTTATTAACGTTTTTCTGATTACTGATGAGGTTGTACATACTTTTGTTTGTTTATTGGCCATCCTAAAGAATTTTCTGTTCAGATCTTTTGCCTATTTTTGTGTTTGGATTCTTGTTTTTTCTTGTTGATTTGTAGGAATTCTTTATGTATTCCATATACTAGTCCTTTTTTGTTGTGTGTGTTGCAAATAGTTTTTCCCAGTTTGTGACTTAATGCTTTATTTCCTTCATGGTATTTTTATGTAAACAGATTTGTTTGTCATTTCCTTTATGTTTATGCTTTTTTGGTATCTTACTTAAAAAATCCTCTGCTATCCTGAGATCATAAAAATGTCTACTTGTATTCTAAAGTTCTATAGTATTTTAGTAACTTTATTTTGAAATAATTTAAGTTGTAATGATAGTATAAAGAACTCCCTTATGCCCTTCATTCAAATTTTGCAATTGTTAACATGGCACATTTGCTTTATCATCTCTTTGATTATATGTTTGTGTATGTATATATGTATAATATATGCACATATTTATATGTACAAATATATACATGTACATTTTCCTGAACCATTTGAGAGTAAGTTGCAGGCATGACACGCCTTTACTTCTAAATAGTGTGTATTTTCTAAGGACAAAGACATTCTTATCTCAATACCTTTCATTTTATTAAAATCAGGAAGTTATCATTCATACATTTCTACTGTGTAATCCGTAAACCTTTTTAAACCTTTGCCAATTGTGAAAATAATGTCCTTTATGACAGAATTTTTTTCTGGTAAGAATACAGACTAACATCAGGCTAATTCATTTGTTATGTCCCGCTAGAGTCCTTTAATATGGAACATTTCCTCATTCTTTGTCTTTTATGGCCTTTGCATTTTTGAAGAGCATGTTTAATCGTTTTTATAGAATATCTCTTAAATAGGGATGTCTGATTTTCCCTCATTGGTGTTAATGCATTTTTTGTCAGAAATACCACAGAAGTGATGCCTCTTTTTCAGTTCATCACATCTGGAGGCATCACATCATGTCAGTTTATTCTGTTCCTTACGGTGTTAACTTTGATCACTTGGTTAAGGTAGTGTTTGCTAGATTTCTTCCCTTGAAGTAACTGTTTTTTCCCTTTGTCATTAATTTGTAGGGAGATACTTAAAGACTACGAATGTAGAAATCCTGTTTCTCGTCACCTTTCACCCATTTGTTTAGCGTCGACTGCCAGAATCCGTTGTCACTGTGATGGTTGCTATATGGTGATTTATTAATCCCATCATTCTTTCTACATTTATTAGCTGGCCTTCTATTATAAAGAACTTTTTTCTCATCTTTCCCTCCCATTTATTTATTTATTCATGTCAGTATGGAATCATAGACTCTTATTTTATCCTAGGGTTGTAATTTCTTGTTACCGTTATTCATTTTATGTTCAAATTGTCAAAGATTTGGCCAGTTGGGAGCCCTTTCACAGTGGCCTATGTGTCCTTTTGACACGCCCCCATCGTTGAGTGCTAACTTACTTTTGGCAGAGGATATTCCAGATCTTCTTTACCTTCCTTGCCCCAGGCCTGAAATCAGCCATTACTCCAAGGAACCCAGCCTGGTTCCTTTCAGTGGAAAATGGTATTTAGAAATTAGTATCTAGGCATTAGGTGTGCTCAGTGCTAATGGAGCATCGTTCCTTCTGGGTACTCTAACTGAACATGGCTAGGATATGTGTGTATGTTTCATATATTTCTCTCTGTATATGTGTTTTAAAAAAACCACGTATTTAAACTGATACCTCCAATACCAATCTAGTACCCCTTCACATTAGTAACTCCCTTCTCTAAGATTTATAAATCTGGTTCCTATTACCCTCAACATATTTACTCATTTGTTCAGTCTCAGAATACACAAAAAGTAGATTTAGAATTGCTAACTCATCCCACTGACTTGGGCTTATTATTTGTAGCTTTGTTTTTCATTAGTCTGGGGGATTATACTTATATATAAATATCATTTTTAGTTAAAAATAGTTTACAATTTAAAGTTACTTGTTGTTTATATTCTAATTTAGATACATAGTCCACCAAGAATTTGTGTATGGTGGGAGGTGGGGATTTGGTTTTATTTTTTCCACATGGTAGTCAATTGTTCTAGCATTATTTATGGAAAAGTCAGTCCTTTCTTTACTGATCATCACTGCCACTTCTCTCATATACTGAATTTACGTAAATGTATGGCGATTTTTTTTCTGGGCATTCTTCCATTAATCTAGGTATCTTTCCCTTTGTCATTACCACAAGTCTTGATATCTGATAGAGTAAATCTTTTTATCTTATTCTTTATGAGTATCTTGGTAATTCTTGATCATTTGCAATTTGTATGAATTTTAATATTAACTTATCAAGTTCCTCAAATAAAAAACTACTGAGATTTTTATTGAGATTATGTTGAATTTATAAATCAGTTAGAAGATAATTGAAATCTTTATAATAGGGTCTTTGCGTCTTTAAACAGTGTACACCTGTACATTCCTTTGAGTGTTCTTTAATGTCTTTACGTAAAGTTTGGTGACTTTTCTCCATAAAGAGTTGCATACTTTTTGTTAGATTTACTTCTAAGAACTTCATACTTTTTTTTTTTTTTTTTTGTATAGCATAGTGTAGTAGTTATGGACTGTATTTTTTGTATAGTAACTCTGGATCTATTACTTATGAGTCGTGTTACCTCAGGCAAATTGCTTAACTTCTCTGCACTTCTATGCACATCTGTTACATAAGGATAATAATTGGACCTAACTGATAGAGTTGTGATGAAGATTAAATGTGTCTAATATACAGAAAGAGTTTAGAGTGGTGCTAAGTGCTATATGAATTTGAACTATCAGTGTTGCTGTGTTTTCTAACTGTCGTTAATACATAGAAGTACAGTGTTGTCTCGTTTTGATATCCAAGAATCTTCATAAACTCTTAATAATTCTAATAATTTGTCTGTGGATTCTTTTGAAATTTCTGTGTACATAATCGTGTCATCTATGAATAATGAAAGTTTGCATCATCTAATTTAATTTCAAAATTTAACATAAAGCTGGAATAATCAAGAAAGTTTAGTAGTGGCAAAAGGATAGATATATAGAGTAATGGAGCAGAATAGATAATCTAGAAATAGACCCACACAAATTGCCGGTGTATTTCACAGGGGAAGGAAAATCTTTTCAACAAATGGTTCTAGTACAAATGGATATCTGTATTTGGGGGTGGGAGGGGAAACATTGATTATTATCTCACATCATACTGACAAACTGGAAATGGATCTTAGACTTAAATGTAAAACTTAAACCTTCAGAATTTTTTTAGATAGAACATGAAAAGCACAACCCATACAAAGAAATAATTTATACATTGTACATCAAAATTTTAAAGTTTCACTGCTTTAAAAAACACCATCAGGAAAACCAAAAGGTAAGCCACAGACTTGGAGGAAAATATTTTAACACATATATCAGACAAATGATTTATATCAAAAAAAGAACTTTTACAGTTCAATAAAAAAGGAGCCCTGGTGGTGCAATGGTTAAGTGCTTGGCTGCTAACTGAAAGCTCGACAGTTCAAAGCCACCAGCTGCTCTGCAGGAGAAAGATGTGGCATTCTGCTTCTGTAAGGATTACAGCCTTGGAAACCCTTTTGGGACAATTCTGCTGTGTCCTGTAGGGTTGCTATGAGTAGGAATCAACTCAGTGGCAACGAGTTTTTGACAGTTCAGTAATAAGAAAACTAAGCTACGAGTTTGAAAAATAGGCCAAAGATCTGAAGAGATATTTTACCAGAGGTGGTATAGAAATGGCAGTAAGCACATGAAAAGATGCTTAGCCTCACTAGTCATCAGGAAATGCAAATTATAATCATAATATGATATTACTACATGCCTGTTAGAATGGCTAAAATTAAAAACACTGACCCTTCCAAGGATTTGGAGAATCTGTAATTTTCATATCCTGTTAGTGGTAGTGTAAAATGGTATAACCACTTTGGAAAAGAGTTTGGCAGTTTCTTAAAAAATTAAATGTTTATCCACAGTATGACCTAGCAGTTCTACTCATGGGTATTAACAGGTGGATGGCTAAATAAAGTGTGGCATATCCATGCAACAAAATACTATTGAGCAATGAAAAGGAATAAACTACTGATAAGTGCAAGAACATTATGCCAGATGAAAGAAGTCAGAGAAAACATGTTGAATAAAAGTAACCAGACAGAAAAAGTACACCTACTGTATGATTCTTTTTATACATAATTCTACGAAGTGTAAACTAATTTATAGTGACAAAAGTAGATCAGTGGTCGCCTGGGGACAAAATTCAGAGGGTGAAATGGATTGCAAAGGGACATGAAATTTTTGAGAGTGATGGCAGTGTTTGTATCTTGGTTGTGATGGTGGTTTCACATGTGTAAACATACATCAAAACTCATCATATTGTACCCTTTATGAATGTACAGCGTATTGTATCTAAATTAGAAAAGAAAAATAAGTCAAATCATTTCACTGTAATGTCGACAACCCCCTAAAGACTCCCCATTTCTTTTAGCATAAACCTGTATGTCCTTACATTGGATTGCAAGACCCTATACCATTCACCTCGCTTTTTCCTCTTTAACGTCATTTTCTTCAACTCTCTCCCCTAACTCCTTCTGTTCACTGTACTGATACGCTTAATGTTTCTCAAACGTGCCAGGTACGTTCCCACCTTCAGTCATTCCACTGGTTATTCCTTCTGCCTGGGGTCTTTTCCCCTAGATATCTTCAGAGAGGTTTTGCTCATGCTGCCTTCTTTGACCTACCCTGACCATTTCTCTAAAACCTGCTGCTACTCTTCTGCCTCACCCCCATTCATAACTTCCTATATTATTGTCTTCGCAGGTTTTAAAAACCACTCCCTTCCCCACCAATCTTAGTGGTTTACAGTGATTAACGTTTATTTCTCTCACACGACTTGTTGGCAGTTCTGAGTCAGCTATTGCAGATCTCCTCCGCGTCTCTTTTTCATCTAGGGCCCAGGCTGAAGGTATCACCCCTATTTGAGACATGGCATTCTTACGGCAGAGAGAAAACAGTAAGAGAGCTGGTGTAAACTCAGAATGCCTCTTAAAGCTTCTCTGTAGAGTTGACATATGTCATGTCTGCTTATATTCCTTGGCTAAAACATGTCACATGATCCAGCCCAGTATGAATTGCAGGAGGCAGTGCAAGTCATTGACTGGCCAGGTTATATGGAAGGGGGTGAGGGAGCAAGTGAATACCTGGCAACAGTAATACAATCTACCATACCTCCCTTCATGTTTAACTAATTAGACTTCTTAGCATAAATTTCCTTAGTTGCTCATATCTATCTTGAAGCTTCTTGCTAAGCTCTTTTTCTTTAAAACATTTTTTTATCTTTTCCATTAACTTCCTCGTTTTTGCCTTAAATATAGTTCTGTCTGGTGTAAAAATGAATCCTTTTATCTGTGATCTTGAGCCTACTTGAATGTAAGTTTAGCAAGGACAAAGATTCTTACGTTCTTTGTTCAGTGCTTCCTCAGCACTAGAGGAAAGTTTTGCTCTGTCTTAGTTATCGGGTGCTGCTATAACAGAAATACCATAAGTGATGGATGACTTTAACAAAGAGAAATTTATTCTCTCACAGTCTAGGAGGGTAGAAGTCTGAATTCAGGGTGCCAGCTCTAGGGGAAGGATTTCTCTCTGTGTCAGCTCTGGGGGAAGGTCCTTGTCATCAGTCTTCCCCTGGATTAGGAGATTCTCAGTGCAGGGACCTGGGGTCCAAAGGACGCGCTCCCCTCTTGGTTCTTCCTTCTTGGTGGTAGGAGGTCCCACTCCTTTCTGCTCAATTCTGTCTTTTATATCTCGAGAGATTGACTCAGGATACAACCCCATCCCGTAGATTGAGTTCTGCCTCATTAACGTAACTGCCTCTAATCCTGCCTCAATAACATCATAGAGGTTAGGATTTACAGCACATTGGATAATCACATCAGATCACAAAATGGTGGACAACTACACAATACTGGGATCATGGCCTAGCCAAGTTGACACACATTTTTGGGGGACACAGTTCAATCCATAACAGGCTCATAATATGTTTTCAGTAAATGTTTGTTGAATGTATTCCATTGTCCCTTCTTATTTTGTCAATTACGCACAGTTCGTGTATCTTCACTGACTATCAGTTCTGTCCGCTAGCTCTGTCCCCGAATTTCTTACGGCTATATTTTCTTGAACTGTTATAAGTCAGAGCTCTGGTGGTACAGTGGTTAAGAGCTTGGTGGCTAACCAAAAGGTTGGCAGTTCTAATCCACCAGCTGCTCCTTGGAAACCTGGTGGTGCAGTTCTACTCTGTCTTACAGGGTTGCTATGAGTCGGAATCAACTCAGTGGCAATGGTTTTTTGTTTGTTTATTATAATAAGTCAGTTACATATTTAGTAAATTACATTAAATAATTCTCTTTAGTGAAGAGTATAAAATTATATGAGCTTTTAACTCCTATGGAAAATATATCGTATATACTTCTGCCTGGGAATACATATCTCCCTAATATTTAAAAACAAACAAACAAAAAACTTTCCTTTCACTTTCGCAATCTTACTTCTCACCATTGGTCTAAAACTATTCCCTTACCTTTTTCATTTCTCATTCTCTTTGACTTCTATTGGGACTTGCCCCTCCCTCCTTTGAAATTCTCTTCTTCTAGATTCTGAGGGACTGTAATTCACTGATATTTCTATTTTTAAGTTTGTTTTCTTTTCCTTGGGATGTTGCTCTTCCTTCTACTAGCTGGTAATCCCAGGCTCAATCTTGTTGCTCCCTTCATCTTGTCTTGTGCCTTTTTAGTGGCAGTCTCATTCACAGGACTTTTGTTAGACCATTTGCAGCACATTTGTGTTTATACTACTAGACCCTCAGCATATTTACATCCTGATATTCATCATTTTAGTTTGTAAACTTCTCAAAGGCTAGGATTTTACCTCGTATTTCTTTTATCAGCCCAGTACCCCATAGATAAAGTAAGATTTAATAAGTATTTGATAATTTTCATATCAAAACAAGGCTTTAAATAAGGGCAAGAAGCTCAGCATAATCCAGAACTTCAAAAACCCACAGTGTAGATAAGCTGTACCCTTAAACCTTAAACCCAGTTGAGAGGAGTTAGTCTCTGAAGTGACAGAGGGAGTTTACTTACACGTTAGGGATCACCTATTGAACAGATCTTTACCTTAGAACAGAATGTCTTTATCAGTGATATACTTTAATAACTACATTTATAGAAGGTAGTATATTAATTTTAGCTTCTCTTCCTCTTCAGGTGCACCAGGTATAATTTCCTCACCATATGCAGGAGCTGCTGGATTTGGCCCAGCCATTGGATTTCCTCAAGCTACAGGTGACTATTTTAAAATTGAATTTAAAACTATTTTTTAATAAAGTTCTACATTTTGAACTCACACGATGAAAAAATGTATTTGAAGGATGCACAATAAGAGCATTATGTGCATCAGCCATACATTTTACAAAGAATTCTCTCTGGTTCCAGTCTCAGCTCCATTAATATCATTGTATGGTCAGCATCATCTGTACTTGCCATTGGGAACTATAGGTTCACTACATAAAATAACCTTAGATGTGCCTTTGAGTTATGGTATAAAATATATAAGCTGCTTCTGTCTTTGCTGATAAGCTTTTCAATTGTGCATTGAACAGACCTATGTCTTATTTATCTTTGTGTCCCCATTGCCAATGATTAGCACTCAGTACATAGTATGCAGTCAATATATATTTGAATTAATAAATATTTACTATTCAACTTCTTTAGAAAGCCTCTTCGTCATTATTGAGTTCAGATTACACCATAAAAGGGTGTGTGCATGCTGTTTATTTCGGGGGATATATATATTTTTTTTTCCTCTTTAAGTAATGGAGATAATTCAGAGATAGTAGTTGGTTAATACTTTCATAATGACTTCTCTTTTCCAAATATAAAAACTAATTTGATCATAACTTAACAAGAAAAAAAAATTACTTTGTAGTTTTATCTCTGGTGCTGAAGGATAGCACTCTGAGGTTGGTGATTATGGGGCGTGGCATAGTGTTAAGCCCATTGTATATGTTGTATTTCCAGCTTCCAGCTAATTGGCGAATACGACTCTAATCTTAAATTGCAACATAGCTGCTTTCTGACAATAATCTTTATATCCTACCCCTCTAATTCTGAGAATTTGAACTATTTCTTTGAGAAAGAAGATGGTATTAACTAGAAAGGAAAGTGTGATATGAAGGTTGAGGTTTAAATTTTAGCTTTTTGGCAGCTTTAAGACATCTTAATATATGTTTAATTAAGGAAGTACTTCTATATATCCTATTAAAGTAGAGGCATTATACATAATTTTTATTTATTTGAAGCATACGAAAGTTTAATTGATAGGCATTTGGAAGTAGTGATGTTTTTCCTCATTTTAGATATTTTGGTTAATTTCTTAATGTATCTGATTTTATGGTGGAAGTCAATATGAAAATTACATCCGCTTTATAAAAATGTACTAGAATACATCTATTACAAGAAACAAAGGGAGTACAGGCAGTTCATGGGTTACAGTTGAGATCTGTTCCTAGCTATGTCTTTAAGTCGAATTTGTAGGTAAGTCGGAACAGGTGCATACTGTTCTTATTTAGCCTTACTTTAGTGCAGTGATTAAGAGCTTGGCTGCTAACCAAAAAAGGTCAGCAGTTCGAATCCACCAGCTGCTCCTTGGAAACTTCATGGGGCAGTTCTACTCTATCTTGTAAGGTTGCTATGAATCGGAATCAGCTCGATGGCAGTGGTTTGGGTTTAGGTTAGTGTAAGAAAAAGCTTGAAGCCTTTTCAGTGAATTAAAAGCTACACGTGCGTCAAGTGAAAGTGATTGTGATGAAGAATTTGTTGTGAGTAGCAGTTGGTTCACTCGTTTCAAAGTGAGGGCGAATTTACATAACATAAAAGGGCAAGTTGTCCCTAAGTCACACATTCATAATCTGGGGACTGCCTGCACTTGTAGTTGATAGACCCTCAAAAAAAAGTCTAATGGCTTTTAACACCAGTGAGTTTCCAGAGTACCCTGTGAATAATACAGTACCGCGTATGACGTCAACCAGTAAGGAACTCAACTTCCAGATAGACTCTGTAGGACAGAAAACTGGCCATTGATAGCCTCATGGTAGCCGTTATACATTTTCTTCTATATTTTTGCGTTTGTCTTCATTTATTTACTTAAGTTATATTAAGTGTTACAATTCTTTAGATAACTAGCATGTGAAATGCTTTTGATGTTTTAAAAGGTCTTTCAGTCTCTGCTGTTCCTGGAGCCCTTGGTCCTCTTGCAATTGCCTCTTCTGCTGTCACTGGAAGGATGACCATTCCTGGAGCTGGTGGCATACCAGGAAATTCTGTTCTGCTTGTCACCAATCTCAATCCTGATGTGAGTTGAAAAGTATTATATGTAAATAGGCATTCAGGAGGAGGTATAGTAGCTTATGATGTAGGGTTGTTATCAAATTAAAATGTATGTTTTCAGGATTTTATGAAAACTCATCACTAGTATATATAGAAGAAGCATATAAAATCAGTGGTTTAAACAAAATCGCCTGTTGTTATTACATTATAAGTAAACTTATTTTAAATTTTTACTTATAATATTTAGTCAGACACTTACGTTTTTTGTAATCCTTTCCAAACAGCTTATCACACCACATGGGCTTTTTATCCTATTTGGTAAGTTCATTTTTGCTATTTTTAATATTATCTTTAAATGTGAGTTTAGTATATTTGTTCATTCAGTGGTATTTACTGATTATCTATATACCAAGTAGTGTGTTTGACATTGAGGATAGGGCAGTGACTAAGACTTAATAAATAATTACAGTAAGAAGTTTTATAATAGGGGAAATACAGGTTGTGATGGGAACATATAACAAGGGGACCTAACCTAGCAGAGGAATCAAGAAAGACCTACCTACTTGGGGAAAATGAGTAAGAGTTTGCCAGGCGGAAAGGGAGGGAAAATATATTTGTACACATAATAATGGTGAGAGAGAGATCCTGGTACATGGAAATGAAGGAAGTCCAGTGGAGAATGTAAAGGAGACATACGATGAAGCTGGACAGATGGATAGGGGCAAGGTCATACAGGGCTTTGTAAGCTGTATTAGAGTTTGGTTTTTAACTTGAGAACAATGGAAAGCTGTTGAATAGTTTTAAGCACCAGCGTGCCATAATGAGATTTGTGTTTTCAAAATATACCCATTCCTCACTTATCAACACGGTTAGGTTCTAAAGAGCAGGTCATTATGTGAAAATCAGCATTATGCAAAAATGGAGGATGACCACATCAGCTCACAGAATGGAAGATGACTACATCTTTACATAACTGCCAAATTATGTCATTACATAACTGCCAAACCACTGAGAATCATGGCCCAGCCAAGATGACACATAACCTTAACCATCAAGCAAATGTTAACTCCTGCCTTGCACCTCGGCATTCATTACTGCCAGACATACATCATTAATATGCAAAATAATGGGATAGTAGATTTTTTACTGTTGTTGTAAATTCAGAATGTTGGATGATGAGATAATCGATAAGTGAGGAGTAGGTGTAGTGTCCAAACTTTATAATATTCTCCTCTCAGTAAAAAAAAAAAAAAATTCAGCATGTACTCCTAATTTATATATGGTTAATTAATTAATTATATGGGTCAATATGGTGGCTACAACAATAGGCTCAAACATACGAACCATTGTGAGGATGGCCTAGGCCCTAGTGTGTTTCATTCTGTTATACATAGGGTCTCCATGAATTGGAACTGACATGGTGGCAACTAATAACAATTAATTATTAATTGTATCCATCTTTTACTATGTTTGTTATGCATAGCCGTAATGTGCCCACAAGCAGAAGTACAGTAAATGAGAAAGCAATGAAACCAGCAATATTTAACATATAAAAGATTTTTATAATAGAAAACCTTTTTCTCATAAAAAACAGCGTTCAGTAAGAAATAGTGTTTAATGTGCTTCATTATTATTTGAAATCTTCATTTTTGATTTTGATTTAGTATTCAGAGTCTTTATTCTAAATTCACTTTATTTAAATACTTGATTTTAATGGTTGTCATGAATGAAAAAGATACCAATCTAAGTGGAACTATTTCATTGTTCGGTACTAATTATAATTTTTTCTGTGTAATGTACTAATTTTTTGTTACGCTTTGTCTTATTTTACCTGTTGTTAAATCAGTTGATCTTATAAACTGTTGCATTTGAATATTTTTAACAAATGGGTTAAAACTCACTGGTACTCTTCATCTGGAGGATTTTTAAATAGGATAGAAAATTGTTTCTAAGTTTTTTGAATGGGTAAAACTTTTTTTTAAAAAAGACAGCTTTTTTGAGGTATAACTTACAACCATACAATTCATCTGCTTTGGGTGTACAACGCAATGGTTTTTAGTAAATTTACAGAATTTTGCAACCGTTGCTACTGTCCAGTTTTGGAACATTTCCAGCACTCCAAAAAGATCCTTGATGCTCATTTGCAGTCAGTGTAAAAGTTTTTATTCATGACACATTTTATGTAATTTTTAGTAACAAAATCATGAATTAATGGAAACATTTTCATATGCCTGTTTTCTAGCCTTGTAAAGCATGTTTCTTTCTAAAAGTAATAGATTTTTCACTCATTTAAAAATATCACCCTCACCTCGAAAACAAATTGTGTTTAGTTTTTTAAAAAGTATCTACTTCAGCTACTTGTCATTTCCGAGAAGGGCAGCAAATTTGGAACAACTGTCTTTTTGTTTTAAAAATATATATATATATACCTCTCATCTCTAATTCAGTTGCTCTTAGGTGTTTGTCTATGAGATAACCACCACTTCTGTGTATCTTAAAATTTTTCACAGTCATTCTCCCATTGCATTACAGAGTATGGTAATGATTCTACTATTTAAAGGTCTTATTTTTATAATATTGATCATATTCTGGCACATAAACTACAATTTATTGCAGTACACTAAATACAAAAAAATGAGCGTGCATGCCCTTCACATTGTAGAACTTCCTGCCTATAATTTCAATATAATAAAAATTATTTTTTAAAATGAATTTTTTCCATATTGTTTTATATACCATATACATTTTTATTTTATTGTGCTTTAGATGAAAGTTTACAGTGCAAGTTAGTTTTTTCATTCACAAATTTATACACAACTTGTTTTGTGACATTGGTTCCAATCCCCACAGTGCGTCATCACTCTTCCCCTTTCGCTTTCCACCGTGGATTTGCCATGTCCATTCATCCAGTTTTCCTGTCCCTTCCTGACTTCTTGTCTTTGCTTTTGGGCAGGTGTTGCCCATTTGATCTCCTATACTTCATTGAACTAAAAAGCACGTTCCTCACATGTGTTATTGTTTCTTTTATAAACCTGTCTAATCTTTGGCTGAAAGGTGGACTTCGGGAGGGGCTTCAGTTCTGAGTTAGTAGGGTGTATATACTGTTTTTCTATGAAAATAACGTGCATCTTCTATGCTTGTTTACCAACCTCTCCTTCCCCCCGTGAGGTATTTTCATAAACATACTATGCTAATTTTGACATAGTGGCCATCATGAAAATACCTCATGCACTTAATGAAAATACCTCATGCACTTAATGAAAATACTTCACAGGGGGAGGGAACAGTTGGCAAACAAATGTAGAAGGTGCACATTATTTGCGTAAAAATACAGTAAACCGATCAGTACCAAGAAAAATCCGTTGCTGTCGAGTCAGTTCTGACTCACTGTGAACCCTGTAGGACAGAATATAACTGCCCCTAAACTCTAGTGGCATAGTGGTTAAGAGCTACGGCTGCTAACCAAAAGGTCGGCAATTCAGATCCACCAGGCGCTCCTTGGAAACCCTGTGGGCCAGTTCTACTCTGTCCTGTAGGGTTGCTGTGAGTTGGAATTGACTCAACGACAGCGGATTTGGTTTTTGGTTTTTATAGAGTTTTGAAGGAGTGGCTGGTGGATTTGAACTACTGACCTTTTGGTTAGCAGCTGAGCTCTTAACCACTTCGCCACCAGGGCTCCAAACAGATCAGTATAAGTAAGAATTTCATTATTTTATTCCCAATCACCAGTGAATCATTTTATATGTCCTGTGGGATATGGAGCTCACCCTGGGGAACACTAGAAAAATTAGATATAATGAGATCAATTAAGAGGCTGTTGTGGTAGTGCAGATGTGAAACGGTGATGATAGCTTTGATGGTAGTGAGTATGGACACAAGTGGACAAATGTGAACGATATTTAGGTCGTAGAATCAATGGATGTTGGTGATTGATGGGATGTAAAGGTTTAGGTAAAGGTAGAAGTTAAAAGATGGCTTCTAGGTGTCTGACTTGCACAACTGTGTAGATGGTGGTACCATTTGCCCACAGAGTTAGTCAACACTGGAAGTGAGGAGATGAATCTGTTTGGAACATGTTAAGTTTGAAGTGCTTATGGGACGTCCAAGTGAAAAAGGATCAATTAGATTAATTGATCTGGAACTTGGGAGAGATAACAAAAATGGGAGCATACATATGAAACTGCTCAGGGAGAGTATGTAGTATAAGAAAAAACGCCTTCTTTAAATGTATTTAATAAAACCAATTAAACATTCTATAATCAGGCACTAAAAACTTGTTTTTTTATTTAATTAGGAGTGTATGGTGATGTACATCGAGTGAAGATTATGTTTAATAAGAAAGAAAATGCCTTGGTTCAAATGGCAGATGCAAATCAAGCTCAGCTAGGTACTCATGATGAATGATGATAATGATAATCGGCTCTTGTTATATGTGAATTTTCCTTCAAAATAAGCAAATGAATAGCTAGTAGGGATATAATTTTACAGAATAGTACTTTTTTTATGCTCATGTCTCCATTATTATTTTGACTTGGCTTATATAGTTTAAGATTAAAAAATATTTTTGACTCTTTGAAGCTTATTTATCTACTTGAACATATTGTTGATGTTTAGAGTTTTGACTGTAGGATTTTTCCATTAGACTAGTAAATGTGACTTGTTTTGTTTTATTTGTTTGTTTTCCTTCCAAGTTAAGTTTTCTAGAACTGTTGAATGGCTGTTATAAGGACTATTAAAATATTACTACTGCTGTTTTTTTAAAATGCTTTGGTTGAGATGAAACTAATAGATTCCATAAGTGTTTACTGAGCACTTACGATGTTCTAGCACTCTGCTAGGATGATAGTTATTTCTTGTTCTGTTTGGTTGGTTTTTTTTAAAATGCTGTTAGTATAGTAAAATCAAGTCATTTAATACATTTCCTAGTGTAATAGCTTTTTGGATGTTCAGACCATTTTAATCTTCAAATGGACAATATAATTTTAAATGACTAAATAAAAAGAATTGTTGATAACTTAGATATAACAGGATCTGTCTTAATACCCAAACTTTGTTTTTTTCCTGTATACTAGCAATGAATCATCTGAGTGGTCAGAGACTTTATGGAAAAGTGCTTCGTGCCACACTGTCCAAACATCAAGCAGTTCAGCTTCCTCGAGAGGGACAGGAAGACCAAGGTCTGACTAAGGATTTCAGCAATAGTCCTTTGCATCGCTTTAAAAAGCCTGGCTCTAAAAACTTCCAGAATATCTTTCCACCATCAGCCACTCTGCATCTTTCCAACATCCCGTATGTATTTACTTAGTTGTTGTTCATTTAGATAATTAATATTCTAAAATATATGGCTTGGGAGAGATAATAAACTCTGAAATTATTCTGACTTAGGAGTTGTTCTGGTCACCAGTTTCTGTGAAATAATAGCTTATATGGCATAATGCATTTAAGAAGATTATCTCTTCAGACATATACTCCAAAAGTGAAAGATATCAGTATTTTAAAAGTTTCTTTCCAAATAGGGAATTAGCAACTACAGGTAGTCCCTGACTTAGGATGGAGTTCTGTTCCTACGACTCTCATAAATTGGTTCTGATGTGAGTTGAATACCTTTTTTGTTTTTAGTTTTCATTTTTATTGCCTTTTATTATCAGTATCTTTTTTATAAATCTGATCTTTGAACATCTGCAGTGAACATCCGAGAATGCTAACATCAGCAAATTATGCACTGCAACGTTGTGTGTAGTACATGCTACTAACCATAAGATGTACCAAGAAAAAAACAGACCTAAGTGCGGTTCATCGTAACTTGAATATGTCGTAAGCTGGGGACTACCTGTAGTTATGTTTCAGTTATTAAAGGGTATAAAAGTAAGTTTCTGCAGAAATATTCCATTGGTACCTACTTGTCCATCCTTTTGTAGAAGACTCTTAAATAGCCAATGTAATAAAATCAAATAATTGATGTATCCAAGAATGTGTTTAAAAATTCTTTACCTTTTTTATCTCCAAGCAATAATGCCATATACATAAACTACTGAAAAGCTAAAAATTATTTTCACATGGCCACTATATAGGTCTCTTTGTTGTTAGCTATTGTTGTAGTTGACTTGTTCTTTAGTTATCTTCTAACCCAGGAGTTGACAGACTACAGCCCATGAGACAGATCCATCTGTTTTTATTTGACCTGTGAGCCAAGAGTAATTTGTACATTTTAAAATCGTTGAAAAAAATCAAAAGGAGAATATTTTGTGACATGAGAAAATTAAATGAAGTTCCTATTTCGGCGTCCATAAATAAAATTTCATGGAACACAGCCACACTCATTTATTTACATGTTATCTGTGGCTGCTTTTGTGCTACAACAGTAAAGTTAAACAGTCGCAACAGAAACTGCGTGGCCCACAAAACCTAAGATATTTACTCTCTGGCTGTTTACTGAAAACATCTGCCAACCCCTGTTCTAATGCTTGAAATCTTTGACCTATGAAAATGGCAGTTTTGTATAGCTTAAACTAATTCATGAAGTGCGGTAAGCTTTGGAAAGGAGGGGTAAAAGTGTTTGTGTGTGTGTGTGTGTGTGTGTGTGTGTGTGTAAAAAGGCTGAGGGAAGGGAGTAGAGTAAAGTTCTGAAACGTTGAGAATCAGAATGGGAGCTGACTAGGAATAAAAATAATTGCTCAATTATCACACACAAAAAAACTGTTCCATAAATAATAATAATTACTCAAAATAGTGTTGACTGCTTAGCCTCCCATCTAGTCTCTAGTTAGTCTGCATGGACAAACCTTGAATCTGAGCTGGGCAATGAAGCAAACCTCTTGTCAGCTAGGAAACTTGGAGGAATCATTTAAGAAAAAACATGTTAGATTACATGGATCTAGAAAATTAGCAGCTCATCAGTATGGAGGCAAGTATATGGACATAATATTTAGATATTGAGGCAATCTTTGTTAGCTTTTTAAATATAATGTATTATGTAGGCTGGTCTCCAGTTGCAACCTGCATAGGACCTTAGAATCTTTAATTAGAAGAGGGAAAGAACATATTTTGAACCCTCTATCAAGTTCTGGGTACTTGGTTATTGCTTTACATATGTTACCTCATTTAATCCGCATAATAAAACCTTTTGAAGTATGATCATTAGTTTGATTTCATCAATGAAACTGAGAAGCGACATACCCAATGGGTGAGAAATAGAATGTGAACTCAGGTATATCTCCCTGCAAAGCCAGTTACTGTTCTCCCACACCATCCTAGTGGCGGTCACAAGAAGATGAAGAAGAGTCTGTGATAGACCACTGTATTAGTTATCTACTGTTGGATAATGGATCATCACAAAACTTAGCAGCATAACACAGTACTAAACATTCATCATCTTACACTGTTGCAGCGAGCCAGGAATCCAGAGAGTGGCTTAGTTGGATGACTTTGGCTGAGAGTCTCATAAGGTTGCATTTAAGGTGTCAGGCAGGGCTGCAGTCATCTGAAGGCTTGACTGGGGCTAGAGGATCTGCTTCCAAGGTGACAGAAAGTCTCAGTTTCTTGCCACGAGGACCTCTTCATAGAGCTGCTTGAGTATCCTCGTGAAATGACAGCTGGCTTCTTCCAAGAAAGAGGACAAGGCAGAAATTGCACTGTCTCTATGACCTAGCCTCAGAAGTCACACATTGTCAGTTTTGCAATATCCTAATGATGACAGCAGGTTTCCCTATTCAGTATGAGAGGAAATGATCCAAGAATGTGAATATTAGGAGGCAAGAATAATTGGGTACCATCTTAGAGTCTGGCTACCACATCTACCTCTTCAGAACTACCCTGAAAGCAGCTGAAAGTGTAGAACTCTAGACCATAGCAGACAAGTCAGAGCTAGGGAAGTATTAGAGTTAATTGCTGAAGCCAGTGGCGTGGATAATAATCACTTTGAAAGAATAAATAATAGAATTTCTTGCCCTTTATGTACCTGTCCATGTCTTCATACATTCCATTGTATGAGGACGTGTGTGTGTCAGTCTTGAACACCTTTTGGGGCACTTCCAAATGATGTTTTTTTTTTTTGTTTAGGTGAAAATTTACAGAGCAAATTAGTTTCCCATTCAACAGTTTATACACAACTCATTTCATGACATTGGTTGCAAACCCCTCAGTGTGCCAGCACTTTTCCCCTTTCTCCCGGGGTTCCCCGTGTCCATTCGTCCAGCCTTCCTGCTCGTACTTTCCTTCTGAACTTTGCTTTTGGGCAAATGCTGCTCTTTAGGTTTCGTACAGTTGATTGTTCTGAGGTATACACTCCTCACTGGTGTTATTGTTAATTTTATAAGCCTGTGTGTCGTATGGCTATAATGTGATCTCTGGGAGTGATCTCTCTCCCAAGTTTGAAGGGGGTCTAAGGCAAATCATGTCATCATTGCATGGCTTACTTAATTAGTCTCTTTTTGAAATATGAACTAACTCTAGAGATTTGATGATCACCTAATCTTTGCTTCATTTGAGATTTGGAACTGAGATGGTTGACTTCACCTCTCTGTGATGTTTTCACAGCCCTTCTGTTACAGTAGATGATCTGAAGAACCTTTTCACAGATGCTGGTTGTTCAGTGAAGGCCTTTAAATTCTTTCAGTAAGTCCTTTTCAAGAAAGACATTGATGTTATTTAATGGGATATGAAATTTTTAAATAATTTAGTGAAGTCTTCTGGGGAAGGGGACAAGGAGGTTGGGAAACAAAATTAATTCTAAATATTTCTTCTGTTATTTTCAGGAAAGATCGCAAAATGGCACTCATTCAATTGGGATCCGTGGAAGAAGCAATCCAGGCCCTCATTGAGCTTCATAACCATGACCTTGGAGAAAATCACCACCTCAGAGTTTCCTTTTCAAAATCCACAATCTGACTTATCTGTGAATTTTTCTCCTAAGACTGGACCATAAATTCAGTAAAATCTTCAGACATAGACTGAAACAGCTCAAGACCAATTCTGCCTCTTTCACAGAAATAACTAAAAACTCTTGCTGAGTTTGATATTCAAGTCTATTTAAAAAAAAAATTAAGGGATATTCTTTTTTCCCCTTACTAATATGTGATCAAAGGTTTGTTTTTCCTTTACACCATAGTTTCTTTGAAAATAACCTTCAGGAAAAAATATTTTTCAATAATTTAATTCCCTATATTGAACTGAATTTCAAGAGGACAGATTTTCTTTTAGTTTGAGTCCAGATCCGCCTTATACAACATTTCTAAACTCCTTTCTACTTTGAGAAATTTAAACATATAGACTTTTTAAATTACTTGATGTATGTGATTTAAATTACTTACAACCAAGTTTTTTAACTTTATGATTCTGAAATTTGACCCCTGTAGGAAATGAAGTTCATTTATAAATTATTTGCCATATATTAATAGTTGTTATTATTATGCATAGACAATTTGACTTGTATTAGAAGCAAATTTATAAACATGCATGTTTTCTTTCATTGTTTCTTTTTTCACTGAGTGACACTCCTTTGAATAATGCACATATTTAACTTTTGAAGATTATTTGGAAAAATGAAGTGTCTCCACTGTCCCCAGGGAAATTAAGCAAGACTAACCAGGATCTATTAATGTGTTGGAATAATTAGTAATTTTATTAGGAAAAAATCATGTTTTAAATTTCAAAATGACACTTATTTGTCAAGTAATATAATATGATCTTGGAAAATTTAAAAGGAGAAATAATCCTACTTATAAACTACTTTTTTACAGTTGTTTTCAGAAAAAAGTTTACAGTCTTAAGGAAAATATTCAGGTCTATCATATGGTTTGACAGATTTTTTAAAAGTTATTTTTGGTAAGGTCTTCTTTTAGAAAAAAAAAAAAATCTCAAGGGTTTTTTGTACCACTATAATCTCTAGTACTTATTCAGAATTACTGTGTATTTACTTAATTTCTTATTATGTGCCTTATTATGTGCTTATGATACAATAGGTTAGAGTTTTATCTAAGTATCTTGAAAGCTGTATTGTGGGCTTGTTGAGCATTTTCTTTTGCTTTTTTCTTTCCCTGTTTTAGTAAGGATTTTAAAGATTTTTTTTTTCATTGCAATTTTAAATGGTTTTCAATAAGTAATAGTTTTTATTCAAATTTTTTGGTGCTTTGGTGCAGACATTGGGTGGGGGAAGGTGAATGGTTTTCAGAATAACTCAGTGCACACCTGTAGGCCTCTTCACATTGTACCTGGTAGCAGTCAATGCCAGTTATAGCATTCCAATTTGGGATGTAAAATGTAAATTTATGAATCTTGTCTCATCTTTATCACCCATCAGAATTTGTCTCAGGATTACTTGTTTTTTTTCAGTACTTAAGTAAGAACTTGCCTTTTTCTTTGTTAGTGTAACTTTATTACTGATTACCCACATATTTGGAGTATGAGAAAGTAGATTATCTCCCCCTCCCTTCCTCTGGTTGAATGTAAGAGTACATTTTAATGTTACTTCAGTGACTGTATAATGTAAGATTGTTTCCTTTTAATAAGAAACTTTGCTTTTGTTCATTATTCCTTCAAAGCTTGATCAGATATTTTAAAAGCAGAATTTGTCGAAAGGATCATTTTTGTCCACCCCCTTTAAACTTTTTCAGATTCTCAGAGTGGCTTATCTCGGCTTTTACAAGAATATCTCAATCTCTTTGTTACATTCCAACAATTAATTTGAACACAGGGAGGTTCTTACAAGAGAAATATTACAAAAAGAAGGAGACTGCAAGAGATACTATAAGTTGTTGAAAGCAGAATTCACCCAACACTGAGCAACAGTAGTTGGTAGAATAGGAAGGGGGACACTGAAGTGAGACCTTTCAGGTGGACCCGTTTAGTTCTGGCTGAATAGATAAGTATAAGGATTTATCTAGTTGGGTTTTTTTGTATTTTGTTTTCCACTTACAAAATATAATTTTATCTAACACTGAGTGAGGGGAGGAAAAAAAGTTGCTTTGCGAAATCTTCCAAAATTTGCTTCAGTTTTTTTTCCCACACTGTTACAGTTTTTCAGTGGCATGTTACATTGGACTATTTCAGTTGTTTTGGTTAGGAATTACAATGTAATTTATTGAGTCACCATTCTTATAACATTCAGTGTAAGTATAGCAAAAGTTACTGAGAGCAGGAAGGTGATCATAATGGTGTTGAATGTAATTTTGAAGCAGGGAATGGCCTTTAAATCTGAGAGAACGTTTGAATCCTTTTCAGGGATTTGTGTATGTGTATAGATAAATGTATATACGTACATACACTCTTCTAATATTGTACATACACATGCACATTACATACATTTTAATTGACAAAATTAATCAAATTAAGATTTGGAAAAGTGGGATATTCTTTAAAAATAGGGTGTTTGAAGCCATCAATTTGTGTCTAAAATTAGCTGTAGCACATGGATGTTGTCCATATTTGGCTATTTGCCCTTGAATTATAGAGGTCTACAGTCTTTGTGTTGGCATGGTTTCTGTAAAAATATAAAAAATCAGAGTGGTAGAAAAACTAGATCTGTGTATTTCTGTTTTGGCATGCATTTATTCCCTATCTTCTAAGCAATGGTTTTTCGCTGTTGATCTGTCATAGTATCCTGTTTTTAAGTTTATTTACTTTAAGAAGTATTGTCTTAACACTTTTGGAGGTGTTTTGACTTCTACACAAAGTATATATATTCAGAACTTTAAAAAATAGCAGTACACATTTAACAGTAGCAATTTATGCCAAAAAGTTCTACTTTGAGATTTAAATAACTTGAACAGCAGTACAATGTGCTTTTTGTAAAATACAAATAGAATGAGCCAGTATCTTAATTGATAACTTACCAGAGAGTCAGATTACCCAGCAGGTCTTATAAAATACCATAAATTCTTTGTTTAAGACTAAAAATTGTAATTAGTTATTTGGAGTGATGTGTCAGATTGCTGTTTAGAGCTGCAGATCTCACAGTTTTTAGAGACACAATTTCTGCCTGCCTAATTCCTTATGGGAGCAAGGCCTGCTTTGGCTCTACCTAGGATAGTGATCAAGTTGAGTGTAGGTTTCACTTCAGTTGATTAGAAGTAGCTCTCATGAGTGTCTCTGTGAGTTTCATACAAACTTTTCAAAGCCTCTATGTCATTAAGCAGCAGTGTTTATACATTGAGTATATTGTCACACAGTTTCTCTTCTGTTCCCAGTAAGTATTTTCTGGACAAAAGATGACAAGCTCAGAAGTTTTTTTCCCCTCCAATGAGTCACTTAAAAACTCGTAAGTTTCCCAAACTATCAGCCTATCTGTTAGAAAACCTAATGTGTACTGCTATTTTTAAAATCAACAAGAGACAGCATGACTATACGTAAAAGCATTTTTCTTGGCCTTTCCTTTGTCTGTTGTTAAGTAGAATAAAACTGCCAGACTTAAAATATTCTACTGTTGTGCAAAAAGAAATACAATTTAGATTGCACAGTTTTTCCTTTAAAGCAAATATAACTCAGCTGTGTTTTAAAAGAGCTGTGTTGTTATATACAAGACTATTTGCAGTCTTTTTTTTCGGAGCAGATTGTAACAACTAGTTGTTGTGAATGGTTTGAAAAAACAGAAGATTGCTGAAATATTAATTTGGGGGTTTTATAGAGGGAGAAAAACAAAACAGGACCAAAGTTTATGTGCCTTCTTCGGTAGTCTTAATTGACTTTTTGTTCCTATTTCAGACTAAGGTAGTATCAGTGTTCTGGTTTTCAGGAAGTATGTGCTATATAGTTTTAAAAGAATGTTGTCCCACAGACTATTCATACAAGCAAAAAATTGTAACTGTATAATTGAGGTCTCAGTTACACTTTTGCCTTTATCACATAATATTCATCATATAACATTGTGCAGGTATCCAGTAACAGAGCTGATCTAAATCTTTGTGTTATTCATCTTAGTTTTTGTAACCTGAGGCATATGTTCCAGAGAACAGGGATATTTGTCTGGTCCAGTGACCTTGGTGATAATAGTTGTTAATTGATAGCTGCTTACGGTAAGCTTACATCAGCACTGTAAACAGATTTTTTTTGTTGTGTTATTTTCAGTTCTTGGATCTATGTAGTAGTTGTAATAAGATATTTAAATAACTGTTGTTTTGGTATCATTTAAAAAATCATATTCTGGCCTTTTTTTCTTTACCGTTGTTACCCAGATCTTTTAAAAATCCATCGCACATCCAGAAAGTACTGATTATAAAGATTGCTGACCAAGCAAAGTTTTTCATCAAAATGTCACCTCATTGCTCTGACCAAAGACTGTTCTGGTTTTAACTCCTCTCTGTTAAGCATTTTTTTTCCAAGCTCTTTTCTGAAAGAAGACCCAGTGCAAAGCGGCCTTTACTTTCTATTTCCTATTGGTGAATAGACTACTTAAAGAAAATGGGAGTTTAAATGTGAACAGAATTGATTAGGATGACAAGGGTTTGATGGGCATTTTCAGTACTGTATTCAAGAAAAAAATAGCACAGCTAGGAGCCTCTGACATTGTCTTGCATTTTACGTGATCTGTTCATAAAATTCCCTTTTTCAGTCTGTAAGAATGTTCATCTAACAGAAGAAAATGCTGTAAATATTTGTAACAACATTTTTTTTTAACCAGGCCAAAAAAAAAAAGGGGGGGGGGTTTTGGGAACAAGTTAACGTATAAAGTGGTTTTATATAAAACATCAATTGTCTTGTATATTTTGATAAGCAGCAGTACCAGTTTTCATTTGTAACACAGTTTGTGACATTGGAAGAAAAGGATTCTGTGATTGTTGATATGAATTATGTTATAAATGCAAAGAGAAGATGAAATATTAAAAAACATATTTTCTAAATGCGTAGTGCATGGTTAATTCAAGCTTCTGTACACTACAGTATATTCCATTCTCTTTCAGTTTGTATATTTGCTGACTATTACTTGATATCTCTAATCTCTTTTCCTAACAACTATAGCATTGTAGCATGCCTTTTAATAAATGTCATGACATCTGTACTCTCTTAAGATTTTTCTGTGTTCTTGTCTGTGCTTTGGGTTTTCCCTTGTCTTACCTGTAATTCTAATGATGTCATATTTTCTTTTTTTTTCATAGCCATTCATCTAAACTTGGCCTAGTTAGAGACCAGCAAGCACATATTCAAACAACTTAAAACTCAATCCCTAAAACTACTAACCACTTCTCTTAGTTAAGGAACAATTCTTGTTTTGATCAGCAAAGTGCTTTTCCTTTTCCAGTCTTTCTGTAATGCAACTTCTAAAGCACATGTGGTGCTCTCTTACTTGCTTCTGCTTTCTCTCTTTCACACCTACACACCACACAGCGCCAAACTCCCTAGAGTTGGAAAACTTTTTCCAGTTAGGTTCAGTTTTTGGCTTCCCGATAGGACTAGTATAACACACTTGGAGACATGAGGTGTGATCTTGGCATCCAAACCAATTTTGTGTCCTTTTATCTAAAGGGTAGCTCAGTTGCCAGCTCACTGTATATTGCTAAGAAAATTAGACAAATGGTTCATTTCTGGGTGGTTTAAAGAGTTGCTGGGTTTCAGAAATCTAAGCAGTCTTACTTAAATCTTTTACTCTATGATCTCTTGGAAGTTGGAATTTATTTTTAATGGAATGGAAAATTAGGTAACCACAACTATCACTACTGATCTTCGCTGGTTTACCTGTAAAAATCTATTGTCTCCATAAACAGATGCTTCTTTTGGGGGCATAAGAGGCATTTTTATCAGGAAAAGATAACCCTATGGGCAAATGGGATTTTTATAAACTTGATTGACCATGAAATGCTTATTTATATAACAGAGGGCTCATAACCAGCGTTAAAAGGCATAGAGTCGTGCAATTTTGAGCATAAATGGACCTTAGAGATCACCTAGCTCAGTTTCCACTTTTCAGAGATAAGCGACACAGAGTTGGAAGTGACTTGGCCAAGGCCACAGGGCAGTTAAATTGCAGAGCTAAACCAGAACCCAGGTCTTGACTTTAAAAGTCTTCTCCATTGCACCCAGATGTTGCAGTTCTGTACTGCCAAGTGCTGCTAGGCTTATGATGGTGAAGGTCGGTACTTGGGATTGGGGTGGTTATGTATCCTGAAAACTACCATCATGGCTGAGAAAAATAATAATGGCAATTTTTGGAGAACAAATGTATTTTGATCTTTAAAAAAGAGTATTTTTTTAACCTTACTATTGTGTTAGTGGAGCCTTGGTGGTGCAGTGGTTAAGAGCTCGGCTGCTAACCAAAAGATGGGCAGTTCGAATCCACCAGCTGCTCCTTGGAAACCCTATAGGGCAGTTCTATTCTGTCTGATAGGGTCCCTATGAGTCAGAATTGACTGGACGACAATGGGTTAGTATGGTGGTTGTGTAGGCACAGAGGGTACTGGCTTGCCACAGCCTTGCATCTTACGTAGTGTGGAAGGCACAGTATTTTCAAAGTCAGGTCTGCCATTGCTTGGTTTACATAGCCAGAGGTCCAGAAAAATCAGCAAACACACATGGTCGAGAATTATTTAATGGCATACAAAGTCAGTTCTCTTTGTGATAAAGTGATTTACCTTAAATTCCCCAGCATAATTTTCTAAAATTTTTCTTAATGTAATTGACTCAAAGTTGTGTCACTTAAACCTTTCTTGAACCTTTTTCTGGCAAAGAATATCAGGAAGGAAGAGTTTTCCCCAGGAACTTTTGGGTTTACCCCTGACACAAGAAAAAGCCTGAATTATTCTGCAGCTGGACCAGATGGGGTTGGAATTTGTTTTTCTTGGAAACTGATCTCAAAATTCTTGTCCTCTAGAGCATGATCATGATGAGAAAATCATTTTTAAAAAATTGATTTTTGTTATGAATACTTGAAGATTGGTATTTGAGGCTTGAGGCTTTATATTTCCAATTCAGTGTCTTCGCAGCTTCAACTATGTGTTAAAAAAAAAAAAAAAAAAAAGCTCAATAGCAAGTTTGCTTTTTTGAAAAATTTGAAAAAGTGTTTTCTCAAAGTAGGGTGAAGGTTTCTAAATTTAGAATATTTGGCCGCCAACAAACTTCAGTATGGAACAGAAGAAGTTTGTACAAATTTGGCATTGGCATTTAGGTATTCACAGAGATAGACAAATCCAGTTGTTTGCTGATGTTAGTTGCTGTTGAGTAAATTCTGACTCATGGTGATTCCATGTGTGCAGAGTAGAACTGCTCCATAGAGTTTTGAAGGCTGTGACCTTTGAGAAGCAGCGCACCAGGCCCGTCTCTTGAGATGCCTTTGGGTGGGTTTGAACCACTAACGTTTTGGCCAGTAGTTGAGTGCTTAATGGTTTGCACTACCCAGGGACTTGTTTTCTACCTGCCCCCTAATTGCCCTGATGACCTGCAATCCTTCAGCTTCTTGCCAGGGATTCTAAAATCTGCATCACACCCATTCTTTGTCCTTCTGTTTCCTTTCTGTGTTCAGGTTCTCATGCTGTCCTATCTCCTCAGGGATCTCACTCTATCCATTGTCTGTTCTCTCCTGCTTCTTCCGTCTCTTCTCCTGGATTTTCCTATCTACTTTTTAAACATACTCAAGCCTCTCCCATCTTGAAACAACATCCAAAATGCTCCTTTGCTAAACTTCTGTTTCCCATCTTCCCCTTTATAGCCAGACTTCCAAAGAGAATTGTCTCTGCTGCTTCATCTTCCCACGTTCATCAGAGCCCCCCCCACCCCAGTTTTTTGCCACATAACCCGTTGCTGTTGAGTCAGTTCCATGAGTCAATGACCGCATGTGCACCAGAGTAGACCTATGCTCCATAGGGTTTTCAATGGCTGATTTTTTCAGAAGTAGATCATCAGGCTTTTCTTCCAAGGTGCCTCTGGGTATACTCGAACTTCCAATCTTTCCATTAGCAGCTGAGCACATTAACCATTTGCACATCCAGGGATTCCATTTGCCACATCATAGCAAATCAAAATCAGAACTTGCTTTAAAATAAAAACCTACACTCAAAACAGAAAACACTAAGTGTTTCCAGTAGGCACTGAACATGGCACAAACGGCACTGAACATGGAATACAAATCACATCCTTGGCTAACAGATATGTCTGAGCACCACCTTGATTCTACAGCTTGTTCTGAATGCTTTCTCATTCCATATTCTCCACTTGCCTGTCGGACAAAATATCAAGCTTGAATCTCTGTATTTTGTATCACAATGAGTCTTTAAAATGAAAGTATTTTATGTTTTTCAAGAGTATCTCCTCCCACTTAGATTCTGATATGTACTCTTTGCACCCCCAGTTGAGAATCACTGTTCTAGAGATGATCAACATTTAGAAAAATAAGAATTCCATCTTCTAAGTAAACTCTGGACCGAGCCTTTCTACATCAGTGCCAGTGACATACCCAGGACGTATAGATGATCAGAATGCAAACAGCCTTGCAGTTAAGGCCTCAGAATGCCACCTGACCTTTTCTGTCACAGTGCAAATGTCATTGTCATGTTCTCTTTTGTGACTAAGAACACAATACCGGGGAAGCCAGCACAACTTGTACAAGGAAAGGTCATGGAAACCCCATAGACACATCCAAAACTCCCTGAGGGATTGAATTGCTGGGCGGACGGCTGTGGGGACCATGGTCTCGGGGAACATCTAGCTCAACTGGCATAACACAGTTTATAAAGACAATGTTCTACGTTTTACCTTGGTGAGTAGCGTCTGGGGTCTTAAAAGCCTGTGAGCAGCCATCTAACATACTCCACTGGTCTCACCCCTTCAGGAGCAAGGGAGAATGAAGAGAACAAGATACAAGGAAAAGATTAGTCAAAAGGACTAATAGACCACAACTACCACGGCCTCCACCAGACTGAATCCAGTACAACTAGATGGTACCCGGCTACCACCACTGACTGCTCTGAGCGGGGTCACAACAGAGGGTTCTGGACAGAGCTGGAGAAATATGTAGAACAAAATTCTAACTCACAAAAAAAGACAAGACTTACTGGCCTGACAGAGACTGGAGAAACCCTGAGAGTATGGCCCCCGGACACTGTTTTAGCTCAGTAATGAAGTCACTCCTGAGGTTCACCGTTCAGTCAAAGATTAGACAGCCCCATAAAACAAAACGAGACTAATGGGGCACAACAGTCCAGGGACAAAGACTAGAAGGCAGGAGAGGTTGAGAAGGGACAGTGCTGACATGTCGTGGGGTTGTTAACCATTGTCATAAAACAATATATGTTCTGTTTAATGAGAAACTATTCTGTAAACCTTCATCTAAAGTACAATAAAAAAAAAAATTGTGACTAAGAATGAATGTCATCACCCACAATCTTTCTCTTCTGATTACCAGCCATATGTAAATAACTGATGGCACAGTGGTTAAGAGCTATGGCTGCTAACCAAAAGGTTGGCAGTTCAAATCCACCAGCCGCTCCTTGGAAGCCCTGTGGGGCAGTTCTACTGTCTCTTATAGGGTCGCTATGAATCAGAACTGACTTGATGGCAACAAGTTGTTTGGAAACCCTGGTGGTGTAGTGGTTAAAAGCTACGACTGCTAACCAAAACATCAGCAGTTCAAATCCACCAGCCACTCCTTGGAAACCCTATGGGGCAGTTCCACTCTGTCCTATAGGGTCCTGATGAGTAGGAATCGACTTGACGGCAATGAGTTTGGTTTTCGTTTTTTTCTATAAATAACACAGCTACATGTAATTGAGTTTCCAAAGATTGTAGACCTACTTAAAAGGAGGTGATTGTTTACTTATTTTATTGTGCTTTAGGTGAAAGTTCACAGCTCAAGTTAATTTCTCATTCAAAAATATATACACATTGTGAAAAGGAGATGATTGTTTAAGGAATAGCAGAGATACAACTTGGAGGAGTAACGTCTTTGGTGAGATCAAGGCAATTACACCCCAAGTATCTTCAAATAGGAAAGAATTTGAAGATAATCCCCAGCTCTAAACTCAGGAAATTATTGGGCATGCATTCATTCAGCATACTCTCAGTACTCTGAGGTCCTGTGGTCACAAAGTCAAATAAGATAAGGCCTCTGTATCTTGGCTAGTGGGAAAAAGATAACAGGCATTTATTAAGCATTACAAAGAGGTTTTTATAAAATACCAGAGGAGCACAGTGGAAGGGAAAAGAGCCAGAGTGAAGTCTGGACAGGGCCTTGAATGATGTATTAGTCAGGAGAGTCTGGGTAATGCAGTGGTAGCAGATCCCGATTGAATCCATTGCCGTTGAGTCAATTCTCAGAGTGACCCTATAGGACAGAGTAGAACTGCCCCATGGGATTTCCAAGGCTATAATCTTTATGGAAGCAGACTGCCACATCTTTCTTCCACAGAGCAGCTAGAGGGTTAGAACCGCCAACCTTTCTGTTAGCAGCCGAGTGCTTAACCATTGTGCCACAGGGCTCCTTGTGGTAATAGATACACCCTGTAAATTAATGGTTTACCACAATAAAAGTTAATTTCTATGAGCCAGGTGACCATCCTCCATCTTGTAGCTATGCTATCTAAAACACATGGCCTCCAGTGTCGCCTCAGCAGGAGGAGACCAACGGTTCTTAAGTACTCCCGTTCCTTAAACGCCTTGTCTGCTCTCCAGAAAGCCATGTGCCGTGCATTATGGAATCATCATGTTCTAAAGGATCAGTGGACTGAATCTAACAATGTAAAATGTAATGGGCATGCATTTTAAGTCCTATATTTGAAAGAAAATGAATAAAAATGTCCTATACTTTAGTTAAAATTTGAGTGTACTACAGGGGTTTACTACAGTACCTGTGGAGAAAGATCCAATTGATTCTACACTGGCCAGCCTATTTCCAGAGTATTGGGTTCAGTTTTGGGTATAAATAATTCTTTAGAGGGATGTAGTTTCAAAAAAAAAAAAAAAAGGAATTTGCCCAGAATGACTCAAAGCTAAGCCTTAGAATGTGATGTGGAGAGGGGCTAAAAAAACTTCCAGCTCTAATAAGTCACAATTTATGAAAACGCATGTGTTAGTTAAATTGAGAGGGAAGGATTCTGCATAGCCAAATGCTCACAAGCTATTACCTTGAAAAGTGAAAGTAATGTAGTCATACCTGCTGTTTTTGCTGTCCAGTGTCTCTTATCTCTTCTCCTGATAAAATATTACTCTTCACTTCTATCAAGGAACCACTCCTCCCCAGCTCAGTCCTTGGAATGTGATGAGGTGACCCCACCCTCAGGTTGAGACTTGTTGGCTCTAAGCGAGTTATCCTGTACAGTAGTATGGTTGGTTCACCTAAGGGCACTTGACCCCAGCAACAGACAGGCTCAAGAATTTTTGTGTCCTTCTTGGGGAAGAAAAGCTTTCTCTTTGCACTGGACTTGAAGCAGAGTGGATGTAAGATCTGCATGGCGGCAGCCATCTTATGATCATGAGGGGAAAACCTAACTCAGAATGGAACCACCGTGGGGCAAGCAGAGCTGAGAGGAAGAAACTGGGTTCCTGCAGCAGTGCTTGAGTCTCTGGTCAAGCCACACCTAAAGTCAGACCTATCCCTGAACCTTTTAGGTTATACCAAACCAAAAACCAGACCCAATGCCAACAAGTCGATTCTGACTCACAGTCACCCTATCAGACAGAGTAGCACTGCCCTATAGGGTTTCCAGGGAGCACCTGGTGAATTCGAACTGCTGATCTTTCGGTTAGCAGCCGTAGCTCTTAACCACTATGCCACCAGGGTCTCCTATAGGTTATGGGAGCCAATAAGTTCCAGCTTTGCTTTCAACATTTTCATCAGATTTTCTGTTACTTGAACCAAAAGTCTCCTGAGTAGTACAAAGCAGGGCTGTGAAGCAGAGGAACCCAGGGGAGAAATTTTGACAGCAGCTGGGTGAGTTGGTAATATGAAGCTCTGTCTGGCCCTTCCGGACAGGTACAAGTGGCTTGATTTAGTTGATGCGTGACAATCTGCATTTTATGCGAAGATCTAAGGTTTGTGACTTGTCAGCCCAAAATTGTGGCTGTTATTGGCAAATTGTATTTAAGAAGTAGCAACAATAATACAAGGAGCCCTGGTGGTGCAGTTGTTAAGCACTTGGCTGCTAACCAAAAGACTGGCAGTTAGAACCCACCAGCTGCTCCGTGGGAGAAAGATACCAATCTGCTTCCATAAAGATTTACAGCCTTGGATATCCCATGGGGCAGTTCTACTCTGTCCTATAGGGTCACTATGAGTTGGCATCCACTCAATGGCAATGGGGTACCATGACGTGAAAGAATCATTTGATTTTAAAATTACCCGTAAGTGCTTAGAGTTTATTCAAAAACCTGCCAGAGAAAATCAAAGCAGAAGAAATCTTTTTAAACTGGCTAATGTGTGCTTTCTTTTCTATTTCCTACTTTGGCAGAGATTCTAAGCTTCTCACTCATATCCATTTTAAAACAAATGAGCACACCTGTGAGAGCAAGTCAGTAAAATGTGGGCCATCATTAGAGTCTTGGAGGTAGTCACCTGGAACCGCCCAGCCTTGAATAAACAAGAAATGACACATGTAGTGGGATGACTATTCTGAAGCTTTTCTACACCAGCTTGCCCCAACGATGTGCAGCTCAGCTGAACGTTAGCACCCACCAGCAACCTTGACAGTGACAACTTCCTTCCTCAAATATGTGGAACACTTACTAGGTACCAGGTGTTTTTGCCAGATACAGAAAAACAAACAAACAAACAAAAACCTTGCCATCAAGTTGATTCTGACTCATAGTGACTCTACAGGACAAAGTAGAACTGCCCCCCATAGGGTTTCCCAAGGAGCGCCTGGTGGATGCAAACTGCTGACCTTTTGGTTAGCAGCCTAACTGTTAACCACTACACCACCAGGGTTTCCCAGATTCAAGAATAGCTGGAAGATGTACATAATCCTTCCTTTCAAGATACTTAAGAGTCTAATGTTAAAGGCAGACAAGTAAGTGATAATTCCAGTACATGTAGTAAGTGCTATAAGCCACAGAGTCTCATAGTGGTTTATGTCGGGCATTTTGGAAGTAGATCGGTATCTGGAGAGATGCTCAGGGACCAGATTACAAAGGGCCTAGTATGGAGCTCTGAAAGTGCAGTGGTTAATAGTTCAGGCCGCTAACCAGAAGGTTGGCGGTTCGAATCCAGCAGCTGCTCCCTGGAAACCTTATAGGGCAGTTCTATTCTGTCCTGTCCTGTAGGATCCTATGGGGTCACTATGAGTTGGAATCGACTGGACGGCAAGGGATGCCATGCGAGGGCAGTGGTGGTTTGATGGTAGGCTTCTTACCTTCCATACATAGCCACCACATGTCTGTTAGTCAGGGACGGATTACCTAATAAGCAAGGTAACCAAGTGCTTAATACATCAATAAAACAGGAGCACCACGAGGAAAAGCAGGCGCCAAAGTGGAAGGGAACTGGCAGGGCACTAAATAAAACTGACACCAGCTCCAGTGCATGAGAATGTGGCGGCCAGAAATACAGTTCATGAGGGGTCAACGAGGGGCGCCCGCGCGCAAGGTTATCTAAGCTATGAGGTCTCTACCACTTCAATATCTTCGTTGACGTATGTCTCCTACGGTCCCCTCCCGTGTAATTCAAACTCCTTATCTCTGCGGGTCTCTTGGGAATACGATATTCCTTTCTAATAAACAAGAGGTGGAGGTGGGCTGTCCTTCTAACTCTTGCTATATTAACTCAATATGCAACTGTATCCAACATGAGCGGTTACTGGGCAAGGACAGATTATAGCAATAGATAACAGGTCTCTGATCCATTTTGAGAGAACTGTCTTGTACATCCATGTCTGCTGATCCAGCAGCTCCAGCCAGGAGGGCCAGCAATGCTCCTTTTTGCCATGATACAAACACGAGGGTATGCTCTTGCTTACGTCCTGGTAAATAACCAGTGGGAATTCCAGTCCCAGATGACGCACAAAAGTGAGGGAACTAGAGTAAGTCAACAATTACAATGAATTCAATCAAGTTACTTTTTAACTGTATAGCATTTACGAACAGAGTTATGTCCTAAGTTTTGTAAACAATAATATTTATAACTTGAACTTTAAAATATGCTTGGCATATATGGGGATGCAATCTAGCATACATTTAATATAATACTAACATGAGTAATAATTTAATATAATACTAACATAGCAAATGTCTAAAAATACTGGAAATATTAATATTTATCTAACATGAAAAGTTTTAATTTTTGTATCAAGTGAGTTTCAAATTTTATTGTCTCTTGCACGGGACACAGTGCTTGATGTTACTCTATATATGCTAATAAACGAGGTATTAGGCACATTAAGAGGATGAAAAATTCAATATTTATTTATCGTGCAAAATATGTTTCTGTTTTGCAACAATGAGTGTGTTTCTAAATTTGTCTTCCAAGAAATCCACAAGGGGCATTTATCAGAACATTACATTAATATTTTATCAGAATATTTACATATCTCTGTGTAAGGAAATTGAACAATTCCTCAAGGAAATAAATGAATATTTAGATAATAAAAATTAGGTAAATGTATTTTATTTTCCATTTCCCTTCGGACTGCCTTTCTTTTAAGAAATTGACATTGTTATAACTTGCTAAACAAACTTGCTCATTGAGAAGTTGTGCTATTGTTGTATTAATTATGTACGTATCTCTGAATATGGGAGTTGAACAATTCCACAAAGAAATAAAATGTACATTTTATAAATTCAGTATATGATAACAATTATATTTTCCTTTTCATTTTGAACCAATTGGGCATAACCTCACATTCAGTTCTCTCTCCACACGAGAACGTGCCAGTGGCACTATAATCATATGACTCATGATGTATCTGGTCTTGTCCTGTGCAATACTGTCTTCAGATTGAGCGTTTTCTTGTATTTATATCATGCTCTTTTTGATTGCTTTTACCCCCATCGGATATCAGCAGTAGTCCAATGAACTGTGAAGACACAGCATCAAAGGATAGAAAGTGAGTGTGCAAGCTTTTAAGTATTATTTCAAGACCAAAAACACTTGAGATCTGCGAAGGGCCCACCATGAACATCGTACAACAAACGAATGAAATTATTTGTGACTTCCTTGTAAATACTATTCTTTTTTTACTGTCTCAGACCTGAAGAACAAAAAATTACATGTTCCAAATCAATTTTTTTACCAATGTTCAAATATTAATTTTTGTGTTAATGTACAAATGCAAATGTAAATTTCATTTTATAAATTTTACGTAGTATCATACATTTTATTTTCAAATATTCAAATTTATTCATTACAGTAGAACTAAATTTAAAAAGTGACATAATTTTATATCCAGGTAAAATGAAATGGCAACTAATAAGTGGAGTGCAAAAATGAAAGCTCACAGGAGATAAAAAGAAAAGGATTTGTGAATTCCTAAAGACAATTCTATGAGTCAGAATCAACTTGGTGGCAATAGGTTTGGTTTGGTTTTTAAAGACAGTTCCAAAATTAACTTCCTTTTTAAAACGTAATGAATCAGAAGAGACTTCTTCCATTGAACGCTTGAGTTTAATGGGTGCCAATTGTTGTACTAGTACCACTAGTGCTAAAATTACTAATAGCAACACAAATATAACAGAATTTGTTCTAAATTCTACATCCATTCCCTGCCGTAGTAAAAAAAAAAAAAAAAAATTAATAATGGTGTAGAAACTGAAACTATTTTAGAATCTGAAATTGCCACAAATGCAGAATGCATAAATAACAGAAATACAGATCCTGCCTTGTGGAATAATTTTTCTTCTAATGATATAAATTATTGGAGCAAAAGAGGGCCAAATAGTGTCGACATCACAATGGACCATTTGAAAATTCATGTCAAAAATTTCTGGATGAGAAAGAAACAAGATTCAATAAATGGTGTTGAAACAACTGGATTATCCATATGGAAAAACAAACCTCACACCATACATGAAAATTAATTCCAGATGGATCTTGGACCTAAATGTGAAAAGTAAAATAATCAAGCTTGTAGAAGAAAACACAAACACCTTCATGATCTTGGGATAGGTAAAGATTTCTTAAACTGAACACAAAAGTGCTAACCATAAAAGAAAAGATTGATAAATATCCCCTATAAACCAAACACCAAACCCACTGCTGTCAAGTCGATTCTGACTCATAGAGACTCTATAGGACAGAGGAGAACTGCCCCACAGAGTTTCCAAGGGAGCAGCTGGTGGATTCAAACTGCTGACCTTTTGGTTAGCAGCTGCAGCACTTAACCACTACACCATCAGTGTTTCCAAAATATCCCCTATAGAGCAGTAAAACAGCCTAGTCAATAGAAAGTCAATGAAAGGTACACAACCCTACTGAATCAGATAATCTCTAAACAGAAGGTCTACTAATCAATACTCAGCCCCCCATTGAAAAGAGACACCCAGTGTCTTTCGCCCACTTCTAAATTTTGAACAATTTTTCCTGACAATTGTTACTAACACATATACATATACACGTGTGCATGTATATACACACACACACACACACACACCTGGTGGCACAGTAGTTAAAGTGCTTGGCTGCTAACCCAAAGGTCATCAGTTCAAACCCACCAGCTGCTCCATGGGAGAAAGATGGAGCAGTTTGCGTCCATAAAGATTTACAGCCTTGGAAACCTATGGGGCAGTTCTACTCTCTTCTATAGGGTCGCCATGAGTACAAAATGACTTCATAACAATGGGTTTGGTTTTGGTGGTACATATATATATACAAATTTTTATTTTTTAATATTGCAGGGGGCATGATGGAAAAGGAGACGTATATGTTGGTTAAAATTTCTTAAATGAATGGTATTTTTGTTGAAATAATTACATAATTTCAATGATCTTGGAGAACTGGGTTTAACAAAACAATTGTCTAAATAATAGGAGATAGACTGCAGTGCTCACATTGACCATTTATTCTCCAAAGCAGGCCCCTATTTTTGCTGGACAAAAAATAATTTACGGAGTTCCAGCAAAATGGCACTCTAGGCAGAAGCACCACGCCATCCCTCCACAGCAAAGATCCAAAAAACTAAGCTGAACTGAGAATACAGCAATCCTGAAACCCTAAAACATCAAATGAAGAGATAAAGAACTCAGCCAAGCATCAAATGGAGTGAGAAAACTGACAGAGAACGGAGATCGAGGAGAGATTCATGCAGAGGTCCCCTACCAGCTAACGCAGTGCGGATCCGCAATCTTGGACTCCTATCGGAGACCAGCAAACAGGGGGTACGAGAAAGCAGCCTCACGGAGCGTCCAGCGGGAGACAAAACAACCGGTAATTGGCAATATACGCTTTCCCACCCCCCACCCTTCTTCACCCAACTCCGCCTCCTCTGCTTCCCGCGGCCACAATCTCTTGACCGGGAAAGAGCGGCTGCTTGGATTCCACACACCCAAACGGGTGACTCTCTGAGTGCCATTTGTTGGTGCTGGTGTTGCTTTTTTCTTCTTCTTTTGATTTCTTCCTTGCATCTCGCCACCTCCCCCTCCTTTCACTCGAGTACCTTGATCTGTGAGCCATCTTTTCTTCTTCCTGAGGGGCTGCAGAGCTCCAGTAATTTGTGATATATGCTTTCCCGCTCTCTACCCTTCTTCACCAACACTCGGCCCCCTCTGCTTCCCACGGACACAGTCTCTTGTCCAGAAACACCGGCCCGGACTAGCTGGCTCTCTGAGTGCCATTTCTTGCCTGCTAGTGTTGCTTTTTTTTTTTTTTTCCTGCTTCTTTTGATTTCTTACTTGCCTCTTGCCACCTCCCCCTCCTTCTGCTCGATTACCTGGCTCTGTGCGCCATCTTTGCTTCTTCCTGAGGGGCTGCGGAGCTCCGTTAGAGTGTGGAGCTGCTTCCAGGTCTGGGCTGCTGCGCTGGTAGGATCCCAGGGCTTTTGTTCATTTGTTTGTTTTGAATTGTTTGTTTGTTTTCTTTTCCTTTTCTTGGATTGGGAGCCCTTTCTGGCCAGGCAAAGCTGCGTGGCAAGGACACTCCCTGTCAGCTTCCACAGACATGCAGAGGGAGCCCCGAGGGCATTTCTTTTTTCGCTGGTTTTTTTTTTTCCTGTTTTTTTGAGGGCTTTTCGTTTTCTTTTTCTTTTTTTTAATTTGTTTTCTTTTCCCTCTTTTCTCCTTTTTGTCTTTCTTCATTTCTCAGTTTCTCATCTCTCTATATCTTCCTTCTCTTTCTCTTCCCTGAATACCTGGTGTTGTATACCTCTACACCTTGTAGCCAGGCTGTACTGCAACTCCTGAGAGCGACTTCCCCAGACTGCATAGCTGCACTGGTGGGATGCCTGGAAACTTCACGGTTCTTTAACCTTACTGATTTTTATTTATTCATTCTCTTCTTTTCTTCCTCTTCCCCTTTCTGTTTTTCTCCATTTCATAGTCTCTCATCTCCCCACTCCAATGGCAAGCTCCCCTAGCATTCTTTTTTGTTCGTATGTTTTTGGCTCCTGTTCCTCTCTCCTCTCTCCCATATCCATCTTAGCTCCACACGTAACAATCTCTCCACTACATCCTGCCTACCTGCACTGGGTGCTTGACATCAAACCATCAAGCAGCACAGGCACGGCCTACTGGAACCTGCCCAGGACTGATTACCGACCCACTCAGGTGGCTGTAGTAAGTGCCACAAACAACCCATCCCAGTAAATCCTCTTCAGCTAGACCTTCCCTGCCATACCATATCTGAGTGACTGACCCTGCCAGTTGAAGAAGGAGGCGAAAAGAATTGAGCGTGCAGACGAGCAAACAACAAAGAACACACAGTCTGCCTGCTCAGACATAGTCAAATTTTTTTTTAAAAAAGGGACGAAACAAACAAATCTACAATCAATAAATGAGAAAAATAACTACTGAATGCCCCGAAGACAGCAGACAATATCAAAACATTTACAAAAACAGGACAGGATGGTTCCAGTAGGCGTCCAAAATAAAACACCAGATGACTCTCCTCTGGAGGAAAATGCACTAGAACTACCTGATAGGGAATTCAAATCTCTAATACTCAGAATTTTCCAAGAACTGAGGCAAAAAGCTGACAAACATGAGGAAAAAATAGACAAATTCATGGAAAATACAGACAAAAATTTGGAAGAATTCAGGAAGATAATGCAGGAACAAAATGCCAAAATAAATCCACAACTAGAAATTATACAAAGACAACAATTAGAAATCCAAAAGATAAACAGAAAGATTTCAGAAATGGACAGTGTCATAGAAGGGCTGAGAAGCAGATTTGAAATGGTGGAAGACAGGATCAGTGGAATTGAGGACAAACACTTGGATACAAGTCTGTTTGAGGAAAACTCAGAAAAAAGAACAAAGGAAAATGAAGAGACCCTGAGAGTTATGTGGGACACAATCAAAAGCAAAAATCTACGAGTGATTGGAATTCCAGAACAGGGGGAGAAAACAGAAAACACAAAGAGGATCATTGAGGAACTGCTGACAGAAAACTTCCCCAATATCACAGAAGATTAAAAGCTGGCCATCCAAGAAGCTCAACGAGCCCCACATAGAAGAGACCCCAAAAGAAAATCCGAGGCATATCATACTCACACTTGCCAAAACCAAAGACAAACAAAGAATCCTGAGAGCAGCTAGTAAAAAACAAGAAGTCACATAGAGAGGAGAAACAATAAGACTAAGCTCAGATTATTCAGCAGAAACCATGCAGGCAAGAAGGCAATGGGATGACATATATAAAATCTTGGAAGAAAAAAATTGCCAGCCAAGAATAATATATCCTGCAAAACTCTCGTTCAAATTTGATGGTGAAATTAGGCTATTTCCAGATAAACAGAAATTAAAGGAATATGTAAAAGTCAAACCAAACTTACAAGAATTATTAAAGGGAGTTCTTCAATCTGAGGACAAACAGCTTCAGCTCACAGGCAGAAGCTAGGACGCAGGATCGTACCAGCCAGATACCAATCTAGGAAATGAACTCTCGAGGACTATCCAAAACCAAAAGAAATACAACAGGGAATCAGAGCAGTTAATCAGTAAATGACAACAACATCAAAAGAATAAAAGAGGGAATAAATGGCATAGGTATAGAACCTTCTAATGGAGAGGAAGGCAAGGCGATACCAAGTAATGGTAGACTGCTTCAAACTTAGAAAGATAAGGGTAAAATTCATGGTAACCACAAGGAAAGTTAACAAACATACTCATAAAAATAAAGACAAAAAACATAAAGTCTCAGAAAAAACAAAACCTACAAAAACAAAAGAAATGAAAAAAAAAATCCACAAACAAAAGTAACTCAGCACAAGAGAGTAAGAAGAACAAAGAAAATGTCAGCACCACAAAAAAAAAGCACTACCAAATGACAGCAACAAACCCACATCTATCAATAATTACACTGAATGTAAATGGACTCAATGCACCCATAAAGAGAGGGAGAGTGACAGAATGGATAAGAAATCAGGATCCATCAATATGCTGTCTACAAGAGACACACCTTAGAAACAAAGCTGTGAATTTACTAAAAGTCAAAGGTTGGAAAAAAAAATATATCAAGCTAACAGCTACCAAAAAAGAGCAGGAATGGCAATTCTAATCTCAGATAAAATAGACTTTAAAACAAAATCCAGCATAAAAGACAAAGAAGGACACTATATAATGATTAAGGGGACGATCCATCATGAAGACATAACCATAATAAACATCTATGCACCCAATGACAGGGCTCTAGAATACATAAAACAAATTCTAACAACACTGAAAAGAGAAATTGACAGATCCACAATAATAGTAGGAGACTTCAACACACCACTCTCAGTAAAGGACAGAACAACTAAGAAGAAACTCAGCAAAGATATAGAAGACCTAAAGGGCACAATCAGCCAACTTGACCTCATAGACATATATAGAACACTCCATCCAACCGCTGCAAAGTACACATTCTTTTCCAATGCACATGGAACGTTCTCCAGAATAGACCACATCTTAGGCCACAGAGCAATCCTCAACAAGATCCAAAACACTGAGATAATTCAAAGTATCTTCTCTGACCACAATGCCATCCAGGTAGAAATTAACAACAGAAAGAGCAAGGAAAAAAAAAAAAATCAGCTACATGGAAACTGAATAATACCCTGCTCACACATCAGTGGGTAATAGAAGAAATCAGAGATGGAATCAAAAAATTCCTAGAATCAAATGAGAATGAAAACACATCATACCAAAAGCTTTGGGACACAGCAAAGGCAGTCCTCAGAGGGCAATTTATAGCAATAGATGCACATATCAAAAAAGAAGAAAGGGACAAAATCAAAACATTAACTACAGAACTCAAACAAATAGAAAGAGAACAGCAAAAAAAGCCCACAACCACCAGAAGAAAGGAAATAGTAAAGATCAGAGGAAATAAATGAAATAGAGAACAGAAAAACAATAGAAAGAATCAACAAAACCAAAAGTTGGTTCTTTGAAAGAATCAACAAAATCGACAAACCACTGGCCAGACTGACAAAAGAAAAACAGGAGAGGACACAAATAACCCAAATAAGAAATGAAATGGGGGACATTACAACAGACCCAACTGAAATAAAAAGGATCATAACAGAATATTATGAAAAACTATACTCCAACAAATTTGAAAACCTAGAGGAAATGGATAAATTTCTAGAAACATGCGGCCTACCCGAACTACAGCAAAGTGATGTTGAAAATCTGAACAAACCCATAACAAGAGAAGAGATTGAAAAGGTAATAAAAAAACTCCCAACCAAAAAAAGCCCTGGCCCACATGGCTTCACTGGAGAATTCTACAAAACATTTACAGAAGAGCTTGTACCAGTACTACTCAAGCTATTTCAGAGCATAGAAGAGGAAGCAACACTTCCAAATTCACTCTATGAAGCCAGCATAATGCTGATACCAAAACCAGGAAAAGATGTCACAAAACAAGAAAATTACAGACCAATATCTCTCATGAATATAGATACAAAAATTCTGAAGAAAATTCTAGCTAATAGAATTCAGCATCATATCAAAAAAAATAATACACCATGACCAAGTAGGATTCATACCAGGTATGCAAGAGTGGTTCAACATTAGAAAATCAATCAATGTAATCCACCACATAAATAAAGGAAAGAAAAGAATCACATGATCATCTCAATTGACACAGAAAAGGCATATGACAAAGTCCAACACCCATTCCTGATAAAAACTCTCAATAAAATAGGTATAGAAGGGAAATTTCTCAACATAATAAAGGGCATCTATGCAAAACCAACGGCCAACATCATTCTTAATGGAGAGAGCTTGAAAACATTCCCCTTGAAAACAGGAACAAGACAAGGATGCCCTTTATCACCACTCCTATTTAACATTGTGCTGGAAGTTCTAGCTAGAGCAATAAGGCAAGAGAAAGAAATAAAGGGCATCCAAATTGGTAATGAAGAAGTTAAACTGTCCCTGTTTGCAGATGATATGATACTATACCCAGGAAACCCTAAAGACTCCATGAGAAATCTACTGGAACTAATAGAAAGATTCAGCAGAGTAGCAGGATACAAGATAAACATTCAAAAATCAGTTGGAGTCCTATACACCAATAAGGGGAACGATGAAAAGGAAATCAGGAAAACAATACTATTATGAATAGCCCCTAAAAATATAAAATACTTAGGAATAAATCTGACCAGGGATGTAAAACACCTATACAAAGAAAACTACAAAACACTACTGCATGAAACCCAAAGGGATCTACATAAATGGAAAAACATACCATGCTCATGGATAGGCAGACTCAACATCGTGAAAATGACAATTCTACCCAAAGCAATTTACAAATACAGTGCAATCCCGATCCAAATACCAACAACATTCTTCAAAGAGATGGAAAAACTAATCATGAACTTTATATGGAAAGGGAAGAAGCCCCGAATAAGCTAAGCACTACTGAAGAAGAAGAATAAAGTTGGAGCACTCACACTACCTGACTTCAGAACCTACTATACAGCTACAGTAGTCAAAACAGCCTGCTACTGGTACAATGACAGATACATTGACCAATGGAGCAGAATTGAGAACCCAGATGTAAATCCATCCACCTATGGTCACCTGATCTTGGACAAGGGCCCAAAGTCCATCAAATGGTGAAAAGACAGTCTTTTTAACAAATAGTGCTGGCAAAACTGGATATCCATCTGCAAAAAAATGAAAAAGGACCCATACCTCATGCCGTATACAAAAACTACTTCAAAATGGATCAAAGACCTGAATATAAAGCCTAAAACTATAAAGTTCATAGAAGAAAAAATAGGACCAACACTTCAGGCCTTAATACACGGCGTTAACAGGTTACAAACCATAACCATCAATGTACAAACCCCAATAGATAAGCTAGATAACTGGGATCTTCTAAAAATCAAACACCTATGCTCTTCAAAAGACTTCACCAAAAGAGTAAAAAGAGAACCTACAGACTGGGAAAAAATTTTTGGACAGTACAAGTCAGACAAAGGTCTAATCTCCATAATCTACAAGAAAATCCAACACCTCTATGACAAAAAGACAAATAATCCTATTAAAAAATGGGCAAAGGAAACGAACAGACACTTCACCAAAGAAGACATTCAAATGGCCAACAGACACATGAGGAAATGCTCGCGATCACTAGCCATTAGAGAAATGCAAATTAAAACCACAATGAGATACCATCTCACCCTGGCATTACTGGCACGAATCAAAAACACTGGAAATAACAAATGCTGGAGGGGCTGTGGGGAGATCGGAACACTTATGCACTGCTGGTGGGAATGCAAAATGATACAACCATTTTGGAAAATGATATGACACTTCCTCAGAAAGCTAGAAATAGACATACCATTTGATCCAGTAACCCCACTCCTAGGAATATATCCTAGAGAAATAAGAGTCGTCACTCAAATAGACATATGCACACCTATGTTCATGGCAGCATTGTTCACAATAGCAAAATGATGGAAACAACCTAGATGCCCATCAACAGATGAATGGATAAACAAACTATGGTACATACACACAATGGAGTACTATGCAACGAGAAAGAACAATGAATCTGTGAACCATCTCACAACATGGATGAAACTGGAGGACATTATGCTGAGTGAAATAAGTCAATCACAAAAGGACAAATATTGTATGAGACCTCTATTGTAAAAACCCATGAAAAAGTTCACACACAAAATGTAACAATCTTTGTTGGTTACCAGGGATGGGAGGGGTGGGGGGGGGATACTAAATAGGCAATAGATAAGTGGTATCTTGGGTGAAGGGTGAGACAGTACACAATACAGGGGAAACCAGCACAACTTGTACAAGGAAAGGTCATGGAAGCCCCATAGACACATCCAAACTCCTTGGGGGACTGAATTGCTGTGCGGAGGGCTGTGGGGACCGCGGTCTCAAGGAACATCTAGCTCAATTGGCATGACACAGCTTATAAAGACAATGCTCTACATTCTACCTTGGTGAGTAGTGTCTGGGGTCTTAAAAGCCTGTGAGTGGCCATCTAAGATACTCCACTGGTCTCATCCCTTTGGGAGCAAGGGAGAATGAAGAGAACAGGATACAAGGAAAAGATTAGTCCAAAGGACTAATTGTCCACCGCTACCAAGGCCTCCACCGGACTGAGTCCAGTACAGCTAGATGATGTACGGCGACCACCACTGACTGCTCTGACTAGGATCACAACAGAGGGTTCTGGAGAGAGCTGTAGAAGGATGTAGAGCATAATTCTAACTCACAAAAAAAAAGACCAGATTTACTGGCCTAAAGGAGACTGGAGAAACCCTGAGAGTATGGCCCCCAGACACCCTTTTAGCTCAGTGGTGAAGTTACCTCCGAGGTTCACCGTTCAGCCTGGGAGTGGACAGCCCCGTAAAACCAAATGAGACTAATGAGGTACCGGAGTCCAGTGTCAAGGGCCAGAAGGCAGAAGGGGACAAGGAAGCTGGTGATAGGGAACCCAAGGTTGAGTAAGGATATTGTTGATGTGTTGTGAGATTGTTAACCATCGTCATAGGGCAACATTTGTAGTAACTGTTAAATGAGAAACTATTTTGTTCTGTAAGCCTTCATCTTAAGTGAGAATAACAGCACAATTGGAAGAGCGTAGTCAATGTCACTGAACTGTGCATGTAGAAATTTTTGAAATGGTGTATCTTCGGCTATGTGTATTTTCATCAAAAAAAAAAAGGTTGAGAAGTTAGAGGGTTAATATGTTGTGGGGTTGTTAACCAATGTCATAAAACAATATGTGTACTTTTGTTTCATGAGAAACTATTTGTTCTGTAAGCCTTTACCTGAAGTACAATAAAAAATAAAAATAAAAATAAAATAATTTACAAGATTATCTACTAGAAAAGAGCCTAGGAAGTTTATTTTTAACTACTTATTTTTAAGGCTGCACAAATTTAGCCCTTATATGGGTGTGTTCATGTCTGGTTAGATTTAGCTAAACTCACAGTGGAGAAGGAAAGCAAGTGAGGATATGGGGTGAAGTAGTGGGGGCCAGGAAAAGGAGCAGGGGCAGTATCCACCACACTTACTCAGCATTTGTGTGTGTGTGTGTGTGAGAGAGAGAGAGAGAGAGAGAGAGAGAGATACCAGCACAGTAAGGGAAGGAGACATCAGCTTCAGATTTGAACTCCAAATGTCTGCAGGATACCTTTTCATGAATAACCCACAGGCACCACAAGCTCAAAGCCTTCAAAACGCAACTTATTTCTTCCCCGGCACTCTACTCCTCCCCCGACCTGCAACACCCTTGGGTCTGTATCTCAGTGACTCCCACCATCATCCATCCAGTTGCCCATGCCAGAAATCTGAGTGTCATCTGCAATTTCTCTTTCCTTGTCCCCACAGTCTACTCGTCACAAAGTCCAGGGGGTTCCACCACTAAATACCACTCTCATTTTCCACTTCTCTCAATACACATTGCCACTGCCCTGCTCCAGGACAAGCTCCTCTCTTGCCTGGATTCATGCAGCAGCTCCAGGCTGGACTCCCTGCCTCCCATGCCTCAATCCCAACCCCACAAAGCCGACACAAGGAGCTCCTTGATCAGATCACTCCCGTTATTTTTTCAGCAACCTCCTTTGCTTGGCTTATGTGGCTTTACTTACCTCTGCAGCCTAATGCCCCTCCCGAACCAACTGCTCCCACCCTAAGGAGGTCCCCCACCCTATTTCTGCAATGCACACTTTCCTCTCTGTCCCCCTACACACGCCTTTACAGCCGCTTAGATTCTTTCCCCACTTCCTTCTAATTTTTCAGGTCTCAGCTCCCTCTCTAAGCCCTCCCTGTCGCCCCAAGCTGGGTAAGCGCCCCTCGGCCATGTGTTCTTGAAGCACCAACCCCTTCCTTCATCGCTAGGCCCTGTCTCATCACCTGGTCTTGCTTGTCGCTTCTTGCCCTCTCACTTTGCTCTTGGAGCTCCACCACTCTCACTCCGGCCCTCTTTCCCCTCCTCCTAAATTGCCGCTTCTTCTGCTCCTTCCGCGCCTCCTTTGCCTCCCTGAGTCTCCGACAGACTGAGAGCGCCCGTTTGTTACACACGCTTTGAGCAGGTCAGGCGTTTTCTTCTAGCACAGCCCAAGACTCTACGTTCAGCTTTGTCATTATTTGATGTCTGCCCCCCTTTTCTACATATAAGTGCCGAGATGGCTGGCCCCGTTCGCTGTTGTGTCCCAGTGCCCACCACGCGCCTGCCACACAGCGGGTGCACGAAAGACAGTGAGCAAGTGAATGAATGAGCGTCTTCCCGTCGCCGGGGCCAGGCTGGGGAAAGGGCCGGGGCCCCGCGGCCTCCCTGGGACCCCGCGCGCCGCCGGAAGCGGACGGGCGGCCCCCTCCCCTCGGGCCACCGCCTTATCTCGGCGCCTCCGGGGCCGCTGGAGGAGTCGCGGGCGCGCCGGGAGGGACGCGGCGGCATGGGCTGGGGGCCCTCGAGCGCGGGCCGCCCACCGCGCCGCCTGCTGCCGCTCCTGCTGCTACTCGGCCTGGTCCGCGGCGCGACCGCAGTGCCGGACCTAGATGGTGAGTGCGGACGGAGAGTGGGAGCAGGTGCCCCGCGGGTCCTCTGGCTGGGCCCGCGAGAAAGCCGGGAGCGCCCGGGAGGGTTCCCCGGCCCCGGGCCCGGCGGGCCGGGAGCCGGGGGCGTGGATTGCAGATGGGGTTCGTTCAGGCCTTTTGGGATCAGGAAGGCGGAGCTCAAAGAAGCAAGAGGAGCTCCCCGCTCGGTCTTCCCAGTCCCCACATCCTTCGGGGGACGCCTGTTTCGAGATGGCTCTGAGCTTGCCCCCGGGGACTGGCCGCCCGCTCCTACCGAGACCTGGGGCGAGATGGAGGTTGGGTGCGAGCGCCCGCGCAGAGAGAGCCGCGCCCTGCGTGCAAGGGCGTTCCCGGCTGCACTGTCACGCTTCCTGCTCTGCTGTGGCTTTTGAACGACAAATTCTTCACCCGAAGCTATTTTCTTTCTACATTTTAATGTTTTCACCTTAGTGAAAAACCGAATGCTAGTATGGTGAGAAAGAAGTGTAAGAACGTTTACAGAAACCAAGTGTTCGTTCATTCGTGCTCATTCTTTCATTCATTCAATAGACAGTTCTTCAATAACAGCTCCCCTCTATGTGCTGGATTCGAGGACGCAGTGCTGGCCCTCATTGAGCTTATAGTCTGGAGGAGACAAACGAGAATAATCCATTTCCAGGCAACTGGAGTAGTTGCCCTCCCAGCAAAATGCAATGCTTAGTGTGGCGGGAGTTACGAAGAGTATTCAGCCATGTAGGGGATATGACATTTACACAAATAACTGTCATAGCAGGCAGAATGCTATAGTGCCCTGAGAACGTGTGGGTGGTCAGAGAAGGGAAAGATTGCCTCCACATGGCCTCGTGGATGAGAGGCTTGAGCTGAGCCATCAAGGGTTAGTAATGTTTGGATATGGGAAGATGAGGAAAAGGCATCCCAGCTCACAGCAGAGGGCACAGTCAGCTCTCCACAAATATGTGTGGAATTAATGAATTCCAGACAGAGGGGACAGCCTGAGGAAGAGCTGGAAGGCACAAAAGCATGGGGCAAGTAATTCAGTTTGAGTGGTATGTGGGAGAGGAATGGGAATGGGGGTGGAAAAGCAGATTGTACTTAACCAGGAGACAGAGTGCCTTGATTGACAAAGCAAGACATTTGAATTTAGCTGTTCCCCGGCAGTGGAATGCCTATGCAGGTTTTTTTTACCAGGAAGTGATATGAAAAGTGTGTATAAGGAGACCCTAGCTTCCTTAATAAAACTAAACGCTGATGCTGAAATTGAGGGGAATTAGCATGTGTGGAAATATGGGGGAACTTTGAGGCTTAGACTTTTTGTCCACCAAATTCTCTTTACCTTGTGATTTTTACCTTCCTGGTGGATGTTTCTCTTGATGATTCAACCTTCCAGAATGGCCATTTTTGTACACCAGATGCTCTGACAGGCTCTCTAACCTCATTCCCTAACTTGGTCTTATATACCATAGCAGTTGTACAGTAGGGCTTGTAGAAGCTTGGAGTCTATCTCAGGATCTTTGTGTTAAGACTCTGTAGCCTAGGAAACAGTCCCACTTGGTCCGTTGAATTGCTGGGTTAAGATGGTTGAACATAGTAGGTAACCACCCGAAGTCATTTGTAACCACTTAAAAGCTGTGGGGTGAATTTTGGGAAGTGGAAGTCAAAATTGCCTGGTTGAGCCTCCTGTCCTTACGTTGGCTTCTCCCTCCGTTTACAGCCTTGGAGAACATGGCTTAATATTATTAAGGGCAGACAACATGGGGAAAGACTGGAGGCTCAGAGACCATTGAGGAAGTTGTCATAATAAGTGGCCTAGAAATACGAAGGACTAGACCCACAGTAATGACAGCAGGAAAAGAGGACTGAATGTAGATGTAAGGTGGAAATGAAATTGGAAAGACTTAATCAGACACTAAGGTAGAAAGAAACAAAAGAGTAAAAAGGGTTTGGGGCTGAGTAACTTGGCTATATAGTTATATGTTGTTGTTGGGTGCCATTGAGTTGATTCCCACTCATAGCAACCCTATGTGACAGAGTAGAGCTGCCTCATAGGATTTTTTTTTATGGCTGTGATCTTTATGCCAGGTCTTTCTCCCACAGAGCTGTGGGTGGGTTTGAACTGCCAACCTTTCAGTTAGTAGCCAAGTACTTAACTGTTGCGCCACCTGGGCTCCTTATATAGTTCTACAGGAGAAAAAAAAGATTTAGCAAGGAAGATGATTAGTTGTTTTGGACATCCTGAATTGGAGGTGCTGTTATGGCATTCAGAGATATTAAATCAATAGTGGGGAAGGAATGTGGATAATGGTGTGTGTGAGTGATGTAGACTTGATGGTCACTTGAAGCCTTGAGGTTGAAGAGATTGAGAACCAAGGACAGTCTGGCAGCTCCTCAAAAGGTTATACATAGCATTACCATATGACCCAGCAATTCCACTCCTAGGTACATGCTGAAAAGAATTGAAAACAGGGACTCAAACAGGTACACGTACACCAGTGTTCATTGTAGCACTATTCACGATAGCCAGAAAGTGGAAATAAGCCAGATGTTCATTAACAGATGAATGAATAAGCAAAAGGTGGTATATCCACATAAAGGATTAGCATTCAGCCATAAACAGGAATGAAGTTCTGATTAATACATGTTACAACATGAATGAACCTTGAAACATTACGGTAAGTGAAATAAGTCAGACACAAAAGGACAGATATTGTATAATTCTACTTATATGAAATATCTAGACTAGGCAAATTCATAGAGACAGAAAATAGATTACAGACTGTCATGGCCTGGAGGGGCAATAAGGAGTTATTGCTTAATGGGTAGGTAGAGTTTCTGTTTGCGATGAAAAAGTTCTGGAAATAGGGAGTAGCGATGATTGCACGACATTGCGAATGTACTTAATGCCATTGTATAATTCGTTAAGTGAATGGTATACCTAAAAATGGTTGAAATGGCAAATCTTGTGTATATTTTACCAGACACACACAAAAGACTGAAAAGAGAAGTTAGCTTTCTGTTGGGCTGGCCAGGTCAGGGCAATATGTTTTGGGAAAGTAAAACAAACTCAAGCACATTTTAGACTGAGGGACATTATTTATTAGAGAGGAAGAAATTGAAGATGCAAAAATAATTGAGATATTTAATGGAGCAGGTGAAAAAGTGAGTTTGGGCTACAAGTGGGAGAAGTCAGTCTCTGAAAGCAGCAGGAAGGAGAAGAATGGAAAAGAAATGCTTCTCCCCCAGCTATCTGCTTTGTGAGTGCTAGTCATATTCAAAACTAGCCCAGTACTCCCTCCTGGGAAGCCTGTTAGAATTATCCACTTCTTGCAGCACTAGCAACACCATGCCCACTTCTTTGTTGTACACTTATACCATATTGCAATGTAATTGTTTAGTGGACTAAGAACTCCTTGTGGGTAGGGATGTGGCTCGTATTAGGAATCTTGTAATGTGTAGTGAATTAAATTTAATTGATATTAAAGATGCTTTGGGAAGGAGGAAAGTGGAGGAGCCCAACTCAGATGGCCTGAGTGTGAAGACAAATGTGAGACCTGCAGTTAGTAGGGTAGGAGGGTGTTGGTGGGTGGGTGGGGTGCCAGGCCTCAGGGGAATACAGAGGTTTAGAATGGGCTAGGAGAGGTGGAACCAGTCAGTCCTGGTCCTTAACCTTTCTCTGGCATTGCTCGAAGTCTGGGAGTGGCCGTGGGACTTGTTGGCTCAGGCCTGGCCAGGGCTTGGGAAGGCCAGAGTGGGAGGGGCAGAGGCCTTGAGAAACACTGAGGAGCAATGGTGGAGAGAGTTGGGGGAAGTTGTTCTTACTGTATAAAATGCGCTTGACTTTCCTGATCCTGTATGTTTTAGGCTTGGTCTTCACTCTGTCGTCATGAATCAGAGCAGCATATTCAGTCTTCAGAGTAGGGAAGAGGAGGAAAGAGGAGGGCTGGAGGGAGTGGATTGTTTTGGAGTGATTTAAAGTTGCTCAGAGTAAGGGAGCAAGATTAGAGCTGATGAAGAGATCCCCACTGCTGCCTTTCTTCTACCTCTAGGGGCTTGGTTCTGGGCACATCCTCAGCCTTCTGGACAAAGTGTGAAATGGACTTCTAGGTCTCTGCAGCTCAAGGTAACAAGTGGCCTGTTGGTATCAGCTCTGCAAAGAGAGGGGAAATGAGTTGCATAAGAAAAAAAGTATACAACCTGCTGGAAAATATGAGTCAGGTGTGAGATAGCCTGTGAAAGAACTGAGGGGGTTAGTGGTAACAGGCTCAACCTGAACCTAGGGTGTGGCCTAAATGATTGGCTGCAAAACTCGTAACTCAAAACTCATAACTCAAAGTGTTGAGATTGAGGCACTCAGTGTGGGTTGGTTCCTGGTCTGGAGAACAGGTGTGGGGGCCCCACAACAAGTCAATCTTGGTCAAATAAGGAAGTGAACAGAGGAAGGCAAAAGGAAGCTGAGACTACTGTCAGCCATTTTACATGAGGAAAGGTTAAGGGTTCTCGATGGGGAATATCAGTCCTGGGTTGGGGTGGGCATGGGGAATATATGATGGTTCACATTGCCCTACAAGGCTTATATTGCTTGAGAGAGTAGATTTCTCTGTCTTGGGAGATTTTTAAGCAGAAGCTACGTTCTTGTTTTTCTGACAGAGATGTTGGAGAGCAGAGAATATGAGGTTTCTCAGGTTCCTTCCGTTTCTGTAAAATGATGTAGTCTTTTAAGAGCAAGGCACTTTTTTTTTGGATTTGTAGCAAAATTTTTTTTTTGTAGCAAACTATTAATTTTTGGAGTGTTGACATAAGAAATCTTCACTGAGGATCTACTACTACTCTGGGTCTGGTCTGATTCTTGGGGATACAGCCTTGAACAAGATTACCGAGGTACCTGCAAGAGCAATACTACTGTGTTGTAGAAGACTTGGGAATGCTTACTCTCTCTTTGGAGTTTCGGGCCTGTTTTACTTTTTCCTTCAGGTCATTTAATCTGTTGCCACATGACGCCACAAGTTTGAGAGACAGAATCTCACGAAGGATTCGTTTGGTCTAACTGTGAATGGCTAGGGGTTAGATTAAGAAGGATTTAAGTTCAAGATTTGGGCTTTAACCTACCTTCTTCTCCTGACGTGGATAAAATCTTTTCACTATGTTGTATAAGTCCATCTGCTGTTGTTTCCGAAGGGTATGTAAGGAGTTGTTGCTCTCATATTGAAATAAAGAGCCAGAGTAGCTTGCTTGGGCTGGCAGCCTCTGTCCCTTCCCGCAGTACAGGTTTTCTCGGTGTTGGGTGGAGAGGAGGAAGAGGTGAGCAGGTCTGAAAGGGTGAGGAAGATGAACTTGCAATTTCTGAGTCAGGTATTACCCAGAACACTAGGACATGGGGTGAGGAGGAGGAGGCAGGGAGTGATTATGTAAACTGAGATGTTATAGTTCCTAGAATATCAGCCCCATGAATAGGTAGGCATCTATCCACACAAAGACATTGCTTTGGATTTCTGCATCACAGCAGTTGTTCGTCACACGCCTCATTAGTATAAATGGGAGTCGGCTAGCTGACTGTCAGTGTTAGTACTTGATTTACTCATCAAAAAAGAGTTGTCCAGTGGTTTTTATAATAATGGCTAATATATTCTAATTGATTTACATGTTCTAACTCATTTACTCTTTAATCCTCACAACCATGTATGGTAGGTCTCTTATTATTGTCATTTTACAGATTTACAAAAAATTGAGGCAGAGAGATTATTAGGGATCACACAGCTAGTAAATGGCACATCTAGGATGATAACTCCAGTAATCTCTGTCTATAATCTAGCCTCTTTTCCTCTTTTGTGTGTGTGTGTGTGTCTGTGTGTTTTTTTGTTTTTTTTGGTTTATTGTTGTAGTTTAAATGAAGTTTACATTTCAAGTTAGTCTCCTATACAAAAATTTATACGTCGTTATGTGACTCTAATTGCTCTCCCCATACCGTGACAGCACACTCCTCCTTTCTACCCCTGATTCCCCGTGTCCATTCAACCAACTCCTAACCCTCTCTGACTTCCCATCTCACCTCCGGACAGAAGCTACCTGTTTAGTCTCTTGTATCTACTTAAGCTAAGAGGCACACTCCTCGTGAGTATCACTTTATGTCGCACAGTCCAGTCCAATCCCTGTCTAAAGAGTTGGCCTCAGAAATTGTTTTAGTTCTGGGTTGATAGAGAATCTGGGGGCCATGCTTTCTGGGGTTCCTCCAGTCTAATTCAAACCATTAAGTCTGATCTTCTTACTAGAATTTGAGTTCTGCACCCCACCTTTCTCCTGCTCCATCCGGGACTCTCTGTTGTGTTCTCTGCCAGGATGGTCATTGGTGGTAGCCAGGCACCGTCTAGTTCTTCTGGTCTCAAGCTGATGAAGTCTCTGGTTTATGTGGCCCTTTATGTCTCTTGGGCTAATACTTTCCTTTTGTCTTTGGTGTTCTTCATTCTCCTTTACTCCAGGTGGTCGGGACCAATTGATGCATCTTAGATGGCCGCTAGCAAGCTTTTAAGACCCCAGATGCCACCCACCGGAGTAGGATGCAGAGCATTTTCTTAATAAGCTTTGCTATGCCAATTGACCTCGATGTCCCCTGAAAGCATGGTCCACAGACCGCTACCCTGCTACTCTGTGTCTCAAAGTATTTGATTGTATTCAGGAAACTTCTCAGCTTTGGTTTAGTCCAGTTGTGCTGACATCCCCTCTAGTGTGTGCTATCCTTCCCTTCACCTAAGATAATTCTGATCTACTATCTAGTTAGTGAATAACCCTCACCCTCCCTCCCCACCCTTGTAACCATCAAAGAATGTTTTCTTCCGTGTTTAAACCTGTTCTTGAGTTCTTATAATAGTGGTCTTATACAATATTTGTCCTTCTGTGACTGACTGAATTCACTCAGCATAATGCCCTTCAGATTCCTCCATATGTTATAAGATGTTTCACGGCTTCATCGTTGTTCTTTATCTTTGCATAGTATTCCATTGTGTGGCTATACCATAATTTGTTAATCCATTCATCCGTTGATGGGCACCTGGGTTGTTTCCATCTTTTTGCTATTGTGAACAGTGCTGCAATGAACATGAATGTGCGTATATCTATTTGTGTGACGGCTCTTATTTCTCTAGGATATATTCCAAGGAACGGGATAGCCGGATCTTATGGTTGTAATCTATGCTCTTAACCATTATGCCAACTACTTGTCACTGGTCATCTCACGTGACTTATTTCTAACAATAATAACATGGAAATTAACACAAATATTCATGCAAATTATCTCTCACATTTGTATAGTGCTCTAACGTTCATACAGCATGTATATTTCTTATTTAATCCTCACAACATGATCTCCATCTCACGGATTAAAAAACTGGAGCACTCAGAGTTTAATTTACCTGAGGTCACGTAACCAGTGAGCAAGAGAGAAGACGGTAACCTAGGCTGAGACGCCAAAACCTGTCTCATCCTCTCATTGTTGGATATGGTTTTAGCTGAATCATTGCTGAGTAGAGGTGGGAAGCGAACCTAGGGCAGCAGCCCCAGCCTGGGAATACAATAATAGTAACAAAGAGTATTTGTTAGACTTTTCCTCCTTCTATCGTTTTGGAACTTCCAATTCTGTTTCTCTGCCGGTAATTCTAGCAGTCTCTGCGAGGTCCCTTACTTCAGCAATAGTTTGCTCAGTTACCACCTAACACGCACCTCTCTGCTCTCAGGCCACCAAGTCTGCTGCTGGATGGAGCTAAAGTTGATGTGGATGTGAAGCCGCCCCCTAACACAGCTGCCCCTCAGGTTATAGGAAAGGCAGAGTGATCTTTCTATTGGTCTGGAGAATCCTCTCCCTTGGGTTACTCTCTCTGTCATATTGGCCTCATAGCTTTGCTGTGCCTCTCTCTAGTTTGGTGTAAGATTCATTACTGCCTCTTCTTTCCTTTCCCCAGGATTCTGCCCCAAGTCCTTGAGGCTGAGCTTGTTAAAACACAGAGTCTCCGTGGATTCAGATTCCGTATGTGCAGGGTGGGGTCGAGAATATGCATTTCTAAGTAGCTCCCAGGTGCACATCAGGGCATGGGATTTTCCGCGTTAAGAGTGGGATGAGTAAAAAAGAAAAAAGAAAAAAACCCGAGATGAGTTGATCACTCTGTCTCCAGGTGATTCTTAACTGAGCCAGAGGCTATTGAACAATAGACACTGTTGCATAGTCAAAAGCAGCCTTCCCATCTGTCCTTGGATTGGGATTGTGTTTCTTCCCTCTTCCTTTCTACAAGATGAGCTTTTTTATTTTTAACAATAAGATTCCCCTACATCTCCCCCAGGAGGCTACTGAGTCCCTCAAGCAATTAGACCTCAGTTGGCTGTGTTCTGTGGTTTCCAAGTAGGTTTTCTTTTGGGGGTGCTAGTCCGTAGACCAAGAGGCAGTCATCTGAACGGAACAAGGGGCTACTGGGTGATTTAAAGTCAAGAAAGGTGTGTGTCAGGGTTGTATCCTTTCACCATACTTATTCAATCTGTGTGCTGAGCAAATAATCTGAGAAGCTAGACTATATGAAGAAGAAAGAGGCATCAGGATGAGGAAAGACTCATTAACAGCCTGTAATATGCAGATGATACAATTTTGCTTGCTGAAAGTGAACAGGACTTGAAGCACTTACTGGTGAAGATCAAAGACCACAGCCTTCAGTATAGATTACACCTCAACATAAAGAAAACAAAGATCCTTTCAACTGTTCCAATAAGCAACATCGTGAGAAAACGGAGAAAATATAGAAGTTGTCAAGGATTTCATTTTACTTGGATCCACAATCAACACCCATGGAAGCAGCAGTCAAGAAATCAGATGATGCATTGCACTGGGCAAATCTGCTGCAAAAGAGACCTTTAAAGTGTTAAAAAGCAAAGGTGTCACTTTGTAAGACTAACATGTGCCTGACCCAAGCCATGGTGTTCAGGTGCCTCATATGCATGTGAAAGCTAGACAATGAGTAAAGAAGACTGAAAAAGAATTGATGCCTTTGAATTATGGTGTTGGCAAAGAACATTTAGTATACCATGGACTGCCAGAAAAATGAACAAATCTGTCTTGGAAGAAGTACAGCCAGAATGCTCCTTGGAAGCAAGGATGGTGAGACTTTATCTCACATACTTTGGGCATGTTATCAGGAGGAACAGTCCTTGGAGAAGGCCATCATGCTTGGTAACATAGAGGGTCAGCGAAAAAGCAGAAGATCCTCAGTGAGATGGATTGACACAGTAGCTACAGCAATGGGCTCAAGCATAACAATGATTGTGAGGATGGCTCAGAACCTGGCAGTGTTTCATTCTGTTGTAAATAGGGTCGCTGTGAGTCGGAACCCGACTTGATGGCACCCAACAACAAAACAGCAACAGTCCTGTCTTATTTTTCAGTTTATTATGTTATTATATTGTGGTCAGATAATATGGCCTGTGAAATTTCTGCTTTTTTGAAATTTGTTATATTTTTATTTATGGTCTGAGTTATAATAAATTTTGTAAATATTCCATGGTTAATTTGACATTATTTAATAAGTAGCGTCTTGTCTCATTTCTGTGCTACCTTTATTTATTTCTAAATTTTGTTGTTGTTGTTGAGAATATACACAGCGAAACATACATCAATTCAACAGTTTCTGTATGTACAATTGATTACATTTTTTGAGTTGTGCAACCATTCTCACCCTCCTTTCTAAGTTGTTCCTCCTTCATTAACATAAACTCACTGCCCCCTAAGATCCCTATCTAATTTTTCGAATTGCTTTGTCATTTTGATCCCAAATAGATAGTTCTTAAAAGATCATAATGCTCAAGGCAGATATTTTTTACTAGTTAAACTATTGTTTGGTTTTAAGAAGACTTCAGGGGATATTTTTGGTTTAAGGTTTAAAGATTATCTCAGGGCAGTAGTTTCAGGGGTTCATCTATCATCCATGGCTCCAGGAAGTCTAGGGCCCATGACAATATGAAATTCTGTTCTACATTTTCCCCCTTTTGATCAGGATTCTTCTATGGAATTTTTTATCAGAATTTTCAGTACTGGTAGCTGGGCACCATTCAGTTCTTCTGGTCTCATGGCAAAGAATGCAGTTGTTCATGGAGACAATTAGCCACACATTCCATATCCTCCTGCTATTCCTGACTCTCCTTCTTCCTCTATTGTTCCAGGTGAATAGTGACCAATTGTGTTGGATGGCCACTTGTAAGCTTTTAAGACGCCAGGCCCTACTCAATGAACTAGGAGGTAGAACAGAAGCACTAAGTATGTTATTGGGCCAATTAACTGGGATAGCCCATGAAAACATGACCCTAAACCTCCAAACCAAGGAACCAAATCCCATGAGCTGTTTGCTTGTACATAAGCAGCCTCAGCAGCTACTCTTTATTTTTGTCGTTGTTGTAAATATTCCATGGTTAATTTGGCATTATTTAATGATAAATAGTGGCTTGTCTCATTTCTATCACACAGCTTTTGCCAATTCAACTTTTTCAAATGTACAACTTATTGACAGCAGTTGCAATAATTGGCTTACAGCCCTACCCTTAATCAATGCAATTTTTTTGTGCTACCTTTATCTTTACTTTTTTAAAAAGCAAGGATGGTTAAAAGTGTTTAGAAACTTCTGGGTCTCAGGTGGTTTCATTCCTAGAGCAGCCTGAAGGCTAAACCTGTATTGCCTGTTTAGTAATGGGGCCAATGCTAAGATGAAATTCCATGCTGGAAAGGTTCTCCTTACAAGACCACTCCTGAAATTACAGAGACCTGAGAGTGAAACAATATCCCACATAGCCTGCGGTAGAAATTGTTTGATCTTGGGCCATACATCACCATCTGGTAGAGTTAGATGTTTTGGGACTTTTAGCCCTAAGCATTTCTGCTGTTCATCTAAATAATGGGGATCTGGTCATCCTGCTGGGGCCTGGCTGTTGTCTTACTGTCATCTTAAACACATTTGCTTCTTCCCTAAAAGGAAGGTGAGCAGTGTGATAGGCAGATGCCTTCCTCTCCTCTCCATTTGCTTTCTGAGTTGTAGCAAGTAGACCATAGGTTCATTTATCCAGTCTGTCAATAAAAATATATTGAGTATTTCTACTGTGCCAGAATCCGGACAAGTGTGACAAAATCTCTGTCCTTGAGCAGCTCATTCATGATACCTAGCAGGGAACACAGAACTGGAACCAAATATAATGACAAATTTACATGATTGATATGGGAATGTCCCAGTGTAAGGGGAGCACAGAGGAACAGGCATTTAATGTTCCGCAAGAATGGAGGAATAGGGAAGGCTTCAGAGAGAATGTGATGTTTAAGTTGGGTCTTGAGATGTGTGTAGTTGTAGATCAGAAAGGGTAGACATTCTAGGTAAAGGCAATATCATGGCTAAAGCAAGGAATATCATAGTAGATAGAGTAGTTGGCCTCTCCTGGCTGGACAGTACCTTGAGGAGTTGGGGTTGAGAACCATGAGGCTGGAGGAATTAGTCTGGAGTCAGACTGTTAGGAACATTGATTGCCTCATAGAGGAGTTTGCGCTTTATTCTGTGAGCAATGAGTAGCCACTGAAGGTTTTTAGGGATGAGATAAGATCTGTCCTATTTTATTTTGTTATTCAAATTTTGGTTCGCCTTTGTAAATGTCTACTACCCAAAATGTGTTTCATCCAGAGTAGGTAACTGAAACTTTCTTTTCCTAAAACATACAATTTATGATTCAGGTTTAGATGTCTGTGCTACTTGCCATGAACATGCCACCTGCCAGGAGAGAGGAGGGAAGAAGATCTGTATTTGCAACTATGGATTTGTGGGCAATGGGAGGACCCACTGTGCTGGTAAGTTCTGAGTCCTGAACTAGGTTGAAGAGTTGAATCATGAAACAAGATTCTCTGGTTGATGTCCTTGGGTGAAACAATGTTATTTTGCACAATGCTTTTATTATAAGAAGTTTTGTGAACTATAAGAAGTCTTTGTTTCAGTGTTTGGATATATCTTTTCTCTAACGTCTCCAAGGAAGTTTCCTTCATATTAAAGGTCATTGAACTTGAATATCTGAAAACTCTCTGGTCTAATACAAATTTGAAATCTGTTTCAAGACTCGAGTTTGATTTAACAACTCAAATGAATATTGTGTTTCTTAATCTTTCCGATTGTTTTGATATAAAGCTATTTATATTCATACCATGAAGAAAAACAAAACGCAATTTCCCAGTGGTCTTGTTGGCTGATTGGTAAAATGTTATTGCTCTGAGTCTTATGTCTATCAGAACCTATCCTCCAAATTATTTTATAGTTGTAACCCTTTGGGGTCTTGGGTGACTTAAAGGAGTACAAAGACCGTTAGGCTAGACACATCTGATTATTTTTTACCCCATGGCATCCACCAGGCCATGAGAGTCAAACAATATCCAGGTTCAAGCCCAATTCACAGGGAGATTTTCATAACAATTTCAAAATAGTTAATGTTACAAGAATCTCCCAGTTTCTTCCTGGCAACCTTGTTACACACAGTAAAAATGCTGATAGTTTTGTATTGCTGCTGTAGATTGACAGTGTAATCTTGTGATATCTTTTTTTCTCCCTAAAGACAAATAACAATTCAGTCCTGAGTTTAAAAAGTCATACCAGCAGCTTCCCCTGGCCAGGCCAGCAAATTCCATTTGACAGATAAAAGCATTCACAATCATACTAATTGACCATTCCTGCAGGCTGGAGTTGTATCACCTTTGACCTTCTCCCTTTAGGCCTCTACCCGTGAGATGTGTGGCTTCTCCTTCCCACCCCCCTTGTCAACTCCTCAACCCCACTTGCTCTGCAGGGGCTAGGAAACAAGTTGGGGGGCATGGACAAGCCTTTTCCGCCCCCTCCCCAGATGAATTCTTCCTCCCATTAATGCTGTCTGCTCTCTTGATTGCTGTTTGACTTCTGAATAGAAACTTTTCTTTGGAGAGGGGGTTATTAATTTATGTGGTACTTGCTCCCAAATACTGGGCAATGCGTATCCCTGTCTCAGTACTTGGCTTGCTGAGACTACATCACAGGGTGCAGGTGAGGTTATGTGTGTGCCAGAGGTGCTGTGACATGGTATTTGACCAAGGGACCTAAGGGTTGTTGACTCCTATACCAAACCCAAGTGTCCCTTCTGGTGAAGTTTACAGGAGAGAACTCAAACAGTTAGGCTTCAGAAACAATGGCAATGGACAGGAAAAATCCCATGTTATGGGCAGCTGGACTTGTGTTTGAAACCCACATGCAGTGCTGTGTAAGCTGGGCTGGACACTGGCCTAGATGGAGGCTTGATGGCGTGTTTTATCTCACTAAGCACTCGTGGAAATCTTGCCACATGCTGTTTTTTGTTTTTAAATTTTATTTTGTTGCTGTTATACACAGCAAAACATACACCAATTCAACAGTTTCTGCATGTACAATTCAATGACATTGATTACATTCTTTGAGTTGTGCACCCATTCTCACCCTCCTTGTCTGAGTTGTTCCTCCTTCATTAACGTAAAACACTGCCCCTAAGTTTCCTGTCTAATCTTTCGAGTTGCCTGCCGCGTACTGTTTTAACTGTGAATTGTGTTCCAGGTTCAATTAAATTTAAAAAAGGTAATAGAAGAATAATGAAAGCAACAACAACAAAAAACCCAGACTTTGGGGGGCTACTTTTGTGTTAGCAGGAATTGGGTACAGCTGTAAGAGGATGTTGAAATGATTTGAGGGAAGCAATGGTGTAAGAAAACATTAAGTAACAAACAAACAAAACACCGCTAGCTCAAAAGTTAATGATTTTTTCCTCCAAAAAACTAACTGGATAGATCAGCTCTAAAAGATGCATAAGAAGTTGGTCACAGGGGTTTCCTCTGAAGTGAGAAGCTAGGACAGAATGGACATTTACGACCCACAGGCCACGTTTAGCTCGTTGTCTGTTTTTGTAAACAAAATTTTATTGGAACACAACCATGCTGACTTGTTCATGGCTGTTTTTGTGCTTCAACAGCACAGATGAGTAGTTGTGACAGATCGTACAGCTTGTGAAGTCCCAAATCCTTATTATTTGGTCCTTTATAGAGAAAGTTTATTGACCCCTGGGCTAGAGGACAAGAAGCCTTGGTGGAGCAGTGGTTAAGCACTTGGCTGCTAACTTAAAAGGTCAGCGGTTCGAGCCCACCAGCCACTCTGCAGGAAAAAGATGTGGCAGTTTGCTTCTGTAAAGATTTGCAGCTTTGGGAACCCTACGGGGCAGTTCTGCTCTGTCCTGTAGGGTTGCTATGAGTTGGAATTGACTTGATAGGCAGTGGATTTGGTTTAGTTTTGGGCTAGAGGACAGAGATGGGAGGGAGAATTACTTTCACTTTATGTCTTTAAAATTTCAAAATTATTTAATTAAGAAGAATCTGGGCAGGCTTCTGTGTATTCAGCAAACATTCCATCTTCCGTCTCCTCCTCACTGGGTGACTGACATTATTCACATGGGTCATTGACAATTAGCATGAGCTGTTCCTGCTGCAATATTAGCCTGCTTCCTGGATGAGAGGCTTCAGTACTAATTCCATTGTGTTTCCCGGTAACTCAGAAGTAACAAATTCTTCAGCTAATCATTGATGTAAAAACCTCCTACTCTGGCTCTCATGAAAAAGCGAGAGGATGGCTGAGCTGGAAAAGTGGAATTCTGCTGATTTTGTTTCCCCATGCCTATGACAAGACCTTTTTAAGTGTGAAAAAGTTCAACAATAATCCCCTTCTCCCAGTCTTCAAATAAGATGGATTTCCAGAATGAGTTATTGTATTTCTCTTGTGATTTCATATTTGCCTGGCACATGACTATAAGAGCCCATGTCCTCTAGTGTGAGAAGCACAGTGAAGGGAAAAGAACCTGGGGGAAACATATCAGCAAGCTGTAGTCACGGAATGTTGATTTCCGAGTCCATAGTACAGAAGGGGAAAATCATAAGGGACCAGTCTGGGTTATTAAACATGGTATGGATTGATAGTCTTTTTTGTGTGTTGTCTCAATGTATCAACAGATAAAAATGAGTGCCAGTTTGGAGCTACTGTGGTCTGTGGGAACCACACATCTTGCCACAACACACTTGGAGGCTTCTACTGCATTTGCCTAGAAGGATACCGAGCCACGAACAACAACAAGACATTCATTCCCAATGATGGCACCTTCTGTACAGGTACTCAGGAAGTGGGCTCAGAGCTGTGTTGGAAACTTGGTGATGGCAGGACAGTATAAGAGGTGGAAGGAGGGAGAAGGCAGAGCTGGGACAGACTGTGATTTAAGGGCAAGATCTCCTTTAAGAATAACCATGCGGGATTTACTGGCCTGATGGAGACTGGAGAAACCCTGAGAGCATGGCCCCCCGGACACCCTTTTAGCTCAATAAAGAAGTCACTCTTGAGGTTCACTGTTCAGCCAAAGACTAGACAGCCCCATAAAACAAAACAAGACTAATTGGGCACAACAGTCCAGGGCCGAGGACTAGAAGGCAGGAGGGTACAGGAAAGCTGGAAGCTGGTAATAGGGAGCTCAAGGTTGAGAAGGGACAGTGTTGACATGTCGTGGGGTTGTTAACCATTGTCATAAAACAATATGTACTGACTGTTTAATGAGAAACTATTCGTTCTGTAAAACTTCATCTAAAGTACAATTAAAAAAACCAAAAAAGAAAGAATAACCATGAGGAAAATTTGTACATGGAGTGAGAATTAGTTAATATTAGGGACTAATTTTAATTTCGTTAGATGGGATAAAGATTTTGTAGTATATAGGATAATATTCTTGTTTCGGAAGATGCATGCTGAAGTATTTGGGGGTATTTTTATGAAGTATCAAGTGTTATGTCTGTAAGGTACTTTAAAATGTCTCATATATATGCATATATATATATATATATATATATATATATACATATACAAATATAGCAAAATGTGGACAATTGTTGAATCTTGGGTGATGGGTATATGAGAGTTCATTGTAATATTCTTTTTCTGAGTCTGTATGCTTGAGCATTTTTATGACGAACAATGAGGGACTTTCAGAGATGGCATGCTATCTGCAGGCTCCTGTAGCTCCAGGTGGGGTGTCCTTGGGATGACTCTGACACTCACTAGCTCGTGCACCAGTGGTACACATTGCCCACTAAGGCCCAGGTGGGCACTGTGATGTTGACTCATAGGAGGTCTGGGTGCTGTCCTTGACAGAGGTCTTGGCTTGCTTCTTACAGTAAGAAGCTGGACCTCAGTAGCTTTGTAGGTCAGATTTCTGGGCATATGTTGACCAAATACAGCCAGTTGCTGTTGAGTTGATTCTGACTTGTGTCGACTCCGTATGTGTCAGAGTAGAACTGTGCACCACAGGGTTTTCAATGGCTGATTTTTGGAAGTAGATTGTCAGGCCTTTCTTTCAAGGTACCTCTGGGTAGACTCATACATTCCGTCTTTTGGTTAGCAGCAGAACATTTTAACTTTACCACCCAGGGGCGCTGGCTGTCACAAGAGGTGGGTAAACTCCTTCTCATTTTCAGTGGATTCTCTATTATCCGAACTCTTATTTACATAGCTGTCATGATAATATAGCTTTTTGGTTTTCTAAGAAAATCTTTGAACAATAGTGAAGACAAAAGGCAGGAAAAGACTCCTGTACTCAGATGGTTTTGCATAGACTTCATGGCTCTGCTTAAAAGCTTCGTGATATTTAAAGGTTTTCAGAGAAAAGAAAGGGAGAGGAGAATGTATTTTATCTTCTTGCCCTCCAGGAGCCACAGGTTGTGATGCTCTGATTCTTTCTCCCTCTTTACCTCTACCAAGGTAAAATTCCTCAAAGGGTACATTCGATTTATTCTTGGCTTGAATGACTACATTCCCTTAGACAGAACAATTTATGATATTGTGTTGTTTTAGGTAGCAAATTACTTGCTACATGGTTGCGGAAGTGCAACTCTGCAGAAGTAAATTGAGTAGATTAAAAATATATACTTTTTTTTTTAAAACAACCTTACAAGAAGATGATCTAGTGTTCAGTTCATTCAGTACACATTTTTTGAGCACTTCTTACATGCCAAGGCTGTGCTAGTGGGAAGTGATAGGCAAATGGCTCATTTCAGTATAAAGTGTTAGTAAAGGGTGCTTACTGGATCCAGGTGGAACACTTATCTTGGAAATAGGGAAGGAATCACAAGAAGCTTTCTGGAGGGCATGATATATGAAACTGCATTTTCAAAGCTGTGGGGGTTTTCCGGGAAAAACTTTTATACTTGTATATATCAACGTAGTTCCCAAGAATGCATTCAACTTTTAAAAATTTAGGAAGAAGAAGAAGGAGTAAACATTTTATGCAATGGCCAAATAGGTGTCAGCCTAATAAGGACGAGTCTTCCTGGGACAAAATCCTGATTTAGGCTGTGTTTCTATTTATTCTATTTCTTGCCATATTTTATGACCTTCCCACCTTTTTTTATTGGGATATAATTCATATAAAATATATCATTTTAACATATACAATTCAGTGATGTTTAGTATATTCACAAAGTTGTGCAACCATCACCACTATCAAATTTTAGAACATTTCTGTCACCCCAGAGAGAAACTCCTTACTCATTGGCCACCACTCATCTGTCAGTTTGTCATACTGCAGTGGCTTGTGTGTTCCTATGATGCTGGAAGCTACGCTACCAAAATTTCAAATACCAGCAGGGACACTGTTATGGATTGAATTGGGTCCCCCCAAAATATATGTCAACTTGTCTAGGCCGTGATTCCCGGTATTGTGTGATTGTCCACCGTTTTGTCATCTGATGTGGTTTTCCTGTGTGTTGTGGGTCCTACTTCCATGATGTTGATGGGTGGGATTAGCGGCAGTTGCGTTGGTGAGGCAGGACTCAATCTGCAAGGTTGGGTTGTGTCTTGGGTCAATTTGTTTCGAGATGTGGAAGAGGAATGGGAGCAGAGAAACAAGAAACAAGAGCCAGGAGAATAGTGTGTCCTTTGGACCCAGAGTCCCTGCGCTGAGAAGCTCCTCAGCCAGGGAAGATTGATGACAAGGACCTTCCCCCAGAGCAGATAGAAACAGAAAGCCTTTCCCTGGAGCTGGCACCCTGAATTGGACTTCTCACCTCCTAGACTGTGAGAGAATAAATTTCTCTTTGTTAAAGCCATCCACTTGTGGTATTTGTTATAGCAGCACTAGATAACTAAGACAGTCACCCATGGTGGACAGGTTTCAGCAGAGCTACCAGACTAACACAGACTAGGAAGAAAGGCCTGGTGATCTACTTTTGAAAATCAGCTAATGAAAACCCTGTAGATCACAGAATATTGTCCAAGACTTCGACTTGCTTACTTTGGATTTATCATCAGGAGGAACCAATTACTGAAGAAGGACATCATATTTGGTAAAGTGAAGGGCCAGCAAAGGTGAGAGAAACCCTCAATGAGATGGAGTGACACAATGGCTACAACAATGGACTCAAACGTAGCAATGGCCATGAAGATGACACAGGTTCCAGCAAGATTCCTTCTGTTGCACATGGGGTCGCCATGAGTCAGAGCTGATTTTATGGGAACTAACAATGACAACAACACTCATTGGCAGTCACTCTTCATGACTTTTCCTTTTGCGATCTCCAGTTATCATTTTGTAAAAGGGTGATGAACAACTTTTCTGGATGATACTGAGTTTCTTTTAGAATCACAGTTGCCAGAGAAACACCGGTGGCAGAGGGCAGAGGCTAGCAAGTTTTGGAGTATCAGTGTTTTGGAGTTATCCAGTGTTTGCCTGCAACTAGAGGATGTGAATCCTAGTTATTGGATTCTGAGGAATTCTGAGCCAAGATGTTTGTTGTACTTTGCAGAGTTGAAGTCACATTTAGGAGCTGGTGTGGGAAGGCCTCCTTGGATGGCACCAATGATGGATGAGGATTGAGTTGCAGGAGTTCTAACCCATTGCCATCGAATCATAGCGACCCTTCTAGTGTTGGGTAGTTCCAGGCATTCTAGAGAACCTGCAAATGTGCTGGCCCCCAGATATGCCCCCTGAATGACTCCTGAGAATCATGGGAACTGGGCCATGAGCCACAACTCGGGAAGAAGCTCCATGGCACTTCCAATGTTAGGGTGGTTTCACTTGGGTGGGCTGAAAGTAAGTGGAGAGAAATGAGATTGCTGTTGGAAACAGGGTCTGATGTGCTGTCATCTCCCTACCGACATGGCTCCAAATAGGCATGGTCCTAGTAGGGACTCCTGAAAACTGAAAAATACTTTTTCTGAGTCTTTGAATTCTTTGAGACTTGGGAATCTCTCTCGATTCTGATGGAGCAACAACCTTTTCTTTCATAAGCTCATTTCTTGCATAAGTTCATTTCTTCTGGAGAAATGTGACAGCACCTCAACCTTGGCTGAGCAATGGGGTAAAGACAAAACATAACCTGGAGATAGCAGATGCTTCGCCACTTATCAATCCCTGAAACCTCCTGCCCAAAACCTGTGCCCCATAGGTGTGCCAATGGTGAGGCAAACACTTTGATTGCTAGACGTAAGCGCTACTCCTGCCAAGACCAGATTTAGTCCATTGGTTTCTCTCCCAGGTCAGGAGCCTTGTTTTCCATAAGAGCTTTTGCTTATAAGCTTCTCAGCTGCCCTACTGTTTGGGGTCCTGGAGCAGCCTACTCTGGCCTCAGACACAAATATGTAGACCTACCAAGATTCTGCTTGCTCTAAGGGGGAAATTGCTCAACTGGCTTGTAGCTGTGTGAGGTTTCTCCCAGTGCTCTCTCCAAATGGAACTTTGCCTCCCAAATCCCAAATCATCTGTTTTAGCTGGATTTTATTCTTAAGGAGTCAATGTTTTACCAGTCTGAAAGAAGGAAGAAGCAATTAAAGACAAACCAACCGAAAAGCACACTGCTCAGAATAGCATTCATAACCACTGGCTCCTTGCCTATCTTCCCTTTGGAGTCCCTCCTGCCTCCTGCTTAGGCTTGTAACTGTGGTGGGTGAGGGAGGGCCTCAGGTCCTGTTACTGCTTCAGCTCCTAGGGAAGAGAGAGTTGCCAAAACTTCTGAATCAAAAGGTGGTTGAACCAAAGCTTCATTCCCCCAAATGCCAGAGGCCTTGACCAAGGCACCATTGCACCACTTTGGGAGTGTGAGGTAATGCTTTAGCTCTCCCTGGAGGTTAATATTTCCCCACACTTTACTCTTGCCTCATATCACTTGCTTAAGCCCCAGATTATGGATGTCTCATGTTCTCTCAAGGCCCTGCTGAGTATAAAACAAAACAAAACAAAACAAAACAAAAAAAACCAAACCTGTTGTCATCGAGTCAATTCCGACTCATAGTGACCCTATGTGATGGTTAAGATTGTGTGTCAGCTTGGCTGGGCCATGATTCATAGTGTTTTAATGTAATCACTCCCATGATTGAATATACTGTGAGTAGCCAATCAGATGAAAGGGAGTCTTCTTGGGGGTGTGGCCCGCATCTGTATATAAGCAGACGTTATGGCTTTTTTCTCTCTCTGGATCCTGTGGCTGCTTCCTGTCATCTCATCTCCCGTTCTTGGGACTTGAGCTGTCAGCTTATCTGCCGAACCTGGGATTTGTTGATCTGTACAGCCTGTGAGCAAGAGCCCTGGTCTCTGACCTGCCAGTCTTGGGCTTGCCAGCTTCTGCAGCTGTGTGACTTGGGAGAGACCTCTACCCTGATCCACGGACTTGGGATGTTCTAGCCTCTACAATCATGTGAGCTGTTTCCTTGATATAATCTCTCTCTCTATATATATATTTATACACTTTACTGGTTTTGCTTCTCTAGAGAACCCAGCCTAAGACATTTGGTACTGGGAGTGGTTCTAGAGAAACAAAATTGTAAGGATGAGTTTTCTAAATTGGTTCTCAAGTCTGGTTAGTCATAAAGACGTTGATGACTCTGCTTCCAGCAGTAAAGAGGTCACTGCTAGTCCATGGAGTGAGGTGGAGGTACAAATACGCAAAATATCACCACTGGTAGATCAGGTATTGGTGAAAGGTGAGGCTCAGGGTGAAAACATGTGTGATATCTTTCTACAGTTTTGTCAGAATGAGAAGTATAAGGAAGCTGGTTGGTTTGTCCTACTTTCGCTAGACATACTGATGAAGGAAAGAGATGCACTCAGGGTTTCAGAGTCAAGGCTCAAGTGCCGCATAAATGACCTCAAGGCTTCCACTTGTGCTTTGAAGGAAAGCCTTATTTCTTGTAGTAACAGAGCCGAAATTGCTGAAAACCAAACCCAGAGTCTTATTGTAAGAGTGGCTGAATTACAACACCAGCCAATTGCAAACATCGAGAGGTGTCTGAAGTTAAAGTAAGAGCATTGATTGGGAAGAGATGGGATCCTGAGACTTGGGATGGGGACATATGGGCAGATAATCAGAAAGCTGGGGACACTGAGCCTGTAAATTCCACTGAATCACTCCTGCCAGCAGAACCAGTCCCATCTGAAGAGATTACTTCATGTTTGTCTGCTAAACCACCCTGCCAGAAAAACCATTAACCCCTCCACTCCCATCTGAGGAGATTAGCCCTAGCCCAGCTGCCTCTAAAGAGCACTTGCCTGAGTCATTGCCTGGAGCATTGCCTGAGGCAGATGCTTTACAAGATAATGCTGAAGGTTCTCAAAACAATTCTACACTACCAATTCTAGCTTCTAGACCTATAGCTAGGCTTAAGTCCCAGCGAGCCCCAAAAGGTGAAGTACAAAGTGTGACCCAGGAGGAGGTACACTACACTTCAAAAGAACTACTTGAGTTTTCTAATATGTACAAGCAGAAACCTGGGGAATATGTCTGGGAATGGCTATTAAGGGTGTGGGTTCAAGGAACATAAAGATGGATCAGTCTGAGTTTATTGATATGGGTCCACTGAGTACAGACTGTTCCTTCAATGTTTCAGCTAGAGAAGTTAGGAAAGGATCTAATAGTTTATTTGATTGGGTTGCTGAAGCATGGATTATGAGGTAGCCGACACTAAATCAAGTTGAAGTACCAGACCTGCCTTGGTATACTGTAGAAGAAGGTATCCAAAGGCTTAGGAAAATTGGCATGCTAAAGTGGATTTATCAAGTTAGACCCATAGACCCACACATGGAGTGTCCAGAAGACACACCTTTTATCACAACTGTGAGGAACAAATTTGTGAAGGGAGCTCCAGCATCCTTGAAGACTGCTGTGATTGCTATTTTATGTAAGTCAGATTTGACAGTGGGAACTGCCCTAACTGAATTAAGACACCTAACTACAATGGGGCCGATTGGACCCCGTGGTAGTAGGGGCCAAGTGGCTGCACTCAATCGACAAAGACAAGGTGGGCATGGTTACAGTAATGGACAGAGAAGTCAAAGCAGTAATCAGAAAAGTCTGACTCATATGGACTTATGACGTTGGCTACTTAGTCATGGTGTCCCTAGGAGTGAAATAGGAAATCTACTAAATATTTACTTAATCTATACAAACGGATGAATTGTAGGCCAGGTGAACAACAGTCTAACTCGAATCGCCGGAATAAAGAGTCACAGTCCCTCAATCAATTCCCAGATTTGAGAGAGTTTAAAGACCCACAACCCCTTGAATGAAGGGGAGGCTAGGTCCTCTTGAGGAAGGACTCCAATACACTGCCAAAAATTTTTACTCTTAATCTTTCTCCCAGGCTTCCCCAAAGGGATCTACGGCCTTTTACAAGAGTGAGTGTTCATCGGGGAAAAGGAAATATTCAGACTTTTTGGGGATTACTAGATACTGGCTCTGAGCTGACACTAATTCCAGGTGACCCAAAATGTCACTGTGGCCCAGTGGGGGCATATGGAGGTCAGGTTATTAATGGAGTCTTGGCTCTTGTCCATCTCACAGTAGGTCCAGTGGGTCCCCAAACCCATCCTGTAGTGGTTTCCCCAGTTCCAGAATGCATAATTGGAATAGATATACTTAGCAACTGGCAGAACCCCCACATTGGATCCCTGACAAATAGAGTAAGGGCTATTATGGTAGGAAAAGCCAAGTGGAAGCCATTAGAACTGTCCCTACCTAGGAAAATAGTAAACCAAAAGCAATACCACATTCCTGGAGGGATTGCAGAGATTACTGCCACCGTCAAGGACTTGAAGGATGCAGGGGTGGTGATTCCCACCACATCCCCATGCAACTCGCCTATTTGGCCTGTGCAAAAAACAGATGGATCTTGGAGAATGGCAGTAAATTATTGAAAACTTAACCAGGTGGTGACTCCAACTGCAGCTGCTGTTCCAGATGTAATTTCACTGCTTGAGCAAATTAACACATCTCCTGGTACCTGGTATGCAGCTATTGATCTGGCTAATGCCTTTTTCTCCATACCTGTTTCAAAGGACCACCAGAAGCAGTTTGCCTTCAGTTGGCAAGGCCAACAATACACCTTCACTTGCCTACCTCAGAGCTACATCAACTCTCCAGCCCTATGTCATAATTTAGTCTGCAGGGACGTTGATCGCCTTTCCCTTCCACAAGACATCACACTGGTCCATTACATTGATGACATTATGCCGACTGGATCTAGTAAGGAAGACGTGTCAATGACTCAGGATTTATTGGTAAAACATTTGCGTGCTAGAGGGTGGGAGATTAATTCCACAAAAATGCAGGCAACTTCCACTTCAGTGAAATTTCTTGGGTTCCAGTGGTGTGGGGCATGTCGAGACATTCCTTCTAAAGTGAAGGATAAGTTATTGCATCTTGCTGCTCCCACAACTAAAAAGGAGGCACAACACCTAGTGGGCCTCTTTTGATTTTGGAGGCAACATATTCCTCATTTGGGTGTGCTACTCCATCCTATTTATCAAGTGACTCAAACAGCTGCTAGTTTTGAGTGGGGACCAGAATAAGAGAAGGCTCTGCAACAGGTTCAGGCTGCTGTGCAAGCCGCTCTGCCACTTGGACCATATGATCCAGCTGATCCAATGGTGTTGAAGTGTCAGTGGCAGATAGAGATGCTGTTTGGAGTCTTTGGCAGGCCCCTATTGGTGAATCACAGCACAGGCCCTTAGGATTTTGGAACAAAGCTCTGCCATCCTCTGCAGATAACTATTCTCCTTTTGAGAAACAACTTTTGGCTTGTTACTGGGCCTTAGTAGAGACTGAACACTTAACCACGGGACACCAAGTCACCATGAGGCCTGAGCTGCCCATCATGAACTGGGTGTTGTCTGACCCACAGAACCATAAAGCTGGACGTGCACAGCAGTGCTCCATCATTAAATGGAAGTGGTATATTCGAGATCGGGCCCAAGCAGGACCCAAAGGCACAAGTAAGTTGCATGAGGAAGTGGCCCAAATGCCCATGGTCTCCACTCCTGTCACATTACCTTCCATCTCCAAGTCTTCACCTATGGCCTCATGGGGAGTTCCTTATGATCAGTTGACTAAGGAAGAGAAAACTCGTGCCTGGTTTACAGTTGGTTCTTTGCGATATGCAGGCGCCACTCGAAAGTGGACTGCAGCAGCACTACAGCCCTTTTCTGGGATCTCCCTGAAGGACAATGGTGAAGGGAAATCCTCTCAGTGGGCAGAACTTCGAACAGTGCACCTGGTTGTTTACTTTGCTTGGAAGGAGAAATGGCCAGATGTGCGATAATATACTGATTCATGGGCTGTGGACAATGGTTTGGCTGGATGGTCAGGAACTTGGAAGGAACATGACTGGAAAATTGGAGACAAGGATTTATGGGGAAAAGGTATGTGGATAGACCTCTCCAAATGAGCTAAAGAAGTGAAGATATTTGTGTCTCATGTGAATGCTCACCAAAGGGTGAACTCAGCAGAGGATGATTTTAACAATCAAGTGGATAGGATGACTCGTTTTGTGGAAACCAGTCATCCTCTTTCCCCAGCTACTCCCGTCATTGCTCAATGGGCTCATGAACAAAGTGGCTATGGTGGCAGGGATGGAGGTTATGCATGGGCCCAGCAGCACAGACTGCCACTCACCAAGGCTGACATGGTCACAGCCTCTGCTGAGTGCCTAATCTGCCAGCAGCAGAGACCAACACTGAGTCCCTGATATGGCACCATCCCTCGAGGTGATCAGCCAGCAATCTGGTGGCAAGTTGATTATATTGGACCACTTCCATCATGGAAAGGGCAGCATTTTGTCCTTACTGGAATAGACACTTACTCTGGGTATGGATTTGCCTTCCCTGCATGCAATGCTTCTGCCAAAACTACCACCTGTGAACTTACAGAATGCCTTATCCACCGTCATGGTATCCCACACAGCATTGCCTCAGATCAAGGGACTCACTTCACAGCAAATGAAGTGTGGCAGTGGGCCCATGCTCATGGAATTCACTGGTCTTGCCATGTTCCCCATCATCCTGATGCAGCTGGCTTGATAGAACAATGGAATGGCCTTCTAAAGACACAAATACAGCACCAGCTAGGTGGCAATACCTTGCAGGGTTGGGGCAATGTTCTCCAGGAGGCTGTATATGCTTTAAACCAGAGTCCAGTATATGGTGCTGTTTCTCCCATAGCCAGGATTCACGGGTCTAGGAATCAAGGGGTGGAAATGAGAGTGGCACCACTCACTATTACCCCTAGTGACCCACTTGCAAGACTTTTGCTTCCTGTCCCCTCGACCTTATGCTCTGCAGGCCTAGAGGTCTTAGTTCCAAAGGGAGGAATGCTCCCACCTGGAAACACATCACTGATTCCATTGAACTGTAAGTTAAGAATGCCACCTGGCCACTTTGGGCTCCTTATGCCTCTGGATCAACAGGCAAAGAAGAGAGTTACCATACTGGCTGGTGTGATTGATCCTGATTACCAAGAGGAAATCAAACTGATATTACATAATGGAGGTGAAGAAGAGTATGTCTGGAATGCAGGAGATTCCTTGGGGTGTCTCTTAGTGCTACCATGCCCTGTGATTAAAGTCAATGGAAAACTACAGTAACCTAATTCTGACATGACTACTAATGACACAGACCCTTCAGGAATGAAGGTTTGGGTCACCCCACCTGGCAAGAACCACGACCAGCCAAGGTGCTTGCTGAGGGCCAAGGGAATACAGAATGGGTGGTGGAAGAAGGTAGTTCTATATACTAGTTATGGCCATATGACCAGTTGCAGAAACAGGGACTGTAATTGTTATCAGTATTTCTACTTTGTATGTGTGCATCACATATTTTTGTTTCCTTCATTTATCAAATATAAGCTGTAAATGGGACTAGTACATTTTCGATTGTACGCATGCTAGTTGTATCATGTTAGGCGCAAGTGTGACTTTCTAATTGTCTTTGTTCAGAGATTATGTATAGTTTAAGGAGATGTGTGCATGTGCCAAGTCGACAAGGTTAACTGATGGTTAAGATTGTGTGTCAACTTGGCTGGGCCAAGATTCTCAGTGTTTTAATGTAATCACTCCCATGATTGAATATACTGTGAGTAGCCAGTCAGATGAAAGGGCGTCTCCTTGGGGGTGTGGCCGGCATCTGTATATAAGCAGACGTTCTGGCTTTTTGCTCTCTCTGGATCCTGTGGCTGCTTCCTGTCATCTCATCTCCCGTTCTTGGGACTTGAGCTGTCAGCTTATCTGCCGAACCTGGGATTTGTTGATCTGCACAGCCTGTGAACAGGAGCCCTGGTCTCTGACCTGCCAGTCTCGGGCTTGCCAGCTTCTGCAGCTGTGTGACTTGGGAGAGACCTCTACCCTGATCCACGGACTTGGGATGTTCTAGCCTCTACAATCATGTGAGCTCTTTCCTTCATATAGTCTCTCTCTATATATATATTTATACACTTTACTGGTTTTGCTTCTCTGCAGAACCCAGCCTAAGACACCCTATAGGACAGAGTAGAATTGCCCTACAGGGTTCCAAGGAGCGGCTGGTGGATTTGAACTGCTGACTTTTTGGTTAGCAGCTTGAGCTTTCAACCACTGTGTCACCAGGGCTCCCTGATGTGTATAGTATAGTACAATATGTATACAGGTTTCTTTTACAATCCACTACGTTTAGTGGGAGGAGTAACTGGGACAGGAACTGGGTTCAAGTTTATCTTTGAACTATCTATAAAACAGGTCTTTCTAAGCAAACTATCAGTATTGGCAAGATTGTGAAGGAAACATTTAGCTCATTGAGTTCAGGCTCTTTGTTCATGACCAGTGCATCTCCGAGCCTGACCTCTGACATGGTTCTCCATTTATCCACCTTCTGTTTTAGCAAATGTGTCAAAATGGATACAGCTATTACCTTTGAAAGGATCTCTGTAATAGAGTGGGGCCGAGTTGGCCGTTTAATTCTGATTGTCTTGACCCATGTTTGATATTCGCAAGAGGACACAGAAGAATAAGCCAATATTTTTTTTTTCCATAAGGAATATAGTTCCCCCCTTATTAAAGAAATACATAACATGTAGAAAATTTGAACAATTATGGAAAAATATAAAGTAAAAATCACCTAATATTTATTTACCCAGAGGCAACAACTGTTAATATTTTGATGAACTGCCTTCAAGATTTCTCTATGCATATGTACGACAATCATAATTTTAAATTCATAAATATAGATTAGATTGATATCATGTGTCTGTTATTTTACCATCTGAAGTTTCACTTCACAATATATATTTCTCCATCTCCAACTGCATATAGTAAGATAAGACAAAAATTACTTCACTTACAACACATGATCTTTTCATTTCAATATATACAATCCAAGAGAAATAAAAAGTATATACACCAAAGACTTGTATATGAGTGTTCATAATAGCCCAAACTGGAAACAACCCAAGTGTCCATCAACAGGAGGATGGTTAAACAAATTGTGGTACATTCATATAGTGGATACTACTCAGCAATAAAAAAGAACTAACTATCGATACACATACAATGTGGAAGAATCTTGAAAACCTTATGTTGAACAGAAGAAGCCAGACAAAGAAGGTACATAATGAAAGATTGCATTTATATAAAGTACCAAATGAAAACCAAACCCCTTGCCACTGAGTGGATTCCGACTCACAGTGACCCTACACGACAGAGTAGAAACTAACCCATAGAGTTTCCAAGGCCGCAGTCTTTACAGAAGCAGATTGCCACATCCTCTCCTGCATAGTGGTTGGTGGGTTCAAACCACCAACCTTTCAGTTAGCAGTGGAGCGCTTAACCGCTGCACCACTAGGGCTCCATATAAAGTACAGGTGAAAATAATTTATGGTGATAGAAATCAGAAATTGGTTTCTTGGGGTTGGAGGTAGGGATTGACTGGAAAGAAACATGAGGAAACTTCCTTGGGTGATGGAAATGTTCTATATCTTGTTTTGGCTGTTGGCTATAAGGTTGTATATGATTTTCAAAATTTATAAACTGAACACTTAAAGTCAATGCATTTTATTGTATGTAAATTATGACTCAATAAATAATATAAAGATAGATATACAATACTTTTTAAAGCAACTGCATGAAATTCATTATATGGCTGTACTATGTTACTTAACTGATTATTTTTTCCCTATTGTGATTGTTTTCATTTTTTGTTATTATAAAAAAATGACAGAATGAACATCCTTGTACTTACATCCTTACGTATAATTATCTCCTTGTTATAAATTCTGGAAGGTGATTTCTGTATCAAAGAGTATACGTATACATTTTAAATTTTGATGCATAGTGCTACTTTCTGCCTTCCAGAAAGTTCATACCAATATACTCTCTCACTAATCAGTTTATGTGAGTGTTCATTTCTTCACTTCCTTGCCAACACTGCATAATATCAGTAAACGATGGGAATTTAATAGTCCTGATTTTAAGTGAATGTTTGTGTTCCTCTAATGTGGCTTCTTAAGATGTACAATGGGCTGAGTTTGGCATTTAAGAAGGAAAGGTGCAGAGAAAAGCAATAACTCTACTTTCCAAGCTTTGAGGAAATAATTTTCATCTTACCTTACTTTGTGGTGTTGGAAGAAAGTAGTGATTAGATGGGGTTATGGAGAAAAGTAGGCTGTGAGAGCGTTTTTATGAATTTGAAAATTTTTCAGTGTATTTTCTCTTTGGATTGATCCATTTAGAGTCTTCAGATTTTAAAGGCCTCTCAGAATAAGGGGTTGTGTTTAATGAGATACTCACAGACTAGCTTCTTTTTGAACTCTTGCCTCTTTGGCATTCCTTTTCTGGCTAAGGGTCCTCCAGAAGGATTTTCCACTTCTGTCTTGGAGCATTCAAATTTAGTAGAACCAGCTATGTGGCCACTCCCTAGATCCTAGCTCAGCAACCTGCGAGTGAGTAGTGTGTGAATGCATTGCACATATCCATGCTCAGTAGCAGGCTCAGGCCTGGGCTATGAAGAAGCAGCTTGTATGCCAGGAAGAATGAATCAGTAGAGAGTCAAAGCCCATTCACGTAATAGCTAACACTTATTGAGGACTCAAAATCATGTCACACTAATCTCCGTGATATGTGGACTTCATTAAGGCAATTGATTATACATTTGATGATATATTTGTGGACAAGATAGAGAATTATTAATTGGGTGCTAGTCAATTAGACTGTAATGAGAGAGACAGTATTACATAATGGTTAAGAGTATGGACTTTGGAGCCATGTACATGAGTTTAAATCCTATTTCCTCGACTACAACCTGTTTGACTTTGGGCCAGTTACTTAACTACTCTATACTGCAGTTAGCTCATCTGTAAAATGAGGATAACAATAGTATTTACCTCAGGGGGTTATTGGGAGGATTAAATAAAATGATAATAATCAGTACTAAACAGTGAAGTGTTTAGAACAATGCCTGGCCTATAGAAGATGACATGCAGATATTAGTTATTATTGTTATTAGGTTGGTTGGTGAATGACTGTACCCAAAGCAAACAGATTAATAAGTGTAGTGACTCATACAGAGCTGATCATTATCTAGAAATCTTGAATCTTTTCCATCCTACTGTTGCTTAGCCATATTTGTCTCCAATAGTACTTGCATTGCTTATTTTTAGAAACCCATTGAAAAATCCTACATCTATTCCCACTCAACATCTTTTGAGGAGTCTGTGGCAGATGGACTGGCTGGGTCACCAGTCCTGATCTGTTGAACAACATTATGAGCGGCTTGGACAAAGTTGCAGACAATTTTCCCATCAAATTTGTAGAGGATAATGGAGCTAAAGCAATGGCAAAATCCTAACTGGAATAAGAAATCTTAATAAGCTAGAAAGACGAGTGTCTTAGTTATCTAGTGCAGCTGTAACAGAAATACCACAAGTGGATGGCTTTAACAAAGAGAAATTTATTCTCTCACATTCTAGTAGGCTAGAAGTCCAAATTCAGGGTGCCATCTCCAGCGGAAGGCTTTCTCTCGCCATCGGCTCTAGGGGAAGGTCCTTGTCATCAGCCTTCCCTGGTCGAGGAGCTTCTCAGTGCAGGGACGCTGGGTCCAAAGGATGCACTATTCTCCTGGCTCTTGTTTCTTGATGGTATGCGGTCCCACTGTCTCTCTGCTCACTTTTGTCTTTTATATTTCAAAAGAGATTGACCTAAAACACACCTAATCTTGTAGATTGTGTCCTGCCTCTTTAACATAACTGCTGCTAATCCCACCTCATTAACATCATAGAGGTAGGATTTACAACACATAGGAAAATCGCATCAGATGACAGAATGGTGGACAATCACATAATACTGGGAATCATTACCTAGTCAAGCTGACATACATTTTTGGGGGGCACAATTCAATCTGTGACAATGGGTCAATCCTTGGAACACATGTAGGATTCTTCAGTGTTGAAATCATCTCTAAAGTTTGTACTAGATTGATATTGATTTTCTTTTATATTGTTTTTATCTTAAGAATCCTTTCATAACAATCACTAAAAACTCCATGATTATATTATCAACAATTGTTTAACTCTACATTTTGCTAGTTTCATTTCTCATCACTCTTTCTTTGTGCCTTATGTCTTCCCTTTTCTTGACATGAGGATACATTCAGCTGGTAGTGGACTGGGCTGGTAGGTAAAAGAAGGCCTCTCTCCTATGTCTAGGGCCTTGAAGCTGACTATCAGGGCACTTTAGTTCTCTTCCACATGGCCTCTCTCTTCACATGATGTGTCATTTTTAGGACCTCTCTCCCAAGCAGGATAGCCTGGACTTCCTTACAGCATGGCCACTGGATTCCAAGAGAGGGAAAAAGGAAGCTGCCAAGCCTCTTAAAAACTAGGTCTGGAACAGGAACAATGTCACTTCGGCCATTTTCTGTTAGTCAAAGCAAGTCTTAATACCAGTCTAAGGGCAGAGGGAGCAGACTCCACTGTTGATGAGAGAAGTGGTGTGCAGGTAAAGAAAGGGAGGAATTGTTGGCAGTCGTATTTGGAGATGATCTCCCACAAAGAGTTTCCCAAAGTTTGTTGCACTAAAGGCACGTTTGTGTGGACTCCTTCAGCAATTGAATGCATTACTGGTTCCCAAACAATGATCAGAGATGAAGTGTTTATTGATCCAAGGCGAAGAAAAAAAAGACAGAGAGACTACAGTGAGTTTTTATAAAATCACATGAAACAAGTTTAAAAGGATTCTGAGATTATTTTCTTCCTTCTTTTGGGGGGGTTAAAGTGTCCTTCCTTTTTACAAAATGATAGTATTAGTAGTTAAAATATGTCCTTATTTGGTAAGATAGAATATTGATCACCTTATGTTAGTCCTTCCAAAATTTCTGCTCTTTGAAATCCTGAAGTCTGGGAACAACTCTTCAGTCATGCTGTTCCCTGTGCACTACCCCCTGGTAGTTTTTGCAGAGGTCCTTAGGAAAAGTCCCATTTTACTTAGGGTGCTTTTTTTCCTCCAAGTGAAATTGGAGAGAAAATGATACGGCTAGCTGCTCTGAGTGTGTGGCTCTGATGGAATTGCTAAAGTTTTTAGTTTTGCTCTTCAAGCCAGGTCTGAGGGGAAAACTTCTAACTGGCAGAGAACTTTCTTCTTTAGCCTCTGAATTACTGTGTGTGTGTGTGTGTGTGTGTGTGTGTGTGTGTGTGTGTGTGTGTGTGTGTGTGTGTGTTTTAAATCCCATGCCTGTTATCTCTGGCAGTCATCTATCAAGGGGAGAAATCTGCAAAGGGTCGTGTCTTGCCCTTCTCAAAGCCTGTTCTACACCCCTGTAATCTGAGTGAAATTAGTGAGGCCTTTCCGAATCATCTTCTTACTATCTGCTATACCATTTTATGGCCATGAGCTAAAAAAAAGTATTTGTCAGCCCCTAGTATTTTTTACTCTCACCTAAATTGTTTTGTATCTTGAGTTTTACTTAAGATATTTTAGTATGAGGCTGGGGCCATCCTTATTTTATAGTAATTGAATACTGTTTTTTAACATACTTTTTTTTTTTTTTTTTGTTTCATTTTGTTGGATGTCAGAGAGCTGGTGATGGTTGTTGGTTTCTGTAAACATGCAATCTTTTCCAGAACACACAAGTATTTATTGAGCACCTCCTGTGTTCGCAGTGCCAATGATATGAAGGATATATCAGGAGTAAAATAAAATTCATGATACAGTTGTAAACAGATGCATCCATTTATAAGTGAGAATGTTGAGAAAATGGCTGTCACAATGCCTTTTTTTATTCTTTCTGTTCTTCCTTTCTTGTGTTTGGGATGGGTCTCAAGACGTAGATGAGTGTGAGGTTTCCGGCCTGTGCAGGCGTGGAGGACAATGTGTGAACACTCATGGGAGCTTTGAATGCTACTGCATGGATGGCTACTTGCCAAAGAGTGGGCCCGAGCCTTTCCACCCAGCCAGAGATGCCACGTCATGCACAGGTGGGTTTCTGCCAAAGAATGCAGCATCTGAAGGTGAGATTCTGTTGATGGTGACTTTTTCCAGCTCTGGGCCTGTGTTTATGAGTCTGTGCTGGGAATTTGGGTGGAGGTTATCTGTTCCTTTGCATGTCTGTACAACCTATGAAATTAAGCAAATGACAACATAAATAAGAAGGAAGTGGCAAGGTTAAAAAAAAGCTAAAATAAGTAAAATTTAGGGATTTTTGGCAGTTCTTATATTAACCATTATGTTGGATAGCAAACACAGCGGATCTAGTAAGGACCAGCATCTCAAAAGGGCCTCTGAAAATTATACGTATGTTTTAAGGTATTTTACAATTCAAACTTTTCTCTTCACTGGACTAGTCTTCTCTTTAGTTAGTATGATTTACTGAAGGTTGATATATAATCCTTTTTATTGCCAAAGAAGTCTTTCAGCTCTGTGCATATAAAGACACTATCACCTATGGAAGGTCAGAAGATTGAATAGAGACAATCATTGGAAATGTGTCCAGAAGTCATGAGGAAATGAAACAGCCTACTTAATATATGGTCCAGGGGGTGAGTGGGGAGGATGGGGGAGAGGTGGAGAGAGATTATGAGAAAATTCACATTCACATTTGACATTAATTTCCTTTCAGAAATTGACTGTGGCACCCCTCCTGAGGTCCCACATGGCTATATCATAGGAAATTATACATCTACGCTGGGCAGCCAGGTTCATTATGTTTGCAAAGAAGGATTTTTCAGTGGCCCAGAAGATACAGTTTCAACCTGCACAGCTTTGGGCACATGGGAGTCCCCAGAATTATATTGCCAAGGTGAGTTGGTTCAGGTTCCCAACTTGTACCATTTTGAGATTATTTCCATATTTCTTTCTAAATTACACTTTTGAAATTAATCTAAAATATCAGTGGATTCTAAGAATAACATCATCTGTCAAGAATGATAATTGCACCTTTCATTTTTCTATATTTACAGGAGTTATACTTTTTTTTTGTTATTGGGCAAGTATTTTCAGAACAAAAATTTAAATAGTAGTGTTGACTTTGGCTATTCTTTTCTTATTCCTGACTTTCATGGGAATGGATTTAGTGTTCCATCATTCATGCATTATCTTGGCTTTTTGATGTTTATTTATACACCTCTTTTAGTAAGTGGAGTGGTTAAGAGCTATGGCTGCTAACCAAAAGGTTAGCAGTTCGAATTCACCAGCCCCTCCTTGGAAACCCTAAGGGGCAGTTTCACTCTGTCGTATAGGGTTGCTATGAGTTGGAATCGACTTGACGGCAATGGGTTTGTGTTGGTATACAGCACTATGTACCAAGTACTGTTCTAAACATTTTATATACATTGACTCATTTAATCCCTATAATATCCATCTGTATAAGTACTATCATTATCATATTTCACTGAGATAAATGAGGCACAGAGAGCTTACATAATTTTTCCAAGGTTGCACAAAGAGCTGAAAGTTGAACCCAGGAAGTCAAACTTCAGAGGTTGTGCTCTTAAATATTCTGTTACACTGCTTCTGTTTTTATGATGATGTTGGTTTTTCATTGATTTTGACTTTCTCTCTCCATCTCAATCCCTTCCCATTTTATTAGGAGATTTTTTAAAAATCAGAAATGGAGTTATTTTTATCACATGTCTTTTAAGCATGTATTAAGGTAATCATATTTTTTTTCCTTCCTTTTCTCCAGTAATGTGGTGGATTATATTATTAGATTTCCTGATAATGATCATTGCTGATTCATGGAATGAATTCTTCATGTCTTTGGTATTTTAGTCTTTTAATCTGGATTATATTTGCTAAATTTTATTTAGAATTCTAGTACGGATATTCATAAGTGAGATTATTCTAGTTTCTTTTTGAGTGCTGTCTTGGTTGAGTTTGATATCAGTGTTATTCTGAATTAAAAAAAAAAGTGAAGTGTTTCCTTTTTTCTTTATTCTCCAGAATAGTATAAATAGAATTTTTAAAGATTTGGCAGATTTCTCCTGGAAAACCATCTGGATGTGGCACTTTGGGGGAGGTTACTCTTGGACTGCTTTTTTATTTCTTCCTGTGCTTAGTGGTCTGTTTAAGTTTTCTATCCCTTTTGAGATCAATTTTAGTAATTTACATATTCCTAGAAAATCATCTATTTCTTCTGAATTTTCAAATTTACTTGTAGATAGAAGTGTAAAGTACTCATAAGTACAATTCTCTGTAGTTATATTTGTTTATAATAGTGAAATATTAGAAATAACCCCAATAGGAGAATGGTTAAATAAATTATGGTACATCCTTAAATGGAATATTATGTACCTATAAATACTACGTTGGAAAATAGTATTTATTGACATACATAAGTATTAATAGTATATTTTACTATACTATATGAATAACATGATCTTATTTTTGAGAAAAAATCCATATGTATGGGTATGCTTAGGAAAAAGTCTAGAAGTTCACGTCAAAATGTTAACAGTGGTAATTTCTACCGGGCAGGGCGGGTCCTGGATGACTTTTCTATTCTGGGGCACAGTGCTTAAGAGCTCGGCTGCTAACCAAAAGCCAGGCAGTTTGACTCCACCAGCTGCTCCTTGGAAACTCTATGGGGAGGTTCTACTCTGTCCTGTAGGGTCGCAATGAGCCGGAATTGACTTGATGGCAACAGGCTTGTTTGTATTTTTGGGTATACTTTCTATATTGAATGAATTTTTAATGTATTAGACAAAGTAATAAAGCTGTTTCCACTTTGGGGAAAAAAACAGTTTTCACTGAATTTATTGCATAACTAAGAAATGTCAGAGGTGTGCTTGGTCAAGTTCATCATTTTGATATTTTGATTTGGGGTTCAGGCTGTAAACACGTTTTGATAGTTAATTAAGAAATTCTGAAAATACATTTAAATAGTACGATTATCTTTCAGTGGATCAATTAAAATGTAGAACTTAGATTAAAATGTGCCATAATGCATATCAAAGAACCCCCTAAGGATTTATATAGGAAACCCCATATAAAACAATTTATATTGCTTTGAAAATCAGTAGTCATCTGGATTATTGGACTGAGAATGCAGAAAGTGAATTTAGAGGAAAGTGCTTGTTACAGTCCTAATTGAACTGTTATTTAAAACATCCTCACTCCTTTCTTCCTCCCCTAATGACTGCTCCCTCTGCCTGCTGATACCCTCCTCCTCCTCCTCCGTGTCACCTCATGGCAACGCTTTCCCACTGCTGTGCCTACCCCTCCCTGAACACACCCCTTCTCATTTATTCTTCAGGCATCTTTGGGGTTCCAGAATCTGGGCCATGTGCCAGCAGCGCTGTATTTTTAGCCCAGAGTTATAAAGCCACAGGAATTGGGAATTCCACTAAAAACGCTAGCCAACTGTGAACTTGGATGCTGCTGGGGTGCTTGCGAACAAGGAAACAGCTGTGTTATAGGCAGCAGCTTTTGTGTCTCGTAACAGACTTCCCAGTCAGAGGAGATGCAGTCGGTGGATCTTGTTGTTTGGCAGTTCCCAATCACTCTGTCGCTGGAGCCAGCTCTGCTGCCTTCTTGGGACGGCCTGCGACAGGACACCTGTAACACTGAGCCAGCTGCCTAGCTGGAGGCAAAGCCTGAAAGCTTCCAATGGCAGGGGTCCCTGTGGCTCCTCTTCCTATTCTGGTAGGCATCTATTGAGATGTCAGCCACACATTTCCAGCAACTCTCTGGAAAAGATTGAATCTCTAGCTTGTATTTCCTGTTTTTTTTTTTTTTTTTTTAATTTTTAGAAAATATGCAAGTTGTAAGCAACAGCTTTTAAATTTAGAATGTAAATTTTTGAATTTCCACCAAGCCAGGAGCAAGGTGAGGGGATCATTGTAATTGTGTTATCATCAACGGCAAATCCGGAGTCCAGGTCTGACGCTGTGTGTGCAATATACTGGCGTGAGGGAAGGCTGGAGTCTGCAGGAGAGAACAGACAAGTACACCGCCAACTGTCATTAAGGGCAAGATCCTAAGTCTTATGTGAGAAGAATGGTAAGGGGCTGAGGGAGTTCAGATGGGGAAATAGGTCGGGTACATGGAAGAGCTGGCATTTGTGCCCTTCCCTTGGAGCAGTTTGCCTACTCGTATAATAGAGTCCATTGAGGAATGGTCTGCAGTGTAGGCAGACTGGCTGGAGGGTCCTGTGAACATCTGTCTTCCAGATATGCCTCACTTCATGGGGCCGTATCTTCCTTTCTGGCTGGGACTCTCACAGGCAGTGTTTCTGGCACTGCATGGTCCCTTTAAGAATCCATTTCCACTCTTGTCCCCTGCAGCACATTCCCCACCTAGCAGCAGTAATGAACTTTTTGATACATAAAGTGGATTGTCCTCTTTCCTTGCTTAAAACTCTGCTTAAAACATTGAAATGGCTATTGCATTTAGAATAAAATTCAATCTCCTAACCACAGCCTCCAAGGCCGACAGTGGTTTGGCCCTCTTGACTTCTCTGCAGACGACGTCTCCCCTCACTATCCCCCATCAATATGTCAAGCTCTTGCCAACTCCTTGGCCTTTGCACGTGCTTTTTCCTTTGCTTGGAATGCTTGCCTCCTTGCTTTTTTGCATGGTAAGCTCCTTCTCGTCTTTCAGGTTTCAGCTTAAATGTTGCTTCTGACATTATTCTCTTTCTTAGTACTCAATATGTAATTATATTTGTGGTTTTTGTAAGCCTCTCTCACTGGACTGTAAGTTTGGAAGCTGAGACCATGTGGTCTCTCCAGCACCTGGCACGGTGCCTGGCATACCTAAGGCCTGTATAAGCCTGAATCCTCCTCAAAAGGGGCCATAGAGAGTGGCAGACATTGTGGATTTGGCCCCTGTACCGCTGTCGCAGCTTATCCCTGGGCTGAGCCTTGTTAAAGCCTTGACCTCCTTTCTTGTTTCCTCTCTCAAGCTCCATGTCCTTTCCCCTCTAAATTAACTTTCTTCTTTCTTTGTCTTCTGGACCATCATTCTTGCTTCCCACCTGGCATGACATCTCTCTACTTTGATGAACCAGGAACAGGTCTCTTGGGGCTGACTCATTTGCCAGGTCTTTCTCCAGCAGAGCTGCTGGGTGGGTGCGAATTGCCAACCTTTTGGTTGGCAGCCAAGGGGCATGAATCCTGGTTTCACCATGTCCGTGCATATGACCCTCAGAGGATGCATGAGTCTTGCAGAGACAGGGACTCTCCTTTGAGTTGGTCAGCCAGGGTGGGACATGGTCTCCAAAGTCTACTAATAACAGAGCCAAATTCTCATTTGATCTTTAGAAGTGCCTTCTGAGGTAATGTTTGGGTATTATTTTCCATTTCACAGAGGAGTTTAACAACCAGAGCAAGGAAGAGACTTACGTCACTAGTTTATGTACCAACAATATGAGAACCCAAAGCACTTTTCTAGAAGGCAGATTCCATGTAAAAGCAGGTCTAGTGAGTCCTAGAGATGGGAGGCATTGCGAAAGAGTTAGAGGACCCTAGAAGGAGAGGGGCACTCGGGCAAACATACCTTCCTGCCCAGTGTGGTCTATGGCCCACCCAGAAGGGTATTTATTGTTGCCAAGTCAGCTCTTCATCTTATGAGATTTTCTTAGTGGAGCCCAATGTCACTTCTGCAAAGTTGAGAAGGGTTTAAAAAGCTCTGATGCAAATGAGTACATTCAGGTGTTGGGTGGCAGATCCATTTCAATGCACTGCTGCCTGATTTTTTTTGTAGTGGTGGGCTGAAGATTCTGAGACCACATCTAGACTTAGCAGGGAGCAGTGCTGCATTGATTAATGATGCCCACCATGTGTGAGGGTGGAGGAAGTGATATATATCTTGTGCTTATTATCTGTGTTCTAGGTGATGGCAGGTTTTTCTCATTTGAAGTATATTTTCTGGCACCTCACTCCACCAATCTTACAAAACATTTTTAAAAACTGTATTGATTTGCTTGCCACATGCAGCCAATCTCTTTTGTTACCCACTTGCCAAGTAAATGCCATTAAAATATGTCTCATACAAATAGTTGGAGCCACTTGAGTGTGTAAAATGAGTGCAATGAGTGATGACATTGGTTATAAGGCTGCCACAGAGTGGTGAAGTGTAAGCTTTGGAACTGGAAAGATCTGTGTGAGTTTTGGCTGTGGCACTTACTGGTTGTGTGTGTGTGTGTGTGTTTCAGTTGCCTTTGAGTTGATTCCACCTCATGGCGACCCCATGTGTGTCAGAGTAGAATTGTGCTCCATAGAGTTTTCAATGGCTGATTTTTTTGAAATTAGATCACCAGGCCTTTCTTCAGAAGCACCTCTGGATGGACTTGAACCTCCAACCTTTTGGTTAGCAGCTGAGTGAGTTAACCGTTTGCACCACCCAGAGACTATTACTAGTTGTGTAACTACCTCTAAACCTCTCTGAACACCAGTTTCCTTCCATAGAGGGGCATGAAATAGTTTTCATCTTATAGAGTTATTATGAAGATTTAATGAGATAATGAATATGAAGCACTTGGCACTGTGCCTGACACAGTAGCTGCTGGATAAAATCCAAACTCATTATAGTAAGAGTTATAATCTATTTCAGAGTAGCAGGTAATTTTTTTTTTTTATTGGCTGTAATCTTTTTTTTTTGCAGGCAATTTTTTTAAAAAACAAAATTTTAAGATCTTTCTGAAACTTCCTACCATCCAAGTGGGAAGGTCTCACATTCTCCAGCTTTCACTTTACCTTATTTGTGATTTTCAATTAAAATATTCTGTTTCTAACTAGAACATTAAAATTAAGAGTCTTAATGTGATCTTTTGAACAAAGATTCCTACGTAGCTCAAAGCGTAAGAAACCATTATCACCTCTGCAAATGGAAGGCCCTTACAAGAGATATGCTGAGAAGCTCTGTTTTTTCTCCTGGCACTCATATTTTCGCCCACCCTATCACCTCCCCTGCAATTTCTGAGATGCTCAGATCCTAGCTGTTTCCACATCAGACACTATTTGTTGACAGTAAGTGTTGTTATGTGATGCGGAATTTTTCGTTTTCCTTCAAACGAGCTTTCTCTATGAATATGATCTGAAGGAAATGTATTATGTGTCAAGGCTAAAGTCATGGAAGACTTTAGAATATAAAATACATGAAAAAGTAATTTTTCCTTTCTGCTGCCTTGAGGGCATGTGGACTTTTTGGTCCTAATGACCTCATTAACTTAGTTACAGCAGTTTAAAAGCTCCTCTTGAGCTTGTGTTTCATGACATAGTATAACCCTCTCATTTTCATTTGAAGGTTGCAATAACATTTCCTAAATTCAACTTACCATATATTGAGATGTTAGATTCCAGCCCCCAACATCAATGAGCTAGGTAATTTAATGCCCAAGTGATCCTGGAATGAAGGTTTGACTGTATTTGGCTAAATCCAGAACATGCTGTAAAATACATGAAACTTAGTCGCAGGTTACAGCTTTCAGCCCAGTCCTTAGGCCATATTACCCACATGTCAACATCACAAAGATTAACATTCATATTAATATTTATTAAGTCAATGACTGTAGGGAATATTTAAAAAAATTTAGGATGTAGGCACAGCCTACAAAGAGCTTACAGTTTGGTGGAGGAGAGAACATTTTCACAAATTAACTAACAAGTGAAGAAAGTATAGGTGTACCCAGTTATCTGATTCAGAACATGAGTGTTGTGTAGGATTCTGATGTTAATCTGCCTAGATAGTTTCGGCCCTTATGACCTACCACATTACACTAATTTTCAGGTGATGTGTTAACCTTCTGACTTGATTCTAAGGCATAATAGAGACTCATTTCTATTATTGTTGGGTAAAGATGAAAACAGACTTTAATGTGACTCTTTAGTTTTCACACTTTTTGCTGCTTTTTTGTCAGAACTTTACATCTAGTACTTGTTTATTTTTTTTGTTAAGATTTTTTGGGGTCAGTATCATAGGTGGACTAGGTCTACTATTAATTCCTGGAGCCCTGGTGGTGCAGTGGTTAAGTATTTGGCTGCTAACCAAAAGGCTGGCAGTTCAAATCCACCAGCCGCTCCCTGGAAACCCTGTAGGGCAGTTCTACTCTGTCCTATAGGGTCACTATGAGTTGGAATTGTCTTGATGGCAATGGTATTTTTGTTTTTGTTTTTAATGCAATTTATAGACAATTTTTGGTCACTTCTTTCTTTCTCAACCTGCTATTTATTGTTCTTTAAAGCAGTCTTAGATGAGATCTTATATCACTATATTGTTTTTGTCATCAATGCACGTTATTATGCTAATGTTTATAATAAACAGTAGCCAACGTGGATGACATTCATGACACAATCAGTCATTGATTTCAACACAAACAAACGCATTGCTGTCAAGTCAATTCCGACTCACAGCGACCCTATAGGACAGAATAGAACTGCCCCATAGGGTTTCCAAGGCTATAATCTTTACAGAAGCAGACTGCCGTATCTTTCTTCTGTAGAGCGGCTAGTAGGTTAAAACAGCCAACCTTAGATTAGCAGCCGAGTGCTTAACCACTGTGCTACCAGGGTTCCTTAGTCATTGATTAGATGCCATAAATTGCCTATACCTTTAATCAAACAGACTTCCTTCTGGAATGTATGTTTGGGTAGAATCTTAAGCCTGGCAGTGTGATTAAGCATTTTTAGCTGCAAGATATGAAATAAAATTATATTATAAATTTGGCCCTTGAAACTGGCACACCATATTTTCTCCCCTTGAAATACCTTGTCTTGAAGTTGATTATCTGAATAAAATCATAGATAGTGAATAGTAAGGAAAAATTCCCAGCCTTGCTCATAATTCGTTGACTGTATTCCTGATGCAGATCCAAGCATTGTTACTTAATAATGTAGTTAGCTAGAGAAATTTGTGCTTTAGTGAACATCCCTCCCCATATGCAATGCAAATTATGCTGCTTATTTTGTTTCTTCCCCTTGGTAATAAACTGTTTTTAAATGGCTTATTTCCTTGTAATAGTGAGAGTTTTGGGGGTTTTCATATGGAATTATATTTTTATAACCTACGGTGGCCTCTGTTGGATTGATTTTTGAGTATTTCATAATAGGAACCTCCTGATTCTTGGGTACCATTTGATCTAAGTAGAAGTGGCAGTGGCTGCTGTCTCTCTCCAGTGTGTAGTGAATATCTATTACTGAGCCATGTTCCAGGCAAGATCCAGGCTGCTGTTGTTGTTATTTGACCATCAAGTTGATTCTGACTCATAGTGACCCTATAAGACAGTGTAGAACTGCCCCATAGGGTTTTCTTGGCTGTAATTTTTACAGAAGCAGATCGCCAGGTCTTTTCTCCCATGGAGCTACTGGGTGAGTTCGAATTACCAACCTTTAGGTTAGTAGTCGAGGGCAAACTGTTGCGCCACCAGGGCTGCCATAGACCCCCATACCAATGGGCTAAACACCAGCACCAGGAAGGCTTCAGAGGTCACACAGCTGCAGGGAGACGTATATTATTTCCAGCATCTTCTTGCCGTGGGAAAGTTCTGGAAACAAGACTGGGCACAGGGAGTTGTTATAGAACCCTTCCAGACCGATTTGAATGCTCTTTCATGCAAACTTTTCTCCTCAGATTTTAGCTAACCTGTAAGATCAGTCCCAGTTAAGGCCTAGAGTGGACCCATTCATTATGAGGCTGTCAAGATTTAGTGGACTTGGACGTTGGGGTCACACAAACCAGGTTTGAATGCTGGCTCTATCTCTGGTAGTGACTTTTGAACGTGACTCAAGCTCTTAGGGCCTCCATTTTTCACATCTGTAAACTATATGAGAAAAAAAATCATATACCTTTCAGGATTTTCTGTGAGGAATAAATAAGATAGTTTCTGTTATGGATTGAATAGTGTCCTCCCCCCAAAAATGTGTGTTGACTTGGCTAGGCCATGATTCCCAGTATTATGTGGTTGTCCACCATTTTGTCATTTGATGTGATTTTCCTGTGTGTTGTAAATCCTACCTCTATGATGTTAATGAGGTGGGATTAGAGGCAGCTATGTTAATGAGGCAGGACTCAATCTACAAGATTAGGTTGTGTCTTAAGTCAATCTCTTTTGAGACATAAAGGAGAGAAGCAAGCAGAGAGGAGAGGGACCTCCTACCACCAAGAAAGAAGAGCCAGAAGCAGAGCACGTCCTTTGGACATAGGGTCCCTGTGCTGAGAAGCTCCTAGACCAGGGAAAGATTAACGACCAGGACCTTCCCTCAGAGCTGACAGAGAGAGAAAGACTTCCCCTGGAGCTGCCACCCTGAATTCAGATTTCTAGCCTCCTAAACTGTGAGAGAATAAATTTCTGTTTGTTAAAGCCATCCACTTGTGGTATTTTTGTTATAGCAGCATTAGATAACTAAGACAGTTTCTTTCTAGTAGCCTACCTGGCATTTGGTAGAATTTCAATGAATGCTATTATTATTATTCGTATTATTGAGGCTTGAACAAATTTCCCAGAAACCCCTTGATATTAGTTTTTGTGGGGCTTTTGCCAGTTCTCATCTACTTGGTGTTTGGTAGGCATGAGTTACCCCTGTTGGTCAACAGATGTAGAGGTAATGTGTTCCTGTCTTATTTTTTGTACTTACAATTTACTAATGTCTGTTTTCTTCCTTAGGGGCTGTTATCATATCGAAGTAACATTTATTGCATCTTGAAAAATGATAAAGTAGTAGCAAGCTATCAATGAACAACTATTTACTGAGTGTTTACTATATAAAACATACTATTTTAGATAGGCCTTGTGTGGGGGATACAAGAAATTCTTAGACAAAGATTCTATCCTTTAAGAATTGTCCATATACTCAGGGATACATCATAACATATTCATAAAAAGACTAAATCGTTTAAGGCAGGAAACAAAGTCAAATGAATAGTATAGGTAAGTATTATAGATAATTATTCTTGATTCCACTCCTTCTGTTACCTCCACCACCAGTCCATCACCAAGAACAATCATCTCTGCTTCTAACATATCTCAAGTACATCCTCTTCTTTCCATTTCTAGCATCACCTCTCAAGTCCATCCAAGACCTCACCATCTCTCTCTGGACTCCTACTCTACCCCCTAACTGATCTCTCTTCTTTCACTCCTGTCCTTCTTCCATTCACTCTTCACCCAGCAGACAAAGTGGTCTTTTAAAAACAGAAATCAGTAAGTTTAGGGTGGGAGGGTATGTACTGTAGGATTTCAGAAATGGAGCGACTCTTCAGAGGCAGTGGATTTAGGAGAAGAAATAGGATAGACATGGATTCAACTCCTGGCCATCAAATATCTACATATATGACTTTGGGTGTGTTATTTAACCTCTTTGAGCTACCTTAACCTGTAAAATGGGGCAAATAATCCCTACTATGCAGGGTGACTGTGAGGAGTAATGAGACATCCATTGGATGCTATCAGGATGTATGTGATAAACAGTAGCTGGTCACATCATTATTTAATTCAGATTCTCAGCTGAGAGTGTGCATCAAAATAAAATTTAGAGCTTTGTAGAAATTTGGATGCCAAGATCCCAACTGTTACTGAATCGAAAGAGTTATCTCTGGGTAGAGGTGGTAGGTGGGACTCCAGCAGGTGAGTTTTTCAAAAGCTCTCAGGTGATTCAGAGGTACAGCTGTTGTTTGGAACCATGAGTTTAATCCAAGCCATGCCAGAATTTTCTCTAAACGTGTTTTGCCAAGGGACTGTCCAACTTAAATAGCTCTCTGGTGGGAACTCATAGAGTCACAGGTCCAGGCTGCTTACCACTAGGGTATCTACTTGAGCTTTTGATCCCTAGTCTCTAAAGACCTGGCCATCAGTCTCTCATCAACCCGGTGAGTTTTGGTATTATTATTATTATTGAATCTTGCAGTCCCATCTAAAGCCACCATGCTGTCCACTATTCTTGGTTGTGTCCAGGATGGAAGTCAGTCTGGTTATTTTCTGTACTCTCATCCCTTTAGTATCTGTGCCTTTTCAGATTCAATTCTCTGTCACTGGGTTACCTCCCACACCTCTCCACCTTATTCTTAACATTCTAGCATCCAGGTACTTAAACGTACATAAACATATATCCTCAGCTTTTCAATGATGCTCCTTCTTCTTCCTCCTGTAACTGAAACCTGGCTTAAACTGTAAGATATTTTGATATCAACAATGATGGGGCAGTCTTATGAAACATTAACTACCTGTTGGTTGGTTGCTCATGTATATACACATATATTCATGTCTTGGAATGTTTTGAGTCAGTAGATATGTCTAAAGGTTTGGTGCTGGGAAAACATGATAAGAGCCAAGGGATCTTGTGTCTGCTAAACATATATGAAAAGGGAATAAAATTCTGAGCAAACATGAGACTCAAAAGGTACAGAGGGTTGGAGAATTTATGAAATAATCATCTTATTCTAGTCCCATAACGGCTCATGACTTGGGTCTGCACTGAGCAGAGACTTTTTTTCATCTTAAAGCCAAGAAACTGGTCAAGAGGGCTGGGCTGTTGTACTGAGGTTGTTATGATAACTCCAAAGACAACAGTTAAAACTGCTCTGGAAAGCTTCCCTCAAAGAAATAACTCTGGGGTCCTGCAATAGATAAGCATCCAACAGAGGACTGAGACGAGTGCAATTCCATTAAATCCACCAATTTTGCATCAGAGACATTTAAGAGAAGCCACTTATTTCTAAGGCCAAGAATGGATGATGGGGAGATGGGAACAGATTATACCATATTCTTTATTTTAAATGCTTTATCTCAATAAATGGACTTCTGTTTTAAAAGGCTGGCCGCCGGGAGTGCTTAATTTTCTTGGCCTTCCTACAGATTGGGGAGAAAACTAAAAAATCAGAATGAATACTGAAAGTTATGTTTTTCTTTCTGTATATGAGCATAAAAGGGACTATAGGTTACATTTAGAATTATTACTGCCATCTTATTTTATATTTATTATGCTTTCTTTTTTTTGTGCTTTAGGTGAAAGTTTACAGAGCAAATTAGTTTCCCGTTTGATAGTTTTTACGTAAAGTGTTTCATGACCTTGGCTTCATTCCCCACAATGTGTCAGCACTCTCCCCACTTCTGCCCTGGGCCCCCTGTTTCCTTTCGTCCTGCTTTTCTGCCCCTTCCTGCCTTCTCATCTTTGCTTTTGGGCAGATATTGCTCTTTTGACCTCTTATAATTGTTCTAAGGAACACGTTCCTCACGGGTGTCATTGTTTATTTTATGGACTTATCTACTATTTGGCTGGAAGGTGGCCTTCGGGAATGGCTTCAGTTTTAGGTCAGAAGGGTATCTTAGGGCCATGGTCCCAGGGGTTCCTCCAGTCTCTGTCAGACCAGTCTAAGTCTAGTGTTTTTTGTAAATTTGATTTTTTGTTCTATAATATTCTCCTGCTCTGTCCAGGACCCTCTGTTGTGATCCCAGTCAGAGCAGTTGCTGGTGGTAGCTGGGTACCATCTAGTTCTTCTGGCCTCGGGGTCACATAGGCTGTGGTTCATGTGGTCCATTAGTCCTTTGGACTAATTGCTCCCTTGAGTCTTCGGTTTTCTTCACTCTCCTTTGCTCTGGGCTGGAAGAGACCAATAGTTTTGTCTTAGATTGCCTCTCACAAGCTTTTAAGCCTCCAGATGCTACTCACCAAAGTAGGATGCAGAACATTATCTTTATGAATTATGTTGTGCCAATTAATATAGATGTCCCCCGAGTCTATGATCCTTTGTCTTCTAGCCTAGGAACTTCATCCCATAAGGTGTTTGGTTATGTCTAAGAGGTTTCCCTGACTATACCCACCTATATATGAGCCACATCTATAGTCATGTGTATAGAAATATCCACCACCAAACCTATATCTGCTAGTGAGTGTGCTCCCTTACATCCTCCCGCACTTCTTGGCGCATCTATCTACCTATTTATCCATTCGTAAACTACTGTTTGTTAATACTATTGTTGCAGGATTGTCTAAGCTACAGTAGTTACCATAGATGCCCTTTATTCTTGTGATCCTCTCAATGTTCTCTCTTGCCGTGGTCATGTTGTGCTGACTTCCCCCATATTATGTATTGCCTTTCCCTTCACCAATATTAACTTGTGTCTTCTATCTAATTGGTAATTTTCGCTCCCTCCCCCTCTCTCATCCCTGGTAACCATCAAAGAATTCTTTCTTTATTATGCTTTCTGAATACAATTGTATCTCTGAGCTCCCCTTATTGTAGAACATGAGAAATGTAGCATGCTTTACTTCTCTTCACCGCTAAAATGCTCAGATTTTATTGAAATAATTTGGAATTTTATTTTCAAGTTATTAATTTTCTTACATTTATAGCCTTTATTTCTAAAGTTCTGTACTAATAGTTATATCAAGCTCTACAATCACATCTAAATGATTACTGAGGCTTATCTGTATATCTTGCTGATTTCATTGCTCAGTAGTGTTTCTTCTAAAGCCCGTTCTCCCCTTTCTTAGGATATTTATTCTGATTCATTTTTTGTTAAACTGGAGTTATTTTTGAGTTTTTTCTCCAGAAAAGATAGATAGATGGATTTTTATTTTAAATTCTAGCACACCTAAAAATGATTTTCTTTTGTTCTGATGTAAAGTATAATTTGTCTGTGTCTAGAATGATAAGGACATAATTCTTCTTCTTCAAATAGTTCTCTGTAAATATATTCCGTTGTCTTCTAGTAGTCAGAGTTCCAGAGGAGAAATTTAATGTCAGTTTTATAATTACAGGTATGTTTCTCTCTGCAACTGATTTTTTTTCTTTGAAAGGTGTGTATAAGATTGAATGTTTAGAAGGTAAATATTTTCTTCAATAATTTGCATTGAAAAGCTCAGAGATTTTGTATGTATTTCCTTTAATTTTCAGTTGACAGTGCTCTCACAATTGCATTATTATCTAATCAGGAATTAATGATCTGAAAATACATAATAAAAGGTACTAAAAATTCTCAGTATTTAAAAGAATCTTGTGATGGCTTATTACATAGCTCAAGGAATTTGCTATAATGTAAATAATCTCATAATCTGACTATCGTCTATGTGCACGTATTTGTAAATTTTGTTAAAGTCAGACACACCTGTTTTCTGTACTTTTGGATAATCTTGAAATTTATATACCCTACAGTTTGATGGGGTTAGTGTTTTCTCTTTTTCCATGTGAATGAACTCTATCATTATTAATTATGTATTTCTAAAATACTAATTATAGGGGTAGAAGTTGGGGCTCATAACTAGTGCTGTGCTACTTCCCATTGCAGAGATCGACTGTGGCAGCCCTCCAGAAGTGCAGCATGCAGTCCTGGTGGGGAATCACAGCTCCAGCCTGGGCAGTGTGGCTCACTATGCCTGTCAAGCGGGCTTTGAGAGCCCTGGAGGAAAGATCACTTCCGTGTGCACAGAGAAAGGCACCTGGAGAGAAAGTACTTTGACATGCACAGGTACAGACTTCATTCTGCTGGGCCCCTGTTACCTGGGAGCAAGGAAGCCAGTGGGACATAAAACCATTCATTTGCTGCCTCACTCTGTGTACCATGCTTGGCTGGGTCACTTATCTAGGTGGGCGCCTGGCTTTAAGTATGTCAGATAAATCCCAAAGATTTAGAGTGGGTTGGGAAAACAAGTTGGATAGAGAAATTTATATGTATCTTTTGAGACTCACTTTAAATCACAGTGATTCCTGTCTCCTCTGCTTGGCTGGCTGAGAAATTTTTCTCCCTGAATGGTTTTCTCAGGGGGCATACTTAAAAAGTCTTGACTTAGCACATGGAGACAGCCTTTCAGAGAGAAAGTGGTATAACGAAAAGGAGTTTTGAGACTTTAGTTCAAATTCTAGCAGTGCCATTAGCTGTGTGTCTTTCTAAGCCTCAGTTTCCTCATCTATAACAGGGAGAAATAAAATCTGCCTTTTCTACTTTAAAGGGTTATGGGGGAATCAAATGAGATCATTTATGGGGGGCATTTTGAAAAGTATAAAGCACTGTGACCATGTTAGGTCTTTTGCTGAAATTGTTAGCCCCACTTGAAGAGGATCTTCTCATGAATGAGAAATATACATATCCTGTGCACATGGCTTCATTTCACACATCTGCCTCCAGGAGACAAAGTGGGAAAAGGCAGTAATTCTTACCATTAGTGATAATCAGTTGAGGGAGGTAACAAATGGCCGTCACATAGCCCCGAATGGCTTTGGGAATGTATTTCTAGATGTTGACTTGCTTGGCTATGATGACACATTTCTGAAGAGTGAAATCTCAAGATAGGTCTGGTCTAGGTCTCTGGTTTGACTAGCAGCAGAACTGCGGTAGAATGTCTCTCGTCTTGCCAACCAAAGTTGTCTGTAGGGAAATCCGGCCAGAGCAAGCAAAACATGTGGACTTCTGATTATTAGTCTATTAGAGCAATGGTTCATAACCATTTTGGGGATGGGAATTTGATGAGTCCATTCATTCAGCAAATATTTGTTTAGCCTGTATTATCTATGAGGAGAGTCCTGGGTGGTCCAAACGGTTAACGTACTCGCTACTACGAAAAGTTTGGAGGTTTGAGTCCACCCAGAGGTACTCTGACACATGTGGGGTTGCCATGAGTCAGAATTGAGTCCATGACAGCTGGTTTTTGGTTTTATTAGTGAGGCACTTTGCTAGACACTGCCTTCTTGAAGTTTACAATACAATAGGGGAAACAGGGCCTTTCCGCAAAGAAATGCACATACATATACTTGTAATGTTTTACCAACAAATTCAGGGTGCTTGTGGACCTTTGAAGTACTTGGACAAAGGCATCCCGGGAGTAGATGGGACCTCAGCTTTGCTGCTGAGGCCCTGCCTGTGCCATGAAATTTCCATATTTGGTCATCTCCACCGTAGATGCAAGAGGTCATAGGCTAGAGACTCCAATCATAGAAACAAAGACGGGTAGACCTGGATGAGAGCCCAGAGATCTAGGTCAACCTTCTCGTAGAGATTTTGCCCAGGACTTACCCAACTTGCGCAGAGAAGTAAGAGCAAACTTATAACTAACACCAAAGACTCCTGGGTTCCATTCTTAATAGTCGGGGAAATTGAGAAGAGGTAATACCATACTGGGCCAGAATGATGGTCAGTACAACCTATTATTGCATCTCTAATAGCACCTCCGAGAGTTATTTGAAGGAAGTGAAGCAGCTGCTGAGGATGCTAAATTCAAAAGTTTGGGGAGGTCTTCCTGGCACAGAGCAAGCTATGGAGTCACTTGTAAGAGAGCTGGGCATAGCTTCTGGACCCTCAGCCATTTGCTTCATTTCTCAAGCTGTTCTGCTTCCAACATTCAGAATTCAGTGGGGGTACAGGGATTAGTCACTACATGAAAAACCAGTGGATCTGCATGGGGCATAGTAAGCTATTAATTAGCTGATGCTTCTAGAGCACTTCGAAGAGCAAACATGTTATGTAACTGCTAATTATAATTACCGTCCTTAGCCTGCCACCTTTCACAAAGTCTGTGACTCCAGCTGCAGCTGTTTCCATGGGTTTTTGCAAGATCTTTGATTTAAGGGAAGAAAAGGCATTCTCTCTGAGAGCTGTGATCTTTCTGTGAGGAGGTCTGTATGCCCTCAATCAAGATTGGCAGCTAAATTCAATTTCCGGAGATAAAGGGGTGATTTACATGCTGATTAATTCATGGTGCAGTGCAGATGATCTCTGGGTGGGTAGGTAGGAGAGGCTTCTGGAAATGCAGTGAGAGATGCTGATCAAGATGGTGCTTGCTCAGCTGCACTCCTTTCGTCTTTTTCCTCCGTTTTCCACCCATTTCTTCATCCCTCCTTCTCTCCCAGTCCACTTGGTGTATTTTGGATTTATCTTCCTCACATGCACACTTCCCCCATCTTCTTCTACTTTTCTGCCTTCTCTTGAATGCCTTCTATTTCTCTTCTATGTTTTTGCTCTGTTTACCCTTCTTTCTATAATTGAATGTTTAGTGCGAAACTGAATGGAATAATGTATCTTTACCTTACCTGGATTAGACCTAGTTACCTTACAAATATTTGTGGTACCCCTATTTCATAGGGTTAGTAGCATAGACTTCTGTATGTTTTTAATGGAGGGTGAACTCCAGCAAGGTGGTAGATCTTTTTTTTTTTTTTCCCCCTAAGGCCAGTTTGGACTGGAAATTCCAGACAGCTGGGAATTAGGCAACTGCTTTAGTGTCTGGAAAAACCCCAGGTGGAAGCTTGGTGTTTAGTGAGTCGGTTTACCTTCAGATCAAAGAGGCTGATTCATTCTTGATAAGACTGTCCCTGGCTTTCATTCTGCACAGGTCATTTGGCTTTTTAAGTTAATAATTATAAGGTTGAAGCTCACCAAGCTCTTAGGAGGGTAACATCTCTACTGGAACACTGTTTATCTGCCAGGATCCTTTCTGTGCCACCTAACCTGACACAGGCACTTCTCCAAATGCCTCCAGGACTCCTGTGAGCCTCTGCCACTTCTGTTTTATTGTTGACCTTCCTCTCCAGTCCAGCGGGGTGGTCATTTGCAGCCACAAGCATTTCAGATGGGAAAGAAAGTCAGCCGGAATAAATGGACACCTCTATATGGACAGCCACATGGGCCGTATGTCTCTGAATATGTGTATAATTTTTGGATCATCAAGCTTTATAGTTGCCACTGATTGAGCACCAATTTCTGTGCCCAGGACTCTGCTAGGGGCCTTAATGCTTGATTTCCTTTAGTCCTCAGAAAAACCCTGTGCAGTAAGTATTTCTATTTTCATTTCATAGATGAGTAATCTGAGGCTCAAAAATGTTAACCAACTTTCACAAGGTCATTCAGGAACTAGCAAATGACAGAGCAAGAATTTCAGCTCAGATCTGTAAGCCCCAGAAGCCCACACTCTCTCTATGACACCAGTGTTTCTCAAACTTGAATTACGTGTATAACACCCTAACAATGTTTGCCATCTCTGAGTATCACACATAATACCTTCTTTAAAACAATTAGTATTTTAATTTAAATTTATAATTAAAAATTATTGATCAAAGAAACTTTGTAATATATGTCATATTAGGAATTTAATGAGCTAGGTGTATTTTTTCTAATATATACAAAAATCAACACATAGTAAATGTATAAAAATTTGTTCATGTACCACTAAATCGTCCTAAAGTGTGTAACGCATTTTAGGAAAGCACTACTTTAATCTACACTATTAATACCCATTTTATGTGACTCTAAATTAATACTTAAAAAAAAAAAAGGCATATCAGAACTCTTATGGCGAAACATACATTTATTCAAAGTATTCACAGTGGAAAAACATACCCTGATTTCAGTGATGCTGCCATTATCAAAATGTGTTTGTTTGGAATCTCTGTTAGGGAATTGCCTTTGGAGGTAGTTTATGAGTTGCATTAGAAGATCAGTTGTATTACTTTTGGAATCCGATGTTGTTTTTTACTAGAAATGACATTGAGCTTCACCATCTGTTTGGGTCACTGAATTTATTCTCTATGACCTTTTACTGTTTTCAAAAATAAAGACGAAGGATATAAAATTGGAAACGAAGAAAGTACACTAGACCAGTCCCTGTCCTTGCACAATGCGACTTCTGAAAGAGTAGTGAGTTCTCACAGTCTTTGTTTCCTCCTCCCATTCTCTTCTCAGCCTACTACGGGGGAATCAGATATTTAGCATCCCCACTTCACTGTAGTTCTCTCATTGAGCTCACTAACAGCCAGCTATTCATTAAATTTATATTCTAATTTCAGTACTCATTCCTCTTAACCTTTCTATAACATTTAGCATTGCTGATCATCTTTCCATCCATTCCTCATTCATCCATCCATTCAACCAATCAACCAAGTAATAAATATTTTGTGAATGTCTATGTCCAAGGCACTGTACTAGATTCTGGGTATAGAGAGATAAACATGGTCTTTGCCATCATAAAGCTTCCATTTAGGAGAGATCGACATTAAACAACTAATTACTAATTATTTAGTTATTACAACTGTGGTAAGTACCACCCAAAATACTGGATGCTAACAGAATACAATATATATGTATATATATTTGTTTGCATACACAAACATACACAGAATCTAAAGCAAAGCAAAGGTACCTTACTACCCTCTGAAGCTTTAGTTCCCCAAATCCAATCCCAAATTCAACTGGACCCTGTGGAGGCCTCCTGTTTTTAAGTCAGAGAGGCCTAAGTATCCTGCAACTGGACAGGCCAAAGGCCTGCTCTACCTACTTCTACCCAAAATCACACCTCAGATCTCATCATAACACTGTGGGCACTCCATCAGGGGGAGAAAGAGCAATATGAGAGTAGGAAGAGAGATTGAACTTGCCCCAATGCCTTGATGACCTGCTCCAGGCCTTTCTTGGGTGGGGGTAAGGAGGCTGTGGGGTGTGGGTAGGGAGGAAGGATGATCATTTACCAGGAAGCATCCTCTCTTTCCTTGACTTTCTAGACATCCCTCTCTCTTAGCTGACCTCTGATGCCTCTTTTGCATTGCTCCTTCTCCTCTGGTCTCCCCGTGGGTTTGGTGTTTCCCGGTGTTCTGCCATTGGCCCAGTCTCTGTATCCTCACCTGCATGCATGCCTTCAACTACTATAAACATATTGGTGACTTTTAAGACTATTTTTTCACCTGAATATTCTGCAGGTAACTCAGTTTTCGCATGTCCTAAACACAAATTCTTTATTCTCTTTCTCACAAACTTGGTCTGCCTCCTCCTATGTTACTTATGAGAACAGTAAAAGGCAATCCATTTAGACTCTTTAGCTGGAAGGCTGGCAGTCAGCCCAGACTCCTCCCTGTTCCTTATCTCTCACCTCCTGTTGATTCTCCTTCAGAATTGTTTCTTGTTTTATAATGTATTGCCTTGATTTGATCTCTTCACCTCTTTGCTGAGTAATTGCTTTGGAGTCTGACAAATCTAGTTTTTAATCCTGACTTGGCTGTTTACTAGCTGTATGACCTTTGGCAGGTTACTTAACCTCTCTAAGCCTTAGGTCTACAAAATGCACACAATAATATTTAGCTTAGGGATCATTTTGAAGATTAAATAAAACTATGCATTTAAAGTTCTGAGCATAGTATCTGGTCCAGAGTAAGAACTCAGTAAACATTAACTCTTGTTATTGTTATTATTGCTTCTTATGACTTCTGTGAGGATGAGCTCAAGTGTACCAAGAGCTAGCAGTGGCTGGCACATGGTAATTGCTTAGTAAATGGCATTGCATTCTTTCTTTGTGGCCTCCAGCTCCTCTGCACTCTAGTCTCTCCTTCAAAATACACCTGAATAATCTTTGTAAGGAGTTCCTGAGTGGTGCAGATGGTTAAGGTGCTTGGCCGGCAACCCAAAGGATGGGGTTTGAGTCCACCCACAGGCACCTCAGAAGAAAGGCCTGGCAATCTATTTTTGGAAAATTAGCCATCAAAAACCCTGTGGAGCACAGTTCTACTCTGACACACATGGGGTCACCACAAGTTGGAATTGACTTGATGGCAAGTGGTTTACTCTTTCTAAGGAGGCAATGGTGGTTCAATGGTAGAATTCTCACTTTCCATTTTGGAGACCCAGGTTTGATTCCTGGACAGTGCACCTCATACACAGCCATCACCCATCTGTCAGTGGGAGGGTTGCGTGTTGCTATGGTGCCGAATAGGTTTCAGCCGAGCTTCCAGAGTAAGACAGACTAGGATGAAAGATGGGATGATCTACTTCTGAAAATCAGCCAATGAAATCCCTATTGATCACAATGGTCTGCAACCGATTATAGGGATAGCGCAAGACTGGGCAGTGATTCGTTCCGACTCTACGACAACAATCTTTCTAAAAACCAAATGGTTCCCATCATTTTCCTGCTTTTAGTTCTCCACTGCTCATAGGAATAAGTCTTGGCACTGCTCTTTCACCACTCTGAATATGCCAAACCCTTTTCAGCTCCAGGCATTCAACCTGCTGTTCTGTCTGTTTGAATGGCTTCCCTACTCTTCAGCTGACTCATCCATTAAGATTGTGACCCCAGAAGCCTGGTTCCCCAGGTCCTCTGGTGAGAGTTGCTGGCTTCTTTCTCTCTGCCCTGCAGTACTTGTCTGTAGCTTTGTTATAATACTTCTCCAGTTGTAATTTACCTGCTTATGTTTGTACCCTCTTCTAGACAACACCCTCCTTGAGGGAAGGACTTATGTTCTGGCCATCTCCGGGTGTGGTAGGAAGGTCGTTGTTTGTTAGCCATGCTGAATGGTGAATGAAGAGCTCAGGAGTTCCAAAGAGAATTTGCAGAAATGTTTTCAGTTGTCAGTACTATTGGAATAACGGCATAGTCTCCCAAGTGATCTCTCTTACAAGGTCAGCATTAATGTAGGTGTTTAATTTCTGATATTCTTATAAAGAATTATTTCCAATTGATTTGTAGACACCTGGAAGGAAAAGCAACAAACTTTGTAAGACTGCTTCTTGAGGTAAAATATCTGACCTCCCTATAATCGGGTCTGAACAAACCAAGCTGCTCTCTTTGAAATGCTCAACCTTCTCACAAATTTAAGTCCCATCTGTTAAGAGAACATGGCACAGGCTGGAGGCAGATGGCATCTTTGAGGTGTCATTTGCAGTTGTCATAGTGAATGAGCAAAAAGGAAGGAAAAGAAAGGAAACCTTCATGTCTGTGTCTCCATTCTAATCTCTGCTTAGGTGGCAAAGGGGCCCAGAGTGAGAAGGAAATTTGCTTTTCTGGCAAATCAGAGAGATGAAGGGTGAGATGTTTTCTTTTCCTTATGGGCAAGGTATGAGAGACGTGTGAGCAAGCAGAACAGTCCAGAGCCCAAGGGTTTTAAAGGGCAGTGGAGAGGGAAGTGGCCAGGAATATTGAGGCTTGTTCAGGCTAATAAAAGACCGGTGCCAACACCGTTTTTATGTTACCTGAGGGAGTCAATTGATAGGTTCTTTGCATCTCTTAGGGTACCCAGGTCACAACTGGAGTATTTGATTTTAGATTATCTGTACTCTGGGAAGAAATGTTGATATAGAGACCCAGGAATGCTTTAGACAGACTGGGAATTTTAGTCTTTTTGTTATTGTAAATGGAAATGTTTTCTCACTTCCATTTTTGTATTGTTCATTGCTAGTGTAGAATACAGCCTCTGGTATCTCTCCAGGAATTTGCCTGCTTTTCTCTCCCTGCCTATATTTATTCTCACTTACTGAGAGCCGGCATAGGCTTATCCAAGACCAGGTAATGTGGGACACAGAATCTTGTAATGCTGCCAATGGGATGCTTTAGTAAAGATGGAAAATTTCCTATGGGAAAAGAGATCAGTGTGCTAGGGTCAAATCCAAGGTGGCATTGGTTTTTGGTAGGAGAAATGAGTTGGTCCTACAGATGCCTAACGTGCTTCAAGGCAAGCTTCCCTTCCTGCTTGGAGGCTGAGAAGAGATTTAAAGAAGGGAGAGAAAGGAGCTGTGCTGAAGAGTCATTTTCATTTTCTAAGATGGGAATTATCTTTCCCACTCTCTTGATGAGTGTCTCACCTTGGGTTTTCCAGAAAACAGAGCAGAGTGCTTACGTTTATTATGCAATACGGTGTAAAGGCACAGCAAGCAGGAATGAGGACTAAGGTGAGTGAAGCAGAGGAGGGAGAGCCAATATAAGGATGCTTTATTGCACTGGTCTCCACTCGGTGCAGCTAACTGCTCCACCTGTGGACTGTGCCCGGAGAATCTGGAGAAACTGCATAGTCGTAGGACTGCCCTTCAGGGGAAAGGAAAGGGGAAAAGATTTATCCACTAGTTCCTGTCCTCATGGGGTGTAAGCCCCCCTACACCTCCATGCTTGGGCATGGGTATTGCAGCAGGGAAGCCCTAGAACAGGAGGCAAGGCACGGTCATGTTGTCAGAGCCCATGTAGAGCTGGAACAAGGAACAGGTGAAGCTGAGAGATTTGGAAGAATCCATAAGAAGTGCCTATGGATTCAAGCGAGAAAGCTTTGAATTTTGGAATATTCCTGTTTGGTGAAATGGGGATTCCCTTCCCCAGGGACAACAGTATGGTGACTTCTGTCTACAGGGAATTTTAGTCTTTTTGCTATTGTAAATGGAAATGTTTTCTCACTTCCATTTTCATATTGTTCATTGTTGGTATATACAATACAATTGATTTTTGTAGCTTGATTTTATATCCTGTAACCTTACTGAACTCGTTTCTTAGCTCTGATAGTGTTTTTGTGGATGTCTGAGGATTTTCCATGTACAAGATCATGCCATCTGCAAACAGAGGTCGTCTTACTTATCTGCAGAGAATTTGTTTTAAAGAAATAAAAAGCTGGATCTGCACTCTTTCCCATTTAAACATCTTCCCAGGTTGTTAACAGGTCCGGTAGAGACTGTGTTACCTCAAGGAACCAAGGCCCTAATGTTGCCAAATTCATTACATAGAATAAGGGGAATCTGCCTGGGTAGTGTAAATGATTAATGTGCTTGGCTGCTAACCAAAAGGTTGGAGGTTTGACTCCACCCAGAGGCACCTCAGAAGAAAGGACTGGTGAACTAGTTCTGAAAAATCAGCCATCGAAAATCCTATGGAGCACAGTTCTACTCTGACACACATGGGTTGCCATGAGTCAGAATCAACTTGTTACTGGTTACTGGTCTCAACATGCACAGTATTTAAAAGGAAAAGAACAGCCCCCAAGAAATCACTGTCTTTCTTATAGATCAGGATTAAATAGCTTTATTTAATGGAGTTCAGATGTGTTCTGTGGAGAAATTATTTCATTTACCCAGAGCTGTTCCTGAGGAATGGGCCTGTCTGGCGATACATGCCATTTCCCCTCTTGGAAACAACAGTGACTTGAAAATAAGAATGCTCCATCAGCTGGTTGGGGTGAGGAAGGGAGATGCTGATCTTACCTGGGCAACTGCATGGAAGATCTAGGTCTCAGCTCTAGGCCCTCTTTCTGTTCCTTCTGAGTGGAACGCCACTGGCATCCAGTGGCCTGTCAGACTAACCACAGGTTGGGATTCTTTCCCATAGTTAAGCTGGATTTTGCCTTTTCCTTAAGTCAGGTAATGGGCCAAGCTCATTCATGGTGAAGAGAACTTGGGTGATTGGCCTGGGATAGCTTGAATCACCTGATGCGTTATCTGGATCACAGCATGATTGGTGATCAGCAGAGATATCAGCTGTGCAAATAAACTAAGGCTTGCCCTCCAGCAGTGGTCTCCATTAGGATTTTTCCAAAGCCCATGGATACTTTTTGTGAATGGACTCTCTCTTTTTCTATTTTAGAAATAATAACAGAAATTAGTGATGTATTAGTGTTTAATAACACCTGCATGAGGTGGAAAATAAACCCAGGAAGAATGAATGCCAGGATTGTATATGTGGTAAGTAAAGTGATATACTTTTTCTGCTAGGACAGAAATGGTAACACCTGAGAATACAAATCAGAGGGACTTCCGAAAGAGCGTCTCAATCTAGTGGCTTTCCAATCCCATTTTCATTTTAGAAAGTGAACAGAATTTTTAAGATGTCTGGATCATTTTATTATTTTGCGTTTTTGTCTTTAACATATTTGTCATTTGACAGGGTATATGTGTAGGGGATGTATTTATACTTGACATCATCATTATTGCTTGTTTCCAAGCACTTACATTTCACTCCCCCAGCACAGATATCTGCTGACTTTGGTGACAATGCAGCAAGTGGTCCTCAGGCTGTGACTGCCTCCACTGATCGCTGGTCATTTGTGTGCGGAATAACACTCCCTAGAGAGATGCCTCATTTTGTGCCACTTTTAAGGGTTTATTGATTATTGGGCTGGTCAGACTTCATTATCAGACAGCTCATAACAGAGGTTTCTCTTATTTATCCTCCCTGGTTGAGCAGTGTGGTGTAAAATGGAAGAGTAGGTGAATAGAATCCAGTAGCACAAAGATCTCTCTCAGTAGTTTTAACTGGAATCATGGTGAGTTCACTTGTCTTTTCCTCTTATCAAGATATCCATTAAAGGACAACCATTGAACTTGATGGAATCAGTTCATAAGGAGACAGTTAACTTGACCACAGACAGCAGGACCCCAGAAGTGTGCCTAGACCTGTACCAAGGCACCAACTACACTGTGAGCATTTCCACCGCCCCTCCCAGACGCTCTGTGCCAGCCTTCATTGGGTTCCAAACAGCTGGTAGGTGGAGGTAAAGTCTCATTTCCTTGTAGAAAACGCTAAGTACCAGATGTGGGAATATGTACTTCAGAATCAACCATGCAGAATAGTTCGTGTTTGCTCTCTGAGACTGAAGCCAATGGGATGTAATTGGTCCAGGGGTCCGAACCAGAGCAAGTCTAGTAGCAGAGATTGCTATCCTGTTGGTGCCAGGCTGAATGCACACGGAGGTCTTGTTTCTCAAATGGATCCAGTGGTTGACATTAAGGTAACAAAAAGGCATTTAAAAGAGGAGCTCATTAGTTGATAATGCAGGGAATGCTCAATTTTCCAAGGCAATGGAAGGTAGTTATCTGGCTTACCTTTGGTGGTTGTTGTTAGGTGCTGTTGAGTTGATTCCGACTCATAGCGACCCTATAGAAAGAGTAGAACTGCCCCATAGGGTTTTCAAGGCGCGGCTAGTGGATTCAGACAGCCAGCCTTTTGGTTAGCAGCCATAGTTCTTAACCACTGCGCCACCAGGGCTCCTTACCTTTGGTAGGAAACTCAAAAGTCATTTCTGGCCTTTACTTATGAGAGAGGAGGAACCAGGGAAGCTGGTCCAGAAGCTTCACATCCAGGATGGCAGCTGACCCCAGAGATGATTGGGGTGGGAAATCAAGTTGAGAGCAGGTGAGTGGATGGGGAAAGTAGCCTCAGGATGCAGAACTATTGGGTGAAAACAGGAGTCAACAGGAGGAAACTTCAAGAAATAGAAATAAACCTCATTGCACATAGTTGTTACATGGATTTTTATAACAACACTGTGACAGTTACAATAAGTTGGGTTTTTTGTTATTGTTTTTTAAACAATTCTGAATTCTGGTTATGGAGTATCAGGACTAATTAAATACCTTCTAGGCAAACCTTGAGAAGCCATTAGTGTCATTTATTATTTTGGGGGAGTTAAGGTAGTTCTCAACTAGTTTTTTTATGTCCCACTTAAGAAAATGTACCTCACCCCGTCAGGTGTTACTGCCACTAGGTACGGATTTGGTAGAAATAATTGAAAAGTTAGCTAGTGTTAACAATAGAAGACCAACTAAGAAATCACACAAATTAGGTCTCTGGGTACTTATATAAATTTAAAATTATTTGTATAAATAAAACAAAATTATTTCTTCCTAAATAAATAATACACTGGCAAAGATATTGTAAAATTAATATGGTAACTAAGTAGAGAAACTTTTACAAAGTTAGTAATAAACTGGTATGAATTTATTAGGGATAGATGTTTTTAAAAGATCATCCGAGGACTTCAAACTCATTTGTTGCTGTCCAGCCTGAATGACAATAGTTGTTTCGTGTTAGCTGTTTTTACTAATACTGGATTACCTTTTCAAGTTAATTTCCACTGGAAAAAGCATGATCTTTGGAGTCAGACCTGGTTTTCATCTTAACTCTGCATTGAAGAGTTGGGTGACCATGGCTAAGCTATTTAATGTCCCTGGGCCTCTTTCCTCTGTCTGGAATTTTAAATGGAACTGGATTAAATTTGCCAGTTAAACTAGAGAGAATTGAGATTTATATTGAATCATCCCAACTGGGAACAAGGTATGTTTCTACATTTACTTAATAGCTGCTCAAGTCTTGTCTTTCCCCCTGGGTTTTTTTTTAAACACACAATTGTAGAGATTTGTCATTCTCTTCCTCTAGATCCTGTCTGGCTTCCATATCCGGGTTATGCTAGTTTTCTTATAATGAAGTGGGAATTTTTTCATATTTTTTATGTTCTGGAAAAGTGTTTATCACTTTGGAATTATTCTCTTCCTTTGAAGTTGGACAGATTTGCTGATAAGATCATTTAAGTTTCACCCCTTTGAAGAGATAATTCTTAGACAACTTTGTCAATTTCTTTCTGGCGCAATGGTTAAGCACTCGGTTACTAACTGAAAAGCTAGCATTTCAAATCCATCCAGAGGTATTAGGAAGAAAACGTTCCTTCCGAAAGATCACAGCCATTGAAAACCGTATGGAGCGCAGTTTTACTCTGAGACACCTGGGATCACCATGAGTTGGAATCAAGTTGACAGCAACCGGTTTTTTTACGTCCCCTACACTTTCTTGAGTCAATTTTTATAATTCATAGTTTCTGAAAAAGTGTCCATTTGGTTCAGATTTTAAATGTATTGGTCAAATGTCATATGGAATATTTTGTTTTTAACTCCCCTGGGGCTATAGGTTATATCCCTTTTCTGATTTCTAATTTTGCTTTTCTTTCTCTTTTTTAATTGTTTGGATTAGCTTAAGTTGTCTATTTTATTACTAATTTTCCCACAAAGAATGAACTCTTGAGTTTTTTAATTGTTTTTTTAATATATTGATTTCTTCTGTTTATTATTTTCTTCTCTCTGCTTCCCTTAAGTTGGTTATATTGTTCACTTTCTAAATTTTTGAGTTGAATGCATAATTCAACCTATTTCCATCATTTTCTGTTTGATAATAAAAGACTTTAACAGTTTTTTCTCCCTTCAGGATTTGAGCTTTGGCAGAATTCCTTGGGCATTGATACATGTTCTTTTTATTCTTAACTTTCAAGACATGATACAATTGTACTTCCCTAATGTCCAATAAAGTTGAAAATTTTTTCATGTACTTATTGGCCATTTTAATATTTTCTTTGGAATAACATCTGTTCAAGTCCTTTGCCCACTTTTTATGTGTTTATTGTTGTAGTTTAAGTGAAAGTTTACATTTTAAGTTAGTTTCTCATACAGAAATTGGGTTGTTCGTCTTTTTGTTGTTGAATTGTAGGTCTTCTTATTTTTTAGATAATAGACCCTTATCAGATATGATTTGCAAGTATTTTCTCCCATTCTGTAGGTTATCTTTTTCACTTTCTTGATATCTTTGCCTACTTTTTAAATTATCTTTAAATGCTATTTAGATAGCAGTGCTAGGAGATGGTATATATTGAGAAACTTTCTGAGAAAAGCTTTATTTTTAGTAGTTAAGTTAACCAATTACATTATTATTTGTGCTATGATTTTCCTTTCTTCTGTCATCTTTTATTTTTTCTCTTTTTAATGCTACTTTGATATGTCCTTTGTTGTCACCTTTATATATTTTAAAAAAACAAAAATCCTATTTGGTTGTGTATTTCTCTCATTACCAGTGTTAAGACTGAAATAATTAGCTTCTCCCTGAATAAGAAAGGAAGTTCACATTCTTTACTTCCTTTTAGTCCTTCCCCTTCCACTTCCCTTAGTACTTGTTGGTTTAATATGACCTTTTATTTCCAGTTTCTTATTTTTATTCTTAGCATGTATTATATCTTTAAAGATTTTGTTTTTACATTGATTTATAGCAATGTTTATAGCAATTTTTTAAACTTAGGTATAGATTTGACAGTTTCAGTGCTTACTGCCAGTGCTTTTATACCAGTTTGGTATGTCGTTGTGTGCCGTCGAGTCGATTCTGACTCGTTGCGACTCTATAGGACAGAGTAGAACTGCCCCGCCATGTGAGATTTCCTGTCTGCTCTCGTTGGTCTTCCATTTTCTCTTTTTTCTGTTCATTTTTTTTTTCCCTTTGTATTCTGTGAGTATGTGACAAGTGTGTTCTCTGTATGCATCTCTGTGCTGACATTCGTGATCTTTACCATTTCGAATACATTTTCATTTCTTTGTGTGTGCATGTTTCTATCTCATCTAGTTCTGTTTTTATTTCTGCCTCTTTCAACCAGTTCCTTCTGCCACAGTCTCTTATCATCTCACCCTTTATCTCTTGTTTAAATCCATCTTTAAAATTTTTCATTGAAAAATGAAAAATTGAAAGAACAAAACAGATGCTGCCGAATTTTACCATTACTTTTCTCAATAATTTGTTTTTTTCAAAAGTATGCTCATTCTTTGCCTCCGAAGCACTATCTCCCTCTCCTTTGTGGAATCATTTCATGTGTTCTTTTTTTTGGCTCCTAGATTACTTATCCTTGGAAGGTAAAAGTTTATCTAGGTCTGTTATTTCTCTCAAACTAAAATGAATGGCATTTCTTTTGATCTTACTTTTTATTGTATGATATTAATATACGTATCTCAGATCTCATCTAGCAGGATTTACTACTGGCCAGATGATCCAGTGGCATCCCTGGGTGGTGCAAATGATAAGTGGTTGGCTGCTAACTGAAAGATTGCCAGTTTGAGTCCACCAAGAGGAAGAAAGGCCTGGCAATCTACTTCTGAAGAATCAGCTATTGAAAATCCTATGGAGCATAGTTCTACTCTGACACACATGGGGTCACCATGAGTTGGAATCAACTCAGTGGCAACTGGTGGGGGATAATCCAGTGAGTTGGGCTTGGAGAGAGAGGCTGTGAGAAAGCCCACTGCCCTGAGCATTGTTTCTGAGCACTTTGTTATCTTGATTAAAGCTGTTGCTCTTGAACCTGCTCAGCATTGCCGGCTCCTCTGTGGTATTACAGACTGTAAAGGCTGGAAAGAGCCCAGTCTCTCCTACTGCCAACCCAGGCTTTCTGGCATGTGGAGTCTTCAGGTCCCTAGGCCTCCCCTTGGCCACTCTTCCCCGTTTATATATATATATATATATATATATGTATAAACTGTAAAAACCCAAACCCTTTGCCGTCGAGTCAATTCCAACTATAGCAAACTTATAGGACAGAGTGGAACTGCCTGATAGGGTTTCCAAGAAGGGGCTGTGGATTTGAACTGACAATCTTTTGGTTAGCATCCGAGCTCTTAACCACTATGCTGCCAGGGCTCATATACACACACACATAACCAAAAACCAAACCAGTTGCCGTCGAGTCGATTCAGACTCATAATGACCCTATAGAACAGAGTAGAACTGGTCCAAAGAGTTTCCAAGGCTGTAATCTTTATGGAAGCATACTGCCACATCTTTCACGTCTTTATCCCACAGAGCAGATGGTGGGTTCAAACCACCAACCTTTTGGTTAGCAGCCAAGAGCTTACCCACTGTATATATACTGTGTGTGTGTGTGTATATATATATATATATATACACACACATATGTATATGATATTTACCCTGGTTGCCTATCAGAATTGTCTGGTGAACTTTAAAGTAATACAGATGTTCAAGCTTCACTTCAGACCTGCTGTGTCTGAGTGATTCTGATGTGCAGCGAGGGCTGGGAACCACTGGGCTAAATGATTCCAGATGGAGTATTCTTCACTTACTTGTCCTGTGCCCTATGCTTGCTTCCAGCTCCCATCTCTGTGGATACCAGTTCTTCTCCACTTCCTTCATTTCAGACTTGGAGTCCATGCTCCTCTCCTTGGAAGGCAGGTTTCACAGTAGCTCTGTGTCTTTCTTCAGCCTGGTCTCTTCCACTCTGTGCTGAGCAGAAATGTCGTCATGTTACTGCCTCATGTATGACTACCAATCCTTCTTTTCAACCCAGATGCAAATTTTGACCTATGTTTACTTATTCTCAGTCACTTCTGTCAGGATTGGGGGTGAGAGGTAGGAGCCTATATTATGTGAGAATCATATTGAGATGGGAAGTATGCAGATAGTACTTCTGCTTATGTTCTGCTTGTATATAGACATATACTGTACCTGGTGTTTCTTACATGCATTCAGACACACATACGTTTATTAAATATGTACATGTGGTACTCCTCAAACCATATGCATACATGTGATAATGTTTGTTTCTTATGTTTTTGTTAAATCTTTAAAATAAAAGTTGTGAATATAAAGAAGAGTACCGTGATAGGTCTTCAGCTTCTCTCTCTTAATCATATTTTTACATTTTCCAATTATAGCCAGGAATATTTTCTCCTAGGTAATTACCTTGCACTGCATATGTCAGTGATGTTTAAAATGTTGTGGAGAATTCTGATTTTGACTAAAATAATTTGTTATCCTTATTACTTCTTAGGTAACAAATCTCCCTTCAGGGAAATACATATAAAGGTAGTTATAAAATAGACTTCCTGACAGACACTTAAACTTTTTCTCATTGGTAGAAAACATATAGGCTTTATTAGTAAATTTGCTTTTCTTTAAGAATTACCCATGGTACTCCTGGACTCTCTGTAACTTCTTTAATTGGTTAGTAACAAACCTCCTCTTTTTGATTACATTGAAAAAGTAGCACATTGAAAGAATGAATTAGACTGTTGGAGGCATGAAATGATTTTTCTGTACAGTGGTTAAAGCAGACTTGCTTTGTGATTATTTTATTGCCTTAGTACCCAGCTGTGAGTAGCTCTTGAGATGCTCTCTGCTGTGAGAACGAACATCCTCTTTTGTGGTCATCTACTTTCTGGACAAGTTTTAGGTTGGAAGGAACCCTCCCTGAGAGCTCTAATTCATGACCTTTGACTTTTATTCGTCCTTTTTGTTGTTCTCAGACTTTTCTGTCTTCTGCTTACCTTCATGCCATTTTTCTTAGGGACTCTATGAGTCAGAATTGACTAGACAGCATCGGGTTTGGTTTTTTGGTTTATCCAAGTGATGCGGAAACCCTGGTGGCGTAGTGGTTAAGAGCTGCAGCTGCTAACCAAAATGTCAGCAGTTCAAATCTACCAGGTGCCCCTTGCAAACCCTACGGGGCATTTCTACTATGCCCTTTAGGGTCGCTATGAGTCGAAATCGACTCGACCATGATGGGTTTGATTTTTTTGGTGATCCAAGTGATATGGTTAGCTTTCTAAAAATATCACAGTTCTGTTACTTTTTAGAGATCTTTAACATGCGTATTTCCTTCGAGCTCTCAGAAGTCTTGTGATGTAGGAAAAGCAATGCTGCATTATCTTGATTTTACAAATAAGGCACGTGAGGCCCAGAGGGGTTAAGTAACTTAGCTAAGTTCATACAACTAAGAAGCTGTAGAGCCAGGACTTGAAGTTAAGTCTGCTGATGCCAAATTTGTCACTCTTCCAGTTAAATACCCTGTCCACTCTCATAAGATGTCAGAGTTTCACTTGTGCTGTGCTTAGCCATGACATGTTTTGTTAAGATGGTGCAACTTTCCTATATGTTGTCTTTTCTGTTTTAGAAGATGATATCTTAGAAGATGATGGCACTTTCAATATTTCAATGTTTAATGAAACTTGTTTGAAGTTGAAGAGGCATTCTATGAAAGTTGGATCAGAACAAGTGTACCAAGTAAGAAGACCTCTTTTGCTCTCAGAGTTGTGTAACTTAAACATTTGAGTGGCCTGCAAGTGTGGATCCAAAGTATTTAAAAACTACCAATGAAATGAACTTCCAGAGAATTTGTGATTATTGTTTCAAGAGTTGGTAACTGCAAGTAAGGGACTATATTGGAGAAAGACATTATGTTTTGTGACTTGTTATAAATTTTCCTTTCCAGTATTTCACATTTATTGTGTTTTATTTTAGTGTGTTTATTAATTATAGCTTATTTTGTCATTAAATACACAGATTTTTAAAACTTATTGCACGGCCATTGCCTTTAATTGATTTGAGTTTTTAAATATCACAAATCTTAAGTAAAATTTCTTAGGTAGGAGCTGAGATTGTTACTTTTGTATCAGTTTTAGTACCTTGCATATTATATGGCAGAGAATAGTCTCAGTAAATATTAAATTAAAATTAATTCATTCAATAACAACTTATCAGAAAAACATGGTGATTAGGACTTGCAAATTCCAAGTCAAACTAATAGAAATATACAAGTAAACAGGCAAATATACTGTGGTATAATGAGAGCTTTGATAAAAAGTAAATAGATAATGGAATGGGAGATTGTGTGTGTGTGTGTGTGTCCAGGTACAGTTTTTTACTAGAAGCAAAGACTGTCCTGACTTGTAGAGGAAGGAGTAGGAATTAACCAGATAAAAGAGGTAGGGTGAGGGTGAAGAGGGTACTGCAGGCAAGTAGAGTAGCATATTGGGTAATAGAGATTATGGCTGTCTCAGAAACCAGAGAAATCAATGGAGAGTAGAAAGAGATGAAGCAAAAATCTAAGCAGTGGACAGATCATAAAAAGCCTGGTATGCTTTCATTTTGGGTTTGGATTTTATTTTGATGTCTATGTGGACCACTGAAGAATTTTAAACAGGGAAATGAAATATTCAAATTTCTACATAAGAAAGAATGCTGGGGCTAGAAACATATTCAAGTGCCCAAATAATTTAATACAAGATAAAGATGATATTTCAAATTAGTAGAGAAAGTAAGTTTAATTCAGTAAACGGTTCTGGAACAATTGATTAACTACTTGGTTAAGAAAACAAATCATTTCTACCTCACATCCTACATAAAATGATTAAAGTGTTAATTGAAAAAAATTGAGACCCGGAAAGATATAAAACACAACATAGGTAAATAATTATCTGATAATAAAAGCAAAGAATGAAAATGGACAGATTTGATTACTTAAAAATAAAAATCTTCAGTGCGTATAAACTTTAGTAGACAAAATTAAAAAGAAAAAGATAAAAAAGAAAGTATTTATTATATATATACTGTACAAAGATTAATTTATATAATATGTGAAATGCTTTTAAAAAATCCATTGGAAAAAAGTGAACATTAAAAAGTAGGTTGCAAAAGAGCAGATAACATATTGCCAAAACACACATGAAAACATGCTATGCCTCACTAGTAAGAAAGAATATATAAATTAAACCATGAGATGCCACAATTCTCCTGTAAACTTGGAATAATGAACTGATAATACCCAGCATTCTTGATGGTACTCTTAAAATAGCTGCTGGACACTTAAATTAGTATAACTGTTCTGGAGTGGTTACTTGTTAATTTCTGTCTAGAAATTTACTATAATTAATATTATCCAGACATATACAGGAAGGTTTAAAGTGTTAAAAAGCAAAGGTGTCACTTTGAGGACTAAGGTGTTCCTGACCCAAGCCATGAGGTATTTTCAATTCCCTTATATGCATGTGAAAGCTGGACAATGAATAAGGAAGACCAAAGAAGAATTGATGCCTTTGAATTATGATGTTGGTGAAGAATATTGAACAGACTATGGACTGCCAGAAGACCGAACAAATCTGCCTTGGAAGAAGTACAGCCAGAATGCTCCTTCCTTAGAAGCAAGGATGGCAAGACTTTGTCTTACTTACTTTGGACATATTATCAGGAGGGACCAGTCCCTGGAGAAGGACATCATGCTTGGTAAAGTAGAGAGTCAACAAAAAAGAGGAAGACCCTCAACGAGATGAATTGACACAGTGGCTGCAACAGTGGGCTCAAGCATAGCAATGATTGTAAGGATGGTGCAGTACCAGGCAGAGTTCCATTCTATCGTACAGTGAGGTCACTATGAGTCAGAACCGGCTTGATGGCATCTAACAATAACAACATACAGGAAAGTTAAGCTGTAGAGGTGTTCTTTGAAGTTTTATTTATAATAGGGGAAACTGGAAACAACTTAAAGGTCAGTCATATCGTAGGACACTATGCAGACATGAAAAATGTACTTAACACTGGATAGATAGCATTTACTGTTACTGACTAACACTTCTGCTGAAATGGTATCTTGTTTTTCTCCTGTTGGTTTGAGAACTCTCTGTCTTCCAGAAGATTCCCTTCCTCTGCCCCTCCTTTAAATGTTGATCACTGTCAAGGTTATGCCATGCCCATCCTCTTGTCATTCTGTACCCCTTCTTTGGGTGATCTCACCCAATCTCTTGCCTGCCTTAACTGTCTTCATGCCCATGACTCCAACATCTATTTCTCAGGCCTCTTCTATCCTGTTGGGGACCTGGTGGCGCAGTGCTAAGAGGTCAGCTACCAACCAAAAGATCAGCAGTTTGAATCCACCAGCTGCTCCTTGGAAACCCTCTGGGGCAGTTCTACTCTGTCCTATAGGGTCACTTATGAGTCGGAATTGACTTGACGGCAATGGGTTAGGTTTTTGGTGTTAATCTATTCTATTAGTTCTAAACCCTGTACAGGTAGTCCCTGGATTATGAATGAGTTCCGTTCCTAAATCTGTCCTTAAGTCAAATTTGTATGTAAGTTTGAACAGTTAGATACTGTTCGTATCTAACATCAAACATTTGTCTTAGTATGTAGTACGTAGTGTATCTTTCTATGCATAAAAAAAATTAAAGAAACACTTCCAGATACACTAAAACATCTTTAACATAATAATACAGTAAAAATAATAATGTTTTGATGTGTGTCACAAAGTAGTGCCCATTTGTTATTACAACCCATTGTATATAACTCAAATTTTTAATATAATAGGCTTTACAGGGGTTGGTTTGTAAGTACGGGTTGTATGTAAGTCAGGGGACTGCCTGTACTCCCCAACCAGCTTCATTCTCTCTTTTGCTTTGTCTTTTCATATGCCATCTTCCTACCTGCAATTCCCTTCCTTCTTTTATCCCACCAGGCTAACTCCTGTTCATCCTTTAACACTAGTAGAAGACCTTCAATGACCTCCTCCTCCAGCTGTTCTTGTTATCTGAAATGTTTTTGCTCCCCTGACCTTTCACTCCCCAATTCACCTGATTCACGCTAATTTCTTCCTCACTCCACAATTAAGTTGAAGATGGCTTCCTTAATTCCCAAAGAGGGAGTCAGGTGTTTCTCAGTGCTTGTACAGCCTCATGTATTTTAAGACTTATCCCTAAGTATTTTATGTGCCTAGATACTTACCTGTGAATTCCTTGAGATTAGGAACTGTATCTTATTTGTTATTGTATCCCCAACACTAAATATTCAGGCTGGCAAATACTAGGCAAATACTGATTTAAGTGTCCAGCAGCTATAGATATGTTTATAGAACAAATTAATGACAGAGAAAAAACTTTTTAATATATTGGTAAGTGAAAGGACTATGTTATCAAATGGCACATACAGTGTGATTCAAAGTTTGTAACTAAAAAGTAATTTTTGTCCATATTTGTGTAGACTAAGAACTACATGGAATATAGAGTGGAGATTGACTTTGCAGAGATGCAGCGTACATAGTTTTGTGGGTTTTCTCCAGTAGATGGCAGAGGCCTAAATGTAAAACAGGGTTTGGAACCAGTTCCGGTTTGAAGCTCTGCTGAAAATTTGCATTTCTAACAAGTCCCCTGCTGAGAATTATGGTGATTCTTATGTATGACTTCCCGGGAACTTATTAGAAATAATACATAAGAATCACTGGTTATTCTTAAGCATAACGTCCTGGGAACTTGTTAGAAATGCAGATTCTCAGCAGAGATTCCAACCAGTTGGAAGCCCTGATGTAGATAGAAGTGGTGAAGGCAAACAGACTGACCAGGTGTTTTGAGTTTTCTCGAATGGGTGGAATTGAGAGCGTAGGGGCAAGCGCATTGAGGGTATTGGAATTGAAAATGGTTGAAGTGATGGACAGTGGTATCTGGGATAGGTGGGGGAGGTGAGGATGTCAGAATATTGGTAGAAAATATTGAGTAAGTAAATCTTAGGCATTGTGGGAGTAAGTGGTCTAGAAGAATAGCGGATTGTGAGATCTTGGTAGAGCAGTTCTCATGATGACATGGGGTAGGGTTTGGCCATGAATGTTAGTGGCTAAGTGGATTTGGAGGGAGTTCATAGCACTGAGCTAAAAAAAACAACAACTGTGAGGCCAAATTTTGGACGGCTTATCTATAAGGACCTTTAAGTTGCCTAATTCCAAAATAATGCTAGGAATTGGGGGAAAGAGGAATCTTCATGAACCAGGTGTTGAGGTCTTGGGCCTGTGGAACGCTGAGGGGGGATAGAAGGTGATATAACCAATGACATGCTCATCAAAGGAAATGATAAACACATGGGAATTCTCACCAGCTATAGTGCATTGTGGTGGTGTAGTGGTTAAGAACTATGGCTGCTAACCAAAAGGTCGGCAGTTTGAATGCACCAGGCTCTCCTTGGAAACCCTATGGGGCAGTTCTACTCTGTCTTGAAGGGTCGCTATGAATCGGAATCGACTTGACGGTAACAGGTTTTGTTTTTTTTAAAGTGCATTGGGAGCCCTGGTGGTGCAGTGGTTAAGTGTTTTGTTGCTAGTCAAAAGATTGGCAGTTCTAATCCACCAGCTGCTCCTTGGAAACCCTATGGGGCAGTTCTACTCTGTCCTATAAGGTCTCTATGAGTTGGAATTGACTCAACGGCAATGGGTTTGATTTGTTTTTTGGTTTAAAGTGCATTGATTCGTAAAGGGCTGATTATATTACTTCTGAGACCTTCACATTTTCCCACCTATAAATCCCTATTAGGAAACCTTGGTGGCATAGTGGTTCAGTGCTATACTGGCAAACCAAAAGGTCAGCAGTTTGAATCCCTATTATACCCTCAGGTTGAGTTGGCAATGGATAGAGTATGACTGGGTTAACAGTGTGAATGATGGACCAAAACATCTTTTACCAGAGCTCTCATAGGAAGGAACAAGTGAAATACCATTGCACAGTTGCTTTGAATACATAATCTGGGGTAGCCCTCATAAAGTTTGAAAACTCTTTTCTATGGATTGTCTATGGATTCTTTATGAATGAAATTAAATATGTTTTGCCCAGTAGCTCCAATGCAATCTTCTTCACCTGGGTATGCATCAAGAGATTTCCTTAAAAAAGCCTGAGGTAATAGTTATGTATTTTAACCTTAGTCCTATACCTGGTTGAGGGAGAAGTTGAATAGGATAGGTAGGTAGCTTTGTAAAGTCCCTCCCCAGTTTAGCTTGCTATTGTATTAAAAATAATTCCAAATGGTTGAGGAAAAATAAAAGAAATTTTCTTGCTTTATGTCCATTTTGCTTGTAGCCTAGACATCTGCAAACCAGCAGGAAATTTAATACAATGTTTATTTGTTTGTTTTAATCTCATGACAGTTTAAAGTTCTGGGTCAAAGACGGTATCTGAATAATTTTTATCATGCAACATCATTTAACTTCACTACGAGGGAACGAGCGCCAGTTGTGTGTTTAGATCTGTACCCAGCAACTGATTACACTGTGAATATTACCCTGCTGGCATCTCCCAAGCAGCACTCGGTGCAAATCACGACAAAAACTATACCGGCTGGTAGGTGTAGATGTCTTTATATTTTTATACCTCTGGATAACAAGTTAAATATATGAGATTTTTGCTTGTAGAGAGTATGGATCAATAATGGACTGCTTTATTCAGGGTTCTCTGTTAATGGCTAGGTTGAGAATACTGTAAGGTCTTTTACCTCTGACCCCAGATTTAAGACAGCCAAGCCCTTAGGGTGGTCATTATGGACAAGCTAGAACCAACTTCCCAGAGACCAGAAATGTAAGCCCCACTGTGTCGGGCACTGGCAGGACAAAGAGGCCTCATGACTGTGCCATGTATGAACACATTAACCCACATAGAGAACAATTGCTTAATGAAGGTCAAGCTCCTTAGAAATTCATCTCTTCCCTTAGGATATCTTGAGGAAACCAAATAAAGATCACTGTATTAACTCCACAGCTCTCCCTAGTAGAAAGGGGCACAGAAGGTTCTACAATTTTTTGTTTTTCTTTAATTCCTTGGTTTAACAGCCAAGTCTATGGGCAACCAGGTGGAGAGGCTCTGCCTCTTTGAAGAAAAACAGCAGAATAGTGTAGCTCTCGCTCCTGCCTTCCTGAGGCCTCTCTCTGGATGTTCACTGCTCTTTGTGGATCGGGATTGGGCAGTTTGAACTTCACACTTGGAAGACGTTAGGGCCATGAGGCACCTAAGGCTGAAAATTCACTTTTGATTCTATTTTCTGTCTCAGATTATGGCCGGTTGCCTTGTCCTAAATGTATCTCATGACAGCATAAACATAACCCCAAAATACATTTCCAATTACATAATAATGCTGACAATTTGAATATGAATTCTCTGGAATTATTAGATTCTCAGAGAAATTAAAGTCTAAATATTAAATCCACTTCTCCTTGTAAATTAAACTGTAAAGGCATTAAAGTCCCACATTCTTTCCCCCCCAACGTCTTCCTCTGCTGAGTCTCAGCCAGGGTGGTCACACTGAAATGGAGCATGTGTTCTGGCTGTCATATCTCAGAAATCTTGTTTTGTAATAGATATTACTCCTTTGGTACCTGCAAAGCTGAATTAATCTGATTTTAAGTTTCATTTTTCCACTTCTCGGTTCTAGCCCCTGAGACACCAGATTTAGAAAGCAAAAGCAAAATAATAGCATGGTTGCACAATATTGGAATGTACTAAATGCTACTGAATTGTAGACTTTAAAACGGTAAATTTTATGTTATGTGAATTTTGCCTCAATTAAAAAATAAAGTCAAGGGGCTAGATATGTTCTTCTTGCACCTGGGGCTCAGTTACCTTCTGAGTAACTGATGTAATACAAGTACAGTCCTTAGAACAGCACCCAGCAGGTAACAATGGTGGTGAGAATTGGTGTTGTTAGGTTCTGACTAGTCAGTTGCGAGTCATAGCAACTCTACTTACAACAGAATGAAACACTGCTTGGTCCTGCACCATCCTCACAATCATAGTTATGCTTGAGCTCATTGTTGCAGCCACTGTGTCAATCTATCTTGTTGAGTGTCTTCCTCTTCTTTGCTGACCCTCTACTTTACCAAGCATAATGTCCTTCTCCAGGGACTGGTCCCTCCTGATAACATGTCCAAAGTACATGAGACAAAGTCTTGCCATCCTTGCTTCTAAGGAGCATTCTGGCTGTACTTTTTCCAAGACAGGTGGTGAGAATAATCGCTATCATTTATTGAGCACTCAATATGTGCTAGACATTGTTCAAAGTACTATTACTGGGCCAACTCACTTGATCCTACCAAACCTTCTGAGGAAGGCACTAGTATTATCCTCATTTTACAGATAAGGACACTGAGGCACAGAGGAGTTAAGCAACTTGTCCAAGATCATACAGCTAGTAGGGGTGCAACTAAGGTTTGAATATAGGCAGTCTGGCTCCAGTAGAATGAGTACATCTACTGCTTCTCAAAAAATATTTAGTTATTAGAAAAAAAAAGCAAAATTATAGTCTCCAAATCCACTACATTGTCAGTCCAAACTTGAACAAGCATAAGAATCACCTGGAAAGCTTATTAAAATGTAGGTTCCTGGGTTCCATCGAGAGGTTCTGATTCAGTAGGTCTGGAATGGAGACCCTGGCTTTTAATTTCTAGCAACTCCTGGGCCTTGCTGATGCTGCCAGTCTACATTTTGTGCTTTAACCACATAGACCTTACCACACAGACCTCTGGATAATTTAAATCCCTTGCTAGCAATCCAGGCAGAGGCAAGATAAAAAAAAGAAAAAACAAAATGTGGTAGCCAAAATAATTCTTTCTGTATGTACCTAAAAAGCCTATGTGTTGAAGCTCTGCCTAATTTGTGAAGACATTTTCCTAATAATCTAATATCTACCTCATCTGTTCCTGGAGTTCCAGCTCCAGAGACCATAAGCTTCCGTCTTTCCCATGGTGCTTTGCTCCCCTGTGACAGCTCTTGTCTTTACACTCAAGATTCCAATCAGTACATCCACATTCTGCAGATAGGGGGAGACTGAGTCTTACCCCTCCTTCCCACTTGAGATTACACAGGACAAACAGACTGACAAGTGAGAAGCAAAGTAACATTATTGATCTGGGCAAGTTCTCAGGAACTCCCCCCAGTACAGGGTTTCAGGTAGAAGCTAAATTAGAGAATAAGACTTAGATATGTGGCATAATGGGGCTTCCTACTCCCTTCACTCCTGGAAGTATGGGTAGTTGGGTTTGCAAGAGAGCCTTGCCTTGTTTACCACCCAGTCTCTGCCTTAAAAGCAGAGGAAAGGGCAGTGGGCAGAAACGGGTTACTTATCTCTTGGGGACAGGAGATGTATGTGCTTCTTGTACCTGAGCACAGGCAGGTCTCAGAGAGCAAGAGTCCACATATGGTTTGGGCAGTGACCTATAATATGTAAACCCCACTCACTAGGAATGTGGCCTAAGAAATAGCAGTCTCCTACTAATCACATTACATATTTACAGTTCCTTATTTGAGGATTAGTGAGTAAGGGGTGGGACAGGCCAGAATTGTCCTTTCCTTTATGGAAATCAAAAGACAGGAAAATAATAGCCTTTCATACACTTGAGCAAGGTACTTGACTTTTGTAATGTTAGAGGGTTGAATAGAACGATCTGAGAGGCCCATTCTAGTTCTAGAGGTCTGTGTTAGGAAAGCAATTCAAACTACTTTTAGGTTCTTTCTAATTCATTTATTTCAACATCCAGATTTTTTGATTGATTTGTTTACTACTATTATTTATCTATTTAATTTTGTGTTCTTCTTATTGATATGTATAACTTATTCATAAACTAAGAGCATTAATCTTTTATTATTTGTGTCAAATTATTTCTCATGTTTTGCAAATTCTTTTACATTTTTATGGTATTTTTGACATATAGAAGTTTTAGATTTCTATGAGTCAAATTTATTGTTCTTTTCCTTTGTGGTTGATTGCATTAAATTAAAGATAGAAATTTTTTTAACAAGAAATTATTTATTTATATCCCATCTTATATCTAGGAAAGACTTTCAGTGACCTGCATGGGTATGTAAAATAAAAGATAATAGGTTTGAAATCTAAACTAAAGAAGGAAGAAAACTAAAGTAGGGGCATAAAAAAAGATGTAGGAAAAAGGTTAAGAAAAATACATATCCTTATAACCTACTTACTTGCTCACTAGTGGCTCTCAAATTTGGGTTTAAGCTTTCTAGCCATCTAGTCGGAAAGGGAGTTGTTACATTGCTTCTAAGGTTAAAAGAAGAACATTTTTTCCCCCAATACCAGGATCATATAGGAATTTCTGGTTCCAGGGGTCTCATAAATAGGATAATGTATGAACAGCATTTTACAAGGATTTTATGAGGCAGTTTCTCATATTGTCCTTCAACACAGCTAATATATTACAGAAAAGCATATTTCAGCATAGGGTGAGCCAGCAGAGACGCATTAGAAATGCCTGCTCTCTGATGACCTAGCTTGATTCCGGACTGGGAACAGGTTATTTAGATTATTTGGAGGAATGGATAGGGTCCATGTCTTTCAAGCAATGCTTTCCAAATATTGTTTCTCTCAGCTGAGATTTGATAAGTGTTTGGTGTCATTTAGCTTGAGACTGTTCTCTCTCAGAAGTGCCCAGAGAGCAGTTAGTCTGTTGCCAGTTGAATAACAAGGACTTGTGCTGGAATAGAAGGCTGCCTGCCTCTGTTAGAAGGTCCAGCCAAGGGAGTGCTCTCAGAGGTTATAGTATCCTAAGAGAATTGTTTGACTCTTCTCTGCGTAGAAGAATAGATGATTGAACCCCTAAAATTCTTTTTCATATAATATGATCACATAGTTTTAGCCTGAAAATGTTCACGTAGTTGTAACCAACCAAAAAATCAAACCCGTTGCCATCAAGTCAATTCCGACTCATCGCGACCCTATAGGACAGAGTAGAACTGCCCCATAGAGTTTCCAAGGAGCACCTAGTGGATTCGAACTGCCAGCCTTTCGGTTAGCAGATTCGAACTGCTGACATTTTGCTTAGCAGCTGTAGCTCCTAACCACTACACCACCAGGGTTTCCAGTTGTAACCAGATACCAATTTTTTTTTTTTTAAAGAAGGACTTCATTAAAATAACAGTAATGCTCCCAGCTTCAAACAATGTTACATTCCCTTGTCCTTTCTAAGATAAACTCTTTACAAAATGTACACCAAGGAGAACTCAAATAGTATCACTATTTATAGAGCAGCTATAAAAATAGTAACTTTTAGAAGAGTTGATTTATAGTCCTTCTTTCTGACAATATTAAGCTTGCCAAGTTAACTGTCTATTTAGGCTACTCTAATTAGAGACTTAAAAACCGTATCATTTATTTATAAAAGAATACTTGTTTTTCTATTCGGTTTAGCAGAGGGTTGCATGTGCTTAGGTATTTCTATAATAGTGTTAGTATGTTAAAAATTTTCAGAAGAAAAATGAATAGAACACTCTGACCTTTATTCCCTAGTAGGTAATTGCAACTCTTAAGGTGACATTATGATGCAGGTTTTCTAAGAACATGCATGATTTGAGATCTATGTTAACTATAAAACTTCACCTATAACTGATTCCTGTTTACTGTATCAAAGTTCAAACAAAGGATAATTAAGGCCATAAATAGCTTGTTTCTGGTAATTTTTTCCCACAACATGATAACTATTACAGCAATATTCTGTGGTGGAAGAGTCATGGCAGAAATCCACCCACTTCTCTTACAAATCATTAGCTTGAGAGACCAATACTTACTTGGGTTAAGCAAGAAATTGACATACTTTGCGTGGGATTTCCAATCATTCATAATAGGCCAAATATGGGGAGAGCAATGGTTGTTTTTCTTAAAGATAAGAAAATGATGTTGTGGGTCTAGCAAGATAGGAACATGCCCATGGGGGTAAATAACTGTGAATAAGTTATTTAGAATTGGAGCCTTCCACTTCCAAATGGCTGGGAAGCAACAAGTTCATCTCATTCTTTTCAGGATCTGCATATTCTAATCATGTGTACAGACAAGGAGACTCCAAGACTGCTATCTCTTGGGCTGATATCAGAGAAAATATCACTTTTCTCAAAAATATCCAAAAAAGTTCAAAATATCCATTAATACAATGCAAAGGAAAGCTAACCAGAAGATACTCTTTCTTATTTAGTTTCTTTATAGTTTTCTAATTTGATATAATCTCAATTTTTGTTTTTTCTCTCTCTCTTTTCCTGAAAAAAAAAAAAAAATGATCATGCTGTATTATTTTCTTAATGTGATATTGGATTCTGTTCACAAATATTTTCTTAAGTGTTTTTGCACCAACGTTCGTAAGTGATGTTGGTGTATAACTCTCTCTCTCTTTCTTCCTTTCTTTTTCTTTAGGATCAATATGTTCCTTGCTTCATAAAAAGAATTAGAAAGATTTCCCTCATTATTTATGCTCTGGGATAATTCATGTAGCATTGTCATTATCCGGTCTTGGAAGATTTGGTAGAATATCATTGTAAAATATTCTGGGCATGGGCATTTTGTGTGGTAGTTCCTTTATAACTTTCTCAGTTTTTTTCTATGGCAATTGATCTGGCTAAGCTTTCTTTGTCTTTTCTTTGGTAAACTGTATTTTCCTAGGAATTATGCATCATTTCATCTAATTTTTCAAATTTATTTGCACAGGGTCTGCAAATTAGTCTCTTTTGACTTTTTAAATTTTCTTTTGTTTCAATGATTATTTCTCCCTTTATTTGTGCTTTCTCCTTTTTTTATCTAGATTAAGTTAGCTAATAGTTTGCCTAGTTTATTAAGATTTTCAAAAAGCCAAGATTTTGGTATATTAATTAGACTCCAGTTTGTTTTTTTTTTTTCTTTTTCCTCTTTACATCAGAGATTTTCAAACTATGGCCTGTGGACCAAATCTGGCCTGTCACCTGTTTTATAAATAAAGTTTTATTGGAACACAGCCAAGCCATTTATTTACAGATTGTCTATGGTTGCTTTTGTACTACAAAGAGCTGAGGACTTTTGGGAGAGCCTTCTGGTCCAGAAAGCCTAAAATATTTTCTATCTGACCCTTTACAAAAAAACATTGCTGAGCTTGCTCCATATCATTAATTTCTGCTTTCATTTTGTTATGGACTTCCTTGTGCTTTGTTTTGCTTTACAAAGGTGGTTACCTTATATCTTTATTGTGAATTGTGGCTTTTAATGTTAAAAGTAGCCTTCTTTGTCACATTTAATGTTTTTTTACTTGAATTCTACTTTGTCTATATCAGGATTATAGACCCTCCTTTCGTAGGTTTCTATTTCTGTTGCCGATCACATTATCTTTAGCCTTTTTGAATTGTTTGTTTTAGATGTTCTTCTTGTGTATAGCATATAGTGGATCTTGCATTGTGAGACAAATAAAATATATATGTATATATTTTCTTTTAATAGGTGAGTTAAGCTCATTTATAGTTATTGATAGGACTGATGTGTTTGGACTCAACTCTCCTATTATTTTATCTTACAACTACTCTATGTTACATCTTCCATATTTTTCTGTGTGATGTGTTTTCTCTGCTTTTTTACAGTTTCTTTTGTTTTTAGGAAAGGTTACATATTTTTTTTCTGGTAATTACCTTTGTACCTTTTTAAATGCCCCCATCTTCTGTTTCCTCATTTAACCTTTCACCGTTTGGTTTGCTAGTTTTTACTGGTATCCTTTAACTCCCTTTTATTGCTGCCTTAGTCATCTAGTGCTGCTACAACAGAAATACCACAAGTGGATGGTTTTAACAAAGAGAAGTTTATTTCCTCACAGTCAAAGTAGGCTAAAAGTCCAAATTCAGGGCGTCAGCTTCAGGGGAAGGCTTTTTCTCTCTGCTGGCCTTCTCATCAATGTTCCCCCAGACTAGGAGCTTCTCGGCGCAGGGACCCCAGTCCAAAGGACACGCTCTGCTCCGGGCACTGTTTTCTTGATGGTATGAGGTCCCCCAGTCTCACTGCTTACTTCTGTCTTTTATATCTCAAAAGATTGTCTCAGGACACAATCCAGTCTTGTAGATCAGGTCCTGCCTTACTAACACAACTGCCACCCATCCTCCCTCATTAACATCATAGAGGCAGGTTTACAACATACAGGAAAATCATACAGTACCAGGAATCATGGCCTAGCCAAATAGATACACACATTTTTTGGGGGACATAATTCAAACCATGACAATTGCCTATGTGACATTCAATGAGTTTATTCTATCTCCCATTTTCTCAGTTCCTTCTCCTTCTAGTTTTTTAGTTGCATTATTTCTACTTTATCAGAACATGTACCATTTATGTATTATTCACTCACCCCTGTCCTGCCTTTATTTTAGTTTTACATATGCAGTTTAATATATCGAATGTTCACCATCAGTCCTTTCCCCATCTTCTTGTAGATTCCCCAAGAATACAGTATAACTTGAGTTCTTCCATGTTTAAAATTGTTTCTCTATAGCTTGAAAGATAGCTTAGCTGAATATATAAAAATCGTTTCACATTTTCTATCCTTGAGTTTCTTTAAAATTCAGTTCTTTTGTTCCTTGCTTTTTGTGTAGCTTTTGAGATGTCTGATGCAGCCTAGTTCTCTTGCCCTTAGGACTTCTTTGTTTGTTTGTTTTGCAAAGAGACCATGAGTATTTTTGCTTTATCTTTAAACTCTAGAAGTTTTACTTGGATAAATCTTGGGGTTGATTGTTCTGGATCAGCTTTCTTGGGTACTGTTCAGTATTTAGATTTAGGTCTTTTTTGTTTTTGGAAAGTTATTTTGGATTATAATTTTAAATATTAATAGTGTTTTGATGTTTTTTCTTTTTCAGGGACTTAAATTATACATATATTGGATCTTTGCCTATATTCCATTTCAACCACTTTATCTTTGATCCTTTTTTTTACCATTTTTTAATCTCATTTTTATTCTTCTGATTGTTTTTCTATATTTCTTCTATGCCCCGTATTCAATTTTTATTCTAATCTGTTCTTATATGGGCACCATGAAATTTAATCTTCATTTCTGATATGATTTTGTCTTTTTGTTTCATTTCTTTCCTGAATTCATTCTCATTTCATTTCTCCTCTGTTTTTTTAATCTATCAGTTTTTGAATTTCTGACTCAAGGTGTTTTCTTCATATTCTCAAATGCTTGTCTGAGGATATTTAATTCAGTTTATTATATTAATGACAGGTTTTTTTTCTAGTTTGTGGGTTCTTCATTTTTTTTAATGTGGAGGTTTTCCCAAGCTGAAATGTTCTGATAATAGTCATCCCTCGGTATCCATGCGGGATTGGTTCTGGGACCCCCGGGATACCAAAATTCACGGATGCCCAAGTACCTTATATAAAATGACATAGTATTTGCATATAACCTGTGCACATCCTCCTGTATACTTTAAGTCATCTCTAGATTACTTATAATACCTAATGCAATGTAAATGCTATGTAAATAGTTGTTATACTGTATTGTTTAGGGAATAATGACGAGAAGAAAAAGTCTGTACATTTCCGTAGAGATGCAGCCATCATAGGCCTAACTACATAGTACACATCAGATGTGAGACCAGTAATGCTCAAATGAGTGCTGGAGAGAGAAAGGAGCTTTGAAATGGTGGGAGGCTACAGCAGGGTATGCCTACACATCACTTTTTATTTTTCCCCAAATATTTTCAATCCGAGGTTGGTTGAACCCGTGGATGTAGAACCTGCAGATATGAAGGGTGAATTGTATTCTTTCTTTTTTTTTTAAATCAAGATTGCTTCTGTCTATTAATTCTATGGATAGAGTTGGTGGTTTAAGATGGTTAACAAGATTTCTAGTTTGAGTGCCCTCTTCTGTCATTAAGTGAAGTGCATTTCTTTAAAGGATGACTTTTTTGGGAGGATAGGGTTGGGGTAAGGATGAATCATGTATTGTCCTATTTTGGGGCTCTCTTTCACTAGTAGGATCTTAAATTTCCCCTTGCTTTTTCCCCCTTTGCTCCAGTCTCCAAAGGGCACCTATTCCTTCCTTTTTACCCTTGTTTTCCCCAGAAGCAATGCATTTTTCATGCTACTGCCACATCTCAGAGACTTTTTATCCTTTCCTTGTAGTTAGCACTCTGATACACCAGGTCTCTTTTTCAGTATTTTTCATACCTAAGGTGGAATTTCTCTTTCTGGGAGTGATCCTAGCTTACTCTTGAGGGCTTTGCGTCCCTCTTCTCTCTTTCATACAGCTCTTCTAGAGTCTCTTCACTCTCTACAAAGGCTTGTGGGAGATGGAAAGATAGGGAGATTGAAGTATTTATTTTTCTATTTAAAGGTAGTTTAAAGTTTCTTGTGTTCTCTGTCTTCTAGTTATGATGACAGCATGAGTTTTATTTGGGTTTTTTTGTCGTTGTTGGTCTGAAGAATATTCTGGAGAATATGTGGAAAGATTTGAATTTAATTGGATTTAACTTGAACTAATTGGAACTCCAATCTATAGTATACCCTCAAGTGCTAACTTTTCCACCTCCATACCTTTCTTTTTCCTGAGGTTCCCTCTCTTATTTTCTTCAGTTTATATATTCCCTTCCAGCTTAAAGTAAGCTTTCTTCTTTCTGAATTCTCATAATTTGTTTGAGGAGGAACTATAGGTAGTGGTTTGGCACAGTTACTCTGGAGTCAAACTATCTAAATTCAAATTCCAGATCTGCCCCTTACTATCTCTGTGCCTTGGGCAACTGTGTCAGTTGCCTTAACAATACCTATATCATGGGATTGTTGTAAAGACTAAATGGGTTAATGCATGTGGAGATGCAGCATAATTCCTCACATACAGTAAGTATCTATCAAATCTTAACTAGACTTGAGTTTATCTTATGACATACGTATGTATTCCCTTGTATTTTTTTTAACATATAGTATGTAACTTCTCTCCTAGATTAAAAGCATATTAAGGGCAGAATCATGTCTTATTAGAGTACTTATACTCCACTGAGTTAATATGATATCAGTTGTTTAGCTTTCCCCTTGTTATTGATTGTTTACATTTAAACAATCGTGAATGTTGTGCCTGTTAGTCTTACACACTGGGAGAACTAAGATGAGCAAGACATATTCTCTCCTCTCAAGGAGCTCTCAGTTCAATGGGCCAGTAGATGAGGATTAATAATAATTCAATGTGTAAAGTGTAATTAAAGTGTATGTAGAGTGACTATGGGAGCATAGAGGAAGCAATGATTGATTTTGACTAGAGTTGCTCAGCCCATATTAATGAAGCAGAAATAAAGTTTCAAAGAAATTGCTGAGCTAAGAGCCACATTTTCTCTTCTCTGAGGCATTCTTGCAGGTCTGGTTTTTCACCTTTAAGATTCTAGATTAGATGAGCTCTGAGACTGGGGAAAGGAGAGAGAGAGAGAACCAGAGCAGGAACAAGGGTGTGTACCCTCCCTCCATAGCAAAGGATCAGAGAGCAGGGTGGGAAGGGACTTGGGGTGAGCTTCCTCTGTAGGGGATCCTTATCTCTCCAGTGAGGAGGATCACTCCCAGAAAGAGAAATTCCACCTTAGATGTGAAAAATACTGAAAAAGAGACCTGGTATATCAGAGCCCTAACTATAAGGAAAGGATGAAAAGTCTCTGAGACTTGTGGGAGTAGCATGAAAAATGCATTGCTTCTGGGGGAAACAAGGGTAAAAAGGAAGGAATAGGTGCCCTTTGGAGACTGCAACAAAGGGGAAAAAAAGCAAGAGGAAATTTAAGATCCTACTAGGTGAGAGAGAGCCCCAAAATAGGACAATACATGATTCATCCTTATCTCTTCAGTGTCTAAAAAGGATAAGAATGTATCTTCCTGGCCAAAATGAAATTTAATTTAACTACTGAGACATTTCCTGTGAGTAGAGAGAGTTGCAGGCCCACTATTACTATTATGTTATATGTGCATATGTGTATTTGTGTATAATGTTTTTAAACCAAAAAATAGGGTTATTATGTACATACCATTCTTCATCTTGCTTTTTTTTTGACTTTACAAAATTCTGTGGACGTACTTCCATAACAGTTCATATAATGCTATCTTATTCTCTTTGAGGGAAGGATAGAATTCCACTGTAGGAAGGTACACTGATTTATTAACTTATCCTCTATGGATATGAATTTAAGGTTTTCCTCCCAAGTTTTTGTTATTACAGACCATGTTGCTGTGAATATAATTGGGTATATTATGTTTTATTGATTCTCAGATGTGCATTTTTTCACATTTTAATATCTACGAAATCTTAAAATGATTATGCAGTCTGTCAGGTGGCCTCCATGTGTTTTATTGATCCTCAGATGTACATTTTTTCACATTTTCATATCTATGAAATCTTAAAATTGTTATGTCATCAGTCAGGTGGCCTCCATGGATGTAATTGTCACTCCCCATGTACCCATGACTGGTTGTAGCTGCTCAAAGTGTCATCACTTCTATTTAGTTGTGGGCATTGGTGGCACTGTATAAGTTTTGAGTTTAATGGCCTATTAAAACTTTTTCAAAGGCTACACTATGATTTGACGTTAAAACAAAAAGTTATTGCGTATATAGAAAACCATGGAAACAGGGCAGCAAGGTATAAGATCAAGAAAGAGGCAGCATCAGAATGGGAGTCAGTGACTTGCAAGAAAATCCTGGAGAAAATAGTAGAGCATTGTTTTAGTAAGTGCTGCTCAACCAAAACTTTGGAGAGCGTATAAGATGATATTGTATAGGAAAATACAGACACTGATAACTGTTAATTGAAAAGTGTTTCAGAAATGTTAGATACTGAACATGAAGAAATTTTAGGAATGTCCCAGTCAACCAGTTTTTCTTATGTTTTTATTTTATGATACATGATAAAAAATGTATGTCTATGTTGGTCTGAAAAAGTTCTTTCAACCATTATAAAATAGTACTAAGAGATAAGAAAATGATTGTGACAGCTCATTTGGCAGGATTTTTTTTTCTTAACAATGTATAAAATAATTGTGCATCTTACAAGAATAACATCTTAGATTCAATGAAATGTGTTATATCTTTGCATACATGGACAGAGTATTTCTGTAGAAATGAATTTTAGGAGTGGAATTGCCAAGATAAAGATACTTGTAAATTTCTTCACACAGATTATACCAATTTACATACACATACACCCCAACAGCATATGAGGGTCTATTTCCCAACACATGGATATTACCACTTTTTAATGTTTGAGAGCCTAATAAGTGAAAAGCATATTTTATTTTGTTTTAATTTTTACCTCTTTGATTATTAATGAGGTTTATTTTTTCCCACACATTTAATGGCCTATTACAGTTCTCCTGTTAATCACTTTTTCTATTTATTGCTTATTTTTGTATGTTGGTGGTATTGTAAGTGTTCTTTAGGTTTCACAGCCATCAACTTTTTTTTTTAATATGTTACAATTTTTATTCACAGTATGCTGTGTTGTTTGTCTTTCATACTTGGCTATCACATCTTTTGTCATAAAGAAAATTTAAGGTTTTATTTAGTCAAATATTTGAAAATATTTTCTAGTTTTCTAAGTTATTTTCTCCCCACCTAAGATTAGAACTATTCTAAGCTTTTTGCTAGTATATTTTAAAATTTAAATATTTAATACAGCTGGAATCATCTTTGCCTATTATGTTAAGGTAGGAATCTAATATTTTATGCATATGGATAATTATTTCCCAACTCAGTTTATTCTCCACTGATTTGAAATGCCACTCTTATCATATGCTAAATTCCCATGTATAGATAGATCTGTTTCTGGATTCTACTCTATTTCATTGACCTTTTTGTTTATTCCTTTGTTAGTAACCAGACTGTTTAATTATTCTACCATTCTCAGTGGGAGTGATATCACCCACAGGGGGCAAAATTGCCCTGAAGGAGTAAAAATTGGTTCTCCAGGGGTAAAAAACAAAACAAAACGAAACAAAAAACCATTTTTACGTATAAAGCACAGGTATATATATATATATATATAGTACATAAACAGATACACAGCATATCTATGGTACTAAAATTTTATGCGAGGGGAGTAATTAGAAAAAAAAGTCTAAAAAGGCTCGTTTGTGGGGTGATGATAATGAAAAAAGGTTAAGTAACACTGATGTAGCTTTATAGTAGGCACTGATATCTGGTTATGTCCTTTCAATATTTTTCTTTCACTGTTTTCTTGCTATTTTCATTACTCTTCTTAAAGAATTGGAGCAATAATTTTTTTGTGTTCATTGAGTGTGCCATGATGGTTCCTGCTTCTGGAACTTTGACCTTGAGGCTTCCTCTGTCAGATCACTCTTCCTTCAGATCTTGGTGGTTTGCCCACTACCATCCTTCAGGTCTCTGTTCCCATATCACCTCCATAGAGACATCTCCTCTGACCATCTTCATTAAAATGTCACCCCATGCTCACTTTCTATCCTTGTACAATGCTTTTCTTCATAGTCTTTCCCATCACACAAAATCATGTTTTTAAGTTTATTTGCTCACTTGTTTAATTTCTTCCTCCCTCGTTAGAATATAAACTCCATGAGGGCAGAGACTTTGTTTTCTTACCGCTTTATTCTTAGCCCCTAGAGCACGCCTGGCACATGGTAAGAACATTTTTTCAAATGTTCATTGAATGAATGACTGAACCTATCAAGTTTCAGAAAAGATCTGTTGGAATTGCCATTGAATATACATTGAATTATTATAGATTAATTTGATGGATAATTGACTTTTTCACTTTTGAGTTTTTTTATTCAGGAATGTGGCATTTCTGTCTTTATTTGTCTTCCTTTATGTCTTTTATTTGTCTTTATGTCCTTTAGAAACTTTTTTCCAATCTTCATATAAGTCTTCGACATTTCTAGTTAGATTTATTTCTAGCTATTTAAACTTTGTGGTTTCTTCTCTTGTGAATAGGGATTGTTTTATTTTTCTATTGTATTTTGTTACTTGTATTAGTTTCCTATTGCTGCTGTAACAAATTACTGTAAACTTTGGGCTTAAAATAACCTGAATTTATTTTCTCATATTCTGGATGTCAGAAGTTTGAAATCAGTTTCACCAGGCTAAAATCAAGGTGTCCACAGGCCTGCATTCCTTCTGGAGGTTCAGGGGTAGAATCTCTTTCCTTGCCTTTTCCAGCTTCTGGAGGCTACCTGCATTCCTTGGATCATGGCCCCTTCTTCCATCTTCAAGGTGCATCAGCTTAACCTCTGCTTCTGTCCTTATATCTTTTCTCTCTAACCCTGATTTTTTTGTCTTCCTCTTGTAAGGACCCTTGTGATTACTTTGGGCCCATCTGGATAATTCAGGATAATCTCCACATCTCAAGACCTTTAATTTAAAGTCCTTCTGCTATGTAAAGTAGCATCTTCACAGGTTGTGGGGACTAGGACATGGACGTCATTGGGGGGCAAATATTCAGTCTACCATACTTGTTCTTGCAGATATATAGAAAACTGTGTTTTTGTACGTCATTCTTGTATTTGGTGCACTTTACCAAACTCCTTTTGTTTCTATTTGCTTTTTTATTGTTTTCAAGCAATTTCATATTTCTTTTTCAGCTGATTCTCTCAGATTTACTGGCAGTTAATTCTCTTTCTTCCCGATATTTATAGTTCATTTTTTTCTTGCCTAGAATGTCTTGACTAATGCTAGATAATAGCTATAAGACCATGCATCCTTGTATTGTTCTTAACTTACTAGAAATTACTTCATTTTTCTACCATTAAGTATGGCAGTTTCTCATAAACACTCAAATTAATAAGTTTTTATCTGATTAAGCCTGAATTTAGTAAGATTTTAAATCAGGAATATATATTATCTACTATTATTATTATGAAAGTAACTATATGGGGTTTTCTTTCCTAAATTTTATTCATTTTGTTGTTGCTGAGAATATTCAGAACAAAACATATACCAATTCAACAGTTTATACATGTACAATTTAGTGATATTGATTACATTCTTTGAGTTGGGCAACAATTCTCACCTTCCTTTTCTGAATTGTCCCTCCCTCATGAACATAAATTCACTGCTCCCCTAAGATTCCTATCTAATCTTTCAAGTTGCTGTTGTCAATTTGATCCCATATAGGTAGTTCTTAAAAGAGCATAATGCTCAAAGCAGGCCTTTTTTTGTTGTTGTTGTTTAATAATTAAGCTAAACTACTGTTTGGTTTTAAGATGACTTCAGGGGATATTTTTAGTTTAAGGTTTAAAGATTATCTCAAGGCAATAGTTTCAGGGGCTTTTCCACTGTCCATGGTTCCGGAAAGTCTAGAATCCATGAGAATTTTAAATTCTGGTCTACATTTTCCCCCTTTTGGTCAGGATTCTTCTATGGAATCTTTGATCAAAATGTTCCATAATGGTAGCCAGGCACCATCCAGTTCTGGTCTCATGGTAAAGGACGCAGTTGCTCATGGAGTCAGTTAGCCACACATTCCATATCCTCCTCCTTTTCCTAACTCCCCTTCTTCCTCTGTTGTTCCAGGCTAATAGAGACCAGTTGCTGAGCCTTGAATGGCCACTGGCAAGCTTTTAAGATCCCAGGCACTAGGCAGTGAACTAGGAGGTAGAACAGAATTACTAAACACATTATTAGGCCAATTAAACTGGGATGTACCATGAAACCATGACCCTAAACCTCCAAGCCAAGAAACCAAATCCCACGAGGTGTTGAGTTGTACATAGCAGCCTCAGCAGCTACTATTTTTTTTAATTAAAAAAAATTTTTTTGTTATTGTTGTAAATATATCTATCACACAACTTTTGCCAATTCAGCTTTTTACAGGTGTATAGCTTTTTGGCAGCAATTACAATAATTGTCTGTGCAACCCTACCCTTAATCAATGATATGTTTCCATCACTGTCAGTCCCTCTTTTCCACCTCCTTCCTGCCCCTAGTAATGACTAATAAACTTTGATCTCTATACATTTGCCTTTTCTTGTCTTTTTAAGTGAGGTCATATAACATTTGTCCTTTTGTGATTATTTTGCTCAGCATAATGTCTTCAAGCTCCATCCATATGGTAGCATATATCAAGACTTCATTTCTCCCACTTGCTGAGTAGTATTCCATTGTATCTATGTACCACATTTTGTTTATTCATTCATCTGCTGATGGGCATTTAGGTTGTTGCCACATTTTGGCTATTGTGAACAGTGCTGCAGTGAACATTGGTGTACAAGCCTCTGTTTGAGTCTCTGCTTTCAAGTCTTTTGGGCATATACCTAGGAGTAGAATTGCTGAGTCATATGGTAGTTCTGTTTTTAGATTTTTGAGGCACTGCCACACTATTTTCCGCAACGACTGTACCATTTTGCAGTCCTGCCAGCAATGGTTAAGGGTTCCAGTTTCCTCATTTGATTCTCTCAATGGCTAATGACACTAAGCATTATTTCATGTGTTTGGTGACCATTTGAATATCCTCTTTGGTGAAATGTCTGTTCAAATCCTTTGCTCATTTTATGATTGGGTTATTTGTCTTTTTGATGTAAAGTTGTCAAAGTTTTATATGTATTTTGGTTATTAGATTCTTGGATATATGGTTTCTGAAGATACTCTCCCAGTCAGTAGCTTGTCTTTTCTTCTTCTTCTTTTTTTTTTTTTTTTTTTTGGTAAAGTCTTCTGATGAAAAGAGGTTTTTAATTTTTATAAGGTCTCGTTTATTTATTTAGCCTTTTTCTGTTTGTGCTTTTGTTATTATATTCGATAATCCATTGTTGAAAGCTAGGCCTGACAGAGCTGTCCCTGCTTGTTCTTCTGAGAATTTTATGGTTATAGTTTGCATACTTTTGTCTTGGTGGCACAGTGGTTAAGAGCTATGGTGAGCTACGGCTGCTAACTAAAAGATCGGCAGTTTGAATCCACCAGCTGCTCCTTGGAAACTCTATGGGGGCAGTTCTGCTCGTCCTATAGGGTCACTATGAGTCAGAATCGACTCCAACGACATCAGGCTTTTTTGGTTTCAGTTTGCACACTTAGGTCTTTAATCCATTTTGAATTTGTTTTTGTGTATGGTGTGAGGCATGGATCCTGTTTCATTTTTCTGCAAGTGGAAATCCAGTTTTCCCAGGACCTTTTATTGAAGAGACTCTTCTTTTCCCATCAAATGGACTTAGCACCTGTCATGGATTCAATTATGTCCCCTCAAAATATGTGTCAACTTGGCTAGGCCGTGATTCCCAGTATTGTGTGATTGTTCACCATTTTGTCATCTGATGTGATTATCTTGTGTGTTGTAAATCCTACCACTATGATGTTAATGAGGCAGGATTAGAGGCAGTTATGTTAATGAGACAGGGCTCAATCTACAAGATTAGGTTGTGTCTTAAGCCAATCTCTTTTGAAATATAAAAGAGAGAAGTGAGCAGAAAGACATGGAGACCTTATACTACCAAGAAAGCAGCTCCAGGAGCAGAGCACGTCCTTTGAATCCAAGGTCTCTGCACAGAGAAGCTCCTAGACCAGGGGAAGATTGATGACAAGGACCTTCCTCCGGAGGTGACAGAAATAGAAAGCCTTTCCCTGGAAGTGGCACCCTGAATTCAGACTTCTAGCCTCCTAGACTGTAAGAGAATAAATTTCTGTTTGTTAAAGGCATCCACTTGTGGTATTTCTGCTGTAGCAGCACTAGATAACTAAGACAGCATTCTTTCAAAAAAAATCAGTTGATCATAGATGTTGTGGGTTTATTTCTGGACTCTCAATTCTATTCCATTGGCCTGTGTGTCTATTTTTATACCAGTACCTGGCTGTTTTGATTACTGTAGCTGTATAGTATGTTTTAAAATCAAGAAGTGTAAGTCCTACTTTGATCTTCTCTTTCAACATTATTTTAGTTATTTGGGGCCTCTTGACATTCCATATAAAGTTAAAGATTGGTTTCTCTATTTCTTTGAAAAAGGCTTTTGGAATTTTGATCGGGATTACATTGAATCTAGAGATCACTTTGGGTCCTATTGACATCGTAACAACCTTCTAATCCATAAACATGGAACATTTTTCCATTTGTTTAAGTCTTCTTTAATCTCTTTCAGCAGTGTCTTATAGTTTTCATTGTATAAGTCCTTCACATCCCTGGTTTGATTTGTTCCTAGGTATTTTATTCTCTTAGATGCTATTATAAATGGAGTTGTTTCCCTGATTTCTCTTTCAGATTTCTCATTGCAGGGTATAGAACCCTAACTGATTTTTGTTTGTTGACCTTGTACCCTGCAGCTTTGCTAAATTTCTCTGTTAGCTCTAGAAATTTTCTTTTGGACTCTTTGGGATTTTCTATATATAGGCATATGGTTTTTCTCTTTTAGCCTATTAATAATTTTCCCAATAATGACCATTTCTGCCTTCCTGGAATAAATCTTTCTTGGTCATGGTGTGTTATTCTTTGAATATATTTCTGATTTTACTTGCTAATATTTTATTAGCAACTGGACCAATAACAACATCAGGATAAATGGAGAAAAGATTGAAGTTGTCAAGGATTTCATTTTACTGGCATGCACAATCAACACCCATGGAAGCAGCAGTCAATAAATCAAACGATGCATCGCATTGGACAAATCCGCTGCAAAAGATCTCTTTAAAGTGTTGAAAAGCAAGGATGTCACCTTGAAGACTAAGGTGCGCCTGACGCAAGCCATGGTGTTTTCAGTCGCCTCATATGCATGCGAAAGCTGGATGATGATGAATAAGGAAGACTGAAGAAGAATTGATGCCTTTCAGTCGTGGTGTTGGCAAAGAATACCTAATGTACCATGGACTGCAAAAAGAACAAACAAATCTGTCTTGGATGAAGTACAACCAGAATGTTCCTTAGAAGCAAAGATGGCTGGACTATGTCTCACATACTTTGGACATGTTATCAGGAGGGATCAGTCCCTGGAGAAGGACATGATGCTTGGTAAAGTAAAGGGTCAGCCAAAAAAAACAAGACCCTCAAAGAAATGGATTGACACAGTGGCTGCAACAGTGGGCTCAAGCATAACAACAATTTTGATGATGGCGCAGGACTGGGCAGTGTTTCATTCTGTTGTGCATATGGTCGCTATGAGTTGGAATCGACTCGATGGCACCTAACAACAATATTTTATTTAGGATCTTTGTATTTATATTAATTAGCAATCTGTTGCAAAAGACCTCTTTAAAGTGTTGAAAAGCAAAGATGTCACTTTGAGGACTAAGGTGCACCTGACCCAAGCCATGATATTTTTTAGTTGCCTCATATGCATGTGAAAGCTGGACAATGAATAAAGAACACTGAAGAAGAATTGATGTCTTTAAATTATGGTGTTGGTGAAGAATATTGAATATACCACGGACTGCCAGAAAAGCAAACAAGCCTGCCTTGGAAGAAGTACAGCTAGAGTGCTCCTTGGAAACCAGGATGATGAGACTTTGTCTGATGTCCTTTGGACATGTTATCAGAAGGGACCAGTCGCTGGAGAAGGAAATCATGCTTGATAAGGTGGAGGGTCAGTGAAAAAGAGGAAGATCTACAAGATGGATTGACACAGTGGCTGCAACAGTGGGTTCAAATGTAGCAACGATTGTAAGAATGGCACAGGACCAAGCAGTGTTTTGTTCTGTTGTTCATAGGGTCGCTATGAGTCAGAAACAACTCCACACCACAAAATTAATAAACAAAATTGGCATAGTGTGCTTAGTGATTGGTTGTGATTGGTTGTGTCATGCTTGTACAGTTTGAGCACTGTGGATTGTCTAGTCATGTTGAATGAGTTTGGAAACTTTCCACCTTATCTGTGGTTTGGAACTGTTTAAGTAGTATTGGAGTTGTTTGGTTTTGGAGGTTTCATAGACAATGAGATTCCTTGGATCACGACTACTAATCTCTAAAACTGTCTTCTCTAGCCAGTAGTGGACTTGTGCCACCCAACTTAGCTTCATACCTTTACTTGTCACAGGAACATGTCGGCCCAGGGAGTTATACATTAAAGTCATGGTACTTTCTTTTTTCAGGTGCTTTGGAAGTTGTCTGTATCACTAATTATCGCAGGGTTCCTGTGGAACTTCTTGACAAGTCTGCTGTATTATTTTCAGTTTAGTGATGGGTCATTGTTGAAAGAGGTAACCTCTGATATCAGAGTTTTAAATAAGTAGTCTTTATTTAAAAAAAACAAAAAAACAAAAAAACTTGGAAGGTGTGCCCCCAACATTAAATGGCACCAGATCTGAACTATTTTTTGGGTTGATTACTGGGAAACTGAGCAGAAGCCAAGAAATGCTTTTTTGATAGTAAGAGATGAAGAAGCCCAAACTAAGAGGAAGGACTCTCTCCCCTTTTTAATTATAAAAAGCCTGACAGCTTGAGATAGCCTTTTTCAGTTCCTCAAGGAGCATTTCTCTGCTGAAATGTTGTTCTCAGCTCAGAACTTCAAACGGATGCTTATTTGTACAATGAGGGTGTCTAAGGCCCTCGACAATGAGTTCCTATTTTAGCACAGTGAATCAAGGGAGTTTGCAGTGAATAGATCTATTTTAAGAGGAGTCTGCTGATTGGATATCTTTTTTTCTTGTATCCTTCATCAGTACTGAGTTTACCTAAATATACAACTGGGGTTTCTTGGACTGCTGCCACTAATTTCTAAATTAAAATTCTGCTGAACTCATCCCATGCAAATGCATATCCTTGGAAATTGGTTGAATTAAAAGGCAGTAGTTTTGCATGGGGTTTATCAATTGATTTCTCATTTTTTTCCTCCTTGCAGTGAAACAGACCATTGTTAACATTTCAGTATTTAATGAAACCTGCTTAACATGGAGAAGTTTGAAGACAGCTGACATAGAGGAGATGTATTTAGTAAGTTTCTGAAAGTTAACTTATTTATATAAATGTTGGTTTTGTGTGGGAGGTTTAAAAAATCTCAACAAACCTAAAAACTGACTTATAAAACTGCCCTTACCAATAGAAAATTTTCGGTGACAGTCACAATAAGAAACAAGAAAATTGCCACTTCTACTGCATAGTTGAAGACAGAAACCGTGAGGAGAGATGAGAAAGCCCTGAGAGTTTCATTGTGCACACGGCCTGGTACAGAGTTGATGTTCAGGCAGTGTCTGTGGAAGGAAGTCTGTGGTTTATGCATATGTGTCTCTGTCTGCACTAGTGTCTCTGACCGGGGTCTGGATGTGTTGCCTAGAGAGTCAAGGGGAGCTTCTGAAGCTAGATGTGGTTGTGAGTCAGAAACAGAAAGACAATGGGACATGCTGCTACTAGATGAAATTAAGTGGGATGAAAAGATCATCTCTTGGATCAAGTGCTGGGATGTTGCACCAGTGGACTAGAGATGGAACCCCAAAAGGGAGCGACAGAGGAGAAAAAATGCTTTCTAGGTTTTACCAGATCAATTATTATTGTTGTTAGGTGCTGTCAAGTCAGTTGACTCACAGCAACCTCGTGTGACAGAGTAGAACTACTCCATAGGGTTTTCTTGGCTGTAATCTTTATGGGAGCAGACCACCATGTCTTTCTCCCATGGAGCTGCTGGGTGGGTTCGAACTGCCAACCTTTTGGTTAGCAGCTGAGCGCTTAACCATTGCTCCACCAGGGCTTCTTTCAATTATGCTCCAGATCAGTTAGGAGTATCCTTACATCCTTATTCAGATCCTGCTTTAGATCTGGATAGGGATATAAGGATAGTATGGATCTTTCATTTTCTTTCTAGGAAACATTCTCGGTCTTGCTCCTGCAGTTTTGCCAACAATTTTTCTCCTTGGGCATGTCCACTGTACATGTGAGGACAAGAAGGATAAATTTGCCAGTAGGGGGGGCCTCTACCTTTTGTGCATTTGGTTAAAAAATATATTTATTATACTAACAATATCATAACTACAATATTGATATTACAACTCTAATATTTGCTTACTGTTTCTTTTCACTTTCTGAAGAAACTTTGGAGTCAAGAGAGAGGAGAATAGAAAGGCTTGTGAGAATGGGTAGTATGGAAGTGTTCAGAGCCTTTCAAGGCCAGCAATTCACCCTGTATGCTTTTTTTATGTTTCAGTTCCACATTCGGGGCCAGAGATGGTATCAGAAGGAATTTGCCCAGGAAATGGTCTTTAATGTCACTACCAGCAGCCAGGCCCCTGAGATGTGCTTGGACCTGCATGCAGGTACCAACTACAGTGTCACCTTCCTGGCTTTGTCTTCTGAATTTCCTGTGGCAATCTCCTTGACAACCCAGATAACAGGTAAATCTTGAATAACAGCATTTGGATGAACGAAGTCACCACAGAGCTGTTGGTAGGCCAGAATAAAGAGGAACACTCTTTCTTTCTACCTTTATATAATGAACTTTAAGAGAGAGGAGGAAGGAAATGGAATTGAAGAGGGGTGCTAAGGGGTTTGCAGCTGTGACTGTAATGTTTTATTTCTTAAAAAGATTTCTGAAGCAAAATGTTAGCATTGATTAAGGGTGGTTAAATTCCTTCTGGATGTTTGAAATCTTTAAAATATTTCATACTTAAAAAAAAAAAAGGATGTTCTGTTATTGTTTCTTTCTTAGTAACATATGTAATTGGTATTCTCCTGCAAATAAAGAGTAGGTTACTCTCAGGAGAAAATGACCAGCAGTCTCACTATTAAAACAACACCACCACCACACCAAACTTGTTACCTTCGAGTTGATTCTGACTCATGGTGACCCCATGTAGTGCCCTAGTAAACTCATTTATACTTATTTCTTCCTCTTTCCTCAAATATGTGACTCTTCCCCCCACACCACCACACACACTCTAAGCTAATACTCTTTTGCTTCTTCTTTCACTGAGAAATTAGAAGTAATTAGGCAAGGACTTCCCCCAAATTTCTTAGTAAACTTGTTTTTGCATTGGAGCTTTTCCACATACTGTTTCCTCTTCCTGGAACATTCTCTCCACATGGTTGCCTTATAATCCTTCAGGTCTCTGTGCAAATGTCGTCACCTTAGAAAGCCCATCCCTGACCATCCTTCCAAAAATATTCTCCCAATCTCCACTCCATCACTCCGTATCCACCTGCTCTGCTTGAGTTTCTTCATAGAACTTGCTTTCTGAAATTGTAATTTTTTTTTGGTTTATTTTAAGATTTTTCTTTCTCCCCTACTAGAATTCGAGCTCCTCAAAGGCACGTTTTTTTGTTTGTGTGTTCTACATTGAATCCCCAATACGTAAGAACAGTGCTGACAGTACAATAAATAAATTTTTTTTTGAATGAATAAATTAGGGGCCAAGCCATAAGTAACCAGTGAATGATACTAACATTAAGATTATAGTTAGTCAAGAAAGGCCTACGATAAAAGAGAATTCACTAAGTTTTAGGTTGGAGGGGGAAGTAATGTTCAATTTGGGCTTGTGACTTATTGAAAAAGGAATAGCTATTCAGTCTCCTACTCTTTGGTCTTTTCCATGTTTGGATGACTTTCATTTCTTATTCGAAGGGGTGCTTCACACACACACATATATATATATTCTGAGTGGCGGGGGGTACATCTTCATGAGATACTTTGTTCTGTAGGCTACATATAGCCTTAGTAGCTGGAGTTCCCTGTGTCTATGCTTATGGCCACCAGGGGACAGTGTGGAGCTATTTCAGTTCATTGAGGCCTTGAAGCTGTTTAGTTCATTGAGATCATGACTGCAAATTTTCTAACTCTAAACAACCAACAACTAATGCCAAAGATGAAGAAATTGAAGATTTTTACAAACATCTGCTGTCTGAAATTGATCAAACGTCAATCAGGATGCACTAATAATTACTGATGGGAGTGCAAAAGTTGGGAACAAAGAAGTATTTGGTGGTTGGAAAATATGGGCTTGGTGATAAAAACAATGCTGGAGATAGGATGATACAAAGACCAATGACTTATTCATTGCAACTATCTTTTTTCAACAACGTAAACAGTGACTATGCACATGGATCTCATCACATGGAATACACAGGAATTAAATCAACTACATCTGTGGAAAGACATGGTGGAGAAGCTCAGTATCATCAGTCAGAGCAAGGCCAGGGGCCAACTGTGGAACGGATCATCAATTACTCATGTGCAAGTTCAAGTTGAAGCTGAATAAAATTAAAACAAGTCCATGAGAGTCAAAATACAACCTTGAGTGTATCCCACCTGAATTTAGAGACCATCTCAAGAATAGATTTGACACATTGAACACTAATGACCTAAGACCAGATAAGCTGTAGGATGACATCAAGGAGATCATACACGAAGAAAGCAAAAGGTCATTAAAAAGACAGGAAAGAAAGAAGACACTGAAATGGATGTCAGAAGAGACTCTGAAACTTACTCTTGAACACAGAGTAGCTAAAGCAAATGAAAGAAATGATGAAGTAAAAGAGCTGAACAGAAGATTTCAAAGGGCAACTCAAGAAGACAAAGTAAAGTATCCTATTGAATGTGCAAAGAACTGGAGTTAGAAAACCAAAAGGAAAGAACATGCTCAGCATTTCTCAAGCTGAAAGAACTGAAGAAAAAATTCAAGCCTTGAGCTGAAATATTGAAGGATTCTATGGGCAAAATACCAAATGACACAGAAAGCATCAAAAGAAGATGGAAGGAATACACAGAGTCACTGTACCAAAAAGAATTGGTCAACATTCAACCATTTCAGGAAGTAGCATATGATCAAGAACTGATAGTACTGAAGGAAGAAGTCCAAGCTGCACTGAAGATATTGGCAAAAAAAAAAAAAAAAAAAAAAAGCCTCCAGGAATTGACGGAATACCAACTGAGATGTTTCAACAAATGGATGCAGCACTGGAGGTGCTCACTCGTCTATGCCAAGAAATTTGGAAGACAGCTACCCAGTCAACTGACTGGAAGAGATCCATATTTGTGCCCATTGCGAAGAAAGGTGATCCAACAGAATGTGGAAATTGTTGAACAGTATCATTAATATCATGCGCAAGTAAAATTTTGCTGAAGATAATTCAAAAGCAATTGCAGCAGTACATCAACAGGGAACTGCCAGAAATTCAAGCTGGATTCAGAAGAGGACATGGAACCAGGGATATCATTGCTGTTGTCAGATGGATCTTGGCTGAAAGAAGAAAATACCAGAAGGAGTTTACTTATGTTTTATTGACTATGCAAAGGCATTTGACTGTGTGGATCATAAAAAATTATGGATAACATTGTGAAGAATGGGAATTCCAGAACACTTAATTGTGCTCGTAAGGACCCTCTACATAGACCAAGAAGCAGTCATTTAAATAGAACAAAGGGGTACTGCATAGTTTAAAATCAGGAAAGGTGTGCATCAGGGTTGCATACTTTCACCATACTTATTCAATCTGTATGACAAGGAAATAATCCTAAAATCTGGACTATATTGAGAAGAACGTGACATCAGGATTGGAGGAAGACTCGTTAACAACCTGCGATATGCAGATGACACAACCTTGCTTGCTGAAAGTGAAGAGGACTTGAAGCACTTACTAATGATGATCAAAGACTACAGCCTTCAGTATGGATTATACCTCAACATAAAGAAAACAAAAACCTTCACAACTGGACCAATAGCAATGTCATAATAAATAGAGAAAATATGGACGTTTTCAAGGATTTCATTTTACTTGGATAATGCCCATGAAAGTAGCAGTACAAGAAATCAAATGATGTACTGCATTGGGCAAATCTGCTGCAAAAGACCTCTTTCAAATGTTAAACAGCAAAGATGTCACTTTGAGGACTAAGGTGTGCCTGACCCACGTCATGAGGTATTTTCAGTTGCCTCATATGTGTGCATAAGCTGGATAACGAATAAGGAAGACCGAAGAAGAATTGATGCCTTTGAGTTATGGTGTTGGTGAGGAATCCTGAATATACCATGGACTTCTAGAAGAACAAATAAATCTGTCTTGGAATAAATACAACCAGAATACTCCTTAGAAGCGAGGATGGCAAGACTTCATCTCACATACTTTGGACATGTTATTAGGAGGAACCAGTCACTGGAGAAGGACATCATGCTTGATGGAGGGTCAGTGAAAAAGAAGAAGACCCTCAAGGAGCTGGATTGACACAGTGGCCGCAACAATGGGCTCAAACATAGCAACAGTTGTGAGAATGGCACAGGACCGGGCTGTGTTTCATTCTGTCGTACATAGGGTTGCTATGAGTTGGAACCAACTTGACAGCACCTAACAACAACAACAACCAGCCAAAAAACCAAATTCAGTGCCATGGAGTTGATTCTGACTTATAGCGAAGCGATCCTACAGGACAGAGTAGAACTGCCCCATAGGGTTTCCAAGACTGAAATCTTTACCAAAGCAGACTGCCACATCTTTCTCCTGTGGAGAGGCTGGTATGTTGGAACTACCAACCTTTTGGTTAGCAGCTGAGTGCTTTAACCATAGAGCCACCAGGGCTCCTAACTCTACCCTACTTTAAAGAAATTGCAACTTTAAGAAAACTTGAATAAGTTTTTAAAATCTTGTGAAAGAGTTTAAAAAGAAAACCCAAATACTTTTATAAAAGAGGGAAAAAAGAGAACTTTATATGTTGATGTGAAGAGGTATGCCTGGTTATCTTAGATGTGGCTTTGTTTTGGTTAAATTATTAACTTTTAAATGTTACCAGAAATGTTATGTTAGGGATTTGGGCCTGGAAAACGTAGCTGATTTCCCAGAAGAAAAGTGAATGGAATTTCCCTTCTGACTGTCATAAGTTAAACTAAATCTTACTGATGGGAACAGAATGAACCAAGTGCTTTAAACACATTGCTGACCTCAGAGGAAAGTGAAAGTCTAAGAATGTTGAGGGACAGAGGCAAGTGTTTCAATGAAAGCCAGGAAGAGGGTGCTGGCAAGAGGGGTGGGGTGAGCTGGAGCTCCTGTGTACAGTGTTTTACTCTTGGTTGACATGCTTCCTGGGTTACTCACTGACCTGAGTTCTTCAGAATAACCCCACCATTCATATCCCCTGTAGAATAAGGTGAAGAGCAAACTATTTCATCCTTGATGTAGTCTCCAAAGAGCCAGAGGAGATTTCAGACATTGGTTATGCTATCTTCTAGCATAAATCTAAAAGCTTCTGGGCATAAATGTCTTCTCACAGGGAGACAGAAAACAGCGGAGAGGGAAAGGGGGGTGTGGTGTCTTAGTTATCTAGTGCTGCTGTAACAGAAATACCACAAGTAGATGGCTTTAACAAAAATAAATTTATTCTCTCACAGTCTAGGGGGCCAGAAGTCCAAATTAAGGGCGCCACCTCCAGGGGAAAGCTTTCTCTTTTTGTCAGCTCTGGGGCAAGGTCCTTGTCATCGGTCTTCCCCTGCTCTAGGAGCTTCTCAGTGCAAGGACCCCAAGTCCAAAGGACACGTTCCCCTCCTGGTTCTTCATTCTTGGTGGTATGAGGTCCCCCTGTCTCTCTGCTTGCTTCTCTCTTTTATATCTCAAAAGAGATTAACTCAAGATACAACCTAATCTTGTAGATTGAGTCCTGCCTCATTAACATAACTGCCTCTAATCATGCCTCATTGACAGCATAGAGGTAGGATTTAGAACACATAGGAAAATCACGTCAGATAACACAATGGTGGACAATCACACAATACTGGGAATTATGGCCCAGCTAAGTTGACACACATTTTGGGGGGACATAATTCAGTCCATAGTGGGGAAGAGAGAGAAAGAGATAAAGAGAAAGCAAATTCATGCATGAATGTAAAGATAAACCAGGCCACTTAATACTACCAAACACAGTCATCATTTGAGGTTTGACTTTTATTATGGAACCAAAAATGCTGGAGGAGAAAAGAGGGGGAAAAAAGATGTGAAGGACACCATTCCTTCCCATGTCAACCTTCAGTACCAACACAGGCAACTTGTATGGGAAATTCCCCATCTCTAAGATTACAGCCTAGGAAACCCTATGGCAGTTCTTCCAGCCCTATAGGGTCACTATAAGTTGGAATCGACTTGACGGCACAGAACAACAACAGCTATATTCATAATAAGAAAAAAAGAATGTACTTTTTCAGATGATTAGAAAAACTGAAAGCACAGGTATGTCCCAAGCATTATCAGACTGTCACTTGTATAGCAGGATCCAATCTGGACAGCTCTGATTCCCCCTTCATGACTAGGGACCCCAGTCCCTGCCTCCAACACCTCCTCTCTTACTACTGGTGTCCTCAGAAAAGACCAAGTTGTCTTGAGTCTTCTGCCTTAGGCTTCTCTTCCATGGTTGGCTGTCTACGAGCCATCTGAGGACACTACACTCCTGTGTCCTCAGTGAGAACACCATCCTCTCTGGCTGGACACTGGTGCCACACTTATCCCTGGAGGCCCCCTTCCCCCCAGGGGGCTGAAGCTGCACCAGATCATGAGGTGGAGGTCAGGAGAGGGACTGGCCCTCCCCAACTGTTTTTCTACTTCGTCTAGAGCCTCTCAAAGCCTTTCAATGGCACCGGTTTTTCGATATGTGGAGGCCCTGGTGGCTTAGTGGTTAAGTGCTCAGTGATTTGAACCCACCAGTGGCTCCACAGGAGAAAAGACCTGCGATCTGCTTCTGTAAGGATTTCGGCCTAGGATACCCTATGGGGCAGTTCTACTCTATCCTGTATGTCACTATGAGTCAGAATCAATCCAACAGCACACAACAACAGCAAGAACAACATTAGGTCAGGCCAGGGGGACACATAAGCCGTTTCATACCTCCATGGTCAGCCTATTTCTCTCCTTCAGAAATCTCCAAACTACTTTCTGAAAGTGTGGGGATGCGTGTCTTTCGACTCTTCTCACAGAATCCCAGCTTAGGCCCCACTGACACAAGATGATACGCCATGGTGGAAAGGGGCTGGATATGTTGTTTTCTTGTATTAGCTTTAGTCTTTACAAAACATGAACAGGAAGATTTCCTTAAATCAGAAGCTTGAAAACCAGGGTTCTATGTATAGTGGGGGGAGGGGGCATACGAACCTTAACAATTCAATTTGGCAATTATTTATTGATTAGTTAGATACAAAGACCTGTGTTAAATGCTGAGGGCAGGGGAGGATTATCCAATAGGCAAGGTAAGCATAGTGCTTACCTTGCTTACCAGATTATCTGTAGTGAACAATTTCACATGGGTTTCACCACATCTTTGACTAAAAATGTTGTCTTAGGCTGGGTTCTCTAGAGAAGCAAAACCAGTAAAGCATATAAATATGTCTATAGAAAGATTTATATCAAGAAACAGCTCACGTGATTGTAGAGGCTAGAATATCCCAAGTCCGTGGATCAGGTTAGAGGCCTCTCCCAATTCACACAGCCACAGAAGCTGGTGATCCCAAGGTTGGCAGATTGGTGAGCAGGGCTCCCACTCACAGCCTGTGAAGGTTGACAAATTCCAAGATCAGCAGACAAGACCGCAAGGTTTCTCCTGATTCACGTAGCTGCAGCAGCTAGCAAACCCAAGATCAGCAGGTTGGAGAACAGGACTCTTGCTCGCAGGCTGTGAAGATTGACAAATTCCAAGATCGATAGGTAAGCTGCTAGCTAAAGTCCCAAGAACCGGAGGTGAGATGACAAGAGGCAGCTGCTGAGTCTGAAACAAGCCAAAAACCTTGGCAAGGAGAGCAGGCAGGCAGCAACCAGTGGAGGGCAGAGAGATGAAGGTGAGGGGGCAGTGTGCTGCCACAGGCCCCGCTCCTACTGGTACCACTCAGCAGATTCCATCATGGGGGTGATCACATATCAAATTTCAACAGGGAGGTGATCACAACATTATACAATTGCTAAACCACTGAGAATCATGGCCTAGCCAAGTTGACATACAGTCTTAACCATCACAGATAGGGAAGTCTTAAAAATAAATCCTATGAAATTGTTCACTACAAATTAATAAGTAAGCATAAGCAAGCCCATGTTTACTTTGCTTACTGGGTCATCCTCCCCTATCAGGGACTGTAAATTTGAAAAGAGGCTGTGATTCTGTAGGAAGGTGCTGTGGGGTTGGGAGAGAGACAGATGCCAGCCATACCTAGAAGCAAAGTCTTTGATGTGGTGAAAAAATGTGAAATTGTTCGTACAGATGATCTGGTAAGCAAGCTAAGTACCATGTTTACCTTGTCGATTGGATAATCTGCTCCTGGCTGAGAGAATTTAAAGATGGAAAGAAAATTGTTCCTTCTCCCTGGGTGGTCACAGTCTCATAACTTTATTGATAGGGGAGATGTGTCTAGCCTTGTGATATCTGATTATTTATAATGTAAGCCACCATTTTTTCTGTTGCCACCAATTTCAATTTATCATGTTTTGGGTATATCTTGGGAGGTGCCAAAGGATTTGAAAAGAACCATCATGATGCCTTCATTTTTCTCCCTACTACTTATTATAGAAATTTCAGAAAAGTTGCATTGTACCAGACTCTCAGGCAGTGGAGTTGTATTTTAATTCCTTGTATTTACTTGAAGTTTATAGTACAAGGTTGACATTTGTTTAGCTTTGGTGCAGACAAAATTTTCTTCTGTTTTTGGTTCTTTTTGTTCGTTTTGGTTGCTTTTATTGTTGTTGTTTTGCCATTGATTCCAACTCATAGTGACCCCATGTGTTACAGAGTAGAACTGCTCCAAAGGGTTTTCTTGGCTGTAATCTCTACAGAAGCAGATTGTCAGGACTTTCTTCCACAGAGTTGCTGGGTGGGTTTGAACTGCCAACCTTTAGGTTAGCAGCCGATCGCAAACTGCTTTCGCCATCCAGGATCCTTTGGGGGGTTTTACTTGTATCTTGAGTCTAACGTGTGTCTCTTGTAAGCAGCATATAGACGGATCGTGTTTTTTAATCCATTCTGCCACTCTCTGTCTCTTTATTGGTGCATTTAATCCATTTACATTCAGAGTAATTATTGATAGGTATTAGTTTAGTGCTGTCATTTTGATACATATTTTGTGTTGTTGACAGTTTCTTTGTTCCACTTAATTTTCTGTGCTGAGTCATTTTTCTTTATGTATTTTCTTTTCATCTTTTTCATTGTTGTTGATTTTGTATTTGCTGAGTCTTTTATGTTTTTCTTGTTTATTTTGAAGTATATGATTGTTAGTTTCCTTTGTGGTTACCTTAGTATTTACCTCTATTTTTCTAAGTTTAAACCAATCCTTTATTTCTTTATATAACCTTGACTTCCTCTCCATATGAAAGTTCTATAACTACATTATTTAGTCTCTCTTTTTCGTTTAATGTTGTCATCTTTTACATATTGATGTCTCTGTTTCCCTATTTTCAGTGTTTTAGCTTTGATTTATTTTTGTGACTTTCCTATCTGGGTTGATATCTGGTTGCTCTGTCCTGTGTTCTAGTCTTGGGTTGTTATCTGATGTTAATGATTTTCTAACTGGAGGACTCCCTTTAGTATTTCTTGTAATTTTGGTTTGGTTTTTACAAATTCCCTTAACTTCTGTTTATCTGGAAACGCCCTAATTTCACCATCGTATTTGAGAGACAGTTTTGCTGGCTATATAATTCTTGGCTGGCAATTTTTTTCCTTCAAGGCTTTGTGTATGTCATCCCATTGCCTTCTTGCCTGCATGGTTTCTGCTGAGTAGTCCCAACTTAGTCTTACTGATTCTCCTTTGTAGATGACTTTTTGTTTATCTCTAGCTGCTCTTAAAATTCTTTCTTTATCTTTGGTTTTGGCAAGTTTGATTATAATATGTCTTGGTGACTTTCTTTTGGGATCTACCCTGTGTAGGGTTTGATGAGCTTCTTGGATAGATATCTTCTCATCTGTCACATCAGAAAAGTTTTCTGCCAGCGGTCTTCAACAGTTCTCTCTGTATTTTCTGTTATACCCCCTATTCTGGTACTCCAATCACTTGTAGGTTATTCTTCTTGATAGAGTCCTACATAATTCTTAGGGTTTCTTCATTTTTTAAAACTCTTTTATCTGATTTTTCCTCCAATAAGTTGGTGTCAAGTGCTTTATGTTCAATCTCACTAATTCTGACTTCCATTGCCTCAATTCTGCTCCTATGACTTTCTATTGGGTTGTCTAATTCTGAAATTTTATTGTTAATCTTTTGGATTTCTATTTGCTGTCTCTCTATGGATTCTTGCAGCCTGTTAAATTTGTCACTATGCTCTTGTATAACCTTCTTGAGTTCCTCTGTTGCTTTGTCTGTATGATCCTTGGCTTGGTCTGCATTTTGACTGATCTCCTTCCTGATATCTTGAAGAGCTCTGTATATTAATCTTTTGAATTCTACTGCTGGTAATTCCAAGACCTGGTCTTCTTCTGGGAGGTTTTTTGGTTCTTAGTTTTGGTCACTTGCTGAAGTTATCGTGGTCTGCCTCTTTATGTGTTTTGCTATTGACTGTTGTCTCTGAGCCATCAATAAGTTATTATATTTATTTATTTTATGTTTGCTTACTGTGTCCTAGCTTCTTGTTTTGTTTTGATATGCCCAGATAGGCTGGTTGTGTGAGCTACTTTGATTATTGGTGTCTTTGAAGCTCTCATGTCCTGTCATCAGATGGTTAGAGCTGCTGCTAGGTATGTGAGCCCAGGAGTCCATTTACTTTTCTTGTGTGGATTGACCTCAGATGTCCAGGTCATCAGGTCACTGAGTGTGTGGTGCAGGCTCTCACCTATACTCCTTGATGGGCAGGGCTACGTAGGAGTGATTGGAGCAGGCACAGGTATCTAGCTGCAGTAGGGGGTTATGTACTGAGCAAGGTAGGGGGCTGATGGCTGCCCCTGAGTGCCTGGTTAGAAGGTGTGTCCCTGTTCCCTAGAGCTTGTAGGTGGGTGGGTTTTGCAGTTGTACTTTGGGCACCCAATGCTGTTGGCTGTAGGGACTGAGAGGCAACACTTATTCTTGGACCCCTGTCATGGGTGGCTAGGTGGAGTGGGTGGAGCCACCAGTCCTCAGGCCCCTGATGTGGGTAGGTGAGGACCATGCTTAATGGGCAAGGCAGTGTCAAATGTCAGGAATCTGCCACTCCCCCTTAGCTGTTGCAGTTGAAAATAGGCTTCAGGTATATACCCTTTAGCACTATGCTAATGAGGGCCTGCACTGTTGAAATGCACCCACACAGGTCTAGGCAGGGGTGAAAGGCATTCAGAGTCCGTGGACCACTTATGCCTGTGCCTAGGCAAATAGGCTGTGCCTGCCCTGAGGTCCTGGCTTAGGAGAGCTGGCGGATTATTTTTTCCTATTTGTTAATTGTTCCTTCTCCAAAGGTGGGAGAATGGCTCTGGGTGCACGACGGGACCCACTTCCGGCCCAGGGGGTGTGGAAATTGCTGGAGCCGGCCAGGGGCTGGAGCAGAGCTGGAGGGGGTGGGTGAGTGGCATAGAGGTACTTCCCAGAGGTGAAAGGGTTTTTTTGATCCCACAAGGTAGGTTAGACGTTTGCACTTAACTGTTGCAGATCTAGCACCACTTCCCCTGGTTCCACAGGCTTGTGCAAACCCTCCGCTGCTCGGTTTCTCCTGGTGTGGAAAACGCATCCCAAACACTACTGCTTGCCTCAGCCCTTGTGTGCTGGCTGATCCAGCCTGCAGGGTGCTAGCCAGGTCAGGTCTGGCAAATCCTTGTTGCTTCTGAACTGTCTCTCCCTCCCCTTGCTGCTCAGTCCGATTCCTCAGCTTTATCTTTGATGTTCAGGACTCCTAGATTGTCATATATAATCGATTTACTTGTTCTTTTGGGTGTTTGTTGTAAGAGGGACCACAGGAAGCATCTGAACTTTGCCATCTTGGCCCCGCCTCCTCCCTTTAGTAGGTTTTAGATAGAGGAATTTTAACTCATTCACATTTATACTACTTCCTTTTTCTTATTGATTTTAATAGTTTGCCTACATTAGTGATATTAATCTTTTGTTATACATATTATAAAATTTCCCCCCAGGTTATTTACTCCTCAGTTTTCTTTTTAATATATTTTTTGTCACTTAGGTATTTTAAAATGTCTAGTAATCAACTCTATTGATTTTTTTCTTTTATAGTTTCTGCCTCTGTTGTCATGGAAGGTCCAGAAAAGCCTTTCCCACCCTGAAATCAGATCAATTCTTATTCTCTGATATTTTACATGCTTCTTTGATAGTTTTGATTTTTACATTTAAAACTTAGATCCATTTGGAATTTGTTTTGATGTATAGTATGAGACTAAATAATTTTAAAAATAATAAAAAAAAATTGCTGTCGCATTGGTTTTGACTCATGGTGACCCCATGTGTATCAGAGTAGAGCTATTCTCCATAGTGCTTTCAATGGCTAATTTTTCAGAAGTAGATCACCAGGACTTTCTTCCAAGGCATCTCTTGTTGGACTTCAATCTCCCACCTTTTGGTTAGCACCTAAGTGTGTTAGCCGTTTGTACCTCCCAGGGAGTCTGAGGCTAAATTTATATGGCAAATTTTATCTAAATGATAAGCCAGTTTCCCATCACCTTTTGAAATACTACCCTTGTCACACACTATATTCTAATTTATTTATTTAGGTCTATTTCTACACTGTCTAGCTTGTTCCATTGCTTTGCCTGTTCTGCACTTGCACCTTACAATTATTGTAATTTTATAATATATTTAATAGTTTGTAGGGCACATTCTCCTGCATTACTTTTCTCCTTACTTTTCCAAGTTTTCTTACATGGTAGCCCTCAGCATTTTCCTCTGTCCTTTGCTTCTAGCAGTGGTTAAGAGCTTGGCTGCTAACGAAAAGGTCGGCAGTTTGAATCCACTAGCTGTTCCTTGGAAACCCTATGGGGCAGTTCTACTCTGTGCTATAGTGTCGCTATGAGTCAGAATTGGCTCAACGGCAATGGATTTGGTCGGGTTTGGTGTTGCTTCTAGCAGAGCCATGGATAGTGTTGACACAGAAATGGTAATGAGGATCTCCCTTCTGGTTCCTCTTCCATCTCAGGGTGACCAGACAACATACATTTCCTAGCTTGGATATGACCGGTCTCTTGCCTTGGGTCTGATTTGGTTTAAATCTATAATAAGGCTAATGGAAAGGAGAGCAGATTTGCCAAGGACAGCAGCTTGGGAAACAGGAAACAGTACGCTGAAAAAATGCCTAGAATTTAAGGTTATTTAACCTCAAAATGTGATTAAGAACCAGCCTAATGAGGTTCAGGCATGCACATTAGAGAGAAAAAGTAGACTGTTTAAAATATAAGGTGGAGAAGGTCTTAGACAAGCAGAGCAGAGCCATCCAGAGGTCACATGTTGTTTGAATCATCAGGAGGCCTTAGACAAACAGAGCATAAAACCATCCAGAAGTCACGTGTCGTTTGAATCATCAGGATGATAGTGGCACACTGAAAACTGCAGAATGATACTAACCTGCAGAGGACAACGTGGCACGTAGCAAGCAGGCGTGGCCTTCCCGCTCGGATTCAGTGGGTCTCCTCAGAGCTGAGTGAGCGCTTTGTTCTGCTGTTACCGAGGGCTGCAAGAAATTGGGTAATTTAAAAGGTTAGCCAAGAGATTAGACCAGCTAGAATTATTAATCTCAGAGAAGAGCAAACAGAGGAGTAATTTAAGAGAGTCCAAGGAGGGTTCTGTCACAGAAAAGAATGACCAGTTAGTCTCCCTCTGGGCTGGAAACAGGAAATGTGTGACAAAAAAAAAACAGTGAATTTACTGTGATAACAATACAGTCACACGTGCAAGGGCAGTTCAGTGGCAACATGAAAGCCTGAGGGCAGTGATTTTCAACCTTGAAAGGGGCACATACCCCTGGGGGACAAGGAAGGGGCTTTTCAAACTATGCTTCCTCCTCTCCCCCATCACTGCTTCAGAAACCTATCTGGTTGGTGTTCTCAGGTGTGTCAGTATTGTCAGTTCTGGAATCTCTCTTTCTGGATACCTCTTGGAAGTGTAGACCTTTAACTCCTTTTTGGGAGGTCTTGACTCTGACTGTTTTTGATTCTTTGGTAAGCCAGGGCTACATCAGGTGACCTTCTAGGCTCCCAGGCAATCCCATAGGTTTATGAAAAGCTTAATCTGCGTGCCCATATCTGGGTGACTTTCAAAGAAATTCTAGATTTAACATTGTTTAACAAAAGCTGTGGAGTTCCTGGGTGGTGCAAATGGTTAAGCTCCTGACTACTACCTGAAAGGATGCTGGTTTGAACTCGCCCAGAGATGCCTCGGGGGACAGGTTTGGCAGTCTGTTTCCAAAAGGTCACGTCCTTGAAAACCCTGTGGAGCAGTTCTACTCTGCACACATGGGGTCTCCACGAGTTGGGATCGACTCAACAGCAACTAACAACAAAGCTATAGGGGACTCTCATTCTTCCACCTGGTATGAAATGCCTAGGTCTCCCAGTGGTCTACCCTCAGTACTCATTTCTTCTCAGATACGTCTGTACCATACCCCTCGACATCCATACCCACTCCTACCAATGAGCTGATCTCATATCACCACAACAGAGTTTGCTGCTAAACTCTGGACCTGTATCTCTAACTGCCTGCTGGATAATTCCACAAGCACTTCAAACTGAACTGGTCCAGAGTGACTCTGGACCTTGATGAATGACATCACCACTGACTCAGTTGCCAACACCAGGAGCCCAGCTGCCTTCCCCTTTTTTCCCTCCTGCCATGTTCTGTCCACCTCTCCGCTGAGTATCTCTTCCATCTGTCCCTTCTTCTCCATTCTCAGTGCCATCACTTGCTTCAGACCTCAGATACTTCTACCTAGATTATTGGACAACCTGTGCTCTTGTCTTTTTCCAATTCATCTTCCAACTAGCAATCTAAATTGTATTTCTGAAATACAAGTCAGCTAAAAGTCTTTAAATGACTCATTATTTCCAAGACCTCACATATGCCCTACCCTTGTAACCTCATTGCCTGCCTCTACCCTGCTAGAACTCAACATTTCAGCCATAATGAACTACCTGTAGTTCTGACACTGCTCACTCCTTCTCTTTTAGCTTGTGCCTCTGCATGTATATGTTTCTGTATTTGATAGTCTTATCCCCCTGCCCTTGGTCAGGTGTTCCCCTTCTGCTCTCCCACGGGAACCTCTGTATAACTTCATCATAGCTCTAAGCACCACCTGTTAAAACTGTTTCCACTATGAGGCTTTAAGCTCCTGGAATGCGGAAACCATGTCTTCCATGGCTTCCTGCCCCTAGCCTAGCAGGGTACCTGGTACATAGAGGGGGCTATTAAATGTGTGTTGAGTGGGAATGTATGATGACACACTTGATGTTGTTGTTCCTGTTGTTAGGTGGCATCAAGTCGGTTCCGACTCATAGTGACCCTATGTGCAACAGAATGAAACACTTCCCGGTCCTGCGCCATCCTCAGAGTCGTTGTTATGCTTAAGCCGATTGTTGCAGCCGCTGTGTCAGTCCATCTCCTTGAGAGTCTTCCTCTTTTTCACTGACCCTCTACTTTATCAAGCATGATGTCTTTCTCCAGGAACTGATCCCTCCTGATAACAAGTCCAAAGTACGTGAGATGTAGTCTCGCCATCCTTGCTTCTAAGGAGCATTCTGGTTGTACTTCTTCCAAGACAGATTTGTTCATTCTTTTGCAGTCCATGGTATATTCAGTATTCTTCACATCACAATTCAAAGGCGTCAATTCTTCTTCAGTCTTCCTTATTTATCATCCAGCTTTTGCATGCCTATGAGGAAATTGAAAATACCATGGCTTGGGTCAGGCGCATCTTAGTCTTCCAGGTGACATCTTTGCTTTTCAACACTTTAAAGAGGTCTTGATAGAGCCTTAAAACTTATGAAGACCTAGGTAGTCTAGGAGGTGGCACAGTGGTTAAAGCACTCTGCTGCTAACTGAAAGGTTGGCAGTTCAAACCCACCAGCTGTTCAGTGGGAGAAAGATGTGGCAGTCTGCTTCTGTAAAGATTACGGCCTTGGAAACCCCATGGGGCAGTTCTACGTGTCCTGTAGGGTCACTAGGAGGCAGAGGGGCAGTTCTACATGTCCTGTAGGGTCACTAGGAGGCAGAATCGACTTGACAGCAACGGGTTTGGCTTTTTTTGTTGTTGTTGTTGTTCAGGTAGGTCTAAGATTTTATTGATTTTAATTTGGGACTGAGAGTTTCTACCCCCAAGCTATTTTCTTTTTGGGTAAATAGACTTGAATGTCTATTTTGGCTTCCTGGGCCTTAATGTCAGGGTGATTTGTTTTTTTCAGGGTCAAGGGAGGTATTCATATTTTATGCCCTCTTTTCTCTCTCTCTCTCTCTCTTTCCTAACTGAGCTGAAGCAGTGAGAGACTTCGAAAAAGGGATGATTTAGTCCACAGTCTAATTAAAGCAGTTCTTTCTGCTGTCCTTGCTGTGTCTACACCCAGGGTTTTGGGGGTCTGCTTCAAAGATTATGTCTTTGGGATTTACAGCAATCCTTCTTACACAAAAACATAAGAATGACTCTTCTACTGGGTCCAGCTCAGCCCCACCCCAGAGTCCCCTCAAGTACACAGCTGTGTGTTCTGCAGAATATCAGGGTACTGATTATACTCCATATTAGTCAGGGCTCTTTTGGTTGCAAGTGACAGAAACCCAGTCATACTAGCTGAAGCAAGTGGAATTTGTTGAATCACAGAACTGGGAAATCCAGGAATGTATCTCACTTGGAGCACAGTTAAATCCAGCCACAGATGATGCCATCAGAACGCATCTTTCTCAGCTCTGCTACCCTTTCTCTAATGAGCTCTTACAGACAGGCATGGAATATGATGGACATTGTATTCTCTTACCTGTTACTTACATCTTACTTTCCAAGAGAAATAAGACCCTAAAACCTCCTAGAGTTAAGGGGATTGCTCTTCTGGACCAACCCTGTGATCAGGGGAATGGCAATCCATGATCATCACCAGGGCCTGTGGTCAGAGGGGCTTTGGAGCACTGTGGATGACAGCCTCATAAGAACTTTATGGGAAAGGGGAAGGCCATTCCCCATAGAAAAAGGGTTGCTAAGAACATAAAATAAATATATAAAGTATGTAATGTATAAAAAGACTACATATACAGACTGGAGAATCTTAGGCACAGGGCATCCTGTCTTCTGAGAGTTATGCAATTATAGGTTTACCGCTATACCTGGTCTCTTCCAGGCTTATCTTCCTTCAGCTTCCTATTCATTCAGTAGCACCCTTCTCCAGCCCTGGTTTAGAGACAGTGCCTCATCTTCTGTTTTATGTTGCTACTCCTTGTCCTATGAAGTATTACAGTATTACAGACCCTGACTCAGTCATAGTCTCCTGAATTGTGTTTCCTGTGTACTAGAGCTGGGCAGGTGCTCAACTTGTTCTGTGGCCTCTTTTTCTGAGGTCTTCCTTGAGTTCTCTTCTCTATTCATCTCTTCCCTTTAAACACCTGTTAATTAAGGGTTTTGGTCTTTTCCATCTCCAGACCTCTCAACGTCTGTTCCTTATGATCTCTAGGGATAGCATGTGGGACCCCGTAGTCTTTCAGGAAATTGTAATTCTGTGTTTCTGGTTTTAGCTCATAGTTTATTCTCAGGCAAAATGAACATGAGCAATGTCATAACATGGTAATGTGGCAAAGTTGACTTTGGAGTCAATTGACCTAGGTCCCACACTTGGCTCTTCTAGTGGTGTGTCTCAACCAGGGCTTCGAACTGGCTCGTTCCAGTTCAACCCCCTGCTGAGAATTTGCATTTCCACCCCAGATATACTGAACAGTATATACTGGGTAGAACCTACATTTTAACAAGATCCCCAGGTGATTACATTAAAGCTTTCCTGTTTATGGCTCCCATAACAGCCCTTTCTCTGTGCTTTTACTTGTTCTGACTATTCCTTTTTCTTCTTTTCAACATGTTTCAGAGCCTCCCCCTCCGGAAGTGGAATTTTTCACAGTGCATGGAGGGCCTCTACCACGCCTGAAACTAACGAAAGCCAAGGAAGAAAATGGACCTATCAGGTCAGTAGCTGTCCTTTGCCCAGTGATCCCCGTAGAATGTTTTGGAAATTTTGGTCTGGGTGAGGAAGAGACATCTGTGTGGCTTGTTGAACTCAAGTAGTTGGGGCAATGTAGTAAAAAAAACCAAAAACCAAACCAGTTACCATCGAGTCAATTCTGACTTCTGGTGACCCCATGTCTACCAGAGTAGAACTGTACTCCATAGGGTTTTCAATGACTGTGATCTTTTGGAAGTAGACTGCCAGAACTTTCTTTTGAGGCACCTCTAGGTGGATTCAAACTGCCAACTTTTCATTTAGTAGCTGAGTTAACCATTTGTGCCACCCAGGGACTCAATGTAGTCAAGGCTTCTTTTGTGTCCTTGGGCACTGACTAGACCTCTAATCCCAACCAGCACCAATCCAAATGAATAAAGAGATTTCTGAGGGACCAGAGACACACATTCAGGCAGCTTAGCTCAAGAAATTAAGTCCACCATACAAAGGAATATTATTCAGCCATAAGAAAGAATAAAGTTCTGTTACATGCTACCACATGGATGAACCTTGAAAACATTATGCTGAGTGAAATAAATCAGACACAAAAGGACATATATTGTATGATCCCACTTATATGAAATATCTAATAGGCAAGTGTATAGAGATCAGAGTTTATTAGTAGTTACCAGGGATGGGTGGGAGGGGGAAATCGGGACTTATTGCTGAAGGAATACTGAATTTATGTTAAAACCCGTACCTGTTGCCATCGAGTCGATTCTGACTTATCGCAACCCTACAGGACAGAGAAGAACTGCCCCATATGGTTTCCAAGGAGCACCTGGTGGATTCGAACTGCCGACCTTTTGGTTAGCAGCTGTAGCTCTTAACCACTCCTCCACCAATTTATGTTAAGGGGGGGTGAAAAAATTTGGAAATGGATAATGGTAATGGCTGTACAACATGGTAAATATAAACAATGTCACTGAATTGTACACATAAAAATGGTTGAAATGTCAAATATGTTGTTATATATATTTTACCACAATAAAATCTTAAAGAAAAAAAGTTAAGGTGAAATAAAGGCATTTTCAGACCAAAAAAAAATTAAGTCCATTCATTTGGTCATCAGACAAGCATTACCTGAGTGTCTGTGACATGTCAGGCATTGTCCTTGGCAATACAGTGCTCAGAGTAGATCCTTTACTGATGATGGTTCAGAAGCATCATCTCACTTACAAAAGACAGAACGTATGATCCTTTATTTAAGACTAATCTTGAGGTAGGTATAGTAGTTTCTGAAAGGGTCATTTGGACAATTCTTTTTATTCATTCATATATGAACTATGGGCAAGACACTGTGTAGTTAATAACTGCTTCTGGATTCCAGATGGTATTGTTGTTGTTGTTGGTAGGTGCCATCAATTCGGTTCTGACTCATAGTGACCCTGTGTACAACAGAATGAAACACTGCCTGGTCCTGCGCCATCCTCACAATCATTGCTGTGTTCGAGCCCACTGTTTCAGATAGTATTAGGATGAACTTAATTTACCTCCTTTGGAGGAATACATTGCGTTCACTTAAGCATTTTATTCACAAAAGTCATGGTAGGATTAGGAAAGTAAAATTATTCCCTTTTTTAGAGGGGAAGATTAAGTTTTGCCCAGAGAGATGAGCGACCTGTTCACGGGAACAGGTCAAGTAGATGACAATCTCTTGACCTAACCTACACTGCCTTATGTTGCTCTTGACCATTCAGTCTAATGACCTTTCAGTACAACCAAGGTAAAAATATGAGATGATATAAAATTATAAAAAAGGAAGTCTAGGGACATTATCTGTGTGTCTGTTTATAATGAAACTTAGGTTTCTCCTGCTTTTACATTAGTTTAAGTTGAGTAAATGCCCAAAGGCTTTTCTAGGAGTGGACGTTGAATAAATTGCTATATTTCTTGAGTCCTGACAAGTTGCTGGAAGGCATTGTAATTCTGTTACTATAAGGAGAACAGAAGTTACAGCATCACTGCCTGAGAAAATTTGCAAGAGCAAAGGTGATATTTAAGCCAAATAATTATGTAAGGCAAAAAGAAAAGCCAAATGACAGTCTACTCTTGTGGCTGTGCACTGGCCAGTGCCTCCAAGACAGGAAGTGGAGATCTGTGAGTCATTCAAGGGAGGGTGGTGGTGAGAAAGAAGGGAGGAGGCCTTCCAGAACAGTCATGTTCTAAACAGCCACAACTGCTTCCCTAATGTCATCAGGGCTAACTACCAGCAGGCAAGCGAGAAGGTTTCCTGGCTCTGACTACCTGGTTTGAGCTTGGCTGCTTTGTGTGTTGTTGTGCTACAGAGATGAGGGCAGTGGATTGAGGCTCATGGTGGAGAAGAGGCCCTGGGACCAAGGCCCCCTACCTGTACTTGCTGATTTTAGGCAGATGACACAGCCTGTTGCTAGGCTCCCTTAATGCCAGGTTCTCCCACACTTGCCAGATTATAGGAATCACCTGTGCTTTATCAGCAAAACAAATTCCAGGACTCTACTCCTGGAGATTTCAATTTGGTAGGTCTGGGATGGAGTCTGAGGATTTGTAGAATTCCTCAAGCAATGCAGGTGATTATGATGAGGCTAACTGGGGTGACTGCTTTACGTCCCATGAATGGTGCCTCTAGTAGGCAATGTGCAGAAACAAACGAATTCAAGTGAGCCTTGAACAACCACCACCTAGCACGGAAGGATGAGAGGGATTTGTAGATATGCCCATAGACAGCATGGAACTGCTGCAACATTCACTTTCTTACCTGTGGCCATGATTCATGAGTGTGTCTTCAAGTTGCTAGTAGGGCTTTGAAATCCTTGGATCCAGCTCGAACTCCTGCTGAGAATTTGCACTTCTAACAAGTTCCCTGTTAAGAATGTGCATTTCTATCCCAGATATACTGAATCAGAATCTACATTTTAACATGATTCCCAGGTGATTCTTTTGTATAACTTCCTGGGAACTTAGAAATGCGAGTTCTCAGCAAGGGGCTGAACTGGATGAACCAGTTTGAAGCTCTGGTTTCTAGGAAGTTTGTTGTTACAGGTGCTCCCTGGCAGGCTCTGGGGATGCTCAGTAAATATTTCCTGGTAGTGGTGGTGACCGCTCATTGCTCTGCAGGCTTTACTTTGTCCCTTTTGTAGAAGGCCCTTTGCTGAAAGTGAACCCAAATATTGTGGAAACCAGGGCTCTCAAGACATCTGGCAGACCTCTGTGTATCCCTGGTGTTTGGGAGCCTGATTAAGTGGAGAGCTTCCACAGCCTGCTTGGGGTGTAGGCTTCCCGCTACTTAACCTAGTGATCGTGAGCCATTAGGAAGCAGGCGATGGGGCATTAGGAGTGTGGAGCAGGAAGTTGCAAGTTTACTGGCAAAATAGAATTATGTGACCTAATGAGTTCTGGAAATTACCCTAATCATATTTGATGCTGGTACATGCTTTTCCTCTTCACCGAAATTTCAACTCAAAAAACATTAAAGGAGAGCTAATCATAGCCAAAGAATGGTGCAAGGATTTGCAAGGATACAAAGTAAATCCTTCAGGATCTTGCTATCAAATCTGATAGAGAAAGGAGACGTTCACTTACTGTGCTAGTGGGAAGAGAAAGGAAGGCATGACTTACTCTCATTGCATTTTAATAATTTTCTTTCAGTGAAGGTTTTCTAGTTGGTAGGATAAAACAGACAAAAATGACTCCTGATTGTTCGTGTGTTTCTATGTCCACATTTAGGGAATAGTTTCACAATGAACATATGACATTTTTACGTTGCTGGCTGTTTCAGGGTATTGTCAAACCAGATTAAGGCATAGGGGCTTTGCACTCCTTGTTTTTCTTTTCATGTGAAGTTTGGTATCAGGCTGTGAACTGTAGGAAATGTAAATCCCATGAGTTCTTTTGTAGGCAGCCCATGTGATTGACACGAGCACTTTTGCAAACTTATTACGTTAGCTCTTGCACACAGTCTGCCTTAGTGTGACTGCTAAAGCCTTTCCACAGCCAGGCTCTATCTGACCATGTGAAAACCACTGATTAGATTAACTTTATGACACATACACAGAGGGCAGCCACACATGCAACAACTTTTCCCACCTGAAGAGGATGCACTTGGCTTCCTTCTACAGCTTGAGCTTGCAGAGGTCCCTTATGCAATGTCTTTTGGTGCTACTGTAGATATGAAGTGAAGAATCCCTTGACTGTTGTAGCTGTCAGACTATAAACCCACATGGGCAGGGACTTTTTCTTGTCCAGCATTGTGTCCCCAGTGGCTAGAAAAGTGCTTATCTCATTGAAGATGCTCAGTAAATATGAAAAAAATGAATAAATGAATGAAACTTTCCAGACGAGCAACTAATACTCTTTTTTCTTCTAGCTCATATCAGGTGCTAGTGCTTCCTCTGGCTTTCCAAAGCACATTTCCTTGTGATTCCGAAGGGGCTGCCTCATTTTTTAGCAATGCTACTGTTGCTGATGGATACGTGGCTGCAGAACTATTGGCCAAAGATGTTCCAGATGATGCCATGGAGATATCTATTGGAGACAGGCTATACTATGGGAAATATTATAATGCACCCTTGAAAATAGGGAATGATTACTGCATTATATTACGAATCACAAGTGAATGGAATAAGGTAAATATCTTTAAAAGCCCTTGTGAACTCTGTATTTTCTTTTTCACGAGATTTAAATGTTTGAACATTTGCTTCCCCACTATTTGAGATTAGACATTGCATGCAATAACCATAAAAATATGTTTCTTACTGTTACATTGAATACTTTGCCTTTATAAAAGGTGGGCAGGTGAAATGTTTAATGCTGGCAGATATTCTGAACTTCCTGGGAGACCTTGTTGGATCTGTGTTTGGACTGACCTGGTTTCAGCTCTTCCTTGTAAGCTTCACAGAATGCCCTCATTTCATGACACTGCTGAAACCTGCATTGGAAAGGAGCACCTAGAACTCTGTCAGCTTCCCTGTACCCCTGCCAGGCTGCTGCCTCCCGTCATTCTCCCAGGAAGCAGGAGGGAGGGGTAGACTAAGCAAAGCACTGCCCTACCTTCTGTTTATATCACATCCTTGACTACAGCATAGGCCACCCTCACCTCTGCCCTGGCCTTAGAAGGGCTGTGGTTCTAAGGTAGTTTTTTCATGAGACATAACCCGTTGCTGTTGAGTCGATTCCAACTCATAGAGACCTTATAGGACAGAGTTGAACTGCCCCATAGGGTTTCCAAGGAGCAGCTGGTGGGTTTGAATTGCTGACCTTTTGGTTAGCAGCTGAGCTCTTAAGCTCTGTGCCACCAGGGCTCCTTCATGAAACATAGAACTAAATATTCATTAGATACTGAGTAAATATAATGAGCTGGACAAGTAGAATAGCAAGAACTGGATCAGTCAGCCAGGGATGGAAGATCTTCTGGAAGAACCACTGTGATGGTTGCCTTAGGACAACCCTAAATTCATATGGGTTGATAATGGGCTCTAGAAAATTTATATTTATATTAATACAAACATGTCTTGGCTGGTGAATTTAAGAAAAAAGTATGTAGCCATCTTGAGTGTAAGGTTCGTCATATATTCAAAAGTGAGATACTCTGGACACAAGTCTAATGTGCCATTATCATGCTCGTTATAAAACCAATGGTTACTATTAAGAATGTGCCTAAGTAGCAAAACAGGTTTGGTAGAGTTTTGTGACAATAATGTAGGAATTAAGGACTGGAAAGTTCAACCCAGAATATATTGCCCTGAACTTGTTCAAAAGGTTTTCCAACTTAGAGAAGGCCTTCTTGCTAGAAAAGTACCTGGAGATCCTGACTTGGAGTTTCTTGCCATGGACCTAGCACTGGCCGTACAAGAGTACAATTTAGAGATTGCTCAGAGAGCTGGTGTCCCAGATTAAGGCTTTGGTCTGGGAAGGAATGGCGCTGAACCTTAGGATAGTAAGTCTAGTTTATGGGTAACTTTCCTGTGATGTCATTGATACCTCTTTATCAAATAGCTGAGCAGAGCATGTGCTCCTTCTTTGGGATACTGAAGGAGACGAAGGGGCTTTGAAAAATTTATACTTGGATTTCATGTTTGAATTGCAATTACTTCCCCTGTGGTTTTATATACACATATTAATATTACAGTCACATTAAAATCAGTAGTGATTTATTGCTGATTCCTGTTGTTTCTAGGCCTTTTCCATTAACAGTGGATCCTATAAAAATTGTATGTCAAAGGCAGGGGGAGGAGGGGAGAACAGCACAGTTGGAAGACTCGTAAGTGACTAATTTACTAGAAGAGTTACCTCCTGTCTCACCTTATGCTTCTTCCATTGTTATGACACAGACCTTGAAGTGATGCTGATTCAGGTGATAGGTGACAATTTGGCAAAACAATTTTTCCCTCTAGAAAACCAAAAAGGGACAGGTGAATCATCTCATAGATTTCTCCCTATTGCTTGCTCCTGAGGCCTGGGCTCAGCTTGCCCAGATGTTCTTCCTATTGGCCTTCAAATGACTCTGCTCTACATGAGCTGCTCAACTGGGAGAGGCTAAAAACTGGTCAGGTTTTCACTAGGGTAGACTTGCTGTGAGGTTCTGGGATCCTGCATTGTAATTTCTTGAGTGGAATTGCCCTTTGGAACCACAGATACCAACGGGGACTTGATTTCTCGTAGGAGCCACTGTCATTCTGCCAGTTATTCTGGCTCAGTCCCTCTCCCAATTCAAACCCATAGAGTTTTCCTTTGTAGTCACAATGTTCTCTTTGAAGACCCCGGCCACTGCTCTGGTTTGGGCCCCTTTCCCTATTTCAGTAGTCTTCCTCTTAAACTCATCTTTCATACAACCCCAAGCTTAATCTTCCCAGATCCATTTCTGATTATTTTGTAATTCCTCCTCTAAAATTAAGCATCTGGAGCCTGGCAGCACAGTGGTTAAGCGCTCGGCTGCTAACTGAAAGATGGGTGGTTTGAACCCACCAGCTGCTGTGTGGGAGAGAGATGTGGCAGTCTGCTTCCATAAAGATTACAGCCTTGGAAACCCTATGCGGCAACTGTTCTAATCTGTCCTATAGGGTTGCTATGAGTTGGAACTGACTTGATGGCAATGAGTATTCAGCTTCCTCTAGGGAATATCTTACTGAATCTTATCATATACAATCACCCACTATTTCCTAACAGAGAAATATGCACATAATAATGGTGGGGGTGGAGAAGAAGAGAAGGTGTTTTATTCAAATGAGTTTGTGGGTCTTCTCTACCATGGATGAGATTTTATACATGTTCCTTTTGCTTTCTTATAGGTTTTTGGCTATACTTTGGGTAACTGAGGTTGCCATACGCATGTCATCTAGCTCGGTGAGGTATTATTATATATCAGGACTTCTCAGGACTTCTCATACCCTTGCTTATAGCATGCATCACTACTTCTTGCTGAACCTCAGAGTCCTGTCCAACATAGTTCTCCAGGAAGTCAATGCTCAGAGCTGGCAAAGGAAATGAAAATTTACTGTTATTCCTGTTATTTACTCACAAAATGTGCTTTCTGAGTTAGTGGAAAGCTATGGAAAGTGATCCTTAGGGTGGCTGTTCTGTTCCCACTCCCCTTGCCAGTCCCTTGAACAGCTGGTATGAATCATAAGCTATTAGAGATAGATGGGACGTTAAATAATCATCTAGTTCAAATTAAGCGAGAAAAAAGCTGAAACTCAGAGGGCTACAATGTGTTATTTAAACTAACACCATGTTCTGCCAATTTAAACGGGTTGGTATGTTTTCCTTTATAGGTGAGAAGATACTCCTGTGCAGTTTGGGCTCAGGTGAAAGGTAAGACGATTTTCTGCCTAAGAATGTTGTCTCTATTTCTCCTGTCTAGTCTGCAGCATTGAGCTTGTGTTAATGACATCTCTTTTTAAATTGTCACAAGTGACAGAAACTTATCTCATACTAAACCCGTTACCGTCAAGTTGATTCTGACCCATAGCGACCCTAGAGGGGAGAGTAGAACTGCCCCATAGGGTTTCCAAGAAGTGGCTCGTGGATTTGAACTGCCAACCTTTTGGTTAGGAGCCGTATCACTTAACCACTGCACCACCGGGATTCCCAACTCACACTAGCTTAACAAAAAGCAGAGCTTCAGGCCAGTTCAGTCTAGATTGACCCCCACCTGCTGATAATTTGCATTTTAACAAGATTACTGGGTGATTTATTAGTTTAACAAGATCCCCAGGTGACTCTTATTTATACATAAGCTCTTATTAAAATGTTGATTCTGATTCAGTATATCTGGGGTAGAAATGCAAATTATCAGCAGCGGGTCGACCTGGACTCAACTGGTTCTAACCAACAGCTGGAAAGGATGGGGTGGTGGTGGTGGGAGTAGAGGTTATGGAATCAGAAAAAGAACTGTAACCAGGACTCCAGGAACTGGAACTTGAAACTCAATACCATGCGTGGGGGTCTCTCCTTCCATCTGTCTCTTCTCTCTGTTCTGCATTTCTCAGTGTAAGTTGGCCTCACTTTTTTCTACTATAGGTCATGTGGTGGGGAGGGGTGGAAACCAGCTGCCACAGTTTAGCAGCTCCAGTGGTATCTTAGTTATCTAGTGCTGGTATAACAGAAATACCACAAATGGGTGGCTTTAACAAACAGAAATTAATTTTCTCACAGTTTATGAGGCTAGAAGTACGAATTCAGGATGCCGGCTCTAGGGGAAGGCTTTCTCTCTCTGTTGGCTCTAGAGGAAGGTCCTTGCCACTTTTAGCTTCCACTCCTGGGTGATCTTCATGTGGCTTGGCATCTCTCTTCCCCTATCTCTGCTTCCTTACTTGCTTGTGTAATCTCTTTTATATCTCAAAAGAGATTGACTCTAGATATACATTACACTAATCCTGTCCATTAACATAACAAAGAAAACCCATTCCAAAATGGGATTATAACCAGAGATATAGGGGTTAGGATTTACAACACATTTTTGAGGGACACGATTGAATCCATAACAAGTAGGAACAGAAAGTTTTTCAATTCAGGGAAGGACTTTTACTTCCTAGGTTAAGTGGCCATTCTTGGATGAATTCACTGTTAATAGGAGATACCGTACTCTGATCAGCCACTTTGGGTCTCATGCTTGCTTGTATGGCTGGTCAAGGGCATAGCAATGTGATTGACAGCCCCACCATGGTTACACTGAGGGAACAAGATCCTCATCAGTAAAAGAGGCAGAAGAAACATGTTGGCAAACCAAAACAAGGCTACAACAGTCCACCATCTTCCACTATTTGGCTGCTCAGCATATACACACACATACACATATAGTAGTAAGAAAAACATCCTCCAGTGAGATAATGGAACTATCCCAGGTATAATACAAAATTGAACCCTAGTGGAAGACACTTCAAAGGCAGTTCTGTTACTGCATCCAGCTTCAAAACCAGAGTTTCTGGGAATGGTATGTTCCTCTTGATCAGATCCAGATGTGCTTCTCATGATCTGTTTGGCAACCTATGACTAAACAGCAAATTTAACCATTCCCAACCCACAGTATATAATATGAAAGAGAAAACTGGATAACCAAAATGAATGCCTTCATTTAGAGAGATGGAAAAGAGAAAGTAATATGCAGTGGCTGGACAGGAAAAGCAAGCATTCTAGCTGGCCTGGCAGCATAGGGGATCACTTGGTCAGTCAGTTTGGCTGCCTTGGTGTCTACCTGATGGGAGAGTGTCCCTTGTCCATTATCCTCCAAAGACATACCTAAGAAATGCAGTGGGGGAAGGGGGGATGTCTTCGGAGTGCTGAACAGCTTAAGCCTTCTACTTCACATTGGCAGAGCCATCCAGGCTGGGAAATTGCCTTAAGGGTTGAGTAATCACAGGTCCTTGTTTGCCAGGCTTGGGATTTCCCTGGCAGTATGTCTCTTGAAACCAGTAGGCATCCAGCCAGTGGATTTGATTCCCTGGAATTCCATTAGTTTGTAGCTAATACCAGAAATCTTGTCAAGTTATGACCTTTGATCTAGATCTTTCTCTTGTGATTTATGAGTCCTAGCAACAGGCTAAAGAATTCTGCCTTTAGCCCCCACTATCAGCTTAACCCCTTACATCTTGTCCTCTACCTTGGGAAACATCAGTGATGGTGAGGAAGCAATGACGTTTACTCTGCTTCCAGGAGGATTCCAGTGGATGGTGCTTTACAATTGGGGGATTGGATTTGAACTGCTGACCTTTTGGTTAGCAGCTGTAGCAGCTGTAGCTCTTAACCACTGTGCCACTAGGGCTCCTTAGTAGAGGTACTTGGCAGGAAATATTTGGGAAGGGCCTGGGAAATTTTATTTTCCCCATTTGTCTGCTTCTTCCTCAATCTTATTTCCCATCTTTTTGTCTCTACTCATAACAACTTCAGCAACGGTAGAGGACTTGGTTTTTTTATCTGGAAAAGGCAAATTACCTGACCATGAGCCATCTGGGATTGCTGATTGCTAAGCAGCAAGGGCCTCTCTTCACAAAGATGTGTGTTGTTCCATTTCCATGTTCAGATGGGCCGAGCTCCCTTTCCTGAAAGCCATGAAAAACAGCTGTACATTCCAACAATCTGAAAAGTTTCTGCCAATCCATCTCATAACGCTCTAGGGGTGGGAATGGAGTTCCTACATTGAAAAAAGGTGCTTTTATCAGAAGAACAGAGATGTGCAAACTTCCTGGACAGACACAGAAATAATAGCTTCAAGAATCCACTCCACTTAGTAACTGTTTGGTATGATTGGAAAACATTCAAACTGAGTAGAAGAAATGGCTAAAGAACCGTGAGCTGAGTGAAATGAGCTGTGGTCATTTTACTGTGATTAAGTTAACAGGCAGGATTTTGCTTTGGAAATATCTAAGTGGTTTTTGGTTGTGCCCTTTTTCCCACTGAAATTAAGGACCAATATTGAAAGAAAGAGTTCAAGCCTTTGAATTCAAACTGTTGGAAACCTCTGAAAGATAACAGAAAACATAGCAACGACTGTTATGTTGAAATTCTGAAGGCACTTCTAACATATATTTACGTACAAAATTTACCTCTGTTTGTACTTGCCCTCTGGCAGTCTCCTTTTGCAAAAAAATTTGGAGACTTTCATCTCAATGTAATTTGGAGAGAACTGAGATTCAAATTAGCCCTGAAATTGTTCCACATCATTTTTGCCAAGCATCAGCCCCATTCTTGCCTTTGCCCAAATTATGCCATTTGCCTTTTGCATATTGCCTCTCAAAGAGCTTTGTGATGATTATGGGGAACCAGCAGTTGGTTTAATGGGAAATGTCGAGGCCTGGGCTTCCTTGCCTGAGTCGTGCTACTAACCACTGAGTGTCTTTGAGATGACGTTTAACTTGGCTTGTTCTCAATTACCTCTTTCCGGGATTTTTGAGATCCCTTTCCAGCCACAAAGTGCTGTGAGTCTGTGATTTACAGGATCACAAAGCAAGGTCATTATTAAGACAATAATACTCTGTAATCAGGGAAAATTATCCAGTCACAGGCGTGAAACCTCTGAGTCTTTGGTGACTGCATCTCTTTCTCTTTCATCCCACATTTTGCGCCTTGGGCGTGCCTCTCTGGTTTTCAGTTCTGTGTTTAGTACCTGAGCATACTTCATGCCTGTAGCATGGATACTGGCAAAGCCTCCTTCCTCATCTCCCTTCACAAGTGTTTAGGGTTTCCTTCTTCACTCCAGCCTACATCCCACACCCAATTCATATTTCTAAACCACAGCACTAGTTTTGATATTTTCCCTGTTCTTCTATAGTCCTCCATTCCTTTTTAGTCTGGCTTTCAAGGCCTCAGTTTGACACCAAAGTACTCTTCTAATTAAATCTCTCATTCTTCTTCATTCAAGCCGACATGCCAGTTCTTCTCTGGATATGGCCCATGCTGTCCCTCCTTAATGTCTTTGTTCATATGATGACTTCCACCTGGACTGCCCTATAACTTGCCTGTGAATCTCTGCCTGTTAAAAATCCTACCCATCCTTTAAGACTAATCTCAAATGCCATCTCCTCCCTGAAGCTTTTTTTATTTCCTCAGCAGGACAGGATCTCCCTCTCTAGCCATTCTGCCATACTTTAGAGCAAGCGATACACTTGTCTGTCTTCCCTACTAGGTTTCAAGCCCTTGTGGGAGAGCATCTGAAGAGCTGGTGCAGTGCCTGCACAGATTAGGTGCTCAGTCAGAATTTATTGAATTGGATTGTGTGATACTTCAAGAGACTCTGAGCGCTTTCTCAGTTGATAACCAACACATCACCAGCTCGAAGGCCCTTCTCCATTGCTGTCTGATCATCTACCTAAATGGACCCTCTCTCTCATTTGAACTTATATATTGCTCTATCATTCTTTCATGGTATCACCACATTATGCCTTTCATAAGAGAAATTTGTGTTCATACCCAGTCTCATTCTAAAAGATTATTAAAGCTGGAAGTTGTATCTTCCTTATCTTTGTATCCCTGGTAGCCTCTGACGAAGTACCAGAAGCATAGTAGGTACAATATTTATTTATCAGATTAAATAAGCAAGGGAAGATTTCTGTTAAGATGTAAGCCTAGTGCATGTGTCTGTGTGTATGTACATATTCATTTTAAACCTATGTGATTGTGGTAGGCAGAATTCTAAGATGTCCCCTCAAACTCCTGGGAACTCATGTATACCTATCTACTCTCAGTTATTCAATTAAAAATTGAACACTATTCTAAGTGTTGCTGTGGCGGGATTTTGCAGATGTAATTAAGATCCAAATAAGGAGATTATCTGGATGAACCCCACCTAATCACATGAGCCCTTTATATCTGCATCTAGAGGTCAGAGACAGGGGAGTCAGAGATTCAAAGGGTGAGAGGGATTTGACACAGGGGAAATTATCCTACTAGCTCTGAAAATGGAGGGGGCCATATGGCAAGGAATGTAGGCAGCATCTGGGAGCTGAGAGTGGTCCCAGCTGATAGCCAGCAAGAAAATGGGGACTGGATTTAACCAACCACCTGAATAGGGTTGGAAGTGGATTCTTTCCCAGAGCCTCCAGAAGGCAATGAAACCCAACTGTCACATTGATTTCAGCCTTATGAGATCCTGAGCAGAAAACCTGACAACCCCATGCCCAGACTTCTGACCCGCAGAACTGGGAGCTAATAAATGGGTGTTTTTTTTAATTGCTAAGGTTATAGTAATTTTTTAAACAGTAATAGAAAACTAATACAACAATGTTGCTGATTTATCAAGCATTACTTAGCACTGAATTATTTTTCTACTTTGATCTCCTTTGTCATCTTCTGCTCTACAAGGAATTCAAGCAAGAAGACCCTAGAATAACAAAGAGAAACTTAACACATTAAATAGAAGTTACAGTGTTAATTATTTGTGCTATTTGGAGAGCAGAATTGCTGCTTTCAGGGAATGATCATGCTTATGTGAACTTATGAAAAAATGTCCACACACACAGGAAGACCTTAAGCTGTCATAAAGTCAGCTCATAGGAACAGGGCCTTTCTAAGTTTCTCTTCAATATCTGTGATATTCCTATTAGTGAAAAAATGAAGGGTTAATGATGAGCTCAGAGAAGCCCCATCACCCCCACCCCCAAGCACTCCACCTCTATTTCTGGGAGCCACCATGAAGAAAATGGTGGAGGTTAGACCTAATGTATTTACTTTCTCCAAGAATGAGCAACTGTGAGAATCGGGGATGTAACCCATGATTCACTGACGTGAGTTTCCAGAAGAATACTCTATAAAATATTCAGAAGAAAAGTAAGCATGATTCCATAGCCTGAGACCATGGAAGGAAGGGTAACTAGAGGACAAGAAAGCTCTCAAAAATACAATTTAAATTGGCCAATTGTAAATTCTCTTAGTGAGGAATTAATGGGGAAAGTCCCTAAAGAAACCCATGTGGCTACACAATGAACTCTCTTGAGGAGATTGACAAAGTGTACATATACAAATAGACAAAAATATATACATAACCAGGAACCATTCTACCAGCAAGAATCATGCCTGTGGCCCAAACCCAAATTGTCCTATGCAGAATAAAGTTTGTTTTTAAATACTTGTCTAAAGTAAGGAATGTTGTTGTTGTTGTTTGGTGCCATCATAGTTGCCCTAAAATGGCCAAGAGAAAGTTGGATTCCTTAACACCTACTTTGCTTTTGTCCTGTTGGTTTGTTCAGGGTTATTTGAAAGCAAGGGAAGAGGTAATTGGCAATTAGTAATTGCCCTAATTTAGTCTAAGTCTTCAGACCTGGATGACGCACATTCTAGCAGGTTCATACAATTTTCAAATGAGTTGCAAATACACACTGCAAGTGACCTTTGAGAACTTTCGTTGTTGTTGTTGAACATTTTATTGTGTTTTAGGTGAAAGTTTACACAGCAAATTAGTTTCTCATTCAACAATTGATATACAAATTGTTTCATGACATTGGTTGATATCCCCACAGTGTGTTAGGACTCTCCCCATTTCTACCTTGCCTTCCCCATTTCCATCCTTCCAGTTTCCCTGCCCCTCCTTGCCTTCTCATCTTGGCTTTTGGGTAAATGTTGCCCATTTATTCTCCTATAGTTAATTGTTCTAAGGAGAACATTCCTCACAGGTGTTACTGTTTATTTTATAGGCCAACTTATCATTTGGCTGAAAGGTGACCTTGGGAGTGGCTTCAGTTCTAGATTAAAAGGGTGTCTTAAGGAGATCAAATCTGCTGCAAAAGACCTCTTTAAAGTGCTAAAGAGCAAAGATGTCACTTTGAGGGCTAAGGTGCGCTTGACTCAAGCCAGGATATTTTCAATCACCTCATATACATGCGAAAGCTGGACAATGAATATGGAAGACTGAAGAATTGATGCCTTTGAATTATGGTGTTGGCGAAGAATACTGCCAGAAGAACAAACAAATCTGTCTTGGAAGAAGTACAGCCAGAAAGCTCCTTAGAAGTAAGGACGGCAAGACTTCGTCTCATGTACTTTGAACGTGTTATCAGGAGGGATCAGTCCCGGGACAAGGACATCATGCTTTATAAAGTAGAGGGTCAGTGAAAAAGAGGAAGACCTTCAACCAGATGGATTGACACAGTGGCTGCAACAATGGGCTCAAACATAACAACAATTATGAGGATGGCGTAGGACTCAATGGCACCTAACAACAAAAACAACTTAGGGCAGTAGTCTTGGGGGTTCCTCCAGTCTCTATCAGTCAATAAGTCAGGTCTTTTTTTTATAAATTTGAATTTTGTTCTACATTTTTATCCCGTTCTAAACACGACCTTCTATTGTGTCCCTGGTCAGAGCGGTTGGTAGTGGTAGCTGGACACCATCTAGTTCTTCTAGTCTCAGGTTAAAGGAGGCCGTGGTTCGTGTGGGCCATTGTAGACTAATTGTTTCCTTGAGTCTTTGATTTCTTTCACTCTCCTTTGCTCCAGATGGGAGGAGACCAATAGTTGTATCTTAGATGGCTGCTCACAATCTTTTAAGACCCCGGATGCTATTCACCAAGCTAGAATGTAGAACATTATCTTTAGGAACCATGTTATGCCAATTGACCTAGATGTCCTCCAAGGTTATGGTCCTGAGCCTTCGAACCCAGTAACTCAGTCCCACTAGTGTTTGGGTATGTCTAGGATGTTTCCATAATTCTGCCCCCTATGTGCTCTATTATATATATGAATATATATGCAGCACATACAAATGTGTATATACAGATGCTCACAACTATACCATATATGCGCATGCATGTACTCCCAAACACCCTTCTACACCTATATAACGTACATATCTACCTATGTAACCACACACAGATTTTTGGTTGTTATTACTGTTGTTTCAGAACTGTATATGTTATAGCATTTACTGTAGTTGTCCTTTATTCCTGTATACCTCTCAGTGTCTTCATTTACCTTGATCAAGTTGTGCTGACTTCCCCCTGCTGTGTATTGTTTTTCCCTTCACCAGAATTAACACATGTCTACTATCCAGTAAGTGATTCTCCCTCCTTCCCCCTCCCATCCCTGGTAACTGTTGAAGAATGTTGCTTTCTATGTGTCTTAGGCTGGGTTCTCTAGAGAAGCAAAACCAGTGAATCATATAAATATTTATATTTATAAATATATCAAGGAAATGGCTCACGTGATTGTAGAGGCTGGAAAGTCCCAAGTCTGTGGGCGAGGCTGGAGGCTTCTCCTGATTTGTGTAGCTGCAGGGGCTGGCAAACTCAAGATTGGCAGGTCAGACAGCAGGCCTCTGGCTCACAGGCTCTGAAGGCTGACGAATCCACTGCAGAGGCTGATGAATCCCAAGATCAGCAAGTAAGCTGCTAGCCTCAAGAACTGGAATTCAGATGAACAGGAGCCAGCTGTAGGATCCAGTGTGAGCAAAAGCCAACGAGCTTTGCCAGAAAGTCCATCTATATTGGATCAGGCCACACCCTCAAGGAAAATCCCTTTCAACTGATTGGCTGCTCATAACAGATCTCATCATGGAGGTAATCACATTATATAAGATCTCATTATGGCAGTGATTACATCATTACATAGCTACCAAACTACATCATAACTGCCAAACCACTGAGAATCATGGCTTAACCAAGTTGACACACAACCTTAACCATCATAGTCCATCCCTTGTCAACTTGGCACCCGTACACATCTTTAAATAAAGACAGTTATAAAGTCATACTTGTGCCTAACATGATACAACTAACATCCATACAACTGAAAATGCACTAGCCCTGTTTACATCTTATAGTTTATAAGTGAAGAAAACAAAAAATATTTGATGCGCACATACGAGGAAGAAATACTCATAACAATTACAGTCCTTGTTTCTGCAACTAGTCATGTGGTCATAGCTGATATTTAGAATTACCTTCTTCCACCACCCGTTCCATATTCCCTTTACCCTGAGCAAGCACCTCAGCTGGTCATGGTTCTTTGCCTTGTGGGGTGACCCAAACCTTCATTCCTGAAGCGTTTGGACCATTAGTAGTAATATCGGAATTGGGTTGCTACAATTTTCGATTGACTTTAATCACGTGGCATGGTAGTACTAAGAGATGTCTTAAGGGATCTTCTGTGTTCCAGACATACTCTTCTTTACCTCCATTATGTAACATCAATCCAATTTCCTCTTGGTAATCAGGATCAATCACACTAGACAATACAGTAACTCTCTTCTTTGCCTGTTGATCCAGAGGCATGAGGAGCCCAAAATGACCAGGTGGCATTCTTAACTTCCAGTTCCATGGAATCAGTTGTTGTGTCTCCAGGTGGGAGCATTCTTCCCTTTGGAACTAAGATCTCTAGACCCACAGAACCTAGGCTTGTGGGGGCAAGAAGCAAAAATTTTGTGAGTAGATCACTAGGGATAATAGTGAGTGGTGCCACTCCCATTTCCACCCCTTGATTCCTGGACCCATGAATCCAGCTATGGGAGAAACAGCACCATGTAGCAGATGCTGGTTTAGGGCATATACAGCCTCCTGGAGAACATTGCCTCAACCTGCAAGGTATCACCACCTAGCTGGCACCATAATTGTGTCTTTAAAAGGCCATTCCATGTTCTGTCAAGCCAGCTGCTTCAGGATGATGGGGAACATGGTAAGACCAGTGAATTCCAGGAGCATGGGCCCATTGCCACACTTCATTTACTGTGAAGTGAGTTCCTTGGTCTGAGTCAATGCTGTGTGGGATACCAGGACAGTGGATAAGGCATTCTGTAAGTCCACGGATGGTAGTTTTGGCAGGAGCGTTGCATGCAGGGAAGGCAAATCTGTATCCAGAGTAAGTGTCTATCCCAGTGAGAACAATATGCTGCCCTTTCCATGATGGAAGTGGTCCAGTGTAATCAACCTGCCACCAGGTTGCTGGCTGATCACTGCTAGGAGTGTGCCATATCTGGGACTCAGTGTTGGTCTCTTCTGCTGGCAGATTGGGCACTCAGCAGTGGCTGTAACCACTTGACTTTTTGTAAAAAGGGTATCATATGATACTTGTCCTTTTGTGATTGACTTATTTCACTCAGCATAACGTTCTCCAGATTCATCCATGTTATGTTTTGCGGACTCATCATTATTCTTTATATTGCATAGTATTTCATTGTATGTATCTACCACATTTTATTTATCCATTCGTCTGTTGATGGATACATAGGTTGTTTCCATCTTTTTGCTATTGTGAATAATGCTGCAGCGAATGTGGGTGTGCACAGGGATGGATTACCCAATAAGCAAGGTAAGCATATGCTTAGGGCATCAACAAAAGAGGCACCAGTTGTCCAAAGCAAAGACCCATAGATGCGAAGTAGACAGGACAGAAGGAAAAGCAAGTGCTGCAGTGGAAGGGAAGTTACAGGGCACTAAATGAAATTGTTATCAGCTCCAGTGCTTGGGAATGTACCAGCCAGAAGTGAAGTTCACACAGGGTCACCGGGGTGCCCACACACAAGGTTGTTTAAGCTATGAGGCCCCTACCACTTTAACACCTTCATTGATGTCTGTCTTCTGTGGTCCTATCCCATGTAATTGAAACTTCTTATCTCGATGGGTCTCTTGGGAGTATACTATTTATAATAAACAAGAGGTGAGGGTGGATTGTCAAGTCTAACTCTTGCTACATTAACCCAGTATGCAAATGTATCCAACATGAGCAGTTACTGGGCATACAACAATGATTTAAGAAAGACTCAATTCATTTTCCTTATTGTTTGTAGAAGTAGATATTGTTTGGCAGCTTAATTGTGACAAGATTGAAGCATTTGTAAGAGAAAACAATAAAAAGAAATGTTTTTAATTATAATATGTTAGAGAAGAAAGATCTACCTAAAAATAAAATATAGTAATTTGTTATAATACTTGTTTTCTGATTGTTAAATTTTCTTTTATGACATCTTTTCATTTGTTCATTTATAATTATAGCATTTATTACAAAACAAGCATCGAAATTGAAGTATGAGCTGTTTAAAGCAAAGTGGGTGAAAGTCAATTTTTTGTTGTGGGAGATCAATAGAATTTTACTTTGATTGTTGAAACAACTAAGTTCACTGACTTATTTTCTTTGTTGCACAACATGTGGAATATTCTTTTTATAGAAAATGTGATATATATATTAAAAATCTTAGTACTGCATATCCACTAAAAATTTTATAATCCAGTTCATCTCATTCTGCTAAAATGGCATATGCCACTTTTGCATTAAATCATTAATATTATAGTCACATTTAAAAAGAAGTTATATAATGGATAGCTAAGACATACACACATACATATATAAATATAGGTACATATATGTATATATCAACATACAGAAGACAGAAATCCTCACAACTCAACCAATAAACAACAGCATGATGAATGGAGAAAATACTGAAGTTGACAAGGATTTCATTTTACTTGGATCCACAATCAACACCCATGGAAGCAGCAATCAAGAAATCAAATGACGCATTGCGTTGGGCAAATCTGCTGCAAAAGACCTCTTTAAAGTGCTAAGAAGCAAACATGTCACTTTGGGGACCAAGATATGCCTGACTAAGCCGTGGTATTTTCAGTTGCCTCATATACATGTGAAAGCTATACAACGAATAAGGGAGACCAAAGAAGAATTGATGCCTTTGAATTATGGTGTTGGCGAAGAATATGGAATATACCATAGACTACCAGAGAAACAAACAAATCTGTCTTGGAAGAAGTACAACCAGAATGCTTCTTAGAAGTGAGAATGGCAAGACTCACTTACTTTGGGCATATTATCAGGAGGGACCAGTCCCTGGAGAAGGACGTCATGCTTGATAAAGTAGAGGGTCAGCAAAATAGAGGAAGACCCTCAAGAAGGTGGACTGACACAGTGGCTGCAACATAGCAATGATTCTAAGGATGGCGCAGGACCGGGCAGTATTTTGTTCTGTTGTATATAGTGTCACTACGGGTCTGACAAGCACTGAAGACGTTGGCAAAAAACAAGGCTCCGGGAATTGACGGAATACCAATTGAGATGTTTCAACAAATGGATACAGCACTGGAGGTGCTCACTCATCTATGCCAAGAAATTTGGAAGACAGCTACCTGGCCAACCAGCTGGAGGAGATCCATACTTATGCTTATTCCAAAGAAAGGTGATCCAACAGAATGCAGAAATTATCAAACAATATCATTAACATCACACGCAAGTAAAATTTGGCTAAAGATCATTCAAAGGTGGTTGCAGCAGTGCATCGACAGTGAACTGCCAGAAATTCAAGCCAGATTCAGAAGACGATGTGAAACGAGGGATATCATTACTGATGTCAGATGGATCATGGCTGAAAGCAGAGAATACCAGAAAGATGTTTACCTGTGTTTTATTTTCTATGCAAAGGCATTCAACTGTGTGGATCATAACAAATTATGAATAATATTGCAAAGAACGGGAATTCCAGAACACTTACTTGTGCTCATGAGGAAACTACGTAGACCAAGAGGCAGTCATTTGGGCAGAACAAGGGGATACCGTGTGGTTTAAAGTCAGGAAAAATGTGAGTAAGAGTTGTATCCTTTCACCATACTTATTCAATCTGTACACTGAGCAAATAATCTGAGAAGCTGGACTATATTAAGAAGAATGGGGCATTAGGATTAGAGGAAGACTCATTAACAACCTGTGATATGCAGATGATACAACCTTGCTTGATGAAAGTGAAGAGGACTTGAAGCACTTAATGATGAAGATCGAAGACTACAGCCTTCATTATGGATTACACCTCAACATAAAGAAAACAAAAATCCTCTCAACTGGACCAATAAGCAACATCATGATAAACAGAGAAAATATTGAAGTTTTCAAGAATTTCATTTTACTTGGATCCACAATCAACACCCATGGAAGCAGCAGTCAAGAAATCAAACGACGTATCGCATTGGACAAATTTGCTGCAAAAGACCTCTGTAAAAGAGAGGGGCAAGATGGCGCTCTAGGCAGAAACACCACGCCGTCCCTCCACAGCAAAGATCCGAAAAACTAAGCCTAACAGAGAATCAACAATCCTGAAACCCTAGAACACCAAATGAAGAGATAAAGAACTCAGCCAAACACCAAACGGAGTGAGAATACTAAAAGAGAACGGAGAGCGAGGAGAGACTCAGGCAGAGATTCCTTACCAGCTAACGCAGCGCGGATCCACCATCTTGGATTCCTATCGGAGACCAGCAAACGGGAGAGCAGCCTTGCAGAGCATCTGGTCGGAGACAGAACGACCGGTAAACTGCGGTGCGCGCTCTCCCACCACCCACCCCTCTCCGCCTCAGCTGGGGATCCCCTGCTTTCCGTGGCCAGGGTCTCTGGGCTGGGGGGCGCCGGTGCTTGGATTCCGCGCGCCTGGGCTGGCGGCTTTCTGGGAGCCGTTTGCTGGCAGCTAGCGAACCTTTCTCTGCCGCCTCCCCCTCCTTTTGCCTGGGTGCCTGGTTCCGAGTGCCGTCTCTGCTCTCTCCTGCGGGGCTGTAGGGCTGCGTGCGGGCGTGTGGCTGTTTCTGGGTCTGGGCTCCCGCGTGGGTGGGATCCCGGGGCCTTTGTTCGTTCGCCCCTCTGCTTTCCGTGGCCGGGGTCCCTGGGCGGGGGGGTGCCGGTGCTTGGGTTCCGCGCGCCCGGGCTGGGGGCTTTCTGGGAGCCGTTTGCTGGCACCTAGCGGACCTTTTTCTGCCGCCTCCCCCTCCTTTTGCCTGGGTGCCTGGTTCCGAGGGCCGTCTCTGCTCTCTCCTGCGGGGCTGTAGGGCTGCGTTCGGGCGTGTGGCTGTTTCCAGGTCTGGGCTCCCGCGCGGGTGGGATCCTGGGGCCTTTGTTCGTTGGCCCCTCTGCTTCCCGTGGCCACGGTCACTTAACCCCGAGACTATCGGCTTCTTGGAATTCGCACCCCTGAGTGGGGGCTCTCTGGGTCCCATTTGTAGGCACTGACTGCTGGTGTTGCCCTTTTTTTTTTTTTTCTCAATTTTATTTTTCTTCCTTTTTTGATTAGTTTTGTCATATTTTACCTCTTTTTCTCTTTTGTCTTTCTTCATTGCTTAATTTCTTGTCCCTCTATCTCTTCCTTCTCTTTCTGATCCCTGAATACCAGGCGATGTATGCCTCTGTACCTTCTGGCCAGGCTGAGCTGTGAAAATTGAGACCGACTCCCCCAGACCTCATAGCTGCATCGGTGCGATCCCTGGGAACTTTGCAGTTTTTTAACTTTTCTGATTTTCATTTGGTCATTCTTTCCTTTTCTTTCTCTTCCCCCTTCTGGTTTCCTCCATCCCATAGTCTCTCATCTGTACATTCCAACGACAAACTCCCCTAGCATTCTTTTATGTTTGTACGCTTTTTGCTCCTCCTCCTCTCTCCTCTCTCCCATATCCAGCTTAGCTTCACACATAACCATCTTCCCGCTGCACCCTACCTACCTGCACCGTGCACTAGACATCACATCACCAAGCGGTGCAGGCACGCCCTATTGGAACCTGCCCAGCACTGACTACCGACCGTCCCGGTGGCTGCGGTGAGTGCCACAAGCAACCCATCCCAGTGGCTCCTCCTCAACTAGATCTGCCCAGCTGTACCACAAGAACAAAAAAAAAAAAATCTACAATCAATAAACGAGAGAAATATCTACTGAATGCCCCGAAAACAGCAAACAATATCAAAACATTTACAAAAACAAGACAAGATGGCTCCAATAGGCGTCCAAATTAAAACACCAGATAACTCTTCTGTGGAAGAAAATGCACTAGAAGTACCTGATACGGAACTCAAATCACTAATACTCGGAATTTTCCAAGAACTGAGGCAAAAAGCTGACAAACATGAGGAAAAAATAGACAAATTTATGGAAAATACAGACAAAAAATTGGAAGAATTCAGGAAGATGATGCAAGAACAAAATGCCAAAATAAATTCACAACTCGAAATTATACAAAAACAACAATTAGAAATCCAAAAGATAAACAACAAGATTTCAGAAATGGACGGTGTCATAGAAGGGCTGAGAAGTAGATTTGAAACCATGGAAGACAGGATCAGTGGAACTGAAGACAAACACTTGGATACAACTCTGTTTCAGGAAAACTCAGAAAAAAGAACAAAGAAAAATGAAGAGACCCTGAGAGTTATGTGGGACACAATTAAAAGCAAAAACTTACGAGTGATTGGCATACCAGAACAGGGGGAGAAAACAGAAAACACAGAGAGGATCATTGAGGAACTGCTGACAGAAAACTTTCCCAATATCATGAAAGATGAAAAGCTGGTCATCCAAGAAGCTCAACGAACCCCATATAGAATAGACCCCAAAAGAAAATCACCAAGACATATCATATTCACACTCGCTAAAACTAAAGACAAACAAAGAATCCTGAGAGCAGCTCGGGAAAAACAAGAAGTCACATACAGAGGAGAAACAATAAGACTAAGCTCAGATTATTCAGCAGAAACCATGCAGGCAAGAAGGCAATGGGATGACATATATAAAATCTTGAAAGAAAAAAATTGTCAGCCAAGAATAATATATCCTGCAAAACTCTCATTCAGATTTGATGGTGAAATTAGGTCATTTCCAGATAAACAGAAACTAAAGGAATATGCAAAAGTCAAACCAAACTTACAAGAATTATTAAAGGGAGTTCTTCGATCTGAGGACAAACAGCTTAAGCCCTCAGGCAGGACCTAGGACCTAGGATGCAGGTTAACATGAACCAGATACCATTCTAGGAACTGAACTACAGACGACTTTCCAAAAACAAAAGATATACAACAGGGAATCAGAGAAATCAATCAAAGGATGACAACAACATCAAAACAATGAAAGAGGGAACAAACGGCATAGGTATAGAACCTTCTAAAGGAGAAGAAGGCAAGGCGATACCAAGTAACGGTAGACTGCTTCAAAATTATAAAGATAAGGGTAAAATTCATGGTAACCACAAAAAAAGTTAACAAACCAACTCATAAAAATAAAGACAAAAAACATAAAGTCTCAACAAAAACAAAACCTACAAAAACAAAAGAAATGAACACAAAATCCACAAACAAAAGGAACTCAGCACAAGAGAGTAAGAAGAACAAAGAAAACTTCAGCATCACAAAAAAAAGCACTACAAAATGACAGCAACAAACTCACATCTATCAATAATTACACTGAACGTAAATGGACTCAATGCACCCATAAAGTGACGGAGAGTGGCAGAATGGATAAGAAAACAGGATCCATCAATATGCTGTCTACAAGAGACACATCTTAGAAACAAAGATGTGAATTTATTAAAAATCAAAGGTTGGAAAAAAATATATCAAGCTAACAACTATCAAAAAAGAGCAGGAGTGGCAATTCTAATCTCAGATAAAATAGACTTTAAAACAAAATCTACCATAAAAGACAAAGAAGGACACTATATAATGATTAAGGGGATGATCCATCATGAAGACATAACCATAATAAATATCTATGCACCCAATGACAGGGCTCCAAAATACATAAAAAAAACTCTAACAGCACTGAAAAGAGAAATTGACAGTTCCACAATAATAGTAGGAGACTTCAACACACCACTCTCAGTAAAGGACAGAACAACTAAAAAGAAACTTAGCAAAGATACAGAAGACCTAAAGGACACAATCAGCCAACTGGACCTCATAGACATATATAGAACACTCCATCCAACCGCTGCAAAGTACACATTCTTTTCCAATGCACATGGAACGTTCTCCAGAATAGACCACATCTTAGGCCACAGAGCAATCCTCAACAAGATCCAAAATGCTGAGATAATTCACAGTATCTTCTCTGACCACAATGCCATCAAGGTAGAAATTAACACTAGAAAGAGCAAGGAAAAAAAATCAAACACATGGAAACTGAATAATACTCTGCTTACACATCAATGGGTAATAGAAGAAATCAGAGATGGAATTTAAAAATTCCTAGAATCAAATGAAAATGAAAACACATCATACCAAAACCTTTGGGACACAGCAAAGGCAGTCCTCAGAGGACAATTTATAGCAATAGATGCACATATCAAAAAAGAAGAAAGGGACAAAATCAAAACATTAACTACAGAACTCAAACAAATAGAAAGAGAACAACAAAAAAAGCCTACAACCACCGGAAGAAAGGAAATAGTAAAGATCAGAGCAGAAATCAATGAAATAGAGAACAGAAAAACAATAGAAAGAATCAACAAAACCAAAAGTTGGTTCTTTGAAAGAATCAACAAAATCGACAAACCACTGGCCAGACTGACAAAAGAAAAACAGCAGAGGGCACAAATAACCCAAATAAGAAATGAAATGGGGGACATTACAACAGACCCAACTGAAATAAAAAGGATTATAACAGAATATTATGAAAAACTATATTCCAACAAATTTGAAAACCTAGAGGAAATGGATAAATTTCTAGAAACATACGGCCTACCCAAACTACAACAAAGTAATATTGAAAATCTGAACAGACCCATAACAAGAGAAGAGATTGAAAAGGTAATAAAAAAACTCCCAACCAAAAAAAGCCCTGGCCCAGATGGCTTCACTGGAGAATTCTACAAAACATTTACAGAAGAGCTCGTACCAGTTCTACTCAAGTTATTTCAGAGCATAGAAGAGGAAGCAACACTTCCAAATTCATTCTATGAAGCCAGCATAACGCTGATACCAAAACCAGGCAAAGACATCACAAAAAAAGAAAATTACAGACCAATATCTCTCATGAATATAGATGCAAAAATTCTGAACAAAATTTTAGCCAATAGAATTCAGTATCATATCAAAAAAATAATACACCACGACCAAGTAGGATTCATACCAGGTATGCAAGGATGGTTTAACATCAGAAAATCCATCAACGTAATCCACCACATAAATAAAAGGAAAGAAAAAAATCACATGATTATCTCAATTGATGCAGAAAAGGCATTTGACAAAGTCCAACACCCATTCCTGATAAAAGCTCTCAATAAAATAGGTATAGAAGGGAAATTTCTCAACATCATAAAGGGCATCTATGCAAAACCAACAGCCAACATCATTCTTAATGGAGAAAGGCTGAAAACATTCCCCCTGAAAACAGGAACAAGACAAGGATGCCCTTTATCACCACTCCTATTTAACATTGTGCTGGAAGTTCTCGCTAGAGCAGTAAGGCAAGAGAAAGAAATAAAGGGCATCCAAATTGGTAATGAAGAAGTTAAACTCTCCCTGTTTGCAGATGATATGATACTATACATAGAAAACCCTAAAGACTCCACGAGAAATTTACTGGAACTAATAGAAAGATTCAGCAGAGTAGCAGGATACAAGATAAACATTCAAAAATCAGTTGGATTCCTATACACCAGTAAAGAGAACGATGAAAAGGAGATCAGGAAATCAATACCATTTTCAATAGCCCCTAAAAAGATAAAATACTTAGGAATAAATCTGACCAGGAATATAAAAGACCTATACAAAGAAAACTACAAAACACTGCTGCATGAAACCCAAAGGGATCTACATAAATGGAAAAACATACCATGCTCATGGATAGGCAGACTCAACATTGTGAAAATGGCAATTCTACCTAAAGCAATTTACAAATACAATGCAATTCCGATACAAATACCAACAACATTCTTCAAAGAGATGGAAAAACTAATTATTAACTTTATATGGAACGGGAAGAAACCCCGAATAAGTAAAGCACTACTGAAGAAGAAGAATAAAGTTGGAGGACTCACACTACCTGACTTGAGAACCTACTATACAGCTACAGTACTCAAAACAGCCTGGTACTGGTACAACAACAGAGACATTGACCAATGGAACAGAATCGAGAACTCAGATGTAAATCCATCCACCTACGGTCACCTGATTTTTGACAAGGGCCCAAAATACATCAAATGGGGAAAAGACAGTCTTTTTAACAAATGGTGCTGGCAAAACTGGATATCCATTTGTAGAAAAATGAAACAGGACCCATACCTCACACCATATACAAAAACTACTTCAAAATGGATCAAAGACCTGAATATAAAGCCTCAAACTATAAAATTCATAGAAGAAAAAATAGGACCAACACTTCAGACCTTAATACACGGCATTAACAGGATACAAACCATAAACATCAACACAAAAAACCCAACAGATAAACTAGATAATTGGGATCTTCTAAAAATCAAACATCTATGCTCTTCAAAAGATTTCACCAAAAGAGTTAAAAGAGAACCTACAGACTGGGAAAAAATTTTTGGACAGTACAAGTCAGACAAAGGTCTAATCTCCATAATCTACAAGAAAATCCAACACCTCTACAACAAAAAGACAACCAATCCTATCAAAAAATGGGCAAAGGAAATGAACAGACACTTCACCAAGGAAGACATTCAAATGGCCAACAGACACATGAGGAAATGCTCGCGATCACTAGCCATTAGAGAAATGCAAATTAAAACCACAATGAGATACCATCTCACCCCGGCATTACTGGCACGAATTAAAGACACTGGAAATAACAAATGTTGGAGGGGCTGCGGGGAGACGGGAACTCTTATACACTGCTGGTGGGAATGCAAAATGATACAGCCATTTTGGAAAATGATATGGCGTTTCCTCAGAAAGCTAGAAATAGACGTACCATTCGATCCAGCAATCCCACTCCTAGGAATATATCCTAGAGAAATAAGAGTCATCACTCGAATAGACATATGCACACCTATGTTCATGGCAGCATTATTCACAATAGCAAAACGATGGAAACAACCTCGATGTCCATCAACAGACGAATGGATACACAAACTATGGTACATACACACAATGGAGTACTATGCAACGAGAAAGAACAATGAATCGGTGAACCATCTCATAACATGGATGAAACTGGAGGACATCATGCTGAGTGAAATAAGTCAATCACAAAAGGACAAATATTGTATGAGACCTCTATTGTAAAAACCCATGAAAAAATTCACATGCAAAATGTAACAATCCTTGTTGGTTACCAGGGATGGGAGGGGGGGGGGAATACTAAATAGGTAATAGGTAAGTGGTAACTTGGGTGAGAGATGAGATAGTACATAGTACAGGGGAAACTAACACAACCTGCACAAGGAAAGGTCATGGAGGCCCTATAGACACATCCAAACCCCCCGAGGGACTGAGTTGTTGGACGGAGGGCTCTGGGGACCATGATCTCGGGGAACATCTAGCTCAATTGGCATGACACTACTTATAAAGATAATGCTCTACATTCTACCTTGGTGAGTAGTGTCTGGAGTCTTAAAAGCCTATGAGCGGCCATGTAAGATACTCCACTGATCTCATCCCTTTGGGAACAAGGGAGAACGAAGAGAACAGGATACAAGGAAAAGATTAGTCCGAAGGACTAATGGTCCACAGCTACCAAGGCCTCCACGGGACTGAGCCCAGTACAGCTGGATGGTGCCCGGCTACCACCAATGACTCCTCTGACCAGGATCACAACAGAGGGTTCTGGGCAGAGCTGGAGTAGGATGTAGAGTATAATTTTAACTCCCAAAAAAAAAAAAAAAAAAAGAAGACCAGATATACTGGGCTAAAGAATACTAGAGAAACCTCGAGAGTGTGGCCCCCAGACACCCTTTCAGCTCAGAGGGGAAGTTACCTTCAAGGTTCGATGTTAAGCCTGGGAATGGACACCCCAGTAAAACTAAATGGGACTAACGATGTACAGGAGTCCGGTGACAAGGGCCAGAAGGCAGAGGGAGAGTAGGAAACTGATGATAAGGAACACAAATTGAATAAGGACACTGTCGATGTATTGTGAGATTGTTGACCACTGCTGTAGGGCAACATTTGTAGTAACTATTAAATGGGAGGCTGTTTTGTCCTGTAAGCCTTCATCTTGGGCGAGAATGGCAGCACAATTGGAAGAGCATAGTCAATATCACTTAAATGTGTAAGTAAAAAGTTTTGAAATGGTGTTTAAATAAAATAAAAATAAATAAATAAATAAATAAATAAATAAACAAATGAGACTAAAGAGGTTCAATAGTCCACTGACAAGGTCCAGAAGACAGAAGGGGACAAGGAAGCCCCCTGGTGATAGGGAACACAAGGTGGAGTAAGGATATTCTTGATGTGCTGTGAGATTGTTGACCATTGTCATAGGGCAACATGTGTAGTAACTGTTAAATGAAAGGCTGTTTTTTCTGTAAGCCTTCATCTTAAGTGAGAGTGACAGCACAGTTGGAAGAGCGTAGTCAATGTCACTGAACTGTGAATGTAGAAATTTTTGAAACGGTGTATCTTTGGCCATCTGTAATTTTCATCAAAAAAAAAAGGTTGAGAATTTAGAGGCTTAATACGTTGTGGGGTTGTTAACCAATGTCAAAAAACAACATGTGTACTACTATTTCATGAGAAACTATTTGCTCTGTAAGCTTTCATCTGAAGTACAATAAAATATATATTAAAAAAAAAAAAAAAATGACCTCTGTAAAGTGTTAAAAAGCACACGTGTCACTTTAAGGACTAAGGTGCGCCTGACCAAAGCTGTGGTGTTTTCAATCACCTCATATGCATGTGAAACAGGACAATGAATAAGGAAGTCCTAAGAAGACCTTTGAATTACGGTATTGACGAAGAATATGTAATATAATATGAACTGTCGAAAGAATGAACAAGTCTGTCTTGGAAGAACTAGAGCCAGAATGCTCCTTAGAGGCAAGGATGGCAAGACTTCATCTCACATACTTTTAACATGTTATTAGGAGGCACCAGTCTCAGGAGAAGGACATCATGCTTGGTAAAGTAGAGGGTCAGCGAAGGAGAGGAAGACCTTCAATTAGATGGACTGACATAGTGGCTGCAACAATAAGCTCAAGCATGACAACGATTGTGATGATGGTGCAGGATCAGGCAGTGTTTTGTTCTATTATGCATAGGGTCGCTATGAGTTATAACCGACTTGATGGGTCCTAACAACAACATGGGTCACAACCGACTTGATGGCTCCTAACAACAACAGTTGTGTTCCGTAGTATGTTTACACCATAAATTAGGACCCCTAGCTTTTTCCTTATGTTCTCTTGCAGGAACTTTATTAGTTTTTGGTTTAACATTTATGTCTTTGATTCATTTTGAGTTAGTTTTTGTGTGTGGTATGAGGTATGGATCCTGTTTTATTTTTCTGCAAATTGATATCCAGTTTTGCCCACACCATTTGTTAAAGAAACTATTTCTTCCCCATTGAATGGGCTTCAACCCTTTGTTGAAGATTGGCTGTCCATAGCTAGTTGGATTTCCTTCTGGGTTCTCAGATTCTTTGATCTGTGTATCTTTCACAGTACCATTACCAAGCTGTTTTGATTACTGGGGCTATATAGTAAGTTCTAAGATCAGGAAGTAGGAGGCCTCCTATGTTGTTGTTCTTCTTCAGTAATCCTTTATCCATTTGGAGCCTCTTTCCTTTCCATATAAAGTTGGAGATTAGTTTTTTCATTTCGTTAAAGAATGTTCCTGGGATTTGGATCAGGATTGCATTGTATCTATAGATTTCTTTGGGTAATATTGACATTTTCACAATGTTAAGTCTTCCAATCCGTGATCATGGTATGTTTTTCCATTTATGTAGGTCCCTTTTGTTTTCTTGCAGTAGTGTTTTGTAGTTTTCCTTGTATAAGTCTTTTACATCCCTGGTTCAATTTATTCCTAGTTATTTTATCCATTTAGGGGCTATTGTAAATGGTATTGTTTTCCTAATTTCCTTTTCAGAGATCTCCTTGTTAGTGTAGAGGAACCCAACTGATTTTTGTATGTTGATCTTGTACCCTGCCACTTCGCTGACCCCTTCTATTAGTTCGAGTAACTTTCTTGTGGAATCTCTGAGATTGTCTGTGTATAGGATCATGTCATCTGTGAATAGGGATAGTTTTACTTTTAACTTATCAATTTGAATGCCCTTTATTTCCGTTTCTTGCCTTATTGCTCTGGCTAAGACATCCAGTACAATAATGAGTGATAGTGGTGATAATGGGCATCTTGTCTTGTTCCCATTCTCAAAGGAAATGCTTTCAGTCACTCTCTGTGGAAAGTAATGTTTGTTGTTGAGTTTGTATATATGCCCTTAATTATGTTGAGGAATGTCCTTTCTATTCCTATTTTGCTGAGAGTTTGTATCAGGAAAGGGTGTTGGATTTTATCAAATGCTGTTTCTGCATTGATTGAGATGATCACGTGATTCTTTTCTTTTGTTTTATTTATAGGGTGAATTATGTTGATTGTTTTTCTAATGTTGAACCACCTTGCATCCGTGATATGAATCTCTCCTGATCATGGTGTATTATTTTTTTGATATGCTTTTGTAACCTGTTGGCTAGAATTTTGTTGAGTATTTTTGTGTCTGTATTCATGAGGGCTGTTGGTCTGTAATTTTCTTTTTTTTTTTTGTGGTATCTTTGCCTGGCTTTGGTATCAAGTTTATGCTGGCTTCATAGAATGAATTAGGAAGTATTCATTCCTTTTCTATGTTCTGGAATAGTCTGAGTAAAATTGGTGTCAACTCTGAGAAGTAGATGTGAGATACAAAAAGACGAGTCAAGCAAAGAACATGGTACTTTGTACAAATATTTTGCAAAGTATAGGGGATGATAACTTGAAGTCAGGGCCAGGTTAGATTCTGGAGTGTGACCTTTGAGAGATGGCTTTTTGTCTACATGGTAGAAAAAGCAGCATTTCCCAGCAGAGAGCATGGGAGCTCTAAGAGCATATTATGTCAGACTGCTCCCCTTTTCTTCTTGTACTGGGTCACTAATTTGTCAGGGAAATATGGCAGCCATAATGTATTTTGACTTAAGCAAACATTTATCAGTGCCCTTGCGGACATTATGAGGAAACGTGAGCTCTATTTGGCTTAGAAACTGGCTGAGTGACTAACCAAAATTTGCTTGTTAATGAGTTGATGTCAAATCCAGAAATATGTAGGACATGAATCTCTGTCCATAGTCATCTTCAGTTCAAGATTTCCATCAACAATTTAAAAAATATAGATGATGAAAATATATAGAAGAAAAAAATATTGGGAAAAAATGATGACAAGAGTTGGGAGGAATACTGGGTAGACTGGATGAAACAAGCGGTGTGCAGTAAAGTAACAGCTTAACCCCACTGTCTCCAGTGCTGTATTCTCTCTTAAAAAAAAAACAAATTTAATATGCATAAATGGTATGTTAATTTTTAGTTTGCATTTTATTACTTCTGAAAGGAGTATTTGATCAAAGGTTTCTCAATCATCTGCAATCATGTTTTATAGGTGATTTATCTTTTCATAGAATTTGCTGATTTTGCTATTGAGGTATTTGTCTTTTCCTTTGTAATTTGTAACACTTTCTATGTGTTAACCCCTTATCTATTATTTATTAGAATTATTTTATCCAGTTTGCCAATTGCCTTTTTATCTTTTTTTTTCAATGCTAGTCTTTGGTACACAGAAATTTGTGGTTTTTAATGGGGTCAAATCTATCAGTCTCTTCTTTTAAGGTTTCTGCATTAATAAATATGCTATAAAATTCTTATTCACCCTAATATTAGATATTCACTTATATTTTCTTCTAATTCTTTTAAGGTTTATTTTAAGTCTTTAATTCATCTGGATTTTATTTTGGTGTGTGGTATAAGCTGTAGGGATCAGACATCATTCTAAATAACCCATTGTTGTCAAGTCAATTCCAACTCATAGCAGCCCTTTAGGACAGAGTAGAACCGATCCATAGGGTTTCCAAAGCTGTAATCTTTACAGAAGCAGACTGTCACATCTTTCTCCCATGGAGCGGCTAGTGGGTTCGAACTGTCAACTTTTAGTTAGCAGCTGAGCACTTAACCACTGCACCACAAGAGCTCCTTTATTCTAAATAGTTAGGCAATTTTCTCAGCACCAATTATAAATAATGTATCATTTGCCCAGTGATTTGAAGTAGTAATAAAACAACAGTAATTGCAATAGCTAATATTTGTTCGTTGTTTATTCTACACCAGGTACTGTTTTAACAGGTGTTAACTAGCTTATTTCTTAAATAACTCTATAAGGTGGGTACTATTTGTTATCATTCTCACATCATATCATCTGTCAGTTGGGAAACTAAGGCACAGAATGTCTGATAACTTGTCTAAGGTCACAGAACTGGGGAGTGGTGGTGGTGAAGATACAGATTGGGGACAACCTGACTCCAGTGTTCAACCTTTGAGTTTATTTGATATGCTTGAGTCTGTTTGTAGACTTTTAATTTTGTTCCAATGTATTAATTCTTATACTGATATTATACTGTTATAATATATAGTAATTCATGTCACTCTCCCATTTTTTTCTTTACTAATTTCTAATTTAATCACACACCCTCCTTCCATTTTACAGCTAGCTTCTTAAAGCGTCCACTTACTGTTACCGTTGAGTCGATTGTGACTCATAGTGACCTATAGGACAGAGTAGAACTTTCCCATACCTTTGTTGTAGGGGAAAAACATCACAAAGTCTAGTAAAGCAAAAAGAAAGTTTTATTCAGTATAGATTCAAAAGGGCAGAATGGGAAATGGACAACCATGCTGCCAGAGCCATGCCTACCTGAGTCCAAGGAAATATCACATCACAGAACAGACAAAAGTGGGAAAACGGATAAGCATGCTGCTAGAGCCATGTCTGCCCAAGTCCAAAGAATATTACAGAATATGCAAGAGTGGGAAAACAGACAAGCGTGCTGCCACAGCCATATCTGCCTGAGTCCAAAGAACAGTTACAGAGCCATCAGTATATATTAACATTACAAATGGGCAAAACCATTGAAAGCTTAGCCTTTTCAGATTGGCTAGAAACTGTGATCCTACATTTTGAATTGTCTTTCTTAACAATCATTAGTACAGGTTTCAGTCAGAAGGGTCTTCATTGTTCCAACACATTTCTATTCACTAAGTGCTAATAGAAAAAGATAAGAGTGGAAAGTCTTTTGTGTTGTGTTTTATCGGCTTTATGTGAAAGTTTCCCTAAAAGATATTTTCCAAGATTATGTTAGCTATTGTCTTTATACCTCAGGGCCCAGTTGATGTGTCCTTGTGAGTCCTTGTGAGCCCAGCTCCAGCTGGGTCACATTCTCTGTGCTCAAGGAGAGGGAATAATAACTCCAATATTATTTCCTAAGTCAGCTTAAAGTGTCAAGGCCCCTTTATTCTGAAAATGTAGCAAGAGGTGTGTCCATGACTGCTCTTGCTGGTGCCAAGTGCTCTATGGAGTTTCCAGTAGAACCAAACTGCTCTTAACCTGGTCGTAGAGATGTGACCAACACCGATCAAGAAACCTTTCTGCAATGATAAAAATGTTCTAAATCTGTGCTGTCCAGTATGATAGTCACTAGCCACGTGTCTATGGAGCCTTTGGTGGCATAATGGTTAAGCATTCGACTGCTAACTGAAAAGTCGGCAGTTCGAATCCACCAGCCACTCCTTTGAAACCCTATAGCAAAGTTCTACCTTGTCCTACAAAGTCACTATGAGTTGGAAACAACTCGACAGCAACAGGTTTGGTTTGATTTAGCCACATGTATATAGAACACTTGAAATGTGGCTAGGATGACTGTCTTAGCTACCTAGTGCTGCTATAACAGAAATACCACAAGTAGGTGGCTTTAACAAACAGAAATATATTTTCTCCCAGTTTAGGAGGTTAGAAGTCCAAATTCAGGGCACTGACTCTAGGGAAAAGGCTTTCTCTGTCAGCTCTGGGGGAGGTCCTTGTCTCTTTCCAGCTTCTGTTCATTGTCTCTTTGGTGATCTTCATGTGGCATGGCATCTACTTTCCCCTCTCTGCTTAATCTGCTCTTTTACGTCTTAAAGAGACTGACTCAAAACATACCCTATGCTAATACTGCCTGCTTAACATAACAAAGAAAACCCATTCCAAATGGTATTTTATCCACAGGTATAAAACCCATTGGTACTTGGCATCCAGTGGATTCTGACTCATATCAATCCTATAGGACAGAGTAGTACTACCCTATAGGGTTTCCAAGGCTGCAATCTTTATAGAAGCAGATTGCCACATCCTTCTGCCGTGGAGTGGCTGGTGGGGTCAAACCACTGACCTTTTGTTTAGCAGCCAAGCACTTAACCACTGCACCACCAGGACTCCTTAACCATAGGTTTAGGGGTTAGGATTTATAACACATATTTTGTGGGGACACAATTCAACTCATAACACTGAGGAACTGAATTTTTAATTTAACTCAATTTTAATTAATTTAATTTTTAAATAGCCATCTGTGGCTAGTGGCTACCATATGGACAGTGCAGATTAGATGATGAAAAAAATTAAATAGCTCGAACGGTTCTCAGATGTGCCTCATTCACTGCCAGGAAAGCATGTTACCTATGTTTTGAAGGGTATCTTAAGTTGAGGGGCTACTATTTTTCTTCTCAAGCGTTCCTTCACCCCCAACTTACAGTAATAGGTCTTTCCATTTGCTGTTTTCAGCTCTTCCAAGGAAGGCAGTACTGGATTACCCCATGGGCAGACTAAGTACATACCTGGGGCATTGGCAAAGGAGGGTACAAAAAAATGAAGAAAAATGAAATGATATCAGCAAGAAATCATCTGGAATAATTTGGATTTGGCTGTACTTCCTTACGCTTATTCCATGGCTTGGAGGTGTATTTATTTTTAATTCTATATATGCAGACTCAGCCCCTATGATTTTTTTTAAATGACTGGTAGAACCATTGCCTACAGATTTTTGCCTCTTCCAAAGACAAACTTGAGCTGCTACAGCCTGAGGCCCTGCAATCATCAGCCTTTGCAGGAAAGGTCTGGGCATGGCCCTGTTACCCAGTTAGGGTCCATACCCTGGAGCAGTCGAGCCAATGAAACATACTCCAAGTCAGAAAGAGAGAGAGTCTATTTAGGTGAGTCCAACAGCAGTGCAAGCTGTCTTTATGGAGTCCCAAAAGGCAATTTTACATTAGAGTTTATATATCTTTGTCATAAGTGGGACATAGTGTCTTTTAGGCATGTAGCCCACAGATGACGTGGACGGATGAGTTACTCATTACAAGATAATTATAAGAGACTATCAGACTAAAGAGATACATGCCAGACATCTCCTTATCAGGCTAAAGATTTACAGACCAAACATCTGGGCTTAATCTTTATGGAGGGGGTAAGTCACAGGTGGCTGGACAGAACAAAACAAAGCCATTAACAAAAGTATGCGGAAAGGAGAAGACAGGCAGAAAAAAGCTTACAGGTTCATCATGGCGTCAGTTATGTGAAGCTCTCAATCACCCATTTTGAAAGGGAGAAAACATGTCGCAATGTATTAGGGTCACAGCCCCTTGACTTCTGAGGGGACAGGGTCTCTTCTGCAGGTAGAGCTGGATTCAGATTGGCATTAAGAAAGCATGGTGCTGTGCTCAAGAACCAAGACTCTGGAGGTTGACAGCTTGGGTATGAATCCTGGCTCTGTCATTTACTAGCTAGGTAGTGTTGGGTAAATTTTAGCCACTCTATACCTTGGGTTCCTCATCTGTAAAATGGGAATAAGGATAAGTGCCCAGCATAAAGGGTAGTTAGGAGACTAAATAACTTAGAATAATGTCTGGACGTAATAAGTGCTAAATAAGTGTTTGCAACTTAAAATCAGATCTTTTTTCCTACTCTAGAACATGGTGCTCTGACTCAGTCCCTTGGTCCAAATGTGCAACCCTGAGGGTGTTTTTGAGTTTATAACCAGGGATCTCCCTGGGGTTGGTGTGTAATGCTCCCCAAATAGAACATACATCCTTCAAAGAGCTTTTACATCAATTTTCTTATTTTATACTCACAGCAGCCTGCTGAGCAGAGCAGGGTGGTACCATCCTTGTTCAGGTATGGGGAAAATGAAAGGTGATTCTATTTCAACAAAAGATATTTTTCTGCTATATTTGACCACCTGAGCTAGCTATCATTTTTGGAGCAGAAATTAAAATAATGTCAAATAATGTCTTTGTCAATGCTAAGGACAAATGCTCCTAAAAAATCTATCAAGTATAATTGACTTGAGAGAGGACCAACAAAAACCAATGCAGTATGTAGCATTTGTGTGCGGCAGTATGTACTATTTGTATACTCAAGATTTTCTCTCCCTTGTAACTTTAATGTGGGCTGGTTTTATGCTTCCTTTTCAGAAAAAACCCTGGAGCTGTGGTTTCCTGAGGTTCTGCATCCTCAGGGCCAGCTCATGGGGCCCAAAGGCACACTGGACATTCTTAGGATTGCTGGTTGATTGGGACCAAGCTCTGGGTTACAATGGATCAAGCACAGTTGTGTGTGTATCTCCTGGGAGAGCCATGATTTGGTGACGTCTGCTCAACTCAGCATCTGATTTTGTTCTGCAGATTCATCCCTCACGCTGCAGCAGATGGTGGGTGTTGGACTGGGCTCCATGGCTGTTGTGATCATTCTTGCATTCCTGTCCTTCTCAGCAGTGTGGTATGTGACCCTGTCATCTCTAAGAAATGAGTGGAATGGAGGAAGGATGGGGTTGGACTCATGAAGAACAGCTGGGGTTGAGGAGGGTTCAAAGGGAATGTGAGTGGGAGGTTGTCCTGGACTCAGCAGAGTGCACTCAGCAGGTGAAAGGCATGACTGACCCTGCACCTCAGTGTAGGAAGGGGAGTGGTGATGGCTGCCCTGGTTGCTCACAGAATGCTGGCTGATCTCCTGTGCTGCTCACCCTCCTCCTCCCATGGACGTGTGCATGAGCCGCACATAGGGGTGCACAGTGGGAAACCAGAGTGTGTCCATTTTTGTCTCATCTCTGTTTCTCCTCCTCCATGTCTAGATGGCAGACTGGCACTGTGTGGGAAGGATGTCCTGCTGCTGGGGCAGGTGTTATGACAGTTTCTCAGATGCCTACGCAGAGGCCCATGTGGCTTCCATCCCAAGGTGTGCGGGCCTGCAACTTTCTCCACTCCCAGCTTGGCCCCATTCCTGGATTCCAGGTGGTGGCGATCTCTATGGAATCTCCTGAAAGGAGAAAATTCAGGGATTGCTGGTACAGGACCAGTTCTGTGTCTATGAACTTGAGACCCTTGATATACAATACAGTATTGACTACAGTGTACAGATCAGGGCTGTGTTGTGCCTTCCTCTGAGTGATACCCCTAGACATTGAATGTAAGAGAGTCTCTGCATCTTCCTTTACAGTATCTCTGTTAACTAATTCAGACCCCATTCATTCATAATATGTGTTGAGAAGGACTTGTTAACTAATTCAGACCCCATTCATTCATAATATGTGTTGAGAAGGACTTAAGTTTGGGCTGGAATTTCACTTTATGGAGGAGTTCATTGAAAAGGATAGAGAACATTGACAAGAGCAAACTTTTCGAGCACTTTAGAAGCAACCCTTTCCTCACAATTAATCGATATGCTAATTAGAAAGTATATTAGCCTGGCTACTCCGTAAGTTCTCTACAATCTCTGTTAGGCAGCCTTGCTTTGATTCAATTCCAATTGCCCTATATATTCAAAAGTAATAAGTCTGCATTCCAGTAAAAATATCCTGTAATTTAGATTGTTCTTCCCTGATTATTTTTTATTGCTAAGGGTATCCTAAAACTACTCCATGGCTTCCTTTAAAGATTTGGATTGAGTGGCAGTGTAATAACAGTGGACTGAAACAATATCGAGCCCAAGGCCAGCGTCCATGTGTGTTGCAGGGAGGGGAGCAATGGTGGGTGACATGATCATCCCTTTTATCTACAACCTGAGCCATGATACATTAACTGTAAGCGGTACTGGGCCTACTGTCAATATGCTGAATTTACAGATGGAGTGGATTCGATTTCACTTTTAAAGTCTGAGTCAGTATTCTTTAGCTTTCCTTCCTAACTGACAGTTTAATCCCAAGTCTCAGAATGAATAAAGCAGGATGGAGGCTTGTGGCTTCTCTAAGTCACAGTGTTATTCTCCTCTCTCTTCTCCACCCCTTCTAGGCTTGGAGGAAAAAAAGAATGAGGGAAGAGAAAAGATGATAGTTACGTTACACAACCTCAGGGAGCAGCATATGTGAATGTGTCCTTAGAGTTGTGCAACCTTGGGGTCTGGAGAGGAGGGGACATGCTGTGGGCTGGTGTGCTCTCTGCCGTCTCCCTGAGTGTTAGTGGGGGACAGATCTGAGTAGCCTGGACTGGTAGGCAGATGAGGAGACAGTAGCAACAGGTGGAAACTGTGCATGCTTCCCACTGGGGTTGCGGGCCCAGAGTGTATCTACTCCGTGGGGAATGGTCAGATAGACAGAAGGCATATCCTTCTACTTGGGTATTCAGTGCTGGCTCTCAGGCTCTTGAAAGATGGTTCTTAGTATTGGAAACAATTATCGTTTAGGGTCTAGGTTGTACCTCAGACTACAACTTAGGATCAACATCTGAAACCCTCTCTGCAATCATCTTAGTGGATTATAGAGGAAAGCTCTTCATAGATTAATACATAGAGATTTCTACTTTTTAATTTCTATGTGTGACAATTCAAACTCATACTGTTTTTACAGTTTCTTGAATAAATTTGGAATCATTACAAATGATTTTGGTTAGTACAGAGCGGGCCTCTGATGGGTAAGGATTTTCCTCAAAGTCCTTCTCCATCAAAAGAGAGAATCTGAGCTCTGCCCCCTCTCTTCCCCATCCCCTTTTCACCAGTTCTGTAAACACCATATGTTTCTATAGCCCACCCTTCTTCTTAATTTCCAACCCTATAAACTGTGAAAGAAGCCACAGTCGTCCACATGGGAACTTAGAATAATTGTCATCGAGAGGAAGAAATCCCACTTACTTAGTATCAAAGTTTCTGGTTAAAATAACTGACTACATATTAAGCAAAATATCAACTTCTGAAAACAGTACAGAAAGGCAAAAACAGTTCATGAAAGATGACTAAAATAGCAAAAATGTGGACTTTGTCACTGCCTCTAAATGTTCTAAATTAGAATGCCAAGTTGCTTAGTGTTAATACTTAACAGAAGCAGGTGCTGAGCCTTTGCAAAGAGCATGCATCATTCCTCTGCAGCTCTTTTCTAATAGTTTTCTCACAAGCATGACCGTGGCTTTAAGTCCTCTAAACTCACTTGGTAGCTGCATCACAACACTGTTATTTTTTTTTTCCCAAGTGGATTCCTGGTTGAGGGGGAAAGGGACCTCAAGAGATTGATAGTGGGTCTTCCTAGAGAATGAATGCCAGGTCCTTCTGTCAAAGGGCTGATCCAGGTAGCCCGCTGTAGACTGGGGTATTGAGCTGGGTTATGAGTCCCTCTAAAGCTGGATCCTAAGGGAAGAATTTTTCCTCTGTTAACCGTCATGTTGACAGTGTATACAGGTGAGCACTGAGATCTGGTCTTGAGCTCCCTTGCAGACAAGGAATCAGCTCGGGGTTGGGGGGGATCCCCCAGATATGAAGCATATTGTCCCTTGGCTGATGTCTTTGTGCCCATTGCCAGTTAACCAGTTGCCATTGAGTTGCTTCTGACTCATGGTGAGTCCATGTGTGAAGAATAGAACTGTGCTCCATGGAATTTTCAATGGCAGATTTTTTGGATGTAGATCACCAGGCCTTTCATCTGAGGTGCCTCTGGGTAGAGTCGAACTTCCGACCGTTTGGTTAGTGGCTGAGTGTGTTAACCATTTGCACCACCTGGGGACTTAGTGTCTGTTTATCTCCTCAACTGTACAGCAGGTACAACCACATGCATTCTCTCATTCTATCCCCACAACCATTGTAGGTCAGGGGTTATTAATCCCCATTTTAGGAATGGAGAAATGGGATCAGATAGATACATGACTTGAATTTGTGGGCCCAAGTGTTCTGACTGACTGCAAGTCTAGTTCATTTTCCTGGAAATTGATAGGCCCTGAGCTAGCTACTGAGCTAATCTTTGGATTAGCCCTTTGGCTTCTTGGGAAAATCAGGCCTTTAAATTTCCAAACAATATTTTTTTAAACTTTGCCTTCAGTATTATAGCATATGTGTCTTGTTACACTCTAGGGTACCCCTCTGCCCCAGTCACTTCTAGAGGGACCTACAAACAACCAAACAAATAGATGAAGTAACTAAGGGAAATAGATAATAGCTAGTCTCTGGACAAGACCTGTAATTGCAGCTGGGACTTAAGATAAGACCAGAGCAGAAATGATCATCTTGAAATTCCATGTTACCTTGGAATAAGAGTCAATATTTAAACTGATTTTAAAGGAAGTAAAAAAAGAATTCTCAGTGCTCCCTTTTTATTGCTTATCTCACATTCTTATTTTCTAAACCTTCTATTTTTCTGTTCTATCTATCTAAGAGAAAACCAGTGGTAGTAATCAAATAGTGTTTTAAGGATCTTTTGCCTACCACAACCATTGTTGACTAAACTGAAGTACCCCATTCTGGAGAGGAAAGAGTGTGTGTTTCTCTGTGCCCAAGCTTGTGGGTGGATGATACAATGAAGCAAATCAGATACTATGGAAACCAAGCAAATGGTTCTCCACTGGTCTCCCCTTGATTAAGAAGGCAGTGTTTGCTTGTTATTTGAGAAAGAGAGAGAGGGAGAAAGATGGGGGGAGGAGCGGGGGTGGGGGCAGTGGCGAGAATATAAAGACAAAGAAGAAAGTAAAAGCCTCCAGAAATTCTACTGCTGGAAAGAACCACTGTTAACATTTTGGTGATGGACGTCTGTGTGTGTGTGTGTCCAGATCCATACTTTTTTGGCACAACTCACAGGGTTACTAGAATGGGGTCAAACTATGCATGTGGTTTTATAACGTTCTTTCACTCGTCAACATGTCCTGGGTACATTTTCATGTCAATAATGACTCCACTATAAGTTGGTACCATAATTTATTTAACCAATTGTCTATTGTCCTTTTAGAGTGTTTCCAAATTTTTACTATCGTTATACAAATCTGTATACAGACTGCCACATGCATCTTCCACGTTGCCATTATTACTTACAATAAATTCCGAGAAGTGAAATTGCTGGGTCAAAAAATATTTTCATTTGACACTGTGCTACATATTGCCAGAGGAGTCTTATGGAAAGTTTACACCAATTTACACTTTTACCAGCAGAAAGCCTCCTCCCCACCCTCAACACCGCTGGTCATTGTTGATATTTTTAATCTTGATTAATCTAGCAAGTAAAAAGTAATGTTTTAATGTTTTGTTTGTATTATCTATTTTGCATGCTTATTGGCCATTTATAATTGTTTGGTCTCTGTGAATTGTCTTTTTTCTCAGCATTTAGCCTGTTTGCCTTATATTAATTTGAAAGAGCTCTTTGTGTCATAGTAATTTTAATTCTTAGCTGTCATATTTTGCAAACAATTTTCTAGTTTATCATTTCCTTTTTAACCTTATTTATGTTACACATCACCACACAAAGATTTTACATTTGTATAATCAAATCTCTCAGTCTTTTTCCTTATGTATTTTGCCTTTGGTGCCATGCTTAAAAGAGTTTTCCAATCGTAGCTTAGCTTTTTTTTGAACATTTAAAACTTTAATTAATCTGAAATTTATTTTAGTATAAGGAATGAGGTGGGAGGTGCCTTTTTTACTGTTACTAAATGGCTTAGCCAGTTGTCATTAATATTCATTGAATGTTTTTTCCCTAGTGATTTGAAAGCATACCTTTATCATATACTAAAGGTCTATTTCTGAACTTTGTCTTTTGTTTCTACTGATCTATTTCAGTGCCAATGCCACCTGCTATAACTTTAAAACATGTTTTTCATATGAAGTAAAAGCAAGTTGCTGCTCTTTCTGTTAATTCGCAGAATAGTCTCAGCTTTTATTACATGTTTATTTATGTACACATATTATACATAAACTAAAAAATTATTTGGTAAAATTCCCCCCAAAGTCTTAGTATTTTTCTTTTTTGATGGGGGGGGGGGAGTTAAATATATAGTGCTCCTATCTCAGAACATGGTATGTGTTGCCATTTAATTTTCTTTGGTGTTCCTATCTAGAGTATTCTAGTTTTCAACATACGAGATAATTCATTCATATGTCTTGTTGTGTATGTCTGGATATTTTGTATTTTGTTATCCTCTACTCTTGAGTCACTACCTTAGCTCTTGCCTTCCACAGCTTCTTACTGCTGGTGACACTGGGTTCTGTTGCCCTGGCAAAGTCAGATCAACATGGCTCCTCTAACACAATTACTCTCCAGGGTATCTGCTTGACCCATGGAAACCCACAGCTCCTTGCCAAGCCAAATGGAGGACTGCCCTGCATCATGGGTAGTGCCAGCCACAGACTTTTGCCTTTGGTCTTCTTACCCATTAGACCCTTTGTCTTCTAATCAGTAAAAATTAAGCTTGCTTTCCATGTGGCTCCCATGTCTTTGCCTTGCTGCTGGGCTGACAGACTAAGCCTCTTGACCTTGGGTTTCTCATCCTTGGAATACGACACCAGGCCACTGTGTTCTCAGAAATTTTAGGGGATACAAGTCAAACTCTCTGAATGGTGGTCCCCTTGAAGCTCCTCTTTCTAGGCCCGAGCTAAGGAAGATCCCTGGCCCTCCACCCTTGTGGTGGGGGGATAGAAAATGCTCAGCCCTCCAACGATTTTCTCCAAAGAACATGTGTCTTTTGACCTTTTCATTTAAACCACTTTATATTCTCTGTTGGGTATTGGGCAGGGCTTTGAACTGGTTCGTTCCAATTTGAACCCCTGCTGAGAATTTGCATTTCTAACAAGTACCTAGACCATGCTAATGATTCCACCCCAAATATACTGAATCAGAATCTACATTTTAACAAGGTCCCTGGGTGATTCTTATGTATGATAAATTTTGAAAACCACTGCTGTAGTAGTGGTTCTCAGAATCGGTCCTTAACCAGCAGCATTAGCATTGCCTGGGAACATGTTAGAAATGCAAATTTTCAGCAGGGGTTTGAATGGGAACAAACTGGTTAGAAAGCCCTTGTATTGGGCTAACGGTCACACCACCAGTTAAAAATCTTCATTTTAGAATACGGCAGTACTTGCCACCTATTACTTTCTTCTCAGTTGTTTGGGACTTTGGTCAAAACAAGATAAAAAGAATCCAATTTAAGGGCAAAGGATATGAAAGGACACTTCACAGGAAAAAACAAAAAATAAATGGCCCTTAAATATAAGATGCTCAACCTCACTTTTAAGAAAAATGTAAATTAGTAAGCTATCATTTCTCCTCTGTCAAGTTGGGAGAAATCCAGAAGTATGACAACATACTCAGGGAGGTTATGAGGAAATAGGGACTCACACTATTAGTGGGGGGACAGAATGAGAATGGTGCAGCCTCAATAGAAGGGAATCTGGTACTTGTCCTTTAACCCAGCAGTCCTACTTCTGGGACCTGCCCTATGGATTTACCTACACATATTCAATGACACATATACAAAGTTATTCATTGTGGCATTGTTTATAATGGTAAAAGCTTGGAAACAACCTAAACGCCTCTCACGAGGGAACTAGTTGAATAAACTATGGTACTTCCATCTGCACACTGGAATGCCATGCAGTAAAGAAAGGAATAAGGAAGAACTCTATGCACTGATATGGAGAGATCTCTAAGATGTATTGCTTAGTGAAAAAAGCAAGATGGTGAACAGCGTATGTGGTATTCTGTCTTTTATGTAAAAGAGGGGGGATGAAAATAGTTATTCGTGTTTTCTTAAAGAAACACTGGAATAATAATGAACTACTGAAAATGATTACAAATGGGGCAAGAGAGAATAGGGTGGAGGTGGATAGGGTAAGAGTGAGTCTTTTCAGTGTTACCTTTTTACTTTGTTTTGATTTTAAACATATAAGTGTATCACTATTCAAAAACATAAAAATAAGATTTCATTTAAAAAAAGTATTGCATTTACTATCCTGTTACACACGTGTCTAATCAAAATCCAATGGGTATTGCTTGGCTTAAATCTTGTCTCAAAAACTGGTGGAATGTCCGGGGCTGTCTCGAAGATTTCTGAAAATCCCATGACGGGTTAAAAGTGGATGCATTACATTCCCACAGTCATTTTTAGGGTCTAGTTTCTGCTTCCTCTGAATCAGTTCAGTTGATGGATCATCTCCTCATCCTGTGTATGGTCCCTGATCTAAATGTCCCCGTCCCCCAGCTCCTTTTCATGATTTCCACTTAAATTCCGTTAAGGACTCTGGGCATTTAGGTAATGTTAGTGAATGGGGAATGTATTAGTTTTCTATTCCTGCTATAACAAATTACCATAAACCTGGTGGCTTAAAATCACACAAATTTATTATCTTAAACAGTTCAGGAAGTCAGAAGTCCAACACAGGTTTCACTGGGCTAGAATCCAAGCGTTGGCCAGGCTGCATTCCTTCTGGAAGCTCCAGGGGAGAAACCATTTCTTTGCCTTTTCCAGGGTCTAGAGGCTGCCTGCATTCCTTGGCTTGTGACTTTTTTTCCATCTTCAAGCTTGCAGTGTGGCATCTTCAGATCTATCTCTGACTCTGACACTCCTGCCTCCCTCTTTCACATCTAAAGACACTGGGGTTATATTGGTCCTTCCTGGAAAATCCAGCATAATCTCCCCATTTTAAGATCCTTAACTTAATCACATCTACAGAGTTCTTTCTGCCTTATAAGGTAACATTCATAGGCTCTGGGGAGTCAAATGTGGCTATCTTTGGGGGCCATTATTCTGCTTGCCACAGAGAGTATTATATTAATGATATGCAAACAACTTAAAAGTGAATATAAGGTATCCTTGTTCTTAAAAATTCTCTTGCCTCTCTTTTCCCTTCCCGTTTTCATTCTTCTTGGTTTACCCCATTGCCATCAAGTCAATTCTGACTCACAGAGCCCCTATAAGACAGAGCAGAACTGCCCCATATGGTTTCCAAGGCTGTAATCTTTACAGACGCAGACTGCCACATCTTTCTGGTGGGTGGAACCGCTGACGTTCTGGTTAGCAGCCAAGCCCTTAATCACTGCATCGCCAGGGCTCCTTCTCTTTGTTTATCATACCTCCTAAATTCCTGAAATGCAGAACAATTTAGCTATGTCTTCAGTTTGTTTTTGTTTTGTTTTTTTTTTTGCTAATCTGTGCCCTAAGGATCCACTTTTACCCAAGTAGTTTATCAAAGTAATTTTTTAAAAATAGTTTCCCCCCCAGAAGAATCCTGTTGCCAGCTAATAATATATTTTTGGCCTTCCAGAAATTTAGTGGTTGCCAGGGAATGGGGAGAGGGGAGAATTGGGACATGGAGTTTCTTTTTGGAATGATGAAATATTCTGGAATTAGACTGTGGTGATGGTTGCACAACGTAGTGAATATACTAAAAGCCACAGAAGTATGCACTTTAAAATGGTTCATCTTATGCTATATTAATTATAATTCAATAAAAACAAAAATAAAAAATGCTAGGGTCCCACATTCCAAAGAGTGTGAATTAAAGCAACAACTTTAGATGGATATATTCAATTACATAAGTGATACCCTTCCTATGTTGAACAAAAAGATAGTGAAGAGAAAGACAAAAGTCAATCATGTTTGATGAAAATGATCTATTGAGCTACTTGCAAAAAAAAAAAAGGTCAAATATAATCATAACATAAATCTTATCATAGATTCCACTCCTAGGAAATTACTCAAGGAAAATGAAGACATGTTTGCACAAATAATTATACATGAATATCCATAGCAGCATTATTCACAATAGCCCCAAACTGAAACAATCCAAATGTCCATCAACTGGGGAGTGGAACACAAAATGTGGTGTACCCATGCAATGAGATACTATTCAGCAACAAAAAGGCATGAAATACTGATACGTGGTACCCGATATGTTTCAAAAGCATTATGCTAAGTGAAAAAAGCCAGATACAAAAGACTATAGTGTATGATTTCACTTGTGTGAAATGTCCAGAAAAGGCAAATTTATAGAGACAGAAAATAGATCAGTGCGTTGCCTGTGGTGGAGAAAGGGAGTGGAAATTAACTACAGATGGGCCCAAGGGAAATTTCTAGAGTGATGAGAAAGTTCTAAAATTGGATTGTGGTAATGGTTGCACAACTGTAAAATTTACTAAAAATCATTGAAGTGTGCACTTCAACTGGTGAATTTTATGGTATGTAAATTATACTTCAATAATGCTGTGAAGCAAAATAAACACTACTCAAGATTTGATTTTGTTACTCCACAGATATGAGTAACATTATCAAGCCTACAATATGTGCATTAAGGAAGTATCATGACCAGCTTTCCCCTTAAAAAATGTATTCTTCCATTTCATCAAAATAATGTATGTCATAACTTAAAAATATGAAACTCTTTCTTAAAGTATCTTTTAAAGAAAATTAACTTTTTAAAGCAAAAATAATAGCAATGTATTTGTGGATTATAACTGTAGAAGTAAACTGTATGACAACATTAGCACAAAGTGTGGGAGAAAGGAAATGCAAGTATACTGTTGTAAGGCTGTTACACTGTATGGAAGTGGTATAATATTATGTGTGGTAAGTTAAAGATACATACTATAAATCTAAAAAACAATTATCAGAAGCACAAAGCAAAGACATTTAGATAATATGCCAATAAAGAAGGTAAAATAGAATCATAAAAAATACTCAATTAGTCCAAAAGAAAGCAGAAAACGAGGAAACAAAGAACAGATGGGACATCTGGAAAACATATGGCAAGACGGTAGATTTAAACCCAACCATATCCACGGTAACGGTAAATGTAAATGGTCTAAACATCCCAAGTAAAAGTCAAAGGTTGTCACACTGGATAAAAAAGTAAGACTCAACTTTATGCTACCTACAAAAACTCACTTTAAATATAAAGATGCAAATTGGTTAAAAGTAAAAGGATAGAAAAATATGTACCATGCTAACACTAATGAGAAGGAAGCTTTAGGACTATATTAATATGACACAAAATAGATTTCAGAGCAAAGAATATTACCAGGGATAAAGAAGGCCATTTCAGATGATAAAAGGATCAATTAATTAGAGGACATAACAATCCTAAATATTTATGCCCTTAATAACAAAGCTTCAAAATCCATGAAGCAAAAACTTATAGAACTACAATGAGAAACAGACAAATCAACAAGCATAGTCAGAGATTTCAACAACTCTTTCTCAGTAATTGGAGCCCTGTTGGCACAGTGGTTAAGAGCTTGGCTGGTAACCAGAAAGATTGGCAGTTCAAATCCACCGGCTGCTCCTTGGAAACCCTATCTGTCCTGTAGGGTCACTATGAGTCAGAATCGGAATCGACTCAACAGCAAAGGGTTTGGGTGTTTTGTTTTGTTTTTTCCTCAATAATTGATAGAACAAGTAGACAGAAAATCAGAAAAGATTTGAATAATAACAACTAACTTGACCTGATTAATAGTTACAGAAAACTCCGCCCATCGATACCAGAATACACATTATTTTCACATGCACATGAAATATTTACGAAGATAGACTATTCTGGGCAATAAGGCAAGTTTCTATAAATTTAAAAGAATTCAAGTCATATAACATATTTTCTCTGACCATAGCTAAACTCAGTCAATAATCTTGGAACTCTTAGAGCTTCTCCTCTATTTGAGGAAACAACTAATAAAACTGAATATAAATGTGAAAATACATTATGAAAGAATATATATGATAATTATATATATGTGAATATATATGATGTAAAAATATAATGAAAATGATCTGGGTCCCAATCCTCTGATTACATTTTAAAAGATGAAGATGTAGGAGAGGAGAATATAAATAGGCTTATTCCTTATACTACATGGGAAGTAATTAATGTTAACTTTTCCTGACAGTCATTGTTGATTATGAAAACACATTTACTTTTTCAAAAAGGATATATAGCTTAGTCAAATTAAAAAGATGTCTGTCCTCTGAAACCGGAGGGGGAAGAAAATATATATGGAAAGAAAGAAAATGGAGGAGGAAGGAAGGAGAAGAGGAAAGCGGAGGGAATGGCAGAATGGAAACACAAAGAAATAGTTTTAAAAACATAAAACAATATAGTAGAAGTAAGGCAAAAGTCACCAGATTGATACAGGGTCAACATAAAATACTCAGAAAGGGTACAAATAAAATGTGGCAAAGATATATCAAACAAACAGTTCTGGCAGTATAATAGAAAAATAGAATTCAAGGCTCAAATCTTAAATGAGACAAAGAGAATTATATGATAAAGAGAATCATTTTATATAAAAGAAGTTTAAAAAGACAGTAAAAAAAAGTAATGATTGTCATGGTCTGAATTTTCTAAATACACAACTATTTGAAAAACAAACAAACAAGAAAACCACTGCTGTCAAGTCGATTCTGAGTTATAGTGTGACCCTATAGGACAGAGTAGAACTGCCCCATAGGGTTTCCAAGGAGCACCTGGTGGATTTGAACTGGCAATTTTTTGGTTAAGAGCAGTAGTTCTTAACCACTAAGCAATTTTTAACAGGCTCCTATGGATCTATTACCAATCAAACAGATAATAAGTAAATAAAATTATAAAAGTTTTGAATAAATGTTGAATAATACACATAATAAGCTTGGATTCTTAGGTATATTAAATGTGTATAAATAACACAGTTTCATTTTAAAAGTTCAAGAAACTGTTGCTCAAAGAAACAGCTCAGCAAGAAAACCTCATTAAGGTCTCAAAAGATGAACTTTCTCAGACCGTCTTTTCTGACCACAAAGCCTAAGCAGACACTAATAACAAAACAAAAATAAAATCCCTGCTATAGGGAAGGGGAACTTTTAAACACTTCTGCCCATGTCACAGGCTTCTCTGCCCACTCTTTTCCTGCTTCACACTCCCCTACCCAGGCCAGATGGTTTTACAGCTGCTCTGCTCACTTTCTCTTCCATTTCCAGATCTAAATGGGTACCTGGGATGACCAGTCAGCTCTTGCCACATGATGATGCCTGAATATTTGGTCCTGAGATTTAGAGTAGAGTCTCTGTTTAGGCTTGAACCTGAGCTTTGTGCTGCAGTCTGTTTTTTCCAGAGTCTCTCACTGAACATTACTATAAACTGGATCAGCTATTAATAAAATGGTAGTTTGATTCCCATTTGATTATCATTTCTTATGTATGTTGTTGTTGCTGTGGAGTTGACTCTGATTCATAGTGACCCTATATGACAGAGTAGAACTGCCTGCATAGGGTTTCCTAGGCTGTAATCTTTTTTTTTTTTTCCCATCAAAAAAAAAAGAAAGTATTATTGGAGGCAGGGCCAAGATGGCAGAGTAGTCAGATGCTTCCTGTGGTCCCTCTTACAATAAAGACCCAAAAAAACAAGTGAATCGGTTATATATGACAATCTAGGAGCCCTGAACATCAAAGGCAAAGTTGAGGAGTCATACTGTGTGGCAGGGGGAAGGAGAGATGGTTTGGAAGCAGCCAGGAGTTGCCAGACCTGACCTGGCGGGAGCCGGTACCCTTCAAACTGGATTGGCTGGCATGCACGGTTAGACAAGCAGTGGCACTCAGGAGGTGTTTTCCACATAGGGAGAGACTGAGCAGCAGAGAGTCTACTCAGGCCTCAAGAACCAGTGAAAAGCGGCACTTGATCGGCAAAAGATAAGTACATGCGTCTGACCTACCGTGCGGGTCAAAAAACACCCCCTTCGGGAAAAACCTCTCTCCCATTTACCTGCCCCCTCCCCGCTCTGCACCGGGTCCTGGGCTGGATTCAGCAATTGCTAAGTCCCCTGGGTTGGAAGTAGGACACACCCTGAGCCATTCTCCCAGCCTTGGAGAGGGAACAAATTAACAAACAGGAAAAAATAATCTGAAAGCTCTCCTAAGATGGGAAATCAGGGTAGGCACAGCTCCTTTGCCGAGGCACAGGCATAAGGGGTCCATGGACTCTGAATGCCTTTCACCCCTGCCTAGGCCTGTGTGGGCCCGTTTCAACAGCGTAGGCCCTCATTACCACAGTACAACAGGGTATATACCTGAAGCCTAACTTCGACTGTATCAGCTATGTGGTGAAGTGGCAGGTTCATGACATTTGACACTGCTCTGCTCATTAAGCAGGGTTCTCACATACCCAGATCAGGGGCTTCAGGACTGGTGGCTCCACTGATGTCACCTAGCCACCTGTATCGGGAGTCCAAGAATAAGTGGTGCCTCCCAGTCCTTATAGCCAACACCACTGGGTGCTCATAGTCCAGCTGCAAAACCCACCCACCTATATGCTCTAGGGAACAGGGACATGCTTTCCTCCAAGACAGTCAGGGGCAGCCATCAGCCCCCTGCCTTGCTCAGCGTGTGACCCCCCTACTGCAGCAAGATACCTGTGCCTACACCAATCACACCTGCCTGTCTAGGACTGTAGGTGAGAGCTTGCACCACACATTTGGTGACTGACTACCTGGACACCTGAGCTGAATCCATTCAAGAAAAGTAAACAGACTCCGGGGGTCACGTACCTAGTAACAGATCTAACAACCTGGTGAAGGGACTTTAGAGCTTCAAAGGCATGAATAATCAAACTGGCTCACACAAGCAGCCTATTTAGGCATATCAAAACAAAACAAAACAAGAAGCTAGGACACAGTAAGCAAACATTAAATAAATAAATGTAATAACTTATTGATGGCTCAGAGACAACAGTCAATATCAAATCATAAAGAGGCAGACTGTGATGGCTTCAGTACATTCCCGGAACAAAGAATCAAGAAATTTTCCAGAGAAAGAGAACTTCTTGGAATCACTGGAGGTAGAATACAAAAGATTACTATACAGAACTCTTCAAGAAATCAGGAAAGAGATTATGCAAAATGTAGAACAAACTAAGGAACACATGACAAAGCAATAGAAGAACTTAAAAAGATTAGAGAAAAGGATAATGACAAAATAACAGGCTGCAAGAATCCATAGAGAGACAGCAATCAGATCCAGAAGATTAACAATAAAACTTCAGAATTAGACAACCCAACAGAAAGTCATAGGAGCAGAATTGAGGCAATGGAAGTCAGAATTAGTGTGATTGAAGATAAAGCACTTGACGCCAACTTATTGGAGGAAAAATCAGATAAAAGAATTTTAAAAAAAGAAGAAACCCTAAGAATTATATGGGACTCTATCAAGAGGAATAACCAACGAGTGATTGGAGTACCAGAACAGGAGGGGACAACAAAATGCAGAGAGAATTGTTGAAGATTTGTTGGCAGAAAACTTCCTTGATATCATGAAAGATGAGAAGATATCAATCCAAAATGCTCATCGAACCCCAAAAGAAAGTCACCGAGACATATTATAATCAAACTTGCCAAAACCAAAGATAAAGAGAGAATTTTAAGAGTGGCCAGGGATAAACGAAAAGTCATCTACAAAGAAGAGTCAATAAGACCAAGCTCTGACTACTCAGCAGAAACCATGCAGGCAAGGGGGCAATGGGATGATAAATATAAAGCCTTGAAGGAAAAAAAGTGCCAGCCAAGAATTATATATCCAGCAAAACTGTCTCTCACACATGATGGCAAAATTAGGGAATTTCCAGATAAACAGAAGCTTAGGGAATTTGCAAAAACCAAACCAAAATTACAAGAAATATTAAAGGGAGTCCTCCATTTAGAAAAGCGATAACATCAGATAACAACCCAAGACTAAAACACAGGACAGAGCAACCAGATATCAACCCAGATAGGGAAGTCACAAAAATAAATCAAAGTTAAAACACTGAAAATAGGGAAACAGAGACGTCAATCTGTAAAAGATGACAACATTAAGACAAAAAAGAGGGACTAGAAATGTAGTCATATATCTTTCATATGGAGAGGAAGTCAAGGTGATATAAAAAAATAAAAGAGTGGTTTAAACTTAGAAAAATAGGGGTAAATATTAAGGTAACCACAAAGGAAACTAACAATCCTACACATCAAAATAAAAAGCAAGAAAAACGTAAAGACTCAGCAAATACAAAATCAACAACAATGAAAAAGATGAAAAGAAAATATATAAAGAAAAATGACTCAGCACAGAAAATTAACTGGAACAAAGAAACTATCAACAACACAAAAAGAAACATCAAAATGACAGCACTAAACTCATAAATATCAATAATTACTCTGAATGTAAATGGACTAAACGTACCAATAAGGCAACACAGAGTGGCAGAATGGATTAAAAAACACGATCTGTCTATATGCTGCCTACAAGAGACACACCTTAGACTTAAAGACACAAACAAACTAAAACTCAAAGGATGGAAAAATACGTATCAAGCAAATAACACTTAAAAGAGAGCAGGAGTGGCAATATTAACCTCTGACAAAATAGACTTTAAATTAAAATCCACCACAAAGGATAAGGAAGGACACTATATAATGATTAAAGGGTCAATACACCTGGAGGACATAACCATAATAAATATTTACACACCCAACAACAGGCCTCTAAAATACATAAAACAAACTCTAATAGCATTGAAAAGAGAGACAGACAGCTCCACAATAATAGTAGGAGACTTCAACACACCACTTTTGGTGAAGGACAGAACATCCAGAAAGAAGTTCAATAAAGACACGGAAGATCTAAATGCTACAATCAACCAACTTGATCTCATAGACATATACTGAACACTCCACCCAACAGCAGCCAAGTATACTTTCTTTTCCAGTGCACATGGAACATTCTCCAGAATAGACCACATATTAGGCCATAAAGCAAGCCTTAACAGAATCCAAAGCATCCAAACATTGCAAAGCATCTTTTCTGACCATAAGCCATAAAAGTAGAAATCAATAACAGAAAAAGCTAGGAAAAAAAATCAAACACATGCAAACTAAACAACACCTTGCTCAAAAACTACTGGGTTATAGAAGCAATTAAGGATGGAATAAAGAAATCCACAGAATCAAATGAGAATGAAAACAGATCCTACCAGAACCTTTGGGACACAGCAAAAGCAATATCAGAGGTCAGTTTATAGCAATAAATTGAAAGGTCCAAAATCAAAACATTAACCCTACAACTCGAACAAGTAGAACAGAGCAGCAAAGGAAACCCTCAGACACCAGAGAAAAGGAAATAATAAGAATTAGAGTAGAATTAAGTGAAATAGAGAATAGAGAAACAATTGAAAGAGTTAACAAGACCAAAAGCTGTTGCTTTGAAAAGATCAACCAAATCAATAAACCACTGGCCAAACTGACAAATAACAAACAAGAGAGGAAGCAAATAATCTGAATAAGAAATGAGATGGGCAATATCACACCAGACCCAATGGAAATTAAAAGAATCATAACAGAATACTATGAAAACTTGTACTCTAACAAATTTGAAAACCTAGAGGAAATGGACAAATTTCTAGAAACTCACTACCTACCTAAACTAACACAAACAGAGGTAGAACAGCTAAATAAACCTATAACAGAAAAAGAGATTGAAAGGGTAATTAAAAAACTTCCAACAGAAAAAAAAAAAAGCCCCGGCCTGGACCGTTTCATTGGAGAATTCTACCAAACTTTCAGAGAAGAGTTAACACCACTACTAAAGGTATTTCAGAGCATAGAAAAGGACGGAATACTCCCAAACTCATTCCTTGAAACCAGCATAACCCTGATACCAAAACCAGGTAAACACAACACAAAAAAGAAAATTACAGACCAATATCCTTCATGAATGTTGACGCAAAAATTCTCAACAAAATTCTAGCCGAAAGAATTCCACAACATATCAAAAAAATAATTCACCATTATCAAGTGGGATTTATACCAGGTATACAGGGATGGTTCAACATTAGAAAAACAATCAATGTAATCCATCACATAAATAAAACAAACGACAAAAACCACATGATCTTATCAATCGATGCAGAAAAGGCATTTGACAAAGTCCAGCACTCATTCATGATAAAAATTCTCAGCAAAATAGGAGCAGAAGGGAAATTCCTCAACATAATTAAAGGCATTTATATAAAGCCAACAGCCAACATCATCCTAAAAGGAGACAGTCTGAAAGCATTCCCCTTGAGAATGGGAACCAGACAAGGATGCCCTTTATCACCACTCTTATTCAACGTTGTGCTGGAGGTCCTAGCCAGAGCAATTAGGCTAGAAAAAGAAATAAAGGGCATCCATATTGGTAAGGCAGAGGTAAAATTATCTCTATTTGCAGATGATATGATCTTATACACAGAAAACCCCGAAGAATCCACAGGAAAACTACTGGAACTAATAGAAGATTTCAGCAAAGTTTCAGGATACAAGATAAACATACAGAAATCAGTTGGGATTCCTTTACACCAACAAAGAGAACCTCGAGGAGGAAATCACCAAATCAATACCATTTACAATAGCCCCAAGAAGATAAAATACTGAGGAATAAATCTAACCAGAGACATAAAAGATCTGTACAATGAAAACTACAAGACGCTACTGCAAGAAACCAAAGGAGACCTGCATAAGTGGAAAAACATACCTTGCACATGGATATGGATAGGTACTCAACATTGTGAAAATGTCAATTCTACCTAAAGCAATCTTCAGATACAATGCAATCTTGATCCAAATTCCACCGGCATTTTTTAATGAGATTGAGAAACATATCACCAAGTTCATATGGAAAGGGAAGAGGCCCCCAGTAAGTAAAGCATTACTCAAGAAGAACAAAGTGGGAGGCCTCACACTACCCGATTTTAGAATCTATTATACTGCCACGGTAGTCAAAACAGCCTGGTACTGGTACAACGACAGATACATAGACCAATGGAACAGAATTGAGAATCCAGACATAAATTCATCCACCTATGAGCAGCTGATATTTGACAAAGGCCCAAAGTCCATTAATTGGGGAAAAGACAGTCTCTTTAACAAAACGGTGCTGGCATAACTGGATATCCATCTGCAAAAAACTGAAGCAAGACCCATACCTCACACCATGCACAAAAACTAACTCAAAATGGATCAAAGTCTTAAATATAAAATCAAAAACAATAAAGATCATGGAAGAAAAAATAGGGACAATGCTAGGAGCCCTAATACATGGCATAAACACAATACGAACTACAAGTAACAATGCACAAGCACCAAAAGAGAGACTAGATAACTGGGAGCTCCTAAAATTCAAACACTTATGCTCCTCAAAAGACTTCACCAAAAGAGTAAAAAGACAACCTACAGACTAGGAAAAAATTTTTGGCCATGGCAAATCTAATCAGCATCTAGTCTCTTAAAATCTACAAGATACTGCAAAACCTCAACAACAAAAAGACAACCCAATTTAAAAATGAGCAAAGATATGAACAGGCACTTCACCAAAGAAGATAATTCAGGTGGCTAACAGACACATGAAGAAATGCTCACGATCATTAGTCATTAGAGAAATGCAGATCAAAACTACGATGAGATATCATCTCACCCCAAGAAGGCTAGCATCAATCCAAAAAACACAAAATAATAAATGCTGGAAAGGTTGTGGAGAGACTGGAACACTTATACACTGTTGGTGGGAATGTAAAATGGTACAAACACTTTGGAAATCGGTTTGGCACTTCCTTAAAAAGCTAGAAATAGAAGTTACCATACGATTCAGCTATCCTGCTCCTTGGAATATATCCGAGAGAAATAAGAGCCGTCACACGAATAGATATATGCACACCCATGTTCATTGCAGCACTGTTCACAATAGCAAAAAGATGGAAACAACTTAGGTGCCCGTCAATGGATGAATGGATAAACAAATTATGGTACATACACACAATGGAACACTACACAACAATAAAGAACAATGATGAAGCTGTGAAACATAACATGGAGGAATATGGAGGTCATTACACTGATTGAATTCAGTCGGTCACAGAAGGACAAATATTGTATAAGACCACTATTATAAGAACTCAAGAAAAGGTTTAAACACAGAAGAAAACATTCTTTGATGGTTACAGGGTGGGGAGGGAGGAAGAGGGGTATTCACTAACTAGATAGTAGATAAGAATTATCTTAGGTGAAGGGAAGGACAGCACACACTAGAGGGGATGTCAGCACAACTGGACTAAACCAAAGCTGAGAAGTTTCCTGAATACAGCCAAACACTTCGAGGGACAGAGTACCAGGGGCAGGGAGCTGGGGACCATGGTTTCAGGGGACATCTAAGTCAACTGGTATAACAAAGTTTATTAAGAGAATATTCTGCATCCCGCTTTGGTGAGTGGTGTCTGGGGTCTTAAAAGCTAGCAAGCATCCATCTAAGATACATCAATTGGTCACAACCCACCTGGAGTAAAGGGGAATGAAGACCGCCAAAGACACAGGAAAATATTAGCCCAAGAGACAGAAAGGGCCACATAAACCAGAGGCTCCACCAGCCTGAGACCAGAAGAACTAGATGATGCCTGGCTACCATCAGTGACCACCCTGACAGGGAACACAACAGAGAATCCCTGACGGAGCAGGAGAAAAGTGGGGTGCAGAACTCAAATTCTAGTAAAAAAAAGACCAGACTTAATGGTTTGACTGAGACTGGAGGGACCCTGGAAGACACGGCTCCCAGACTCTCTGTTAGCCCAAAACTAAAACCATTCCCCAAACCAACTCTTTAGACAAAGATTAGACTGGACTATGGGATATATAATGATACTCGTGAAGAGCGTGCTTCTTAGTTCAAGTAGATACATGAGACTAAATGGGCAGCTTCTGTCCGGAGGTGAGATGAGAAGGCAGAGAGGGTCAGGAGCTGGTTGAACAGACATGGGAAAGCAGGGGTGGAAAGCAGGAGTGTGCTGTCACAGTATAGGGAGAGCAATTAGGGTCACATAACAATGTGCGTATAAATTTTTGTATGAGAAACTGACTTGAATTGTAAACTTTCACTTAAAGCACAATAAAAAAAATTATTGTGGTGAAATAAATATAACAAAAAGTTTGCCAACTTAACCATTTGTAAATGTACAGTTGAGTAACATCAATTACATTCACCATGTTGTGTTGCCGTCACCACTAGGTCATTATATTTTAATGAAAAAATGGAGCTGGAATTAGATGAACCATAAATAGGGCAAAATATAGTTTAGTCAGCATTTCTAAAATAGAGATGCTAATTCTATAAGTAGTATCCAAGCAAGAACAGCAAATGTTTGGTTACATGTGTTTATTTGTCAAATGCTATTATTTTAGACCAAAACTGGGCAGATAAATGGCAATAAGGAATAAAAAAAAAAAAAATTGATGCCTGCAGAACACAGCTTTATTACAGCAATATACAAAACAAATAACTTTATATGTGTATAACAACACTATATATTATGATTGGTGGTGTTACTTAGCTCACTCAAGTTTGGGGGAACTGTTTATAGAATTGTTGAAATTCACCGACCTTCATAAAGACGTAGGTTTGAAATGCATACATGCATTTGTGTTAACAGCACATCAGTTTTCACTCTCCCAGCATTATTCATAATCTCAGCATTTTCATACATCATCAGTAAGATAGCCAAGCTCAAGACCTTTTATTACTGAAAGAACCTACACTGTCATATTTGTCTCTGGCAACATGCTTAAAGGAAGTAGGGTTTTGACCAAATTCCTTTTTCCTTTATAGCAAAAAACGACCTTTTCACCTGGGCATCCAGTCTAACCCCTAAAAGCTAACAACAACCTTGAAACAACTCCTTTAAAAACACTGTAGACAGCCATTTCCATTTTAATAGTTGGATGAGGATTGTACTTTTCAATCTGAAAGTCTTCAGCTCTGAAATCATCAACTGTCTCAGTTTTTCCAAGAATGCTGAGCTTGGGGAAAGGTCTTGGTTCTCAAGGGAGCTGAACTTTCAGGGGCGCAATGTGATTCAGGTAAATATGTGCATCTCCCAAAATATGTACAAAGTCACCTGGCTTCAGGCTCGTTATGTGTTCCGTTATGTAGGTGAGCAGGTGGAAGCTGGCCATGCTGAAAGGCACCCCAGGCCCATGTCTCCTGACTTCTGGTAAGCTGGCAGGACAGCTCACTGTTCATGTAGGACTGGCAAAGGACTTGGCAAGGAGGCATCACAGTCAGAGGAAGGTCTTTTGGATTCCAATAACACGTGACGATTCTTCTATCCTCAGGGTTGCTTTTGATTGTGGCAATAACTTTTGCTGCTGGTCTACTCCTTGGCCTGAATAATATGAATTCATATCTTTATGTTCTGCCCCAAAATGCCTCCACTGAAAGCCATAAACTGGGCCCAAATCTTCTTCTAGCCTGGAGAATCCCAGGCTTTCCAGAAAGTCTCGGGACCCATTGACATCCCAGATCTTCACTCCCTTGGAAGACAGTTCTTCAGCACTGGTGAATCTCTTTATATCAAAAACCAAACCCATTGTCGTCGAGTCGATTCCGACTCATAGCTACCCTGTAAGACAGAGGTAGAACTGCCGCATAGGGTTTCCAAGGAGCAGCTGGTGGATTCAAGACCTTTTGGTCAGCAGCCGAGCTCTTAACTACTGCAGCACCAGAGCTCCACAGCAACTCCTTCAAAACACCCTTCCAGAACAGACTCTTGGTTGTCGGCAGAGGAAACATCTCTCAGGCCAACCGCAGGGCGCCTGCATGCCAAACACCGACAGGATGCCGGTGCTGGGGCGGTCCTCCTTCTTGCAGCCGCAGCGGAGGATGTGCTGGATCCGGCGCCGCTGCTGCGGCTCGCCGTGGGCCTCCGCGCGGGTTCTTGGGCGGCTGGCGGGGCGGCGGCGGCGGCTCGAAGCCGGCGGCGGGCATGGTGCGGAGAATGCGGGCGCTGGGCAGCGAGTGCCAGCGGGAAGCTAGGCTGTAATCTTCACAGGAGCAAATCGCCAGGTCTTTTCTACCACGGAGCCGGTGGTGGGTTCCAACTGCTGACCTTTCGGTTAGGAGCTAAGCGCTTAACCATTGCCCCACCAGGGCTCCTTTTTTTTTTTTTAATGTATAGCGCCTCAGAAACCTCTAGGAAGAAGTATAGGGTGGCTGGATGAGGATGATTTATGCATTTCTGTATCCCCAGACATAGATATTACTGACAAACGTGTCATCAGAATGTCCCATTGATTTCTAGCACCGACCCAAAGGAGCCCTGGTGGCTCAATGGTTAAGTACTCAGCTGCTACCGAAAGGTGAAAGGTCGGAGGTTGGAACTCACTAGCTGCTCCGCGGGAGAAAAGACCTGGAAATTTGCCCCCATAAAGATTACAGACTAAGAAAGCCCATGGGGCAGTTCTGCTCTGTCCTACAGGGTGGCAGGGAGTCTGATTCGACTCCACCGCACACAACAATCAGCTGCAAAATAGAAAAAAAACTTCTGTCCTCCATTCCACAAAAAAAATACTATTAAGATACTATTGCAAACTGTTTAGAAAATATAACATAAAAACTGATGCATAGACAAAATGTGGTGCATACACACAAACCAAAACCACCCACTGTGGCCCAGTCGATTCTGACTCATAGCAGCCCTATAGGACAAAGTAGAACTGCCCCATAGAGTTTCCAAGGCTATAAATCTTTTACCTAAGCAGAATGCCATGTCTTTCTACCAGAAGCAGCTGGTGGGCTCAACAGCCTTTATGGTTAGCAGCCCAACGCTTAACCACTGTGCCACCAGGGCTCCTCATATACGTACGATGGAATATTGTTCAGCCATAAAGAGAAATGAAGTTCTGATACAAGTTACAACATGGATGAGCCTTGAAAACATTATGTGAGTGAAATAAGTCAAACCGAAAAGAACAGATAGTATATAATCCCACTTAAATAAAATATCTAGAAAAGGTAAAGGCAGATAGACAAAAGCTTGTTAGTGGTTACTATGGCCTAGGGGTAGGAGAGAATGGAGATTTATTGCTTAAGGAGTCTAAGCTTCTGTTTGTAGTAATAAGAAACTTTTGGGAATAGATAATAGCAATGGTTGCACAATATGGTGAATGTAATTAATGTCACTGAATTGTACACCCAAAATTGTGTACAATTTTTTTGTTACATACATTTTGCCACACTTTAAAAAATTGAATGGGATGTTGCCATTTAGTAATGCTTTTAAGCGCAGTGGTTAAGAGCTCAGCTGCTAACCAAAAGGTTGGCAGTTTGAATCTACCAGCCACTCTCTGGAAACCCTATGGAGCAGTTCTACTCTGTCCTTTTGGGTTTTTGTGAGTCAGAGTTGACTCGAAGGCAACGTGTTTGGTTTGGTTTTTTGGTTTATTACCAAACAAAGAAGAAGAATGTACTAAAATTTAACAAAAGAAATGTAATCAAAACCCACCCTAAAGAAATCAATAAAATCAAAATAATAAGGATAAAGGCAAAAACTGCTTAGGAAGCACACACACAAAAAAAAGATAGAACAGATAAATAAATCCAAGAGCTATTTCTCTGGGAAAACAAAAGACAAAGAGACTAATTTCTGACAAGTCTAATTATTAATAAAAAAATGAGGCAACACGAATAATTACATTTATCCTGAGAAAAAGGATGAATATGAAGATTTCAATAAAATACACAAATCTCACTTTTGCCAAGCTCTTTACCAACTGATCATACTCCTCTTGCATCCCAAAGTTTTTCCCCTAGTGGCAGGAGTCCTAAAGCTACCCCTCATCAAGAAGGCCAGGAAAATTGTTTTAGAACAAGGCCATTGGCTGACTCTTCATGTTTGGCAGGGCGGTTTGAACTCTTTCTCTCTAAAAATGAAAAAGTTCAGGTTACTCTCAAACCTCAAGGCACAATGCCCGTTCCTTTCAAGTAGTGTGACCTTGTCTCTTTTCAAGCTAAACTCCAGCCCCACTCAGCCCTGTAAGAAAGCCTAACTGAAAAATAAACTTGGAGAATGTGAAGACCAGAGGGCATAGAGCCCAGAGTCTGACCTGGAAAATACTGAACTAAGGACTTTGTTAGAGAAGAAAGCAAATTAGGGGGTGGAGCAGGTGGGATGGGGATAATAAATGTTCCATGAAAAAAAAGAACGGAACACCTTTGCACCAGGCTTATCAGTTACATTTCTAATCTAGTCCCACATTCTCTAAGTTCCTGTTGTATAACTTCTGATTTTATCTTTTATGTAAATGGGAGATAATCATCACTTATCTCACAGAAATGTTAGGAGGTAAGATACGTGAACTATTTTGCAAAGAGTAAAACTTGATATGATGGTAGTGTAGGGGAGCAGGGAGCTTCGTTTCTCCTTGGGGATGATATGGGCAACACATGCCTCAGATCTGTTCTGTAGTAGTAATGACCTCTAGCTTTCAAGTGCAGCAGCCCTCCCTTCACATCTTTAAGTGCAACACGTTGCCCGAAGCTGCCAGTGGGCTACTGTAGGTGCAGAAGACCTATTACAGGAAGACCTGTTACAGGTTGTCCCAGTCCAGGTAGGAGAGCATACTTCCAGAGCCCACTGATCCCACAAGGAGGCAAACAAGGACAACACATGACCCAGTCTCCTGCATCCTCAGGACCCACATTTCTTGACCACCAGGGTCTTTTGGGCAACAGGATGTGCAACTCTTGGGTGAAAGTATGACTTTTAACTTCATGGAACAGATATTTGAAAACCCCATCAGACTCAGACCCGTGTGAGAAAGCACAGAGCAGACAAGGACCATCAGGAGACAGCTCTGCCCAAGTGGGACTAGGGATTTATGGATTTATTTGTGCTTAGTATTTGTGCTTTGGTAACCTCTATCTCCCCTAACAAATATTCAGTGAAATCAACATTGATCATGAATGCTTTGTGGAATAGATTTTTTTTAGGAAGAAGTGAAAAGAAGAGTCTGATTTCATGAGTAGCAAGATGGAGGATGGAAATTCCTAAAACAGACCACAGTACAATGGGGCTTAAGTTCATGATAGAGGCTCATTTCATATCACTGGAGGAAAGAAGACATTACTAAATAAATGATGTGGTTAATCGTTTGGGAAAAACTATAAATTGGACAACCATTTAGAAAAAAAAAAAGATCTTTACTGTAAAAATGGTCGGGGGGTGGTGTCTTACCTCCTCTAACTTCACAAGGGAGAAGGAGAATCAGGATCAACAGCCCAAAGCTGATTCCTATGAGGTGGAGATCAGACATGCCTCCTCTCTCTGCCGTCTTTACCAATTCTGACACCAACCTTCCCTCCCACGGCGCATTCTACTTCTCTGCTGGGTTCAATAATTCATTGCAGTGGCCACATAGAACTCACAGACAATACTCATGATTATGGGGTTTATTAGGGAAGTAACAGTTACAGTTCAGGCTCAGGAACCCTCAGGATACAGTTCTTCCATCAGGACAGCCTCTTCCCAGCTGTGCTTGCAGGCACGCCTCTCCCTGATCCTTGGCCTCTGCCCAAAGGCACTCAGCTTTCTCTCTCCATAGGCTGGAAAGCCCACCATGAGGTTTTCTGCTGCTGAGTCTCTGCCGCCACTTCTCACTGTCTTTGACGTTATAGCTCTCTCTGTCTCCTGGTTCCAGCTTCTCAGTGCAGGGATCCCGGGTCAAAGGACGTGCTGTCTCCTGGCTGTTCTTCCTTGGTGGTGGTGGGATCTTCTCTCTCCTGACTCTTGGGTGGCTCATTTCAAGCCCAGAGGGATGGCAAAACCGACCAATCCCCTTGGTGGGCCACAATTACCCTGTTTGCACAGTCCCACCCAATCACTTAGGTGGGAGTTACAAGACCATAGCTAGAAAGGCCACATAAAAGCAATCCATCACTCTGCACTCACCTTACACCAAAATGTATTCAGATTCTAATGTAAAAAGGAAATCATAGAAGAATATATAGGTGAATATTCATATAATCTAGGCATGTGAAAAGTCTTTAGAAGTATAACACAAAATTCAGAAACCCCAAAGGAAAAGATCAATGAGGATAAAATTTACATAAAAATAAACATTTCTGTAAATCAACAGCAATAAAAACATGACAAAGAATAAATAAAAGGCAAACATAAAGTTGGGAAAATATTTGTAACACAAATAATTTTGCAAACACCAAATATATTTAAATTAACAACACAAAAAAGGAAATTCCAATAGAAAAATGAACAAAGGGCCAAAGCAAGCATTTTATAAATGAAGTTATACAAACCTTCATTAATTTGGGGTGGGAGGGAGTTTCAAGTTTAACAGGTATCAAATAAATGCAAATTAAAACAAGGGGGTATCATTTTGTCTACTAGATTGACAATGGTACAAAATAACTATAATGCCTCATTTATTGATGATATGAGGAAACAACTCTCATACACCAAGAGGAGAACATAATTAGCACAAATTTTCTGAAGAAAACTTGGCAATATAAATTAAAAGTCTTTTCAAATGCATTTACATTGTCTAGAGAGTGAATTTAAGGAATTCATCTATCCTAACAAAAGAAGTAGATTTTTTTTTTATAGAGAAAAATGTTAAACTCCCTAAAGGACCAAAACTTAGAAGTAGGCTAGATAAACTATGATACACGTATAGAGTGTTATATTGCTAACGATCAACAGCATTTATTTGTCTTTGAAAAATGTTCATAGCACATTACAAAACAGTTTATAAATTATGATCCCATTTTTATTATGTATATATAGAGAGATAAATCTGGAAGACTTTACGAGTTAAAGTTCTTTTGGTTACAAGAAACTAAGGCTAATGCATTTATTGGGAAAACGCTGGAATATCTCATGAAATTGAAGGAAGAGATGCATTTTCAAGATACAGCAGGAGAAGAACAAGAACAATGCCAAGGTCCTTCTCAATAGATGGATTTGGGGAACTTCTCTTCTACAGCTTTGATGAAAGGATTCCCACCTAGGCTCTGTGTCTTTATAGTCTGAATATAAAATTTTAAGAAAAGAGTTTCTGATTGACCCCACTTGGACCAGAATGAACCTTTGGATTAATAAACTATGGCCTGGTAGGTAAGGCCAAGTAGTACTGACACGGTAACAGGAGGTCTTTCCCTGTGAATCAGGGACCATGGCCATGGGCAGGAAGACAGACTGTGAGCTGGGCAGATGCTCCAAGAGATGCTACTATGAGAATAGGTACCACTGCTAATATGGATTATCTCTAGGGGTAAGATTGTGGATGCTTTTTTTTTTTTTTTTTTTTTTTGGTTTGTGTTATTCAGAATAGTTTTAGTTGCAAATGACAGAAACACAACCATTTTAGGCGAAGGGTGGAAATTATTTGGTAGGCTACTATAAATGCAGAGAGCAGGAGACAACTGGCCTCAGGAACAGCTAGGAACAGAATCTTGGACACTGTTGCCAGAACCCTCTCCGCATCTTTCATTTCTAATTCTCTCTGAAATGTCAGAGAGTTACCTTCTTCAGACTGGATTCCTCCACACTACAGGAAACATGGCTGCAAGAAACTCCTTGGCCTTGCATCTCTCAGTTTCACCACTAAAAGGAGACTGATATTTACTCTGTCTGGTTCTAAATATGAAAACCCCAGAGAAGACTCTGCTTAGTTTAATATGGACAGGAATCTTTCAGGTCTTGTTCACCATTGTATCCACACTACCTGGCACATGACCGGGCCTCAATACACAAATAAGTGGATGTGAGAGAAATGGATAGGGCCTAATCAAAGATAACTCCCAAGTCTGGGTGACCAACTGGGTTGGTGATACCATTAACTCCATCAGGCTTCAGAAAAGCAACAGCAGGCTTGGAAGGCCAAGGAGAATTGCTTAGAGGTTCCAGCTCCACCACTGACCAGCTGTGTGACTGTGAGCAAGGTATTACAACCTTCAGTTTCCCTGTCCATACAAAATGGGGATAATAGTAACACCCAGTTTATACAGGACATTGTGAAGATTACATAAAATATACTATGCAAAGTACTCAATAATCATTGACTAATGTTAGTATTTTCTTCTTTGAACCATACTACACTATGCTTTCAAATTCACTTTCACTGTCTTTGTGGTTAAAACTAATTTTTTTCCTAACGAGAGTGTAAGTTTCATGTTTCAACCTTCATACCAATTAATTGGTCTGTTTCTCCAGTATACAGGTCAAGGATATGTGCTTAATCATACTTATCTCAATGGGGATAAATAACTTTGGAGCACCCGCTTTGTTCTAGTCTATGTCATAACAGAGTCTGTGCTATAAGAAGAGTTTGTAGATTGCACAGGAAGAATGCTCTTGGCAGACTTCCAAGCAGTCATAACAGAAAGATGGTGACAACCATTTTCAGGGAGCAGCAGAGTCTGGGACAATGTGAGGACAGCTAGACAGTCATACTCATTACTGTTACCTTATCCATTACTGTTACCCCCACCCAACTCATAGGGTTAAATGAATCAATGAGTTAATGGGGATATCCAAAAGGAGTTGGCTTCTCTCTATATATCTTAAGGTTAAGACGAAACCCTTCTCTGGGTTTCTATCAACTACGGGATTGGAAGACATCCTTTACCTAGAAGAATATGTAAAGTTTGAAAGCAGAAGCTTTTTATGTGGTTCTTTTTAATTTTTCTCTATATAAGGACTATAGCCTTGAGATCACTCCCACCCTCTAGATGGGCCATGATTTGACTTAGAATAACCAAAAAAAAAAAAGAGAAAAAAAATCAAACCAGTTGCCATAGAGTCAATTCCAACTCATAGCAACCCTTTGAAAGTGTAAGTGGAACCCCGAATATGAAGGGAATTTGGTGGATAAGCATGTGAGGCGTATCCTCCTTACAAATTTTACTTTTTTTATTAGTAGAATAAACTTTAATGTTTTATATGAAGATCCTAGTTTTTATAACATCCTCAAATCTGTTGGATCAGACTGTATTTTTCGAAGATGGTCGTGCCAATATATATCCTAACCCACATGCTCTGATTATAGATAATGTGCAAGTAGCAAGTTTCATTCAAAAGATACTAATCACACCCCAGTAACTACTGACCTCTGCATCATGACCCAAAATTTAGACCTGAATACTTGACTTACACTCCATTCTTCCTTAATGCAATGTTAAAAACCAAAGATGTAGAGTTATATTCCCTGTGTTTGATTCTTGACTTTACTACGAACTAGTTGTATGACCTCCGATGTGTGACTTAACCTTTCTATACCTCCGTTTCTTGATCTGTAAAATGGGGATAATAATTGTTCTACCTCATAGGGTTAATTGAGTTAATGAGTTAATTAATTAGTTGAGTTAATACACATAGAACAGTTCTGAACACATAGCGTATGCTTAATACACACAAGCTCACATTATTTATTCAGGGTGTTATCACTGTTCAAGTGGTATAGAAGGAGAAAAAGGAATAAACAGAAAAATGTTTTAATTCAAGTACTGAGGTGACTTTCTCTACTCAGGTTAATAAGAGAAGGCAAGGAATCATCTGTTCACTTACTGTACTGATGTTTGCTCTGTGGGGCTTTTTTTTTTGACAACCATGTTCCAACATGATTCAGCTGTACTGGGGCCACCCCTGGAGGGAGCTGGCCTGATCCACATACTTTCCGGAAGCTGAGGTTTGGGAGTGGATATGTGTGCATGGAGGGGAAGACAGAGAGAGAGACCAGGGCACTGCAAGAAAAACTAACCCTAAGGAGGAAACAGGACCACACTCAGGACATTAGGAGCACCAGGGACAAACTACATATTTCATCATTTCTCCCACGTTCAGGCGCATGGAAAGCAGGTCACATCTACCCTCGGCCTTGGTGCAGGGCAGTGGGCAATACTGAGATGAAGCATGCAGAATAACTTGTGCCAGTGGATGCTCAGGCTGAGGATGCTGGGCCAGGAGTGAGCTTTGGAGGAGAAGAGGGACAAGGCAGAATGTCCTTCACAGTCTAGCAGCCTTCCTGCTTCACTCATTGAGGGAGAAACAGAGGCCTGACTCCCCAAGTTCTCAATGACTTACACAACTCTCCCACTCTCTTCACTCTGAGCACCCCAACATATGGAGACTGTCTCATGAGTCAAATCCTTAGTTCAGATTTAGTGCTAAAAATGAAGGGATGGTAGGGAAGGGGGAGGAAAAGAGAAAGAATGTCTTGAGTGCCTACTGTAAGTCAGGAAGTGTTGGGTCCTCTTCCACGATCTCATGTAGGTCTTCAAGATGACCCTGAGTTTGAGTTCAATACTTTTATTTTATTTCCATGTAAAGATGGGAAACTGAAGTTTGGTGTTAGAACTGAAATTTGAACCTAGTGCTGGTTCTAAGGTGTGTGATCTTCCAAGTACACCACGCTGACCCCGACGCTGAAACTTTGAATGTTTATCCCCAGAAATCCAATCACTCCCCTAACCATGGTTCCACAAAAAGGAGGGAAAATGATACAGCAGATGCCAAAGCAGGACTTAGATTTATAATAACAGGATGTGCTGAGCGCAGCGGGGTTCTCTGGTTATCAAACACGTCAGTCACCTGCTCTCATCCTGCCTGTTTACAAGTCAGGAAGTGAAGCAGTGACGGCGACGGTGAGGGGGATATTGACAAGCAAGCACACTCTAAAAGTTTCGCTCAGTAGTACAGTTCTCTGACATTTTTACATCAGCAGGATAGAGAAAATGTCAAGGTTTCAGCTGAGACGAGCATGTAACCCACATCTCCCAGGGCCACGCCACATTGGAGGTGCAGTAAGAGAAATATAATAATTTGCAGCTGCAAACAGAATCACCAGAGCACAGCAGCTCCCTCACCAACCAATCTCTCCCTTTCTGGTTCAAGGGTTCATGTGGGCTCACCCACTCAGTAGAATTTAGCTGACTTTGGATGGACACGTGTTGTTAGCTGCCGTCAAATAGGCCCTCACTCATGGTAATCTCATGCACAATGAATCAGACAGTTGTGATCCACAGGGTTTGCACTGGCTGATCTTCAGAAGTAGATCACCAGGCCTTTCTTCCTAGTCCATCTTAATCTGGAAGCTCCGATGAAACCTGTTCAGCATCGTAGCAACTCTCAAGCCTCTATTGACAGATGGGTGGTGGCTGCACATGAGGTGTATTGGCCTGAAATTGAGCCTGGGGCTCCCAAATGGAAAGCAAGAATTCTGCTGCTGAACTACCCCTGCCTCCTTGGTTCAAATCCTGGTTCCACTGCTGGTTTGCTATGCCCCCTCATAGGGTCATTGTGAGAAATACAATAGGACAACATCGGTGTAGTGTTCACCCACTTCACATGTCAATGGTAATCCTAGGCTTCTCGAAACCGTTACGGAGTCCTGTCAGTTCAAGGCCTTAAACACTTCAAGTCAGCTTCCTTCCCCAGCCTCAGTTCAGGCTGCCAGAATGCTCAGCCAAAACTTTACATCTGACCTCATCATAGTAACAGAAATGAAGATTTGAAAGAAAAAAAGTTAATAATACAACTTTAAACTTGTGTTCTACCGTCATACCACATATCTATAGTGCACTAGTAATTAATATTGTTTAGAAACCCTCTAGTTATCTTTAAATTACGTTTCTCTTACTGTCCCTCCAATGCGGTGTTTCCCTGGGAGATGTGGGTTAGATGCCCGTCTCTTTCTGTACACTCTGGGAAGGTATGGTACTCAGTGGTTTGGGGAGGAAAAGTTGTTTCCCCCTTAGAGTTCTTTATCTACTTGTCACGTCTGACCTTGAATGCATCCCTGGTACGGTGGTTTAGTTCAGCCGTGTTGGTTCTTCTTCTGGAGTCAACCCCAGATAATGTTTTTTGTTTTGTTTTTACCATTTTGACATTTAGTACACTCACAATGTCATGCAACCAGCACCACTGTCTAGTTCCAGGATGTTTTCATCATTCCAAAGGGAAACCTCATACCCATTAAGCATTCCCCATTTCCCCACTACCCCAGCCTCTGGCAACCCTAATCTGCCTTCTGTCTCTATGGATTTGCTTTCTCTGCACATTTCATATAAACGAAACCATACAGATAATGTATATTTGAGAGCCAAGGCTAACCTATCTGTCTGGGAGGCCCTGGGACAATCAAGGATTTTCCGGCTCAATGGCCCCATCACGGTCTACCCTACCTTGACTGCTGCAGTGCAGTAAATTACTTAATATGGCCCTTCTAGCCACGGTCTTGTGACTCCCACAAAATGATTGGGTGGGACTATGCAAATAAGGTGCATGGAACCCTTGGGGGGATGGGACTGTGCAAATAAGGTATATGGAACCCTAACAAGGGGACTGGTCAGTTTTGCTATCTCGCTATGCTTAAAGGGAGCCAATCCCAGGGCCGGAGCGGGGACCTCACTGCCATCAAGAATAGCCAGGAGTGTGGGGGGAAATACTAAACAGGCAATAGATAAGTGGTATCTTGGGTGAAGGGTGAGACAGCACAAAATACAGGGGAAACCAGCACAACTTGTACAAGGAAAGGTCATGGAAGCTCCACAGACACATCCAAACTCCCTGAGGGACTGAATTTCTGGGTGGAGGGCTATGGGGACCATGGTCTCGGGGAACATCTAGCTTAATCGGTATAACACAGTTTATAAAGACAATGTTCTACATTCTACCTTGGTGAGTAGCATCTGGGGTCTTAAAAGCCTGTGAGCGGCCATCTAAGATACTCCACTGGTCTCATCCCTTCGGGAGCAAGCAAGAATGAAGAGAACAGGATACAAGGAAAAGATTAGTCCTAAGGACTAATGGACCACAGCTACAAAGGCCTCCACCAGACTGAGTCCAGTACAGCTAGATGGTGCCCAGCTACCACCACTGACTGCTCTGACCAGGATCACAACAGAGGGTTCTGGACAGAGCTGGAGAAGGATGTAGAACAAAATTCTAACTCACAAAAAAAAGACCAGATTTAGACTGAAGAAACCCCGAGAGTATGGCCCCCAGACACCCTTTTAGCTCAGTAGTGAAGTCACTTCCGAGGTTCACCGTCCAGCTGGGGAGTGGACAGCCCCATAAAACCAAATGGCACTAATGAGGCACAGCAGCCCAGGGACAAGAGCCAGAAGGCAAGAGGGAACAGGAAAGCTTATGATAGGGAACCCAAGGTTGAGTAAGGATCGTGTTGAAGTGTTGTGAGGTTGTTAACCATTGTCATAGGGCAACATGTGTTCTAACTGTTAAATGAGAGACTATTTTGTTCTGTAAACCTTCATCTAAAGTGAGGATAGCAGCACAATTGGAAGAGTATAGTCGATGTCACTGAACTATGCATGTAGAAATTTTTGAAATGGTGTATCTTTGGCTATGTATATTTTCACCAAAAAAAAAAAAAAAAAAAGGTCGAGAAGTGAGAGGGTTGACATGTTGTGGGGTTGTTAACCAATGTCATAAAACAATATGTGTACTACCGCTTCATGAGAAACTATTTGTTCTGTAAGCCTTCACCTGAAGTACAATAAAAAAAAATTTAAAAAAGATAAAAAGAATAGCCAGGAGTGAAGTGTGTCCTTTGGACCCAGGTTCCCTACACTGCGGACTTTCTAACCCAGGGAACAGAGAGAGCTATAACACTGGAGAAAGCTTGAGACAGCGAGAAGCTGCGGCAAGTGCAGCAGAGAAACAGCCGCAGCAGAACCAGACCAGCGTGAGACGTTGCATTGGGCTTCCCGGCCCATGGAGCAAGAGAGTTGAGTGCCTTCATCTCGAGGCTTACTGGAAGAACTGTGTGCCTGTGGGCACTTGTCAGTGGAGCTAAAGAGCTTTGTAACACTTGAGCGAGCAGGGCAGGGGCAGAAGGGCTGAGGGGCTGAGGGGCAGAGACTCCTCCCTGTGGGCACAGCTGAGAAGCTGTCCTGAGCAAAGTACTGTATCCTGAATCATTCCTGGCCCTGAATTATAACATGTTACTTCCCTAATAAACACCATAACTGTGAGTATAGTCTGCAAATCTTTGTGGCCATTGCAATGAATTATCGAACTAAGCAGAGGAGGAGAAAGTGCTGTGGAAGGGATGACTGGTGTCAGAATCGGTACAAAGTTTAGAGTGTGGAGGTATGTTTGAACAGTACCTCAGAGGAATCAGCTTTGGGCTTATGTCGATGCTATTGATTTTAATTCTCTTTCTCTCCCAGAAGTTAGACAAACAGGTCTGATGTTGTGTCATTTTTACAACTGCCCTCAATGTGTGACTCTTTCTTGGATGAGGAAAGAGGTTTGCTTGGGCTGCTGCTTCAGTGATTCCGAGTGATGCCCTGATTCTGGCCTATCCTGACCTTGTACATCAAAGCTAAGAGCTCCAACACTCCGGTAGGCTTGTTCTGCTATAAGAAACAAGCTCTGTGATGGTATTTAGAGCCAAAGAAATAGATACGATTTGTGGAGGAAGGAGTATAGGTTGAGAAGAGGGTCCATGACAGATCTCTGAGGAACTCCAACAGAAGAGACTGGACAGAGCGAGACTTGATAAAACCTGTTGCCATCAAGTTGATTCTGATTCATGGCAACCTCATGTGTGTCAGAGTAGCGCTGCACTCCATAGGGTTTTCAATGGGTGTAATCTTTATGGAAGCAGATTACCACATCTTTCTCCTGTGGAGCCACTGGCTGGTTTGAACCACCAGCCTTTTGGTTAGAAGTTGAGCACTTACTATTTGCTCCACCCGGGGACCTGGAGTTGATAAAGAAGACTAAGAAAAAGTGGTCGGGGAAGTAAGAGAAAAACCTAGGAATATGAGATGTCACAGAACCCAGAAGAAAGCATATTTCAAGAAGAAGAAAGTCAATGGAGGTCAAGTAAGGTGAGGACTGAAAAGTGAGATTCCCAAGAGCAGTTTTGGTAGTGAGATGCTTCAGCTAGAATTCAGCTTGAGTGGGCTGAAGGTGAGGAGGTGGAGACAGCGAGGGTAATCCATACTCTCAAAAAGTTTGACTGTAAAGGAGAGAAGAAAAAGTGGTTGTAACTAAGGAGGAGCATGGAGTCTAGGAGGGTTTGGGGATTTTTGCTTTTGGACGTGGAAGAAAAGAGCATATTTTAATGTTGACGGTGAGTGTTCCATAAAGAAGAGACATTTAAGATGCAGGAGAGAGGATAACCATATATTGTAGTCCCTTATTTGGGGAGGATGGAACCAGTACAAAGATCCTCTAAGGGTGAACGAAACACACCTGCTCCTGCCATGAGAATCTGGAGAGAAGATACCACCAGGCACAGGGTCTGTCAGACATATCTGGAAGCAGGAAGACCCCTGGCAGTGGCTGCAGGGGAGCAGAAAATGGCAGGTGGGAGGTTCAGGTTTGGGTTCCAGGATGACATCTACCTCATTTCCAGCTGGCTTCTTCTTACATCAAAATGACTTCCTGTGAATGGTCCTAACCAAATAATTTGTGCAGAGCCAGCCTGGCTCCTGTCAACACACCTTCCTCAGGAAGTCCCTGACAGCCGTCCCAGAGGTAGAAAAAAAACCCTATTTGAGAGCCTTTCACTGCATCAGAGAGACAGTAATGAATAGGAAAGAAGGGTTAGAGCAAGATCCAGAAAACAAAACTGCTGAGTCCCCAATTATGTTCCCACCCCACCAGATGGTGCAGGCTCACAGAGGTGACCCCGCTGCGTGGACAGTGCATGTTTCATAGGAGGCAGTATACACAATATCCCACTTTCAAAAATAAATAAATACAGTGTCTTTTGAGTCATAAATTATCCTATCTCTGCAGGATATGCATCCTGAGGTTTATTTGGCCTCTCAAGGGAGAGTTGGCTCTATTTCTAATGAGATTATGTGAAAGCCAGGGCCAAGCAGAAGCAGAGAATTAATTGTCACATCTCCTCTTGCAAAGTCACATGATTAGCCAGGGCATTGGTGACTGAGCGCCAGAGGCCAGAGCACTTAGAAAGGGTAGGCATGGGGGCTGCATCCCACGCGGGGTCAGCTGAAGGTTCATCATCTCTGTTCATTCGGCTCTGGTTTGAGGCCTCTCCAGCCTCCACTTCACCTGTCTGAGTCTGTCCAAACTCTCTCCTGTCCTCTTGGATGTTCCCACCACAGCCATGGTCATGAGATTATGATGTGATTGTGAGGGTGAGGTGGGAGCAGGGCAATAGGATGAATTCTCAGGACTAGTTATAGCTCTCAGAAGAAGGAGGAAATTCATGAGTGTCTTAGTTATCTAGTGCTGCTAAAACAGAAATACCAGAAGTAGATGACTTTAACAAAGAGAAATTTATTTTCTCACAGTCTAGTAGGCTAGAAGTCCACACTCAGGGTGGTAGCTCCAGAGGAAGGATTTTTCTGTCTGTCAGCTCTGGAGGAAGATCCTTGTCATCAATCTTCCCCTGGACTAGGAGTTTCTCCGCGCAGGAACCCTGGGTCCAAAGGACATGCTCTGCTCCTGGCACTGCTTTCTTGATGGTATGAGGTCCATGCTTGCTTCTCTTCCCATTTATCTCTTGTAAAGATAAAAATTGGTGCAGGCTACATTCCAGGGAAACTCCATTTATGTTGGATCAGGGACGTGGCCTTAGTAAGGGTGTTATAATCCCACTCTAATCCTCTTTAACATAAAATTACAATCACAAAATGGAAGACAACCACACAATACTGGGAATCTTGGCCTAACCAAGTTGACATGTATTTTTGGGGGACACAATTCAATCCATGACAATGAGGTAAAGTGCTTTTTTCAAAGCTAGGGCCTTGTCTCACCCCCAGTATGATTGCTGCAGGTATGAATTTCTGTGATTTTGCGTGCCCCTTGGGCTTCAGGCTCTGGGTTGGATTTCAAGGGGGACCAAGATGACTGATTTCTCAAAAGTACTCTCAGGGTGCTCCTTCATTTAATCCTCACATCTCTAGGGACACAGGAATTGTGATCGTTAAGGTTGTGTGTCAACCTTGGCTGGGCCATGATTCTCAGTGATTTGGCCATTATGATGTAGTTTGGCAGCTGTATAATGATGTGATCGCCTCCATGATAGGATCTGCTGTGAGTAACCAATCAGTTGAAAGGGAGTTTCCTTGGGGAAGTGGCCTCCATCCAATATAGATAGACATTCTGGCAAGGCTAGTGGGCTTTTCTTGCACTGAATCCTGCAGCTGGCTCCCGTTCATCTGACCTCTGGTTCTTGGGATTTGAGCTAGCAGCTTACTTGCCGTCTTGCCTGCTGATCTTGGGATTCTTCAGTCTTCACAACCTGTGAGCCAGAGCCTTGCTGTCTGACTTGCTGATCTTGGGTTTGCCAGCACCTGAGGCTACGTGAATCAAGAGAAGCCTCCAGCCTGACTCAAGAACTTGGGACATTCCCGCCTCTACAACTGTGTGAGGCATTTACTTAATATAAATCTCTCTGTCTATATATTTATACAGTTTACTGGTTTTGCTTCTTTAGAGAACCCAGCCTAAGAAAGAGAGTATTACTGGAATTTTGCACAGGATGAAACAGAGGCTCAAAGAAATTATTGTATGTCCTTGGTCATACAGTCAGTGGAGGAGCCAGAATTTGAACTGGGATCGTGTTGATTCCCATCTAGCATGACTTGGCTGCTTAAGATGCAGTCCCTGCACTGAAGAAACTCACAAGAAATGTACACAAATTACCATAATATTCTAATGTGTAATATAGTCCAATGGGTATCCAGAAGATGGAGAAATCACATCGAAACTTCCTAATTTGGGAGAAATGGTCCAAGTGTCCAAGGAAACCAGTCGGGGTTTATGAAAGCAAGTTTGTTTTGAAAAATCTTGTTAGGTAGACCTGCAAGTTGAAAACATGAGACAAACCTCTAGGGGTGGAGAAGGGGAGAGTATTTAAGCTGGGCCCAAAAGGTGGGATGTGGACACATGGAGATCAAAGAGACCTTTGGGTATTACTTCCAAAAAAGGACTATAAAACAAAAACCATGAATGGCAAACAGAAAGGCTTTGCCAGGAGGGTCTATGAGACAAAGCATGCTAAGAATCAATTTGCAACCACAGCCCTGAATGTGCAGGAAAAAGCACATTGTTTTTTTTTTTTTACTTTAAATACCATTACTGGGTAGGTATGACACTGAGCCCCCATCTCGCCTGGCTGGTGGTAAATTTAATTTCAGAGATTAAGGGGGTTCTCTTCCCTTCCCTACCTCCCATCCCCACCCCTACTCCCATAACTAATGAGCAGGAGTGGTTATATGAAGCAAAGCATTCAGGAGGCACCTCTGGTCATTGGTGTACATTAGAGGTGAGCAAACGTTTTCTATAAACAACCATGTATTTGTTTTCTGGGGCTGCTTTACAAGCTGGGTGGCTCAACCAACAGAAATTTATTCCTTCACAGTTTAGGAGGTCAGAGGTCCAAAATCAAGGTGTATGTAGGGTTGGTTTCTTCTGGAGGCTCTGAGAGAGAGTCTCTTTCACATCTTTCTCCTAACTTCTAGTGGTCGCCTACAATCCTTGGTGTTCTTTGACTTGTAGCTGCAACACTCCTATCTCTGCCTCTGTCTTCACATGGCCTTCTTCCCTCTAAGTATGTTTCTCAGTGTGTCTATCCTCTTCTTATAAGGACACCAGTGATTGGGTTTAGGGCCCACCCAAATTCGATCTGAACTCATCTTAATTTAACTAAATCTACAAAGACCCTATTTTCAAATAAGGTCACATTCTGAGGTTGCAGGTGGACATGAATTTGGGGGAGACATTATTCAACCCACTATAGACAAGATGTTAAATATTTTAGGGGCTACAGACCAGACAATCTCAGTCACAACTACTCATCTCTGCCATTGTATCTTGAAAGCAGCCATAGACAATAAGTAAATGAATGAACTTGGCAATGTTCCAAAAAAACTATGAAATTTGAATTTCATATAATTTTCACATGTCATAAAATATTATTCTTTAGATATTTTTCCAATCATTTAAAAATGTACAAACCATTCTTAGTTCATAGGTCATACAAAAACAGGTAGCAGGCCAGACTTTACCCACAAGCCAGCCCCAGAGATCTACATAGGTTTCCGCCAAGATCTATGCCAGCCAAGCTTATATAGATCCTTGAAGTTGGATGTCCCTGCTGCCCCATGGAAATCTTTGCCAAGGCAGAGAGCCCCAGTACCCAGGGTCCAGGAAGACCTTCCAGAAGCAACATGCAGTCATCACCTGTGGAGGTAATGTCATCTTCCTGAGGTTCTGTGGGGGGATGGACCATAGAGCCCCATTATTAACAAAAACTGCAGACATCCATTCCTTCCTTGCTTGGGGAAAAATCTTCACTCTTGTACTGCTAAGGATTCTACCCTTCAAAGCCACTCTCTAATTCCCTTCCCTAACATAAACCAGTTGCTGCAGAGATTCATGGCGACCCCATATGTGTTAGAGTAGAACTGTGCTCCATAGGGTTTTAAACGTTGCTTTTTTTGGAAGTAGATTGCCAGGCTTTTATTCCAAGGAGGCTCTAGGTGGACTCCAACCTTCAGCCTTTTGGTTAGCGGCCGAGTGAATTAATGGGTTGTACCACCCAGGCATAGTATGCTCAAATCCCTCAGGATTAAGGCGGAAAATCAGGAAAGGAGGTGGTTTGCAGGCTACTTCTTTACGCCCTGCAGAAAGAAAGCACAAAGACTTGGCTACCTGCTTGGAATGCTAAGTAACATACAAAGAAAAAAAGACAAACACCTCGATTAAATTATCCTGCTTAGGACCAGAGTTTTCTAGCCTGGGAGCAAGTTCGGGCCTCTACATTCCAAATTTAAGGGGTCAGAATGTCCCTCCACACCTCAGTGGGTACAGGTCTTGGGTTTCCTCAGAAAACCTCTAAAGGGAGTTCAGGGTTCTGGTGACAAAGAGGGGGAAATACACAACTCAGCCTTCCCCAGGATACCAGGCTCCACTGAAGGTGACTCATGGTTTTGGCTTTTAACCAACTTTGCTAATCACTTTGACCCTCTATTCCTCTCTGCCAGCTGCCCACACCAGAAGGAAGGCCATTATATCTGTGATACAAAAAGAGAATGTACGTGCGAGCGTGTGCGCATGTTTGTGCATATATGTGTTGTGAGAGAGATTGAGATTGCGTAGATGCTTACTGAGGTAAATGTACTAAAAACTTTCAGCTACCAGCCAATTTCTACTTTCCTCACAAAAGCCTGTTCTACTTCTGCTTTAGGTGAATAGCTTAACCTCTGTGGAACTTTACCCATAGTTCCAAGAATGGGAGGTCAAATGTCACTTCTGTCATGGAATCTTCTCTATTTGCCTAGCCTAAAGAGGTCTCTTCCCTCCTCCTGATCTCAAAGCACATGCTTGATAGTGGTTGCCTAAGTGTGTCATCACTGTCCCCGTGGCTTATCTCAAGCCCCTGTGGGAACATGACTGGCTTCAAGATGATTCCTGCAGCCACATGCTCTCCAGCAGGAAGGCCAGGCTTACTAGAAGAGAATGTTCCCCACACAAGGCAATTTGAGACAGGAAAAGCCATTCTCGGAGGGTGGGAAGAGGGTGGACACTCTGGAAAATGTAAACAGTGTGTTCTGGGAAATTGCTCTTGTAAGGAGTCTACAGAAGGCAGGTGTCTCATATCCAGACTTGAACATTGTTCTCACAAGTGGAAACTAGAAACTGTCATCTGGATTGATTTCTTGCTCCTTATCTGTGCACTTATCAACCTTTGAGGATGTGATCATTTTTAATCTTTATACAGAGCATAAATGGATGAATAAATGAAACTTGCTCTTGGGAGTCTGTTTAGTTTTTGCCTATTTTTCCGCACAACTCTAGAAAAGGGACACTTTGTAAGATAGTTCTATCATTCTGCAGAGCTATATAAAATCCCTGGCTTAACTGGCTTTACATGATTTTTTTTTAACTTGACAAAATGATTCTAAATTCAAGACGGCTGCCACACAGTTCCTTTCAAGACAGGAAGAAGGGGGAGAGGAGAGGCAACAGCACCCCATTTTACCCTTTACTCAGCTAAGTGCAAAAACCCAAACCCCTTGCTCTTAAGTCGATTCCGACTCATAACAACCCTATAGGACAGAGTAGAATTGCCCTGTAGGGTTTCCAAGGAGTGGCTGACGGATTTGAATTGCCTACCTGTTGGTTAGCAGCCATAGCTCTTAACCACTGCGCCACCAGGGCTCTGCAAAGTAAATGCTTTCCCAGAAACTCCCCTAATAGACCTCACTTCAGTCTGATTGACTAGAACTGTCTCCTCTGTCCATCTGTGGTAGCAAAGGAGGCTGGGAACTTGAATGTTCAGCTCTCCAGCCTCTGATGAAGGAGAAGGGAGTTTTACAAGGTGTCCACCTGAAATTTTGCTGCAAGTAGCTAAATGGTTTTGAAAAATAAAAGCACTGAGAGGGAAACTAGGCCTCGTCGATTAAAACATGCGATAAAACTACAGGAATAAAACAAGAGTGGTTGGTACGCACAAGATTTGACAGAGATTAATAGAAAAGAAACGCCTTAGTTGCACAGTGGTTAAGCACTTGGCTGCTAACTGAAAGGTCCGCAGTTGAAACTCACCAGGCGCTCCTGAGGAGAAAGATGTGGCAGTCTGCTTTGGTAAATATCACAGCCTTGGAAACCCTATGCGGCAGTCCTACTCTGTCCTATAGGGTTGCTATAGTCAGAATCAACTCCACAGCAATGGGAACAGAAAAGAAAAATTAGCCCAGAAACAAATCCTAGTATATATAAAAACTCAATGCATGATGTTTTTTAAGTCATCACAGATTGCCTAGGAATAGAAATATCTATCATTCAGTATATAGTGCTGGGAAAATAGGCTGCTGTTGAAAGGAAAATATATTCTTACCACACACCATGTAGCAACATAAATTTTATATGGAATAAAGAGCATATGTGAAAAGTTAAACCACAAAGAGTAAGATAAAGGAGAATAATTCTATACTCTTTAGACATGTGGCTTTTCTACAATGAGTAACAGTGGAAGAAAAACTAAGAAAAAGATCCATATATCAGATGGCATAGATATTTTTAAATGTCACTGCTTCAATAACAGGCAATAAATGAAGAAAATATTTGAAACAAGTATGACACCAAAAGATTAATTCTTTAATATTAAGAGAAATCATGAAAAAAATCTATAAGAAAAAGATAAATAAACAAAGGACATGAACACATGAGTCATTAAAATGATACAAACGGCTAACAAACATTGGGAAAGTTTTCTATCACACCAATAACTGAAAGTTTGGAAATCGAAATAATGGTGGAACAGTATTTTTTTTTTTTTTCACCATTCAACCATGTTATTAAGATGAAAAAAAAGTCATGTCCTTTATACTGACAAGGATACACTGAAGTGAGCAATCTTATACAGTATTGGTGGAAGTGGAGATAAATACAGCCTTTCTGGTTTGAGGCATTCATCACAAGGCATCAAATCCATTTAAAATGTTTGTACTCAGGCTTCTAGTCAAAAGGATGCTCATGTAGCCACTCTCAGCTTCCCACAAAAATGCTTACATGGAAACAAGGTAATGCAAAAACTCAACTCACAATTTCTTTTGAAACTAAGACGTACAGACAAATGTGAGTATCTAGGAAGATTCTCACTAAAAATAAGGGGCCTCTGTTTTGAGAAAAACTTACTCAGATTCCAATTTGTTGTGTTTCCAGATTCCATCTCAGGAAATGGACAGTTTAGATGGCATAGTGGGACTCGTCCATTGTCTACCCATCACTGAGAGACCCAGGAGCCCTGTCAACCGTGTAGATGGATAACCATCACTCTACTTGTGATGGCCAGAATATGTCCACTATCTCCCCATCATCCACATTGTTTTACATCCCCTTGGAGAAGCAACTCCCAGAGGACAAGTGACTACTGGGCAAAAAGCAGAGCAGGCTTTGGGGATGGGGTGGGGGGAGAGAAGATCTGGTTATCGTTCATTGCATCCCAAGAGATGTGATCCCCACAAGTAAAATACTGAAAGGGGTCAGCAAGACAGGACAAAACTTGGTAATAATGCTTAGTAACATCGCTAGATCAGTGGTCAGCAAACTATGGTCACACCCATGGGCTAATTCCAGCTTGCCAGCTGTTCTGGTATGGCTCACAAGCTAAGAATGGTTTTTACATTTTTAAATGGTTGAGGGGAAAATCAAAAGAAAATAAACTGAATGAAGTCTTAGTTTCTGTTCATTCTCAGCTACACTGCTTTGTGATAGTGAACTTATCTTCGTTAATAGATCTGTGATTACCCCGTCATGATGGGTCAGTGTGTGTTGGTCTGTGGGAAAATTATGAGCAGAAAATTCTAGGGGAGGAGAAAGTCACCATTGCTATGTCAGTTTGTAGATCTTTGGCAGAAAAGGTCTGAAAGTTCATCAGTCCCCTCTTGTGGATAATGATATGACAAAAATAATAGTAGCAGCTAACATTCAATGAGCATTTAGGATGTACCAGATGTATTTGATTATGTAGCTTAGTCAGCAGAATAACCCTTTGGAATTACGCTATGGCCATCTCATTTTTTTTTTTTTTTCCTCAAATAAGGAAGCTAGATATGTTAAGTAGATCACCTGAGGCCACCCAACTAGTAACTACTAGAATTCAGGATGCAAACATGGCAATGGGACCCTAGAATGCATGCTCTTAGCAGCTATCTTGTCCTGCCTCCTTTGACAGAGCCATCACACTAACAAATGGGATTGCTGGCAGTGAGAGACCTCAGAATGACAGCAGTAGAGATGCTTCTCCCTCGAATAAGAGGTGTTGTGTTGTTGTTAGGTGCCCTTAACTTGATTTCGACTCATAGTGACCCCATGTGACAGAGTAGAGCTGCCCTAAAGGGTTTTCTAGTCTGTAATCTTTACGGGAGAAGATTGCCAGGTCTTTTCTCCCACAGAGCTGTTCAGTGGGTTTGAACTGCCAACTTTTGGTTAATAGCCAAGTGCTTAACGGTTGAGCCACCAAAGCTCCTTGGAATAAGAGAGGATGAGGTCAAATACCTTAATTTCTTGCCATTTGTCTTAGTAATCTAGTACTGCTATAATAGAAATACTACAAGTGGATGGCTTTAACAAACAGAAATTTATTCTCTCACAGTTTAGGAGGCTAGAAGTCCAGATTCAAGGCACCAGCTCTAGAGGAAGGCTTTCTCTCTCTGTTGGCTCTGGAGGAAGGTCCTTGTCTCCTTTCAACATCCATGGGCCTGCCGTTCCTTGGAGATATCCATGCATCTTGGCATCAATCTTCCACTGGGTCTTGCAGGTACTCGGTGCAGGGATCCCAGGTCCAAAGGATGCACTCCACTCTTGGCTCTTCTTTCTTAGTTGTAGTGAGTTCCCTCCCCCTCTGCTCACTTCTCTCTCCTTTTATCTCTTGTAAGATAAAAGGTGTGACTCAAGCAACGGTGTGACTTAAGTAAGGATGTGACTTGACTAAGGGTGTGACTCAAGAGACACCCTATACTGATCCTGCTTCATTAACATGTAAACCAAAAAACCCATTGCCATCAAGTTGATCCTGACTCACAGCAACCCTGTAGGACAGAGTAGAACTGCCTCATAGAGTTTCCAAGGACAGCCTGGTGGATTCGAACTGCCAACCTTTTGGTTAGCAGTTGTAGCACTTAACCACTATGCCACCAGGGTTTCCCATCAACCTATAGAGGTTAGGATTTCCAACTCATCACAAAATGGAGGACAACCACACAATACTAGGAATCATGGCCTAGCCAAGTTGACATGTATTTTGGGGGGATACAATTCAATCCACGACACCCTCCTTCTACCCCATAGCCTAATAAGAAGCACCTGCATAAATAGGACTAAAATGAAGGCCACTGCTACGTGCAGGATACACTTAGAATTACAGTGTTCCAAGTGTTCTGTCAAAAAGAAAAGAGACAAATGTTTTCTAAATTCCTCATATTAAATAAGGAAAGTAGATTCCCCTACTTAACTCTCATCATTTACAAATAGAGAATTACAGCTTAAAGAATACTTTTGAAAATTTTAGAGGAAACCATAAGTAGAATTTAAAAAGTGATATCCAAAACTTTGAAAAACATAAAACCACACCAAAGTGACACAGAATAGTAAAAAGATGGGCAAAAAAAATTAGTCAAATGCAAACTAAAAGAAAGTGTGGATTGCAATTATTATTTTAGATAAAGTGGATTTCAAGAAAAAGAATTCAATTGAAAATGTCATTTATATTGATAAGGTACATAATTTACAACATATGATAGCCATTATCTTTTATGTATCAAATAGCATGACATCAACCTATGTAAAGTAAAAACTGCTGGACGGTAAGGGGAATATAACAAAATTACAATAAAAGTTTGAGATTTAAAAATATTTCTATCACTACTCGACAAACCAAACGTGCAAATAAAGTAAAAGAGGAAAGGACAAAGAGAAACTGAGTAATAAGCAGTGAGAGGAGACTCAATTCAAAAAAGAGTACCGTATGCTGTCTAAAAGAATTGTCTCCAGGCCTAGCTCCCAGAATCTCAGCAATAGGCCCCATGCCCCTCTCCCTCTGACATTTAAGATTTTATGTCTGGGTAAAACCTCAGACAAGCAAAACTGAAGTAAAGAGAATCCTTGTGTACATGTACTTACATACTGGTGTCATTCTTGCGTATGGATAACCAAGAGTGAGGTTTTGGGTTTTTTTATTTGTTGTTGTTTTTTTTTTAAATAGACTTTATTTTTTACAGTAATTTTAGGTTTACAGAAAATTTATGCAGAAAGTACAGAGAGTGCCTGTATACCCCTCTCCTCCCTACACACAGCTTCTCCTACTATTAACATCTGCATTCCTATGGTACATTTGTTGCAATTAATGAATGAGTGTTGATGCATTATTCTTAACTAAAGTCCACAGTTTACATTAGAGTTCACCCTTTGTGTTGTACAGTTCTATTGGTTTTGACGAATGCATAATGTCTTGTGTCTACCATTACAAGGTCTCTGGTTGGTGCAAATGGTTTGCTTTCAAATACTAACTTAAAGGTGGGCGGTTCAAATGCACCCAGTGGCACTACAGAAGAAAGGCCTGGTGATCTGCTTTCATAAAAATTGTTGATGATGACTAGTTGCCGTCTAGTCGATTTGACTCATAGCAACCCCATATGTGCAAAGTAAGGTTTTCAAGGCTGTGACCTTTCAGAAGAAGATAGCCAGGCCTGTCTCCCAAGATGCCTCTGGGTGGATACGAACTGCCAAACTTTTGTCTAGTAGTTGAGTGTTTAACCGTTTGCACCCCCCAGGGACTCCTTTCCATTAAGATTGCAGCCAAGAAAACCTTATGGAGCAGTTCTGCTCTGTAGCACATGGGGTCACCATGAATCAGAATTGAGCCAGTGGCAACAGGTTTGGTTGTTTGGTTTCGTCCACTTTGAAAGCCAGAGACAAATATGTTTTTAGTTTTAATAGATACAGCCAGATTGCTTCCCTAAAGACTTCAGCAAGTCATATTCCTAGCACATCCATGTCTCTGCTCCTTTTACATTTTGCCAGTCTGATCAGTGAAAAATGTGTCTCATAATTGCTGTAATTTGTATTTCTAATTTGTATTTCTCTGTCTTCTATATGTATTAGCCACTTGGATTTTCTTTTCTATATATTGTCTATTCATATTCTTTGCCATTTTAAAATTGGGCTTCTTGTTTTTTTTCTCTCCATTTGTAGAAGCTTTTTGTACGCTAAGAATATTAAATCTGTCTAGGATATGTGTTACTGACATTTTCCCCAGTTTATCATTTGTCTTTTGACTTTGATTTTGGTGTTTTTCAATATAGAAAAAAAATTAATGTACCCAACTATACATTTGTTTTTATAAATTCTGGGCTGACTGATTTGCTTAAGAATTCTCTTAACTCAAGGTTATACATATATTCTCCTAAGTCTTCTTCTTCTTTTTCCACATTTAAATATTTAATCCATCTGGGATTTCCTTTTTTTTATGTGATGCGTGAGGAAGAGGTCTAACTTTTTCTTCTTCATGATGCAAAATCAGCACCATTGATTAAGTAGATCATCAGTGATGATCTATCTTTCCCACTTGACTTAAATCTACCTTTGTCCTACATTAGTTACCCACATGCATCCTAAGTTATTCTGAGACTGTATTCTGTTTTTCTGATCTATTTATCTATTCTTGTGTCAAGATCATATTGCTTTCATTACTATTGCTTCACAGAATTCTAAATGGTGCCAAATACCTACAGGCTAAGTGAAATGAAGGGTAAAAAGCTATTGAATTTGAGTACTACGGGACCATTAATTACCTTTAAGAAGATGGTTTCCATGGGGATATGGAAATGAAAGCTAGATTGGAGGATGTTCAAGAATGAGTGGAAAGTATAGATTGTGCCCTTGAAGAATTGGTTATGAAAGAATGGAAGGAGGTAATATGGTAAACCGAGTGGCAAGCAAGGCCAGTGAAAATGTTGTAAAGCCTGGGGAAGATTTTTACATGTTATTGGCTCAAGTTGAAGGAGCCAGTGGAAAGAAACTAAATAACAACTAAAAATACACATGCTATCAAAATGTTATAAACATTCATAAACTTCTTTCCAAAATATTTAAAATAGTGTGATTATCATTAAACAGTGTCCTTATCCAGGCCTTATATAACCTACAGTGCTATTATAGCTTTCCATAGTTTCAATTCAACATTAAGCACTAGATTTAAAAAATAATAAAATCAACTACATCTTCCCTATTTGGGAAAACAAGGAAGTTCATGTTTTCTCTGGCAAATACCTGTGAGGACAAACAGTGGGGGAGGAGGCCAGATGGAAGGCACTGTCTCTGGATTCTGAGGCTTCACAGTGACTCTGCATCTTGATAGCCAAGGTGGTAGCAATGGTTTTACCTAGCATCAGGCTGTTTGGGATCTACCACCCGTGTTCCCTTTTGTTCTGTTCCAAACAGGAGAGTGGCTAAACCTGCTCCCTGGGGCTCTAGGGCAGTGGTTTCCAGAATTGGTGTCATATTAGAATTACCTGGGAAGCTTTTTTAAAAAATGTTCAACGCCCAGGTGGCACCCCAGACCAATTAAATCAGAATCTCTGCATGTGGGACCAGGTTGTCAGTAGTTTTTCAAGCTGTCCGGGTAATTTCAATACGTAGTGAAGGCTAAGAATCAATGATCTGGGACTTCTGAATCAGTAACGTGGTAATGTTGTCTTCTGCAACTGGGACATGTGAGCCTTGGCAAGGTCTAGTGTGAAGAAATATTAGGGACAGATGACCAAGACTCCTTCATGTAACAGACTATCTTCTTTATAAGCCAGTTTGCTTAAGATGCCCTTAAAGGAAAATGGTACTGACACCTTGAATAGGGGTATCTTCAGTCTGCTAAAAGGCATCTGAGGGGTTTCTATTATGGGCAAGAATCAGAAAGGCACAAGAGAGTTTACATAATGAGGACATGGGATATTTCGGTCACTGTGCAGAAAAGTGGTTTAAATATCACAATAAGTGAAAGAGAAGCTACTTCCAGTATGGAGTTGAACATAAGGATTTCATTATCAAGGGCAAGAAAAGAGTCATTTACTTAGTAGGTTCCTACGAGGCAAATTGATTTATTTCTCAGCTCTCCCAGTGGCTTGAGTGCTGTGTAAACCAACTGCCAATAGGCATTTTAAAATTAAACTATACTACAAACTGTTTTGACATACAAGCACCTAGAACAAACACATATTCATACCCACCCTAAAATCAAAGTTTGCAAGACTGAAAATATATTTACCAGGAAACAATATGAATCGTATTGAAATTTGACAAATTGAACACTAGGATATCACCCTTACATTTGGGGAGCAAAATGAAACATTTGTTAATGTTTGAACTTTATTCCAAGTGGTTAGTCTTTTTTGGATCTCTTACTGTATAATAGGAAGTTGGTTTTATCACCCAGAGAATCCTCCAGTAATGAGATAAATTTCTGCACTTATGTAACATAGTATATACCAAAAATTTACAACTTCAGGATTTAGAGTATGAAGTCCTGGGTTAGAATCCCAACTCAACTAGGTACTGGTAGGTGGCCTTGGACAATGGCTTAATCTCTCTAAACATTAGTTTCATCATCTGTAAAGCAGGGATGATAATAATAGTAATAATAATTAGATACCTACAACATAGGTTGTTTACAAAGGGCTTAGTTCCATGCCTAGCAAAGGATAGCAGTCATTCCTCTAGTTATATTCTATTTATAAAATGTCTAAAAGACCCAGAGAAACACCCCTGTCATTGTCTGATATGTACTGATCATATAGAATTAGCTAAAATGTTTCAGCACTAATAAAAGATCTGTGGCTTCATTTACAGATGCACTATTCTGAATCTTAATTCTTGATTCTGATCCCTTAGTTGGGGCCACTTTGTTCCAAAGTTAGTTAGTTGCCATAGTGCCCTATCTCCAGTGAAAAACTAAAAATACGCTGAGTAAACAGAGCACAAAATATTGGTTTATTTTTAAATTTTCCTGATTCCCTTGGAGACATAACGATCTCCCATCAGCACATCAGCTCATGCTTGCTTTCTCCTTGCTCTCTGCTGCCACTGCCATGTTTATAATCCAAACTCCTCAAAGCTCACACCTCTCAATCTTCAGTGCCATCTGCCCTCTAGGACACTCATTATTTCAGTACCATAGTGCAGACCTTTCTAATAATAGTTTTTCAGACTCCCAAGTGCAGGGGCATCTATCTTTGCTTCATTTTAGACACCTACACAGGAGGTTGCCATGAGTTGAAATTGATTCAGCGGCAACTAACAACGACGACATACACTAGTACAGATATGCCTAGGACTTTATAATCGCCTACATCTCAAATATTTCAAATATTGGCTACTCCATTCTTCCTATTCTCTCTTCTGAAGTTCTAATTAAATGTATTTCAGACTTTTCCATTCTATCCTCCCTATCTTAATCTCTTCTATATGTTACATGCCCTTTTCTATCTGTGCTTCATTCAGGGTAATTTCTTTAGATAGGTCTTCCTAGTGTGTTGATTCTCTCTTCAGCTGTGTTCACATTCTGTTTAACCCATCCACTGAGAGAGGCTGCTGTGGTTTTGTTTCTGTTTTCCCTCAGCTTAATATTTTTTGTTTCTAAACGTTTTATGTGATTCTTTTTAAATTTTACTTTTTAAACAGTTAATAAAGTCACATGATTTAAAAATTATATTAAAAGGTATAAATTGAGAAGTCTCATTTCTGTTCTATCCCCATTCAACCCCTTCAATTAATTTCTTGTGTGTGCTTCCAGTGTTTCTTTATGCAGATAAAATCATGTATATACATATATATGTATATTATTATTTTTCCCTTTTTTAACACAAAAATCAGCATACTACATATATTATTATCAACTTAATTTTTTTTCACTTGAAAATATACCCTGGAGATGTTCCAATCTGTTTCCTTTTAAATCTTCCCAGTCACAGTGGATAATTTCTACTCATTTTTAAATTCCATCTCTTATTTCTATAAATATTCCATGCAGTTATTTTGCATCTAATAATTCCAATGTCTGAAGTCACCATATAATAAATGTAAATTTGGCTAACATTTAGTCATAGCAACTTGTTTCCATGAATGTTTGGTGATCTTTGATATCGTTAATAATAATTAATGGAGTTCTTGAGGATCTAAATTAAAGATGCTTTCTTCCAGAAAGACTTTGCATTGGTTTCGGTCAGGAACTAGGAGAAAGGGGTGTTATTGACCTGCATTAACTTTAGCACCATTCCAAAGACTTCAGCTTAATCTAAGTTTTTTACTAGCCACCCCCGCCCCCTGCACCACACAACTCATTCATACTAGGACCAGAATTTAGGTCTGCATTAAAACATTGACACAGTGTTTTCCCTGTATATGTTTCTGTACTTTCATTTCATTAATCTATCTATTTTCAGCTCCAGTACTGATGTACCTAGTGCCACTTTATGGCATAGTTTAATATCTGGTAGGGAAAGCTTTTTCATTTTCAAATTTTTCTAGGCTCTCCACAATCGTTTTCCCCCCAAGTGATCTTTTAAATTATTTGCTTATAGACTTGTCCAAAATGAAACGATCTGTGAGGACTTATAAGAAAAATGTTGGCAGAGGTGCACAGTAACCCAAAAACCTTATGCCAACACAAACAAGAATAAACGGAAAGAACCAAAAATAAAGAGGAATTTACATATTTTGTAGCTAGGAAGGCCCCAACAGTATACTACGTACTCTAAAGAATTCAGTCAGATATAATGCCATTTGGAACAACTTTAGAGAGTCCCAAAGCTTAACACAAATCTCCAGCTCATGAGCACAGTGCAGTGTTGTAGGTCATAAGTGCAGGAAATTCCAAAGGGTCCCAGCTGTATGAGTGCCAGGGGGCATGGACAAGTTGCTGCAAGAATAAGAAATACTTCCTCTTGGAGCCCATTGACCAGTTATTGATTGCTAAGGAATTCTGCGTTGCAAGAGATGCTGCCCTGCCAAACACATTCTTGCTTTTCCATCCTTGTTTTCTATCAGACTGGGGCAATGTCTGGAGGCAGAGCCTACTTCACAATCACAGAGCGTTTAATGATTTTGTACTGACATAACTGGGAAAATAGATAGAACAAGATAGATCCTTCCTATATTATTTAAACTATTCTAGGGCACAGAGAAAGAAGGAATTCTTGGTAATTAATAAAAACCAATGTACTACTGTTTCAGATAGATAATACACAAGAGAAAATTAGAGCTACATAAAAACTGATTTTCAAAAGATCCTTCCAACGACTCCATCATAAGTTGGTTCTGATGTAAGCTGAATACCTCTTTTTATTTTTATTTTTTTTAAGTTTACAGTATTATTGACTTCTATTATCAGTATCTTTATAAATCCAGTCTTTATTTGTCTTTGGAGGTTAGAAACATTACATATAAACATTTGTGAGTGAACATCTGAGAATGATAATGTCAGTAGATTTAGTGTTGAAACACTGTATGTAGTACATATTACTAACAATAAGATATGTTAAAAAAAAAAAAGGTCATAAGTGCAGTTCGTGATAACTTGAATATGTCATAAATTGGGGACTACCTGTATTAGCAAATGGAGTCTAAGAGCAGATTTAAAGAACAATATACCCTGACTGGAGCCCTGGTGGTGCAGTAGTTGAGAGCTATGGTTGCTAACCAAAAGACTGGCAGTTCAAATCCACCAGCTGCTCCTTGGAAACCCTATGGGGTAGTTCTACTCTGTCCTATAGGGTCGCTATGAGTTGGAATTGACTTGACAGCAACAGGTTTTTGTTTTTTTGTGTACCATGACTACAATTATTTATTCCAAGTATGCAAAGGTGATGAATATTAGGAAATTTATTAATGTAGGTCAAAGGGAGAAAAAATATGGTCATATAAACCAAAAAACCAACTCACTGCCATTGAACCGATTCCGACTAATTACAACCCTATAGGACAGAGTAGAACTGCCCCATAGGATTTCCAAGGAGTGGCTGGTGTATTCAAACTGCCTATCTTTTGGTTAGCAGCTAAGCGCTTAACCACTGCGCCACCAGGGCTCCTAATACATAAAAAATGTGCAATTATATAGAGTAAATCACCTCTCCTCCAGATAAAATAAAAAGCATAGGTTCTTCAGCTGATGAATGTTTTGCTCCTGTCCATACTGACCTGTTCTCTCATACTCTGAACGAAGAGGCTATGACCAATGGCAGCTCCTATCACTCATTCTATGATGGTTAATTTTGTATCAGCTTGGCTAGGCTATGGTGCCCGGTTTGGTCAAACACCAGATGTTGCTGTGAAAGTATTTTGTAGATGTGATTAACATTAACAAGCAGTTGACTTTAAATAAAGGACATCACCCTTAATAAAGTGGGCCTCATTCCATCAGTTGAAGACTATTAGAGCAAAAACTGAGATTTCCCAGGAAAGGACTTTTGCTGAAGACATTAACACAGAAATTCTGCCTGAGTGTCCAGGCTGCCAGCCTGCCCTACAACCTTCAGATTTGCCAGCCTCCACAATTCCTTAAATCATGCCAGTTCCTTAAAATAAGTAATCTCTCTCTCTTTTCCTTCTTTCTCTTCCCCTCTCTCCATCCATCCATCCATCTATCTGTCTGTCTGTCTGTCTATCTGTCTGTAGAAGATATAGATATCCTATTGTTTCTGTTTATCTGAGGAACCCTGACTAATTCACACACCTACCAGGATTGTCCCAGTGCCCTACATGCACACACACACACACACAGTAAGGGCAAACACTAATGCCCTTGCTGTGGGGTTAATTTTCTCTGGTACAAAAAAGGAAAGAGACTTTCCTCCCCCTCTCTTCTTTCAGAGCGTTTACTTTAGAAAACTTGTCACTATAATTAACTTCTCTTTCTCTTGAAACATATATAAATCTTTTCAAAGGCTAAACAAGCTCCTTGCCGGTTTTACAACCCAGAAATATTTCCTCAAGAATCTGGGAGCCATCTCTTCAAAATGTAATCACCAAGAAAGATAGCACTTCCATCTCCCAGTTTCTGTGGGAAGGCGGAGGCCTAAGTTCCAAAGGCGCCTTGCTCCAAGTTGCAAAACTATCTCCTGTCATAAAGATATGAAAAGTTTCTTTTTTCTTTTGGATAAAAGTAATTAACAAACGCAGATGCCTACCCCAATTACCAGGTACATTTAGGATGAGCTATATGTGAAAAAATAGTGCTGTTAAGTTCTCTTACTTGAGGACTAATCATTGTCTATCTTGAAAACATGTATAAAATGGGTTGCATCTGCCTGGCTACGTAGGGGGTCAGATTTCTGTCTGCCTCTGCAGTCTCTTCAGTCGATTCCCTATAATGCATCACATTCTGGTTTAATGCTTGTGCAATAATAAATAGTTTTCCTTCTCTTCTACCTTTGTGGGTTGGGAGCAGATTTTGTTTTTAATTATATTTACCCAACAACACCACACACACACACACACACACACACACACACACACACCTTGGGCAGTTTACTGTGGGATCATGCCTTGTAGTCTATACCTCCCCAGAGTACTGTTTCTGAGCTTTGTGTGTTTTCTGGGCCCAGAGTAATGCCTATGGGTGTGGTCATGGAGAGGGCTTCGTGGCCTGATTCCCAGAGTGGAGTCATTGTGTATAGAAGCCTGGCTGCCTACTTTCTGGTTCAGGTCGTTGGAAATTCAGGCTATGCTTTGCTCCCTTTGCAAAAGGGCTCTGTTTTTGTGAAATGAAATCAGGGCATGCTGTTTGCTCAAGTCCAGTCCTCCTCAGATTCTACCATTAAGTTGTCTGTCTTAGTTTTTGACTGTGATAACAACTCTCCCTCCCCAATTCTGTTGTGTCTTCATGGGTGAGTTAGGGAAAAGTTCTGATTCTGAGTGACTGCAGCAGACACCACTGTAGACCATAAACTGTCGCAACAACTTAAAACACCACAACATCAAAAATCCCCAGGACGGAGATACATATATACAATAAGTGTGGTGCTGTGTAAACCATCACCTATGGAATGACTCCAATGCTGTGGTTGCTCAAAAGATTGTTGGAGTCTTTCTTCAAGATTGCCATCGGAGCTTGTAGCAGGTAGTCTTAGGTGTCCACAGAGGAACTCATTTTTAGATTGCATTTGATTTTTGGGAAATAGGCGAAAGCCATTTGTCAAGTGCTCCAGTTTATAAAGGAAATGTCAAATACGGCTAAGTTTTAAGGGTATACATTTTTTATATGCATATACTGTATGTTTTCACCATAGAGAGAGAGGGGGACAAAGAGACAGAGACAGAGAAAACTGTGAGATAGGAAAACTGACTGGTGGTCTGTAGCTCATGAACACATCATGAAAGTAGTTGCAAAAGGGGACTTCCAAAATTGGTTTTTGTTTTTTTAAACATCCATAACATCACCGGAGTAAGTGTTTAGTCTTTAACTACTTAGAAGGACAAATTTAATTTAGATGAGTACCTAGCATGTTTTGGGGAAAAGCCTCATTAGAGTCTTCTAGACAACTTGTCTAGTAGATGTACTCTTATTTTGAAAGACTTAATAAGCCAAACTTCCCCTTCCTTTACCTACTGCCCTGTACTGCTTCCACACCCAGTCAACTCAATAAACCAGCAAATCCTTGTTTACTTTGATAGTATCTCCCATACATCAGTATATTCTCTTCTGATATTTAATATCTCTCTTCTTGCAATTTCATGACTTTGATTACATTCTTACTAACCCTCCATTACTGGAATTTCCCTCCAAGTCTTCACTTGACAAAACTCTACTAATCCTTTAAAGTCCAGCTCAGACTCCACCTGTATGGACTTTGCTCACCTCCTGCACTCTTTTTCTCTGCCATTAAGCTTGTCACTCTAAATCGTTGTTGTGATTGTTGTGGTTAAGGTTATGTGTCAAATTGCCTAGGCCATGATTCTCAGTGATTTGGCAGATATTATGTAATCAGCCTCCATTTTATGATCTGATGTGAGCAGCCAATCAGTTGAAAGGGGAGTTTCCTTGGGGCATGGCTTGCATCCAATATATATAGATACTCTGGCAAAGCTCTCCCTCTCCGGATCCTGCATCCGACTTGTCATCCTCTGACCTCCATGTCTTTGGATGTGAGCCAGCAGCCTGCTATCTGACCTGCAGATTTGGGGTTTTGCCACCTCCCATAGCCCCATGAGCCAGGGGCCTGCCATCTGCCAGTTTAGGGTTTGTCAGCCCCTGCAACCATGTGAGAAAGGAGAAGCCTCCAGCCTGACATCTGACCCACGGATTTAGGACTTACCAGCCTCCACAACTGTGTGAGCCATTTCCTTGAAATAAATCTCTCTCTGTATCTATATATATGTATACATATATATATAGTCACACACCTCATAAAGTCTGTTAGGGCAATGTCCAACTGCATATATGTCCATGATCCTATAAGGTTATAACAGAGTTCAGAAATCCCAATCAGAGAATAGGACATAGTGAATGTAGGCATGTCACACTCAACAATCATGACAATTCTCAAAAACAAAGAAAAAAATTCTCCAAGCTGTTAAAGGATTGGATCTACTGAAAGCTACAAGGCTAATGAAAATGCCAGAGGGACCTATATCATATATGGAGAAATTGTTAATGACGTGGACTGAAGACCAAACACAAAAACGAATCCCTCTCAGCACGTTGATAATCACTGCTAAAGGCATGAAGTTTGTTGCAGATGCTTAAAGAAAAAGCAGGACCAGACCACGATATACAGTTTACTGCTAGCTCTGGGTGGTTCAAGCCCTTCAAACAATGTTTTTCGCTGCATAATGTGAAAGTGGGTGGTGAGTCTGTGAGTGCTGATGTGAAAGCAGCAGCAGAACTTGTTGAAGGCTTAGCTAAACTAATTGTAGAGAGAGGTTATTTGCCCTTCAGAACTCACAGAATATATTGTGGACATTAATCACAGAACATATCGTGGACATTAAGCAACACATGGTTGTATATGCTTTACTGGTTTTGCTCCTCTAGAAAACTCAGCCTAAGACAGTTGTATAGAGTAAAAACGCTATCACTGAAGGAGTTCAGTAAGATATTACTAAAAAAACAAAATCAAACCAGTTGCTGTTGAGTCAGTTCCAACTCATGTTGACCCCGTGTGTTGTGAAATGAAAACTGGACGGGTTTCTCAATCAAAGGGTAAATTCAGGATCAAAACCAAAGTGTGGTGTAAAAGGGCATCTTGAAGGATCTTTGTTGTGATGGAATGTTCTGTATCTTGACTGAAGTGGTGGGTGCATGAACCTGATAAAATTACACAGAACTATACACACAGACACACACACACCCACAAGTTCAAGCAAAACTGGGGAAATCTGGGTCATGCCTGTGGATTGCATTAATGTCAACATCCTGGATGTGATATTGTACTGTACTTTTGCAAGATGTTACCACTGCGGGGAAACTGAGTAAAGGGTATATGGGATCTCGCAGTACTTTCTTACAACTGCATGTAAATCTATAACTATTTCAAAATAAAAAATCTTAATTAAAAAATAGAGTTACAAAAATTTACAATGTAATTCTAAGTTTGTAAAAAGTATATATAGGTGTATATTCTACATTGGTAGAAAAAAACTGAAATGTTTTATAGAACAACAAAATCATCAAAATGCTATTAATACCTCTGGTTAGTGATTTCTTATTGTGTGTACTTCTATGTATTTTTCTAATTTCTGCCACAGTGGACATATTTTACTTTTGTAACCAGAAAAAACAACTCAGTGTGTGTGTGTGTGTGTGTGTGTGTGTGTGTGTGTGTGTGGAGGTGGGGTGATGGAGGGAAGAGTTTGTTTGTTTGGAGCTTTATTGTTAAAGAAGGCTAGAAAGCATAAGAAGTGGAGGTGAAGAATCTACTTGTCAGGGATTGAAAAGAGGGTGAAAAAAAACTGAGTTTTAAAATATACTTTATTTCTCCACTCCTACTCTGCCACAAGAGAAAAAGCTCCTGAGAACTGGCAGGTGTAGTTTGCTGATATCAGATGGAACTTGGCTGAAAGCAGAGAATACCAGAAAGATGTTTACCTGTGTTTTATTGACTCTGCAAAGGCATTTGACTGTGTGAATCATAACAAATTATGGATAACATTGTGAAGAGTGGGAATTCCAGAACACTTAATTGTGCTCGTGAGGAACCTGTACATAGACCAAGAGGCAGCCGTTTGAATAGAACAAGGGGATACCACATGGTTTAAAATCAGGAAAGATGTGTGTTAGGGTTGTATCCTTTCACTGTACTTATTCAATCTGTATGATGAGCAAATAATCTGAAAAGCAGAACTATATGAAGAGGAATGGTGCATCAGTATTGGAAGAAGACTCATTAACAACCTGCCATATGAAGATGACACATCTTTGCTTGCGGAAAGCAAAGAGGACTTGAAGCACTTACAGATGATGATCAAAGACTACAGTCTTCAGTATGGATTACACTTCAACATAAAGAAAACAAGAATCCTCACAACTGGACCAATAAGCAACATCATGATAAACGGAGAATAGACTGAAGATGCCAAGGATTTCATTTTACCTGGATCCACAATCATCACTCATGGAAGCAGCAGTCAAGAAATCAAACAGTGTATTGCATTGGGCAAATATGCTGCAAAAGACCTCTTTAAAGTATTGCCGGGTGGAAACCTCAGGTTCTGTTCGGTGTGACTTGTTGCAGCCAAAAAACAATAGGCCGAGGTGGGAGATCAGAAGGATGCCTTTATTTTGTTGTGCAAGGAAAGGAGCAATCAGGTTGCTGACTCCAAGACTGCTTAAGGCAGCTTGGGGAGATAGGCTTTTATAGAGAACAGACAAGGAAATACACATTTATCATGAATATTCAGGACTGGCCTTCACACAGGTGCTCAGGCCTTGGGGATGACTATATATTTTCTCTAGACAAGGTTTGATCCCCTGAGATGGAGAAAGAGGTTGATTTTCCTTCATTAGAATGTTAAATCTCCACCCAAAGGCAGGTTGAGGCCATCTATGTATGGCCCATTCTGTGATTACCTTGTCAAGGATAATTTCAGAAGAAAGTGCAGCTTATTCTGCTCCTTGTAGGAAGATAAGCCAGAGCCGTGTGTCTTAGAAGGATTGGGCTCTGAGGCTGCCTGCCTCAAAAGTGTTAAAAAGCAAAAATGTCACTTTGAGGACTAAGGTGTGCCTGACCCAAGCCATGGTATTTTCAACTCCTCATATGCATGCAACAGCTGGACAATGAGTAAGGAAAACCGAAGAAGAATTGATGCATTTGAATTATGCTGTTGGAGAAATGTATTGAATATACCATGGACTGCCAGAAGAACAAACAAATCTGTCCTGTAAGAAGTACAGCCAGAATGCTCCTTAGAAGCAAGGATGGCAGATTTCGCCTCACATACTTTGCATGTGTTATCAGGAGGGACCAGTCCCTGGAGAAGGACGTCAAGCCTGGTAAAGTAGAGGGTCGATGAAAGAGAAGAAAACCCTCAATGGGATGAATTGACTTAGTGGCTGTAATGATGGGCTCAAGCACAGCAACGATTTTAAGGATGGCACAGGACCTGTCAGTGTTTTGTTCTGTTGTACATAGCGTTGCTGTAAGTTGGAAACACTCAATGACACCCAATAACAACACTTTAGGTGCACACCTACACCCTGGTTTTAGATCAAAAGGTTTGAGACAATTAAGTCAGCCTTCATACAGGCCCCAAAATGGGAAGGCAGAGTTCAGCCAGGGAGTATTAACCTCAGGTGACCTGGTGCTTCCCCAGGGGCAGGGTGGTTCAGGTAGACTGATGAAAGTCATGGGGTTGTTCCTTGAGTCTGTAGCTCAATGGTTGGATCCTTTCAAGGCAGGGACCCTTTCAGCTAAGGCCCAGGAGGGGGACTTTCCAAAGGAAGAAGGTATGGGTAGGAAAGACTGTGCAAGGTTGGTTAGAGGGGGCAGGTTCATTGTTCATGAGACCACGAGGCACCTGGGAGCTGGGTCAGAGGCTGGGCTCATTTGAGGATCCAGTGAGAGGGTTTTCTTTTTGACTCAAAGGCTGGGGTAATTCTGAGGGCATGAGTAGGTGCTCTGGTATTGTAAGAGCCAGATGCTAGATACTAGCTGGGAGCAACATATTCTTTACCAGCTGGAAAATGGGAAGACATGATAGCTGTCTGTAGTTCCAGGCAGATCTTGATTTCCCTTCCCTAGAGACAGTTCCCTAGACCCAAGAGGAAGCCCTGAAATAGATCTCCCCTCATTCCTCAACTCCTCAGCTGTATGAGAGGTGGTAAGGGCTTGGGCTTTGGTTCAAATCCCAGGAAATCAGCTCCCAACAAGATGGACTCCCGATATCCTTGCCTTTTCTAACTCTGACGGATTAGCATCCACCTCCTCTGCACTCTGCCTCCTGACCTCTTCCTAAGCCTGGGCTCACTCATTTGCAGCCCTGCACCCACCACTTAGATCTAACGCATGACACTGCCCCTTTGGCCCTGACTTGTGGTTTTCCTTCTCGGGCAAATGACCTAACCTTTCAAAGCCTGTTTCTTCACATGAAAAATGAGGAAAGTATTACATATCTTATGGGATTATTATCAGCATCAAATGAGATAACGTAGGAAAAGTATTCAGTGCAATGCCTGGCCAAACAAAAATAAATGATCAATAAATTTGAGCTATGATTATCACCTCTGCAAGGAGGTGGGTATGGCACAGCATCCACTGTGTCTTGGGTTGGAACAAACTTGGGTCCTGAGTAACAAATGAGAGGGAAGAGTCTCAAGGTGGCATAGCAGTACATTCACCAGCAAAGGACATTCTCAGGTGTCCCCCAGATTACAGCATCACCATGGTGGTGGTGGTGGTGCCCCCAGGATGAGGACAGGATGCAGAAGGATCAGCGCCCTCCAAGGCCTAAAGCTGCTCAGATTCTGCCCCCATCCTAACCCTCAGGGTATCCCAGATTTGCCATGCACTGGAAATGAGGAAGCACAAATTTCCAGAAAAATCACAGTGAAAGAAAATCAACCTCAGAGACTGATAGAGATTGACTGAAATTAACTTTTGGCCAAAGAGAGATATGTGGCTGGAAGAAAGAAGAAAAATAGCAATTTGCTGTTCAGTGCTTGGGGCCTGATTCTCTCCTCTAGGTCCCTCCACCCAAAAGTGGTCTGGGGATCATCTTCGTGCGACAAATGGACTGGAGGGGAGGAAAAGGTGAAGACTACACATCTGGGCTTACACTGCTGTGACTGTACATGGAAGAGAAGCAGCTTCGTCGCTTTGGGGTGTTCAGACCTGGGCCTTATTAGCTGTCCACAGGCAGGAGAGGAAACCAGACAGAGCAGAGGAGGAGGAGGGTGACACATTGTGGCTGGTGATGCTGTTGGCTTTACACCATCAGAGCTAATAACCAGCTGCATTTATGAGGTGTCTGGTCTTTCGATAACCTCAGAGCAGCCCTCATCTCCCAACTTGCCCATAAATGGGGTGAGGGCCTTGCCTAAGGTCGGTCCCAAGTCAGAACTAGGACCTGTGGAGCAGGCCTTTCCCTAGTGGTGCCACAGGAGGAAACCCCCTGCGGGCCTTTCTCCACTCAGCCCCAGGCCTGTTCTCAACCCATGTTCTTCCCATGCTGCAGGCGGCTCCTCCCTTCTCCCCTCCAGTTTCCATCAGAAGCCACCACCACTGGCTCTACGCCCCAGGGCAACCCTCCCCACCTAGCGCCTGGAAGACTCTCCCAGCTTCCTCCTGCAGAAGGTCAGCACACAGACTATCTTTCTTTTAATGGTTTTATTGCTTCTTACCAAGGAGAAATAGACAGGACCACAAAACCAACAGTTACTTACACAATTTTTACCACCCTGGTCCCTCATCCATATTCATTCATTCATTCATTCATTTGTCCATTCAGTGAGTACTAATCGAGCACCTGTTAGGTGCCAGACAGTGGCACAGATACTGGAGATACAGCAATCAGTAAGACAGGCACAGACATGGTCACTGCTCTCACGGATCCTGATTCCCCTGAGACAATCATGGGAGCCCTGTTGACTTGTGCTGTCTGAGGTCCAGGGCCTATTAGGAAGCCCAGTGGGGACACTGCCTATCCGAGCCTGCATTTTAGCCAGAGGCAGGGCTAAACAGTCTGAACTGTTGACCTGGAGCAGCTGGAAGCAGTGCTAGTCCTGGTGGAGAAGGAAAGCCACACTTCAGGGCAAAAGGGGCAGTGTCATGTGTTAGATCTAAGGAGTAGGTGCAGGGCTGCAAATGAGTGAGCCCAGGCTTAGGAAGAGGTCAGGAGGCAGAGTGCAGAGGAGGTGGACACTAATCCGTCAGGGTTATAAAAGGCAAGACTGTCTGGAGTCCATCTTGCTGGGAGCTGATTGAATGGCACAAAATCAGAGGACTTAATGAGAGTAACAATAACAACAACAAGTTACATTAATCAGAGGACTTAATGATAGTAACAATAACAACAACAAGTTACATTAAACGTGTCTGTGGAAACCCTGGTGGTGTAGTGGTTAAGAGCTACAGCTGCTAACCAAAAGGTCAGCAGTTTGAATCTACCAGGCACTCCTTGGAAACTCTATGGGGAAGTTCTACTCTGTCCTACAGGGTTGCTATGAGTCAGAATTGACTTGACAGAAACAAGTTTGTTTTCTTTTTTTTGGTGTCAACCACCAAGCTAAGCACTTTACATACACATTCTCACATCAATGGTGTCTTAGTTACCTAGTGCTACTGTAACAAAAAATAACACAAGTGGGTGGCTTTAAAGAACAGGAATTTATTGTCTCACAGTTTTGGAGGCTAGGAGTCCTAATTCAGGGTCATCCACAGGGCTAGACTCACTCTCTTTTTCTCTGTGTAGGCTCTAGGGGATGATCCTTTTCTCTTTCCTCTTCTGTAGGCCTGGGGTCTTTATTGTACAAATCAATGAAACACATCTGAGAGCTTGCAACTCTGCCTTACAACATCTCAGCAATATCAAAACTAAATTCACAGGCCTTGGAACTCCATTCTGAAACCTGTAAAATCCTTCCACAGAGATTGTAACAGCCTTTGGCATTGTGTGAATGCCACTTTTACCAAACCTCTAAAGCAGCTTCAATTCATCTATTGACTTAGGGGAACTGACTGGGGGCACATCTGGGTCCGGGGCCTCATGGGAGCTGAAGCTCAGCCATGCTGTTTTTCTGTACCTCGTTGAACTCACTCAAAGCTGCGGTGCTTTTAGTTAGCACCAGGCAGCTGGGGCTGAAGGGATGGGGAGTGCAGAGGGAACATCCACAGTCCCTGCCAAATCCTACCCTTGCTCAAAGGCATCCCTCACACTTATTGATTAAGCACTGCTTGCGTTCAGCGCTGTTCTCGGAAGACTGAAAAAATATAGAAGCAGTTGAGGACCCAAGTTCTCCCTGCAAGGAGTCCACGGTCTAACAGGAGAGACCCAGGGCCTCCAGAGACGTTGGGTTGAGGACATCTCCAAAGCAACATGTTTCCAAATGTTGATGACGAGCTGATGAGGTGGCCCAGTCTGCCCTCTCCCACAACAAAAACAGAGCTGGAGAAGGCTTTGTGAATAGGGCTCTTGGACTTCTTCTCTAGGAAGGAGATCTAAAGGAGGTGTTGCTGGGAACTCCAGGTTCCACTCGGTGTGACTTCATCAGGATCAAAAAGACAGAGACTGAGTTGGGGAGAATGAAAGGCAACTTTATTTGTTGGTCAAGCAAGGAGACAGTCACGGCTAAGTGCCTTCCAAGACTGCCTCACAGGCAGCTTGTTCAGGATAGTTTATATAGGCAGGATCAGTTTCAGAATACAAAATAGTGTGCGCACAAGTGTGGAGCATTTTAGAATGAGTAAGCATTTTCTAAGGCCTAGGTTCAATACGCTGTGCAGGAGAAAGTTAGCCATTTTTGTTCATTAGCACGTTAACTCTCCACCCAGGGGCAGAGAATTTACCATGCATGAGACAGTTAATGAGCTAAAGGTCATCTGGAGTGCCAAGATGGAGGGCAGGACTGTTTCAGCCAATTCTGGCTAGCAGGTGGCTGTTCTCTTTTGTCACCTAGTTCAAGGAAGTCTCTGCAAAGAAAACAACTTCAGGAAATAGAGAGGAGACAGAGTAGGAACTAACCTGTAAGCCCCGTCTTAGAGAGAGCTAATTGCCAGAGCTGCTCATTTAGTCCCATTCAAAACTAAACATCTGCAATACTATTCAGCAATCAAAACGAACAAAATACTGTAAGTGCTACAACACGGATGACCCTCAAAAACATTATGTTAAGTGAAAGAAGCCAGACACAAAAGACACATATTGAATGGTTCCATTTATATGAAATGTCCAGAATAGACCAATCCATAGAGACAGAAAGTAGATTAGTGGTTGCCTGGGGATGGAGGTAGGAACAAGCAATAGAGATCTTATTGGGGTGATAGAAATGTTTCAAAACTGTGATAGTTGCACAACTCAGTAAATTTACTAAAAGTCGCTGAATTGTTTATACTTGAGTGTATTTTATGGTATGGAGTTTCTGAGTAGCACAAATATTTAAGTGCTCAACTACTAGTGGAAAGGCTGATGTTTCGAATCCACCCAGAGGCACCTTAGAAGACAGACCTATCTGTTTCTGAAAGGGCACAGCCTTGAAAACCTTATGAAGCAACTCTATTCTGTACACATGGGATTGACTCAAGGGCAACTAACAACAACAAATTTGTTTAAACACACACACACAAGTGTGTACGTCTTGAAGAAGCCTGAAGCATAGCACCTTTTAGACAAAGCCAAAGAGAAAATCCGTCCAACATAAATATGATCAGTTCCCCACAGGTGTTACTTTCTCATCAAACCTGATTTGACAGTTGGAAAGTTCCTCATCTCAAAGTCACAAAAGTAGTTTGGGGTAAGAAAGTTAGAAGAAGGATGGTGAATTTTGATTTAGGCATAAAAGCTGTGGTTACACACTGCATGGCTCAGGCAGGACTCAGTCTCAGACAGACTAGTGAGAACACCTCCCTCCAGTTTATCAAACTCCCACCAGGGGTACACAAGCCACTGTTGGCGGAACAGAAGATAAGGTTGAGATTTTACTGTTTTCACAACAGTGGCTCAGTGAAGAAGACAGAGATGACTTTGGGAATAAAAGAGCTAAATCTGCCCTTGGAAGACAGAGATAAGGAACACGAAGGGTAAAATGACAAAGTATTTGAGAAGTACCCACAATGAGTTAGATGCCCACTAAGCAAGAGCGAATCTCAGCAACATCAGGCTTGACAGCTGAGCCTTCAGGCTTGGGGGTGATATCCCACAGCAGGTGGTCAAGGAGATAGTACTGGAGTGATACACTACCTCCTTGTTCCTTCTCAGAGAAAGGGCTTCCTGAGATTTGGAAGGAAATCCACTAGTTTTCAAATTCTTGCTCTACCATTTTATTCATTCAGTTTATTTACTCAGAAAATATTTACTGAGCATCTATGTAGTGCCAGGATACACCGGGAACCAAAACAAACAAGGATGTCTGCTCTTATGGAACTTGCATTCTAGGGGGTGGAAAACAGACAACAAACAATAAACACGATCAGAAAGCAAATTGCAAGGTGTGTTAGAAGGCGATAGATAAATGTTGTGGGGCGAAAAGCTGGGTAAGATGGAGCACAGATGCAGGGATGGATTTAGATTTTTTAAATGGTGGCCCAGGAGGGCTCTGTTGAGAAGTCAATATTTGAACAAAGACTGGAAGGAGGTGAGGGAGAGAGTCACGTGGTTATCTCGGGGAAGAGCATTTCAGGGAGAGGAAACACCATGGTGGAAGTATCCCTGGCACATTCAAGGAACAGAAAGGAGGCCAGAGTGGTGGAGCAGAGTGAGCCAGGGGAGAGGAGTAATGGTGGCCTAGATGACAAGGCCCTAAGAGATGTCTTTGGTTTATATAGTGAGAGAAAGGGAGAGAATTGGAGAGATTCAAGCTTAGGGGAGATGTGTTCTGATTTATAGTTGAAAAGGTTTGAACAGGTTGCTGTGCTGTAGGACTGTTGGCAGCAAGGGCAAGGGTGGAAGCAGGAAGACAATATGGTAATCCAAGTGAAAGTCTATGAGACTAGGACCTGGGTGGTAGCCATTGTTACTATGTGCCGTAGAGTCGATTTTGACTCATAGTGAACCCATAGACCTTGCCTGATAGGGTTTCCAAGGCTGTAATCTTTTTTTTTTTTTTTTTTTCCTTTTTACAATTAATATGGGACTGGTTGAATAAATTCCTGCAAAAACAAAAAAACAAACACATAAACAAAAACAACTGAGGAGGAAGAGCTTCAATTTGCCAAGGCTTCACCAGTCACATGAGGTAAGAGCAGAAGTCTCTGAGGATTAGGGTGACGGCAGTTCAGGCTTTAGGACCATTGAGCAACTCCATCTCTTCTGGCTTTCCCTCCAGGATGGCAGCAGTAGCTCCACTGTGGGATCCCGGGACAGGCCATGCTACCATTTCCATAGACTGCTATGTTATTTTTATTGGATACTGTCGAGTAGATTGTGACTAACAGTGACCCCATGTGACAGAGTAGAACCACCCTATAGGGTGTTTTTTGTTTGTTTTTAATATCTTATTGTGGTTTAGGTGAAAATTTACATAGCAAATTAGGTTCTCATTTAACAATTTTTTATACATATTTTTCCATGACATTGGTCACATTTTTTCAAAATGTGTCAACATTTTCACTATTTGCATTCTGTTTGTTCTGTTTCCATTAATCTAATAATTTGATTATTTAAGGGAGCACAGTATTCACAGATGTTATTGTTTATTTTATAAGCCAATCTATTATTTGGATGAAAGGTGACTATCTTAGTTATAACAGAAATACCACAAATAGATGGCTTTAACGAACAAACATTTATTCTCTAACAACTTAGCAGGCAATGGCCTTGCCTTCCAGACTCTGGGTATTGCTACACTCTCTGGATTCTGGGTGGAGACCTCTCAGCCTTCGGCTTCAGCCCTGCCTCCAGGCCCACCAAGATGGCAACTCCACTCCCTTGGCTCTGGGTGGCCCCATTCTCCTAGTCCATTTGAGTGGCGACCCAACCCCCTCGGCCCCAGCAGACCCCATTCTTCTGCCCTTTAGGCACGGCCACCTCACCCCCTCAGCTTTGGGTTGTGGCCCCATCTCCCTGGCACTTGTGAATGGCAGCCCCGCACTCCATAACTGAGTTGGTGAAGATCTGACTCTTAAACCTAGGAGGCCATGGCCCCACCATTTGAAACTGAGAAGGCCTTGCTTCTCGTGATCCTTCCAACAGCTCTGCTGATCTCTGAGCTGCTCCAGGGATGATCCTTTTCTTTTCTTGGAGGACAAAAGATGTAGCTCTTTGGCCTGTTTCCTGCCTATAGAATTCCAAGAGGCAGATAGCATTCTTTCCTTTTGTTCTTTCTCTGTCCCCTTCAGTCTAAGCTGATGGGTTTTTTGCTGAGGTAGTTGATTAGATCCATCAGTCACAGGCTTACTTTCTTTAACAAAAGATTGTGTAGTCATGCCCTTGGTGAAAATTCTAGGACCCGTGACCCTAGTTTGTACTACAGAATTTTCCAAATATTTAAGTTTTGTTTTCATTTTACACATTTCATTTTTAAGTCCATCTCTTTCATCTTGCTTTTTACTATAAGAAACAAGGAGAAACCACGTGGCCCTTTAAGATCTTACTTAGAAATCTCAGCTAAATATCCAAGTTTGTCACTTATGCATTCTACCTTCCACCAAACACTTGAACATAATTCAGACAAGTTCTTGGAAGTGGACAGTGGCAGCACTGCAACCCTTTTCTGGGACCTCCCTGAAGGACAGTGGTGAAGAGAAATCCTCCCAGTGGGAAGAACTTTAAGCTGGTTGTCCATTTTGCTTGGAAAGAGAGATAGCCAGATGTGCGACTGTGTACTGATTCATGGGCTGTAGGCCAATGGTTTAACTGGATGGTCAGTGACTTGGAAAGGAACATGATTGGAAAATTGGTAACAAGGAGGTATGGGAAAGAGGCATATGGATAGACCTTTCTGAATGGGCCATAGAAGTGAAGATATTTGTGTCTCATGTGAATGTTCACCAAAGGATGACCTCAGCAGAGGAGGATTTTTAACAATAAGAGGATAGGATGATGTGTTCTGTGTATATCAGTTAGCCTCTTTCCCCAGCCACTCCTGTCATTGCCCAATGAGCTCATGAACAAAGTGGCCATGGTAGCAAGGATGGAGGTTATGCATGGGCTCAGCAATATGGACTTTCACTCACCAAGGTTGGCTTGGCTACATCCACTGCTGAGTGCCCCATCTGCCAGCAGCAGAGACCAACACTGAGTGTCTGATATGGCACCATTCCCAGGGGCAATCAGCCAGCAACCTGGTGGCAGGTTGACTACATTGGACCACTTCCATCATGGAAAGGGCAGCATTTTTTCTTACTGGGATAGACACTTACTCTAGATACAGATTTGCCTTCCCTGCATGCAATGCTTCTGCCAAAACTATTATCCATGGTCTTACAGAATGACTGTCATGGTATCCCACACAGCATTGCTTCAGATCAAGGAACTCACTTCACAGCAAATGAAGTGCAGCAATGGGCCCATGCTCATGGAATTCACTGGTTTTACCATTTTCCCCATCATCCTGGAGCAGCTACCTTGGTAGAACAATAGAATGGCCCTCTAAAGACACAATTACTGTGCCAGCTAGGTGGTGATACCTTGCAGGTTGGGGCAATGTTCTCCAGGAGTCTGTATATGCTCTAAATCAGTGTCCAATATATGGTGTTGCTTCTCCTATAGCCAAGATTCATTGGTCCAGGAATCAAGGGGTGGAAATGCGAGTGGCACCACTCACTATTACCCCTAGTGACCCACTCACAAAATTTTTGCCTCCTGTCCCAGTGACCCTATGCTGGTAGGAGGAATGCTCCCACCAGGAGACACAACACTGATTCCACTCAAATGGAAGTTAAGAATGCCATCTGACCACTTTGGGTTCCTCATGCCACTGGATCAACAGGCAAAGAAGAGGGTTACCATACTGGCTGGTGTGGTTGATCCTGATCACCAATGGGAAATCAGATTGATGTTACATAATATTACATAATGGAGGTGAAGAAGAGTATGTCTGGAATACAAGATCCCGTAGGACATCTCTTAGTACTACCATGCCCAGTGATCAATGGGAAAACTACAGTAACCCAATAACAACATGACTAACGGCCCAGACTCTTTAGGAATGAAGGTTTGGGTCACCCCACCAGGCAAAAAACCATGACCAGCTGAGATGCTTGCAAAAGGAATATGGAATTGGTAGTGGAAGAAGGTAGTTCCAAATACCAGCTATGACCACATGACCTGTTGCAGAAAGGAGGACTATAATTGTTTTGAGTATTTCTTCCTTGTTTTGTTATACATGTATGTGTGCATATATGCATACATACACACACACATATATATCAAATATCTTTGTTTTCTTCCCTCCCTTATTCCATTACTTATTATAAAATATAAGATGTAAATGGGGCTAGTGCATCTTCAGTTGTAGGCACGTTAGTCATGTTAGGCACAAGTATGACTTTATAACTGTCTTTATTTAGAGAGTATGTGTGGTTTAAGGAGATGTTTACAGGTGCCAAGTTGACAAGGGGTGGACTGTGATGGTTAAGGTTACGTGTCAACTTGGCCAAGCCATGATTCTCAGTGGGTTGGCAGATATTATTCAATCGTCTTCAATTTTGTGATCTGATATGAGCAGCCAATCAGTTGAATGGGGCGTTTCCTTGGGGGTGTGGCCTGCATCCAATACATATGGATGTTCTGACAATACTCACCCTCTCTCAGTCCTGCATCTGACTCATCATCCTCTGACCTCCAGTTCTTGGGATGTGAGCCAGCAGCCTATTGCCTGACCTGCAGATTTTGGAATTTGCCAGCTCCTGCAAGCCCGTGAGCCAGAAGCCTTCTGCTTGACATGCTAATTTTGGGTTCATCAGCCCCTGCAACCACATGAGTCAAGAGAAGCCTCCAGCTTGATGCCTGACCCATGGATTTGGGGCTTGCCAGCCTCCACAACTGTGCGAGCAATTTTTTAAAAAATAAATCACTCTCTATATATTTATACATGTCTACATATAAAATGCTTCAGTCCAGTACAACTAGATGGTGCCTGGCTACCACCACTGAATGCTCTGAAAGGGATCACGACAGAGGGTCCCGGACAGAGCTGGAGAATAATGTAGAACAAAATTCTAACTCACAGAAAAAGACCAGACTTACTGGCCTGACAGAGATTGGAGAAACTCCGAGAGTATGGCCCCTGGACACATTTAGCTCAGTAATGAAGTCACTTCTGAGGTTCACTCTTTAGCCAAAGGTAAGACAGTCCCATAAAACAAAATGAGACTAAAGGGGTACACCAGCCCAGGGGCAAGGACTAGAAGGCAGGAGGGGAGGGGACAAGAAAGCTGGTAATAGGGAACCCAAGGTCGAAAAGGGGAGAGTGTTGACATGTTGTGGGGTTGGTAACTAACGTCACAAAACGATATGTGTACTAACTGTTTAATGAGTAACTATTTGTTCTGTGAACCTTCATCTAAAGTACAATAATAAAATAAATAAATACTTTTTTAAAAATTGTGCAAAGGATATGAACAGACACTTCATCAAAGTAGACATTCAAGTGGCTAACAAATACATGAGGCAATGCTTACCATCATTAGCCATTAGAGAAATGCATATCAAAACTACAATGAGATACCATCTCACCCCAACAAGGCTGACACTAATCCAAAAAACACAAAATAATAAATGTTGGAGAGGTTGTGGAGAGACTGGAACACTTATGCACTGCTGGTGGGAATGTAAAATGGCACAACCACTTTGACACTTCCTTAAAAAGCTAGAAATAGAAGTATCATACGATCCAGCAATCCCACTCCTTGGAATATATCCTAGAGAAAGAAGAACCATCACGTGAATAGATATATGCACACCCATGTCCATTGCAGCACTGTTCATAATAGCAAAAAGATGGAAATAACCTAGGTACCCATCAGCAGACAAATGGATAAACAAATTATGAGAAAACAAAAAACAAACAAACAATAATACTTCACTTGTTTTGCTCCTCTAGGGAAGCCAGCTTATGACTCCATCAAAGGAATAAGCAGGCAAATTGTTGCACCTTGCAACTTCTGCCCTTAGGAAAGAGGCACAGTGCCTGGTAGATGGCTTTAGATTTTGGAGGCAACAGATACCACATTTAAGAACGCTGTTTTGACACTTTATTGAGTGACCCAAAGGCTTCAAGATTGAGTAGGACCCAGAGCAAGACAAAACTCTCCAGCTGGTTTTAACTCTTGGCACTTATGACTGCCACAGATCCAGTGGTGTTTGATGTGTCTATGTAGATCAGGATACCGTAAGGAACCTGTGGCAAGCCACAACAGGAGAATCACAACTGAGTCCCTTGAGGTTTTAAAATGAAGCCACGTACTCTTTGGCAAGTAACTATTCTCCTTTTGAGAATCGGTCTTGACTTGCGATTAAAAAAAAAACAAACCATTGCTGTCAATTCTGACTCATAGCGACCCCATAGTTCAGGGTAGAACTGCCCCATAGGGTTTCCAAGGAGCAGGTGGTGGATTCAAACTGCCAACCATTTGATTAGCAGCCCTATCTCTTAACCACTATGCCACCAGGGCTCCTAATTTGCTATTGGTGGATAAAAATTGAATTCCTATCAATGGACACTAAGTATACACACAATGTGGACAGCCCATCATGAAACTGATTTTATCTTATCCACAAAGCCATAAAGTCAAGCACACTTAACAGTACTCTCTCAAAAGGTCCTGAAGGTACAAGCAAGTTATTTGAACAGGTGACTCAGATTTCCAGTGTACCTAATTTGTCGTACTGCCACCTCTTTTGATGCATACCTATGATCTCATATAGAGTTCCTCCTAACTAGTTGGCTAGGGAGGAAAATGTTCCAGCCTGGTACATGATATTCTGACACCAGAAAGAAATGGACTGCTAATTACTTTATATCCCCTTAAGCCCTGAAAAATAATGGAGGAAAAAAGCACAACTTTGAAATAGAATACTGCACAGTTGACTTCGTAAAGTAACACGTGGATCTACAATGTAGATGCAATACCAACTTCTGGGAGTGACTAATGGTTTGGTCAGATGTTTGAAACAAACAAAATGGAGCATTGGTGACAGGAACGTTTGAGAAGTTTGCTGAAGGACCAATCAATTTAGGTAAGTTCGAGACTGTCTGTGTCTCGTTTAAGTGCCCACTAGAAGCCCCCACTGCAGAGAAGGTCATGGTGGCAAGAGTGAAGTATTCTCATAGCTCAAGAACACGGACTTCCCATTATCAAGGCTGACATGGCTATTGCCATTACTGAGTGTTCACTTTGCTGGCAGCAAAACCAACCCTAAACCCCTGATATATCACAATGCAAGAGGGCCAGCCACTACCTGGTGGCAGGTTGATTACACTCGGCTACTTCTATTATGAAGGGTAGTCTCCACTGGAAGAGATACTTTATCTGGACTTTAATTTGTCTTCCCTGATCTCCATGCTTTTTCCATGTATCACACACTCCACTGGTTCTAGCCAAAAAACTAATTTTACAATTTAAGAAGAAAATGGACTGATGCTTATAGGATTCAGCTCTTAACATGTATCCTAGTCACCCAGAAATAGCTAACTTTAAATATGAGTGAAATTGCTTATTGGAATCTTAGTTATGGCAAAGGCTAGGAGACAAGACCTTGAGAATTGGGGCTGAAGTATATGCTTTGAGCCAGTAGTGCTGTTTCTTCTATAACTCAAATATGTAGGTCCTGTAACCAATCATTATAAAAGTGTGTAGTATCTTTCATTATTACATCTAATGAGTCACTTAGAAAATTTTTGATTCTCATTTCCACAACTATGGGCTCTGCTGGTTTAGAGATTGTAGTAACCAATCAAGGAATGTTTCCATCAGAAGACACAAAAATGATGACATAGAAGTGAAAGCTGAAAGAGCCACTTGGCCATTTGGGGCTCCTCATACCATTTGACAAAGACACGTAACAGACTCCGTAAATCAGGCTCATCCATTGGTGAGATTGATTTAGAAGTGAGCAACGTAAGGAAGTAGTACTGTATGATTTATATTATATATATATGTGTGTGTGTGTGTTGTTGTTGTTGTTAGGTGCTGTTTCAGTCCGTTCCAACTCATAACTACCCCCAGGTACAACAGCACAAAACACTGTCTGGCCCTGAGCCATCCTCACAATCATTGTTATGCTTGAGCCCATTGTTGCAGCCTTTGTGTCAATCCATCTCATTGAGATTCCTCCTCTTTGTTGCTGACCCTCTACTTGACCAAGCAAGATGCCCTTCTCCAGGGACTGATCCCTCCTGATAACATGTCCAAAGTATGTAAGACATAGTCTTGCCATTCTTGCTTCTAAGGAGCTTTCTGGTTGTACTTCTTCCAAGATAGATTTGTTCATTCTTTTGGCAGTCCATGGTATAGTCAGTATTCTTCACCAACACCATAATTCAAAGGCATCAATTTTTCTTCAGTCTCCCTTGTTCATTGCCCAGCTTTCACGTGCATATGAGGCAATTGAAAACACCATGGCTTGGGTCAGGCACACTTTAGTCTTACAAAGTGACATCTTTGCTTTTTAACACTTTAAAGGGCTCTTTTGCAGCAGATTTGCCCAATGCAATGCATCGTCTGATTTCTTGACTGCTGCTTCCATGGGTGTTGATTGTGGATCCAAGTAAAATGAAATCCTTGACAACTTCAATGTTTTCTGTGTTTAGTATGATGTTGCTTATTGGTCCAGTAGTGAGGATTTTTATTTTCTTTATGTCGAGGTGTAATCATCAGTAAGTGCTTGAAGTCCTCTTCTTACTGATGAATCAGTAAGAACTCAATCCAGAAAAAATATATACCATATACCATATACATATATTCATCAGTAAGAACTCTCTCTATATATATATATGGTACATATTTTTTCTGGATTGAGTTTTTGGTTCAGAAACGGCACAGATATTGGCAACAGTAGTGGTTGCAATGAAGTTGAATTTCTAGCACAGAGTAGCACAGAATGGCAGCAGTAAACACCACAGCATCTAGTTAGTGCTCAGGGCAACAACTATGGTGGTTGTGGTTTTTTCAGCAGGCCGGTTCTAGGGTGTGGTTTCAGGTCCCTAGAAATGTAAGGTTACACCTAATTCTTTGGTCTTCTCTGCAAAGTACCCAATATTAAAAGAATTTCTGTTGCTTATAATTGAGCACCTTGACCGATACATATAGGTACTAGTTCCATTTGAAAGAGTTGAAGGATGCTTGAAAAGAAAGAATGGAAAGCAAGTCTAGAAAATATGACTGTGGAGCAACTGTGGGTTTCTGAACAGGGAACTGATATAATCAGTGCTGTGCTTCAGGAAAATGAAATTGTAGGGCAGATTTATTAGGAGGAAACTGAGATAAGGAGGTCAGTTAAGAGACCATTGCACTGTCGAACTGGGGGTGTTGAGGCTTGAACTAGATCGGGGGTAGTAGGGAGCAATCCCATTCCTGAAAGTGAGATTTGACTTTCTAATCACATGACTTTCTAGTCACAATTGCTAATATATTTTTCTGGGATTCTACTGAGAGAGTTACCAAACTCAAATCTGTCTGGATGTCACATGACAGTATCTTCTCAGTCTGGGTTCTAGTTTGCTTTGACACTCCCTGAACTTTGTTTGTCATGAGATCCTCAAAAATTGCACTTCTGAAGGGTGAGACAGTACACAATACTGGGGAAACCAGCACAACTTGTACAAGGAAAGGTCATGGAAACTCCATAGACACATCCAAACTCCCTGAGGGACTGAATTGCTGGGCAGAAAGCTGTGGGGACCATGGTCTCGGGGAACATCTAGCTCAATTGGTATAACACAGTTTATAAAGACAATGCTCTACATTCTACCTTGGTGAGTAGCGTCTGGGGGTCTCAAAATCCTGTGAGCAGCCATCTAAGATACTCCACTGGTCTCATCCCTTCAGGAGCAAGGGAGAATGAAGAGAACAGGATACAAGGAAAAAATTAGTCCAAAGGACTAAAGGACCACAGCTACCAAGGCCTCCACCAGACTGAGTCGAGTACAGCTAGATGGTGCCCGGCTACCACCACTGACTGCTCTGACCAGAATCACAACAGAGGGTTCTGGACAGAGCTGGATAAGGATGTAGAACAAAATTCTAACTCACAAAAAAAAAAAAAAAGACCAGATTTACTGGCCTAAAGGAGACTGGAGAAACCCCAAGAGTATGGCCCCCAGACACCCTTTTAGCTCAGTGGTGAAGTCACTTCCGAGGTTCACTGTTCAGCCAGGGATTGGACAGCCCCATAAAACAAAACGGACTAATGAGGCACAGCAGTCTAGGGACAAGGGCTAGAAGGTAGAAGGGGACAGGAAAGCTGGTGATAGGGAACCCAAGGTTGAGTAAGGACAGTGTTGATGTGTTGTGAGGTTGTTAACCATTTTCATAGGGCAACATGTGTACTAACTGTTTAATGAGAAACTATTTTGTTCTGTAAACCTTCATCTAAAGTGAGAATAGCAGCACAATTGGAAGAGAGTAGTTGATGTCACTGAACTGTGCGTGTAGAAATTTTTGAAAATTTGAAGTGGTGTATCTTTGGCTATGTATATTTTCACCAAAAAAAAAAAAAAAAGTCAAGAAGGGAGAGGGTTGACATGTCATGGGGTTGTTAACCAATGTCATAAAACAATATGTGTACTACAGTTTAATAAGAAACTATTTTTTCTGTAAACCTTCACCTGAAGTACAATAAAAAAAAAAAAAAGAAAGAAAAAAAATTGCACTTCTGCAAAGCAAGGTACTTGTGTAAGAAACATTGCTGAGGAGAAGCAATTGATGGGAAGGACAGAAGCTGAAAGACACAGACAATAGGCACGAGGCAAAACTATGAGTGAGCAGACAGTGTGAGGTCGGTGGAGAATAAAGAATATTTAGTAGGTAGAGATGAGGACAGTAGAAGAAAAGATGGAAGAGCTGGGTCAAAATAATGATGAGCAGCAGTCAGCTCCTCCTACTGCTGAGGGAGTGGTGGAGATCACCTAGTTGCTAGACCCAGGTTGGACCTGTACTAACTTCCAATCACCAGAATATGATCTAAGCCCTGGAAGGTTAGCTCTGAAGTGTCTGTAGGTTTGCCAAGATACCACTCTTCCTTATAGGGTATAGTTTCATAAACCCTCACCACACAGGGTAATCTGGATGAACATCTTTGTACTTTACAACCAAAAGAGGCTAACAGACTAGCTTTCCCATTGGCAACTGCATTCTGTACAAGCCGTACATTACAAATTTATGATCCAGTAGCTTTTATTCCCCCCGGTAGTAAGACTGGAAGCCTTTTTCATTCACCTCAAACTCACTGTGGTCATTTCCCTACCCTAAATAATCCGTGAGTGATGCAGCTTTAGAAATCTCACTCTTTACCCTGACCACCACCACCCTTTATTTTTTCTGGCACTCCAAGCAGAGACTTCTTGGGCAGTAGGTGCATCCACATCTACTGTCTGTCCTGAGATGTCCAGATGACTAAGTGCCATAGTATAACTTCCTGCTCAAAGAAAATAGAGCAGACATGTATGTGCTTGATGAAGGGAAATAGGTCGACGGGACAGAGGACCAGAATGTACCTGACTAGCTAAGAATTGTAATCTTTAGCTATACTCTGATTTTCCCTAACCTACTGCTACTCTGTCTCATACCCCTCTTTACCCTTCTTTTGCACCCTGACACTTTCTCCTTCCCTCTCCCCTCTCTCCATTTTTCTTCTTCTTCTTCCTTTTCTCTCTTTAGGACCCTGGGGTGGCATGGATAAACCCCAAAGAAGCATCTGCAGAATCCAAGTCTCCTTCTCCCAAAGAGTATCTGGTGATAAAAGAACGGATTTTTTCACAGCTAGGAGCAAACCGTTTTTTTACCTATAACATTGGCAAAGTTTAATTTTATTTACAAAAGTATGGAGAAACCAGCACTCTCATAGTGCTGGTGAAAGTACAAATCGGTATAACTCTGTATGAAAATGACAAATACGCGTGTCTTTTGACCTAACAGTTCCATTTCTAGGAATTTATTCTACAGGTCTACTTTATTTTTAATCTCTTTCAGGGAGTATACATTGAGAGGGGCTCTAATGAGAAAGAAGCATTCTTTGGAGTTCTTTGCAGCCCCTCATAGGAGATGACCCATGTTGTAGCCAACAGCCTGTCTTGATCGAGAATGGATGTTGTAGGTGACACCTTCCCCCATCAAACCTTCCTCTTATTTCTGCAACAGAACTACTCTCCTTACAGCTTGCAGCTGAAGAAATCAAACTGGTCACCAATTCAAACTATTCCTCCTTTCTGATAAATGACAGAGGATAAGAGGACTGTGATCATGTAACATGAGATTACATGGGCAAGAAATTATTAAAAAGCAGTATCTCAAGTTACTACTGCTATAAAGATATTTAATATTGTTGCACAGGAAATGCCAGAGCATTGTGCTAATTGGGAAGTCATTTTCAGTTCTGACCTCAAGCAGGAAAGACTCCTCTAGCCAGAGGGGCATTAAAACCTCTTTTTGTCACCACAACCTGTAATAAATACAGCCACTAGAGAGGAGAGAGGTCTCAGCTCGTTGCAAACTCAGAGACCTTGGGTTAGAAATTCAGAGTGCCAGCCTCACTCATCTATTCCCAGACTCAGCATCCAAACACTGTACCTACAGCATGTGCAGAAAGATGACATTTAGTAATAGGATCTTGCACGAAGAGGCAGACATCCCAGCGCAGAACAAGCTGTTATAAGAAGGTGAGACATGAGATGCCTGCAGAGAATTAGACCCAACCTGTCCCTCTGCTTTGGGGTCATCATCAGCATCATCTGAAGAGAAGCAAGAACTGGAGGTAAGAACCCATAGTGGGTTGTTTACCCGTGTAAACAGCCAGTTTACTGGTATAACCCTCATTCAGTCATTCTCAACATTTCCTTTTGCCATCTTAAAATTCTGAGCTTGGTGAATTCAGAAAGAATGTTAGAGTCATCTAGAGAAATAAGGAGGCTCTGGTGGCACAAAAGTTAAGCACTCGACTGCTAACTGAAGTGTAGGTGGTTTGAACCCACCCAGTAGCAGTTCTACTCTATCACATGGGGTCACTATGAGTCAAAAATCAACTTGATGGCACCTAACAACAGAGAAATAAAGATAAGCATTGTCTTTTACCAATTTCTTTCACATTGTTCCTGCCACACATTATGACAGTTCTTCATTTAGGAGAGGAATGGTAATTGTATAGAAAAACACTGGACTCACTGTGTTATGTAGGACAAGTCTTTCTGTGCTTTATTACCTTACCTGCAGTGCTAATTTTTATGGTTCTGTGGTACATTTACTGACAAGGCAAGAATCATTGGGGGTGGGACAGAATAATGTTGGGGTCTAGAGTGCCAAAAATAAATTGTGCATTTGAGAGCCTGAGAGAGAATGAGATATGAGCCCCTGACTGTAATTTTAGCTGTGTTCACTATGACGACAAGTGTTTGCCCTGTAATAATAAGTAGACTTTAAACCTAGGTATGAGTACAAGTCATTGTCAACAGGAGTGGCTCCAGAGAAATTCAAAGTAATTGCCTAAGACAAGACATCAGCCCACAACCAAATTCTCACCCTGAAGAACTGCACTACTAGCAAGTAGGAAATGGCAGACTTGATACAGCTCATTACGTAATGGACGAGGCACTGATTCTATCCAAGTCAACAAACATCCTCTGAGGCTTCAGAAGCCAGTCAGGCAAGCTATTTCAGCAAAGGAGAGGTGTGGTTCTGGCATGTGGTGACACACCGTGAACACCCAAGTTCTGTGGGGCTGATTAGTTGTGTAATAGATGGATGAGTCAAAGACCATGCTTCCTAGTCTGTCACCTGCTTGATATCTCCAAGGAACAGGCTCCAGTCGGTCACAGGCTCCATGCAGGCAATCCTGGGACTGATTGTGAGACCATAAAGTCACTATCAAGACCTGAATTTCAGCACAGTAAGTGGAGAGGTGAAATAAAGGGACTCTTGACTCATAGCCTTTAATAAACTGGTTGCCGTTGAGTCAATTTCGACTCATAGTGACCCTATAGAACAAAGTAGAATGCCCCAATAGGGTTTCCAAGGAGCGCCTGGTAGATTCGAACTGCAGACCTTTTGGTTAGCAGCTGAGCTCTTAACCACTGGACCACCAGGGTTCGTATCATATCCTTTAACAGGAAGAGGGTGATTTGGTCAGGAACTGTGTTTCTGTGAACATCTTCATTTTCTCCAGGGCATTGTGAATTTATGACGACAGCCTAAGGAAAGGAGCAAAGCAGGAGTCTACTCCCACAGATTAAGTATTCTAAGGCTGGGGGAGGGGAGGCTTTAGCCTCAGGATTGTCAGCTCTGACAAGACTCTTGCGGTCTGAAATGGTAGTTTCCATTTCTGGGATTAGTGAATCTCAGAGTTGGGGGAAAAAAATTAAAGAAACCATAGTGGCATAGTGGTTAAGAGCTATGGCTGCTAACCAAAAGGTCAGCAGTTCGAATCCACCAGGTCCTCCTTGGAAACCCTATCGGGCATTTCTACTCTGTCCTATAGGGTTGTTTTGAGTCAGAGTCGACCGGTTGGCAACTGTTTTTTTTTTTTTTTTCCCCATGCTTTTCTGTTGCCAGAGTCCTCTATTCCACTTCCAAGACGTGTGGCCATCCAACCTCTGATCTGAATCCATCCAAGTCAAGATATATCTTTTGCAGGAGTTCTGAGATTCTTCCTGAAATTGAGTGGAAATATAACTCGCAATGGCTTCTACTATTTGAGATAGCAACTCCTTGCCCATGTGCAGAACTACTCCTCAAGTTGTAGTATTTGCTGATTTCCATGGCCTAACTACTTCACACATGGCAGATTTCAAGCTATCAATATGATGTCACTGAACATAGAGCTGGGAAGAGATGTGCACCATCAGCATGAGCCAGCTGCAGTACACCACTGGTAAAGCACAGAAAAACCATATATGGTCTCTGTCTTAGAATACTTCCATGAGATGTTTACAGTCTGGTGATGCACAGTGCCTATCTCCACTCTTGACCTGTTGTAGAGAAATCATGTCAAAGGAGGAAATAAGATTTGTCTGATATGATTTTTTCTCAGTGAACCCATGTCGCTTCTTCGTAATTACAATGTACTCTTTTAGGTCCTTGTGAATCATTCTTTTAATGTTTACTTAAAATTATTTCCAGAAGCAATGTCAAACCTGTAATTCAGGGGATCTATCTTCTCCCTTTAAAAAATTGATACATTATTTTGCCTGTTTCTAATCTTTAACACTTTTACTATTCTCCACACACCCTCAAGTAGCTCCATGAGCAATTTCCATCTCCATGTTCTGTTCTTAAGTTTCATCCCTCAGAGTCTTGGAAACTCTATTTACACAGTTTATTACTCATGCTCTGTACGCAATTAACCTCTGTTTATCACTCATTATTAATAGGTGCTACATGCTGTGCAGAATCAAACTTGCTTCATGTGGCAGGAATCCTGCCTTGTAGTTCACAGTCCAGCTTGGAGATTGCTAGATAACTATGTTAGGAGGTAGGACGTGGTACGCGCCTTAAGAAAATAATTGATAAGATGAAATGGGAGCTTAGAAGTAGGAGAGGTCACTTCCAATTGGAGGAGATGCCTCGAGGAGGAGACACTTTTGAATTAGACCTTGAAAAGTATTAAAGATTTAGACACAGGCAGGAGGGGTTGGGTGATATTTCAAGCAGAGGAGGCTGTCATATGATCAAAAAGTTCAGAAGTGTGAAAAGGCTGGATGTATCCATGGAGAAGAATGAAGTTCAGCTTGGACAAAGTATAGCATAGTGTGGGGAACAGTAGGAGGTAAGACAAGAAATGTAGGTGGGGCCAGACCTTGGAGGGTTGTAAAAGTCAGCAGACAGGATTTGGCCTTTCAGTCGTAGTCAATGGGAGTCTTGGTAATTTCCTAAGCAAAGAATAAAGTCATGTACTTTTTAAGTCTATGCTGTTGTTGTTGCTGCTGTTTTTCTTTTCTTTTTTTTTTTTTGAGTTCTGCTCCACACTTTTCTCCCAGAAGCTGCTGTTTTTTAGCTGCCGTTCAGTCCTGTGCCATCCCTATGATCAGTTGCAGATCAGACCATTGTGATCCATACGGTTTTCAATGACTGATTTTCAGAAGTAGATCACCAAGCCTTTCTTCCTAGTCCATCTTAGTCTGGAAGCTCCATTGAAACCTGTTCAGTATTACAGCAACATGCAAACCACCACCGACAGACAAGTGGTAGCTGTGCGCATGAGGTGCATGCACTGGCTGGGGAGCAAACCCGGGTCTCCTGCATGGAAGGCAAGAATTCTACCATCAATGTCCCCCTTTTTATGTATAATAACTACTAAACTAAAAAAAAAAAAGTCAGTGTTCAGTTAGTTAACCTCTGATCCCTCTCAAATTTTTGGAGTTGTTGTGGTTGCTGTTATTAAAAATATTACCCAGAACAACCAGGCATGAGCCTTTTCTCAGTCAAGTCAGAAGCAGCTGTGCAGTTGGAGAGATGTGAGGAGGAGGAGGCAACTCTCAAATTCAATGAAGGCTGGAGTGGAAATGACCTTAGAATAATAATTGGGAGCCCGGGGTTGTAGTTTTGCATCTGTCACTGACTCACAGGACCCTTCCCTTCTTCAGGCCTCAGTTTCCCATCTGAACACTGAGGGAGCCCATTGGAGGGCCTCTGAGGGTCTTTACCACGCTGTGCATGGGAAGTGACCTCTGCTGTGCCAGTTTCTGCAGTACCTTAACCCCTCTCCACTGGCCCAGCATGGGCATGAAATGAATTCTCTCCACTATTCTGGCCTTACCTTTGGGATTTCTTTTGTCCTAAAATGCTGTACACAGAACTCTTGGTACAAGAAACATCAACCACAGTCCCCTTGATTCTATTACCCTTCTTAGGTCAATTTTGGCAAACACTGCAGAGATGTTTTTGGTGGGAGCAATGCTGGGGTGGGAAAACTTTAAAAAAAACAAACTACAAACTCTGTCCCCAAGGAAGGCTTGCCCTGGAGCACTGTTTAGAAAGTGGCTTTTAGAAAAATTATGGCTCACTAGAATTAACTAGGTTGTGTAACACTGTGAAGAGTGAGGTGGTTGGTAATGACAATCATCTTTATGGGATCAGGTCTTGAAAAGGAAGCAGCATTGTGAAATGGTCCTTTAATAGGAGTTCTATTCCTCCCGGATTCTCTAGCCCCGATACCTGGAGTTTCAGGTGAGCCTGGGACAGAGCTGACTGGTTTGGAGATACAGTTGATATCCTTTTGATATCAGCTGTCTCCACTGAGGGGTGAGACATTGCTGAAAAGATGGCAGTGGAGTGGAGAGTAGAGGCACACGTAGGGCTGAGAAGGAAGAAGAGGCATGCAGGGTCCTGAAAGCTCCCCAGGATCTTGCAGCACAACTATGAGTGGGCCATACCACTGGAGAGATCCTGCAGAGAAGGCACCTCATCTTCCCAGCAACTTCTATCATCCAGAAAGATGTTTACCTGTGTTTTATTGACTATGCAAAGTCAATAAACATGTATAGTCAGTGTTTATGTTGATCAAAAAAGATATTTACAATGAAGAAGTCATTGGCATTGTGAAATTCTATCATGGAATCTCTGCTGTCATTTCTATTATCATATTTTCCAACTACTGATCCTTGTTTCCAGCTTTCACCTTACAATCCCCAGTAATTACCAATGCATCCTGATTGCGTGTTTGATCAATTTCAGGCTGCAGAAGTTGGTAAAAATCTTCAATTTCTTCATCTTTAGCATTGAGGTTGGTGGGTAAATTTAAATAATAGTTGTATTAACTGGTATTCCTTGTAGGCATATGGATATTATCCTATCACTGACAGCCTTGTACTTCAGGATAGATCTTGAAATGTCCTTCTTGATGGTGAATGTGATGCCATTCTTCTTCAATTTTTCATTCCTGGAATAGTAGACCATATGATTGTCTGATTCAAAGTGGCCAATACCAGTCAATTTCAGCTCACTAATGCCTAGGAAAGGAGCCCTGGTGATACAGTGGTCAAAGTGCTCAGCTGCTAACTGCAAGGTAGGTGGTTCAAACCCACCAGCCGCTCAGCGGGAGGAAGATGTGGCAGTCTGCTTCTGTAAAGATTTACAGCTTTGAAAACCCTATTGTGCGGTTATGCTCTGTTCTATAAGGTTGCTATGTGTCAGAATCCACTCGCCAGCAGTGTATGGGTGGGTGGAATGCCTAGGATATCAATCTTTATGCCTTCCATTTCATTTTTAAGACTTCCAGTTTTCCGTGATTCATGCTTCATATATTCCACATTCCAATTATTAATGGATATTACAGCTATTAGTTCTCATTTTAAGTTTTGCCACGTCAGCAAATGAAGGTCCCAAAAGCTTTACTTCATCCACATCATTAAGGTTGACTCTACTTTGAGGAGGCAGCTCTTCCCCAGTTGTATTTTGGGTGCCTTCCAACCTGAGGGGCTCATCTTCTGGCACTGTATCAGACAATTGTTCCTCTGTTATCCATAAGGTTTTCACTGGTCAATTTTTCCAGAAGTAGGTCACCAGCCAGGTCCTTCTTCCAAAGTCTGTCTTGGTCTGGGAGCGCCACTGAAATCTGTCCTCCGTGGGTGACCCTGCTGGTATTTAAAATAAAGGTGGCATAGCTTCCAGCATCACAGTAACACACAAGCCACCACAGTACAACAAACTGACAGACGAGTGGTGGACCAGTCAGGCAGGGAAGGGGAAAAGAGACTCGGCTCCAAAATCCCTACTTCAATCCATGCTCTCTGTCTGTTTATAATGGGATAGCAAATTTAAATGTCTGCAGAGAACAGACAGGTATGTAAACAGGTGAAGCAAGCCAGGTGAGACGTGTGACAAACTGGACAGTACAATTTGATCTTGGCCCTGTATAATTGCCTTTGCTCACACTTCCTGTGATGTTGAGGGCTGATATAAAGCAGCCATTATGGAACCAGTGTAATCTGAATTATAAAGATGTTTGCAATGTCCCCTTTGTGAGGACACATGGAGAATTCCTGATTCCACTATCAATACTACATGGGTATTTCTTAATCAGTGATCTGTACTTTTATCCTCATGGAAATGGTGAACTACGTAACCAACAAGATGTGTTTGTGTAAGTTGTATTATCTACAACTCAGAGACAAATGTGGCTACACTCAGAAATGTGTCCATTATTACATTTTTTCTTTTTTCTTTTATCTTACCTATTTTTTTAAATCCTTACTTCCCATTAAGAGATTTTACTTGATGTAATACTTTCAATCAAAAATACGTATAATGTAGAAGTTAAAAGTCCCCTACATAGCCACCCTTTAGAAATAACCTCATCAAGAGTTTGATAGATTTTCTTCCAGTTTTATTTTACTGTATACACATACACACATGATAATATTTTTCTTTTACAGTTCTACAACTTGCTTTTCTCACTGAAAATAGTTTCATCATGTTTTCAAGTCAGAAGATAAGTGTCTTCCTGAGGAGGTTGAGTATGTATAGTTTTTTCATCCTCTATAGTAGAGGTCAGCAAGGGAGAAGGGGATTGGGAATGACCACTGTCTCAGCAACCAACAGTGTCTGTTTAACTGGTATGCTGGCTCTTCATTGCCTCTCTTCCATCTTTTTTCTAATTGCTGTTATTTCTTTTTCTCTAAAATGTATGTGATTTTCTTAAGCTTGTTCTCCACATCACACACAAATTTGACTACTGTGTAAAATCATGCTCTGTTTGCTATTTCTATTACACTGAAACCTGTCAGCACTGGAACTCAACAGGACTGACTAGTTTCTTCTGGTCTTAAAAATTTTCCATCTTTGGCAGGGTGCTTACCACTTTTCTATTGCTGTCTATTAAGAATCCTACCTCATAAACACCCAGCGAATTTTCCTTCTCTGACAAGTTTCTGTCTTACACACGTTCTGGCTTTCACAAGTTTCCTGTATATGTTTGTCTTGATCTCTTAGTTTGTGTGCAACAGAAATGCAACAAATGGGTGGCCATCTATAAGACCTAGTCATGATGCTGACCTGATCAGAGCAGAATGGATATACCCCAAACAAGAAAACCTAAGAAGCTCTCTTGCCTAACGGTAAGGATGCCTAGAGCTGGGAAAAAAAAACCTATGCCATGACTCAAGTACTTTCATGGGCCATTTAGATATATAAGATTGGTTCTTAAGTTAGAGCCTGGTGGTAAAGGGTGGAGCCTGGTGGTTTATGAGAGCAAAAGGAACTCTTTTAGACTCCCAAGAGGCAAAGATGGAAGCAAGATAGGAAGAGGGAAAAGTGACTAAAAAAAATCCCTAGTGGTGCAACAGCTAGAAGAACTTAAGAGGACAACTAATATTCAAAGTTGAGTTGTTAGTATTGTTTTGACATGAACTCCTCCACCTCTCCAAGTTATCAATATCAACTGCCCCTCAAATGAAGACCACGTGTGTGTTGGGGGTGGGGTGGGGTAGAAAGGTTGGAGGAAAGTAGCTGTGTTCCATGTCTAAGACCAGGTGCCATGGTGGGACGATCCTTAATCTAAGCTTATTCAGAAGAAGCATGATCTTAGAACAAAAGTAACCATGAGAATGTAAGTTCCCCAGACAGAAAAATTGGGGGAAGGTCATTGATTTTCACAAGTTAAAAAATGGGGACTTTAGATTAGACTAAATCTTCCCCCCACCCCAGGACTAACTGAGGGAGTCATTTGAGCTGAGACATAAGGGATCAGAATGAGCTAGACCTGAGAAGAACTGGGTGAAGAGCCTAAGCAGACACACAGCACTTGCAGAAGTTGGAAAGTATCTGGTGTGCTTAGAGAACAGAAAAGAGGCCAGTGCAAGGGGACTGTTATGAGTAGAGGAAACAATGAGATGACATCAGAGGAAAGCAAAATCCAGCTCAGGCAGTACCTGGTAGGCCAGGGTCAGAATTTGGGTTCTTATTCTAAGAGAGTTTTTAACAAAGAGGTGATGCTTTTTCTATTTTAAAAAGATCAATCTGGCAGCTATGGGCATAGATGTAGTTATAGGTAGCCATAGGAGTCCCTGGGTGATACAGTTAATGTGTTAGGCTGCTAATCAAAAGATTGGAGGTTGGAGTCCACCCAGAGGTACCTTGGAAGAAAGGACTGGCATTGAAAACCCCGTGGAGCACAGTTCTACTCTGACACACATGGAGTCTCCATGAATCAAGTTGAGACTCCACAGCAACTGGTGGTGGTGGATAGGTAAGTGTATCTACCTATAGACTGTAGGTAAACTAGAAGAGAGGTAAGACGATCCATTGGGAGGCTTTTGCAGGTTTTAAGGTGAGAAATGATAGTAGCTCAGACCTGGGTTAGATTAGACTAAATCTTGAGAGCTGAGTGACCATAGCTGATACCTTGCAGTTATCTGAAACTGACCTGACTATATCTTTGTCTGCCTTTCAAAGGAAATGGTGTCATTCATATCTTTGGAGATGAATTTCCATATTTTTTAGTTGACCTCCTAAAACTGGTCAGGGAGAGAAAAGGAATACACAGAATTTGAAAACCCTGCCAGGTCTTCTAATGTCCCATTTTTTAAGCAGAGCAAATTAGACATGATTAAGTTTTTAATCTGTAAAATGTAGCTAATCACAATAGCTTCTTCACAGGGTTGTGGTGAAGATTACATAATTAATATGTAAACTGCTTTAAAAGTGCCTGACACAAAATGAATATATGTATGTCTACTATTATTATTATTATTGTCATTATTATGCATTGTAAAATAAGGGGAATTGAGCTGGGCGGGAAATTCTAAGGAGGAAAGGGCCTGGAAGTTAACTCATTTTATCCTCACGAAGCTACAACTCTATGGCACAGGAGCTGTTATTAGACCCACTATATAGATAAAGAATGGGGCTCTGGTGGCCCGGATGGGGCCCTGGTGGCACAGTGGTTAAGTGCTATGTCTGCTAACCAAGAGATCAGCAGTTCAAATCCACCAGCTGCTCTTTGGAAACCCTATGGGGTAGTTCTACTCTGTCCTACAGGGTCGCTATGAGTCAGAATTGATTTGATGGCAACAGGTGTTATATAGACAAAGGAGCCCTGGTGGCACAGTGGTTAAGAGCTCAGATACTAACCAAAAGGTTGGCAGTTTGAATCCACCAGCTGCTCCTTGGAAACCCTATGCAGCAGCTCTACTCTGTCGTGCACGGTCGCTATGAGTCGGAATCAGCTCGATGGCAATGGGTTTGCTTTTTAGTTTATATAGACAAAGGAGCCCTGGTGGCATAGTGGTTAAAAGCTACGGCTATGAACCACAAGGTCAGCAGTTTGAAACTACCAGCCTCTCCTTGGAAACCCTATAGGGTTGCTATGAGTCGGAATCGCCTCAACGGCGATGGGTTTATATAGACTAAGAAACTAACTGTCCCCACTGAAAGACCACAAGCAGAGAAAAACCCAGTGTGAAGTTTATATCACAAAAAATAGACAGTAAAAGGAAGGAAAGGAGGAAGAAGGAAGAGAAAGAGGAAAGAAGGGAGGGACAGAGGGAGGGAGGAAGGGAAGAAATATAATGAAGAAAGAAACAAGGGAGGGAAGGAAGGAAATAATGATAATAAAAGTGTGGAATCAGTGGGGAAATTATGGGCTACTGCATCTAGCCATTTGGGAAAAATGGTTGTCTATTTTGGGAGAAAGTGAAGCTGAAGTCAATAAAGCGTCTCCATTCCATCTGCAGCAGTGTAGCAGTGTGGGTGGGATCAACTTCTCTATCCTACCTATCTGCGGTAGACTGGTGAGCTGGCTTAATTTAGTGCCCCAATAGGCTGCTTTTTCTTTTCTCATTTCTGAGTTAGGGTATTCACCTGGGGGAGGGGTGGAATCAGGTGGCTAGAGTCCTCTTAAACCCATTGTCGTCGAGTCGATTCCAACTCAGAGCGACCCTGTAGGACAGAGTAGAACTGCCCCATAGGGCTTCCACGGAGCGCCTGGTGGATTCAAACTCCAGTCTCTTGGTTAGCAGCCGTAGCTCTTAACCTCTACGCCACCAGGGTTTCCACCTTAGGATTGTAATAAACAACCCTGACTGCACATTAAACTCACCTGTGGAGCTTTTAAAACTACTGATACCTGGGTCGGGCCCCGGAGCAAATACTGTAAATCAGAACCTCTGGGATTGAGGCCCAGGCATCAGCATTCTTCAAAGCTCCCTAGATGATTCTAACGTGCAGTCATGGTTATTAATAACCACTGCTTTGCGGGAAATCATCCTACCAAATGGTATATTAAATGTTGGGTCCTTAGGAGCAAAACTGTTTATACAAGTTGTTTGTTAAGAGGTTTGATATTACCAGGTCCCTCCCCTTAGGGGGCCCTACTTGGCAGGCACACTTTGCATTTAGATTTTCCCTAAGGAATGTTAATTGCTTGAGCTGTCATAAAAGAGTGGAATTTTAAATTTCCCTAGAGTGAATGAGAGAATTTCAGTGTGACTGGACTCTGACTTGTATGTCTGTTTGCACGGTTCTCAAACTCAGCAAAGCCAGTGGGCTTGTTTTCTTGCCTTGTGTGACGCTAGAAATGCAGGATTTAATTTGGAAAAAGTAGTGCCTAGAAATTGTCAGGCCATTCTATATAACCTGAGGTGTGGAGGGAACCACAAGTCTATCTTAAGTTCCAAAAGTTCTGCCTTATCTTTCCAGGCCTTCTTGGTTTCAAAGTAGCCAGCCACCTGTTCTCAGCTTTGCCTAGAACTAAACAATGTCAGGAAGGAAAAAGATTATTTTAGGTCAGAAGCGTTCTGGGAAGTTTTAAATAACCTCGTCTCGCCTCGGGCGAGCACATTTCTTGGCCTCCTTCCCAATCTTGTGTGCGGGACAAGAACGCCCAAATCAGGGTCCGTTCTCTAGGCCTAAACTACTGAGCTTCTTCTGAGACTCCTGTTAACAGCTTCTTTTTCTGGAAAGGGTCCCTTTAGGATTAGACCAGTAAAGATAAAACTGAACTTTATCAGGCCTTCTGATCAGCCAGCAAGGGGAATATGTTGCTAGATTCCTGCATTTATGAATCAAGGAGTGCCTGCCTGGAGCAGTGCTGTAATAAAAGCAAAACACAGGTGCCCTACCATGGATTCCTACTAATGGTGACCCCATGTGTGTCAGAGTAGAACTGTGCTCCACAGAGATTTCAATGGCCGATTTTTTGGAGGTAGATCACCAGGCATTTCTTCTGAGGCACCTCTGGGTAGACTTGAACCTCCGACCTTTCCCTTAGCTGCCGAGCGAGTCAATCATTTGCACCACCGAGGGACTCCTAGTGTTGCAACAGGCACACAGAAATGTAAGTTATTCAGATAGAAATGTACAAAACATCTCAGATCTTTCAAGAAACATGTGAATGCTACCCTTCAGGGATGAGGACAAGATGTGAATGCAAGTGGCTTGATTGAGGAGTTTAAGGGTTTATTTGTGTGCTCAATTTGGATAAGCTCCTTGCTTACAGCATCCATCACAGATCTCTGATCTCCACATGGAATTCTAGCTGGAAGAAGCAAGAAGGCTCACTGAGGTCCCTCCAGGTCTAGGACACTGTCTCCTAGGGGTGGTGGAGTAAGAAAGAAGCCAGGGCTGGCCCCAGCCAGATGTGCGGGAAGGGCACAGCTGCTCTCTCCTTTAGTATTAGCCTTGTGCTCTTTGTCAGACTGTTATCCACCCATCACTTCCCAATAAACCCCTCATGTCTTTATGCCACACATCTTGAGTTCCCTTCCCCTTTATAGATTTTTTGAGCCCCCAAGTGAGGTCTTTATTAGGAAGTAAAAGGAGTAGAAAGAGCATCAGCCTGGGAATGAGAAGACCGGGGCTCTTGCACTGTGGACTAAGGATACTACTCTTCGTTGCTCTGGACCTCATTCCTATGTTTGTTAAAGAAAGGGAGGCTCTAAAGTTTCTGCCCCCCAACCGATGTAAGGTACAGCACCCGGTATCTCCTCTAACAGGGCAACTATATTGTCATTGCTTCATCTGTCTCCCCTAACCAGTTTGTGAGCTCAGTATGAGAGGGGCCATGTCTGTCTCATTCATCCTTATGTTCCCAGGACAGTAACAAGCATACCAGTACTCAAAAAGTGTATCTGTTGAGTGAGAAAGAGAGGAAGAAAGGGAAGAAGGAAGGGCAAAGGGAAGGAAGAAGAGAGGGAGGGAGAGAAGAAAGGAAGGAAGAAAGGAGGGTCAGATATTGCCCCAGGCCACTGGTGACCTATTTGCACGTTACTGTTGTTAGGTGCCATCCAGACTGCCTCACTCATAGTGTGGTCCAGCACTGACTTCACAATCGTTACTATGTTTGAGCCCATTGTTGCAGCCACTGTGTCAATCCGCCTCCTTGAGGGTCTTCCTCTTTTTTGCTGTCTACCCTATGAAGGATGATGTCCTTCTCCAGGGACTGGTCCCTCCTGATAACATGTCCAAAGCACATAAGACAAAGTCTCACCATCCTTGCTTCTAAGGAGCATTCTGTCTGTCCTTCCAAACCAAACCCATTGCCATCAAGTCGATCCTGAAAAAAGTAGAACTGCCCCAAAGGGTTTTCCAAGGAGTGACTGGTGGATTTGAACTGCTGACTTTTTGTTTAGCAGCTAAGCTCTTAACCACTGTACCACCAGGCTCCATCAGCATCAATAAAACCAAAAAACCAAACCTGTTGCCATTGAATCAATTCTGACTCATAGTGACCCTATAGGACAAAATAATACTGCTCCATAGGGTTTCCAAGGAGTGGCTGGTGGATATGAACTGCCAACTTTTTGGTTAGCAGCCCAACACTTAACTATTGCACCACCAGGGCTCCCTCAGCATCAGTAGCAGCTACCAATTTATTCAGCTTATTTCTGCCCACAGAGCCAGGACTTGGAGAAGGGAAGTGAGGCACTCACCTCAAGTGCAAAATCGGTGGCAAAGTGACTAAGAGCTCAGGCTGCTAACCAAAACGTTGGCAGTTCAAATCCACGAGTCACTCCCTGGAAAACTCTATGGGGCAGTTCCACTCTGCCCTATAGGGTTGCTATGAGTCGGAATCGACTTGACAGCACACAACAACAACAAAAAACTCAGTAATCATGATTAGTAATATATTTTAATGAGGTATTTAAAAAAAATCAAAATTAATGCAAAAAAAAAAATCCATGATGAACAAATTATCAAAATTTTAAATAAAGACAAAACCCCATCTCGCACTTGCTAAACTGAAATTACTCATTTACCTCATCCTAGTACTGGCCCTGACCAAATTCACTGTCACTTTAGGGCCTTTGCATTTACTGTTCTCTGTCTGGAATATTCCTCCCAGATCTTTGCATAGCTGACTCCTTCTCATCATTCAGGTTTTTGTTCAGATGTCAACTTCTCAGGAAGTGAATACCTTTCTTTGACTTCACTGTCTAAAATCTCCCAGCCCCTGCCCTACCCTTGCCCAGTTAATCTGTATTCCATTACTCTTTCATTTTTTTTAGAGCACTTATCACTATGAAATTATTTTCTTTATTTTTGTGTGTTTGTTTTCCTGCACTAAAATATAAGCCAATTTCTCTTATTGCCTAGCACATAGTACATGCTCAAAGAAGATTAGTTGAACGAACAAATGAATTAATGAAGATTTCTGTAAGATAATGAATGATGTACTTATCTATCAGACATCAATCTTTACATAGATTATCTCTTTCAAGCCTCTCAATACTCCTCTGAGATAGGTAACATTACCACTATTTTACATATGAGTAAACTGAGGCTTACAGAAGTTAAGAGGTATTTTCAAGGTCATATAGCTAGCAAGATAAGAATCAAAACCAAACCCATTGCCATCCAGTGGATTCTGACTCATAGCCACCCCACAGGGTTTCCAAGGTTGTAAATCTCTATGGAAGCTGACTGTCACATCTTTCTCCCACAGAACCACTGGTGGTTTCACACCACCAATCTTTTGGTAGCAGTCAATTGTTTCAACTACTGTGCCACGAGAGTGCCTTTATAGAAAGACAGTGAATGCTAAAATCTAGAATCTTAATACATTTCACCACATTTACTGCTACCACAAGGAGCCATGGTGTCTCAATGGTTAAATGCTAGGCTACTAACTGAAAGGTCAGCAGTTCAAACACATCAATGGCTCCTTGGGAGAAAAGACCTGGTGATCTGCTCCCATAAAAATTACAGCCTTGCACACATTAAAAAAGGGAAAAAATCAACAACTTAGTCCTACAACTTGAACAAATAGAAAAGGAGTAGCAAAAGAAGTTCACAGTCACCGGAAAAAAGGAAATGATAAAAATTAGAGCAGAAATCAATGAAACAGAAAAACAATAGAAAGAATCAACAAGACTAGAAGCTGGTTCTTTGAGAGGATCAATAAAATTGACAAACCACTGGCAGAATTGAAAAAGGAAAAAAATGAGAAGATGCAAATAATGAAAATAAGAAATGAGGGGAGGGAAAAACACTAAATAAAGTGTAAGTGGTAACGTTGGTGAAGAGTAAGACAGTACACAATATTGGGGACATCAGTACAACTTGACAAAGGCAAAGTCATAGAAGCTTCATAGACATATCCAAACTCCCTGAGGGACCAAATTACTAGGCTGAGGGCTGGGACCATGGTTTTGGGGGACATCTAACTCAACTGACATAACATAGTTTATAAAGAAAATGTTCTATATCCCACTTTTGTGAGTCACGTCTGGGGTCTTAAAAGCTTGTGAGCAGCCATCTAAGATACATCAACTGGTCCCACCCTGTCTGGAGAGAAGGAGAATGAAGAATACCAAAGATACAAGGGAAAGATTAGTCCAAAGGACTAATGGACCACAACTACCACAGCCTCCACCAGACTGAGTCCAGCACAACTAGATGGTGCCCAGCTACCACCACTGAATGCTCTGACAGGGATCACAATAGAGGGTCCTGAACAGAATGCGAGAAAAATGTAGAACAAAATTCAAACTCACAAAAAAAGACCAGACTTACTGGTCTGACAGAGACTGGAGAAACCCTGAGAGTATGGCCCCTGAACACTGTTTTAGCTCAGTACTGAAGTCACTCCTGAAGTTCACCCTTCAGCCAAAGATTAGACAGGTATATAAAACAAACAATAACACAGGTAATTCAGCCATGTATATGAGACTAAATGGGCACACAAGCCCAAAAGCAAAGAGGAGAAGGTAGGAAGGGACAGGAAAACTGGACAAATGGAACAGAGGAACCCAGGTTTGAGAAGGGGAGAGTGTTTACCCATTGTGGGGTTGGCAACCACTGTCACAAAACAATTTGTGTATTAATTGTTTAATGAGAAACTAATTTGTTCTGTAAACTTTCACCTAAAGCACAATTAAAAAAAAAAAAGAGATGGGTGACATTACAACAGAACAAACTGAGATAAAAAGGCTCATAACAGAATATTATGAAAAATTATACTCCAACAAATTTGAAAACCTAGAAGAAATGGACAAGTTTCTAGAAACACACTACCTACCTAAACTAACACAAATAGAGGTAGAATATTTGAATAGACCCATAACAAAAGAATAAATTGAAGATTCATAAAAAAAATTCCCAACAAAAAAAGGCCTGGCCCAGATAGCTTCACTGGAGAATTCTACCAAACATTCAGAGAAGAATTGACACCAGTTCCACTCTATTTCAGAACATAGAAAGGGAAGGAATATTCTCTAATTCATTCTGTGAAGCCAGCATAACCATGATACCAAAGCCAGGCATAGACACCACTATAAAAGAAAATTAAAGAACAATATACCTCATGAATACAGACACAAAATTTCTCAAAAAAACTCTAGCTGACCGAATTCAACAGCATATATATATGTGTGTGTATATATATATATATATATGTATATGAAACGATTATGATCAAATGGGATTCATACTAGGGATGCAAGAATGGGTAACATTAGAAAATCAATCAACATAGTTCACCACATGAATAAAGGAAAATAATCACATGATCATCTCAATCAATGCAGAAAAGGCATTTGATAAAATCCAACACCCTTTCCTGATAAAAACTTACACCAAATAGGAACAGAAGGGAAATTCCTCAGCGTAATTAAGAGCATATATGTAAAACAAACAGCCAACATTATTCTCAAAGGATAAAGATTGAAAGCATTTGGCTTGAGAACTGGAACAAGACAAGGATGCCCTTTATCATCATTCTTATTCAATATTGTACTGGAAGTTCTAGCTAGAACAATAAGGCAAGAAAGGGAAATAAAGGGTATCCAAATTGGAAAGAAAGAAGTAAAAATATCCTAATTCACAGATGATATGATCCCAGAGACTCCACAAGAAATTACTGGAAGTAATAGAAGATTTGGCAAAGCGGTAGGGTACAATGTCAACACACAAAAATCAGATGGGTTCCTCTACACTAACAAGAAGGACTCTGAAAAGGAAATAAAAAGACCATTTACAATAGCCCCCCAAAGGATAAGCCCTAGGAATAACCCTAACCAGGGATGTAAAAGACTTCTAGAAGGAAACCTATAAAATACTACTGCAAGAAACTAAAAGAGATCTACATAAATGGAAAAACGTCCCATGCTCATGGATTGGAAGACTTCATGTTGTGAAAACATCAATACTACCCAAACAGATCTATAGGTATAATGCAATCCCAATCCAAATTCCAACAACTTTCTTCAATAAAATGGAAAAACTAATCTCCAACTTAATATGGAGAGGAAGGAGGCCCTGAATAGCAAAAGCAATATTGAAGAAGAACAAGGGGACCTCTCACTTCCCAATCTCAAAACTTACTATACAACCATGGTAATCAAAACAGCATGGTTGTGGTTCAATGACAAACACGTAGATCGATGGAATAGAATTGAGAACTCAGAAATAAATCCATTCATCTATGGGCAGCCAATCTTTGACAAAGTGTCAAAGTCCATTCAATGGGGAAGAAATGGTCTCTTTAATAAATGGTACTGGCAAAATTGGATATCCATATACAGAAAAATGAATCAGAATCCATACTTCATGCCATACACAAAAAACTAACTCAAAATGGGTCCTAAACCTAAATGTTAAAGCTAAGACTATAAAGTTCCTGGAAGATAATATAGGGTCAAACCTAGGACATCTAGTTTTCGGCATAAATAATCTATCAAACAATACTAAAAAATGCATGAATTACAGAAGATAAATTAGATAACTGGGCCCTCCTAAAAATTAAATACTTATGCTTATCAAAAGATTTACCAAGAGAGTAAAAAGAGAACCTACAGAATGGGAAAAAAATCTTTGGCAATGACATATCTGATAAGAGTCTAATCTGTAAAGTATATAGAAAATTTCAATACCTCAACAACAAAAAGACAAACAATACAATAAAAAAAATGGGCAAAGGACATGAACAGACACTTCACCAAAAAGGACATTCAGGAGGCCAACAAACACATGAAAAGATACTCATGATTATTAGCCATTAACCCTCTAAAACCACTGCTGTTGAGTTGATTCCAACTCATAGCATCCCTACAGGATAGAGTAGAACTGCCCCATAGGGTTTCCAAGGAGCGGCTGGTGGATTCGGCCTTTTTGTTAGCAGCTGAGAAGCAAATCAAAACTACAATGAGATACTATTTCACCCCTGCAAAAAATGGCAGTGATTTAAAAAAAAAAAAAAAAAAAAAAAACAGAAAACAACAAATGCTGGAGAGGTTGTGGGGGAATTGTAACTCTTATACATTGCTGGTGGGATTGTAAAATGATACAACCACAATGGAAAATGGTATGCCATTTCCTCAAAAAGCTAGAAATAGAAATACCTTATGATCCAGTAATCCCACTCCTAGGTATAAGTCCCAGAGATATAAGAGCAGTGATACAAATAAATATGTGCACACCTATGTTCATTGCAGCATTATTCACAATAGCAAAAAGATGGAAACAATCTAAGTGCCCATTAACAGAAGAATGGATAAACAAATTGTGGTACATACATACAATGAAATACTATGCAACTATAAAGAATAATCAGGAGTCCACAAAACATAACAGATGAATCTGGAGGACATTATGCTGAGTGAAATAAATCAATCACAAAAGGACAAATTTTGTATGGTCTTACTTTCATAAAAAGTCAAGAATAGGTATACACACAGAAAGCAAAGTTCTTTGATTGTTACCAGGGATGGGAGGGGAGGGAGGGGAAATCACTTTCTAGATAAATAGTAGACACTTGTTATTTCTGGTGATGGGAAAGGCAATATCCAATATGGGTGAAGTCTGCACTTGTCCAAGGTAAATGAAGACACTAAGAAGTACATAAGAATAAGGGACAATTTTTGTAAATGTTATCACCTACAATTTTGCAACAATAATAGCAATCAAAAAATATGTGTGTGGTTACATAGGTATATATGTATCTGTGTACGTGTATAGGAAGGTACATGTGAGTATATGGGTGTGCATGTGCATGTATCTGCAGGCATATGTACATACAGGTTTATGTATGCTGCATATACATTCATATATATAATAAACCACATAGAGGGCACAGTTATGGATACTTCCTAGACATAACCAAACATCTCATGGGATTGATTTATTGGGCTTGAAGGCTTGGGAACATAGTCTCGTGGGACAACTGAGTCAACCGGCACAACATAGTTCGTAAAGATAATGTTCTATATCCTAGTTTGTTGAACAGCATCTGGGGCCTTAAAAGATTGCGAGCGGCCATCTAAGACACAACTATTGCTCTCTACTCTTCTGGAACTAAACAGAATGAAGGAAACCAAAGATTCAAATAAGAAACTAGACCACAGAACTACTAACCCACAGGAGCCACAGCTTCATCTAGCCTGAAACCAGAAGAACTAGGTGGTGCCTGGCTACTAATACTGACCATTCTGACCAGGGACACAATAGAAGCTCCTTGATAGAAAGGGAGAAAAATGTAGAACAAATCTTAGATTCCTAAAAAAGACCAGACTAACAGGACTGATAGAGACTAGAGGAATCCTTGAGACTATTGCCCTAAGATACCCTTTGAACTTGGAACTAAAGCCTCTCCTGGTGGTCACTGTCATGGATTCAATTGTGTCCCCCAAAATTATGTGTCAACTTGACTAGGCCATTATTCCCAGTATTGTGTGGTTGTCCTCCATTTTGTGATCTGATATAATTATCCTCTGTCATGGATTGAATTGTGTCCCCCCAAAATATCTGTCAGCTTGGCTGGGTCATGATTCCCAGTATTGTATAATTGTGTACCATTTTGTAATCTGATGTGATTTCCTTATGTGTTGTAAATTCAATCACTATGCTCTAATAAGATGGATTAGCAGCAGTTATACTGATGAGGTATACAAGATTGGATAGTGTCTTAAGCCAATCTCTTTTGAGATATAAAAGAGAGAAACGAGCAGAGACACATGGGAACCTCATACCACCAAGAAAGAAGTACCGGGATCAGAGTGCATCCTTTGGGCCTGAGGTTCCTGCGCTGAGTTGCTCCCGGACCAAGGGAAGACTGATGCCTCACGGGGACCTTCCTCCAGAGCCAACAGAGAAAGTCTTCTCCTTGAGCTCATGCCCTGAATTCGGACTTGTAGCCTACTGGACTATGAGAGAATAAACTTCTCTTTGTTAAAGTCATCCACTTGTGGTATTTCTGCTACAACATAACTAGATGACTATGACATCCTCCATTTTGTGATGTGTTGCAAATCTTAACCTCTATGTTAATGGGAGCCCCGGTGGTGCAGTGGTTAAGTTTTTGACTGCTAACCAAAGGCTGACAGTTTGAAACCACCAGCCACTCTTTGGAAACACTATGGGGCAGTTCTACTCTGTCTTGCAGGGTTGCTATGAGTCAGAATCAACTCGACAGCAATGGGTATGTGTTAATGAGTCAGGATAAATGTAGGGTGTATCTTGAGTCACAGCCTTACAAGAGTCACAGCCTTGCTTGAGTCACACCTTTTATTTTACAAGAGATAAAAGGAGAGAGAAGCAAGTAGAGAGGGAAGAGACCGCACTACCACCAAGAAAGAAGAGCCAGCAGCGGAGTGTATCCTTTGGTCCCAGGATCCCTGCCCTGAGAACCTCCTAGACCAAGGGAAAGATTGATGCTAAGACACATGAAGATCTCCAAGGAACGCTGGGCCCACAGAGACTGAAAGAGGACAAGGACCTTTCCCCCAGAGCCAACAGAGAGAGAAAGCCTTTCCCTAGAGTGGGCACCTTAAATTCAGACTTCTAGCCTGTTAAACTGTGAGAGAATAAATTTTTGTTTGTGAAAGCCATCTACTTGTGGTATTTCTGTTATAGCAGCACTACACAACTGAGACAGAATTTGTTGCCAGAGCAGAATGCTGTCTAACAGATACCTAAAATGTGGAAGCAGTTTTGGAATTGGGTAATTGATAAAGGCTGGAAGAGTTTTAAGGGGCCTAATAGTAAAAGCCACCACTCATCTTTCAGTTTGTCTTACTGATGTGGCTTGCATGTTGCTGTGATGAAGGAAGCTATGCTACCAGTATTTCAAATACCGGCAGAGTCACCCACAGTGGACGGGTTTCACTGGAGCTTCCAGAATAAGACAGACTAGGAAGAAGGATCTGATGATCTACTTTGGAAAAAAAAAAAAGGCCGGTGAAAACCTTATGATATATATATATAAGATGAGCCCCTCAAGTTGGAAGGCACTCAAAATACGATTGGGGAAGAGCTGCCTCCTCAAAGTAGAGTCGACCTTAATGACATGGATGGAGTAAAGTTTTCAGGACCTTCATTTGCTGATGTGGCGTGACTCAAAATGAGAAGAAACAGCTGCAAACATCCATTAATAATCGGAATGTGAAATGTAGGAAGTATGAATCTAGGAAAATTGGAAGTCGTCAAAAATGAAATGGAATGCATAAACAATATTCTAGGCATTAGTGAGCTGAAATGCACTGGTATTGGCCATTTTTAATTGGACAATCACGTGGTCTACTAAGCTGGGAATGACAAATTGAATAGGAATGGTGTGGCATTCATTGTCAAAAAGAACATCTCAAGATTTATCCTGAAGTACAACGCTGTCAGTGATGGATAATATCCATAAACCTACAAGAAAGACCAGTTACTATGGCTATTATTCCAATTTACGCACCAATCACTAAGGCCAAAGATGAAGAAATTGAAGATTTTTAGCAACTTCTACAGTCTGAAACTGATCAAACATGCAATTAAGATGCCTTGATAATTACTGGTGATTGGAATGCAAAAGTTGGAAACAACAAAGAAGGATCAGTAGTTGGAAAATACGGCCTTGGTAATAGAAATGACACCAGAGAACGCATGATATAGTTTTGAAAGATCAATAACTTATTCATTGCAATACCTTTTTACAACAATATAAATGGTGACTATACATGTAGACCTTGCTAGATGGCATACATAGGAATTAAATCGACTCCATATGTGCAAAGAAATGATAGAGAAGCTCAGTATCATCAGTCAGAGTAAGGCCAGGGGCCGCCTGTGGAACAGACCATCAATTGCTCATATGCAAGTTGAAGCTGAAGAAAATTAAAACAAATCCATGAGAGCCAAAGAACAGCCTTGTGTATATTCCACCCGAATTTAGAGACCACCTCAAGAATAGATTTGACACATTGAACACTAATGATCAAAGACCAGACAAGTTGTGGGATGACATCAAGGATATCATACGTAAAGCAAACAAACGGTCATTAAAAAGACAGAAAAGAAAGAAAAGACCAAAATGAATGTCAGAAGAGACTCTGAAACTTGCTCTTGAACCTAAAGCTAAAGGAAGAAATGATGAAGTAAGAGAGCTGAACAGAAGATTCTAAAAGGTAGCTCAAGAAGACATAGTAAAGTATTACAATGAAATGTGCAAAGACCTGGAGTTAAAAAACCAAAAGGGGAGAACATGCTCGGCACGTCTCAAGCTGAAAGAACTGAAAAACAAATTCAAGCCTCAAGTTGCAACGTTGAAAGATTCTATGGGCAAAATATGAGCAATGCAAAAGCATCAAAACAAGACGGAAGGAATACAGAGAGTCACCGTACCAAAAAGAATTGGTGGACATTCAGCCATTTTAGGAGGTAGTATATGATCAAAGACTGATGGTACTGAAGGAAGAAGTACATGGTACACTGAAGGCTTTGGTGAAAAACAAGGCTCCAGGAATTGATGGAATACCAACCGAGATGTTTCAACAAACAGATGCAACTCTGGAAGCGCTCATTGTCTATGCCAAGAGTTTGGAAGACAGCTACCTGGCCAACCAACTGCAAGACAGCCATATTTTTCCCCATTCCAAAGAAATGTAATCCAACAGAATGCAGAAATTATCAAACAATATCATTAATATTACATGTAAGTAAAATTTTGCTGAAGATAATTCAAAAATGGTTTCACCATATTTATTCAATCTGAGTAATGAGCAAGTAATCCAAGAACCTGGACTATATGAAGAAGAATGCACATTAAGATTGGAGGAAAACTATTTAACATCGACAGGGAGCTTCCAGAAATTCAGTCGGATTCGAAGAGGATGTAGACTGTGGGATATCATTGCTGACGTCAGATGGATCTTGGCTGAAAGCAGAGAATACCAGAAAGATGTTTACCTGTGTTTTATTGACCATGCAAAGGCATTCAACTGTGTGGATCATAACAAATTATGGATAACATTGTGAAGAATGGGAATTCCATAATACTTAATTGTACTCATAAGAATGCTGTACATAGATCAAAAGGCAGTCGTTCGAACAGAACAAGGAGGGTTCTACGTGGTTTAAAATCAAGAAAGGCGTGCGTCAGGGTTGTATCCTTTCACTATACTCATTCAATCTGTATAATGAGCAAACAATCCAAGAACCTGGACTATATGAAGAAGAACGTGCAACAAGATTGGAGGAAAACTCATTAACAACCTGCAATATGAAGATGACACAACCTTGCTTGCTGAAAGTGAAGAGGACTTGATGCACTTATTAATGAAGAGCAAAGACTACAGCCTTCAGTATGGATTACACCTCACCATAAAGAGAACAAAAATCCTGAAACTGGACCAATAAGCAACATCATGGTAAATGGAGAAAACACTGAAGTTGTCAAGGATTTCATTTTACTTAAATCTACAATTAATGTCCATGAAAGCAGCAGTCAAGAAATCATATGGCATATTGCATTGGACAAATGTGCTGCAAAAAGCCTCTTTAAAGTGTTGAAAAGCAAAGATGTCACTCTGAGGACTAAGCTGCGCCTGACCCAAGCCGTGATATTTTCAGTCACCTCATATGCATGCAACAGCTGGACAATGAATAAGGAAGACCAAAGAAGAATTGATGCATTTGAATTATGGTGTTGGCAAAGTGTATTGAATATACTATGGACTGCCAGAAGAACAAACAAATCTGTCTTGGAAGAAGTACAACCAGAATGCTCCTTAGAAGCAAGGATGGCGAGACTTCATCTCATGTACTTTGGACATGTTGTGAGGAGAGATCAGTCCCTGAAGAAGGATATTATGCTCGGTAAAGTCGAGGATCAGCAAAAAAGAGGACCCTCAAGGAGATGAATTGACACAGTGGCTGCAACAATGGGCTCAAACATAGCAACGATTGTGAGGATGGCACAGGACCAGGCAGTGATTCATTCTGTTGTACATGGAGTTGCTATGAGTCATAACTGACTGGATGGCACATAACAAGCAACAAAAAATAGTAAAAGCCTGGATTGCCTTGAAGAGATTGTTGGTAGAATTATGGATGTCAAAGGCGAATCTGGTGAGGGCTCAGAAGGAAGTCAGGAGAGCTATAGAGAAATTCTCTATAGTCTTAGAGAATATGTATGGCACCAGGAACAGAATGTTGCTAGAATGTGGACATTAAAGGTGCTTCTGGTAAGGCTCTAAAGGATAATGATGAACGTGTGACTGCACAATGGAGGAAGGAAGATGCTTTTTTCACAGTGGCAAAGAACTTACCTGAATTATGTTCAAATGTTTCGTGGAAGGTAGAACGTGTAGGTAATGAACTTGGATATCTGGCTGATGAGATTTCTAAGCAAAATCTTAAAGGGGCCGCGTGGTTTTTCCTTGTCACTTACAGTAAAATGTGAGAGGAAACAGATGGACTTAAAAATGAACGGTGAAAATGAAAACATAACTTAAAGATTTGGAAAATTCTGTTGTACAAACTAAGGACATGTGTCCTAGAATGCTCACCAAGGACATGACTACACAATCTTTTGTTAAAGAGATTAAGCCTGTGGCTGATGGATCTAACTAACCATCACAGCAGAAAACCCATCAGCTTAGACTAAAGGGGATAGAGAAAGAACAAAAGGAAAGAACGTTGTATGCCTCTTGGAATTCTATGGGCAGGAAACAGGCCAAAGGGGCTACATTTGTTGTCCTCCAAGAAAAGAAAAGGACCACCCCTTCAGCATCTTGGAGATCAGAAGAATCATTCAGAGGAGCATGGGAAGCAGGCTCTTCTTGGTTTCAGAGTGGAGCCATGGTCTCCTGGATCTCAAAGGGTGGGGCCAGAGCCTCCTACGCTTCAAAGAGTAAGATCTTTGCCAACTCTATTCCGAAGTGTGGGGTTGCCATTAAGGTGTGCCAGGGGGATGGGGCTGCCACCCAAGTCTGAGGTAGTGGGGCTGCCATGCTCGAAAGGCAGAAGAACGGGGCCTTCCAGGGCCAAGGGGGTGCAGTCGCCACTCAGCTGGACTGGGAGAATGGGGCTGCCCAAACCCGAGGGAGTAGAGTTGTCATCCCAGTGGGCCTGGAAGGCAGAAATGAAGCCCAGAGCTGAGGGGCCTTCTCTCAGAATCCAGAGGGTATGACTAACACCCAGAGTCTGGAGGGCAGAACCATTGCCAAATAGTCTCAGAGAACAGAGGATTATTTTCAAGACATTTCATGCAACGTGTTCTGCTGGTTTTGGTTTTGCTTGGTACCTTTAACCCTTCTTTTCCTCCAGCTTCTCCCATTTGTAATAGAAATGTCCACCTTGTGCCTTTTCCACCATTGTACTTTGGAAACAGATAACTTGTAGTCTAGATTTCACAGGTTCACAGATGAAAGCGAATTTTGCCCTAGGGTGGAATATGCCTAAAGTCTCACTCATACTTGATTTAGATGATTCCGAAGATGAGATTTTTGGCTTGGCGTTGATTTAAGACTTTTGCAATGATGTGATGGGGTGAATGTGTTTTGCCTATGGCAAGGACATGACTTCGGGGGGCCAAAGGTTGGAATGTTATGAACTGAATTATATCCCCCAAAAAATACGTGTTGTAAATCCTAACCTCTGTGCCTGTGGTTATAATAGCATTTGGGAATGAGTTATCTCTGTTATGTTAATGAGGCAGGATTAGCGTAGGGTATATCTTGAGTCAATCTCTTTTGATTAAACAAGCAAGCAAAGCAGAAATGGGGGAAGACTGATGCCAGGTCACATGGAGATTTCCAAGGAATTAAGAAACACGTGAAAGAGGCAAGGACCTTCCCCCAGAGCCAACAGAGGGAAAAAAGCCTTCAACTAGAGCCAGTGCTCTGAATTTGTACTTCTAAAGACGCAGCGAGGGAGCAGATCTTTCAGGACAAGGAAAGAGCATCGGAGCAAGGAATCTCCAGTTCTTTTTGGAGAATGGTATGGTATGGTGAGAGTGGGGCATTGGGTTGGAGGTGGTGTGGTGGGAGGGCTGAGGCTGGACAATGTGGTGTGAGATTAAAACAGAAAAGTAAGGGACAGATTTTATAGGGCTTTGAGCAATGCTGAGGAACATGGGGTCAAAAAAAGCCAAAGTTGCAGAAAGTAAAATACAGGCATACTTCAGTTTACTGTGCATCGTAGATATTGTGTTTTTTGCAAATTGAAGGTTTGTGGCAACCTTGTGTCTATCCATCAGCGCCATTTTTCCAACAGCACATACTCATTTCGTGTCTCTGTGTCACTTTTTGGTAATTCCTGCAATATTTCAAACTTTTTCAGTATTATTATATCTGTGATCAGTGAACTTTGATGTTACTATTGTAATTGTTTTGGGGTACCACGAACCATGCCCATATAAGATGGCAAACTTAAATGATAAATGTTGTATGTGTTCTGACTGCAACACCAAATGGCTGTTCACCCATCTCTCTCCCTCTCCTCGAGCCTTCCTATTCCCTGACACAAGACAATATCAAAATTAGGCCAATTAATACTCCTACAATGGTCTCTAAGTGTTCAAGGGAAAGGAAGAGTTGCACATCTCTTTAAATCTTTTAAATCAAAAGCTAGAAATGATTAAGCTTAGTGGGGAAGGCATGTTGAAAACCAAGATAGGCCAAAAGCTAGGTCTCTTGTGCCAAACAGTTAGCCAAGTTGTCAATGCAAAGGAAAAGTTCTTGAAATAAATTACAAGTGCCACTCCAGTGAACACACAAATGATAAAGCTAAACAGCCTTATTGCTGTTATGGAGAATTTTAGTGGTCTGGATAGAATATTAAACCAGCCACACCTTTCCCTTAAGCCAAAACCTAATCCAGAGCAAGGCCCTGACTCTCTTCAATTCTATGAAGGCTGAGAAAGGTGAAGAAGCTGCAGAAAAAAAGTTTAAAGCTTGCAGAGGTTGGTTCATGAGGTTCGAAGCCATCTCCATAACATAAAAGTGCAAGGTGAAGCAGCAAGTGCTGATGTAGAAGCTGCAGTAAGTTATCCAGAAGGTCTTGCTAAGATAATTGATGAAGGTGGCTACACTAACCAATAGATTTTCAGTGTAGACAAAATAACCTTATATTGTAAGAAGATGCCATCTAGGACTTTCAAAGCTAGAGAGGAGAAGTCAATGCTGGCTTCAAAGGACAGGCTGACTCTCTTGTTAGGGGTTAATGTAGCTGGTGACTTTAAGTTGAAGCCAATGCTCATTGTCCATTCCAAAAATCCTAGGGCCCTTCAGAATTACACTAAGTCTACTCTGCCTGTGCTCTATAAACGGAACAGCAAAGCCTGATGATGGCACATCTGTTTACAACATGGTTTATTGAATATTTTAAGCCCACTGTTGAGACCTACTGCTCAGAAAGAAAGATTTCTTTCAAAATATTACTGTTCATTGACAAGGCACCTCATCACCCAAGAGATCTGATGGAGATGTACAAGATTAATGTTGTTTTTATGCCTGCTAACACAACATTCATTCTGCAGTCCATGGATCAAGGACTAATTTTGACTTTCAAATCTTATTATTTAATAAATACATTTCATAAGGCTGTAGCTGCCATAGACAGTGATTCCTCTGACGGATCTGGGCAAAGTAAATTAAAAACCTTCTGGAAAGGATTCACCATTCTAGATAGCATTAAGAATATTTGTGATTCACGGGAGGAGGTCAAAATATCAACATTCACAGGAGTTTGGAAGTTGATTCCAACCCTCACGGATGACTTTGAGGGGTTCAAGACTTCATTTGAAGAAGTAACTGCAGATGTCACGGAAATAGCGAGAGAACTAGAAGTGCAACCTGAAGATGCGACTGAATTGCTGCAATCTGATGATAAAACTTTAATGGATGAGGAGTTGCTTCTTACGGATGAGAAAAGAAAGTGGTATCTTGAGATGGAATCTACTCCTGGTGAAGATGCCGTGAATATTGTTGAAATGACAACAAACGATTTAGAATATTACATAAACTTAGTTGATAAAGCAGTAGCAGGGTTTGAGAGGATTGATTCCATTTTTGTGTGTGTGTGTGATTTAGGTGAAAGTTTACAGAGTAAATTAGTTTCTCATTAAACAGTTAATACACAAATTGTTTTGTGACATTGGTTGCCAACCCTATGTATCAACACTCTCCCCTTCTCCATCCCAGGTTCCCTGTTTCCATTCGTCCAGTTTTCCTGTCTCTTCCTGCCTTCTCATCTTTGCTTTTGGGCGGGTGTGCCCATGATTGAACTATGAAGCATGACTTTCATGTGTTATTGTTGGCCCTATTAAAAAAAAAAAAAAAAAAAAACCCGTTGCCATCGAGTTGATTCCAACTAATAGTGACCGTATAGACCTGTCTAATCTTTGGCTGAAGGGTGAACCTCAGGAGTGACTTCAGTACTGAGTTAAAAGGATGTCTGGGGGCCATACTCTCAGGGTTTCTCCAGTCTGTCAGACCAGCAATCCTGGTCTTTGTGTGTGTGTGTGTGTGTGTGTGAATTTGAATTTTGTTCTACATTTTTCTCCCACTCTGTCCAGGACCCTTTATTGTGATCCCTGCCAGAGCAGTCAGTGGTGGTAACCAGGTACCATCTAGTTGTTCTGTGCTCAGTCTGGTGGAGGTTGTAGCAGTTGTGGTCCATTAGTCCTCTGGACTAATCTTTCCCTTGTATCTTTGCTCTCCTTCATTCTTCTTTGCTCCAGTCAGGATGGGACCAGTAGATGCATCTTAGATGGCCGCTCGTGGATTGACTCCAATTTTGAAAGAAGTTCTACTGTGGGTAAAACACTATCAAACAGCATTGCAAGCTACAGAGAAATCTTTCGTGAAAGGAAGAGTCAATCTATGCAGCAAACTTCACTGTTGTCTTCTTTTAAGAAATTCCCACTCACCCTAACCTTCAGCAACTATCACCCATATCAGGCAGCAGCCATCAACATTAAGGCAAGACCCTCCACCAGCAAAAAGATTACGACTTGCTGAAGGCTCAGATTGTGGTTAGCATTTATTAGCAATAAAGTATTTTTTAATTTGGGTAAGTACATTGTTCTAGACATAATGCTATTGCACACTGTTATGGATTGAATTATGTTCCCCCAAAATGCGTGTAAACTTGGCTAGGCCACGATTCCCAGTATTGTGTGATTGTCCACCGTTTTGTCATCTGATGTGATTTTCCTATGTGTTGTAAATTCTTCCCCTATGTTAATGAGGTGGAATTAGGGGCAGTTATGTTAATAAGGCAGGACTCAATCTACAAGATTAGGTTTTGTGTTAAATCACTCTTTTGAGATGTAAAAGAGAGAAGCGACAGCGGAGAGACTGGCGGGGTGGGGGTGGAGGGGATGGGACACCTCATACCACCAAGAAAGAAGCACTGGAGCATAGCGCGTTCTTTGGATCCAGGGTTCCTGCACTGAGAAGCTCCAAGACCAGGGGAAGATTGATGACAAGGACCTTCCCCCAGAGCCAACACAGAGAGAAAGCCTTCCCCTGGAGCTGGCATGCGGAATTTGGACTTCTAGCCTCCTAGACTGTAAGAGAATAAATTTGTTTGTTAAAGCCATCCACTTGTGGTATTTCTGTTATAGCAGCACCAGTTAATAACTAAGACACACACTTAATAGACTACCAAAACCCCGTTGCTGTCAAGTCGATTCTGACTCATAGTGCCCTTATAGGACAGAGTAAATCTGCTGGATAGGGTTTCCAAGGAGCAGCTGGTGGATTCAAACTGCCCACCTTTATGGTTAGCAGCCGTAGCTCACTGTAGCTCTTAATCACTGTGCCACCAGGGCTCCTAATAGACTACAGTATAGTGTAAACATAACTTTTACATGCAGTGGGAAACCAAAATATTCATGTGACTCGCTTTATTGCAATATTCGCTTTATTGTGGCGGTCTGGAATCAAACCTTCAATATCTCCGAGGTATGCCTGTAAGCAAAAAGCTATTTAAAAATAAAAAGAAAAGGCAAAATAAGGACAAAATGAAAAGGTGCAGATTATGGGCAGGACCGCAGAGCCCAAAGCTCCTTATTGGATGCTGATCATGTCATACAGAGATTGGTCTAGGATAGTCACAGGACTGGAAGATTGGGGTGGACGATTATCCTTTGTTGTCTTTCTGACTTGAATTCTTGAGAAATTCAAGCAAATTGTTTTCAGCCTAGTATTAACTGGGGACCTTGTGTAGGAAACACATCACTGTTGCAGCTCCCAAATACCTGTACCCATAGTTTTCATTTCTTCTTACTCTTTACACCCAGATCATCTGATTTCTGGTCCTTCCACTCTTCCAAATTGGCTTTCTAGGTCTAGGCGTTCTCAAAACATTTTTCTGGTACAACCATCACACAGACACTCTTAGAGTCAGGAGCAATTTCTGCCTCTAATTGGAAGTCCCCTCTCATTGAAGAAAATACATTATTATGGAAAACAAGGCACATCATCCTTAAGGAAGCTCTATTACTCACATGCTGGTACTTCATCTATTATTGAGACAATTTGCCATGGACTGAGATCCAACTGAGCTGGTGACACGGCAGTGGTCACCTGGAGTGCCCGCTCCAGAATTCACTAGCCTTTTCTCATTCCTAATTGACCATGATCCCATATCTCTCTAAGGTACCCATGACACTCCTTTTACTACATCTTTCTTCTTTGAATTTACCATCATCACTCCATTTTATATGAAGGAGCCCTGGTTGCACAACGGTTAAGCACTCAGCTACTAACTGAAAGGCTGGCAGTTCAAGCTCATCCAGTGGCTGCGCGGGAAAAGACCTGGTGATTGGCACCCGTAAAGACTGCTGTTACCTTGTGCCATTGCATCAATTCCAACTCATAACGACCCTACATAACAGAGTAGAACTGCCCCATAGGTTTTCCTAGGCTGTAATCTTTATGGGGGCAGATTGTCAGGTCTTTTCTCCAGTGAAGCCTCTGGTGGATTCAAACCACCGACCTTTCAGTTAGCAGCAGGGCACTTAAACATTGCACCGCCAGGGCTATATCCCATAGGGATTACAGCCCAGAAAATCCTATGGGGCAGTTCTACTCCGTCACATGGGGTCGCTTAGCATAGGAATTGACTCAACAGCACCTAACAGCAACGTTTTTACATTGTTATTGTTAGATGTCTTCGAGTTGGTTCTGACTCACAGCAACCATATGTACAACAGAACGAAATGCTGTCCTGTCCTGCACCATCCTCACGAGGGTTGCTATGCTTGAGCCCATTGTGGCAGCCACTGTGCCAATCCATCTTGAAGGTTTTCCTCTCTTTTGCTGACCCTCTGCTTTACTAAGCATGATGTCCTTCACCAGTGACTGGCCCCTCCTGATAACATGCCCAAAATACGTGAGAAAAAGTCTCACAATCCTTGCTTCTAAGGAGTATTCTGGCTGTACTTCTTCCAAGACAGATTTGTTTGTTCTTCTGGCAGTCCATGGTATATTCAATATTCCTCTCTAACGTATAATTCAAGGACATCTATTCTTCTTTGGTCTTCCTTATTCATTGTCCAGCTTTCACATGCATGAGGCGATTGAAAATACCATGGCTTAGGTCAGGCAAACCTTGGTCTTCTAAGTGACATCTTTATATACCTCATCTAATTATCTCTACTATATCAGGAGGTGCTTTAATATCTCCCATTCCACCTAGTAATACACTTAGGCTCAGATAAGTAACCTGCCCGAAGTCCCATAGCTACCAAAGGGCACAGTGTCTGACCCCAGGCATGGCAGCCTCTTTTCCTAGATGCTTCTCTTTCCCAGTATCTCCAAATTGGCCAAGATTCTGCCCTTGGCTCTTATCAGTTGACACTGTCTTTGGTTGTCTCATCCACTGTCTTCCACTATCACCTGTATGGAAATGACTCCCAAGTCCCCACTTCTAACTTCACTCCTTTTCCATACTCCAGACCTGACTTTTCTAGCATCCTGCCTGTGTTCCTCTGGCTGGCCTGGTGTTGGTCAGTCATGAAGAGGGATGACAGAAGTTCCAGAGCTAGTGATAAGGGCAAAACAAGGTGGCACAACTGCAATAAGAAGGGTGGGGTAGCGAGGGAGGGTGGTGCAGCTACTTTTAGTCCCGGATAGAATAAATTATATCCCTAAATTGTTCAGATAATTACAAGTCCATACTGTTACATGGATGTCTTGATGACTAACAGACTAAACAGCATAACCACATGAATCCACCCCACATACAGTCACAGTCACAGTCTCTGCCAATCTCTCCCAGGACTGGGGAGGGGCTACGCAAAGGGTTGAGTATATTTTAGTTCTTACGTAACTAGCTTATTAAGGAACTGTCAAAAACCTGTATTTTTATTCTTTAGAAAAGGTTGAGATAATAATTTAAAATACCTGGTAGACATAGATGATTTTTTTAAGGTAAATTACTCAATTCAGTGCATATCCTTGCAGCTCTGCAGGGACAGCTGCCCACCATTTGGCAATGTTTATTTTCTTTCCAACAAAATAAAGTTGATATGCTCGTAAAAATAACTTGAATAATAATTCAAGCATTATCTCCGAATAAATATCAAAAGGAAATGTCTGGGTTGTTCTCATTTACATAAACATAGTCTTATGGTATGTACTATGATCTTCTCTATAAATAATGTATGCAAAGCATTTTACCTTAAACTAGCTTTATAATTTACATTCTTGTTCAGCAGGTTTGAATCTGGTTCTCTAGAACAATTTTTTAAATACCATTTATTTTTGTTGTTGTTGAGAATATACACAGAAAAACATACACCAATTCAACAGTTTCTACATGTACAATTCAGTGACATTGACTCTCTACAACAAATTTTAAGAGCTGGAATATAGATGGTTATAAACCGTGGGTTTTTAATTTTAAGGCTTTCGTAACAAGCTTTAAGGTTGTTGTAAACAGAACTTTAAACAATGTGATCCAGTGGAGAACTATGCAACACTGAGCCTGATATATGCATATGTGGTTACTTAACCCCTGTGACCACAACTCTCATAGTCAGAGTCTCAGCTTCAGTGCTCTAAAATAACTCTTCGAGGTCTGCCTAGCTATAAAATTCTAAGACTTACACTCAATTTTTTACTGATATTTCTTAAAACTTTAGGCTTAGAAGTATACTTTACACACTTGGAGGAATGATCTTGTTTACTAGGTCAAAGTGCTGGGAATGGAGCCTCCGGTAGGCCATGGTTAGATCCCTTTTAGATTCTTCCTTCCCTGGGATTTGCTCTCTAGTATTCTTCTCTCGTAGCCCTGCTGGCACAGTGGTAAAGAGCTCAACTGCTAACCAAAAGGTCGGCATGTTTGAATCCAGCAGCTGCTCCCTGGAAACCTTATGGGGCAGTTCTACCTTGTCTTGTAGTGGGAAGATCTGTAACGCTGACTTCAGACTGTGAGTCCAGTGAAAAAGGTCCAAAGAGACCACTGGGTCTTTACTAAATGTTATTATAGGCCAGTGGGTCTCAATCCTGGCTGCACAGTAGAATCACCAGCAGAGCTCAGGCCCCACCACAGACTAATTAAGCCATAATCTCTGTGGGCAGGGCCCAGGCATCTGTACTTCTTTTAAAGTTTTCCAAGTGATTCCAATGTACAACTAAAGTAGAAAAGTCCTACTTCAAGTCATAAGCCTGCTTGTAACACAAGCACAAAAAAAAATTAGCATTTGATAGACATAATAATTATGAAGTGAATCGCTGAGCATGTTAGATAATTTATATAAAGTAAAAAGACAGTAAACAAAAACACATATTGCTAATGTTTTGATTGTATTCAAATTTTTATTTTTGAACAAAAACTTAAGACAATGATTTTAAATAATAAAACATATATTCTAGACACTTGTTGAGTTTTTTTTTTTACAGACAGCTTATTAAATTTGGACTCCTACAGTTCTGTTGTGATGCTTTCTTCAACATTTATATCATTTCTTACCATTTTATCATCACTCCAAATTTGCTACACAAAGAATCACTCTGTCTGCTTATGTGAAGTTTCACTTTTAGGAAATACTCCACTACCACATAAAGCACATACAGAACAGTCTTTTTTTTTTTAAGTATATTTACAAAACACAAGAAGTCTGTTCAGCCATTTTGGTTTTGTTGTTACATTGCCCAAACTGAGATCAACATAAAGCTAAGTAATAAGCAAGCTTTCATTTCAGCTGTGCAAATGATGGCATCAACCAAACTTCATTAAACAAACCAACAAATCACAAACATAGTCAGCAAAATTCAACTTGTGTAATAATGACTTAAAAAAATACACGCATAGTGGGTCACAACTAGACTGGTTTTCACTGTGCAACTTTCCTAAGGGAACAATACTACCCTATTCACATAAAAAAAGGAATATGCATCAAAGCCTTTGTTCATGAAGAAAATGCCCTTCAAACAAATTCATCATAAGGCAAAAAAAGAAAGAAAAAATGGATGAACATTTTGGCCCAGAGAAAAGCTTAAATATAATGCGTATACATAGTATATACACATTTACAGATATACTGCAATTTAAACCATGTGTATAGTCATTAGACAATTAAATGAATTGGCTCAGTGAAGTGAAAGTGTCCATTTTCTATAAACATATCGTTATTGCTAATATGCTACACAGTATGCTTTGACATGGAAAGTATATAACTTAGAATTTACAGCTGCCATATTGCCAGTGTTAGCCCTGCAGTATAGGCATCCATATGGACAACATGCCACCCAATTCGGAAGAAGCAAGAATACCGCTACCAAAAAAAAGAAAGAAAGGCTTATGCACTGTCCTTTACATTTTTCCTTATTTTTTTTTAAAACAAAAACAAGTCCAGTTCACCACAAGTTAAGCACAACCTGACAAGCAAGTTTAGCGGCATGATGGGAAGAGAGGAATGAAATACAGCATGCATTTACAACTAGCATGGATCTAGTCTATTTTGTCATACAAACTGGAATACAAAAGTCCAATTTAAATAAGACTAGACTAACTGTAATAGTAAAAAAACAAAAAACCACACACACAACACACACACACAGTAGACTTAGTTTGATACTGATTAATTTTAACAGTAAAATTCATCTTGTCCCCTCTTAATACTCCACTGCAATTTATTTACTGATGGCTAGAATATTTACTTACTTAAAAAAGATATTGAATACCTGTCATGAAATTACATTCTTATTAACAATAAGACATACTGTGTAAGAAAATAGCTCATGTGTGAAATGTGTCTGAAATGCTTTTTTCCTCACAACTATCAAAACATTCACTCACACTAAAACAAAACCACCCCCAGTCCCCCCCTGAAAAAAGTTACGGAAAGACAGGGTAGGTTGGGTGAGGAGCAGGGAAGGAAAGGCTTAGCTAGACTAATTACGGCACAGTGATTAACAATGGTTCAAGACAGAACCAACAAGAGTTGGTCAAAAAGATGCCTTCAGTAAATGGCTACAATTAAAAACCAAACTCAGCCACTTTTGGTTCATTGCAGTGAGACCGAAAAATATCTCTCACAGATTCATATAAATAATAGACTCCAGCTCTTTTATTATTTTTTAAGTTTTTCTGTTTGTTTTTGCAAGGCCTATCTACCTTATTACAATTTAAACTTACTCTGCAACAACTACAAGAGGTAGGCATAAAGCATGAAAAAGTTTCTCAGTACCACACTGTGTGTTGTTCGCTGAACAATAACGTTCACTGTAGACACAAAAACTGATTACCTTCCAGTCTTTTCTAAACCCCAGAACAAAGCTGCTGCCCTCCCATAAATGTTCTAGAAGTGTGTACTCACAAATAAGAAACTTTTTCTACTGAAGGATACTGTCATAGAGTTTGCTGCAGAGCATTCATATATATGTGTATATATATATGTATATATTTAAAAAAAACAAACATAAACAGACAACAACAAAACAAACCCAGGTTCCTCGAACTAATTCTCTACTTTGACAAAATAAAGTGTACCATTTGGCCAAGACTATAGATTTTTTTTGTGTGTTTGTTTTGTATTTTCTCTCACAGATGCAAGTGCCATGCAAAATAAATTAAAGAACAATTACCAAAACATAGATGTGATAAAACTATTGAAGGTAGATCTTTAAAAGCATTTATATAAACATAATTTATAATACTTCTCTTTTTTCCTTTATATACAGTCACAGAGCTGTAGTTATACATCTAGGATTTCCTCTGCTGTGCCTCCACAGCGCAATCTATAGCGACCAGTTCTCCAGCTTATAGTAGGGTCCCATAATGCCGACAGGAAAATGTATATTGTCATGGATTCGCGGATGAACCAAGCTACAGCATAATCAAGTTTTGAAAAACATAGTGCGCCACCCTAGGAATTAAAAAAAAAAGAAAAATCAATCTACTCACCATTAGGCTAAAATAACTAAAACGGGATTGGATTTCACTCTCCCAAGTATACTACATACAATCAAGTCTGCTTCTTTAGATAATTTAACTGCCATGCTACACCATTTAAGAAAATGTTAATTATGAGTAGAAGCAGCTTTACCTGCTAACCCAAATTATTCTTCTTTGAATACTCTTTGATTTGCTTAACATCATTTTGTGGAGCCTTCCTAAAAGTAATTTCATAACCAACTGAAAGTGGCAAATCAAGTTAAGTTTTGCATCAACATTCCAGTAGGGAATGTTTAAAGCTGATATTAACCTTCGAGTGAGAAGCTGAAGATTGGCTTAGAGAGATTTTCTTCAATCTTTTATAAATGAAAAGTTTTAGTTCTGCCAAGTAATTGCCAACCGTTTATGCTCAGCCACATACCTGGACACCCCTGAGCTGAATGTAGTCAAATATAAACCATGCCAGGCAATGACACATGAAAAATACCATAATATCCCATCTGAATACATGGTGGGCTGCCCATCCAATAATTAAACTGGCAACAAAGCATTCTGAAATTGGCTCACAAATTATTGTAGCAGGAAGCATGTTAATTCGCAATTTGGTCCACCTAAAAAAATAAAAAGAATTTCCTTTAAAGAACAGGCTGGTTTCAAGAGTTATCAGGTTTTTTCCCCAAAATGATCAATTCTTTACCCTTTTATATAAAACCCCTCCTCTTTAGAGCATTTTCTAGGAATCTCTTTTCTATTTTAATTTAGTACATAGAAGTCTATAAATTCATTTAAACAGCCTACACTCTGATAAAAAATAAAGCTTTAAAAAAATTTAATCAAAGTGTAAAAAAGTTAGAAAATCCAGGTTAACATACAAAAAAATTCAGTCTCAACATCTCTTTTTGAATGCTTTCAGTACTACACATCAAAGAAAATATATTTAGATATAACATTTATTTTAATACAGAAGATAAACTCCCTCTTCTGGAATTAAACTAAACAAATATATGACCTTTAGATTTTTATTTTACCAAGTCAGACCACGTAACAATTTACGCCCCTCACCCCTCTTTCTTTGAAAAAAGTACAAAAAAGAAGAAGAGACAGAGCTGATTTACCTGATCATTCTGCACTGAAACTGAGAAATTGAGTATGAGCCAGAGTTTTGCATTGCAACTTGAGTGGACATTGCAAACTTCCATCCTCTGAAAATTAAGATAATTCTACAATGAACTATGATGATGAACAAACTCTATGAACACATGGCAAGCATGACTGGTTGTGTGTTTATTCATCACTGAGGACAGTAAGCAATTGCTGGTGTTCAGAGTGAACCCAGTCCTCAGGCTTCTTACACTACTTACGGTCTACTGTACTTATGGATATTTTAGCAGTTATGTTGGCCCATGATAGTTACATCTTAAGAACTGGAAGGAACGACAACCCCTGTACTTTACGGTTTAAGAAACTTAAAATGCAGTCTTTCTGAAAGTATACAATGGAGAGTGTTCTTTATTTAATAGTTTAATCTCTGACCTTTACTAACCCTTCTCCAAAAAAAGGAATGTGTGTGTGTGTGAATATTCAACAAGAATATAAACAAAAAGTGGCATTATGTATCTCATTAGAAACACTATGAAACCATGAATCCATGAACACCATCATGAGAGAATTTTTTTAAACAATCTTTAACTTTTAAGCATGCTTTTAGTAAACTGCCACACAAGGCAGTGACCCCTTTTAAAAATAAGTAGTATTTTGTGATAAGAGAAATGTTAAGTCAACTGTTACGAATCATTAGGTGGCTTTTTAGCAAAGTATCAAATAATCTAGCAAGAAATTTAAAATTTTTGAAACAATATTCTTTAAATGTTCACCAAGTGGCTTAGGACTGCACTGATATTTTTAATTCTTCTAAAACACATACAAATTTACATCTATACTAAAGAAAATTCACAATCACAGGGAAGTGCCCTTTTAATTACTTCAAACAATATTAAGGTGGAGACTGTAGAGGAATCAGAACATTTCTTTGCTTCATTGGTATATATCTATGAATAATTAATATAACATACGCTATATATTAACCTGCTCTGTATTCACTACTAAAATATAAAATAAAATAGTCCTTACTCCATGGGTTTAACAAACAGAATAAACCAACAGAAGTTAGGTACTAAAAGTCTATGATCTAATTTAATTCAGTCTTACCGGTCAGCTATCGCTTTGGCCATAAAGTAATCTTCAGCAATGTATTGGGCAAAAGCTATCAGCCCTCCTGCTTGATCTAATACATCCTTTCTCATTAAGCAAGACATTCCTGTCACACATTTAAAACCAGTTACATTGGCAGAGATATAGGACCTTGGATGGGAAGTTCCAAAATACACCTGCCAAAAAAAATACAGATGTATAAAATTAGAATTTATGTTGTAAGTATTATGTATATAAACTATTTTTTCCTAATGAATTATCTTTAAATGTGATTGAATGAATAGCCTATTATTCTTATATAAACTACCTGAATAAAAAGTGGTATACACTAGTGTTCACATACAGCAGGCAGTAATTTCTTATTTGATTGACTGTTCTTATAATTATCACCATTACAAATAAATATTTACTTTTAGGAGGGAAAAGCATATTCCATTTGCAAATAAATATTGTCTTCCCTAAAACTGTGAGATTCGGTTTGGATAGAAAATAAGATAAAAATATCATTCATTATTGGCATATGAACTATTAACAAATATTTAATGCGCTGTGTCTTTAAGATGTTCACATAAATACATATATATAAAATAAAAAGTAATACATGGTATATCATCTTATAAGATAGTTAATTCCTTTAATCTCTTATTTCCCTTTTTTGTATCCTTTCGTAGCCAGAAGCTTCCTGCCCCAGGCACTGAGCTTCTTCCCAATTATCCCAATTTTATTTTTCAACATGTTTTTTATAAATAAGGCAGGTATTAACATTCTATTTCCCCTCTTACTGCCCTTTCCCTAGATATGCTATGAAGTCATGAGATATACAAGATGCTAAATCAATGGCAGAAAAAGATGGTCATCAACCTTACTTATCAGAGCCATAAAACCCTATTTATTATTTACATCTTAGGTACACTGCATTTTCTAGTTAGTTTGAATTAGACAGCAGTCATCTTTCTCATGACAGGAGTTACAACATGCATAGCCTGAAAAGATTTTCAGGGGTGATTAAGAAATGAATCTTACTGCCTACCCAACGCCCAGACTCTAATGAACTCCTGGTGTTTATGGAACTGAATCAAACCAAACTTGAGACCAGAAGCATCCATCTTAACTCTTTATGCAATTATTAAATAAGGATTCAGGAATAAGGTGGGACTAAGGACTGGTTTCAGGCTCCCAGGACTTCTTCACAGACTGCAATCATTCTTCTGGCCTATCTCCATCCACTGTTAGTATGGCAGAGTGCCCTCTAAGGATTAAAATTAAACTAAGTGGGTGTGTTCTGGGAGATGTTTACCACTGACATATACATCAACTTGGATATTTCTAAAACCAAAGTACAATGTGATAAATAAGAATATGCTGCATCTAATTTTAAAGCAGCTACCCAAAGTATATACTAGAGGCAGGGTATACTTTTGTTTCTTTCACTAAACAAAAACTCTGGTTTTTAAGACTAATGATTTCCTGCACTAGGACAAATACATTGCTAGGCAATATTAAGAATGAGTTCATGGTTCAAACTGCAAAGGTCAATGTACCTTTACCTTCTTTAGATCTGTGGCAATCATAAGATGGCAATTCAAGAGAAGACAACTAACTGCAGATGACGTGAAAGCAAGTCAATGTCTATATAGAGACTAAAACCATATATCCTTCCCTTATAACATTAAGACAAGATTTTCCCCTGAATGTTTAACAGTACGCAATGCTTAGGTCAACTATGGGATGCACATGTGACAGATTAGGAAACAGCCAAGAAAAAATTACTTTTATTAATGATATGGGGAAAAGCTTGCGAAGTGAAAGAATAAGATAAAAACTGTTTTTAGAGTACTCTCTCAACTATGTGTTTAAAACCCCAACTAAAACCCATTGCAGTCAAGTCGATTCTAACGCACAGCAACCCTACAGGACAAAGTAGCACTGTCCCATAGGGTTTCCAAGGCTGTACATCTTTACGGAAGCAGACTGCCACATCTTACTCCTGCAGAGTGTCTGATGGGTTCGAACCACTGACCTTTTGGTTCACAGCCGAGTGCTTTAACTGCTGCCTAACCAGGGATTCTTATGTATTTTAAAAGGCACTTAGAAAAAAAGAACCTCAAGTGCCAAAACGATTTAAAAAACAATTTTTTTAAATAAAAACTTCCTCTGAATGGTAGGGTTCCGGTGATTTCTATTTTTGCTTCCTATACGCTTCCATAATTTATAGTTCCCTACATACAAGTTTGTATTTCTTTTATATACTGAAGGAAAACACAAAATAAGTTTCTCAGCTATTAGAAATCTTTAAAAGCAAATCAAATGAATCTTATAATGACTTGAGTAAACCTTTCCTTTTTTTTTTTTTTTTGATATTCAGACAGTCCCTGGGTTACAAACATCCGATTTACAGACAACTCATACATAAGAACGTACTGCCATAAAGCCTGTTGTATTAAAAATTTAAGTTAAATACAATAGTTCGTAATAACGAACACATGCACTATTTTGTGATGCTCATGAAAACGTTGAGTCATTTGAAAGTGTTTCTTAAGCGTTTTATATGTATTGTTGTTAGGTGCCATTGAGCTGCTTCCAATTCATAGCAACCTTATGTACAACAGAACGAATGAAACACTGCCTGGTCCTGCGCCATCCTCACAATCACTGCTGTGTTTGAGCCCACTGTTGCAGCCACTGTGTCAATCCATCTCCTTGAGGATCTTCCTCTTTTTTTTGCTGACCCTCTACCAAGCATAATGTCCTTCTCCAGAGACTGATTCTTCCGGATTAACATGTCCAAAGTATGCAAGGCATAGTCTCGCCATCCTTGCTTCTAAGGAGCATTCTGACTGTCCTTCTTCCAAGACAGATTTGTTCGTTCTTCTGGCAGTCCATGGTATATTCAATATTCTTCACCAATACCATAATTCAGAGGCATAAATTCTTCTTTGGTCTTATTTGTTGTCCATCTTTTGTATGCATATGAGGCGACTGAAAATACCATGGCTTGGGTCAGGCGCACCTTGGTCCTCAAAGTGACATCTCTGATTTTCAACACTTGAAAGAGGTCTTTTGCAGCAGATCTGCCCAACGCAATATGTCGTTTGATTTCCTGACTGCTGCTTCCATGGATGTTGACTGTGGATCTAAGTAAAATAAAATCCTTGACAACTTCAATACTTTGTCCATTTATCATGACATTGCTTACTGGTGCAGTTCTGAGGACTTCTGTTTTCTTTATGTTGAGGTGCAATTCATACTGAAGGCTGTCATCTTTGATATTCATCAGTAAGTGCTTCAAGTCTTCTTTGCTTTCAGCAAGCAAAGTTGTGTCATCTGCACATCACAGGTTGTTGACGAGTCTTCCTCCAATCCTGATATCCCATTCTTCTTCATATAGTCCAGCTTCTCGGATTATTGCTCAGCATACAGGTTGAGTAAGTATGGCGAAAGGATACAATCCTGATGCATACTTGTCCTGACTTTAAACCACGCAGTTCCCTTGTTCTGCTTGAACAACTGCCTCTTGGTCTATGTACAGGTTCTTCAAGAGCACAATTAAGTGTTCTGGAACTCCCATTCTTCACAATGTTATCCATAATTTGTTAGGATCCACACAGTCGAATGCCTTTTGCATAGTCAACAAAACACAGGTAAACATCTTTCTGGTATTCTCTGCTTTCATCCAAGATCCATCTGACATCAGCAATGATATCCCTTGTTCCACATCCTCTTCTGAATCTGGCTTGAATTTCTGGCAGTTCCCTGTCAATGTACTGCTGCAACCACTTTTGAATGATCTTCAGCAAAATTTTACTTGCGTGTGATATTAATGATATTTTTCAATAATTTCCACATTCTGTTGGATCACCTTTCTTTGTAATGGGCATAAATATGGATGTCTTCCAGTCAGTTGACAGGTAGCTGCCTTCCAAATTTCTTGGCATAGATGAGTGAGCGCTTCCAGGGTTGCATTAGTTTGTTGAAACATCTCAATTAGTATTCCATCAATTCCTGGAGCCTTGTTTTTGGTCAATGCCTTCGTGCAGCTTGGACTTCTTCCTTTAATACCACAAGTTCTTGATCACATGCTACCTCTTGAAATGGCTGAATGTTGGCCAGTTCTTTTTGGTACAGTGACTCTGTGTATTCTTTCCATCTTCCTTTGATGGTTCCTGCATCGTTCAATACTTTGCCCATAGAATCCTTCAATATTTCAACTCAAGGCTTGAATTTTTTTCTTCAGTTCTTACAGCCTGAGATATGTCGAGCATGTTCTTCCTTTTCGGTTTTCTAACTCCAGGTCTTTGCACATTTCATTATAACACTTCACTTTGTCTTCCCGAGCTGCCCTTTGAAATCTTCTGTTCATCTCTTTTACTTCATCATTTCTCCCATTCGTTTTAGCTACTCTATGCATAGAAAAGTAAAACAAACATTTGACTAAAACCAAAACCAAACCCACTGCCATTGAGTCGATTCTGACTCATAGTGACCCTATAGGACAGAGGAGAACTGCCCCACAGAGCTTCCAAGGAACAGCCGGTGGATTCAAACCACTGACGTTTTGGTTAGAAATCAAGCTCTTAGCCACTTTGCCATCAGGGCTCCAACCAAACCCACTGCCATCAAGTTAACTGCGGTCATAGCTATAGGACAGAGTAGTATTGCCCCGTGGGGTTTCCAAGGAGCAGCTGGTGAATTCAAACTGCTGACCTTTTGGTGAGCAGCTGAGCTCTTAACGACTGCACCACCAGGGCTCCACTTGACTAACTGACACTAAATAAGAATTTTGTACCAGTTCTGACTTATCTACAAAGTCTACTTAAAGACAGACTTAGGAATGGATCTCATTCATAACTCAGGGACCACCTGTATTTGAAATACTTCATGATATTTAAAAACGGTTCTTTTCTGACTGAATCTTTAAAAGAACTATATACAGCACGTACTTTTATGCAGTCAACAGTCTAGAACTGAACTCCAGAAGTGAAAGTGAGGACAATAAGAAAAAATAATGTACTCTGTTCAGATGGAAATAAGATCACAGGGTATTTCCTTTGCACATCCATGTACTGCCAGTGTGCAGTCAGTTCAGCAGTGTGATTCCAGGGGGTCCAAGAATTTCCTCACTAATGAAAACAGCTGTTCTCATCTAGTACACAGTAGGTTCCCAAAGAAAGTTAATGCAATTAACTTCAGGTAGCTAATCCCAACTCTTACATGTATAATAGTCTCAAACTTCTTGGAGATTACAGAGATCTGATAACATATCAGTTATGACCACCATACTTACCTGTTCTAATGTGGCGGCAAAGCCCTGTCTGTCTGCTACATAAGGCAGCCCATGAACCAAGCCTACTTTCTCTGTCATTTGATTAACCATGTCAGTAAGTGTGTCTGGAATTACTACAATAAAAAAAGTAGAGGGAGGAGAAACATATTTTAGTAAAATGTTCACTAGTATAGGATATATTTTTTGAGTTTTTATTAAATTCTTTTTAACATTTGGATCTAACAAGATGAATCTTAATAATCTTTCTGAGCATAATACAAAATTACAAAAAGGCATAATTCACGGTAAGCTAATTTACTCTACACATTGTCATCTCTATACCTATTATGTACGAGAGGCAGGATACACTTTGAAACCATTATCCCCCTTTTCTGAACCTCCACACTGGAATTATGGGCAACGTGTCCTAGTGGAAAAGGCACAGGAGCAGAAGTCAAAGTACCTTGGATCTTGTGCTGACTCCCCTATTCTCAAACCATAGAACTGAGCCTTCACTGCCTCAGTTGGTATAACATGTATCCTATTTCATAGAACTGTTAACCAGAATGGAAACAAAGATTTGTACACAGAAAACATAGCAAATATATGATAGCAAATAATTTAAGATTGCAAATGTGGAGAATGAGTATAATCTCTAACCATGAATCGACAGATTTGTAATGGTCCTGATTAATTAGGAGGACTACTGTCTTAGTTATCTAGTGCTGCTATAACAGAAATACCACAAGTGGATGGCTTTAACAAACAGAAATTTTATTCTCTCACAGTTTAAGAGGCTAGAAGTCTGTCTGAATTCAGGGCACCAACTCCAAGAGAAGGCTTTCTCTCTCTGTCGACTCTGGGGGAAAGTCCTTGTCATCAATCTTCCCCTGCTCTAGAAGACCAGCACAGAACGGTGTTGGGGCCAACTCGAACAGTGACAGAGCTGAGTGCCTTTGCACAGGAGGCTTCCTGCTGGCCGAGTAGGGTGCCTCCAGGCACTTATCGGTGAAGATAGGCTTGCTGACCCATGAAGCAAGAAAGCAGAGCCAGGAGCAAAGCATGTCCTTTGGACCCGGGGTCCCTGTGCTGAGAAGCTCCTAAACCAGGAGAAGACTGATAACAAGGACCTTCCCCCAGAGTTGACAGAAAAATAGCCTTCCCCTGGAGCTCGTGCCCTGAATTCAGACTTCTGGCCTCCTAAACTGTGAGAGACTAAAATTTCTGTGGTTAAAGCCATCCACTTGTGGTATTTCTGTTATAGCAGTACTAGATAACTAAAGCTACATGTTTATTAATTTTCGATTTTGCATTTTAAACTAATTTAAAAAAATAAATCATTGCCCCATCTTCAACAGCAAACATTTCATATCATTTACCTTAATATTTTTTATGCCCTTCAAATATTTAAGAACTAAATCTACTATATAAAACAAAGTGTATTTGAATCTCAAATACTTAAATATTCATATTTTAGGGCAGTGGTTCTCAACTTGGGGTAACTTTGACCCACAGGGGATATTCTGCAATATCTGGAAACATTTTTGGTTGTCACAAGGCTGGGGTGGGGGTTAGGGGTGCTACTAGCATACAGCAGGTAGAAGACAAGGATGCGCTAAATATCCTACAATGCACAGGGCAGCTCCCACAACAAAGAATTATCCAGCCCAAAATGTCAAGAGTGCTGAAGTCATGAAATCTTACTCTAAGGTTAAGATTGAGGTCATCAGAATATAAAAGGTTTACAGGACATTGAAATTAATATAAGTACATATCGACACAGGTAAATATAAATATTTAAAATTTTAATGCAAATAACTAAAATCGCATGAGTAAAAAGCCATGTATATAGTCTAATAAATGTACGTATTCTAGTAAAATATGCACCTATTGATTTCTACCTCCTTGTGCAAGATACCATATTATCTGAGCCACAAACAGATTAAAGTAAAAGATAAGAGACACACAAACAAGAGAAAAGCTACACACAAGAAAGAACTTGTAAACTGTATAATGGAACATGACTTTTTTTTTTTTTAATGGCTGGAATTTTCTCCTTAAAATGAAAATATTTTTAAAACATATAACGTTCTAGGTTAGGATTAAAAATCAAAATCTTAGTATAACTTGACATATTACCATGAAATAATGCTGAGATAAATTGCTTTATTAAGCAAACAAACAAAAACCTGATAAATTTTCAGATTGCTTTTGGCATTTTATCAATGAATAACTTTATAAAATAAGAAAAACCTTACCTCTTATTCCACTATCACAAATCCATATAAGATCATATTTTGCAACTTCATATCCTGGCATCAAATTATTAATTTTAGGATTAATGCCAACCTTTTTGCCACCTAAAAATGTAAAGGCACAGAAGTGAAAGATACATGCAACATTAAAGATACTTTGTATTATACAAATAATGGTAGCAAGAAGTGAAACATAGTTGCACTTTTTAATAATTAAACTAACATATTTTTACATTATTCTTTACATTTCCTATTCTTCTTAATAAATATTTTAAAATTGTTCTTTTTCAAAAGAAGAATTACGTTGTTCACTCCTGAACTACCCTGCATTAAGAGTAAATATGAATCAATATTTAATGCCAAATATACCTCTTCAAGTCTTCAAAAAAGCCCGTAGGGATTTTAGAAAAACACTCTTTTGTAACATAATAAAACTGTTTATTCTCAATTATAAACTGTTAACTCTCAATTATAGTCAATAAAAGCATAGAAAAGGTCACACATTAAAAACAGTAAAGAAACAAAAATAATAGACTTTCAAGTTTCACCGATGGGTGTAACATGATTTGAGGCACTGTTTTTACTTGTTATTTTGTTAATCCCAAATATGAAAAAAAAAGCTTCAATTTTATAACTTAAGTTTTCTCAGAAGGATGTAAGTACCTTTCACTATGCCAACAATCTTAAAACTAACATGCTAATAACTTCACTGGGTGCCCAGCACCTTTATCTATAGTTTAATGTAGAGATGATTACTGAAGCAGGCAGTCCCCAGATTACGAACGAGTTCCATTCCTAAATCTATCTTTAAATTGAATTTGTATGTAAATCGGAATGGTAAGGTATGGTTCATATCTAACGTCACTTAGTCAAATGTTTGTCTTAGTATATAGTATATAATGTATCTTTCTATGCATAAAAAACATTAAAGAAACACTTCCAGATACACTAAAACATCTTTAACATAATAATACAGTAATAATAACAATATTTTGATGTGCATTGCAAAGTAGTACCCGAATCATTGTATGTACCTCAAATTTTTAATGTAATAGGCTTTACCGGGGTTGGTTCATAACTGTGGGTTGTATTTAAATCAGACGTTCATAACCCGGGACTGCCTGCACTTAATACTACTAAAGAAAAATGGTTACTGAAGAATTTGTTACTTACCTATAAACAATCTAGCATCCACATTAGGATATTTTCCAAGAAGCTTCTTACATACATCAATGGCTGGATCATCATGATCTTGTACACAAAGGAGTACTTCATACTAGTCAAAGAACATATTTTATGTCAACCTCTTTTTTAAAAAAAAAAAAAGCATTTATCAACTAGCATTTACTGACTGATTAAAAAGCACTAGAAAAGCAAGCAATTAAACACATAAAGTTTAAAAGTTCAGAGCGTATTCATAATGGAGGCAAACACTTATGAAAACAAGTGTTGCTTTAATTGAGAGCAGTTCCTCCAGAACAGGGGCCTGTATGCAAGCAGGAGGAATAATGAAGAAATTGGCAGCACCCACAGTTGAAGTCCTGCCATTCCTACACAGGCATGGCCCAGTACTTCATCTGGATTGTAAGCCTCTTCATGACTTTCCGTCCTTATTGATGAAGATCTACTAAATGCTCACAGGGTGCCTAGCAGTGTAATAAGCAGCATAGAGAGCAAGAAAAATAAACACAGCCTCTGTTATCTAGAAACTTTGTATCTAAACTTAATATTACTTGATGAAGGTGCTATAAATTATATATCAAATGCCATGATGATAATTTTAAAGGGCTTTTCTAAGCTCTTTACATGAAAAGGACAAAGTGAGATTAGATTTTGTTGTTGCATGTATTTTTTTAAATAAAAAAAATATTTGATTTGATTCAAAATGTACCACCCTGAAAAGCATGCTTAGCTTTCTAACAACAAAAACACCCAGGATTTTATTCAGCCTAGTCAGACCTATGTTTAGTCTTTGATGGTAAATTAAGGAAGTTATTTCTTAGCACTTGACAGGCTGTGTCAAAATTACCCTGGGATATTTACTAAAAATAGAGAATAATGGGTTTCATTCTTAGACTTCTGAATCAGAATCTCTGGAGTGATTCTGACATGTAACCAGGTTTATAAAATCTTGAGCTAAATCCTTAAGGTTCCAATTTACTGAACTACTAAAAAAAAATTTTTTTTTAAGTATTCACTTTCACACACAAGGATGCTAGCTAGTATACTATTTTGTGGCCTGTATATTCTAAGTAACAATATGTTACAGAAGTGGTGATAAATTCATGCTGACTCAGTGACAAATTCCCTACCAAGCCCTCTTTCTAAAGCTGGCTAAACATTTGTAAGCACAGAAGGGAGATTAATTATGTCCATGAAAATAACAAAGCTAGGTAGCTAGGTATTCTTAAAATAATTTTAAAAACTAAGGACACAACTATTTAAATGTCTAAGATTATAGAGGGGCTAACTCAGGTAACGGAAAGATGGGAAGGTCTTTTTTATTTATTTCTGTTGATAGGCATACTCAATTAAAAAGTAAAAGTATAATGTTTATAATGCCTTTGAGCGCAATAGTAAATTACTATTTTCCTAATATATATTATCAAGGCTAAAACTGGCAATAAATAAGAGAAATCTGTGGTTGAGCACAAAAGGTCCAGAACTAAACTCAATGAAGAAGGTTTAGGTAATAAGGTAAGATTTTTTTTTCAAGTAAAAAAATGATTTCTCAATAATTAAGTAGATGTTGCTGTAAAAAAATAAGCATAGCATGCTTACAAAAATATCTTGGGGGGGGAGGGCGCAGTTGGCAAACAAACATAAAAGGTATATGTTATTTGCATAAAAAATACAGTATTCTATCCAATAACTGTCTTTAACAGTGACTGATCAGAATTGCCATTCTAGAGGTATTAAAACCAAGTTTACAGTTATTGCCTCTCCAGAGACCAGAGAAAACCTGAGAATGGGAAGGGCACCCCTGAAATTTCCCAAAGGGCTGGCTCTAAGTTGTATAAAGCAACAGTCACTCTTCCAATGCCATTCTCCCATCCTGACTCTCAAAACAATGTTTGGTCCAGCCACTCAAAGGCAATGACCTTAACAGCGAAGATTAGAAAGATTAAGTGACTTTCCAAAGGGTAAGAGTAACAATGAGCTCTCCTACTGTAGTAAACCACTTGGCCAGCCTTGCTCTAAAGAATTCTTTGTTTTTCCAAACCTAGCATAGTTCCTGTACACTTTTATAATTTATGCTGTTTTGCAGGTATGAGGGAATACAGTAAAAGGAAATATTTATAAGCAATGCAATTCCATAAAATATAACAAAAGAGCTAATCCTGCCTTTTTTCCCCCAGTAAGAGAAAATTTTGTAAAACATAGTACTAGAAATGTATTCAATGGGAGGAAAAAGGCTATACGCCCTCTCTTCATTTATCAACATGGTTAGGTTCCAAAGACTAGGTTGTTATGCGAAATTGTTATGCAAAAATGGAAGATGACCATAACAGATCACAAAATGGATGGTGACTACCTTACATAATTGCCAAACTGAATTACATAGCTGCCAAATTACATCACTACATAACTGCCAAATCACATCGTAACATAACTGCCAAACCACTGATAATCATGGCCCAGCCAAGTTGACACATAACCTTAACCATGACAGCCAGCGTCACTCTCACCTCACACCTCGGCGTTTGTTACTGTCAGATGTATGCCATTAATGAGCAAAATAGTCAGATGGTAGATTTTTTTACTATTGCGGTAAATGTGAAATGTCGAAAACGATAGTCAATAAGTGAGGAAAAGGTATACTGGGTTACATTAAAAAAATTTGAGAAACATATGGTATTAAGAATATAAGCAAGGAAGGTATAGTTTATTCAAATGCAAGGTTTAAAGTTTTTATTTTTATTGATTAATCCTCTTAAACTTAATTGCAAATTGAAAACAAATACCTTCTGATTAGACTGCTAACGAATTCACATTATCTAAAAAATGGTCAGAACTTTCAAACATATAACTTCTGTTTGTTTCTGATACTGAAAATTATAGCAAATTAGAGGTAGCATCCCAAGTGTTTTCTAAAGTACAGTAAAACCTGTGAAAGCTGGAAACTGTAAGGCGGACACCTGCTGGAGAAGGAAAACTCAAAGATTTTCCACTAAAATGAGCGATACAAAAGTCGTAAGACTGCACCATCAAAGGCAGAAAACTTGCAAGATCTGGACAAACAAGGCCAGTCCTGTAGAGTTCCAGCTCTCACAGGTTTCACTGTACTGTATTAGGTTTTAACCAGAAATTTTCATTTTTGCTAAGATAATCACTTTTGTGTCTTTACAGTTTGATCAACTATTTTATTTACTAGGATCTCTGTATTAGAATAGTTAATCACACCAACTACACTGCAACTGGCAAAACACAAGATATTAAGTCAGTTAGAGGCTTTCTTAGCTAACACAAAAATAATTCTTCAGATATGTTTCACACTACGTAAAAGATCAGGCATATGTGTACTGTGTTAAAAAAAACAGTGTTTATTTTAAAATACTGCACTTGTAAAATATTTCAAGAAAAACATTACTTAATAAATCTGGAAGAGACATAAGCTATAGTAAATTCTACTCTAAATGGGCACAGTATGAATACATGGAATCTAGTAATAAACCTCAGAAGTTAATTTAGGTGAGAAGGTTGGCCTCCATCAAATCTTTAGTAAGGTTGCCATATAAATAGCTAAACTGTCTAATTTTCCCTTTTTCTTTTCAAAAGGTGAAATGACTAAAAGACTGAGAAAAAGAGAGGTATTACAAATTGGGAACATTCAGTCCTCTGATATTTAAGAACTGGATATCTAAAATTTCAACAATCATGAATATTACTTTTTGCCTTTATGAATAAATTTAATGTATAAACATTAGATTTAGAGGCTTAAATAATATTAGAAAAATTTCCTTACTGATTCAGCTGTATAGATACGAGGAAGGTAAGTTTTTTACTACAGTAAGATAAAATAGAAAAATGTTTTAATACATATTAATCAATTACGTTGCATAATGAGTAAGAATCTTAAATTACTTACAAATAACTACTATACACGTTTTCAAAAAAATTTTATGATAAAATTTTGATTACAATAGAATAAAGCTCTATATAAGAACATAAGAATGGACTTCAGACTACAAATGCCTAGAACATTCTCTGGCACACAGTAAGTGATTAATGTATGTTTAGGTTAATGTATTTGTTCTGGCTAACTTTTGAGTAATAGATAGATGCCAGCTATGAGATGTTTTGTAAAAAAAAGTGCTCTGAATTCAATTTTTGACAACTAATGTTGAATACTTGTGATCTGTTCTGAAGTATTTGATAATTTATACAGTATTTTCAAATTTTGTAAATCCCTAATTTGTCAGACTTAATAGTTTTACTATATGTATTAACAACACTTCTGCTTCATCTTTCAACTGATCCTATTTTCAGGCTCCTTTAATGCCTTGGTGGAAACCCTGGTAGCACAGTGGTTAAGAGTTCAGCTGCTAACCAGAAGGTCGGCAGTTCGAATCTACCAGGCACTCCTTGGAAACCCTATAGGATAGTTCTAACCTGTCCTATAGGGTCGGTATGAGTCAGAATAAACTCGATGGTAATGGGTTTAGTTTTTTTTGTTTGTTTTGTTTTAATGCTTTCTTATAACTATTCAGTTATAAAACAATTCCTGTTAAGGACAGTTATACTACTGAAAATGAGGAATGCCACACGTGGCATTGGACTTGTAACATTTAAAACCAACTGTACATTTAAAAAAAAAAAGCACAATTATCATAACCTCACTCTATTAATAATGCTGATCATTAATTTTAGAAGCTCTCCATATGTTCAGAATTTGCTGAAGTTAAGTCATTAAGCCACCTTAGATGTGGATTACTGAATCTTCCTGTTACTCTCTCCCCAAATGCTTTCTTCTGTTGTGAGAAAAATGAACCATATTACTTTTTCATTCTGAAAATTTTTCCAAAGATATGTAGCAACAAAAAGGTGGATTTATATTTAAAAAGCATAGAAACCTCCAGGGCAGGTAATATAGCAATAGTCTCACCAAAATTTAAACCTAGAAATTCAGAACAAGTACCAGTAGTAAATCTTGTGTGTGTCCAAAATTAAACAAAATTTTTAAATGTTAATATATGTTGTATTTTTTTTCCCTCAAAATGGTCTATAATGTTTCAAATCAATGAGAGAGGCAAAAGTTATCTCCAGAATGAAAACATTCTCATATTTCTGCAAAACAATTCTCACGCTCAAGAAAAAGCAATACTGAAGTGGGCTGTTTTGTGACTAAGGAGCTCTGGTGGCACAGTGGCTAAGCACTCATTTGCCGACTTCAAGGCAACATGGCGCTATAGACAGAAGCACCATGCTGTCCCTTCACATCAAAGACCCAAAAAACTAAGTCAAACAGGGACAAATATCAATCCTGAAACCCTAAGCATCAAATGAAGAGATAAAGAACTCAGCCAAGCCCAAATGGAATAAGAAACTGGCAGAGAACAGACAGCGAGGAGAGATACGTGCAGAGGTCCCCATTAGCTAACACAGCTAACGGATTCGCCATCTTGGACTCCTGTTGAAGACTGGACAACAGGGAGTACTGGAAAGCAGCTTCATGCAGCTCCCAGCAGGAGACAGAACAACCGGTAACCAGTGCCATACACTTTCCCACCCCCCACCCTTCTTCACCCCCACATGACCTCCTCTGCTTCCTGAGGCCACAGTCTCTTGGCTGGGAGGCACCGGCTTCAGCCTTGTGCTGCTTAGATTCCACCCATCCACACTGGCAGGCTCCCTGAGTAACATTTGTTTGTTGCTTGTGTTGCTTTTTTCTGCTTCTTTTGGTTTCTTCCATACCTCTCGCCACCTCCCTCTCCTTTCTCTCAAATACCTGGCTCTGTGTGCCATCTTTGCTTCTTCCTGAAAGGCTGTGAAATGCCGCTAGACTGTGGAACTGCTTCCCGGCCTATGCCACCACACTGGTGGGATCCCCAGGGCATTTTTTGTTTTGATTTGTTCTGTTTTGATTTGTTTGTTTTCTTTTTCTTTTCTCGGCTTAGGAGTCCCTTCTAGCTGGGCTGTACTGCACGGCTTGGGAACTACTTCCTCAGTCTGCACGCAGCTGTGTGGTGGGATCCTTAGGAGCATTTCTTTTTTTTTTTTTTTATTCTCTGTCTTCTTCCCTTTTTGTCTTTCTTCATTTCTCAGTTTCTCAACTCTCTATACTTACCTTCTCTTCCTGTCTCCTGAATACCTGGCATTCTGTGACACCTCTACCCCTTCTAGCCAGGGTGTACTTCGCAACCTGGGAGTCACTTTTCCAGTCTTCACAGCCGCACTGGTGGGATCCCTCGGGGCTTTTCTTCTTTTCTAATTTTTATTTTTTTTTCTTTTACCCTTTTTCTTTCTGTTTTTCTCCATTTCTCGGTCTCTCATCTCTCCACTCCAATGGCAAGCTCCCTTAGCACTCTTTTTTCTTTGTTTGTTTTTGGCTCCTGTTTCTCTCTCCACTCTCTCCTCTTTCCTATACCCATCTTAGCTCCACACATCACAATCTCCCCACTCCTTCCTGCCTACCTGCACTGTGCACTGAACATCACACCCCTAAGCAGCACAGGCACGGCCTACCAGAACCTGCCCTGCACTGATTCCCAGCCCACCCTGTTGGCCCTTATATGTACCACGAACTATCCATCCCAGCAACTCCCCTTCAACTGGACCTGCCCTGCTGCACCATAGCTGAGCAACTGACCCTGCCCATTGGACAAGGAGGTGAAAAGTATCGTGCCCACAGATGAGCAAACAATAAAGAACGCATAGCCTGCCTGCTCAGACATAACCAAATAAAACAAAAAAGCAGGACGAAACTAACAAATCTACAATCAATAAACAAGGAAAATAACTACTGAATGTCTCAAAGACAGCATACAGTATCAAAATATATTAAAAAAAACAGGACAGGATGGTTCCAGTAGGCGTTCAAAATAAAATACCAGGTGACTTTCCAGTAGAAGAAAAAGCACTAGAACTACCTGATAGGGAATTCAAATCTCTAATATTCAGAGCCATCCAAGAGTTGGAGCAAAAAGCAGACAAAAATGAGGAAAAAAATAGACAAATTCATGGAAAATACAGACCAAAAACTGGAAGAATTCAAGAAAATAATACAGGAACAAAATGCTAAAACAAATTCACAACTAGAAATCATATAAAAACAACAATTAGAAATCCAAAAGATAAACAACAATATTTCAGAAATGGACAGTGTCACAGAAGGGCTGAGGAGCAGGTTTGAAATGATGGAAGACAGGATCAGCGAAATTGAAGAGAAACACTTGCATACAACCCCATTTAAGGAAAAATCAGAAGAAAGAATGAAGAAAAATGAAGAAACCTTGAGAATTATATGGAATACAATCAAAAGCAGAAATTTGTGAGTGATCAGAGTTCCAGAACAGGGGGAGAAAATAGAAAACACAGAGAGGATCATTGAAGAACTGCTGACAGAAAACTTCCTCTATATCATGAAAGATGAAAAGCTGACCATCCAAGAAGCTCAACCAACCCCAGATAGGACAGACCCCAAAAGAAAATCACCAAGGCATATCATAATCACACGCGCTAAAACCAAAGACAAAGAATCCTGAGAGCAGCTCAAGAAAAACGAAAAGCCACATACAGAGGAGAAACAATAAGACTAAGCTCAGATTATTTGGCAGAAACCATGCAGGCAAGAAGGCAACGGGATGACATATATAAAACCTTGAAAGAAAGAAATTGCCAGCAAATAATAATATATCCTGCAAAACTCTCATTCAAATATGATGGTGAAATTAGGACATTTCCAGATAAACAGAAATTAAGGGACTATGTACAAAACAAACCAAATTTACAAGAATTATTAAAAGGAGTCCTTCGATCTGAGAACAAACAACATCAGACCACAAGCTGAATCTAGGACGCAGGATCGTACCAGCCAGATATCAACCTAGGAAATGAACTCTCAAGGACTATCCAAAACCAAAAGAATTACAACAGGGAACCAGAAAGGTTAATCTTGAAATGACAACAACATCAGAACAATAAAAGAGGGAATAAACGGTGTAGGTATAGAATCTTCTAATGGAGAGGAAGGCAAGGTGATACCAAGTAATAACAGACTGGTTCAAACCTAGGAAGATAAGGTAAATTTTAAGGTAACCACAAAGAAAGTTAACGAACCTACTCATCAAAATAAATAAGCACTCAGCTGCTAACCAAAAAGTCTCCAGTTCAAACTCACCCACTGCTCTGTGGGAGAAAGTTGTGGCAGTCTGCTTTCATAAAGATTACAGCCTGGGAAACCCTATGGGGTAGTTCAATTTTGTCCTCTAGGGTCACTATGATTCAGAATCAACTCAGGGGCAAATTTTTATTTGGTGACTATAGGCCTCCTTGGTGACACAATGACTTATCTGTTCACATTCAGTTTTGTGTGATTTCAGTGGTTTGACTTGAGCCTCTTGTGGAACATTTGACATTTGTTTGGTCTTTTAAAAAGTAAATAAGGGAAGGTGGGGGAATCACTTACTAGATAGTACACATGTGGTAATTCTGGTGATGGGAAAGGCAATACACAATATGGGGGAAGTCAGCACAATCTGACCAAGGTAAATGAAGCCACTGAGAGGTATGCAAAAATAAAGGACAATTACGCTAAGTGCTGTAACATATGCAATTTTGCAAAAAAACAGTAATAACAAGCAAAAAATATGTGAGTGAGTACATAGGTAGATAAGTATGCTATATGGGTGTGGGAAGGCATATGGAATATATGAGCATACATATACAGGTATAATTGTGAGCATATGTATATATGTGTTTGTATGTGTTGCATACATATTCATATATACAATAAAGCAAATAGGGGGCACAGTTATGGATACTTCCTAGACATATCCAAATACCTCATGGGACTTAGTGACTTACTGGGTGTGAAGACTCAGGACCACAGTCTCGGGGAACAACTAGGTCGTCAATCGGCATCAGTTAGTTCATAAAGATAATGTTCTACATTCCAGTTTGGTGACTCGCATCTGGGATCTTAAAAGTTTCCAAGTGGCCATCTAAGATGCAACTACAGGCATGTGTTGCTTAACATCCGTTCGGGAAATGTCCAACCACATATATATCTATGGTCCCATGAGGTTATCTCAATTGGAGAACAGCATATAGCAGATGTACTTTATTAGGTAGGGAGATCCAATCTCTCACTAGCTCTCCAGGTCCTGTATCCATTCTGGCCCTGAGTCAGTAGGGGGAGGGGATCCCAGCTGCCCATCTACGGCTGTCCCAACACGCTCACCTCAGGCAGCCAAGACATTAACTGGGCTGGCATTAATGTCAGGCCGCCAAGGTCGCTGCCCTACTCAGCCCCAGTGCCCTGTGCGTCACGCCTGGGCCCGAGGCCACAGCTTCTCCTGTGGTGGTGGCTGACGAGCGGTTTGGGCTGCAGCAGTGGCTGGAGGAGGAGCAGGAAAGCCGGCCAGGGAAGGAGGCAGATGCGGAGGAGGGGTGGGCAGGGCTGAAATTAAAACCCACTGAGGGACAGGCATTGGGCAAATTTGCCGCAAAAGATTTCTTTCAAGTGTTGAAAAGCAAAGACATCACTTTAAGGACTAAGGTGCACCTGACCCAAGCCATGGTGTTTTCAATTGGCTCATATGCATGTGAAAGCTGGACAATGAATAAGGGAGACCAAAGAATTGATGCCTTTGAATTATGGTACTGGCAATGAGTATGGACTATACCATGGACTGCCAGAAGAACGAACCAATCTGTCTTGGAAGAAGTATATCCAGAATGCTCATCAGAAGCAAGGATGGTGAGACTTCATCTTGCCTACTTTGGACATATTATCAGGAGGAACCAGTCCCTGGAGAAGGACATCATGCTTGGTAAAGTAGACAGTCAGTGAAAAAGAGGAAGACCCTCAACGAGACAGACTGACACAGTGGCTGCAACAACAGGCTCAAGCATTTAATGATTGTGAAGATGGCACAGGACCAGGCAATGTTTCATTCTGTTGTACACAGGGTTGCTATGAGTTGGAACTGACTCAATGGCACCTAACAACAAGAAGGGAGCGTGGGGAAGCCAGGCAGGGAAGAAGGAAGGGAAGGGAGCCAGTGACACAGTGGGGTTGGAAAGTGGCCGGCTGGATGGCGAGTGTGCATCTGGTGGGCAGGTACATGGGTGGGAGCTGGGAGCAGCTCCTGGAGAACAGGAGGCAACCATGCAGACCAGCAGCAGCAGGGCCAAAGTTTTTGTGTAGTCTCTCAGCGTGGCAGTGCAGGTCCCAGGCCCAACAGTGACCATCCTGTGTGCCTCTCTCCTGCATATAATATGGTGTTCGTACAATGTCCAAATCACATAATGTCCTATTTCACAGAACACATTATGGACATTAAGTGACACATACCTGTATTGATCTCTTTCCATCTGAAGCAAAGGAGAGTGAAGGAAACCAAAAACTCAGAGAAGAAATTAGTCCACAGGACTAATGGCCCACACAAACCATAGCCTCTTCTAGCTTAAGACAAGAAGAATCAGATGGTGCCCAGCTACTACTGACCATTCTGACCAGGGATACAATACAAGGTCCTAGTTAGAATGGGAGAAAAATGTAGAACAAAAATTCACAAAAAAGACCAGACTTACTAGACTGATAGAGATTAGAGGTACCCTTGAGACTATCACCCTAAGATACCCTTTTAACCTGAAACTGAAGTCACTCCAGGAGGTCACCTTTCAGCCAAATAACAGATTGGCCTATAAAATAAACAATAACACCCATGAAAAATGTGCTCCTTTAAACAATCAACTATATGAGACCAAGTGGTCAACAGTTACCCAAAAGCAAAGATGAGAAGGCAAGGAGGGGCAGAGAAACTGGATGGATAGGGCACTTGGGGTAGAAATGGTGACAGTGCTGACACACTGTGGGGATTGTAACCAACATCACAGAACAATCTGTATATGAACTGTTGAATGAGAATCTAATTTGCTGTGTAAAGTTTCACCTAAAATACAATATCCTCCCCCCTAAAAAAAGGCAAATAAAATGCCATGAGATAAAAATTTTCCTTTAGATTGGAGGTACTTCACACTTTTTTGTTTGTTTGCTTTCTAAATTTTCTATTTACACAACTAACAATACTTAACAAGTAAAAAAAATAAAATTATGAAAAAAAAGAACAAAAACAATCTCTTGTATATGCTGTTGCTCATTTTCAAGTAGCTTTCTGCTCAACCAATTTAAATGTCTCAATGCCATAACTTAAATGAAAAAAATAAGTAAAAAGTAAAGCTCTTGAGATAATCCTGAACTGCAGTAAAAAAAAAAAAAAAATTCAGAAGAAGAAATCAACTACTGATTCAATGAAAATGTTCATAATTAATAGGTACACGTTCTTAGTGTTATTTAAAAAACTCTTTCTACAACTAACACTCACACTAACTTCCTCAACCATTTAAATCCCATGACTATCATCTCATAAGAGCTGCAATATTCCTTAACTAAGTTTACACAGTGGTTGAGTGGGGATAGAAAAAAGAGTAGAATAATGGTTAAAAAATTGAAATGTGAGATTAAGCTCCACAAAGATAAATGCATAATATTTTAAGCTATGCCCTAAGATTTATTCATAATCAATGAATATATACTTTCATTCACATGAATTCTCCTTTGCATTTACTGATATGGTGGAGGGGGGGCTGGAAAATTCTTCCATTTTTCTTACTACAAAGCTTAATTTACAATTTTATTTATATCATTCTTTCTGAATTATAAAAGGTCACATTTTGCATTTTTAGTTTGAAAAAATCAAGCATATTTAACTATATCTTCTTACTTTTAGAAGACTACATATTTAATTTATTGAATAGATAATAGATGTATATGATTCAAATTTCTAAAATTATTACATGTATGTATATATACAGATAAGCTAAAAAATACTTAGCTTGTTTGTGTGTGTGTATATATATATATTTGCTTCAAATTAGCTTCAAATACCTAAACTCTAAAAACCCCACAGAGATAATACAAAAACAATACTAAAAAGTAACTGAATGATACTCATGTCTATATATTTAACAAGAGCTGCAATAAGGCTATCACATCTGTGTCTTCTCTATTCTTTTCACTGGCGCTACTGAGAAAAATAAAGGCTAAAGGAAAAGAAATAAGAGCATTAAAACCAGTCACCATAAGAAGCATGGTATGTATATCTTCTCCCTTCTCACTATTAGGGCTACACTGTCCTAACAAAATAAAAGGGGAAGAGTCTCTAAGTGGCAAAAATAGCTATGAGAAAAACTGAGGCAAGAAGGGTAAAAACTGAGGCAAGTAGACAGAGACCACAAAGGGAAAATTAAAAGCACTGAAAAGCAAGCAGGTAGAAATTTAAGGACACATTTTTCTCACAAGTAATTTACTAGCACCAAAATGTCCTTTTAAAAGCAAGGTCTCAAACAAGCAATTTAAAAAGCTGCAGTGAAGCTAAGTACAGAAATTAAGGAATATTAAGTTCTTCTAAGAAACTGCAGGTGAATACTTTCACCTAAAGGAAACTGCAGGTTTTCCAGTGGAGAGGGTAAAATGAGTTTACAGATATTCAGATTGTATAAATTGTATGAGCAATAAAATTAGGTACTAAAAGTGACAAAAATAAAGAAATTCAAAATCAAATACGATGAAGTTCTACCTTGCCACTCCTATATCCTATCCTTGGCTCAAAAGCCAGATTTCGAAGGAGATTCGCACTAGTTCTAGCTATCCTGCTTCCCACTCCAGACCATGGAACACTGCCCTCTCGCTCTCACTGCCTCCTCTTCCACTGTTCACATCTGACTCTCATGAAACAAGACCTCTGCATCAAACTACCAGGCACTTTTAACAATGTCTGAGTTCTAGGAGGTTCACTCAGGGATTTCTACTTCAGACATAGAGAGGTGGTTAGAAAAGAAATTTATACTCCTTCCCCACCCCCATTTTCATCCAGTGACTACAACTACTAAAGCCTAAATTTTATAAGGCAGATATCAGCATGAGTTTTTAACACCTTCACCTTGTATAGTGTCAAAAATCCTTTTTGTTTTTCATGAGAAAAAAAAGTATGGTCTAGCCCATTCCTAATAAGTACAATATCATACTTACTTTGGGATAATCCAACTCAAAGAATGTTTCCAAGTTGTTGATCAGGTTAGGATCTACTCCTTTCAGTGGTTTCAGAAGAGAGACACCTGGGAGCTTGCTATATGGCTGTTTGTCCGTTGCCTTCTTGTTGAGGTGTAATCGGCTAAAAAGCAAGTGATACACAACAAATTAAATGAATGCTCCAAAAAATGTCAGAACTTAGCCTGTTGTTTACTGCTGTGCTCTCAGTACTTAGAACTGTGCTAGGCATACAGTAGGCATTCAATAAACATATGGTAAAGAAATGAATGACTGTGTTAGCCCACCCATTAATTGTACTTATTCTCAAAATTGCCACTGAAGTGGCAAAGGACTATACAATGGGGAAAATACCCATATCTGCACCAGAAAAATACAGAAAAGTAATCATAAAATTTTGAGGAATTTCTGTAACAAACAGTCCAGATAGTACAACAGAGAAGTACCAGTCAACCTGCACAGAAAACAAGAAAATGGAATAACCAAAGGAACTCCCAATAATCACAATCTCAGAATGGCAGAGGTAGAACAGAGGAAGATGAAGGTAAGAAAAAAAATCTCAACGGCAAGAAAATTATCTACTACTGATACCTGAAAATATACCAGTGTCAGCAGTTCACAGGTAAGTTGACCAAGGATCCCAGTGCAAGGCCCATCCCAAAGGAAGAAATGCCAGTTAGAGAAGACAGAACGTGCCCCAGTTAATGTCAGGCTGTCACAACAAAGGGAAGAGATGCCGTTCAGCAGAGTGGTGAAGTTTCTAAAGGAGTCTCTGAAGGCTTCCTTCCTACTTCTCATAAGCACATCTCCAGGCACTCAACCGTAATTAGAGGCTAGAACAATCATGAGGCCATCCATCCATAAGAGATTCTAAGACACACATTCTCTCACATTTTAACATCTCATACCAATGGTATCTTACAATTGCTGACAGTCAGACAGCAGTCCTGACTCAACAGCGTGAAAACCAACCTATGAGACCTTCTGGAAGATCAAGAAAACATCAACATCAATCCATCTTAGATTTGATGAAAGAGAATATCAATGTATAAAAGACTTCTGGAAGTACATCAGTACCATCACCCAGAGAAGCTGGCCACAGGCTCACTCCCAGTTAATTAAGGCAGGGGTGTGCTGCAGCAAATGCCTAATGTTTCAGATAAGGCCATACAAACATCTTTATAGATAGAAAAAGAGGTTACCTACAATGGAAAAATAAAATACCCACAAGAAACTTCAAGAACAGGGTGGTATCAATTTCTAATCCAATAACACAAAATGCCAGAAAATAAAGGTGCACCATTTACAGCAGTGCTACTCAGAGTGTGGTCTACTTTATGAGTTGCTTTTTACTGGCAGTTATAGCAATTTGACACTGCCATGACATCTAATCATGTGATCAGTAATTTATTTTTATCATTATTTACCAAAGTATCAGTCCAGACAGACTGGAGAATTTTAAAGGATTGATCCTTTACCGCAAATAATTTGAAAAATATTGATCTTCAGAGTTCATTTAGAGGGTTGAAAAAGGGAAAACCATGATCTAAAAATCATATAACCACAAAAATGATTACTATTATATTTCTCACAAATTAGTAGACTACATGTTTGGAGAAACCCACCCAATACAGAACATCTAGACTAGTGGGGGGGAGGGTGGAGCATTTTAATTATAGACTTAATTTATTGAACCAGTAATAATTCACAAGGTTCAAAATCACTAAAAATATTTGAAAGTTCACAAAAAAGAAGTCTCCCTGCTCAACCTGTCCTTCATCCCCTTAGTTCCCATCACTGCCTCCCCAGTATTCCTGGTTTCTTGCTTATTCTTCCAGAGATTTTAAAAATGCATATACAAGCATATATGGTGTATACGAACACACACACACATTGTCTACTCCTTTTTAATACCTGTGTGCACTAAAAGCATGTTTTTAAACACATGACTAAGCTGTTAAGAAAATAAGGGAAACCCTCTCCCAAGTCAAAAATAAACTTCTAAGTAAGCGAATGCTGGATTCAATGCTTACCCCAGGGCCAACTGCTGGTCCCTGGTGACCCCGCCATGGAAGGAAGCCTGAGGCCCAAGAATGATAGGAAATCTGTGTCTGAGAACCTTGTATAAATCTGGAACCCCTGAAGAGTGAAGCTGAAAACTGCCCAGCCCACAGAAGGATGAGGAGGATGGTGCCTATCATGGATTCCGTCCTAGATGAAGTAGAATAAAACAAAACAGTCTTCTGGAGAACACATGTGGGTCTGAGGTCCAGAATGCACACCACCTGCATTGCCTGAACAACGTCCAATAGAAGGAACATAAGAGACCATCATATATGACCAAGAATATATGAAAAGAACCAAATGTCTAGAGATGAAAAAATGTGATTACTGACATTAGAATGTCAACAAACAGCCGATTGTATGTATGCAGACTAAAAGAGAACTGGAGAACTGAACTCTAGATCTGAAAAAATTACCAGAATGCAGCACAGAGAGAATGAGAGGTAAAGACACAGAAATAATGAAAGAGTTTAAGGGAATGAAGGACAGAATAAGATGGAACAAGAATGTAGGAATTTTGCCTGCCATGTGCAAATAATGTTGGTAGGCACTTTGGTGATGCCCAGTGTGTTGTTCACCAATCTTCAGCTGTACTTTTTCAAAATGTGATCAACAGTCCACTTGCCTTGTATCTCAACAGTGGCCTGAGTGGTGGAGTCCTCCAAGTGAACCAGCTTTAGCTTTATGGGTGACTGACGGGATCCTATAAGGTTTACCGGTTTCAAACCAGTTTTTTAGTATCTTGGGTCAGGGTTTCTGTATTACGTAGACTGTATGAATTTGTACACCCACATGTGACACAGGATTTTTCATAGGTGCCCATTTCCACCCTCAGCCTGAAATAGGTGACTTGCTTTCTGCTAGGCTCTTGGGTATGGCACGTTCTCAGTTTCAGGTTCCATACTAGAAACCCAGTTCTACCTTCCTGTCATGCATTTGGTTTACAGCCTTAACATTTTTTTTTTGGGGGGGGGGCACATACTTTTTATTCATGCATAACACATATACAGCAAAGTCACATATAAATATATAACTCAGTGAATTTTCTCAAAATGACACACCCATGCTATCAGTATCCAGATCAAGAAACAGAATTATCAGCAGAACCCCAGAAGCCCCAACATGCTCCTTTCTATGTATTACCCTCCCCTCAAGGGTATTCATTATCCTGACTTCTAACACCACAGACTAGCTTTACCTGTTTTAAAATTTTATATAAATGAAACCCCACAGGATGTGTTCTTTTGTGTTTGGCTTCTTTTGCTTAACATTATGCTTGTGAGATTCATCCATCTTGTTACATTTAGTTATTGTTTATTCTTTCTCATTCCAGTATAGTATTCCTTGTATCAACATACCACGAGTTTATTTATCTACTCTCTGTTAATAGATATTTGGGTTGTTTCCAGTTTTTGGCTATTACAAATATCATGCGGCCTTGTCTTTGTCCCTGTGGAAGTACTAAAAACCCTAGCCTCTCTTCCCTCTCCCCACCATAGCCCTGGACTTCCATTTTTGGACAAGATGGAAAAACAAGGACTGAATTTACCCTCCTGTCTACAACAACCTCAAAAAAAAAAGACAAAATATAGGGAAAAATGTTTTTCAAGACACTGGATGTCAGGTAAAGAAAGATAGTGATGCCTGAGACATGGAAAACAATTAGCCCAGCTTACTGCTTTGAGAGAGCTTCCAGGCCATGGCACAAGGAAGGGAGACGCAGGCTAAACCCAGTAGACTTCCCTGAATTGAGGAGATAAGAGTTGAGAGTCCAGGAATGCAAAAATATCTAGCACTCAACACAATAAAATTCACAAAGTCTAGCACTCAATCAAAAATTACCAGGCACACAAAATACCAAGAAAATATGACTAATAATGAGGAGATAAATCAGTAAGTAGAAACCAACCCAGAACTACTACTGGGGTTAGACTTAGTAGACAAGTCCAACCCACTGCTTTGCATTCCCTCTTCATCTCTGGAATCTGGAGATTTTTCTTTCTTATTTCCAGGTTGCGTGTGTGTGTGTGTGTGTGTGTGTGTGTGTGTGTGTGTGTGTGTCTGTGCGTGTGCACGTAGAAATCAACATTTCCATGTGTTTAGAGTGGGAGAGGTGGTTCTCACATGTACACAGTAACTTGTGAACAAGCTTCTGTAAACGCAGTGTGATACAGACTATAATGTAAGTAGTTCAGGACATTTTGAGAGCACAGAGAAGGAAGCATCTAACTCCTCCTAGGAGGTATTCCTTTAAGACTTCACTACTCTAAGCGTGGTCCACTGAGCAGCAGCATTGGCATCATCTAGGAAGTTAGAAACGCTGAATCTCAGGCCCTACCCCAGTTCCACTGAAACAGAATCTGCATTTTAACAAGATCCCCAGGTGATTCACAGGCATATTCAAGCTTGAGAAGCACCACTGTGAGATGCATCTTTGCTATAAATTCTTTCTTAGCTTTGCTGAAAAGGCTTGTAGCTCAGTCTACAGGCAATGGATAACCAAGAAAGATTATAAGGAACCAACAATAATCACGTTTTGTATTTAAGGAAGTGAAGAGAATAGAGTCGAGGCAGGAAAAATTGAAGGTAAGGGAAAATATTATAAACATCTCAAAGAAAAAGATAGGTGTACAAACTAAAGAGGCAGCAAAGGGATAGAAAGAAAGGCAGAATCAAGGAAATAAGAATTTAGAATTGATGGTGCTTCGCCAATGGCCAATGAGGGGATTAGGGAGCAAACAGAGGAAGAAGGAGGAGTGCACATGAATGACTACTAGATTCGGGCTTAGATAGCTAGTGGCGCCATTCAAAAAATATGGACACAATGAGAGATGGAAGAGGGTAATGAGTGTTATTTTGAACACACAAACTTAAAAGTTACTCTTAAAATATGAAGTGGCAATGTCTTCTATCCAGGAGACTAGTTGTTTTCAACATTTAGTATACATAATGTCCATAGTTAGAGATCCCAATTTAATCCACCAGCTGTGAGGCCCAGGAATCTGCATTTTCATGAGCACGTCAAACGATTCTGATGCAGGCCACCAGTGAACCACACTGGGAGAAACCCTACAGTAGACTATGAACTCTTCAGGGCCCAGAAAAGCAGTGAAACATAGTACGTTCTCAACTTAAAAAAAAAAAAAAATCAGTTGAATAAATGAAGAGTAGATAAACAGATATAAAGGTCCAGAGTTCAAAAGATAAAGTTAGCCTAGAGATCAAGATATAGGAGCCATCCACATATCTTATGGTAAAGCCATAAGTCTAACAGGTAGAACATGCAATTTAAAGATGATCACGAATGAAAATAATTAATATTATAGAACCAGTAATACATAAAGGAGACCAAGAGTGAGAAACCAGAGAAACAGGAAGAAAGCCAAGAAGAGGGTAACGTCACAGAAGGCTTTATTTGGCTAGGCTACTTTGTTTTTTAAAGGGTTCAAGAAAGAACAATATCCAATGCTGCAGAGAGATCAAGATAAGAACTGACGTGCCCACTAGATAAAGTATGTATCTGGCTACCTCAGAGCACTCTGGGCAGGGGATAGGGCAGTTGATAGAGCACAAGGGGAAGATAAATAAAAGTGGGTTAAGAAGTAAATGAATGGGAGGTGAAAATGTGATAATAGTGAATAAACACTACTTTCTCCCAAAATCTGACAGTAAGTCAAAGGGCAAAAGAACCAGGGTGATAGCTAGATGTAGAAGGTTTTTCAGTTTAATATTAAAAGAACACTTGAGTGCATATGCTAAAAGAATACTCGAGTACATATACTAAGGTAAAGAGCTAACCAAAGGATGGCTTAAAGATAGAGAAAAGAAAAAAAATGGCATGATAGAATCTGCAGTGTGAAAGGAGTTAAGATAATCTGCGAAGAACGAGGGTGGGGGCTTCAGTAGAGTGGTGAAGATTTAGAAGTCCTGCCAGTAATGGGTGATGGAGCTAAATACAGAAACAGAGAACTGCCAGATAACCACTGTAGGCTTGGCTGAGATCTGAAACCATGAATGTGTAGTAGTATTAATCCACATGGCTGTGTGACTACCCTCTGTGGGATTTTGAAAGTTGAGAAGCTATAAATTATGGGATAGATTCAGGATAACACGGCAGACTGATATGAGGAAAGGCAAAGGACAAGATAATAAAGTGGTGAATTGTGGGTTCTGGGCTAGATGGAGAATTAAATGAAGCCAACAGATGGCAGGTGGAGGACACAACTGTGGATAAATAGCCTAGGGCAGTAGTTCTCAACCTTGGCTGCACATCAGAATCATCTGGGGGTTTTTAAGAACTCCTGTTGCCTTGACCAATTAAATCAGAATCTCTAGGAGTGATACCCAAGCAACAGTATTTTTTTTAAGCCCCCTAAGTAACTCCAAAGAGGAAATTGGTGGTTTAGTGGTAGAATTCTTGCCTTGCATGAGGAAGACCTAGTTTCGATTCCCAGTAAATGTACATCATGTGAAGCCACCACCAACTCCGATCTGTCAATGGAAGGTTGTGTGTTGCTGTGATGCTGAACAGGTTTCAGCAGAGCTTCCAGACCAAGACAGATTGGGAAGAAAGGACTGGCTATCTACTTCCAAAAAATCAGCCAATGAAAACCCTAAGGATCACAGTGGCCTGATCTGCAACCAATCATGGGATGGCACAAGACCGGGCAGCATGTCATCCCACTGTGCATGGGGTCACCATGAGTCAGGGGCTGACTTGAGGGAAGCTAACAACAAGTGACTCCAAAGCACTGTCAAAGTTGAGAACCACTAGCCTAGGAAGAATAGATTACAATGAAAATTGAAGAGGGTTGAGGTGGGAACTCTTAGAAACATCAGAAGTTATGGGATTGACTGAAAAAGTGAAGCCTGTGAAGTAGTACAAGTGGTGTGAGAACAAGGAAAAGTTGTGAAAGACAATGAGTGTGGGCTCTCTCCAAAGTAATCTAAAATGTTGCCAATTATGAGAAAATAAGATTCATAATAACTGGAGAAATTTCCACTCTAGGTACCCTATCCCTATAGTTCTGGGTTGTTTTGCAGTATAGCATAATGGTTTAAGAGTCTGGGCTGGATATAGACTGCCTAGATTTCTCTCCCAGCTTTGCAGCATACTATCTGAGTGTCCCTGGACAAATTATTTCTTTATATCAAGTTTTTTTTTTTTTAAATGCCGATGCAGTGCAATGGATCACTTTTTCTGTGGCCTTTCTCATCATGGTCTTGTAACTCCCACCAAGTGAGTGGGCAGGCTCATGCAAATGAGGTGCTTATGGCCCACCAAGGGGATTAGACAGCTTGTTAATAATGCCAATTAGGTGCATGGCACCTCTGTGAGGGTGAGACCATGCAAATAAGGTGTATGGAACCCTAACAAGGGAATTGGTCAGTTTTGCCATCCCACTAAGTTTAAAATGAGCCATCCCAGAGGTGGATGTGGGGGACTTCACTACCACCAAGAAAGAAGAGATGGAAGCAGAGTGTGTCCTTTGGACCTGGGGTTCCTGCACTGAGAACCTCTTAGACCCAGGAAACAGTGAGACAGAGCTGTAACATTGGAGATGGCACAAGATGGCGAGCAGCAGTGGCAGAGAAACTGCAGCAGCAAAGGCAGCAGAACCAAGAGATGGGCAGGAGATGAAGAAAGGCAGTTACAGTGGGTGTGCCAACCCAGGCAGTGAGAGAGCTGAGAGCCTTTGGGCAGGAGGCTTCCTGGTGGAGTGGGGTGCCTCCAGACAGTTTTCAGTGGAGCTAAAGAGCTTTGTAATACTTGTCCAAGCACGGCAGAGGCCAGCCCGAGGGGCCCAGCAGCCAAGGGGCAGAGGAAGAGGCCTCCTCTTGGGCATGGCAGAGGAGCTGTCCTGACCAAAGAACTGTCCTGAGTTGTTCCTGATGCTGAATTTCCCTAATAGACCCCATAACTGTGAGTAATATCTCTGAGTTCTGTGTGGCCAATGCACTGAATTATCAAACCCAGAAGAAGTAGAGAGTGCTGTGGGAGGAACAGTTAGTGTCAGAATCAGCAAAAAGGTTGGAGGGTGGAGGTATGTTTGACCTCCACCTCACAGGAATTAGCCTTGGGCTGCTGATCTTGATTCTCTCTCCTCCCTCTCTTGAAGTTAGAGATCAGACTCTCAGCACCATTTGTACTGTGGATAACAGTACCCATTTCATAGGGTAACGAGAAATAGATGAGATTAAGCCACAAAGTAAACATTCAATGATAGCTATTATTACCAGTAATCAAAACAAAACAACAAAAACTCTAATTTTAAGAATATTTTCAACCCAATGTAACTCTTCTGAATCTATCATAGTTATTTAGAGATGCTGGACATTGATGAGCCTTATACACAAAAACGGAAGGACTGGAAACTGATACACATACATTTAAGATTCTTTCATATATATTTAAATATTAGGCAATTTTTTTTTAACATAAAGCCAGCTCTTGTGTAAAAAGAATGATTAAAAAAGGGGAAGGAAAATCATCAAAAGCCCCAGATCATAATTAAAATGGCATAGCTCAAAACACAGTACAAAATACATTTAACGCAAAGTTTAAATTATACCCAATACTTAGGTTAAAATTATATTCAATGTTAAAATTACATCCAATCTTTAGAAACAATTTAAAGCTCTACAGACATTGTCCAAAATATAAAAACAATACAAGTATGAGAATAAGGAACGTTAAGTATCACCAATTATTTCCATTAAAAATGGCCTGTTACTATTGTCTACTTTTTAGCTGAGCTCTCCTTTTTAAACTTTAGATGGGTTCTCAGTTCCAGCTGCACAGTCCTGACTTTATTCCTCTATCCTCAAAACCTGACTCTGGATCATGCAGTCACAAGAATCCCCTTCACGTGACCTCTGGCAAGGGGTGAGGAGAGCTGAGAGGCCTGGGCAAGACCATTTCCACACTGCAGCAGAATCAATGTATAAAGTAACTCCTGGTTACTATGTAACTTCAAGCAATACCACCTTCTAGTATGAAGGATTCCAGAAGAGACTCTATTCTGTTTTAATGCGCCTTATATCTCTGTATGGAGCCCGGTGGTGCAGTGGTTAAGAGTTTGGCTGCTAACCAAAAGGTTGGCAGTTTGAATCTACGAGCCACTCCTTGGAAACGCTATGGGGCAGTTCTACCCGACTCGACGGCAATGGGGTTTTTTTTGTTTTTGTTTTTTAATATCTCATATGGGAGAAAGATGTGGTAGTCTGCTTCCATAAAGATTACAGCCTTGGAAACCTCATAGGGCAGTTCTCCCTACAGGGTTGCTATGAGTCGGAATTGACTCTACGACAATGTTTTGTTTTCCAGATATCTCTATATCTAGCACAATTCCTAGAACAAAGGATACAAGTCAGCCTTCCCACCCCACTCCAGGCCAGAGAGATCCCCTTACCCAAATCCCTAACATCTGGAAAGCTCTTAATCGGTGGCAGCATATCCCGGGCATCGGGAGCTGCTGGAGCCATAATTTGGGATTTTAACAATATTTTTAGTTCTCTTGAAATAGAATCTCCCCTCTTAATACATAAATCCATTTGATTTTCAGAAATTTGATTTTACCACATTTTCAGGAATGCATTGGGTATAAAAGTAATGGACTTCCTATATAACTAGTCAATGGTTTTGATTTGTTTCCTTTTTAAAGAATAAAAATGATTCTAAACTTAAGTGAACAATTTTTGGGAGATAGAAAGCACTGTACATTTTTCAATACACAGATCATTTTCCCAAGGAATTACTTCTAAAATTAAATTTTAAATCAGGAGCTAGAGTCACTCTCTATTAAAAAAAAAAATCACATTCATGTAATTAAGGCATCCTCACTCTCAAGGACATCAGGGAGGTGCTCACAGCCTGTTGCTACACAGGTATCACCTTGGGAGCTATCTCAGAGTAACTCAAGACCGGCCGGTAGTCCAAAAGTTTGCAAGGGATGAATCACAGGCAAAAGAGAGAGAGGCTTCCAGGGGCCCTGCTTTCCACCGTGAGCTGGAAGAAACACTTTAAAGAATGTCAAGCTTGGATAAGAAATATTTAGGGGTTCTGCTGGATGTTATAGCTGCTTTAGGCTGATGAATCCTAACCACCTCTGCACAAGGGTTTTAAACTTTTGAGCTGAGGGAATTGTATGATTTTATCTTAGATGGTGTTTATTTCCAAACATCTCCAGTCTCTAAAACTGTTACATTTCTTTTTCATTATTTTAGCTTATTGTTTTATCCTTTCAGGCTTTTAGCTCTCTCTCTCAGTTTTTTATTTAATGGTTCATAAGCATTTTTTAGATGGTTATTTTACAGTTTGGTATTTTAATTTAGTTTTTAGCAGGAGGGAAGCCTGGCACGAAGGGAAAGTCCTTGGAGAGAGTCCAAACACTAAGCAAGGGAGACCAGACCAGCAGTTCTCCTTCCCTTCTGTCTGCTGACAGAAACCTTTGCAGCAACCTTAATACAGCTCTTTACCTCACAGAAATGGGCAGAGGCAGATTATCCAATAGGCAAGGTAAGCACAGTGCTTACCAGATCATCTGCAGTGAACAATTTCACAATTTTTCACCACACCAAATATTCTGTTTCTAGGTATGGCTGGCATCTCTCTCCCAATCCCACAGCACCTTCCTACAGAAGCAAAGCCTCTTTCCAAATTTATAATCCCCAACAGGAGTGGATGACCCAGTAACCAGGGTAAGTGATGTGATGAAACCCATGTGAAATTGTTCACTACAGATTAGTAAGTAAGCACAAGTAAGTCTGTGCTTACCTTGTTTATTGGATAAGCCACCCCTAAGTGAGACACTCGAAAGTCACTTAAAGCTTTTAAGGGAGATGATGCTTTCCCTGAAGGCAAAGTTTATCTTGCTTAATAGCCCCAGATAGTGCTGCTTTTATAGTTTTGTTGTGTGATTCAGTTGAAACAGCTTATCTGACTCTAGGAATTTATCTCTTCTGCCTTACTCTGAAAAACCATGCCCACTAGGCTTGTTAATATTTCATGGAAAATTCGGTTGATGATGTCAGCAGGTTCTTTACATAGTCTGTGCCAGCAATTTTCAATGATTAAAGGCTTTTGTTGTTACATATGACTGTTATCTAGAAGGCTGTTACTGTGTATTTGTGATCAGTATGTATCATGACTAATGTTTTCTCCACATGGTGCCTGTCATTTCAAAAATGGTACTCATCAAAATAGGCTTCCTCAGCAACACCAAGCATACCTCTGGTACAACCTTAACTCTGTGGACACAGGACTCCCCAGAGAGCAGAACAGTGAGTTAACTTTATAGGAAAATACAAATTATTTTCACCTATCAGACAATGGATTTACATACTACAGAATATAAAGGATTCCACCACCGTAGAAAACAAATACAAGAAAGACAAACCAAACCTGTTGCCAGAGTCGATTCTGACTCATAGCAACCCTACAGGACAGAGTAGGACTGCCCCACAGGTTTCCAAGGAGCAGCTGGTAGATTCGAACTGCTGACCTTTTCGGTCAGCAGCCGAGCTCTTAACCACTGTGCCACCAAGTTTCCAGAAAACAAATAGGAGATCTTTATTAATCTAAAAAAGAAAAAAAATCTAACTCAGTAACCCTTTTGTGACAACAGAGTTAGCCCTAGTTCCCAGGAAATGGGTAGAACATGGTATTTTGCTGATAACAACTAAGTAAGAAAGACACCCAGGCAGAAGACACAGTCCCACCAGATAGTGCTAAAAAACACAGAGGACCCTCAAACATGCTATAAACTCAAAATCTACTCTTTTCATATCAACAGAAAACTAACAGGACTGTCCCTATCTGCTTCTAAGCAATCCCCTAAAACTACCCTTTTAAAACTAGATGATGTTTGAACTGTTTCGTGTATAAAATAAAATGCTGTAGACAAGAGGGAAAGTGGGGATGCTCATTGTGATTTGCATTTGTCAACCAACTCAGGATATCCCTGGGCTCTGCATTTCCTGAAGGCCGAATCTAAGTGTGAAGATATTTATTGCAGGACAGGCTTTCCCTTTGGAAAGCCTTAGGGGAAAAGTTCAGCTCTAACAAAGAGTTTATAGGTAAACATGTTGATATATAATCTGCAATTGATTAGAAACAGTGAGATATAGATTCCACTTGGTCCAATTAATTTCATTAAAGTCCACGGCCACTGAAAGCACCCCAATTTCTGACAATCTACCTCAAATCAAAGGGCCAAATGAGACGAAATGAGGAAAAATCCACTATTACTTCTAAAAAAAATTCAAAGATGATTGATTAACAGATCATAATTGTATGCCCAGTAGACACTGAAGGTAACTAAATAAAAAATAAGACACCATCCCTAACCTCAAAAGCTTACAATCTAATTAGGAAAAAAGACAACTAAACACACATCTACAATTTAGATGGGTAAATCCAAGGCACTATATAAAAGACAAAAGAGGAGGCACTTAACCCGGTAAGGAACAAAGGTCTTAAAGGACTTGAATGAAGGGAGTTAGTTTAAAAAAAAAAAAAAGGAGGAGGAGGCAGAAAGGAAGGGAGGACAGAAGGAAGGAAGGGAAGTAGGGAGGAAGGAAGGAAACAAAGGGAAGGAAGGAAAGAGAATTCTAAAGAAGGTACATGGCACATTCAGGAGAATGCTAGTAATGCAATGTGGCTGAAGAAAATCCAGTGTGGCTGAAGAAATAACACAGCTCCTGAAGAGAAGAGCATGTCAGGACAATGCGGAGCCATGGTAAGATTTTAAGCACATGATGTAAAACTAGTGTTCCAGAAGCAGAAGGCTACAATCGGAAAAACAAACTAAAAGAGGAGCAAGGCCGCAGGTGAGTAAAGACAGTTTCAATCATCTAGGGAAATGAGGATGGTGTACTGAACTAATGATGTGAGGAAAGAGGAAAAAACCCAACAGAACCATCACTAAATATTAAAACCAAATTACCATTTTCATTTTGCTTTTTAAAGCTATCATGCTACAGTCCAATTTATATCTTCCCAGGCTCAGGTTAAAAGGGCTCAATTGTTGAACTACCTCATTCATTCATCAAAAGGTGGTCCTGCAGCAATGACCTTGACTGACCCACACCTGACCAAACATCAAGTGCATCCTCTGCACCAAATCCAGATAAGAAGCTTTCAATTTACACGAAGACTCTAATTTACTAACTCAAAAACACTAAGGCTCAGAACACCAACGTTTTCATGAATTAAGGGCAAAAATCATACTAGCTAAAAATAACATTCAAAATGCTAAAATTTACATTAAAAACACAACTAGTTTCTGACAGGTACGTTATCACAGTTATTCTGATACAATGAGTATTTGAAATTCCACTCAAAAGCTATACATCAGGTATAAAATTTGCAATTCCAGAAAAGTCAGAAATATCCTAACTTTTCTGACTTCACAAACTTCTTAGAATTCTTAAGACAGCAGAATTAACTTGAAAAAAATTCCAGCAAAAGGGACCTCTGCTTGACTAGAAGGTAGTCAATATTTATTTACGGATACAAGAAATATTTCCACACTAGTGTGGCATCTCCAGTCAATTAATAGAAAAAGATAAGGCCTAACGCTAAACATTAGGTCATTATGGGCAGGGTGTAAAAAAGTAAAACCTTAGAGGAAGAGGGGAGGAAGAAGACACAGAGGAGAAAAGAATGGAGGAGAAGAAAAAAGGCAAGGTGTCTTGCTTAGATACCCTTATCAGCCAGCAATACGGCTTCTTAAGGGCCAAGAGGGAAGAAAACAACTGGATCCCACCAGCTCTCACAAAAGGAAAGAACCATAAAGGTCATTTAACCAACTGCCTTCTGAGGCTATAATCATTAGTTATTTTTAGGATCTTAAAAATCTTGGGAATAAGACCTTTGCATTTCAAGTGCTCTACTCTGAATATACATTTAACATGATAGACAAACATGCTACAAACATCTGCCATCTGAAATGTGGTATAAAATTACTAAGCACCAGTTCAATATTAAAACTGGAAAGGAACAAAGCAGTAGGTAGATACGAGTTGAGATAATTTAAAAACTTTAAAATATTAGTTTCCTAGTTCATAAATCATCAAAAAGTTTAAAATACGGGCTTCTAGGAATTGTAAGAAGTTTGTGAAATGAGAACAAATAATTTCATAGAACAAGCATGGTTCACTGTATTAATCAAATTCAGCTCCATATTTAATACAGGCCAACACTTAGCTTTTACTTCATCTCATTTTAAGAAGATACAATAGCAAATCTAAATTAACTAGGTATCATTACATACTTTACACATGCCTTTCATTTTTGAAAGTAACCAACTGGTTTTTAATTTTTCTTCATGTTTAAGTAATACAAATATTGTAATTTTTAACACGTAGTAGCCCACAGACTATGCTCCTTAATCTCACAACCAGATATGGAGCCACAAAAATTTTCAAAATAAGCTCCGTTTCCACCAGCTGCAAGTGTTCGTTTCTAGGACAGTATCTGATATTTGCTTATTTTAATTTATTTATACTTTGACTTATTCCAAAGAGGATTTGAGGGGACATAGAATATATGTTCAAAAAATGTATTTTTCAAAAAAACGCAGAATATTTAGCATAGTATTCAGCCAAAATATTGTTCCCAGATTTGTTTAACCTTGCTTGTTGAGATGTCAAATTTGCAGTTTTTCTATAGAAATGGAGGAGGGACCTTAGCTCTCTGCTTGAAAACAACTCTTATATTAAACTGGGAAGTATCTTTACCTCAATGAGAAAGAAATCAAATCAAACATACAATTTTTGAAGGTGGGACCAGAAAAAAAGGTACTTAACAGAAGGTAAATTTTAATTGATACATACATTAAGCTGTTGATTACTTGCTTTATGTTCAGTGATCCATTTCAAAAAAAGTATTCACAGTGTTCTTCTAGTTAGCAAGTCATTCTAATCTGTCGTATACCAATTGCCTTTTCTTTATTCTACTTTCACGTAATATTTCAGGAACCTATAACTGTGAATAAAAAAGATAACTTTGTGGAGCATAAGGAAATTAATTTTAAAAAAACCTCTCTACAGTATCTCAACTAAGCTAAATGTGTGCACTATTCTCAAAAACCACAAGTGTTCTGTCTGTTTTTTAAACTTTGCTGTTTATTATTAAGCACAAAATAACTTAAAACAATTCTGGAGTTGCCTCAAGTTTAAGAGTGTAAACATTTCAAGATGGTTATGCGGAATATTAGGGTAAATCAATAGCGTCAATTTTAGTTAAAGAAACATAACTTTATCAACATCTGTATATAGTGGGGTGAGATATATCATGATTCCACATGGAAAGAAGTCAATTTGCTCCGAATTGATCTGTAAATTTAATATAATTCAAAAAAAAATCAGGATTACTTAGCATTTGAAGAAAAGAATCAGTTCTGGACTTCATCTCTAAGCAAAAAATGTGTGAAGAGCCAAAAATTTTTGCAAAAGAACAAAGAAGGGCTTACCTCACTACTAAATAAGGTAATAATTACTGGTACAAGAACCAATCCATTTGTGAAACAGTACTGGGTGCCTTGAAGTATACCCAAGGACAAAGAAGAATTTAGTCTATGATAAAGAAAATATTTCAAAACTGGAATAATCAAACCACCATTCAATCAACGATTCGGGGAAAAGTGGCTAAATACGTGAAGCTAAAATTAGAGTTCTAGATCTCACAGTACAATAAAGAGTAAAATGCACAAAAAAAGAAGCAGAAGAAACTCAAAAGTACTAAAAGAAAACATAGGCTAACACATGTACGTAATACTTTAGGGGAATGGGGAAGATTAAAAAAATTACACCAGTGTCAGAAAACATTAAAAAAAAAAAAAAGGCTTGACTATCTAAAACACACTCACACACTTTTCTCCATGTTAAATACACGTGCAAAGTTGAAAGACAGAACACAGACTGGGGAAAAAAATGCAATATATCACAGATAACAGACAAGCGACCTTCATATGAAGAGAACTTGAAAATCAAAAAGGTGAATGTGCAATACACTGCAGCACAGACAAAGGATTATAAGTGTGCAATTTACAACTAAATGTAGCTACCATATAAACATATGAAAAGCATTCAATGGAACTAGTAATTAAAACAATGAAAATAAAAAACAACGGTAAAAAGCCTAATATTTGGTATAAGGCTAAATGGAACCATCATACAATGTTACCAGAACTATGAATAGATACAACTTTTCTATACAGCGATATGTATCAAAGTTTAAAAATGTGCACCACTTCTGGCTCAACAAGGAGCCCTGGTGGCTAGTGGTTAAGCACCTGGCTGCTAACAAAGAGGTCCACAGTTCAAACCCACCAGCCGCTCCTCGGAAGAAAGACGTGGCAGTCTGCTTCGGTAAAAATCACAAGCTTTGGAAACCCTATGGGCAGTTCTGCTTTGTCCTATAGATAGGGTATCTATGAGTTGGAGTTAACTTGATGGCAATGGGTTTGGTGTTTTGTTTTGTTTTTTACAGCAATGGGTTTGGTGTTTTGTTTCGTTTTTTTCTGGCTCAACAATTCCCCTTTTAGAGATGTAAACTAAGCAGATCATCACTCGAAGATGTGTGCATAAGAATTCATCACAGTGTTGTTTTTAATCCTGATAAATTGGAAACAACCTAAATGCCCATCAACAGTGACAAAAATGAATAAATGCCAGTACTTCATAAACGAGAATACCACGCATCTATTAAAAATGATGCAGAGATCACATATATATTGACATGAAAAAATGGTTGTGACATTTTACATGGAAGCTCCATATCAGCAGGGACCTTGTGGGTCTTGTTCTTCACTTTTCATTTCCAGCACCTAGAACAGTGCCTTGTACAAGAGCTTCTCAGTAAGCATTTAATGGATAAATTTTGAAAGCAGGTTGGATAACAATAATCATAATGTGGTCCCATTTTCACATACACAGAAATAAAATTGGAAGGATAATCACAAAAAGCTAACAAGGTAATGGAATTTTGGGGTGTGTATGATGGCAGCGGGTTTTTTTTTTTAATGTGTTTAACTTTTTTTTTTACTCCTCTTTGAATTGTTTATATTCTTTATACAGCACTCATTTTTTTACTCTTATGATTGAAAAAAGTAACAAAATTGTTTTTTTTAAGAACTCCAGAATGTGTTCAGTGACTAACCAAAACCAAACCAAACCCATTGCCATCAAGTCAATTCCAACTCATAGTGACCCTGTAGGAGGACAAAGGAGAACTGCCCCCAAGGGTTTCCAACGCTGGTGGGTTCGAACCACTAACCTTTCAGTTAGCTGTCCAGCACTTAACCACTGAGCCACTAGGGCTCCCTGTTCAGGGACTAAACCCAAAAAAACCAAACCTGTTGCCATCGAGTCAATTCCAATTCCAAAAACTAAGATCAATACTATCCAAGCTTCATGTTTTATTTGACCGTCAAAGAAATATCAGTATGTTTTGTGCAATGTAGCATCTTTCTCAAGTACCAGGAAATGCCACCCTATACTAATAAAATGTAATACTCCCCAAAAGGAAATCACCTTTTTTGTAGTACAAAGGGAAAAAAAAAAGCAAAACAAAAGTAATTTCTTAGCCTTCCCCCTCCTCTACTAAAATATGCCCTATACTAAAACCCCCCAAAAAACCAAACCCACTACCGTTGAATAGATTCCGATTAATACCAACCCTACAGGACAAAGCAGAACTGCCCCACAGGGTTTCCAAGGCTGCTAACCTTTACCGGAGCAGACTGCCACATCTTTCTCCCGCGGAGCGGCTGATTGGTTCGATTCGCCGACCCTTCAGTTAGCAGCCAAGAACTTAACCACTGCGTCACCAGGGTTCCTCTGTACCCTATACAAGTTGGTGGTAAAGATTACTACACACAACGATCCTTTTTTTCAGACTAAAAAAGCCACATGAATCCATATTAGTAATGTGTTCTATGCAAGTCTGTCATTTCTTCAGGAAGGCAGATTTCATTTTAAAGACATTTATTTAAACAACTGAAATATCAAAGCTAGCCACATACCCTCTGTCACTATTTATTCCATCACTCTGTTTTACTACATTCCTAGGCGTTATCATTCTCTGAAATAATCTTTTATCTGTCTCTCCCTTCTAGAAAGGAAAGCTCCATGAGGACAGGAATTCTGTCCTGCTCACCACTGTACCCCCAACACGAGAACAGTAACTGGCATCTAGTAGGCTTCAAGAAGTGTTTGTTCAATGACTAACGAAAAGATGTGTATGGGGGGGGAGGGCGTATAAATCTAAAGAAGACAATAAATAAGCAATTGAAAACAGGAAGGAAACCCACACTGAAATGCACAAGCTGACATGACTCAAGCTATATGACAGCTCAAAGGTTTGCTGGACATTTTTCAAGGTGGACAGGTGCTTCACACCTATCTGAGCGCACAGAGCTCTTCCAGGAAGAAGAAAATCCACAGGGAGGTCTGCAGATAGCTGTGTGCAGCTCCCAAAGGAGAGGAAACGACCATTAACAAAAGAGAAATGTGGCCAGGGTCGAGGAAAAAAAACAATACACTATACGTCTTGGCCCAGAAGACAAGCACCACGAATCCCCAACACAACCCCAGTAAGCAACCTTCCGCCAGACACGTAAGAAGAGCAGTCTCCTTTTCCTTGGCTGTGCAGTCGCCTGCAGCCCAGCAACCCCCTCACTCGCCCAACATTTTTATACCACCATGCCGGTCCAAGGGGAGAAGGAATGGGGGAAGCAGTCTGAGAATGAGCTTTCTCTACCCCTACCTGAGCCCAGCCCTCTCCAAAGAGCAAATCTCCCCACCCCCGTCCGTCTCCGAGGCCCCGACCCCCACACCAAGAACTGCCCCTCACTCACGTGTAGATGATAGCCATGAAATGCATCAACCACAGCACCAAAAAGAGGATGAACCCGAAGACGGCCATTCCCTGCAGGGCCAGGTCCAGCAGCGCCATCCCCCGGCCCGCCGGCCCTCTCCGGCCGCCGCGGCGGAAGGCACTCTCACAGGAGGCGGACTCGAGGGGCGCCCGGAGCGGGGGCGCTGGAGCGGAGAGGAAGGTGGGGAGAGGAAGGGGCGGACGGGGGTGGGGACGGAAGGGGCGGGCAGGGCTTGCGCGCCCCCGCCCGCGCGCACTCGCCCGCGAGGTGTTGTCTGCGCGCTCGCGGCTGCCGGTGTTTCGGAGACTGTGTTCTGTGATCAGGGAGGCCGCGGCCCCACGCTCCGGCTCGACTCCCCAGACCCTCGCCGGACTCCGCGCTCTTGCGCCCCCGCCCTCGCCACGCCGCTGGGCTCCCAGCCGCGCAGCTCTGTCACCTTCCTCCGCCGCCGCAGTTCCACGGACTAATCGAAACCGGGGACTCGCGCCTGGACTCCGGGGCGCGCCCCGCCCCGCCCTCCGGAACCGCGGCGCCCGCCCATCGGAGGGCGGTGCGCGCCGCTCCTCCCCGCCCGCGAGCCCGCTGCGTCACCGAGGCGAGTGCGCAGAGGGCGGCTTCTGCTGGACACCGGCCGGGTTTTCCCGGGAATCCTTTCTCTTGCTGCCGCCCACCTCGCGGCGTCGGGCAGAGGCGTCCCGGGCAGGCACTACTGCAGCACTGGGCCCGACTACCTCAGCGGCTGCGGTGGAGCGGGACCCTGTGTCTGGCTAGTAGGCTGCTCTTCCTCGTCCCACTCTCCTGTTCACAGCGCCCCATGAAAAAACACGGGTTCCCGGCAGCCGCCCGAGCTTGACTCGCGGACTAACTTCCAGCACTGTGTCAGCAGCCTCTCGCTCGCTGGGCATTGCTAGGAGCGAGCTAACATACCTCCTCCAGGCCAAGTTCTTAGGCCCAGGGATTTCCTTTTGCTTTCCTCCCTCACTGCTTTTAATGCTGTGGAGTTTGGGTCCAAACGGCCCTGAGAGTAAAACAATTTCCGTGTGTCTCACAGATCTCTATGCACTTTGGTCACTTTGTAATATAAAAGAAATTATTAAACTCAGAATGTAAAGAATCAGTTAATACTGAAATCCCTTAAGATTGTGCTGTGCAGTACGGTAGCCACTAGCCACATGTGACTATTGAGCACTTGAAATGTGGCTACTCTGAATGGATGTGCGCTGTAAGTGTAACCAACATACCTGATTTCGAGAAAGTAGCACTTTGAATAGTACGGTAGCTTAATATTGTTCCTAATTTTAAAGCAGTACTAAATGTTTCTGTTTCTTCAGGCATAGATGAGTTTATATTGTTTCTCGGTTGTTTTATGTTTAAACAGTGTTTATTATTTCAAGTGATTTCCTTTTAAATAATCCATGACCTCCTTAAGAGGGTTCAGAATTGAATTTTGAAAGACAAAGAACTTGTTTATTTTATTAATGTTATTTATTATAGTTAATATGGACTGAATGAGATACCTCAATGTAACATCAAATAGTAAACTACCATCAGAAGAGTTTAGATTAATGTTCGTATTGAGAACCAATACTGAATTCGTGTAACCCCTTAGATTACTCGTGTAAAGGCAATGGAAAAGAACAGTGCTTAGAAACCAAATTCCCGTTGTTGAGAATCATGGATTGATAGTTTAAAGTTATAGCAAGATAGAATTCTAACTTTGAAATAACATTGCAGAAGGAGATTTTAAAACGTCACTGTTGTAGTTTATCAATTCTAAGACACACTTTTAAAAACAATTTTAACATTTCTAAAATGGGAATACGTCTCACAGTCTATGGTACTTTACAGTTAATTGCCGGGATATTTTTCCTTAGTCATATAGGCTCTTAGATTGATGAAATACATCAGTTGCTTAATTTAAGCATTTTGTTTTATTCTGCATTTTTCCAAAGTGTTTTTTGGAACCTTACAACGAAAGATTCTATACAGTATGATCAATGAAGTGGAAAATGAGGCCAAATAAAGGCAAAAGAAGCAGATATTTTTAAGAGTTAACAGAATTGCTATAATTGAGTATAATCAGTAGATTAAAGATCAGCTATGTTATACTTTTGCATAGTTAAACTAGGTCTGTCCAAACCTGGTTGATGATTTTAAAGCAACAGCTTTAGAATATGTAATCCTAACATTCTGTAGATAGTGTGCCTTTAAAGTCTAAATCTCTTAAATGTAGTGCAGCCGCATAGGAGTCCACTGCATATTGCAAAGACCATGATTGCTGATCTCACTTTTGGCACTTAACATTTTCAGTGTTGTTGTTTGTTTAAAGGGCCATCTGTTTTAGAAAAACATTTGTATCAGTTCAGGGCTTCTGACTTACAATGTTGTGACAATACAATGTTGTTGTTAGGTGCTGTTGAGTCCATCCTGACTAATAGGAACCCTATGTACAACAGAACAAAACACTGCCCAGTCCTGGTCCATCCTCACAATCCTTGCTATGTTTGAGCTCATTGTTGCAGCCACTGTGTCAGTCCATCTCGTTGAGGGTCTTCTTCTTTTTCAATGGCTTTCTTGTTTACCGAGCATGACGTCCTTCTCCAGGGACTGTCCCCTCCTGATAAGATGTCCGCAGTACCTGAGACAAAGTCTAGCCATCCTCCCTTCTAAGGAGCATTCTGGCTGTACTTCTTCCAAGACAAATATGTTCATTCTTCTGGCAGTCCATGGTATATTCAGTATTCTTTGCCAACACCATAATTCAAATATATCGATTCTTTGGTCTTCCTTATTCATTGTCCAGCTTTTGCGTGTTATGAGGCTCTGTGTGTGTGTAAGCAAACTTGGTAAGTTTATCATAGGGAGAGACGGAGAAAGACACACACAGAAAAACTGAAACTCTTTAATGGAACCCAAGTTTTGTGCCAGGCAAATTCTTAAAATATTATCTTGATTTTCACAACAGTCCTGAAATGCATAATTGGAGGCTAAAAGATTAAATTAACTACCCAGGTGACACATCTGAAAAGTGAGAGAGCGGGAGTTTGGACCCAGCATACACAGTATCAATTAATTTAAACAATATATAGTACATGTTCAATCCTTAAAGTTCTGATTACAAAGTAGGGTTGTTGTTTTTTTTTTTGTTGTTGTTTGTTTTTTTTTTTTCTAGCATTATTTAGTTTGATAAAGTAACTAGTGTTCTATATAAGTCAATTTCATCATCTAAGACACAAGAAAGTTGTGTTAAAAATAGACCATGTGTTTTTCTGCTAGGGTACCCCGGCAATTTAAATATGTTGCTCTTCCTCTTTACCACATCTTTTGCTTCAGTGAGAGAAATTTCATGAAATATACTGTCATTTCAGAACGATTCAACTAAGAGAGTAAACAACAAGTAGAAGGATTAGAAAGAACAATCTTTTTCATAAGTGCTTTTTTCTCTAATAAAATAATTCAGGAAAATGTCAATAAAATTTCCTTCTTATTATATTATTTCACAGGATTTCCAACAATATAATTAAAGTGTTAATTTAACTTTTACTAAGGAACAAAGGCTGGTGAGATAAGCTGAATCTTCTGAGTCTAGGATCTCTATAAAATACCTTCTATCTTAAGAATGCTTTGATTTAGGTTACAGTGTAGGCTATTGGTTAATGCACATAGACTGTGAAAGACTGGCTGGGTTTGAATCCCCGCTCTACCATTTACTAGCTGTGTGACCTGAGCAAGTCACTTAAGCTTTCTTGCCTTAGTTTCCTTGCCTATAAAATGGGTTACTGTGAAAGCTAAACAAGTTAACATATGTAAAATATTTAGAACAGCTCCAACACATAAAAATTCTATGAAAGTTTTATTATTATTTAATAAAGTTTATTCTGCCAATTTCATCTAGATCATAGCTTTTGTTTTCTCCATTTTCCCCTTTACTGCTTTCTACCTATAAAAATTAACTATTAAAAAGGATTTCTTAAGCAAATCATTGTCTGTGACAGAAGCATACAACACTTCAAGATTCTTGTTTATTACACAAACCAGAATATCCTGTAGATCTCATCTTGCTAACATACCTGGTTTAGTCAATCTGAAACAAATGCAATTAGAAGACAATCATATGAAACAGGAGAAATATAAGTGAGTCGTGAGTAGACAAATACACCTAACCTTTACTCCATGAGAAAAATGAATTTCAGGCCTTGAAATAAACTACACAAGCAAAGAATAAGATTAGAAAGGTATTTAGATACACAGGAGACCTTCTCACATGTAAAAAACACTGATATCATATAGGTGTTAAAATCACTTTTGATAACAAATATCTTAGAAAATATTCAGAATAAAATGCAGCAGGATTAACACGGCAAAGTTTTCAGAATCTAGTCTACATGAAAATATTAAAGGTTTTTTTGTTTGTTTAAATTCAGAATCAACAGAAAAAGTTACAACATTTGTATGAATGGGTACCAAACTAACAATGAATTTGTGAAGACACTGAGCCCCCAGTCTAGTAATTTTATAGTTCAAAAATTATATCAAATTCTTTTTAAGCCTCTGTTTAATCACGGATATAAATTTGAAGTGTTATTTTATCTCAAACGTGAAGAAGCATGAAACAGGCCATTTTGCAACGAAATGAAATAGAAACAACTATTGGGTTCTTTTCTATAAACTAACCTCATGCCTAAATTCAGTAGCCCACATTAACTATTTTGGGATTATTTGAGTTTGGGAGTTATTATTAATGGTTAGTCATTATAGAATGGAAAATACTGAACAAAATTATTTGCACAGTTAAGATGACAAAGTAAACTAATGGCTTTCCTGTCCAGTTATTTCTCTCTCTTCATTTCTCAACAAGTGTTTGTTAAAATATACTATGTTCCTGGAGCACATTGTTCTCATGCTTTTTATACAAAGTTAAAAATGATATAACCTTTTTCAGGTTCACAGTCTATTACAGAAGATAAACACATAAACTGATTATTGCATGCAATGTTTTAAGTGTTGATAAAGTGTGGGGAGAATTGTTTGGGATTTGGGAGTGATTACTTTTATTTAGGAAGGTCTGGAAAGACTTCATACAGAAGGTAACCTAGGTACTGAAGACAGAGTAAGAGATTGCCAAGTAAATAAGAGGATGTTGTCTGTGGTTACTTTTTGAACCTTACTTTAACCAGCTGAACAATCTGAAGGAGCATGTGGGCAGTCAGTCAAAACACAGTCTGAATAGACACAATTTAAGAAACCGTTAACCTTGGTTTGGTAAAGGTGGGGAAAAGTAAGCCTTCTGGGTAGCAACCAGGTTCTGGATTTTCACACCCTCTACCACTGTTATGGATTGAACTGTGTCCTCCAAAAATGTGTGTCGACTTGGCTAGGCAGTGATTCCCAGTATTCTGTGGTTGTCTACCATTTTGTGATCTGATTTGATTTTTCTATGTGCTTCTATGAAGTTAATGAGGCAGGATTAGAGGCAGTATGTTAATGAGGCAGGACTCAATCTACAGGATTAGGTTGTATGATGAGTCAATCTCTTTTGAGATATAAAAGAGAGAATTGAGCAGAAAGGAGGGGGACTTCATGCCACTAAGAATGAAGAACCAGGAAGGGAGTGTGTCCTTTGGACCTGGGGTCCCTGTGCATAGAAGCTCCTAGACCGGGGGAAGATTTATGACAAGGACCTTCCCCAAGAGCCGACAGAGACAGAAAGCCCTCCCCTGGAGTTGTCACCCTGAGTTCAGACTTCTAGCCTCCTAGACTGCGAGAGAATAAATTCCTTTTTGTTAAAGCCATCCACTTGTGGCATATCTGTTGTAGCAGCACTAGATAACTAAGACAACCACCAAATTCATATTCCAGGTAATTATGATCCAGAATCTACCCTCATTACAAAGATTTGTTTTTCCTGAGATTAATAGTTAAGATGTCGTCAGTAGCAAATGACAGAATATCCAACCCAAACTGGATAATTCCATAAAGATTACAGCCAAGCAAAACCCTATGGAGCAGTTCTACTCTGTAACATATGGAGTCTCCCCAAGTCAAGGGAAGACTCAATGGCAGCTAATAGCAACAAAGCAACAACTGATATGGAACTAAAAATCTAGTTATAGGTAACGGGACCATATACATGATTGTCTAAAGCCTGGAAACTTTAGAGAGAGAAAGAGGGTACTATTAACAAACAGGCTGGGAGAACTGGTGTAAACTGAGCCTGTTCTAGTCAATCTAGGCATATGGTCACACCCTATTTAAAGGACATAGGCTTCAGGCATGGTTCAAAGGAGCACTTGCTCCTCTTTTTTGTGATAGTCTTGTTTCTCTCCTCTGTGTCAAGAGGACTTCCCTCACAGTTGCAAGATGGCTGCTAGCAGTTATTTGTGCCTCACGGTTTTCCCTTCTCATTCAGTGAGAGACAGAAAGTAAATGTGTTAGTTATTCACAACCACCTAGTGAAAATCTTAAGCCTTTCTTTTCTTTTTTATCTAATTCAAAAAAACAAACAAACCTGTTGCCTTTGAGTCAATTTCGATTCATAGTGGCCCTATAGGACAGATTAGAACTGCCCCCATGGGGTTTCCAAGGAAAAGCTGGTAGATTCGAACTGCCAGCCTTTTGGTTAGCAGCCAAGCTCGTGACCACTGCACCACCAGGACTCCACTTTTTCTAATTGGGGCATCCTTAATGCTACTTGCTAATTGGTTTAGGCTGTGGCAAGGAGGACTAGAATGGCTAAATCAGGACCCATTTGAGCTGGGAGTAAGGATGATCCCACCCAAACTTCATGATAGCTATATAATGCAATGGGGAAAAATAGAATTGGAGAGATGACCACAACACCCCCCACACGTTTTTCCAAAATAATGTAAAATTTCTGGTAAGTCTTAAATATGAAAGATCCCAGGTAATCTCTTCCAGCTTTTGTTTTTTTTTTTTATAACAGCTTTACTGAGATAAAGTTACAAACTATAAAATTCACCCTTTAAAACATTCAGTGGTTTTTTTAAGTATTCACAGAATTTTGCAACCTGTGCTACCTAACTTTAGAATACTTGCATCACCTTTGTGTGATGAAAACTTCATACCCATTAGCAGTCACTCCCCATTTCCCTCTACCCCTAGCCCCTGGCAACCACTAATTTCTATCTCTATAGATTTACCTATCCTGGACATTTCATAAAAGTGGAATTATACAATATATGGTCTTCTGTGTCTGGCTTATTTTACTTAGGATAACGTTTTCAAGGCTCATCCATGTTGTGTTACGTATCAGTACTTCATTCCTTTTTATGGCCAAACATTACATTGTATGGATATACCACATTTTGTTTACCGATTCATCGGTTGTTGGCCATTTGTGTTATTTCCATTCTTTGGCTATTACGAATAATGCTGTTATGAATATTCATGTACAGGTTTTTATGTAGACATATGTTTTCATTTCCCTTGGGTGTATACCTAGAAGTGCTGGGTTGTATGGTAACTTTATATTTAACCTCTGAGGAACTGTCAGACTCTTTTTCAGAGTGACTGCACCATTTCAAGTTCCCATCAGCAATATATGTGGGTTCCCATTTCTCCATATCCTCATCAAAAATGTTATAGACATCCTAGAAAACATGAAGTGGTATCTCATTGTAATTTTGATTTGCATTTCTCTAACGGCTGATGGGAGCCCTGGTGATACAGTGGTTAAGAGCTCAGCTGCTAATCAAAAGGTCAGCAGTTCGAATCTAACAGCCACTCCTTGGAAACCCTATGAGGCAGTTCTACTCTGTCCTATAGGGTCACTATGAGTCAGAATCAACTAGACAGCAAAGAGGTTTTTTTTCTTTTCTTCTTTTTTTTTTTTTTTTTGGTATAGATATAAGTGGAGCCCTGGTGGTGCAATGGTTAAGAGCTATGGCTGCTAACCAAAAGGTTAGCAGTTTGAATCCACCAGCCGCTCCTTGGAAACCCTATGGGGCAGTTCTGCTCTGCCCTATAGGGTTGCTGTGAGTCCTAATCAACTCGACGGCAAAAGTTTAGTTTGGTTTGGTTTGATTTAATGGCTAGTGATGTGGAGCATCTTTTCCCGTGCTTATTGGCCATAACCACAATCAGCATAAACAGGCTTAGAGTATGCACAACTGACTCTTAGTATGAATAAAACTTACCTGGTAGAAGCAGAAATGTGGATGTGGTAGGTATTCATTGTGTGTTTTACAGGAAGAGTGAAGAGAGTTGATTAATCTTATGAGTCAGCTAAGTGGAAGTTTGGTTAAGAAGGCCCCTATTTTGAGTGGAGGTATGTGTTTGTTGTGTATGTGTTTGTATATGCTGAGAAACTTTCTGGCTGACTATTTAAGAGATTGTTAGCAATGATTGTCTCTGAGGAGGATGACTGGAGGATGATTTGGGAGGAAGAATTACATTTCATTTTATACTCTTGTACTCTGAATTTTTGCCATGTATATATTACTTTTTCATTAGGAATATTAGTTTTAAAAATAATCTGTATTTATCACAGTAGAGGCTACTGGTTTGTTTTGGTTCTGTTTGGACAAGCATCCCTTCTATCCCTTCTTCTGGTAAAAGATCCTGAATCTCTTGCCCCTGACCCAGGTAAGGCCAATCATATAGTACCCCATCTCCTGGGGACAGTGATTGGTGTGGGGAAGAGCACATGACCCAACTCAGGACAGTTTTATTCCTGGGTATTTTTCTAATTGAAGCTTCTTTCTGGTTAAGAAGCTATAAAAAGAGAGTTCTGCTTCCACTTAGGGTGTAGAAAGCCTCAAGAGAACATTGCACCTACTCTAACAACATAAAAAAAGCCAGATAATCTATAAAATTTTAACTTTTCTTGAGCTAATCACAGAACTGAGGTCACAAGGCAGCCAAGTAAACTGAATTCCAGAGTGTTACAAGCTCCTCCAAGGACACACAAACTTTTTCACCTTTGGCAGAGCTTTGGAGAGAGATGTTGCTGCATAAATACAGGTAAAAGAAATTAGTTAAAATGTTAACAAATTCTTAAAGGCCAAATGTAAGTTAGCATGTCAGTTTGGAATGGCTAGGAACCCAGACACAAGGGGAGTTTGCACTCACTGGCAAATTCTTTTCCATGGTCTCCACTGGGTGTTCACAAGAAAGATCAGAGGCAGGGCAGGAGACTGGCAAGAGCCCCCCTAGATGTTGCCGGCATGAAAGAGGTGATCATCTGCTAGTGAGGGGCAGGCATGAAACTTCATCCAATTTTCTAGACCCTTCTGTTGTGGGAAACAAAAGCCTTAAGCCACTGAGGAGGGGCACCAAATCTTTTCACTCCCAGAGCCAAGTAAAATTCCACTGGTTCTGGGAGAGAAGTAGAAGCAAAACCAGTTTGTCTCTGAAGTAGATGAAGGAAAACCTCTCACCACTAGCACAGAGGCAAAAACCCATTGCTACTGGGAGAGGAGCAGAAGCAGAAATCCTCCACCCTCGAGAAGGGGTAGGAAACCTTCTAGGGCCCAGAATTCTGCATCCAAATCAAGCAGAGGTCTTCTCCCCTTAGGGAGGAGTAGGAAAGTATCTCTTGCCCAAGACCAACCATAGATTCAAAACAGAGTTTGACTGCCATGGGAAGGAGGGTCAGGAACAGGGAAAAGGGGCAAGAATACTGAGAAAATCCTACCACCAAGGCCCAGGAGGACAGAGTATAATTAAGACTGAGGTTGGACCAGGACAACAGAGAACACCCTTGTCCCCATTATGACACTAGCGGCAGCAAATAACAACGAACAGCAGCCTACAGTTTTGAGGGGCAAGAGCATGGATAGAGATTTCCTCTGCTGCTTAGGCATACAGGGATTACTGAAAGCTGAGAGTGGAACAAGAAAATAAAGGGAAATTTTCCAGCACTGCAGGCCCCACTATAAACATGAAGTAATAGCAGCCAACTGCTAAAGGAATATGAAGGCTGGGGTGCACTGAAGGCAAGAAAAACAGTAACAAAACCCAAACCCAGCTCAATTCATGACTAGACTGACTCGATCTCCTACAAAATTAGCCTGAGAGAAGAAGAGGTATGCATAAATGCTATTAACTCCATCTCTTCTGTTTTCCTATACACAGTGGCTAACATTAAAAAAAAAAAAAATTAAGAGGTATACAACAAACCAAGATGTAAATATCCCATTACCTAGAGACAAAGCAATCAAGAGAAACACATACAGAGATGATCCATATGTTGAAACTATTATCCAACAGGGACTTTAAAACAACCATGATTAATATGTTAAAGGATTTAATGAAAAGGTGGAAAACATGTATAAACATGAATTTCATCAGTGAGATGGGAAATGCTAAGAAAAAAAAGTATGAAGAAATTAAGAATCCCTGCAACGGGCTTAGTAGCAGACTAGACACAGCTAAGGAAAGAATTGGTGAGGTGAAGACAGGTCAGTAGAAATTGTCCAAATGGAAACATTGGTAGAAAAAAAGAGTGAAAAATCTAGAAGAAAATATTCGACAGCTATGATATCAGAAAGTCTAATATGTGTGTAAATGGAGTACCATAAAAAGAAAACAAAGCAGAAGAAATAATTGAGGAGAAAATGGCCAAGAATTTTCCAAAATTAATGAAAGGCAACAAGACATAGATTCAAGAATCCCAGAAAACCACAAGCAGGATAAACAATAACAACTACAACAAACCCTAGACATATCATAGTCAAACTGCTGAGACTAAAAGAGAAAGCCTTGAAGGTAGCCAGGGTAAAAATCACATACAGAGAGTAAAAAATAAGGATTACAACCATAAATAAATGAATTAATATAAGATAGATGAATTAAAGGTTATTTCTGATCAGAAACTATGTAAGCCAGAAGACAAATGAGTGACATCTTTAAGGAATTAAACCAAGAACTCTATGTCCAATAAAAATATATTTCAAAAATAAAGGCAGACTATCTTAATTAACTAGTGTGGCTATTACAGAAATACCACAAGTGGGTGGCTTTAACAAACAGAAATTTATTTTCTCCCGGTTTGGGAGGCTAGAAGTCCGAATTCAGGGCGCCGGCTCAAGGGGAAGGCTCTCTCTCTCTCTGTCTGCTCTGGGGGAAGGTCCTAGTCTCTTTTCAGCTTCTGTTCCTCTGCTCCTTGGTGATCTCATATGGCTTGGCATCTATCTTCCCCCATCTCTGCTTGCTTCTCTGTGCCTAATCTGCTCCTTTTATATCTCAAAAGTGATTGGTTTAAGACACAGCCTAGACTGATATGACCTCATTAACATAACAAAGAAAACCCATTCCTAGATGGGATTACAACCACAAGTATAGGGGTTAGGATTTACAACACATATTTTGGGGGGGCACAATTCAATCCATAACACAAACTAAAGACTTTTTTTCAGAGAAATGAAAGCTGAAAGAATTTATTGCCAAAAGGTCTGCACATTAAGAAATAAGAGAGGAAGTTCTTCAGGCAGAAGAAGCATGATACCAGATGGAAATTTGGATCTCCTCAAAGAAATGAAGGGCATCTGAAATGAGAAAAATTAAGGTAAATAAAAAAGACTTTTTTATTATTATTATTTTTAATCACTTTATAAGAAGATATATGTCCATAAGACCACAACGGCTGCTCAGCTGTATTGGAGAAGTCTGAAAAGATAAGGCCAATATAGAGTAAAGAAGCAGGTTATCCGAGATAGGAGGGGAGAGAGCACTAACAGCAGTCAAGTGCTGTGTTCCAGTGACCCTTAAGACAAACGCCATTCCTGTCTTTCCCGTGATTTTGTAATATGAGCTTATAAATTCTCCTTTTTGCTTGATCTAGCATGAGTTGAATTTCTATCACTTTTAAAAAAATTTTTTATTGTGACAAAATATATATAACAAAAAATTGCCATTTTAACCATTTTTTTTTTAGTGTATAATTCAGTGGCATTAATTACATTTACCATGCTGTGCAGCTATCACCACTATCTAGCTGCAAAAAGTTTTCATCATCCCAAACAGAAACTCAGTACCCCTTAAGCAATAATTCCCTATTCCCCCCACCCTCCAGGCTCTGGCAACTACTAATAAACTTTTGTCTCTGCATATTTGCCTATTCTAGCTATTTCACATAAGTAGGATCATATAATATTTATCCTTTTGTGTCTGAATTATTTCAATCAGCATATTTTCAAGGTTCATCCATGTCTTAGCATGTATCAGAACTTGATTTCTCTTTGTGGCTGAAAATATTCTATTGTATGTATATACTCATTTTGTTTACCCATTCATCTGTTGATGGACACCTTGGGCTGTTTTCATCTTTTGGCTATTGTGAATAACGCTGCAGTGAACACCGGTGTACAAATATCTGCTTGAGTCCCGGCTTTCAGGCCTTTTGGGTATATACCTAGGAATGGAATTACTGGGTCATATGGTAATTCTGGAGCCCTGGTAACGAAGTGGTTAAGAGTTCAGGCTGCTAACCAAAAGGTTGGCAATTCGAATCCACCAGCTGCTAGTTGGAAACCCTATGGGGCAGTTCTTTTCTGTCCTATAGGGTTGCTATGAGTCAGAATCAACTTGACAGCACACAACAACATGGTAATTCTGTATTTACCTTTTTGAAGAAGTACCAAATTGTTTTTCACAGCAGCTGCACCATTTTACATTCATACTAGCAATGTGTGAGGGTTCCAATTTCTTCACATCCTTGCCAGCACTTGTTATTTTCCATCTTCTGATAATAGCCATCCTGGTGGGTATAAAGTGGTATCTCATTGTGATTTTTATTCACATTTCCCTAATGACAAATTATGTTGAACATCTTTTCATGTGGTTATTGGCCACCTGTGTATCTTCTTTGGAGAAATGTCTACTGAAGTCCTTTCCCATTTTTTAACTTGGTTGTTTGTCTTTTTGTTGTTGAGTTGTAGGACTTCTTTATATATTCTGGATATTAAACCTTTATCAGATATGTGGTTGCAATTATTTTTTCCTATTCTGTAGGTTGTCTTTTCTCTGTCACTTTTAACCAAAGATTGTCCAACTCATTGTCCATATAGGGTATATATTTGTAACAGGGTGACTTTGAGTGACAATAGACCCTAAGACTTTTGAATACTCTGTAAAAGGAGACTGAAAAGGAGCCAAGCTAAGTTATACATAGACTCAGAGATGGCCCAGCTCTTGGATTATCAGCCTACCATACTAAACTTAAAGAGGGCACTGGCTTCACAAATATGACTTATTTAAGATTAAATAACTTGTATCTTAGAAAAAGTACTGATTATAGATACTGTGTGCTTGTTAGAAAATGTACTGATTACAGACAGTGGGGTATGTGTCTTGTTGGTTCCATAGAACCAGATCACATGACTATGGGTTCATTTTCCTGAAGGTAAAACACGTCTCACTGATAATTATCTTAGGAAAAGTTCTATTTTGAGACAAAAAACAAGGACACAGAGGACTTAGGTAGATTTTAAAATGAACTAAGAGGAAAAACAACCTTCTTTCTGAGGCTAGAGGGCCAGTTTGGCCTGAACTCTGAGGTTGGAGGTACCAGGAGTGATTCCAGTAGTAGAGTTGTGAGCCAATCCTGTGGCCATGAGGCAATAGAGAAGCAAAGCAAGGGTTTGACCCTATCTGGAAGGAATCTCAGGACAGATTTAGGCTTGTGTGATTATTTTAAATTGTTCTTATTATTGTACTCCCTGAAGCATTAGTTAAGTCCCATTGAAAGTTACAGTCTGGTCTCCTCTGAGCTGTGGTAAGTCAAGGGAAAAGCCTATTCTATACCTTAGAAAAAGTGGGCCTTACCTTGAGGGTCTACTGGTGGTAGAAGGAGAGAACACTGAAGATCAGGATGAGCTTGCTCCTGAGTATACACGAGGCAACGCCCTGGGGAATGCTCCGGAGTTGATAAGGAATACACCGAGGGGTGGATGTCTTAGTCTGAATGTCTCTGAAAGCAAAATTTGAGACAGGGACTTGGATGCAGGGAGTTTATTTGGGAGATAATGCCAGAGAGCAAGAGGGAGGGAGCAGATACAGTGAGACAAAGCAGGCTTATGTGTATAGACCCATACTGTCGATTCTGACTCACATAACCCTACAGGACAGAGTAGAACTGCCCCACAAGGTTTTCAAGGCTGTAATTGTTACGGAAGCAGACTGCCACATCTTTCTCCCACAGAGCAGCTGGTGGGTTCAAACTGCCAACCTTTCAGTTAGCAGCTGAGAGCTTAACCACTGCACCACCAGGGCTTCGCTTATGTGTATGGTTTTGGGTGCCATCGAGTTAGTTCCGACTTACAGTGACCCTATAGGACAGAGTTGAACTGCCCTATGGGGTCTCCAAGGCTGTACTCTTTACGGAAGCAGATTGCCACATCTTTCTTTTGCAGAATAGCTGGTGGGTCTGAACTGCCGACCTTTTGGTTAGCAGTCAAGTGCTTAACCACTGTGCTACCAGGGCTCCTTGCTTATATGTATAGTAGGGTAAAATTTGATTTTAAACAATGTATTTTTTTTCTCTTCTCTTTGCCCAGACCATTCTCCCCACTATCCAAACAAGAGAAGAGATTTTGTACAAGCACACACACACAAAGGGGTTGAATTATTTGGATTTTGAACTTTTGAGTAGATCTTATAAATCTGCAGTGGATATAATAACCTTGAAAGTCATGGTTTTCAACTTCATGAGCCTGATACTTAAGAAAGAAAAGGATAAAAACTTGGCTTTTAAAAAGCAAGGGCCAAACTGGAGGACTCAAAACAGAGTTTTATTATAAAACTTTTGGATCAATGTGGCATCAATGAGGGTTAATGTAAAAGAATTAAGGTTCCACCCACAGAGAATAAAGGTTTGACTGGCAGAGAAAGAGGGGATGTGAATAGACCTTAGATACTTCCTGAGTGCCTGATAGCATTAACGAGATTCGAGAACCCAGAAAATGCAAGCCTCATAAAAAAGCGAAGAGTCCAGTGTAGGGCATAAAGAGATAGCTGAATAGGCAGAGGGGCTGAGGACTGCCAAAATAAAAAAAAACTGTTACCATCAAGTTGATTCTGACTCATAGCGACCCTACAGAACAGGGTAGAACTGCCCCACAGGGTTTCCAAGGCTGTAAAGCTTTACCAAAGCAGACTGCCACATCTTTCTCCCATGGAGCAGCTGGTGGGTTTGAACCTCCGACCTTTCGGTTAGCAGCTGAGTGCTTTAATCATTGTGCCACCAGGGATCCTTAGAACTGCCCAGCCTCCCCTAAATCCTACTCTCCCCAATTGTTGTTGTTAGGTGTCATCAAGTCGATTCCAACTCATAGTGACCCTATGCACCATAGAACAAAACACTTGTTGGTCCTGCGCCATGCTCACAATCGTTGTTATGCTGGAGCCCATTGTTGCAGCCAATGTGTCAGTTCATCTCATAGAGGGTCTTCCTCTTTTTTGCTGACCCTGTACTTTACCAAGCATGATGTCCTTCTCCAGGGACTGATCCCTCCCGACAATATGTCCAAAGTATGTAAGACGTAGTCTCAACATCCTTCCAAGGAGCATTCTGGTTGTACTTCTTCCAAGACAGATTTGTTCATTCTTTTGGCAGTCCGTGGTATATTCAATATTCTTTGCCAATATCACAATTCAAAGGTGTCAATTATTCTTTGGTCTTCCTTATTCATTGTCCAGTTTTCGCATGCATATGATGCGATGGATAATACCACGGCTTGGGTCAGGCGCACCTTAGTTGTCAAGGTGACATCTTTGCTTTTCAACATTTTAAAGAGGTCTTTTGCAGCAGATTTGCCCAATGCAATGTGTCTTTTGATTTCCTGACTGCTGCTTCCATGAGTGTTGATTGTGGATCCGAATAAAATGAAATCCTTGACAACTTCCATCTTTTCTCTGTTTATCATGTTGTTGCTTATTGGTCCAGTTGTGAGGATTTTTGTTTTCTTTATGTTAAAGTTTAATCCATACTGAAGGCTGTGGTCTTTGATCTTCACCAGTAAATGCTTCAAGTCCTCTTCACTTTCAGCAAGCAAAGTTGTGTCATTTGCATACTGCAGGTTGTTAATGAGTGTCTTAAGCTGGGTTCTCTAGAGAAGCAAAACCAGTAAAGCGTATAAATATATATAGAGAGAGAGATTATATCAAGGAAACAACTCACGTGATTGTAGAGGCTAGAATGTCCCAAGTCCGTGGATCAGGGTAGAGGCCTTTCCCAAGTCACACAACCAAAGAAGCTGACAAGCCCAAGATCGGCAGGTCAGAGAGCAAGGCCCCCACTCACAGGCTGTGCAGATTGATGAATCCCAGGTTTAGCAGATAAGCTGACAGCTCAAGTCCCAAGAACGGGAGATGAGATGACAAGAAACAGCTGCAGGATCCAGAGAGAGCAAAAAGCCAGAACATCTGCTTAAATTCAGATGCAGGCCACACCCCCAAGGAGACTCCCTTTCATCTGACTGGCTACTCACAGTATATTCGATCATGGGAGTGATTACATTAACACACTGAGAATCATGGCCCAGCCAAGCTGACACGCAATCTTAACCATCACAATGAGTTTTCCACCAATCATTCCACCACATTCTTCTTCATATAATCCAGCTTTACAGACTATTTGCTCAGCATACAGATTGAATAAATTTGGTGAAAGGATGCAACTCTGACACATACCTTTCCTTATTTAAAACCAGGCTTGTTCTGTTCAAACGACTGCTTCTGGGTCTATGTACAGGTTCCACACAAGCACAATTAAGTGTTCTGGAATTCCCATCCTTTGCAATGTTATCCACAGTTGTTATGATCCACACAGTTGAATGCCTTTGTGTAGTTAATAAAACACAGGTAAACATATTTCTGGTATTCTCTGCTTTCAGCCAAGATCCATCTGTCTTAGCAATGATATCCCTCATTCCACATCCTCTTCTGAATCTGGCTTGAATTTCTGGCAGTTTCCTGTCGATGTACTGCTGCAACCATTTTTGAATGATCTTCAGCAAAATTTTACTTGCATGTGATATTAATGATATTGTTTGATAATTTCTGCATTCGGTTGGATCACCTTTCTATGGAATGGGCACAAATACGGATCTCTTCCAGTCGGTTGGTCAGGTAGCTGTCTCCCAAACTTCTTAACATAGACAAGTGAGCACCTCCAGTGCTGCATCTGTTTGTTGAAAAATCTCAACTGGTATTCTGTCAATTCCTGGAGCCTTGTTTTTCACCACTGCCTTCAATGCAGCTTTGACTTCTTCCTTGAATACCATTGGTTCTTGATCATATGCTATCTCCTGAAATGGTTGGTTGTCAAACAATTCTTTTTGGTACAGTGACTCTGTATATTCTTTCTATCTTCTATTGATGCTTCCTGTGTCGTTCAATATTTTGCCCATAAACCCAAAACCCAAGTCTGTTGTTGAGTCGGTTCCAACTCATAGTGACCCTATAGGACAGAGTAGAACTGCCCCATAGGGTTTCCAAGCAGCGGCTGATGGATTCAAACTGCCAACCTTTTGGTTAGCAGTCGAGCTCTTAAGCACTGTGCCACCAATTGCAACTCAAGGCTTGAATTTTTTCTTCAGTTCATTCAGCTTGAGAAATGCCAAGCGTGCTCTTTTCTTTTGGTTTTCTAACTTCAGGTCTTTGCACATTTAATTACAATACTTTACTTTGTCTTCTCAAGCTGCCCTTCGAAATCTTCTGTTCAGCTTTTTTACTTCATCTTTCTTCCATTCGCTTTAGCTACTCTACATTCAAGAGCAAGTTTCAGAGTCTTTTCTGACATCCATTTTAGTCTTTTCTTTCTTTCCTGTCTTTTTAATGACCTCTTGCTTTCTTCATATATGATGTTCTTGAGGTCATCCCACAACTCGTCTGGTCTTGGGTCATTAGCGTTCAATACATCAAATCTATTCTGAGATGGTCTCTAAATTCAGGTGGGATATACTCAAGGTCATATTTTGGTTTTCATGGACTTGTTTTAATTATCTTCAGCTTCAACTTAAACTTGCAATATGAGCAAATGATGGTCTGTTCCACAATCAGCCCCTGGTCTTGTTCTGACTGTTGATATTGGGCTTTGCCATCGTCCCTTTCCACAGATGTAGTCGATTTGATTCCTGTGTTTTCCATCTGGTGAGGTCCACAGGTAGTCTCTGTTTATGTTGTTGAAAAAAGGTATTTGCAATGAATAAGTCATTGGCATTGCGAAATTCCATCATGCAATCTCTGGTGTCATTTCTATTACCAAGACCATATTTTCCAACTACTGATCCTTCTTTGTTTCCAACTTTCACATTACAATCCCCAGTAATTACCAATGCATCTTGATTGCATGTTTGATCAATTTCAGACTGCAGAAGTTGGTAAAAATCTTTAATTTCTTCATCTTTGGCATTGAGGTTGGTGGGTAACTTTGAATAATAGTTGTATTAACTGGTATTCCTTGCAGGCATATGGATATTATCCTATCACTGACAGCCTTATACTTCATAATAGATCTGAAAATGTTCTTTTTGACGGTGAATGTGATCTCATTCCTTTTCAATTTGTCATTCCTGGCATAGTAGACCATATGACTGTCTGATTCAAAGTGGCCAATACCAGTTCATTTCAGTTTACTAATGCCTAGAATATCAATCTTTATATGTTCCATTTCATTTCTGACAATGTTCAGTTTTCCTAGATTCATACTTGGTACATTCCATGTTCCAATTATTAATGGATGTTTGCAGCTGTTTCTTCTCATTTTGAGTTGTGCCACATCAGCAAATGAAGGTCCCAAAACCTTTACTCCATCCATGTCATTAAGGTCGACTCTACTTTGAGGAGGCAGCTCTTCCCCAGTCATTTTGTGAGTGCCTTCCAACCCAAGGGGTGCATCTTCCGGCACTATGTAAGACAACGTTCAGCTGCTTTTCAGAAGGTTTTCACTTGCCAATTTTATCAAGAAGTAGACTGCCAAGTCCTTCTTCCTAGTCTTCCTTAGTCTGGAAGCTCCACTGAAACCTGTCCACCATGGGTGATCCTGCTGGTATTTGAAATACCAGCGGCATAGCTTCTAGCATCACAGCAACATGCAAGCCACCAAGTGTAGGACAAACTGACACACGGGTAAAGTGCGTGTGAATAACTTCCGAAAGTATACTAGGTAATAAACTCAGGAATGGGCCTTGGATAATTAGGTTTCAAGTATTCGGATTGAATCTGTTGAGGCAATGATTGGTACCAATCCAATCTTCCTTCCTCCAGCTGCTCTTTTAGATATAAATGGAATGCGCTGGCAGAATTCTTCTTACTAGGTTCTCTCTTTCTCCTTTCTCTTCACCATCAACTGTTCTCTCATCTCGTACTGCCACCCATCTTCTCCAGATAAACACATTCTTCTATCTGACTAGGGCAGCAAGGTTGGTCCCTTAAGCCTGATCACCAGCTGGACACACAGCTCTTAGGGTCTTATCTTCTATCCCAAACAGTTTTGAGGCATTTTCTCCCCCTAAGTTTTCTCCCTTAGAAGAATTTGGGTGCCAATTGTTAGTATAATATTTTCTCTACCTTTTTGTAAAAATTTCTCAGGGTTAGAGAGAGGCCTGAAGCAAAGAGGATGGTCTCATTTTCCTCACCCCATCTAAGCTTAGCCACCAGACTGCCTTTCTCCCCTTCTCACTAATCCTCCCCTGTAACCTGTGGAGAAGAGAGAGGAAATGAAAAAAAGGGATGCTATGAGGACTGTTTAGAGAGGCACTCAGAGGAAGGTAGCGCTCGTGACTTGGGAAAGAAATTATAACTAGAATAGGAGACAGAAAGTGTGTTGCTCCTCCTTGCTTCATGTGACCCCCTTTTTTTTCCCTCTCACCCATTTCTCCAGCAGTATCTGTGGTCCTGAGCAGTATCTGTTGTCCTTGGGTTTGCATAGGTTCCAGCCCGATCCTGTTTTTAATAAAAATTCCTATATTTTGCTCATCATGGATTTTTTGCATTAATTTTTATGTAACAGCCTTATTGAGATATCATTCACATACCATAAAATTCATTCTTTTATGTGTACAATTCAGTGGTTTTTAGTATATTCACAGAATTGTGCAAGCATCATCACTATGTAATTTTAGACTATTTTCATCACCCAAAGCATTAATTTTTATTTTTAAAAATATTACAGTAAATATTATTTATCTTGACTACTAAATTTTTCTGCATCCCCTTATATTTTTTGCCCAAAGCAATCATCATTCATCTCACTCTAGCTTTGTCCTTCTGGGCTTCCCAGGCAGATGTAGTTTGGGGCGTTTTCTGCCTTCAGTGACTCTAATTAACACAAGTACTTGTCAGCACAACAGGTTAAAAACAAAAGCATCTGTTGAAGAAGGAAATGGGACTAATATTTACTGACTCCCTATGCTGGGACATGTGTTTAGTATGTATATACTATTTAATTTTATGACTACATATACAGAAGACATTATTGTACTATTTTACAGATGGGGAAGCTGAGACACAGAGAAGTTAAGCAGCTTGCCCAGGGTCATACAGTGAGAGATGGAGACAAGATTTAAAGAAACATCTATTTGTTTCTAAATTGTGTGTTCTTTTCCATTGTTCTACTTTCTGAGCAATAAGAACAGTAACCTTTGGAAGCAAAGCAAGCAGAAAGGAAATATCAAATAAATTTAAAGGGTTCAGAAAATTATTTCCTCTAAGTTTTCTTAGGGCAAGGGGATGGGATGTGAAGGCAAATTAAGAAGGCAGAAAAGGTGGGAGATTTGGTAATTTTCTATTTCTAAGACACAAAGCTTCATAATTTGGAAAGACCAGAGTTCCTTCCTGAGATAAACATAGATGCATTAAAATATTTTTCTGCACTTCCTGATACTTTTTTTTAGTCCATTATCCATTTGAATGTGTATTTCAAAGTACTTGTAAAAGTCATGATTTCTCGTCTTTCAGTTTTCATTGGAACTCAGGCAGCATATTTATGATTTTTCCCGTATTCCACATTATGTTGTAGTAGATCTTTATCTTTGCCTAATTAACTTCACAAAGAATGCCTATATTTAGTTCAGATGCTAAGTTCAGGGTTGCACAGACTGAGCTAAATAAAGATAGCCCCACAGCAGTGAAGTAAATGACTTAATATGGCCCTTCTAGCCATAGTCTTTGTAACTCCCACCAAATGACTGGCTAGGACTATGGAAATGAGGCACATGTGGTCCACCAAGGAGATTGGATAGCTTTCTAATAATGTAAATAAGATGCATGGCACCCTGTGGGAGTGGGACCATGCAAATAAGATGTATGGAACCCTAACAGGGGATTGGTCAGTTTTTCCATCCCACTAGGCTTAAAATGAGCCATCCCAGAAGTGGGAAGAGAGGATCTCACCACCACCAAGAAAGAAGAGCCAGGAGTGGAGCATGTCCTTTGGACCCATGATCCCTGCACTGAGAACTTCTTAGACCCAGGAGACAGAGACAGAGAGAGCTGTAACATCGGAGACAGTGAGAGACAGCAAGAAACAGCAGCAGAGAAACGGCGGCAGCAGAGGCAGCAGAACCAGGAGATAAGCAGGAGACCAGCAGAAGACTGGCAGGAGATGGTGCAGTGGGCTTCCTGACCCACAGAGAGAGAAAGCTGAATGCCTTTAGGCAGGAACCTTGCTGGTGGAGTAGGGTGCTTCCAGGCACTTAGTGGAGCTAGGTTTGCCAACCCAAGGAGCTTGAGTTGAGTGCCTTCTGGCCGAGGCTTACTGGCGGAGTAGGGTGCCTCTGGGCAGTTATCAAGAGAGCTAAAAGAGATTTGTAACACTTGCCCAAGCAGGGCAGAGGCCAGGCCAAGGGGCCAGGGGCCAGAGAGACTTGCCTGTGGGCACAGCTGAGAAGAGGCTGCCCTGATGGAAGAACTGTATCCTGAGTGCTCCTGAACCTAAATTGTAACCTGTTACTTTCCTAATAAACCCCATAATCATGAGTATTGTCTGTGAGTTCTGTGAGGCCATTGCAACAAATCATCAAACCCAGCAGAAAAGTAGAGAGTGCCGTGGGAGGGATGATTGGTGTCAGAAATTAGTAAAAAGTTTGGAAGGAGGAGGCATGTCTGACCTCTGCCTCATAGGAATCAGCCTTGGTCTGTTGATCTTGATTCTCCTTCCTCCTTATGAAATTAGAGGAGGTCAGATTCCTGTGCCATGCCATTTTTACATTCACTCACAAAAATGTTACTGTGGGTTGTTCAGAGAAACTCAAGCCAGCAAAATGCAAGCTGATCATGATGCCATTTTACCTTGAGTAGGATCCCAAATCTTCCTGAGACTCAAATTCCTCTTCTCTAAAATAAAAGGGGACTGGACCAGCACAGTTTTTCTCAGTTAGAGGAGGAAAGAATGGCATCCAAGTGATCAAAGGAGCCTTTTTTAAACTTTCTGGAACCTAAACACTCCCATCCCCACCCTCAATCAGTCTCAGATTCTGTTATTCTTACTATCCCTTCCTCCATCATCCTGAAGGAGAACCACCAGGTAGAACATCTCTGAGGATCTTTCCAGATCTAACATTCTATGGGACTACAACTTTCCAGGACAGAAGTGAATAAAATATTAATACTATATATAAACAAAGAGGTCCAAGTGTCATGTGGCACAGACTCAGATGCTGAGAGGGTGACCACATAAATCCCCCAGGGTAGACACATCTTGGGTGTCCCCTTCCCTCTGGGCTCTAGAAGAACACGTTGGAGGCCATGACCACTGCATAACTGAGGAAGCACTGTGTTGGAATCTCATTGACCCGCTTGTTTTTTAGGCATGACAAACCCAAAGGGAGAGGACTAAAGGTCTTCTTTTATTCACAGTTAGTCTGCTCTGAGCCATAGCTTAGTATACCTTCCTGGTCACTGAAAACAATGGAAACAGGATAAGCAGGTCAGACAGAAAACCTGAGTAATGTTGACTTGGCTTTGCTTCTAGTAGGGTCTTACTGTTGCCCTGGGGCCCACACCATACACACACTTACCAAGCATACACACCTGTCATAAACATGTGTTCATTGATCTACCACCTGCCAACAAGCTAGAGCTCCATCCACTACCCATACACACTGTCCTAGCACACGAGTGCACACACACACACACACACACACACACACTTTCTCTCATACCTTGTCCAAACATAAACATATAATCTGTCCACACACAAATACCCATAAACCCATTAGCCACCCTATAAGACAGAGTAGAACTACCCCATAGGGTTTCCAAGGATGTACTGTCTATGGAAGCAGACTGCCATATCTTTTACCATGAAGCCGCTGTAGGTTCGGTTAGCAGTCGAGCACTTAACCACTGTGCAGCCAGGGCTCCTTCCACACACAAATAACTTTTTCTAAAACATAACCTATCCATAAACAGGCATAAATGTCCCAAAGCTACTTTCTCTCTCTCATAAACACATACTTACACCCTAGCTACTCATCCACTCCCATGCAAACCCATACACACACTGTATCCAATCCCCACCTCCTGTACATATGCTGTCCATATACATCCATATACTTTGTCCTCACCACTTTATCCACATCACACACTTGGTTCCCACCAACCCTTTCTCTCATACACACTCACACAAAAAACACAATCACCCTCAGCCCATTCACATGTACTTATTCCTCTCCTTCATTACACACCATACCTACTTCCAACCCCGGGCTAACCCTGATCACATATACGTATACATACACCCTTTGCCTCACCATTCTGTCCACATTACACACTTAGTTTCCACCAACCATTTTTATTCTTGCACACACATACATGCATACACACACGAACACACACGCACTCATACCCTTTTCCTACCAGCCTTCATATCTGACACGTATCCTGAGCCACCACGTATTCCCCACCCTGACCCCATGCACATCACAAATCCTTTCTACCTCCCCACCATCACCACCCGACACCCATGCACTGCTCAGATAAGCACAATGACGTCACCTCAAATACCTCTCCCTCTGCCTAAGATACTATGACATTTAAAGAATGGAGAGATATATAAGGTTTCCAGGTTTTGTGGGTGTTGAGAGGTGGTTATGCTTACCATACTTACAAATATTTTTTTCTTTCAGATCAAAGGATTAGTTTGGGGTTTCCATCAGTAACTGTCTTTCTGGGTAACATAACATTTCTCCCATGGACTTGTAATCAGTTACCACACATTTTTATAACTCGTTTAACTGTTACAATGTGTCCCTTTTGAAAGAAGCGAAGGAAAGCCTGGCCACACACAGGCACAGAGGCATGTAAATCAAACATAAACTGAAAAATTAAGGGCTTTTAAGTTTCCATTAATAGGACCAATCTCCTTGTCTTTATGGCCTTCAAGATCTGAAACCAAAGTGATTGCCACATCGTTAATATGTGCATGCATCCACTAAAAGGTCCTAGGTCTCGGAAGGGCATGGTCATTAGCATATGCAAATTTAAAACCGGGGGAGAGGGGAATGTTGGGGGGGGTGTTGAGGGATGAATGCTTTACAATCCTTAAATCCTAGGGTTAGAAGTAGTCTAGTAATCAATGCCCAGTCCAGGAATTCTGTCTGTCACAGCAGTTCCTTACCAGGTGGGAATTTAGCCTCCTACTGAACATTGCCAGGGGTGGGCAGCTCTCAACTTCTCAACATCACTACTTTGACCTCTGCTAGTAGGAAGGCTTTTTAGGTGTGGAAGACAAAATTATTTTCCCAGAGGTTAATGCTGTTGGCCCTAGTTTTTACCCCTTGGAATAATTAGAGCACTCTGTTTCATCAGCTCCAACAAACAGACTGTAGAGAATTTATTCTTTAATTCATTCATTCACTCATCCAACAAATATTTATTGTACTTAAGTGTGTGCCATGTGCTATAGCAGCTACTGGGAATCAGGGCTTCTAACCAGTTCTAAGTGCTTCAGTCACGGCCAGCAGAAACAAGGGCAGCGTACCTGTTGCATAGCAACCAAATCTCTTGGGTTGGATTTTGACCTGAGTAGAGAACAGGCCGTTGTGCCTTGATCAAAGATGGTGGCCCACTGCACCACTTTGAATGTGTGTCACTCTCCACAGTCTCCTGCCAATAATCCAATCTCTTCCATCAGGAAACTTTCAGGAGCCTGACGTGGTTCCAAGCCCTGCCTTGTTTTCATCAGCCATGACTGAAAAACTTAGAACCAGTTTGAAGCCCTGCTGGGAATATAATGGTGAGAAAACCAGTCGCCAGTCTCTGTTGCAAAATCTAGTGACAGTGAATTCTCTGGGGTACTTGGAGATGAAATTATGAAAGAGAACTTGAGTAAATGGGAAGAATTGGTAACGTGGGTTGAGAAAGATTCACAATTGTTCAACAAACGCGGGACCCACTGGTCATTTCTTTTCCCTCATTGAAATGGGAACTAGAGAGGAGGCAGAACTGCAAGAGCACAGAAGTAGACATTAGATGAGGTCAGGAGACAGTTTTGGTTCCATAGAAAATTGAAAGGATAAAAATGGGCTCCCAGGAAGTTAGATGGTAGGCATCTCCTGGATGTCTGGTGCAGCCCAGGATACATGGGTGCCCTTGATGCTAGGGTTCCAAGATAACAGCATGCTCAGTTCAATTTTAATTTCAGCTAGACAACATATAATTTTTTAGTTAAGTATGTCCCATGCAATACTGCATCAGGATATACATAATACTAAAAAATTATTTCTTGTTCATCCAAAATTCAAATTTAACTGGGTAACCTGTATTTTCATTTGCTAAATCTCATAATCTTATGTGATGCCAATGATAGGTGAGGAAAACAAGGTTCCCCAATTTGTTTAACTGGTCTTTTCAATTGGCTAGTAAGCAAATATGAAAAAAATGGAGTTAAAATGAAGAAACCAGAGCCCTGGAGATATTCACTGGATGAAAGGAGGCAGAAGGAGGGGGTCAGAAACAAGGGATTGACAAGTAGTAATTGATCTAGAGCCAGTGACATAGGACCCACTCCTGGCATGGAGCCTGAGCTACATATAGAACCAATGGTTTGGTTTTTGTTGCCCAACCAAAATTCATCCCAGATCATATGCACATCTTATTTTAACATTTCAGGCAGCTATTAATGAAGTAAGGAGCACTGGTAACACAGTGGTTAAGCACTCGGCTGCTAACCAAAAGGGTAGCAGTTCAAACCCACTAGCCGCTCCCTGGAGAAAGAAGTGGCAGTCTGCTTTCGTTAAGATTTACAGCATTGGAAACCCTATGAGGCAGTTCTGCTCTGTCCTATAGGGTTGCTATGAGTCGGAACTGTGATAATGGGTTTGGTTCTTTTGGTTTATAAATGAAGTAGTCAGGAATCAGAAGCTATGGACTTTGTTAATTATGATAACTAATTGCATTTCTCACTAGATTTGACTTAACTTCAGATTAACCTGCAATCTGAAATTTTATTCTTTTCTAGCTGTTGGTATAGCCAACATTGTTTGCTACCTCATTTTCCTAGTAACACTTCCTTTTGGAAAACTCCAACCTTTTCTTAACTGGTCTTAGAAGAAAAGAATGTTTTCCATATCCAGCACTGACTCTAGATAATTTGCAAGACTTAGTGCAAAATGAAAATGTGGGGCCCCTTGTTTAAAATCATGAAGAATTTCAAAGAGGAGATATTAAACCAAGTGTGGGGTCCTTCTAAGCGTGAAGCCCTGTGCACCTGCCCAGATTGCACACCCATGAAGCCAGTCCAATCAATACCTTAATCATGAGAGAGGATAAATTTGTATACTTTTAGAGCCAGGGACGTGTTGGAAGAAGTTTGGACTCAACTAGAGAGAGCTGAGGTAGACAGAAGGAACACAGGTATTGCTACATTCCTCTTGAGCTATTCTCTGGCTCACACGGACCTTGGAATAGGTGAAGACATCTAGCAAGTCTTCTCTTATTTGACTCTTTCCAAGCTGAACAAGTATTCCCAAGATTTTTTACCACCTTCATCTGGCATGGATTATAGACCTTCTCCTATAGATTATAGACCTTTCATTCTTCTCTCTCCATCTATTTCAACTGTTCTGCCTGCCTCAGAATATAAAACTCTGTTTCGTATATGATATGAGAGCACACAATACAGTATGACAATTCCTTCCTCTTATCTGGACCCTACTTTTAATTTACAGCGTAATAATATAGAAACTTTTTCAGCAGCTGCTTCATGCTTTTGACTTATATTAAGCTAATAGTCTACTAAAATCCTTCAATCTAGTCCACATGAGCTAGTCCGGGCTTGAATTTCTACAGTTTCTGTTTAACTTTAAAACATCAAACTTTACACTTGCCTGATTTAAATGTCATCTTGTTGGTTTCATATTAGCATTCCAGCCCGTTGAGATCATTTTGAAAACTGCGTTACCTATAGTCTTAGCTATCCTTCCTGGCTTTGAGTCATCTGCAGGTTTGGTAATTCTTCCATCTATGTCGTCATACAAATTCCTATAAAAAATGCTGAACAGGGCAGGGCCAAGGACAGGAAGGCTTCTCCACAAGAGACTTACACCTGAGTGACACAGACAATAATCCTGTCCCTCTAGGTGTGGCTCTGTCAAGCATGGGAGTATGTAAGAAATCATAAAAGAAACTTATTTGACAGATTCAAGTGAACAATCTGAAGAGTTACTTGAAATATTTTTTAGGGAAAATTAGAAAGCCAAGTATCGTGGTAGAAATTTTAAAATGCCCAAAGAGATACTGTACATAAATTAAGAAGGAAAAAATATAGGAGGACAAAAGAAAAAAAAGATGGGGCAGGAAGAGGATCAAAAGAGGCAGAAAAAAGATCAAAAGAAAGGATAGAGAGCTATCAAGAGAAAGAGATGGAGAGACTCTGAGTGACATCAGTCTAAAAGTCAAGTGACCTTGTTTTAAGATTTATCACTCACCATCCCTTAATGCAAAATGAGACTAATAGTCCTTAAAGAACCTATCTTATGAGTATAATAATTGGACTTACGTACCACATCACATAAAAATCAGGATTTCCTGAGGCTTATCCAAACTTATTTGGAACTCTTTGAAGTTTGGATTCTACTTGATACAACTGGTCATGCTTCCCTATCTTATAAAGTGGAATTAATATCCATCTGATTTGAATGAAAGACTGCCAGGAAAATCAACCAAGAATAATTGAGAAATTATTCTCCTGACTATCCCTGTTGATAACCATTGCTCTCAGCAAGTAGTGAAAGTAACTACTAAAAGAAAGTTGAAAGCACGAAAAATTTCCTTTGAGTTTGGCACTGCATTTGGTATTAAGGCACTTCTGATTAAATGACAGAGAATCATGTTTTATTCTTCTCAGCTTTTTTTTTTTTTTTAACTAAAAAGGTGAATTTATTCCTACTTAAGTAAGGGACGGCTATGCTGGTGAATAAAGAAGAAAGAAGAATTGGTGCCTTTAAACTGTGGTGTTGGAAAAGAATACCGAATATACCGTGGACTGCCAAAAGAACGAACAAATCTGTCTTGGAGGAAGTATGATCAGACTGCTCCTTAGACGTAAGGGTGGCGAGACTACGTCTAACATACTTTGGACACGTTATCAGCAGGAATCAGTCCCTGCAGAAGGACATCATGATCGGTAGAGTAGAGGGTCAGTGAAAAAGAGGAAGACCCTCAACGAGATGGATTGACACAGTGGCTGCAACAATGAGGCTTAAGCATAATAACTGTGAGCATGGAGCAGGACTGGGCAGTGTTTTGTTCTGCTGTACATAGGGTCGCTGTGAGTCGGAACCAACTCGACGGCCCCTAACAACAACAAAACATGCTGGTCTTATGAGACTTTACTGACCAATGAGACTTCATTGAGCAAAGATAACTGCTGATCTTCTGCAGTTTTGGGTAAGAGGCGGGAATGAGAAGATGTCAGCCTGAGAAATGTGTTTTGTGCTGGTGGCAGTTGCAGAAGTGGACTGACGTCAGCTTTAAAAGTGTGCTCACAGTGTGAGTCTGTTGCTGACTGACTGACTTTTAAAGCAAACGGTTGTCACGATAGGCTGGCCTTCAGAGATATGCTCACTGAAGCAAGTTGCAGTAGATGGACTAGAAAGGTTTAAAATCAGTTCTGGTGTTTGCTGGTTACTGTGACTATAAAATAGTCACTCCTTTCATGAAAGTGTGGAGACTTTTCATTCTCAGTCTCTGCCACAACCCCTTGATTAGATTCACAAAGAACTGAGGGAAATAACGTTACTAACTCCAAGTAGAACATACCCACTTCTTCTCTTCGTCTCTGTGACCTGCTACTATCTCCAAAGGAAATTAACTAGACCTGGCTGGGCTTGCTTTCCACAGAATCCTTTTGCTTGCTTTACTGCCTCCTGTGATCGCTAGGTGATTGAAAATTGATTAATAACTTCTTTTTGCTTTTTACTGTGATTCCAGGCACAACTAAAGATAAAATAGGTAGTTTGTGTTTTCCAGATTCATCTTTTGTTTTCCTTTTTCAAAGGAAAAGTTTTTTTTTTAAACGTTTTCAGTCTTCTTGGGCTTTTTTTTTTTTTTTTCTTCTTCTTTTAATTGTGTATTAGGTGAAAGTTTACAGAGCAAATTAGATTACCATTCGATAGTTTGTACATAAAGTACTTCATGGCCTTGGTTTCATTCCCCCCAATATGTCAACATTCTCCCCATTTCCGCCCTGGGTTCCCTATTTCCTTCCCTTCTGATTTTCTACCCCTTCCTGCCTTCTTATCTTTGCCTTTGGGAAAATATTGCCATTTTGATTTTGTATAATTGGTTGTTCTAAGAAGCATGTTCCTCTCGGATGTTACTGTTTATTTTATGGGCTTGTCTATTGTTTGGCTGGAAGGTGGTCTCCGGGAATGGCTTCGGTTCCAGGTCAGAAGGGTGTCTTAGGGCCATAGTCTCGGGGGTTCCTCCAGTCTCTGTCAGACCATAATTCTGGTCTTTTTTGTGAATTTGACTTTTTGTTCTACAATATTCTCCCACTCTGTCCAGGGCCCTTTTTTGTGATCCCAGTCAGAGCAGTCGGTAGTGGTAGCCAGGCACCATCTAGTTCTTCCAGTCTCGAGGTCGTGTAGGCTGTGGTTCATGTGGTCCATTAGTCCTCTGCACTAACTGCTCCCTTGAGTCTTTGGTTTTCTTCACTCTCCTTTGCTCTGGATGGGAAGAGACCAACAGTAGTATCTTGGATGGCCACTAGCAAGCTTTTGAGACCCCAGACACTACCCACCAAAATAGGATGCGGTCTTTATGAACTATGTTGTGCCAATTGATGTAGATGCCCCCCAGTCTGTGATCCTTTGCCTTCGAAAGTAGGAACTTCATCTCGCACGGTGTTTGGTTATGTCTAAGAGGTTTCCCTTACTGTACCCCTTGTGTGCTCTATTGTCTACATTAATATATGAGGAGTGCCTACAGTCATTTATGTAGAAATATCTCCCACCAAACCTGTATCTGCCAGTGAGTGTGCACCCTACACCCTCCCACACCTTTTGGTATATCTATCTACTACATATCCATTAGTAAATTATTGTTTGTTAGGACTATTTTTTGCAGGATTGTCTATGCTATAGTTGCCTTTTATTCTTGCCTTCCTCTCAGTGTCCTTGCTTGCCTTGGTCATGTTGTGCTGACTTCTCCCATATTGTGTATTGGCTTTCCCTTCACCAACGGTAACACATGTCTTCTAACAATTCAGTAATTTTTCCTCCCTCCCATCCCTGGTAACCATCAAAGAATTTTTTTTTCTTTCTTTCTTTTTTTTTTTCTGTGTATAAACCTTCGGTTGTTACTTTATAGTTCTGGGGCCTTGGTGGTACAGTGGTTAAGAGTTCGTACACAACCAAAAGGTCAGCAATTTGAATCTACCAGCCATTCTTTGAAAACACTGTGGGGAAGTTCTACTTTGTAGGGTCGCTATGAGTCAGAATCAACTTGATGGCAATGGGTTTTGGTTTATAATAGTGGTTTGTTGATTAACAGTTTGTTAATCTATTCATCTGTTGATGGACATTTAGGTTGTTTCATTTTTTACTTTTGTGAATAATGCTGCAACGAGCATGAGTGTGCATATGTCTATTCATGTCACAGCTCTTGTTTCTTTAGGGTATACACCTAGAAATAGGATTGCTGGAACATACGGTATTTCTATTTCTAGCTTTTTGAGGAAGCACCATATCGTTTTCCATAGTGGTTGCACCATTTTACATTCCCACCAGCAGTACATAAGAGTTCCAATCTCCCCACAACCTTGCCAATATTTGTTATTTTCTGCTTTTTTTTTTTTTTAATTAGTGCCAGTAATGTTGGGATGACATGGTATCTCACTGTAGTTTTGATATGCATCTCTGTAATTGCTAATGACCATGAGCATTTCTTCATATTTTTGTTAGCTGCCTGAATGTCTTCTTTGGTGAAGTGTCTGCTCATATCCTTTGTCCATTTTTTAATTGGATTGTTTGTCTTTCTATTGTTGGTGTGTTGAAGTTTTCTATAAATTTTAGAGATTAGATCCTTGTCAGATATGTCATGGCCAAAAATTTTCTCCCAATCTGTAGGCTCTCTTTTTACTCTGTTGGAGAAGTCTTCTGTTGAGCATAAGTGTTTAATTTTTTGGAGGTCCCATTTACCTATTTCATTTGCTGTGTGTGCATTGTTAATTATGTTTGCTATTCTATTTATGCCATATATTAGGGCCCCAGCATCGTCTCTATTTCTTCCTCCATGAACTTTATAGTTTTAGGTTTTAGGTTTAGGTCTTTGATCCATTTTGAGTTAGTTTTTGTGTATGATGTAAGGTATGGGTCCTGTTTCATTTTTTTACAGATAGATACCCAGTTTTGCCTACACCATTTGTTGAAGAGACTGTCTCTTCCCCATTTAATGGACTTTGGCCCTTTGTCGAAGATCAGCTGTCCATAGGTAGACGGATTTACATCTGGGTTCTCATTCGGTTCCATTGGTCTATGTGTCTGTCATTGTACCAGTACTAGACTGTGTAGACTACCGTGGCTGTATAGTAGGTTCTGAGATCAGGTAGTATGAGGCCTTCTACTTTCTTCTTCTTCTTCAGTAATGCTTTATTTATCCAGGGCCTCTTTCCTTTCCGTATAAAGTTGGTGATTAGTTTTTCCATCTCATTAAAGAATGCTACTGGAATTTGGATTGGGATCGCATTATACCTGTAGATTGCTTTGGGTAATATTGAAATTTTCACAATGATGAGTCTTCCTATCCACGAGCATGGTATGTTTTTCCATTTATGTAGGTCTCTTTTGGTTTCCTGCAGTAGCGGGTTTTTGATCGTTTGTTTTTTTATTGTGCTTTAGGTGAAAGCTGACAGAGAAAATTAGTTTCTCATTCAAAATTTATACACAAATTGTTTTGTGACATTGATTACAATTGCTGCAATGTGTCAGCACTCTCTCCATTTCCACCCTGGGTTCTTCATTTCCGTTCATCCAGTTTCCTGTCACTTCCTGCCTTCTCGTCTTTACTTTTGGGCAGATGTTGCCTATTTGGTCTCTTATCCTTGATTGATATAAGAAGCATGTTCCTCACGTGTGTTATTGTTTGTTTTACAGGCCTGCCTAATCTTTGGCTGAAAGGTGAACAATGGGAGTGGCTTCAGTTCTGAGTTAGCAGGGTGTCTGCAGGCCATATCTCAGAGGTTCCTCCAATCTCTGTCAGACCAGTAAATCTGGTCTTTTTTTGTGAATTTGAATTGTGTTCTACATTTGCTTCCACTGTATCCAGGACTCTTTGTTGTAATCCCTGTCAGAGCGGTCAGCAGTGGTAGCTGGGCACCATCTAGTTTTTCTGGGCTCAGGCTGGTGAAGGCTGTGGTTTATATGGTCTGTTAGTTCTTTGGACTGCAGTAGTGCTTTGTAGTTTTCTTTGCATAGGTCTTTTACGTCCCTGATTAGATTTATCCCTAAGTATTTTATCCTTTGGAAGTTCTTCTCAGCTTTTTAAGGACTCTACCAAATCAAAGGTTAAAAGTAAGGGCTAATTTTATTTTGCTGAAATGTCATCATCAGGATTGGTGACCAGGACTCACCCATATTCACATTCACACAAGGTACTCCAACCAGGCCAACCATTTAGAATTTCACCATGCTCTCTCACTCTTCCATGGTGTTGCTTGTGATCTCTCTCTGTTTGGAATGGCCTTTCTCTATTCCCTGCTTGACTAACTGCTACTCTTCCTTTAAAGAATGAGTTCAGGCATCACCTCCCTAGAAATATTTCCTGATCACTTAGTTGTGATCAGGACAGAGATGTCCTGCCATGGCTCCTTCCTGGATGTAGTAACATAATCTCTCTTTCTTCTACTAGTCTGAGTATTAAAGGCAGAAACTGACAATTGTTCATCACTATATCCTCAATACTTAACATAGACCTGGCACATGGTGGGTGCTCAGTAAATGTTTGTGTAAAAAGGAGGAAAGGGAAGGAAGAGAGGAGAGGAAGGAAGCAAAGGAGGAGATAGGAATAGATGATAAAATCTCATCTTTCGGAATGGCTTTTATAGCACAGTGCTTGAAAAGAGTACATGACCTTTAAAAGACCCTTCTAATCTTGTAATTCTAATCTGTCTTTTTTTTTGAGAGTTTTCATTTATCTGAGCTCTGCATAATGACCCATGATTCAAAGAGAAGACAGATGACCATTTGGCAGAGCTACACTGCAGATATTCAAGCACGTTGATGAATGCCATCCTGTTAGTTCAAGGAAATCTTTAAGTCTCTGATGAATGTTCAAGTGCACTTTGCAATGATATTTTTAACCAAAGTGTGTTATCATGAAAAAAGACTGTGCTGATTATGGTCGTTCAAAGAAAAATAAGAGAATTTTTAAATAGGCAATCAAGTAATTGAGCTGACAAAACAATTATCCATCAGAGAAATAAAGTTCAACTTTATCAGAGGGAATATGGAATATAATAAACTTGTGAGGGGTAGTTTCAAATAAAGGTCAAGGGCATGTTACTCAAGAGTTCAGCAACATTGTTCAGCCTCTGCCTCACCCTATTCTAAACGTAGCATATACTCTGCTAGGAGGTGGTACTTGAAAGGGGAGGTTGGAGCATTTACAGAATGATGCACCTTGACTCCCAGAGAAATAGTGAAGTCATTCTCTAACAAGAGTTTCAGGAGCATTTTCTTTTAATAAATATACCTCACATTGTCCCTAGGTGGTTCCTTAATGATGCAAAAATATGGTAATCCCTAAGAAGGACCTAGAGTGACAATGCCCCTCATTTCCTGCTCAGTCATAAGACTAGAATTTTTTTTTTTCTGGATCCCCTGCCTGGAGGTCGGGATGAAATTCAGAGCTATAACATCTGTGTCTTCAACACCACTGGAAAGCCTTTAAAATAAATGTGTCAATATGCTAAAGGCTTAAAGGCCCTTTGGAGAAAATAACTAGGAAAAGTAACACCCTCATCCTAATTAATGCCTAGTGAGATGCCTTGATGTAACAGTAAGGGATAAAGCTAAATGTCCAGGCTTGATCTGTCTCCTAAAAATATGTGTGTACATCTCCAAACCTCCTACTTGACTTTTCCACTTGAATGGCCCATCAAACCCAGTATTTTGAAAAGTAAAGTCTCAATTATTCCTGAAAATCAGTCCGTTTTTCTGACTTTTTATTTCTGTCGATGGTGCCCCTGAGAAAATTCTCAGAGAAGATAATTCTTAGGCATAACAAAGGCCCTGTGAACAGGGACTTGCCAAGGGATGCAAATACAGAGGGAGACATTAATGATACCAGAGTTAATTGATGAAGTAAAGTCCCTGAGGAAGTGGAGGGAGATGAAATTCAGAGCACAAGTGGCAAGATTAGCTTTAGACCAGCAGGAAAGAGGAAACGATACAGGTAGATCAAGGTAATTTTGTACACTAGGCATGAGTTGCAGAGACTTAAGGTAAGTTACCCCTTAATGCATTTTATTTTCTCTGTGAGGTATGAAGTGAGGTTTTCTTATGGGAGTGAGGAAGTAGAGTGGAACACAGATATGGTAGGGAGTTTGAAGAGAATCGAGAAGTTTGAAATAACTGCTATGGGGAGTAGAGGAGAGAGCTGACTTGGTATATGCAGCATGGAGGGCCCAGCTGAGTTTTTCTAAGTCGGTTAGATAGCATGTTTAAGTGGACAGGAGAACAGACTGTTTGCCAACACAGCATTTGATGTGAAGAGCTAAGAATTTAGGTTGGATAGGAGAGAGACAAACATACTGGAAGAACATGGAAGAACCAAAGGCTGGGAGATCTTGTAAAGTCCAAGGAACAGGTCTAGAAGGAGCAAGGAGAGAGAGAAATGGAAGGTTGTAGCCAGAGGTAGTACTATACTAGCGTTTAAAATTCTGGAGGTGTAGTAGTTTGAGGCAATCGAAGAGAAACAAGATTTGTCCATGACTGGGTGTGATTAAAGTTACATGGAGGTCATGAGATTGAGAAAGTCAAGAAGCTTTTGGATAGTTCATCCACACGGACACTGCAGTCACGCAAGATGATTGTGGGGCTAGAGGGCCAGAGATAATTGTGTGGGAGGGACCAGGAATATGGCAGTCAGAGTCAAGGAGGGAATGTCACGGATTGAATTGTGTCCCCCCAAAATATCTGTCAACTTGACTAAGTCATGATTCCCAGTATTGTATGATTGTCTACCTTTTTATCATCTGATGTGATTTCCATATGTGTTGTAAATCCTATCACTATGATGTTAATGGGATAGATTGGCAGCAGTTCTATTGATCAGATCTACAAGATTAGATAGTGTCCTAAGCCAATCTCTTTTGAGATATAAAAGAGAGAAGCAAACAGAGAGCTATGGGGACCTCGTACCACTAAGAAAGCAACACCTGGAGCAAAGTGTGTCCTTTGGACCTGGGGTCCTGTGCCTGAGAAGTTCCTTGACCAAGGGAAGATTGATGACAATGACCTTCCTCCAGAGCCAACAGAGAGAGAAACCCTTCTTCTAGAGCTGATACCCTGAATTTGGACTTATAGCCTAATAGACTGTGAGAGAATAAATTTCTCTTTGTTAAAGCCATCCACTTATGGTATTTCTGTTATAGCAGCACTAGATGACTAAGACAGGGAAGCTGTGGTATAACTCAGTGGCCCAAAACTCAACAGAGGAAATATTTTTACTTGAGAGTATAGGAGTAACGGTCTGTAGATGGCATTAGGATGTAAGAAGAATGCTGATCCCACTTCTGGGCTTTGTGGTAGATAGAGTACAGGAAAGGGCAGCATAGGAGGTAGTGTTCTCAGGGAAGAACCTGTATCAATTATGTCAAGAGGAAGAAGTTAGAGATGTAGAGGACTTTAGTTGTCTTATAATGGATGTCTCAGGGTTGAGAGTGAGGGGAAAATATGAAGCCGGTCTTGAAAGTGGAAGTAGAGTATGTGGACCACTTCCTCCAGAAAACCTTTCTTAATCTTTCCAGTTTATATTTCTCCCTTTCTCTCTCTGTACTTCTAAAACTAATGTCTTCAAGTACAGAAACTGAAGGACATCCCTCTGTATTCAGATTGCCTGAGTCATTGTAGAATTCTGCCTTCCAGGCATCCTCCTAGATTCTGATGAGGTTACACACCTCCCTGAGTTCAGACTTTGTGAATACCCTGTCTTTCCTCAGCTGGTCCAGCAAGTTGAGAATGATCAAGAGTGGGTAGTGATTATATGCTCTGACTGCCAAGAAGCCTTAGTAATCCCAACATATCCTGAATTCCTGCTTTTTTTTTTTTTTTTTTAATTATATGACAGGGTAAACCAAAGGCCAGAAGAAGCCATACCAACAGGCTCTCAGCTGTTTTCTTCCCGAGGGCTCAGGACTTTCAATATCAAAAGCAAGTGTGCGCTTAGAATTTGGGCATGAAGTCAGAGCCAGGGGCAGCTCTTTGATCATTACCTCTAAGAAATTCTCTCAAACAGGTACCCCAGGTCCTGGTGGAGCCTATTGGTCACTGACACAAGTTGCATATACGGTTTGCAGCAACAGACTGAGATAAAGGCCAGGGGATGGTTGGATCATAGCCATCCAGCCAACAATACAAAAATGGTTGATGATCAGGAGTTCATAGCCATAGTGAACTTACTGTACTAAGGCGTTCCACCTGGCAGGGAGAGACTTGGTCTCTTTTATATGCTCAGGCAGGAGAGAAACAGAAAGCTATCCCTCACATTGAACATCCCTATCTTCCATCTGCTATCTATGGTCTTTCCTTCCAGTTACAATGGTATATCACAAGGTAAAGTTTCTAAGACCTGCAGCTGGGTAAATATCCTAAGGGGATGTTCAGGTTTGAGATATTGGTTCCTTCCCACCTGCCCTGCCCTACTGCAATTAACTGGGCCATTCTCAGATTTGTCCTAGGACATGACAACTTACCATGTGGAGATCGTTACTATTAATAATAACAGACATTGATGAGAATCTATTATGTACCAGATAATTTATATATATATAGACTCATTCAGTCTTAACAACAACCTTATGAAGATGGCCCCACTGGCCCCATTTTTCAGATGAGGAAACTGAGGTACTGAGAAGTTAACTAGTTTACCCAAGGTCACAAAGCTGGTAAGTAGCAGACCAGTCTTCAAACTCAGTCTGATTGTGGTGGCCTTGCTTTTTTCTTGCAGTAGTGTCTTGTAGTTTTCTCTGTATAGATCTTTTACATCTCTGGTTAGATTTATTCCTAAGTATTTTATCTTCTTGGGGGCTATTGTAAATGGTATGGATTTGGTGATTTCCTCTTCAAGGTTCTCTCTGTTGGTGTAAAGGAATCCAACTGATTTTTGTATGTTTATCTTGTATCCTGAAACTTTGCTGAAATCTTCTATTAGTTCCAGTAGTTTTCTTGTGGATTCTTTGGGGTTTTCTGTGTATAAGATCGTATCATCTGCAAACAGAGATACTTTGACTTCTTCCCTACCGATTTGGATGCCCTTTATATCTTTTTCTAGCCTAATTGCTCTGGCTAGGACCTCCAGCACAATGGTGAATAAGAGTGGTGATAAAGGGCATCCTTGTCTGGTTCCTGTTCTCAGGTGGAATGCTTTCAGACTCTCTCCATTTAAGATGATGTAGGCTGTTGGCTTTGTATTAATGCCCTTAATTATACTGAGGAATTTCCCTTCTATTCCTATTTTATTGAGAGTTTTTATCATGATGGGTGTTAGACTTTGTCAAATGCCTTTTCTGCATCGATTGATAAGATCATGTGGTTCTTTTATTTTATTAATGTGACGGATTACATTGTTTCTTTTTCTAATGTTGAACCATCCCTGCATACCTGGTATAAATCCCACTTGGTCATGGTGAATTATTTTTTTGTTATGTTGCTGAATTCTATTGGCTAGAATTTTGTTGAGGATTTTTACATCAATGTTCATGAGGGATATCGGTCTGTAATTTTCTTTTTTTCTGGTGTCTTTACCTGGTTTTGGTATCAGGGTTATGCTGGCTTCATATAATGAGTTTGGGAGTATTCCATCATTTTCTATTCTCTGAAATAACTTTAGTAGAAGTGGTGTTATTTCTTCTCTGAAAGTCTGGTAGAACTCTCCAGTGAAGCCATCCGGGCCAGGGCTTTATTTTGTTGGGAGTTTTTAAATAACCTTTTCAATCTCTTCTTTTGTTATGGGTTTATTTAGTTGTTCTACTTCTGTTTGTGTTAATTTAGGTAGGTAGTGAGTTTCTACAAATTTGTCCATCGTGGGGATATATGCCATTTAAACATGGCTGCACTATTGACGACTGCAGCCCCCACAGGCCTCTATGCTGCACAGCATGTTGAGACTTGTCCCCAACATGTTGAGACTTGTCACGACTTGTTTTCCCAAACCTATTGTCCCTTTACTGATTGGCTTGTTTACCTGAATTCCTTGTCCCTTGCCCACACCCAAAGCCCATTGTTCTGTTATTTGCTTCACTGCTTGCTGTATTGACTATAAATAGTCGACTCCTCAGAGTGACCCTCCTGGCCCCACTTCTCTGTAAGAGTTGTGTTTGGTTACTTTCTCTGCCGTCCCGACATTCGCCGCTGCTGCAACAGTCCGTTTCCTCTAGGTTTTCAAATTTGTTAGAGTACAATTTTTCATAGTAATCTGTTATGATTCTTTTAATTTCAGTTGGGTCTGTTGTGATATCACCCATCTCATTTCTTATACGGGTTATCTGCTTCCTCTCCTGTTTTTCTTTTGCCAGTTTGGCCAATGGTTTATCAATTTTGTTCATCTTTTCAAAGAACCAGCTTTTGGACTTGTTAACTTTTGCAATTGTTTTTCTATTCTCTATTTCATTTAATTCTGCTCTAATTCTTATTATTTCCTACCTGGCACCTGTGGGCTTCTTTTGCTGCTCTCTTTCTACTTGTTCCAGCTGTAGGGTTAATTTTTTGATTATGGCCCTTTCTTCTTTTTGGATGTGTGCATTTATTGTTATAAACTGACCTCTGAGCAATGCTTTTGCTGTGTCCCAAAGGTTCTGGTAGGATGTGTTTTCATTCTCATTTGATTCTATGAATTTCTTTATTCCATCCTTAATTTCTTCTATAACCCAGTAGTTTTTGAGCAAGGTGTTCAGTTTCCATGTGTTTGATTTTTTTTCCTTGCTTTTTGTGTTGTTGATTTCCACTTTTATGGCTTTATGGTCAGAAAAGATGTTTTGTAATATTTCGATGTTTTGAATTTTGTTAAGGCTTGCTTTATGGCCTAATATGTGGTCTATTCTGGAGAATGTTCCATGCGCATTGGAAAAGAAAGTATACTTGGCTGCTGTTGGGTGCAGTGTTTGGTATATGTCTATGAGATCAAGTTGGTTGATTGTAACATTTAGCTCTTCTGTGTCTTTGTTGAGCTTCTTTCTGGATGTTCTGTCCTTCACTGAAAGTGGCATATTGAAGTCTCCTACTACTATTGTAGAGCTGTCTATCTCTCTTTTCAGTGCTGTTAAAGTTTGTTTTATGTATTTTGGAGCCCTGTTGTTGGGTGCGTAAATATTTATTATAGTTATGTCCTCCTGGTGTATCGACCCTTTAATCATTATATAGTGCCCTTCCTTATCCTTTGTGGTGGATTCTACCTTAAAGTCTATTTTGTCAGAGATTAATATTGCCACTCCTGCTCTTTTTTGAGTGTTGTTAGCTTGATATATTTTTTTCCATCCTTTGAGTTTTAGCCTGTTTGTGTCTTTAAGTCTAAGGTGCGTCTCTTGTAGGCAGCATATAGATGGATCATGCTTTTTTATCCAATCTGCCACTCTCTGTCTGTTTATTGGTGCATTAAGTCCGTTTACATTCAGCGTAATTATTGATAGGTATGAGTTTAGTGCTGTTATCCTGATGTCTCTTTTTGTGCATTGTTCACAGTTTCTTTGTTTCTCTTAATTTTCTGTGCTGAGTCGCTTTTCTTTCTTTCTTTATTTTTTTTCATCTTTTTCATTGTTGTAGATTTTGTATTTGCTGGGTCTTTATGTTTTTCTACTTTTTTATTTTGATTTGTAGGATTGTTAGATTCCTTTGTGATTACCTTAATATTTACCCCTATTTTTCTAAGTTTATACCAGACTTTTATTACTTTATATCGCCTTGACTTCCTCTCCATATGAAAATTCAGTGTCTACATTTTTTAAGTCCCTCTTTTTTGTTTTAATGTTATCCTTTTTTACATGTTGATATCTCTGTTTCCCTATTTTCAATGTTTTAGCTTTGGTGTATTTTTGACTTCCCTATCTGAGCCAATATCTGGTTGCTCTGTCCTGTGTTCTAGTCTTGTGTTGTTATCTGATGTTATCGATTATCTAACCGTACGACTCCCTTTAGTATTTCTTGTAATTTTGGTTTGGTTTTTGAAAATTCCCTAAACTTCTGTTTATCTGGAAATGCCCTAATTTCACCATCATATTTGAGAGACAGTTTTGCTGGATATATAATTCTTGGCTGGCAGTGGTTTTCCTTCAAGGCTTTATATATGTCATCCCATTGCCTTCTTGCCTGCATGGTTTCTGCTGAGTAGTCTGAGCTTATTCTAATTGACTCTCCTTTGTAGATGACTTTTCTTTTATCCCTAGCTGCTCCTAAAATTCTTTGTTTATCTTTGGTTTTGATAAGTTTGATTATAATATGTCTTGGTGACTTTCTTTTGGGATCTACCTTATGTGGGTTTCGATGAGCATTTCGATGAGCATCTTGGATAGATATCTTGTCATCTTTCATGATATCAGGGAGGTTTTCTGTCGACAAATCTTCAACAATTTTCTCAGTATTTTCTGTTATCCCCCCCCCCCCCACCTTCTGGTACTCCAATCACTTGTAGGTTATTTCTCATGATAGAGTCCCACAAGACTCTTAGAGTTTCTTCATTCTTTTTACTTCTTTTATCTGATTTTTCCTCAAATAAGTTGGCATCAAGTGCTTTATCTTCAATGTCACCAATTCTAACTTCAACTGCCTCAATTCTGTTCCTATGACTTTCTATTGAGTTGTCTAATTCTGAAATTTTATTGTTAATCTTCTGGATTTCTGATTGCTGTCTCTCTATGGATTCTTACAGCTTATTAAATTTGTCATTATGTTCTTGAATAACTTTTTTAAGTTCCGCTATTATTTTGTCTGTATGTTCCTTGGAAATTTCTCCATTTTCTCAAATTTCCTTTCTAATTTCTGGAAGAGTTCGGTATATTAATCTTTTATATTCTGCCTCTGGTAATTCCAAAAAATTATTTTCCTCCAGAGAATTTATTGATTCTTTATTTTGGGAGCTTGCTGAAGCCATCATGGACTGCCTCTTTATGTGATTTGATATTGACTGTTGTCTCTGAGTCATCAATAAGTGATTATAATTTTATTTTATATTTGTTTAGTGAGTCCTAGCTTCTTGTTTTGTTTTGTTTTGATATGCCCCAATAGGCTGCTCGTGTGCACTAGTTTGATTATTGGTGCCTTTGAAGCTCTCATGTCCTGTCACCAGGTAGTTAGTTCTGTAACTATGTGCGCGCAGGAGTCCCTTAAATTTTCCTGTATGGGTTCAGCTCAGGTGTCCAGGAAGTCAGTCACCAAGAGTGTGGTGCAGGCTCTCACCTACAGTCTTAGAGAGGCATGGGTGATCGGCGTAGGCCCTGATATCTGGCTGTGGTAAGGGGTCACGTGCTGAGCCAGGCAGGGGGCTGACAGCTACCCCTGAGAGTCTGAAAGGAAAGCGTGTCCCTATTCCCTAGGGTGAGTAGGTAGGTCAGTTTGGCAGCCGGACTATGAGTACCCTACTCTGTTGGCTGTAAAGACTCAAGGACACCACTTTTTCTTGGACTCCTGTAGCAGGTGACTAGGTGGTGTAGATGACGCCACCAATCCTCAAGCCCCTGGTGCGGATCAGTACAGGTGCCTGCTTAAGTGGCAGGGCTGTGTCCAGGGTCACAAATCTGCCACTTCACAGCTGAAACAGTTGAAGTTAAACTTCAGATGTTTACCCTGTTGTACTGTGGTAGTGAAGGCTAACGCTGTTGAGATGGGTCCCCACAAGTCTACACAGGGGTGTAAGGCACTCAAAGTCTGCAGACCCCTTATGCCTGTGCCTAGTAAAGGAGCTGTGCTGACCCTGAGTTCCTGGCTTAGGGGAGCCAGTAGCTTATTTGTTCCCTCTCCAAGGCCAGGAGAATGGGTCAGGGTGCCATTTGGGATCTACTTCTGGCCCAGTGGACTCCCGGTGAGCGGGGGCGGGGGGAGGAGGTAAAAGGGAGAAAGGTTTTTCCCAAATGGGCTTCTTTTTTAAATCCCCATAAAAAGCCACATGCATGTACTTATCTTTAGCCACTTGGGAGCTGCTTTTCACTGGTTCAGAGTGTCCAAGCAGGATCTCTGCTGCCGGACTTCTCTCGATGTGGAAACTGCCTCCCGCGTGCACGTGTGGCTGTTTGCCTGCTTCACTGCGCACCTTGGAGACAGTCGGGGCTGAAGAGCTGCAGCTCAAACCATGGTCCAGCACTTCTCGCTTCTTCAGAACTGTCTCCCCCTCTCCCTGCCACTCAGTCCGATTCCTCAACTTTGCCTTGTTCAGGGTATCTAGATATTCATATACAATCAAATCACTTGTTTTTCCAGGTCTTTGTTGTAAGAGGGATATAGGAAGCCGTCGACTACTCTGCCATCTTGGCCCCGCCTCTGGTCTTGCTTTTTAACCAGTATGTTATACTACTTCTCTTGTTTTATACAGATAGGGACAGTATGTAGTTGCTGTAGATTTTATATTTCACTAAAAGAGAACTCTCAACAGATGGAATGTGCTGCCTAAGTGAGGGAGTGAGATTCTTCAAGTAGTGGCTAGGTATCAGTGACAACACAGTGGGGCTTCAAGTCACAGATGGATGGTGGGAGACTATCAATTTATCAGAGAGCACTGAGGTTGAAACCTAAGGAGACTTCTCGATGCCATTTGAATGGACCCATTGGAGACCAACTTTTTCCATATATACACAGGTAGGACTATCACATCCAGCATAACTGGAGGCACCCATCACGTCAGACAGAGAGAAAGAGAGGGCGGAAAAGTACATTTTTATCTTTCTAATGAAATATCTCCTCAGATGAAACTTGTAATGAAAAAATGGTAGAGGTGAGATTTCAAGCCACAAACAGCCAAGTGCATACCTATTTTGTGCATGGGCTTGGGTCATTAACTGGTCAATCCATTCCTCCAGGGTGCAAAATTATTAGTCTTTACAGACAGTGCACACTTGGTGGGGGAGTGTTTAACACGTATCAGTCAAGCCTTGTGTTATGTGCTTTTTACACATAATTTCATTTAATCCTCACAGCAACTCCATTACATAAGCATTATTATCTCCACTTTATAGATTAGGAAACTAAGAATCAGTCACTTAACTAATACAGGGTGTAACTGTGACTTCAAAGTGCCTGATTTTTTACTGTTACACCCTGTGTACCCCTGTACAAGAGGGAGGGATGGCAACTTCCACAAGGGCTTAATGAAGAAAAGAAGCTGAAGGTGAAGTAAGTGCAGTAATGTTTGGTATGCTGAGGGCAATTATATCATTGGTCCAACTTGGCATGTACTGAATAGGGAGAGACGCATAGGGCTCTGTGCCTTGTGGCTCAGCCACAAGTTCTTCCAACCACACCCTCTTTCTTGTCCTAGATGCAGCGCTACAAAGCAAGGTTTACTGCCAAGTTGCTTTTATACTTCCAACCTCTGGAAGCCAAAATGAGTTTAAGCACAGCCTGACAGAACTAGAAACACCCAACCCTCTACTGAACAGATCGAGAGACTGAAGCCCAGGGAGAGGTAAAGACTTATTCAAGAACTGGCAAAAAGTTCATATTAAATCCATGACTGGGACTTGGATCCTATTTCAAGTTGGTTACCTTCAGAGATGTTAAGGTTGGCCCTGAAAAATCAGCAGTTCTCTGCCCCACTTCGTTATGTCCTCAGTATTTAAGACCCATTGTATCTTTCTGAGGATTTGCTAGTAATTTCCCCCATGAAAACGTCTGTGGGGATGGAGAGCCTATATTTATGTTCTGGGGATGTATTTATTTAGGAGATAAAAATCATTAGGATTAATGTGAGGAATGACTGGAAAGAAACTAGAAGATCCGTCATGAAGTCTGGATGCCAAATTAGAAAAGGCTAGAATTTATCAGGATCTTCAAATGAAGAAAACCGTGAAAACCCTGGCCCCAAGCAGTTTCAAAGCAGGGAACATGATGTGGATGGTGATGTCCACTCTGTACGTTGCCTTATACTTAAAGCCTGCACCTTTTCTTAGTGTGTTCTCACTCTGATTTTTAAACTTCCTAACATTCCCACCAGGGAATTACAATCAGAGAACACGGATCTGCTTTCTAGGACCACTAGTACATAGAATGCCTTTACAGGAATGAGAGAAAGATACTCCCTTCTCTAGGTCCCTAGCTTTATGGGCTAGATTTCAGCCCTGACTCACCTTCTCTAGGCACCCGTTTACAGGCCCCAACCTGCACAACTATACTGGGCAGAGGCCCTTTCTGCTCCTCCTTCAAGGAGCCCAGATGAAGCAAGGAATTTTTCTATTCATTGTATTTACGATTGCCCACAGAACCCTACCAACCAAATCAGGTTTGGGTGTAACAGAGTCACTCAAGCAGATGCAACTCTGATGGGAATTGCTCAGTTTTAACTGGAGTTTGTTCCACCTGTTCCTATGCTGGAGTCTGGCAAAAATCAGGGCTTCAAACCTGTTCCTCCTTGTTCAATCATGGCCAAGGAACAAAACCAGAACAGACTCAATTTTTTTAAATTTAGGCAAACTGGAACCATAAACAGAACAGGAAAAATTATGGGTCAAAGCCCTGCTAGAAACTTAATCTCCCTCTTAGAAAACAAGGGCAGCATACACATTGCATAGCAACCAAATCTCTTACCTATTGGATTTTCCACAGTCAGACACAGTGGTGCCCCACTCAAAAATGGCGGCTAACTGCACTGCTTTGAATGTGTGTCACTCCCCTCAGTCCTGGCAATAATCCAGTCTCACACATCAGACTCCTGAAAGGGCTCACTATGCCTCTTCTGAGTTTCCCATTCCAGAGCTTCAATGTGTAATTTTTCCCATTCTGGTTATGGTTCCAGATCACCCAGATTTTAAAAATTCAAGTCTGTTCTGACTTCACTTCGTTGGCCATGACTGAACCGGGAGGAAGAAATTTGAAGCCCTGGCAAAAACTCACCTCAGCTCCTGATGTTGGGGTCTTTCAAATTTTCCTGAATTTAAAGTTGACATAGGATACTTGTCATCTTCTTATTGGCACACACAACTCAAAGGATGTCTGGTAAGTAAAGAGAGGATAAGAGAGAAGAAGAAAAAAGAAGAAGGAAGGAGGGAGGAACACAAATGGTGAATCCTCTGTGACAAAGATCATGTCTATGAGATGAAGGATATGAAATTCCAGGATCAGCCTTGGGCCAAGCTGCATTCAGACAGCTGATGTATGATTAATTGGGCTAAATGGTGTGTTTAGGTGGCAGTGATTTCCATGTCCTCCCCAACTCCACCCCAGCTCTGCAAGTCTGCAATTGCCAAAACAACCCTTTAGTGGATGTTTGGCACCTGAGAGTTAAGAACACATCACCTAATAATATGCTTTCCGTACCTGATGCTTTGCTAGGCTAGTAGGCATTTATGGCTCTCTGAAAGGTAGGTTCCTCCTAAACACATGAGTTCCTCCCAACCACTGCATCCACCATTGAGTGGAGAGAGTCCTAGAGTCACGGCTACTGAACCTGATGATGGGGTATCTGGAACTCTCATTTTGGGGGCAGAATAATTTGCTAGAGAGAACAGAGGAGAGACGCTTTATAGCAAGTAGAAGTCATGCCAAAGGTAGTGCCTGGCTCCCAGGGAATAGGTCAGTGATGTTGTTGACATGCCATTCTAGGGATATCAGTGTTGACTCTTCACAAGGTCCAGCGTTTTAGCTTGTGGGGTGACAGACTGGGCTCTGGTTCATCTCATCCTTGGCACTATCATAACTGTTATCAACAATAACATCACCAATGTCAGCAAATATTTATTGGGTATCTTCCCTATAAAAATGTCAACAGGATCTTTGGGATTAGGCTCTGCTCTGCTCTTCTTAAAAACCCTTACACAAAGTACCTTAAAAATTAGTTAGTATGTCAACTTAACAGACACAGAGATGAAGCAGGGGGATTTCCATAGACTCTTTAAATGAAAAATAAAATCTATTCCCCAAATTTAACGGTACCAAAGTATATACTGAGAAAAGTAAGTCTCCCTTCTGTCTCTGTCACCTAGCTTCCAAATGTCCCTCCAAGAAGCAATTTATCTCTTTTTTTTTTTTTTTGAACATTTTATTGTTGTTTAGGCGAAAGTTTACAGAGAAAATTAGTTTCCCATTTAACAATTTATCCACAGCTTGTTTCGTGACATTAGTTGCAAACCCCTGAATGTGTCAGCACTCTCCCCTCTTCCTCGCTGGGTTCCCCGTGTCCATTCACCCAGCTCTCTACCCCTAACTTCCTTCTGAACTTTGTTTTTGGGCAAATGCTGCCCTTTAGGTCTCATACACTTGATTGTTCTGAGGTGTACGTTCCTCATTGGTGTTATTGTACACTTTATAGGCCTGCCTATTGTAAGGCTATAATATGATCTCCAGGAGTGATTTCAGTTCCAAGTTTGAAGGGTGTCTAAGGGCCATAGTCTCAGGGGCTCTACCAGTCTCTATCAGATCAGTAAGTCTAGGCTTATTTATGAGTTTGAATTTTGTTCTGCAGTTCTCTCCCACTCTGTCCACGACCTACTATTGTGGTTCCGGTCAGAGTGGTCGGTAGAGGTTGCCGGGCACCATCTAGTTCTTCTGGTCTCAGGCTAGTGAAGGCCATGGTTTATGTGAACCATGAGTCCTTTGGACTAATTGTTTCCTTGAGTCTTTGATTTCTTTGCTCTTCTTTGCTCCAGACAGGAAAAGACCAATTATTGCACCTTAGATGGCAGTTTACCCTTTAAGGAAAATTTTATCTGATGGGAAGTGAAGGTCTCTAGCTGAACGACGAAAATCCTGGTCAAAATATCTTCAAGGCCACCTTATGTTTTCAGGCCAGGTTTCTGTATGTTCAGAAATAATTCCTCATGATTGTTGACTGCTCCCCCCTGGGAGGGGAGCAGAAATACAGATGTGCCCCTTAAGTCAGGAAGGACCCCAATACCACTGGCCTCAATGTGAGTTGATACGAAAATTTGTGGTAGTTACGGACATGTCATTAGGAAAGACCAATCACTAGAAAAGGACATCATGTTTGGTAAAGTAGAGGGTCAGTGAAAACAAGGAAACCCTCCATGAAATGGATTGACAAGGTGGCTATAACAATGGGTTCAAACATATGAACAATTGTGAGGATGGCGCAGGACGGGCAAGGTTTCATTCTGTTATACATAAAAGTTGGTATGAGTCAGAGCCAATTTGGCAGCAACTAACAACAACAATTGACGATGGTAGAGCCAAAGTTTCAGTGTCAAAGCCTAATACCATAAAAGTCTCAGAAATCCCATAAAAATATGGCTCTTTTCAAGCAACACACACCAATTGGCTCCAGTTTATACCCCAATAATTTGTTCAGGTTGAATGGGAAAATGCAGGGTGATCCAGGCCCACAGTGTAAGGGTTCTTTTGAGATACAGCTCCTTTATTTAAAAATTTTTTTAAATATTTACTTTTATTGAAGTAGTTTATGGATATAGTAATATATCAAATAGTTCAGCTTATGATGAAAAACAATAGTCTCCTGCACTACCCTATTCCATCCCCAGTTCTATTCTCCCTCTGCAGCCTCTTCTCAGAGTTTAGAACTTCTATTGATTACCACCATCGTGCTACACATTATACATTCTTACACCTCAATTTCTCAATTTTTCAATTTTAGGCATTCTGTGTTGATTCTTATTTATGAATGTTGAAGATTTGGCTCGCTCTTCTCTATTCCTTTGGATGGTTTTGTATTATTATTTTTAGTTCTTTTATTGGTTATCTGACTTTAAACAATACGCTTAAACTTTCATTTCTTATTCTATCAGTTTTTGCCAGGGCCTCTTGACTGTCAGAGAATATTAATTCACGTGAGAATATTAATTTCCCTTCACTTTAAGTGAGGATACTAATTCCCCTATACTTCCTGACCCCTTCCAGTGCCACTGTGTATCAGCACACTTTTATTTTCACTTCATCATGTCGTTAACATGTGAATTCTGTCTATAATCATGACCAAGACTTCGTTGGTTTTTCTCTGAGATGACTCTAAAAGTTACAAATCAATAAACAGCATTATTTACATTATTATGACCATGTAAGCATTGTCCGGTGTTGTGCTAAGTTATATTAGGATTATATTTTCTCCTCCAGTGTCATGATCCCTGGCCTCCATAAAAGAAACGGTCCTTAACATCATGGTCAAATGGCTTCTATTTTCTTACACTCTATCAATCTCTCTCTCTCTCTCTTTTTTTTTTTATAAGGACCAAAGTTTATTAGTGGTTACCAGGGGCAGAAGGGAGTGGGAAAAGGGGGTTTATTGCTTATAGAGCACTTAGTTTCAGTTTACGGTGATGGCAAAATTGCATTGATTAAGGGTAGGATTGTACAGCTAATTAATGTAATTGCTGTCAATAAGTTGTAGTCCTATAAAAAGTTGAATTGGCAAAAGTTGTGTGATAGATATATTTACCCCAATGACAAAAAAAAAAGAGTAGCTGGTGAGGCTGCTTATGTACAACCAAACACCTCATGGGGTGTGGTTCCTTTGTTTGGAGGTTTAGGGTCATGGTTTTATGGGACATCCCAGTCAATTGGCCTTATAATATGTTTAGTGCTTCTGTTCCACCTCCTAGTTCATGGCATAGCGCCTGGGGCCTTAAAAGCTTGCAAGTGGCCATTCTAGGTACAACTGATCTTTATTCACCTGGAGTAACAGAGGAGGAAGAAGAAGCACCAGGGATAGGAGGATGAAATGGAATGTATGGCTAATTGTCTCCATGAACAACTGCCTCTATCGCCACAAGACCAGGAGAACTGGATGGTGTCCAGCTACCATTACTAAACATTTGATCAAAGATTCTGTAGTAGAATCCTGATTAAAAGGGGGAAAATGCAGGCCAGACTTTAACATTTTTAGGACTCCAGACTTTCTGGAGCCATAGAGGGTCGATGAACCCTAAAACTATTCCCCTGAGATAATCTTTAAACCTTAAACCAAAAATATCCCCTGAAGTCTTAAAACCAAACAATAGTTTAGCTTAACTAAAAGAATGTTGTACATAGGGTGGCTATGAGTCGGAACCAACTTGACAGCACCTAACAACAAAAACACAACAAAAGAATGTCTGCCTTGAGCATTGTATTCTTTCAAGATCTATCTATATGGCATCAAACTGACAACATCAACTGGAAAACTTAGTCAGTCTCTTAAAACTATGCCACATTTAAGTTTGTTTCATAGTTGCCTTAAATTATATTTTGTCTTGTAGTTAATATTGTTACCCCACTTTTTGCAGCATTAATATTTAAATGTCATGTCTATTTCCATCCCCTTATTTCTAATCTTTCTGGGCAATTATGTTTTATGTATCTCCCAGTTACATATAGCTAGCCTTTTAAAACCCAATTTTGTAAGTTTTGTCTTTAGATAGGTGAGTTTAATTTATTGACATTTTGTGATCAGTGATATATTTTAACTTATTTCTACCATTTTAATCTGTGTTTTTTGTCACTATCATTTTTCTTGTTTTTGTTGTTGTTTTTTCTCCTTCCATTCCTTGATAAAGTTTCTGGTATTCACAGAATTTGGAAGTCACAGATAATATTTATATTCTTAAAATAAAAATTCTATATACATTATGACTTAGAAATTTTCCTAAGTCTATAGTAATTCAGCATTCCTACTACCCAGCTAACCCCAGCACAGGTCTTAAGATGCTTTAATGACTCATGAATACCACTCCCATCTTCTTATTGTCATTTAGAGTTACAGTTGTTTTTTGTTTGTTTGTTTTACTGTGTTTTAGGTGAAAGTTTACAGCACAAACTAATTTCTCATTCAAAAATTTATACACAAATTATTTTGTGACATTGGTTGCAATCTCCACAATTTGTCAGCGCTCTCCCCCTTTCCCTTTCCACCCTGGATTCCCCGTGTCCATTCATGCAGGTTTCCTGTCCCTTCCTGACTTCTCATCTTTGCTTTTTGGGCAGGTGTTGCCCATTTTCTCTCGTATAACTGATTGAACTAAGAAGCACGTTCCTCACATGTGTTATTGTTTGTTTTATAGACCTGTCTATCTTTGGCTGAAAGGTGGACTTCAGGAGTGGCTTCAGTTCTGAGCTAGCAGGGTGTCTGGGGGCCATAGTCTCAGGGGTTCCTTCAGTCTCTGTCAGACCAGTAAGTCTGGTTTTGTGTGTGTGTGTGTGTGTGTGTGTGTGTGTGTGTGTGTGTGTGTGTGTGAATTTGAATTTTGTTCTACATTTTTCTCCCGCTCTGTCTGGGACCCTCTACTGGGATCCCTGTCAGAGCACCATCTAGTTCTTCGGGGCTCAGGCTGGTGGAGGCTGTGGTTTATGTGGTTCATGTGGTCCATTAGACCTTTGGACTATAGAGTTATAGTTTTAACTTGATTGAAAAACACACAAAACTTAGTTTTTTTAAAACAGGAAATAGTTAAACTTACTGACATATCTTTTTTTATTGTTTCTTGTAGTCCATGTCTTCCCTCTGTACATTTCTTTCTTGCTAAATTACATCTTTAATAATTCTTTTAATGAACTGTGAATGGTAAATTCTTTTGGTTTTTGTATATCTGAACATGTCTTTTCCTCCCACTTATTCATCAATCATAGTTTGTCTGGGTAAAAAATACTTTGCAAGTTGTTATTTCTCATCAGCACCATCATTACTGTTTTCTGCCTTCCACTGTTGCTGATATTAAATCTGCTGTTGATCTGTCATTACTTTGTAGTAATCATTCATTTTCTCTGGAAGCCTATCAGATTATGACTTTATCCTTAATGTTCTGCAGTTATATTATGATATAGCTCGGTGTGGACTTTTTTTTATTTATCCTGATTGGTATGGAAAAGGCATATCTTATCTGAGTGAGGGGAGAGGTTTAATTTTGTTCAAACTGTTATGTTCCTGGTGCCTGGCACAAAATAGAGACCTGATGAATATTTCTTAAATAAATCAGCCTCCATTCTCTTCTTCTATTAAGCAAATGTTGGAACTTCAAAATCTATCCTCCGTGACATTTTTTCCTTTTTTTTTAAAATAATTTATTTTACTTATTTTTTGTTGCTGTTGAAAATGTACACTGTAGAACATACACCCAATTCAAAAATTTCTACATGTACAATTCAGTGACACTGATTACATTCTTCAAGTTACACAACCGCTGTCACCTTCCTTTTCCAAATTGTTCCTCCCCCATTAAGATAAACTCACTGCCCCCTAAGCTTTCTATCTAACGTTTCAAGTTGCTGACCTTTTTTGGTTAGCAGCAGAGCTCTTAACCACTATGCCACCAGGGCTCCATAGCCATTAGATCCATTAAATCATTAACCACTGGAAGATGATAGTGGGAGAGCTATTGAATAGGCCAAACACTGTAAAGGTGTTCTCAAAGGCCAAGGTACAGCATGGGACCTTGAAAGGCATGTTTGTTCATTGCTTTAATTATAGGTACCTCAGAGATCCAGCTTCATAAACACCTATGTTATGGGTTGGTCCAGAGGTTAGCTATCATTGAGACTATGTGGCCATCTCAGATGGTAAGCCCAGAGAAACTGCAGTAGTTGTGAACCAAGCAGAGCTCCTTGTTCTGCACAGAAGAGCCTCAGGATTGCCAGCAAGGCCTTAGATTTGAGAAGATCCTTAGTTTTAGGTTTGGAAGAGACATATAGCAATATAATGAGAATATATTTCACAGTCACGCACATATGTGCAAAATGGAAATGATTTCCTTATAACTGAACTTAATTTAGCTCTAGAGTTCTTATTTCATCAATGGTGGAAGATGTAACCCTGTAATTCAAAGTAATCTCAGTTACCTCCAGTTTAAACTCAGTTCTCTTTCGATAAATAATCAAATTAGGATTTTCTTCCTTCACCTATTTCCATCCCTTCTTAGGAGTAATCTATGATCTGGATTATCTACATCCTGGATGGTCTATCATCTTGACTTTAGGGGAGAGGAATATAGTTCATGATCATCACCTGGTTGGCTTCTACCAAGATAAGCAATCCCTGTTTCCCTTATACTAGTTGACTGTTACCACTACAATATGCTGAAATGTCTGTGTCCATTTGGCTTATCAGGATTTCACAAGTGACTCTGTCTCCTCCTTGTCCTGAACTCTCCAGGTCCACTGGCCTCGCTTTCAGACACTTCTGTCCTCCATTTGGAAACTTTTAAAGAATCTCCTGCACTATGCAGGGGTGTGTGTGATTCTGAGAAGGTGCCCTCAGGCCCGTCTACCTAGATACCTCCATTTAGCCATTGCTCCTCCACAGCTCAGATGCTGTTAGAGACTGATGTTTCTCTGTAAGGTGTGCTATTCCACCAGGCAACACTCTCTGGAGCTTGGTAATGGTTCTCCTGATCTGAGAGCCCCCCCTAAACCTCAAGGGAATAGCTGATGTGTTTCCTCCATATCCGTATTGGGACTCAGATCGAAGAGTGTAAAGGATAGAAACTACATCCATGAGGCCAAGTTCCTTTCATGTCCTCTACAATTCTCTTTCTTTTGCCAACTGGTAGAAATTTTATTTCCTTTTGGCTAGGAAAGCTGCTCTTACATCATCCTATATTTCCTCCAAATCTGATAATTATGGTATAGACTATATTTGGGTTTTGGCTCTTGATTTTCAAAGCCAAGCTTCTGAACTTAAAAATACTGTCTCTTTCACAAGGGAGCATGAAGAGAACAGGATACAAGGAAAAGATTAGTCCGAAGGACTAATGGAACACAGCTACCAAGGCCTCCACCGGACTGCGTCCAGTACAGCTAGATGGTGCCCGGCTCCCACCACTGACTGCTCTGACCAGGATCACAACAGAGGGTCTAGACAGAGCTGGAGAAGGATGTAGAACATAATTCTAACTCACAAAAAAAACACCAGATTTACTGGCCTAAAGGAGACTGGAGAAACCCCGAGAGTATGGCCCCCGGACACCCTTTTAGCTCAGTGGTGAAGTTATCTTCGAGGTTCACCTTTCAGCCGGGGAGTGGACAGCCCCGTAAAACCAAATGGGACTAATGAGGCACAGTAGTCCAGTGACAAGGGCCAGAAGGCAGAAGGGGACAAGGAAGCTGGTGATAGGGAACCCAAGGTTGAGTAAGGATATTGTTGATGTGTTGTGAGATTGTTAACCATTGTCATAGGGCAACATTTGTAGTAACTGTTAAATGAGAAACTATTTTGTTCTGTAAGCCTTCAACTTAAGTGAGAGTAACAGCACAATTGGAAGAGTGTAGTCAATGTCACTGAATTGTGCATGTAGAAATTTTTGAAATGGTGTATCTTTGGCTATGTGTATGTTCACCAAAAAAAATGGTTGAGAAGTTAGAGGGTTAATATGTTGTGGGGTTGTTAACCAATGTCATAAAACAATATGTGTACTACTGTTTCATGAGAAAAAAAAAAAATACTGTCTCATTCAAACAACCCAACTATTGCAAATTAAAAGTCTCTGCTTTCAAACCTATTGTCTTTGCTATGGATTTGCTAGATTAGTAAGAGTCTACGTTAGAATCAAAGCCAAAAATTTGACATTTTGTTCTTTCCTGTATAGGCCCTGTCCTCTAGGGCAGTGCATTTAGGATGCTACTGCTGCCACCTGACTGATGGGGAGAGGGTAGTTTAGTCAAGGAAGCAAAGGATAAAAAGGAAAACAACCCTCAATATCTCAAAATATTATATAGCTACTAGCTTGGTTGTAACACAGGCCATGGGTACCAAGTCTGTTACCTAGTATTATTGGAGGATGTGAGACCAGTTAGCCAGAGAAAAAGGCCTGAGACAGATTCTAAAAGCTAGAGTAAGATCTGAGGGCATAGATAGCCCAGGGAGTGGAAAATTCAAAATAACAAAATAGTCATGAAGGTAGGAAGGGGATTGTAGGCAAAATGCCAGGATCTTAGGCAAATAACAGCACTGAGAGATGGTACTGGTGGCTGGCTTTGACATGCTCTCTGTAGACTGGCTAAATTGAAAGGGCCAGGAACAGGGTAACACACAGAATTGAAGTAAACCACCTTACATCCTAATGTGTTCCTGGCACTCCTACATATAGCATCTTAAGCCAGAAAGTCCCCTCAAAGGAACTCAGCAGAACTGTGTACTTTTAATACACTCATCCTTTGATAATCTAAAAGCACTTATTAGTAGTAGGTCAGTGTTCAGGAAGGAGTTTTCTCAATAGATTTTTCATATAGGTAGATATGGATTAGATGTAGATGTGTGTGTGTAAAAGTGTGTGTAATATTTAAATACAATTTGCTTTGCTTATTTATTAATATACCAAGGAATAACAACAACAAAACCTACTTCTGAATCCCAGAAGCACAACCACAGAAAAGAACCCTAAAATTTCTGAAGGTTAACATTGGTTGATTGAATAAGGCATTGTGATTTCAGATTCAGGGTTCTTTGAATTTCAGACTTTCTCTTTCCCTTAACTAGCTGTGGCTTTGGCTAGGTCATGTTGTCTCTTCCTCTCTGCTCAACTTCTTCCTTTCACTTGTAAAATAAGATTAATTACAGGACCAGCCTCACTCTCAAAGATGTTTTCTGGCTTTTGATTATTTTAATATGAAAGTCTTTTAGTACTAAGAATTATCAACATAACCCCATCGACATTACTTACTAGTAATCATATGGGTGGAGATAAATAATATCACACATCAGAAGTTTCTGACACAAGGAAACCATGTGTCTTAGTTATCTAGTGCTGCTGTAACAGAAACACCACAAGTGAATGGCTTTAACAAACAGATGTTTATTCTCTCACAGTCTAGTAGGCTACAGTGTCAGCTCCAGGGGAAGGCTTTTTCTGTCAGCTCTGGAGGAAGGTCCTTGTCATCAATCTTCCCCTGGTCTAGGAGCTTCTCTGCGCAGGAACCTCGGGTCCAAAGACGTGCTCTGCTCCTGGCACTGCTTTCCTGGTGGTATGAGAGCCCCAACTCTCTGCTGCTTCTCTTTCCTTTTATCTCCTGTAAGATAAAAGGTGGTGCAGGCCACACCCCAGGGAAACACCCTTTACATTGGATCAGGGATGTGACCTTAGTAAGGGTGTTACAATCCCACCCTAATCTTCTTTAACACAAAATTATGATCACAAAACGAAGGATAACCATACAATACTGGGAATCATGGCCTAATCAAGTTGACAGATATTTTGGGGGAACATAATTCATTTCATGACACCATGAAAGGGGAACTTTCTCTCAATGAGTGCCCCTTCACAAGAAATAAATATTTCTGATAATGTGGTGCGGAAACCTACTTCATACCTTTTGGATACCTCTCCAGGAATGTCCTTTTGGGAAAATAAACTCTTAAATTTCAGGACCCTAAAAGGAAATGCAAATTAACCCCATCACTTTCATAAGAGACACTTAGTCATTGCTATTCTTGTTATATCTCCTTTGGTGACTCCTACCAGGCTCTTTGCTCCCAAACTTCTCAAAGTAGAAAACAAGCCATAGAAACAGGGCCTATTTTTCCCAAGCAGGAAGAGGCATGCAATCTTCTTAAAGTTAATGGGCACCCATGTGACTGTCCCACATCATGGGATATCAGAATGGCTACCTACTTACTGACGTTCAGTGTTCACCAAGTACTAATCTGTGTCATCTGGAGGTTCTCAGAGTGTCCAACACAAGAGGAAAAGTAATATTATGCACCAGCACCATTTTCCCATCTGTTTCCACAGCAACTCTAAGAGTATTTTACATTTGAAGAAATATAATTTTAGAGAAGTTTAAGAACCTTCTTGTTCATGACCACACAGCTAGAAAGTGACAGAGCCAGGACTCAGACTCAAGTATGTATGACTCCAAACTCAGGTTTTTCTTGAGATAATATATGAAAAATACTCAGAACAGTCTTGTCTATTCTTTAAACCATTATTATTACATTACCGTGTCTCTTAAAGAATGTTCCCTCTTTGTTTTGACGATGATTCCCATGTGCCTGGAGCAACTTTGGAGACATTATTGTAAGATGTTTTATTCCCAGATCCCGTTCATACCAGAACTTGACAACAGGTACTTGCCCAAGTTGTACATAAAGATATCCTGTTTCCGACTTTAAAAGCCAGTTTTCAAAAGTAGTTTGAGAGTACATGTTCCTCTATCATTTGCCCTCCCTCTGATCTTTCTTTCTGTCTGATGTGAAGTTGCTGACATTTTCTTGAAGTCCCCAGAGGGCACTGGGCCAGCCATCACAGGTTTACCTCCTTCTTTAACCTTACAAGAGGCATGATAATGTCTTGTGACATGCATGGTATGTGCATCTCAGGCTTTCAGCACAGATGCACAAATTTATGAATAAGCAGACTTATTCTTCCTTTCCTTAGGGGAGATATGAGAAGTCATGTGAGTGCCACATAGGACAGAATCAACAGCACATTGTTGAGCTACAAGCTACTCCTCATAAAACCTGACTCAGTTTCTAATCAACATTCCAACACTGTCCATTTTTTACATACCAGAAAAGAGGCATAAGGTTTTTTTCTAGAAGAAAATAGGAAAGAGAGACTTGTCTTTTCATATAAATGTTGTACCTCTAGCAGCCATACGGGTAGCCACTCTGGAGTCTCCCCAAAACTACCTATGTTTTGTTTCTAAGTATAGGTAGCAGCTAAAGTTCAAGTATGGGTAAAACTAATTTTAGTGTTTTGTTTCTATATTGAATTTGGCCCAAATTCTAGTGGATACAAATGAGAAAAAGTGGCTGGGGATGTTGGAGGAGACATTAGGAAACCCTATGGAAATGAGGGATGAAAGTGACATAGTAGCTGCAGAGAAAGAAACTCTCCAGCACCCCTTTTCCCTCCACTTGAGAAATCCTGAATATGCCTTATAATTACGGTGACTATACTTCCCGAGGAGTCCTGGTGGCGCAGTGGTTAACAGCCCGGCTGCTAACCAAAATGTCGGTAGTTCAAATCCACCAGACACCCCTTGGAAGCCCTATGGGGCAGTTCTACTCTGTCCCATAGGGTCCCTATGAGTCAGAATCGACTTGACTTTGGTTTTTTGATACTTCCTGAAGGAGCCCTAGTCGTATGAGTGATTAAGCAGTTGACTGCTAACTGAAAGGTCAGCGGTTGGAACCCACCAGCAGCTCCGCAGGAGAAAGATGTGGCAGTCTGCTTCTGTAAAGATTTACAGCCTTGGAAACCCACAGTTCTACTCTGTCCTATAGGGTTGCTATGAGTCAGAATCGACTCGACAGCAATGGGTATACTTCCTGGTTTGCCAGAACAGCCTTTTGTTCCTGTTGCCCTGGTATGATTACTAATTTGCACTTTTCATTCTTAAAAGTGTCAAGTTTGGACGAACAATTATATGGTCACTGTACTTATAATCTAATTCCCAAAGATCTGGCTTCATGTCAATGTAGTGTTTTTTAACCATGAAAGATTACATTTCAGCAAGTCAAAATTTTGATTTGTGTCTGACCTGCCTCACACACAGGTAAGTACAGAAATGTTGGCACAGCTCTAAGAATGTTCTGAGAAACGTTTCAGAATTAGCTAAATTAACAGAAATTAAATAGCTTTAGTAGAACTTGTGAGATCATGTATTGTCCTGTCATACAGAATGCTCTATTTTCTTATGCTTGTCAAAAGCCTAAATGTGCAGAGAAACAACAAAAATTAGTGTAACAGAATATATTTATTGTGAGTAGATACAATCTGAATTGGGCAGTGCCAACCCTAAAGTATTGGGAAAGCACTTTGAAGAGGGGACAGTGAAAGTGGGTTATAAGGGTCATTGTTATGTTAATTTCTTAGGAGATAGCAACAAAACACAATGCAGGGTTTCAGGGTCCATCAGTTACAGAAACAGAGTCAGCAAGCACACACCTATATATCCTAAAACACTGCCTCTAGTCAGACCCTGGAGTTCCTGCTTCTTGAAGTTGGGTGCACAGTAGATTATTTTCCAAAAGAACCCAATGCCCAGGGCAAAACGGTCTCTGCTAAACTGCTTGCTAGGCTATTGTCTGACTTGAAGGTGACTTCAGGGAATCGGTTCCTTAAAGTCTCAAGGTTGAAAAGGACACCTAAGAGCAAATGGTCTAGGTGGATCACCCCAATTCTATGAACCCAGAAGTGTAGATTCCAGGAGAATTAAAATTGTTTTGTCAGGTTGTGATATGAAATCCAAAATTAGACTGTGTAGAGGGTCATTTACAGCACTCTTCTTCTTTCCTTTTGCATGCAGTTTATTATATATTTCTGGTCCTCTTGCAAAATACAGAAAAGGAAAGAAAAGGCAGCAGGAAAACAACAACAAAAATATCCCTGTGTTACGAATGTCCGACTAAACCGACAACTCATACTTGCCCTTTAACGTTATGTAAATTTGCCCTTACTTTGAAATGACTGAACCAACCTTTGCACAACAAATTCTTCATCACAGTCACTTTCACTTGCTGCACATGCAGCTTTTAAATCATTGAAAAGGATTCAAGCCTTTTCTTGCACTAAAGTAAGGCTAAATAAGAACTGTATGTACCTGTTCCAACTTACCCACAAATTCTTAAAGACACACTTAGGAATGGATCTTGTTGATAACTCCAGAACTGCCTGTACCAGATACAGATGGTGGGGGTCGGGGTGGGGGAGCTACATACCAATCTTCCTCCAGAGTCTTTGTCTGCTTCCATGTTTTTAGAAGAGTTCACTAATTGTCAACACTCCTGCCCCCCTGCGTTTTGGCCAAGGGGGGAAGGGGGGAAGACCAAAGAAAACAAACTAGAAAATACATACACAAAGCAATCCAGAGCCAAGATCTGCAGAGTTTTGCACCAACACTTGGGTCGATCCGTTTGCAAAGTCCTAGGAAAACATTTGCAGTAGTTGTGGGGTCTGTTTTTTTCTTTTTTGGTTATACCTTCTGCCTTGACACATGATTAGCTGAGGTAGGAACAGTCCTATTCTATAAGATAGATATATGTGCTGGAATAGGGTGGATACTGGTTGGAAATCCAGCTAAAAAACTCATTGCTGTCGAGTCAATTCTGACTCATTGTGACCCTATAGGACAGAGTAAAACTGCCCTATAGGGTTTCCAAGGAGCGGCTGGTGAATTCAAACTGCCAACCTTTTGGTTAACAGCCAAACACTTAAACACTACGCCATGAGGGAAACCCACCCAGCCAGTACAATTCAGCAACAAAAGTGTGGGTAGTAGTAGGCAGACTGCATCAACAACCCTTTTTGGACAGGGCCTACCTGCCTGACATCAGCCTCTTCTTACTGTTAGGTAGTTACTTAAACCTTTTTGCATTCTCCCTTTAACCTAAGGCACTTTTACCAAGTAGCCAGCTCAAATTACTTTTGACTAAGAAGAACCTCGAGACATATCAGAAGTCATGAAGTGATACATTACAATGTCCCTCAAATTTCTTCAACTCCAGGTTTAGTGGAAGTCTTCATAATCATAGGAAATCAGTAGCAGGCCGCTTGAAGCCTGTAGAAATGAGCTTCGCAAAAGGACAAACACTGTATTATCTCACTTATATGAAATAAGCAAATATTTAGAAACCAAAGATCATTGATGGTTACCAGGGGTGGGAAGAAGGAGAAAGGGGGAGTTTTTGCTTGGGAGACACTGAATTTATATTAATGGTGGGCGATGGAATACTTTGGAAAAGCATAGTGATAATGGGTGCACAACACAAAGAACGTATTCAATATCACTGCAATGTAAATGTAAAAACTGCTGTATTGGCAAATGTTTTGATGTGTATATTTTCACTATAATGAAAGAAGGAAAGAAAGAAAAAGAAGGAAAGGAAGGAAGGAAAGAAAGAAAGGAAGGAAGGAAGAGATGAGCTATCAAACTACGAAAAGACACGGGGGAGCCTTAAATGCGCATAGCTAAATGAAAGAAGCCAGTCTGAAACAGCTATATACTGTATGATTCCAACTATATGACATTCTAGAAAAGACAAAACTATAAAAACAGTAAAAATATCAGTGGTTCCCAGGAGTTTGGGCAGGGGGAACAAATAGATGGAACACAGGGCATTTTTAGGGTCGTGAAACGAGTCTATGTAGTACTGTAATAGTTGCCGCATGACATTATGCATTTGTCAAAACTCATAAGACTGGACAACACAAAGAGTGAACCCTAAGGTAAACTATGGACTTTAGTTAATAATAATGTATCAGTATTGGTTCATCAATTATAACAAATGTACCACACAAATGCAAGACGTTAATAATAGCAGAAAAAGTGTGCAAGGGGATATACTTGGGAACTCTCTGTAGTTTCTTCACAATTCTTCTGTAAACTGCTCTAAAAAAATAAAGCCTATTTAAAAGAAAAAAATGTGGTGGTACAGATTTGGCCTATGAGCCACAGACTGTCAAGCACTGCTTTAGATCAATACTGTTAATAGAATACAATTTATGTGAAAATGGTGATTATAACAACATAGTATCGATTTTACTCAAAGAAAACGATAGTATTGAATACGCATTTAATAACTTATGATTACACACGTCTTTATTTTATTGTTCGTCCAAAGTTCACTGGTTCATCAACAGAACACAAATGTATATGTTAGTAATTAAATTCAATCATCTTTGACATGTTATTGCTTTTCAGTTACATAAAATCCATAGTTCCACCTATATTTTTTGTTGTCATTATGAAGGTATATTTGTCAAGGCAGAAGTATAGAAAATATTATATTTAACAGTTTGTTAGCTTGATTTATAACCTTTAAATATTTATGCATTTGATATGTGGGCCTCTATTGGTTCTTTGGACCATGCAAATATTAGGAACAGGCCTGCATGAGATGACAATTACAAACGGAAAATTCTATATATTTTTTAGTCACAAGAACATAGAGTCAGATATAATAGATATCATTCTTGATTGCTTTAAAAGACAAGTTTTCTAGAAATGAATTTTTGGCAAGTGATCCAAAAGAAAATTAAGACACATCTCTAGGTGAGGACAGTTGAGAGCTTCTTGAACTCCATTCCAAGAGAAGGCTATCTGGGACAAATGCGGGATTTTGGTCTTGCCCCCGACAGACATATAGAATTGGATAAACAGAAAAAATTTCTTAATTCCGTAAGCCTGTGGGATCCCTTTCCCAGCATTAACATGTACTCTATTGTATCTTGTTCTTCCTTTCCCTGAAAATTAATGTTCTTGTATCTTCCCTTGCAGATTCTTGGAAAAAGTATCTTGCCAAACTCTCTCTGTTTAAAGTTAAAATGATTATGCAAATCTTACAAGGATGCTGCAATCTTTTTGCTTGGCTTCAGTGTTGCTAAAGATCAATGTCTCGAGCCTAGTCCAGGAGATACTATTTTGAAAGTTGCTTTAAGTTCTTCCCTTTAAAGCGTATAAACGTATACATCAGAGGAGATTCGGTACTCTGAAGTATACCAATAGGCAAAACAATGAAAAGACTGTTTAAAAATGGAGAATATAACTGTGGGAGAATACATTTTTCCCTCCATGTAGAGAGTTCTCTACTAATAAGTCATACCTGGCTTCTCTCTACCCCGTTGGTTATCCCAGTGGTGTGCTGAAGCTGGCTTCAGAAAGTGATTGTTAAATTTTCAAAAATTCTGTAGGCTGTTATTAAACATACTGATTATTAAAAATTACATTATATAAACTTAGAATTAAATAAATGATATTAAGAATAAATGTAATAAATACCCAAAACTCTTCACTTCCTAATTATTTTATTATTATATATACTCTTGAGGTTATTTATATCTATTATCTGAAAGGTGGAAACATTATATAATATGAATCTTTTCTCAATGCTGCATTTAGTGACAACAAATTGGTAGCTTGATGTTGGCTATGACAAGAGTATTTATACAGAAATTAGAAATCAGCAACACTACAAATCAAGGCTTCCTTCCCCCCTCCCTCAAGAGAGTTGGTTGTTAACATTTACCAGCACATCAGTGTTTATCTTCATGGTTAGAGAGGTCTACTTCCCTTATCTTTTTCAAGCACGTCTGTCTCTAGTTCTTGGTCCTGCTCTCAGCCATGTGGAAAGTTGAGCTGTAAGGTCCTGCCCAAATTACAGGGGTGATAAAATTATAGTGGTGGTCCAGTGAGGCCTGTGATTTTTGTGCAAACTTCTTTAATTCTGGGATTCAGTCACACTCCCCAATACTCAATATCAGTAATAAAAGTGGTATTTTGACCTTTAATTTTTATCTTCCGATTGGTTTTTATCTTGGGTGAGGCAGAGGGGTTATTTATTGGACCGCTTAAAATTTCAACATTAACAGTCTCTTACTTACCAAGTGGTTCCTGGGAAAAACTAGAAACACAAAATGAATCTTAAGTCTTTTTTCCCCCTGAAAATTCATGTTTATTATTATGTGCTCTCTAAGAAAGCCCAACATTTGCTTGTCATTGAAGGCCTTCATTCACGATTCCATGAAGCCTTGTTCAATTCCATTCAACATACACTTATATGTTTAAAGCACTGTGTTCAAAAACACCAAGTACCGAAACCAAAAAAACCAAACCCGTTGCCATCGATTCCAACTCATAGCGACCCTTCAGGACAGAGTAGAACTGCCCCATAGAGTTTCCAAGGAGCACCTGGTGGATTCAAACTGCCAACCTTTTGGTTAGCAGCCGTAGCACTTAACCCCTACGCCACAAGGGTTTCCACACCAAGTACATCTAGACAAAATCAGGCCTCATTAAGACTACAGAGGACTAAGTATCTGCTTTTGCTAATTATGGAATTTAACACCACATAACCAACTCTATTTTCTATATGCATCATTTCCTACGGGGGTTCTTTAACTTTCTTATATGGCGATTTCTTGGAAATGATTGAACAATACACGGGAATGAGAACACTATATGATTTATTTACATACATATTTACATAAACATTCTCTAAATGGTTTCTGCTATTGGTTCCTTACTAAGAGACTGATCATGACCCTTAACCGATGTGTCCAAAAGAACATTATCTATTCTGGCTCATTCACCAGACTGAGTCCCTCTTCTCTAAACCCCATTCGACTATGGTCCAAATCCTACTATGCTGGAGAATGGCTCATTAATTTTAGGACCTATACAATTCATTAATTAAATAAAATACTTGGATATTCTCCTTCTGTCATGGCAGCATAAGCCCACTACGTTTCATCCTTCCTCTGATTACATTTAAGACCTCTAGTCAAAATACAAAACACAACTGCTCGAAGGCTATGAAAAGTAAAGAAAATTAAGTGGATTATGGAAGGCAATTAAAACTTGGAGAAAAAGCCCACATGGGACTTAGTTTCCCAGTTTTTTTTGTTGTTTTTTTTTTTTTTTTTTTGGTATGGCTTTGCCCTAAAGTTGGTCCGAGGCGCAAAGCAGTTTGGTGGCAGTGGCGATAGTGAGAGCAGCTAAAACTCCAAGAGAAGCCCCATATTTCTAGTAAGATGAACCAGAAAAAGGGACTTCTGGGGGCCAGAGAGCTGGGGGGAATTATGAAGGGGAGAAAGAAGAATGACATCCCAAAATTCTGCTTATAAACCCACACAAGACTCAGTCTAACTCCTGAGTTATGTATGCAAGGGACAGACCCAAACCAGCCTAGTAAAGGCTTTGACAGCTAAACTGAGAATTGGACTGCTTGCACAAATCTCTAGCCCCTTAATAATACATGTATGGGACAGACACACATCAATGCAGAAAAGGCTTAGAGAACTGATCTCAGGTGTGAACTCCTTACAAGTCTCAAACTTACCCATGAATTTTACACATATAGGACAGACCCAAAGTCTTAGAAAATGGAAATGGGATCTGAATCACTGTCCACAGACAGAAAGAATTTAAGGTACAAAAAGCAAAATTCTCCAGAGAATTTTACCAAGACCCAGAATCTATATATATGACATCACCATGTCAGTATACAATCCAATATTACTCAACATACAAAGAATCAGGAAAATGTTAAGAATTCTCAAGGGAAAAGACAATCAACAATGTCAACCTCAAGATGTATCAGATGCTGGAACAAAGACTTTAAAACAGCTACTATAACTATGCTCCTTGAAGTGAAAGAAAATACACTTGAAGTGAATAAAAAGACAGTAATTATCTTCAGAGAAATAAAGCATTAAAAAAAAAAAAAAGAACCAGATGGAAATTTTAGAACTAAAATATACAGTAACTTATATTAAAAAACTTACTGGGTGGGATCAATAGAGAATGGAGACGACAGAAGAAAAATTCAAAGAAATTGAAGATATATCGATGGAAATTATCTAATATGAAGAACAGAGAGAAAAAAGATTGAAAAAAAAATGAACAAAGCCTTGGGGACTAAGAGACAATATCAACAGGTCTAATATATGTGTAACTGGAGTCTCAGGTGAAAAGGAGAAAGAGATTGGGGCAGTAAAAACATTTGAGAAAATAATGGAATAATGGCCCCAAATTTCCTGAATTTGGTAAAAGACATATATGTACAGATGCAAGAAGCTCAGAAAACCCCAAACAGGATAAACTCAAAGAAAACCAAGCCTAGAGACATAATCAAATTGCTTAAAAAACAAAGATAAACAAATATATGAAAGCAGATACAGAAAGACCAGACATTACAGAGATTCAAGTGACTATGGATTTTTCATCCAATACTACAGAAGTCAGAAGAAAGTGGAACAACATCTTTAAAGAACTGAAATAACAGAACTGTCGACCAGAATTCTATATCCAGCAAAAAGATCTTTCAGGAACAAAGGCAAAATAAAGACATTTTAAGAAGAAGGAAAACCCAGAGAATTTGTCACAAGCAGATGCATGCTAAAGGAAGTTCTTCAGGCTGGAGAGAAATAATACCAGAGGGAAACTGTCTATACCTTTAGGAATGAAGAAAAAGCAACCAAAATGGTAAACAGAAATGGGTAAATGTATGAAACTACTTTTTTTCCCCTCTCAAATTCTTTAAAATCTGTATGACTGGTTAAAGCAAAAATTATAACATTGGTGGGGTTTTCAAAGAATGTAGATGAATATGAATCTTTATGAATATGATAACTTTATGAACATGAATGAATATGATAACTATTACACCAAAGTTAGTAGGAGAGGGTAAATGAGTTCATATGGTTTTAAGTTTCTACATTCCGCATTAAGTAGTACATTAATTCTAAGTAGATTGTGAAAAGTTATGTAAATTGTAATCCCTAAAGCAACCACTAAAAACTAAAACTAATATAAAAAGACAAACCCCAAAAGCCAACTGAAAATTTTTTAATTATTCAAAGAATCCAAAAGAAGGCAGGACAGTGGGAACAGAGGAACAAAAAATAGAGAAGACAAAGAGAAAACAGTAAAATGATAGACCTAAATTCAACCATATCAATAATTACATTAAATGTTAATGCTCTTCAAAGATACAGCTAAGAAAATGAAAAGGCAAGCCGCGTACTTAGAGAATATATTCACAATGCATATTTCAGACAAAGAATTTGTTTCCAGAAAAAAGAACTTTTATAACTCAATAATAAGAAGACAAATAACTTGATTTTTTTAAAAATAGGCAGAAGATTTAAATATTTAAACAGACAAAATGTCTAATAAGCACATGGAAAGATATTCAACATCAGAATTCATCAGGGAAATGCAAATAAAGCCATAATGAGATACCACTACACATCCATTAGACTGGCTAAGATGAAAAAGACTGATAATACTAAGTATTGGCGAGAATGTAGAACAACTGGAACTGTTGGAAGGAATATAAAATGGTATAACCACTTTTGCAGCTTTATATGTAATAGCTAAAAACTGGAAACAACTCAAATATCCAGTCACAGGTGAAAACAAGTTATATCTTATACCCAGAAATAAAAAAGAACAAAATACTGATAATACATAGCAACATGGATGAATCACAAAATCATTACGTTGAGTCAAAGAAGTCAGGCAGAAAATATTTTATTTATTAGCGTATTTACACAATTCTAGAACATAAACAATTCAAGAACAAATTAATCTATTGTGACAGAAAGCAGGTTAATGGTTGCCTGAGGAAGGGGATGAATGAAGGGATGGATTGCAAAGAGGCTATCTTAGTCATCTAGTGCTGCTGTAACAGAAATACCACAAGTGGACGGCTTTAACAAAGAGAAGTTTAGTCTCTCACAGTCCAGTAGGCTGCAAGTCCAAATTCAGGACATCAGCTCCAGGGGAACGCCTTCTCCATCAGCTCTGGAGGAAGAAGGTCCATGTCATCAATCTTTCCCTGGTCTGGGAGCTTCTCTGAGCAGGAACTTCAGGTCCAAAGGACACACTCTGCTCCTGGCACTGCTTTCTTGGTGGTATGAGGTTCCCATGTTTCTCTGCTCTCTTTTCTCTTTTACATCTCAAAAGAGATTGGCTTAAGACACTATCTAATCTGGTAAATCTCATCAGTATAACTGCCACTAATCCATTTTATAGATCATAGTGATGGAGTTTACAACACATAAGGAAATCACATCAGATTACAAAATGTTACACAATCATACAATACTGAGAATCATGACCCAGCCAAGCTGACAGACATTTCTGAGGGACACAACTCAATCCATGACAGAGGCTGAGGGAAATTTTTGACTGTAAAGGAAATGTTCCTTATCTTGTGTGTGGAGATGGTTTCATGGGTGTGATGCATATATCTAAACTGATCAAATAGTCAATTTTAAATGTTTGCAGTTTATTATTAATGGACTTCTTAACACTTCAATTATACCTCATAAAGTTAAAAATCAAATTAAAAGAACATTTTGTGAATCTGCCTCTGCAGTTGCTCAAATATAGCTGTTGGGATTTTTAAATGTCTATATTAATACTCCTTTCTTTTGTTCCTGAGATGAGACTCAATAGAGAAATAAACACAGAACCAGACTGGAAATCAAAATGTTAGCATATCAATATAAAATTAATATAAAAGCTGGATTGGAGTAAGTGATTTTGATGTGTGTTCACAATGGACTTCCTAATACTTCACCTTAAAATTTAACTTCCTCATGCTGTTACAGGCAAAGTTGGACAACATGGAGCCTTCCTGGAAGCCACAAGCTTCTTACAACATGGTAGAGTACAGACTTGGGTAAACTTACTCTACAGAAAGACCAGAAGGTGCTGAGCCATGCATAAATACTGTTTCTTCTCATAAATGTACTACTCAATTAAGTCATGCCTCACATGGGTAAGTGAGGTTTGGAAAGAAAAACCAGCAGTATTATTCTAGCTGAAATTCTGCATAGAAGCATGAAGTCAGGGAAATAGAGGATACCTCAGGAATGGCCACCTAACTAATAGTATTTTCCTTTAGGATTTAGATGCCTAAAATTTCACAGAAAAATTTTAAAATTTTAACTACAGCAACTATGTTTAGCCTAAGCACTCTAATTGGCAGACCCTTGTTCTTTAAATTTGTAATTTAGTTATATGTTTCCTCAAATTTCTGTGGAATAAATGAGGTAAAATAAGTAATCAACAAACACATAAAATTTCCTCCAACATTTCCATACAACTTTATTTGAATTCTATTATGTTATTCTCTGTACTTCATTCTAGTTGGTGTACTGAAGATTACTTTCATGACACTCTTAACCAGGTGAACTGCTCCTTGCATAGCCTGTTGAAATTGAATAAGAAACAACTGTCATCCCCATATCATGGCTGTATGCGATCTAATAGCATGCTGCTAACATTGGCCTTCTTCCCATGCAATAAAATTCATAAGTATAAAGTACTTTTCTGCTCTTTTTATTAAGGTTTTTCCATTTGGAATGAAGTTGTTTTTAATCAAGCTCCTCTTTCTCAGTTTAATGTCACTAACATTTGTGTCGTGACTTCCAAAGTCAGTGATTTTACCTTCCCAGGGTGATTTTTATTGCATTAGTTTCTTTTAGGAGCTCTGGTGGCGCAGTGGTTAAGAGCTACAGCTGCTAACCAAAAGGTCAGCAGTTCAAATCCACCAGTCACTCTGTGGAAACCCTATGAAGCAGTTCTACTCTGACTTATAGGGTCAGTATGAGTCAGAATCAACGGCAACGGGTTTGGCGGTTTTGGTTAGTTTCTTTTAAGCCAACCACACTGGATCTCCATATACAACTTTTTTGTCTACATTTGACTAACAGTTCTTGTGTTAATGCTTTTGAATTTGACTACTTATTTTCTTCCCCTTTGGAAATGTTACTGAAGGCATTAAACAGAGATAGTAGATGACACACCTTTCTTGAACATGCCCTGATATTTTGCAGATATAAAAAAAATAGTTTTAGGTCATTGTCCAATGAATTCACTGGTACAGCTAAACCTGTAAGTGAATTAATTCAAATAAATTCTGTTAGTAACAGATAGAAGGATGGTAGTTGGCAATTATGTTCATTTCAGAACACTATATGAAACCTGATCCATGAAGCAAATCTAAACTTGCGATTATTTTTACCTTTATCCCTACCAGGCACTATGAAATTCTTCCTATTTAATGTATGAAAGATTAATTATTTGTCTAAAAGCTACTTTAAAAGATTTAAGGCAACTTACAATAAAAGCACAATGTAAGACCAAAAGCTATTAATACATTCAATCATCCAGCAATTTATTGAGGACCCACTGCATACCAGGTTTTTATGTGCCAGGTATCTAGAAAAGAGAAATAAATAGAACCTATCCTGAGGAGCTCACAGTTTGGAGGGAGAGACAAACAAGTTAACTGGCAATTACAAAAGAGTGTGATAAATTGTAATAGAGGTAAACATAGGGTATTGTGGAAGTACACAAGAGTAGCCACTTCTCAGCCCGAGGTCAGAGAAGGAGACTTAAAGGCGACACTTGACTTGAGTCTTTAAGTAGGAGTTTGTTGGATGGACAAGTGTAAGAAGGCGTTCTAGGCAGAGATAATCAAGCAAAGTAGCAAAGTAGGTAATATCAGGAGGAAAATGATATAAAGTATTTAAAGATTTATTCATTATTTAGGTACAAAACATAAAAAGCTCATGTCTTAATCCACTGAATTATCTTTGTATTCCTGGAATAAAATCTATTTGGCCGTGATGCATAGAACTTGTAAACTGCTGTAGTATTCAGTTTGTTAATGTTTTATTCAGGATATTTGTGTTTATTTTCATTATTAAGAATGGACTATAGTTTTCTTGTTTTGTTTTGTTTTTCTTTTCTTCTGCTATTCCCCGCTAATTTAGATCATAGTTATGTCAACTTTGTAGGAAGAGTTGAGAAGTTTTCAGAGGCAGAATTTTGGTAGCCTCTTCCATTTCTTTTACGGTTGTTGGTTGTCTGCCTCTTCTTAGACCAATTCTCATAATTTGTATTTTTTAGATAATACCCTATTTTGTTAAAAATGTTACTTTATTTACAAGTTAAACTGAGTATTCTTATAATTTTTAAACTTCTTAGATATTTATATTCTTCTGTTAATTCCAGGTTTTTATTTGCTTTTTCACCTGTTTTCCCTTTGATCAAATTTGTAAGAGAACTGTCTGTTCTACTAGTATTCTCAACGGACCAGCTCTTGATTTTATCTTACTTGACCTTTCGATAGCATCAGATGCTGATTTTCTAAGTTCCATCACTTGGCCCTAAATGACACAAAATTCTTAAAAAGTAAGGTATGGGAAAATACACAGGAAAGGGGAGCCCCCTGGAGGCTGGAATTTCAATGTTTTGTATTTATTGGGATTATATTTCATAATGAAAATAAGATCATAGAAACAAAATAAATTTGCAATGACAGCGTATAAATTTAATATGCAATATGTGTAGTATATATACACATACAATAATAGGTAATACTTACATGGTATTTACTATGTGCTAGAAACTGTTTTAAGCACTTTACACATATTAACTCATTTAATCTTCACAATAACTCTAGGAGGCACTATTACTATCACCCCCATATTAGAGGAGAGGAAAATGAGGCACACAAAGGTGAAGGAATCCCATAGCTGGATTTGGAACCCAGGCGGTCTGATTCTAGCATATATGCTTTAAAGCACTATGCTCTGTTAAAGTGTGCACGCATACAGATGTACATACACAGAAAATTGTAAAACTACTGGGAGAAACAAGAAAACACTTGTGTAAATGGAAAAGTCATATCAGGGATCCTAATTTTGAAAACTTTATATTAAAATATGCCAATTCTCCAAATTAACCTATAACTTCTATTCCATCTCAATCATAATCCCAGTACAGGTAATCCCTGATTTACAATGAGGTTCCTTTCTGACAACTCTGTCATAGGCCGGTTCTGACATAAGTTTAATATCTCAGTTTTTCTTTTTTTTTTAGTTTTCATTATCATTGCCTTTTATTGTCAATATCTTTATAAAGCCAATTTTTATTTGTCCTTGGTGGTTGGCATGAGAATGGTAATATCAGCAAATTATGCACTGATGTATGTAGTACATATTACTAACGATAAAATGGAAGAAAAAAAAAAGGATGGTCATAAGTGTGGCTCATCAGTTCATCGTAACTTGAATACTCTCATAAGTCTAGGACTACCTGTATAAAAAAATGTGGGATCTTGACAAAATTTTTCTTAGGTTCATTTTTAAGAATAAACCTTATAAAATAGCCAGGAAACTGTTCAGAAATAAGAGTAATAAGGGATATTTTTCCATCAAAAGTTAAAACTTTAATAAGATAAAAGACGTAATTTAAAATCTGAAAGAAAAAATCAATAGTGTTGGGATAACTCACTAACTATGTAAGAAAAATTAAATTATAAACCTATTTCATGCCTTTTACATACACAAACACAATCCCAGAAAAATCTAAACATAAAAGGTGACATGATAAAAACAGTAGAAGAAAATTATTTGAATACTTATATTACCTTTGGGATGGAGGCAGCCTTTCTAAACATGGCTCTAAAAGCAGAAACAGCAAAGGAAGAGAATGATAAATTTGACTATAGAACTTTTTTTTTTAAGTTCTATACATGAAAACCCATCTTATTCCTTCAATTTCTTTTTACCCTCAGATTTTAAATAACACATAAAAACTTGTTAGTTAAAGGTGTGTGACTGGTACTCTTAAGTGGACAATACAGACTTCAACATAATGTTGCCGAAGACATTTTATCAGAATGGGAGGGTTTGTTTCCTTTCCACCTAAATGAAAAATAAATACTATGTGTGAGGTTGAGTCACAATCTAAAGTGCTTTTATTCTTAGGGAACAATAAATCTCTCATGTCTCAACCTAAAAGACTATGGTCTTAATAAACATTTACTCATTGATTAAACACTTATTTAGTAACTACTAACACCCAGGTATAAAGCTAGGATATATGGGGAAACAAAACTCTGAAGTCATGAGTGCTATAATACAATTCTTGAGTTAGAGCTTGGGTTATCCTGGAACACTTGTGCCCTTGGGCAGGTCACTTAACCTTTCTGAGTCTCAGTTTCTTTATCTGTTAGTAAAGTATTATAATACCTTGAAGTGTTGCTATGATGATTAGAAACAAACAAACATTTATTGAGCTCCTACTGTTTTCCAGGCTCTTAACATACATGAAAGAATTCGTTAAAGGTGGAATACAAAGTGCTGTACAAAAATATGTTACTCGTATAACAAGATCCCTGCTCTAAAGATAAGAGTAGAGGAAAGGCAAACAAGTGAATGTATAATTAATGATAACAATGTTTGAAAGTGAGAAAAGCTCCACCAGAAAAAAAGGAAAGGATCAGAGGAGATCAGGAAATTCAGCTGGGAACCTTGAGTTGGGCATTGAGAGATGGTAAGTATTTGGACGTACTGAGATGTGTGAGAAGGATAATATAGACAGAGGGGTATGATATGACTGGGAGCAAACAGAAGAAAATAAAGCAAGGAGAGTATGCACAAAACAACAGCAATTCAACAAGTGTGTGAGGTAGATGAAGGTCAGTAGTAGCTGGAAAAAGTTTAGGATCAGATCACAGAGAGTCCTGAGTGCCAAGCTAAGAAGTCTGGATTTGATTCCTGATGGAATGAAGTGTTGTGTAAAATGTATACACATTGGCCTAAGACTGATTTTTAGACACAGAGAGAAAAGCCACGTTAGGGGAGAGGATGAAGACGGACATGAGAGGAAATAACCTATGAGCTAAATTCTGGAGGTCAGTGGAGATGAAATTAAGAATCCAAGAGGAACAGTACTCTTTGATTTTGATATCTGTTTTTATCCTGTGATACAGAATGCATTTCTGTAGGTAGAATATAATAATTGGGGAGTAAATAAATACTGAAAGAGAACAGTCATGGAAAGAAAGACATATACTTATCCTAAGAAAGAAGAGAGTAAGAAAATTCCAGATGAGGCTGCATAGACATTTTGAGATGAAAAGAGAAAAGTAAAGGAATGCAACTTCTCATTCAAGTAGAATCTGAAGTCCCCTCCTGGGAGTAAGGTAAGTTATATTGGGACTATAAAAGTGTAGGAATAGTTTAGTCTGCATTAGGGCTTCTCAACTTTGTACTACTGACATTTTGGGCTGGATAATTCTTTTTTTTTGTGGGGAGAGAGGGGGCTCTCCTATGCACTGTAGGATGTTTAGCAGCGTCCCTGGCCTCCACCTACTAGATACCAGTAGCAACCTACGCCCTCTCCAGTTGTGACAACCAAAAATGTCTCCAGACATGCCCAAATCACCTATGATTGAGAACCACTGATCTAGATATTGCTGGACTATGATAAAGGGTGCAGTGCAATGGATCACTTTTGTGTGGCCTTTCTGGCCATGGTCCCCCCAACAGTTGGCATCAGAAGTGAGATTTGTTGCAATGGCTCCAGACTCATGGAAGCATGGGACTTTGTAAGAGAAAGAACGAAGGAGCTTGGGAAGTGAAACTTTTGATTCTTAGATGGTTACTTTGGTTGCTGTTACCTGTAATGGCTGAAAGGAAAGTTATGCTGAAGTTGAGAGGAGAAAAGCTGCATCTGGAGTGGCCTGGGACAAAAGCCAGACCAGATAAGCAAGATGATTGATAGGGGGCCAGGGTCTTCTGGCTCCACCCAGTCAGAGGCCCAAGACTATATGCATATGAGTGAGAAGATAGTCAAGGTGTGGAGAAGATGCAACTGGAATGTTTTAAAAAGGCTTATGTGTTTAGGATTACATGTTTAATAGAATGACTATGGATATCGAATACTTCTCTCACGTAGTGTTTTAAAACAGACCTAAATGTATGATAGAGTGTGTAACTCTGCCTTCAGCCAATACTTGATTGCATATGCTAAAAGGGGAACTAGAATTTGCCCGAGAGAAACACAGGCTGTTGGTTTGAATGCAGTAGTTCAGTGTGTAGAGTATCAGGGTTTAGGTCAAAAACCTGAGCCCCACCCAGAGTTTGCATTCGAGAAGACATGTAGACCTACCCAGAACTGCTGAGAGAACAGAAGATTTGCATTTGAAGGAAGGACTGCAGAATAAAAGACGGTTTTGCTTTTTTAATTTCAAGCAAGCAAGTCACATCAAGGCAGGAAAAGTCAGTGCCCATCAGAAGGAACCCCTTCCAGGACTGGAAGTTAAAAGGAGCCTGCGAGTAGACAGTTTGGTATGCTCGCTTATGGTGGCCAGCTGGTTCCACTCAGTGAGTGGAAGTTGGGGAAGTGCAGCAATGAAGAGATGGGCTGAGTTTGGACATGTTCCGCTGGTACCAGTTGACCTAGCCCATGTGGGCTAGGGATGAGAGAAAGAGAGAGGAAGGGCTGGCTAGTCAGAAGTGAAGGGAGTTGTGCGGACTCCTGATAGGGCAGTGCCCAATGATATAGCCCAGGGGGGCTAATTTCCTCAGGGAATAATTGTTATTTATGTAAATATCTTATTTTCTCTACCACATTGACTGAGTTGAATCCATTTGCTCTCCCCAACTACTATAGTCCCTTGTACGTAACAGGTGCTTAAATAGTTGATGGGTAAATCAGTGAATGAACTACTATATTATAGATGTCAGAAGACCTGAGTTTTAGACCTATCTCTGTAATTTTGGGCAAATTGTTTAACCTAATAGGACTATAACACGTGGGAGGCATTAGGGTAAATATTACCCAGGGAAATTATAAGGTGTAAAGAATTAGTCCTTCCATTTTTCCCAAAGAAATGGAGACCCAAGTATCACTGTTTATTTCAACCCATAGCTTTTTTAAGGTTACGTAGTCAAGTCTAAGCATGGATAAAGTTCTTGTCCTGGCCAGAGCTTCGGGTAAGCGAATTTTTCAACATGTACAAAACATCCAGATATGAGATGGCTTATAATAAGCAAAATGTTGAGGAACTGAACATGTGGAACAAAGAAAGCAATACTCTTTATAGAGGCCAATGTTACAAAGATACCACAACATTTGGCCTCTCATATTTGAAAAATGGGTAAACTACATGCATACGAAATCTTAGGTTTGTCTTCTACACTTGTGAAAATTTCTTTACATGCTGCTGCCGCCACAACTCTATCCAGCATTATCTAGTTAGGTTAAATATGTTGTACTAAATATGTTTAGATTAAATATGTTTGCTGTCAATCTCTTGATGCAAAACAGCCCTTTACTGATCAAAAGATAGTATGTGAAGCTACACCTATAAATTAGCAGCCACAAGACAATAAGTTACTTATGTAACACGTTTGTGTAATATTCTTGTTATTCCATATATCCTGATTTTCTGCATGATCTGGTCTGAGCTGATCTGCAATTCTGTCTCAAACTGATTATCTGTCACATTCACACTATGTTCCTATTGGCTGATACGCGTGTGTGGGTGGGTGGGTGTGATATTTCATACACATTGATGCTCCTGCAAAAACACAGAAAGCCTACATTTAATAGAAAATTCAAAAATAAAAGTTGTGATAGCCATTATTCCAAAATGACCTAGTGCCAGCTTTTAAGAAGTGAATTCAATCAAATATTCATTTCAGTTCTTACTCTGGATAAAGCACTGTGCTAGTTACTAGAATATATAAAGATAATTAAGACACAGTCCATGGGTCCAGGATCTCAAGAAGACTGCAGTCTGTTGAGGGAGGCAGACATGAAAAAAACAATTATAATGCAAAGCATGAAAATTGCCCAAAGCAACATATTGACGAAAACTGTAGGAGTGTCAAAAAGGTAACAATTAATTCCCACCAAAAGTATCAGTGGGAGGAGGAAACATTTGAACTGAACCTTGGAGAATGAATAGGGTTTAAACATCTGATAAGGGTGTAAAATAAAACAGCAAGAACAAAGATTTGGAAGCAGGAGAATTTGAGATATTAAGACAATAGCCAAAGGTTCACGGTGCCAAAGTAAATGGGGTTGAGTGGGTAGTTGTTCCATTCTAAGGATTTGAGATTTTATCCTGTAGATGAGAGAGAGCTGAGAGAGTTTGAGCAGGGGAGTGATGTTACCTGTTGTTTCAGAGATATCCCGGTAGCAATGCACAGAACTGTCTGACAAGATGAAAAATAAGAGGAACTTCAAACTAGGATTTGGTAAGCTTCTTTTATTTTTATTTTTTAATGTACTTTAGATGAAGGTTTACAGAACAAACAGTTTCTCAATAAACAGTCAGTACATGTATTGTTTTATGACATTGGTTAACAACCCCACGACATGTCAACACTCTCCCTTCTCAACCTTGGAAGACCTTTTTTTTTTTTTTTTTTTGGTGAAAATATACATAGGCAAAGATACACCATTTCAAAAATTTCTACAATTCAGTGACATCAATTACATTCTTCCAGTTGTGCTGCTATTCTCACTATCCTTTTCCAAATTATTCCATCACCGTTATCTTCAACTCACTGTCCCCTAGGCTTCCCATCAAATCTTTTGAGTTGCTGTTGTCAATTTGATCTCACATTTTTTTTGTTGTTCTTTAGATAAAAGTTTACAGAGCAAATATTTTCTCATTAAACAGATAGTACACATATTGCCATATGACAATGGTTAACAGCCCCACGACATGTCAACACCTTCTTTTCTCAACCTTGGGTTCCCTATCACCAGCTTTCCTGTCCCTGCCTGCCTTCTAGTTCTTGTCCCTGGACTGCAGTGCCTCATTAGTTCTGTTTTTTTTTATGAGGCTGTCCAATCCCTGACTGAACGGTGAACATCGGGAGTGACTTCACCACCGAGCTAAAAGGGTGTCCGGGGGCCATACTCTCAGTTTCTCCAGTCTCTGTCAGGCCAGTAAATATGGTATTTTTTTGTGTTAGAATTTTATTCTACATCCTTCTCCAGCTCTGTCCAGGACCCTCTGCTGTGATCCCAGTCAGAGCCGTCAGTGGTAGTAGCTGGGCACCATCTAGCTGTACTGGACTCAGTCTGGTGGAGGCCATAGTCGTTGTGGTCCATTAGTCCTTTGAACTAATCTTTTCCTTGTATCCTGTTCTCTTCATGCTCCCTTGCTGCCGAAGGGGTGAGACCAGTGGAGTATCTTAGATGGCTGCTTTTGTGAGCATCTTAAAGGCAAAGATTTTTTTTCCCTTATTTTTGCATCTTCAGTGCCTAGTATTATACCTGGCACAAAGTATGGTCTCAATAAACATTAAACATTATTACAGTCATGTGTCACTTAACATACAAGATATGTTTGGGGAAATAGTATGTTACATGATTTGGACATTGTGCAAACATGCCTAAATCGCGAGCAATAGCATTCACTGATTTTCCACTCTTGTACTGTTTAACAACCTTTTGTTTCACTTCCAAATCTATACTTCTCCTTTGTCTCTTGCTGCTGCTATCACTAGCACTGGTTTTGCTGTGTTTGAGAGCCACAGTGCACTTCATGGTAATATTTTCAAAAGAAAATTAGACAGATAACGCCATAACACTCAAGAGACATGCAATACATGAGATTGGATGCTGCTGCCTATGAGTCTAAGCATACGCTGTTATATAGTAAACTTTTTATTTGTAAGTAGGGGAAGTTCACATCAAAATAATGATAGAAAGAATAGTACAGTACATATATAAGCCAATAACATAGGCGTTTATTATGACTACCAAAAAATATGGATTATAGGTTATATAGGTACTGTACCATTATACGCTAGGCAGTGCAATCACTTTGTATACAAGAGACATGTGATACATGTGTTCATGTGTTGTGTGCAAAAAGCTGTTGCGTTCACTACATCCAGTTACATCCACTATGTCTCATTCTCCAATGGGGATTTCTGAACTTTATTATAACCTTATTGGATCACGGATGTATATGCAGTCAGACCTTGCCTGTCTTAGTTATCTAGTGCTGCTATGACAGAAATACCACAAGTGGATGGCTTTAACAAAGAGAAATTTATTCTTTCACCATCTAGGACGGTAGAAGTCTGAATTCAGGGTGCCAGCTCCAAGGGAAGGCTTTCTCTCTGTGTTGGCTCTGGAGGAAGGTCCTAGTCATCAATCTTCCCCTTGTGTAGGAGCTACTCAGTGCAGGAACCTCAGGTCCAAAGGACATGCTCTGTTTCCGGCGCTGCTTTCTTGGTGGTATGAGGTCCCCCATCCCTCTGCTCATTTCTCTCTTTTACATCTCAAAAGAGATTGACTTAAAACACAATCTAATCTTGTAGATTGAGTTCTGCATCATTAACATCATACAGGTAGGATTTACAACACATAGAAAAATCACATCAGATAACAAAATGCTGGACAATCACACAATACTGGGAATCATGGCCTAGCCAAGTTGATACACATTTTTGGGGGGCCATAATTCAATCCGTAACATTGCCCAAATGGAATTTATGTAGCACATGACTGTTATTATTATGGCCTCAACAGCACAGCATTTGATTACAACAATTAAAGCCTAATATCATTGCAAGAGATTTCCACAAATATGTATAATTAGTGTGGACATTAGAGGGCTTTATTTCTCCCCCTTCATCACGGCTCCTCAGCTCAGTTTATATTTAAGTATGTGTCTAAGCTTATTTTATTTCCATTTAAAGTAACAATGATGTAAATAATGATGAATTAAAACTTAAAGGGAATAGTAATAATTCTAAGATTTCATATGCAAAGTATTAGAAATAATGATGCAGAAACATTATCTACTTATTATTTACCATTTGGATATGATAAAATTCACTGTAGACACATAAAGAAAATTACCTTTAGAAATTTCCAAAGATAAACAGGGAGAAAATGTTTATAAAGCATGGCAGACCAAAAGCTAATATTCGTTTTAGAGATATGGTCTGGTTAAGAGCATGGGCTCTAAAGCCAGCCTGCCTGGATTTTCAGTTCTGTCTCACGCTTTCTAGCTGTTTAATCTCAGGCAAAATACTCAGACTCTTAATTTCCCCCATCTTCTCATTTGTAAACTGGGGTTCATAATATAGTATCTAGGTTATAAATTGTTGCAAAGTGCTTAAAAGGGTGACCGGCAGATAGTGCTCAATAAAAGTTAGTGATTTTTAAAATTATTACCCTTAATGTGGCAGAGACTGCTATATAAAACCAAAACCAAACCTGTTGCCATCGAGTCGATTCCAACTCATAGCAACCCTTTAGGGCAGAGTAGAACTGCCCCGTAGGGTTTCCAAGGAGCAGCTGGTAGCAACCTTTTGGTTAGCAGCCAAGCTCTTAACCACTGCGCCACCAGGGCTCCACCCTATATATCCCTCAAATGTATATTCTATCTTTTTAAAATAATAGAATCTCCAAGTTGTAACTATGCATATGGCCATAAATACTGCATCTTCTAACTTTTACTGCCGCTAGGTATGAACATGTGACTAGTGCTTGGCCAATAAGATGTAAGCAGAAGTGTCATAGGACAGTTTATGGGAACCTTCCTTAAGAGGCAACAGGATACCCATCAGATTCTCCAAATTAAAAGGTATAAAATTACTAAGGATTGGTGACAAGAAGACTGCAGTCTAATGAGGGAGGCAGACATGAACAAAACAATTATAATGCAAAGCACAAAAATTGCCCAAAGTGAGATATTGACAAAAACTGTAGCAGTGCCAAAAAGGTAATAATTCTCACCAAAATTATCAGTGGGAGGAGGAAACATAGAGCAATGTCGTTGTTGTTTGCTGTCAAGTCAATTCCGACTAATGGTAACCCCATGTGTGCAGAGCAGAACTGCTCATAGGGTTTTCAAGGCCGTGACCTTTTAGAAGCAAATCTCCAGGCTTGTCTTCCGAGGTGCCTCTGGATGGTTTGAGCCGCTAATCTTCTGGCTAGTAGTCGAGTGCTTAACCACTTGCATCAACCAGGGATTCCTGCTGGTGGGAGTGTAAACTGATACAATCACTTTGGTAAACAGTTTGGCAATACTGAATAAATGTGAAGACATGCATTCTCTTTAATCCAGAAATTCATTCAATTTATATCCTAGAGAAATGTGTGCACATGTGTACCAGGATACAAGCACAAGGATTTGTAATAGCCAAAAAATGTAAATAATCCAAAGGTCCATCAACAGTAGAATGGTTAAACAAACTGAGGAATATTTATACAATGGAATACTATTCAGCAATTAACATACATACGTACGTACAACAACATACATTGAGTAGAAGAAGAACCAAAATAATACAAACAGAAGTTTCAAAAATAGGCAAAACTATATTGCTTAGACATACATACTTGAGTGAAACACTTTAAAGAAAAGCAAGGCAATGATTACCCCGAAGTCAGAATACAGTTATCTCTAGGTCTAGAAGGATACTTCCTCTAGGGAGAGTTGTGATTAAGAAAGGGAAACAGAGAGCTTCTGAAATTGTTGTTAATTCTCTGTTTCTTCACTTGAATGGAGGTTACATGGATGTTTCTTTAAAATGATTTTTAAAACCATGCATTGTCTTACGCACTCTTCTGTATGAACATTACATTTCATGATTTTACAGATAAAGAAACATTGTGCCCTTAGCTTCTCCTCTTTTTCATTCCTTCCTCCATCCTGCTGCCTAAAACAAATTGTCACTTGAGGCCATGAGAACAAGGACACAACATAGGAATATCAAAGTAGTGGGCTGGAAGGTGGGTGAGTCCCTGAGGACTTTGTGGAGCAGTCTTGAACCTTTTGTCTCTGGATTTCATTTACCTGAAAGAGAAATGACTTTTATCTTATTTATGTTATTTTGGAATTTTCTGTTATTTGTAGCCAAACGTAATCTTAACGGATACATCTATATATAAGATCCACAAAAAAAAAAAAGCTACCCAATATAAAAACAGGCTGACCTCATCCACTAACAAATAGACACACACAAAAAATTAGGCAGTTAATGCAAGGTAGAAGAAATCCAAAGAGCTCATAAATATATAAAAAGTATTTAATCTTAGCAGTAATCAGGAAATACAAATTAAAACGAGATAGTATTTTTTATGCACCAGACTCAATTTTTTAAAGAACAACAGTTTCAGTAATGTTGAGTGTTCAGGAAAATGGTCCCTGTCAGATACTGTTTGTGAAAATTGCTATCAATTTTTGGAAGGTAAATTGGCAATATTTATTAAATGCATTTGGAATTTGAGCCAGCAAACCAGCATGAATCTATGCCATAGAAATAACAGCGACAATATTCAAGTACATGTCCAAGAATGCTCACTGGAGCATTGTCAAGGTAAAAACCTGGAAACAATCTGTTAAATCGATCAGTAGTGGAATGTTTACATAAATTATGGCACATCCCTACTATGAAATATTATGTACCTTTTTTTTTTTTTTTTAAAGGGGTTAGATCTATATATCTTGACCTGGAAGATCGTTTATGATGTATTGTTTAGTGAGGAAAGTAAGTTACTCATTTTTATATAATTAGCCAACCAACTTTGTGTATGCATATCTGTGTAAGTTTGTATGAACATGGAAGAAGGTGTGAAAAGATACACCCCTGATTGTTAACATTGGTTACCTGGGGGTGATGGGTTAGTCGTGATGGTGGTAATGGAGATTACTTTTTCTGTAAACATCTTTGGATGATTTCACTGGCTACAGTGAGTATAAGTATTTTGCTTTTGTAATTTTTACAAAATTATTTAAATTAAAATTGATTTTAACAAAATGTATATATCCAAGAATACAAAAGAATTAATGTACCTCAATGCCAGGTGAAGATCTTCAAAATGGATTTTCACCAGACATTTAATCCATGTCACTGAAGCAAACTGCACAGACCTGCACAAAATAATGAAGATGATAACTTAAGAAAATAATGAGACTTATCCACTAAAGTTTCACAACTAGTAGTTAGGTAATAACTATATTTATAGTTGAAAGACACCAATGTGTTAGTAAAATAAATGCGTACGTGTTACTTCTTGTAATCTTCCGGTATGTAGTTTTAATGCTAAACATATCATGAAAGAAAGACAGGAATTAAGAAATACGGAGAAAACAACAGTTCCTCTTTCTCATCGCGTGGGTCCAGTGATTCCAAAATGTGTGTGCGTGTGAGGGGGTGACTGTCAAGCAAGGTATAAATCCACTTCACCTAATTCAAACCCATTATCTACTGATGCTGCTGAAATGTTCCTCCACCATCAAGGCATGGCCAAGTCCTAACTAGACACCTGAGTCATGTTTGCCTCTCCCTTTTGTTTCCTCCTTCCCCTGAACCCCTTTGGTTGCTAAATCCTCTCAATTTTACCTCTGGAACTCTTCTGCCTTTGCCCTCCCCCTGGCTGTGCTGCGTTTTGCCAGGACTAGCTACCGCTGCCAAAGAAGCCCAGACTCCTTTGCCTGGTCTTCCAGACCCTTCACACCGACTCCTTCTGGCTTCCTGCCACCTTCTCCACCGTCACACTCTGCCCCATGAGGTGAACGTGTTATTCACCCGGGAGGACCTAAGCGCCGTGTGTAGGATGGTCGCCAAACTGTGTTCACCCGCAGACGGAAGCGCGGGAGCCTGAGAGGTGGGCTGGGCCAGGGCGGGGCTTGTCCGGCCAATGGAGGAGCTGAGTGCAGGGTCAGAGGTCACGAGTCAGTGGGCGTGAACTTCCCACAGAGGAACAGTGGGAGGCAATTTTACCTGAGGTACAATTCTTGAGCAGTGAAAGAGGGGAGGGAAAGTGTTTCTTACATCGAGAGAAGGAAAAGATCTGAAAGGGGCAACAGGATGGCAGCTCCGAAATCTCTGGAAAACAGTTTTGTTTGGCTCGGCCAGTATGGCACCGTGGGGACAAGACCCCAGACCCAGCGTCCGTGTAACCAGTTAGACCGGAATAGAGGGTGTGAAGGGCACAGGAAGATCATAGGATTGGGTAAAACCTTGCCTCCTCTGCGATTTCAGTGTTAAATGCAGTGAGGAGGGTGAGGGAGCGAGAGAGGTGATTTCCTTGTTGCTTTTGGCTGGTGGGAGGAGATGGGAAGCAGGCCAGAGGGTTCACACACGTCTATGGGTGGGATTAAAGCATTCTGGAAAGCTTACTTCCCCCGTTTTATGCATAAGAGCCTGACCTAATTGTTGTATGCTTGGCTCGATAGATACAGCTCAGGAGGTAGCACGAGAGAAACCAAGTCTTTAGAAGCAGGTAAGAAAAGAATTGGGGAAATGCTACAATTCAAAAGTATCTTCTCCCTGACCATGATTTCGTTTGTTTTCCTGTGTCTTTGATTTTCGAAATAAGTCCAGTTTATCTTTTTCCATCCGCTCACCATTATAAGATGGATTCAGATATCTTTAATGCAATGAAATAAAATAAGCAAATGAAAAATTATATGAATGTACATAACGAATGGTATCTTATTTAAACACTAAATATTTAGCACGAATTTAAATGATTGACTTCAATACAACATAAATTATTGTTTAGGTAGTTGATGAGAGGAATGGAACCAAAACTAATAGAACTATTAGGCTTCATAAAAAAGGAAAATTTGAAGTAAATGCTGACAATAAATTGTCTGAATGGGTAAGCTAGTATAGTTGGTTTTGACTTTTTGAAATGACTTACAGAATGAGACACAATTAGGTCATTTCTTCTGAAAGAGCAATTATCAAGATATGGACATATAGAATCAATATTTGCTTCAAAGATCAGTGATGCACTGCATAGAGAAGGTGTATTAGTACAAGGATTAGAAATATCCTCACAGAAGTAATCACCAATACCCATCACCCATCCCTCAGTTTGTCATACTGTAGTGGCTTGCATGTTGCTGTGATGCTGGAAGCTATGCCACCGGAATTTCAAATACCGGTAGGGTCACCCATGGCAGACAGGTTTCAGAGGAGCTTCCAGACTAAGACAGACTATGAAGAAAGGCCTGATCTGCTTTCAAAAATTAGCCAATGAAAACTTTATAGCTCACAGCAGAATATTGTTTGATGTAGTGTGAAAGATGGGTCCCCTAGGTTAGAAGATACTACACAGTAGTCACAACAATAGACTCGAGCGTACTAATGATCGTGAAGATGGTGTAGGACTGGGCAAAGTTTCATTCCGGTATACATAAGGTCATCATTATTTGAAGCTGACTCGATGGCAACTAACGATAATAACAATTGCCAGTAAGAAAATGTCATTTTGGCATTGTTTAAGTAAAAGTGAAAGAGGATGGCAACACTATGTATTCCCCATGTTTGCTGATATCATGGAATCTAACAATATGAAACATAATTCATATAACTGTTAGATGGATTTTAGTTGAAAAGCTTACTGTAATATCCAAAAAGTCTTCTGAGTCATTAATAAAATAATTGTGTTCTGGGTTGTTTAAAGGAGGCTTGCTGGCACAGTGGTTAAACACTTGGCTACTAACCAAAAGTTCCGTGGTTCAAACCCATTAGCCACTCTGCTGGAGAAAGATGTGGCAGTCTGCTTCCGTAAAGATTTACAGCTTTGAAAACCCTATGGAGCAGTTTTACCCTGTCCTATAGGGTTGCAATGAGTCAGAATCGACTCAGTGGCAGTGGGTTTGGTTGGATTTGGGATTGTTAAACAGTTTACTATTGGTTGTTTTTTTTTTTTTTTTCTTTTTTTTAATCCAGAAGTTGACTAGTTAAGAATGTTAACTTGATGATTATTAAATATAGGAATAAATTTATAGCCCATTAATGCAGACAGGATCTCCGGGTCTTCTGGTCCAGTGCCATAGGTAAGGAAATAGATCAACAAACAAATTTAAAATAATATAATGACTAAGGCAAGACTGTATGGGTTAAAATGTATATTTCATTGACTAAAAACTTACCGACAAACTACTATTCGGAAACTTAGAGCTTACATCTGAATTCCCCAAGATATTTTAAATGATTGATCAAAATACCAAGAACTATCTGATAAATTGGACTCTGTCTTAAAGTAGGAAACCCTGGTGGTGTAGTGGTTAAGTGCTATGGTTACTAACCAAAAAATCAGAAGTTTGAATCCACCAGGTGCTCCTTGGAAACTCTATGGGGTGGTTCTACTCTGAGTCAGAATCGACTTGACAGCAATGGGTTTGGTTTTTTTGGTGTTTATCCTAAAGTAACTTTTCTAAGTTGTAATTCCTCTGGTTCTCCATAAATGAGAAACATTCTGGACTAATTCAGCATTCTAAATTTTATTTATTGCTTCATTAGATGGATTTACCAATAATTGACACAGGAGTAATATACTATAATTGCTTTATTCCAAATGAGCTAGCTTTTAGGGAATTCTGACTTCAGGCTGTTTATTTTATAAGTAAGAGAATGGAAACAATTTCCCAAATCCTACTCTACTGCTTCAGCACAGAGTTCAGCCCTCGGTTATGCAATTTCAAAAAAACCTAAGAAACATGGTTATCCTGGGAAAACCACTCTACCAGGTTTGTGGACTTCAGCCTCTTTTGGCTGAACTTCACAATTTATCTTAAGTATATGTCAACCTACCAACTAGATGTATGGGTTATACAAAATGAGAAAATATATCAACAGTTTTTGTATCACCATATATTCATATTAAATTTAAAATCATAGTAAAGAATGTTATTTTTATAGTTAATTTTTATCATTCAGAGTTTTTTTAAAAAAGCAAACCAAAATTTTGTAATTAAGAGAGGTTTTCTGCTCCTAAATTTGCTATTTTACCAACATTTCATTTTAATTTTTGCATTTCCAGTTGTCAAAGTTTGCACTGCTTTCAAAGAAAGAAGATATGTTTTCGCCAATCAAATACTGTGCAATAGACTATTTATATGAGGTAGAGTATTATTGGTTCACTACCTATTTACTAAGAATGCAAATATATAGAAAACAAAAATTAAGACAGTTGCATTATACTGTTAACTGAAAAAAAGCACATTGCTAAATGGTATGTAGTGAGATCCTTTGTTTGTCAGTTATACATGCACACACACACTCTCTCTCACACATACATATTTTAGCCTAACCTAGACAAAAAACCTAAGAAATACATCAAACTATTACTGATTGTCTCTGGGGGATTAGTTTACTCAGGGCCTTGACTTACTCAGTTATGTGGTTCTGTGTTATTTGATATTTTAAATAAGCTTGTGTTACTTTTAAAGAAAAATCATATAAGTTTAAAAGAATATAAAATTTTACTATTCTGAATATTGATAAATAAGTGATATGTGTTGAAATATTTTTAATCTGACTTTCTCACCCAGAATGTTGTTAGGAAGAGGTTTTGCAGAGATGCTTTATTGCTTCGAATCCCTTCATGTTTATATCAAGATGAAAATTACCATACAAGAGTTACTGATGATAAATTTAGGAGGCCATGGACAAGAGGTATGTTTTGCTTTTATTTCTCAAAAATCTGTTTTAAAAATTATTTCATACCATAGCACAGTAAATTACTCAGGAAAAATACAGTGTTTTCCTCATTAAATTTATTTACATTTACTCTTATCGGAATTTAGTGTACAAGTTAATATTTTAATTACAGAATTTAGGCGACAAAGTTAGGAATTGGAAAGCTGATACTAAATATTGATAGAACAAATAAAATATATGTAAATGATGAAGTCTTAAAATACCCTAACATTTGTTGCATTATAATGGGATCTTGTCGGACTGTATGAGGGCTACTTAAGGTGTAGTGATACACTGAATATAAAATTATTTTTAAATGTGTATGTGTAAAATACCATTTTTTGCTTTTATTAAGTCATGGACTTAGGATAAAGGTAGCCTTAGAGGAGTCAAGTCAGCTAACATTTATTCAGTATGTATTATGTACCAGGCAGTGTTACAGGTGCTGAGGACACAGCTACTAATAAGACAGAGAAGTGGTCCCTGTCCTCAAAGGGTCTTCAGACTGGTAAATGAAGGAGGGGTGCAGCAATACAACCATTAAATATATAAGCTCATATCTGATATTGATAAGTATATATAGAAAAGACAATAGGCTAATGTGATATAAAATTCAAGTGAGCAGTGCTGTCTCCTAAAATGGTTAGGGAAAGCCCTCTGTGAAGAAGTGTACATTCGAGTTGAGACCTTAATGATGAGAAGGCAACAATTAAGAAAAGATGTGGGAAGAAAAGCCTTTTAAGCAGATGCAGGGTTCCTGACTCAGAAAAGAATTTGATGTGTGTGAAGATCAGAAAATTAGGCTATTGTGACTGATTGTTTTTCTTGTTAGATGCCGTCAAGTCTATATATGTAGCGTCCCTGTAAACAACAGAATGAAACACTGCCCAGTCCTGTGCCATACTCACAATCATTGCTATGTTTGAGCTCACTGTTGCAGCCACTCTGTCAGTCTATCTCAGTGAGGGTCCTCTTCTCCAGTGACTCTCTACTTTGTGACTAGAGAGTAATAAGAAAGGAAGATCTGAGAAGTAGGCAGCTGCTGAATGATATAGGGACTTGTAGGCCATAGTATGGAGTTTTACTTATTTATTTATTTATATTATGGTTGATGGGGAAGCCATTGGATGATTTTAAGCAAGGGTGTGACATAATCTGATTTATGCTTTAGAGAGATCATTCTGGTTGTCTAGACGATGAAAGGGGTGGGTGCTGGGAGGCAAGAGTAGCGATAGGTACATCAGTGAGGAATCTATCGTGGTGATCTAGAATCTAGACTATAAGATGAATATAGACTTAGATGAGACATGATGGTGGCTTGGACTAGGCTCATACATAGTAATGGAGATGTGAGAAATAGTTAAAATTGGGATTACTTTAGAAGTCCAGCCAACAGTGAGGGGGTTAAAAAAAAAAAAATGATAGGAATAAAGAATGTCTCCTGGGTTTTTGACCTGAGCAACTGGCTGGAAGGCAGTGCCATTTCCTCAGGTAGAGAAAGGCTTATGGGGAAGCCAGTTTGTGGCAGAATTCAGTAGTTCTGCTTTGGCCAGATTAAAATGCCTATTAGGCATCTAAATGGAGATGTAAAGGAGGCGGTTGGTTATATTAATCTTGAGCACAGCTGGAATTTTAAATTGGAGTAATCAATATATAGATTGCACATAAAGTCATGGAACTGGATGAAGTCAGCAAGAGCATAGTAGAGAGCATAGAACAGACAGCCTAGGACGGAATCCTGAAGCACTGCAACAGTTAAAGGTCTGATAGAGAAGGAGGAACCAGCTGAGAAGACAAATGAGATAGGAAAACCAGGTAAGTGTGATATTGTAGAATTCTAAAGAAGAAAGTGTTTCAAGAAGATGTAAGTGGTCAAATGCATTGGCTCCTGTTAAAAGGTCAAATAAGATGAGAGTAATGAATTGACTATTAGGTTGACTAAATGTGGGTCATTGCGCCACCAGGGCTCCTTTAATCAAATTGCTTCTTCAAAATTATAGAAGGAAAAAACTAGTTTACTGTCTTTTTTCTATTTCTTTTCCTTTTCTTTTTAAAAATAACAATAACAGCCAAATTTTATTGGGCATTTACTATATGTCAGGTACTGTTCTAAGCAAATTTTGTGTCTCATCACATTTAATCTTTACAACAGCACTATGAAAAGGCTATTATTATTCCTAATTTATAGATAAGAAAACTGAGGTACAAAGAGATTAAGAAATTTACCCAAGGTCATACAGTTAATAAGTGGCAGTACAAGGATTAAAATCTAGGCAAAGTAATTCCAGAACCTGTACTCTTAACCACTAAACTTTCTTGTCTTTTCAATGAGGCACAGATTCAGATGTTAAGTGATTTGTTCAAGGTAACAAAACTAATCAGGATCAACACTGGTGGTAGAATACAGGTCCTTTAACTCAGTTGTTTGTTCCAGTACTACTATATGACATAGTCCCTCTCCACAAAGAATCAAGGGTCTAATTTGGGAGACAAGTGTTCTAGGGTAAAAATATCACAAAGTTTAGTAAAGCAAAAAGAAAGGTTTTTTTGGCATATATTCACAGAGGCAAAAGTAGGAAATAGACAAGCATGCTACCAAAGCCATGTCTGCCCAAGTCCAAGGAATATTACAGAAAAGGCAAGAATGGGAAAATGGAGAAGCATGCTTCTAGAGTTATGTCTGTCTTAGTCCAAGGAATATTACAGATTCATCAGCATATATTAACATCACAAAATGGGCAAAACCATTGAAAGCTTCACCTTTTCACAGATTGGCTAAAAACTATTAAATCACCAGGATGCTACATTTTGAATCCTCTTTCTTAAGGATTGTACAGGTTTCAGTAAAGACAGTCAGGAGGGTCCTCCTTGGTCCAACAAATCTTACTATTCTCTAAATGCTAATAGAAAAAGATGAGTGGAAAGTATGTGGGTCTTTTGTGCTCTGTTTATGATTTGTTTATGTGAAAGTTTCCCTAAAAGATGTTTTTCAAGATTGTCCTTGCTATTGTCTTTATATCTCAAGGCCCAGTTGATGTGTCCTTTGGAGTCCTTGTGGGTCCTTGTGAGTCTAGCTCCAGCTGGGTCACATTCTCTATGCTCAAAGACAGGGAATAATGGCTCCAGTATTATCTCCTAAATCACAAGCTACAGATACATAAAATTTTAAAATAGCAATATAAGACTATATATGATTAAGTACCAGAGTGAGGGCTACATTATGACCATTCAAGGAGAATATATCAGAGTGAACTGCAATGGTTAAGAAAGGTTTTATGAGGTATAGCATGAGTTGGTGAACAGGACCATCTGGGATGGTAGTGCAGTATAAGCAAAAGAGAGACTATAAAAATGAGGATAATGTATTTAGGTGATGTTCTAACTGTCATTGAGCTCTTTGTTTTTTTTTTTAATAATAATGAAGGATGATCATTTAAATATTTGGAATAAGGTATCACTTTGGAAAAAATTGCGTTTGTGAACAAATAAAGTAGCACCATAATGTAAAAGGTGAATATTTGGCTTGCTTGTATTAAGTGTAAAATAAAATTTTAGAGGGTAATTTTTACCATTCTCCTTTCTAGTCTCAGCTGTTTCAGTTTGGGGAATGACAGATACTTCAGTCTTAGATCAATGGAAAGCAAGTCTCTTTGTGGAGGATTTCCTTGAGAAGTATGTGTCTTTAACCCAATTTCTACTTGAAAGAAACAAATAACCATTTAAATGTGTCTGATTCTGAATACAAAGAAGCCCAATATACCATTTCTTCCATCAAGGAATTTAAAAATCAGGTTAGGAGAATGATCCGGAGGAGTGGGTATTGATATTAAATGTATACCACAAAGGCAATTTAGCAATGTATATAACAAAGCCTAAAAAATGTTTACGCAGTTAAACTTACTATTTCTGTTTTTAGGGAACTTATTTTGAGAAAACTATCAGATAAGTGCACAAAGATTTTCTTGCGTTTTTGCCCACAATAGCAAAAAATGATAAGAAACTTAAATTTTCAGCAATAGGGAATTGGTTCAATAAATTATGATTTACCAACACAATAGGATTCTGTTCATCCATTAAAAAATGCTGTGAATGTACATTGATTGACATGTAAATGTGGTTATGTTTCATTGTTAAGCAGAAAAGAGCAGGTTATAAAATACTATATTTAGTTTTTTTTTAATGTTAGAAACGTTGAGAAAATTGCATAATTTTTGCATTCATCTCTGCAGTGATAGGGCTATAAGTGATTTTCCTAGGTTTTTATCTGCTGGAATTTGATAATTTTTATACAGTAAACATATACTATTTGTTAATAAAAATGTTTTAAAAAAGGACATGCATATCAGTTATTTTATGTTATAGGAAAACAATTACAGGAATGCCAACCCTGATTAACTGTGAATTTGAACAAGTTGTTCCAAGTTCAAACCCAAATTCCCAAACTGAAGTAGAGGAAGCCAGTTTATATACCCATGAACACTACAGTGAAGTTTTTGCACTTGTCAACTCTTTAGAAAAGTATCCAGCACTTCAAACACAGGATCAAGGTAAAGCATTTATTATTTCAATTGTTACAAAACATTTCTCACTAATATACAGATTTTCATTTCTGTGAGTTTTTTATTTGATTGAATTTAATGTCTGAAAAGTCATAATACTATTTTTGCATTTAATTGATAGTTTTGTTACTTTCAAATTTCAAAGACATTGCTCTATTTTATTCTAGTTTCCATTACTGCTGTTGAGAAGTCCAAGACCATTCTAATTTCTAAATATTTTTATATGACCTCCTTTTCACCTGGCAACTTTTATGATTTTTTTTCTTCCAGTCTTCTGAAGTTTCACAACGATGTGCCTTGTTGTGAGTCTTTGTGCCTCTATTAGGTTGGGCATATGAGGTACCCTTTTAATCTAGATACTCACGCACTTCAATTTTGAGAAATTTTCTTGAATTATTTCTTTAATGAATTCCTTCCCTCATTTTTCTTTTGTTCACTCTTTCTGAATCTCCTATTGTTCATTTATTAAGGTCTTCTTTAATGCCTTTCGATAAACTTAAATTTTTCTTAATAAAGATGGTACGTATCTTTTATTAGATTTGTTCCTAGGGGTATTATTTTAGCTGCCATTATTAATTATATTTCTCAAGTAAGTTTTCTGTTTGTTGCTTGTGTATAACAAAAACCAAACCAAACCCTTTGCCCTTGAGTCGATTCCAACTCATAGCAACCCTATAGAACAGAGTAGAACTGCCCCACAGGGTTTCCAAGGAGCACCTGGTGCATTCCAACTGCTGATGTTTTGGTTAGCCACCATAGCTCTTACCCACTACGCCATCAGGGTTTCTGTATATAACAAAAGGCAGTTGATTTTTATGTTGCTCTTATATATCCACCAACCTTCCTAAACGCTCATATTAATTCCACTAATTAATTCTAATATTTTGTAGTGTTCATAGTCATTATCTGTGAATGATGGCCACTTGTTTCTTCCTTTACAATGTTTTAATCTTTTTTTTGTTTTGCTGTGCTGACTGGTACTCCCAGTACTTTGTTCAACAGAAGCAGTGATAGTCGCCATCCTTGTCTAGTTCCTAACAATAAAGGAAATGCTTCTAACGCTTCACCATTAAAAATGTTTACATTCTCATGACATGGAGGAATCTGGAGGGCATTATGTTAAGTGAATTTAGTCAGTCACAGAAGGACAAATATTACATAAGACCACTATTATAAGAACTCAAAAAAAGGTTTAAACCCAGAAGAAAACACTCTTTGATGGTTACAAGGGTGGGGAGGGAGGGAGAGGATTATTCACTAACTAGATAGTAGACAAGAAGTATCTTAGGTGAAGGGAAGAACAGCACACACTACAGGGGAAGTCAGCACAACTGGACTAAACCAAAGCTAAGAAGTTTCCTGAATACAATCAAACACTTGAAGGGACAGAGTAGCAGGGGTGGGGGTCTGGGGACCATGCTTTCAGGGGACATCTAGGTCAATTTGCAAAACAAAGTTTATTAAGAAAATCTTATGCATCCTACTTTGGTGAGTGGCGTCTGGGGTCTTAAAAGCTCGCAAGCAGCCATCTAAGATGCATCAGTTGGAATGAAGAATACCAAAGACACAAGGAAAATATTAGCCCAAGAGACAGAAAGGGCCACATAAACCAGAAACTTCATCAGCCTGAGACCAGAAGAACTAGATGGTGCCACCCGACAGGGAACACAACAGAGAGTTACTGATGGAGCAGGAGAAAGGTGGAGTGCAGAACTCAAATTCTAGTAAAAAGACCAGACTTAATGGTCTGACTGAGACTGGAGGAACCCCGGAAAGCACAGCCCCCAGATTTGCTATCGGCCCAGAAATAAAACAATTTCCAAGGCCAACTCTTCAGACAAAGATTGGACTGGACTGTGGGACATAAAATGATAAACTCGTGAAGAGTGTGCTTCTTAGCTCAAGTAGATACATGAGACTAAACGGGCAGCTTCTGTCCAGAGGTGAGATGGGAAGGCAGAGAGGGTTAGGAGCTGGTTAAATGGACATGGGAAATCGGGTGGAAAGGAGGAGTGTGCTGTCACAGTATAGGGAAAGCAATTAGGGTCACATAACAATGTATGTATAAATTTTTGTATAAGAGACTAACTTGAAATGTAAACTTTCACTTAAACTACAACAATAAAAAAAAATATTTAAAAATGTTTACATCATTTTCAGTGGTGAATCATCTTCCATGTTTACATCATTTTCAATGGTGAAATTTAGAAGCATTTTGTTTATTGGGTTGAGGGCGCTTTCTTCTCTTCCTAGCTTGCTAAGAGCTTTTAATCATGAGTGAAGATTGAATTTTATCAACTTTTTTTTATATTCATTAATACATCTGCTTCTTAAATGTATAGAATGTCCGTTTACTAAAAACCTATAATCCTATAACTCGAAGATAAATCATTTTACTATTGTGATCATACAATATATGCATTTCATTATTTTAAATGTTCAAACATTATCTTGGGAACATTTTACCATATACTTAAATTTTCTTCAAAAGTATGTCTTTTAATGACTGCAATTCTTAATCTTATGTGAGTATCTTACATCTCCCAATTTGACAGCATTAATGTTGCTTTTAATTCAAATATATACATAAATGTGTGTTCCCACTTCTCATCATTTCCTTAGAGTAAATTCCTGGAAGTGGAATTACTTGGTATAAGTATTTTTTCACTACATGTCCACTAGTGTGTTTGCGAATACTCTGTTCACTCTAGGCTTATCATCATCATTGGGTAAATTATTACCATTGTAATAAATTTTTTTATATTGTACTTTAGATGAAGGTTTACAGAACAAACTAACTTCTCATTAAATAGTTAGTACACATATTGTTTGTGATGTTTGTTGCCAACCCCACGACATGTTAACACTCTCCTTTCTCAACCATGGGTTCCCTATTACCAGCTTTCCTGTCCCCTTCTTAACCTTCTAGTCCTTGACCCTGGGCTGGTGTGCCAATTTAGTCTCATTTTGTTTTATGGGCCTGTCTAATCTTTTGCTGAAGGGTGAACCTCAGGAGTGACTTCATTACTGAGCTAAAAGGGTATACACGGGCCATACTCTCAAGGTTTCTCCAGTCTCTGTCAGACCAGTAAGTCTGGTCTTTTTTGTTTGTTTGTTTTGTTTTTGTGAGTTAGGATTTTGTTCTGCATTTTTCTCCAGCTCTGTCCAGGACCGTCTATTGTGATCCCTGTCAGAGCAGTCAGTGGTGGTAGCCGGGCACCATCTAGTTGTATTGGACTAAGTCTGGTGGAGGCTGTAGTACTTGTGGTCCATTAGTCCTTTGGACTGATCTTTCCCTTGTGTCTTTGGTTTTCTTCATTCTCCCTTGCTCTAGACAGGGTGAGACCAGTGGAGTATCTTAAATGGCCACTCACAGGCTTTTAAGACCCTAGACGCTACTCACCAAAGTCAAATGTAGAAAATTTTCCTTATAAACTGTGTTATGCCAGTTGAGCTAGATGTTCTCCAAGACTGTTGTAATAAATTTTAACCAATGTGACAGGCAAAAAATTATATTTTTATTTGCATTTTTAAATTATTGGTATGTATTGTCCCTTTGCATCTTTTTATTTTATGAAATAATTCTTTCCTTTGTTTATTTTTCTATTCTTATGTTTTATCTTATGTATCAAAGCTATCAATAACCCCAAGTGTATTTAATTTGAATCTAATCTGTTCTGTCAGTGTTTTCCTTTTTTTGGTTTATTTCATTGCTTTTATCCTTAGAAAATTCTTCCTTGAATTAGATAAATATTTATTCATATTTTCTTTGAGGTTTTCTATGGTTTTATTTTTCAGATTCCATTATATGTTTAAAAGTAGGTATAAAAATATTTTTTCCAAATGTTTTGGGAGTTGTCTCAATACCATTTTCAGAATAATCCTTCATTTCCCCACTGATTATATGCCACTTATATCATATACTAAATTTTTATCTACATCAGTGTTTGTTTCTGGAATTTCTAATGTGTTCTGTTGATTTGCCTATTAATGTATCAGTATTATACGGTTTTAACTATTTTATGTATATTTATAACAATAATCTCCTTTCATTACTCCTTATTTTTTTACTGCTCTCAACTCTTTGTTCTTCTAATTTTACTTTTGAATCACTTTTTCAAGTTTCAACACAGACCTCTTGAAAAATTGAAATATGAGACCCTTTGAAATTTTTACCCTAATTAGTCTTTCTAACGAGGAACATGGATTATCTTGCCTTTTATTGAAGTTTTTTTTTTTTAATGGTCTTCAGTAAAGTTTTATTGTTTCCTCCATATTCTTTCTGCACATTTTTTGTTATGTTTACTCCTTACTATCTCATGTATTGGTGACCATTATGAATTTTTTTCCCCATTATTTTTTGACTGGATTTTTATATGTTAGAAAACCATTGGTTTTATATATTTTTTTAATCAGAGCTTAGTGAACATTTATTTGTTTATTTAATTATCACGGGTTTTCTAGATAGACCAATGTTTCTCGAAGAATAATAGTTAACCTGTCCTGTTTCCAATCAGTAGATCCCTTTTGCTGCTTCTTCTTGTAGCTAACTAGCCAAAACTTTGTTTCCTGGTGACAATTTAACACTGTTCTGCAATAGAGGAAATAGTCTCTTCCAACCACACATAGTAGCTGTAATAAAGCAAGAACTCTAGGGAAGGCTGTAATAGCTATAAGAATATAAGGAAGTAGCAACCCTGGTAACAACCTTTGTGTAGTTACAAAGAACATTGATTATGGTGAGATGCTGCCCTCAAGTGGCGAGATGCTGCCCTCAAGTGGCTCCATCAAAAAAACAAGTGTGGTTGGAAAACAAAACCTCATAATGACATGAGTTATCCCCATGAACTTCCAGAAATACCTAGATGACATTCTAGGAAGGAATGATGGCTCAAGTTTCTGTATTTGCAAGTGGAGTATGGAGATGGGGCTACAAACTAATGACATTTTTTTACTGTTAATATGATTTCATTAATACTTATGGGATGGATTATATAAATGAATATTTTTTAAGTTTCTCAGATAAGCCCTATTTAGACATGGAATTAATTTTCTAACTTTGATTCATCATGTGAAGCTCTTGGGCATGAGATACTCAGGAACTTAACAGGTTCAGATAGACAGTCTCTTGGTAGGCTGTATATCAGAAGTTCTTGTTTGGCATTTCATTAAGCACCAAGCAAAGAGATATTCCCTGGCTGCCTGCCTTATACCATATATTTATTAAACACACTACCTGAAAACTTAATGCTGTCTCTGTCCCATGCCGTTCTACCATCACTTAAGTTAAAAGCCACCTTGACTCCCCCCTCAGGGTGCCTTTTTCTTTTGGGAGCTTGGCTTTCTCAGTAGTTCCTCATGTGAGCTTACATCTTCCTTTTTCTCTTTCCATTTAGGAATTTATTGAAGAATGGGGGCATGTTTTATGTCTCCTTCCTCTACTTAGAAACTGTTTAATCTCTGACACAGTTAGCCAGGATTCTAAAGTAACCCAAGCATGGCAAGGTGGGGTTGAGAGGAGAAAGTTATTCCAGTAATTAATTGTTAGCAGTAGTGTTTCTTAGTATGTAAGATATATCGCGCTTCTCAAGTAGACACTTTGCTATATAACTTCCATTGTAATTAATTTTATAGCAACCATGTATGGATAATTTTAGAGTGATAGAATCAGAGTTGGTCTTATTTGTAGGCTTTGTAGACTGTCTCCATTTCCTGTATGTCAGTAACTGGGAGATGAGTTAGAGATCTTAAGAGGTAAAACGGTACAGAGAAGAGAAGACTAAGGTCTGCAAAAGTCAAATGATTTTATTTCTTGATAATTTTCTTAGGCTACCCCCGCCTATTTTGAAGCATAAGGTCCTTCATTGATTAAACTAAACTTTTGTTAATAAAGTAGAAAGTAGTATAACTCTTTCAGGCTGTCTGACTATTCCTCAGTGTATTAAATATTAAAATGTATTGAGATTTTCCTGCATGTGGTCTTCTAAGATATATCTACTGATCCCATCCCGGCGGGAGCACAGGAGAATGAAGAAGACACAAGGGAAAGATTAGTCCAAAGAACTAATGGACCACAACTACCATAACCTCCACCAGACTGAGCACAGAATAACTAGATGGTGCCCGGTTACAACCACCAACTGCTCTGACAGGGATCACAATAGAGGGTCCTGAGAAGAGCAGGAGAAAAATGTAGAACAAAATTGAAATTCACCCAAAAAAAAAAAAAAAAAAAAAAACCACACACAAAAGACAAGGCTTGCTGGTCTGACAGACTGGAGAAACCCTGAGAGTATGGCCCCTGGATACCCTTTTAACTCAGTACTGAAGTCACTCCTGATTCACTCTTCAGCCAAAGATCAGACAGGTCTATAGCACCAACAAGAACACACGTGAGGTCATGTGCTTCATAGTTCAATCATGTTTACAAGACTGATGGGCACATCAGCACAAAAGCAAAGACAAGAAGGCAGAAAGGGACAGGAAAACTGGACAAATGGAAACAGGGAGCCTGGGGTGGAAAAGGGGAGAGTGTTGACACATCACAGGGTTGGCAACCAATGTTACAAAACAATTTGTGTATTAACTGTTTAATGAGAAATTAATATGCTCTGTAAACTTTCACCTAAATCACAATAAAAAAAACATTGAGCTTTTATCTATGTAGCAGTACTATTCTACATGCCTTATATGCACAGTATAGTGAACAATAACGAGTTAAAAATGTGTTTGAAAACCCAACTATTTCTAATGGCTAATTACAGTAACTATCTAGATTTCTTTGTATTTTAAATTCTTTCTTATTCCATTATTTCTTATTTCTTTTCAGATTTTTTTATTGATGATGAAGAAATACTTTTTGTAAATAATTTGATGGACTATAAAAGTCATTTACCAACTTTGGATACTCTCTTGAGTAGACTAAAACTGTTTTTGGTAAAGGATCCCCTTTTAGATTTCAAAGGACAGATCCCCACAAAAGCTAATTTTTTCAGGTAATTAATTGCTCAGTGCTGTAAATATTTTTAAGAGGAGAAAATAGCCTTAATATGCTCACAAGTTTAGACATTATCAATAATAATATTTTATCATTGCTTTACCTCAACTCTAATCATTATGTATTTTGATTGGCTACAATTCTAACTACATCTGCAAACTTTTGTCAGTAAATACAGTACAACATACTGTATATACACTAATCTAGAAAATTGAGATGAAAAAAGACCCCTTTCATTTTCTATTTTGTTAAAAATTAAATTGGTATCTGGGTTGAGGTAGCTACAACTATTACTGGATACTGTATTTATTTTGCAATCTTGGATTTAAATTGAATATTTAAGGTTATACATAGCACCTTACAATAAAATATCAAGCATATTGGCACTAGATTATCACCCTAACTATCTTTTAACTCATTCAAAATAATCCAAATATATAGGCTACAGAGTTAGTAAAACCCAGTGTAATAAAGATACATGCTAATAGTAGTTTTAAACTCTTATACTTTAATTATGGTCACTATTTTTCAAAGTCAGAACTAGGATGCATGATCTAACAAAGGGTGTTTTGTTTTATTTGTCATTTCTAGGTGCTCAGAGCAATCTAGAATGCCAAAAATTATGACATTAAAAAAATTATTTTCAATGGCTTGGAATTTCAATTAAAAATTTATTATCTGATCTGTTCCAAATTGTAATGTACCAATAAACAGTCCAGCCTTTGATAACAGACCACATGCCTTATTTATTCATTCACTCATTCAGCAGGTATTTATTGTACATTTAGTATGTACCTTGCTTTTAGTAAATACTTATTAAATGTTTGTTTTGTTTTGTTTGTGTTTTTATTTAAGGGAATGCTTCCCTTTTCAAGAGAATTTGGAAGTTAATGAGAAAAAAGATTTTTCTATGGATAAAGAGAACTTTTGTCAGGAGAAACTAGAGGATACAGTAGGTTAAAATGAAGTTATAATACTTGCTTTCAATAATTTTCTTATAAATGTAGTGAAGCACGCTTTTTTAAAAATATACATTGACTGCCTACAATTGTCAGGTTAAAACAACATGATAATGGGTTGAAAGTGTTTCAGTTAAAGTCAGATTTACTTCTAAGGCAATGGTTCTCAACTTGGCTACACATTGGAATTACCTGGAGAGTTTTAAAAAAATATTAAAGCCAGATTCCTACCTGGGTGTATTCTGATTTAATTGGCTTGGTATGCAGCCTAGGTATAGGGAATTTTAAAACCTCCCCAGATGATTCTAATGTCTATACCTGGTATAAGATGCTGAGTGGTCATGTCTAATTAAAAAATTGGAGACTGGAGCTAGAAATACTGATTTGTGACTTATACACAAAACAAATAGTAATTGAACTGTAGGATAAGTGGTCTCATTGAGTTAAGAATACAGATAGTCCAAGACTGAATTTTAGGTGCTGCAAAGTAGTTAATGAGTTAAGGAAGATAACATCTTTGCATATTAAAGGCCAAACTTCTCAAAGACAGCCCTTCTTTTTCAGCATACAGTTACAGTAGCACTCATTATTATGATATTATTGTGCAAAGAATTCCACCAGTTGAGAGTTCAGATAATTTTTTGCAATTTAATGAGCTGAAAAATCTAGGCCCATATGAATTAGATGCATTCACAAAGTTAGTTAAAAAAAATTTTTAAGACAACTTAAAATGCTTTACATTTGGGGCTTTTCTTAAACCTTTCAAAGTACATGCATATAATGAACTTAAGGCATTTTAAGAGTTTCGTTATGTTTAATATTTTCAACAGACATGTAAAAATATCAGTTCACCTATTGGCCTTTTTCCTTCATCCTCTCCACCGTTTAACTTGGAGAGTTAGTTGTGCACATCCAATCTCACTTGTTGAAGAATCCAGTTCTGTAAGAATGAAAGAGAAACATATTTTATGTAGTGCAATAAAGACCCATTCCATTCCATCTCCCTTCTTACCTCTTCCCATTCACTGCCTCTCATCTGCTGCAGTGATTATTTTTAATTTCAATTGTTTTTTAAATTTGCTGTTTGTCCAGAAGAAGATATTTCTACATTTAAGGATATTATACATCACTAATGTAATCAATGGTCATAAAGGATATTACTCAGAGAGAACATTGCTTATAATATAATTTTGGGTGCTACACTTCTGTTTTTTAAATGTATGTAATGTGTAGCATTAAAAATTTTGAGCATGAGTTTAGTTTAAAATATGGTACACCATTTAAGCAAATGTATCCATTTACAAATTCAGAAATAATTATTTGGAAAACCTCTCTAAAATTTACTTTTAACTCTATATTATTTCAGCCATCAATTTTGCCTCTTGAGTGTGAATTCTTAATATCTACAAGTCCCAAACAAAAGACTGATATTCCATCATTCTCAGAACTAAAGGAGTCATTAAACTTAATGCCAGAAATAATAAATTATGTAGATGAAAATGAAAAGCTTTTCAAAAGAGGTAAGAATTAATTTAAAAATGTATTACTTGAAAAACAAAATGTATTACTTGTAAAAAAGCACTTAATAATGTTTGTTATACAAGTTCTCGTTCCTTAAACTTTTTTCTTAACCTCCAGACTTTGTAAAATATTTTTTGCAGGTTATGTATTTAAATCTCAGAATTATTTATTGATGAGCTTTTTCTCACTGTCATTCTGTTTATACTGCTTTCAGGCTTAAAACTTCTCTGAAATTAATCTAACCATTTCAAGATAATTACAATATAAAAAGAAAGCTAAAACATTTATAAGTATACTAATTTCATTTATGAATTGTTTTCTTGTATACAAAAACATACACTATCAGCCTTTATGCTAAATTTAGTTAACTCTAGAGAAACTCAGGGCAAGGTTATGCTTCATGGAATCAGATGACTGAGTGAGTCATAACCTAGAGGTTAGATTTGTCCCAATTAGTCCTAGCAAATATTGTTAAATTATTTTTAATGACAACTTAATCCCCAATATTTAAACCTCCTTTCATAAATTTTAGTTGAAATGATCAAAGATGTATAATATCAGGGGTCAAGGAACAGGGGATTTCTTATATCCATTAAGAACAGGGATGCTTGCCATCAACAGATCACAGGCATGAAGGAATTCTTGCAGATAGAATTAAATCGAGGGAATTATTGATCAGCCTGCAGCTCAAAGCAAGAGAATGAAAAGCCAATTTGAGTAAGTGAATGAAATCTATACTAGAACTTGAAAATATATCAAAGCTTAGAACTGTACAAGGGCCCATGGACCTGTTAACAAACAGGACACAAATCTCAACTCCACGGCTACTAATGGAAAGGACAGCAGTGGCTAGTAAAGTCAATAGTAAAGTGACTGTGATGTTACAGTCCCAGCCTTCGGTTGGCTCTGATTACTTAATAAAATAGAGCTATTGCTCTTATAAGGAGGACTTCTTTTTTTTTTTTTAATTAATTTTTTTAAAATTGTACTTTAGGTGAAGGTTTACAGAACAAATATTTTCTCATTAAACAGTCAGTACGCATATTGTTTTATGACATTGGTTAACAACCCCACGACATGTCAACATGCTCCCTTCTTGGCCTCAGAGGACCCTTTTTTTGGGGGGTGGGGTCCCTTCTGCCTTCTAGTCTAAGTCCCTGGACTGCAGTGCCTTGTTAGTCCCGTTTTGTTTTATGGGGCTGTCCAATGCCCAGCTGAATGGTGAACCTTGGGAGTGACTTCACCACTGAGCTAAATGGGTGTCCAGGGGCCATACTCTCGGGGTTTCTCCAGTCTCTGTCAGGCCAGTATGTCTGGTCTTTTTTTGTGTGTTAGAATTTTGTCCTGCATCCTTCTCCAGCTCTGTCCAGAACCCTCTGTTGTGATCCTGGTCAGAGCAGTCAGTGGTGGTAGCTGGGCACCATCTAGCTGTACTCGACTCAGTCTGGTGGAGGCCTTGGTAGCTGTGGTCCATTAGTCCTTTAGACTAATCTTTTCCTTGTATCCTGTTCTCTTCATTCTCCCTTGTTCCTGAAGGGGTGAGACCAGTGGAGTATCTTAGATGGCTGCTCACAGGCTTTTAAGACCCCAGACGCTACTCACCAAGGTAGAATGTAGAACATTGTCTTTATAAACTGTGTTATGCCAATTGAGCTAGATGTTCACCAAGACCATGGCCCCCACAGCCAGGAGGACTTCTTACAAGAAAAATTATGCAAGTTATTAAAAGGGCAGGGGTGGGCAATGTCCCAGATATGTTTGGGTTATAACAACAATAACAAAAGTGCTTAATACAGCAATAAAATAACCCATAAGGTATAGCAGGCAATAGCACCTTCACTATTACCCGTGGTAAAATGGTAAATAAAACTATAGAAAATATAAAACATTTCTTTGTCCTCTTTGTCTTGGATAAATAAATTTGAACAGGGATGCACCCAGTCACTGGTAGAACTAAGCTCAACTCACAATATGATAAACATAGATCTCTTTCTATAACAATAAAGAAAAGAAAAGTCACTGGACTTCAAGAAATAATTATAAGTTCAGAATAAAGAGAAAAGATACAAATCCAAAAGAAAGGAACCAAATGTTCTAAAACAGACTCCAAGGAATAGGAACAAAATTCTCCTGAAACCCAGAAGACAAGGGAAAAAAAGAGAGAGAAATAAAGATGATGACCGGAGACATGTATATCCTATATATATCCTATACACACACACACACTCACACACATATACTTGTAACATAGAAAGTCATCTTATATTGTTGAAGGTTAAATGCTTCAAAGCGATCCCATTCTTTGAAGTTTGTGGCTTATGGGTTGCCTACCCTATCTTAGGTTCCAGTGATGATATAGATTTTCCCATTTTTATTTTCCTTTGGTCATGTTGACTGACAGGTGGGGGAGCAAGAGGGGTGTGCATGGAGGAATAGTTATTCACCTATTCTTAAGTCAGCATTTTCCTCAGACATCTAAATATCTACCACCACCACCACCAGTTGCTGTAGAGTCAATTCCAACTCATGGTGACCCCATGTGTTTCAGAGTAGAACTGTGCTCCGTCCGGTTTTCACCAGCTGTAATCTTTCAGAAGTAGATTACCAGGCCTTTCTTCTGAGGTACCTCTGAGTGGATTCAAACCACCAACCTTTCAGTTAGTCAAGCACTTAACCATTTGCACTATCCAGGAACTCCTTCTAAATATCTCCTACTCTTTAAAAGGAAAACTGATCTACAATAAAGCAATAAAGACACTTTAGAAGGAAAATGCCAATGAACAAGGCTACAAAAAACTAAGTTAATGGCACTTTTGCTGATAATAGAGTTTCTTCCTTTTCTTTTCAGATCTTACTACCAAGGATACAATTGACAAGGATATAAAATGCAGCTGCACAGAGATTTTGACATTTCAAAGACCATGCGAACCAGTGTATAGTGAACCCTTAAAAATCAAATCTGTTGCCATTGAGTCGATTCCGACTTATAGCGACCCTAGTGAACCAGGTAGAAATTATGACTAAATCATTGAGTTTCCCAGTGGTTACCTATATATTATATAAAAGTATAATACATTCATACGTACAGTCTGCTGTAAGGCGGTTTTCATGTTTACAATTTGATAATTGTAGTCCAGACTGTCATTTCTTTTTTCTTATCTGCTCTATTATATTTGTTATTATCATTAACTCAGAATCCTATCAGCATCAAAACTGAATATTTATATAGAGTTACAAAGATTTAGGAAGAGGAATTAAGGAAATAGTATTAATATTAAAAATAGAAATCTTACAATATTATAGCTCAGTAAATATAAATTTTATATTTCATCTCAGTGTTAGCAGTCTTGCTGACCTTTGTTACATTTGTCTAAAATTTATCTTTTTAGTCCTCTAAAGTAATCCTATAATTCTCTGATCCATTATTATTGTTAGTATTGTCATCCTACCAAATTTGGAATCTGAGAGTCATCTTTTGTTCTAGTGTAATACCAAATTATGTTGCTTCTTAAATATGTTGATGATACTGTTATTACTTATGTTTATAATCGGATCACATTAATCATCTGTTTGGAAGTTTACTACTTTATTTATGAAAGTGATAGAACCACACTGAATACTTATGAATAAATGAGGATAGTTTTCAAGTGCATCCTGTGAATGTGTAATTCTGTGCTAGGCCAACTAGAGTTCAGATTCATTAAGGTAAAGAATTACTCTCCATTAATACCATTTGCTTAACATCACCAGTATTTAGAATGGGGATAAAAACAGTGCTATTATAAAGCTCTTAGAATATTATCTTACATACAATAAAGTCCATAAATTTTATCTGTCGATGCATTTTTTAAAAATCATCACTCTCACAGCAGAGACAGCAGGTAATATATATGTAATTACTTATATAGCTGGAAATTCAAAAACAGTTATTTTGTATCCAAGAAACCAAAATTTCTTTTTATTGAAGTATTTTTGTTGTAACACAATAATCAAACATAATAGTTGTTTATAAAAAAATTCTATATTAATTTTATCCAGTGTTTATGTAATATTATGATTGTTTAATTTTAGTTTTGAACAACTTATATATTTCAGGAAAGTTAGAAATGCCATTAACTCATCTACACATAACAAGCCAACGTTCTTCAGTGAATTCATTATGTACAGGGCTTCAGACATTTCCATTTTCTCCTGTTTGTAAAATGTAAGTAAAGATAATATTTGCAAGTTGCGATTCAGAACAAGCAGTCTTTAGTTAAATATCGCCTTATAAAGGCAATTTCCAAGATACCTACTGCGTAAAAAAGTAAGAAATAGAACAGTACCTATAGTAAATAACCGGAGGGAATATATGAACATATATGTACATATTTGTTTTTATATGTATAGAGTATTTTCAGAAGGACACACAAGAAACAGGTAACTTTGGTTGTGTCCAGAGGGTAACCTAGGAACAGGAGTAAGAGTAGTATTTTGAATGTGAATGTACTACCACTAAAAATAAATAACTTGAAATTTTTAAAAGATCCTAGCATAGCAAAAATCTTCTTAGGACATTGACGCTGGACACTTGCCAAATGACATTGTCTATTGGACACTCACTGCCATGAAAGGTATCGTAGTGGTTAAGAACACTGACCTAGAGCCAGACTTCCTGGCTCTATCACTTACTAGCTATATGACCTTAATTTCTCTGTGTCTAAGTTTTCCTTATCTGTAATATTGGGATAAAAATAGTACCTACCTCACAGGGTTGTTATAAGGTCTTCTAGAAGATTTGTTATAGGTCTCAGGCCAGGAATAGTCAAGGATCACAGCAGAACAATGTGGATTGTGGTTAACCAGCAAATTTTGGCTATCAGCTTGCTCCCCTAGGAGTACTAGAGATCATGTTCCACCTCCAGCAGAGGACATCCACTGATCTTGTTTACCTCTGTCAATGTGGTCTTGGTGTTGAGGGAACCAAACATGTCAAACTAAGGCTTGATCCACAAATCTCTCCAATACCCCATTGTTACTGACAGAATGGTCTATAGTCTTCTCAGAACTGATACCACAGGGCTGGATCCTTGTATTCTAGTTTCAGGATGAGTCAAAACTTCATAGCTTAATGGGCCAGCATTCTCACCCTCTGACAGAGTCTGATATAGCTTTGGTTGCTGTCTTATACCATGTGGCATACATGTAACCTGATGTTTTTTAAGCTATATTAGTCTGCTATCCTGGAATAAAGCCACCCCATTTTTCTGCTTCCTACACCAGTTGCAAAACTAGGAACATAACCTGTACAGCTCCTTTCTTCTCTGCTGTAAACCTGAAGCTTAATGTGTCCTAAAATAACATATGTTCAGCAAATAATACAGGAAAGTCTGCAAGTTTGTAGTGAATTATTTTAGGAGCAGAAACTGTGGGAGCTCTGTGGTGAATTTTGAGTTCTTAGTTATTCTTAGCTAATCTGCCAGAGGAGAGTGCTGTTGGGCTATCGGGAGCAGCTGAAGTCAAGACTCTAGAATTTATCACTGGCTGCTCAGGTTTCTATTAATGTTTTCAGGAAGATATCACGTAAGATAGAGGATCTGGACACTGAGGGCCCCAAATATATTTTCATCTTCTGACTAAGAATTATTTGCATTTGGGGGTAAATCTGTGCTATACAGAACAGGTCTGCCTATATCAGATATAAACCCTAAGTACAGCATGGGATAAGTGTGCAAAACTACCTATAATTTGTTTAAATACTGTTAGTCGCTTTGCTAAGGTGCAAAATGTTTATTTGCAGGACATGTACTGTCTTTTTTAGTGCTCTTTTATTTATTGCGTATACCCTAATCCGTCTACCAAGGCAGATGGGCAATTAAAACGGAAACTAACAGAAATCAGTATAATCTTGAATTTCAATCTGATATTAAAAGCATTTAACTATAATAAATCATTTTAATCACACAAATTATATGCATATTTATTGATATGAATCAAATATTTAATGAAAATTTATGAAACTTAAGTCTTACCTAATGCATTATGATTTAGCAAAGTTAGAAAAGAAATAGGTTTTGATGGTTTTAGAGCCATCTGAAACAACAGGAATGGAAGCTGTCTCATCACTACTGCCTTTACCAGCAAGAGATAAATCACTTCCACTTGGTTTATGAATATAAAAACTTAAAAATTCTTGCTTCAAAAATGGATTTGTGTTTCAACTGTGAAACTAAAAACAAAGAAAAAAAGTGCTAAAATAAAAAGCAATAGAATGGAAAAATCTATATGTTATTGTACCATTAACTTCCTTTTATGGGTCTAATTACTTTTATTTCAGAATACAACATTTGGCTGAAAATAATTAATATGCCCAGTTAAGAAATATATTTAGTGCCTACCACATGTAAGACGGCTACATTTTATGGGGCTAAAAAGAAAAGTAGTATGTATGGCATAAGAATTTATTTCCGTATCAACTGATTAGTGAATTGTGAGCATATTTTTACATATGACCAAAGAATATATCAAATTCAGACATGTCTTCAGAAAGCTCCATTAAGAGTGAGAATGTTTGCTTTATTTGGTCTCCTGTTGGACATGGCTTATCTGACTATCCTCTTCTTCTCACTTTAAAATAATTGCCTACAATCTGAGGTGTCTGGTTGTCAGAAAGACCTTGGTAAGGTTCAAGAATTGTCTAGGTTCCCAAATTTTGCCACCACATGCCCAGATTTTTTTTTTATGTGGGTAAATTGGACAGCTTAGACTTAAAACCTAGATTTCTACTGCCCTGGAATGTTGACTTAATTAGCAGTACTTATAATTAGCATACTCACATATGTACCCTAAGATCAGAGAAACAGAATACAATCAGTTCTCACTTGGGGGTGTGGGAGGTTTGGGACACAGATTAAAGGGTATGTAAATTAATGGTCTCTTCCCTACCTAGGGCTAGTAATCTTCATAACTACTGATAAACTGTGATTTGCACTGATTGTCATACATATTTCCTGTTTCTCCCCTACTACCCCAAAACACAAACATACACAGACACAGATCACTCACTCACTTACACACCCACTTAGATTGAAGGACCTGAACTGAACTAAATTTTGAGACTGTATCACTTTAAGAGAAAGTAGAAAAGACGGGACTTTTTCATAGTTCTGATCCCCCAACAATAGAGGCTCCAGAATTCTGTGTACAATGGATTTGGGGACAGCGGTTTTATAAAAATTTGCCTTAAAGCTGCTATTTGCATGGTAATTTTACTTAGATTGTGTTTTTATATTGGGTGGCTTGTAAGGTTGATACTGGCACAGTTTACGGAGGGAGGTACTTTAACCCTTCTGTCAGCCCTCTTAGGTTCCAGGTTCCATTGAGACAGGTAGAGGTAAGAGGAAGTTAGGAGGTGTCTTAGTCATCTAGTGCTGCTCTAACAGAAATACCACAAGTGGATGGCTTTTAACAAAGAAAAAGTTTATTCTCTCACAGTCCAGTAGGCTACAAGTCCAAATTCACGGCATCAGCTTCAGGAGAAGGCCCCCCCCCTCTCTGTCGGCTCTGGAGGAAGGTCCTTGTGATGCATCAGTCTTCCCTTGGTCTGCGAACATCTCAGCATAGGAACCTCAGGTCCAAAGGACACCCTCTGCTTGCAGCCCTGCTTTCTTGGTGGTGTGAGGTTCGCATTTGCCTCCACTCACTTCTCTTTTTTACATCTCAAAAGAGATTGGCTTAAGACACTATCCAGTCTTGTAGACCTCATCAGTATAACCTCATCAAAGTGATAGAGTTTACAATACATAAGGAAATCACATCAGATTACAAAATGGTCCACAGTCATACAATACTGGGAATCATGACTCAGCCAAGTTGACAGATATTTTTGGGGGACACAATTCAATCCACGACAGGAGGCAAGCAGCAGTTAATTAAGCAGCTGCCAAATGACAAACTTTCCCAGGGGAGGAGAAAGTAAGCATTTGAAATTTAGTCTTTAGAATTCTACTTCAGTTTACACACTTATAAAATAGAGTTAATTTCACTTGCTTTTAACTGTAAAAAGTACTTTTCCTAAAATAGATTTTTGTTGTACAAAAAGACACAATATTATAAATGTTCTAAACTTTAACTCTTCTCTTTCAGCACTTTGCTTGCCACTGAAGAATCAGCTAATAAATACTGGATGAAATGGCAATTAGAAAGCTGCAGAAGTGCTTTGAAACCATTTTTGCTTACAGGTAAAGCTTAATTGATTTTGAATGCTAAATAGATAACATAGCTGAAAAAGTACAATCAGTAGAAATATAGAATATCATTTTTCATTGACTATTTCTTAACACAGAATATATAACTTAGCACAAAGCTAAGATATCCAAATGTCTGCCAGAATGCTTAATATGCTCAATGTGGGAGTATATGGCAAGATCTTGACTTGCTGATTTTCTTTTTTGGTAATTCCTATATATGGGTGTGTGTGGGGAGGGGAGATGCAGGTACAGTCCCATATGTATAGTTTATATTTCCAAGTTTGTGAGTTGGTTATAAAAATTTTACTAATGCTAAAATTATATTACTTAAGCTAATGCTAGTATTTATTTTTGGCTTCCCAACCTTTCCAAAGAGACTTCTTTAAAAACATTTTAACAAAATTTGTTTTTATAGTTTAACAAAATAATTTTGAATTGAATATAAATTGCACATGTATATTCAAAGTTTATCTGAGTATGTTAAACTCTTTTTCTGTGTCTGAACTCTTCTACTATGAAAATGGAACTCTGGATAAAATATTCTTTTTTAAATGTTTAAAATAAGTTATGGAGGCCAAAAACAAAGTAAAAACAGGAATCCTGGGGATCAAGTGAGCACCAAAGCTGACTTTCAACTTGGAGGATTTCTGGAGACCTTGAGCCTCTGTTTTGATGTCTGCATGGTATGTAGGGTCAAGAAATAAACCTAAAGCTTATCCTAGGTAGACAGTTTAATTGGATACCCCTGCATAAAACTGTGAGTCCAACAAACTAGTCTGTCAACATAAGAACATATAAGAACCACCACATAGAATTGATTCTGAGTAAATTTGCCTATTTCTACATTGGTGCTGGAAGAGAGGAAAAGAAAAAAAAAAAATCTCCCTTTAAGAATTTTTAATGAGAAACAAGCCATCATGGCAGGTTGCAGTCTAAATTCAATATGATTTGAAAAACAATGATTTAATTTAAAGTAGTCCCAGGTTGATAGTGCCCCCAAACAGATAGCAAAACAAATGTAAATTCTTCCTAAGGGAAGCATGTCCTTTCTGAGGAATGCAATGTCAACCCATGCTTCAAAGAATTTCCACAAAGTTTGAAGGAACACCTGCTAACAGACAAAAATCACGAATAGTTAAGCATCATCAGTGAGATCCAGCAGAAACAAAAGGCATAAAAATCAAATCCCATAATGAAATTGTCAGACAGGAGTATAATATCTATTTAAAGCAAAAGTGAGGGAGGAGAAGAAATACAAGCAACGAACAAGAGACTAGAAAGGATGACCGACCAAACAACCCAAATAAAAATTAACAAAGGACTTGAATAGACATTTCAAGGAAGATATACACATGGCCAATAAGCGCATGAAAAGATGCTCAACATAATTTATCGTTAGGGAATGCAAGTCAAAATCCTGATGAGATACCACTTCACACCCACTAGGATTGCTAGTATCAGAAAAACTGGAAAACAAGTGTTGACAAGGATGTAGAGAAATCGAAACCTTCATCCATTGCTAGCGGGATTGTAAAATGGTGTGGCTTCTGTGGAAAACAATTTGATGAGTCCTCAAAAAGCTAAGCATAGAATTTCCACATGACCCAGTAATTCTACTCCTAGGTATATACCCAAAGTACCTGAAAGCAGGGACTTAAACAGATACTCGTACACGAGTATTCACTGCAGCACTATTCACAGTAGCCAAAAGATGGAAACAACCCAAGTGTCCATGGACAGATGAATGGATAAACAATGTGTATATACATACAATGGAATATTGTTCGGCCATAAAGAGAAATAAGTTCCGATACATGCTATGACATAGATGAACCTTGAAAACATTATGCTGAAAATAAGTCAGATACAAAAGGACAAATATTGTATGATCCTATTTATATGAAATATCTAGAACAAGCAAATGCATAGAAACCAGAGTAGATTAGTTGGTTACCAGGGTCTAGGGGGAGGGAGAAAGAGGGAGTTACTACTTAAGGGGTACTGAGTTTCTATTTGAAGTGATGAAAAAATTTTGGACATAGATAGTGGTGATGGTTGCACAACATGGTGAATATAATTAAAGTCACTGAATTATATATGTCTTAGTCATCTAGTGCTGCTGTAACAGAAATACCACAAGTGGGTGGCTTTAACAAGGAGAAATTTATTTCTTCACAGTAAAGTAGGCTAAAGGTCCAAATTCAGGGCGTCAGCTCCAGGGGAAGGCTTTCTCTCTCTGTTGGCCTTCTCATCAATGTTCCTCCAGACTAGGAGCTTCTCCACACAGGGACCCCAGGTCCAAAGAACATGCTCTGCTCCTGGCACTGCTTTCTTGGTGGTATGAGGTCCCCCTGTCTCTCTGCTCACTTTTCTCTTTTATCTCAAGAGATTGCCTCAGGACACAATCCAATCTTGTAGACTGAGTCCTGCCTTACTAACACAACTGCTGCCCATCCTCCCTCATTAATGTCATAGAGGCAGGATTTCCAACATATAGGAAAATCACACAATACAGGGAATCACGGCCTAGCCAAAATGACACACACATTTTTTGGGGGGACATAATTCAATCCATGACAATATACTTAAAAATGGAAGGAAGAGATATTATAAAGGGGCATGACAAAACTTTGGGGGTTGATGGATATGTTTATTATTCTGGTTGTAGTGATGGTTTCATAAATGTATATGTCAAACTCTTCACTTTAAATATGTGTGATTTATTGCATGCCAATTATACCTCTATAAAGCTGTTAAAAATAGTATCTAGTTAATAGGGTTATTTTGGGGATTAATTGAGAATAATGTATATAAAGCACTTAGCACAGTGTCATGTGTATTTTAGTAAATAATGATTACTATTATTGATATTACTACCTGTATTATCACTTTATTAATATTATAAAAGCACCATTCAAAAACTAAGATTTCAAAATTTATAATCTTAATTTTGGGTTGATGCTTATTATAATAATAATAAAACTGTAATACAGATAATAAAATTAAATAGCCGTACTACTTCAAATCCTCCATAAATTAAGATTTATCTCTATTTAGACTAGAAAGTAATCAAGCAGAAAACTTTGTACCTTGATGTCTAAGAGGATAGTCATCATAAAACTGATCAAATATACCTACTTGTTTAAGCTTATTGTAATGAATTAGAGATTCCTATTTAATAAATCTTGCATGACTTCTTCAAAATGTTGGCAAATACGTTAATTTAGTAATTAAAAGTGGTCAAACAAAATAATGGTTCCTTCTCCTACTAAATATTTGAATAATTTTACCTTCTTGCTATTTCAAAAATTGAAATAAATCCTTTATATGACTTCTATTGCTGTAATAGTTTAGATTTTTACAAATATTAGCATCTTGAAGACAAGATAACTAGCTGTAACTTCAAGTTTCTTCTTTTTCTAATGTGTGGAAATATATTTCATGATAAAGAATTTTCAGTGTGGTTCTGTTTATCTTGTTTTTTGTCTCTTTTACTCTGTGAATATTTTTGACTATTTGTTTTTTGGGTTTTTTTTTTTTTAAGTACAAAGAACTCAAGAGCCCAACAGTCAGTATTCAGTTACAGATTTTAAAAAGATGTTTTCCATTGAAGAAGAAAGCCTTGTGATTAGTCCTTTAAGGGCAGAGTGGTGGAAACAAGCAGGACCAAATCTGATAATGACAGAAACTTTGGAACATCTAAATACAGATTTGTGTCACAATTATCTATCTTCTGACAATACTAAAAAGGAGATACTTTTGCCTACAAAGTTGCTTCAATTAGAATGTGAGTACATAATAATAACTGTTACTTTTGTGAACATTTTCAGATTGAAAAAAATGTTAGGTACTAGGTTTCCTTTCACTAGGTGATTATGAAAATATAACTAAGCTCCAGGATTCAGTACTGGCCCTGACTCGGCCAGAATTTATGACTTGGGCCTCTCTAGGCCCCACTTTTTTTTCCATGAAAAAAATGAGGAAATTTGACCAGCTAATCCTAAAATCTTTTTCTGTTCTAAAATCCTTCAGTCTCTGTTTTTAAATTTCTAGCAACTTTCAGTTAAAATTGCTTTGTTTCATTTTATAAATGATTAATTTCTAGCCGAGATTCTGTTCACATCAGCCTAGCTGCAAATCAGCATATTGCCATGACTCTTATTTTTTGGCCTGACAGCTGAGTTTTGAGTGTTTGATAATATTTAGTAATCTCCCTTCAACAATAGAAAACTTTCTTTTTTATTAAAATATTTAACAATTTAGCATTTTTTACTTGTACAGTTTATGAAGGCAAACATGTCTGTTTGAGTATTTTTTTAATTATTTTGGTTGCTAGATATGCCATTATAGTAAATGGAACAAACTCAGCCTGAATTGTATCTTTATGAAGTATACATGTATTGTTATTCAATTAGTTTGTATAATAATTAATAAATTTTGATTTTAAAGGAGCTGGGAAAGTTTATTATAAAGTAGTTAATATATTTAAAAGTGAATTTAAGAAATTATTATGTAGGTTGGGAGACAGGTCTGAAGAGATAAGGAATGGGGTAAAAATTGTTATCAGCAAGGGCTGTTTGAAAGACAGATGGCATAGAGGGTTTGGGACTTGGTAGGAAGAAGAATAAATAAACAGATTATTTCAATCAAATACACACTCTATACTAAGGCCTAGATGATTACCTATGGTAGGATAAGAATTTTTAAAAAGATACCATCCACATACCATACAAATCACCTATTTAAAGTATAGAATTCAATAGTGTTTAGAGTATTCAGAGTTGTATAACCATCATCATAGTCAGTTATAGTACAAAGGAAGCTCCATGCTCATTAGGAGTCATTCTCCTTTTTTCTCCAACCCCCAGCCATAGAGCCACTAATCAACGCTCTGTCTCTATAGATTTGCTTATTGTGGACATTTCATATAAGTCGATAAGTGGAATCACATAATATGTGGCCTGTTGTGACTTCTTTCACTTAGCATGTTTTCAAAGTTCATCTGTGTTGTAGCATGTTGTCCAAATGGCATGGTGACAGCATCAGACCTCCTGTCTAACTTCACAAGGAGGACGGAGAATCAAGTTCAGTGGCCCAAGGCTGATTCCTATGAGGCAGAGGCAGGTCAGACACACCTCCTCTCTCCAATCTTTTTATCAGTTCTGACACCAGCTGTCCCTCCCATAGCACTCTCTGCTTCTCTGTCAGGCTTGATAATTCATTGCAATGGCCACACAGAACTCACAGCCATACTCACAGTTATGGGGTTTATTAGGGAAGTAACAGGTTACAATTCAGAATTAGGAATGACTCAGGATACAGTTCTTCCATCAGGACAGCCTCTTCTCAGCAGTGTCTGGAAACAGGCCTTTCTCTGGATCTGGGCCTCTCGGCCCCTTGGCTAAGCCTCTGCCCTGCTTGGGCAAGCATTACAAAGCTCTTTAGCTCAGCCAGCAAGTGCTTGGAGGTACCCTACTCCACCAGAAAGCCTGCCCAAAGACTCTCAGCTCTCTTGTTCGATAGGTCAGCACACTCACTGTAACCACCTTGCTCTGTAGGCTGGGAAGCCCACTGTGCCATCTCATGCCAGTTTCCTGGTTCTGCTGCTGCCATTGCTCTGCTGCTGCTTCGTGCAGTCTTGTGCCATCTCCAGTGTTGACAGCTCTCTCTCTGTCTCCTGGGTCTAGGAGGTTCTCAGTGCAAGGACCAAAGGATGTGCTCCACTCCCATCTCTTCTAGTTGGTGGTAGTGAGGTCCCCCCTGTCCACCTCTGGGATGGTTCGTTTTAAGCCTAGCAGGATGGCAAAACTGACCAATCCCCTTGTTAGGGTTTAATACACCTTATTTTCATGGTCCCACCCCCACCTTATTTGTACTATTAGCACCTTATTTGTATTATTAACAAGTTATCCAATCCCCTTGGTTGGCCACAAGCTCCTCATTTGCATACCTCCCACCCAGTGATTTGGTGGGAGTTACAAGACCATGGTGAGAAAGGCCATATAAAAGCAATCCATTGCACCACATGACTCTTCTAGCCATGGTTCTTTCATACTTGGAGGATAATTTATCCTACCAATCATTTTCCAGTCCAAAACAATTATTAACAATCAGCCCTTCAGGAGGACAGAGTCCTCAGGTTGAGGTTACTCAGGTACCAGCCATTTAGGTCTGCTGCAGGTATCCATCTGATCTGGTCAGGTTCTCTGAGTCATCTTGTCTTCACCTTTTCTGGCCTCTGATAAAATTTAACTGAGAGATTATTCCCTTGCTGTGAGCCTCATGAGGTATCAGTATAACACAACCTTTTTGGGGACTTTAGCCTAGCAGTGACTCCCCCTTATTCCACTCTTTCACAGTTACTGCTTCTACAAGTTTTTATAATCACAGTTAACCCTGTTAACAGTCAGCACTCAGAACTGAATCATATAATCGTATCAGCATCTTCCCCACCCTCTCTTTCCCAGACCCACCAGGAAAAGAGGAAACTATTCATTGGGGATCCTCTCTTGTCTCCCTCATTTTGAGTGTAAGCACACCCATGAAAGTATGTCAGTCAGCCACTTTGTGCCTTTATTTCGTCTAGTTTTAGATAGCCAATGTTAAAGTTGCCCATCCCTGTCGAGCCAGTACTCTGAGGAGACAAGCATGTTCCTTTATCTGAAGAATCTTCTGTTCCAGATAGAACTTTGAGCAACTGCATACAGAAGCAAAGTACAGTCCAGAGCAAGCCATCAAATTGCAGCAATCTACACCAGCTCCCAGTGTCAAATATATCACTTTCTCTTCCCCTTTCACCTGGGGCCAGGTCATCTCATCCCCATTCAGTTGTGTCAGCTCATCCCTAGCTACCCAAGCTAGGTCAGTGGGTACCAGCCGTAAGCTCAAGAGTCCACACACCTCCCTGTACTTCAGACCAGCTGACCCCTTCTCTCTCTTACAATGGCCACCTGGGCTAGGTCAACTGGTTTTAAAGGCACGTGTCCAAACTCAGCCGTCTCTTCGTTGCTACACCTCCCCAACTTCCGCTCATCTCAGGGCCCCAGGTGGTCACCTCAGGTGAGCATAGCAGGCTGTCTACTCACCAGCTCCCTTTAACTTCCAGTCCTGGAAGGGGGTTCTTTTGATGGGCACTGACTTCCTGCCTCGATGCATCCAACGGGCAAACTTGCTAAGAATTCAAAGAGTAAAACAATCATTTTTTTTTTTGCAGGTCCTTCCTTCAAATACCAATTTCCTGCTCTTTCAGCAGTTCTGGGTGGGTCTGCATGTCTTTTCAAATGCGAATTTCTGGACTCTGAAGGTTCTGGGTGCGGCTCAGGGTTTCAGCCTAAGCACCCAATACTCTACACAAAGGAGTACTGCATTCCAACCAACAGCCTGTGTTTCTTTCAGGCAAACCCTAGTTCCCCTTTTAGCATATCCAATCATGTATTAGCTGAAGGCATAGTTACATGCTGTCTGTAATCTATAATACCCAATATTCATTTCCATCATACAGTTAGGTCTGTGTTATAACAGTAGGTAGGAAAAACATTCAATATCCATAGTACATTTCAGATAAGCACATAACCCTTTGAAAACATTACACTTTCAGCTTTTCTTCTCCACACCTTAACTATCTTCCCATTCATTTGCATATGGCCTTGGGCCTCTGGCTGGGTGGAACCAGAAGACCCTGGCCCCCTATCAGTCATCTTGTTTACCCAGCCTGGCTTTTGCCCCAAGCCACTTCAGATGCAGTTTTTCTCCCCTCAGCTGCAGAATAACACCTCTTACTTTCCTTTCAGCCATTTCAGATAACAAAGTAACCATCTAAGAATCAAAACTTTCACTCCCCACACCCTTTCATCCTATCTCTTCCAAAGTCCCATAATTCCATGAGTCTGGAGCCATTGCAACAAATCCTGCTTCTGATGCCAACTGTAGAAATGACACTACAGCATTGTCAGAACTCATCTAACCTCACGAGGGGGAAGGAGAATCAAGATCAACAGCCCAAGGCTGATTCTATGAGGCGGAGGGAGGTTGGACATACCTCCTCTCTCCAACCTTTTTACCAATTCTGACACCAGCCATCCCTCCCATGGTATACTCTACTTCTCTGTTGGGTTCAATTTGTTGCAGTTGATTCATTGCAAATGCGATTCACTGCAGTGGCTACACAGAACTCACAGACCACAGTCACAATTATGGGGTGTATTAGGGAAGTAATAGGTTACAATTCAGGATCAGGAATGACTCAGGATACAGTTCTTCAATCAGGAAAGCCTCTTAGCCATGCCCACAGGCAGGCCTCTCTTGGCCCTCGGCCTCTTGGCCCCTTGGCCTGGCCTCTGCCCTACTCAGGCAAGTGTTACAGAGCTCTTTAGCTCTGCCAATAAGTGCTTGGGGGCACCCCACTCCACCAGGAAGCCTCCTGCCCGAAGGCTCTCAGCTCTCTCGTTCGGTAGGTTGGCACACCCACTGTGACCACTTGCTCCGTGGGCTGGGAGGCCCACTGTGCTGTCTTGCACCAGTCTCTTGGTTCTGCTGCTGCTGTTTCTCTGCTGCTGCTTCCTGCCATCCTGTGTTGTCCCTGGTGTTACAGCTCTCTCTCTTTCTCTCTGTCTCCTGGGTCTAGGAAGTTCTCAGTGCAGGGACTCCAGGTCCGAAGGATGCTCTCCGCTCCCATCTGTTCTTCTTGGTGGTAATGAGGTCCCCCCATCTGCCTTTGGGATGGCTCATTTTAACTGTAGTGGGATGGCAAAACTGACCAATCCCCTCATTAGGGTTCCATATACCTTATTTTCATGGTCCCACCCCCACAAGGGTACCATGCACCTTACTTACATTTTTAGCAAGCTATCCAATCCCCTTGGTTGGCCATAAACACCTCGTCTGCATAGTCCCACCCAGCCATTTGGTGGGAGTTACAAGACCACGAGGAGAAAGGCCATATAAAAGTGATCAATCATACTGCACGTGTATATATTATATGAAGTATTGTTCAAACCTTTTGCCCATATTTTAATTGGGTTCCTTTCTTTAAATTGAGTTGTAGAAGTTCTTTATATATTTTTAGGATACAATTTTTTGTCAGGTATATGTATTGTAAGTATTTTCTCCCAGTCTGTGGCTTCCTAGTACATAGGTTTTTAACCCTTGTAGTAACTGTTATTTCCAAGGCTATGACTCATTGCAAACTTATTGGCAAATAGATTTTTTTTTTCTGGAATTCCTTCTTTGCTTGGTATCCTAGGTCCTTTAGTATAAAAAAGGTGCTGAATTTTTATCTCTTTGTAAAAGTTATTTTATATGTATACCAAAAATTGATCTTCAAAATTGTAAACAAAGTACTTCTAAGGGTCAAATTATATTAATAAGAAACCACAACCAAAAATTATCCTACTATCCTAATAGAATACTCATTTAGGCATGGAAGTCATTTGGTTATTTTTTATTTTCTGTTTTCAGCATGGCTAGAAGATAAAAGTTGTTCTTTACTTAGTCTACGTATTACTGAGAAGTCTGCAAATGGTCATTTATCATTTCCACAAAGGAGTTCATCTCTGGCAAAAGAAGTACCAGCTCTGTGTTTTCCTAATAAATGTATCTCTATTAAAAGACCAACAAAAGAAGAAAAACCAAAGAATGATCCAGAGCTAGATTATAGAATAATCCAAAAGAAAGAAAATAAAGATCACTTTGAACTTGATTGCACAGTACCATCTATTGAATCATGCTCTTCTTCAAGAATTGAAAAAGTATCTTTTGAACATGGTAAAAAACGAGAGAATAATTTGGACCTTTTGAGTGACTTTATTATGCTGCGAAATAAATATAAGACTTGCATCTCAAAGACAGAAGTTACAAATAGTGATGAAAAAGATGGTGGGTAATTCAGTAATATTTTGGCATAAATATGATAGTGTCAAGGACTAAATGCTAATTTATTATAGAAAGCAAAGAAATAAAACTCTTCAAAATAGAATATTATGTTTCATAGTCAAAGAAAATGTCATTGACTCAAGATGCTTGTTTATTAAGATGATTTAGATATAGATGTGTATTTTCTGTACAGTTAAAAAGTGCATTTGAATTGGCAAGAAAAGCTACTACTTATAAAACTTGCTTTCTGCAACTTGGCCATACATACATAGTATTTCTAACATTTTTTGATCATTCTGCCATTCTCTTTTTTTTACCTGTCATTATATCTTAGTATTTTAACTTATATTTTAATATGTACTTACAGAACTTCTTTGCCCATTTAATTTCTTATTACTCTTTTAACCTCACCAGAGTGTCTGTTTGAGTATATAGTTGTCTTACATTCACTGCTTATAACCACATCAGAGGTAGTGTATGTGTCATGTCATTTCACTTCTGGTAAGGAATGGGCATGCTAGAATAAGTTTGACACGGGTTACCTTGATGCAGCATAGACACACATAAATATTTATATGTTAGATATAGCATACTTAGCCCTTGGTGCTCTATATACTATCAATGTACACAAGATTGTGAGTCCTTAATGTCATAATGGTTCCATATACCTTTCCAAAAGACATAACAGCCTTTTATAGGTTTACTTAAAGTGGTCAATCAGTATATTTTCCACAGTGAAAAATTCTGCAAAAAATTCAGAGTAATAGTCAAAGGTTCATGAATCGTGTGATCCTTTACATCTGTATGAGCCCTGATGGCACAGTGGTTAAGAGCTCGGCTGCTATCCAAAATGTTGGCGGTTTGAATCCACCAGCCACTCCTTGGAAACCCTATAGGGCAGTTCTACTGTGTCGTGTAGGGTCACTGTGAGTCAGAATTGTCTCAACAGCAATGGGTTTTTTATATTTCTATATATTCACCATAAAATTTCTTCTAATGTAATAGAAAGAAATTTCTTTTTATGTAATCGACCACCATATAATTTATAAACTTGGTGACAATGCTATATGTAACTGAGATCTTTCTAACCAATATTTGCTTTGTTACACAGAGCATAACTTCTATATAAAAGAATAAGCAAAATATAAAGAATTGTCTTATAAATATGATACAGAAATAGGAATTTTAGGAATCTTTAAAAGATTTGTTATTTTCAGATCTGTTAGTGTTTTCAGATTCTATTCGTATTTAGGGTAAAAAAAAAAACCACTACAAAATTGACACTGACATCCTTTTCTGGTTGCCATACTTACAATACTAGTTTGTGATAGGGTATGTTGGCAAAGAAAATGAGGGAAAGCAGCAGAGGAGAGAGAGAAAAATAACATTTCCCTGTGAAAAGTAGCCATTAATTTACTAAACAGTTAAGGAGTGTTAACGTTAGGGGAGAATGCTTTTGTACTCCTAATGTTTCCTCAACAAGTATTACATTCCTAACCTCTTTGTCCCTTTATGCATCCTCCCCAGAGGAGGTGGAATGAATTATTTGAATCGTAAATTTGGAAAGAAAAAATTTGGCATAAGCTTATGGAATGTGCTGCCCACAAAGAACAAGCATTCTCCCTGCTTCTCTATGCCATGAATCTTTTCTGAGTAGGCCCACCACCACCACCACCATGGGGAATCCTGTCCTAGTCCAGCATAGCCTGTGACTGGATGGGTAAATCTGCTGATTATGGTGTTTATTTAGCAAGCTCATTTGACTCTCTAAGCTCCATTCTCCAACTTAGCCTTTATTAGTAATAGAAGTAATATTTTTGCATATATTTTACTTGTCTTACTTTACAGTTGATTCAGGGACAAGAAAGGATGTTACAACTTACTAGCCCCCTTAAAAAACACAATAATTATATTATTTGATCATAGCTACTCCAATTATTTATAGTTAAGTATTATTTGGAAATAACAACATAAACTAATTTAGGATATTTTACTCTAGTTTTATATTTTTCACTATGTATTTTATGCTCATATATTAAAATGTTTTAAGATAATAATGTTTCTAAAATTACTATCTCTTAATCTCATTATTAAAGGATAATTTTATCTGGAGCCCTGTTAGCGCAGTGGTTAAGAGCTTGACTGCTAACCAAAAGGTCGGCAGTTCGAATCCACTAGCTGCTCCTTGGAAAGCCTATGGGGGCAGTTCTACCCTGTCCTGTAGGGTAACTAGGAGTTGGAACCGACTTGACATCACCTAACATTACAACATTACACATTACTATCTAGTTAATGTAACTAGATATATTTATATATATATATATATATATATATTTGAATTCGCCACAATACCTAGGAAAGAAGGATGGAAACTAACATTTATTGACTGCTCTATGCCAGGCACTAAATTACATATTAGAGATAAATATGGTACTGTGTTTCATCCTGAGAAGCTTACAGTGCAGTGGAGTAGGCTAGACTTAAAGACAGATCATTTCAATACAATGTGGTAAGTGCAGGAGAAAGGTATGCACTGAGTGTTGAAGAGACAAAAAAGAGGGGCACTTTGCTGGCCTGGAAAGTGTAGGCAGTTAACAAGCCTTCTTACAGAAGGTGCCTGAGAGCTAAAAGGAAAGTAGTGAGAATTGGCCTACTTAAAAAAGCATGGAGACAGGAAGGGCTTGGGGCAGAGGAGATGATTCATAGCAGAAGGAAGGGTATGTGGAAAGTCACAGAGAAATGAAGTATAATAGTATGTGCCTTTTATATATTAAGAAGTAGGCGTTTAATCCTTAGAGCAATATTCAAAGTAGGTATATTCAAATTTTATGTATGAGGAAACAGGATAGTGTAAGAACTGAGATTGAAACATTGGTCTGATGCCAAAGTTTTTTCCATCATACCATTCAGCTTACTAACCAGCGTAGTGTTAGGCCTATTGAAACTGAGTGGTTGTTCAGTTTAATACTGATGTGTTCCAAAGAAGAACTTCAGCAATTGTGATCGTATTTTAGATGAAAGCATTTAAGTAAAGCAACATTAAGTTTCTCCTGAACAATTCATCTTAATATTTTTTATTAGAATTTCAAGATAAAGGGGAACATTCTCTGACTCTTCAAGATGAAAGTGCTGTTGTCTGTACTAATAAAACCGTAGAGAAAATAAATCAAGAAAGGGGAGCAGATAATATAATTGAAATTCAAGCATCAGGTATGTTATATGCTTTTAAAATACATTCAGATTTACTCAATTTGAAAGCCCTTTCCTGGGTGTCTAGAACGTACCTCATTTTCCATGTAATTTTCTTCATTCTCTCCTATTTTCAAATTATTTCCAAACCAGGAATGCCCTATTCACTGCCTTTGCTCCTCCCCATCTCCCTACCCAAGTCTATTAGGTGTTCTTTCTTCCTTCATTTAAACTGCTGCTGCTTCCCTAGAATCATCACAGAACAAACTGCAACTTCTCAGACTTTTCTGCCCGGTCTGGTAAATGAACTGCTAGTGATTGCTCTCTTTGTTCTTTTACCCTCAGTCAGGGAGATATAAATAAGTTGCTGTTGATTCCTATATTGATTAAAATTTTGTTCTGTTGTATGGAATAGTCTCTGACTCCTAAAAGAACAGCTTGCTTAAGAACATCATGCTCATTATTAAAATCAATAAGGAAATATGACACTAGTTCTCAAATACCTTTTCCTTCTTTTGGTTCACATTTCCTTATAATCTCTAGATGGCTATGCAGAGGGCCCTGGTGGCACAGCGGGTAAGTGCTTGACTGCTAACCGAAAGGTCAGTGGTTCGAATCCACCAGCCACTCCACAGGAAAAAGATGTGGCAGTCTGCTTCCGTAAAGATTACAGCCTTAGAAATCCTATGGGGCAGTTCTACTCCGTCCTATAGGGTCACTATAAGTCAACTTGACGGCAAAGGATTTAGATGGCTATGCAAATCTTTCAATAATGATATTCTAGTGAAAACGATTGTTAGGATGACATAGGACCAGGCAGTGTTTCGTTCTGTTGTACATAGGGTCACTATGAGTTGGAACCAACTCGACGGCACCTAACAATAATATGAAAACTAGAAATAATTTGTCACTGTTATAACTTTGCTTGGCTTAAGATTTTAAGCTAATAAAGGAGCAAAAAGAAAAAATAATGTGATTCTCTTTATGTGGCTCTTCATACCTGCCATGTTGAATTAGTTACTGCATTAGTTTCTTAAAAGCAAGATAGCCATGAAATTATACTAATTGTTTTTGTTTTGTTTTTACTAGTCTAGTTAGAATAAATATCCTAAAATAAGTTTCTATGCAACCTCATTATTTTAACTCAGAAAAGAATTTGGATATAAGTTCAGGTTTTCATGAAGTAACATGCTTTAATTGGTTTCCACAAAAAGAGCATACCATCTTTATAAAAACACTAATTTTAAGGCTTCTATTTTGCAGATAGCCAGTGCCAAGCATACTGTTTCCTAGAAGCAGCAGCTACTCCTATCTTAAAAAAGCTTGTATGCCTCTGTACTCTCTCTGCTGCTAATTGGAAGTTTGCCACTGTTATCTTTGACCAGTCAAGGTTCCTCTTAAAGGAACAAGAAAAAGTAATAAGTGATACTATTCACCAAGGTGAGTGCAAATAAAAATCATATTATTTAAAAGAGTATAAATTTATGGATTATTGTAGTAAATTAGTAAAAATTGAGTATAGAAGATACAAAAATTACACAGTTATGGATGAAGGCATAACTGTAATTCAGTGTATTATAATACAATATTAAACCAATACTAGAGGCAGAGGCATAACTAGGGTATGGCAGGTATGGCAGGTATTGCACTGGCTGTGGGCTTTTGGTGCCACTGAGCAGTTTCTGTTAATCCAGTACGGCCAGCAGCGTATCTGTGGAAAATGGCGCCTGTAGCAAGCACTGAAATAGTGCCCCATCCAAACATCTGACACCCCTCTTAGATAGCTTTACCATAATATCAGCTTAAAAATACAAGTCAAGTTTGTTAATCTTGTAATTAACACATTACTGTGTTTGAGGAAGGACGTTGGGCCATAGCGGGTTAATAGAAACTGCTCAATGGTGCCACATGCCCAGGGCCAGTGCAATACCCTAGATATGCCACTGCCTACAGGATCAACTAAGTAAGGAGGAAAAGGTATGAACTATCACCTGGTATTTCTTCTTATTGAGACTCCTAATTGACATATATTACTTGACAGATTCCTACTGCAGAAACAAAATTAACCCTATTATAGTTAGCATCTGACCACCCAATCCCCTTCAAAGCAAAGGAAGGGAGAGAATAAATAAATTGATTTAAGTCACTCCTGGACTTTTTACTTCCAGCATAGATAGAGTAACAGGGGCTCGATTTACCTTCCTGCCTGAAATAACTAACTAACCAAACAAACAAAAAACAGACAAACCAGATTTTAAGACTCTGGACATGAGACAATGAAAGACAGTTATTCTTGAGAAATGGAGAACAAATGAGATGAGCCCTAACACTGAGAGAGTTGCTAGGCCTGGTACAGGGAGAGGGACCCGAGGCAGAGCCCAGTGGACTCTGTGAGTTGAGGAAACATACTGAGAGTCTGAGGAGACCAAAGCAGCTGGAGTTCACAGGATAGAATATTAGAGAGGAGAAAGCTTCACAGAGAGAGAATCCTGGAGATCTGCAGAGCACCTCCCTCAAGTATTCAGAAGAGTACTCATTAGAGCATGTATGTGAGGAAACTAACTGAAGTTGCAGAAACAAACCATCTGAAAGGATTAGAGGGAAGAGTGCTCTGTATTCACACAGGACAGGGAATAATGCCTGTTCCCACCAACCAGACTAAAAATATTTATAATCCATGGAACATTGGGTAGAGTACTTAGAAAAAGTCTTACCTCAGTAATTAGCCCTAGATTTAGCACTGCTCTGGACCTACCTACCAAATCACAAAAGCAAGACACAAAGGATCAAACTGTTTCCAAGGAAATTAACTGCATCCCAGAACAAAGCTCAAGAGGATTTATAGGAATACAAAAATATCCAGCACCAAAAACCAAAATAAAAAACCAAACCCATTGCCGTTGAGCCGATTCTGACTCATAGCGACCCTATAGGACAGGGTAGAACTGTCCCATAGGGTTTCCAAGGAGCAGCTGGTGGATTTGAACTGTTGACCTTTTGGTTAGCAGCCAAGCGCTTAACCACTATGCCACCAGGGCTCCATCCAGCACCCAGCAAGGTAAAATTCATAATCCAATCAAAGATTACCAATAAAAGATTATCAAGCATACAAAGCCTGATAATCTGGCAGCCAATCAAAGATTATGAAGCATACAAAGAACCAAAAAAACACAACTCATAATGAAAATAATCAGAATAAACCCAGGTTAAGAGCTCAGCTGCTAACCAAAAGGTCAGCAGTTCGAATCCACCAGCTGCTCCTTGGAAACCCCATGGGGCAGTTCTACTCTGTCATATAAGGTTGCTATGAGTCAGAATCGACTCAAAGGGAAAGGTTTTTTTTTTTTAATAATAATATAAAAAATTATTGTATTTTTTCTGATTTTCGGATGAGATGAAGGAGTGACTCCCCAGGATCAGTCTTACTGGGTCCCTCTGCTTCTTGCGAGAAACCATTGTCAGCTTCTCGTTCTTGGGAAATATGCTGATAACTTCATGTCATTTAAGAAATTCTCAAAACTGGAATGCACAAGAAAATAATGCAGTTTTACAAAATAAAACAGTGAAATCCTTAAAAAAAAAAAAATTAAAAAAATAAACCTAGGACTGATACAGATGATAGAATTATCAGGTAAAGACACTAAAATTGTTATTATACTGGATTCCATATGTGCAAAAAAATTAGAGCCATAAAAAAGATCCAAATCAAATTTCTGGAGACTAAACTACAATGTCTGAGATGAAAAATACACTGGATGAAATTAATGACAGATTACATATTACAGAAGAAAAGATTATGAACTTGAAGGCATAACAATAGAAACTATCTAAAAACACAGGTACATAAAAGAAACCCTTAACAACTTCAATCAAGAAATCAAACGGTGTATTACACTGGGAAAAATCTGCTGCAAAAGACCTCTTTAAAGTGTTAAAAAGCAAAGATGTCACTTTGTTGACTAAAGTGTGCCTGACCCAAGCCATGGTCTTTTCAATCGCCTCATATGCATGTGAAAGCTGGACAATAAAAAAGGAAGATCAAAGAAGAATTTAAATTGTGGTGCTCGTGAAGAATATTGAATATACCATGGACTGCCAGAAGAACTAACAGATCTACCTTGGATGAAGTACAGCCAGAATGCTCCTTAGAAGTGAGGATGGCGAGACTTTGTCTTGCTTACTTTGGACACATCACCAGGAAAGACCAATAGCTAGAAAAGGAGATTATGTTTGGTAAAATGGAGGATCAGTGAAAATGAGAGAAACCCTCCATGAGATGGACTGCCATGATGGCTGCAACAATGGGCTCAAAAATACTAAAGACTGTGAGGATGGTGTAGGACCGGGCAATATTTCCTTCTCTCACACATAAAGATGCCATGAGTCAGAGCCGACTCGAAGGCAACTAACAATAACAACATCTCTGAAGTATTATGGAGGATAAGAAATGAACATGGTTTTGGGTATCCAACTGGAACAATACTGCCTTAATCCTGAGCAAGTGATATACTTTCTATACTTGATACACTTTCATTGACCCCAGAGTTGAGGTAAGGCTAAACCTACAAGTAAAGGTTAAGTAAACCTACATTAAAAGACCAAAAAAGTCAGACAGGTCACTTCCCACAACGGGCTTCCTATTCTGTACTCTATTTTTCATACACTTTTATATTCCAGTTCCCTAAATCTGGTTTTTCTGGTCTATTCTCATCCTGTCCAGGTCATGACTGACTTGTTCCCATAGCCCTTCCAAGGGCTAGATATACTACCCATAACAGATTCTCCTGTTGCCGCTGATTCCAAATGCCTGCTACCGATTTGCCTTGATCTGCATTGATTAAATCAGCAATTTTCAAACTTTATAACACAACTCTTTGTTCAAATAAATATTCAACTGGATCCCAATATATAAAAGTGGAGCTACTTTGATTAAATGGGGCAGTGGGCCTACAGCCCTGTCTCATTTTTATGTGTAGTTAAATCTATCATCTTCAAAAAGCTCTGGAACTACACAGAACACACTAATTAGGCAATTGGCCTGTCCCTGTGAATACATCTCCTGTTTGAGTCATATCATTGGACAAATATTCCCAAGTATCCATTTCCTTTTCAAGGTATTGCTTTATGTTATGATTTATCTTAACCAGTTGGCAAGGTATACTTTTAATTTTTTGTTTCATAACTGAGAATCATTGAATGTTTTTTTCCACCAAGAGTAGAAATAATTGGATATTCTTTGGAAGCATCCAGGGCATAAGCTCTAAGGTTAGCTGTATAGGTTTAAATGCCAGCTCCACCATTTATTTACTAATTGACCTGCAGTTACTTAACCTTGTTAAGACTATTTACTCATCCACAAAATAAAAAATGATAATAAACTTGCCTTATAGGGTTGTTGTATGGATTCAATAAAATAATCAGCTTATGTTCAGCATGGCACATAAGAAAGCACTCAATAATAAGTGTTAGCTATTATTATTTAGGAGCCCTGGTGGTGTAGTGGTTAAGAGCTCGGCTGCTAACCAAAAGGTAGGCAGTTCAAATCCACCAGCTGCTCCTTGGAAGCCCTATGGGGCAGTTCTATTCTGTCCTATAGAGTTGCTATGAGTCCGAACCGACTCGACGGCACCTAACAACAACATTATTATTTAGCATTATGATGCATATATACTAATATACTCTGTTTTTAAATATGTTTTTGCTTACTTAGGTACAAATGATGAAAGAGAAATGACGTTCAAGCATGCTGCTCTCTTACACCTTCTGGTAACAATTAGAGATGTCCTTTTAACGTGTAGCTTGGACACAGCATTGGGTTGGTGGGAAAATTTGTATTTCCGGTTTTTTGTTTGTTTGTTTGTTTCCCTATTGAAATATTTCATCTAAAATAAGGTTTATTTTTCTGAAAAAGGAGCACCTTATAAAAAATTAGTAACCTTCTTTTGCTTCTACTGCACTAAACATTATATACATTTTGACATAATTATAATGGAATATATATTTTGTTCTGATTACATGCATAAAAATAAATGTCTTCAACAACTGTCATCACCTGGGAAAACAGATTTTATCTCTAATATAGGCCTAAATTACAGTGTCCTAATGGCTGTAAGCAGATTTGATTAGTAATCATTATTATACACTACTTTATACATTAATTGTATTTATTTGTTGTTGTAAAAATATATATAATGCAACATTTGTCAATTCAACATTTTTCTGGTGTTCAGTTTAGTGGTATCAATTACATTAATCATGTTATGCACTGGTGTTCAGTTTAGTGGTATCAATTACATTAATCATGTTATGCAACCATTACCCATAATCGTTGCCAAATTTCCCACTGCTTCCCAAACAATGATTCCCCCTTTCTCCATCTCTCCCTCCCCTGGTAATCACTGATAAACTTTGGTTTCTATACATCATGCACTACTTTTAAATGTAAGAGGTGACATTTTGCCGTATACATTTTGGGGGCTTATCAAATGTTTGTGGCTATGAATCTTTGCTAGATAAAATATAATTAAATTATAAGTAGTAAGATCTTTTGAAATTTCTTTTTTTTTTTTTTTGTTTAGTTTAGTTTAGTGGATAAATTAGAATATGAATTACCTGAGTAATTAAAAAACCAACTCTTTTGAACATATTGGAAATTTTGAACACTTCGGACGTTTTTTCTAAACTATCAAAGTCATTTACATATTTATCTTACTACATTACTGCTTTAGGCCCCTAACTGCAGGATTATTTAGACTTGTTTGGTAATTGGATATTCTCACAGGATTATGTTTTATAATTTAGAATTTCTGGAACCTATTTCATATATAAAGTAAAAATAAATTTTCTCAGATCTATAACCCAGACATTCATTTGAAGCCAGGTATTATAACTAACTTACAGCTACCTTTAGAAAGCCCAATATAGTGCTTTTCCATTCTTCTCCAGTTAGACCACTTGGGTGTTGATGCTGGACCAGGTTATCTTTTCTCCATCCCCAGACAAGAAAGGATTGGAACTATAGTACTAGTTTATAGTACCTGGAAGTAGTATAAAGGTGTAGTGTCATATGGCCTTCTATTTAGTACCTGTCTTCATTATACTTCTCAGCTTTCATAAAAGATTATCAGTCTTCCCAACATCTGAGCTCACTATTAAAGCATAGTTTTAAGACAGAATATCAAAGTATAGACTGAGCTCCTAGTGCTGTAGAGAGAATACAAATATGACTCACTGCTGCTCAATTCTTATCAAAGCCTTAGATTAGAGAAATAATATTTATGGAGGATTGCTTGAAATATGTTCACCTTTAAGCACTCTACAATTTACCCTAGAATTAAGTGAGACCATTGAGAGCTATATACTTGGACTGAATTGGTTTTGCTCCTCAAAGAAATACATTGACTAAATCATACTTTGACATTACTATCTAGGTACCTTGAAGAACACTATAAAAGTAAAACCTTTGATGGGAAATTAACTTCTTAAACTCTAGGTAGCAAGCTATATGAATCACATAACTCCCTTGGACATTTTTAGTGGAGAGCTTTCTCACTCCTCTAAACCAAAAACCAAACTCATTGTCAAGTCAGTTCCAAGTCATAGAGACCCTATAGGACAGAGTAGAACTACCCCACAGGGTTTCCAAAGCTGTAATCTTTATGGAAGCAGACTGGCACATCTTTCTCCCGTGGAGCGGCTGGTGGGTTCAAACCGCTTACCTTTCAGTTAGCAAGCCAAGCACTTAACCACTGCACCACCAGAGAGCCCCTCATTCCTCTATACCTCTTGAAATCAAGGGGCATTTTAGGTTGTCCTCCTTTCCTTCTGTCCCTATAATGGTAGGGGAACAAAGGTCTGTGGGGGTCTGGCTGCCTGCCCTGCTCCCTCCCAAGTATCTATATTTTCTCCTAGCTTCCAGTTTGCTGTGGCCCCCTCAGTAGCAAGGTATAGAGGTTAAGGTGTAGCATTCCCCTCTGGATTTAATCCAGAAATAAATTCAGTATAGTGTAATGGGTAGTATAGTAGAGATACACAGTGGTGGCACGAAGGATGGAGACTGCTACCCTTAGGCTGAATATTAAAAATAATAATAAGTAGGAGTCTGTCAAGTAGACAAAGTATAAAGGGTATTCTAGATAGAATTAAGAGCCTGCAGGAATGGCCCACTTGAGGGTGCTGCAGAAGTTCCATTTGGCTAGACTGAAGAATACAATGCGGAAAGTAAGACGATTTAAGCCTGGAGAAGTAAGCAAGAGCCAAATCATGAAGAGCATTTTAAGCTACACAGAAAAAATTTGAGTTTTATCCCGTAGATGACAAGGAGCCATTGAAACAATGACGCTGCTGGGTTAGATTTGTCTTTTAGAAGGTTAAATCTGGTAGTAGTACAGAGAATCATTGGAAGTTTGGAGAATAGGAGGCAGAAACAATGTAAGACAATTAGTAAATTGCCCATCAGTCTAACGGTACTAATATAAAATTAGAGTTTAATATGCACGTTAAACATAAAGTATGTGAACTTTAATGTTAAAGATTTTAAATTTATTATTTCTTTTATTACCCAAATATTCATTGAACATCTGATCTACATAAGTTACTATACCAGGTGCTCTACTGGAGTTATTTACACAGCTCACTGTGCAGCAGAATCACCTAGAGAGCTCTTTAGACAGAAATCCCTGGGACCCGATCTAGATTTACTGAATATGAATCTTCAAGGATGGGTCTCAACAATGTGTTTAAAAATTGCCCTTAGTGAGTCTCAATTTAGGCACTACTGTTTTAGCAGATTTATACAAATTAATATGTATAAATATCACAGATCCAATCCTGAAAGCTTATAGACTAGTGAGGTTGATAAGTCATATACATAAATAACCAGAAATCAGGTACACAGTATTACACTGGATAAAAGTTATACAGATAAAATACCAGGAAAATTCCAGTGAAATGTCATTTTAACAAAACTAGCATATAAGTATTGGTCCTGGGATTTAGGAAGAATGCAATAGCATTCAATAAGCAATGTTGTTATTGTGTGCCGTAGAGTCGATTCTGACTCACAGCGACCCTATAGGACAGAACAGAATTGCCCCATAGCATTTCCACGGCTATAATTTTTGTAGTAGCAAACAGCTAGTTTTTTCTCCTGAGGAGCCGCTGGTGGGCTTGGTTGGCAGCTGAGCACTTAACCATTACGCCACCAGGGTTCTTGTGTAAGCCATAAAGGCAGGAAAAACTAGGATGTATTCAGAGAATATATAGAATATATCCAGAATATTGGGGTTATGTAGCTTAAAAGAGACATTTGGTACATATTTTTCAGTTTCACTCAATTTTAAGGTTTTTGTTAGTTGATATATTGGATTAAAATCAGAAAAGGATTGAAGGAAATTTTAACTTTCTTTATCTTGACTCATATTTCCTTTCAGTGTTTTACCATAGAGTTTCCCAAAGGACAAAAAGATATTTTTTCTTTATACTTTTGTTTTTAACAGGTTATTTGTCAAATGCAAAAGATGTCTACAAAAGCATTTTAGGCTCCTATTTGGATGACATTTGGAGACAGCTGGAGATTGTACATTTTACTAGAAAAAAAAATCCTGAAACCAACTACAAGATACAAGAATTGCAATGTCAGATACTAAGTTGGATGCAAATGCAACAGCAAATTAAGGTTAACTTTTAGAATAAAGCAGATAAAATAATCAGTTTAAATAAGAATTGTATATAATATTTTTGCATTTAACTTTGAAATTGTGAAATAGTCTGTATTATTTGGACTGTTGACAGTTTTCTCCTTAAGTAAGTTAATGGAAGAGAATCAGACCAACAGATAAGATGATTTGCATCTTATTCATATGTCTTGAATTAAAAAGTACTTTAATTTTGATTATACACAAATTTCTATGGATTGGTTCTCCAGTTGTCAAAGATTTTGCCTGGTATTTGTAAGTCCATGAACATATAGACAATAATAGAACTACAACAATTTATTTTTAGATATTGAGCCAGAATCTCGTATGATTCTATTTTTTAAAAAGTGGGGAACTTAGGCCTTGGAAATCATTTACTCACCTTTCCTCAAGTGTATTATGGTTGCATTAATAAAGATACAAGAGAAAATGCTTTAAAAAATTTTTTTTTCAACCAGAAAAGCACTTCAAATAGTTTACACTAAATCTGCATACAAATTTCTATGGTCTTTTTCTTCTCCATCCTCCCCTATATCTTTATCTCCAACTTTATAGTTTCTTCAGTAACTTGCTTAAGTCATTAAAATAAATTAAATCATTGAGTAAGAAGTTTAAAACTGGAACTGACTTGCTGTCCACCTCCCTGCCAAAAAAAAACTGTAATGGTAAGTAGGAAAATATAGCAGCAAGTCATTGATTTTCTCCAAAAAATTCAAACATATCTGGGTTAAATTTAACAATACAGGCAGAGATAACTTATGTATTGATAGGATAACCTATATGGGAATACTTGAGGACTGCTAAGAGAATGCCCTAAACCAAAATATTTCACTCATGGTTGCTTGATCTTACCAGAGTTTATTCCTTTGTGTTTAAGCGTTGACATCTTTTAAAACACAAATACTTTGCAATCTTGTTGTCACTGGTTTCATGTAACCAGTTAAGTTGGTTATTTTGTCATTGTGGCTAAACGATGGAAAAGAATAACCATTCAGATATACGTATTTACAAAACCTTTATTTTTGATTAGGTGCTGATTATAATAAGAATGGACTCAGATGGTGAAAAACATTTACTCATTAAAATGCTTAACAAAATAGACGGTAGGAGGTTTTAAATTATGCTTCATTTGATAACAAATGCTTACACATATCAAACGTATTGATCTAACTAGTTTTTTTGTTAAATATAATTCATATACCATAAAACTCACCGTTTAAAAGTATACAACTCAGAGGGATATAACCAGTTTTTAAATCAATCTGAACTATAAATTTGAGATATAAATATACTATAATGTATATATATTTGTTATTATTAATAATTGAACACTTTTTATCGATTGCCTACTAGCTGCTAAATAATGCTGGCTACTTACATACAGCACCTCTATGAAGAGGTTTTATTAAGTCAGTCACAAATAAAGAAACAAAACTTCATAAAGGTGATGTGGCAGGCCAAAGCTTATAGGTAGTAAGTGAGGGTGTCAGGATTTGAACCTGTCAAGTAAAGTAAACATGAAATTATTAAGTATTACTCTTCATTATTACATCACACCTTTGTCAACCTTACAGTTTATAAAATAAAGTAATACAGTGTACAATTTATTTGAACTAGAATTAGCTCTTCTTAAATCAATGATGTCTACCAAAAATAAACTGTATATGTGGGTACAGACTTTTAAAAAATTTATTATATTCTATTAAAAATAAGTAAAATAAGAAATATAAATTATAATTTAAAAACAGGAGTGAATCTAAACAGACAGTGTCCAATAAGTCTTCTGCTTCTTATTAAAAAAAAAAAAAAGTACTCATAGCACATTAAAATTCAGTCTCTTGCTGTTTAGTTATGTACTTAAATTTTTGGCTGAAGAAAAGAGTAAAATCCACCACAGTTTTTAGCAAAATAAAATTATCTGTGCAGAGTTGATGAGCGTTTAAATTTGATTACTTTAAAATTAAGTTTTGATCCATTTTATTATTTCATATAATAAATTGAGAATGTCCATGTTCTCCATACATACACCCACTCCAGGAATACTGCTTATGATTTTAACTTTTTAATATCCCAGCTTAGCAATATATCTTTATCCAGCAAACTGTATTCTAAGCAGTTTCCTTGTTCACATACCTTTAATTCATTTTTATGGTATTAAAGTATATGACACATCAAAAAAAGTATATATGGATAAGAACACTGAAAAAACTTTTTTGTATTACTCTTTTTTTTTCCAACAGGTTTAACATTGACTGTCCTTGATTCAAATGAAAGAAAAGGTTCCCTGGAATCTAAAGCTGTTTTAAATGGGTAAAAAAGTATTTCGTCATCTATGAGGAGCAAACATGCCAGTTCCACAGGAAAAAGCAAAATTTCTCTCCTAGAATTTAACTTAAAAAGTTTAACAAAATCTGAGATTAATCAATGTCTCTACCCTCTTCTTGAAAAATGCTTTATATAGAACACTTTAACTGAGATCATTCGTGTGTATTACATATTATTGTTGTCCAGAATTTTAGTTCTGTCTTGTTTTTGTATCCCCAATTTATCATTATTATTGTTATTATTACTTACTACAGGAAATGCCTCTTTTACTTACTCTTGTATTTACTAGTTTCTTTGCTCAGCATTCTTTTTTACATCTCCTTCCATTCTGCTGGGTTCTCCTTCTTCCTGAACTACATTCTTTAGAAAGTCTTTCCATGAGGGCCTGCTAATGATAAAGTTAGTGTTGACTTATCTGAAAATATCTTTATTTTGTTTTATTTTATGTAAATAAATTATCATTTTCTTATATTAGGATCCAAATAATAAAAAGAGAAGATGTAAACAAATAGAAGCCCATAAAAGTTGGACATAAATAATTTTTAAATTTTATATTGCCCTAGATAGAAAGCAGTAATGGAGAATTTTAATTACAGTAGGTGCTACGTTATATGAAATTTGAAGATGAGAAAACTAAACTTATGATATTTAAGTGTCCATCTTTTTGTTGTTGTGAAATCACTCAGGAAGCCTATTGAGAAAAAATAACCTCATTTCAGAGTTGTCAGATAATATTCTCTTATATAGATCTCAAAGATTAAAACCTTATATTTATATGAAAATGAGATTGTTATTAATAGTACTCAAGTAATAAAATTAAGATCCCTTGCATTTGAGGATGTAAAATAGTCCACACAGTTTTTTATATACTGATATATATATATACATATAGATAGATATAGATATATCTGTATATATATATATGATCATCAAAAAGAAAGATAAAAAGAGATAAATACAAATGGAGAGCAAATCAATAGAAAATATACCAGTGCCTTTCTAAGGTGAGAGGCCAAGATGAGAGAAGAGTAGAATAGCCAGAAACAGTCATCATTTAGCCCTCCAAGTAAATAACAACACAAATATCATTCCATTTTCTTGGCTTTCTTTTGTCTTCAGTACCTGTTCCTGTGTAGTTGTACATAATCAATATATTGGAGCAGATTTCCCGTGGAATAGTTTCTCATTTGTGGTGGAATACAATTATGCAGAAAACTCCTGTTGGACAAAACACTGCGAGAAGCTGAATATTCCTTATACGGCCTTTAAAACGATTCTTCCAGACACAGTTTTAAAGAGTAAGAATATGAACCACATCCTTTTTTGCTCATTAGAATGAAAATTTTCTGTTTTCTGCTTGTTATCTATGAAAAGAATATAAGCTATGGCATTAGAAGACTTGAGTCTAATCTTTAGACCCACCTTTAACTGTGTGACCTCGGGCAGGTCCTTTAAGTATCTCCTACCTCACTTTCCTCAGGTGTTAGTGAGCTTTAGTAATTATATTTGCCATCATCCCTTGTCGTAATTTCTAAGTTTTACTTATAATAGCACAATTTTATTACAATTATATCCAATCTTAATCTAATCATTTTATGCAATAGTATTTATGGTTTTCAGAAAAAATTATGTTGACTAATTCAGAAAATTTTAATATGCATCAAAAAATTATCCACAAATACTTAAAAAGGAGTCTAAAACCACCTCATATATCATTTGGTTTCTTTGTATTTCTCATAAGCACTTCACATGACGAAGGTTACAAATCCTCAGGTTCATTAAATAAAAAAGCCCATACATCTTTAGTTCCAGTTCATCTCTCCTTCAGTACTTCCCATAAGTTACTTCTTGTCTGCCTCAAGTATGAATGGGAAGTCTGAATAGATTCGGAGACATTCCAACTCAATTCTGAAAATCAGTCACCATAATTATTTGGAATCTCTGATATGTAGAATTGAATGTTAAATTAATTAAATAATTTTAAAAAATGAGCCCAAGAAAGGATAAAAGGTAAGTATTCTGTAGTTAAAGTTTTATAGCTTAACTAGTAAAAAATGTCTGCCTTGAATATTATGCTTCTTTAAGAACTATCTGTATGGGATCAAATTGACAATAGCAGCTCGAACGATTAGATAGGAACCTTAGAGAGTAGTGAATTTATGTTATTGGGAGAGGTACTACTCAAAAAGGAGGGTGAGAATGGTTACACAGCTCAAAGAATGTAATCAATGTCACTAAATTGTACGTGTAGAAACTGTTGAATTGGTGTATGTTTTGCTGTGTATGTTCTCAACAACAGCAAAATAAATAAAATTATATATAAAAGATAAGAAGTATTCTAGTTTGTATTTAGAGGCTACTTCCATCCTCTCAAAGATGAATTTATTCAACCAATTCTCTATTTGGGGGTATTTAAAATTTTTCACTATATGTCCTTGTTCTAAGAAGTACAAATTTCAAGAAGAGAATGAATTGCTGGGTCAATTATATACTCACATTTTAAATTTAAAGAATATTGCCAAATAGTCTGCCAGAAATGCTGTCCTAATTTATACATATGCAAAAAGTGTGAGAGTATCCTTTTCCCCATATCCTTACTATAAACCAAACCTGTTGCCCTTGAGTTGATTCCGAATCATAGCGACCCTAGCATAGCCACCCTATAGCGACCCTATAGGACAGAGTAGAACTGCCCCATAAGGTTTCCAAGGAGCAGCTGGTGGCTTTGGACACCTGACCTTTTGCTTAGCAGCTGAGCTCTTAACTACTGCACCACCAGGGCTCCGTCTTTACTATTAAAAAAAAAAAAATACACCAAACTTGTTGGCGTTGAGTCAATTCCAACTAGGTAGGTATTATTAATCTTTTAAATGTTTGACAGTTACAGGCAGAAAATATTTTATAGTTGTATTAATTTGCATATCTTTGATTATCTATATTTTCAAATGTGAATTGATTTTGTATAGCCATTCTTTTGTAAATTGCCTATTTATGTCATTTGCCCATTTTTCAATTGAGGTATTTATTTTTGTCCTATTGCTGTCTAAATTGCTCTCCCTATGGATCACTGTGCATAATTTAAAATTTTGATATAAATTGGTATCTATTACACAGCAAATATCCAGTATATACTTAGGTGAATAAGGAAGGTATTAACTTTTCAGGTAGAGTGTGATTCTCTTTTTTTTTTTTTTTCTGTAAGTAAGTGTATATGTGTAAGTATAGGCAAGCAGATACATAGAAAAAAGTCTGGAAGTATATACTAAGCTCTTTTATTTCCAAGTAGTAGAATAACATGGGAGCCCTGGTGGTTCAGTGGTTAAGAGCTCAGCTGCTAACCAAAAAGTCAGCAGTTTGAATCCACCAGCTGCTCCTTGTAAACCCTATGGGGCAGTTCTCCTCTGTCCTATAGGGTCTATAGGGTCGCTATGAGTAGGAATAGAGTCGATGGCAACAGGTTTTTGGTTTTGTTTTTTTTAGGATAACAGGAGTTTTATTCTTCAGACCTTTCTTCTGATTTTTGGGGTTTTTTTCCATGATGAATAGGTCCTATTTTTATACTGCACCATGAACATACACCTATTATTCTCATATTTAGTAAAAAAAAAAAAAAAGAAAGAAAGAAAAGAAAAGAAAAAGCTTAGGGATAAGAAGAAATTAAATATTTATAAATTTTGTCTTATTTAGGAAGCAGCTTGCTGGATAGATTTAGTGGTTTTCTTTTGGAAATTCAAATTCCATATGTGTTTTTTGCATCTGAAGGACTTCTTAATACTCCAGAAATTCTTCAGCTGCTAGAATCCAAGTAAGTTATTGATTTTACAACTTTAGCAAAGATATATATATCCCATAGGATAATATTTTGCTATATATGTGGCAGTATTTCTCTCTGATTCAAGTTGGGGATTATACTTTAAGAATAGTTTTCTAGACAGTTTATGTCAGTTTTCACCTCTCCCTATAGTACACCTTCATAATTATTGAATATTACTTTTTAAATAATATTTAGCAATTTTACAAACAATGATAAATGATATTTCATGACTGTTTAAATTTGTATTTCGTTTGCATTTCTCTTGTTATCAGCAAAATGAGCATTTTACATAGGTTTTTCCTTCAAATTATGTATTCACTTCATCGGGTCACTGGCAATATTGAAAATGAGTATTCTTGTTTTGTTGTTGTTTGTTGTTAGGTGCTGTCGAGTCGCTTCTGACTCATAGCGACCCCAGGTACAATAGAACAAAACGTCCAGTTCTGCACCATCCTCAGTTGTTGCTATGTTTGAGCTCATTGTTGAAACACTGTGTCAGTCCATCTCGTTGAGGGTCTTCCTTTTTTTCACTGACCCTCTTTTACCAAGCATGATCTCCTTCTCCAGGGACTCGTCCCTTCTGATAACATGTCCCAACTATGTGAGACAAAGTCTCACCATCCTTGCTTCTAAGGAGCATTCTGGCTATACTTCTTCCAAGACATTCTTCCGTCTTCCTTATTCATTGTCCAGCTTTCACATGTATATGAGGCGATTGAAAACACCACGCTTGGATCAGGTGCACTTTAGTCCTCAAAGTAGCATCTTTGCTTTTTAACACTTTGAAGAGGTCTTTTGCAGCAGATATGCCCAATGCAAGACGTCGTTTGATTTCTTGACTGCTGTTTCCGTGGGTGTTGATTGTGGATCCAAGCAAAATGAAATCCTTGACAACTTCAGTATTTCCTCCGCTTATCATGATGTTGCTTATTGGTCCAGTTGTGAGGATTTTTGTTTTCTTTATGTTGAGGTCTGATCCATACTGAAGGCTGTAGTCCTTGATCTTCATCAGTAAGTACTTCAAGTCTTCACTTTCAGCAAGCAAGGTTGTATCATTTGCATATCACAAGTTGTTAATGAGTCTTCCTCCAATCCTCATGCTGTGTTCTTCTTCGTCCACCTTCTTGGATTATTTGCTCAGAATACAGATTGAATAAGTATGGTGAAAGGATACAACCCTGACACACACCTTTCCTGATTTTAAACCATTCAGTATTCCTTTGTTCTGTTCGAACAACTGGGACTTGGGACTTGGTCTATGTATAAGCACAATTAAGTGTTCTAGAATTCCCATTTTTTGCAATGTTATTCATAATCGGTTGTGATCCACACAGTCGAATGCCTTTGCATAATCAATAAAACACAGGTAAACATCTTTCTGGTATTCTATACTTACAGCCAAAATCCATCTGACATCAGCAATGAAATCCCTCTTTCCACATTGTCTTCTGAATCCAGCTTGAATTCCTGGCAGTTCCCTGTCAAATTACTACTGCAACCGTGTTTGAATTATCTTCAGCAAAATTTTACTTACGATATTGTTCGATAATTTCCGCATTCTGTTGGGTCACCTTTCTTTGGAATGAGTCTGTATATGGATCTCTTCCAGTTGGTTGGCCAGGCAGCTGTCTTCCAAATTTCTTGGCAAAGATGAGTGAGCACTTCAAGCATTGCATCTGTTTGGTGAAACATCTCAATTGTTATTCTAGTCAATACCTGGAGCCTTCTTCCTTCAGTACTATCATGGATTGAATTGTGTCCCCCCAAAATATCTATCAACTTGGCTAGGCCATGATCCTCAGTATTGTGTGACTGTCCACCATTTTGTCATCTGATGTGATTTTCCAATGTGTTGTATGTCCTACCTCTATGATGTTAATGAGGTAGGATTGGAGGCAGTTATGTTAATGAGGCAGGACTCAATCTACAAGATTAGGGTGTGTTTTAAGTCAATCTCTTATAGTGCATTCATTGGACCTGCGGTCCCTACACTGAGACACTCCTAGATGGGGGAAATTGATGACAAGGACCTTCCTCCAGAACAGACACAAAAAGAAAGTCTTCCCCTGGAGCTGGCACCCTGAATTCAGATATCTAGCCTGCTAGACTGTGAGAGACTAAACTTCTGTTTGTTAAAGTCATTCACTTGTGGTATTTCTGTTTTACCAGCAGTAGATAACTAAGATAAGTTCCATTGGTTCTTGATCATATGCTGCCTCCTGAAATGGCTGAACACTGACCAATTATTTTTGGTAGAGTAATTCTGCATATTCCTTCCATCTTCTTTTGAGGCTTCCTGCATTGTTCAATATTTAGTCCATAGAATCCTTCAATATTACAACTTGAGGCTTTGATTTTTCCTCAGATCTTGAGTGTGTGCTTCCCTTTTGGTTTTCTAACTCCAGGTCTTTGCACCTATCATTATAACATTTTATTTTGTCTTCTTGAACTGCCCTTTGAAATCTTTTGTTCAACTCTTTTACTTCTTCATTTCTTCCATTTGCTTTAGCTGCTGTACATTCAAGAGCAAGTTTCAGAGTCTCTTCTGACATCCATTTTGGTCTTTTCCTTCTTTTTAATGACTTATTGCTTTCTTCATGTATGATGTCCTTGATGTCATCCCACAGCTTGTCTGGTCTTCAGCAATTTGTGTTCAGTGCGTCAAATCTATTCTTGAGATGGTCTCTAAATTCAGGTGGTATATATTCAAGGTCGTACTTTGGTTCTCGTGGACTTGTTTTAATTTTCTTCATCTTCATCTTGCACTTGCACAGGAGTGATTGATGGTCTTTTCTGCAGTCAGCCCTTGACCTTGTTCTGACTGATAATATTGAGTTTCTCCATCATCTCTTTCTACAGATATTGTCAATTTGATTCCTGTGTATTCCATTTGGTGAGGTCCACATGTATTGTTGGTGTTGTTAGGTGCCAAGTCAATTCCGACTCATATTGACCCTATGCACAACAGAACGAAACACTGCCCAGTCCTGTGCCATCCTCATAATTGTTGTTATGCTTGAGCCCGTTGTTGCAGCCACTGTGTCAGTCCATCTTACTGAGGGTCTTCCTCTTTTTTGCTGACGCTTTACTTTACCAAGCATGATGTCCTTCTCCAGGGACTGATCCCTCCTGATAACATGTCCAAAGTAAGTGAGACGAAGTCTTGCCATCCTTGCTTCTAAGGAGCATTCTGGTTGTATTTTTTCCAAGACAGATTTGTTCATTCTTCTGGCAGTCCATGCTGTATTCAATATTGTGTACCAACACCATAATTCAAAGGTGTCAGTTCTTCTTCCATCTTCCTTATTCATTGTCCGGCTTTCACATGACTATGAGGCAATTGAAAACACCATGGCTTGGGTCAGGCGCACCTTAGTCTTCAAGGTGACATCTTTGCTTTTTAACACTAAAGAGGTCTCTTGCAACAGATTTGCCCAATGCAATGAGTCATTTGATTTCTTGGCTGCTGCTTCCATGGGTATTGATTGTGGATCCAAGTAAAATGAAGTCCTTGACAACTTCAGTATTTTTTCCATTTATCATGATGTTGTTTATTGGTCCAGATGTGAGGATTTTTGTTTTCTTTATGTTGAGGCATAATCCATACTGGAGGCTGTAGTCTTTGCTCTTCATCAATAAGTGCGTCAGGTCCTCTTCACTTTCAGCAAGCAAGGTTGTGTCATCTGCATATTCTCATGTATAGTCACTGTTCATGTTATTGAAAAAAGGTATTTGCGGTGAATAAGTCACTGTATTGCAAAATTCTATCATGGAATCTGTGGCATCATTTCTATCACCAAGGCCATATTTTCCAACTACTGATCCTTCTTTGTTTCCAGCCTTCGCATTCCAACCACTAGTAATTATCAATGCATTTTGATTGCGTGTTTGATTAATTTCAGACTGTAGAAGTTGAGGAAAAAATCTTCAATTTCTTCATCTTCGGCATTAGTGGTTGGTGCGTAAATTTGAATAACAGTCGTATTATTAACTGATCTTCCTTGTAGGCATATGGATATTATCCTATCACCAACAGCATCATACTTCAGGACAGATCTTGAAACGTTTCTTTTTGATGATAAATGTGATGCCATTTCTCTTCAATCTGTCATTCCCAGCATAGTAGACAAGATGATTATCTGATTCAAAATGGCCGGTACCAGTACATTTCAGCTCTCTAATTCCTAAGATATTGATCTTCAAGTGTTCCATTTCATTTTTGACAACTTCCAGTTTTCCTTGATTCATACTTCGTACATTCCACATTCTGATTACTAATGGATGTTTGCAGCTATTTCTTCTCATTTTGAATCATGCCATATCAGCAGATGAAGTTCCCATTAAGTTTTACTTCATCCACATCATTTAGGTCATCAGAATTGACTTGACAGCACGGGGTTTGTTTTTTGGTTCTACTTTGTGAAGACAGTGTTCTTAGTCGTATTTCGAGTGTCTTCCAACCTGAGGGGTTCATCTTCCAGCACTATATCAGATAATATTCTGCTGCTATGCATAATGTTTTCTTTTTCACTGGCTAATTGTTTTTCAGAAGTATATCACCAGGTCCTTCTTTCTAGTCTGGAAGCTCTGCTGAAACCTGTCCACCATGGGTAACCTTGTTGCTATTTGAAATACTAGTGGCATAGCTTTCAGCATCACAGCAACACACAAATTGCCACAGTACAACAACTGACAGACAAGTGGTAGATTCTTGTTTATACCCATTGCTGTTGAGTCTATTCTGACTCATAGCAACCCTAGAGGACAGAGTAGAAGTGCCCCATAGGGTTTCCAAGGAGCAGCTGGTGGATTAGAACTGCTGACCTTTTGGTTAGCAGCCGAGCTCTTAACCACTACGCTACCAGGGCTCCTGGATTCTTGTTCAGAGGACATTAAATCTGGCTGGGAAACAGGACTTTGAAGTTCTAAGTGAATTCTCAAGTTTTAAACTTTCAGTTGTAAGGTTATACAAACACTGAAAATTTTTAAATCATAAAACATCTTACCATAGCTCACAAGTTGTCACAGGAATGTTGGACATCAGGCTGCATATCAAAGAAGGATAATTTTGCTGTGATCGAGGTGTTAAAATGCAGATCTATTTTGCGTGCTTTTGTTTTTATATCTTAAGACTTTAGGGCATTCACAAAAAATTATGAGCTTATAAAAATAGTTAAAGTGTTGGCTAATTTTAAGGGAAAAGAAAATTCTGCTGTATGCAAAATTTTTTAGTTTCATAACAGAATGTTTAGATTTCATAAATTATTAAAGAGCTGGAATAAATTGGTCAAGACATTTGTAATTGTAATTTGTGCAGTAATATTTAGTAATACATATCTGAAATAATCTGTTTTATATGTTGAATAAATCATAATTTTATTCCTCAAATTTATAAAGTAGAATAAGTTTATGTATGAAAGAAAAAACACAGTAATTCAAATAATTTAATAGGCAAGAGGACAATACAGCTTTTCTTGAAGAATATTTCTTAGCAATTTCATTATTTCACCTAAGAATATTGTATTTTATAGCTATAATATCGCACTAGTGGAGAGAAGCTGCAGTGAGTCACTGAAACTCTTTGGAGGTATAGAGCATTATGTCGTGGTGACAGTTGATGAACACACTGCCATAATTTTGCAGGTAAAACTATACAATAAAAAATATAAACGCAAATATATTTTAAAATATGTACCAGGTAATTTATTTTTAACTTTTGTATAGAAAGCTTAATTATAATCTATTAGTTATTTCTTACAAAACTTTGTGAATGGGCCCTCAGGGTGACCCTACAGGACTGAGTAGAACTGCCCCATAGTGTTTTCCTAGGCTGCAATTTTTAGTAAAGCAGACTGCTACATCTTTCTCCCGCAGAGCAGCTAGCGAGTAGGAACCACTGGCCTTTCAGTTAGCAGTTGAGCAAATGGGCCATAAATGCTAAAATCATCACTTTGGAAAATGACAATTGTCAAGCTTCTTTGAGGCCTTGTAATTTTTTTTAAATTGTATTTTAAATGAAGGTTTACAGAACAAATAGTTTCTCATTAAACAGTTGGTACACGTATTGTTTTATGACAATGGTTAACCCCACGACATGTCAACACTGTCCCTTCTCAACCGTGGGTTCCCTATTACCAAGGTAGAATGTAGAGCATTGTCTTCATAAGCTGTGTCATGCCAATTGAGCTAGATGTTCCCCAAGACCATGGTTCCCACAGCCCTCCGCCCAGCAATTCAGTCCCTCAGGGAGTTTGGATGTGTCTGTGGGGCTTCCATGACCTTTCCTTGTACAAGTTGTGCTGGTTTCTCCTGTATTGTGCAGTGTCTCACCCTTCACCCAAGATACCACTTACCTATTGTCTATTTAACATCCCCCCCCCCACCCCCCCACCGCTCCCATCCCTGGTAACCAACAAAGATTGTTACATTTTGTGTGTGAACTTTTTCATGGGTTTTTACAATAGAGGTCTCATACAATATTTGTCCTTTTGTGATTGACTTATTTCACTCAGCATAATGTCCTCCAGTTTCATCCATGTTATGAGATGGTTCACAGATTCATTGTTGTTCTTTCTCGTTGCATAGTACTCCATTGTGTGTATGTACCATAGTTTGTTTACCCATTCATCTGTTGATGGGCATCTAGGTTGTTTCCATCGTTTTGCTATTGTGAACAATGCTGCCATGAACATAGGTGTGCATATGTCTATTCAAGTGACAACTCTTATTTCTCTAGGATATATTCCTAAGAGTGGGATTGCTGGATCGAATGGTATGTCTATTTCTAGCTTTCTGAGGAAGCGCCATATCATTTTCCAAAATGGTTGTATCATTTTGCATTCCCACCAGCAGTGCGTAAGTGTTCCGATCTCCCCGCAGCCCCTCCAACATTTGTTATTTCCAGTGTTTTTGATTCATGCCAGTAATGCCGGGGTGAGATGGGATCTTATTGTGGTTTTAACTTGCATTTCTCTAATGGCTACTGATCGCGAGCATTTCCTCATGTGTCTGTTGGCCATTTGAATGTCTTCTTTGGTGAAGTGTCTGTTCATTTCCTTTGCCCATTTTTAATTGGATTATTTGTCTTCTTATTGTAGAGGTGCTGGATTTTCTTGTAGATTTTAGAGATTAGACCTCTGTCTGACTAGTAATGTCCAAAAATTTTTTCCCAGTCTGTAGGTTCTCTTTTTACTCTTTTGGTGAAGTCTTTTGATGAGCATAAGTGTTTAATGTTTAGAAGATCCCAGTTATGTAGCTTATCATCTGGAGTTTTTGTGTTGTTGGTTATGGTTTGTATCCTGCTAATACCGTGTATTAGGGCCGCTAGCATTGATCATATTTTTTCTTCTATGAACTTTATAGTTTTTGGTTTTATATTTAGGTCTTTGATCCATTCTGAATTAGTTTTTGTATATGGTGTGAGGTACGAGTCCTTTTTCATTTTTTCACAAATAGACATCAAGTTTCGCCAGCACAATTTGTTAGAAAGACTGTCTGTTCCCCATTTGATGGACTTTGGGCCTTTGTCGAAGATCAGGTGACTATAGGTGGATGGATTTACATCTGAGTTCTCATTTCTGTTCCATTGGTCAATATATCAGGCTGTTTTGACTGCCGTAGCTGAATTAGTAGCTTCTGAGGTCAGGTAGTGTGAGTCTTCCTACTTTATTCTTCTTCAATAGTGTTTTACTTATCTGGGGCTTCTTCCCTTTCCATATAAAGTTAATGATTAGTTTTTCTATCTCTTTAAAGAATGTTGTTGGTATTTGGATCAGGACTGCACTGTATTTGTAAATTGCTTTTGGTAGAATTGTCATTTTCACAATGTTGAGTCTACCTATCCATGAGCATGGTATGTTTTTCCATTTATGTAGATCCCTTTGGGTTTCTTGCAGTAGTGTTTTGTAGTTTGTTTTTTTTTTATAGGTCTTTTACATCCCTGTTTATATTTATTCCTAAGTTTTTTTTTTTTTTTTTTAGGAGCTATTATGAATGGTATTGTTTTCCTGATTTCATTATTCTCTTTATGGGTGTATAGGAAGCCAACTGATTTTTGTATGTTTATCTTGTATACTGCTACTCTGCTGAATATTTCTATTAGTTCCAATAGTTTTCCTGTGGAGTCTTTGGGGTTTTCTATCTATAGTATCATATCATCTGCAAACAGGACAGTTTAACTTCTTCATTACCAATTTAGAGGCCCTTTATTTCTTTTTCTTGCCTTACTGCTCTAGCTAGGACTTCCAGCACAATGTTAAAAAGGAGTGGAGATAAAGGGCATCCTTGTCGTGTTCCTGTTGTCAAGGGGAACGTTTTCAGCCTCTCTCCACTGAGAATGATGTTGGCCATTGGGTTTGCATAAATGCCCTTTATTATGTTGAGAAATTTCCCTTCTACACCTATTTTATTGAGAGTTTTTATCAGGAATGGGTGTTGGACTTTGTCAAATGCCTTTTCTGTGTCAACTGAGATGATCATGTGATTCTTTTCTTTCCTTTTATTTATGTGGTGGATTACATTGATTGATTTTCTAATGTTGAACAGTCCTTGCATACCTGGTATGAATCCTGCTTGGTCGTGGTGTATTATTTTTTTGATAAGATGCTGAATTCTGTTGGCTAGAATTTTGTTGAGAATTTTTGCATCTATATTCTTGAGAGAGACTGGTCTGTAATTTTCTTTTTTTGTGGTGTCTTTGCCTGGTTTTGGTATCAGGGTTATGTTGGCTTCATAGAATGAATTCGGAAGTGTCGCTTCCTTTTCTACATTCTGAAATAGTTTGAGTAGTACTGGTATAAGCTTTTCTCTGAATGTTTTGTAGAATTCTCCAGTGAAGACATCTGGGCCAGAGCTTTTTTTGGTTGGGAGTTTTTTTTATTACCTTTTCAAACTCTTCTCTTGTTATGGGTCTGTTCAGATTTTTGACATCACTTTGTTTTAGTTTGGGTAGGTAGTGTGTTTCTAGAAATGTATCCATTTCCTCTAGGTTTTCAAACTTGTTGGAGTATAGTTTTTCATAATATTCTGTTATGATCTTTTTTATTTCAGCTGGGTCTGTTGTAATGTCCCCCATTTCATTTCTTATTTGGGTTGTTTGCGTCCTCTCCTGTTTTTCTTTTGTCAGTCTGGCCAGTGGTTTGTCGATTTTGTTGATCCTTTCAAAGAACCAACTTTTGGTTTTGTTGATTCTTTCTACTGTTTTTCTATTCTCTATTTCATTTATTTCTGCTCTGATCTTTATTATTTCCTTTCTTTTAGTGGCTGTGGGCTTTTTTTGCAGTTCTCTATTTGTTTGAGTTGTGTAGTTAATGTTTTGATTTTGTCCCTCTCTTCTTTTTTGATTTGTGCATCTATTGCTATAAATTGTCCTCTGAGGACTGCCTTTGCTGTGTCCCAGAGGTTTTGGTATGATGTGTTTTCATTCTCGTTTGATTCTAGGAATGTTTTGATTCCATCTCTGATTTCTTCTATTACCCAGTGGTTTGTAAGCAGGGTGTTATTCAGTTTCCATGTAATTGGTTTTTTTCCCCTTGCTCTTCCTGTTGTTAGTTTCTACCTTGATGGCATTATGGTCAGAGAAGACATTTTGTATTATCTCAATGTTTTGGATCTTGTTGAGGGTTGCTCTGTGGCCTAAGATGTGGTCTGTTCTGGAGAACGTTCCATGTGCATTGGAAAAGAATGTGTACTTTGCAGCTGTAGGGTGTAGTGTTCTATATATGTCTATGAGGTCAAGTTGGCTGATTGTGCCCTTTAGGTCTTCTGTATCTTTGCTGAGTTTCTCTCTAGATGTTCTGTCCTTTACTGAGAGTGGTGTGTTGAAGTCTCCTACTATTATTGTCGAACTGTCAATTTCTCTTTTCATTGCTGTTAGAGTTTGTTTTATGTATTTTGGAGTTCTGTCATTGGGTGCATGGATGTTTATTATGGTTGTGTCTTCATGATGGATCGTCCCCTTAATCATTATATAGTGTCCTTTGTCTTTTATGATGGATTTTGTTTTAAAGTCTATTTTATCTGAAATTAGTATTGCCACTCCTGGTCTTTTTTGGTAGCTGTTTGCCTGATATATTTTATTCCATCCTTTGATTACATCTTTGTTTCTAAGGTGTGTCTCTTGTAGACAGCATATTGATGGATCTTTTTTTTTTTTTTTTTTTAATCCATTCTGTCACTCTCTATCTCCTTATGGGTGCATTTAGGCCATTTACATTCAGTGTAATTATTGATAGGTGTGAGTTTATTGCTGTCATTTTGTAGTGCTTTTTTTTGTGGTGCTGACATTTTATTTGTTCCTCTTATTCTCCTGTGCTGAATTCCTTTTGTGGATTTTTTTTTTTCATTTCTTTTGTTTTTGTAGATTTTGTTTTTACTGAGACTTCATGTTTTTCTTCTTTATTTTGATGAGTAGGTTTGTTAACTTTCTTTGTGGTTATCTTGAAATTTACCCTTATCTTCCTAGGTTTGAACCGGTCTATTATTACTTGGTATTGCCTTGCCTTCCTCTCCATTAGAAGGTTCTATACCTATACCATTTATTCCCTCTCTTATTGTTCTCATGTTGTTGACATTTATAGATTAACCTCTCTGGTTCCCTGTTGTAATACTTTTGGTTTTGGATAATCCTTGAGAATTCATTTCCTAATTTGGTATCTGGCTGGTACGATCCTTTGGCCTAGATTCAGCCTGTGGTCTGATGTTGTTTGTTCTCAGATCAAAGAACTTCCTTTAATAATTCTTGTAAGTTTGGTTTGGTTTTTACATAGTCCCTTAACTTCTATTTATCTGGAAATGTCCTAATTTCACCATCATATTTGAATGAGATTTTTTCAGGGTCTATTATTCTTGGCTAGCAATTTTTTTCTTTCAAGGTTTTATATATATCATCCCATTGTCTTCTTGCCTGCATGGTTTCTGCTGAATAATCCAAGCTTAGTCTTATTGTTTCTACTCTGTACGTGACTTTTTGTTTTTCTCAAGTAGCTTTCAGTGTTCTTTGTTTGTCTTTGGTTTTAGCGAGTGTGATTATGATATGCCTTGGTGATTTTTTTGGGGGGTCTAGTCTATGTGAGGTTCACTGAGCTTCTTGGATGGTCAGCTTTTCATCTTTCATGATATTGGGGAAGTTTTCTGTCAGCAGTTCTTCAATGATCCTCTCTGTCTTTTCTGTTTTCTCCCCCTGTTCTGGAACTCTGATTACTCAGCAATTATTGCTTTTGATTGTATCCCACATAATTCTCAGGGTTTCTTCACTTTTCTTTGTTCTTTTTTCTGATTTTTCCTCAGAGTTGTATCCAAATTTTTGTCTTCAATTTCGCTGATCCTGGGAGTTGCTGGGATGGGTTGTTTGTGGCACGTACTAGGGCTGACAGGGTAGGCCGGGAATCAGTGCAGGGCAGGTTCCGGTAGGCTGTGCCTGTGCTGCTTAGGGGTGTGATGTTCAGCACACAGTGCAGGTAGGATGCCTTGTAATTTTTAACACACTTTAAGAAGAAAAAGGAAATATTGAATCTTTTATTATTGCATTGACCTATTTTTAAATACATTTATAGGATAATTATAGTCTTGGAAGTTTTAAAAATCAAATTCCAGTTACTATGTTTTTTAAAAGGGGGTAGTACATTAATTGATGAGGGCAGTGGTGGTTCAGTGGTAGAATTCTTCACTTCCATGCCGGAGACCCTGGTTCAATTCCTGGGCAGTACACCACAGGTGCAGCCACCAGAGGGCTGGGGGACCATGGTCTTGAGAAACATCTAGCTCAATTAGCAGCATAACATAGTTTATAAGGAAAATATTCTACATTCTACTTTGGTGAGTAGCATCTGAGGTCTTTAAAAGCCTGTGAGCAGCCATCTAAGATACTCCAGTGGTCTCACCCCGTCTAGAACAAAGGAGAATGAAGAAAACCAAAGACACAATGGAAAGACTAGTCTAAAGGACTATTGTACCACAACTACCACAGCCGCCACCAGACTGAGTCCAGCACAACTAGATGGTGCCTGGCTACCACCAACAACTGCTCTGACAGGGATCACAATAGAGGGTCCCCGACAGAACTGGAGAAAACGTAGAACAAAATTCTAAGTCACTCAAAAAAAAAAAAAAAGACCAGACAGAGACTGGAGAAACCCCAAGAGTATAGCCCCCGGACACCCTTACAGCTCAGTAACGAAGTCACTCCTGAGGTTCACCCTTCAGCCAAAGATTAGACAGGCCCATAAAATAAGACAAGATTAAATGGGCACACCAGCCCAGTGGCAAGGACAAGAAGGCAGGAGGGACAGGAAAGCTGGTAATGGGGAACCCAACGTCTAGAAGGGGAGAGTTTTGACATGTCGTGGGGTTGGCAACCAATTTCACAAAACAATGTGTGTATTAATTATTTAATAGAAACTAGTACAATTAAAAAAAAAAAAGCACAGCCACCACCTGTCTATCAGTAGAGGCTTGCATATTGCTATGATGTTAAACAGGTTTCAGCAGAGCTTCCGACTAACATAGAAAGGCCTGGTGATCTACTTTCAAAAAATCAGCCAGTGAAAACCCTAAGGATCACAATGGCCTGATCCTGTTGTGCATAGGGTTTCCATGAGTCTGGGGCCGACTTGATGGCAGCTAACAACAACACTGCTAATTGATGATTGGCAATATGGTTAAATTAGAATATAAATCAGGATTGCCTCTGATTCAGCTGGTTTTTAAAAAGACAGATAAATTCTCTTCAAAAATCCATATAGAGTGGAAATTAAGATGCATAAATTCTTGGCTGAATCTCTATATTTGCTCTATTCGAGTACTAATTACAAAGCAATTAATTTGATGGGTTGGGAGTGGGGAGTAGCAATCAGGTTGATAGCATTGAGTATAAATTAATGGCAAATATTATGGTAAGGTACAAGTCTGAATTATTAACTCTATCAAAAACCACATGTGTTAAAGGAAAAAAGGGATCCAGACCATTAGGTGGAGATTCCTGGTAAGTCCTATAACTGCTAGTTTCCTTATCTTCCTTAAATATGCATACAGTGAGGATTATCCCATAGGTCTTTAAGTACATTTTCTATTGCCTTTAGGAGTAACCAGCCCCTGTCCACAAAGGACATTGCCCAAATAGGGGCACCTGTAGGATGGTTTCTTCATATCTAGGACCTCAAGAGATCCATGAGCCCCCCTTGCTGAAGCTGTCGTTAGCTGTTTTATGTCTACTGTAGCTTTATCCCCAATACTTCCAGTGTGATTTTAATTTTCCCATGAAATTGGAACCCATACCTATGCCTCTTCTTAAGTTATTTACATAGCATGGATTCTTGAGATATGGGAGCGATAGTTTCATAACAACTGTTAAAATCAATGAATCTTTTTGTTTTCTTTATTTTCTGGTAGGATCTAGAAGAACTGAATTGTGAGAAGGCATCAGACAATGTCATCATGAGACTGATGGCATTATCATTCCAGTACACCTGTTGTTGGATAATTTTATATTCCAGAAAAACATTAAATTCAGAGTAGGTAAACATTTTTTCACCCAAAGTCACGTTCCTGTTTCTTAAGTTATTTAACCTTTTTCTTTGAACAGAAATAGCTATGCACATTTTGTGTTTGGTCATCTGGTTTGTTTTAAGTCAGGGATCCTCAAGGAAGTGTAGGCATGCCCATAGGAAAACAAATTGGAATCTGGAGATGATACATATTCCCCTGGACGTTCTGTACAAATCATCCTCACTTACCCCCACCTCATTAAGAATTGCTGCTTTAAGTGTTTCGCTTATTATTCCATCGAGTATCTTATTAAATATACCAACTAAATAGCTTCTTGTTATACGTTTCTTTCATTGATGTGCTTATCTGAAAAATTACACAAAATTCATGCCAAGACATTGGCTTGAGTTATCATTATATGTCTCTCCTTTTCGTCACCTCTAAACTTTTTGAAAGCACTGCTTCCACTTTATCCTTTTATTTTTTTGCAGTCTGGCTTTTCTACCTTCCTCTATGCTGATCTCTGTCTCTCAAAGATCTCTCATGAGTATCTTATGGTCATCTTCAAAGATATTTTTATCTTTGATTGCTCTTAAGTATTTAATATTGTTGTCAGTGCTTTCTTTCTTGAAACTCTTCAGTTCCATGAGACTTGGTCTTCTACTTCTCTAACTACTCCTTCTCTGTATTTACCTCTTCTTTCTTGTCCTAGTCTCCAAATATACCTGTTATGGGTTCTCTTCTTTCTGCCATTCTATCCATTGGAAATCTTATCCACTCCCATTGCTTCAGTCATCATCTCTTTGCGTATAATTATTACATTTATTTCTGCATCTGCAGTCTCTCTTTGGAATTCTTAACATGCATCTCTGATTTCCTATTAAATATTTCTACCCTGATATTCCACAGGATCTCAGATTTAACGTGTTCAAATAGGAATTCAGCCTATTTCCTATCCCCTCCAAACCTGTATCTCCTCTTATTTGTCCTTTAGATGTTTATGACATTGCCTTTCTTTTAGTCACCAAGACTAGAAAACATTAACTATAGTTCCCATCACTGGAATTTCCTCTTCCATCTATCCCTTCCCTTCCATTTGTATTACCAATATCTTAGTTCAGATTCTCATTATTTTATGTGGACTGTGGTGGTGCAGTGGTTAAGAGCTCAGGCTGCTAACCAAAATGTTGGCAGTTCAAATCCACCAGCAGCTCCTTGGAAACCCTATGGGGCAGTTCTGCTCTGTCCTGTAGGGTTGCTCGACAGCAACAGGTTTGTTTGTTGGTTGATTTATTGTAACAAACTACTGTTTTCCCACCTCCAGATGCCTCTCAATGCTCCTCTCCATAATCTGCCATACACTTAATATTCCTAAAGCCAGGTTCTAATTGTTTCACTCTGATTAAAAAAAAAAAAATCAAAACCTTTACTGACTTCCCCATTAGCTATTGAATACATACAAAGAACCCATCCTAATATTCAAAGTCCTCAGACTATAATCCCAACCTATATTTTCAGACTTAATATTCACTGCTTTCCATTTCAACCAAAAGGCTGCTTGTTAGCTTTCAAACATGCTTCTTGCTTTCCCACTTCCACTTTCACTCATACATTTCTTTCTTCCTGCAATATTCTGTACTTCCTCCAACTATTTCATCTGGTTAAATTATGCCTTTTCTTCAGGACCCATCCCCAGATATCACTTTTCTATGCAACCTTTCCTCAACACCCTACCCATGCACACGAACAGGTATTGAGATGTGGCCTGTCCATTGTTTGAACTCCTTAGTTGTTGTTGTTTTTTTTTTGTTTGTTTGTTTGTTTTAGTATTTATCATTTTGTTTTATATTTTTGGAGTACTTGTCTTATAGCACGGAGCACATTGCTTTCAGGTGATAGGTGATTGGTAAATATTCCTAGGTTTGATCAATGAATCTCTTCTATCAAAGTACAGACTAGTCTTACTCATATTTTTTTATATCCCTACAGTACCACATACATATATTAGTCATGGTAGAAGTTTTAAAAATATTCTTTAATTTAGAGAGAAGGTGCAGACATCTTATCTGCTTTGATATTACCTGTGTGATTTTTTTTTCCCTTATAGACTTTCTTGTTTGACTCCATTTTTGTTTACCTACTGTGCCTAGTTCTTTGTGTACAATTATAAGCATGTTGGGATAAGTAGAAGTTATAATGTAAGAACCTAAACACCTTGGTTCTTATTCCTTCTGCTAGTAGCAAGTAACCTCTAACAAGTCAATTAACTTAGTTTTTCCTTTCTACCAGAACTAAAAATAAAGATAATAATTCTGGTCTAAACCCTTCATTTTGATGACTTATGAAGGATGTAAGGCATTTAAAGCTCCTTGGAATGTTCTGGATAAATAGCTAGATTTGGAAAATTTTTAAAGTTGTTTTTAGGTTACTATCCACCTATAGTTCTAGTGGTGCAATTAAAGTACAGGAGAGAGCAAGAGGGGATTCGAACTTATTTATACCCAACTTATTCATGAAGAAAAATTAATTATGTAATACTCTGAGATATTTTTATGTTTACCATGTGAAGTTATCATTTATTCACAGCAGTATATTATAAAATATAATTATTTTCAGACTCCTTGATATCTCAGTTCTATATTTTTAGATGATTGGAACATTTAGAAAGTATCTATCAACTGACCAAATGAGGGAAATTGAAAATAGAAAAGAAATTATATGAACTACCTTGGTAGTTCATGCTTTTAGTTCCTGATTGAGACAGCATGCCAGGGGTCCCCAAGACCACTCCCAAGTTTGACAGTTTGTTAGAAGGACTCACAGGACTCAGCGTATAGTCAAACTCAAGGCTATATATTTTACAGCAAAAGGATACAAAGCAAAATCAGCAATGGGAAAAAGCATATGGGTCAACATCTGGAGGAAACCAGGAGCAAGTTTCCAAGAGTCCTCTCCCAGTGAAGTCACACTTAGTACACTCCCCCCGACCCCAGCAATGAGTTGTGATAACACATGTAAAATGTTGTCTATCAAGGAAGCTCATTAGGGACTCAGTGCCCAGGGTTTTAACTAAACCAATTATGTTGGCACCTTGTGCCTAGCACATACCAAAATTCCAGACTCCTAGAAGGAAAGCAGGTGTTCAGCAGAAATCAAATTTTTTGCAAAAACACTTTAGGCACAGTGAGCCACTCTTGTCAGGGAATGGTGGCAACTCTCCTGAAATCCAAGCTCCCAGAAACCAGTCAAGGGCCAACTTTCCAGCAGCCTTTCTAAGGATAACAGTTTCAGGCTTGCTATGTTAACTCTTCTCTGCACAGGGAACATGTATAATTCAAGGATATTACAAATCATATTGAGGTTCCTCCTTAAAATAGCTCAGCATGTGAAAAAAAGATCAACGATATCTTTATGAACATTATTTACAACCATGCCTCGCTTAGTCCTTATTATATGAGGCACAGTTAGGTTTAAGACATAAAATTATAATTATCTGCTGAATGAACAATTTCTAGACTGCTTTTACATTTTCCATTATAACAAAGACACTGGAATGTTAGATTTTTCTTTACAGTACTTTTTGCATAACATTGCATTAATTTTAGAAACTAGTTGAATTAGAACTTCTTTGGTTGGAATTGACAGAAAGCCACTGTCACTAGCCTAAGCAACAAAAAGGGAATTTACTGACTCCTATTACTAAAAATCTAGGAGAAGGCTTGGCTGGATCTAGGGACTCATTGAGACAATGGCACTCTGTTTCTTGGCTCTTCTTTCCTCTGTGTTGGCTTCTTTTTCAGGCAAGCTTTTTGCATAAAGTAGTAGGAATAGATACCCACAGCCAAGACTCACGTCCTGCCTGCTTAATAATCCTAAAGGTGGTGGCAGGGGGAGTGTTTTTTCTAACAGTACAGGAAGAAGCTCCAAGGATGATTCCAGTTAGCCTGGCTCTGGTCATGGTGCACTAATCTAACTTTGGCCAGGGGGATGGAATATTCTAGTAGCTAGGCTTCTGTCATATAGCCATTCCTGGGGCCATGAAACGGATGGGTTAAACTGCTCTCCCACACCCTTTTCCTCCCATCATCCCATGGATTTAACAGTATTGCTAGAGTGGAGGTGGAAACAGTTTTCCAAAGGTGCTGAGTAGAAAAACAAACATCTGCCTGAAAAACTAGTATTAATATTGTCTTAGCCAGGTTATTCTAATAACATTATGGAATATGGGAAACAATTACTTTTTAATAAATACAATCAGATGTCAAATGAGTAGATCTCTAGTAATATAATTCTTTTTAGGTATCATCTTACAGAAGAGACACTTCATCACCTAGCACTGATTTATGCAGCTTTGGTTTCATTTGGCCTAAAATCTGAAGAACTGGATGTAAAGGTATCCTTTTGCTATATTAGTTTTCATAAACCAAAATTATACTGAACCTCAAGTGCCCTGTAAGAAGAAACATTAAGTGGGTAAACTAAAAACTGCTTAAAAGCCAAATAAACAATTGTTTTCGGTTTTAAGTAATACTTGATTGTGTTTTAGGTGAAGGTTTTACAGAGCAGTTTATGTTTCCATTCAACAGTTTCTACACAAACTGTTCAGTGACACTGGTTACATTCTTCAAATTCATGAGCATTCTCATCATCTCCATTGTGGTTGTTCCAGTAAGAACAGTTTTAAATTAATAAATATTCTTACCACTTATACTTCTGTTCTAAAAGTCTTTAATAAATTTAAAACCATATTTTATCTCGATTACTACTTAGATTTTTTTGAAACATGACAGGATATGAATAAAAATGAAATAGTCCTTGATCCAAAAATGTTCACTTATGAAAGATGTATGAAGTTTTTATCTGCTATAAAATGGAAATCTTATGACATATGAAAAGAGTATTATCTTAGTGATCTCTAAACAGTCTCCTTTCTTGGATCGTTTTCAATGTTTAGACATTCCTTTAAGTTCAAGGATCAGCACTCTTTATTCTCACTTCACACTTTCAGCAACTGTTTATTCTCAGGCACCTGAAGAGCCTAGCTGCAGAGGAAGTATTAGGAAGCTTAAGGACATTTTCTTAAACTAAAATAGTGCTAATATTGTTATGCTAAATCTTATTGTAATATTAGAAAAAAAGTTCTGTAGATTTCTGATGAACACCCTTTGTAGAAAAATGCATAAGTATGCACACATACAAATTTTTGAAAACAATTTTAAGGGACTCCTGGATCCCCTAAAGTCTAGCCATGAACCACAGTATCCTTACCCCAATAAATTAAAGTAATATTCATTACATGATCATAAAATCATGCTTTTAAAATAAAATTTATATTTAAATGAGAATGTCATATTTTCTCAAAACATCCAAAACTTAGCAATAAAATAAATTTGGAAATAAACAGCATATTTCTGTGCACTCTATGTGTATACTTAATATAATTTAAAGAAAATCCTTCTTTAGAATGCATATACTCCCCAAATGTGTACCAACAGTTTTTTATTTGTTATTCTTGTGAAAGAAAATTTTTTAAATTATTTTGTGAGGTTGGTACAGTCTTTGTTTCTTACGTGTCCACTACTGGACAGGGTATTTACATTTCTAAGACATGGTTGTTTAGGGCAGTATTTCTGTGTCCACCTTAAACTACTAACTCATGAACTATCTTTCCTTCAACCAAATCTAAAAGATGAAGAAGAAAAAGAAGTGATAGGGGAAGACAAAGGCTGGTATTTCAGAAGACAGAAGGGACAAAGGAAAAAAACACATGACAGTTAAGAAATAGGGAATATTAAGAAACTGTTTTTTACAATATGTGTATAAATTGTTGAATGGGAACCTGTTTTACTGTGTACACTTCCACTGAAAATACAATAAAATATTAATTTTTAAAAAAGAAACTGTTTTTTAGAGTTAAGATTAATACACACACACACACATAGACATTTTTGGCAGGGGTAACTTAGAATCAAATAAGCCAAGATTGGGTATAACAATTCCCTAAATATTGGGAATTACTACTCTAAATCAAAACCTTATTTTTGTATACAGCATTCAAATTTATTATGTAAGTATCCTGTTTTTTAATTTGACTTTTTTTAAATTTTGCAATTAAAAAAATGTTTATTTTTACTTGAGAACTATTCGGTTTAACTTAGAAAAAGCAAAAGTTAAATGTTACTAGTGATATTCAAATTGCCATTTCTTCTAATATAGATGAAATAGAACAGCAAATACATTTTAAAGATCTTATTAATAAATACCAAATTAAAGTGAAGAAAAACAATTTCGTTTCAAAAACTGAAAACTACAAGGATATCATATTTGAATAAGGAAAGAAAATTGGCTACCTTCACAAATAAAACATCCCGGATTTCACATAGATAAATTAATAAATTATATCTAAAATACTGTTTAAAGATCAGAATCAGTTGTTGTTTTATTTTCTCTTTGAACTATAAACTATTTTTAAAAATCATATATTTTGCTTCCTAATATTTCCTATAATCTAACATGAAAATATATTTTTTAGCTTATAATTGCACCAGGAATAAAAGAGACTGCATTGATAATTCGTCAAATTGCTGACCACAATTTAATGACCTCCAAGAGAGATCCTCATGAATGGTTGGATAAATCCTGGCTCGAAGTTTCACCTTCTAAGGTTTATTTCCTAAATATATAAATTACATTTTCTCAAAGCAAATATAAATACATGTATTTGAATGTTCTTTCTGGTAGCATATTTTTGCCCCATAATGGACAACAGCGTGTATGCATGTCATTTTCCAGAATCATGAGTATTTTTCAATTTCACTGAACAATCTTATAATAACTTTTATAATAATGAACATGCAAGTTTAGCTTATTATAGTGACTTCAGTGCCTAAAATTTCAAAAACAACTTTTTTCTAATTCCTGTATTTAAACATATGAAAACAGTAAATATATTAAAGAATAGCAAAATCCTATCATTTCATAATTTCTCAATAATTCAGTTATATAATTGAAACTGAAAGTAGAGTTGTGAAATATTTATATATTTTTATAAATTACTTTTACATGTTTCCAAGTTCTCATACCAATCGAAGTATTCCTATTTCCTTTATTTAAAAATATATTCATATAATGAAGCCATAAAAAAAGAATGGTAAAGGTCTTTATGTACTAATATGGAATGATGCTTCAAGATACATTGTTAAATGAAGAATGAAGGTTGCTTAACAGAGCATATGATATGCTACCATTTTTGCAAAACAAATACGTATTTGTTTGTAAATGATTAAAATATCTCTGTCAAGATACACAAGAAACAATAAAATTGGTTATCTTCAGAGAAAAGAAATGGGGAAATAGGGTGGAAATGAGGCTTTTCATTGTATATCCTTTAAACCCACTGCTGTTGAGTTGATCTCGACTCATAGTGACCCTACAGGACAGAGCAGAACTGCTCCATAAGGTTTCCAAGGCTGTAAATCTTTATGGAAGCAGACTGCCACATCTTTCTCCCACAGAGCGGCTAGTGGGTTCACACCACCGACCTTATGGTTGGCAGCCAAGCACTTTAACCACTGTGCCACTAGGGATCCAGCATTATCCTTTAGTACCTTTTAACTTTGAACCAGCTATTTTACATATTCCAATAAATAAAATTATAAAATAAAAAAACAAATAAAATATTAATAGATATTAAACCATAGAACTTTGATATGTCTAAACTGAACTTAATACTGTCAGCAAGTATGGGTATAATTTACTATTATGTGTATTTGTGTCCCGTTTCCTTGCTATCAATGCAAGTCCAATCTACTTACATTTCTGTCATTTGATCAAATCAAAGAGGTTCAAAAAGCCAGTGTAACACGGAAAAAATAGTAATGTGGTAGTAGTAAAGATGGCTGCTATATATCTAGACTTATGAGATCTCTCTGAAAACATCCATTTTTAGACTGTCAAGGTCAGTTCTGGTTGATAGAAGTTCTTCCTAAACTCTTTACAACAAGGTTTTTCTGGAATTATAATATCTTTTAGATATTATGAACATGGTTCATCTTAGTCAAACAGTGATAGTATATAGTCTACAAAACTAAAGAAATATTGAAGTATATAACTAAACTCCCTCCCCAAAAGTTTTTTCATTAGAAAATTGATTATTAGATAAAACAGCTATCATCAATTGAAGTAGATGAATTGTAACTAATCATTTGGGGTGGGGGATTAGACTGAATGAACTTTAAGGTTCTTCCCAATTCTGAGAGTGTATGTGAATCTTTACTGCTTAAAGAAATTTGTTTCCCTTCTGGCCATATTTTCTTTTCAGATGTCCCAAATTCAGTGGTAGGTATAATGGCAAAAACTTTAATATGTTAGAGTGAGTAAAATAAAGTGGGTCGCTTTCAAAAGACCACTGACATTATTCCTTAAATTATTTCCTAGGAAGAAATGTACTTACTTGATTTTCCATGTATTAATCCATTGGTGGCTCAGCTCATGTTAAATAAAGGACCTTCACTGCAATGGATATTACTAGCAACTCTTTGTCAACTTCAGGATCTCCTACCTGAAGTTCCGGAAAAAGTGTTAAAGGTTAGTTATTTGAGATCCATATTCTTACATGAGGTTATTTCCTTTCTACTTGAGTATCTCGTTTTACCTTAAGTGTTTTCAAAATAAAACTATCCAAGTTTAATTGTTTTGGACTTCACATAGCAAAGATATAATTTACTTCAACTAAATTTCATATAGAATTCTCATGGATTGTCAATCACATTATACATTTTAAAACTATCTTTATATTGATAATTCAGTAGTCAGTTTATCACACTTTAAATCATTTTGAAATGGTATTGTGCTTACAAATATCCAGTTACAAACCCTATTCACATGTATTTATATTACCTCTTCCAGTCTTTATGCCCTTCAGTTAGAGTAGTAAAGTGCACTTCGGCCTAATTGTTAATACACAAATAATTTTATCAAGGAAACTATTCATGTATAACTTGTGTAACTAAAAATTATAAGTGATTACAAAAAATGCAAATTGTTTTTCTTTTAACTGAGCCTAATTATTTTATGCCTTTATTACTTGAGTCAATAGACTATCTATGCATGGACTTCCTCAATGAGATTATAGACCTCAATAGACTATATTTATCTTCTTTCCATATATATAAGCATCATAATTTACATTTACTGACTGATGTTGTATTGTGTTATTACCTGGTTTTATTTTTTTGGTTTTTTTTTTAGCATTTTTGTGGCATCACTTCCTTATTCCAGATTAATTCTTCTTCCATCACAAAATCACCTCAAATTTCATCACCTCAGGAAAAGAGGAATCGGACTAGTACCTTTGCTTCTGAGAATTCAGCTACTAGTTCTTCAGACTCAGTCATTCACGAACATAATGAATCTTACCAATATTCAGACTTAGGAGAGGCGGTACAGGAAGACACAAATACTATTTCTAATTATAACTCTTCCCTTATGGAACTCAGAGAAATGCCATGCATTTTACCATCTGTGCATTCTTTCAGTCAGACCAGCTACTGGAAAGACTCCAGTTGTAACCAAAACACAGTACAGAATAATCCTTTTTTAATCAGTACAGAATCAAGGAAAGCAACTCGTCATTCCTTTCTAAACCAGAATGATTCAGAGTCAGATGTCTTTGGTTTGGGTCTAACACAAATGAATTGTGAAACCAGAATATCACCAACTTGTACTCATAAGAGAGTTGCCCCTAATTTTATAAATTATCAGAAAAAGAGAACACATGAAGTGAAAGGATCCATAAATAAAGAAGTATCTTCCCCTGTGTTTTCACTGGAGGGCTCTCAGTCTCCTCTTCATTGGAAAAATGTATGGGAACAGAATCACTCATTCAACTTACAATATGGTACATGTGACAAATGGTACTCTCAGAAAGATAATTTATTCACTAATCAGCAAAAATGTCTATCGGATGAGTTAGAAGACTTCATATATGAAAGTTCAAATGCTGGTACTAAGAAGAATTTCTGGAGAGAATTACCATCTGCCCCCAGTTTGGATTTATTTTGTTCCTCTAATTCTAATGTAAATCAAAAGGAATTTGACAGCCTGTATTTCTACCAAAGAGCTGGAAAATGTTTAGGACAGAAAAGGTACCTTGAATCTTCATCTAATGCAGGAGACAAGGAATCATTAACAGGTAACACTATCCAATAGTTGTTCAAACTACTCTCAAATCTAATTTAAAAAGAAAGAAACATCGTCAATTTTTTTTTTTAATTTGTTTTAATTACTACACTTAAAAAACTCTCCCGAATAACTTTTGGTTCAAAGAGGAAACCAAAACTCTAATTATAGACTTTTAAGAAAATAAATGCAAAGAAATTATACCATATTTGTGTGCAAATAATGCACGTGCTATGCCAGAACTGTTTTACTTAATTTCATCATCTCTGCATGTTATATGTGTGGGTGCATTATTTGTGAAAAAAATGGTAATATATGAAATCCTTGTAGATTTAAATGTGCTAAGCATTCAGCTTCAGAAATTAAAAATAAAAATACAGAACAAATCTAAGTCAAGCAGAAGGCTAAAGGCAATAAAGATTAAACAGAGAAATCAGTGAATTAGAAAAGTAGTCTTTGTGGGGCAGGGATATTTACTTGGCTAACATTCTTGAGAGCTTATTATGTGCAGGTACCATTCTAAACCCTTTATGTGAATTAATCCTAACAACCCTACTAAATAGGTACTACTATTATCTCTACTTTACAATTGATGTTTTTTAGTTTTCTGAACATTTAATCATATCAACTATAAACAATGTTAATTTTATTTTTTCCTTTCTAGTAGTTATAACTTTTCTTTCTGTCTCAACTCTTACTGCATTGACTAGAGCATCCAGACAAAATATTAAGTTCTAATGGCCATACAGAGTTGATCTCCCATAATAGGGGTCAGGAGGTAGGGTAATGGGGGAAGAAGCTTAAGCTACAAGGCTCTTATTTTGTATAGGCCCTTTGAGAGGCCCGGGAGAGGCCTAGGCAATCTTGTACTGTTTTTTTTTTTTAAATATTTTATTGAGTTTTTGGTGAAAGTTTACACAGCAAGTTAGGTTACCAGTTAACAATTTCTACACATATTATTCAGTGACATTGGTTACATTTTCCACATTGTGTCAACATTCTCCGTATTTCCATTCTGGTTGTTCTGCTTCCATTAATTCAGCTTCCCTGCCTGACTCAGCCCCCACTCCCCGTCCCCCTCCACTGGACTTTCTCATCTATGCTTTAGGGTAAATGTTGACCATTTGGTCTCATATAGATGATTTTTTTTTTTTTTAAGGAGCAACAGTATTCATGGGTGATATTGTTTATTTTATGAGCCAATCTGTTATTTAGCTGACAGGTGACCTCTGGGAGTAGTTTCAGTTCAAAGTTTAAAGGTTATCTCATGATGATAGTCTCAGGGTTTCTTCTACTCTCTACCTGTCCAGTAAATCTGGCCTTTTTTTTTTTTTAAATAAATAGTAGAGCTTTGTTCTACAACTTTCTCCCATTCTACCCTGGACCATCTATTGTGTCCCTGATCAGAATAGTCAATAGTGGTAGTTGGGCATCATCTAGTTCTTCTGGTCTCTGGATAGATGAGGCTTGGTTCATGTAGGCAGTTAGTCCTGTAGACTAAATATTGTATTCTTCTTTTTAAAAAAAGAGCCTCCAAAATTGTATAAGCTCTAGGCCTCATAAAACCTGGATTTGCTGCCATTTAATAGTCATAACTTGTTTTGTTCCTGAAATATTCCATCCCTAGGAGTCCTGATGGTGCAGTGGTTAAAGTGCTCGGCTGCTAACCAAAAGGTTGGTGGTTCAAACCCACCAGCCACTCCACAGGAGAAAGATGTGGCAGTCTGCTTTCTGTAAAGAGTATAGCCTTGGAAACCCTGCGGTGCAGTTCTGCTCTGTCATATAGGGTCGCTATGAGTTGGAATAAGCTTGACGGCAGTGGGTTTGGTTTTGGGGTATTCCATCCCTACTTTTCTAAGAATCTTTGTGAGGAACAGATGCTGAATTTTATTCAAACTCTTTTTAGCATCTATTAGGGAAAGTCAAATGTTTTTCCCATTGACTTTATTTATGCCAAGTATTCTATTTAAAGGTTTACTAATATTAAATAATCTTTGCATTTCTGTGATAAGCCTAATTGATTTTTGAGGGATTATTCTTGTTGTATGCTGTTGAATATGGTTAATTTTTTAAATGATTTTTATATCTACCTTCATAATGAAATTGGTCTATTGTGTTCTTAATTTGTGCTTTGGCAAATTTTGACATAAATGTCATGCCAGCTTCATAAAATGAACTGGATGAAAATTCCATCCTTTTTACAGTCTAGAGCAAACTAAGAATGTTTATTGCTATATATTTTTGAATATAGGGTACTCCAATATATAAGATAATCGCCTCATTTTCCCAATGAGGAGATCCCAGGAATTGTTTTTTTTAACAAATTTGAATATTTAAGCTTTTAGATATAGACAGAATAGTCAAATATCTACTTAAATTTTAATTCATTAATTTAGTTATATATTTTAAATCACATTATATAAAATAATGTCAGTTTAGAAATTTTGCTTTACTAACTCTTGTATTCCATAAAACAATTTTATTCAAACAAACTTGAATCTTTGATGCCAGTATCTTCATTAGCACTATGGCAACTTTTGACTTATTTACTGTGGTTCTCCATAGCACATCATTACTTCCAAATATGTTAACACTGAAAACTTAAAATTCATATTGATGTAGTCACTATGAGTCGGAATCGACTCGATGGCAATGGGTTTGGGTTTCTTTTTGGTAGTCCTAGAAAATTTATCCAAAGCCATTGATACAACCTCAAGATAATTTTCCATTTATTCTGTAGGTATATACTTCTGATCTCTATAATTACCTACTGTATTGCTTTTTAAACTTGCTTATAATGTCATCCAACTATTGTAATTATGAGGTTATATCCCCAGGAATAATTACTAAAACTGTTCTAATTTTCTTACCCTCCCTTTTTATTGATTTAATCAGTTGACCTCTATAAGCATCCAAACCTAGGGCATTTCAGGCTAATGTGTCTTCCTTAAATAATATGGTCATATAAAGTATGCCCCTTCATGATCCCCATATTATAGCGCAGAATAAATTCCACAACATTTCAAGTTTGGGTTAGGGAAAGCTTAATTAGGGGAAACTTACAAAGCAAATGTTTTAAAAATGAACATACTAGAGGCTGTGAAGTAGAAGCTAAGTATAAGCTTCTAACACCATTTTTTAATGTGGTGTTCTAATTTTCATTTTTTTCTAATTAATCTGTTATTATAATTTTATTTTTTTGTTTGAACCAAGAGAAGGCGCAACATACCATTTTTACAGGTTGTAGTGAAGACTGTTTGAAGCAGATCACAGACCAGATTCTGTTCTAATGGTGTGGTCAACAGGAGTTTTATTACTCACAGAATAAACTGGACAGGGATGAGTAGAACAGCAAACATCCTCATCAGCCAGGTTTCCCTGAGGTTAGGCTTCTGTCCCAGGGTGTAATGTTACTTCGCATTCATGCACACCCCACATCGTGCCAGGGGAGAAGAACATGGAAGCCTCTCTTTCCCGGGGTTACTATACTAGCAAGCAGCCATGTCTACATGCCATACAGCAGTGTACAGAGAGCAAGTAGGGGAAAGTGGAAATAAAAGGTAAAAGTGGTAATAAAAATGGAAGGCCCCCTGTGGGCAATGGACATTACTTATTGCGCCTGTTCAGTGTGGGTGACCATCTCATGATGGCTATTCTAGATTTACTGGCATTAGGGAACAGCCCTTCCTCCTTCACCCCACTAACAGAGTTAACAGAGTTCTGAGTTTCTTCAGAGGCTAATCATCTCCTGAGGTGCATACTTTAGTTTATGTCCATTATGGAGACAATGTGGGGGGAGGGGAGGGGCGGTTAATAGTATAGCATATCCCTGCACCCATCAGTAGGTTTTTTTTCAAATATTGATTTCTTGAACTTTTGTTATTTTTAATTTAACTACATTCTGGTCAGTTTATTATTTATTCTTTCCATTTATTCATGATGAATCCTTCTCCACCTTGGGAAATACGTACAGAATTTTGATCATATTCTCTAAAATGCTAGCCATCTCTTCAGGAGTGATTTAATATGTAAATCTACTTGAGACAGTTTGCATTAGTTAACTTGGGATTTGTGGGTACTTTAAAATTGAATAATATGTGGATGCCCTTCCGAATAAGTAGAAATTATTAAGTAGGTGCAGAGTATAATGGGAAAGCTTCCTGGCAGATTCAGAAAAAAAAAAAAAAAAAAAAAGAATTTTTAGAATTGGCTGTGGGAGACTAATACCAAGAAAAAAATGTTAGTTGCCATCATTTTCATAGCATGAAATTGGCCATGGTGGGAGTAGTTACACCACAGAAACTGGCAAAAGCTATAAATCAGGCCTCCCCCAACCCACTCTCAGAGACCTGGTTGTTAGACATTTACCAGCACACTACTGGTGCCAGCCCAGGCTCTCCCATGGCTTCAAAGGGAGGGACTAGGGTCCTATCATCATTAACATTTCTTGTGTTTTATCTGATTATTCATGTGTATAATCATATTTCTCAATTAGAGTTCAAGATCTATTTTCCAGACATGATTTTTAACACATAACCCCTCACTGAAAAGAAATATGTTCTTAGGGAATATGATCTCCCACAGATTAGAGGGTATATGAGAATAAGAATAGCCAAAGCCAAGTGAAAGAAAGCTGCAGTCAGGAATAGGGAGGGCAAACTTCAAAAGAAGGAGAGAATGGAAGGAAGGGAAGGAGGGAAGCGGGGAGAGAGAGGGAAGGAAGGGAAACTGACAGAATGGCATGCTTTCTCACCACACAGAAGCAGGCTTCTTCCTACAGTAAGTACATAAAGACCAGGCAATATGTCTTTGTTTTAGGCTCAAAATCTCCCAGGGTGAGCCTCAAACTTACATCTTAATTAATGAGGGCTTATTGGAAACCTTCAGGAACCAGGAAACCCTGTCTGAGTTGCTTTCCAATCCATTTTGAATTATTTTACTCAAATATATTAGAACTGGATAGTACTTTAGTGTAACTTCCTCATTTCACAGAAGACAAAATTGAAATCCAGACTGATTTAACTATTTGTACAAGGCATGAGCTATAAAAATATGTGTACTTAACAATAATTTTTTATTGGGCCGTTAGTTATGGGCACATTAATGTTAAAAAAAGTAATAATGTAATTTTTAAATAGTCATTACTTTATCCCAGTTTAGAAATGTTAACACTTTATAGATAGATGACTAAGACGGGATCTACCTCAATTAGATGAAAAAAGTAAAAAGGTATACTTTATTATTATCAGCATTAAAACGATTTTCCTTTTTCTCCTTTTAACAGGTTTCAGGTACTCACAACTACCACAATTCAAAAAACGACGTCTAGTATATGAAAAAGTACCTGATAGACCTGATGGACAAACTCGTCTGAGGTTTTTTTGAAAGAGGGAAAGAACAGTGTTACTTGCCATATTCTACTGTTTCTAATGACAACCCAGTAACAAAAATTATTTAGATTTGCTCATACATTAAAGAAAATGCAGTTATTCTTAGATGTTCTCAGTGTTCTATATTAAATTTTTACATGTATTGTGCCCCAGTTTGCATTCTTTTAAGTAAAACATTCTGATTTACCAGTTAGTATAATAATTGTCATAAGATTCAAAATGTCTTCCAGATTCACCTAAACATCACAAGTCTTTTAAATTAGCCTCCATCACAGTTCTTTAAATCAGTCTGATCTTTTGAGTCAAGAAGTGAAGATGACCAAAGCCAACCCTCCAACACCAAGGAAGTTAAAACCTAGGGTGAAATTAAAGTTAGAGAACTTCCAATTTAAAATGCTGTCTTCCATAAACAAAAGAGAAGTTATTTGCAACCTATGTAATAGAAAAAAGGTTTACTTTCCTAATATACAAAGAATTCCTATAAATTGATAGGAAAAACACAACCTAACAGAAAAATGAGCAAAATATATGCAGAGATATTTCACAGAAGAAACAAAAATAGCCAATAAACATTTGAAACAATCTTCAGCCTTATTAATTATACAAATACAAATTAAAACAATAAGTTACTGTTCTTTCACCTATTGTAGAAATTTTTTTTTAATTCATACTATCCAGTGTTGACATGTTGGAAAAAAGGACACTTTCATATAATGTTGGTACTTTTTTGGAAGACAGTTTGTGTAACATCTACCAAAATACAAAATGTACATATCTTTCGATCCAACAGTTAACATATCTAGGAATCCGTCCTAAAGAAATATTCAATTACACAATGAGATATACTGTAGTATAATTTGTAATAGGTAAAAATTGTAGACAACGGGTAAACAACGTGATAGCATTTTGCTGTTGAACTGTAGGAGTTCTTTATATATTCAGATATATGGTTCCCAAAGGTTGTCTCCCATTTTATCAGTTGTCTTCTTACTTTCTTGATAAAGTCCTTTAATGCACAAAAACTTTTCATTTTGATGAAATCCAGTTTATCTATTTTTTCTTTTGTTGTTTGTGCTTTTGGTGTCATATCTAAGAATCCATTATCCAAAAAAGGTCTTTAAGTTTTACTCCTATGTTTTCTTCTAAGAGTTTTATGGTTTTACTTCTTATATTTAGGTCATTGATCCATTTTGAATTAATTTTCATATATGGTGTGTGGTGTTGGTCCAACTTCATTCTTTTATATGTGTGTACCATCTATTTTATTTGCTAATCTAATGGATTGAATTTATTATTAAACAGAGGGAATTCAGATCACTTAGATTTGGAAGTTTAGTGGCTGGAAGTTAAGGGCGTTCCAATCTGATGGGTTGTATTTATCCTGCTATTGCAACACTACTTATGTTCAAAGATATCTTCATTTATGTATGGGTTTAGGTATAGCTATTTCAAAGAGAAGGAGCCCTGATGGTACAATGGTTAAGCACTTGACTGCTAACCATAGTGGGCGGCAGTTTGAACTCACCAGCTGCTCTGCTGGAGAAAAGACCTGCAGATCTGCTTCTGTAAGAGTATAGCCTAGGAAACCCTACAGAGCAGTTCTGCTCTGCCCTATACGGTTGCTATAAGTTAGAATCAACTTGACGGCACATAACAACAAAATAGACATTTCAAAGAGCAAATGTTGGCAGTAATTGAGATATTTATGTATGTTACACATTTATCTATTTTTCAGGACATTTATAAAATTTTACAAGAAAAAAAATTTCGCCTCCTCCTTTCAGCACTCAGTCTCACAAGCAAACAGAAATCCATAAGCCATAAGACAAAAGACAAAAATCAGACACAAGATTTTCCTGTCATAGAAAATGACGAATTAAGCAGAATTTTTATTTCCAAGCTCTTCAAAGATTATCACAAAGTACCCTTTTAAAAGTATCCCAAATCAAATCAAAGGCACATTATCAAAATAAAACACTTAAGACATCAAAAATTCTTTTAGGTTGTAATATTTTCACGTTACTTTCTTTTTAACCATTTGCAATGTTCTGCAGGCTGCATTTTAAACATTTTTTTAAAGACATGAAATATATATATATATATATATATATATATATATATATATATATATATATATATATATATATATATATTTTTTTTAAAGTATAAGGAAAACCAAAAAGTACAGAAACTTAAGAAGACAACATCCAAATCTGCTTCATACACAAGATGGGGCACCCTAATACACAAGACAACATAAATCTTTCCAAACAAGTTTGCTAAGAAACAGCTCCCATGTTTATTGTTAAAAATAAAACAATCTTCTCATTTAGAAAAATCAAGGCATCAATTAATTAGTAAAGTCTATTCTTCCCCTAAATTTTATACTTACTTATCTTCATTTAGAAATTGTAAATTCATGAGAAAAGAACAAATTTTGTTATGGTATAAAAATCTTAGGAACAAATTATAAATATTCAATTTTTTTAATAAACAAAAATGTTTTCCTTCTTAAAATGTAAACATCCAGTAAATAAAACATACATTGGTATTCTAGGCATAAAACACGGTAATTCACTTATGAAAAAGGTGTATTTTGGAATGTCTGGTGGTAAAGATTTTCATTTGTCGTAAGTATAAAGCACTTCACCAAAAGAACCAGGCCATTATTATTTAAAGGTCTGCTCCTTCACCCAGTTCCTTATTTGAGCAGAAACACATCAATTTCTGTAGACTTTTGGCTATAGAACCAGGACAGGAAAGGTCTCAAATATCTAAAAGTTGTCTAACTAGAGAAAAATGTTTTCTTGAGACTTGGAGACAGTCATTCATCACTTTGTAGCTGAAGGCATTCCTCAGTGAACTTCTTCCCTACTGGAAAGAGAGTTTGGTAGGTTTTCACTTTAGTAAGATTTATGCATATAATTAGTCATCATTCATAAAGCATTTCAGTATTCTCAAAATAGAAAGTGACAGGTTAACACAAAAAAATTCAACCCACGCCACTGAATAAACAGCACCAATGACAGTGCTTTGTAAAAAGAAAAATGCTATATTAATGTAAGACTAATATTTTAATACCACGAACGTGGACATTTTCCATTAGAAGATACAATAGTACCTGATAGTAAGATGACTTCCTTCTTCTAGATGTGAACATTTCCTTTTACAACTATTGAAAAAGAACCTGAGATAATTACTTATTGTATGAACACCCCTTAGAACACACACAAAATCTGAAAAAGACTCCAATAATCTATGCTCTTGCCCCACTTAAAAAAGAAAAAAAAAAACAAAGTATTTGAATCCTTGAAATGTCTAATAAGCCATCAGAGAACTGTTTCCATTTCATACTCAACTTTTAAAGGTCTTTTAACCCTTCTCTCACTTTTCCTCCATTAAAATACAGAGATATATTGTGAAAGCCTTTAGGAAAGAAATCACAGCTGGTAGTAGGTACCAGTCTCCCCCTCTGGGGAATCTTTACTCCCAAGAGGAGGAATTCAGTTGACAGCACTAAAACTAAATAGTAAATCACAACTCTGGGATGGTGTAAGGACACAGAAGGTGGGATTAAGGTCAAGAAATTACCATCAGGCAACTCAAAGAGTTCAAATACACGAAAAATATCAACATCTCATGAATTAATACCAAAGAGAATTGCAACTCTCCTAATTAGATGTATTCTACAGGCATGGTAACAACAGATGAGAGGTACCCTTCAGGGAAAGCTGTACATTTTGCTGTTCTTTGTTTTAGTTCCCCCAAGAATAGTAAATATTCTAAACTCAGTTGCCCAAATCCTTTGGAAACCCTGTGATAATGCCATGGCCCCAAAATGGCATGGTATATCATCACTTACTAGTCTTCAGAGTAAAGCACAGGATCTGGGCTCCCGGAAGGGGTTGCTTCCGGCTGGAACACCAACCAGTAGGGCATCCTTGCAGGCGTTCTGCATGCAGTACTGTTGAAGCTCTGCAGCCGCCTGAGAGACCTGAAACAAAGGGACAACATCTTGACACTGCTCAGTCAGATCCTTCTGACAGCCAAATGATCTGAAAATGATAAAGGTCATACTTTTTGCGACCTCCAAAAGACCCTTTTTGCTCGAAGTTCTAATGACTGAACTCCAAACATGAAAGGTTATAATTTCTAAGAACTTCAACTTAGACATTCTTGGTTTACTTGCTAATTTAACAAAGATAAGACAAAAAGCATTTTTGATCCATTTAGAATCCTAGTTTGAGACTGAATTGGTAAAGAAAAAGCTCATTCCAGGTGTTCCCTTTACAAATTTTCAAGTATATAAAGCATGCATATCCAAGCTTGCCATGTGAGTAAATTGTTTTAATGCTTACAAGGCTGGAGCCTTATCTAGTCTGCCCAAAACTAGTGATAAAGTTCTTCCACCATGCTTTTGAGGCAGTACACCTTACTGGGAAGAGTATAGCCTCTGGAACCAGACTATCTGGACTCAAATCAGCTTACTACCTGTATGACACTGGGCAAGTTACTTAATTTACTAAACTTCTCTCTTAAGTGCCTCTGTGAAATGTACAGGACCAACTGGACCCCACTCTAAAGTACATGGTCAAAAAGTTAAGGTGAGGAGATACGCAGAAAAAATAAGAGGACAAAAGTGGTCAGCATTTCTCTAGCACTATCAAGGAAGAGAGATTCTGGACTGGGAGAATAGCAGCCCAAACACAAGCAAATGTCCCCTGCCATTGGAGCTAAAATAATCCCCACCCAAATTATCTGACTTTCCTTAGTCTGAGCCCATGTTTATCCAACAACTTCTGAGAGACTTCTCCAACAGAGGGGTCCCTGGATATCAAACATTCCATTCACTGGGAAGGGATGCTCTCCATTATATATTAGAAAATTGGTGTCCTGGCTTATTTACCAGTTCGCAAGTCTGTCACAATGTTTCACTGCTATTCATAAGGTTTTCACCGGCTAATTTTTTTCAGAAGTAGACCACCAGGTCCTTCTTCCTATGCACAGGCATTAACTGTGTGGATCATAACAATAGGAATTCCAGAGCACTTAATTGTGCTCATGAGGAACCTGTACATAGACTAAGAGGCAGTCTTTCAGACAGAACAAGAGGATATTGCATGGTTTAAAGTCAGGAAAGGTGTATGTCAGGGTTGTATCCTTTCACCATACTTACTCAATCTATATGCTGAGCGAATAGTCCGAGAAACTGGACTATATGAAGAACTGGGCAGCAGGGCTGAAGGAAGACTCATTAACAACCTGTATTATGCAGATGACACAACCTTGCCTGCTGAAAATGAAGAGGACTTTAAGCACTTACTGACAAAGATCATGGACTACAGCCCTCAGTATAACATAAAGAAAACAAAAATCCTTACAACTGGACCAATAAGCAACATCATGATAAATGGAGAAAAGATTGAAATTGTCAAGATTTCATTTTACTTGGATCCACAATCAATGTCCATGGAAGCAACGGTCAAGAAATTAAATGCCGTATTGCATTGGAAAAATCTGCTGCAAAAGACTTCTTCAAAGTGTGAAAAAGCAAAGATGTCACTTTAAGGACTAAGGTGTACCTGACCTAAGCTATGGTGTTTTCAATTGCCTCATATGCATGTGAAAGCTAGACAATGAATAAGAAAGACTGAAGAAGAACTGACGCCTTTGTATTATGGTGTTGGCAAAGAATATTGAATATAACATGAACTGCCAGAAGAATGAACAAATCTGTCTTGGAAGAAGTACAGCCAAAACGCTCCTTAGAGACAAGGATGGCAAGACTTCATCTCACATACTTTGGACATGTTATCAGGAGGGACCAGTCCCTGGAGAAGGACATCATGCTTGGTAAAGTAGAGGGTCAGCGAAAGAGAGGAAGACCCTCAACGAGATGGTCTGACACAATGCCTGCAACAATAAGCTCAAGCATAACAACGATTGTGAGGATGACACAGGACTGGGCAGAGTTTCATTCTGTTGTGCATAGAGTCGCTATGAGTCTGAACCAACTTGACAGCACCTAACAACAACAACAAAGTCTGTCACAGAGAAGACATCTCTGGGTGTGCTGAGAGCTTCCAACATGGAGCCATAGAATGAGGCTGACCAGCCCCTGGAATGTTGTGATTCCATAAGGTGCTTGCCTTGCCAAACACCCCAGATCATACCACCAGGAGTATACCCCTCATATAAGCTTCTTATCTGTGTGGCTTGGAGCAATTCCCTAAAATTCTTTGGATATCACTTTTATCACCCAGTTGTTTTTTAAAAGTAGAGTGTCTTTCCTAGCTACTTCACAGGGTAGGCAGGCATCAGGCTCTCAGTTTTCTTTTCCATCTTAGGTCCCAGAATCATCTTGAACATTTTCAACAACCCTAGTTTCAATCCCCTGACGTTCTCTCCCTAAACAACCTTCTCCTCAATGCCAATAGCCACAGCCAATGTCTTTAACTGCTCCACTTCTGAAATTTTACACTCCAGTATCCTATTTCTGATCACTATCTCTCTTACCCATCCAGAGGGCTGCTTTCTTGCTCTTTGATCTCATACACCTCTAGGCCCTGGCTTTTCCCTTTTTGTCTTGCCCATCACCTCCTCCTGGCTCTAATTCCTTCTCTACCCAGTCTAGGTTCAGCCTCTTTCTGGCCAGACCCTTGCCCTCCATTCCCCAATCTCCACCTTACTGGCATTCCTCCCCTGCTAACCCAACTACTTGGATTAACTGCCATTCACCTTCAGCACTCAGATTTCTGGGTGCCCAAATGCTGCTGGAGGAGGGAAAAAAAAAAAATCCCAAGTAGGGTAATCAGTCTCCAACCCAACAGTAGCTGGGTCTTCAAAATCATAATGTGTCTGTGTCTGTGCCTAGTTGAATCCAGCTCTCATTCCCAACAGCACTATCCCCAACTTTCCACTCTAATGACTCACCAGTTGTCTTCCCCTGCCCTAGGAGAAAACTTCGCTCTCTATTTCACAAAGAAAATCATCATCATACAAGTCCACAAGCCCATATCTTGTAACATCTATCTTTGCACATATCCTTCTTCTTGTTCAGGAAGGCGTCCCTCCAATCCCGTGCTTCCACCAACCCCTGTTTCCTTCACCTTCAAGTTTCCTCCTCCATTTGTTTCCTCCCTGGCCTAAAAATAGGGTTTGTTCCTGCCTCTCAACCTAAAAACATGGCCTTTCATTTCTTAAATTTAAAAAACTTTCTTTCCCTTTAGAACCAGATTTCTTAAAAAAAAAAAAAAAGTCTGCCTATCTGATTACAATCTAGATTCTACTTCTGCTACTACATTGTCACTGGAAGCTCTCTGCATTCCCTCTCTATTCCCTTACCTAGTTTTATCATCTTCATACCATTTATCTGAAATTATTTTACTTATTGGTTAATTTGCTTATTGTTTATCTTTCCCAATAGAATCATCCTATTCCCAGTACTTAGAATAGTGCTAAGTACACAGAAAAGGCAATAAGGTACAGACAATATCACAATAGTGATTCATCCATACATTCTACAAATAATGCTATCTAGTTGCTAAACACAATTATACAACAGACACCTTTCGGACAATTGACTAGACACTGGCCATGTTGACTAAGCCCCCAATTTTTTGAAATCCCTACTTCCTTGCTTCAGTAACCCTGCTTTCTCTTGGTTCCCCTTCTTCCCTCTGTTTTGGCAGGTCCTGTGCTCCATGTTGTGGTATCTTCACATAATACACTCCCCTCCGCCATACATTTTAATTATCCTTTCAGCCTTGTTCGTTCTCTAACCCGAGTTTCAGTCCGTATAGCCAAGAACCTCCTGGGCATCTCTCAAAGTTCATATATCCAAAACTGAATTCATCATTTCTCCAAACCTGCTCTCCCTCCTCTCTACCTCAGCGAATGGCAGCGCCATTCATCCCGTCACCACTCTAGAAACCAGAGCATCCTTTCTCCTTCCTCTCCCCCTCATTCTCTCAATTCATCACCAACTCCTATCCATTAATCGCCTCCCCATCTGTGGACTCCATCCTCCAGCACCAGCCCAGACCAAGCCACCAGCGTGTCGCTTGCATTACTGGTCTCCTCGTGTCCGTTCAGCTCTCCTCCACACACTGTCCACAACCAGGGCAAGCTTTCTGAAGCGGGAACGACCCCGGGGGCACTCCATTCGGGACATAGTCGCTGGACGGGTCCGTCTCCCGGGGGCCCACCAGCCCTGGACTCCTCCGGGGCCCGCATCCCCCGCCTTTTCCCGGCGCCTCCAGACCCAGGGTCGGCCCTGCACGAGCGCCCATCCTGCCGCGCACCACGTCCGACCCGGGAGCCTCCGGCCCGCGGAGGCCCAGCTGCGAGCCAGAGCCGCTCGAGTGGCCTGGCCCTCCCAGCCACTTCCGCTCAGGGGCCGCCGGCCTCCTCCTCTCACGCGCCTCGACCCGTGCCTCCGCACCGCCGAGGAAAAGGCACTTCCTGACCGGCGCTCACCTTGATCCTCTCCACGCCGGCCTCCAGCTTGAGCTGCTCCACCAGGCGCTGCAGGGCGTTCACGCTGGGCCCGGAAGACATGGCGGCGGTGGCGCTCGAATCCGAGGGTGGGTGTGTGGGGCTGGGTCTGACTGCGAGGCCCGGAGCCTGAGCGCCGCCCCCGGGCGGGGAAGCAGCTGTGCTCGCCCCGCTGCCCGGAGCCCGCGAGCTGCCCGCCTCTCCCGGGCGCGCCGCTCCACTCGGCGGAAGCAGATGGTAAGAGACAGTTTGGGGTTCCAAACTAGTTTGCAATTGTCTCAACTCTTTCTGCATTCTAAGGATACATAATACCTGTGTCTATACCCGTATCCGAGGCGGGGTCGGTCGGCCGCGTCATGGGGCCCACAAAAGGGCGCCCATCCACATCTAAGCTGGGACTTCTAGGATAAGTTGGGTGTGGGGTGTAGGGATGGAATGGGCAGGCAGCAAAGACGTATCTCTGATAAATCAGAAAACTACAATCCAATGTGGCTGGAGCCAAGCTGTGAGATGAGTGGGACAAACGGGTCGGATTGTGAAGGCTACTATGCCACGTGAAGATACTATCCTGAAGGAAATGAAGGAGAGTTGGTAGAATATCCATGAAACAGTAACAGGCTAACTTATTAGCTTGTAAGTGGGGTAAAAGCCCAGGCCTTGACATCTCTGCGGAACTTAAATAGAAGAAAATGAAATTCACACATTCCCCATCCAACCATTGAACTATAACCATTGTTTCTATTCTGCTTTTAAATTTATAAAAATGTGCATATTAGTTCCTGTTACAAAACTCAGATCATACTATATGTAAAATTTGTGTCGATCTTTTTTTCACTTTACACATCATTAACATTTCCTTATATTATTCTTGTACACCATTTTATTTGTTAGAACCTGCTACAGTCGAATAATGCAAGTAGGTAATTTATTGGCTTGTATAAGTGAAAAATCCAGGGACTTTAAACTGGTAGATCTAGTTGCTTAAATAATAGCTTCGGGGCTCTCATTCGCTATCTCTTGGCTCTGCTTCTGAGTGTTGACTTCATTTGCTTCAGTGGTTGATAGACTCTAGTGCTGTGAAGTAGGGCAGTTGTTGTTGGCTGCCCTCAAGTCAGGGGACTCATGGTGACCCCATGTGTTACAGAGCAGAACTGCTCCATAGATTTTTCTTGGCTGTAATTTTTATTGAGGCTTCCCTGCGTGACACAAACGGTTAAGCCTTCGACAACTGGTGGTTTGAACCATCTAGAGCTGCCTAAGAAGACAGGCCTGTTGGTCTGCTTCCAAAAAATCACAGCCTTGAAAACCCTATGGAGCAGTTCTGCTGTGCACACGTGGGGTTGCCATGATTCAGAATCAACTGGATGGCAACTAACAACAACAACAATCTTTATGGAAGCAGTTCACCAAGCCTTTCTTTTGGGGAGCTGCTGGGCTACATGTTTTCATTGTCCCAGCTTAGCAAACCCAAGGCTAAGAGCACCTTTTTTTCTTTTTAATTGTTCCAGCAAAAAATGTTGGATCTCACTGACACTAATGAGTCATGTGCCCGCCTCTGAACCTATCACTATTTGAAGCCAAGAGTGCCTGGAGTCCTACTGTTCAAATTAGCTGGACCTAAGCCAAGAGCAGGATGAGGGGCTGGGTCAGCCCCACCTCTAGTGGGTGCTGTGTCATACCACCCAAACTCCCCACTCAGGTTGGAGACATTCATTTCCCCAGCTGCTGGGAGTGGTAGCCGCTGATGCTTCTCAGCTGATTCTCTCTCTGGAAATTGTCCTCAGCCAGAGAGACTCCTAGACTAAGGTCACACCTTATGCAGTGATTGTTGTGGGGTGTATAAGAGGGGAATCCCAAACCCATTGCCATAAGACACTGAAGGGATAACCCCAGCTTCAGAGCTCCCCCTGGGATCATCTGAGGCCTTTATCACAACTGCCTCACAGTTCAACTTCTCCCTCTGCCTGGTTCCCATTTCCTGGACTCATCCCACAAGTGTTGATCTTGAGGACACTCCCCAGTAAACTTCTTGCATGTAAACCTCCATCTCAGAGTCTGTTTCTCTGGGGAATTCAAACTAAGACACCTACCTACTCAAACCACATGGACTGAGAGAGGGGAAGAGTGGTTCCCCAAAGGAACCAGAACGGACAAGGAGCAGTCAAAATACTATTTTTAATATGCCCTGTAAATATTATTTTTAATGGCTGCATTGTACTTATGCCATTATACAACAGTATCGTAATTTATTCACCTAAAACCAAACTCATTGCCGTCCAGTCAATTCTGACTCATAGCGGCCCTACACGATAGAGTAGAACTGACCCATAGGGTTTCCAAGGAGCTGCCAGTGGATTCGAACTGCCGACCTTTTGATTAGCAGCCAGGCTCTTAACCACTGCCCCATCAGGGCACCTTTATTCACCTAAACCAAACCAAACCAAACCTGTTGTTGTCAATTCTGACTCGTGATGACCACTTTAATTATACAGCTTTGAGCATACGTTGTATTTCCTTAGGATGTATTCCTAAAAGTGGAATTGATGGGCCAAAAGAGTATAAACATTTTAAGATGTTTTCTTACATAATCTTCCAGACCCGTTGCCTAGCCTGTTGCCGTCAAGTTGATTCCTATTCCTGGCAGAAGGCTATGAGACTGCCTATTTCTCTGCACTCTCACAACTCCATATTATGGTTATCCTCTTCACCAATCTAATACATGAAAAATAGTATCTCATATCTTTTTAATGTCTTATCTATTGAGGCTGAACATTTCTTCTATTTTATAGGCTATGTGTTTATGGTCTTTGGGTTGTTAAAGAGTTTTTCTTATTTAGTGACGAGCACATTTACAAGCCTGAAAGCCCTCTCTGATGGCAGATTCCCTTACCACAAATATTTTAACATACATTCTAGTCAAGAGATGAAAAGTATACATTGGGAACAATACATTAACGGATTGTTGAATAGGACAGAGTAGATGTAGACGTGTGTCACAGAAGATATGGTAAAGAGCTCAGTACAAAGAATAGAGAGGATTAGGAAAGCTCTTTGTAAATGGCAAAGCCTGGACCTGGAAAAAGGTGGCCTACAGATAGTCCAGAGGAAGAGGAAGAGCAGTCCAATAGAAGAGAAAGCAGGAGGCAGTGTACACATATGGAGCGAATGATTACAGGGAGAGAGAAGGCTGTGGTGAGCAATAGAAAATACAAAGCTGCTAAGGCCAGAAGTCATGGAAAACCTCAAAAAGTTTATAGCAAACAGTGGGGTACCCAAATGGTGAGACATTTTAGGAATACTCATCTAGGATGATAATGTGTAAAATGGACTGAAGTTGGAGTGACAAGATGGCTTTAATAATATTTTGTTTTGTCTTTTTGGTGAGAGGAATAGCTAGACTGAGGCTCTTGATAAGACTAGGAAGGTGGGAATGAAGGGGAACAAATTCAGAAGCCTAAATCAATAGTACTTCATGGTGGTTATGAAATGTAAAGGAGACAAAGGGGAGGGACAAGGAGTTCTGAAACATAGAGTAGGCTAGAACTGATGCCGTAACGGAACTTAGGAAACAGAACTAGGTTTGAGGGGGGAGTAAAAAATGATGAGTTTGGCTTAGGAGAAGCTAAGTCTTCAATGGTAACTGCTACATGCTGGTGTACTCTAGGCTGCTAAAACTGTTCAGTAATCAAGATGTTGATGGAAGAGATATCTGCATGGCAGTGACAGCTGAAATAATGAGATTAAGTAATTAGAAAAGGTAACTTTGGAGTTGCCCACAGGGAGGGGATACATGTAATACTTGTGTCAGCCATGAGGCAGCAGAAAAAGTCTAGAGGTGTGCTCCATCTCCCTCTTTCATGCATGTGCACACCTACCTGTGTTATTGTTTATGCTGTTCTTCAAGATGAATGGTCTAGCTTTGAAACAGCCAGGTTTCCTTGTGATCCATGGACAAGCAGGCTGGTACCATTTATAACTGAGGAAGACTGACCATCTGTGTGATGCTTTATACTCTACCAAAATGTCTTCTCATCCATTATTTTTGCATCATGGAACTTCTGCGTTGAAAGAGGCCATTATATAATGTGGTCTGCCTACAAGTTTAAAGACAAGGAAACTAAGGCCCACTAAGGAAAGTGAAATGATTTGCCTAGTATCACACAAAGTGGTAGTGGGGAAGAGAACTCTTAGTTTTCCAGAAAAGTCACTGCTCAAGAGACTAGAGTCCTTTCCCGCGTGTGCAGTTAGTAGATCCTCATTATTCACGGATTCCGTATTTGTGAATTTGCCTACTCACTGAAGTTTATTTCTAACCCCAAAATCAATACTTGTGGCAAGTTTGCAGTCATTTATTGGCACATACAGGGTGGGAAAAATTTGAGTCACCTGACGTGTATGTTCCTGGCTGAGGTTGAACAAGATGACACAAAGCTCTCACACTGTAAACAGGTGTACCTTTTACAGTCCCATCTAGTGCCACGTTTTCTGCATTTTTGTGCTTTTTGTTGATTTCCCTGTTTAAAATGGCCCCTAGCATAGTGCTAAAGTGCTGTCTAGTGCTCCTAAGCACAAAAGGCTGTGATGTGCCTTAATGATAAAAATACACATTAGGCAAGTTGTGTTCAGGCATGAGTTATAGTGCTGTTTGCCTTGAGTTCAATGCTAATGAAACAATATATATTAAATATAGTGTCTTTAAACATAAATGGAGCCCTGGTGGCTCAGTGGTTAAGAGCTTAGCTGCTAACCAAAAGGTCGGCAGTTCGAATCCACCAGCCACTCCTTGGAAACCCGATGGGGCAGTTCTACTCTGTCCTGTAGGGTTGCTATGAGTTGGAATTGACTGGATGGCAATGGGTTTTTTTTTTTTTTTTTGTAAACATAAACACACATAAAACAAGGTTATGTGTTGATTGGTTGATAAAAATATTGAGAAGCTCGCAGGAACCTAACCCTGTATTTCCCCTAGGAGTAACTGTTCAGTATTTGCTAATTCAGTGTTTGCAGTGACTTTTTGGAACATACATACTGCAAAATTAACAAAAATCGACTGCATTTCCAAAGCTCTGAAAGGAGGTGAGGCATGGAGACTAAAAAGGACCTTCCTTTCCTCTTCATAGCTGCTAAAATGCACAGATCACCACTATCTTAAAAGAATTTGTTATACTTTTTTTTCTTGGTTAAGGTAAAAGCTTTTGTATTTCCACTCTGTTTCCAAGAATCTCAGTACTTTTCACAAATGCCAATGTCCTTATAGACAACTCGAAGTTTCATTTCTTTTCCTGTTATGATCTATAATTCTTTACTCCTCTCACATGTATTTTGTCACCTTCCTATTGGCAGAGGGTTATTTTTCCAGAAAAGAGGCTGTAAGTCACGATTTTCTATAAAAATGATACAATGGGAAGGGGTTTCTATCCACTAATGTGATATCAAAATGACAATATATGCCTTTTGCAGTTTTCTAAATTAAAAAAGAAACAGAAGCACATTAACGATAATGTGACACAGTGTAAATCCCATGTAAAATTTCTTCACTTCCTTATACTGACTGCATTATTTTTAGAACTTATAATAAATCCAGAGCTAAAGAAATACCAGCAGGTTTCTAGATTTAGTGTGGCTTCTTTGGAGAGATTTTTTACAGACATTGTTGAGACTTTAGGAAGAGGTGGACTTAGGGCTACTTGGCATCTTTTTGAGCAACTGTTCCAAGAATGTCTTCTTTGCTCTTTTTTCTCACTGAAAGTGTCACTTCAGTAAGTGTAGGCCTTATACTAGCAAGTCGCTGGTCATTTGTTCATCTCTCAGTTTTTCGTTATTTCCTGAGTTGTCATCTCAGCTGCGTCACCTTGTGCCCCAATGGCAACAAGAGGCACCTGCTTTTAAAATATGTAAGTCCACTTTTTCACTCAACCACAGTACACCTTGCACTAGGTAAAGAATTCAAGTATCTAGTAAAAAGAAACAATCAGTGTGTAATCATCATTAAAACACTCTCTTCTCCTATTTCTATGGATTTTAACAAATAAGACACTCCTTCCTGTTCCCTCTGAAGGCAAGGAAACTCATTTATTGGGCATTTAATATATGCCAGGCACTTAACTCTTAAAACCAACAGTGGACTCCAGCATAGCAATGATTATGGGGATGATGCAGGACCAGGCAGCGTTTTGTTCTGTTCTACAGAGTCGCTATGAGTCGGAACCCGCTCGACGGCACCTAACAACTTAACCCTTGCTATCTTGTTTAATTCTCAAAATAATCTTGTTAGTTAGAATCTCCATATTAAAGAAAACAAGGTCCAGGGGTTAAAGTAACCAGCACAAGGTCAAACTGTTAGTTGCAGAGCCCAAATCCAAACCGTGGTCTACTTGGCTGCAAAGCCTGAGCCATTCCACTACATCCTGGTTACTCTTCTTGAGGTTAAAAAAAAAAAAACAAAAAACTGTCGAATGAGAAGGTTTCTCCATCCCCTCATGAAACCAGGGAGGACTTCTGTTAAGAAACCCCATATGACACTGAACTAAGACCATGTGATCCATTCCATACACTATTGTCAAAGATACTCTGAATCTTTTAACAATTAAGAAGCTGATTAAAGTTACCACTAATTAGGTAGACTTTTTACTTAAATATCCGTATTTCTTAATTGTAGGCAATCTAATCTACTTCAGTCCCTAAACCTAATGAAGCTGCAGCTTTACAGAATTTTAAATCTAGATTATGTGTAAAGAGATCCTCCCATTTCACCGATGAGGAAACCACAAACAGTAACTAATTTGTTTAGCAAATTTTATCTAGTTATTAGGTTCTAGGTTTGCCCCGGCCCATATTTAAATGTGAAAAGAATATCACATTTTGCAAATAAAATTATGGTTCATTCATACACAACTCGCTTGTGTCATTACCGACATTTATCTGCCTCAAATGCACAGTTATAACTCAACAGAGACCACGTTTGATATAGTATCTTGAAGTAGCTGTATCCTATTTATAAACCCCCAAAAGACCAAACCCACTGCCTTCAAGTCGATTCTGACCCATAACAACCCTATAGGACAGAGAACTGCCCCCATAGGGTTTCCAAGGAGCCCCTTGATTTGAACTGCTGACCTTTTGGTTAGTAGCTGTAGCTCTTAACCATTACACCGCCAGGGTTTCCTATTTATACTAATGTCTAAAAAAGCTGCTTCTAAATTTCCACAGAACTTTCAGTTTGGGACCAGCAGCCTGGTTCCTAACACTAGCTGAATGTTAGCTCAGCAACTGGCTTCTGCTCAAGCAAAGTACTTCCAGAGTTTGGCTGTTAATATTACTGCCCTTTCAGTCCAAAAAAAAAAAAACCACTCCAAGGAAACGAACTTATGATTTTCTAAACATAAATTCAGTAGCACTAAAATAGTTGATAATTCTCTAAACTTTTTTTTCATGTAACATTTTAAAAATCTTTTACAACTATATGCACACTATATACCAACTGTACTCTATATAAAAGATTCCAGGTATGGTACTTACCTTGGGAAGTAGCTATATTATGAAACTGCAACCTATGATTTGTAGAACTTGGAGAATTCATAAAGAAATAAAACCAGTGAGGAAAGGGTTAGGAGTGAAAACTGTTATAAAGCCTGTGAGAAGAACTCATATTAACAAGCGTATTTGGTATGTATATGACCTTAAGAGTAATTTTAGTACAGACCCCAGTTAAGTGGTAATAAATAGGTAGGAATGAGCAGTCATGCTCAATAACCCCCTGAATACCAAGCAAAAATGAAATGGTAATAGTCCACATCAAGAAAGATAAAAATGAGACACAAGAAAAAATTTCTAACTAGTGGGATTGTGGGCTAACCTACTCAGGATTCCTCTCTAGATGCTTCTAAAATGGAGAGGCTTTGGGGCAGAATATGGACATAGTAAAAATACCCAAACTGTTTCAATGACACTTGTGACAACTCAGGCCCTTCCTCAGCTCTAAGATTTTGAAGCAGAGAGTTATTTTGTTGAGGGAAGTGGAAAGAAGAATCATAGTACTTCTGTTAAGGAGAGTCCATTTGTTTTGACCATGCAATGGCCCATGATTCCAAAAGACCAACTGAACTTTTACCAAGTTAGCAGGTTGCTGGCGAAAATTTCAGAAATGAGATTTCTAGAAAGACAAGGAAGAAACAGAGTGATCTAGCAGATATGCAAAAGAATTTTCAAAGGTACATTGTGTTCATCAGACAACCTTCATGAATGCTAACATATCCTGTCCCATTATTATTCTTATCACTAGGTAAAAAATACATAGGCAATCAGAAATCTCCTTGAAATTTTAACAGAAGGAAGTGCTTGTGTTTCTTTTTGGTCCTCGTAACATACGGCATGTATGTTGTTGGATGATAAATACCATTGTGTGTGAATTATATGATAATGCATCTATTAAGACAGGGATTGCTAACTCTGCAGACAACCACAGCACCTTTGAAAGGCATTTATCTATGGATAAGAGTTTTACAAGTGAAGTTTAAAACACACTGCTTGTATTTTAGCTCAGTACCTTCTCCATCCTCCTATAAAAGAATGGCTACATAAAACACCTTTGTCTAAAGTTTACAAAAATGTAAATACCATAATAGATCATTTCAGAATGTTTGAGCTGCAGAAAAGCCCTAGTAATCATCTGGTGAAACTCCTCCCCAATTTTATAACTGAGGCAACTGCAGCCCTCACTCACAGATTAAATAACTTGCCTAAGGTCTTTGACTATATTAGCAAGGACGGAACACAGGTCTCCTGCCTCTTTGTATACTTTAAATTTGAAGGCTGAACTCCTGAAAGGACTTATTTTAGCTAGAAAAAGACTGCATATCTACTATGCTATACTAATCTTCAAAAAATTACATATTGAAAAGACAGTATGTTAATCTTTGATTTAAAATGTCATACCAACAAACTTGTGTATTGCAATTATTTTATTAATATAAAGCAATGGGATAAATCCTTTAACAGGAATATTGATTCACTACCATTAATGCATATTGATACTTCAGTGCAGTATCATGCTTGCTTCCATCACATTATGTGTGGATTCCTTTCACTGCCACATATATGAAAACATTTATATTTCACTGACCAAAAGAACAGCACAAAGCCATGCACCTCTTCTTTCTGGTTTAAATGCATGTAAATACATTCAGGTACACTTGGATTTTTTACCACTCAAGGACTTCATAATATATGAGCAAGTTTTCAGTACCCTATTTCTGCCCTGTCATTACTTTTTAAATTAAAAAAAGAAAAATACTGTGGTACAAAAGACCTTTTTATAAGGTCCCTTCTGGAGAAATGTTTGAGAATACAGTTATAGTCCTATAATGACTGTAATCAAGATCATCCTACAAGGACATGCTGGTAGACTCACTCTCCTGGAGAGTTTCTGATCTTATTAGGAATATTATAATGACAGAGGGAGGGGAGAATATATTATAAAGACATTCCAGCAGAATACTCTCCTAGAGAGATTTTTTTGAACGTATTTCAATCTTATAATGATTGTAATGAAGATGACATAGTTGGATCATTCTGCTGAAGATTATGTCTAGAAAGACACACAGTGTAAGTAAATGCTGTTATAATTTTTGTGTTCTGTCTGAAAATATAGAGTTCATGAAAGCAGAAAAATGTAGCACTATAACAAAGAATAAGGAAACACTTCTGAAGAATAAACACTTAAACACATAAAAATTCTAAATGGTATCTAATAAATTTTCATGTCAACTCTTTTAACTAGACATATAAAATTTTTAAATGGCAATGAATAGATCTTCATGTCAAATCTTTTAACAAAACCCACAAATAGATTATAAAAACTGAACAATCATAAATGTCTTATGTACAAAGTTTTAGGGGAAAGTTTAAATTTCTACATTATTCTTTTTAATCAAATACTTGAAGAATTTTAGTTACTGCTGAGGAGCAACTGATACATTTCTAAAATAATTCAGTTATGAAAATAATATCACAATTATGGTTTGGCACAGTAGCATTCCAGTAATTCAGTCATCCACAAATGTTAGCCGTCCAGGTCCTTCATTCTTCATCCATCTCCTGTATCTCTTCCATCTAGGGTCATTTGCCAATTTTTTCTTTAGTTCTTCCTCTTGTTCTTGTTTGTAGACCTGTAAGGATAAATAACACTAACTGGCTTTACAATCCAAAGAGAAACTTTGTCATTAGCTTCATGGCATATTTACATTTTAAAAATATAATTTTGGTAAGTTTCCAATGAATATATTCATTTGTCTTCTAAAGCCCATTCATGTAAAAATACTAAACAATTAAGCATTTTGACATTCAGGGTTAAATAAAAAAGATCAAACTTGTTCAGTAACTAGTTTTTTGTTATTGATTCCTGTATCCTAGAAATACAGTCCTTCCCTCCTTGAAATCATACATAAACTGAGTTTAAAGACTTTAAACACTTCCTTTCTACAACTAGTCCACTGTTAGAAGAATCAACACTTTATTTTTTAACATGATACACTATAAATTTAACGGATGACTTTCAGTATTTCTTGATCCTAACCAAGAAATAAATCAACCTTACATATACTGAGCTTATATCTATTTTCATCTTCAAAGACAATTATTGGTTTTTCAAAATATTTGTTGATTAAAAGTTCCTAAGGAAGGTTAAATAAATCACACAGGTTAAGAATAAAGACCATTCCCATTTCTATAACTTTCAGTGGATGTCAAGTGAAGCTAAACAGAACGTTTTCATGGCCAGTTTCACAGCCACATCGAATTTTAGAAAGCAATTATTTCATTTCCAAATATTAGGAAGCAATGACTAGGATAAACTTATATTAGCATTCTATGAATGACACAGTTTTGTGGATGGAGCTGCTTAATCTACTTAAAAGAAAACTTCAAATCGCTTAGGAGCTAATAGTTTATTACCTCTCATTTTTATGTTATTTTAAAGCAAGCTGAATATATCCACTTGTCAACACATTCTGGCAGTTCACAATAAGTTAATTTACTTAAATATAATTCAGACTGAAATTTTAGTTTTAGTAAAATCTATTTAGGACATCTCATCTAAAAAGGAATGGCTATAAAACAAAAAAAAACTACTACATTTTGATTTCTTAAGAAGGTTTCACTGTGCTCTATTCTTATATTTAATACACTAATCAATTAATTTTGCCCACAATCTAAAACAATATCATTATGATGAGACTGCTGGACCTTTTAGCACTATGGCTAGATTGCTGATCACATCTAAGTAATTTTTATATTGACAATTGTAGAATACAACATTTATTAAAATGCCAAGATTTTGAGACATTACAGTAAGTAAATTAAACTTAACGTAACTTTCCACATATATGTTAGTTATCAAGCAGAAGACTCTGTGCTCATTTTTAAATGAACAATTATTTCAACAAAATTTCTTGTTTTTTTGTTTGATTTTTAAAAATCTCTAGCTAGGTCATATAACTGGAAGAAAACTTGGGGAGGATCAAATTTTAGTTAGTGTAGTCAATACAGCTGTCCTAACACCCTTGCAGACATGTATCTCCTCATCCCACTGCAGTTGAACACATAAATTAGACCACTGTTAAGCTTCTTCAGAATTAATCAATTTAAGTATTTGAAATTCATCTTTTAAAAAGACAATTTACTAGTTAATCCATTGCCCCATTACCAAATACAGCCATACTTTCAGTAAAAGGTCTTTATTATTTAACTCTTGGATTTAAGAATCTGAGCACCCTTCTATGACCCCTATCGCATACCTAATTTTAACTAGGTAAAGAGTGTGACACTAAAATCACAGCAGAGGGACCACTCACCTCATAATTCTCCTTTATCCAGAGCTCCCGTTTAAGAAAAGTTTCTTTCTGATGATCCTCTAGACTGTCAAACTGAGACTTTGACATCTTCATAGATTTACGTATGATATACAGTCTCTCTTCCTCTCCATATTCTTTGCCTTTGATGTTAAAATTATAGATCCACCGGCAATACCAGACTATATATGAACACAGGTGAAAAGGAGCCAAGATAATTTGAAACAGGAGAAGATCACGTATTTGGGGCTTCTGATAGCCTCCCTTTATATCTATTTTACTCTTTATAATGTTCTTTATGATGTTCTCCTCCTCGTCACGAACTTCCTCTTTGGACTTTTTGTTTCTGCCTTTTTCTTTGGCTTTTTTTAGCAGTCCCTGCTGCTTGGCGATTTCTGTAGCTTGGATACGGTACTTGGGCACTGTAGCTAGGTAGCTGATTGCTTTATTGTAGCTATTCCACCAGCTGAAAAACTAGAATATTTAACAAAGAAAAATAGGTCATTTTTATTACCAAAATTCACCTATAACTAAAGCAATAGTAGAGAGTCTTGATGAATACTATCACCCAAGAAACCCATTCCGATTAACTAAAAATAAGGCTTTCAAAGATGTAACATGTAAAAGATACAGCGGAGTGGAAACAACCTAAGTGTCAAGTGTCCTCAACAGATGAACGGATAAACAAAATGTGGTATATGCATACAGTCAAGAGGAATGCAGTTCTGATCATGCTACGGCACGGATGAACCCTGACAATACTATGCTGAGTGAAATAAATCAGATGTAAAAGGCCGAATGTTGTGATTCCACTTATACAAAACATCCAGAATATGCAAATACATAGAGACAAAGGTCTATTAGTGGTGACCAGGAGCTGGGGGGAGAGGGAAATGGAGTTACTACTTAAGGGGTACTGAGTTTCTGTTTAGGGTGACAAGAAACATTGGGAAGTGGACAGTGGTGATGGCCGCACAACATGACGCGTGAAACTAATGTCACTGAATTGTAAACTTAAAAATGGTTAAAATGGCGAATGTTTTGTTATATATTTTATCACACAAAGATGCAAATGCACAATGCCCAGGTATGCTCCAGAATGGGATCTCAAGGTGGGTAAGGTAAGCCCTGAGCTGAGGCAAAATGCCATAGATTCAAACAGATACCCAAGATCAGAGGATGGACGGATACAATTACGCCACACCCGTGGTTTCTCACGTCGTCGTCAGGTGGCTCTTCCTCAGATCGCTACTAAGAAACGCTCCTGTTTTTTATGCTGCAGTTTACTTATGGAAGGAAGAGTTAAATGGCAAAAACCAGCTGGTGAGGAATATGTTAAAAAATTCACAGGCTATAGCCTCACGTAACTATATTCATTCCTATCTCTTTCCTAAACCATCTATATATACTACAGTAATGTTCTTCATATTCTGAACTGAAAGGCTCAAATATGTTTGAACTCTCTTATTTGGGCAGGAAGACATTCATAAATATATTCAACCACAAACAATTTTATTAACTGTCAGAAAAGCCTTGCTCCTCACATAGTCCCTCCACACAGTTCAGCTGCTATTTTATGGAATGAATGCAGCAGTTATACCACTAATATCCTGAAAGATTACAACAGAAATCTATTAGGAATAACAACCAAAAAAAGTTACCAGGGTATTACATTATCTGAAACAGAAAACTAAAATTATCTGTGCGCTTTCCTTTTAAAGGACAATACTTCTACAAAAGCTGGTATGTTTAAAATATACAACTTTAGTCTTCAACAGAAATTCTTTTATCATATAAACTGAACCTCATTTCTGGGAATTAAACCGGAGAAGTAATTTTCAAACCAGCAAATTGCTTCATTTTAGTCACTTCACTTGTTCTTTTCCTCTCAAGAAGTACATGATAGATATGGTTAGTTTAATAATAATAGTAGGGGAAATTCATTTCAAGCTGAAGTTAAATTTTTGTGCTATTTCAAAACAACACAGCAAGTTATGGGAGCTCTTTTTCTATTTCAGTGGTTCTCATTCAGCATGAGCAGAAGCACCTTTAGGGAAACGTGTGGGACATTTCTGGTTGTCACAATGGCGGGGAGCGCTACTGGCATTTGGTGGAGGGCAGCAAGAATGTTAAACATGCTGCAACCCACAGGGCAGTCCCACACATGGGAGAATATTCCTGCCTTGAAAATGAAAAGTTCTCCTGCTGAGAAACACTCAAATTGTTCTCCTTCAATTTGAAATATTAACAGCAAAAGAAGGTTACGCTGAGGAATTGCTTTTAAGCTGAGATTAGAGCATAATTAAGTAGCCAGCAAGGCAAAGAGTAAGTGGGAAGAGTGTTCCAGGCAGAGGAAACTGTATGTGCAGTATAAGTAGGCTCTTAAGTAGGTGAACGCCTGGTGTTCCAGGAACCGAAATATGACCAATGTGCTTTTAGGAGACTCAGTGAGTATACTCAATCCTCATGAATAGCTCAAGAGGAGAGCCGAGAAGTAGGTAGGGGCCAGATCACACAGGCCTTGGTAAGCCATATTAAGAAGTTCAGATGTTTCCCAAATTTAATGGTAGGTAAATTGTTTAAAAGTTCTACAAAGGCAGATGATATGATGCAGTTGACATTCACTCTGGCTGTTATGTGGAAAACTCTAGAAGGGGGCAAGAAGAAGAGATCAAGGGTACCCTGGTTTTTTTTTTTTTTTAACTATATAATGACATTCACCATCAATTTCCTACGTTTCCCACCAACAAAGATTCCAATACTATTGACTGGTTGAATAAATGAGCATTTTGCTAATGTAAAAAAATTAATCTCAACTGGAACTAAAATTCTACAAATGGTACTTCTAGCTCAGTTTTAATGACTAGCACTAATCTAGTACACTTGTGCACATATACAGAGACACATATCCAATACACACCTGAAACACGGAAATAGCACAGACACTGACCAAAATTACAACTCTAACATCCACTTTAGGGGCTAAACGCCTGCTATAGTAGTGGTAGTAATGGCTGTAGTACTCTTCTGGATGATCCAGCAGGTAGTCATAATCTTTTCGTGTGTCTTCATCCTGTAACATAACACAACATCCAATTTCATAGTAGAACATTTCATGAAATGGCCTTAGTTTAGAATCTGTTAAGTTAAATCTAGAATTTTATAATTATATAAGATGAAACCGAGTGAAATTAACTGTCAAAAAAAAAAATTCCCATTGCTCTTCAAAGACATATATAAACTTGTTCCTAGAACTTTAATATTAGGTAGAAAGCATAATAAAAATATTTTCCCAAAATTCTTGAGTATTGTTAGTTCTCCTGGAAAAATAAAAACACTTCAGTAACAATTACCCACGCTTTTTAAGCCAGTTTTGTGGTGTTAAGGATGTTGCTGTATTCCTATAACTTAAGAGCATGCTGACATCTACTCTCAATAACTGTTGATATGTTTCTCTCTTGTATATATTCACAATCCCGTTCTAGCCTTGTGAAGAAAATTTTCTGTTGAAAGCCATGATTAAGACAGCAAAAAGCAGATGAAGCCACTGTGTGCCTACAAAACTGAATTAAACTCATCTCAAACACTGAAAGATCAATGCAGTAGAATGAAAAAGGCATTGGTCAAAGTCTAAACACTTCAGTTTACTAGCTTTGTGACCCTCAGCAAAATTTTTAGCCTTTCTGAGCCTTACTCTAGTTCACTGGTAAAACAGAGGTTAATAATACCTGCCCTACTAATTTTATAAGAGTGTTTTGAAGTAAAAAAAAAAAAATTACACCTTATACAAAAACATAATACAAATTATACAAAAACATAATACAAATATGTACTGCTTTACTATTATGACATATTGTCACAGCCCAGTTCATAACTGACGTACATACAGACCTTTCTTACTCATGTAAACATACCAAAAGAATTACAGCGTTTTGAAATGCTGCTCTGAATGTTCACAAATAAAACATTTCTTAAAACCGTCTCTAACTCTACTCAGCTGCTAACAGGGATAAATGTCAATCTTTTATTATACTATATATAGGTTGAAGAGCTATTAAACTAGATTAGTTTGCTTTTTATCCTACAGGAAACTTACACTTCAACTTGTCCTGTTTCAAAAAAAATGTTAAAGAGCAAAACAAAATTTTAACTCTCTATAAATGAGTGCAATAGAAACCATTACAAAAACAAAAATCTTTAACTTACAGCATTTTTCTAGGATGAATTATTCAACATTCATAAAACTGCAGATTCTAGCTAAAGGCATTTTAAAATCTGTACCTAGAATCTGGCCTTGCTACTGCAGACAAAAGCTCAGGAGTCTCTTCAGGGCTTCTCTCCTTCTGAGTCCAACATGCAGTTTCTCAGATTTAAAATAGGAAGTTTGCTAATGACAAATTCTCCTGTGTATCCATTAAAATCTTTACATATTTTCTCTTAAGAATTTTTACTTTAACTGACGGCATTCTAAGTGATCATTCATTCATTACATTCAAAATATTTTTTACTTCTGACTAGTATCTGACACTAGATAAACTAGTTAGATATGAACATACTTAAAGTCTGTTCCATGGCACTCTATGCCTGGGGTCTATTTTATATGAGAACTGCCTGTTACATATGGAGGGCTGAGCTCAGCCTGAAATTCTTCCCAGATTCACTCCTTTTATTTTCTCTTCTGTCTGAAAGGATTTTCTTATGGCAACTGCCACAAGCCTCATTGTCAGCTCTATCATTCCTTCTTTAAACCATCATCATATTCCAGAGCTTTTAACCTAGGAAGGGTAAAACTTCACAGAGGTCACATAGAAAGTCCTTAGGTCTAAAACTTACATTTCTTGATGTATCTCATTTTGAGTACTTCTAAATATCTTTTCAGACTTTTTCCATTCCCGTCTCCAGTCATTTTTTGCTTTTTGGGCTAACTGTATAAAAATACCCTGCTTTTGACCTGAAATCCTTGACTTTGAACTCAGTCTCCCAATCTTGGCAGACACCTTTTGAAATGTTTTCCTTCAAACATAAATCTCCTCCTTGCGCTAACTAGATTACATGCAGTTTTGAAACTAAATGCCACACTGAAATCTGATTCCTACAATCCTCCAGCCTCTTTGTCTGTATTCCTCTTTGTTGAGGCATATGGCCAGATCCTTTTCAGTGTCAATGAAATCTGGTACTTGGATGTCATACTTCCACTGGTTATCCTCTCTTCCTTGTTCTTATCTTAGTGAAGTTCACATTCCACAGGATGCAGATATCACTCTTCCAGCATTTCTCTCAACATCTTCTCTCAGGGTCACCATCTTCTCAGTGGTCCCTAGATTTGTGACTTCACTAGGTCCCAAGCACCTCTAACAGGATGGTCAAGTAATGTCCCAGCACCAGCAACTCCAAAATCTGTATCCTGTGTCTGGCCTCTCTACTGCAAGCAGAACCTCTAGGATCTATTCTGGGCCTTCTTATGAGTCCTCAAACTACCCAATTCCCACAGAAGGTTTCAGGGCCAAGTCTGTGACTTCACTTAGTATGGTCTCCTTTTCCTTGGGGTCCACCATAAATTTAATGACCCTGTTTAGGTCATTATCAGAGATTGAAGGTTGGCCACCTCCTTGTTACAGACATTTATTCATCAGAATCTTCACTCTTAAGGTTTTTATAGCTTTCTCTCCAGAATGAAGAAAATGATCTTTAGGCTGAGGCATGCATAACACACTTTACAAAGTATTCAAGGTCGGCAAATATTGGTCAGAGTTAGGAGTTCTCAAAAGCCTAAGTCAAAATCCCTTTCTTTAGTGACCTCTAAAGCTTAGAACCAACCTAGTAAGAACATAAGGATACCAGAAATACTATACAGAAGAAAAGACAGAATTACAAGTACCACCTTTCTTTCTGGGACCCAATTAGAGTGCTACAGGCACATTCTTACTTTAACACCATATGTTTATTTTTCTCCCACATATCTTGGAACTAAGGTAGCCCTAAAATTTTTTCCCCAATATTTCCCCATGGCCAATAAGGTAAGTTAAAATTTCCTTGGCATACAACAAGATCTCCACAACTGGCCCAAACATACCTACCTTCATCTCTTAATCACTCTCTCCTCTTTTGCCCGAACCAAACATTCAGTTAGCAATTTCTAGAACTTAGTGTGTTCTTCAGTACAGCACGTTCTTTCTCTCAAACTTGAGTGCCCATCCCTTTCTTTTCAACCTCATGAGCTCCTATTAATCCTTTAGGACACAAAACATTACCACCTCAGACAAAGCAGACCACTCTTATTCCAGCTCCAATTACATTTAGTATCTATTTATTATAGCACTTATCACATTGTAATTATCAGGTTTTTGTTTTTTTCCCCTTGAATAAGAACTTCTAGAAGATAGGGAAAGTAAGTTAATAATCTCTGTATATCCAAGGCCTAGCACAGTGCCTGGCATTCATTAAATGTCATTTCAAAAATTAATGGAATTTTGTAAAAGCTCTCCTTCACTATCAACATCTATCTCTGCAGCCACACGATCTTCATCTCATCCACCAGCAAGATGATGGGATTTGTGATGTCACAAAAACATCAGCTTTGTAGAAATGACTGATTTTATAGCTTATGAAAATTAATGTGGCTAAAACAGCTTAAACCTTAAAACAGTTGAATATCTTACCTTTCAATAAGGTAGTACTTTTTCTTTCAGCAATTTTGTGGATCTTAAGGTTCCAGGGTCAGGAGATTCCAACTTCTTTCCAAACCAAAACCTTTATACTTGTTTCTTCCTCCTCTCTGTCCTGAGCCTTGATAAGCAGGGCAATAAGCTCCTTGTTTCTAATCTCTACAGGAATAAATGGTGCTTCTGCTGGTGTCCACTCCATTCCCAATCCTCTTGGGCATATGCAGGAGGACTGGAACATAACCACCAGTATCTAGATCAAAAGTGAACAAGAGGAAACCCACAAGCAAAGAAAGTACTGAATCCTCCCTTCTCTCATGGAAAGGATCATCCCACCTCCCAGAGGCAAAAATATATTATGTTCTTGCCCTTGAAAGAGATAAAGAATTGTTTGATCTCAATAAACATATATTGCAATAATTTGATATTGCAACCAGTTTTACACTAAAATTTTTCTATTACACAGAATGTAGAAACCATTTTAAGATGGTAAAGGCCAGGAATCAATAATATATGAAAATCTAATAATACTTTGGTCATCCATAAAGATATATATTAATCCTATTTTTAAAAGAAACACAGACAAATGATCCTTTAAAAAAATACCTTTGTCCCCTCCCCACCACTCCACCAAATTTTTTTCCAGGCCATTACATCCTACTGCAGAGGAAGAAAATGCACTGTTACCAGTTTCCTTCCTTGTTCACTGACTACCCGGTCACTAGTGCACCTATCTCCTCAGGTGTCTTCTCTTCTCATTCGACACGTGGTCTCAGTAACTTCCAGGATTTGGAATATTACCTATATAACTTGTGAATCTCACATTTGTTTTTCCTGCTGTCTTCTGTTTCCAACTATCTCCTGAACATTTTCTAAACGTAACATAAATATCTCACATTCAACATGCTCAAAAACTAAAATCTGTTCCTCTGTATTTCAGATAATAGTATCATCATCTACGTAGTCACCTGAGCTTTGAAAAATTTTAGTCATTTTCCACTCAGGAAATAATTTTGCAGGGCATTAGGACTTGTACTGAACACAAAGGAAGATAAAAAGACAAGTAAGATAATGTCTTGGCTGTAAGAACCCTCCCATCTAGAAGAATCTAGCAAGCAAGAAAAGCATAATACGACATACTATGGAAAAGGACTATGCTTGGAACCACTGTCAATGAAACTCACAGAAGAGATGAAATGAGAGCTGGATCTTGAAACACAAGTTAAGATGTGGTGAAACTTGTTCCAAGCAAAGGGAGCTGCAACTATAATGGACTCAGTGAAGCTTGAGCATTGGGAGAATTTAGGAAGAGTGGCGTAGTAAATGTGGCTAAGGAGTAGGTTTGGTTAAGAACTACTGAGGATCTTATATCCATGCTAACAAGTTAGGGTGTTATGTCTGTGCTATTCAAAAAATGTTTTAAAGTATGAGGACAACAGCATAGAGTAGAAGTATACTCAGAAGACAACTCTGGTAGTATGAATGTAAAGAATGAATGAGGGAGAAACAGATTAAAGACTAAGAATAAATAGGACTTGGTGATGAAATGAATGGGTCTTAGAATCAAAGGAGATGCTGATCATGATACTGAAGTTTCTACCTATAGTTACTGCGCGGACCATGTTGTTACTCATGAAGATAAAACATAGAGGAAGAGGACAATGATTTTGGAGAAGATACAGGGAAAAATTGGGGAAGATTTTGAAATTGGGAGTGGGCAGGACCTATTTACTAATTATCCTTTTCAGTAGAATACTGGAGCTTCCAGAGATTATCTATTCATGTAGTGGGTGTGTGCTTTTGTTTATCTTTTGACTAACCTATTTTAGCCCTGGTGGTGCAGTGGCTAAGAGCTCGGCTGCTAACCAAATGGTCGGTAGTTGGAATCCACCAGCTGCTCCTTGAAAACCCTATGGGGCAGTTCTACCCTGGCCTATAGGGTTGCTATGAGTTGGAATCAACTCGACGGCAACGGGTTTGGTTTTTTTCTTTTTCTTCCGTTAGAGAAAAAACTGATAGAAAACTGATAGTAATGCAAATAAATAATTCATGTTCAGAGAATCGTAAATGGTGACTGTTGTTGTGTGCTGTGGAGTCAATTCTGATTCATAGCGACCCTAAAGGACAGAATGGAACTGCCCCATAGGGTTTCCTAGGCTGTGAATCTTTACAGAAGCAGACTGCCACACTTTATCCCATGGAGTGGCTGGTAGGTTCCAACCACCGACCTCTCGGTTAGCAGCCGGGAGCTTAACCACTGCCACCAGGGCTCCTAGAAGTAGCTCTAGACCCCCTAGAGTCTATGAAGAATGAAATAAGGGTCTTTGTGCTGTTGTCAACATTTCAAAATGTTCATTTACCCATGATAATTCTGCACAAGTTAAATTAAAATGTGCTCAGCTTCTGGCTAGAATTATAGCAGCTCAGTAGTTTTTATGTGATCAGAAGCTCTGACTGATGACATCATGTGTCAGGTAGTTATAGAACCATAACTAAACACATCTGGTATATAATCAACGTTGGCCATAAAGAGAGAGTAACAGCTGAAATGAAGAAATCAGCAAAAAATAAGTAATACTTATGGGTTCACACAGAAATAGCAAATGTGACATATACTGCTGTACCTTTCTTCTGGGCCCATGGGAGGAATCACTATCAAACATGTCACTCTCTCCCACTAAACCTAGGCAAGCCTTCAAAAAACTCTTAATAATGTTTCAGGTAGTCATGACAATTCAGAGCAGGCATGTGAGGTGAAAACTATTCGGCATCCCTGGTCTATACACTTACTTAATTAGGCTGTTTATCAGCATCACAACTGTAACAGAAATTTGTATCATTTTATAATATTCTTATGAATACCCAATTATTATGAATGACTGATTAAAATCTTGATCAATGTTAGTAAATAAAAATAGTAGTACTAATACATGCAGTTAATTTCTTCCCGCAAACAAAGAATGCCCGGGGGAAATATAATAAATGTGATTCTTGGTGGAGAAAATACTGACTCACGACTATACCTCACCAACCTACACCTCATTCCTGGAACAAGCTTTGCATAGTTATACCTCCATGTTTTTGTTGATCCAGTTTTCTCTTTACCAGAAATGTCCCTTCATTTGCTTTAGATAGAGCTGAAAGAGTACATTCTTCTCCAATCTCCCAAGAAGAAATAATTGCTTCCTCTCAGTACAGCAATATAATTAGTACATACTTATATAACTTAAATAAATAATAACCAAACAATAAGTATCTATCTCCCTTGTTATAATAAGAGCTTAGAGGCAGGAACTGTGTGCTTTTCATTGTTACGGACTCCTCCCCCAGCAGCTATGTCTGTACAGGGATAAAGGGCTGAGTGAGAGAATATACTAAGGAATGAACAATAATCAGTAACATAACAGAGCAGAGAGTTCAGAGTTCCCTTTTCAGCCAAGTTCTTCCTAAGTGCTAAAGCCCTGCCACATCAACCACACTGATAAAAAGAAACGGAAGTGCCCTTGTGACACTTCCTTTTCAAGACAAGGCTGGAGTAGGAGGCGCTCTCTACACATCTTTTCAACTTACCAGACAATCCTCATGCCAGTAATATTTCCAAGACCCTTTATATGGCCTTTTCTGTGATCTTGCAAAATGTGTCACATTCTAATACTTTTCCATTTTCTACCAATCATAGATTTTCTATGTGCATCCTTTCCAACTGTTCCCTCATCTGCTTATTTCTAGGACATTGCTCTTACTTCATCCAATTCTTATCTGCATTTAAAAAGGATTAACGTTCTCACTTAAAAACCCTCAGAACATACTTTCTTCTTAAAGATGGAAATGCAGTTTCTTCCTCATGCAGAAATTTTCCATTCATACATCCAGTCTACTTTACCTCTACCACTCTTCAAAACTACAATTAATTTGGACTGAAATAGCAATGTAGGCTTCACATAATGGTCAAAACGCCACAAATCCACTTTCAATTTCCATTCTATCTGAATTGGTCTCCAGATAAGAGTTTTAATAAACATTCATTATCTGATGTGCCAGACACTGTGCTGAGTGCTATGGATATACATACAAAAAACAAGGAACATGGTTTAGTGGAGAAAGGAGGAGGACTACTCAATATTTATTGTGCAGTGTGATAAGTGCTATATCCACATAAAAACACATAAGTGGGACTAAATTTTCCACCCCATGAGATCCAATGTTGACAAAGCAAGTAAGAGTCCACTTAACTTCCAAAGTCCATGAATTCCCTGAATCCCAGTCATCAAATACACTAAATATTACTAGGTTACAGGAGTGTGTGAAAACAATTGTCTGAAGTGCCCCTAAGATCTGAAATTGTAAGTTATTTGGGAATATGAACTAAGCATGACTTGGTGAAAGTATCTGACCAGGGTCTTCTGCCCTTCCATTTTCACCCATCCTTCTTTTTCTGATTTTCCTCAATCTCTCTATACACAGATAGAATCTTCACTGCTAAAACAGTAACAACCAGCTATGGTAATATCTTCTTGTCTTGTGTTACCCACTGTATTTAAATCCCATTACTGTACTTATTTTTTAAGAACCATTTAAATTTCTCTCTCCCTCTTAAACAGGCATTTATTTGACCAAGACCTCAGAGTCATAAACCCACCAATGCCTTGCACAAATACAGTTTCCATTTTGGCCACATGTGTATTACCAACACTGGGAGATCCTTGGTTAATCAGAAGTATTGGTGGAACTCCAATGTAAGATAATAATGAGGATAGGCCATAGCTTCTAAGATCATATATATTAAAAATATTAAGAGACTTGAACAGACCAATAATAAAAGAAACTCAGATGGTTATCAAAAAATTGTGGGGAGAGAAAAACGGTTCTTGGCTCCAATTAATTTACTATTAAACTATTCCAACTATCAAAAGAGAGATCATTTCTGTTAAACTGTTCCAGAGGTGGAAGCTAACTATTCATTTTACAAAGCAAATATAAAATCAACTTTTCCCCCACATACCAGCAATAACTGAAGATGGCTGCAAAGGAGGACAGAACTCTTCCTAGCTCCCACCCCCCACCCCCACCCTTTCTGCTAGCTCTATAGACAAGTATACCCCTCAAAGTTTTTGCTGTTAATCTTGGAGTACCAATCTGGTTGCCTCTAAAGGTTTCTATCCCTAAAGTTTAGCTCTCATGTGTCAGCTAATAAAAATCCAGATAAATAATTGGCCCACTCAAGAACAAGGAACTTTTGGGCAGTTAAAAACTAGTATGTCTGGAGAAAGTAGCACTTTTACCCTTGACTCCCAAAAGGATGTTGGTGGTAGCTACCAATGCCTCCAAGAAAAGAGATAAGAGTACAACAAAAACAGCAAACAGAAGGAAGTAAAAAAAAAAAAAAAAAACTTTAAAGTTTACAGTTGTGGTTTCAGTTCTGCAGTTCCTGCCGCCATGAGACAATTATGGAATTCTCAGTGGGCTTCTGCATCTCATTTTTATTTCAGAACCACTAGAACTCACCAACTTCTCCCACTATTCTGTCTGCCCTTCCCTTAGCAAAGCTCACCTGAGACCTCTCCCTCACAAATCCTCTTTCCAATCTGAGGCTATAATCCAAGTCAAACAATAGCTCCATCAATATTGCCTTAAAAGGATAACTTAGAAGGCTGGGGCCCTCCAGGAAACCCAGGTGGTGTAGTGGTTAAGAGCTACAGCTGCTAACCGTATCGGTTGGCAGTTGGAATCCACCAGGCACTCCTTGGAAACCCTATGGGGCAGTTCTACTCTATCCTATAAGGTTCCTATGAGTTGGAATTGACTCGACCGCAATGGGTTTGGTTTTGTGTTGTTGTTTTTTTTTTGGGGGGGGGGGCGGGGGGTTGGGGTCCTCCAAACTGGATGACCCTAGTTCATTACATCTTTGTATTGCCCAGAAATTATATTCTCCGGCAACTTCCACACAATTCTCCATTATGACAGAAATAAAACCATACCACCCAGTTTGTTTTAATAACTTCTTCCACAGTGAGCCAAAGTCTTTTCCTATCCAAGAGAAGGCATCTGCAATGATGTAAAAAGTTCCTGGAGACTCTCCACTTGAAAACTGAATCTGTGTCAACCTATATATATAAAACGTTAAACTGGAGTCTTCATAGAACGCAGCCAGGTATGATTTTTCAGGGGCCCAAACTATTCCCAGACATCCTTTTTCTCTCACAGATAATTTTCATTCCCTTGCAGTAATACTGTAAAGTAGGGAAGCTATAGAGCACTCCTTTCAACTCTAGCTCCATATGGAGACATCTGTAGCTACCACCAACATCCTTTTGGGAGTCAAGGGTAAAAGTGCTACTTTCTCCAGACGTACTAGTTTTTAACTGCCCAAAAGTTTCTTGTTCTTGAGTGGGCCGATTATTTATCTGGATTTTTATTAGCTGACACATGAGAGCTAAACTTTAGGGGTAGAAACCTTTAGAGGCAACCAGGTCAGTACTCCAAATTTACCCTGAAGTCTCTTCAAGAAGATACCAAGAATATTTAGAACCTGGGGTCCCTCCCAGCAAGAATTTCTGTTGTCTCTATTCCTACTCTCAACCTTGCATTTGTTTTCAAAGTTCTTATCAACAAGCTCACCATTCTCATGTCAAGCTACCTATCTCTAACCCCACAAAACCCAGCAGAAGGCAACAGGTGCCAGTGTTTCTGCTGCCCTTTCCTCCCCAAGCTTCCATCTGTCCAGGGCTCCCTTATGCAACAGTAGAGCTTTGGAGCACAAAGAGCAAAGTTTCTGCAGCTTCTCTGGACCTCTGTCTTTCCTCACTGCATAAAAAAGAAGTTAGGGCTTTATATGCTGGGCTACCCTGGATGGAGAGATTTCCTTCCCATTTTTCTCAAACGTTTCTTCAATCACTCTTTACCCTGAAAATGGGCAAACTAAGCCCTCTGGTCATGGCATTTTCCCAGCTCCCATCCATTCTCAATTAGTTGCCAATAAAAAAATTACAATCTAATTAACGCTAGTGAGAATTCAGTAATCTAGGCCTGCTCATTTACTACTGTAAACTCTCCAAACTGCTCTGGAAAACATAAATAGCCTTTAACTCCTTGACTCGGTATTTTCACCTCTGGAAAACTAAATCTGAAGAAACAATCCATGGTTAAATTAGAGTTCATCCACTCCAAGTACTGTCATTAAAAGCAGATTATATACCAACATAGAGAACTATGCCTCCAAAAAAAAAAAGACTAGAAATATCTTGCAATTGCAACAGCTGCTGTATTAGTATGATGGGACCCTTGAAGCAGTAATACATCTATACTTGATGGATACTCAAGTATGACTTACACTTTGTGATTTGTCATGTGGTTTTACTTTTACAGCATGCAGAAGAGAACAGCATCTCCCCTCTCCTGTCCCCACATGACTCAATCTTTGTCAAGTGACTGAACACATATTCACAAAATATTTCCTACTAGAAATTCTCAACAGTCTTTTACCCCAAGCTAGAATTCACCCTCAAATCTTTAACACAGCATTTGTTAAGCACCTACTAAATTACAGATCCTATACAGGGGATTTCTCACACTTTATCATTTAAGGGGGCTCATAATAATCCTGTGAGGCGGTCGTATCACGACCTTATTTTTACATATGAAGAAACAGCTACTCTGTTTCACCTACCCAAGGTCATAGAGGGGTTTCAGAGCCAAGAGTCAAAACATCCCGTCTTGTGACTCGTTTCTCGTTCTTCTTAGTGTTTTTCTCGTTCCAAGCTAAATGTCATAATAATTAATACTGTTTCCGTAAAACGAATTTCTGCCATACCAAATTAGCGCCACCACAGTGTCATTCAATACTCGAGAGCTTCCTGTCCTGCACGTTATTAAAATGCTTTCAATAAATCGTTAAGCTCCCCAAAGCTCTGCATAACAATGACTGTCACAAAAAGGAAGAAACACCTTTTTCATGGGGGAGTGTGTGGCAGAATCACTTGCCCACCCCAATCCCCCAGGAGGGGGCATGCTGTCCCCTCCGGGACCGAAAGGGGTTCCCACCCTTGTCAATGGGCCGCGTCGGAAAACGCAAGCATCCTCCGGGTCGTGGCAGAGGCGGGGCCCAGCGCTGGGGTCACAGAGAACCTCGCTCCGAAGACCGGACGCAGAAAACGCCGTGCCACGCGCTTCCCGCGGCTAGACTTCCCAGCCCACCCACACCCCCAAGCCTCACCTTGAGAGTCTCGTAAGCGGTCGCCACTAGCAGGAAGGCCTCCTCAGCGCTCTGTGGCGTCCGCCCGGCGCCCTCGTCGCCAGGCTCGGGCCGGTAGCGGTCGGGGTGATAGCGCCGGGCCAGCTGGCGGTAGGCCCGCGCGATCTCCGCCTTGCTCGCCGTACGGCTCACCCCCAGCACCTCGTAGCAGTCGCGCGTGCCGCAATAGAGCCCCTCCAACAGGGCCCCCGCGGGCCGCGCCAGCAGCATTAGAGGCAGCAAAGCCAACCAGCGCCGCCCGGCAGCCCCGGCTACTCGGCGCGGAGCGAGCTGCGCCGCCATCCCGGCCCTAGCTGCAGCTCCGCCACCCTACCGGTTATCCCACACTCCGTGGCGCTCCCGGCTCTGCGGCCAGAGCACAGCTCCACGTTAGCAGACCGCGCCTCCGCACAGGCGCAAAGGGCAAGGCTACTGCAACCACTTCCTTCACGACCGTTGCTAGGGGAGAAGGGCGCCTTTACCAGGCCGTTTCCGGTGTGCTACTCAACGTCTTCCTACTCCCGGCAGTAGGAGGTTTTGTTCTTGGTCGGCCTGAGAGGATAGCTCAGTCTGTGTCAGAGGCACTTAAGTTACAAAGCGTTGTGGTCCGACTTATCCGGAGTGTGCAGAGCGCTTTACTGCCCCCAGTGCCCTTCGCATGCGATCTTTTCTACATCATTCTTCCGCCTGCTGCGATAGGCAGTCTAGCTCCTAGCCGTTGCGTTATCAGCCGCAAGAAGTTGTGTGCACAGGATTTAAAAGGTCCAGCCCTGGACGTCCTCCTCTCACTAACCACATGCTGCCTTTCCAAAAGGAAGATGAACTTAGAAAACCCAGGCCCTGTCAGTCTGCGAGAGACCCTTAAAGTTCATGGCCTTAGTACTACTGGCATTTTGGATCCGCTAATTCTTTGTCCATAGATGGGAATGTAAGATGTTTAGCAGCATCCCTGGCCTCTACCTGCTAGATGCCAGTAGCACCACCACACCCATCAAAAATTTCATCAGATATTGCCAACTCCCCTAGGGTTAGAGTTGCCGGATAAATACAGGACGCCCAGTTATATTTAAATTCCAGATGAACAACAAATCATTTTTTAGTATAAGTATGTCCCAAATATTTGCATAGGACCACGTATCAACATAAGGAGCCCTGGTGGCACAATGGATAAGCGCTAAGCAGTCGGTGCTAACCAAAATGTCAGCGATCGAAACCCACCAGCCACTCAGAGAAAATGAAACAACATAATGATATATTAAAAAGTATATTGTGTAATTTTGCATATATATACACGTGTATGTGTGTGTGTGTGTATAAGAGAGAGATACAAAATTAATGGAAACACATTAATGTTTTGTTCACTTTTCCCTTGGCCCTAGAAGTAGTAGTTGCACTCTCTGCATTTACTACTTCTTTTGCTCTGTACCCCATAGAGTTCTCTTCTACTCTTTTTAGCACTTAACTATGTCCAGCACCATAAAGGAGCATCCCTAACAGGGGGTTTACAACTCTAAAGGAAGGTAAATCAAACTAAAGAGGAGCCATAGAGGACCAGAAAATGTCCAAGCCAGGCCAGGGTCAGATGTTAGACTAATCATGTGAGGCTACATTCTAGATAGAATTACCCTACTCAGAGAGGTGGAGGTGGCAGGATGTGTTTAAAAGTGTTGGCCAAGCTAGGTCTCACATCAACTCCCTCACTATAAGAAACCCACATACCAGAATATGGAGTAACACATTAGGAAAATCTAATATTAGGATATATTGAAAAACTTGCATGAAGTGGAAATGTTCCTAGAACTATATAAAATACCAAAATGCGTTCTTGAATAGATTGATAAATATTAAAGAAACTGAAGAGTAGTCAAAGACTGCCCTTCCTGAAAGAAACAAGTTGTTTCAAAGTATAGAAGACTTTAAAAGGTGCCCACTGATTTTATGAGGTAAGTGTAATTTTGATTCCAAAAACTGATAAAGGCAACACAAGAAAATAATACTAGCTAATTGTACCCAATAGTGTTTTTTAAAAAAAACCCTACATCATGACCCAATAAGGTTTATTCCAGGAATGCAAGGATGGTTTAATATCAGAAATTTTATCAATGTATTAATAATTAATAGCTAAAACAGAAGACCACATGATTATGTCAAGTGATACAGGAAAAAAATGTATAAAGTTTAACACCTATGTATGATCTTTAAACTTATAAAGTAAGAATAGTAGAAAATTTTCCTACTTTAGTACAGTTTATATATATATATATTTTTTAAAAAACCGACAGCAAGGTTAGACTTAATAGAGAAACTTATCTTAAGATCAGGAAAAAGACAAAGAAGCGATTGTAGTATTATTGCTATTGTTTGATACGATACTGGAGGTTCTTGGCTTCATTGGGAGGAAAAGGAAAAAAATGTGTAAGGATTGTAAAGGAAGAGATAAAACTGCCAATATTTGCAAATATGAACATCTAGAAAAACCAGCAATCAACAATCAGGCTGTTAGAATAAGAGTTTATCAAGATTGACAGACTCAAATTCAATCTATAAAAATCAATAGCACTTATCTCTATTAGCAACAGCCAACTAGAAAATGTAATCCATTTTATTCACTACTGTATACACAATGTTCAGCATGTAGTGGGTGCTCAGTGTTTGTTGAGTGTCTAAGTGAACGTGGCTTATGATGGAGTTGCTGTTTATGACTCTTCCTGGACTCACTACTTCATGGATCTCCATCTTTCTAATCCTAGGGAAAACTTGAGGTGTGGGTGTAGTCTGGATGTAATACTAACTGCAGCTGCTCCAACCTAAAACCAGGGCTTGTATCATTTAAAATGCTCTTCCCACAGTCCCTGACCACAGAGCAGAACTACCTTCTTCTGGATTTCTTTCCCAAAGTTGTGATACAAGAAGCAGGAAGCTTATCATCATTGCTTTATTTTATAGTAGAACCCAGGCAAGGGGTGGGGGATGAGGGTTCTTACTTCTCTTGATTCAACTGCTTAGGTAGACACGTTCAATAAATCAGAGCAATCTTCTGGTTGGACTATATTGACCAGTGGAAGTTATTTGAGTAAGAACATCTTAAGCCAAAACATCCTTATTATCTAACTGTGGACTTTGACTCTATTTTTTTTAGAACAAAGTTCAGAATTAGATAATCACAGATGGAATTTTGAGGCGTAACCTCTACATTCCATTCCTTAATTATCTGTATCCTGAATTTCTTCAAAACGGAAAATAACAGGCATAGTAAGCAATAGTTTCTTCACAGATAACCTTTAACCAAACAACTTTAATGAATCAGTAGACCTGTAGGCTAACAAGAGTTTGTGATTAGCACCTGACAACTTTATTCAGGATTCTGGTCATTGGGATTGGTCTCTATAGCATTCTAAATTTTGATAAACAGAATTGGAACCACATATGGAATACAATTAACTTTTACATTTTTAATGTTAATTTCTCCTTTGTAGGATCAGCACGGACTTGAGATTTCCATAAACTTAACTTCAATTATTTCATTTGACGTTAACTGGCCACTGACCTAGCACACATACTTATTCCAAAATAGAAGTCTCTATTAATAGTCACATTTGCAAATTTGCAAGTACACTCACAGTTAATTCACACACGTTACAGGAAGTTTTTGAATTTAAATCCTTCTCTTCAAAGTGGAAAAAGAAATGCTTCAACGTATGCACATTTGAAAAAATAAAATCACAGTTTAAAAAGATAACTCAGAACTAGCATATACTTGTGAACTTTCTTTTGGTCATATTTACCAAATCTGTCCATCTCATTGCAGGTGAAATGCTAATCCAGGGTCTGCTAATGTGAGTGAGGTGGTCTGTGGACTTGAAACATCCACTATTTTTTATTGCCAATCTCACTCTGTTATTTTATCATACCTGTATGAATACAACCTCAATTCTGCCTTCTTGGTACACGTCCACATTTCTAAAAGGTTAACATTTGTTTCCTTATTTCCTGCTAGCCATCCACTTGAAGAATGGGGAGGAAATTCTGCCTGTATCACCTTTAAATTTTCCCACACCCTCTGTCCTTTACCTACCAGCCCACTCAATCACTTGTGCGGGGAAACTAGTTTTACAATTTGCCCACTGCTCTTTTCTTATGTAGGACAATCAGAAAAATCACACAGTTCACAAAACCCATTTCCCATGGCTTTATATCCTGGACCTGCTAGATCATTAGGGAAATAGAAGCCAGCTGCATACCTGCTGACCACCAGAGAGCCGAGATAAAGTCTGGAGCAGAGATTCAGAAGATGGCTCTTTCTGGTCCTGGATCTCCCTCCTCAACTAGTTTCAGTGCACCCATCAGAGACTACACCGTTTCCAAAACTGTCCACCAGAGGGTGCTAGCCAGCTCTGCACAGTCTTGCAGATGTCTTCTAAGGCTAAATTCTGTAAGTTACAATGTTTTGAACTTTCCCTAGCCTTTCCACAAATTTTGTGAATGAAGCATTTTTTAAAACCAAGCATCTAAAAAGGGAAAATAAATTATCAGATTGATTTCATAGACAAAATGGGAAAGCTGAAAACAGCTCCAGTGCTCATTCTCCTGCTCCCTAGCATGCTTCCTATAAAACCCATAGCCCTTCTAGTTGATTCTGACTCATAGCGACACTATATGTGTGTGTATAGAGAGAGATAAGAATGTTTTTAACTTAGTCTCTGTCTGCTCCACAGAGTCTCCAGCAACCTGGAAATTTTTGTAAAGAGTGGTGTTCTGCCCTTGGTTGTCCTGGCTACCAGGTGGCATCTGCTCTTTGCTCTGCCTCACTCTATGTTCTCTGTGGCTGCAGTTACTAACAGGGTAAACTGTTCTGGTTTCCTAGGCCTGCCATAACAAAATACTACAAAGTGGGTGGCTTTAAAGAACAGAAATTTATTGTCTCACAGTTTTGAAGGCTAGAACTCATTGAGATCCTATAGGACAGAGTAGAACTACGCTGCAGGGTTTCCAAGGCTGTAATCTTTGTAAAAGCAGACTGCCACATCTTTCTCCAGCTGAGAGGATAGTGGCTTCCAACTGCCAACCTTTAGGTTAGCAGCCAAGCGCTTTAACCACTGCGCAATGTTATTTGACAATACAAAGGAATGATGATGGAGCGGGGGAAGGGTGGGATGGAGAACTCAAATTCTAGTAAAAAGACCGGACTTAATGGTTTGACTGAGACTAGAGGAACCCCAGGAAGCATGGCCTCTGGACTGTCTGTCAACCCAGAACTAAATCAATTCCCAAGACCAACTCTTCAGACAAAGATTGGACTGGAGGGTGGACATAAAATGATACATGTGAAGAGTGTGCTTCTTGGCCCAAGTAGATACATGAGACTAACTTGGCAGCTTCTGTCTGGAGGTGAGATGAAAAGGCAGAGAGGGTCAGGACCTTGTTGAATGGACATGGGAAATCAGGGTGGAAAGGAGGAGTGTGCTGTCACAGTATAGGGAGAGCAACAGAGTCACATAACAATGTATGTATAAATTTTTGTATGAGGGACTAACTTGAATTGTAAACTTTCACTTAAACTACAACAATGAAAGAAAAAGAAAGGAATAAAATACTGAAGCACGCTACAACATGGATGAACCTTGAAAATACGCCGAGTAAAAGAAGTCAGTCACAAAAAGCCACATATTATATGATTCCATTTATATGAAATGTTGAGAATAGGCAAATCTATGGAATCAGAAATCAGATTAGTGTTTGCCTAGCCATGAGTTAGGGGCCGACTCAACAGCAGCTAACAACAACAACAGGACTGGTCAAAGTGGGGTGTTTGGGAGGGTGGCTAAGGTGTGTGGGGTTTCTTTTTGTAACGCAATGTTCTATAATTGGTTGTGGTGATGGTTGCACAATTTCGTGAATATACTGAAAATCATTAAATAATACAATTTAAACAGATTAATTGTATCATACATGAAATGTATCTCAATAAACTGTTCAAAAAAATAGCAAGCAGACTGGCTGAAGTGGCTATGGAAATAAAAGTCATGTACTTCAAGAAACTTGATTCAGCCTTAGTTAAAATTAAAGATCAGAAGCACAGGTTAGGATGGTGTTTGATGGTCTAATAGCTTTTATCTGCTCAATGAAGCATAAGGTAAAATTATCTCCTGAGGGGTGAGGGTTGAAAATAGAAGCTAAAGTATAAAATAGTCACGGTGTTGTATGAGAAGGCAAACTTACTGAAGAATTGCTGGGATTGCTGGGCAGCATTGTGTATGTGTGGTTGGTGATAAAGTAAAACCAGTCATTCTTGTTGTGTGATTTTCTCCAGGAATGTTCAGTTGCTCATTGGAAGGCATAGAGAAGGCAGTAGTTGGTTTTATTCAGGGTTGGTGTTATGCAACGGTGACAGAGGAATAGAGGAGTAAGTGCTTGGCTGATAACCAAAGGTCAGCAGTGTAAACCCCCTAGCCACTCTGCAGGAGAAAAGACCTAGTGACCTGCTCCCGTAAAGATTACAGCCTAGGAAGCCCTATGTCGCAGTTCTACTCTGCCCTAAAGGGGTCACTATGAGTCAGAATCGACTCAACAGCAAACGACAACAACAATTCCAAGCGCCTTGGAATCTCAGCTGAAGACTAAAATTAATATCACCTATAATAACGGTAATAAAGGGCCAGAAATTCAGAACCAGGGAAAGAAGAGCACATAAATAAAGAACCCACAAGGTTGTTAAAATTGAGCTTTGTCAGAGCCAACTCTGTCAACTCCACATTCCTAGTTCCTTTCCTGGCAAGAAGCTTTTAACTAAGCCTGGCAAGAGCAGTGAGGGAATGAGCAAACACCAGCATTGCATTTCAGCCTCTGCCAGAGCAAGCGTGCCCAGAAGTGCCCAGGCAGAACCCTCAGCCTCTGTAGTAAAGACCCAACCAACAGAGATTTCTTCTTTCAAAACTTCTAGAAAGATGAAAGGATATCGATCACTTTCTTGCTGACTGACTTTTTCTGGCCAAAAGCTTATGGCTGGGCATGTAGTACATTTGCAGGGAAATAAATGCTTGTTGTCAATCTTCACTCTCACACCAGCAGGAATAAGAGTGGGCCAACATGGACTGAGGACCCAGGGTTTATGGGGTACAGGTGGAATGAGATTGTCCCATATTTGTGTGGAGCTGAGCAAATGCAAAGGTGGAATTGTGTGGAGTGGACAATTAGGCATCGGAAGGACGATAAGCTGGTAAAGATAATGAGACAGAAAGCAGAGAAGAGATTGAGTGGTTTTAGGATGCCAGGAAGATGTTGAGACTAGCAGATATTTCCTGGGATAATGGGTTATAGCCCCACAGACCTCAAAGATGTGCAATGAAGGGAGTACTAGGGGCTCCAACTCCATTAGATGTCACACACGTACATAGACATATACTCTGACACCTAGATCCCCATAAACAAAGCAGGACCAATATTTCCCTAGGTATCCACATAGAAAGCTTTAATATAGTTCTTCTCAAACTGTAAAATGTTCATCTGAATCATTTGGGAATCTCGTTTAAAGTGTAGATTCTGAATCAGTAGGTCTGAAATGGGACCTGAGATTCTGCATTTCACACAAGGTCTCGGCTTAAGGGTGATCTATTCTACAACCACTCCTCTGTCTATTAGGCTTGCCATGGTATTGCCATGAGTTCAGCTTCTCCTGAATAACATTCTCTTGTTATCCATTTGGAGGCCCTGTGTATAGAACGGGACCTCAGTGAGTCCTGGCATGGCAAAAATGGTGACTGACAGGGTAGATACTCTGGGGTCCAACGGCTTTTGGACCAACAACTTCCATCTTTTTGAAATAGCCCAAGTAACAGTCTTCTTGCTTCAGACATGGATTTAGAGAGTGTTGATCGTGGTGGGAGAATCAGGCACTGAGTTTTCTCTCTGAAGCTGGTGCCAGTCGTCATATTTCTTCTAATACTGTTTTACCCTCCAGAGGGTTTCCTAGCTATCCTTGGTGGCCTATATTTCTCTTAGGAACAAGTCAGCCATCAAGGTATCACTGTTACTAGATGGTTTCAGGAAGTTAAAGGGATCGTGTCTTAGGCTGGGTTCTTTAGAGAAGTAAAACCAGTGAAGCGTATAAATATATGTATATATAGAGATATTTGTATCAAGGAAATGGTTCATGCAGTTGTAGAGACTGGAACATCCCAAGTCTGTGGGTCAAGATAGAGGCTTCTCCTGACTCACATAGCTGCAGCGGCTGGCAAATCCAAGATTGGCAGGTCAGACAGCAAGCCGCTTGCTCACAGGCTGTGAAGATCAATGAATTCCAAGAGCAGGAGGCAAGAGCACAGGTAAGCTGCTAGCCCAAGTCCCAAGAACCAGAGGTCAGATGAACAGGAGCCTGATGCAGGATCTAGCACAAGCAAAACACCCCGAGCCTTGCCAGAATGTGCACTTATGTTTAGCTCAGGCCACACACCCAAGGAAACTCCTTTTCAACTGATTGTCTACTCACAGCAGATCCTATCATGGGGGTGATCACATATCAGATACCAACAGGGAGGTGATCACATTATATTACTGCCAAAACACTGAGAATCATGGCCCAGCCAAGTTGACACACAGTCTTAACCATCACAGATAGAAACAGTAGTTATGATACGGGGTATTCTGGAGGATGATACTGGGAATGGTGCACAGCATGTGGGATGGTGAAGATGGGGAGGACTTCAGATGCTGGAAGAGGGAATTTTCTGCAACCTCCCATGGCTCTACTACTTGGTTATTGATTTGTGGTTTTAGGTAATGGCCAGGTGGATTTAGATTCCCACAGAAGCTCACACAGAGAATCAACACCAGACCTCCACAAAAACCAACCAGAAGCCTGAGCACAAGGGACTCAGTTTGTATAGAACAGGGTAGAGAGTGGTTCTGAAGGCCAAATGAAGAAAATCCAAGAGAGTCAGCCACTCCTGTCTCTCCTTGGAAGTTAGTGTTTTTGATTGGCTATTCTTGTCACCGACAGGGGCCTATTTATGGGAAACAGCATCTTGGCAATTAGTTTTACATTGCTGAATAATCTCTCACAGCTGGCAACGGAAAGTGAGCTGGCCAGCAGAAACTGCTCATTAGCACCCCTCCTCAAGTGGCTCACAGAGCATGCGCCCTACCTGCCATCCCTTAGTTATGCCACTGGACTCACAGAACCCTTTGTTCCTATATTAATAATCATAACCCCTTATCTATATAGCAGGTCCCTGGGTGGTGCAAACAGTTTGCACTCTACTGCTAACCTAAAGGTTGGTGGTTCAAACCTAGCCAGCAGCACTGCAAGAGAAAGGCCTGGAGATCTGCTTCTGTAAGGATTACAGCCAAGAAAATTCTATCGAGCCGTTCTACTCTGCAACACATGAGGTCACCATGTGTCAGAATTGACTCAATGGCAACAGGTTTGACTTTTTGGGTTTATCTGTATTGTCCTTTGAAGTTGGAAATTGTTTTTCATATGCATATGTCACAAGTCTGTCAGATACATGAACATGTATGTATCATCCTGTTGTACAAATGAAGCAATTGACCCTGAGAAAGGATGCAATTTACCCAAAGATACACAGCAGATAAAAGACAAGTCCAGCATTCAAATCCAGTTCTTCTGCTCTTCCCACCATATATACAAATGCTTGTTGGTCTTTCCACACAGTCTTTTTTTTTTTTTAATTAATAATCTATTTTTTTCTTTTTTTTATTATGTTATGCTTTAAATGAAAGTTTACAGTTCAAGTTAGTTTCTCATACAAAAATTTATACATACATTGTTATGTGACTCTGTTGCTCTCCTTATACTGTGACAGCACACTCCTCCTTTCCACCCTGATTTCCCATGTCCATTCAACAAGGTCCTGACCCTCTCTGCCTTTTCATCTCACCTCCAGACAGAAGCTGCCAAGTTAGTCTCATGTATCTACCTGAGCTAAGAAGCACACTCTTCACGAGTATCATTTTATGTTCCATAGTCCAGTCGAATCATTGACTGAAGAGCTGGCCTCGGGAATGGTTTTAGTTTTTGGCTAACAGAGAGTCCAGGGGCCAAGTCTTCCGGGATCCCTCTAGTCTCAATCAAACCATTAAGTCTGGTTTTTTTACTAGAATTTGGGTTCTGCATCCCACTTTTCTCCTGCTCCGTCAGGGACTCTCTGTTGTGTTCCCTGTCGGGGCGGTCATTGGCGGTAGCCAGGCATCATCTAGTTCTTCTGGTCTCAGGCTGATGAAGTCTTTGGTTTATGTGGCCCTTTCTATCTCTTGAACTAATAACTTTCCTTGTGTCTTTGGTGTTATTCATTCTTCTTTACTCCAGGTGGGTTGGGACCAATTGATGCATCTTAGATGGCCGCTTGCTAGCTTTTAAGACCCCAGACGCCACTCACCAAAGTGGGATGCAGGATATTTTCTTAATAAACTTTGTTATGCCAATTGACTTAGATGTCCCCTGAAACCATGGTCCCCAGACCCCCTCCCCTCCTACTCTGTCCCTCAAAGTGTTTGGTTGTATTCAGGAAACTTCTTAGCTTTGGTTTAGTCCAGTTGTGCTGACTTCCCCTGTAGTGTGTGTTGTCCTTCCCTTCACCTAAGATAATTCCTGTCTGCTATCTAGCTAGCAAATACCCCCTCCCTCCGTCCCCACCCTTGTAACCATCAAAGAATGTTTTCTTCTGTGTTTAAACCTTTTCTTGAGATCTTATAATAGGGGTCTCATACAATATTTGTCCTTTTGTGACTGACTAAATTCACTCAGCATAGTGCCTTCCAGATTCCTCCATGTTATAAGATGCTTCACGAATTCATTGTTGTTCTTTATGGTTGCATAGTATACCATTGTGTGAATATACCATAATTTGTTTATCCATTCGTCTGTTGATGGGCCCCTAGGTTGTTTCCATCTTTTTGCTATTGTGAACAGTGCTACAATGCACGTTGGTGTGCATATGTCTATTCGTGCAATGGCTCTTATTTCTCTAGGATATATTCCAAGGAGTAGGATTGCTGGATCATATGGTACTTCTATTTCTAGCTTTATAAGGGAAGCGCCAAATCGATTTCCAAAGTGGTTGTACCATTTTACATTCCCACCAACAGTGTATAAGTGTTCCAGGCTCTCCACAACCTCTCCAACATTTATTATTTTTTTTGGTTTAATGCTAGCCTTGTTGGGGTGAGATGGTATCTCATTGTAGTTTTGATTTGCATTTCTCTAATGGCTAATGATAGTGAGCATTTCCTCATGTCCACATAGTCTTTAAGGAGAATTAAAGTCATTAAAAAGTAAACATTATTTTCATATACTTTCCATTTTAAATAAGCAATTAAAAAAGCAAGAGTGGTTTAAAAAAATCTGTGTTTAATCTGATTCCTGATTCTTACAAAATTGCCAAGTCAGAGATTGCTTCAGGGAGATTTTGCCTGAATGTGATTAGAACTGCAGAGAGGCTCCCAATTTAAATTTACTTTCCTGTCATTGAGCAAATGTTTAGTCACAAAAACACTGTACCTACTTATATTATTTTTAAAGTTATAATAAGAAAAAGGCAAATTATTACTGTATAGTTTATGTTAGAGTTGTATATCACTAATAACTTCAACCCAAATAACAACTCTCTAAAAACAATTCACGTTAACTTAAAATTCTTTTGGTTTAAAAAAGCTAAAGAAGCTTTGGGACAGATTTTATTCTAGGACAATACAAAGCTAAGGGCAAATTTGAAATTTTTTTGAATCTTACCTCCTCGCCTTCCAAAATTTGAGCAATTTTTTGTCCTGTCTTTCCTCCTTCTGACTCCCTCTCATTCTTTCTGATAAATACTCTTGGAACATGTTTTCTTATGAGTGAGGTAGATACATCAAAGGTTTCCATTGAAAGGTGGCCCATAATAATCTATATAATAGTATTAATCTATACTCTGAATTCCCTAGCGATTTGAATGAAATATCGAAACTTGGGATTGCTGTTGTCCTGCTGCTCTCACACTTCTCTCTTGAATCACTTTACCCAATTGTGTGTGCTTTCTTCTCAGGAATGTTCTAATCCTTGGCATTCAAGACTGCCTTAAGGACATTTTGGTATAGATTAGACTGTAAGTAAAGGTTTTAAAAAGCTGTCAGTCAATTTTGCCTTTGACAGCCATTGTTTTAAATGCTTTTTACATAGCGAATTTTTTTTTTTTAGTTCAAATTCCATTAAGTACTACCTATTCTGAAAAGGGTTTAAAGCATATCAATTAAATATGAACAACTGGTGATTTTAAAAAAGAGAAAGACTTAAAGGAAGCAAAGGAAATGTTACCAGACATCTGTTAGATTGATTACTTGAGTCTGAGTTTCTTGGTTTTAGTGAAAAAAAGGAAATTGTGCCAGGTTATATGTTTTGTTTTTCATTTTCTTACCCACCCACCCACCACCCACCTCCACAAAAATGGAAGGAAAAAAAAAAAAAAAAGACCAACAGAGAACTTCTTTGCGGAGAAAATGTTGCTGTAACCAAATAAAAACATATTGCGTGGGAAGACAACATTTTCAATAAAAGTGTTAAAAAAGTCTCAGAAAAGCTGCTTATTTGGGAGTCCCTGGGTGGTGCAAATGGTTAACACACTTGCCTGCTAACCAGAGGGCTGGAGGTTTGAGTCCATCCAGAGGCTCCTTGGGAGAAAGCCCTGGCAATCTACTTCCAAAAAATCAGCCACTGAAAGCCCCATGAAACACAGTTCTACTCTGACACATATGGGTCGCCATGAGTCGGAGCCAACACAACGGCAACTGATTAATCAGAGGTGAATATAACATCCATGACCAATATGCCATCTGAATGTCTAAAACTGAAGTATACAAAAGCTGCTTAGATGTAAGATCCTATTATCGGTCTTCTGTAAAGGTTGAGTTTTAACATTTAATCGTTATATTTATAACTTTTTATTTTGATATAATTTCAAACTTTCAGAAAAGTTACAAGAATAGTACAAAGAACTCCCATATACTCTTCACCTGGATTCACCAATTAGTAATACTTTTCCCCATTCATTTGTCATTTGAATTTTCCCTCTCTTGGGGTGTGTGTGTGTGTGTGTGTGTGTACACTTTTTTTTCCGGAGTCATTTGAGAGTAAGTTGTATTTATCGTACCTCTCTACCCCTGAGTACTTTAGTATATATGTGCTAAGGGTAAGGACAAGGACATTCTTTCTAACAATATCAGGATATTTAGATAGATACAGTGCTATTATTTAATCCAGGGGTTGGCCAACTTTTTTCTATAAAAGGCCAGATAGTAAATATTTTAGCCTTTGCCAGATGGTCTTCGTTGTAACTACTTCATTCTGCTATTGTAGTGATAAAACAGTACATAAATGAATGAGTGTGGCTGTTTCTATAAAACTTTATTTATGGACACTGATTTGAATTTAATATAACTTTTCTGTCATGAACTGTTATTCTTTTGATTTTTTCATCCATTTAAAAACGTAAAAACCATTTTTAGCTTGTAGGCGATATAAAAATAGTAGGCTGGACTTGGCCGGAGGGCCATATACAGTTTGATAATTCTTTATTTAATCTGTAGTTCATATTCAGATTTCACCTGTTGTTTCAATCATGTGCTTTATAGCTATCTTCCCACCCCAAGTCCAGTCCAGGTTCATGCATTGCATTTAGCTGTCAGGTTGCTTTAATCTCTTTTAAGCTGGAACAGTTCCCAGTGTTTCCTTAACATCTGTGACTTTGACACTTTTGAAGATTACAATTGAGTTATTTTGTAGAAGGCTCCTCAGTTTGAGTTTGGTATTTCCTCTTGATTAAATTTAGGATATACATTTCTGGTAGGAATACTACAGAATTGATGTTATGTCTTTTGCGATGCAAAATATCAGAAAGCACATGATAATATCTGCCTGTCTGGTTAAAGGTGATGTTGACTTTGACTACTTGTTTGCCAGGTTTCCCCACTGTAAAGTTAATAATTTTTGAAGAGATACATTTAGAATATGTAAACATCTGTTGCTCATCTAACTTCCACCTGCTCAATTTTAGCTTCCACTAATGATTCTTGCCTGAGTCAATTATTAATTAAATGGTTACATGATGATGACATTCTAAATCCATCATTCTGCCTACATTTGTTAGTTGGCATCCTACTGTAAGGAAGATCTTTTTATTACTATTTATTTATTCCTTTATTGATAGCCTTATAAACTAATGGAAACTAATTTTATGGGTGAAAAATATGTTAATCATTAACATATTGTTACTGTTAATTGTATGGGGTGACAATATGTTAATTTCATTATTTGTTCTGTTGGTCAGATTATCTTAGATTTGGCCAGTGGAAGCTCCTTTAAGATGATTTCTGTGTCCTTTAGACATGTCCCCATCCTTCTTTGCCGCTATCATGTTTTGAGCACTTTTTTGCTTACTGGTACAAAAAGACGTTTCAGATTCATCTTGTACTTTCTCTGTCCCAGCCCCAGCCATCATGACGCAGAAAGAAGTCTTGCCACAGAGTTACATCAGACATTGGCAAAGTGGATAGGAGCGTGGGAGGAGAGACCAAGAGGGAAGGCAGAATGAGAGAGTGACATTCCAAGGCATTCAGCATATTTGTGTGTCAGAAATAATGTTACTGGTAGTAGTTTATAGGCATTCTATAAGTGTGACCTTTCCTAAGTTTGTTCTTATATACAAGAGGGATCCACCTGTCCTCTCTGAGGTTGTAGAAAGGAGCAGTGAAAAGGGTAGGGCTTTGGAAAAGGCAGATTTGGATTAAAATTTCAATCTGGCTACTGATGAGCTATGTGATCTTGTCTAAGTTACTTTACCTGTCAGAGCTTCAGCTTCCTGAGGATCTGAGGAAGATAACAATTATGTGCTTTCCGGGATTGTTGTGAGCACTAGAAAACTAGATACCAAGGGCTACTCTAATGCAAGGCTTGTAACTGTGGCTGAACCAACTGCATCTCGTATGTGTTGTGGGAAGAGGCAAGATCATTATCTCTCCAAATGTGAGGGTCCGACATGTATTCAAGGATTCTTGCAGTTATGAGAATAATATTATTATTTAGCTTGATAATGCTTTCACAAGCATTACCTCAGCCAACCAGTGAAATGGAAGTTGTAGAGAAGAAAGGGGGGACCAAGTTTATCCACCTGTCAATTTTTTAAGTGTATTGCCATGGAAAAACATCAAGAAGAAATTCCCACCAAATAGATAACAATAATTTTTGCATTTTACACTATACACAAGCAAGGTTGTGTCATCTGCATATCCCAGATTGTTAATGAGTCTCCTCCAATCCTGATGCCCTGTTATTCTTCATATAGTCCATCTTCTCGGATTATTTACTAAGCATACAGATTGAATAAGTATGGTGAAAGATACAATGCTGGTGGACACCTTTCCTGCAGTATCCCCTTGTTATGTTCAAACGACTGCCTTTTGATCTATGTACAGGTTCCTCATGAGCACAATTAAGTGTTCTGAAATTTCCATTCTTTGTAATGTTATCCATAATTTGTTATGATCCACACAGTTGAATGCCTTTGCATAGTCAATAAAACACAGGTAAACATCCTTCCGGTATTCTCTGCTTTCAGCCAGGATTCATCTGACATCAGCAATGATATCCCTGGTTCCACATCCTATTCTGAATGCGGCTTGAATTTCTGGCAGTTTCTTGTCAATATACTGTTGCAGCGGCTTTTGAATTACCTTCAGCAAAATATTACTGTGTGTGATATTAATGATATTGTTTGATAATTTCCACATTCTGTTGGATCATCATTCTTTGGAATGAGCACAAATATAGATCTCTTTCAGCCAGGTAGCTGTCTTCCATATTTCTTGGCATGGGTGACCCAAGGCTTCCAGTGCTGCATCCCTTTGTTCAAACATCTCAGTTGATATTCAGTCAATTCCTGGAGGCTTGTTTTTCGCCGATGCCTTCAGTGAAGCTTGGACTTCTTCCTTCAGTACCATTGGTTCCTGATCATGTGCTATATCCTGAAATGGTTGAACATCGACCAATTCTTTTTGGTATAGTTTACTCTGTGTATTCCTTCCATCTTCTTTTGATGCTTCCTGAATCATTTAATATTTTCCCCCATGGAATTCTTCAATACCGCGACTCGAGGCTTGAATTTTTTCTTCAGTTCTTTCAGCTTGAGAAATGCTGAATGTGTTCTTCCTTTTCGGTTTTCTTTTTTTTTTTTTTAATTTTTTTTTATTGTACTTTAGATGAAGGTTCACAGAACAAAAAGTTTCTCATAAAACAGTCAGTACACATATTGTTTTATGACATTGGTTAACAACCCCAGGACATGTCAACACTCTCCCTTCTCGACCTTGGAGGACCTTTTTTTTAGTGAAAATATACATAGCCAAAGTTACACCATTTCAAAAGTTTCTACATGTACAATTCAGTGACATCAATTACATTCTTTCAGTTATGCTGCTATTCTCACTATCCTTTTCCAAATTATTCCATCGCCATTATCTTCAATTCACTGCCCCCTAGGCTTCCCATCAAACCTTTTGAGTTGCTGTTGTCAATTTGATCTCACATAGACAACTCTTTTTATTTTATTTTATTTTTGGACCGTAGATGAAGGTTTGCAGAACAAATAGTTTCTGATTAAACAGTTAGTACACATGTTGCCCTATGACAATGGTTAACAACCCCACGACATGTCAACACTGTCCCATCTCAACCTTGGATTCCTTATCACCAGATTTCCTGTCCCCTCTGGCCTTCTAGTCCTTGTCCCTAGACTGCTGTGCCTCATTAGTCCCATTTTGTTTTATGAGGCTGTCCAATCCCCGACTGAATGGTGAACTTCGGGAGTGACTTCACCACTGAGCTAAAAGCGTGTCTGGGGACCATACTCTTGGGGTTTCTCCAGTCTGTCAGGCCACTAAATCTGGTATTTTTGTGCGTTAGAATTTTGTTCTACATTCTTTTCCAGCTCTGTCTAGGACCCTCTATTGTGATCCCTGTCAGAGCGGTCACTGGTGGTAGCCGGGCACCGTTTACCTATACTGGACTCAGTCTGGGTGAGGCCATGGTAGCTGTGGTCCATTAGTCCTTTGGTCGAATCTTTTCCTTGTATCTTGTTTTCTTCATTCTCCCTTGCTACCTAAGGGATGAGACCAGTGGAGTATCTCAGGTGGCTGCTCACAGGCTTTTAAGACCCCAGATGCTACTCGCCAATGTAGAATGTAGAACATTCTCTTTATAAACTGTGTTATGTCAGCTGAGCTAGATGTTCTCCGAGATCATGGTCCCCACAGCCCTCTGCCCAGCAATTCAATCCCTCAGGGAGTTTGGAAGTGTCTATGGAGCTTTCATGACCTTTCCTTGTACAAGCTGGGCTGGCTTCCCCAGTATCGTGTACTGTTGTACCCTTCACCAAAGATACCACTTATCTATTATCTATTTAGTTCCCCCCCACCCCTCCCATCCCTCATAACCAACAAAGATTGTTTCTTTTTGTGTGTAAACTTTTACGAGTTTTTACAGTAGAGGTCTCATACAATATTTGTCCTTTTGTGATTGACTTATTTCACTTAGCATAATGTCCTCCAGTTTTATCCATGTTATGAGATGCTTCACAGATTCATCATTGTTCTTTATCTTTGCATAATACTCCATTGTGTGTATGTACCATAGTTTGTTTATCCATTCATCTGTTGATGGGCATCTAGGTTGTTTTCATCTTTTTGCTATTGTGAACAGTGCTGCAATGAATATGGGTGTGCATATGTCTATTCATGTGACAGCTCTTATTTCTCTAGGAGATATTCCTAGGAGTGGGATTGCATTTTGTAGTGCTTTTTTTTTTGTGGTGCTGATGTTTTCTTTGTTCCTCTTACTCTCCTGTGCTGAGTTCCTTTTGTTTGTGGATTTTTTTCATTTCTTTCATTTTTGTAGGTTTTGTTTTTACTGAGACTTTATGTTTTTCTTCTTTATTTTGATGAGTAGGTTTGTTAACTTTCTTTGTGGTTACCGTGAAATTTACCCTTATCTTCCCAGATTTGAACCAGTCTATTATTACTTGGTATTGCCTTGCCTTCCTCTTCATTAGAAGGTTTTATACCTACACCGTTTATTCCCTTTTATTGTTCTGATGCTATTGTCATTTAGAGATTAACCTCTCTGGTTCCCTGTTGTAATTCTTTTTGTTTTGCATAGTCCTTAAGAGTTCATTTCCTAGGTTGGTATCTGGCTAATACAATCCTGTGGTCTGATGTTGTTTGTTCTCAGGTCAAAGGACTCCCTTTAATAAGTCTTGTAAGTTTGGTTTGGTTTTTACATAGTCCCTTAATTTCTGCTTATCTGGAAATGACCTAATTTCACCATCATATTTGAACAAGAGTATTGCAGGATATATTGTTCTTGGCTGGCAGTTTCTTTCTTCCAAAGTTTTATGTATGTTATCCCGTTGCCTTCTTGCCTGCATGGTTTCTGCCAAATAATCTGAGCTTAGTCTTATTGTTTCAACTCTGTATGTGACTTTTTGTTTTTCTCAAGCTGCTCTCAGGGTTCTTTGTCTGTCTTTGGTTTTAGCAAGTGTGATTATGATATGCCTTGGTGATTTCCTTTTGGGGTCTATCCTATATGGGGTTCATTGAGCTTCTTGGATGGTCAGCTTTTCATCTTTCATGATACTGGGGAAGTTTTCTGTCAGCAGTTCTTCAATGATCCTCTCTGTGTTTTCTGTTTTATCCCCCTGTTCTGGAACCCTGATCACTCGCAGAGATTTGCTTTTGATTGTATCTCACATAATTCTCAGGGTTTCTTCATTTTTCTTTGTTCTTTTTTTCTGATTTTTCCTCAAACAGAGTTGTATCTAAGTGTTTGTCTTCAATTTTGCTGATCCTATCTTCCATTGTTTTAAAACTGCTCCTCAGCCCTTCTATGACACTGTCCACTTCTGAAATCTTGTTGTTTATCTTTTGGATTTCTAATTGTTGTTTTTGTAGGATTTCTAGTTGTGAATTTATTTTAGCATTTTTTTCCTGTATTATTTTTTTTAATTCTTCTATTTTTTTGTCTATATTTTCCATGAATTTGTCTGTCTTTTCCATGAATTTGTCTATTTTTTCCTCATTTTTGTCTGCTTTTTGCTTCAACTCTTGGATAATTCTTGAATATTAAGGATTTGAATTTCCTATCAGTTAGGTCTAGTGCCTTTTCTTTTACTGGAAGGTCATCGGGTGTTTTATTTTGGATGCCTACTGGAACCATCCTGTCCTGTTTTTGTAAATGTTTTGATATTGTCTGCATTGGGGCATTCAGTGGTTATTTTCCTCATTTATTGATTACAGATTTGTTCATTTTGTCCTGCTTTTTTGTCTTATTTGGTTATGTCTGAGCAGCTGGGCTGTACGTTCTTTGTTGTTTGCTTATCTGTGGGCACGATACTTTTCACCTCCTCCTCCAATGGGCAAGGTGAGTCACTCAGGTATGGTACAGCATGGCAGGTCCAGCTGAAGGGGAGTTGCTGGGATGGGTTATTTGTGGCACATACCAGGGCTGACAGTGCGGACCAGGAATCAGTGCAGGGCAGGTTCTAGTAGGCCATGTGTGTGCTGCTTGGGAGTGTGATGTTCAGCGCATGGTGCAGGTAGGCAGGAAGGAGGGGGTAGATTGTGATATGTGGAGCTAAGTTGGGTATGGGAAAGATGAGAGAGATAAGAGAGGAACAGGGGCCAAAAACCATACACACAAACAAAAAAGAGTGCTAAGGGAGCTTGGTATTGGAATGGAGAGATGAGAGACTGAGAAATGGGGGTGGGGAAGATTAAAGAAAAAAATTAATAAATCGAGAAACTGGAAATGAAGAAAGACAAAAAGGGAATAAGAGAGAGTAGAAAACAAAACAAAGAAACAAAAAAAAAAAAGAAAGAAAGAAAAAGAAAAAAAAGGAAGAAAAAAGAAATGCCCCCAGGGATGTTCCTGTGCATCTGTGCAGAGAAAGGGAGTAGCTTCCAAGTCATGCAGTACTGCCCGGCTAGAAGGGGCTCCCAAGCTGAGCAAAGAAAAAGAAAACAAACAAATCAAAACAGAACAAATAAGAGCAAACAAACAAACAAAACCCCCCAGGGGTCCCACCAGCATAGTAGCACAGGCCGGTAAGCAGTTTCACAGTCAGGCAGTGTTTCGCAGCCTTTCAGGAAGAAGCAAAGATGGCACACGGAGCCAGGTATTTGACAGAAATAAGGGGGAGGTTGTGAGAGGTAAGGAAGAAGTCTAAAGAAGTGGAAAAAAGCAACTCCAGCAGCCAGCAAAAGGCACTCAGGGAGCCAGCCAGTGCAGATGGGTGGAATCCAAGCAACACCAGGGTGAAGCTTGTGCTTCCCAGCCAAGAGACTGTGGCTGCAGGAAGCAGAGGAGGCTAAGTGGGGGTGAAGAAGGGTGGGGGGTGGGAAAGCCTATATCGCTGGTTACTGTTCGTTCTGGCTCCTGCTGGAAGCTCTGTGAAGCTGCTTTCTGATACCCCCTGTTCGCTGATCTCCGATAGAAGTCCAAGATGGCGGATCTGTGCTGTGGTAGCTGATAGGGGACCTATGCATGTATCTCTCCTCTCTCTCTGTTCTTGGTCAGCTTCTTATTCCATTCGGTGCTTGGCTGAGTTCTTTATCTCTTCATTTGCTGCTTAGGATTTCAGGATTGACATGTGACTCTGTTGGACTTAGTTTTTCTGATCTTTGCTGCGGAGGGACAGCATAGTGCTTCTGACTATAGTGCCATGTTGCCCAGAAGTACCCTTTTGGTTTTCTAATTCCAGTTCCTTCCACATTTCATTATAATACTTTACTTTGTCTTCTCAAGTCGCCCTTTGAAAGCTTCTGTTCAGCTCTTTTACTTCATCATTTCTTCTGTTTGCTTTAGCTACTCGACATTTAAGAGCAAGTTTTAGAGTCTCTTCTGACATCCATTTTGGTATTTTTATTCTTTCTTGTCTTTTTAACGACCTCTTGCTTTCTTCATGTATATGTCCTTGATGTCATTCCACAATTTGTCTAGTCTTCGGTCATTAGTGTTCAAAGCATCAAATCTATTCTTGAGATGGTCTCTAAATTCAGGTGGGATATACTCAGCATCATACTGTGGCTCTTGTGGACTTGTTCTGATTTTCTTTTTTTTTTTTTTAATTGTGCTTTAGGTGAAAGTTTACAGCTCAACTTAATTTCTCATACAAAAATTTATACACATATTGTTATGTGACATTAGTTGCAATCCCTACAATGTGACAGCACACTCCCCCTTTCCACCCCGGGTTTCTTGTGTCCATTCAACCAGTTCCTGTCCCTTCCTGCCTTCTTATCCTACATCTGGACAGGAGCCACCCATTTGGTCTCATGTATCTGAACTAAGAAGCACACTCTTCACAAGTATTTTTTTTCTTTCTTTTTTGTTGTGCTTTAGATGAAGGTTTACAGAGCAAACTAGTTTCTCATTAAACAATTAATATACATATTGTTTTGTGACATTGGTTGCCAACCCTGAGACATGTCAACATTCCCCTGTTCTCGACTTTGGGTTCCCCATTTCCTTTCATCCAGCTTTCCTGTCCTCTCCTGCCTTCTTGTCCTTGCTCTTGGCCTGGTGTGCGCATTTAGTCTCATATACATGGTTGAGCTACATGTATTGTTTGTCTTATGGGCGTATCTAATCTTTGACTGAAGGGTGAACCTCAGGAATGACTTCAGTACTGAGTTAAAAGGACATACTCTCAGGGTTTCTCCAGTCCCTGTCAGACTAGCAAGTGTGGTCTCTTGTTTGTTTGTTTGTTTTTATTGTGCTTTAGGTGAAGGTTCACAGCTCAAGTTAACTTCTCATTCAAAAATGTATACACATATTGTTTTGTGACTTTGACCGCAATACCCACAATGTGACAGCACGCTCCCCCTTTCCACTCTGGGTTCCTTGTGTCCATTCATTAAGTTCCTCATGTGTACTATTTTTTGTTTTATAGGCCTGTCTAATCTTTGTCTGAAAAGTGGGCTTGGTTTCCTCCTGTTTTATTTTTCTCTTCTTTTCTTATTTTTTTTTAAATTATACTTTAGGTAAAAGTTTACAGCTCAAGTTAATCTTTCATACAAAATATTATATGCTTATTGTCATGTGACACTGGTTGCAATTCCTACAATGTGACAGCACACTCCCCCTTTCCACCCAGGATTTCCCGTGTCCATTCACCCAGCTCCTGCCCCTTCCTGCCTTCTCATCCTGCCTCTGGACAGGAGCCGCCCATTTGTTATCGTGTATATGCTTGAACTAAGAAGCACACTCTTCACAAGTATTATTTTATGTTTTATAGTCTAGCCTAATCTTTCTCTGAAGAGTGGGCTTCAGGAATGGTTTTAGTTCTCGGTAAACAGAGCATCTGGGGGCCATAGTTCCAGGGGTTCCTCCAGTCTCTGTCAGACCATTAAATCTGGTCTTTTTATGTGAATTCAAGTTTTCTCCTGCTCTGTCTGGGACTCTGTGTTGTGTTCCCTGTCAGGGAAGTCATTGGTAGTAGCTATCTAGTTCTTCTGGTCTCAGGCTAATTTTCTTCAGCGTCAACTTGAACTTGCATATGAGCAATTGATGATCTGTTCCACAGTCAGCCTCTGGCCTTGTTCTGACTGATGATATTGAGCTTTTCCATCGTCTCTTTCCACAAATGTAGTTGATTTGATTCCTGTGTATTCCATCTGGCGAGGTCCACGTGTGTAGTTGTCATTTATGTTTTTGAAAAAAGGTATTTGCAATGAAGAAATCGTTGGTCTTGCAAAATTCTATCATGCAATCTCCAGCGTCGTTTCTATCACCAAGGCCATATTTTCTAACTACTGATCCTTCTTCTTTGTTTCCAACTTTTGCATTCCAATCACCAGCAGTTATCAATGCAACCTGATTGCATGTTTGATCAATTTCAGACTACAGAAGTTGGTAAAAATCTTCTATCTCTTCATCTTTAGCCTTAGTGGTTGGTGCATAAATTTGAATAACAGTCATATTAATTGCTCATCATTTATTTTAGGCATATGAATATTATCCTATTACTGACAGCATTGTACTTCAGGATAGATCTTGAGAGGTTCTTTTTGAAAATGAATGCAATACCATTCCTCGTCAAGTTGTCATTCCCGGCATAGTAGACCGTATGATTGTCCAATTCAAAATGGGCAATACCAGTCCATTTCAGCTCACTAGTGCCTAGGATATCGATGTTTATGCATTCCATTTCATTTATGACCATTTCCAATTTTCCTAGATTCATACTTCGTGCATTCCCCATTCTGATTATTAATGGATGTTTGCAGCTATTTCTTCTCATTTTGAGTCAAGCCACATCAGCAAATAAAGGTCCCCAAAGCTTGACTGTGATATGCAGATGAAACAACCTTGCTTGCTGAAAGTAAAGAGGACTTGAAGCACTTACTGATAAAGATCAAAGACTCTAACCTTCAGTATGTATTACACCCTCGATGTAAAAAAAACAAAAATCCTCACAACTTGGACCAATAAACAACATCATGATAAACGGAAAAATATTGAAGTTGTCAAAGATTTCATTTTACTTGAATCCACAATCAACACCCATGGAAGCAGTAGTCAAGAAATCAAATGGCGCATTGCATTGGGCAAATCTGCTGCAAAAGACCTCTTTAAAGTGTTGAAAAGCAAAGATGTCAGCTTGAAGACTAAGCCAAGCCATAATGTTTTCAATCACCTCATATTCATGTGAAAGCTGGACAATGAATAAGGAAGATCTAAAAAGAATTGATGTCTTTGACTTATGGTGTTGGCAAAGAATATTGAATATACCGTGGACTGCCAAAAGAACGAACAGGTCTGTCTTGGAAGAAGTGTAGCCAGAGTGCTCCTTAGAAGCAAGGATGGTAAGATTATGTCTCACATACTTTGGACATGTTATCAGGAGGGACCAGCCCCTAGAGAAGGACATCATGCTTGGTAAAATAAAGGGTCATCAAAAAAGAAGGCCTCAATGAGATGGACTGACATGGTGGCTGCAACAATGGGCTCAAGCATAACAACAATTGTGAGGATGGCACAGGACTGGGCAGTGTTTCATTCTATTGAACATAGGGTCGCTATGAATCGGAATCGATTCAAAGGCACCTAACAACAGCAACAGCAACACACTATACACCCCCGTATTGTATGAATTATTTAACAAGCTGCACTCTTTCATTACTTGTGTGAAACCTGAGGTGAGAGAACCAAAATGAATGAGGTTTTGTCTCAGAACAAGGTAAAGGAAAACCTTTTTTGCTTGATCCTTGATTCTATATTCCAATTCTCTGTGTGATTATAAAACAGCCAGGATTTAGCCTAATCAGCATAACTTGGCTAACTACAGTCCGTAATACTGAGTCATGAAGTCTGGAAAAGAGATCTGTTTGACTTGGCATGATCAAATCTTATCTATGCCTTCCATCGAATGGCAGGTGAGTCAATGTTTATTGTAGCATTCTACGTTCTTGGCACTTCCTTTCTTTCCTTCTTTTTTGTTTTTTTTGTTTTTTGGTGTGTGCTTTAGGTGAATGTTTACAGAGCAAGTAGTTTCTCAGTAAATAATCAATACACACATTGTTTTGTGCCATCAGTTGCCAACCCCAAGACATGTCAACATTCTCCCCTTTTCGACCTCAGTTTCCCCATTTCCATTCATCTAGCTTTCCTGTCCCCTCCTGCCTTCTTATCCTTGCCCCTGGGCTGATTTGCCCATTTAGTCTCATATACATGGTTGAACTACGTGTGTTATTTTTTGTTTCATAGGCTGTCTAATCTTTGGCTGAAGGGGGAGCTTCAGGAGTGACTTCAGTACTGAGTTAAAAGGTGTCTGGGGGCCATACTCTTGGGCTTTCTCTAGTCTCTGTCAGACCAGTAAGTCTGGTCTTTTTTTTTTTTTTTTTGTGAGTTTGAATTTTGTTCTACATTTTTCTTGAGCTCTGTCCGGGACCCTCTATCACAGTCCTTGCCAGAGCAGTTGGTGGTGGTAGCTGGGCACCATCTAGTTATGCTGGACTCAGTCTGGAGGAGGATTTGATTGTTGTGGTCCATTAGTCCTTTGAACTAATTCTTTCCCTTGTGTCTATGGTTCTCTTCATTCACCTTTGCCCTAGACAGGGTGGGACCAATAGATGTATGTTAGATGGCCACTCACAAGCTTTTAAGACTCCAGGTGCTACTCACCAAAGTAAGATGTAGAATATTTTCTTTAAAACTATGTTACTGGCACTTTATTTCTATAATTCTTGTTTCCTTTGCAAAGGTTTTTCATATCTGCAATTTTATTAGCTTTTCCAATATTCAAAGGTAGAAAATGTCTTTCTCGTCTTTGATTCCCTGCTGTATCTGAAATGCCTATTTACAATAGGTGCTCAATAAGTATATTTTTTAAATGTTCAAAAAAAAAATGAGACTTGGGAACCAACCCTGTTGCCATTGAGTCTATTCCAACTCATAGTGACCCTACAGGACAGAGCAGAAATGCCCCATAGGTTTTCTAAAGCTGTAAATCTTTATGGAAGCAGACTGCCACATCTTTCCCCTGTGGAGCAGCTGGTGGGTTCAAACTGTCGACCTTTCAGTTAGCAGCCAAACACTTAACCACTGCACCACCATGGCTTCTTGAGGATAGGGAATGATTTTGAGAGCTTGCCTCTTGCCAGCACTTTATTTATTTATTATTTTCTTAATTTTATTTTTTTATTATTGTACTTTAAATGAAGGTTTACAGAACTAGCTTCTCATTAAACAATTAGTACACATAGTTTTGTGACATTGGTTACCAACCCCACAACATGTCAACACTCTCCCTTCTCAACCTTGCGTTCCCTATTACTAGCTTTTGTGTCCCCTCCTGCCTTCTAGTCCTTGCCCCTAGGCTGGTGTGCCCCTTTAGTCTTGTTTTGTTTTATGGGCCTGTCTAATCTTTGGCTGACGGGTGAACCTCAGGAGTGACTTCAGTACTGAGCTAAAAGGGTGTCTGGGAGCCATACTCTCAGGGTTTCTCCAGTCTCTTGTCAGGCCGATAAGTCTGCTCTTTTTTTGTGAGCTAGAATTTTGTTCTACATTTTTCTCCAGCTCTGTCCAGGACCCTGTATTATGATCCCTGTCAGAGCAGTCAGTGGTTGTAGCTGGGCACCATGTAGTTGTGCTTGACTCAGTCTTGTGGAGGCTGTGGTAGTTGTGGTCCATTAGTCCTTTGGACTAATCTTTCCTTTGTGTCTTTGGTTTTCTTCATTCTTCTTTCCTCCCAGTGGGGTGAGACCAGTGGAGAATCTTAGATGGCCGCTAACAACCTTTTAAGACCCCAGACGCTACTCACCAAAGTAGAATGTAGAACATTTTCTTTATAAACTATGGTGTGCCAATTGAGCTAGATGTTCCCTGAGACCATGGTCCTTCCTCATAGCCCTCAGCCCAGTAATTTGGTCCCTCAGGGAGTTTGGATGTGTCTATGGAGCTTTCATGACCTTGCCTTGGACAAGTTTTGCTGGCTTCCCCAGTATTGTTTACAGTCTTACCCTTCACCAAAGTTACCACTTATCTATTGCCTGTTTAGTGTTTTTCCATCCCCACCCCTCTCCTCCCTCTTAACCATCAAAGATTGTCTCTTTTTATGTATAAACATTTTAATGAGTTTTTATAGTAGTTGTCTCATAGAATATTTGTCCTTTTGTGATTGACTTATTTCACTTAATATAATGCCCTACAGTTTCCTCCATGTTGTGAGATGCTTCCCAGATTCATCATTGTTCTTTATCATTGTGTGGTGCTCCACTGTGTGTATGTACCATAGTTTGTTTATCTATTCATCTGTTGTTGGATATCTAGGTTGCTTCCGTCTTTTTGCTATTATGAGCAATGCTGCAATGAACATGGGTGTGCATATGTCTATTCGAGTGATGGCTCTTATTTCTCTAGTATATATTCCTAGGAGTGGAATTGCGGGATCATATGGTATTTCTATTTCTAGCTAAGAAAGTGCCATATCGTTTTCCAAAATGGTTGTGCCATTTTGCATTCCCACTATCAGTGCATAAGAGTTCCAGTCTCCTGCAGCCTTGCCAGCTTTTGTTACTTTCTGTTTTTTTGATTCATGCCAGTAATGCCGGGGTGAGATGGTATCTCATTGTGGTTTTGATTTGCATTTCTCTAATGACTAGTGATCATGAGCATTTCCTCATGTGTCTGTTAGCTGCTTGAATGTCTTCTTTGGTGAAGTGTCTGTTCATTTCCTTTGCCCATTTTTTTAACTCTTGTTTTTTTTAATTGTACTTTAGATGAAGGTTTACAGAACAAACTAGCTTCTCATTAAACAGTTAGTACACATATTGTTTTATGACGTTGGTTAACAACCCCATAACATATCAACACTCTCCCTTCTCAACCTTGGGTTCCTTATTACCAGCTTTCCTGTCCACTCCTACCTTCTAGTCCTTGCCACTGGGCTGGTGTGTCCCATTAGTCTCATTTTGTTATATGGGCCTGTCTAATCTTTGCCTTTGCCCGTTTTTTAATTGGATTATTTGTCTTTTTGTTGTAGAGGTGTTGGATTTTCCTGTAGATTTTAGAGATTAGACCTTTGTCGGATTTGTCATAGCCATTTTTTTTTTTCCCAGTCTCTAGGTTCTCTTTTTACTCTTTTGGGTGAAGTCTTTTGATGAGCGTAAGTGTTTAATTTTTAGAAGATCCCAGTTATCTAGCTTATCTTCTGGAGTTTCGGTGTTGTTAGTTATGCTTTGTATCCTGTTAATTCCATGTATTAGGGCCTCTAGTATTGATCCTATTTTGTCTTCTATGATCTTTATAGTTTTTGGTTTTATATTTAAGTCTTTGATCCATTTTGAATTAGCTTTTGTGCATGGTGTGAGGTATGGATCCTGTTTCATTTTTTTTTGCAGATGGACATCCAGTTTTGCCAGCACCATTTGTTAAAAAGACTGTCTTTTTCCCATTTGATGGACTTTGGGCCCTTGTCAAAATCAGGTGACGGTAGGTGAATGGATTTACATCTGAGTTCTCAATTCTGTTCCATTGGTCAACGTATCTGTTGTTGCACCAGTACCAGGCTGTTTCGACTACCATAGCTGTACAGTAGGTTCTGAGGTCAGGTAGTGTGAGGCCTCCTACTTTATTCTTCTTCTTCAATCGTGCTTTACTTATCTGGGGCCTCTTCTCTTTCCACATAAAGTTAATGATTAGTTTTTCCATCTCTTTAAAGAATGCTGTTGCTATTAGGATCAGCATTGCATTGTATTTGTAGATTGCTTTGGGTGGAATTGACATATTCACAATGTTGAGGCTACCTTTCCATGAGCATGATTTTTCCATTTATGTAGATCTGTTTTGGTTTCTTGCAGTAGTGTTTTGTAGTGTTCTTTGTGTAGGTCTTTTACATTCCTAGTTAGATTTATTCCTAAGTTTTTTTTTTTTTTTTTTTTTGAGGGGCTATTATAAATGGTATTGTTTTCCTGATGTCCTTTTCGTCGTTCTCTTTATTGGTGTATAGGAACCCAACTGATTTTTGTGTATTTATCTTGTTTCTTGCTACTCTGCTGAATCTTTCTGTTAATTCCAGTAGTTTTCTCATGGAGTCTTTAGGGTTTTCTATGTATAGTATCATATCATCCACAAATAGGGACAGTTTTACTTCTTGCTTATCAATCTGGATGCCCTTTATTTCTTTTTCTTGCCTTATTGCTCTTGCTAGGGCTTCCAGCACAATGTTAAATAGGAGTGGTGATAAAGGGCATCCTTGTCTTGTTCTCAAGAGAAATGTTTTCAGCCTTTCTCCACTAAGAATGATGTTGGCTGTTTGGTTTTGTATAGATGCCCTTTCCTATGTTGAGGAATTTCCTTTCTATACCTATTTTATTTAGAGTTTTTATCAGGAATGGGTGCTGGACTTTGTTAAATGCCTTTTCTGCGTCGATTGAGATGATCATGTGATTATTTTATTTATGTGGTGGATTACGTTGATTGATTTTCTAATGTGGACTACCCTTGCATATTTGGTATGAATCCTACTTGGTCATGATGTATTATTTTTTTGACATGATGCTGAATTCTATCAGCTAGAATTTTGCTGAGAATTTTTGCATCTATATTCATGAGAGATATTGGTCTGTAATTTTGTTTTTTTGTGGTGTCTTTGCCTGGTTTTGGTGTCAGGGTTATGCTTTTTCCAGCACTTTATATACCATGTCCCACTTAATCTTTACAACAATCTTATTTAATAGTGTAGTGTGCATTGCAATTGTTTCCCTAAAACCCACTCCACAGGTGCTGGGTAAGAATCTCACCCACAGGCAGAGGTGACTTCTTGATTAATTGCTATGACAGTCCCCCCTTAATCTGGAATAAAAGTGAACCTGATAAATTCTCTCCAGATGGTAGCACAGGGTCAGCCTAGTCCATTCCCAGGAAGTCATTTATATAAGCTAAATGTCAGGACTGCATTCAGTGGTTCTGGAAACCAGATAAAAAAAAAAAAAAAAAGACTTAAAACCAGCACATGTTTTTTCATGTAACTAGGAGTCCAAAAATAGGAAGTCCAGGGTGGATGCAATTGCTCAAAAAAGACCCTAAACAAGATGAATTGACACAGTGGCTGCAACAATCAGCTCAAGAATAGCAATGATTGTGAGGATGGCACCAGAGTAGGCAGTGTTTTATTCTGTTGTACGTAGGATTGCTATGAGTTGGAACTGACTCAACGGTACCCCAAAACTGCTATCTGTAAGGAGCCCTGGTGAAACAGTGGTTAAGCGTTGGGGTACTAAACAAAAGGTGAGCTGTTCAAATGCACCAGCCTCTTTGCCGGAGAAATACCCTGGAGATCTGCTCCCATGAAGATTACAACCGGAAACCCATGAAGCAGTTCTGCTCTGTCCTATAGGGTCACTATGAGTCGGAATGCACTCGCCTTAGTGAGTGAATTTCTTGTCCATTCTCACAAAATGTTTGCTGCATCACCAGCAGCATATTCACATTCCAGGCAGGAAGAAGGGCAAATGTGTGCCAGCTGAGTTTGCCACTTTTTCTTTTAATCAGGAAAACAGCAGTTTTCCTAAAAGCTACACCCTTTAGGTTCTATTTATATCCTATTGCCCAGAATTATGTCATAACCCCATCCATAGCTCCAAAGGAGCCTGGAAAATAGAGTTCTTTAAATGAGCACACTGTTACCTTGAACAAAATTGGAGTATGTAGTAAAGATGGAGGGGAGAACAGGTATTGGGCAGGCAACTGGCATGGTCTGCCACTGGATATACCAAGCATGTGATGTTTTTCAGACGTCTTAAATCTTGCTCTCTGCCGTTAATTGTGCAAGCTTGTTACTTTGGTTGCTTCACAATATTTCTGTTAGAGAATAGAGGAAGCTGTAACTCTGTGTCCCAAAAGGGAAAGAACATGTGATTGGATATCACCGTTGTTGTTAGGTGCCGTCGAGTCAATCCGACTCATAGCAACCCTATGTACAACAGAACAAAACACTGCCCGGTCCTGTGCCATCCTCATGATCTTTGCTATGCTTGAGCCCATTATTGCAGCCACTGTGACAATCCATCTTGTTGAGGGTCTTCCTCTCTTTCACTGAACCTCTACTTTACCAAGCATGATGCCTTTCTTCAGGGACTGTCCCTCCTGATAACATGTCCAAAGCACGTGAGACCAAGTCTTGCCATCCTCGCTTCATGTCACCTCTAGGGCCAAATAAAAGAGGGAGACAGGACGTCTTGTGTCCATGGAGCTAGGCTGTTGTAGAATCTCTCTGTCCACCTCTTGAGGTGGTAGGGAAGGGGTGATGCGGTTTCAACTGTTCAGATTTTATTTTGGACCTCAGGGGCAGAGGGCTGTGGTCTCAGGGGTGCCAAAGCCCTGGAGGACATCTGAATAAAAGGTACCAAGGGATCTCACTCCCAGGGCTTTCTCTGGGCTCCCTGGTGACCACATGGTTTTGTTCTGCCTATCCAATTTCAGTTAACATTTATAGTGGCGGGTGGTTTGATGTAGCCTAGCAGGAAATTGTGAACATATGGCTCCAGTGATTTGATGATTATCCTTCTTTTTTTTCTTTGATTGGATTTCCCAGCAAATTAATAGAAATTCAAGTTCTCAGATGCTCTCTTTGTAAACAGTTCCTTCCTCTCTTCATTTAATCACATTTCATCAGCAATGATCAAGAGTGCAAAGGCTACAAATGTGAATTAAGTCAGGTCTCAGACCTTGGTGGAGGGTGGGGAAGCATAAGATCATTTGCATTCATCTGACCCCGGCAAAAGTAAAATCAACAACACCATCCTGATGCAGGCTTTAGGTAACAGGAACTCTTATTCATCCCTAGTGAGAATGTAAATTGCTGCAGTATTTTTGGAAAGTAATCTAGCAAATATTAGGTTTAACCAGTGTAAATTCATGAAATTGCCATTTCTTTAGGTCAAAGTGTTTGAATATTAACACTTTTCTATGATTTAACCTAATACATTAAAAATGCACATACTCTTTGGCCCAACAGTCTCACTTTTGGGAATCTAGCCTGTAGAAATAAAAATATTATAGTGGAAAGCTATTCATACAAGAGATACTGCTCTGCTAACATTGGTTACCTCAAGGAGAGGGTAACAGAAGAGGTTAAGGGGAAGTTTTTAAGTTCTGTATACACCGTTGCATTGTTTCAGTATTTACATGACATTTACATTACATGACTCTCAAGGATTGTGCTGGGGGAGTCTGAGAAAGATTCACAAGGGAGGTGACCCTTGAATCGCCTCTTGAAAGGTGTTCAGGCAGACTGAGGCCTGCGGGCAGAGGCCAGCACCCAGGCACCGGGGTGTTAAGCGTGGACGCCCGGCAAGCTTAGGAGCCAAGGAGGAGCACAGGACCAGACCCACACTGGGCCAGCCCGGGCTGCGGCTGCTATCGGACCCTGCCTTCGGTCTCTTTCTGCCTGAGCTGCTGATGCCATGGCTCCCTCTCCGCCACAAGTTTCTGCCGGGTTCTAATGAGGACGCTGGGTGCAGGTATAGCAGCACCTGGGTAGGGCTCCGATGAGGGCTTTTACTATTGGAAGCACACCCCCTCCTCACACACACAACCCCCACACCCAGACATTCCTCGAACCCTGAGTTCCCTGCCTGTGACCCTCTCGCGGCCCAGACTCCCATACTTCCGGGAGTAGCTCCGCAACGGTGAAGCCTCACCCACTCCTGAAACAGGACTTAAATTCCGGCCCCTGAGAGCTGCGGCGCAGGCCAGCCAGCTTCCGTAGCTAGTGGAACCAGCCCCGCCCCCACCTCTTTTTTTTAACCCTGCTGAATTTGTATAGACTCCTATTACGGAACGTTTGCACGTAGCTCTCCTCGTTGTGCTGAATCATCTGGCTGCTGTCTTGCATTTGGACCTGGAAGGAAGTAAATTGCGCGAGATCGGAGAAGGGTGGATGCTGGAGGGAAGGGCGCGCGGGCTGGCGGCATTTCGGGTGCACCCCATAGCTGCCTGCACCTGGAGAGGGGGCTAGTCAAGGAATTCGCGGGACTGCAAAACTGGGAAAGTGTGGAAGGAGGAGAAAGGTAGGGTCGGCCTTCGGGGAAGTATAGTTAAGGGGTACCGGAGTGGGGCGGGAAGAGGAGGGTGGGAGCCAGTACCGCACCAGGTCCTTTCCTCTGGGCGGGAGGTCTCCCTGGACCGAGTCGGCCTCTGGGGCCCTGCCCTTGCCAAGGGGCCTTCTGGACTTGGGTCGAGTTAAAGAATTCGCAGCGGTTGCCATTTTGGTAAAAGGGACAAGAAGGAGCAGCCAGGCTGCAGATCGGACCGCCTCGATAGCTCCACTTGCAATGAGGAAGTGTCCCCGCCAGGCGACAGGCATCCCTTATTCCCAGCACTTGTTTGCAGCGGATTCACTCGCAGGGAAGCCTCGCTCGCGGGGAAGTCTGATCGAAGCAGGATGTTCAGGGCAGTCTTAATCATCTTCTCTGGGTCTTATGTGGCGGAGAGTTTGTTGTTAGTAGCCTGCAGTGGATTCTGACCCATGGCAAGTCCAAGCGTGCAGAGTAGAACTGCTTCTTAGGGTTTTCAGGGCTTTCGGAAGCAGATCGCCAGTCCTGTCTTCCAGGCTTGTCTTCGGAGGCCCGTCTGCATGGGTTCCCACCGCCAACTTTTGGGCTAGTCTAGAGCTTAACGCTTTGCGCCACCCAGTGACTCTAGATGGCAAGTTCAAACCCCAACAAACAAATGCTTGATTTCTAGTTGGAGCCAAAGAAAGATCACACCTGAAAATAGGACGGAGCAACGGAGCCCCCCTTCCCCCCGCTCCTCGTGGTTTTCAGGTGTTGGTGAGAATATTTGCCTTAGAATGCGTTGCTCCGTCATCTAAAAAGATGGACGTGAGCTTCTATTCTTAATATTTGCAACTTTTTCGTAGGATTTGCTTCATGTGAGGTGAGAAACTAGAAATATTTACATGCCCGGTAGCACTCTGCTCAGTGTCCCCAGAGAAATGTTAGGGGTGGCTGGGAAGAATTTGTGTTGCTTGCCTTGGAGATTTAGTTAAGCCTCAGTTTCCTCATCTTGTACATTGGCAAACATAATAATGCCTATCTTATAGGGAAGTTATGAGGATAAAATGAGATGATATGCTTAGCACAGCACCAGATACATAGTAAATACTAAATACTAGATAAATGTGATTGATGCTAAATGATAATGATGAGGAATATTATGAGTGGACCCCTGCATAAGAATTCAGTCACTTCATGGCAATTGACTACATGTTTACTGTGTTCTAGGAGCTTCAGGATGGTTCATGCTAAGAGCTGGACCCTGAAGAAGCATTTTGAAGGTTACCCTACTAACAGTAACTTTGAGTTGAAGATAACTGAGCTCCCACCCTTAAAAAATGGAGGTAAGTCATACTTACAAGATTTCAGAATTGGAAGAGTGTTGTTATGGATTGAATTCTGTCTCCCAAAAATATGTGTTGTAAATCCTAATCTCTATGCCTGTGATTATAACCCATTTGGGAATGGGTTGTCTTTGTTATGTTAATGAGGCAGGATTAGAGTAAATGTATTTTGAGTCAATCTCTTTCAAGATATAAAAGAGATCTTACAAGCCAGCAGAGTAGAGATGCGGTAAGAAAGATGTCAAGACACATGGCAATCTCCAGGGAACCAGGAAGCAGAAGCTGAAGAGACAAGGACCTTCCTCCAGAGCAGACAGAAGAGAAAGCCTTCCTCTAGCACTGGCGCTCTGAATGTGGCCTTCTAGCCTCCTGAACTGTGAGAAAAAAAATTTCTGCTTGTGAAAGCTTTCCACTTGTGGTATTTCTGTTATAGCAGCACTAGATAACTAAGACAAGTGTGTATCAGTCTTTGCTGCATAACAAACTATCCCAAAACTTAGTGACTTACAATCATTTATTAGTTCACAATTCTGTGGGTTGGCAATTTGGGCTAGGCTAAGCTGGGCAGTTCTTCTGTAAATCTCATCTGGGCTAGATGGTTGATTAGGATGGGCTTTCCTCATATGTCTGCTGGTTAGCAGACTTTCTGCTGAGATGCATGCCCCAGTTCTCCTCTATGAGCCTTTCTGGCAGCATAGTTTGAGCTTGTTTTCATAGTGGTCTTATGGATTAGTGCAGTGGGAGTTGGCAAGCTCCAGTATGCAAGCACTTTCCAAGCCTCTACTTGAGTTGTGTTTGCTAATATCCCATTGGTCAAAGCAATCACATGGCCAAGCCCAGATTCAAGGTGTGGAGAAATAGATTTCTTGACAGGAGTGGCAAGGAGGCCAGCATATAGTGGTGGGAGGTATTTGTGGCCATTTTGCAATCTACCACAGAGACCTTTTCAAGGTTCTCTGTATGTCACGCTGGAGGATCCCTCTGCTTTCCTTGATAATTGAAACACATGCTTGAGTGCATTACTTTTCATGACTTTGCTCAGACCATAAGGAGGATGTCATCTCTGTCCTGGTGAGCCCGATGATGACAGCAGGGTAAGCATTGCCCAGCAGCTGTGTGCAAAGAGCTCAGACTATCCCTGTGAGCAGACAAAGAAGGAAAAACTCTCATCCTTCACTGAGAAGTCTCCCATGCACTTGGGGAAAGTGGAGGGACAAGACAAACCTAAAGAAATTGACCGGAGAGAAATGGCATATTTGGGGATTGGCTTTGTAAAATAGACTGTAAGAAGTTTCTACAGGTAGGTAACCTTTTAAGAAAAGGGAATGCAATCTAGTAACATGGTAAAGTTGTCACTCCTATCTAAGTCATTGTAAAAACGCGCTGGTGGAGGCATCAGACCTCCTCTAACTTAACAAGGAGGAAGGTGAATCAAGATCAACAGCCCAAGGCTGATTCCTATGAGGTGGAGGTCAGACGTACCTTTACCAGTTCTTTACCATCCATCTTTACCAATTCTGACACCATCTGTTCCTCCCATGGCACTTTCTACTTCTCTGCTGATTTGATAATTCATTGCAGTGGCCACACAGAACTCACAGACAATACTCATGATTATGGGGTTTATTAGGGAAGTAACAGATTACAATTCAGGTTCAGGAACGACTCAGGATACAGTTCTTCCATCAGGACAGCCTCTTCTCCATTGTGCCTGCAGACAGGGCTCTCTCTGGCCCCTTAGCTTCAGCCCTGCTCTGGCAAGTGTTACAAAGCTCTTTTGGCTCTGCTTATAAGTGCCCCGAGGCACCCCACTTGCCAGTAAGCCTCAGCCCAAAGGCACTCAGTTCTAGCTCTGTGGGTCAGCAAGCCTAGCTCCACCAAGTGCCCGGAGCCACCCTGCTCCACCAGCAAGCCTCCTGCCCAAAGTCGCTCAGCTTTCTCACTCCTTGGGCCAGGGTGCCTCCTGCAGGTCTCTTGGGTCTGCTGCCGCTGCTTCTTTGCCGCAACTTCATCTTCAATGTTAACAGCTCGCTGTCTCTCTCTCAGTCTCCTGGTTCCAGGAGCTTCTCAGCACAGGGATCCCAGGTCCAAAAGATGCACTCCATTCCTGGTTCTTCTTCCTTGGTAGTGGTGAGATCCTCTCCTCCCACCTCTGTGATGACTCATTTTAAGCCAAGCGGGATGGGGGATGATAAAACTGACCTTCCTTAGGGCTCCATAGACCTTATTTGCATGTTCCCACCCCCACATGGGTGCCCAGAACTTTATCTGCATTATTAGCAAGCTATCCAACTCCCTTGGTGGGCCACAATTACCTTATTTGTATAGTCCCACCCAATCACTTGGGTGGGAGTTACAAGACCATGATGAGAAAGGCCATATAAAAGTGATCCATTGCACGGCAGTCATGATGGCCAGGAATGGGATGTGAAATTTCAGAGAATGTGTACATGAGGTCACTCCAGCAAAATGCATATTCTTTACTGATAATTGAGGTTGGTAATGAAGCCCTATGTGAGCACTGTAGTGTAGTGGTTACAAGCCTTGGACAATTTACTTACCCTAAGCTTAAATTCTTCATTGATAAAAATGGAAATAATAATTGAACCTATCTTGTAAGGTTGCTGAGAGCATCAAATGAAATAATTCATGTAAAGTATGGAGTAAATGATGAATAAATAGGATTATTATTGTTGTTATTATTAACTAGGCTGGACCAAAAGAGAGAGCCTTTCACGTCTCTTAAATAGAATGCCAGCCTTTAGATGAGAGGCCAACCCTGAACCAGAAAAGCTATGTTTATTTAGAATGCCAAACACAATAAAGGCATCAGGCCTTGAGTTTCTAATTGACTGTGGAATGCTTTCTTTTGTAGAGGTCCTGCTTGAAGCTTTGTTCCTTACCGTGAATCCTTATATGAGGTATTATTTTCCTCCTAAAAATTCTTATGCTCTGTGTTGCACCCTAATTTGAAGTAGTTCATGTTTTAAAACGTCCAACTGATTCGAAACACTGTGACTTTTCCCTCCTTTTTTTCTCCCAGTTTATCATTATCAGGCAAAGGTTTGAGAAGCCTGATGAAGGATTACCCTAGTCCTGTTATTTTACAACAATCTCCTGTCTACTATGCACAATTTGCCTTTTATTGCTCACCAGAGCTGCTCCCAGAAAAATTAAAAAAGAAATCAAAGTCCAGTTTGTCCATTTCAGTACTGGCAAATAATTTGTATAGAGGCAGATATTAAGACTAAAATCAGATTCTCTTGCCTTCCATTTACCTCTCTTGAGTTGACTCAAACTTGTGTCCTAAATTAGCAAACAAATGAGGGAAGGGAAGGAATGAAAGCCTTCATGGGCCACCTACCTCCTTAGTAATTTTTTGCTTTGGTAAATAATTATAGCCATTGTTCTTTCCAGTAATTTTTTCATAACTGATTAATAAAGATTCAAATCTGAAGTGAAAACTATGGTTTAAAAATGTTAACTAGCATCCCTTTTCGTGTTGCTAGCATTTTGAGTAACAAGCACTATTGGTGCCTGGGGTATATGTTAAAAGTCATTGGTGGAGACTCATCCACAATTGAACATAATGGTAAGATACCATGTTCATTTCACAGAACATTACTAGCAGAGTGTCTCTTTGGGGTCACAGAGCAGAACTACTACCTCTAACAGCTTTCCCCCTACATCTCACCTAGTTGTACTGCTCTCTTGTATCCAAGTTTCATCTCTACACACACTCCCCCAGTGGTTTTTCGTTTGGCTTGAAACTCAAGACAGTTTTCTCCAGGTGCTATTGTGTATTAAGAATGGAATTTCCTTTTTTTTCAGAGTAGTAGCCAAAAGATTGAAGGAGGGTGACACGATGATGGGGCAACAAGTTGCCAGGTAGTTATTTCTGTTCGTTCTAATGCTTGGAAAACATACCTCCTCCTGACCAGCCTGCTGGGCCCTGTCTGTATCCATTGTTCCAAAAATTTCTTCAGCCTGCTTGCTTCTCTCACTGTTTGATCTTGGAAGCACCTGGAAATCCTCACCCTTCCTGACTAATTGGGAGGGAGAGAAGGATGTGAAGTGGTCATCATTTCAGTCTCACTTGGCTATCCTTACTTTTACTAAAAAGTGGTACTCATCCAGTTCATGATTATTATAAAAATTCAAATAAAAAATTGTCTTAAAAACTGAAAGTTTCTCCATTGTTTGAAGCTTTAGAGATTAGAGGCTTAGAGGGAAGCAGAAAGCCAGGAGAGATCAGTATCTTGAAAACTAAAGAGGTAAGAGTCTTGAATGATCAACAGTGTTAAATAGAGTAGAAAGGTAAAGTCATATGATTGAAGAATGGCCCCTGGATTTTGCAATCAGGAGGCTGTAATCTTAGTGGAGTGGTGGTTGAAGGCAGAATGCAGTGGGTTTTCAAGCAAATGGGAAGTGAGGAGGTTTGGCTGTAAAAGAAGGAGAGAGAGAGGGAATGTAGGGAAATGGTGGGGTTATAAAATGGTAGAGTTGAGCGTATTTAGATGTTGAGGGAAAGGGACAATAGAGAGGAGAATGTTAAAGACTGAGGAGAGGAGGGCTAAGAGATGGAGGGTGGCCTCTGAAGAACAGAAAAGGCTGGTGTCCAGAGCACCTTGAGTCAGAGAACAGATGCCTCTTGCTCAGAAAGAAGTGGATGAAAACAGGGACAGATGTTGAACCAGCTGAGAGAGTTCCTCTCTGCTGGCCCCTGTTTCTCTTCAAGGAGGAGGAGAGGCCAATGGCTAAGAATTAAAATGTCAAAATGTGTATTTAATTCTGGAATATCAACCTCAGTGCCCTTTTGTGAACACTAACCACCCAGCATCCTGACTTCCTTGACAGGGAAGAGGTTTCACATGTCTTAATGTCCTTTATTCTTCAGAGTTGTGGAAAGTAAAAACTCAGCCTTACCAACAGGAACTATTGTAGTGGCTTTTTCAGGCTGGACAACACACTCCATTTCTGATGGGAAAGAACTGGAAAAGCTGCCTACAGAGTGGCCAGACACATTACCACTGTCTCTGGCTTTGGGGACAGTTGGCATGACAGGGTGAGTTTCATGGATGTATTTTGTTTGTTTGAATGCCTAACACTAAGTTTCCAAAATGATTTGTCCAGGAAGAGACTTGAGACATTATAGGCTCAGGAGCTGACTGAAGTAGATAGTGGAATTAGGAAGGGAAGAAAGGTGGGCTAGAGTTAGCTTTGGGACTGAAGGAAAAAGAGGGAAAATCAGGTGAGAGACCCTTAAGCACAAAGAGAAAGCAACAGTGAGAAGCAACATGGGGTACGACCCCTCCTGAGCAGCCAGTAAGTGGTAATATGAAGAAAACATCCCCTGCCGTCCCTGGGAGGCTCTTGGCTTCACTTATCTCTGCTTCCAGAGTTTGAAAAGAAAAAGGGAATTCAGTCTACCTTGGCCTTTGTGAACTCTCTCCTTCCTCATTTTTTCCTTATAGACATCTAAGTTTTTGCAATCTAAAGAGAAATGAAATTTACGGTAAACAATTAAGATGATCACAAGTATGGTTGTATAGTCACTGAACTTGGTATAGATTTAAAATACTCAAACTTCTCTTGGCCTTATCCCTCAGGAAAACTCCCGGTCCATTCTTCCTGTCCCCATTCTTCAGTCCTCAAGTGAACTTTGGACATCAAGATTCCTTTTGTGTCCTGGAGAAGCAAGGTCATCGCCTTTTGGAGTCCCTAAAACTTTTCTAACCCAGAATTCATTTATTTCCTTCCTTTTTTCTAAGCTGTGTGATCTTTCTCTTCCTTCCTTCTTCCCACCTTCTCTCTTCCTTTTTTACTTTTTAAAAGACTTTCAAAGAATGAAATGGAAATATATACCTTCAAACAGCCTTGAACAAAATCACTCCCATACATTCCAAGCTTATATTTCACTTAGTCTCCTCAGAATTGCCACTGCCAAGAGATATCACTGTGAAATTAGAAGATACTTGATACCTTCTTACATTCAATTAGTGGATGCTAAACAGAATCATAACACTTCCTGATCTTCCCTGCCTCCCCTATACCCTCCCCTGGTGAGAGTTTTTCCTCCTACCTTGTTATCCTTCTCTCGGAACTGTGAGCCAGGTGTAGAAGAATAGGGTAAAGGTAGACAGGAGGAAACATAGAGTAAGTCTCTCTTGACTTAGCTGGGGAGAAAGTAATTTGTAAAATACTAAGGTATCTTGATCCCTGAGACATAAGACAATTTATTCATTCATGTATACTTTTTTATTCACCTGTTCCCAAGCTCCTAAGGAGTACAGTTTTACTCCAGAAAATCAACTTTGTACCAGTGGTTCTCAATAATTGAGGGGGAGGAGTTATACCAGGCCTGTTTCTAGCCTCCTCCAGCCACATACCACCTATTCTTTGAGAATTTCTGCCATTATGAGCCACATGCCAATGGGATGGGTCAATCCTTCAAGAATGGTGGGATCTCTGTTAATGACTGTAAAGAAGTTGAATTTTGAAACCTGGGGTGTCTTTCAGTTGTCCAAACTCCACAGATGTAATGCTCCCCCAAAGTATTACATCATTTCCTTCAACAGGACCCCTCCTTTTTCTCAATTAAATTGGAAGAGTTCATGTGTATTGATCTCCAATCTGTTGACTCGATCAAGTTCCCTTAGTCCAAAGTGCACCTTTAATTTTTCCTCTAAGATTTCTTTACCGTTGGTTTCTCCATCTTATCTTCATTGTATTTTTAAAAGGGTTGATGTTTGGGAAAGGCTTTAGATCGATATGTCTTATTAAAAGGTGACCTAGAAGGTAGATTGGGAGTGCTGGTTGTGGTGACACAATCAGAAGATGTACACTCTGCCTCTCTTTTGGGGTTAGGCTAACTTGCCCAGCAAACTCTGGCATCAGCATTCATTAAGACAGTGGTTCCCAGTTGCTAGCATTAATAAGAATCATCTGGAGTCATACTAAAATGCAGATTTCCAGGTCCCAGTATTTCTGAATTAGTGAGTATCTTAGTTATGCTACTATAACAGAAATACCACAAGTGGGTGGTTTTAACAAACAAATTTATTTTCTCATTGTTTAAGAGGCTAGACATCTGAATTCAGGGTGCTGGCTCTAGGGGAAGGCATTCTTTTTCTCTGTTGGCTCTAAATGCAGGTCCTTGTCTCTGTTCAGCATCTTTAGGCCTAACCTTCCTTGGCTCTTTGGTGATCTTCATGTGGTATGTCATCCATCTTCCCCCAGCTGTGCTTTGCTTCCTTGTTTAATCTGCTCCTTCTGTATTTCAAAAGAGATTGACTCAAGACACACCCGACTCTGAATTTGTCTGAAAATTTTAAAGTGACTTAACAATCACTGTAATGGCCAACTCAGACTCAGGGATGCAAAAATATAACTTAAAAAAATTTCTACTACTGAATTTCATTTCTGTCTCAAGCCTGTGTTTTGGCGGTGTAGTAAAAGAAAAACCTGTTAAAGTCAGTAATTTCTCATGTCATTTCAGGCTTAAAACTCAGGAGTTCCCCTTTCTTCTCTCTAGGGTTGATACAAAGCATCAAGGGCTAACACATGGGTAGTGTCAGTAGAGAGAGGACAACAGCTTCTTACCCTTGATCTATATGGTGCTTATATGCTGGTCTTCTTTCTGCTCAGAGTGTAACTTTTCCCACTGAGTCAATCACATCCCTTTCCAAGCTGGCAATCCACTGAGGTGTCATGGTGTCTTCACCCAGTCCCCATCAGTACTGTCCGTGCTGAATCCTTGCAGGCGCAGTAGTTTTTGCAAGCTAACTTCAATGTCACACTTGGGGTGATATGGGAAACTTTCAGAAGTTCTTCTGTACCACTATGGAAAACTCTAGGTGCTCTCTCTGACTCTTCCATGCCTAGGTATATCATACCATACTGTATGGTTAGGGCACCATGATGACATGAAGCTTTCTCCGTGGAACTCATATCTCCCTAGGACTTAACTGGAAATGAGGCACAGACCCTCTATTCTTGGATCCCCAAAGTTTAAAGGAAATCTGTCTTCTTTCTCCTCTGGGACTTGGCCTGTGGATGGATGAGATGCAGCCCCCTTCGAGCTAACTCTTCAGTCTTCCCTAGTTCATATCTTCTTTATTGCTATCTCAGGTATGGAAGGAGGAGATGGACTAATAGTGGCTCATCATATTTATTTCCTATATTTTCTGTGTTTTACCTGGACCCATGGAACTTGGCTGCTAAGAGGGCCTTCCAACCAAAAATCAGTTGCTGTCAAGCCAATTCCAACTCACAGCGACCCAATGTGTGCCAGCATAGAACTGTGCTCCACAGGGTTTTTAACGGCTGATTTTTGGAAGCAGATAGCCAGGCCTTTCTTCCGAGGCACCCCTGGGTAGACTGTAACCATCAACTTTTTTTTTTTTTTAGCAGCAAAACACGTTAGTCATTTGCACCACCCAGGGACTCCCAAGAAGGCTTTCAGGATATATGTAAATGAATTAATGGGGAAAGAAAAAAAATCTATCCATATGTCCTTTTTTTTCCCTCAGCCTAACGGCCTACTTTGGCCTACTTGATATCTGTGGTGTGAAAGGTGGAGAAACAGTGATGGTTAACGCAGCAGCAGGAGCAGTGGGCTCTGTTGTTGGGCAGATAGCTAAACTCAAGGTAAGCAGTTTCCTCTAGTAACAAACATTTACTCAGGATTCACAATGTGTGCTGGGAAGGCAACAGTGAACAGAGCAGACCTTCCCTGGCCTGAGAGTGGATCCTATTTGCAATTGAAAATTTGGAATGATTGAGAAATAGGGGGAAAATGGTGTAGCAAAGATGACCTGTGCATTGTTATTTGATAACAATGCAGGTATCAAGTCAGGAATGGCCTCTATCTAGAGTAGTGGGTTTGTAAGCTGTAACTATTTTCGTAATTTTTACTGAACATTCTCTTGCTACAGCTTAATCTCCTTTCTTCATGATTGCCCCCAGCAATACAGAATCAAGGAATCAAATGAATAGGTTCTCCAATCAGCAGGTTGAAACAGACTGCAAACCAAATAAACATAGAAGTAATCTGTTGGGTAGACAGAGCCATGCTGAAGTTATGGTTGGGTTATAGGCTGGCTCAGGGTCTAATTTCACTTATGGGGCTATTGGCCCCTGACAGTATTCCTCATATATGTGGGTCAGCACCTAAAAGTATGTTTTTGGGGAATTGACCATACTAGACTAGGAGGTGGAGCTCGTCCATGCTTATGGCTTATAAATGGTTTCCATTCCTCCTTCCTCCCTCCTCCCTCACCCCATTTAGGGCTGCAAAGTGGTTGGAGCAGCAGGGTCTGATGACAAGGTTGCCTACCTTAAAAAAGTAGGATTTGATGTTGCCTTTAATTATAAGACAGTAGAGTCTTTGGAAGAAACTTTGAAAAAAGCCTCTCCTGATGGTTATGATTGCTATTTTGATAATGTAAGTACCAACTGGACTTAATATCTGGTTTATTAACAAAGTACTATACAATGGAGTATACTTAAGGAGTTTCCATCTAAAATTTAGGAAAGAACATATGCCTTTTTTTCCTAACGGCTTTATTGAGATATAATTCATATACCATATATTTCACATATTTAAAGTATATAATCCAGTGGTTTTCAGTATATTCACAGAGTTGTATAACCATCCCCACAATCAATTTAAAACATTTTCATCATTACAAAAAGAAACCCTGTACCCATTATCAGTAACTCCTCATTTTCCCCCATGTGGTCCTCTGTGACTGACTTCTTTCACTTAGAATGTTTTCAACATTCATTCTTGTTGTACCATGTATCGGTACCTGATTCCATTTTATGGCCAAATAACATTCCATTGTATGGGTATACCCCATTTTATTTATCCATTTACCAGCTGATGGGCATTTGAGTTGTTAACACATTTTGGCTATTATGTATAATGCTGCTGTGAATATTTGTTTGCAAGTTTTTGTGTGGACTACGTTTTTATTTCTACTGGGTATACATCTATGAGTGGGATTGCTGGGCCATGTGGTAATTCCATGTTTAACATTTTGAGGAACTGACAAAGTGGCTACACTATTTTACATTTCCACCAGCGATGTATCAGGGTTCCAATTTCTCCAAATCCTCATGAACACTTATTTCTATCAGTCTTTTTTTATTATAGCCGTCCTAGTGGGTTTGAAGTGGTGTTTCATTGTGGTTCTGATTTGCATTTCCCTAATGACTAATGATATGGAGCATCTTTTCATGCTATCATTGGCTATTTGCATATCTTCTTTGGAGAAACGTCTGTTCAAATTCTTTGCCCATTTTTCAATTGGTTTATTTGTTGAGTTGTAAGAGTTCTTTATATATCCTGGATACAAGTCTCTCATCAGACATATGATTTGCAAATATTTTCTCTTATTCTATGAGTTATTTTTTTACTATCTTGATAGTGTCCTTTGAAACATAAAAGTTTTTAATTTTTTGTTGTTGTTTTTGTGGTACTTTAAGTGAAAGTTTACAATTAAAGTTAGTCTCTCATACAAAAATTTATACGTATATTGTTATGTGACCCTAATTGCTCTCCCTATACTGTGACAGCACTTTCTTCCTTTCCACCCCTGATTTCCTGTGTCCATTCAACCAGCTCCTGACCCTCTCTGCCTTCTCATCTCACCTCCAGACAGGAGCTTCCCATTTAGTTTCATGTATCTACCTGAGCTAAGAAGCACACTCTTCACGAGTATCATTTTATGTCCCATAGTCCAGTCGAATCTTTGACTGAATATTTGGCCTCGGGAATGGCTTTAGTCGTGGGCTGACAGAGAGTCCGGGGGCTATGCTTTCTGGGGTTCCTCCAGTCTCAGATGGACCATTAAGTCTGATCTTTTTACTAGAATTTGAGTTCTGCACTCCACTTTTCTCTTGCTCCAACAGGGACCCTCTGTTGTGTTTCCTGTCAGGGCAGTCATTGGCAGTAGCCAGGCACCATCTACTTCTTCTGGTCTCAGGCTGATGAAATCTCTGGTTTAGGTGGCCCTTTCTGTCTCTTGGGCTAATGCTTTCCTTGTGACTTTGGTGTTCTTCATTCTCCTTTACTCTAGGTGGGTTGGGACCAATTGATGCATCTTAGATGGCTGCTCGCTAGCTTTTAAGACCTCAGACGTTACTCACCAAAGTAGTATGTAGAACATTTTCTTAATAAACTTTGTTATGCCAATTGATGTAGATGTCCCCTGAAACCATGGTCCCCACACCTCCAACCCTGCTGCTCTGTCCCTCGAAGTGTTTGGTTGTATTCAGGAAACTTCTTAGCTTTGGTTTAGTCCAGTTGTGCTGACTTCCCCTGTAGTGTGTGCTGTCCTTCCCTTCACCTAAGATAATTCCTGTCTGCTATCTAGCTAGCAAATACCCCCTCCCTCCCTCCACACCCTTGTAACCATCAAAGAATGTTTTCTTCTGTGCTTAAACCTTTTCTTGAGTTTTTATAATAGTGGTCTTATACAATATATGTGCTTTTGTGACTGACTAAATTCACTTAGCATAATGCCTTCTAGATTCCTCCGCGTTATGTTTCACGGATTCATTGTTGTTCTTCATCATTGTGTAGTATTCCATTGTGTGAATATACCATAATTTGTTTATCCATTCATCCTTTGATGAACACCTAGGTTGTTTCCATCTTTTTGCTGTCATGAACAGTGCTGCAGTGAACATGGGTGTGCATATATTTATTCGTGTGATGGTTCTTATTTCTCTAGGACATATTCCAAGGAGTGGGATTGTTGCATGATATGGTACTTCTATTACTAGCTTTTTAAGGAAGCGCCAAATCGATTTCTAAAGTGGTTGTACCATTTTACCTTCCCACCAATGATATATAAGGAAACACAAAAGTTTTTAATTTTGACAAAGTCTGATAAATCTATTTTTTCTTTTGTTTCTTGGGTTCTAGTGTCATGTCTTAGAAGGCTTTGTTTTACACAAGGTCATGAAGATTTACTCTTATGTTTTCTTCCAAGATTCTTATAGTTTTCTTTTAAGAGTTTTATCGTTTTATAGCTCTTACATTTAGGTCTGTGATCCACTTTGAATTAATTTTTGTGTATGGTGTAAGGAAGGGGTCCAATTTCATTCTTTTCTGTGTGGATGTTCAGTTGTTCTGCACCATTTGTTTAAAAGACTGTTCTTTCCCTATTGAATTATTTTGGCACCCTTGTCAAAAATCAATTGACCATAAATATAAGGGTTTCTCTCTGGACTCTCAACTCTTTTCTATTGACCTATATTCTTTGGAGTAAGTTTTGAAATCAGGAAATATGAGTCTCCAACTTTGTTCTTCATATGCCTTTTGAATATTTTTCTATACTTTTAGATTATGGGGCAATGAGATTATTGGACTGATCAAAGAACCCCAGTATATAATAAAGTATAATTTATAAGTCATAGAAGGTATGTTGTTAGAGTTAAGTGGAAATGCCCAAGTTCTAATGCTTTTTTTCTGACTACAATTTTCTTAACTATTGTGCTAATTAAATCAGTTTCTTGCTGCTCAAACAGGTATTATGAAACGAAGATTGTGACTTAATGGTTCCTCAAATCTTCTAGTGTTTAGATTATTTAAGTTTTTGTTTGTTTGTTTTTTTGTTCCTGTTTAGGTAGGTGGTGAGTTTTCAAACACTGTTATCTGCCAGATGAAGAAATTTGGAAAAATTGCTATTTGTGGGGCCATGTCTACATATAACAGTACTGGTCCACCTCCCCCAGGTAATGAGCTCATATATATGATCACAGATGTAGGAAATCTGGACAAGGAGAAGATTCATAGATATGGTATAGGCCAGTGACTATCAAAATATTAGAAGGATTAAAATTAATCTTCATATGACATTTCTAAGACAATAATGAACTTTGTCACTGACTATACAGATAAATAAGAAAACTGCTAATGATGATGTTGCAAAAAAATATTAGAAACATTTCCTGGTATTCTTGATGAAATATGATAGTATTTATTAATATATAAAATTTAATATATTTTGTATTAAATCAGATTATATTAAATTTTAATGTAGAGAAATAACAGTATCTAAAAATATGGAAGAAAAACTTACTAAAAGTTTTAGTTTTTTACCTATCGTTTTCTGGAAAGTTATAAAAAGATAGCCATGATTAGATTCAGAAACTGAACACCTTGGTCTGGCTGGTAGAATATTAGGGTTTGTCAGAATATTTGGGATATTGCTGGAGGTATGAGGATGGGTAGTGGGTAGCTTGATACGGGTAAAGGGAAAGGTAGGCTGCCATGTCCTTTAGTCTTGGTCTTTAGTCTTGTGCTTCCTAGAGCAGCAGGATACCCTGGCCTCATCAAACTGGTGGTTTCCACCAAGAGGGAAAAGAACATGCATTTCCTCTCCATTCCTTTATTGTCCTTTGTTTGATTGCTTCAGTGGACATTTGGCTCTCCTGTGTCCCCAGTGCCCTACATTCCTCACTTCTCTACTCCCTTATGATGAGACTACCCCTTCCCTCCTCCACACAAACAGAGGTCAAAGGCAGTAGCAATAGGGAACAACATTCATTAAATCCCAATCCCCTGAGAGATGTTGTATAGCAAAACCAAACCCGTTGCTGTCTGGTCTGATTCCGACTCATAGTGATCCTATAGGACAAAGTAGAACTGCCCCATAGGGTTTCCAAGGAGCAGCTGGTGGATTTGAACTGCTGACCTTTTGGTTAGCAGCTGAGCTTTTAACCACTGTGTCACCAAAGCTCCCTCTCATTTTACAGAAGGGGAGATTAAAAAGGCCTAGAGAAGACCAAAGATTCCTTAAACCCTATTAGGGAGGACTCAAAACAAACACAGGTATTCTGAACTCCTGATACAGAATCCTTTTCTGCTACAAAAATTTTGTGCTGTTGGTGAGATTACAGATGTATCTATGGCCCCCAAAAGGAGAAATAATAACAAAAAAGAATCTTTCAGACCACAGTCAGGGTCTAGGCAACATAATGTGGAAATTATTGAACAATATCATTAATATCACACACAAGTAAAATTTTGCTGAAAATTATTCAAAAGCGGTTGCAGCAGTACATTGACAGGAAGTGGCCAGAAATTCAAGCTGGATTCAGAAGAGGACATGGAACGAGGGATATCATTGCTGATGTCAGATGAATCACAGCTGAAAGCAGAGAATACCAGAAAGATGTTTACCTGTGTTTTATTGATCATGCAAAGGCATTCAACTGTGAATCATAACAAATTATGGATAACCTCGCGAAGAATGAGAAATCCAGAACACTTAATTGTGCTCACGAGAAACCTGTATTTAGATCAAGAGGCAGTCATTCAAACAGAACAAGGGGATATTGCATGGTTTAAAGTCAAGAAAGGTGTGCATCAGGGTTGTATCTTTCACCGTACTTATTCAATCTGTATGCTGAGCAAATAATCCAAGAGGCTGGATTATATGAAGAGAACGAGGTATCAGGATTGGAGGAAGACTCATTAAAAACCTGCAATATGCAGATGATACAACCGTGCTTGCTGAAAGTGAAGAGGACTTGAAGCACTTAGTGTTGAAGACCAAAGACCACATCCTTCAGTAAGAATTATACATCAACATAAAGACAACAAAAATCCTCACAACTGGACCCATAAGCAACATCATGGTAAATGGAGAAAAAGATCGAAGTTGTCAAGGATTTCATTTAACTTGGATCCACAGTCAACGCCCATGAAAGCAGCAGTCAAGAAATCAAATGACGCATTGCATTGGGCAAATCTGCTGCAAAAGATCTCTTTAAAGTGTTAAAAAGCAAAGATGTCACTTTAAGGACTAAGGGGCACCTGAGCCGAGCCATGGTGTTTTCAATCACCTCATATGCATGTGAAAGCTGGACAATGAATATGGAAGACCAAAGAAGAGTTGATGCCTTTGAATTATGGTGTTGCATAAGAATATTGAATATACCATGGACTGCCAGAAGAACAAACAAATCTGTCTTGGAAGTACAGCCAGAATGCTCATTAGAAGCAATGATGGCAAGACTTCATCTCACATACCTTGGACATGTTATCAGGAGGGACCAGGAGAAGGACATCATGCTTGATAAAGTAGAAGGCCAGTGAAAAAGAAGTAGACCCTCAGTGAGATGGATTGACCCAGTGGCTCCAACGATGGGCTCAAGCATAACAACGGCTGTGAGGATGGCACAAGACCGGGCAGTGTTTTGTTCTGTTGTACACAGGGTCACTATGAGTCAGAACAAACTCAATGACACCCAACAACAACAGGCAACCATAAAGAAATTGGACATTCATTCTGTGATGGGCTTTGACTCATGGAAATGAAACCTTACAGCCCTGCTAGTTACCACCACCACAAGTGCACTGAGACAAGTGCAAAGGGGCTTGAGTGTAAAGAGCTGAGAAGGAGCAACTGGTAGATCCTCTGTTGTGTTGTGAGAAATCAGACACCACCTTTCCCAGAGGAAAATTCAAGTTTCACTTGGCAATTCTATTGTTAGGGACTTTTCCCCCCTATATTCTTCTAGTTGATGCTAAGCTAGAATCGTGTCTGCCTGTCAAATGAGCAAGCTCCAGGACGCATTTTCTTAACCATAGTCCAATTAGCTACAACCAAATATTTTAGATACAGCACCTTGATCTAATCTTTTAGCAATTAGTTTTTGGAAATTCAGCTGCTTAGATAGTTCTTTGATAGATCTCCTGGACTTGTCCTTTCTATTTTAATCAGATGGGGTTCTGCCCGATCTCTGATCTCCAGAAATTCATATTTCAATGTTAGGATAGCTCAGAGACAGGTAATTATTTACCTGAACTTTAATGACACATTTACTTTTTTTGCCCTCAGTAAAGAAACCAACATTCCCATCAGGATGGGTGAGTCCAGAAACAGTACTTCACCCTCTTCCATGTCAAGGAAATGAGGATTCCAATCCTTAAGTCATAAATAAAAAAAGGTGGCTGGTGTGGGTCTCTGAAAGAAGCACTCTTTGTGCAAGACTCGTCTAGCATTTGGATGTGTCACTATTGTATGTCAATCTCATGTCTCACTTGTTTTTCCTGAGCATGTAGTGGTTTTGGTTCAAGGAAAAGCTCCATTTTTATGACTGCTGATGTTATTTTTTCCACATAGTGAGAACTTTAGGCTTGAGTGATACCGGTGATTAAGAACACTGAGGATTAGATTCTGGTACTCATCTTGCCTCTTTTGGCTCTGATATTCTTTAACCTGACTTCCTGGAACTTAATAGGATTATGCTGAGGTATTATTCCCTCAGTTTCTGGTCATGTATGAGCCTGGGGAAAATAAGCCAGGCAACCAGTACAACCTTTTGTCTCTCACACAGGAGTACCTTTTTTATAGGTACAGTGACTCGATAGTAACCTTGTGTGTTTTCTAGGCCAGTAGTTCTCAAAGTGTAGCCCCAGAACCAACTACACCACCATTTCCTGGGAACTTGTTAGAAATTCAAATTCTTAGGCCTCACCTCACATCCATTAGATCAGAAATTGGGAGGGGGCCCAGCAATCTGCTTTCACAGACGCTTCAGATGATTCTGATACATGCTAAAGTTTGAGACCCACTTTTCAGGCTAACTCTTGGTGTTCTGAAATGGTGAGGGCATGAGTAAGTGGAGGAGTTCCTGAGCCTCTTGATGTATTCTTTCTTCCTGACTCTTGCATCTCCTTTAAGAAGAAAATGGGTTTATGCCACAGAATGACTCTATTAAGCCATAAGGCAGAACATGCTAACTATCGGGAATAGCAGGTATTCCTTCTAAAGTATTGTGGAAAATTTTTCATGTTAGCTTCACCTCGTTCTGTTCCATAGAACTGTTTGGGAAGCTTTTGGTGGGCCTTGCTTCTGGCAGGTGAGGGAGGAGCATTCCCTGCCTGCCTGGTCTATGCAAGGACTCAGAGTATATATTAGTTTCCTATCACTGTTGTAACAAATTACTACAAATTTAGTGGCTTAAAAGCAGGGCTTCAAACCGTTTTTTTTTTTTTTTTTACGTCAGAATCTACTAACAAGATCCCCAGGTGATTCTTATTTATACATTAAGAATCACCTGGGGATCTTGTTAAACTGTAGATTCTGATTCAGTATATCTGGGGTAGAAATACAAATTTTCAGCAGAGGGTGAAACCAGAACAAACTGGTCTGAAGCCCTGCTTAAAATAATACAAATTTATTGTCTTATAATTCTGGAGGTCAAAAGTCTAAACTGGAAAATAAAAAAATATAAAATGGGTTTGCAGGGCTGCGTTCCTTCTGAAGGATCTAGAGGAAAATCCATTTCTTTGCCTTTTTCAGATTCTAGAGGCCACGTGCATTCCTTGGCACAAGGCCCCTTCCTTCGTCTTCAAAGCCAGCAGCATTGGATCTTCAAGTATTTCTCTGACCTCTTCTGCGATCATTACATCTCCTGCTCTTTCTTGCCTCCCTCTTTCCCTTATAAGAATTCTTGTAATTACACTGTTTACCAGTATTCACAGGTACTGGAGATTAGGATGTGGACATCTTTGGGTGGGGGCATTATTCTGCCTGCCACAGAGTGCATGCTGATTAGTCGGCAACCCCATAGATCAGGAAGGAGTGGAGGAAATTAAAGGGGAAGTACTAGGAGAACAGTGATGGTAAATTGTGCTGCCTGTTTTTACCACATCCACTTCCCTGGACTCTGTGGCCCAAATGTGCCCTCCTCTTCACAGGCCCACCCCCAGAAATCATCATCTTTCTGGAACTCCGCATGGAAGGGTTCGTCGTCACCCGCTGGCAAGGGGATGTCCGCCAGAAGGCTCTGAAAGACTTGCTGAAATGGGTCTCAGAGGTAAGGGGCTCTGGGACCAACTCCTCCAATTGTACGTGTGATCCCATTCTTTTGCCACTCAAGACTCATCCTACCAATTATTCCCTCTTTCTGCTGCATTATCATTTTTCTGCTGTCTATCAGGTCATTACTTTTAGAATTCAAACACTCTTCTCCCATTTTAAAAAGGAAAAACAAAACAAAACCAACGAACAAAAAAAACCCTCTCTAGATCTCATTTCCACTCCAAATACAGGTCTACTTCACTGCTTTCCCTTTTATAACAAAATTCCTAGAAGAGTTTTCTATACCCGCTGTCTGCTATTCCTCTCTTTCCATTTTTTCTTGAGCCCGCTTATCAGATTTTTGTCCTGCTGCTACTCCACCAAAATTGTTTTTGCCAAGGTTGCTGATGTTCCTCACGTTGCAAAATCCAATGGTCATTTCTCAGCATCATTTAACAATGGGCAGTACTTGACAGAGGTGATCACTCCTTCCTTAGTACACTTTCTTTCCTTGGCTTCTAGGACAACACTCTTGGTTTTCTTTCTACCTCACTGACTGGTCCTTCTCAGACTCCTTTGCTGTTTTTTCCTTCTCTCCTAATATTAGAGTGCCGCAGTATATGGTCATTGGACCTCTCTTCTTCTCTGTCCACACTGTCCTTTAATTAGCTCATTCAGGCTCATGCCTTTAAATATCATCAATGTGCTGATGGCTCCCAACTTTCTATCTCCAGCTTAGACTACTTTCCTGAATTCTAGACTTGGATATCCAGCAGCTTACTCAACAGCTGCACTTAGATGCCTAATACACATCTCAGACTTAACATGTCAAACACAGAATGTTTTGATCTTTCTGTGAAATACACTGTGTATGTATATCTTGCCACAAAATTGACTGTGAAGTTAATGGAGGATAGGGCCTCCAGCTTATGTTTTCAAATCTTGCATGATGTACCTGATAAATGTTTGTTGCTAGGATAAGAAGGATATATCATTTGGAATATGAAATTAACCTGTTATATTTGTTGTTGTTTGGTGCAGGGTAAAATCCAATACCATGAACACATCAAAGAAGGATTTGAAAACATGCCAGCTGCATTTATGGGAATGCTGAAAGGAGAAAATTTGGGGAAAACAATAGTGAAAGCATGAAAAAGGACACGTGGAATCTAGAGATCATTTGGATGATTACTTAATTTGTGTTTTTCACCATTTAGTAAAAATGTTTATTGCGTTAATTATCTAAGAAATAGCAACTGTAATGAGTTTGACCTACAAAATAAAGTAAATTTAAGTATAAACGGTGTATTATTAGCAACAGGGAATGAAATTTCAGTGAACAAAAACCAGTCACTCGACTGCCTCTACAGATCCTTCTGCATTATGGTAGAAAATAACGGCTCTGAAGTCTGAAAGATTTACTGCCTCTGTGACCTTGGATTTCTGCTTTTTCATCTGTAGTGAGGATAGTAATGTCTGCTTCATATACATATTATACACTTATTTAACACATCAACGTAATGCCTGGCATGTATTAGGTACCTGATAAATGCTAGCTCCCTCCCTGCAGAAATCAGTGAATTTGAAGTCATAAGATTACTACCCCTATTGCTCATGATTATACCAGAAAAAAAAAATCATTGCTAGTGTACAAGAGGTCCCAGGGCCAGCCCACACTGATCCTTTGCAGGTGAATCAAATAATATGACAGACCAAGAAAGGAATCTACTGTTCACAACAGCTAGAAAAAATACACAGGAATATTAATAGCTTATAAAAATTGTGCAAAATGTATACAACAAAAGCTTAAAACATTACTGAGAACACAAAAACATAGAAAGGTATCATGTTCTGGGACAGGAAGATTCAATGTCATAATGATGTCACTTCTGTTGGTCAGTTGTGCCAACAACAGCAAGGGGTTAAAGAAATTGTAGTGTAATAATGAAAAAAATATGTGTGTGTGTGTGTACAATTGATCCTCATTATTTTCGGATTCCTTATTTGTGAATTCATCTACTCACTAAAATTTATTTGTAACCCCAAAATTAATATTTGCAGTACTTTTCCCGTCATTCACAGAGTGGTGAAAAAGTTGAGTTGCCTGAGGCCAAGGTTCCTGACAGGTTGAACAAGACTGGTTTGGTACTCACTAATACAGGCTCTGGTGCCTCAATGGTTAAGAGCTCAGATGCTAACGAAAAGGTTGGCTGTTCAAATCCACCAGTTGCTCCTTGGAAACCCTATGGGGCGGTTCTACTGTGTACTATAGGGTTGCTATGAATCAGAATTGACTCCATGGCAATGGTTTTTTTTGTTGTTGTTAATACAGGTTCTCAGTGACTTTACAGACTATACCAGTTGCTGTCCAGTGGACCCTGACTCATGGTTACCCCATGTGTGTCAGAATAGAACTGTGCTCCATAGGGTTTTCAATGGTTGATTTTTTTGAACTCTGAACCCTGTGAACAAATTACAAATTAAAAAAAAAAAACACAACAAAACATCAAAAACAAAACTTCCTTGCCCTTTCATGTCCTCTTCCCTTACCAAACTATTCAATCCTAAATGTATTAGATGGTACAGAGCAAGGTAAATTTGTGCTGGGGTTCAGGGTGGAGGAGCCTCTGTGACCCAGAGCAGGTTGAGGAGGTCATGCATATAGGCTGACCGCCCAGGATGGGGAGTCAAAGCCCAAAGTTGTTTGTGTGCGTGGAGGGTATTGCAGCTCAGCATAGGGAGTTGGAGCTTGAGCAGAATGAGGAAGGCATCTGAGTCATAAGAGGACTACCCAACATGGTGTCAATGCTGAAGAGTACAGAAGGTATGCACACAGGTGAGGGGTTGAGGCTGGGGAAAAGCATGGCCTGACAAAGGGTGTCAGGGTCCAAGCAGGGTGAGGAGGGTATTTGAATAGGACAGCTGCCTGGTGTAAGGAATCAAAGTCCAAACAGTGAGGAAGGTACCATGTATCGGGGGAGCCCAGCATGGTGTTTAAGAGCCCAAAGAGGGTGAGGAGGATGCCCACGTGGAGGAATGGCCTGGCATGGGGTACCTAATCCTAAGCAGGTGAAGATGGTATCCATGGGGAGGTAGGTGGCCTGGTGCAGACTACTGAGTCCCAAGTAGGTTAGGAGGGGAGTGCTCATGCATGGAGTGGCCTGAACTGGAGGTTAGAGCCTAGTGAAGTTTTTGTGTACCGTGTGGTCCAGCATGAGCTGCTGGACCATTGGCAAAGACCAGAGAATGTCCACATGGGGAAGAAACAGTGGTTTCCCTGCCTCTGTGCACTTGGCAGCCACATGTACCAGAAGGCATAGCTACAAAATGATGGAAGACTGCATGGGAAATAAACTTTTGTTGCATTAAACCACTCTGATTTCTTGGGATGTCTGTGACTACATCTGCTTACTCTAACTCTGCACTGTCCAATATGGCAGCCACAAGCCACTTGAGGCTATTGAGAACATGAAATGTGAACAGTGTCAACATTTTAAAATTCAAAAAACTGAAGCAGAACAAAAATTTTTTTTTCCACTGAAGACAACTTTATTGTTTTGGTAGAACTACAATTCACTTTAACCATTGCATCACATAGGATATTATATTTTAATGTTTGTACATGCACGTGCAATGTTTCTATTATTACACATAAACACATCACCAATCTACTCAGTGTCAACAGATGACTTTTTTTTCCTCCTATGTACTGAAGTAACATCATAATGTGTTGACTTGGATATTTTATGCAGGTAGCACAAGTTACAGGATATCTATGCAGACAGCAAGTTACAGTGATACCTATGTAATCACATTCATAAGTTGAAATACTATTTTAATTATAATTGCCTTTCTAAGTTAAAAAAATAGACAAATATTTACATTTTAAATGGAAGCATATTAGTGATGCAGAATTGTGTACAGATGCAGAAGCTAATACTATGACCAGTACAAGAAAGAAGAGAGACTACAAGAAGGTAGAGCACAAATTTCACATCGAATGGTAATTGCAATTTACTGGAGCAAAGCAAAAGGAAAAGCTATCTGTTGCATTAAAAAAGTATTGAATGAGGTACCATCTCACCCTGGCGTTACTGGCATGAATGAAAAACACTGGAAATAACAAATGCTGGAGAGGCTGCCGGGAGATCAGAACTCTTATGCACTGCTGGCAGGAATGCATAACAATACAACCATTTTGGAAAATGATATGGCGCTTCCTTAGAAAGCTAGAAATAGAAACACCATAAGATCCAGCAACCCCACTCCTAGGAATATCTCCTAGAGAAATAAGAGCCGTCACACGAATAGACATATGCACAACCATGTTCATGGCAGCATTGTTCACAATAGCAAACACATGGAAACCACCTAGATGCCCATCAACAGATGAATGGATAAACAAACTATGGTACATACACACAATGGAGTATTATGCAAAGATAAAGAACACTGATGAATCTGTGAAGCATCTCATAACATAGATGAAACTGGAGGACATTATGCTGAGTGAAATAAGTCAATCACAAAAGGACAAATACTGTATGAGACCTCTATTGTAAAAACTCATGAAAAAGTTTACACACAAAAAGTAACAATCTTTGTTGGTTACAAAGGATGGGGGGTGGAATACTAAACAGACAGTACATAAGTGGTAACTTTGGTGAAGGGTATGACAGTACACAATACTGGGGAAGCCAGCACAACTTGCACAAGGAAAGGTCATGGAAGCTCCATAGACACAACCAAACTCCCTGAGGGACTGAACTGCCAAACAGAGGGCTGTGGGGACCATGATCTCTGGGAATATCTGGCTCAATTGGCATAACACAGTTTATAAAGACAATGTTCTACATTCTACCTTGGTGAGTAGCATCTGAGGTCTTAAAAGCCTGTAAGCAGCCATCTAAGACACTCCACTGGTCTCGCCCCTTTGGGAGCAAGGAAGAATGAACAGCATACAAGGAAAAGATTAGTCCGAAGGACTAATGGACCACAACTACCAAGGCCTCCACCAGACTGAGTCCAGTACAGCTAGATGGTACCTGGCTACCACCACTGACTTCTCTGACCAGGATCACAACAGAGGGTTCTGGACAGAGCTGGAAAAGGATGTAGAACAAAATTCTAACACACAGAAAGACCAGATTTACTGGCCTGACAAAGACTAGAGAAACCCCAAGAGTATGGCCCCCAGACACCCTTTTAGCTCAGTAGTGAAGTCACTCCCGAGGTTCATCATTCAGCCGGGGAGTGGATGCCCCATAAAACAAAACAGGACTAATGAGGCACAGCAGTTCAGGGACAAGGACTAGAAGCCAGAAGGGGACAGGAAAGCTGGTGATAGGGAACCCAAGGTTGAGTAAGGACAGTGCTGACATGTAGTGGAGTTCTTAACCATTGTCATAGGGCAATATGTGCACTAGCTGTTTAAAGAGAAACTATTTTGTTCTGTAAACCTTCATCTAAAGTGAGAATAGCAGCACAACTGGAAGAACGTAATTGACGTCACTGAATTGTACATGTAGAAATTTTTGAAATGGTATATCTTTGTTTGGCTATGTATATTTTCACCAAAAAAAAAAAAGGTCCTCCAAGGCCAAGAAGGGAGCATGTTTACATGTTGTGGGGTTGTTAACCAATGTCGTAAAACAATATGTGTACTGACTGTTTAATGAGAAACTATTTGTTCTGTAAACCTTCACCTAAAAAAATTTTTTAAAAAGTACCAAAGATAATACAGTGGACAATACTTAACATGTCATTTTTCACTCACACAGTGAATTTGATCAGTTTTCTCCCAACATTTACAAAAGAATCAATTAGTCATTTCAAATGAAAGTTGAATTTTTACCCAAAAAAATCTAAACCACTTTTAGCAGGATCTGAGCTTATAAATTTGGCTAGCTATAAAAAAGTGTGAATTCTTGCACAGAAAAGACAACTTTAGCTGGCAAGATGGCAAAAAGAAATTATCATTTTAGTCACAGTGAATTTAGAAAATTATGAGGAAAAGACTAAAAAAGGTATTTTACAAAAAGCAAAATTTTTAGTTAAGCTGCCAAACAGTTTTGATCACAGAATAAGATCCTTTTGTATATACTTTAATATTATCTAATATCAATTGATTCACAATTTGAAAAATTTCAATTATTTTTTTAATTGGCTTTAGATCAGTCACGTGATATGACACTGTCCAATGTATATGTTGGGTATGTTTTGTTTCAAAGCATATCCAAGTTTACAAATAAATATTATCAATTCATAGTGTAAAAACTGAAACTCTTGGTGTACATCTGTCAAAGAATTTTAGCTAGAGACAGAAAAATTAGCTCCTATCATGAAGATGGGACTCCAACTCTGTTACATCAAAATCCAGATGTATTGGAAGTAGAAGCAATAAAAATGTTTCTCTCATTGCTCTGTTCCATTCTATGATACATAGAAAATATCTGAACTCAGTTTTCTGAAGCAGACTCTGAGAAAAGTGTGATGGATACAGATGCTAAAACTGTTTGGTATGTATGTTCAAGTACCATGAAATAATCATCGCCAGTATAGGGAACTGTTGAAATAGAGAAGACAATGATCTTGTGATCCTGTATTCTTTATCAGTGTTCCTTAGTTGAGTCATCGAAGATTTTTACAGAGATTTTACAAAATTTTTTTTGTAATTTCAAGATTTTCTTGAAACAAAAGGGATCCTTACCAAATATTCAATAATCAAAGATAAACAATGGCAATGTAATTTAGGTTTTTCCCCCTGATGTTACACTGCATATGAATGAGCTAAATTTGAAGCTCCAAGGAAGGGAAAAACTTATTTGTTACAAAGAAAACAAAAATCCTCAGAACTGGACCAATAAGCAACATCATGATAAACGGAAAAAATACTGAAGTTATCAAGGACGTCACGTTACTTGGATCCACAAACGTCCACGGAAGCAGCAGTCAAGAAATCAAATGACATATTGCATTGGAAAAATCTGCTGCAAAAGACCTCTTTAAGGTGTTAAAAAGCAAAGATGTCATTTTGAGGACTAAGGTGCACCTGACCCAAGCTATGGTATTTTCAATTGCCTCATATGCATGCGAAAGCTGGACAATGAATAAGGAAGACCAAAGAAGAATTGATGCTTTTGAATAATGGTGTTGGCGAAGAATACTGAATATACCACAGACTGCCAGAAGAACAAACAAATCTGTCTTGGAAAAAGTACAGCCAGAACACTATGTAGAAGTGAGGACGGCGAGCCTTCGTCTCACATACTTTCGACATGTTATCAGAAGGGACCAGTCCCTGAAGCATACACCATGCTTGGTACAGGGTCAGCAAAAAAGAGGAAGACCCTCAAACAGATGGACTGACACAGCGGTTGCAACAATGGGCTCAAACAAAGCAACGATTTTGAGGATGGCACAGGACCAGTCAGTGCTTCATTCTGCTCTATATAAGGTCGCTACGAGTCGGAACCAACTCGAGGGCACCTAACAACAACACAACAGCTACGCAGGTACAATAATTTATCTAGAAATCGAAACTTTTCATAATAAAATGAAAAATAACTTTACCCATTTTTCTAACATGAATCAACATGCAGATTTTAATTGCAATCAATACCACTGTATTTGTAATTGGCTGCAAAAACTACAAGAAAATTTTGAAAAATGCTTTGTTGATACTGATAAATTTAGTTTTTCCATTTATGCAATACTTCTTTGAATCTGATGTTAATAATACTGAGTTGATATAAGAGTTAGTAAATTTATTTAACCCATACAGACATAGTTTTGAAACTAATTGACTTTTGTGTCAAAGTCAAATCAATCCTTCTGATAAAAAGATGAACAATATGGATGGAAATAGCAAAGGAAAATAGTTTTTTGATACTTAATCCAATGACTGGAAAACTTAAGTATATTTGGAACAACTAGGGTATGTCAATCTACTTTTCCAATATAAACTTTGTAAATCTAAATATGGATTAAGTATTTCAGATGAAAACCTAGTGTGAATTAAGATGTGCTGTTAAGTGTAAACTATGTATTGGATTTTAAAGACTTATACCAAAAATATGAAATATCTCAAAATTTTTATACTGATTACATGTTGAAATGATAAAATTTTGTATGTAGGGTTAAATAAAATGTATTATTAATTTTACCTGTTTTACTTTTTTATCTGGCTACTAGAAAATTTAAAATCACATGTGGCATTCTATGTCTACTGGACAGTACTGCACTAACTAAAACACCTTCCAGTCAGCTTTTTAGAGCCCTTCTTTGAAATACGAAGAGACAGTCAAGGATCACCAGAGGTTTGAGGAAAGCCTCCGATGTGAAAGCGGCAGAAAACTGGTCAAAGCAACTCAGAGAAAACAGAGATAATACAGGAAGCAGAACAAACTTAGACTCAGAGAAAGAAAGTATTTCATCCATAAAACAAAAATAGGGTGTTAGAAAAAAGGAAGAGAGAATCAGAAAACACACCTAGAAATAAAAACATGATCCAGCACAACTAGATGGTGCCTGGCTACCACCACCGACTGCTCTGACACGGATTACAATAGAGGGTCCCGTACAGAGCTGGAGAAAAATGTAGAATAAGATCCAAACTCACAAAAAAAGACCAGACTTACTGGTCTGATGGAGACTGGAAAAACCCTGAGAGTATGGCCCCCGACACTCTTTTAACTCAGTACTGAAGTCATATCTGAGGCCTATAAAACAAACAATAATATATGTAGCTCAACCATGTACATGAGACTAAATACACACACAAGCCTAGGGGCAAGGACGAGAAGGCAGGAGGGGACAGGAAAGCTGAAAAAATGGAAATGGGGAACCCAAGGTTGAGAAGGGGAGAGTGCTGACACGTTGTTGGGTTGGCAACCAATGTCACAGAACAATATGTGTATTGTTTAATCAGAAACTAATTTCCTCTGTAACTTTCACCTAAAGCACACACACAAAACATATGAGAATAGAAATAAAATATCCAAAAACATTTAACAGTAGGACTGGAAGATAAGACTGAAGAAATCTTTTAGAAAGTAGGTTAAAATAAGACCTGGAAAATAAGAAGAAAAAGATGACAAAATTTATAGGATCATTAAAAAAAGCCCAAAATCTGACTAACAGGAATGATGAAAAGAACAAGAACAGAAAAAATGAAGTAGAAATTATTAAACAAACAATACCAAAGAATTTCTCAGAACCAAAGGACATGCATTCCCCCACTGAAAGGGTCCAGTGAATTCCCAATACAGTGAATCAGAAAAGACCTATATCCGAAACAGCAGAGGGAAATTTCTAATATCATACACAGAGACAAAGACATCCTAAGGGGGAAAACTGCTAACAAGTGACATACAAATGTTCAGAAATGGCACTGGACTTCATGAAAGGAACACTGGAAGGTAGAAACCAATGCAACATTAAAAAATCTGAAGGAAAATGATTTTCAACCTAGAATTCATTACTCTAACCTATTAACATTATACCATATTTTCTCATATTTCTTATAATCTTTATCAATTTAAGGATGAACACTTCCTTCCATTTTTAACTTACTAAGAGTCATTTAAAAAACCAGGAATGGTGTTCCCCCCACCGCTTCAAAACATTATTCAGTCAATCAACAAATATTTATTGAATGCCTACTATGAGCTAGGAGCTTGGGTCACAGTGGAAAAAAGAGAAGATCCCTGCTCCTATGAAGCTTATCGACTGGCAAGAAAATTCTGTATTCTCAAGCCTTACTCATGTCAAGTAAAATTTTGTTAAATTTTTTCTAGCCAAACTGGTGCTAGACTTGCTAAGAGTGGCTACAAAAAACTCATGGGTTTTCAAGGAGATGCAGCTATTTATCCACAGCACCTGTGCTGTTATATTAGACATCAAAATTATTGGAAATCTGAAGAAAACAAAATTGTCAAAGCTTTCTTTTTACTAGACTTGTTTCACTATAAAGCCTGTGTGATTTATTACGAGATGTTAAATATAATGTCTACACAACAACTGTTTTCATACATTCTCAACATCTATTTCAATATTGACCAAATAAAATAGACTCTAGTGGACGTAGGTCATACACAAGACAAAGGCTAGTATCTCTGACGATCTCATGAAGGAAATAAGACAGTGGAATAAAACGGTGACCAGTAGTTTAGTTATGGTGGAAGTGGAGTATACTAAAATACTTTCTGATATTGAACTATTCATGTAGTTCATTAGCGCCCAGAACCCCTCTGGAGAGCTAAGAATAAGAAATCCAGGACCAAGGCTCACCACTGCAGTTGGCTTGCCAAAGCGAAGCAGAAAACCTGATCCCTGATCACTAAAGGAATCCAAATCTACTAGACTGGCAAGACTTAGGTCATCCAGGCTCCCTTCCAACCTGCTTCTGTCAAAAGTGTGCTTGAGGGGCATTTAGAACACAGGAAAAAAACTTAGGAGGATGTTAGGGACAGACTAATAATGTAGAAGTTGAAATTCAAGAGGAAAAAAACTTTATATACACATATAACCGTTACATATTTTATTCTAAAAGGATTTGAAATGGCTTCAAAAAGTAAGCACAATTTTTGTTACTTAAATAAGTGGATGACTAATGGGGGCTGGAGTGAAAATATAAGTAGAAAAAAAGAACATAAAATCAGGGAGAAGTTTAGTAAATAAAACACAAGGTTTTGTACACTTACTACAGATGAGCTTCAAATGTGCCTCAACATCCTAGAAACCAATACAAAGAAACATGATCAGTTGTAAGATTCAAGAACTAAATCATTGACCTGAGAAGCCTTGTCTCATCCTGTGACCTAAAAGAAATATCTTCAAGGGAGGTGCATTAAGAGGAAATGTTTTTAAAAGCAAACCCCAAACCAAACCCATTGCTCATAGTGACCCTATAGCACAGACTAGAAATGCCTCATAGTTTCCAAGGCTATAATCTTTACAGAAGCAGACTGCCACACCATTCTCCTGCATAGCAGCTGGTTACCAACCTTTCAGTTAGCAGCCAAGTGCTTAAGTACTGAGCCACCAGGATTCTTTTTTAAAAGCAAGGTGTTCATTATAAAGTAAAATGTTTCATAGGGCTGATTTTAATACGCATTACATAATGTAAACCAATGTCATAATGCCACATACAGCTTAATATAAAGCAATTCTATAAAGAGCCAAAAGAAGTGTAAAACCTTTTGAAGCTCTGACTAATCTAAAAATGAATTTAAGTATTTAGGTAATGAGCAAACTTAAATATTCTTTAGGTCAATTACCCAAAATTCATTACTGAAACCAAGCTTGTGATACATAGTGTGCAGCAGGGTTCGAGGTTTCTCTCTGTGGCTAGTACATGTCGTTAGAAAACTCATGCCGGAACTCAATGGGATTGCCTTGTTTTTCTGGGTTTTATAAGTTTTCCCCCTTTGACAGGGTACAGTCACTTTTCTATCGCTGTGAGTAGAAAATATTTGCGTTTTCCTGCTCTGACAGGTTTTTGCCTTACATAAGTTCTAGCTTTCACAGGTTTTACCGTAACTCAATAAGTAAGACAAACCAATTTTTGAAGTAGGCAAAAGATGTGAATAAACATTTCACCAAAGAAGATACATGAATGGCTAAAGAGCACAAGAAAAAATGCTCAACATCATTAGTCATTAAAGAAGTTCCAATTAAAACCACAAAGAGATATCACTTCATGTGCCAGGATGGCTATAACCAAAGGAACAGACAATAACACGTATTGAAAAGGATGTGGAGAAATAGGGCGTTATATTACTGGTGGGCATACAAAATGGTGTAGTCATACCGGAAAACAATCTGGCAGTTTCTTAAAAACGTAAACAAAAATTTACCTTATGACCCAGCAACTGCACTTGTAGGCAACTACTCAAGAAAAATAAAAACATATGTCCAAAGACTGGCACACACTAATGATCAAAGCCGCATTAGTCATAAGAGAACAAAACTGTAAACAACCCAAATATCCCTAAACTGGTGAACAGATAGGCAAAATGTGGTAAATCCACACAATGAACTGTTCAATAAAAAGGAATAATGTACTACCACATGGATGAACCTCAAGAACATTGTTAAATGAAAAAAGACAAACACAAAAGAACACATACTGGATGATTCCATTTATATAATGTGTCCAGAAAAGGCAACTCTATAAAGTAGAATGATGAATGGTTGCCTGGGGCAGGGGTGGGGATGAACTATAAATGGCCATGAAGAGTCTCACTGTGTTGATGAAATATTCTAAAATTGGATTTATGGTGACAGTTACACAACTCAGTAAATTTATGCAAACTCACTGAATTGTACACTTGAAATAAATTATGATATGTAATTTATACAACAGAGTTGTAAAAAAAAAAAAATCCATGTTCCAGATTTCCAACTGATGCTGGAAATAAAACATCCTCTTTAAAAAGGTGAGGGGTTTAACTAAATATCCTGGAACAAGGCTTTCCTCAAGAGAAGTAACTTAGCAAATTTCTTTAATTATTTTTATAAATTACGTTTTTTTCAGAAAGAACTTTAAACCACAATGCATGATTCTCATAAGCCATATTCTTCTCATGGCTAGAATGTGTTTGATTTGTCCATTTAGCAATAACTATGCAGATCAATTTATCACACAGCATTTATATGAACTGCAGGCTTTGCTTCTGGTGAGGAGGAGGGGAAGAAAAAGGAAGAAACCAAAAACCTTCTTCAAAGGTAGCACTGCAAATCCAAACCCGTTAAATCACAGCAAATATTGCTGAGTATGAGATCAGCATAAGGATCTCTTCACTTCCGTAAACCTGGAGTACCCTGATTTAGTTATTTTATAGGAGCTGCCTCATATTTCAACTTTGTTGCTGTTGTTGCTAGGTGCCCTAGAGTTGATTTTGACTCACTTCAACTTTAGGGAGTTCTTATTCTTGAACCATTGTTTAGTCAGTAGAGTTCTTCCAATACCTATGAACTGAGATTCATTCAGGGCCTTTAGCTTGTTTTTCAGTTAGAAATTATCATTTAGACCTTACCAATGAAATTTATAAATAATAATCCACCAATGTCAATACATTTCATTCCTTTGAGGTCTAACTGTACAACTTAAAATTTATTCTATATCATTTCTACATTCTCTTCCTGAATTTTACTTGCTATCAGTGGGTTCTCTTTAGATTTTGGATATGTATTCTCCATATGGGAGGGGATCATAATATCAAATTCTTACTGTGGGCCAGTCAGGTTATAGAAAAGAATTTGGCAAGCAGGAGAGTACATTCTCCATCTAAAGGTGGCAGGTGCTATCCAAGATCAGCTAACTATCCTACAGAAATATGAGTCCAGTGTTGTCAGCTCTTATAATTTTTCAAAATAAGTCCTGGTTTTCTTAAATATGAAATTTCCTAACTGTCAAATAGTAGCAACTAATTACACACACACACATCCATGCAGACCAACTAAAACATGTCTAAGGTCCCAATCTGACTCTTGAGCCGACAGCTTGTGACCTTTGCCATACAGAATATTCACACTCCAACTACAGGGATCTGTACTTGCTACAGGCAAAAGTGTGATTTAAAAAAACAAAATTCTATTTTGCAAGAGTTTTCAGCATCTGCCCCAACCCCACCTCTATTTTCCTAGCGCTGTTACTCTCATGGCTGTGATGGTTCAAGTGGAAGCCCTCTGGATTCCCAATCTTAGCCAATCACAGGAAAAAAGGTTGGGGTGCTTTATCCAGTTAAAACATTGCTTGAAAGCAAACTCGTTTGAGTTTGACCTATTCCATTTTATAGTACTCTAGAGATTCCTGCACCAAGTATTCAAAAAATATACTGTAATCTCACTAAGCCAGAAGTCCAGCAACCTAAGTGAGAATAACTCTCTACTGGAGAAACTTGAAAGTTCCAATTAATCTAAAATCGTTAACTTATTTTCACAGCTTCAGAGAATATCTGAGCTAGGAAGACACAGAAATCATTAGTCTAACCTCTTCATTCTACTGTTAAATAAAGAAATGAAATTCAGAGAGGTCAAATAATTTGCCCAAGATTACACAGCAAGTTGACTGGCAAGTAGGGACAGAACCCAGTCTACCTGATTCTAGTGAAGTGTTCTTTCCAATACACTACCTGGTAGTGGAAGGGGAGCTAGAAGAAAAAGAGGAAAATCCCCTGAAGAAAGGTTAGTAAGGTGGTCCTGTGCACAAATTCCCCCCACCCACACCTTGAATTTTAAAGTCAAGCTTGGATTTTTAGAATCATTTCACATCTCAAACTACTTTCCTCATTTTTCACGACTTCACCAAATCTAATTACTATCTACCAGCAGTTAACACCTTTGCAAGAGGGATGAACAGGAAAAGTACTATTTCTCCTAACTGCCCACCCATCAAAGTTACAGCTAGTAATCAATGTTGTGGTTGTTTGTATCTCAGGTTTTAAATAAAGGATAGTTTTGGCTAAAATGTCCCATTTTATTATATTCCCAGAATTACTCTACTGAGTGAAATCCTCGATGTTTGAGGAGACCTGAATTACTTTTAAATGTCTTCTGACATTCTTTACACTGATACTCTCTCCTCCTAGTGTGAATTTTTACGTGTTCTACAAGGATTGAGCTTCGACTAAAGGTTGCTCCACAATAGGTACATTCATAGGGTTTCTCTCCAGTATGAATTCGATAATGTTCATTAAGAGATGAACTCTGACTGAAGGATTTCCCACATTCTTTACATTTATAAGGCTTTACACCAGTATGAATTCTCTGATGACGACTAAGGAGTGAATGGGTAGGGAAGGCCTTCTCACACTGGCTACATTTGTAGGGTTTTTCTCCTGAATGAAGTCTTTGATGATAAATAACAGATGTAAAATGGCTAAAGGTCATCCCACAATCATTACATAAATACGGTTTTTCTCCAGTATGAATTCTCTGATGTCGAGTAAGGCAAGAAGTCTGCCTAAAGGTTTTTCCACATTCGCCACACTTATAGGGCTTCTCTCCAGTATGAATTCTCTGATGTTTTGAAAGGGATGAGCTATGACTGAAGGATTTTCCACAATTGTTACATGTATAAGGCTTCTCTCCAGTATGAATTCGCTGATGCTGAATAAGAGATGAACTGTCACTGAATGGTCTCCCACAATCTTTACACTTGTAGGGTTTTTCTCCAGTGTGAACTCTCTGATGTTTAATGAGATGGGCACTCATGGTGAAAGCTTTTCCACAATCATCACATTTGTAGCGTTTTTTTCCACTATGAGTTCTGTGGGGTGGTGTGAGTGATGTACCGTCACTGAAAGCTTTTCCACATTCATCGCACATATAGGGTTTTTCCCCAGTGAGAATTCTGCGATGTTTAGTGAGTGATGCACTAAAGCTGAAGGCTTTTCCACATTTACTGCATTTATGTTTTTTTTCTCCAGACTCAGTGCTCTCATCTTTATTCAAGGTTGTATCCTGACATAAATCTTTCCAACATTTATCACAGGTAGAGGCATTTTTTCCATCAGTTCTCTTACTAAGGGATGAGCTTTCAGTAAAGGCTACACCACAGTGAATGCACTTCTGGGACTTATCTGCCGAATGAATTTTCTTATGTTTCTGATGTCTAATAAGAGATGAAGAGTGACTTAAGGCTTTTCCACTTTCATTGCATTTCCGTGTTTTTTCTCCAGTGTGTTCTTTGCGGTTCAGAACAAGGTCTGAATGGAAACTGAAGGATTTCTTGCACTCATTATACTTCCAAGATTTTTTCCTTAAGTAGACTCTCAGATGTTTTATTACGTCTGAAGTTTGTTTGAAATTATTTCCAAAGAGGCTTTTTTCAGGGGCAAGGACTGACCTCACATTGAGGCTTCCACCAAATTCTTCATCTTTATTGACTCTCTCATGAGTTTTCTTTTGTGTGACTGTTTCTTGTGAATATTCATGACTGTTATGATCCTCTTCTAATCTGTCATAACATTCTGAGGATTCTCCCATCATTAAGTCACAATTATCACCCCTTAAGAAACTTTCCATTATTGTATCCAGAGACAAGTCTTCAATAAAAACATCATGATTTGGAATGAATTTCTTCAATTCACATATAGGATCACACTCTAAAAGAAATAAACAGAATATTTCCTGTTTGCAATAAAGGAAACTGCTGTATCTGGACTGAAACAGGAATATAGACAGTAATGACTATAAGAAATACGGCTTAGACAGTTCTCAAATACAGCCTTATAACACAAGGAAAGGAAAGGAACCATATGGAAACAAGGTGAACAGAGCAGTTAGGAAGATGAAAAGTTTGTGCGTTTTAGTTAGAGATTCAAGTTCTGAGCTACATTTCAAACTACTTTAATAGGCTCCAACCTATTCTCCCCATATCCAAACTTTTTTAAAACAATAATAATAGCACACACATTTACTGAATGCTTACCAAGTGCCAGGCCCCATGCCAAGCACTTTACTTGCTTTATTTCATTTAATCTTCACAATGACTCTATGAGGTGGATCATATTATTAACCCTGTTTTATGGATGTGACAATTAGGCACATGGAGTGTAAGTAGCTTACCCAAAATTAAGTGGATTATAAGTGATAGAGCCAGATTTTTAACCTAGTCTTATGACAAAGATCATGCTCTTGATCCCTACACCATACTGCCTCTCCTGAAAGAAGCCAAATAGCACTCATTTTATAGAAAACATTAATCACATCACAGACATGCAATAATACTAATGCTAGACTTTCAAACGTTTGGTCTACTTTATCTATACAGCCTTGCAGATACACTCATCAGGCATCCATTTACTGTACCTGCCACACTGTAGCATTTTCAATCCTCTTCTTTTGGTATTACTACTTCCTATTAACTACAATGCAACCCTATAGCACTCTCATCTATCACAAACATATAAATTTGACACGGTTTAGAGTTCAAGTTGGAAGACAGGCCTGGTGATCTGTTTCCAAAAGGTAACAGCCTTGCAAACTGTGCACACATGCAGTCACTATGAGTCGGAATCAACTCGATGGCAACTAACAACAAAACAGAGCTCAAGTCCCAGTTTCTACAAAGCTTTCTCCAATACCATACTCTCACCAGTTGTTAATCTTGAAGGATTAACACAAATGTTTTCCAGATATTAAAATTCATATATATCTATGCATTTAGACATACATGTATGTATGTACATTTTTCCCTTTTAACGGAAATGGGATTATACTATACATACTGTCCACTGGGTGAAGTCCTACTTATCCTTCAAGACTCAGCTCAAATGTTAATTAAACTCCTGCTCCTATACACCCCCACAGCTCCTTACACATGACATTATTTAGCACTCATCACGTTACTAACATTTTTTGTTTTGATATGTCTCTATGGCGTCCATGAAAATGCGCCTTTCAGATCTCCTCCAATAAGGAGCATGCCTGACAGCCCCTGCTGCTGGAATATGGATCCATCACTGCCTTCACGCCAAGGCCACTTTCCTATGGGCTGCTCCCAACTGATGACTGAGTACGGCAGGGATACCAAGGCAGGCCCTTTTCTACAAAGTAAGGGACTCCTCTGATGGGCGACTTTGGTTTGAGGGCTCCCTTTCTACCTTGCCAAAGCATTCTTAGAAATACACTGCAATCTAGAAAAGACCTTTCCTTCCCAACCTTCCTTCCCTCTCTCATTCACAGGGGTTAGGCCTGCATCATGCTCTGACAGCTCTCCTAGCCACTTCCTGTTCCCTTCCCATCTTCTTAAACACTGGAATTTTCCCCAATAAATCTCTTGCATGGCTAATCATTTTTTTGCATCTACTTCTCCCAGGACCCAAACAAAGAGAGTCTATCCCATAAAATGAACACTCCAGGAAGAAGGGCTATATTCTAATTATCTTTATATTTTAGTCCACTCAACATTTCAAAGGTTCTTCCCAACTGAGGTGGTAAGCAACAGTTTTAATTTCTCTGTCTACTTTTCACCAACTTACCTAGTCTGGAGCCTTTTGAGACTTCTTTGTCTAGCAGCCATGGCATTACAACCCACTTCAGCTGTGAAATCAATTCTAGTTTGGAAACTGGAAAGCCTGCTCATAGAGATAAAAATGGAAAACGGCTGTTTATGCACAGAACAAAGATATCCAATATTTATTCATACAGAGCCTCTGGTCCTTCAGGGAAGGCAGAAGGTAATTCTCAAGCAGAGGCATCAATACTGGAATTTGAGGAGAAAGCAGGGGAAGGCATGGCCTCGATGACAGCAAAAGGATGCTTTACATTTCTAGTTCAATGAAGCAAAGACCCTTCTTTGGAGGAAATGCTGCAGAAAAGTACATTTTTAGGACCCATTTTTAGGATTGGTAATCTTAGTCCCTGCATGCCCAGCCAGAACAAAGCTAAAGTACCTCACATAGCACTTATCTTTCAGTAACAGGAGACAAAAAGATATCCAACTTAGATGCCAAGTCATGAAGAGAAGACGTCTTTACCCAGAAATTCTAGGTTCCTAAAGTTCTCCAGCAGCACTTCCATAAATAGCTCCTTTTGAAAAGGCTTGAGCCTCTTCCACTCTCCTCTGGAAAAGTTCACAGCCACATCCTTGAATGCCATGGATTCCTAGAACACCAAACATAGATCTTTTGCATTGGATTATTCCCAAACAGACACTAAGGATCCAAAGAAGTAGTCAGGATATAAATGGCTTTGAGATCATCCCAATTTTTTAAGAATTCCAAAGCAAGCTAGGAAGCAGTTATTACATGACGAATACTATTATTACTATCTGTATTACAAATGATGCAGAACATGGGTATGACACAATTCCTGACTCTTCTCTTCAGTCCCTGGTATGAAATGTTGTACAAGGATTATCTGGAATAACTAACACTGATCAAGTTCCACATTGATTTCTAAGATTAAGAGAAAAATATTAAGTGAAGGGTACAATTTACATTCCCATACCCCAAATTCATAGAATTAATGTAAGGTAATCACACGATGATTAAATACATAAGAATAGTATCAGCAACTACACTCTAAATTTTAATTTCCAGTTGGTTAAATGTAGCAATCATTATCACAATCAATCAGAACCTGTGTTCAATAACACACTCACACCTGGAATTTCTCTATAATTACAAACACGCATACTGACTCATTAAAATACACTTTCCATAACATCCTCTGCATGGCATTCTGCAGTATGCAGGAAAGTGCCTATTAGCATTTGTATTAGTTTCTTGTGGCTGCTGTAACAAATTACCACAACCGTGGTGACTTAAAATTTATTCACTAGAAGGTCCCAGACAGAGCTAGAGAAAAATGTAGAACAAAATTTTAACACACAAAAAAAAGACCAGACTTACTGGCCTGACAGAGACTGAAGAAACCCTGAGAGTATGGCCCCGGACACACTTTTAGCTCAGTAATGAAGTCACTCCTGAAGTTCACCCTTCAGCCAAAGATTAGACAGCCTCATAAAACAAAACAAGACTAATGGGGCACAACAGTCCAGGGAAAAGGACTAGAAGGCAGGAGGGGACAGGAAAGCTGGTAATAGGAACCCAAAGTCGAGAAGGGAGAGTGTTGACGTGTCATGGAGTTGTTAACCAATGTCAGAAAACAATATGTGTACTAACTGTTTAATGAGAAACTATTTGTTCAAACCTTCATCTAAAGTACAATTAAAAAAAAAAAAAAAAACCAAATTCACTCCTAGTGTTAGCAGAGCTTAGCTCCCTTTGGAGACTCTGAAGGAAAATCCATTTCTTGCCTCTTCTAGCTTCTGGTGGCTGCTGGCATTCCTTGGCTTATGGCTGTATCACTAATCTCTGTATCTGTCTTTACATGGCCTTCTCTTCTGTGTGAATGTGTCTAATCTCCCTCTGCCTCTCTCTTATAACAACACTTGTGATGGCTTTTAGGGACCATCCCAACAATCCAGGATAATCTCCTTATCTCAAACTCTTCAACTTAATCATATCTGCAAAGATACGATATTTTTCCAAATAAGGTAACATTTTTAGGCTCCAGAGATTAGGACATGGACATATTTTTGGGAGCTATAATCAGCCTACCTCAGCACTATTATTCATTGTTTTCAAATAAGAATTTTTTTTCCCTAACTTGTGATTATTGGCATATAGGAAACTTACTGACTTGTAACCAGTTGCTTTTCTTAAGTATTATACAAGTTTCAGTATTTGTTCAGTTGATTTTTTGAGGTTTTCCAAACAGACAATAATATTATCTGCAAATAATATGCATTTGTATTTTTCAAACCAATACTTACATCTCATTTCTTTCTTATCTTTCTGGCTAATCTAATTGGCTAGAATGATCAGAAAATACTGATTAACAGCAGTGAGATTAGACATCCTTATTTTTTAATGGCGTTGAGAGGCCCATTTTCACTTCTCCATTAACCAGTCACAGATATGCTTTATCATGTTAAGAAGTATAACTCTATTCCCATCTTCCTAATTTTATCAAGAATAATTATTGAATTTTAGTGAAAAAGTTTTTTTTAATTGGCATCAGACTTGTGACACATTCTTGGAAATGAAATAAAATAGCACGTGAAAAATGAGGCATAAGTTCTTTGAAAGGGAGACTGCCCGTTATTTTTGTGTCTTTATACCACTTGGTAGAAGCTCAATAAGTATTCACTAAAGAAGGAAAATCAGTGAAAGCAAACTTACCAAGGACTCAGCATTTGGAAGAACAACAGCCATTTTATCTTCTTCTGGGTTCTCCTCTTGGGAAAGGAAATAATTTTGAGAGAGTGGATCTAGGAACGGGGGAAAATAAAAGTCCAGTTTTTAAATGGATTTTTCAAACCAGAAGTCCTCATGTATGTCTTATCCTTCTTCAGAGAAAAAGTTCAGCAGAAACAGATAAAAATTTTCCCCACTTTTTAAAACAGAGCTAGCAGCCACAGGTATTGTTTCCTATAAAACCCCAAGCTTTCTCCCCTTCCTCATAAAAAATCCTTTCTCTCGGGGAACATCTAGCTCAATTGGCATGACACAGCTTATAAAGACAATGCTCTACATTCTACCTTGGTGAGTAGTGTATGGGGTCTTAAAAGCCTGTGAGCAGCCATCTAAGATACTCCACTGGTCTCATCCCTTCAGGAGCAAGGGAGAATGAAGAGAACAGGATACAAGGAAAAGATTAGTCCAAAGGACTAATTGTCCACAGCTACCAAGGCCTCCACCGGGCTGAGTCCAGTACAGCTAGATGGTGCCCGGCTACCACCACTGACTGCTCTGACCAGGATCACAACAGGGTTCTGGACAGAGCTGGAGAAGGATGTAGAACATAATTCTAACTCACAAAAAAAACACCAGATTTACTGGCCTAAAGGAGACTGGAGAAACCCCAGGAGTATGGCCCCCGGACACCCTTTCAGCTCAGTGGTGAAGTTATCTCCGAGGTTCACCTTTCAGCCGGGGAGTGGACAGCCCCGTAAAACCAAATGGGACTAATGAGGCACAGTAGTCCAGTGACAAGGGCCAGAAGGCAGAAGGGGACAAGGAAGCTGGTGATAGGGAACACAAGGTTGAGTAAGGATATTGTTGATGTGTTGTGAGATTGTTAACCATTGTCATAGGGCAACATTTGTAGTAACTGTTAAATGAGAACTATTTTGTTCTGTAAGCCTTCATCTTAAGTGAGAATAACAGCACAATTGGAAGAGCATAGTCAATGTCACTGAACTGTGTATGTAGAAATTTTTGAAACGGTGTATCTTTGGCTATGTGTATTTTCACCAAAAAAAAAAGGTTGAGAATTTAGAGGGTTAATATGTTGTGGGGTTGTTAACCAATGTCATAAAACAACATGTGTACTACTGTTTCATGAGAAACTATTTGTTCTGTAAGCTTTCACCTGAAGTACAATAAAATATAAAAAAGAAAAAGAAAAAAAAATCCTTTCAAGTCCTAAGCTCACAAAAACTCTCTCTCCTTCATTCTACATACCCTTAGTTTTAACGTATTTAATCTGCACAATAAGGATTTTTAAAACTTATACATTTACTAGATGTATTAAAGTAAAACAGCGTATTTCTTTCATATGTTAATTTATTTTCTTCACCATCCTAGCACAGTGTCACTCAAAATTATTTACTGAATGAATGAAAGCACTAAGCTGATCTCAAGAACTGACTCCGCCTCTGGGGTCACTACCAGATTCCAAAAGACAGAAATGGGAATCTGAACACAGAAAGTAAATGTACAAAATGCCCCGAGATGTCAACAGCTCCTCTTGTAATAAAGGAAAATTATTTTTTAAAATCATACTCCACTTTCTTATGAGAAGAATTTCAGGTAGCTTTATCGATTAGTTAATCAACACAAATTAAGAATTAAAATTATGCAATCACAGAGAAAAGGATTGTCTTTTAAAAAAACTTTCCAGATAAGTCATGCAGGAGAAGTCAGGAAAACCAAATTTTTGATTCACCAATTTGCTTTGTGATATAAAATAAGTTTGCAGAGGTAAACATTACTTCCCTATCACTCTCAGAACTCTTGGTAGAATAAAACTGTCACACAAATGTATTGTGAGCCTAGTGGTAAATAATCTGCTAAAAATATTTGGGATAAACATCTTTAGCATATTAGAGGGTTTTTATAAATGTTGAACCATATTCCCTCCAAGGGCTCTCTACCCTCAAAGTGTTCACATTAGTATTTTATAATGATGTGATTATAAATATGCTATAATTCAATTTATATTTTGTATTTATATAAAATTTACAATAATTTAACTATAAAAATATAATTTAGTTGTTCTTCCTCTTGAAGGCTTTAAAACTGTACTACCTCAATGGGGTAGTCACTAACCACCTGTGGCCATTTAAATTTAATTAAAGATCAGTTCCTTATTTGCACTAGTTACATTTCGAGTACTCAACTTTAACTCCAAAACAGCACAGAATACATTCCCATCACTGCAGAGAAAGTTTCTATTGGATATTCCCACTCTAAAAAACATGCTACCGCACACTCTGGAGTTAGAAGTTGAGACTGGGGCTGGGAGATATGCTTGAGACTCCAAACATTTTCATAGATAGCTTCTTTCTCTCTTGTTTTCTAAGGCTTCCCTTACTTAATGGGGGAGGGAAAAAAATTAGTATTTCTTAAGCATCTACCATGTATTATTTATACCTTATCCTGTTTAATCCTCACAACCAAACTATGGAGAAGACAGTATTCCCTTTCCACAGGTAAAAAAAATTAATGTTCTGAGAGGCTACGTAACTTGCCCAAGATCACACAGTAAATGGCAGGGCTGATTCAAACCCAGTCGCTACTCCCAAACTTAAGACTTCTCTTTAGCAGTAAAGGGCTTTCTGTGGAGGGAGTTACTTTCATACCTTGAGATCTCTCACTTCCTCCTTCCATCTATAAATCTTACCTTCCTTTTCTTCAAGCATTTGAGTCAAATCCTCTACTAGGGTCACCACCTTCTCACTACTCTCAGGATGTTGTGACTTTACCCAATTCCTGATCTCCCCAGGTAAAATGGCCAGGAATTGCTCAAACACCAAAAGCTCTAAAATCTGTTCTTTCGTGTGAATGTCTGGTCTCAGCCACTGAATGCAGAGCTCCCAGAGTTGACTCAGGGCTTTTCTGGGTCCAGCCTCTTCTGAGTAACGAAACCTCCTGAACCTCTGTCTTGAAGTTTCTGGGTCAGTGGTGTCTCCTCTTAAGAGAGCTTCTTGATCGCCAGGAGTATCCATTTTTAGAACCTTGTTTTGTTCACTTGAAGCCAGAGCGTGAGGTTCTGAGAAAGTGGCCACCACCTTGTTGAAGAGCACCACAGCTTGCAGTATATATTACCAGCAGGAATCCAGTACCCTTTAGACTCTAGCTGAGTATCAGTACAGTCTACTAACAGGTACTATAAACAGCAAAATATCAAGGTTAATTCAAAGGTTCCAAGGATTCAGTTTATGGCCTTGCAGAAACTGTCAAGAAATACAAGGTATTAAATAAGTCAGACACATTGTTGCTAATTTTAAAAACATTGTTCTTGGTTTGGTTCAGATATATTCACATACACATAATCCTCAGACACCTAGAAAAGCCCTGCTCAACTACTATATTAAAAGGAAAATTTTCTTTGCAGGTCAAAAGCCAAAGAGTTATTTAAGGATAATTGAAAGTGCCCCCACTGAACATAATTCATGTCACTGAATTGTACATGTGCGGATTGTAGAAATGGCAGATATTTTGTTACCTATATATTTATCACAATAAAAGAAAGAAAAAAAGTACTCTCCAAGGAAATAGCTACTTCAGACTAAATACTATGCCTCATAAGCAAAATATGTCAGAGAAGGCTCAGTAATACAAGGGGATTCAGTTACAGACCTATTTAACAATTCCTGTCCTCTCTCTGTGCGTGGCAACACATTTCCCACCAGTCACTCAACTCAGAGGTCACACCAGACTCTCAAATCTCTCTTACTCATTACTTCTCACATTATCATTAACCAAGTCCTGGAGATTTTATTTCCTAAGTACTTCTCCATTTCATCCCTACTGAAACATCCTAAGTACAGCCACTCAACTCCTTCAATCCAGTCTCCACACTGTAGCCTAAGGATTCCTTCTAACATGCAAAAGATAAAACTATTACTCCTGCTTATAACTCTTCACTGTCTTCCCAAATGTCTCAATATAATGTTCAAGCACAGAGGCCATGCATGATGATCTAGAGACCCTGCCTTGATGATCTCAGTCCTCTGACCTCTAGCTACCCCTAACGGATTGATACTGCAGTCATAAAGTGTATCTTCCCCACTCTCAGGCACTCTATCCTTTTCCATCCTTTGAACCAGGGCCACTCCCTCTCCTATCAATTTTTACTCATTCTTTAAAACTTGACTACTTCCAATTGTCACTTCTTCCATGAAACTCCCTCTGATCTCCCTTCTGCTTCTTTGCACAGAGCCTGCTCCTGTGCTGCATGCATTCATCCGTTCGATAAATAGCTGAGCATCTACAATGAGCTGGAAACAGGAGACTGAAGAGACAGGCATGGATAGGTGAGACAGACTAGGCAGACACGGTCTCCATCCTCACAGGGCTGCCAAGAAATTTCAATACAGCCTGAGATGTGCTAGGATGCGGCAAGTGAGAGTAACATTCTCTGCTCATTGCAATTATCATTACCAGTAATTACCCATCTCCAAGCACAGAGCCCGGCACACAGTGTGCATGACCTTATTTATTCCTCGGTCAAATATTAGCGCCTATCATGTACCTGGCTCTACGCAGGGTACCTGGGACTCCGTGGTGACTATGACACTCGTCTCAGTCTCCCGGGAGTTTACGATAGAAGCTTGGTGAAAATATGACGCAGGCAGAGACTCTCAACGGAGGGCGATTTTGCTTCACTGAGGGTATCTGGCAAAGTCTGCAGATATTTTTAGGTTGTCACGACTGAGGGGGTTGGAGGCTACCGGCATCTACCAAGTAAAGGTCAGGGATACTGCTAAACATCTGCAATGCTAAGGACAGCCCACCCCCACCAGCCCCTACTCACTCACACACTCTCTCTCTCTCTCACACACACACACACCCAAGGAATTATCCCGCCCAAAGCAGCGATAGTGCCAAAGTTGAAAAACCCTGGGCGCAGAGAAGGGATGGATGAAAGCCGACGGCTCCTTCATTCAGGAGTGTGCCCACTTCCCACAGAAGCAGCAGCATCCGGGGTGCAGAGCAGACGTGTCGGCTGCTCTGGCCCCCACTCCACCCCAGGTGCGCCTTTGGGACCGGCGCCGTACGAAGGGCCCCAAATCTAAGAGGTTGGGACAATCAATACCTGCTTCCAGATCCGCAGCCAGGACCAAAGCCACCGCAGGGAGCTTCCAGAAGCAGGTGCCTGCGGGACCTGCGCGCGCAAGCCAGCTGACACTATTGCGCCTGCGTAAGAGCGCGGAACTACGATTCCCGGTGTGCGCTCAAAAGCCTCTGCGAAAACCTTGTGCTTTCTATAGGCTCCGACCCCAGCCTGTTGCGCATGGTCACTGGAAAGCGGCTAGTGGGGGCTCAGCCACAGAATTATTGCTGCGCCAGAGGCCTGCAAGCCTGGAGGCTTACAACTTTCTTAGGTTTTCAGATTCTTGAGGTTCTGTTTCCTTGAAACCTCAAACTCCCTCTTTCCCCTGCATACCCCTTCCTGAATTTGGAAAAAAAGATCTACTGAAAGAAAGATACTAGTAATGTGTTCAATGCAAGCCATAATTAATGGAGCTACTTGGTGGTGCAGTGGTTAAGAGTTCAGCTGCTAACCAAAAGGTTGATAGTTGGAATCCACCAGCTGCTCCTTGGAAACCCTACTAGTCCTTGTCCCTGGACTGTTGTGCCCCATTAGTCTCCTTTTGTTTTATGGGGCTGTCTAATCTCTGGCTGAAGGGTGAACCTCAGGAGTGACTTCATTACTAAGCTAAAAGGGTGTCCGGGGGCCATATTCTCAGGGTTTCTCCAGTCTCTGTCAGGCCAGTAAGTCTAGCCTTTTTTTGTGAGCTAGAATTTTGTTCTACATTTTTCTCCAGCTCTGTCCAGGACACTCTGTTGTGATCCTGGTCAGAGCAGTCTGTGGTGGCAGCCAGGCACCATCTAGTTGTACTGGACTCAGTCTGGGGTAGGCTGTGGTAGTCGTGGTCCATTAGTCCTTTGGACTCATCTTTCCCTTGTATCTTGTTTTCTTCATTTTCCTTTGTTCCAGGTGGGGTGAGACCAGTGGAGTATCTTAGATGGCTGCTCACAGGCTTTTAAGACCCCAGACACTACTCACCAAGGTAGGATGTAGAACATTGTCTTTATAAACTGTTATGCCAGTTGAGCTAGATGTTCTCCAAGACCATAGTCCCCACAGCCCTCCACCCAGCAATTCAGTCCCTCAGGGAGTTTGGATGTGTCTATGGAGCTTCCATGACCTTTCTTTGTACAAGCTGTGCTGGCTTCCCCAGTATTGTGTACTGTCTTAAATCCTTCACCAAAGTTACCACTTATGTATTGTCTATTTAGTGTTTCCCCTCCCACCCTTCCCATCCCTCATAACCAACAAAGATTGCTTCTTTTTGTATGTGAACTTTTTCATGAGTTTTTACAAAAGAGGTCTCATATAATGTGTCCTTTCGTAATTGACTTATTTTACTCAGCATAATGTCCTCCAGTTTCATCCATGTTATGAGATGTTACGTTGTTCTTTATCATTGCATAATACTCCATTGTGTGTTTGTACCATAGTTTGTTTATTCATTCATCTGTTGATGGGCATCTAGGTTGTTTTCATCTTTTGCTATTGTGAACAATGCTGCCATGAACATGGTGTGCATATGTCTATTTGTGTGATGGCTCTAATTTCTCTACGATAAATTGCTAGGCACATTATTTATATTTCTAGCTTTCTAAGGAAGCGCCATATCATTTTCCAAAATGGTTGTAACATTTTGCATTCCCACCAGCAGTGCATAAGAGTTCCGATCTCCCTGCAGCCTCTCCATTATTTGTTATTTCCAGTTTTTTTAATTCATGTCAATAATGCTGGGGTGAAATGGTATCTCATTGTGGTTTTAATTTGCATTTCTCGAATGGCTAGTGATCACGAGCATTTCCTCATGTGTCTGTTGGCCACTTGAATGTATTCTTTGGTGAAGTGTCTATTCATTTCCTTTGCCCATTTTTTAATTGGATTATTTGTCTTTTTGTCGTAGAGGTGCTGGATTTTCTTGTAGATTTTAGAGACTAGACCTTTGTCTGACTTGTAATGTCCAAAAAAATTTTCTGAGTCTGTAGGTTCTCTTTTTTTACTTTTTTGGTTAAGTCTTTTGATGTGCATAAGTGTTTAATTTTTTTACAAGATCCCAGTTATCTAACTTATCTTCTGCAGTTTTTGTGTTGTTAGTAATGGCTTGTATCCTGTTAATGCTGTGTATTAGGGCCTCTAGCATTGATCCTATTTTTTCTTCTATAAACTTTATAGTTTTTGGCTTTATATTTAGGTCTTTGATCCATTTTGAATTAGTTTTTGTATATGGTGTGAGGTATTGGTCCTGTTTCTTTTTTTTGCAGGTGGACATCCAGTTTTGCCAGCACCATTTGTTAAACAGACTATCTTTTCCCATTTGATGGATTTTGGGCCGTTGCAAAGATCAGGTGACCATAGATGGATGGATGTACACCTGGGTTCTCAATTCTGTTCCATTGGTCACTGTATCTGTTGTACCAGTACCAGGCTGTTTTGACTACTGTAGCTGAATTAGTAGGTTCTGAGGTCAGGTAGTGTAAGTCCTCCTACTTTATTCTTCTTCTTCAATACTGCTTTACTTGTCTGGAGCCTCTTCTCTTTCCACATAAAGTTAATGATTAGTTTTTCCATCTCTTTAAAGAATGCTGTTGCTATTTGGATCAGGATTGCTTTGTATTTGTAGATTGTTTTAGGTAGAATTGACATTTTTCACAACGTTGAGTCTACCTGTCCATGAGCAAGGTATGTTTTTCCATTTATGTAGATCCCCTTTGGGTTTCTTGCAGTAGTATTTTGTAGTTGTCTTTGTATAGGTCTTTTACATCCTGGTTAGATTTATTCCTAAGTATTTTTTTTAGGGGCTACTATAAATGGTATTGTTTTCATGATTTCCTTTTCATCTTTCTCTTTATTGGTGTATAGGAATCCAACTGATTTTTGTATGTTTATCTTGTATCCTGCTGTCTGCTGAATTTTTCTATTAGTTCCAGTAGTTGTCTCATGGAGTCTTTAGGTTTCCTATGTATAGTATCATATCATCCCCAAACAGGGACAGTTTTACTTCTTGCTTATCAATCTGGATGCCCTTTATTTCTTTTTCTTGCCTTTTTGCTCTAGCTAGGACTTCCAGGACAGTGTTAAAAAGGAGTGGAGATAAAGGGCATCCTTGTCTTGTTCCTGTTGTCAAGGGGAATGTTTTCAGCCTCTCTTCACTGAGAATGATGTTGGCCATTGGGTTTGCATAAATGCCCTTTATCATGTTGAGAAATTTCCCTTCTATACCTATTTTATTGAGAGTTTTTTTTTATCAGGAATGGGTGTTGGACTTTGTCAAATGCCTTTTCTGTGTCGACTGAGATGATCATGATTCTTTTCTTTCCTTTTATTTATGTGGTGGATTACATTGATTGATTTTCTAATGTTGAACAGTCCTTGCATACCTGGTATGAATCCTACTTGGTCGTGGTGTATTATTTTTTTGATAAGATGCTGAATTCTATTGGCTAGAATTTTGTTGAGAATTTTTGCATCTATATTCATGAGAGATATTGGTCTGTAATTTTCTTTTTTTGTGGTGTCTTTGCCTGGTTTTGGTATCAGCGTTATGCTGGCTTCATAGAATGAATTTGGAAGTGTCGCTTCCTTTTCTATGTTCTGAAATAGTTTGAGTAGTACTGGTATAAGCTCTTCTCTGAATGTTTTGTAGTATTCTCCAGTGACGCCATCTGGGCCAGGGATTTTTTTGGTTGGGAGTTTTTTTTATTACCTTTTCAATCTCTTCTCTTGTTATGGGTCTGTTCAGATTTTCAACATCACTTTGTGTTAGTTTGGGTAGGTAGTGTGTTTCTAGAAATGTATCCATTTCCTCTAGGTTTTCAAACTTGTTGGAGTATAGTTTTTCTTAATACTCTGTTATGATCCTTTTTATTTCAGTTGGGTCTGTTGTAATGTCCCCCATTTCACTTCTTATTTGAGTTATTTGTGTCCTCTCCTGTTTTTCTTTTGTCAGTCTGGCCAGTGGTTTGTCGATTTTGTTGATCCTTTCAAAGAACCAACTTTTGGTTTTGTTGATTCTTTCTATTGTTTTTCTATTCTCTATTTCATCTATTTCTGCTCTGATCTTTATTATTTCCTTTCTTCTAGTGGCTGTGGGCTTTTTTTTGCTGTTCTCTTTCTATTTGTTCAGGTTCTGTAAGTTAATGTTTTGATTTTGTCCCTTTCTTCTTTTTTGATGTATGCATCTATTGCTATAAATTGTCCTCTGAGGACTGTCTTTGCTGTGTCCCAAAGGTTTTGGTATGATGTGTTTTCATTCTCGTTGTATTCTAGGAATTTCTTGATTCCATCTCTGATTTCTTCTGTTATCCAGTGGTTTGTAAGCAGGGCGTTATTCAAGTTTCCATGTAATTGATTTTTTTTCTTGCTCTTGCTTTCGTTAATTTCTACCTTGATGGCATTGTGGTTGGAGAAGATACTTTGTATTATCTCAACATTTTGGATCTTGTTGAGAATTGCTCTGGGCCTAAGATGTGGTCTATTCTGGAGAACGTTCGGTGTGCATTGGAAAAGAATGTGTATTTTGCAGCTGTTGGGTGTAGTGTGTTCTGTATATGTCTATGAGGTCAAGTTGGCTGATTGTGCCCTTTAGGTCTTCTGTACCTTTGCTGAGTTTTTTTCTAGATGTTCTGTCCTTTACCGAGAGTGGTGTGTTGAAGTCTTCTACTATTATTGTGGAACTGTCAATTTCTCTTTTCAGTGCTGTTAGTGTTTGGTTTACGTATTTTGGAGCCATGTCATTGGGTGCATAGATGTTTATTATGGTTATGTCTTCATGATGGATCATCTCCTTAATCATTATATAGAGTCTGTCTTTTATGGTGGATTTTGTCTTAAAGTCTATTTTGTGTCTGAGATTAGTACTGCCACTCCTGTTCTTTTTTTTGGTAGCTGTTTGCTTGATACATTTTTTTCCATTCTTTTTTAATAAATTTACATCTTTGTTTCTAAGGTGTGTCTCTTGTAGAGAGCATATTGATGGATCCTGTTTTTTTATCCATTCTGCACTCTCCATCTCTTTATGGGTGCATTTAGGCCATTTACATTCAGTGTAATTATTGATAGGTGTGAGTTTATTGCTGTCATTTTGCAGTGCTTTTTTTTTTTTTTTTTTTTGTGGTGCTGATGTTTTCTTTATTTCTCTTACTCTCCTGTGCTGAATTCCTTTTGTTTGTGGACTTTTTTTTTTTTTCATTTATTTTGTTTTTGTAGGTTTTGTTTTTACTGAGACTTTATGTTTTTCTTCTTTATTTTGATGAGTAGGCTTGTTAACTTTCTTGTGGTTACCTTGAAATTTACCCTTATCTTCCTAGGTTTGAAGCAGTCTATTATTACTTGGTATTACCTTGCCTTCCTCTTCATTAGAAGGTTCTATACCTACACCGTTTATTCCCTCTTTTATTGTTCTGATGTTGTTGTCATTTACAGATTAACCTTTCTGGTTCCCTGTTGTAATTATTTTGGTTTTGGATAGTCCTTGAGAGTTCATTTCCTAGGTTGGTATCTGGCTAGTATGATCCTGCATCCTAGATTCAGCACAGGCCGGGAAGCAGTTTCAGAGTCGAGCAGTGTTTCACAGCCTTTCAGGAAGAAACAAAGATGGCACACAGAGCCAGGTATTTGAGAGAAAGGAAGGGGATGTGGTGAGAGGTAAGGAAGAAATCAAAAGAAGCAGAAAAAAGCAACACCAGCAGCCATCAAATGGCACTCAGGGAGCCAACTAGTGTGGGCAAGTGGAATCCAAGTGGCACTGAGGTGAAGCCAGTGCTTCCCAGCCAAGAGACTGTGGCTGCAGGAAGCAGAGGAGGCCTAGAGGGGGTGAAGAAAGGTGGGGGGTGGGAAAGCATATATCGCTGCTTACGGTTTCTTCTGACTCCTGCTGGAAGCTCCGTGAAGCTGCTTTCTCGTACCCCGTGTTCGCCAATCTCACGTAGGAGTCCAAGATGGTGGATCCGTGCTGCGTTAGCTGATAGGGGACCTTTGCATGTATCTCTTCTCACTCTCAGCTTCTAATTCCATTTGATGCTTGTCTGAGTTTTTTATCTCTTCATTTGATGCTTAGGGTTTCAGGATTGATGTTTGTCTCTGTTTGACTTAGTTTTTCGGATCTTTGCTTTGGAGGGATAGCGTGGTACTTCTGTCTATAGTGCCATGTTGCCTGGCAATGGATTTGGTTTTTAATGGGTTTTGAATTGAGGGATAATCTCATGATTTCCACACCTGCCACCATCATTCCTCACCTGGGTTATTGCAATAGCTTCCTGCATGCAACCGTCCCCCCTCCTGCCACCTCTCTATTCTCAACAGCCAGAGAGACCTTTAAAAACATAAAACAGATTCTGTCCCTCCTCTGCTTAAAATCCTGCGAAGGCTTTCCTTTTCACTCAGAGTGAAAACCCAAGTCTTTATATTACTTGGAATCCGTGGATGGTGCAGAAGTTTAATGCACTTGACTGCAGACTGAAGGTTTGGAGGTTTGAGTCCATCTAGAGGTGCCTTGGAAGAAAGTCCTTGTGATCTACTTCTGAAAAATAAGACATTGAAATCCCAGTGGAACTCAGTTCTACTCTAACTCACATGGAGTCAGAATGGACTGTATGGAAACTGGTGTTTGGTTTATATTGCCTATTAGGCCCAATGTAATCTGGTCACCCATAACTTTGATGACCTTATCTTCTACTTACCTGTTCTACTCACACTGGCCTCCTCCCTTTCCTTCCAACCAGCCCGGCACTTTTGGTTGAGATGATCCACTCCTAGGCAGCCATATGGCTCACTCTCACACTCCTTCATATCTTAATGAATCTCTCCTACTACATTTAATTTGGAACCCCACCCCACTCCTATTCCCCCTCTAACATGCCATTCAACTGGTAGATGGATAAACAAATTGTGTTACATCCATACGATAGCAAACTACTTAGCAATCTAAAGGAATGAACTACTGCTGATATATGCAACAATATGGCTGAAACTCAAAAGCGTTATGCTAAGTGAGAGAAGCCAGACACAAGATGATGCATACTATATGATTCCAAATAGTTTGTATCATCCAGGGACTTAAGGAAATAACTTTAAAGGGATGGCAGAGAAAGAGAAGGTGGTGAATGTAACCAAAAAATAGAAAAGAATCAGGAGAAAGCAACATAAGGAAAACCAACAGAGAAACGTTTTGAAAAGGAGGATGGAATCAATAGCTCAAATCAGTAAGTCTAGTTCTAAAAAGTGTCCACCAGATTTTGCAGGTGGTGGATTTGCAAGTGATTATTTCCAAAGAAATTCAGTAGATTAAGGAAAGCATAAAGGTAAAGCTTGACTATGAGAATGGAAGGAGAGGGATATATGTAAAATTTCTGACAGGTAAGAACTTGTTCGTGCATTTTTTTTTAAATGAATAATGTTGTTGTTGGGTGCCATCCAGTCGATTTTTAACTCATAGAGACTACATGTGACAGAGTAGAACTGCCCCATAGGGTTTTCTAGGCTGTAATCTTTACAGGAGCAGATTGCCAAGTCTTTCTCCCTCAGAGCCACTGTATGAGTCTGAACAGCGAACTTTTTGGTTTGCAGCCAAGTGCTCAACATTTGTGCCCCAGGGCTCCTCAATGGATGACGGTGGGTATCAAATCAATATCTTAATTAGAAAAAAAAATCTTATTTAGATTCCTATAGATACATTTAAATGAGTGATAGAAGGTTCTTTATTTTAAAATGCTAATATTTACAATAAAATTTGTTGTCAAAATGTCCCCTTTTCAATTATGTAAGCTAACAAGGAAACATTCTAGATGCCCACCTAAGAATGCATGAGGATTCCATTGTTTTTCAACATTGGTGGACATGAGCAAAAAACTTTGTAGTGTTCTAAAGAAAAGAGGAGATACAACCCAGAGCACTGGTTATAGGGATGAAATTTCAAAAGGAGCAAGGTTGCCTCATCCTGAGATCATAAGAATGGATGGTATAGCTTTATATTGGACCATGTCAGCTTTTTGCCTTTTGTAATAATATTTGGGAGAGTAAGGAAAGTGGATGGTTGGGTTTGCCCAAGGTTGGGAATTGATTGGCAATGTCTATGAGATAGAAACTTAGGGGAAAGAAAGAGCTGAAGGTGCTAGTGAGAACTCATTGCCATCTCTGGGGTTTAGGCTAAGATGGGAAACAAGTGATACTAGGAGAAGATAATGGACCAGAGAGCAGTTGAAACATTGGAGGTGATTATGAGCATCTAAAATGTACTCTAAATCCATAAGAATAAGAAAGCACAAGAGTGGAAGGATTCTATATAGTGGTTAGAGACTGAAGTTTCTGAGTTTAACTTTTAAAAGTGGAATGCTTTGCGTCATGACACAGTCTTAATGAGCAGTGAAATATCTTTTTAAAATGTTGTTATTGTTAGGTGCCGTCAATTTCAACTCATAGTGACCTCATATGACAGAGTAGAACTGCCCCATAGGGTCTTCTTGGCTGTAATCTTTATGGGAACAGATCACCAGGTCTTCTCCCGATGAGCTGCTGGGCAGGTTGGAACTGCCAATTTTTCAGTTAGCAGCTGAGCCCTTAACTGTCGCACCACTAGGGCTCCTTTCTTTCACCATACTTATTCAATCAGTATCTTGAGCAAATAATCCGAGAAGCTGGACTATATGAAGAAGAATGCAGCATCAGGATTGGAGGAAGACTCATTAACAACCTGCGTTACGTAGATGACACAACCCTGCTTGCTGAAGGTGAAGAGGACTTGAAGCACATAAAGATGAAGATCAAAGACTACAGCCTTTAGTATGGATATGGATTGCACCTCAACATAAAAAATCCTCACACCTGGACCAATAAACAATATCATGATAAACGGAGAAAAGATTGAAGTTGTCAAGGATTTCATTTTACTTGGATCCACAATCACTGCTCATGGAAGCAGCAGTCAAGAAATCAAACGACATATTGCATTGGGCAAATCTACTGCAAAACACCTTTTTCAAGTGTTAAAAAGCAAAGATGTCACTTTGAGGACTGAGGTGTGCCTGACCTAAGCCATAGTGTTTTCAGTTGCCTCACATGCATGTGAAAGCTGGACACTGAATAAGGAAGACTGAAGAAGAACTGATGACCTTGAATTATGGAGCTGGCAAAGAATGCTGAATATACCGTGGACTGCCAGAAGAACGAACAACTTGGAACCAGTACAGCCAGAATGCTCCTTAGTCTCATGGACTTTGGACGTGTTATCAGGAGGGACCAGTCCCTGGGAAAGGACATCATGCTTGGTAAAGTAGAGGATGAGCAAAAAATAGGAAGACTCTCAAGGAGGTGGATTGACACAGTGGCTGCAACAATGGGCTCAAACATAGCAATGATTATGAGGATGTTGCAGGACTGGGTGGCATTTCATTCTGTTGTACGTAGGGTCGCTATGAGTTGGAACCGACTTGACGGCACCTAACAACAATAATGATCTGTTTTAATTCTGTAAACAAGATTATATACCTTGTTAAAATGGTATGTATTTAGTGTGCCTGGGCCCTGAATGAAGGAGCCCTGGTGGCGCAGTGGTTGAAATGACTGACTGCTAACCAGGTTGGCGGTTTGAAACCACCAGCGACTTTGCCAGAGGAAGAAGTGGAAGATGTGGCAGTATGCTTCTGTAGAGATTTACAGCCTTGGAAACCCCATGCATCACTATGAGTCAGAATCGACTTGATGGCAGTGGATTTGGTTTTTGGTTAGGGCCTGAATGAAGGAGCCCCAGTGGCCCAGCAGTTAAGACCTCAGCTGCTAACCAAAATCTTGGCAGTTTGAATCCATCAGCTTCTCAGGGAGAAAGACATGGCAATCTGCTTCCATGAAGATTACAACCTCGGAAACCCCATGGGCAGTTCTACCCTATAAGGAGCCCTGGTGGTGCAGTGGTTAAAGCGCTCGGCAGTTAACTAAAAGGTCAGCGGATTGAACCCACCAGCCGCTACAACCCACCAATTGCTACATGGGAGAAAGATGTGGCAGTGTGCTCCTGTGAAGATTTACAGCTTAGGAAACCCTACGGGGTTGTGTAAGTCTAAATCAACTCGACAGCAATGGATTTTTTTTTCTTTTTTTTAGGGTCTGAATGAGGGGATGGGGGCTTTCTAAGGAGTAAAGGACAAACATTTTTAGTTCATGTTGTTGCTGTTAGTGGTTTTTGATTCATAGCAACCCCATGTGAGAGAGTAGAATTGCCCCACAGGGTTTTCTTGGCTGTAATCTTTATGGAAGTAGATTGCCAGGTCTTTTTCCCATGGAGCAGCTGAGTGGGTTCCAACTGCCAACCTTTTGGTTAGCAGTTGAGTGCTTAACCGTTTGCACCACCAGGGCTCCTTCACGAATTCTGTGATATCTTATTTTGGCTTCTCAGTGGCCTCTTCTCATTACCCACTCATCCCTCCACCTCAGTTCCTTCTTCTGTATGTTTTTGAAAGTTGAAGTGACAGTTTAAGTAGGAAGTACCTTAAGGCCACTATTCAGAACCAACGTATTTCATATGAACATGAAGCTGTTTAGTGGGAAAAATAAACGATAAGTAGTTTGAAGGGAGAAAAGCTTAGAGCTTTAAGCATTAGTGATTAGAAGGAGCATTGTAAGCTGCTATAAATTACTGTATATAATGAGATGTTAAAAGCATCTTTTTCTGCCTAACAACCACATCTACGTATAGAAATATGTGAACACAAAGATATACAGATAAAATTGTTTTACAGCAGCATTATTTGCAAGTCAACATTGTAAACAACCTAAATGCTCATCAGTAGAGGAATGGCTAAATGAATTTTATGTACCTATCACATAGCCTTTTAAAAGAATGATGTAGTTCTACATATAATGATCATAGTGGCTAATAATGCAAACTCTGGATTTACATGGCCTGGTTTCAACTTCCAGCTCCACCATTTACTTCCTAGTTTGTGGCTCTTTGGATATGTCCCTCAACCATCCTGTGCCTTGGATTCCTCATCTATAAAATTTCCATAAAAAGCCCTACTTCATAAAATTATTGTGAAGAATTAAATTAGTTCATTCATGTAAAACACTTAGAACAGTGCCCAGCACATAAAAAATGCGTAATTAGTATTAGCTATTATCATCATTTCGGAGTCCCTGGGTGGTATAAAAGGTTAAGTGCTCGACTACTAGCTGAACCCACCCAGAGGCACCTCTGAAGACAGGCTGGGCGATCCGCTGCCAAAAGGTCACAGCCTTGAAAACGCTATGGAGCAGTTCTACTCTGCATAGGTGGGGTTGCCATGAGTCAGAATTGGCAACTAAGAACAACATTATTATCATTGCTGATATGGAAGGACACCTGTGATATACTATTTGTGAGAAAATAAAGTTACATAATCCATGTGTAGTAAGATTCCATTTTTGTTTCAATTAACAAAAATCTGTGTACACACGTGATTTGCATACATAGGGACTCTGGAATTTCAGTATAGGAAGAATTTAGGAGTTGCTAACTGGCCTTTTCTGGAGGTCAAAACTGCCTAATAAACTCATTGTTATTTCCTTAGATTCTATATTGAGTTGGCTTTGGGAGGATCCATTTGAGGTTGTGGGAAGTCAAATTCTCCCCAAACCAGTCTTTGGTGTAGCCACATTATATACTCACATAATGGTCAGTAAAGGTTGTATTCGCCAAACTGTTAACAATGATTCCTTCTAAGGAGTGAGATGAAGGAATGGTGGGCACGCAAAGGAGAAGGACTTTTATACACTTCTGTATTGTTTGTAAATAACTCACTATGCATATATTTTGTAGTTAAAATCAAACAGGAGTACTGAACTGTCCATCAAAATAGGGATTGGTTAACTTAATGTATTAGGCAGCAAATAAGAAGAGGTGGTGGTGGTGTAGAGTTTTTTGAATTAACATGGCAGAACGTTGGTGGGGGGAAAACACTGCTACAGAAATTTATCGTATGAACTTCTCCCCATCAAAGCCGCATATGCGGCTGTACATATGTGTGCAGAGAGACAAGGTCTTGGAGGATGTATAATAAACTGTTTTAACTGTAGTTTTCTCTGGGAGAGTGGGGTTGGGGAGGGAGTGGAAGGACTTTCAGTTTTATAATATTGTGAATCATTTGAAATGTTTAGAAAGATCGTGTATAATTTCTATAATAAAACAATAAAGGAAATAGTTTTTAATGTTGTCTAAGTACCTTGGGCTTGCCTATGCTACATCTTGAATGACATACTCATTTTCCGAGACATTAACTAGGCGTTTATAGATTTCCACTCTAAAGAATAAATGCAATTTCAATCCATTTAGGATCTCGATTTTTTCGTCTTCTACCAAAATAAAAAAAAAAGTGTCCGATCTTGTTACCTACTTTGTTATGACAGTACCATCACTTAAAAGTACAGCAATTATATAACTACATAATCTGAATTCCATTTTACAAGGCTGTTCATGTACATGACCTCATAGGCAAACTGAAGGCATAAAGTAAAAATCAGTATATTGAAAATAAATCACCCGAGTTACCAAAAAGGACGTATTTGAATAAAAAATATTTTCATAGCTCATCTAAGCACATATACTTGAATTTGGACTTTAAAAATCTTTGTTCATTTAACTTTAGTAGGGCCCCTTAGTGATTTTCCTTCACTGGATAAGTCCTCCCAGTTTCCAAGAGCATCAGGAGACCTAAATCTTAGCAATGGCCTTTAAGAAAGACAAGCGGTCCACGTTGGGGCCAGATGAGACCGCTCCAGGCCCGCTTGCGCCGCCGGGGCTCGCCCGGGACTGAGTCAGCGCTGGGGCCGAGAAGTTCGGCGGGAGGCGCAGGGCGGGGCTTCCTCCCGCCGACACCGAACCCAGCTCTACTTTTCAGAGTCCACGTCTCTTCCTTTGAACAGACGGGTTTCTTTAGGTCGGGACCAGCCAACGTGACAGCCACAAACCTTTGAAAAAAAGAGCTTCGGCCCCGCCTCAAGGATCTCCCTCGGCCGGGACAGCCCGGGACAGCTTGGGCAAGCACCTCACGGGCTGCGGCGCGCGGCTCCTCCGGGCCGGGCCAGCCGAACGCCTCGGTTCTCGGCCCCCACCTCGCGGCGTCGAGCGCATCATCGCCGGAATGGAGACCGGGTCGGACTCAGGTCAGAGGCCCGCGCCTCCGCCTCGCGCCGGGGCCGCTGCAGGCTGCGCCGGGTGAGGTGGGGCGGGTAGGCCGGCCGGTCCGCGCAGGCCGCCGCGTGCCGTGTCCGCGCCGCGAGCAGTCGCGGGCCGGCTACCGCGCGCGCGGGGCGGGAGGCGGCAGATAGGCAGGACGAGCCGCAAGCGAGCAAGCGAGGGCGGGCAGGCGCGCGAGGGGCCCGGCGGGGGGGCCGCTGGGAGGATGGCTCAGCTCTTTCTAAATATAAAACCAGCGTGAGCTGGGTGATCGCGGCGCGGAGCCGCAGAGCCGCCGCGCGGGCAGGGCGCCGGGGCGCACCGGGACTCGGCCGCACAGTGGGGGGCTCCGCAGAGGCGCGAGGTTGCGGGAGCGCCCGAGACGCGAGCTCGCGGGGCACGGCGGGAGCGACGCGTGCAGCTGGGAGGACGCAGACGGCAGCCGCAGGCGGGCCTCGTGGGCGCTGCGCGGCAGTCGCCAAGTGACCGGAGGCGGCTGCAGGCCTCTGCTGAACCGCGAGCGGCGAGCCCCCCGCACCGCCAGCCCGCGCCCTCCCCCTCCCGGCTCCTCCCTCCCTCTCAGCGCAACATGGCTGCGGCCGCCGCCTCCGCCTCCCTGGACGAGCTCAGTAAGTGCCACAGCCGTCCCGCGGTCGCGAGCCGGGGTCGGCGCCACGCAGGGCCGGGGGGCGGTCGCCCGGGCTGGCCCTGAGGGCTTGGGCGCGCTGCCGCCCGTGGGGCGCCGGGCCGAGCGTGCAGCGGCCGTGGCTTGCTGGGGGCTGGGACGTGGGGCCTGGCAGGCGGGCGGGACGTCGCCGCTGGCGTTTGTAGGCCTCAGGTTTGCACCGTCACGTTGCGAAATTGAAACTGGAGCCCCGGGCGGAGCCACCTCTGCCCACGATCCGCCCCAACCCGGGGTGGATGGGGGCGCTGGCGCCCAGCCCCCTTCCCAAGGCGCCTGGGCTGGCGAACGGGCCGGAGCCCCGGGGTGGCGAGCAGTGTCAGCCCATTCCGTCCGACCCCGCTGTGGCCACTGGTCTCGACTCTTGGGCCAGCTCTAGAAATGGAGCTTTCGGGAAGAGGGTGAAGATGTCTTCATGTGACACCTAGAAATCAGCCGAAAGGTCAAGAATAGGCGGTGACCCTCAGGTGGAGGGAGGACGAAGAGAGTAATGGCGTTAACCGGAGGAGAAACCACGGGGTGACAGCGTTTTCAGAAAGGAGAGTCAATGTACACTCGACCATAAACGTCGCAGTTTTCCAAGGGACGGCGATCCACGTTCGGGGAGAGCGGTGGTCACCCTGAATCCCCAGGACGCTCTGCCAGCCGCCTGGGTTCGCCTCGATGCTTTTTGGGAAGTGTAGTCCCAAGGCGTCGCAGGCCCACGCCGGGGTTGTAAAATTTTTTCATAGGACGTGTGAAATAATTTCTCATGGCGTTTGCAGTGGTTAGTTGAAATGCTTTAGGTTACTTAAACCCCGCCCCTTTCCCCCAGTGCTAGCCTTCAGTTTATGACAAAAGCAAGAAAGGGGGATGATGTGGGTTTTAAATGAAATCAGTCATGGATCAGATGTCACGAGACTTTGTGAAGTTTATGTTGTTACCGCTTCTTTTGAATTTCCATATGAAAGTAGTTATAAGCATCATTTATGTTTTTTTAGTGCTTGGCAGTTTAAAGCTACTTTTAGATGTATGATCTCATTTTTGCTGTCATAACAACCTTGTGAGGCAGGTAGGTAGGAATTATCCTTGTTTTAAAGATGGAACAGGCTTTGAGAGACCAGGTTTATTGCTGCTTTGACACAGAACTGGTAGAGCAGGAGTAATGTTTGCTCTTTTTGAGGCTGAAACATTTGGTGTGATCCTGGGCAGGATGAAGCCATGGAGAGTCTGAATAGACAAGGTCTCATGGTATGGTTACAAATAGACATGGGTTAATAGCCACCGAGTTGATTGCTTCTCTGATAGTTCCAAGTGGCCTGACAGTGGCCAAGCACTACCAGCCCTTCTGGGGAGCTCAGTCCCCAACTTTTTAAATTGGCATACTTTATGATATCTAAGTACCTGTTGTAGTACTAATCATGTTAACATCTATGAGTTGCCAGTAGGAATGGGGAGCAACACTAGAGGAAGAATTGAATCTCATTCTAAAGTGGCTGAGGTATTTGTGTATATGCTGTGTGCTCCTGTACAAAAGAGTACCAGTTAAAGTGCTAGTAGTACTTCTGGTTCAGGTATTTACTGGCTTTAGCAGCTACTGGAAACAAATAATTCCCATCCTTGCTTTTCCATGGTGGTGTTGGGTCAAATTGTCAACCTCAGCTATCTGTTGACTGCTTTCTATATTTCTTCAGGAAAGATTAAATACTTGGCAATTGGTACCTTAGAATAACTTACCTTAAAATCACATACATATATTTATTGGCTAAGAAGTTTCAACTAAACTGCTTTTAGTTTCAGAATGGCTATAATAAAAGGGGAGATGGCTGGTAAAAGGTCCTTTTTAAAATTCCACAAAAAAAAAAAACCTGAAATGAATTCTCTATTACTTCTGACTAGTAAAAACCCAAACCAAACCCATTGCTGTCGAGTCGATTCCGAATCATAGCGACCCTATAGGACAGAGTAGAACTGCCCGTAGAGTTTCCAAGGAGCGCCTGGTAGATTTGAACTGCCAACCTTTTGGTTAGCCACTGTAGCACGTAACCACTACGCCACCAGGATTTCCTTCGGAGTAGTAGGTGGTGATAAAAGCAAACCACTAGCTGTCACTGTTGTTTTTTCCCCCTTACATTTTATGAAGATTTTCAGGCATTCAGAAAAGTTGAAAGTGAACACATATATCCACCAGCTAAATTCTACTGTTGATGTTTTGTTACACTTGTTTCGTTATATATCCATCTTTTTTGGGTGCATTTCAAAGTAAATTATACCTAGCAGTACCAAGAGAAAAAAAAAAAATTCAAACGTATTGTCATCGAGTGGAATTCCGACTCATAGCGATCTAGTAGGCCAGAGTAGAACTGCCCCTTAGGGTTTCCAAGGCTGTAAAACTTTATGGAAGCAAACTGCCACTTCTTTCTCCCTCAGAGCAGCTGGTGGGTTGGAACCACTCGTTTAGCAGTCATATGCTTTAACCACTGTGCCACCAGGGCACATCAGTATACTTCTCTCTAAATATTTCAGCAGTAATATTGTTTAGGAGCCCCGATGGTGCAGTTGTTAAGAGTTGGGCTGCTAACTGAAAGGTTGGCGGTTCAAATGCTCCCAGCAACTCCGCAGGAGAAAGATCTGGCAATCTGCTCCCGTAAAGATTACAGCCTAGGAAACTCTATGGGGCAGTACTACTTTGTCACATGGGGAGTTGAAATTGACTTGAGGGCACCCAACAACAGCAACAATATTGTTTAGGAACCCTGGTGATGTAGTGGTTAGGAGCTTGGCTGTTAACCAAAAACGTCAGCAGTTTAAATCTACCAGCTGCTCCTTGGAAACCCTATGGGGGCAGTTCTACTGTGTCCTTATAGGGTCACAATGAGTTGGAATAGATCTGATGGCAACTTTTTTTTTTTTTTTTTTTAATATTGTTTAAGTATTTTGTATATATTCTTTTTTTTCCTTAGAATAATCCTGAAGTGTAGGTAAAATTATTATTCTTGTTTTATGGGGTGGGAAGCATGCTTCTTAGGTTCCCAAGGTCCTGCAGTAAGTAAGTGGTGGAGTTGGAAATGGATCCTAGGTGTTTCAGACTCTAGCATGCTCTCATCACTAACCTTTAGGCTGTATTTTCTCTGTATCATACTCAGTGTTCATGCTGATGAAAAGTTCAAATCAGATGCATTGTTAAGATTCTCAACTAGATGTTACTTTAATCCAACTATTTCACTGCTATTTATCAGTGCTATAGGATGCAAAAGAAATACCAAAGCCCTTATCTATGAAGAATTATAATAATATTGGGGAATAGGAGGATATATAAGCGTCAAAATGTATGATTATATGATATAGATAATGCTAAAGTAATATCCTCTGTGACTTCTGTGTCTGTTATTTAGAGAAACGTAGCTGGTAGCACTGCCTTTCCATAGATTTTAGATCAACACTTTTTACCTTTGCGGTTAAAGTAATGCACATGTCATATCAGTTTAAATTAAAGCCACATCCGCTTTTGATTATGTCTGCCACCACACTTTGCAGGAGCTCCTGAGAAGCAGAATTGACTGTTTCTCTTTTGTTTATCAGTCCACCATGCCCCCTCCTTTTTTAAATAGTAGCATTGAGCTTGCAAGTTGCCAGAAGGTATGCAGGATAATAATCTTGGGTTGAGTTTTGTTAGAATTTGTTTTCCATTCACAAAGCTCATGTAATCTTCAGGTTGAGTCAGGTGATTATAATGGAATAATAGTAATGCTGATGTTTAAGGGCTTACCATGTGTTCTAGTTGCTTTGACCATGTTAACTGACTGAATCCTCACAACAACCGTGTGAGTTTGGTACTATTAATGTCTCAGTGGTGGAGCTACCCTCATTATACAGTTAAGGATTAAACTCAGATTCTAAAGTTTATGTTAATTTTGCTCTACCAATTGTGTTACCCTCTCTGAAAGATGAAATATAAATTTTAACAAAGTCAAGGTTTTTTTTTTTTTTCTTTTTTCTTTTCTTGTCATGCTTTGCTAATGTCTAGAAGGAATCTCCTCTCCTGTGGTATATATTAAGCATGGCGATATTCTGTTGTGTGTTGAACAGAACATATTAGATTTTTGGTTAAGATACCAAAGTAGAGAGCTATTAGCTTTGACTGTTAAAGGCAGTTCTGAAATTTAGTTTATAAATTACTTAAGGTCAGAGTCTGTAGTTTTCTTTCCTTGTATTTATTTAAGCTGATAAACTCTGGAATGAAATGAAATTCAGCGCAAGGCATTTGGGCTAGTTTTTCTTTTAATATTATTCTCTGCTGCTTCATGGAAAAATTGACATTGTAGTTATATTTCAGCAGTGGATAGAGAGATTTCTGACAGAGGGAAAGAAGCATTTGTGACTTTTCACCTGGTCAGCTGTTAAGTGGTTTCATATTCTGGGCTTTGTAATTATAAGGCATCCTTAGAATCTGATCTTCGTTGGAATAAAGACAGCTTATGAAGGAGCAACAGCCTGTAATCTTAAAGCACATACTATTCAATTTGACCATTTGACATAGTCATGGGAAACTTCTGTTGCAAAAATTGGCCAGATAATCAACATGGCAAAATATCTTTGGAGAGAGCCTCTGCCAGTGCCAGAAATCCTGGTTGCTCTTTTAAAGGATCAGTTGTGGGAAACTGTGTGTAGCTGTGTAGCCGAATGTGATTCTGTGGGGTTAATGAAATAGTCCTAAAGAGATGGCAGCTTTAATGACAGGCACACATGCTGCAGAGCTAATCTTTGTAGAAAAGCTACGTAATAAGCAAAGCTCGTATTATTTAAGTTTTGATAACTGGATTAAAAAAAAGTAAACTCGTTGCAGTCGAGTCGATTCTGACTCATGGTGACCCCATGTGTGTCAGAGTAGAACTGCTCCATAGGGTTTTCTTGGCTGTAATCTCTATGGAAACAGATTGCCAGCCTTTCTTCCGTGGTGCTGCTGGTTGGGTCAGAACTGCCAACCCTTAGATTAGCAGCCAGTCACAAACCGCTTGTGCCACAAATGGAGAACTAAAATGGTAGTTCTATTTTTTATTGACTTCCGTTCTAATTTTGTACTTCCTTCCTTTCTGTTTTGAATTATGCTTTCAGTAAACTGTAATATTTAATAAAGACCAGTGTTGATAATCCTTGGCAGTGGGGCATTTGACCTTGTTTGGAAGATGTTAAAATTGTAGAGACTGCCAATGTGCTCAGATGGTTTGAGCCTAGTTGCTGATCTCTGGTTTCAGGCTGGCCAGTCTCTGCCTGAATGGTTGCCATCTTATATGGCTTGTTTTACTCACACATTTTCTAGTTCAATAAGCAGACTCTTAAAATTGACTGAATATGTGGCCTGTTCTCAAATGGTTTATTATTCAGTAGAGTGACAGATTTGTATATAAATAAAAATAACTATATGAAACAGGATGGTGGTGTGAACAGTTAATGACCTTGGCTGTTAACCAAAAGGTTGGAGGTTCACGTCCACCCAGAGGTGCTTCAGAAGAAAGCCCTGGTGATCTGCTTCCAGAAAATCAGCCATTGAAAACCCTGGGGAGCACAGTTCTATTCTGATACACATGAGGTCGCCATCAGTCGGAATTGACTCAATGGCCACTGGTTGCTGGTTTAATATAAAGCATGATATGGAAAATGCTTAATAGAAACAAGTTCATAGGAAACCTCAAAGAATGAGAACAGGCTAAGGGAATAAGAGCTTGAGCTAAGACATGGTGGTAGAAAAATATTATTCATTTACAGAAAAAGTTGAGTAGATCTGATATGATAGGGATGCGGGTGTAGATCTGATATGATGGGGATGGGGGTTGTATGGCTGCATGGAATACTGGGAAAGGAGAGTTAAAGTTTGAGACTTGGCCCTTTCTGCCTTTTATATTTTGAAATCCTGGGCAGATTATTTTACCTTTCTGAGTCTCAGTTTCTTTCTCATAAAATTGGCATACTAAACACCCATAGTGTTATTAGGATTAATGTATGTGAAAATGCACTACATAAACAATTAAGCTCTGTATAAATTATTATTCTTTTGGTGGAAGGGGCAGTGAGAGGTGAAGCTGGGAGGGTGGATTGGGATCGTTTGTGTAGAAATGCCAACACAACTAGTTTGGACTTTGTTCTGTAGACAGTAGAGAACCATCAAAGGCTTTTAAGCAAAGAAGTAATGTGAGCAGATCTGTTTTATAAGGATAACAGGTGGCTGTGGTATAATGTTGATTGGAAGGATCCAGAGACCAGAGCAGCAAGACTAATTGGGAGGGTATCACAGTGGCCAAGTAAAAGAACTTGGGATCTGAATTGGGGTAGTGGAAGTAGATTTGGAAAGGAAGTAATATGATCCAGAATCTCTAAGATAGGCAGACATTATTGGTCAACTAGATAAGGGTTAGAAAGGAAGGTGTTATGGATGATCTCAAGAATCTAACTAGAGAGACTGTGGGGGTGGTGGTGGTAGAGGAGAGTTAGCCTCTAGACAGATTTAAGAAGATAAAAATGGAAAAAAGAGGGAATAAATTATTTGTTGAATGAGTGAGTTGGATTATTGAGACACCATGTTGAATTGTTTGTGTTTTCTGTGTAGCAGCTAAAACATCTCGCAGTGGAGTCAGAGCTGGTTTTGAATTCTAGCTTTGCCACTTTTTAGTTAATGTGTCCTTGAACAAGGGTCATGGTTTTCTCATCTGTAAAATGGAATAATAACAAAAGCTATCTTACAGGGTTGTTATGAGTATGGAAAGAGATAAAGCACGTGGCATAGTGATTGACACATGAGTTGCAGGTGTGTGGGACCTTTGATTCTGAAGTTTGAGAGGATGTGGGAGTGATGGTGCAATCATGGGAGTAGACAGATTGTTCAGAGGATAGCCATCTAGGGGTCACACATATCTAGGGGTGAGAAGACAAATAAGAGCCAGGGATGGGGATGAGTAGTGCTCAGAGAGGTCAAACGTTACCAGGGTTGTAACTTTTAACCCATTTACCTTCTCAGAATTTTGCAAGACCAACGACTTATTCATTGCAAATACCTTTTTTTGACAACATTAACAGCGACTATTATACATGTGAACTTCACCAGATGGAATACACAGGAATCAAATTAACTGCATCTGTGGAAAGAGACAATGAGAAGCTCAATATCATCAGCCACAGCAAGGCCAGGGGCCAACTGCAGAACAGACCATTAATTGCTCGTATGCAAGTTCAAGTTGAAGCTGAAGAAAATTAAATCCAGGAGAGCTGAAGTACGACCTTGAGTATATCCCACCTGAATTTAGAGACCATCTCAAGAGTAGATTTGACGCATTGCACACTATGACCGAAGATCAGGCGAGTTGTGGAATGACATCATACATGAAGAAAGCCAGAGGTCATTAAAAAGACAGGAAAGAAAGAAAAAACCAAAATGGACGCCAGAAGAGAGTCTGAAAGTTGCTCTTGAACGTCTAGGAGTAAAGCAAGAAGAAGAAATGTTGAAGTAAAAGAACTGAACAGCAGATTTCAAAGGGCAGCTTGAGAAGAGAAAATTAAAGTATTATAATGAAATATACAAAAACCTGGAGGTAGAAAACCAAAAGGGAAGACCACACTTTGCATTTCTCAAACTGGAAGAACTGAGGAAAAAATCCAAGCCTCAAGTTGCAATATTGAAAAATTCTATGGGCAAAATACTGAAAGACGCAGGAAGCATCAAAAGCAGCTGGAGGGAATACACAGAGTCACTGTACCAAAAAGAATTGGTTGATGTTCAGCCATTTCAGGAGATAGCATATGATCAAGAACAGATGGTATTGAAAGAAATCCAAGCTTCACTGAAGGCATGGGTGAAAAGCCAGGCTCCAGGAATTGATGGAATACCAATTGAGATGTTTTAACAAATTGATGCAATGCTGGAAGTGCTCACTTGTCTATGCCACGAAATTTGGAAGACAGCTACCTGGCCAACTGACTGGAAGAGGTCCATACTTGTGCCTATTCCAAAGAAAGGAGATGCAACAGAATGTGGAAATTATTGAACAGTATCATTAGTAATCACATGCAAGTAATTTTGAAGATAATTAAAAAACGGTTGCAGCAGTATGTCAGCAGGGAACCTCCAGAAATTCAAGCCAGATTCAGAAGAGGACGTGGAACGAGGGATATCGTTGCTGATGTCAGATGGATCTTGGCTGAAAGTGGAGAATACCAGAAAGATATTTACCTGTGTTTTATTGACTGTGCAAAGGCATTTGACTGTGTGGATCATAACAAAGTATGGATAACACTGTGAAGAATGGGAATTCCAGAACATTTAATTGTGCTCATGAAGAACCTGTACATAGACCAAGAGGCAGTTGTTCCAACAGAACAAGGGGATACTGTGTGGTTTAAAATCAAGGAAGTTGTATGGCAGAGTTGTATTCTTTTACTATACTTACTCAATCTCTAGTTGAACTAATAATCAGAGAAGGTAGACTGTGAGGAACGGACATCAGGACTGGAGGAAGATTGATTAACAACCTGCGATAGCAGATGACATAACCTTGCTCACATAAAGTGAAGAGGACTTGAAGCATGTACTGATGAAGATCAAAGACTGCAGCCTTCAGGATGGATTACACCTCAACGTAAAGAAAATAAAAATCCTCATAACTCAGCTACTAAGTGTCATCAGATAAATGGAGAAAATATTGAAGTTGTCAAGGACTTCGTTTTCCTTGGCTCCACAGTAACGCCCATGGAAGCAGCAGTCAAAAAATCAAATAACGTATAGCATTGGGCAAATCTGCTGCAAAAGATCTCTTTAAAGTGTTAAAAAGCAAAGATGTCACTTTGAGGACTAAGGTGCCCCTGACCCAGGCCAGGGTGTTTTCAGTTGCTTTATATGCATGTGAAAGCTGGACAATGAAATAGGAGGACCAAAGAAGAACTGATGCCTTTGAATTGTAGTGTTGGCAAAGAATGTACCATAGACTGCTGGAAGAACGAACAAATCTGTCTTGGAAATGATACAGCCAGAACGCTTCTTAGAAGGGAGTATGGCAAGACTTCATCTTACGTACTTTGGACATGTTATCAGGAGGGACCAGGCCCTGGAGAAGGGTGTCATGCTTGGTAAAGTAGAGGATCAGTGAAAAAGAGGAAGATTGTCAAGGAAATGGATTGACAAAGTGGCTGCAAGAGTGACCTCAAACATAGCAATGATTGTGATAGTGCAGGACCGGGCAGTGTTGTGTTCTGTTATACATAGGATCGTTATGAGTCGGAACTGACTCCACGGCACCTAACAACAACAGCAGCTTTCTCAGTTGTAGTGTGCTGATAACACCTACCCACTCACTAACACTCTTATAAAGTTACTGTATAATTCAGACATTTTCTCTGATTTTCGTGTTAGGTTTTATATTTTATTATACACGTGATAAAATATGTTATATTGGTATTGGAGATTTTTTTTAGTGTTCAGTGATAATTACCAGTGTAGTATTTAGAAGCTTTAGTGTGTTACTTCTACCCAATAAATTCTATTTATGGAAATATTTCTTACTCTTTCCTCAATTTGGTAACCACTATAATTTGTGTCCCTTACTCTGAGTTTGCAAAGCAGGACATCCAGTTAGAAGATTTTAGCACAAAATGAGAAGTACTTATTTTTTTCTTTAAAATGGTAGCTGTATAAGTATAAATCTTTTAATTGTCCTTTTTTTTTCTGGGTGTTTTAAATAATAGATTCTTTATACAATTGCATATGTACGAGTGGATGAACATACCATGGTGATCCAGAGGATATTTGTCAAGACTGGATAAACCATGTATCACATTGATTGTAGAGGTTAGTAGATTTGGTTTCTTAGGATATGTGCATTTTTTTGAAGTAACATTTAAAAATGCATAGGTTATCAGGTAGCAATTTCCTACCAAGACTTTCATGAGTTTATTTATTTTTTTTCTTCTTTAGTTATCCTGAGTCAGGAAGTTCATGATAGTTTGTATATGCCTGACACCTCTATTCTTTGTGATGATAAATATAAATTAAAAAAAATTAATGAGAGAAGAGAAAAAGATAAAAATTGAAGATGTTTCTTAGCAGTGTGCACAAGGAAAAGACAGTGAGTGTTAGTTTACAAATAGCGTTGTCTGTCGCACCACAAAAACTAATTTTACATGTTACAGAAATGTTTTTGTGAAACTAGTTCTTTATTTGTGAAAAGAGAGTATATAGAGAGCATATAGAGGCATAGTCATGCTAATTGAATGCTCCTAATTCTGCCATTTTGACATGTGCTGTGTGTAGGGTTGCTATGAGTTGGAATCGACTTGATGGCATTGGGTTTAATTTTATTTTTGGTGATGGAAAATCACTTAATTGTACTTCATTCTGAGGCAAAATGGGAGCATGATGTCAGTTTCACTCTTGGATGATGTTAGATGGTTCTCTGAAACTCTGGAAGTTCAGCTTGTAATTCTCTGATACTATATCCAGTGAGTACTTAGGATTTTGTAGTATCAATCCAAAGGTACATTTTGTTGCAATCTTCTAATTTAGCTCCTCCCCCCATTGCATTTCTACTGTGTATATTGCTGCTGATAGTGTATGATATCTTAATTCATTTAGGTGGAAATTTGAGGGATTACATGAATGAAATTTTTTATAAACCACAGTTCAAATTTAGAATAAATTGTGAGTGATTTTTGCTATTTCACTTATCTTTATTCTTTAGGTGTGTACAGAAATGGAAAGTTGGGAGGTGGAAAGAATTGTCTAGAAGGAAAATGGGGACGTTGTTTATTCTCTCCTAGATTATTTTGGTTTTAGAGCTTTTGGGACTGTGAAAGATGTATTAATGTCGTTGTGATATTTTACCTTTTTAAAGGTAAGCAGATCAAACCATACATAGTGGGATTTAAATAGCGATAAAAAAGAACATTCTGGAGTTTACACAGCCACATAAGTATTGTCCTTCTAAGTAATTAGGTACTTTGGGTGGACCTTAACGATCATATGTTTAACTTTTATGCAGTCTGAACTCTTGCATAGTATGTATTATCTCCCGTAAACTGACTTTCATAAACTGAACTAATCCTTCTGCTTCCTAACACTGATTTCTAACTGGGTGTCAGCCAGCTTCAGTCTCTGGAGTAAAGGGCCTCCTTGGGAGGTGGGGGTGTTGGTAGGCCTCAGTGCCATCAGGAGTCTAGCACTTATTAAAACTAGGGTATAAACCAGGGCTGCTGTTTATACCTGGCCCAGCCCTGCCACACTACCCCTGTGACTTCCCTCCCTCTGTGTGTGTGTGTGTGTGTGTGTGTGTGTGTTTGTAGGGGGAGTAGGGAGTGACATAGGGAAGGGTAGCCTTGCTGTAGGCTATGCAGGGTTCGTAGAGGGCTTAAAGTGTGTGTAGGGTATGTGTAGAGGGTGTGTGTAGAGGGCGTATGTAGAGGGTGTGTGTGCGTGCGCGCGTGCGTGTGTGTGCGCGCGTGCACGCTTAAAGTAGCCTGCATGCATATGTAGGAACTTAGGACTTCTGAAGCAGAAGGTGAAGAAAGACGCCTTTCCTCTTCCCTGCTCAAAGGGTCTACTGACGTACATCTTGATGCAGGGGTTTCTAGACTGGGGCATTGCCTGGGCCCTGAGGGGAAGACTGGTAGGCCAGTAGATTTGGAGGTGGCCTGTCTGATTGCCTTAGCTCTCAGAGGAGAGGGTACTAGCAGGGACTGCATCAGCAGGGACCTCTTTTGGCCTCTTGGGATGCCTTAGCTGGAGGGAGGCAACACCCACTAGAACCACAATCGGTTATCTTTTTCCCCTCCCCACTCACGATACCTGTGTTTACTGCTCTTCTGACATTCTCCTTTTAGGCCCATTTGTATTCAATGTGTTCCTTAATAAAAGGTGTGTTGGGGATGGGTGACAAGCCTGTATTTAAAGACAGTCCAAGAGTAGATACCAAATTTCTAGACATTAGATTTTGCCAAGAGTTAGAGTGGCATTTAGTGAATTGAAATGGTATTTAGAAATTAGTAGATGAAACGGAATTTAATTACCAGTTAGTACCTGGTTAGATTTATAATTCTGAAAGAGACATGATGGATCATCACAGGATTCCTCTACCGGAAAATGTTTTTGAGTATTACTCAGGTAGGGCTTCTTTATCCTTTGTAGTTTAGCCTCAGACTCCTAATTGCAGAGATTATCAAAGTCCAGCGTGCCCATCCCCCCCTTCCAGTTTTTGTGAATTTCCTATAATTTAGTTCCTTACGTTTTTCTTAGCTTCTGGAATCCCATTTCTGAAGTGCTGCTTTGGTTCCACTCATGTCAGCCTAGAAACAAAACCCACTTGTTTTCACTGATTTCTGCAAAAACAGAACAAAACAAAAACCTGTCTTCTCGAGTATTTCAGGAGTTAATTTTTGAAGAAGCGGTGAGGCATGGGAAAGCCCTTGCCGTAGAGTACTTGGTTTTCTGCTGTTTCTCTCTTTTTTTTTCCTCTCCCTCTTCTCACTGCCTTAGCTGTCACACCCGTCCTGAGGTCCAGAACAAGAGATTCTGCTAAACAATCAAGCCTTTTGGAATCTCTCTCTCTCTCTTTTTTTAAAACCCCCCAAACACTTGTCATGTTGTTAAAAAAAACAAAACAAAACACTGTTTTCCAAGAGATTCTGTTATTAGGTGTTATAAATTGCCACCAATGCCCTCTTTTTCCTTGCTATGGATGTTAGATGTGGAAACTCCTATATAGCTTGTCTAATGCACGAGGAATTTGTATTACATTCATTCAGCAGGTAATTGAGTAACTACTCTACAAGACACTGAGTTAAGTGCTGGGGTACCTGAGAGTATATGGCTTCTCAACTTGAGGAGCTCTAGAGGTGGATGGAGACGAATGAGTAGGCAGCTGGGTGGAGTCAGATTCACATCACACCTCAAGGGAGAGTTACAAAGAAGGTCTGTTGGAGTCTGTAGGGCCGGGATCCCATTGGGGGTGGGTAGGGGAAGGGGCTCTGTAAAGCATATGGTATTTGAGCTGGACCTTGAGTGGGTGGATTTGGATGTGTGGAGATGATTGGGAGAGGTTAGGAGAGTATTCTGGGTTGAGGGACTTGCTTGACCAAAAGATTTGGGCCAGGAGAACTTACTGTACATTTAAGAAGCTGTTGTGATTTGGATGGCTGTTGGAGAGTGATGAATTATGTGATTAAGGTGGTCCCTTGGGTCTAGATTGGTTCACTCTTAGGAAGGATTCCTTCTCTGTTATTTTCTTTCCACGTACAACTATCGTATACATATGATGTAAACCTGGGCAGTGTTCTTATCTCTTTCATTTTTATTCTTTATGCCTATGACCACCAAGCCCTAGCACATAGTAGGTATTTAATAAATACTTGAATGAGTGTTTGAGTGATCTAGATGGGGAGTGAATGCTTCACAGTGAAAATAGGAGGGTGCTGGGCTTTGAAGGAGGAAGAGAATTTGGATGAGGTGGTAGGGTGAATTGCATTTGACACCTTAGACATTAGCTTCTTATTCACAGTAGTGAGCTTTCTCTAGTGTTGTTTTCTGGCCTTTGAGTTTGTACATGTTTCCATTTTGTCATAAATACTGCCTAAATGAGACTAACTCTTATGAATCTCTGGGTAGTCTCTCTAACAGGGCTCCCTGTGTAAGATATAGTATGTATAGTATAAGTGCTCTATAGAAAATAAGGATCATTTTTGTAGACAGTTGCATGGTGTAGGCAAGGACCCTAAGACTAAAGGTCAGAAGACTCTATTACAATTCTTGCTCTGCTGCTAATTACCTCTGTGCCCTTAGAGGTGTCCTTAACAATTGCTGTGCTTTTTATGTTAAACCATCTTTCAGCCCTCTCCAGTTCTCTAATTCTAATACAAATCTTTTCTTTATGCAGGTTTCAAAATTTTTTTTTCTTGCCTTGAGTGATAGTTACATGGGTGTTTATAATAATCTATTAAACTGTACATTTATGTTTTGTTCATTTTTCTATGTTTTACTTCACAATGAAAAAGGAAAAAAAAACAAAAACAAACAAACTCACAAGAAACCAGGTTTCCTATATTCCTCCTCCATGCAAAAAAAAAAAAAAATAATTCTAGATGGATCAAAGACTTAAATGCAGAAAGCAAAATCATGACAGTACCAGAAGAAAACATAGATAAATATATGTGTTAGAGTCCTCAAGACCATCTACCCCCAAGTTTGATGATTCACTAGGAGGACTCATAGGACTTAGTATATAGTCATACTCATGGTTAGGATTTTAAGATTTATTACAGCGAAAGAGTACCAAGCAAAATCTGAGAAGGAAAAGGCATGTGGGGGTGAAGTCTCGCAGAAGCTAGGGGCGAACTTCCAAGAGTTTTTGCAGTGGAGTCACACAGGACACACTTCATTCCACCAGCAGTGAGTTATGACAGCATGGGTGAAATGTTGACTACCAGGGAAGCTCATTAAAGCCTCAGTGCCCAGGGTGTTTACTGGGGGCTGTTCACATGAACACCTTCCACGTAGCACATACTAAAACTCCAGATTCCCAGAAGGAAAGCAGGTGTTCAGCATAAACCATGTTGTTTGTACAGACGGTTTAGGCACAGTGAACCTTTCTTACTAGTTCTGGGGATGGTGGGAACCCACCTAAAATCCAAGTTCCCAGACACCAGTCAAGGACCAGCCTTGCAAGCAGGCCTTTCTAAGGATAGTGGTCTCAGGCCTGCTATGTTAACTCCTTTCTGCACAACATACTGTTTTTTTATAATCTTCAAATGAAAAAGGCATTTCTAAGCATAACTAGAAACTCAGAAGCCATAAAAGGGAAGAACGGTAAATTTAACTATATTAAAAAACTTAGATAAGGAAAAGAAAAAAATGCTATAGAATCAGAAGGCAAACTATGAAAAAGTATTTGCAATGTGAAAGAGAAGGGGGAAAGTTTTTCCTAATGTAAACAGCTTTTGTAAATCAGCAGCTCAAAAGAATAATGGGTGTTTACTGAAGATAATATGAAAACGCCCACTAGATATTTGAAGAGATAGTTTGGTTCAATAATAAAACTGATATAAAGTAAAAACAACAGTAGGTTTCCCCCCCCCCACCTATTCTATTCAGCTAAAATTGATTACTCAGTGTAGATGAGGGTATAGGGAACTTACATACACTGCTGGTGGTGTGTAAATTAGTACAACCTTTTTGAAGGACAATTTTCCAAAATCTGTTAAACTTTATGACAGTCCATTTGACTCAGCAGTTCTGTTTCCAGGGTTTTAGGTTACAGAAGCCCATACAAGCATACAGATATATATGGATAAGGATGTTCTTTGGAACATTGTTTGTACTATGACAAAACTGGTAATAACCAAATAGAGGGTTAGTTAAATAAATTACCATTCTTCCATAGACTAGTTTACCATGTAGCCCTTATCAGTTAGACCTTTATGTGCTGCTATGGAAAAATATTTGAGATACACGTATCCCAACTTTTTTTTTGGTCAGGGGGAGAGCCAAGTTTTTTGTTTATTTCTTGCATTTGAAATATTCTTCAATGGCATCATTGGCCTGAGATTTCTTTGCCATAGTCCTTCACAACCACACAACTGTTTTATGGGGTTCCCCTCCGTAATTTTGCAGCATCCTTCCCGCTCCCCTGGTTTCTTGTTGTCATCAGCCTTAGTTAGGTTGATGTGTTCATCACAAAGTGTTTCTACCAACACAGTTGCACAGTTGGACGCAGACACGCAAAGACTGGCATGGTGCTTGTCTAAGGCTTTGGCAGCTTCGCCAAATCCCTGTGCTAGGCAGTGCTGGATGAGAGCGGTCTTCAGCACCTCTTGTAAAGCCGCATAGTGTCTTTTATCCCTCCAGCAGCAGTGCCTTCCTGGGCCCTGGTGTCAGGTTTAGGGTTGAGCCGAGTGTTGAACACACCGGGGCCTTTGAATCTGCACAGATCAGCAGTGGCAGAGAAGGAGCCCAAATTTTTAAAAATGTAGTTCATTTGGTATTAAAACCAGACCTGATTGGATATGAGGCTCTTTATAATTTTTGTTTATTCTGCTTAGTGTGAGTATTCATATGCTTTCTTGTATTTTATTATGGATATTGCCCTAGACCCCATGGGTGGTTGGGGTTATTTGAAATACGCAGCACATACACTATGTTATCTTAGTCTTTTCTTTGTTTTTCATGACCTTGGCAGTCTTGAGGAGTACTGGCCAGGTATCCTGTAGAATGTCCCCTGATCTGAGTTTTTTCTGTTGTTTTACTCATTATTAGACTTGGGTTATGGGTTTTGGGGATGAATACTACAGAGGTGAAATGCTCTTGTCACATTCTATTAAGAGGTACATGATATACACATGACATTATCAGTGATATTAACCATCATCACTTGGTTAAGATAGTATTTCTTAGGGTTCTCTACTGTAAAGTTAATATCATTTCCTTTCCCTACATTATTTTTTGGAAGCAAGTCACTAAGTCTAGTCTACCCTCAAGGTTGGTAGGGTAAGAATTAAGCTCCATTTCTTGTGGGATTGAATATCTACGTGTATTATTTAGAATTCTTCTGTAAGAAAGAGTTGTCTCTTCCCCCCAATTCATTATTCAGTCATTTATATCCGTGTGGATTTATATTTATTTATTTTATGTTTTGGGTCATAAGCCAATACTATGTTGTATATTTTGTTGTTCACATTTGGCCATTAAGGGCTCTTTGAGCTTGGTTCCTGTGTCCCTTTGACATGCCCAGTGCCCCACTTCCTTTCTGGTCCTAGAGGATGCTTTGGGCTCATCTTGTATTTTCCACGCACCAACCCTAGAATCATCCATTTTTCCAAGGACTTCTGCTTCCTTTTATTGAAGAATGGTATTTAAAAACCAAGATCTGGGTGCTGGGTTTGGTCAGTGAACAGAGCTAGCCTCTCTCTCTTTCTGTGTGTGTGTGTGTGTGTGTGTGTGTGTGTGTGTGTATACATATATGTATATACATACACACACGCATACGAACTACTTCCTTTAAAAATCATTATGGAAAATTTCAAGCATATATAAAAGTACAGATTCACAGTATCTGTCATTCAGCATGAACAATTATTAATTAGTGGTCAATATTGGTTTCATTTATATGACCCCACGCACTGTATTTCCCCCATTATTGCACCTAAAGTATTAACAATAATTAATATCAAATATCCAGTCAGTTGCATTGGTTGATGTATTGCTTAAGCCTATAGATTCCCTCCTTACCTCTGCCTTTCCCCCTCTCTTCCCCTCTTGCAATCTTGTAGTATATTTGAAGAAACAGAGTTGCTTATTTTATAGTTAATCACAGTTTGGTTTTGCTGAGAACTCCTCATGGTGTTGTTTAACATGTTTCTATCACAGTGGTTTTTCTTGGTGGAAACTTGTGCCTCACTTTCTTGTTAGGTAACCCCAACGTAGTAATGGGCAGTGATTCTGTCTTGGGAGAAATTTCATGATTAAGCTGATTTTACCAAAAATGTAATTGTCCTTGACTTCTGATTAAAGTTCTTCTGCCTTGCTCTGCTAGTTATGTCTAGAAGTCACCTTCAAAAGTTTTGTATCCTTTCTAGTATTCAAGTCACTTAGAAAAACTGTATAACTTGTATGTAGGAGAGAATTTTGTTATTCTTGCCATGACCTGGACAGTTGTAAGACATTAGAATTAGCTAGTGTTTCATAGCTGTGTCAGAATCATCTGCATACAGGGCCAGCTGTGGTTAAATCTCTGATGAAAGGATCTGCGATCCAGAAATACAGGGTTAAGCTATAAAAATTACCGGTCGTGGCTATGTTTGATTTGCTAGGTTCTCTTTTTTTTCTTGTTTGTATTGTAGATCAGCTTGAACGGGTCTTTTTACGACTTGGCCATGCTGAAACAGATGAACAGTTACAGAATATTATATCTAAATTCCTTCCTCCTGTTTTGCTCAAACTGTCTAGCACCCAAGAAGGCGTACGGAAAAAGGTAAGTATGTTGGGCTAGTTGGGGGAATTGTGAATAAATGAATATATATTATGAAGTGATTTTTCTGTTCTCATTGTTGAAATTTAGGTTTATGATCCTTATTATGACCTTTCTAAATGGAGGGTAAGTCTTAGGACCAGCTTTCATGGTTTGCTTAAGCAGCTTTTGTATGCTTAGCACAGCTGCATTTAGTACCAACTATATACTTGGCATCAGTGCCAGATATAAATAAGATAATTATTCTGTCATGTATGGAGACTTGATCTTCATACATTCCAAAATAATTAACGGCTTTCTGGATGTCTGCCCTGAGAGGGATTCTGCATCCTGATTTGAGTTCATTGGGGAAAGAGTATCTTTATGAATGTCTGTTATGTGTGCAGGAAGGAATGGGATATTCTTGTCCCATATTTGACTGTACCATGTACTGGCTCAGTATCCTTGAACAGATCACTTCACTTTCCTGAGCCTCTACATCCTCGTTTGTAAAGTGGGAGTGACAATACCACGTCACTGGTTGTTGTAAGGATCAGATGAGATAAGGAATGCAAAATGCTATGTGTAAGTGTCTAGCCCATAGAAATAGCTTGATAAATGTCAGCTGTTATTATCAGTATTCATTTAACAAACACTGATTATAGGTTTGTTTTCATTTTTACACTTATTTCACCTATTTCATCGCTACTGCTCTGGATTCCTCTAAACTTTTGCTGTCATTTTCCCTGGACATCCCTACAGCTCTCTTTAATGCCTGCTCTGAGGCTAGATAGAGCACACATTTCAGAAGTGATGGAGAATAGTGTAGGCCTGGCCCTCCAGTGTAGGTGAGGCTAAAAATCTAAAGCCTCTGATGAGACTTTCTAAATCTTATTTTCTAATGCTCAGTTTCTAATTTCTCTTAGCAGATAGTCTGATCTGTTATAGTAAGATTGAGGCCCTTAGACATAAGCGTCTGTACTTTCCTTTCTGTTCTCGGGAATTGTCAACATGTCACCTTCTATTTTGGCTCTTTTTTCCCACATGAAAGAGAGGAAGGTTGTTATTTCTTTCTTAAAATTCTTTAGTTGTATCAGTGGATCTTCAGAATAAAGTAAAAATTTCTCAGCATTGTCCCCGAATCCTTTTATAATCTGTATGCTACTTTTATTACTCCGTGCTTCAGTCAGATGCAATATGCCGTTCTTTTACACCCCTATCTTCTTACAGCAGATTCTCTGCTTGAAATTTACTTGGTTTTCAGGACTTAGTGTTCCTTTTACTTCCTCCATCCATGAAGTCCTTGATCTGACAGTTACTTTCTCCTCTTGAAACCCATACTATCTTGTCCATTTCTCTTCTTGTGATATTCATGGTATGTTATAATCATTTGTTCACAGGTCTTCCTCTTGGAGACTATGCCTCAGTCTAGACATGTCTTGGATCTCAGCTTTGATTAAATGAAGGACATTGTAAAACTAGATTCACTAGTAAAATCCTGGTACAGGGATTCTTGGAATAGCATTTTGAACAAGACTGTGATATTGTATACTTTCTGGAATGTCAAAGTTACATCCTTTAAAAGAACCAAGTAGCCACTATTCACTAAAGTAATATCTGGGAAATGAATTTAAGATATGGCTGATAACTTGAGTTCATACCTCTCTGTATTTTAGGTAATGGAACTGTTGGTCCATCTGAATAAGCGTATAAAAAGCCGCCCAAAAATACAACTCCCAGTAGAGACACTATTGGTTCAGTACCAGGATCCTGCTGCAGTTTCCTTTGTCACAGTGAGTGTTATCTTGAAATATTTTCTGCTTTAAAGTAAGTTTTCTTTCATGATGTTTATTAGAACTTATCAGTATATTGGCAAGCTTAGAATTTTACTTTAGAATACTTCTAAAGGAACATGTTTTCTCTTTAAATGACACACTTTTTCTACTGAATATGAATCCAAAGGAAATAACCACCTTTAAAGGAAATGGTAGGAATAGGGTAACGAATGACTGTTTGCATTGGCAAAAGGGATGTTAGTGAAATGACCTGTCAGGTATGTTGTATAAAAGAATGATTTGCTTCTTAGTAAAAGATTATATGAGAGCAGTCTGAATAGAGAGAAGAGGGTTATATAGCATGGGCGTGAATAAAAGATAATGAAGAAGAAACGAGGTACAATGGCAAGAACAGGTATGAAGATTTGAATTAAAAACATATTCTTAGTCTCTGATGTGTGTATTCAAAAGATATCCTTTGTAAAAGTGGAGTAAAATGAGGCTAGTAAGAAACATTCCTGTTAAGGATTTTGGATCATGTTGCTGTTTTCATGAAAATTAAATGTAAAAAATGTTGATGCTATATGATGACAAGTGATGTTCTTTTCCTGACCCTTGGGGTTCCTACCATTGAGGCAGAATCTGTTGAGTCTTACCTAACATCTGGAGTCACAAACCTTTGGAACCACCTGCTGGTCCAGACATCTATCTGTGCTTGCTGGGGACATACAGCTCTATTATAGATGTTCTTTGCTTTAAGCAAATAGAAACATTGTATGCCAGTAAAACTTTGCCTAGTAAAATGTATTTAAAAGAATAATCTTATAAAGCTTATTCTAAAATGAATCCTTTATAAAAGCAAATCATATCTTTATTTATCTTATGTGTAAATCTGGATATGCATTTATGGGTTTGCTTAAAATGCAGCATTCCCATGAATTATAGTGATACAAATACTTCCACAGCACTCACTTCCCTTCTCTTCCCTTCACTTCCCAATGCCATCATCCATTGACGTGTTCTTGGAGTTGAGGAATACAGAATGTTGTGGTATACTAAGGTTGTTTTAGTAACTGACCAGTTGGGAAATGGCAGCCTAGGGTTTAACAAGCCAGTGTCCTCCTAGCTTGTAAGGATTAATGCAGCTTTGGGAGATCTGATGCTAATGCATCGTGTAGATTTAGATAGGTTAAATGATTACTTGCTTCTTCTCAGTGATAAGTGATTGCATATATGAGTGCTTTAGATTAGGTCATGCTTCCTCATAGGAAGCCCATCTTAAAGCGAGCATTTTGAACAAGTGGGACTAGAATTCTTCCTGCAATGTGTAGTAGCTGCTCAGGTAGTCAACACGTAGAGAGAAGATGATTCATGTTTGTGAGTTCTTTGTTATAGCCGTAACTCCTTAAGTTATAAACCATATGTTTTCATTGAAATTGTAGAGTATTTCTCTCACACTCACTTGCTTTTTTCTTATTGCGTTAGAATTTTACTATAATTTATGTTAAGATGGGCTATCCTCGCCTACCAGTAGAGAAACAATGTGAACTCGCCCCTACGCTTCTTACTGCCATGGAAGGGAAGCCTCAGCCACAGCAGGATAGGTATGATTTCCTCAGTTATTTCCTTACGTGCAGGAGTCAGCAATTGCCTTTCAAGAATAGTTCCGCACATTTGGTTTCCCTTGGTCAAATGTGAATGCTTGAGCCCTTTTAGCTGACAAATAATTGCACCTTCTGTTGTCCCTCAAAGTTACTGTTTTGTTAATACTACTATAAAATTTCTTGATGTGAACACAATTGAAAATGTGCAGAACTAATCCAAAGGTAGTATATTTTTGGCAGTTATTTTGAAGCAGCTAATTTTATGTGATTGCAAAAATTAGAATTACAAAAGGCTTTTCATGAAAACATTTCTATCTTGGAGGATATAAAATTTCAGAGCAGTTTAGAAAACAGAGCACTTGTTTGTATTAATAATATGGACTAGGGAGGTGAAGAGGTTTAGATGGTAGCACATCCTTTGTTTCTCAGTTTAGCCAAAAGTTCTGCATTTCATTTCTTTAGTGATGAGAATCGTAATGATGAGTATAGAAATCATGGAGGAAAGATAGAGATAAATAATATGTTTAGTTCATTTTTCAGAGCATATTGTTTTTTAAAAGAAGGATAATACAGATGTTTACAGGTAAAATTAATAAACATTGCAAGCACTGTTTGAAATTGTTTTCATGTATTGTAAGAGTATCAAAAAGTATAGTGAAAGGAGGTACTGAAGCTGTGTTACTTAAATTTACACAGTAGAAGTTTTGGTATTGTAGTCAATATCGACATTGATTTTGAATTTCTTTAGATTTCGAATAACTTCAGTTTAATTAAATGTATAGGAAAGAAACGTTTAACTGGAAGGGCATATTATAAATTGAACTTTACCTAAGATTGAATATAGAACCTCTTATGGTAACTTGAGATATTAATATTGAGCCCATATTAGGTGTGTTTTTTTTTTTTTCAGGTGTTTTTAGAGGTGAGCCAGATTGGCTGAATGCTTATCCGTCAATATCCTGCACTTTGAATAAGAAAGAAATCTAGACCAGTCCCTAGATTAGGGTTTTATAAATTAAAGTTATTGAAAATGGATGGCTCTTACTAAACTGCCAGTTTTTGTTGTATGATTTTTCTTTGTTATTTGCATGTATAAAATCTTATTTTTTTAAGTAGTTGCAATAAATGTAATTGTTTTTTCAGCTTAATGCATCTTTTAATACCAACCCTTTTTCACATGAAATACCCTGTTGAATCATCAAAATCAGCTTCTCCATTTAATCTTGCTGAGAAACCAAAGACTGTGCAGCTGCTTTTGGACTTCATGCTAGATGTCCTTCTGATGCCTTATGGGTAAGTTAAAAGACAAAACTAGCCAACCTTGTTCTCAATTGCTCTTACTTTGTGATGATAGGAAACCCTGGTAGCATAGTGGTTAAGAGCTATAGCTGCTAACCAAAAGTTTGGCAGTTTGAATCCACCAGGCGCTCCTTGGAAACTCTCCGGGGCAGTTCTACTCTGTCCTGTAGGGTCGCTATGAGTCGGAATCGACTCAATGACAACGGGGTTTTTTTTTTTTTTTTTTTTTGGTGGTGGTAAGTACTGTTTTAGGTGATTCAGCTCTCACTTGTAAGTAGGTGAGTCTCACGTCTTTAGCTGCAGCGCTGACCTCTTCTAAACTCTGCACCACTGTTTATTGGCCTTATTGGTGGCAGAGTTGCTGCTGTGATTTCAGAGTTGACCCATCTCAGTTGAAATCTGTCTTTCCCCATGAAAATAATTCCCCTTCTTTAGTTACTATCAGTGCTATGATGATTGTTCTACCTAACTAGGCATACAAGTGTAAATTGTCTCCACCTTTTCCTTGTTGCCACAACATCCGATTAATTACTGAGCTCTTGTTTCTCCTTTTTTGATGTGTCTTAGAGCCAATCCTACTGTTGCCATCTAGTTTTGTCTTTTTTTCATCTCATCACGATTTTTTTCTTAGTGGCTACTTTTCAAATCCTTGCTGTAGAGTTTTTTTTTTTTTTTTAATTTACTGTGGTAGAATATATATAAGGGGCCCTGGTGGCACAATGGTTAAATGCTTGGCTGCTAACTGAAAGGTTGGCGGTTTGAATCCACTGGCAGCTCCAAAGGAGAAAACACCTGGTGATCTGCTCCCATATAGATTATAGCCTAGGAAACCCATGGGGGCAGTTTTACTGTCATAGAGTCTCTATGAGTTGGAATCAACTTGACAGCACACAACAGCAACAAAATATATATAACAAAAAAATTGCCATTTTAACCATTTTTAAGTTTGCAATTCAGTGACATTAATCATATTCACTATGTTGTGCAACCATCACCACTGTCATTCCAAAAGTTTTTGGTCACGCTAAATGGAAACTCAGAGCTGCTTAAGCAGTTACTTCCCATTCCCCCTCTCCTCTCAGCCCCAGGTAAACATTAATAACATTTTGTCTCCATGCCTTTGCCTATTCTATAGATATTTCATGCAAGTGGGATTACATAATATTTGTCCTTTTGTATCTGACTTATTTCACTTATAATGTTTTTAAGGATAGTCTGTCATAGCTGTATCAGAGCTTCATTTCTCTCTGTGACTAAATGATATTCCATTGTATATATATGTATTTTGTTGATCAGTTCATCTGTTGATGGACACTTGGATTGTTTCCACCCCTTGGGTATTGTGAATACTTCAGTGAACATTGATGTACTAGAGTTTTCTTTTTTTAAAACATAGATCTTACCAGGATATACCTTAAAATCTGTAGACTATCATTTTCAGCCTTAACATGTATTTCATGCACTCTTACGGATCTTTGCCTTTTTTTTGGTTGTTGTTGTGCTTTAAGTGAAAGTTTACAATTCAAGTTAGTCTCTCATACAAAAATTTATACATTGTTACATGACCCTAGTTGCTCTCCCTATACTGTGACAGGCCTTTTTTATTTTAAGCGGATGCAGTTCTTTTTGCTTAGAATGCTTTCCCATATAAAAAAGAGAAAGAAAAGAACAAACAAACAAACAAAAAACACTTGGAAAAAGCCCCCCAGACTAGTTTAGATGTTACCTAGGTGTGCCTCTGATGTAAATTTCCTGCCCTAGGCTGACTTAATTGCACTATCTTCTGAATCTTCATAGCATTGAACATACACATATCTATGTTGCCCTTTGTGTTTTTATTGCATCATTGACATGTCTGTCTTCTCTAATAGATTGTGAACTCCTTATTGTTAAGAGCTGGTTTTTCTATCTTTGGTCTTTGGTATAGTGCCCAGGCTGTGATCTGCCTCCAGCTTACTTATTTTCTAGGTTGTCCTGCTGCCAGATGAATTTTCCTAAAATGGTGCTTTCATTAGGTTTCTTCCCTGATCAAAAATGCAATATAATATACACTATAAGCTTGGCATGTGGGGCTCCTTATCATCTACCCCTCAATGCAGACATAGGAGAGTTCACGCTATATGATTTCTTGCCTCTCCAGTTTGCCCTCCTCCTCCTCTCCCTCTAGTTGGTTGCTTTAATTCTGTGGCCCAGATACTCCATGTTCACGCCCACCACTTCTGCCATTTCTTGTCTTATTTCTCTGCAGTTTGTCATCTGATAAAATATGTCATCAAATGTTGATACGTGTGTGTTATTATTGTCTCAGCTTGTTCCTGATGGCAGGGTCTCGGTCTTAAGTTCCTTATATTCCGTTGTCTTGTGCTTAGCATGATGTTCTGCACAGTGTTAGATGTTCAGTAGGTATTGATTGATTGACGTAATGTCACCAGTCTTGCTATAACTTGGAAATAAATTAAAACCTCCTCTTATAGTTGTTAAATTAGAGGAGATCCAAAATTAGCAGATGACTATAGCTTTGGTAAGTAAACCTTGAAATCTAAATTTAATTTAGGAACATAATGTACTGAAGCCAGTGACTCTTCACATTTTTCTTACCAATGAGAACTTGCCTTGTTTACGTAAAAATTTGAATTACTTCCTTAATGAGTATTGCATTTTTTTAATAGATGAATTTAGGAATTGAATGAATATGGCATATAAGTAATACGGAATAATTTGCTTTGCCATCAGGCTTCAAGTGTTGTTTTTTTAAATTTTTACTATAAAGGTTATTTTATTTTAATATCCAATATGATAATGGAGCTAATCAGCATAGAACTTTAGAGTTGGAAGGGTTTTGCATGAAAATTTATATAAAATTTTCATTTTGTAGATGAGAAATACTAGTTTAATTGGATCAAAATGAATTTACCAGAATTCTTATTTCTAATCTACAGGAGCTAAAAATGAAGTAGGATAGTAAATAAATAGGTATGAAGGGCTTTGAACATAAAATGGGGAAGGCTCATACTTACCTTGTTTAGCATTCCCACTTTGTGCCCCCTCCCCTTTTCCCCCATTTTTAGGACTTTGTGCAACAAAGCTTTCTCTCTGTTTGTCAGTTGAAAACTCAGAATGCAATGGGTCCCTAGAGACTTACAGAACAATAGTTCATAGACTGGGAATAAATAGTATACATTCATTGTTGATATTAATTTGCTAAAGATATAGATACCATTTTTAGATATCTTTAAAAATTTTCTTTATGATAAAATCTTACTTTCAAGTGTTTATTTTTCTAGAAAAGTCCTATGGGAGGAAGTATCATACAATTGAATGTTTTACACATGGGCGTTTTATTCATGTGTTTTTGTAGAGGTTAAAATTTATTTCCCTTCCAGATATGTGTTAAATGAATCCCAGAGTCGCCAAAACTCATCTTCGGCACAGGGTTCTTCTTCAAATAGTGGAGGAGGTTCTGGAATCCCACAGCCGCCTCCAGGAATGAGCTTTTATGCAGCGAAGCGAGTTATTGGTGATAACCCGTGGACACCCGAACAGTTGGAACAGGTATCACACTAATGGCTTGCTCATAATGGAACTTAATCCCGTACACTTGTCCCTGTGAAATTCATGGAAGCATGCCTAACATGATGCTAGTATATTCAGACTCGAATGAATTATGTTTGAAAGGAGCAGTTGATGTCCTGTGTTCTCGTTATGTCAGTTATTTATTAAAGCCCTAGGGAAAAGGAGGAGTGGGAAATGCTCTTTAGTTTGTCAGATATTGCTTACATATTTCAGATATAAAACAACATACTTATAAATGAGAATACTTAACTTCTTTCATTTTAGTTTTTAATTAATAGGTTTAATAATCACTTAGCTCTTTTGGCGCAGTTAAAGTCCAATTTGTCTTATACTGCTCAACTTTTTAGGGCTGTACGGTTTGTCCAAAGTGAGGAACCCCTGTATTTCAGAAGTGGCAATGTGGGGAAAAGCATGACTCCCTTTTATATTTCTTCTTGGGAATTTAAAAATGGGCATTAAGAATTTTATTCTGGATTTAAACAGGACACAGATGCTCTCTGAGCAGCTTTTAAAAATGACTGGTGCTCTACCGAGAAGGTGCCTCACTGTGTCTGTGTCATCAGGCACCTCAGGGAAGAACAGATGAGATCAGTATGTAATTATTTTGGAATTCAAGCAACATGGGTTAGTCTCCAGTCCTTCCTTTATCTCTCCGTGGCAGTCTCAATGATTTGATCCTTTTCTTTTTGGGAATGTAAGTGACCATTGATCAAAACACTTGTCCCAGGAGAGGGAAAAAGAGGCAAGGAGGCAGGGAATTCATGCCTGTCACAAATTTATACAATGATTTGTTCAGTGAGAGTTATAATTGATTACATTTACTTCATGTTTTTCTCCTCAAACAATTATGAAAGAAAGGTCAATAGTAACAGAAGCTACTCTTTATTATGTGTGAGCTATGTGACAGGTACTATACTGAGTATTTTGAATACATTATCTCATTTAATTCTCACAGTAACTCTGTGACGTATAGACATTGTTGGTCCCATTTTGCAAAAGGAACAAAACAACCTTAGAGAGGTTAACTAAATTTCACCAAGGTCTACTCCCAGTACTAGGGTTTGAACCTAGGTCTGCTTAATAGCTAAGGCTATAAATGCTGGAGAGTAATTGTTAACTTTGCATTGTAACATTTTGTCGGTCATAATTTACTAATTTCAAAGGACCTCTGTATGCTTTTTGTCAATTTCATAATCAAATGCTAGAATGAACAGTTTAGGATTATGGGTGAAAGCTTTTCCCCCTAATTTTTAAATATCTGTTTTGTTTTACATGTTTTCTTCCATTAAAACTTTATTTTTCTCTAAAGTTTATAATCAGAAAATTCAAGTAGTACAGAACAGTTTAAAGAGAAATTTAAAATTACCTAGAATCCTGTCACCCTAGACATGTGATCATTTATTCATAGCTTGCTCTCTCTCTGTGTATGTATGTACAGATACAATTCTATATAATACATTTTTCATAAACCTATAATACATGTAGTTTACTTCTTTCATTTAACAGTATATGAGGTTTTAAAAAAGTCATCCTTCTAAACGTCTGCATAAAATTTAAATTATATGCAAACCATATAATATTTTTAAGCAGTCTCCTATTGATGGATATCTGTATCATTTTCAGTTTTCTTTGCTCATTTTTTGGTTAATCTTTGTGTTCTTGACTTCCATGACTGTCCTTTTTATGACTTAAGTAAAAGTTTAAGGCAAGCATTTTTTATGATCTGTTTGTGTATGTTTTATAATTGTATCCTTTCTTATTTAATAATTCATAATTTATATGTGCAAGAATGATTATATAACAGTTTTTTTCAAGGCAAAGATAAAATCTTAATTTTCGGGGTATTTATCCTAAATAAAGTTATCTGTAGTGAAATTCATACTTGTTTCACATTGTATGAATTTCTTAGAGATTGTCTCTTTAGTTGACATTTCATTTCAACCAGTCAATTAGATTTGAATGTTTGATTAGAATTTCACTTGCATTTAATAGCCTATGTTTGAAAATATATTTTTTGTTTTTAGTGTGTAAGAATACAGAGGACAAGAATTAGTATGTTAACAATAGAGTGAAACCCCATGGAATGTGAGTTGTTTAGTTCCTTTTGAACTGTCATAAAAATCCGTGGAGCACTTTATTCCTGATGCACTACCCTCTTACCTGGTGGTCCCACATTTGGAATTCAGGGCTTCATCACTCTAGAGAGGCTCTGTAGCTTAAGTAGAGAGGCTTTGTATCATACTGGTCTCGGAGTCAGAGAAACTTGTGTTTGATTCCTGACTTTATCACTTATTAACTATGTGTTTTAACCTCTTAAGCCTTGACTCAGTTTCCTCATCTAGAAAATGGGTATAATAATACCTATCTCATAAATTGTGAGGGTTAAATGAAATCGTGAATGTATGTGATTTAGTACAGTACTTGGGATACCCTAAGCCTAAGTAAGCTACTACTGTTTTCAATATATTAATCCTTGGTTTGTGACCACACTGATTTGTTAAACAGTGCTTTTGGTTGATATTCTTTATTTCCCTGACCACTGTTTCTCCTTCCCTTGATTTATGTGCAGTGCAAATTGGGTATAGTGAAGTTCATAGAGGCTGAACAGGTGCCTGAACTCGAAGCTGTTCTCCACCTGGTGATTGCTTCTAGTGACACTCGCCATAGTGTAGCAACAGCAGCAGACCTGGAATTGAAAAGCAAGCAAAGGTAACTGCTTTCCTTTTTAACTTTCAGAATTGAAAAGAGACTTCTGAAACGTTACTCAGCACATCTTTGTTCTTTTGGGGCTTTGTGTAATGAGGTATTCAGTAAAATAAACCCAGGAAACTCGTAATATATACAGTTTGTTAAAGAGTAGAATTCTGTATAAGACAAAGAAGAAAAGCCATTTGGAGATACAATTTAAAACTGGAATGGATTAGAAATATAATCGTAAGAAATGAGACCTTTGGCTAGGTAAATGAAGCTAAAGGAGCGATGTTAAAAAAAAAAAAAAAATCAAAACTCAGAATTCTGTTACTCATTTTTGATCCCTTCTTCTATCTCAAATCATTTGATACTGCTTTTAATAAAGAATATGTATGTATTATAGTTAATCCAGTTGAGACAGAAAATCAGATCTGTGAAAAGGGGTACTGAATAGATCCTGTTTTATACAAGGGGAAATGCAAATATTAAATAACTCATAAAATATATTCGGCATCAGAAATCAAGTTAGTGCAAAATAAAACAATGATATACCAACTTGTATCCACTGATGAAGTTGTATAACAGTTGATACATCCGTATAAGTTTCTATTGAAACTGCTACTCTTATACCCTGTTGACTAGTATTATAAATTGAAATAACTTTTGGAAAGCAGTCTGTAGTAAGTAATGAATCATAAGAATATTTATTCTCTTTTATCTAAATTTTACTTCTGGTAATTTATCCTAAGGAAATAATTCAAAATATAAAAAGGGTTATATTCAGAAAAATGTCATAAATCTGCTGGTTGTGTCATTAATTGTAGACGAGTATGGAAGCAAATTTAATTTTCCACAATAGGGTAATAGTTAAATTACCGTCTATAGCTTTATGAAATATTACGTATTTGCCAAGATAATTACAAAAATAGTATAGCAACATATAAATTGCTCCCAAGTAATGGTAAATGAATAAGGCAGAATACAAAATGGTATGTGTACTGGTTGTATATTTAAAAAATGACATGTGCTCAGACTGAACAAGAATATGGAAAAATGAAGTTATTTGATTAAAAAAATGTAATTACGGGGCAGTTCTTTCCTTGAATTTATTCGAATGCCTATAATCATGTAATAACATGCTAGAAGACAGTGTGATGTGGATATGGTAATAAAGCTTTGTAAATATTGTAATTTTTGCTCTTGAAAAATGCCAGTGCAAGTAGGTATACCAGAATGAAGGAAGTAGCTTCATTGTGGCTTAGATTACTTGTTGAAATATAAACAATGGGTGGTGGTGGGGAGGGCTTACCCACTAGAACGCCTGGGAGGCAACACAAAGGACAGTGTGTTAATCGTGGAGTTCATTCTGCACATACCTCTTTCTGATTGTATGCGTTTGGGAGGCTCACTTGACCTGGTTGGACCTTAGATTTTGGAAAATAAGAGTTGGACTAGATTGTACTTAACATTCCTCCCAACTCTCAAATTCTTTTAGCTGCTTATTACTGAATCTTTCTGGTTACCCCTTTCAGAGAATTTGGTTTTGAAGAGTCAAAAATGCTTCCTTTAAAACTTCTCATTGTCTTTGAACTAGCCCCATTCTTTATACCATGTATGAATTTGATTGTTGGAAATACAGATGTGGTGCTGAAGTGTTTTAATTAGTTTTAGTTTCATCAATTAAAAAAAGTATAAGCATTTTAAAATAAAAGGTGAGTTGAGAATAATATGTAGATCTTATTCCATTTTGACAAATAAAAAAATCCCAGAGTATTTCTTTAAGTGATGCAGCTATCTCTCTTTTTTTCTGTTGTGCTTTAGATGAAGATTTACAGAGCAAATTAATTTCTCACTGAACAATTAATATACATATTGTTTTGTGACGTTGGTTGCCAACTCCATGAGGTGTCAACACTCTCCCCTTCTCAGCCTTGGGTTCCCCCTTGCCGGCTTTCCACTCCCCTCCTGCCTTCTCGTCCTTGCCCCTGGGCTGGTGTGTCCATTCCATTTAGTCTCGTTATGTTTTATGGGTCTGTGTAATCTTTGGCTGAAGGGTGAACCTCAGGAGTGACTTCAGTACTGAGTTAAAGGGGTGTCCGGGGGCCATGGTCTCAGGGTTTCTCTAGCCTCTGTCAGACCACTAAGTCTGTTTTTTTTTTTGTGAGTTAGAGTTTTCTACATTTATCTCCAGCTCTGCCCAGGACCCTCTGTTGTGATCCCTTTCAGAGGAGTCAGTGGTGTTAGCCTGGCACTATCTAATTGTGCTGGGCTCAGTCTGGTAGAGGCTGTGGTAGGTTGTGGTCCATTAGTCCTTTGGACTAATCTTTCCCTTGTGTTTTTAGTTTTCTTCATTCTCCCTGGCTCTAGACGGGGTAGGACCAGTGGAGTATCTTAGATGGCTACTCACAAACTTTTAAGACCTCAGATGCTACTCCCCAAAGTAGGCTGTAGAACATTTTCTTTATAATCTATTTTATGCCAGTTGAGCTTGATGTCCCACAGGATCATGGTCCCCAGCCCTCAGTAATTCGGTCCCTCAGGGAGTTTGGATGAGTCTATGAAGCTTCCATGACCTTGCCTTGGTCAAGTTGTGATGCATCTATATCTTGATTTATTTCTTTGCCCAAGCACCAAACTTAGTGGTTATTCTATTGAGGAGGAATAGAGAGGGAGTGTGGTGCAGATTATATGCAGTTTTACTTTCTTATTATTCATTTCTGAATTTTTACAACAGACGCATACTCAGAAAGCTAAAAGTAGAAAGATAGGAAGGTGGTAAGTAGAAGAAACAATGAAAATTACCCTTATTAATTAACTAAAATACAATTATAGAATGTCTTTGGGGATATTCAAAGAAGAGGCAGATTGATAGACTGAAAAAAGAGCTGAATCAGAAAAGCAGTCAAAGCAGCATGGTACATGGTATATGCACAAATAGAGCATAGGTTGGAAACAACATCAAAAGGCAGAGAGAAGACAGTATGGTAAAACCTCGGCAGCCAAGTAAAATGCAGGATTGCATTATTGCTAGGTTAATAAAGTGACTGGGCTGGGCCTGCTGCAGAGGATGGGAGCCAATCACTAATCACATTATGTCCTAATTCACCTTATTGTGGGGTCTAAGTGGGAATTAGTTAGTGACTAATGGTAGCATGGCAGACATTCATGGTTCAGCGGTAGAATTCTCTCCTTCCATACAGGAGACCTGGGTTCAATTCCTAGCCAGTGTACCTTAAGCACAAACCAAACCAAACCCGTTGCCGTCGAGTCTATTTTGACTCATGTGACCCTTAAGCACAGCCACCACCAATATGTCAGTTAGGCTTGTGTGTTGCTATAAAGGTGAACAGGGTTCTGTGGAGCTTCCAGACTAGGATGGACTAGGAAGAAATGCCTGGTGATCTACTTCAAAAAAAAAACAGCCACTGAAAACACTATGGATCATAACAGTCCGATCTTGTTGTACGTGGGATTGCCGTGAGTTGGAGGTTGACCACATGGCAACTAACAACACCAAAAATGGCAGCATATTTGCTATGTAGAATTATGTGTCAAAACTGCAAATATGTGCTAGTAGATAAGGAGGGAGGGGGCTGCTGGGAATCGTAATGGCGCAATATTAGAGGAATGGCGGTGGGTGGTGTATACAGTTAATGCGCTTGGTTGCTTACTGAAAAGATGGGAGGTTCGAATACACCTAAAAGTACCTTGGAAGAAAAGTCTCTCGATCTACTTCTGAAAAATCAGCCATTGAAAACCTGTGGAGCACAGTTCTATTATGACACACATGGGGTAGCCATGAGTCAGAATCAACTCGATGGCAGCTGGTCTTTTTGTAAGCTTCGTAATGTTGTAACCATTTTCCTTATCATTTTTGAGTGTCTGAGTGTTTAAGACAGAAGAGGTCAGTATCTCAGAACCATGCCCTGCCCCAAGGTGTACCATAGCTCTGCTTTGTTGGAGTAGCTTCCTGACATTGACCTTGAGAGCCCATCTAGACAGGAACACAGTCTAGTTTTCTTACAGGGTCGAAATTGACTAACTTCGATTGAAGTTGATCCCTTGCCTTTCCTTCTCTTCTGTATTGTTAATTACCCATTTCATCTGTGTGTTTCTAACATTTTTACTTGGTAGCAGATATTGGGACTATGATTTTTTGAAATCATTGAAGCTGGAAGGAAAAAACTCCATAATTTTAACATCGTGTTGAAACTTTTTGTAGCTTAATTGACTGGAATAATCCTGCCATCATTAATAAGATGTACAAAGTATACCTTGGCGATATACCACTGAAGACAAAAGAGGTAGGTTGTTTTGATTTATTTTCTCACACCGTCATAAAAAGTATTTTGTTAACATGAACTGTATATATTTGTACATTTTCTCCTTAGTTATTTTATTTTGATTTAAGCTGAATCTGTGCTATAGGAAATACTGTTTTTAAGCCTTGCTAGTCTAGGTATGTTAAAACCTCTTCTTAATTTAATTTTCCTGATTTGATGTTTTCAATTCTTGTGCTTAAATAATGATTTTACATTGTCTAGACTAGGAGGTCAGCAAAATTTTTCTGTAAATATTTTAGGCTTTATGGGCTATACAGTCTCTGTTGCTGCAACTATGCAACTCTTGTCATTTTAATGTGGAAACACCCATAAACAGTACCTAACACACTGAACATGGCTGTGCTGAGTGAAACTTTAGGGCCACTAAAATTTGAATTTCATGTAATTTTCATGTATCATGCAATATTCCTTTTTTTAAAAATCATTTGAAAAATGTAAAAACTATTCTTAACTCCCAGACCTTACAGAGAGAGGTGGTGGGCCAGATTTGGTTTGCAGCTGTAGTTTGCTGACCCCTAGCCTAGAACCTGTAACAGTAAGTGAGTTCTTATGAAGCCTCGAAGTAAGATGTTTGCTTAATGACCAAAGTTCTGTTTAGTTCACTGTCGTTGAAAGTACTCCAAGTCCTAACCTAAACGTACAGGGTTGGTTTGTTTGTTTACTTACTTGCTTTTAAAGCTATAATTAGTTGTTTTAAAAATCCTACTAGCTCCAGTCAGATTAAATTGAGTAGCAGAAAGAGCAATGGATTGGGAACTGGGGCCTCTGGATTCTAGCCCTGACTTTTTATCACTCGCTGGCTACACATGAGTGTATTGGGGAGGAGTGGTTTGGCCACTTCACTGAACTTCTCTGGGCCTCATGTTCTTTATGTGGAAAATGAAGGGGTTCGATTAGATCAGTAGTTCTCACTGTGTGCTCCGTGGACCCCTGTAGGGGTCAGAGAGAGCCTTTTAGGGGGTCCATGAAGGCAAAACTTAATACTAAGAAATTATTTGCCATTTTTACTGTGTTGATATTTGCACTGATGGTGCAGAAGCAATGCTGTGGTATAACTGCTGGGGGCTGAGCATGAATCAAAGCTGTGTCACCAAACAATACTAGAAGCTGTTGTATTCTTCGCTGTCACACCCTCAGGTGAAAAAAGAAAAAAAAACAAGCTTCATTTAAGACTATGCTTGATGAAGCATTAAATATGATTCATTTTAGTAAATCTGTATCCCAGGTTCACATCTTTCTAACATTCTGTGTGACGTGATAGGAAGTACACACAAAACACTTGTGCCGCATGCTGCAGTATAGATGATTGCCTTCTGGAAAAGCACTTGGTGATCGATGGAGCTGAGTGTTGAACTGCCTGCTTTTCTCATGGAACACCATTTTTACTTGAGGAGTAGATAGGCAAACTGTGGTGATTAAGACTTGGTTATGTGACAGATGTTTCTCTAAAATTAAAAATGAGGTGGTCACTTCAAGAAAAACAATGAACAGTATTTATTGGCAGTGATAAAAATTGTATTTTCTTGCAAAAATTATAAATCTGTATTTATAAAAAATTGTAATTTGTATTCACAGTAAGCTTGAAAGGTTGTCAGTACTCATGGACTTTTCTAAAAGGGATTATTGCTGATATTAACGTGTCATTTTTTTTGCATGTTGTATAATGAAACATTTACACAATTCAGTGACCCAGTATTTTCCAAATGACCAATGATGTTACATACAAGGGTAAGAGACCTATTCAAAGTGCAAGATAAAACAAACAAACCAACCCGTTGCCGTCAAGTCAATTCTGACTCATAACAACCCTATAGAACAGAGTAGAACTGCCCCATAGGGTTTCCAAGGAGTGCCTGGTGGATTTGAACTGCTGGCCTCTTGTTTAGCAGCCATAGCTCTTAACCACTTTGCCACCAGAGTTTCCATAGACCAGTGGAATTTAGTATAACAGTATGCAAAGTTCATTAATATGGTTTCAAACCCACATTGCAACTCTAAGAAACTATCATTTTTCAAGTTTTGGTATAATATCAAAGAATATTCATAATTATCTGAAAAGGCTAAAATCATTCCCTGTTTTCAACTACATATATGGGTATGGCTGGGTTTTTTTTTTTTTTCTTTCCCCTACATACTTCAACCACAACAACAAATTGAATACAGAACAGATACAAGAACTCAGCTGACTGCTATTAAGGTGGGCATTAAAAATATTTGCAAAAAATGTGAAATGATGTCACTTATCTCACCACATTTCTTTTGGAGAAATATAGTTACCTTTCATAAAAACATGTCCCTTATGAAAATATGTAATGGGTTTATTATTATTTTTAAATGAACAAATATTAAAAGATTTCTCAGTTTTAATTTCTGATATTGATAGGTATAGTGATGTAAACAAAAGCTCTTCGGAGCCTTCAGTAATTTTTAAGAACGTAAACAGAAGTTTGAGAACTGCTAATTTAGGTATCTCATGACTTTTTCAGTTTAAAATAATTTTGAAACACTGAGTTACAATCAAGAATGTTTTTGACAGGGAGCAGTTCTGAAGCCAGAGTTGAAAAGGGACCCAGTCAGCACGAGAGTCAAGTTAAAGATTGTCCCCCATCTCCTTCGTTCCAGACAAGCTGCTGAAACGTTCCCGGCGAACATACAGGTAATTTGTTCTTTCCAGAGGAAAGTGGCCTATCTGCGACTTTTATGTCTGTTTAATCAGGGAAAGGACAGACTGCATTAATGGATATTTAGGAGATAGGTTGATGTATATAACAGCAGTAATGATAGTCCACCTTTTTTTCTGCAGAAATGATTTAAAAAATTTTTTTATTATTGTCTTAGTTATCTAAGTGCTGCCATAACAGAAATACCACAAGTGGATGGTTTTAATAAGAAGTTTATTTCCTCACAGTCAAAGTAGGCTAAAAGTCCAAATTCAGGGCATCAGCTCCAGGGGAAGGCTTTTTCTCTCGGTCGGCCTTCTCATCAGTGTTCCCCTGGACTAGGAGCTTCTCGGCGCAGGGACCCCAGTCCAAAGGATGCGCTTTGCTGCTGGCACTGCTTTCTTGATGGTGTGAGGTCCCCCTGTCTCACTGCTCACTTCTGTTTTTTATATATCGAGGGATTGCCTCAGGACACAGTCCAGTCTTGTAGATCAGGTCCTGCCTTACTAACACAACTGCCACCCATCCTCCCTCATTAACATCATAGAGGCAGGATTTACAACATACAGGAAAATCACACAGTACCGGGAATCATGGCCCAGCCAAACTGATACACACATTTTTGGGGGGACATAATTCAAACCGTGACATTTATAGAATATATAATGCCACCAGAAACTTCGTAACTCAAGTGAAAAAGCTGTGAGTCATCCTAACTGAAACCCACATTAAGGCAGTGGCCAAATGCTTGATTTTCTTTATGTCCTCTTCTTAATATCTTCACATCGCTATACCTAATGCTGGTATTAATTCAGACTGTAACTTTTTGTTATTGCAGACGTTTTCTACCTGTTTTCCTATTTCTAGTCTTGCTCATATGTAGTCTGTTCTCTATGTTGCCACCAGAATTATCATTGCACTTGGAAATTCCTGTAATCTCTATTAGGGAAGGATAAGAGCCCCTTCGTAAAAACCCCTGGCTTTTTATCCAAGTGTTGACCAGCTCAGCTCTGGAGGCAGATAGACTTGGCTATAATTTTGCCTTCATTAGTTATCTGTATTTGATCTTAAATAAACCTCAGGTTCTTTTCTTGCTTTTTCCTTTTTTAAAAAATCTGTAAAATGGGTGTAATAGCAGTATCTACCTCATAGCAATATTGTGAGGTTAATATTGCGATATTGTGAATGGGTAATAGAAAGTTAGAGCACAGTGGCTTGTACTCATTCATTTATTAAGTTCTCAGTAAATAGTTAGCAGTTATTTCCTTTCTGGTCTCATCTCTTGCCATGCCCCTGCCCTGTACCTTAATACTCCACAGGAAATTGTAGCTCCTTAAGTGTGCTGTTTTCATGTCTCCCTGTCTCCACTCATGATGGTCTCTCTGCCTGGCATGACTCTCTCCCTCTCTTAGCCTGGTACACATTGATTCTTGTTTCAATATTTGCTCAAGTGTTCTGCCTCATACCTGAAATATTTCCATCTCCTGTCTCCTCCCTTTCACTCCCAAAGTGAGTGCACTCTCTTTTGTGCTTTCTCTGTATAACAGACAAGAGTTCTGTCTTAGCATAGCTCCCTCTTGAGGCTTATTTGTTTATGTGCTGTTTCCCACTTCTAGATAATAAAGACCTTTATTCTCAATGTCTGACATATAGTAGGGACCCCAGTATTTGAATTATTTAGAATATCCCATTCTATGCCTCCATAAACCTAAGATTTTCACAGAACTTCTTAGATTTCAGCATCCAAGCACTATTTCCCAGACAATTTCTTGATAATTTTGGTTCAGAAAATGTGGTTGTAGTAATATACTACATTACATAATAAGCTGCTAGAATCTTTTGACAATATTTATATACCTCCAAAAGGTGTATGCTTTATTTGTAGTTACTTATATGTTTTGAAAATAAGTCCAGCTCAAATTGAGCCTATTCAGAGAGAGACTCATTGCCCATCACCCATGAACATTCAGTCTCTTATATTTCTATTTCTCATGATGGCGTACTTCGTACATTCCACGTTCCAATTATTAATGGATATTTTGAATCTACGAAAATTGGAAGTCATCAGAAATGAAATGGAGCACATAAATGTCTTATCCTAGGCATTAGTGAGCTGAAATGGACTGGTATTGACCATTTTCAATCAGGCAATCATATGGTCTGCTATGCCAGGAATGAAAAATTGAAAAGAAATGATGTTGTAGTTATCATCAAAAAGAACATTTCAAGATCTATCCTGAAGTACAACACTGTCAGTGATAGGATAATATCCATTTGCCTACAAGGCAGAACAATTAATATGACTATTATTCAAATTTATGCACCAACCACTAACGCCAAAGATGAAGAAATTGAAGATTTTTACCAACTTCTGCAGTCTGAAATTGATCAAACATGCGATTAAGACGCATTGATAATTACTGGAGATTGGAATGCTAAAGTTGGACACAAGAAAGAAGGGACAGTAGTTGGAAAATATGGTGATAGAAATGATGCCGGAGATCGCATGATAGAATTTTGCAAGACCAAAGACTTCTTCATCGCAAATACCTTTTTTCAGCAACATGAACGGCGACTATACACGTGGACGTCACCAGATGGAATACACAGGAATCAAATTGACTATATCTGTGGAGAGAGATGATGGAAAAGTTCAATATTATCAGTCAGAACAAGGCCAGGAGGCAGCTGTGGAACAGACCATCAATTACTCATATGCGAGTTCAAGTTGAAGTTGAAGAAAATTAGAACAGGTCTATGAGAACCAAAGTACAACCTTGAGTATATCCCACCTGAATTTAGAGACCATCTCAAGAATAGATTTGATGCATTGAACACTCTTGACCAAAGACCAGATGAGTCATGGTATGACATCAAGGACATCTTACCTGAAGAAAGCAAGAGGTCATTAAAGAGACAGGGAAGAAAAAAAAGACCAAAACGAATATCAGGATAGACTCTGAAAGTTGCTCTTGAACATAGAGTAGTTAAAGCAAAAGGAAGAAATGATGAAGTAAAAGAGCTGAACAGAAAATATCAAAGGGCAGTTCGAGAAAGACAAAGTATTATAATGAGATGCGCAAAGACCCGTAGATGGAAAACCCAAAGGGAAGAACACGCTCGGCATTTCTCAAGCTGGAAGAACTGAAGAAAAAAATTCAAACCTCAAGTTGCAATATTGAAGGATTCTATGGGGAAAATATTAAACAACGCAGGAGGCATCAAAAGAAAATGGAAGGAACACACAGAGTCACTGTACTGAAAAGAATTGATCGACGTTCAGGAGGTAGCGTATGATCAGGAATTGATGGTACTGAAGGACGAAGTCCAAGCTTCACTGAAGGCATTGGTGAAAAACAAGGCTCCAGGAATTGACAGATGTTTTAATAAACAGATGCAGCGCTGGAGTCGCTCACTTATCTATGCCAAGAAATTTGCAAGACAGCTACCTGACCAGCTGACTGGAAGAGATCCATATTTGTACCCATTCCAAAGAAAGGAGATTCATCAGGATGCAGAAATCATTATTATTATTTTTTAAAATTTTTTAATTGTACTTTAGATGAAGGTTTACAGAACAAATAGTTTCTCATTAAACAGTCAGTACACATATTGTTTTATGACATTGGTTAACAACCCCATGACGTGTCAACACTCTCCCTTCTCGACCTTGAGGACCTTTTTTTTGGTGAAAGTATACATAGCCAAACTTACACCATTTCGAAAGTTTCTACATGTACAATTCAGTGACATCAACTATATTCTTCCAGTTGTGCTGCTATTCTCACTATCCTTTTCCAGATTATTCCATCACCATTATCTTCAACTCACTGTCCCTTAGGCTTCCCATCAAACCTTTTGAGTTGCTGTTGTCAATTTGATCTCACATAGATAATTCTTTTTTTTTTTTTGTACCTTAGATGAAGGTTTGCAGAACAAATAGTTTCTAATTAAACAGTACACATATTGCCCTATAACAATGGTTAACAACCCCATGACGTGTCGACACTGTCCCTTCTCAACCTTGGGTTCCCTATCACCAGCTTTCCTGTCCCCTCCTGCCTTCTAGTCCTTGTCCCTGGACTGCTGTGCCTTATTAGTCCTGTTTTGTTTTATGAGGCTGTCCAATCCCCGGCTGAACGGTGAACCTCGGAGGTGACTCAACCACTGAGCTAAAAGGGTGTCTGGGGGCCATACTCTCGGAGTTTCTCCAGTCTGTCAGGCCAGTAAATCTGGTCTTTTTTTTTGTGAGTTAGAATTCTGTTCTACATCCTTTTCCAGCTCTGCCCAGGACCCTCTATTGTGATCCTGGTCAGAGCAGTCAGTGGTGGTAGCTGGGCACCATCTAGCTGTACTGGACTCAGTCTGGTGGAGGCCGTGGTAGCTGTGGTCCATTAGGTCCTTTGGACTAATCTTTTCCTTGTTTCCTGTTCTCTTCATTCTCCCTTGCTCCCGAAGGGATGAGACCAGTGGAGTATCTTAGATGGCTGCTCACAGGCTTTTAAGACCCCAGATGCTACTCACCAAGGTAGAATGTAGAACATTGTCTTTCTAAACTGTGTTACGCCAGTTGAGCTAGATGTTCCCTGAGACCATGGTCCCCACAGCCCTCAGTCCAGGAATTCAGACCCTCAGGGAGTTTGGAAGTGTCTATGGAGCTTCCATGATCTTTCCTTGTACAAGTTATGCTGGCTTCCCCAGTAATGTGTACTGTCTTACCCTTCATCAAAGTTACCACTTATCTGTTTAGTTACCCCTCATCCCTCCCCATCCCTCATAACCAACAAAGATTGTTTTCTTTTTTTTTTTATATTTTACTATTTTTTTTATTGTACTTCAGGTGAAGGCTTACAGAACAAATAGTTTCTCATAAAAACAATAGTACACATGTTGTTTTATGACATTGGTTAACAAGCCCACAACATGTCAACCCTCTCCCTTCTTGACCTTTTTTTTTGGTGAAAATACACATAGCCAGAGATACACCATTTCAAAAATTTCTACACGCACAGTTCAGTGACATTGACTACGCTCTTCCAATTGTGCTGTTATTCTCACTTAAGATGAAGGCTTACAGAACAAAATAGTTTCTCATTTAACAGTTACTACAAATGTTGCCCTGTTACAATGGTTAACAATCTCCCAACACATCAACAATATCCTTACTCAACCTTGGGTTCCCTATCATCAGCTTCCTTGTCCCCTTCTGCCTTCTGGCCCTTGTCACTGGTCTACTGTATCTCGTTAGTCTCATTTGGTTTTACGGGGCTGTCCACTCCCAGGCTGAATGTTGAACCTCGGAGATAACTTCACCACTGAGCTAAAGGGTGTCTGGGGGCCATAGTCTCGGGGTTTCTCCAGTCTCCTTTAGGCCAGTAAATCTGGTGTTTTTTTTGTGAGTTAGAATTATGTTCTACATCCTTCTCCAGCTCTGTCTAGGACCCTCTGTTGTGATCCTGGTCAGAGCAGTCAACGGTGGTAGCCAGGCACCATCTAGCTGTACTGGACTCAGCCCGGTGGAGGCCTTGGTAGCTGTGGGCAGTTAGTCCTTCCGACTAACCTTTTCCTTGTATCCTCTTCTCTTCATTCTCCCTTGCTCCCGAAGGGATGAGACCAGTGGAATGTCTTAGATGGCCGCTCACAGGCTTTTAAGACTGCAGACACTACTCACCAAGGTAGAATGTAGAGCATTGTCTTTATAAGCTGTGTCATGTCAGTTGAGCTAGATGGTCCCTGAGACCATGGTCCCCACGGCCCTCCACCCAGCAATTCAGCCCATCAGTGAGTTTGGATGTGTCTATGGAGCTTCCATGACCATTCCTTGTACAAGTTGTGCTGGTTTCCCCAGTATTGTGTACTGTCTCACCCTTCACCCAAGATACCACTTATCTATTGCCTATTTAGTATTTCCCTCCCACCTCTCCCATCCCTGGTAACCAACAAAGATTGTTACTTTTTGTGTGTGAACTTTCTCATGGATTTTTACAATAGAGGTCTCGTACAGTATTTGTCCTTTCGTGATAGACTTATTTCACTCAGCATAATGTCCTCCAGTTTCATCCATGTTATGAGATGGTTCACAGATTCATTGTTGTTCTTTCTCATTGCATAGTACTCCATTGTGTGTATGTACCATAGTTTGTTTATCCATTCATCTGTTGATGGGCATCTAGGTTGTTTCCATCGTTTTGCTATTGTGAACAATGCTGCCATGAACATAGGTGTGCATATGTCTATTCGAGTGACGACTCTTACTTCTCTAGGATGTATTCCTAGGAGTGGGATTGCATTTTGTAGTGCTTTTTTTTGTGGTGCTGATGTTTTCTTTGTTCCTCTTACTGTCCTGTGCTGAGTTCCTTTAGTTTGTGGATTTTGTTTTCATTTCTTTTGTTTTTACTGAGAGTTTATGTTTTTCTTCTTTAGTTTGATGAGTAGGTTTGTTAACTTTCTTTGTGGTTACCTTGAAATTTACCCTTATCTTCCTAGATTTGTACCAGTCTATTATTACTTGGTATCGCTTGCCTTCCTCTCCATTGGAAGGTTCTATACATACACCGTTTATTCCCTCTTTTATTGTTCTGATGCCATTGTCATTTACAGATTAACCTCTCTGGTTCCCTTTTGTAATTCTTTTAGTTTTGCATAGTCCTTAAGAGTTTATTTCCTAGGTTGGTATCTGTAGTACAATCCTGTGTCCTGTATTCAGCCTGTGGTCTGATATTGTTTGTTCTCAGATTAAAGGACTTCCTTTAATAAGTCTGGTAAGTTCCATTTGGTTTTTACATAGTCTCTTAATTTCTGTTCATCTGGAAATGACCTAATTTCACCATCATATTTGAACGAGAGTTTTGCAGGATATATTATCCTTGGCTGGTAATTTTTTTTTTTTCAAGGTTTTGTATATGTCATAGGAGTGGAAATTATTGAGCAATATCATTACTATCACATGCAAGTAAAATTTTGCTGAAGATCATTCAAAAGTGGTTACAGCAGTACATCAACAGGGAACTGCCAGAAATTCAAGCCCGATTCAGAAGAGGACGTGGAACGAGGGATAGCATTACTGATGTCAGAGATATCATGGCTGAAAGCAGAGAATACCAGAAAGATGTTTACCTGTGTTTTATTGACTATGCAAAGGCATACGACTGTGTGGATCATAATGAAGTATGTATAATATTGCTAAGAATGGGAATTCCAGAACACTTAATTGTGCTCATGAGGAACCTGTACTTAAACTAAGAGGCAGTCGTTCAGACAGAACAAGGGGATACTGCGTGGTGTAAAGTTAAGAAAGGTGTGTGTCAGGGTTGTATCCTTTCACCATACTTATTCAGTCTGTCTGCTGAGCAAAATAATCCAAGAAGCTGGACTTTATGAGGAAGAACGGGCATCAGGATTAGAGGAAGACTCATTAACAACCTGCGATATGCAGATGACACAACCTTGCTTGCTGCATGTAACCAGGACTTGACGCACTTAATGATGAAGATCAAAGACTACAGCCTTCAGTATGGATTTTACCTCAACATAAAGAAAAGAAAAATCCTCACAAGTGGGCCAATAAGCAACATCATGATAAACGGAGAAAATACTGAAGTTATCAAGGATTTCACTTTACTTGGATCACAGTCAATGCCCAAGGAAGCAGCAGTCAGGAAATCAAATGACACATTGCATTGGGCAAATCTGTTGCAGATCTCTTTAAAATGTTGAAAAGCAAAGATGTCACTTTAAGGACTAAGGTGCACCCAACCCAAGCCATGATGTTTTCAGTTGCCTCACATGCATGTGAGACCTGGACAATGAGTAAGGAAGACCGAAGAAGAATTAACACTTTCGAATTATGATGTTGGCAAAGAGTATTGTATATACCATGAACTGCCAGAAGAACGAACACATCTGTGTTGGAAAAGGACAGCCAGAATGCTCCTTAGAAGTGAGGATGGTGAGACTTTGTCTCACATACTTTGGACATGTTATCAGGAGGGATTAGTCCCTGGAGAAGGACATCATGCTTGGTAAAGTAGAGGATCTGCAAAGAAGAGGAAGACCCTTCAACCCCCACGAGATGGATTGACACAGTGGCTGAACAGTGGGCTCAAACATAGCAACAATTGTGAGGATGACTTAGAACTGGGCAGTGGTTCGTTCTGTTGTACATATGGTTGCTATGGAGTTGGAATCAACTCCATGCCACTTAAGAATAACAGTGATGGCATTACCGTTATCCTGTGTAGTTTTCCTGATCCCTTTCTTCTCGTCTGTGAGTCACAGTCCTGGAAGATATCACTTGGGTGAGGCTCTTCTTCCTTGATACCAACACCTTTAACTAGGCACATGTTACCTCACATTGAGTGTGAACATAATGAATGCATCCAGGCAATCATTGCTATTTGATAAATGTTCCATGAATGTTAGTTTTCCCCACAGATCATTAGCTTTCTAATCTTTTTGTTTCTGTTATCTTGTCCTATTAGTGTATATAATAAGGCATTATCAGATTAATTTTCTAAAAAATTGTCCGTTTGAAAAATGTAGCAGTTGATTATATCTTGCCCTATATTTCTAATGTATGTACCTTTTAACTGTTTGTGTTCATTTTAACAAGATTGAATGTCATGATAGCAGTGATTGTCTTTTTTTATATCACATTGTGTAGCATAGTGATAATTGTATAGCAGACATTCAATACTTCTCTGTTTGCAGCTCATGTGTTATTGTTAAGTAAGATTAGAATACTGCTAGTAGTTTTAGAAACCAGAGCATGGAGGTTTTTTTTTTTTTTTTAAGTTTAAGACTAATCTTTCCCATAACAAGTAGAAATTTGAGGGGTCTGATTTCTGTGATGCTGATGTTTAATATTTGAGCTCACTAGATTCTACACGGGACTTAACCTGCTACATGATCTTTTTTGCCTTCTAGATATGATTTAGATATCTAGATACATAGAGTGCCTCTACCCAGATTACACTTCTAGAATGTTTTCATTTTGATATTTTTTGTGAAGCATTAGTATAATTTGTCCTGAATGACTCTGTTTAATAAAGAAACCTAACATCCCCAAAATGATCCATCTGCTAGCGTCCCCTATGTGTTATGGAGTGCGAGAGTGATGGCCCTCTGCAGGGTGAATTTGCCTGTTCTGTACTGCTTCCTAGTGGTACACTCACAAGTTTGGCAGACTTGTTGCTCCACAGACTATTGATTGGAGCTGCTGATTAGTTTTCTAAGTCAATCAGCTTATATTATTTTCTCTGTATTAAAAAGAAGTGCATTTATTTTGAAGAACAAGGTGTAGTGCAATGAGTCTGCTGTTGAAGGCTGACTAATACCTGAAAATAATAGATTGCTGTTCTTGACATCTTGACGTTAATCTTCTTGACAGTATTCCTTTCTCATAGGTGGTGTATGATGGACTTTTTGGTGCAAATACAAACTCAAAATTAAGAACATTATCTCTGCAATTTGTGCATCACATTTGTATAACGTAAGTTTTTTGAACTACTTAACTAAAGTTTTCAAGCTGTTGGAGTGATCCGATGATTCAAGTACATCACTTTACCCATCTTAACCTAGAAGGAAATAATGTTTTCTCATCTTAAAAAAATTTTCAGCTTTCACCCGATTATTGTTTCAAGTATGTTTTCTAATTATATTCAGTAATTATCTAAAAAAATAGGTTCTTATGAGGTTTTCTTATCTTACGTTATGAATAACTTGTTTGTGTGTGTGTGTGTGTTTTTTTTAAAGGTGTCCAGAAATCAAGATTAAACCCTTGGGTCCAATGCTTTTGAATGGCCTTACCAAACTAATCAATGAATATAAAGAAGTAAGTGACTTGTCTTTGCTGTTTTGTTAACATTATATATTTTAAAGTATTTTCTGTAATGAATTTTCCTGTTCTGCATATTGATGTAGTTTCAAGTTTGCTATTGTTAATCATTTCTTGACATTTCTACCTAAAATGGTGCAAATTTTAGAAATTACTGCCATCTTTTGCTCTTTTTAGAAATAAATGTTAAACACTGATAAGTTTTTGAGGGGTCTTATTTCTTTAAATAACATTTTTAAAAGCAAGTGCATCTAATGCTATTTTTAGGCACTGTGCAAAGATAGAATTAAAGAAGTTATTTAAAATTTATTTTATGATTTATTTCCATTGGGAAACTGTTAATTCTTAGGGGCTGAGATTTCACTGTTTCCAAAATTCTATGAAAACATGCATTCAGTAAATTTTTGATTCCTTGAACTAAGTGGGATGAGAATTCCTTGAATTGTAGATTTTTGAGTCCTGTCTTTCCTGACTGTATCTCTCTTGCCATCTCAAGTGTTTTAGGGGAATTGATTAAAAAAAGGTAAGGTTTCAAGAACTCTTAAACCCGTTGCCGTGGAGTTGATTCTAACTCATAGTGACCCTATAGGACGACAGGGTAGAACTGCCCTGTAGAGTTTCCAGGGAGTGGCTGGTGGATTCCAACTGCCGACCTTTTGGTTAGCAGTTGAATGAACGCTTAACCACTGTGCCACCAGGGCTCCTCAAGAACTCTAGCTAGTATTGGTTTTCCTAAGTCTTAGCTAAACAGGAATGCATGTTTGTAATAGTATTATAATCAAGATTGTGCTGTTTGAGGTTAGCATTGACTTTGAATGCTAGTTGTATTCTTTTAAGTTCTTTGGACCTTTATTTCTTATCTGAAAAATGGAAATAATAATGCATATCTGATAGGATTATTGCAAGGATTAACTGAGATAATACCCATAAATTTTTAGCACAGTGAAGACACATTATTAGATACTATTATTAGTGAAAAGTGGTTCATTTACTGTGAAGCTGTGCTTTGTGGATAGTGTTAGGCCAGGTTCTCCTACCTTCTTTCTGCTATTGAATAGTGCTTGTATGGTTTTTAAGGTTTAGGGAACATTTCAGATTATTTTAATGGCATAGATAGATGCTTTGGAGTGATTGGTAGAAATAAAATGCTTTTGGGTTTTTAGCAAAAAAAAAAAAAAAAAAAAAAAGCCGTATATATAAAAATAGATTAAAGAAACTAAGTAACCACAGGATCATAGTCCCCTTACCTCCAGATGACACATGCATTTTTTTTCCCAATGCATGAATTCTTAAGAGTGGCCATGTAGGTATGGAAGGGCAAATACTATGTTAAATGTAAAAATTTCAACTGATAGACTTTGTTTCTATGTTCCTGAGTAATAAAGTCAGACTACTGGTTTTTATAAACCCATGTAATTATATCTTGAGGGAGGAACATCACTAACTCATTTGATGACCATGAGCCTTTTTATTTTTTTAAGGTTGAAGTACAAGGACAAGCTGTTTATTGTGGTGCAAATTTTTAGATAATTGCACCGTTAACTTACTGCAATTTTGAGTGAGAGAGGGAGTATCCTAGTCTGTTGGGTCAGTAATTTTCTTTCTTTCTTTTTTTTCCTTCATTATGAAAAATTAACAGTGGTTTTTATTATAAGCTAAAATTTTCTTAATTATCTGAAATACATCTTTTTATATTTGCTTTGTTTCAATTACAATCCAATATAAAGAGTCCATTCTTTGTATTTGGTTGTTACATTTCTTAAGTTGCCCTCTCACTCTCTTTTTTAATATAGACAGAGCTGCCCTCTTCCCTCGCTTCTCCATGACATTGCTTTTTATTTTTGGAAGAGATTAAATCAGTTATTTTATAGAATGATCCTGAGCATAGATTGGGCTGATTAATTTACGTGGTGTTTCATTATCCTTTATATATGTTTAGACAGGATATAAGTTCTTGAAGGCTTGATTCTATTCAGGTACTTTTTTTCTTTGTGACAAGACACTTGATAAGTGATGCTTTGTATTAAGTATTGCATCACATTAGAGGCACATATTGTCTGATAGTCTCCGTAATGCCATGATTGATCCATAGTTTCAGGTAGTGACAGAGTAATTAATTTTCTAGTAAGTTAAACTGTTTTCCTATTATGTGAAAGATGAAATTTGGTGTTTATAGGTTACATAGTGTTGAAAATACCCTGAACTTAGCAACAATTAAGAGCAGGGCTTTGAACTGATTCGAACCGGTTCAGTCAGTGCCGACGAAGTGAAACCAGAACAGACCTGAATTTTTACAATTTGGGTGATCTGGAACTATACCTGGAACCGGAAAAATTACGAGTTGAAGCCCTGGGATGGGAGACTGGGAAGAGGTGTTTTGAGCCCTTTTAGGAACCTGATACATGAGATTGGATTATTGGCTGCCATCTTTGAGCAGGGCAGTGCTATTTCCGACTCTCAAAATCCAACAGGCAAGAGATTTTGTAGCTATGCAGTGCATATGCTGCCATTTTTTCTTTTCTTTTTAGGAGGGCGATTAGCTTTCTAGTGGGGCTTTGACCTGTAATTTTTCACGCTCCAGTTATTGTTTGGGTGCACCAAAATTTTAAAAATTTGGGTCTGTTTGGTTTTGCTTCCTCTGACCCGAGAACAACTGGTTCGAAGTCCTGGTTAAGAGAAACCTTAGTTATGACTGCTGCATTTTCTTTTTGTTGTGAGATGGGGATGCCAGGTTTTGTTTTGTATTTCCTTTTAGTAGTGTGATGGATTCTGCGTTTGAACTTTTTTTTTCTTGTTTAGGTGCTAATATTGTGTAGCTAGACAGAGATTTATGTTTAATAAGGAGTACAATAATGCATGTAATTGCAGTGAAAAAGTTTTACTGTTTACTGTGTCTTTTGTTTTGTCTGTTTTTTTGTTTTTCTTTTTGTTTTTTTATTTCAAGGACCCCAAACTACTGTCAATGGCATATTCAGCTGTTGGAAAACTTTCCAGGTGAGTAAACTCTTTTTCAGGGAGCCATTATATTTTAGTGAGAGATATCCTGTTGGTAGGCTAAGAAAAAGTGTGTGGCATTTAATAAAGAATGAAGAATAAATCTGTTGTGACTCTGAAAGGACATTATTTAATGGCCATAGCTGTTTGGAAATGTCTTCCTTATAGAAGGAAAAAGATGTGAGACATTGAAATTTACATTTGAAAATACGCTACTGTACTCAATGGCAGTGTTGAAATGAGATTTTGAACTGGATTGTCTTATAATGAGTCATGTTTTTTTGTACTCTAGAGGAATTTGTTTGATCTTAAGTGTTCCTGTTGCCACTTACAACTAGTGTTTATAATCCCAATGATCTCGGTTTTTCCAGCAATTCTCTTGTTATGTTTATATTATGATTCTTAGTGGTCCCATTCCTTTTTTTTTCCCCCAGTTTGTTGGAGTTTTTTTAAGATTTTTTTTAAATTGTACTTTAGATGAAGGTTTACAGAACAAACTAGCTTCTAATTAAACAGTTAGTACATATATTATTTTATGACGTTGGATAACAGTCCCATGACATGTCAATACTCTCTCCCTTCTCAACCTTGGGTTCCCTATTACCAGCTTTTCTGTTCTCTCCTAGCTTCTAGTCCTTGCCCCTGGGCTGGTGTGCCCCTTTAGTCTCATTTTGTCCTATGGGCCTAATTTTTGGCTAAAAGGTGAACCTCAGAAGTGACTTCATTACTGAGCTTAAAAGGGTGTCCGGGGGCCATACTCTCAGGGTTTCTCCAGTCTCTGTCAGACGAGTAAGTCTGGTCTTTTTTTGAGTTAGAATTTTGTTCTACATTTTTCTCCAGCTCTGTCTGGGACCCTCTGTTGTGATCCCTGTCAGAACAGTCAGTGGTGGTAGCTGGGCATCATTTAGTGGTACTGGACTCAGTCTTGTGGAGGCCGTGGTAATTGTGACCCATTAGCCCTTTGGACTAATCTTTCCCTTGTATCTTTAGTTTTCTTCATTCTCCCTTGCCCCTGAAGGAGTGAGACCAGTGGAGTATCTTAGATGGCTGCTCACGGGCTTTTAAGACCCCAGACGCTGCTCACCAAAGTAGAATGTAGAACATTTTCTTTATAAACTACGTTAAGCCAATTGAGCTAGATGTTCCCTGAGACCATGGTCCTCACAGCCTCAGCCCAGTAATTTGGTCCCTCAGGGAGTTTGGATTTGTCCCTGGAGCTTTCATGACCTTACTCTGAACAAGTTGTGCTGGCTTCCCCAATATTGTGTACTATGTTACCCTTCACCAAAATTAGTAGTGGTCCCATTTCTAAGGATGGATTTTTTTCTTCTGCTTAGTATGTTCTCCTCATCCTAGTTCTTCCTGGTATCATCTTCTTTGACAATATTTCAAAGTGTGGAGGTAGAGATGATGCATCCTCAGTGGCACCACATGTGGTTTCTGCCCCCAGCACAGGTTCTGTGGATGCTAGGCCTTGCTCTTCTGTGCTATGCAGGGAATGGAGCTGTAAGGTCTGAGAAAAGAGCCAGTCAGACCAACTACCACAGTGTAGGATTGTCAGCATACCATCCTTGTCTTTTGGCGGGAAGTAACAAAGCTCCTTATCATGGTAGCCTTTAGTTTAACTAGCAATTTGGTCATAATTATTTACTTTATATTAAAATCAGAAATGTTAACTGAATGCATGGAATATTATAAAGAGAGAATATCTGGATAATATATATATTAATCAAGGATTACTTGGATTAGAGTGTTAAAGACATTAAACATTTACTTTTAAAAATATTTGGCTCTTGTGCTAACCTTGTGTTCAGAAATGAAAGTGCAAGTTCAGGAAAATTGAGTGTTTAGTTTCATTTTCTCTGTTTTCATCTCATGGAAATTTTTGATAGTTAACAGTGGTCTTATATTCTTTTATAGTCGAATGCCCCATTTATTCACTAAGGACATAGCTCTTGTGCAGCAGCTTTTTGAAGCCCTCTGTAAGGTAGGGAAACAACTGTCAAGTTTATGCACTTTGCCCCCTGGAGACCCACTGAGGAGGGAAACACTATCTTTATCTTCTTTATAGGAAGAGCCCGAGACTCGACTTGCCATTCAAGAAGCATTGTCTATGATGGTTGGAGCTTATAGTACTTTGGAAGGAGCACAACGAACTCTCATGGAGGCACTTGTGGCTTCCTACTTAATAAAGGTAGGACCAACGTGTGAACTATGGTGGCTAGTATTACCACATTTTACATTTTTAAGAACAAAATTTGGATTTCTTTTCTCTTTACCATTTTGATAGTTAAAAGAAATTGTTTCCCACTGTAGTTTATAGTCTTGTAAAAAATTCTTCGGGATGGAAGTTTGATTTTTGAGGAGTGGCAGTATTCACAGTGATGCTTCCATATGAGAAAAACGTTTCTTAATGTTATATCTTCCAAGATGAAAGTGTTTTGTCATCATTGTTGTCTTCTGTCCTTTTTTTTTTTTTTGGTAATAATATTTTATTGTGTTTAAGGTGGAAGTTTATGTAGCAAATTAGGTTCCCATTTAACAATTTCTACACAAATTATTCAGTGATATTGGTTACATTTTTCACAATGTTTCATCAGTCGCGTTCATTCCATTCTGGTTGTACCATTTCCAGTACTCTAATTTTCCTGCCTCCTTCACGTCTTCGCTTTAGAGTAATTTTTGACCATTTGGTCTCATACAGATGATTTTTTAAAGGAGCTCATTACTCATGGGTGATACTCTTTATTTTATGAACCAGTGTGTTTAAGTAAAAGGTGACCTCAAGGGATAATTTTGGTTTAAGGTTTAAAGAGTATCTCAAGGCAATAGTCTTGGAGAGTTCTTTAGTCTGAACTGGTCCACTAAGTCTGGACTTTTTAAGAATTGAGTTCTGTTCCACATTTTTCTCCTGTTTATCAGGATCCATCTATTGTGGCTGTGATCAGAACAGTTGGTAATGTTAGCTGGGCACTATCAAGTTCTTCTGGTCTCAGGGTAGATGGGGCCGTAGTTTGCATATACTATTAGTTCTGTAGACTATTCTTCTCTGAGTCTTTGGTTTCCTTCTTTTTCTTTTGCTCCAGATGAGTAGAGATCAGTGGTTCTGTCTCAGATGGCCACTTGCAAGCTGTGAAGACCTCAGGCACTACTCACCACATTGGGACGTAGAACATATGCTTTATGAACTATATTATGTCAGTTAACTGAAATGTTCCATGAGACTATGGTCCTAAGCCTTCAAACCCATGAAACCAATCTAGTGAGGTGTTTAGTTATGTCTAAGAAATATCCATACCTTTGTCCCTTATGAGGTTTAATGTATATATGGACGTACATGCATGCACACACATACCTGTAGGTACATATGCCTTTAGAGACATCTTTCTGTGCACACATACGCACCCACATAGTCATACCCATACATATATGCCTATATACGTATTTGTGTAACCACTCAACGTATTTTTTGGTTGTTATTGTTGCAAAATTATATTTGTCATTACCTGTATCAAAAATGTCCTTTTCTCTTGTGCACTTCTTAGTAATACCATTTACCTTGGTCAAGCTATGTGCACTTCACCCACATTCTGTGCTACCTTTCCCATCACCACAAATAACAAGTGTCTGCTATCTTGAGAGTGCTTCCCCTTCTCTTACCCCCCATCCATGGTAACTACCAATGAGTGTTGGTCTCTGTTTGTGTATCTATTCTTGTCGTCTATAAAAGTGTAATCATACAATATTTGTCCTTTCGTGATTGACTTATTTCATTCAGCATAATGTCGTTCAGATTCATCAGCGTTATGTTTCAAGGACCTATCATTATTCTTTATGGTTGTATAGTATTTCATTGTATGTATGTACCACATTTTATTTGCCCATTCATCCCTTGATAGGCACTTAGGTTGTTTACTCTTTTGCTATTGTAAATGATGCTGTAGTGAACATAAGTGTGCGTAGTGTTTTGTCTTCTTAAATGGTAGCTGAGCACTAGAGTCCATTAGGGTGGAGTTCTACAGGTAACATTGGAGAAGGAAGGCTATCCATTATGTCAGATTGAATCTGTAGGAAGTATGCTGGTATCATCGTACGTACCCTTCTTCCTTCTAGTTCCCTTTATTTGGTAGTCATGAGAGTTTGTAGGAGAATTTTAAATATCTGTAGATACACATATGTATATGCAATATAATATAAAATAATGTGTATTGGCTTTAATCAGTTATTTATACTCCAGTTTTGGTAGTAGAAAAAGAGAGAGATTAGAAGAGGGAATGATGCTGAATAGTATTAGTGAAATTAATATAAATTGGCTTCCAACTGAAATTTGGTTGCCCTGATTTAATATATTTATATTGAGGGAATTATTAATGGTTCACAGGGGTATTTTGTTTCCATTGAAATATGACAGAATTAATGTATTTTCAGAAAGGTTACTATGTAGAGTCCCGTTGCCAAATGCTGTTGGTGTCTAGTGTGCATGGTTTATGGTCATATAGTTCCGATTATGGCCAGCAAAGTTTAGGCTTATTTGGAAGCTCATTAGAATAGAATACTTAACACTTTCTCTGGGTAACCTCACAAGGAAATTTGATACCCTGCTGATCTGAAAAGCACAATAACCTGCTGTGTTAGCCTCTAGGGTATGTGTGTAATGCTTGTGGGTACTAAGGGTTACATTCATACAGATCGAATCTTGTAATGATGTAACAAGCCAATTTGCTTTTCTCAGACTGCACCCAAACTCTAGGCTAAATCAGATAATTTAGACTGGTCTTTAATGTCATTGCTCTTTAATGCAGCTCAAGGAATGCTAAATAGTAAGAATACCAGAATGAATGTTTGTGGCTGGAGGAATGACCTTGGGGGAAGGTACATGAGAATAAAGTTTCAGGATTAAGAGATTTTAAAACTGCTCTTCTGGTTGTACTTTGTATCCGTAGATTATCAATCTACTGTTTAAGTTAATTGAATATATTTAGTAGGTGAAACTTTGTTTGGGATCAGTTTTAACTTTTGAACTAATCTGAAGAAGTTAGAGGTATTTTGCTTAAAACTGAAAAGATTTCAGGTAAGCTCTGTTTGTTTTCCCTGCAAAATACCTGAGTTTCACTAGTGTCTGTGACTGAGAGTTTGAGATTTGGTGAAGCAGATGGTGGCCACGGGGCCTGGCAGTGGAGAAACTTGAAACTGTCACAGTGACCCTGGTACCAAGGTTTGGGCTTGTACTTTTAAAAGAGAATTCTCTAGCTACAGTCTTTTTGGGTCTTCCTGCTTTCCCTGGACCATCCTCTTAGATTATAAAAGTGCTTTTTAAGTAATGCCACTGTTGGAACAAATTATTTGCTTGATTTTACTGATTTAGACATATATTTATTGAAATGTCAATTTAAATTTTTGACTTGTTTATAATTACGATGACTGTCTTGACTAAAATAAGTTGCTAATAATTTCTTTTCTTTTGTCTGTATGTTTGCGTGTGTGTGTGTGTGTGTGTGTGTGTCAAATAGCCTGAAGTTCAAGTTCGACAGGTGGCTGTGAAATTTGCAAGCACGGTATTTCCCTCAGATCATATACCTTCCAGATATTTACTCTTACTAGCTGCAGGAGATCCGTAAGTTTCAAAGTTGCTAATTTGGGTTTGGGTTTATTTTAAATTTATTTGAAGATTACTAAAATTTTTGTTTGCAATGTTGGTCTGTGGAATTTAGAAGCAATTTATTGAATAGTTAAAAGTATGGCTCTAGACATCATATAGACCTGTAGTCAGATACCTACATATTTACATAATAATATGGATATTATATATGCTTGTAGTCAGAGTCAACTCAACGATAACAGATTTGGGTTTTTTTTTTTTTTTTGTGTGTGTATATATATAAGCAAAAAAACCAAAGTTCTTGCTGTCGAGTCAATTCTGACTCATAGCGACAGTATAGGACAGAGTAGAACTGCCCCATGGTGTTTCCAGGCAGCGGCTGGTGGATTTGAACTGCTGACAATTTGGTTAGCAGCCAAGCTGTTAACCACTGCAACACCAGGGCCCCATTATATATATATTTATATAACATATAATGTAAACAAAGCAAATTATATGATTGCATGTAATATAATTATATCTATAAAGCAAGCCTTATGTTAGGAGAAAAGACAATGATGGTTTGATATATATATTAATGATTTATTATGTTGGTGGAGTATCATTTTATTTTGAATATACTAAGATATCTGTAATGAGGTATATGTGTTGAATTTTATGTTAAGTATATTACTGCATTTTCTAGAGTATATGATACATTTTTTAAATGTTTAAATGGCTCTGACATAGGGCCATGCCTTTAAAAGCCATATGTATATATGAGGTATATATAACCCATTGCTGTCAAGTCAGTTCAGACTCACAGCGACCCTATAGGACAGAGTAGAACTCTGCCCCATAGGGTTTCCAAGGAGCAGCTAGTGTATTTGAACTGCTAACCTTTTGGTTAGCAGCTGAACCCTTAACCACTGTGCCACCAGGGCTCCAAGGTAAGAGTTGTTTTAATATGTACATATATACTTTAAGATATATATAATGGGGTATATATGTATATATTATAACAACTCTTATTAAGTCTGTTATGTATTTTACAATTGATGGAATCTTGAAATTTGCAAAGTACTTTAATATATTTTATAATATAAACCATCCCTGCATTTAATACTTAAAATTTTTATATCTTTTAAACGAGATTCTTGTATGTTTTTTCTCTTTTTTGTTATCAGGGATAGCCTAACTTTGAAAATTAATTGGGAGGCTCTTCATCCTTTATGCTTAGGAATGGTTTAAATATATATACAGGAATTATGCATCCTTTGATGATTTGAATAGCCTTGTCCATAAACTTTTATGGTTATGTTTTTAACGGGTAATTCCTTGATAGGAGTTTTCAGTATTCTGATTGACTCAACTGTATGTCCTTGCTACCATTTATTTATTTATTTTCCTATCAATTTTATATATTTTGCTATGATTTTTTGGGGGTTGGTATTATAAATTTGATATATTACAGGTTTTTGCTAGCTCCTGACTTATTTAACTTCTGATCTTGGCTTTCTCTGCTCATATAGCCACATTTAGATTTGGTTAAAGTGGCTTTGAATTGCTAATCTTGATTCTGGTGCTCTGCTGCTTCTCAGTTTTCTATGTGGTTAGGCTCCCAACCACAGGCCAGAGGTCCCAGTGTTCTGCGGTCAAGATGACAGTTCATGCTAGAGCCAGGATTTAAACCCAGCCAGTTGGACTTCCAAGCAAAGCTGTTAACCACTGAGCCTTGTCTCTAAGTGCTAAAAATTATTTTTATTAAAAAAAAAAAAAAAAGACTGATTCATCAGTTTTCCTTCTTCAGTTTAGTTAAAACTTTTCAGACCAAATGAAAATCCTTTGGCAACATAAGGGTTTATCTTTTAGGTCTTTTGAGCTCTTTATCTGTTGTTAGGAAACCTGTAAACACAATTTAGAGGCAATTAAGGACGTAAAAGGACCTTTATATGATATCTGAATAAGACCATTGCTCAGGTCAACCTCTGGGTAGTCTGAAGTTGGTTGGGTTTCAAATTTTTATACATTAATGTACAGTTACCACTGTACAAAATTGTTGCTTTACATGGAAGTGTAGGAATTTGAGTGGAGTGTGCAGACCATTGGAGAGTTGGAATTATACGTAATACTGTGCAACCTCTGAAAACCGAAACCTATGTTAGGTGGAAACCTGTCAGAAAAGGAAAACTCAAACATTTCCTGTTAAAGCGGGCAGTAGAAAAGTGGTAAGACTGCATTCTGTCAAAGGTGGAAAACTTGCAAGACTTGGAAAAACAAGGCAGTCCCATTGAGTTCCAGCTCTCACAGATTTCACTATAGTTGTTTATGATTTGCCTCTAATAAGAGTAAAACACATGCACAAATATTTACTTAATGAATTGATATAGCCTGTCTTGTCTTTTTTCTGTGGATAAAAATCAAACATGCAAGCCAGAGGACTCTCCAAATCTCATGAAATTTCCAAAAAAAAGTAATTTCTTAAACAAGTAGTCCCCGACTTACAGTGGAGTTCCGTTCTGAAGACTCCATCGTAAGTTGGTTCTGATGTAAGTCAAGTTAACTCATTTAGATTAACAGCTGATGCTTCTTACGGTAAGGAATGCTGAATAAGATCACACTATAGGCCTGGTCTACAGTGAAGTCGGTGCAGGCCTGGTCTACAGTGAAGTCGGCATCAGTGTTGCAAGTGAAGTCAGAGTTATAACGTTGGGCATGTGCACAGTTCAGTTGTGTGTCGTTACAGTTGACTATGGCCCAACTTTGTATTCATTATGACTCCCAACACCAACACTGACTTCATTGTAGACCAGGCCATTGCCAGCTATATGGCATTGTTTTGAACAATAAATCATAAAATTGAACATCTAAGAATGATAACATCAGCAAATTAAGTGCTGCAACATTGTATGGTAGTGCATACTATTAACGATAAGATGTACAAAAAAAAAAAGGATGGTTGTGTGTTCTGTCATAACTCGAATACGTCGTTAAGTCAGGAACTACTTGTATTTTGTTGACTGTTTGCTTAGATAGCTGACAGTATATTTAAGACATTTTCTTAGAACTCCAAATGCTCATCCTCCAATTGGTGAAATTTATTTTATTCTCATTTGTCTTTCTGAAAGGCGAGAAGAAGTTCATGGAGAAGCACAACGAGTATTAAGGTGCCTTCCTGGTAGAAACAAAAAAGAAGGTGCTTTTAAGCAGATGCCTTCTTTCCCAGAAATGGTATATTATATCCAAGAAAAGGTATGGCATTTAACTTAAGATAATTACTTTGAGTTATAAAATGGATGATGAAAATAAAGATAAGTGTTTTAAGTGACTTACATTAAAAATCTAATCATTAAGTGAATAGTAGTAAAATTCCTAACAGTATCAATAGTTATAATAAGAGGAAGGTACAAAATGAGAAAAACATAATTCTCCAGTGTAGTAGATCTGTTTTGCCTGAATCTGAATTACTTAAAATCCTCTTCATGCTCTTCAACATTTTGCCTGTGTTTAACATTCTTTCCCTTGGTAGACATGCTTAAAAATTCATCTCCTTTTTATTTTTAAGGGCTCTGCTTAGGTTGCGTAACTTTAAGGGTGCCTCAGGAGCAGTGCAGGTTTCTTCCATTGGTGATGATAAGAGAACGTGACGCTTTTTGCAGATGTCCTGTTTTTGCAGTGTTCTCTGCTGGTAGATCAGAGAATACTGGTAGAATGACCCCAGCCCTGACCCTGTCCCACTTTTTACGTCAATGTTTCTTTGAGTATGCTGGAGGATACCTTAAACCACCTTCTGCCTCTAGTTGTGGTATGGCTTTTGCTAGTTAGAGACGTTAAGGGAGTTGGAGGTTGTTATGTAGTGCTTGTGATTCTCGTCTCTGTAGCACAGGTATATTTGGAGTCAGAAGATGCTTCTGTGTTCACATTTTCCTCTCACCCCATTATTAATGAACATTACTGGCATGCAGTGGCCTGGGGTGAGTGTGTCAGTAGATGCCTGAAGTTTATTTATTTTTTTGAACAAGCCAGTAAAGACATGGGGAAAAAGTCAACACACCAGTAATTGAGGGTTTGAGAGTTTGTGGGACATGTAAGATTGACGTGATTAGTGGGAAAACATTGTGAATAGAAAAAAACAGAAGCAAACTTTAGAAAATAATGTAGCTAGATAGTTATTTTTGAGCTGATGAAGCTCCATTTTTCAGTAATTTTGTTTGTTTTGGGCTCATTTTTGTTAGGCTTCCCATCGAATGAAAACTCCAGCCAAGTACATGACTGGGACCACTGTCCTTCCATTTAACCCAGCAGCCTTTGGAGAGGTAGGATGTTAATTTATTTCTATTTTGCTTTCCCTTAAAGTTCTGAAAGATAAAGCTGCACCTAAAGAGATGGCTGTGACTTTTTTGTGATCTAGATAAACCTATATTGTGTTGTCATTGTTATTCACCAAACTGTTTATTTAAAAAAAAAAAAAAGATATTTGGTATTAATTAATTATTATCAATTAATTATTACCAATTATTGCAAATTGGTATCAGAGTATATAAATACAAGTTTATCTCAGTGAGGCTAATAGATTGTAGTGGAAACATATTTACCTATAGACAGACAGATAGATCGATCCCATTGTGAAAGAACTGGATGTTCTGTATTGGTTACTTTTGGGATTTTATAGCAAATTAGATTTGAGTTTTTAAAGCCAACATATTGTTGAGGTTATTTGGGTTATCTAGTTTTGAAGGTCCCTAGGTGGTGCAAATGGTTAAGTGCTTAACTACTAACTGAAAGGTTGGCAGTTCAGACCCTCCCAGAGGCACCTCAAAAGTAAGGCCTGGTGATGTGCTTATGAAGGGTCACAGATTTGCAAACCCTGTGGAGTGTAGTTCTACTCTGCACACATGGGATCGCCATGAGTTAGAATCAACTCGATGGTGGCTAACAACAACAACAATAACAACAAAGTTTTGAAGGTTGGAGAGGAATAATTTATTACAATTACTAAGGGAAATTCTATTTTTTTGGCCATTACTATGTTAATTAAATTACAAGAGGTAATCTTGTTCGGAGTGAGTAAAAGTACAATGAAATGCAGCCTGTCTTACTTTAGGTCTCAAGGAAAGCATTTCCAGAGGCTCCTTAGTAGCTAGTTTATCTCAGAGGTTTTTATGGTGTTGTATCTATTCTCTTGTAGATGATTTGAACCCATTTTCTCAAATTATCATATCAGTGGAGATTAAACACAGCTAGAACTTTCTTCCCCAGGAATAGGTCATTTGCCTGAGGTTTCTGCCCAGTCACTTTTATATATGTTGCTTTTTAAAAATAAAGATTTTTATTGTAATTTTCAGACACTAGAAGTTGAGTTTGCATTTTAACTCCATTAAAAAAAAAAAAAAACACTCTGGGTTTATGAAAGCTTGTTACGTAAATTTTACTCCAGTTTGGTAATATCAGTTAACTTATTGAGTCCTGTTTTCTAGATTCTGTGAGAATGGTTGAATATCTTTGTGAAGGAGGGTGGGGAAATGAAAACTTAGAAACTGTCACCTTGAATATCCTCCCACACTGACTATTTGAACAGGTTAACTGGTATTCCTCTTCCTTTTGTTTTTAGATAGTTCTGTACTTGCGCATGTGCCTGGCTCACAGCGCAGGAGTGGTGCCCACCTCTCAGAGTTTGGCTGATATGCAAGATCACGCCCCAGCCATTGGACGTTATATACGGACTTTAATGTCAGGGAGCCAGGCAACATCCTCGTCATCTTCTTCCAAGAGTGGGGAGACCAACCCTGTTCAGATCTACATCGGCCTACTTCAGCAGCTGTTAGCAGGTGTTGGAGGTAGGAAGTCTTGAGGTCAAGAAAAGATATTAAAGCACTTAAGCCAAAAAAATCTAATTTTAAACTCATCTGTAAATTTATAGCAAAATTATTCTCTCTTCACTACTGTAACTAAACATTAGTCATTATTTCTTTTCTAAACTTACCTGATTCATCCTTGATATACTATTTCTCTTTTTAGAAAGAAATGCTAACAATAGATAATAAATTTTTACTTTGGAAATGGGCGTGGAGGACAGGACATCCCTTCTTTTTGTAGGTCGGCTACTAACCAAAAGGTTGGCAGTTTGAATCTACCAGCTGTTTCTTGGAAACCCTACGGGGGCAGTTCTGCTCTGTCCCAAAGGGTCCCTATGAGTCGGAATTGATTTGACGGCAATGGGTTTTAGTGTAAATTTACTGTATTGAATCACATACTGTATTTGGATTTTGCAATTTTTTGTTGAACTGAGGGAGGACCTCCTAAAGCAGCAGCTCTTATACTTTAAAGGAATTTATTGATCTTTGTATGCTCATTACTTAAAATTTAACAGGATTCTGAATTCTTATTTAGGTTTGCCAGTCATGTACTGTCTGTTGGAAGCTGTTTCAGTGTATCCAGAAAAGCTGGCTACCAAATTTGTAGACAAAACAGAATGGATAAAGGTGTGTCCTGTGCATGTATATTTCTTTTCTTTTTTTAATTTATTTTTTAAAGTTTTATTTTGTTGTTATTGAGAATATACACAGCAAAACATATACCATTCAACCGTTCTACGTGTACGGTTCAGTGACATTGATTTATGTGTTTATTTTCTTCAGCAGTTTCTTACCTGTACAATTTAGTGACATTGATTACATTCTTTGGATTGTGTAACTGTTCTCACTCTTCTTTTCTGAGTTGTCCTCTCACATTCACATAAATTCACTATGCCCAAGCTCCTATCCAGTCTTTCAAGTTGCTGTTGTCAAGTTTGATCCCAAACAGATAGTTTATGTTTCTCTTTGCGTCTGTATATTTCAAACTTAACTCTCATGATTTCTTTTTTGTACCAGTGTCCCTATGACCTTTTCTGCCTTTAGGCTATCTTAAAAACTCCTTCATCATCAAACACTTCCTGGGAAAAATATATTTCAGTATATTTCATTGGTCCATCTGGACAGGGTGGGAAATAAATTGAGAGTCATATGAGTAAAAAATAATTATTTTTCTTCTTTAAAAATTTTTTAAATTATAAATAATAGATATGCATATTTAAAAATATGTCAGATGGCTCGTTTCCATTACTGTCTCCCATCTACCCAAATTCCCCCAGCCTCCTGCCCCCTTTTCTTCCACCTCTGATAAACATAAATAAGTCGTCACTTATTTATATATGATGTACCTTCTAGAGTTTACTTGTACATATACACACAAATAAAAATATACATTCTTATTTTTCTCCCTTCTTTTACACAAAAGATGGCATATTATTCATATTGTTTTGTTACCTTCTTTTTCTTAACAGTGGGACTGGAAACACTTTCTATATAACTGCAGAAAGATCATCTTCATTCTTTTAACAGTGTCAGCATTTTCGATTGTACAGATATACCACAGTTTATTCTAGATCCTTACTGATGGTCATTTAGGTTACTTCCAGTCTGCTGTAATGAATAGCCCATCCTTTTATATACAAGAAAGTGCGTATTTTAGATGCATTCCCTAGAAGTGGAATTACTAGGTCAGAGGGCATGTGCTTTTGTAATTTTGATAGATAGTGCCACACCCTCCATATGGGTTGTACCAGTTTACGTGCCCACCAGTCACTTGTTCTTGTTCCATAGTCACACAAGTAGGGTTGCCTGATTTAGCAAATAAAAATGTAAGATGCTCAGTTTAATTTGAATCTCAGATGAACAGTGAATAACTTTTTAGTACAAATATGGCCTATAAAGTTTTGTATACCTCTTGTGCTGTATAATGCAGTTATTTTGGAAAGCGAAGCTTGAATTATGATAAAATTTGCAGATTGTCTTGTTAAGTGTGAAAGCATGAATGTAAGTTTCCAAGAGATAGGTGTTTTGTGCTTTTCTGTAAATTTTTTTCTGGTGTTACAAAATTGTTTCTAGTTTAAAAAGGTTTTTTATTCTGAATATTTGTGGTTTTAAAATGATCTTTTAATTTTTGAGTTTTGATCGTTTAGATCAGGGGTTGACAAACTACATCCCATGGGCTAAAGCAGGATGGCCTCCTGTTTTTGTATGGCCTTCGAGCTAAGAATAGTTTTTACATTTTTAAATGATTGGAAAAAAAAATGAAAAGAAGAATAACATTTCATGTCATGTGCAAATTATAGTGTCTGTATGTAAAGTTTCACTAGAACACACCCACACCATTCGTTCACACATAGTCAGTGGTTGCTTTTGCATCTCAATAGCAGAGCTGAGTAGTTGTAACAGAGACCCTGTGGCCCGCAAAGCTTAAAATATTAACTGATCTGGCCCTTTACTGAAAAAATTTACTGACCTCTGTTTTAGAGCACCTGTGTGTTAATTCTACCTGTTTTGTATTTTTGTATCTTTGATGTAAAGACACCCAAGATTTTGGTATATAATTGGACTTTTATTTTGCTCTGAACTAATACTTGTGGTCTTTTCTCATGGATGCCAGTAGATTGAACATTATAATGTATCATTTATTCTTTTAGTTTTAAATGTTAGATGTTATCAGCAGGCAGATGGTTATTATATATATCACGTCACATGTTTTGCAGCAGGAAGATAATGTCATGTATATATTTCTTTTTCTACACCTCTCAGAGTCTGATGAATAGCAGTAAAGAAGAGATGCGTGAACTGGCAGCCTTATTTTATTCTGTGGTGGTATCTACGGTGTCGGGAAATGAGTTGAAGTCAATGATAGAGCAGCTTATAAAGACTACAAAAGACAATCACGTATGTTATCAGTTTTGTCTTCATTCTTTCTTGTGGGAGATAGTGGGGTTTTACAAAAATGTCTAACCTATTTTTAGCTTTTGTGTTTGCATTTATAAAGTGAACTTACACATTCCTCGCTTTTATATTATTGTAAAGGTTAAATGAGGTAGATAATACATCAGTTCAGTCATTCTAGTCAGCAAATTTGAGTGTCTTCTAGTGTTGGGTATACAGTGGTGAGTAAATACCTGAGAATCCCTAGTACTGCCTGGCGCTCAGAAATGTTAGTTCCTTTTCCACATGCACTACTGCCTATCATTGTGTTTGTCAAAAATAAGCTGTTGAGATCTAAATCTTCAGGTGAATCAAGAATCAGCTTAACTTCTTGGAATTCTCTGTCTTAGAAGCTCAGGGTTTCCCTTGTTCTCTAAGCCTGGTTCATTAGAATCCAGTGACCACTTTGTTCTTTGGCCTTGTGTTTTACTGGAGAGATGATGTAATAAACTTTTTTTTTTTTTTTTTAAAAGAACAGCTATTAATATTTTTATTGTAGACTCTGGTAGAAAATTTGGCTAAACTATGCATTTTCCAAATGTCATTGTGTTTCATTTTTCCAAAACTCCAAGTATAGACAACAGCATATACTTCTTTCTGCAGTATTTGTAGTTGATTGTATTCTTGGTGTGCGAGAGAGACAGACACATATGTTATTGTGTTGTTAAATTCAGAGCCCAGAGGTACAGCATGGATCCTTGCTTGCATTGGGATTCACAGTGGGAAGATATTTGGCTAAAAAGAAAATGAGAATGGCAGAGCAACAAGACCTGGAGACAAGTGCTAGTTTTCTGCCTGAACAAGAGGAACTCATTCAGAGTGCCACAGAAACAATAGGTAATTCATGACTTCATGCTGACTCGGGTGTTGCAGTTTTTGAGTTATGTTAAAATTTAATATAGCATTTTTATAGCATTGCATTTAAAAACGCAGGATTTTCCTCAAAAGCTTACTTAATGCCAAATGTATTCTGCATTTTTAATAACAGTGAGAGTGCTCAACTGTACTTTCCCCCATATGTTTCTGTATAACCGAGATGATTCTGTTATGGAAAAAAAGAATTAAATATTAAAAAGGACACTCCTCTCTGCCCTGTGGCCATGGTGTTTTATTGCTGAATAAATGTTAACAAGTTAACAACTAGAAGATATCATAGACTTTGATTTTATTTTGCTGTCTTCAAAAAAATCTTGAGTGCATTGTTGGTGCTTTGAGTCATGCGGGTAGTAGTATGTTATTTTCTGTTTTGTCTGAATGCGTTCATAGGCTCATTTTTGGACAGTACATCGCCCATCCTGGCAATTGCTGCCTGCACAGCCCTGGGTGAAATTGGCAGAAATGGTCCACTCCCAATCCCCAGCGAGGGATCTGGCTTTACCAAATTGCGTCTTGTAGAAAGCTTACTAAATAGAATACCCTCCAGCAAAGAAACAAACAAGGCAAGTCCCTTTCTTTTTTTCTTCCCTTCTAGAATTCTCTCTCTCTATTCGTAGATATGTAAATGAGTGAAACCAAATCATACAGAGATTAGATGGACTGGATAGTTTTGGGATAGGGGTGATCTGTGCACAACCTAAGTATGTGTACTGTTTGACGGAGCAATTCCAATTTAGGCCCTATACTGTTTTTTTAATATTAGGATAAGGTATTAAAAACAGCAGGGAATTCTTCTGTCATTCACCGTATTAGGTGGATAATGAAGTGTTAAATAGTCTTAAGATTGATTTTGTAATTTCAGACTAAATGTAAATCTTACCTCCTACAGATAGATTGGTTTTAAGAAATCTGGGTATTGGTAAGCAGTGTGAGCACTCTGCGAGGGAAAGGACATTTCCGGCTTTTTAGTTTTAGATAAGTGTTTTCATAGACTTTAAAACATTCTTTGTAATTAAGCACCTTAGCCATGAAGCATAAGATGATTTAATTAGCAGAAAAATCATTTACTACAAGTTCAATATCTTATCCTTGGCCTAGCTATTGATTAAAACTGAAAAGATCACACAGTGTAATTTTTATTAGCTATTACTGATTAATCATTACTAACCATTGATGAGTGCTTGTAATGTGCCAAGCAGTATTGTAAGTGCTTAACATGCATACGTTAATTGAATCCTCCAAAAAGTCTAATGAAGTAGTTGTTATCTCTGTTTTCCAGTAGAGAAAAGAGAGTCACAGAGAGGTGAAGTAGTAACTTGCCTAAGGTCACACACCTGTAAAGGCTAGTTAAATGGCAGAGCAATGATTTGATCCCAGGCCCCTGGGCCTAGAACTCACATCCCTGACTGTTATAGTTTGAAGAATAACAAGCTTAGTTATAGGCTTACTTTCTTCTTTTGCGACTGTATCCTTAATGGACTCAGTTTTATGGGTTGTTGTTTTTTTTTAAACCTCCAGTGCCTTAAGGCAGATACTGTAAAATTGCATATTTTTATAAAAGCTTAAGCATTGGTGCACTAGTTAGAAAACACTACCCCTCCTTGCCATTTCATTTTTGGAAACACTCTTCTGGGGTAAAGCTGTTACATACTATGTTGACCGTAAAAATTCTCTGTGTTCTTCCAGATGAAAGAACGAGCAATCCAAACGTTGGGGTATTTTCCAGTTGGGGATGGAGAGTTTCCTCATCAGAAACTCCTCTTGCAAGGTCTGATGGATTCTGTGGAGGTATTTATATTGCTATCTGATGTTAATCATTAAAACAAAAAAGGCATTTTTTTGGGGGAATTTTTGCATGCTGTGAGATTTTCAACTGAACTTTTACTCGTTTATTCAGCAGGGTACTTACTGTCTCCCCTGGCCTGGTCACTGTCCTAGGCGTGGCATTGACTGTGTTACCTAGGTGTGGAAGTCTGTTTCTTATAAGTTTTGAGTAACACATGATACAGTAGGGGAAACCTACTTTGTCAGGCAGATGTAGGGAATAGGTGCTGGGACTCTAGTGGCTCTTGTGTCTGATCACTTGGCTTCTGTCCTCTAGATGCCCAGTGTAGTGGAAAGGACCTGTAAGTAGACAAGTACGTTAGCACAGCCTGTTTTGGCCCTTGCTTACTCTAGCTTTGATTCCTGTCACTCACGTTTTATACAGCAGCCTCTTTGGCCTTTTTTGCTCTGAGTTTTTGAAAGCCCCATACTTCCTTCCTTCTCAGGTTGTTGCTTCCTTGAAAACCCTTCCCTGACCTGAAGACTAGATTAGATTCTTTAGCTGTGTGTGCTCTCATGACTCCCCATACTTTATCTTCACAGCATCTATCACAGTTTCCAGTTGCCCACTAGACTGAAGGCAGAGTCTGTTTTGCTCACCATTATAACAAAGGAGCCTAGCAGTGTGCTTGGCAATGGTAGGACTTCAGTAAATATTGGTGTGCATGTAAGGCAGTGGAATGAAAAAGGACGACGTGATTAATTTTGCCTTGAAGAATTGGTGGAGGTTTTTTTGAGATATTTTTGCTGGGCCTTGAAGAGTGGGAGAGAGGAGGGTGGGGCTGAGGACTGAGGCAGCTGAGTGATGGATCTGCTACTAGAATTCAGCTTTTGGGATTCATTTTTTTTTTTTTTAATTGTACTTCAGGTGAAGGCTTACAGAACAAATAGTTTCTCATGAAACAGTAGTACACATATTGTTTTATGACATTGGTTAACAGCCCCACAACATGTCAACCCTCTCCCTTCTCGACCTTTTTTTTTGGTAAAAATATACATAGCCAAAGATACACCATTTCAAAAATTTCTACATGCACAGTTCACTGACATCAACTATGCTCTTCCAATTGTGCTGCTATTCTCACTTTAGATGAAGGCTTACAGAACAAAATAGTTTCTCATTTAACAGTTAGTACACATGTTGCCCTATGACAATGGTTAACAACCTCACAAACACATCAACACTTTCCTTACTCAACCTTGGGTTCCCTATCACCAGCTTTCCTGTCCCCTTCTGCCTTCTGGCTCTTGTCTCTGGACTGCTGTGCCTCATTAGTCCTGTTTGGTTTTATGGGGCTGTCCACTCCCCGGCTGAACGGTGAACCTTGGAAATGACTTTGCCACTGAGCTAAAAGGGTGTCTGGGGGCCATACTCTCAAGAGTTTCTCCAGTCTCCTTTAGGCCAGTAAATCTGGTCTTTTTTGTGTGTGTTAGAATTTTGTTCTACATCCTTCTCCAGCTCTGTCCAGAACCCTCTGTTGTGATCCTGGTCAGAGCAGTCAGTGGTGGTAGCCGGGCACCATCTAGCTATACTGGACTCAGTCTGGTGGAGGCCTTGGTAGCTGTGGTCCATTAGTCCTTTGGACTAATCTTTTCCTTGTATCCTGTTCTCTTCATTCTCCCTTGCTCCCGAAGGGATGAGACCAGTTGAGTATCTTAGATGGCTGCTCACAGGCTTTTAAGACTGGGATTCTTAATTCAGTGTTTTTAAAGTGAAATATTTGACTTCGACTTAAATCCATACCAGGTCCTCACTGGATGTCACTGACATTGTAACCACGTGGGGAAAAGCTTATGATGTCTGCTTTTTCATCTTTTCTCTTTTTTTAAATTCATGAGAGACATGGATTTCTTCTAGTTTTGTTTAAATAAATGAAGGTTTGTGTGGATCCTTGCTATCGAAATCATTGTCTTAAGAGTTTAGAAATATCAAATACATGAAAAGCTGGAAAAGCAGTCAACTAGGACAGAGTTCTAAAGTGTTCTTTTTTTTAGTTTATTTTAACCTTTTATTATGGAAAATTTCAAACATAAACAAAAGTAGAGAGAATAATAATATAATGACTCCCCATTTGCCTAATCTTATTTTATCTGTTGACCCCTTATTTTTTTCTGGAATATTATAAAGCAAAATCTAGATAGCATATCATCTATAAATGTAAATTATTGTTTTTGTGTTTAATGTCAACTGTGTTATTAACAATAGGAAATGGGTTAAAACAGGCAAGTAAAGTGAATGCTTAATATACGATCTCTGTGTTGAAATAAATACCTTTTCTCAGCTTAGAGTCACCAAGAGAAGCTTTTGACCAGGAAGCTGTGGGACTAAAGAGTGGCACAAAACCTATAAGTCTTTTTCCATTGGACTTGGGAGCGTGTCATATTAACACTTGACAGCTCATCAAGACTAGAACACTTAGTCGATTGAGCATAGGAATGGCCAAATTTATCTGTGTGTTTTGTAGAATTCTCCAGAAAGGTCAATATTCTCATGTTCCTGATATGTGTTCCACTCTTCATTTTTTTTTTTGTTCTTAGATTGTTCTAATCCTCAGTAAACAGAAAAATATCAAAGGGAACTATATAGGTCCAATTCAGCGTTGGGTCAGTGATTCATACATGAGAAGGGTGTTGAAATTTCTAAATTATTAAAAACTTTGAGTATGTACTGTATAGGATTTTTTTAATGTGTAATTTTAGAAACAATTTCAAATTTACAGAGAAGTTTTCAAAATAATATAAAGATCTCCTATATACCATTTGTCTAGATTTTCCAGTAGTTAACATTTTACCAAATTTGCTTTGTCATTTTCTCTTGATTTTTTTTTTTTTTCCTAAGCCATTTGAGAGTAACTTGCAGATGTGGAATTTTAGAGGGCAAAGAGGAGATGTTAATAAATTATAATGGCTACTATTTATTGTGCAGTTATGCAAATCAGGCATTACACTGTAAACTTTATGTACATTAACTTCATTTAATCCTCACTGCAGCCTGATAGGGTGGTGATGGTGTTATACTCATTTTAAAAATGAACAAATTGAGGCTCAGAGAAGTTTAAAAAAGAGTACAGGAAGTCCCTGGGTTACAAATGAAATCCGTTCCTAACTATCTTTAAGTTGAATTTATAAGTAAGTTGGAACAGATGCATATGGTTCTGTTTAGCCTTACTTTAGTGTAAGAGGAGCCCTGGTGGCACAGTGGTTAAGAGCTATAGCTGCTAACCAAAAGGTCAGCAGTTTGAATCCACCAGCTGCTCCTTGGAAACACTATGGGGCAGTTCTGCTCTGTCCTATAGGATTGCTGTAGGGTCACTATGAGTTGGATTTGACTTAAGGACAATGGGTATTTTGATTTGGTTAGTGCAAGAAGGAGCCCTGGTTGGCTGCTATCCAAAGAAGGGTCAGTGGTTTGAACCCACCAGCCACTCTACAGGGGAAAGATGTGGCAGTCTCCTTCCATAAAGATTTATAGCCTTGGAAACCCTATGCAATAGTTCTACTCTGTCCTATAGGGTTGCTATGAGTAGGAATGGACTTGAAGGCAGTGGGTTTGGTTTTTAGTTTTAGTGCAAGAAAAGGCTCAAAGCCTTTTCAGTAATTTAAAAGCTGCACATGCAGCAAGTGAAGGTGATTGAGATGAAGAATTTATTGTGAGTTGGGGTTGGTCAGTCGTTTCGAAGTGAGGGCAAATTTGCATAATATTAAAGGGCAAGTACGAGTTGTCTGTAAGTTGGATGTTCGTAACTCAGGGACTTACTGTATGTACCCTGGTAAGAGACAGCTAGAATTTGAACTGAAATCTGCATGGCTTCAAAGTCCATGCCCTTTCATCCTAAGTGAACAGTATCTTGCTTCCAAAGACTAAATATCACTGCTTAGTGGTTCTCCATTGAGGACGAGGAGTGCAACATGAGCTTGGAGAAATATATTCAAGTTATTATTACATTCTCTACTTCCTCACTCACCCCTGTAATTGAGGACCACCAAGGTAGCTGAAAGCAATCCAGACAAAGGAATGAAAAACAAAGTATTCTCATAAGTAAGACATTAAGCAGACTTTCTGTAGAAATGGATGTTTTGAGGGCATGTTCTTTTTCATTCATGGCTTTTGTTTCCTTTGTTGCAGGCCAAGCAGATAGAACTTCAGTTCACTATAGGTGAAGCCATCACCAGTGCTGCAATAGGAACTAGTTCTGTGGCTGCTCGAGATGCCTGGCTAGTGACTGAAGAAGAATACACTGCCCCCACCGGTACCAAACATTCAGCTAATCAATTTATAATCATCAAGTAACTCTTTTCCGTTCTCTTTATCACATTTGAAGCATATACACACATGTACAATTTTTAACTTTTTCAGATATTTATGTCTGTCTTATCAACTTGGTTCAGTCAAGAAAAATAGTTGATTGAAGGAGATTGACCATGAAATTAGCAAGAGCTTTTTAAATTTCTTTGACAAGCAAACAGGGAGTTAGCTATGGAATTACTTCGCACACGTGCTCTTTAGATGGGGGTTGGTGTATTCTCATCTAAAGTTGAGGCGTATCTTTCTTTCTTTTTGGTCCAATTACTGGATCACATGTTCTTCCAAGCCTTTAACATATCCCAGAACTTTCTTAGAACTTTTTTTTTTCTTTGTTTCAGCCAGACTGTTTTCCTGGGTTTCTTCCTTACCCTCTAAATTGTTTGTCTTCTTTATTCCCTAAAATGGTTCTCTCTTCATTCTCTATCTTGATTGATGATGATATCATTTCTACTGAGTTACCCAAACCTAATGAAGACAGAGAAGAGAAAAAATTACAGGCTGAGCCTAGGGAGATAATCACAGTTAATGAAAACTGAAAAGAGAGGAGCCTTAAGGGGAAACCAGGAAGGAGAGTTGAGAAGTGTTTGCAGGAGGGCTCAGGTTTTAGATGTTAAGGTGTACTTAATTAGGGGGAAGTGTGAGCAATCTCAGTGTTCAGGGGAGCGGTTATTTTCATTTTCATTTTATAAATGATTAAAATATGTTTTGTCTCATCTTTTCCGTTTCAGTTAGTGATAAATCTACAATTTTATGTTCTCTAAAATAGTGTTTTCTTAAGATCCTTTAGGCAGCTTGATTTTATTTCCTCTGGAAACAAATTAGTTGTCTACCTGTGAAACTGTTTTTCATAGCCACAGAAGACTCATTTATAAATTAATTTAGGATATATTTATTAAGTGCTTAATATGAGCCAGGCATGGTTCTAGGTGCTGGTGATACAGGAATGACCAAAACAGTAAAAATCCTGCCGTCATGGAGCTTACACTTCAGTGGGAGAGACAGGCCAGAGGCAAAATAAGCATGGGGCAATATGCAGCTTGTTTAAATGGTAACAAGTGCTATGTAGAAAAGTAAAGCACAGAAAAGGGAATAGATCATATTTGGATGGTAGTTATTAATAGAGTGCTGAGGGCAGCTCTTCTCAGGAAGGTGATGTTAAAGGAAAGACTTGAGTGGGTGAGGGAGTAAGCTGGTTGGAATTCTTGGGGAAGAGTGTTCCAGGCAGAGGCCGAAGCAAGTGCAAAGGCCCTGAGACTTGAGTATGTTTTAGGTCAATTTGGCTGGAGTAGAGTGAGTGAGTAGGGGAGGAGTAAGATGAGGTCATATGAGGTGAGGTTGGATTACGTGGAACCTGGTAGGCCATTGTGAGGCCTTCTATAGAAAGCAATTGTAGGATTGTGAGCTGAGGAGAGACACAATCTCACTTCCATTTTAAAAGGGCCATTCTAGTGCTGTATTGAAAATAGACTGAACTGGAGCCAGGACAGAAGCAAGGAGATCAGTTAGGAGACTGCTGCAGTATCCCAGGTGAGACATGATGGTAACTTGAACCATGATGATAGCATGGAGATGGTGAGACATGGTTGATTAAAGAGTTTTGAATGCAGTGCCAACAGGATTTGCTATTGAATTGGATGTGAAGTGTGAGGAGTCAGGGTTGACTTCAGAGTTTTTGTTGTGAGCAGCTGGAAGAATGGAGTATTGAGATGGAGGAGATTATGGGAGATAAACGGGTTTGTGGAGCAGGGGCAGGGTGGGTGCAGGGAAAAAGTATCTTCACTGGCTGCTTTTCCTCCTCACTTCCATCAGTGTTGGAATCTCCCAACTCCCCCATGCCCATATCCAGAACCAGTACCCTCGTGGACATATCTAGGAGTCAGATGAATATATGAGTATGGAGTTTTGAAGAGTTTGTATATCTCTAAATGTGTGCCCCTCTCCTATTTGTAAGTCTGTGTCCCAGATACGTGGTCCCTGCTCTCTTGGTGAGTGTATATCCCAGCGTGTCAGATTGTGTGTTCTCTTATGTTGTAGTTTTAATCCCTGGGGTGTGAGGACTCTGAGTAAATGTTGATTTAAATTTAATTTTTTCAGGAACTACGTGGAATTATTTTAGTTGTTTCTTATCTTTCTTTTCCCTAGGAGGCAAAGTGAATGATGTGGTCCCATGGGTGTTGGACGTGATTTTAAATAAACATATCATCAGCCCCAACCCACATGTGAGGCAAGCAGCCTGCATCTGGCTACTTTCCCTTGTGAGAAAGCTGAGTACCCATAAAGAAGTGAAGGTAAGCCATGCTGTAAATGTGATTGCACTATTGGAATCTGCTTATGAAGTATTTGTGATAAAAAGACAGTCAGGAAAGCATATGAAGTGAGGGCCAGTACTGAGGTGAGGGCCATTAACTAATAGCAGATACTTTGAAATAAGCTGTACATGAAGGAATGAGGGATGGTGGCCTGATATATATTGGCTGGAAGATGATTGTAAACCTGAAGGCATAAAGTCAGAAGAAGTGGTAAGGATGCGAAGGCTCAGACTAGGGAAGGTTCAGATTGAGGGGTGAGATGACTGCCTGTCAGTGGTACAACCTTCACGTAATTTGAGCCGCCTTTGAAGATATTTTCCCACCTGAGAGCACCAGGGTTTGTCACGGCCTCGGATTGCAAGACTTGATAGGTCTTGTGTATGCTGATAGCAAGATTCTTACTCTTCTAAAGAATTAATACTTCAGTGTTGTAACGCCATTGTTTTTTTCGTTTTTCAGTCTCATCTTAAAGAGATTCAGAGCGCGTTTGTTTCAGTTCTGTCAGAAAATGATGGTAAGTGGTTGGTAAATGTTTGATTTCTAAACTTTATTAAGCTTACATTTTAAGTTTTGAGAAATCTGTATTAATGAATATCAGAGAAAACTTTTTGAGTTATGTGATTAAAATAAAATTAAACCTTATTAGTATTAAGGATGATAAGCATGTTAATGATTGAAAAACAATGCTTCTGGTTAGGGTATTGGGAATTCTCTACTTCTTTTTTTTTTTTTTTTTAAATTATAACATGATTTTCAGTTTTACATTAAAAAAGGAGCTGAGGCCTTCTTAAAGTTAGTATGTCTACTAAGTAATAGCTTTCTTTTACTTCTGGTTACTTTTCCTCTTTGTGATTTAAGCCAGGAGAGAGTGAATGTATATATGTTTGACATTTAAATGGTAACTTTGTTTTAAACATACGTTCTTTTACTGTCCTTTCATTTTTAAAGAGTTGGATGTGAATGTATTGCATTCCGTTGAGGCTGTCTGATCTCTGTGATTTGTACAACTTACAGTTGATTGCTATTCTGTCACTGTGCACTGTATACCAACTGTATACTGAGGTCCATCAGTTTATTTTGGCTTGTGAGTTAGATCTTCTGTGAACATAGTTCTCATTTACAATGACTTATACGGTATCATGTTCGCTGAGATGGCTTAGTACATTTTTAACAAAATAGGCCGATTGATTTTATTTTCTTATCTTTACTTTGATATCATTTTGCACTGACATTATTAAACCTTTTAAAAATTTGGACTTGATGGCCAATAGACAAAGTTTTCTTAAACTAATATTATTTGTTTTGACTTTTTGGTAGAACTTAGCCAAGATGTTGCCTCAAAAGGCCTTGGGTTGGTTTACGAACTAGGCAATGAACAAGATCAACAGGAATTGGTCTCTACACTTGTAGAAACACTTATGACTGGCAAAAGGTACTGTGAACTTGAAACTTTCAGATTTGAACACATAGGGAAAGTGTATGCACATATTGAGAATATGCTCTGGAAAATTCAACTTTCCATTTTTCTATTTACTAAGTCTTTTCTAAAGTTCAAATCAGTGATTGTTATGCTGTGGATAGCTGTTTAATTATGCAGTGTATACTGTTCACTTTAGAAACCTGCCAGTAGTTAAAACACTGGATTAGAAAAATACCATAATTATTGGAGTCCTGGTGGTGCAGTGGTTAAGACCTCAGCTGCTAACCAAAACATCAGCAGTTCAAATCCACCAACCTCTCCTTGGAAACCTTATGGGGCAGTTCTACCCTGTGAGATTGCTATGAGTTGGAATCGACTCGACAGCAATGGATTTGGTTATTTGGTTTTAAATGAAAATTAAATGTGGAGAGGAATCTTGCATATCTTCATGATCTGATCACTGAAGAGTATGTGAAGGGGTAATCGTTCTTGTAATTGGTTGCTGCTTTACATTGCTTTGCCTGTAGGAAGGATAGTTTTTAATGTGACAACGTTTAATTCAGTGTAATTTTATGGGAGAGGGTCTCTTTTAAATCTATTTGTTCATCCTAGTTTTCCTAAATTCCTAGCGTGATAGAAAAGATAAATTGACTTTTATATCTTACACACAGTAGACACTTAGATTAAGATTTTGATTTTATCAGTTTGCAAATGAATTGTATGAAAAGTTTGATACTAATTTCTTTGTTGTTGTTTTGGTTTAGAGCTAAACATGATGTTTCTGGAGAGACAGTGGTGTTTCAGGGTGGAGCCCTTGGCAAAACACCGGATGGGTAAGTATGCCAAATCCATTGGTCAATTACTATAGACATCTTTAAATATTTTACTTTGGTCTGATAAATAGAGCACCCATGAAGTTGATTTCCACCCTCCTAGGAAAAGATGTGTGTTAGTGGAAGAACATAACTTCTGTGGAAAAAGCCTAGTGTCTTAGATTGGGTTTTTTTGGAAACAGTCTCTCACGTGGAGATTCAGATGCTAGAAGTTTATTGGGACTTGCCCTGGGGATCAGTACCTAACGGGGAATGAAGGAAGCAGGGATAGGGTCAGTGGCCAAGGAAGGAGCTGAACTGCGTTGCTGCCAACACTTCAGTGGACCCTCATCCCTTAAGGAGCTCTGGAGCTGGGGCAGGATGGCTCTTCAGAGTTGTCCTGCCTTGGGGCATGAGACCAGACCTTTATATCTGCCCCCCAGTGACTAGCCACTGATTGTGAGCTGCTCTGGGGGAGGATGTGACCTTGGACAGAGAGCAGTTCTGGGAGATTGACAGGGCTGAGAACTGTCAGACACTTGCCAGCTAAGTCCTGGGTTGGGAATCTGGTAGCATAGCTCAGTGTGCACTGCACCTGGTTTTCTGCTGGGGGCAACTATGCTGAGTATTTTGAATCTACCAGTTCAGCATTTCACATTAACTCCTTGAGCTTTACCCCCCCACTTTTTTTTTAAATCGTAATTCCACTGTGGTTTATGCTGTTGCTTTCCCTCTAAGAGTCCTCATCTTGGTCAGCCTTGCTGTTCTTCCAGTTCTCCCCCAATGGTGTCACTCTGCTCAGAGCCTTGCTTCAGTGTTGTCTGCAACGTTAGAAAGCAGTCACCTTATATGTTCTCATTGACGTTCTCTCATAGCTCACTGTTCTCACATCGGTTGTTGTTTCCATTCCTCTTACTCTCTCTGTAGACTCCTTCTACGCCAATCATTAATGTTAAAATGTTTTTTTTGTATCTATTCCTGAAAGTAATTCAGTTGCTCAGCTTTAAAACTGGTTTGCTAACTTAAACATCTTTATTGTCCCTTTAAAGTTAACTGAATTTTTGCCACTTTTATTGTTTGAAGTATTTTTTTCCATAGCTGAGTTTTTAGTGCTCACTTTTCACAAAATAACTAACATCAGATGATGAGGTATTTGAGCAAATATTATTTGTTCAGAGGAAAGCTAACAGGACTCAAAAGAAGTTGTTATCAGGATTAAGGATTGAAGTGATCTTGTTTAGAAAAGACTTAGGGAAGACAGATGTTGTCTTCAAATGACTTGTGATTATGGGAGAGATTTGTACACAATGTGAGGAAGAAATTTCTAATAGAGGGCTCCACCTACCTAGGAGTACAGATAGACATTTTTGAGTCATTTGCCAACAGCAGCCTAAAGGGACTTCAGGCACTGTTGATAATTGAATTAGGTGACTTTTATATTGTTCTTAACCTCATTTTATGTCTTCATGATGATGGGATAACTCAGTATTAGAAAATTAGTGAAAATGTCATTTTAAAAACCATGTCCTAGTAATATTGGTGATATTGTCAATTTGTATCATTAGGCTGTAGACAGAGAAATACATTATTGCATACTTTCTTTTTTTTCCAAGCCAGGGCATTTCTACTTACAAGGAGCTGTGTTCTCTGGCAAGTGATCTCAGTCAGCCAGATCTGGTGTATAAATTTATGAATTTAGCGAATCACCATGCAATGTGGAACTCTAGGAAGGTAAGTTAGTATCACTAGACAGTTTTTATTTTTTACTTTCCCCCCAAACCGTGCTACATTGGCAGACTGTGGCAGTTGACACACAGTGTTTTGTAAACGTCTCTGCCTGATTAGAGACAGCCAGACCACTATCCAGCTACTATTGTGGATTAGTAAGGCTGCAACGCCCATTAAATCAGGCTATATTCAGGGACAAGTTTAGGAGAATTTTGTGATCCTCATATATTTAATGTGTTAATATTTTTCTTTGATAGATGTATCAGAGTCACTTCATCTTATTATTATTTTAGGGTGCTGCTTTTGGTTTTAATATCATTGCTACCAGAGCTGGAGAGCAGCTGGCTCCTTTTCTGCCTCAGCTAGTTCCTCGCCTTTATCGTTACCAGTTTGATCCCAACCTTGGCATTCGACAGGCCATGACAAGTATTTGGAATGCGTTGGTCACTGACAAATCAACGGCAAGTATTTGTGAATCCTTGTGTATTGAGGAGTCTCTGGGTGGTGCAGTTAATTTGCTCAGCTGCTAACCAAAAGGTTGGTGGTTCGAGTCTACCCAGAGGCATCTCGAAGAAAGGCCTGGTGATCTGTTTCCAAAAAATGAGCCATTGGAAACCCTATGGAGCACAGTTCTACTCTGAATCGACTCGCTAGCAACTGGTTTCGTGTGTTAAGAAAACACTATCACATAGGAATGCATGTGTGAGTACATGCATGTATAGGTATATTGGTAGGCATATGTATTTACATGTTTGTGTGCACTGCATATGTATTCATATATTTAATAGAGCACATAGGGGACAGACTTATGGAGACTTCCTAGATACATCCAACACCTTGCGGGATCGATTTACTGGGTTAAAAGACTTAGGCCCATAGTCTTATAGTTAATTGGCATAACATGGTTCATAAAGATAATGTTCTACATCCTAGTTTGGTGAGTAGCATCTGGGATCTTAAAAACTTGTGAGTGGCCATCTAAGATAGAATTATTGGTTTCTGCTTGTCCGGAACAAAAGAGAATGAAGGATACCAATTAATCAAAGAAGAAACTAGTCCACAGGACTAATAGCCCACACGAACCATGGCCTTATCTAGCCTGAGACCAGAAGAACTAGATGGTGCCTGGCTACCACTATTGACCGGTCTGACCAGGGATACAATAGAAGGTGCTGGATAGAATGGGAGAAAAATGTAGAACAAAACTCAAATTCCTAAAAAAATCTAGACTTACTGGCTGAATAGAGACTAGAGGAACCCCTGAGACTATCACCCTAAGGTACCCTTTGAACTCGGAATTGAAGCCACTCCTGGAGGTCACCTTTTATCCAAATAATAGATTGGCTTATAAAATAAACAATATCACCTGTGAGTACTGTGCTCCCTTAAGTAATCAACTGTATGAGACCAAATGGTCAACATTTACCCTAAAGCAAAGATGAGAAGGTAAGGAGGGGCAGGGAGGTTAGATTAATTGAAACAGAACAAACAGAATGGAAATAATGAGAATGCTGACACATTGTGAAAAATGTCATGGAACAGTTTGTATAAAAATTGATTAATGGGAGCCTAATTTGTGTAGACTTTCACCTAAAACACAATAAAATATTATTAAAAACAAAAACACTATCCTTTGTCCAAGGTGACACACAGGATTTAAACCCAGTGCCTATCTCCCTTTCAACTTTTGTACTGTTGCTTGTTTAAACGAATCTCCCTCCCTTTCTTCCTTCTTTTCAGGATGCTCATGGCTACATTTATTGAAATCTCAAAAAATGGAAACAATCTAAATTTCCATTGGGTGGATGGTTAAGAAACTGGTAGTATATTCACACAAATGTTGATTGGGACTATTGATGTAGTGGAGAACAGTCATAGTTACTGCCCTCACAGACTTCACTTAGTTGGGAAGACAGACAAGGAATCAGGTAGTTGCCATATATGGTATTCTGTTGTCTGGCTGTTTCTCATATTCTATTCCACTTTTAGATATTAGGATTTCTCAGGGCTTGCCTCAGAGTAATTTTTGCTCTTTCAACTTTCTCTCTTAAATAGATAAGTTCACTAATTCTGGCATATTTAAATGTCATTTTTTTTTATTGTACTTCAGGTGAAGGCTTACAGAACAAATAGTTTCTCATGAAACAGTAGTACACATATTGTTTTATGACATTGGTTAACAACCCCACAACATGTCAACCCTCTAACTTCTCAACCTTTTTTTTTTTTGTGAACATACACATAGTCAAAGATACACCATTTCAAAAATTTCTACATGCATAGTTCAGTGACATTGACTACGCTCTTCCAGTTGTGCTGTTACTGTCACTTAAGATGAAGGCTTACAGAACAAAATAGTTTCTCATTTAACAGTTACTACAAATGTTGCCCTATGACAATGGTTAACAATCTCACAGCACATCAACAATATCCTTACTCAACCTTGTGTTCCCTATCACCAGCTTCCTTGTCCCCTTCTGCCTTCTGGCCCTTGTCACTGGACTCCTGTACCTTGTTAGTCTCATTTGGTTTTACCGGGCTGTCCACTCCCAGGCTGAATGGTGAACCTCAGAGATAACTTCACCACTGAGCTAAAGGGTGTCTGGGGGTCATAGTCTTGGGGTTTCTCCAGTCTCCTTTAGGCCAGTAAATCTGTTTTTTTTTTTTGTGAGTTAGAATTATCCTCTACATCCTTCTCCGGTTCTGTCCAGAACCCTCTGTTGTGATCCTGGTCAGAGCAGTCGGTGGTAGCTGGGCACCATCTAGCTGTACTGGACTCAGGCCGGTGGAGGCCTTGGTAGCTGTGGAGAATTAGTCCTTCGGACTGATCTTTTCCTTGTATCCTGTTCTCTTCATTCTCCTTTGCTTCCGAAGGGATGAGACCAGTGGAGTGTCTTAGATGCCGCTCAAAGGCTTTTAAGACCCCTTAAATGTCATTTTTATTGTGAAGATTGTCAGTCATGTATTTCTGGCCCAGACACGTCTTGAGCTCCGTACTTACATATTTACTCCTGTTTGACATCTTTGCTTGGATGTTGTTTCAAGATATTTAAACTTTACGGATTGAAAACTGGACGTAAAGTAACCTTCTCTCTCTCTTTTCCTCATGTCCTCACCATTCACTCATTTATCCAAACCAAATTACTGGATGTCATCCTTGCTTTTTGTTTGTACCTCACCCCTACTCCCAGTTGAATCCATATTGAATTCTGCTTCCAAAGTATTCCGTGAAGCTACTCTATTCTTTCCCTTATTTTTTTTGATGAGCAGGTCATCATTATCCTTCTCCTTTCCGTGTCTTCCTTTAATTCATTATCCACATAGTAGCAGAAGTGGTTTTTAAAATGCAAATGTTTGTGCCATTTTGGGTTAAAATCCTTCAGTGGCTTCACAGTTCATTTAGAGTAAATTCTGTGAGCCTCGCCATGTCTTACAAGGTCCTGCCTATGATTTGGTCCTTTCTGCTCTCTTCATTCTGGGAGTGTTCATGGCAGTGGAATACTTCACAGAGTTAAGCTTTGAAGGCTTGGTGAGTTTCATTTGCTCTTGGAGAGCATATGGTACCTCTGAGTGGGTTGAGATCTGACAGGCTAGTCTGTTAGAGATTTGAGATCAGGACAAAGGCCTAGGCTAAAGATGTGAGTCATCACTGAGCGGAAGGAGAATCCACAGGTGTGGGTGAGATCACTTAAGGAGAATGGTTAGAAAAGTGGACATAGGAAGAAGTCTGTTAAATCTTAGGTGAATTATTTCTCTCTCTGTTTTGGTTTTCTAACATGTAAGTGAGAATAACAAAACCTCTCGTATGTCCAAGAGTAAAAGTGGAAATGCCGTAAGTTCTGAGAATCTTTGGATCAGCATAAAAATCAAGCCTTTCATCAGTTTGTCACTATTACCAAGTTGATAAGTGTATATCAAAACAAAACAGAGGCTGAAAAAATTAAACTCGTCTTTTGTTCTGAACAATCATTATTATTTATGTTTCACACACCATGCAGGGTACTGGGGATACAAAGATGAGTGATACACTGTCCCAGCCCTTGAGTCTCAATGAGGCATACGTGTACAGAACAGTGCAGTTATTGTATAGTATGATGTGCTTTAAGAAGGTGCTGTGGGAACACAGAGGAGAGTACCTAAGCCAGTCTTCTAAGATGATGCCTGATTTTGAATCTTGAAGGACAAGTAGGAGTTAACCAAGCAAATAGGAGGATGGAAAGGAATTAGAGGGAGTAGTATGTGTCAAGGAATAGCGGTGAGGCAGGAAATGACCTTTGGAGTTAGATGAGTCACAGAGGGCTTTATATTCCTGCCCAGGTGATTGGGCTTTTTTCATGTGTACTGAGGAAAATAAGACAATCAAGCGTGCATTTTAGAGTGGTCACGCTGTCAGCTTTTAGTGATTGAAGTAGGGAGAAATTGTGGACTGAGGGTTTTTTTTAAAGAGACGTTTAGACTACTAAATAACAGAAACATGGTTCATGTGGTTACCAGGTGAATGATTTGATTGTTGGTGGATTTTGCATTTTTAATTTTATCTTTTGCTTTCATTAGGTGGATAAATATTTGAAAGAAATTCTTGAAGATTTGGTTAAGAACCTTACTAGCAATTTGTGGCGGGTTCGAGAATCCAGGTACCATTTTTGGAAATGTAACACTAGTTAAGTACAGTGGACTTTTGTCCCCCAAATTTCCAACTTTTATACTTTGAAAGGAGTAAATTAAAACTACTGGAAAGTATATTTCTGGTTGAATTAGGCAGTTATCTTTAACTATTTAAACTCTGGTTACTGGTTTTCTTAAGTTATCTTAGTTTATGTAAGAATGAAATTGGTAGACATCAAGATCTGTTTCTATCCTGTTATGACTTTGTAGGGTAGCAGTGATTCATATACACAGTTTATATTTATTCACTGCTTGCTATGTGCTTGGCAGTGTGCTAGATCCTAGGGGCACAATGGTATAATAAAAAATGATGTAACATCTCAAAGGGATTGTATTATAGTTGTGGGAAACAGACATTTGATGAGTGTATGTGGTATATTTGGGGCACCAAGGAGAGAGTAGTCATTGCCATCTTGGGGGTTGGGACTAGAAATAAAAGCAGAACCTATATTCTTGTTTGTTATAAATGTTTCATGGTAGAATATTGAGCTTTCTTGATCAGGTGTTTGAAACTAAATTGTTTATTTTCAGTTGTTTAGCTTTGAATGATTTATTGAGAGGAAGACCCCTAGATGACATCATTGATAAGCTTCCAGAAATTTGGGAAACGCTTTTTAGAGTACAAGATGATATCAAGGTATTATAGAAACAGATCTGTATTTAGTCATATAATAGCTTAAACTTGAATTCTTAAAGTATGTATGATATATATTTCAAAATTCAATATCCAGACACTTTTATGAGACTACAGTTTCCCCAGACATTTTAGCCTTGATATGCCTGTGAAGTTGCAAGGCTGGATATCTTTAGGTCTGCACTGAGTTGACCTAACAAAAAAAGGTGGCTGTAGGCAGACTTTCTCTCATTAGAGATCTCATGACACTGTTGGGTTACGGACAAGTAATTGTTCTGAAATAATCCAGGAAAACTCTACTTTGATCAGTTTCATAAATTGGACCAGTCATTATCAAATCACGTGACCATTCCCTCAGAATTTTTCCTGGACATTCTATATTTTAGGTATTTTGATATCTTATTATTAAAATTAGGCACATCCATTTTGCTTTTTGCTTTATTCATTAGAGATTTTAAAATCTTTCAGAATCTCACATGGGTCTTTACATGTTTGCTTTTATAATACCCATAGTTTCTGTACTGTTATCCTTCATAGCTGAGTTTTTATAAGGTCAGAATATGCCCTATAATTTTAAAAAAGTAATTTGGCATTGTAAAATATGTTCTTTGATGGGCAAAGAGCTTAATGAAACACTATTTTTTACCGATTATGAAAGTAGGATTTTTACTAAGATGTGTAGAGGATGAGGCAGTTTAGTGCACATCGTGGGATGGATCAGAATGAAACTCTCTAACCTATGCGATGCCATGCTTTTCTTATTCCTAGGAATCTGTACGAAAAGCAGCAGAACTAGCGCTGAAAACCTTGAGCAAGGTGAAAACTCCGATCTTACATTGGGGGTAGGGTGGGGCAGAGTTTTGTGTGACCACAAAAAAATCCATAGCGGTTTATTTTTGGCTTATAAAATGACATTTATTTACAGTGTAATTGATTTCATGTCGCAGTTCACTGTGAGAAAGTGGGTGCTATTAGAATAGTAGTATTTTTATAACCAGCAAATAGTAGTTTAACTGGTCTCTTTAAATGGTGAGCTTCTCTGGACCTTTGTGAGGAATGATTTGCACTTGACCTTGCAGCGTCTAGCAGCATCTATTTTTTTTCTTTCTAATATTGTGTTTGTATGTTAAGCTACCTTTCATACTTTGTGAGGTTGGTAAGTTTTTTGAAACTAAGTAGCCTCCCACTTGGACCTGATTTTACTGTGGTGTATCAGGGACTTCTTTCTAGCTGGGCAAACCTTGCCAATAAGTTGCTTCGTTAGTAGTGATGCCAGATTTTTTTTTAATTGTGCTTAAATGAAAGTTTACAGTTCAGGTTAGTCTCTCATACAAAAATTTACACACACACTGCTATGTGACTCTAGCTGCTCTCCCTTATACTGTGACAGCACTCTCCTTTCTACCCTAGATTTCCTGTGTCCATTCAGCCAGCTCCTGTCCCTTTCTCCCTTCTCATCTCGCCTCCAGACAGGAGCTGCCCATTTAGACTCTTGTATTTACTTGAGCTAAGAAGCACACTCTTCATGAGTATCATTTTATGTCTTATAGTCCATTCTAATCTTTGTCTGAAGAGTTGGCTTCAGGAATGGTCTTAATTTTGGGCTAACAGAGAGTCCGGGGACCGTGTCTTCTGAGGTCCCTCCAGTCTAGTCAGACCATTAAGTCTGGTCTTTTTATTAGAATTTGAGTTCTACACCCTACTTTTCTCCTGCTCTGTCAGGGACTCTCTGTTGTGTTCCCTGTTGGGGCAGTCATTGGTGGTAGCTGGGCCCCATCTAGCTCTTCTGGTTGCAGGCTGATGGAGTTTCTGGTTTATGTGTAAAGCCAGATCTTAAATCCAGGTGTTTCTGATATGTGCTGCCACCCAAAATTATTGACGATACCTTAAGCCTTCAGTTTGAACCCCTACTGAGAATTTGCATTTCTAACAAGTTCCCTCTTGATGCTGATGCTGCTGGTTAGACACCAGTTCTGAGAACCACTAGTGAGCAGAGGTTCTCAAAACTTAGTAAGAATCACATGAGGAGCTTGTTAAAATGTAGATTCTGATTCAGGGGTGGAAATGCAAATTCTTGGCAGGGAGTCAAACCAGAATGAACTGGTTCAAAGCCCTGTTTCAAAGTACTTTCTTATATACAGTTTTCATTTTATCTTCAACCATTTTGTTCCCTGTTTCACAAATCAGAAGATCAAAATTTTAGCAAATTTTCCATTTAGTTACTGGCCAACCTAGGCTCAATCCCAGATCTCATTCCTGTGTCCACCCCTGTAGTTATCACAGAAAGTAGATTTACTTACTGTGTTCTGTGGATGTGAGAAGTAGAAAGTATTTTGTCAGGTAAGTACTTTATTGGGTGAGAGGTCAGTTTCACTAATCTCCATGCTCTTTGTATGTGAGGTTTGTGTGAAAATGTGTGACCCTGCCAAAGGAGCCACTGGCCAGAGGACTATTGCTGTCCTTCTGCCTTGCCTTCTGGACAAAGGAATGATGAGCCCTGTGACAGAAGTTCGAGCCCTCAGGTGTGTATGAGTTGATGAAATGAATGTACTGGGTTTACTTAGTTCCTAACCATTCAGGAGAAATTAGATTTCTTTGAGTGTTAGATTCTTCGAAGTATGGAGAAAAGTCGAGGAGAAATCACTAAAGCACCCAAGAGCATTTGTGAGACGTTGTGAGTCAGAGCCATTTTGCAGAAACATTGTCATGGGAACCTTGCCATCCAGTAACCTCTGCCTCCAGCAAGCATATCTTCTCATTGTGGTACAAGTCCTTTGAGCTTGCTTAGTAGACTTTAAATAAACTGCTTACCAGATGCAGCATTGAAATATTCAAGAAATCCATTCACATGTGTAGGTAATATGGCTGTTTTTAAGTTGGAATCAACCATGAAGTATTCTAGCTTGTATGTGTGTGTTTTTAAACTTGGGTGTTATCTAGAAACTTTATCTGTTCCATTATGACTTCACTCTTAAAGCTAGATCATGTTAATAGTATCAAGACTATTTCATGATAACTAAATGGTTAATGATCCTATGGGGCAGTTCTACTCTGTCCTGTAGGGTTGCTGTGAGTTAGAATCAACTTGACGGCAACAGGTTTTTTTAAATTGTTGGTGAGGGAAAGTTTTTTTCAGAAGGATTCATGTAATACTGCAAAGGAATGATAAAAGTAGGGTATCATTGTTTTGCTAACTTAAGTAAAATAACATAGGTAATGGTCATCTGTGGCTCTTAAATCCACTGGGTGAAAGGCTGATGGGGAACTTTATAATGGATGGTTCAGGCCAAGAAAACGTCAGCCCATTGATCACTATTAACAGCACAAAAAGACAAACATCGATTGCATCCTGATGTGATGGAGTAGTACACACAATACCACCTATTCTTTCTTTTTTTTAAATTGAACCTGGGACCAATCAAGTCTGTAGATCTGTACAGGGGACAGAGGAACATGTTAAGTGACACCATTAGAATGCAATCAGTGAGGACAAATAAATGACAAGAAAGAGAGTGGGTAGAGGACTATTACAGATTGAAAAAGAACTAAGAATGCAGCAAATAGCAATATGTGGGTGGACTCTGGATCCTAATTCAGACAAACCAACTATTAAAGACATTATTGAAACCATCATAAAATTGAATATTAGATGATAGGAAAAGTGATTGTTTTTTTAGGTGTGAAAATGGTATTATGAGCATGATAGAGTCCTTGTCTCTTAGAGCTGCATGAGGATGGTTAGTTACAGAATATGCTTTGAAATAATACAGTGGCAGGGGAAGAAAAGTGTATCCCTATGTGTGTATAGAGGAGTTATGGATGAAACAAACTTGGCCAAATGTTGCTGATTGTTGAGCTAGCTGGAGGGTATATGGAAGTTTATTTATGATTCTCTCTACTTTCATATATGTTTGAAAATTTATTTACTGTAAAATTAAAAAAAAGCCAAGATCAGGTTCTGTAACCATGTGAGTGTATGCCTGAATGCAATAACTGTAGAACATCATTGTGATTGGACGGAGGGTTCCTCCTTTTGTCAAAAGGACTCAAGAGTTGTTTTCTTTGTGTCTGTAGCATTAACACGCTTGTGAAGATCAGCAAAAGTGCAGGAGCCATGTTGAAACCTCATGCACCAAAACTTATCCCAGCTCTGCTGGAGTCCTTAAGTGTATTGGAACCCCAAGTTCTCAATTATTTGAGTCTTCGGGCTACAGACCAAGAAAAGGTGAGTTGACAGCTCAGGCATAGTGGTAAGTATCATGAAGGAGGGAGAGCCTTGTTAAGCTACTGAGGTCCATCTGAATAATCTTTCCAGTATCCTTATAGGTTTCTGTAGCATGTTTACTAAGCTGAGCATTAGGAAACATAAATGCTAGACCATGCTCTGCAGGCCCAGGCAAGTCACTTCTGTATGTCTTACTTTTCTCATTTATTATGTCTGGATAGTGTTAGCCTCTCCTGCAGAGTAGTTGTAAGACTAAAATACCATTGGAGATATGAAGGCCCTTCAAAAAGTTAAAGCACTAAATGTATACAATTTTTATTGCTTAGATACAGTTTTTAAAAGACCTTAAAAAAAGACCCAAGCCCATTGCTGTTGAGTTGATTCCGACTCATAGCAACCCTATACGACAGAGTAGAACTGCCCCATAGGGTTTCCAAGGAGTGGCTGGTGGTTTCGAACTGCCAGCCTTCTGGTTAGCAGCAGAGCGGTTAACCACTGTGCCACCAGGGCCCCCCCCAAAAAAAACCTTAGATAGAAGTTTATTTAGTCTATTCCTTTATTTAGTGGATGGAGAACCAGGGGCCCATAGAGGCTGGATGACTTGCCTAAAGCCATGCTGTGTTAGTTTCCAACTCAGCTAATTTCTATTATCTGAATTTCTCACCTGCAATGAGATGATATCTCCCCTGATTAATTGTTGAGTGTAGGTCAGAAGAAATTAGATCTGGACTTATGTTTGATTTTGTTATATCTCCATATTATTTTTTTAAAAAAAGTTCTTCAGTTTGGAAGTAAAGCACTTTTATGGAGTTATTTGTTGGGGCTGTTATTCCTAATTTAGTGAATGTCCTGAGTGACTTGAATTTGTGTTCTTCAGGCTGCAATGGATAGTGCTCGGCTCAGTGCTGCCAAATCCTCTCCCATGATGGAAACAATCAACATGGTGAGTGTCTAAACATAATGGGAAAGTTGAAGTTTGTTTGCTTACCCTGAAGAGTAATTCTTCGAAGTCCTCAGGCTGCATTAATGAAGTACAGATATAAGGGAAGAGTCAAGTAACTATTGAGGCTTCAGTTTTTTCTTAATATAGTTCTTTCTTCTTATTCAGTATTACTAAATGGAAGTAATTTTCCAAGTACTAAAATCAGTTAGCCCAGATTTGTGTTACTAAGGAGAATAACATATTAATAGATCTTGCTATAAGTCTGTGTCTGTCATTTTGTCTGCCTGCTTAGAGAGGCTCCGACTTTTGCCTCTGCCTGAGAGTTGTCTGTAGGTAGAACTAGGTCTGGGGGTATTCAGTGAAGTAGGCAGCATAACAGGTAGGTGCAGAGAATTGAACAATGTTGATATGTTGTTTCAGTCATAGGAAGGAATTTGCAGTAAAGAGCTGCTTGGCACTAAAGTTCTAATTTCTAAAGTTTTTGGAGTCCTGGCTTAGGAGTCGTTAAAACTGACTTTGCTGCATACACCCTGCGGTGGTTAACTGAGAACTTATGAACTCCTGGAAATTGTTTTGCTAAGCAGGTCAGGGCTGGACAAGAGAAGTAGATATCTTTTAGTGCTTACTGAGTGAAAATTACCAAAATTTGGTCTGAGGATGCTGTATCTTGGTTGGATTATTGGGAGGAAAAGCTTAAATATGAACCATTAGAGAACATCATATGGAGATATGCTCACTAATAATAGAATACATGCCATTGCATTTTCAAAAATATAGTCAGCATATTATAGGGGAATTCAACTAAAAAAGTTGACATTTAAAGGTGGTTTGGTAGGATAAGCCCACAGAAAAAGGTCAATTTTAACCTAGGTCTTATATAGTAAACATGAATTGATAAAGAGTAAGTGGGCTAAGGGAGGTCCTTTGTTCTTGGGTAGTAATTATTCATTTTCTCCATTAGTAAATGGATAGTTTTCATTATTTTTGTTTTTAATGTTGAAGTGGATGAATTTTTTTTTTTAAATAATACAATGGTGGGTTTAACATTGAAATCAGAGGAAAATGAAACCAGCGTGTTTCAACTTTATGTCGTATCTACCAAAACCAAACCAAAACCTGTTGCCGTCGAGTTGATTCCGACTCATAGCGACCTTATAGGACAGAGTAGAATTGCCTCATAGGGTTTCCAAGGTGTGGCTGGTGGATTCCAACTACTGACCTTTCAGTTAGCAGCCATAGCTGTTAATCATTGCTCCACCAGGGCTCCATGTAAAATCTAGTGGGTACATTCTTGACATGGGCAATTTTAATTGAAAATGTGGTTCTGACTTGATATCTTTCTCAGGTTTACCTTTATATTTATTCTTATCCACCAGTGCCTGCAATATCTTGATGTTTCAGTGCTGGGTGAGCTAGTTCCTAGGTTATGTGAGCTGATCAGAAGTGGTGTAGGTCTAGGAACCAAGGTAAGTAGGTGTATTTTTCATTAAATAAAGAGTGCATCTTCATTAGTTTTGGCCACAAAAAATATAAGTCATCATGTTTGAAGTTTATACTTTTCCTCATAACCTAATATTATTATTTTACTTTAACCATTTATTTTTATGGTTGGACTAATAACTTAAAACATTAACGCATTCAGGAAATAAAACATGTCACTTGCTCAGTGAATATGGTTTTGCTTTTTCAGTGGAATTGTTTCTGTTCTCTAGTGGCTGTGTGTGTTCTCTGGGTCCTTGTTCATTATCAGTTAATGGAAATACTCATCCAGGACAAGTTTTTCTAGGTGGTAATTAGTGTTTTTCACACAGGGATCATCAAGTGTTTAGATAAAAAAAAAAGTCTTTCTCTGTAAGTTCTTTCAACAATCAGACACTTTTCCCCCTTTTTTCTTAAAATTTTTTTTTTTTATTTTATTGTCCCCCCTTCTTTTTAAAACAAATAGCTCACATTTTTTCTTATAAAATTAGCGCTTGCTTATATTTAGAATTTTTAGCATTTATATAGATCAGACAAAAGTTAAAAAATAGTAATTGCCCATAATTTTACCATCCAGAGATAATTACTGTTAATACTTTGGAATGTTCATCTAGTCTCTTTTCTATGCATGTCCTTCTACAGTGGCTGTATGATATTTTATTGTATGGATGTAACATAATTTATTCTAATCCATCAGTGAACATCCAATTTATTTCCAGTTTTTTGATATTAAATAGAGCACTGTGATGAATATCTTTGGACACTTCTGAAGCTATTTTCTTTGGTTAAATGTCTAGAAATGGAAATGTTTGAACAAGGATGGACAAGATAACATAACATGTGTTGCTCTCCGGAGAAACTGTAGTGGTTTTCTTTCTTTCTTGCAGTGTGTGAGGGTATCCATCTTTTTACTGGATGTCTTGGGGGAAAAAAAAAAAATCTTTGTATTGCTAATTTAAAGTAAGGGTTTTCCTCTTTCTAGATTGAATCCTGGAGGAACTGTTAGGCTTCATGTATTTCTTATCTTTAAATCTCTGGCACCTAAAGTAGGGGGTTTGATAGAACATTGTGACCATCAAATTTAGACCTTTGCCTTTGTAACCCTGTAGGGAGGCTGTGCCAGTGTCATTGTGTCACTAACTACTCAGTGTCCCCAGGACCTAACACCTTACTCAGGTGAGTTCATCAGAATTATGTGTGGTGATGTTTTTGCATGACCATGTCTTGTGTGACAAGGTTTGTGCGTGTGTGTGTGTGTGTATGTGAGGAGAGAGAGAAGGTTTTAAAAGGAAAAATAATTATCATTCAGATGCACTTGTGATGCTGTGTGTTCATCCCCTCCCCCATGTCTCTGTTTGCAAGAGGTACAGGGGTTATCAAATTTAAACAGTTTTCACTGTTTTATAAATGTTTGATTATTTCTTAGTGTTGTAAGGAGGTGAAAGTATCTGCCATCCTGTAGAATCCGTTTACCATTTATAACTAATTTTACATCAGCATTTTTCTCTTCTTAGGTCAGTTCCTGAATGGGGCTAATGAACTTTACATAACTAGCTCTCATTTTGTTCCTTTCCTCGTAATTTTCTGGAAATAGATTAATTTTCCATTTTATATGGAAGCCAAAAGGATACCATAAAGATAACATTCAAGGGACCTAAACTACTATGGAGTAAATCAGATATTAATTACATGGTTACGTTTGCTTTGGTCCTAGAACAGAGCAGAACATTTGGTCAACCAACTATCAGATATGTTTCTTTATTTCTGGTAGGTAAACTTATGAGTGCTTTGCTTAGTGGCCTGACAGATAAGAACAATGTGATTCAGAAATCCTGTGCATTTGCCATGGGCCATTTAGTTCGGGTGAGTTGAATTTCTTACTTAGTTAAGTAAAACTCTTTGTCAGTTATAAAGAGATTTCTAGAATTGTTTCTTTTTCAGACCTCACGGGATAGCAGCACTGAAAAACTCCTGCAGAAGCTCAGTGGCTGGTATATGGAGAAAGAAGGTACTTCCCCCCTATTTTGTGTTATTTTTAATTTAGATGTTAGACAATCTGTAAAACAATACAATTCAGGTTGGACCCTGTCTTAGGTTAGGTCTTCTAGAGGAGCAAAACCAGTGAAGTCTATATATAAATATACATAGAGAGATTTATTTTAAAAAAATGGCTCATGCAGTCATCGGGGTTGACAAGTCCCAAATCTGTGGCTCAGACAGCAGGCTGAAGGTTTCTTCTGGATCACATGGTTGCAGAGGCTGACAAACCCAAAATCTGCAGTTCAGGTGGCAGACTGAAGCTTCTCATGTCCCAAGAACCGGGGGTCAGGTGACAAGAAGAGTGCAGGATGGATCCAGAGAATGAGCTTTGCTAGAAAATCCATTTATATACTGGAGGCAGGCCTCACTCCCAAGGAAACCCCCGTTTCAACTGATTGGCTGCTCATATCAGATCACAAAATGGAAGATGATTACATAGTGTCTGCCAACCACTGAGAATCATAGCTTAGCCAAGTGGACACACAGCATTAACTGTCACACACCGTCTATGATTTTATGTGTTCTGCTAGAAACACTTCTGATGGATATTACTAATTTAGTTATTTTTTGTGGTGCAAGTTGAATAATCGTCTATTTAGATCATTTTTCCTTAAAAACAGTTAGTAAATTTCATATGGATTTTGATTTCTTCTGCTTCTCTTCAGAACCCATCTATAAGACCTCTTGTGCTTTGACTATTCATGCTATTGGACGATACAGTCCTGATGTATTGAAGAACCATGCCAAAGAAGTTCTGCCTTTGGCATTTCTAGGCATGCATGAAATTGCTGATGAGGAGAAATCAGAAAAAGAAGAATGTAACTTATGGACTGAAGTGTGGCAGGAAAATGTACCTGGTTAGTAAACAGTGCCCATGAATTAAGCGTGTTTCTTAAGAACTACAGCTGGAATTTCTTACATTCTTTATTCAAGGGCAGTGGTGGTTCAGTGGTAGAATTCTCAGCTTCCATACAGGAGACCCAGGTTCAATTCCTGGCCAGTACACCTCTAATGCAGCTACCACTCGTCTGTCAGTGGAGGCTTATGTGCTGCTGTGATGCTGAATAGGTTTCAGCAGAGCCTGCAGGCTAAAGACAGACAGGAAGAAAGGACTGGTGATCTACTTCTGAAAATCAGCCAGCGAAAACCCTTTGGATCACAACAGCCCAATCCCATTGTGCGTGGGGTTACCATGAGTTGGGAGCTGACTGCACAGCAGCTAACACCAACAACAACATTCTTTATTCACAGGCTCCTGTAGTTACTTTCCCAGGTCCTTAACAACACACATCCCATTTAGTTTTAGGCCTCTCCAAATTACTGAGTGCTCAAGGTTGGCACTCAGAGCTCTTCTCTTTACTACATCATTGCTGCCCATGTGAGAGGATAGAAACACTACTCAAAGTAGAGCTTTACTTTTAGTTGAGTGTGTAACAGTGGATTTATGTTGCCTGAGAAAATTATCTTAAGAGTAGTGGTTCTCAGCTTGATGGATGACAACCATTTGTATAACATCCTCCTGTGGACATACCCATTTTCCTAAAGCCCTGCTGTTGTAAAGATAAGCCACAACACCATCCCCTTTCTCTTCCTTTGAGGGAGTGCAGGGATGTAACAGTTAAGAGTCACTGCTTTAGGCTAATAGTTACTTAGAAAGGAAAAAATAGCTAACTTTTTTTTAGTCCATTGAAAGTTGTTTTAATTTTGCGTTTCCTAACCCAGGTTCCTTTGGTGGCATTCGATTATACCTGCAAGAGTTGATTACCATTACCCAGAAGGCTTTGCAGTCTCCGTCCTGGAAAATGAAAGCCCAGGGTGCAATTGCCATGGCATCAATTGCAAAACAAACCAGCACTCTAGTACCACCATATCTGGGAATGATACTGACTGCATTGCTGCAAGGCCTGGCTGGAAGAACGTGGGCAGGAAAGGTAAAGGAACCATTCATGCCCAGTTAAATTTAAAGGTACCCTTAAAGGTTTATGACTTCATTTTTCATTTTTTATAAAAATAAGATTCTGGTTTTGTGGGACTTAAGATGGATTATTTTTGTGAACCAGATTTCCTAGCCAATGGGAAGCTTTGGGTAAACTTTGCCTGATTAAGTATGATATTTTGTCAAAGCGCAACTCGTGTCCTTGAATAATGCACGGTAATGCTGGAGATTGGTTTTTATTTATCATGTTTAACTTTCCAAGTTAAGTCTTAAACCAGATGGCCACCATTTTGTACTTGGTGACCTGATGAACGTATCAGGATTGGGCATACGTGAAATTGAGTAGCAAGTTGCTGCTTCTAAACCTGGAACTGAGGATGCCCAACTCTGGGGCCTGTAAATTAGTAGCAGTCATTTTTCATACAAGGGCTGTAGTAGGATACTTAAAGTGAACACATAGTAGGGAACGTGACATTGTGGCAGCATATAACGATCTACTTTATGTTGTAAAGGTCAGTAGAGAGACCACGTGGTATTGTTGAAGGAGTACTGGACTAGTAGTCAGACCTAGTTCTAGTCCCATGGCTGACACTTCTTTCTTGGGCAAGTCAGTTCTCCAGGCCTTTATGGAATGGAGATGAAGATGCTTACCCTTATTGCATGATTCGGAGTAAAACTTGTGAAAGTGCTTGTTAAACAATAACTCCTGTTAGTTTTTGTTGCCAGAATATTTGAATATTCCTGAGGCAGTTGTAGTCATAGAGAAGGTAGATGACATGTGGGGGTTTAATTAACAGTCTCTCATCTTTCATCCCCTTAGGAAGAACTGTTGAAAGCCATTGCCTGTGTGGTGACAGCTTGCAGGTAAATGTTCTTTCAATGAAGGTACCATATCTTAAACCGAGCCTGAAAGCTGCTGCCTTCATTAACTGTTCTGATGCTTTTGTATGGATCCTATAGTGCCGAGCTGGGAAAGTCTGCGCCCAATCAGCCCAGCACAAATGAAATTCTCCAGGCTGTTCTGAAGGAGTGTTGCAAGGAGAATATCAAATACAAGATTGTAGCAATCCGCTGTGCAGCTGATGTCCTGAAGGCCACCAAAGAAGACAGATTCCAGGAGTTCTCTGATATTGTTATACCTCTCATCAAGAAGGTAGTGACACCTACGTCATCAGGGCTGGTTTATACTTAAAGAAAAATTTAAAAAAAAAAAATTGTTGTGTCCTGATTGCATATTTTATTAAGATTAGTTTAGCTGAAAGTAGAAATTCCAACTATCATAGCCTTAAATAAGGTAGACATTTGTCTCTCGCATGAAAGTTGGGAGCTTGACAAAGTCTTCAGGAGTTCTGGCTCCTTCCAGCTCCTAACTCTGCCATCCTGAGGGTGTGGCCATGGTCCTCATGGTCTATGCTGCATCTGTGTTCAGGCAGGGGATGGTGGAGGAGATGAAAAAAGGATGAAGGGTCAAAGAGGGCATGTCAGTTCTCTGATACGGAGAGCTCCTGAAAACCGCTACACAGCACGTTCACTTAGATCCCATTGACCAGAATTTAGTCACAGAGCCACCCCTAGCTGTAGATGAGGCCAGGGACGGTAGTCTTCATGCTGGGTGTCCACTGGCCTTCCATGGCAGAAGGGGAGAACAGATACTACAGTCAGTGAATAGTCTCTGTCATAGCTACGATCAACTTGTCTTGCGAACATATGCAGGAGCAGCATGTGCTTAGGGAAGCAATCCCAGTCGTGCTGGAATTGAGACAGGGAGCTTAGATGTGTCACTGTTGATTGCCACTGCCATACGCGAACAGCACTTTAGTTTCATTTGAAAAGTGAAGCATTAATTTTTAAAAGTTGGGCGTTAGTTCAAAGAAGCAGGGCATGGTTTATCTTTTTTTTTTTTGTGAAACGTGCAGTATTTTAAATAGCATTCTTGTTTCTTGTGTTGCTGCTAATTTGCAGTTATTTTCTTCAGAAATAAAACTAAATAATTTGTTATATACTAGTGATAGAGATGGATTTGAGAGACTTGTGTTTTAAATTACTTATATCACTAACTGGAGCCCTGGTGGCACAGTAGTTAAGAGCTCGGCTGCTAACCAGAGGGTCAGCACTAACTAGTTGGACAGACCATTTCTCTTAGCCTGTTTCCTTACCTGTCAAAAAAAGCTTGGATGAGATCATCACCAGAGCTCCTTCCACCTTAAGCTATGATTCTAGTGCAGGTCTTCTTATGTTGCACTCAAAATACTACATATACAGTATTTATTTATTTTTCTAACCTATGTTTACAAATTTCTTCAAAGTATTTCCTCTGTTTAATAGAGAGGTAGTATTCCCGCTAAAAATCCTTGTTACAAATAGGAAAACTGAGTATGGGCATAAAAGGATTAAATGAGTTGCCGAAAATGAGATGGTAGAGAATTTTGCATCTAATTCTTAGTTAGCATCTCCTTCTCTGGTACCCTGATTACTTCAACAGTATACCTGTAACTTTGGAAGACGAAAATGTTAAATTTTCCTTTTCTCTTCTTTGATATATCCTAGAACTCACCCGAAAGCTCCGGAGCCCGGACAATCAAAAATGAAGATGAGAATGAGAAGGAAAAGGAACTCCAGATGGAATCCCTTCTGGGTGCCTTTGAGAGCCTGGGCAAAGCCTGGCCCCGAAACGTGGAGACCCAACGTAAGCACTAGAACCTGCCTTTGAAGAAGGGGTGTAACCAGAGGTTACTTATTGAGAGCACAGGTTTTCTATATGACAAATTATAGTTATTGTTTCTTATAGTACCCAATTCATCAATAGTGAAAATTTTATTCATTGTAAATTCTACTCCTACATCAGCAGATAATCTCATTGACTGTTGCCTTAGTTATCTAGGGCTGCTATAGTAGAGACACTACAAGTGGATGGCTTTAACAAAGAAAAATTTATTCTCTCACAGTCTAGGAGGCTAGAAGTCCGAATTCGGGTTGCCAGCTCCAGGGGAAGGCTTTCTTTCTCCATCGGTTCTGGGGGAAGGTCCTTGTTATCAGTCTTCTCCTGATCTAGGCGCTTCTCAGCTCAGGGACCCTGGGTCCAAAGGACAGAGGCTCCTGGCTCTACTTCCTTGGTGGTATGAGGTCCCCATGTCTCTCTGCTCGATTCTTTTATATCTCAAAAGAGATTGGCTTAAGACACAACCTGATCTTGTAGATTGAGTCTTGTCTCATTAACATCATAGAGGTAGGATATACAACACATAGGAAAATCACATCAGATGACAAAATGGTGGACAGTCACACAATACTGGAAATTGTGGCCTAGCCAAATTGACACGTATTTTTGGGGAACACAGTTCAATCCATGACAACCATGATGCATTTTGTGCAGATAATTTGACTGTAAAAAAAAAAAAATTCTTGTAACTCTTTGTTTATGATGCTCTTTTCTGAGGAATTCGCAAAATCTATTAGTGGGGTCTCTTAATCTCAGAAGTTAATGACCTTGTTACGAAGTCTTCAGTAAGCAAGTGAAATCTCAATTTCATTGAGAAGCTCATGACTTTTTGAGAGATTTTCAGAAATGGACCTGTATTTCCAAAGGCTTAAGTAAGTAAACAGGAAACTTTTATTCTTGGATTAGGTTACAATTATTTCAGAATCTTTTGTCAAATTCTTAAATTTGAGATGATGCTACCAATTTAGGGATGCCTTGTCTTGGGTACTACAGTGCATCCTGCTGGCCATCTCAATATTCTTGAATGTTATAGGAGTATTGTTGATTATTCGTGATTGGATATGTCTACAATCAGACTTAATTGCCTTTGAGCTCTGTTGCCCATTGTGTGAACTTTAAAAAACAGGTGTGCTATGTATAGGAAGGATTTTCCAAAAGATACAGATTCATAACTGGTCTTATTTCTTGATATTTCAGACTATAGTGGAAGCCTACTTTTTTGACACAATTGGGACTATTAACAGACTACTAACTTTTGCTTGCCAGATTGAGAAAATTAAAGCAAAGAATTATGTAAAAAAACATGATGCACGTGCAAAACAATTTATTTGAACACGAGACATATAAATGTACATTCGTTTGCCAGTTGTGGAGGGGTAGGTCTAAGGCTTTCCTATGAGAATTTAACTGGATGTTGACTAGGGTTGCACATTGGCTTTTCCTGTACATCTGACACCTAATGCATCACCTATGATTGCTGTTTTTTGTTTCTTTAAAATGAAGAAAAATTAGCCCCTCATCTTTACATTTACTTGAGCCATACTCAATTTTAAAACTATCACCTTCGTTGGGTTTTATACTCCTGTTTCATCAGCGTATTAAATTACATAATTATAATAGCAAGTGCAGTTGACATACAAATTTAGGATAAAGCACTGTTGACTCTTGGTAAGTCTGTAACTTGCAGAAGTTTGTGAGGGTCTGGAGAGGAGCTCTCAGCCTCTATGGTTCTACTTGCTTTGGCCATCATTCAGGGTGTTTTACAGAGGAAAGGGCGTGTGGTTAAGGTGCTGTGTCAGTTTTGTGGAGGATAGTAATCCTTTGAAAGTGAATGTTTATGAGAAGTTGCATAGGTTTCTGATCAAGGAAATCTGTTTGGGAAAGGGCACAAAATTATGCCGAAGTTTTTTTTTGGAAATGTCATGACTTTAATTGAAAGCATTTTGTTGTTTTATTTTTCTTTCTGTCTCTCCTCTCCTTCTCTCCCTCTTTTTACCCTCCCCCCACTGTCTCTCCGTTTCTGTTCCTCTCTCTCTCTCCTGTTCTGTCTGTCTCTTGCTTGTTCTGTCCTACTGTCTTTTTTCCCAGGTTGCTATCGTCAGGAGCTGTGCAAATTGATGTGTGAGCGGCTAAAACTCAGCACATGGAAAGTGCAGCTGGGAGTCTTACAGTCAATGAGTGCCTTTTTTCAGGGGTAATTTGCTTCATGGTTCAGATATTTATTTTGTCGACATTTTATATGTAATCAGTGGAAATCTTACAAACTTTAAAACTAGTAGCTAACAAAGTAATACACACATATAGAAATTGGTTGTGCCGAAAAGGTTTTGGAATGTTTCTTAATATCTAGCATTTGTATCTTGCTTTTTGATTTGTATAGATTAATGCTTTTGGAAGAAGAACATGCCGAACCTGAGGCTTTGGCTGAAATTCTCCTTGAAACTTGTAAATCAATCACATATTCTTTAGGTGAGTGTGTAAAACTGAAATTGGTAAGGAGTCCTATTTTGAAAGCTCAAGATGCTGAGCTTCAGATGCTCTCCTTTGTCCCAGGAACTAAATTTATGGAACAAGCACTAAACTGTCCTACTTAATATGTTTCACATCTACTCCAAAACTGGAATATTTTAATCTGGAACTACAATTTAGGATTTTGGTACCTAGATTAGAAAAGCCTTTATGACAAGTGTTTTTTTTTAACTTTTATTTGGAAATAATTTCACACATACAGAAATATTTTAGGAATGGTACATATACCATCTGTATACCCTTTACTTAAAGTCATCTGTTAACATTTTGTCCCATTTGCTTTATCATTTGCACTTTAAACATATTTTTTTCTGAACTGTTTGAAAGTATGTTACTTATATCATGTCCCTTTTCTCCTAAATTCTTTGTTGTATATATTCTCTTACACAACCACAGAGCAGTTATCCCCTTTAGGTAGTATAACATTGATACAATATTTGTAATCAGATTTTTACCATTCATAACTCCAGTTCTGGCATTGACTCAGTAACGTCCTTTGAAGGATTTTTCCCTCTCTCTGCAAATTGATCTAGCCCAGGATCATTTATTGAATTAAGTTGACCTGCCTTTTTAGTCTGTTTTAACCTGGAACACTTCCTCAGCCTTTGTTTGTCTTATAGGACACCGACAGTTTTGAAGAATAACCCCTCCCCTTTTTAAAATAGCGTGTGTCTCATTTGGTGTTTGTTTGATGCTTCTTCATGGTAACATCCAGGTTCTGAATTCCCAGTTGAGATACTACATAAGTGAAATTGTGTCCTTCTCACACGAAGAGTCACATGGTGTCCATCTGTTCTCATTGGTGATGTTAGCTTTGGTTACATGGTCAAAGTATTGCTCAGTTTTTTTCTACTGTGTAGTTAGTATTTTTTTCCCCTTGTGTCTAAAAAGCGGTCTGTGTGGACACACTTTAAGACTATGCAGATACCTTCTGCCTCTTCAGAATTTCCTCTCTAGATTTAGCACGCATTGATAATTCTTCCTCGAACCAATCTTTATCAAGATGGCTGCACAGTGATGGTTTTCCAACTCTAGCACTTCCTCCACATTTACCATTTGACCCTTGGCATTCTCTTGCAAGCAAGATTCCTGTCTTCTCCCCTGTTCTTTCTTTCTTTATTATAGGTGTGGACTCATAGATTCCTTTTTCTCCTTAATGGTTTATAATTGATTATTTCCCTCAATTAATTTGTTGCTCAAATTTTCCCAGAATTGACCAGTAGAAGCCCTTTAAGCTGGCTCTTGTGTCCCTTTGACAAACTATCATCATTCTTTTAAGCCCTTCTGTACTTTGTTACATAACGAGATGTTATAGGCTCATCTGTGCCTTCCCTGCCCTGGACCTGGTTTTGTGTTAATTTTTTGGATGAACGATTTCAGTGAACTAGATGTCATGTCTAGAGTAGACACCAAGGAAGCATATTTCAGTTACAGTGCTAATGGATAAAGAACTGGAAGCTAAGAAACTTGTCTTTGCTGGATCTGAAGTGTCCTGAGCTGGTCTAAGCACTGTGTTGTGTAATGTTCTTTGGTAAAATGCACAACTAAAGACCTTTTCTTAGGTATGATGTGAAGATGGACTGTATGTTTGAGATAGTGTTTCTATCTCCCTCCCACCTCTATAATGGGTCTTCTAAATATGTTATTTGTTGTGGTGACTTGTTACTACATATGGTTGACTTTTTTTTTTTCCCTAAGTAAGGAATGTAGACATGTAGCACGTTTCAAGGTTCTATTTGATGATAATTAGCAAAGGGAAACTTTCTTTAAAAAATGGGTATAATAATTTCTGAGCATCTTTCAGAACGTTAATTTGGGAGGTTCTGTTTTTAAGTAATATAAAACAAAGAATGTGAACTATATGATTTTCTTTTTAGAAAATAAGACCTATTCATCTGTGAGAACAGAAGCTTTATCTGTGATAGAATTACTGCTTAAAAAACTTGAAGGTGAGTTCTTGATCGTTCTGACTGGAGGACCAGAAAGCCAGAGTACTTTTAGGGCGTATGTGTTAGGAATTTTTTGTTTTGGCTTTTAATACGTATACACTTTAAAAATACAAGTTAATATATATGCATGAGTATCAATAAGAGGAATGTACAAAATTAAAACTTTAAATTTTATTAACTGTTAAATTTGGTACTCTTTTAATTTATATACTTTTAATGTAATATTAAGCTATAGTTACTGCAAATGGTAAAATTTTTGTTTCCATTATGAATCCTGATTTAATCTTGGTTAATTAGAGGAAGTGGCTGACAGTGGCACACTAAAGATCACTGTAAACATGTGAATCAACAGAATGACACACTGAAAAGTAGAGGTGGAAACACCTGAGTTGGCAAATTTGATAGTAGCAATTCGATTAACCCTATTTTTTTTTTCTTTTCGTTTTTTAGTTTTTTAACCTTCTTATCAAGAAGCAGGTTTCTTTTAATGGTCTGTTGTATCAGTAAAAGAAAACAGCTAGCATTTTATCTAATGGTATCTGTATTACTGCTTTCAAAAGGAGGACTCTTTTTTATTTTTCCTCTTCTCTCTTACTGTTTTAAATGAGTGGATTGAGAATGGGGAGGATGGGAGAGTTTTCTCCTAGACTGTGCATTTGCTCTGTTTCTCTGGCTTTGCTTAGCAATTAAAGCACCTGTCTTAGGGCTCCATAAAACAGGCTTTTTAGACTCAGTAACACTAGACATCTCATAATCCCTTTTTTCCTCTTGTTGAAATAAAAGAGGTAAGCACTTAGTTATATCACCGAATTCTCAGAGTTTACCAGGTACATTCCAGTATATTTCAGATGAGGAAAATGAGGCTAAAACAGGTTAAATAACTTGCTTGTAGCCACTTTGCTAGAAGTGGCAGAGCCTTGTCAACAAGGTTTAGGATCTGATGCATTTTCTCACTTTCTAAAATTTTCAGTATGTATATAGTTCTCTGATACTTTTTTTAAAGAAAGGAGTAGTAAAATGTCATCTGTTTTAACTGACTTTATGCTTATATAAGTACATTCAAGGTTTTTTTTTTTTAACTGAGCATGTCTTATAAAGAGGCCTTGTTATTGTTGTTAAGATGGGCTTTTTGCTTAATATGTCCCCACTGTGGTTCATAGTAGCTCATTTCTCTGTTGAGCCTGTACTGGGGAAGGCCATGAAACTCTGGTATGCTTTAAGGTTATTGTCAATAATTAGGTTTTGAGACAACTGTTGAATCTGTGATCATTACATACTGAACTATTACCAGAGCATGACCTTGTATCTATTTTGGGCATAGAGTGTATGGAGGAAGAGTAGAAAGAATAATTTTAATTTTTTTTTCTTGCTTGTTCTATAAGGATTCTTTGGTTTTTCTTTTTCTCTTTCCATTCAGAATCAAAACAGTGGGAAAGTTTGACATCCGAATGCCGAACGCTCCTGATTGAGTCTTTAGCCACTATGGAGTCAGATAGCAGACCTGAACTGCAGGAGAAAGCATCATTACTGAAGAAGACACTTGAAAATCTGGAATAAATTAGAAGGGGAAGAAATAAACAAGTGCCATGTTTATTGGGAGTTGAAATGGTGGTATTCTTTGAAAAACCAAGTGGGGAAAAATAAAGAGTAATCTGTAGCATGCATCATTTCTTGGCTGAAATAAAAAAAAAAAAAAAAATGCCTTAAATTTTGTTCCCTATTAGCTTTATTTTACTTGATGTTTTTAAAATATCTGGGCTGAATAAGCTTATTGGAACCTTGGATGTTTGAGAAGTGGTTGTAGATGAAACTGGCAAAACTAGTTGTTATTAAAGGAATATTATTAAATCATTTAATGGACAAAGTTGCAGAGCAAGCTGGATAAGAATCTTAGAACTGCATCTAAATTAAAGTTATTTTAGGAAGGGTCCCTATAAATCACTTAGTTTAAACCCTACTCCCCCCCTTTTTAAAAATAACATTGTGTTTTCAGTGAAAGTTTACACAGCAGTTTAGGTTCCATTCAACAATTTCTGCATAGGTTGTTCAGTGACATTGACTACATTCTTCACAATGTGTCAACATTCTCATTTCAGTTCTAGTTGTTCATTTCCATTAATCTGGTTTCCCTGCCCACTAAATGTTTTACACCAGAAGAATTAGCCCATGAGGTGGCATCCCTTCTTTCTGAGGTCTTGCCAAGTCAGAACCCAGGTTTTTGTCCCGCCCGGTATACTTTTTTTTTTTTTTTTACAACCTGTTGCCATCTCAGTACTAACTGGCCTACTCAAGAAACTCCTGAGCTGAGGTGTATTTGGGGGCAGGGAGCAGAATACAATAATCCTTGTACCAGAATTAAACTGACCTATTACCTAAGCACCACTGGGTTTTTTGAAAGTCAAAGTCTGGACATTGTTTTGTTATTTGTTTAGATGACTGATTTTTAGAAAATGACTATTCAGCGTCTTTACAGATTGACAGAGTTCAGGCTCCATTTGATAAGTTTCGATGGTCGTCTTTTATAGACAGATGAAAGATTAGGACAAAAGTGCTCATTCAGGTTGCCTGTTTTGTGAAAACACCAACACCAACAACCACAACAAAATTGCAGACTGTCTTGGTTTAAACCATTTATAATCTCAAAACTGTAAAACCAATTTAAAATTTTCTACCAACTTTTAAGCTAACAGTGTCACTCGATAGAGTAGAAAAGAAGGCATTTTAATTAGCAACCTGGGAAATTTTTTTTTTTCTTTTTGTTAATGCCTTTTCTCAAAATAACATACCACTCCAAGTAAAGAATTGCAGCTAGGATTTTTTCCCTTACTTTTCCTACTGTACACGCCCTTGCCCAAGGGCATAGAGTAAAAGGCAAAAGCAAGTTTAACTTAAGTGTTTATGGTAAACTGAGCATTCTTTAGCTTGCGTTGGGATTCTAGAACGCAAGATGGTTTTCCATTCAACCTTTATTAACACCAGGATGGAAACTCCATGTTTATTATTTGTGGTCATTTCCACTGAACAGTTGTATTTCATGTTTTTGACGGTGACCTATAGTTAAAAAAAAAACAAACAAAACTAGCTTTTTATTTACGTCATGGCCCAGAACATGTAAGAGAAATAAATCTTCAACTGAAATGTTTCGTGAAATAATAACATACGCTTACCATCTACGTGTGATGCATTTCTCTCTCTCACTTGTATTAAATGCTGTCCAGACCCTCTGAATTCTTTCCCTGACACAACTGGGTTGCTACTCAAGTTTGAAAAACACTTGTAGACAGTACTTAAGCTTGACTATACATTGATATGTTTTTAGGTTGCTTCTGATTGGAAGGAAACCTTGGGGGCGCAGTGGTTAAGAGATACGGCTGCTAACCCAAAGGTCGGAGATCAGATCCACCAGGCGCTCCTTTTAAACCCTATGGGGCAGTTCTACTCTGTCCTGTAGGGTTGCTATGAGTCAGAATTGACTCCACAGCAGCGGGATTGGTTTTTTGGTTTTCTGATTGGAAAAGGGATTTACAAATGAAAATTTAAGTGTGGTAGGTGCTTATTACCAAAGACATCCTCATGGCTGATGCTGAAATAGTTTTAGTAGCATTGTGAATTTTAAGGAATCTATCATGGACTTTCACTTGAGAATGACTTGATTGGGAAAAGGTCCACTTTAGATGTTTTTCAGGAAGCTCATGGCCTCACAGGACTTGGTTTTTTCCAGCTCAGCATTTTCCCCCTCCATTAAGTGCCCTCTGACTTCATTTATAGTACCTGGGATACATTTTCTACCCAAGAATGCAATGTCAGTCGGGCATTTTAGAAAGTAAAGAGTATAAGGACAAGAATTGTGCTCTCGGCCCACATCAAATATTAAACCTCATCAAATTTTATGCTTTTCAAACTTTTTTATTATTTAATATTGGGGATTTCCCCTGGTGCTGAATGGTGCTGAGACACCTGAACCTTAGTGCTCTGCGCTGTTCAATTACATTTATTTTAGCTTTCCAAGCATATTTCTGATTTGTGCACTTAATGCCTTCATCTTGACCAGCCAAATCATTTGTACATCTAATAATGCTGAATCATTGCCTCCCAATGCAGTGTGTGTACTTGGTTTGCATGTGTGCACACATTTATAAAATGTGCACACTTTATAAAAGGGTTTGTAACTGAGAGCTGGTAATTGTGGAATGCTGATACTGGTGAATAAAAGATAAAAGGACCCATGCATGTTTATATCTTTGGCCTTTATTTTCCAGAGCTATCTAGAATGCATCTTATTTTCTCCCTAGAAATATTCAGTGCTATTCTTCATACAAGCAACTAATTTGGAGGGTCTAATTACTGAATTCCTTATTCCTAAGGATTAGTGCACTAGGTACATCTTCACAAATTTACATGTATGTGAAAAGGAGGTCCCTGAAGTTTGGCAATTGGAAATCAGAACGATTAAAATCGGCTGCCCTTTTTGTGATAAAGAACAGCAAACTCTGATATTTGTAACCAATTCCCAGTGTGTATGCAGTAATGCAGTCCACCTGCACAGCAAAACGGACTGTCCCTAGTTCCCATTGTTTTCCCCTTCCATCTTTTACTTGTGTGCTTACCAACAAGAAAAAGAACAGCAAAAAGACGTGAGCTTGGTCTGTGCTCTGGTAACCTTTTCGCTGTGTGGATAGTCTCTGCCCTTTGTGGGGCGTTTCTACCTGCTGCTGCCACAATACCGTCATGCTGCTTGTTAAAAACAACGGGTGATTTTGTCACTTACGTACAAACGGTTGTTAAATGGATGTATATGTAACAGATTTTTGAATTTTATATGCACAGTCTTCATAGAATCCTTTGCAATATGTATGTACTCAACTAGCTAAGCGTGTGATAGACTTACTTGAAAGGAAAAATCCTACCCATGCCCAAGAAGATAGTAAATGGTAAATAAAAGCTGCATGATCTGTCCTTCTGAAGTAATGGATTAATTTTTACTGATTCTCTTGGAAAATGGTTCAACTTCTAAGGCACTGACTAGTTACATTTAAAAAAAGCCTTGCTGCCACATTCTGAGCTAACTAGCAAGTAGAAATCGCTAGTTTAAGTGCCTGAGAGTTCCAAGGCAAAGCAGAAAGGCAAGGCACCTGAATGACTGACTGACTGCTGTAGGTGCTGGGAGAAAAGTTATCATTGAAAGATTTGATTTTCGTTTAAAATCAATCCCATTATGACCATATAGAAACAAGAGGCAGTTCTTGTGGCCGAGATTAATATACATGATGGGGAACATAAAAGGTCAGACGTAAGGCATATCCTGTATTGTAAACTGCCCAACAAATTAGGCTGTGGAAGATAGGCTTGGAGGTGAGAATTCTTACCATGCCCATTGGTTCCAGGTTAATTGATTAGAATAACAATTTAGTTTAAAAAATAAAAAGTGGAAATAACGTTTCAAACAATTAATTGGAAATTTTAGATTTTTCTTTACCATAAAAATATGTTCCTTTTATATTTAAGCAGCATTGGTAAAGTCTTCATTAAAAAAATATAAAGAACAGTGAGGAAACAACTAATGGTTTAAGGACCATCTAATTTTCGTTTGTATTCTGAAAAGAGTATTTTAAAATCATTTTTGGGTATTAGTGGTTAGACACATAACTCTTATTCTACTTTTGAAACAGTCTTTAAATGCAGAATCCTTTCTGAATGAACATCAGTTAAGGCAAATCATTTTTGAGGATTTGTTTTGTCTGAGCACTATAAAAATGTTTCACTGTTCCTGGCCTCCAGAGTTTCTGATAAAATATTGAATTATTTCCCTGGATGTGGTATGTTATTTTTCTCTGGCTCCTTTTGCTGTTTTCCCTGTTTTTGGATTTCAGCATTTTGACTATGTTGTGCCTAGGTGTGCTTTTCTTTGTATTTATCCTGTTTGAAGATGGCTTAGATTCTTGAGTTTTTAAATTTATGTGTTTCAACCAGGGCTTCGAACCGGTTCATTCTGATTTGAACCCCTGCTGAGAATTTGCATTTCCATCCCAGATATACTGAATCAGAATCTACATTTTAAAAAGATCCCCAGGTGTTTCTTATGTATAATAACTCTTGAGAACCACTGCTGTACTAGTGGTTCTCAGAATTGGTCCCTAACCAGAAACATCAGCATCACCTAGAAACTTGTTAGAAATGCAAATTCTAACCTGAACGAACTGGTTCAAAGCCCTTGTTTCAACAAATTTGTGATGTTTTGGCCATTATTTCCTGACATTTTTTCTGCTACATTCCCCTCTTTGAAACTCTAATTACACCTATGTTAGACCTTTTGATATTGTTCTACATGTTTTTGAGCCTCTGTTCATTTTTTAAAACATTTTTTTCTCTTAGGATAATTTCTATTGATCTACCCGTAATTTCACTGACTGCTTTTGTCAGGTCCATTCTGATATTAAAGCCCACCGAGCGAGTTTTTATATAAGATATTGTAATTTTCAGTTCTAAATATTCCATTTGGTTTCCTTCAATATTTATTTTTCACTTTTCTGCTAATATTTCCAATCTTTTTTTAAGACAGTTTTTGGTTGTTATTTCTTAACAGAGTTTATATATAAGGACTGTTTTTGTAATTATCTTGTTTGATAGCTACAGCATCTAGGTCAGTTGTGGGTTTGGTCTTTGTTGATTATCTTATTTTTTTCTTCACTTTTTTCTGATTCATCATATACTAAGTATTTTTAGATTGTATTCTGGACATTGTGACTGTTGAATGATATGTTGTGGAGACTGGATTCTACTATATTCCTTCAAAGAGTTGTTTTTCATTTATCAGGCAATTAACTTGGTGAGATTCGCTATTTTTTTTCCTAGCTGAGCTGTTTGCAGTCTGCCATGCACATGTGCAGTTCGGAGATCAGTCAGAGATTGGGACACAGTTTACACACAGAACCTTGGGTTCCCCATCTCTGGCTTTTTTCTTTCTAGAATTTCCCTCTCACTTATTGGCAACTGTGTCTCTGCCTTCCTTAGGCCAGGAAGATGGTTTACAATGGGAGCTTCCACTGTCCACATGCTTTGGCTGTGCTTCACCCCAGGCCAAAGTCATAAAGCCAGGGAACCCACCCTGTGCTGGTCCCTTCCACGCTTTTGCTCTCCTCCAAAATCTGCCTGACTTTGCTGACTTGAGAGCCTTAAGAGAATTGTTTTTTGTATTTTGTCCATAGTTGATAGTTATCTGCAAAAGGGTCGGTCAGTCTTCTGAGATTTATTCTACCATACTGGAAGTGGAATTTGGAAATTTTTTTTTTTAAATCAAGTGTTTTTTAGAAAAATCTGAAAAAATTAGACTATATAGGTTTGTTTTGTATTACCAAGGTAATAAATGCTTGTTGCAAAAATAACAGAACATTTTAAAGAAAAAGTGATGAGCACCTACAATTCAACCACCCAAAGATAGTGTCTGTTGATATTTCAATGAATATCATTCCAGGAATAATATCTATTAATGACATAATTATTAATCAAATAATAAAATGTTAATTTCATTTTAAAAAATGGAAGTGATTGATATACACTGTTTTATGACCTTTTGTGCTTATATTATGAAGTGTCTGTACGTTAAATATAGAACTTGACTTTTTTTCCCCCAAAACAAGGCTTAGATAAATTTAATTTGAACCTTTTTTTGGTGGGTTTTATTAATTTTTTAAATTTATTTTTTATTTTGTTGAGAATATACACAGCGTTATGTTCTTTGAGTTGTGCATCTGTTCTCACCCTCCTTTTCTGAGTTGTTCCTCCCCCATTAACATACACTCACTGCCCCCCTGGAACTCAGCTTTTTAATGATTTTTATAGTGCACATCTTTGAACACTCAACTTTTGAACATTGGGTCAATTATTTCTTTTGAATAAATTCTTAGAGATGGGATTGCCAGGTCGGAACTTAAGAGCATTAAAATATTGTGTTATTTAAGCAGAATGTGACATAAAGAGCTGAGGAATTAATTGCTCATTTAGGTTTTTAATCATCATAGACATTATTGTTCCTTTCATCCTAAATACACTGGTACACGAGTGGATTTGTGATGCCATCTTAAATTGACAAATCATATGTTTAGTCATTATTTGCTGAAAAGTTGAAAAATCATTGACTAGAAGTATCAACCATCTTTTATTGGAACCAAGTTATTGTCTCTGTGAGTTCTATGTTGCCAATAAATGGAGGAACTGCTCTTGATAAGCTTTCAGATCTTAATTTTGATCCAAAATGTTATTATGATTTTTTAAAATATAATTTCAAAAACATACATGATTATTGCAAAATTCTAATAATCAGATGTAACCACTGTTTTGTGTATGCACGTATACACATACAATATTTTAAAAAATTAATGTAAAATTGAATATAAAATAACTTTTTCTATTTTCTCCTATCCTGCCAACAGTTTCAGAAATAAAGTAGGTAAAAATGTCAAAATAATTGAGCCTTACTGCCTTAGCTAAGCCTTATGAAACTATTTATACTCCCAAGAATCATACTCTCATTCCTAAATTACATCATAAGTAAGTTTTGATGTTTTTTCTGTTTTGATTCTTAGCTGTGTTGTAGGGTAAAAACACCACTAAGTTTAGTAAAGCAAAAAGAAAATTTTATTTGGCATATATTGAAAAATGCAAAAGTGGGAAATGCTGCCAGAGCCATGCATGCCCAAGTCCAAGGAAATATCACAGAACAGACAAAAGTGGGAAAATGGACAAGCATGTTGCTAGAGCCATGTCTGTCCAGTCCAAAGAATATTACAGAACAGGCAAGAATGGGAAAACGGACAAGCACGCTGCCACAGCCATGTCTGCCCAAGTCCAAAGACCATTACAGAATCATCAGTATATATATATATATATAACAAAATGGGCAAAACCATTGAAAGCTTTACGTTTTCAGATTGGCTAGAAACTGTGATCCTACATTTTGAATTGTCTTTCTTAACAATCATTCGTACAGGTTTCAGTAACGAGTCAGGAGGGTCTTCATTGGTCCAACAAATTTCTATTCACTAAGTGTTAATAGAAAAAGGTTTAAGAGTGGAAAGTCTTTTATGTTCTGTTTGATTCACTTTATGTGAAAGTTTCCCTAAAAGATATTTTCCAAGATTATCTTAGCTATTGTCTTTATACCTCAGGGGCCAGTTGATGTGTCCTTGTGAGTCCTTGTGAGCCCTTGTGAGCCCAGCTCCTGCTGGGTCACATTCTCTATGCTCAAGGACAGGGAGTAACAACTCCTACATTATTTCCTAAATCAGCTGATTTATGTATTAATGTACTGTTTCCATTTCTTCTGGTTATCTTAACAGCAGCAGTCAGCACACTATGACTCTATAGTGAGCTTGAGAGAATTTGAGGTTGATCAAAGAAAAAGATAGGACCATGAGAAGAAAGCAGCATTCTCCACAACAAGCTATTGGGGCCAATGCATTGACAGCCACACGCAGGGGGTGGTCCTCCATAGTAGGAGGTCTTCCCAAAGCAAGCAGTGAAAGAGCCACCAGAAAGGGAAGAAAGCATGAAAACCCTGGGAAGAGGAGAAGGGAGGAGATGCTTATATGCATCTCCGCGACATCCTACTGCAGCAAGGTGGAGAGAGTCTCCGGTCAGAGAGCTCCAAAGGCAGCAGCAACTTAGGGTCCTTATGACTACACTAATTTATCTAGAGCTAGCAGATGTTGGGTGTAGTTTTGCAGGGTATGTAAAGCAGGCAGGCTAAAAATTTGCTTATCTGAGCTATTTTTATAACAATTTGAAGTGTACAAATTTGAATTTGGCACTGGTAGGCTTTTTGGGCTAATGGGCCTCAGCTTGCTATGATGCAGTAGCAACATGGAATTAAGGCACAGAGGCCATCTTTGACTCATTTACATAACAAGACCAAAGGCCAAACACCCGCCTCCCCCCACCCGCGGCCCCCCACCCAGGTCTTGTTTTTGTAAATAAAGTATTATTGTTTTATTTTATGCATGATGGTTTCAAGTAGAATTGAGTAATTGTGACAGAGATTGTATGGTCTGCAAAGCCTAAAATATTTACTATCTGCTCCTTTAAGAAAAGTTTGACCCCTGTCTTAGGGCAGTCACAGAATAAAACGGAGGGGTCGGGGAGTGGCACAAATGCATCAGTTAAACACAGCCAGCATCATAATGCTACGTAATGGTCCATGATATTACGTAATGGAGTTATACCATACATAATAATAAAGGCCTGAATGCTTTCTCTCTAAAATTTGGAACGAGATAAGGATATTTGCTCTCACCACTTATGTTCAACATTGTAATGGAAGTTCTAACCAGAAAAATTAGGCAACAAAATCAAATATAAGGCATCCAGATTGGAAAGGAAGAAGTAAAATTATCTCTATCTGCAGATGACATGATCTAGTATATAGAAAATCTTAAGGAATCCACAAAAAACTATTAGAACTAATAACTTGTGTTCAGCAAGGTTGCAAGATAAAAGATCAACATACAAAAAAACTTGTATTTCTGTATAGTACCAATGAAAAATCCATAAACAAAAAACCTCAAAAGAATAACAATCTTGGCAGGAAAGGGGAAACAGACAGATAAAAACAGAGGGGATAAATAGAAAACCAAAGAATAAAATGGTAGACTCAAACCCAACCATACTGATATTTGCATTAAATCGTAATGGACTAAACACTCCAGTCAAAAGGCCAAGATTGTTAGAATGGATTAAAAAAAAACAAACTCAGCTACCTGTAGTGTATAAAAGATGCACTTTAAAGACACATAGGTTGAAAGTAAATGGATGAAAAATATAAGATTTATGTTGCAAACAATCACCTTAAATGACTAGCATAGCTATTGTCTCAGGGAAAGACAGCTGTCAGTGCGGTTGGTGAGACAGAAGCACAGTATGCTGACCATGTGATCTAATGTTAATCTGGATTTCTAAACTAACAGCTACGTTTTTGAGAAAAACATGTTTTTCCTCAGTGATCAAAACCAGGACGTGAAATCATATGCCCCAAGGGATCTTGACTAGATGACCATCTGCACCCCTCAAAATATGCTTACCCAAGAAGAGTGCTGTCTGGGAGCTGTTGCCAACAAGATATTTTTGCAAGATACACAAAGAAAATACATGTAAGCATCTTGTGACCATGATCTAAGCTTAAAACTATCTGTAATCACTAACTACAACTATTAATAATCAGTAACCAAAGTATAATTATTATAATATTCATTGATTTTCCTGTAATTGCCCTCTCTATAGTTTAGTTCTCTTTTTACCCCATAAGAATACTTGTATAACAAAACTGCCCCAGGCTACCTGGTTCCATTTTCGATGGACTACATAGTTCCCTAGTTGCAATTGTTTTAAAACCTTAATAAACCTCTCTGTTTTAACTTGAAATAGTATTAAAGTTTTTCCCTACAACACTATATTAACAACAGGTAAAGTAGATTTCAAGTGAAAAAAGTATAAATGGCATCAGTTCATAATGGAAAAAAGAAGGTCAACTTAGCAGGTACTTCTAACAATCATAATTGTGCATGTGCCTAATCACGGAACTTAAAAACATAAGAAGCAAAAACTGACAGGATAAAAAGAAAAATAATTCCACAATCGTATTTGGAGATTTCAATACTCCTTTCTCTGCATTTAATAGAACCAAACAAAATTTAGTAAAAATGGAATATCTGAACAATCCTATCAACTACCTTGATCCAATGGACATTTATAGAACATTAAACCCAGTGACTGCAGAATACACAATCTTCTCAAAGGCACATGGTATGCTTACCAAGATAACTCATATGCTGAGCCATGAAACAAGTCTCAAGTGAAACAAGAAATATAACAAAATATGTTTTCTGACGATGTTATCGTTGTGTGTCACCGAGTTGATTCCGACTCATAGCAAACCTATATGACAGAGTAGAACTGCCCCATAGGGTTTTGTAGGTTGTAATCTTTATGGGAGCAAATCATCAGTTCTACTCCCTCCCCCGAGCCCCCCACCTCCAGTGGCTGGTGAGCTTGACTGCTGACCTTTTGTTTGGCAGCTAAGCGCTTAACCATTGTACTATGAGGGTTCCTATTTTTTTTCTGGCCATAATGGAATTAAATCAGAAATCAGTAACAGTGAGATAATTCCATAAATATTTAAATATCAACGTACCTTTAATCCATGGCCAAAAGAGATATTACAAGGGAAGTTAGAAAATATTTTGAACTGAATGCTAATGAGAATACAACTCAAAATTTGTGGCTTGTAGCTCAACAAGTGCTTAGAGGAAAACTTATAAATTGAGATGCTTATATTAGAAAAGAAGAGATATTTAAGTCAATGATCTATGCTTCTTAAGAGACTAGGAAAATAAGAGGAAATTAAAATCAGCCATTGAAAACCCTAAGGAGCACAGTTCTACTCTGACCTACATAGAGTCGTCATGAATCAGATTCTACTTGACGGCAACTGGTTTTATTTTGCTGTCTACCCTAAGGAAGCAGATAACATAGGAGGGGTTTTCATCAAAATTGTGCCCTGCAACTGACTGCTGAGGAGAACACACATCTACTTTTTCAAAGTAGAAAGTCACCTCTTCTTACTATAAACTTCGTCCAAGAAGATTGGAAACATCTCTTGCTTTAGTTTTGAAGACTTTCTTTTGATATAGTTCAGAGGTGGACTCCGTTTAGATTTTACATCAGGATCCATCCTGTTTATTGGTTATGCCACTGCTGTTACTGAAATTTTATTGTTACCTTCATGTAAATTCTGCGTTGCTCTTGTGCATTCTAAGATATGTTTTCAACATAGCTGAGAATAGACTTTTTCTGGTCACTACGTCTTCCAATTGGCTGCAAGAAAATTATTGCTTTTTGTTTATTTGTCTTTTATTAGGCTACTTAACTAATCTCTTTTGATTGCTGGGGAGAAATTCTAATTGATTATCTTGGACTTTTAAGATATAAAATAATATAGTTTGCAAACAATGATAATTTTCTTTTGTCCTATATCAATACCTATAGGGTTGCTATGAGTTGGAATGGACTAGATGGCAATGGGTTTGGTTTTTTTAATACCAATACCTATTATTTCTATTAACATTGTAGTGATAATCTTGTAGTAAAATTATTGTTGCCTTGTTGTCTGGTGATGGGAAGGATTTATTATTAGCACTGACCATTAGGAAAATAAAGTTTCAAGATTAATATTATTAAAATTGTGAAGACATTAACTCTATGATGTTTTCTGTGTTTTACAATCAAACAAACCCATTGGATACAGCGTGTTAAATTGTTTCAAGCTTATCATGTGTGGGCTACTCTAGCCCATTATCCCCAAAATTTCATTTTACTGCTTAATTAGCTCTATTGTAATTCTTATACTATTCAGCCTGATTGTTGTTAATTCTCTTATTTTCTTAAGAAGGAAAAAAAGCCTTCTTATTCATGTTGTCTGATCAAATTCTCCTGATGATCCTCTGTCTGGAGCATCCATTTATTCTTAGTGATCCAGAATAATCAAACTGTCATAAGGACACAAAAAATATGGGAACTGCATGCCTTGCAAAAAGAATGTGATAATAAATGCACCTGTTCTCCACACACAATTATAGTGAACTTTTTGTTTTGTTTTGTCAACTTTAATTTAACAAATGGTCTACACTATCTTGTTCTCAAACTGTTTCTTATTCTTATTATAATGAACATTTTTACTGTTGTAAAAATATAAGTAGCACAACATTTGCCAATTTAATGTTTTTCACTTGTACAAGTCAATGAAACCAACTACATCAATCGTGTTGTGCAACCATCACCAACATCCATTGCCATGTTTTCCACTTGCCTAAACAGAAACTCAATGCTGGGCAAGCAAAGATTCCCCTCTTTCTCCTTCCCCCTCACCCCTGGTAACCATTGTTAAACTCTGATCTCTCTCTATTTGCCTATTCTAAGTGTTTCATATTAGTGAAATCACAGATTGTTTATCTTCTTGTGATTGACTTATTTCACTCGACATAATATTTTCAAGGTTCATCTATTTGTGGCAAGTATCTAGACTGCCTGTTTTTTTTATGAACTATCTGAGTTGGAGACATTTTGTGCCTTAACACTAAATACTTTAGTATGTATTTCCTAAAAACAAGGACATAACCACAGTACAATTATCAAAATCAGGAAATTTAACACTGACACAATACTATTATCTAATTCACAGACCATATTCAAAATTTGTCAATTGTCTAATAACATCCTTTATAGCTCTTTTTACCTGGTCTAAGATTCCATCCTGAGTCATGCGTTACATTTACTTGTCATATTTCTTTAATTTCCTTTAGTCTGGAACATTTCCTTAGCCTTTCTCTGTGCTTCCTGACCTTAACATTTCTTGAGAAGAATAACAATAAGCCCGTTATTACAGACTATTCCTCAATTTAGGTTTATCTGGTTTTTCCTCCTGATGAGATTCAGGTTATGTATTTTTGACAGGAATACCACAGAGGTGAGAGTGGGTTCTCAGTGCATCGTAACAGAAGGCCCATGGAGTGAGTTTGTTCCAATATTGTTGAAGTTAAGGTGGTCATCTTGCAGTTCTCTTCACTGTAAAGTTATTATTTTTTGTTTAAAATTAATAAGTAATTTGTTGTGAGATGCTTTGACACCATGCAAATATCCTACCTCTCATCCAATTTATGAGTTTTAACCTTGATCCATGATTCTCTAACTACATCATTCCTTATTTTTTGGCATTCTGCTGTAAGGAAGAACTTTCCATTTTCCTTCCTTCCTTCCTCTTCCCTCCATTTTCCCTCACTTTCTCCTTCCCTCCCTTCCTTTCTCCCTCCCTTCTTTCCTTCCTTGCTTCCTACTCTAATGAACTCATGAATTCTTATTCTATTCTGTGGATTATACAATGGATTATAATCCATTATTCTCATTATTTGATGTTCAAAATAATCTGTTCAATATTTGGTCAGTTGGAGCCTCATCAAGTGGGCTTATATGTCCTCTTGATATATTCCTATCGTTATTTGTGTACTTCTTATGTTTCGGTGTGATAACGTAGCTCCAGGTTCATCTTGTCCTTTCCCTGCACTAGCCCTGCAATCAGCCATTTCTCCAAGGAGACATGTTTCTTTTTAGTGGGGAATAGAATTTAGAAACCAAGATTTGGGCACTTTGAGATTTTGTTGCTTCAAGGCTCTCTCGATATGTGTATGTTGAAGAACATTTTTGATAACTTGTTGGAACACTCAGTGATTTATATGTGGTGTAGAAGAGTAAACTTTCTTTCCTTAATTTCTGAAAACTAGGGAGTGATTTCACAAATGGTAAAAAGGTATCTTACAATTCTAGGGACACCTTTTCTCTATATACTGTTAAGTATTCTATACTGTAATCATGCAAGTAAAAAAATCTTAACATGGCTACGGATGAATGGACCAGAGGACTTTGTTTTTATGAGTTCTTTGAAAGTTTTTTGGGGGAACTGTGGTTCACGCACTCTTTGTCTTAATTAAAAAGTTTGATATAATTGGATCTTTGGGGCATTATCCCTGAAGCAGCTGAAGTTTCAAACCTCTGTATATTATCACTGCTGAACTTTAAATTGTTCAGGGACAACAGGTATTCCCCCAAAACAACAAATGATTTAAATTTACATAGTATTTCATTTGCTATCCTTTGGCATTTTAAGTTATGGAGGTAAGAGTCAATAATTTTGAAAAAAATGAATGGTACTGTTAATTTTTACATATAATATTTAAGATTTTTAGCATGGATATGTTGGTTCTCTTTCTTGCACTTAGCTAATTTATGAAGTACATCGTAAAACACTTATTACTTGAAGCTAAAGACAGGGAATTTAGCCACCTGGACCAATTTTTCTTGGCTACTGTTTTTAAGCAATAGGAAATATCAAAGCCTGGGCAATAGGGCTGAATTTTCATTCTAAAAAAAAAAAAAAAGTGTTTTCTTTGCTAGTCTTTTTTTTCTTTTTTAACTGTACTTTAGATGAAGGTTTACAGAGCCTACTAGTTTCTCATCAGTCAGTACATACATTGTTTTAGGACATTGGTTAACAACCCCATGACATGTCAACATTCTCCCTTCTCAAACTTGGGTTCCCTATTACCAGCTTTCCTTTCCCTCCTGCCTTCTCATCCTTGCCCCTGGGCTGTTGTGCCTCTTTAGTCTGATTTTGTTTTATGGGCCTGTCTAATCTTTGGCTGAACACCTCGGGAGTGACTTCATTACTGAGCTAAAGGAGCGTCCGGGGGCCATACTCTTGGGGTTTCTCCAGTCTCTGTCAGGCCAGTATGTCTGGTCTTCTTTTGCGTGTGTGAGTTAGAATTTTGTTCTACGTTTTTCCCCAGCTCTGTCCAGGACCCTCTACCATGATCCCTGTTAGAGCAGTTAGTAGTGGTAGCCGGGCACCATATAGTTGTACTGGACTCAGTCTGGTGTAGACTGTGGTAGTTGTGGTCCGTTAGTCCTTTGGACTAATTTTTCCCTTATATCTTGTTTTCTTCATTCTCCCTTGCTTCTGAAGGGGTGAGACCAGTGGAGTATCTTAGATGACTGCTCACAGGCTTTTAAGACCCCAGATGCTACTCACCAGTGTAGAATGTAGAACATTTTCTTTATAAACTATGTTATGCCAATTGAGCTAGATGTTCCCTGAGATTCTTTGCTAGTCTTAACAGTAGCATAAAAATAAGTTTCTTTAAAATAATACTTTACAATAATCTAATACTTTTTAAAAGAGAATTTGTCAAATGTAAAATCTGGCAGAGAAATCCACAAGAAATAATCTGTTAACTAACAAACAAGAAAGAATCATCTACCCTGATGGAGGAAAAGTGGAACTCTTGGGAAGAAACGCAGAAAGTCTGCATGCTCAGTTACCACAGAGGGAAGTCATACTGACAGGTATTCCTGAGAATATGAAAAAGGTATTCAGCATTACTGATAATGTTTGGATCTGCAATGTAAGCTGCTTGGGGGCTGATTGCTAAAACGGAAAAAAAAATTGAAGGACTTGGTAACAGGCTAGAGGTGAGATACAGCAGGGGGAGAAGACAAAGTTAATAAAGTAATATAATGAAAATAATTTGAAAAATATTATGTCTCTTTATTTGGGGCATAGCATAAGATACTGTCTACAGCATTATTATTTCCACCATCATCATCTATGTCAGCTTTTTAAATACGGAGACCTGGGAGATGGATGATAACATTGACCGAAATTGAGGATCTGGGAAAGGAGGCCAGGGATAACAAAGACTGAAATATTGTAACATAAACCATGTAAGTGAGGAATTTGGCTATGCAAGAAAGGGCAAAAATAGGAGGGCAGTTTGCACATGTAGCATGACAATAAAGGAAAACTTTAAGAACGTGTATACGTATTTGAACAGAGAAAGGAAAGAGCCAGCAGAGGAAAAAAAAATCAAAGGATTGAAGGTGATAAAGAACAACATAAGTGCAGAAGCAAGGTGAGTTTGCTGTAATCATTTTTTATTAATAATATGAAATGTAAAAAAATAAAACCTTAAGTACTTTGCTTACAATTATTAAGGTGATCTACGATCTTATTTTCAAAGAGATCTTACAACAATTTTCTAAGGGAGTTTAATTTCTGCATTTTCTGGATATTCATGGGTCTTCATTTATATCAAGAGTATTGCCTGGGCATAATTTTTAGAACTATACACATACTCACAAAGGTATGGGCCTCAATAATGAATGTAACTCTACAATGGATGTTTCAGTGTTTAAATGAGGTGAGTTATTTTGTGTGGCTTATAAACCGGCTCTTAAATATAATCTTCAATGCTTCAGGCAATGTCATCATTTCTGAAACAAGTGTGCCAACCTCCAAGCTATTAGCTGGAAAAGACCAAGATCATTTAGACCCAGAACTTCATAGGCGTTGGTTTAAAATTCATTCATTTGTTTCTTTCAACACTTTTACTCTTCTTCCAGTGAAGATTATTATTGGTTATTGTTGTACATATGGGCTTTTTTCCCCTCAATTACATGGCTTAATTTCTCATTTGTTCTTATTATTCTCTATTCATTCATATTTTTTTCTCATTCAATCACTTTCAAATCTTTATTGAAAACCTACTGTGTGCCAAGTACAGGATTTTGGGCTGAAGGTCAAAGATTAAGTATGCTTATTCTTGTTTTCAAATTCACCGTTTTCTAAATTTAATTGTGAAAGAACCAACTTTTCATGTAGACCAAACCTGTTTTCTCCCCCTAGGTTAGAAGGTATGCTACCTTGTGATTTCTTGTGGTAAAATTATGTTTATAATAGTGAAAATAAGTTTGAGATCAATGGTGTTAGTGTTTTCCTAATTAAATAAACATTATACTTTCTCTCTCTCTTTATGTCCCCAGATGAAATGAAGAGAATAATACTAGAATAACTACAGTTGAAAGAAAGGAAATGAAAGGAGAAAATTTTACTGTTTGGACCTTTTTTTTCCTAGAGGGCTTTTCAGATATCCAAAGTTAGAGATTGTTCTCTTCGTCTTCAGCCTTGTAATGTATCTGGTAACCCTCTTGGGCAATAGCACTCTTATTTTAATCACTATCAGAGATTCACGCCTTCATACTCCCATGTGCTTGTTCCTTGGAAATCTCTCTTTTATGGATATTTGTTACACATTTGCTTCTATTCCCACTTTGCTAGAGAACTTGCTATCATCTCAGAAATCGATTGTCTTTCCTGGGTGTGCTGTACAGATGTATCTGTCCCTTGCTATGAGTTCCACGGAGTGTGTGCTCCTAGCTGTGATGGCATATGACCGTTATGTGACCATTTGCAATCCTCTGAGATACTCTACCGTCATGAACAGGCAGGTCTGTGTGCAGATGGCCTCTGTCTCCTGGGGCACAGGCTGCCTTACTGCTCTGCTGGAAACCAGTTTTGCCCTGCAGGTACCCCTCTGTGGGAGTCTCATTGATCACTTCACGTGTGAAATTTTGGCTGTTCTAAAATTAGCTTGCACAAGTTCACTGCTTATGGACATGATCATGTTGGTGATCAGCATGCTCCTCTTGCCCATTCCAGTGCTCTTAATTTTCATCTCTTACGTCTTCATCCTTTCCACTATACTGAAAATCAGTTCAGCAGAGGGAAGAAACAAAGCTTTTTCTACCTGTGGTGCCCACTTGACTGTGGTGATTTTGTATTATGGGGCTGCCCTCTCCATGTACCTAAAACCTTCTTCATCAAACTCACGAGAAATAGACAAAATCATCTCATTGCTTTATGGAGTGCTGACCCCTATGCTGAACCCCATAATTTACAGTTGAAGAAACAAGGAAGTCAGAGATGCTGTGAAAAAACTGCTGGGCAAAATACGTTTATATCAAACACATGAAAATCTCTGACTGGGTTCCTTTTACCAGGGAGGTGCCCCTGACAGAATTCGTCAGAGAAATTCTAGACAACATATTGCGTCCTAGAATTCTGACTTGAAACTTAGCTGTATAATTTCACAGTTATGAGATATTTGTACCCAGAGTGATGTTTTGCTTATGGACAATGGTAGATTCCAATTTGCATTTATTAATATTTTCCATCTTTTGTGTGTGTGTGCATATTTTGTGGTTGTGGGAAGTACTGGACCATAAAGTCATCACATGTTGACTCTGAAAGGAAACTTGGATAAATTTAAAGTCAGTGAATGTTAGTACCAGAAGAAACTTGGACATCCCTTCTTTAAATCCCTCCTGGATTGAGATAGGAGCATAAAGAAACAAATAGTAGGATTAGCCTGAATTATGCAAATAAGAAAACAGAATAAAAGAAAAATTAGAAGACTTGCTCAACATCACACATTTGTAGAAAAGGAACTACAACCCAACCTTGCGATTTCTTGGCCAGAGTGCATTCTACTACACCATGGTGGCTCTCTAATTACCCTTGCTCATTGAGAACTCCAGATGAAAACTCCCTGCCTTCCTGAGACCTTTCCCAGAGATGCCTACTTGCTTTGCTCACTGCCGACTCAGCTTTTCTAAGCACATAGATACTTATGCACACTGAATCTGTTTCTATACCAGTATGCCACCCATACACCAATTAAGTCTTTTTCATGCGTGTTTGTCTATTTTCTTCACTGGATGATTGACTTCACGAGGGCAAGGATTCCTATTTATTTAATATCGTTTGTGTATAGCAGTCATTTGGTAAATAAATAAATTTATCAGCTTAAAATCAATCACCTTATTTTAGAAGTCAGTACCACTCATGGAATTTAGGAAGAAGAAACAACCAGGGCAATGAGGTATATGGCTTTATAACTATTCAACAATTACAGAGACCATATTTACATTAGTTACTTTTAATCTTTGATTTGTAAAAAATATTATTTGTTAAAAGTGCAGATTCTGGGCCTCTACTCCCAGAGATTCTGATTCAATAGCTCTGGGGTGGGGCCCAATAATCTGCAGTTATAATAGAGACCCCAAGATATTCTTATATAGGTGGTGAGATGACCATACTTTGGGAAACATTATTTCCAGTGAAAAGCTACCATGCCAAAAGAAAAGTAGCATTAGTTCCTCTTTCTCCCTTTTTCCTTTCTTAATTTTCTCCGTCATTTTTTTTTTGCTCTTACCTGCCTACCTCCACTCCTAGAGGAGAGGAGAGGTTTTGAGTGGAGAAAGGTAAACACATTTTACAAATTTCAAAATATGAAAGACTTAAGAAGTTTTAGGACTGGATGTTGCGTTTTGGATTCTTTTTTTAACTCTTAGACCATTCCCTTAGATTTAGGGCTTCCATTACGTGCTGCTCGATGTGTAACTCACACATGAAGGAGCTTAAAATAATCACATAGTAAAATTTTGTTGGTGGACCAAGGGGACAAATTTGATGCCTGAGGACAGATTTGATGTCTGATATTGCTGCCAAGAGATTCTTGGAAACAAACCTGAGTAAACGGCTTTGGAGTAGTTGGAAGAGTTGATCAGGAAGTACTCTTCCTGGAAAAATTATTTTTCTGCTTAGATATCTTAACTTCCCCAAAACAACTGTCACAACCATTCTCTGGTAATTTCAGAATCATTTTGAAGAGTCATTTTATAGTAGGTTTTTATTAAAGTAGAGCTGAACTTTATGTTAGCATAGAACTAAATTTGCTAGCATACATGTGGTACCAAACATAAGCAGGAATAACCAGAACTATAGAAATAGCTAAAATCTTTACTTCAAAGAGTGAACTATGAGAACTTGAAGACACAGAAATTGAATACCCTATGTAACTAGTACAACGGTTTTAATACGAGGAACTGAGCAGACTGACATAGAACCAAGCATTTCAGAATGGGATACGGACCAGAATGGGATACCAAAAGAGATTAGAAATGACCCAGATGTCATGGAGGGCCCAGGACAGAACCCAGGCAGATATCTCCCTAGTAGCTCTTGGCTAAGAGATTAGTAATTACAGTCATATGTTTACGTTAAGTCACTGTGAATAGCAAATAAGTATTTTTAAATATAAATGCTTTTTGTATATTATATGCAGTATGAAAGTTAATTATTGGTAAATGGTGCGCTCTTTCATGTGGATTAGGTTCAATTTAAAACACTAATAATTACAATCATTACTTTTATAGAGTCTCAGGTAAGGGATCCTTTTCAGGTATTGTTAGAGAAAGGAATATATCAGACAGAGAAAGTAAAACCACTGACAGAGAGCCAGTTCTTACATGAATGATTACATGATCAGGTATATGCTTTAGCAAAATCTGACCATGTCATTTCCCTGCTTAAATCCCTTAGTGGCTTCTCATATCCTAAAGCTTGAATCCCTTAAGATGACAAGCAATGACTTTTATAACCTAATTACTTACTATTTACATCCTTTGTTCTAGGCATACAAAATTCCTCTTAGTTCCATGAATGCGCTGTGTTTTCACTTCTTTTATTAAGAGTACCAGAATTTGTGGAGCCCTGGTGGCGCAGTGGCTAAGAGCTCAGCTGCTAACCAAAGATCCGCAGTTCGAATCCAGCAGCCCCTCCTTGAAACCCTATGGGGCAGTTCTATTCTGTCCTGTAGGGTTGCTATGAGTTGGAATTGACTCAATGGCAACGGGTTTATTTTTAATTTTTATCACAATTTGTAATTTGATAATAATTTGTGGGTTTACTTGTTTAAGTCTGTCTCCTTCACTAGTCTGTGGGTTCTTCAAGGCAAAACCAAACCAAACCAAACTCGTTGCCATTGAGTCGATTCCGACTCATAGCTATTGTATAGGACAGAGTGGAACTGCCCTATACGGTTTCCAAGGAGCGCCTGGTAGATTGAACTGCCGACCTTTTGCTTAGTAGCTGTAGCTCTTGACCACTACACCACCAGGGTTTCCCATCATGGCAAGGACCATATTAATTTTATTTACCACAGTATATCTAGGACTTAGCATGTTATCTGGCACAGAGAAGACATTCAGTGCATACTTGTTGGGAAGGATTAAGTGCTCAGTGAACATGTGTTAAATAAAAACATGCATGTAATGAACTTTTGAAGTCTATTCAATTAGGTACTTGACCATACCTGTGTAGTATACCTATCTTTGCTGGTAGTGGTGACGTGGTGATGGAAGCGGTAAGGATGTTTATCCAGAATTAAAGAATAAAAATTGTTATCATTAGTTCCTAGTATGGAATCTTTAAGATTAATTAAAGTTTTATATTAACCACATTTACTTTTTCGATAAAGATAGCATATTGTTAGATAAGGAAAATGTACTAAAAATTATTTTTTCAGGCCTTTGGTCTTTGGCATTATGTTTGATACAAATTTTAATGATCAAGATGGAGAAACGTACATAACATGAAAGCACAGAGTGACTCGTAACTGGTTGTATCTGATGGACACTTGAACAGTATTCTGAATAGAATGATTTCTTAATTTGTTTATAGAGGGGATTCAAATATCACACAAATGGGTGTTCCACACGTCCCTTAGTACCTTGATTCTTCATTTAAAAATGAACAATTATAATGTAATATCTTGCAGCACTTTTTCATTGTCAGAGATATGAATAGCTATAACTTTCAGACCTATCCAAACTATCTAATTATAGAACTTATCTCCATGGATACACGAGAAAGAAGATAAGTGACCATACAGAAGCAGAAGCTCATGGACTGATTTGTGATTATACAATATTCCCCCATCCTTCCCCTTTTTGGGACAAGGGACTGCTGAAATAGGAAGCAAGTATTGAGCTGATATGTGAAGAAACAGTAAATGATGTGGGGAAGGGTAAAGAGTGTCTTTGATAATGTGACAGCTTGTGTAAAAGCCCCCTGGCAGAAGGAGGCATTGTACATGGAACCAAAAGAAGGCCAATGTAATAGGAGCATGGAGAACAAGGGAAAGAGTGTCGATGATGAGAGATTGTGGAGAGGAGGGATCTCCAGAAATCAATCCCAAAAAGTTGTGTGTGAACTCCTGGGCTAATCCCCAAGTCTCATTGCACATGTATGGCTCTGGCCCTAAATAGAGAACTCAACTACAAGGTAGACTACTTCCTAGGTCCCAAATTTGCCAACAGATGCCACACATACAGAACAGATCTGAATAACAGCAAAGTCTTTGAAAACTGAATTCACAGAAGATGGTTAGTAACTTGAGGCTTGAGCCTAGCCAGGTCAACCGCCTTTTAAAACACACACACACACACACACACACACACACACAAAATCATCACTTTCCGTAGTATTTAAACAAGACCCAAAGTATCATAACATAGTATTTAATACGTCCAGGGTACAATTCAAAAACACTGAACATATGAAGAATCAGAAAAATCTCAACACTTTGCAAAGGAAAAGATAACAGATACCAACCCCAAGATAACAAAGATGTTGGGACAATTAGATAAAGACTGTACAGCTGCTGTCATAACCACACTCCAAGAAGCAATTGCAAACACTCTTTGAGTGAATGGAAAGATAGAGAATCTTAACAAATAAATAGAAAATTAAAAAAGAAACAAAATAGAAATTTTAGAATTGAAAAATACTATAGCTGAAATTAAAAAAAATGTACTGGATGGGCTCAAGAGCAGAATGTAGATTACAGAAAACTCAGTGAATTTGAAGATAGATCAACAGAAATTATCCAATCTAAATATCAGAGAGAGAAACAAAAAAGATTGGAAAAAAAATACACAGGTATGAAAAACTAGAGTTTATCTACCAGTTGTTCATTCAAGCAAAAATGCTTTCCCACGAAAAACGTGATTCGTACAGCTCACAACTCAATTGCAGAAGTGCTTTTTCTCAAGATAACTGTGTTACTTCAGGATGCAGCAGAAGTTCTTACTTCCCCTTTTGTCTCAGTGAATATTAAAAAGACATGTGTCCAAAAGTCAAGATTTAATAAGATTAATATTTTTTACTGCTTCATCAAAAACATTCTTACGTGAAACTGCCATTTTTTTCCTATGAGTGCGTTGTGATAAAAAATACAATGATTACTAACACAGTTAGATGCTAGTGCTTCTATTGTTGCTAACATACCAATGGCTTTACGCACTGTGATGGTTAATTTTATGAGTCAGCCTTAGCTAGGCTCAGCTAAGTGTTCTGGATTCCCATTCTTCACAATGTTATCCATACTTTGTTATGATCCATATGGTAGAATGCCATTGTATAGTCAATAAAACACAGGTACACATCTTTCTGGTATTCTCTGCTTTCAGCCAAAATCCATCTGACATCAGTAATGATAGCCCTTATTCCACGTCCTCTTCTGAATCCAGCTTGAATTTCTGGCAGTTCCTTGTCAATGTACTGCTGCAAACTCTTTTGAATGATCTTAAGCAAAATTTTACTTGTGCGTGATATTAATCATACTGTTCAATAATTTCCACATTTAGTTGGATCGCCTTTCTTTGGAATGGGTACAGTTATGGATCTCTTCCAGTTGGTTGGCCAGGTAGCTGTCTTCCAAATTTCTTGGTGTAGACGAGTGGGAGCTTCCAGCGTTACATCTGCTTGTTGAAACATCTCAGTTGGTATTCCATCAGTTCATACAGCCTAGTTTTTCACCAATGTCTTCAGTGCATCTTGGACTTCCTCCTTCAGTACCATCAGTTCTTGATCATATGTGCTACTTCCTGAAATGATTGAACATTCACCAGTTCTTTTTGGTACAGTAACTCTGTGTATTCCTTCCATCTTCTTTTGATGCTTCCTGCATTGTTCAGTCTTTTGCCCATAGAAGTCTTCACTATTGCAACTCGAGGCTTGAATTTTTTCTTCAGTTCTTTCAGCTTGAGAAACGCCAAGCACATTCTTCCTTTTTGGTTTTCTAACTCCAGGTCTTTGCACATGTCAGTATAATACTTTATTTTGTCTTCTCGAGTCACCCTTTGAAATCTTCTGTTCAGCTCTTTTACTTCATCATTTCCTCTGTTCCCTTTAGGTACTTGACATTCAAGAGTAAGTTTCAGGGTCTCTTCTGACATCCATTTTGGTCTTTTCTTTCTTTCCTGTCTTTTTAATGCTTTCTTCATGTAGAACATCTTTGATGTCATTCCACAACTCATCTGGTCTTTGGTCATTAGTGTTCAATGTGTCAAATCTAACCAGATGGTCTCTAAACTCAGGTGGGATATACTCAAGGTCATATTTTGGTTCTCATGGACTTGTTTTAATTATCTTCAGCTTCACCTTGAACTTGCATATGAGCAATTGATGGTCTGTTCTGCAGTCGGCCCCTGGCCTTGTTCTGACTGATGATATTGACCATCTCCATTGCCTCTTTCCACAGATGTAGTCAATTTGATTCCTGTGTATTTCAATCCAGGGATGTCCACGTGTAGAGTCCTAGTTTATGTTGTTGCAAAAGGTATTTACAATGAAGAAGTCACTGGTCTTTCAAAATTCTGTCATGTAATCTCTGTCATCGTCTCTACCACCAAGGCCATATTTTCCAACTACTGATCCTTCTTTGTTTCCAACTTTCATACTCGAATCACCAGTAATTATCAATGCATCCTGATTGCATGTTCGATCAATTTCAGACTGCAGAAGTTGGTAAAAATCTTCAATTTCTTCATCTTTGGCCTTAGTGGTTGGTGCATAAATTTGAATAATAGTCGTATGAATTGGTCTTGCTTGTAGGCATATAGATATTATCCTATCACTGACGGTGTTGTACTTCAGGATAGATCTTGAAATGGTCTTTTTGACAACGAATGCAATGGCATTCCTCTTCAATTTGTCATTCCGGGCATAGTAGACCATATGAGTGTCCAATTCAAAATGGCCAATACCAGTCCATTTCAGCTCACTAATGCCTAGGATATCGATGTTTAAGCATTCCATTTCATTTTTTGACGATTTCCAATTTTACTAGATTCATACTTCATACATTCCACATTCCTATTATTAATGGCTGTTTGCAGCTGTTTCTTCTCATTTTGAGTCGTGCTACATCAGCAAATGAAGGTCCTGGAAGCTTGACTCTATCCACGTTATTAACAGTGACTCTACTTTGAGGAGGCAGCTGTTCCCCAGTCATATTTTGAGTGTCTTCCAACCTGAGGGACTCATCTTCTGGCACTATATCAGATAATGTTCTGCTGATATTCATAAGGTTTTCACTGGCTAATGTTTTTCAGAAGTAGACTGCCAGGTCCTAGTCTGGAAGCTCAGTTGAAAGCTGTCCACCATGGGTGACCCTGCTGGTACTTGAATACAGTGGCATAGCTTCCAGCATCACAGCAACATGCAAGCTCCCACAGTACGACAAACTGACAGACGCGTGGGGGAAGAGCAGATTACCCTTCATAATATGAGTGGTCCCCATCCAATCAGTTGAAGACCTTAGAGAAAAAACTGAGCTTTCCTGAGGAGAATGATTCTGCCTCAAGACTAACATAAACATCTTGCTCAAGTTTCCAGCCTGCCTGGCCTATGGATTTCAGATGCAACACTGTTGGAGTTATCCTGACTCTTGTTCCTGGCCCCATGCTGCTGTGGCCAATACCAGTGTCTTTAAATGTCTTCAGCAAAAGCTACCTGGGAAGCCATCCTAGCCCTTGCGATACTCATTGCTCCAGCCCTTGAGAGAGCCACAAGAGCGGCCAAGACCCACAACACTCATTTTTTCAAAATAAGGTCAGTGTTATGGTTCTAGCAACGTGCACCAACATGATGGACTACTGACTTCAGGGCTGCTGATTTGGGGTGTGGGGGGATAATAAGCAGGCAGTTTACAATGCCACAGCGTTTTTTACCTAAAAGCAGCAGCTTCGTCTTCACCAAGTCTTTCCCTCCATTGTAAGTTTTTCATTAGATTCCAGAATTCTTCAAAAGTTGTTTCTGATTTTTTTTTTTTTGCCAGCTTATTAGTTGATTTTGGCTGCGTGAAAGAAAAGTAGTCTCAGATAGAGTTAAGAAGCCCATGACCTCCTAGGAATCCTGTTAGAGTATTGCTTTGTTAGAGACTGAACATGAAGACACAATGAACAAATAGTCTAAGATTTATTAACAAAACAAATTTAAGATGTCTCAGGCTGACTCAGTAGGAGTGGTGATGCTTATTGTTTGATTTAAGGACTGGCATGGGTATTATCAGATACTTGTGGAAGAGAAAGACCAGGAGAAAATAGCTTTCATTTGCCCAGAAAATTCTTACCTTTTTGGTATGGGTATCTCTGGAGTTATTGAGTTCTGGTGGTTGATGGAGATGGTACTGGGGGATAAATTACATGGAATTGCTGATGTATTTGGGTAACATAGTTGGGCCTGGAAGAGCTTTGCAAGGTCATATGAAACTATTTGCTAAAGGGTTATATCTCCTTAAATAGAATGTGTTGAAATGTTATTGGACAAAATCATGATACTGCATTTTATTGAGCTCTGTATGACATCATTATTCCAAATATGGGTGAGTACTGACTTGCCCTAAAGCACCAGCTTAAGCTTATCTTATTCTAAAGATGTGATGAAACCCATGTGAAATTGTGCACTACAGATTAGTAAGTGAACACGAGTCAGCCCCTGTGTACCTTGCTTACTGGTTAATCCATCTCTGCCTTTGACCTGTTATGAGTAATTTGAACCATCCCACCTCCCAACACTTTACTGTTACTCCAAGTCGAGATCAATTTCACTTTGAAGGCACTTCAAATTCCCTTTAGAAACTTTCTGAGAAGAAAAGTTCTCTTACTAATAAGTCTCAATCGCATTTTTACAAGCTCGCTCCTTACCTATTGCCCACCCAAGAGGCTGAGTCCCACGGTGTCTTATTTAACCTGTGTTCATTTCCAGGGCACCAGTGCCACTCAGCTTCTAAACTGTAATGAAGCCCTGTGAAACACAGCTCCCTCCAGAGCAGTGAAAATTAGTTTGTGATTCATACTTGTGTAGTGAGAATAGTGTCATAATGAAGATCTTGCTTAGCAGGAGAAAGACCTGGTGATCTTCTTCTGTAAAGACTGCAGCCTAGAAAATCCTATGGGGTGGTTCTACTCTGTCACATGGGTCACTATAAGTTGAAATCAACTCAACAGCACCCAACAACAACAATCACCTACGATACCAATTATTCTGAACAGTCCTGGTCCACAGGAGGCTACTTCCAATATCAGATTGCCTGCCAGCTTATCTATACTTTAAGGAGAATAATTAAGTGTCTCATCAAAATTCTTTTTCTTCTAGTATTGGTTGTTGGCAAAAGTGAGCACTAGATTGAGTTCACATCTGGAGAATTGCCTTCTAATTAGAGAAGGACATTGATAAATAGGGGCTATGTTACACCTGAGGAGCCCTGGTGGTGCAGTGGCTAAGTTCTCGGCTGCTAACTGAAAAGATCAGTAGTTCTAACCCACCAGCTGCTCTGTGGAAGAAAGATGTGGCAATCTGCTTCTGTCAAGATTACAGCCTTGAAAACTCTATGGGGCAGTTCTACTCTGTCCTACAGGTAGCTATGAGTTGGAATTGACTCGATGGCAACCGAGGTTTATACTTTGGTCCCTGGGTGGTAAAAGTGGTTTGCAATGGGCTGTGAACCTAAAGGTCGGCCGTTTGAACCCAGTCTGCTTCCATAAAGACACTTTCGAGCAGATCTACTTGACCAGTTGGCAATGGATTTGGTTTTTTGGTTTTTGTTATTTTGTATTTTGGAGTCCCTGGGTAGTACAAACGGTTAACTCGCTTGGGGCTAACTGGAAGACCGGCAGTTCAAGTTCATCCAGAGGCACCTTGGAAGACAGGCCAGGCTACTTCCAAAAAATCAGCCACTGAAAACTCTATGGAGCATAGTTCTACTCTGACATACATGGGGTCCCCATGAGTTGGAATCAACTCAATGGCAACTGGTTATGTTAAATTTTATGGAAATATTTCTTAAATACATGATTCATGAAATAAAATTATTTCATTTTTTGTTGTATTTTTAAATTACACAATCAATGAACAAATATATTCTTGTAAAAATATTAAAGCATAATTCTTCATTGACCATATTCCCACACTATCCCTGTCCTACTCCCAGAGTTAATCTCTCTAGTCATTTTGGTGTATATCTCTCTAGATCTTTCATATGCCATACTGTAGTAGTTTTCAAATTTTACTGTGTATTAGCAGCATCTAGAGAGCTTGTGAAAACACTATTCCTCAGCCCCACCTCAGAAATTCTGATTCAGTAGATTTAAGGTAGAAAGTGTGAATATGTATTTCTAACAAGCTTCCAGAAGATGTTGATGTTGCTAATCCACAAACCACATTTGGAACAGCACTGATACTGGTATATGGTATAGAAATACTATAGAAATATTTAGTATTATTTTATGTTAGGGTTTTATTAAAATTTTATACTGTTTGCACTGTTCTATAATTTGCTTTAAAAATTAATAATGTGTTTTAGAGATAGAATCATGTCAATACATATAGATCTACTTTATTCTTTTAAACTCCTGCAGAATATGGCATATTTTCTTCTAATTTATTGGGTCCTGTAAAAAAAAACAAACACACACACGAAAAACTGTCACCATCAAGTCTGACTCATAGCGACCCTATAAGACAGAGCAGAACTGCACCATAGGGTTTCCAAGGCTGTAATCTTTATGAAAACTGACTGCCACCTCTCTGCAGAGAGGCTGGTGGGTCTGAACTGCCAACCTTTCTTTTAGCATCTGAGTGCTCAACCACTGGGGCCATCAAAAACCAAAAAAAACCAAATTTGTTGCCGTCAAGTTGATTCCGATTCATAGCTACCGTACAGGACAGAGTAGAATTGTCCGACAGAGTTTCCAAGGAGCACCTGGTGGCTATGACTGCCTACCTTTTAGTTAGTAGCTGTAGTTCTTAACCACTACACCACCGGGGCTCCCTAATTTACTGGGTAACTGCCATAATTTATTAGGATAACTTCTCCTTTCTTGCACAACAATTTATACCCTAATGTTATTACTTATCCCTTTATGCTTTGCTTTATTTATGTTCTTTTTACTACTCGAACCAAAACCATGGCAAAATGATATAAATCTCCTCTCAATATATCCAAATACATTGATTATTCTATTAATTTCATTTTCAGAAATCTTTCCCCAGAGACTTCTCATTTGCTACCTTCTTTACTGGATGAGCGATAGACTTGGTACAGAACTATTATCTTGGGATCTCTCTTTGTCATTACCTTGTGGATTTTTTTTGCCTCTAATTTGGGTTGTGCATCTGGTTCCTAAGTTTGATGCCTTCCTCTTTCTTGGTTTATTCCCTTGTTTTTTTGAACATCCTCCAGGAGCTTGCTAAAAAAGGGATGATTTTATTGAGACTTTGAATATCTGACAATATCTTTGTTGTGTAGATGCTTTGTCTGACTACAAAATTTTAGTCTGAAAATCATTTCCCTTTAGAATTTTGAGATGGTGAATTGCTCTGCTGTCTTCTAGCTTCCAGTGCGGGTACTGAGAATCTTGAAGCCATCTGATTCCTAATTCTGTGTGGGAAACCTGTTTTGTTCCTTCTCTGGTATCTCTTCTTTCCTTCAAGAGGTTTCAAATTTCATGATCATGTGTCTTGGTGTAGATTTATTTTTACCCATTGCACTGGGTACTACTCAGACCCTTTCAATCTGAAGTCTCATGTCTGGGACATTTAAAAAAAAAAAGGCTTGCGTTTGATGATTACCTTCCCTTTATTTTCTCTGTCTTTTTTTCTGGACCTCTTGGACTTGTATTCTAATTTTCTTATCTTTTGTCTCTGTTTTTGTTTTAGTCTCTGGGAAAATTTCTCAATTTTATCCTCCAACTTTTCTGTTTAATTTTTCCTGTTTTTGACCATATATTTCATTTCCAAGGGCTGATTTTTATTCCTTGAACGTTCCTTTGTTACAACATGCTGTTCTTGTTTCAGGGATGCAATATCTTCTCTTCCCTGAAAATACATTATCTCCTAGCATAACTTGTTTTCTCTAATTTGTGCACATTAGTCCTTAAAGTGAAATCATTGCTTTTTAACACTTTGAAGAGGTCTTTTGCCACAGATTTGCCCAATGCAATGTGTCATTTGATTTCTTGACTGTTGCTTCCATGAGTGTTGATTGTGGATCCAAGTAAAATGAAATCCTTTACAACTTCAATTTTTTATCTTTTTATCATGATGTTACTTATTGGTCTAATTGTGAGAAATCTTGTTTTCTTTATGTTGAGGTGTAATCCACACTGAAGGCTGTTATCTTCATCAGTAAGTGCTTCAAGTCCTCTTCACTTTCAGCAAGTGAGGTTGAGTCATCTGCATATCACAGGTTGTTAATGAGTCTTCCTCCAATCCTGACGCGTGTTCTTCTCCTTATAGTCCAGTTTGAATAAGTATGGTGAAAGAATACAACCCTGATGCACACCTTTCCCGATTTTAAACCACACCGTATCCCCTTGTTTTGTTCAAATGACTGCCTCTTGGTCTATGTACAGGGTCCACACAAACACAATTAAGTGTTCTGGAATTCCCATTCTTCTCAATGTCATCCATGCTTTATTATGATCCACGCAGTAGGATGCCTTTGCACAGTCAATAAGACACCGGTAAACATCTTTTTGGTATTCTCTGCTTTCAGCCAAGATCCATCTGACACCAGCAATGATATCTCTTATTCCATGTCCTCTTCTGAGTCCAGCTTGAATTTCTGGCAGTTCACTGTTGATGTGCTGCTGCGACTGTTTTTGAATTATTTTCTGCAAAATTTTACTTGTGTGTGATTTTAATGATATCGTTTTATATTTCTGCATTCTGTTGGATCACCTTTCTTTGGAATGGGCACAAACATGGATCTCTTCCAGTCAATTGGCTAGGTAGCTGTCTTCCAAATTTCTTGGCATAGATGAGTGAGCGCTTCCATCCATTTGCTGAAACATCCCAATTGGTATTCTGTCAATTCCTGGAGCCTTGTTTTTTGACAATGCCTTCAGTGCAGCATGGACTTCTTCCTTCAGTACCGCTGGTTCTTGATCATGTATGCTACTTCCTCAAATAATTGAATGTTGACAAATCTTTTTGGTACAGTGACTCTGTGTATTCCTTCCATCTTCTTTTGATGCTTCCTGCATCACTCAGTATCTTGCCCATAGAATTCTTCAACATTGCAACTCGAGGCTTGAATTTTTTCTGCAATTCTTTCAGCTTGAGAAATGCTAACTGTGTTCTTCCCTTTTGGTTTGCTAACTCCAGGTCTTTGCACATGTTATTATAATTCTTTACTTTGTCTTCCTGAACTGCCCTTTGAAATCTTCTGTTCAGCTCTTTTACTGCAATATTTCTGCCATTCACTTTAGCTACTCAACTTTCAAGAGCAAGTTTCAGAGTCTCTTCTGACATCCTCTTTGATGTTTTCTTTCTTTCCTGTCTTTTTAATGATCTTTTGCTTTCTTCATGTATGATGTTCTTGATGTCATCCCACAACTTGTCTGGTCTTCGGTCATTAGTGTTCAGTGCGTCAAATCTGTTCTTGAAATGGTCTCCAAGTTCAGGTAGGATATACCCAAAGTTGTATTTTGGCTCTCTTGGACTTGTTTCAATTTTCCTCAGCTTAAACTTGAACTTGCATATGAGCAATCGTTGGTCTTTTCCAAAGTCACCCCTGGCCTTGTTCTGATTGATGATATTGAGCTTTTCCATTGTTTCTTTGCACAGATGTAGTCAATTTGATTCCTGTGTATTTCATTCAGTGAGGTCCTCATGTATAGTCACCATTTATTTTGTTGAAATAAGTTATTTGCAATGAATAAGTCGTCGGCCTTGCAAAATGTATACTACTGTCATTAATTTCCTGGTAGTTTGTAATTTCTGAATTGAAATCATTTTTGACTCATTAGTTGTAAAGAAAAGTGTTTTTGATATTTATTATTGGAAGATTTTTTTTGGCTATTCTTTTATTGTTAATTTTTAATTTTCTTGCATTATGGTTAGTGATCATGGTTTGTACCACTTCTGCTTTTTGAAAATCATTGATATTTCTTCTGCTCCTAATACAAGGTTATTATTTTTGAATGTCCACATATATTTGAAAGAATATATATTATTTTTTCTTTGTTACAAAGTTATCTCTCTATTTCTGTCTAGATAGATATAGCTGTAAGAGTGTGGATATGTAATCCCGTTACTAAGGAGAGAGTGCGCAGTTGGAATAACAATTCTGTCTACCACAGCATTCTTCCCCTAGACAAGATGAGATTTTTTTATTTTTTTAACTTTTGTGGTCCTTCCTTTTCTTCCTCTCTGCCATCTCCCATGTTTATATCTGGGATTTTTGTTTCAGATTGCTATTATTTTTAATTTAAAAAATTCATTTTTATAGAGACAAGGACCTACAGCACACTGCATGGATCTGAGTTCTTGTGGTGGATGCTGGGAAGTGCTAGTCAGAATCCCCTTCAGGAATGAAGGACTAATTTCCCCAGCTGCTGGCAGTGCTGTCAACAGACAGTGCTCAGCATTCAGATGCCGTCTACGATTGCCTTGATTGAAGATAGCTGTCTTGGCAAGGAGTCCACTACTTCCCAGGTGGCTCACATTGAATGACTAGCCCACTTGAGGGTATAAAAATTAGCCCTCCAGCCCATATTTCAGAATAGTTCTATAAGGTGTCTGATTTTCAGAACTCCTCAGAGAATGAGCTAAGGCTTCTGTTGATATTGTATCACTGTTCAACTTCTCCCTCTGCCTAATCTTTCTCACTTACCTTCTCTCTCTCTCTTTTTTTAAGATAATATTTTATTCTGTTTTCGGTGAAGGTTTACACAGTAGTTTAGGTTCCCATTCAACAACTTCTACACAAATTCTTCAGTGACATTGGTTACATTCTTCACAATGTGTGAACATTCTTATTATTTCTGTTCTGGTTGTTCTGTTTCCATTAATCTAGTTTCCCTGCCCCCTTATAGTCTCATCTTTATTTTAGAAGTGATTGTTGACCATTTGGTCTCATATAAATGATTTTTTGAAGGAGCACAGTACTCACAGGTGATATTCTTTATTTTGTGAGCCAATATGTTATTTAGCTAAAAGTGACCACAGGGGCTAGTTATGGTTTAAGGTTTAAAGAGTATCTCAGGGCAAAAGTCTCAGAGAGTCCTCCAGTCTCAACCAGCCCAGTGTGTCTGTTTTTTTTTTTTTTAATAGGAATTTGAGGTTCTGTTTCACGATTTTATCCCATTCTTTCAGGGTCCATCTACTGTCGCCCTGATCAGAATGGTCAGTAATTATTGCTGGGCACCATCTACTCCTTCTCATCTCAGGGTAGATGAGGCTGTGGTTCATGTGAACTATTAGTCCTGTAGACTAATTTCTCTTTGAGTCTTTGGTTTCCTCCTTTTGCTTCTGATGAGTAGAGGCCAATAGTTGTATCTCAGGTGGCTGCTCGCAAGCTTTTAAGACCGCAGACACTACTCACTAAACTAGGATATAGAACATAAACGTTATGAACTATATTACGCCAATTGGCTGAAATGTCCCATGGTACTATGGTTCTAATCCTTCAAACCCAGGAAACCAATCCCACAAGGTGTTTGGTTATGTCTAAGAAGTATCCATACTGTGCCCCCTATATACTTATACGAATATATGTGCATACAGTCACATACCTGCACATACATATACTCACTCATACATCTATATATACACGCATAGTCACATATACATACCTATGCACATATATGTCTACATACATACATATATAGCCACCCATATATTTTTTGATTGTTGTTGCTGTTGTTTCAAAATTATCTATGCCATAGCTATTACCAAAAGGTCCCTTTTCTTGCGTACATGTTAGTGACATGGTTTACCTTCGTCAAGCTGTGCACGTTTCACCCTCATTCGGTTTTACCTTTCCCATCACCAAGAACAACAAGTGTCTGCTAGGAACACTAGTGAATCCTCCTCTCCACCTCGCAATCGCTAGTAACCACTAATTAACATTAGTTTCTGTATATTTGCCTGTTCATGTCATTTCATAAATGTGCGAACATAAAATATTTGTTTTTTGTGATTGACTTATTTTGTTTAATATAATGTCCTCCAGGTTCATCCATGTTCCAAGATGTTTTGGGAACTCATTTTTCTTTATTGCTGAGTAGTATTCCATTGTATGTATGTACCACATTTTACTTGCCCATTCATTCATTAATGGGCACTTAGATTGTTTCCATCTTTTTTCTATTATGAATAGTGCTGTGATGAACATAGGTGTGCATACGTCTGTTTGTGTCAATTCTATTAGATCCCTAAGGTATATACCTAGGAGTGCAATTGCTGGATCATATGGCAGCTCTTCCTCTGGTTTTTTGAGGAATTGCCAGACTGTTTTCCACAATGGCTGTACCATTTTTGCATTCCCACCAGCAATGGATGAGGGTTCCAATTTCTCCACATCCCCTCCAACATTTGTTATTTTTTTTTTTTATCTTAGCCATCCTACTGGGAGTGAGATAGTATCCCATTGTGGTTTTGATTTGCATTTCCCTGATGGCTAATGATGTTGAGCATCTTTTCATGTATCTGTTGGCCATTTGAATATCCTCTTTGGTGAAGTGTCTGTTCATGTCTTTTGTCCAGTTTTTGATTGGGTTGTTTGTCTTTTTGTTGTTAAGTTGTAGAAGTTTTCTATATATTTTAGATATTAGACTCATATCAGTTATGTCATTCCCAAAGATTTTTTCCCAGTTTGTAGGTGTCTCTTTATTCTTTTGATAAAGTCTTTTGATAAATGTAAAGTATTTAACTTTTATGAGGTCCTAATTGTCTATTTTGTTTTCTCTTGCTTGTGTATTTGTTGTCGTGTTAGATAATCTGTCATTGAAAAGATTAGGTCTCAACTTTGCTCCTATATTTTCTCCCAAGAACTTTATGGTTTTAGGTTTCACATTTAGGTCCTTGATCTATTTTGAATTAGTTTTTGTGTATGGCATGAGGTATGAATCTTGTTTCATTTTTCTGCACATGGAAATCCAGTTTTGCCAGCACCATTGTTGAAGAAACTATTCCTTCCCCATTGAATTGGAGCCCCATTGGCTCACTCATCGAATATCAGTTGACTATAGATGTTTGGATTTATTTCTGGATTTTCAATTCTATTCCATTGGTCTATGTGCAGTTACCCTCTTTTTTTCCCCAGGTGGTGATCCTAGGTGCACTTCCTAATAAACTTTTTGCATGCTAGTCTTCATCTAAGGAGTCCCTGGGTGGCACAAGCAGTCAAGTACTCAAGTACTAGAAAGGTTGGTGGTTTGAAACCACCCAGTGGTACCTCGGAAGACAATCCTAGTGTTCTGCTCCCGAAAGGTCACAGCCTTAAAAACCCTATGGAGAAGTTCTTTTCTGCACACATGGGGTTGCCAGGAGTTGGAATAAACAGCAATTTAATCTCAGAGACTGCTTCATAGGGAACTCAATTCATGAGAGTTGGTGCAGAGTGGTCCAAAAAAAGCGGATTTTGGAGTTGAATCACGCATTGTCTGTCTGGCAAGAAGGACTCCATTACTATAATTGGTACTTAGAACTACCTTCTTCTACACACAACCCTGGCAAAAAATAATGGTATAATTGTTTAAAATGGCAGGTAATTGGGATGGTAGGTCAGTAGAAGGGAATGCATTAGCTGGTGCAGTATATCAGGCATTTGAGAAATATGACAGAAATAGTAAGTATAAGGACAATGACATTGAATGGTCATTGTTAAACTCAAAGGACACTTGGAAAAAGATAATGAAAGTTGAAAAAGAGTAAACATAAATTAAAAGGTAAGTGTGAAAGCCAGAGGGTCTCCTTACTATCATATAAAGAGGCTCCCATCTTATATAGGAGAAAGGCAGAAAAAGTGAGGGGTTTAGTTCAAGTATTAATTATAAGAGTAGCTTAGCTCTAAGTCAGGGCAGATCTGCAGCGCCAAGGTTTGAAAAGAATGGGAGCCTGGCACCTGGGATGAGGACAGTGATATGATGCTTCCTAAAAATCCTGAATTCCCCAATTCCCCTGAAGTGACCTAGTCTACTTAATAAAGGCTAGTATTCCTTCCTTGTATGGAGATGATGCAAAGCCCTCTCTCCATCAAGACAATTTGTGACCACATCAGGATCTACTCCTGTTGTCATTAGGATTGTATGTCAACTTGGCTGGGCCATGATTCTCAATGGTTTGGTAGTATTATGTAGTTTGGCAGTTGTATGATGATGTGATCACTTCCATGATGAGATTTGATATAATGTGATCACCTCCATGCTGGGATCTGCTGTGAGTAGCCAATCAGTTGAAAGGGAGTTTCCTTGGACCTTGGCCTGCATCAAATATAAGTGGACATTCTGGCAAGGCTTGTGGGCTTTTGCTTGCTTTGGATCCTACAGCTGGCTCCTGTTTGTCTGACCTCCAGTTCTTGGGACTTCAGCTAGCAATTTACCTGCTGTCTGACCTGCTGATCATGGGTTCACCAGCACCGAGGGTTACTGGAATCAGAAGAAGCCTCTATCCTGACCCACGGACTTGGGATATTCCAACCTCTACAATTATGTAAGCTGTTTCCTTGATATAAATCTCTCTCTATATATTTATAAGCTTTACTGGTTTTGCTTCTCTAGTGAACCTAGTCTAAGACAACTCTTATCTCCCCTACTGGCAATCAAGCCAATAACAAGGGTTAAGTTACTATATTATCCAGCTGGAGATGTGCTGGTCCTGAAATTCAGGAAAGGGGCACAACCTCAAACGAGCTGCAGGATTTAGCTGGCAAGTTCCAGCAAAGCTGGAAGAAAACACGAGATTGGATTCTGACAGTGCTTGGTCAAGATAAGGAGGCAGAATATAAGAAAGAGTTTATTAGTTTGAGAGCACTCTCTTGGGAATAAAAAAAAAAAAAAATCTGTTGCCATCTAGTTGATTCTGACCCATAACGATCCTGTAAGGACAGAGTAGAGCTGCCCCATAGGGTTTCCAAGGCTGTAATCTTTACAGAAGCAGACTGCCACATTTTTCTCCTGTGGAGCAGCTGGTGGGTTCGAATTGCTAACCTCTTAGTTAGCAGCCAAACATTTAACCACTATGCCACCAGGGCTTCTTACGCAGGAATATATATATATATATATATATATATATATATATATATATATATATATATATATAATATACATATAAATGTTTCATATCTAAATATTTTTTGCCTTTTACTTACCAACTTTTCTCCAATTGAATAAATATAGACCTAAGTCAGTTTTAGGTGGTACATGGTATTCCATTGTGGGACTATGTCATGATTTTATTATTGCTATGTATGTCTCTGAATGTCCACAGTTTTTGCTCTGTTGAGTAATTCCATTTTGTTGATTGGTCAAGGAGTAAATTTAATCGCCCTGTTTCGTTACTCAGTCTTTCCATGTTGTTTAGACGCAGTTTGGATGGCATTCATTCTTTTCAGCTGTGTCCTGTTTAGAATTGCCACACATTTGTTTACTTTAGTGGAACAAGAAGAAAGTGTTAATTCTCAGTGATGTTACTTTTACTAAACACAGCCCTGCAAGCACAGCAGCTTTTAATAAGCCTTATTTACTCAAAACATGCGGACTATTTTTATGAGACTTTTGTGTTGATCTGAGAACTGCTGAAGATTCTTCAGTATTGTGCCTTGTGGTTTCATGATATAGAACATGCTCAAGTGCACACACACACACATGCAGGAATTAATTTGATTAAGACAGAATGGGTCTGGTTACCTAGCCCCTCCCACCACCAATTTGGAAAAATGGAATATTGAATATTAATAGCCATGTAATTGATCTTATCCAAATATATTCCCAAAGCAGTACTTGGAGCCAGTCTTTACTATAAACTTTTTGAAGACACCAAAATAGACAAAAGAAAAGTATAAGTAATCTGTTAAAATAAACAGAGTTATATACAACAAACTATGCATCACATACAGGAGGGTTTTAATATTAATTTACAACTGGTGTGCAATTGTGAAAGTTTTTCTGTTCTTTCAGGTCTAGTTATGTTTCTCTTCTCACATGATTTAGGTTCTGTTGATCTTCTTCCATATGGGGGTCATGATGGAGCTTAATTTGCATAACATTTTTGAGGACATTGGGATAGAGTACCAGCTAAAGTTTTCTTCAGAATGGTGAAGGAGGGAATACTGAGGACAATGGGATTCAAACAAAGAGGGGATAAGAAGTCTGCATAAATTCTTGGTTAAGTGAGAAAGAATGAAGTTGTGTGAGTAGGAATGCATGATGGTTGCTCCATCTTGGGACATCAGTTGGGTCCTGCAAGGGGGAATTCTTTTGAGCATGACGCACTCTAGGGTTGTCAGCAAAGTGCCTTTGACATGGATGAATACCTTCCTGTCTGGCTTCATAGCATTACTTTTTTTCATGACTCAAAATGTAAACCCTCAGAGATCAGAAACTTCAGGAAAGAGCTATGATCTATTAAGCAAAGAAGACTTATTTCGAATTTCAGGGGCATTGGTTGAACAAAAGCACTAGTAATTGAAGAGAAGTCTAAAGAGCACTGGTGGCCAGGGGTCATCAATCTAGCAGGTGGGCATGAAGAGCAATGATGATACGAGCTCTCTTAGGAAAGTAACAGGCTGGATATTGGCTCAGAGCAAAACGCCATATTATTATTATCCGTGTTCTTAATATTCCTTCTAGCTGGTATGCTCTGGGAGCAATAAGAGTAAATTTGGGTTTTCTTCTCCTCCTTCTCTCTCTCTCCTCCATTTCTTCTTTCTCTCTTTCTTTTAAAATGCATATTTGTAGATTGCATTTTTTCCACATGCCTTGACGCAATTTCCTCCCACCTGAATCTGATCTTTCTTAATGCTCCACTAGCTGAAAATAATGTATGTATCTTGTTAAAGTAATTAGGCTCACCACAAAGACAAATTCCTTGGTAGTTTAAAACGATAAGTTCACCACTGTCTTCTAATTTACTCCTTTCTCTAGCCTGATTTGTATATAGCTGCACTAGGGGGCACTGTTGAGTTACAAACACACTCAACAGTGTCTGCCTGGTTTGTATTAATGCTGAACTAGTAACTCCTTTCATTTACGTCAGTATTTCACCTTCTGTGCTAACAGTAGGATATGAAAAAGAGGTGTGGATTTGCTTCCAGTGCATAGAAAAAAAATGAGGATTTAAAAGTCCTTGTTGAAAGTTGCAGAAAGAAAAATGGATTATTTGTGAAGAAGTGCTGATTTTTTTTTTTTTTTGGCATTTTTGGGTTATAAATTCACATTAGTGATACAGCCAGTATACAACCACAGCTGTAGCAACCAGAGAAAGAAACAAGATATGATCCCCTTTGTAAGATGCTCATAATATTCCCAAGGAGGCAGGAGAAAACTCCATTCATCTGCAATTTATTCAGAATGCTCTTTTCTTTTGTTGTCATTTTGGAATGGCTTTTACTGTTGTTAAAAAGTTACAGAACCAACAGCCTCATAGCTAGAAATCATGTTTCTTCACAAAACAAGTTCGCCCCAGATCAGCCATGTGACCTGCCCCCGCAGTGCCCAGGCCCTGACCGAGTCTTGCTGGAACAGGTCTCTTCTGGGACTGAGAAAGAATTCATGTTCTAAGTCCTTCCGGCTATTTCTTTCCAGTTTGGTCCCTGATGTAATGGAGAGTCTTTTTTCCTTTTAAAACAGATACTGAGAAGTATACCTAAAAGCCAAAATCTATTCAACAGACAATACAATTTTACAGATTTGGGAGAAAATAAGTCACAAATATTTGACCAGTATCAAGATATTACATCGTATAAGTTTTAAAAAAAATTGATTAGAATAATTAGAGATTTTTTCCATTGGAAAAGCTAGGTTAGTCGTGTGAGCATTGAAACTGATTTCAATATTATTCAAACTGATAAGACACTCAATAGAGTCTTAAGTTTTTTGACCTCTTTTGATAACAGAATCGGATCCAAGTTTTTTTTTTCTGTTGCACTTAGTAAAATTATATCAGTTTAAAAGTATTTTGGGAATGATGTGCTTCATTAATTTCCATGAAAGAGTATTTATTTAAAACATGTTTTTTAATGGAATTGCTGTGCACACCTAGTTATCTGTAATTTTTGTTCACCTAAAGTCCACTCTTCACTGGCACCAGGTATACCTGGGTTTGCAGTCCAGCCCAATGGTTTACCAGCCTCAGGGCTATATCTTTGATTCTCTGAGTCTCCTTGTTTAGGATGGTAATACCTTCATTGTAATGCCTTTGTAAGGATTTCATGATGCACTTGTGTAAAGTGGCCAGGATGGCAAAGGAGTCAATGGGATCTCGTGTGCTCTTTTGCATTCAGTGATACAATGGACAGAACCAGGAACAGCCCAAACTTCCAATTGTTGTGTGCTCCCTCACCACCCACCACCCTGGAAAAGGCTCACAAAGGCAACACAAGTGCTAAAGATGGGGTGAATATCTCTTGCGTATGGTGTCAAAGGAAAAGCATAGCCACTGTCCAAAACCTAGAATAAACTTGAGCTATTTATATGGGCTACGTATATAGTACTATGGGTCTCCTGTACTCCGGAAGTATTTTAATCAGTTTTATAGTTGAGAAGCTTGATGTGAATGGCTGTGAATCAAAGAAAAGAATCAACAAATCAACAGAAGTGAAGCTTGTATTTTCTTAGTGCCTCAGATTCATGATTAGAATATAAAGCTTTCAAAAATGTATATTAAAAACAGTTTTTGAGAAGGTGGTAGGATTCAAAATCCAAGAGGTACAAATGGATATAAATGGATATAAGGGATTATTCTTCCTTTCTACCTTGTACTTTACTATCCACGCCCTTCCTGGGCAATAAGGTTGTTAATGATACCAAAAAACCAAACCAAACCCATTTCTGTCGAGTCAATAGTGACCTATAGGACAGAGTAGAACTGCCCCATAGGGTTTCCAAGGTATGGCTGGTGGATTTGAACTGCTGACCTTTTGGTTAGCAGCTGTAACTCCTTAACCACTATGCCAGCAGGGCTCTGTTAATAATACATTTTTCTAAAATGTGTATGTGTAAAAAAACACATATGTATGTGTGTGTGTATATATATACATATATGTATGTGTGTGTGTATGAACTTCAAACCATTTGCAAAATATTTCTCATAAACTAGTGGAGTTCAAACTGACGAAATTTCTCTATATTACTTCAGAGCTTCAAACCATCATGTATTATATTTGTTAATATTCAAACAGGGGCACTGGAGAAATTTTGGTCTCTGAAAAGTTATTGTGGGAATGTGCTTGAAAATCGTTTATATAAATGTAAAAAAGTTTCTTGGTGAATAGCCATGGTTAAAGAAAGGTGAGGGGCTGCTTCTCTTCACTGGTTTCTTTCCAGCCTCTCTTACAAATCTTTGGCTTCATTTGTACTTGTATTACTAAATGGCTACCTACAGCTTTATTCAACAGTTGTAACTTAAGACTGTCAGGGCTAGTTTCTTTGAGTGAAGGCTGCTGGACTGGTCTTTTTCCAATAAATATAGTCTTTTTTTCATGTTAAGCAGACAAAGATTCCCTTTGAAACATGCAGTCTGAGCCCCAAACACTGGACCCATTGTCTCTTAGACAATGATAAGTGCTACATTCAGTCTTGAGAAACAGTGAACGATTTGCTTATATTCAAGAACCATAGAAGTTTTACACATCTAGAAAATGACGCATGGCTGAGCTTTCAATAATGCTACCGCTACGTATATGAGTATGACTTAACCCTGTGTCACTATTGTGCCCTGACTGCTATATGCCACTCATGGATCAGATATGGACTGCTCATGACAAATTATTTATGGTTTATGCTAATAGAACCCATTCACTTCAAATGAAAGTAGAAAGGATCCATGGGTATGTTTAGTTATGCATATGAGAATATAGAATTCATGGCAAACCCATGTGTGCAGAGTAGAACTGCTCCATAGAGTTTTCAAGGCTGTGACCTTTCAGAAGCAGATTGCCAGGCCTGTCTTCCAAGGCTCCTCTGGGTAAGTGTGAACCACCAACCTTTCTGGGCTAGTAGTCGAACACTAAACCATTTGTACCACACAGGGGTAGGAAATGACTCTGTGGCAACTAGTAATAACAATAACACATAGAATTAGATTATAAATGTCATACACATTCTAGATGCAATGTGACATTTAAAATTAGGAATTGCCTTGTGTCAGGGTCTTCAAACACATATCTTTAGTTGAGGATTTGTGTGTAAATAAATGATTATTAGGGAAATGTTCCCAGGAGAAACAGGCAAAGGAGTAGGGGAAGCAGATCTGTGAAAGGGAAGAATCCAAGCAAAGGTACAATTTCAGGCATAGTTCTAGACTCAGCTTGATTTCACAGAAAGCTCTGGCGAATAAAGTCAGCTCAGAATTTGTCCCAACTTGAGTTAATAGAGCTAGGAGCCCTGGCTGCGCAGTGGTTAAGTGTTTGGCTGCTAATCTAAAGGTCGGCAGTTCAAATCCACCAGTCACTCCATGGGAGAAGGATGTAGCAGTCTGCTTTGGTAAAGATTACAGCCTTGGAAATCCAATAGGGCAGTTCTAGTCTGTCTATAAGTTGGAATTGACTCAATAGCAATGGGTTTGTTTTGGTTTGAGGTAAAAGAGCTGGACTTTCGTAAGTTGGTCATTGGCTAAGGGTCACCCAGGGTGACCCAAACTCTCAGATATAGCTGTACAGCTCTCTGCACAGACAGGCTAAGTGGCATCTGTGGCTGAGGGCAGTCTTCAGAATATAGTCACAGATATGGACCCTGAGAAGCAAAAAACAGAAAAGATAGGTGTGGGGTTGGTTGGGTGTAGAAAAATGGCAGCAGGGAACCCAGGACCAACAGCTGTTTGCTACAGGGATTACTTATTCATTCTGGTTAAATGCTTTCCAATAATTAAAAAAAAAAAGTTCGTTTAGTGATTCTGCTATGTGTTCTCTTTTAAAGACTTGTTAATAGGTAAATGATTCTAATCAGATATTTGCTCAGTCAAAGGCTATATTATGGGAAATCTTAATTCTTACTATTTCTCCAATACAGCAGGCACACTTGTGTTTCAGGGGCTTTGCACTTATTTCTTCTGTCTGGTATCTCTTTTCCCAGCTAATGGCATGGCTTGCTCTCTCCTCTCCTTCAGATCTTTATTTAAATGGCAACTTCTCAATGAATGGTGCAGCAATATCCCTATATCTAGGGTAAACATACGTCCCAGTTACTCCTGTTATACTGGAGTCATTACTAATAGTGCCCCCTTACATTCTCAAACATGTCTTGATTTGGATGATAACTTAAATGGCCATACTATCTCTGTCCCTTCCCTGTTTTATTTTCTCCTCAACACTTCTTACCACTTACCATAGATTTATATTTTGCTTATTTATCATGTTTATTTTCTGTCTCCTTTGAGGGCATATAGATAGCTCCAAAAAATGAGGCCAAAGATTTTGTCTGTTTTGTTCACTGATGCATGCCTAGGATTGAAAAGACTGCCTATTACATAGTAGACTCTCGATTATTTGTGTGATGATAAATGAATTAAAGAATGAAAAATTTTATGCCAAACTGTGGTAATATACTGCAAAAAATTAAAGAAAATCAAATCTGGGGTAGGAATATAAATCTTTGCTTATTTTGCTTCTACTTGACTTTTCTTGGAATTTAATTAATATATTATTGCTTTTTAATTACTCTTTGTATTATTAGCATATAGTTTTATTGGGCTATTAGCTCTAGTACGTAGTATTCAAAAACAGGACTGCTGAGTCTGGTTGTGCATGCTGAGCTCCGTGTAACATCATAGCCTGATAAATGTTACCTGGGAGAGCTGTGCAGTGCACAACCTTTACAGATAGGCACAGAAAACCTATTCGGAAGTGAACCTTTTGTGTGGTACCTATTGTATGGAACACTGGGTCAAGTGTTGTGACTCAAGATCCACATTCATCTGGACACATAACAAGGAAAAAGGTCTAGAAAACACCCATTCTGAATGAAAATTTGCCTATCTTCAAAGACTGATAGGAAGAGGACAATAAATAGGCTGTGTATGTGTATCTCCATGTGTATATATACCCTGCTATATGTTAGAAATGGTCATGTTGGAAAAAGGAAACTGCAAGCAAGAAAAAATCCAATTTGAAACTATTTGATGGATGGTGGATGGGGAAATAGAAGTTTACATGATGCCAAGGTATCACTCCACAAATCACTTTTTGATAGAAAGGAGGGAAACTTGGCTTTGTGATAAAGAGATTTGGCTGCTTCATCTTGACCCAGTCTTATAGTCATTGATCAGATGTTGTGTGCCTCTCGATGGGATGCAATGTGCAGTATACAATAGCCTCATGAAGTAATATTATCTGAACTAAAGAGAATCTGATCAAACTTTTCCCTCAATTCAGTTTACAACATTAATATTATTGTTTTGTAGTCAATATTATATTGGAACATTGGATTTACTCATATATGTATCACTTGCTTTGCTCATCATCTTCTTGCATCTCAGCCCTTCCATCTGGATAATTTTCCCTCTACCTGAAGTATATCCTTTATAACTGTGCTGTCCAGTATGGTAGCCTCTAGCCATATGTTGCTATTGAGCACTTGAAATATGACTAGTCTAAGTTGAGATTTGCTGTAAGTTTAAAATACACACTGGGTTTCAAAGACTTAGCAAAAAAATGTAAAATATCTCATTAATACATTTTTATATGGTTATATGTTGAAATAATATTTTGGGTTAAATAGACTATATTATTAAAATTAATTTTAGCTGTCTTTTAAAACTTAAAAAATGGGGCTACTAGAACATTTCAAATTACCTAGGTGACTTACATTATATTTCTCTTTGACAGCTTTGCTTCAGAACTTTTATTAGTCTAATTGTGATAAATTCTCAATTTTTATTTTACCTGAATTGCCTTTATTTTGCACTTCCTCTTGAAATCTTTTTTCACTGGATATACAATGCTAGGTTGAGTTTTTTGCTATCATATTGAGGATATTATTTCATTCTTTGTTGATTCCATTTTTGCTGTTGAAACATCAGTTAACATTGCCATTACTTTGGCAATACTTGTCTTTTTGGTCTGGCTGCTGTTTGAAAAACCTTCTGGTTTTCAATATTTTGACATTAAATTATGATGAATTTACATATGGATTTCTTTTTATTTATTCTGATTGGGATACACTGGGTTTCCTGAAACTGTGAATTGATTTCTTCTATCAGTTCTGGGAAATTACCAGTTATTATTTCTTCAAATATTTCGAATATTTCAAATATTTCTTCCCCGCTCTATTTCTCTCTTTCTTCTGAAACTCCAATTAGACCTATATTAGAATTTTACTTTGTCTTCTGTATCTTAATATCGTTCGTATTTTCCAGTTTTTGTCTTCCTATGGTGAATACTGAATTAATTCTTCATAACTAACATTTTGCTAATACCTTCTTCATCTGTGTTTAATCTTCTGGCTTAACTCCTCCATGGAGTTTGTTTAATGACAATGATTTCATTTTTTGCTACTAGAAGCACAGTTTGGTTCTTTTTCAAATCTGCTTACTTTTTTAATAGTCTCTTGCTATTTAATAATGTTTTAAACACTTCTTTTACTTCTTTAGATATTTTAAATCAACAAACTATTTCATATTTGGTGTCTAATTCTAATATATGAATTTTGTAAGCCTGATTTTACTGTTTATTATTACTATAGGCCCTCCCTTATGGTGCTTTCCTTCCTTGTGTATTTGGTGATTTTTGACTGTAAGCTGCTTACATTCCTTGCAACTTTGTTTTTTTTGGTGGAAATTCTTTTAGGCCTGTATTGAGAGTTGGTTCATTTAAAAAAGATTTATATTTGCTTATGCCAGGAGCCTTAGGGACACTAATAACCCAATAGGAAAACTTTAAATTCTCAGCTTCAGTTTTTTGGGACTATCCAGTTAGTGAAAATTTCAGATCCTGTGAGGTCATCTTAAAAGAAGCCCTGGTGGCACAGTGGTTAAGAGCTGGGCTGCCAACCGAAAGGTCGGTGGTTTGAACCCACCAGCCGCTCCACAGGAGAAAGATGTGGCAGTCTGCTTCTGTAAAGATTACAGGGTTGGAAACCCTATGGGGCAGTTCTACTCTGTCCTATAGGGTTGCTATGAGTTGGAATTGACTCCAAAGCAATGGGCTTGGTTTTTTGTTTCTTTTTTTGAGGTCAACTTGTGGAATGAATTTTCATACCTCCTTAATTCATCTCCAAGGTTTCAGAAAGGCAATTTTTCCCACTGTGCCCTTGGTGGGTGAGGTGAGTTTATTTTTGCTCACCTAATGCTGATGTGTGCATAGCTCTCTGGGGAAAAAAAAAACCATTGCTGTCAACCCATAGTGACTCTATAGGACAGAGTAGAACTGCTCCATGGGGTTTCCAAGGAGCAGCCAGTGGACTCGAACTGCTGACCTTTTGGTTAGCAGCTGAGTTCTTAACCACTGTGCAACCAGGGATCCCATTTATTATTTGATCAGTCTTGCACGTGATTTAGGTGAGCTTTGTCTTCTGACCTCTGTACCTTTCACACGTGAGTCTGTGAAAACAAAAGCTTAGGGTCACTTGGATTCAGAAAATGCTTCAGAACAAAGCCAGATTTAGTTCTCCACTTATCCCTCAAGGTTGTTTGTTTTGTTTTGATTTAGCTTTGGTTTTCTGAGGATTGTTTATTTTATCAGCTTATTACATATTTAAAAATGTTTTTAAAATGATACATTTTACTCAGCATTTTTAGTTGTCTTCACTGGGAATCAGTCCTGGTCTTCAGTTCATCAAAATACCATAAATGGCAATCTTACGCTTTTTTAAAAATAAAAATGAATTTCAAAATAATTGTCAACTCCTTCTTATTCAAGGTGAGGAATTTCGCTAGCCTTTGCATCGTCTACCCTTTCTGTGGTTTCTTCTCATACAATAGTAATTATATTTGAACCAATGAAGTCTTCCATGTGGATTTTTTTTTGCTTTGAATTAAAATTTAAAATTATATTTGTGATATATTGTTTAGTTATTTTCCATGTTAAATTTTTTTCTATACTTACATCAGTGCCTTTATGTTTTGGTCTTTGACTTCTTGAATGTCTTTTCAACTTCTCTTTCAGTCACAGAATATACTTCAGGACATTTTTATCAAGGATATATTCGTGGTATTTGTACATAACTGAGAAGGTCTTTCTGTTGCTTTCGTTTGTAAAAGGAAAGTTGCCTAAATTTAGAATTTTTGGTTCACTATGTCTTATCCCTCAAAATATTGCAGACACATGTCTTCATTTTCTTCTGGAATTTATACATGTGATGAAGACTGAGGTAAGCTTGAATTTTTTTTTTTCTTTCTAGGTTAAAACTTTTCTTTTGCTTACAGCTTATAGAAATTTTATTTATCCACATAATTAAAACAGTTTTCTTTTCATGTTCAGGAATGGCTTCTATTTCAACACTTTTCTGTGGAACACGATAAACTCTGATTTTTTTTTTGACTTAAGACTTTCATTTTTCAGTTCAGACAATCTTTCTTCTTCTTCCTGTCTTTTTTCTTTTAGTTATAATATTTCTGACTTCTTTCTTTGAAACACTGTAATTCTTAGGTTGAATATTTGTTCTTAAACATTTTCTCCCTCTCATAATTTTTATTTTTGTCCTCTTTTCCTCTTTGTGCAGTAATAGTTTCTCAAGTTTTTATTCAATATCCTTGCTCTAATTTTATTCAGTGTCACTCCTGCTCTTTACCTCTTCTAATGAGGATTTTAATTTTGTTATGGCATATTGGATTTTCACAGGATTGTCTTATTTCAGCTAGTTTCTTCTGCATCTCTTTCTTCATTTAACCCTATTCCTCATTAAAGCTTGTTGTTTGTGTTTTACAAGGGCCATAACTTCTTGCATCTTTGGGAACATCAGGCAATTTGTTACCAAATTTTTTTTCTGATTCTTCTAGAAATAATTTTATTATCTTTTAGGGTCTACTTTTCTTCTGATTGGCTCCTTTTTTTTTTTTTTTCCATAGCAGCATTTTTTCATTGCCTCTACATTGATTTATTGTTCATTTATTTTTAAATAAGTAGATCTATCCAGACATGGCGTGGTCTAAAAAGAAGGGTAGGAATTATCAGTATATATAAGGTATTTAAAGAATTCAGACTCTTTTGGCACAATGTTTTCAAAACATGGTCTATGGATTCCTAGACTTCTGGAAAGTTACTTCTGGGCAGCTTCAGGAGTCAAGAATGAGCACAAGCCCATTTATTTGGGCTCTCCCACCTCTAAAACCAGAGCAGCTCTATTCTTCCCTGTTTTATACATCAAGCTTCTGCATTAGAATTCATTTGAAGGAAGGAGCTAGCTGTTTATGACATTTCTGAAAACTCCTTTTTTGATGCATGAATAACAAGTTAAATCAGTCACTTCTGGAAGCTCCACTGTTTCAGGATACTAGGATGCCAAAAAGTATGAAGACTGAAGGAAGCAGGTGCCAAGAGAAAGCTAGTAACTCCTAAAAGGACTTTAATGGAGGAGCAAATGACCTAATAAGAGGAATGAATGTAAATTACTTTAACAAAAATTAGATAGCTACCATGAAGAAGTGCTTAACTAAAATGAAATATAACTTGTATGTGAACTCTGAGATAATGAGTGGTTCAGCTGAGGAGTTGATAAAAGTTTTAACTTTTTTTTCCTACCTACTTCTCTGTGGCAGTGTCTAAGATAAAACTGTGCCTCCACTAAACGCACAAGGGGGTTAATATTTTCTGTTAAGGGAACACAAGGGCACTGATTGGCTGGGAAGGGGGCAAATAGGAATATCCCTGGTAGGAACATCAGTGGACATCAGTGAGGCTGAAGTCTCAAGATTAAATTTAAGGAACATTCAGTTCCATTAATAAAGGAGGTTTTCACAACAGTCTGCTTATTATGTGATGAGGATTGCGTAGAGTGAAAATAAACCAAAAAACCCCTTGCCGTCAAGTCGATTCTGACTCACAGTGACCCTACAGGGCAGAGTAGAACTGCCCATAGGGTTTCCAAGGAGCAGCTGGTGGAGTCAAACTGCTGACTTCTTGGTTAGCAGCCAAGTTCTTAACCACACACCACCAGGGAAAATACAAGACTAAAATTTGAGTAAGGATAGGCATAGTAAAAGGATCAGCGGGTCACTGAACAATTTGTATAGAAATTGTCAGATGGGAACCTAATTTACTGTGTAAACTTTCACTGAAAACACAATAAAATATTATCAATAAATAAAAAGATCAGTGGTTGCCATGGAGAAGGGGGAAGGATGAATAGAAGGAGCACAGGGCATTTAAGGGCAGTGAAACTATTCTGCATGGTACTATAATGGTGAATACATGACATTATGTATTTGTCAAAACCCTAGAACCGTACATCACAAGAGTGAGCTCTAATGTAAACTATGGACTTTAGTTAGTAATAATGTATCAACATTAGTTCATCATCTCTAATAAATGTACCACACTGATGCAAGATGCGAATAATAGGAGAAACTGTGTGCAGCGGGAAGAGGGGGCATACAGGAACTCTCTGTAGTTTCTAAGTAATTTTTTTGTAAGCCTAAAACTGCTCTAAAAAATAAAGTATATTAAAATTTTTTTGATAAGGGACTAGAATGAACATTAATGTAGGGTTTGAGCACGTGGTAGAAGATGTATATTGGGGTGTGGTGTTGGGAGTGTGATAATTTCATGTTTACCTCTTGTAATTGGTTTCTGCTGGGATCAGTTTTTATGTTGGAATAAAAGTAAGTATTGCTCCCCTTCTTCTTTCTCTATTTTCTTCTTCCTCACTATCTCATATTTTATCTTATAGTCATAATCACGTTTATGTTTAAAAGCTTTCTCCTTCTATGAAAAGAACTTATTTTTAAAAAAGAAATGAATAATTTAACATAGGATTGGTAGATCTTATATATAGTTATACAATGTTAGGACACTGTCTATATATATACACATATACGTATGTGTATATATAATGTTGGACACTATTTGTGTATGTATATTTGTATGTATATATATATACATACATATATGTATATGTGTATATACACACACACACTATTTATCTGCAGATCTTTGTCTATAGATAGTTTATGAACCTAAGATATGCCATGACTAAGTGGCAAGAAATGACTAAGCTACCATGAAAGAGCAGGAGTTACTGTGTGACTCGAAATTGCCTTCAAAGTATGGAAAACCTATTTCAAGAGGATACTGACCCCTGTGTTGATATGTTTCAATGCTCTTAGCCTGAAGTAGCTGAGTTACAGGAGGAAAATCAGCAAAATGACTGAAGATGTGGGCTTCCTCTTTGAAAGATTTGACTTCTCTACTGAATGGATACTGGGAAGGCAGACAGGCTCCCTGTCTCTCAGGCTGTATCATCAAGAGAAAAGTGAGACAGCTCCATCTTAACAAACCTTTATCTCATGTGAGAATCCTACCGCTGAGCAAGGCAATACTAGCCGAAATGGCAATACTTGATTGACTTTGATTCCTCCAAAGTGGTCCAGGGTGCCCAGAGAGACCTGCTCAGGTAGGTGGTTTACACCCTTCAGCAAGCCTTGTCAGCCTAGTCAAAACCTCACCATAGTTCATTATGATTTTTAGTGGCCTTTTCTGATATGGTACCGCCTAGAACATGGTGCTTAAACTGTGGCTGCACTTAAGAATTACTTTGGGAGGCTGTTAAAAACAGCAACTCCTGGGTCTTATCCCAGACCTACTAAATCTGAATATCTAGAGACAATACCCTAGGAGTTTGCGCTTTGAATAAGTACTCTGGCTGATTCTGATGTAGAGAGACCAAAGGATATAGTTTGGGAACCATTGATTTAGTACACAGACAATTGTGATATTGCATCAGCAGAAAAGACAAGCCTAACAGTTTCTACAATAGCCCTGTCCTTTCCTGAAACATGAACTTTCTTAAGACACGTCCATAATGGATTTATTTTAAGCCCCAAACCAAAAACCAAACCCGTTGCCGTGAAGTTGATTCCGACTCATAGCAACCCTATAGGGCAGAGTAGAACTGCCCCATAGGATTTCCAAGGAGCAGCTGGTAGATTCGAACTGCTGACCTTTTGGTTAGCAGCCAAGATCTTAACCACTGTGCCACCAGGGCTCCATTTTAAGTCCATCTCCCATTTATTAGGGCTCCAATGTCATGCTAGTGATGGTGGATGCCTGTATCAAAATGGTACCTTTCTTGATCTGTATCGACTGTCCATCTACACCAGCTATTCCATTCTGTCAAGAAAATATTTTGCTTCCATGGATTTCTGTCACCTGATCTCTGACTACCATGGTCAGTGTGTATTCTGGTTTTGGAGGTGAGTGTTCAAAGCTCCACATTTACATCCACTTCTCATTGCCTTCTAATCACAGTCTGATAGATGTCTGGAGTACATGGAGGAGAATACAAGAGAGTGCCTGTCTCCATTGTTATATATCCACTAACTAACCACCATAGAATTTGCATAGAATAAGTCCTGTAATCCTTTATCTAGACTATCCATATGCATAGCAATAATGGGTTTCGGACCCTCTCTTTCCTCTTCCCAGTACATCTGTGTTAGAGACAGTGGGTTGCCTACTGAATATCTATTCTTCTCTTCTTCCTTGCCAACAGACCTTGATTTTGTAGATATTAGCAATGTACCCACCTGAAAAGCTACCTTGGGGTGGCCTTTGACACAATTCTGTCTAATGAGATATAAGCAGAAATTATTAGGTGGGACTTCCAGAAAAGTTGCTTAAAAGAGAGCAGAATCATCTTGTATGCTTCTTTCTGTTCCCAGCCCTTCCCCACATTTCTGCTTGAAATATAGACATGATGCCTAGAGTGTCAGCAGCCATGTTGAAGGTATGAACATGAAGATTCTACCCTCAGGACTATGGATCAGAAAGCTAGAAAGAACCTGGGCCCCTAGTGGTTTCATGGAACTGACAAAATAGCTTTAGTTTGCTTACCTCTGGACTTCTACTCTTGTTGTTGTTGTTAGGTTCTGTCTAGTCAGTTCTGACTCATTGTGACCCCATGCACAACAGAAGGAAACACTGCCCAGTTCTGTGCCATCACCACAATCGCTGCCATGCTTGAGCCCACTGTTGCAGCCACTGTGTCAATCAATCTTGTTGAGGAATCTTCATCTTTTTTCACTGACCCTCTACTTTACCAAGCATGATGTCCTTCTCCAGGAACTCGTTCCTCCTGATACCAGGGACTGGTTCCTCAGAGTGCCTGAGAGGAAGTCTTGCCATCCTTGCTTCTAAGGAGCATTCTGGCTCTACTTCTTCCAAGAAAAATTTGTTCAGTCTTCTGGCAGTTCATGGTATAGTCAATATTCCTCCCCAACACCATAATTCAAAGGCATAAATTCTTCTTCAGTCTTTCTTATTCATTGATGATTGTCCAGCTTTCACGTGCATATGAGGTGATTGAGAATCCCATGGCTTGGGTCAGGCACACCTTAGTCCTCAAAGTGACAACTTTGCTTTTCAACACTTTAAAGAGGTCCTTCGCAGCAGATTTGCACAGTGCAATAAGTTGTTTGATTTCTTGACTGCTGCTTCCATGGGAGTTGATTGTAGAGCCAAGTAAAATAAAATCCTTGACAACTTCAATCTTTTCTCCGTTTATCATGATGTTGCTTATTTGTCCAGTTTTGAGGATTTTTGTTTTCTTTATGTTGAGGTGTAATCCATACTGAAGGCTGTAGTCTTTGATCTTCATCAGTAACTGCTTCAAGTCCTCTTTGCTTTCAGCATGCAAAGTTGTGTCATCTGCATATCACGGGTCTTCCTTCAATCTTGATGTCATGTCTTCTTTATATAGTCTGGACTTGTATTATGTAGCAGAAAAATAAACTCCAAATTTGATAAATTCATTGTTATATGTTTCTGTTAATAATAGCTAAACTGATTTCTATCTATTACAACTGCATCATACCTACATCGTATCAGCATTTGGCTGATTTCTGGAGAAGCTCTAGGACATTCAAAAGAATCTCCGCAATATGTATGTACCACCAATCTGCCAAAAAACAAAGGACCACCACCTGTCAAGCCAACAGAGATCAACAGCCACAGGGACTTTTCAGCTTCAACTGCATCTTCCCACTCTCCATACATAAATGGTCTGCCCCTCCAAGTTCCCAGTCCCCAGTCATGGTGGTCACACTAAGATTTTGCCTTCTACCCTTAAGCCTCAACACTCAGCCATGGTATGATGGAAACCCAAGTGTACTGGTTCTCTGGCTTGGAGGGACACTCATGGAACACTGTATCCCACCTCAAGAATGTTCTGTATGTACTTCAAAGCCTCTGTCGAGGAAAACCTAAGGAAACATTCATTGACTACTCCAAAAAGGATGAGTGGGCTTCACCCCATTTTTAGATTTATGATTTTAGGCATAAGTCTCATGTAACATGCTGTAATGAACTTGTGAATTTCAGGCACAGACTTAGCTCCTATCTCAGGTGTTTGCTTATTACTGTTCGTTGCTTGATTCTTTACTCCTTTTCCTGATTCTCTGGCTTTCATACTTTAGCTCTTGGTATTGGCTTCTGGCCATGCCCTGTTGTGGTGATCCACTCATACTCCTTTTCTCTGGTTTCCTGATCCCATTCCCCTGCTCACATCTTGTGTCTGGACACTTAACTATAATTTTGGGTAAGGGACTTCTCTTCCAGTTTTTCCTCACAGGGTCTTCACTGGTCAGCCCAATCCCTCTTCCTTCATCCTCCGCGTCAGCAAATGAGACTTAATCATTGAAACTGCTGAGGGAGTTAATGCATCTTCCCCATTCCAAGTTTTCAGAAGGAAGGATTTTTTTCCCCATAAACACTCCTCCTGTATTTGTTCCTCAGGCTCTTCTCCTTATACTGTCAGGGATGGAGTGAATTATGTAATTTGAAATTTTGAGGAAATAACTGGGCATGCATAGCTCAGCCCTTTATTCCTGCTCTTATGAGCAAACTGTCTGAAGGAGTCCCATGTATCAGTTGGCTCCTCCATGCAGTACGTTTTATAGGGACAGGCCTCAATGTAGAGAAGTTTGAGGTTGTTCCGCTGGCCTGTGATGGGTAGGCAAGTCTGCCTGATTTTGGGGTGCATGTTTTATTAGTGAGTCCATCTGGCTAATAGACTTAAACCATGTCCCTCTACCTCGCCTTTTTCAGAAACAGGTATTTTGGCTCTCAGTGCTAATTTATCTTTCTCAGTGCACTCAGAATTCTGGTAGGAAAAGAAGAGTGCCATTTATTTAGGGTTCCCTCAACCTTGTCTAGATTCATAACATCTGAGGCAAATTTTCCTCATAGCTTAAAATAATATAAAATGCTGATGCATCATGCAAGTCAAGTGCCAAATCTATGTCTCTCTCTACACACCTACTGAGCGTCTTTTTTTTTTTTAAATGCAAAGGGATATGAGGCAAACATAACAAATATATTTTTACCTTGCTGAACACACAACCCATCTTGCTCATGGTGAAAAGGCGGCATTATAACTTGTTGCTGTAGAGTCGATTCCGACTTGTAACGACTCTATAGGACAGAGTAGAACTGCTCCATAGGGTTTCCAAGGAGCGGATGGTGGATTTGAACTGCTGACCTTTTGGTTAGCAGCTGTAGCATGCTGTAGCTCTTAACCGTGTGCCACGCAAGAGACTAATAATCACAGAAACTTAACTGTAAATAACACTCCGTCACCTAATAGTTTAGTGACCTTAGATATTTTTCTTAACTTTCTGGGCTTTAGTTTATCCACTTCTTCTTAAAATGAGAATAATAATATCTCTTAAGATTGTAGTGATAAAATGAAATACTTGCCAGTCTTGCCATGTAGTAGGATCTCAGAAAGTATAAGTTTCCAACTCCTCCTTTGTGGATTCCAAGAAATAGATCTCTTGAGTATTACTGTAACTGCATTGTTTATACTGAATTTGAATGTTCTCTACATGATATTCTACCATGTAGAGTGAGAAGTTTGGGATATTCTACTTTATTTCTTTTATCTTACGGAAATTACTCCTTTGAATGTGCTCTTTTTCTTAATGGTTTCCCAAGGTAAAGAAGTAAAAGATATATTTATCTACCAGACAAATTACCTGAATACACTTATAGTTGTCCTTGGTGAATGGCAAATTTCATGAGTTGGTTTGGAAAATAGATTAACATTATGAAGTACAAAAAAGTCCCTTTAAGCTGTTCTGAAATTAAGCCAAATTTAGCCATGTTTCTTCTTATGCCACTAATTTGCAAACTTTTTAAGTTCTCAATGTCATTTTCCCCTCAGTATGAAAGCGGTTGCATTTTAGGTATCTGTTTGAGGAAAAATGCATACTCCATGTGGATTTGCAGACCCCTTGCATAAGCTTTGCGGCCCTGCACAGGTTTATGTTCTTCAGATTGGGAAATACTGCCATTTCAGAGACATTTTGGAGTTGAAAGAGACTTCCCTTGGTTTTATGCTGATTTATTTTTCAGGACACTGTGCTTCCCTATACTACAGATGAATCCCCAACATCTGGAAAATGGGCATCAGTTTTAGCACCCTGTAGGGTCAGCATTCTGTTGGGTCAGATGGAAGGGCATTTCACGTTTCAGGAAATCCACTCAAATTTCCTATTTTATCTGTCACCATCTATGACAAACAATTTCTCCCAGGTGAATTGGCCAGCCAATGGGCTCACAGTTTGCCATTTCCTTCTATAGAAAGGTGAGTGGAGCGTTATAGATTTTAAGGTTAAAATAATGATTTGCAAATACTTGCAGTGTGTGCATGTGTTACATCCTGCTTCGTCTAATTTTGGCTCAATGAGAATTGGGACAGTGCAGAAGTGTTCTCCTTTTTATTATAACCCAATGTTAGGACCAATCTGAGAAGTACATACGTATAAAAAGCAAAAACAAAAAAAGTGTAACTCAAAAACATTAAAAAACAATGTAGATTTTTACTGTTGTTTTCTTGTGGAAATGAGGGAAGGGGTTTTAGTGCATACCTTAGAACAAAACTCCCTAAAGATCCCCTTTAAGCCTTCTTCCCTAGTTTCCCTCCGTATGATAGCTGCTGTACTTCTCCTTTTTCTCTCTCTCTTTCCCACCCTTTGCCCAATAAACCTGCTCATCTCCTTTCTCGCCCTTCCTCAGAGTTACACTAGCATACCTCATTCAACATTCATCAAGAAAAAGGCCAGCTAAAGGCAATCAGCAAAAAGAAAACCTGGTCTTTAGCCGCAGCCTTGATCATCTTCAGTCCCTCAAGGGTGCCTGTTGAGAGCCTTTATTGTCTTACCAGTCTATTATGGACTGGTACAGTGGAATGGAAAGGGCACTTAATTAAAACTTGGAAGACTTGTGTTCTAAATTCTAGCCCAGCTTTTGCTACCAACAAGTGATGTGACTTCAATCAGCTTGTTTAGGGCTAAACCTTCTTTTTCTCATTCTAAAATGGGGCTAGTAATTTCTGCCTTGGAGTCCCTGGGTGGCACATACAGTTAACCAGTGGGCTACTGACAGAAAGTTTGGCAGTTTGAACTCATCCAGAGGCACCTTGGACAAAAGGCCTGGTAATCTACTTCTGAAAGGTCACAGCCATGAAAACCCGTGGGATGTAGTTTTACTCTGACATACATGGGGTCACCATGAGTTGGATTTGACTGGATGGCTATATCTTCTGCATGGGACTGTATGGTGATCCAATTCAATGATGCATGCCGTGAAAGTGCTTTAAGCTGGAAACCACTCTTATGTTGCTATGAGTTCTAGAATAAGAATTTGATCTAGTCCTACCCCTCTCTTTGGGAGTCCCTGGGTGGCCCAAACAGTTAAGTGCCTGACTACTAGCTGAAAGGTTGGTGGTTTGAACCCACCCAGAGGAGCCTCAGAAAATAGGCCTGGTGATCTGCTTCTGAAAGGTCATGGCCTTGAAAACCCTACAGAGCAGTTCTACTCTTTACACACGGAGTCGCCGTGAGTTGAGATAAATTCCACAGGAAACACCAAAACCAACAACAACTCCTCACTTTGACAATAGGGAAAGTAAAACCCAGAGAGTGTTGTTACTTACAGCCATATATATAGCTGAAACAAAAAAAACCAAACCAGTTTCCGATGAGTGAATTCTGACTCATAGTGACCCCGTAGGACGGAGTAAAACTGCCCTATAGAATTTCCAAGGAGTACCTGGTGGATTTGAACTGCCAACCTTTTGGTTAGCAGCCATAGCTCTTAACCACGACACCACCAGGGTTTCCGTATATAGCTGGGTAGGGGCAAAATCAGATTACAGCCAGTTTTCCCAATACAGTAGACTAGATTTAGAATGAGTTTTCAAGTGTTCAGTAATGACCCAAACACAAATTGATCAATCAACTTTCAGTGCTAGAAGTGAAGCCAGCAGATCAAGGATGAAATGGAGGAACAGAGTCAGAGATGTTGCTAGTAATGGACAGCCAGAGAAAATAACATGAAACAGGGTGTTTGTTCATGTAGGAAAGAGTGCCGAGTTGTCACAAGGGGATGGTTAAGAACTATGGAATGTCATTAACACTGGCCTTCCTGTTTATCCTGAAGTACTATACAAAGATGTGTTTTGTTAGGAGTATTTATTTTGAATGATTAATGATAAGAGTATACACTCAAATAAAACTGCCTAATTCCCAGTCTTAATTAGGGCTATACAATAGCTGTGGGTATGTGTTGGAAATTCATTTACTGGAATGAGAAAATTTCCCTTTTTCATGAGTCAGGAGAATCTTCTTGCCACTGGAGTTTTATTTTAATGGAGCCAATGATTAAGCAACTGGTAAGTTACTTGGTTCAGGAACTCCAGGTTCTTACCATCTGCCTAGATGTGTTGCTTATCTTTTGTCTTGGGTTCTCTAGCACTTAGGTGAATAAACCTCACTGAGGCATATCAGCTGCTTATCTCATTTCTGACCAGAACATTCTCTCCTTGTAAAAGCAATGTCATGCATGAGAGGCCCGATGACCAGCTGGTGGCTAGTAAGGAGCTGACACTTGCCAGACCTTGGGTTGATATATGTTAAGAATGAAGTTAGCTGGCTTGCTCTTATGTTTTTTCTTTTTTATATTTTTCCCATTTAAATGTCACATGGTGTGCATTGTTAAAACTTAATCCGTGATCAAGTGTTACCATTTTTCTTAAGCAATTTCTTCAAGGGAAGTTTCCTGACCTCTTTGTTTGAAATGATACTCTCCATCTGTTTTACTTGGCAAGACAAGGAATGATTTCCAGTACCCAATTAAAGTTATTCAGGCTGATTCTCATTAATATGTCACTAAACATTTCTAACTATTGTGCATTGTTTACTCAGAGATTAAAGGTCCCTTGATAGTCACTTTATGAACTTTGTAGAGCTTACATGTGTTATGTGTCCTCTTTCTGGAGGTACAATCGACTCTTTATTATTATGAAGATGTCAGTTTTTAATGTGAGGGACAGTTCCTTGAAGAGCTCTGCATTTAATAGGTAAGCATAAAAAGCCTATTCAGGTTCTTATCATATATATTTGGCCAAAGTATGCATAGACCACTGTGGCTAACGTGTGTCACTTTAATGCCCGGTAATGGTTTAGACTGTCTTCTTATACAATTTTGAAATCCTCATGTCTCAAAGCTTGTTTTGTCTCATCATATCCCAAATTCTTGAAGCTATTCTCAGAATGGCCTTAAGTACAATATGAATTTAGCTGCTCATTGCTAGACTCACAATTCAGCACAATTAATTTTATTTGAAACAAAAAGACAATGAAAGGGATCTTGTCAGCTGTAACGAGGTTGGATTTTTCCTGAAAAAGATTTCCACTCACATAGAAGATAGGAAAAGGGGGGCAGATCTTGAGAATGAGAAGAAATGATGTATTCTGCTTTCAGGCAGTAAGGGCTTTGTCTTAGTCATCTAGTGCTGCTCTAACAGAAATACCATATATGGATGGCTCTAACAAAGAGAAATTTATTTCCTCACAGTAAAGTAGGCTAGGAGTCCAAATTCAGGGCGTCAGCTCCAGGGGCAGGCTTTCTCTCTCTGCCGGCCTTCTCATCAATGTTCCCCCCAGACTAGGAGCTTCTCCGAGCAGGAAGCCGGGGTCTAAAAGACACGCTCTGCTCCCGGCGTTGCTTTCTTGGTCATATGAGGTCCTCCTGTCTCTCTGTTTGCTTCTCTCTTTTATATCTCAAGAGATTGCCTCAAGACACAGTCCAGTCTTGTAGATTGAGTCCAGCCTCACCAACACAATTGCCGCCCATCCTCCCTCATTAACATCATAGAGGCAGGATTTATAACATATGGGAAAATTGCACAATACCGGGAATTATGGTCCAGCCAAACTGATAGACACATTTTTTGGGGGACATAATTCAATCCATGACAGGCTTTGAGAGAGGTAGAGACAGAGAAGGAGAGCGAATAAATGAATATGAATCTTAGACAACAGTTGCTGAGCTCTGAAACCCCTTGGAATCCTGGAACGGAGTCTGTCTTCAGGAAAATGGCTGTTTGTGGATGTGTGTAAAGCCAAGATAACTAAAGAGCAGAGATGTGTCTGGGCAATTGGTTGAGAGGTCCAGGAGCCTGTGAGCCCAAGTGGCAGAGACCACGACAATACAGCATGTGGCTGTGTTTCTCCTATGCTTATGGCCCATTCCCATTGTTGGAAAAGTGAGCTCTGTGCCTGGCACTGGACATAGTTATCACAAAGCTGATGGGTTACAAGGTTTTAGTGGAGATGTGAGCCAATTTTGTCATAAATTTGGCAAGGAACAAGCTGGTTAGTACCCAAGTATCTGAACAACCTGGGCTTCAACAGTGACACCATATGGCAATTTTTTTTTAATACATTGTACATTATAATTTATTTACATAAATTACAATTACGGTCCCTTTACCTATTTCATGCTTCTAAATATGACACCTGAGAAAATTTTGGTAGAGATCTATGGCTCTAAATTTCCTTCTTGTTTTTCTAGAGAACCAACTTAGAGCCATCAGCAGAGCATATGACTTAATCACTGTGATGAAGAAAAAGTGATGGGGTAAGTTGTTTGAATGGAAAAAACTTTAACCAAATATAATTTTCAGGCTCTGTCAGATCAGATTTGTACTGGGTGTGCAATAGATGGAAAGGCTGTGAAAATTACTTTCCCTAGAATGTTACTTTACTCAGTGGAGGTAAAGAATAGAGCCAACTGTCAGACGAGATTGCCTTAAAATTTCTCTTTAAAGGGCACTTGTAACTAGGAATGAAGCCTTGAACTGAGTTGTCACATCTTTGGGTTGGTGGACTTATCTTGGACATGGTGACAGTGTGTGGAAGGAGGAAGAGTAAAAGATATGCTTTACAGAGAGATAAAGCGTTAAAAAATGTGACTTTGTTTTATGTCTTAAACTGCTAAAGCAGGGAAATATCCATTGCACAATATCAATTCTATGGAATTTCCCTTGAAACTGGAAAACAGAAATCACCTTCCAGTTGTAGAGAATGATTATATCTTAACTACTATTACATTTGATCACAAGTATATAAAAATTCCACAAAATAGTTAAATATCAATTCAGATAACAGAAGCCATATAGAAAGAGCCCATTCTAACAAAGAACCATCAATGTTCTTTACCTGAAAGCTGAATTTCTACTTGTTGTGAATGGAAGAAATATATCTAGGACACATTTTGATAAGTAGAAACAAAATTTATAGTCCTAGGATTTTAGTATTTTCATAGTATGTGTCTAACTAGACTCTCATTTAACTGCACATATTGCTAAACTAACATACAATTCTTTTTTTTGATAAAAATCTGTAACCATCATAAGAATTATACATCAGAGAATATAAATTCTGAAGATAAGACTTCAGGAGGAAATATAAGTCTTATGATCTCTCAGCTCTTTCATATGACTTATTCTACAACTCAATGGTGAAGAAGAGCATCTTGGGAAGACCATGACATTGAAATTATAACGACCAGGGTTTGAACTGTTGCTGCGGCATTTACTAGCAAGGTGACCTTGAGTCTCAATTTTCTTATCCATGAAATCTAATTTATTATAAGGATATTTTATAACTTTAAATTTTAAATAAATTTTCTGGCACCTGGTAGTTGCTCATTTAAAGGTAGCACAGTGGTTAAGAGCTCAGCTGCTAACCAAAAAGTCAGCAGTTCGAATCCACCAACCACTCTTTGGAAACCCTATAGGGCAGTTCTACTCTGTCCTATAGGGTCACTATGAGTTGGAATAAACTTGACAGCAACAGGTTTGGTTTTTGGTTTTATTATTATTAAGATATATGTCTTTATTTAGGAATTGTACCTTTGTGTGTATACATTCAAGTTCTTACATATTTTGCCATCTTGTTCAGAAATAAGCCTTGGCAATTGCTTATAGCAGTAATAAAATCCTCTTTGTTAAGCAGCATAAGATCAATAAACTGTAACTTGTTTGTACCTCATTTATATGATATCATTTCACATGCATTTATATTGATTTTTAGGAAAGATAAGTGAATTCATTTATAATTGCATCATAATTTCTTTTATACTTGAGCCCAGGGTGTAAAAATTGGATTCAGATTATCTAAAACCTATGGGAAATTATTAGAGAGGACAGAGTTAAATAGAATTTTAATGGGCTAAGGACAAAAAGGTAATTCAGAAAAAGAATGCAGTTAACTGTGGAAAAAACTCCACTGAAAACTAAGAGGAATGAAACAATAAGATACCATTTCCCACTTAATGGAACTGCCAAGAAAAGAAGGAAAAAAGAAACTAGAGCTTGAAATTCTTAAAATGACAATACCCCAGATTTGAAGAGGGAGTAAAGAAAATGACACTTCTTTTGTTTAGTTATGGTGACAGTACATAAAAAATCACATTGGAAAAATAATTTGATTATATGTACATCAAGAATCAAAACTGTTTACTCATCTTGACTCAGTATGCAACCCCTTCTGGGAATTTAGAATGCTTCGAGTCAGGAAAAGCCTATTTATTGACTAAACATGTAATCCTAGAAGCAGGTAAATGTTTAAATCTTGGGATAGTTCAACAAATGTCAGCATATCCATTTCATGGAATATTTTGAAGCCAGTGAAAAATCGTGAAGCCCATGAAGCATAGGAAAAATTGCTAATGATAAACTTGTAAAGAGGAAGGAAAACCATAAATAAACGCATGCAATAACTGCACGCAATGATCACAAGCACAAAGTTTTTGAAATGGCCATTTTTCTCTGTTCTGGGAGAAGCTGGTCTAACTTACTTCTCAAGTCACTGACATATCGAGACCTAGTGAATGATGTCTTCCCTTGAGTCCCTCCTTCCCTACTCCTTAAGTCAGCTTGTTGCTTACAGAAAATACCATTTGCCCAGTCTCCCAGTCCTTTGGACCACAACTAATTACACAGACTAAGTCTTTTAGAGAGCAAATCTGCCTTGTGTCTCAGTGCCCTGAGATTTTTAGACCCCACCCTTTTATGTTTGCTATTTACTTTCTGTGCGGCTCCAGCCAGGGTCCTTAGGGGAAAGGATGGTGCTGGAGAAAAATCTGAGTAGCCTACCCAATTCTGTACAGAAAATGACCCTTCTTTCCGGTCCTGACCCAGTGTACTTGGCTTCAGCATGTATGCCATATACTCGCTTTTCTTAGGATGGATTTTTAACAAAGATGCTCCACCAAACCTCCAGTCACATCTAAATTTAGAATAAGCGTATTCCAAATGCTGTTCAACTGAGACCACCACCCGTCCCTGCCTCCCCCCTCCCACATACAACTTTTGGAGAGTATCTGATTACATATGGTGAGCTTTGAATATACAGTTATTAAGTAATGCCTTAAACTTTTTTTTTCTGAATTAGCTTGGTATTTCTTGGATGATTTTTACTAGGCATATTTTTTTAAACTGTTGTGAAAATATAGATAACACAACATTTGTCAGTTCAATATTTTTTCACATGTGCACTTCAGTAGTACCAATTACATCAACCATGTTGTGCAGCCATCACCAATATCTGTTGCAAATTTTCCATCACCATAAACAGGAACTCAGTGTTTCCCAGACAATGACTTTCTCCCTCCCGCCCTTAGCAACTACTATTAAACTCTGATCTCTATAAATTTGCCTGTTCTAGGTACAGGGATTTCATGTTAGTGAGATCATACAATATTTGTCCCTTTATGATTGACCTACTTCACTCAACATGTTTTCAAATTTCATCCATGTTGTACCATGTATCAAGACTTCATTTCTCTTTACGGTTAATATTCCACTGTGTATATATATATACCACATTTTGTTTATTCATTCATCTGTTGATAGACATTTGGGTTGTTTCTGGGCTATTGTGAATAGTGCTGCAATGAACATTGGTGTACTTATGTTGTTTTGTGTTGCTGCTTTTAAGCCTCTTCAATATTTATCTTAGAGCAGAATTACTGGGCCATATGGCTTTTCACAGTGGCTGGGCACACTCATTTTTATTTCTTGTACAGTATAGTTTTAGTTCTGTTTCTGAATACTTGTATAAACTTGGATAACTCTCTAACTTTGAATTCTGAACGTGTGAAAAGATCAAGTAGACTTAGATACTTTAAGGCCCCCATGTGTCTGTCAGTTTGCCATGCTGCGGTGGCTTGTATGTTGCTGTGATGCTGGAAGCTATGCCACCAGTATTTCAAATACCAGTAGGGTCACCCATGGTGGACAGGTTTCAGTGAAGCTTCCAGACTAAGACAGACTAGGAAGAAGGACCTGGCAGTTCTGAAAAAACTGGCAAGTGAAAACCTTACGAATAGCAGCAGAACATTGTCTGATATAGTGTCGGAAGATGAGCCGCTCAGGTTGGAAGGCACTCAGAATATGTCTGGGGAGCTGCCTCCTCAAAGGAGAGTTGAACTTAATGACATGGATTGGAGTCAAGCTTTCGGGACCTTCATTTGCTGAGATGGCATGACTCAAAATGGGAAGAAACAGCTGTAAATATCTATTAATAATCAGAATATGGAATATAGAGGGTCAGTGAAAAAGAGGAAGACCCTCAACGAGATGGACTGACAAGTGGCTGCAACAATGGGCTCAAGCATAACAATGATTGTGAGGATGGCACAGGATCGGGCAGTGTTTTGTTCTGTTGTATACAGGGTCACTATGAGTGGAAACTGACTTGACTGCACCTAACAACAACAACAACATCAGGGAACTATGGGACCCGTTGGTTAAGTTCAAGGTAAGCTTACTCTCAAATCCCCAGGATCTTAGCCTGTATTTGTACCTACCATTACCTACTTTCTCTGTTGGGGTTGCAAAGCCTAAGGTTTTCTTTATCATTGGCTTTAATATTCTCAGATCCTATTTTATTTTTGTGTGTGTGCTAAAAGGAAGCAAATATGTCCTAATGACTTTGGGTTTTACTTTATTGAGGAAACAAATAGGGTATAACCAAAATAACAATTTCAGAAAGTTAAAAAAAATTATCCTTCTTTTGTTCCTAATCTACATTTCCCACAGTCTCATTTAACACGGTAGCTGGAAACATCTTTTGCTGTTGTTGTTAGGTGCGGTTGAGTCAATTCTGACTCAGTGACCCTATGTACAACAGAATGAAACACTGCTGGTCCTGCACCATCCCCACAATCTTTGCTGTGTTTGAGCCCATTGTTGCAGCCACTGTGTCAGTCTATCTCGTCAAAGGTCTTCCTCTTTTTCGCTGACCCTCTACTTTACCAAGCATGATGGCCTTCTCCAGGGACTGGTCCCTCCTGATAGCATGTCCAAAGTATGTGAGACGAAGTCTTGCCGTTCTGTCTTCTAGGGAGTATTCTCGCTGTACTTCTTCCAAGACAGATTTGTTCATTCTTTTGGCAGTCTGTGGTATGTTCGCCAACACAGTAACTCAAAGGCATCAATTCTACTTCGGTCTTCTTTATTTATTGTCCAACTGTCACATGCATATGAGGTGATTGCAAACACCATGGCTTAAGTCAGGTGCACCTTAGTCCTTAAAGTGACATTTTTGCTTTTTAACCGTTTATAGAGGTCTTTTGTAGAAGGAGCTAAAAGTTCTTTTAGATGGCTGAGTTCCAGAGTAAGCTGCTTAGAAGGGAGTCTGACATTACTACTACTACCAGGTCTGGTGGGATTTTCAATCTGTTTTCTCATCTTCTTTCATTCATTGTCTCCATCAGTCCATCCACCCCATCTTAACTTTTACAACTTGATAGTCAGAAAAGAGTGAGATACAATTTCTGTTCTCACAGGTCTAATGGAGACCACCAAGAAGGAAAGGAGCAATTTATAGTTCAACGTGTTAAATACAAGAATAAAATCATGTACAAAATGCAGAGGGAGCACATTAGAAAAAGTGATTAACTTCAGAAAAGACTTCAGAGAGAAGATATCTGAGCTAGGTTTGAAAGAAAAGCAATCTGTCCCCTACGGAAGATAAAGGGATGCAGAGAAATTCCAGTCAGAGAAAAGGGTATATGCAAAAGCACAGAGATACAAAAATGTCACATGTTAGGGCGGTAACAAGAGAGGGGCTGAGTGAACAACAGTCACATGCAGGGGTGCATTAACCAGTAAGCAAGGAACACACGGGCTTACTTGTGTTTACTTACTAATTTGTACTGAACAATTTCACATGAATTTCACAACATCTTTGAAACCATGTGAAATTGTTCACTACAGATTAGTAAGTAAGTACAAGCAAACTCAGGTGTAACTTTCTTATTAGGTAATGTGGCCCTGGATGATGAAGAGCTTTGAGTATCTTGCTGAAGAGATTGGATTTGACCCTTTAGGGAATGTGAAGCCCTTGAAGAGTTTCAAGCAGAGGGAGATGTGATCCTATTGGTGCTTCAGAAGGATAGATTCACACTAGGCAAGGTTAGAAGCATGGAGAACAGCTATAAAGATGTCCATCCAAGAGAAGGAGACAGATACAGGCGCTGTTAGTTGGGATACAGACATAAGACAGATTTAAAAATATTTCAGAAGTAAAAATGGAAAGAAATTGGTATTTTTGGTATAGGGGTGAGGAAAGGAAAGGAATCAGGGATGGCTCCATGGTTCTGGTTTGGGCAACTCAGTGACTTTAGTGGCCATATACTTAGAGACACTGAGGCTGTGAAGAGCCTTGCATTTGTTAGGATTCCAGGTTAGGCTGTTGTAATAAAGATGCCAAAATACTGTTGCTGAAAAATAAAATAAAGTTTATTTTTCTCTCCTATAAAAGTCAGAATAGGTGGTCCAGGCAACTCTAAACTTTTTCTATCTTGTTCTGTCATTCTTGATGTGTACTTTCCGTGTCAAGATCCAAGATGATTGCTCCAGCTCTGGCCATTGTGCATGCATACTGTGTACACACCTTCCCATTAAGGGCGTGATTCAGAAGCTGAACTCCTCATTTCTGCTTACATCCATTCTGCTCATATCCATTGACCAATCTCAGTCACCATACCTATGGAGGCTGGGAAATGTCTTTATTTTGGATGGCTATGTGCCAAGTTAAAATTCTGGTGTTCTATTATTAAAGAAAAGAGGAGAATGGATACTGGAAGACAACCAGCAGTGTTTGCCACATGTATGTTGAGTTTCAAGTACCCATGGGATGTTCAAGTGGAAATGTCCAGCATGTATTTGGAATATATAGTTCTGGAGATCAGGAGAGGAGTCTGAGCTGAAGATAAGGGATTTTCATTCAGCAGGCATTATACTCTTCATTCTCTTCCTGTGACAAAACCAAAAAACCAATTGCCAAGGAGTCGACTCTGATTCATGGTGACCCCATGTGTTGCTGAGCAGAACTGTGCTCCATAGGATTTTCAAGGCTGTAAACTTTCAGAAGCAGATTGCCATGGTGCCTCTGGGTGGGTTCAAACTGCCAACCTTCTGGTTAGTATTCAAGCGCTTCACTGTTTGCATCACCTAGGAACCAACCTCCTGTGACAGAGATTTTTAACTCTTCCCGAGTATTCATTCTCCCTTTCTTCCTATTAGTACCAGGAGTTTTAGAAGGGCAAATGACTGCTCAGCTAAAGGCTTCATGTACCGATTTCTCTTGCAGATAGGTGTGGCCATATGATGAAAGAATGGACTTGTCAATGAAAATCATTTGGATTTTTTTTTTCTAGGAGTTTCCTGAGATACTAAATGGGACAGGGAGAGAGAGCCTGAGTCAGCGGGCTGGAGCAGTAGGGGAAGAGAGAATGTCGGCAATCCGAGGTCTTGCACAGTTTGGCCCGATGCCTCAAACTCTTACATTTCAACTACTTTTCTTTAACTTCTTTAGTTCTTTTTCCAATCACTGGATTGAAAAGATCTTAGATTCAGAGTCACGTAACGACAACTTAACCAAGAACAGCACTCTTTTTTATGAAAACAATTTTTTTCAACATAACTGTCACTTAAAAAAATAGAAAAAAATTCTAGCCTTCATTTCCTTCTCGTTTGTTCTGTAGTTGTGTATGTGACAATTTCTACAACTAAAGTGCAAGTCCTTAGGCCTATATCTTACTTATTTATCTTTGTACCTTTATGTGTCCTGTTGCAGGGTCTGTGTAAATGTGTGCCAAAATTAATAAAATCAGCATTGTCCCTGACTCAATCAACTGGTCAAAGTAGCAGCTCTCCTATCTCACCTTTTTCCTCTTTCCACCTCCACTGCTACCGTAAGATGGTTCGTGGAAAATGAAAAATGGAGGTAATTAAAAGAAGAAGAGAAAGTAGAAAGCTGCTTATGAAATTACTTAGAGTCTGCGGGAGACAGACGTAACAGGAGGTGAGATAATGGGTTTATACACTGCTTGGTAAGGGTAATAAACTCCAAGCTGGGAGGACAGCAAGAGTGCTCTGTGTGGGTTAATTGATGCCCTCCTTATACTTGAGAGAGAAATAAATTTTCAACCACATCAAAGTCTCCTTCAGGAAAAAAAAAAAAAAAACCACTCATTAAAAATGCCATTTCCATGGGAAACTAATTTTCTCTGTAAACCTTAACCTAAAGCACAATAAAACATTAAAAAAAAAAAAAAAAAAAAAAGCCATTTCCAGAAACCCTGGCAGCCAGACAATGAGAAAGCTGAAAAATTACCTCTGTTTGGCATGCTTCTCCTTCCAACTTTGAAATATTTGCCTTGGGAAGGACAAAGAAAGTATGTAGATAATATATTAGAATTCAGCTTCTTAGAAAGTGAAGAGATTTAGCTAGAGTTGACTTATACCTATCTGAGGGCTTCTAAAGCCTCAAAACTTATTATCTAGGAATGTGTAAAAATTTGCCCTTGGATCCACCTCCATCCTGGTCACACGGAATGCTTACAGCATAGTACACGAATACATCTAAAACTGTACAACTCGTGATGGGAAAAAATGTGGAGAAAAGCAGATTGGCTTCTGTATTTAATCCTGATGGAAGATCCCGTGGTTTGAAGATTTTCCACCATCTTCCTCATTTATCCCAGGACTGTGGATCATTGTGAGATCCCTGAGGACAGGAAACATATTTTATTCACTTCTTAAACCTTTTTATTCTGGAATAATTTTAGATTTATATAAAAGCTACAAAGATATTATAGAAAAGTCCCATGTATCTTTCACCCAAACCAGTAACCAACCAGTTGCTGAATTGACTCTGACTCCTGGTGGCCTCACACGTCAGAGTAGAAGTGTGCTCCACAGGATTTCCCCCTCCCCATAGGGTTTTCAATGACTGATTTTTTGGAAGTAGATCTCCAGGACTTTCTTCCAAGGTGCCTCTGGGTAGACTCAAACCTCCAACCTTTTGTTTAGCAGCTGTTTGTACCACCCAGGGACTCTATCCTTCACCCAACTTCCCCTAATGTTATAATGTTACATTAACTATGGAACATTTGTAAAAATTAAGAAATTAACATTAGTATAATTCTATTAACTAAACTACAGACTTTATTCCAATTTTAGCAGTTTTTTTTCACTAATTTCCTTCTTCTGTTCCAGAATTCAATCCAGGATACCACCTTGCATTCAGATCTGATTCACCTTTATATTCTAGTATTTATATTCACTTTTATATTTTTGGTATATTTCTGACAGGTGCTCAATATATGTTTGCTGAGAGAATAACCAGACAAAACAATGAGACTTTAACAGTGAGATACTTAGAAGGGGGTCCAGGGTGGGAAACATGTAGGTATCTGCTGCACAAAATTCAGGCTCGATGATGATTAAATAGCAGACGCTGGATCTTGCAGTTGGTAGGTCATTGTGGACTTTTGTCTCAATAACTTCAATAGAGTGTTGGAGCAGAAGACTGCTTCCGGGGGTGGAAGAGTGAGTGGGAAGAAGCGGCAGTGAGTGAAGACAACATTTTCTTTTTTTTTTTTTATATTTTATTGTACTTCAGGTGAAGGCTTACAGAACAAATAGTTTCTCATGAAACAGTAGTACACATGTTGTTCTATGACATTGGTTAACAACCCCACAACATATTAAGCCTCTAAATTCTCAACCTTTTTTTTTTTTTTTGATGAAAATACAGATAGCCAAAGATACACCGTTTCAAGAATTTCTACATACACAGTTCAGTGACATTGACTACGCTCTTCCAACTGTGCTGTTATTCTCACTTAAGATGAAGGCTTACGGAACAAAATAGTTTCTCATTTAACAGTTACTACACATGTTGCCCTATGACAATGGTTAACAATCTCACAACACATCAAGAATATCCTTACTCCACCTTGTGTTCCCTATCACCAGGGGACTTCCTTGTCCCCTTCTGTCTTCTGGCCCTTGTCACTGGACTACTGTACCTCATTAGTCTCATTTGGTTTTTTTTTTTAACACCATTTCAAAACTTTTTACTTACACGTTTAAGTGATATTGACTATGCTCTTCCAATTGTGCTGCCATTCTCGCCCAAGATGAAGGCTTACAGGACAAAACAGCCTCCCATTTAATAGTTACTACAAATGTTGCCCTATAACAGTGGTCAACAATCTTACAACACATCGACAGTGTCCTTACTCAACTTGTGTTCCTTATCATCAGTTTCCTACTCCCCCTCTGCCTTCTGGCCTTTGTCACCAGACTCCTGTACCTCGTTAGTCCCATTTATTTTTACTGGGCTGTCCACTCCCAGGCTTAACATCGAACCTCAAGGGTAACTTCACCTCTGAGCTGAAAGGGTGTCTGGGGGCCACACTCTTGAGGTTTCTCCAGTATTCTTTAGGCCAGTAAATCTGGTCTTTTTTTTTGGGGGGGGGGAGTTAAAATTATGCTCTACATCCTTCTCCAGCTCTGTCCAGAACCCTCTGTTGTGATCCTGGTCAGAGCAGTCAGTGGTGGTAGCCAGACACCATCTAGCTGTACTGGACTCAGTCCGGTGGAGGCCTTGGTAGCTGTGGACAATTAGTCCTTTGGACTAATCTTTTCCTTGTATCCTGTTCCCTTCATTCTCCCTTGCTCCCGAAGGGATGAGACCAGTGGAGTATCTTAGATGGCCGCTCATAGGCTTTTAAGACCCCAGACACTACTCACCAACGTAGAATGTAGAGCATTATCTTTATAAGTAGTGTCATGCCAATTGAGCTAGATGTTCCCCGAGACCATGGTCCCCAGAGCCCTCTGTCCAACAACTCAGTCCCTCGGGGGGTTTGGATGTGTCTATAGGGCCTCCATGACCTTTCCTTGTGCAGGTTCTGTTAGTTTCCCCTGTACTGTGTACTATCTCACCTCTCACCCAAGGTACCACTTATCTATTGCCTATTTAGTATTCCCCCCCCACCCCCATCCCTGGTAACCAACAAGGATTGTTACATTTTGCATGTGAATTTTTTCATGGGTTTTTACAATAGAGGTCTCATACAATATTTGTCCTTTTGTGATTGACTTATTTCACTCAGCATAATGTCCTCCAGTTTCATCCATGTTATGAGATGGTTCACAGATTCATTGTTGTTCTTTCTTGTTGCATAGTACTCCATTGTGTGTATGTACCATAGTTTGTGTATCCATTCATCTGTTGATGGGCATCTAGGTTGTTTCCATCGTTTTGCTGTTGTGAACAATGCTGCCATGAACATAGGTGTGCATATGTCTATTCGAGTGATGACTCTTATTTCTCTAGGATATATTCCTAGGAGTGGGATTGCTGGATCGAATGGTATGTCTATTTCTAGCTTTCTGAGGAAACACCATATCATTTTCCAAAATGGTTGTATCATTTTGCATTCCCACCAGCAGTGTATAAGAGTTCCCATCTCCCCGCAGCCCCTCCAACATTTGTTATTTCCAGTATTTTTGATTCGTGCCGGTAATGCCGGGGTGAGATGGTATCTCTTGTGGTTTTAATTTGCATTTCTCTAATGGCTAGTGATTGGGAGCATTTCCTCATGTGTCTGTTGGCCATTTGAATGTCTTCTTTGGTGAAGTGTCTGTTCATTTCCTTTGCCCATTTTTTGATAGGATTGTTTGTCTTTTTGTTGTAGAGGTGTTGGATTTTCTTGTAGATTATGGAGATTAGACCTTTGTCTGACTTGTACTGTCCAAAAATTTTTTCCCAGTCTGTAGGTTCTCTTTTGACTCTTTTGGTGAAGTCTTTTGAAGAGCATAGATGTTTGATTTTTAGAAGATCCCAGTTATCTAGTTTATCTGTTGGGTTTTTTTGTGTTGATGTTTATGGTTTGTATCCTGTTAATGCCATGTATTAAGGCCTGAAGTGTTGGTCCTATTTTTTCTTCTATGAATTTTATAGTTTGAGGCTTTATATTCAGGTCTTTGATCCATTTTGAAGTAGTTTTTGTATATGGTGTGAGGTATGGGTCCTGTTCCATTTTTCTACAAATGGGTATCCAGTTTTGCCAGCACCATTTGTTAAAAAGACTGTCTTTTCCCCATTTGATGGACTTTGGGCCCTTGTCAAGAATCAGGTGACTGTAGGTGGATGGGTTTACATCTGGGTTCTCAATTCTGTTCCATTGGTCAATGTCTCTGTTGTTGTACCAGTACCTGAAGACAACATTTTCAAGTAGCTTGTCAATGAAAGCAAAGGCAGAAAAAAATGCAGTGATTGAAGGAGAGTAAAGGTGATGACAGTAGTTTTAGGAAAGGGAATGGTGAGCTGGTTTGTAGTCTGAGAAAAGGGAACCTGTGGAGTCAAGAACAAACACCCAGTAAAGAAGAGATGATTGATTACTGAAGTAATGCCCGGGAGAAGGCAGAGGCCTATATGATTTGGAGTCTCAGTGTAGGAGCTTTCCTTTGGGAAGAAGAAGACAAATTTCTTTCTAATGAAATAGAAATAAAGGAAGGCTACTTGGGTGAAAATCATTGATCTATTTGCTCAATTTCCCATCTTTCTTCCTCACGGAGGTTTAAGGGCTTCTTCTTTTTTTTTTTTTCTTGGAAGAAAATATTTATTTATGATCTTTATTGGTCAAATAATTTCAAACAAATGCAGAACAGGTTTTCACATTTTGGATGGCTTTTGATTTTTAAGTGAAGCAGAAAGATTATCCCCTGACAGTGAGGGAAGCAGGACTGGATTATAACAGGGGCTTGCAGAGACTGATAAAGATTGTTGGAATACCTGTTATGGGGTAAAGAAAATGAAATCAGCCAAGAGTGAAGGAAAAGAATTACAGAGAAACATTGAAGGCCCAGAGATAATCAGGTTATTATGTTTTGGGTCTGGAGCTAAAGACACACTGGTGCCACTCCTAGGCTGCCAGACTCCCTGAGGACATGCCAGCCTTTAAAAATTCATTTTTCCATTTCCTTTCATATTATTACATCATTGGTTGAATATTTTGTCCCAGAATTCAGTGACGGGCTTCCTTTAGATAATAATAGTTTTTGTTTTTTGTTGGGAATCACAGAGTAACCTGGATATATTAACAACACAAATTTTCTACTTTGTTTTCAGTAAATAATTCTGTCAATATGTATCCTAAAACCAATAATAGCTAGAACTAAAATTTCTTGAGCATGTATTATGCTAAAGCCCTGTACTAGGCAATTTACATATGTCTATGAGGTATCTTGGAGCCCTGGTGGTGCAGTGGTTAAGAGCTCGGCTGCTAACCCAAAGGTTGGCAGTACAAATCCACCAGCTGCTCCTTGGAAACCCTATGCGGCAGTTCTACTCTGTCCTATAAGGACACTATGAGTCAGAATTGACTCGATGACAATGGAATTTTGGGTATGAGGTATCTCATTTTCAAATGTGGGAATTGTTTTGGATATATTCATTCTTTCAACAAATATTTATTAAGCACTCATCATGTGTCAGGTTTCATTTGAGGCAATTGGGATACATCAATGAATAAACTAGACAAAGATCGTTAATCTGTGAAGTCACATTTTAACAGTAATTTGAAGTAGGTAAATTTGCCTGAGTTCATGCAAATAATAAATAGCTGCAGTGACTTTTACCAATTTTTTGTCCACCTTGTGTCCATTTCACCTTCTTTGGTAATCTTTTTGGGAGAATTTGCCACTTTCTCTATTTGATAGTCTTGTGACCGTTAATCAAGGTATCCTGTTCTCTCCTATGTAAAACGAGGCATATGACCCAAGGCAGGCCAATTAAATACTTTTATCCCTGAAATACGGAGTCCTGGTGGTGCAGTGGTCAAGAGTTCAACTGCTAACCAAAAGGTCAGCAGTTTCAATCCACCAGCTGCTCCTTGGAAGCCCTATGGGGCAGTTCTACTCTGTCCTAGAGGGCCACTATGAGTCAGAATCAACTTGATGGCAACGGGTTTATCCTTGAAATAAAAATCTTGGGTAAGTAAAAGAAAAAACTGAGAATCACTGAAACTCATCCATCCTTTTGGTTTCCTGAACACGTTCTTGAAATGAGATGCCATTCCTTGGAGTGTCTATGGCTTTTGTCCTTTCTGAATCTGATTGGCCATCCTTCCGTCCGATTCCAAGCGCTCCCCCATAGCATTTCATCATCATCATGATCATGATCATTTTTGCTTAAGTTAACCTTTGTTAATTTCTGTAACTTACCATCAAGGAACCAAGATTTGTCTGATTCCAGGATCAGTTCTTTAACTATACTAAGTTTCATTAGCACACATTCCACAAAATATGGGAATTCTTGAGAGATTGTGCCAGAGATTTTTGTTAGCATACATATTCTGATTTAAAAGTTTCCTGGATCTAGACAAAGCTGGACATCAACTCAACTGTGTTTCTTAATTTTGAACATGTCTTAAAAAGGATGATCCCTGCTTCATTTCTCTCGGGATATGGAACAGGCTAGACAGGATGCCAAATTAGCTTTTACTCAGTTGGTCCTCCTACCATTGTGATGTACTTTGAGGATTTGGCAATGGTCTCAGGGCAATTACATCTGCTTGATTTGACATTATTCCAGACCCATGGGCCCCTCAACAGCTCTGGCCACCTCCTGAGCCCTATATTGCTAGAGCCTTACATTGTTGGCTTTGTGTGTCAGAGTTCAGAGGACCTTATGAGCACAGGAGGAATACCTGGCATTGCTGTCTCACTTGCAGAGGTCATCTTATATTTGTGCAAATATGGAAATATTGTTCCTAGCTTCCCTGCAGGGCTGCAGCATTGTATAAATTCTGAGGCACCATTTATATAGTAAGCGTCATGAATGGCACTTCTAGAGTTAAATAACGCAGCATCTCTGACTCTTGGTGTGGAACTGGCTTTTTGCTTATTTCTTCTTGCTTGGTGTTTACTCCTGAAGGCTGGCCCAGGCTTCTTTCTTAGGACTCCCTTCATGGCTGTTCCCTCTTGCCGTCTTTGGGAGTTTGAGACTCAGAACTTGAATTTACTTTTCTCCTCAGTTTCATCCAAGAGCTAATTCCTGGCTATGCCTTGTGTGTACAGAGACTCTCACCACCCTTCACCCCTTGCCTGCCTGACTCCCAATAGCTTTTTTTCCTTACTGAGTGCCACTCCCAACATTGGTGGAGTCCAGGGCAGGGGTATACATGAGTGCCTATATACTGTGATGTTCAAATATATACAAGTTGTTCTTTAAGCTGACAGACTCTTAAATAAAATAGCTTCTATCTACCTACCTTGACTAATATACCTTCATAATGACTTGGAAGGTCAGGTGTCTTGGCCTTCTCAGAGTTTTTACTCCTGAACATGCAGCATGTTTTATTCTCACTCTGGCTGTCCTGTACAAAGAGGAGCCTCGTGTGCGTGTGTGTAGATACTCCAGCCCATATGTACAAGCTCCATTCATGAGTCCACAAACAGCCCTTCCTTGGCTACTCCCTGGGTTTAGGAATGGACTCTTCATTGGTGTACTCTGTTCCTTGGGAGGAAGGGCCCAGAGAAGAGACCTGCTCTGGCTCTGCAAGTGGGCTCAGGGCCATTTTGGCAGGGAATTCTGAGGTCCGGGTATAAGAAGCGTGGTCTTGAAGGGGAGATGCAGGCTTTGGCTAGACACATACCCTTGACTCCAGGAATGCCTTGCACCATGAGGAGGGGTCATGTTCAGAGAAGGGCAGGAACCCTCTTGACCAAGCTTAAGAGTATAATGTAAAGAGTAGAGCCCGCCTCATTCTCCTGCAATGCTCAAAGTACAGGCCACTGCAGCCATGCTCTTCATCTTCATAGGGAACATTTGGGAATATGATGATTGTCTGTATACGCAAAATGTGGAAAAATATAAAATACGATGTTTCTGACCTACTTCTCAGAAGGCGAAGAACATGAAAGAAATCCCGTTGTCTCTGGTTCTTGCAGTACTCATTGTAAGCGATACTCCCAGCTATTTCAGAATAGTACCTTGGACTAAAATGTATCAAAACTCCGAAATGTAGATGACATTCTAAGCCCAGGAAGGGAAAAAAAAAGATACCTCAAAGGAATATATTTTTACTAAGTGAAACTTACAACATTTTAAAAGTTAATTTAAAAAATCCCCTAATTAAACAGACGAGGCCAACAGTAGATTGGGGAAAACTGCAGCAAATGTAGCACAAAGTCCAGTAGTATTCTTATGACACAAGTCAGGAACATGCGAGCTGTTATCAGATGAGTGAGGGCTTCCAGAAAGTTACAGAACAATTTCTGCAGCTCTTCTGTTTTTTTCTCTCTCCTTTGAAAGTTGATCAGGGCAGGAGAGTGTGAGAAGTGGGCCTGATTGTACTTCCTTTGTGGCAGGTTCCTGTACAAGAGAACGATTGCCTTTTCCTACAGGACTCGCCCTTCTTCCGAGCCAAGATGGTTTTGTCTTGCAGAGCGCCAGGCTGGTCCTGCTCCCTCTCTGAACCTCTACACATTTAAAAATAAAATTACTGTACTGAGAATCTTCTCAACTTTCCAAACCCCCTTGTCCGGAAAATATGAAAACAAAAAGCTTGCTTCACTGAGTGACCTCAAGCCATCTTTTAGGAGTTATTGACAAAGAGGTCACACTGTCCTTTGCCTTAGGATGAACTTTTCCCGCCATTTTAGATAAAACCAGTATTTTGTCCTGGTCATGGAAAACGTGCTGAAGAAGAACTTCCAAAACATTTTACAAAGCAAGGAAACCAATGACTTGATGATTTCAAGGCTCAATGCCTGAAGCATACATGGCCAGAGTAAAACTCAAAAGGACCTTCCAAGATACCTTCCCTGAGGATAATTTAACTGCATGACACAGACAAAATAAAGCTTCACTGAAACGGAGTTCTTGCTTGTTTGACCCGTTTGAGTGCCACACCTTGGTTCTAAGAGTTGAGTAGAGTCTGTGTTGTCCGAGTTCTTTCATATAATTTTTGAGGATGAGGATATAATTTGCTGAGAATTGACCATCTGAAATAAGATCTATATGCTCTAAATTAGGCACATCCACATACAGATGGATAGATAGATAGACAGCTGTCATTGTGTCCACTCCAACTCATGGCTACCTTATCTACAACAGAACAAAATGTTGCCCGGTCCTGTGTCATCCTCACAATGTCAGCATGTCAGGTCCATTGTTTCAGATGTTGTGCTAGTCCAGCTCATTGAGAGTCTCTCCTGCCATCACTGGCCCTTTACTTCACCAAATCTGATGTCCTCCTCCAGTGATCGGTCCCTCCTGGTGACATGTCCAAAGCATATAAGTCAGACAACGTTCTGTTGTGACCCATAAGGTTTTCATTAACTAATTTTTGGGAGTAGATAGCCAGGCCTTTCTTCCTATTCTGTCTTGGTCTGGAAGCTCTGCTGAAACCTGGCCACCATCGGTGACCCTGCTGAAATTTGAAATACTGGTGGCATAGCTTCTAGCATCACAGCAACACACAAGCCAACACAGTATGATAAACTGACCGACAGGTATTGGTACCCACACATAAGTACACGTAAAACATAAGTAAGTGGGATTAACATATCACTTGAAGCCCTTCCTTGCTCAGTATGTGATGATAACCCTTAAAAAACAAACAGTTTTTGTTCTGATCCAGCCTGGCGTCCCCTTTCCTTGTGTTTCGTCATGTCTGCATGACACTATCCCTTGCTTGTTTCACATCAGGATTTGCACACAGTTCTTTGCCTTTGCATCTACAAATACTCAAAGTTCATTTTTAGTACAGAATTTTCTTCTCTATAATTTGTCCAGTGAAATGATCATAATATGCTTAATATTAACTTTGGGGTAGGTGTTTATCTGTTTTCTGGGTGTAAATTTCTATTACTGAGTGCTCCGTCCTATTTTTGATTCTCTCTGCCGGCTTTTTGTTCTCCAGTACTCTAGTCTTTCTGAACCCTGGATGCTCAATAGAATCATTTGGGGGAGATTTTAAAACATAAAGATGTCCAGGTCCTACCCTAGACTGACAGAATCTCTTGGGGTGAGATTTGGGCATCAGTATTTTTTAAAGCTCCCCAGGTGATTCTAATTTTCAGCCTGGTTTCAGAAACACTAGTGTTGAAGAGGGAGATTTTTATGATTTTCCTTTTGGTAAGGATCCACTTCCTTATTGGACGCCAAGAGTAAACTAACTGTCCAATTCTATAATGAACTGATACTTCGTGTGTTAACTATTAAATACCTCTCTAAGAGCAGTAACATGGACATGGTTATTTAAGCATTTCCTGCCCAATATTGGATAGGCTAGTGGCTAGCATCAGTAGTATAGGAGAGCCTTCTCCAAGATTTGGGCTTTTGATACCAGTTGCTGTGGAGTTGACTTTCATGTGGTAGGGAAAAAGTGAGGATGGATGACCACCCTTCATCAATGTTAAGTTGGAGAATGATCAATAGACTTTTCTTTTTATTACAGCGCTGCAATCTCTATGATGATGACTTTAGATCTACAGATTTTCTGAGACATTCTAGTTTCTCTATTTTTTTATTTCTCTAATCCCTACATGTAGGGATTAGAAAATGCCACATCATCTGCTATTCTCATGTATAGTGATAGGTTGAGACCTCAGAAATGGGCTGGTTTCTGGAATAATGCTTGATCTACACTGCCCTGGAAGGGAGGCTAGTTAGGACTTGATTATCTCTTACCCATAGCTGTTGTGTATGGGGCCAGACACTGAATTCTGAGGGACAGTGCCTTGTTTGAGACCAAGAAGTATGTCCAAAATTGGCCATACAAGCAAGAAGTGGGCATGAGGGCTTGATTTAGATGCCTAAAGCTCAACTTTGAGCCCAACTGGGCGCCAAATAGAGTTCAAAGAAGTAGGAAAAATGAGAGGTGCATCAATCTGAATGGGTAGATGGTAGGTGGTGTTGAAGAATTCTGGAGATAGAAGTCAGTGATTCTAACTAATTTTTTACATTATCATGCCACATAGCTCTATAGGAGATAGAGATGGTGGCTGAGATACGATGGGCACTAAAGTAAACATTCCCAGGGGTATTGTGTTTGAATGGTTTGGTACATTCCAGAATTATTGATATTGTTTGTGCAAATATCAATTTTGCCTCTGCCTCAGTTGTAACCTATTTCAAATTAATGTAGTGAAAACAATGATGTTTCACTGAAATTTTACTAATGCATACAATTTGTGACCCTTGTGAATTTATGTCCATTAATTCTTAATTTCCTCATTCAGCACACATTTATCAAGTGCCTACCATATGCTGATGATCTGTTCTGCAGTCACCCCCTGGTTTTTCTGACTGATGATATTGAGCTTCTCCATCGTCTCTTTCCACAGATGTAGTCTATTTGATTCCTGGGTATTCCAACTGGTGATGTCCATGTGTATAGTCACTATTTATGTTGTTGAAAAAAGGTATTTGCAATGAATAAGCCATTGGTCTTCAAAATTCTATCATGCCATCTCTGGCATCATTTCTTTCACTAAGTCCATATTTTTCAGCTACTGATCCTTCTTTCTTTGTTTCCAACTTTTGCGTTTCAATCATCAGTAATTATCAATGCATCTTGATTGCATGTTTGATCAATTTCAGACTGTAGAAGTTGGTAAAAATCTTCAATTTTTTCATCTTTGGCATTAGTAATTGGTGGGTAAATTTGAATAATAGTCATATTAACTGGTCTTCCTCGTTAGTGTATGGATATTATCCTATCACTGACAGTGTTGTACTTCAGGATAGATCTTGAGATGTTCTTTTTTTTATTGTACTTTAGGTGAAGGTTTACAGAGCAAACTAGCTTCTCATTAAACAATGAATACACATGTTGATTTGTGACATTGGTTGCCAACTCCATGACATGTCAACACTCTCCCCTTCTTGACCTTGGGTTCCCCATTACCAGCTCTCCTGTCCCCTCCTGCCTTCTTGTCCTTGCCCCTGGGCTGGGGTGCCCATTTAGTCTTGTTTTGTTTTATGGGCCCGTCTAATCTTTGCCTGAAGGGTGAATCTCAGGAGTGACTTCATTACTGAGCTACAAGGGTGTCCAGGGGCCATACTCTCGGGGTTTCTCCAGTCTCTGTCAGACCAGTAAGTCTGGTCTTTTTTTTCTTTTTTCGTGAGTTAGAATTTTGTTCTACATTTTTATCCAGCTCTGTCTGTGACCCTCTATTGTGATCCCTGTCAGAGCAGTCAGTGGTTGTAGCTGGGCACTATCTAGTTTTTCTGGACTCAGTCTGGTGGAGGCTATGGTAGTTGTGGTCCATTAATCCTTTGGACTAATCTTTCCCTTGTGTCTTTGGTTTTCTTCATTCTCCCTTGCTCCAGACAGGGTGAGACCAGTGGAGTATCTTAGGTGGCTGCTCACAAGCTTTTAAGACCCCAGATGCTACTCACTAAAGTGGAATGTAGAACATTTTCTTTACAAACTATGTTATGTTTTGAGCTAGATGTTCCCTGAGACCCTGGTCCCCACAGCCCTCGGCCCAGTAATTTGATCCCTTAGGGAGTTTGGATGTATCTATGGAGCTTCCATGCCCTTGCCTTGGACAAGTTGTGCTGGCTTCCCCAGTATTGTGTACTGTCTTACCCTTCACCAAAGTTACTGCCTATCTATTGTCTAGTTAGTGTTTTTCCCTCCCCTCCTCCCCTCCTCCCCTCCCTCATAACCATCAAAGATTGTTTCTTTTTGTATGTAAACCTTATCTTGAGATTTTATAGTAGTGGTCTCATACAATATTTGTCGTTTTGTGATTGACTTATTTCACTCAGCATAGTGCCCTCCAGATTCATCCATGTTGTGAGATGTTTTGCAGATTCATCATTTTTCTTTATCATTGTGTAGTATTCCATTGTGTGTATGTACCATAATTTGTTTATCCATTCATCTATTGATAGGCACCTAGGTTTTTTCCATCTTTTTGCTATTGTGAACAATGCTGCAATGAACATGGCTGTGTATATTTCTATTCGTGTGATGGTTCTTATTTCTCTAGGATATATTCCTAGGAGTGGGATTGCTGGATCATATGGTATTTCTATTGAAATGTTCTTTTTAATGATGAATGAAACACCGTTCTCTTCAATTTGTTATTCTTGGCATTGGTAGACCATATGATTGTTTGATTCAAAATGGCCAATACTAGTCCATTTCAGCTCACTAAGCCCTAAGATATCTGTGTCAAAGTGTTCCATTTCATTTTTGATGACTTCCAATTTTCCTAGATTCATACTTTGTACATTCCAGGTTCTGATTCTTCATGGATGTTTGCAATAGTTTTTTCTCATTTTACATTTTGCCGCATCAACAAAAGCTTTATTCCATCCATGTTATTAAGTTGACTCTACTTTGATGAGGCAGCTTTTCCCCAGTCATATTTTGAGTGCTTTCCAACCTGAGGGGCTCATCTTCTAGCACTGTATCAGATAATGTTTTGCTGCTATTCGTAAGGTTTTCTCTGGCCAGTTTTTTCAGAAGTAGACTGCCAGGTCCTTCTTCCTAGTCTGTCTTAGTCTGGAAGCTCTGCTGAAACCTGTCCACCATGGGTGACTGTGCTGGTATTTGAAATACTGGGACATAGCTTCCAGCATCATAGTAACATGTAAGCCACTGCAGTATGACAAACTGATATCAGACAATTGCTCAAATGCAAGTTCAAGTTGAAGCTGAAGAAAATTAAAGTAAGCTCACCAGAGCCAAAATACAGCCTTGAGTATATACCACCTGAATTTAGAGATCATCTCAAGAATAGATCTGACACTTTGAACACTAATGACTGAAGACCAGACGAGTTGTGGGATAACATCAAAGACATGATACATGAAGAAAGCAAAAAGTCATTGAAAAGAAGGAAAGAAAGAAAAGACCAAAACGGATGTCAAAAGAGACTCTGAAATTTGCTCTTGAATGTGGAATAGCTGAAGTGAATGGAGGAAATGATGAAGTAAAACAGCCGAACTAAAGATTTCAATGGGTGGCTCAAGAAGACAAAGTAAAGTATTATAATGAAATGTGCAAAGACCTGGGTTTAGAACACCAAAAGAGAAGAACACTCTCAGCTTTTCTCAAGCTGAAAGAGCAGGAAAAAAACCCTCAAGCCTTGAATTACAATATTGAAGGATTCTATGGACAAAATATTGAATGACCCAGCAAGCATCAAAAGAAGATGAAAGGAATACACAGAGTCACTGTACCAAAAAGAATTGGTTGACGTTCAACCATTTCAGGAGGTAGCATATGCTCAAGAACTGATGGTATTGAAGGAAGAAGTCCAAGCTGCACTGAAGGCATTGGTGAAAAACAAGGCTCCAGGAACTGATGGAATACCAATTGAGATGTTTCAACAAATGGATGCAGCACTGGAAGCACTCACTCGTTTATGCTGAGAAATTCGGAAGACAGCTACCTGGCTGGAGGAGATCTATATCTGCGCCCATTCCAAAGAAAAGTGATCCAACAGAACATGGAAGTTATCGAACAATATCATTAATATCACATGCAAGTAAAATTTTGATGAAGATAATTCAAAAGTGACCGCAACAGTACATTAACAGGGAGCTGCCCGAAATTCAAACCAGATTCAGAACAGGATGTAGAACAAGGGATATCATTGCTGGTGTCAGTTGGATCATGACTGAAAGCAGAGACTACCAGAAAGACGTATACCTGAGTTTTACTGACTATGAAAAGTCATTTGACTGTGTGGATCATAACAAATTATGGATAATATTGTGAAGAATGGGAACTCCAGAACACTTAATTGTGCTCATTAGGGACCTGTACATACACCAAGAGGCGATTGTTGAACAGAACGAGGGGATACTGCCTGACTTTAAATCAGGAAAGATGTGCATCAGGGTTGTATCCTTTCACTATACTTATTCAATCTGTATGCTGAGCAAATATCTGAGAAGCTGGACTATATGAAGAAGAACATGGCATCAGGATTGGAGGAAGACTCATTAACACTCTGTGATATGCAGATGACACCACCTTGCTTCCTGAAAATGAAGACGACTTGAAGCAACTACTGGTGAAGATCAAAGACCTCAACATAAAAACAACAAAAGTCCTCGCAACTGGACCAATAAGCAGCATTATGATAAAGGGAGGAAAGACTGAAGTTGTCAAGGATTTCATTTTACACAATCCACAATCAATGACCATAGAAGCAGCAGTCAAGAAATCAAAGGACGCATCACATTGGGCAAATCTGCTCCAAAAGATCTCTTTAAAGTATTAAAAAGCAAAGATGTCACTATGAGGACTAAGGTACATCTGACCCAAGCCATGGTATTTTCTACCACTTCATATGCATGTGAAAGCTGGACAATGAATAAAGAAGACCAAAGAAGAATTGATGCCTTTGAATTACGGTGTCGGCAAAGAATATTGACTGTACCATGCACTGCCAGAAGAAGAATGAACAAATCTGTATTGGAAGAAGTACAGCCAGAACGCCCCTTAGAAGCGAGACTGGAGAGAATACATCTTGTGTATTTTGAACATGTTATCAGGAGGGACCAGTCCCTGGAGAACAACATCATGGCTTGGTGAAGCAGAATGTCAGGAAAAGAGAGGAAGATCTTCAACAAGATGGATTGACACAGTGGCTGCAGTAACGGTCTCAAGCATAGCACTGATTGTGAGGACATTGCAGGACCCAGCAATGTTTCATTCTGTTGTACATAGGGCTGCTATGAGTCAGAACCAGCTTGACTGCACCTAACAACTACAATAACTATATGCTAGAGTGTTATATAAAATTTATGGAATTTATTTATGCTACTTAAAAAATATTTATTGAGATATAATCTATATACCATACAATTCACCCATTTAAAGTTTACAATTCAGTGGTTTTTAGGATATTCACACAGTTGTATGACCACGACCACAATCTAAGTTTAGAACATTTTCATCACCCTCAAAAAATCGTGTATCCACTAGTACTTACCCTCAGTCCTAGGCAATGCTAATTTACTTTCTGTCCTTATAGATTTGCCTATTCTGGACATGTGATATAAATTAAATCATATAACATATGGTCTGTTGTGCATTAAATTTTCAAGGTTCATCCATGTTGGAGTATCAGTACTTCATTCCCTTTTACTGCTGAATAATATTCTATTGTATTAATATACCATGTTTTATTTATCAGTTCATCAGTTGGTGGACATAAGGGTTGTTTCCACTTTTCGGCTATTATGGATATCACTGCTATAAACATTCATCTACAAGCTTTTATATGAATGGAGGTTTTCATTTCTCTTGCGTATACAGCTAGGAGAGAATTTTCTGGGTCATATGGTAACTGTATGTTTAGCATGTTGAAGAATTTTAAAACTGTTTTCACAGTTGCTGCACCATTTTATCTTGTCGTCAGTAATGTATGAGTTTTCCAATTTCTCCACATCCTTGCCAACACTTGTTATTATCTTTCTTTTTGATTATAGATGTCCTAGATTTTGCTACTTTTAATGATAAATATATGGTGTTTACAACTCTTTGGGTTTTCAAAACAGAGTTTTACAAATAATAGCACAGAAAATTATCTACTTTGAAAATTGTTCTGTGCCTCAACAAAATGTTTTATTTTATAAAATTTAGTCTTTATAAAATAAAATGAAGTATAAGAACTTTTACAGCAAAAGAGTGAGTGAGATTGATCAACTTTGAATGACCTCTATGAATGAACATTAATTTGTCCGTGAACAAGTAACTTCTGGAACAGCAAGCTCTCAGTGTTCTGAGAACTGGGGCTGTTTGACAAAGCCTGAGCCAGAAGCTCACATTTGTTTGCCTGATTACCATGTGAGAAACAAGGGGCCAACACAACCTCTCCAAAGGCTTCCTCTTAAAAAATGAAAAATCTGACTGGCAGGAATGAGGAAAAATGCCAAGAGTAAAAGCAGGACTGGCCTTCTATTCTGAGACTGAATAATGACCTCTGGCTTAGGACATGAAAACAAGAGAGCTCTGTGTTGCTGGTGTTGCATACTACGGGCATACTTTGTCCTAGGCTAAGTCTCTCACTGCAGGTAACACCTGGAGGAAGGAATGAGAGACAAACTTCCGACATTTGTAAGTTGGAAACACACTGAAAGCAGAGTTCTAACCCTACCAGGCTTCACATCCTTATCAATCCTGGTTGTTATTGTTGTTAGGTGCTGTCAAGTGGGTTCCGACACACAGCAACCCAATGTACAACAGAACGAAACACTGCCTGGTCCTGCGCCATCCTCACAATCATTGCTATGTTTGAGCCCATTGTTGCAGTCACTTTGTCAATCTATCTTGTTGAGAATCTTGCTCTTTTTCACCAACCCACTACTTTACCAAGTATGATGTCCTTCTCCAAGGACTGGTCCCTCCTGATATCATGTCCAAAGTACTTGAGACGAAGTCTCTTCATCCTCACTTGTAAGCAGCATTCTGACTGTACTTCTTCTAGGACAGATTTGTTTGTTCTTCTGGCAGTCCATCGTATGGTCAATATTCTTTGCCAACACCATATTCAAAGGCATCAATTCTTCCTCTGTCTTCCTGATTCATTGTTCAGCTTTCGCATGCGTATGAAGTGATAGAAAATACCATAGCTTGGATTAGTCACACTTTAGTCCTCAAAGTGACATCTCTGTTTTTTAATACTTGCAAGAGGTCTTTTGCAGCAGATTTGCCCAATGCAATACATCCTTTGATTTCTTGACTGCTCTATCTGTAGACTTTGATTGTGGATCCAAGTAAAATGAGATCATTCACAACTTCAGTATTTTCTCCATTTATCATGATGTTGCTGATTGGTCCAGTTCTGAGGAGTTTTGTCTTCTTTAGTTGAGGTGTAATCCATACTAAAGGATGTAGTCTTTGATCTTCATCACTAAGTGCTTCAAGTGCTCTTCACTTTCAGCAAGCAAGGTTGTGTCATCTGCATATTGCAGGTTGTTAATGAGTCTTCCTCCAATCCTGATGCCATGTTCTTCTTCATATAGTTCAGCTTCTCAGATTATTTGCTCAGCATACAGATTGAATAAGTACTGTGAAAGGATACAACCCTGACACACACCTTGCCTGGTTTGAAACCACGCAGTATCCTCTTGTTCTGTTTGAGTGACTTCCTCTTGGTGTATGTACAGGTTCCTCATGGGCACAATTAAGTGTTCTGGAGTTCCCATTCTTCACAATATTATCCATAATTTGTTATAATCCACACAGTCAAATGCCTTTGCAGAGTCAATAAAACTCAGGTAAACATCCTTCCGGTATTCTCCGCTTTCAGCCAAGATCCATCTGACATCAGCAATGATATCCCTCATTCCAAGTCCTCTTCTGAATCCAACTTGAATTTCTGGCAGCTCTGTGTTGATGTACTGCTGTAATTGTTTTTGAATTATCTTCAGCAAAATTTTACTTGTGTGTGATATTAATGATATTGTTCAATAATTTCCACATTCTGTGGGTCACCTTTCTTTGGAATGGGCACAAATATGGATCTTTTCCAGTAGGTTGGCCAGGTAGCTGTCTTCCAAATTTCTTGGCATACATGAGTGAACGCTTCCAGCGTTGCATCCATTTGTAGAAACATCTCAACTGGTATTCTGTTAATTCCTGGAGCCTTGTTTTTCGCCAATGCCTTCAGTGCAGCTTGGACTTCTTCCTTCAATACCATCAGTTCTTGATCATATGCTACCTCCTGAAGTAGTTGAATGTCAACCAATTCTTTTTGGTACAGTGACTCTGTGTATTCCTTCCATCTTCTTTTGATGCTTCCTGAGTCATTCAATATTTTGCCCATAGAATCCTTCAGTATTGCAACTTGAGGCTTGAATTTTTTCTTCTGTTCTTTCAGCTTGAGAAATGTTGAGTGTGTCTGTCTCTTTTAGTGTTCTAAATCCATGTCTTTGAACCCTTCATTATAATACCTTACTTTGTCTTCTTGAGCCACCCATTGAAATATTTTGTTCAGCTCTTTTATTTCATCATTTCCCCCATTCACTTTAGCTGCTCCACGTTCAAGAGCAAATTTCAGAGTCTCTTTTGATATCCGTTTTCGTCTTTTCTTTCTTTGCTTCTTTTTAATGACTTTTTGCTTTCTTCGTGTATGATGTCCTCCATGTCATCCCACAACTTGTCTGGTCTTCTGTCGCTAATGTTCAATGTGTCAAATCTTTTCTTGAGATGGTCTCTAAATTATGGTGGGATATACCTGTGGTCATACTTTGGCTCTTGTGGACTTGTTTTAATTTTCTTCAGCTTCAACTTGAACTTGCATTTGAGCAGTTTATGGTCTGTTCCTCAGTCAGCCCCTGGCCTTGTTCTAACTGATGATATTGAGCTTCTCCATCATCTCTTTCCACAGATGCAGTTGATCTGATTCCTGTGTATTCCAACTGGTGACGTCCATGTGTATAGTCACCATTTTTGCTGTTAAAAAAGATATTTGCAATAAATAAGTTGTTGGCCTTCAGAATTCTATCATGCAATCTCAAGCATCATTTCTATCACCAAGGTCATATTTTCCAACTACTAATCTTTCTTCTTTGTTTCCAATTTTCACATTTCAATCACTAGTAACTATCAATACCTCTTGATTGCATGTTTGATCAATTTCAGACTGCAGAAGTTGGTAAAAACTTCAATTTCTTCATCTTTGGCATTAGTAATTGATGGGTAAATTTGAATAATAGTCATATTAACTGGTCTTCCTTGCAGACATATGGATATTATCCTGTCACTGACAGTGACATCAGGATAGATCTTGAAATGTTATTTTTGACAATGAACGTGACACTGCTCCTCTTCAATTTGTCATTCCTGCCATAGTAGACCATATAACTGTCTGATTCAAAATGACCAACACCAGTCCATTTTAGCTCACTAATGCCTAGGATATCTATCTTCAAGCATTCCATTTCATTTTTGACAACTTCCAATTTTCCTAGATTTGTATTTTGTACATTCCATGTTTCAATTATTAATGGATGTTTGCAGCTGTTTCTTCTTATTTTGAGTTGTGCCACATCAGCAAATGAATGTCCCTAAAGTTTTACTCCATCCAGGTCATTAGGATTGACTCTACTTTGAGGAGGCAGTTCTGCCCCATTCGTGATTGGAGTGCCTCCTAACCTGAGGGGCTCATCTTCTGGCACTATGTCAGACAGTGTTCCACTGCTGTTTATAGGGTTTTTGTTGGCCAGTTTTTTTTTTTTTTTTTAGAAGTGTATTGCCAGGTTCTTTTTTCCAGTCTGTCTTAGTCTGGAAACTCCTCTGAAACCTGTCCACCATAGTTGACTATGCTGGTATTTGAAATACCAGTGGCATAGTTTACAGCATCACAGCAATATGCCATTCACCACAGTATGACAAACTGGCAGATGAGTGGTGGACCAATCTTGGGCACACTTCAAAATGCTAGCTCTTCTTTTCATCTAATCTTTCCCATACTTGCCTGCATTCTAATATTGTTATATAGTCCTCTTGCTTGACCCAGGTTCACACTGCTCTCCCCCTCCCAAACCTTTCCTGTGTGCCCCCTGGAACATTCATTCCATATTAAATGCTATTATCTTCAGTCTTTTTATTGAACAATACTTCCAGCTCCTGCCTTAACTGAAATGAGGCTTTCACTGGAGGACACACTACTTCCTCAATAGCTTCTTAAGTAGAAGCTGCTCATTCATTCAAGTCTTAGGTACTACACAGATCAATATCCTTTCTGATCCCTTTACACTTACAACCAATTCCTCTTGTGAAGTTTATCCTGTACAGTGAAACCATTCTCTAACTCCAGATTAGTCATCTGTGACTTCTGGTCCCATGGCCATGTTCATGGGCTGCTTTGGCACTTGGCTTAGTATTCTCTCTACCCAGACTCCTTGCATTGTCTGAGTTAATACCATGTCTATGTGGACATTATCCCAGGACTCTATCGTCATAGTTATTTGACATTTTAAATTCTAGTGACTCTCAGCCATCTATCCAGGGCTATGTCTGAGCCTCATCATCACAAAAATATACCCATCTTTTAAATCTTATATTCTAATAACACTGTTTGCTACAATCCCCTATTTATCCGTTCTCTCTCTTACTTGTTCTGTACATGTTCTTTGCCCTTGTTCTGGACCTACTTTGTCTCAAATGAAAGTGTAGAATAGTGGAAAAAAGTGAGGCTTTGGTTACATTTTGCTGCGTTTAAACCCATGTTTACTCTTCATTGGCTTTCTCAATTTTTATCATCTTTGTTGTTTAGAGTTTGTCTTTGAATAATCTTTTTTTTTTTTTCAGGAAGAATCACTTTTGGGTCTTTGCATACCTGAAAATTCTTTTCTGTTACTTTCACATATGCCATGTTTCCTGTGCATAGATTTCTTTCCATTTTCTTTTTCCCAACAAAACTCAGAAAAAAAAAAAAAAAAAAAAAGGAAACATTACTTCACAGAACTTACTGTTGTGGAGGAGTGTCTGGAGCCAGACTGAGTTTTCTTTCATTGTACAGGCAGTCCCCAGGTTATGAATGAGATTTGTTCCTAAGTCTGTCTTTAAGTTGAATTTGTAGGTAAGTTGGAACAGGTACATACGGTTCTTATTTAGCGTCAGTTAGTCAAATGTTTTCCACCACTTGTCAATACCAGCAGGGTCATCCATGGTGGACAGGTTTCAGCAGAGCTTCCAGACTAAAACAGACTAGGAAGAAGGACCTGGCGATCTACTTCTAAAAAAATTGGCCAGTGAAAATCTTATGAATAGCAGCACAACATTGTCTGGTATACTGCCAGAAGATGGGCCCCTCAGGTTGGATTGTGAGGACAGCGCAGAGCAGGCGGTGTTTCATTCTGTTGTACATAGGGTGTCTATGAGTCAGAATTAACTTGACGGCACCTAACGACAACAGTCAAATGTTTGTCCTAGCATATAGTATATATTTTATCTTTCTATGCGTATAAACACTTAAGAGACACTTCCAACCCGCACAGTGTTTTCATGAGCATCACAAAGTTATGACGAACCACTGTATGTATTTAACTCAAATTTTTAATTTAACAGGATTTATGGCAGTCTGTTCTTAAGTACGAGTTGTTTGTAAATCAGACCTTCATAACCCCGGGACTGCTTGTACTCTAGTGCTCTAGAGTAGTTAGTGTTTTTCCCGTCTAATTCTTTTGGTTCCTTTAGGAGACTCCACGTAGTTCTACTGAGCCTGTCAGTCATGAAGCCACGCAACTTCCCACCTCCACCTTCCATAACCCAGACTGGTCAGTTGGAGTGTCACATCCACTGGAGATAGTGGTTGCTTCTCAGGTGGTAACTCAACCAGAGTCAATCATATCTCCCCTGGGATTGATATAAGGAGTTGGGGGATATAACTGTTTGTGCTAGGTTTGGTAAGTGAGAGAATATAAGCCTAGGATTGCTGATCTCTCTCTCATGTAGATATGTCCCAAAAAGAGAGACAGAGAAACATGCAGAACGAAGGTAAGCAGAGGCACACAGAACTGAGACAGACAACCCTGATGATATCACTTGGAGCCTAGATTCAGCTGACATTGAGGCCAAATTCATCTTAGACTTCCCAGATTACATAAATCAATTTCTTCTTTCTTTTGCTTACACTAGTTTGAGATGAATTTCTTTCACTTGAAGTTGTGTTTGACCAGTAGTAACAAATCCACTTTTTTCCCCCTTTGAATGTTTGTAAGATTCTTCTCCTATCCACGAACAAATACAAAAATATCTGTAGAACTTGGTTAACTTGAGGGATCTCTTCAGTAGGTTTGCCTCAATCTGTAAAGTCAGAATAAGAAGGTTTTTCTTTATATCTTTGACTACTGCTTCTGTTCTATTTTTTCTCCATGTCGAAGATCCATCATCTATATTTGTCATCTTTCTTGCATTTAATCTTGTAGATCTTTTTCTCTGTAGTCTGAGATAACTTTCAACCTTTGTCCTACATATCACTGATTTGATTTTCTATATTGTATATTCTGGTCTTGAATACATCCAGTGAAATTTTGCTGGTATTATATTGTTTACTTCCCTATATTATTTCTGTGTTTAATTCAGATTTATTTTTTAAATGACTGCCCATTTCTCAGCCTCTACCTTTGAGTCTATAATTTTAACGCGTCTGTACTTTCTCAAATTTGTGGAAAGCACAAAGAAATTCTGACCTTTTCCACCTGAAGTTTTTCAAAGTTCTTTTTTTTTTTTTCCTGTTACAAATCCTTTTCAAATGCATATGCTTCCTCTGTAGAATATTTTCACAGACTCCTTTTTTCTTATATTTACATCTTCTTGAATAGGGAGAGGCTAGCTGTCCTTAGTGTTTACCCATAAACAGAGTACTGAATTATCCTTGTGTCTCCTGCCTACACATCTGACTGCTGTTAGAATTTTTTTTTTAAGGTTTTAAGCTGGTGGATTCACTGGTACATATTTACATTACCAGCAGATTAAGGAAAGTGAAGAAGAAATAGGATCCTGGGCTATCACATGGGCAAGAATTTAGTGTTTATCTTTCTCTTTCTTTGAAGCTATTGTGTTGGATGCTAACTTTTCATGCACAGTTCTTTACATGACATGGCTATGTCCTCTATTCTGCTGACCAATGCTTCAAAAAACCTTTTCTCATTGGGGAAAAGTGATGCAATTTCAGAGAAGACTTGCCGCACTGCCTACATCCTGTTTGGTGTAACAACAGCATGATTCCTGGGATCTCCTAAAATAGCTGCTTTTGAACATTGCTGACTCATAGCTACAAATCAATACAATTCCAAGGAGTGCTTCCTTTTTGTTCACTGCTACCCTCACCCAAGCCCTTGTTCTTCCAAATTCAGTATTAGTGGGGTTCTCCCAGGATATTGTCTACTTCTTTCTCATAAAGGGTCTTGAGCGTTGTTTTTAGGTGTTATCTTTCCATCTGGTTTCATCAAAATCATTGAGAAACCATACAAAAGAATTCTTTCTCAATTTTTAGCACTGTTGCAGGTTTTCTCACATTATTATTCATTTTCCCATTTCAATGAAGTTTTGGGAGGGATAGAGGAAAGTTAAGCTTCAATTTTCCAAATATCTCTTATATCCATCCTTTTCTTCCATTCCCACTGTTATTGCCTTATCAGGTATCTAATGAAGGAAACCTGGTTGTGCAGTGGTTAGAGCGCTCCACTACAACCAAAAGTTTAGGGGGTCAAACTCGCCAGCTGTTCTGCTGGAGAAAGATATGGTAGTCTGCTTTCATAAAGATTACAGCCTTGGAAACCCTAAGGGACAGTTCTACTCTGTCCTATAGGGTCGCTATGAGTTGGAATTGACTCAATGGCAATGGGTTTAGCTAATCATATCTCACCCTTTTTTGCAACAGTCCCCCACTGGATCTTCCTGCCTCTTTTTTGGCACCGTTGGCTCTCAGTTGAACAGTGACTTGGCTCCAAGGAGATATTTTCTTTTATTGGAATTGTGTTCAATTTAAAGTAATCCAAAACTCCTTTACTGTAGCTTCAGCAGATAACAAGAAGCCCAAAGGTGGTCATTTCAGGGCTGGTAGGTAGTCAATGATGGCAGCAAATCCAGGCTCCTTCTGCCTTCCTGCCCTATCATCTTCATTGATGGCTGCTACACCTCCAGGCTGTGCATGCATTCCAGATGGGGGGAAGGGGAAGAGGCAGAAATCTCCCATCTCCAAGAGATTTCTGCTTATATTTCTTTGGCCACTTCTAACTTATGGGAAGTAGGAAAATTGTGTCTTTACCTGTTACATACTCTATGGCAGAAGCAGGCAAAAAAGAAACAGTTTGGAAAATTTTGGAGATGAGACAGCTAAATTCTTTTTTTTTTTTTCTCCTTTTTTTATGAGACAGCTAAATTCTGGTGTCTGGCACATTCTTCATTCCCAATATCTGTGGTCAGAGGAAAAATCAACGGTGGCATATTGCAACTTCCCTAGCTCCACACTCATGGCCTCAGAATGCTGTTTTTATACAGAGGGCAAAAAAGAAAAAGAAAAAGAAAAAAGAGATGGATAGGGTGCCAAGTTGTGTTTTCTCATTTTTTCCATCATCTACCCACCTCCAAATCTCCGTCTCTTCAGATTAAGGGATGTTAGTAGTTTCACCCAAGTTTCCTCTACTTTATCTCACTACACTGTACAATTTTTTCAAGAACAACGGTATGTGGATTTCTTATATCTTGAGACAATAGTTGTTGAGGTTTGCACTATGAGGTTGCAACTTTTCCCTAGATTTTACATGAATTACTTTTGTTCAATATTTGTGCTTTCTTTCTTTTATTGTAGTCTATTTCAGGGAGTAGAGATTTGTACATTTATATTTATGTCACAAGTTTTCTCAGATATGTTTCTGCTTTTTTGATGAAGATGATTTTGTGGCCCTCAAATATTCAGGATCTTGTTTTCCTTATTTCTAAAGTAGTCCAACTATGCTTTCGTATTTCTTTTCTGCCATTTCCCTGGATATTCTGAATGCTTCTTGGCATTTTGGACCACTCCAGAATATTAAACAGCTTTTTCCATTTCTTTTGTGCATCTCAATGGCCACAGCAGGTTCACAGTTTACAGCACAACTGTGGAGAAGGTCATAGAATGCTAATGAGACATTTAGCAGAAAGTGTTCCTGCTTGACTTAAAAAAAAATTTTTTTTATTGCGCTTTAGGTGAAAGTTTACAGAGAAAATTAGTTTCCTATTTGATAGTTTGTACATAAAGTGTTCCGTGACATTGGTTGCATTCCTCTCAATGTGTCAGCACTCTCCCTGTTTCCACCCTGGGTGACCTGTTTCCTTTCTTCCAGATTTTCTTCCTGACTTCTCATTTTTGCTTTTGGGCAAATGTTGTCCATTTGATCTCATATAAATGATTGTTCTAAGGAACATGTTCCTCTCAGGTGTTATTGTTTATTTTATGGGGCTGTCTATCGTTTGGCTGAAAGGTGGTCTCTGAGAAAGGCTTCAGTTCCAGGTCAGAAGGATGTCTTAGGGCTCTAGTCCCGGGGGTTCCTCCAATCTTTGCCAGGCCAGTAAGTCTGGTCTTGTTTTGTTAATTTTAATTTTTTGTTCTATATTTTTCTCCCTCTCTGTCTGAGACTCTCTGTTGTGATCCTGGTTAGAACAGTGGGTAGTGGTAGCCGGGCACCATCTAGTTCTTCTGATCTCAGGAATGCGTAGGCTGTGGTTCATGTGGTCCATTAGTCCTTTGGACTAACTGCTCCTTTGAGTCATTGATTTTCTTCACTCTCCTTTGCTCCAGACAGGAAGACCACAATAGTTGTATCTTAGATGGCTGCTTACAAGCTTTTAAGACTCCAGATGCTACTCACCAAAATAGGAGAACAGGATGCAGAACATTGTCTTTATGAACTATGTTGTGCCAATTGACGTAGATGTTCCCTGACCTGTCTGACTTTTTGATAAAAACAAAATTGAATTGACAGAAGGAGAAAATGCATTTCTAACTTGATATAGAAACAGCCTCAAGTTAGAGATTTTATATTATATTTTATATAATATAGATTTTATATTTCAGAAGAAATAATATCATATTCTCATTGTCACTCACACATTGCTTTATGAATGAGTGGTGGATCATTATGGCATGAGTCATTAGATGCATTTCCTATTGAGTGTTTCTTTTGTAACATGATAGATTTTGAACATGCTTAATAATTATGCAGTAAAATATGTACATTATAATTATTCTGAAAATGTAAGAATAAATGGATATTTTGGGGATATATACTGCTACAGTTGTAATTCAAAAGAATTTTCATCCATGTACCTATAGAAATATCACTACTTATAAATTGCCCTGGTGGCAAAATGGTTAAAGCCCTTAGCTGCTAACTGAAAGGTCCATGGTTCAAATTTACCAGCTGCTCCACAGAAGAAAGATGTGGCAGTCTGCTTCTGTAAAGATTATAGTCTAGGAAACTCTATGGGGTAATTCTACTCTGTCCTATAGGGTTGCTATGAGTCAAAATTGCCTTGTCGGCATGCAACAACAACAAATATAGTATTACGTATTTTAGCTCTCCCTTTAGGCAGTGTCAAAAAGTGAAAAAAATCAGGTGATTGGGGGTCAGAAGCTCTGAGTGTAAGTTTTAGATCTCACACTTACTAGCTATGTGAACTCAAATTACTTGCATTAAAAATAAAATTTTCACAATATTAAATTTGTGTATGAACTCATAAGCTTTAGTTTTCAGTTCATGAACTGGGGAACGTCTGGTCTGGAAGTCAGACAAGAGTTCCAAAGCACTGTACAAGCGGAAAGCTTTTGTAACAGCAGACAAAAATGTATAAGGAGGCTATACTGGGCAATTTTTGGATTGGCTGATGGGCATTTTCTTTCCTTATTTGGGATTAAGGTGAAATTTTGAACCAGGTTAAACTCAACAGACAAGTCTCGACTGGCTTGCTTAGGTTTCCATTTCCAGGGGAGTCAATTGAATGACTGGGATTTTGGCTCCTGGGAAACTTAGGCATTTACAAGAAATAGAAACCTGAGTTTCTGTTTGCTGATGTGAAGCTCAGCACAAGAGACTCCATTTTGGGCCTACTTAGTTAGATTAAGGAGCCCTGGTAATGCAGTGGTTCAGAGCTTGGCTGCTAACTGAAAAAGTAGGCCGTGGGAACCCACAGCCTCTCCATGGGGGAAAAATGTGACAGTCTGCCTCCATAAAGTTTACAGCCTTGGAAACCCTATGGGGCAGTTCTACTCTGTCCTGTAGGGTTGCTATGAGTTGGCATTGACTCAACGGTAAGGGGTATGAGGGTATTAGTTAGGTTAACACTTGACATCTGACTCTTTTACTATCTCCAGATGACTATAGTTTTATACTTCACAGTATTATTGGAAGTATTACGTGGCATAGTGTAGCTTGTAAATTGCAAACTATTACATATGTTTTAGTTGGTGTTATTTAGAATGAAGCATAAAGTCAGGGAGAGTCTATATTGCTATAGATATCACTTGACTGTTTATTGAATTACTTTTTCAGGGCCTATAATTGACCACCTATAAAATACTGCAAATAAGGGAGTATTATAGTTTGAAAGTTTTCTCTTCCAGAAGCTGTACTCAGTTGCTTTCATATTGGGATATCATCTTTAAATATTCATGTGATTAATCATTAAGAAGATGAGCCTTGGCTATTGAGCACAAACTTATTAGTCCTAACTCAAAACTAGCTCAAACTAGTCAAAAAGTCAAATTTATTGGTTGACATGATCCAAGGAATAAATGAACTACCAAGACCCAGAAAAGACATGGATGCTGCTGAGCTGCAGAAAGTGCCAGAAGTGAGGACTCAAATGTTGTTAGGATCCTAGCATTCAACTCTGCTTTCATCTCTGTGTTAGTTTCTTTACTTTCCCTGAAAGCAGAAAACATGACTGCAAGTAAAATAAAATAAAATAACAACAAAACCTCCTAACATTTCCATCTAATGGCTTCATTCACATAAGGGGAAACAAAAATCATCACAACTGGACCGAAAAGTAACATCATGATAAATGGAGAAAAGATTGACATTGTCAAGGATTTTGTTTTACCTGGATCTGCAATCAGCAGCTGTGGAAGTAGCAGTCAGGAAATCAAATGACACATTGCATTGGGCATATCTGTTGGAAAAGACCTCTTTAAAGTGTGAAAAAGCAAAGATGTCGCTTTAAGGACTAAGGTGCGCCTAACCCAAGTCATGATATTTTCAATTGCCTCATATGCATGTAAAAGCTGAACAGTGAAGAAGGAAGACCGAAGAATAATTGATGCCTTTGAGTTATGGTGTTGGTGAAGAATACTGAATATACCACAGACTGCCAGAAGAACAAACAAGTCTGTCTTGGAAGAAATACAGCCAGAGCGTGCCTTTGAAGCGAGGATGGCGAGGCTTCGTCTCATGTACTTTGGACATGTTATCAGGAGGGACCAGTCCTGGTAAAGTACAGGGTCAGTGAAAAAGAGGAAGACCTTCAACGAGATGGATTGACACAGTGGCTGCAACAATGGGCTCAAGCATAACACCAATTGTGAGGATGGCACAGGACCAGGCAGTGTTTTGTTCTGTTGTATATAGGGTCACTATGAGTTGGAACTGACTCCATGACACCTATCAACAACAACAAATCCTAAAATCTCGAGGAAGAGAATCATTGACCAGCTTGGGTCAGATGTCCGCCATTGTACTAATTATCTGTGTCTGGGGGAAGAAACTATTTAAGAACCTAGATAATCCCAACATCGCCATGTAATAGGAGAAGAGGGGAAAAACTGGTCAGATAATCCCATAGATATTTAATATAATAAACTTCGTGTTTATTCTGTCTAATAACATTTCAAAATAGCCATTCTTTAGTCATTATATCAGTAGAAATATCTGCTGTCCCTAAATAGTCATCAATCACATACATCATTCTATGTAATCTGGTAGTGTGAATAATTTTAAAACCATTTGGTTTTATAGTCATCTCCTTGAAATAACACAGTTCTTGATGTTCTTCTCTTAACACATAAATCCATTTTATAGCCTTCATTTCCAACAGAAAACTCAATTAACAGATTGTTTATTTAAAAGCCCAGTTTCAATTGGGATCCTTCTGATTCAGGAAAGTTGGACAGGTTAAGATGTGTGTATCCTAGACTAATGCCCAGTGTTCTATAACATTCGTTTCATAAACAAGTACGATATTCTGCATGCACAACTTCTAGTACTTTTCCTATTCCTGTTTTGTGCTATGGTATTTTCCTTGTTTGGATGACACTTTCCAGAATATCATGAGTAATCAACCATCAATTCCAATCTTTTGACATCTATAGTTGTATGAATTTGAATGTGAGTTGAATGAGAGTCATGAAGGTAGAGGCGAGGGGAGGAAATTGATTTTTAGCTTCTTAAGAGTGCAATATCCATGCAACACATGGAAGGCTACTTGGTTTTCTGATTGATTTAAACCCAGGGTCTCTGAGCAAGGAGAGGGCAATAGCGGCAGTGATGAAGCATCTACTTATAGTCTTCCAAGATGATAGACTTCTTTTTAAAAACAGCAAATCACAGGTCAGCATGAGCCATTGATTATGATTCTCATTTTAGCTCAATAAATGTGATAATTAGTGGACATTCCTTCCTAAATCTGGCGGGAAAAAAAAAAAAACCTCTCTCAGACTTAATGTTCATTGTTGTTCTGAGTTTTTGTCTCTTGCTAGATGTTTTAGTGGGAAATTAGGAAAATCTGGGCTGGACTTCTGGCCACAATCTATCTTAATTAATTTTGATTTTTTTGCGGGAATAAACTCCTCTATGATAAAAACCTAAACAAATCAAATTTGACTTAAAGTCTTCCCTTGCCAAGACTGGAAAGAAGTCCAAAAGTATCCAGCAGTACCAGGGCACCAGGTCTTGCACATTCCAGAGAAAAAGGTGGAGGAGGTCATTAGTTTATCTGTGGTTACCTTTGAGATTTCAATATTCAGGTCTGCATGTCAATTCAGGGGTAAAATAACAGTTGAATGAAATGGAAGGCCAAAATTCTTACAGAGAATAAATTAATGCAAAAGCTAGATAAACTCTAGTGTTGCAGTTAGAGAATAAGATGCATTGAAGAATAATTCTCATTTGCAAAACAACTGATGGCTAAAACTCCTGCTATGTATGTGTGTATAGATAGATGCATGTTTACATTTGTGTATGATTTTCTGAGCTTATAATGTTTGCATGTCAGCAAAACAAACAAAAAAATAGGATTATCTGTGGAGCCAGGAAATAACACAAAACATTGCATTAAAAATGATCATGCATTTTCTGGTTCCTTTTTTTAGACATTTACATGTATATGATTATGTGTTTATTGATAAAAGAATGCAAGAATGAATGGTAACGAAAACGTTAATGGTGTTTATCTTTAGTTGGGGGTTTTCAGGTGAGTTTTACTTTTTTTTCTGTATAATTTTATGTATTGTCCCAATTCATTGTAATGACCGTGTATTAGGTGTATAATCAGAAAAAAAAATTAACTGTTTTTTTGTAATACCCCACTCCCAACGTCTACAATGCAAACAATACTACAAATAAACTAAAAGGCAAAAGACAAACTGGCAATACCCTTTTATAATGTACATGACAAATGGGTATTTCTTTAATATGCAAAGAGCTTCCAAATAAATCAACAGAAAAAAACCTGAAAACCCCAATATAACTTAGGTGAAGGACATGCATTGACAGTTTATTGAAAAAATATACAAGCAGTGAATATATGAAAAGATGGATTTGTTTAAATTAAGGAAATGGAATTAAATGAGAGTTCATTTTTTTTCACTTATCAGATTGAAGAAGTTTCAAATGTTTGAAAACAGTAAGCATATTTGTGGATTTAGGAAAACAGACATTCTTTATAGATATATAAATTGATGTGATGTTTTAGGAGTGAATTTTTCCATATCTTAAAACATTTCAATGCAAAATTTGGCTCAGCAGTTTCACCTCTAGGATTTTATCCTAAGCAAATACTTGGAAGAATATAGAAAGATAGCAGCATAAGGATGTCCAGTGCAACGTTTGTGTATACGTGTGTGTCAGCAAGACAAACAAGCTGGAGAAAACCTGTATAGCCTATATATCTTGCAAGGTGTTGATTAAATTATGTAAATTAATTTTGTATATATTCATAAAATTAAATGTTATATAGCAACTAAAAATGAGGTTTATCTCTGTACCTTTGAATTTTTTCCTTCCAATATTTTCTTATGAAAAATTGGAAACATATAGAAAGTTTAGAAAATTGTACAGTGAACACCAGTAAACTCACCACTTAGATGCTACAATTAATTTTGTCATATTTACTTTATCACTAAATTTTTTTAAAAAAAGGACTATGAATTCTTTTTGCCATTTAGTTAGTAAGAAATTAAAGGTCTCACAAAAGGAGCATATTAGAATAATGAAATAGTAAAATATTTTTTAAAAAATCCTCTGAAAGAGAAAACTAAATAGGATAATGAAGTCAATATAAGCAGCTGTTAGGAGTACAAAGTCCAATGCAATACAACACTATGCAAGAGCAGAGAAACCGACCCTCTGAACCATAGGAGGGGGTTCTTGCCTATTGTCCTCAGGGCTGAGGTCAAGGGAGGATTTTCCCAGAGCAGAGAAATTTCAGGGCAAGTAAGCTTTTAGCTCACATGAAAGGTCTGTATCTACCAGGCCCACTATGGTCTTCAGACCTTTATGTCTCAGTTTACCAAATTTTAGTGTGTATTAATCACCAGGGAGGAGTTCCTGAGTGGTGCAAACAGTTAAGGTCTCCACTGCTAATGGATAGGTTGGAAGTTTGAGTCCACCTAGAGGCACCTTGGAAAAAAGGCCTGGTGATCTACTTCTGAAAAATTAGCCATTGAAACCCTATGGAGCGTAGTTATATTCTGACACACATGGAGTCACCATGAGTCCGGGTGGATTCCAGAGCAACTGGTTTTTTGGTTTAATCACCAGGGAACCTTGCTGAAACATAATTTACCCTCTGGAACAGTATCTCTCTGTATGTACATGAAAGAGCTCACAGAAGTGTTATAAACCAGTTTGGATTTAGGCGAGGCTTAGAGAGGAGAGTTTGTTTTTGTTTTTTAAACTTCCCAGTCATCTGATTTAACACTGAGCTAGGTAAACCTTGATTCAAAAGAAAAGAGTTGAGGCCCAGAAATATGAATTTTTAGCAAGCACTACATCTGTGTAAAGAGACTATGGAAAATCTCATCAGTCAGGGGTCGACTGAGGAACAGACCATCAATTGCTTATACACAAGTTCAGGTTGAAGCTGAAGAAAATTAGAACAAATTCACAACAGCCAAAGTATGAAAGTGAGTATATCCCACCTGAATTTAGAGACCAACTCAAGAATAGATTTGATGCATTAACTAGTAACCGAAGACCAGACGAGTTGTGAGACGACATCAAGGACATCATACGTGAAGAAAGTAAAAGGTCATATGAAAAGCCAAAAAAGAAGGAGAAGACCAAAACAGATGCCTGAAGAGACTGAAACTTGCTCTTGAACATAGAGTAGCTAAAGTAAATAGAAGAAATGATGACTTTAAAGGGCAGTTTGAGAAGACAAGGTATTATAACTAAATATGCAAAGACCTGGAGTTAGAAAACCAAAAGAGAAGAACACACTCAGCATTTCTCAAGCTGAAAGAACTGAAGAAAAAATTCAAGCCTGGAGCTGCAATTTTGAAAGATTCTATGGTAAAATATTGAATGATGCAGGAAGCATCAAAGGAAGATGGAAGGAATACACAGAGTCACTCTACCAGAAAGAATGGTTGATGTTCAACCATTTCAGGAGGTAAACTATATGATAAAGAAAGGAGAGTATTGAAGGAAGAAGTCCAAGCTGCACTGAAGGCTTTGGCAAAAGACAAGGCTTCAGGAATTGACAGAATGCCAACTGAGATATTTCCACAAATGGATGCAGTGCTGGAGGTGCTCACTTGTCTATGCCAAGAAATTTGGAAGACAACTACCTGGCCAATCGACTGGAAGAGATCCATATTTTTGCCCATTCCAAAGAAAGGAGATCCAACAGAATGCAGAAATTATCAAACAATATAATCAATGTCACATGCAAGTAAGATTTTGCTGAAGATAATTCAAAAACCTTTGCAGCAGTATATCAACACAGAGCTGCCAGAAATTCAAGCTGGATTCAGAAGAGGACATGGAAAGAGGGATGTTATTGCTGATGTCAGATGGATCTTGGCTGAAAGAGAACACTAGAAAGATACTTATGTGCATTTATTGACTATGCAAAGGCATTCAACTGTGTGGATCATAACAAATTATGGATAACATTGCAAAGAATAGGAATTCCAGAACACTTAATTGTGCTCATGCAGAACCTGTACGTAGATCAAGAAGCAGTTGTTCAAACAGAATAAGGGAAGACTTCGAGGTTTAAAATCAGGAAAGGTGTATGTTAGGGCTGTATCCTTTCACCATACTTAGTCTGTATACTGAGAAAATAATCTGAAAAGCTGGACTATATGAAGATGAAAGGGGCATCAGGATTGGAGGAAGACTCATAAACAACCTGAGATATGCAGAAGACACAGCCTTGCTTGCTGAATGTGACCAGGACTTGAAGCACTTACTGATGAAGATCAAAGACTATAGCCTTCAGTAAGGATTACACCCCAACATAAAGAAAACAAAAATCTTCACAACTGGACCAATAAGCAACATTATGATAAACAGAGAAAAGACTGAAGTTGTCAAGGATTTCATTTTACTTGGATCCACAGTCAACACCCATGGAAACAACAGTCAAAAAATCCAACAACGTATTGCATTGGGTAAATCTGCTGCAAAAGACCTCTTGAAAGTGTTCAAAAGCAAAGATGTCACTTTGAGGACGAACGTGCGCCTGACCCAAGCTATGGTATTTTCAACTGCCTCATTTGTATGCATGCAAAACCTGGACAATGAATAAGGAAGGCCGAAGAGGAATTGAAGCCTTTGAATTATGGTGTTGGCAAAGAATATTGAGTATAACATGGACTGCCAGAAGAATGAACAAATCTGTCTTAGAAGAAGTACAGCCAGAATGCTCCTTAGAAGCAAGGATGGTAAGACTTCATCTTACATACTTTGGACATGTTATCAGGAGGGACCAATCCCTGGAGAAGGACATCATGTTAGTGAAATAGAGGGTCAGGAGAAAAGAGGAAGACCCTCAACAAGATGGCTTGACACAGTGGCTACAACAATATGTTCAAATGTAGCAACAATTGTGAGGGTGACACAGGACCGGGCAGTGTTTTGTTCTGTTGTACATAGGGTTGCTATGATTTGGAACCAACTCGGTGACATCTAACAATAACAACAACAAAATAGTTTGGTCCTGGGTGGGACCTAGAGAGAAAAGATTATTATTACTTTTTAACTTCTCAATTATTTGGCTTAACACTTGGGCTAGTCCCCTCTGTATAAACCTTCATCTAGGCTTCTGAAGGCATCTTTTCTGACCTCCTTCTGGGTCACTGGGGTCTTCTAGACATATGTGGTTTGATTCTTCAGTTTTCTAAGGGAGAAAAGTCTTCAAATCCTGTTTCCCTGATTTTCTTTGGAAGTTTCTTCCTACAGTTATCACAGAGTATTTGAATTCCCATCAATTTTCTTGTGACTTTTGTGGAATGTGCTGGTAGAACTGCAGCTGTTTCCTTGCCCTGAAGGATTAGTAGAGGGGCAAACTATTCGCAGTTGCTTTTACCCCACCTCTGACAGTTTTTTAACTTCCTGAGAAGGAACAATTTTAGTTTCTCATTCCTTTGCTACAGTGACAAGTGTTGAGAGTTCTTCCTTGTCTATTCTTCTTACCTTCTCTTTTCAGTGTTAGCTTGTCAATTTGAACTGAGGAATTTGCTTCTGTGGTGGCCCATCAGCTTTACCAAGTAGTGAGTAACATTTCTTGAGCTACTTCTTTGTACCAGGCATTGTGCTAAGTGCTGAAGACACAGAAGACAAAACAGATAGTGGCAGCCGAGTCTCCAAAGGACCTTGACAAATCCAGACTGAAAGCATCTTATACAATAAGAATAGCATTACTAAGGGCCTGGAAGTTTGTTAGTAGAATGGAAGAATACTCAGCTATAGTTGGGATACTGGTATAGTTGGTGAGAAATGAAAGATTCTTTGAAGACTTGGCTGCTACTGTTAAAAATCTGAACATTATTCAATAGGAAATTATTGCTTAATTAACTTTTTAAAATTAAGAGATGAGAACACAACATTTAATGTAAAAACACAATAAATAAAACAATGTTTCCATTTTCTATTGTAGTCAGTTAAGTGAGGGAAGTGTAGGAAAAGGTGATAAGGGTGGAGATAATGGTAAAAGGAAAAAAGGAAGAAATTCAGGTTGATAGATGGTCTCTTGCCTATCAGCCAAGAGAAAAGCTACATAGAGAAAAAAAGTTTGAGGACACATATCCTAAGGCCCTAGATTAGTAGGTGCTTAAGAAATAGTTCTTATTACATGAAAGACAGAGATAATTGTATGGGCAGAAAGATAAAAGGAAAGAGGCAGATACTCAGAAGTATAAAGAAAGAAAAATATTAAGAGAGACAACTAATGCAGATGGAAATGTGCATATTCAAGGAAGCAGTTTGGAAAGGAAGTTGCAGAAAGAAATAAGAAATTGGGACTCAGTGAGGCTGATAAGTTTATGACAAGTACCACCGAGCAAATGCTTCTTTGTATATACTATGTCTTAGACACAGTGTTGGGTATGTGATGTGCGCCTGTAGAAAATCACTCAACCATGTTGAGTTTCATCTCTGGAAAAAAAAATAAGAGTGTCGACAGGAGACAGAATTAAATGCAACACTGTAAAACGTTGAGAGCTAATGAAGTTAGGTTGTGGGTACATGGGACTCTTGGTGTATTATTTCCTGTGTTGAAGTGTGTGTTTGAAACTTTTCATAATAAAAACATTGATGATAATAAGCTGGTAAATAACTGAACAAAGGCCCATTTAATTTACTCTCCCCACACACAAAATCAGTAGAAATAAAATTGTCAAGACATGGCAGCAGATTGGATGTGGGAATCAAATGGGAGAAGAAGGTCATGTTGTCTCCAAGTGTTGGTGTCTTGGTGACTAAAATGATGGTTGTGTCGAATGGAAGAAAGTTAATAAGCTAAGTTTTTAACGTTGAAAGAATGCTCAAGGAAATATCTGTAGACCAAAGGAAATTTGTACAATATAGAATCAGAGTTTCACAAGAGGGATGAGACAGGAAGGGGCAGAAGGAGACAGGGCTGGGAGCCTTGAGTTAGAATCTTCAACAATGACGAAGGAGGAGGCTTGGATGGAAGCCTAGATGGAGGGTGTGGCTTGGATAACAGCTGAATTTGTTGAATTATCCAGCCACAATGTTCCTGGTGGAATGCTGACTTGTTGATCTCTGTAGAGTTTTTTTGCCTCCCAGGTGCTGGGCACAGTTGCTCAGAACAGCTCCTGCTGGGTAGGTCAAAGGGTCAGGGAGGAAGGAGGTCAGAAAAGAGAGCTAGAGATATAGGCCTCTGCAAAATGCACTTATTTTTCTTGGCAGTTGACAGGTGGACTAGATGAAATCTAGCTGAGGGCCAAGACAGGCAATATATTCTCTGAGCTGTGTTCTCACCATCCCCATAAGGTCCTCCCTTGTTTGTGGCATTGCCTCTCTATAATTTTGTTTTGTTTTGATTGCCATTCTAATTTAGTGCTTATTTACTGTATGATGATTTCAGGGAATAAGTATAATAGCCCACTCAACTAAAGTGCTTTTTGAAAATGACAAATCAGTTTACTTAACCAAAGAAAATTTTATACTGTTAAGAATTCCAAACATTTAGCACTATTTCTTAGGATTTGGAGGTGCCTGACTCATTAATTGAACTAGAGATAGATTTTATGACATCTGAAGTTAAGAAACAATTTTTTAAAATTTTATCTGCATGAAGAAAGATTCATAATGCAATGATTACTGATTGGTTTAGAAAATAATGAATCCATCTTATAACATGTTCATGGCAATAAACAAATACTATTTCACCATGGGGTCCAAGGAAAAATTAACATCATGTCCTAAATAAGCACCAGTTGTTTAGAACATCATATGAGGGATGGGAGAATTCAAGCTTAATGGATTATTATTATTATTATTATTATTTTGTAGAACAAATCTACAAAGAGAACATTATATCTATAAGGCACTAATATTTCTAAGATTCCACACACAGTAAGGCCAACGAACATAAAGTCAAGCCTTTCATTGGCTTTTGAATCATTCACATTAACTTGGAAAATAATAACACAGGGTAACTGAGAGACTGTGTCTAGATAGCTGAAATCAAAAGACTGGTTTGCTTCCTTTTCTGTTACTCCCTGCCCCCAAAGCATATCAACCAAGTTTCTCTTCTTTCATTCCTTTGCATCCAAGTTGTTATCAAATTCTCTTTTTTAAAATTACCATCTATTTCTTATGAGTCTTCAACATAAGTTGCAAACTTCAGAATGTGCTTGTAAGTAATAGGCTGAGCAGTTTACCAATAATGGCAAAAATTTATTGAATACCAGGCATTGTCCTAAGTATTTTACACACTATCTTAGTTATCTAGTGCTGCTATAACAGAAATACCACAAGGGGATGCTTCTCAAAGTATTTAAGGTTTGTTTTGAGATTAAAAAATTTATTAATGTTTCGATTACCATTTTGCTACAACTGCCTAAGAGTGTATAAAAAACATGTAGAGTCTAATGAATGATAATAAAGTATACAGCAGTATAAAAGCAACCAAGATCTCATAATAAAACATTGCCAACATCTCAGAAACCCCCTATGTCCTCATTCCTGAGCACAACCTTCTCCTTTCTTTCTAGAGGAAACCTATATCCTGACTTTTGTGATAATAATTTTTTGCTTTCTTTATGTTTTACTACTTACGTATGCTTTTCTAAATACCATCGTCAGGTTTTGTCTGTTTTAAAACTTTATATGGTAGGATTCATACTATATGTATTATTATTTTGTGTCAGCTTTTTTTTTTCTCAGTCAGTGTTATTCTTGTAAGATTTATCCATGATGCTATGGCCATCTATTGTTGATTCATGTTCTTTCATTGTAATATGGTATTCCATTGTATGAATATGCCACAATTTCCTTATCCATTTTACTAATGACACGTATTGGAGTTGATTCTAATTTGAAGCAATTGGTAACATGTTTCCTATTGCACATGTGCATGAGATTTTCTACAAGGAGCCTATCAGGTCATAGGATGTATCTAGCTTCAACTTTGATAGGTAATGCTGATCAAATTTCCAAAGTGGTTATACTAATTTACACTTCTACCAGCATATATGAGATTTTCTGCTGCTCATATATTGTTGGAAATATGTTATATGCCAGGCATACTGTTTTAGTTGCTGTAAGAGCAATGAACCAACAGACAAAATTCTGTTCACAAGAACCTACATTCAAATGATTGAGGCAGTAAGGGCCATATGACATTGTGTACCAGAAATCAATAAAATCTGGCTGAAGACCATTTCATAAATTTAAATGTAAGAATAAGAACAAGTGATTAACTGTTGACCTTACTCAGTGGTCCACCTGAACTCAGAACTAATGGAACAAAAATTGCCAGAAATATAAATCTGTTTGAGATTCCATCCAGTTGAATTCAGCAAATGCCTACTATGTACCAAGATCTTTGACTGCCTCCTGAAAGAGAGACTAACTTGGAAGCGTTTGATTTGATTACACTCAATAAGAATTAGTTGGACGTATGTGTGAGGCACCAAAGGATATATGAAAGATTGGAAACATAGGACCCTTGCCTTCATGGTAGCAACAATGTTGAATACTCGTAACTATAATACCAGAGAATACTCAAAACTATAATACAAACTTATGATAAGTGCCATAGTTGATATAAATGAAGTGCTATGGGGTTAAAAGAAGCCAATATCACACTCAGATGTGGGAATCACTGAGTCTTCATGAAAGAGATAGCATTTGAGTTGATTCTTTTAGATGGACCACATTTTAATTTGGGAGGATGCTGGTAGGTTCCAAGGAGGATGGAACAGCTTGGTGTGCCCTGTTACCATCAGTTCAGATAGTGGGCGCATATTTCCTCCCTGTTTCCAGCGGGAACAAGCTGGTGTGGTCATTTACAGTACTTCAGTGATTTCTATTTTCTACTTGAATTTCTTGTTCAAATGACCTATTTACCTTACTACTCTGGGTAACACTCTACCTAGAGATGTCTGCTAGTTGGAAATGAACAAACAGCAGCTAGATATTTCTTATCTCTAATGGATGATCTGCAAATCCCTTAGCGCTAACATTTTGTGTGCAATGAATTTTAAAAAATGAATAAAAGGAACAGAAAATAACGGACACCCATATCCAGGTGCTTTGTGAAAACATCATGTTATTAGTCTATCAAGGTAACTCTAAGTGTAGGATATGCAATTTGAATGCGGTTGACACAGAACTGTGTGTGCCTTCTCCCTTACTCAGACTGCATTGTGTGACAAATGGACTTGGGAAACCACTGAGGTTTCTCACCTCTCAACGTGTTAATCTCCGCTATAGTGATATTCTTAAAAAATTGTTTTCATCAAGATGCTCCTCCACACAAAAGGCTTAAATTAATCTGAACTGCCTACTGAAGCCATCTCTCCTTTTTTGGTGCTCTGGGTGCTCAAAATCATAACGGTACCATATCACAAACATCTTTGTCTTCTTTCCTCTAAGGAAGTTTCCTTTCCTTTCTCTTTCCCTTTCCTTCTCTTCTCGCACTCCCCTTTCCTCTTTCCTTCCTTTTCTCCTCCCCTCCTTCCCTGTTTCCTTCTTTCCTTGATAAACAAACATTTATTAAGCAATTATTTTATACCAGCCACTATTCTTTCCTACAAACTCATTACTTGTTATAAGGATGTTGCTGTGTACACTGCTATTGTATCTCAACGTGCTCTTAATAAAAAGAAAAACATTCTCTCAGGTTCCATGGCTGAGTGATCTGCTGAGCAACTGATTTATTTTTTTATTTCATGGGCATTTAGTATTATGTCATTGTTTTTGCCTTGGCTACAAAAATATCAATCAAAGCTGTCATCTGTTTCTATCAGTATGAATCACATTTGTGGGCTTATATTCTATTTACTTACCTTTTCTTAACTCCATCTTTTGGTTTTTTTTTCTGACCTTAATCTATTTTTCTGACTTTAGTTTTTCTTCCATCTCACCCTGATTCTCTCACTTAAAAAACAAAAAAAAAAAACAAAAAAAAAAACACGTTCATTACACTATTAATTTCACTTGAAATCCTTTTAGGAATGAGGTGAGATATAAATAAATAAAATTTGCTAAAAGACAAATTAGAATAAGATTATACACACAAACACATAAATAATAGCTAACACTTCTGAGTGCTTACTATATCCCAGGACCTGAGTTATGCAATGTATAGATATTTTCTCATAAATCCTCACAATAATCCTATGTGGTTGGTCCTATTATTTCTTGTAGTTTTCAAATAAGGAAACTGACCCTTAGAGAAGTTAATTAACTTGCCCAAGAGCACACAGTCAGTAAGAAGAACTGCAGAACTATCAGCTATGTAAAATAAAATATGTTGCATAAGAAAAAGACTGAAGGGATACCCTTTTTTTACCACTCCTATTTAACATTGTACTGGAAGTCCTAGCTAGAGCAATAAGGCAAGAAAAAGAAATAAAGGGCATCCAAATTGGTAAGGAAGAAGTAAAACTATCCCTATTCATGGATGATATGATACTGTACATAGAGAACCCAAAAGACTCCACAAGATAACTACAGGAACTAATAGAAAGATTCAGCAGAGTAGCAGGATACAAGATAAACATACAATAAATCAGTTGGATTCCTATACACCAATAAAGAGAACTATGAAAAGGAAATGAAGAAAGCAATACCATTTATAATAGTCCCTAAAAAATAAAATGCTTGGGAATAAATCTAACCATGGACGTAAAGACCTATACAAAGAAAACTACAAAACACTGCTGCAAGAAACCAAAAGAGACCTACATAAATGGAAAAACATACCGTGCTCATGGACAGGTAGACTCAACATTGTGAAAATGTCAATTCTACCCAAAGTAATCTACAAATACAATGTAATACCTAACCAAATAGCAACAGCATTCTTTAAAGATATGAAAAAACTAATCATTAACTTTATACAGAAAGGAAAGAAGCCCCGGATAAGTAAAGTATTATTGAAGAAGAATAAAGTAGGAGGCCTCACACTACCTGACCTCAGAATCTACTATATAGCTACAGTAGTCAAAACAGCCTGGTACTAGTACAACAACAGACACATTGACCAATGGAACAGAATTGAGAACCTAGAAGTAAATCCGTCCACCTACAGTCACTTGGTCTTTGATAAAGGCCCAGAGTCCATTAAATGGGGAAAAGACAGTCTTTTTAACAAATGGTGCTAGCAAAACTGGATGTCCATCTGTAAAAAAAAGAAACAGGACTCATACCTTACACAATACACAAAAACTAAATCAAAATGGATCAAAGACCTAAATATAAAACCAAAAACTATAAAGATCATTTAAGAAAAAATAGAGTCAATGCTACAGGCTCTAATACACCCCATAAATAGGATACAAACCATAACTAACCATACACAAACACCAAAGATAAGCTAGATAACTGGGATCTTCTAAAAATTAATCACTTATGCTCATCAAAACACTTCACCAAAAGAGTAGAAAGAGAACCTACGGACTGGGAAAAAGTTTTGGCTGTGACATATCTGACAAAGGTCTAATTTTTAAAATCTATAGGAAAATCCAACACCTCTACAACAAAAAGACAAACAACCCAATTAAAAAATGGGCAAAGGATATGAACAGATACTTCACCAAAGAAGACATTCAGGTGGCTAACAGACACATGAGGAAATGCTCGTGATCACTAGCCATTAGAGAAATGCAAATTAAAACTACAATGAGATACTATCTCACCCTGACATTACCAGTACAAATAAAAAAAACAGAAACTAACAAATGTTGGAGAGGCTGCAGGGAGATTGGAACTCTTTTAAGAGACATCACACGAATAGACATATACACAATCATGTTCACTGCAGCATTATTCACAGTAGCAAAAAAGATAGAAACAACCTAAGTTGTTGTAAATGGGTAAGCAAACTATGGTACATACTCATGATAGAATACTATGTAACAATAAAGAACAATGATGAATCTACCAAACATCTCACAACATGGATGAATCTGGAGGGCATTATGCTGAATGAAATAAATCAATCACAAAAGGACAAATACTGTATGAAACCACTATTATAAAAACTCATGAAAAGGTTTACACACAGAAAGAAACAATCTTTGATGGTTACAAGGGAGGGGAGGAGTGTGGAGGGCCAAACACTAACTAGACAATAGGTAAGTGGTAATTTTGGTGAAGGGTAAGACAGTACACAGTACTGGAGAAGTCAGCACAACTTGACCAAGGCAAAGTCATAGAAGATTCATAGACATATCCAAACTCCCTGAGGGACCAAGTTACTGGGCTGAGGGCTGGGGACCATGGTCATAGGGACAACTAGCTCAATTGGCACAACATAGTTTATAAAGAAAATGTTCTACATCCAACTGTGGTGAGTAGGGTCTGAGGTCTTCAAAGCCTGAAAGTGGCCATCTAAGATATGTCTACTGGTCCCACTCCATCTGGAGCAAGGGAGAATGAAGAAAACCAAACACACAAGGGAAAGATTAGTCCAAAGGATTAATGAACCACAACTACCACAGCCTTCACCAGACTGAGTCCAGCACAACTAGGTGGTGCCTGGCAACTACCACCGACTGCTCTGACAGGGATCACAATAGAAGGTCCCGGACAGAGCTGGAGAAAAACGTAGAACAAAATTCAACTCACCAAAAAAAAAAAAAAAGTAGTCTTACTGGTCTGACAGAGACTGGAGAAACCCCAAGAGTATGGCCCCCATATGCCCTTTTAACTCAGTACTGAAGTCACTCCTGAGGTTCACCCTTCAGCCAAAGATTAGACAGGCCTATGGAAAAAACACATGTAGTTCAACCATGTATACCAGACTAAATGGGCACACCAGCCCAGGGCAAGGATGAAAAGGCAGGAAGGGACAGGGAAGCTGGAAGAATGGAAATGGGGAACACAAGTTTGAGAAGGGAAGAGTGTTGACATGCCACAGGGTTGGCAATCAATGTCACAAAACACTCCCTGAGGGACTGAATTGCTGGGTGGAGGGATGTTGGGACCATGGTCTCGGGGAACATCTAGCTCAGTTGGCATAATACAGTTTATAAAGACAATGATCTACATTCTACCTTGGTGAGTAGTGTCTGCCCTCTTAAAAGTCTGTGAGCGGCCATCTAAGATACTCCACTGGTCTCATCCCTTCGGGAGCAAGGGAGAATGAAGAGAACAGGATACAAGGAAAAGATTAGTCTGAAGGACTAATGGAACACAGCTACCAAGGCCTCCACCAGACTGAGTCCAGTACAGGTAGATGGTACCCAGCTCCCACCACTGACTGCTCTGACCAGGATCACAACAGAGGGTTCTGGACAGAGCTGGAAAAGGATGTAGAACAAAATTCTAACTCACAAAAAAAGGACCAGATTTACTGGCCTAAAGGAGACTGGAGAAACCCTGACAGTATGACCCCCAGACACCCTTTTAGCTGAGTGGTGAAGTCATCTCCGAGGTTCACTGTTCAGCCTGGGAGTGGACAGCCCCGTAAAACCAAATGGGACTAATGAGGTACAGCAGTCCAGGGACAAAGGCCAGAAGGCAGAAGGGGACAAGGAAGCTGGTGATAGGGAACCCTAGGTTGAGTAAGGATAGTGTTGATGTGTTGTGAGATTGTTAACCATTGTCATAGGCAACATGTGTAGTAACTGTTAAATGAGAAACTATTTTGTTCCGTAAGCCTTCATCTTAAGTGAGAATAACAGCACAATTGGAAGAGTGTAGTCGATGTCACTGAACTGTGCATGTAGAAATTTTTGAAATGGTGTATCTTTGGCTATGCGTATTTTCACCAAAAAGAAAAAGGTCGAGAAGGAAGAGAGTTGACATGTTGTGTGGTTGTTAACCGATGTCATAAAACAGTATGTGTACTACTGTTTCATGAGAAACTATTTGTTCTGTAAGCCTTCACCTGAAGTACAATAAAAAAAAAAATAAAGAAAAACATTATGTGTATTAATTGTTTAATAAGAAACTAATTTGCTCTGTCAACTTTCACCTAAAGCACAATTTAAAAAAAAAAAGGGGGGGGGGGAGACTGAATGGAATACCACACCTCTAAATTGCGAGTTTGTGGTAGGGATTGCTATTTTTCTGTCATTTCCTGAAGTTTTACCAGTATATTACTTTTAATTAGGAGGTAAAAAATATAAATATGAACACACTAACCCGACCAACCATTTTAAAATAATGTTATATTGATAATTTCCCACAATACTGGAGTAATGAGCTGTTCAATTATTTGCAATTATGTGCCCTTCTCTTCTCTGTCTCCTTCTACACTGCTCCGATCATTTCCTTTTGAATACTCCAACCATCCATAACTGAAATTATATAAGTTTCTCTCTTGTGAAGGTCTCCTCCAATCTGTCCTTAGCTTAATGATCAACTCTAAGCAGAGGGGGAATGAAGAATTTTTCCTGCTTAGATTTACAAGGAGGCTTGTTATCAATGAGGTGGAGAGATAGGGAGATGTGTCTACATAGTGCAAGAGGCAGAGCTGTTCTGTGAGCTGATACTAGGGAAGCCACACCAAACATACTGCAGTACTGCAGACAGATATTGATCCAGAAATAACACACAAGCTTAACTGCCACCACAAGTAATCTTTGGGTATTTTTAAAAGTTAGCATCCTGTTCACTTTTTAAAATAATGTTGTATTGTTATTGTGATTTCCAACTTATAGCAACCCCATGTGAAAGAGTAGTAATGCCCCATGGGGTTTTCTGGCTGTAATCTTCACAGGAGAAGATCGCCAGGTCTTTCTTGTCTGGAGCCTCTAGGTGTGTTCAAACCACCAACCTTTTGGTTAATAGCCGAGCGCTCAACCGTTGTATCACCAGGACTCCTTATTCTTATGTTAGAGGAGGGGAAAATAGTAGCACCTTAATATTTTCTGGGGAAAAAAAAGAGTTTTATGAAGAGGCATTATGGTGTAAAGGAAAATAAATTGAACTGAAATCAGTACCAAATATCACCATTTATTATTTATGAGACATCGGTTAGGAGCCTTATGCTAGTTGAGTCTCAGTTTCCTCATCTATAAAATGAGGTGATGATATAACTTTCCTACCTGCTTCACAGAGTCGTTCTGAGAATCCAATGGAATAATGTATGTTATAATCTTTAAAAACCAATACGAATGTAAGTCCTTTTTGTTTTATTTTTCACCGAAAATATTCCCGTATCACTGCATGCCAGAGGTGAATTTTCCTAACAGTATTGTGGCGCAGTGGTTAAGAGCTATGGCTACTAACCAAAAGGCCAGCAGTTCAAATCCACCAGCTGCTCCTTGGAAACTAGATGGGGCAGTTCTACTCTGTCCTACAGGGTTGCTGTGAGTCGGAGTTGATCATAGGCAACAATTTTTTTCTAAATAATAAAAAACTCTCAGGCATTTGAACTTCATCCTTGAATGTTTCCAGCCTTGCCAGTCTTCTCATCTAGTGGGATAGACACAGCAGTGAGAGAAATTAGCAGAACAATCATTGCAACATTTATAACGTATCTGTGTCCTGAGCTCAAACCATTTGTTTTTCTATTTCTGCTTCATCTTTTTTTTCACTCACTATGTGATCAGTTATTTCTTAGCTTTGAAAAAGCGAGGAATGTGCTCATTCCTTTTTAGAGATTTCTGATTTGCCATATTTTAGGAAACAGAAACAAGAAGAAGCTGTTAGTGGACCTGTAGTGATACCGGCAGATGTGCTCAGTGTTCTAAAAAGAAATAACACAATCTATTTCCGGGATGGAAGGGCCTTGTTGCCTTTTGCTGCTACTGATGCCCAGGACTGCATAGCAGTGGGGGTGGCAGAAGACAGGAGAGGCAGCAGCAGTGACTGGTTGAGATGGCCTGTAAAGGAAGTGCTTTGGCCACAAAGGAGAAACCTCTGGAGCCATCCAGGAATTTCGTTGGAAACCAAAAGAGCTGGGGAGGAGGAGGTAGGCAGGAGCAGGACTGAGGTTCCAGGAACTGGACTCATGAGGTCAGTGGCGTCACTAGGGTTGGCGTCACCCAGTGCTGGTGACTCATGATGTCACTCCTTCCATACTAATTACCACAATATTGTAGCTAACACACCAGAAAATTTGACAAAATCTGCCACTGTAAAAACACCGGCTACAACAAAAATGTGCGCTGTGGCATGTGCAGATGAAACCAGGTGATTCGAAGCGTCATTGTAATTGAGTAATAATGGTAGCTCTGAATGGAGCACATGAGAAGATTCAAAAAGTAAATTAGCAAAGATTTTTACACTTGTAGGTGTATTGATACATGTAAGCTGGGCTGACAAAATTTTTTCTTTGTTATAAGTAACTACAGGAATACTTTTATAAAAAAAAAATGAATTTCTGCTGAAACACTGCACAAAAATTTTATAGTCAGATATTTTGGTATCACCCCCTCTGACATTGTCACCCGGTGCGGTCCACAGCCCCTACACCTCCCCTAGTGATGCTACTGTGTAAGGTTATAGTCAGAGGTGATTGGTTTTGGTTGTGCTTGTTCATCCAAATCCATAGATGGTCGTATCTTAGGTTTGTGATCTGTTATGCTACAGAATCATGCATGTATTCATTGGGAATGTAAATAAATATTGAAGAAATAATGACTGTTCCCATAAAGGGGTTTGGAGGCCAAGCTGGTCTCTCACATTTTATATATGGATATTTATTATGTTGATCAGTGTTCATTGGAAAAAATTTCACATGGCAATGCAAAAGAAACCATTTGTAAGCCCACAATGCACAGAATTAGTGGTCACTGAGTTACTGTAATACATGGGGAAATGTTCAGCTAATCATTTTTTTAACACAGCTTAAAATGTGCCCCCAACCAAACAATCTAAACAGTTTAGACATCATCATAAACCATTTTGTGAAGCAGTATGCCATAAAAACTAAAACTTTTTCTTAAAGGAAAAGGCTGCTGGAAAATTAACAAATCTTCAAGGCTTCTCTTAAAGATCGTCACTTTTCCCATTTATATTTAATACTAAAGAAGGAAATAATCAAGTAAAGGAATTAAGTCTATTTATTGAGAGTATGGGTTGCAGTGAGTTAGAAGCAACACAACAACAATGAAAAGCATGTAGGTTTACGTCCATTATAGTCCAAAAGCCTTGTTATGCTGATTGCCTTTTAATTACTTAGGCCATTGGTGTTTATCCTAATCCTTGGACCTTCTAATTATTTTTGATAGGAGAATGTGTCATTTAAAAGAAGGAGAATAAAGGCAAAAGCAAGGTAGAAAAGCAAGAAGTAAGGAGTATTTCAAGTTTATAGTTTTATTATTTCCAATGTATGTTTCTTAGTCTGACAAGGTACAGAAGACTGGATTGTACAGTTACGGTGGTTTAAAAACATATCCATGATTCTTTGACACTCCTCCCATCAAAAGGTAGATTCAATGTCACCCCCCCTTGAATCTTATCTTAGTGATTCGCTAGTAATGAGTAGAATGAAGTAGAAGTGAGGCTCTGTGACGTCCAAGGTTACATCAGAAAAGGCCGCGTGGCTTCTGCCTGGTTCTCTTGGGATTCTCGCTTTAGTAGACCTAAAAGTCTTAGACTGGGTTCTCTAGAGAAGCAAAACCAGTGAAGCATGTATATATACATACATATGTTCATACATACATACATATATATATATATATATATATATATATCTTGAGTTGATTTCGACTCATAGCAACCCTATAGGACAGAGTAGAACTACCCCAAAGGGTTTCCAAGGAGCAGCTGGTGGACTTTTCAGTTAGCAGCCGAGCTCTTAACCACTGTGCAACCAGGACTCCACATATATATGGAAATGGCCTACATGGTTGTAGAGGGTGGAAAGTCCCAAGTCCATGGGTCAGGCTGGAGACTTCTCCTGACTCATGTAGCTGCAGGGGTGACAAACCCAAGATCAGCAGGTCAGATGGCAGGCCTCTGGCTCACAGGCAGTGGAGGCTGATAGACCCCAAGACTGGCAGATAAGACAGCAGGTCACTAGCTCACAGGCTGCAGAGGCTGATGAATCCCAAGATTGGTAGGTAAGCTGCTAGCTCCAGTACCAAGAATTAGAGGTCAGATGCAGGATCCAGAGCAAGCAAAAGCCTGAGAGCTTTGCCAGAAAGTACACATATATTGTAGGCCATACCTCTAAGTAAACTGCCTTTCAACTGATTGGCTGCTCATAGCAGATCTCATCACGGAGGTGATTACATTATATCATATCTCATTACAGAGGTGATTACATTGCTACATAGCTGCAAAATTACATCATAACTACCAAACCACTGAGAATCATGGCCCAGCCAAGTTGACACACAACCTTAACCACCACAGTCCACTCCTTGTCAACTTGGCATCTGTACGCATCTCTCCAAAACCACATACAATCTCTAAATAAAAAGCTATAAAGTCATACTTGTGCCTAACACCATACAACTAATGGTATTGAAGGAAGAAATCCAAGTTGCACTGAAGGCATTGGTGAAAAACAAGGCTCCATAAATTGATGAAATACCAATTGAGATGCTCCAACAAATGGATGCAGCACTGGAGGTGCTCACTCATCTATGCCAAGAAATTTGGAAGACATCTATCTGGCCAACCAACTGGAAGAGATCCATATTTGTGCCCATTCCAAAGAAAGGTGATCCAATGGAATGCAGAAATTATTCAACAACATCATTAATATTACACGCAAGAAAAATTTTGCTGAAGGTAATTCAAAAATGGTTGCAGCAGTATATTGACAGGGCACTATCAGAAATTCAAGCCAAATTCAGAAGAGGACAGGAAACAAAGGATATCATTGCTGATGGCAGATGGATCTTGCTAAAAGCAGAGAATACCAGAAAGATGTTTATCTATGTTTTATTGAATATGCAAAGACATTCGACTGTGTGGATCATAACAAGTTATGTTATGGTCCACAAATTATGTTACGGATACCATTGCAAAGCATGGGAATTCCAGAACACTTAATCGTGCTCATGAGGGACCTGTACATAGACCAAGAGGCAGTCATTCGAACAGAGCAAGGGAATACTGCGTGTTTTAACATCGGGAAAAGTGTATGTTAGGGTTGTACCCTTTCACCATATTATTCAATCTGTATGTTGAGCAAATAACCCGAGAAGCTGGACTATATGAAGAAGAATGCTGCATCAGGATTGGAGGAAAACATTAACAACTTGCAATATGCAGATGACACAGCCTTGCTTACTGAAAGTGAAGAGGACTTGAAGCACTTACTGATGAAGATCAAAGACTACAGCCTTCAGTATGGATTATACCTCAACACAAAAAAGGCAAAAATCTTCACAACTGGACCAATAAGCAACATCATGTTCAATGGAGAAAAGACTGAAGGTATCAAGGATTTCATTTTACTGAGATCCACAATCAAAGCCCATGGAAGCAGCCGTCAAGAAATCAAATGAAGTATTGTATTGGGCAATTCTTCTGCAAAAAACTTCTTTAAAGTGTTGAAAAGCAAAGATGTCACTTTAAAGACTAAGGTGCACCTAACCCAGGACATGGTATTTTCAATCGCCTCATACAAATGTGAGAGCTGGACAGTAAATAAGAAAGACCAAAGATGCCTTTGAATTATGGTGCTGACAAAGAATATTGACTATACCATGGATTGCCAGAAGAATGAACAAATCTGTGTTGGAAGAAGTACAGCCAGAGTACTCCTTGCAAGCGAGAATGGTGAGTCTTTTCCTCACATACTTTGGACGTGTTATCAGGAGGGACCAGTCCCTGGAGAAGGGCATCATGCTTGGTAAGGTAGAGGGTCAGTGAAAAAGAGGAAGACCCTCAATGAGATGGATTGGCACAGTGGCTGCAATACTGGCCTCAAACACAGTAACGATTTTGAGGATGGCACAGGATGGGGCAGTGTTTCATTCTGCTGTATGTAGGGTCGCTATGAGTCAGAACTGACTTGACAGTAGCTGTCTCAGGCTGTCTTACCCTAAAGCATATAAATATATATATATATATATATAGATTTATATCAAGGAAATGGCTTATGAGACTGTAGAGGCTGAAACATCCCAAGTCCTTGGGTCAGGATACAGGCTTCTCCTGATTCACATAGCCGCATGGACTGGTGAACCCAAGATTGACAAGTCAGACAGCAGGACTCTTGCTCACAGGCTGCAAAGATCAATGAATCCCATGATTGGAAGGCCAGACAGCTGGTAAACTGCTAGCTCAAGTCCGAAGAACCCAAGTTCAGACGAACAGGAGCCAGCTGCGGGATCCAGAACGAGAAAATTCCCATGAGCCTTGCCACAAAGTCCACGTATATTGAATGCAGGCCACACCCCCAAGGAAATACTCTTTCAACTGATTGGCTACTCGCAGCAGATCCCATCATGGAGATGATCACATTATATCAAATCTCATCATGGAAGTGATCACATCATCATATGACTGCCAAACCACTGAGAATCATGGCCCAGCCAAGGTGACACAATAACCTTAATGATCACAGCACCTAACAACACCAACAACCATTCTGTAATAAGTCTGACTATTCCTAGATTGCTGTGCTGGAGAGGGCACATGTAGGCACTCCAGCTGACAACTCCAGCTGAGTTCCCAGACAACAGTTAGCAGCAACTGCCAGCTACGTGACTGAGCCATCTTGGACATACAGCCCGGCAAGCCTTGGGATGACTGCAACCTTAGTAGACATCTGAGTACAATCACATGAGAGACCCTAAGTGACAGCTGCTTAGCAGAGCCTTTCCCAGATTCCTGACTCTCAAACTTGTTAGAAAAATGAAATGATTGCAGTTTATACCACTTAAAGAGTTGGGATAATTTTTATACAGCAAGAGTAACTGGAACAATAGGGTGGCCTCATGCGTTTCAAGGAAAAGTAAAAGCAAAGGTTATGAGTGTCATTACTGTGCTATGAAAATAGCAGAGCAGGCACTTTCCTGCCAGAATCCAGTTTTCCATTTCATATATCACTCCCTGCTCCCATCCTCTCCCTTGGCCACTCGCTACATCCCTGCACCAGCCCCAGTGTTAGCAACCCAGCGTGATTCAGGGTTTTCCTAGGCTTAGCCATTATTCCAATAGTCTCTAGCTCTATAAAATCTACATGTGATAAATTATTGTCAAAACTAGCAGGAGAAAAGAGTATGTGTTTTGCTCAAAGCCGCTGATTGAATTTCAAATTATTTTACTTTTCTCTAGCATTCCTAGAAAAAGATATTTGTTTTTCCAAGATTCTTTCCTGCTGAACAACAGACTGAAAATCATAGTGTAAAAGACTTTTGTTGTGAATTTGCCATGTGGGTTCAAAATTCCTTTTCCCTTCTCCTGTTTTGATTTTGCTCAGACTTAACCTTCCTTAGGTTACCAGAGCCAAGAGGAGCACGGAAGGAATAAGCATGTTTCCTAAAAAATGTGTAGACTTTTTACATTTTGCTTCTATTACAGAACCTTGTTCTGTCCCTATAGGGTCACTATGAGTCAGAACTGACTTGATGGCAATGGGTATACTGTCCCTGCCCCAAACTTATAAAAGTGAATGCATGATTTAGGGAAGATTTCATGGACCAATAACAAAGAACTCTCACAATTCAACAGCTATTGAAGAGAAATAATGCTTTTGTTATTGTTGTTCATTCTCTCTTGGTGCCAGAGAAATCTATCACCTGTTTTCCCCCGCCCCCCCCTTTTTTTGCCGTAGACACAAAGCCATTCTATTTTTTCTAACTGATTTATTCATTCAACAAACATTTATTGAGCACCTGTGATGTGCACCTCCTGTGCTAGGCATCAGAATACAGCAGTGAACAACACAAAGTTCCTGCCCTAATGCAGATGACATCAATTAGTTGGCGTTAAGTGCTGTGAAGAATAAAGTGAGAAGAATAAGGTGTGAGGATGGGAGGGAGAAGCTGTTCTTTTATTTAAGGCAGTCAACAATCTGAGGGAAATTGTAGTAGACAGAATAATGCCCTCCCCAAAAGATTTCCATGTCTTAATCCTGGAAACCTGTACATATGTTACCTTATGTGCAATAGGGATTTCAAAGATGTGATTAAATTAAGGGTCTTGAGATGGGAAGATTATCCTGGATCATACCATTGGGTTTACAGTATTCAAAAGGGTCCTTATAAGAGGGAAGCAGGAAGACAAAAGTCAAATAAGGAGATGTGATGTTGGAAGCAGAGTCAGAGGGAGATTTGAAGATGCTGCCTTGCTGGCTTGAAGATGGAAGAAGGGGCCATGAGCCAAAGAATGCAACAGCCTCTAGAAGCTGGAAAAGGCACGGAAACTGATTCTTCCCTAGAGCCCCCAGAAGGAACACAGGCCTGCTGACATCTTGTTTTTATGACATCTGACCTCCAGTACTATAAGATAATAAATTTGTGTTGTTTTAAGACACTACGTTTGTGGTAATTTATCACTGCAGCAATAGGAAACTGATATAGAAATGAAGGAGTAAGACTTGCAGAGAATCAGGAAGAAAGTACAGCAAGGGCAAAGGCCTTGAGGTGGGAGTGTGTAGGATGGGTTGAGGAACAGGCGAGATCTTGTGTCTGTGTGACTTCAGAGGCTGGTGAGTAGCTGGAGGAGAGTGGCAGGAGACGAGGCCAGAGAGCTGGAGGATATGTGACCTTTACTTTGAGTGAGCTGGGGACACCCCAAATATGAAGCATTCATTACAACTGAAAATATATTGCCCACTTTGTTGTTTGCTCTTTGTTTTCCTTAATGTGCAGAAGTTTCTAATTTTTAAGTTGTCAAATCTGTTAAAACTACCTTTACGGATTCTTCTGTATGCTATTGCTTAATAATGCCTTTCACACCTTAAGATAAATTAAATAAGAAATTGTAATTTCCAGTTCAACTTTTTAAGTGTACAACTTATTGACAGCAATTACATTAATCGGCTGTGCAACCCTACCCTTAATCAATGCAATTTTTCCACCACCATAAACTGAAACTCAGTACTCCATAAGCAATAACCACCCCACCCCCCATCCCTGTAACCACTAATGAACTTTGGTCTCTATATATTTGCCTCTTCATTTCTTTGTTTTTTTTTTTTTTTAATTCTTCAGCTGAGACAGCAGAAGAGATTATTTACTGTGCACGTTACACTCAGCCACAACTGCGAACAGACCTAGTCCAGACTGTCATAAGTCCAGGGCAAAGGATCAAAAAGGACTGATTTGGTACGAGCAAGGTGTGCCTGTCGGAGGTGTTCAGGGCGATCGAATAGCGATAGAAATTCTAGATCCACTGAAACAAGTTCCAGACAGTAACATGTAGTCAACAACTTGTACCAGAGTCCCCAGCCTCTGGCATTCCATATTCCTGCTGCTGTGGCTTCTTTGGGTGCACAAGCTAGTGTTTACTTGGACCTCTGCCTCATAGTTCTTCTTTTGCACTTCAGCCTGCGCATTCGCTTCTACTTCCACTTGGTTCTCATGGTTGGGAGGTTTCTAACAAGATGGTACTGAGGCCAAGAGAATGCCTCTTCATTTCTTTTTATGTAAGTGAGGTCATACAATATTTGTCCTTTTGTGACTGACTTACTTCCCTCAGCGTGTCTTCAAGCTTCATCCATATTGTAGCATGTATCAGACTTCATTTCTCTTACTGGCTGAGCAGTATTCCGTTGTATGTATATACACCACATTTGGCTTATCCATTCATCCGTTGATCGGCATTTAGGTTGTTTCCTCCTTTTGGCTGTATTGTGAATAGTGCTGCAATGCACATTGGTCTACAAATACCTGTTTGAGTCTTTGATTTCAGGTCTTTTGGGTATATTCCTAGGAGTGAAATTGCTGGGTCATATGGTAGTTTTAGTTTTTTGAGGAACCGCCACACTATTTTCCTCAATGGCTGTCCCTTTTTGGATTCCCACCAGCAATGGATAAGTGTTCCAGTTTCCCTAGATCCTCATCAAAATTGTTTTTAGTTTTTTTTTTTTAATCTTAGCCAGCCTAGTGGGAGTGAAATTGTATCTCATTATAGTTTTGATTTACATCTTTCTGATGGCTAATTACATTGAACATCTTTTCATGTGTTAGACATTTGAAAGTCCTCTTTGATAAAATGTTTATTCAAGTCCTTTGCCTATTTTATGATTGAGTTGAATTGGCAAAAGTTGTGTGATAGACATATTTACTCCAATGACACACACACACACACACACACACACGCAGAAAGAGTAGCTGTTGAAGCTGCTTATGTACAGTCAAACACCTCATGGGATTTGGTTCCTTGGTTTGGGGGTTTAGGGTCATGATTTCATGGGACATCCCAGTTAATTGGCCTAGTAACATGGTTAGTGTTTCTGTTCTACCTCCTACCTAGTTCATTGCATAGTGCCTGAGGTCTTAAAAGCTTGCAAATGGAGGTGGGTAGGGAGCTTGCAAGTGGCTATCCAAGGCACAGCAATTGGTCTCTATTTGCCTGGAATAACAGAGGAAGAAGGAGAGTCAGGAACAGGAAGAGGAAATGGAATGTGTGGCTAATTGCCTCCATGAACAACTGCCTCCTTTTCCATGAGATCAGAAGAACTGGGTGGTGCCCAGCTACTATTACTGAATATTTTGATCAAAGATTTTGTAGAAGAATCCTGATCAAAAGAAGAATGCAGAGCAGAATTTTCAAATTCTCACGGACTCCAGACTTTCTGGAGCCATGGAGGCAAATGAACCCCTGAAACTATTGCCCTGAGATAATCTTTAAATCTTAAACCAAAAATATCCCCCGAAGTCTTCTTAAAACCAAATAATAGTTTAGCTTAACTAGTAAAGAATGTCTACATTGGGCATATGCTCTTTTAAGATCTACCTATATGATCTATCTGTATTGGATCAAACTGACAACAGCAACTCAAAAGATTAGATAGAAACCTTGGGGGCAGTGAGTGTATGTTAATGGGGGAGGAGCAACTCAGAAAATGAGAGTGAGAAAGATTGTACAACTTGAAGAATGTAATCAATGTCACTGAAATGTACATGTAGAAACATGAATTAGTGTATGTTTTTGCCGTGTATATTCTCAACAACAAAAAATAAAATAAATTATTTAAAACAAAGAAATTGTAATTTTCAGTTTTTAATGATTTCATATAGACATTTAACTTTTTAATCCATTTGGAATTTGTTTTTGATATATACTATTAGATGATGCTCTGACTTTATTATTCTTGGCTTTTTCTTTCCCCAATAAAAGCCAATGTTCCCAAAAATATTTGTTAGCCAGTCTGTTACATTCCCACTAGTGTGTACCACTTCATTATAACATATTAAATTCTTATACATACTGTGTTGCATATTCTGTTCTATTGATCTGTTTGCTCTAGATTAGGCCCTTAAGGTCTCTAGCAGAGTACCTAGAAATATATAATCTATCAGCAGATGTTTTTTGAGCAACTTGCTGATGGTCTGGAGGTGAGAGGAGGCTTGGCTCATTTGAGAAACTAAAATCAATTGTTCATATTGTTGGAGTGCAGTAGAAAGGAGGAGAGAAGGAAATGGGAGTGGCCAGCATTTAGAGATGAGGCTGGAGGCCTAGACAGGGCTTGTACATCAAGCTGAGGAGTTTATACTTCATTACAAGGGCAATGGAAAACTATTTATTAACAGTGTTTAAGCAGAGAAGTGACATGATCAGACACAGCATGCCAAGGCAATCATATTCAAAATGAACTCTGGAAAGCTAGAACTCAAAGTGAAAGTAACCATAAGAATTTTGATTCTCTAGGAGTATGCAAAGGTTCCTGGGTGGCAAAAACAGTTTACACTTGACTATTAACCTAGAAGTTGATGGTTCTAACCCACCTAACGGTGCCATGGAAGAAAGGCCTGGCAATCTGCCTACATAAAGATTACAGCCAAGAAGACTCTATGGAGCAGTTCTATTTTGTAATACATGAGGTCACCATGAGTCAGAATTGACGGCAACGGGTTTGTTAGTTTTTTGGGGGGGGGGGCCTTAGGAATATGCAAGATCTTGAGGAGGCCCTTGGATTTCCCCAGTACTTCCCCAGGAGTGAACCCAGGTGACATTTGAGTCACAGGGAGTTGGTCAAATAAATGACGGCTCAACCATAATTTATATATTCCATGGTAGAATACTCTAACCCCTAACCCCAACATTACAAATGCTGCTGTAGAAAAAATTTTGACATGGACAACTATTTGTGGCATATAGTTAGATAGGTTATTTTTGAGTAGTAGATTTATGAGTGGTTGAAATATTTTCTATTGCTTAGTTGAATTTTTTTGAATAATAAACTTGTTTTACTTTTTGTAATTAAAAAAAAATTACTCTAAGGAAAAGAGGACACTTGGATTCTGTATTTTTTGGGTTCCTGTATATGTGGAGTTATTTTTTCTTTCACACATAAATAGTATTTGGGAATAATATGTTTTGTGTCATGACTCCCCCCACCCACCCGAAAATCCTATAGACTTTCCTCCATTTTCTTTCTTCTATTGGAGAGAATTTTCAGGCCAACATAGTGGTTTTGTTTTGTTTTGTTTTGTTTTGTTTTCCCCTTTATTGATAACATCTCCTCATCTGCCAAAACTTGTAGGATATTTTCTTTATCCTTGTAATGCAGAAACTTTGGCATGGGTCTCTTTTTGGTAATTTCACCTAGAATGTGTTAATCTATTTTGATAAAAAATATTCTAATCTTTGTTTTCAAGGTCAGAAAAGTCATGCCTTCCTCTAAAATTGTTCTGATTTGGTGGTATGACCATCACTAGTTCTTTGGATTTTATCAAAGTCCTCTATGTTTATAATCTCTCACAAGAGTTGCAGTGCCTTGTCAGAATCAGTTTGATGGCAACACCTTTTGTCCTTTAGAGCTGCATTTTTGGAATGCTCTTCAAGTCGTTTTCCACTTTTGCTTTCTTTGCCGTTTCTCCTCTTTACCTCCTTGGCTGCAGATTTTAATTCTGATATTTCGATGCTAGTTTCTTTCTGTTCGTCCTTATCTCATTCAGCCCCTGCACATCTCTAATTATTGTCTTTGCATCTCATTTTGTTGCACTATCCTACTTGTTCCCTCCATACAATTGTCTCCTTTCATATGCACTCTGTTCTCTTGCACCCTAGTAAGAATGCCAAGTTTTCTAAAACTTTCCTTTGATTCTTGCCAAATATCCCCTTCAAAGATAGACAATTCTCCTGGAGACCATCAGGAGATTATTTTTCCCTTGTGATACTTTCATTATTTTTTTCACAGAACTCAGTTTTGTTTTTGTTTTTCAAAAATGGGAAGACCTGTTCAGACCTAGTGTTTGTCATCAGTCAAGATGAGTTGATTGTCCTCGAGTCTTTGCGCTATCTCGTTGGGTGCCTCTAAGCCAAAATTCCGCTGTGTTCCATACATTCATTGAGTGCATTCTGCTGGAATGAGACACTCTCTTAGTGCATGCTCTGAACTGAAGATTCCATGGAATATCACAGCCTCTACTATGCATTCCTGTCAGGGTTCTTCCCATTTCTGCCTTTGCTATAGACCTCTCTTTGTATGGAGCCAGAAAAACAGAATGGGAGAGGGATGAAGTGTCTCTACTGCTTTCTTTCAGCCCAGCAGTGCCCTTCATTTTACATGATGAAGCTTGGGACTGCCCCAATTATTTTTTCTCAGTGAAGCTCAATTGGCCTTTTAGTCAATGGAAATTCCTTTCCTTCCATATATTTCCGTTATAATATTTGTTAATCTTATTGTGGGTTTCATAGTTTTCTGAATCTCCATCAGAGTCTTCATGTGTTTTCAGGATGTGGCAGAAATTGTTAAGCAGATACCATTTTGCACAAAAAGCCTTACATTCCCTCTCTTTGATGGAAATATCTAAGTCTTTTTTTCTATTGAAATATGTTTTATCACGTAACTACTTATTTTACCACATTTTCACAATGGTTTGACTTAGTAATTCCTTTTAGTTCATTTTAAGCCCCCTAAAATCCCTTTTGGAATTTGGAGGAGCATAAGTAATAAATGAAATCATGAAATTAATTTTTATATTAACAAAAGTAGCCAAATCACTAAGATTAAAATAATACATAACTTTAAAAATTAACAATGCTCAGAACTTCTAAGCTAGGTTGCAAACACTGAATGCCTCTTGTATATTATTAAGCTAGTTATCCGCTTAGCATTCTCTGTAAACACTATGATATTTATTTCTGTGCCAAGAATAAATGAACTGTGACTCATAAAAGAATTGATAATTTGATGTTTATCCTTCACTCTCGTTTTGAAGCAGCTCATGGCCACTTACAGACTTCTTATTCATTTTGGGACAGTGTCCCTGAGGAAGAAAGGAAGTGTTTCTATCCGTGCACACAATGAATTGCATACTGTGTCAGGGGCTTACAGATGGACACACAGGCATTCTTGACTATATATATATATATATTTTTTTTTATGGAGGTTTACAGAACAAATAGTTTTTCATTAAATAGTTAGCACACATATTGCCCTATGACAATGGTTAACAACCCCACAGCATGTCAACACTGTCCCTTCTCAACCTTGGGTTCCCTATCACCAGCTTTCCTGTCCCCTCCTGCCTTCTAGTCCTTGTCCCTGGACCACTGTGCCTCATTAGTTCTGTTTTGTTTTATGGGGCTGTCTAATCTTTGGCTGAGCGGTGAACCTCAGGAGTGACTTTACCACTGAAAGGGTGTCCGGGGGCCATACTCTCAGGTTTTCTCCAGTCTGTCAGGCCAGTAAATCTGGTCTTTTTTTTGTGAGTTAGAATTTTGTTCTACATCCTTTTCCAGCTCTGTCCAGGACCCTTTGTTGTGATCCCTGTCAGAGTAGTCAGTGGTGGTAGCTGGGCACCATCTAGCTGTACTGGACTCAGCTAGCTGTACTAGACTCAGTCCGGTGGAGGCTGTGGTAGCTGTGGTCCATTAGTCCTTTGGACTAATCTTTTCCTTGTATCCTGTTCTCTTCATTCTCCCTTGCTCCTGAAGGGGTGAGACCAGTGGAGTATCTTAGACGGCTGCTTACAGGCTTTTAAGACCCCAGATGCTACTCACCAAGGTAGAATGTAAAAGATTGTCTTTTGTCTTAGTCATCTAGTGCTGCTCTAACAGAAATACCACAAGTGGATGGCTTTAACAAAGAGAAGTTTATTCTCTCACAGTTCAGTAGGCTATAAGTCCAAATTCAGTCCAGCGGAACACTGTCTCCATTGGCTCTGGAGGAAGCTCTGTGTCATTAATCTTCCCTTGGTCTGGGAGCTTCTCTGCACAGGAACCTCGGGTCCAAAGGACACTCTCTGCTCCCAGCACTGCTTTCTTGGTGGTATGAGGTTCCCATGTGTCTCTGCTCGCTTCTCTCTTTTATATCTCAAAAGAGATTGGATTAAGACACTAATCTTGTAAACTTCATCAGTATAACCTCATCATAGTGATAGAGTTTACAACACACGAGGAAATCACATCAAATTTACAAAATGGTACACAATCATACAATACTGGGAATCATGACCTAGCCAAGTTGACAGATATTTTTGGGAGACACAATTCAATCCATGACATCTTTATAAACTGTGTTATGCCAATTGAGCTAGATGTTCCCCAAGACCATGGTCCCCACAGCCCTCTGCCCAGCAGTTCAGTCCCTCAGGGAGTTTGGATGTGTCTATGGAGCCTCCATGACCTTTCCTTGTACAAGTTGTGCTAGTTTCCTCTTGACTATACATTTTGAAGCTCAGCTCTGTCTGTCTTCAAAGTCTCTGCTCTTTTTCTGTGTCATGCTACCTTATTATTATGAAAGAATCCAGTCTAAATAACAAGGATGATCTCTCTACCATAATTTGCAGAGAAACAGTGTAGTGTGATAATTATACTCAATTATAAAAATTTTGGGTGTTGTCAGAGTTTCCGTGAAACCTGAATTCTGCCCAAAGTTTTACAAATGTAATAAATGTTCAAAGAATATTTCAAAACTAAGGAAATTTCCAGCCAGTTCTATAACTTGTAAAATAATCCCGTTTCCTCTGAATTGCCCAAGAAATTGAATAGATAGATTACTTCTTAAGACTTACGTGATACCAAGACCATTTGACACCCTCTATCCTAAAAGATAAACAAAGGTAAGTGAATAATTTCTTCTATTTTAATAAATGTTCAATCTGACATGCCTAAAGAATTTATCAGTCTGGTGAAAGTTGATGTGACTCTTATAATGCTTTGTTAAAAGTGTTCAAGAAGTTGATTTTTTTAGATTTATATATTGCTAAGGTATATGTAACAAATGAAATTAATCTTTGCCATTAAACATAATCTGAGTTCTAAGTGTGTATATACTGTTTACTTTGGGTTCTCTTCTCATTCCTGGTCTCTGTCTTTCATAAAGACAATCATTAATTCTCTGCCAGAAATCTTTATTTGTCATAGAAAAGTTTGGTAGAACCACTGGAATTTCACTACAAGACAAAATAGAGTCATCAAGGAACTGGAAAAACTCCATAGAGCCTTTGAAATTACTTTGAAATGACAGAGAGAGACAGAGAGAGATTGATTATTGGTACAAAATACAACTTAGAGAGGGATAATTTTAGTCAGAATTTTTCCAAATCCTTGGTAACTTTTGAATCTTGATGATCCGCTGGAATGAATGGATTGAAGGAACAGTCCTGGGACCATAGAAATACTGTATAATTAATATTTCTTAGGTAATGTACAGTCTCCACTGAATGCCTTAAATAATCAGTGCACACTTTTGTATCATTGGCCTGTGGCTACCATGGGAATTACATTTAGCATCCTAAATTTATGACATCCTATTTTAAATCGATATTAGCCTAACTTCAATAACATACAAAAACTCTGTTTCTATACTGCTCCTCTTCCCTCTTTATATTGTTGTTGTTGCAAATTACATCTTTATTCATTGTGTGCACAGTAACATAAATTTATAATTATTATGTGTGCATTTGTCTTTAAATCATGTAGGACATAAAAAGCAGAGTTACAACACAGAAATACCATAAAACTGACAATATATTTATGCATGAAATTATTTTACTGGAGATCTATTTTTCTTCATACTGCTTCAAAGTTACTGTCTTTTCTTTTCAACCTGAAAGACTTCTTTTTGCATTTCTTATAAGGAAGGCCTCATGGTAGTGAACTCCCTCAGCTTCTGTTTATCTGAGAATGTCTTAAATTTGCCTTAATGTTTGCAAGACAGTTTTGCTAGATATGGAATTCTTCATTGACAGATTTTTTTTCTTTCAGCACTTTAAATATGACATCCCACAGCTTTCTGGTCTCCATGGTTTCTGCACAAAAATTGGCACTTAATCTTATTGAGGATCCCTTGTATGTGATGATTTGTTTCTTTCTTGCTGCTTTCAAGATTCTCTATCTTTGGTTTTCAAGAGTTTGATTATAATATTTCTTGGTGTAGATCTCTTTGGTTTTATCGTACCTGGAATTTATTGAGTTTCTTGTATGTGTAGATTCTTATCTTTTGTCTAATTCAGCAAGTTTTCAGCCATTATTTCTTCAAATATTATTTTTCCCTCTTTTCTCCTTCTAGGACTTCCATAATGCATATGTTAGTCTGCTTGATGGTTTCCCACAAGACCCTTAGACTCTGTAATTTTCTTCATTCTTTTTTCTATATGCTACTCAGACTTGGTAATTTCAATAGTCCTATCTTCAAGTTTTCTGATTATCTCTTCTGCCTGACCAAATCTGCTGTTGAACCCCTCAAGTGAATTTTTAAAATTTTAGTTATTGTAGTTTCAGTCTCGAGAATTTCTGTTTGGTTTGTTTTTATAATTTATATTTCCTTACTGATATTCTCATTTTGTTCTTACATTGTTTTCCTGGTTTTCTTTAGTTTATTGTCCATATTTTCCTTTAGCTCTTTGAGCATATTTAAGATAGTTGTTTTAAAGTTTTAGTCTAGTAAGTCCAGTGTCTGAGCTTCCTCAAGGATGGTTTATGTTGCTCTATTTTGTTTCTTTGAATGGTCCATTCTTTGCTGTTTCTTTGTGTGCCTAGTTATTTTTTTGTTGAAAACTGGACATTTGAATAATACAATGTGATGACTCTGGAAATCATTCTATCTCTTTCTCCAGGGTTTACTCTTTTTTGTTTGTTTTTGAAGAAGTCCATTGGTTTAGTGATTTTTCGAAATGGTTTTTGCAAAAACTGTCTTCCTTGTCGTGTGTAGTCACGAAGGCTCTGTTCCTTTATCTCTGTTCAGCTAATGTTTTAACAGAGATTTCTATGAACATGAGAGGCAAAAACCAAAATAAAAACAAATAAACAAACAAAACAGCAGCAGCAGCAACAACTACAACACAACACCTCTCCTCATTTTTGCATATTGGCTCTGTGCTGGGGCACTCCTTTAACAGTTAGGCTTACAGTTAGCCTAGAGATCAGCTCAAGGTTAAAGCTTAGTTTTTTCTGGTCTTTTCTGAGCATGTTTCTTTTTCTGGGTATGGTGTTGCTTTCTAAATATCTCCATATACATGGGTGCTTTTGAGTGCCCTAATATCTCAAAGAAACTTTCTCCAGAGTTTTTTCCTCTCAGGCTTTAGGTAGCCCATTGTATGTTTCAGCCATACTCTTTTGCCCCAGGTGATTGTGAGTTGATTGCCTTACAGTGTTTTCAAGCAGTGTTCACCCCTTTTCCACTCTGAGTGAGTTCTAAGACAGGCTAAACAGGTACAGGTACGTTTCATCAGTCCTTCAGGTAGTCCTAGACAGATTAGAATAGACAAACACAATAATTTGTGAATAAGGTCTTCTCTGCACCCTCCATAACCAAAGACAAGGGAACATGGATTTCTGTCTTCAGGACTATCACTGAGCCAGGGAGAGTATTGGGAAAGACAAGTAAAAAAGTCACAGAGCTTTCCTACCATTTTTAAGTTGCCTTTTTCTTGATTCAGCATTTGCTTGGTTGCTATAAACCTTTAGCTATTTTGCAATGTTCTGACAAAATTGATTCTGACAATTTCTGCTTGTGTTTTCGATGTTTCTGTAGGAAGATACAAGCTTGGAGCTGACTATTTCACCATCTTGCTGATGTCACTCTCACCCTCATATTTTCTTGATTGGCTGTAAATAAGACAGCTATTTGTCCCAGTTTCCCTGGGGATACCATGATTTATAGTTGTTGTTCCAGTGTAATTATCAATAGTGTCCCAGTTTGAATGACAAATTATATAATGACCCTGTTTATAAAAGTCTCTTTCCCTCTGGGTATCATTATCCTACTAAATCTCTACAGATTTTTTTTTTTTATCCCTGACTAGCTTACCCATATTCCCTAATGTTTGGGGCAGATATTTTCTGATTTTATTTGTTTGTTTGTTTTCTACTCATGCCCTTTGATATCATAGTTTGGGCTTTCAGTTGTTTCTCAAACATACCCTCATCTGGGATGCTGATTTTGGTTATCTCTTGCACAATGAACATATTAGCATGTAGGCTTTATATTCTTTTACTCTCCTCTATTCCATGATGAGAATCCCTATGGCCTATACTCAAAATTACAACCTTGGCACATTGTGAAAATGTGTAATGGCTTAGGGGAAACTCATGATGTAATTTTAAATAAAAGAAGCAGGATATAAAACTACCTCCATGTGTGGTTATATTTTTAAATAGCTATGACTGGAAATGTAGTAATTCAAATTGGTAACCATTCTTATCACTATAGGGGGGAGATTCTGGATTAAATATTATTTTGTCTTTTATTCATATAAATTTGTTTTATTTTATAATTCACACAAAAACATATTTTATAGTCATAAAAATAATATTGTGAAAATAATGCAATGATGTTAGCTGACCCTCTGCCTTAAGGACTGCAGTGTCCAGAAAATTCTAGAGGTGCTCCATAAATCCTTTAGTTGATGAACTTTAGATCAGTTACAAACCTTTCTACCTTTCCTTACTTAATGTGGAAAAAGTGTATAGTGACTTGAGTGGCTCCCCCAGAGAAACTAGAGTCAAGTTCTCCTTTGGTTATTCAGAAAAACCCTCATTAGGAGCCTTCAGAAACTCCTAGATTTGTCGAGTTTCACATTGATCAGTTCACAGTTAACCTAAGGAAATTTGACTGTGGGATTGTGCATCACTGAAATTGGTGGCTGGTTCTGGACCCATCTATTTCCTCTTTATATTCTAAACATGGGTTATATTATCTCACCGGGACATAAAACAATCAGCTAAGCATGGATGATCTCGAGTAACTTGACCTGCCAGTGTATACTGGTGAGAATTCCTGTCTTTTCAGAGGCAGCCAGCATGATGTGAAAAGAACATGACTTTTCAAGTCAGGTTGACCTTAATCCACTACTTACTGTATTAGCTTTATGTCTTTGGACAACTTTTTTAATCTCACTGGCTCTGTTTCCTTAGGATAATCACAAATTTTCATTGATTGTTAGGAAGACTAAAAGAATAAACATTTTAAAAGCTTCTTCTGTGGTGTCTGATTTGTAACAAGTACTTAGTAATTGTTAGGCAAATGGTTTGCTCTACCAGCTTGGAATGCAAAAATTGGAAAGTCTCTTAATTTTCAGTTAATTTTCCATGAATGCAGGGGCGTATCAGTCCAGAGGGTGCCAATCTTACTTCCAAATGCCACGTGGAGAGAGAGAACTGGCAAATTAAGCCAGTCCATTGTTGTCTTGCTTTGGCTTCTGCCATGTAGTGATGTTGTTGTAAGGCTGGTCCTGTTCAGTTGTATGGGTGCCTGTCCCCTGTTGTGGAAATGCTCTTGATGGTCTGGATTCCTGCCAGTGCTGGACTGGGCTATCAGGTTATATACTTGGTTACTGTTCTACTGTGGCAAAGCTCAACTCTGTGCCAGAATGGCTGAGGCTACAGGGTTTCCAGTCTCAGCTACCTGCTGCCTTTTTCCATAAAATTTAGGCTTGTTTTGAGGCTGGACCACCTACTCAAGAAAATCCAATCCTTTTTTCTTGATAATTTTTCCTTTGGTGTGCTCATCACTTTCTTCTAGCATCTCTTTCTAAATGACACCTTGATTCCTTGAGTTGTGGGGTATAGTCTCTACTCCTTTCCTTTATGAAGATTCTGGGCTTATGCAAGTTGATATGCTTTTTATTTAGTGCCTTCGGGGGTGGGGGACAAACTTTCCCCCGGTGAAAGGTGACTGCTGGCTTTATATCTGTATAATCAAGAGAAATTACACAGTGAACCTTCACAGAACACAGATTAGCTCCTGGAGGAAGTTTTTCTAGGTCTCTTCTTAACCAGGGAAGTCACTGGTACGTTCTCCAGCATAAAAATAAAACAAAGGAAAATAAAGCGAATAAAATCCCTCTGCTGCGTTAGTCACCACCATTGGAGTTACTGTATTTTGTAAACTCTAAGACAACATTGAATGTGATACAGCATTATTTTCTGTTCCACTAAGGAAAAAAATAAAAGCAAGGAAGCAAATGAACAAACAAAAAAAATCCTCTGCCAACTTAACTATGAAGCATCATTGACTGCAAGACACATCTCAATTACAGAGATGTTAAAATATGAAAAACAAACAAACCTGAGTTGCAGAATTGATGAAAAATGACAGATGACTTTCCCATCAGTAGGAATGAAAGAACCTTCTCCCTCAGTTAGTGGTGAGGAGACTAACCAGGCCAGATGGCATCCTGCAGATTTCAGAGGAGAGTTAAAGCAGGGTAAGGAGGTGAAGAGGAGGGAATAATGAGGTGGCTGTACTTGGTCTGCATTAAATCCAAACATGTTAAATTCATGAGTGAGAAACCCCCTGCTTTAAGTCTTTGTTTCAAACTTGGAGTAAATATATATGTATATATACACCCCTGCCGGCCCCTCCCCCTTCCATCTGGACTTTGTTGAAAACCTCAGGTCAAGCCAGGCTACATAAAAAAATACATTGGAGCTACCTTCTGCAGTATGACATCATGTCTCCTCTGTTTCTCATTATATAGTTGAGTTTCAGATGTTAAAATCATATCCTCCTCACCCTGCTCTGCTTGCTTCTTCCCCTCCTCCACAACAATCCCAACTTGATGGAGTTCCATTGTTTTTACAGTTGAACCACAGTGCCAGACACACAAAATTATTAACCTGACATTGGGAAAACGTATCTTATGACTAAGAATTCAGCTTCCTATAATTTTTAACTCTGCAGAGTTTTAAGTGGATTTCTTCACCAGCTGCAGGGCTCCATCTTATTTTTAACTTCCCAGTTTTGCCCTACATGTAAGGGGTGTCCACCATGACCACATTGTTGTTGGTTTCTACTGTGACCACACTGATAACGTTGCCAAAACTTTGGTCTCCCAAATCCTCAAACCTTTGGGGTGCCGAGCAACACTGTAATTCTTTCAGTCCCCACCAAGCCAAAACTTTGCTGTGTTGTGAACATAATGGAGGAGTCTACACTCTTCCTGGCTCTATGTCACACTTTGTCATATGGGTAACACTAACTATGCTCCTTTGCTTTCTTGGGGAAACAGGTCCTTTATCTTTTTCCTACGGTTCTGCTTATTCCAAGGTGCCAGGCAGGAACCAAGATCAAGTTATACCCTTTTATTCCAGCCCACTGGGGGTCTAGTCTTTCAAGCAAAGTCCATCTGAACTATTTCTTTCTTCATATGCAAACGAATACAGAGAAATGGATAGCAAAGCCGTCTAGTCCACTCCTTATCTGTCATGCTCAGATATGAATGAATCTCCTTTAGGATCATCTGTGATACCCTACAACACATTCATAGGCTGAGTGAGGAGTAAATGGTGCTCCATTCCCTTATCTATTTCTGAAATTTTCCTTCACAGATGTTAGGAACTCTCTGTTTCAACATGGACTGTACTGCTAATATTTTTTTGATCTTAGTCAAACCATTTTGCTCGATGAGCCTTGATTTCTTTCTCTATAAGTCGATATTTTTACCTGTATTTCAAGGACACGAACAAGTACAACTGATTATAGTGAAACAAGTGGCAGAGAAACCCAAAACAGGCTTAATGAAAATCTAAAGACTTGAAACTAATGAATCAACTAAAAAGGCAAAAACCTCCATAGGAAAGAGGACTGACCTTCTGAGCTTTTGTCCCTTGGGGAATATTAGTTTTACCTTTCCTGTTAAAATGATGGCAACCAGGCTGGGAACTTTGGATAGATTATTTATTCAACGTGACAGCCCCTCCTCCTCCTTCTCTCTCTCCAACCTTTTACCCATGACCTTTCCAGATTCTTCAAGTTTTTTTTTTTTTTTTAACAGTCCTCATCAAAGAATCAGGATAAGGCGAATATACACTGAAAACCAGAGTTAACTTCGTTTCTCTTTGTCTCAAAAAAAGAAAAAAGTTTAAACATTTCCCAGATAATCTCTGCTTATGGAAATTAATAGCAGCAGCTATAGCTTCTGAAAATGTTAAAATTATCTCACTGATGCTCAGGAAAAAAAAAGTTCTGTCCTTCCAACTGCCTGTGTGGTGGAAGGAAAAAATGAACTCTTGAAAAAGGCCTGTTGATTACAGTGTTCTCTTGTTAAAAGAGAGATTGCTCAATGGGAAATGGAAGATCACAAATCTTCCACTTTTGGAACTAAAAGATAGAGTTTTAATACCCTAACCAAAATAAAACGTCCTCCCTCAGTGAGCTACTCAAACACTGCATTGCTTGAATAATGTGCTGAGTTAAGTAGAGAGGTCTGCGATGCAGTAATTACTGAAGGAGGCTGTGGGGAAAGGAAAGTACATTCCAGACACCTAATCATTTACAATTGAGTTTAATGAGGTAGTAATTTACAGCTTTGGGGGTGGAAGTATGGAAAGGCCTCTGCCAGGAATTGGGCAGGCGAGTTAAAATCCTGCAGTTTAATGAAGGCATTGGAGGGTGGATTCATAGAGTCAGACTTGTGTAATTCCATCTGCTCTGCTTGGACGGGAAGTAAATGACAGGGCACTCAGGACCTACATCTGGAAACAACATGTTTCAAAGGGTTTATAAATCCTGCAGTAAAAGGAGAAGAAGAAGAAGAAGAAAAAATACAAAGGAGGCAAAAGGGCGTAATTATGGAGGGTGGGGAAGCACAACAAAGAAGGGCCACTTTCTTTGTGAGATGTAGGTTCTTTTTAGTTTGAAGAAATAACATTTTTTAATGTCTAGGTTAGTCATTGATAATAATTGACAAAACACACTTGTCAAGCCCAATATGAAAACACAAGGTACTCATATAATATACAGTTGCTGCTATTAATTTCCAAGGGCAGACATTATCTGGGAAATACTTAAACTTTTTTTTTTGAGACAAAAAGAAAAAGTTAACTCAGGTATTCAAATATGTATTTGCCATAGACTTTAGAGTCTGGCTCAAAGAAAAAGGAAAATTGGTTTTCAAATGCTTCATTTTCCAGAGAATGAGTTGTTTACCATGTGTTAGTTTTGAACACATTCTTTTGCCGATTGAAAATATTAAACATGTTTTTTGTTTGTTTCTCAAGATCTATCGTCTACCTTTTGAAAAGTCGGCCAAATCTGTACAATGCAATAATAATTATTCTTTGGAAAGTTATGTATACCTATTCACAATAAGAAACATGTGACAAGGTTTTTGGTTATGGTTTCAATCCACATGAACTGGGAAGAAATAAATCTTAATATGTGTGACAAAAACAGGTTGCAATATGCTATCTGTAATGTTAGCAGCTTTCCATAAGGTTTTCGCTGGCCAATTTTTCAGAACTAGACCACCAGGTCCTTCTTCCTCATCTGTCTTAGTCTTGAAGATCCACTGAAACCTGTCCACCATGGCTAACACTGATGGTATGTGAAATACCAGTGGCATAGCTTTCAGCATCACAGCAACACCTAAGCCACCACACTATGACAAACTGACAGAAGGGTGGCCAAGATCTATCCTGAAATACAACGCTGTCAGTGATAGGATAATATCCTTATGCCTACAAGGAAGACCAGTTAATACAACTATTATTCAAATTTTCACACCAACCACTAAGACCAGAGATGAGGAAATTGAAGATTTTTACCAACTTCTGCAGTGTGAAATTGATCAAACATGCCATCAAGATGCATTGATAATTACTGGTGATTAGGAATGCAAAAGTTGGAAACAAAGAAGAAGGATCAGTAGTTGGAAAATATGGCCTTGGTGATAAAAACAACACCGGAGATTGCATGGCAGAATTTTGCAAAGCCAATGACCTATTCATTGGAAATATCTATTTTCAACAACAAAAACAGTGACTATACACGTAAACCTCACCAGATGGAATACACAGGAATTAAATGAACTACATCTGTGGGAAGAGAGATGAAAAAGCTCAATATCATCAGTCAGAACAAGGCCAGGGGCCAACTGCGGAATTGACCATCAATTGCCCCCATGTCAGTTCAAGTTGAAGCTGAAGAAAATGAAAACAAGTCCATGAGAGCCAAAACACGACCTTGAGTATATCCTACCTGAATTTAGAGACCATCTCAAGACTAGATTTGACGCATTGAACACTAATAACTGAAGACCAGACAAGGTGTGAGATGACATTAAGGACATCATACATGAAGAAAGCAAAAGGTCATTAAAAACACAGGAAAGAAAAAACCAAATGGTTGTCAGAAAAGACTCTGAAACTTGTTCTTGAACGTAGAGTAGCTAAAGTGAAAGGAAGAAATGATGAAATAAAAGAGCTGAACAGAAGATTTCAAAGGGTGGCTCGAGAAGACAAAGTAAAGTATTATAATGAAATGTGCAAAGACCTGTAGTTAGAAAACCAAAAGGGAAGAACATGTTTGGTGTTTCTCAAGCTGAAAGAACTGAAGAAAGAATTCAACCCTTGAGTTGCAATACTGTAGGATTCTATGGGCAAAAAACTGAATAATGTAGGAAGCATCAGAAGAAGATGAAAGGAACACACAGAGCACCAAAAAGAATTGGTCAACGTTCAACCATTTCAGGAGGTAGTGTATGATTGGGAACCGATGGTAATCAAGGAAGAAGGCAAAGCTGCACTGAAGGCACTAGTGAAAAACAAGGCTTCAGGAATTGATAGAATACCAACTGAGATGTTTCAACAAATGGATGCAATGCTGGAAGTGCTCATTCCTCTATGCCAAGAAATTTGGAAGACATCTACCTGGCTAACTGATTTGAAGAGATCCATATTTGTATCCATTCCAAAGAAAGGTGATCCAACCAACAGAATGCAAAACTAATCAAATAATATCATTAAGTAAAATTATGCTGAAGATAATTAAAAAACAGTTGCAGCAGTACATCAACAGGAAACTGCCAGAAATTCAAGCTGGATTCAGAACAGGACGTGGAATGAGGGATATCATTGCAGATGTCAGATGGATCTTGACTGAAAGCAGAGAACAGCAGAAAGATGTTTACCTGTGCTTTATTGGCTATGAAAATGCATTCAACTGTGTGGATCATGACAAATTATGGATAACATTGCAAAGAATGGGAATTCCAGAACACTTAATTGTGCTCGCGCAGAACCTGTACATAGACCAACAGGCAGTCGTTCAAACAGAACAAAGGGATATTGCGTGGTTTAACATCAGAAAAGGTGAGTGTTAGGGTTGTATCCTTTCACTATACTTATTCAGTCTGTACGCTGAGCAAATAATTTGAGAAGCCACTGTATGAAGAAGAATGCGGCATCAGGATTGGAGGAAGACGTCTTAACAACATGCAATATGCAGATAATACAACCTTGCTTGCTGAAAGTGAGGAGAACTTGAAGCACTTACTGATGAAGATCAAAGACTGTAGCCTTCAGTATGAATTACACCTCAAAATAAAGAAAACAAAAATCCTCACAACTAGACCAATAAGCAACATCCTGATAAAGGAAGAAAAGATTGAAGTTGTCAAGGATTTTGTTTTACTTGGATTCACAATCAATGCCTGTGGATGGAGCAGTCAAGAAATCAAATGACATTTGCATAGGGCAAATCTGCTGCAAAAAATCTCTTTAAAGTGTTAAAAAGCAAAGATGTCACTTTGAGGGCTAAAGTGTGCCTGACTCCAGCCATGGTTATTTTCAATTGCCTCATATGCATGCGAGAGCTGGACAATGAATAAGAAAGACCAAGGAAGAATTGATGCCTTTGAATTATGGTGTTGGCTAAGAATATTGAATATACTGTGGACTGCCTGGAGAATGAACAAATCTGTCTTGGAAGAAGTACAGCCAGAATGCTCCTTAGAAGTGAGGATGGCAAGACATCATTTTGCGTACTTGGCACATGTTATCAGGAGGGACCAATCCCTGGAGAAGGAGTCTTGTTTGGTAAAGTAGAGGGTCAGCAAAAAAGAGGAAGACCTTCAATGAGATGGACTGACACAGTGGCTGCAACAATGGGCTCAAGCATAGCAACAATCAAGAGAATGTCACAGGACCAGGCAGTGTTGCATCCTGTTGTACATAGAGTCTCTATGAGTCAGAACTGACGGGAAGGCAGCTAACAACAACAATGCTAGCAGTGATATCTGAGACCAGAAGTGCTAATGAGGGTGGAAAAAATTGGAAAATTTCAATATTATGCTCTTATTTCTCCTTCTTTCTGGTCTGTAGAGTTAACAGTCTGATTATTGGAATTTCCTTTGGTTCTGCTAGTTTATTTCCAGTTTTGAGTTTCTAATCTTAGAAAAGCAGTCCCTAGGTGGTGCAAACTGTTAATGTTCTCAAATCAAAAAGTTGGAGGTTTGAGTCCACCCAGAGGTGTCTTGGAAGAAAGCCCTGGGGATCTATTTCTGAAAAATTAGCCACTGAAAACCCCGTGGAGCACAGCTCTACTCTGACACATATGCGATTACCATGAGTCAGAATTTGTTTGTTTGTTTGTTTTGTTTCTTTAACCTTAGAAAAACCAATGTCTTACTTGGAAAAAAGTATAATTAGTTACTTTAAAATAATACTGTTTCTCTCTTTAGAAGATCACAAAAACTGTGAAAGAAATCTCCCATTTCCTGGACCAATGAATATCAGCTTGTGTTGGATTGTTGACATCAGATTTTGATTCTCTGAAGCCTGAGTTGTGATACATATTATCTCCCAAATACCCTATGGCATGAGTCAAATCCAAATTAAAAACAAAAATCAAGTCAATATATTGATTCTCTGTTTTACCCTCTAGAGAAGTACATTAACGCCACATTTATCTATCATGATTAGGGATTGAACTCTTACATTAAATAGATTTTTTAACAGGATTTTATGGGTATCTTTCTAAAATGTGTGCGTTATCTGTCTGCCATCTTAAATAGAGAATGTTTCAACTATGTGAATAATCACTTCAAATGTGAATGGTCTAAATATACTGATTAAAAGACAGAGACTATCAGAATGGATTAAAAAAAAAAAAAAAAGACCCAACCATATGTTGTTTACAAGAAACATACTTTAAATAGAAAGGCACAAATAAGTTAAAAGTAAAGAGACAGGAAAAGATATAATATGCTAACACTAATCAAAAGAAAGCTGGAATAGCTATATTAATTTCAGACAAAACAGATTTCAGAGCAAGGAAAATTATCAGGGATAAAGAGGGATATTACATAATGATAAAGGAGTCAATTCTCCAAGAAGACTAATGATCCTGAATATGGATGCGCCTAACAACAGAGCATCAAAATATAAGGAGCAAAAACTGACAGTACTGTAAGGAGAAAAAACAAATCCATTATTATTGTTGGAGGCTTCAACATCCCTCTATTAGTAATTGACAGATCCAGCTGGAAGAAAATCAGTAAGGATATTGCTGAACTGTACAGCACTATTGATCAAAATTGGATCTAATTGGAATTTATAGAATATTTCATCCAATAACAGCAGAATACATAATCTCCTCAAGCTCTCATGGAACATTCACCAAGACAGACTATGTATCTTACAGGTTTAAAAACATATCTTACAGATTTAAAAGAAAAGAGGATGGTGAACCCAACTTAGTCATATTTTGATGACCTTAGAATCATTGTTCTGAACATATTGTTTTATGTTACCCTCTATTCTGCTGTGTAGTGGGAGAATTACTAAAGCCATAGAGAGGCTGCTGAGATATGAACAGCTGTCTTAAGGCTGAATAAAATCAGACTCCTACGTCACTGAGCTCTTGCAAAGGCTTTTGGAAATTACGAGTGTATGTGTGTGTGGGTGTGCTCTGTCTGGTACCATCCTCATAGTTGTTGCTTTTAAGCATCTTTGTATGGAATACCTAACCCTAAACCTGTGACTCAGAGAAACTGCTAAGCTTTTCACGTGTAAGCTCAGGCTTTGTGACATCTGTTTAGGTCACTTAGAGGCCACAGTTGTTCCATTTCTGGTTCTGGGTTGTGAAGCAGATATTTAAGACTGCCAGATTACTCACCTCTGAGTAAGCAAACAATTTTTATAATGATATGCTTATTTTGCAAAATATTAAGAGATTTCTCAACTCTCCATCCTAGATATTCCTTCTGTCATGTACCCTACTTTAATAATGGCACCACCGTCTATTCCCATCACCCATATGAAAGGCCTGGGTTCTAGCATGCAGCTTTGGGGCACATGATTTTAAAATCAGGCATATTTGGCTTGGATTTCTGTCCCCTAATTTGATAACTGCATGATTTTAGGCATTGTGATTGATTTATCTTTTCCATTCATTTAATAAATATTTGGTATCTGTTATGTGCCAGGTGATGTTCTGGGTCCTTGGGATAGAGTGCTTGGAGTGTGCAGTCTAGTTGGGGGAAGCAGATAAACAAGCAAGTAAAAGTATGCTTTGTCAAATGGGCATGGAGGATAGAGAGTGTGAGTGGTGGAGATAGGTTGGGGACCTCCATGAAAAATATCTCAGTAGAATGATTGGGAGAAAACTTGATAGGAACTCATTCAAGAGAAAAACAGAAGAGTAGAATTGGAGACAGCATGTATAGGCAAACTTTTATAGAAGTTTTATGGTAAAGGAAGGCAGAGATGTGTTATGGTAGCTGAGGGGGCATGTGGGGTCAAGTGAGGGTTTTATTTTAAGATCTTATAGCATTTTTGTACGATGACGTGACTGACTCAGTGAAGAGGGAAAATTGATGATGCAGGAGAGATAGGAAACTATTGTTGAAGCAGTGTTCTTGAATTGGCAAGAGCGTGGGATCTACTGCACAAGTGGAGGGGTTGGCCTCAGCTCAGGGGTCAACAGTTCATCCATAGCTAAGGGACAGATAGCAGAGAACAAGGTACACAGACCAATATGTCAGTAGATGTGGTGGTTGGAGCATGCCAAACGCATTTTCTAATTGCTTCTACTTTCTCAATGAAAAAAGGAAGCAGGTTCATCATCTGAGAGAGAAGATGGGGAGGAGGTGTTGGAGATTAGAGAAGAGAAGAAAAGGTACGAACTAGTCATCCTAGAGAATAGGAAAGTAAACGAGCTAGAGAAACACAGTAGAATTGCCGGGCAACACTAAGGGCCCATTTGAGATTAGTGATCATCAGTGTAAAGCCAGATCAGTTACTTCTTTTTTGTGAAAAATGCTTCCCCTATTTTTCTGCTTTCTCGTTAGGATTGTGATATACCATCATTGTTTCTGAGACACACTGGTGATTTCTGTCTCCATCCTCCATTCCAGATCTCCCTGTTAAATTTCTTTTCCCTGTTCCTCCACCGGTAAGAAAGCAAGTTAGTGCCTTTCTCTTTTAAAGTTCCAAAACATCTTATATGCAGTTTTATTACAGCACTTTTCAATCAATTGCAATCTTTTCTTTACATTTCAGCCTCCCTGGTCACCTCTACTATACGTGAATTTCTATTCTGGGTCCCTAGAACAATATCTTCGTATTATAGACTTTATGTAAATGTTTTCTGAATGGAGGAAGGGAAGAAAAATGAAAGTTCTGCCTCTTATTTTTAAATTTACTTTCTTTGTAGATATTCTTATTTATGATATTCAAGGATTAAAAAGCAAATCACCCTTTGCTTTGTGCCCCAGAGATGGATTAACAATGAAATCACTTTGGATTTATTTTGGAGATTGCATTTATTTACTATTTGTTATTTTTTCTTCTGGTATTTCAGAACGATGAAGAATATTTCTTGGCACCGCTTTAACAAGACAAAGTCAAAAAAAGATTTATTTTCTAAAAACTGTTTCCCTTCTAGATAATGGCAAATTACATAAAATATTCTAGGTCAACCAAGGCAACTGAGAAATTTTTGCTTTGACCATGGCTGAGGCATTTTGTCGTGGAGATGGCCTGAGGCACACAGAGGTTCCTGAGGCCGGTTGGGGGTTGTAATTGATTTCAGATGTGCTCTGAATAACACTGATGATAAACATCCCAGAGGTAGATTACTGGAGAGCTCTTTAGCTGTTTCTAATAAAATTTTCTTAAAAATTCCAGTATATTTTTTTCTACACGACATATAATAATTTTAGCATGAAGTAATGGGCCTGAATGAGAGCTATACATGCTTGTTAATAATTTCCCATTTCCCCTTAATTATGAAAAGAATACATAGTCTTTGTAGGGAAGTTGAAAAATAGATAGCTTTTATAGAAAGCAAAATAAAAATTATAACTGGATATTTACGTAACATACTTAACTAGTTGGGATCACACTGAATATAGTTTTGTATATTAATTTTTATGTAAAATTATATCCTCAGCTTTTGCCCTCATCATTAGAAATTTTTCAAAAGTATGAATTCAATAGTCTTATAATATTTTCTGACATTGTTCTTTATAGTTTTCCCATGTAGTTTTGGGGATTTGTAGAGGTAAAGTGTCTCGGGGGCCACCACAGGGCTTGGGGAAAGCAGGAATTGGGAGGGAGGTCATTGACTAGTTTAGACTCCAAGGGTTCTTCAAACCGGGACTTCAAACCAGTTCATCCCAGGAAGTTATACATACATAAGAATCACCCAAGGATCTTATTAAAATGTAGGTTCAATTTCAGTATATCTGGGCTGGAAATGCAAATTTTCAGCAGGGAACTTGTTAGAAATGCAAATTCTCAGGAGGGTTCGAACTTGAAGCACTGCTTCAAACAGGGCAGCTCTACTTTTAACTAATTTGTGTATTGGGCTGCCTAACATTTTCCTTGAAGAAGGATTTCCAAATACACCAAAATTTGAAATCAATTATAGGTGAGCCAAAATTTATTTAACCATTTTCTACTTGTTGTATATCCAACCTATTTGCTGTAGAGTCAATTCCAACTCATGGTGATCCATGCGTGTCAGACTAGAACTGTGTTTCAAAGGGTTTCAGTGGCTGATTTTTTCAGAAGTAGATCACCAGGCCTTCTTCTGAGGCACTTCTGAGTGCATTTGAACCTCAATTTTTTGGTTAGCAGCTCAGCCCATTAACCATTGAGGCATATTCAATTTTTCTATTTTAAGTAATTCTATCATGGACCACTTTGTACATAAATATGAACATCTGATTATTTCTCTAGAATATATAAATAAATATAGAATTAGTAGATCAAGCAATTGCTGTTGTTAGTTCCCATCCAGTCATCTATGATTCATGGTGACTTTATGCATAATAGAACAAAATGTTGCCTGGTTCTGTTCCATCTTCATGATAATTGGTATGTGTTATAGATTGAATTATGTCCCTCAAAAATATGTGTCAATTTGGCTAGGCCACGATTCCCAATAGTGTGTGGTTGTCCACCATTTTGTGATCTGATGTGATTATCCTATGTGTTGTAAATTCTAACCTTTATGATGTTAATGAGGCAGGATTAGAGGCAATTATGTTAATGAAGCAGGGCTTAATCTACAGGATTAGGTTATACCTTGAGTTAATCTTTTTTGAGATATAAAAGAGAGAAGTGAGCAGAGATAAGCTGGGTACCTCCATGAAAGATATCTCAGTAGAATGATTGGGAGAAAACTTGATAGGAACTAATTACCACCAAGCAAGAGGAGCATGTCCTTTAGATGCAGGGTCCCTCTGCTAAGAACCTTCTAGACCAGGGGAAGATTGATGACAAGGACCTTCCCCCAGAGCCAACAGAGAGAGAAAGCCTCTTCCAGGAGCTGGTACCCTGAATTTGAACTTCTAGTCTCCTAAACTGTGAAAGAATAAACTTCCGTTTGTTAAAGCCAGCCACTTGTGGTATTTCTGTTACAGCAGCACTAGATAACTAAGACAGTATGTTTTAGCCCAATGTTGTGGCTATTGTGTCAATTCATCTCGTTTATGGTTTTCCTCATTTCAGCTGACCCTTTACTTAGCCAAATACGATGTCCTTCTCTAACAATTGGTCTTTCCTGATGATGGGTCCAAAGTAAACAAGTAGGAATCTCTCCATCTTTACTTCTAAGAAGTAATAGATACGTTACATTGTACTAGATAAATATTGCCTGGAGAATGGTTGTGCAACTTTTACCAGTGTTTGAAATGACCTATCGCACAGTACACAATTAAGTGGTGAGAATAACTTTTTTCCATTTTTATTTTCGATTTGCTAGTTGAAAAGTAATACATCTCTGTTGTTTTAATAAGCAATTCTTTTACCATAATGAGGCTAAATTTTTTAAAACATGTTTATTAGTGATTTTTTTCTTATATAAATTTTTTCTTTGCTTATATTTCATTGCTAAAATTTCTATTGATGTATTAGTGTTTTTCCAATGGATTTTAAGATTTATAAGTGGGTTTGATTTATTCAAGGTCTTATTTGTGGCTATTTTTCCAGTTTGTCAGGTAAATATTATGATATTTTTATATCATTTAACATAATTTGTGAAGTCTAATTTATCAATGATCTGTTTTATTATTTCTTCGATGGGTTTTGCACTTGCAAAATCACTTTCCATTTACCTAAACATTCACCTATAATTTCTGACAGTGCAATATTTTCATTAAAAAAAGATAACCTTTAATTCACAACAATTTACTTGGGATTAAGATATGTTTTAATTTCTGATAGACAATTTCCATGCTATCATTTTTTAACAATTCATCAGCCTCATTGGATTATTAACATATGGGAATGCAAGTGATTTAAAAAAAATTTTTTTTTATTGTACTTTAGATGAAGGTTTACAGAACAAATAGTTTCTCATTAAACAGTCAGTACACATATTGTTTTATGACGTTGGTTAAAAACCTCACGATATGTCAACACTCTCCCTTCTCGACATTGAAGGACTTTTTTTTTTAGTGAAAATATACATAGCCAAAGTTACACCATTTCAAAAGTTTCTTCCAGTTGTGCTGCTATTCTCACTGTCCTTTTCCAACTTATTCCATCACTGTTATCTTCAACTCACTGCCCCCTAGGCTTCCCATCAAACCTTTTGAGCTGCTGTTGTCAATTTGATCTCACATATAATTCTTTTTTTTTTTTGTACCTTAGATGAAGGTTTGCAGAACAAATAGTTTCTCATTAAATAGTTAGTACACATATTGCCCTGTAACAATGGTTAATAACCCCACAACATGTCAGCACTGTCCCTTATCAACCTTGGGTTCCCTATCACCAGCTTTCCTGTCCCCTCCTGCCTTCTAGTCCTTGTCCCTGGACTGCTGTGCCTCATTAGTCCCATTTTGTTCTATGAGGCTGTTCAATCCCTGGCTAGTAACGGTGAGCCTCGGGAGTGACTTCACCACTGAGCTAAAAGGGTGTCTGGGGGCCATACTCTCGGGGTTTCACCAGTCTGTCAGGCCAGTAAATCTGGTCTTCTTCTTTTTTTTTTTTTTTTTGTGAGTTAGAATTTTGTTTTACTTCCTTCTCCAGCTCTGTCCAGGACCCTCTATCGTGACCCTGGTCAGAGCAGTCAGTGGTGGTAGCCGGGCACCATCTAGCTGTACTGGACTTAGTCTGGTGGAGGCTGTGGCAGCTGTGGTCCATTAGTCCTTGGATTAATCTTTTCTTTGTATCTTGTTCTCTTCATTCTCCCTTGCTCCTGAAGGGATGAGACCAGTGGAGTATCTTAGATGGCTGCTCACAGGCCTTTAAGACCCCAGGTGCTACTCACCAAGGTAGAATGTAGATCATTGTCTTTATAAACTGTGTTATGCCAATTGAGCTAGATGTTCCCCGAGACCAGGGTCCCCACAGCCCTCCGCCCAGCAATGCAGTCCCTTAGGGAGTTTGGAAGTGTCTATGGAGCTTCCATGACCTTTCCTTGTACAAGTTGTGTTGGCTTCCCCAGTATTGTGTACTGTCCTACCCTTCACCAAAGTTACCATTTACCTATTGTCTGTTTAGTTCCCCCCCACCCCTCCCATCCCTCGTAACCAAGAAAGATTGTTTCTTTTTGTGTGTAAACTTTTACATGAGTTTTTATAGTAGTGGTCTCATACAATATTTGTCCTTTTGTGACTGACTTATTTCACTTGGCATAATGTCCTCCAGTTTCATCCATGTTATGAGATGCTTCACAGAGTCATCGTTGTTCTTTGTCTTTGCATAATACTCCATTGTATGTATGTACCATAGTTTGTTTATCCATTCATCTATTGATAGGCATCTAGGTTGTTTCCATCTTTTTGCTATTGTGAACAGTGCTGCAATGAATATGGGTGTGCATATGTCTATTGGTGTGACGGCTCTTATTTCTCTAGGATATATTCCTGGGAGTGGGATTGCATTTTGTAGTGCTTTTATTTTTGTGGTGTTGACGTTTTCTTTGCTCCTCTTACTCTCCTGTGCTGGGTTCCTTTTGTTTGTGGATTTTGTTTTCATTTCTTTCATTTTTGTAGGCTTTGTTTTTACTGAGACTTTATGTTTTTCTTATTTTGATGTGTAGGTTTGTTAACTTTCTTTGTGGTTACCTTGAAATTTACCCTTATCTTCCCAGATTTGAACCAGTCTATTATTACTTGGTATCGCCTTGCTTTCCTCGCCATTAGAAGGTTGTATACCAACACTGTTTATTCCCTTTTTTGTTGTTCTGATGCTGTTGTCATTTACAGATTAACCTCTCTGGTTCCCTGTTGTAATTCTTTTGGTTTTGCATAGTCCTTAAGAATTCATTTCCTAGGTTGGTATCTGGTTAGTACAATCCTGTGTCCTAGGTTCAGAGTGTGGTCTGATTTGTTTGTTCTCAGATTGAAGGACTCCCTTTAATAATTATTGTAAGTTTGGTCTGGTTTTTACACAGTCCTTTAATTTCTGTTTATCTGGAAATGACCTAATTTCACCATCATATTTGAACCAGAGTTTTGCAGGATATATTATTCTTGGCTGGCAATTTTTTTCTTTCAAGGTTTTATATATGTTATCCCATTGCCTTCTTGCCTGCATGGTTTCTGCTGAATAATCTGAGCTTAGTCTTATTGTTTCCCCTTGGTACGTGACTTTTTGTTTTTCTCGAGCTGCTCTCAGGATTCTTTGTTTATTTTTAGTTTTAACGAGTGTGATTATGATATGCTTTGGTGATTTTCTTTTGGGATCTATTCTATATGGGGTTTGTTGAGCTTCTTGGATGGTCAGCTTTTCATGTTTCATGATACTGGGGAAGTTTTCTGTCAGCAATTATTCAATGATCCTCTCTGTGTTTTCTGTTTTCTCCCCCTGTTCTGGAACTCTGATCACTAGCAAATTTTTGCTTTTGATTGTATCCCGCATAATCTCAGGGTCTCTTCATTTTCCTTTGTTCTTTTTCTGAGTTTTCCTTGAACAGAGTTGTATCCAAGTGCTTGTCTTCAATATCGCTGATCCTATCTTGCATCGTTTCAAACCTGCTCCTCATCCCTTCTATGATACTGTCCATTTCTGAAATCTTGTTGTTTATCTTTTGGATTTCTAATTGTTGTTTTTGTATGATTTCTAGTTGTGAATTTATTTTAACATTTTGTTCCTGTATTTTTTTCTTGAATTCTTCCATTATTTTGTCTGTATTTTCCATGAATTTGTCTGCCTTTTCCATGAATTTGTCTATTTTTTCCTCATTTTTGTCTGCTTTTGCTCCAACTCTTAGATAATTCTGAATATTAGAGATTTGAATTCCCTATCAGTTAGGTCTAGTGCCTTTTCTTCTACTGGAAGGTGATCTGGTGTTTTATTTTGGATGCCTACTGGAACCATCCTGTCCTGTTTTTGTAAATGTTTTGATATTGTCCGCTCTCTTTAGGGCATTTGGTGGTTATTTTCTTTGTTTATTGATTGTAGATTTGTTTGTTTTGTCTTGCTTTTTTGTTTTATTTGGTTATGTCTGAGCAGGTGGGCTGTGCGTTCTTTGTTGTTTGCTCATCTGTGGCATGATACTATTAACCTCCTTCTCCAATGGGCAGGGTCAATCACTCAGGTATAGTACAGCAGGGCAGGTCCAGCTGAAGGGGAGTTGCTTGGATGGGTTGCTTGTGGCACGCAACAGGGCTGACAAGGTGGACCGGGAATCAGTGCAGGGCAGGTTCCAGTAGGCCACGCTCGTGCTCTTTGGGAGTGTGATGTTCAGCACACGGTGCAGGTAGGCAGGAAGGAGGGGGTAGATTGTGATGTGTGGAGCTAAAATGCATATGGGAAAGATGAGAGAGAGGAGAGGGGATCAGGAGCCAAAAACATACACACAAACAAGAAAGAGTGATCAGGGGGCTTGCTATTGGAGTGGAGAGATGAAAGACCGAGAAATGGGGAAAAACAAAAATGAAGAAAAAAAGAAAAAGGGTAAAAGAAAAAAATGAATAAATCGAGAAACTGGAAATGAAGAAAGACAAAAAGGGAATAAAAGAGAAAAGAAAACAAAACAAGGAAACAAAAAAGAAACAAAAACAAAAAACAAGAAAAAGGAAATGCCCCCAGGGATGTCCCTGTGTGTCTGCACAGAGTAATGGAGTAGCTTCCAAGCCGCGTGGTACTGCCTGGCTAGAAGGGGCTCCCAAGATGAGAAAAGAAAAAGAAAACAAACAAACAAATCAAAACAGAACAAATCAGAGCAAAAAAACAAACAAAAAAGCCCAGGGGGTCCCATCAGTGGGGCAGCACGGGCCAGGAAGCAGTTTCACAGTCAAGCTGTGTTTTGCAGCCTTTCAGGAAGAAGCAAAGATGGTTCATGGAGCCGGGTATTTGAGAGAAAGGAGAAGGAGATGGTGAGAGGTAAACAAGAAATCTAAAGAAGCAGAAAAAAGCAACACCAGCAGCCAACAAAAGGCACTCAAGGAGTCAGCCAGTGCGGGCGGGTGGAATCCAAGCAACACCAGGGTGAAGCTTGTGCTTCCTGGCCAAGAGACTGTGGCTGCAGGAAGCAGAGGAGGCTAAGTGGGGGTGTAGAAGGGGTTGGGTGTGGGAAAGCCTGTATCACTGGTTACTGGTTGTTCTGTCTCCTTCTGGAAGCTCCTTGAAGCTACTTTCTCACACCCCCTGTTTGCTAATCTCCAATATGAGTCCAAGATGGCGGATCCATGCTGTGGTAGCTGATAGGGGACCTCTGCATGCATCTCTCCTCCCTCTCTGTTCTCGGTCAGTTTCTTATTCCATTTGGTGCTGGCTGAGGTCTTTATCTCTTCATTTGGTGCTTAGGGTTTCAGGACTGATGTGTGACTTTGTTTGACTTAGTTTTTCTGATCTTTGCTGTGGAGGGATGGTGTGGTGCTTCTGACTATAGTGCCATATTTGCAAGTGCTTTTATATACTGATTTTTAACCCAATGACCTTCCTAAACCTCACTGTTTGCTCTGAAGACTTTCTTGGAGTTTATAAATGGAAAAAAATATCATCAGGAAATAAGTATTTTGCTTCTTTCTCTCCAAACTGCATGCCACTTACATTATTTCTTTCCTTACCTCTCTGGTACAACGTTAAGTAGAGCCTGGGTGGCATAGTGGTTAAGCACTCGACTGTTAACTCAAAGGTCAGCTGTTCGAACCCACAAACCCCTCTACTGGAGAAAGATGTAGCAATCTGCTCCTGTAAAGATTATAGCCTTGGAAGCTCTATGGGGGCAGTCCTACTCTTGTCCTATAGGGTCGCTATGAATAGGAATTCACTGATGGCAATGGGTTTGGTTTTTGGTTTTATACTGATCATTCTCCTGTCTTCAAGGGAATGCTCAAATCTCTCACCGTTCAAGGTGATTGTTGTCGACTTTCAGTAGATTCTGTTTATCTGCTTAAGGAAGTTCACTTTCATTCTTATTTTGCCAAGTGTAAAGAGAAACCCTGGTGGTGTAGCGGCTAAGTGCTGCGTCTGCTAACCAAAATGTTTCAACAGTTCAAATCCACCAGGTGCTCCTTGGAATCTCTACTGGGCAGTTCTACTCTGCCGTATAGGGTCACTATGAGCCAGAACTGACTCGAGGGCACAGGGTTTGGGATGTTTTTTTCTGGTTCTATAAAGGAATGAATTATTGTTGAATATTTCAAAACCCATTTCCCTCATCCACTGAAATGCTGTTTCTTTCCTCTTGTGTTAAAGTGGTTGAGTTACACTAATTAGGTTTTCAGATGTGAACTCATCCTTGAATTAGCCCAAATTGGTCACAATGTATTATTTATTTTATATATTGATGGATTCAATTTGATAATATTTTATTTAGGTACTTTTAAGATTTATGTTTTTAAATAAGATGGACTTCTTTTCTTTTCTTGCAGGAGTTTAGTCTGATTTCAGATTCAAGTTTATTTAAGTATCGTAAAGTGAGTTTGGGAGTATTCCTTACTTTTTTTTATTTTCTGGAAAAGAATGTTTGATAGAATTAGCCAAAAACAACTGCATCTGGATGTGTATATTTGTGTCTATCTCTCATAATAATAATAACAACAATAACAAAGTTTATTCTGGTAGATTGTCTGCAAAGGTGGGCCTGAGTAATTCCTTCCATCCCTGTATGCACATGAAATTCCTCCCATCAAAAATTTGAGTTTGAGTTTATGTTATTGGGGCAGGGGGGAACTACTCAGAAAAGGAGGGTGAAGATAGCTATACAACTCAAAGAATATAATCATGTTACTAAATGGTATGTGTAGAAACTGTTGAATTGGTGTATGTTTTGCTGTGTATATTCTCAACAACAATAACAAAATAAATAAAAAAAAGATTGCAGCTGAGAAAACCCCATGAGGCAGTTCTACTCTGTCACATGTGTCACCATGAGTGGAAACCGACTCAACAACATCTAACAACAACAACATTGCAAATGGATGTGGAAAGTTTGAATAAAATTGTTCCACTAAAAAAAAAAAAGAAAAGTTTGAGTCTATTTGTCTTGAATCTGGGCTGGGGTTGTGACTTGCTTAGGCTGATAGAATGCAGCTGTACTTATGCTTTGCTAGTGCTGGGCCTAGGCCTTAAAAGGCTGGGCAGCTTCTGTTTTGGTTGTCTTGGGATCCAGACACCAAGTAAAGAAACTCAGGCTAGACTACTGAATGATGAGAAGCTGAGACACCAGACACGTGATCAAAACCATCTAGGAAACTCCAGTGCCAATTGAGCTACTTCAACACATGTGAAGGAGAAATAAACTGCCTTTTCCAATCCTTATCAAAATTTCAGAGTCATAAAAGGTAATAAATGTTTTCTGTGGTAAATTATAATGTATACTTGGGTCTATTTCTACCTCTTTTATTTAGTGTGATGTAGATCATTTGTTTTTTTCTGCCCATATCTCACATTGTTCCTAACATTGTTTCATTACATAGTCTAATCTGATTAATGTAATTTGTCTTTATTACTCTTATTTTTAAAAATATTGTAGCTATTCTTGTCTGTGTATTCTTTCAGAAGAACTTCAGAATATTTTTGTTAATTTCTTAAACCCTTTGTCATTTTGATTAGAATTGCATCAAATTCATGAATTAGTTTGGGAAGAATATTTACGTGATTATCTTTACAACCTGAATCATGGTTGGTCTTTTCATACCTTGAAATCTTTTTATGTTCCCCAGTAACTTGTTGTCTTCACAATCATTCTTTCACTCATTTGTTCATTATTTGGTCAGAGGGCTCATTTTTTATTAAGCTCAAATTTGAGGCCCATTGCTAGCAAGTATAGAGGACTGTACAGAATGTGCTTTGTAAATTAGTCCTATCACCAAGATCACTTTATTTTCTATCTTTATTTCACACTTTTATTTTCTATTTATTTTTATTCTCCTGTGATTCTGATGCACTGGGGCCACCTGGAATCACACTCCATTGCACTTGGTCACTGGATGCAGACTGTCTTGAGAAGGGTGTGGTCTTAGGCAAAGCAGCCGAAGACAGCTGAGCCTGACCCTGGAGGAACCATCCAGTGGGGGCTCATTGCTGACCTCATTCCTCATAGCTGGGCAGTAAGTCCTTTCTCAAAGGGGCTCCTGGGTGGTGCATCTCTGTGTTCACCGCAGCTCAGATCTGAGAAACTTGGGAAAATCATGTTCTTGGCCCTGCCAAATGAGGTTGGATGAGATGCTTCCCTGTTATATTTGCTGCTTCTTGCTGTTCTGAACACTGTTTTTCTCAACCACAGCTTCTTCTGTTTTCCCTGATAGCTGTTTATTTAACTTGCTTTAAAGTCACTGGAGAAGGATGACTTGAAGCTTTGATGTAAAGAGTGACTGCAGGACCCTCAGCATGTAGCTGTTCACACATAAGCTGCAGCAAGGCCCAGCCCTGACAGAGCAAGAGGCCTCCTTCCGGCCCTGGAAAGAGACCAGCAATTAAATAGCAGTCATGGCTTTAATATTTAATTGAAACCTCTTGGTATGCCACTGTTGTTGTTTCATCTTTTTACAGTGTTTTTGTGGCTTGCAAGTTTGCACGCAGTTCCAACCCCCAGGCTTAAAGTAAATGAATAGATCTAAAATTTCGTTAATGCGTAGTCAGCTGCCATTTCCTTCTCCCACAGCCAGAAGGTAACGTCTTTGCTATTTTCAATGCACACTTTTGTCCTTAAAGCTAATTAATTGAATTTAGCTGGTGTGAGCATCTAAAAAAGTGAAAAAACAAAATTATTTTTCTCTTTTTACATTAGTTATTTCTCCAACCATCTCAGTTAAGCTCTCCTTAAGACCATCTATTTCGTGAAAGGAAGACAAATTTAGAAATGGATATAGAGTATCAAAACCTCAAACAGGTTTTTATTAAAATAAATTATGTGCAGAAGAAAAGTGATACCCATTGAATTTCCAAAGAAATACAAAAATATATTTATGATCAGATACTCTCAGCAACTAATTTAGAACAGTAATCTGTGATCAAGATGTTTTAAACACTCCTAGATAATGGCAATTGTTTATTTTGACAATGCCTATTTAGAGTTGGTGCTACCAAATTTGCTTTTAAAACTCAGTATGTGAATGCCCTTTCCCAGTATTCCATTAGGATATTAATGGTACATAAAACTAAATAAATAAAGACCCCAAAACAAAATAAAAGTAAATAAAGTCCCTAAAACTATGGCTAATAGAAGACCATGTATTAGAGAATAGGAGGAAATTTCATGAGTTGCAATGACACAGAGGCTGGGTTGAAACTAAAAGATCATGCCCTATCCATGCTCCCCTTCTAAACTCATAGAGCCTGGCTGACTGGTAAAAAGATAGGAAGAGATTTTGATTTGCCTCCACTATCTGACCTTAAGGAGCCCGAGTAGCACAGTGGTTAAGACCTTGGCTGCTAACCAAAAGGTCGGCAGTTCAAATACACCAGCCACTCCTTGGAAACCCTGTGGAGTAGTTCTACTCTGTCTTATCGGGTCGCTATGAGTTAGAATCGACTCAAGGGTAATGGGTTTTGTTTTTGTTTTTTATCTGGCCTTAGAGGAGCCCTTGTGACTTAGCTGCTAAGCCAAAGGTAAGCAGTTCAACCCACCAGCTGTTCTACCAGAGAAAGATGTGGCAGTCTGCTTCCGTAAAGATTGTTGCTGTTGTTTGGTGCTGTTGGCCTTGGAAACCCCATGGGGGCAGTTCTGCTCTGTCTTACATGGTCACTATGAGTCAGAATCAACTCAATAGCCCTGGGTTATGGGTTTTTCTGACCTTAAGGTCCCTAGGTGGTGTAAAAGGTTTTACCACAGAAGAAGGGTTTGAATGTGCTTCCATAAAGATTACAGGCAAGAAAACCCTAGAGGGCAGTTGTATTCTGTAATACATGGTGTCGTTATGAGTCAAAATTGACTCAGTGGCGATGGGCTTTTTGTTTTGTTTTTGAACACTTACCAATTATTTGAAGTAGTGATTATTATTAATTTTTGTGTGAATTCCCTGATCATGTATTTTCATTTATTTTGGTAGTAAACTGGTATTAGGAACGACTTTAATGGTTAAATTTTCTATCCAGGTCAGGAGGGAAGACAATTTTGTGGCAGTTGAATGGTTGACCATATCCCTAAATTAAACCACCAAGGCCACAGCATTCTCAATATTTATGAAGGCTTATTTCCACTACTTAAATATTCATAATCTAATATTAATATCAGTAGTAACATCATTAATGGCAAGTACTTTTTTTTCCCTATATGTAAGTGTTTTAAGTATTAAATAAAACACGTTTTTTTTTAAAGCTAAGAACTATTGGTTAAGAACTATGTTTTGTTACAGAAAAACAGAGACTTGGGCAGAGCCAGAACTCAAATCTAAGTATGCTGCTGTTGTTAGTTGCCATCAAGTCCGTTCTGACTCATGGCGACCTCATGTGTGCAGAGTAGAACTGCTCCATAGGGTTTCCAAGGCTGTGACCTTTCGGGTGCGAATTGCCAGACTTGTCTTCTGAGAAAGAGCTCTGGTGGCGCAGTGGTTAAGAGCTTGACTGCTAAGCTAAAGGTCGGTGATTCAAACCTACCAGCTGCTCCATGGAAGAAAGATGTGGCAGTCTGCTTCTGTAAAGACTTACAGCCTTGGAAACCCTATGGAGCAGTTCTACTCTGTCCTATAGGCTCCCTATGAGTCAGAATCGACTCAACAGTAATGGGTTGGGTATGGATATCTTTTGAGGTGCCTCTGGGTGGATTTGAAATGCCTACCTTTGGGCTAGTAGTCAAGCGCTTAACTGTGCCACCCAGGCGGCCAACTCAAGTATAGAGGACTCTGAAACCCAGACTCCCATTCACTAGAGCATAGTGCTTTGACACATTCACATCTGCAAGTCCTTTTCAGAGGCCTTACACTGTTTTCTTAGCTCTCAGCATTCTGTAAATTTCAGCTTGTTTTCTTTTAAATACAGTGCTGCTTTTTAAGAATGGAAATATAATCTTTTTTTCTTTTTAATTTAATTTTTTTTTATTGTACTTCAGGTGAAAGTTTACAGAACAAATAGTTTCTCATGAAACAGAAGTACATGTGTTGTTTTATGACATTGGTTAACAACCCCACAACATATCAACCCTCTAACTTCTCAACCTCTTTTTTTTTTTTTTTGGTGAAAATACACATAGCCAAAGATACACCATTTCAAAAATTTCTACATGCACAGTTCAGTGACATTGACTAAGCTCTTCCAATTGTGCTGCTATTCTCACTTAAGATGAAGGCTTACAGAACAAAATAGTTTCTAGTTTAACAGTTACTACAAATGTTGCCCTATGACAATAGTTAACAATCTCACAACACATCAACAATATCCTTCCTCAACCTTGGGTTCCCTATGACCAGCTTCCTTATCCCCTTCTGCTTTCTGGCCCTTGTCACTGGACTCCTGTTGCTCATTAGTCTCATTTGGTTTTACGGGGCTGTCTACTCCCAGGCTGAACGGTGAACCTCGGAGATGACTTCACCACTGAGCTAAAAGGGTGTCTGGGGGCCATACTCTCGAGGTTTCTCCAGTCTCCTTTAGGCCAGTAAATCTGGTCTTCTTTTTTTTTTTTTTGAGTTAGAATTATGCTCTACATCCTTCTCCAGCTCTGTCCAGAACCCTCTGTTGTGATCCTGGTCAGAGAAGTCCGTGGTGGTAGCCAGGCACCATCTAGCTGTACTGGACTCAGTCAGGTGGAGGCCTTGGTAGCTGTGTTCCATTAGTCCTTCGGACTAATCTTTTCCTTGTATCCTGTTCTCTTCATTCTCCCTTGATCCCCCGAAGGGATGAGACCAGTGGAGTATCTTAGATGGCTGCTCACAGGCTTTTAAGACCCCAGACACTACTCACCAAGGTAGAATGTAGTGCATTGTCTTTATAAGCTGTGTCATGTCAATTGAGCTAGATGTTCCCCGAGAACATGGTCCCCACAGCCCTCCACCCAGCAATTCAGTCCCTCAAGGAGTTTGGAAGTGTCTATGGGGCTTCCATGACCTTTCCTTGTATAGGTTGTGCTAGTTTCCCCTGTACTGTCTCACCCTTCACCCAAGATACCACTAATCTATTGCCTATTTAGTATATCCCCCCCACCCCTCCCATCCCTGGTAACCAACAAAGATTGTTACATTTTGTGTGTGAACTTTTTCATGGGTTTTTACAATAGAGGTCTCATACAATATTTGTCCTTTTGTGATTGACTTATTTCACTCAGCATAATGTCTTCCAGTTTCATCCATGTTATGAGATGGTTCACAGCTTCATTGTTGTTCTTTCTCATTGCATAGTACCCCATTGTGTGTATGTACCATAGTTTGTGTATCCATTCATCTGTTGATGGGCATCTAAGTTGTTTCCATCGTTTTGCTATTGTGAACAATGCTGCCATGAACATAGGTGTGCATATGTCTATTCCAGTGACGACTCTTATTTCTCTGGGATATAGTCCTAGGAGTGGGATTGCTGGATCGAATGGTATGTCTATTTCTAGCTTTCTGAGGAAGCGCTATATCATTTTCCAAAATGGTTGTATCATTTTGCATTCCCACCAGCAGTGCATAAGAGTTCTGATCTCCCTGCAGCCCCTCCAACATTGGCTATTTCCAGTGTTTTTGATTCATGCCAGTAATGCCGGGGTGAGATGTTATCTCATTGTGGCTTTAATCTGCATTTCTCTAATGGCTAGTGATCGTGAGCATTTCCTCAGGTGTCTGTTGGCCATTTGAATGTCTTCTTTGGTGAAGTGTCTGTTCATTTCCTTTGCCCATTTTTTAATAGGATTATTTGTCTTTTTGTTGTAGAGGTGTTGGATTTTCTTGTAGATTATGGAGATTAGACCTTTGTCTGACTTGTACTGTCCAAAAATTTTTTCCCAGTCTGTAGGTTCTCTTTTTACTCTTTTGGTGAAGTCTTTTGAAGAGCATAGGTGTTTGATATTTAGAAGATCCCAGTTATCTAGCTTATCTATTGGGTTTTGTGCACTGATGGCTATGGTTTGTATCCTGTTAATGCCATGTATTAAGGCCTGAAGTGTTGGTCCTATTTTTTCTTCTACGAACTTTATAGTTTTAGGCTTTATATTCAGGTCTTTGATCCATTTTGAAGTAGTTTTTGTATACGGCGCGAGGTATGGGTCCTGTTTCATTTTTTTACAGATGGATATCCAGTTTTGCCAGCACCATTTGTTAAAAAGACTGTCTTTTCCCCATTTGATGGACTTTGGGCACTTGTTGAAGATCAGGTGGCCGTAGGTGGATGGATTTACATCTGGGTTCTCAATTCTGTTCCATTGGTCGACGTATCTGTCAGTGTACCACTACCAGGCTGTTTTGACTACCGTAGCTGTATAGTAGGTTCTGAAGTCAGGTAGTTTGAGTCCTCCAACTTTCTTCTTCTTCTTCAGTAGTGCTTTACTTATTCGGGGCTTCTTCCCTTTCCATATAAAGTTAATGATTAGTTTTTCCAACTCTTTGAAGAATGTTGTTGGTATTTGGATCGGGATTGCATTGTATTTGTAAATTGCTTTGGGTAGAATTGTCATTTTCACAATGTTGAGTCTGCCTATCCATGAGCATAGTATGTTTTTCCATTTATGTAGATCCTTTTGGGTTTCTTGCAGTAGTGTTTTGTAGTTTTCTTTGTATAGGTCTTTTACATCCCTGGTCAGATTTATTCCTAAGTATTTTATCTCTTTAGGGGCTATTAAAAATGGTTTTGTTTTCCTGATTTCCTTTTCATCATTCTCCTTACTGGTGTATAGGAATCCAACTGATTTTTGAATGTTTATCTCGTATCCTGCTACTCTGCTGAATCTTTCTATTAGTTCCATTAGATTTCTTGTGGAGTCTTTAGGGTTTTCTGTGTATAGTATCATATCATCTGCAGACAGGGACAGTTTAACTTCTTCATTACCAATTTGGATGCCCTTTATTTCTTTTTCTTGCCTTATTGCTCTAGCTAGAACTTCCAGCACAATGTTAAATAGGAGTGGTGATAAAGGGCATCCTTGTCTTGTTCCTGTTTTCAGGGGGAATGTTTTGAGCCTCTCTCTATTAAGAATGATGTTGGCCGTTGGTTTTGCATAGATGCCCTTTTTTATGTTGAGAAATTTCCCTTCTATACCTATTTTATTGAGAGTTTTTATCAGGAATGGGTGTTGGACTTTGTCGAATGCTTTTTCTGCATCAATTGAGTTGATCATGTGATTCTTTTCTTTCCCTTTATTTATGTGGTGGGTCACATTGATTGATTTTCTAATGTTGAACCATCCTTGCATACTACTTGGTTGTGGTGTATTATTTTTTTGATATGATGCTGAATTCTATTGGATAGAATTTTGTTGACAATTTTTACATCTATATTCATGAGAGATACTGATCTGTAATTTTCTTTTTTTGTGACGTCTTTACCTGGTTTTGGTATCAGTGTCATGCTGGCTTCATAGAATAGATTTGGAAGTGTTGCTTCCTCTTCTATGCTCTGAAATAGCTTGAGTAGTACTGGGACAAGCTCTTCTGTAAATGTTTTCTAGAACTCTCCATTGAAGCCATCTGGGCGAGGGCTTTTTTTGGATAGGAGTTTTTTTTTATTACCTTTTAACCTCTTCTCTTGTTATGGGTCTGTTCAGATTTTCAACATCACTTTGTTGTAGTTGGGTAGGCTGTGTGTTTCTAGAAATTTATCCATTTCCTCTAGGTTTTCAAATTTGTTGGAGTATATTTTTTCATAATATCCTGTTATAATCCTTTTTATTTCAGTTGGGTCTGTTGTAATGTCCCCCATTTCATTTCTTATTTGGTTTATTTGTATCCTCTGCTGTTTTCCTTTTGTCAGTCTGGCCAGTGGTTTGTTGATTTTGTTGATTCTTTCAAAGAACCAACTTTTGGTTTTGTTGATTCTTTTTATTGTTTTTCTGTTCTCTATTTCATTTATTTCTGCTCTGATCTTTACTATCTCCTTTCTTCCGGTGGCTGTGGGCTTTTTTTTGCTCTTCTCTTTCTATTTGTTTGAATTCTGTAGTCAATGTTTTGATTTTGTCCCTTTCTTCTTTTTTGATATGTGCATCTATTGCTATAAATTGTCCTCTGAGGACTGCCTTTGCTGTGTCCCAAAGATTTTGGTATGATGTGTTTTCATTCTCATTTGATTCTAGGAATTTTTTGATTCCATCTCTGATTTCTTCTATTACCCACTGATGTGTAAGCAGAGTATTATTCAGTTTCCATGTAGTTGATTTTTTTCCTTGCTCTTTCTAGTGTTAATTTCTACCTTGATGGCATTGTGGTCAGAGAATATACTTTGAATTATCTCAACGTTTTGGATCTTGTTGAGGATTGCTCTGTGGCCTAAGATGTGGTCTATTCTGGAGAACGTTCCATGTGCAGTGGAAAAGAATGTGTACTTTGCAGTGGTTGGATGGAGTGTTCTATATATGTCTGTGAGGTCAAGTTGTCTTCAGTATCTTTGCTGAGTTTCTTCTTAGTTGTTCTGTCCTTTACTGAGAGTGGTGTGTTGAAGTCTCTTACTATTATTGTGGAACTGTCTATTTCTCTTTTCAGTGTTGTTAGAGTTTGTTTTATGTATTTTGGAGCCCTGTCATTGGGTGCGTAGATGTTTATTATGGTTATGTCTTCATGACAGATCATCCTCTTAATCATTATATAGTGTCCTTCTTTGTATTTTATGGTAGATTTCATTTTAAAGTCTATTTTATCTGAGATTAGAATTGCCAATCCTGCTCTTATTTGGTAGTTGTTAGCTTGATACATTTTTTCCAACCTTTGACTTTTAATAAATTCACATCTTTGTTTCTAAGGTGTGTCTCCTGTAGACAGAATATTGATGGATCCTGTTTTCTTATCCATTCTGTCACTCTCTGTCTCTCTATGGGTGCATTGAGTCCATTTACATTCAGTGTAATTATTGATAGATGTGGGTTTGTTGCTGTCATTTTGTAGTGCTTTTTTTTGTGGTACTGACGTTTTCTTTGTTCTTACTCTCTTGTGCTGAGTTACTTTTGTTTGTGGATTTTTTTTCATTTCTGTTGTTTTTGTAGGTTTTGTTTCTGCTGAGACTTTATGTTTTTCCTCTTTTTGTTTATGAATATGTTTGTTAACTTTCTTTGTGGTTACTATAAATTTTACCCTTGTCTTTCTAAGTTTGAAGCAGTCTACCATTACTTGGTATCGCCTTGCTTTCCTCTCTGTTAGAAGGTTCTATACCTATGCCGTTTAGTCCCTGTTTTATTGTTTTGATGTTGTTGTCATTGACTGATTAACTGCTCTGATTCCCTGTTGTATTTCTTTTGGTTTTGGATAGTCCTCAAGAGTTCATTTCCTAGATTGGTATCTGGCTGGTAGATCCTGCGTCCTACCTTCTGCCTTGAGCTGAAGCTGTTGGTCCTCAGATGGAAGAACTCGCTTTAATAATTCTTGTAAGTTTGGTTTGACTTTTACATATTCCCTTAATTTCTGTTTATCTGAAAATGACCTAATCTCACCATCAAATTTGAATGAGAGTTTTGCAGGATATATTATTCTTGGCTGGCAATTTTTTTCTTTCAATGTTTTATATATGTCATCCCATTGCCTTCTTGCCTGCATGGTTTCTGCCTAATAATCTGAGCTTAGTCTTATTGTTTCTCCTCTGTATGTGACTTCTTGTTTTTCACGAGCTGCTCTCAGGATTCTTTGTTTGCCTTTGGTTTTGGTGAGTGTGAATATGATATGCCTTCGTGATTTTCTTTTGGGGTCTCTTCTATATGGGGTTCGTTGAGCTCCTTGGATGGCCAGCTTTTCATCTTTCATGATACTGGGGAAGTTTTCTGTCAGCAGTTCCTCAATGATCCTCTCTGTGTTTCTGTTTTCTCCCCCTGTTCTGGAATTCCAATCACTCACAGATTTTTGCTTTTGGTTGTGTCCCACATAACTCTCAGGGTGTCTACATTTTTCTTTGTTCTTTTTTCTGAGTTTCCCTGAAACAGAGTTGTAGCCAAGTGTTTGTCTTCAATTCCATTGATCCTGTCTTCCACCATTTCAAATCTGCTTCTCAACCCTTCTATGACATCGTCCATTTCTGAAATCTTGTTGTTTATATTTTGGATTTCTAATTGTTGTCTTTGTATAATTTCTAGTTGTGAATTTATTTTGGCATTTTGTTTCTGCATTATTTTCCTGAATTCTTCCAATTTTTTGTCCGTATTTTCCATGAATTTGTCTATTTTTTCCTCATGTTTTTTGCTTCAGTTCTTGGAGAATTCTGAGTATTAGCGATTTGAATTCCCTATCAGGTAGTTCTAGTGCATTTTCTTCCAGAGGAGAGTCATCTGGTGTTTTATTTTGGACACCTACTGGAACCATCCTATCCTGTTTTTGTAAGTGTTTTGTTATTGTCTGCTGTCTTTGGGGCATTCAGTAGTTATTTTTCTCATTTATTGATCGTAGATTTGTTTGTTTCATCCCTATTTTTAAAAACAAATTTGACTCTGTCTGAGCAGGCAGACTGTGTGTTCTTTGTTGTTTGCTCGTCTGTGGGCACAATACTTTTTGCCTCCTTCTTCAACTGGCAGGGTCAGTCACTCAGATGTGGTACATTAGGGCAGGTCTACCTGAAGGGGAGTTACTGGGATGGGTTGTTTGTGGCACTTACTGCTGCCACCAGAGCGGGTCAGTAATCAGTGCAGGGCAGGTTCCAGTAGGCCATGCCTGTGCTGCTTGGTGGTGTGATGTGAAACGCACAGTGCAGGTAGGCAGGATGTAGCGGGGAGATTGTTATGTGTGGAGCTAAGATGGATATGGGAGAGAGGAGAGAGGAACAGGAGCCAAAAACATACAAACAAACAAAAAAGAATGTTAGGGAAGCTTGCCTTTGGAGTGGAGAGATGAGAGACTATGAAATAGAGAAAAACAGAAAGCGGAGGGGGAAGAAAAGAAGAGAATGAATAAATAAGAATCAGAAAGGTTAAAGAAGCTCAAAGTTCCCAGGGATCCCACCGGTGCAGCTATGAGGTCTGGGGAAGTCTCTCTCAGGTGTTGCAGTACAACCTGGCTAGAAGGTGTAGAGGTATACAACGCCCGGTATTCAGGGAAGAGAAAGAGAAGAAAGATATAGAGAGACAAGAAACTGAGCAATGAAGGAAGACAAAAAGGGAAAAAGAGGAGTCCGGCAAGATGGCGCTCTAGGCAAAAGCACCACGCCGTCCCTCCACAGCAAAGATCTGAAAAACTAAGCCAAACAGAGAATCAACAATCCTGAAACCCTAGAACATCAAATGAAGAGATAAATAACTCAGCCAAACACCAAACGGAGTGAGAATACTGAAAGAGAATGGATAGCGAGGAGAGATTCATGCAGAGGTCCCCTACCAGCTAACGCAGCGCGGATCCACCATCTTGGACTCCTATCGGGGGCCAGCAAACGGGAGAATGGGAGAGCAGCCTCTTGGAGCATCCAGTGGGAGACAAAACAGCTGGTAATTTGCGGTGTGTGCTTTCCTGCCCCACACCCCACTTCGCCCCAGCTGGGGCTCCCCTGCTTCCCGTGGCCAGGGTCCCTGGGCCGGGAGGCACCGGTTGCTTGGGTTCAGCGCACCCAGGCTGGCGGCTCTCTGGGTGCCATTTGTTGGCTGCTGGTGTTGCTTGTTCTGCCGCCTCCCCCTCCTTTTGCTCGGGTGCCTGGTTCTGAGTGCCGTCTTTGCTCTTCCTTGCGGGGTTGCGGGGCTGCGTTCGGGCGTGGGGCTGCTTCCAGGTCTGGGCTGCCGCGCGGGTGAGATCCCGGGGCCTTTGTTCGTTTGCCCCTCTGCTTCCCGTGGCCACGGTCTCTTGACCCGGGACTGCCAGCTGCTTGGATTGCGCGCGTCTGTGTGGGCGGCTCTCTGGATGCTGGTTGTTGGCTGCTGGAGTTGCTTTTTCTGCTTCTTTTGGTTTCTCGCTTGCCTCTTGCTGCCTCCCCCTCCTTTGGCTCGGGTGCCTGGTTCTGAGCGCCAACTTTGCCCTTTACTGCGGGACTGTGGGGCTGTGTTCGGGCGTGTGGCTGCTTCCAGGTCTGGGCTGCCATGCTGGTGAGATCCCGGGGCCTTTGTCCGTTTGCTCTTCTGCTTCCTAAGGCCGCAGTTTCTTGAACGGGAGCTGCCGGCTGCTTGGATTCCGTGCACCTGGGTGGACGGCTCTCTGGGTGCTGTTTATGGGCTGCTGGTGCTGCTTTTTTTTTTTTTTTTTCCTACTGCTTCTTTTGGTTTCTCGCTTGCCTCTCACCGCCTCCCCCTACTTTCACTCGGGTGCCTGGCTCCTTGTACCCTCTTTGCTCCTTTCTGAGCATCCCCAGAGGGCAGGCAATTTGTGATATACGCTTTCCCACTCTCCACCCTTCTTCACTCACACTTGGCCTCCTCTGTTTCCCACGGACACAGTCTCTTGTCCAGAAACACCAGCCTGCACTGGCTGGCTCTCTGAGTGCCATTCGTTGACTGCTGGTGTTGCTTTTTATTTTATTTTTTTTCTTTTTTGATTAGTTTTCTTTTCTTTTCCCCTTTTTCCCTTTTGTCTTTCTTCATTGCTCAATTTCTCATCTCTCTATCTCTTCCTTCTCTTTCTAATCCCTGAATACCAGACGTTGTATGCCTCTGTGCCTTCTGGCCAGGCTGTGCTGTGAAACTGAGACCGACTTCTCCAAACCCCATAGCTACATCGGTGGGATCTCTGGGAACTTTTCAGTTCTTTAACTTTTCTGATTTTTATTTGTTCATTCTTTCCTTTTCTTTCTCTTCCCCCTTCTGGTTTTCTCCATCCCATAGTCTCTCATCTGTCCATTCCAACAGCAAGCTCCCCTAGCATTCTTTTATGCTTGCATGTTTTTTTGCTCCTACTCCTCTCTCCTCTCTCCCATATCCAGCTTAGCTTCACACATAACCATCTCCCCACTGCATCCTGCCTACCTGCACCGTGCACTTGACATCACACCACCAAGCTGTGCAGGCACGCCCTATTGGAACCTGCCCAGCACTGACTACCAACCGTCCTGGTGGCTGCGGTGAGTGCCACAAACAACCCGTCCCAGTGGCTCCTCTTCAGCTAGACCTGCCCAGCTGTACCACAAGGATGAAACAAAAAAAATCTACAATCAGTAAATGAGAGGAATATCTACTGAATGCCCCCAAAACAGCAAACAATATCAAAACATTTACAAAAACAAGACAAGATGGCTCCAATAGGCGTCCAAATTAAAACACCAGATAACTCTTCTGTGGAAGAAAATGCACTAGAAGTACCTGATAGGGAACTCAAATCACTAATACTCGGAATTTTCCAGGAAATGAGGCAAAAAGCTGACAAACATGAGGAAAAAATAGACAAATTTATGGAAAATACAGACAAAAAACTGGAAGAATTCAGGAAGATGATGCAGGAACAAAATGCCAAAATAAATTCACAACTCACAATTATACAAAAACAACAATTAGAAATCCAAAAGATAAACAACAAGATTTCAGAAATGGATGATGTCATAGAAGGGCTGAGAAGTAGATTTGAAACCGCAGAAGACAGGATCAGTGGAACTCAAGACAAACACTTGGATACAATTCTGTTTCAGGAAAACTCAGAAAAAAGAACAAAGAAAAATGAAGAGACCCTGAGAGTTACGTGGGACACAATCAAAGGCAAAAATTTACGAGTGATTGGCATCCCAGAACAGGGGGAGAAAACAGAAAACACAGAGAGGATCATTGAGGAACTTCTGACAGAAAACTTTCCCAATATCATGAAAGATGAAAAGCTGGCAATTCAAGAAGCTCAACGAACCCCATATAGAAGAGACCCCAAAAGAAAATCACCAAGACATATCATATTCACACTCGCCAAAACTAAAGACAAACAAAGAATCCTGAGAGCAGCTCGTGAAAAACAAGAAGTCACATATAGAGGAGAAACAATAAGACTAAGCTCAGATTATTAGGCAGAAACCATGCGGGCAAGAAGGCAGTGGGATGACATATATAAAATCTTGAAAGAAAAAAATTGTCAGCCAAAAATAATACATCCTGCAAAACTCTCACTGAAATTTGATGGTGAAATTAGGTCCTTTCCAGATAAACAGAAATTAAGGGAATATGTAAAAGTCAAACCAAACTTACAAGAATTATTAAAGGGAGTTCTTTGATCTGAGGACAAACAGCTTCAGCCCTCAGGCAGGACCTAGGACACAGGATCATATGAACCAGATAACATTCTAGGAAATGAACTCTCGAGGACTATTCAAAACCAAAAGAAATACAACAGAGAATCAGAGCAATCGATCAAAGGATGACAACAACATCAAAACAATGAAAGAGGGAATAAATGGCATAGGTATAGAACCTTCTAACAGAGAGGAAAGCAAGGCAATACCAAGTAATGGTAGACTGCTTCAAACTTATAAAGATAAGGGTAAAATTCATGGTAACCACAAAGAAAGTTAACAAACCAACTCATAAAAATAAAGATGAAAAACAGAGTCTCAGCAAAAACAAAACCTACAAAAACAAAAGAAATGAACACAAAATCCACAAACAAATGTACCTCAGTACAAGAGAATAAGAATAACAAAGAAAACTTCAGCACCACAAAAAAAAGCACTACAAAATGACAGCAACAAACTTCCATCTATCAATAATTACACTGAATGTAAATGGACTCAATGCACCCATAAAGAGACGGAGAGTGGCAGAATGGATAAGAAAACAGGATCCATCAATATGCTGTCTACAAGAGACACACCTTAGAAACAAAGTTGTGAATTTATTAAAAATTAAAGGTTGGAAAAAAATATATCAAGCTAACAACTACCAAAAAAGAGCAGGAGTGGCAATTCTAATCTCAGATAAAATAGACTTTAAAACAAAATCTGCCATAAAAGATGAGGAAGGACACTATATAATGATTAAGGGGACAGTCCATCATGAAGACATAACCATAATAAACATCTTTGCACCCAATGACAGGGCTCCAAAATACATAAAAAAAACTCTAACAGCACTGAAAAGAGAAATAGACAGTTCCACAATAATAGTAAGAGACTTCAACACACCACTCTCAGTAAAGGACAGAACAACTAAGAAGAAACTCAGCAAAGATACTGAAGACAACTTGACCTCACAGACATATATAGAACACTCCATCCAACCACTGCAAAGTACACATTCTTTTCCACTGCACATGGAACGTTCTCCAGAATAGACCACATCTTAGGCCACAGAGCAATCCTCAACAAGATCCAAAACGTTGAGATAATTCAAAGTATATTCTCTGACCACAATGCCATCAAGGTAGAAATTAACACTAGAAAGAGCAAGGAAAAAAATCAACTACATGGAAACTGAATAATACTCTGCTTACACATCAGTGGGTAATAGAAGAAATCAGAGATGGAATCAAAAAATTTCCTAGAATCAAATGAGAATGAAAACACATCATACCAAAATCTTTGGGACACAGCAAAGGCAGTCCTCAGAGGACAATTTATAGCAATAGATGCACATATCAAAAAAGAAGAAAGGGACAAAATCAAAACATTGACTACAGAATTCAAACAAATAGAAAGAGAAGAGCAAAAAAAAGCCCACAGCCACCGGAAGAAAGGAGATAGTAAAGATCAGAGCAGAAATAAATGAAATAGAGAACAGAAAAACAATAAAAAGAATCAACAAAACCAAAAGTTGGTTCTTTGAAAGAATCAACAAAATCGACAAACCACTGTCCAGACTGACAAAAGAAAAACAGCAGAGGACACAAATAAACCAAATAAGAAATGAAATGGGGGACATTACAACAGACCCAACTGAAATAAAAAGGATTATAACAGAATATTATGAAAAAATATACTCCAACAAATTTGAAAACCTAGAGGAAATGGATAAATTTATAGAAACACACGGCCCACCCAAACTACAACAAAGTGATGTTGAAAATCTGAACAGACCCATAACAGGAGAAGAGATTGAAAAGGTAATAAAAAAACTCCCAACCAAAAAAAGCCCTGGCCCAGATGGCTTTACTGGAGAATTCTACAAAACTTTTACAGAAGAGCTTGTACCAGTTCTACTCAAGCTATTTCAGAGCATAGAAGAGGAAGCAACACTTCCAAATTCATTCTATGAATCCAGCATAATGCTGATACCAAAACGAGGCAAAGACATCACAAAAAAAGAAAATTACAGACCAATATCTCTCATGAATACAGATGCAAAGATTCTGAACAAATTTCTAGCCAATAGAATTCAGTATCACATCAAAAAAATAATGCACCCCGACCAAGTAGGATTCATACCAGGTATGCAAGTATGGTTTAACATTAGAAAATCCGTCAACGTAATTCACCACATAAATAAAATGAAAGAAAAAAATCACATGATCATCTCAATTGACGCGGAAAAGGCATTTGACAAAGTCCAATACCCATTCCTGTTAAAAGCTCTCAATAAAATAGGTATAGAAGGAAAATTTCTCAACATAATAAAGGGCATCTATGCAAAACCAACGGCCAACATCATTCTTAATGGAGAGAGGCTGAAAACTTTCCCCTTGAAAACAGGAACAAGACAAGGATGCCCTTTATCACCACTCCTATTTAACATTGTACTGGAAGTTCTAGCTAGAGCAATAACGCAAGAGAAAGAAATAAAGGGCATCCAAATTGGTAATGAAAAAGTTAAGCTGTCCCTGTTTGCAGATGATATGATACTATACATAGAAAACCCTAAAGACTCCACGAGAAATCTACTGGAACTAAGAGAAAGATTCCGCAGTGTAGCAGGTTACAAGATAAACATTCAAAAATCAGTTGGATTCTTATACACCAGTAAAGAGAACGATGAAAAGGAAATCAGGAAATCAATACCATTTTCAATAGCCCCTAAAAAGATAAAATACTTAGAAATAAATCTGACTAGGAATGTAAAAGACCTATACAAAGAAAACTATAAAACACTGCTGCATGAAACCCAACGGGACCTAGATAAATGGAAAAGCTTACCATGCTAACGGATAGGCAGACTCAACATTGTGAAAATGGCAATACTACCCAAAGCAATCTACAAATACAACGCAATCCCGATCCAAATACCAGCAACATTCTTCAAAGAGATGGAAAAACTAATTATTAACTTTATATAGAAAGGGAAGAAGCCCCGAATAAGTAAAGCACTACTGAAGAAGAAGAATAAAGTTGGAGGACTCACACTACCTGACTTCAGATCCTACTATACAGCTACGGTAGTCAAAACAGCCTGGTAGTGGTACAATGACAGATACGTCGACCAATAGAACAGAATTGAGAACCCAGATGTAAATCCATCCATCTACGGTAACCTGATTTTCGACAAGGGCCCAAATTCCATCAAATGGGGAAAAGACAGTCTTTTTAACAAATGGTTCTGGCAAAACTGGATATCCATTTGCAGAAAAATGAAACAGGACCCATACCTCACACTGTACACAAAAACTACTTCAAAATGGATCAAAGACCTGAATATAAAGCCTAAAACTATAAAGTTCATAGAAGAAAAAATAGGACCAACACTTCAGGCCTTAATACATGGCATTAACAGGATACAAACCATAACCATCAACACACAAAACCCAACAGATAAACTAGATTACTGGGATCTTCCAATATAAAACACCTATGCTCTTCAAAAGACTTCACCAAAAGAGTCAAAACAGAACCTACAGACTGGGAAAAAATTTTTGGACAGTACAAGTCAGACAAAGGTCTAATCTCCATAATCTACAAGAAAATCCAACACCTCTACAACAAAAAGACAAACAATCCTATCAAAAAATGGGCAAAGGAAATGAACAGACACTTCACCAAGGAAGACATTCAAATGGCCAACAGACACATGAGGAAATGCTCGCGTTCACTAGCCATTAGAGAAATGCAAATTAAAACCACAATGAGATACCATCTTACTCCGGCATTATTAGCAAGAATCAAAAATACTGGAAATAACAAATGTTGGAGGGGCTTCGGGGAGATGGGAACTCTTATGCACTGCTGGTGGGAATGCAAAATGATACAACCATTTTGGAAAATGATATGGCATTTCCTCAGAAAGCTAGAAATAGACATACCGTTCGATCCAGCAATCCCACTCCTAGGAATATATCCTAGAGAAATAAGAGTCATCACTCGAATAGACATATGCACACCTATGTTCATGGCAGCATTGTTCACAATAGCAAAACAATGGAAACAACGTAGGTGCCCATCAACAGATGAATGAACAAACAAACTATGGTACATACACACAATGGAGTACGATGCATCTAGAAAGAAGAACAATGAATCTGTGAACCATCGCATAACAGGGATGAAACTGGAGGACATTATGCTGAGTGAAATAAGTCAATCACAAAAGGACAAATATTGTATGAGACCTCTATTGTAAAAACCCATGAAAAAGTTCACACACAAAATGTAACAATCCTTGTTGGTTACCAGGGATGTGAGGGGAGGGGGGGATATACTAAATAGGCAATAGATAAGTGGTATCTTGGGTGAAAGGTAAGACAGTACACAATACAAGGGAAACTAACACAACCTGCTCAAGGAAAGGTCATGGAGGCCCCATGGACACGTCCAAACTCCCCGAGGGACTGAGATGCTGGACGGAGGGCTCTGGGGACCATGGTCTCGGGGAGCATCTAGCTCAATTGGCATGACACTACTTATAAAGATAATGGTCTACATTCTACCTTGGTGAGTATTGTCTGGGGTCTTAAAAGCCTGTGAACGGCCATCTAAGATACTACACTGGTCTCATCACTTCAAGAGCAAGGGAGAATGAAGAGAACAGGATACAACGAAAAGATTAGTCCAAAGGACTAATTGTCCACAGCTACCAAGACCTCCACTGGACTGAGTCCAGTACAGCTAGATGGTGCCCGGCTACCACCGCTGACTGCTCTGACCAGGATCACAACAGAGGGTTCTGGACAGAGCTGGAGAATGATGTAGAGCATAATTCTAACTCACAAAAAAAAAAAAAAAAAAAAAAAAAACAGATTTACTACCTAAAGGAGACTGGAGAAACCTCAAGAGTATGGCCCCCAGACTCCCTTTTAGATCAGTGGTGAAGTTACCTTCGAGGTTCACTGTTCAGCCTGGGAGTGGACATCCCAGTAAAACCAAATGAGAGTAACGAGGCACAGGAGTCTAGTGACAAGGGCCAGAAGGCAGAAGGGGAGTAGGAAGCTGATGGTAGGGAACACAAGGTTGAGTAAGGATACTGTTGATATGTTGTGAGATTGTTAACCATTGTCATAGGGTAACATTTGTAGTAACTGTTAAATGGGAGGCTATTTTGTCTTGTAAGCCTTCATCTGAAGTGAGAATAACAGCACAATTAGAAGAGCATAGTCAATATCACTTAAATGTGTACGTAAAAAATTTTTAAATGTTGTATCTTTGGCTATGTGTATTTTCACCAAAAAAAAAAAAAAAAAGTTGAGAAGTTAGAGGGTTAAAATGTTGTGGGGTTGTTAACCAAAGTCATAAAACAGCACATGTACTACTGTTACATGAGAAACTGTTTGTTCTGTAAGCCTTCACCTGAATTACAATAAAATATTTAAAAAAAAAAGGGAAAAAGAGGAAAAAGAAAACACAACAAATTAAAGAAAGAAAAAACAAGAAAGACCCCCAAAGAAACAGAAAAAATAAAAAAGAGAGAGAAACCAAAGTAAAAAGAAATGCCCTCAGGGATCCCTCTGCAGGTCTGTGCAAGCCGAAGTGGTGTCTCCCTGACATGCAGCTCAGCCTGGCCAGAAAGGGCTCCCAACTCAAAAAAGGAAAGGAAAACAAACAAACAATTCAAAACAAACAAACGAACAAGAGCCCCGGGATCCCATCAGCGCAGCAGCCCAAACTGGGAAGCAGCTCCACACTCAAATGGAGCTCTGCAGCCCCTCAGAAAGAAGCAAAAATGGCACACAGAGCCAGGCACTTGAGTGAAGGGAGGTGGAGGTGGCAAGAGGCAAGTAAGAAATCAAAAGAAGCAGAAAAAAGAAAGCAACACTAGCAGCCAACAAATGGCACTCAGAGTCAGCTAGTGCGGGCTGCTGTTTGTGAACAAGAGACTGTGTCCGTGGGAAGCATAGGGGGCAGCGTGTGGGTGAAGAAGTGTAGAGAGTGGGAAAGCATATATCACCAATTACTGGAGCTCTGCAGCCCCTCAGGAAGAAGCAAAGATGGCACAGCAAGGTACTCAAGCGAAAGGAGGTGGAAGTGGGGAGAGGCAAGGAAGAAATAAAAAGAAGCAGAAAAAAAGCAACACCAGCAGCCAACAAATTGCACTCAGAGAGCCACCCGTTCGGGTGTGTGGAATCCAAGCAGCCACTGTTTCCCAGTCAAGAGACTGTGGCTGCGGGAAGCAGAGGAGGCCGAGTCGGGGTGAAGAAGGGTGGGGGGTGGGAAAGCGTATATCGCCAATTACCAGTTGTTTTGTCTCCCGCTGGAAGCTCTGTGAGGCTGCGTTCTTGTACCCCCTGTTTGCTGGTCTCTGATAGGAGTCCAAGATGGTGGATCCATGCTGTGTTAGCTGGTAGGGGACCTCTGCATGAATCTCTCCTCACTCTCCATTCTCTGTCAGTTTTCTCACTCCATTTGGTGCTTGGCTGAGTTCTTTATCTCTTCATTTGATGTTTTAGGGTTTCAGGATTGTTGTTTTCTCTGTTTGGCTTAGTTTTTCAGATCTCTGCTGTGGAGGGACGGCGTGGTGCTTCTGCCTAGAGCGCCATTTTGCTGGAACTCCTGGAAATATAATCCTTTAAGTAATTACTATTTTAGCAAAACTATTAATTTTTGCTGGGTTATTATTAAGAATAATTATTATGACAGTAATAGGAAATAGAAAATGCAAGATATTTCACATTTTACAAACAGTTCTCATAGATCCACATTTACAACATATTGTTAAATAAAAATGGAGTTACAAAATTGCGTATATTTCTGATCCTAATTTTGTTCTAAAATAAGGATATTTTCACAAACATATGTGCATATATGCATAGTCAAAAGATAAGTGTATATTCCAAAATGCACAATATGGTGAGATTACAGGTAATTTTTAATTTTTTGGAGTTTCATTTTATTAAAAAAACTATAATATTTATGTATTCTTTTTATAATCATTGCATTTAATCTTGCTTATATTTTTAAAACACCCTAAAAAGAATCAAAACAGCACAAGGGGATAATGCATGGTTTAAAATCAGGAAAGATGTGTGTCAGGGTTGTATCCTTTCACCATACTTATTCAGTCTGTATGCTGAGCAAAGAATACAAGAAACTGGACTATATAAAGAAGAACTCGGCATCAGGATTGGAGGAAGACTCATTAACAACCTACAATATGCAGATGACACAACCTTGCTTGCTGAAAGCCAAGAGGACTTGAAGCACTTATTGATGAAGATCAAAGACTACAGCCTTCAGTATGGATTGCACCTCAACGTAAAGAAAACAAAAATTCTGCCAACTGGACCAATAAGCCACATCAAGATAAATGGAGAAAAGGTTGACGTTATCAAGGATTTCATTTTACTTGGATCCATAATCAATGCCCATGAAAGCAGCAGTCAAGAAATCAAACAACACATTGCATTCGGCAAATCTGCTGCAAAAGAACTCTTTCAAGTGTTAAAAAGCGAAGATATCACCCTGAGGACTAAGATGTGCCACGGTATTTTCAATTGCCTCACATGCATGTGAAAGCTGGTTAATGAAAATAAGGAAGACTGAAGAATTGAAGCCTTTGAATTATGGTGTTGGCAAAGAATATTGAATATACCATGGACTGCCAGAAGAAGGAACACATCTGTCTTGGAAGAAGTATAGCCAGAACACTCTTTAGAAGCGAGGATGGAGAAACTTTGTCTCAAGTACTTTGGATATGTTATGAGGAGGGACCAGTCCTTGGAGAAGGACTTCATTACTTGGTAGATTAGAGGGTCAGCAAAAGGGAAAAAGACCCTAAACAAGATGGATTGGCACAATGGCTGCAACAATGGGCTCAAGCATAGCAATGATTGTGTAGATGCACAGGATCAGGCAGTGTTTTGTTTTGTTGTACATAAGGGTTGCTCTGAGTTGGAACCAACTTGATGGCACCTAACAACAACAAAGAGAACTGATGGCACACAACAGCAACAATAAAGAGAATTAAAGACAAACAGCAGATTAAAAATAAGAAAAAAATGTTTATTATATTTAATATATAAAGAACCTATGCAATTTTGTCAGAAACACATAAGACTGCCAGTGTTGAATGGTCACAAGTTATGGCATTTGATCCTAATAACAATTGAAGTAGGTAGGACCATTTTTTTTTTTTTTTTACAGATGAAGAAACTACAATTTAGAGAACTTTGAATGATTTTCCCAGACTCAAACAATTAATAATTTATGAAGCTTGAAGTAGAATTAAAGTTTTCTGAATATGAGTAGGCAGCCGTAGACTCTTCCTAAAACAATATTCCATATTTAAGGACAAACAGCCAAATAAAGCAGCTGCAGTCCCCTGCAACCATAAAAATGTGGAGAAAATGCCTTGGAGAAAATGAAGTCAGGACTTGGAAAATCAAGCGATAATGGGAACTCCCCAGGTTGCTATCTGTTGATGGGTATGCTCTTTCACAATGGAGTAGTGGTGTGAAGACACCGTGAAAATCCAGGGGTGTGGTACCTATGGAAAGAATAATTCCAGCTGGCCTCTGTCCTCCCACACTGGAGGGCAAATCTTTGTTGGGCGTGCTTCAAATTGCCCCGAGAGGCAGCAGCAACAACTGTGCTTAGTGTGTCAGCTTCAGGGCCAGCCTTTCTCCTGACTCACAGAAACAGAGCCCAAACGTGCATCTCCAGAGCCAAGTCTGCATTCTCCACTCAAAAATTCCCATCGAAATGGTTAGTTCTTTCAAATCCATTTGCTTAAAATGGCTTACTTTGCTTTATAAATTTTCATTACTCTCCAGCATCTAGGTAGCAGCTCTCCCAAGAAGCAGTCATCCTAGAATGTTTATTAAGAACTTGTATTCTAAAGAGGGTGGCACTAGGGTGGATCAGGTTAGTTCCTTGAACTACCTCAAGTTTTGATATATCGTGTTGGATAATCAGTTGGACCTAGGTTCCATTATCAAAAATATCCAGAGAAGAAATTCCCAATCAAAAAATAGATTCGGAGGCAGGACCAAGATGGCAGAATAGTCAGACACGTCCTGTCATCCCTCTTACAACAAAGACCCGAAAAAACAAGTGAATCAATTACATATGACAATCTAGGAGCCCTGATCATCAAAGACAAAGCTGAACAGTCGGACTGAGCAGCAGTGGGAAAGAAAGATAATTCAGAAACAGCGGAGAAGTGCCAGTCAACCTGCTGGCTGGGTTAGCCGGCTCATGTGGGCTGAGGTGAGCACTAGTGTTCAGGATATGTCTCACCATGTCAGGTGAGGCCGGGTGGCAGCAAGTCTGCACATGCCTCTGGAGCTGAGTGGAAGTGGTACCGGACCCGCAAAAGTTAAGTGCAACCATCTAACCTACTACTTGGGGGCAAAATAACCCCTCCCCTACAAAGTTTCACAGCAGAATAGTGCTTCCTTCCCTTCACCCACTTCCCACCCCTGTCTGCTCTGACACCAGTCTGGCAGTCTTCAACAACTGCCATACACCCTGAACTGGAACTCAGGGCTATATGAGCCCACACAAGTCTCGTGGCTTTAAAAAATGCCACACCCCCTGAGCCAAGAACTTAGGGTGGGTTGGGAAGCCCTGCCATTTTGCCTAGCCACTGGCATAAGGGGTCCACAGACTTGCAGTGCCCTTCACCCCTGCCTAGACCTATGTGGGCCAGTTCAACACTGCATGCCCTCATTAGCATAAAACAGCAGGGCATACACCTGAAGCCCATTTTAAACTGCAGCAGTCAAGGGGGAGCTTCAGATTCATGACATTTGACAACACTCTGCCCCTTAAGCAGGGGCCTCACCCAGCCACATCAAAGGCCTGAGGGCCAGCGGTATCACCCACTCCATCTAGCCACCCACGACAGGGTTCTGAGACTAAGTGGTGCTGGTTCCTTCACAGCCCACAGCACTGGGTGCCCAGGGACCAGCTTCAATACCCTGACCCACTACACACTCTAGGGAAGAGGAATATGCCCTCCACCCAGGCAACTGAGGGCAGCCATCAGCCCTTTGCCTTGCTCTACAAATAGCTCCCTACTGCAGCCAGATGCTTGTGCCTATTCTGAACACCCCTATGCAGCCCTGCCCAGCTAGGACTGTAGGTGAGAGTCTGCACCACACACTCAGTGACCGATGACCTGGACGCTTGTGCCATACCTGCACAAGAAAAATGAACAGGCTCCTAGGCTCACACACCTAATAGCTGCTCTGACCACCTGGAGACAGGATGTGAGAGCGTCAAGAACACCAATAACCACAGTAGCTCACACGCCCAGCCTTCTTGGGCATATCAAAACAAAACAAAAAGTTAGGACACAGTGAACCAATATACAATAAATAAATATAATAACTTATTGATGCCTTGGAGACAACAGTCAATATCAAATCATACAAAGAAGCAGGTCAAGATGGCTCCAGCAAGTGACCAAAATAAAGAATGAGGAAATATTCTGGAGGAAGATAAGGTAATGGAATTACCTGAGATAGAATTCAAAAGACTAATATACAGAGCTCTCCAAGATATCAGGAAGGAGATCAGGGCAAAACTCAGACCAAGCCATGGAACACACAGACAAAGCAATAGAGGAATTCAGGAAAACAAGACAAGAACAAAACAACAAATTTAACAGGCTGCAAGAATCCATAGAGAGAGAGCAAATAGAAATCCAAAAGATTAACAATAAAATTTCAGAATTAGACAATAGAAGGTCATAGGAGCAGAATTGCAGCAATGGAAGTCAGAACTAGTGAGATTGAAGATAAATTCCTTGACACAAATTTATTTGAGGAAAAATCAGAAAAAGGAATATTAAAAAAATGAAGAAAGCCTAAGAATTGTGTGGGACACTATCATGAGGAATGACCAATGAGTAATCAGAGTACCAGAACCTGGTGGGGGGTGGGGCAGAGGGGATAACAGAAAACATGAGAGAATTGTTGAAGATTTGATGGCAGAAAACTTCCCTGATATCATGAAACATGAGAAGATATCTATTCAAGAAGATCAACAATCCCCACACAGGGTAGATCCCAAAAGAAAGTCACCAAGACATATCATAATCAAAATTGCCAAAACCAAAGACAAAGATAGAATCTTGAGAGGGGCTAGGGATAAATGAAAAGCCACCTAGAGAGGAAAAACAATAAGACTAAACTCTGACTACTCCGCAGAAACCATGCAGGCAAGAAGGCAATAGGATGACATATATAAAGCAATGAAGGAAAAAAAATTGCCAGCCAAGAATTATTTATCCAGCAAAACTCTGTCTCAAATATGATGATGAAATTAGGTCATTTCCAGATAAACAGAAGTTAAGGAAATTTGTAAAAACTGAATCGAAATTACAAGAAATATTAAAGGGAGTCCTCCAGTTAGAGAACCAACAATATCAGACAATAATCCAAGACTAGAACACAGGACAGATCAACCAGTTATCGACCCAGATAGGAAAGTCACGAAAACAAGTCAAAGCTAAAAGACTGAAAATAGGGAACCAGAGATGTCAATGTGTAAATGATGACAAGGTCAAAACAAAAAGGAAGGAATGAACACTGTAGTCATAGAACTTCCATATGGAGAGGAAGTTAAGGTGATATCGAGAAATGAAAGATTGGTTTAAACTTAGAAAAATAAAGGTAAATTTTAAGGTAGCCACAAAGGAAGATAATAAACCTACCCATGAAAATAAAAAAAGAAGAAAAACATAATGACTCAGCAAACACAAAATCAACAATAATGAAAAAGATGAAAAGAAAATACATGAAGAAAAATGACTCAGCACAGAAAATTAGGTGGAACAATGCAACTGTCAATACCAAAAAAAAAAAAAAAGACAGCAGTAAACTTACATCTACCAATAATTACACCAAAAGTAAATAAACTAAATGCACCAATAAAGAGTCAGAGAGTAGCAGAATGGATAAAAAAACACGATCCATCTATATGCTGCCTACAAGAGACACACCTTAGACTCAAAGACAAACTAAAACTCAAAGGATGGAAAAAAATATATCAAGCAAACAACAACCAAAAAAGAGCAAAAGTGGCAATATTAATCTCTGACAAAATAGACTTTATAGCAAAATCCACTACAAAGGATAAGGAAGGACACTATATAATGATTAAAGGGTCAATACACCAGGAGAACATAACCGTAATAAATATATCTGCACCCAATGACAGGGCTCCAAAATACATAAAACAAACTCTAACAGCACTGAAAAGGAAATAGCTCCACAATAACAGTAGGAGACTTCATCACACCACTTCCGTTGAATGACAGAACATCTAGAAAAAAACTCAAAGATCCAGAAGCTCTAAATGCCACAATCAAGTTGACCTCATAGACACAGAGAGCACTCCACCCAACAGCAGCCAAGTATACAGTCTTTTCTAATGCACATGGAATGTTCTCCAGAATAGACCACATTTTAGGCCACAAATCAAGTCTTAACAAATCCAAAACATTGAAATATTACAAAGCATCTTTTTTGATCATAATGCCATAGAAAGTAGAAATCAATAACAGAAACACCAAGGTAAAAAAAAATCAAATACATGGAAACTAAACAACATCTTGCTCAAAAATTACTGGGTTATAGAAGAAATTAAGGATGGAATAAAGAAATTCATAGAATCAAATGAGAATGAAAATACATCTTACTAGAACTTTTGGGACATAGAAAAAGCAGTGCTTAGAGGTCAATTTATAGCAATAAATGCACACATCCAAAAAGAAGATATGGCCAAAATCAAAACATTAACCCTACAACTCGAACAACTAGAAAGAGAGCAGCAAAAAGAAGCCCTCAAGCACCAGAAAAAGGAAATAATAAACATTAGAGCAGAAATAAATGAAATAGAGAATAGAAAAACAATTGAAGGAATCAGCAAGACCAAAAGTTGGTTCTTTAAAAAGATCAACAAAATTGACAGATCACTGGCCAAACTGACAAAAGAAAAACAGGAGAGGATGCATATCACCCAAAAAACAAATGAGATGGGCAATATCACAACAGACCCAACTGAAATATAAATGATCATAACAGAATACTATGAAAAACTGTACTCCAACAAATTTGAAAACGAAGACAGATAAATTTCTAGAAATACACTACCTACCTAACCTAACACAAACAGAGGTAGAAAAACTAAATAAACCCATAACAAAAGAAGAGATTGATGAAGTAATAAAAAAAAATTCCTAACCAAAAAAAAAAAAAAAAAAAAGCCCTGGTCCTGATGGCTTCACTTGAGAATTTTATCAAATATTCAGAAAAGAGTTAACACCAGTACTACTAAAGGTATTTCAGAACATACAAAAGGAAAGAGTACTCATGAACTCATTTTATGAAGCCAGAATAACCCTGATACCAAAGCCGGGTAAAGGCACCCCCAAAAAAGAAAATTACACACCAATATCCCTCATGAACATAGATGCAAAAATCCTCAACAAAATTCTAGCCAATAAAATTCAATAGCATATCAAAAAAATAATTCATCATGATCAAGTGGGATTCATACCAGGTGTGCAGGGATGGTTCAACATTAGAAAATCAATCAATGTAACCCATTGCATAAATAAAACAAAAGATAAGAACCACATGATCTTATCACTCGATGTAGAAAAGGCATTTGACAAAATCCAACACCCATTCTTAATAAAAATTCTCAGCAAAATAGGAATAGAAGGAAAATTCCCCAACATAATAAAGGGCATTTATATAAAGCCAACAGCCAATATCATTCAAAACAGAGAGTCAGAAAGCATTCCCCTTGAAAATGGGAAACAGACAAGGATGCCCTTTATCACCACCCTTATTCAATACTGTGCTGGAGATCCTAGCTAGAGCAATTAGGCTAGAAAAAGAAATAAAGGGCACCCAAATTGGTAGGGAAGAAGTAAAAGTATCCCTATTTACAGATGATATGATCTCATACACAGAAAACCCCAAAGAATCCACAAGAAAACTACTGGAACCAATAGAAGATTTCAGCAAAGTTTCAGGATACGAGATAAACATACAAAAATAAGTTAGATTCCTCTACACCAACAAAAAGAAGTTTAGAAAGGAAATCACCAAATCCATGCTGCTTAAAATAGCCCCCAAGAAGACAAAGTACTTAGGAATAAATTTAACCAGAGATGTAAAAAACCTATACAAAGAAAACTATAAAAAATTACTGCAAGAAACCAAAAGAGACCTACATAAGTGGAAAAACATACCATGCTCATGGATAGTGAACTCAACATTCTGAAAATGTAAATTCTACCCAAAGTGATCTACAGATACAAATCAATCCCAATCCAAATTCCAACAGCATTTTTTTTTATTTTTAATATTTTATTGTACTTCAGGTGAAGGCTTACAGAACAAACAGTTTCTCATGTAACAGTAGTACACATGCTGTTTTATGACTTTGGTTAACAACCCCACAACATTTTAACCCTCTAAATTCTCAGCTTTTTTTTTTCTTTTCTTTTTATTTATTTTTAACCAATGGAATTTTTTAATGAGATGGAGAAATAAATCACCAAGTTCACATGGAAAGGGAAGAGGCCTCAGATAAGTAAAGCATTACTCAAGAAGAAGAACAAAGTAGGAGGCCTCACATTACCTGATTTTAGAACTGATTATACTGTGACAGTAGTCAAAATAGCCTGGTACTGGTACCACAACAGATACATAGACCAGCTGATACTGACTAAGGCCCAAAGTCCATCAAGTGGGGAAAAGACAGTTTTTTGTTAACAGATGGTGCTGGCATAACTGGATATCCATCTGCAAAAAAACGAAACAAGACCCATACCTCACACCATACACAAAAACTAACTCAAAATGGATCAGAGAGCTAAATATAAAATCTAAAACAATAAAGATCATGGAATAAAAAATAGAGACAACACTAGGAGCCCTAAAACATGGCATAAATAATATACAAACCATAACTAACAATGCACAAACACCAGAAGAGAAACTAGATAGCCGGTAACTCCTAAAAATCAAACACTTATGCTCATCAAAAGTCTTCACTGAAAGAGTAAAAAGAGAACCTATAGACTGGAAAAAACTTTTGGTTACGACACATCTGATAAGGGTCTAATCTCTAAAATCTATAAGATACTGCAACACCTCAACAACAAAAAGACAATTATCCAATTAAAAAATGGGCAAAGGATAAGAACAGACACTTCACCAAAGAAGACATTCAGATGACTAACAGACACATGAAGAAATGCTCACGATCATTAGCCATTAGAGAAATGGAAATGAAAACTACAATGAGATGCCATCTTACCCCAATGAGGCTGGCACTAATCCAAAAAACATAAAATAATAAATGTTGAAGAGGTTGTGGAGTGATTGGAACACTTACGCACTGCCTGTGGGTATGTAAAATGGTACAACCGCTTTGGAAAACGATTTGGTGCTTCCTTAAACAGCTAGAAATAGAAGTCTCATACCATCCAGCAATCCCACTCCTAGGAATATATCTTAGAGAAATAAGAGCCATCACATGAATAGATATATGCACACCCATGTTCACTGCAGCATTGTTCACAATAGCAAAAAGATGGAAACAACCTAGGTGCCCATCAACAGACAAATGGATAAACAAATAATTATTGTACATATACACAATGGAACACTATGCAATGATAAACAACAATGATGAATCTGCAAAACATTTCATAACGTGGATGAATCTGGAGGTCATTATGCTGAGTGAAATTAGTCACAAAAGGCCAAATATTGTATGAGACCACTATTATAAGAACTCAAGAAAAGGTTTAAACATAGAGAAAAGCATTCTTTGATGGTTACGAGGGTGGGGAGGGACGGAGAGGGGAATTCACTAACTAGATAGTAGACAAAGATCAACTTCGGTGAAGGGAAGGACAACACACAATACAGGGAAAGTCAGCACAACTGGACTGAAGCAAAAGTGAAGAAGTTTCCTGAACACATCCAAACACTTTGAGGGACAGAGTCACTGGGGCTGGGGCCTGGGGACCATAGTTTCTGGGGACATCTAGGTCAATTGGCATAACAAAGTTTATTAAGAAAATATTCTGCATCCTATTTTGGTGAGTGGCATCTGGGGTCTTAAAATCTTGCAAGTGGCTATCTAAGGTGCATCAACTGGTCTCATCCCACTTGGAGCAAACGAGAATGAAGAAAACTAAAGACACAAGGAAAATATTAGCCCAAGAGACTAAAGGACCACATGAACCAGAGACTCCATCACTCTGAGACTAGAATAACTAGTTGGTGCCTGGCTACCACCAATGAGTGCCCTGACAGGGAACACAACAGAGAGCCCCTGACGAAGTGAGAGACAAGTGTGGAGCAGAACTCAAATTCACATAAACAGATCAGACTTAATGGTCTGACTGACACTGGAGGAATCCCCAAAATTATGTTAACACATTGTTAACCCAGAACTGAAACCATTCCCGAAGTCCACTCTTCAGATAAAGATTAGACAAGCCCATAAAACAAAAACTAATACACATGAGGAGTGTGCTTCTCAGTTCAATCAGATACAGGAGATCAAATGGGCAGCTCCTGTCCAGAGGCAGGACGAGAAGGCAGGAAGGGACAGGAAATGGTCGAATGGACATAGGGAGCCCGGAGTGGAAAGAGGGTGTGTGCTGACACATCGTGGGGATCGCAACTAATGTCACAAAATAATATGTGTATAAATTTTTGTATGAGAAATTAGCTTGAGCTGTAAACTTTCACCTAAAGCACAATTACCAAAAAAAAAAAGCAATAAATTGAAATACACAAAGTGATCGTTTAAATATACCAGTGTGGAATCCAGGAGGTGAACCAATGAAGTTTCAAATTTATAGCCAGCTTTGGTGGTAGGTATGTGGAGATTTTGAAATTTCTCATGAAATTTTGATCTGGGACTGAGAAGGGGAACAAATACAACCTAGGATATTTTGGTGGCGATTTTAAGACGGCAATAGTCAGAGTTGGAGTGACATATCAGGAGAAGTAGACAGAAGTGAAAAACGTGTTCAACAAGTAAATAATACAGTATTTCTTGTCTTGTTAAGAGTGATCAGAAAAAATGTAAATACACTGTAGTGTTTCTTTTGTTTTGCTTCAATTTCTTGTTTCATTTTGTTTTTAGTCTGTTCAGTATCCATTCCAGTTTCTTTTGGTGATAGCACCTGAATTCCTTTTGGAAATTATCTTTCTCTCATTGAACGCAGTCTAATGATCAAGGAAGACCAGTTGGAAAATTTCTTCCTGAAATTTGGATTATGAGCAGAATGATGAAAATGTTAATTATTGGAGTTCACTCATTAGAGCATCGTTCTCTGGGGCAACACTATACTTCCTAGTGCCTAAACTTTCTGGAATTTCTTTCTAGTTTCTGTGTGTTACATTCCTGGTTGTCTAAGCCTTCTTTCAAATCCTTCCCTAAATCATTCCAATAAATTTCCTGTTGTTTAAGCTAGAGTCGGTTTCTGGTGATCATATTGAAAGAATCTTAACTAATACTATCACCCTCTAGATTAGGCAAAGTAATTGAAATTGAACTTTGTGATGTTGACCGTATTGGCAATATACTGAAACAATCTAGGCAATGTTATGGATTGTGTGGATTCAGTTGTGTGGATCGTAACAAATTATAGATAACATTTTGAAGAGTGGGAATTCCAGAAGACATAATTGTGCTTATGTGGAACCTGTACATAGACCAAGAGGCAGTTGTTCAAACAGAACAAGGTGATAATCTGTGGTATAAAATCAAGAAAGGTGTGTGTCAGGGTTGTATCCTTTTCACCATACTTATTCAATCTGTGGAGCCCTGGTGGTGGAGTGGTTAAGAGCTATGGCTGTTAACCAAGAGGTTAGCAGTTCAAATCCACCAGCTGCTCCTAGGAAACGCTATGGGGTAGTTCTACTCCGTCCTATAAGGTAGCTATGAGTCAGAATCAACTGGACGGCAAAAGGTATTCAATATTTATGCTGAGCAAATAATCCCAGAAGTTGGGCTATATGAAGAAGAACCCAGCATCAGGATTGGTGGAAGACTAGTAACAACCTGTGATATGCAAATAACACAACCTTGCTTGCTGAAAGCCAAGAGGACTTGGAGCACTTACTGATGAAGATCAAAAACCTTCAGTATGGACTGCACCTCAACATAAAGAAAACAAAAATTCTCACAACTGTACCAATAAGCAACAACAAGATAAATGGAGAAAAGGTTGACATTGTCAAGGATTTCATTTTACCTGGATCCGCAATCAACGCCTATGGAAGCAGCAGTCAAATCAAACAATGTAGCACGTTGGTCAAATCTGCTGCAAAAGGCCTCTTTAAAGTGTTAAAAAGCAAAGATGTCACTTTGAGGACTAAGGTGCGCCTGACCCAAGCCATGATACGTTCAATTGCCTCATATGCATGAGAAAGCTGGACAATGAATAAGGAAGACTGAAGAAGAATTGACGCCTTTGAAATATGGTGTTGGTGAAGAATATTGAATATATCATGGACTGCCAGAAGAACGAACAAGTCTGTCTTGGAAGAAATACAACCAGTGTGCTCCTTCGAAGCGAGGATGATGAGACTTCGCCTCACGTACTTTGAACATGTTATCAGGAGGGTCAGCTCCCTGGAGAAGGACATCATGCTTGGTAAAGTAGAGGGTCATTGAAAAAGAGAAAGACCTTCAACAAGATGGATTTGACACAGTGTCTGCAGCAATAGGCTCAACCATAACAAAGATTGTCAGTATGGTGCAGGACCAGGCAATGTTTCGTTCTGTGGTATATAGAGTTGCTATGAGTCGGAACCGACAAGACGGCACCTAACAGCAACAACAACAACAACAACAACACTTGTGTAGCCCAAACCCCTATGAAGATGTAGAACACTACCTTCACCCCAGAAAGTTCTTTCTGTCCCTTCCTAGACAATCCTTGCCCCCAACATCCCTTACCACCAAAGGCAACCACTCTGATTTTTTTTCCATGGAGCTGATTTCTCATAATGCAGAAATAGGTGAGCCAACCAGACGTCTGCCTGGGTCTCTAGTCATGTGGGTGCTAAAACAACCCTGAAAATGTAACTAGATGGAGAAAATTGTATTTAGCACAATTACTGCCAGGGATATTTCTGTAGGGGGTAGAAGATTTTTTTTTTTTTCTTTTTGTGCAACTATCACCACTATTTATTTCCAAAACTTTTTTTAAGACCCCAAACAAAAACTTGGTAGCTATAGAATGTTTTGTTTTGATAAGCTTTTGGGGTAGGAGGGTTAGGCTTCTAAGAGGTGTGTTCCAGTCACAGTCGATGGGTCTCTGGTCCCAGGGCGGTGCAGGAGAGGCTGAGGACTGCGACTGTGGTCCTCCCGACCCAGCCTTCAGTCCATTCCTGCTTTAAGTAGAGGTTGCACACACACATCTAAATAATATCTGTTTGAAGGTATGCAAATGATTAGCCTACCTGTAAGGCCAAATGATTGGCTTGTAAGAGTCCCCAGATGGCTCTGGGATTGAAGTGAAACCAAAATGTATGTTGAATAAATGTAGGGAAATTCTATTTATGTCACTTTAATTCCTAACAGGGAGATACAGGCTAGGTATTAACTCTTGTCCATTTGCTACAGAACACTTGACTGAGAAGACTGGAGGTAGGCCATTGATTCTACTCCCCATTCTACCAGGAGCTCTAAGACACGGAAACCCATTTTGCAGAGAATATAGTACTGCTGCCCTTTTGTAAACTAATGTTTTAGATATTTATGCACTTCCAGTTGCTTAAAAATATTTTTTGCCATTTTGTACTGATGGTGCTGCCTATTTTACTTATCTCTCTAATTTAATTTTATATGTTATTCCAAAACTTCTATACTGTGCTAATGGTTTAAATAATTTCTCCTTAACACTATTAATCAGTGTTATCCCTATTAATTAATCAGTATTTTCTGTTTTTTCATCCCAGAGTTTTAAGGCATTTTTATTAACCTGATTTTATTTTATTTTTTATTCCCTTTTATGCTTTTCCACTATATTTTTAGATTATTATTTTACAATGATTCCATTAGGTAGAATTATTAGGTTAAATTAAACAAATGTTTTGTCACTATTTATACCTATTGCCATAAATGAAGGTGCTACAATTATTATACCTTCACCTATATTCAGTGTTTTTATAAAATAATGCTATTAATCTAATGTATTTTGAAATAGAGCTTTAGAACAATAATTACAGACTGCACGACAGGAGGACACAAAAGCATCTGGAAAAGTCATTTCTGTCTCATTGCCTGCCTATTAAACTAATTTATTGGTTTGTAACCTGGAGGTTGCTGACCTCTTTAATTGTCAGAAATAGCACTTCCCTTTAATTCTGAATGAAAAGATCTGAGGGGGCAGGCCTCATTATGTTTGACCACAGGAAAGCTAGTCTTTTCCAGGGGCTCTTCCCATTGGTCTCTGGGACTCCCTGTAGAATACTCACATGTGCCCTGATCAGTCCTAGTTTTCACTGTGTACTTGGGCCGGTGGCCTGCATCTCTGCTCCTTGGATAAAACCCTCTTATTGGTTCTTAACTGGCTTCCTCAGGCCACTACTGCTCTCCTTCATCACAGATGTAGACATAGGCTCATTGATTAATAGCCAGAGCTCAGCTAAGATCAGGCTATAACAATAAGCCAAGCTGTACTAATGACAATACCAGATAACAAAAGAGGATTCAACATAGAAAATACTGGATATTTGGATAAGATTATTACCAGGGTTCATAAACCAAAACATACTCCCCATCTCCAGGACACTCCAGGGCATCTGTCTTGTTACTGCATCCTGTTACCTAGTTGTAGGACCTGGTCCAAATCCTCCAGTTGAGGTGCCATTGACCTTGTGCCCTGCAAGGCAGTCCAGGCCCCTTGATTCCTCCACAACCCAGCAAAGGGAACAATTCATTTTTCTCCCACTCAGTTTTAGCTCAATATCCTAGTTAAAACACAAGGTAAAAATAAAAATAAAGAATATATACATTTGTAGGTCAATACCTTTATTTATAATAAAACTTGTTGCTGTCAAGTCGATTCTGACTCATAGTGATCTTATAGGACAGAGTAGAACTGCCCCATAGGGTTTCCAAGGAGCAGCTGATGGAACTGCAGACCTTTCGGTTGGCAGCCATAGCTCTTAACCACTACACCACCAGAGCTCAAATCCAAGCAGCAGACACTCAAACACATAGAAATTAATTTAAAAGTATGTATTAAGCAAAATAGCAATTCACATGGGAATTTAAAAAAATGCTGCATGAAATAAGTATTGATTCAAATTGAAATGTAATTACTAAAATGAATATGATAATAATATGATTTGTAATAGAATGCATCAGTGTAACTCAGAGTATCATTAGTTACAGTCATTGTGGTTGTATAACCAGAAAACTCAAAACAATAGATATAAAAATTAGTAGAGGTAATAAAATAGCTAATTAAAAGGCCTGAATTATAGAAAAATATATATAGAATTTAATGGTCTTAACTATTCACCACAGTAGACAATTAGAAAGTATAATGAGGAAATAAAGTTGTACAAAAAGAAAATACTTAATGACAAATTAAGAAGTGTGGGAATACATTGAAGAAAATTATAAACTATAATAAGTTATTAAACAATTCATATAAAGACAGAACTCTATTATTTATGCATTTATTCTTTATTTCTACACTTATCTTTGCATTCCTATATTCCAGGGACAACAGTTAGCACTGGGAGCACATCAGTGAACAAGACAGACTTAATCTTTGCCTTTATGGTGATTATTGCCTATTAGGGGAGACATATATTTAAAAAATTTGATTCTTAAATAATTCCATGATGATTAAAATTGTGACAAGTGCAACATATAATGTACTGAGTGAAAACCATGATGTGGCAGACATTTGCCATATGCCGTTTGAGGAATTCAAAGAATACAATTATGATTGAAGTGTAGAAAAGGGGAAAGAAAGATTGAACTGAGGCTACAGAGCGGGGTGGTAGTTCTGGGTGCTGCAAACGGTTAAGTGTTTGGCTACTAACTGAAAAGATGGTGGTTTGAATCCACCCAGAGGTGCCTCAGAAGAAAGGCCTATGATTACTTTCAAAAGGTCACAGCCATTAAAAACCCTATGGAGTACAGTTTTACTCTGAAACACATGGGGTTGCCATGAGTCGGGATTGACTTAGTGGCAACTGGTATAGAGGGGGCAGGCCCTAGACCATGTGGGGGCCTTGTTGACTATGTTAAAGACTTTGTGTCCTTTATTTTAAGAACAATAGGAAGCTACTGAAAGGTTTTATGAGTGTTTAGACAGATATCGTTGTTGTTAGTCGCTGTTGAGTTGACTCCGACTCATGGAACCCCATGTATACAGAATAAAATTGCTCTAAAGGGTTTTCAAGGCTGTGACCTTTCAGAAGCAGATCACCAGGACTATCTTCTGAGGCACCTCTGGGTGGGTTCAAACCACCAACCTTTAGACTAGTAGTCAAGCACTTAACCATAATGATAGGAAACAAACTACACGCCCAACAGAAGAAGGATGGCTTCAGAAATTACATTATATCCAGAGGAACACTTTTTAGTATTAAAAAATCTTTATTCAGAATTTTTAATGACATAGGAATATGAAGGTAAGCAACTAAAGTAATATTCAATATTAAGTGTGGTATCAACTATGTTATTGTATGTACAAGAATAGAAAAAGTTAGCAATAATAATTTACAGTTTGGGGGTTTTAGCAAATCTTATTACCTTAATTTTTTTTGGTTTTCCACATTTTCTCTAACAAGTATTCATTGATTTTATAAGCCTAGGAAAACAATGTGATATTTTTATTTTTGACACCATTTGAATTGATAGCTTATCAAATAATTTATTTGCAGGCCTATTAAGAGTAAATTTTAGGGTAAAATTTTGCTTATTTCCCTTTTCCTGGTTTAATTTTATTTGAGTATGGATGAGCTGAACACACAAGTGTATGTGATTCTCACATCTGCTAACTCGGTAACTTGTACCTAAGAGTGAGCATGCGTGTGTGTGTACAGAGCAGAGTTAATGTAGCAGGCCTAAGACTGCTGTCTTTAGAAAGGCTACTTGGAAGTTGGTCCTTGGCTTGTGTCTGCAAGCTTGGATTTCAGGTAGGTTCCCACCATCCCCAGAACTGATAAGAGTGGTTCACTGTGCCTAGACTGTACAAACAATGTGGTTTATGCTGAACACCTGCTTTCCTTCTAGGAGTCTGTAATTTTGGTACGTGCTAGGCAGAGGGTGCCTGTGTGATCAACCCCCAATAAACACCTTAAGTGGGGAGTGTCTAATGAGCTTCCCTGATAGGTAAAATTCCAGACAAGTAGTCATAACTCATTGCTACAAGAATTAAGTGCGTCCTGTGTGACTCTGCTGAGAAGGACTGTTGGAAGCTTGCACCTGGTTTCCTCCAGATTTCGCTTTGATCCTTTGTTGTAATAAGTCATAGCAAGTAGGTTTGAACCCACCAGCCATTCCATGGTAAAAAGATGGGACAGTCTGCTTCCTTAAAGATTTTAGCCTTGGAAACTCTACGGGGCAGTTCTACTCTGTCCTATAGGGTCGCTATGAGTTGGAATTTACTTGTTGGCAACGGGTTTTACTTCATTTAACTATGACCACAGTCTCCTTTCCTTATAGTTGCTTGTTCAACGCTGCCACCAGAATTTTCTTCAACATCCTCGTTTCCCTCTTTTTTTTTTTATAGTTTAGAGTCTAATGCTCATGATTTTTAAAACATTCTTTCCTCTGACCAAAATTCTCCTGCACCTCTGTTTTGTTCATCACCTTGGCTTGGCAAATCCCTGATCAGGATTAATCCGCTTTTCTGTTCCCTCCATGTCTTCCCCAAGTACTACGGGAGAAAGTCACACGATAGGCCAGAGTGATTCAGCTATAAAATCAAAATCTTAACTTTAATAAGTCCCTATTACACCTTCTTGATTTATGCATCCATTCTGTACAATGGCTATTTCAAACCTCCTACTTTTCCTTCCTCCCACTCTAGTCCTTGCATGGCTAGGATTATGCAATCTGGGCCCTGTGTTGTGTGAGATATAGAGGGAGGCTTCTAGTTCAAGCCTAGGGGCCAGTGCTGAGCCACTGTTCATAAACTTGGCAAGTGTATGGAGATCCTTTAGCCCTAGTTCATACATGAGCAACACATTCCCAGTGCTCAGTTTGCAGAATGAACCCAGTTCTGACTCAGCACAGTAAGGAGGCATATGGTCTCAGAGCCCTTCCCCATTAAAACAAACAAACCAAACCGTTGCAGTAGAGTCAATTCTGACCCACAGTGACCCTATAATATAGAACTACCCCATAGGGTTTCCAAGGCTGTAATCATTACAGAAGCAGACTGCCACATCTTTCTACCATGGAACAGCTGGTGGATTCCAACCCACAACCTTTTGGTTAGCAGCTGAGTGTTTAATGATTGTGCCTCCAGGGCTCCTTCTCTTCCCCATATTTTCTTCATTCTCCTTTGTTCCAGCCAGGATGGGACCAGTAGGAGTATCTTAGATGGCCACTCGCAGGTTTTTAAGACCCGAGACACTACTCACAACAGTCAGATGTAGAACATTTTCTTTATAAACTATGTGATGCTAATTGAGCTAGATGTCTCTAAGACTATGGTCCCCAGCCCTCAACCCAGTAACTCAGTCCCTCAAGGAGTTTGAATGTGTCTAATCTTCTATGACTTTGCCTTGGTCAAGTTGTGTTCACTTCCCCAGTATTGTGTACTGTCTTACCCTTCACCAAAACTTATCTATTTTATAGTTAGTGTTTTTTCCTCCCCATACCTCCCCTCCCTCAGAACTATCAAAAATGGTTTCTTTCTGTGTGTAAACCTTTTCATGAGTTTTTATAACAGTGGTCTCATATAGTGTTTGTCCTTTTGTGATTGACATATTTCACTCAGCCTTATGTCCTCCAGATTCATCCATGTTGTGAGACGTTTTGCAGATTCATCATTGTTCTTTATGATTGTGTAGTATTCAACCGCGTGTATGTACCATGGTTTGTTTATCCATTCATCTGTTGATGGGAACTTAGGTTGTTTCCATCTTTCTGCTATTGTGAATAATGCTGCAGTGAACATGGGAGCCCATATGTCTATTCGTGTGATGGCGCTTACTTCTTTAGGATATATTCCTATGAGTGGAATTGCTGGATTGTACGGTATTTCAGTTTCTAGATTTTTAAGGAAGTGCCATGTTGTTTTCCAAAAGGGTTGTACCATTTTGCTTTCCCACCAGCAGTGCATAAGAGTTCCAATCTCCCTGCAACCTATCTAACATTTGTTATTTTATGGTTTTTTGATTAGTGCCAGTAATGTCAGAGTGAGACGGTATCTCATTTTAATTTTGATATGCACTTCTGTAATGGTTAGTGATCATGAGCATTTCCTCATGGGTTTGTTAGCCACCTGAATGTCTTCTTTGGTGAAGAGTCTGTTCATATGTTTTGCCCATTTTTTAATTGGATTATTTATCTTTTTGTTGTAGAGGTGTTGGATTTTCCTGTAGATTTTGAAGATTAGATCTTTGTGGTATGTCATAGCCAAAAATTATTTCCCAGTCTGTAGCTTCTCTTTTTATTCTTTTGGTGAAGTCTTTTGATGAGCATAAGTGTTTAATTTTTAGAAGATTGTCATGGATTGAATTGAATTGTGTCCCCCAAAAAAATGTGTGTAGCAACTTGGCTAGGTCATGATTCCCAGTATTGTATGATTGTGTTATCTGATGTGATTTCCCTATGTGTTGTAAACTCTACCACTATGATGAGATTATACGTGATCTCCTCATGTTGTAAATTCTATCACTGTGATGAGGTTATACTGATGAGGTTGACAAGATCAGTGTCTTAATGCAATCTCTTTTGAGATATAAAAGAGAGAAGCGAGCAGAGACACATGGGAGCCTCATACCACCAAGAAAGCAGTGCTTGGAGCAGAGCGTGTCCTTTGGACCTGAGGTTCCTGCACAGAGAAGCTCCCGGACCAAAGGAAGACTGATGACATGGACTTTCCTCCAGAGCCAAGAGAGAAAGTGTTCCCCTGGAGCTGATGCTCTGAATTTGGACTTGTAGCCTACTGTACTGTGAGAGAATAAATTTCTCTTTGTTAAAACCATCCACTTGCAGTATTTCTGTTGGAGCAGCACTAGATGACTGAGACAAAGATCCAGTTATCTAGCTTATCTTCTGGTGTTTGTGGATTGTTAGTTATGGTTTGTATCCTACTTATGCCGATTATTAGGGCCCCTAGCATTGACCTTATTTTTTCCTTCCATAATCTTTATAGTTTTTGGTTTTATATTTAGGTCTTTGATTCATTTTGAATTAGTTTTTGTATATGGTGTGAGGTATGGGTCTTGTTTCATTTTTTTACAGATGGACATCCTGTTTTGCCAGCACCATTTGTTAAAAAGACTGTCTTTTCCCCATTAGATAGACTTTGGGCCCTTGTCAAAGATCAAGTGGCCATAGGTAAATGGATTGACATCTGAGTTCTCCATTCTGTTCCATTGGTCAATGTGTCTGTCATTGTACCAGTACCAGGTTGTTTTGACTCTCATAGCTGTATAGTAGGTTCTGAGGTCAGGTAGTGCGAGGCCTCCTACTTTAATCTTCTTCTTCAATAATGCTTTGCTTATCCGGGGCCTCTTCCCTTTCCATGCAATGTTAATGATTAAAGTTTTTCTATCTTGTCAAAGAATGCCAAGCAGCAATTCTTTACTTCTCTCCAGCCAAGTCTGTTTACAGTATAGTGGGTTGTATCCTGATTCTACAATTCACTAGGCCGTGTGACTTTGGGCAAGTCACTTAACTCCTCTGAACCTTGGTTTCTTGATCTGTAAAATGAGAATAATAGTACCTACATCAAAAGATTGTTTTAAGGATTAAAATGGCAATGTGCGTGAAGCAATTTTTCCCCTGTCTGGCACATAATACTCAGTTAATGCTAGCCATTATTTTCATGGCAGATTTTAAAATTTGCTCCTTCCCGAATGTGCTCTACTTGAATCTGCTTTTCTTTACCTTTGCCTCTACTCTTAACAGATATCTAGATCTTATGGAGAGTAGAGGCCAACATCTGCGGATTTCCTCATTTCCCTTTATATCCAAATCTACCAGAAACTGTATTCATTTTTGCACCCCAAGTGGTTAGCGCAGGGCCTGGAATTAAAAATATCCAGTGTTTGCTCCACTTGAATTTAAAATGTCTTTATTTTCTATGTGGATTCAATGAGATTAGGGAAAGATAAGGGGCAGGAATCACAATGCAATAGTTTGGAAATTAGACTAAATATTTGCTTGTGATGGTTGGTGAAAAATAAATCTTTGGTAATCGAAAGCTGCCTGAAGGGGACTTGGGAATCAGGTGATGTCTGAATGAAGAGACTCATTTAGCTCTGATAATTAGCAACATAAACAAAAACAGATGAATAAGCCAGATTTATTTGTAAATAACTGTTTATGGTCCAAATAATTTTTCCTCTGTGACAGAGCCTTCCGTCCTCAGTATTACAACATCGCTCAAATATAAACAGTAAAACCGAATAGCTACAGACAATAATCACTGTGTTTTATGATAGCAATAAGGAAAAGTACAAACATTCCTTTACTAACTAAACACAACCAAGAAAGACATTTTAAATTTTCTCAAGACAAGATCAGAATATAGTAAAGATGTTTTTCAAAACATACCCAAACTGAATTTCTATGGCCAATTTTAACATTAAATTACATTTCTTTTCCTAAGGTAAGCTTGGATTTAGGGAACACATTGGAATGATGTTATTTTCTTGAGGATATTTGTTTTAGTAGATAAGTGTTTTAAGCTTAAATCTTAGTTTAGAAATCCGAGATCAGAAATTTTAGCAAAGGAAGCTTGTAGATTCAAACTCCTTGGAAAAATCATTTTTCTAAACAACCTTTCCTCCTCCTTCCCCCCAAGAAAGATCCATTTTATTTCTCTTCCACTAACAGTGATTATTTAAACTTTTTAAAGTCACTGGTCTTTAAAGGGTTTTGAGAAAGGAAGAGGTGTCTGTTAATTTCTGAAATGTGAATACATTGGCAAAGTGAAATCAAATTGGTTGTGAGTCAAACAGCCTACCTTTTCAAAAAATCTACACAAGATTATCTACCTTCCACATCAAGTTTAAATACATATTGCAGTGAACAATTCCTATAACTGCCTATATGGATTTAACAGAGTTACTTGCTTTTGTAATAGAAAGCTGTGACCCCCTCTGCCCCATTTCTTTTCTTTGGCTCTTCTCCATTCAGTCAATGTATGTATTGTTTCTTTTTTATTATTAATTTATATATATATATATATGTGTGTGTGTGTGTGTGTGTGTGTGCATATATATATTAAATCACCAAAAATTCAGGAGGAAACGCTGATACAAGTTCTAATTGACATGACATACTACTTTATAAAGATATGTGGACTCTAATTAATTGTATGTACTCATAATGATGACCAATAGATAGAGTTAGGATCCTAAGTAACAGAAAAGAAACTCCAAATACCTTTTGCAAAATGGATGGATTTGTCTGAAGGGTCCTAGGGAATCTCATGGAATTCAAGGCCAATATGATGCTGTGTTTCAGGATAGGACTGAGAAGGAACTGCTTCATATGTGTTCTTTCTGCACTTTTTCCCATGCTCTCACTGGATATCTGCTTTATTCCTTTGCCCTCCTGCTTCCTGTGTCACCCTGCTCTTCAGATTACATAGGTGAAGCAGTAAAGAAGGGTGCATTTCCCAGAAAACGTATTGCATTAGGATGACCAAACAGTAGTTATCTACTACAAATCATTATAAATATTGTTTAAAGAAATATCTTCATACATTTGAACTGCTGGGATGAATTCTGCTTCTTGTCAGGATTCTGACTGGTACTTGGTACCAAGAGTAGCCCAATAGTCAATCTTCAGGACGGGAATTCTTGATCAAGATTGCTCTCTTATTTAATAAAAATAACCTCTAAGCTTGACAGTTAGGTGGGGAATGAACACATGGTCACCTGAGGCATGCAGTGGCCTTGTGATTACTCAGATGATCATCAGTGCTGTCCCTGACTGAAGCTGCTCTTCCACATGTAGTATGGCTACTAGAGCACATCCGCAATTCCCTGGTATTTGATATACAGCTATTGACTCAGCAAATACTTGATGCTCAATTTTAATTAGTTATTACGATTAATGGCAGTTTACCTTCACTTGGTAGACAGAACAGTACTCCTTCATTGTCTTGACTTAATGCAATGTCAACGCTCTTGCTCTATAACTGGAAGAACTGAATGTCTTCATAACCACAGAACATCACACTAGTTTATTACACTTATGACTTTATGCTAATTTTATTTGATAAGCAAGATGTAGAAAGTACCTGTATGCCTTACTAAGATATATGCATGCCAAATGGTGGGAAATAAATTCTAGAACTGTTTAGATAGCAGGTCTGGGACTTGGAAATAACTGGATTGGTAACAAGTTGATTTGAGATATGTGAATGAACCTTGAAGAATGGCCAGAGAGCGTGAAAATACTTGTGTCCCACCATATGGTACCCACTATAGAGGAAGGTCGAAACAACCAGGTGGACAAGATGACCCATACTATGGATGTCAGACATCCCTTTCCCTTGAATAACTTGTTTGATAGGCTTATATACAAAGTGACTGTGTCTGCAGGGATGTACATTAAGCATCTGCGTGAGAGTATGGACTTCTCATTACCAAGGCTAATTTGGTTGATACCCTGATAATTCTTGTCTTAGTTACTTAGTGCTACCATAACAAAAATACCACAAGTGGTGGCTTTAAAGTACAGAAATTTTTTTTTTCTCACAGTTCAAGAGGCTAGAAGTCTGAATTCAGTGCATGGCTCTAAGGGAAGGTCCTTCCTTGCCTATTTCAGCTTCTAATAGCTGCCAGCAATTCTTGGTGTTCCTGGGCTTGTAGATGTATCTGCCTCTGTCACCTGTCTTCCTCTCCCCTCTCTGTATGAGTCTCTATGTCTCTTCTGCTCTTTTTATAACTCAGAAGTGATTAAATTTAGGACCCATCCTACACTGGTATGACCTCATTAACCTAACAAAAGAAAACCCCTATTTCCAAACGAGGTCATATTTACAGGTACAGGTGTTAGAATTTCAACACATATTTTGGGGATATACAATTCAATCCATAGCAATTATCTGCACTATCAGTAATAGAGGCCAATGTTAAGGCCCTGATATGGCACCATTCTCCAGTGTGGCCTGCCATCAGCATAATGGAAGGGGCAACAATTTATCCTCAAAGAAATATATACACGTTCCTGACACAGATGTGCCTCACCCTGACAGCACTACTCTCTGTGGGTTTATGGACTGCCTTCGCCACTGCCATGGTATTCCATGCAGCATTTCTTCCGACCAAAAAATAGTGAAAGAACTGTGACAGAGGGCTTGTGCCCAAGGAATTCACTGGTGTTGCAATGCACCTCATCCATAGAAGCAGTGAATTACCTGTTGAAGGGAGTTGGGAGGCAAAATCCTTTATGATTGGGTTGCTATGTATTTTAAACCAGTATGAATATTTATTATATCACATAATTCTTTTTTGTTGTTGTAGGAAACAGGAAAATGCTCTTGAGAAAAATTAAGAGAAATCCACAATCTTATACAGCTTGGAAACATTTTTGAATTATAAGGATGAAAACAAGAATTCTACAAGTTTCTAGTCAGATAAAAGAGTAATCTAAATTGGAGGGTATTTACTTGATTTTTAATCAATTTTTATCTATTTTTTTCCTGTTTCTTCACAGTCTTTTAGTGAGAAGTCAAAGCCAAACCAAACCAAATTCATTGCCACTGAGTAGATTTCAACTCTCAGCAACTCTATAGGACAGAGAAGAACTGCCCCATAGGGTTACCAAGGCTGTAATCTTTACAGAAGCAGTCTGTTACATCTTTCTCCTGTGTAGCGGCTGGTGGGTTTGAACCACCAACCTTTCAGTTAGCAGCCAAGCTCTTAACCACTGTGCCACCAGGGCTCCTTTCAGTGAGAAGTGGACAAGTTAAAAGAGGAGCTGCTAGCCAGACATCATTATAACCCAGAAGTGTTTTACAGAATTTTTTAAAACCAGGGCAAGGTTTAGTTATTTTGAACTCTGTTCACTTGCCAAGATACAGCCATTGCTCCTTGCAGTTGGAGGTTACTGACCAACAAATGACGCTGGTGTCTGACTATCTCAGGCTGTCCTATGGCATGTATTTGTTTCATCACAGAGATTCCAAGTCCCAGTTAACAGCAAAGAACGCTGAACTACAACTGGATGAAACTCAAACTCCATTTGCAAGATTGAAAATCAACTGTCAACAGGAGAATGAAGAAAAAACATGCTTTTTACACAATTTCTCTAACTCTCCTGTGCCCCTGGCTTGAACTGGTGTCATGTATCTTAGTTCTTTCATGTCCAACTGTTGTCACAAGGATTTTGTATTCAAAGTAGTTTGGCATACAAGTGAGGACTCCCGGTGATGCAGTGGTTAAAGTGCTTGGCTGTGAACCAAAAGTTCAGCAGTTTGAACCCACCAGCCTCTCTGCAGGAGAAAGATGTGGCAGCCTGCTTCCGTAAAGATTTACAGCCTTGGAAACCCTGTGAGGCAGTTCTGCTCTGTCCTATAGGGTCACTATGAGTCAGAGTCTACTCGAAGGCTTCGGACTTGGTTTTGGTTTTGCGTAAAAGTCATAGGTTAATGGTTTCAAAATCTTGGCTTTCACAGGGCTTGGATACTGAGTAGCTCATGGAATAGGCATGTTCCCTGGAGATTTGGAACATTACTTATTGGATGGGGACTCTCTCTGTTGTCCAGAAGAGCCTGGTTTGCAGTGATATGGCTGCAGCATATGCTAGCTGTCGTTAGGAACTCAGAGAAGACAACCCCCTCATAGCAAAAACAAACAAACAAGAAAGAGGATCTTAACCCTTTGGTCTACTTCATCTCTGTGTGCATTAAGCAAACAAGTTGGGTTGAAGGAACTGGAGGGATTAATGTTGGTAGTAGAGATCCAAACTTTATCATCTCTCCTACAGAGCTTTAGTACTTGAAAGTGCTTTGAAGTTACAACCAGTATGATTCAACCTGTGAGTGATAGGAATCCTTTGCAAACCTTGCTGGAATGCTGCCCTAGAAAAGAAATTGTGACTCAGAGGCACTCAGTACAGAGTACTGGCAGGTACTCTGACCTGGCACTCTACTCCTGGTGTCAGAGTAAAACCAAACAACCAAACCCATTGCCATTGAGTCGATTCTGACTCATAACGGCCCTACAGGACAGAGTAAAACCGTCCCATAGGGTTTCCAAGATGCAGCTGGTGGATTCGAACTGCCAGCCTTTTGGTTAATGGCCGAATCCTTAACCACTGGGCCACCAGGGCTCCTGTGTCAGAGTACTTGGGTCCAAATCCTGCCCCTAACTAGCTGCATGTACAGATTCACTTTTCCTTTCTTGGTCTCTGTTTCCTCATCTATAAAGCAAAATGGCTGAGGTTGGTTGTTGTAAGTATTAATGCAAACAGTACAGTATAAACAATGCTTAGCCATAATAGGGGCTCAATAACTGTAGCAAAAATTCACTCCGCGGTTCAGGCTCAGGATAAATATTCAGGATAAGGATGGTCTTAAGCAACTATGGGAGCAGTTAGAAAATTCCTTTCTATGCGTTAGACTCAACTATTTGTTTTACAGAAATGCATGTGCCTGCTCTCTGTATGTTTCTGCTCTGATTCAACAATAAACCGGTGGGCAATCTGAAGAAGAAAGACATATGTCTTTAACTTACGCTGGGGAGGTGACCTTGGAGGGGAACTGGGAAGAAGCACCCCAAACTGAGCAACTGTCTGACGGTCATTTCAGGAGGGGCAGTAAAGAAAATCCTGAATAAATGTGGAAGGTGACCATTGAGAGGGAGGAAGGTATATGCATGTTTAATATCAAGGCCTGGTACCATTTTCAATACCATTTAATGCATTTTTCATTCAAGCAATATTTATAGCACACTTACTCTTTGCCAGGGGCAGAGATGGAATAGAGTTCCTGCCAGTAAGATGCTTAAAATGCAGAAAATGAGACAAGCAAGTGAAAAAAACAATTGCAAATCAGTGGGATAACTTCTTGAATAAATTTGTGCACAAGAAGCTTTGGCTGCTCAAGGGGAAAGAAGAAGGGGTATCAGGGAAGGCTTCTTGGACATGGTGACTCCTGACTCTTGAAGGATAACAGGAGTCAGTTAAGCAAAGAAGTGAATGGAGAATACTCATTGAGGGTCACTGTTGGAAATATGTGAATAGATATTTGGAGAGTGTGCTGTATAAGGCGTGGATGGGATGAGCAGTTTAAATATCAAGGTGAGCTTTTACCAAGTATAGTGTTCAATAATTATTTATTGAATGAATGAATGATTTTGTCAAGTGTCCTTCTAAAACACAAATAAGTGATCTCTATTGCCTTTCCATGATCGGTCTATCTTATGAATCTGTTAAAAGGGAAATAAAGTTAATTTATCATAACTCATTTTCATGTAATCAAAATGGTTCTAGTGATCACTAAGTGGTTTTTCAATGCTTACAAGTCACCCTTTTAATAAGAGTCATTAATACAATTTCTTATTCTAGGGTTTGCAGAACCTACCTTCTTCAGTGTTAGAATTTCATTTTTTCATGTTTATATTTTCCACAATTCAAAGATGTACTGGTTTAGAGATTTTATATGTAGGTTCATTCTGAAACCTAATACGTAATTATTGCTTCCCCTTAGCCAACAGATTTCTCTGTATCAATCAGAATTAGGTCCAGAGAGGGAGTGCTTTTGTAGGATAACGGCAGAGTATGGATTTCGGAATGAAATTAAACCTAGCTTTGAAGTCTAGTTCTTTCACTTAGTAGCTATGTAATTTTGGGTAAGTAAACTCTGAGCTTTAATAAGAGTATTAAATGAGAACATCTGTGAAAGCAATTGCTAATTTTACTTTCCCTCTCCCTTTTGGTTAGTCAGACAGTCCATTGATTTCTTCTCATTTTTTTCCCACAGAAGCCAAATTAATGATTTTTTTTAAAGGAACATTATCCCATTTCAATAAATAGTTTTTATTTTAATTCTTTTCTGTATTCAGATTCCTTATTATAGCATCCATTTCACACAAGTGCTGCACTGCTTTAATTACTTTATAAAGTATTTCACTTAGTAATATGTTTGTTGGAACTTTAAAAAAATATTTTTCATTAAATCTAGAAATCAATTTGAAGGTGAATTTTGTCTTTATCTGTTGATAAACTGATCACCACTGTGTCTATACAGATTACACAAGAGTCAGTTAACAGTTTTGCTTTTTACATGTGTGGCTACATATTATTCCTCATAACCTGCAAAGTAAATATTATCACACCCCTTTTATGAATGGAGAAATTGAGGCTCAGCTTGTATCTAGAGAGTGACAGAGCTGAGATTCAAAAATGGCTCTTTTCCCATTGTACTATGATACTGGCTATCTTTATGATACTTATTCTTCTCGTGTTTTATACCTTTACAGTTCATACAAATTTAGCATTAACTTAATTCCTAAGGTTTTTATGGCTATTCTTGTGGCAACTGCAAATGGCCTACACCCTATACCAGATTTAGTAGATGTTAACATCATGTCATAGTTGCTTCAGATATGTATATATATATATATATATATATATTCTGTTAAAGAAATAAAGTGTTACCGATACAGTGAAAGCTCATCTTTTCTTTTCCCTCCCTCCCAAGAGCTAGCCAGTATACTGAAATTGGTAGTTATTGTTCTCGTGCAGGTCTTAAATCTTTTACCACAAATGTATACATCTATAATGTAGTATTCTAAGTCTTAAATATAGATAATATAGCCATTTCCTCATACATGCTTTCATATTTAAAAGAGTCAGACATAATTTCATCCTGAATTCAAGATGAACCAATAAGCAGATGTATCATCTAACAAAAATGTGGGAGTAAAATCTACCAAAAGCATTATATTTAAAACAGATGGTCCAGTATCTGAACTGATTCAAAGAAAAGACAATTTAAAAATTATAATGAACAAAAAAGGAAGAATGGTCACTTTTTAAAAACATCTGTGTTACTTTATATTTCTGGAGGGAGATATGTTAAAATATTTACTTTGGTTGAAACTAATCAAGGATGGAAAAACTGATACTAAAGGAGGAAATGGAATAAAAAGAAACCCAAGGAGACTTTTATACACTTCGTGGTCTTAGGCCTATAGGATTTCCTGGCATATTTCTCAAAGACTCTATAATTGGAGAAATTGCTGATGAAACTAATTAGTATAGGGCATTTCTCCTTTGTCTAATTAAACTTCCTGAATCATGGAATTTAAATTATACAGGGAGATGCTCTGTCAACATGGACTCTCCTGCTTCTCAAGCAATTGAAAGCAACTGGATTTTAGCCTGTGGGCCCACAACATCTTGGAAATTTCCTTTTTTTTTTCCTGAGTGTATATACAAACAAAAGCAAATATCTCAAGTCTCTCAAGTAGATTTCATATTTGCCCTAATTCAACAGTGTGTTGACTTTTAATTTGTTGTCAAATTATATCATGTTGTTGTGTGCCATCGGGTCAATTCCAACTCATAGCGACCCTGTAGGACCCTATAGAGTAGAACTGCCCTGTAGAGTTTCCAAGTCTTTAATCTTTAAGGGAGCAGAATGCCAGGTCTTTTCTCCTGCAGAGCTGCTGGTGGGTTCCAACTACTGACCTTTCAGTTAGCAGGCAAGTGCTTAACCATTTCACTGCCAGGGCTCCTTAAACTATGTCACAGACATAGCAAAATAAAATTAAGGTGAAAGGAAATACAGTTTAAGCTTGCCTATAATTCTTGTATGTTTGCCTCAGCCATATGTTGACCCTGGCCTTAGCTCTATGCTAAGTGCATGGCATGTTAGGGTTATTTCGCAGGGATTTAGGATTCTTTCCGGAATGCAGTTTGGACTATAGCCCTTGGGAGCCAGTGAAGATAAGAATGGAACTCAGGTGGGTCCTGCCTCAGAAGTTGAGACATCCACAGGCCATTAGTCTTCTGAGACAGAGGGAGGGCTTCTCAAATCCTTGTGTCTGTTTCTCCAAAATGGGTGCCAGCCTCTGTTTCCACTCCGCTCTTCAGCTTGGCAGTCTCATCTTTTGAAGTGAAGGAAAGCTATTGTGAGGAATCTTAAAATTTACTTTTTCAGGACTATAAATATTTTGATTCTTCAATGAAATCATCCAAAGATAGCCATAAAGCACTGATTTTCAAATACATCTTTGTGCTTGCAATCTTATACCCATTTTGGAATGCTTAGACAGAAAGTAAAGTAAATCAGTTGTTAAATTCTTAATTTATAGTTAAATTGGGATAACAAAACCAAACCTGTTGTTGCCGAGTCAATTCTGACTCATTGTGACTCTGTAGGACAGAGGAGAACTACCCCATAGGGTTTCCAAGGATTGGCTGGGAGATTTGAACTGCAGACCTTTTGGTTAACAGCTGAGCTCTTACCTGCTGTGCCACCAGGTATAGGTACAATAAATATGTATGAAATCATTGGTGATGAAATAAGATTTTAGGAATTGTTTCGAAAACAATTGATTTTTTAAAAAAATGGCATTGAACAACAAAAGAATAGTTTTTTTAAAGAAAAATCTCCCTGCACAATTGGTAAGCTTTTTAGCAACATAAACAGAACTCAAGCTTTGGAATCAAACGTAAAAACCAAAAGTATGTCAGAAAAAGAATAACTGATTTTCAAGCTTAAAATTGCACAGTTGCTTTTTCTTTGAGACAAGCATGTTACTTTGGTATGCAGTCTATGCATACTGTCAAACACATCACACAGACTATTAAATAGAGTTTAGATTTGACAAAATTAATAATTTTTACTGCTTCATCAACAACATTTTTTAAGTGCAACTGGATTTTCCCCTAGGGAACATGTGGCAGTAAAAAATACAGTAACACCAGTCTCCTAACACATTTTGGTGCCCTGCCTTGATTTGTGTGCACAATTTTACCCACCATTGCTTTTGCAACCATTCGTCCAAATGTTAGTGCAGTGAAAAGGATGTATGATCTCAGTATTACTATGAAAATAGTTTTGGCCTTGTGGAACTCCTGAAAGGATCTCAGAGACCCCCATGGGTACACAGACTGTGCAACAGATTCCCCTAGACTTTGCCTCAGCTAAGGTATTGAGCAAGCTAAAGAACTTCAAGTTCTTGAATATTTCCCCAGGGCCCATATGAAGCTGCAAGAAGATGTTAAATGCAGTGCCACAAGAGGAACTACCCAGATGTCTTAGTTTCTCAGTGCTGCTATAACAGAAATACCACAAGTGGGTGGCTTTAACAAACAGAAGTTCATTTTCTCATAGTGTAGGAGGCTAGAAGTATGAATTCAGAGCACCTGCTCTAGAAGAAGGCTTTCTCTGTTATCTCTGGGGGAAGGTCTTTGTCTCTTTTCACTTCTGTTCCTGGGTTCCTTGGCGGTCTTCATGTGGCATGGCATTATCTTCCCCCATTTGTGCTTGTTTGCTTCTGTGACTAATCTGCTCTTTTATATTTCAAAAATGATTAGCTTAATAAGACCCAGCCTACACTGACATGGCCTCATTAACATAACAAAGAAATCCCTATTCCGAATTGGGATTACATCCACAGGTATAGGGATTAGGATTTACAACACATATTTTTGGGGGACACAATTCAATCCATGACACCAGAGGATGTGGTACTCTGTTTCTCTGGTTATTTGTTACCCTGTTGTTGTTAGGTGTCGTTGAGTTGGTTCCAACTCAGCAACCCCAAGGACAACAGAATGAAACACTGCCTGGTCCTGTGTCATCCTCACAGTCATTGCTATGTTTGAGCCCGTTGTTGCAGCCACTGTATCAGTCCATCTCGTTGAGGGTCTTCCTCTTTTTCGCTGATCCTCTACCAAGCATTATGTCCTTCTCCAGGGACTGGTCCCTCGTGATAACATGTCCAAAGTACATGAGACAAAGTCTCGCCATCCTTGCTTCTAAGGAGCATTGTGGCTGTACTTCTTCCAAGACAGATTTGTTCATTCTTTTGGCAGTCCGTGGTATAGTTAATATTCTTCACCAACACCATAATTCAAAGGCATCAGTTCTTCCCCGGTCTTCCTTATTCATTGTCCAGCTTTATCATGCATATGAGGCAATTGAAAATACCATGGCTTGGATCAGGCACAGCTGAGCCAAATTATCAGGCGTGGGAAAATGAGCTCCTATGGACTTTTTTTTTAGGACCTGGGAGGGCGGAAGAAGGAGCAACAAGAGGCATGGGCTGGCGGGTTACCAAAGCCCCCACAGCCACAGATTTCCTGGCAAGCATGATGGGCCTGTTCTTCCAAAGCTACTGACAACCTGCATAACAAGGAATGTCAGAGGTTACTTTGCCCTAGAGCTCTTCCATACAAAGCTCGGTAGCTTCTGTAGCCCACTTGGAGTCTACAAACCTATCCGTCTATGAATCCTACAAAACAACTGCCCTGCCCTCATCCCACCTCTTCCAAATGTATCAGAGGGAGTTACATGTGAGTGGGCTTCCTGTACCCTCTAGTCAGCTCTGCAGCCACTGCTCCAGAGGGCCAGCAGGGTCTCTCAGGGCTTCTGTTGTCCTCACTTGCAGAACAACACTCTCATGTTTGCAAGTGGAGTTTGCTTCAAAGTGAAGGACATACTAGGGCAATGGGAGAGGCTGTTTCTGAGCCTGTTTGGGGTGGGAGGAGGCTTATGGCGGAATTCTGATGGCTTCTTGGCTTTCCCTATCGCTGGCTTAGGATTCAGCTTTCTTGGGTCTGCTAAGTTGGTTACCATTCATCTTTCTGCATTTTTAGCTTCCAAAAATTTGTTATTATTTTTACTCTGAGTCAGCTCTGGGATGGTGAAAATAAAGACCTCTGTTTTTCCCAGGGTCACAATATCCTCTCAGACATGGTCTATACTCTGATGAATGTGACATATTTCATTTCTAAATGAGGACCCAGAGCCACTGTCCAGGTAGTCCCCACTTACGATGGAGTTTCATTCCAAGAACTCCGTCCTAAGTCGGTTCTGATGTAAGTCGAATTTTTTTTAGTTTTCATTATTATTGCCTTTTATTATCAGTATCTTTATAAATCTGATCTTTGAACATCTTCGAGTGAACATCTGAGAACAATAACATCAGCAAATTTCACGCTGCAACATTGTAGTACATATCACTAACAATAAGATGTACCAAAAAAAAAAAAACAAAAAAAACAACACAATTGTACAGTTCATTGTAACTCAAATATGTCCTGTGTTGGTGACTGCCTGTATATAGTTATAAAGTTTGCCCATTTGACAAAGGTACCTGGCCCAGGTGGTGAGTGGGTCTGACACCCAGCCCTGCACTTCTCATCACACCCTACTCCCACATGGCTGGGTCTTCCCATAGTGGGCATCGTTTTTAATTTTATTTCCACAGAGTTGGTAGCTTTTTCTAGTTCATAAAGATGCTTGTGAATAGTCTAGTGGTAACTCTTTAAGGACCCACCTGGAGCCAGTGTAGGTCCCATGGGTGATGTTTTCCTTCATGGCCTGCTCGTCTGTGATCAATTAGAAGGATTATCTTTAAGGCCTTCCAGACAAAAACTCACTTGTCCGTTTGCTTCTTGCTCAAACTGGCACTTGCCTAGAGCCCTGGAGGATGACCCAAGAGTTGCACTTACTCCCCTGCTGGACACCTGGACTATTCTCCTTCCACTGGCTAAGTTCAGCAATGATCTCCTTCTTGTATCTACACCTAACCCACTTCCTCAGCAAAAAGGAGGTATTTATTCGGTTTATAAGAAGAAATATCTGATAAGCCGGAGACCAATAAACAGCTGACAAGCACCCACTGGGGAAGACCATATGAGTGAGCATGCCAATGTGATTTTTCTCTCCCCACAGCCAGATGACTTAGGTTAGGACAAAATCATACACATTCCTGGCAGTAACCACTCTTTGTGTTGCTACAGTTCCTGCTGGGCAACCCTTCATCCAGAGCTGCAGCTCTCAACCAGAATCTGATAGCAGATATCTCTTTACTCTGCCCCTTCAGGGCTAAGGGTGTTAATAGCTTCCTAGTGGAGACCTGGTGGCACAGTGGTTAAGAGCTACGGCTGCTAACCAAAAGGTCTGCAGTTTGAATCCACCAGCCAACTCCTTGGAAACCCTATGGGGCAGTTCTTCTCTGTCCTATAGGGTTGCTATGAGCTGGAATAGACTTGACAGCAACGGGTTTTTGGCACTTGCTAGTGCCTTTGTTGTTGTTGTTAGCTGTCGTTGAGTCGATTTCAACTCATGGTGACCTCATACAGAGCAAAACTGCACTCCATAGGGTTTTCAAGGCTGTGATCTTTCAGGAGCAGACTTTCAGGCCTTACTTTTGAGATGCCTTTGGTGGGTTTGAACCACCTACTTTTTGGTGAGTAGCCCAGCACTTAACCATTTGTGCCACTTAGGGTGCTAGTCCTTAACTGCCTCCAAATCCTTGAGCTCCTTTAATCGTATTCCATGTAAATAGTTCCGTCATTAAAAAAGTCTTTTAAAAAATTCCATCTGAGAGTATGGTCTGTTTCCTGTTAGGCCCCTGGCTGGTACCCACATCATCATGAAATTACAAAACCCTAGGGACCACTGGTCTATCAGTTTGTTTTACTGTGGTAGCTTTTGTGTTGCTGTGATGCTGGAAGCTACGACACTGATATTTCTAATACTAGCAGGGTCACCCATGGTGGACAGGTTTTAGCGGAGCTTCCAGACTAAGACAGGCTAGGAAGAAGGGCATAGCAGTCTACTTCTGAAAAAATTGGCCAGTGAAAATCTAACAAATAGTGCAACATTATCTGATATAGTGCTGGAAGATGAGTCCCTCAGGTTGCAAGGCACTTAAAATATGACTGGCGAAGAGCTTCCTCCTCAAAGTAGAGTCGATCTTAATGACGTAGATGGAATAAAGCTTTTGGGACCTTCATTTGCTGAGGTGGCACAACTCAAAATGAGAAGAAACAACTGCAAACATCCATTAATAATCGGAACATAGAATGTACAAAGTGTGAATCTAGGAAAATTGGAAGTTGTCAAAAATGAAATGGAATGCATAAAGATTGATATCCTAGGCATTAGTGAGCTGAAATGGGCTGGTACTGGCCATTTTGAATCAGAAAATCATATGGTTTACTCTGCCTGAAATGATAAATTGAAGCGGCATGGCATTGCATTCATCATCAAAAAGAACATTTCAACATCTATCCTGAAGTACAACACTGTCAGTGATGGGATGATATTCATAGCCTACAAGGAAGATCAGTTAATAGGACTATTATTCAAACTTACACACCAACCACTAATGCCAAAGATGACCAACTTCTGCACTATGAAATTGATCAACCATGCAATCAAGATGCATTGATAGTTACTGGTGATTGGAATGCAAAAGTTGGCAACAAAGAAGAAAGATCATTAGTTTGAAAACACGGCCTTGGTGATAGAAATGACACTGGAAATCGCGTGATAGAATTTTTCAAGGCCAACAACTTATTCATTGCAAATACCTTTTTTCAACAGTACAATAGATTTGACACATGGAACATTAATGATGCTTCAAAGACCAGACCAGCTGTGGGATGACATCAAGGACATCACACATGAAGAAAGCAAAAGGTCATTAAAAAGACAGAAAAGGAATGAAAGAAAAGACCAAAATGGATGTCAGAAGAGACTCTGAAACTTGCTCTTGAATGTAGCACAGCTAAAGAAAATAGAAGAAATGGCGAAGTAAAAGAGCTGAACAGAAAATTTCAGAGGGAAACTCAAGAAGACAAAGTAAAGTATTATAATGAAATGTGCAAAGACCTGGAATTAGAAAACCAAAGCAAAGAACACAGTCAGCATTTCTCAGGCTGAAAGAACTGAAGGAAAAATTCAAGCATTAAGTTGCAATATTGAAGGATTCTATGAGGAAAATATTAAACGACACAGGAAACATCAAAAGAAGATGAAAGGAATACACAGAGATACTGTACCAAAAAGAATTGGTTGAAGTTCAGCCATTTCAGGAGGGAGCATATGATCAAGAACTGATGGTATTGAAGGAAGAAGTCTGAGCTGCACTGAAGGTATTGGTGAAAAACAAGGCTCCAGGAATTGATGGAATACTAACTGAGATGTTTCAACAAATGGATGCAGAGCGAGAGGTGCTCACTCGTCTAGGCCAATAAATTTGTAAGACACCTACCTGGCCAATCAACTGGAAGAGATCCATATTTGTGCCAAGGTGATCCAACAGAATGCAGAAATTATCAAATAATATCATTAATATCACACACAAGTAAAACTGTGCTTAAGATCATTCAAAAATTATTGCAGCAGTATATCCACCAGGAACTGCCAGAAATTCAAGTCAGATTCAGAAGAGAGCATGGAATAAGGGATATCATTACTGATGTAAGATGGATGTTGGCTGAAAGCAGAGAATACCAGAAAGATGTTTACCTGTGTTTTATTGACTATGCAAAGGCATTGGACTACGCGGATCATAACAAATTATGGATAACATTGAGAACAATGAGAATTCCAGAACACTTAATTGTGTTCATGAGGAAACTGTACATACACCAAGATGCAGTTGTTCGAACATAACAAAGGGATACTGTGTGGTTTAAAATCAGGAAAGGTGTCCATCAGGGTTGTATCCCTCACCATATTTATTCAATGTATGTGCTGAGAAAATAATCCAAGAAGCTGAACTATATGAAGAAGAACACGGCATCAGAACTGGAAGATTACTCATTAACAACCTGTGATATGCAGATGACACAGCTGTCCTTGCTGAAAGTGAAGGGGACTTGAAGAAGTTATTGATGAAGATCAAAGACTACAACCTTTAGTATGGACCACACCCCAACATAAAGAAGACAAAAATCCTCACAACTAGACCAATAAGCAACCTCAGGATAAATGGAGAAAAGATTCAAGTTGTCAAGGATTTCATTTTACTTGGATCCACAATCAACGGAAGTAGCAGTCAAGAAATCAAACGATGTAGTGCATTGGGCAAATCTGCTGCAAAAGACCTCTTTAGTGTGTTAAAAAGCAAAGGTGTCACTTTGAGGACTAAGGTACACCTGACCTAACCCATGGTATTTCCAATCACCTCATATGCATGAGAAAGCTGGACAATGAATAAGGAAGGACTTAAGAAAAGTTGATGAATTTGAATTGTGGTATCGGTGAAGAATATTGAATATACCATGGACTGCTAGAAGAATGAACAAATCTGTCTTGGAAGAAGTACAGCCAGAATGCTCCTTAGAAGCAAAGATGGCAAGACTTCATCTCAGGTATTTTGGAGATGTTATCAGGAGAGACCAGTCCTTGAAGAAGGACATAATGTTTGGTAAAGTAGAAGGTCAGTGAAATGGAGGAAGACCCTCAACAAGATGGATGACACAGTGGCTGCAAGGATGGGCTCAAGTATAGTAACGATTGTAACGATGGCACAGGCCTGGGTAGTGTTTTGTTCTGTTGTACATAGGGTACAATGTATGAGTCCGAACTGACTCAACAGCCTCTAACAGCAACAACAAGTACAAAGAGAAAATTCTATAAGCTTGGAGGTGGGGTGGGGAGTTGCTGGGGGAAGATGTTGGCAGAGAAATAGTTTACTTACAAAAGTTGATTTTGTAAAATAATTAGAACGATGACATCAGAATGATTTTGGATTTCTCAGCATCAATAGAGGAGACTAGACATCTGTGGAGCAGTTGCTTACAAATACTGAATGAAATTTGTTTTCAACCTAGAATTCTATTCCCACTTAGAATATCAGTTAAATATGAAAATAAACTGAAGACATTTTCAGACAGTCAGGGATGTATTAGAATTTACCATTCAAGCATTCTTTCTCAGGAAGCTACTGGAGGAGATGCTCCACCAAAATGAGAGAGTAAACAAGTAAAAAGGAAGACTTGGGATCCAGGAAACAGGAGATCCCACGGAGATAAATGAAAGCAATGCTCAGGACGAGGCCAAGGGAGATCCTAGGATGAGCACTGCATAACCAGGCATTGGGAAAAATGATCCAGTGAAAACAGGTCAGCAAGCTCCAGGCAACAGAGCTCCAATGAAGAAATTACTAGAATATTGGAAGGAAATTTAGATTACTGGGGAGAATTTGAGAATGCATTAGAGATACATACATAGAAAACAAAGCAGGTAAAAAAAAAAAATCACTGGCATATGTCTTATACTACATGTAATAATTGCCCAAGGTCACAAAGGCTAGGATCATATTCACACTGTAATATACTGTTTCTTGAGATGATGGGACTCAATCACTCAGATCATTTGTACAATCAGAACAGTGCCAACAGTGACTTCACTGTGTTACCTCCCTCTTCCTTCTTATGTGGCTTGTTTCCCAGGGCTAAATGGAGTCTTCAGTCATTCTCTGGCTTCATTGCTGGCCATGGGGACATCTACATCTGATTTTTGGAAGGGATGAGAACATGGGTGGGTGGAAGTTGAAACTATTATTTGTTTAGATACAAGTACATGGAGAGGCTGTGATCTCACAGGGTGGATTGAAACTGGCAGAAAACTTTGAAAGTCAATCTTTTGGCGTGTCTAGAGCTATGCCCCCGTTTCCCTAGTGCAACTCTCCCTGTGAAAAGTTACCACACATTCATCAGTCTGACATCATGGAAGAAAGTTTTCCCGAAAGATTGTTTTTTCTTATATATGATTCAAAGTCTATTTATTGGGGGAAAATATTTCACAGGTATGTGTATATTTCCTAATAAAACAAAGTAAGAGGGAAAACTTTTTGCTATATTTTATTAAATTAAAATACATATTTTTAACTCACTAGCTTTCTAATAAAACAAAACACTGTAATAGCCACCTACTATTTAAAAATCCCTGTCCCTCTCAAACGGAAGGATTCTTTTGCTCCCGTTACGGATAGGATGAATGGCCTTCTTTTCTTGCCTCACTTATGGCCTACACATTGAAGATTCCCAAATATATAACTACTGCCTAGAATTTTCTCCTGAACTTCAGGTGCCTATTGCCAGTTGCTTCCAGGTCTTGCCATTTGACTTGCCACTCGACTAACCATTTGCCATTGAATTGATTCTGACTCTTGCTGACCTCGTGTGTGTCAGAGTAGAACTGTGCTCCATAGTGTTTTCAATGACTGATTTTTCTGGAAGTAGATTACCAAGCTTTTCTTCAGAGGTGCCTCTGGGTAGACTTGAACTTCAAACCTTTTGGTTAGCAGCCGAGCATGTTAACCGTTTGCACCACCTAGGGACTCCTAGACTTCCCAGGCTCAATAAGTGTAAAACTGAGCTTCTCTATGTCCCTCAGAAACCTGATCCAGGACCAGACTACTCAAAAAGCAAGGTACGCACAGGCTCAATTATGCCTTCTCACCAATCTGCAGTGCACAATTTCACCTGTCCCCCACCACGTCAAAGATGTGGTGAAACCTATGTGAAATTGCTCACCACAGATTAGCAAGTAAATACAATTAAGCCTGTGTGTACCTTGCTCAATGCAAGCCAATGCATACTGGGGTTTCTGGTTAATCCATCCCTGTATTCATCCTTCTACATGCCTTGTCTTGGTTCACGGAAATATTAATCACCAGGTTCCTCAAACAAAAGATGTAGAGTTACACTCCTCTCCCACATCCAGACCCTAAGACCTACTAATTTTATGTCCTACATTTCCTGAGTATGCTTTTCCTTTTCTTAAATCCAGCTCCCAATCATTTTTTAAATTTTTAAAAAGTTTTTTTATTGTACTTCAGGTGAAGGCTTACAGAACAAACAGTTTCTCATGAAACAGTAGTACACATATTGTTTTATGACATTGGTTAACAACCCCACAACATGTCAACCCTCTAATTTCTCAACCATTTCTTTTTGGTGAAAATACACATAGCCAAAGATACACCATTTCAAAAATTTCTACATGCACAGTTCAGTGACGTTGACTATGCTTTTCCAATTGTGCTGCTATTCTCACTTAAGATGAAGGCTTACAGAACAAAATAGTTTCTCATTTAACAGTTACTACGCATGTTGCCCTATGACAATGGTTAACAATCTCACAACACATCAACAATATTCTTACTCAACCTTGGGTTCCCTATCACCAGCTTCCTTGTCCCCTTCTGCCTTCTGGCCCTTGTCACTGGACTACCGTGCCTCATTAGTCCCATTTGGTTTTACAGGGCTGTCCACTCCCCGGCTGAACGGTGAACCTTGGAGATAACCACCACTGAGCTTAAAGGGTGTCCGGGGGCCATACTCTTGAGGTTTCTCCAGTCTCCTTTAGGCCAGTAAATCTGGTCTTTCTTTTGTGAGTTAGAATTATGTTCTACATCCTTCTCCAGCTCTGTCCAGAACCCTGTTGTGATCCTGGTCAGAGCAGTCAGTGGTGGTAGTCAGGCACCATCTAGCTGTACTGGACTCAGTCTGGTGGAGGCCCTGGTAGCTGTGTTCCATTAGTCCTTCAGACTAATCTTTTCCTTGTGTCCTGTTCTCTTCATTCTCCCTTGCTCCCGAAGGGATGAGAACAGTGGAGTATCTTAGATGGCCGCTCACAGGCTTTTAAGACCGCAGACACTACTCACCAAGGTAGAATGTAGAACATTGTCTTTATAAACTGTATGATGCCAATTTAGCTAGATGTTCCCAGAGACCATGGTCCGCATGGCCCTCTGCCCAGCAATTCAGTCCCTCAGGGAGTTTGGATGTGTCTATGGGGCTTCCATGACCTTTCCTTGTACAAGTTGTGCTAGTTTCCCCTGTATTGTGTAGTGTCTCACCCGTCACCCAAGATACCACTTATCTATTGCCTATTTAGTATTTCCCCCCCACTCCTCCCATCCCTGGTAACCAACAAAGATTGTTACATTTTGTGTGTGAACTTTTTCACGGGTTTTTACAATAGAGGTCTCATACAATATTTGTCCTTTTTTTGATTGACTTATTTCACTCAGCATAATGTCCTCCAGTTTCATCCATGTTATGAGATGCTTCACAGATTCATTGTTGTTCTTTCTTGTTGCATAGTACTCCATTGTGTGCATGTACCATAGTTTGTTTATCCATTCATCTGTTGATGGGCATCTAGGTTGTTTCCATTGTTTTGCTATTGTGAACAATGCTGCCATGAACATAGGTGTGCATATGTCTATTCAAGTGATGACTCTTATTTTCTAGGATATATTCCTAGGAGTGGGATTGCTGGATCGAATGGTATGTCTATTTCTAGCTTTCTGAGGAAGCGCTATATCATTTTCCAAAATGGTTGTATCATTTTGCATTCCCACCAGCAGTGCATAAGAGTTCTGATCTCCCTGCAGCCCCTCCAACATTGGCTATTTCCAGTGTTTTTGATTCATGCCAGTAATGCCGGGGTGAGATGGTATCTCATTGTGGTTTTAATTTGCTTTTCTCTAATGGCTAGTGATCGTGAGCATTTCCTCAGGTGTCTGTTGGCCATTTGAATGTCTTCTTTGGTGAAGTGCTGTTCATTTCCTTTGCCCATTTTTTAATAGGATTATTTCTCTTTTTGTTGTAGAGGTGTTGGATTTTCTTGTAGATTATGGAGATTAGACCTTTGTCTGACTTGTACTGTCCAAAAATTTTTTCCCAGTCTGTGGGTTCTCTTTCTACTCTTTTGATGAAGTCTTTTGAAGAGCACAGGTGTTTGATATTTAGAAGATCCCAGTTATCTAGCTTATCTATTGGGGTTTCTGTGTTGATGGTTATGTTTTGTATCCTGTTAATGCCGTGTATTAAGGCCTGAAGTGTTGGTCCTATTTTTTCTTCTATGAACTTTATAGTCTTAGGTTTTGTGTTCAGGTCTTTGATCCATTTTAAAGTAGTTTTTGTATACGGTGTGAGGTATGGGTTCTGTTTCATTTTTTTGCAGATGGATATCCAGTTTTGCCAGCACCATTTGTTAAAAAGACTGTCTTTTCCCCATTTGATGGACTTTGGGCCCTGGTCGAAGATCAGGTGACCGTAGGTGGATGGATTGACATCTGGGTTCTCAATTCTGTTCCATTGGTCAATGTATCTGTCGTTGTACCAGTACCAGGATGTTTTGACTCCTGTAGCTGTATAGTAGGTTCTGAGGTCAGGTAGTGTGAGTCCTCCAACTTTTTTTTTTTTCTTCAGTACTGCTTTACTTATCCGGGGCTTCTTCCCTTTCCATATAAAGTTAATGATTAGTTTGTCCATCACTTTGAAGAATGTTGGTATTTGGATCGGGATTACATTGTATTTGTAAATTGCTTTGGGTAGAATTGTCATTTTCACAATGTTGAATCTGCCTATCCATGAGCATGGTATGTTTTTCCATTTATGTAGATCCCTTTGGGTTTCTTGCAGTAGTGTTTTGTAGTTTTCTTTGTATAGGTCTTTTACATCCCTGGTCAGAATTATTCCTAAGTATTTTATCATTTTAGGGGCTATTCAAAATAGTATTGTTCTCCTGATTTCCTTTTCATCGTTCTCCTTATTGGTGTATAGGAATCCAACTGATTTTTGAATGTTTATCTCGTATCCTGCTACTCTGCTGAATCTTTCTATTAATTCCATTAGATTTCTTGTGGAGTCTTTAGGGTTTTCTGTGTATAGTATCATATCATCTGCAGACAGGGACAGTTTAACTTCTTCATTACCAATTTGGATGCCCTTTATTTCTTTTTCTTGCCTTACTGCTCTAGCTAGAACTTCCAGCACAATGTTAAATAGGAGTGGTGATAAAGGGCATCCTTGTCTTGTTCCTGTTTTCAGGGGGAATGTTTTCAGCCTCTCTCTATTAAGAATGATGTTGGCCGTTGGTTTTGCATAGATGCCCTTTATTATGTTGAGAAATTTCCCTTCTACACCTATTTGATTGAGAGTTTTTATCAGGAATGGGTGTTGGACTTTGTCAAATGCCTTTTCTGCATCAATTGAGATGATCATGTGATTCTTTTCTTTCCTTTTATTTATGTGGTGGATTACATTGATTGATTTTTTGATGTTGAACAATTCTTGCATAGCTGGTATGAATCCTACTTGGTTGTGGTGTATTATTTTTTTGATATGATGCTGAATTCTATTGGATAGAATTTGTTCAGAATTTTTGAATGTATATTTATGAGAGATATTGGTCTGTAATTTTCTTTTTTTGTGACATCTTTTCCTCGTTTTGGTATCAGTGTTATGCTGGCTTCATAGAATGCATTTGGAAGTGTTGCTTCCTCTTCTATGCTCTGAAATAGCTTGAGTAGTACTGGTACAAGCTCTTCTGTAAATGTTTTCTAGAATTCTCCAGTGAAACCATCTGGGCCAGGGCTTTTTTTGGTTGGGAGTTTTTTTATTACCTTTTCAACCTCTTCTCTTGTTATGGGTCTGTTCAGATTTTCAACATCACTTTGCTGTAGTTTGGGTAGGCTGTGCTTTTTTTAGAAATTTATCCATCTTCTCTGGGTTTTCAAATTTGTTGGAGTATAGTTTTTCATAATATTCTGTTATAATCCTTTTTATTTCAGTTGGGTCTGTTGTAATGTCCCCTATTTCATTTTCTTATTTGGGTTATTTGTGTCCTCTCCTGTTTTTCTTTTGTCAGTCTGGCCAGTGGTTTGTCGATTTTGTTGATTCTTTCAAAGAACCAACTTTTGGTTTTGTTGATTCTTTCTATTGTTTTTCTGTTCTCTGTTTCATTTATTTCTGCTCTGATCTTTACTATTTCCTTTCTTCCAGTGGTTGTGGACTTTTTTTGCTGTTCTCTTTCTATTTGTTTGAGTTCTGTAGTTAATGTTTTGATTTTGTCCCTTTCTTCTTTTTTGATATGTGCATCTATTGCTATAAATTGTCCTCTGAGGACTGCCTTAGCTGTGTCCCAAAGGTTTTGGTATGATGTGTTTTCATTCTCATTTGATTCTAGGAAATTTTTTGATTCCATCTCTGATTTCTTCTATTACCCACTGATGTGTAAGCAGGGTATTATTCAGTTTCCATGTAATTGATTTTTTTTCCTTCCTCTTTCTATTGTTAATTTCTACCTTGATGGCATTGTGGTCAGAGAAGATTCTTTGAATTATCTTAACGGTTTGGATCTTGTTGAGGATTGCTCTGTGGCCTAAGATGTGGTCTATTCTGGAGAACGTTCCATGTGCATTGGAAAAGAATGTGTACTTTGCAGCAGTTGGATGGAGTGTTCTATATATGTCTATGAAATCAAGTTGGCTGATTGTGCCCTTTAGGTCTTCTGTATCTTTGCTGAGTTTCTTCTTAGTTGTTCTGTCCTTTACTGAGAGTGGTGTGTTGAAGTCTCCTACTATTATTGTGGAACTGTCCATTTCTCTTTTCAGTGTTGTTAGAGTTTGTTTTATATATTTTGGAGCCCTGTCATTGGGTGCGTAGATGTTTATTATGGTTATGTCTTCATGACAGATCGTCCCCTTAATCATTATATAGTGTTCTTCTTTGTCTTTTATGGTAGATTTTGTTTTAAAGTCTATTTTTTCTGAGATTAGAATTACCACTCTTGCTCATTTTTGGTAGTTGTTAGCTTGATATATTTTTTTTCAACCTTTGACTTTTAATAAATTCACATCTTTGTTTCTAAGGTGTGTCTTTTGTAGACAGCATATTGATGGATCCTGTTTTCTTATCCTTTCTGTCACTGTCCATCTCTTTATGGGTGCTTTGAGTCCATTTACATTCAGTGTTTATTGATAGATGGAAGTTTGTTGCTGTCATTTTGTAGTGCTTTTTTTTTGTGGTGCTGAAGTTTTCTTTGTTCTTCTTACTCTCTTGTGCTGGATTACTTTTGTTTGTGGATTTTTTTTCATTTCTTTTGTTTTTGTAGGTTTTGTTTTTGCTGAGACTTTATGTTTTTCCTCTTTTTTTATGAATATGTTTGTTAACTTTCTTTGTAGTTACCATGAATTTTACCCTTATATTTCTACGTTTGAAGCAGTGTACCATTACTTGGTATCGCCTTGCCTTCCTGTCCATTAGAAGATTCTATACCTATGCCGTTTATTCCCTCTTTTATTGTTTTGATGTTGTTGTCATTTACTGATTAACTGCTCTGATTCCCTGTTGTATTTCTTTTGGTTTTGGATAGTCCTCGAGAGTTCATTTCCTAGATTGGTATCTGGCTGGTACGATCCTGCGTCCTAGATTCTGCCTGTGAGCTAAAGTCTTTTTCCTCAGATTGAAGAACTCCCTTTAATAGTTCCTGTAAGTTTGGTTTCACTTTCACATATTCCCTTAATTTCTGTTTATCCTGAAATGTCCTAATTTCACCATCAAATTTGAATGAGAGTTTTGCAGGATGTATTATTCTTGGCTGGCAATTTTTTTCTCTCAAGGTTTTATATATGTCATCCCATTGCCTTCTTGCCTACATGGTTTCTGCTGAATAATCTGAGCTTAGTCTTGTTGTTTCTCCTCTATATGTGACTTCTTGTTTTTCATGAGCTGCTCTCAGGATTCTTTGTCTTTTGTTTTGGTGAGTGTGATTATGATATGCCTTGGTGATTTTCTTTTGGGGTCTCTCCTATATGGGGTTCGTTGAGCTCTTTGGATGGCAAGCTTTTCATCTTTCATGATATTGGGGAAGTATTCTGTCAGCAGTTCTTCAATGATCCTCTCTGTGTTTCTGTTTTCCCCCCCTGTTCTGGTATTCCAATCACTGATAAATTTTTGCTTTTGATTGTATCCCACATAACTCTCAGGGTCTCTTCATTTTTCTTTGTTCTTTTTTCTGAGTTTCCCTGAAACAGAGTTGTATCCAAGTGTTTGTCTTCAATTCCACTGATCCTGTCTTCCACGGTTTCAAATCTGCTTCTCAGCCCTTCTATGACACCGTCCATTTCTGAAATCTTGTTCATCTTTTGGATTGCTAATTGTTGTTTTTGTATAATTTCAAGTTGTGATTTTATTTTGGCATTCTGTTCCTGCATTATTTTCCTGAGTTATTCCAATTTTTTGTCTGTATTTTCCATGAATTTGTCCATTTTTTCCTCATATTTGTCAGCTTTTTGCCTCAGTTCTTGGAGAATTCTGAGTATTAGAGATTTGAATTCCCTATCAGGTAGTTCTAGTGCATTTTCTTGCACTGGAAAGTCATCTGGTGTTTTATTTTGGACGCCTACTGGAACCATCCCATCCTGTTTTTGTAAATGTTTTGATATTGTTTGCTGTCTTCGGGGCATTTATTTTTCTCATTTATTGATTGTAGATTTGTTTGTTTCATCCCCTTTGTTTTTTCAAATTTGACTATGTCTGAGCAGGCGGACTGTGTGTTTTTTGTTGTTTGCTTGTCTGTGGGCACAATACTTTTTGCCTCCTTCTCCAATTGGCAGGGTCAGTCACTCAGATATGGTACAGCAGGGCAGGTCTAGCTGAAGAGGAGTTACTGGGACAGGTTGTTTGTGGCACTACTACAGCCAACAGGGTGGGTTGGTAATCAGTGCAGGGCAGGTTCCAATAGGCCGTGCCTGTGCTGCTTGGTGGTGTGATGTTAAGCGCATGTTGCAGGTAGGCTGGATGTAGTGGGGAGATTGTTAGGTGTGGAGCTAAGATGGATATGGGAGAGAGGAGAGGAACAGGAGCCAAAAAGATGCAAACAAAGAAAAAAGAATGCTAGCGGAGCTTGCTGTTGGAGTGGAGAGATGAGAGACTATGAAATGGAGAAAAACAGAAAGTGGAAGAGGAAGAAAAGAAAAGAATGAATAAATAAAAATCAGAAAGGTTAAAGAACCACAAAGTTCCCAGGGATCCCACCAGTGCAGCTATGAGGTCTGGGGAAGTCTCTCTCAGGTGTTGCAGTACAGCCTGGCTAGAAGGTGTAGAGGTATACAATGCCAGGTATTCAGGGAAGAGAAAGAGAAGGAAGATATAGAGAGATGAGAAACTGAGTAATGATGAAAGACAAAAAGGGAAAAAGAGAGAAAAGAAAACAAAACGATTAAAAAAAAAAAAAGAGCAAGAAAAGTCCCCAAAAAAACAGAAAAAAAGAAAAAAAAAAAACACCATCAAAAAAGAAATGCTCTCGGGGATCCCTCTGAACGTCTGTGCAATCTGAGGGTGTAGTCTCCTTGCCACACAGCACAGCCTGGCCAGAAAGGGCTCCCAACTTAAGAAAGGGAAAAGAAAATGAACAAACAATTCAAAACAAATGAATGAACAAAAGCCCCGGGATCCCACCAGCATGGCAGCCCAGACTGGGAAGCAGCTCCACACTCAAATGGAGCTCCACAGCCCCTCAGGAAGAAGCAAAGATGGCACATGGAGCCAGGTATTTGAGCGAAAGGAGGGGGAGGTGGTGAGAGGTAAGGAAGAAATCAAAAGAAGCATAAAAAAGCAACACCAGCAGCCAACAAATGGCACTCAGAGAGCCGGCCTGTTCAGGTATGTGGAATCCAAGCAGCCGGTGTTTTCTGGACAAAAGATTGTGGCCGCGGGAAGCAGAGGAGGCCGAGTGGGGGTGAAGAACGGTGGGGGGTGGGTGGGAAAGCATATATCAGAAATTACCCGTTGTTTTGTCTCCCGCTGGAAGCTCCGTGAAGCTGCTTTCTTGTACCCCGTTTGCTGGTCTCTGATAGGAGTCCAAGATGGCAGATCCGCGCTGCATTAGCTGGTAGGGGACCTCTGCATGAATCTCTCCTCGCTCTCCGTTCTCTGTCAGTTTTCTCACTCCATTTGGTGCTTGGCTGAGTTCTTTATCTCTTCATTTGATGTTTTAGGGTTTTAGGATTGTTGTTTTCTCTGTTCAGCTTAGTTTTTCGGATCTTTGTTGTGGAGGGACAGCGTGGTGCTTCTGCCTAGAGCACCATTTTGCCAGAAGTCCTCCCAATCATTTTTTACCTGGCTGATTGGATTTGCTGTCCCAGGTGTTTCACTGTCTCCCATATCACCCCCTTCTTCTTTCATTGGAACCCCAAACCTATAAGATAAGTTTCAACCTCCTCAGCATGTGATTCCAGGCTCCTACCTAGGCACTACCTCTTATTCAGCATGATATCCTGATACACATACTTCACTACAACTATTTACAAACAACTTGCTGGGTTTTTTTTTTTTTTTTTTTAATATATCCTGATGTTTTCAGACTTGGGGTCATAATGTTTTGTGCACTATGTCCTTCTGGTAGACTCATTTGGGTAATGATTATATATGTTTATCCCAACCATAGTACTTATTGAATGAATGAATGAATGAATTCTTAGCCTTATCCAACATGAGGAATACAAAGATAAAACATCTCAGCTGTAGCAGTCTGCATTTACCTTATCCAACAGAAATTTGTCCAGCGGAGTTTACCTGGAAGCATAATTTGGGCCATAGAAATAAAGATTCGGATCTCCCGATTTAGAAAAAGTAAAAAAAAGATTCCTTTCCTCTCACCAATTCTCTTCTCTAACTTCTGCCATTTTCTTCTTTAAAAATTAAGCTAGTACTCAGGCCTGACAGCAAGGGGGCCATCAGGGCTCAGTGAGATTGTACTGACCACCAGATTTCTGGTGTCATTTTCTTATTATATGGGATTTTAACTTTAACTTGGTGATAAGAATTATAACATTTATCTCTAAAATTAACACTGGCTCCATTTGACCAGCAATTTGAGTTGCCTTAATCTGAGTTTCAAAAATCGGATCAATCAACTTGTCTAATACAATCTCCCTGTTTATAGACACCCTAGAAATAAATACTTGCTTATGGACATTCTCTGAGCACTCAGATGGCTGGAGCTCTAGGCAGGCAGAACGGCATTGCTGAAATTCTCTCCTCCAGACAGAAAGTGTGACACCAGCACTCCAATTAGCATTAGCAGAAGCTGTCAGGCAGAGACAGCAAAAAGCCCATCTACAGCTATGCGCAATTGCCCGCAGGTATTTACTTAACACCAGAGAGCTGGAACAAAGCAGTGTTTACCAGGAAGGATTCAGCTAAGGGAACAAAGGCCTAAGGGAATGGAGGAAGCTAATTAAGGAGGAAAATCAGAAGCCTGTTGGAATTTCATTTCCTAAAGTGCTCCAAACAATTGTGGACTGGTTTACTAGGCTTTGCTGACGTCATCATGTGGTCCTACTCTGGGTGCAAATTCCCACCAAATGTCAGCTGTAGGCATTTGACAACACCCACTGTGGCAGCTAGTGCAGTGGGGCCTCCGACCTATAACCTGGGGACTGCAGAGAATACAGATGCAGCCCTGCAACTAAAAATGAAGAGAGAAAGTCCTATCCTACAACTGCCAGCTAGAGCAGAGATAGCCTAAGCAGACACAAACACAGGATAAACACAAACATAGGATAGGATACACAGGGATGTGTTCCACAATGTCAGGAGGCATGCAATAAAAGGCAGAGCCAAGAAATACTACATATAGTGTCCTGAATGTCCCAGAAGTCATGACATTGGCATCCAGGAGTCTTGGGGGCAAAAGTAGGGGTGGAATTGGAGCAGCTGGCATCAGAGTTAAGATTAGGAACAACAGAGATCCAGCCCTGGGTGCCCTTCATAGAGGAAGCAGAGGGCAAAGTCTTGGGTGCCAGGGCCTGCAAACAGTCTCACTGTGCTAAGAGTGGAGGAAGACAGGTCTCAAGTGTGAGATCAAGCTGGTAGAACAGGTTCTCAGACTCTTTTTTTTAACTATTTTTAATTTTTTTTTATTACCGTACTTTAGATGAAGGTTTACAGAACAAACTAGCTTCTCATTACACAATTAGCACACATATTGCTTTGTGACATTGGTTACCAACTCCACAACATGTCAACACTCTCCCTCCTCTACCTTGGGTTCCCTATTACCAGCTTTGCTGTCCCCTCCCGCCTTCTAGTCCTTGCCCCCGGGCCGGTGTGCCCCTTTAATCTTCTTTTGTTTTATGGGCCTGTCTAATCTTTGACTGGAGGGTGAACCTCAGGAGTGACTTCATTACCGAGCTAAAAAGGTGTTCAGGGGCCATACTCTCAGGGTTTCTCCAGTCTCTGTCAGACCAGTAAGTCTGGTCTTTTTTTGTGAGTTAGAATTTTGTTCTACATTTTTCTCTAGCTCTTTCTGTGACCCTCTATTATGATCTCTGTCAGAGCAGTCAGTGGTGGTAGCCAGGCACCATCTAGTTGTGCTGGACTCGGTCTGGTGGAAGCTGTGGTAGTTGTGGTCCATTAATCCTTTGGACTAATCTTTCCCTTGTGTCTTTGGTTTTCTTCATTCTGTCTTGCTCCAGATGGGGGAGACCAGTGCAGTATCTTAGATGGCTGCTTACAAGCTTTTAAGACCCCAGATGCTACTCACCAAAGTAGAATGTAGAACACTTTTTTTATAAACTGTTACGCCAATTGAGCTAGATGCTCCCTGAGACCATGGTCCCCACAGCCCTCAGCCTGGTAATTTGGTCCCTTAGGGAGTTTGGCTGTGTCTATGGAACTTCCACGACCTTGCCTTGTACAAGTTGTCCTGGCTTCCCCAGTCTTACCTTTAACCAAAGTTATCACTTACCTATTGTCTGTTTAGTGTTTTTGCATCCCACCCCTTCCCTCGCTTGTAACCATCAAAGATTGTTTCTTTTTGTGTGTAAACTTTTTTGAGTTTTTATGTAGTAGTCTCATACAATATTTGTCCCCTTCTGATTGACTTATTTCACTCAACGTAATGCCTTCCAGATTCATCCATGCTGGGAGATGCTTCACAGATTCATCATTTTTCTTTATAGTTTTGTAGTACTCCAATGTTTGTATGTACCATACTTCATTTATCCATTCATCTGTTGATAGGCATCTAGGTTGTTTTATCTTTTTGCTGTTATGAACAAACCTGCAATGAACGTGGGTGTGCATATGTCTATTCTTGTGATGACTCTTATTTCTCTAGGATATATTCCTAGGAGTGGGACTGCTGGATCATATGGTATTTCTATTTCTAGCTTTCTAAGGAAGTGCCATATCATTTTCCAAAACGGTTGTACCATTTTGCACTCCCACCAGCAGTGGGTAAGAGTTCTAATCTTCCTGCAGCCTCTCCACCATTTGTTATTTTCTGTTTTTTTGATTCAAGCCAGTAATGCTGGGGTGACATGGTATCTCATTGTGGTTTTGATTTGCATTTTTCTAATGGCTAGTGATTTCGAGCATTTCCTCAGGTGTCTGTTAGCCACTTGACTGTCTTCTTTGGCTAAGCATCTGTTCATTTATTTTGCCCATTTTTTAATTGGATTATTTTTCTTTTTGTTGTAGAGGTGTTGGATTTCCTGTAGATTTAGAGATTAGACCTTTGTCAGATTTGTCATAAGCAAATTTTTTTCCCAGTCTGTAGGTTCTCTTTTTACTCTTTTGGTGAAGTCTTTTGATGAGCATTATTGTTTAATGTTTAGAAGATCCCAGTTTCTAGCTTATCTTCTGGAGTTTGTGTGCTATTAGTTATGGTTTGTATCCTGTTAATGCCGTGTATTAGGGCCTCTAGTATTGATCCTATATTTTCTTCTATGATCTTTATAGTTTTTGGTTTTATATTTAGGTCTTTGATCAATTTTGATTTAGTTTTTGTGTACGCTGTGAGGTGTGGGTCCTGTTTCATTTTTTTTGCAGATGGACATCGTGTTTGCCAGCGCCATTTGTTAAAAAGTCTGTCTTTTCCCTATTTGATGGACTTTGGGCCCTTGTCAAAGATCAGGTGACCATAGGTGGATGGATTTACATCTGGGTTCTCAAATCTGTTCCATTGGTCAATGTGTCTGTCATTGTACCAGTACCAGGCTGTTTTGGCTACTGTAGCTGTATAGCAGGTTCTGAGGCCAGGTAATGTGAGGCCTCCTTTCATTCTTCTTCTTCAATAATTCTTTACTTATCCAGGGCCTCTTTCCTTTCCGTGTAAAGTTAATGATTAGTTTTTCCATTTCTTTAAAAGAATGCTGTTGGATCGGGATTGCATTGTATTTACAGATTGCTTTGGGTAGAACTGACATTTTCACAATGTTGAGTCTACTGTCCATGAGCATGGTATGTTTTTCCATTTACGTAGATCTCTTTTGGTTTCTTGCAGTAGTGTTTTATTGTTTTCTTTGTATAGGCCTTTTACAACCCTGGTTAGATTTATTCCTAAGTATTTTATTTTTTTAGGGGCTATTGTAAATGATATTGTTTTCCTGATTTCCTTTTTGTCATTTTTTTTATTGGTGTATAGGAATCCAGCTGATTTTTGTATGTTTATCTTGTATCCTGCTACGCTGCTGAATCTTTCTATTCGTTCCAGTAGTTTTCTTGTGGAGTCTTTAGGGTTCTGTACGTATAGTGTCATATCATCCAAGAATAGGGACAGTTTTACTTCTTTATTATTAATTTGGATACCTTTTATTTCTTTTTCTTGCCTTATTGCTCTAGCTAGGACTTCCAGCACAATGTTAAATAGGAATGATGATAAAGGACATCCTTGTCTTGTTCCTGTTCTCAAGGGGAATGTTTTCAGCCTCTTTTCATTAAGAATGATGTTAGCTGTTGGTTTTATATAGATGTCCTTTATTATGTTGAGGAATTTCCTTCTATACCTGTTTTATTTGAGAGTTTTTATCAGGAATGGGTGTTGGACTTTGTTGAATGCATTTTCTGCATGGATTGAGACGATCATGTTATTCTTTTCTTTTAATTTATTTATGTGGTGGGTTACAGTGATTGATTTTCTAATGTTGAATCATCCTTGCATACCTACTATGAAGCCCGCTTGGTTGTGGTGTATTATTTTTTTGATATGATGCTGAATTCTTTTGGCTAGAATTTTGTTGAGAATTTTTTAATCTCTATTCTTGAGGGATATTGGTCTGTAATTTTCTTTTTTTGTGGTGTCTTTGCCTCGTTTTGGTATCAGGGTTATGCTGGCTTCGTAGAATGAATGCGCAAGTATCCCTTCCTTTTCTATGTTATGAAATAGTTTGAGTAGTACTGGTGTGAGCTCTTCTCTGAATGTTTGGTAGAATTCTCCAGTGAAGCCATCTGGGCCAGGGCTTTTATTTGTTGGGAGTTTTTATTATTACTTTGTCAATCTCATCTTTTGTTATGGGTATTCTCAGATTTTCAATAGCAGTTTGTGTTAATTTGGGTAGGTAGTGTGTTTTAAAAATTTGTCCATTTCCTCTAGGTTTTCAATTTGTTTGAATATCATTTTTCATAGTACTTTATGATCATTTTTATTTCAGTTGGGTCTGTTATAAAGCTCCCCCCCCCCAATTTCATTTCTTATTTGGGTTATTTGCATTCTCTCCTTTTTTTCTTTTGTGAGTTTGGCCAATGGTTTGTCGATTTTGTTGATCCTTTCAAAGAACAAATTTTTGGTTTTGTTGATTCTTTCTCTTCTCTATTTCTTTTATTTCTGCTCTGATGTTTATTATTTCCTTTCTTCTAGTGTTTGTGGGCTTCTCTTTCTGTTCTCTTTCTATTTGTTCCAGTTGTGTAGTAATGTTTTGATTTTGCTCCTTTCTTCTTTTTTGATGTGTGCATCTATTGCTATAAATTGACATCTGAACACTGCCTTTGCTGTGTCCCAAAGCTTTTGGTATGATGTGTTTTCATTCTCATTTAATTCTAGGAATTTTTGATTCCATCTTTGATTTCTTCTATTGTCCAGTGGTTTTTAAGCATGGTGTTATCAGTCTTTCATATATTTGGTTTTTTCTCCTTACTTTTCCTGTTCTTAATTTCTGCTTTGATGGCGTTGTGATTGGAGAAGATACCTTGTATTATCTCAATGCTTTGGATTTTGTTGAGGGTTGCTTTGTGGCCTGAGATGTGGTCTATTCTGGAGAACATTCCATGTGCATTGGAAAAGAATATATACTTTGCAGCTATTGGGTGGCATGTTTTATATATGTCTATGAGTTCAAGTTGGCTGATTGTGTGCTTTAGATCTTCTGTATCTGTGTTGAGTTTCTTTCTAGGTATTCTGTCCTTTACCAAGAATAGTGTGTTGAAGTCTCCTACTATTATTGTGGAACTGTACATTTCTCTTTTCAGTGCTGTTAGAGTTTGTTTTGTGTATTTTGGAGCCCTGTCATTGGGTGCATAGATATTTATTATGGTTATGTCTTCATGATGGATTGTACCTTTAATTATTATATAATGTCCTTTTTTGTCTTTTATGGTGGATTTTGTTTTAAAGTCTATTTTATCTGAGATTGGTATTGCCACTCCTGCTCTTTTTTGGTGGCTGTTTGCTTGATATATATTTTTTCTGTCCTTTGGTTTTTAATAAATTTATGTCTTTGTTTCTAAGGTGTGTCTCTTGTAGACAGCATATTGATGGAGCCTGTTTTCTTTTTTTTATCCATCCTGTCACTCTCTGTCTCTTTATGGGTGCATTTAGGACATTTACGTTCAGTGTAATTATCAATAGCTGTGAGTTTATTGCTGTCATTTTGTAGTGCTGACATTTTCTTCGTTCCTCTTACTCTCTTGTGCTGAATTCCTTTTGTTTGTGGATTTTTTTAAATTTATTTTGTTTTTGTAGATTTTGTGTTTACTGAGACTATGTTTTTCTTCTTTATTTTGATGAGTAGATTTGTTAGCCTTCTTTGTGGTTACCTTGAAATTTTACCCTCATCTTCCTAAGTTTGAACCAGTCTTTTATTACTTGATATCGCCCTCCCTTCCTCTTCATGAGGAAGTTCTATACCTACACTGTTTATTCCTTCTTTTATTATTCTGACGTTGTTGTCATTTACAGATTAATGTCTCTTGTTCCCTGTTGTAAATCTTTTAGTTTTGATTAATCCTTCAGAGTTCATTACTTAGGATGGTATCTAGCTGATGTAGTCTTGTGTCCTACATTCAGGCTGTTGTCTGATGTTGTTTGTTCTCTAACCAAAGTGCTCCCTTTAATAGTTCTTGTAAGTTTGGTTTGGTTTTTACTTATTCCCTTAATTTCTGCTTATTTGGAAATGTCCTAATTTCACCATAATATTTGAGCAAGAGTTTTGCAGAATACATTATTCTTGGTTGGTACTTTTTTCCTTTCAGGGTTTTATATATATCATCCCATTGCCTTCTTGCCTGCATGGTTTCTGTCAAGTAATCAGAGCTTAGTCTTATTGTTTCCCCTCTGTATGTGACTTTGTATTTTTCTCGAGCTGCTCTCAGGATTCTTTCTTTGTCTTTGGTTTTAGTGAGTGTGATTATGATATACCTTGGTGATTTATCCTATACGGGGTTTGTTGAGCTTCTTGAATGGTTAGCTTTTCATCTTTCATGATATTAGGGAAGTTTTCTGTCAACAATTCTTCAGTGGTCCCCTCTGTGTTTTCCATTTTCTCCCCCTATTCTGGAACTCTGATCACTTGTAAATTTTTGCTTTTGATTGTATCCCATATCATTCTCAGGGTTTCTTCATTTTTCTTTGTTATTTCCTCTGATTTTCCCTCAAATAAGTAGTATCCAAGTATTTGTCTTCAATTTTTCTGACCCTGTCTTCCATTGTTTCAAACCTATTCCTCAGACCTATGATGCTGTCCATTTCTGAAATCTTGTTATCTACATTTTGTATTTCCAATTGGTCTTTTTGTATGCTTTCTAGTTGTAACTTTTGTTGACATCTAGTTTGACATTTTTTCCTGTATTATTTTCCTGAATTCTTCCACTGTTTTGTCTGTCTTCTCCATGATTTTGTCTGTCTTTTCCATAATTTTGTCTATTTTTTTCCTCATTTTTGTCTGGCTTTTGCTTCATCTCTTGGATAGCTCTGAATATTAGAGATTTGAATTCCCTATCAAGTCATTCGAGTGCCTTTTCTTCTACTGTTGTTTTATTTTGGATGCCTACTGGAACCATCCTGTCCTTTTAAAAAAAAATATGTTTTGATATTTTCTGCTGTCTTTGGGACATTCAGTAGTTATTTTCTTTGTTTATTGATTGTAGATTTATTTGTTTCATCCTGCTTTTTTGTTTTATTTGTTTATGTCTGAGCAGGTGGGCTGGGTGTTCTTTTTTGGTTGCTCATCTGTGGGCACAATACTTCTCACCACTTTATCCAATGGGCAGGGCCAGTCACTCAGCTGTGGTGCAGCAGGGAAGGTTCAGTGGAAGGGGAGGGACTGGAATGGGTCATTTGTGGTACCTACTGGGGCCAATAGGGCAGGGCCAGGGGTTAGTGCAGGGCAGGTTCCAGTAGGCCGTGCCTGTGCTGCTTGGAGGTGCAATGATCAGCATGTGGTGCAGATAAGCAGGAGGGAAGGTGAAGGTTATGATGTGTGGAGCTAAGTGGGTGTGGGAAATAAGAGAAAGAGGAGAGAGAAACAGGAGACAAAAAAAAAAAAAAAAGTGCTGAGGGAGGCTGCCATTGGAGTGGCGCAAACCCAGGGAAGCCGTGTGCCGGTGGGTTTCTAGCCAGGCAGTGAGGCACAGCCCGTCAAGAAGGGACAGATCACCACATGCAGCTAGGTCGGTGGGAGAAAGGGAAGGAGAGAGAGATAAGAAACTAGACTTAAAAAAAAAAAAAAAGGAGAGAGAAAGGCACACACAGCTAGGTGGTCAGGAGAAAGGAATGGAAGGAATGTAGAGAGATACAAGAAACCGAGAAAAAAAAAATGATGCCAGGTAGTTGAGAGGAAGGAAAGGGAGGGAGGTAGAGAGAGACAAGAAACAAAGAAAAAAAAGAAGAAAGAAGAAAGAAAAGAAAAATGCCCCAAGGGAGCCCACTGAAAACAGGTCCTGCAGCTGAGTGGTGCTGCACAGCTCATCAAGAAGAAGCAGAAATGGTACATGGCACCAGGTGGTCAGGAGAAGGGGAAGGAAGGAAGGTAGAGATAGACCAGAAACCGAGAAAAAAAAAGAAAGTAAAGAAAAAATTGACCCAAGGGAGCCCACTGGAAGCAGGTCTCCAGCTAAGTGGCACTGCACAGCCCATCAGGAAGAAGCAGGGACAGCACATGGCACCAGGTGTTCAGGAGAAGAGTAAGGAAGGATAGTAGAGAGAGACAAGAAATAGAGCAAAGAAAAAAAAATCCCTAAGGGAGCCCACCAGCTTGGTGGCATGGACCAGGGAAGTGGGTCCCCAGCTGTGCAGCACTGCACAGCCTGTCTAGAAGGAGGAGAGGTGGCACATGGTGCCAGGTGTTCAGGAGAAAAGAAAGGAAGGATGGTAGAGAGAGACATGAGAACGAGAAAAGAAAAAAAAAAAAAGTCCCCAAGGGAGCCCACTGGCTTGGCGGTGTGGACTGGGGGAGTGACTCCCAAGCCGCATGGCACTGCACAGCCTATCTAGAAGGGCAGAGATGGCACACAGCATCAGGTATTCAGGAGACAAGAAAAGAAGGAAAGTAGAGAACAAGGAGAAGTCAAGAAATGAAGAAAAACAAAAAGGAAAAAAGAGGAAAATAATGTCCCCAGGGATCCCACTGGCATGGTGGCGCAGACCGTGGAAATGGTTCCCCAGCTGTGTGGTACTTCACAGCCTGTTAAGAAGGAGCAGAGATGGCACATGGAGCCAGTTATTCGAGAAAAAGGAAGGAAAGGAGGTGGCAGAGAGAGAAGAAACCAAAAGAAGCTGAAAAAAGCAACAACAGCAACAAAAAGTGGCACTGAAGGAGCAGGCCAGTGTGGGTGGAGTGAATCCAAGCAGCACGGAGCTGACACCTCCTGGCCAAGGGACTTCAGTTCACAGGGAAGTGGTAGACGCCGAGCAGGGGGAAGAAGGGTGGGGGGTGGGAAAGCATGTATCACTGGTTACCGGGTGCTCTGTCTCCTACTGGGAGCTCTGTGAATCTGCCTTCCCATACTCCCTGTCTGCCGATCTTGGTGGCTGAGAAGTCCGACATGGCGAATCTGTGCCATGTTAGCTGATAGGGAACCTCCACTCCGTATCTCTCCTCTCTCTCTGCTCTCTGTCAGTTTCTTTTTCCATTCGGTGCTTGGTTGAGTTCTTTATCTCTTCATTTGACGCTTAGGGTTCCAGGATTGACGTTTGTCTCTGTTTTACTTAGTTTTTTGGGTCTTTGTTATGGAGGGATGGCATGGGTGCTTTTGTCTATAGTGCCAGTTGACTGAAATAGGGGTCTCAGACTCTTAATGGGGGCCACCAGTTGGGAAGTGACTATTGTTTAGTGCTGCGTGACATCCCATGTCATCATCAAAATTGTCAGTTCATAAACAAAAGGATAAATAAGGTTTATATGAGTTCACATGTCTCCTAAGCTCCTGAATGAACCCCCAACATCCTACCAACTACTTGTTTGTAACTAGTCTTTAAATATTTATTTATTTATTTATTTTGGATGTAGTCTTTTCTGAGAAAGAGCTATGCATTCTGTCGTCTGTTTCAAGTGGTAGAGTTCTCATTTTAGCATGACTCAGTGTCACTTTACAAATGAATTGTTAGGTGCCATCAAGTTGGTTGTCAACTCATAGTGACCCCATGTGACAGAGTAGAACTGCCCCATAAGGTTTTCTAGGCTGTACCCTATGTGACAGAGTAGAACTGCCCCATAGGATTTTCTAGGCTGTAATCTTTATGCAAGCAGATTGCCAGGTCTTTCTCACGCAGAGCTGCTGGGTGGGTTTGAACCACTAACCTTTTGGTTAGGCAACCAGTGCTTAACCATTGTGCCCACCAGGGCTCCTTTACAAGTGAATAGTCTGCTTATTTTGATAATGAGGCAAAAAGAATGCTTATTGCTGGGCAATAAAACTGAGGAAGGGAAAAGTATAGAGAGGTTACTTCAGGAATTTGGATATAGACAGGCCCAGATTTTCAGATCTGCTTTGCTACTTTCTTGACTTTTTCTCATATGTAAAGTGCAGCTAATAACAATTAGGGATTAAGTGTGTCTTTACATACTAAGCCGTCATTGAGTGACACAGAATGGTTTATGAATGGATTTCTTATGAAAAAAAAAAAAAATCACTGCTGCTCCTTACCAATGCTGGAGATGGGTATCTGGATCTCTCTGCTCTATTCCCTCTAATCTTCTCTAGGGAGTGATCATTTGGTCACTCACCGACACATTATGGCTTTGCCTGATGATGTTGCCGTCTGTCTGTAAGCTGTTTGATAATAAATGTAAGTCTCATGAATACTCCTAGGGCTGCTTATGACCCTTGAGGTGGGCTAGTATAAGTAGGTAAACCTTCCTGTCTTCCTAGGGCTGGGCCATACAAATTCCATAATCAGAGTAAAAATAATATCTAACATTTAAAAAAATGTTTACTATGTGCTAGGGACTGTCCTAAATACTTTAAATGTATTTTCTTATTTAATCTAATAATGACCCTATGAACTCTCAGTATTAAATATATATGTCCTTTGTTAAGAAAATCAGATATGCAGAAGTTATCAGAAGATTCTTTTAAATTCCAAGGCCCTTTTCCTTCTGTAATGATTCAAAATATCAGTTAATTTACAAAAACTCTACATACGATTTGTCTGCACACTTCTACATGGCTAGCTGTATTTATAGATTTTAGGCTTTAACAATGTTCTTTCAAGTTTAATTTTTCTGTTTCTTCTAATTCTTAATCCGGTCAGTCAAAGGGAAGGGAATACTCCAGGAGCCCAAGGAAGCAGCAATTCAAACCCTAAAAGCCTCTCTCTCAGGGCTTCCAACACAGTGCTCAATGAGTCTAGGTGTGCTGCTACTGTCCCTTGGGCAACTTGGAGTTGATCCTACCAGAAGTAGCCTGGTGTGGGAGGGGCTTGTACCTGAGAATTGTGCCATGCACTTTGCTCTTTCCCTCCTTCAGCAACGTTTGGAACTTTGTCTTTTGCTTCAACTTCTTTCTGCTCCCTCATCCAGCATCTCTGGGTCATGACATGCTCTCTTTTCTCTCCTTACCCCCATCAAACTCTACTTTTGATTCATCTGTCACACTAAATCAGTGATTTTCTTAGGACCATGCACATCAGTATCCCAAATGGGGATTGTAAAAAATGCAGATTCTAGGCCCCATTCCAGACTTCTCAGAGGAAACTTTTTGAAGGTGAGCCTCTGGTAAGCTGTATTTTAAACAAGCAACTCAATTGTTACTTTGCATATTAACATTTGATTAACCAATGCAGAAAAATAGATGAAAGTATTTTTCCTCCCAGGGAAATGAAATTTTAACAGAAATGGTCAGTTTATGCCAAAGGGTATTAAATTAAAAGAAGAAAAATAGCTTGTTGCAGCAGGTATCCTCAGCCCTGAGTTTATATTAAAATCCCCAGAGGAGCTTTTTTTTTTTTTTTTTTTTGTAAAATACCCATGCCAGGGCCACACTCCAGACCAATTAAATCAGCATCTCTGGAGAAGGGGCTTAAAAAAACCAAACCAAACCAAACCCATTGCCATCGAGTCGATTCCAACTCATAGCAACCCTATAGGACAGGGCAGAACTGCCCCATGGGGTTTCCAAGAAGTGCCTGGTGGATTCGAACTGGTGATCTTTTGGTTACCAGCCATAGCTCTTAACCACTCCCCCACCAGGGTTCTCCAGGTGGTTCTGCTGTACAGCCAGGGTTGAGAACTGCTTTGCAGTAGGTAAGGAAGATACAGAAAAGTAGATCACTGCTTCTCAAACTTAATGTGCATACGAATCACCTGGACATCATATTAGACTAGAGATTCTGAATCCATAGATTTGGGGTGTTGCCTGAGATTTGCATTTCTAACAAGCCCCCAAGTGATGCTCAGGCTGCTGCCCCTCAGACCACACTTTGAGTAGCAGAACAATAGAGCTCTTGTTCTTAAACTTTGCTGCATATTAGAATCAGCAAGAAAGCTTTTTAAAATAAGTTGATGCCCAGGCTGCACTCCAGATCAACTAAATCAGAATCTCTTGGAGTGGGACTCAGGCTTCAATAGTTTGTTAAGCTTCTCAGATAATTCCAATGTGCAGTAAGGGTTTGGAACCAGTGCAGGAGAGGTTAGTAAATTCATACTAAATCCCAAAGAAGACAAGAAGTTTTAACCATGTTGAAACCCAAAAGAGCAGAAGAAGTTGATTGATCCCTTAAATGATGTCAAAATCTAACATCACTGGATTTTTTAAAAAATCTTAATCTGTTCCACTTGGTTTATGGGAAAATTATTCTGTTCTCGCTTTAGTCCTCCCACTCCCTTCCACACACACACACACCTTGTTAAACCCTCATGGTGAGTACTTATGTACTTCTGCAACTTCCTGGTCCAGAACAAGACTGGGATGGGCTTCACCCCAGGTTATTCTGTCATATTATGTTACTTTGCTCAGACATGGGCTATGCTAGACTTTCCAAAAAAGACGTGCAGTCCAGAAAATATAAAGACATGTAGGGTCAGAGGAAATCTGTTTAAAATAAACAATTTGGTGCTCATGGAAACGAGAAGCTTGATGACATTGTCTAAGAAAGTTATCTGGAAGGACTTCCCACAGCTCTCAGATGCCTCTCGGTTATCAGTTGCCGGGAGCATCCCAACTGTCTGGAAGTACATTGGTTTGATGACATGTAGGGGCTGCTAGACAGAAAGATTTTAAAATTTTGCTCCATGTTTAACTCCAGAGATTTCATTTTTCTCCTGGTGACCAAACAGAAAATTGGTGGAATTTTGTTTTCCACTAAGAAGTCCTAAAAGTAAATTCATATACCATGGCTGTTTGGTTTGTCCTTCATTTTTTTCCCAGTGTGTGCCAAGATGGGTCTAGTCTAAATTCTTTAAGCGAACTTCATTGCCTTTGTCCTGAGGTTATCAGCATACGACTTAATCAGGTGAGATTTACCTAGTGATTTTTGTGTCTCCTGTGGGACGTGACACACAAGTTTCCTTACTTTCTTGCAGGTCTGAGTCCTCTGGGTTCTGTCTTGAGGTAAAGATCTCAGCACTGTATTCCCTTTATTTCATACTCTCTTCCTCATAGAAATACACTGACAATGATAGTGTGCCTCTTGAGAGAAGATGGAATTCCTTTGGGAAATGGGGCAATACATAAAATGGTAAGTGAGGAAATAAAGGTACTGTTCTGAACCCCATGAGCAACTTTCTTCATAAAGAAGTTACATAAGAAGAATACACAAACTCAAAAAATCTGACTTTATTTGCCTTAGAAAATCTTACTCTATCCCTGCTGCCAAGTCACCTGAAAATAGGGTCCTCTGCAATGCTTCTCAGTAATTGTGTATCCTATACTGATTACAAGAAGCCCTGGTGGTGCAATTGTTAAGCACTTGGCTGCTAACGAAAGTTTGGCAGTTTGAACCCACCAGTGGCTCCGTGGGAGAAAAGACTTGGCAATCTGCTTCCATAAAGATTATAGCCTAGGAGACCCTATGAGGCAGTTCTACTCTGTTGCTATGAGTCGGAATCAACTTGGCAGCACACAACAACACTGATTCCAATGGTCCAACTCCCTCCGTCTGATCTGAGCTACTGATGAGTTTTTGGGTCATGAATGGTCAGAACCCTGTCTGGTGCAGCCTCTTGTGATTCCTCCTGGATCCACCATCCTTTTCCCTTTCTCTAAGTCTGCTCTGAAGACTAGGCTCTTCGATCTCTTGTTTTGTAGGCCCCAGAATCCTCCCTCTCTCCTAGAGAAGCCAGAAAGGAGCTCAGGAGCTATTCCACCCTCTGACCATCAAAGATCTCAGCTGCAAGGAAGGTGTAGTCCTATGGCTAAAGGAGATGATCAGAATTAAGGGTGGGTGGTTTCTTTTTGAACTAAACTCTAGCTCTGACTCAGAATTTCCTCATTAAATTTCTCTGTCAAATTGTTGTTATTAGATGCCTTCAAGTCGGTTCCAACTCATAGTGACCCCATGTACAACAGAATGAAATACTGCCTGGTCCTGTGCCATCCTTACAATCTCTGTCACAGGTAGCAGAAATCCAGAATCCCATAAAAAGGTTAACAATGGTGCTGTTCTTTTGATTAACTACTGGCTATTACCTATGATTTTGAGAAACAAATCTCTCACACTAATCTTGGTGAGCCCCATCAAGGAAGTAGAGGGCCCTGACTCACAAACTCTTCAGTTCAGTCAAAGATTAAAAGAATGATTGTTCCTTTTATCTTTCAGAATCAGTCTCAGAAAATTCACTGCGTGTAGAGTAATGAACTCTTTAACTGAATATTAAGACAAAATTCTTTGTTTTTCTATGCAACCAACAAGTATTTGCTAAATGCCTGTTATGTGGACGGCTCCTCCTATGCACAGAGAGGAAGATACATACAAGGAAAAGTCCCTGCCCCTAAGTATAGACAATCTCTTTTGCGAGAGAAGGCATATGTATGTGAAAAGACGAGAGTGTCACAAGTGTCTAAGTGGAGGGAGACACTCCTGTGGGCTAGAGTGGTCAAGGTCAGCTTCAGAAGAGGTGTTAGAGAAACTTCTGAGAGCTGGGGTATTCATGGAGGTGTGGAAGGGTGATATATGAGAATGGCTCTGACAGAATCTTATAGATGAGAAATGAAACTGGAGGTGGAGTCAGGTGACCTAAATTCCATGTATGATTAGATGACATGTGCATATATACATATATGTAATCTGATTTTTCTCCTTATTATGGGTCATATTTTCTTGCTTCTTGACATGTATAATATTTTTTTGTGGCAAAATACACATAATACAAAATTTAACATTCTACCCATTTCTAGGTGTACAATTCAGTGACTTTAATTACATCCACATTGCTGTGTCACCATCGTCACTATGCGGCTCTAGAACATTTTCATTATTTCACCAAAGGAAACCCCACACCCATTAAGCAGCCACTCCTTATTCTCCTCCCTGCAGTCCCTGACAAACACTAATCTTCTTTCTATTTCTATGGATTTGCCCATTCTGGGTATTTAATATAAACAGAATCATACAGTATGTGGTCTTTTTTGTCTGACTTCTTTCACTCAGCATAATGTTTCCAAGGTTTGTCAGTGTTGTAGTATGTATCAGTACTTCATTCCTTTTTATGGCTGAATCATATTCTATTGCATGGATACACCATATTTGGTTTGTCCATTCATCAGTTGATGGGCACTTGGGTTTTTTTCCACCTTTTGGCTGTTATGATAGTGCTACTATGGACTTCTGTGTACAAGATTTTGTTGAACACCTGTTTTCAATTCTTTTGGGTATATAACCAGAAGTGGAATTGCTGAGTCATATGGTAATCCTATGTTTAACTTATAGAGGAACATTTGTTGCTTTCTTTTTTTTTTTTTTTTTTTTAATTATAGCCTTAGTGGGTGTGAAGCTGTATCTCACTGTGGTTTTGACTTGCATTTCTTTAATAACCAATGACATTGTACCTATAATAAATTTTTATTGGCTGTTGGACATTGTCCTATTACCTTGTTAGGTGTCTTGGATTTCATTCTAGAAGGCAATTAATTTACTTCTGGAACTTCTTGAGCTCTTTAAGGCATTATTAAAGCTACACTAGCGTGTGTCTAAGGTAGGCTTTATTGCAGGGCTAAACTCTACTCCAAGGAGCCGTGGTGGTGCAATGGTTAATTGCTTGGCTGCTAACCAAAAGGTTGGTAGTTTGAACCCACCAGAGGCTCCATGGTAGAAAAGATCTGGTGCTCTGCTCCTGTAAAGATTACAGCCTAGGAAACCCTATGGGGGAGTTCTACTCTGTTCTATAAGATCGCTATGAGTCAGAATCAACTGCAGGGCACACAACAACAATCCCTACTCCTAATCTGTAGCCTTCTGGGGATTCTACTAAATGCCCTGAGTGTTTGCTGAGTTTTCTTCACTTTGGTTGGTTGGAACGGAAATGTCTCCTAACACTATGAAAGTTCTGGTAGTTGTTTAACTTACGGCTGCCTGTTAGTTTTCTTTCCCCAGTGGTGACTCTTACGTAGTCTCACCCTGTAAATACAGGTTATAATTTGGTCAAACATTCAAGGCAATCCCCGTGCTAATTTCTGGATCACTTTATCTATGGAACTCCCCCTATCTGGTATTCCATAAAAATCTCAGTTACTTTGGCTTCCCTGAACTCTAATCTCTGTGTCCTCAGTTTATTAAGGCTGCTGTTTCTGTTTCTGCTGATTCTTCCTCCTTGTGTCAATGTCTGGTAAATACCTCCATGCAGAAAGCTGGGATAATCATTGGACTCACCTCATTTGTTCCCCTTATCTCAGCGATCACAGTTCTGTGTTGCCTATTTTGCGACGTCTGGATGCAGTTATTTTATACATTTTGTCTAGTTTTCTAGTTGGTGGGAGGGCTATTCTGGTATGTTACTCCATCATAGCTGAAAGTGGAAATATAGTTTCTTTTCAGGTACTATTTCAAAAGAGCCAGAAAGCTTTCTAAAAGCTCCAGTTCATCTGCAAACCTCCATTGCCTTTTGTTAGTTAGAATGAGATCATAAAGATGCTTATTCCTGAACCCAACCATTTGGTTATCAGACTATGTCAATTGTAAACCAATCACTATGGCAGGGTTGATTGTATTCTCTGATTTTCTTAGTCCTATCAAGGCTCACCCTTGAAACTGGAGGTGAAGTCAAGTGATCTAAAGCATTGGAGAGGGGTGGATACCTGAACTAAAGTTATGGATAATGATAGGAAGACTGAGGGGGGATTGGATTTAGGGATGGGTAACTAGCAAATACTCACTATGCCCCTTTTATAAATGATATAGATGAAGACAGAAAGGTTAGGTGACCTGACCAACATCTTACCATGGATGACAACTGAATTAGGGATTAAACCTTGATCCATTTGATCAATATGTTTATTAAACCTTGATTTATTTGATCCATCTGATGTAATATATTTTAAGTAGAACTTTATAATTTATAAAACATTTTAATGTACCTTATATTGTTTTAATTCTTGCAACAATCCAATGGGTTAAGCAAGGCAGATTCTGGCCCCATTTTACAGATGAGGAAACTGTATCTCAGGGAAGTGAAGTGATTTATTCAAGAATACATGGGTTGTGCAGAACTGGGATTAGAACTCAAATCCTAGTGTGTTTTCCTAGAATATGATCTTTCTAATATTCCTTTAGTTATTTAGCCAAGTTTTTTTTTCCCCCTCTCTTACCTGTTAAGGAGGAGAAATTCCAGAACTTCTTTGTCAACCATTTGGTTTTTGTTTTATAATTTTACAGCTGAGTTCCTTTCACTGGGAGTCATAAACCAAATAATGAAGATAAAGTAATGTGTTTGTTTTATTCCTTTACTTGGTGATATGTCTTGGCTCACAGGATAAGTTAGCTTTGTCTGGTAACTTGAGATAATCAGAAATCGATTACTTGAATCATTTTAATCTCTATCATTTCACTCTTTTCATGTGGAATTAAATATGGTCAGAGGTCGGGGACTGCAGGCAAGAAGAGTTGCAATACACGTTTTTTCTAAAAGTAAGAAAGAAAAAAAAAGCCAATTAGGAGACGATATCTTGGAAAGAACAAGGACTTTGGAGTCTGAGAACTAAATTAAATCCCACCTCAGCTACTTGGTAGCTGTGTGTTTTTGGCACGTCACTGAACTATCTTGAGCCTCAGTTTTCTCGTTTACAAAATGGGGATAATAATAAGCACTTGACAGAGTTCTTTTAAGAATTAAATGAGATAAGATGAGGAAAGCTCCTAGTGGAGCACCTGTCACATGGTAGATGCTCAATGGCTGCTATTATTATTATTACTTTAATACTGTGGGGAATGCTGGTGCTTTGAGGGCAATGTAGTAGCATTTTTATCTTTGTCAGATCCTGCCTCCTGAGCTCACTAAAATGCCATCAGGAAGAGTATTGGGGTCAAAAAGCCTTGGAAAAGATGGTTCGGCTGGGTTGGTTATGTTCTCTTAGCCTGTGGGCCATAGTAACCTTGAACCTTGAACATAGAGCAGTAATTAAAGGGACAGGTGCTCGAGTCAGATTGCCTGGGTCACTCCCTGGATGTATGGCCTCAGCATCTTTCTCAGCTTCAATTTTTTTTTTTTTTTTATATTTTATTGTACTTCAGGTGAAGGCTTACAGAACAAATAGTTTCTCGTTAAACAGTAGTACACAAGTTGTTTTATGACATTGGTTAACAACCCCACAACATATTAAGCCTCTAAATTCTCAACCTTTTTTTTTTTTTTGATGAAAATACAGATAGCCAAAGATACACCGTTCCAAAAATTTCTACATACACAGTTCAGTGACATTGACTACGCTCTTCCAACTGTGCTGTTACTGTCACTTAAGATGAAGGCTTACAGAACAAAATAGTTTCTTATTTAACAGTTACTACACATGTTGCCCTATGACAATGGTTAACAATCTCACAACACATCAAGAATATCCTTACTCCACCTTGTGTTCCCTATCACCAGGGGACTTCCTTGTCCCCTTCTGTCTTCTGGCCCTTGTCCCTGGACTACTGTACCTCATTAGTCTCATTTGGTTTTTTTTTTTTTAACACCATTTCAAAACTTTTTACTTACACATTTAAGTGATATTGACTATGCTCTTCCAATTGTGCTGCCATTCTCACCCAAGATGAAGGCTTACAGGACAAAACAGCCTCCCATTTAATAGTTACTACAAATGTTGCCCTATAACAGTGGTCAACAATCTCACAACACATCTACAGTGTCCTTGCTCAACTTGTGTTCCTTATCATCAGTTTCCTACTCCCCCTCTGCCTTCTGGCCTTTGTCACCGGACTCCTGTACCTCGTTAGTCCCATTTAGTTTTACTGGGCTGTCCACTCCCAGGCTTAACATCGAACCTCGAAGGTAACTTCACCTCTGAGCTGAAAGGGTGTCTGGGGGCCACACTCTTGAGGTTTCTCCAGTATTCTTTAGGCCAGTAAATCTGGTCTTTTTTTTTGGGGGGGGGAGTTAAAATTATGCTCTACATCCTTCTCCAGCTCTGTCCAGAACCCTCTGTTGTGATCCTGGTCAGAGCAGTCAGGGGTGGTAGCCGGGCACCATCTAGCTGTACTGGACTCAGTCCGGTGGAGGTCTTGGTAGCTGTGGACAATCAGTCCTTTGGACTAATCTTTTCCTTGTATCCTGTTCTCTTCATTCTCCCTTGCTCCCGAAGGGATGAGACCAGTGGAGTATCTTAGATGGCCGCTCATAAGCTTTTAAGACCCCAGACACTACTCACCAAGGTGGAATGTAGAGCATTATCTTTATAAGTAGTGTCATGCTAATTGAGCTAGATGTTCCCCGAGATCATGGTCCCCAGAGCCCTCCGTCCAACAACTCAGTCCCTCGGGGGGTTTGGATGTGTCTATAGGGCCTCCATGACCTTTCCTTGTACAGGTTCTGTTAGTTTCCCCTGTACTGTGTACTATCTCACCTCTCACCCAAGGTACCACTTATCTCTTGCCTATTTAGTATTTCCCCCATCTCCCCTCCCATCCCTGGTAACCAACAAGGATTGTTACATTTTGCATGTGAATTTTTTCATGGGTTTTTACAATAGAGGTCTTATACAATATTTGTCCTTTTGTGATTGACTTATTTCACTCAGCATAATGTCCTCCAGTTTCATCCATGTTATGAGATGGTTCACAGATTCATTGTTGTTCTTTCTCGTTGCATAGTACTCCATTGTGTGTATGTACCATAGTTTGTGTATCCATTCATCTGTTGATGGACATCGAGGTTGTTTCCATCGTTTTGCTATTGTGAACAATGCTGCCATGAACATAGGTGTGCGTATGTCTATTCGAGTGATGACTCTTATTTCTCTAGGATATATTCCTAGGAGTGGGATTGCTGGATCGAATGGTATGTCTATTTCTAGCTTTCTGAGGAAACGCCATATCATTTTCCAAAATGGTTGTATCATTTTGCATTCCCACCAGCAGTGTATAAGAGTTCCCATCTCCCCGCAGCCCCTCCAACATTTGTTATTTCCAGTATTTTTGATTCGTGCCAGTAATGCCAGGGTGAGATGGTATCTCATTGTGGTTTTAATTTGCATTTCTCTAATGGTCAGCTTCAATTTTTGAGGGCGATGATAATAAACATATCAACGTACACAATTACTTAAAAATTAAGCAACCTCGAGACTTTGCCCTCCCCCTCACCCCACCCTGCTAACTCAGAACTGAAGCCACTCCTGAAGTCTACCTTTCAGCCAAAGATTAGACAGGCCTATAAAACAAACAATAACACACATAAGGAACGTACTTGTTAGTTCAATCAAGTATATGGGACCAAATGGGCAACACCTGTCCAAAAGCAAAGACAAAAAGGCAAGAATGGACAGTAAAACTGGATGAATGGACATGGGGAAACTGGGATGTAAAGGGAAAGGGGGAGAATGCTGACACATTGCGGGGTTACAACCAATGTCACAAAACAATTTGTGTATAAATTTTTGAATGAGAAATTAATTTGGGCTATAAACTTTCACCGAAGGCACAATAAAATTAAAAAAATAATTAAGCAAAATACTCTACGTAAAATCCCTAGTGACTAACACAGAGTAAGAATTCAGAAGGTGCAGGCTCTGTTCACCCTGCGCTTAAATTGGAGAAGAGCCTGGAATGAAGTGGAAAATGAAGACAACTTCTTGCTTCTCCACAAACTCTGTATTTAGCTCCCACTATGTAGGATTTCCCAGCCAGAATGAACTCAGTAGCTTCCCCTGGATAGCTATATCCTCTGTTTTCTTTCTAATGTTTTTTATAATCTCTCAAGAGCCAGACTGCCTCTCTCTGGAAATCAAATTACAAAGAAGCCCACTGAAGTTGTAATTGGTAAATGTAATAGGTAAATACTATGCAGGGCAGACTGATTCTGGGCAGAGGCTGTGAACCCCACAGAAGAGGATGACAAAGGTTACTGAGTTAGAAAATGCTGCCAACAGAAAAGGCAGAGGGGCATGAAGTGGAAGCCAGAAGGAAGCTGGAAAATGGTGTTCAGGGTGATGGGGTGGTGGCGGGGGTGGGGAGCAAAGGTCTGAAGAAATTGTGAGGGTAACAGCATATTCTAGGTCTGAGAATGGAGAAGTGGATAAAGGGACTTAAGGAAATCAGATAATAAATTTAGTTAGTGGCAGCCCAAACCCAAACCAAAGGAAACCTGTTGCCATCGAGTCAATTCTGACTCATAGCAACCCTATAGGACAGAGTAGAACTGCCCCACAGGGTTTCCAAGGACCAGCTGGTAGATTCAAACTGCTGACCTTTTGGTTAGCAGTGGAGCTCTTAATCACTGTGCCACTGTAGGGGACACCAAATGGGAAACAAAGGGGTCACAAAAGGTTCACAGCCCAGAGATCTTGGAAGGAAACTACATTTATTAAGCAGCACTTACATGCAATTAGTGTCACATATACGTCACTTCACTTAATCCTCACAGCAACGCTGTGCAGTAGGTACTATTATCAAACCCATTTTGAATAAAGGCCCAATAAAGTTCTCATATAACTTTCACACAACTAGTAACTGATAGCGCTAACCATCTTATTTCACTCACTTTCCATTAGGTCTCCTTGCCTTCTGAGAAACCTGTGGAATAATTCCATTGCAGATGGCTGCAAATTTATATAAGTAAAAATTAGGTAGATGTGTTCTTATTAAAAGGAGCCCTCGTGACCCAGTGGTTGAGAGCTCAGCTGCTAACCGAAATGTCGGAGTTTCAAACGCACAAGCTGCTCCATGGGAGAAAGAGGTGGCAGTCTGCTTTGGTAAAGATTACAGCCCTGGAAACCCTATAGGGCAGTTCTACGCTGTTGTATAGGGTCACTATGAGTTGGAACTGACTTGAGGCAACAGGTATTCTTATTAAACATCAGCTCACTAAGAGAATAAATACAGCAGACAAGAGAAGTGAAAAAAAGTGAATTTGGTACTACGAGAGCAATTATTGATCAGCTAGGACTTACATGCAGCCCTGGTGGCACAGTGGTTAAGAGCTACTTACATACACTGTAAACACCAACTTGGAAACAATCTACAATTATTTGATTGTTTGAATGAATACTTGTTTGTTGTTGTTGAGTCAGTTCTGACTCATGGCAACCCCATGTGTGCAGGGTAGAACTTCTGCCTAGGGTTTCCAAGGCTGTGACCCTTCGGAAGCAGATCACCAGGCCTGCCTTTAGAGGCACTTCTGGGTGGGTTCGTATTGCCAACCTTTTGGCTAGTAGTTGCAGTACTTAACTATTTGTGCCACCTGGGGACTCCTAAATGAGGATTACATGCATTAAAATAGTTTTGAACATAAAATTTACCCTTCTTCCAACACATACACAAGAGAGTACTCCTTGGTATATCTGGAATCTTAGGACTCCGGGCCTAGGAGGTTCCTCCCAGAACTGTTTGGAAGTTATGTGGTTTAAGGATCATGTCCCAGAATTGTCCACCAAACCCTGAGGAATTTCTGCTGACCACATACGGTAGCCTCTATGAGCCCAATCTCTTTCTTCCATTTTATCAAGAGCAGTCCACAGGGTATTTGCCAACTTTTAAAAATCTACCCGCACGTTTAGTTTGCCTTGGAATCAACTTCTCCCTCAACAAATTCAGTCCATTAAGAGACATCTAGGGCAAGTCACTCAGGTTCCCTGCCTCTATATGCTCTAGGAAGTTGGGGGAAAATTTCCACCCCCAAAGCACCCCGTTTACTGACACCTTCCCTAAATAACTGATGGTCTAACGAAGTGACCTAAGAATTGGCCTAAAGCCAGCAGAACATCTTTCCAAGAGCAGGATTCTGCCCTCTAAGCCATCACCCTCTGTCATCACCCTCTCCAAAGAGGTCACACAGTTCCAAGGTCTTCCCCTTCTGAAGATCTGTGGATATCCACGGGGTAGGCATTATTGTAGAGGTCAGTTTTGCCTCTTCACTTTCCTAGCAGCCATGGGCAATGTGCTATTAACTCTGTTTTGAAAGGTAATCTGTCTCCACAAGCAAGTTCATATTTTCCATTTCTATAACATCTGCCCTTTGCCTGAATCAGTTTGCCCAACTATATTCTAATTAAACGAATCTTTTATTTAGCTTTTCCATGACTCTCCGTAAATTCTTCAACTAACAGGTAACTAACTGCTCTCTTAGAGTTAAGATTTCTCTCTGAGATTGACTTCCACCGCCATGCCATTTATTTCAGGATGGACAACATCTTTCTCAGTTATTCCTAACTTCCAGCCATTACCAAACAGGGTTTTTTCTGTTATTGATGGTTTTGGGCCTTCTTGGCAGTGCTTCCCACTTCTTCCTCCAACTTCCTTGGACAAATGTATTAATTAACACGATATCCTGCCCCTCTGCCAGAGGGGAAGTGCAGGGTAGAAAGAATGCTGTAGTTGCCTTCTAGGTGGGCTATTATTGGTCAAAGCCTTCAACAACTTTGACCTTGATACTCAACTCATCTGAAGTTGAAAAATATTCAGAGAATCAGCTGTCCCACCAAAGTATGCTACTGGTAGGATTTTGATGTGTCCTGACTTTCCCATTTTAGATCAAAGACTGTCTTTAATATTTCCCCAAGGTTGACCTCTGGCAGAATGCTGTTGGGGATGAGGAAGCTGAGATATTATTCCATGCAGCAGAGAAGCATATTTAGGGCTAAATTTCCTCTCATGTGGGATTTAGTATTTTTTGTTCGTTTGTTTGCAGGAAATAGATGTATGCCCTTACACTAAGAAGAGTACTTGGCTTGTATAACTCACTCTGAATATTTAATGAGACTCAGTACTGAGATTATGAGTGTGCATAATGCTGAGTTGATTTCTTTTAGTCAGTGACCTGTCCCTGTGGGCAGAGTTTGGACTACGATCCCTAGTAAGAAAGAAAAGGAAGTGAGTATGAGAAAAAGCTGATGAGGAGAGAGAAATAGTGACAGGTTCTAGAGTTCCTTGTTCTTCTTTCCTTTCTTCAGCTCAGGGTGGGAGGGAAATAATAATAATAATAAAAAAAAAAGTCTACAAGTGTTATTACCTTGGGCAACAGAATTGGAATTCTTAAAAACAAGATAAAAATAACCTAAAGTAGATATCTTTTGGAGAATTTCAGTTAGTAGAAAGTCCAGAGACAGTTGTAAAATTTCTTTTCCATTCTATCTGAAGTATTATTTTACTATCTTTTCCCAAACCTCAATTCCTTTAACCCAAAATCTAATAAGTGGTAGACTTCAAAGCAAAACTCCAAGTATAAAAACAAAAACAGCATAGCTACATAGCTAAGATCAAATTTGACAGTTAACCTTTCTTCTATATGCTATGTGCTTGGGGAAAAACAGAGACCTAAGCTTGTGGACAAATACATGTTCTGATATGAGAGTAAATTGAACAAGGAAAAAAAAAAAAAATAAAACATGACCTTGGTGATTTACATGTAAGAAGGGAAGAGTAGTCTGACATCTTCATCTCAGGGTTTGGCTGCCACAGCCAGGCCATGTACTCGGCTAAAAGTTATTTCTCTAAAAGTTACTTTTTGCTGAAAGGCTTCTAAGGGAAGAGGATCCTACACGTTTTAGGCTTGATCTAGATTTGACTTAAAAAAAATTGTTAGTCCAAAGCTTCCAGCAGTTCTTTGTTCTGTGTGCATGTGTGTATTTGCATGTGTGTGCGTGCGTGTTTGTGTGTGGTGTGTAGAGGCAAACATTTCTTTGTCATGGAAAGACTACCACAAATACTCTATTCTGGATGGAGAGGAGGGAGCCCTGGTGGTGCAGTGATTAAAGCACTCGTCTGCTGAACAAAAGATTGGGGGTTTGAACCCACCAGCCGCTCTGCAGAAGAAAGACATGGCAGTCTGCTTCTGTAAAGATTTACAGCCTTGGAAACTCTATGGGGCAGTTCTACTCTGTCCTATAAGGTTGCTATGGGTTGGAATGGACTCAGTGGCAACAGGTTTGGTTTGTTTTGGGTGGACGGGGAGAAGGGAGACCACGTGGTTTCAAGGAATTAAAATCTTCTGCTGTTCTTATAAAAGGTTCCATTTACTGCACGCAGAGTTGGATCTTTGCATTTTTTGTTTTCTTTAGGAAAATGCTTTTAAAAATATTTAGACTATATTGTTACTAAAAATTATTTATTTATGAAGTGTGTGTGTATGTGCATGTGTGTGTGCATGTGTGTGTGTGTGTGTGTGTGTTTGGGTACATTTTCATAGTTATCCAAAAGCTAATGAAGGTGGAGAATACTTTATAAAAGCTCAAAGACGTAGGAATTATCAAAGTCTTACAAACACCATACTGAGAAACTCATGGTGCCATTCCAATCAGAATAACCTAGATTTTGGGAAATATTCCTATGTCAGGCTATTGCATTCTGATGTCTTTGAGGTGGGAGAAAAGTTTCTATTGAAGAAACTTCATTATTAGCAGGAGAAGAATAAATTTCTACAATACTACTGTGATGGTTAAGATTGTGTGTCAGCTTGGCTGGGCCATGATTTTCAGTGTTTTAATGTAATCACTCCCATGATTGAATATACTGTGAGTAGCCAATCAGATGAAAGGGAGTCTCCTTGGGGGTGTGACCTGCATCTGAATATAAGCAGACATTCTGGCTTTTCGCTCACTCTGGATCCTGCGGCTGCCTCCTGTTGTCTCATCTCTGGTTCTTGGGACTTGAGGTGTCAACTTATCTGCCAGACTTGGGATTCACTGATCTTCACAGCCTGTGAGTGGAGCCCTGCTCTCTGACCTGCTGATCTTGGGTTCGCCAGCCCCTGCAGCTATGTGAATCAGGAGAAACCCTGTGGTCTTGTCTGCCAATCTTGGAATTCATCAACCTTCACAGCCTGTGAGTGGGAGCCCTGCTCTCTGACCTGCTGACCTTGGGCTTGCCAGCCTCTGCAGATGCGTGACTTGGGAGAGGCCTCTACTCTGATCCACGGACTTGGGACGTCCTAGCCTCTACAATCGTGTGAGCTGTTTCCTTGATATAAATTCCTCTCTCTATATACATTTATATGCTTTACTGGTTTTGCTTATTAGAGAATCCAGCCTAATACAACTACCAAGGGAAGATGTTTGAACAGCCAAGATGGCTAGCAGTTAATATAACACAGTCCTTGGACATTAAGGGTTAGAGAAGGGCCTTTCTAGGGACTGTCTAAAAACAGTTATGACTTGAGCATATTAGGAAATGTGACTTTCACATGTTAATGAAATCTAGAAAATTTAGACTGCAAACGTAAAGAACGAACTGGTTGTTTGATATTTAAATTTAAAAATGTTGAACAAATCCACATTATTAGCGTAGTGTTACACTATTTTCAAAATTAATCTGAAATCTAGAAATACCTTTTTCACTAAATAGAGCAGCAACTCTCTCAACTTCTCTTTTCTTTTTGTGGTTTTTAAAACGATATTAGAGCAAGTGTTTGTAATTTTTTGTCTGCCTAGTCTAAACCTTCATTCTATATTTGGGAAATTGCCTCACATCTGAGTCTTGGTAGAAGACTGAGCCTTATTCTTGCTATAGGAGCTGGACCTGCTAAATCCTTGCTTTCTCAGACTCCCTTCCAGCTAGGGAGTGGATACATGACTTAATTAAGCTCTGAATATAATCAGAGTATGGTTCTTCAACTTTCCCTTATTAATGTTCTCAAAGAGGCTTAGAATAGCGATTCTCCCTGCCTGTACATTAGAATCGCTTGGAGAATTTTTAAAAATGCTGATGTCCCAGACCTACCAAGACATTAAACATTGAACCAATGCCTCTGTGGTTAGCATCTAAGTATAATTTTAAAGCTTCTCAGGTGGTTTTAATGTGCAACCAGGTTTGAGAACCATTGATTTAGAGCAGGTGTTGGCAAACTTTGTGAAGAACCAGATAGTAAAAATTTTAGGCTCTGTTGGGCCATATGATCTCTGTCCTGACTACTCAACTCTGCTGTTTTATTGCAAGAATAGCCATACATAAAATACATAAACAAATGAAAGTGACTGTGTTCCAATAAAACTTTATTTACAAAAACAAGAGGCAGGCCAGAACTGGCGCACAGGCTAGAGGTTGCCAAACCCGGATTTAGAGGAATAGAAAGAAGGACAAGGGGATTTTTAAAGAAGCAGTAGCATTTCAGCTATGTTGCAGTTGTAACTTCTGTCTTTTATACCACCCTGAAGATGTTAATTGGTCCACACCAAGAATGCTTTGAAATAAATGTAGCCTAAATAACGGCAGAAGTCACCCTGTCTTTGAAGATTTAAATATAAAATCTAGGACTCTCAGCTCATGACCGAAGTCTTGCCCAAGGACTTGGGAAATAATTTCACCCCACGATTTTCCTTGCATTCTCATGGTTATTTCTTGTTCCTAGATGAACTGCATCCCATTTCCCATTTTTCCATGCCTGTTCTCTTCTCTCTGTTCCACCGTAAACTTGGTTTCTCCATTTAATATGAGTATTGCAGACTCTCCTGAAGTTGTGGGGTAAAAGAAGAGATTTATCTTACAGCAATACAAACAACTTAAACTTGATTATTAATATCCCTCTTCTAAAAGGTTTATTGGCTACACCACCACCAGGCTCCTGCCATGCTTCCTGGCCCTCTTCTCCTCTTTTCCGCCTCTGCTCTCCTCTCTTGTCAGCACCCCCTAATGCTAATTTCCTATGCAGAATGCCTTAACCATCTTTTTTTGTTTACATTGTCTTCTTCCAATCTCTAACGAGTTTATTAAAGTATTGTTTGATATTAAATTATTATAATCAAACTATCACCGTTAAAATTATAATTTTCATTCTAGTATATGTAGAAGACTATAGAGTTATATGCTGATAAATTATGTCCAAATTGAGGTGCTATTTCAGTTTTAATAGTAAGTATTATGACTTGGAAGCATTCATGAACCATCAGCCTCAGGGAACAGCATAGCTATAGATATTCACAAACACAGACATTCAAACAAATAGCAAACTAGCTCCCAAGGTATATATGTATATACACACACATATATGTATATTTATATATGTGTATGTATATTTACATGTATATATAATATTGTATATTATCTATTTTCTTTTGAATGTGATTTGTTTAATGAAAATCAATTGTCAAGTAGGGAGTGAGGGATCAGAGAATTACTATCCATATTTTCACTTTTTCTGAAAACATTTCTAATGACAACTGAGATTTCAAGAGTTTTAGTATAAAAAAAGGATCAGAATTTAGCAAATGGTATCAGAAGGTAGGGTATAACCTGAGAGAAGTCAAATACGGGAATGTGAAAACATCAGGCTAAGAGGGTAGCAAGAAATTTACCCTGAGAGAAGTGAAGACATTAAAAGAGGGAGTAGCCTAGCAAGAATTAAGCAGACAGTGCCAGACTACGTGCAGGAATTAAATTCTGTGATTTGCATAGATGAATAGGTCTGAATTTGGGATTTGGAATATAATTTGTCTTTTAAATCTAGAAGGGATTTAAATCTAAATGAGTCTAAATGGGGTAGAAACATTTAATGAGCATTAACTATGCACTAAGCGTAATGCTTTCATACATGTATTTTCAGGTTGAGAGGGCAATAGCTTTGAAGCCAGTTGGACATAGATTCCAATCTTGGTTCTGCCATTTTCTTGCTCTGTGATCCTGAGCAAATTCGTCAGCCTTTCTGAGCTCTAGTTTCCTTATGTATACGTGGGAAGAGCAAATCTTCCTTGACAAGGGTTTTGTGTGGATAAAAATGAAACAGTTCTCTGAAGTGCAGGGAATATTGCAGCTACATTGTGAATGTTAATTTTCTCTTTAATAGTTTGGAACACTGAGGCTTAGAGGTTAGGTGGCCATCTCTGATGAGGAGTTTTGGCCAAATTTAGGCTTCCTTTTTCCTGGCCTGATTTTTTTTTCCTCATTACAATCTGTCACCACTGAAGTTTGAACAACGCCCACTAAACAATCTGGACAAATCCATTGATGTCAGGTCACCAGGAGTTTTCTAAGAAGGAAACTTCTTCCTATTTCCTAGAAAAGCACAAAAAGTAGCACTATCATGGAGACAGCAAGGCAGATAGCCAATCAACTGTCCCTGAAGGTACATAATTTAATCCTGCAGTAGAATTAGAGAGAAAAGAACTGTGCAATATTGTATAGTAATAAATGGCAGGCACTCAGCAGACCTGAGTGGAACAGGCACTTATTAAGGAAAAAATGCTTCTTGATGAGCCACTAGGATGGTGAATCTAAATTGTGGAATTACTACGGATATCAGATGAAAGCTATGTTTTGGCTGTGAGATAGTATTTCCTGTCTCATGTCCTGGCATTATTATCTGGACATTAACATGACACATAATTGAACTTTAAACTCACCGACTTAGATTCACAAAGAGCAGAAGCTCCAAAAAGTGTGCCTTGGATGAGGTTGTTGTAACACCCTTACCTAAGCTCTCTGAGGTCTGAGTGTTGTGTTAATCACTCTGGATAGATTTAAAAGGCACTGGCCCAAGCTCCTTCTCCTTCTCATTTGTTTTCTATGGCAAAATGTACAAGGATGAGCATGTCTGTGTATCGTACAAGTCAAAAGCCATGTGACTTGCGGTTTTATGAACTTAACTGGTAGCTCTATCCAATTGCGTAATATCTACCCTGCTCCTAGGAATACACCTTGGAGTAGATATGTTGATCTCTTGATGTATAGACATGAGACATAGTATCCTTTACTGGGGCTGTGGTCATGGTGGGCAGATGGGAAACCAACACACTGAGTGGTATGCTCTCAGACGGTAACTGGAAAGATTGATGTCATTTTGTGGTCCATATTTCACAATAAGGCACTAAGCCTAGCTCCCTATCTTCTGAGAACTGAGTGATGTGCACAAGCCTAAAAATGGAAAACTAAAAGCAGAACATGAAGAATATGTTCCATTATAAGCTCAGGAGGGAGGTGAAAAGTTTAAGCAAATGAAAAACAGAATCGTTGTCAATGGTTGGATATTGTGATTCACATCCAGATGCATCCAGCCATTAACTGACTGCCAACTGTCTTTTGGGGTGGAGGGGAGGAGAAAATGCTACATGATAGAAGGTAGATACTTAGCTATTTTTTCTTAGCATGACAAAATGCAGGCGTTCAGTCTTTTTCCAAGTGTTATGTACTTTGGAGAAAAGATTTTAATAGAGAGTGAAAGAACAGACTCCTGCCACAGGGATGTGAAACTGGTATAATCAGAGCAGGGAAAAGACCATATTATTTAGGATAAACAAGAAGGGGAGAGCAATTTAATTGGTTCCTGATGTCCCACATAACACAGGCCAGACCTCTTAAAACAGTGCCTTATTTTTATTTGTGAATAGATTTGATTTTTTAAAAAATGGGTTTTCCATCTGTGTTGGTGGAATTCCAGTCAAGAAACTTCATTCCTGGCTGCTTTGATCTTGTGCTCACCTTTCAAAGCCATTAAAAGGTCTTCTTTTTCCTTTATGTAAAAGTACTTCCAGCCAATATTTAATATGAAAGAGATGTTTATCAGACTTGGGATGGGCATATTGAAGCATTCAGGAGTTGGTGCTTACTTTCCTTGTCTCTTCTCTCTGTCATAGACACATTTTTTTTTTTTCTTACCAGTCTCAGCCCCTTGAGTCTATTTCCTGTTGTGGATTTGTACAGCTGAGGGAGGTATAGGTGGCAATTAATAAATTTATTACGAAAGTCTGTGAAGTAAGAAGAATAAGAATCACAGGGGAGTTGCTATATAAGAGAGAAGTGTGTGTTAATTCAGTTGCCAAACCTCTGACTGACAGTGGGTTGCGATTATTTCTGAGGGCTGACAACTTCAGTACTGTATGTTTGACAGATCTTGATGTGAAGTCCAGACTCAAAGGCAGTATTTTGAAGATAATTCTTAGTGGGTACTGCTGTTACTTTTTTTGCCTATCTCCTGGAAGGCTATCTGTCTATAAATTATTGATATCCAGGAGGTTAAATAGATCTCTTTGTGGACTTCTGCAAATAAAAGTGAAATTTGTTATTTTAAAACCCAGTCGGTGATGGTAAAACAGATCTTTCTTCAAGTGAAAGATCTAGTTCCTAGATCACAAAGCCTAGTAACCTGAGTCAACTCTAGAGCAAACATTAAAAAAAAATTAATGGCCTTTATTTTTTAGAGCCATTTTAGGTTTACAGAAAAATAGAGCCAAAAAAAAAAAAAAAAAATTGAGCAAAAAGAGAGCCCCCATATAACCCCTCTCCCTGTAGAGCAAACATTTTTTTCAGTTCATCTCCTGCGTAATGTTTTTTATCAGCTGTGATACTCACCAGTTAGCTTACATATAATTAGCATTTTTTTATACAAGGTAACCATGGTTAGAGCATTCGTGTCTCTCCCAACCTATAAAGCAAAATACATACAGATAGAAGTGCCTCCACTTTAAGAAAAATGGATTTTTGATCAACCTCAATTTGCAAAAGAAGACACAGTAGGAAAAATATTTGCACATTAAAAAGAATCCATTATTTGAGCAAAACATTCCAATAGAGTTTCTTTAAAGTATAGACACTGGGAATACCGTTTAAATAAACTTTTAATAATTATAATTTAATTAATATGCACCTTTTCAGTCACATAGATGGCAATAAAAGCAGTACATTTCTAAACAGTTTTAACTTTTTGTCATTATTAAAACAACAGCCACCCACTTGGCCTGTATTCTCCACTTCTGCAGCCAACAGGTTTTGAAGAAACTTCTTCGTGTTCTGTTAACCCAGAACGCTAAAATCACATGGAATAATTAAGCCTTTTTCCGTAAGGACTATAGGATGGAAGTTTTCATGGAAGACAATGAGTTAGTGAAATTGTGGTGAAGGATAAAGAAGACAGCACAATGTCAGCTTTTAAGATCTATTGATCACACATTCCAGGTGATGAAAAAGAAACGCTGGAGCGCAAGGTCAGCTGTTTTAATGTTTCTCCCTGAGTGAAAGAGCCGGAAGGGACTTTATGGATCCCAGCTGTGCTGACTTTCAGGTTTCCTGGCTCTTTACCATCTGTAGTCTGCAGCCTACGTTTCCAAAGCTCAAGGAAAATTTGAGTCCAGCAGGTCTTGCACAAGTGAGTTTTTTTCTTAAAAAAAATTATTTTGTTTTTGTTGTTGTTGAAAATATACACAACAGAATATACACCAGTTCAACAACTTGTACAATTCAGCGCCAGTGATTGGATTCTTCGAGTTGTTCCATCCTCACTCTCATTTTCCGAGTTTTTCCTCTCCATTAACAGAAAGTCACTGCCCCTTAAGCTTCCTATCTGACCTTTCCCAGTTGCTATTGTCAATTTGATCCCATATAGATAGTACTTTAAAAGAGCACAATGCTCAAGGCACACATTCTTTACTAATGAAGCTAAGCTATTGTTAGGTTTAAAGAAGAGTTCATGGGATGTTTTTGGTTTAAGGTTTAAAATGTGAAGATTATCTCCGAGTTTTTTCTTTTTTTAAATCAGAATGTCCAGTATACTGCCATGATGCACCTAAATGCCAGGCCCAGGTGAAAAGAGGAGAGAGAGTGGGAGAAAGAGAGGATAAGAAGGAAGGGATGAAGAGAGTAGAGGGAGGAAGGAAGACTAGAAACCAGAAAGCAAGCCTAGTGTGTTCCCTTAAGTTCCAAGGCAAGTAAGAAGAAGGAAGGGAGAAAGGAAGGAAGCTACCAACGAATCAAGGATTGAGAAGAAACGAAGGACCTTATGAGTTGGAATCAACTGGGCAGCAAGAGGTTTATCTCTTTGCTTCCTTTCTAGTCAGTAGTTCTCAAGTTTTAGTGCAAATCATAATCATCTGGAGAGCTTGTAAAATGCAGAATCCGAGAACCTGCCAACAGAGCTTCTGATTTGTTGGGGAAGGCTAATAGTAATACTTGGCTTGAAGAGTAGCTCCTCCCAAGTACTGGGGCCTTGCAGAGGTGGCCTGAAGTTGGGCTGTGAAGTCACCTAAGCAGAGAGAAGAATGAACATTTCAGAGGAAACTAGACAAACATGGTCAGAGAATGAGCAAAACAAAAGCATTCCAAGTCATTTTTAAAGCCCAGGAATTAATTTTTTGTGTTTATTTTGAAATCTTATAATGTTGGAGTCTAGTCTCTAATGTTGCATTTCGAATATTTTCATCTATATTTATAAGTCAATTGATTTGCATTTTTTTCCGGTACTAAAATCTCCTTGTATTTCTAACAATTTTTGCTTTAGCTGCTCCATTATGATATTTTTTGATGCACAAAAGTTTATTACTATATCTTTTTTTGGTAAATTATATAATTTATTTATATATTTATAAATTTATATTTATAAATTTATATTTATAAAATTTATAAAATTTATAAAATTTATAAAAAAATTTATAAATTTTAATAATTTTAATAATTTTAATAATAATAATATAAATTTATATTTATAAAATTTATAAAATTTATATTTATAAATTTATATTTATAAATTATTATATTTTTTTGGGGTAAATTATATAATTTATTTATATGAACTGTCCATGTTTATTTCATTTAATTTTTTTCTTGACTATTAGTTATTCTGATCTTAATGTCATCCATAAATTTTAAAACTGACATTTGCCTAGTAGTTTCCCATTCCACTTATTTTAAAACTTCGGTTGTATTTTTGTTTTAGGTATGCCTCTTATAAATGACATCAAACTGCTTTTTGATTCAGACATTCAAATTTTGCTTTTAACTTTTCAAATTTTTTCATTGCTATTCCTACCCACGTGTGTCCCTCAGTTATTTAGAAACAAATCTAAGATACTATACCATTTTGTATTTAAGTATTTCAATGCATATCTCAAAAAGAACTCTTTTAAAACGTAATCACAATACTAACAACCAAATTGATAATGGCCCCTAAATATCGTTGGATATCCAGTCACAGTTCAAATTTCCCAATTGTCTCGTGACTTTTTATGTAATTTATTTGTCTGAATCAGGATCCAACTAATGCCTATACATTGCAATTGATCAATAGGTCTTTTATGCTTTGTTTAATCTAAAATTCCACCTTTTTCTCTGCTTTTTTTCTTACTTCTCCACCCATTAGTCAAATTCCCCACCTAAAACTGTCCACTGGGTGGGTTGTCAAGAAAGAGTCTTTAGACTTCCTACCCTGTCAGGAATAAAACAAGAGACAATGAATGGTGTGTTTCACTGGGAGCCTCCCACTTAGTTTACATTTCTTGGGTTTCATTAACATCCTGGACCTTAGTCAGGTGCAACAACTTATCTGCTGCTTCTGCCATGTCCATAGCTTAGTAGTGGTTTTACTAGATAATATGTATAGTTGGTGAGATTCACATTCATTCACTTATGTAAACTCCCTAAATACCTCATCTTCCTACTTTCTCCTGTGATATACTGGGGTTGGGGGAAAAGGTGTTGTTAATGGTAGTAGGGCCTATTCTGCCGTTTCTTAGTACACCTTGTAGTCTGTCCTCACTTGTTAGTGTCTCTTTTTAAAAAGTGGATACTTGGCACCTGTTTATTTTCAGCTGCCACCCTTAGTTACTTATTTTTGTAAAACTGGAAATACCCAGCACCCTATTGAACACATACAGCATTTGATCTTCCATATCTATTCTCCATATTCTTTATCTTCCCTCTTAAAAATTCCATTTGTTTGCTTTTTGCTATATATTAATAACAATAGCTAATATGGCATAGTGGTTAAGAGCTCGGCTGCTAACCAAAAGGTTGGCAGTTCAGATCCGCCAGGCAGTCCTTGAAAATCCTATGGGGGCAGTTCTACTCTGTCCTATAGGGTCGCTATGAATTGGAACCGACTTGATGGTACATAACAACAACAACAACATTTATTCAGTATTTTATGTGTCAGACAGTATTTTACATAAATGAGATCATTTAATTCTCATGATAACCAATAAAAGAGATATTATTATTAGCTCAATGTTATAGATGAGGAAATCAACACCCAGGACTGACACCTTGAAAAGTTGCCTAAAGCAGCACAAGGCTAAATAGCTACAAAGGAGAAGAATTATGATTTGAACTCAGGTCATCTAACTACCAAGTCTATGACCCCATCACAACACTATGCTGTGGTTACACTCTGTTCTAGAAGAATTCTAATAGTGGATCTAACCCATTAATTTAATTTCCACAAGTAACCATTCTGCTGCTTATTGGTTTTGTGTTTAGTTTTGATGGTCATGCTTTTCAAATCTGTAAGAATTAATTCTTGCTTTCCAATCACTACTTTCTAATACATTATAAAGGAAGTCTGCTTTTATTTTATCTTGCATTATCTTTTAAATTTTGTTAGGAATATCAATCAGAATTTAAGTTCTATTTTGTTTTCTCTATTATCATTATTCCACTGAGGTCATTTAATCTGACTTTTCAGTTTGTTTCTCTTCTTTCTGGTGGCTGATTCTTTTCTTTCATCTAAGTATGTTTCATTGTCCACTCATTTATGAGGAGCCCTGGTGGCACAATGGTTAAGTGCTCAGATGCTAACCAAAAAGTTGGTTGTTTGAACCCACCCAATGGCTCCAATGAGAGAAAGACCTGGCAATCTGCTCCCATAAAGATTACAGCCTAGAAAACCTATGTGGCAGTTCTACTCTGTCACATGGAGCCACTGTGGTCAAAATTGACTCAATGGCACCTAACAACAACTCATTTATCAATGAAGGGTTAGAATGATCACCACAAGTAGCCAAAACGGACTTCTTTGACAATCTTGTTGGATTTTGTTTAATATCCCTCAGTAGGCCCCTTTCCTTATCTTCTCTCCTTGTGTAGGGCAGGTAGATAAATCATCTAAAGGTTTACATTATACTGGTAAAGGTGAATGGCCTCCACTGGGCCAGAAAGCTTATTCCTTTTCAATATGTGCAGGCTAGAAGCAGACCTGAAGAATGATCTCAGAACTGCCCTCGAGTGGCTCTTGGATGCCAAAACCTAACTAATTTACCCTATTACTTGGCTCAAGTGACATCCAAGCAGAACGATTGTTCAACCACTCTGTGCATAGTATTCAAGGTGGGATTTCACCATCTTCTGGTTTGCTCTCTGGTGACTGACTGATTCTCAACCTGCACACTCATACAACCTTTGCTTATGGGACCCCAGCGGAATTGGCATCTGGTTAGGAATGTAGTTGCCAGTGAGAAGCAAGAAGGGGTTGCCATGGTGACTAAGCATGACTGGGGTTTCATTGATATACTGAGCTGTTCCCACTCCCCACCCCGTGGTTTTGTGGTAGAAACTTCCATTTAGCAGAATGTTTGACTCTACTTGGTACTTCAGAAGCCCCTCACACAGAATTCTCCAGTTTATTTATTCGAGCTGTCCTCACTGAATAAAGTCTGGAGACAAACACCAGAGTAGGCCACTCCAAATCAGGGGCGCACATTTTGTGGATTTTACATTCACTTTTGTGGTATACTGGCTAATCATAGTGCTTGCTATTCTCACAATCATGTCTAAGATCAACTGTCCCTACCCTGCTGATAGAGGGGGTAGTCCTGGGCAGGTGTGTTTAGTGTCATAGAAAACTCCCCTCCACCTCTGCTACATTGCATTTGTTGGTGGGGGGAGGGCATTTAACTCAAAGGTAGTCAACCCTGCCAGCTTGGTAAGGAAGCCTGGAACAAAATAATAATAATAATAATAAAAGTTTTATCCAAATAGTGATAAGCTGGGCCAATCAGATTCTCACACTGTGGGAATGTGATGTGGGGACTGCATCGATCTCCACATTTTGGGGAATGGATTCATGCTGACTTATTACTCACAAAGTTATCCACAAACCATACAAATTTCTGAAGTTAAGAACATAGAAAAATGCCAGGCATTTTATGGGAAAAGTTTTCTCAGTTTTCTTTTTTCCTCCCTATTTGATGCACTTAAAATTACAGTGAGACATACAGAAGCATTTTGTTTTGTAAGATTTCAGTGAGAATTACAAAATGGGTGAAGTTTCCCTGAAGGTTAAGAATGACACAGAAATAAGCTTTATGAAATCAAGCAGGCAAGGCTTTTAGAAATGAATCAAATTGTAGCTGTAATAGCTGAGGGACTTCTCCATTAACGTGGAAAATTCTATGAGCAGAGATGTTTCCTCAATTTTGTTTGATAAAAGCCTCCACTTTTGTTGTCAGAGGAGAAAGCAGTAAGGTGATGGCTGGAATAACCTATAAAAGCTAAGAGTGACTAAAAGACCCTGGCCAGATGGAGTGTGATTAAATGGACATTACAGAATGGAAATTATCGGTTCTGAAACAGTGGAGAAGGAATATTTAGAAAACAGGGGCATTACAATAGGTGTTAAGCTTCTGTAAAAAAAGAAAGCCCCCAAATACAAGGGCTTAAATAATATAGAAGTTCATTTCTTCTTCTGAAGGTGAGTGGTGGAGATTTGGTGGGGCAGCGCTCCTGTCTGCAGTTAGTCAGGCAGTGCTCCTCTTATCCCTATGGTGTTGTCCCCAACGAATTATCTGAAATTGGATCAAACTAGAAGGAGAAAGTGCAGAGATGGAGGGCAAGCAATTTCTTTTTAAGCAAATAATGTAGAAGTTGCACATATTTCTTCCATTTCCATTCCATTGGTGAGAACGAATCATATGGCCATAATGAATCATGTGACCTTACCATGGAAGGGAGGCTGGGAAGTTGAGACTCTAGATAGACATCCATGTGTCCAGCTAAAATTCCAGTATTAGGTAAAAAAAGAAGAAAGGACTTTTGGTGGCTACTGGCAATCTGTCACATCAAACTAATCCCTATATAGGGAATAAGTCTCTTGAAAAGTATGAAAATACAGGTCAGTGGGGTCTTACCCCAAGAGCCGAAAGCTATCTTTGTGACTTGGGGGCCAAAAGGCAAGTTTCTGAAGTCTGGTCTAATAACACAAATGGAGCCTATTAGTTACCACCATGAAAATCCGACTATTTTAAAAATTGTTCTCTCCTTCCTCTTTATCCCCTAGGATTCTGTTTGAAAGTGTCTAACATTTTCCTTGCCTTTCTAAAAGGGGCAGTCTAGGCTCTCTATTTTAATACCCTGAAAGATTATCTCTGCTTAAGGATATCCTCAAATCCCAATTCTTTTGTTCTCTCCAGAACCTTTTTCCTTGTTTCCCCTCACAAAGTAACACAAGGCAAACTCTCTCCGAAAGGGGCCAAACAGCCTTAGTTCTCTCCTTCTGTCATTTAGAACTCCCCAGGTAGCAAGTGATAACTTAAAAAAAAAAAGCTTATATAAAGATTATAATTTATTGGCTTATGTAATTTACAAGTTCAAGGACAGACTATAAGCACACCTTGATCCACAGGTTTAAATTTATGTCATCAGGATATTGTCTCACTCTCTATGTCTCTCAATGCTACTTTTCTGGGTGTTGGCTTACTTCTTCAGCAAGCTCTCTTGCATGGCAGACTCTAACATCATCAGACCTTCATCTTCACTGCCTTAATTCTAGCACAAAAAGCGAATGTCCCCCTTTCTCATCAGCTCAAGGAAAGGTACTCAAGATTGTACATCATTAGCTCTGATAGGATGACTGACTCATCTGAGAATCAATCTATCTGACTGTAGAATTGACTGATTTTAATGGCCAGGACCACGCCATAGACCCACATCCAGAGCAAAGTGTTAAGTAAGCACCACACAAAAATAGTAGAAAGGAATATCAGGATGCTTAGCAGAAGGGAGTATGGATGCTCACAACAAAATAACAACAAATGTCCACTACACATCCGTAATCCTATAGTGTTGAGACATTCAAACTAGTCTTAGGATGACTCTTACGTACTTGCCTTTCAGTAAGGATATCCTCTAAATCCCTTTAAACTACTTAGTTTCCCTGAATCGTCTTCTAGCAAATGTTTGTGGTTATAATGTTAACATGTCCTTTTACCTTGAGGGCAGACATATGTCTTTCCACTAGTACCTACTGACCATGAGTTACATCACAGTATTACCATTTTGCAATTGCAACTCCTTGTAGTTTTAATTTTACAGCTCACTTTTGTTTTTTGTAACTTTATGCCATATTTTATTTCTAGTGCAAAGGAATTATTTTTTTTTTAAATTTAACAACCCCCTTTAAGATAATGGGGGATACCAAGATTAGGGCATCTATAGCAAGCATGGTTTGTAAAGGATTTCAGGAGAGAAAATTTTATTTATTTCTTAAAAATTATAATGAGTATCTCCCAGATTCAGAACAGGTCGGTCCTATTAATTAGTGGTTATACACCCTGGGATATTCTCTAAATCTTGGAATAGACAAGACATTTGCCACAGTAAGAGCAAGACCTTGTTCACATTAATGAGGACTAAGAAGGGAGCAGGGAATCTAGTTTTACCATTGTTCTCTTGGAACGAGCTAGATTAGTTGGGGCTTGCACAATCTAGTGTGTGGTGAGGTGGTTATACACAAAGACTCTGAAACACATCTGGGTTGGAACCCTAGCTATACCATTTATTACCTATCTAATCTTAGGTAAATTATTTAATTTCACCATTCCTTGGTTTCTTCATCTATAAAATGAAAATAATGATAGTATTGACCTCACAGAGTTGATGTGATGCTTATATGAGTTAATACGTAGAAAATGCTTAGAACAGTGTATGAACAATGAAAGTAATATAAGAGCTATATAAACACTTGCTAAGAGCCGTTAGAGATTATATTTTTAAATGAACATTCATATACAAATCTTCAATGAAAAAATCAAGAGAAGTATTATTCAGTAGCCCGTTCCTTGAAAAGACAACCAAAACACAAAACCCACATTTTCTTTTTTATGAATCCACTTAAATTATTCACATCTGAGTAAGAGAGAGGGAATGACGTACTAATGGAAAAACAGGCTAATAAGCCTAACTTAGTTTCATATTCAAGGGGTGGAACAATTTATGGGAAAGCTCTCAAAACTTCTAAATGCTGCAATCAAATCATTATACGGAGAAAGCTACAAAATCAAATTCCAAACAATGAAAACATTAGTTTCGTAAGGAACAGTTCCAATCATCTGGCATTCATATGTTGTTTGTTGATGTGGTGACTGTACAGACATAATGACCCAATACCACCTCTAGGCAAGAAGCTTTCATGAAGGAAGTTTACCTTGGCCCCTTGTAGCTGGTTAATATTATCAGGAGAGCCTTTTTACTTTTGCACTGCTAATATTTCAGATTTGTACCTCTTTTTCAAGACAACACAAGAAAAGCTTCAAATATATTTGTAGAGTGCAAGGGAGTGAGCATAAAGCGATTTCACTGTCTCAGAAATCTTCAAGGCAATTTTTTTAGAGGTTCATTGTTACATAGGTTAGATACAGTCTTAATGATAATTACCTATTCTAAATGGATTTAAATTAAATCTGGACAATTCTTTTATAACACTGAAAAATGGATTTAAAATAAAAATTAGAACACAGTAATGTTATTTCATTTTTCTTTGAATGAACTGCCAGTTTTGTTAGCATATTATCTTTTTTCTTTAATATGGAGCTTGATCTACAGTTAAGTTTCCTTCACTCATTTCAAATTAATTCATCCAACAAATATTTACTGAGTCTCTACTAAGTACCAGGTGCTGAGTTAGAACTATTTAATATTTTTAAAAAGACTGTGTTTTAAGAAATAGGAAGAGGCAATGTTAAGAAAATGGCAGATTTATATAAACTGCTAACAGCAGGAGAAATTTGTTAAAAAAGATAGCATAAGATGTAAAGAAAGTTGGAAGACAAAAGAGAGAAGTGCAAGAAAATTAAAAATGTACTGTAAATAAAATCTGCATTGGATCGATTAAAGAGATAAAATGCTGTGGATAATAGAACCAGTAATGTGAATTTTAAACTTTACAAACTCTCCTAAAATGCAGGTGAAAATAGCAAACAGATAAAAATCATAAGAGAGTAATTGAATGGAGAACAGAAAACAGAAAAAATGTATGAATAGGCTGTTATTGAAGGAGACAAAAACTAAATTGAGACAACAATTAAAAATATAGTAGAGAAAAACTTTCCTGAACTATATGAAGACTTATTTTTGTAGATTTGAAGGGGTTCCTAGGTGACAACATAGTTTTCTTTCTTTTTTTTTGAAGAGAACAGAAAACATTAAAAGATATGCAAATATTAAAATACATACCACCCATGAAGTCTTGTTGAAAAATGCAAAGATTAGCCCAAGTGACTTGAGTTGTGTACCAAGATGAGAGCTTTTAAGAATTATTATTAAAAAGAAGAATAAAATAATTTAATTAGCCAAGCATTCAGTTTAGCTAAAGGTCAGACACTGCAGTTGAGTTAGGAGTGCAAAGGGTTTATTGGGAAATAACACCCGCGAAAGGAAAAGATAGAGAACCAGAATGGAGCAGAGGGCACCATCAGATCCTGACGCAGGACAGAAAACATCTCTCCCAGTCCAATATGGAGCTTGGGAGCAGAGATGGCCTATTAGAGGAGTTCCTCATTGGACAAAAATGGCGAGTCCGTTATACCACCACCTGGTTTAGTCATTGGCCATGATCTACCCTGAGAAGAGCATAATCTTGGCTATCTCCACTTTGCTCAGTCTTTGGCTGGGGGAATGCCTAAAGAAGACTGTGGCCCCAGCTCAAAAGCTGCAGAAGACCCTGAAGGTGCTAAAAGTTGTGGACTATCAGCTAATCATGACCTTTTCAGCTATCCAGTAAGTTCTTTTTTGAAAGGGGATCTGAGTGGCACATCTCCATGTCTACCATAATCCACCCCTCATTCCATGTGAATCCATTCCTCCAAACTTGTTAATATAACAATACCTCGAGATATATGGTCATTCATTCATGTATCCACTGTGTTAGCACTGGGTCCCTGCTGACAAAGGCAGGCTCAGTATTTTATCTTGTACAGAGGAGCACCAATTCCTCGTCTTCCTTCTCCTTACCAGTTGGAAGAATTATGGAAGGGGGAAGATCATGTTCATTCAAGTTCATCTTGGAGTAGATTATGATACTCAATTTAACACTTGCCAAAACCTGTCTCTAACGGGTGAGATCCATGTTCTCTTAAGTTCAAATTTCTACAGGTCAGTGTGTATCTCTCTTTGGGAAGAAGTCCAGTTATTGTTGTTAATCTTTCAGAAACCTAAAGTCCCAGAAATGGGTTTTAAAGATAGCTTTTCCCATTCCTTCCTTTCCAAATATCTCCAGGAAATGGGAGATAAATGAACCTCCTCAGCAAATTCTATTGCTTCCTTCCTTCTGATCTCCCCGTATCTTCCCAGGGGTTTTTAAGTGTTCTGCATTACTGATTTAAACTCATTACACTCCATTTGTACTCTACAAATAGCAGTGACTTTTGAGAGGCCAACTCATCTCTGCATAGTAATCCTCCCAAGGTTGTGACCACTGTCTTACACTGAATTGGTTCCTATTCTAGAGTTTGGAAATCCTTCCATGGTGCAGACATGAGGTACTTGAGGGTTCCTATCAATCTCCACACTTAGTGGGTATGAATCTCAGTCAACAAACTTGGATATGCAAGAAATAGTTTTCTGTATTTCAGATAAAATTTTTACCCTAGCTTCTCCATTGCTCAAGGTTGACGGAAAAAGTTTTCTTCCATTCTTAGAGATTTAATTACCCACCTCCCCAGCCCGGGCAACATTCCAGCATTTTATACAGTGGCAACATGTTGGAGAGGGCCCATCTGGCACTGGTCCTTACAAGTTACCTTTGAGACTTCCTTTGTCCAAGTGATTGCTGCTATGCCACCCATGGGACACAAGCATCTGCTGCTAAGCTATTCTATGGTTCCATCTACCTAACAGTCATTTCTTCTCTGGGGCCTTGTTGCCTCCCCAACAGCACTGTGAAGAAGCAGGGTCGAGATACCCTGTGCTCTCTGGACACACAGAGCTCTCTGTCCCTCTTGCACTCCAGGAGTTTCTGTTCCTAGTCTGGGTAAATTGTTTTTCTTTCACATCCATTCCTACTATTTCATTTACGTCTGCAAATCCCCTTCTCCTAAGACCTTAGGCTTTCTGTAAAGATTTTGGGCTCTTCTATTTTCTGTCCTAGAATGTACTTGCTTGAACAATGAGCACAGAGCATATTCCTATTCAATAGTATGAAAGGGGAAGGTGGAAATACAGGGAGAAGAAAGCATGGATTAAAAATTTCAAAGTATAGTCTGATAATGTAGTTATTAAACCCCACTAAAGACAGAAGAAACTATATACTACTGCTTACAGAAGTATATTTTGTAGCTATATAGAATTAGGATGCTAGCCATGGGAAATCACAGGCTTTGTACACAGAAATAAACTATTGACTTGTTTATTATAACATTAATAATTAGGACATGTTTATAGTGAGTGCCTTGTTTTTACATAGGAGTACAATCATTTTCTGCTCTTAGGTGTTATAGTGTCAATACGTGGTAAATCACAATAGCAGCCCCCAGAGGACCTGATGGCTGAACATTATTCCGTGTTAGTTTGTTTTAGAAATATTATTGCATGGATAGATACAAATCATTTCACTTGCATTTAAAAATACATTACTGAGGTATAATTTACAAGCAACAAATTGCATCTACCTTAAATATTCAGTTCAAGGAGACTGGAGAATTACAGACACCATGTAACCGTCATACACAGCTCACTCCAGAAAATTCCCTGCTGTGTCTTTTCGGTCAATCCTCACCCCATAGTCAACCACTCTTCTGTGTTCTATCAACATAGATAGGTTTTACCTGTTCTAGAACTTCATATAACTGAAATCATATAGTATGCGCTATTTTGTGTCTGTCTTCTTTTGCTCAATATGTTTTTGAGCTTCATCCATGTTGTTGTGCATATCAATAGTTTGTTCCTTTTATTGCTGACTAGTATTCCTTTCATGTCTTCAAAAAAAAAAATTACCTTTGGAAATCATTCTGCCTCTGCTTCTGGCAGAGTGTATGCTGGTCTCTGAGAAATGCAAGGGTGTATGTGTGTGTGTGTGAGTGTATGTGTGTGTGTCAGAGCCATTTGGTTAAATGTAATCAGTACCTTCCTTGACAGAGTTTGTGTAAAGGTGTACCATCTCTAATTTGCCTGCTTTTGACAAGTTCCCACTCCAGAGGGAAATACGTCTGAACCTTTCCTTTTCTCTGATTAATCCACAATCTAGACCACAGGATGTCATTGAAACCCTGAGATTATATTCAAAATGCTTATGAATATATATATAAATTAAGCCAAGTAACAAATAACCAAAACCAAACCAAACTCAGTGCCGTCGAGTCGATGCCGACTCATAGCGACCCTATAGGACAGAGTAGAACTGCCCCATAAGGTTTCCAAGGAGCAGCTAGTGGATTTGAACTGCCAACCTTTTGGTTAGCAGCCAAGTTCTTAACCACTGCACCACCACGGCTCCAAGTAACAAATAGATTCCCAAAATTTAGTGGCTCAAAGAAGAAGAATTTCTTTTTCACATAAAAGTCCAGAGTGGCTATTTAGCTCAGCAGAGATGTTCTCTGTCACATGGACACTTAGGAATCAGGGCTTATGCCTGACTGTCATCTTCAGCCCATGTTTTCCAAGGTTGGTGAGGGCATTGCCATCCCAGTCAGCCAGGAGGAACAAAGGGTATGGAGGAGTGTGGGAAGATTTTATAGGTATGCCTAGAATTGACAGAAGACACTTGTGCTCACATTCTACTGGAGAAGACACAGTTACAGGATCTCAACTAACTGAAGAGAGGCTGGGAAATCCAGTCCAGCTGGTGCCCAAGAAGGAGAGAATGGATATTGTAGCTAGAGGCCTTTCTGTAGAATGCATAGACTATGTATACTCTATATGTATCAGAGAGCAGTTTCATAGCTTTGATTAGGTTCTCAAAGTGGTTTATACCCAAAATTTTCAAAGCCTCCTATTACAGAACCACTAACACTGCTGCTTCCACCTTGCTCTAAAAAGCATAAAAGGTCATCAAGGCAAAACTACAGAAATGACATCAAGTACGCATGATATAGGAAAACTCTCTGCCCCACCTTTGCACAGAGTACTACAATACAATTCATATTTTCTGGAATAATCATGGAAGGACTTGAGGCAGAAATCTTATCAGCTACTAGATCTCACAAGAATCCAGCATATTAGAACCAGCCATATTTTATTTGAAAGAAAGGAGCAGACTCTTTTACAGTTTGTGGTTTTTGTACCTTGTATAAGAAATTCGTTTCTACCTCAAACTGATGAAGTTATTCTAAAAATACAAAAGTTTTACTTTGTGAATTTAGGTCTTTACTTCATTAAGAATTTACTTCTGTTTATGTTGTGAGGTATGGATCCTATGATATTATATTTTCGTATGTAGAGTGCCAAATATCTCAGCATCATTTACTAAGCAGAACATCTTTGATGCACTGATTTGCATTGATTCATCTGTCATTGATATGTGGCTGTGTTTCTGAATCTTCTGTTCTTTAATTAGGGTATTTATCAGTCATTGCGCCAATACCACATTATTTCGATTTGTGAAACTTAGAAGATCTTGATATCTGAAAAAAAATTTTCTTTCCTTGTGTTTCTTCAGAATTCTCTTAATTATTCTTAGCCTCTTACACTTCCACATGAATTTTAGAATCATCTTGTCCAAATCTATGAAAAACTATGTTGCAATTTTTAGTAGCGTGCATTGTGTATATGGAGTCTTGTCATCCATGAACATGGTCTATCTATCCATTTATTTAGGACTTCAATACAGTTTTATAATTTTTTTTAAAAAAGGTACTATACCTTTATTTTGTTCTGAGTTATAATAAATATTTGTTGCTATTATGAATGGGACATTGTAAAAATTATTATCTCTAATGGGCTGTGCTAAACTCTCTTATGGGAGCTAATAATTTATTAGATTTCCTTGGATTTTTTATGTAGACAATTATATCATCTGTAAATCATATTTTTCTTGTTTTCTAACTCTTATGCCTTTTAATTTTGTTTTCTTTTCTTATTAACTTGGCAAAGGACTTTTAGCAGAATACTGAGTAGAAATAGTAAAAGTCATCCTTGTTTGGCTCCTAAATTTAAAACAAATATTTCTAATGAATTAACATTGAGAATAATGCTTCTTGAATTAGGTTGTTGGTAGCAACTCTTTATTACGTATAGGAAATTTCTCCCTATTCTTAGTTTGCTAAGAATTTTTAAAAAACATAAATGAGTGGTGAATTGTTTTACATTTTCTAATATTAAATCATCCTTGCATTCATGTTATCAATCTGATGTGCTAAACACATTGTTGAACTTGGTTTGATAATATTGTATATAAGATTTTTTTTTTCTTATGAAATTGGCCTATACTTTTCATTTTTCTGTATTTGTGCTATTTTGGTATCAAAATTTTATTAGCTCATAAAACGATTGGGATATTTTCTTTCTTTTTCTATTCTTTGAAATCATTTGAATAGAGGTTATCTGTGTAAATCATGCCTGCTAAACTTTTGACCCTTTTTGTAGGTAGATTTTGAAATACAAATTAAATTTATTTACTAGTTACAAGTACATTTGTGTTCTTTATTTTTTTCTTTAATCAATAAATTTTTGTAACATACATTTTACTAAAAAAGTTCATTTAAGTTTTCAAATGTTCACAATATTTCTTAGTATTAAGAAAACTCTACTGAAACTATAATTATAATCTTCTCATTCATAATTTGTTTCTTTTCTGTTTTTTCATTACGAGTCTTACCAGAAATTTAAGTATCTTATTATTGTTTTATGGAACTAATTTTTTGTGTTGTTGATCCTTTCTATATTTCTTTGTATTCAAGTCTATTTTTAGCTCTAAAATTATATAAATATTACATATAATATATATTACCTATCTACCTACCTACCTACCTATCTATCTATTTATCGATCTATCTTAAACAAGTTGCTATTGAGTCAATTCCAACTCATGGCAACCCCATGTGTTTCAAAGTAGAACTGTGCTCCACAGGGTTTTTAATGGCTATGATGTTTTGAAGGTAGATTGCCAAGCCTTTCTTCTGAGGTGGGTGGATTTGAACTACCAACCTTTCAGTTAGTAGCTGAACGCTTAACCATTTACACCACCCGGGGGGATATAGAAAATACATATATTTAACACATATTTAATATGTATAACATATATTTAATATGTATATATATACAGATATCTCATACACATTTTTTTCTTTCTTTTTTTTTTCTTAGTGCTAAGCCTTTTACTTAGGTGAGAGAGACTGTAGAGGACAGATAACCCATGATCTAGTCTATTTATTATTATTATCTAATTAATCTATTTTATCAGATTATTTATGCAGATATATGTGATAAGAAAAAAGTGATCTTGGAATCACTGTTTAGAGCTTTCATTTCATTGCAGCCTAGCCTTCATACAACAGCAGCTGCACACGGAATCCTAACTTGTACTCGTCATTCCTGGAGTCTCCCTATGCCACTTCTACCCTGAAGAGTTATTTTTTTACTAAATTGGGCTGCCACACCCACCTCTGCCAGTGGCCTTTCAAAATAGAAAGGTTTTCTAAGGAGAATCCTTTCTTTCTAGCCAAGGGGAAAAACACCAGAGAGGCACAAATACCCCTTATTAAGAAGGAAGAAACCTATATGCCCAGGGACATCTAAAAAACTTCCAAATAGACTGAATTCCCTCAGGGTATTGTTTCACTAAACTGTACAGTTTGAATCAGTCTCTATGTTAATGAACTAGAGGGAAAGTTTCCAACAGATCTTTCTGCTGATAGTTTTGATTACTCTCTAGTAGAAAATTTCAAAGACCATTGCCAGACAGAAGGGAAAGTAGGGAGGAAGAGAGAACTGGTATGACCAGCAAACTCTTTTGAATAAATAGGGCCAAAGGCAGTGACAGTCAATTTTTCAATCCTAAATGCTTCTAAAATTATAATCCTTAACCACTAGATAAAATCAATAATCTGACAAAGTTTATAGTATCCTTTAAAATACTAATGTAAATTCCACTTGAAATAGCCCTCATCAAAATTTCTCTTTATTTTGCTGAGAATATTTTTTGTCATGTTTGACAGCACCAGCTGTCTTTGGGTTTGGTTTTTGGCTCTGCTGAAGTCATTTGAAGAAACAAATCTAGAGCAACATTGCTTGGTGGAGGATAAGAGATGATGGTTAGGACAGAAAGCACTAGGATGACTAGCCAAGAAAGGGAATAAATCTGAACGGCGAGATGGCTCCAGACAGGTAAAACCATTAAAGAAAGCAAACCAAGGTGCTCTTCTTCATCTCTACTGAAACAACATCATCCATGTTAATGTTTTTAGAAACCCTTTCAAATGCATTATTTTACTTTAATTAAGAAAACTTGGAGGTCTATAAAATAGTATTATTATCCCATTTTACAGATGAGGAAACTGGCTCACTGACAACATAATACTGGTTTTGATGAATTAATCTATGTACTGAACTGGATTATGCATTATATGTCATTTTCTCTCTCCGTTTACCCTGAAGACACAACCTGTATCTGATTTTTAAGTTATTGACCGAAAGTTGGCTACAGAAGCATCCTCATTCAGGACAGGTCAGCACTTGTCAGGAAGACAGGTCTGTCCAGGCAGACCTTGTAGTTTGTTATCCATTTCATTTTAGGCAACGGTAGACCAAATAGAGGAAATAAAGTGTTTTAGAGCAAATAGAATAGGAGCCCTGGTGGTGCAGTGGTTAAGAGATGATCTGTTAACCAAAAGGTCAGCAGTTCAAATCCATCAACTGCTCCTTGGAAACCCTACGGGCAGTTCCGTTCTGTTCTATAGGATCGCTGTGAGGTGGAATTGACTCGAGGCAACGGGTTTGGGTTTTTTTTTTTTGGAACTTAGAACACTTGAATACAGATGTCTTGTATGGACAGAATTCCTCATTTGATGTTAGAAGGGACCAGAGTAGTTAAGGCAGTTAATATACATAGTTGAAGCAGAAGCAGCTGTATTCCTTAACAAGAGACAAAATCATTATATTAGAAAATATTCAAGCTGAGGAGTAGGCAAGAAACTCATCCACACTTTACCTTTTATTTATGGGGAAAGGCTAAACATTCAAATAATTAAATTTTGAAATATTCTTTTTACTAGATATGGAAATACTGGTATTGAAAACCCTAACAGTAAGTAAAAAGAGAGTGTAATAAGGGGGAGACAGGAAAATGGGTTAGGCGATTTTTCTGAATTGGGTAGTACTATGGTTAAAAATGAAAACCCCTTTCGGTACATTTTTCTTTTCTTATATTGTTATTATACTTATATTTTATAGTGAACATTTTCCTAGTCATCCCGATACAATATTTCTTAGAATTTCAAAATCGATCCCTCCCATTATTTGTGAGACAGGAGAGTGGCTTTATATTCATAGGTGTATGTATTTCCGCATGCTGTACATGAGCACGTTAGCACTGTATATACATTAACATTTGCAATTTTTCACTTTAAAAAAAAAATAAGTCATAAACTGGTAGAAAAGATGGATAAGCTGAGTCATTTAAAGCTGATTAAAAAAGAGGGACGGGACAGAGTGTTTAAAAAAGGAAACAGCTTTAAGGTAGTTATAGACTTGCGCCAGGGCGCAGCCTCGAAAACTACAGGGCGAGCTCGGTCAAGGTTCTAAGCAGTCACTGGCAGGAGATGGTCATGGTTCCTTCAAAGCATACCTCACTGGAGGCTTGAAAACTTTCCATCTCCTTCAAGAAGTCTTGCCCTCCCCGCCCACTGCGGTTTACAAGTGACCTTTTCCTTCTGCGAAGCCCAAGATTATCCAGTCACCACCACCAGTGCAGCCCTCCCTCGTTGTCCTGCAGACTGCCGTCTTGCCCTCCTTCCTATACGTGGTTTCTGATGAGGGTCTAGGCCAGAGCTCACTAAACTTTTACTCCTAAGAGGCTACTTTTGATATGTGGCGGCCTTAGCGGCCGGGCAAGACAGAGAATTTCGAACACTCCGAAAATCCTGGGAAGCCCGGGGGTGGGAGGTGGGTGGCGGTGGCGTGGCTGGAGAGCCCCCGAAGGGCTGGGTGTTTTTATAGACCTGGGCAAATCCTGGTGGCTGCACTCTCGTGAGAACAATCCCCGGGCCTTCGTCCCGCGCCGCTCCCGCCCACACCTCCAGGTGTGCATTCTCCGCCCTTAATTACTCTTACTAAAATTGATTGTTTGCACTTCCAAAGTTACACTGGGCAAGCAGAAGGGAAGTTTAGAATCATGGATATGGGGAACTAGGGGAGCAGAGACATACTTGCTATGATCTGCAGATCCAGTAAATGGAAAAATCAGAAATAGCAATGTATACACCTTTCTAGAAGCCAAGTCGACTGACTCTTCGTTCTTTGCAGCCTCCACTTAAAGGCTGCGCTGGGAAGAATCTTTTGTGCCTTTCCAAAACTTTAGAAACTGAACTACCAGAGAGAGGCCCTACTTTGGGAGCTTTGCGGCCCCGCGATGTTTCCCAGAGCTTTTCAAGTGGGAAGAGAAGAGCGAGAAAATGAAAATGCAACGTGCTGGGGAGCTCATCGGAGTTCGGGTGGCCGTCGGGCACCGAGGTGAGCGCTGGAAGGGATGTAGTAGGGGTGTCTGACACAGGAGCAGAAGCAGGGCGGGGGTAGGTTAGATAATGAATGGTAGGCGAAGGAGACAGGCTCCCTAGACCCGCGGCCGCGGCGGGAAGTTTAGCAAATGAATGGGGGGTGGTGGTGGCGCCATACAAGCTGAGGGGACGTGCTGGGTTTGGGGGTCTAGGGGTGCGAGAGGAGCTGTCTACCGCAACAGCTACGTAGAGCGAGCGGAGAAGAAAGAAGGCGGAGGAAGAAAGGAGCCTGGCGTCCGCGCTACTTCTTGGCCCTCCCTCGCCGCCCCCTCCCCCGCTGCCCTGTGATCGCGCCAAAGCCTGGGCAGTTGGGCCCGAGCGGCGGCGGCGGCTGACGACTCTCCTGTACCCCTGCGGAGCGCTGGCGGGATCTTGGGCGACCCGAGCCCCAGCGCCGTGGAGCCCTCCTGGCTGTGCGCGGATCCCCGGCAGTGTAGGCGCAGAGGGCGGTCCCGCTGCGGGCCGCTGACTGGCGGCGCAACCGGAGACCAGCCCCGAGGTGGCGGGAACCGAACGCGCGGTGCGCGCGGCCTCGGGAGCGCAGGTAAAGGGGCGGGCGCGGCGCGGGGCGGAAGGACAGTCCCCAGTGCCGAGCCACTGGCCGGGGCGTCTGCTCCGCCGCTAAACGGCGCGCTCGGATCGTTCTGCCCCCTCGGCATTCCGGCTTTGTGGCGAGTGCGCGCGTGTGTGTGTGTGAGTGTGTGCGCGCGCTGGCCTGTCTGTGTTGGCTGTGGGTGGGTGTGCGTGCGTGCGTACGAGCCGGCCTGCAGGAGGCGAGGCTCTCCTAGCCTCCCTTACCAACCAGTTGACGGAGCCCGGGGAGGGAAGTTGCAGCAGCCCGGGCCGCCGGCCTTACGGTCCCCTGGCCAGGTCAGTGCGCTCCGGGGCCCTCGCTGCGCGCAGCGTCCGCGGCCCAGTGCCGCCAAAGTGACACGTTGAAGGCTCCCGGTTACCTGGGGTCTGGGTGGGAGCACGAGAAGGCTTGCTGGGGGTGCTCAAAATCCCCCCCCCCCACCGCGTCCCGGTGGGCATAGACGACCGGGTGGTCCCTGCGCCTTGAGGCGCGGGGCTCCGCTACCACTAGTTTCTCACAGACGATTCAGTCCCTCCTAGGCTGAAGACTTTTGACTTAACTTTCTGTCCAGCTAACAAACATGCTTAGCAGGTAACAACTGGAATATGTAAGGCAAGGGAGGGACCTGACTTTCAGTTGGTGGTTTTGAAATCGACGGGTTCGTTTGGTTTGTGTAGGACTAGTTTGTTGTAAATGGATTTAAAGTTTATTCTTGTTTTTCTTTGCTGCCATTTGGCCTTTGATGTGTAGGAGTGACGGCATCCAGGAGTTGCTGCCTTGCAGACTGGGGCCTGAGACTGTTGCTCGCTGCTGCTGCTCCTTCTTTTCTTTTACTTTCTGTCGAGATCTATGGGTTTTTCATAAATGTGGGTTTCCAGTGAGTGCTAGCTTGTTACAGTTTCACTATGAATGCATTTTTTCCCGGGATACATATTTGCAAACGTGAATATTGAAAGTATGTAACTGTAGTTATTCGGTCAAAATCCTCTATTCCTTCGGGCTCTAACAGTCTGTGTTTTTCATTATTTGCGTGAAGAGTCTTTTGCCCAGCGTTAAGCATAACTGTGAAGAGAAAGGTCTGTGATTCAGAGCCTGCGATTCTGGTGAAAGGGAGACTCTGCACTCGGAAAAGTCTGCTAAGTTCTTGTAAGAAGCTATTCCCTTGTCAGAGGGGAAAGTGATCCCCCAAGGAAAAAGGGTGTATATAAGAGTTATGGTTGTTTGGATCAAACTACAATTTAAATTGTGTATTAAAAAAAAAACCCACGGATATAATATCACCTAGTTGTTTCTGCTCTTCATTCTCCAAATCAGGGTAGGAGTGAGCATATTTGGCCCAAATGCAAATTAGGAATAATGATCAGCATTGTAAGTATCTTAAGGCTGCATTTCTCATGATACAGCCTAATTTAAGGATAAAGGAAACAAGTAGAGAGCAAGGGAATCGGTAGCGTGAATTGGAAAGGCTGGGACTGAGGAATGAGGGGGAGGCCTGAGTTGTCGTCACTGGAGTTCGTGAGCAGTGAGACCTTAGCCAGGCAGGTCAGCCAGTCCTGCTCAGTCTTGGTTTCCTCATCTGGAAAACGGAAGGGTTTGATGATTTTCATTGTTCTTTGTAACCCCACAAATATCTAGAAACTGGTGGGTGGTTATCCCATGTTAGAACAGTAGGAAGAGAGTATAGGGAAATGTGAAAAGTTTGGTCAGAGAGGGAAGTGAGGGCAGGCAGGCCAAGAAGATGGAAGAAAACCAGTAGTAGAGGATGTCTGGAAAGGAAAGAGCCTTGAGCTGGCAGTTGATTTTTTCCCCACTTTTCTTTCACTTGCTTTTCTTTCTTTCCTCTTCCGGGAAGGCATCAATAATATTTTCCCCCTTCACATCAGTCTTCCATTACTTTTATTATTTAAAGTGTATGAGCCTGCTTTGCCTTAAAATCGATATGAAGTCAAGGTCATCCTGTCGTCTGACCTCTTCTAGGTATCACCTAATCAACTACTTTTTTACATCACCGCCTCTCAGGGGCTCAGCTGCTGCCCAGTGTTGTGGGTACTCAGTGTGGGTATCAGTATCCCTGTTAACGATGGGGGATGGGGGGGGTAACAGAGATGAGCACTGTGAGTGGCAGCCCTTTCAACAACTTGCATTTTGAAACTTCTGTTTTTATTTGAAGCTAATAGTTTCCAAAACATACTTTGATTCCCCCCCCTCCCCCCAGTTATACCATAGACTTTTCAAGTTTTTCCTGAAATCTGTTCTCACTGCTAGAACTGCTGGAAGATTCAAAGAAAGTAAACATGTCACTTGCTACATCTTTTTGATACACAATGGCATTCAGTCTGAAATTCAGCCAAGAATCCTTTTTCAAATGCTTAGTAAGGAAAGTTGCAATCTGGGTAGACTACACTGTATCATTTGCACAGGGCAGCTCCAAGTGTTCAGCAAGTGACAAGACTTTTGAAATTTAGTTCGAGGTCAAGATTTTAATATCTGTGGTTGATGTGTGGCCTGCCTGCCTTTTCTTTAAATTTTTTTTTTTTTTGTGTGTGTGTGTTAAAATGCATACATAATTGAGGAATGTGATTTATTTTAAAAGTGAAGTGTGATGTAATAAAAAGTTGAACATAAGCGGTTAAAGTCTGAAGGTCTGCTCTGCCTTGTTAAGTCAGCATCATACTACTGTTTAGTTTCTTATTTTGACATTTCATGTTACCAAAAAAGTCCCTAGAGTGTTATTATTTAGCTATATCATGAAGAATTTTTATGGATATCCTGGAAACTTTTAGGAAAAGGAGGAAATTCTAATTCAATAAGCAATTGTTGAATTTCTTCCACGTGGGAGATTCAAGGATGATGGGAAGGAGGCTTTAGAAAGTCCGCGTGAGTCCCTGAGTGGTGCAAATGGTTAATGTGCTTGGCTGCTAACCAAAAGGTTGGAAATTTGAGTCCCTCCAGAGGTGCCTCGGAAGAAATGTCTGGTAATCTATGTCTGAAAAATCAGCCATTGAAAACCTATGGAGTACAGTTCTACTGTGACACACACATGAGGTCCCCATGAGTTGGAATCTACTCGATGACAACTGCTTAGAAAGAGCTGCAGTGCAGGGGGAAAAGATGTAACAAACTTCAGTGTATACCAGTTATATAGCGTTGGGTGGTAGCTCCAGAATCCAAGGAACCTGGCATGCCAGAGAATGGAAAATTAAATTCTGACTCTGGGAAAGACTTCATAAAAGGGGCTTGAAGGATGAAAGTGATGCATTTTTTAAAAGATGAATGGCCGCGTGTGAAAACCTAAGCTCCTGAAGAGGATGTGGCCAGAGTCCAAGGTGATGAAGCTGGAAAGGTACAAGGCGGCAAATTATGGGAAGCTTTTGGATGTTATTTTAAGGACTTGTGCTACCTGGGGGAGGGAGGAGAAGTATTGTTTAACCCTGAGATTCAGGAAGGCACTGAATAACACATATTTTGAGGTATTGTGATGGGTGAAGTGGTTGAGGGACAACTGGGTTTTTGTTCCATTACACTCTCTAGTAATTTACTGCTAGTGAGTTTTAGGTAACTTCTACCAGATTGTCCAGATTATATGAAAGCTGAAGAATCAACTGATATGTAGTTTCTTTCCATATTCCTCCCCCCTTCAACTTAATGGGGCTCCATGCACTTTTGAGAAATTTAACTTAGCCAAAAATTAATGATGCTGTTGTGGTATCTGGCCTTGTGAGGCCTTTTGAGCATGTGGGTTAAAACCACTCTCCAGTTGCAGTGCTGACCAAGGTAATATTTTGGTGGTGGTGGTCTCTTATGGGAAGAGCCTGCTAGTTAATGCTAATTTAAACGTGACTCCTCTGGCAACTGGCATTTTTGACCTTGTTTATGTTATACATGGTATTTAACCTCAGTGATTAAACATTTGCAGCACAGAATAGAAAGAATTATTATTAGTTTGGAAATGGGGTTAATGCCACTGTAAAGGATGAGGGGGGACAATAGGTGAAGGATGTAGGAAGAGAAGGGTATTCTGCGTGCTGCAATGCGGGCTAACACAATGCTGAAGAGCCTTTATTGAATTTAATGTCCAGTAGAATTAGCTTGCTCAGCCCAGTAGAATAATACTTCTTCCAGAACTTTTCTCTGATCATCTACCTTTTCTTTTTTAAATTCCTAGAGCTAAGGTGTTTAGCCCATTATCTCTCAGATAGGGAGACTCTCTGTGGGATGATTTGGGAGAGGTGCTTAGCAGCTCTGTGGGGTCCCTCTCACACCCCTAATACCTCCGTGTCACAGGTGGGATGGGATCTCTTTTTAGCTGCATGTAAAATGTGGAGCTGATTTGGGTAAGTTTTCTAATTGCTCTTGAATTTGGAGATGCTAGGCTACCAAGGAGACAGATAATTAAAAGAGATTAGATTAGCCTCTTTTTACTGTCTTCTGAATACAGTTTGTTTTATCTTCTGCAAGGGAACTTGAGTTTGGCATGTTTAATAAGTTAAGCTAGTTAAGTTGAAGGGACCCAACATTAGCATATTTTATTTTTTAGAAGGATACTTTGGAGCGGGGGAGGATGGAAGGGGTTTTATTTCCATTCCTTGGCATTTTTTCCCCCAGCAGGTTAGCATGATTTCAAAGTAGCATTGTTATTATTATTTTGTCTTGGTGGAGATGTAACAAACGACTGATGAAAATTGTCTTAATACTTTGGTAACTTCTGTTGTCTGATCATTGCTGTAGAAACTTAACCTTGAAGTTCATCTAAAATTCAAATTTGGTTCTGAAATAAAAGAGGACTGTTTCATTGCATGCATGGACTTAGGTTATAATTTATTTTATTTTTGTGGTTCTGTTTTAAAAAAGTGATACAATGACAGGGAAGACTCTTAACTTTAGTCCAGTGCTAAAACAAACCTGTGCAAGGCTGGATTAGGTAGACCAGGCTGTAGTTGTGTTTAAAATGGAGATAAGAGAAAATGATTAAAAAGTAGCTTCTTTCTCTAAAAGAGAAGCAAAATTTGACTAATAACACCTGGCCATAGACCTTTCCTTAAGGGCTCAATGGTTAAGCGCTTGGCTGCTAACCTAAAAGTCTGTGGTTTGAACCCATCAGCTGCTCTGAGGGAGAAAAAACCTGGCGATCTGCTCCCGTAAAGACTACAGCTTAGGAAACCCTATGTGGCAGTTCTACTTTGTCGTATAGTGTTGCCGTGAGTCAACACTGACTCGGGCATACAACAACAACAGTCGTTAGTAAAAGGAAATTTTGTTCGTTATGGCTATCATGTGCGCCTATGCGTCTTAAGGCTAGGGTTCATTATACAAGGAGCTGCTACTATGAACCATTCACTTTTAGCAATTTGTTTTCCTTAATATAAAAACAATGGAGTAAATTTGATTTCATGGAAGTCTGCTGTACTCAGTTTTCTTTCTCTATGCCCAGGTGATTCCCTTTGACCAAATCCTAAGTTGTCTTCATTCTGAAATTCTGCTTTAACAGAAGGATATTGCTGACTTTAGAGGGAGAAATCAGGGGTGGATTACCTAGTATTACTAAGTAAGCACACGTAAGCCTGTGCTTACCTTGCTTATTGGGTAATCCAACGCTGGGAGAAATGATTCAGGAGCAGAGGAAACAAATTCTGGTCAATCCTGGGAGTGTTTAATTGACTGCCTGGTACGTACTTGAGCCCTGGTGGTTCAGTGGTTAAGAGCTACAGCTGCTAACCAAAAGGTCGGCAGTTTTAATCCACCAGCTGCTCCTTGAAAACCCTATGGGGCGGTTCTACTCTGTCCTGTAGGGTCACTATGAGTTGGAATCGACTTGGCAATGGTTTTTTTTTTTTTGGCTACATACCAGGCATTGTGCTAGGTACTAGGGCTACAGGAGTGAGTAAGCAGGATTCCTACCCTGGAGAAAGAGCTCACAGACATATTAACAGGTAATTACAGTCCTGTATCACAAGTGTTGCGAGATAAGCACGTGACACTATGGGCGCATCAAGGAGAGGCACCTGACCCTCAGGAGTGGGGGTAGGGAGTGGAGGAGGTTTCTGGAAAGATTAGGATCTGGAAAAACTCTAGGAGATAATCAGCCTAAAAAAAAAAAAGGGATCAAAGTAAAGGGAATCAAGAGGCTATCTCCAGTTTTGCTCTTGCTGGGTAAGTAAAAATGCCTTTCTACATTATTGTTTCCATTTACTTGTTTATTAATTTAATCCTTTATTTTATTCATTCATTTATTTGTTCCACATTCAGGAGATATTTCTTGAGCCAAAAAAACCCAAACCCGTTGCCATCGAGTTGATTCCAATTCATAGTAACCCTATAGGAGAGAGTAGAACTACCTCATAGGATTTCCAGGGAGCAGCTAGTGGATTCACACTGCCAACTTTTTGGTTAGCAGTCGAGCTCTTGACCACTGTGCCACCAGGGCTCCATTTCTTCAGCACCTACCATGTACTGGGGAACAATAGAAGGAGGTCTCTTCTCTCATGGAGCTTGCATTCTATCATATTACCTTAATAACTGAAGTTCTTTTGAAATGCTTTCGAAATATGTGGCATTATTCTTCAATTTTAGGAGCACTTTCTTCAAAGGGGTCTCAGTGCTTTGAGGTCAATTAGTTTTTTCCTCTGTAAACATCTTGTGGAAGGACACAGAAATGGGTATTCTGAGCTTTGTTTTATAAACTGTAAATGTTTTGCCCAGATTTACCTGTTAGTTGTGAAGTCTACAGACAGACACGGTGGTGTCTTATTTGTAGACCTGACTTGCTTTCATCTCATTATGGATGTTCTTGTTTTTTACCCAACTTGTATTTGAGTTTTCATGTTCAGTTTATGGCTTGCTTCCTAGAATAATCCAAAGCACTCAGTAGAGGTTGCTTAGATTAAGAGATTCAAGTGTTCATGGAAAGTCAGCTCACGCTGTCACGATACTTTGCCTTTTTTTTTTTTTTAAATGCATTTTGCTTGGTCTTGTTTAAGTCACTTAGGGATAGGAACACAGTAGAAAATGTTCCACCCGGAAAAAGGTAGCTATATTCCTGCTGTATCCATCACCTCCCTTTCAAATTTCAATCATTTTATCCATAAAGACATGGGTTTTGTAATGTTTCAAACAATATAGATGTAGTATTGTGAACAGTTTGTGCTTGACTACTGAAACTACTTGAAACTGAAAGGTTGGCAGTTCAAATTCACCCAGTGGCATGTGGAAAAAAGGCCTGGCAATCTAATTCTGTATGATTACAGCCATTGAAAACCCTGTGGAGTACAGTTCTACTCTGACACACATGAGATCACCATGAGTCAGAATCAACTGGACAGCAACAGGTACAGGTAAAGTAAATGTAGTAATCTCCCTTTGCTGAATCAGCCTTACTCATCTGATGTAACCCCTATGTAATCAATTTGTTACATAGCCTTCCATACTTCTCCTGTTGCTTATACAAACCTACAAAAATGTAGGTGTGTGGTTTTTTTTATGTATTTATATGTGTGTGGGGGTGTGTTTGTATGTTACATATGTCTGTGAGTGTGCATGCACGTGTGTGTATGTACCTCCATCCTCGTTTGTTTTAGAGAGGCTGTTACTGAGGCTGCCACTTTGGGTGAGAAGTTTAAAGCCAGAGGTGCCTGCATGGGCTCTTCTTGCAACCTGTGCAACACGACATGACTCAATTAGGCGTTTCTGCCCCAGTGATATGAATGCCTTGCTGTTATGAACAGGGAACAAGAAACCTATTCCCAGCTGTGTGACAATCACACCTACAAATATCATTGCAGAGTGTTATTTCCACGAGGACTCTGCTTCATCTGGGTCTCAAGCAAGGCCTTTTGTTGGGCCTTCCACCCATGCCTTGTTTCCTACCTATCAGCCACTTCTGGAACAGAGAAGATAGGTGGGGTTATTCATTACAGGCAGGTTTCATTGTCAGAGTATTACCTGAGGACCGTCTTGGACATCAGAAATCAGCAGATGATAAGGATGGCAGGTTTTTACTGAGGGAATAACATGGCTGAAACAGAACTGTCTTTTGTTACGGGGCTGCTTTGCCATCTTGGACTATGATTTGTTGGGAGAAGGATTGTTATGTCAAGAAAATGAGGCGTTCATTCTGTACGCAGTACTTACTGTGGTTGCACAGAGAACTGCTTGCTTTACTTACTGAGGAGACGGAGACCCAAAGGGTCAAAGGCTAGGGCAGGATCACTGACTTTTCAAAATTCAGCAGGATTTGTTCTCTGGGCACTTTATTGGAGACCTTGTCAAGTCTGTTTTACATAGCTAATATCTTTGAGCATCTCTGTGTTTAAGTCCCTATGCTTGGCTGAAGGCACTGAAAAAAAAAAAAAAAAGGAAGAAAAGAAAAACAACAACCAAAAAAAAAAACTATGGTTCCTGGTTTCAAGTCGCTCATAAACACATGGCCCAAATGACTAAGAGCAGGCTGTGATAAACACTGTAAACCGAGGTCTAAACAAAGTGCTGTCTGAATATCTGAGGACAGAGAGTCATTCTCCCTTGAAGTAGAGGAAAAGATTTGTGACAGGATGGTGGCCTCAGTGAACAAGCAGACTGAGAAGCTCGTTCCAGGCAGAAGAAAGAGGAAGAAGGAAAGCCCAAGAGTGCTGTGTGTGGGGTCTGTAACTTAAGGTTTGTGGCAGAGTGGTGGTGTGCATTGGGTCAGTCTTGAAGGTTGTAGAGTAGAAGGGTTCTGGAGCCTGTTGGTGACCAAAATAAAACAAACAAGAAAAGCATCATGTTGATGCCATTCACAGAAGAATTGCTTAAGGATTGTTGCAGTGAATTTTTGTTAGTTTTAGAATGTATGATGCCAAATAGGGAGAGATTTCCAGCTGGTAGCTGGATGTTTGAATCTGCAACTTAGCTGAGAAGTCAGAACATGCAGTATTGAGGAATGACTGTTATATGTTGAAGTACATACTGCTGAAATATATGCAGTAAGTTAGAACATTTAGAGCAAGAAGAATGGTATACTCAGCATTTTAATACAGACAACAAGAATTATTTTGATTCTTTAGGCTGTTTTTCTTTATAGCAAATGAATAAATTTATTAGGTTATCAAATATCCATTGAGCATCTACTATGGCTTCTGTTCGTGAGGTAGTTCTGGGATGATATGAAGGAAATGGTGAGACTTTCAGCTCGAACAAAAGTCCTGAGACTTTCAGGAGAACAGATGTCCCTATAACAATTCATCCTAGCTCCTGTTATGTGACACAGCAAAGGAGAAAGAAAGCTTAAAATACTCTGGAAGGCTGGTGGTGATTTGGGGGCTGAGGGTAATTGCAAATATAGTTTTAATTCACTGCAGAACCACCAACAGTGAGTGTCATATTACTATCGTTAGTGTGATAAAAGACAAGTCAGAAGACGTCTCGGAGTGTAACTTGCGAACCATAGCAACCTAAAGATAACACTTCGAGAAACGAGTTTGTCATGAGGTTAATAAACTCTGGCCAAGTAATTTTAGCCTTTAATTGCCCGATTAAGATAAAGGTAGGATACCATAAAACTTTGTTCCTTACCTGGAAAAAATTTTTTTTTCTAATTAAGAATTTATTTTCATTTCAGATAATTACATTGGCATGCCTCTCTCATGTAAGATAAAGATAAATTTGTTCTTATTTCTTTTCTTTCTAGCCCACTGTAATTTTTTAATACTCATTTCCATTTGATAAAAACAGCACACGCTCACTTTAGAACATCTGAAATGTACGGGAGACGCATCCATAATTTCAGCACCCAAGGATAGCTCCTTATTCCATTTTGGGATAATTCCTTGTGGTTTTTAAAATACTTGATCTTACTGAATACTTAATAATATTCTGCTTTGTATCATATTTCCACATGCCATTAAAATATTTCATTTTTAATTTCTAATGACTATATAACGTTTAATATGTATCTTAATCATTCCCCAGCTCTACTTGCTTCTTTTCAGTCTCTCTGGAGGGCTTGTACTTCTCTGCCTTTCCCATGAATGCAATGTTCCCAGAGTTCTGTCCTCTTACTCTAAATAATCTCCATGTCTTAGCTTATCCACCCTCAAAACTTTGGTTTCCAGGCATTTGCTATCAGTTGTTGGCTCTTCCCACGTTGCTCTTTTCCCAGGTATCCCTATGCTTGCTCTTACACCATTTTCATGTCTTAACTCAAATGCCACCTTCTTGGTGAGCCCTTCTCCAGTTACTACATTTACAATTGCATGACTGCTCCCCTTTAACTGGCTTGCCTGATATTTTTTTCTCCATTGTACTTTGTAACTCTTCTGACTTCTTACATGAGGGCCGGGGATTTATTTTATTTTAACTCCTGCTTTCCCAATGTCTGTCACACAGTAGGAAATTAATTTTTTTAATACAAGAATTAATGAACTTATTTATGATAAACATTTGAATGAATGAAAAAAAATATTTCCCATCTAATGAGAATGTTATAGTAAATAAGATAAGGCCTTACCTTCATTGGATTTATAGTCTAGTGGAGGAGACAGCCTCTGAACCAGTAACAGCAAGTGGATTAGAATTAGGGAGAAAAGCAGGGTGTCTGGGAAGAGGATAACAGGGAGACTAACCTTGTCTGGGATTAGAACAGTTTCTCTGAGAAAGTGGCATTTATGCTGAGACTTGAAAGATGAGTTGAATTAGATAAGTGAAACTGAATGGTGGGGGATAGATAAGGAGGGAGACATCGATAAAAAAAAAAAAAGGGCTGTTTTTTTTGAAAGAAAATAGACAAACTTCTGGAATATCTGCCATTTATAAAACCCATTGCCATTGAGCAGATTCTGACTCATAGCAACCCTATAGGACAGAGTAGAACTGCCCCGTAGGATTTCCAAGGAGTGCCTGGTGGATTCGAACTGTAGACCTTTGGTTTAGCGGCCAAGCTCTTGACCACTATGCCACCAGGGCTCCATCTGCCATTTATAGTGTTTTTTAATTAATTACTTATTGATCATCCCTTCATTTTCTTTTTCAAGCTTTTCTTGATTGCTCTTCTGATTCTCAATTCTTGAGTTGAAATTAAGTCATTTGTTTTAAATGATAAACATATATGGGAATAGAAACTTATTAGCGCCGTTGACTTTTTGGCATGTAGTACTTCATTTCCAATAATTTTGAAATAATCCAACTTTATTTTCAAATTTGAATTAGTAGCTATTGAAAGAGGAGGACTTTTCAGTCACCAAGTGGGATTTTTTTTTAATGGAACTAGCTGGAATTCTATATTACATGCTAATATAAATCATTAAAAAAAATGTAGAACAGTACAGGGAAAGTAAATGTTATTACCTGGCCTCATTGAGAATGCTACTAATGGTTCAATATGATTTGGTTGTAGATTGCTTTATTGTAAGCACTTATACATGTAAACTTGTATTATTTATTATTAGTTTTATTTATCATGGTAAGTGAATGGAGGTTGTACCACTTTTACTTCTTGGGGTTAAGGGCTTCTGTTTCCTGAGTACTTGAGAAGCTCATGGTGACAGATAACAAAAAACAAAACTAAATCTGTTGCCATCAAGTCAATTCCATCTTATGCTGAGCCCATGTGTATGATACTTGTATATTAATTCAGCCACTATAATAATATTATTCACATCCTCTATGCCCTTATTATCTACCTGAGGTCTCATGGACTGAGAATAGTCCTTTAGTATCTCTCTACAAATGTACTTTTGTCAATTTTTTATTATTATTATTTTTTAATTGTAGTTTAAGTGAAAGTTTACATTTCAAGTTAGTCTCCCATACAAAAATATATACATACATTGTTATGTGACCCTAATGGCTCTCCCCTTACTGTGACAGGACACTCTTCCTTTCCACCCCTGATTCCCCATGTCCATTCAGCCAGCTCCTAACCCCCTCTGCCTTCCCATCTCACCTCTGGACAGAAGCTGCCCGTTTAGTCTCTTGTATGTACTTGAGCTAAGAGGCACACTCCTTATGAGTATCACTTTATGTCCCACTGTTCAGTCCAATCCCTGTCTGAAGAGTTGGCCTTGAAAATTGTTTTAATTCTGGGCTGATAGTGAATCCTGGGACCATGCTTTCCAGGGTTCCTCCAGTCTCATTCCGACCATTAAGTCTGGTCTTCTTACTAGAATTTGAGTTCTGCACCCCACCTTTCTCCTGCTCCATCAGGGACTCTCTATTGTATTCCCTGTCAGGGTGATCATTGCTGGTAGCCAGGCACCATCTAGTTCTTCTGGCCTCAGGCTGATGAAGTCTCTGCTTTATGTGGCCCTTTCTGTCTCTTGGGCTAATACTTCCCTTGTGTCTTTGGTGTTCTTCACACTCCTTTACTCCAGGTGGTTAGGACCAATTGATACATCTTAGATGGCCGCTTGCAAGCTTTTAAGACCCCAGACGCCACTCACCAAAGTAGGATGCAGAACATTTTCTTAATAAGCTTTGTTATGCCAATTGACCTAGATGTCCCCTGAACGGAGGGTCCCCAGATCCCTACCACTGCTACTCTGTCCCTCAAAGTGTTTGATTGTATTCAGGAAACTTCTTAGCTTTGGTTTAGTCCCGTTGTGCTGACTTCCCCTGCAGTGTGTGCTGTCCTTCCTTCACCTAAGATAATACTTGTCTACTGTCTAGTTAATAAATAACCCTCCCCCTCCCTCTCCACCCTTATAACCATAAAAGAATGTTGTCTTCTGTGCTTAAACCTTTTCTTGAGTTCTTATAATAGTGGTCTTATACAATATTTGTCCTTCTGTGACTGACTAAATTCACTCAGCATAATGCCCTCCAGATTCCTCCATGTTATAAGATGTTTCATGGCTTCGTTGTTGTTCTTTATCGTTGCATAGTATTCCATTGTGTGGATATACCATAATTTGTTTATCCCTTCGTTCTTTGATGGGCAACTAGGTTATTTCCATCTTTTTGCTGTTGTGAACAGTGCTGCAATGAACATGGGTGTGCATATATCTATTCGTGTGATGGCTCTTATTTCTCTAGGATATATTCCAAGGAGTGGGATAGCTGGATGTATGGTACTTCTATTTCTAGCTTTTTAAGGAAGTGCCAAATTGATTTCCAAAGTGGTTGCACCATTTTACATTCCCACCAACAGTGTATAAGTGTTCCAGTCTCTCCACAACCTCTCCAGCGTTTATTGTTTTGTGTTTTTTGGATTAATGCTAGCCTTGTTGGGGTGAGATGATCTCTCATTGTAGTTTCGATCTGCATTTCTCTAATGGCTAATGATCATGAGCATTTCTTCATGTGTCCATTAGTCACCTGAATATCTTCTTTGGTGAAGTGCCTGTTCATATCCTTTGCCCATTTTTTAACTGGGTTATTTGTCTTGTTGTTGAGGTTTTGCAGTATCTTGTAGATTTTAGAGATTAGACACTGATCGGATTTGTCATAGCCAAAATTTTTTTCCTAGTCTGTAGGTTGTCTTTTGACTCTTTTGGTGAAGTCTTTTGATAAGCATAAGTGTTTGATTTTTAGGAGCTCCCAGTTGTCTAGTCTCTCTTCTGGTGCTTGTGCATTGTTACTTATGGTTCGTATTGTGTTTATGACATGTATTAGGGCTCTTAGTGTTGTCCCTATTTTTTTTCTTCCATGATCTTTCTCATTTTCGATTTTATATTTAAGTCTTTGATCCATTTTGAGTTAGTTTTTGTGCATGGTGTGAGGTATGGGTCTTGCTTCAGTTTTTTGCAGATGGATATCCAGTTATGCCAGCACCATTTGTTAAAGAGACTGTCTTTTCCCCAATTAACGGACTTTGGGCCTTTGTCAAATATCAGCTGCTCTTAGGTGGATGAATTTATGCCTGGATTCTCAATTCTGTTCCATTGGTCAGTGTGTCTGTTGTTGTACCAGTACCAGGCTGTTTTGACTATGGTGGCAGTATAATAGGTATAATAGATCATGTGGTTTTTATCTTTTGTTTTATTTATGTGATGGATTACATTGATTGTGTTTCTAATGTTGAACCATCCCTGTATACCTGGTATAAATCCCACTTAATCATGGTGAATTATTTTTTTGATACGTTGCTGAATTCTATTGGCTAGAATTTTGTTGAGGATTTTTGCATCAATGTTCATGAGAGATATTGGTCTATAATTTTCTTTTTTTCTGGTGTCTTTACCTGGGTTTGGTATCAGGGTTATGCTGGCTTCATAGAATGAGTTTCGGAGTATTCCATGCTTTTCTATGCTCTGAAATACCTTTAGTAGTAGTGGTGTTAACTCTTCTCTAAAAGTTTGGTAGAATTCTCCAGTGAAGCCATCTGGGCCAGGGGTTTTTTTTTGGTGGGAGTTTTTTAATTACCTTTTCAATCTCTTCTTTTGTTATGGGTTTATATAGTTGTTCTACCTTTGTTGTGTTAGTTTAGGTAGGTAGTGAGTTTCTAGAAATTTGTCCATTTCCTCTGGGTTTTCAAATTTGTTAGAGTGCAATTTTTCATAGTATTCTGTTATGATTCTTTTAATTTCAGTTGGATCTGTTGTGATATCACCTATCTCATTTCGTATACGGGTTATCTGCTTCCTCTCCTGTTTTTCTTTTGTCATTTTGGCCAGTGGTTTATCAATTTTGTTGATCTTTTCAAAGAACCAGGTTTTGGTCTTGTTAACTCTTTCAATTGTTTTTCTGTTCACTATTTCATTTAATTCTGCTCTAATTCTTATTATTTCCTTCCTTCTGGTGCCTGAAGGCTTCTTTTGCTGCCTTCTTTCTACTCGTTGCAGTTGTAGGGTTAATGTTTTGCTTATGGCCCTTTCTTCTTTTTGGATGTGTGCATTTATTGCTATAAACTGACCTCTGAGCACTGCTTTTGCTGTGTCCCAAAGATTCTGGTAGGATGTGTTTTTATTCTTGTTTGATTCTATGAATTTCTTTATTCCATCCTTAATTTCTTCTATAACCCAGTAGTTGTTGAGCAAGGTGTTGTTCAGTTTCCATGTGTTTGATTTTTTTTCCTTGCTTTTTCTGTTGTTGATTTGGTCAGAAAAGATGCTTTGTTATACTTCGATTCTTTGTATTTTGTTAAGGACTGCTTTATAGCCTAATATGTGGTCTATTCTGGAGAATGTTCCATGTGCATTGGAAAAGAAAGTATACTTGGCTGCTGTTGGGTGGAGTATTCAGTATACGTCTATGACACCAAGGTGGTTGATTGTAGCATTTAGATCTTCCATGTCTTTGTTGAGCTTCTTTCTGAATGTTCTGTCCTTCACCGAAAATGATGTGTTGAAGTCTCCTACTACTGTTATGGAGTTGTCTATCTCTCTTTTCAATGCTGTTAGAGTTTGTTTTATGTATTTTGGAGCCCTGTCATTGGGTGCGTAAATATTTATTATACTTATTTCCTCCTGGTGTATTGACCCTTTAACCATTATATAGTGTCCTCCTTATCCTTTGTGGTAGATTTTACTCGAAAGTCTATTTTGTCAGAGATTAATATTGCCACTCCTGCTCTTTTTTGGTTGTTGTTTGCTTGATATATTTTTTCCATCCTTTGAGTTTTAGTTTGTATCTTTAAGTCTAAGGTGTGTCTCTTGTAGGCAGCATATAGACAGATCATTTTTTTTATCCAATCTGCTACTCTCCGTCTCTTTATTGGTGCATTTTAGTCCATTTAAATTCAGCGTAATTACTGATAGGTATGAGTTTAGTACTGTCATTTTGATGTCTTTTTTTGTGTGTTGTTCACAGTTTCTTTGTTCCACTTAATTTTCTGTGCTGCATCCTTTTTCTTTATGTATTTTCTTTTCATCTTTTTCATTGTTGTTGATTTTGTGTTTGCTGAGTCTTTGTATGTTTCTAGTTTTTTATATTGACTTGTAGGATTGTTAGTTTCCTTTGTGGTTATCTTAATATTTGCCCCTATTTTTCTAAGTTTATGCCAGTCTTTTATTTCTTAATATTGCCTTGACTTCCTCTCCATATGCAAAGTCTATGTCTACATTTTTTAAGTCCCTCTTTTTTATTTTAATGTTGTCATCTTTTACATATTGACATCTGTTTCCCTATTTTCAGTGTTTTAGCTTTGATTTTATTTTTGTGACTTCTCTATCTGGGTTGGTATCTGGTTGCTTTGTCCTGTGTTCTATTCTTGGGTTGTTAGCTAATGTTACTGATTTTCTAACCGGAGTTGTCCCTTTAGTATTTCTTGTAATTTGGGTTTGCTTTTTACAAATTCCCTAAACCTCTGTTTATCAGGAAATGCTCTAATTTCACCATCATGTTTGAGAAACAGTTTTGCTGGATATATAATTCTGAGCTGGCAGTTTTTTTCCTTCAAGGCTTTATATATGTCATCCCATTGCCTTCTTGCCTGCATGGTTTCTGCTGAGTAGTCTGAGCTTGTTCTTATTGACTCTCCTTTGTAGATGACTTTTCATTTATACCTAGCCGCTCTTAAAATTCTCTCTTTATCTTTGGTTTTGGCAAGTTTGATTATAATATGTCTTGGTGACTTTCTTTTGGGATCTACCTTAGGTGGGGTTCGATGAGCATCTTGGATAGATATCTTGTCATCTTTCATGATATCAGGGAAGTTTTCTGCCAACAAATCTTCAACAGTTCTCTCTGTATTTTCTGTTATCCCCCTGTTCTGGTACTCCAATCACTCTTAGGTTATTCCTCTTGATAGAGTCCCACATAATTCTTAGGGTTTCTTCATTCTTTTTAGTCCTTTTGTCTGATTTTTCCTCAAATAAGTTGGCGCCAAGTGCTTTATCTTCAGTCTCACTAATTCTGACTTCCATTGCCTCAGTTCTGCTCCTCTGACTTTCTGTTGAGTTATCTAATTCTGAAACTTTATTGTTAATCTTCTGGATTTCTGACTGCTGTCTCTCTATGGATTCTTGCAGCCTGTTAAATTTGTCATTATGCTCTTCTCTGATCTTTTTGATTTCCTCTGTTGCATGTTATGCATTTTGCTTAATTTCCTTCCTAATTTCTAAAGAGTTCTGTGTATTAATCTTTTGTATTCTGCCTCCGGTAATTACCAAGAAATTTTCCTCCTCTGGAAACTTTCTAGATTATTGATTTTGGGAGCTAGCTGAAGCCATCATGGATTACCTCTTTATGTGATTTGATATTGACTGTTGTCTCGAGCCATCAATAAGTTATTCTATTTATTTATTTATGTTTGCTTACTGTGTCCTAGCTTCTTGTTTTGTTTTGATGTGCGCAAATAGGCTGTTCGTATGAGCTAGTTTGATTATTGGCAACTTTGAAGCTCTAATGTCCTGTCACCAGGTGTTTAAATCTATTACTAGGTATGTGAGCTCAGGAGTCTGCCCACTCCTCCTGTATGGATTCAGCTCAGGTGCCCAGGTAGATAGCCACCAAGTGGGTGGTGTAGGCTCTCACCTACAGTCCTAGACAGGTATGGGTGATTGGTGTAGGCACAGGCATCTGGCTGCAGCAGGGGGACACACTCTGAGCGAGGCAGGGGGCTGATGGCCACCCCCGAGTGTCCAGAGGAAGGCATGTCCCTGTTCCCTGGAGCGCATAGGTGGGTGGGTTTTGCAGTCGGACTATGAGCACCCAGTGCTGTTGGCTATAAGGACGGCGGGGGGGCAGCTCTTATTCTTGGGCCCCTATTGCAGGTGGTTAGGTGGTGTGGGTGGAGCCACCAGTCCTCAGGCCACTGATGTGGGTAGGTGAAGATCCTGCTTAATGGACAGAGCAGTGTCAAATGTCATGAACCTGCCACTTCACAGCTGAAACAGTTCAAGTTAGACTTCAGGTATATACCCTGTTGTACTGAGGTAATAAGGGCCTACACTGTTGAAATGGGCCCACACAAGTCTCTGCAGGGAGTAAGACACTCAAAGTCCTTGGAACCCTTATGCCTATGCCTAGGCAAAGAAGCTGTGCCTACCCTGGGTTCCTGGCTTAGGGGAGCTGGCAGTTTATTTTTTCCCGTTTGTTAATTTGTTTGCTCTCCAAGGCCAGGAGAATGGCTCCGGGCGTGTGTCAGATCCTACTTCTGGCCCAGGGGACTCAGCAATTGCTGAAGCTGGTCCGGGACCCAGTGCAGAGCAGGGAGCAGCTAGGTAAATGGGAGAGAAGTTTTTCTGTAAGGGGGGGTGTTTTTGATCTGGGTGGTAGGCCGTAGGCAAGTACTTATCTTTTGCCAATTTAGGGCTGCTTCTCACTGGTTCTGGTTGGCCCAGTAGACTCTCTGCAGCTGGGTCTGTCCCAGTGCGGAATACGCCTCCTGAGTGCTGCTGCTTGCCTGCCTCACCACACACCCATGAGCTGCTGAGGCCTGAAGGGCTCAGGCTCTCACCGGGTTAGGTCTGGCAACTCCTCGCTGCTTCTGAACCATCTTTCTCTCCCCCTGCCGTTCAGTCCGGTTCCTCAACTTTGCCTTAGATTTTCAGGGCTCCTAGATTGTCATATATAATTGATTCACTTGTTTTTTCGGGTCTGTGTTTTAAGAGGGTCCACCGGAAGCGTCTGACTACTCCACCATCTCAGTTCTACCTCCTTTTGTCAGTTTCTTTGTAACAATTTCTATGTGTCGAAAAAACATAATATAAATTCTGTGAAGCTTCTTGCTAGGCCTATATTTTGTGTTTCTCAATATAAAATAACCCTCTATGCATTTGGAGTTACATTCCACTTTTTTTCTGATATTGATTTTGCCAACCTTTTTTTTTGGTCATTGTTTGAGATTACTTTATTTATTCTTATTGTTAAACTTTTGCTTTCGTTTTGTTTTATATATTTTTATCTATAAGCAACATTTAATTGGTTTTTGTTTTTAAAATACCTCTTTGTAGGGACGCTTACTACTTTTACATTTATTGGTATAACTGATGTGTTTCATCTTAATAGCTTCATCTTAAATTTTCTGCTTGTCATAAAAAGGCACGGTAGCCTTGTGGGGAGTCCCTGGGCAGTGCATATGGCTAAGCACTTGACTGCTAGCCAAAAGATTTGTGGTTCGAACCCACCCAGAGGTGCCTTGGAAGACAGGCCTGATGACCTGCTTCTGAAAGGTCACAGCCTAGAAAACCCTGTGGAGCAGTTCTTTGTACACATGGGGTCATTGTGAGTCAGAACTTACAGCAACTTACAGTAAAAACATAGCCTTGTGGTAAAGCATACTGACTTTAACCAGGCAAAACCATGTTTTAAGGCCTCTTTCCACCAGTACTTAACTGAATAGCCTTAGACAAATTAATAACATCTCTAAGCCCACATTTCTATTTGTTAAAAAAAAAAAAAAAAAAAAAAACAATGCACACATATACAAATCCTTGGTGAATGTTTCTAAAGTGCTAGCCACACTGAAAGTATTAGCTGCCATTATTATTATCGTTGTTGTTGTTAGGTTGAATCAAATGAAATTGCTGACATTTTATTGCTTTAACTTATAAAAATGACATTTTCATATGGTTCAATCTAATATTATGCTTCTTGTTTTTTTTCCTTTATTTTCTGTTTATTTGTTTTATATATCTGTAGTATTTTAGAAAGGCTAAATATTGTTTTCAGTTTTACTAGTGGTTGTCTTTTTATTTTCCAAATACATTTATAAACCTATGTTTCTCTGATTCCCAAAGATCAAGAACTAATTTTTTTATCCCACTCCTGTGCACAACAGAGAATTTAGTATGCCTTTACTTTTCTTGCCTTCTTGCCCCTTCCTAATATCCATTATATTTTAATGTTTGTATGGGTGTGTACGTGTGTGTGTTTTACCTTATAACTTAAAATTTTAGAGTAGACTTTAGATCTTTGTGTTCTCTTTTGTAATCAAATCTGTAGCAATATTTTGTATTGGACAATGTTCGTCCATAATTTGTTTTGACTCTCATTATTACTTGGGGCCTTTTAGGCCCGTTGCTTTGGCTGGTTTAAAAGGTTCCTCCCATGTAGTTGAGGGGCATCTGAGTTAGACTCAGAATTTTTCCTTATGCATTGGAGCATCTTTCTTGTTCCAGTACAAAGTTCAGTGTGCATTTAGTCCACAAACATGCTTCTCACCTTGCCCCTTTGCAAATTGCAGCTAATGGAAATAATGCCTTGCTATTGACCTTTTGGCTTTTTTTCCCCCCCTCATCTTTCTAGCACTATTACCAATTTTTGCCTTTTTGAGGATTTTAATGGGAAGGTGGTAGGAGTTGTATTGGGGCATCTAGTTCATGGCTTTCAAAGCTTTTGGCCATAAGCCGTAGTTAGAGAATTTCCTAGATATAAGAATTAATCAACAGTTTCATGCAGTTTACTGTGTGCAGTGAACTCTGATATTGTCTTTTTTTCAATTATACTCTATTCTTTGTCATTGAAACATGCTGGTCCAACTAAGAAATTTTGAAATCACTGATCTAGTCAGGAACTGCAGTTTGAAAATAACTGATCTTGTTTGCTGCTGTCAGTGTGGAATTACCAATAAAAGACCCGTTGCCATCGAGTCGATTCCAACTCATAGCGACCCTATAGGACAGAATAGAACTGGCCCATAGAATTTCCAAGGAGCTTCTGGTGGACTCGAACTGCCAACCTTTTGATTAGCAGCCATAGCACTTAACCACTGCATCAGCAGGATTTCCATAATGTGGAATTAAGCCCATTCATTACTGACCATTTACTTAATATGTGCAGTACCAGTCACCGTGCTGGTAGCTGGGAGTAGACTGGTGAGTAAAACAGTCACGATCACTGGAGGCATGAAGCATAGAGTCTAGTGGGAAGGAGGACACTGACCAATTGATCACCCAAATGTATAAATACACAATGTGATATAATGCTATGAGGATAAAGGACAAGGAGTTTCAAAAGAGATTAAAAGGGGACCCTCATCTGACTTTGGGTTGATGCAGGGTTTCCTTGAGGAAGTGACATTTGATTAGAGCTGCAAAAGTAGAATGGGTTAATTCTGTGAAAGGCCAGTCAGGGGTGTGTGTCTGGGTTGTGGAGTCATGGAAGAAATGAGTAATGGAAGGAGAATAGAGTCATGGAAGTGAATGACAGGTAGAAAGAGCTCTTTAGTTTGGTAAGTTGGCATTTTTTGTGACACTTAGTGGGCTTGCTAATTTTGTTTGTTTGTTTTCAGCTGACAAAAGTCAAATAGAAATAGGGAGGATTTTTTGTTGGGGGTGTGTGTGTGTAGGTGTGTATTGAAGCAGCTTTGAATTATAGAAATTTAATAGATTGCTGGAGTCCCTGGGTGGTGCAGATAGAAGTTCACCCAAAGGCACCCCTGAAAATAGGCCTGGTGATCTACTTTAGAGAAATCAGTCATTGAAAACCCTATGGAGCACAGATCTACTGACACATACGGGGTTGCCAGGAGTCGGAATACACTTAATGGCAACTTGAGCACATATTGAAGGCTTGTTCTGCAATAGGCACTGTACAAAGCTCTGCATGAATATGTAGGAGAAGTAGTTTTGGTCGAAATAAAGAATATTCTTGTATAGTGTAGTTACCAATTTAGTAATTATGCATACTAAATTTTAAGGAATTAGAACGTGGGAATTAGGTTTTGTAAGTGAAGATCGGTTTGGTTGAATATTTCCTTCTAGAATCGTTGCTGTGCTGGGATTTTTATTTTTATTTATTTATTTTCCCTTGTGGGATTTTAGAGTTCATTTTCTCCCCCCTGCTTTTAAAGCGGTGTGAAGAGGTCTTTAGAAATATTATAAATTGGAAATCCATCAAGTAAATTTGGGGCCAAATGAGACAGGAGACCATAATTCAAGTGCCAGTTTTCCCACTGCTGCATGTGGGACCATTGACAATACCCAAATTTTTTAGGCCTTGGAGTTCTTGTCTTAAAATATAGGTCCTGGGAGAAGCTGTCACAAATCATCCCCCTAATCCTGTTATTCAGTGACTGTGCTTTTTATTTTCTACTTTGCTCTGCTTGTTTAATCCTCAAAGAATTGATGATCCCATTCAATTTAGCTGATTTAGTCCAAAAAGTTCAGGCTAAGCTTAAGAGAATTTGAAAGTTTTGCATCTTTATGTGTGTTTGTAAGGTAAGGCTCCGGTGGAACTGACACCTTTACATTGGACAACATTGCTAATGTTTCTCCTCAAAACATGGAGGAGTGGGCAAAGACTAGAATTTTCCTCAGTAACTCTTTAAGATTTTAACATTGTAATTTTTAGTTTGTCCACATTTGAAATGAATGTTTTTAACCTTTCAGATTCAGTAAAGATGAAAAATCATTATCTTAGGTTCACATGCTGGGTGCTTGCTTTGGAGAAATGTGTGGTATCTAAGTGGTTGTATATAATTCAGATTTTATAAAAACCTATTGAACAGTGGGTGATGTTATCACAAAGAGATTTAGAGGGGCAAGGAATCACCTGGAGAAAGAAGTCAGTTTTAATGACTATTCAAAGTTTAAGGAAAGTTTGTGAGGAATGGGTTTTATGTGAAAGGGAATGAAAGGTACTTGACAACTCAGCTTTTGTTACCCTTATAATTGAGTTCACTCAAATACATTTAAAAATTATTTTTCATAATATCAAAACAATTTTCAGTCTTTCAACCTCTTTTATTGTAATATGAATACTTTGTTACACTTGTTATTATTGTATGTTTAGAGATTGAGGGAGAAAAGAAGCTTTTTTCTTTTGTCTGAATTATACATAATTCCTCATTCATAACAAATATTTGTTTGGGAGGTCCAGGTAACTGTGGGGATTCTACTTTGTGTGTTTTGGTGCTGATTCATCACCCTATATTCCTTTATTTGCTGTTGAATACCTTCTCCTTAGGCTGATTACTGTACGAAAACCTGGCCAGGACTTCAGGCTCTTGATCTGGAACAAAGCAGGGGCTGATCATCAAAGGCACAAGCAGTGTTTGGATCAAGTTAGGTCTAGGTCCAGGCAGGTAATAGGCATGGCTGTTGCTCAAGGCTAGTACTAGAAATAAGTTGGGTTACAAGGAGTTGGAGTCATGGGATTAGGTTAGATTCAAGGCAGACAAAGACAAGGAAGAGGCAGAGGGTGTCCTGATGCACTGCCTGGAGTTCTAAGAAAGGACATTCTGGATAGCCCTGAGGAAGCTGTGTAGTATAGACAGAGTCTAAAGCTCCCTGGAGGCCTTTTATTTTCAGAGTTGGGTACATCAGATGAACTGTTCTGCTTATTCAAGGGAACCTCAACAGACAAGCAGGGCATCATCACCATGACCTTGGAAAACCTAGTCTCAGCTCCACTTCAAGCCTTTGGTCCCCCTCAAAGTGGAACATCACGAATCATGATTTCTGGTCTGGTTTAGGGACTAGAGGGCCCTTATTTCTCATGAACTAGGAGCAGTAGTTAGCCCAGATTTAGTGTCTAAATATATTATTTAGGGGAGAAATTCACTGTAAAACATATATAAAATTCCCTTAATTTTGGGAAGAGAAGTATTAACTTTGACCAGTAGATTTCACGGCAGATGCTGGAGGACTACTTTGGGTTTATTCTAATACAGGGAGAATGGATAGAATCATTCTCTTGCCTAAGTTCCTTCCTTTTTCCTTCTTCACCCCATTTTAATGTCAGTATAACTCAGCAGATAACAATTTTTCACTAAACACGTCTTAAAGTATTTCAAAACTCATTTAAAAATGTTTCTTTCTGTAAAACAGTGCTTAGCATATTCCTAAAAACGTTTTTAAAAGTCACTTTTGAAACTGTATTGTTGCAATATTTAAATAAACAAGCCCACTCCGTTCCCTAATGTAATATAGTTTTCATTTAATTGTGTTAGTTTTATGGTCTGTTTTATGATCTACTTTTATCTAGAGGTGACAAATGTGTGTTTTTGTTTCTACTGACCGTTTTTTATCTACTACTGTATGTGACAATGTAGTCTGAATCATTATATTTTCAATAACCTAATAATAATCTATTAAAATGTTAAAACTGTTGTTAATTTGACCATTGTTCTACCTTTGGACATTTAGTTTTAGTTCCCATTTCCTTGCTATTTTAAATACATTGCACCCAACAGTTTTATATGTAATTTTCTTAGACTAACTATTCAAGAGTGGGATCGCTAATTTGAAAGTAATACCGTTTTTTTCCAAGTAGATAAAAAAGGTTAAGGAAGACCCTCAACAAGATGGATTGACACAGTGGCTGCAACAATGGGCTCATGCATAACAATGATTGTGAGGGTGGAGTGGGACCGGGCAGTATTTCATTTCGTTGTATATAGGGTCACTATGAGTCGGAACCAACTTGTTGGTACCAAACAGCAAGTAAAACTTTTTAAATTGCAGAAGTAATATGTGCTTATTGTAGAAAAGAAAAATATAAAGGAGAAGAAAGAAAAAGTAGCAATAATCCCACAGCTTAGAGATAGCGGTTGTAAACTTTATATTTCCTTCTAATAATTGACCTGCACATTTTATATAGTCACAATCCTAGTGGGTATAATCAGTATACTGTCCTTTCTCGTAATAGTATGTCATAATTAGAAGTGACCTTAATTTCATTCAGTACCTGTGTCTAGCTTTAGTAAATACCTTTGTGTGCAAGACTTTTTTCTGCATTTCAGATCATTGTTTTTTTAGGGTAGGTTCCCAGTAATAGAACTTACTGCCTCAAAAAGCAGCGGTGATTTTTATGGTGGTGATAGAAATGATTCAGCTGGTTTCCAAAACAGTGGTATGAATGCCGTAATAATTCATACTCCTCTACCAGAGTTTGAGAAAAATTTAAAACAGAAATTATTATAAGCAAAATGTGGATTTGTAGCAGAGTTTTGAGAACGTGAAAAATGCCTAGAACAATGGAAAGTTTTAATGATAATAATTAGTCCTGGATGCCGCTGAGTGCAACTGTCCAGGCCTCGCTGGTGCATGTTATTCTCTCTGCTGTGGCGACAGCCTTCACTCAGCCACAGGTTTTCATTATAGCAGAGAACATCTTCTGTGCATTCTGAGTGCACAGACTTTAATATGTCATGAGACGTTTTGGTTTTAACTATAATCGCTGCATCAGCTGATGGTGGAATCTTCCCGGTTAGTAGGCTTCTGCAAAATAACTGGTTAACCACTAGAAAATGAAGCAAGTGCCCTAAAAATGGATAGCAGACATTAGAAATGAAATCGTATTTGTACCTGTGCTTGTTTGTTGTCCGTTGCCGTCGACTCGGTTCTGACTCATGGTGCCCCCATGTGTGCAAAGTAGAACTGCTCCATAGGGTCCTTCAGAAGCAGATGACCAGGCCTGTCTTCTGAAGTGTCTCTGGGTGGGTTTGAATAGCCAACCTTTCGCCTAGTAGTGGAGCGCTTAACCGTTTATACCACCCAATGTGCTGTTATTACCCCCATTAGTCCCCATAAGCTCTATTTTCTTCCATATGCCATTGGTATGGTGGCCAGGGACTGCTTTTATGTTTTGGTCTCTTCTGGGGAAATAAAGTGAGCTTCCTTAAGAGGTAGTTAATGTACCATTTTACCATTGCTGGAAGCAATCACATGTAATACAATTTAATCTGACATCCAATTAATGATCCGCTTACGAGACCCTGGGGATACAAAGATAAGTAAAGATGGAGACCTTGTCTTCAGAAACTCACAAAACAGTAGGGTTGAGAACTAAATGAAAATAACCGTGTGATAAATGCAATGTTGTAAGTTAGTTACTTGTTTATTTTCCGACTGAATGCAATGATGTTTAAAATAAGCACAGGAAGTAAATGTGGAAAAAGAAAGTGAGAGTGGGAGGTTACACAGAGACCAAGACTGAGGGTACAGGATACAAGGCATACCTCAGGGTCCTATCCACATATTAAGAGACTCATTTTCTGTCGAGTTGATTCTGACGCATAGCGACCCTATAGGACAGAGTCAAACTGCCCTAGAGAAGAGCCACTCATTTCACTGTCCTTCCTAGTAGTTGGCACAAAGAAGGAAATGCAGTCCTCTGTATGACCCTTAGAGCCTAACCAGGGGGCACAACTCTTCATGGTACTGGAAGGAGAGAGAATTTTATCTTATGGCTCTTCAAATACTAGATATTTTACTGTAATCAGCAGTGTCTGCAAACAGAGTCTTTATAATGAATACAACAGTAGGGTTCATTGTTTCCTTTTTTTTTTTTTTTTTTGGTAATAGTGTAGTTCAATACAGGCCAATGGCATAATGCCAAAGCTTATCTCAGAAAAGCAATTCTATGGGAGCCAAAGCAAGGCAGTTCAGATGGGTAGCTTGCTGCTGATGTGGCTCCTTTCAAGGATAGATTGGCGAGTGGCTTGTGGAATGGATGCACTGGATACTTCTCATGGTATTACCTACGAATATTAAATCTCTAAAAAGAGTATTTTTAACCAGTACTGAGTAGCAGGGAGTTCAGGGTTATACAACCTGACTCCACAGACTTTCCTTGTGATCAGTTAACTGTGGATCTACGTACTTTAAGGGTCAGCGCAACTGAGGGCATCATTAAGGATCAACCTATGATCACACGTATTTGGGCTAAGGGAATACCCACAGGCATGTTCAGGAGTCTTTTCACTTCAAGGAGTAGAAGGAAGAGAAATGAAGGCCCCAGTGAAGGCCCAACATTTTATGCCTTTGGCCAGAGTTTGCAAACTGGCAGCCTGTGTGCTAAATGAATTTGGTCCCAGGTGCATTTTATTTGTTTAGCACAAGGTTTTAGAAAATGATATCGCCAGGCAGGTGTTATGATTGGTCCCAGTGGAAGCATACATAGTTTCAGTATAATGCAGATTGAATATTTGTTTTCACTAGGCACTTTATGTACTTACGGTACTTGTTTGGCCCCTGTGGGCATTTGTATTTGTGACACCTGCCAGTACAGTCACAGTATAATGTGAAGTATATATAAGTTTCAGAGGCAGTAGAGAGGAGGTAGTGAATAATCTGGGTGGGGAGGAGGGTTATAGAAGGCTTCATTGAGGGAGTGATTCTGAGGCTGGGACTGGAAGGATGAGTAGGTGTTTTCCTGGCATACAGTTTGGACAAGGGGAGGTATTACAGGAAGAGCCAAGTTCATGTGCAGTGACAATTGTGTGGATGAGCATTATGTGTTAGGGGAGTTCTGAGTAGATTCAAAGTGCTGGAGCTTAATGAGCAAGGTGGGTGGTAGCTGAAGTGGGAAGTAGCTTAAGGACTTTTTGCTTGATGAAGCTGAACTTCAGGCAGTGGGGAACCATGGGAAGATTAAAACAGCACTGGCATGCTAGGCTTGTGTTTCAGGAAGATTATGTTCCACACAACCAAGATAAATGGTTACAGGAGGAAGGGACTGGAATACCCTAAGAGAGATATTTGGTGCCTGAATTAATGTGAGCTTGGAGAGAAGGCTGATGTAAAAGATACTTAGGTGAAAGAATTGACATGACTTAACAATTGACTGTATTGTAAAGGAGGGAGAAGTAACAATGACAGGATGGTGATGCCATTGACTGAGATGGAGAAGTAGCAGAGAGTAAGGCAGGCATGGGAAGGATGAAGAGTTCAGTTTGGTATGTGGTGAGTTTAGATATGTAGTGGGGCAGTAGTGGTTAGGATGCATTTAGATATGTGAAAACAGCTCAGAAGAGAGCTCCAGATTTGGTAGTTAAAACCATGGGGGTGGATCAAGTTGTCTTGGCCAATGATTCCCAACCTTGGCTTATTTTAAGAAACACCTGGGAGCTTTTAAAGCATACATGTGCAGGGCTCCCACTTCAAACCAGTTGAATCAGTCTTTAGGGGAGCAGCTAGGTTCACTGGGGCATTTTAATGTGTGCCCAAGTTTGGCGGGACTGGTCTAGGGTAAGAGTGGTGAGTGAGTGAGAGAAGATATCTGAAAGAATGGCCCCGATCATTCAAGTGGTGGGTGGTGGGGGAGAGAAAGGAGGCTTTGAGGGAGTTCTTGTCTGATGTCCACTGACATCTGATGTCCACTGACCATCTCTATGATGGACTTGATGGCAGTGGAGTTTCTTTGAGGAGATTAAAAGCTTGGAAGAGGTGCTGTCAGAAATAGAAGAGAGCAGAGGTAAATGCTGCTGTGGTGGACTCAGCTGAGATTAGAATGCACTGATTAGTAATGACACCTTCACCTTATCCCGAAGTTTTCTGCGGGGGACTTCTGGAGCCCACAAATGGGAGCAGAATAGGCAGTTTGGAGTTTAATCAGGATGGAGTTGTTAAAGGACAAATTAGCAGACAGGAGTGTGTATGTAGGGGGAAGGCGGTAGCAGGCTGGTGTGAGGGAAGGTCAGAGAATGGACATGGCCTTTAGGCTGGGTATTGAGAGAACTGAGACTGGATGGGGCTGATGAACAGGGGAAAATGGAGGGAGCAGGAAGCTGGATAATTTTACGTCCAAGGGCAGATACAGTATGTGTGAGTGAGAACAGCTGTACAGACGAAGAGTTCCCGTTAAAAAGGAGGATTTTGAAGTGTCAAGGGGCAGTTCTGGAGATGAAGGGCTAAGCGGGTCAGTTAGTTGAGGAAATAACCGAGAGGTCAGACTGTTGGATATGGTTGCATTGCCCTTGATAATGACTTGCTTGATGACTGAGTTGTTTGGAGGAGGGAATGGAGGATAAGGGAGACTTACTGGATAACCTTTAGGATCCCTTCCAGCTTCAAGATTTAATAAACTGCCAGTTTTTAGAGTCACTGCTCTTCTGTGGTTTTAGAATCAGTAGAAGTGGGCAATCTGGGAAGTAACCATTTAACAATTCTATTTTTGTCGATTCTCCAGTAATTGTAAATGTTTGACAGAATATATGCCTCTTTAAATGCCTCTGGAATCCATTAACGCGTGCTTCATAGAGTTCACACAGGGCAAAGTATTACAATGGTCAGAAAATGCTTTTCTGTGTATCACTGATTTGTCTCCACCAGGGAGCTAGCTTCTGAGCCCTGTAATGGGTAATTATGACAGGCAAGAGAGGAGTTACTTAAGTTCTTTTTAAGGTAAATTAACTGGATTCATCTTTTACCACATGGTAAGTGGCATGGTTGTTACATTTACCCTTTGGGGTTTGGAGTGTAACCTCTTTATTGTGGGTTTGTTGGTCCTGGACATTTTCAGATTTAGTTTTGTGGTAGGATGTTTTGTCTGCAGTTTGCATCTGTATTTGGGACTGGAATGAGGTGTAATTTTTAAAACAAGGACCCAAAGCAACGGAAAGAATTTTTCAAACACACTTTGCATTCAGGGTTAAGACTTCCTCTTGTTATCTGAGGAAATACATTTGATCTTCATTCCGGAATTTAAAAATGATCCTTGTTTTTTTTATATTTTTGGCAGTAAATGCAAATATCAACTACTTTGATTTTGCATTTGATTATATGGAAATAATATTTTCTAAATCACAAAAAGCTTGTTATAAAAAGAAAAAAACTTAAAAATTGAAATTCTAAGAGTGAAATTTCAGAAATTACAGGAAAGTTGCAGGTGGAATCCAAATAGTCTGTGCTGTCCAGTCACAGGGATTCCCTTCTCTCTTGCTCGTGTTTTCCTTCCTTCTTTCTCTCCTCTCTCTTTCCTTGCCTTCCTTTTCCTCTCCTTTCTTTTGTAGGTTCCTCCAAATTGGATAATTTTCAGCTTTTTGCCACCTACCTCCAAGGACCAAGGCCTAATGTGAGTGAGTAATTGCTTTAGGCTATTTATTTCTCCAAATTTAGTGCCATCTAAATACCTTGCCCCTCTCCTCATCCTCCCACCACATCCCAGATACTGTTGTCTTCTTTAGGGGACAAGCTTGGACTAGAACTGAGAGATGCGATTACCAGTGCCTGGTTCTAATCCCAGCTTTACCGTCAATTAAAACCAACGCCACATGGTCCTAGTTGTTTTATCTCTGCCTTTGTGAATGCCAGGAGATTAAGAAAGAGAGTGTGCATATGTATTTGTGTTTGTTAAAGCAATACAAATTTGACAAGCATCGAGTAAGGCATTTGTTCTTACATTTTACTGTACATCAGATTCACCAGAGAGGGGTATATTTGAAATGCAGAGTCCTGGGCCCACCCACAGAGATTCTGATCCAGAACTCTGCATTTTTAACAAACACTGCTGGTGGACTACATCTTGTATGAGAAGCAGTGGATTTGGGGGCTTCAATTTTCATAATTTTTAGACACGTAGCAGTACAAAAACTGATTTCAAAGTTGAACCCATTTGCAATAACTGAAACTCTAGTCTTTATTTCATCATACTGTGTTCCCTAAACATCTCATCTATTCATCTGAAAGTTAAAATGAGAACAAGTGAGATGTTGGTTTTGCCATATTCTAGACCAGTCAGAACCACCTAGCAAGAGCACTGTATTGTGTTTGAGAGGCTGTCCTTTAAGAATAGAATGAGTAAACTGCAGTGTTCTCAGTGGAGAGTGGGAAGGAGTTGTAACACAAGAATTATGAGAAAGATAAAGGAACTAAATAGGTGACCCAGTCTCTTTCTCCATCTGCCTGCTAAACCTTCAAGTATATGAAGGATGAAATTAATTTCATTATGAAAGAGTAGCTGGGTCCCATGAAAGGGCTTGTTAGTCAGGATGCTTTGAACTACATTTAAGAGAGAATTTTCAGTGAGTGAGCTGTCCAAGGACTTAATGAATAGCCTTGTAAGGTAGTGAGTTTCCTGTCATTGGAAGTGTTCCAGCAGGTATTGGAAAACAGAGGGGATTAAAGCATTGAATAAGAGGTGAAACAGATGACCTCAGGAACTTCCTTCCAATTGTGAGATGCTATAAATTATATGAATGGCACACTTAAGACAATTTCAATACACTGGAAAGAATCTGAGGGTAAAATAAGACTAGTTAAGCTGTAACTGGGCAACTGATTATTAAAACCGAACACATATACACTTATGCACATAAATAATAAATGCCAGGATGGTTTTAGATCTTCTTTGAAGTTTATTATTTGCAGGTGTAGAAGCTCTTAGTTTTAGCTTGTAGTGTTTCTAGAAGTGAAGCTGTCTCTTGGACTGTCTTTGATGACTTGGTGTTTATCCATCATGTCTGCTGTGAATTTGGACAGCACTGTAAAATCATTTCTTTAAAGATCAGAGGAACACTGGATAGAGTAAATTAAAAGTTTTCTCTTGATAGCTTGTCTTCTTATTCTCTGGCAAGGATTCTGCCTTCAGAGATCTACTTATGGGAGGATAAAGTCATGACATTTTGTGTGAACTCAGCGAGGCAATGTGAGGTTTTGTTAGCTAATGATGTATTTAAAGTCACGTGAGAGTATGTTGCCTATGGTCTGAGTTTTCGTTCCTGAATAAATTAGAGATTAAAACATGTAATTTCTAGCTCAAGGATAGTGTGCAAAATAAATTGTACATCCAATGAGAGTTTTGATGCCATTAAGAAGAGAGTTACCAGCTTTTGCCTCCTTTTTCTTGGTTGTACTGATCCTTTTCCCTTATCTTGAAAGGCCGTAGTAAATGTTGACTCTGCCCCTCTAAATGCCAATCATTGTAAGTTTTAATGTGTTTTAAGATACGTGGTTTTAGCCCCTACTTTATTTTCCTGGTTCTCTTGTTTCCACTGCTCTGGCTCAAAATTGAGGCCAGATGTGTGTCAACATCGAGAAACCCTGACTGGCTCTCTTGTTCTCTCCCTCCCCAGATATTAATAAAAAGAAGGAAACCGTGACACCAGGGACAGCCACTGTTAGCATTCTTCTATAATTTCTGTCCGTTATTCCCCTGCAGGTTCTTCATGAGGTCTGCATGTATTTTTGTTCTGTGCTTTAAAATTTTAACATTTTGTACTCAACGCTTACCTGTGACGTTGCAAATCTCTGAAAACATTGTCTATAAATACATAAATATGCTGCATTTTGTTTTAAATTTTTATTATTTTAAAATGGAATTTTCTTGCACAGAGTTTTAGTTATAATGCTAAGATTGACCTACCTATATGTCCACATGTATATGTAAATTTTTTCCTAATTGGGAAATGACAAATGAAGATGCATAAAACGTAAACAATAAAAACAATGAAAGTAACAAATGAAAATTTGTAAAATATAAAAATTATGAATCATATCGTTACTTTGCATCCATAATAAAACCGCTATTAATGTTTTGAAGTAACAACTCTTTTTCCCCCTCTGTATTTATATGTATAGTTTGGTCAATGACTGGAAAATACAAGTAAAAATTATCCAGATTCTTACAAACTAGAAATATTAGCTGTTAACATTTTTGGTATATGCCCTTTTTTATACTCAAATAAACATGCACACACAAACATGTTCAGTATTATTTTATTATAATTTAAAAAAAAAACCTTTCACTACTATAAACATGATATATGTACACAGTTTGGAACCCCTGGAAAATATAAATGCATAAATAAAAAATTGAAATATTTCCACTCAAAAATAAACAACCTGAGGATTTTGACCAGTTCTTCCAAATATGTACACGTTTGTAAACCCACATTTTTTTTTAAAATTAAAAATGACTCCAGACTATATATTGCTCTCCATGTGTATGTGTGTTTATTTAGAAACATAGCAAACATTTTTATGTCAATAAATACTTAACTGAATTTGTTTTGGTGTGAATTTCTTGTTGGTTCCTGAATCTGAGGATTCATACCTATTACCAATTCTGGCTTATTTTTGTCCATTATCTTCTTGAATGACACTTCCTTTGGTTCTCAGCCTGTATAGCTCCATTTAAATGTGCATTAGACCTTTTCGCTACCATCCCTGCCTTTGAACCTCTCTCAAATTTTTATCTCTGTGCCTTTGTCCTCTATTCTATGTAATTTCTTCATAGCAATGGTTTGGGTTATTCTGTTTTCACTTGTGCTTAATCAGCTGTTTAACTCAGCCTTGATTTTCTAACTTGAAATTCTATGTTTTTCATTTCTAGAGATACTGTTTTGATATTTTTCAAATTTCTGCAGTCATTGTTAATATATTATACTTTTAATAAATCCTTATGTTTTTAAGCATATTCGACATTTTTATTTTATAGTCTGTATCTGACAATTCCGGTATCTATAGACTTTGCAGGTATGATTCTGCTATTTGTTGTTTTCTCATGACTCTGGTATATATTGGCTTGTTTCCTTATTATTTTTTTTTTAATGTGAGCTCATGCTTCTAGAAACTTTTTCTCTGGGAATTCTTTGAAAGTGTAAGGTGAATTATTTCAGAAAGTGCTTTTGTTTGCTTCTACGTGATGCCTTAGAGGCAGTATCAGCTCATGTCCACATCAGTTTAAATATTCAGCCTGAAATATTTGGGTGGTCACAAAAATAGTATGAATTCAGGCCCCCAATCTGTTTAAGGGCAAATATCTGGATATAAATTCTCAGGGGAGACTCTTTGCTACCTAGATCTAAGTCTGACACAGTCAAGTTTCCTTATCTTCTTCCTGTGTGTGACATGGGTCAGTAATTTTCCCTCTAGTTTTCCTACTTAAGGGGTCCCCCTTTTGGGATGTCCTAGCTTTTTGCAGGGATCTTTGATCTGGCTTCTACTTTCCACTTGATTTCTGCCGGTAAAAGCCAAAACTCAGAGTCATCTGGGATTGGCATGCTTCAGTGCTTTTTACCTTGATTGATTCCTATTGACATATTATGGCTTCTAGGAAGATTCATTGCCTTTTTTTTTTGCCAACTTGGCTATGCTTTTACAAAAGTAGAAGTGTGCGTATGTGTGTTGCAGGCATGTGCCCCACCTCCTGTCCAGCAGTTTTAGATGTGTTTGGGTTTTTTTCAGAGTATTTTGCTCTCAGTATTTCTGGAAAAGGAAGTCTACAGTATGACTTTTTAATAGGGTATATTTCATCTTTTGAACATATTTTTATTAAATAATCCCCTTCGTTGGAGCCTTAAGGTTGCTTTCAGTTTCACTGTTAAAAACAGTGTTTCAATGGATGTCCTCATATAGATATCTTAGTGTAGGTCTGTGATTATTTCCTCAGGATAAATATCTTCAAATAGAATTGCTAGGTCAAAGGATATGCCTCTCTGGTGTTTGATAGATAACGCTTGAGTGATGCCAGATCTTGCCAGGATGATGGTTCCAGTTGAAACTCCTAATCACAGTGTTCGAAAGTGCCACATCTTCATTAACAGTGAGTATTATAATTTTAGAAAATCATGAATGTGTTGGGAGAAATGGCATTTTATTTTTAAGATTTAGATTTCCTTGATCATTCAAGAAGTTAAGCAAAATTTTTTCTTATGCTCATTGACTTTGTGTTTCTCGTATACATGTTCTGTTCATTTCAATCAATTCTCTATTATAATGCTCATTTTAAAATTTATTTTTATTTGTTTAAGCTATATATTTAATATATATAATTGTTGTTTTAAAATTTTTTAAAGATATTCATGTTTTATCATGTGATGTAAAACTTTTTTCCAGCTGGGTATTTACATGTTTTTTTTTAAATGTAAAAATGCTTTAAATGTTTAGGTAGTCAACTTTATCAATCTTTTCTTTTAGATTTTTTGTTTTGGCATTATATTAAGATAGCTTCCCTTCCTTATAGGATTATATGAGTGTTCTATTATATTTTCTTTTAGATATCTTAAGGTTTTATTTTTCATACTTAATTCTAATGCATAGAAAATTTGTTTATGTGATGTAAAGGTCTATCTCACACCTCACACCCACTGTAAATTTCTTATTTGACCTGGTTTGCCTAACTGTGTACCCATTTGGAAATATGATTTGGATAAAACCAAATCATTTGGGAATTTGTGTGTGTGTGTGTGTGTGTGTGTGTTGTAACTTTTGAAAACGGAATTGGCATGACATGGGATTGGTAATGTTACTATTTAAATAGGCAATGGGGCACTTCAAATTCATGATGAAAAAAACATGACTGTGTTAAGGGAGAAGGAATGAGCTGAGAAATGTATTAAGGAAGAAGGTTAATCTGTAATGGTTGACCATTGTAGGGTTATCTTCCACCAATTGGTTTGTGTTCTTTTCCTTCCTAATGGTCACTGGGAATGGAAACTGTGAGATTGACTAGAAAAACTCTTGCATCATCAGGGTTTGCAATGACTTAAGAAAGCTGGGAAGTCTTTATATTACTAGCACTTTGTATCTTGGGTGTACAGCCTTTTCTGTGCAGTGGGTACCAATAAATATTTGTTGCATGTGTGATTGAGTAAAGGCGATTCACTGGTCAGAAGGTATAGTTAAGTCATGTTTAAATATTTTGTTCTTTTAGGAAAGCCAATTCTTTAGTTCATTTTTCATCTGTAGTGGCCACATGTCTTCATTCATTCAATTTTTTTGTTATCCAACAAGCCCTTTTTTGAGCACTTCGTTTATACAAGGTACTCTGAGCATTAGACAAAAGATGATTATGGAGCAAACTTTGTCCTCAAGGAATACAAAGTTCAGTCAAGGAGGTTGCCACATAAATGCATAGAGTTTACTGTGATAAATGTTATCATTTATGTACAAGGTACAAAGATGATGGCTTATAGAGGGCATAACCAACTCCCTGCTGATGGCATTGTGAGTGTGTGGGTGATGTAGAAGGAGACATCTGAGACTTGAGCTGGATATTGGAAGATAAATAGGAGTTCACCTTGTGGATAGCAGTGGAAGAGGACATTTCAATAGTGAAAATAGAATATGAAATAACATGGTGTTTTCTAGGAATTCCAAGTAGTTTAGTTGGTGAATAATGGAAGACTTGCCAGTGGATGAGGCAGAGGCCAGATCATGAGAGGTCTTGTGGAGCGTGCAAAGCGATCTGAAGCCCCCCCCCCCCAATTATTAACATTTGAAAGGATTTCACAGGTTTATAAGTTAGATCATTATAGGGGGTTAAATGGAAGAGTGACTAAGGAGTGAAATAAGATTAGAGATAGAGACCCTTGCAGTTGTCCAAGGTAGATGGCAGTGGGGGCTGGAAGAGAATGGATTTGAGTGCTATTAAAAATTACAGTGAACAGGGTTTAATGACACAGCACTCAATGTAGGAAAATAATCAATTGGGTTTGGGATATTTTTGAATTTGAAGTTCTTAAGTGATAAAAGGAGTGTGGGAGTATGTTCTGGATGGGGATTCATATTTAAGAATCGTCGGTATGTAGGTATCTGCAGAATCCATTTGTATGGATAGGTGACTTAGAGTGAGCAGAAGTAGAATTGAAAAGGGCTGGTGGCGCGATGGTTAAGCACTCAGCTGCTAACTGAAAGGTTGGCGGTTTGAACCTGCCCAGTGGCTCCGTGGGAGAAAGACCTGGCGATCTGCACCTGTAAAGATTATAGCCAAGAAAACCCTATGGGGCAGTTCTGCTCTGTCACATGGGGTTGCTATGAGCTGAAATTGACTTGATGGCACCTAACAACCTAAGTAGAGAACTCAGAGGATGCAGCAACATTTCCACGTGGGCAGAGAAAGAGGATCCTGCAAACATGCCTGGGAAAGAGCTATCAGAAAGCTGGATAAGAATCAAGGGAGCATGGTGTCATGAGTAGGGCAAGTTTAAAAAGGGAATAGTTAACAATGTAAAATGCTACTGAAAGGTCAAGTAAGAAAGATAAGAAGAGAGACTGTCGTTATTTAGAGGATATTTTCTCAAAGCTTTGAGTGGTGGAGGCAGAAGCCATGCTGTGTGGTGTTAGGATGCAAAAGCAGACTGTTCCTTCAATATTCATGGCCTTAAACAGACAGAAGGAGGGAGAATTTGCCATGAGTGCCCATCAACTTGACAGCAACTAACAATAACAACAACAGATACATTAAGTGAAATTTAATTCTAACTCTTAAAGCTCTCCTACACTGTGTTTTGTAGAAGAGAATAATAATACTGCTATTTTAATTGAAAAGTAACATGGCTTTCTCCTTCCACATGATTTCTGTGGACAGTATGCCATCACTGATCAATAGAATTTCTGCAGTGATGGGAATGTTCTGTTTCTGCACTGTCCACGTATGGTGAATGACTATCATATTTGACAATGCAGGCCTAAACTTTGGAGTTAAACCCATCCCCCATTTACTAGCTATGTAGCTTTTACCTGGTTTCAGAAGGCTCTTCCTTTGGGCCAGCACAGCGTCACAATTCAGACACACAACTGGGGGACTAGTGCAGTACTTGCCAGGTGCTCTCACTCAGTGCACTACCTGTACCACTGTGTGGCAGTGCCTCTGACAGGGATGATCCCCACAGGTGCCTCCAGAGACTCTGTACCCTGACTTCTAAAACAGGAGAGAACACTGGCTTCATTCCCCAAAGAGACCATCGTATCAAAGCAGGGCTCATTCTTACCCAAGATACAAATCAATACTAAGAGTCTTAGCTAGTGGCGAGAGGACATTCTTTGTGTTAGATTTCCTCCCGTATCCAGATCTTTTAGAACTGGATGTCTGTTTTCTCATATTCTGGAGGCTGTAAACCAGCTAGTGTATTACTTAATGTGTTTAATGATTTATGAAAAAAAGAAGAAACTTCCTTGCACAAAACTTCTGAAATTGATGAGAGAAAGGAGAATAGTGGATAGTCGTCTAGTTGTGTCAGAAAGCAGAGCGCCACAGTACAGGATGCTTCCTGCTGTTCTGTTTGGTCCCCAGTCTTTATTCTGGAAAATGAGGTAGTGGGGAAGTCTGAATCTTCTAACGTATTTCTAGCTGTTCTTTTTCAGCAAGCAAACATTCACTAGACACTGATTGCTTTTAATTCAGCTCCATCTACACGGTATTTAATAGACATTACTCCCAGGTTCTTATAAATGGCTATTATTCTTGGTTTCAGAGCCATTTTGAGTTTGTCTTTTTGTTGCCTTTGTATGTATTTTAGCTGGAATTGGTTGAGGACGTATCAGGGAATTTGGGCTGATATCTTCTTTATTCAGAAGTCAGTTTATAACCATTTGCAGGATTTATTGATTTAACCACAGCTTTTGATCCTAATGAAATGTTTCTGGGTTGAACTGACGAAAGTCAAAGATTTTTTACTTCAGTGTTTCTTAAGAGGACTGATACGGCCACCCTGAGAATCATGTCGTTGTTGTTGTTAGGTGCTGTGGAGTCAGTTCGACTCATAGTGACCCCGTGTACGACAGAACCAAACGTTGCACGGTCCTGCACCATCCTCACAATCATTGTTATGCTTGTGCCCATTGTTGCAGCCACTGTGTCAATCCGTCTTATTGAGGGTCTTCCTCTTTTTCGCTGACCTTCTACTTTACCAAGCATGATGTCCTTCTTCAGGGACTGATCCCTCCTGATAACATGTCCAAAGTATGTGAGACGTGGTCTGGCCATCCTTGCTTTCTAAGGAGTATTCTGGTTGTACTTCTTCCAAGACAGATTTGTTCATTGTTTTGGCAGTCCATGGTATATTCAGTATTCTTTGCCAACACTACGATTCAAAGGTGTCAGTTCTTCTTTGGTCTTCCTTATTCATCATCCAGCTTTCGCATGCATCTGAGGCGATTGAAAACACTATTGCTTGAGTCAGGTGCACCTTAGTCTTCAAGGTAACATCTTTGCTTTTCAATACTTTAAAGAGGTCATTTGCAGCAGATTTGCCCAATGCAATGCGTCTTTTGATTTCTTGACTGCTACTTCCATGGGTGGTGATTGTGGATCCAAGTAAAATGAAATCCTTGACAACTTCAATCTCCATTTATCATGATGTTGCTTATTGGTCCAGTTGTATTTTTGTTTTCTTTATGTTGAGGTGTAATCCATACTGAAGCCTATAGTCTTCAATCTTCATCAGTAAGTGCTTCAAGTCCTCTTCACTTTCAGCAAGCAAGGTTGTATAATCTGCATATCGCAGGTTGTTAATGAGTCTTCCTTCAATTCTGATGCCCCATTCTTCTTCATATAGTCCAGCTTCTTGGATTATTTGCTCAGCATACAGATTGTAAGTGTTCTGGAATTCCCATTCTTTGTAATGTTATCCATAATTTGTTGTGATCCACACAATCAAATGCCTTTGCATAGTCAATAAAACACAGGAGAATCATGTAGCATATAGGAATTATCTTTTGACGGCTCAGATTCCATTTCCTAATGATATAAAACCTCCTGGAGTCACATGCCTTTGCCTTCTTTTATAATTTAATTTTATGACTTGGAAAACTTTATATGAATTAGATATTACCTTTCCAGTGTAGCTATGGTATGATCTTATACTCTTGACCATGAAATGAACTTAAGAAGCCTCAGATGTGTTGGCCAGTTTGTTTCTTAAAGAGCTTGCTATTGACCTTGTCAAAACTAAAGCTGTTGCTTTTGGCAGACACCCTTCAGCATTCAAATGGACAGTATTAAGTGGCTTCATTCCACTGGTCAATTCATATAATGATGTGGTGGGAACATTTTGCAGTTCTCTTCTTTTTGTGGACACACACTGGGATGGAGTCCTGCTCAGAATAACATGTTCGTAGGAGCTTCACTGTGTGTGTGTATGTTTTAATTGTTGAAGTTTATAAACGGTAACACCTGCACTCAGATCTTTTCACTGGTCCGTAGAGTATCAGTTAAAGTCTTAATTGAATAATTAAAAAGCTCCTTCCTAAGAAAATTTCTCAGTCTTCATAATTGAACAAGTAAACAAAAATAACCCACTGCTGTTGACTTGATTCCGACTCATATCGACCCTAAAAAGCAAACAAGTTCCCCATTAAACAATTAATACACATATTGTTATGCAACATTGGTTGCCAACCCTACGATATGTCAAACTTTCTCCCTCTCGACCCTTGGGTTCACCATTACCAGCTTTCCTGTCTCCTCCTGAAAGGCTGTAATCTTTACAGAAGCAGACTGCCACATCTTTCTCCTTCAGAGCTGCTGGTGGCTTCGAACCATCAACCTTTCAGTTAGCAGCAGAGCGCTTTAACCACTGCACCACCTGGGCTCCTTATAAAAGACTTTAGTCTGGAATTATCTACTTTCCAGTTCTATCAGAGGCCATCTGAGGTAACTGATATATTAAAAGGATAGTCTATGGAGTGGTTCTCACAGTATGGTCCCTGGGTCAGCAGCACCAGCATCATGTGGGAACTTGTTAGTAAATGCAAATTCTCAGGCCCACTCTGAACCTATGGAATCAGGAACTTAATGAGATGAGGCCCAGCAATTTGTGTTTGAACAGGCTTTCCACTGGATTCTGATGCACACTGAAGTTTGAGAACCACTAATCTAATGCAGTAGTTAACACACCTGGCATTCAGCCTAGGCTCATGTTGGGCACTTATTAAAATACAGATTCTTGAAGGGATATTTTTGGTTTAAGTTTTAAAGATTATCTCAGGGCAATAGTTTCAGGGGTTCATCCAGCCCTCACAGCTCCAGAAAGTCTGGAGTCCATGAGAATTTGAAATTCTGTTCTGTATTCACCCCTTTTGATCAGGATTCTTCTATAGAATCCTTGATCAAAATTTTCAGTAATGGTAGCCAGCACCATCCAGTTCTTCTGGTCTCATGGCAAAGGAGGCAATTATTCATGGAGGCAATTAGCCACACATTCCATATCCTTCTTCAATTCCTGACTCTCCTTATCGTCTGTTGCTCCAGGTGAATAGAGAGCAATTGCATGCCTTGAATGGTCGCTTGCAAGTTTTTAAGACCCCAGGCAAATAGTTTAGCTTAACTAGTAAAAAATGTTTACCTTGAGCATTTTATGCTCTTTTAAGAACTATGTATATGGGATCAAAGTTACAACAGCAACTTGAAAGATTAGATAGGAACCTTAGCTGGGCAGTGAGTTTATGTTAATGGGGGAATAACAACTCAGAAAAGGAGGGTGAGAATGGTTGCACAACTTGAAGAATGTAATCAGTGTCACTGAATTGTACATGTGTAAATGGTTAAACTGGTGTATGTTTTGCTGTGTATATTCTCAACAACAATAGCAACAACAAAAATACAGTTTCTTGGTTCTCACTCACATAACATCTGATTCAGTAGGCCTGGGTAGGGCCTGGGAATTTATGCATTTTATGGCACTGCCTCCTTTGGGAACTTTTGCTCTTACCTTGTGTCATGTTCGAACACTCAATACTTATACCTATAGGATATATTTGTTTCCATATAATTGTCTTTATAGACCTCTAATTTAAGATAACAGCAAATAACCAGAGATTTGCTTCAGAATTACTTAAGGAGACTTTAAAAATACAGGTGTCTGAGTTCAACTAAATCAAAAGCTCAGATTAGGAAAGAGGAGAAATGTTTGTTTTGGTTTTGGTTTGTGTTTAAGTTTCGTGGGTAGCATATTATCCAAGAACTATGGATTTTATCTTCAGCTTTCATTGAAGGGTGATAAGAGAAAAATGGCCATATTAATATTTCTGTATATTTTGTACCACATAATAATTCTTACTAAGATTTAATACAAGAAAATATTCTCTCTTTCCTGATAGTTAATATGCAACTCTTAGTTTTCACTTTTGTGTTAGTTAGCAGAGAAATTTTGCCCTCAATTCTGAAAGACCTATTTCTCTAGCCCACTTCAATCCATGACTCTTAATTGTTTTATACCCTTCTATAACCTGACTGAAACTTGTTTGGAGACATGTGGGGACCAAAAACTACATAAATGTGGAATATGGGCTTCTGGTTGGGAGAACATTTTCCATCTCTGGGTCTGTGTCTCCTTTATGTCTTCTCCGTGTAATGGACACACTTCAGTTGTCAGTAGACTGCAAAAGAGTTAGTGTTTCCCAATACCAGGCACTGACATAGGCAGTGGGGGAATCTGGTTCATCTTGTTTCAAAATACACCATACCTCAAATAAGTAGGAACAGCTGTAATGTGGGATCAAGGCCAAAAGAAATCATTGTGGCGCTATGAACACCAGCTGAGAGGAGTTCATGTAACATGGGCCTGAGAGCAGACTTCATAACGCAACTATCAGACCCCTGCAGGAGAAGGGTCCTTGCACCTTACCCCAGTCACCTCCACAGCCACTACTCAAAGAAGTGGGTGGTTTTTTTGGAGATGCAGCCTTTTCAGTGGATTGAGCACACATCATATTCAGTCCCTCGCAGCCCGGAACTATAGTACTGTAAATTGGAGAATTCTTGGACTACAAAAATGTATAGCTGTGCTGCCTTCTCGTTTTATCCTTGAGACTTATCTTAAAACAGCAATCACACCAATCCCAGCCCTTCAGCACTCTCCTTCCTCCTCAAGCCACAAGAGGATCTTGGTCTAGTAGAAATTGTAGCCATGAAGCCTATTTGGTTGTTTCTTCTTCTCCCACATTTTTGGGTAATATCAGTTTAGCAAAACTTTTTTTTTTTTTTTTTTTAATTTTTTAGCTGATTCCTTTTGTGCCATACTCCCTTTCTAATGTTATAATACTTCATTTCCTCTTTGGGGTGGCCCCCAAATCCCTTTCACACCAGTTAAAAGTTTTCTATATGACACACTTCATTCTACACATTTGGATTTCTCTGTTTTTCTGAACATGTAGGACAGTATCTTCTAGGCTAGTGGTTAGAAGTTTTTAAAGTAGGGCCTGACAGCTATTTTTAGGTCTTTAATTGTTTTTAGGCCATGCCTCAAGGCATAGGGGCTTTGTGGCTACTTTGTGGTTTTACTCTCTCTCCAGAGTTTATAAAAACACTCCTTTTTTCTCTCATTTTCTGCTACTTTCTTGATAAACAGCTTGAACAATTATTTTAAAAGGTGCATACTATTACCTCTAAACCTCTTTCATAAAAATAAGTTTATGTTAATAGGGGAGGAACAAATCAGAAAAGGAGGAAGAGAATGGCAGTACAGTTTTTAAAGAATGTAAGCAGTATCACTGTATTGTACACACAGAAATTGTTGAATTGATGTATGTTATGCTGTGTATATTTTCAACAACAGTAAGAAAAATCCTTTCAAAAAAGCAAATCAGGAGTTAGAATACCATTCACATAAATTAGGGAAGGTCCCCTTTTCTTTGTTTTTATAGTTACTAAATCATTATGGTAGAGAAGAATCATGTAATTCCCTTTGCTTCAGTTTCCTAATTTCTTAAACAAGGTGAGAGTCTTTGAAATGTTACTCATAGAATTGTTCTATTAAAGAATGAGGCCAGCCTTGCCTTCTTGACTTCTCAAGTTGGCAAAATCCTCAGGAAACTGGAGTCTTTAAGTATCCTCAACCCAGCTGGGAATAATTCATCCTCTAGCACAATTCTAGTTTTCTTTAGGCTTACTCCTGTACTTACAGTTTTAAAGAGGTATTGCCAAGAGGGACTTCAGTGGGGGAGAGTGTTGTGTCCTGGGAACAGTAAAGGAAATGAAATTAAATGCCTCATTATTTTTCCCATGGTGAAGTAGATACTAGGATTGTATTCAACAGGTATTTTTTTTCCCCTCAAAAGTCTGTATAAATGTATAAATCTAGACTTAGATTGTATGCTAATTTTTTTAAAGCTAACTTTTATCTTCATCTTAATTAGAGGTTAGTGAAGGAAACTAGGTTTCTTATTTGGCTCTTGAACTTTGCAAATAAACAAAACTTTCATATTTTTGAATAGTACATTGTGAGCCAAACAACATCTGGAAGAGATTATTCTCACTGGTAGGTAGGAGAAATTACATAATCTACTATTTTCAAAGAACATGGTACCTTGTCACATTTCCCCTATATCCTGGAAACAGAAGTACTTAGGATCACGTTGCTGGAGCATCTGCCTTTTACTGTTTTGTGTTAAATGTAAATATATCTCTCGAATACTATAATGTTTCTTTAACTTTTGAAAATACAGCAAAACTTGGTGGTATGATGCTGCCTGCACTGTTTCTGGGGTCCAGGCTTCTCCTTTTTCCAAAGACCCGTTTGTCTGTTGGCAACATGCCTCTTATCCTCTGTGATTTGTCTGAGATGTCTTTTCCTGTCTTCTCTAAAATCAGGCACATGTGTTGTCTGGGATAGTAACTTCCAACAGTAACTTCTAACCAGATTTAAAAAAAATTAATTTCTTATTGGACGTGTCTATTCTTAGGGTTAACACATAAGAACACATAACACATGAACACCCTCTTCCAGTTAAAAGCATTTTAAAAACATTTTATTTTAGATATTGGTGTTTCTTCTTCTTCCCTCCCCCACCTCTTCCTCTCTCCTCCTCCTCCATCTCCCTTTCCCCTCCCGCTTCTTCCGATCCTCTACCTCCTCCTCTTCCTCTTCTCTCAACCTTACAGAAAAGTTGTAAGTACAGTAGAAAAGTGTCAAGAACCTATCTGTAGCATTTGTAGTGATGTCATCTATCTTGTTCTTAATAACAATGATTTGTGTCTTCTCTTTCTTCTTCCTGGCCAGTCTGGTTAGAAGGTTAGCAATTGTATTAAATTTCTCAAAGAAACAGCTTTTGGTTTGATGTTGTTCTACGTTCTATCTTATTATGATCTGCTCAGACTTTTACTATTTCCTTTGTACTAATTAGATCATCTTTTTCTAGTTTCTGATGATAGAAGGTGAGGCTATTTATTTGAGGTCTTTCTTCTTTTCTAATAATATAGTAGACATTTAGTTCTGTAACTGTCCTTTTAGGTTCTGCTTTAATGGTATCCCACAAATTTTGATATGTTTTGTTTCCATTTTCATTCCATTCAAAATACTTTCTAATTTTCTCCCTTGATTTCTATTTGATCTATAAGGTACTTAGAGATAATGTTATTTAGTTTTCTAGCTATTGGGTGACTTTCCAGAAATCTTTCTGTTGTTGTTTTCTAATTTAATTCCATTGCTATCAGAGAACATACTTTGTGTGACTTGAATCCTTTTAAATTTATTGAGACTTGTTATATGGCCCAGAATATGGTCCATCTTGGTAAAAGTACCTTTTACACTTGAGAAGAATGGATATTCTGTTGATATTGGGTAGAGTGTTCTCTAAATGTCAATTAAATCAAGCTGGTTGATAGTGTTGTTCAAGTCTTCTATATCCTTGCTGATATTTTTGTCTACTTGTTCTCTCAATTAATGACAGAGGGGTATTGAAATCTCTGACTGTAATTGTAGATTTGTCTATTGATCATTGCATTTTTTATCAGTTTTTATTTGTGTATTTTGAAGGTGTTATTAGCCGTATAAACATTTACGATTGTTATGTCCTCTTGATGAATTGACTTCTTTATCATTTTGGAATGACCTTCTTTAGCCCTGGTGATATTTTTTGCTCTAAAATCTATGCTATCGGATGTTAATACAGGCACTCTAGCTCTTTTTTGTTTAATATTAGCCTGGTATATCTTTTCCCATCCTTTTACTTTTAAAGTGTTTGTGTCTATATTTAAAGTGTGGTTCTTGTGCCTGCCTGCCTGTCATTGCTGTCAAGTTGATTCTGACCCATAGCCTCCCCATAGGACAGAAAAGAACTGCCCCATAGAGTTCCCAAGGAGTGCCTGGTAGATTTGAATTGCTGACCTTTTGGTTAGCAGCTGAACTCTTAACCACTATGCCACCAGTGGCTCTTGTAGGCAGCATATAGTTGGGTCTTGCTTTTTTAAATTGGCTGACAATATCTGCCTTTTAATTCGATTGTTTAGACCATTTGTGTTTAATGTGATATATGTACATATATATATTACATGATTAGGTTTAAATCTGTTATCTTGCCTTTGTTTCTATTTGTCTCTTCTGTTCTTTGTTTCTTTTTTTCTCTTTTTTGGGATTTGATAGTTTTTATGTTTTCATTTTATCTCTTTTACTGGCATATTAGCTATAATTTTGTTTTGTTTTTAGTGGTTGATTCGGGGTTTATCTTGTTGTTAGTTGCTGTTGAGTTGATTCCGACTCATGGTGCCCCATGTGTGCAGAGTAGAACTGCTCCATAGGGGTTTTCAAGGCTGTGACCTTTCAGAAGTAGATCGCCAGGCCTGTCTCCCAAGGTGCCTCTGGGTGGGTTTGAACTGCCAGCCTTTCAGCTAGTAGTCAAGCATTTAACCATTTGCTTTGCCCAGGAACCTTCAAGCTTTATAGTAAGTTTTAATTTATCATAGGTTACTTTCAAGTGATATATCTCTCCATGTATTATATAAGAACTTTACAACAGGATACTTACCCTTTCCCCTCCAAGCTTCTTTGCTTTTACCTTTCTAATAAATCCTACAATACATCATTATTATTTTTGTCAGTTGTCTTTTAAAAACATCTTTATTGAGATATAATTCACATGACTTATAATTCAACCATTTAAAGTATACAATTCACTGGTTTGGTATACTTACAGAGTTGTGCAGCCATCACCACAATCAGTTTTTTTTGTGTGTGTATGTTCTTTTTTTTTTTTTATTGTTGTAATTAAATGAAGTTTACATTTCAAGTTAGTCTCCCATACAGATTTTTTTTTTTAAATACATTGTTATGAGACCCCAACCGCTCACCCCATTCTGCGACAGCCCACTCCTCCCCTCCACCCCTGATTCCCCATGAACATTCAACCAACTCCTAACTCTCTCTGCCTTCCCATCTCACCTCTGGACAGAAGCCACCCCTTTGGTCTCTTGTATCTACTTGTCTATGACTCACATTCTTCACAAGTATCACTTTATGTCCCACAGTCCAGTCCAATCCCTGTCTTAAGAGTTGGCCTTGGAAATTGTTTTAGTTCTGGGGTGATGGAGAGACCAGGGGCCATGCTTTCTGGGGCACCTTCCAGTCTTAGACCATTAAGGCTGGTCTTCTTACTAGAATTTGAGTCCTGCATCCCATCGTTCTGCTGCTCCATCAGGGACCCTCTGCTGTGTTCCCTGTCAGGATGTTCATTGGTGGTAGCCGGGTACCATCTAGTTCTTCTGGTCTCAGGCTGATGAAGTCTCTGGTTTATGTGGCCCATTCTGTCTCTTGGGCTAATACTTTCCTTTTGTCTTTGGTGTTCTTTGTTCTCCTTTACTTCAAGTGGTTGGGACCAATTGATGCATCTTAGATGGCTGCTTGCAAGCTTTTAAGACCCCAGACGCCACTCACCAAAGTAGGATGCAGAACATTTTCTTAATAAGCTTTGTTATGCCAATTGACCCCCCTGAAAGCATGGTCCCCAGACCCCGCATCCCTGCTACTCTGTCTCTCAAAGTATTTGATTGTATTGAGGAAACTTCTTAGCTTTGGTTTAGTCCAGTTGTGCTGGCTTCCCCTGTAGTGTGTGCTGTCCTTCCCTTCACCTAAGATGATTCTTATCTACTATCTAGTTAGTGAATAACCCTCACCCTCCCTCCCCACCCCTGTAACCATCAAATAATGTTTTCTTCTGTGTTTAAACCTTTTCTTGAGTTCTTATAACAGTGGTCTTATACAGTATTTGTCCTTCTGTGACTGACTAAATTCACTCAGCATAGTAAGTTCCAGCTTCCACCAAGTTATATGATGTTTCACAGCTTCATCATTGTTCTTTATCGTTGTGTAATATTCCATTGTGTGGATATACCATAGTTTGTTTATCCGTTCGTCCATCGGCGGGCACTTAGGTTGCTTCCATCTTTTGGCTATTGTGAACAGTGCTGCGATGAACATGGGTGTGCATATATCTATTCGTGTGACGGCTCTTGTTTCTCTAGGATATATTCCAAGGAGCGGGGTAGCTGGATCGTATGGTACTTCTATTTCTAGCTTTTTAAGGAAGCGCCAAATCAATTTCCAAAGTGGCTGTACCATTTTACATTCCCACCAACAGTGTATAAGTGTTCCAGTCTCTCCACAACCTCTCTAGCATTTACTATTTTGTGTTTTCTGGATTAATGCTAGCCTTGTTGGGGTGAGACGATATCTCATTGTAGTTTTGATCAGCATTTCTCTAATGGCTAATGATCATGAGCATTTCTTCATGTGTCTGTTAGCCGCCTGAATATCTTCTTTGGTGAAGTGCCTGTTCATATCCTTTGCCCATTTTTTAATTGGATTATTTGTCTTATTGTTGTTGAGGTTTTGCAGTATCTTGTAGATTTTAGAGATTAAATGCTGATTGGATTTGTCGTAGCCAAAGATTTTTTCCCAGTCTGTAGGCTGTCTTTTTACTCTTTTGGTGAAGTCTTTGGATGAGCATAAGTGTTTGATTTTTAGGAGCTCCGATTTATCTAGTCTCTTGTCTGGTGCTTGTGCATTGTTACTTATGGTTTGTATTGTGTTTATGCTATGTCTTAGGGCTCCTAGTGTTGTCCTTATTTTTTCTTCCATGATCTTTATCATTTTCGATTTTATATTTAAGTCTTTGATCCATTTTTAGTTAGTTTTTGTACATGGTGTGAGATACGGGTCTTGTTTCATTTTTTTGCATATAGATACCCAATTATGCCAGCAGCATTTGTTAAAGAGACTGTCTTTTCCCCAATTAATGGACTTTGGGCCTTTGTCAAATATTAGCTGCTCATAGGTGGATGAGCTTATATCTGGATTCTCAACTCTGTTCTATTGGTCTGTGCGTCTGTTGTTGTACCAGTACCAGGCTGTCTTGACTACTGTGGCAGTATAATAGGTCCTAAAATCAGGTAGTGTTAAGGCCTCCCACTTTGTTCCTCTTCTTGAGTAGTGCTTTATTTATTCAGGGCCTCTTCCCTTTCCGTATGAAGTTAGTGATTTGTTTCTCCATCTCATTAAAAAATGCTGCTGGAATTTGGATCGGGATTGCATTGTATTTGTAGATCGCTTTGGGTAGAATTTACATTTTTACTATGTTGAGTCTACCTATCTCCATGAGCAAGGTATATTTTTCCACTTATTCAGGTCTGTTTTAGTTTCTTGCAGTAGTGTCTTGTGGTTTTCTCTGTAAAGATCTTTTACATTTCTGGTTAGATTTATTCCTAAGTATTTTATCTTCTTGGGGGCTGTTGTAAATGGTATTGATTTGGTGATTTCCTCTTCAAGGTTCTCTTTGTTGATGTAAAGGAATCCAATTGATTTTCATATGTTTATCTTGTATCTTGAAACTTTGCTGAAATCTTCTATTAGTTCCAGTAGTTTTCTTATGGATTCCTTGGGGTTTTCCATGTATAAGATCAGATCATCTGCGAATAGAGATACTTTGACTTCTTCCCTACCTATTTGGATGCTCTTTATTTCTTTTCGTAGCCTAACTGCTCTGGCCAGGACCTCCAGCACAATGTTGAATAATAGTGGTGATAAAGGGCATCCTTGTCTGGTTCCTGTTCTCAAGGGGAATGCTTTCAAAGTCTCTCCATTCAGGATAATGTTGGCTATTGGTTTTGTATAAATGCCCTTAATTATACTGAGGAATTTCCCTTCTATTCCTATTTTGTTGAGAGTTTTTATCATGAATGGGTGTTGGACTTTGTCGAATGCCTTTTCTGCATCGATTGATAAGATCATGTGGTTCTTGTCTTTTGTTTTATTTATGTGATGGATTACGTTGATTGTGTTTCTAATGTTGAACCATCCCTGCATACCTGGTATAAATCCCACTTGGTCATGGTGAATTATTTTTTTGATATGTTGCTGAATTCTATTGGCTAAAATTTTGTTGAGGATTTTTGCGTCAATGTTTATGAGGGATATTGGTCTGTAATTTTCTATGTTTGTGATGTCTTTACGTGGTGTTTGTATCAGGGTTATGCTGGCTTCATAGAATGAGTTTGGGAGTATTCCATCCTTTTCTATGCTCTGAAATACTTTTAGTGGAAGAGGTGTTATCTCTTCTCTTAAAGTTTGGTAGAATTCTCCAGTGAAGCCATCCGGGCCAGGGGTTTTTTTGTTGGCAGTTTTTTAATAATCTTTTCAATCTTTTCTTTTGTTATGGGTTTATTTAGTTGTTCTACCTCTGTTTGTGTTAGTTTAGGTAGGTAGTGAGTTTCTAGAAATTTGTCCATTTCCTTTAGGTTTTCGAATTTGTTAGAGTACAATTTTTCATAGTATTCTGTTATGATTCTTTTAATTTCAGTTGGGTGTTGTGATATCACCCATCTCATTTTTTATATGGGTTATCTCCTTCCTCTCCAGTTTTTTTTTTGTCAGTTTGACCAGTGGTTTATTAATTTTGTTGATCTTTTCAAAGAACCAGGTTTTGGTCTTGTTAACTCTTTCAATTGTTTTTCTGTTCACTATTTCATTTAATTCTGCTCTGATTCTTATTATTTCCTTCCTTCTGGCACCTGTAGGCTTCTTTTGCTGCCTTCTTTCTACTTGTTCCAGTTGTAGGGTTAATGCTTTGATTATGAGACTTTCTTGTTTTTGGATGTGTGCATTTATTGCTATAAAGTGACCTCTGAGCACTGCTTTTGCTGTGTCCCAAAGATTCTGGTAGGATGTGTTTTCATTCTCATTTGCGTCTATGAATTTCTTTATTCCACCCTTAATTTCTGCTATAACCCAGTAGCTTTTGAGCAAGGTGTTGTTCAGTTTCCATGTGTTTGATTTTTCTTCCTTGCTTTTTATGTTGTTGATTTCCACTTTTATGGCTTTATGGTCAGAAAAGATGCTTTGTAGTATTTCGATGTTTTGGATTTTGTTAAGGCTTGCTTTATGGCCTATTATGTGGTCTCTTCTGGGGAACTTTCCATGTGGGTTGGAAAAGAAATTATACTCAGCTGCTGTTGAGTGCAGCATTCGGTATATGTCTGTGAGATCAAGTTGGTTGATTGTAACATTTAGCTCTTCTGTGTCTTTGTTGAGCTTCTTTCTGGATATTCTGTCCTTCACCAAAAGTGGCATGTTGAAGTTTCCTACTACTGTTGTGGAGCTGTCTATCTCTCTCTTCAGAGCTGTTAGAGTTACCACAGTCAATTTTAAAACATTTTTGTCACTCCAAAAAGAATCCCTGTATCCATTATAAGTCACTCCCTATCCTTTTCCCCCAGCCTCTCCTGCCCTAGGCAACCACTTCTATTTTCTGTCTCTATAGGTTTGCCTATCCTGGACTTTCATATCAATGAAATAACACAAATTTGGTCATTTGTGACCGGCTTATTTCACTTAGTGTAATGTTTTCAAGGTTTATCCATATTGTAGCTTATATCAGTATTTCGTTCCTTTTTATGGCTGATTAATATTCCATTGTATGGATATACCACATTTTAGTTACTCATTTATCAGTTGATGAACATTGGAGTTATTTCTGCTTTTTGACTATTATGAATTATGCTGCTATGAACATTCTTAGACAAGTTTTTGTGTGTACCTACATTTTCAATTCTCTTTGGTATTTACCTAGGAATGGAATTGCTGGGGTCGTATTGAGACTCTATATTTAATATTTTGAGGAATTGTCAGGAAGTTTTCCACGGTGGCTGCTCCATTTTACATTCCTACCAGCAATGTATGAGGGTTCCAATTTCTCTATATCCTTGCCAATACTTGTTATTCTCTGTCTTTTTGATTATAGCCATCCTAAGGTTGTGATTCTGATTTTAATTTCCCTAATGGCTGATGAGGTTGAGCATCTTATCATGTGCTTATTATTAGTCATTCATATATCATCGTTGTAGAAACTGCTCTTCAGATTCTTTATAATGCCCATTTTAAAGTTGGGTATTTGTCTTTTTATTATTGAGTTGTAAGAATTCTTTTCATATTCTAAATACAAGTTCCTCATAGATCAAGAGTTAAGACATTGTGAGACTTGGACTATGGAAAGAAATAGGACACCAGTAAGTTTGTCCCTTACCCAAAGAGTAATTCTTTGATTCTCTTACCTTTCAAGAGGATTTTCTCAATCCTCTTAGTTGGCTTGTCTTCCTTCATTCACCCTTAAAATGTAGATCCCATCACTTCTTTTCTTGCTTTCACCTTTGGTGAGGGATTACACTCATTTGAATTCCTCGTCTTTTCTCTAACTCAGAAATCTGTGATTCAAGTTTATTTCTGGTCCACTATTCTTAACCTACAGATCTTTTCCCATTTTTCTAAGTGTTATGTTATAACACAAACTAGCTTGACCTTGAAACAGGGTGTAGCCAATACATCCTTTGTCTTAGCAGTGACAACTGTTCTGAGATTATGCCACAAATTGTGTTTTATAATTTCCAGTTATTTGACAAGTTTCAGGGTAGCATCTCTCCCCATCAGGAAGACCATTATAAAAACTGTGTACCTGTCCATATAGTCTTTGAATTCAAGAAAATGGGTTTATTTAATAATGTTTTGACCCGTTTTCTAAGTTTCTAAAACAAAAAGATATATGTAAATAGTGTGATTGTGGTACTTGGGCTGCTCTTTCTACAGTCAGCATGAGAAGGATGTGGTAGCAGTATTCCCTCCTTTAAATGCATCAGCTGAGTGCCATATGAAAAGAGTGGTAGGCTTTTAGGCCAAATGTGGAATAAAAGCTCTGAAATGAAAAACTGGAGAAGCAAATGGAAAACCTGATTCTATGTGTGGAAAAGGAAAGATTGAAGAACATGAAATATATTGTTTTCTATGAGTAGTATACGGAAGCAAGATCTTGGGCCTCATACTTTGAGGAAGAAAGTTTCTGCAGTCACAAGTGGAAACTGTATTTTAAAACAAAACATGAGAAACTTATTTGATATCACAAGTGCTTTTCTAATTTCTTTGTTCTAACTCTGCATGTGAGGCAGATGGGCTCTGAAAGTGATGACAGCGTTCTTCATCCTTGCTGGACCGTTTGCCTAACCGTTGTTTTTTTGAGAGACTGTGAAAAAATGAGCATTTCCAGCTTAAAGAGCCCAGATAAAAAAATGTAGCATGTCTGCTCCTTTGTCATCCTGTTTTCCTCTTTCTCTTTCCTTTTTAGTACTTTAAGCTGAAACTTCTCATTTTTTTCAGCTTTAGTAATAAAACAGTTTTAATTGGCCCCTTCCTCAAAAGATGGAGAATTGTCTCCTTCTTTGGGTTATTTCCTGGAATTTTTAGCTTAGCTCATTAGAGTTATATGTGTTTCAATTTTATAGCTTTTCTTTTGATAATTGTAATAGCTGTATTTTTTTTTTGTAACCATTGTTATCACAGGTATTCTGTGTTTACCTGGATTGACTGGATTGTTAGTCTGCGCATACTAAGGCTTCCCCAAGCGCTTTATTTGATCGCATGACTAGGTGTGTTATGTCATCAAGTAGTTATTTCAGGGTGAAAAAAAAATCCTGATTATTTTATATTAAAAATGCCTTGTTCTTGCTGTTGCAAATATATGACAGCTTGGCTGAGTGTAGATTTTTTTAGTCATTCCATATTTCTGACAACACCTTGAAAGTTGTTCATTTGTCTTGTCATCTGTTGTGGCCAGGAATATGGCTGTGTCCAGTCCAAGTTTTTTCCCTTGTGATTTGATTTTTCCTACTGGATTTTTTGTGAAAATTCTTTTAACTCTTGAAGTTTAGTAACTTAACACACCTATGGTTCAGTCGTGAATCATGTAGTCCATATCTTTCCGAGAATGTGGCAAGCTCTTTAAACATTTAAATTTTATATCTTCTTTTAAGGAAAGTTTACTTTTTTTGTATTGTTAAATATCTTCTGTTCCATTTGTTCTCCTTGGATATACCAATTATCCTTATGTTGAATCTCTCTTTTCTTTGTCCCATATGTTCAATCTCTATTCTGTGTTCTCCATATTAATCATTTCTAATCAGTCTAGAAGCTTCCATTGTTTTGTAATTTTCCTCTGCACTGTGTGATTTTTCTTAAGCCAATCTTCCATGCATTAACTTGGTTTTGTGCAGGGGCCCCTCTGCCCATTGTCCTTTTAAGATTTTAGTTTCAGCAGTAATTTTTTTCCCTTGTTTTCCTTTATTGTGTTTTTATTTTTTAAAATAAAAGTTATAAATGTTTGTAATTTAAAGTTTCAAAAAGCTTTATGAGGCTTGCTCCCTCCTCCTCCTACATTTTACCTTCACCATAGCTGCCACTTTCAGCTGTTTCATTTGGTATTTACATCTCTTACGGTTTTTATTTCTACTTTTTGATATTTCAGTTCCCATGTGGAAGATGTACCATACTTATACTCTCATCCTATACCTTGTCTTCCTAATATAGTTTGGTCATTATTCAATGTTAATGTAATTATAACTTTGTAAATATTGGTCGTTTCTTGACTTCTAAGTGGGAGACATCAGTTTAATTCCTGGCAAATGTACTTCATGCACAGTCACCACCTGTCTGTCATTGGAGGTTTGCATGTTGCTGTGATGCTGAACCAGGTTTCAGCAGAGCTTCCAGACTAAAACAGACTAGTAAGAAAGGCCTAACAATCTACTTCAGAAAAATCAGCCACTGAAAACCCTATGGACCACAGCAGTTCTATCTGAAACTGGTTGTGGGCATGCTGCAGGTTCGGGCAGCATTTTGTTCCAACGTGCATGGGGTTGCCATGAGTTGGCAACTAACAACAGCAACAAATATCATTTATAGCTGAGCCATGTAGAATTCTATGAACCTTTTTCCTTTTCTTTCAATTCTTTGTTCTTTAAGTTAATCATCCTTTTTATGTTTGTTTAGTTTTCTATGTGGTTATTATTCATTCAACTCCAAATTCTACCAGTTATAGAAACCTTTCAGTATATTTTAGATGGATCAGCTCTTCTGTCAAGGTTACTTTTTGAGTCTTCTCACCTGTCATCCACTGATCTACCTTCACAATTATGTCAGGAATTCTCTTTGTTTTTCTCCTGTATGGGACTCTTCTTCCCTGGATCTTATTTTCCTCTCTGTCTTGGAGGAATATATCCTCCAATAGAATTGTAGGTTGTAAATCGGTTTGCTCATTGTTCCTTTGTTTTCTAGCTTCCAGGGTTGCTGTTTTGAAGTCCAAATCCTTTTTATAAAGAGCCCTGGTGGTGCAATGGCTAAGTACTCGGCTGCTAACTGAAAGGTTGTTGATTCAAACCCACCTGGTGGCTCTGTGGGAGAAAGACCTTGTGATCTACTCTAGTAAAGATTACAGCCTGAAAATCCTGTGGGACAGTTCTGCTCTGCTACATGGGGTTGCTATGAGTTGGAACTGACTCAGTGATGGCAACAACAAAAACAACAACATTTTTTATGTGATTCTCCCCCTTCTGATAGTTTGTAGGATTATTTTATTTATCCCCAGAGTTTATTTTTAAGCTGACAGTGATGTTGGGCATATTAAAATCTGTTCACATTTGCAGGTAGGCACTTAGTGTGCCCTTATAGTCTACAAACTTATAACCTTCCATTCTAGAAAATGTTTTGAGTTATTTTTTTCCCCTCCATTTCCTTTACTCTTTCATTCTGAAATTGCTTTTATTTGGCTATTAGACCTGACTTGTCCTCTAGCTTTCTCATTTTTTCTCTTCTATTTTCCCTTTTTTTGCTGTACTTTTAGGGCAAATTTCTTAACTTTGTATTCCAACCTTATGTTGAATTTTCAATGATCAATTTTTAAGCGTCCTTTTTGTTTCAGTGGGTACAATATCTTCTTTGTGTTACTATTGCTAAGTCTTTTTATCAGTGCAGATGCCAGAGAGATCTTCAGTCTCAACATTAGATGGTGTGAGGTTGGCAGTGGGAATAGCTACCAGGAAAGACAATATACAGCTTTTCCCTGGCCTTCCATTATCTCATATTCTTGTCTCCAAGTCTGAGGTTGAGTTTTTTTTTTTCATTTGGCTCCTGCCAGACTGTATAGCTCTCTACAGAAGGATACACAAGTTTCAAGTCTGAAATTTTTTTTCCATTGGATCGAAATTGTTCTGTACCTTCATAACACTTTTCTAAATCTTTGAGAATAGATCTATCGTTTCCTGGTTTCAACATTGATGGCTGCTTTTCTCCTTTAGTATGTTTTGTTCATCTGTTCTGTTTTGGGGATGGAGGCTTTAAAATCTTTGCCCGTGCAGCTATCCCTCTCCAACCCAGAGCTCTGGCTTATCTTCTGCTTCACTAATTTTATTTTCTCCTTTATCTGGTCTGAGGTTCGTGGCCTTCATTCAAGTTTCTTATTCAGATTTTTATTTTTTACTCTTTTGGTTAATGCAAACTCTCTTCTGATTTCATGTTTCTTTGTGTGACTGCCTGTACTATTTTCAAAGATGCTGCTATGTCCTCAGGAATTTTATGAACTTGAATTAGAAATTTTTTAAAGTTTTCTTTTTATATCGTGTATCAGTTGATTAAATAAATATTTGCTGTGATGGAAACCCTGGTGGCGTAGTGGTTAAGAGTTCAGCTGCTAACCAAAAGGCTGGCAGTTCAAATTCACCAGGCGCTTCTTGGAAACCCTGTGGGGCAGTTCTACTCTGTCCTTTAGGGTCACTATGAGTCGGAATCGACTTGATGGCGGTGGGTTTTTATGGGTAATACTAGAGTTATCCCTTCTTCTAAGCCACAATATGTTTAATTTGCTTGATGGATTGAGATTTTTCTCTGTTACTTATTCTTAGGGAGGGAAGCCCATGCATGTTCACTATTGGGTATTGCTCTGTGTTCTTTTGAGACACTAATATGAGTCACTGTTAAAGTGTCCAGATAAAGTGTCCAGATAAAGAAAAAGGTTAGATTTGCAGAAGATTAATTTACCAGTTAGAAGTTCATCTTCCTCGGAGGCCTGAGGAGGGAGCCAGCACTAGATCCAGAACTAATCAAAGGGAAATTTGCCTCAGAACCAGAGAATTTCTTTTCAGTGTTTGGTGTGGCACTTAGTAATTAGCAAGGACATTGTCACTTGGCATGGCTGCCCTTGTCAGAAGCCAGCTGGTTGTGTGTTATTCCCCCACACACTTTCTGGGGCAGTCATCCTGGCCACGTGTGAGTCAGAAGAAACGCAGCCAGAGATTACTTTTTCGATTTGCCTGTGGAGCCAGGAACAATTTTTGAGGAATCAGTATATTCTAAATGTACTCCAACTTTTGCCAGGCTTACCACTCCACTCCCTCGGCTTTCTGAACTAGGGGTATTGTTATGGGTCTGTTGGGTTCTTATTTGCTTATTTTCTTGCCATGCAGTTTCAGTTTCGCACCAAGGCAGACTTTGTCCTCTCCATCTCCTGTGTTAATTCTTTCCAGCATATCTTTCACGCAGGACTGGGTACTGTTTCATTCTGGAAGTTTTGAGCAATAGCTGGGATCTACCTGTAGATTCTAGGGAGGGTGCAAGATATTTTCTATTCTTATATTTAATAAGAATAAGCTCAAGACTAGCTATGTCTTGACTGCTTTAGGGGAAGACAGATAATTTTCAGTCTTATTTTCCTCTTGCAATTATGAAACCAACAGCCTGTATTATTCATTGTGCATCTCAAGGATATGTCACATAAATCAAAACTGGCAACATATTATTAAAGTTGTATGAAAATGAGAGCAACACAGGGCTCTCTGTCGCAGGGTTTGGGGAAAATAGTTACCTTGCAGGGCATATGACTTTTATCCTGCTTTCTTCAGGACTGTCTGAAATTTCTGCTTATGAAGACTCTAAGCACTTTGCATCTCGTTTTGATTTTTGTTCGCTTGGAGGATTAGTCTATGGAAAGAGCATGGGCCCTGGAGTTGGTCCTGGTTTCTTGTCTCAGCTCTCTCCTTTTGCAGCTATGTGACTTTGGGTAGGTTTCATAACCTTTCAGAGCCTCATGTTTTTCATCTATGAAATGAATTCACAATATCTGCCTCAAACTGTATGTGAAATGACTGCCCCAGTACCCAGTACCTAGCAGGGTTTCATTCAACTCGGTTTTTCTGCTTTCCCTCTTCTGTTAGCAAGAATGTCATACGGTGCATTTATTTTGTGGGTCACACCCACATGTATCTATACCCTTTTCCTCACTACAGGCTACTGTTGTTGTTAGCTGCCAACCAGTCAGTTCTGACGTATGGCGACCCCATAGGTGCAGAGTAGAACTGCTCTGTAGAGTGTTCAAGATTGTGCCTTTTAGGAAGCAGATAGCCAGGCCTGTCTTCCAAGACACCCAGGGTGGGTTTGAGCCACTAACCTTTTGGCTAGTAGTCGAGCACTTAATTGTTTGTGCCATCCAGGGACACCTTACTACAGGCTAAGCGCCAAGTATTCGACCTCAGGCAATTCTATGAACTCGGTGAATATTGAAAATATTTTAAGGTTATATTACTTAATGGCTTAGCTTGGCAGAAATGGTGTTGGATACAAGAACCAGTATGAGTCTTTAACAATGCAACCTCGCTTATCTGCTGTTTATTGTTGTTATACTATTTATACATTCATCTGTCTACCTCACATATAATAGGGCAAGAGAAAGTAAGTTATAAATACATGAGAAGGCAAAAGGAAAACAAGAGAGACAGGCAAAAAATGATGCCAGGAGTAAGTTCAGTACAAAATAGCACACCAGAGGGCCTAAAATTTTCGGTGGGCAGGTGCAGCACTCAAGCAGCCATCATGAAAAAGGAAAGGGACTCCTATATGCGTATGCCTTTCTCTTGGGCTGTTCATTACATTTACAGTGTGATAATTTTTTTTTTTTTCTCTGAAACGGGCTGAGGAGAACAGCATTGTTTTCTGAGGTTTCTATGATTCTTTGTTGAATCTCATTTCAAGATAGCTTGACAACTTTACTACCTACTTGTTAATAAAAATAGTTGCTGTAACAGAGGGGAAGAAAATAGGAAGACACCACAGTTCAATTAAAAATAAAGCAATTAAAACCAAAATATGAAAGATAATACACAAAGACAGAGAAGTTCTGCCAAACGTAGATCATTTCTGTGGAAGGCAGCTCTTTAGGTGATGTGTGACTTGCCTAGTCTCATCCAGCTGATACTGATTCGCACCATAGGATTTGGAGTCAAAGGACTTGTTATTAAATGTCTGACTCCACCACTACTGCTGTACCCTTTTGGGTCTTGTGATGTCTGGTTCAGTACTTTTATCAGTATGAAAAGTATTGTTTTCCAAAAGGCTTAAAAGTGTTCAGGTATCATCTTGCATGCTGGTTAAACTAGAAAATAAATTTCCAGACATGGCTCCCTAAAGACAGGGGCTGGCTCCGTCTTACTCATTATGCCCCTAGCTCACTGTAGCTGCTCAATAAATAGCTTTTGAATAAGAGAAAGGATATTGTTAGGTGGCATGTGTTTTCTTTAAATATTTTGACTTGGAGAATTATTAGTTTCCTTTCTGGTTACCTTAATATTTACCCCGATTTTTCTAAGTCTATACCGTCTTTTATTTCTTGATAGTGCCTTGACATCCTCTCCATATGAAAAATCTACGTCTACATTTTTTAGTTGCTCTTTTTTGTTTTAATGTTGTCATCTTTTACGTATTGACACCAGTTTCCCTATTTTCTGTGCTTTAGCTTTGATTTATTTTTGTGACTTCCCTATCTGGGTTGATATCTGGTTGCTCTGTCCTGTGTTCTAGTCTTGGATTGTTATCTGATGTTATTGATTTTCTAACCGGAGGACTCCCTTTAGTATTGCTTGTAATTTTGATTTGGTTTTTGCAAATTCCCTGAACTTCTGTTTATCTGGAAATGGCCTAATTTCACTAGCATATTTGAGAGAGTTTTGCTAGATATATAATTCTTGGCTGGCAATTTTTCCCTTTGAGGCTTTATATATGTCATCCCATTGCCTTCTTGCCTGCATGGTTTCTGCTGAGTAATCTGGGCTTATTCTTCTTAACTCTCCTTTGTAGATGACTTTTCGTTTATCCCATGTTTTCTTTAAATTAAGAGAGAAAAAAAAGTTTTCCCTTTCTGGACTAAATTGAAATGTGTAAATATCACATCAGACAGAATTAGGCTATGCTTTACTGTAAGGAGTTTAGATTCTTTCTGAGTTTTCTTAATGAACATAATAGAATATGTGGTTATACTCTGTGCTTATTGAGGATGTTGAAAGGATTTTAGAAGCACACTGTTTCTCTTACATATGGAAGTCTGGACATCCTTATTTTGTAGCTAGGATTTGTTAAACCCTGCATCCACCTGTCTGAATACCTGACTTACCCCTCTGACAGACCCCTGTAACTTGGAGATGTCTTTTGTTTAATCTTGAAAGTGGTAACTAAGTTTCTTGGGGGGAATGTAATCATGGAACGTATTCACTTCCTTATGTTTCATACCGGACTGGGAATTGGGGTTCCTGGTTCTGCCATTAGCTAAATGTGTCCTTCTAGTCTGTTTTCTCCTCACCTGCAGAAGAACAGGGTTGAAATGAGCGGTCTCTAAGATACTTGATGGTATTATTCTCTTTGCCCTTCGTACGTAAAACTGTCATCCCTCAATTGTGGGTCGCTCAGTTCCTTTATTATTTAATGACAGGATGGCTTCTACCCCTGCCCTTTGCCTTATCCCCACAACTTGAAACTGCCTCCCCAAAACGTTTAGCCAGCACGCAGAGTTGGATTCAAACTTAGAAAATACACCAGCTTAGCATCATTTGAACAAAATGGTATGGAAGTTATGACTTTAGATTTTAGGTGCTACCCACCATGGACTTCTTTTCATTAAGCTGGAAGTTGGCATTTGGTCAAAGAATTTTACTGCTTCTGGCCAATGCGATAATCCTCTTAGGCTAAATCCTAGTTTTCGTATCCTTTTCCAGGTACACAGTTTCTCCTAGAATGACCAAGCTCTGATTAGCAACTACGAAAATTTGAATCCTGTGTCCAGTGCCATAGTGCTGGGGCCTAGCTCATCTCCTACAACCATGGCCGCTGCCTCTACTTCCACCCCTGTAATTTCACAGCCCCAGGTAAGTAATCAAACTAGTCAAAGTTTGGGCTAATGGTAGTTTTGATGAATATTTAAATTGAGTTTTTGAAAGTGTGTTTGATTCTAGGGATAGTGTGTATCCCTCTAATTATCATTTGGTGTGTACTTGGATAATAGTGCTTTTGTGAGGGAGATGCCATTTAGTTCAGGAACCAGCTGAAACAATGAACAAGTGATTTTAGTGAACTGGCCTCTGTTCCTAGGAGCCCTTGGTTTTCAGTGCTTAGGATGACTGACTGTTACGATAGGCATCAAACTCCAAATCAAGACAGTGGTAAGTCCTGCTGCCTTCCCTCTCTTGGCTCTTTGGAGTTTAGTGAAATATCTCAAACAGATCTGCTCTCATAATAAGTTTCCTGAATGCTGTGTTGTCCTTGTCTTCTCCTCCTCCTCCACTTCATCTTCCTCCTCTTCTTCTCCTCCTCTAATCCTCTTCCTTCTTATTTGGCCTTGACCTGTTCTAGAAACTTTGAAAACAAAATGCAACCTCAGAAACTTCCAAACAGCTGTCATTTGAGTTGTTACTTCTTCTTTCCAATGGAGTATCAATAATACGGCAAGAGCATTGTCTGTATTCAGATTATTTTACAATCTGATCTATTCGAGTATTAACTGGACTCTTTCTGCTTCAGCAGAAAGAGTGGTACAATGGGGAGGCAGACTTTGGAGTCAGTAGGTCTGAGTTCACATTCCTGCTCCTCCTGTTGCCACATAAGGAGCCATAGTGGTATCAACCTCTCTCAGCTTCATTACCTCTTGTGTAATCATATCTCACAGGATGGTTTTGTAAGTCTTGCAAGAAGTACAGCCAGGATGCTTCTTAGAAGCGAAGATGGTGAGACTTCGTCTCCTGTACTTTGGATATGTTCTCAGGAGGGACCACTCTCTGGAGAAGGACATCATGCTTGGTAAAGTAGAGGGTCAGCAAAAAAGAGGAAGACTCTCAATGAGATGCATTGACACAGTGGCTGCAACTGTGGACTCAGGTGTAACAGTGGTCATGAGGATGGTGCAGGACTGGGCAGCATTGCATTCTGTTGTACATAGGGTTGCTGTGAGTTGGAACCGACTTGATGGCACCTAACAACAACAACACAAAGAGTATATACATTGTAGGCGCTCAGCACGTATAGTTTCCCATTTCTTCTTCCTCCATCTTCTCTTTCTAGAATGCGAGTTCCATCTTATCCATGATGATCCTTTTTAGGTCATGGTTAAAGAAAGAGCCATTATGATGGCAATTGGAAATATTAATAATACAAAATGTTGTTCCACTTTTTTTCCCCTGTATTATTTTGTAGGATACTAAATTTTGTATGTATTTAAAGTAGGTGTGTAGGTATGTGAGATAGACAGGGAGGGACAGAAGGAGGGGAAGACTAGAGAAAGGGTCATTTTTTTTAAAACCTAATTTACTATAAATTTTCCCTTTCTTTTCTAAAAGACCTTGGGATTTTATCATGTGGATAAAGTCCTTCCTGTTCTTTAACAATTTAAAGCCATTAGTATTACATCCCCGGATGGTTAGTGATATTGTCACCATTTCTCTTTCTGGTAAATAGACCATTGCCTTTTCAACACTTCATTTACTTGGACTGTTTTGTTCCCCTTTCACCCAGTAGTGTTTTTGGTACCAGAGAGACTTGGTGAATGGGTAAAGCAATTTAGTGCCTCTCACCTGAGGTCATCATGTCAAAGTCCAGTGTGGCCGTTCCCATGTAATGACTCTTCTTAGCCTTTTGTGAAGTAAGTTAGGCCCTGGCATAGGTTTCCTGGACAAGGCATTTCAGCATCCCAGTCTTGCTGCTGTCATTCGTCGGCATTTCCAACAGCCTCATCTTATCTACACATCTTCCCTCTTACACAAGCTACTGTCAGCTGTTGAGTAATATAAATATTTTTAAATGACTCATTTAATTAAAATGTTTAACACTGCCCCAGGTAGGAAGAGGTCATATTTAACATAAACACTTGGGGAGATGGATAGTCTTGTAAATTCTCTGTGGGAAGGCAAATTGGTACTGTCACTCTGGAGGGTAATTTGACAGTATCTATTAAAATTATACCTTTGCACGTATCCTGTTCCCATCTTGGTGTCTACCTTAGAAAAACACTTGCCCGTGTGCTCAAGATGACATGCACAGAAATAGTCATTGAGGCATTGATCGAAGGCCAACAAGTAGAAAGTTTTAGATATGTTAAGACTGAGATGTCTGTTAGACAGCCAAGTGAACGTGTTGAAGAGAGTTGAATATAGAAGTCTGGAGTTAGAGGGGAGAGGTCCAGGCTGGAGATAGGTTTGTGAGTTGTCAACATGTATATATATATATACACCAAGCTATGAGACTGAATAAGCACAGCAAGGGAGTGAGTGAAGGTAAAGAAGATAGGAGGTGTAGAGACTGAGCCCTGGGACACTGACATTAAGATGCCAGGGATATGAGGTGGGACAAGAGAACACTGAGAAAGAGTAGGCAGAAAGGAGGGTAGAAAACTAGGAGTATAGTCTCCTAGAAGCTGGAATAGAAATATTTGAAGAAAGGATCTGCATCTGTGTCAAAGGCTATGGCCAAATCAGTTAAGATGAAGACAGATTTGTTTGGTCATTGAACTTAACAACTTTCTATTCTTTTATACAAACTTAAGATCAAGCTTATATTTTGAATTTTATCAAAACAGTTTCAGCATTGAATTTATCCTGTTTTTCTCCATTGACTTTCGCTTCATTATTTATAAATTTATTAGTTATGAAACACAGTTTTCCTGGCCATGACATTTTGTACTACTTATATTATGCTGTTGGATTTGATAACATTTATAAATATTTATAAGTGAGAGTGCTCCTTTTTATTAGTTTTTATATCAGAATTATTTCAGGATCATAAAAATTAGGATAGTTTCCACATTTCACTTTGTTGAGTAATGCTATATCATAGAATTTGTTTTTTGAAAGCTTGAAAGAACTTTAAAAACCTTTTGGATAGGGCACTGTTGGGGGAAGTGACTATTTAATATTTTAAACTTTTTCTATTTGGTAACTGATGTGTTCGGTTGTTTTTTTAAACTTGGATCAGTTTTGGCAATTTCTATTTCCTATAAAATCATTCATTTTGTCAGTATTTTCAAATGTATCCGTATAGAGTTAGAGTGTTATTTTCTTGTTTTTTTAATTCCCTCTGTTTCTGTAGATAAGTTGTCTTTATTCCTTGCTTTATTTCTCTTCTTTCATGTTGATTAACGTAGGTAGAAGATTTTCCATTCTGTTGAATTTTTTCAAAAAATAAACTATTCATTTCCCTATTTTATAATTCATTTACCTATTTTATGATTCATTTATTTCTAATTGTGCATTTATTATTCCTTGTCTTTACTTTCCTCATATATGTTTTTTAATTCTTAAAATGAAGTAATTTATTTATTCTCACTTTATTTAACAATAAACACATTAAGAATATATATTCCCCTTTGGTTATAGCTTTAGGTGTATCCTTTAAGTTTGGACAGGTTATGTTATCGGTGTTTTCTTCTTTAAATATTCTGAAATATCCTTAATTTCTTCTTTGGTCCAAGAATTGCTTAGACTTTCTTAATTTTTAAGTGGATATTTTGTTTGTGTTTGTTATTAATTTTAAGTAATTTTTTTTTTGCGGTATTGTAAGTTGTATTTTATTGTGGTGAGATTGTAATAAGTCTTGTACTAATTTCAGTTTTTGCAGTTTATTAAGATTTTTAATGATGTGTAGATTTGGTAACTTTTTATTCCTGTTTCACACTCCCTTAAAGAGAATATACTCTTTCTTTGAAAATTATTGTTATTTAGATCTTTATTGTTATTTATTTTTACCTACAAGAACTGTCTAGAAATGAGCTTTTCTACTTCTGTTATATTTGTCACAATTTATAATAGCCTTTTCTGTGTATGTATTTTAATACAATGTGATTTAGTATATAGCTATTGAATCCCTTTTCTACAGCTTATACCCTTCATCAACAAAGGAAACTCTCTTTGTCTCACTCAATACTTTTATTTCGAACTTAACTTTAAATGATATAAAATTTTTCTTTTAGTTTTTATTTCTTTTTGTTTAGTTTTGCTTCTATATTCATATAACTAGTTTGTGTTTTAATCTTTCTGGGACCCTTGTTTTATAGATGGGTCTTTTGTAGATAGTACAGAATTATATTTCTTGGGAAAATAAGTTTTTTTTTTTTAATAGGTAGATTTATCCTATTTATTTGTTATGAATATGTGATTGGGTTTATATAGTCTTCCTTAAAATCTACTGCTTTTTCTTATGTTTAATCTTTACTTTAAATTCTGTATTTTTTCCCCCTTGTTATGAATTTACAAGGTGTCCAATAGGTGACTTTTGTTTTTGTAAAATATACCTGATCTTATTTCTTTAATTATAAACTTGAAAATCATGTTATATCTGATTCATCATTTTCCTTCTCCTTCTCTTACCCTTTATTTTCTATATTTTTTATGAAATAAGGATTTTAGACTTAGTTCATTGTTGCATATTAAAATAATCTTTTAGTAAATTATTGCAAAATTTAAATTTCATAAGTAGATGCCAGTTAGCTTTATAGTAAGTTATTTCACTGTTCATTCTCTGACCTTTTATACATCACCTTGCCACCTCTTGATATATTTATTTTACTTTGTCTCTTAACTGGCCTTTATGTAATTTTTAGAGAGGCATACATAGGTGTATTTTCTGAGATCTTGTGTATCTTAGCATTTCTGTTGCTTTTCCATATAACTTACAATTGTTTTGATACATAATTTTTAGTTCACAGATTTTTTAATCTCATAGCTCTGTAAATTTTGCAGTTGAGAAAAATATCTGATAGCAGCTGGATTTTTCATTTTTCATATGAAACTTTTTTCCCTGTCTGAGTGTACAGTTTCTAAATTTATTCCTTAGATTTCTAAATATTATCAAGAAGCATAGGTATTGGTCTTTTTTTGCTTTTAATTAACTTTTCCATTATGCAGTTAACCCCTTGATATGCATTCACTGATTCCTTCAGCTGGTTAATTGAGCACCACCTATATAGCAACAATGTAGTAGCTAAGGACATGGACTCTTGAGTCATACTGCCTGAGTTCCAATTCTGGCTCTAAAATTTACTGAGACCTGGGGGAAGGTATTCACACTCTCAATGCTGCCATTTCCTCACCTGCAAAATAAGCATAATAATAATAATGAAACCAACCTTATAGGGTTGTTTTAGGGATAAAATGAGATATATGTAAAACTTGGAAGATTGTCTGGGATATGGTACTCAATACATGCTAGTTATTATTATTGTTCAGCAAGCATTGTGGCAGGCCTGAGGATGCAAGAAAAAACAAGATAAACAAGGCTTTTGCCCTCCCGGAATTTAGAAATGCAATGGGAGATATTTAGATGAGGAAACAAAAAATTACAATGCTGTGTCGTAAGTGCTATGATACAGGAAGTATGGATGCCATAGGAATAAAGAGGAGCACCCAGACAAGACTTGGAGGATCATGGAGAGCTTCTTGAAGGAAGACTACCAGGCTGGAACTAATGCATGAGTATGAGTTACTCTGGTAAGAGAGAAAGTAGCATATGTGCATGTCAAATGTACCAAGCTGAGAAGAGAGCAAAGCATTCAGAAAAAAGTTAGTTCAGCAGAGTTTCAGTATAGCCCATTCATGTATGAATTAAAGTTAACAAAGTTTTTTTGCATATATAATGTTTTTTTCATAAATGGAATGCATGCTGACTCATTATGCCTGAATTTTTGGCAGGTAATAGAGATTTTTAACAATATTATGTGCGACACACGTGTCTCTCTGTACTCTGGGGGTAGGATTATGTGGGACACATATGTCCCTCTGGACTCTGCATTGCCTTCTAGATCACTTGACGGGTGAATACAACGTATGACACCTGAAAATGAAGCGTTCATGCGACCATGGAATCATCACAAGAAATGCAACTTCCAAAAAACACACAGGAACCCAGATACTTACAAGGCTTATCTCGCCATACAGAGGCCAAATGAGACAAAAGTTTTGTACAATCACGCCTCCAGGATGCAACACTTCATACAAAAACAGTACTTTGTGGCACACACACATTTCTTCCATTTCAAACAGTTATACAGGTCCCCACCTGGCAGCAGCACACACTAAAAGTTGAAAAGCAACTTCCCAAGAACCTGAGAGGTGGAAAATGTAGGTGGGCAAACATAGATCCCACTATTCATGAAAGGGATAGTAGGGTGTGAGTTTGTAAGCAATGGTGTCCTGGAGCCAGCCCTACCAGTTCACAAGAACCGATTGTTAAATTTTTAGGAATTTTGTGAGCTGATTGACTTCATGCTGGTAGCTTGAAATCAGCCATGGTGGAGTATTTATACTACAGAAATTGGCAAATGCTAGAAATCAGTCCTTCACCTCCATGGCCCAGTTGTTAATATTTACCAGAACACCTCTGGTAGTAGGGGATTAGATGGCTTGAATTATAAGGTTAGAGAGGATTTTGAAGGGCATTGCAAGCCATATTAAGGAATTTAACGTTGATTTTGAAGAAGCCCTGGTGGCACAGTGGTTAAGAGCGCAGCTGCTAACCCAAAGATTGGCAGCTCCTTGGAAACCCTATGGGGCAGTTCTACGCTGTCCTACAGGGTTGCTATGAGTCGGAATTGACTCGATAGCAGTAGGTTTGGATTTTTTGTGTGGCTTAATGATTAACATGTTTTGGCATCTTTTACACCTGGATTCAGCCCTACTCTGATAATTTTGCTGAGCAAGTTCATTACCTAATCTCAACCAGGGTCATTGAGTCCTATTTTCTCACCATATGTTGGGAACATTAGTAGCCTCTGATAATTGGGAGATTCAAGCCTAGTTGGAAGGAGTCAGCTGTAAGTTGGAGTACCAGTTCACAGGGAGAGGCAGCTTATTTTCTGGAGAGATGGCAGACCATGAGGTCATTTGGTTCCCAGGATCCTTTGGTGGACAGTGGTCCTCCTGGTTATCCATATGTCATCTCTTTTTTTTTTTTTAATATACTTTTTAGAGCAGTTTTAGGTTCTACAGAAAAATTTTACAGAAAGTGCAGAGAGTTGTTATGTGTTCTGTATCCATTGCATACTGTTTCTCCTATTATTAACATTTTACATTTGTAACATTTGTTACAATTGATGGACTAATATTGATACATTATTATTAACTAAAGTCCATAGTTTACATTAGAGCTCACTCTTTATCATCAACCCTTTTTGTTTTTGTTTTCGATGTTTTTCCATTTGTCTCTTGGTTGGATGAAGTTTGTCCAACAGGGCTCAGCACACATTTTTTATAGAGGGCAGATAATTTATAATTTTGGCTTTGCAGGACATATAGTCTCTCCTTAGCTACACAAGTCCACCATTGTACTGAGCCATAGAGCATTTGTCAACGCTTCTTGTGTAATTTCTGCAGCAAAATTTTTGTCCAAGGCTGACTTGCCCTTGCCCCCAAGCCCATACTGATGTCTTTTCTCTTATTATCTGTTTTCCCCAGGTGCAGAGAAGGTAAAAATAATTTAAATACAGCCTCTCTGTAGGCAAAGCATAATAAACAGTTCACGCAATGAGCTTAGCCTGGTATTGTCTGGCACATCAACTTACATTCTTTTAGCGTGATTTCAGGGACCTGTATAAAGATAAATTCACATTCAGATGTGAAAGGCCTGAAAATCCTCCTCTGAAGCAAAAACAATTTTTTAAAAAAAGCTGTTGGTTTTGTTTGTTACTCTATTCATTTGGTAACAAAGAGCATTTTTCTAATCAAGGCTGCCTAACACTAGATATAAACTAATTAATATGAGCAAATAGCCTGTGATTGTTTCAAACAATAATAGGGAAGAAAGCTCTCAATGTTACTCCTGCTGGGCTTGCTGTTTAGTTAGTGAAAGATATGCCTTGGGCTTTGAAGTGGAACAAATTTGTATTCCCTGTGTTACTCCTCCTAGACTATAAGGATTTTTGTTTTCTCATGCTGAGAAAGTACCTAGTTCCTTCAAAGTTAGGTAAATACAGAGACAGAACTGGACTAGCAGCAATGTTTATAGCTGATTTATACTTCTGCCCATGTAGATGCTGATAAAGAACTTCCTTATCAAAAGGAAGCTCCAAAGGATGTATTTGCAGACAGGAACACAATTATCATTAGATTAAGCTAATTGTTCAATTCCTGAGGATATTGCGGAGGGTGGGAGGGATCAACAACCAAAAAAACTTAACTTGCCATTTTTTAATTAGCAGTTTTTTTTGGTTTTTTGTTTTTTTTTTCCTGTTTCTAGAGCTCTACTTAGCATTATCTTAATTGTGGTTAATCGGATAACTATGGGCAGGGTGACCTTTTAGATTAAAAGTTTCATTTTCACTTTTGATGGAAGGGCTAATATACCTAAATGAATGGTTTGGTTTCTCTCAAACCCACAACTGGTATTAGAGACTGGAAAGGTGTCTGAGAACTTCAAACATATTTAGCTCTCACATCTGTGATTCCAGTAAGGAAGATATCTTTTCTGTCAGTCTTTTATAAGCCATTTCCTCCTGTCTCTTGTTTGCTAAGTGAGTATTTTGGTTTTATGCCAGAGTAACAAAGTTATCTTGATCCTTCCAATTTAACTTCATTAAAGACATGAATCTGAGTAGAATCTTAATCAATAGGTTTGCTCATCTAGTTCTTTTCCACAGTAGCAATTGGTCTCCACTTACCTGTTGGAAGACACATTCTTGGAGACATCGTTCCCTAAAGATTTTCCTAACAAAATCCATTATGTTTCCAAAGTCTATGTTTTAGAAGGTTTTATTTCTGATATTAGAGAGTGGATGTTTTCAGATTAAAGCAGTGGAATTCCACATTAAATGGGCTTTTAAGCCATTTTGGAGATTGAAAAAAAAATTTTTTCAACACTGTATTATGGAAGTTTTCAAACATTCACAAAAATAAGAATAATATAATGAATCCCATATATCTATCACCTAGATTCAACAATTACTATCATCTTATCACACTTGCTTCATTGATCCTCATTTTTTTTTGGATGAAGTATTTTAAAGCAAATCCCTGACATCTTGTCAGCTCATCTCAACCCTCATACATCCATATGCACCCCTAAAAAATAACTCACATAACCACAATGCCATTGTTTCACTTAATAAAATTAAAAACAATTCTTTAATATTTTATACCAATCCATACTCAGATTTCCCCAATTGCTTTTATAAGAATTGTTTTTGCAGTTGGTTTGTTGTTATCTTTTAAAACCATTGATTAGATTCGTTCACTCTCCTGTTAAAACTGAAGTACTTTTTACATTTTAAAAGGACAGTTCCACTTTTACCCCTTTATTCTCTAAGTGAGGAAATAGATTAGAGTTATAAACAGAATATTTTATCATTGGAGAACACAAAGATAAGATATACACCAAAGTCTCTAAAGTATGAGAATTAATATAGTGGTTGCAATTGTCAAATTATCAGTCTCAAAAGTAAGGGATCACAGTATCTTGATAATACTTTCTTTTAGACTAAAGTATGGACAATTACTTGCAGTATGAAGTAAGTTTTCAGTGCTGCACAATGAAGACATAGTGTGGTCTGGCTTCACCTGATGTGGAATTGAGAAAAGAGAATGCTTAGGCTTAGATCCAGGTGGATTTTGGTTCAAATGTAGGCTATTGTATACTATTACTTAGGGGATCTTTCAATATTGGCATTTCTTTCAGCTTTAGCTTTTTTAATCTCTAAAGTTAAAATTATAAACACAAGTTTAAATGGCCTAATATCTGCTAAGTGCTTTGTACAGTATCAGCCCCTTAGTAGGTACCTGACGTATGTTAATTCCTTCCTTTTTTGGATGATTATTCTGGGAGTTGTCTACAGGGAGAAAGTAGTTACCCCACATATGGTCTGTGTATATGCTGTGCTTATGTGATATACCAGAAGATCCATCAAAGGAAAGCCAACTTAGATAAACACTCCATGAAAAACTCCAGTGTATTGCCAGGAATAAATGCATGTGGAGATAAACATTGAAGATTCTGCCTCACTCCACCTTGAAACATGTTTCTATTAGAAGTTAAATTTGTTCTCATATTGCAATTTACATTCATCTCTTCCCCTATTGTGTTTAAAAACTCAGCTCAAGTTTGAGAGGATATCTTTAGGAATCTGAGGAGGACACATTTAGAGTTTTCTATTCATAAGACAAAATTGTACAGGGTCACCTAGGGTAAACCACAGATGAGACCTGTCACATTTGTTTCTTTTTCTTTCTAATACATCCTTTCTAATTGGTTTCTGTCTTTAATGATGAATAGAGCTACTCCTTTATCCTTCAAAGAGAATGTGGCTTTCTCCCTCTTAGTGCGGATTATGGTGCTATTCGCTTGTTCTCCTTTTCACACTCCCAGGTTCTTTAGCTATATTTCCTGGAACCTTAGCTGCAACTTTTCTGTGAATAAACACTAAGGCAGGACAATGCACTACTGTTTTTACCAGCCAAGATGATCATAATCATAGAGTCCAGAGGATTTCTGTCTTTTAGGAACTGTACCTTGCTGTAATAAGACTGCCATTAAAAAAAATCAACCTTTATTTGCTGTATGCCATTTGGTAATTGTATAGCATCACTTAAGAACTCTTCTTCAGCTAAACTTAGCCCATGCCATGGATGATTATCCTAGGCAGTCTTAGGCTGAGAGAGAAGTGAAAGGGTGATACCAGCTCCTTAGCATCAGGCAAAAAGGTTATGAAAGGGCCTGGAGCAGATTAGTTCCTGAAACGCTAGGTTAGCAATAAAGCAACTTTCAAAGATCAGGCAACCCTTAGAAATAAGTGCTCCAGTCCCACAGGAAGAGGAGTAGGGTATGGTTGCTGGTGAACTAGGTGGCTACCTAATTTCAAAGTCAGAATGTCTAGCAGTTGGTTTCAAAATATCTGCACTTAGATGAGCCTCCACCAGCTAGCAAGTGCAGGTTTTAGAGTCTTAGTTCAGACCTGGGAAAGAAGAGCCATTCTTGTGGGTTTAGGTTTGGGCCCCAACTCTAAGGGCTTTGCATACTTGTGAGATAACCTAACAAAAGTAATGGAGAGGAAGACTCAGGATAAAGCCCAGCCCCACAACCCTAGGACAGGCCATATATCAGGGCTTACATCTGACGTGGAGCCGTGGTGCTGCAGTGGTTAAGAGCTCGGCTGCTAACGAAGAGGTCGGTGGTTCAGATCTACCAGCCGTACCTTGGAAACCACATGGGGCAGTTCTACTCTATCCTATAGGATTGCTAAGAGTCGGAATTGATGGCAACAGGTTTGGTTTTGGTTGTTACCTCAGACATGCCGTATTGTGTGACAATGACCAATGAAACTCAGGACTCAGCTATCATGATTAGGTGTGAAAAGATGGAGAAACACAGCTGCTGATCAGCCTACTATCTCATTCAAGATTAACTTGGCAAACCGGGGCAACACTGATACTGAAGATAGAAATCTCAACTCTATGGCAGTGGAGAAAGAAAAGGTAGAACAAACAAGGTGGAAAATGATAGGGAACTGTAAGTGTTATAATCATCAGTCACACCATGATATTCAGCTCTTTCAAATGATGTATCAGCAATGTCCATCTGCTCATGGAATTCTTTTTTTTATCCCCATACAAAAATGTATACATACATTGTTATGTAACTAATTGCTCTCCCTGTACTGTGACAGCACACTCCTCCTCCCTTCCACCCCTGATTCCCCATGTCCATTCAGCCAGCTCCTAACCCTCTCTGCCCTCCCATTTCATCTCCAGACAGAAGCTGCCCATTTAGTCTCTTGTATCTACTTGAGCTAAGAGGCACACTCCTCACGAGTATCACTTTATGTCCCACAGTCCAGTCCAATTCCTGTTTGAAGAGTTAACCTCGGAAATTGTTTTAGTTCTGGGCTAATAGAGAATCCAGGGGCCGTGCTTTCTGGGGTAACTCCAGTCTCAGTCAGACCATTAAGTCTGGTCTTCTTACTAGAATTTGAGTTCTGTACTCCACCTTTCTCCTGCTCCATCCAGGACTCTCTGTTGTGTTCCCTGTGAGGGTGGTCCTTGGTGGTAGCCAGGCACCATCTAGTTCTTCTGGTCTCAGGCTGATGGAGTCTCTGGCTTATGTGGCCCTTTCTGTCTCTTGGGCTACTACTTTCCTTGTGTCTTTGGTGTTCTTCATACTCCTTTACTCCAGGTGGTTGAGACCAATTGATGCATCTTAGATGGCCACTTGCAAGCTTTTAAGACCCCAGATCCACTCACCAAAGTAGGATGCAGAACATTTTCTTAATAAGCTTTGTTATGCCAGATGACCTAGATGTCCCCTGAAAGCATGATCCCCAGACCCCTACCCCTGCTACTCTCTCCCTCAAAGTGTTTGATTGTATTCAGGAAACATCTTAGCTTTGGTTCAGTCAAGTTGTGCTGACTTCCCCTGTAGTGTGTGCTATCCTTCCCTTCACTTAAGATAATACTTGTCTACTATCTAGCTAGTAAATAACCCTCCCTGTCCCTCTCCACCCTCGTAACCATAAAAGAATGTTTACTTCTGTGATTAAACCTTTTCTTGAGTTCTTATAATAGTGGTCTTATACAATATTTGTCCTGTGACTGAGTAAATTCACTCAGCATAATGACCTCCAGCTTCTTCCAAGTTACAAGATGTTTCACGGCTTCATCATTGTTCTTATCGTTGTGTAGTGTTCCATTGTGTGGATATACCATAATTTGTTTATCCATTCATCCATTGATGGGCACCTAGGTTGTTTCCATCTTTTTGCTATTGTGAACAGTGCTGCAATGAACACGGGTGTGCCTGTATCTGTTCGTGTGACGGCTCTTGTTTCTCTAGGATATATTCCAAGGAGCAGGGTAGCTGGATGTATGGTACTTCCATTTCTAGCTTTTTTAGGAAGTCCCAAATCAATTTCCTAAGTGGTTGTACCATTTTACATTTCCCACCAACAGTGTATAAGTTTTCCAGTCTCTCCACAACCTCTCCAGCATTTATTGTTTTGCGTTTTTTGGATTAATTCTAGCCTTGTTGGGGTGAGATGATATCTCACTGTAGTTTTGATCTGCATTTCTCTAATGGTTAATGATCGTGAGCATTTCTTCATGTGTCTGTTAGCCACCTGAATATCTTCTTTGGTGAAGTGCCTGTTCATATCCTTGGCCTATTTTTAGTTGGGTTATTTGTCTTATTGTTGTTGAGGTTTTGCAGTATCTTGTAGATTTTAGAGATTAGACGCTGATTGGATTGGTCATAGCCAAAGATTTTTTCCCAGGCTGTAGGTTGTCTTTTGACTCTTTTGGTGAAGTCTTTTGATGAGCATAAGTATTTGATTTTTAGAAGCTCTCATTTATCTAGTCTCTCTTCTGGTGCTTGTGCATTGTTACTTATGGTTTGTATTGTATTTATGCCATGTATTAGGGCTCCTAGCATTGTCCCTATTTTTTCTTCCATGGTCTTTATTGTTTTTGATTTTATATTTAAGTCTTCGATCCATTTTGAGTTAGTTTTTGTGCATGGGTGTGAGATCTGGGTCTTGTTTCAGTTTTTTGCAGATGGATATCCAGTTATGCCAGCACCATTTGTTAAAGAGACTGTCTTTTCCCCATTTAATGGACTTTGGGCCTTTGTCAAATATCAGCTGCTCGTAGGTGGATGAATTTATGTCTGGATTCTCAATTCTGTTCCATTGGTCTGTGTATTTGTTGTTGTACCAGTACCAGGCTGTTTTGACTACTGTGGTGGTATAATAGGTTCTAAAATCAGGTAGTGTGAGGCCTCCCACTTTGTTCTTCTTCATGAGTAATGCTTTACTTATTCAAGGCCTCTTCCCTCTCCGTATGAAGTTGGTGATTTGTTTCTCCATCACGTTAAACAATGCCGGTGGAATTTGGATCGGGATTGCATTGTATCTGTAAATCGCTTTGGGTAGAATTGACATTTTCACAATGTTGAGTCTACTTATCCATGAGCAAGGTGTGTTTTTCCACTTATGCAGGTCTCTTTTGGTTTCTTGCAGTAGTGTCTTGTAGTTTTCATTGTGTAAGTGTTTTACATCTCTGGTTAGATTTATTCCTAAGTATTTTATCTTCTTGGGGGCTATCGTAAATGGTATTGATTTGGTGATTTCCTCTTTGAGGTTCTCTTTGTCGGTGTAAAGGAATCCAACTGATTTTTGTACGTTTATCTTGTATCTTGAAACTTTGCTGAAATCTTCTATTAGTTCCAGTAGTTTTCTTGTGGATTCTTTAGGGTTTTCTGTGCATCAGATCATATCATCTGCAAATAGAGAACTTTGACTTCTTCCCTACCAATTTGGATGCCCTGCATTTCTTTTTCTAGCCTAATTGCTCTGGCCAGGACCTCCAGCACAATGTTGAATAATAGTGGTGATAAAGGGCATCCTTGTCTGGTTCCCTTTCTCAAGGGGAATGCTTTCAAAGTCTCTTCATTTAGGATGGTGTTGGCTGTTCGCTTTGTATAAATGCTCTTAATTATATTGAGGAATTTCCCTTCTATTCCTATTTTGTTGAGAGTTTTTATCATGAATGGGTGTTGGACTTTGTCGAATGCCTTTTCTGCATCGACTGATATGATTGTGTGGTTCTTGTCTTTTGTTTTATTTATGTGATGGATTACACTGATTGTGTTTCTAATGTTGAACCATCCCTGCATACCTGGTATAAATCCCACTTGGTCATGGTGAATTATTTTTTTGATATGTTGTTGAATTCTATTGGCTAGAATTTTGTTGAGGATTTTGCGTCAATGTTCATGAGGGATATTGGTCTGTAATTTTCTTTTTTTGTGTTGTCTTTTCCTTTTTTTGGTATCAGGGTTATGCTGGTTTCATAGAATGAGTTTGGGAGTATTCCATCCTTTTTTATGCTCTGAAATACCTTTAGTAGTAGTGGTGTTAACTCTTCTCTGAAAGTTTGTAGAATTCTCCAGTGAAGCCATCCAGGCCAGGGCTTTTTTTTTGTTGGGAGTTTCTTTTAATAACCTTTTCAATCTCTTCTTTTGTTATGGGTTTATTTAGTTGTTCTACCTCTGTGTTAGTTTAGGTAGGTAGTGTGTTTCTAGAAATTTGTCCATTTCCTCTAGGTTTTCAAATTTGTTAGAGTACAATTTTTTTGTAGTATTCTGTTATGATTCTTTTAATTTCAGTTGGGTGTTGTAATATCACCCATCTTATTTCTTATATAGGTTATCTGCTTCCTCTCCTGTTTTTCTTTTGTCATTTTGGCCAGTGGTTTATCAATTTTGTTGATCTTTTCAAAGAACCAGGTTTTGGTCTTGTTAACTCTTTCAATTGTTTTTCTGTTCACTATTTCATTTAATTCTGCTCTAATTCTTATTATTTCCTTCCTTCTGGTGCCTGAAGGCTTCTTTTGCTGCCTTCTTTCTACTTGTTGCAGTTGTAGGGTTAATGTTTTGCTTATGGCCCTTTCTTCTTTTTGGATGTGTGCATTTATTGCTATAAACTGACCTCTGAGCACTGCTTTTGCTGTGTCCCAAAGATTCTGGTAGGATGTGTTTTCATTCTCATTTGAGTCTATGAATTTCTTTATTCCATCCCTAATTTCTTCTATAACCCAGTAGTTGTTGAGCAAGGTGTTGTTCAGTTTCCATGTGTTTGATTTCCTTTCCTTGCTTTTTCAGTTGTTGATTTCTACTTTAATGGCTTTATGGTCAGAAAAGATGCTTTGTTGTTATACTTCGATTCTTTGTATTTTGTTAAGGACTGCTTTATAGCCTAATATGTGGTCTATTCTGGAGAATGTTCCATGTGCATTGGAAAAGACAGTATACTTGGCTGCTGTTGGATGGAGTGTTCTGTATATGTCTGTGAGATCAAGTTGGTTGATTGTAGCATTTAGCTGTTCCGTGTCTTTGTTGAGCTTCTTTCTGGATGTTCTGTCCTTCACCAAAAGTGGTGTGTTGAAGTCTTCTACTACTATTGTGGGGCATGTAGCTCTCTTTTCAGTGCATTTAGAGTTTGTTTTATGTATTTTGGAGCCCTGTCGTTGGGTGTTAAATATTTATTATAGTTATGTTCTCATGGTGTATTGACCCTTTAATCATTATATAGTTTCCTTCCTTATCCTTTGTGGTGGATTTTACTTTAAAGTCTATTTTGTCAGAGATTAATATTGCCACTCCTGCTCTTTTTTGAGTGTTGTTTACTTGATATATATTTTTTCCATCCTTTGAGTTTTAGTTTGTGTCTTTAAGTCTAAGGTGTGTCTCTTGTAGGCAGCATGTAGACGGATGGTGTTTTTTTATCCAGTCTGCCACTCTCTGTCTCTTTACTGATGCATTTAGTCCATTTTCATTCAGTGTAATTATCGATAGGTATGAGTTTAGTGCTGTCATTTTGATGTCTTTTTTTGTGTGTTGTTCACAGTTTCTTTGTTCCACTTAATTTTCTGTGCTGCGTCCTTTTTCTTTATGTATTTTCTTTTCACCTTTTTCATTGTTGTTAATTTTGTGTTTGCTGAGTCTATATTTTTCTAGTTTTTTATATTGACTTGTAAGATTGTTAGTTTCCTTTGTAGTTACCTAATATTTACCCCTATTTTTCTAAGTTTATACTAGCCTTTTTTTTTCTTTATATCGCTTTGACTTCCTCTACATATGCAAAGTATATGTCTACATTTTTTTAAGTTTCCTCTTTTTTATTTTAATGTTGTCATCTTTTACATATTGACATCTGTTTCCCTATTTTCAGTGTTTTAGCTTTGATTTATTTTTGTGACTTCCCTATCTGGGTTGATAGCTGGTTGCTCTGTCTTGTGTTCTATTCTTGGGTTGTTATCTCATGTTACTATTTTCTAACCAGAGGACTCCCTTTAGTATTTCTTGTAATTTTGGTTTGGTTTTTGCAAATTCCCTAAACTTCTGTTGATCTGGAAATGCCCTAATTTCACCATCACATTTGAGAGACAGTTTTGCTGGGTATATAATTCTTGGCTGGCAGTTTTTTTCCTTCAGTCCTTTATATATGTCATCCCATTGCCTTCTTGCCTGCATCATTTCTGCTGAGTAGTCTGAGCTTATTCTTATTGACTCTCCTTTGTAGATGACTTTTCGTTTATCCCTAGCCACTCTTAAAATTCTCTCTTTAGCTTTGGTTTTGGCAAGTTTGATTATAATATGTCTTGGTGACTTTCTTTTGGGATCTACCTTATGTGGGTTCGATGAGCATCTTGGATAGATGTCTTGTCATCTTTCATGATATCAGGGAAGTTTTCTGCCAACAAATCTTCAGTAATTCTCTCTGTATTTTCTGTTATCCCCCCCCGTTCTCGTACTCCAATCACTCTTAGGTTATTCCTCTTGATAGAGTCCCACATAACTCGTAGGGTTTCTTTGTTTTTCTTAATCCCTTTATCTGATTTTTCCTCAAATCACTTGGTGTCAAGTGCTTTGTCTTCCATCTCACTAATTCCAACTTCCATTGCCTTAATTCTACTCCTATGACTTTCTATTGAATTGTCTAATTCTGAAATTTTATTGTTAATCTTCTGGATTTCTGATTGCTGTCTATGGATTTTTGTAGCCTGTTAAATTTGTCATTATGCTCTTCTCTAATCTTTTTAATTTCCTATATTGCGTGTCCTGCGTTTTGCTTAATTTCCATCCTAATTTCTTGAAGAGTTCTGTACATTAGTATTCTGCCCCCTGGTATGTTTCCTTCTCTGGAATTTTCCTCCTCTGGAAAATTCCTAGATTATTGATTTTGGGAGCTTGCTGAAGCCATCATGGATTGCCTCGTTATGTGATTCGATGTTGATTGTTGTTTCTGAGCTAGCAATAAGTTATTATATTTATTTATATTATGTTTGCTTACTGTGTCCTAGCTTCTTGTTTTGATTTGATATGCCCAAATAGGCTGTTCATATGAGCTAGTTTGATTATTGGCATGTTTGAAGCTCTAATGTCCTGCCACCAGGTGGTTAGAACTGTTACTAGGTATGTGAGCTCAGGACTCCGCCCATTCTTCCTGTATGGATTCAGCTCAGGTGCCCAGGTAGATAGCCACCAAGTGTGTGGTGTAGGCTCTCACCTACAGTCCTAGACAGGTATGGGTGATTGGTGTAGGCACAAGCATCTGGCTGCAGCAGGGGGACACACTCTGAGCAAGGCAGGGGGCTGATGGCCACTCCTGAGTGTCCAGGAGGAAGGCATGTCCCTGTTCCTTAGAGCACGTAGGTGTGTGGGTTTTGCATCTGGACTATGAGCAGCTAATGCTGTTGGCTGTAAGGACTGGGGTGCACCTCTTATTCATGGGCCCCTCTCACAGGTGACTAGGTGGTACGGGTGGAGCCACAAGTCCTCAGGCACCTGATATGGGTAGGTGAAGATCCTGCTTAATGGGCAGAGCAGTGTCAAATGTCACGAACCTGCCACTTCACGGCTGAAACAGTTGAAGTTAGACTTCAGGTGTATACCCTGTTGTACTGTGTTAATGAGGGCCTACGCTGTTAAGATGGGCCCACACAAGTCTATGCGGGGGAAAGGCACTCAGAGTCTGTGGATCCCTTATGCCTTTGCCTAGGCAAAGGAACTGTGCCTACCCTGGGTTCCTGGCTTAGGGGAGTCAGCAGTTTATCTTTTCCCCGTTTGTTAATTTTGTTCACTCTCCAAGGCAGGGAGAATGGCTCCAGGCATGTGACGGTTCCTACTACTGGCCCCAAGGACTCAGCAATTGCTGAAGCCGGTCCAGGACCCAATGCAGAGCAGGAAGTGGGGAGGTAAACGGGAGAGATGTTTCTCCATAAGGGAGGTGTTTTTGATCTGTGCGGTAAGCCGTACGCAAGTACTTATCTTTCTTGGCTCTCTGCTTCTCACTGGTTCTGGGTGGCTGTGTAGAGTCTGTGGTGCTGGGTCTCTCCCGCTGCAGAAAACGCACCTCCTGGGCACGGCTGCTTGCCTGCCTCACTGCTCACCCTTGAGCTGATGAGGCCTAAAGGGCTCAGGCTCTTGTAGGGTTAGGTCTGGCAACTCCTTGCTGCTTCCGAACCATCTCTCTCTCCCCCTGCCACTCAGTCTGGTTCCTCAACCCTGCCTTTGATGTTTAGGGCTCCCAGATTGCCATATATAATTGAATCACTTGTTTTTTCGGGTCTTTGTTGTAAGCAGGTCCACCAGAAGCGTCTGACTACTCTACCATCGTGGCCCCGCCTCTACTCATAGAATTCTTAAGAGAACTTTTACATGAATTTTTTTCTTAAAATTATTAAAAATAAATTGATGTCAGTATTTAAAGTATTAAATGCAGCTTTTTTATTACACATTTTATTGGTTTTTCTAAGTTATTCATAGAAAAGGGAAACAGTTTACAAGCTGTTTCATAATAATAAAAGTAAGCTATTTCGTAATAATAAAAGAGCACAAGAAGGTTAGGTAGTAGAAGACATTAAAAATGAAAAGAAATAGATACAGATGCTGTTTTTAAAAATTGTAGTGGAACAAGAAGATAAGGAAACATTCTGTTATTAGCCTATGAACACGATAGGCTAATGGAAAGTGCTTTTTCATTTTCTTAAAACGATAAATTATTTAATTGTATTGTTTTGATCTGTCAGTTCAAGTAAGGCTGCATTTTAGAGATGATGTTTGGTTTATGAAGGTTTAATCCTTCTTGGTTACTTTATTTAAAAGTTTTACGAGGTGAGGTGTCACAGAATCAGAGTAACCAATACTATCAATCCTTAAAAGAAGGTAGTACCAAAAAGCCAAACCAAACCTGTTGCCATTGAATTGATTCCAACTCATAGTGACCCCATAGGGTTTCCAAGGCTGTAAATCTCTACAGAAGCAGACTGCCACATCTTTCTTCCACAGAGCTGCTGGTGGTTTCGAACCTCCAGACTTTTGGTTAGCAGTCCAGTGCTTTAACCACTGGGCCACCAAGGCTCCAAGGAAGGTATACTATATGTATACTTCTGTAAATTGCTTTAATCATCAGCATACATATAGCTCTACTTCATTCATTTTAACTGCTTTATAGTATATCTTTCTGGTTATATTGCAATTTATCGATTCTCCAGTTGATGAGTATCTGTGTTGCTTCTAGTATTTTGATGTTATAAAAGAGCTGCAATGAAATTCTCGTATATATCTCCTTAGACACATGTATAAGTTTTTCTAGTCTAGTTTATGAATATGTCAAACTTTACTGGTTTTTGCCAAACTGCTTTTTAAAGCAGTTTGAAAAGCACCCCCCCAGCACCGTATGACAGTCCTCACTGATTCTTGATATTTTCAAACTTGTTCATTTTTGCCAACCTGATGGAAATCAATTGGATTTTTTTTTTTTAAGTGGTGGTAGTGAGGGAGGAGGGTTGAAACGTGGAAAGTCTAATTAAAAAAATTATTTTTTATAAAAAGGACTAGAATTGAAGAGGTCTTAAAGATCATCTATACTTTTACAAAAAAGAAAATTGAGACTCAGAGCGGTTATGGAACTTATTGAATACCAGGTAAGCTGGTGGGCATCAGAATCAGGCAGAGAACCTGGTTAGCGAAGGCCACAAATCAGGTCCTTAGCACTTCATTGTACGTTAGCAGAAATGGGAAACTACCTTGGCTTCATTTATCTTATTTCTGTTTCTTTATCCAGCATGGATTAAAATCTCTCTTTTAGAATATGTCAGTAGAGCACATACTTTCATTCTTATATAAGTACTTACTAAATCACATAGGTTTAATGGCTGGTCTGGAGCATGTTTCAAGTGTTCCTTCTTTACCTAATGAAATATTTACATAATGAATGTGTAATTGTTTTTCAGGAGATTAAAAACACATCAGATGGCACTCAGGTGTATCCTGTTGTTACCATAGTTCAGTGCCATGCACGTAATGGGTGTTCCATAAATGTTTGTGAATGTGTGAATGAACAAATGGAGTTTGTAGTAAAGATGAACATCATGTGTCTCTTCAGAGTTTAGCCTTGGCAGATTTGTTATGACTTCTTTTAGATCATATGATAGTGTGCAGTAAATTTTGGAGATTTGAAACATCTGTGCCGTAGAGCAGCCAAACACAGCCTTTTCCCAAAATCACCCTGAGATGTAGAAACTGGGCATGCAAAAAGGGCATGGATGTGGACTTCTTCTTTCAGCATTAAGGGCAATTTATTTTTGCAATAGTGCTATCTATTCTACATCTTTTGTTTCTTGGGCAGGGCGAATTCTGTGACTTCTCTTATTACAGAGACTTTTCTAATTATAGTAGTTTGGACTTTAGAATAAAAATTAAAAAAAAAAAGTATTGAGTTTGGCCTGATCATGCTTTTGGTTTTCTTTCCTTCTAAATTTATTGCAATAAATATAAACTAAACTGTTTTTCTAAAGAAGAAAAGAAAATCATTTATAGTCTTATCTCCATAAATTTCACAGAATTGTAATTCTATACATTGTTTATCTTTCCCCTCATCTTTTGTTCTTTTTTCTCCAGTAACATGAGAAGTAGTCATCCTACTTTACTGCATTAATTATTTAATATGTTGGTTTTTGATATAGCATATTTAAACTTACTTTTGAAAATTATGTTATAATTTAAATATTATGTTTTTACTCTTACCTGAGTAATAAGAGAACACATAAATTTATATTCTTCTACTACTCCATTTTAAATTCTTATTGATACAGTAAGGGATTTAGGTACAGTTTATTATTAAAATATTATTTTTATAATATATATTTCAAGAAATTTTTGATATTTTCTTTAGGTTTTATAACCATATGAAGATCAATTACTTAGATTTAATTTTGTGTTTTACCAGTTTCAGTGCTTGCTGTCAGTTCTTTAATTCTGTTGTGTTTTTTATTTTAAATTTTCGCATGGGTGGCTTGTATTTCTTTTGGAAGGAAATGTAGGTGATGTTCATTCTGAGCTTCCACATCTCTGAGACTGTTCTTTATTGTCCTCACATGAGTATAGGTGGCTGTGGAATTTATGGATCTAAAACATCTTTCTCCATTTAGTGGAGATTTTGATTAGTTGAGTTCTGTCCTTTAGAATTTTACGGCAGAAGCTTGGGAATGGCCTGTTGTCTCTCTAGATATTTGATTTGTTTGCTTTTTGTTTATTTTTCCCCTCTAGAGAATTTTTATCTTCACCCTTGAAATTCCAAAATCTCTCCAAGCTGTATCTACATTTCAGTTACTTTTAATACTTTTATTTTGTACTTTATATAAATTTAACCAGTAATCTTGAGATCTTTCTTCTTAAGCAATAACCTTTGTTTCTAGCTGCGTTCTGTTTGTCTTAGTCTTTCCTCGATTCCTAGAGTAACTAGATTTTTCCCATACGTGCCTCCTTTCCGTTTTATTCTTGTCATCTCTGACCCTCTTCTTTGAGTGTTGGGTGAATTTCTTAAGCATGTCTTCTACTTGCCATTTCAGTTTTCTGATATTTTATACTTCATATCATTGCGTCCATTGCTGTTTTTAATTCAAAAAGTGTTTTTCTTCATTTTGGTAAGTAGAGTAGTGGCCTCCCAAAGATGTCCACTACTTAATCCCTGGAACCTGTAAATATGTTACCTTACATGGCAGAAGGGACTTTGCAGGTATGATTTAGTTAAGGATGTTGAGATGGGGAGATTATCCTAGATTATGCAGATGGGCCCAGTGTAATCACAGGGGCCCTTAAATGTGTGGAAAATGGAGGCAGAAGAGTCAGTGTTAGAGTAATTTAATATGAGAAGAACTTGACTGGCTATTGCTAGCTTTGAAGATGAAAGGAGGCTATGAACCAAGGAATGTGGGAAGCTTCTAGAAGCTGGAAAAGACAGGAAAATGGATTTCCCTAGAGCCTTGGGAAGGGTACACAGCCCTGGCAACATCTTGATTTTAGCCCAGTGAGTTTCATATTGGACTTACGGCTTCTAGGATTAAAAGATAAATTTGTGTTCTTATAAGTCACTAAATTTGTAGTAATTTGTTACAGCAGCAATAGGAAACTAATACAATCTCAGTGTAGTTTTTCCTGACTTTTTTGGAGGGGGAGGCAAGGGGTCTTCATAATGGCTTGCTCTGTTTTCAGTGATAGTACCCTTAACAAAGCACATTGAAGACAGAATCAGAAACTGTCTGTAATTTAATATTTTTCTTCTTTTTTCTTTTTTACCTCCTCTCTTTTTTGTTCATAAGTCTGCTTCAGAGGGAGACATTTTCTCTTACTCTTTTGAGTGGTCATCTCCTTTAAGATTGCATTTTTCCCTACTCTGTCTGCTATTTTTTTCTGTTTACTTATCATTATAATTATGACTATCTTACTGGTTTATAGTCCAAGAGTAGTTGAATTGGGTTCTCTGAGAGCTTGGTGTGAGTTTCTGCCTAAGTCCTGTGGGTCCTGAAGAATCAAGAAAGCCCATTCATACTGTCCTTCTGACTGCTGTTGGTGGTTCTGCTAAGTTCTCCTCCACTTATTCTTCAGACCTGTTGTTGTTTTACAGATGATAGAAGAGTTTTAATTCCTCTTTCAGTTCAGCTCTATTGTACTAAATCTAGCTAAAATTCATCTAACTTTTTCTTAGGTATATTATACCCTTCCTGTTTTTAAGGAAAAGGAAGGAAGGGAAGAGAGAGGGGTAATGGAGTAGTGAGAGAAAGTGAAGAAACAGGAGGAGAAATGAAGCAATTTATGAAACAAGATTCTTGAAATAGTAAGAAAGGATGGAACTCAAAGCACTTGGATGGTAAAGGGCATACCTCTTCCATTGTAACAAAAAAGGAAGAAAGGATGGGTTCTTGAACAGTTAATTTTGTCTTTTTGGTGGGAGAAATGTGAGAAGGTCCTAATCCGATGATTTCTATTTTCCTCTTTTGGCAACTGCTGATGGAGAGAGGAAGGTGGAGTTTGAAACTTTGAGAACAATAGATAAAGTAGTCACTTTGGAGAATATACAGAATAATAATTAGGGAAAAATTGAATTATCACATAGCATTTAAGTCCCAGCTGAGGTTAAACATCATGACTTTACACTGGAACTGATCTGCAGGTGTGCTGATTTTCTCTAACATTTCTCAGAAGCCTTGGTGTATGAAAATGGCAACCAATTAGATTCATCCAAGTCAGGTGTTATATAATCAGGAAAGATAATTCAGGAAAGATAATTCAAAGATAAATATCTCTGTTCCTTTATCTAAACTTCCAAGATTACAGAAGTGCTGAAAATTGAAGAATTTTCATAACTCATTTGGTGGCAAAACCTGCCTTGAATGAATTGGTGTGAGGCTATTTATAGTCTATATTTATAAAATTTTAGTGTATATACTCATATGTTTTGCATCAGAAAGTAATATATATGACTCTGTAGTGTTGCCTCAAAATCTGCTTGGGATGTTTTATCACATATGGAATATGCACTTTCTTAGTTTGTAAAACAAGAAAAATTCTGAGTTCTTCAGGATGTTGACGCCGACGTCTTCAAGAAGAGATTGTGTTCTTGTGTTGGCAGTAAAGAGTTTGAAAAGATCTACTGTGGAATCTAAGCTTGATAAGGAAGAAAGGGAAAATGGGAGGGTAATCCATTGGGGAAAAAAATAGAAGGATCAAGGAAATAGATGACTTAAACAAACTGGTGTTTTGAGGGGGCCAAATGAGAAAGTTGGAAGAATCGGAAGTTGCTGTTTGTGATTAGTATGTTTAAATTAACTATTTCTGAAGGGAGACAGGTTTGGGTGATTACAGAAGTCCAGAGTGTGACCATAGGAGTGTGGCACCTGAGTTGTAATGGAATAAAAGGCCGTTAGAGATGAGGCCAAGAAACTGAGAGGCAAAAGAATTAGATTAATTACCCAGAGTAATGGTAGTGTTTAGAATGGAATGGAAGACTGCAAGCCAAGTTCTCAGATCTCCAGTGAATGAGGCATGAGAGAGATACATCAGATACCAAGATACGTAAGAGAAGGTCTTCGCTTTTCTCTTGGACTGTGATCTCTTCAAGAAATACACAAGTAGAGAGAGAAATAGTTATATAACATGGTAAGTATAATGAAGAAGCATCATCTAAAAGATATGAAAGTCTATTTAGATGAGGAAGGAGACTCTAGCTGTCTGAATGAGTCAGTAGATGAACCACTTAATAAGCATTTCATACTTTTGTGGAATTTTCAGTGTTTGATAAACATTTGTACATATCCTATGGCTATTCAGTAAGTAGAATATTTGGTCAAAAATAGTGGTTAAAATGGTCATATTTGCTCAGTAATTTATTTGAAGCAATGCAAGATAAAAAAGAAAATGTAGAACATGAACTCTAAGGAGTATTTTCTAATTCTAAAAGTTTCAGAGAAACTTGAGGTTTCTGGAAGAGAGTGTTTTATACTATTTGATGTACAATTTTCTAGTTTCTTATGTTTTCTAATTTTGTTTTAATTTACAGCTTATGTTATGCTATTATAAGCATTTTCAGTCCTTTTTGGATTCAAGTGACAGCACAAATAATTAATAAACAAATATATTCTAATTGATGTTGAAAAATAAGTGAACAGATTGTAGAGCATTATTTATCACTACATATTAAAAGATACTTCATCTAATCAAAGTATATTTTATTTCTTGTGGAGCGGTGTCAAGTATCAACTACTCTTTGGAAGTTATATTAGGTTACAAGAAAAAGTCTTTAGACATCATAGATTGGTTGATGAATGCTGTTTTGGGGATAAAGAGTTGAGGGGTAGACAGTATTGGCCACAGGAATGTTGAGCAGCAGATGCTGACTTTGGGCAAAGAACCTTTGGTGCATGGTGACTTCTTTGAAATGTTGGGACTGATGGTCCTTGTGGGGACATGTATTACATAATTTGTGTCACAGATCAGACATACCGTGTGAGAATAGAAATGCAGAATAATAGGGCAGTAATACCCTGTCTGTAAACCAACCATGTTTATGATCCTCTTAAATAACAGGTCAAAGTAGATTCCACTAGTGTAAATATTTCAATTGCAATGTTCTGCAAAATTTTTGTCTGTCTCATGTATTTTAAATAAGATTTCTGGGTCATGTGTCTTTTCTAGAAGACTTCAATGAAGTACAACCACCAAGCAAAGACCTTGTCATTTATTTGACTCCCACTGTCTTTAATCTTTATAGGGTCACTATGAGTCGGAATCGACTCGATGGCAGTGGGTTTGGTTTTGTCTTTAATCTTGAGAACAGTAATCCGTGAGAAACTTTGGAGTTTCAACAGAATCGTAGAATGGTATGCAGACTCAAATATTCAAATTCTTTGCTTTTATTTTTTGCTGTATTCACTGTAGCTATATGTCTAAGTTCAGATCTGTGGTTTCCTTTAGTTTTTTTGGTGTGATTGTTTTGCTTTATTTTCATCCTTTTCCCTCCTTTCTTTTTTAGTTCACAGCCATGAATGAACGACAGTGCTTCTACAATGAGTCTATTGCCTTCTTTTATAACCGAAGTGGAAAGTATCTCGCCACAGAGTGGAACACAGTCAGCAAGCTGGTGATGGGACTTGGAATCACTGTCTGTATCTTCATCATGTTGGCCAACCTACTGGTCATGGTGGCAATCTATGTCAATCGCCGCTTCCATTTTCCTATTTATTACTTAATGGCTAATCTGGCTGCTGCAGACTTCTTTGCCGGGTTGGCCTACTTCTACCTAATGTTCAACACAGGACCCAATACTCGGAGACTGACCGTCAGCACATGGCTCCTTCGTCAGGGCCTCATTGACACCAGCCTGACGGCATCTGTGGCCAACTTACTGGCTATAGCAATCGAGAGGCACATTACAGTTTTCCGCATGCAGCTCCACACACGGATGAGCAACCGGCGGGTGGTAGTGGTCATTGTGGTCATTTGGACTATGGCCATTGTTATGGGTGCTATACCCAGTGTGGGCTGGAACTGTATCTGTGATATTGAAAATTGTTCCAACATGGCACCTCTCTACAGTGACTCTTACTTAGTCTTCTGGGCCATTTTCAACTTGGTGACCTTTGTGGTAATGGTGGTTCTGTATGCTCATATCTTTGGCTATGTTCGCCAGAGGACTATGAGAATGTCTAGGCATAGTTCTGGACCCCGGCGGAATCGGGACACCATGATGAGTCTTCTGAAGACTGTGGTCATTGTGCTTGGTAAGTATTGTCTTGACTGTAACTTACTTTACAGATTCCCAATATCTTAATATAAACTGCATTAGTTTATAACAGTGGAAAACAATAATCTGAATATTCACCACATATATATGCTGGAAGTACAAGGGGATGCAGCATCTTTATAGCAAATGTCTGTGAAAATAGCAACATATCAGTCTTTCTACAGTTACGGAATTGGCTGTAGGGAAATGTGCATCTCAGTGGTGTAGTATAAATGATGATGATGTGAAAGATGTCATTAAAGAGTTTGATTATGTGATATTTAAAATTCCAGACTAATCAATCAAATTTGTTTAGCTTTTAAGAGGTTTCCTTGCAGCTTAAATTGTTGAACTTTTGCCTTGTAGTCTTTGTATTACAGATTTACAGATAGAAAATGCTTTTATATACTATGAATATGCTTTCATACATAGTTAATTTTGTTAGTTTATTTCTAAATAAGTTTTCACATTCTGTAATTCTTAGAGCATTTTTGGTAAGTATATTAAGGTATTGTATAGATTTAGTGGACTCAATAGGATATTGGAATTTTAGCATTCTGTGACAGCCACCTTAATGAAAACAGGTTTTTCTCCCCCATTATTTTTCTGGACATGGTAGAGGAAGTTAATTCACATTTTAAAGTGAAGAGAAAGATTTTTTGCGTAGACTTGAATAATTTTTTGCTTTTAAATAAGCATTATTTTACCTAGATGAAAATTTCATGGTAGTGCTTAGGAAGAATATATATTTATGTTTATTTGTTAGTTTGTTTGTTTAGCAAATAGTTAACGAACACCTAATAAGTTCCAAGTCCTGTTCTGGTCCCTGAAGAGATAACCATTAATGGGACAGACTCAGAACCTTTCTCTTGGCACTTAAAATGGGGTGCCTATTTTAAACATTCACCTAGTGTGATTGTTTAAATAATTACCCTATTCAATTATATATTCTCCATAGACTATATTCCAGTTAATATTTGATCATATTTTTTTTACTCTTTTATTATTTCATCTTTCACCATGAAAATTCGGCAGAGAGGTCCTATAATTAATTCTGTTTGCTCCAACTGGTAAAGCAGTGTTGAGTGAATGTAACCTGAAATCACATGACTCCTCTGAAACTCTGGAAGTGACATTAATTTTAGTCACTGGAAAGAGATCCCTAATTATCACTAAATAAATTAAGATTCTGGCAGATGCATCAGACTCATTTATTTTGGTTAGGGTGAATGCATCACAGACCATTTCTGGGTATACTGATCCTCTTATGGATCTGTGAGAATGAGGACTACACCTTGGAATCGCTGACCCAACTACAGCCCTGCTTGTGATGAACTGGCATAGCTGGATAATATCCCCACTGTGTGCTCCACCACATCCAGATATGAGATTGTCTTAGTCCATCTAAAGAAGTTTAGTAGAAGTACAAAACCGGTTTCCCTGTATGTTTAATTATCAACAAAACCCACAAGGACCTATTGAATTTAAAATATTGTCCATGATATGGATAAAACACAACTTAGTTTACCACGGATGCTGTTTTTGATGAAATTAAATAACAGATATTTTTACTTCTGTGCTGACTCAAATATTTGTTTTTTTAGTGATGGTCTAAATGTTGGATGACACTTTTCATATCAGTGTGCTTTTATTATTATTGCATCAAGTGCTGCTTATAGTTCACAGAACCACCAGCAGTAAATGACTACTGAACTTGGACTGTGAACCTGCCAAGTTCTTGTTTTAATAGTGACCTTTGTATAACACCTAGCATATTCTACTGTGCAATATACTTAGTGATCCATGCAAAATTAACTTTTGTGCCTCACTGGGTTGTTTTGAAGACAAATGACATAAATATTTTGAGAGTTTATGGGGCAACAATTTGAGGTACAGTTGCCCTAAATGCTTCCCCACTCACACCAACTCCAAAATAACAGAAATAATGTTGCTTTCTGAGATTTAAACTAGAAGACTTCACAAAGATACATATGTGATTACTTCTGGAATAAGTAACACAATTTCTATAGATGTGTAATGGAAGAAGTTTTAGAACATGGAAAACTCCAATAAGCATGATAGATGAGGCAAGATGGGAATGTAATTATAATATAGGAAGCAGAAATTAAATAAATGGGGTCCCTGGAGGATGCAGATGGTTAACGTGCTTGGCTGTTAACTGAAAGGTTGGAGGTTTGAGTCCCACCTAGAGGTGCTTCAGAAGAAAGGCCTGGTGATCTACTTCCAAAAAATCAGTCATTGAAAACTCTATGGAGTACAGTTCTACTCTGACACACACGGAGTTGCCATGAGTTAGAAATCAACTCAACGGCAACTTGTTTTTGTTTAGCCTCTTTGAGAGAGGCGTTGAGAATATGAGTATGGGCAGATCTAGAAAGCAGAGAGAAGGGAATTCAAAATCCTAAGCAGATATTTGCAGCATGTGGCCAGCATGGTTGAAGCAGGATGCCCTAGTTCTCAAGCTTAGCTTGTTAGATGCTGTAGCATTACACACATCACAAGGTGACGCCTGGTGCCTGATGTACTCCCTTATTTGTATTGTAAGTTTCCATCCCTATGTAGGTCTACTTACCTGGAGGGGATGGTTTGGTCTTGCAAGAACAAAAATTCTGATCTACTCGAAGCTTACTCTTCTCATTGTAAATTAGTTAATTGACAATCTGGTTTTTAACTTTGATTTTTATATCTTTCTTCTCTATCAGATTGTCAGCTTTGTGAGAGCAGGTGGGGACTATAATTGTTTGTTATCCATTTTCTCCCCATTGCCTGTCAAAACATCTGGCACAAAGTAGGTACTCAATAAATAATTGTTGAATGTATGAATGTGGTGACAAAACCAAGTTTCTGACCCTTCAAAGCTGAGGACCAGAGCCCGAGTGAATTCAATAAGGTAATGTCACTTTATTCAGCTATGAGCCTGTGAAACCTGGTTACTCTCCCACTCCATTTCATGCCTTCCAGTCAAAATACAACCACTTGTAAAGTGACTGACCACGATGGGTGCTCAATAAATAATGTGTTTGTTTTACTTTCATTTATTCTGGGGATGATTACGGTTTGATTAACTGCATGTTAAACTTTCAGTTTCCATTTTCATCACCTCAAAATGACCTCTGGGTTTTACACATGTTCAGGGAAGGATTTGTTGGTCAACGAGCTGAATTCCTAGAAGCCAACTTAAAAACGAAAGTATCTTTGAGTTTTATGATGGCAGATAAGAGTAGCAGGTTTTAAGCACAAGGTTGTATATAAGCTGCTCTTGAGGGAGGATCTTATTATTTATTTGTCAAACGCTTAAATAGTATTAATCGTGTGCTGGCACTACTATAAACCAAAAAACCAAACTCGTTGCCGTCAAGTTGATTCCAACTCATAGCGACCCTCTAAGCACCTTAGAAATTACTGTTTGTAAATAACAACCCTATGGAATATAAACCAAAACCAAAATCAAACCCATTGCCGCTGAGTCGATTCCGACTCAAAGCGACCCTACAGGACAGAGCAGAACTGCCACGTAGGGGTTCCAAGGAGTGGCTGGTGGATCCAAACTGCCAACCTTTTGTTTAGCAGCTGAGCTCTTAATCACTGCACCACCAGGGCTCCATGGAGTATAGTTATCGTTATCTCTTTGTAATCCTCATTTTACAGAGGTGAAAACTGAGGGACAGAGAGGCTAGGTAACTTGCCCGAGGTCACATAGCTAGTAGTTAAATACAGGAGCTACTATTCTAACTCAGGGACTCTGGTTTCAGAGTCCAACCTTTTCACCTCACTCTATGCTCCTTTTCTGTAATAAAAACCGCCAGCAGCACATGCTGTATTTTGTTATAAAGTTCGAACAGCACTGTACTAGTAAAACATTGTGATCCCGTTTGTTTCCTTGATATTGCCTGGCGCTGCCGATGCTTTATTTCCATGGTCAGAAGAAGGTTTTGAAAGAGCATTCCTTTCCTCCTTTTGCTTCTGATGGTGATGCCCATGATTCTCATCTCACTTGCCCTTTTCCCCTGCTTGGTATTCTGAGCACCAGTAACTGAGCGCCTCTGATGGAGGGAGTGTTTTGTTCAAGGTGTAGTTAACTTGAGGGTTCATTGTCCCAGCATGAAGTCATGTAATCCTTCCGAGGCTTGAATTCTCCTTACTTGACATTTTACCAAGAATTCCTTTTGAGCCTGTTCCACTGTTGAATCAGAGTGGCAGTCAAGAAGTTCTTCCTTATTTGACCATGGTCTGTCTGAAGTTGCAAAGCCCATTTCTTTCCTGCTCTGTTCTTTGTGATGACACTTCTACTGGGGATAATTAGAAAAGAGGAAAACCAGGCTTTGGAAAGGGAAAATAAGGCTTAAGATGTGGTGGTTTTTGCATCTGAGGCCTGGGATAGAGTGAAGGATATAAAGCAAAATAAATCCAGATGGGGCTTATGTCTTAGGAGAAGAAGAGGAGATACTGTTCTTTCTAGTTTGATCTGCACTGGCTAGAAATGATCACCACTGTGAAGCTAAATTACCCCTTATTACCTCTCCTCTGGATGTCAAGGTCTATACTCAGTATTACACCTCATGCGCTGTTTCTAACCTTGCACTAAGGGACATTGTATTTTTTCTATTCTATATTGAGGGAACCTAGTTACCGTAGGGTAAATAACTTGTCCAAGATCACTGTCTTTCCAAGTGGCAGAACTGGAATTCAACAGTTGGACACAGGCTCTCCATACACCATATGAGACTATCCCTAGCCCTGTTACTGGTGGTAATAATAGTGTTGGGTGTGTCCGAGAGCCAGCCAAAAAATTCTTCCTTCTCTCTGGCCAGACAGGTTTAAGCCCATTTTTTTCTTATTTACTATGTTAGAAGATTACTGGCCAATAGGCTGTTAACAACTCTTTATGCTCTTCTCTTTTAAATTTGATTCAGTAAGTATGTGGTGAGTGTTGACTGTGTGCTAAGGGGTAAAAAGATGAGTAAGGTAAGACCCATTCTCTATGGAGCTTATGGTTTAGTAGAGGAAATTTAAAAAGCTGAAAAACATTTGGGACCATGTGCTAATAGAGGTATATGGGCAGAGTGATCCTGAGTGGAGGGGACAGAGGGCCTCCCGGAGAAGGCAATATTGAGCTGAGTCTTGATGAATGTGTAGGCGCTTGCCATGCTGTGTGGTGAGGATGGAGAAGGTAAGCAACAGCATAGTAATGGTTGTCACCTTTGAGGAACCGGAAGTAGTCAGGTGTGATTAGCATATAGTGCGTATACCAGATGGAGCATTGGCCAGAGGATCAAAGCCTTCATGATATGCTAAGGAGTTTGGGCTATGGAGAAGGTAAGCAACAGCATAGTAATGGTTGTCACCTTTGAGGAACCGGAAGTAGTCAGGTGTGATTAGCATATAGTGCGTATACCAGATGGAGCATTGGCCAGAGGATCAAAGCCTTCATGATATGCTAAGGAGTTTGGGCTTCTGGTTATAGGTGATGAGGAGATGCTGAAGGATACCCTAAGATAAAGCACACCAATTCCTTACAGGTAAGATAACCATAGAATTTATCATCCAAACTGAGACATTTTGGTAGTAAAATGGGCACTAACTAAGTGGGATGCTGGGACAGCAGGCATAAACCAAGACTGATCTGGGCAACCAGGATGCATGGTCACCCTACCACTGGACTTTATTTTCAGTCTGTTTGTGACCCTTATAGTCTTTCTAGGTTCTCTTCTGGCTTTTTAAATGCAGCCGTGCAATGCCTGACTTGTTCCTCTGTGTACAAAAGAAATATTTTTTTATTTAAAATCAAACGTCTATTCCAAATTTAGAATGTTAGAGCTCAGAGGCTTCTTAAAAATCATACCATACAACTCCCTCATCTTTCACATGAAGACACTGAAGCCCCCAAGTGAGAAATGTAGGTGTGAGTTAGATAGTGGTCCAAACCAGGAGCCAGGTTTTCTGATTTCCAGTAAGGTGTTCATTCACTGTGTACGTCTCTGCCTTGTTCTGTTCCATCCACACTGTCCACCACTTTCTTCCTTGTGAACATCAACATGTGTTTATGTGGCTGGCCAGGATTAGATGTAAACACCGTGACTATAAAGGTAACTGGCTTCCTCAGAAAGATTCCCTTTGAATTTGGCCTCCTAACAACTGGTCATCTCTGTAAGGAAGCTTTAACAAGAGCCATCTGAAACAGAATTGCTTGCCCATTGTGTAGCTTTTACACAGATTAGCATCCTGTTAGCTTTCTTAACAAGAGCATTGTATTACTGTTTTTCATTCAGCTTTTTTTTTTTTTTTTTTTTAAGTTTGTGCTTTACCCTGTGTGTGTGTGTTTATGTTCTCACCTACGTTCACTGAAGCAGGGTGTCTCTGAGATACACTCTTGACTCTGCCATTAACTAGCTGGATGATTCTCACAAGCCACTTTCTTTGTGCCTTAATTTCTCTGTGCCTTCATCTGTGGGATAAAGTTGGCCAGTTTAATTTCCAAGATTATTTAAAGCTCTATTATTCCACAAATAGAATTATAAGGATAGTAACTACTGTGGATCAGCCATGCAGAATCTTCTAGTGGAAAACAGAGAAATGGAAGTGTGGAACAAAAACAAGAGGCAGCGACTTTTCTCTGTATAAATGATGCCTCAGCTTCTTTAATAATTATCTTTTAGATGTAGTATTCCTCATTAGGAGCCCTAGTGGCACAATGGTTAAGAACTATGGTTGCTAACCAAAAGGTCGGCAGTTCGAATCCACCAACTACTCTCCTCTGTCCTATAGGGTTGCTATGAGTCGGAATCGACTTAATGGCAGTGGGTTTTTTAAAAAATTTTAATCCACCATTAAAGATAGTGGCACATTTATAGAGGGTAGTCTCAAAGAGGTGAACTTCATAACTTTTCTGTAGACAGCTGTGTGGCAGGAAGGGAAGGCTTCCCAGCTGGTCCTGTGGCTATGGGAAGGGAGTGGACAGAAGGGTCTCTTATTCCCTGGCCACAGGTGACCAGCTGCATATCCCGTTGCTCTGAGGAGGGACCAAAGCCACACAAAGTCTCCTCAGGTTCCAGTGGCATCCCTGTGAAAGGCTGTGTGAGGTAGAACCTGAGAGGATATTCATGACAGCTTTGATTGTTTGGCCAGCCACTAGGTTGGCTTGGCACTCAGGGTGGTGGTCAGGACACGGCACCCTGCAGAAGGCCCACAGTGCTGCTCAGACCCAAATCCTGGGCCCACGTCAAAAGAGAAAACAACTTTTAAACACGAGCTCTTTATACTCCTTTGTTGCCCATCTCCATTCAAATATTTTTAGTCAGAAGAAATTTTTAAACAGAAACAAAAACCAAAAATACCACATTTACCTAACAGAGTTCCTTTTGAAGTGTAGACAGAGCAGCCAGAACATGAAGCTCTTTTTTTATTTTTAGATTGAATGAGAATGATTCAGACCTTGTCTAGCTGAGACTCTTGTCAGTTCAAATATGAATGTTGCGAAGTCCTTTGTCCTAATTATTGAAGGTGATAAGTAATGGGAAGATTCCTTTAATGGATCATAGTGACCCTTATGAATCCTTGTTGCCTAGGGATTGAGAGTTTAGATTCAGAGTAAGACACGTCTGAGTCTGAAGTTCAAATCCCAGCTTCTCCTTTACTAGCTCCATAACCCTGAGAAAAATTACTTGAAACCTTGTTGAGCCTCAGACTCAGAATTAATAAGACAGGGATAGTTGGACCTTTCTCATTAAGTGTTTGTGAGGCTTAGGGGAGCTGATACAAGTCTGGCTCATGGAAAAGCTCTCCACATGTGTGTTCATATTTTCCATCTTGCTCTTGCTCTAAGACACACAGCGTACATACCAATGTGCTTACAGTGGTAGATTTAGTAGTTGGGATGACACTTCATTTCTGTAACATAGTATAAATGTATTTTTGTGTTTCTGCAGCTGTGGGCTCTAATAACACTCTTTAAATTTTATCCTGAGTAGCCTTTGCTTTTCCAGAGATACATCTTTACTGCAGAGTTACCTGTACCTTATTTGTTGAGCCTCAGCCCTATGTATGAAAAGTCCTACTAGAGCTCTAGTGGATGGTAGGTTTGATCTGATAGTTCTCCAGAGATGGTTGAATAGTGTTAACTCTTGCAATGAGTTTTGGAATGGAACAGGCCACTTTGTCAATATCTATTAGACCAGGTCGTCAGCTTCTTCAGATGGGTCTTCTATGCCTAGGGCATGGCTGACAGGCCAGTCATCATTTAGGGCACTGTTTTTTTTTTTTTTTCCTTTTGATTAGCAGTGAAGGACCATGTCTGGTCTAAGAAAAGGCAAATGAATGGCATCATGAAACTTACTGCTCTTCTCCAGCTGGTCCCAGCTTTACAGTGTGTCCACCTATGAATCCTTTTGTCTGGACTTCACCATCACTTATGTAGGAAAAAGGATTTCTTCCAAGCTCTCATTGCTACCTTGTGGATCTTTTTGGAGGATCTGCATGAATGTTCCATGATGGCAGGATTATCTTACATCCTGGCACCTAGAACAGGGCCTGGAACTTAGTAAATTACACATATTTGTTGAATGATTAAATTAATTATATCTCTGATTCTAGACTGAGTGTTTTACAGGTTGTCTAGTAACAATAGAAACATGTCTATGTAGCCTAAAATTTAATGTGATTTAATAATGACTCCTATTCAAAAGGATATGTTATAAGGTAGTTATAACAAGACAGTTCCAAATGCTGCCTGTCAAAGACTATTTTTTAGCTACATTCCAGAATGAACTTGTCAACAGTAGTTTATTTTGTCAGCAAGCATGTTGAGTGTCTACCAGGCCCTCTGCTAGGGTGTAGGAATGCAAAGATTCAATTAAAATATGGACCCTGGTTGCAAGGAACTCTCATTTTGGTAGATAATGACAGAATTTTTAAATAAATAAATATAATATAGCGTGGTAAATAACATATGGAAGGTACTATGGGAGTGCTATGTCCTGACTGGGCAATGTCAGGAAGGACTTCAAGATGAAGGTGATATCAGAATTTTATCTTAGATGATATATAGGAGTTTACCAGGGAAGCCCAGGCAAAGGAATTATTTAGATATTCTTTGAACTCTGACCTGAATTAAATATTCAGTCATTTTCCTTAAATTGCAATTGATGTGTTACTTGGATATGACAGTAACTCTTGTTAGGCTTGTAAAGCTCATGAGAATTCTTGGGGATGGGACAGGGGATGCTTAAATAACTTTAAGACAATATTGTGCTTATTATTATTTGCTTGCCTTTTACACTGCATATTGCACTTCAGTTTTTTAATTAACTGAAGTTAGTAGATTCACATCATCAAAATTGGTTTTGAAGTAAATGAGTTTTGAATGGTTACTGACCTGTAAGGAAAGGGATGAATTTTGATACGTTCAAATAGGAAAGAAGGGCTCTCTAGTGACATGTATGTGTATCAGGACCTGAAAGATCATTGCCAAGAAATGCTGACACCTATGTCTGAACATGATGGGAACATAGTTTTCTATGTTATCTTACAATCTGTAATGGGCTTGTGGGTAGGAAGATTTCAGAATGTCTGTAGTTGCTATTTGTTGTTATTGTTACAGCAACAGAACTCAAAGGCAGTTGTTAAATCTGGAAATGTACGATTCTCTTTCTAGGGGGTTTATATTTGGAACTCTAAACATCATGGCATTTCTGATTCCCTGATACAGATGTACCAAATAAGAATGAACATAGTGTGCATGTACACCCACACAAAGACACACACTCATGGCACTAGGTGGGGAATAAAGCATTTTAAATGGCAATCAACCCTCTGTTACATAGATTTTTTTCTCCTTGTTTTACAGGTTTTCATATCATCCTGAAAATTAGTTTAAGTACACAAGGGGTTTTACCTGTTTAATATTTCTTATTTAGAGCTGACTAGAAATATATAAAGGGACACATCTGGGGTAGAATCTTCTATTTGTTTCTCAGAAATTATGCATGCATATGAACAGGTAATGTTATATAATTCCAGTTCAAAATGGTATTATTCTCCACTTTTACATGTTCTTTGTCATGCTCTTTGAAGAAAGCATTTTAATGTAATTTCTTTTTCCACGTAAACAAGGGATTACTTTTCATGTGTTTGTACTCTTGATATTTTTTATTTGAGGTCTAAACTAGAGCTTTATGCCTCTGAGAAGCTACTTTTTATTCATGTGTTTTAGTGAAGATGATAGTGTCTAGACTGAATGTGGTCACGGCTTTACTTAAACCCTGGAAGGTCTCCTCCACCAATAGAAGAGTTATTGTAATGATCCAAAGCAAATAGGAGGTTCTAATAGGGTGAAGCAGCAATAACAAGGTCTTTTTGAAGAACTGGGATTTTATCTGGCATTGGGAGACTGGAAATTCATGGCTTCACCTATTCATCCTGCCCAAGTAGAATTTGTTTACACAAAGAACACTGCATTTTAAGTAGGATTTTCCATGAGTTCATTCTAAACATGTATTTCTGCACATCAAAAACCTCTTCATGAGGTAGGCATGAATTCATTTGCTTGAGTTATTTTCCTTTCTCTTGGAAGACAGAAGATAGTTACTTAGGAACCCAGCCCTGAAGGCCTGGCACAGCAGACTAATGAAGTGAAAAGTAGAGAAGCTTTTGATGGATGCAGCAAGTGATCATCTTTATGCTTAAGGGGCTTGTACTTGCTTTGCTAACCTTGATGAGCACAAGGTGCACAGGAATGCTTTTTGTATACAGATCCAGTCTCAAGGGAAAAGCCAAGCTATAAATTGAGGAGCTATACTCAGTGAGTTTCTGAACTACTAAAACAGGAGAGGCTGTATTTAGACACCCTAAGACATGTGTAATGATCAAATGGCGAAACAAAAATTGTAGAGATTAGAGCACTCGCTTTATTCAATTTGGAAAATTCTACTGTTTCTGGAAAGGCATAAAAATGTTTGAATTAAAAAACACTATTTCTAAAGCACTATGCTTATATTCCTGGCCAACTGACTGGAAGAGATCCATATTTGTGCCTTTTCCAAAGAAAGGTGACCCAACAGAATGTGGAAATTTTCGAACAATATCATTAATATCACATGCAAGTAAATTTTGCTGAAGATAATTTAAAAATGATTGTAGTGGTACATCGACAGGGAACTGCCAGAAATTCAAGCAGGATTCAAAAGAAGATGTGGAACAAAGGATATCATCGCTGATGTCAGATGAATCTTGGCTGAAAGCAGAGACTACCAGAAAGCTGTTAACCTGTGTTTTATTGACTGTGCAAAGGCATTGAACTGTGTGAATCATAACAAATTATGGATAGCATTGTGAAGAATAGGAATTCCAGAACAACTGTGCTCATGAGGAACATGTACATAGATTGAGTTAGTCATTCAAACAGAACAAGGGAATATTGGGTGGTTTAAAATCAGAGAAGGTGTGCATCAGGGTTGTATCCTTTCACCATACTTATTCAATCTGTATGCTGAGCAGATAATTCAAGAAGCTGGACTACATGAAGAAGAACTCGCATCAGGATTAGAGGAAGACTCATTAACAACCTGCAATATGCAGATGACACAACCTTGCTTGCTGAAAGCGAAGAGGACTTGAAGAATTTACTAATGAAGATCAAAGACTACGGTATGGATTACACTTCAACATAAAGAAGACAAAAATCCTCACAACTGGACCAATAAGCAACATCATGATAAATTGAGAAAATAATTGAAGTTGTGAAGGATTTCATTTTACTTGGATCCACAATCAACACCCATGGAAGCAGCAGTCAAGAAATCAAACGATGCATTGCATTGGGCAAATCTGCTGCAAAAGGTCTCTCTAAAGTGTTAAAAAGCAAAGATGTCACTTTGAGGATTAAGGTATGCCTGACCCAAGCCATGGTATTTTCAATCACCCCGTATGCATGTGAAAGCTGGACAGTGAATAAGGAAGACCGAAGAAGAATTGACGCCTTTGAATTATGGTGTTGTAAAGAATGTTAAATATATCATGAACTGCTGGAACAAACAAATCTGTCTTGGAAGAAGTACCACCAGAATGCTCCTTAGAAGTGAGGATGGTGAGACTTTGTCTCGTGCACTTTGGACGTGTTATCAGGAGGCACTAGTCCCTGGAGAAGGACATCATGCTTGGTAAAGTAGAGGTCATTGAAAAAGAGGAAGACCCTCAATGAGATGGATTGACACAGTGGCTACAACAATGGGCTCAAACATGCAATGATTGTAAAGATGGGCAGGACCAGCAGTGTTTTGTTCTGTTGTACATAGAGTCACTATGAGTCTGAACTAACTTGATGGCACCTGAAAACAACAACAATATGCATATATTCTAGAACAATTTACTACTACTAATACACAAGAACAACTTATTTGGAATGGAAGACAATGCTTTTGAAACCAAATTTAAATAGTAAGTCTAACTATAGTATATGTTATTACATTAATATAGTAAGATGAGATTGATATAATTCTATAATAGAATTTCCTAATATTTTAGTTCAATCTGAATTAGTTCTCACTGTTTTGAGGCAAGGAATCTGTTTTTAAAACATGCATACATTAAAAAAAAAAACATTAAAATTAGAAACAGGAACAGAATAGACATTTATATATGTATTAATCTCTATATGATAAGTTATTTATGGCTATTACATTACAATATATATTATGTTCAATATGTTGTCCCTCAGCAATTTATAATTTCAATAATAATATTGTATGCAGCTTGATTACTAGGTAGCTCACTGAGGTGATGGGATATTTTGACCCATTGTTTTGATTAGCCTTTGAGCACACTTCTGTAAAATCTTTATGAATATAGATATTTAAGTCAGAATTATAGTAACGTTGATTTTTTTTTATTGAGAAAGTATTTTCTGGAGTATATGTTATTATTCCACTTTAATCCCTCATCAATTTAATATATAACACAGTTAAAACATTTCTAATCTGGTACATTTTTAAGGTGTAATTCACCTAAATTTTCATGAGAATCAAATCTTTTTGTGTAAATTGTACAATGAAGACAATTCATTGATTAGTTTTTTGAACATATCAAATCATAACAAAGCATCTACCATTGTGAGTTTTTATTTTTCCTCTTATGTTTACTTTTCTTTGGACTTATTTTACAGCTAAATTTTTATCAGAGATATTTGATTCTTAAGTTTTAGTATGTAATAAATTTTACTGTTTACTATTTTGGCTGTGTTGATTTTATTTTTTATTAATTTTTCCTTACCAATTTTAACTTTTTCTGGGTCAATATTTATGGTTTCTAAAAAGTTCTGATAATAATGGTTAATATTTGAGTGTTTACGAGTCATCAGGACTCGTTAAACCCAACTTGATTATAATTTTGAGCAAGAAATTAATCTCTCTGAATTTCACTTCCTTCATCTGCCAAATATACATAACATGTTTTTGTGAAAATCATATAGGATAGTGATTGTGAAAGCTCTTTTTCAAGGAAATGTCATAAAATGTAAGCCATGAATGTTTTTGCAGCTGCTGCTTATGGAGCAATGATCCAAATTAAAACAAAAAAAAGTTTACAATGCTAAGTAAGAAATGCTATGTGATGTGGTTGCAAAAGCATTAAAACTGTATTTTAACTCTAGATTTACCATTTATTGGTTGGTATGACTTTGGGCAACCCGCTTGGCCTTTATGACAATTTCCTCGTCTGTAATGTGGAGGACTTTACTGTGTCAGTGTTTCTCAAGTGTGATCCAAGGACCACCCACATCTGAATCACCTGGGATGCTTGTTAAACAGGCCTATTCCTGGGCCCCAGCCCAGATATGCTGAAGCAGAATCTTTTTGTTGGAACCCAGGCATCTATATACTTCAGTCACACAGACGTTGAGAATGACAGTGCTAGAGGGCTCTGGCTCTGGATTAAATTACATGGCATTAATCGTTTCCTTGCTCATTTCAAAACTCTGTTTTTTGCCGCCTTCACTGAAAGTGACACATTATTGGTACCACTTAAGGAGTGAGTGAGGACCTATTCTTATGTGTTTGCTTGCTCATTTTGTAGAGGAGGGAGTCAGGACAGTGTAATTCTTAAGGTAAAACAAAACCCAAAACCAAGCCCATTGCTGTTGAGTCGATTCTGACTCATAGTGACCTTATAGGACAGAGTAGAACTGCCCCGTAGGGTTTCCAAGGAGCAGCTGGTGGATTCAAACTGCCAGTCTTTTGGTTAGCAGTCAAGCTTTTAACCACCGCACCACCAGGGCTCCAATTTCTAAGGCAAAGGAGGGGGAATTAGGGAGAAAATGTTATAATACTAAGATAAAATTCTTGGCTCTTAAAGAGCTTATTATCAAAGAAAATTGACGTTTTTACATTAAGTAGTAGGTAAAGTGGAGGGTTATCAAAAAAGAGGAAGACCCTCAGTGAGACAGATTGACACAGTGGCTGTAACAGTGGGCTCAAACATAGCAACAATTGTGAGGATGGCTCAGGACTGGACAGGGTTTCATTCTGTTGTGTGTAGGGTCGCTGTGAGTCGGAACCAACTCAACAGCACCTAACAACAGCAACAACAGATTTTTCCTCTCTCAAAATATTGAAATATCCACACTAATTCGTTGTATCACCCTTGGAAAATTTGTCACCTTTAATTTAATGACTGAAAATACAACTGACCTATTATAAAGATACCTTGAGAAATTATGGCATATCTAAGATTGTTTAAGGTAAGCATGTGGTTTTATATTATCTTAGGGAGACATCTTTTATCCTCCAGGAGAGGAAATGTAGGCAACAATGTTTATTTTTGCATTAACCTAATACAATTTTATGAGTCTGCATGGAGACTTCGGCAGAAAAAGGGTAAATCAATCATTTAGTTGCTTGTAGGCTGCATAAATAATATGCCCCACCTCCTTTCTTTCATCTTCTTCCTGGGGTAGCATGACATAGTCTGAGGAGCTTGGGATTTGGACTCATGTACATGAGTTAAAACAAACAAACAAAAATTCTGCTGACATATTAATTATATGACTTGGGCAATATATTTGATCCTTCTGAGCTTCTCTTTTCTCGTCTATAATTGAAGAGAGCATTGCCTAGTACTCTCCCTATTTTCTATGTGAGGTTGTTGTGAGAATTATGAGATATGTTAAAGTACTTAGCGTACTGCCTGGCACATGTGAGGGTAAACATGAAGTTCTCATGCCTTCACTATTTCTCTGCACACACGAAAGTGCCTCATGCTACTTGCTGCAATTAATGGTCCAAACTGTTTTCCCAGGATGGTCATTCCTTGGAGCTATCTAGCCTCCTCTATAGGCCTATAGTCTGACTAGTGACAGTTTTCCACTCTGTCCACAGAAATGGAACTGACGGTCCTATATGGGGATTCATTCCATTAGTTTATTCCTTCATCCATCCATTCATCCCTTAATCATTCATTCAACCAATAAATGTAGACTCCTAGAAACTTTGTATGGGATGAGGCTGTAAGGATTATGGCAATCCTACCCTCTTCCAAAGCCAGGCTTGGGTTGTCTGTACAGTAACAATGATTCGTGGTTTTTAGGCTTGTGCTCAAACATCCTGGAAAAGAGGGAACTCTCTTATCCTTCCAGAGGGCAGACTATCTTCAGATAGATTGATTGTTAAATATACTGAATCAAAATCTAGGAAAGAACTATTTTCTGGGATGCCACCCACTGGATCGAGTTCTGACCCTTCGGCGCAATAAAGAATACTGAAACTTCGTACAACCCAATTCAGTTCAAGTGACATAAATTGCCTGTTGTGTGTTGGGATAGAAAATACCAAAACGTGTATTATGGCATATACAGTTATGAAGAAAATGTGGCCTGCCCTCCTGAAGTCTGCAGTCTAGTAGGAAAATACCATGTGTATGTAGGTAAAGATTCTGAAAGGCAAGCTCTGACAAAAATGCCATAAAAGAAGTACAGATAAAGCTGTATGAGAATTTAGAGGAGGAAGAGAATCCTGTTGGTAGTATAATTGAGAAAGCTTTAGTAAGAGTGTTTTGAGTTGGGTGTTGAAGTATAGGTCATGCCTGGGAATGACATATTAGATTGCATTTATCTCCTTTAAGTGTTGAATCATGTTTTAATAATATTTCCTTCTCTTTTCTTGATTACCAGATTAATACATATTCATCAGACAAAGAGAATAAGGAAATTAAAGGCACTCAGAATTCTACCACCCAGAGAAAAACCAAAATATTAAAATGAATATACTGTTTATTTCCAATCCTTTGTGCTAATTGTTTACAGTTGATATCATACCCAACCTCCCGCACCCCCCAAAAAAAAATCACCATTGCTGTCGATTCCAACTCACAGAGTAGCACTGCCCCATAGGGTTTCCAATGCTGTAAATCTTTCACAGGAGCAGACTGCTGCATCTTTCTCCGAAGGAGCCACTGGTGGGTTTGAACCACCAACCTTTCAGTTTGTATCTGAGTACTTAACTACTGTGCCACCAGATAGTACATACAATTTTATTGCATGATTTTTAAAAATATATCTTGAACATTTTATCAAGACTTTTAGTAATCTTTGAAAACATGATTTTACTAGACAATTACGGTTCAGTATATCCATATGATGAAATGTTATGTAATCACTGGGCATTTAGGTTTTTTCCTCTCTTTTTTTGCTAATACAAATAACTGAGATAAATATTATCTAATATGAATCTTTGCTTTCCTCACTGGGACTTCATAAATCTTGATTCTTATTGTTTAATGTCCTCCAGAAAGTTTGTGCCAGTTTATACCCCTACCACAAAGAAATGAGAGTTTTGTCACAATCAAGCCAATACTGAATGCTTTTTTTTCCCCTAATGGTGCCATGTTGCAATGATTTGCATTATTTTTATTTTATAATCATATTTTTATTGAGGATAAACATTAGCAAACTTGGAAAAGAGACGGAAACCTTTTAGGGATTTAGAAACTAAGAGAAAACAAAAATAGCGATGCTTTTGGTTACATATAAATATACATAATGCTTTTAAGTACTTTGTTACATGCAGAGGTCTAGTGCGCATTTACTTCTTTGGAAACTTAAAGGCCTAGCAGGTGAACAGTGTAGTACAGTGATTAACAGTGTTGCCTTGGAAGTCCCAACTGCCTGGATTCTAAGCCCAGCTCTACAACATACTAGCTGAGCCAACTTCGGCAAGGTATTCAGTTGCTCCAAGCCTCAGTTGCCTTGTCTGTAAAATGAGGGGCAGGGAAAAAGCAGTAAAACCTCAGAATATTAAGATTATTAGATAAGATTCCAGGCATGTAAATACTTGGTAGATACTATTATAAAATACGTAATACATAACTTTGTGTTTTCACAAAGTGTTCATATTGCTCTGGTAAAACCTAGAGTGCCTGGATTAATCCTCATTGTGGTAGCTCTTCATTATATTGTGAGAAGAAAGGGCAGACCAGCAGGGTCAGGACCCATCTCGATTCTTGGGTTCACTGGGCAGGTCTCCCTTCGACTGGGTGGCATTGCCATTGCAAAGGATCCTGAAAGCAGATACACCACTCACTTCTGAGATCCCTACTACTGCAGAGGTTACCAGATGTTCTCAGTGCACAGTGCCCTTACTATCTCAATAATTTTTTCCCAGTGCTCCAGGGCCAAAAGAAATACCTATCAGCTCCATTTATGAAGCAGTTAAGACAACTGAATAAGTATATAGGTCTTAATGAATTAGTAGCCAGTTGGTAAAAACAAAACAACAAACAAACAAAAAAACCCATATAAACTAAAAGAAAAAAATATCTTAATTGAATTAGTAACTACAATTACTAAAGGGATGTGTGTACATTTTCGGCATTGTACAACTTCTCAAAACTTGGAATCAGATGAGACACCATCATCCTCATGTCCTGTTCCACACTGAGGTTCGTGCAGTACTTGATTTTTATCACAACAGAAGGCATATCACAAAGATATGACATCAGCAAAAGGAATGTAATGCCATCTAATGATGAAACTGTGAACTACCTCGGGCTAGTTGTTCACAGGGTGTCTGACAGATGTCAAGAGGTCAAGAGTCACTGTGTCCCTTAAATTTAAAATATGCATTAATGCTCCTCATAGTGGCATCCGAAGGTGCCTCGGGGGTACAGTTTGGGAACCGGGACTCTGAAGTATTCCTGGCTTTTGGCTTAACTTCAGTTATGTTTTGTTTTCTTCTGGCTAGTTGACTCCTCTTGTTCTGTAGTTCCTGTTTTTATTTCTTTGTTCTAGCTCTCTGGTTTCCTTCCTCATTTCCCAGGGTCATTTCTTGCCTGGTCACCATCAGGCAGTAGCATTCTCTGTAGATGCTTCTGGACCTTTGCTGAACTGTATGCAGCCCTATATATAGACCCTGTTATGGATGGTTTGGTAGCTGGCTCTAGGTCAACTGATGTGCTCCAAATGTTACGGGACTTCTTCAGTTCACACTTCCTGGAGACCATGTCTATTGTAGTCTGTCTAAATAACATGCCTGTGATGGGATTATCTCTGGATGTCTGTCTGCAGTGGTCTCCTGTGGTTGGATGAGCATTCCCTCTACCCTAGGCTCCCAGCTCACCGGGGCACTCTCTGCCTTAACAGCGGCAGCGTACCCAGCTCATCCATCCGGCCTCCTATTCTTGGAGTGGGAACCCAGATAATGTATTTGAAATAGTGGAGTAGTTAATCGTGGGCTCTGGATTAGACTGCTTACTTTTATGTCCCAATTTCACACTAATTGCTTAATTTTACAAAACATTTTGTAAAATGGAGATAATAATAGATCTTGCTTCGTGATAAAATATGTGGAATCCCTTAGCACAATGCTTGACATATAGTAAGCCCTCCGTCGAGGTTAACTGTTACTATTATTTTTCTTTCCTTTTTTTTTTTTTTCACAGTACTTTGAAATTTACTTTTGAATATTTTAATTTTTATTAGGAATAAAGTAACAAGCACTCATTTAAAAAAATTAGTATTTTTACCAGTTTGAAAGTATCTTACATTCACAGAATATTTTGTTTATATATTCTGAAGTCTCTTCCTAGACATACATCATCTCTTATGATTTTTATGACTTCATAGGTAGGACGGCACAGTTTTGTCTGTATTTTAGAAATGCGAAAACTGAGGATTAGAGAGATGATGTGAATTACTGAAGATAATTCAGTATTTGTTGGAGCCTATGTTCTAACCCAGGATTTGTCATTCCAATGCTTGGTGCTCCTCACGTGCTACCTTGTTGCCTTTAATATTTCAAAAGTTAAAAATGAAAGTAAAAGGGAGGAAGGAAAGGAAGAAAAGATTCTCATTCTCACAAGTTTTTCTAAGCAATAAAAATTCTCTCTTTGTGCTGTGTTGAAAATATTTAAAAGTCATAGTGGTTATTACAACTGCAGTAGTAGTGTATGAGGCCATTGGTGGTTCGGTGGTAGAATTCCCACCTTCCATGTGGGAGACCTGGGTTCGATTTCCTACCAATGCAGCTCAAGTGCAGCCACCACCTGTCTGTCAGTCGAGGCTTGTGTGTTGCTATAATGCTGAACAGGTTTCAGTGGAGCTTCCAGACTAAGGTGGACTTGGAAGAAAGGCCTGGTGATCGACTTCTGAAAATCAGCCAGTGAAAACCCTTTGTATCACAATGGTCCAGTTTGCAGCTGATAATGGGGATGGCAAGGGAACTGATAGCGTGTTGTTCTGTTGTGCATGGGGTTGGCATGAGTCAGAGGCCAACTCAGTGGCAACTAAAACAACAACAATTAGTGTGTAAGAACCATAACAGTTTGGAAAAATACTTCCATTGCCTTGTCGTTAGAACTAATCTAAAGAGAAAATGCTTAGTGGCCTTAGATGAACCACATATCAAAAAACATTTTATTCATCACTAAAAAGAGTATAATAAAAAAAAAAAATTTCAATTTCTAATCGACAAGAAAAATGCTTCAGAAAAAGAAAGGCAAACGTTTCCTCCCCCCATTCTCCATTTTCCAAGTGTTCACATGCCTAACCCTTTCACCCATGCTAGAGCCATTGCTGTCTAACCACTTTCTGGGCACGGTGGCATGGAAATATCTCATCAGGGTATAATTTTGCACATAGCAGAGGCAACATGCTATTATAGAACCTGAGTCTCAGCTGAACATCCTGGCCTTAGACTGGGTTTTGATCTCAGTGTTAAAATGGAAATGAAACTTTGGCTCCTTCTTTCAGGTCTGTAGGAGGTTTGCTGGTTCCATCTTGTTTGATGGTTTTCATGCCCAAATAGCAGGTTAGCAGAGAACAAATAGTCATGTAGCTTTGAGATTGAAGATGTTGACTTGGATGTGCTGAGTCACTGTAATAATCTAAAGATGTTGCATGACTCTCCGGTGACTGATGAGAAAATTGGGAAAGCCACAGGCTGGGTCAGGCTGAACATTTCCTGACCTATTAGAGGCAGGTTTCGTTGGGCAAGTAAGCACTAACCCCCAAAATGACACTGTGTGACCGTCCTCCAGCCAGCATGATGCACATGGGGCAGCAGCTTTAAGTATCTGCAACATTTAATGCAAAAACAGTCTAAAAGTTGGGGAGACAGCCAAGTCAGAAGATAAAGGGAAACATGATTAGAATCAAGAGCTTTGGCTAAGTATGGCAAGGGAAGTTAACAAATGAGTCTGAAGTTTCTGTTATATTTCTTCTGTATAGTTAATATTGTAAAGCAATATCCATGCAAGTTAACCCTCCCCCTTTAGACGTTTTATTAGTTTTATATGCTGTGTAACAAATCGCTACAAGCTCAGAGGCTTAAAAACAACCCATTTGTTATCTCAGAGTTTCTGTAGACCAGAAGTCCAGACATAGCCTAGCTGGGTTCTCTGCTCAGAGTCTTGCAGGTTGCAATCAAGGTATTGGCTGGGCTGCATTGTCATTTGGAGGCTTGACTGGGTAAGGATCTGCTTTCAAGGTCTCTCAGGTTGTTAGCAGGATTCATTTCCTTGCAGCTGTAGAATTCATGACAGCTTGGTTCTGCAGAGTCAGCAATGAAGAGACAGAGTCTCTATTGCTTCTAGTCTGCCTCTAGATGCTCTTCTAAAGAGCTCATTTGATTAGGTCAGGCCCACCAGGATAATCTTTTCTAACTTAAATTCAATTTAATTACATCTTTAAAATCTATTCATCTTTGCTATATAAGAAACCTAATCAGGAAGATGACATTCCAAAGCCTTTGCCATATTCCGTTTGTTAGAAGAAAGTTGCAGGTTCTACCCATACTCAAGAGGAGGGGACTATACAAAAGCATGATTCTTTGTGGGGAGTGTGTTCATCTAGGTGTGGTTACCAGATGAACCGTATGTTTTAATCTGAGTACAGTTGGAAGAAAAATCCGCTTTTTAAAATGCCACTTTAAAGGGAATTAATGTTATCAGATTGAAGACTTAAAGATGAATTTTTTTTTTAATATTTTAATCTACATCTAAATTTTTAAAATATTTGTACCCAAAACATTTGTTTTCCTTTAAAATTCTTTTTAGCAATTAACACTTCCCCCTTGACATTTTCTCTTCCTTTGGCTGCTCGGACATTACTCTTGACCAATTTCTTCACTTGCACTTCCTGCCTGTTCGTTGGTTGGTTGGTTGTTGAAATGTCACATCTCTAATCTGATAATTTACTTCTGTCCACCCACCTCAAGGATAAATTGTATACCCAAGACCACTTCCTGAGCACAATGGCATGCAAACACATAATCATGGTGCAATTGTGATCTTGCAGATAAGCCAGCAGCTCTGTTGGATCAAGTTGTAAGCTGGGTGTCTGCGGAATTGTCTGTGGGAGATGGCTCTTGGATTGTTTGGCTCTCACTGTTAAAATAGAAATGAAAATGTATCTTCTACTTTTTGTTCTGTAGGATACATGCTGTTTCCATTCACGTTGGATGGTTTTTTATGTCCACATAGCAATATTACATAAACAGTCTTATGGATGTATGCAGAATATGTGCCTCTGTTTATTTATACTTAACCTTGTATTAAAAAAAAGGATTCAAGGCAGCTTAAAAAGATGCATACAGTTCAGACGGGCAAAATTAAATTAAAAATAAGTAAAAAAGGAGAGAAAGAGAAAATACATGTGAGATGTAACATGGAGTCAGGGAAGGACAGACTTTCTAGCAGGTAATGCAGACGGCAACACAATTAGATTGTTGATTTGGGGGCCATAAAGTAAAATCAGGAGAAATGACTCTTTCAGGTACTGAGCCCAAGTAGACATTTCTCCTGTGGGTATTCATTTGTGATGGATATATCGGCCATGGTGTGATGTACTGGACAAGTCACAACATTCTTTATAGTACATGCAGAGCCATGTCCCATAAGGTTGTTTCTTACAACATTCATCAGTGAAGGAATGAAGGCTGGTGGTCTGATGCCAAAGTGCAGTTCAGCGAAAGCATTTCTGTAAGGCATTCAAGCTACTTGACTTCCTAATTTATTGGCTGGCTCAGTCAAGTTTAGCCTAGTGTTTAGAATCAAGTTTAGCTTTTAGTCTTTTTTAAACTTAGTGCACTGCCCCCAAACAGCCAAGAAAATGTGTATTTTGTTTTCTGTACCTTAGATTATGTTTTGAAAGGAAATTTTTTTCTCTCTCAACTAGAAAGGTTTCAGCAAAACTTTCAGACCAAGAAGACTAGGAAGAAAGGCCTGGTGATCTACTTCCAAAAATTAGCCAATGAAACCTAGGAATCTGATTTAGTGCTGCAAGATGAGCCCCCTAGGTTGGAAGGAACTACACAATGTCTGCAACAATGGACTCAAACATGCCAATGATCATGAAGATGGCACAGGACCAGACATCGTTTTGTTACATTGTACATGGGGTCACCATGAGTTGGAGCCAACTTAATGACAACTAACAACAACAACAATAGGAAGTAAGCAAGAAGGCATAAAAGAGAGCAATTTGCCCAATTTCTCGTCTTTTTCAGGGAAGCTGATTACTTTCATTATTAATGGTAGTAAATATGGAAAAATAAGCAAAAATATACATCTAAACACTTTAAACTGTTCATATCCTGTTACCCAGTCTTTCTACTTGTAGAAATTTATCCTAAGGAAAAAATGTGTACAAAGATATGTGTGTGTGATTGTATATGTGTGTATATACTTATATTTAATATATACATATAATAGCATTCATAGAATAATTTCTAAGAGTGAAAATTAAAATCAACCTAAATGTGCAACAATAGTTAAATAAATCATGTATATTGGTGTCATAAAATATATTGATATTCAAAAGCACAGTTTAAAAGAATATTACATGAGAAAATGATCATGATATCATTAAGTATAAAAAAGATGGAAGCATAAGATCTCGGTTTTGTATTGGACACACATGAAGCTCTTCTTCAGAAAATATGTGAAAATATTAATGCTAGTGGAATTAAGGATAAATTTTTGTATATCCATTTTTCAAATGTTCTACCGTGTATACCTTTTATTCTCATTATCACAAAATAGCAATATGTATTTTAAAAACTGAAAGAAGATATGGAAAAGCCATAAAAACATAAAGGTGGTTTAACAATACAATTGTACAGGGAGTTTCAAAACAGTTTAAAGTATCCTTGAGGACTTTGTCAACGTCTTAAACTTCTGTATTACCCATACAGCACACCTCAATGTAGCTTTTACGAAGGAACCCTCATCATCGTTCTGATCACTGAATTCAGACTTTTTTTTTTTTAATTTGTGAGGTCTGCTTCAGTCAGGCTGCTATGCAAGCCAGGTGCTTAGAACTAAGGATAGATTCCACTTTCAAGAGGTGGGATTAGCACTTGCCTCAACCTGAAGAACTAAAATATTCATTTGTAAGGAAGAGAAATTAAATACAGAAGCACCATTTTAGCAAGCAAAAAGAAGTAGACTTCTCTGTGAGACTCCAGTGAAGAAGGAAGTGGAAAGGAATAAAGAGAAGTCTTCTGTATACATACTTTATTAGGCCATCTTCAATGTAAATATCAGCATTCTGCCTCCATCGGTAAGAAGACTGTCAATCTGGGAAAGAAGGAAATCATGAGTTATTCTCACCACCAGGATTGTTCTAGATGTTTGTTAGAGACACATTTATTAAAGACGTTTGTGTACACAATGAAAAAGCAGTGCAAATGTTAGGGAGACAGCTAGCTAAGAAGACAAAGGGAAACATTAAAGTCAAGCAAGTACTGGGAGTCTGTAAATTGTTGGATGTGGAACTTGCTTTCCCACATGAAGAGATGACTTTTGAGATGGTGGCATACTTTGTGGGCAGGAACCAAGGGAAACTCCTCCTTTTTATTTCTCACATCCTGCCAAAGATAAAGTGCTGTCATACTCGTCAAGCTCGATCATGCTTCTTTAGTGCAATGGAATCTACTCAAAGCAACTAACAACACTAACCAGCCTATCTGTGAGGGATATAGCAGTACCCAGTTGAGCTTCTTAACCATCCTCTCTACTTTCAGCATCTCGTCCTCCTCTACATCCTACAAAATAGTCACTTTGATCTTCCTAATCAATAATTTAAATGGCTTCCCACTGCTTAAGAGTGAAAGCCGTAACCTCTTACCCGCAAATTCTCGTCACTCCACAATCATATCGCAGCGTGTCCTTCAGCCTTATTTTTGTAATTCCTCTTCACTTACTTTGTTCCACCCAAAATGGACTCATTGTTCCTTGGGCATATCATGTGCTTTTCTGCTATGCATTTACTCACATCATTTCCTTCTAGGATGTCCTTCTCTCGGCATATACACTGTTGACTTTAGAAAGGTATTATACAAGAATCTACTTTGTGCTTTCTATTTTTTTTAGGTTAATACCTTTTTTGTTCTTGCCCTCAGTGGCGTCTTTAAGTTGCATCCTTCTAGGTGCAGCTAGAGTGGCTTCCACCTGCTCCCCTACTCCCACCACATGAAACCTGTTCTGATCGCTACCCTAAGAAGTGATTTCTCTCCTAAAATCCCATAGGATGTTCTTTGAATTTTTACCTTTGGAAGTCAGAAGGAAGAAAAGAACCCATTTATGAGTTCAGTATTCTAATTTCTTTGCAGGTTGTCTTATTCAGTCTTTTCCATATCCTTGATATACAGGGAATTATGGTCCTGACTTTATAGATGAGGATGTAGATGCTCAGAAATATTCAATACGTTACTCAGTATCATGCAGTAGTGAGTAGAGATGAGATGTGAGCCTAATGCTGCCCATCCAAAGCTCGTGTACTTTTCCTATTAGCCTCACAGGGTCCCATAGTCATCTTGTGCCCTTGTGTCTCCCATGGCTCTCCCCATCTCCAGGAATGCCAGAGATGGATGAGAAGTTGGGGGCTAACCATTTGGTGGAAACCTGGAACAATTTACCAAAGATTCAGATGTTTGTAGTCCATTTTACCATTTTTATTTCAAAGGCTGGATTATATCTGCTGGTCTAGTCTGGTTATTACATATGTTTATGCTATCTAAAGCTAAAAATGGATATACTTATTAAAATGGAGCTGAATCTATATAGCATCTTTCATCAGAACTTTTGTAAAATTTAGATTTTTAGAATTAAATGTTTGTGATGTGTGTATGTAATAACAGGTTGTGTTGATTTTCATTTCTCTTAGAAGGATGAGCCTTTCTGATTTGCTTCTGGGACTGACTTGTAATAAGTGGTAAATACTACCCCTTTGGAAACCTATACTTAATCTGACAACTGCTCTAAAAGTCTGTGTTTTCCATGCAGCATGATGTGGTGGAAAAATGCCTTTGGATTCAGACAGTTCAACACTTTAGGGCCACAAACATTCATCAAGCATCTTTTATAGGCCAGATACTTTTCTAGGTCTGGGACTACAACAGAAGATCTGGATTTGAACATGGACTTTGATCTGAATGCCAGTTTGACAAGCCAATGAAATTTAATTTCAGATTCCTCATCTGTGAAATCGGACAAACAGTCCTACTCCATACACAGTGATGAGGAGCAAATGCAAAATGTTTGCCATGGAGTCCTTGCTTACTACCTGCTAGCCTCTTTGCCTTGTTACTGTGCCTGGCCTTCCCAAGGCTGAAAGTCTAACTTCCCAGATTTGCCCAGTTGCTCAGTCCATTTGAGGTCAGCTCATTTACTCTTGGGACAATCCCAAAAGAGGAAAGATTAGCTCCCTGTGAACTGAAAGAGGCCCTTCTCATTTGGAGGGTGGGGAAGAGGGGCTCAATGCCCTGGTGACATTTGGAATGGAATCTCTAGCCCTTCTCTCTGGAAACAGTTTCTAAGCAATGAAAAAATTTTGTTGTTAAGACATTGTCTTCAGTAAGAGACATATGGCTATATTTTAATAGTTGACTCAAATTTAGACCATGCCAGTTTCTATAGTTGATGAAAGCCTGAATATCCAAACACTAGCTCCATTAATAAAATTTCTATGCTCTCTGAATGACGAATGTCTGAAGACGGGTTTTTTTTGTGAAAGAAGAAGCTCATTTAATCTTTCCTCTTTCCTCTTTGCTTTTAGAAGTGAAAACAATTAAATGAGAACTCTGCAGTCAGCAGAAAGGCCTTTGACCCTTATGAATTCTTTTTTTTTTTTTTTTTTTAACTGTCATTAAAAGACAAGAGTTTTCCTTTTTCGAAGTTTTATGTTCTATCTCTGGGTCTGGGATCAGACATTTGCATCTATGAAAAAGTCAGAATTGTCTTGGAGGGGTGGAGATTCCTGGCGATTCCTTCATGTTTCCCAGTTTCAAGGTTCTGTGATCTGCAGTTCTTCTAGTCACATTTGTCATGGAGAGGGTCACTGTGAAGAGGCCTAGCCTTATGGGTGGTCAGAAGTAGGGTGTATTTGGAAAGAAGTTGTGTTTGTCTTTCCATTTTCTATTACTAAGTATTTACAACCTGTGATTTAATTGTTTTGTTTCGGCATTACTCCTGTGCTTTCCTTTTCTCCCTGCCACAATCCTCAGTGACCTAGACTGCTTTTCATCCATCTGCCCACCACCTCTATTACTTGGGTTTTTCTGCCTCTAAGGTTTCCTTTAGACTGAGGTTCTGTCTCCCCAGGCTTTCTGCTTTCTCCTGTCCTTTAAAACAAACACCCAGACCTTTTGTGTTTAAAAGTGTTTAATTCTAATCTCAACCAAGAAACAGAAAGGTGATGGGAATAGGGGGAAGATACAAATAGATGTCAGTGAAGAATATTGACTGTATTGTGGCCTGCAAGAAGAACAAACACATCAGTCTTAGAAGAAGTACAACCAGAACGCTCCTTAGAAGCAAGGATGGCGAGACTTCGTGGCACGCTTACTTTGGATACATCATCGGGAAAGACCAGTCGCTAGAAAAGGACATCATATTTGCGAGAGGGTCAGCAAAAATGAGGGAAGCCTTCAGTGAGGTGAATTGACACAATAGCCACAAAATGGACTCAAACATAGCAATGATCATGAAGATGGTGCAGGACTGGGCAAGGTTTCATTCCATTATACATAAGGTCACTCAGAGTCAGAGTGACTCGATGGCAGCTAACAATGACAACAAATACGTGTCATGATCATAAAAACTTTACCACCTTTGTTTCTGGAGTAAACTAAAAGTCTTATTGAACAATTGCTCTCTGCTTTATTCCCACATGTGGAGCACACCAACTGATAGGACACAAGGCACGCCTACCCATTCCTTCAACATGATTCTTTCCAGGACTGCAAGTGTCTCTCAGGAGCGTCCTTTGAATTTAAAAGGCCTTCTGGGAAATGGTGTCCATGTCAGGGAGTTTCTGACCCACAGAGGAAAAGGCATTTCTTCACAGTGCCTAGACAACCCCAATATCTAATGAATCTCTCTCTGCGAGACTAGAATGTTCTATTCAATGTAGTTACTAAAATGTGTTTATTCTCTTAGGCTATTTTCTTCTTTATATTTTTCTTTGGATTTTTTTCAAAGATTTTATGTGATAAGGCTTTAATTTAAATTGGAACTTTCTACTTTAACACTTTCATAAGTTAATTAAAGCAATATTTTAATTTAATGAATTTAAATTCTAGTAGTAAAAATAATCATATAAATAATAATTTATTAAAATTTTATTAGTTATTAATAAACTAAAATTATTTAAAATATTGTCTTCTTTAAAAATAATATTGTCTTAAAGTATCTTAAAATAAAGATAATATTTAAAATAGCTTACTAAATACTTCTAAATAATTAAATAATAAATATTTCAAGTTAATAGTAATTTAATTCCTAGTTTAACTGGAAAATTTTCTTAAAATATGTTTAAGAAAAAAAAAGAAGAAGGAAAACACAGTAATTATTTCCAAGAACAAGTAAACAAGGAGCAATTGATGGGAGGCTGATTTATTTGGTTTGGAGGAGAGCCTTAGCCTTATTTTCTGTAGTATAATTATTTTATGAATCCACTTTAGCTTTTCTCTGAAATTAGAAAAGCTGTGTGTGTATGTGTTAAAGATAAGTATTTCCTTCCCTTTATTTATTTCTTTTTGTTACAAGAATTTTTAGAACAATTAAACTGACATATAAATCAGAAATCTCAAATGTTCTTAGAATAGCAAGCAATCCTTCCACTCTCTTTACTTCTTGAGTGTTTTCTCTGCTTTAATTTCTAAATTACTATCAATATTTTATTTTCTTTCATTGTAAAGGTGATGTATGATCAGTGCAGATAAATTGGGAAATATAGAAATCAAAGAAAGGAAAGGTCACCCATAATTCCATCATGCATACAATGATGCATTCTTTATCTGACAAGGTCCTTCTGTTGTCCTGACATGTGAGTGACAGGAGAGGTTATAGAATTAATGCATCAAAACATTTCCTGCAAACTCTTTCAGATGTTGCTTTACTGGACCCAGGTTTTTAATGTTGTCATGGAAGAGTCTGAGGTCAGTCTGATTATTCTCCCTTTACAAGTAACCTGTTGACTGATGACATGAATGTATTTCCGGACCCCCAATTTAGCAACAGAAGGCATTCTGATATAGGCATGCACATTTATGCTATTGTCTCAAAATTCCCTGAGTTCTTTTCTTTTTTTAGATTATTTTATCTCTTTTGTTCAGACTGGGTAGATTCTATTGATCTCTCAAGTTCACTGATTCTGTCCTCTGCCATCTCCACTCTGTTGAACCCACATAATAGTAAGTGTATTTTTGTTATTGTATTTTTTTTTTTAGTTTTATAATTTGCATTTGGTTCTTTTTATAACTTCTGTTGCTTTGCTGAGATTTTTGATTCTTTTTCCAAAAGAATTTGTGATTTCTTGTTGAAGCATTTTGTGATGGCTGCTTTAAAATCTTTGTCAGATAATTCCAACATCTAATTCTTTTCAGTGTTGGCATCATTTCATTGTCTTTTCTCACTCAAGTTGTGATTTCCCTGGTTCTTGGTATGACTGGTAATTTTTTTTATTGTATCATGGCCATTTTGGCTATTGTACTAGGAGGCTCTGAGTCTGTCTTAGGCTGGGTTCTCTAGAGAAGCAAAACCAGTAAAGCATATAAATATATATATAGAGAGATTTATATCAAGGAAACAGCTCACAAGATTGTAGAGGCTGGAACATCCCAAGTCCGTGGATCAGGATAGAGGCTTCTCTCGATTCACGTAGCCGCAGGGGCTGGCGAACCCAACATCGGCAGGTTAGAGAGCAGGGCTCTGGGAGGGTGGAGAGGTAAAGAGGATAGAGAAGTTCTTGCTTTACTGAGAATCTCTCTTCATACTCCATTTATGCAGATTTTTAAAGCTGACTCTATCTCGTGAGTGCTCATAGGTTTCTCCAGCGAATTCTCTTCTCCCCTAGTTGCCCTTGCCCCCTCAGTGCAGCAGTGTTCCAGCAGGATACTCCACAGACTCTCTGTTGGAACCCCAGCACCCTTCCAAGCAGTCGTCTTGGGCAAGATTTAAAATGCCTCCAGACTGGCTTTCTCTCCTCTTCCACCTGTGGTCAGTCAGAAATATAGTGCACCTATTGCCTTGAGAAATTCAAGACTGTAGACCAATTCCAGCACATCGGCAATTCTCCTTCACTCTGTCATCAAAGCAGTTGGCAGTCTGCCTGCTGCCCCTAGATGTCCTGGGCGGTTGTCAGGCCTCAGTCCACTCTGCCATGAGTGCAGGGCACAATCTCTGATCAGTGTGAAGGCAGTAGAAAGGTATCTTTCATCTCCCTTCCTTTCAAGGAAGGATGGGATTTGAGCACACCAGCAGCTTGCTTTCAAGCATTTAATTTCCCATCATTTAATTTCAAATGCAACCTCTTCATATCCTTGACATGGGTGAGGGCTTTCAGAGTATATAATTGATTTTCAGATACTTCCTTGAAAGTGGGTAATCTCTCTTACAGTCCACATAGTTTTCTGATACCTATGTATCTAAGCATCTCAGTTGAAAGTTAATATCCTGTTACAACCAGAGAAATAGTAGTCATATTTTTTAAAATAACAGTAATTGCAAGAGATATTGGCTGATGATCTTGTGCTACCTTGGAAGCCCTATGGGGCAGTTCTACTCTGTCCTATAGGGTCGCTATGAGTCAGAATCGACCTGATGGCAATGAGTCTTTTTTTATCCTGGGCCATGCTCTTTATATTCATCTCTTCCAGTCCTTTCAAGAACACTGTGAGTTGGGCAGTATGATTCCCCTTTTATGGATAAGAAAATGGACATTGAGAAAAGCCCTTTAACTTGCTCACTGTCTCTCCAATTAGTAAGTGACAAAGCCAGGATTCAGACCTCAGGCTGTATGATGCCACTGTCTCTCTTCTTAACGATGGTGATACTGTTTCCCCTATAATTTTATGGTTGCAAGACTGCCCGTGGTTGTTTAGTTTCTGCTCAGATGCTTTGGAGAAGAGAAACTCAGCACCTTAAAAGCCAGTCTCTTCTAGCTGCGAGCACTTCCGGTGAGTGAAAGTCTCATATCACTTTCTCCATTGTCTCCTCCAACTCTAAAAACCTATGATTGTACGTTACAGTGGCATTTTAACAGCCTTTCATTTCAACTCAATGTAGCCAATCTATAAAGTAAAATCTCTATAGGGAAGAATATTTCTACCTGCCATCGTCAGAGATGTCTTTTCATGTGTGTACAAATATATGTATTAATAAGCTGTCGGGTGTGTACTTGTTGAAATTCATGTGGTACTTGACTCTTTAGAAATCTTCAATCTAGTAACTTCACTCCAGGTTCCATCTCCTTTTACTATTCTTGCTGACCCTTTGCTTCATTTCTCTTACCTAAATAAACGTTCGGAGTACAGGCTGCCCCTGATAACTTCAACTAAACATTATAAAAGATACAATGTAAAAATAAGGACCCCTGATGGTATGATGTTTAACTGCTCAGCTCCTAACAGAAAGGTTGGCAGTTCAAGTTTACCCAGTGGCTCTGCAGAAGAAAAGACCTGGAGATCTGCTCCCATAAAGATTCTGTCTGTCACATGGGGTTGATATTGACTTGATGGCATCCAACAACAACAATGTAAAAATGCACTGAAAAGATATAATAACACTTCAGAACTTTACATAATTCAAGACCAAAAGGTCACAAAAGACCTGATTAAATAAATAGCAGGTGTCTGAAAAATAAAGGTTGATTAGAAGGAAACTATCAGTGGTGTGTCTGAAAAATAATGAGGGCTCTGGAAGGTCTTGGCAGAGGTTAAAATCTTCACTGGTAAAAAGACTAATTACAAGTTAGCCTTGAAGCTCTTCTGTAGTAGCATAAATCTAGACTAAATTAGAAAGTCTGTTTTCCTCGCCAGTCTACACTGGAAGCAGACTTTTTACTAACAGCTTAGACTAAAATTAGGCAGAGGAATCAGCTTAGCTCACATCTTCCCCAACGAAGTTACTCTCTTTAAGCCTGATCTAATTTTGGCCTTTGATTAAGAAGTATATACAACACAAGTGGGGAAAATGTGGCAGGAGAAGCTGATTCCCCACAAGACAGACATGAGGCCCCTCTGGACGTCATTTGGTTCTGTGTTGTTTTATTCTATTTTTAAGGAAAATTATTATTTTTTCTTTTTTTGTCTTTCTTTAGCCAAAACTGGTCGGCAGTAGAATTCTTTTGGTGCTTGCCCTTTTCCAGCAGCCTAACTACTTCTGGAGGGTGGGGTCCAGTCCTAAGGAAATGGTGGTAGTGTATCTACAGTGAACATCCCCTATCCAGGTTTATGTTACCTGATAAACCCCTTCTCCCCAGAGGGAGCCCTGGTGGCCCAAAAGTTTAGTGCTCAGCTGCTAACCAAAAGATTAGTGGTTAGAACCCTTCCAGTGGCTCTGTGGAAGAAAGATCTGGTGATCTGCTCCTGTAAAGATTAAAACCCAAGACCAAACCCATTGCCATCATGTCAATTCCCATTCATAGCGACCCTATGGAACAGAGTAGAACTGCCCCATAGGGTTTCCAAGGCTGTAATCTTTACAGAAGCAGACTGCCACATCTTTCTCCCGTGGACTGGCTGGTGGGTGCAAACTGCTGACCTTTTGGTTAGCAGCCGAGTGCTTAACCACTGCGTCACCAGGGCTCCTCTCCGTAAAGATTACTGCTGAGTGAATATGATGAGGCAGTTCTACACTGTCACATGGGGTCCCTATGAATCAAAAATTGATGGCACACGACAATAATCCCCCCTCCCCCCAGAGCTGTAACCTGCAAGAAACAGAACTTGGAGGCCTATGTCCAACTCCCTGAAGAAGTTCTCTACCTTATCTGTTTCTTCAAATATCACAACTAGGCCAGGTCCTATTATTAAAAAACAAGTCAGTCTCATCTTTGTTCCCAGCTAGGAAGATCTGGCCTCTCCCTAGGCCCTGTCTGGGGGGCCCAGTCTTGTCTTTCTTGACTGTGAAGCACACACTGCCAAGTGATCAGGCCCCAGCCTCTACCCCAGAGAGGAAAGCTTGGAGCCAGCTGCCCTGAATCTCCACTGGATGTCACTGGGCTGGGGGCAGCTGACTCTTCCACAGCTCTGAATATGTTCAGAGTGAAGCATCCACTACATTCTGTGTTCCTAGGCTCTCCAAAAACAAAATGATTTCATCTTTTTCCTTGAGGCCTTTCTTTTCCAGACAGAGGAGTTGTGAACTTAGGGATGACAGCCATTTTCCCTGGGAAGGAATTCTGAAGTAGTGTAGCAGGCTGAGGTAGGCTGTTACTCTTGAAATTGTTCCCCTCTGTCTTAAGCATACTGAAAAAAAAGAACCCTTTAAATTTTTTACCAATTTATCTCTTACTTCAATTTTTTTTTTTTAAAGTAAGATAAGGTCTAAAATGAATCAATTAAAAAGAAATGCTCATTTTATTTTCGACTTTAAGCAGAGAGAAGGCTGACCTTGAAGTTTGAGAGCTCATCAAGAAATACTGGTGGGTTACTTCAGAATTTTCTCAAATTGCAGGAGGACAGCCTGATGGAGGAAAGTCACTCTGTGGTAGTGTGGCAGGCCTAGCAGGGAATGCAGCTCCCTAGTTTTCTCTCTAGGTTGAGAGAACCAATAAACAGTTCACCCTAAATATCCATATTTCTTATAGGTTTATTCCTTGAGTATACCCTGAAGGAGGAAGAAAGAAAGAGAGGAAAAAAATAAAGGAAACCTATTAGGTGCCCTGTACTTTATATTCTACCCATAGTCTCTCAATCCTTGCAACGGTGCTGAAAATAGACAGTATCCTTTTTGACAGATAAAAAAATTGAGGCTCAGCAAAACTGAATAACTTGTCCAAGGTCACATAGCTAGTAAGGTAAAGAAACAATATTTGACCTCAGCCTTATCTCCTTAGAAGTGAAGATGGTAAGACTTCATTTCACCTACTTGGGACATGTTATCAGGAGGGACCAGTTCCTGGAGAAGGACATCACGCTTGGTAAAGCATCATGCTTGGTCAGCGAAAAAGAAGACCCTCAACGAGATGGATTGACCCAGTGGCTGCAACAATGAGCTCAAGCCTAATGATTGTGAGGATGGTGCAGGACCGGGCAGTGTTTCATTCTGTTGTACATAGGGTACAAAATGCAGTATTTCTGCATTTTGTTGGATAACTTTTCTTTGGAATGGAAGTAAGGATCTCTTCCAGTTGGTTCGCCAGGTAGCTATCTTCCAAATTTCTTGGCATAGATGAGTGAGTGCTTCCAGCATTGCATTGTTTGTTGAAACATCCCAGTTGGTACTCCATCATGGAGCCATGTTTTTTGCCAATACCTTCAGTGGAGCTTGGACTTCCTCCTTTGATACTATTGATTATTAATTATATGCTACCTCCTGAAATGGTTAAATGTTGACCATTTGTTTTTCTTACAGTGACTCTGTGTATTCCTTCTATAATCTTTTTTTTATTTTTTCTTCAGGATTTTCGATGGTTGATTTTCATTTTATTTTTTTAATTTTTACTGTGGTTTAGGTGAAAGTTTACAGTACAAATTAGTTTCTCATTCAAAAATTTATAAAAAATTGTTGAGATGTTTCACAGATTCATCATTGTTCTTTATCATTGCATAGTATTCAATTATGTGTACGTTCCATAATTTATTTATCCATTCATCTGTTGTTGGGCACTTAGGTTGTTTCCAGCTTTTTGCTATTGTGAATAATGCTGCAATGAACATGGGTGTCCATATGTCTAGTCATATGACGGCTCTTATTTCTCTAGGATATGTTCCTAGGAGTGGTATTGCTGGATCATAGGGTATTTCTATTTCTAGCTTTTTTTTTTTCATAGTGGTTGTACCATTTTGCATTCCCACCAGCAGTGCATAAATGTTCCACTCTCCCCACAACCTTTCCAATATTTATTATTTTCTGTTTTTTGTTTTTTAATTAGGACCATTAATATCAGGTTGAGATGGTATCTCATTGTAGTTTTAATTTGCATTTCTCTGATGGCTAATTATCTCGAGCCTTTCCTCATGTGTCTGTTAGCCACCTGAATATCTTCTTTGGTCAAGTGACTGTTCATATCCCTTGCCCATTTTTTAATTGGATTATTTGTCTTTTTGTTGTTGACGTGTTGAAGTATTCTACAGATGTTAGAAATTAGACCTTTGTCAGATATGTCATAGCCAATTTTTTTCTCCAGTCTGTAGGTTCTCTTTTTACTCTTTTGGTGAAGTCTTTTGATAAGCATAAGTGTTTAATTTTTAGGAGCTCCCAGTTATCTAGTTTATCTTCTGATGTTTGTACATTGTTAGTTATGGTTTGTACTGAATTTATGCCATGTGTTAGGACCCCTAGCATTGTCCCTATTTTTTCTTCCATGATTTTTATTGTTTTAGGTTTTATATGTAGGTCTTTGATCCATTTTGAGTTAATTTTTGTGTATGGTGTGAGATGTGGGTCCTGTTTCATTTTTTTTTTACAAATGACGTCCAGTTTTGCTGGCACTATTTGTTAAAAAGATTGTCTTTTCCCCATTTAATGGACTTTGGTCCTTTGTCAAAGATCAGCTGACCGTAGGTGGATGGATTTACATCCGGATTCTATATTCTGTTCCATTGGCCTATGTGTCTGTCATTGTACCAGTACCAGGCTGTTTAGACTACTGTGGCTGTAGAGTAGGTTCTGAGATCAGGTAGTATGAGGCCTCCTACTTTGTTCTTTTTCTTCAGTAGTGCTTTGCTTATCTGGTGCCTCTTTCCTTTCCATATAAAGTTAGCGATTAGTTTTTCCATATCCTTAAAGAATGGGGGTGGTATTTGGATAAAGAGTGCATTATATCTGTAGATCAAATTGGGTAGAATGGACATTTTCTCAATGTTGAGTCTTCCTATCCATGAGCATGGTATGTTTTTCCATTTATATAGGTTTCTTGCAATAGTGTTTTGTAGGTTTCTTTGTATAGGTCTTTTACATCCCTGGTTAAATTTACTCCTAAATATTTTATCTTTTTAGGGTCTATTATAAATGGTGTTGTTTTCCTGATTTCCTTTTTGAAGTTCCCTTTGTTAGTGTATAGGAATCCAGTTGATTTTCATATGTTGATCTTGTATCCTGCTAGTCTGCTGAATCTTTCTGTTAGTTACAGTAGTTTTCTTGTGGAATCTTTGGAGTTCTCTGTGTATAGGATCATATCATCTGCAAACTGGGATTGTTTTCTTCTTCCTTTCCAATTTGGATGCCCTTTATTTCTTTTTCTTGCTTTACTGCTCAAGCTAGGATTTCCAGCACAACGTTAAATGAGAGTGGTGATAAGGGCATCTTTGTCTTGTTCCCATTCTCAGGAGGAGTGATTTCAGCCTCTCTCTATTGAGAATGACGTTGGCTGTTGGTTTTGTATAGATGCCCTTTGTTATGTTGAAGAATTTTCCTCCTATTCCTATTTTACTGAGAGTTTTTCTTAGGAATGGGTCTTGGACTTTATCAAATGCCTTTTCTGTGTCAGTTGAGATAATCATGGGATTCTTTTCTTTTGTTCTGTTTATGGGGTGGATTACGTTGATTGATTTTCTAATGTTGAACTATCCTTGCATGCCTGATATGAATCCCACTTGGTCATGGTGTATTTTTTTTTTTTAATATGATGGTGAATTTATTGGCTAGAAATTTGTTGAGAATGTTTGCATCGATATTCATGGGAGATATTGGTGTGTAATTTTCTTTTTTGTGGTGTCTTTGCCTGACTTTGGTATCAGGGTTATGCTGGCTTCACAGAATGAATTTGAGTGTATTCCTTCCTTTTCCATGTTCTGAATTAGTTTGAGTGAAACTGCTGTGAGATCTTCTCTGAATGTTTGGTAGAACTCTCCAGTGAAGCCAGGGCTTTTTTGGGGGGTTGGGAATTTTTTTAATTACCTCTTCAGTCTCTTCTCTTGATATGGGTTTGTTCAGATATTCTATCTGTTTGTGTTAGTTTTTGTAGGTAGTGTGTTTCTAGAAATTTGTCCATTTCCTCTAGGTTCTTAAGTTGGTTGGAGTACAATTTTTTGTAGTGTTCTGTTATGATCCTTTTTATTTCAGTTGAGTCTTTTGTAATGTCTCACCATCTCATTTCTTATGTGAGTTATTTGCTTCCTCTCCTGTTTTTCTTTTGTCAGTTTGGTCAGTGGTTTGTTGATCTTTTCAAAGAACCAACTTTTGGTCTTTTTATTCTTTCTATTATTTTTCTGTTCTCTATTTCATTTATTTCTGCTCTATTGTTTATTATTTCCTTTCTTTTGGTGCCTGGGGGCTTCTTTTGCTGTTTTCTTTCTATTTGAGTTGTAGGGTTAATGTTTTGATTTTTACGCTTTCTTCTTTTTTGATGTGCAGGTTTATTGTTATAAATGGACCTCTGAACACTGCCTTTGCTCTGTCCCAAAGGTTTTGATATGATGTGTTTTCATTCTCATTTGATTCTAGGGATTTTATGGTTGTCCCTTTGATTTCTTCTATTACCCAGTTGTTCTTAAGCAAGGTGTTATTGAGTTTCCATGTATTTAATTTTTTTCCTTGCTCTTCATGTTATTGATTTCTATTTTTATGGTATTATGGTCAGAGAGACTGCTTTGTATTATTTTGATGTTTTGGATTTCATTGAGGGTTGCTTTATGGCCTAAAATTTTGCCTATTCTTGAGAATGTTCCATGTGTGTTGGACAAGAATGTATACTTTGCTGACATTGGGTGGAGTATTCTGTATATGTCTATGAGATCAAGTTGGTTGATTTTTGCCTTTAGATCTTCTGCATCTTTTTTGACTTCTTTCTAGATGTTCTGTCCTTTACAAAGTGATGTGTTGAAGTCTCCTACTATTATTGTGGACTGTCTGTTTCTCTTTTCAGTGCTGTTAAGAGTTTGTTTTATGTACTTCGGAGCTCTGTCATTGAGTGAGTAAATATTTATTAAGATTATGTCTTTCTGGTGGATTGTCCCTTCAATCATTATAGAATGTTCCTTTTTGTCTTTTATGGTTATTTTATTTGTGATTAGTACTGCCACTCCTGCTGTTTTTGCTTACTATTTGCTTGGTATAATTTTTTTCATCCTTTGATTTTTAATGTATTTATGTCTTTGTGTCTAAGGTGTGTCTCTTGTAGACAGCATATTAATGAGTCATTTTTTTTAAGTCCATTCTGCCAGTCTCTGTCTCTTTACAGGCACATTTAAGCCATTTACATTCAGTGTGATTATTGATAGGTATGAGTTTATTGCTGTCATATTGTTGTGCTTTGTGTGTGTGTGTGCGGTGCTGAGTTTTTCTTTGTTCCTCTTACTTTCCTGTGCTGAGTTCCTTTTGTTTTAGGATTTTCTTTTCTTTTGTTATTATAGATTTTATGTTTACTGAGTCTTCTTGTTTTTCTCCTTTTTTTATTTTGATTAGTAGGTTTGTTAACTTTCTTTGTGGTTACCTTAAAATTTACCCTTATCTTCCTAAGTTTGAGCCAGTCTTTTATTACTTCATATTGCCTTGATTTGCTCTCCATTTGAAGTTCTATGCATACACCATTTATTCCCCTTTTTATTGTTTTGACATTGCCATCATTTACAGATTGATGACTCTGGTTCCCTGTTTTAAGTCTTTTAGCTTTGTTTTATTATGGAAAGGTCTTTACCTAGGTTAGTATCTGGTTGAGGGTGTCCTGTGTCCTAGCGTTTGGTTTTTGTCTGATATTGTTGGCTCTTTAACTGAAGGACTTCCTTTGATATTTCTTGTAAGTTTTATTTTGTTTTTACAAATTCCCTTAATTTCTGTTTATCCAGAAATGTCCTAATTTCACCATCATATTTGAGAGAGAGTTTTGTAGGATATATTATTCTTGGGTGACAATTTTTTTTTCTTTCAAGTTTTTATATATATCATCTCATTGCCTTCTTACCTGCATGGTTTCCCCTGAGTAATCAGAGCTTAGTTTTATTGTTTCCCATTTGTAAGTAACTTTTTGGTTTTCTTGAGCTGCTCTTGGGATTCTTTCTTGTCTTTGGTTTTGGCAAGTGTGATTATGATGTCTTCGTGAATTTCTTTTGGGGTTTATCCTGTATGGGGTTCTTTGAACTTCTTGGAAGGTCAGCATTTTGTCTTGATATTTGGGAACTTTATTGCTAGCAAATCTTCAGCAATCTTCTCTGTGATTTCCATTTTATCCCTCTGTTCTGAAATTCAAATCATGCACAGATTTATTGCTCTTGATTATGTCCCGCATAATTCTTAGGTTTTCTTCATTCTTTTATTTTCCCTCAAAGTGGCATCCATGAATTTGTCTTCAATTTCACTGATTCTGTCTTCCATTTCTTCTAATTTGCTCCTGAAATCTTCTATTGAGTTGTCCATTTCTAAAATTTTGTTGTTTATCTTTTAGATTTCTAGTTGCTATTTTTGTCTGATTTCTAATTATTTGTTTTAACATTATGTTCTTGTATTATTTTCCTGAATTCTTCCATTGCTTTGTCTGTGTTTTTCTTGATTTTGGCTATGTTTTCGTTGGTTTTGTCTGTGTTTTCCATGATTTTGTCTATTTTTTCCTTGGTTTTGTCTGTATTTTCCTTGATGTCTTTTCTGAATCTGTTAGAGAGCCATAAATATTAGTCTTTTGAATTCCATATCTGGTAGTTCCACTGTCTTTTCTTCTACTAAAAGGTTATCTAATTCATTATTTTGATCACTTACTGGAGCCATCTTGTCCTCTTTTTTTTTTTTTTTTAATATGTTTTGATATTGTCTGCTGTCTCAGAGACATGAAGGTATTATTTTATTTATTGATGGATAATATGTTTGTTTGTTTTGTCCTGCTCTTTTGTTTTGATATGTCAGGGTAGGCGGTCCATGTGTGCTTTGCAGCTTACTCATCTCTGGGTACCATAGCTCTCACCACTTTGTCTGGGTGGGCAGGGCAACAGTAGGCAGGGTGAGCCCACTTCATTGTATACTGATTTGGTGAGGTGGCTTTGGGAAGACTGGGTGGGCACTGTCTGCCTCCTGATATTGGTCCAGCAGTGTTGGAGCATTCACAGCCCCTCACCAGATGGTGGGGGTGTTGCACAGGGAGTGATACGAGCTCACTTCCCACTGGTAAGCTGTTGGTTGAGTGGCGGGAGAGGTGGGGTGGTGCTCTAGCCATGGCTTTGTGGTGTGGGCTGGTATCAAGGTGGGGGAGGGAGGTGGCGTATGGGACCAGGTCGGAGAAAGGAAAGAGAGAGAAAGAGAAAGGGTAGGGTAGGGGCTGGGTGGACTTGAGGGTCAGTGGGAAGGGGGGAGATAGCATACCAGGTTAGGTGGGAGATAGAAAGAAAAAGAAGAAAGGAAAAAAATAGTGGCACAGTGGGGGCCAGAGAGTGGGTATGGGGTGGGCCCAGCATGGCAGCATGCTGGTGGTTCTCTAGCCGCCCTTCTATCTTCTTTGGATACTTCCTGCATTATTCAATATTTTGCCCATAATCCTTCAATATTGCAACTTGAAGCTTGAATTCTTCTTTCAGCTTGAGAAATGCCAAGCATGTTCTTCTCTTTTGGTTTTCTAAATCCAGGTCTTTGCACATTTCATTTTAATACTTTACTTTGTCTTCTCAAGCCACCCTTTGAAATCTTCTGTTCAGCTCTTTTACTTCATCATTTCTTCCTTCCACTTTAGCTACTCTACATTCAAGAGCAAGTTTCAGGGTCTCTTCTGACATCCATTTTGGTCTTTTCTTTCTTTCCTATCTTTTTAATGACCTTTTGCTTTCTTCATGTATGATGTCCTTGATGTCATCCCCCAACTCATCTGGTCTTTGATCATTAGTGTTCAACACGTCAAATCTATTCTTGAGATGGTCTCTAAATTCAGGTGGGATGTACTCAAGGTTGTATTTTGGCTTCTATGGACTTGTTTTAATTTTCTTCAGCTTCAACTTAAACTTGCATATGAGCAATTGATTGTTCTTCAGTCGGCCTGGGCTTTGTTCTGACTGATGATATAGAGCTTCTCCATCATCTCTTTCCACAGATGTAGTTGATGTGATTTCTGTGTATTCCATTTGGCAAGATCCAAGTGTATAGTTGCCATATATATTGTTGAAAAAAGGTATTTCCAATGAATAGGTTGTTGGTTTTGTAAAATTCTGTCCTGTGATCTCTGGCATCATTTCTAACAACAAGGCCATATTCTCCAACTACTGATCCTTCTTCGTTGTTTCCAACTTTTGCATTCCAATCACCGGTAATAATCAATACATCTTGATTGCATGTTTGATCAGTTTCAGGCTGCAAAAGTTGGTAAAAATCTTCAGTTTCTTCATCTTTGGCCTTAGTGGTGGTGTGTAAATTTGAATAATAGTTGTATTAACTGGTCTTCCTTGTAGGTGTATGGATATTATCCTATCACTGACAGCATTGTATTTAAGGATAGATCTTGAAATGTTCTTTTTGACAATGAATTCATTGCTATTCATCTTCAATTTGTCTTTCCTGGCATATTACACCATATGATTGTCATATTCAGAATGGTCAGTACCAGCCCATTTCAGCTCACTAATGCCTAGGATATCAATCTTCAAACATTCCATTTCATTTTTGACAACTTCATTCTTTCTAGATTCGTACTTCATTCATTCCACATTCTGATTATTAGTGAATGTTTGCAGCTGTTGCATCTCATTTTGAATCATGCCACATCAGCAAATGAAGGTCCCAAAAGTTTTACTCCATTCACATCATTGGGGTTGACTCTACTTGGAGGAGGCAGCTCTTCCTCATATTTTGAGTGCTTTCCAACCTGAGGGGCTCATTTTCTGGCACCATATCAGGCAGTTTTCCATTGCTATTTGTAAGGTTTTCACTGTCCAATTTTTTTTTTTTTTTTTTTTTGGAAGTAGATTGCCATGTCCTTCTTCCTAGTCTGTCTTAGTCTGGAAGCTCCACTGAAACCTCTTCACTGTTGTTGACCCTGCTGGTATTTGAAGTACTGGTGGCATAGCTTCCAGCATCACAGCAGCACATAAGCCACCATAGTAAGATAAACTGACAGACAAGTGGTGGATTTCTATCATAAAAGTTATGTAATTTAGTTTATGGAAGGATAAATTGTTTCTTTTGTGAGAGAGGTGTGCGTATTGGGGACATACATGGATCCGCAGAGTATAGACTCATTCTTAACTAGCATTCTCTTATTTAACTTGATGTGTTAACCAAAACTCTATGAAACATAACTAATGCCCACGGCCACTTTTCTCTTCTCTTCACAGAAGATATGTTAAAAGAGATGTTTATACGTGAAGTATCCAATTTCTCTTATGTTCTCTCCTGAACCTAGGCTTCCATCCCCAAGACTCCACCAAAACTATCATCAGTGACTTCCATGTTGCTGAATGCATTATTTCAGTAGCTTACATATATCCTTGATTCCTCTCTTTCTTCCCACATCCAATTTATTAACAGCTCATGTCAGCTCTCAAATATATCTGTGATACCACCTTGCTATATTCAAAGTCACCGTTATTCCTGGTCTGGATTTATGGTAAGAGCCCACTAACTGCTATCTTTGCTTCCGTTCTTGCTCTCCCATTACTTTACCTCTATAAAAGATATTTTACTTGTTTATTGTGTTTCTTGTCTTTCTATCCTCTCCCAGAACCCAAGATCACCGAAGGTAGAGATATTCTTGTTTGATTCATTGCTGTCTCCTTGGTACCTAGAATAGTACCTGACTTATAGTAGACCCTCACATATTAAATGAATGATAAAAAAAGAATTGCTTAGTAGACCAAGCAATTCAGCTTCTGACAGTTACCAAGAATCAGTATTTTATGACAGGTTATTAAATTGTATATAACTAGTTAAATATTACATTATCCAGTAAAAATGAGTACAAAAGGAAAAACTTGTTTCTGTGAAAACTAAGGTGCATGCTTTGGTAATATTCAGTGAAGGCAAGTTGCAAAAAGGAATTACTTTAAAATTGCTAGTGAAAACAACTCTCAAAATTTGGGGAAAAACATACAAAATATACAAGGTTTTTGCACTGAAACTGCTTTGCAACAGTTTTACATTCTGACTCAACTTCAAAGGAGCCAAACTGGAAGTAGTATGTGACGCTTTATGAGTGTGACTTTTGCTCTGAAGATGACATAGAACTCCAGTCAGTGAGCTCATATTCAAATAAAAGGGCTTGGCTCTGTATCAAAGGATTGTCAAATAAATACTAATTTATATTTCATGTCAAATAAAATGTTTAAGGTATCATTTTTATGAGTTTTTGTTTTAAACATTTTTAAAATTAATTGACTGTAGTCCCAGTGGGGCTTATAGGGCATCTGTGTGTGTGTGTGTGTATGTGTACATTTTGTTGTTATTGTTGTTTTTAAAGCATAATTGGTAGCATATTATATCTATTGTTCTACATCTTGTTCCTTTTACTTAACAATATATCTTAGTGATCATTCCATAACAGTAAAGACAGGCAGAATATCTTAATAAATTTTTAAAAGCTGCATGAAAACCAAAAACACCAATGCCATTGCCATTGAGTTGATTCCGACCTGTAGCAACCCTATGGGACAGAGTAGAACTGCCCATAGAGTTTCCAAGGAGTACCTGGTGGATTTGAACTGCCGACCTTTTGGTTAGCAGCTGTAGCTCTTAACCACTATGCCACCAGGGCTGTATAGAGTTCCACTTTATGAATGCAATGTAATTTATTTCTGTATTTATGGCTACCTAGGTTATTTCTATTTAAAAAATGCTGTAAAGAATTCCTTGCACATGCATAGTTATACTGTGTATTTACACATCTATAGAATAAATTCCTGTAAGTGACATTGTTGCAGTTTTTTTTATGGCTTTAGAACTCATTGACTTTTGATTAGGACTTATGTACTAGTCAGAATTTGAGTTGAGATGCTTAGACTTGGTTTTGTCAGTTTTGCTCAACTAATTTTTTACTCTGAACTTGTAATTGAAATTCATTTAAAAAAATACCTTTATGATAGTGAATCTGGAACTCATTAGCCTAAACACTCATTTCCCAATTGAATAATTGTTTTCATAACACTGTTCTTGATAATGGGAGGTATCTTAGGTACACAGCTATGAACAGACTGTACCTCCTTCCTCCTCTGCCAAGAATCTGTGCTTTGTAAATATCAGTCCAGGACATTTGGCAAGCACAGGAGACATAACCAATCTGAAAAAGAATCACCACTTTTATATCTTACGCTTTTTCTTTTCATGTCTTTCCACTGTTAAAATAATAAATAAAATATACACACACACAGAGAAATGTTTTTAGGTTGCAATAATATTTCATAATTCTTTTTTTTTTTAATTTGCTTTTGGATTAAGGTTTTAATATTTTTCCCAATTTGATAGTAAGGAAATGAGTTATAAATGAAATTTCCATTACATTTTTCTGTCCTTGAAGCTTGTCCCCTGAGTAATACATATCTTGTTGATTCGTGCCAGTGGTTCATGAACTGCAAAGAACAAAATCCACAGGATTCTGTCATCAGCTATATTCCATGAGCATTTTTTAGCCAGATTTCAGCACTCATTTGACTTCTATCATTAGGGGAGAATCTTAATTCACAGCCGAAAAATTAAATATGTTGCAAAACTAATTATAAACTTCCTGTTTGTGTTGAACTTTTGCTAGAGAAAGATTCTGGGGGGAATTTCATTTATCCTTTTAAGGAATAAATATTATTCAAATTGCCTTGGTAACAGCTGGATCGTAGTCGTGCAGTACGCTTAGTGTCACTCTGAATTAGATGGCGTTGGTCTGGAGTTGACAACATTGATTTTACGCAGAGTTTAAGATTTATTACTTTTAAGATAAGGGTGAAATAATTTACTTTTTAAAAATTTGCAATCTATTATTAAGTTTATGAAACAAAACGAATTTAACCATTTTGAGAATGATGTATTATTTTCAATGTGAAGAATAATAACTGGCACCTTATTTGGTTGTGTCTCATATATACCGCATATGAAAGAAAATAAATCTCAGAACCTTTTTAAGACACTAAAATGCAGAGACTGTATACACACACATGTATCAGGTATGCGTGCATATGTGTGTGTGTGTAACCAGTTTAATGTATCTCTCATTTGAAAATGGGCAGGTTTACAGGAAAATCTTACGGTGGGCTTTTGGAGTAGCATTGTTTCTTGGTTATTGCTGAGTAGTTACGCTCTGGTGAGCCAGTCTTAACCCCAACTACTTCACCCCAGACAGAGCTGGGTATAATTCAGAAAACATATTTAGGGAGGAAAGGGAGAGGCAGTGACCCATCTTACCATGGTTCAGACTGCATTGGTTTTGTTGAAAGTAAATTAAAGCATTTCCTATTTTGTATGCTTGCCATGTATAGAGACCTCGGAGGTCACGTCTACTCTAGGAGAACATTAGCTACTTTAGGAAGTAGGATGTGTGTGTGTGTTTGTAAGGATAACTCAGTGCATCTTGAGTTTAGTTTGTTAGCTATCGCTTTATTTCTCAGACTTTGGAGCTAACTGGATGGTCACACTGCTTGCTTAGTGTATAAATTAAGCGTTATGCTGACTTCATTTTTCTGCATTCACAGATTAGAACTTTCAGAGAAACACACCTTTCCCCATGTGATTGCCTAATATTGCATTTTGCCTACTCATTAGATGAGATTCACTGGATGTTTTAGATACAGGAAAAAGCTGGCTTTGGAAGCAATTTGTTATGCTCTCTTCCCAAACGCATGGAGACCTCTGTTCAGGGGAAATCTCCTGCATAACGGGAAAACATTTCCTGAAAGGATGGTGCCTGTCAGGTTTTTTTTTTTATGTAGCACAGCGTCTCACATGGAAACAGAATAGTATAGGAAACACAAAATAACTTCAAATAAATTCTAATTAATATCCTCACTGATTCAAGAGGTTATTGTATCAACTAAAGTAGGATATATTTCTATATAGAAACATAAATCAGAGAACAAGAAAGTGTTCCTGAAAATAAAAATTAAAAAAAAAATGGATCGCCTCCCCTCTTTTACCCATCACTAAGAAACAAACAAAAATTCTACATAGCAAAATGGACGTAGCTAATATTATGGATGGCTATTGATTATGCTGATAATTAGATGTATATTTTATATTTTTAAAAATGTTAAGACATTATATGCTAGGGTGTAAGATATATTCTCTCTCCTTACCCCTCTATTAGCTAAAGCATGGATGTGAGGCTTAAGCACAGCTAATCAAATGCCCTGAATGGAACTTTGAATCTAGAGGGAGTAACTCCAAGTTGTGTGGGGACAATTAGTAATTTTTCCTAACATCTACTGCAGAATCTAGGGTCTGATAGTGCAACAGTGAGTGTCCAGAGACAGTCGAGTCCAGCTTATAGAAAGAAGTGACAGCATCATCCTATTGGACCATTCCTGTAGCAGAAACTTATCTGTGCCATGCCTCCATTAGTTCCTGACCCAGCCAGGTCTCCTGGACTCAGTGGATAATCCATGGATAATCTGACACCTGTTAGTAACATCAGGATCGTTTATGCTGTAGTAACAAATACACCACAAATATTAGTGGCTCAGTACATATAAGCTTATCTCTCAATCATACAAAGTTCGTTGCAAGTCCAGAGGCCCTCCAGGGCAGCTCTCTCCCACATACTGGCTCAGGGATCTAGGCTGATAAAGGCCTGTAACTATAGAGATGAACTAAAATTGGATTGGATTCTGGGATACCAAGATGCCTTCCCTGCAGGAAAAAACAATTTAGTGGCACTACAAAAAGAAGCTTATGTACAAGAACACTTATTTTCTTATTTCATCTGCATCACAAGCCTCTGAGATAGGTATGACTGTTACTGAGATCTTCATTTGAGAGATAAGAAGAGTGAGGCTAAGGAGAGGTTAACCTGGGCACAACACTGATGTAGAATTGATTTACCTTGACTTGTCTGGAATCTGTGGGGTGTCTGATTTTCGTAAAAAACACAAATTTGCCAGCCAGACTGGAAAAGTTTTCTGTTTTTTTCATCAGAATCTTAGGCTCTTTCCCTAGAGGTCTTCTCTGTCAAGAATTTTTTTCCCTTTAGCTTTGGTTCTTAGGTTCCATATGTAAACAAAGTTCAACTAGTTAGGAAAAAAGTCACTCTAGAAAAAAAAAAAAGACTCTAATTGTGAGACCAGATGGTAAGCATTATTCAGCTGATGAGGTTGTGTAGATTTGAGAGAAGGTGTGGTAATATGATCTTGTTCTGCAGCTGTGACCTGTTGTTCCAAAACAGCTTTCTTCCTCCCTCTGACTTTTGCGTCTACATTTCAGTACTCTCCCTCCCCTTTGTGGGCATTGGGGCCCTCACAGATTGATTTGTCAGATGTACAAGAAAAGAATGAAGCTTGCTCTAGGAAGAGCATCTTCTGCTATTTATTCCATCCCACAGATATTTTTTTGAATATCCTCCTCACCGTGTTACTTTTAGTTTTGGCAAATCATGCAGAATTTCACCACTTTTCTTCCACACACTGAGAGACAATTTCCCAGGACTCAAATTGTCATGGACTTAGCTTGATATCTTTAAAGCATCATCATCTGATGCTTGCAGGTGCTTCAAACTAAAATATGTAAAATCGAGGTCATCATCTTTACTCTTCTCACTTCCCCTCACAAAACACCAACTAACACTTTGTCCTGTGTTTCCTCCTTCAGTGAAACTTAACACCATTCTTTCTTCACCCACGTGGAAAATCTAGGAGCCAGCCTAGACTCTTTCCTCTTTCTCTTCTGTCTCATGCAGTCCATCTCCTAAATACTTTTCTAATCTTTCCACACATCTCTTCCCCCGTTGTCACTGTCCTGACTCAGGCTCTCATTATTTCTCCTCTGGAATTTGGAAATAACTGATATTTTTGCCTTTACTGAGATCATTGTCTTCTCCCACTCTGTCACCAGTGTTCTTTATTAAATGAAAATCTGGCCAATGAGGCCAATGAAATAAAAATCTCATGGGCAAAGGAGTGAACATGGATCATTATTTTTTATAAGCTTAGCAGACTATTGTAATGTGTAGCTAGGCTTGAGAACCAGTGCTGGACTAGAAAACTTCAAATGCTCTAGCCAGATATAGAAAGCCTTTATGACCTTGGACACCTTATCATCTGTCGCTTCTGCTTCTGACTTTGCAATCAGTAATAAACTACTTCTTGTTGTTAGTTGCCACGTAGTTGATTCTGACTCATGGTGACACCGTGTGTGCAGAGTAGAGCTTGTCCATAGAGTTTTCAAGGCTGTGACCTTTCGGAAGCAGATCACCGGGCTGGTCTTCCGAGGTGCCTCTGGGAGGGTTTGAACTGCCATCCTTTTGGTTAATAGTCCAGTGTGTAACTATTTGCACCACCCAGGGACTCCTGAACTACTTGTATTTCACCTTTCTTTCATACTGTTGCATATCGTTTCTAGGTTTTATGCCTTAAGTTTTGGGAATTCCTCCATCAGAAATGTGCTGGCAATATACAAACTACCTAAAACACTGGCCCTACTAAGTACCGTATTATGTTATTCCCCGTCTTGGTAGCTTCTGAGATCCAAGAAACCCCTAGTAGGTTTGAGTTGACTCCATGAGAACCTCCAAAATGGTTTGGAGCTTCTGTGCTTCTCTGTTTCCCATTTCCGTTTCTTTCTTGTTACCTTCCTGTCACCCAACTGTGAGTCCTGTGAAGCTCTTATAATTAGACTGGTATCATCTCGGAGCTTTTTGTAATGCCAGGTATCCACTGCTCAGAACATGCTTCCACATTCTGCCCTGGAGGACATTTGCCCTGTTACTGTGTTATACTAGCCCTCAAGCATTGATGCCACCCACAATGGCAGTAGGTAGTGGTAGTCAGGTAGATGTGCAGTTTATCGTGGGCTTTTACATATAATATCTCAGTTTGATGCAGGGCTTTAGTTCAGTTTGAACCCCTGCTGAGATTTTGCATTTCTAACAAGTTCCCTACTGAGAATTTGCATCTCCATCCCAGGTAAACTGAATCAGTTTACATTTTAACAAGATCCCCAGGTGATTCTTATGTATAACTTCCTGGGAATTTGTTAGAAATGCAAATTATCAGCGGGGAACTTGTTAGAAAAGCAAATTCTCGGCAGGGGTTTGAACCTGAAGGCACTGGTTCAAAGCCCTAGTTTGATCCTCACTACACTACATGAAGTAGGTAGAAAGCTATTACATCTCTAGTTTATAGATGCTAAGATGGAGGTTCCTTTCATTCTTATTAACCCTCTTACCTATTTGCACTTGACTCTACTGATCATGTGCTAAGAGGGTCTCCGATGCACATCTCAAATCCTACCATCTGACTGAGTTAGGACTAATTGTTACTAAAGGATCTTGAGTATGGCTTGTGTTTTGTTTTTAGAAGCATAGGAAAATTCATATTTTGAGCAAATTTGATTTCAGAATAGTTACTCAGTGTTGATTACAAGCATAATCATCTTGGAATTTTCCAGGCCCTGTTTTCTCTTTTGTTAGTGCATTCTCATCTTTGGCCAGTTTGACCCTTGACACCTGTGTGAAAGAGAAGATGGGAGAAGAGGGGAAAACTCCATATGATTCGTTTTAGATGTTGATTTTCTGAGGACTGTACTGTGACTCCCTTAATTACTTGATGGAGTCTTAAAGATCTAAACACAGTGTTGGGACAGTGCAGTGGGCCTAATCACAGTACTAAAACACAGTTTCTTTTAGCGAAGAAGGAAGAGGACTCCAAGTTCCTCAGTGAAGTGTTCACATATATTAACTCGTGTGCCAGGTCATGGAGTTTCTCACTTCTGTCTCCAATCTAGCAAGGCTTCTTGCAGTTTTGGTCTAAAAGAAAGGCCTATAGACTAGTTTCTAAGACCAGTGATTCTCTTTGGAAAGACTTTGCTCTTTCTGAATTTTAAAATTAGAAGAAACTATAAACAACAAACAAGGAGCCCTGGTGGCACAGTGGCTAAGCGGTCAGCTGTTAACTGAAAGGTCAGTGGTTTGAACCCACCAGCTGCTCCGTGGGAGGAAGATGTGGCAGTCTGCTCCTATAGAGATTACAGCCTTGGAAACCCTATGGGGCAATTCTTCTCTGTCCTGTAGGGTTGCTATGAGTCAGAATCGATTTGACAGCAGTAGGTTTAAAAACAACAAATAACTGTATTTGAATTTTGTGATTTTTTAACAAAGTCAGATGACTTGAGTAATATGTTAAGAATAAGGATGCTCACTTTCTGCCTCCTGGAAGGGGAAAATGATCATTTTATTTAAAATTAATCTACTGAGATGCATGTCGCTGGTATCTAATCCAGCTTTGAATTTGAACTCAATTAGAGCTTTGATAAAAGAAAAAGGAAAAGAAACTTTAAAGAATGCTCTCCCATTCATGAAGGGCCAGTGTGTTTTTAGTTTCTGAGTAAATGGAATAATGGGACCATGCATTTTCCATCCAAGCATTTTCCGCCCTGAGAATAATTCCTTTTCTGGCTTCTCAATGAATAATGCATTATTTCTGAAACCCAAGAGGCATTTCTTTGATTTTCCTTTATGTTTAGCTTTCTGGGTGATTTTCAAGCAAGGAAACTCAAGGACTTGGAATGAATGCTTTATTAACATTTTCACTTGAAGTTCAAATAGCTTCTTGGCTATTATCTCCTGATACTTGAAATATTTTTTTTCTTTCTAAGCAAAGTCTAAGGTATTGTATTTATTAGAAAATGAAGCACCTTGGACTGTCTTCAAAGTGAACAGCAGTTTAAAACCAATACATATTTTTGTTGTAGAACAAAGAGCTTTATGGGGGTACTTTTCTCCATTCTTTATTTTCATTTCCCTTCTGAAAAAGTTCAAAAAAGAAAGCTCACATTCAAAACTGGGCTGTTTGGAGACTAAATCTCATTTGTTTATGTTTTGTAAAACTCATTCCTTGAGGTAAGTCCAAATCCAAGACCCCAGTCCAAGCTTGTGTCCACCTAGGCCCGCCTCCATTTAAATGCAAAGATTCCAATGGCCCACTTGGATCATCCTTATTCCCTGCCTGCTCATTGTGTAGCCTGATTACGCATATGGTGCCTGTTAGGTGACATGTAGTGGGGCATAATGGTGCCCGTGGGTCCCGTTGGCTCATGTCCTTTCAGCCAAAGAACCCAGCAAATAGTGGGGTAGGTTTTTAATACTGTTTCACTAGGAGCCCAATGTGAGTGATTTCAAGAACTAAATAAAATGGAGTTAAGAATCTAATCTATATTTCCATTACTCTTACAGTTAGGATAGTTGGGGAAGAAAGAGAACGAAGCTGATCTAGATTAGTAAAACAGCTAAAGCATAAAATTTAGTTTAATATATTTAATTTTATTAGTTTCAAGAAGTGGAAGTATAATGCAGTATTTTCTGGAACATGGACTCTGATGGCAGCCTCAAATAGCAGAAGCTCTGGGATTGGTCTCCTGTCTTCCACTTTCTATTACTGTGGCTTTGAGCAAGTTATTTAACCTTTCTGGGTCTCATGTTCTTCATCTATACAATGGGAATAATAGTTTCTGTCTCATACAGCTATAGTAAAGATTACATGAGTTAATATTTGGAAAGCCATAGAAAAACTATTGTGATTGTTGAATAAAAATAAAAGTAAACATACACGTTATTGGAAATTACTGTTTCCTAATAGGCCTGTGCTACTGAGCAGATAATAACAATATTGTTGTTGCTAATATACACTGAGTAACTATTTCCTTAGCAATCATCTAATCCCTATAACAAACTTAATGAGGTAAATATGATCCTCTGTATTTTTCAGATGAGAAAACTGAGGTAAGAGAAGTAATTTCCCTAAGTTTACCCAGTTTATTAAATGGCAAAGCAAGGATTTGAGCCCAGGCAACCTGAATTCAGAAACTGAGCTTTAACTACACATTAAGGGACATTTGTAATTAATGCTTATCTTTTACCTGAAAACAGCTGTATGCCATTACAAACAGTGTCTTCATAAGTGGTGAAATATGTCTCTTGAATGCAGTTTTTATGTCTCAATTGCTTGTCAAACTCTTCATATTTTGCTCAAAATAGTCATCATTAGTATCTCATAAATACTCAGTTTTAGTAGTATCTGAATTAATGAGGTTTTATTATTTTGTCATCATTAGAACTTTTCCTGATTATTTCAGAAAATGAACATTTGGTTTGAAATGATTAGTAGCTTTGAATCTCAGTATTTTTATGTTTAGATCACTAACTGAAAGTCTTTATGGTCACTTGTTTTATAATTATAGTTTTTCTTTTTCTTTTTTCTCTTCTTTTTGAATCCTCCTGATCCCTGTCCACGTCACTGTAGGTGCCTTTATCATCTGCTGGACTCCTGGACTGGTCTTGTTACTTCTAGACGTGTGCTGTCCACAGTGTAATGTTCTGGCCTATGAGAAATTTTTCCTTCTCCTTGCTGAATTCAACTCTGCCATGAACCCCATCATCTACTCCTACCGCGACAAGGAGATGAGTGCCACCTTCCGACAGATCCTCTGCTGCCAGCGCAGTGAGACCAGCGGCCCCACGGAAGGCTCCGACCGCTCAGCTTCCTCCCTCAACCACACCATCTTGGCTGGAGTTCATAACAATGACCACTCTGTGGTTTAGAAAGGAAACTAATGATGAAAAGCTAACCATCATCCGTGGAGGGATGAACAGCCTCCCCCTACCAAATTGCAAGGGCAAGGTGGGGTGTGAGAGAGGAAGAAAATAAACTCATGTACTTAAACACTAACCAACAGCAGTATTTGTTCCTGGACCCCACAACACTTGACATATATTGAAAATTAGCTTATGTGGCAACTCTCATCCTGATCCCCATTCCTTTGGAAAGTAGAAAGTGGAATCATCATAATGGAATTCATGAATAGACTCTGGAGTGTCCATTTAGATGACACTAACTAGACTTTGAAAGGTTTTGCATGGTTTGGTGCCAGTCAGACTTATTGAATCCACAACTTCATTTACATACAGGCTCCCCCACTTCTTTATTCTTAAAGGATACATTTCATTTAATAAACGTGTTTACGCTGATCAGCATGCTTGTGATGGACAAGACTATAGCTTTTTTTTTTTTTTTAACTACCATAACTATTTTTTTCCTTATGTAGAAAAATTGTAAATTAGAATCATTGTTTTAGAAAGCATGCATATAATGTATGTATGCAGTAAGCCTTAAAAAAATAAAAGGATACTAATTGTAAAATCTTGTGGAAAATAGAACCTAGATGTCAATGCCAGTACTTGTTAAGGTTATGAAGCAAAAAATGCTGTAGTCATATTATTACCTTTTTATTAAAGTGTTATATCAGTATAAACAAATAGGGAATGTACATTTATTACCAAAAGAATATGTACTCTAAAAAGTCATAGAAGATAAAAACCAAATAATATTGTTCCCACATATTATGATACCCAAGTGCATTCTAACGACCAGTGCATCAGAGGAATTTTTTAATAGCCTGTTTTTTTTTTTTTTTTTTTTTATTGTAATATCATACTTAGCCATTGTAGAAAACTCAGGGGCCTAAGGAGGATAACAAGCGCCCAGGGGCAATTTCTAAGTTGCTCCCCCTCCCCCCTGCAACTCAAGTGCTCAGGGACAGTCTCTTGTGTCCCTCCCACCCCCCAAACTAGCTGCAGTGCGTAAGCAGAAATGCCTTACCCCCTCTTGTTCAGCTGCCTCAGTCAAGGTGCCTTTCATATTTGTGATGCCTTGGAATGTCATTCCACGCCTTGTCTGGTGCCCCCTTAGGCTTGTGCCCTGGAAGCAAGTCCTCCCCTCTGCCCTGCCCCTCGCTATACCTCTGAGAAAACTTAAAAAATACAGAAATGTATAAAAAAGAAAAAATAATTACTGATAATCTCACAACCCAGAAGTAGCCACTGTTAATAGATGTTTCCCCTTCTCTATGCCTATATGTGTATTATATACTTTCTTACACAATTGGGATCTTAGGGTAAACAATTTCATAACCAGTTTTTTTTACTTCAGCACTGCCACATTTTCCTATGGCATCAAAATTTTTACAAAAACATGATTTTCATGGCTATATAGTATTCCATTTAATGGATGCCACTCAGTTTATTTAACCATATTGTTGACTATTTAGGTTATCTCTAATTTTCACTATTATAAATAATGTTTCAAAAATTTTGTGTACATAAAATTTTGTCCATATAATTGATTATTTACTTAGGACATATTCCCATGAAGGATTGTTTTTGTTTGTTTGTTTGATTCAGTGTGAAATGTCTTTTTCTGGTTTTACCTTTTATAAAAAGGGATTTCCTGCTTTTGCACAGCCTGCATGGCAATAGTGAGGAAAGCCAGTTAAATTACCTTTTTACAAAAGAAACTCAGTGGCTACTTTTCTTGAGAGTGACTTTTTTATATAAGAAGTTGGACTAGACACAGTCAGCTGTTACAAATAACCAGGATACCCTAATAATTATGTCTAGTAATTCCAAATGTTGTTTGAGGGACTGATTATCCAGTTTCTTGGTAGCCACAACTGTAATACAGAAATGAAGAAAATGCAAGGAATCAAATGTGCCAAAAGAATAAAGGGTTATCATATTAAATAGCTTGGGTAGTATATATTCTCCAGGAATCTCCATATTAGCTGGTACCTGTTTAATACATTGTCCAAATATACTAGTAAATGAACACAGTTTGCTGCAGTAAGGAACCAGTGAAGTAACAGTCACAAAACAAGTATGGGAAGTCCAGACTACGTTTAAGAGAAAAATGTCCAGAAAAAGAATGGTGGTTTAAGAGAGAGGAAGTTGGTGTAAAGTCAGCATTTGAGCAATGGGCAGACTGGTAAAGTGCCCACTGTGAAAAGGGTGTGAGAAATTCACCCACCAGTTAGCACAAAGGGGTTTGCACATACTTCATAGAAAATAGCATTCTATATTGGAAGTAAAAAAAAAAAAACTTGGATTTTTACTTGTGTGCTTGTATTCTGAAGGAGATATGGACTATTTGAAATAAAAAAATATGTATACTAACTGGACCTTAGTCATTGTCAGTCAGTGTCTGGTCATGTGTGATTAGTGGGGTTTCTCTTGTTGAAGAATCTTTGGACTTGTCTTGCATGGTCCTTCCCTCACTGACTTCCCTTTATTCCCTGCCACAGTGGCTGCTGAGCTCTGAGATGAAGCAACATGTGCTCCCACAGGCCAGAGCTGCTTTTTTTCAGCTTGAGTAATAAGTCTTTTCAGTGCCTTAGAATGGTGGTTTAATGTTCCATGAAAGGAAGGAGAAGGTGTTAGGACAGTACTTGACTTCAACAGGATAACTGTTACAGTGAGTTTCTTTTGGAAAAACTCTGATTTTATAAAAAAAAAAAAAAAAACTAACAACAACTTTATGAAAAACTCACTAGGAGTTTATATAGTCACAGTGGCCTTTATGCTTATAGATAACAAGATAAAAGTGTGTGTGTGTGTGTACATATATATCTTCTGATTATATGTCAATTTTATTCTTTTCAGTAATTTGAGTGAATGTCTGTGACTGGGAGGGAATTCTGAACCTTATATTTAGGTGGATATAAGATTGTTAGATATCAAAATGTCTTGGAACTCTTCCTCACAAATTAGCTTGTCATTAGGTGCTGTCAAGTCAACTAGCGACCCTATGTATAACAGAAAGAAACACTGCCCAGTCCTGCGCCATCCTCACAATCATTGCTATGCTTGAGCCCATCATTGCAGCCACTGTCAATCCATCTCACTGACGGTCTTTCTTTCTTTTGCTGACCATCTATTTTACCAAGCATGATGTCCTTCTCCAGGGACTGGTCCCTCCTGATAACATGCCCAAAGTATAAGAGATGAAGTCTCGCCATCCTTGCTTCTAAGGAGCATTCTGGCTGTACTTCTTCCAGGACAAATTTGGTTGTTCTTCTGGCAGTCCATGGTATATTAGCTACAAATCCCCTCGTTTTATTATTGAAACCATAATTTCCTAGACACTCAGAACCTCAGCTAAGTTTATACAGTCTTACCAGTCTTTCCTTTCTTTCCCAGTTAACTATTGCTTTAGTCTCCACTGTTCTTCTTCCCTTGTGATTTATTCCAATGTTCTCTCAACTTCTGAAAAACAGTAATTGTGTATTATTGTGTTTCTAATCCCTCACCTTAAGCCCAGAGTGTGCACTCCTACTAGATAAATACTGTAGAAACACTTCTCTAACTGGGTCCCTTCACTGTGCCAAGCTAAGCAGAACATTTTTGTGCGTAGATGTTTTGACATAAATTACTTACTTTTTTAATAGCGAATGAGCTTCACTTGATCCCAAACCCTCATAAGGATTGGAATTTGTGGGTTAGGATTTAGCTACCACCTGACAGAAGAAATGTGTGTAACTAGGAGCCAGAAAGGGTCATGAATCTTCCTAAGCAGAGTCTGTTCACCCTCTAAGCATTCACCTGTATCTTGCAAAGTCTATGTATCAGATTCTTTAATTATTCCCTTAAAGTTTTAATTCTCATACGTATAGATTCTTTGAAATTTATTTTATTTTGTTGTTCAGAATATACACAACAAAAACATACACCTATTCAAGTTTCTACATGGACATTTCAGTGACATTGTTTACATTCTTAAAGTCGTGCAACCATTCTCACCCTCCTTTTCTGAGTTGTTTCTCCTCCATTAACATAAAATCACTCCCCTCTAAGTTTCCTATCTAATCTTTCAAGTTGCTGTTGTCCATTTGATCCCATATGGATTTATCTTAAAGGAGCATAATTCTCAAGGTAGACATTCTTTACTAGTTAAGCTAAACTACTGTTTGGTTTTAAGGAAACTTCAGGGGATATTTTTGGTTTACGATATAAAGATTATCTTAGGACAATAGTTTTGAGGGGTCATCCAGACTCCATGGCTCCAGAAAGTCTGGATTTCATGAGAATTTGAAATTCTGTATTTTCCCCATTTTGATGAGAATTTGATAAAATTTGTGATCAAAACGTTCAGTGATGGTAGCCAGGCACCATCCAGTTCTGGTCTCATGGCAAAGGAGGCAGTTGTTCATGGAGGCTAATAATCTGCTTAATGATGTAACCTGTTCTATGCCCATTGAAAATCTAAAGTGTTGGAGAGGGGAGGGCAAATTAAGGCTCTTGGCCAAATCCATCTGTTTTTGTACAGCCTTCGCACTAGGAATGGGTTTTACATTTTTAAATAGTTGGGGAAAAATTTTTTCTAACACGTGAAAATTATGCCAAATTTAAGTGTCCATAAATAAAGTTTTATAGGAACACAGCCACACTCAGTTTATGTACTGTCTGGCTTCTTTTGCAGTACAATGGCAAAGTTGAGTAATTATAACAGAGTGCATGGCCCCTAAAGTCTAAAATAGTTAGTATCTGACCCTTTACAGAATAAGTTTGCCAACCTCTGATTTAGAGGATTCCATTTTCAATCATGTTATCCTCATTTGACTATGAATGTTCACTGGAACAGGAAGAAGAAATTGGGCCACAATATGATCTCTTAATCCAGCTATAGACTGCAGAGAAAATTCTCAACTATATTTTTTTATACTAAAGATAAATTTTTTTATTTTGAAACAATTGCAAATTTACAGAAAAGCTTGCTGAACTTACAGAACACTTTTCTTGAACCGTTTGTGAGTAAGCTGACAATATTATGCCTCATCACTGTGCGATTCCTACAAACAAGGGAATTGTCTTTTATAACCACAATAAAAAAACCAAAAAACCCATTGCTGTCAAGTCGATTCCAACTCATAGCGACCCTATAGGACAGAGTAGAACTGCCCCATGGGGTTTCCAAGGAGTGGCGGGTGGATTTGAACTGCCAGCCTTTTGGTTAGCAGCCAAACGCTCAACCACTGCGCCACCAGGACTCCATAACTGCAATACAGCAACCACCACCAAAATCAGGAAGTTGACATTGATGCATAAACTACCATTTAGGTCACAGACCACATTCAAGTTTCACAAAGTATTCCAATAATGTCCTTTATAGCAAAAAAATTCAATCCAGGATCATTGATTGTATTTAGTTGTCATCTCTTTAGTCTTCTTCAATCCCGAACAGTTAGTTCCTCAGTCTTTTCATGACCTTCATGACTTTGCCACTTAAAGATCACAGGCCAGTAATTTTGTAGAATATCCCTCAATGTAGTTTTGTCTGATATTTTATTGTGATTAGATTCATTTTATTCATCTTTGACAAAATAACCGAGAAGTGCTGCTGTGATTCTTGTCATTGTATTCTATCAAGGGGCACAAAATGCTAATTTTGTCCTATTATTGATAATGTTAACTTTGATTACTTGATTAAGATCTGCCACATTTCCCTACTACTTTGCATTTGTATAGTGATTTACAGCTTACAGAAGACATTCAGATCGTTTGCATTTTGATTTTTGCAATGACCCTCTTACACATGAGAAAACTGAGCTTAGAAGAAAAATTGGGGGCCTCATATCTGTTGTATATAGCATTATTTGACTTTTAATTACACATATTCTTTATATTGTAACCCATGCCTAATATGTATTTATCTATCTTGGCTGCTTAAACAAATGATGAATTCCTTGAGAAGAGCTACAATTTATTACTTTTTTTTTTTTTTTTAATGCTTTAACGAACTTAACACAGTGAAAAGTAATAGAAGATAACGTGAGGTCATGAAGGGATGCATGAATTGTCTTGTGTGGTGCTCATGTTGTTGTAGTATGACCATATCCCAAGCTGGATAATAAGTTGTTGAGGGCAAGATAATTGTGCATTCTACTTTCTTTTTATGGTCCAAGTGACGGAACAAGACTAGAAATATACCTTTTACTAAATTGTTCTTATTTGAGAACTATAAGACCATAATTAGGTATAATAGTTGTTGTTCTTATCACTGTCATTTATTCCTTAACAAATAATTTTTGAGAGCCCTCAATATACCAGGCCCTTAGGATACTGCTGTGAATAAGATAAGGTGGATCAATCTGTACTCTCATGGGACTTAGAATTTAATAGGATGAAGGGGAGAAATAAACATGTAAATAAACAAGAATGAAATGACAAATTGTCTTTCGTGCAAGGAGGGAAAAATGGAATGACATAGAAACTAAAGGAAAATGAAAAGGATAGGACAGAAGGGGAGAGGAACTTTTGAAAAGGTAGTCTAGGAAGGCTCCATCTTAGAACAGAACAGTCCTTTCAAAGCCCCTCACCTTGGGCCTGAGTTGCACAGAGGTGTGGCTCAGTCAAGTTCTTGAGCTTGCACCCACTCTGGTCATCAGTGCACATCAAAACACCCCAATAGAAAAACAGGCATGCATTTAGCATATGTAGATAGGAATTTAAGGCAAGATGTATAAAACCTGGGGTGAGAGAGAACATGTCATTTGGGAAAGGAAAGCAAGTATCTATATACTGTGAGAAAGGCTTGAAAGGCAGACAGGTTTTGAATGATTTTGAAAGTCATTTTATCCTGAAAATGATGGGGGAATGATAAAAGATTTAAGCAAATGAATGACACAGTTTGGCTTACATCTCAGAAGAAACTGAAGAGAATGAAGACTGGAGGCAAAATACGAGATCAGAGGCTATGACTTAAGTTGAGGTGAGAGATGAAGATGGCAGTCGAGTGCAGAGAAGGACGTATTTGAGAGGCATTCAGGACTTGGTGGTGGTTTTGATAGGGACTTTTACCCAGGTTCTGACCTTGACCACTGGAGGAATGGGTGTGTGATATGTTGAGATAAGCAACATAGGATGAAAAAATTTGCAGGAAAAAAGAAAGATTTGAGATATCTATGAGATATACAAAGAAGCCCTAGTGCTAACAGAAAGGTCGGCAGTTTGAAACCACCAGCGGCTCTGCAGGAGAAATGTATGACAGTCTGCTTCCATTTACAGCCTTGGAAACCCTATGGGGTCACTGTGAGTCGGAATGGATTTGACGGCAGTGGGTTTGAACAGTGGGTATGAGACATTCAAGGAGAACTTTGTAGTAAGGAAGTGGCTGTGTGAATCACTAAGTTTAGGCAACATCTCTGGACTGAAGATCTGATTCTTGAGTCAGGTTTCTTCTGCTGCTGTCCTGCCACATATCTCCTGGAGGTGCGAAGCACAGAGCCTTTGATCTGCTTGAATAGGAAGGACAAAAAGAGAGAAAACAGGGAGAAATAAATGAGTGTAACTTAGTATCTGAAAATGTTACCCAGAAACATGTAGATGTTTCTCTTCAGCATAATAAGGTTAGCTATTGTCTTGGTTATCTAGTGCTGTTATACAGAAATAACACAAGAGGGTGGCTTTAACAAACAGAAATTTATTTTCTCACAGTTTAGGGGGCTAGAAGTCCAAATTCAGGGTGCCAGCTCTAGGGAAAGGCTTTCTCCCTGTTGGCTCCGGAGGAAGGTCCTTGTCTCTTCCGAGCTTCTGCTTCTGGGCAATCTTCATTTGACTTGGTATCTCTCTTCCCCCATCTCTTCTCTGCTCACTTTTTTTTTTTTTTTAATCTCTTTTATATATCAAAAGAGATTAACTCAAGATATACCCTACACTAATCCTACCTCATTAACATAATAAAGAGAACCGCTTCCCAAGTGGGATTATAACTACAGGATAGAGGTTTGGATTTACAGCAGATATTTTTGGGGACATAATTCCATCTGTAATAGCTTTACTGGGTGTTTTCTTTTTTAACTTAATAATACATTATAGAGACATAGCCAAGGTTGCTAAATGTGTATCTACGTTGCTGCATAGTTGAGGTAGAGATTATTGGAGCTCATCGATATTCTGTTTTTCTCTCCTTCCAGGGTTCTTAGAAAACTACAGTTCTGTTAGGCAGGTCCATGTGATTAGTTATGGTCAGTGGACTATGAGTGGATGTGCCATGTGTCATTTCCAGGCTTAAGGAGTAAAAAGCCCTTGTGCTACTTTCTAGGTGTTTCTTTCCTGAAAACCAAGCATAAAGATGGTGGCATTACAAGAGAGTGAAGTCTCCATCAGTCGGAGACCTTGAGTGACAATGTAAGAGCAAAACCCCAGCTACCTCATGCTAATTGAATAGTATGGACAAGAAATAAACATCTGCTATGTGTCCAGTGGAATTTTGTGGTTCATTTGTTACTGCAACATTACCAAGTCTATCATGATGAATAAATATTATTTAATTTTGATAGGCATTAGCGTTCTTTCTAGTTTTTTTCATTGCTGGATAATAGGGAATGTAAATTGAAATTTTTAATTTTGGTAGGTAATACTAAAAAATATTATACCAGTTTATAGTCCTATAGTGTATGATAATACTATTTTATCCATATCTTCAACAATATTGAATGCTATCAGTCCTTTACATTTCTTTAAAAGAGGATTTGAATGTCTTTTCATGTGATTAAGTGGCTTATTAGGTATCTATTGCTGTGTAACAAACTACCCTAAAACTTAGTGGTTTGAAATAACAATAAACATTTATTATCTCTCATTCTTTCTGGGGGTCGGGAATTTTGAAGCACTTTATGGGGGTGGTTCTGGCTAGGAGGTTCTTATAAGTTCAGTCAGAGTTGGCCGGAGTTAGACTCATCTCAAGGCTTAACTGGGGGTCAAGGATCCATAACCAAAATGGCTCACTCACATGACTGACACATTGATGTCGGCTGTTGTTTGGAGGCCTCAGTTCCCCTCCACATATGCCCCTCCAGAGGGCTGCTTGAGTGTCCTCATGACATTGTAGCTGATTTCCACCAGAACAAGCAATCCCAAAGACCAAGAAAGAAGTGACAATGCCTCTTACAACCTAGACTTGAAAGTCACACTCTGTCACTTACACAATTTTCCTGGTCATGCTTTGATTCAGTGTGGAAGGGCATAAATATCAGAAGACAAGAATTATTGGGTGGCATCTCGGAGGCTGGCTACCAGTCTTCCCTGCGTACTTCAATGATTCATGTTCCTCCTACATGCAAAACACTCACCTCTCACCTCTTCCCCAGGTTTCTAAAAGTCTCAACCCTTTACAGCATCAGCTCAAAGTTCAGGATATAGATCTGGATGAGGTTGCTCAAGTATGGTTCCTCAAATACACCTCCTTAAGTAGAGTTTCTCTCGATATAGAAGCCTGTAAACTGAAGAGAAAAGTTATCTGCCCCCATCCCCAAACATACAGGCAGTCCCTGGGTTATGCATGAGATCTATTCCTATCTGTGTCTTTAAGTTGAATTTGTAGGTAAGTTGGAACAGGTGTACACGGTTCTTATTTAGCCTTACTTTGGTGCAAGAAAAGGCTTGAAGCCTTTTTAGTGATGTAAAAGCTGCACATGCAGCAAGTGAAGGTGATTGTGATGAAGAATTTGTTGGGAGTAAGGGTTGGTTTAATTGTTTCAAAGTGAGGGAAAATTTACATAACACTAAAGGGCAAGTACGTGTTGTCCATAAGTCGGATGTTCGTAACCCAGGGACTTACTGTATAACACTGGGACAGTCATAAGCTAACCACTATAGACATTCCTGTTCAAGAAAGGGGAGAATGGGAGACACACAGAAGACACTGACCTATAGCTGGGATGATATCCAGCAAGATCCTCTTGGCAGTTCCTTGATCAGAACTTAAGTCCTGGGAATGATTCTCCATAGCTATTAGTTCCCTGCTCAGGGCTCTTATTTGCCATCTGAGTCTTCTTTTCCTTTCAATGACAGTTAGCCTGGGCTTGTTGCTAATTAGTTTTCTCAGCCTGTTTTTGGCCTATAGAAATTTAGGGGTTCAATAGTTTCTTTTCATTTGTGCTGTCTGTGTCCATTTTGGTCCAGGTTGGCAGTGATTCTGCCAATACATTTATCTCAAAACCTCTGTGTGTTTTCTATGAATCTTATTAAGCTTACTAGACAAAAGCAACAGCCACAAATCTCTCTGAGATAAGCTTTTCACACCTTTTGCTCTTGTTGAGACAGTTTAGGGACAGCACTTTAAATTTCTTAGAAGTCCTATTGTTTGGATGGTTCTCAGAGGCACCAACTTATATCTTTCTGAGACCTGAACAAACTATTTTATAGTCACAAACTTAGCTTCATCTTTAGACTATGTTTTCTTGACCGTGCCCTGAATTTGTTCTTTACCCAAAGCCATTTTTTACTTAGCATCATTTGCCATTTTTGGAAGCTGGCAGTTTTCAAAGCAAACAACTCTTAGCTCCTTCATATGTAACAGTCCTCCCTTTAGCTCACCTCTATCCTCTTGCATTTTAGTATAAATGACAAGAAGACAGGTGATAGCTCCAACACTTGACCTGGAAATCTTTTTAGCTAAATCACTGAGTTTATTACATGTATTTTCTACTTTCCAAGTTACTGTAGGTGTCAGTATTGATAAATTTTCTGCCACTACATTAAAAGGATTCCCATTCCTCCAGTTTCTAATACCATTTTCCTCGCTTTCCTTTAGGTATTCAGTAGCAGCTTCCTTGAAGACCACCATTTATGACTCTTCTTAGGAAGTTTCATATTGTCACTTCAGCGGTATTGTATTATCTTCAATAGTTTCCTCTGTTGGAGTCCCCCAAAAGTCGGGCCTGTGCCAATTTTCTTCTTTCCTATTTTTTCTACTAGGTGCTCTCATTCAGTTCCATGATTTTAAAAACATCTATATGCTAATGACTCTTAAATTTTTTGTCTCTAGTACTGTCCTGTCTTGTGGGCTCCAGACTAATATGTCCTATTGTTTTGTCTTGTTTTTTCCTCATTAATTATAAGAGCTATTTTTACATAAGCAAAATCATCCCTTTGTCTATTATAAGTATTGCAAATATTTTTTCTAATTTAGTACTTTGTATGGTGTTTTTAGTTTTTATTTAGATATATTTATCCATTTTTTAAATTTAGCTTCTGGGATTTTTGTCTTGTTTAGAGAAACCTTTCTACCAACAAGATAATTTAAAGATTTTTTATTTTTCTAAAATTTTGCAGCTCTGATTGTCACAATTTAAATCTCTTACCCATCTAAAATTTTTTATGGTACTGACCTAACATTTTCTTCCAAACATATAGTCATATGTGTTAACATCATTTATTGAACAGCTATTTTTTCTTCTTTATCTTATGGTAAATTCCCGTATATAAATAGAAATGTTTTTGGAAACTTTAATTGAATCTACTGCTCAATTATTTCTTATTATTGTTCATTTTTGTTTAGTGTAATTTTAAAATGTTTTAATATCTGGTAGGACAAATCCCTCCTAATTACTTTTTTCTCCCCTAACATAATAATTTTGACTGCTTTTATATATACAATTTTATCTGATTACTAATGTGATAGCTATTCAACGTAGGCAAATTTTAAAATTAAAAAAAAAAGGCAGTGAGTAAAATGACTTTAAAATAAAGCCAAAAGTAAAAACCACCCACAGGCCCCCCAGCTCTGGTAGACCTACTCTTTATATTTTGCATATAAACTTTGAGATAGAGACTGCTAGTTACCCACGCATTATCCATGGCCCTCGTCCCCTTTACTAACAAATTCCTGATTTGGTTGTAGGCAACAACGTGCCAAACTAAGAGTCTATATTTCAAGGCTCCGTCACAGCTGAGGGTGACCACGTATCATAGCTCTGACCATTGAAATGTAAGAAGTTGCTGGGTGGAGCTCTGACTCATAGGGACCCTATGTATAACAAACACTGCCCGCTCCTGCACCATCCTCACAATCGTTATGCTCGAGCCCATTGTAACAAACTTGAGTCATTTTAACAAACTTAACAATATAGAGCAAGCCCAACAATGGGTTCTATATTGTTAAGTTTGTTAAAATTAGTATATATGTATATCAGTTTTGTATTTAAAATGAATAAAGATTTTTAAAAAATTTGTATCATAGGAGAAGCAGGGCCCGCAATATAATTTGCAGGGCCCAGGGCAAAATGAAAATGCGGGGCCCCTTGTTCAAAAATTAAGAATTTTCAGGACACACTAGCGGCGCATTAAATCAAGTGCAGGGCCCTTCTAAGCACGGGATGCAGTTTGACCAATCAGACAGGTCACACATCCAAAAGCTGTCCTGAGAAGTTCAGCCAGCAAATTAGAATAATAGTAGGATGTGATGAGACCCAGGGAGTGGGATACCTGCATAAAGTGATTTGGGAAATAGAACCATTTGTTTATTTTACAATTAATATATTATGTAAAATTTAAATTACCATTTCTTAGAAGGGCCCTGCACATTTCACATACAATAAGAGAGAAGAGAATGATATTATCAGAAGAATCATATATATTGAATAACCAGAAGCATGTGGGTAAATTATGTGAACAGATTTTTGCCTATGGAAGTGATATGGATACCCTCATTATTCAGTGCGTTAATTTATATAGGTATATTGGAGTAGAAGAGGCATAGACTTCAAGTATTAGCTGTATTAATGTGGCACTGATCTCACCCAGGCCATTTAAGAGGAAGGGTTTCAGGATTCGGCATTATGGTGAAGGCAAACCTAACTAAAGCCCAATACCGCTGCCTCTAATGGGGATACTTTCCCTCCTTAATGACCAGAGCACAGGTCCTAAGGAGCAGCAGAATGGTGTAATGCAGTGGTTCTCAACTCTATCAGAGCCAATAACCACCTTTATTAACAATTATTTTGTTGAAAAATTTGTTATTATCCTGAAATGAGATACTTAGATAATTCAACCTATCTAGTTCATACTTTTGGAGCCCTGGTGGCACAGTGGTTAAGAGCTTGGCCCCTAACCAAAAAAGTCAGCAGTTTGAATCCACCAGCTGCTCCTTGGATAACCCTATGGGGCAGTTCTACTCTGTAGAGAGTGAGGAGTTGGAATCAACTCGACGGCAACGGGTTTGGTTTGGTTTGATTTCTTAAAAAAAAAAAATCAATATAATTCTCTAACTGTAATAAAATCGAAAACAGAAAAAGAAACTAATCTATAATAAAATAATATTTCAATATGTAAATGATCGCAAAAACACCACAGTTGACATAATGAAGTAGTCAGATGTTTGCTTTATTCGTATTGAATAAGTTTAGCTTTAAGAGAAATAAGACATTAATCAAATATTGTAAACCCATCAAGAATACAGTAAGTGAAGTTTAACAAATTCAATTACAAAAAAAAACAGAGGCACATTATTAAAGGTCAATTAAATGACTAAAGCAAACCTGCAGGCTCTTAACCTACTCGGATTTCCTGGCATTGGCTGTGTGGGCCAAGACAATCTCCTCCCACCGCGGTTTGGAGCCTCCTGGTGGCAATTGCTCTGCTCGACTTAATATTGATGGGAAGAATTCCACATCCTGTGTTTTCAATTGTTTTTTGAACTGGGTTGTCACATCTCATTAAGTCCCTTATTAACTGATGAACTAAATAAAATCTTTGACACGTGTTTATTTTATTTTTCTGTGAGATTCATGATTTTACCTCTTTGAAAAATTATCACTTAACAGTATCACCTTTTTCCCCTGCTTTACCCCCCCACCCCCCAAAAAAAACATGCTGTATTGCACAAATGCTGAGAAGCCTGGTGGATGGAAAGAGGCTGAGGGTCAAAAATGGGGAAGGTGGAATATGCAGGGAACTCATGGCCTAAGGACATGTCAGGAACCACAGACAGCAGCTGTGCATGCTGCAAACACCCAAAAGCATGGCAAGACCTGCTACATCTGGGCAGAGGCTGGTGTCCAATCCTTGGAAACCAGGTGGGACAAGCCTGAAGTCCTTGGGAGCCACAGAACTAGACCAGAGCCTCCTCCTTCCAATTCCATGATGCTAATGAGCTTCTTTCTTTACCCAGATGCCTCCAGCAAGAAGTCCCCAAAGTGAAATAAAGGAGAAAAGAAGGAGTGAGGAGAAATGTATGAGCATTTACCCAGAGGAAACTGAGTTAAACTTCAGTGAAGTAAGTTTTAAAACAACTTATGAAGTTACCTTGAATAAGCAAGATTATTTTTTTTTTTCTACCACTGGATGGAAATACGGCCTCATAAACAGCAACAACAAAACCAAACCTACTACTGTCGAGTTGATTCCAGCTCACGGCAGTGCTATAGGGTTTCCAAGACTATAAATCTCTATAGAAGCAGACTGCCACATCTTTCTCTTGCAGGGTGATGGTGGTTTCAAACTGCTGACCTTTTTGGTTAGCAGTCCAGCACTTTAACCGCTATGCCACCACAGTTCCAGTTTCTATCCAGTGGTAGGGCCTCATAAGAAGGTTGAATTTAGTTATAAAGAAATGAAGCTACATTTTTGTACCTCCAGGATGTGACTATAAATTTCAACCTCATCACACAAAAATTAGATCATGGCATACATATTGTATTGTACTGCTTTTTAGCATATTTTAGATAATTTTTTATGCATATACACATACATATCTATCTCCCATTCTTTAAATGGTTGTATGATATTGCATTGTGTGCATGTACTATAATTTAAATATTTCTTGATGGACATGAAAGTTTTTACAATGTTTTCCTCTTATAAAAAATGCTGGGTTAATATTTTTGCATATCTTTGTGCACTTGTCTAATTACTTTCCTAAGGTAAATTTCTAGAAGTGAAATTACTGATATAAGAAGTATATGTTTTCCATTTTTTTATACTGCTTATTGGATGCCCTTGAAGGTTTTTCAGTTATTAAAGAACCCATTTCCCCATGCTTTCATCAATACTGGTCGTGAGCAATCTTTTGGTTCTTAGCCAATTTGATATGTGTTTAATTATTTCTTACTTCTGTTTTAATATTCAGGTCTTTGTTTATTAGTGAGATTGAGGGTTTCTCATGTGTTTGTTATTTTTATTTACATATCCTTTGTCTCCTTTTTATAGGTTGTTTGTCTTTTTGTTAATTTGGAAGCTAAATTTTTTTGTTAACATTTGTCTTATGGATTAACCCTTTGTCTTATATATTGAGAATTTTTTTTTTTCCTAGCTTTGAATATAATGTCTTTGGTCAAATGAAAATTTTTCGTTTTTCCCTTAACCAACTGTATATTATTTTCATTTATGGTTTCTGGATTTTGTGACAAGATTATAAATGCTTTTTCCTCTCCAGTTTATAAGTATATTTGACTATTTTTTTCTTCCATTTATTTTGTGCTCCTATTCCTTTTAGAGTTTAAGTATTCAATCCCACTGCATTTTTTTTAAGTGCATAGTAAGAAGTAGAGATGCACCTTCATTTTTCCCAAGAAAAGAGCCAGTTGTCTTAACATAAATTAGGAAATAGTTTATATTGGTGCATCTGTGTATTATAAATGTATTTGCATATGGAGAAAGAGAAAGAAAAAGAGAAAAAGGAACCTGCTGATCTAAACTTTCCTGTTTTATTTTTAATAATTTAATATTTATTTAAAAATTTAACATTTATTTTAATTTTTTCAATGTTATATGTTTTAATATCTGAGAAAGAAACTTATCCCCACTATTCCAACATTTGGAATATTGTGTGAAGACTTTTATATTCTCACACATTTGTTCTTCTATATACAATTGAGAATTAATGTGTCAAATTCCAAAAGTCTTGAAAAGTATGTGAGTTCTTTTTTGCTAGGTATTCAGATCTATATTTTTTTTCTAATGAAGTTTGTGATTGGTATATTTAATTTAATATATCATAAATTCTTATTTTCTAGTTTAGGTATCAAATTAAGATATTTTTGCTATAGTCTCCCATTATGATTGTTATTTTGGCCAAATTAAATGCTTATGACTTAGTTAGACATTGTGAATCATTTTCTTATTCATTTGCTAAAGTAGATTTTTGTTTGTTCAATTTCAGACTTCTCTGATATTAGTACTTCCAAGACTGCTGTTATCTTTCTTATTAATTTTCCTACTATATGTTATTTTGTTTGGGAGTGTGTATCAACAGCAAAAAGCTTGATTTTGCTTTACTCTTAACTCCATGAGGCTTTGCATAAGAGGGTTGTTTGGTAGAGCCTCTTTATTTATTTTCATTATACTTTTTTTATGTCCTTTATGTTTCTTTGTTTTAATTTTCTATCTTGAAATTATTTTTTTAGTTACTTGGAGGTTTTCTTTTCCCATTAAAAAAAGTTTTATTTCAGAAACCTCTAGCCTCTTTCAATAACAAGAATATGTATGTGTGTTCCCCTTTTTCAAGTTCACAGTTAACCCCAGTTTTACTTACTTCCAACCCTCTTCTCCAAAATCCCTCATATATTTGAAAAATCTATATTTTTATTTTCAGATCTTCTTTTTTTTGAAAAAAATGCATTTTATCTGTCAAGTATCTTGCTAACACATACCTACAAGTGCTTCTATAACTCTATTTTGCTGCTTATTAGTAACATGTTTTATATCACATCTTCCTCTTTCTTTACCTCTTTATGCTAAATCATCTTTCTTTTGGCTTCCATGAATGAATTATTTTTCCAGAAAGCATACTTTGTGACCACTCGCGTGTATGAGACATGTTTCATTTTCCCTCTCACATGAAGAATTCTGGCTGAGTGTAGAGTTCTTGGGTAATAATAATCCATTTCCTAAGAAAATTTTAAACATTGCTCAATTATCTCCAGCACTGAGTGTTGCAAGAGTGATAAACAATGTCAGTATTGTACATTATCATTGTGCAGGATTTAATATTTGTCATGGATTGAATTATGTCCCCCCAAAAATGTGTGTATCAGCTTGGTTAGGCCATGATTCCCAGAATTGTGTGATTGTCCTCCATTTTGTGATTGTAATTTTATGTTAAAGCTGATTAGGGTGGGATTGTAACACCACACTTACCCAGGTCACATCCTTGATCCAATGTAAAGGGAGTTTCCCTGGGGTGTGGGCTGCACCACCTTTTTTATCAGGAGGTAAAAAAGAAAGGGAAGTGAGCAGAGAGTGGAAAATCATACTGCCAAGAAAGCAGTGCTGGGAGCAGAGTGCATCCTTGGGACCTGGGGTTCCTGCGCTGAGATGCTCCCAGAACTAGGGAAGACTGATGACAAGGACCTTCCTCCAGAGCTGACAGGGAAAGCTTTCTCTATAAATAAATTCCGTATATTTTTGTTAGCTCCAGCTTGTTAATTACATTTTAAATCTTTGCTAGTTTGCTGTTCTCACTTCTGCCTTTCCTATCAACAATTAAGACTTTGCACTCTGTGTATTTGTCATATTTTCCCTGGACATCTATCACTTTCTGTTTTCTGTATTTTGAGACTATTTTATTAGGGGCATTCATGTTTAAAATTGTTTATCTTCCTAAAAAAAAAGTTGTATATCTTCCTTGTGAATTAAATCTTCTATCATTATGTGGTGATCCTTGCTATCTCAAATAATGCTTCTTAACTTAAAGTTTTATAATCTGATATTAATATAACTATATGCTCATTTCTTTAACATTTCTCCCCAGGACTCAGTAAGTCTTTTTGATGTAAGCCTCAAGCAATTCAGGGAATTTTTCTTCTATTATTTCTTTCATATGTTGTTTAGTCTCCTCTGAAAGACCTAAGATATATAGGTATTGGATCATATTACTGACCTTTCCTCTTATCATTTCCATCAATGTCTCTTTTTTGCTCTAAAGCCTATAATAATTCCCACTAGAATGAAAGCTCCATGGGAGCCAGGATTCGTTTTGCTTCTTGTTGTATCCCTACTACCTGGATAAGAACCAGAACAGAAAACAGAGTGCTTAATAATATTTGTTGAAGAGGTGAGTGAATTATTTCTAGGGTACTTGTTCTAATTTGTTCTTCACAGTCCAGTGTTCATTCTGCTATTTCTAGCCTCTATTATTTATTTTTTAATTCTATAAATTGTCCTTTTTTTTTTTTTTTTTTTTGGCTTAAGAACTCAGTCTTGTTCTCTGATTGCTCCTTTTCCTTAGCAGCCTACATTTGTTTTATGCATCCAAGAGCCTATGAAATTGCACTGAAAACATACATTGTAATTTAAAAAAACTCTTTCCTATTTCTGTTACCAGCTCTATTTCTTTGAGAGGAGAGGCTTCGGTACTAAGCTAGTGCCAAAAATCTCTCTATACAAGGTGATTTTTGATGAATATGTTTTCTGTCAATGAAAGGCATGATGGATCTGTATCAGAACTGATTTGAGCCTCTTCAGCAATTATATACGCTGCCTTTGCATGTCTCCCAGTATGGCTCACCCTGAGCAACCACTTACTGCAGGAGTCTGAGAACAGGGTTTTCTCCGGATATAGTTAATGGACAGAGATTCCCTTGGGGGTATACAGCTAAAGCTTAGATTAGGGCCACTCTTGAGGTAATTGTGTGGGCCACTGGATAGCAAAACTCCACTAACTTGGTATTTAGGAGCATTTTTAGAATTTCAGTGATGTGAATTTTTATTTTATTTATTTATTTCAGTATTGCATTGTATATTTTTTTTGCGTTTGATCAGATTTTCTGGCCTATAGAAAAAAAAATTAAGATGGGAGATTTTTGGCTATCCCTCCATCTCTCTGTTTTGCTATTATACTTCTCAAATTGTCTGTAGTCACTGTTTCCGCTTCCTTATCACCTATTTTTTCCTCAATCCACTCTAACTGGGCTTCATTTCCTACATTTCTCCTAAAACCACTCTTGTCAAGAGTGCTTTCTAAATTTGGTGATCATTTTTTTCTTACCAGAAGCATCTTATATGTTTGACAAATATCTTCTTCATTAGACTTCTGTGATAAAATACTGTCATACATTTCCTCCTGCCTCTATTGACGTGTATTTTTTGCTTTTCTGTCCAGTTGCTGTGTCCTCCAAATTCCAGGTAATATGTTTCAATTCTTCATGTGATTTCTCCCTTTCCATGAAAACCACACTCAGTTAAATGCGGGGAAATAGTGAAAATCATGCCCAAATAAACTTTAGGGAAACCTGCCTAGTTTTTAATGAAATATCTCTTCTATTGTTTCCTGCCTTCATTGTGCTTTGAATTTGGTAATTATGATAGTAGAGTGATATCCTCAGTATATTTTCCCTTTGGGCTAATATTCATCCATTAAAGGTCTTTCATCCAGCACCATGAGGAATTTGGAGTCTTACCTGCCTAGATTATTTCAAGGTGTCTGCTTGTCTTCATCTGAGGGATTGGATTCTTCCCCTCCCCTTCTCACAGAGGCTTTGCAGCTCCCACTGGACTGCAGTTTAGCGGATTTTGGAGGCTTTTGATACTAGCAGGGACGGATTACCCAATAAGCAAGGTATGCACAGGCTTAACTGTGCTTACTTTCTAATCTGTAGTGCACAGTTACACCTGTTTTTCACCCCACCAAAGCTATGGTGAACCAGAGGTATAACTAAGGTATAGCAGGTAGGTGTGTGCCCTTGGCACTGCTTGAGGAGAGGCACTAATGAGCAGTTTCTATTGGCCATGGCAGTTTCCATTGCCAGCTGTAAGAGACTACTCAGTAATTTAAAACTAATTACCATAGGCACTATTTTCCATAAATAGGCCCCTGGGTGAAACCCATATGAAATTGGTCACTACAGGTTAGTAAGTAAACACAATTGAGCCCCCCACACCCTTAGCGTTCCTTACTTACTATAAACGGGTGCATACCGTGCTTACTGGTTAATCTGCCCCTGGGTACTAGCCAGTTGCTACCAAAATCTTCAGACATTACAATACATAATATGACCAGGATGGAGCAATGTGGTTAGAATGTGCCACAGAAATGCATACCGAAGGCCTGGTCAGAGGCAGAGAAACTGCTACTTATGTGAGGGTCTGCTAGGCCTCCCAGTGTGGACTATCATGGACTTTATCAGTCTTTCAAAGACTGGCTTTTCTGAGTAAAACCACCTTGTTGACTTAGATCAATGTGGTAAGTGAGTAGGACTCATAAGCTAATTATAATATTGATGGAGGATCCATGATCTGTCATCCTGTTTAGTCTGTCAGGGCTATCCTCCAAGGGGCGGGTGAATGGAACTTGGAGGCTCAGAAGCAACCAAACAGAATTCATGCAGTGTCGGGTTACAGTCAGAAATTGTTAAGCACTATTGCACTGCCCTGCTATCCTGAAAACCCTCTAAGTCTCACTATTGGTGAAGAAGAGTAAAGAAGGAAAAGAAGTCAACATTAACAGCTTTCAGGGCAGCAGGATTTCTTAATGACGTTCAGGACTTAATGCTGGGATACAGTGTGCAGAGAGACACTATTCCACTCCTTAAAGACCAAAGCCAAAACCAAACCCGTTGCCATCAAGTCAATTCTGACTCATAGCGACCCTATAGGACACCATAGAACTACCCCATAGAGTTTCCAAGGAGCAGCTGGTGGATTCAAACTGCTGACCTTTTGATTAGCAGCTAAGCCCTTGAGAGAGTTAATAGTGGAATGCTTCAAAGCAGCCATGTTCTGACTTGGAATTGCATCTTCTAATTACTCACGGAGAGGCTCTGCCAACTCAGGTATTAACTCCCCTACTAGCTGCAACCCCCTGAGCTGGGGTGGAGACTCATTCCTTTTTGTTTAGGCTGAGGGGAAGAGGGACATCTAGTGGTAGTCTACAACCACGAGTATTGTTACCAGAACACACAACTTCATGCCAAAATTCTGGGACAGAGCTTCTGGAGTGACTGCTGATTAAATACAGAATTGACTGTGTTTGCTCCCTAGGAATTTGCCCATCCCTAGCCTCGAGTTTAGCAAGGAGGGACTGTGGTTGTCCACCTGGAAAACTTCCAGCAGCACAATTACAAGGGCAATTGAAGATATCCCCAACAACAAAAAAAGGCGAGGGTGTGGGGGGGCTCGCCCTTCTTGGGGCTTATAATGAGCTTATTTGACAGTGGACAACATACTAATCCGTTTACTGTAATACGTAAGCAAGTAGAAAACCCAAGCATTCCCCCTTTTCCTTTCTACGAACCCTCACCTTTCTAACTATTTTTGTGGCATGAACTACATATCTTTAACCTGTCAAGGTACTCTATTAAGTGGAAACACACCCCCAAAGCCTGGTCTGTAAGTCTATAAGGATCAACATTTCAAATATCCCATCCTTAAGATGCTGCCAGGAGTTTACTCGTAGGTCATAATAGGATTAAATGATCAAACTCAACCAAATGATCTGTAAGTATTGGACAATTTATATATTCTGACCAAAGTGGACAGATAATATGTGCAGGAAAAAAGCACAGGCTCTGAGGGGCAAACCAGAAGAGCTGCACAAGAAATATCAGCTGGTAGCAGTTACCATGGAGGCATTGGTGGTTCAGTGGTAGAATTCTTACTTCCACACAGGAGACCTGGGTTCCATTTCCAGCCAATGCACCTCATGCACAGCCATCACCAGTCTGTCAGTGGAGGCTTGTGTGTTGCTATGATGCTGAACTAAGACTAGAAAGAAAGGCCTGGTGATCTACTTCTGAAAATCAGCCAATAAAAACCCTATGGATCACAACAGAATATTGTCTGATATAGAGCTCCAAGATGAGCCCCCTGGGTGGGAAGGTACTACGCAATGGCTGCAACGTGTCAACTCAAACATGTCAATGATCATAAAGAGGGCATGGACCACGCAACATTTTGTTCTGTTGTACATGAAGTTGCCATGAGTCAGGAGCCGACTTGACAGCAGAAGTACCTGACTCTTTACTCTTCATTTTATCAACTTGGCCCATCTCCAAACTCTTCCTGACAATCCAGTCTCTGATGTTCTCTTCCAATATTCTACTCCCACTTTGTTCCTGTTCAAACAGTTGTGCCAGCTCTGCAGAGGAAGAGGCATGTTCTTGTTCTATTGTCTTTAAAGCTTTGTATTTCCTTTCATTGGTCACCAAACAGATTTTTTTTCTAAATAGCTCTCCTGCCATTTGGTTATTCCTAACTCATAGGAATCTCATCCTAATTTCGTTATTATTACATGCTGGTTTTTCTTCTAATTCTAGGCCTTTTTTCTATTGGCACACAGGTTGTAATTATTGTATAACATCATGCATATTTGTAATTCCCTACGAAAGAAATCGATTTTGGTAGGGAACAATATCTTTCCTTAATTCCTCTTCCCATCCCACTGTACACTCTGCTTTACACTACAGGCAACTCCAGGGATATTCATGCCAATGTGCAGTGTTCCTTTTATAGATCTTCAGTTTAATACCAACGGAGAGACATTCACAATTATCCAGGGGAAAAAAAAATCTCTTCTTTCCTGGAAAACAGAACTTTATAGGTAAAGCCAAACAGAATGTGTGGGTTAGTTTGAATTGCTAAAGCTGACAGTTTTAACATCAAGCGTATGAAGGGTTATTATCGAAAAGATTGGGACCAGCTGCTCTCACTCAGGTTTGTTAAAAGCCAGGACAGGCTGTAGACAGTGTATGGGGCTACCAAATAGAGTGTAAACCTTGGACTTGGGAGGCCAGGTCTGAAAATCCATCCTCTAAAATAAGATTGAAATAAACTTCTATTCTATGCATACACTACTGGGTGGGTGTGTGGTGAAATGAGTTCCTTTCTTGGTTCTTTGGAAAAACAGCTTGAGAGATTTCCCGTCTAAACCCCTAAGGTGTTATCTTTCCCCTAGTTTTCTACACTAGAGGGTTTGCTACTTTTGCCTAGATTGATTGACATTTCCTGGTAAGCTGTAAACAACTTGATAGTTTGATACTTTTTGTTTGGCCCTGGGCTGCAGCTTGCCCTGTGATTGGCCTATTTTACCCACCTTGATGGGATTGGTCAATATACTATAGGCTATGCAAATGAAGTGACTATGGTCCACCAAGGGGATTGGTCAGTTCATGGCATGCCTTGAAACTGACAAGTTTGCATACAAATGCGCCAACCCCACAGATGTTTCAGAAAGGAGAAAAGGCAAGAGAGGCAAGCAGAGAGAGAGACAACGAGGGACCTCCTAAAAGAGCTGTAACATGGGTCGAGGTCTCTAACACTGAAGATAGTGAGAGGCCTGGAAGGGGCCCTGTGGCAGAGCTGGGGGCCACAGGCTCAGAAGGGGCCCTGTGGCAGTCAGTGGTGAAGGCAGAAAACTGCTGTTAGGAATGCAGCTAAGAGAGCTGAACAAAACTGCTACACAGACTGTGAGCTCGATTAGTTAGCAGCGGAGAGACTGACGTCAGGGAGGCCTGCAGGGCTGAGAGAGATCATGCACAACCAAGAGGAGGCCTGTCCTGAGGGGGCCAAAAAGAGGCCTATCCTGGGGGTGCTGAAAGGAGGCCTGCACAGCTGAGAGGGGGCATTCAAGGCCAAGAGGCCTGCCTTGGGGGGCCAAGAGGAGGCCTGTACTGGGGTGGCCGAGAGGAGGCCTGTCCTTGGGGGGGTGCTGAGAGGAGGCCTGTCCTGGGGGGGCGGCAAGAGAGAGGCCTGTCCTGAGGGGGCTGAAAGGAGGCCTGCACAGCCAAGAGGGGTTGTGCATGGCAAAGAGAAGGTCCTGCTTGCTTGCACAGCTGCTAGGAGCTGAGAGAGGTGTCCCGCACTGAAGAAGAGAGAGATATGCTCTCCACTTTGGCCAGCCTTCCAGATTTTGCCTGCATGGTTTCTGATCCTGATCCGGAGCTATAGCCTGTAGATCCTGATCCCGAGTTGTACCCTGTTACTTCCTTAATAAACCACTTAACTGTAAGTATGATCTGTGAGTTCTGCGTGGCCATCGCAGCAAATTATGAATCTCAGCAGAGAATTAGAGAGTGCTGTGGGGAGGACAGCTGGTGTCAGAATAGGTAATAAAATTGAAAAGTAGAGGTATGTTTGACTTCCACCTCATAACGATCAGCTTTGTGCTAATAATGATTCTCTCTCCTCCTGAAGTTAGAGGACTTCAGGTGCTACTAGAACATTACAGGGTTCAAATAGCTAACCTTTAGGTTAGTAGTTGAGTGCAAACCTTTTGCCCCACCCAGGGTCCTATTCTATGCAGATAAGCACTCAATCAAAAAGTGGAGTGCTAATGCAAATCAAAATTCCAATGAGATACCATCTTACCCCTGACATTATTGGCATGAATCAAAAAAAGCAGAAAATAACAAATGTTGGAGAGGCTGCAGGGAGATTGGAACTCATGCACTGCTGGTGGGAGTGCAAAATGGTACAACCCTTTTGGAAAACAATATAGCTCTTCCTTAAAAAGCTAGAAATAGAAATACCATATGATCCAGCAATACCACTCCTAGGAATATATCTTAGAGAAATAAGAGCCATCACATGAATAGACCTACGCACACCCATGTTTACTGCAGCATTATTCACAACGGCAAAAAGCTGGAAATAACCCAAGTGCCCATCAACAGATGAAAGGATAAACAAACTATGGTACATACACACAATGGAATACTACACAATGATAAAGAACAATGATGAATCTGTGAAACATCTCACAACGTGGATGAATCTGGAGGGCATTATACTGAATGAAATAAGTCAGTTACAAAAGGACAAACACTGTATGAGACCACTATTATAAAAACACATGATAATGTTTCCACCTAGAAAGAAACAATCTTTGATGGTTACAAGGGAGGGGAGGGGTGGGAAAGGAAAAACACTAACTAGATAGTAGTTAAGTGGTAACTTTGGTGAAGGGCAAGACAGTACACAATACTGGGGAAGTCATCACAACTTGACCAAGGCAAAGTCACAGAAGATTCATAGACACATCCAAACTCCCTGAGGGACCAAGTTACTGGGCTGAGGGCTGGGGACCATGGTCTCAGGGGACATCTAGCTCAGTTGGTATAACATAGTCTATAAAGAAAATGTTCTACATCTGATTGTAGTGAGTAGTGACTGGGGTCTTAAAAGCCTGCAAGCAGCCATCTAAGATATGTCTACTGGTCCCATCCCAGCTGAAGCAAAGGAGAATGAAGAAGACCAAAGACACAGGGAAAGATTAGTCCAAAGCACTAATGGGTCACAACTACCACAACCTATACCAGATCGAGCCCAGAACAATTAGATGGTGTTCGGTTACCACCACTGACTGTTCTGGCAGGGATCACAATAGAGGGTCCTGGAAAGAGTGGGAAAAAAGTGTAGAACAAAATTCAAACTCACACACAAAAAAAAAGACCAGGCTTGAGACTGGAGAAACTTGAGAGTACGGCCCCCGGACTACTTTTAACTCAATACTGAAGTCACTTCTAAGGTTCACCCTTCAGCCAAAGATTAGACAGGTCTATAAGAGTTACGGCTGCTAACCAAAAGGTCAGCAGTTCAAATCCACCAGGTGCTCCTTGGAAACTCTGTGGGGCAGTTCTATTCTGTCCTATAGGGTCACTATGAGTCAGAATCGACTCGACAGCAACAGGTTTCATTCATAGGGCCAGCAATAACACATGTGAGGGATGTGCTTCATAGTTCAATCATGTATATGAGACTGATGGGCACACCAGCCCAAAGCAAAGACAAGAAGGCAGGAAGAGACAGGAAAACTGGACAAATGGAAACAAGAAAACTGGGGTGGAGAAGGGGGGAGTGTTGACACATCGCAGGGTTGGCGACCAATGTCCCCAAACAATTTGTGTATTAACTGTTTAATGAGAAACTAGTTTGCACTGTAAACTTTCACCTAAATCACAATAAAAAAGAAAAAAAAAATTGGAGTGCTTTTGTTGGTAAGATAATTTCAGTCTCCTGTAAAAGACCAAGGTCCCATGTTTAATCAAGAAAACTATTCATGAATATATAACCGGCATATAACTGAAGTAAACAGTAATCTTCTCAATTGTAGTGTGTCAGGAAGATTTTAGTCTGTGTGGAGTCTAGAAACCTAGAGCCAAGAAGTGAGTCATTTGTCTCTAGCCCAGTTTTGGGAGGTGGCTGTGACAGCCTGGAATGAGTAGGTGACCCCTAGATGGAGGAGTATTTCTATGCAGGTACTTCTGAAGACTTCCACATTGCCTTTTTCTGGTTCCATGCTCACTGAAAAACATTTTATTTTTTCAGTTTTCGATTATTATCTGTAGACATTTCTGTGTGAGCCATTTATTATTTTCACCATAAAGTCATATTTCTACATTAAATATTTTGAAAATTAGATTTTTAAAAATCACTATAAATTTCACTATCCTAGAAACCACTCTTGGCATGAAGGAATATTTTCTTCCAACCTGTTCTCTAGGAATATGTTATATAATTTGTTGTTGTGTGCCATGGAGTTGATCCTGACTCACAGCGACCCATGGGACAGAGTAGAATTGCCCCATATGGTTTCCTAGACTATAAATCTTTATGGGAGCAGATCGCCAGGTCTTTTCTCCTGCTGAGCGGCTGGTGGGTTAGAACCACTGCCCTTTAGGTTAGCAGCCGAGCACTTAACCATTGTGCCACTAGGGCTCCTATATGTTATGTAATTAAAAAAAAAAATCCGTTGCCGTCAAGTCAATTCCAGCTCTTAGTAACCCTATATGACAGAGTACCACTGCCCCATAGGGTTTCAAAGGAGTGGCTGGTGGATTCGAACTACCAATCATTTGGTTAGCAGCCGAGCACTTAACCCTTGCACCACCAGGGCTCCTATATGTTATATAATAAGAGTGTGCAAACAACTTTCTTTTCTTTTCTTTTCTTTTTTCACTCTCTGTTATGTGATGGTTAAGATTGTGTGTCCACTTGGCTAGGCCATGATTCTCGGTGTTTTGGCAGTCGTATAATATTGTGATTGCTTCCATGTTGAGATCTGATATGTGATCACCTCCATGATGAGGTCTGCTGTGAGTACCAATAAGTTGAAAGGGACTTTCCTTGGGCGTGTGGCTTGCACTGGATACAAGTGGACATTCTGGCAAGACTCAGGGGCTTTTTGCTCGCACTGGCTCCTGTTCGTCTGACTTCCTGTTCTTGGGACTTGAGGCAGCAGCTTACCTGCCGTCTTGCCTGCTGATCTTGGGATTCATCCATCTTTGCAGCCTGTGAGCAAGAGCCCTACTCTCTGACCTTTTGCAGCTAAATCATGTTCAAAAATCATCATTTTAAATCTCCTCGTAAGAATATCAAGAAGTTTACCTTACATATATAACACAAAAGAATTAAATACAAAATTTCTCTACCTTCATCTGAAAAGTGTCACAGTAGAATTTGTCCATGCCAACATGGCTGTCTCTCACATATGCCTGAGGCTTCACAGCACTCTAAACAACTGCGGTAATACCTTTTAATAAGTGCAATAATTGGGCACTCAAGTTGCTTCTCTCTAGACTCACACTGGGGTTCTCTGCCTGCCTGTTCCTCTGGATTTGTTGATGAGTTTGGACTGATGATCAGTCTTTTTTTTTTTTTATTCTTATTTTTTTATTTTTTGTTTTTGATTATTCCTGCTTTTATTTAAAGCCCAAACATGAAAAGAAAATGTTTTTGTTTGATTAGCTCAAGCAGTAAATTTTACAGATTTTTGTATCTGCCACCCTTCTCTGCATTCAGTACATTCTAATTCAGATTCTTTCTTTCTTTATTTTTTTAATATTTTATTGTACTTCAGGTGAAGGCTTACAGAACAAACAGTTTCTCATGTAACAGTAGTACACGTGCTGTTTTATGACTTTGGTTAACAACCCCACAACATTTTACCCCTCTGAATTCTCAGCTTTTTTTTTTTTTTTGGTGAAAATACACATAGCCAAAGATACACCATTTCAAAACTTTTTATGTAAACATTTAAGTGACATTGACTATGCTCTTCCAATTGTGCTGCCATCCTCACCCAAGATGAAGGCTTACAGGACAAAATAGCCTCCCATTTAACAGTCACTACAAATGTTGCCCTATAACAATGGTTAACAATCTCACAACACATCAACAGTATCCTTACTCAACCTTGTGTTCCCTATGATCAGCTTCCTACTCCCCCTCTGCCTTCTGGCCCTTGTCACTGGACTCCTGTACCTCGTTAGTCTCATTTAGTTTTACTGGGCTGTCCACTCCCAGGCTGAACAGTGAACCTCAAAGGTAACTTCACCTCTGAGCTGAAAGGGTGTCTGGAAACTCTTGAGGTTTCTCCAGTCTCCTTTAGGCCAGTAAATGTGGTCTTTTTTTTTTTTTTTTTTTGTGAGTTAGAATTATGTTCTCCATCCTTCTCCAGCTCTGTCCAGAACCCTCTGTTGTGATCCTGGTCAGAGCAGTCAGCGGTGGTAGCCGGGCACCATCTAGCTGTACTGGACTCAGTCCAGCGGAGGTCTTGGTAGCTGTGGACAATTAGTCCTTTGGACTAATCTTTTCGTTGTATCCTGTTCTCTTCATTCTCCCTTGCTCCCAAAGGGATGAGACCAGTGTAATATCTTAGATGGCCGCTCACAGGCTTTTAAGACCCCAGACACTACTCACCAAGGAAGAATGTAGAGCATTATCTTTATAAGTAGTGTCATGCCAATTGAGCTGGATGTTCCCCGAGACCATGGTCCCCAGAGCCCTCCGTCCAACAACTCAGTCCCTCGGGGAGTTTGGATGTGTCCATGGGGCCTCCATGACCTTTCCTTGTGCAGGTTGTGTTAGTTTCCCTTGTACTGTGTACTGTCTCACCTCTCACCCAAGATACCACTTGTCTATTGCCTATTTAGTATTCCCCCCACCCCCCGCCATCCCTGGTAACCAACAAGGATTGTTACATTTTTCATGTGAATTTTTTCATGGGTTTTTACAATAGAGGTCTCATACAATATTTGTCCTTTTGTGATTGACTTATTTCACTCAGCATAATGTCCTCCAGTTTCATCCATGTTATGAGATGGTTCACAGATTCCTTGTTGTTCTTTCTCGTTGCATACTACTCCATTGTGTGTATGTACCATAGTTTGTTTATCCATTCATCTGTTGATGGGCATCTAAGTTGTTTCCATCGTTTTGCTATTGTGAACAATGCTGCCATGAACATAGGTGTGCATATGTCTATTCGAGTGACGACTCTTATTTCTCTAGGGTATATTCCTAGGAGTGGGATTGCTGGATCGAATGGTATGTGTATTTCTAGCTTTCTGAGGAAACGCCATATCATTTTCCAAAATGGTTGTATCATTTTGCATTCCCACCAGCAGTGTATAAGAGTTCCCGTCTCCCCACAGTCCCTCCAACATTTGTTATTTCCAGTCTTTTTGATTCATGCCAGTAATGCCTGGGTGAGATGGTATCTCATTGTGGTTTTAATTTGCATTTCTCTACTGGCTAGTGAACGCGAGCATTTCCTCATGTGTCTGTTGGCCATTTGAATGTCTTCTTTGGTGAAGTGTCTGTTCATTTCCTTTGCCCATTTTTTGATAGGATTGTTTGTCTTTTTGTTGTAGAGGTGTTGGATTTTCTTGTAGATTATGGAGATTAGACCTTTGTCTGACTTGTACTGGCCAAAAATTTTTTCCCAGTCTGTAGGTTCTGTTTTGACTCTTTTGGTGAAGTCTTTTGAAGAGCATAGGTGTTTTATTTTGGAAGATCCCAGTTATCTAGTTTATCTGTTGGGTTTTGTGTGTTGATGGTTATGGTTTGTATCCTGTTAATGCCATGTATTAAGGCCTGAAGTGTTGGTCCTATTTTTTCTTCTATGAACTTTATAGTTTTAGGCTTTATATTCAGGTCTTTGATCCATTTTGAAGTAGTTTTTGTATATGGTGTGAGGTATGGGTCCTGTTCCATTTTCTGCAAATGGATATCCAGTTTTGCCAGCACCATTTGTTAAAAAGACTGTCTTTTCCCCATTTGATGGACTTTGGGACCTTGTCGAAAATCAGGTTACCGTAGGTGGATGGATTGACATCTGGGTTCTCAATTCTGTTCCATTGGTCAATGTATCTGTCGTTGTACCAGTACCAGGATGTTTTGACTACTGTAGCTGTATAGTAGGTTCTCATGTCAGGTACTGTGAGTCCACCAACTTTCTTCTTCTTCTTCAGTAGTGCTTTACTTATTCGGGGCTTCTTCCCTTTCCATATAAAGTTAATTAGTTTTTCCATCTCTTTGAAGAATGTTGCTGGTATTTGGATCGGGATTGCATTGTATTTGTAAATTGCTTTAGGTAGAATTGCCATTTTCATAATGTTGAGTCTGCCTATCCATGAGCATGGTATGTTTTTCCATTTATGTAGATCCCTTTGGGTTTCATGCAGCAGTGTTTTATAGTTTTCTTTGTATAGGTCTTTTACATTCCTGGTCAGATTTATTCCTAAGTATTTTATCTTTTTAGGGGCTATTGAAAATGGTATTGATTTCCTGATCTCCTTTTCATCGTTCTCTTTACTGGTGTATAGGAATCCAACTGATTTTTGAATGTTTATCTTGTATCCTGCTACTCTGCTCAATCTTTCTCTTAGTTCCAGTAGATTTCTCGTGGAGTCTTTAGGGTTTTCTATGTATAGTATCATATCATCTGCAAACAGGGAGAGTTTAACTTCTTCATTACCAATATGGATGCCCTTTATTTCTTTCTCTTGCCTTATTGCTCTAGCTAGAAATTCCAGCACAATGTTAAATAGGAGTGGTGATAAAGGGCATCCTTGTCTTGTTCCTGTTTTCAAGGGGAATGTTTTCAGCCTCTCTCCATTAAGAATGATGTTGGCCGTTGGTTTTGCATAGATGCCCTTTATTATGTTGAGAAATTTCCCTTCTATACCTATTTTATTGAGAGCTTTTATCAGGAATGGGTGTTGGACTTTGTCAAATCCCTTTTCTGCGTCAATTGAGATGATCATGTGATTCTTTTCTTTCCTTTTATTTATGTGGTGAATTACGTTGATGGATTGTCTAATGTTAAACCATCCTTGCATACCTGGTATGAATCCTACTTGGTCGTGGTGTATTATTTTTTTGATATGATACTGAATTCTATTGGCTAGAATTTTGTTCAGAATTTATGCATCTATATTCATGAGAGATATTGGTCTGTAATTTTCTTTTTTTGTGATGTCTTGCCTGGTTTTGGTATCAGCGTTATGCTGGCTTCATAGAATGAATTTGGAAGTGTTGCTTCCTTTTCTATGCTCTGAAATAGCTTGAGTAGAACTGGTACAAGTTCTTAGGTCAATGTTTTGTAGAATTCTCCAGTGAAGCCATCTGGGCCAGGGCTTTTTTTGCTTGGGAGTTTTTTTATTACCTTTTTGATCTCTTCTCCTGTTACGGGTTTGTTCAGATTTTCAGTATCACTTTGTTGTAGTTTGGGTAGGCCGTGTGTTTCTAGAAATTTATCCATTTCCTCTAGGTTTTCAAATTTGTTGGAATATAGTTTTTCATACTATTCTGTTATAATCCATTTTATTTTGGTTGGGTCTGTAGTAATGTCCCCCATTTCATTTCTTATTTGGTTTATTTGTGTCCTCTGCTGTTTTTCTTTTGTCAGTCTGGCCAGTCGTTTGTGGATTTTGTTGATTCTTTCAAAGAACCAACTTTTGGTTTTGTTAATTCTTTCTATTGTTTTTCTGTTCTCTATTTCATTTATTTCTGCTCTGATCTTTACTATCTCCTTTCTTCCGGTGGTTGTAGGCTTTTTTTGCTATTCTCTTTGTATTTGTTTGAGTTCTGTAGTTAATGTTTTGATTTTGTCCCTTTATTCTTTTTTTGATTCGTGCATCTATTGCTATAAATTGTCCTCTGAGGACTGCCTTAGCTGTGTCCCAAAGGTTTTGGTATGATGTGTTTTCATTTTCATTTGATTCTAGGAATTTTTTAATTCCATCTCTGTTTTCTTCTATTACCCATTGATGTGTAAGCAGATTATTATTCAGTTTCCATGTAGTTGATTTTTTTTCCTTGCTCTTTCTAGTGTTAATTTCTACCTTGATGGCATTGTGGTCAGAGAAGATGCTGTGAATTATCTTAACGTTTTGGAACTTGTTGAGGATTGCTCTGTGGCCTAAGATGTGGTCTATTCTGGAGAACGTTCCATGTGCATTGGAAAAGAATGTGTACTTTGCAGCGGTTGGATGGATTGTTCTATATATGTCTATGAGGTCAGGTTGGCTGATTGTGTCCTTTAGGTCTTCTGTATCTTTGCTGAGTTTCTTTTTAGTTGTTCTGTCCTTTACTGAGAGTGGCGTGTTGAAGTCTCCTACTATTATTGTGGAACTGTCAATTTCTCTTTTCAGTGCTGTTAGAGTTTTTTTAATGTATTTTGGAGCCCTGTCATTGGGTGCGTAGATGTTTATTATGGTTATGTCTTCATGATGGATCGTCCCCTTAATCATTATATAGTGTCCTTCTTTGTCTTTTATGGTAGATTTTGTTTTAAAGTCTATTTTATCTGAGATTAGAATTGCCACTCCTGCTCTTTTTTGGTAGTTGTTAGCTTGATATATTTTTTTCCAACCTTTGATTTTTAATAAATTCACATCTTTGTTTCTATGGTGTGTCTCTTGTAGACAGCATATTGATGGATCCTGTTTTCTTATCCATTCTGTCACTCTCTGTCTCTTTATGGGTGCATTGAGTCCATTTACATTCAGTGTAATTATTGATAGATGTGGGTTTGTTGCTGTCATTTTGTAGTGCTTTTTTTGTGGTGCTGAAGTTTTCTTTGTTCTTCTTACTCTCTTGTGCTGAGTTACTTTTCTTTGTGGATTTTTTGTTCATTTCTTTTGTTTTTGTAGGTTTTGTTTTTGCTGAGACTTTATGTTTTTCCTCTTTATTTTTATGAGTTGGTTTGTTAACTTTCTTTGTGGTTACCATGAATTTTACCTTTATCTTTATAAGTTTGAAGCAGTCTACCCTTACTTGGTATCACCTTGCCTTCCTCTCCGTTAGAAGGTTCTATACCTATGCCGTTTGTTCCCTCTTTCATTGTTTTGATGTTGTTGTCATCCTTTGATTGATTTCTCTGATTCCCTGTTGTATTTCTTTTGGTTTTGGATAGTCCTCGATAGTTCATTTCCTAGAATGGTATCTGGTTCGTATGAACCTGCGTCCTAGGTCCTGCCTGAGGGCTGAAGCTGTTTGTCCTCAGATCGAAGAACTCCCTTTAATAATTCTTGTAAGTTTGGTTTGACTTTTGCATATTCCCTTAGTTTCCGTTTATCTGGAAATGACCTAATTTCACCATCAAATTTGAACGAGAGTTTTGCAGGATATATTAGTTTTGGCTGACAATTTTTTTATTTCAAGATTTTATATATGTCATCCCACTGCCTTCTTGCCTGCATGGTTTCTGCCGAATAATCTGAGCTTAGTCTTATTGTTTCTCCTCTGTATGTGACTTCTTGTTTTTCACGAACTGCTCTCAGGATTCTTTGTTTGTCTTTAGTTTTGGCGAGTGTGAATATGATATGTCTTGGTGATTTTCTTTTGGGGTCTCTTCTATATGGGGTTCGTTGAGCTTCTTGGATGGCCAGCTTTTCATCTTTCATGATATTGGGAAAGTTTTCTGTCAGCAGTTCCTCAGTGATCCTCTCTGTGTTTTCTGTTTTCTCCCCCTGTTCTGGGATGCCAATCACTTGTAAGTTTTTGCTTTTAATTGTGTCCCACATAACTCTCAGGGTCTCTTCATTTTTCTTTGTTCTTTTTTCTGAGTTTTCCTGAAACAGAGTTGTATCCAAGTGTTTGTCTTCAGTTCCTCTGATCCTGTCTTCCACGGTTTCAAATCTACTTCTCAGCCCTTCTATGACATCATCCATTTCTGAAATCTTGTTTATCTTTTGGATTTCTAATTGTTGTTTTTGTATAATTTCGAGTTGTGAATTTATTTTGGCATTGTGTTCCTGCATCATCTTCCTGAATTCTTCCAATTTTTTGTCTGTATTTTCCATAAATTTGTCTATTTTTTCCTCATGTTTGTCAGCTTTTTGCCTCAGTTCTTGGAAAATTCCAAGTATTAGTGATTTGAGTTCCCTATCAGGTACTTCTAGTGCATTTTCTTCCACAGGAGAGTTATCTGGTGTTTTAATTTGGACGCCTATTGGAGCCATCTTGTCTTGTTTTTGTAAATGTTTTGATATTGTTTGCTGTTTTCGGGGTATTCAGTAGATATTCCTCTCGTTTATTGATTGTAGATTTTTTTGTTTTGTCCTTGTGGTACAGCTGGGCAGGTCTAGCTGAAGAGGAGCCACTGGGACGGGTTGTTTGTGGCACTCACCGCAGCCACCAGGATGGTCGGTAGTCAGTGCTGGGCAGGTTCCAATAGGGCGTGCCTGCATAGCTTGGTGGTGTGATGTCAAGTGCATGGTGCAGGTAGGCAGGATGCAGCGGGGAGATGGTTATGTGTGAAGCTAAGCTGGATATGGGAGAGAGGAGAGAGGAGCAGGAGCGAAAACATACAAACATAAAAGAATGCTAGGGGAGCTTGCCATTGGAATGGACAGATGAGAGACTATGGGATGGAGAAAACCAGAAGGGGGAAGAGAAAGAAATGGAAAGAATGAACAAACAAAAATCAGAAAAGTTAAAGAACTGCAAAGTTCCCAGGGATTCCACTGATGCAGCTATGAGGTCTGGGGAAGTAGGTCTCAGGTTTCACAGCACAGCCTGGCCAGAAGGTGCAGAGGCATACAACGCCTGGTATTCAGGGATCAGAAAGAGAAGGAAGAGATAGAGAGACGAGAAATTGAGCAATGAAGAAAGACAAAAGGGAAAAAGAGGGAAAAGAAAACAAACAAAACTAATCAAAAAAGAAATAAAATAAAATAAAATAAAAAAAAAGCAACACCAGCAGTCAATGAATGGCACTCAGAGAGCCAGCCAGTGTGGGCTGGTGTTTCTGGACAAGAGACTGTGTCCATGGGAAACAGAGGAGGCCGAGTGTGAGTGAAGAAGGGTGGAGAGTGGAAAGCATATATCACAAATTGTCTGCGCTCTGGGGAGCATCAGAAAGGAGCTAAGAGGGTGCAAGGAGCCAGGCACCCTAGTGAAAGGAGGGGGAGGTGGCAAGAGGCAAGAGAGAAACCAAAAGAAGCAGGAGAAAAGAAAAAAAAAAAAAAAGGCAGCACCAGCAGCCAACAAACAGCTCCCAGAGAGCTGCCGGCCCGGGTGCGCAGAATCCAAGCACTGGCGCCCCCTGGCCCAGGAACACTGGCCATGGGAAGCAGGGGAGCCCCAGCCGAGGCGAAGAGGGGTGTGGGGTGGGAAAGCGCACACCACAAATTACTGGCCATTCCGTCTCCCACTGGATGCTCCGTGAGGCTGCTCTCCCGTTCTCCCATTTGCTGGTCTCTGATAGGAGTCCAAGATGGTGGATCTGCGCTGTGTTAGCTGGTAGGGGACCTCTGCATGAATCTCTCCTTGCTCTCCGTTCTCTTTCAGTATTCTCACTCCATTTGGTGTTTGGCTGAGTTCTTTATCTCTTCATTTGATGTTCTAGGGTTTCAGGATTGTTGATTCTCTGTTTGGCTTAGTTTTTCGGATCTTTGCTATGGAGGGACGGTGTGGTGCTTCTGCCTAGAGCGCCATCTTGCCGGGCTCCTTGATCAGTCTTTTTGATTTAGTATCTTCCTAAGGCAATGCCTTTCAGATTTCTGTTCTCATTTACAAATCACTGACCTACCGTCACTCATGCCAGACAGAGGTTTCTGGAATGCAGAGCTCTCAAAGGAATACAGTGCCCAAAGCCCTTGATTGCGGCAAAGAAAAACTCAGACAAAAGCACTGGGAAAATAATATACTTTACTTGGAAACTTTTCAAGGTACTGCAGACTTCAAGAAAGCTGGGATCTCTGGGTAAAGGACATATTAGGTATGTAAAACACACATACATACCAGGGGCAGATAACCCAATAAGCAAGGTAAGCAGGGGCTTACTTGTGCTTACTTGCTAATCTGTAGTGAACAATTTCCCATCGGTGAAATTGCTGACTGGGTCATTTATCCCTGTCAGGGATTGTAAATTTGAAAAGAGGCTTTGATTCTGTAGGAAGGTGCTGTGGGGTTGGGAGAGAGACAGATGTCAGCCATACCTAGAAGCAGAGTCTTTGAAATGGTGAAAAAATATGAAATTTCTCACTACGGATGATCTGGTAAGCAAGGTAACCACTGTGCTTACCTTGCCTATTGGATAATCCATCCCTGACACATACAAGATAACCAAGGTTATAGTTATTAGTCTGTTCATGACAAAGAACCAGAAGTTTCCTCATATGATTTTTATATCTCTGACTAAAAGTTGGCTTATATGTGTAGGCATAAATCTTGAAAACAAACAAACCCATTGCCATCGAGTTGATTCCAACTCATAGCGACCTTATAGGACATAGGGTTTCCAAGACTATAAATCTTTATAAAAGTAGGCTGCCACATCTTTTTACCCACAAAATCTTGCAAAAGTCACAGGTAAAACTGTTTTTGTTAGAGAATTAATAACTTAAAGGAAAAGGCTTAAGGCTTCATTTATTTGGGGGAATAAGGCCAGACAGGGTGTACTCGCTTTTTGAAAAACTTTATCAGAATGTGATCTGGCTGATCCAATGGTGCTTGAAGTGTCAGTGGCAGATGGAGATGCTGTTTGGAGTGTTTGGTAGACCCCTGTTGGTGAATCACAGTGCGGACCCTTTGGATTTTGGAGCAAAGCTCTACCATCCTCTGCAGATAACTACTCTCTTATTGAGAAACGGCTTTTGGCTTGTTACTGGGCCTTAGTAGAGACTGAACGCATAACCATTGGCCACCAAGTCACCTTGTGGCCCAAGGTGCCCATCATGAACTAGGTGTTGTCTGACCTACAGAGCCATAAAGTAGGACATGCAAGGAGGCACTCCATCATTAAATGGAAGTGGTATATATGAGATCAGGTCCAAGCAGTACCTGGAGGCAAGTTGCATGAGGAAGTAGCCCAAACGCCCATGGTCTCCACTCCTGTCACATTACCTGCCCTCTCCCAGTCTGCACCTATCACCTGTGGACTTTCTTATGATCAGCTGACTGAGGAAGAGAAAACTTGTGCCTGGTTTACAGATGGTTCTGTGTGATATGCAGGCACCACTTGAAAGTGGACAGCAGCATCACTACAGCCCCTTTCTGGGACCTCCTACCACTAAGAAAGAAGAGCCAAGAGCACAGTACGTCCTTTGGACCCAGGGTCCCTATGCTGAGAAGCTCCTAGACCCAGGGGAAGATTGATGTCAAGACACACAGAGATCTCCAAAGAATGCCCGGCCCACAGATGCTGAAAGGAGACAAGGACCTTCCTCCTAAACTGTCAGCTGACAGAGTGAGAAAGCCTTCCCCTAGAGCTAATGCCCTGAATTTGGACTTCTAGCCTCTTAAACTATAAGAGAATAAATTTATGTTAAAGCCATCCACTTGTTGTATTTCTGTTATTACAGCACTAGATACCTGAGACAGAATTTGGTACCAGGAGTGGGGCTGTGGAGTTATAGCTACTGCACCATTGTATGTACACACACACAAAGAAGGGAGGGGTCACTCTCCTGCCAGATTCTGACAAGTTGAGTTACCAGAAATGTTGATGACCCCTTATTTGGTAGGCAGAATAATGGCTCCCCAAAGGTGGCCATGTCCTAATTTCTGCAACCTATGAATATGTTACCTTACATGACAAAAGGGAATTTTAAGATGTGATTAAGGACCTTGAGATGGGAAGAGTAACCTGGATTGTTCAGTTGGTTCCAATCTAATCACATGAAACTTTGAAAGCAGAGAAACATTCCCATCTGTAGCTGGTGCAAGAAAGATGTGACTATGAAAGAATGGTCAGAGAGATGCAACATTCAATAGGTAATATGGCAGGCTTCTGGCTCACAGTCTGCAGAGACCAACAAATTCCAAGATTGGCAGGCAATATGGCAGGTTGCTGGCTCAGCTCCCAAGAACTGGATGTCAGATGATGAAGAGCCAGATGCAGGATTTAGAGTGAGCAAAATCAAGTGAACTTTGCCAGAACATCCACATATATTGGATGCAGGCCACAACTCTGAGGAAACTCCATTACAACTGATTGGTTGATCATATCAGATCACATCATGGAGTTGATTACATTATATCACAAAATGGAGGATAGCTACATCATTACACAACTGCCAAACTACATCATTACATAACTGCCAAACCACTGAGAACAATGGCCCAGCCAAGTTGACACACAACCTTAACCATCACAGAATGCAAAGAGGGTTTATTTTTCTCTCTCACTAAAGCTTATTATGTGCTTAGTAGTAATGGCAGCAGGGCAACTTGCCAGTTTTGTTTTCTCATTTGCCTTGGAGAGTGTCATGGTTTGAATTATGTCCCCCAGAAATGTGTGTATCAATTTGGCTGGGCCATGATTCCCAGAATTGTGTTGTTGGCCTCCATTTTGTGATTGTAATTTTATGTTAAAGAGGATCAGGGTGGGATTGTAATACCACCCTTACCCAGGTCACATCCCTGATCCAATGTAAAGGGAGTTCCCCTAGGGTGTGGCCTGCACCATGTTTTATCTTACAAGAGATCAGAGGAAAGGGAAGCAAGCAGAGAATTGGGGACCTCATACCACCAAGAAAGCAGTGCTAGGAGCAGAGTGCATCCTTTGGACCTGAGGTTCCTGCACAGAGAAGCTCCTAGTCCAGGGGAAGATTGATGACGACGAGGACCTTCCTCCAGAGCCAACAGCAAGAAAGCCTTCCCCTGGAATTGATGCCCTGAATTTGGACTTGAAGCCTACTAGACTGTGAGAAAATAAATTTCTCTTTGTTAAAGCCATCCACTTGTGGTATTTCTGTTAGAGCAGCACTAGATGACTAAGACAGAGAGAAACTGGGCAAAAGCCTGCAAAGCTGCTATGGGAGGATAGAGAAGGTCTGTATCAATTATCTATTACCACCATATTCCAATAACAAACAACCAAGAGATCTCAGTTCAATAAGATCTCATAAAGCAATAAGCATTTACCACACATATCTGTGGGTCCTCTGAGGATCAGCTAATGGAAGCAGGCTCAGTTGGGTCAGCTCACTGGAGAGGTTCTGCTCCATGTGTTTCTATGCTCCTTCTGGAATATACTCAGACATGATTTTCTTATGTGATGTCAGAAACTTAAAGGGGTTTGGAACTAGCCCACTATCATTTCTGCTTCTATGCCATTGGTCAAAGAAGGCACAAGGCTAATCCCAAAGTTAAGATGTGGGGAAGTACACTTCACTTGTGATGAAGCCATGGCAAAAGTATGGATACCTCAAGTGGTAAAGAATTGGGGCCGGTTATGCAATCTATCACACTAAGGGAAGACTGTTTAAAAGGGACACATGAACTGATCCTAGGAAAATGAGAATAGAGTTAGCTTGGGTTTGGGGGTGGCATTCCAGTCAAAGGAACAAAAAGTAAGAAGGCAAGAATGCATGGAAGAGCATGATGTGTTTGGAAAAATGGAATTAATTAATTGGTAATTAATGGGGGTGTGAGAGATGTAGAGAAGATGATTGAAGATAAAAGTAGACAGGATGAAGACAGACCATGAAGGGCCTTATGTATGAAACAAAGGACCGTAAATAACTTTAGAGTCATAGAAAGTCATTTAAGAGTTTTAGATTTGTCTTTCATAGAAGTTATTTTGGGAATACTATGTTAAAAAAATTGATGTGGGCCAGAAAGATAGCAGGGTGATCAGTAGAGAGAGTAGAGAGGCTATTGAAGGAGATGCCATAAGATCCTAAATTAAGGTAGTGGAGGTGGGGATGAAGAGGAGGGAAGGGCTATAAACAAGGTAGAATCCACAAGACTTGATGATTTAGTTGTAAGGATTTTAAAGAAGAGAAGTCTTCCTTCTTAAACCTTGCTATTCAGAGTCTCATCCACAGACCAGTAGCATCAACTTCACTTGGGGACCTTGATAAAAATGCAAATCTCAGACCCAATCCCAGATCTACTGAATAAGAATCTGCATTTTAACAGGATCCTCAGCAAGTCTGAAAAATACTGGTTTAAAAGGAAGGACTCCTAATTTTCTGATTTAGACAGTGTCAGGAGGCAGGGGATAGATGTTTAGTTCAGTTTGGGGGCCTGTTGAGTTCAGGTGGAGATGTCCAGTTTATAGTTCTGGGTCTCAGGATAAAGGTCAGGGACTTGAATCTGTGGATTTGGATGAGGCTACGCAGGGAAAGTGATTTAAACCCAAATAGCGAGAGTGCTGAATACTGATCCTAGATGTAAGGAGTAAGCTAAAGAATGGGAAGAATCTGCTGACAAGTAGGAGGAAAACTAGAAATGAAGTGTCATGAAAGCCCAGGGTGAAGAGAGTTTCAAGGAGGAAAAGTGATCAGCGATGTTCAAAGCCATAGAGAGATTAAGTAAAATTTTAATGAAAGGGCCTATTGGACATGGAACCTAGCAGGTTATTGGTAACATTGATGAGGCTAATTTTAGTGGAGTGATGGGTTAAGTGGCTTAGCCAAGATCACACATAATAATTAAATGGCTTATTTGGGACTCATGCCAGGGGTTCTGACTCCAAGTCAGTTGTCACCTGATATGCCCAAGGTACATATTCATTTCTAAAGAGAAATGAGTATACTGGCATCTTAGTCACTGCCTTAGGCTGGGTTATCTAGAGAAGCAAAACCAGTGAAGCATATATAGATAGAGAGAGAGAGAGATCTCAAGGAAATGGCTCACGTGGTTGTAGTGAATGGCAAATCCCAAGACTGTGGGTCAGGCAGCTGGTGTCAGGCTGGAGGTTTCTCCTGACTTATGTAGCTGCAAGGGCTGACAAATCCAAGATCAACAGGTAAAATGGCAAGCTCCTGGCCCAAATCCAAGAACTTGACATCAGATGCTGATGAGCGGAAGACGGAATCCAGAGCACAGCAAAAGTCAGCAAGCTTTGCCAGAAAGTCCACGTATACTGGAGGTAGGCCACACCTCCCCCCTACCCCAAGGAAACTCCCTGTCAACTGATTGGCTGCTCACAGCAGACCCTATCATGGAAGTGATCACATTATTATATGACTACCAAACTACACCATAACTGCCAAAAAACTGAGAACCATGGCCCAGCCAAGTTGACACATAACCTTAATGATCATGGTCACTAAAGCCTTTATGGGAGAGAGTAAAGACGTACAAGTGAATGGAGGGCTTTCATTTCATCAAAAAGTCTCTGGAGAGTTTAAGTCAAAGCTCTTGGATATCCTGATAATCCCTGGTTAAATCTGTACATTTGGGTTCCTAGATATGCAAAGCTGAGGAATCCCTTCAGCCTGGATCCCTGGTGACTCCAGCAGTCTGCAACATGCTCTGTGACATTGTCACTTTGTAATTTCCTTGCAGCCACACACACTTCAGAGGAATCTGGGGTCCTTTCTTTTGACACCACACAGCTAGAGATTTTGAATACTAACTCAGGGATAACGGAATACATAATGTTGGCCCTTATCTTTTCCATTCTCCCTTTACAAAATTTCTTCCTTTTTCCACGTGGGCAATAAATCCTGCAACTAATAAAATGTCAAATCACCATAACCTAAAGATCCCTGAAAAATCTTTTCCCCATCTTTCCAGTTAAAATACCGACACACAAAAATGAACTGTCCAAAGTTGTGGTTTCAAGTATTTTTCCAGGCAAGTGAAAAGAATGTAAAGCATGTTAACTGGTATGCATTCTTGGGAGGTGAAGTAGGACTTAATGATTTCCAGTTTATGTGGACCGTTTGGCCTGAAAGCAGAGTTCAGCTGTAACCCCTACTCCCACTGCCACCCCGACATACATTTATCTTGTTCCCTGCTCCAACAGGCTTTCATTCACAGTTGCTTAGTTTACTGGAATGTTTATTACTGAAAATGACTTTGGAGTTGATTTTCTCATATTTTTCTATTTATATAATTATATAGAAATAATTATTTTGTATTTTTTTCCAAGAGAAATCCCGTATTTTTTTTCTCTTTTTACTGACTTATTGCATTGGTTAAAACTTCTAGAATAAATTTAAATTATGATGATGACAATGGCTATATTTTCTCTTTTATCACTTACGTATACCTTCCCTGTATCCCTGTTAGGTATAGTGGCTATTTGAGATGAATGTGTAAGGATCCTTCTATTCTTGTTTACTAAGAGGGTTAGAAATATTAAATGTTATACAATACTTTTTGATCTATGATTTTTTTTTTATTAGGATTGTTGCTATATTGCCTTACTAGGTTTATTCAAATCGAACCATCCTTACATTCTTGGAATAATTTCTACTTGTTCATGAGTTATGATGCTTATGATATGGTGATTGTGACATAGCATAGTAGTTAAGAGAACATGTTTTGAAAGCAGAGGCCTGAATTTATGTCCCAGTCCGTCATTTACTACTGGTGTGATCTTAGGCAAGTGTCTTAACCTCTCTGCTTCAGTTCTGCCATTTGTATAGTGAGGATAATATTAACCCCTGCCATATAGTTATTGAAAGAATACAGTCAATTATCAAGTGAAGTGTTGGTATGATGTCTAGCACAAGGTTGGCAGTTAATAAATATTAATCAACAGTATTATTGCTAATAATTATATTTAGGGTTGTGATTAAGAGTTTGGGTTCTGTAGGCAGATTGCCTTGCCCAGCTTTATGACGTCAGGCAAGTTACTTAACCTATATGTGTCCTAGTTTACTCAGTGTTAAATGGAAATAATAATATCTACCTCTTGGGTTGTTGAAAGGAATAAATACATTAATAGATTTAAAGCACTAAGAATAGTCTTTGATGATGGCACCTAACAACAACAACCAAAACCCATTGCTGTTGAGTAGATTCCGACTCATAGTGACCCTATAAAACAGAGTAGAACTGCCCCATAGGGTTTCCAAGGAGCGGCTGCTGGATTCAGACTACTGACCTTCTGGTTAGCAGTCGATCTCTTAACCACTGCTCCACCAGGGCTCCAGTTAAGTTCCCAGTAAATGTTAATTTTTATTAAAAATGTTTGTTAGCTAGTACTTTATTTAGTATTTAAGACATCTGTATTTTAAATTATATTGGCACATTATTCTCCTTTTTTGTTTTTTAAAAAAATAACTGTCTTTCATCACAAATGAGATGCTCTGTTATTATATATCTATTTAAAACTATAAGCAAAAAAAAAAAAAAAATGAGCCCACAACCTCATTGTTCTGAGATAGTTATTGTTACCATCTTGGTGTATAACCTTCCTCCTTCTCATCTCACTCTCTCTCCCACAGATAAATACGTGTGTGTTTTGTTATATATTATACATTAAAAGGAACCCTGGTGGCCAAGTGGTTAAGAGCTCACTGCTAGCCAAAAGGTCAGCAGTTAGAATCCACCAGCTGCTCCTTGGAAACCCTCTACTCTGTCCTATAGGGTTGATATGAGTCAGAATCAACTCGAGGGCAATAGGTTTTATACATTAAAAATGTACATTTCAAGTAATTTTATATATTTATGAATACTGCATATAACCCAATTTACAGGAATAATTCACAAAATGGGATTATACTCCTCACACTGTTTTATTACCTCGTTTTAAAATTCAATAATCCATTGTGATCATCTTTTCACATCATTAAATGTTTTCTAATTCTTTTAATAGATGTATGACAGTGCATATGCTGTACCATAATTAAGCAATTTCATACAGTCAATTTTAGGGTGTTTCCAATTTACCTTGTTGTAAACCAACTATAATATATAACCAGTTGCCCTCAGGCTGGTTCTGACTCATGGCGACCTCATGTGTGTGTCAGAGTAGAACTTCGTTCCGCACGATTTTCTGTGGTTGATTTTTTGGAAGTAGATAACCAGGCCTTTCTTCTGAGGCACCACTGGGTAGACTCCAACCACCAACCTTTTGGTTAGCAGCTGAGTATGTTAACCTTTCGCACCACTTGGGGATTCCTAAACCCATTGCCATCGAGTTGATTCCGACTCATAGTGACCCTATAGGACAGAGTAGAACTGCTCCATTGGGTTTCCAAGGAGTGGCTGGCTGGTGGATTCAAACCGCTGATTTTTTGGTTAGCAGCCGAGCTCGTAACCACTGCACCACCAGGGCTCCGTGTTAATAGTTAGGATATTAAATAGTTTCATTATTTAGGATAAATACATCTGTATTTTGTTCTACTCTATGATTTGGTTCTCTAAATGTAAATTACCTTAGGGTTATTTTGGTCTGTGTGTCTTGGTGTGCTCTCCATCTATTCCTCTTCTTCCTAACGCATCTGCTTCTAGCGCACAGTCTGGAAAGCTAAAAGGGGCAGTTCCCATGTATCTTTGCGACTAGTATTTCTGATGTGATTTAGGCTTTGTTAATCTGATGCACTTGTGTGAGACTTGACTTTGCAAGTGAGTTGGCTGGGGAAAAAGGCAGGGGACATGATATCCATCTCACTGGTGCAGGAAACAGCAAAGGCGGTATGATTTCAGATCCTGGAACTGCAGAAGCAGGTTAGCAATTTGGCACCAGCTCCCTTCCCCTAGCCGTGCAGTGTGGCTTTGCATTCCTGGAAATGCAGCCTATAGTCTTTTTTTTTCTTTTTTCCTTCAGTCTCTTAATGATTCTTTCTGTAAGTCATTTAGTCCTAGGTAATAAATTTCTTCCTGCTTAAACTAGCTAGAGCAGATACTGGATTTTTGCAACTGAATGTGACAGATACATAATGTTTCTAATTTTATTTTTACCCCAATATAAATCATTGACTAATCCATCCTCTTCCAGCTCATTTGAAATCTAATTTTTAACATATGCCCAATATTTATATATATTTGAATCCCTTCTTTTTTAAAATTGATTTTTCTCCTGTTTATTCTATTGCCAATACCACAGTTTTTTGATTATTGTAGTTTCATGGTAATCTTTAATATGTTTTTGGATAAGTGCCCCCTATTAATACATTTTATAAACCTCTTGGGCTTTTCTTCCAGATGAATGCGTTTGTCAAGTTTTAAATATATCTTCATTGAAGTTTAATTGAATTTAGGAGAGACCATACATCTTATAATATTAAATGGTCCCATCTCAAAACATATGTCTTTATTTATTCAAGCAGTTTTTATTTCTATAAGAAGAGTTTAATGTTGCTGCTGCCAATGTTGTTTATGTAGTTCTTACACATTTCTTTTTATGATATTCCAAGATATTTTGTATTTTTTGTGATTATTGAGGGTGACATAGTCTGCACTGTATATTTTAAGCAGCTTTTATCTAGAATATATTAATTTGTATACATTTGTTTTTGACTACCTACCTGTCTATAAGTTCTCATAAATTTCAGTTTCTCAGAAGCTATGAAAGTAGTCAGTCTTATCTGTAGGAGGATAGTTTCCTCCTTTCTAATATTTACACCTCATCTTGTCCAAGAGGAGCCTACTGTGTTCCATTCCGCCTCAGCTGTGATGCAGCACACACCACCCACCCTTCTGTCCATGCATCCAAAGATTCCCGTGCTTAGCATAATTTTCCCATCTCATATTTAGCCTCACGTAATATAATTTTCTCAATGGGAGACAACTCAACTTTATATTAAGAGGAGCCTCTGTTCTCTGAGTCCAGAATCTCTTCCTGATATCTATTCCTTCTGTAGTGCTGTGGCAGCCATAGAGTGGAAAAGCTATTTCTGAGTTCAACAGTCATAAGAATATAAAAGAGAATTTGTAAAGATCTGGAAGAATGATAATATCCAGAGTTAATAAGAATGAAGGGAAACAGGCACTTGTTGTTGGATAAGTGACTCCCTACGACCTTTCTGGAGGACAAATTGGAAATATGCTTCTAGATCTTTATAACGTGTGTTAACCAGAACCAGTTGCTGTTTAGTTGATTTTGACTCATGGCAACCCCATGTGTGTCAGAGTAGAACTGTGCTCCATAGGATTTTAAATGGATGATTTTTTGGAAGTAGATTGTCAGACTTTCTAAGGTACCTCTGGGTGGACTTGAACCTCCAAACTTTTGGATAGCGGCTGAGTGTGTTGACTGTTTGCACAACCCATTGTGTATATGCTTTGTTAATTAAAATTATTTGGTTGAAAGTAAAAGGAAGCACCTTGGGTTGACTTAAGCAGAAAAAAAGGGTGGGGGGGGGGAGAAGACGTTGGGCAGTTTATTATAAGAATGCAGAACAATTACCCAGAACAGGGTTGCAATTGGGCCTTAAGAAATTCTCAGAACCAGAAAATGAGAGCTGTCAAGAACTCTGGATGTCTACTTCCTGAGTCTCACGTCTCTCCTCTCTGTGCATCTGCTTCTTTTATCTGTACTTGTCTTTTGTTCATGCTTGTTCTCCTCGTCATGGGACTTGGTTCTCAGAGGTCTTGTGCGTGAATTTGACACCTAGACTATACTCTTCCAAATTCTATGTCCTTGTTCCTGGATGTGCCTCTTTGACCCCGGTGTTTAGGCTTCCTCATACAGTCACTGGTGTTCTGGGCTCTTAATTTCTGACTTCATTCCATTCATCTTCGCTTTGCTATTCTGTCTTCTCCAGTGTGTCTGATCTCAGTTTCTGGTTTTATTCCCAATGGTTTAACAATAAACTATAACTGACATCTTATCACTACATAAAGTGGCTAAAACTACTACTTTAATGTGGAGATAAGTGATTTTTATAACCTTAGATCTATTATACATTGATTCTCAAATTACAGACCCTCTTCATAATTAGGGTAAGTGTTAGAACAGAGGTTTAGTGCTGGTTTTGATGTGGGGTCTACCTGAAAGAGAAACAGGACTTGTTCAGGCATTGTTCTTGTTTGGTGCTGCCAGTCTCAGCCCTAAGATAGTGTGGACAAAGCCAGTTGGGTCTCCCAATTCAGCTTTTTTGGTTTATAATAACTGAAGTAACTCAGCTTGGGATTTTATAAAAGAATGAGTCAACCCAGATGATGGAACAAAGTATAGCACTTTAGCTAAATTACCTTAATCATCACAGTCTCTCTCGCCATATGCATATCGAGGTTGTGTCTCTATTGTCAGTTAATTCCTTATCACTAGGTTATTGCTGAAGATCACTAGGCGGCATAAAGGGTTTGTGCTTGGCTGCAAACCTAAAGGTTAGTTGTTCTAACCCACCCAACAGTACCACGAAAGATAGGCCTGACAATCTGCTTCCATTGAGATTGCAGTTAAGAAAACCCTCTAGGACAGTTCTACTCTGTAACACATGGGGTTACTATGAGTAGAAATCAACTCGACGGCACCCAACAATGGGTTTTTGGTTAGACCCTGGGCCTAGAATGATCTGTCCTGGACCCTATGTCACGTGGGATATCCCATGTTGGTTACCTCTTGATTTTAGACAAGACAATGATTTCACAGAGTTTACTGGTTTGTAACAGCTCAAGGTTCATGTTTTAAGATGCTACATATAACTGTGACTGTATGTTTTCATCAACTCTTCTTCCATTACTCTGGCTGTTTTCTGTTCTTTTTCAATATCTATAAAATGCAAAGAGGCTGGAGTTCTGTCTATTCTACAATGTTAATGGTTCTTAAAAAAAAAAAAAAACTAAAAGGTTTCCTGAATCTGTGGTGGAAGAGAGTTTAGAAACTTCTCTGGTTTTAGGCAGGGATAAGAATATCTTTCAAGTTATATGTTTCCTGGAAGACTCACCCCAGTTAATCAGAAACACTCTCTTTTTTGGTTGCTTTTTATTTATCAATATTTCACATTCCCTTGGCAGCAGGAGGTAGGGTTAAGAGCTGAGTACTTTTAACCTCGCTGGGATAAAACCGTTTTTTCTAAAAATGGAAAACTTCATTAATTAATATTAAACCAATTTATGGTTTTAATCATCATATCATTGTGTGGGCTGATATTTTAAATGTTAATATGTCTGGGGAAAGATATTTCTAAGGAGAAACAAGACAGGATACTTACGCAGTGATAACAATCTAATTTTAAGCATGCTAAAAGCAGCTGGATATAACAATTCAAAGTCATTAAAAATGTTTCTCATTCATTCATGATAGCAGTTTTCCAAAGGACCTTTAGTAGCTACCCTTGTATGTTCACTAACAGGCCATTTAGAGAAATAAACCAGCCTCCTTTCTAAAAAATGACCTCTGATTTAGCAGACACTGTCCTTTTTTTTAGCCAAGCAAGTAAAGTTTTATCATGTTGACTCTTCTGGTGTAGTTGACTTGCCAGTTATGGTTAACAGATATTTTGTATGGAAAATTAATTATTGTTTTTATTCTTTCAACTAGCGTTCTTCCCCACTGCCTGAAAATTTTAAATTTTTTCGGCTGTGGTGAACTATTCAGTACACATCTCCTAATTTTCTCCCATGTGTGTCAGTCGCTGGTGCCTATCCAAATGATGAATTCATTTGACGAAGCGCTGCCAGGGCCTTTTCTGTGGGGCTTTCCCCCATTGCTGGAGAGTTCTGTTCTTCCTGAATGCCCCTGTCTGGGAAAGATTGTCTTGGCAGGGAAGGGGGACATTGGGAAATAAGAGAGGGCAGCTGCTTTCTTGCCAAGCAGGATGAATGCCTAAGTGACTTCAGGGAAATGTGAGCAGGAGAAATGGGAAGTTCAGTTTTTAAGAAGTGTAAGTGAGCTCATTGCTTTCCTTAGATGACTTCAGTCCTATAAAGCAGAGAGATGGCTGAGAGCTTGATGTTCAAGCGAATCGATCCTCTTATTACATAGCCTCTGATACACCAATAGTAATGCATGATTCAAAGGCATGAAGATGATCGTATTGAGCAGGGAGAATTCAATGAGTCATTTCATGTATTTGTTCAGTTTATGGGACTCTGTTACTATCATATGTCACATGGCTGTCCTTCCAAACCAGCAGAGTAGTGTCCAAATGGTATGCACTGGGGACCAAACGAGTTGTTAAAATACTTCAAGGATCCTCTGAAACTTCCCTGGATCCACTAACCAAAATGCTATAATCTGGCAAGAGAGGGGCCTCCGGGACCCCTATGGATGGTGACCTTTCTAATTTGTCAGTTCCTAAGCCATATCAGTTAGTAAATATTTTGATTATCGCTCCTAATAACCAATCTTCTTTCCAATTATTCCTTTCTCTAACCCATTCGTTCATTTAACAAACACTGATTAACTACTAAATGCTAGGCACTGTTGTACATGCTGGGGAGACATTAGAGAGTAAGAGAGGCGTGCTGTCTGATCTGGGGGAGTTTCCATTCTAGTAGAGAGAACAAACAATAAACATGAACACAGAAATATGAACAGTAACTTCAAATAGTGATGAGTACTACAAAGGTAGCTTGAAGCTAACGAGATAATAGCCAAGGAGGCATTCTTTACATAGAGGGTCAAGGAAGGCCTCCCAGAGGAAGAATATTTAGCTGAGATTGAGTAAGCAGTTCTTCTGGCCTCTGTTGGGCTTGATAGCGTGTTTATGATTCAGCAGGCTGCCAGCTGGGGCTCTACTCCATGTGTTTCTCATATATTGCCAGAGGCCTAGCTAAGGCATTCATTACCATAAAGGCAGAGTTGAAGAGAGGGTAGCCCTAATGCCCACACATTTTACAAGATTCTGCCTGTGTCACATTTGCTAGCACCATTGGCCAAAGGAAGTCACATGGGTGAGTCCAGCGACCCATAGGGAAGGCAGCACAAAGTTAAATTGTGGAGGACATGGATAAAGTGAGGATTAGAGAACTGGGATCATTAACACAATCATTATTAATGTAATATATTCTTTTTTTTACTTTTCTCTTTTAGTTAAAGTATCTAAATTAAACAACAACAACTTTTTTTTTTCTCCTTTTCTCTACTAACATATTCTTGTAGTTTTGGATGCTGTATCTCAGTATCTTAAACATCTTTGAAAATATTAATTAGCATATTTTTCCTTAGATCTTCTCAGCTGTTTCCTTGGGTGTTATTATTATTTTAAAAAAATTTTTTTTTCTTTTCGTAGTTTGCTCATCTTGGTCTCTGTCATTGGTGCTGAGGCTCTTCTCTGATATCTGCTGATGCTCAGGTATCTGTTCCCTTTGGTGAAGGACTGCGTTAATTAACATACAGTGCAGCTGCCAGCTTTTACTATAGGTCTGTCCTCCAACAAGTCTCTCCCTTGAATTGGAGGGAGCAGGGTGTGTTTGGCAGGCTTTAATTTAGAGAGAAGTGATGATCAGGCAGGCAAAGGCCAAAATGAGGATAGTTTTACTCTGAGGTACCAGTATCCACATGGGCGACTCTAGTCCTATCCAGGTAAGTTATTTGTTATTAGAAAATGACCTCTAGCGTTCTGTTTAGGGTTAAATACTGGTGCCACCCATCCGTCTGCACCTTTGGGGGCCTAGGAAAGGAATGGATGGCTCAGAGGAGCAGCTGCTATACTGGCATCCTTCTGTTTCTTCTTCCCCTTCTACTCTCTGTGCACACCTGCCTCTGCCTAGCTAGAAGCTTCTCAAGGGCTTAGGCAAGAAGAATGGCTTCTGCCTTCACTGCACGCTTGTTTCTGGTGTTCTGTTATCTGTCAGAGGAACCCTGGTGGCGCGGTGGTTAAGCACTGGGCTGTCAACTGAAAGGTCGACAGTTCAAACCCACCAGCCACTCCGCAGGAGAAAGATGTGGCAGTCTGCTTCCTTAAAGATTTACAGCCTTGGAAACCCTATGGAGCAGCTCTGTACTATAGGGTCACTGTGAGTCAGAATCGACTGGATGGCAATGAGTTTGGTCTTTTTGGTTTGGGTTATCTGTCAGCACGACCCCATCTACTTTCCATCTTCCAGAAAATTTTCAAATATGTAGTCTACTGAGACCCCACGTGGTGAGGCAATGGCAAACACAGGTGCTCCCTCTCCATTTTAAAACAGGAAGCCTGTCAAAACATTTAAAATCCCACAAAAAACCCCTCCCCAATTAAGATTCCAAACCAAACCCACTGCCATCAAGTAGATTCCGACTCACTGAGACCCTATAGCACAGAGTAGAACTGCCCCATAGACTTTCCAATACTGTAAATCTTTGCTGAAGCTGACTGCCACATCTTTCTCCCTGGAGCTGCTGGTGAGTTTGAACTGCCAACCTTTCGGTTAGCAGCCGGCTCTTAACCATTGGGCTACCAGGGATCCTCCAATTAAGATTACCAAACATTAAATCCCCAAGTTAAGGAATATAAATAAATCAGTTTATATTAACATCCATTTTACGTCACTCGTAGCACTTTATTTTTGAATTTTTCCTTTACAACAAAAATAATATTAATTTTAAATATTCCTTTCAAAGAGTACACACACACAACACACACACATAAAATCCACTGTTGGTTGCCTTTTGGTATTAGCTATTCCAGGAGCAAATCGCCCAGACAGATTACAGTTTTAACATAACTTTAACTGAATACTCTTTTCCTTAGATCTGCTCTGTAGGTCTCAAAATCGTCTTTATCTAGGAAAGGCACGTGTAGATATAAGCGAGGATTTTTTTGAAATTTCTCTACTGGAAAAATACCTCAAGGAAAGTAACCCCTCTGTCCTCCACTGACCCACCCCTGTCTGCCCCCAGCAAAGAAATTTCCTGGAGATAAACTGTTCTCAAGCCAATGATTCTGCCCGAGAGATTCCAGACTCACAGCTGCTCTAGGCAAAGTGCCCACCCTGCACTGCTGGTCCACAGCCAGGACTTGTCCAGTAACACAAAGCTCTAGGTTAGTTGCCCTCATCTTCAGGATTTAAGATTTAAGACGGGTGAGCAATAATTTCATCCCTTTGCCTGAAGTTTTGGTGGGAGAATTCTCCCTTTTTCCTGGCTTGGAGAAATGCAAAGAAAATCTTGACTATACATATGCAATGTCATTGCAAATAGTTCTAAATGCATTGATAATAGCACACCCTCTTTTCAGACACTAGAAAACTTATCTCTGGCTGTATTTTGGTTTGACCATTGAATTTCAAAATGTGTATGATAACTCCCAGAACTTAAACAGAACTGGTTTTAAATTATTTTTGGAATCTGTTAACTTCAATTAACCAGTATGTACTAGATGGGGGAAAGGACATATTTTAAATCAATTAACCCTTTATATACACACTATGGAGTCTCTGGGGAGCAAACGGTTAAGCACTCAGTTACTAACCTAAAGGTAGGCAGTTTGAAGCCACTCAGAGGTTCCTTGGAAGAAAGTCCTGGCAATCAGCCTCCAAAAGGTCACAGCCATTGAAAACCCAATGGAGTGCAGTACTGCTCTGACACACATGGAGTCACTATGAGTTGGAATCAAGTCCACAGCAACTGGGTTTGTTGTTATTGTTGTTATTGTTTTGTTTTTATGCACACTGTAATTCCAACACTTCTATGGACACTCACGTACCCTAAATATCTCCCAACATTCAAACTATTTTCAATTAAATTATCTTATTAATTTATTTCAATTATTATTTTTTTAAATCTATAATAGGTATCAGGTACTGTCTTAGTTATCCAGTGCTGCTATAACAGAAATACTACAAGTGGGTGGCTTTAATGAACAGAAATTTATTTTCTCACAATGTAGGCACCTAAAAGTCTGAATTCAGGGCACGGGCTGTAGGGGAAGGCTCTCTTGTGTTGACTCTGGAGGAAGGTCCTTGTCTCTTTTCAACTGCTGTTCCTTGATGATCTTCTTGTGGCTTGGTATCTATCCCCACCCCCTCATCTCTGCTTACTTTCTCTGTGCCTAATCTGCTCTTTTTATATCTCAAAGGTGATTGGCTAAAACTTACTCTACACTGATATGCCTTTTTAACATAACGAAGAAAACCCCTTCCCAAATGGGATTATAACCACAGGTTATAGGGGTTAGTATTTACAGCACATATTTCTGGGGGACACAATTTAATCCATAACGGGTAGAGACTTTGGGATGGGGCTAAATGGCTTGGACCATGGTCTCTGGTTGTAGATACTAATATCACCAGTCCAATGGACACACCAGACACACTACTGTGCTGCAGGCATGAGCAAGGATCCAGGGGCACTGCTTATAAACTGGGACTTCTTTTTCCTACTTTCATGAGGTCAGGTAAACCAATAATCCCTTCAGCCACATACCCTGACCCCATCCTGAAGGACAGAAGGTGAGTTTAAGTCCATCTGAGAGATGAAAAATTTCATAGGAAGTAACTGAGGTCCTAAAGGGTCTGTTTTAATTATTCTATTGGACCAAGTTTACTATATCATTGTTGGTATGTACCGCCAAGTCAGTTCGCTCTCATAGTGGCCCCATGCTCAGCAAAATGAAATGTTACCCGGTCTTGCTCTATCCTAACACTTGTTGTTATGTTTGAGCCCATTGTTGCAGCCACTGTGTCAGTCTGTCTTGTTGAGGGTCTTCCTCTTTATCACTGACATTCTACTTTATGATGTCCTTTTCCGGGGATTGATTCCTCCTGATAACATAGGTGTCCTTTCTATGCAGCAGGTGTGAATACTTGAGAAAGCAATAAAGAAACTACATTTCCTATATTTTTCTCTGCACTGTGATGTGACTAAATCTGTGACTCTGATAGTAGATGTACGATACATTGAATGACCTATTTTTCCAGCTTGGGATACAAACATGTTCACAATTCTCACGTTTCCAGTTTATAATTCAAAACACTCAAATTATTCCTCTTCAGTTCTCTCCTCCTATTTCCTCAGTTGTCCAAGGGTGCCAGTCAAAGGGGACTAGCTTTACTTCCACATTCCAGAAGAGACAGGGAACTTGAAGGTCGGATCAGTGCATCAGTTGTACTATTGCAGCTGTTGCCCACAGCAATGTTGCTGTTGGAGACCTGTCCTGCACAGCCCTGATGGATGCTTGGCCACTGTTGCAGTGATGTCTTTGCTACTTCAAATCCATGACTGTGCTATGGCAAGTGTTGGTACTAGCAAACCTTTGCTTGAGCTCTCAGTTTTGGGTTCATTTTGATATATCGTTATTACTCAACAACTAAAGGGTCACTGGTTCAGAGGAGCTTCCCACTTCAGCTTCCTGCTGTTCTAAAACCAGCCTCCCCTCCCCAATCTTATTCTCCTATGTTGAGCACCAGTTACCAGTTCAAACTTCCCCTCTCTTTTGGTGAACACTTTTGCAGGGGCTTTGGCATTCTTTCTTGCTCTCAGAACTTGGTCAGAACATCACAATCCTTTCTGACAGGTTTTCCTAACTTCGAATTACAGAGGTAAGGAGTTGAGTTCCCACCAGGAAACCATAATTCCTAAAAATTAATCTATACCTTCTTCAGAGTATATCAAAGTATCTTGGGAAAAACCCGCTTTATCAAATGACAAAAAGTTTCTGCTGTACCCCAGCCATGAAACTGAATGACATCACCCTACATTTGCTTAACTAAATCAGCCAGCCAGCCAGTTGCTGTTGAGTTGATACCTACTCATGGTGACCCAATGTGTGTCAGAGTAAAACTGTGCTCCACCATGTTTTCAATGACTGATTTTTCGGAATTAGATCATCAGAACTTTCTTCCAAGGTGCCTCTGGGTGGACTTGAACCTCCAACATTTCAGTTAGTAGCTGAGCTTGTTAACTGTACCACCCAGGGACTCCATAAATTTATGAATTAAGTGTTATTATTCTCATTTTATAAATGTGGAACTTGTGGCATAGATGGATTAAGTAAATTGCTGGTATCTGGACTGGTTCCTGAGCACATGCCTTTCACTGCTCTGTCTGCTGCTAGTCTAAATAACACTTATGCTTCATTTACTAATGAATTATTGCACAGCCATTAAAATAATGTTGTAAATGTTTATACTTAAATGTCTGTATTTAAAATATAAAAATACGTTCCAAATTTATTGTTAATGGAAAACCATCAGGTTACTAAATAATGCAAGGCAATCTTTGAAAAAAGATTTAAGTGTAGAATTTAAAAGTATAGAATCTAAGTATAAAAGACCGTGTCAAAAGAGTAACGGTTTTCCTTTAGAGCTGTGATGTCTCGGATTCATCTTGTTGACAGTACTGTAACAATGAGTTTACCTATTAATGGTAAATTATGGGCAAGTGCCGGATAAATTCACTTTTACTGCAATGAGAAAAGAGATTTTTCATAAGAAAAACTGAATCTCCTCCAAAATAAAGATTTTTTTCTAAATTGGATGAGCAGATGCCTGCTTCTTTCCATAAGTCCCTTATTTAAGTGTATAAAAAATGAAAAACTGTGTTTTCACAGAGCTTAGCAAAACTGATCTAATGATAAGGAAATGCATCTGTCAAAACTAACATAAAGAAAGAATATTTTTGCTTAAAAATTAGAAGCTTATTACCAAAAATTATCTTGAAAATTATGACTGCTTGGGCAGTTCCCAGTCTTCTTTGTCTTCTTCTTAGAAATTGAATTTACTTGTGATTCTTTCCTGTCAGTGTCACTCTTCTGAATGTCTTCCTCCCTTATTTGGTCATTTTATTCTTCATTGTCTGTCACTTCTGAGAGTACGTTGGGAAATGGACTGAAATCCTTTTTTTAGATTGCCGTAACCTAAGCAACCTGAGTGATACAGGATGAGAATGACATTGACAGTCTCCTGAGAATGTGATTTCTAAGTCAAGAGGCGGTTTCAATGAGCGGCTATAAAATGCATGAGGTCACAATACTCCATGTGCTTTCTTAAGGCCCTTAAATATAATATATTCCATTATTTTAAAAACCAAGATAGCAACTGACAGATGTTGTGTTATATACAATTTTACAATACCAACAACAAAGCAAAAACAAAAAGACACAGGGGTGGGGAGGAGCAGCTCCTGATTCAACTTTGGTACAACCCAACACCTCACGGGATTTCTTGGTTTAAAGGTTTAGGGTCATGTTTTCATGGAACAGTCCAGTCAGTTGGCCTAATATTGTTTTTAAAGTTTCTGTTCTACTTCCTAGTTAGTTGAGTAGTGTCTGGGGTCTTAAAATCTTGTGAGTGGCCATCCAGTATACAACAATTGGTCTCTATTCACCCAGAGTAGCAGAGGAAGAAGGAAACCTAGGAACCGGAGGAGGAACTGGACTGCAGGTATAATTGCTTCTATGAACTACTACTTCCTTTGCCGTGAGGCCAGAAGAACTGCATGGTGCCCAGCTACCATTACTGAATGTTTAAAAAGGGAAAAATATGGAACAGAATTTGAAATTCTTATGGAATCCAGACTTACTGGACCCATTAACACTGGAGGAATTGCCCGAATCTATTGCCCTGAAATTATCTTTAAACCTTGAACCAAAACTATCCATTTAAGTCATCTTTAAACCAAGCAACAGTTTAGCTCAACTAGTAAACAGTGTTTGCCTTGAGCATTGCACTCTTTGAAAGAATTATCTGTATGAGACCAAGTTGATAACCGTAACTCCAAAGCATAGATGAGAAGTTCAGAGGGCAGTGAGTCTAATTTAATGGTGGTGGAATAATTTGGGAAGAGATAGTGGGAATGGTGACACAACATGAAGAATGTAACCAGTGTCACTGCACTGTACACGTAGAAATTGTTGGATGGGTGTATGTTTTGCTGTGTCTATTTTTGCCAAAAATAAAATAAAGTGGTTTGCCAAAATTAAAACAAAACAAAGCAAAACCAAGATAGCAACAGTGGAATCGACATGAAATCATATGTTTATTTCAGACTTGAGCAGAGCATCCATTGAAATAAGCGGAGCAGCATACTATCCACCATGGTGTCAACACTGCAAAAGAGAAAGCCAGAAAGCAGTGTTACACCAACACTTCTCATTTTCATCAAAGCTCTAAATAGTCAAGAGCACACCCAGAAAATGATAGTGTGTATCTAAGTCTAGTGTTTTCGTGGTTAGCATTTCTCTGACACAATCTTAGTTCTGCAGGTGGTTTCTTAGAGGCAAAATTCTAAATATGGATATACTTTCAAGCGGCTGTGGTTTGAAAAGAGAGTAATGATGGCCAGTTGTGTAATTAGAGGTGTGATGAAGCTTATAAGAAAAACCATCCCTGTTGAATCTCTTCGAAGTTATAATTAAGAGAGACCCAGTAAGGAAGACACGTCAAGGTTTGTTGTTGTTGTTGTTGTTAGGTGCTGTCACATCACTCTGACTGATAGCGACCCTATGTACAACAGAATGAAACACTGCCCGGTCCTGCACCATCCTCATGATGCTCAAGCTCATCATTGCAGCCACTGTGTCAATCCATTTTGTTGAGGGTCTTCCTTTCTTTCACTGACCCTCTACTTTACCAAGCATGATGTGCTTCTCCAGGGACTGGTTCCTCCAGAGAACATGGAGACCTGGCGGCAGCCCCACTGCTAGCTGGAGCCCCAAGAACTGCTCTCTGAATATATTGGAAGATTTACTTGGGAAGGACATTTGGTGCGAATGTTGAGTCTGGGTACACAGGCAGAGTGGAACACGGAGAGACTCTCATAGATAATGGAAGGGATTAAGGAATGACAGCTGTAACTGGAAACGAAATACACTGAAGTGCTCTGTCCTCAGAGTGGAACTTTCTTCACTTTGGCAATTGTGGGCGTTCCCACTCAGCTTTGGAAACCCTGTGGAGCAGTTCTACTTCCTCCTATAGAGTCTGTATGAGTGAGACTCGACGGCAATGGGTTTTTTTTGGTTTTGGTTTCCTTCAGCTTGTCTAGACCCTCCCTATGAACCACATAGGTGGAATCCATAGGTAGCCCTTCAATTAAGGACAGACTTGTATACTCACAAAACTGCAAAGGAAATCCACTCCTGCTATCTATACTAATCAAACAACTCTTTTTTTTTTTTAAATAATTATGTATGGTAAAGCAAAGATTGCCAGACATTTGTGGAGGGAAAAAAAGCATGAAAGAGAGGAGGGAAACATACAGGAAAAAACAGAAGCAATGTAAGGAAAAGAAGAGAATGTAAAAATTCAGTGATATTTTAAATGATATTTCATTCATAAAATAGAAGAAAAAGAATCATTGTATATCAAAGATATAATTATCAAATTAAAATAATTAAAAACCATTATTTCATTTGGCAAGCATAAATGTTTACATGAACACATTGTTGCAGATATTTTGTTTCTTTCTTCATGTTTGTAATCAGCCTATAGTCAAAATATCCAAATCTTTGTTGCAAAACAAATTGCAAATATTATAGATCTTGACAGCATAGAAACAGGTATTTAGCTGACTACAGGTGAGAGTTGAGGGGAGGGAAGGAACAATGGAAGAAGTATGGGAGCTCTAGTTTTTTTTGTCTTTCATAGCCCAGAATCAATGGGTAAGCTTTGTTTAAGTATATTTTTGAAAGTTATAATGGTAAATAATACAATCAAAGATACGTTAACTAACTTATCTCAGGAAATGGAGAGGGGGTGTGAGTAAGGTAGTCTAAATGCTCTAAACTGCTCATTTTTTATGAAGGGTGTTATTATATACCTTTTTAAATTGATCACTTCAGAAAGAGAGATGTATTTGCTAGAACTGCAGTGGTGATCACTAGTAGAATTGAAACCAGAAATGGGTAAAGTGATTAGAATGTAGGCTTCAACTGCGGATGAATGGGAAGACAGGAACTTTATTTGTAACAGTCTTAGTAGTTTTTTGAAAAATCATGTGTATATATTGCTTTTATAAATAAAGAACAATTATTTTAAAACAAACTAACCAAGAACATAAATTCTCAAGTTTATGAAATTATCATAATGCTGACACCAAACTCTAAACAGAGAAGAAAATGATAAACTATTTTAATTTTATGAACTTACCAACATTGATGCAAATAAAGTGTTAATAAAACAGACTGATAGTAAAGTAAAAGACTGATAAACCCAAATAAACCCAAAGAGAATATATTCCCAGAACATAAGAGTATTTCAACATTAGGAAATCAACTCATACAATTTCACATGTTAACAGATCAGTTAGGGGAAAAACCACAATTATTTCCATACACTGAAAATTCAACATTTTTTCCTTATCGATAAAATCTTATAGCAAAAGACAAATAGAAGTATACATTTTTAACATGATAAAAGTAGTCGAAACATGTATGACAAAGTTTAACTGCTTAACATATAAAGTGCTTTTACAAAGCAACAAGAAAAAAAATACTTGATAGAAAAATAACAAATCACAAAAGAAATCAATTGTCCCCTAAACATTTTTTAAAATGTTCAACCTTATCAGTACTTAAAGAAATACAAGTTTAAGCTACAAGCTAAAAATTTTTAGTGTATTATATCAACAGTGATTAAAATGCTAGCGCTCCGTATTGGTAAGGCTGAAAGAAATGGGCTGTCTCATCTGGCTGTGATATATGTACATTGATAAAATAATTCAGGAAGGTGATTTCTCAATATATAAAAAGCACTAAAAGTGTATATACCATTTGATCTAGAAATTCCATTTATAGGAGTTATGTCTAAAGAAATCACTTAAGATAGATACAAAATTTAGCAGGATTAATTATCAAAATATTGTGTTTTATAATGAAGAATAGAAATAAATCAAATGTCCAACAATAAAAAGATAGTCAAAAATTATCATAAACTCATATAATAGAATACTATTTAACCATAAAAGTGATTTGCACATGAACATATATTGATGTGGGAGATGTTTAAAATATATTAATGATAAAAGCAAGGTGTGAGCAGTATAGAGTATTATTTTGCTTTTGCTTAAAAATATTCATCTTTCTATCTGCCTGCTTATCTATCTATCATATATCTATCTATCTATTTATACATCCAACTACTTACCTACTTATCTACATACCTGAAAAAGGCTGGATGAATATTTGTCATGGTGTTAATGTTAGTTATCACTGATGTTTTCTTGATTTTGTTCATTATTTTTTTCTTTTCAAAAAAATATTTCTTTTGCAATAAAAAAATAAAATGTTAAGTTAAGGTGAAAGTATGTATATATTTTGTCTTTTGTGTTAAGTATGATAAAGATTTAATACTTTATAAAATGAAACTTACAAATCAACTAGAAAATGAACAAACCCAATGGAAAAATGAACAATAGGTGATTCCCAAAATAAAAACTATAAATGACGTATAAACGAGAAAAATTCACCTCACAAGTAATTTAAAAAAGGAAATTAAAATGAGATTCTTTTTTCTATAATGAAATAGACAAAATATTTATTTTAAAAAAAAACAGAATAAATCCCCTATAATAGCAACTATTTAACGCTGTGAGATCTCTTATACAATTTAGAGATGGGAACAATATTTCTAGAGAATGTAATGCAATACGTAACAAAAATCTTAATATTGTACATACCATTTGGCCCAGACAGTCCCTTTCTCAGTATTTCCAAACAGAAATAATTATAGATGGGTGCCAATAAAAATGACCATTACATTATTGTTTGTAATAGTGAAAATTAGAAAAAACCCAAATGTTCAAATACAAGGGATTGATTAACTAAGTTATGGCATATCCATCAAATGAATTATTAATCAGAAATTAAATTGGATTTTTAGAAGAATATTTTATGGCTTTGAACATTTATATACTGTAAAATGAAAAGAAAATATTCTTCTTCTGTCCCATCACAATACCAGGGAATGTGTTTTTTGGTACCATGCGTAATAAAAATACCCTGGCACTCTTGCCATGTTTGATATTTGACCATATAAAACAATTTGTTGGTGCCTTTCTACTACCTATTCAAGCACTTGCTAACAATGGCACTGTGAGTGTCTCTCTCCTCCCTTTTTGAATTTAGACACTGATTCTACAATGGGGGAAAAATCCTTATTTGGAAAAGAAAACAATATCGGTAAATAATGGGTCCACATTCTCGAGATACAGAACATTAGGATGAGCACCAAGGAAAAAAGGTAGCAATCTGAACATAACCTGGAAATGCAACTAAATCTACTAAAATGATAAAGATACCATCTATCTGAATTTTTTATTAACTTAAATATGACAATACCACAGTATACCTTTTTGCTATTCATTAAACAGAGTTGGAGAGGAAATTAACAGTGTAACGGGTATAGTGTGTGTTTTGAAACCACATACAAATTACAAATCACCTCCACAAAGCCATCTATGTTCAGACATTTCTTCTCTAGTGTATTGTAGCAGCACAGCATGGTGGTTGAGAACTCAACCTTTGTGGTTGGACTCCCTTGATCATAGACCAAGCTTTGCTGCTCTATGAGCTGGGGCCAGTTACAATCTGTATCTGTTGCCTTACCCGAAAAACAGGCATAATGATAGTACCTACATTACAGGGATATTGTAAGGTTTATGTTAATATATTTAAAGGCCTTAGAATATACACGGAAAACATTCACTAAATGCTAGTTGATGATATTATTATTACTATTATTATTACTATTACTCTATTGAGAGTTTTACTCATTCGTTTTCAATTTCTTTAAATACTTAATAATTTTATATGTCTTTCATAATGTTCACTCACTCACTTTATTTATCTATATTTCTGTTCTTTGCTTTGGCATCTTGAATACTAGAGTATAAGGAACACATAGACAGGGAATCCATGAGGCTGTAGTAGTCATGTGGAAGAGACAAGAAAAGTAAGGGCAGTTAACCAGCAGTGGCAGAAGGAAGCTGAGAATAGCTCAGAGTGGCAGAGGATAGAGCTGGGGATATGGAAACCTTGTTCTAAGGGGGTAACAATATACCTGGAGTACAAACCGCGTGATGCTCTGAGTATCTGTCCCAGCCCTGCTTTTCTATAAGGTAATCCTGGGTAGCTTTTTCCTATTGGCCCGCCTTCCATGTATTTCTTTTATAATAACCTTAGCACCTGAGGAAACCTAAAAGCATCTTTGTACTTTACACAGCATATGTGACAGTTTAAATATGCCGTAGATATCTACACTAAAGCTCCAGCCTTGCCGGTGGCCTTCTCCAGTCTTCAGCTTTATTGACCTCTTGGCCTTCTGTTTGGGACTCATGCTGAAACTTTATTAATCTAGCTCTTGGGAAGACCGTCTCTATTTTGAACTTAGAATCATGGCTTTAAAGCACTTCTCTAGGTCTCAATCCTAAATGTGACTTGTCTATTTATGAATCAAAGCTGTGAGTAGGAACATCCTTTCTGCTGTCGTGCTCGTGGACTCCGCTCAGGCCTGAAATGGGAGGAGGTCAGATAATAGGCAGCCCGTGATAGAGCCTGAGTAATAGGCAGCAGAATTGAATCGGAGGGGATGACAGCGGTAGATTTTTAGGAACTTGAACTGATGAACTATCGGGGGGAAGGAGAGGGCAGAGTCTAGGGCAATTTCTATTGTTTTTTTTTTTTTGTCTTGATTGCTTAGAAGGTTTATGAATAACAAATGGCAATTTTCCAGCAAAGATGGTAAGTTGTCACATTAAGGTGGCTTGGGGATTTCAAGTAGAGCTTTCCAAATGACAGCTGAAAATCTGCTTTCAAGAATTTAGACCATTTCTCCATTCTCCTAATGGCCAATTACTGGGTAGAATAGACTGCTATTTTCTCTTCCCTGTTTATTTGCTTTTCAGGAGAATTTGGCTTCATACTATACCAGGAATAAATTCATGTCATTCATGTGAGACTTAGAGAAGGATATACTGCATGGGCTTCTCTGAGAAATCTTGAGCACCAGGAATCTGAGTTCCAGAAGGTGGTGGTTGTTGCTTTGAATTATCAAAAGTAACAAGAACATAGGTTAACAAGACATGCAGAAAGTTGGTAAACAACACTATACTAATTCTACTGCCAACTGATTGGTTTCTAAAAGGAAAAAAATGTCCGAATGAACAAAAAACAGCAGCTTGAAATAACTCTAGAGTTACAAGAGTATCTTCTGTAATCCTATATTAATAAACTATAGTTTAAGTGCTTTAACAGACAATGGTAATAAAATCATTGTATGCCAGATTTGAAATGTGTGGTTTCAAAGTCTAGTACAGAAGAAAATGAGTAGTATTTTGCAGAGGGTATTTGCATATCAGTCTGAAACATTATTTTAAAAAATTATTTCTGTTAGGTGTTTATGGTATGCATGAAATAAAAGAAGAAAAACAGCTAAGGAACCAAAAAAGGGCAGAAAAGCCTGGAAAAGAGGAAGAAATAAAGATTAAAATGAAGGAAATATACCAGTAAAACTTTCAAAGACAAGGGTAAATTCATAAACCACAAAAACCTTTTTGAGAAAAACCATAGAAATAAGCAAATTAAGCTCATGACAAGTATACAAAAGGAAAAACTTCCAAAGGGGAAGGGGCACAAAGACAAAATAGGGAACTGAAAATCACCATCAGAAGACAGCCTTGCTGATTTGCCATTTCATTCCTTAAAAACACCATCAATAAAGTGTAACCACAACTCTGTAGACTATAACAAATATAAACTTATGCATTAACACATGAAAGAAATTCAACAAAAAACTAACACCTTTCTTTGGGTGGGGAGACAATGGATGGTTTTTTCTTCTTTCTGGTTTTCTGTACTTAAATTTCTTACGTGAAGATATATTACTTTCATACTGGACAGGAACTGACTATTAAAAATGAAACTTTGTATCACATTTCATATTAAAATTTAGTACAGCAGAGCCCTACGCTGCTGCCTGCTAATTCAGGAACTGAACAGATGACATCCTTTCCTGAACAATATGTAATACAAACTTTCCCCGTGAGGGAGAATAGTTATGTCTTGCTATCTGACACATTTCTTAGCCTATATTTGCAATCGGTCCATCTGCTTACAGAAGTTCTGCACTGCCTTTGTTTTTCCTGGAAAACAAACAATATGCTACTCATGTCTGCTGTTATTCTTTCCTATCTGGGTCTTGTCGGGCCTCTGGTCTTGAATCCCTCTGGCTCACAGAGTCTGAGAGGAGATTGCAATGTTTTATCTGCACACTTCAGCCTCAGACACCCACAGTTCCTTCTGCCCTTTCACACATGCGTTCCAGAATTCGGTGGATACTGGTGAAACTGGGTCTGTCGGCAGGCAGCTTGCTCCAACACAGACGCATTAGATTGTACAGCTCCAGTGGGCAATTCTCAGGGCAAGAGAGGACGTTGCCATCTCTCACGTAGTAAATGACCTCCTCGTGGGCCATCCCATAGTAGGGCTGCAGGCCGTAGGAGAAGATCTCCCACAGGACCACACCATAGGCCCACACATCAGACTCTGTGGTGTAGCGGTTATAGAAAATGGACTCAGGTGGCATCCAACGGATAGGGATAGCATCATTTTCATTAGCTTTGTAGTAGTCGGCTGAGTAGATATTCCTGGAGAGGCCAAAGTCGGCAATTTTCACTACCATGTTCTCACCCACAAGGCAGTTCCTGGTGGCTAAATCCCGGTGGACAAACTTGCGCTCTGATAGGTAAGCCATGCCAGAAGCCACTTGCCTGGCGATGCAAAGCTGCTCAGCACAGGAGAGGGGTGGGGGCCCAGGGCTGGAGACCTGTGCTGTGGACAAGTCGCTGTGGCTGAGGGTGCGCACGGTGTGCGGCGACATGCTGCGGAGGAACTCGTTGAGATCGCCGTAGGCCATGTATTCAAAGAGTAGGCACATAGGCTTCCCGACAGCACACACGCCTGGAGCCAAAATAATGTCCATTGTTAGGATGGGTTTCTAAAATGACACGATGGAAAACCAAAACCTAACCAGTTGCCAATGGGAGTCAATTCTGACTCACGGCAACTGTGCTCCATAGGGTTTTCAATGGCTGATTTTTAAGAACTAGATCCCTAGGCCTTTCCAGAAGTGCCTCTGGGTGGGTTTGAACCACCAACATTTGGGTTGGCAGCCAAGCATGTTAACTGTTTACGCCACCAAGGGATTCCACAACACGATGGAAGAAACACCCCAGAAGCAAATGGTCAGATCGGAAAATATGGGGCCTTGATTTTTGGTTGACAGTGTCATAGACAAACCCTGACCCCATTTCTTTGTCTAACCATATCCTATTTACCTTTTAAGATTCAGTTTAATTATTATTCCTTCTAGGAAACCCTAGTGGTGTAGTGGTTAAATGCTACGGCTGCTAACCATAAGGTCAGCAGTTCAAATCCACCAGATGCTCCTTGGAAACTCTATGGGACAGTTCTACTCTGTCCTATAGGGCTGCTACGAGTCGGAATTGACTCGACGGCAATGGGTTTTTTAGGATGTCTTAGTTCCAGAACCTTCCAGTATCAGATTTTCCTTCTATCATCCTTTAACATAGTACCTACCACCTTATATTTTATTTATTTTTTATTGTACTTTAGATGAAGGTTTACAGAGCAAATAGTTTCTCATTAAAGTTAGTACATATTGTTTTATGACAATGGTTAACAACCCCATGACATGTCAACACTGTCCCTTCTCAACCTTGCCACCCTATATTTTAATCATCCATTTATTTGTAGGTTTCACCCCAGTATTTTAGCACTTTGAAATTAGAGATTCTGTCTTCCTTTTTAAATTCTCCATACCTACCATGTGTCTGGCAGAGGAGTTGCTTAATAAATGTTTGATGAATGAATTTATGAATGTATGTTTGTTTTAGGTGTGTAATATAATTGCTCTGTGTTTTGGCTTACTTCTCTGAAGAACAATAATTAGAAGGATGTCATATGAAGTTTGGAAAGGATATCAAAGAAAAAGGAAACTCACAAAAAACCCGAAGATTCTTAGATGAAGTATTCAAGTTGCTGCAATGAAACATTTTGAAATTTAGGTTTTATGATGCTCATTTTAAAAAGGAAAAATGTTAATATAAATAGAGTCTTAGATTTAATTCCAGAAGGGCATTTGCAAATCTTAAAATCTTGCTATATTTGAGAGAGAAACTGGAGAACTTGGAATATGTACATCAAATGAGCAGGATTTCACATCACCATAAAAATAGATTATTAGATCTGCTACTTTTTCCCAGGAAATTAGAAAAAATTAGAAGTCTCTGTTCGAAAAGGAAAAGACATAAGGAATACCGTTATCTTGGCTTATTGTTTGGGGGTGAGTTTTTAATTCCAGGGACTTTAGCAATCAGCATATTTATATGTACTAGAGAAAAAACAAAGAAATGACAACACATTTCTTTGAGGACAAAAAAAAAAAAAACCTTTTTGAACTGAAATCATTTAATGAAATACAGAAAATATTATATGGAAAGTTCTTACTTTATGATGACTATTAACAAGTATATATATAAATATTTGTCAATTTTATATATATATATATATATATATGGCAGTTATATGTGTATATATATAAACAGTTTTATGTGTATTTATATAATTCTTTCTTTAAGAGCTCAAAATGTTTTATATATTGTAATAATTCTAACCCAGCTCTTAGTTAGGACTTCAAGGCAGAATAAACTCCTTGAGTGAAGGACTTTTTATGGACCTTTGTAACCTCAAGCCAATACTACACATGGTTCATTATAGGATTTCAATATATGTTGGATGGATTGATGGATGCATAGATGGATGCTTAGCTCGATATAAGAAAACCTCAAACCTACTCCAAGCCATGTTTTAAGTATGACCTCTTCAATAAATTATCTTATCTTGTTGTTCTACTGTTTTTTCCACTGCCTGAACAGTGAGCAAGAGTTTACAATCTTTAATGCCTCTTCCTTTTCTAAAATTCTTCAGATCTCTACATTTATACCTACTTCTATACATTTATGATTATAAAACCATTTACACTAGGATTTCCATACCAGGTAATTTATTTTTAAAATGTAATCATTTTCAGTAAGTGCCTGATATTCCTAAAGTATGAATCAAAGCAGATTTTTTTACTGGAAATGAATTTTATGGATTTTCCCAATCTCCCTTTCCCTTTTGCCATCTTTCAAAAATGCTATTAAGTTCCAAGAAACTGTCAGAGCAGTGGAATCATATCAGGAAAGATTACTGCTCATGTGTATTTGAATCAAAAAAAGACCCTGGGTTTACGGGTCATTGAAATGGATTTCATATATAGATTTAACAAATGGTCATATAAGTCTCAGGTCTTGTTGGGCAATAAAATTGAGAGAAAACTCTTAGTAGTTTAGTAGTGAGGTATAAACATGCTACCACAGACATCATAAACTTGCAAGTTAAATAGTATGTATTCGATTCAGTCTCAGGAATCCAGGATATTATAAAATAGCAGATACCTATACATGGCTTCAAACTCAACATTTTAAGAAAGAATAAAAATTATTCTCCAACAGGGAAGTATTTCTGTTTGGTGTTCATTTCAGATCACTATCAAAGACTATCTCTCTTTGGTACCTGTCTCAAGCTTTAGAACCCTATTTTCTATGCCCGAGAGATATTAAGAGAGGCATCTCAAAACCAATGTGATCACATAATAACATGCTCAATTTCACTAGCAGTTAACCAAAACCCATTGCCATTGAGTCAATTCAGACTCATAGCGACCCTACAGGACAGATTAGAACTGCCCTGCAGGGTTTCCAAGGAGCAGCTGGCAGATTCGAACTGCTAACCTTTTGGTTAGCAGCTGAGCTCTTATCCACTGCACTGCCAGGGCTCCCTCACTAGCAGTTAAACCAAAAACAAAATCAAACCCATTGCCATCGAGTCGATTCTGACTCATAGCATCCCTATAGCCAGAGAAGAACTACTCCATAGGGTTTCCAAGGAAGGCTGGTGAATTTGAACTGCTGACCTTTTGGTTAGCTGCTGTAGTTCACCATAGCTCTTCACTACCATACCACCAGGGCTCCAACCTTTTGGTTAGGGAGATGCAAATCAAAAGCACAATGAAATACTACCTCGCCCACATTATAATGGCAATGATAAAAAAAATGGAAAACAAAAGGTGTTGGCACGGTTGTGGAGAAGTTGGAACCCCCATCCTTTGCTGGTGGGAATGTAAAATGGTACAACCGCTGTGGAAAACAGTTTTGGTGGTTTCTTAAAAAGTTGAACATAGAATTTGACCCAGCAATCCCAATCCCAGAAGCGAAAGCAGGAACACAAATATAAACCTGTACATCAGTGTTCATTGAAGCACTTTTCACAATAGCCAAAAGCTGGAAACAACCAAAATGTCCATCAACAGCTGAATGGATAAACAAAATGTGGTATACACACATAATAGAATACTACTTAGTCATACAGAGAAATGGAGTCCTGATACATGCACAACATGGATGAATCTAGAAAACATCATATTGGGTAAAATAAGCAAATATATAGAAACCAAAAATTATCAGTGGTTAACAGGGTGAAAGGGTGGCTGAACGGGGCGGGGGGTTTATGCTTGGGGGCATTCAGTTTACGTTCATGGTGGTGGGATAATTTGGAAAAGGATAGGGAGAATAATGCATAATTAAAGAATGTAATCAATGTCACTAAATTGTACATGTAGAAATTATTGAGATGGCGTATGTTTTGTTTATGCATATTTTCACCACAATTAAAAAAATATGATAAAAGGGATTCAGTTTTCCTCAGTAAAGGTAGCAAAGAAAGAAAAATTGAAGTGATGAGATTAAAAATGGATTATTAATTAAGCACTGTTCTACAAGAGATGGGATAGAATGAGTGGTGTTAGGACCTTGGTGAAGGAGCTAAGCTTGGGAAAGCAGGGTCATCTCTATGATCCAGAATCACAGGAGAACATAAATAAAGAAACTGATAAATTCTGAAGTGTAAAGGAAGAGAAATTAGAAAGTGTAAAGGAAGAAAAACTGTTTTCTGATAAAATAAACACCCTCTCTTGTATTTTCATACCTAAGAGTTTCACAATGTTTGGGTTATCAAATTCTGCCATGAGGGCTGCCTCCCTCTGAAAGTCAGCTTGCATGTCTGCTGAGGCTTCTTCTTTGAGCATTTTCACCGCCACCATGGTGTAAGGTTCATAGGGAAGTAAGCCTGGAGCCCTGAGACACAAATGTGTTTAGAAAGAAAGAAGCCAAAGATTAGGAACGTTTTGCAAACACACATTTATACATAGCAACCACTCTCACAGCCTTTCCCCAGAGCCACTAAATCAAAGAAAGGTGCCAACAATAGTATCCAAATAATAAAAATCACTAGCATTATTTTCAACATAGGTTAAGTTTGACATGTGCCTTATTTATAAATTACAGGAATTCTAAAGTGCATAGATTCAATGGGATTATCATCATTCTAACCCCCTTCATCCCTGGCCAGAATTTAGTTCCTTGAAGGTAGGGTCTATAATTTATCCATTTTTATATTCCTCATAGAGCCTAAAATCATGCCTTGCCTATGTTTAGTTCTCAGTAAAAAGATATGTGAGATTTTCTTTTTCTTTTCTTTTTTAATGTAGTAACTCCATACAAGTGGCATCATAAGTGAGGGTAAGATTGTGTCCTATCCAAGGGCACTAGTCCGAAAGGGTATCTGGTGATTAAGACCCAGCCCACATTCTCTGGGCCCTGTGTTGTCTGTGGAGCTGCAACTAAGCAGAGAGGACGTTTTCTTACTTTCTTGAGCTCATCGTCTTCCTACATTTTTGGAGCACTTTTTTCCTTTTTCTGTTTTACCATTCGATGAGCATCTATTTGGTATCTACACATGTCAGGTTCTAAGTTCTTAAAGCACCAGTGCAAAGCAAACTTTAAATGAAGTGGAGAATATTGCAACAGACACTGGAAGAGGAGTACATTTGAGAATTGTTTACTGGAAACAACGCAAGAAATTACGATTAAAAATGTATGACTTAAAATTTTCACCGAAAAGGAAATATGCTTGAACTACTACCAATTGTAACTTGAACACTATAAGATGAAGATACATTTAGATTTCTTATAAATTATTTATCTTAAATGCATTAAAATATAATTCCTCCATATATGCAAACCTACTTTCCTGAAAAGAGGGAAAATTATTAAGATTAGTATAGTACACAATACAATGCAGGTTAACGGTGTGAATTAATTAATTTGAAATAACTATTATACATGGTATCTACAAATCAAGGTAGGGATCTGATATCTTTTCAGACACATTTCTTTTTTTTTTAAATTGTGCTTTAGATGAAATTTTATAAAGCAAATTAGTTTCTAATACAACAATTAATATACAAATTTTTTTGTAACATTGGTTGCAATTCCCATGATGTGTCAACACTCTCCCCTTCCACACCCCAATTCCCCATTTCCATCCTTCCGTTTTTCCTGTCCCTTCTTGCCTTCTTGTCATTGCTTTGGAGCAGGTATTGCCCTTTTGGTCTCATATACATGATTGAACTAAGAAGTACGTTCCTCACTTGTGTTATTGTTTGTTTTATAGACCTGTCTAATCTTCGGCTGAAGTGTGAACTTCGGGAGTGGCTTCAGTTCTGAGTTAAAAGGATGTCTGAGGGCCATGGTTTCGGGGTTCTTCCAGTCCTCTGTCAGATCAGTAAGTCTGGTCTTTTTGTGTGTGTGTGAATTTGAGTTTTGTTCTACATTTTTCTCCTGTTCTGTCTGGGACCATCTATTGTGATCCCTATCAGAGCGGTTGGTGGTGGTAGCCAGGCACCATCTAGTTCTGCACTCAGTCTGGTGGAGGTTGTGATAGTTCTGCTCCATTAGTCCTGTGGACTAATATTTCCCTTGTATCTTTGGTTTTCTTCATTCTCCTTTGTTCCAGATGGGATGGGACCAGTAGATATATCTTAGATGGCCACTGGCAAGCTTTTAAGACCCAGACGCTACTCACTGAAGCTGGATGTAGAACATTTTCTTTATGAACTTTGTTATGACAGTTGACCTAGATGTTCCCCAAGACCATGGTCCCCAACCCTCAGCCCCAGTAACTCAGTCCCTCAGGATGTTTCATTGTGTCTAAGAAGCTTCTATGTTTTTGCCTTGGTCAAGTTGTGCTGACTTCCCCTATATTGTGTGTTTCCTTTCCCTTCACCAAAGTTAACACTTGTCTACTACCTAGTGAGTGATTTCCCTTCCCCATCCCTCCCCTCCCTAGTAACCATCAAAGATTGGTTTTTTTCTGTGCAGACATAACATATTTCAAAGGAGATATTTTTTTACATAAAATAACTTTACCTTGCTTGAAAAACCCTTCCAAATGCTCCCTCTCCAATATCTCTCACATATTCAATGTTATTCCTTGGATACTCCAGGCTCAACAATTTGGGATTTAGAAGGAGTGGCATCCTCTGGTACATGGGGTTGGGATGAAGTCTGTCTAGCAAGAGCTCGGAAGGAAGAGTAGTGAGAGTTACAGCTGCTGATTCTCTGCAGGTAAGATCAATAGTGAGCTCAGGATCAGGTAAGAGCTTTGTACTCAATTTTAAGAGATTTGTCACTTAGGAGTAAATGAAATAAATTGTACTGAGGCCGTCAAAGGTCCTGCAATTTTAGAGCAATAAAGTATTTTGTTTGGTTTAGAGTCAAAGGCACATTTTCTCAGGAATTTTGTCACTGTCCACATTGGCAGTGGCAGTGGGGGTGACTAGGAAAACGGGGAGGAGGAATAGCTATTTTTTTCCAAATTATTGTTTAGATTTTCCCTGTTGTGAAAACTAACTTTAGGACATGTGACTCTATGCAAAAGATCACTGACATTTTGAAAGGCCATTGGGTGGGGGCTTGATTTTACAGCAGGGCAATGGATGCCATTAAGAGACTGGTACTATTACATATATTCCTCCTTCCACCCCCAATTCCAACATTTGCTATGTAGGTTTAAAAATATTGCTACATGTGATAAGCCTGGATTAGAACCGTACCTTTTCTTAAGTTTCCATTTTTTTCGTCTTCGGCAGCAATAAAGAGTAGTTATGGTGAGAAGCGCAAATATTGCAAAGCTGGACATGATGGAAATTATTACAGTCATGGAGTATGTGGGTGAGACAGAGAAGGAGGAAGAGGAGGAGGAGGGCAAATTTGGAATGTCCACACTTGGCTTTGAGGATGGCATTGGTGGGAATGCTGTAAGAAAACAATGATAATTCTTTTCACTCATTCTCAGACCTTTAAGAAATATTTTCTTCTATACAAGCAATCTGTAAACTAAATTTAATTTTTAAGGATACGTGTTTATATATCAGGTTCTCCCTAGTTACAGATCCTTAAAGTCTAATTGTAAGAATCCAGTAAAGCCCAGTTGTCAGTCAGTCCAGCTTTAAGAATCACAGGATTTTATTAAAGATGAGACTCGGAGAGAGGAAGTATTTTTTTTCCCAAGACAAGTGCAGATCCTGGGCTAGTGCACTTTACAATGCACCATATTGTTTATGACCTGACAACAGTCATAGAAATTACTAAATTATCAAACAAAATACATTATGTGATGGTACTGCAGGCTAGGGTTGACTAGAGCTGAACTTTTATACACATTTACTTTTGATTTACAAGCAGGATAAAAACAATGGAAAGAGATAAATAATGAAAATATTAGAACACAAATGAACAGAAGTTTGTTCATCTAAAAACAGAGCTCCTGTCAAACACTTATTAAAATGGCCAATGCAATATAAAAACAAGTAAAACCTGCATTACTGTTGGGAACCAAAAGATGCCATACTCATATTGCCTGTGGGGTGCAAAGCCAATTGTATATCTATTAAAATGACCTCATTACAGCAAAACCTTTGAAATCCAGAGCCTGTGTAAGGCGGAAACCTGTCAGAGAAGGAAACTCAAATATTTTCCACTAAAGTGAGCGATAGAAAAGTAGTAAGACTTAACCCTATCAAAGGTGGAAAACTTCCGAGACTTGGAAAAACAAAGCAGTCCCGTTGAGTTCTGGCTATCACAGGTTTCACTACAATTGTATTTTAAATCCTCTTAATAGACTGAGTAAAAATAAAAACATAGATACAGAGTACTTTAATAATTGACAATACTGTTTTAATAGCTATCAATGAACTTTGTACCCTAATAAGGGAGAATAAACATTCTTTTCATATATTTGTGGGTTACTGACAGAAATGATCTTATGCCAGGCCACAAGATAATTCTCAATAAATTTAAAAAGCAGAAATTATCCAGATTGACTCTTTAATGTCATAACAGAAGTAACGATAGATTAAACAAACTCAATAGGACATTAAAAGGAAAAAGAAAAAGAAAATAACTTTGATCAAAGAATAAAAATTGACCATAGTTACAGATTAGAAAATAACTTTCTAATAGTGCAAATGAGATTTGGTCAAAACTGTACTCAGTGATAAACTGATAGCTTTATCTACTTCTATTACATAAAAAAATGAAAGTGAATAAATTAAACATTTAATTCAAGACTTCGGAAAAGAAACAGTAACTACAGAAAGCAGAGGAAAATAAGTATTAAAGTTAACAGCCATATACAAGTAGAAATTAATATGTTAGAATATGCAACCAACAAACGACAGAATTGAAAAACAAGTCAATAGTTGCTCTTTTTATTTTTAAAGCAGTCTAACCGGTAGAATGTTATTATTTTTTTTTAAATAAGAAAGACACAAACATATAAAGTCAGAATGAGAAAAGCGTTCTGACAACAGATTCAAAGGTCAGTAAAAAATGAGGTAATATATAATTATGCAATTATATTTTTAAAATTATAAGAAAAGTGATAGGAACATATTAATCACCAAATTTGAGAAATTAGAAAGCCCAAATTTAACAGGAAATCAGTTTTAAAAGTCATTATAGAATTATGAATACATTCTTTCAATCTTAGAAGAGATAAAATTTCCTTATTTTAAGATATGTTGCAGTAAAACAAAAAATCTTTCAAACTCTTTTAGGGTACTATTATAATACTAATATCACAACTTGACTAAGTTAGAACAAACGAAAAGAAAACTGCATACACAGATTACAGAGCACACATTTTTAAAAAATCCTACATGAAATACTAGCAAATGGACTGCAATCCTATAGTAAGAGAATAATTATTTAACAAGAAAATATATTAATATAACACATCACATCCAAAGTCAGAAGAAAAACTTCTATCTCAGTAGATGCCTAAAGCCATCTGAAACAGGACTCTTGCAAAAGCAGAGATTACATTGGAGCACCCATATCTGACTTCTTAGTCCAGGAGTAGACACAAGGATTATGTCAAAGGCTAACCAAATAGTTTTGAAGCCTGTGAAGGCCAACTTGGTCACCACTGTGGCTCAAGCAGGCATCTGGAACCGGAAGAACATCAGCACAGCAGTAAAACATCTGTGCAGGACCAATGATAGCATGTCTTAACAAGTGTCAACAGAGAATCAGGCTTCCAAATTCCCTCTATGGCTGGTTGGAAAGCTAGTCTGACTCTCTTTGGACTAAGGTTTGGACTCGATTTCTTAATCAATCCAAGGTGGGTGGGGAGAGGTGCTTAAATTGGAGAGCTGAGCTTCCTACTAATAATGTAGGAGCAGTTACTAAAAGACAGGGAGAAGTGACTATTTTTGTATCTGGATTTTATACAGCAGTTCATACCATATATGACATGTGAGTGAACGCAATGCAATTTCTAAAAACCAGTAGACTATTCTCATTAATAAATATAAAGATGCTTTTCCTAAGGAATATCAGAAAATAGAATATAATGACATATTAAAAGAATAATCCATTAAGACTAAGTAGAGTTTATTTTAAAATGCAAGAATTGGACAGGGGCAAGATGGCGCTCTAGGCAGAAACACCACGCCGTCCCTCCACAGCAAAGATCCGAAAAACTAAGCCTAACAGAGAATCAACAATCCTGAAACCCTAGAACACCAAATGAAGAGATAAAGAACTCAGCCAAACACCAAACGGAGTGAGAATACTAAAAGAGAACGGAGAGCGAGGAGAGACTCAGGCAGAGATTCCTTACCAGCTAACGCAGCGCGGATCCACCATCTTGGATTCCTATCAGAGACCAGCAAACGGGAGAACAGCCTCGCAGAGCATCTGGTCGGAGACAGAACGACCGGTAAACTGCGGTGCGCGCTCTCCCACCACCCACCCCTCTCCGCCTCAGCTGGGGATCCCCTGCTTTCCGTGGCCAGGGTCTCTGGGCTGGGGGGTGCTGGTGCTTGGATTCCGCGCGCCTGGGCTGGCGGCTTTCTGGGAGCCGTTTGCTGGCAGCTAGCGAACCTTTCTCTGCCGCCTCCCCCTCCTTTTGCCTGGGTGCCTGGTTCCGAGTGCCGTCTCTGCTCTCTCCTGCGGGGCTGTAGGGCTGCGTGCGGGCGTGTGGCTGTTTCTGGGTCTGGGCTCCCGCGTGGGTGGGATCCCGGGGCCTTTGTTCGTTCGCCCCTCTGCTTTCCGTGGCCGGGGTCCCTGGGCGGGGGGGCGCCGGTGCTTGGGTTCCGCGCGCCCGGGCTGGGGGCTTTCTGGGAGCCGTTTGCTGGCACCTAGCGGACCTTTTTCTGCCGCCTCCCCCTCCTTTTGCCTGGGTGCCTGGGTCCGGGTGCTGTCTCTGCTCTCTCCTGCGGGGCTGTGGAGCTGCGTGCGGGCGTGTGGCTGTTTCTGGGTCTGGGCTCCCGCGTGGGTGGGATCCCGGGGCCTTTGTTCGTTCACCCCTCTGCTTTCCGTGGCCGGGGTCCCTGGGCGGGGGGGCGCCGGTGCTTGGGTTCCGCGCGCCCAGGCTGGGGGCTTTCTGGGAGCCGTTTGCTGGCACCTAGCGGACCTTTTCCTGCCGCCTCCCCCTCCTTTTGCCTGGGTGCCTGGTTCCGAGGGCCGTCTCTGCTCTCTCCTGCGAGGCTGTAGGGCTGCGTTCGGGCGTGTGGCTGTTTCCAGGTCTGGGCTCCCGCGCGGGTGGGATCCTGGGGCCTTTGTTCGTTGGCCCCTCTGCTTCCCGTGGCCACGGTCACTTAACCCCGAGACTATCGGCTTCTTGGAATTCGCGCCCCTGAGTGGGGGCTCTCTGGGTCCCATTTGTAGGCACTGACTGCTGGTGTTGCCCTTTTTTTTTTTTTTTTCCCCTCAATTTTATTTTTCTTCCTTTTTTGATTAGTTTTGTCATATTTTACCTCTTTTTCTCTTTTGTCTTTCTTCATTGCTTAATTTCTTGTCCCTCTATCTCTTCCTTCTCTTTCTGATCCCTGAATACCAGGCGATGTATGCCTCTGTACCTTCTGGCCAGGCTGAGCTGTGAAAATTGAGACCGACTCCCCCAGACCTCATAGCTGCATCGGTGCGATCCCTGGGAACTTTGCAGTTTTTTAACTTTTCTGATTTTCATTTGGTCATTCTTTCCTTTTCTTTCTCTTCCCCCTTCTGGTTTCCTCCATCCCATAGTCTCTCATCTGTACATTCCAACGACAAACTCCTCTAGCATTCTTTTATGTTTGTACGCTTTTTGCTCCTCCTCCTCTCTCCTCTCTCCCATATCCAGCTTAGCTTCACACATAACCATCTTCCCGCTGCACCCTACCTACCTGCACCGTGCACTAGACATCACATCACCAAGCGGTGCAGGCACGCCCTATTGGAACCTGCCCAGCACTGACTACCGACCGTCCTGGTGGCTGCGGTGAGTGCCACAAGCAACCCATCCCAGTGGCTCCTCCTCAACTAGATCTGCCCAGCTGTACCACAAGAAAGAAAAAAAAAAAAAAAATCTACAATCAATAAACGAGAGAAATATTTACTGAATGCCCCGAAAACAGCAAACAATATCAAAACATTTACAAAAACAAGACAAGATGGCTCCAATAGGCGTCCAAATTAAAACACCAGATAACTCTCCTGTGGAAGAAAATGCACTAGAAGTACCTGATACGGAACTCAAATCACTAATACTCGGAATTTTCCAAGAACTGAGGCAAAAAGCTGACAAACATGAGGAAAAAATAGACAAATTTATGGAAAATACAGACAAAAAATTGGAAGAATTCAGGAAGATGATGCAAGAACAAAATGCCAAAATAAATTCACAACTCGAAATTATACAAAAACAACAATTAGAAATCCAAAAGATAAACAACAAGATTTCAGAAATGGACGGTGTCATAGAAGGGCTGAGAAGTAGATTTGAAACCATGGAAGACAGGATCAGTGGAACTGAAGACAAACACTTGGATACAACTCTGTTTCAGGAAAACTCAGAAAAAAGAACAAAGAAAAATGAAGAGACCCTGAGAGTTATGTGGGACACAATTAAAAGCAAAAACTTACGAGTGATTGGCATACCAGAACAGGGGAAGAAAACAGAAAACACAGAGAGGATCATTGAGGAACTGCTGACAGAAAACTTTCCCAATATCATGAAAGATGAAAAGCTGGTCATCCAAGAAGCTCAACGAACCCCATATAGAATAGACCCCAAAAGAAAATCACCAAGACATATCATATTCACACTCGCTAAAACTAAAGACAAACAAAGAATCCTGAGAGCAGCTCGGGAAAAACAAGAAGTCACATACAGAGGAGAAACAATAAGACTAAGCTCAGATTATTCAGCAGAAACCATGCAGGCAAGAAGGCAATGGGATGACATATATAAAATCTTGAAAGAAAAAAATTGTCAGCCAAGAATAATATATCCTGCAAAACTCTCATTCAGATTTGATGGTGAAATTAGGTCATTTCCAGATAAACAGAAACTAAAGGAATATGCAAAAGTCAAACCAAACTTACAAGAATTATTAAAGGGAGTTCTTCGATCTGAGGACAAACAGCTTAAGCCCTCAGGCAGGACCTAGGACCTAGGATGCAGGTTAACATGAACCAGATACCATTCTAGGAACTGAACTACAGACGACTTTCCAAAAACAAAAGATATACAACAGGGAATCAGAGAAATCAATCAAAGGATGACAACAACATCAAAACAATGAAAGAGGGAACAAACGGCATAGGTATAGAACCTTCTAAAGGAGAAGAAGGCAAGGCGATACCAAGTAACGGTAGACTGCTTTAAAATTATAAAGATAAGGGTAAAATTCATGGTAACCACAAAAAAAGTTAACAAACCAACTCATAAAAATAAAGACGAAAAACATAAAGTCTCAACAAAAACAAAACCTACAAAAACAAAAGAAATGAACACAAAATCCACAAACAAAAGGAACTCAGCACAAGAGAGTAAGAAGAACAAAGAAAACTTCAGCATCACAAAAAAAAGCACTACAAAATGACAGCAACAAACTCACATCTATCAATAATTACACTGAACGTAAATGGACTCAATGCACCCATAAAGCGACGGAGAGTGGCAGAATGGATAAGAAAACAGGATCCATCTATTTGCTGTCTACAAGAGACACATCTTAGAAACAAAGATGTGAATTTATTAAAAATCAAAGGTTGGAAAAAAATATATCAAGCTAACAACTATCAAAAAAGAGCAGGAGTGGCAATTCTAATCTCAGATAAAATAGACTTTAAAACAAAATCTACCATAAAAGACAAAGAAGGACACTATATAATGATTAAGGGGATGATCCATCATGAAGACATAACCATAATAAATATCTATGCACCCAATGACAGGGCTCCAAAATACATAAAAAAAACTCTAACAGCACTGAAAAGAGAAATTGACAGTTCCACAATAATAGTAGGAGACTTCAACACACCACTCTCAGTAAAGGACAGAACAACTAAAAAGAAACTTAGCAAAGATACAGAAGACCTAAAGGACACAATCAGCCAACTGGACCTCATAGACATATATAGAACACTCCATCCAACCGCTGCAAAGTACACATTCTTTTCCAATGCACATGGAACGTTCTCCAGAATAGACCACATCTTAGGCCACAGAGCAATCCTCAACAAGATCCAAAATGCTGAGATAATTCACAGTATCTTCTCTGACCACAATGCCATCAAGGTAGAAATTAACACTAGAAAGAGCAAGGAAAAAAAATCAAACACATGGAAACTGAATAATAATCTGCTTACACATCAATGGGTAATAGAAGAAATCAGAGATGGAATTAAAAAATTCCTAGAATCAAATGAAAATGAAAACACATCATACCAAAACCTTTGGGACACAGCAAAGGCAGTCCTCAGAGGACAATTTATAGCAATAGATGCACATATCAAAAAAGAAGAAAGGGACAAAATCAAAACATTAACTACAGAACTCAAACAAATAGAAAGAGAACAACAAAAAAAGCCTACAACCACCGGAAGAAAGGAAATAGTAAAGATCAGAGCAGAAATCAATGAAATAGAGAACAGAAAAACAATAGAAAGAATCAACAAAACCAAAAGTTGGTTCTTTGAAAGAATCAACAAAATCGACAAACCACTGGCCAGACTGACAAAAGAAAAACAGCAGAGGGCACAAATAACCCAAATAAGAAATGAAATGGGGGACATTACAACAGACCCAACTGAAATAAAAAGGATTATAACAGAATATTATGAAAAACTATATTCCAACAAATTTGAAAACCTAGAGGAAATGGATAAATTTCTAGAAACATACGGCCTACCCAAACTACAACAAAGTGATATTGAAAATCTGAACAGACCCATAACAAGAGAAGAGATTGAAAAGGTAATAAAAAAAACTCCCAACCAAAAAAAGCCCTGGCCCAGATGGCTTCACTGGAGAATTCTACAAAACATTTACAGAAGAGCTCGTACCAGTTCTACTCAAGTTATTTCAGAGCATAGAAGAGGAAGCAACACTTCCAAATTCATTCTATGAAGCCAGCATAACGCTGATACCAAAACCAGGCAAAGACATCACAAAAAAAGAAAATTACAGACCAATATCTCTCATGAATATAGATGCAAAAATTCTGAACAAAATTTTAGCCAATAGAATTCAGTATCATATCAAAAAAATAATACACCACGACCAAGTAGGATTCATACCAGGTATGCAAGGATGGTTTAACATTAGAAAATCCATCAACGTAATCCACCATATAAATAAAAGGAAAGAAAAAAATCACATGATTATCTCAATTGATGCAGAAAAGGCATTTGACAAAGTCCAACACCCATTCCTGATAAAAGCTCTCAATAAAATAGGTATAGAAGGGAAATTTCTCAACATCATAAAGGGCATCTATGCCAAACCAACAGCCAACATCATTCTTAATGGAGAAAGGCTGAAAACATTCCCCCTGAAAACAGGAACAAGACAAGGATGCCCTTTATCACCACTCCTATTTAACATTGTGCTGGAAGTTCTCGCTAGAGCAGTAAGGCAAGAGAAAGAAATAAAGGGCATCCAAATTGGTAATGAAGAAGTTAAACTCTCCCTGTTTGCAGATGATATGATACTATACATAGAAAACCCTAAAGACTCCACGAGAAATTTACTGGAACTAATAGAAAGATTCAGCAGAGTAGCAGGATACAAGATAAACATTCAAAAATCAGTTGGATTCCTATACACCAGTAAAGAGAACGATGAAAAGGAGATCAGGAAATCAATACCATTTTCAATAGCCCCTAAAAAGATAAAATACTTGGGAATAAATCTGACCAGGAATATAAAAGACCTATACAAAGAAAACTACAAAACACTGCTGCATGAAACCCAAAGGGATCTACATAAATGGAAAAACATACCATGCTCATGGATAGGCAGACTCAACATTGTGAAAATGGCAATTCTACCTAAAGCAATTTACAAATACAATGCAATTCCGATACAAATACCAACAGCATTCTTCAAAGAGATGGAAAAACTAATTATTAACTTTATATGGAAAGGGAAGAAACCCCGAATAAGTAAAGCACTACTGAAGAAGAAGAATAAAGTTGGAGGACTCACACTACCTGACTTGAGAACCTACTATACAGCTACAGTACTCAAAACAGCCTGGTACTGGTACAACAACAGAGACATTGACCAATGGAACAGAATTGAGAACTCAGATGTAAATCCATCCACCTATGGTCACCTGATTTTTGACAAGGGCCCAAAATACATCAAATGGGGAAAAGACAGTCTTTTTAACAAATGGTGCTGGCAAAACTGGATATCCATTTGTAGAAAAATGAAACAGGACCCATACCTCACACCATATACAAAAACTACTTCAAAATGGATCAAAGACCTGAATATAAAGCCTCAAACTATAAAATTCATAGAAGAAAAAATAGGACCAACACTTCAGACCTTAATACATGGCATTAACAGGATACAAACCATAAACATCAACACAAAAAACCCAACAGATAAACTAGATAATTGGGATCTTCTAAAAATCAAACATCTATGCTCTTCAAAAGATTTCACCAAAAGAGTTAAAAGAGAACCTACAGACTGGGAAAAAATTTTTGGACAGTACAAGTCAGACAAAGGTCTAATCTCCATAATCTACAAGAAAATCCAACACCTCTACAACAAAAAGACAACCAATCCTATCAAAAAATGGGCAAAGGAAATGAACAGACACTTCACCAAGGAAGACATTCAAATGGCCAACAGACACATGAGGAAATGCTCGCGATCACTAGCCATTAGAGAAATGCAAATTAAAACCACAATGAGATACCATCACACCCCGGCATTACTGGCACGAATCAAAAACACTGGAAATAACAAATGTTGGAGGGGCTGCGGGGAGTCGGGAACTCTTTTACACTGCTGGTGGGAATGCAAAATGATACAGCCATTTTGGAAAATGATATGGCGTTTCCTCAGAAAGCTAGAAATAGACGTACCATTCGATCCAGCAATCCCACTCCTAGGAATATATCCTAGAGAAATAAGAGTCATCACTCGAATAGACATATGCACACCTATGTTCATGGCAGCATTATTCACAATAGCAAAACGATGGAAACAACCTCGATGTCCATCAACAGACGAATGGATACACAAACTATGGTACATACACACAATGGAGTACTATGCAACGAGAAAGAACAATGAATCGGTGAACCATCTCATAACATGGATGAAACTGGAGGACATCATGCTGAGTGAAATAAGTCAATCACAAAAGGACAAATATTGTATGAGACCTCTATTGTAAAAACCCATGAAAAAATTCACATGCAAAATGTAACAATCCTTGTTGGTTACCAGGGATGGGGGGGGGGGGAATACTAAATAGGTAATAGGTAAGTGGTAACTTGGGTGAGAGATGAGATAGTACATAGTACAGGGGAAACTAACACAACCTGCACAAGGAAAGGTCATGGAGGCCCTATAGACACATCCAAACCCCCCGAGGGACTGAGTTGTTGGACGGAGGGCTCTGGGGACCATGATCTCGGGGAACATCTAGCTCAATTGGCATGACACTACTTATAAAGATAATGCTCTACATTCTACCTTGGTGAGTAGTGTCTGGGGTCTTAAAAGCCTATGAGCGGCCATCTAAGATACTCCACTGATCTCATCGCTTCGGGAACAAGGGAGAACGAAGAGAACAGGATACAAGGAAAAGATTAGTCCGAAGGACTAATGGTCCACAGCTACCAAGGCCTCCACGGGACTGAGCCCAGTACAGCTGGATGGTGCCCGGCTACCACCAACGACTCCTCTGACCAGGATCACAACAGAGGGTTCTGGGCAGAGCTGGAGTAGGATGTAGAGTATAATTTTAACTCCCAAAAAAAAAAAAAAAAAAAAGAAGACCAGATATACTGGCCTAAAGAATACTAGAGAAACCTCGAGAGTGTGGCCCCCAGACACCCTTTCAGCTCAGAGGGGAAGTTACCTTCAAGGTTCGATGTTAAGCCTGGGAATGGACACCCCAGTAAAACTAAATGGGACTAACGATGTACAGGAGTCCGGTGACAAGGGCCAGAAGGCAGAGGGAGAGTAGGAAACTGATGATAAGGAACACAAATTGAATAAGGACACTGTCGATGTATTGTGAGATTGTTGACCACTGCTATAGGGCAACATTTGTAGTAACTATTAAATGGGAGGCTGTTTTGTCCTGTAAGCCTTCATCTTGGGCGAGAATGGCAGCACAATTGGAAGAGCATAGTCAATATCACTTAAATGTGTAAGTAAAAAGTTTTGAAATGGTGTTTAAATAAAATAAGAATAAATAAATAAATAAATAAATAAATAAATAAACAAATGAGACTAAAGAGGTACAATAGTCCACTGACAAGGTCCAGAAGACAGAAGGGGACAAGGAAGCCCCCTGGTGATAGGGAACATAAGGTGGAGTAAGGATATTCTTGATGTGCTGTGAGATTGTTAACCATTGTCATAGGGCAACATGTGTAGTAACTGTTAAATGAATAACTATTTTTTCTGTAAGCCTTCATCTTAAGTGAGAATAACAGCACAGTTGGAAGAGCGTAGTCAATGTCACTGAACTGTGAATGTAGAAATTTTTGAAACGGTGTATCTTTGGCCATCTGTAATTTTCATCAAAAAAAAAGGTTGAGAATTTAGAGGCTTAATACGTTGTGGGGTTGTTAACCAATGTCAAAAAACAACATGTGTACTACTATTTCATGAGAAACTATTTGCTCTGTAAGCTTTCACCTGAAGTACAATAAAATATATATTAAAAAAAAAAAAAAAATGCAAGAATTGACATAGTTTGAACAATAATTTTGTTCTCTGAATTTAAGAGTTTCTTCCTTTCAGGATAGCTTTGTTTTGTTATTTCTTGATTATTGCTTTTGATCTGTTTGCTTTTGTTTTCTCTAGAGCTACATCAGTTATCTCTTTGGATACTCTCTCTCCTTTTTATCTTTTCTCTCATCAATTTTGTCTCTTTCTCTTTTTCCTCTGAACTTCAAGGGAGTTCTATTCACTCATTTGTCCATATAGTAACACATTCATTAAATTCTACTGATGGTTAGATAACAGGAATACTGTAGTAACATGACAAGTCTGCATTTAAGTACTTAACTAAGAAACAAACTAGTAAACAGATAATTACGATAAAATATAAGAAGTGTTAAAAGAGTGGTAAGAACAGGTTGCTCTGTGAAAACCCAGGGGTAGCATGATTTCCAGCTTTAGGCACACTGGGTAGGTTTTCTAAATAACTGAGTTAAAGTTAAACATAAAGGATGAGTAGCAATAACCAGTTGAAGGTGTGATTACATTTTCAGAGAATACTCTCTTAGACATGTGTCCTGGCATATGTTCTCAGATAAAATGATCAGTTTATGACATTTGGAGTTCATTCTCTTAACTGTAGTAAAGATTTCATAAAACATTTTTTTAAGACTAAGAAATTAGTTTATTTGTACTGCTGAAATTCTTATTTAGAAGGAGTGTACTAGGCATAAATAAGATTTTTTTAAAGTGTTGTTACTGTCTAATTTAGTATAAGCCCTCTATAGGAAGCATTCAGTGAATGTTTGAACAGATGAGTGAGTGAACAATTAAAAGCCCAATCAAAGTAAACTGTGGCTGCTCATATGACAATGAACTAAAACATTTCTTTTTCATTCCTTCAACTTGAGAATAACAATTTGACAGACTTCAAGAATGATAGATTTTTAGGGTTTTCCATAATTGCTCTTATTTATAACTCTGAGTGATTCAGTTGGAACCAATAACATTCTTTCTTTTAATACTTCAAGTCTTCGTCCTTGAAATAAGCTAGTAAAATCAAGTCCTCTCTAATAGTCAGGGCACTTAGCCAAGTGCAAAGAAGATTAGGCCTGGAATATGTATCACAGGAAGTGAATAAGATTTAGGCCTTAAAACATTCAACTTGAAGGAAGTTAACTGACATGAAAGAACTTCTTAAATTTCATTCTGAAGATTTTTGCCTTCTGGTAGCTTAAAGCGCCATCTGATCCAAGTCAGTTTCTAGGACATTCTTTTCAAGCAACCTTCTTGAATTCTTTCCTAAAGGCTTTGAGATGACCTTTGTAAAAGCATTTGATTTAACAGTATAAATTTTACGGTGGAAATTAGCTGTGTTAAGAAACTATCTTCCAAAATAAAGATCTGTTGTCACAACTGAAGACCATGACTGGCTCAGTGAAGAAATAAATATTTGTTTTTAATCTACAAATAATTAGATGATTAAAAATCATGAATGCAAAAATCTAAAGGTGACATTTTAAATTTGACTTACTTTGTAGACATATAAGGGATAACATAGACTAATAAACCTGAGGTAGGAGATATTAATTGTAACATCATTCACTACTTCAATAGCCTAAACAGAAGTTATAAGCTGAGACCTCCAACAATGTTCCTTCGTGTTCTACCTGGGGCGAGTATGGTGGGAGGCCTGAGTGAGGCTGTGCATTCTGTTCTGGACATTATGAAGTATAAGTGTAAATACGCATGCATGAATCCAATTACTTACACATAAGGTTCCAAGGGCACAAGCAAAATTACTTACTTGTCAGGTTTTCTTTTATAAAATCTGAGGGGGAAAGGATAAAAATTTGTTTTAAATGAGCATCCAGATATCACATGTATTTTGTGAGAGAGTGCTAAGCAATGCAAGTTCTCTTGCACCTCTTTAATCTACAACTGGAAAACATTCTTTGCATTCAAATGTGAAAGGATTGAGTCTTTGAAATTAAACCAGCTGTTAGGGATAACAACACTGTTCCTTACCAGTGAAATTCATTAAACAACATGCAGTGATTCTGTTTTGTTTTGGGAGGTCAGCATTTTCAAACATGTGGCTTGTTTTCACATGCTTAAAAGTCTGCTTCCGTGGCTAAGAAAGAGGAGTTTATTCCTTTATTTCACTCCCATGACAAAACATGGGATGTCCTTAGCCATTTTATGACACATTCCAGAAAATGTTATAAGGTCTCATAAGACCCTTATGAAATAAGGTAAGATCTCAAGCAGCAGTCAAAAGTGCTCTGTAATTTACTTTAGAACAAATGAAATAAAATCCTTGTGCTAACCAGTGCAATTAGGATAGCATTAGGATTCTGCTATTAGGCGACTAAGAAGGCAGAATTCAAACAAAAATTTGGAAATGCTTAGAAATGTTAGCATTAGGAGCTTTAAGCTCACACCTTAGTTTTTCCAAATAGTATATTCCTCTTAACCTTCAAAGTCTTGGGGAAACTCTTTGTTACCTAAATATGGCAGTCTGGTACAGGCCATGGGGTCCCAGTGCATGCTGGGAAGCTTGTTGCATTCTGGCATGGAGAGCAGATTCATCCGAGATCTGTAGAGTCCTCTGTGGGTCTTTTCTTCTATCGCCAGCCATTCTTTTGCACAGAAGAGCTCCTTTACTGCCACGCAGTACTCTCTAAAAATTTGTACAGAGAACAAAACCTGATGTATCACGGCATGTTAAAACCAAATTTATGGTGAACCTGCATTCTATATTTTCAAAACATCATCATAGTACATTGTCTGTTCTACTCTGTCACATGGAGTCGCTATGAGTTGAAAATCCACTCGAGGGCACCTAACAATGACTATAAAATCAAATGTTGTTGTTCTTAGTTGCTGTTGAGTAGATTCTGATTCATTACAATTCCTTGTGTTACAGAGTGGAACTGCTCCATAGGGTTTTCTTGGCTGTAACATTAATGAAGCAGATCACTAGGCCTTTTCTTCCATGGTACAAATCAAATGTAAAAACTAAAAACAATGTTAAAAAATAGAATTCCAGATGAAGTTTAAAAAACCAAGTATAGAGGATTTGTAAAATTATGCTAACTTAAATAGGTCTACCCTGAATAACTTACTGAAAAATGGGTGAAGGCTATCAACAGAAAATTCAAACAAGAGACCTAAAATTGCCAAGCACAGTTAAGATTTTTATTTTTTTCTTTGTGATTTTTTTTTTTGTACATTCTGTTTTTTATACAATGGGCTTGTATGGGTTTTGTTGTCATGAAACCACAATGACTGTCACCCGAAAAAAAGGAGAAAAACATATTTGTAACCTAATTATAATTCATCTCAAACAAGTATCCATAATGTTGAGTTGATTCCAGTACATTGGGACTAGCTTAGCACCTGAGTGTCACTGTATAAGCATGATGACCATTCCAGTGGCCACCACAAATTACGTTAGTAGTGATAATGACAGTCTGATGGAATCTGTCTTCACATTCTTTTGCTGGCCACACGTTTTGTTTATTATACACCTGTTTCTTTCTAGTTAAAGGATTGTCATTACTGAGCAGTACCTCAAATAAATAATTTTAGGGAATTCAAAAAGGAACCTAAGAAACACAAATGTAAGCTAAAGGAACAGCAGCCGACAGAGACGCTATTTCTTCAAATAATTGCAAGGGCGGTTGAAAGAGAATCAGTGCTTCCTAACCTCCAGTGTGACAAATTTTTACTTTCTCTTACTTATTTTCTTCGCCATCCTCTTCTTGGCAATAGTTTTAGCTTTTCTCTCCTCCTCTTTCCCTTTCTTATTCCCTCAATTCTAGAGTCCGTAGAAAGATTTGCAGATGTCATGTCTGATCACAATACAATGTAGGTGAAGAAAGAGCAAATCATATTTTTTATCAGTGACTCCAAACCCTCAAATTCTGCAGTAAGTTGAGGAAAAGAGCACTCTGTTGTAATGATCTCAATGTAGTCCTTTTTTGCTAAATGGAGAGTACCTTAAAATTATTTCAATACGTAAATAGTTCGTAGTTATATCAAAATGGATATGAACATATGCTACGTTGGCAATTTTTTTGCGCTTTCTTCAAAAGAAAACTTAGGAAGAACAACATTTATTCAGTTTCTAATATATTCCATTGGTGTGACTTATCCTTTAATACTCTCAACTCTATTTTACAGATAAGAAAACTGAAATTTAGCCAAGATCATACATTTAGAAAGCAGTACCAGTATTCGAACTTTGTTCTGTTTGGCTCAAAAGTCAGATTGATTGCTTTGTTTTCTACCATAAGAAGTAAATGAAGGCAAAGATAATTCTATTGAACAAGGATTTATGAATTTCAATGTTTAAAGAAGATGGGGATTTTAAAGAAATATCTATTCACAACCTATTTCTCCGAAAGCAATGAGGTAAGAGTGTTAGTACTTAAATTAAAATATTGAATGGAATGTGTTGTTGTTGTTGTTATGCGCCTTTGAGTTGATTCAGACTCAGAGCTACCCTATTTACAACCGAATGAAACACTGCCCGGCCCTGCACCATCCTCACAATCGTTGTTATGCTTAAGCCCATTGTTGCAGCCACTGTGTCAATCCATCTCATTGAGGGTCTTCCTCTTTTTCGATGATCCTCCACTTTACCAAGCATGATGTCCCTCTCCAGGGACTGATCCCTCCTGACAACATGTCCGAAGTATGTGAGACTTAGTCTCGCCATGCTTGCTTCCAAGGAGCATTCTGATTGCACTTCTTCCAAGACAGATTTGTTCATTCTTTTGGCAGTCCATGGTATATTCAATATTCTTCTCCAACACCACAATTCAAAGGCATCGATTCTTCTTTGGTCTTCCTTACTCATCATCCAGCTTTCACATGCATATGAGGTGATTGAAAACACCATGGCTTGGGTCAGGCGCACTTTAGTCTTCAGGGTGATATGTTTGCTTTTCAACACTTTAAAGAGGTCTTTTGCAGCAGATTTGCCTAATGCGACGTGTCCTGACCGCTACTTCCATGAATGTTGATTGTGAATCCAAATAAAATGAAATCCTTGACAACTTTAATTTTTTTCCATTTATCATGATGTTGCTTATTGGTCCAGTTGTGAGGATTTTTTTTTCTTTATGTTGAGGTATAATCCATACTGAAGACTGTGGTCTTTGATCTTCACCAATAAGTGTTTCAAGTCCTCTTCACTTCAGCAAGCAAGGTTGTGTCATCTGCATAATACAGGCTGTTAATGAGTCTTCCTCCTATCCTGACGTCTTGTTCTTCTTGATATAGTCCAGCTACTCAGATTATTTGCTCAGTATACAGACTGAATAGGTATGGTGAAAGGATACAACCCTGATGCACACCTTTCCTGACTTTAAACCACAAAGTATCCCCTTGTTCTCTTCGAACGACTGTCTCTTGATCTATGTACAGTCTCCCATGAGCACAATTAAGTGTTCTCTGGAATTCCTATTCTTCCCAATGTTATCCATAATTTGTTATGATCCACACAGTTGAATGCCTTTGCGTAGTCAATAAAACACAGGTAAACATCTTTCTGGTATTCTCTGCTTTCAGCCAGGCTCCATCTGACATCAGCGATGATATCCCTGGTTCCACGTCCTCTTCTGAACCCAGCTTGAATTTCTGGCAGTTCCCTGTTGATATACTGCTGCAGCCGCTTTTGAATGATCTTTAGCAAAATTTTACTTGCATGTGATATTAATGATATTGTTCTATAATTTCTGCATTCAGTTGGATAATTTTTCTTGGGAATAGGCATAAATATGGATCTCTTCCAGTTGGTTGGCCAGGTAGCTGTCTTCCAAATTTCTTGGCGTAGACGAGTGAGCACTTCCAGTGCTGCATCCATTTATTGAAACATCTCAGTTGGTATCCCATCAATTCCTGGAGCCTTGTTTTTTGCCAATGCTTTCAGTGCAGCTTGGACTTCTTCCTTCAATACCTTCGGTTCCTGATCATATGCTTCCTCCTGAAATGGTTGAATGTCGATCAATTCCTTTTGGTATAATGACTCTGTGTATTCCTTCCATCTTCTTTTAATGCTTCCTGCATCATTTCATATTTTCCCCATAGACTCCTTCAATATTACAACTCGATACTTGAATTTTTTCTTAAGTTCTTTCAGCTTGAGAAATGCTGAGCATGTTCTTCCCTTTTGGTTTTCTATCTCCAGGTCTTTGCACATGTCATTAAAATACTTTGTCTTCTCAAGCCGCCCTTTGAAATCTTCTGTTCAGCTCTTTGACTTCATTGTTTCTTCCTTTTACTTTGGCTACTCAATGTTCAAGAGCAAGTTTCAGAGTGTCTTCTGACATCCAGTTTGGTTTTTTCTTTCTTTCATGTCTTTTTGATGGCCTCTTGCTTTCTTCATGTATGATGTCCTTGATGTTATTCCACAACTCGTCTGGTCTTTGGTCATTAGTGTTCAACATGTCAAACCTATTCTTGAGGTGGTCTCTAAATTCAAGTGGGATATACTGAAAGTTGTACTTTGGCTCTCGTGGACTTGTTCTAATTTTCTGCTGTTTCAACTTGAACTTGCATATGACAATTGATGGTCTGTTCCACAGTCAGCCCCTGGCCTTGTTCTGACTGGTGATATTGAGCTTTTCCATCGTCTCTTTCCACAGATGTAGTCGATTTGATTCTTGTGTATTTCATCTGGCAAGGTCTACATGTATAGTTGCCGTTTATGTTGGTGAAAAAAGGCATTTGCAATGAAGAAGTCATTGGTCTTGCAAAATTCTATCATGTGATCTCAGGCATTGTTTCTATCACCAAGGCCCTGTTTTCCAACTACTGATCCTTCTTCTTTGTTTCCAATTTTCACATTCCAATCACCGGTAATTATTAATGCATCCCGATTGCATATTTGATCCATTTCAGACTGCAGAAGTTGGTAAAAATCTTCAATTTCTTCCTCCTTTGCCTTAGTGGTTAGTTTATAAATCTGAATAATAGTTGTATTAACTGGTATTCCTTGTAAGAGTATGGATATTATCCTATCACTGACAGCGTTGTACTGCAGGACAGATCTTGAAATGTTCTTTTTGAGAATGAAAGCAACACCATTCCTCTTCAAGTTGTCATTCCTGGCATAGTAGACCATATGATTGTCCAATTCAAAATGGCTAATACCAGTCCATTTCAGCTCACTAATGCCTAGAATATTGATGTTTATGCAGTCCATTTCATTTTTGACAATTTCCAGTTTTCCTAGACTCATACTTCGTACATTCCACATTCTGATTATTAATGGATGTTTGCAACTGTTTCTTCTCATTTTGAGTCATGCCACATCAACAAATGAAGGTCCCGAAAGTTTGACTTCATCCATGTCATTAAGGTCAACTCTACTTTGAGGAGGCAGCTCTTCCCCATTCATCATTTGAGAGCCTTCCAACCTAAGGGGCTCATCTTCCAGCACTATATCAGACAATGTTCTGCTGCTATTCATAAGGCTTTCACTGGCTAGTACTTTTCAGAAGTGGACTGCTGGGTCCTTCTTCCTAGTCTGTCTTAGTCTGGAAGCTCAGCTGAAACCCATCTGCCATAGGTGACCCTGCTGGTATTTGAATACCGGTGGCCTATCTTCCAGCATCACAGCAACATGCAAGCCCTTACAGTACAACCAACTAACAGACGCGTGGTGGTAGATGGAATGTACTTACTTTAAAATAATATTCTGAAATGCTAATCATGAGTTCGTATTTATTGACAAATAATGCTGAAATAATTGAAATGTCTTTATTTTCTCTTGGCATACTTTTAATTTTGTCTTACTAATGAGGTCATATAAGTTTAGGATTTCCTTTTTTATTTGACAGAAAACAGGGATATTTATGAATATGATAATCAAGTGAATAATAACAAGAATACTGTACCTTTTATGATAGTTTCTAGAAACTCAGAGCCCTTGTATTATATAGGGTATCATTTGTGATTTACATGGTAGAATTTTATCTAATTATAGTATCTCCTATTTTGGACAAAAGCCAGCTTTTGCCTTTACTATTGTACATGACACCGCCTTCTTTTGAAAACTGTGCCTATTTGCAGACAGACATATGGAATTTGTCCATTTATTTATTTATTTACTTACCTGCAAATGGGCTTAGGAGTGGGCACTGCTCCAGGATTGCAATCTTGGAAGATGTGGTTACACAGCAGAGCCTCAGCAGCTGGCCGGCAGAGTGGGCTCACTGCTTTCAGTTCATTCCAGCCGGTGTGGACCAGTAGCTCTTGGGCCTCCTCGGGGTCAGCGTAGGAAGTGTTGAAGAAAACAAGAGCGTCTTTGGCTAGGATGGCGTTACATACCTCCCCTCTGTACTGGGCGCAGTAACCTTTGTTATCTTTCTGTGGTTTACTGAAAGAAGCAATGAACAACATTCCCAATAACATGCTATTTCTTGCCATTCGCTCTGCTTTTTTTTTTTTTCTTTTCAGTTTTCACATCTGCATCACAGAAATAGGAGAAAACTGTACCGCTAAACTGGTTGAAATGTTACATCTGAATATTGTCTTCATTTCCAGCTGCAATTACATCATCTCTAGCTACTCCAGAGGGCTATTATGAGAACCAAATACGATAATAGATGTGGAAAGCTTTGGAAACTATCAAGGACTGAATAGACTTGGGTATGTTTATTATTTACATTATAAATGTAATGTGACTATTCTTAGTTAAGCCACCTCACACGCTTCTTGCAAATAAGCTGACTCAGCAATAAGTTCATCTAAACACATATTCATCATGTCATAACAAATGACTGAGCATGATAATAATTTACTCTGATCCAAAAAGCTCCCAGCTTTATAAACAGCAAGTTTATTTACGTGTTACAATAGTTAAGTACGTGAATTTTGCAAAACGTACACACCTTTGCGACACCTTCCATACTTAGATTCTCTCACTCACACACCTTCCCAGCATTCCATTAAAGAATACAAAGAAAGCCATATTGGGAGGAGAAAGCATGGGACATGGCTCTCCGAGGCACTGACAGGCATCTTCAGCTTCTCTAGGGTCTCATCACATGTCCTGGGGAAAGTCTCCTGGTCACTCAGAACCCCAATGCCCCAATCTGTAGTTAGTAATTATTCTGAACTCAGAGGATTGCGTGTTTATGCTATAATTATATGTGGGAAAAAATCAGAAACTCTATAGCGCTAGCATAAAAATCAGATTAAAAGCTTATCTGCTATAACAACTGAAAAGGGAAGTAGGGAGAATAGAAAAAGATGCTGGTATTCTCTTCTCACGCCTAGTGCTTATCCATTTGTCCTTTTAATGGAATGCTGGAATTATAATAACAACTCATATCCTCGTCTGATGATATTTATTGATCACTTATTATGTGTAGGCACTGTGAGGGTCTTAATATATTCTTATACCTTCCATCTGATCTATATCTTTAACAATGATGGAAAACTCACATTAAGGTGTATCTTCATTTAGATTTGTACAACTGTTGTAATTTAACATTTCACTACTTTTATGTAAAGGATTTTAAAGTAAGAAAATTAAACAGAAATTTGTGGAAAGTTTTTTAAATGTTAAGAGGCCCCATATGAATTTGAAAAAAAATGATATTTTAATTACAAATCATCTTTGTCTAGCCTTTAAAGAAAATCCATTAGATACCACTAATTCTAGTAAAACCATTAACTTCCACAAAATGCAACTATAGTTTAAAATAATGTTTTGTAATATAGAATTTTCATCTAATTCATACTAGTCTTTTACTAACTAGCCAACATCATTTTTCCTGTATCGCTTTGTAGTTTGTTGGGAATTTTTAAAACAAAGTACTAGAATAAGAAAAATAAGACTCCCCTGAAAACCTGGGCAAGGTAAAGGTGAGAAAACACTCATAGAAATAGCCTATGACCCAGCCTCTTAGGGAATCCAGTTTATGATAACACTAGGAGAGTTAGAAGGAGCCCTAGTGATGCAACAGTTAAGCACTCGGCTGCTAACCGAAAGGTTGTCAACTTAAACCCACCCAGCTGCTCCATGGGAGAAAGACCTGGCAATCTGTTTCGGTGAAAACTACAGCCTAGAAAACCAATGGGGGTAGTTCTACTCTGTCACACGGGGTCACGATGAGTCAAAAATTGACTCGATGGCGCCTAACAACAAAAACAAGGAAAACTAGAAAGAAGCAAGGATGCTGTGTTTTAAGAAATGGAATAATAATAACTAATAAATAATAGCTCAAACTAGTTTATAAGATAGTCTCACATCTTGATATAATTTCTCAGTAAAAAGCCAGGATGAATAAGAGCTGGTGTGACGCTTTCACTTAGAAAAAACTGCAGCACGTAAGAGTTAAATATTTTCCCCAGTGTCTCTGAGATGGCAATCACTCAGCTGGGCTCTGCTGCCATGTGTTAACTATTAAATGGCTTGAGTCATCATTTTCCATGAGTATTTTTTAAATTTAAAACATATATGATTTTTCCTTTAATTATACAAGCAAAAAATACATTTTCAAAAAATGAAAACTATGAAAATGTAAACAAAAGAGAAAACGAACAAAAACAGCTTCAGTGACAATGAGTATCAATAACCAATTAATAATCAATCCCTCTCTCTAGATTTCTCCTGCTTCTCCTAATAAAAGTCCTAGAAAATCTTTGAAACAACTTCAATGCTGCTTAAGAGTATTGAACCTTCATTTATTTCTGAGCACTATCTATATAATTATAAAATAAAAACCTGAAAGTTTAGCAGAATAATGTTTGAATAGAAATGAGACTAATTTTTAACTTAAAATAATTTTGGTTTTTCCACCTACTAGCCTTAAGACCACTGCCTGTGGAAACCTTTTGCATGCTGGGAAAAGTCATACAAACACAAATGTTTTATGATAATTTTTTTACTAACAACTAACAACAATAATGGTTATCAATAGTTTTCAATGTCTCTATGATGCTTTTGGGAGCATTAAGGAGTTGGCTGTGGTAGCATATCTGTGCTTGAACTTTAGCTCTACAGGTGAGGGATACATAGGGAGAAAACAAAACAAAAATCAAAACCAGACTGCCTGGTCACAATTTCAGTGCTTAAACAACTGTCTTTTCCTTTTTATCTCCTCTTTTGCAGAGACTTGCAAACCACAGATTTTATTCAGTGACCAAATTTTAGAGGCAAGGCAGGGAAGCAGATGGCTGTTATGTTCCTCAACCTCCTAAACCTATCACTTAAAAAAAAAAAACAAGAATTCGCAGCAAGAACTGGGGAACGAGATGAATGCAAAGAATTTCCAGAATTTTTTGCTGTCTTCTGCTGTCTTTTGAAAGTGATGAGACCCATCCATGTCCAGCGAAAGTTGTGTTTCTCTGTGTGCCGTTTCTGGGACTGCCGATGTAGCAGAGCTCGAAGCAGCTGGTTATGTTGCTCGTTCCAGCAGTGGGGCAGAGGTCACAAGGATCTGCTCACAGCATGCTGGTTAGTTTGGAATGATCTGCCCAACTATCTCCTAAAAATGTTAGCTAATATCGGAGATGGAGCCAGTCTGTCCCTTCCCTCCTGACAAACTAAGCCTGGCTGATCTCCCTTTCTGTAAAGTTTATCTTTGTAGAGGCAACAATGAACATTTGATTCCCCAGTCTCTCTTTTAACTTCTTTTATAACAGATAACTCTCCTTGGTAAAACAGAACATTAATTTCAATACACCTTTTATTCTTTTTACACTACACCTTTTACTCTTTCCTCCTCCACTTTAAAATGTATCAATCACATTCAGTAGACATCTTTGTTATCTTCCAGTTCCTATGAGGGAGTTGCCTACTCCCTTTGAACACGTAATACTTTGTCCAAGGTCATGTCCAGATGACTAGCTGTGGCATGTTTGGGTTACGACACCTCACTTCTCCAGTCGCTACTCCACATGTTCCTTTCTTTCTCTCCCTCCAGGTGGCACATCTGATAGCTCTACTCTCATCTAGGACAGACGTCTTCCCTCATATAGCCACTGCCTCGTCCCTGGATGATGCAAATGGTTAAGTGTTTGGCTTGAACCCACCCAGAGGCACCTCGGAAGAAAGGTCCGGTGATCTGCTTCCAAAAGGTCATAGCCTTGAAAACCATATGGAGTCCAGTTTTCTGCAACACATGGGGTCGTCATGAGTTGCAACTGGTTTGTTTGTTTGTCTTACCTCCCCTTGGGGGCAAGAATATGTATAATTTGTTTTGTTTCTCTACTTTCTAATGTAGTGCTAGCAATAGAGTAGGTAGTTAAAAAATGTCAGGTATACAAGGAGGGCAGGTGAGCTGAACGGTGTGTGAATGAAAGGTGGATCTCTTCTGTTGGTGGTCTGTATTTTAATTTAACATATTCCACATTTATGCCATACATTGCTTCAGTGAGGTTCAGCTTCACTGTAGAGTCCTCAAGGGTCAGGACTCTGTCTCTTAGAACTGGGACAGTCACATAATACATCTCAATAACCATTCATTGGATAAATGAATGTATTGAGGTGTTATAAACTGCGACAAGATTGAGAATAAACCAAATTTTCCTATGCAATAAATTATTGCGTTCCAAAGAGTTAGACTCAATCAATGGCAGGGTTCTTGAACCTCTTCAGTTACTGTGCTAGCTGAATAAGGCACTTTAGGAGTAGTAGTAGTATTGAATCTGGGTTCTTGAGTTCATCTACCTGAACTCTGATTAAAGCTTTGTAGTTTGCTATGTAGTCCTGGCCCCTCTTGGTGCATCAGGCTCCTCATATGCAAAATGGGGATAATGACAGTTTTTGACCAACAGCATGGTGGAAATATTAAAATCAGCGAAAGTGGTACTCATAAACGTACCATAAAACTTAGTTCCTTTTATCATTACTCTTGTTGTTAATTATTATCCTTCTCGACTCAGTTTCTTCATCTGTCAAATTAGAGAAAAATGGTTATCATACTTCCTAGAGTTTTTATGAAAGTCAATTTTAATAATGTACTGCAAATAAAACACTAAATTGAAAAATGTTATATTACAAGGTGATGCTACCTTATCTACAGGATATAGCTATGAGAGAAGGTTTGGTGGTCAGTGCTGAGTTCCAGTTCCAACTCTCATATCCTAGCTGTATAAGTCACTTGTATGCTCTAGTTCAAAGGAACTCCTCTTTTAGTTTCTTTTCTGTAGAATAGGGATAATAAATAGTATCTGTTTTAGATTTTTTAAAGGATAAATTTAATTAATGCATGTAAATCTCCTAGCACAGTGCCTGATACATAGTAAGTTTTCAGTAGATATCTATCTTCGGGTTCATTATTGTCATCATCTTGCAAGAGTATTAAAAGTATTTAAATTATGTAGTTTCTAAAATATTAGAGCGCAACAATTTGTAGACATTCAACAAGTGGCATGTCAAACAAAAAACAAAACAAAACATTGGTATAATAACATCTTACCTCCACTCTAGTAACAGGAAAGGAAGTTCCCACAGAAAATCAAATTAAAGGGAAAAAGAAAAGAGAGTTAGTACATTTTCATCTTTTGCTTTGGAGGAGATAGTTTTGATTTAATACTTCGAATCTCTAAGTTTCTGAAAAATTCCCTGCTTCGGCTAGGAGGCCAGATGCTGCATTAATGGCCAGATTTGGAGAAGGAGATCAAGAAAATGTTGAGTCTCTCCAGAAACTGGATTCTTCTTTACATGGATATCATTTTCAAGCCAAGTCAAGCATGGGCATCATCAGCACAGGCAGCATCACAGAGCAGAATGTCCCTCTGTTAGCCACCAAGGTCCTATGCTCCAAAGAACCCCATGCTTATTAATGCTCTGCTGGGGTTGCCATGAGTCAGAACAGGTTTGTTGTTTTGTTTTGTTTTGGTCACCATCCTGGAGTCCCTGGGTGGTGCCAATGGTTAACACGCTAGGTTGGAAGTACGAGTCCACCCAGACATGCCTTGAAGAGAGGCCTGGGGATCTACTTCCAAAAAATCAGTCATTGAAAACCCTACAGAGCGTAGTTCTGCTGATACACATTGGATCGCCATTAGTTGGAGCTGAATCAATGGCAACTGGTTAGTCACCATCTTGAAAATCTTAATGATCATTAAACGAGGGGATCCACATTTTCATTTTGCACTGGGCTTCTCAAATTATGTAGCAGGTTGTGCCCACAGAGGCTCAGGATGCTGAGCGGACTGTGCCTGTCCTCTGGCGAGTCATGTGGCTCCCAGCACGAATGGCCCCACTCAGATCTCCCGAGGCATGTGAGCCTTGGAAGGGTGTGACGTGACCAGCAGTTCTGAATTACTACATCTCCTTTTTTTGTATAAGAAGTTGAAAACTTCACACTCTTTACCATATCTTTTGTGATTTACTTCCTCCCTGCCATCCTATCCCCATTATAAAAGTAAAAGGTAAGATACATGCTTTGTCTAAAACAAATTTGCCTTATTAGAATTTCCCATAATGCTGACGTTTAGCTCCTTTTGAAGACTGTAGATCCATTCAGGTGTTTTCTTTTCGTTTTAAGGATTTTTAAATGAATTCTTCCAAAAAGGAGTTAATCTTGAAATGCAGTGATTCTGTTATTTCTAGTCATTCTTTTTTTAAAAGGACTTTATTTTTAGAGCCGTATTAAGGTTTACCAAAAAAGAAAAAAAAAAAACTGTGCAGAAAGTACAGAGTTAACATATCCTCCAGCTACCCTCTGAACACTTTTTCTCCTATCATTAACACCTTGCTTTCGTGTGGTGTACTTGTTACCATGGAGCAACCAGTATTGATACATTATTATTAACTCGAGTCCACAGTCCACATTGCAGTTCATCTTGGTTTTGTACAGTCCTATGAGCTCTGACAAATGCTAATCATTCCTTTTTAAGTTTACATGGTTTGTTGACTGCAAGGGGTTTATAAACTTGAGTGTGTGACTTTTTAAAATCTTTAAGGATCGTTTATTCAGTGAGCCTGGAAATGAGGCTTAAAACCAACCTCCTTACTTCCAAAAGGAATTGATACTTATCAGGTTTTGGCAGGAAGGAAAAAAGCAGTAATATATGCTATTTATATATTCACACTCAGGTGGCATTTCCAGAAATCTTTTTCAAAATTTTGTGTTTCTTATGATAAATTCATTTGGAAATGATGCATCATTTTTTGTTTTAAAACTTTATAAATTAGATACCTTGGTAAATAACATGTAATGGACATCAAAAGAGGAAACCATTTTTCTTACTTCATTCTATTAAAATACTAATAAAGGAAAACAGCAAGAAGGAGGCAAAAATAATCAAAAGGCTATAAGAAAATCCATAATTTTTTAAGGGAATAAATGCTGCTCAGCTAGATATTTTTAGCGGAAACATAGAAGTGTAAAGTAATTGTTGTTTTGGCAAATTGTCTAAAGAGCCCTGCAGATGTTCAAAATTAAATACAACGGGAAAAGACACCCATAAAGACACATAACAATCTTATCATTTATAAAATGTGACCAAGTAATTTTTAGCAATACAAAAATAAGTCAGAAATACTCAGCCGTATTATTTGGAATATGTTTCGTTTTTAATTCTGAATCTTAAACATAGGTGCCTGAGTTATTAGGTTAACTAAAATTAGGTGCACTAGGTTTAGGCAAATTGGTCTTAGATGAACTGATTTGGGTCAAAGAGTCTATGATAAATGTACTGTATTCAGCCCAGGGAAATGCTGGTATTTTTGTTCCAATCACTTGCAGGATGAACCTTCTTATACTTATTTTACTTCTTCACCAGTACTTGGCATGCCCTCAATAGTTAAGGAAAATGATTATAGGAAACATGTAAAAACATGCACACAGCTTGACATTTTCCCTCGGAATGTCCAGAAGGGCACAATCATCCCATCCTTTGTTCTGGTTAAGTAGGCCCTGTAACCAGCTTTGGTTCTCAGCCTTCAAATAAAGGTGGAGGGCATCTCAGTAAAAATAAGAGGAACAGAAATGAATTGTTTCCCTAGATCCCCTCATCCTTGAATGATATATGTGTATATGATTACAAAATGTCTAATAGAACTTTTCTCTGTTATCTAAGAATTAGAGAAGAGGCCCAAAGCTGAGGACAGGGGATTTTTAATAGCAATGAATTCTAAAGAGAATCACAAACACTTGAGTCTGAGATCATTACAAAGTGGCTGAACTGGCCCTACTACTCCCAGTTATCAACCCAGCTTAAATTATACCCTCCTGTCCTCACCCCTGCCCCAAACCTGGCCCCAGTGTGCATAAGCGGGAGATTACAGAGAGAAAATAGAAGTCCTAAATTGTTGGCCAGTTGTAGGAGGAGTACTTTAGCTTTCCCACGGGAAGAAAGAAGAGGATTTTCCATGCCCATCCCAGTCAAAAGAGGGTGCTGTCGACAAGAAGGGGAGAGTGTCATTTCAAGCATGTTACTGTCCAGTCATACATGTGCCGGTGCCAGGTATCTGATATTCTTCTCACTGTGCCCATTTGAGCAGGCAAGGGGGCGGTGGGGCGGGGTGGGGGGGCGGCAAGATAACTGGAGAGAGACAGCAGGGCAGAGAGAGAGCACCCAGCATTGGAGCTCCCTACCATTTGGAGCAGCAGGGACATAGGGGTTTCCCATGAATCAATTGGACACTGTGGAAGGTAGCTAAGTTACCAAGAGGACTGGCCACCAGGCAAAAACACCTCAATAGTAAGATACCCCAACAAGGACTGAGATGTAGGTTTGGAGTGACAAGAGGTGAAACCAGTACAGGTTCTCTTACATCAGGAAAACATGCCATGTAGAAGCCAGGGCTCTCCCATGAGAGAGCCAGAATTGAGTTGCTTGAACCCAGAGGCATTAATAATGAGTCAGAGTGTTAAAAGCATGGACTCTGGAGCCTGCTGGGCTTAAACACTGGCTCTGCCATCACTAGCTGTGTGACCTTGGGCACCTCTATGTGGTTTAGCTCCTTCATCTGTAAAATGGGTATAATAAAAGTACCCACCTCCGTGGGTTTTTAGGATTAAATAAATTCATGTACATGAAACACTGGCAATGGGAAAGTACTTTGTAATAGTTAGCTTTATTATTCGTCAGAGAAGCAACGGCAGTCAACAGAGACAAGACTAAGATAGCTCCGATAAAGGAAAAGACATTTGCCTCCTTCCTTGTAAATCCTCCTTCCCTTCAACATACCAGAGAAACTAGAGAAGAAGAGGAGGAGAGGGGTAGGCACATAACAGCAGCAGACTAAGTTCCCTCTGTTCTCCAAGTATCTGGTGCGTTCTGGCATGTCCTGCCCTAATTTCAGCTGGTTGTGTTGTTAGTTGCCCTCGGTTCCGACTCGTGGCAATGAGCAGAGTGCGCAGAGTAGAACTGCTCTCTCCGAGTGTCTGGAACTGGCTGGCAGTGGGGAAGGTGAAGCAGATATGATTTAAATTAGATAAGAGACTAAAGTTTTAAACTAGATGAGATTGTGGTTTTTCATCTCTAAACACTGGAAATTATGGAATCTGCTTAAGAATTTGTAAGAGGGACAAGGAGATTCTACAAAGCATAATCCCCTAAGTATCCAATGAGTGGAGAAAAATAAAACCTTTTTTTTCTTCCGTGCGCATCAAGTTTAGAATGTTCAATACGTTGGTTACACACTCAATCACAGATCTGTTACGTCTCCGGTTCCTATTTAATTTAATTTGTGAGTCCTTCAAAGTTACTCTGCAACCCACAATGAACTTTTCTTTTAAGCTTTCCATACAGACTAGGGCTTTAGCCAATAATGAGCTCCAACAATTTTGCCCCTCCTCCTATGGGTCACTGTGCTTAGAGATAGACGCCAACCTCCTTATAGCAATTAGAAAGGCTGGATTTCTGTGTGATGCTTTCCTGGCTATGTTCTGAAATGAGAGCCAACAGACCCCAGAGTGACTATGCAGGAAACGTCAAGAGGTGCCCAAGATTTGCAAAATGGGCAGATTTGGAGAAGGAGATCAAGAAAATGCTGAGTCTCTCCAGAAACTGGATTCTTTACACAGATATCATTTTTCAAGCCGAGTCAAGCATGGGCATCGTCAGCCCAGGCAGCCTCACAGAGCAGAATTTCCCTCTGTTAGCGACCAAGGTCCTGTGCTACAAAGAGCCCCATGCTTATTAATGCTGTGTGCTAGGGCTGCTATGAGTCGGAATTGACTCAACGGCAATGGGTTTGGGTTTTTTTTGGTTTGGGGGTCGCTGTGAGTTTGAATCAACGCAGTGTTGCTGGACAACAGTAAAATCAATATCATAGACTTGAAAGCTTTTTCTGTTCTGGAAAAGAAAATCTAGTAGATCCCTTCTCTTTTGTTGAGATAGGTAGGTTGGACTGTAGGATTGTCATTTTGATCATCTAAGAGATATTGCCAATGCTGCCCACAAATTATAAATTTGAGGTAGAATTTAAATTTTAGTGGCTATGAACTGCAGGACAGGCCTGCAGAGATCCCTTTTCCTCCTCAAAGATCCTGAACTGGGATGCATGTTCACTTTAGATGCCAATTAAAATGACCAAAGAATATGAAATAGGATGAACAAAACTCTACATCACTGCTGAACACTGGGGAAAAGGGTGTCTTCCCACCCCAGACTTCATGGTCATTCTGCCTCTGTGCAGACAGAACAGATGGAAAGGAGATTTTGCAAATTCTTCCATAGAAAATGGTATATAATTTGGAGAAGTAAAGGCAGATTCTAATAGCAATTGAGCAGGGCACCGATTGAAATTTGAAGAGACCAAGGATACACTTACAAAAGAGTCCTCAATTTAAGATGTAAAAGGAGGATTCAATAGCATGAAGATGAACCAATGCCAAGGAGAATCCAGCCACAGTACTTGAGAAAGATAATAAGCTTAGATGGTCTTCTCTTTCAAGGATGAGGAAGTAAGGAAAAACGGAGTTAAGTTAAGGATGCATGGTAATCTCAAGAATGTTAAGTGAATCAGAGGATTCCCTAATTCACTGGGCTTCCATGTGCTTCTTACAGAAATTTCTTCAGTTAGACATTCTTTTTTGCGAGGAGATGGGGAAGAAGGGATCTAAGATCCTTGCAATTATAAATAAGTGCTTTTCTCTCAAAATTTGATTTTTTTTAAATTCTGAAAACTTCCAACAGTCACCAATATTTGTAGTATCCTCAAAATTATCTGGAAAAGTCAGTAAAGCATTGGCTATCTTTGAAAACATACAGCTACTGTGACAGAAAAAAACTGCCTGGTTGTACAAGGAACATTTGTCTTTTATGCCTAACTGCAGAACAGCTGGGAGCAATTTAGTGTGGCTACTGGCTGTTACTCATTTATTCTTTTCCCTTTTATCAAAAAAACAAAAGTAAGAAAAAAAACAAAGAACCTTTCATCAGTTTAAAGCCAGATAAAACCACCATGCAATGCCGAGGGACGGTGTCTGTTTTGTTTGTAACAACACTCACTACCTGGTAAAGGGTTCCTGTGCTCCTGCTATGTCACCACATGTCTCTGATTGTCTCCAGCATTGGGGAGAGGGGGTGTGACTATCAGACATCAGCGAGAGCGTGACACATAGTATCCATTCAATCAGCTCTATCAATTATGACACATACGTCAAAGTTTTCTTTTTTTTTTCCTGTAAATCTACGAAGTATCAACTCTTTTGAAATATAGAAAATAAACTGTGCTCCATGGGCAGGGTGGGATCCAATACTACTACCTCAGATTTCTCCTACTGCCCATTTTTGATTACGTATATTCATTTGAGTTTTCATTTAGTGACCAGAACCCCCAGAGCCCGAGGTCAGTCCAAAGAAGGACGATTGCAAAAGGTGGTGGTGTTGGTAGAATGGGGAGCGGCTTATATTACAGGAGGGATGTGACCACATTCTTGTACTCTGAGGCTGGTTCATCACAGACAGAACTTTGGACCATGCTCTCTTTCATGAAGGATCTATCAGTGCCATTGAGAATGGGAAATACAAACGTTTGTTTGTCTATTTTGATGGCCTATTTTGTGTCTATTTTGATGGCCTCTGGCTGTTCCAGGACTATGCTCATTACAGGGATAGTGGGCTGTCATGCTGGTCTCTGCCACAGGGCTGAGGGTTTTGACGACAAAGAGAAGGCATCTTGCCAAATACCCGGCAACTTGAGCCTTTCGGGGTTGTGACTGGTGGGGAAATGCAACTTCCTGGTTCATAGTGAGAGGTTCCAAAAGTTTTTCTGACTCCTTCTGACGACTAACAGCAAATGTAAATAAGTAATTTCTCAAACAATGCATAAGAATTTGGGCATGCACATGGAAGGATTTCGGGGAAATGAAGGCTGATCTTTATTTTTTGTTGTCTTTCAAACACTAGAAATATCATTAGACAAACACTAGAAATATCATTAGACATAATCCCAAGCACTAGACCAGATTTTTTTTCCATTTCTAGTTTTCCTGCTGGGATGAGTAAATAAACAGATGGAATAAAAGCTTCAAAGTGAAACACAAGGAATGTGACAAAGAGGGCTATTGACTACAGAATGCTAGGGCAGGATAAGGATGGCTGAAATATGGAAGAGAGTTTGGGGCAAGGAAGCACTGCCAGAAAGGCAAGGGGCAGTACCATGTCTGACTTGAAGCTCTGGACCTCTGGAAAGCATCACTGGAGACCAAAGAGGAGATGGGTGGAAAGCAGGAATGGAGAAAGCAGATGCCACACCCAAGCTCTGGGAGATCTAGGGACCATAAGACCATGCTTCTTTAAAATGATCCTGAATTAAAGTGGCTCCAAAGATCCCTTTCCCACCAGAGTGGCCCCTCTTCCCTGGACTATTGGTCCAGGGAACACCCCAGGGGTGGGAGGTAGTTTCCTTGGTGATGGCAGAGGGACTTTTATGAGGGATCTAGCAGGTTTAGCTGAAAAGAACAGATCCAAGAGAAAAGGAAAAATGGCAGACGTAGCATACAGGTTGACAGGTCTTACTCATTTGCATTCATGAGGCACCCTCAGTAGATATGCCTGGAGAAACTTTGGGAAAAGTAGGGGAGCTACAGGCCACCTAATAGTTGGTGAGACCCAATCGGAAAAACAGATCAGGGGTTGAACAAAAAGGTCTTGTAGCTTTTTATGAATTAGGGCAGGAAAACACTAGATATACAGCAATTTTCCAACTAATAGACATGTTTCTGAACTATCATATCCACTTTACGCCTTTTTTTAATTTTCCCCTCTCCCTCCCCCCACCTTTTTTTTGTTCTTCCAGTTTTTGACTAACATCACTCATTTCTTTACACCTGACGTTGTGCAATCCTGTGATTCTGCATATGGACAGATTTAAGTGTTGCTTGTGCTGCTCTGGCGAAAGCAAGATACCAGGTCTAAGTTTTGTGTTAAACTCTTCCTTACGCTGCCTGCTTCTCCTTCCACTCAAGTTCCTTGATGATGTATTAGGGGCTACTGCAAAAACACCCCTGTCCTGAGTATTTTTAAACCTCACTTTCAGGACCTTAGTAGTATATTCATATGTTAGTAAAACATTCAATACCACTGCTGTTGCCAGGCCAGTTAACTAAACTTAAGTCATTGCTGGTTCCAGTCTATATAACCATCGCCTCTGCTGAGGTCACTGCTGCCCATCTGCATTCAATCTCCTGCTACAGCAGATGTCAAGCCCTCTCTGCTAAACCAAAAAAACAAACCTGTTGCCGTTGAGTTGGTTCCAACTCATAGTGACCCTATAGGACAGAGTAGAACTGCCCCATATGGTTTCCAAGGAGCAGCTGGTGGATTTGAACTGCAGACCTTTTGTTTAGCAGCCATAGCATTGAACCACTGTACCACCAGGGCTCCGACATGATAATTCATATATTGCTCCCACCATCCCTACTCCCAGGCAAATTCCACTGGTGCTTTCCCTGAGATACCAAGGTTGTCATTGCTGATTGCTCCCCCCCTCAGTCTGGTCTATTCCCAACACTGATGTCTAAGACCTCTTCTTCCTGCATCCTGGGACATTGCTTTCTTATGATTCCTGTCTTATACCTTCAGGCTCTTTTCTGCCACCAGGAGATACCATTTTTCTTTTAGGGAAACACCTTCCCCATTGGCATATTTCTTTTATTAATGGTGTTGGACCAGGTTCTCATTTGTCCTAGGATAGGGACGAATGTGTGATGTTGCTGTGCCAGGTATGATGGCCATCATCCTCTGCAGTCCTTTCTGTGTCCTGGAGATCATGTTCTGGGAGGTACCTGCCTTTGTTTAGGATAGATTTGCTCACTTGATTGGATTTCTCTCCTTACTGGTCATAGCACTGCCCTCACAACCATTTTTTTCTTATGATGAGTAGACTTTGAAGGTTACCACACTAAAGTCAAGTTCCTGCCTATGCCTTCCAGCTGGGAAGAAAAACCCTGGCCAGGAAATGATCTTTGAATGACTGAATAATTACCTGAAATGAGACTCTTTTAAGCTGAAGAAGCTGAGGAACTAAAGATTGGCAAAAATTTTTCTCCTCTGCCCAGTGGGGGTGTCGGTTAAACTAGATCAGATCAGTTCATGTTCTTGAACATTTGAGTATTCATATGTAAGTGTGCTCTCTCTCTCTCTGTGTATAGATATATATGTATATAAATATATAATTTATTTAAATATTTTATTATTTATATATAGGGTTAGGCATACTATGAATAAAACATGCCTGGTATTTCATGATACAAGGTTTATTTCCATCTCTAAGAATTCCATAAATGTTCTCAGAAGACTTTGAGTCATTTAAATTTAAAAACTAAATCTTTATAACTCAACACAAATATCCTAGAAATCGATGAGTCAGCCCTTTTCCTTGAAAACTTTCAACCTAGAAGTTCTACTGTCACTTGCATTAAACAGAAAAGAGAAAAACCACAAAGGTAGATCACGTGTTCTTAGGTAAAAATGCTCTCAGGAAAGAGCCAAGCAGAAATTGGCACAGCCACGTTAAATAGCTGCCAACTTACTCTTTAAGAGCCTTGGAAAGCTTGCTTAACTGAAAGAGAGAGAGAAATGAACTTCTGGAATGTTTCCCATAGCTTAGGAAGGTGTTTGAGAATTTAGTCTATGAGGCAACAAATCAGCCAAAATCAGTGTCAAGGCTGACCTCCGGAACTGGCCTCATGGAGTAGGAAATAGTACAAAAGGAACTGAAGTAAATGTTAGAAGAAAAAGGAGATTTTCCCCAATGCACGATGTTGTGGAACAGTGCCAAATGTCCTCCTCCCCAGAGCAATGAAAACGTAAAGGGCCATCCTACCTGCTATACTGATGGTGGCTGCAGCCTTTGCAGTGCTGAATTTCTCTCCATGCTTATTGGTAGCTATGCATGTGTAGAGTCCTGGCTTGGTGATAAACAGCTGCAATCTTGAGTCAATCACTCGGTCTTTCACACTTTCCTGAATGGACCCAGAAGAAACCTGGTGGAGTAGGGGAAAACAGAAGATAGAATTAGGTCAAGGATTTCCCAATATAATGCGTCAGTACTTGAAGGGAAAAGCATTATGATTATAATCAAAAGGCATATGGTAGATTGCAAAATTTGCCACAGATTTTTCCTTCCCTCTGTCCATGTCCTTGTAGTGTGTCTTTATAACTCCTCCACTCCTTGAGTTTGGACTGCCCTTGTGACATGTTTTGGAATGACACAGAGACTTGAAAAGTTCTTACCCATTTGGGTTTGCTTTCATCCTCCTCTTGGAGCCTGTGACCTCCTGTGAACAAGCCAGAGCTAGCCTGCTGAAGGATGAGATGCACACGTCTCCAATGCCCCAGCTGGGAGCCAGCAACAACCACCAGACATATGAGTGAGGCCTAGACCAACCAGTACCCACTCAACCTGCCAGTCACAGTACTTAGACCAGCCCAAGTCAGGAAAGCCTGGCCCAAATCAGCAAAACCACCCTGTTGACTCACAGGCTTGTGAGCATTAATAAATGGTTGTTGTTTTAAGCTACTAAGCTTTGGGGTGGTTTGTGATACAGCAATAATAACTAATGCATGACATAAAAGATCTAGGGTGTAGATCCTCCAAGATGTGACCTCTGTGTCCTGATGATAGGGATGGTCAAATATAAGAGGTTGCAGACTTCTGGACCTATTTTCTTCACTCCTGTTCAATTCTCCATAAATGCATATCGAATAGATGGATGGTTACCATGAAAAACGGTTGTGAAGCCAAGTCTGTCTTTAAGGCTTGACATAGATAATGCTGTACTACTTAAACCAGAAAGTCAAATGTCCTTGAAGAGCTAGGATTTCTATACAATATTAGCACGTAATTGACAGGTTAATTTATATAAGTGCCTATTTATTAGTCATCAGCATTCCAACTGTGGTAAAGATAGCTGTCCAGCACATTTTATGTTACAGAGTTAGAATTTGAGCCCATCTGACACCAAAGCCTACGCCTTTAATTACTCTGTTATACTGCCTTCCCTAGTCGTAGAAGAGAGAACAAATGCAGTGTCATTAGGAAACAAAAATAGTAACAACAATAATAAAAAAAAGTTGCCATCAGTCAATTCCAACTTATGGCAACCCCATATGTCTCAGAGTAGAACTGTGCTCCATAGGATTTTCAATGGCTGAGTTTTCAGAAGTAGATCACCAGACCTTTCTTCTGAGGTACCTCTAGGTGGACTCAAACCTCCAACCTTTCAGTTAGCAGCCAAGCAAGTTTAACTGTTTGCACTACCCAGGCATTCTAGTAACAACAATAACCTCAACAAATCAACCAACCATGAACAAAATAGAAGCCTCACTTAAATGTCATTGTCAAAGTGGTGAGTTTTTTTTTTTTATGTTGAATCTTTTTTTCATTATTTTCTTGAGCACTATACCATCTTCTCAATAATTATTCTTTAATTATCACTGATTATATAAGGAAAGATGATGCCAACTTGAGGGAAACTTGAGTAAAGTGACAATCAGGAAATCAACCTATGGTAGCCCTTGACCTTATCTTTTAGAACTAGAGATATCTGGTACATCTGTGGCCTGCTTTTGGTTGCCTTGAAATATATTCCTCTGTCCAGTAGTAAGGAATAAGGCTGGGAATGAGAAATTGGAGCCAGTTATTTTACTGTTTTGCTTAAGGTAGGATTTGCATGGTTCGACTATCAAGGGGAAGGGAAGCCCTCAGGTGAGACCAGCTTTCTTCCTACTGCTGCCAGCTAGTTAGTTGGCTGTCCCTGATACCAAGCACACTCTATAGCAATTAGGCAGTAAAGCTCATCCAATTAGCTTCTTTGTCTTCTCTACCTTTGCTACTAGTATCAATCCTTATGATAAAAACTGGCTTAGGTAAGCATCAATTTAACTGGGAAACTTCCCAGGTCAGATCAAGTATTGTGGCATTTCCCTAGATATGCAACCTGGACTCTATGAGAAATTGAAAAAGCAGAGAGAAAAATATCTTTATGAGACATACTCAGTTGGGAAATTTGAATTGAATCCCTGATCATCATACTTATCAGAAGTGCAACTTCTTATGGACATGAGTGTCCAAGTTAGATCAAAAGGACTAAGCAGTTGAAATACAATTTTGGATTCTTCCTGAATTTTAATACAAAACAAAAATAAGAAAAAAAGCCAAAGACCCTAAACCTCTATGCTCAATCAACATGATTTATGCTAGGAATACATTTTGTTTATAAATGCAATCTCTTTCCAGTTTACATAAGTGAAATCTGCAGAAAAGTTACTTTCCTCCATTGCAAAGTTGTTCTCCTCCTTTAAGGAGGAGGTCTGTACAATGCCTTGGAGACAACTTAGAAACAAGTAATCCCCCAAATGCTGACTAATTTCCCTCTACTTTCACATTCACACCTAAGAAAGTCATTCCTAAACACCTTCCCAAGGTCACTGAAAATACCCCTGGTCTGAGAAGAGATTTTTGTACTGCGAGAGCGCTCTTCTCCTGGACTTCATCCAGGTGATGAAATCGTTCCCTGAACAGACCCACAAGTCACTGGGCTCATGGCTTGATTATGATGTGCTCCTAAATGCTTTTCCTCCTGCTTCCAGAGGCCGATGCCTGATTCAGTTTGTGACTCATGCACAGCAGGCCTTGTTAGTCATAGTTTGAATTTGTTTTTCTTTCTTCATGGATCATCCTGCCCAACAGCTTAGTATTTTTGATGACCTAAAAATAAAAACAACCCCTGTGCCCTCCATTCTGATCTTTTGCCCCTTGGGTTTGAGAGATCAAACAGACGAGTTCTGATTATTACTGAGTTTTTACCAAGGTGTCCCTAGGCAAAACAGAGTACTTAAGTGAGGTGACTATATCTCGTACTTACAGTAAATACACTATTTTCTCTAAGTCACCCAGGCATGCTGACCTGAAGGAGCTGGATAAAGAGCTCTCTGCTTTGTGTGTGGCTTTCTGTTGTTCTGAGATAGTGATCTCAGAAAGAGTCAGTAGAACAGGAAGCTGTATCAAATAGCTTCATAATTCCCACCTGAGAGAAAGTATGTAAAAGCTCTTTGAAGAAGGCCAAGTAGCACAGAACTGTGGAATATTTTTTATGTATCATTAACACATTTAATGCAAGGAGCCCTGGTAGCACAATGGTTAAGCGCTCAGCTGCTCACTGAAAGGTCAGCAGTTCGAACCCACCAGCAGCTCCTTGGGAGAAAAGACCTGGTGATCTGCTCCTATAAAGATTACAGCCTAGGAAACCCTATGGGGAAGTTCTACTCTGTCATACAGGGTTGCTTTGAGTTAGAATGGGCTCGACGGCACAAAACAGAAAGTAGATTTTATAAATGCTGTCTTGAGGGAATCTGTGCCAAGGTATGGATAATTTGGTAACTTCATCATGATTTGACCATAGCAGAAAAAAGCCTCTGAAAGGCATTCTGACCACAATTGTTCTGTCTCGCAAAGAAGTACCGCTACCTGGGAATAACTTGTGGCCCAGAAGGGTCATGTTCAGGGAGTTGCAACAATGTTTGGTCCATACATCACAGAAAAAGAATAATAGACCAAGAGAAATTCACACATTGTTTCTGATCAACACAGCCATAAATGTTGGCCTCCAAATCTGGCTGCTGAATTATTCCACATGAAACTTGATACATCTAAATATTTTTGTCAGCCTTATTTCTTTTTGCCCTTTTTTTTTTTTTAATTGTACTTCAGGTGAAGGCTTACAGAACAAATAGTTTCTCATGAAACAGTAGTACACATATTGTTTTATGACATTGGTTAACAACCCCACAACATGTCAACCCTCTCCCTTCTCTCCTTTTTTTTTTTTTTTTTGGTGAAAATATACGTAGCCAAAGATACACCATTTCAAAAATTTCTACATGCACTGTTCAGTGACATCGACTATGCTCTTCCAATTGTGCTGCTATTCTCACTTTAGACAAAGACTTACAGAACAAAATAGTTTCTCATTTAACAGTTAGTACACATGTTGCCCTATGACAATGGTTAACAACTTCACAACACATCAACACTATCCTTACTCAAACTTGGGTTTCCTATCACCAGCTTTCCTATCCCCTTCTGCATTCTGGCCCTTGTCCCTGGACTGCTGTACCTCATTAGTCCCATTTGGTTTTATGGGGCTGTACACTCCCTGGCTGAATGCTGAACCTCAGAAATGATTTCACCACTGAGCTAAAAGGGTGTCTGGGGGCCATACTCTCAGGGTTTCTCCAGTCTCCTTCAGGCCAGTAAGTCTGGTCTTTTTTTTGACTTAGAATTTTGTTCTACATCCTTCTCCATCTCTGTCCAGAACCCTCTGTTGTGATCCTGGTCAGAGCAGTCAGTGGTGGTAGCCGGGCACCATCTAGCTGTACTCGACTCAGTCTGGTGGAGGCCTCGGTAGCTGTGGTCGATTAGTCCTTCAGACCAATCTTTTCCTTGTATCCTGCTCTCTTCATTCTCCCTTGCCCCTGAAAGGATGAGACCAGTGGAGTATCTTAGATGGCTGCTCATAGAATTTGAAGATCCCAGACGCTACTCACCAAGGTAGAATGTAGAACACTGTCTTTATAAACTGTATTATGCCAATTGATGTTCCCCGATACTATGGTCCCCAGAGCCCTCCACCCAGCAATTCAGTCCCTCAGGGAGTTTGGATGTGTCTAGGGAACTTCCATGACCTTTCCTTGTACAGGTTGTGCTGGTTTCCCCTGTATTGTGTACTGTCTCACCCTTCACCCAAGATACCACTTATCTATTGCCTATTTAGTATTTCCCCCCCACCCCGCCCATCCCTGGTAACCAACAAAGATTGTTACATTTTGTGTGTGAACTTTTTCATGGGTTTTTACAATAGAGGTCTCATACAATATTTGTCCTTTTGTGATTGACTTATTTTACTCAGCATAATGTCCTCCAGTTTCATCCATGTTATGAGATGCTTCACAGATTCATCATTGTTCTTTCTCGTTCCATGGTATTCCATTGTGTGTATGTACCATAGTTTGTTTATCCATTCATCTGTTGATGGGCATCTAGGTTGTTTCCATCGTTTTGCTATTGTGAACAATGCTGCCATGAGCATAGGTGTGCATATGTCTATTCGAGTGACGACTCTTATTTCTCTAGGATATATTCCTAGGAGTGGGATTGCTGGATCGAATGGTATGTCTATTTCTAGCTTTCTAAGGAAGTGCCATATCATCTTCCAAAATGGTTGTATCATTTTGCGTTCCCACCAGCAGTGCACAAGAGTTCTGATCTCCCCACAGCCCCTCCAACATTTGTTATTAACAGTGTTTTTGATTCGTGCCAGTAATGCTGGGGTGAGATAGTATCTCATTGGGGTTTTAATTTGCATTTCTCTAATGGCTAGTGATCGCGAGCATTTCCTCATGGGTCTCTTGGCCGTTTGAACTTCTTCTTTGGTGAAGTGTCTGTTCATTTCCTTTGACCATTTTTTAATAGGATTATTTATCTTTTTGGTGTAGAGGTGTTGGATTTTCTTGTAGATTATGGAGATTAGACCTTTGTCTGACTTGTACTGTCCAAAAATGTTTTCCCAGTCTGTAGGTTCTCTTTTGACTCTTTTGGTGAAGTCTTTTGAAGAGCATAGGTGTTTGATTTTTAGAAGATCCCAGTTATCTAGCTAATCTTTTGGGGTTTGTGCGTTGATGGTTATGGTTTGTATCCTGTTAATGCCATGTATTAAGGTGTGTAGTGTTAGTTCTATTTTTTATTCTATGAACTTTATAGTTTTAGGCTTTATATTCCGGACTTTGATCCATTTTGAAGTAGTTTTTGTATACGGCACGAGGTATGTGTCCTGTTTCAATTTTTGGCAGATGGATATCCAGTTTTGCCAGCACCGTTTGTTAAAAAGACTGTCTTTTCCCCATCTGATGGACTTTGGGCCCTTGTCAAAGATCAGGTGACCGTAGGCGGATGGATTGACATCTGGGTTCTCAATTCTGTTCCATTGGTCAATGTATCTGTCATTGTACCAGTACCAGGCTGTTTTACTGTAGCTGTATAGTAGGTTCTGAAGTCAGGTAGTGTGAGTCCTCCAACTTTATTCTTCTTCAGTAGTGCTTTACTTATTCAGGGTTTCTTCCCTTTCCGTATAAACTTAATGATTAGTTTTTCTATCTCTTTGAAGAATGTTGTTGGTATTTGGATCGGGATTGTGTTGTATTTGTAAATTGCTTTGGGTAGAATTGTCATTTTCACAATGTTGAGTCTACCTATCCATGAGCATGGTATGTTTTTCCATTTATGTAGATCCCTTTGGGTTTCTTGCAGTAGTGTTTTGTAGTTTTCTTTGTATAGGTCTTTTACACCCCTGGTCAGAATTATTCCTAAGTATTTTATCTTTTTAGGGGCTATTCAAAATAGTATTGTTTTCCTGATTTCCTTTTCATCGTTCTCCTTACTGGTGTATAGGAATCCAACTGATTTTTGAATGTTTATCTTGTATCCTGCTACTCTGCTGAATCTTTCTATTAGTTCCAGTAGATTTCTTGTGGAGTCTTTAGGGTTTTCTATGTATAGTATCATATCATCTGCAAACAGGGACAGTTTACCTTCTTCATTACCAATTTGGATGCCCTTTATTTCTTTTTCTTGTCTTATTGCTCTAGCTAGAACTTCCAGCACAATGTTAAATAGGAGTGGTGATAAAGGACATCCTTGTTTTGTTCCTGTTTTCAAGGAGAATGTTTTCAGCCTCTCTCCATTAAGAATGATGTTGGCCATTGGTTTTGCATAGATGCCCTTTATTATGTTGAGAAATTTCCCTTCTATACCTATTTTATTGAGAGTTTTTATCAGGAATGGGTGTTGGACTTTGTCAAATGCCTTTTCTGCGTCAATTGAGATGATCATGTGATTCTTTTCTTTCCTTTTATTTATGTGGTGGATTACATTGATTGATTTTCTAATGTTGAACCATCCCTGCATACCTGGTATGAATCCTACTTGGTTGTGGTGTGTTATTTTTTTGATATGATGATGAATTCTATTGCCTAGAATTTTGTTCAGAATTTTTGCATCTATATTCATGAGAGATATTGGTCTGTAATTTTCTTTTTTTATGACATCTTTTCCTGGTTTTGGTATCAGCGTTATGCTGGCTTCATACAATGAATTTGGAAGTGTTGCTTCCTCTTCTATGCTCTGAAATAGCTTGAGTAGTACTGGTACAAGCTCTTCTGTAAATGTTTTGTAGAATTCTCCAGTAAAGCCATCTGGGCCAGGGCTTCTTTGGTTGGAAGTTTTTTTTATTACCTTTTCAATCTCTTCTATTGGTATTGGTCTGTTCAGGTTTTCAACATCACTTTGTTGTAGTTTTGGTATGTAGTGTTTCTTTAAATTTATCCATTTCCTCTAGGTTTTCAAATTTGTTGGAGTATAGTTTTTCATAATATCCTGTTATAATCCTTTTTATTTCAATTGGGTCTGTTGTAATGTTCCCCATTTCATTTCTTATTTGGGTTATTTGCATCCTCTCCTGTTTTTCTTTTGTCATTCTGGCCAGCGGTTTGTCAATTTTGTTGATTCTTTCAAAGAACCAACTTTTGGTTTTGTCGATTCTTTCTATTGTTTTTCTGTTCTCTATTTATTTCTGCTCTGATCTTTACTATTTCCTTTCTTCCGGTGGTTGTAGGCTTTTTTTGCTGTTCTCCTTCTATTTGTTTGAGTTCTTTAGTTAATGTTTTGATTTTGTCCCTTTCTTCTGTTTTGATGTGTGCATCTATTGCTATAAATTGTCCTCTGAGAACTGCCTTTGCTGTGTCCCAAAGGTTTTGGTATGATGTGTTTTCATTCTCATTTGATTCTAGGAATTTTTGGATTCCATCTCTGATTTCTTCTATTACCCAGTGTTGTGCAAGCAGGGTATTATTCAGTTTCCATGTAACTGATTTTTTTTTCCTTGCTCTTTCTATTGTTAATTTCTACCTTTATGGCATTGTGGTCAGAGAAGATACTTTGAATTATCTCAACGGTTTGGATCTTATTGAGGACTGCTCTGTGGCCTAAGATATGGTCTATTCTGGAAAACATTCAATGTTCATTGGAAAAGAATGTGTACTTTGCAGCAGTTGGATGGAGTGTTCTATATATGTCTAAGAGGTCAAGTTGGTTGATTGTGCCCTTTAGGTCTTCTGTCTTTGCTGAGTTTCTTCTTAGTTGTTCTGTCCTTTACTGAGAGTGGTGTGTTGTAGTTTCCTACTATTATTGTGGAACTGTCAATTTCTCTTTTCAGTGTTGTTAGAGTTTGTTTTATGTATTTTGGAGCCCTGTCATTGGGTGCGTAGATGTTTATTATGGTTATGTCTTCATGATGGATCGTCCCCTTAATCATTATATAGTGTCCTTCTTTGTCTTTTATGATAGATTTTGTTTTTAAGTCTATTTTATCTGAGATTAAAATTGCCACTCCTGCTCTTTTTTGGTAGTTGTTAGCTTGATATATATTTTTCCAACCTTTGACTTTTAATAAATTCACATCTTTGTTTCTAAGGTGTGTCTCCTGTAGACAGAATATTGATGGATCCTGTTTTCTTATCCATTTGTCACTCCATTTACATCCAATGTAATTATTGATAGATGTGGGTTTGTTGCTGTCATTTTGTAGTGCTTTTTTTTGCGGTACTGACGTTTTTTTTGTTCTTCTTACTCTCTTGTGCTGAGTTACTTTTGTTTGTGGATTTTTTTTCATTTCTTTTGTTTTTGTAGGTTTTGTTTCTGCTGAGACTTTATGTTTTTCCTCTTTTTGTTTATGAATATGTTTGTTAACTTTCTTTGTGGTTACCATAAATTTTACCCTTATCTTTCTAAGTTTGAAGCAGTGTACCATTACTTGGTATCGCCTTGCCTTACTGTCCATTAGAAGGTTCTATACCTATGCCATTTATTCCCTCTTTTATTGTTTTGATGTTGTTGTCATTTACTGATTAACTGCTCTTATTCCCTGTTGTATTTCTTTTGGTTTTGGATAGTCTTTGAGAGTTCATTTCCTAGATTGGCGTACGATCCTGCAACCTAGATTCTGCCTGTGAGCTGACGTTGTTTGTTCTCAGATCGAAGTTTGGTTTGGCTTTTACATATTCCCTTAATTTCTGTTTATCTGGAAATGACCTAATTTCACCATCATATTTGACAAGAGTTTTGCAGAATATATTATTCTCGGCTGGAAATTTTTTTCTTTCAAGATTTTATATATGTCATCCCATTGCCGTCTTGCCTGCATGGTTTCTGCTGAATAATCTGCGCTTAGTCTTATTGTTTCTCCTCGGTATGTGATTTCTTGTTTTTCATGAGCTGATCTCAGGATTCTTTGTCTGTCTTTGTTTTTGCGAGTGTTATTATGATATATGCCTTGGTGATTTTCTTTTGGGGTCTATCCTATATGGGGTTCATTGAGCTTCTTGGATGGCCAGCTTTTCATCTTTCATGATATTGGGGAAGTTTTCTGTCAACACTTCTTCAATGATCCTCTCTGTGTTTTCTGTTTTCTCCCCCTGTTCTGGAACTCCAATCACTCGTAAATTTTTGCTTTTGATTATATCCCACATAACTCTCAGGTTCTCTTCATTTTTCTTTGTTCTTTTTTCTGAGTTTTCCTGAAACAGAGTTGTATCCAAGTGTTTGTCTTGAATTCCACTGATCCTGTCTTCCACCATTTCAAATTTGCTTCTCAGCCCTTCTATGACACCGTCCATTTCTGAAATCTTGTTGGTTATCTTTTGGATTTCTAATTGTTGTTTTTGTATAATTTCTAGTTGTGAATTTATTTTGGCATTTTGTTCCTCCATTATTTTACTGAATTTTTACAGTTTTTTGTCTGTATTTTCCATGAATTTGTCTATTTTTTCCTCATTTTTGTCTGCTTTTTGCTTCAGCTCTTGGAGAATTCTGAGCATTAGAGATTTGAATTCCCTATCAGGTAGTTCTAGTGCCTTTTCGTCCACTGGAAAGTCATCTGGTGTTTTATTTTGGATGCCTACTGGAACCATCGTGTCCTGTTTTTGTAAATGTTTTGATATTGTCTGCTGTCTTCGGGGCATTCAGTAGTTATTTTTCTCATTTATTGATTGTAGATTTGTTTGTTTTGTCCTTTTTTTTTTTTAATTTGGCTATGTCTGATCAGGTGGGCTGTGTGTTCTTTGTTGTTTGCTCATCTGTGGGCACAATACTTTTTGCCTCCTTCTCCAATTGGCAGGGTCAGTCACTCAGATATGGTATGGCAGGGCAGGTCTAGCTGAAGAGGAGTTACTGGGATGGGTGTTTTGTGGCACTTATTACAGCCATCAGGGTGGGTTGGTAATCAGTGCAGGGCAGGTTCCAGTAGGCCATGCCTGTGCTGCTTGGTGGTGTGATGTCAAGCGCACGGTGCAGGCAGGCAGGATGCAGTGGGAAGATTGTTATGTGTGGAGCTAAGATGGATATGGGAGAGAGGAGAGAGGAACAGGAGCCAAAAACACACAAACAAACAAAAAAGAATGCTAGGGGAGCTTGCCATTGGAGTGGACAGATGAGAGACTATGAAATGGACAAAGCAAAAAGGGGAAGAGGAAGAAAAGAAAAGAATGAATAAATAAAAATCAGAAAGGGGAATGAACAGCAAAGTTCCCAGGGATCCCACCGGTGCGGCTATGAGGTCTGGGGAAGTTGTCCTCACGTGTTGCATTACAGCCTGGCTAGAAGGCATAGAGGTATACAATGCCAGGTATTCAGGAAACAGAAAGAGAAGGAAGATATAGAGAGATGAGAAACTGAGTAATGAAGAAAGACAAAAAGCAAAAAACGGCAAAAGAAAACAAAACAAATTTAGGAAAAAAAAAAAGAACAAGAAAAGCCCACCAAAAAACAGGAAAAAAAAAAAAAAAAACCAGCAAAAAAAGAACTGCTCTCAGGGATCCCTCTGCATGTCTGTGCAAGCTGAGGGGCTAGGTTCTATGCCACGCAGCACCGCCTGGCTAGAACAGGCTCTCAACTCAAGAAAAGGAAAAGAAAACAAACAATTCAAAGCAAACAAACTAACAAAAGCCCCGGGATCCCACCATCATGGCAGCCCAGACCGGGAAGCAGCTCCACACTCGAACGGAACTCTGCAGCCCCTCACGAAGAAGCAAAGATGGCACACGGAGCCAGGTATTTGAGCGAAAGAAGGGGGAGGTGGTGAGACGTAAGGAAGAAATCAAAAGAAGCGGGAAAAAAGCAACACCATCAGCCAACAAATGGCACTCAGAGCCGGCCCGGTCACGTGGGTGGAATCCAAGCAGCCAGTGCTTCCTGGACAAGACATTGTGGCTGCAGGAAGCAGAGGAGGCCGAGTGGGGGTGAAGAAGGGTGGGGGATGGGAAAACATATATCTCAAATTACTGGTTGTTTTGTCTCCCGCTGCAAGCTCCGTGAAGCTGCTTTCTTGTACCCCATTTGCTGGTCTCTGATAGGAGTCCAAGATGGTGGATCCGTGCTGTGTTAGCTGATAGGAGACCTCTGCATGAATCTCTCCTCACTCTCTGTTCTCGTCAGTTTTCTCACTCCATTTGGTGCTTGGCTGAGTCCTTTATCTCTTCATTTGATGTTTTAGGGTTTCAGGATTGTTGTTTTCTCTGTTCAGCTTAGTTTTTTGGATCTTTGCTGTGGAGGGATGGCGTGTTGCTTCTGCCTAGAGTGCCATTTTGCCGGAAGTCCTGTCAGCCTTATTTTTATATAAAAAGCTGACAATTTTCTGCTTGCTTTTTTTCTTTTCTTTTTCTTTTTGAATACATTTTAGAAAAGAAAATAATTCTTTTAAGGAAAAGTCCCTCTAAAGAAAACTTTTTTTTTTCTTTTCTAATGTTGAGATCTCCTTTGCAGTTAAGCTTTGAATTATACTTCTCTTCCAAAACATTCTAAAAGGACCAATAAAGACTCACTTTGGACAGATAAAATCTAGTTAATATCAATGTGCCTTTTTGAGTTCAAAAACAAAATTTAAAAATCTGGATGAGAAAAATGGGGTTTAGCAACAGATCAGTTCAAGAAAATTTGGGGTAATAATGTATTGGGGTAGATTAACAGAAATAAATAGCATGATAATGCTAATAAAATGTGTATGGCCTTAAGTTTCTTAATACATATGGGATCAAGGAAGGTGATAATTTCAAATTAGTCTATGCTGTTTAGGCTATACCTGGAGTTTGGACTCAGTTTTGGGCAATGCATTGTAGGAAGTACAAAAGCAATGTCTATGGAGTTCAAAAGAGGAAGTTCAGGTTTTTGCAGACCTAAACTTTAGGTGAATAAATGGGAAACAACAGAAAGAACTACAGGTATTTAATTAGAAGAAGGGAAGACACAGATGGGCACTAGGGAGCTGTCTTCAAATATATGAAAAAAGAATTATATATTAAAAAAGAATGCGACTTATTCTGAGTGTGTCTCAGAAGTACATCAAGGATCAATGACTATAAGCAACAGCAAGACAGATTTTGACTCAGTATAATGAGGTGCTTTGCAACACCCATCACCTGTTTGTCAGTTTGTTGTACTGTGGTGGCTTGTGTGATGCTATGATGTTGGAAGATATGCCACGAGTATTTCAAATACCAGCAAGGTCATCCATAGTGGGCAGGTTTCAGCAGAGTTTCCAGACTAAGACAAACTAGGAAGAAAATTCTGGTAGTCTATTTCCAAAAATTAGCCAATGAAAACCTTATGGATCACAACAGAATATTGTTTGATACAGTGCTGGAAGATGAGTCCCCTAGAATGGAAGGCACAGAAAATACTCAGTGGCAGTAACAATGGACTCGAGCATACCAACAATCATGAAAATAGTATAGGACTCACTCCTCATCCAAAGATTAGACGGGTCTATAGGGCCAACAATAACACATGTGAGGAACATGCTTCATAGTTCAATCATGTATATGAGACTAATAGATACACCAGCCCAAAAGCAAAAACAAGAAGGCAGGAAGGGACAGGAAAACTAGACAAATGGAAACAGGGAACCCGGGGTGGAGAAGCAGACAGTGTTGACACATGGTGGGCTGGCAACCAATGTCACAAAACAATTTGTATATAAACTGTTTAATGAGAAACTATTTTCCTCTGTAAACTTTCACCTAAAGCACAATTTTAAAAAATTTTAAAAAAAAAAGATGCTATAGGACTGAACCAAATTTTGTTCTGTTGTACTTGGAGTCGCCATGAGTCAGATCCGGCTTGACAGTAACTAATAATATATAATAGCAAAGCCAAAGGTTTCCTGAGGCTAAAGGAGTAGGGAACTAGTATTGCTGTACGCCAATTATGTTTCAGGCACTGTTTAGACTTTAACTTTTTCAATTATCTACATTAGGAAGTGGTAGTTTCCTGCCACTGGAGGAGTTAGAAAAAAAAATGGATTATAATTCAACTTCAGTTTTTCAGGCATTCCTGTCCTCTCTGAAGATAGAGGCTGCCATGTTAAGGGTCCCAGAGTTTATAGAATGAAATTTTCTTTACTTGGTAAGGAGACTGTGTAGTTCACCCTAGGATTCTTTTGCTTTCACAGCTTCTCTGCAACTTTTGCCTTTTAATGTAATATATCTTTATGTGGAAATTAAACAGACAAAAAGAAACTGAAGAACTTTGTCTCAAAATACTTCCAGTATAATACTTAGGTAATGAACAGAAAGATTGGATGACTGTGCATTTAGCTTATGTGATATGGGGTTGTCTTCTTTCCAAATACGTTGACAGGTAGAAAAATTGTGAGAAGGCATCATTTCAGTCTTCAGTTCAGGAGATGTGAATATTCATATCTATTACTAATCACCATATATTCCTTGGCAAATGACCTCTTTGTCTGACCAAATTTAAAACAATATTAAAACCAAAACCAAACCCATTGTGGTCGAATCGATTCTGACTCATAGCGACCCTATAGGATAGAGTAGAACTGCCCCATAGGGTTTCCAAGGGGCGCCTGGTGGATTCGAACTGCTGACCTTTTGGTTAGCAGCCAAGCTCTTAACCACTTCACCACCAGGACTCCAAAACAACAAAAAACAACCAACCAACCAACAAACATCAAAACACAATTTATGAGCTAGGCATAAGCTTAAGCACCTTACCCTGAAAAACAGATGATAGCAATTACAACGGCAGGACAACTATTGACAGTATTTAGTCTTTTCTTACAAAGTACAAGACTAAGTGCTTTACTCAAATTGTCTAAAACTATTGTCCAAAACTATTAATATCCCCGATTTTACTGATGAGAAAACTGAGGCACAGAGAGCTTTAGCAGCTTGCCCAATTTTACACAGCTAGTAACACGATTCCAAAGCTTACTCACCTCTCACCAAAAATGCTTCCTACAAAGTATGGGTAAAATATAGGTGAGCCTCCCCTTCAGAAAATTCAAAAACCCAATCATCAGCAAAGATGATATGGCTATTGATATTACAAAATTCTTATAGTAAATTAAAATTATTCAACTTTTAAGATATTTTAAGAACTCTACTTATTGGTAGAAGGTCATCGAAAAAGAGGAAGACCCTCAGTGAGATGGATTGACACAGTGGCTGCAACAATGGGCTCTAGGATAACAACGATTGTGAGGATGGTGCAGGACCGGGCCGTGTTTTGTTCTGTTGTACATGGGGTCACTGTGAGTCAGAATCAACTCGACAGCAGCTAACAACAACAACTTACTGGTAAAGCAAGGGAGACATGCAATTTTTCTTTTTCTGAATGTCAGGATAATAGAGATAGTATTAGTACAACTTTAAATAAATCTGCGTAAAAAATACTTCTTTAAAAAATGTGATCTATTTTATTCACACCAACCTACTATTTCTAATATTGTAAAACAAAAGGAATATTACCACTCACTCAGAAGTTCATCTGGCAGTACCAACATCCATGATAAATTAAGATGTTTCCATAAGAAGAAAGCAAAATATTTCTTTATTACTTTGAGGTGAGCTGCTTGTCTTTCTCCTGCTTTTTGGCTCTAACTGTTCAGAGTGCTAGTTTACTGGAATGTTCATAGAGGGTCATTCACATCTTTTAGAGTGCCCATACCATTGCAACTGGAGTACATGGGTGGCACAAATGGTTAATGTGCTCAACTGCTAACCCAAGGGTTGGAGGTTCAAGTCCACCCAGAGGAGCCTCAGAAGAAAGTCCTGTCAATCCACTTCCAAAAAATTAGCCATTGAAAACCGTACAGAGCACAGTTCTACTCTGACACACATGGGGTCGCCATAAGTTGGAATTGACTTGGTGGCAACTGGTTTGGTTATTTTGGACCATTATAGTTAGTGAAGAGCCACAATTCAAACCATGTTTTATCCGATGCCATATATCTCCCGGCTCTGCATTTCTTTTCATTCAATCCACCAAAAATAATACTGGGGCTGTGCATGCTTCCATGTTCTCCTTTTTCTGGTTTGCTGTTTTTACAACATTAAATGCCTGAAATTTTCCCCCATTTCCTGTGATTTGTGTCAGTGTGGGTAAAGTCATCTCAATTTCGTTTTGGGCTTGGGTGGTATTACCAAGAATGAAACATAGCTGTAAGAGCAACACAATCTCTGACCACGGGAATTGTGAACGTACTTTTGCTTTCTTCCTGGAGGAGAGTCAGTATTAGTTTGTTTTATTCTTGATTTAGAACCTGAGGCAAGGGATCTATTTCATCCACTACTTTTTGTGAGTCACATCTTGAATGATTAAGTTGGGGTCTACTCAGTGAGAGCAAAACTAACTCAAATGATCCTACTCCTTTATTACTTCTGATATCCCACAGAGAACAATCATATATCATTCCATTGTAAACTCATACGATCCTTTTGAAAACAATTTTTTTTAGAGCATGTCTTTCCCTTTTCTTTAGTACTGCTTTCACAGGATAATGTAGTTGCTAAAATAATATTCTCAGTCTCCCAAATTTCTTAGGGAATGTCTTTTTTTTTTTTTTTTTTTTTTTTTTAGGGCACTTCTTTATACTATCAGGAGAGACTTAAGAAAACTACATCAGCTTCCACAGAAGAACCAAAAAATTATTGCCAAATAAGATTCAAATTTTAAATGACACTTGAAATTTAATTAGATAGAAAGTTTAAAAAAATAGATTATATGACTTATTGTAACTTAACATTTTAGAAAGTATTATCCCTTATGTCATATTAGAGATCGTCTTTAGCCACCTCAATATCGCTGTCATTATAGACATGAGAAAATCAATGTCTCAGAGGTAAATTGACTCTCCCAAAATCACATTAGCTGAAGAGATACATTTAAGACTTAAGTCTTCTAACTCCCCAATTTAATGCTCATTCCACCATACCTCAAGTTACAAGTTTATGAACTGTCATGAAATTGTTTATTCACTGTATTTTTTTAATCAAAAATTTTATTGTTGTAATTAAATGAAGTTTGCGTTTCAAGTTAGTCTCCCATACAGGATTTTTTTTAACATACACTGTTATGAGACCCCAACTGCTCACCCCATTCTGCGACAGCCCACTCCTCCTTTCCACTCCTGATTCCCCATAAACATTCAACCAGCTCCTAACTCTCTCTGCCTTCCCATCTCACCTCTGAACAGAAGCCGCCCCTTTGGTCTCTTGTATCTACTTGTCTCAGAGGCACATTCTTCACAAGTATCACTTTATGTCCCACAGTCCAGTCCAATCCCTGTCTGAAGAGTTGGCCTCGGAAATTGTTTTAGTTCTGGGGTGATGGAGAGACCAGGGGCCATGCTTTCCGGGACACCTCCAGTCTTAGTCAGACCATTAAGTCTGGTCTTCTTACTAGAATTTGAGTTCTGCATCCCATCATTCTACTGCTCCATCAGGGACCCTCTGTTGTGTTCCCTGTCAGGATGTTCATTGGTGGTAGCCAGGCACCATCTAGTTCTTCTGGTCTCAGACTGATGAAGTCTCTGGTTTATGTGGCCCATTCTGTCTCTTGGGCCTATACTTTCCTTGTGGCTTTGGTGTTCTTTGTTCTCCTTTAATCCAAGTGGTTGGGACCAATCGATGCATCTTAGATGGCCGCTTGCAAGCTTTTAAGACCCCAGACACCACTCACCAAAAGAGGATGCAGAACATTTTCTTAATAAGCTTTGTTATGCCAATTGACCTAGATGTCCCCTGAAAGCATGGTCCCCAGACCCCCCATCCCTGCTACTCTGTCTCTCAAAGTATTTGATTGTATTGAGGAAACTTCTTAGCTCTGGTTTAGTCCAGTTGTGCTGACTTCCCCTGTAGTGTGTACTGTCCTTCCCTTCACCTAAGATGATTCTTATCTACTATCTAGTTAGTGAATAACCCTCACCCTCCCTCCCCACCCCCGTAACCATCAAGGAATGTTTTCTTCTGTGTTTAAACCTTTTCTTGAGTTCTTATAATGATGGTCTTATACAGTATTTGTCCTTCTGTGACTGACTAAATTCACTCAGCATAATAAGTTCTAGCTTCCACCAAGTTATACGATGTTTCACAGCTTCATCATTGTTCTTTATCGTTGCATAATATTCCATTGTGTAGATATACCACGGTTTGTTTATCCATTTGTCCATTGATGTGCACTTAGGTTGCTTCCATCTTTTGGCTATTGTGAACAGTGCTGGGATGAACATGGATGTGCATATATCTATTCGTGTGATGGCTCTTGTTTCTCTAGGATATATTCCAAGGAGCAGGATAGCTGGATCTTATGGTACTTCTATTTCTAGCTTTTTAAGGAAGCACCAAATCGATTTCCAAAGTGGTTGTACCATTTTACATTCCCACCAACAGTGTATAAGTGTTCCAGTCTCTCCACAACCTCTCCAGCATTTGTTATTTTGTGTTTTTTGGATTAATGCTAGCCTTGTTGGGGTGAGATGATATCTCATTGTAGTTTTGATCTGCATTTCTCTAATGGCTAATGATCGTGAGCATTTCTTCATGTGTCTGTTAGCTGCTTGAATATCTTCTTTGGTGAAGTGCCTGTTCATATCTTTTGCCCATTTTTTCATTGGGTTATTTGTCTTTTTGCTGTTGAGGTTTTGCAGTATCTTGTAGATTTTAGAGATTAAACGCTGATCAGATTTGTCATAGCCAAAAATCTTTTCCTAGTCTGTAGGTTGTCTTTTTACTCTTTTGGTGAAGTCTTTGGATGTATTCACTATATTTTTAAAGGAATGTTGTCATTATTGCTGTGTGCCTTTGTAGGACAGAAAATTAGATAATATAAATGAATTTTAATAACAAATTAAGAGAAAAGAACAGTTTTATTCAAGTATTAGAAAAGGAAAAAAAAAACTCCAGCAGAAATAACAATAGTGAAAGCAACAATAATAAATGAATTGTAATAAAAGGATTGTAAACCTTACAGAGTGCTATTGTAATAAGGCATTATTCGTTAGTTGGGGTAGCCAAAGAATTTGGCAAATTTTTCCTATTTTACAACATCCATCAAAATTTCACACACAAACCCATTTTGTTTTCCACATACTTCTCTCTCTTCTCCTTCTTCCCTTTCCTGTGCCCTCTTTCAGTCCTATAGCCTATTGGTCCACTTAGGAAACAGTGCATTGCAGAAGCAAGGGTAGGGTGGGGTATAAATATAGAGCAGACCGTTACTTTTCGGTGGAGTCCCTGGGTGCACAAACAGTTAAGCGCTTGACTACTAGCTGAAAGACTGGTGATTCGAACACACCGGAAGACAGGCCTGGCAGTCTGCTTCCAAAAGGTCACAGTCTTGAAAATCCTATGGAGCACAGTTCTACTCTGACACACATGGGATTGCCATGAGTCAAAAGCAACTCACTGGTTACTAACAACGACATTACCCTTTGGAGAATCCTTTGAATAAGGGGACAGGCGACAACCTCACTCCCAGTCTTCTAAGCCCTCCTCTCTTCTGTCTTTCTGAAATTTTATGTTGTTTAATTTTATTTAAAGCAAAATAAAAAGTGTACAAATTAACTTATTACGTAGAAGTGCCTCAAAGTTACCCTTCTTTCATGCAGCAAAATTCTGTAATGTCTATGTATCTTAAGCACTAAATGATGACAAGTTAAGTCCCTGACTTAAAGTTGATCTGTTTTTCGTTTTGTTTTGTTTTGCTTTCCAGAGCATTTGCTCTAGTTTTAGTTGATGCTATTGAATTTAGATGAGGAAACTTTAGAGTTGTTTAAAGGAGAGTAATAAAAACCATTTAGGACTGAGAAAGATGTTATGAAAAAGCATTACGGGGCTATTGGTTGTTCATCTTACGATGCAACAGTTCAAGACCATGAAGGAATCTGCAGCAGACTGCAGAAATCATGGTTAATATCATTTGAATTATACCCTAAGGTTCTGACTGACAATCAACCAATCAATCAATCAATTCCTCCATTTTCTTGTTGTGATGCTTGAACAAAACACCATTTAGGAACACTCCTTTGCTACTATTCTATGTTGTAATATGATGATATATGGACACTGCAGCCAAGATACCAAAAAGTTGGAGAGACTATCCTGAAGGACATAAAAAATGAAAGTAGCTGTCCACTAGTTAGCTGACTAATCAAGGTGTGCATTGTTTAGTTGTATTGTGAGACATCCCTACCCCAACCAAAGAGCAACGTTGAGCGTGCACCCCATTTCCTTAAGGTAGGAAGGTGGGTCCTCAATAGGACTACCTAGAGAATTGACATATGTTTTCTGCAATTAGAAGACACAGTGGACTCAGCTTGTATTTAATCCCCAACTGTAAAATCTAAAGAGCAGAGTGAGGCTGCCTAGCAGCAATGATGACTGGAACAAGGAAGTAGCTCTGTTGCATGGTCTGGACTCCCAGAGTTGGTGGGTGAAAGGTTTTATATAAGAGCTGATTTGGAGTCATTTTAAATCCTCCCAAGGAGACCTTTTGGGAGATTGTTGGGACTCCAACAGAAAGACTTCACATCCACTGACAAATAGGGAGCTAAGAAGAGGGTGGCCAGCCTGAAGAAAATGCGTCACTGGTATCATCTGGAATGTTCCTGATCTCGGAAGAATCATAACTGTGTCCATGAAGGAAACAGTCAGTTTTAAATACCTGCCAGGCTTAGGGGTGTAAAGCCAGCTTATGAGAGTGTCAGTTAAATTAGAACTTTTATGCTCCAATTACTGTTCCTCCCTTTTTCCCACTCAACTCTATAGGAGCCCTAAGGAGCAGCTAGCAAGTGGGGGAAGAATGAGTGAGCATAAGCTAAGGAGCCAACCATAAGCCTTTTCTGGAAGGCAGGCAGCATACTTGCAATAGTCCCTAGAAACGGACAGAGGGAAAGGTGTCACCTGTGAATGAAGCTATAGGCTTTGGTTATTACTTAACTGTAGACATTTAAAATAATTAAACTGAGGCTGTGTTGGTGATTTAAAAATCACCTAAAAGTAACCATAAAATCACAGAGGCTGGTTGAGGTAGGTCCCAGGGGTGGGAAAATAACTAGCCCCGCTGAATAAATTTAAAAAGTAAGTAAAAAATATAGTTGTATTACACACAAGTCATGCTAGTTCAACCGCTGAGTTACAAAGATAATAATCTTAGCTCACATGTTTAACTCTCCTTTTTCTACATGAAATTCAAAAGATAAATGAAATCTAAAATTAGGAAAAATAAATCCATAGAAATCAGAAAGGGGGTCGTAATCAAGGAACCTAAAATTCTGAGCAATTTCCAGAATATATAAAGAGATGGGACTGGATTGATAGAAAAATTATGAACAACTTAAGTAGCTGAAACCTAAAACAAAAGAGATTTCCTGAGAAGAGAATGGACAAATTTTCCTTATAGTCATGGAAAATTCCAAAGCTCAGACTGCAGGGCTATGACTAAGGGAGGACTTTGAGACAATCAGGGTAACTGAAGGATGTTGGAAACTATTACGTATGCATAGAGCACCAGGCTGAGGTATCTGCTTCTGGGCTAAACAGTTGCTGGCCATTTAATTCTGACTCATGGTGACCCTGTGTGGGTCATAGTAGAACTGTTCTCCATAGGGTTTTCAATTGCTAATTTTTCAGAAGTAGACCACCAGGCCATTCTTCCATGGCACCTCTGGGTGAACTTGAACCTCTAACCTTTTGGTTAGCAGCCTAGTGCTTTAACCATTTGTACCATCCAGGGATACCACCTCTGGGCTAGAGTTTGTGAATTAAATTTTCTGTAGTGGGTTCCTGTGGTGAACATTTATGGAGGGCATTAGAGCCTGAGAAAATATTGATAGATTAAGTAGAGCTCCCTTCTGTCCCCCAGTGAAAATATGCAGAGCAAAAAGAACAGAAAGTTAGAAATATTGAGAGAAATCCATTTAATAGAAGTTTAAACTAAGAAAATATAGAGACGAGAGAAGCAATAAGTAAAGATGTAATAGAGGAAAATGTCCAGGACTTAAGAAGATTTGCATCTCAAGTTATTCACCAGAAGATTTAAAGCAGACACAAATGAAGACATATTTTGGTAAAAAGTTGAACTTCCAAAAGAGACTGTAAAGAGACTCTCTGTAAATAGAAAATACTATACATTTTATTATTTATGATGTTCTGCATTAAAGGAAATTATGTAAACTTGCTAATAGATTCTATAAAGCTGGCATAATATTGGTAATGAAACCCGACCATGTTATCCCACTAAATGAAAAGTATAGGCCATTCCTGTTTCTGCATATAGATACAATAATCCCAAATAAAAACATAGGAAATAGAAACAACAGAATTTAAAAAATCAATATGTTCAAAGAATGAGAAAATGGTTCAACATAAGGAAAACTTTGTAATTTAAAAGTGGAAAACTACATGTTCATAAAAAGTTCATATAATTGATTACAAAGCATTTTAGTAACTTCAACATCTATTTATACTGAAAGCACTATTAAGGATAAAAATGAATTTTCTTAACCTTAAAAGAGTATCAGAAACTGAGTGCAAACCAAACATGAAACAGACAAGGTTTTAATATCTAATAAAATGTAATAATATATAAGAAGCCATGATAGATTTCTGTTTCAGCTATTGATAGACTAGGTTACTCAGACCAACCCTCATACTGAAAACAATTCAAAATGCTCAAAACATACTTTTAGTAGGTGTAACAAACTTAGGATCTTTTGTTTTCCCTGAGAGGGTTTTCTAATCCCAGAAAATCTGTACTTACCTTTTGATGGCCTTGAGGGCTGAGGGAACAGAAATTAAAACTCAGGGCCCATAAAGGTAGGGAGTCTAACAGGAGAAAGAGTAAACTAAGATCTTAAAAAACTAGTTATTAGGGACAGTGTGAACTATGAGTGAAATGACCCACAAAGGAATTGCAGTCCATGCTGTAATTATCCAGTATATCCAAGGAACTTCAAGCCTTGACTTGGCTTAAGGCAGTCCTGGACTAGCGTAAGTCCTTGTTCCTGACAGAGGCAATCAAAACTTCTCTCTGGAGGAAGGTACCTTTATCTAGTTCTAAACTTTTTTTCTAATACAACAAACAACAGGTAAGCAAAGATAATTAGGTATACAAGGAAATAAGGTACAGTAAACAAGAACCAGCAGAGAAAACAGATAATACAAATAGACCTACAATGGGATCCCATCTCACTCCAAAATAACATGCAAAGTTACAGGCAATATGATCCACGACCCTTACACCCCTTACTTCTTTCATCTTTGTTCACTCTCCTCCAGCCACACTATCCTCTTTGCTGTTCCTTGAACACACCATGTACATTTTTATCTGAGACTTTGCACTTGTTCTTTCCCCAGTTATCTACACGGCCCTCTCCTTCATCTCCTTCAGATCTTTGCTCAAATATATCCCTGACCTCTCTATTGAAAATGGAATATTTCTCCTAAAGTGACGCTTCTTGTGCCCTTTTCCTGCTTTGTTTTTTCTCCATAACACTTAACACGATCCATATTCAACATATATTCCCATATGTTCATGTTTTATTTTATTGTCTTCTTCTCCCACCAGAATGTAAGCTCTGTGAGGACAGGGAATTTGCCTGTTCTGTTTGTTGTTTTGTTTACTATGCCTTCAGTGGGGTATAGAAGAGTACATGACTCCCCTTTCCCACCCCCATCAATGCTCAATATATATTGGTAGAATGAATAAGTGAAAGCTTACGTTTACAGTGCTTAGAATAGGGTGTGACTCATAGTAATCACTTAATATACATTAGTTATTTTTACAGCTATTAAAAATGATGGAATATTGGACTGAGAGATGTAGGTTCTAATTCTAGATTATTTTTTATCAAAGTGGTCCCCAGCAGTGAACTAATCTTTCACTTATGAGTTTTATGAAATTTATTTTACTTGTGTGGAAAAGTATTTTTACACTTCCATTTTATACAAAGGCACAGGACCACCATTCCCCATGACCCAAGGAAAGAAGTGAACCCTTAGATTTCAATTTCTATGGCACCGGTTTCAATGACAAAAGATATAGGAAGTCTTCCAAAAATGGAGGTACAGGTGGGACCAATTACAGAGATCAGGGTAACTCTACAAATATATGGTCTATCCTGAAATTCACTACCAATGAGTCTTCCCCAGATAAGTCCCCATACAGGCAGCACTCACAGTATTTCCATTTTCAATCCAGGTGATGGTGGGGACAGGGATCCCTGTTGCTGTACAGCGCAGGGTCACAAAGGAGCCAAACGTGGCATTGTGGGATTCAGGAGACCTCAGGATTCTGGCAAAAACTGTTAGGAAGACAAAAGTGATGAGTGACTCTCCTATAGAGAATGCTCAAGCTAGAGTGGTCTTCAAAAAATGTGCATCAGATCATGTTCCCCTGTGTTTCCATCTGTTTTAAAGATAATACCAAACTCCAAACCCTGACCTATACCTGCTAACCCTTTATGCTATGATCCTACACTTCTCACCTCTCTAGGACATGCTTGGCCTATTCCAGCTTAGGAACTTGCCCTTGTTATTTATCTGCCTGGACTATTCATTCCCCAGATCTTCACGTGGCACCTTCCTTGTATCATTCAAATCCCTGGTTTAAGTGACACTTCCTCAGAAAGACCATCCTTGACCACCCAACTAAGTATATCCCTCCCCTCATTTACTTTCCACCATCCTATTTTATTGTTTTTACAGACCTCACCACTGTTTGAAATTATCGTATTTATTTTTTACTTGTCTATTGTCTGCTTCCCTCTGCTAGGTTATGAGTTCTCTGAAACCAAAACTTTGCCTGTTTTTCTTTTTCACTGTTATAGTCAGTACCTAGAAGAGTGCCTGGGGAAAAGAAGCATGCTGGATGAATGAGATAATTAATTAATGCTTTACGTCCTCAACTGTATCTGAGTGCGAGGACACACAAAACCTATCAAAATTTTCAGAAAATGAGATGAGCATATTGGGCAAAAAAGAAAAATACTTTAGGTAAAGTGTGGGCATGACAAAGAGTAATTTGCATTCCTTTCTAAGGTTGAATACCTACTAATTAACTAAGAGGAAGTCCTTTTGATGTGAGCAGGAATTTTGCCTTTAACTGAAGAATGGGATTGAGGCTCAGAATGTATAGTAGATTTAAAGATATTTAGAGTCCCTGAATCATTATGCTTGAAACAGACTTCAGAGATGAACTAGATTTCTGCTCACATTTTACAGATGAGTTAACTAAAGTTCTGTTATTTTAAGGTGTGTTATGGATTGAATTGTGTCTCTCCAAAATAAGCATTGAATTCCTGGCCCTTGTACCTGTGGATGTGATCCTGTTTGGAAATAGAGTTTTTCTTTAGTTATTTTAACGAGGTCATACCAGTGTAGGGTGGATCCTAAACCTAATTGCTTCTGAATTATAAAAACACCAGAATAGACACAGAGACACACATAAAGGGAAGGCAGACATCATGTGACCATCGTTTACAACTAGAGATATAACTAAGGCATAGCAGGTAGGGCATTGCCCTGGGTGCCACTTGAAGGGGGGGTGCCAACGAGCAGTTTCTATTGGCCATCACCATTTCCATTGCCGACTGTGAGAGATCATTCAGCAATTTAACAGTAATTGCCCTAGGCACTATTTTCCATAGAAAGGCCCCAGGAATGCCAGGGAATCAAGGAATTCCTAGGGCTACCAACAAGGAATGAATCAACACAACTGAGACCCTTATTAGGACTTTTAGCTTCCAGAACTATCAGAAAATAAATTTCTGTTCTTTAAAGCCACCCACTTGTGGTATTTGTGTTACAGCAGTACTAGGTAACTAAGACAGGTGCTTTTCTAAGGTAATAATACTGATGAGTGACAAGTCCGGTCTCAAGTTTTCTGACTTCAAATCCAGTGTTCTTTTAAAAATATTATGAAATTTTTAAAAATTATCCATTATTGTGTAAATATAACATTTTATGCTCCTGCCTTTTGTTTTCCAGGACTTAATTACAGAACATAATAATAGAGTATGAAACCTCAATTAACACAGTGCTTTGAAACTTAGTTCTAGCTAATTGGAATTTGTGGAGTTTGAATCCAAAGGAAAGTACAGGGGAGGTAGTATATCCTAGAAAGGAAACATGCAGGATGATGATAGATCAAGTCCAGAGCTGTGTGAGAAATTGGTCTGATTCTAGAATACCTCTTAAAAGGGAATACATAATTCAGTGTGATAGAGCCAGATATGATTTGTTTGAAAACTGGATGCTTTTGCAGATTCAACTAATTCAACTTCCTATCTTTTGCTATTGAGGACTCTAAGAGATGAAATCTAGAAGAGTATGTTAGAAATACAAATGTTGACCCCAAAAGTCAGGAGAAAGGAAAATCAAGACAGCAAGACAGAACTATATTCAAGGCAACATTGTAAGCATTACTTGTGGTTAAGAAAAAAAAAAAAATCAATTTAAATAGCAGAATAAAATGCTAAAAATGCAGTTGTATCTGCCCCAAAATAACCAAAATTCAGCCTCATTTTAATTAAGTCCTGTGCTATAATTACCAATCTATAGGAAATAAGGGATTAAGGAACACAATAAATAACATCATGGGGATCTATTCAACCAAACCCAGAATATAGAAAATTTAACATAGCAAATTATTTTATTTCCTCAACAAATAAATAGCATCAGGGAAAAAACAAAAATGGAAGAGAGAACTGTTACAGATTAAAAGAGACTTAAGAGGCTGTAAAAATGATGGTGTGGCAGAGGCATCTGACCTCCTCTAACTTCATGAGGGGAAGAGAGAATCACCATCAGCATCAGCATCAGCCCAAAACTAATTCCTATAAGGTGGAGGTCAGACATGCCTTCTCTCTCCAACCTGTTTACCAATTCTGACACCAGCTGTCCCTCCCTTGGCACTCTCTACTTCTCTGCTGGGCTTGATAATTCATTACAATGGCCACACAGAACTCACTGACAATACTCATGATTTTGGGGCTTATTAGGGAAGTAACAGATTACAATTCAGGATTAGAAATAACTCAGGATACAGTTCTTCCATCAGGGCAGTTTCTTCTCAGCCATGTCTGCAAGCAGGCCTCTATCAGCCTCTTGTCCCTTTGGTCCCTCAGCCCCTCAGCCCCTTGGCTTCTTGGGTCCTTGGTTTCTCGACCTCTACCCTGCTTGGGCAAATGTTACAAAGCTCTTTAGCTCTACTGATAAGTGCGCAGAGGCACCACTCTTCTAGCAAGCCTCCTGCTCAAAGGTGCTCAGCTTTCTTGCTCCCTGGACTGGGAAGCCCACGGCACCATCTCCTGCCAGTCTTCTGGTTCTGCTGTTGCCAGTTCTCTGCTGCGCTTGCTTCTGCTTCTCACTGTCTTGTGCCATCTCCAGTGTTACAGCTCTCTGTCTCCTGGGCATAGGAGATTCTTGGCACTGGGATCCTGAGTCCAAACGACATGCTCCACTCCTAGCTCTTCTTTCTTCATAGTAGTGAGGTCCCCCATTTCCACCTCTGGGATGGCTTATTTTAAGCCTAGCAGGATGGCAAAACTGACCAATCCCCTTGTTAAAGTTCCATGTACCTTATTTGCATGTCCCCACCCCCCACAAGGGTGCCATGCATCTTATTTGCGTTACTAGCAAGCTGTCCAATCCCCTTGGTGGGCCACAAACACCTTATTAGCATAGCCCACCCAATCATTTGGTGGGAGTTACAAGACCACGGTGAGAAAGGACGTATAAAAGCCATCCATCATGTCGCAGAAGCATATCACCCATATGTAATATGTGGCTCTTTTTTGGATCCTTATCCAACAAATCAAATGTTAAAAGATATTTTGAGACAATCAGATAAAAACTGAACAGACCTTGTAGTAAATGGCATTAAGATGCTGGTGTTAATTGAGGGTAAGACAGTGTAATGAAAATGGTAATGTGTTTATGTTTAAAAAATATGTTCTTCTGTTCTATGGACTGAATTATTTAATATTTGAAAATTTCTTTAAAATTAAACCAGCAACAATAAAATAGTAGAAGTATAGAGAAAACAAAAATGAATGTTTGATAATTATTGCTGTTGAGTAATGAGAACATGGGAATTTACTATATTAGTCTGTCAACATTGTTGTAAAATTAAAAATTTTATGACAATAATAAAAGAGAAAAAATATGTAGCTGAGTTTACCTAAAATGACTAAGACAAAAGTAGAGAAAACGGAAACTGTAGAGTCCTACCCCACAGCTCCAGAAAAACACGTAATGGGGACACGTAATTCTACTGCCATTAAAATAGCATAAATTAGGTCCTAGGTGGCATAAACGGCTTGCACTGAACTGCTAACCTAAAGGTTAGCAGTTTGAACCCACCCAGGGATACCAGGGAAGAAAAGACCTGGTAATCTGCTTCTACAGAGATCACAGCCAAGAAAACCCTATGGAGCAGTTCGACTCTGTAACAAATGGGGTCTCCATGAGTTGGAATCTACTTGACAACAACTCACAACAACAACAACAACATTGGAAAATTTAAAAACTGGAGAAAGGCAAGGTTTTGAGGGGAAATGTCTGGCAGAGGTTTCAGTCCTACACTTCAGAGATACCTACAGTTTTAGCTGTAATCTGAATTCGTATTAAGGGAATAGAGCCAATGTCGACTCTGAGATCGCACAGGTGGTGTAATGGAAAACTCAAAGGGTAAAGGATATAAATCAAGTTCTGAAATTAATTGGCCGTTTTTCTTGAGACAAACTACCTCTCTTTTCTTGGCAAGGGAATAGGAACCAGAGGAATACCTAAGTGCCAGGGTATAACTAAGGTATGGCAGGTAGGGCGCATGCCCTGGATGCCACTTGAGGAGAGGCGCTAATGAGCAGTTTCTATCGGCCATGGCAGTTTCCATTGCCACCTGTGAGAGGCCACTCAGCAATTTAAAACTAATTGCCATAGGCACTATTTTCTGTAGATACGCCCCTGCATAAGTCTTTTATAAATTCTATTTCTGAGCATTATTTCAAAGGACAAAATGAGTTCTTATGATCTTACTTTCTCTTGCCCATTTTTTACGAATTATTTTCTAGCTTCCCCTTAATGAGGTATTTTAGCTTACATTATTCAATCCAGTAGTTACTGACAGGAACGGAAAAAAAAAAAAAATCACATAGGACCAGGTGCAATGATTTCACCTGCATTTAGTTGTAAGCAATCTAATGTTTAGAAATAGAAAAACATCGCAAACACCTTATTTGAGATACTAAGATAAGGAAGTGTTCTTTTAAATAATATCAGCCTAAGGTTTCCCTGGAAACCCTATGGGGCAGTTCTGCTCTGTCCTATAGGGTCGCTGTGAGTCAGAATCTACACAACGGCAATGGGTTTTTGGTTTTGAAGGTTTATTTCCAGAGTCAAACTGTGTTACTCGAGAACTTGTGAATTTTACCCCAAAATTATCAAAGTTTAGGTTAGGTTAAGCCCACGAGTCAATTCCATCCAACTCATAGCGACCCTATAGGACAGAGTAGAACTGCCCCTTAGGGTTTCCAAGGAGATTCTGGTAGATTCGAACTCCTGACATTTTGGTTAGCAGCGAGCTCTTAACCACTGTGCTACAAGGGTTTAAAAAAAAAAAAAAAAAAACACCAAACCTGTTGCCGTCAAGTCGATTCCGACTCATAGTAACCCTATAGGAAGGAGTAGAAATGCCCCATAGAGTTTCCAAGGAGCGCCTGGTGGATTTGAACTGCTGCCCTTTTGGTTAGCAGCTGTAGAATTTAACCACTATACCACCAGGGTTTCCACCACCAGGGTTAGAAGGGCACAAAGTTTGGGTAGGATGAAAAATGCTTTCTTTGAAGGAAAAATGACAGGGAAAACTCTTGTTCTACAACAGGGTTTCCCAAACACATTTGATTTCCAGCCACTTTTATCTAAACATATTCCATGAATTATATATGTCTGTGTGCAATTAAAATGAATTTAACTTAATTTGGTTTGATTTGGTTTACTTTTATTTGGATCAATTACATAATACTTCTTGCCGTCGTGAAATAAAATCCAAGCAGGCTCTTGACATTTTAATATCTCTTCAAAAAATGTAAGCCAAAAAAGAAAAATAAGTCTTTAGTCAAAGGGTAACTTTCTATTCCAACCTGTGTGGGGTTTATACTCCCATGCTGATTTATTTCATTCCGTTTTACTTGTACTTCCAGACCTTGGGACACCAAGTTAAAGCATTTTCTGTTGACTCAATATTTTCTTAAGAAATGTAAATGGCCAATAAGCCTATTATATAATTAAGCAGCCCATCGAATAACACTTTGTTAAATACTGTGATTTAATATTTTCCATACAAAGTTACTTATTTCCTAACAAAATAATGCTACTTAAAGTTGGTTTAAAGTTGCAAAAATAAGCAATTGAATAAAATCAAATCGAATACACTTAAAAAGAAGCAGGGTAGAAAGAAAGAAAAAATACCTTTAGCATCCTGCTCAGGTTCACTTTCTTCTATTAATAGAAACAAAACCAACACAACACAACACACACACAAACAAAAATAACACATCATGAAAAGGAAAATTTTGGGCCACAGAAAGATCAAATGTGCAACAAGATTAATTAGGATCTTCTTGGTTCTTCCTTCAGTAAGAAACAAATGCAGTCAAGGGAAATTACTGACCTTATAAAAGCAAACTCTTATGTTACAGAATATTTCACATTATTACTTTAGTCAGGCAGTACGATACAGAAAATAGAAACAGCATGGCCAACAACATAGATCATTCATGCATTTTTATTTGAATGTTGACAATTACCCTTTCTTTTGAGGCAACAGTTTGCCTGCTATTCGGATAAATTGCGTTCTCCCTTGCAGCTTGGCTTCTCCTCTTACGAGGCCCTGCAGTGAAGTCAGTGATGTTGTTGAATCCAGGATCTCAGCTATCATTTCTATGGCAATAGACTTGTGTTGTGGTAAACAGAGGATTAGGGGGTTTCTGCAGAACAGAGCCTTGCAACAACACTGATTTGTTCTTCTGTATCAACACCCAGAGCTCAGGGACAGCAAATAGATATCTTCTGGGAAACTACTGGGGAAGCAAGCCCCGAAAGGGAATGTAAACATGTCTAAATGTAAGGAATTGCGAATTTAGAATTATTTTTAAAAGACTACAAACAATCAAATTAAAATATTTAATATAATTATATCAGACATAAACTCCACATGGGACTCTTTTTTATGTTTCCTTGAAAGTTATTTGTTTACATTAATTTAGACCTCCCTTAGAATTAATGATAAATCAACTGCAATATAGTATAAAATAACAGTGCTATTGTTAACTCCTTTTAATGGTAAGAACACATTTGCATAGTTCCTCACAGATTATAGATATTTTCACACATGTTATACATTATCTCATTTAACCTTCACTGTGTCTGTGATAGAGCAGAATTGATATTATTCTTGATATTATCTTGATATTATTGATAATATTCTGCCCATCTTCCAGACAAGGAATCTGAGACTCAGAGATTTGACGCAGGTGCAGAGCCAGGAATCTCTCCCAGTTTTTCATACGTCAGGTCTCCTGCTCTAGCCAAGCATCATCTTGAGAAGGCATTATTTTTACACATAACATCAAATCCTCTCAAATTTAAGTAAACGTATTATTTCCCAGTTAGATTTTACTCTGTCTGAACTTTCCCTATTTCTACCAACCAAGTCAATGGCATATTTCTTGGTTTTCTTTTTTGTTTTTAAGCATCAAGGTGAAAGACTACTTAACACTTGTAAATTGCATATATTTCATGGCTAAAAGGAGATTTGGAGGTTATCTGTGAAAGGTACCTCTGGACAGAGGAATCCTTTTTCCCAACATCCCTAATAGTGGCTGGTAGAGCATAGATATTGAATAAATATAGTTTCTTCCACACTTAGAATTGGTCATCTGGACTCTTGAATACTGCAGAGATTCCTTGTTTGTATCACAGGCCTTAATCAGAGGAAATAAATGAAGGTCCCTGGGTGGCCGGATTAGGCCGGAAAAATTGATTTGAATGGCTTTGGGCTGAGCATGCCTTTCTAGATAATCCTAGTTTCATCGCTCCCTAGTGCCTTATGTCCTGCTGGCCTCACTTATTTACAGTACTTGGTTTTTGAGCTTATCCTCTCTATTTAAAATATCTTCTAATAGGAGTAATGAAAGCTCCTTAGTAGACAGGTAGGAGGAATTCAGAAAAAGAATAAATAATACGTATCATTAAAAAAAATTAATATTTGACTTGGAAATACAGAAATATGATATAAAATGCAAAAAGTACCAAACAACACGTAGTGAAAAGCATTCTCTTTTTCCATATCCCAGACATCAAATTCCCTTTCCCAGAGGCAAACATAGTTACTTGTTTTTTTGCATATTTTCAAAAGGTTAATCTACGGATATACAAACATGTATGTTTAAAAAGGGGGGGGGGGACTTTATGGCTGTATAATATTACATGGAATGGATGACCTAGTTTCTAGTTCTACCCACTGGACAAGAAAGGAAAAAAAAAAAAAAAGAATCCATAAAATGTTTTCATGTTTCCAAGCTTGAGTCCAAGTTCACCATCATGATTGCTTTTGAGCTTACCAGTTCCTCTTATATTATGATATTGAGAACTGAAACTAACACATAAGACAGAGTGAACAAATTTGAAAAATAGCAAAACTCTTTCTAAAAGTTCTATTCCTATGAATATAAACTTTCATGCTTTATTTTTTTGCAGTTATGTGATAATATTTGTTCTTTGATTACATTGAAAATGATGAATATCCTACATTCTTTTTTATACCTACTCTTATTAGGGTCTATCTCCGAGGTTTTGAAAGTGAATAAGTGTGTGTGTGTGCGTGTGTGTGCGTGTGTGTGCGTGTGTGTGTGTGTGTGTGTGTGAATGTGATTTGATTCTAAGGAAGGTAAAATAATTTTTCCTACACAATTTCATTGTATTAGTTGATTAGAGAGAGAATTTGGAGGGGAATCTACCGTCATGTAAGAGGAAGGAAAGCCATCAAGGTTACTCTGTAAAAATACAAGTAATACAGTTAGTAATACAGTTAATACATCAAAGTCATATAGATCATGTAGACTTTGTGGGAAGAAAGACAAAACAAGAAGAGAAAACTGGCAGAACTGTGGAACAGTTTGCATTCTTTTGACCACAAAAGTGAGGGCAGCAAAGACAATAAGAGGAATTTGGCTAAGAAGAGTTGAGGTCTCAGCCAAGGCTGAAATCAAACATTCTTTGATCTTTGTTGTCTTGACATTGGAACCTCTTCTTTATGGTAATTTAATTATCATGAGGAAAAAAACACGCAAATAAAGTAAACAGAACTTAGAGGTGAAGCCAAAAATGATCTAGCTAGCTCCACCTTGGGAGTGTTGAAGAGATGTTTTGGAATGATTTGATCAGTAATCAAATAATGAAATCATGAAGGGAAAGAATTTGAGATATGTATGAAAGGGCTCCTTTGAGAATGGGCATTCCAGAGAACTTCCAGGTACATGAACCCATTTCTTATCTCAATGATTAGGACCAAGTCAATGTAAATAATAAATCAAGTAGTGGCATATTAGCATAAATGTTACAAGAACAGGCTCCGGGTTTAGACTACCTGGTTAGAAATTCAGCTACACCATTGATTTCTAATAGGATATTTCTGCTAAATAAGAAAGCTATCAATATGTGTGTGTGGTGGGGGGTGTTTTATTTATAAATAGTACTCAATAGTACTTAACCATACACTTAAAATAGTTTTGGATTTGATACTTGGGTTTTCTAAGCAGATATAATTATCATCTTTAATATTGTTACTTTTAATATGTCCTTTCAAACAATAACATGCATTTTTTATTTCTTACATATTCCACTGGGTAGATTTACATACTAGTATATAGTAATTATGGCATGAATTCACAATTCAAAACCACCTAACCAGAATAAGTACATAGCAATAATGGATATGCTACAGTTTTCCTGCTACCTACAAAGACAAAGCTATGTTCCAAAACAAGGTGAAGATCTCAGTATATAAGACAGCAGACAGAAACAACTCCAGTGCTCCGAGCAGGGAAAACGGGCCTAAAATTTGATTTTTCCAGTAGTGCACCACCCGAGGTAGATATAGGAGGCTCACTGCTTGAAACCAAAGGGTAGGAGTGGGACTTCCTTATCTGTGAAAGGGAAGCAGTGATGGTATTGTAGCCAGAACTTGAGTTAAGCTTTTAGCTGTCTCAGTGACTGGATATCAGATGAACCCCAAAACACTGCAGAATGGGGATCCTAAACTTCCATTTTGTAACACCTTATTTGGAATGAGGGAATTGCAGAAATTATTGGGAAGGGAGAAATAATTTCAGAGAGACTAAAAATAAGAAAAATCCACTCAAGATGTATTGACAAATTATAATTTCAAAGCACGTTGGGAAAATGAATGCTAAGAAAGCCAACAAATTCAGTAATTGGGAGATTAATTTGCTCTGGTAGGAAATAAAGCTATGGAAACAAGAAAGTTTAAGACTATCAAAAAAATAAAGAAACTGTATCTGTTAAAAAAGAATAAGATATTATGTAACAAAAATAGGCAGAATTGAAGTACAAAAGTAATTATGAAACAAACAGTAGAAAAGTTATAAATTAAAAACATAAAAGAAATTAAGCTCACACATACAATAAATGTAATAAACTCAAGATTTGAAAAGTTCAAATGAAGAATTAGTGAATCAGAAGATGGTACTTATGAACCACAGTCCCGAGTCCAGAGAGAAAAAGTGATAAAAAATGTGAAAGAGTAACTAAGAGATGGGGAGAACAGATTTATGGATTCTGACGTATGTCTAACAAGAGTATGAGAGGCAGAGAAGAGAGGGAAAGGCAGAGGCAATATTGAAGAGATAATAGATGAGATTTTCCGTACTTGAAGAAATAGGTAAATCCCCAGATGCATTAAAGTGGTAGTTTTTAAAACCTGAAATTTATTAGAATCGCTTGTGAAGTTTAAAAAAATAAAATAAAATAAAACAACAGCAATTAGATGCTATCAATACAACTCAGGTTATTGAATCAGAATTTCTTGTCAGGGACCTGGGGATCTGTATTTTGGAGAAGTATTTGAAAATTGCCTGATGTTTCCAAGGAACAGTGGGATTGTAAACCACTTTGTTAACAAGTGCATAGGAGGATTAATAGAAATAAGTTGACTTTGTTGTGGTTTAAACTGTGTCCACAAACGTTCCCATCGAAAGTGGAATCTGATTTCTCTCCTGGGATGTTGGCTAGACTTAGTGACTCATTTCTAACAAAGAGAAAGTGGCACAGGTGACTATGGTGATTTCTGAGGCTAGATTAAAGAAAATAAATTAAAAAAACAAGTTCTTCCTTGTTCTGTATTATACCATTCACTCTAGGCAGGCAAGATACCATGTTGTGAGGACACTCAAGCAGCCTGTGGAGAGACCACATAGAGAGGAACTGAGGTTTTCATCAGGCAGTATCAACTTGCACCAACTTGTGAGTAAGCCACATTGGCCTTGCTTCTCCAGTCCACTCAAGCTTTCAGATGACTGCAGCAGTGGCAAACATTTTGACTGCAACGATCCAGAGACAGGCCCAGCCAAGCCACTCTTGGATTCCTGATTCACAGAAACTATGAAGTAATAAGCGGTTGCTGTTTTTTTAAGCCATTAAGTTTCTGAGTGATTTGTTACACAGCACTAATACAGACACGTGACAAATTATTGTGAAAGTGCTGACTGTCAAAAGTAAAAAGAAAAGTGTAAAAGCTACCAGAAAGAAGAGATAGATTATCTACGAAATCATTAGATTTAGAATGACAGAAAACTTCTCATCAACAAGAGGTGCAAGAAGACATAGGATGATAATGAGGGAAAATATCTGTCAACTTCAAAATTTACCTATATTACCATGATAAAATAATGACACTGTCAAACATACGAAGACAAAGAAGGTTTACTACCCACAGATCTTCACTGAAAGAATTTATGGAAAACATATTTCAGTAATAAGAAAATTGAAAACAGAGGAAGGAAGTGTCATGAAAAAGGAATGGTGAGTACATAAATTGGTGGTATATGTTGGTAGAACTATTTAACTATGAACTATAAAACAATTCAATTTTTTTATGATAAATTAAATTTCAGACAATATCAAGGAAGATGGCATGGGGTGAGGAAGGTGATATTAGAGGATGAGTTAAGGAATGATGACATTCTTACCTTGGTTGAGAAAATATTGGAGAAAATACTGTGTGATTTTAAATTCAGTTAGAATTACAGTATTATATATGCAAATTTAAAATGTAAAAGTAATCTCTAAAATATAAAATTTTAATCTATAACTTCAAAATCAACCAAGTGTGTGGTGGGGTGGAGGTAGAGAATAAAGAAAATGTTATCAATCCACTAGAAAGCAGAAAGGGAACTAAAAAGAAACACAAGAAAATCAACAGAAAACATGATAATAGAAATAAGCTTAAAGAATAGTAGAAATAAGCTATCAGAATATATATAAAGATCTAAACTTGCCTACTAGAAACATAGACTTTTAGAATGGATTGTATGACCTCTAGCTACCTTCTATTTTCAAAATAGCAGTGAGAAGCTAAAAAAAAAAAATAGACAAAAGTTTTTTAAAAGGGGGAAGAAAAATTACTAAACAAAAGAAAAATGTGGTAAGAATATTAACATGAGCCAAAACAGGATTTATAGTAAGAGACATTAATAGAAATGAAGAGAAACATTGGTCAAAGGTGAAAACACAACCCAAGAAAGAGAACACAACAATAGACATGTATGCATTTAACAATATAACCTCAAAATATATAAAACTAAAACTGATAGAATTAGGGGAAGATATCGAAAGAAAAACTACAAGAATAATCTTGAATTTTACCAAATGGAATCCTAATAGTTTATTGTGATTGTCCACTGTGAGGAGTAAATGACTTATTTTAGAAGGAAAGGCCAACATTCAAAAAGAAATGTTGCATTTTTCTTCCAAACATAAAGAAAGGAGAAAAATAACTGTTGCTTGCCTATAATCTAAATGCAGTTTAGTTTCTGGCATGGTATAAATTTATTGAAACATAAAAACAAAAATAGAAGTTTTATAAATGCCACAAAGTAACTTTTCAAAATAGAAAGTTATAAATGCTTCTCAATTTGAATTGTCCTTGACTCTAAATTTATTTTTCAAATATAAATTTTCTGAATTTGATGTTCTCTTGGGATGTCAAATCATTTCCACTACTTGTCAGAATTCATTTGGCAGCAGCATTAAAGATTAAGATGACTTGTGCAAATTTCTGAAAAGTAAGCAGTGTGTATCAAGAAGAAAATGTAAAAAAATTATTTCATTTATATAAAGCACTCTGTTTTTCTTTTAAAAAATACTGAAGATTGTTTTACTTTATTTTCTAAGTGCCATTTCATTAAGATTTTATAATTTTTCTGAGTCATTATCTTAAGAAATCTCTGACCATCTCATGTTCTAACAATACATTTCTAGGGCTTTTTCTAAGGACATACTCAGAAATTGGGAAATCAAATCGTATTAACAGAATCACTTCTTTACATTTATATGCAATACCTCACTATGATACCTCACCATTTACAAAGCACACTTTCATTTAACCCTTACAACAATTCAGGCCGGCGAATCTGGATTTGAATTCTCATGCCACCAATTACTAGTTGTGTGATCTTAGGCTAGTTCCCTGAGTTTCCCTGAGTTTCATCCAGAAAATGTACTTAACAATACCCAACTCTTAGAATTGTGGAGGAAATTAAATGAGACGGATTGTATAAAGCAGTTAGTATAGCATTTGTCACATAGACAGAACAAACTGGAGGCTAATTTCAAAGACAGATCTTCTAACTTTTTTTTTTTTAAAGAACTATTTCTATCTCTCGGGTACCTTCCTGATTCATGAAAGTTGTTCCTCTAACTGACATCAAAGGGAAAAGGTTTATTATTATTATTATTTTATATTTTAATTTCTACCTACCTTAGCTGACTGCATGCCACATATTGCTCATGTTGCATACCCTTTTTCTAGATGTTAAAACCAGGTGCCTAATGCCATTTCTCAGATGAATTTCCTGAGGAGAAGGGAATCACTCAGTAGAAAGAAAAATTCATTCTTCAAGCCCTATTATTAAACCTATTATTAAAACATGAATGCTAATATATATCAGGTTATTTGGATTCTTTATTAAATAGACTTATTTGTTTAATCTACCATCATGTTTTAAGAGTTATGGAGTTGGAGATGCCTGTTAGAAGACAAACTCTACAAAGAAAAAAAAAACAGCTGCCGTCGATTTCGACTATGGTGACCCTATGTGTGTCAGAGTAGAACTGTGCTCCACAGGGTTTTCAATGACTGGTTTTTCAGAAGCAGATCACCAGGTGTTTCTTTTGAGAAGCCTTTGGGTGGACTTGAACCTCTAACCTTCTGGTTAGCAGCTGAGGGCATTAAGCATTTGCACCACCCAGGAACTCAAAGGAACAAAAAGGGTACATTTCAACTGTTTTGCGAGGGTTCTCCCACTCCCCTACCACCAAAAGTGGCCAGGGGATGGTTGGAAAGTAATCACGTTGAGGTTCTGTGGTATTTTGTTTCTGAACAAATTCTTCCTTTTATTTCCCAGCCATTAAAAGACAACCTGACAATAATAATGATAAACCTATGTAAATACACCCACTCTTCACTTATCAACATGGTCAGGTTCCAAAGACCAGGTCCTTATGGAAAAATCAGTGTTATATGAAAATACAGGATGACCATTTCAGATTAAAAAAAATTGTGTGGGAAACATATGTCCCTTTGGACCTGAGAGGAAGAAAATGTAGGTGGGCACTATATGTCCCACTGGTCATGAAAGAGTTACGGCCAGATGTGTGTTGTTAATGCAGAAAATAGTCAGACAGTAGATTTTTTACTTTGTCATAAATGCAAAATATTGGTGTCTTGGTCATCTAGTGCTGCTATGACAGAAATACCACAGGTGGATGGCTTTAACAAAGAGAAATTTATTCTCTAACAGTCCTGTAGGCTAGAAGTCCGAATTCAGGGTGCCAGCTCCAGGGGACGGCTTTCTCTCACTGTCAGCTCTGGAGGAAGGTCCTTGTCATCAGTCTTCCCTAGGTCTGGGGGCATGTCAGCTCAGGAACCTCGGGTCCAAAGGATGCGCTCTGCTCCAAGTGGTGCTTTCTTGGTGGTATGAGGTCCCCATGTTTCTCTGCTGGCTTCTCTCTTATATATCTCAAAGAGAATGGCTTAAGACACTATCGAATTTTATAGATCTCATCAATATAATCGCCATGAATCCATCTCTACATCATAGTGGTAGGATTTACAACACATAGGGAAATCACATCAGATGACAAAACGGTAGACAATCATATAATATTGGGAATCATGACCTAGCTAAGTTGACAGATATTTCTGGGGGACACAATTCAATCCATGACAACTGGATAAGGAGTCTGTTGATAAGTGAGGAGTAGGTATATCTGCTTTATCTTTCCTGACTTCTTGGTAGCTAAAGCAAAGAAACCCAATCCTGGCGTGCTATCACTGTGTGCATCTCTGTCCCCTTTGAAGCAGAGCAATGCATAAGATGGCTTATCTACTGTGGCTCCATCTCCGAAGGGATCGTAACGCAAGCTCCTTTAGAAAACATACACATCACTCTCATAAACAGCGACTCTCTTTTCTAAGTCCTCAAAGTAAGGCCTGCCTGCCTCTGTGACATCATGATTCTCTGAAGTGGCCTGCGATGGGAACATTTCTGTGGTCCTTGAAGTAATAACATTATTCTAGCTTGTAAATACGGGTGGTAAGTAACGATTGTCAGCAAGAAGTGGTTACAAAGTAAATCAGACAAGAGCCATGCAAGGTTAATTTTTTTAAATTATTTTTTTTTTACTTCATATCTACATGTAAATAGAGCCACTTTCTGAAAATTTATTAGGAGTTTATCCATAAGCCAGTAGAAGTTGGACTTCAGTTCTGATTCACTTTTTTCATTTTTTTTTTTTTAAATCATTTTCTGGTTTCGATTGGAGGAGATAGGAAACTAGTTAGTTACCAGGAGAAAAGTCTTTCTTAGTTAACCTTTAAATTTTTCATTTTTAATGATTTAAGATTTGCACAAGAGTTGCAAAAATAGTATAGTATACCCTTTATTCAACTTCCCCTAATGTTAACATGTAATATAACCATCTTACATTAACCAAAATCTTAGTTTACTTTAATTATTTAATAATAATTTTTTTTTTTAAATTTTTTTTTTACCTAATCTCATGAAAAGAAAGATACCTGAGCTCTGACAGCACTCAAATAAGCTAAAGTTTTTTAAGGACAAAATTTTTTTTTTTTAGCTAACCAGAGATTTTAGCTGGAAAAAGAAACAGGAGTCAGAACCTTAATTTTAAATGACAACAGAGTATCCTGGTTATCTAAACTCTCTGGGATTCCCAAATGCCCAAATAGGGCCATAAGCTTCCTAAGTGTAGGTTCTCATACCGATGAAATGGAAGTTGTCTACCCATTTAAAAGTTATGTCCAGGGGAGGATATAAGAGAAGATAATCTCCAAGTTAGCTCCTTCTGAGTCAAATCGCAGCTCATTCTGGCTTTTACAGCACTACTACTAGATGCTGTCCCTAACTCTCTAGTCCATCTTCTACTCTCTGGTTATGAGTCAGTGTCAGGCATGCTTGCACGATAAATCTCCATTTTTTTCTTCCTCTGTTTTCTCTTTTCCTCTCTCACTGGGATATAATCTGCGCAATGAACTCCTATTCATTAATCAAAGCCCTGTTGAACTTCACCTCCCTGAAGCTTTCCCTGACCCCTCACTACCTGCTCTGCGCTATGTATGTACCTTGCTCCAGCTTCTATCATTGCAAATATAGTGTACTTTAATTACTTGTTAGCATGTCTTATCTTTCTCACTAAACTGGAAAACATTTTCAAGAAATGAACTATGTCTTATTTTTCTCTGTATCTTTAGGAGTTATCCCATTATATGGAATATAGTAAGCACTCAACAAATGAATAAATTTGAAACTATCCTAACTTTTATGTGCTACTATACCCCATGGGTAAGCTAACTTTCTTATTAAATTTTTAAGATTCATCTGGAATCAAGATATTCCAGGTAAAAAATTTTTAAGTCAACATTTCTCCAAGTGTGATTCATAGACCACCTGCATAGGAATCATTTGGGGTGTTGTTAAAGACCCTAACATAGACCTATTGAATAGAGTTTGAGTCACTAGAGTATGTATCCTGGTGTTACACCTTTTAATAAGATCTGCAGATACTTCTGGTGCACACTGATGTTTGAGAACCATTACCTTGGAGAAAGAGTTCCACTAATCTATCAATTTAGTCATTTCCATCTCTTTCCATAGAGGTTTTGAGGTGAGTATAATCAATGATACAACCATAAATTAAATGAAATAACAACATATAAATATTAGGAAGAGACTTCTGGTTGGTTTACTGAGATTATTACTGTAATTAAAATTCAAACTGGATTCTGCCAACCAGAGCAAATGAATGAATGAATAAAGTAAAAGAAAACAAAGTACACAGTTCTCACTACTGGGAGGAAGACAAAATTCCAATTCTTCAGGAGACACATCCCCATACCCCCGGCACTAAATTTTTAAAGCAATTTAAAGGAAATCCCCTCACCTGGGATTTACTTAGAGTGCAGTGAGTGACGGCATGATCAATATTCTCAAACAAATACTTGGCTAACAGCTATTTCCGTAGTGAATGAAAGTGTGATGTCAGCTCAGGATATACACGAAGGCTGCCTCCACTTTTACATTTTGCAATTCTTTTTGGACAGGTTGACTCCAAACAGCCTCCTTCAGCTTTAGCAGTCAAGACACATCTTCACAGAACTCCTTAGGTAAACTTCCCTACATCACTTGTCACGATGGTGACAAATCAAACTTATAATCTCTAACAAGTACCAAGAATGCTGTACAAAGCATTGCTGATTGAGGATAGATTTATATTCTTTGGAAACTAGATGAGCAGTTGGTAATGTTGCCATCCTATTTATGAAACGTGAGGAGCCTAACCAGCAATATTCTCTGGACGGAAGTCACCCAGCTTTATAACAACAAAAACAACACGCGACAATACCAATAACAACCAATATTTAGCAGAGAGCTAACCCTTTAGGCACCATCCGTATGCTATATTAGTCAATTTTAAGAACTCCATGCTCTAAGTAATATTGTCCTCATTTTGCAAATGAGTAAATACATTTGCAAAGGGTAGGTAAATTATCCAACCTCACATAACAAGTAAGTGGCAGAGTCAGGATTAACACCCAGGTCTATCTAATTCTAAAGCATGTGAACTCTCCAGTGAACTGCTGTATCCAACGTAAATGTAGAAGAAGAAGAAGAATCAAGGATGGGATAGTGCAGGAAGTCCTAGCCTAGGAATCAAGCTTTGCTGCTAACTTGAGCAAAGTAACAACTTTTCTGGGTCTCAAGGTTCCTTACTTGAAAAATAAGGGATTGAACTATATGATTTCTAGGGTCCATTCCAGACTATGATTACAATGATTACTGTTCTAGTAGAACCAAAATTAATAAGAATAAACTTTATTTTAAATAGAAATGTAGTTTTTGCCATTAACTTTATTGCTTCTACCTCAAAGATAAATATAATAGAAAGAATAAAGAGTAGTAATTATTTTCAGAAGTCCTTAAATCATTGCTTCTGTTGCACGAAAGTGGTATAGTCCTAGAAATAATAACTATTATTTGAGGGTTTACTTGTTGCCATGCACTGTTGTAAGAACTTTAAATGTATTAAGTTTATCCTTCTAATAATTTATGTGGTAGGTAGTATTATTATTAACATCATTTACAGGTAGGGAAGCTGAGCTACAAGGAGATTATGTAACCTACATCACAGACGTAATAAGAGTGGAGCTAGGATTTGAACTCAGGCAGTTTACTCTAGCCTCTGGAGCCCATGCAATTTTCTCGAGAGTCTAGAGCCCACGTTACTAACCAATACATTAAGTTCCCTCCACAAATCATGCATTGTATAGTTTATCATTCATGAAAATGAATATACTAACCAAAATTTGAAAGTCATAGTATATATTCGATTTCTGAAGGAAATAACTGAATGTAAAATTATTTAAATTCCATATTGCTGTAGAATTCAAATAGTTTTCCATGACATCTTTGCATGGATAAAAATAAGTTACATTTTGAAATGAAGCCCAGTGAAGACAAGGCCTTCTCTGCCTCGCACAGTGCCTGGGGAACATCGTTCAATTAATCTTTGTTGGCAGAATGAATGCATTAAAGAGGAAGAACTTTTCCTGTTGTGTATGTATGTTTGAACTTATGCATCTCTTTTTAATATCTACAAAATGCAATTTAAAGCTTACTCCAATTAGAGTACACATCTTTTAAATCACAGTAACTTTTTATTTCAGATAATATAATGTCAATATTTCACTCAAAAATTAACTTAAACCATTTAAGACCAATCTTTGAAGCACATTTTTTTCAACACTAGAATTTAAGAAAGCATAATCGGTAAGATCTGTTCCTTAACTTGAAGCATTATCCTTTAGTGCTATAATTGCCATATAACTTTTTTTTTCCTTAGAGAACTTTACTGAAAATTCATCTAAAAGTTCATTCTACCATTTTTCCTTGAAAGTCCCACAGAAATTTTTAGATGAAGATGCAACACAATATCCCCTAAAGTCAAAATCAGTGGGTCAAACTCTTCTTTAGAGCATGCACCCTATTAAATCATGCAGATTTAATTTGCCCAATGATAGTAACCAGGGCTCTTAAAGGTTTAGGATTGTTTGTTGTTGTTTGGTTTTTAAATACACAATTTACTCATGACAGCAAATCAAACCTGTTAGTGGCATCAAACAAGTAGAATTGATGCCGGGAACAGGACCACTGCAAATTTTATTAAAACTGCAATCAGTGAGAGCACAGCACACACTGGGGTTTTAAATACCTCTCTCTGTGGCATTTGTCATGTTAAGAGCTGCAGCATAAACAAAGGAAAAGGTCAATCAAATATAGCGCAAGCATTACATGATCACTCCTGCTTTCCTAGATGCAATAAGGGCAGTTGATCTCTAGGAGAGCAGGCAGGCCCCAGTGGCATCCAAGAGAACTAGAAGTCTAACAGTTTGAAAACATTGCAGGTCTTTACAGCTAGCTCTATTGACACCTGCCTCTGGTGTACACTTTATAGATATCAATTATGACTTGTTTTGGTCCTTTGGAATTCTATTAGTTGTCATAGATACTGCATATGTCTGTGTAAACTCCTCAGAAAAAAATGCCTCTCGACAGATCTTGTTAGCCCTACGGGTATGTGGTGAAGCCTTCTAGACTGCAGAGAAGCGGTACTGACAACACCCCAGTGCCCAGACATGATGAGGGCTCGTGCACTGACGCCACCTAAATTTTCCTTAGGGCTCACCCTCCTTCTCAATTCCCCAAAATACCTCACCCACGTATTGAGACAAAGTGCTGCCTTTGAAGGTGTGTGGAAACAAGGAGTTGTTTAAACATTAGGGAAGCCTACGATAACCCTCAATCTAGAAGGGTTCTGTTCTTGTTACAGTGCTTCTCTACTCTCCCTGGCTCTCATTTGCAGCTATGTGTTGATGGTAAGCCACCTCTTTCCACTAGAGATTGCTCACTGATAGCCCTCTCTTGGTTCCAGCTTCACTTCTGTTCAACTTTTTCCTTAATCATTTAAAGCCCCAATGGTAAACAAGGTAACATTAGAAAATGCAATCAATGGGGGCCTGATACGTTCCAACTCCCATTTATTTTAATTTGGGTCTCAATTACTGTATACCCAGCCAGTTTCTATGTATCAGGCAGGACTGGTCTGAAGGTAATATTCACAGAATGTAATAAGACTCATATGCAGTCTCAAATAACTAAATCATTTTATTTTATTATGGTTAAGTCAAAGAATATGAGGGAAGAAAATTGGATATTTTTAAATTGTTAAATGGATCTTTTCCAATGATTAAAAAAATTAAAATGACTTTTCTAGCTATAAAAACTAATTACTACATCATGTTAAAAGTGTTTAATTTCTGTGACATAGTGTTCATTAAACACATTTTTTGCTAAGCGGCATATACATCTGGTCAAGAACAGGAAAGTAAAATCAGAATCTTGCATTTCAGAGGTTTCCCTACCCAAAACCTCCATGATAGCAACCTCTCCTTGAAAATTCTAGCCTCGACCACTCAAGTCAGCCCATTCCATTGTCATATAGCTCTACCACTGAGTGTCTGCCTTCTTGAACTTTAAACGTACTCAGGAGAAGTTTATTTCAAGATATATAAGGGTAACAGTGTGGAACATTCTTCCCATACACACCATACCTAAAGTAGAACATGAAATGCATTGGAGAAAGAGATAAGACTTCCTCTTGACTTAGAAGATAATTCCTTCTATCTGGCATTAAAGCCACTTAATCTCATTTTTACCCTAGCAAAACTAATATGCAGCAAATATAATTTTGAAAAAAAAGAGGTTATGTGGAATTAACCTACAGAAAACAATATTTTCATCTCTGTGCAGGGCTTACTAAAAGAAAGAATTTCTCACAGTAGGAATATTTATAGTTAAATAAATACAAAGCTTTACGAGTCAGTATGATTTATTTGTCTTTGTTTTATCATTGTATATTAATTCTCATCTTTTGGAGACAGCTAAAAAATGATCTTACTAGAAGCCAAAGTCACAAACCATGTGTAATTGCCTCTAAGACCTATAAGTCATATCCCAGTGTCAGAGCTGTTAAAACATACAATAAACTAAAATTAGCCAACGGTGATTAGAACAGACCGCTGACTGTGAGATGCGTCCCAACTGGAGATACGGTATAAGATGAGCATCTTCCAATCTATGACATATGATATTTAGATTTCTCTGTTGAGAACTGACAAAAGGCTGTCCTCTGATCACATCCTGCCATGAAACCTACTTTAAAGTCCACTGTCACAGAGGAACCGGAGACAGGGGTTAACCTCTTTCAAAGAAATAGCCTCCACATTTGAAAGACTGACAACGCCAGGTGACTATGGAATTTAAGACTTCCCCGCCAATGTCCAATCAGTACATCTGCATAGTTCTTACCTACTAGTCCTTCACTTTTCTACTAGAACTTACCTTAATTATACTTTTCCCTTTCTCCTATAACTCAGTCATACCCAACCAAGTGTGGAAAACATTCATTAAGAAATCAGAATCCAAACAGAATTTTAGTGTTGGATTCACCAAGCCATTAAGGAATTGTAAAGCCCAGGCTTATGACTGAAGAGTGAAAGAAGAGTCAGATGGGGAGAGACTCCACCAGCGGCTGCCTTTCTGTGAACCCCTTCACTTCCCACTCCACCTAGGTGGCTCCATTTATTTTCCCTTGCATGTCCCAAGCTTACTATCTTTATGGATTGTTTCCTTCCCTAAGAACATGGCGTATTCCACATTCTGTTCATCAGGATACACACCCCCACCATTCTTCAGCTAATCCCTAAGCACTGTGAAAACCTATTAGCAAAGGATTAAATTGCCTCTATAAAACATATCAAAGCAATGAATAAAAAGATTCATGTCACTTTATCAAAATAGTATAGTATTTGGAAGAAATAATTTTTTCCCAAAGCATAAATACATGTATCAATTCTTCCTAATTTAAAGGTTTCTTTATAAAGATTGAAAAAATATAGAGCTATTTAAAGCACATAATAAAAGTTAACCCCCTGATGTAATTCTATATGTAGAGATAATGACTGTTAACAGTTTGGTATATGTATTCTAATATGTAATATACAATACACACTGTTTTTAACCTGCTTTTTCACTTATGAATGCATTAATACTTGTAATGAGTTAGTATTTCTAAAGCACATAGAACAATACCTAGCACATGGTAGGCACTATATAAGTACTTGTTAAATAAATGAAACAATTCAAAAAGCAAACAATTATATAGTGTTTACTATGTGCCTACATTAATTCATTTAAGTACCATAACAACTCTTAGAGGTAGATCCTATTTTTATCTATATTTTAGAGATGAAGAAACTGAGGATTAGAGATGGACAGTAACATGCCCAAGTCAGATATTGTGTATATTTTTAGAAGTCAATACGTATAGATCAACTTCATTCTTTTTAATAGCTACATGGAATTTCATCACATATTTATTCAGTCTTTTATTGATGCAAATTTAAGTTCTTTCGAACTCTTTACTATTTTAAACAACTTTGTGATAAATAACCTTAAACATATACTTGTGTAAATAATTCCTTTATATAAACAGTCAGAAGTTAGAGACAAATATGCAAATATTTGTTCGATTTTATTTTTTAAAAAAAAGGCTTCACTAGGCTATACCAAGTTATAAGAATATATGAAAGGGCTGGTTTCCCCCTCCCCTCCCCATTGCTGGCATTTTAATTGTGTACCCTTGTAAATAATCTGTCTTCTCTTCAGTATTTTGAGATCATCTCTTTCTCCTTGGTGTTTCATTATGATGTGTCTGGGTATGAAATCATTTATTTACTCTTTTATTTTCACTGAGTAGGACTTGGTGTGCTTTTCATACTTCAAGATTTGTCTTTCATCAGTTTTGGAAAGTTCTCAGTGATGATGTTTTTGGCCATTGCCTCTTTCATTATTATTTTTTTTTTTTTTGATTCTCTATTCTGTAACCCTTCATTTATCTTAAATTCAGTTTCATTTTTTTCTGCCTCTTCTAACTCTCTGCACTGAATTCTAAATTCTAAAGAGTTAACTTCCAGTGCACTAATTATCTCTTCATCTCTGTGTGATCTACCATTGCTCATTAATTGAATTTTAATTTCAGCAATTATATTTTTAATTTGTGGAAATTATATTCAGTTCTTTCTGAGGACTGCGACTCATTTCCCAGTTTGTTGTACTTTGGTGGCTTGTGTGTTGCTGTGGTGCTGGAAGCTATGCCACCACTATTTCAAATACCAGCAGGGTCACCCATGGTGGACAGGTTTCAGCTGAGCTTCCTGACTAAGACAGACTAGAAAGAAGGGCTTGGTGGTCTACTTCTGGAAAAACTGGCCAGTGAAAATCTTATGAATACAGCTGATCATTGTCTGATATAGTGCCAGAAGATGAGCCCCTCACATTGGAAGGCACTCAAAATACTACTGGGGAAGAGCTGCCTCCTCAAAGTAGAGTCAGCCTTAATGATGTGGATGGAGTAAAGCTTTTGGGACATTTATTTGCTGATGTGGCATGACTCAAAATGAGAAGAAACAGCTGCAAACACCCATTAATAATCAGAAAGTGGAATGTATGAAGTATGAATCTAGGAAAATTGGAAATTGTCAGAAATGAAATGGAACACTTGAAGATAAATATCCTAGGCATTAGTGAGCTAAAATGGACTGGTATTGGCCATTTCAAATCATACAATCTTATGGTCTACTATGCTGGGAATGACAAATTGAAAGGGAATGATGTCACATTCATTGTTAAAAAGAACATTTCAAGATCTATCCTGAAGTACAAGGCTGTCAGTGATAGGATAATGCTCATATGCCTACAAGGAAGGCCAGTTAATATGACTATTATTCAAATTTACGTACCAACTACTAATTCCAAAGATGAAGAAATTGAAGATTTTTTTTTTTTTTACCAACTTCTGCTGTCTGAAGTTGATCAAACATGCATTGATAATTACCAGTGATTAGAATGTGAAAGTTGGAAACAAAGAAGAAGGAACAGTAGTTGGAAAATATGGCCTTGGTAATAAAAACAATTGCCAGAGATCACATGATAGAATTTTACAGGATCAATGACTTATTCATTGGAAATACCTTTTTTCAGCAACATAAATGGTGACTATACATGTGCACCTTGCCAGATGGAAAACACAGGAATCAAACCAACTACATCTGTGGAAAGAGACAAGGAAGAAGTTTGGCATCATCAGTCAGAATGAGATCAGGGGCCGACTGTGGAACAGACCATCAATTGCTCATATGTAAGTTCAAGTTGAAGCTGAAGAAAATTAAAACAAGTCCACGACAGCCAAAGTACAACCTTGAGTATATGCCACTTGAATTCAGAGAACATCTCAAGAATAGATTTTACACACTGAACTCTAATGACCAAACAAGTTGTGAGATGACATTAAGGACATCATACATAAAGAAAGCGAAAGGTCATTAAAAAGACAAGAAAGAAAGACAAGACCAAATGGATGTCAGAAGAGACTCTGAAACTTGGACTTGAACATAGAGTAGATAAAGCAAATGGAAAAAATGGTTGCAGCAGTATGTCGACAGGAAAGTGCTAGAAATTCAATGAAATTCAATTCAATGAACAGAAGATTTCAAAGGGTGGTTCCAGCAGACAAAGTAAAGTATTATAATGAAATATGCAAAGACCTGGAGTTAGAAAACCAAAGGGGAAGAGCATACTTGGCATTTCTCAAGCTGAAAGAACTGAAGAAAAAATGCAAGCCTTGAGTTGCAATACGGAGGGATTCTACGGGCAAAATACTGAACAATGCAGGAAGCATCAAAAGAAGATGAAAGGAATATACAGAGCCACTGCGTCAAAAAGAACTGGTCAATGTACAACCATTTCAAGAGGTAGCATATGATCAAGAACTGATCATAGTGAAGGAAGAAGTCCAAGCTGCTCTGAAGACATCGGCAAAAAACAAGTCTCCAGGAACTGATGGAATACCCATTGAGATGTTTCAAAAAACTAATGTAATGCTAGAAATGCTTACTCATCTATGCTTAGAAATTTGGAAGACAGCTATCTGGCCAACAGACTGGAAGAGATCCATATTCATGCTCATTCCAAAGAAAGGTGAGCCAACACAATGTAGAAATTATCGAACAATATCAGTATCACGCACAAGTAAAATCATGCTGAAGAATATTCAAAAATGGTTGTAGTAGTATGTGGACAGGGAACAGCCAGAAGTTCAAGCTGGATTCAGAAGAGGACGTGGAACAAGGGATATCATAGTTGATGTCAGATGGATCTTGGCTGAAAGAAGAGAATACCAGAAAGATGTCTGCCTGTGTTTTATTGACTATGCAAAGGCATTCGACTGTGTGGATCATAACAAATTATGGATAACATTGTGAAGAATGGGAATTCCAGAACACTTAATTGTGCTCATAAGGAACCTGTACATAGACCAAGAGGCAGTCATTCGAACAGAACAAGGGAATAGTGTGTGGTTTAAAATCAGAAAATGTGTGCTTCAGGGTTGTATCCTTTCACAGTACTTAATTCAATCTGTATACTGAGCAAATAATCTGAGAAGCTGGACTATATAGAAGAAGACCGTGGCATCAGGACTAGAGGAAGACTCATTGACAACCTGTGATATGCAGATGACACAGCCTTGCTTGCTGAAAATGAAGAGGACTGGAAGCACTTACTGATGAAGATCAACGACTACAACCTTCAGTATGGATTACACCTCAACATAAAGAAAACAAAAATCCTCACAACTGGACCAATAAGCAACATCATGATAAACAGAGAAAAGACTGAAGTTGTCAAGGATTTTCATTTTACTTGGATCCACAATCAATGCCCATGGAAGCAGCGGTCAAGAAAGCAAATGGCATGTTGTATTGGGCAAATCTGCTGCAAAAGACCTCTTTAAAGTGTTAAAAGGCAAAGATATCACTTTGAGGAATAAGGTGCACCTGACCCAAGTCCTGGTATTTTCAATTGCCTCATATGTATGTGAAAGCTGCACAATGAATAAGGAAGACCAAAGAAAAATTGATTGTATTTTTATTATAGTGTTGGCGAAGAATGTTGAGTATACTATGGACTCCCAGAAAAATGAACAAATCTGTCTTGGAAGAAGTACAGCCAGAGTGCTCCTTGGAAGTGAGGATGGCAACACTTCATCTCACGTACTTTGGATATGTTCTCAGGAGGAACTAGTCCCTGGAGAAGGACATCATGCTTGGTAAAGTAGAGGGTCAGTGAAAAAGAAGAAGACCCACAACAAGATGGACTGACACAGTGGCTACAACAATGGGCTGAAACATAGCAAAGATTGTGAGGATGGTGCAGGACGGGGCAGTGTTTTGTTCTGTTGTACACAGTGTCACTATGAGTCGGAACTGACTCAATGACATCTAATAACAACATATTCGGTTCTTCATGGGGACTGCCTTTCTTTTTCCTAATACATTTTTCTTTTTTTTTAATTCCTCTTTTTGTGTGTTTAATCAGTTTAACTAAGTATATTTATTGTTTTGCCTTATTTCCCTTCCTGGCAAAACTCCAACCATTATATCTTGCCTTTGATTTTTGGTTTCTCCTTTTTCTGAATTTATACCATTACTGCTGAACCATGTAGGGGGAAGGGCACAGAGAAACCTCGCAACCATCCAGATTGATGTCACTCCATATTCATGGTCCCGTTGTCTATGAAAACCTTAACCTTGCCCAGCAATCCTAGTTTTCCTTGTGAGTCATCTCTCGCATTCCCCACAGCTATTTTAAAACCTTCCCCCCTCCAATTACAGAAGTGCTTTCAGAAGATAACTTTACTTTCTACTTCTTGAAGGAATAGAGATCATCAAAACAGAGCTTTCTTAAATGCCATCCACCTACCTTGTGAACTGATTTATACAGGAAAACATTCCTTTTCTTCTTTCTTCCTAGGACAGGAAGTTCCCTCTTCCTGTCTAAGTATGGTGACCATATAATTTATCATCTAAGCCTGGATACTTTTAAAAGTAAAAGGAGGATTCTATTAATAATTACTCCAGGACAACAGGTGTAAACCAGAACCATCCTGAGCAAATAGGGACATGTGGTCACCCTCTGTATAAGATTTATCATTCCACTTGTCCCCTGAATAAGCCCCTTTTATAGTCTGAAGCATTTCTTGAATATTTACCCTCTCTCCTACATAATCACCTTTTTCTTTTCTCTGAGCTCCTGGTTAATATTTTAACATTTTCAATTTTTTTAATATTTTAATCTCTTTTACCAATCAAAGAAAATGAGAAAAATAGGTGATAATTCTGATAGCCAACATTTACTGAGTGTTTACAAAGGGCCAGACACTCTGCTAAGCACTATCAACACCTTACCTCAGTAAGTCTCACAACAAACCCTACTTTACAGATGAGAAAACTGAGAGCCAGAGAAGTTTATTCTAAAGCTTGTAATAGGAAGGCCTGGGAGGAGTTTTGTACTCAGTTTACTCTGCTAGTGGCAGAAGAGTACTAGTAGTTTCTATCTTTAAGCAAAACAAGGGGAAATTTTAGGTCAAGAAGGATCCTACGACCTAGTGAATAGAATGCCTACAACTGCTTGGATTCTGATTTCTCAGTGAAGGTCTTTCACTCCTAGTTGTTGAATTATTTGATTTTAAAAGAATTTTTTCTTTAATGAAAAATAACCACTATTTCTTATATATTTTAGTCAGTGTTTTATTTTTCTCAACTCTTAGTGACAGAACACAATCTGAAAAACATAGTTTTTTAATTTTTATATTTTTTCAAAAGTCATAAAGCCTATATGCTGAATAAAATAAAATGAGTGTTTCCAAATTTATAAATAAGGGAGGATTGTCCAAGCCAAGGAAGAAGTTCTAAAATAGTGTCTTATTATTTTAGTGTTATAGTAAATTTTGTCTGTTTTGGTCCAAATTACCAGCGATTGTGGACAATAGATGGTATGTGACCTATTAAACAAACAAACCAAAAAACTAAACCCATTGCCATTAAGTTGCTTCTGACTCATAGCGACCCCATAGGACAGAGTAGAACTGCCCCATAGGGTTTCCAAGGAGCGGCTGGTGGATTTGAACTACTGATCTTTTGGTTAGCACCTGGGATTTTAACCACTGTGTCACCAGGACTCCGTGTGACCTATTACAGTAGTGAAAATTTCTTTCTCTCTTAATTTTTTCTTTTCTGTTCTCACGGTGTTGACCTCATGATCCAATGGCTGGATAGTTGAGGGGCTTAGACTGCCTACATCTCTGCTTTTGCAAGCTAAAATACAGTCTTCAGAAAAAAACATGAGGCTCTTCGTTCACATGGTGACAGGAAGGAATATAGTTACTTACCCTCAACTTCCAGCTTCACCAATTTGGAATATGCTGTCCCAAGGCTGTTTTTTGCCAAACATCGATAATGTCCTGCATCTTCCTTTTGCACATTATGAATTCTCAAACTCCCAGATTCAAGAACTGCAATGCGGGAATTTTCCTGCAAGAAATAGGGACATAAATTTTACAACATCATGGCTCAATCAAGGATACATTTGTCATAATTTATCAAGTCATCATCCCCACTGTTATCATCATCAACATAACTTTAACATTTATAGAGCATTTATTATGTCTCACACACAATGTTAAATGAGTTAGTACAAGATTACCAAAATTAACCTTTGCAATGACTCCATGAGACATAGTTTATTTTTATTTTCTTTCATCACATAACAACACCAAGATTTACTTGACTTGCTAAGTTACACCAAGTCTGTCTGATTGAATGCATTTCTTTAATTACTATATTATGCTATACACTCTCTACGGTACCCTTAAAGGAATATATGTCCCTTGAAAAATTGGAAAATTCTACAAATAATAAAAATTTCACTTTGAAGTTAAAATATTACATTTATTTTTTCTTTCTGGACTCTAAATTCAGTAGCATACACAAAGCCACTCTTGTTTTCATTGTAGAAAATACATCCAATATTTATAACAAAAGGAAGGCCAGAGAGTTATATAATCATAAAACATTTTCACATTATCTGTTTTATTCTATATAAAACAAAGCTAGTCCATTTTGCCCTTTTTTCAATTAATTAACATATATTGAGACCTACGTATTCTGCATGGACTATGCTAGGCATAGTAAGATGAAAACCATAATGCCTGTGGCCTCACTGGGTTCACAGTTAGTAGGTGATAAGTATGGAAAGAGACGATGATGATGCAGTATAATAATTTATCAATAAATTTGTGAATAAGATACAAAGGCAGTATAAAATAAGCCTGGATAATACATTTTTTATGTACCTACTCTGCATAACTGAGGAAGTACTAAGGTGTTTGTTCACCAGCCCTGAGTCTTCATGTTCTAGCTTTACTCCAGAGTGTTTGTCCTCGTACCTTTTCTTCCAAACCTCATTTCTCTCCCTCCTCCCAGAAATCATCAGTTCTAAAACCTGGATTTTATTTCTACCATTTTTTCCCCTAAGTCTCAAAGATTCAGTGTTAAAAACAAAACCAAAACACCATATCCATTGCCATCGAGTCAATTTCAACTCATAGCGACCCTATAGGACAGAGTAGAACTGCCCCATAGGGTTTCCAAGGAGCAGCTGGTGGATTCAAACTGCTGACCTTTTGGTTAGCAGCTATAGCATGCCATAGCTCTTAACCACTATGCCACCAGGGTTTCCGTTAAGAGTAAACAAACAAACAAAAAAAACCCCAAATAAACCAATCACCAACCAACAAATAAGAGACTCTAGCTTTGCCTTTGCTTTGCCTCCTTTTCCATCCCTAATGCTATTAGTTCTCATCTCTTTTTTTTTTTTCCCCTATCCATCCCCAACTGGGATGCCTTACAATTTGCATATGTGGGAACAGAAATACTTAAGTATGGTTAGAATGCATGTGAAAAAAATTTATACTACAATTTTATAAGGGTGTAGCTGAGTTTAGAAAGGACTGTTATATTTAAAAATATGTTTTATAGACATGTTTTATCCAAATGATCACTTACCCTGAGAGCAGTGTCTCCCTTGATCCATGACACTGATGGTTTGGGATTGCCCATTGTGGTACATGGCAGAACTGCCTTCAATCCTTCTATTATTTTTACATTTATGGGAGGACGAGTTATTTTTGGTTCTAAAGGGAAATAAAAATTAAAAATTAAAAATGCAACATAACCATACCAAACTTAGAGTTTCTAACTTTCTATTTAATTCTAAATATCTGTTTTAAAAATAATCTTGGGCATATTGCATTATAAAATTCACAAATGCTAAGACAGGATTTTAGTGAATATCAAACAGAAATAATTTTTTTAAAGTTTAGGTTATCTATGTTTCAATAAAACCTTATTTTGTAAAACACGAATTTATGATACATATTAGGAATTTGGGAGCCCTGGTGGCGCATTGGTTAAGAATTCAGCTGCTAACCAAAGGGTCAGCAGTTCAAATCCACCAGTCACTCCTTAGAAACCCTATGGGGCAGTTCTACTCTGTCCTATAGGGTTGCTATGAGTCAGAACAATGGCAGTGGGTTTGAGTTTTATTAGGCGTTTGAAGTTACCCATAGCATTCTTCACTTCATAAAATAGTTAATCAAATGTTGATTAATATAAGCTGTCACCTTAACAAGTTCAACATTATTTAACTCATACTGACAGACATGAAAATATATGAAAACAAATTTTTTATATAGGTATAGCTTTTTTACATAATTCCCAGAGTTATGACCTACTTTGCCTTTAGTTTCCATCTTAATAAAATCTGATTACTAAAAATGAGATACATTTATTGCTTAGAAAGTAAACTAAATATTATTATATGAATAATCAGAAAAATCCTGTCATACAGTTTGGGGAAACTTTGCAAAGTATACTCGGGTAATTTTCACTGTTGTGAAATAATCTTAATTTTTTTCAGAAGACATAGCTTTATGCCAGCTAACAATTTTATTGCTACCTAATTTTTATTCTCCAACATGAAGCTTTCAGAGGAAGAATTTTCTAAATCTAACATATAGAAGGAAGGAGCCCTGATGGTGCAATGGCTAAGTGCTCGGCTGCTAATGGAAAAGTTTGCAGTTCCAACCTATGAGCTGCACTGTGAGAGAAGGATGTGGCATGGCAATCTGCTTTGTAAAGATTACAGCCTTGGAAACCCTGTGGGGCAGTTCTATTCTGTCCTATAGGGTCACTATGAGTCAAAATTGACTCAATGGCGATGGGTTTGGTTTTTGGAATATATAGAAGAATTGACAAGTTCAGGATGCCAGTTATATTTGTACTTGAAACATTCAGAAATTAATTGAAACTACATTTCTTTCCTTAGCAATCTTACGTTACAGCAACAAAACAGATGGCTGCCTTTGCAGGCGAGGCAACTGAGAAATGGATGCATTTGATTTCTTTCAGGCCACATGCCATGGTCAGCTTGTTATTTTGGTAGAGGAGAGCATGAAATGAGGATTTTTTTTCCTTCCACCTCAATTGTGTATATGTGTAGGGATTGTTGGTGGTTGTAAATGGTATTTGTAAAGAGTGTATGGCCTACTGGTTTTTAATCAAGGCATTTATTCCCATTTAGAGTTGGTATGGCTCAACATTATGGCAAAAATGCAGGACAGGATATAAAACATGTTATAGCAAAATATCAACTTTGTCACACTGTGTGCTATCTGAAGCATACAGCTCTCTTTCCAATGAACAGTGAATACAGTACATGCATTTTCACACTGGCCTCAAATGCAAGAGGTTTTGGCATATGGCTACCAGCAAAAGTTCAGGTTAGGAGTTGACTATGACATAGTCAAAGAAAGTATTTTCCATTTCTTGCATTTGGGTTTCCTGAACGCAGTCTCTATGTTGAGTCTGAGTCACAGATAATGTCTCAGGTGGAAGACCTTTGTTTAAATCAAATATCTCCTATATTCTCAGTGAAATAAGTGTCTTGGACATCTGTGGAGTGGGGTTAGAGGAGTGAAGAAAGCCCTTGTGGGAAACTGATTATAAAGTAAATTAGGAATAAGTAGAGTATTGATGGAGCCCTGGTGGCATAGTAGTTAAGAGCTCAGCTGCTAACCAAAAGGTTGGCAGTTCAAATCCACCAGCTGCTCCTTGGAAACCCTATGGGGCAGTTCTACTCTGTCCTATACAGTCACTATGAGTCGGAACCTAACAGCCACAACAAAGAGTATTGATGAGGAGTCATGCATTCCCCACCCTAGGGGAACATGATTCTGGGTGCAGCCACGAGCACTGACTAATCAGAATAGATACTGGCTATCTTGTTGAAGCAGAGGTCTCCTGTAAGCAGCACTTTACCTACTGGTATGAAAGCATTCAAAAATTTTAGCAATTGAGATGGTCACACCAGTGTATACCCACCTGAATGGGTGAGCTCTCCTATAAAGTAAGTGGAGAATAGAAGAGAAGGAAAGAGAGAATTGAAGAGAGAACCAAGATCAAGACCATTTAGAGACACAGAGAAACATTCAAAGGAAAGGTAGCACCAGAAAACAGTGAAATACTTCAATGTATTCCATCTTCAGAATCAAGCCTTCATTATTTAACAAATAAGAGCATTCCAATTTCTTCACTTGGTTTTCTCACTGCCCCACATGCTAAAAGGAAAGCCGGATTGTGGGTACATCTCTACCTACTTACTGACAGGGCCCCCAGATCAACCTTTCCATAAAGCCCCACTAGCTACCTATTCTAATTAATCTAGGGCTTCATTTATACATATGATAAAGTGATAAAAGATCAACAGATTGTTGAGAAAAATCATGAAAAAAAAAGAACCAAAATAAAATCAAAACTTATCTTGAGAGGGGGCCGGAACCAACATGGTGCTATAGACAGAAGCACCACACCGTCCCTCCATAGCAAAGACCCAAAAAACTAAGTAAATCAGAGACAAACGTCAATCCTGGAACCCTAAGCGTCAAATGAAGGGATAAAGAATTCAACCAATACTGAATGGAATAAAAAACTGACAGAGAACAGGCAGTGAGGAGAGCTACAGAGTGGAGGTCCTCTATCAGCTAACACGGCACAGTTTTGCCATCTTAGACCCCTCAGCCACCAAGAACAGCAGACCGGGAGTACGGGAAGACAGCTTCATGGAGCTCCTAGCAGGAGACAGAGCACCTGGTATCCAGCAATACATGCTTTCCCACCTCCCACCCTTCTTCCTACTGCTTAGCCTCCGCCAGCTCATTGCTGCTTGGATTGGCCCCGCCCACACCGGCCAGCTCCTTCAGTACCATTTTTTTGTGGCTACTGTTGCTTTTTATGGCTGCTTTTGGTTTCTTCTCTCTCTCTCACCATCTTGCTTTCCTTTCTCTTGAATACCTGGCTCTTTGTGCCATCTCCACACCTTCTTCACAGGCTGTGCAGCTTCACTCAGTTGGGGAGCCACTTCCCCAGTCTGCATCACCAAGCCAGTGAGTTCCCTTGTGGCTTTTCTTTTTTTTCTTTAGTTTCTTGTCTCTCGCTACCATCCTTCCTTTCTTTTCACCTGAATACCTGGCATCATGTGCCATCTCTGCTTCTTCTAGATGGGCTGTGCAGTGCCACTTGATTGGGGAGGCCTTTCCCCAGTCTGTGCCGCCAAACCAGAGGGCTCCCTCAGAGCATTTTTTTTTTTCCTTCTCTTGGTTTCTTGTGTCTCTCTACCTTCCTTCCTCCCAACCATCTGGCATCTTTTTTTTTTTTCTGTTTCTTGTCTGTTTCCACCTTCCTTCTTTCCTTTCTCCTGACCACCTGGCCATGTGTGCCTATTTCTGTCTTTTTTTAAATCTAGTTTCTTTTCTCTCTCTCCCTTGCTTTCTTTTCTTTCTCCTGCCCACCTAGCTGTGTGTGCCGTATCTGTCCTTTCTTGATGGGCTGTGCCACCAGCACACAGCTTCCCTGGGTCTGTGCTACTCCAATGGTAAGCTCCCTCAACACTTTTTTTCCCCCATCTTTTGAGTTTTAGTTTGTTTGTGTCTTTAAGTCTAAGGTGTGTCTCTTATAGGCAGCATATACACCAATCGTGTTTTTTTATTCATTCTGCCAATCTCTCTCTCTTTATTGGTGCACTTAGTCCATTTACATTCAACGTAATTACTGATAGGTATGAGTTTAATTTTTTTGTGTTGTTGACAGTTTCTTTGTTCCACTTAATTTTCTGTTCTAGTGGTTTTTCTTTACATATTTTCTTTTAATCTTTTTCATTGTTGTTGATTTTGTATTTGCTGAGTCTTTATGTTCTTCTTGCTTTTTATTTTGAAGTGTAGGATTGTTAGTTTCCTTTGTGGTTACTTTAATGTTTACCCCTATTTTTCTAAGTTTAAACCAATCTTTTATTTCTTTATGTCACCTTGACTTCCTCTCCATATGAAAGATCTGTGACTATGTTTTTTAGTCCCTCCTTTTTTGTTTTAATGTTGTCATCTTTCACATATTGACATCCCTGTTTCCCTATTTACAGTGTTTTAGCTTTGATTTATTTTTGTGACTTCCCTATCTGGGTTGATATCTGGTTGCTCTGCCCTGTGTTCTAGTCTTAGCTTGTTATCTGATGTTACTGACTTTATAACCGGAGGACTCCCTTTAGTATTTCTTGTAATTTTGGTTTGGTTTTTGCAAATTCCCTAAACTTCTGTTTATCTGGAAATGCCCTAATTTCACCATCATATTTGAGAGACAGTTTTGCTCAACATATAATTCTTGGCTGGCAATTTTTTTCCTTCAAGGCTTTATATATGTCATCCCATTGCCTTCTTGCCTGCATCATTTCTGCTGAGTAGTCCGAGCTTAGTCTTATTGATTCTCCTTTGTAGATGAGTTTTCATTTATCCCTAGCCACTCTTAAAATTCTCTCTTTATCTTTGGTTTTGGCAGGTTCCATTATAATGTGTCTTGGTGACTTTCTTTTGGGATCTACCTTGTGTGGGGTTTGATTAGCATCACGTATAGATAACTTCTTATCTTTCATGATATCAAGGAAGTTTTCTGCCAACAAATCTTTGACAATTCTCTCTGTATTTTCTGTTATCCCCCTCTGTTCTGGTACTCCAGTCACTCGTAGGTTATTCCTCTTGATAGATTCCCACATAATTCTTAGGGTTTATTCATTTTTTTAAATTCTTTTATCTGATTTTTCTTCAAATAAGTTGGTGTCAAGTGCTTTATCTTTAGTCATCACTAATTCTGACTTCTATTGCCTCAGTTCTGCTACTATGACTTTCTATTGGGTTGTCTAATTCTGAAATGTTATGGTTAATCTTCTGGACTTCTGTTTGCTGTCTCTGTATGGATTCTTGCAGCCTGTTAAATTTGTCATTATGCTCTTCTCTAATCTTCTTAAGTTCCTCTATTGCTTTGTCTGTGTGTTCCTTAGCTTGTTCTACATTTTGCCTGATCTCCTTCCTGATCTCGTGAAGAGTTCCAGATAGTAATCTTTTGTACTTTACCTCCAGTAATTCCAAGACGTTCTCTTCCTCTGGAAGATTTTTTGATTCTTTGTTTTGGGAGCTTGCTGAAGCCATCATGGTCTACCTCTTTGTGTGATTTGATACTGACTGTTGTCTCCAAACCATCAGTAAGTTATTGTATTTATTTATTTTATGTTTGCTTACTGTGTCCTAGCTTCTTGTTTTGATATGCTCAAATAGATGCTTATGTGAGCTAGTTTGACTACTGACACCTTTGAAGCTCTAACATCCTGTCACCAAGTGGTTAGATCTGTTACTAGGTATGTAAGCCCAGGAGTCCATTTACTTTTCTTCTATGGATTCAGCTCAGGTGTTCAGGTAGTCAGTCACCAAGTGTGTGGTGCAGGCTCTCACTTACATTCCTAGTTGGGCAGTGGTGATTGGAGTAGGCACAGGTATCTGGCTGCAGTAGGAGGTCAAGCACTGAGCAAGGCAGGGGGCTGATAGCTGTCCCTGAGTGTCTGGGAGGACAGTGTGTCCCTGTTCCCTATGGTGCATAGGTGGATGGGTTTTGCATCTGGAGTATGGGCACCCAGTGCTGTTGGCTGTAAGGACTGGGAGGCACCACTTATTCATGGACCCTTGTCACAGGTGGCTAAGTGGCATAGATGGAGCCACTAGTCCTCAGGCCCCTGATGTGGGTAGGTGAGCACCCTGCTTAATTGGCAGAGCGGTGTCAAATGTCGTGAATCTCCCACTCCACCATATAGCTGATGCAGTTGAAGTTACGCTTCAGGTATATACCCTATTATATTGTATTGTGCTAATGAGCCCACACACGTCTATGAAGGGGTGAAAGGTATTCAGAGTCCATGGACCCCTTATGCCTGTGCTTAGACAAAGGAGCTGTGCCTGCCCTGAGTTCCTGGCTTAGGGGAGCTAGCAGATTATTTTTCCCTGTTTGTTAATTTGTTCCCTCTCCAAGGCCAGGAGAATGGCTCAGGGCATGTGATGGGTCCTACTTCCAGCCCAGGGAACATGGAAATCACGGAAGCTGGCCCAGGACCTGGTGCAGAGTGGGGAGGAGATAGGTAAATCAGGGAGAGGTTCTTCCCAAATGGGATATTTTCAGATCCGAGTGGTGGGTTAGACACATATGTACTTATCTTTTGCCAATTGAGTGCTGATTTGCACTGGTTCTGGAGGCTTGAGTAGACTCTCCATCGCTTGGTCTCTTCTGATGTGGAAAACACATCCCAAACGCCACTGCTTGCCTCAGTGCACACACCAGCCAATCTGGCCTGCAGGGTGCTGGTTTCTGCCAGTTCAGGTCTGGCAACTCCTTGCTGCTTAAAAACCGTCTCTCCCTCCCCTGCCACTCAGTCCAATGCCTCAACTTTGCTTTGATGTTCAGGGCTCCTAGATTGTCATATATAATCAATTTACTTGTTTTTCTGGGTCTTTGTTGGAAGAGGGACCACAGGAAGCATCTGACTACTCTGCCATGTTGGCCACACCTCCAGCACTTTTTTTTCCTTCTCTTTCTCTTCTTTACCACACCCAGTTAACTCCACATACCACATCCTCTCCCCACCTCCTGCCTGTCTGCCCCATGCACTGAGCATCACACCCTGAGCACCACAGGCATGGTCTACCGGAACCTGCCCTGTACTGCCTCCTAGTGCCACCCTATCAGCCCCAGTACATGCCACAAACAACCCAGCCCAGCCCCTCCCCCTCTGCCGGACCTGCCCTGTTACACCATAGTGGAGAAACTGGCCCTGCCCACTAGTCAAGATGGTGAGAAATACCATGCCAACAGATGAGGAAACAACAAAGAATGCCAGGCCTGCCTGCTCAGACGTAACCAAATAAAACAAAAAAATCAGGATGAAACAAACAAATCTACAACAAATAAATGAAGAAAATAATTACTGAATGTCCCGAAGACAGCAGACAATATCAAAACACATTAAAAAAGGACAGGATCACTCAAGTAGGCATCCAAAATAAAACACCAGAAGACCTTCCAGTAGAAGCAAAGGCACTGGAACTACCTGATAGGGAGTTCAGATCTCTAATACTCAGAGGTATCCAAGAAATGAAGGAAAAAGCAGACAAAAATGGGGAAAAAATAGAAAAAATCATGGGAAAGAAAGAAAATCATGGAAAAGAAAGACACAATAATGGAAGAATTCAGGAAAATAATACAGGAACAAAGTGTCAGAATAAACTCACAACTGGAAATCATACAAAAACAGCAATTAGAAATCCAAAAGATAAACAACAAGATTTCAGAAATGGACAGAGTCATAGAAGATTAGAGGAGGAGGTTTGAAACAAAGGAAGACAGGATCAGCAAAACTGAAGACAAATCCCTGGATATCACTTTGTTTGAAGAAAAAGAAGAGAAAAGAATGAAAAAATATGAAGAAAACCTGAGATTGATGTGGGATACAATCAAAAACAGAAAATTTGTTAGTGATCAGAGTTCTAGACCAAAGGAGAAAACAACACAGAGAGGATCACTGAAGAACTGCTGACAGAAAACTTCCATAATATCATCAAAGATGAAAAGCCAACCATCCAAGAAGCTCAAAGAACCCTGTATAGCATAGACCCCAAAAGAAAATCACCAAGCATATCATAACCACACTTGCTAAAATCAAAGACAAAGAAGGAATCCTGAGAGCATCTCAATAAAAATAAAAAGTTACATACAGAGGGGAAACAATAAGACTAAGCTCTGATTTATGGCAGAAACCATGTAGGCAAGAAGGCAATGGGATGGCATATATAAAATCTTGAAAGAAAAAAAATGCCAACCAAGAATAATATATCCTGCAAAACTCTCATTGAAATATGATTGTGAAATTAGGACATTTCCAGATAAACAGAAATTAAGGGACTATGTAAAAACCAAACCAAATTTACAAGAATTATTAAAGGGAGTCCTTCGGTTAGACAACCAACATCAGATAACAGCCTGAATCTAGAATGCAAGGTCCCACCAGCCAGATACCAACCTAGGTAATGAACTCTCAAAGACAAAACAAAACTAAAGATTTACAACAGGGAACCACGGAGGTTAATCTGTAAATGACAGCAACATCAGAACAATAAAAGAGGGAATAAACAGTATAGGTATAGAACTTTCAAATGCAGAGGAAGTCAAGGTGATACCAAGTAATAAAAGACTAATTCAAACTTAGGAAGATAAGGGTAAATTTCAAGATAACCACAAAGAAAGTTAACAAACCTACTCATCAAAATAAAGAAGAAAAACATAAAGTCTCAGTAAACACATAATCTAAAAAAATGAAAGAAATGAAAAAAAATCCACAAACAAAAGGAATTCAGCACAGAAAAGTAAGAGGAACAAAGAAAATGTCAGCACCACAAAATGACAGCAATAAGCTCACACCTATCAATAATTACACTGAATGTAAATGGCATAAATGCACCTACAATGAGACAGAGAGTGACAGAATGGATGAAAAACAGGACCCATCAATATGCTGTCTAAAAGAGACACACCTTAGAAACAAAGACATAAATTTATTAAAAACCAAAGGATGGAAAAAAATATATCAAGGAAAGTTACCAAAAAGAGCAGGAGTAGTAATACTAATCTCTGATAAAATAGACTTTAAAACAAAATCCACCATAAAAAACAAAGAAGGGCATTATATAATATTAAAGGGACAATCCATCATGAAGACATAACCATAATAAATATCTACGCATCCAATGACAGGGCTCCAAAATACATAAACTCTAACAGCAATGGAAAGAGAAATTGACTGTTCCACAATAATAGTAGGAGACTTCAACACACCACTCTCAGTAAAGGACAGAATATCTAGAAAGAAACTCAACAAAGCTACAGAATATCTAAAGGCCACAGTCAGCTGACTTGACCTCATACACATACACAGAACACTCCACCCAACAGCTGCCAAGTACATTCTTTTCCAATGCACATGGAACGTTCTCCAGAATAGACCACATCTTAGGCCAGAAAGCAACCCTCAACAAAATCCAAAACACTGAGAAAATACATAGTGTCTTCACTGATCACAATGCCATCAAAGTAAAACTTAACAACAGGAAGGAAAAAAAAAATCAAATATATGGAAGCTGAATAACACTTTGCTTAAAAATCAGTGGGTAATAGAAGAAATCAAAGATGGAATAAAAAAATTTCTAGCATCAGCTTTTTGGCTCTTTGAGCAGCAGCATGGCCGTCGGCAAGAACAAGTGCCTTACAAAAGGTGGCAAAAAAGGAGCCAAGAAAAAAGTGGTTGATCCATTTTTCTAAAAAAGATTGGTATGATGTGAAGGCACCAGCTATGTTTAAATAAGAAATATTGGGAAAACACTAGTCACAAGGACTCAAGGAACAAAAATTGCATCTGATGGCCTCAAGGGTCGTGTTTTTGAAGTGAGCCTTGCCGATCTGCAGAATGATGAAGTTGCATTTAGAAAATTCAAGCTAATTACTGAGGATGTTCAGGGCAAAAACTGCCTGACCAACTTCCATGGCATGGATCTTACCCGTGACAAAATGTGCTCCATGGTCAAAAAATGGCAGACCATGATTGACGCTCATGTTGATGTCAAGACTACCAATAGTTATTTGCTTTGTCTGTTCTGTGTTGGTTTTACTAAAAAACGCAACAATCAGATTCAGAAGACGTCTTATGCTCAGCACCAACAGGTCCACCAAATCCGGAAGAAAAAGATGGAAATCATGACCCAAGAGGTGCAGACAAATGACTTGAAAGAAGTGGTCAATAAATTGATTCCAGACAACATTGGAAAAGACATAGAAAAGGCTTGCCAATCTATTTATCCTCTCCATGATGTGTTTGTTAGAAAAGTAAAAATGCTGAAGAAGCCCAGGTTTGAATTGGGAAAACTCATGGAGCTTCATGGTGAAGGTAGTAGTTCTAGAAAAGCTACTGGAGATGAGACAGGTGCTAAAGTTGAACGAGCTGATGGCTATGAGCCACCTGTTCAAGAATCTGTTTAAAATTCAGATTTTTAATGATGAGAAATAAAAGATCTTATCTGTGGAAAAAAAATTTCTAGCATCAAAAGAGAAGGAAAACACATCATACTAAAACTTTTGGAACACATCAAAGGCAGTGTTCAGAGGTCAATTTATAGCAATAGATGCACATGTCAAAAAAGAAGGGACAAAATCAAAACATTAGCTATACAACTCGAACAGATAGAAAGAGAACAGCAAAAGAAGCCCACAGCCACTAGAAGAAAGGAAATAATAAAGATCAGAGCAGAAATAAATGAACTAAAGAATAGAAAAACAATAGAAACAATCAACAAAACCAAAAGTCGGTTCTTTGAAAGGATCAACAAAATCAACAAACCATTGGCCAAACTGACAAAATAAAAACAGGACAGGATGCAAATAACCCAAATAAGAAATGAAATGGGGGACATTACAACAGACCCAACTGAAATGAAAAGGATCATAACAGAGTACTATGAAAAACTATACCCTAACAAATTTGAAAACCTAGAGGAGACGGACAAATTTCTAGAAACACATTACCTACCTGAACTAACACAAACTGAAGCTGAAAATCTGAACAGGCCCATAACAAGAGAAGAGATAGAAAAGGTGATAAAAAAAAAAAAAAAAAAACCTCCCAACAAAAAAAAAAGCCCTGCACCAAAGAAGACATTTGAGCGGCCAGTTGACACATGAGGAAATGGTCACGATCACTAGCCATTAGAGAAATGCAAATTAAAACCACAATGAGATACCATCTCACCCTGGCATTACTGGCACGAATCAAAAGCACTGGAAATAACAAATGTTGGAGGGACTGCGGGGAGATCGGAACTCTTACGCACTGCCGGTGGGAATGCAAAATGATACAACCATTTTGGAAAATGATATGGTGCTTCCTTAGAAAGCTAGAAATAGAAATACCATGTGACCCAGTAATCCCACTCCTAGGAATATATCCTAGAGAAATAAGAGTCATCACTCGAATAGACATATGCACACCCATGTTCATGGCAGCATTGTTCACAATAGCAAAAAGATGGAAACAATCTAGATGCCCATCAACAGATGAATGGATAAACAAACTATGGTACATACACACAATGGAGTGCTATGCAATGATAAAGAACAATGATGAATCTGTGAAGCATCTCATAACATGCATGAAACTGGAGGACATCATGCTGAGTAAAATAAGTCAATCACAAAAGGACAAACATTGTATGAGACCTCTATTGCAAAAACCCATGAAAAACTTCACACACAAAATGTAACAATCTTTGTTGGTTACCAGGGATGGGAGGGATGGGGGGGGCAATACTAAATAAGCAATAGATAAGTGGTATCTTTGGTGAAGGGTGACACAGTACACAATACTGGGGAAACCAGCACAACTTGTACAAAGAAAGTCATGGAAGCTCCCTAGACACATCCAAACTCCCTGAGGGACTGAATTGCTGGGTGGAGGGCTGTGGGGAACATGGTCTCAGGAAACATCTAGCTCAACTGGCATAACACAGTTTATAAAGACAATGTTCTACATTCTACCTTGGTGAGTAGCGTCTGGGGTCTTAAAAGCCCGTGAGCAGCCATCTAAGATACTCCACTGGTCTCACCACTTCAGGAGCAAGGGAGAATGAAGAGAACAGGATACGAGGAAAAGATTAGTCCAAAGGACTAAAGGGCCACAGCTACCAAGGCCTCCACCAGCTAGATGGTGCCCGGCTACCACCATGGACTGCTCTGACCGGGATCACAACAGAGAGTTCTGGACAGAGCTGGAGAAGGACGTAGAACAAAATTCTAACACACAGACAAAAAGACCAGATTTACTGGCCTAAAAGAGACAGGAGAAACCCCAAGAGTATGGCCCCCAGACCCCCTCTAGCTCAGTGGTGAAGTCACTTCTGAGGTTCACTGTTCAGTTGGGGATTGGACTGCCCCATATAACAAAACAAGACTAATGAGTCCAGCAGTCCAGGACTAGAGAGCAGAAGGGGACAGAAAAGCTGGTGATAGGGAACCCAAGGTTGGGTAAGGATGGTGTTGATATGTAGTGGGGTTGTTAACCATTGTCATAGGGCAATATGTGTACTAACAGTTTAATGAGAAACTATTTTGTTCTGTAAACCTTCATCTAAAGTGTGAATAGCAGTGCAACTGGAAGAACATAATCGATGTCACTGAACTGTGCATACAGAAATTTTTGAAATGGATGGTGTATCTTTGGCTATGTATATTTTCACCAAAAAAAAAAAGGTCAAGAAGGGAGAGGGTTGACATGTCGTGGGGTTGTTAACAAATGCCATAAAACAATATGTGTACTGACTGTTTAATGAGAAACTATTTGTTCTGTAAACCTTCACCTGAAGTACAATTGAAAAAAAAAGCCCTGGCCCAGATGGCTTCACTGGAGAATTCTACCAAACATTCAGAGAACAGCTTACACCAGTACTACACAAACTATTTCAGAACACAGAAAAAGAAAGGATACTTCCAAATCCATTCTGTGAAGCCAGCATAACCCTAATACACAAACCAGGCAAAGATACCACAAAAAAAGAAAATTACAGACCAATATCTCTCATAAATATAAATGCAAACATTCTCAACAAAATTCTAGCCAATAGAATCTAGCATCATATCAAAAAAATTATACACCACGACCAAGTAGGATTCACACCAGGTAAGCAAGGATAGTTCAACATTAGAAAATCAATCAACATAATCCACCACATAAATAAAATTAAAAGAATCAATCTCGATCGATGCAGAAAAGGCATTTGACAAAGTCCAATACCCATTCCTGATAAAAAAAAAAAAAACAACTCAATAAAATAGGTATAGAAGGGAAATTCCTCAACATAATAAAGGGCATCTATACAAAACCAGCAGCCAACATCATGTTTAAAGGAGAGAGGCTGAAAACATTCCCCTTGAGAACAGGAACAAGACAAGAATGCCCTTTATCACCACTGCTATTTAACATTGTGCTGGAAGTCCTAGCTAGAGCAAAAAGGCAAGGAAAAGAAATAAAGGGCATCCAAACTGGTAACAAAGAAGTAAATTGTCCCTGTTTGCAGATGATATACTATACATAGAAAACCCAAAAGACTCCATGAGAAAACTACTGAAACTAATAGAAAGATTCAGCAGAGTAGCAGTATACAAGGTAAACATACAAAAATCAGTTGGATTCCTATACACCAATAAAGAGAACAATGAAAAGGAAATCAGGAAAACAATACCATTTATAATAGCCCTTAAAAACATAAAATACTTAGGAATAAATCTAACCAGTGATGTGAAAGACCTATACAAAGAAAACTACAAAACACTACTGCAAGAAACCAAAAGAGAACTACATAAATGGAAAAACATACCATGTCCATGGATAGGTAGAGTCAACATTGTGAAAATGTCAATTCTACCCAAAGCAATCTATAAATACAATGCAATCCCAATTCAAATACCAACAGCATTCTTTAAAGAGATGGAAAAATTAATCATTAACTTTATATGGAAAGGGAAGAGGCCCCGGATAAGTAAAGCACTATTGCAGAAGACCAAAGTAGGTGGACTTGCACTATCTGACTCAGAACCTACTATTCAGCTACAGTAGTCAAAACAGCCTGGTACTGGTACAAAGACAGGTCCATTGACCAATGGAACAGAATTAAGAACCCAGATCTAAATTCATCCACCTACAGTCACCTGATATTCAACAAGGGCCGAAAGTCTATCAAATGGAGGAAAAAACAGTCTTTTTAACAAATGGTGCTTGCAAAACTGGTTGTCCATCTGTAAAAAAGTGAAACAGGACCCCTACCTTACACCATACGTAAAAACTAATTCAAAATGGATCGAAGACCTAAATATAAAACCAAAAATTATAAAGATCATAGAAAAAAAAGAGGATCAATGCTAGAGGCCTTAATACACAGCATTAACAGGATATGATCTATAACTAACAACACACAAACCCCAGAAGATAAGTTAGATAACTGGGATCTTCTAAAAATTAAAAACTTACGCTCATCAAAAGACTTCACTAAAAGAGTAAAACGGAACCTACAGACTGGGAAAAAAATTTTGACTATGACAAATCCGACAAAGATCTACTAATCTCTAAACTCTACAGGAAAATCCAACACCTCTGCAACAAAAATACAAATAATCTAAATGAAAAATGGACAAAGGAAATGAATGGACCCTTCACCCAAGAAGACAGTCAAGTGGCTAACAGATACATGTGGAAATGCTCGCTATCACTAGCCATTAGAGAAATGCAAATAAAAACCACAATGAGATACCATCTCACCCAGATATCACTGGCACGAATCAAAACGACAGAAAATAACAAATATTGGAGAGGCTGCGGGGAGATTGGAACGCTTAGGCACTGCTGGTGAGAATGCAAAATGGTACAACCATCTTGGAAAATAATATGGCATTTCCTTAAAAAGCTAGAAATAGAAATACCATGTAACCCTGCAATCCCACTCCTAGGAATATATGCTAGAGAAATAAGAACCATCACACGAATAGACAGATGCATATTTGTGTTCATTACAGCATTGTTCACAACAGCAGAAAGATGGAAACAACCTAGGTGCCCATCAACAGATGAATGGATAAACAAACTATGGTACATACACACAGTGGAATACTACGCAATGGTAAAGAATAATGATGAATCTGCAAAGCATCTCACAACATGGATGAATCTGGAGGGCATTATGGTGAGTAAAATACATTAATCATAAAAGGACCAATATTGTATGAGACCACTACCATAAAAACTCATGAAAATGTTTACACACAAAAAGAAACAGTCTTTGATGGTTATGAGGGATGGTGGGGTGTGGATGGAAAAACACTAAATAGACAATAGATAAGTGGCAACTTCAGTGAAGGGTAATACACTACACAATACTGGGGAAGCCAGGACAACTTGTCCAAGGTAAGGTCATGAAAGCTCCATAGATACATCCAAACTCCCTGAGGGACTGAATTACTGGGCTGAGGGCTGTGGGGACCATGGTCTTGAGGAACATCTAGCTCAATTGGCACAACATAGTTTATAAAGAAAATGTTCTACATTTTACTTTGGTGAGTAGCATCTGGGGTCTTAAAAGCTTGTGCACGGCCATCTAAGATACTCCGCTGGTCTCACCCTGTCTGGAGCAAGGGAGAACGAAGAAAACTAAAAACACAAAGGAAGGATTAGTCCCAAGGACTAACGGACCACAAGTACCACAGCCTCCACCAGACTGAGTACAGCACAGCTAGATGGTGCCTGGATACCACCACTGATTGCTCTGACAGGGATCACAATAGAGGGTCCTGGACAGAGCTGGAGAAAAAGTATAACAAAATTCTCAGACAAAGAAAGACCAGACTTGCTGGTCTGACAGAGACTGGAGAAACCGTGAGAGTATGGCCCCCAGACACCCTTTTAGCTCAGTAATGAATTCACTCCTGAGGCTTACCCTTTGGCCAAAGATTAGACAGACCCATAAAAAAAATGAGACTAAATGGGCACACTAGCCCAGGGGCAAGGATGAGAAGGCAGGAGGGGACAGGACAGCTGGTAATAGGGTACCCAAGGTCAAGAAGGGGAGAATGATGACACGTTGTGGGGTTGGCAACCAATGTCACAAAACAATATGTGTACTAATTGTTTAATGAGAAGCCAGTTTGTTCTGTAAACCTTCATCTAAAGTACAACCAAAAAAACTTATCCTGAAGTAAACAGAAATAAAGCAGAATAAGAAAATGTTTTTTAAAAATTCGTTGGTGATATCCTTTGAGAGACCTGAGTGAATATTACATCATGTAAGTAGAGTTTGCTATGAAAAAAAGGAGAAATTATAGAAGTAATTCTTAGAGATTAAAAATAAGGGTTTTAAGATAAAAATACACAATAGAAGGGCAAAATAACAGAATGCTCATACTGAAGACCAAATTTATGATATAGAAAAAAATGTTAAAGAAGGTAGAGTATCATGGTTTTCTTCTGCCTTCAACTTGTCTTGCTGCTGAACCCCCAGGTAGGAGGGGGCCTCTATTTACTGCCTGTTCCATAGTACCAAGTCAACATTAAAATCATAGCTGTTTTTCTTTCTCACTCACTCATCTTCACTTGCAGAGCTCCACAACTCTCTGCAGCTCCTCCCACGCCATTGTTGGCTATGCAGCAGTAAATGCCATCATCGCTATCTTCCACACTCAGGATGGTGAGGAGCTGCCCGTTCTCCCGAATGCTGTACCGAGTATCAAAGAGCCTACAGGTCACAGAGGAAAAGGGAAGATTAGGACCTCATCAGTGATTCCTTGGGTATGATTAATTGATCCAACTGATGGCTTGTCAGTGGAGAAAGTCGAATAAAGATTAAGAGGAAACTTGAATGACTTCTTAATAATAGAAGAACATTATTTGATAGGAGAAAACTAATATTATACTATAATTTTTCCTAGACTCCAATAATCAAAGCACCACTGAGTCCTTCAAAAATGTTTTCAAAAGACAATGTCTACTGACAAGATCAAATGTAAATTTGAAAATTTTACTTCATTTAGGAAAGTATACTGTAACCAAGATGTCTGAGTCTTCTCCCCATAATTACTGGAAAGCTGCTGCTAGAAAATGAACACCAACACATATAAATGTGACTAGCAGAAAGGGTTAAAAATTTATAGATGTAACTAACAATTAATTGAATAGTCATTCATTCATTAAATAAATACTTATTGGGTGCCTAACAAGTGCCAGGCATTGTTTTAGTTACTCAGGATGCATCAGGAAGCAAAACAGCTTCAAACTGCATGCTTTGCATATATTATCTCATTTAATTAAATGCAAACTGTTAAGAAAGGACTTAGGGTAACAGCAAGAGAAATTTGAGGGGAAGCATCAATATAAAAGTGGGCTTTTATGACCAAATAAAGATTCTTTATGCAAAATGTGTGTAGTAGGCAGAATAATGGGCCTCCAAAGAGCCGTATCTTAATTCCCAAAACCTGTAAATACACTACCTTACCTGGTAAGAGGGACTTTGCAGGTGTTATTAAATTAAGGATTTTAAATTAAATTATTCTGGATTATCTGGGTGGGCCCAATATAATCCTAAGGGCCTTAAAAGATGGAAGAGGAAAGCAGAAGAGTCAGAGAAAGAGATAGGATGACAGAAGCAGAAGTCGGGGTGATGCAATTCCTGGATTGGAAGACGGAGAAAGGGGCCACAAGCCAAGAAATACAAGTGGCTTTTAGAAGCTGGAAAAGACAAGAAATTGGATTCTCTCCTGGAGGCCCCAGTAGGAACATAGCCATGCCAACACCTTGATTTTAGCCTTACTAGACCTGTTTCAGAGCCCTGGTGGAGACCTATTTCAGACTTCTGATGTCCAGAACTATAAGATAATAAATTTGTGTTGTTTTAAGCCACAAAATTTGTGATCATTGGTTACAAAAGCAAAAGGAAATGCATAAATATTTGGGTACCCAGAAGTATGGTGCTACTGTAACATATATGTAAAAATAGGTAAGTGGCTTTCATTCCAGGACCTTTGGGATCGTTTACCTATTAGGGAACTTAAGGCTGCTATAGCACAAGGTGATTTCCCACATTACAATATGCATAATAGAAAAAAAAGGAGTCCCTGGGTGGCACAAAGAGTTAACACACTCAGCCACTAACCGAAAGGTTGGCAGTTCAAACCCACTCAGAGGCCTGGTGATCTACTTCTGAAAGAACACAGCCATTGAAAACCCTATGTAGCACAGTTCTACTCTGAAACACATGGGTAACCATGAGTTGGAATTGACACAATGGCAATTGGTTTGGCTTTTTCTTTCTTTTTTTTTTAAAATAGAAACACTAAATTTCAGTTAGAGATTATTAACATAAAGATGTACTTTTTCGCCATCCAAACTTACTGACCCCAGTTTAAGGACCATAGCCCTAATGGAAGATAAATTGTCTGCTAAGAAGCCAGTGGTTCAATTTGTTCCAGATTTTTAGAGTATATTTTTATCAGATAACTATTGTAATGAGGAAATGATAACATACTCTTTATCTGCCAAATGGAAATTTTATCTGTTTGTGAGACTGACTCAAATATAGCAGGAATCACTTCTACCTTTCAAAAGAAGAGGTCGTGGTGATGTAGAGGTCAGATTCCCAGAGAACATACTTCACTTTATTGGGACATTAGAAGTGCAGGAGATGAGGTTGGTTCCTATTAACTCCCCTGGATGTCCTGGGAGATACCCCCCCAGACTTAGGGTATTATGGTGTTTCCTAATAACTGTGAAGATTCTTCTAGGTCCTTAACCTGGGGTCCATGAAACAGCCCTGACTTCCCCATGTCAGTAGTCTCTTAAACTCATTGGACTTCAGATCTTATATTAATAGAATGAGGACATTTGCATTTCATATATTCTAGAAGGTGAAAAAGAATTCAATGTTGCAAAGAGCTGCGGTTGCAATTATATCAGAGATAAACCATAAAGCAGCAGTGGGAATTCTTACCAGAGAAAGGCAGAATACTTACTTAATGAGAATTTTATTTCTAGTCCAGGAAATCTCAGGCTGAGGATAGGATTCCACTGCACACATGAATGTAGCCACCTCTTCCACTAAGGCATCTACTGTTTCAAGAGGAGTGGTGATGACAGGAGCTGAAATGAGAGGAGAAATCAAATGAGAATATTCTGGAATGCTGTTTACTAACCTTTCTTAAGTACTCAGAGGCCACCACATACCTATTTGAGAACTGTATTTCCCCAGAGCAGAAATTTGCCAAAAGGAAGGAAGATCTTATGTAGAGGATTTTGTTTCTACTTCTGAACTAGGTGTTTGAGAATCAAAAGCAAAGGCTCTCAGAAGGGTAGGTCTTAGAATTTATTATAAACAAGTAAGGGAAGATTTAGGTTTCGTGAGCCCCAAAGCTTATAAGAAAATGAGTTTTTTAGGTTAAAAAAAAAAAAAACTCTTAGTAAAGTAGGAATATAATATTTCTTTAACACAATAAAGACTATGTTTCTCAAACTTATAGTCAACCACTCAATAATAACACTAGGAACAAGACAACTACACAGACACACTCACACACAAACACACACTCATACACATATAGGATGATTCAAATTTGGCTTGGAGCGGAGGGGAGGAAAGAGTGTTCCAAACAGTGGAACTAGCATAAGTAAAGGCCTGAAGACAGAGGGAGATTGGTGCCCTGAAGGAGCTATTAACAAGAAAACAAGAACGTTTATGAGGAATAGGAAGGAGCAGAGGAGCTTAGAAAAGACAATGGGAGAAAAAAGCCAGAGAGTTGTAAGCAAAGCCAGCAAAGTATGTTGGCAGAGTCCAAGAGAAGCAAGTGTTTCAAGAAGGAGGGAGAGTCGAATACTGTCAAGAGTGTCAAATACTGCCAAGAATTCAAATAAAATAAGGACTGAACAGTGTCCATTGAGTTTCCTGACAAGGAGGTCACGGTTGACTTTGGTGTGCAGATTCAGTGGACATCGGACAGTGGAAGTCAGATTGCAGTGGGTAAGAGAGGTCACTGAGTATCAAGAAAATAGAAACTAGGAGGGCAGACATCTTTTTGAGCATTTAGCTATGGTAGGGAAGGGAGAAGCTGGGTAGCACTTTAAGGTGAGCACGGGAACAACACTGTTTAACTGCTGATGGGAAGATCTAACAGAAGGGAAAAATGCTGAAGATAGGAGAAAAAGGGGAGATAATTGAGGGAAGCAGGTCTCTGAGAAAGCAGACAAATGTGGTATTCAGAGTAAGTAGAGGGATTGTTCATAGATTGGAGGAGAAATTCTTCTGGCAGCATAATTAGGAGGGAAAGAACAAAGGATGGGCATAGATAGGTAGGTTTTCCATTTGCTATTAGGAAGTTGAAAAGGTTCTGGTCTAAATGCTTTTTGTCTCCATGAAGTAATAGGCTCCTAAACTTTTAAGGAAAATTATAGTATGTATATCTAAATATATATGCTTATAAATAAACAAGAGAGGATATATATGCATGTGTGTATAAGGGAACAATGAATAAATACCAAATGTTAAAAGTATCTCTAGGTGCTAGTCTTATGTGTATACTATTTTATATTTTTTGTGTTCCTGTATCTTAGAGGGTTCTTTAAAACACCATATGTGTTATCTTTGTAATAAAAAAGGGTGATAGCAAATAAACACTTCAGAATGTCACAGAAATGTTGAATTTCTAAAATAATGCAATGGAAACAAACTCGTAAATAATAAAAAAGTTTAAGAAAGAAAGTCAATCTCTTAAGCAAAGAAGTGTATTTTTCTAAGCAATTAATGAATGAAATAAGCAATCAATTCTATAATTGCATAGATATTAAAGAATAACAAAAATAAAATTATACTTAGCTTGCGGAATGCAGGCAATGATGGGCCCAAAGGTTCATTGCTAACGTTGAACGTTTCATTGTTTAAAATGAAAGGCTGTTAAGCAACTATACATTGAGTGGTAAACTAGCACAGAACTTGAATTTGAATCCCAGCTCCATCACTGACCAACTCCATGAAGTCACTTCACAACTCAAATAATCTCCAATATGGAAGCTATAAACAGGACTTTCAGTGAATGTAACCGCTTAATTGTATTAAATTGCACCAGTTGTACTAAAAAGGGAGAAGAATTAGACACAGTTTTGCCTTCTAGCTGTGGTGTGCTCAAGCTGGCTTGTACCAGCTTGTAAGAGGCAGTTGTTAATTTTTCCAGAATTTTATGAGATGATTGTTAAATATAGCCATTACTAAAAACTAAATTATGTAAACTTATAATTAAGTAAATTATATTAAAAACAAAGTAATAATGTTTAAAAGTAATCACTTCCTAATTATTTTACTGATTTTCACTGCTATCTATGCTCTTACAGTTATGTACATCTTAAATATCTATATGGTAGAAATAGTACACGAAGGCGTGCATCTCTTCCCAACTCAGTGTTCCGTGTTTGTTGTTGGTAGCTTAAAATAGGCTGTGTTTAAAGTGTTTATACGGAACAAATTAACAAATGCTACAAATCAGGGCCTTTTTTCTCAGAGAGGTGGATGTTAAACATACACTAACACACTGCTATCTAAACAGGATATTAGATAGCAAATTATGTTTTGAAGTATATTGATAATACAGAATATGCTTATGCTTCACTGTTAGGTAAAAATGGTAGGCGGCAAAATTGTACTGACAATATTATTACAACACTTTATTTTAGGCTACATGGGGGGAAATGGAAGAAAATAATGCCATGCTAACAGTTCCAGAAGTATGGGTTTACTTTTTCTATTTAAAACTTCTATACATTTTATGTTTTTAAAATCCTTCAAATCTTTAATGACCATATATTATTTTTATAAAATAAATAGAATTCATTAGTTTCTTCTTATCCAATACACAGATACAGAAGTGGTAGAGGTAATAGACTTATTATTACTACTATTTTCCCAAATACTATTAATATTGTTAATACTATTATTAACACAGATTCTGTTGAGTTCAGTTAAGATCAAAGAAGTAAATCTTGGAATGTCTTGACAAGCTTAGACATGGAGAAGTACGTGAGGTTATGCTAAGACCTTTATTAAATTAATACCTTTCCATAGTGTTCTGTGGCATGACAGTTTTATGCAATGATTGACTCTGTTTTTGATAATATTAGCATCTAAAATTTATTAAACACCTGTTATGTGCCATGTATTACACTTTTCATTCATTATCTCACTTATTTTTAACAACCAACATAAAGGTAGATACTATTATCATTCTCATTTGCAGATGAGGAAATGGACTAGAAACGGTTAAGTAACTTGTCTAAACATTACATACGTAGGAAGTGGTGGGGTTGAACTTCATAGTCAAAGTGAATTTAAAGTTCCTAGCTCTTAACTTTGAGCTATACTGTGTCTTCAGCATAGTACTGATTACACAGAGAAAAAAAGAAAATATTTAAATCAACATCAATTTCTATGGTTACTATATAGTTGGTTAAGTCCACATTGTACTCATTATAAAATTTTCCAAACAAATCTTCTTTCAAATGTTTACTGACACAATCACATAATTGGATTTAACGACATTTGCCAACTCAGCAGACTGTCTTTTATTTACTTGTATTCTACTATCCAGCTTTCATCTCAGCCAGAGACTATTTAAACTAGGACACTATTTCTTCCCTCAATCCAAAGACCACATGAATAACAAATACATGAAAATGACCACAGTACTTTTTTGGACCCAAAGAGTAACTTAACTTGAATACTAGCTGCTTGATGAGAAAGACCTGATATTACCCTTTCTTTCTGTTTTACAGGAAGAGCACATGGCCTGGAGCCCTGGTGGCACAGTGGTTAAGAGCTCGGCTGCTAACCAAAAGGTTGGCAGTTTGAATCCACCAGCCACTCCTTGGAAACCCTATGAGGCAGTTCTGCTCTGTCCTCTAGGGTTGTTATGAATTGAAATCAACTCGACAGCAAGGGGTTTGGCTTGGTTTTGGTTTAGCACATGGCCATTGACATACAAACTTCTGATTGAGTAGTTGCTGGCTGACTTGACCAAATGATAGAGTAAATAAAGAAGGCAGGTGTATTCACTGCTTTCTGTCATAAAATTAAGCATTCAGACTTCGAACATATTCATGTTAATCTAGTTATTATTTTTTTCAACATTTCACTTCTGGTGTTGGAAGTTTTCCAAAGCCCCCAAAGAAGAAATTTAGTTAGTATTGCTCCGCATTTGGCGTATCTTTATTCCACTGGTGATGTAATGAAAGAAAATTTTTATTATGATGTCTTAGTAGCTTGTACAGTTCATTGGTAATAATGGTCAATAGTTGCTTCTTAATGCTTGTATCATCAATTCTTTGCAACAGAGCACACACCTTGCCTTCAGGGATGGCACCTGACACAAGTAGGTTCTGTTCAGTCTGTTAGAATTTCTGAAACTATCCTGGAGTTATTCCTTTGGGTTAAAACATTGTCTCTTAGGGGAACATTTAAAATGTGCATGTTACCCAGAAGTGATAATTACACCAATCATCTAGCAATCCTTAGTACAGTACATAACCTAATATGTTGAGCACTGGTAGGCATGTCTTATTTTACATGTGAGGAAGACACACAGGAAAACATAACCTGTTGCCACTGAGTCGATTCCGACTCATAGCAACCCTATAGGACGGAGTAGAACTGCTCCATAGGCTTTCCAAGGAGTGGCTGGTGGATTCGAACTGCCGACCTTATGGTTAGCAGCCAAGCTCTTAACCACTGCACCACCAGGGCTCCTTAGGGACTGGGAAAAGGAAACTTGATCTCTACCTTCTCTTCTAGGTATTAAATGTCCTTGTCTCACTTTCATCATTAACCATCCTTTTGGTTAATTGTCACATAACCTCAATTTTCTTACTCGTTTGGCTGCACCGACCCTGGAAAGCACCAATCCTGAATTAATCCAACCATCTGTCCTCTCTACCCCTATGCTCATAGAGCATTGCTGGATAAAATGAAACAACTGTGCAGATCAGGGTCACCACAAAGCTGCGCTGCCCAGCTTCATCGGGGTCCTCAGCATGGTCCATGTAATCCTTCTGCATTCTCTGCTCCACTCCTCTCATCTTCCGGAATGAGACCACTCCCCTCAGGTCCCCTACGCACCTCTCATCTGTCACTCTCCCCAGTGTCCTCACGTCCTGTTTCAATAAGAAGCCACTTACTTCATCTTTGGGACTATATGATAAAAATTAAAGAAATCTGGACATTTCTTCTCTTTCTGTTCTTTAAGGTCAATAATATTTAAGCCAACTGTGTTTGCCCAAATGTGTAATGAGCAACTCTTTCAATGCACGTCCATATCAAACATTCATCCAGCACTTGATGTCCTGGGTTTCAGTGACAGCTGTGCCTGCATTGACTTAGTCATATGTTGAATCTGTTAGTCTTATCCCTGAATACATATGAATCAAAAGAGAAAGTTGCAAGTACGTCTAAAGATAAATCACTTAGACCCTAAAACCTCTAGATACAGTAGAAAATGGGGTAGTTTTAAAAATGGGGTTTTCACAGGAGCTTTTTGTACATATTAAACAAAGCCAGTGCTGCTTACATTAACTCCTATATGCCCCCAGAATGCAATATTCCAGAATACACTTAATACTCCCGGATCAAGCATTAAATGTTATTTACGTATGTGGTTAAGGCAAATCATTCAATAAAATGCTGGCTACTTTTTCAATAAAATTCATGGTGATTTTAAAATTCCCCTCTTGAGATTATGACGTGGAGCTCATCATTCACAGTATCATTAGCTGAAATGATTCAGAAGGACAATGACTTTTCTCCTGATCTTTGAACATTGAGTCTGAAGCTAAAACAATAAACTATTAATTCTGCAAAATCAGTTATTCATTTCATTTTGAAAATAGTGCAGACTGTTAAAAAAAAAGATCACCTGAATACTCTCGCACTATTTTAAATTTGTTAATTTTTTTTGCACTAAATTAGTATTCAGATAGCTCAATTCAAGGTAAAGGACTTAGAAAAAGTACGCCTACCTAAAAAGCTCTTTTTATAATTGCCTTCTGCCTAAAATGGAGAAAACAATTATGAGACACTGGGGGTGGGACATTTTCATTAGTTCCAATAATATTAATATAGCATATTCATTGGCTATTTCCTACCAATATATTCCGTGAAATTCAACATTTAAAATTTGAATGGCTGTGTTGTCATAATAATGTTTATTCTCCGAACTGTGGCGTGTAATACATGAATATTTGCTTTCGTAGGCATGATGTTTTTGGCTAAGGTTGGTACTAAACCCTTACTAATTTAGATTTTACAATAAATACAGCAGACTAGGCAAAAATATTCTTTTAACTTTTTGATTTGAAAACCTAATTATAGCAATCAATAAATTGTAAGAAACAAAGTGTGCTTAACAATCTGATTATTTTACTTAAAAGCCAGAATGTTTGGCATATATAATACAATCTTTGTTACATTTATGTCACCAAATTTGGATGTTTTCAAAATGGAGATAGTATTCATTTGAGTAAAGAGCTTTGTCTGTAAAGTTTAGAAACTGGAAATTATTTATTTCTTTTAAGTTAAATTAGGAGTTATTCACATATAGAGATTTCTTTGTGTGTGCACCAAATTCGGCCTAAACTCAGAACCATCAGAATTAATTATCCTGCTCTTTATAAGACTGAATTGTAGTAAATGTTAGTATTTAACCATGTCATTGTATCTATAACTGTATAATTTAGAACAGCACAAATAAGACTTCTGACAATCCATAAGTCTGAACACTCAGGTGCTGCCTTACCGGACATCCGTTGTACAATCAGGAAGTATTAAAATAATCTGAAGCCAATGTTAAGTCTTTCTGACTATTATTAGATGTTTGAAGAGATCTAGGTTCTCTTTTATCTGAAGATACATTAAAGTATTAGTTGGCATTTGGACCTTTAATTTGAAGATACCATTCGGCTCATGTAAAATGGGAAAAGAGAAGTAACAAAACAATGTAAATCTATGAAATCAGACTGTTTGGAAGAAAGTCCGTGTCTTATTAGCATGTGAACTTTGACCTTGTGGCACCAGCATTTCTAGTGAACCACAAAATCCAAAGACATGTTTCCTATCCACATATAGGTACTACCTTCACTTTTCTTTAAAATCCAAAGTTTTTCAGTTCTTTGGTAAAGTAAAATACAGGGAAAATAATTAATTTCAATGTCATAAAACATAGAACTCTTTTTACTCTGTTGAAATACATTTAATTTGAAAACTCTTTACCCCAGCTAACACCATTCAATCTGCTTTCTCATGCCTCATTAAACAAGATTTCAATGAAGCCCTCAGTCAGTTGGCAAATCACATATTTTCTCATCTTTCGTCCTAATTTGGAATACCCTAGTCTCAGTTTCATAATACGCTGGCCAGAGACCATATCACTGTGGACATTCTTGCTACTGCAACAGGTGTTTGTCAATTTCTTAAGTTGCTTTCCTTTCCCCTGAGGTGGTGTTATTTCCGGTACATTCCAAAGGCTCTGGAAAAAACTTTTGCAGTATCTTGCCAAGCCAAATCATGACTTCAGCCTCAACGTTATTGAGAACCACTGTCTTCAAGCTTTAATTATATTAGCAAATTGTATGCCTTTTTCCCTCGCTCTGATTTTTAAAAACAGAAGTATTTATTAAGAGTTTTGTAAAACCAAAAGTGAAAATCAAAATAATTTTTTTTGTTGTTGTTCAGAAGCAAACACTCTGGATGTCTGGAAAAGGAGTTGCTTATATTCCTGGCAAACCGGATGTGAAAAGGTTTTCATCATCAATTTAGACCACCCTAAAGTTTGACATACACACAAACAAACAGACCTCGATAACTTGTATTCTACCTGCTAGTGTTTCCCTTAGAAACGAGAGGTCTGCAGGCACTGTATGGCTAAACACTTTATTGCAGAACTTAAGGGGGGAAATACTGGTAGAGAGGACACCATCAACCAATTGCTTATTTATACAGTCTCTTCACTCCCGTACATCCCACTCTACTTCACCAAGTAAAACCCATGACCACCCACCATAGTATGAATCAGTTGTGGTCGGAGCATACACACACTTTCTAACTTTGACAAGGCAGCAAGAAGACGAGATGGCTCAAACCAACCTTTTGGGAGTTTCTCAGTCCCGCTGAAGGCAACCAGAGTCAGGATATGTACCAGTGGAATGTTGACCAGCTCTCTCATGATTAATCCAGGCTCAGGCAGGAGAAAGTTCCTTCTGGACAAAGCAAGGAAAATACCCCCACAGTTTACATTTTAAAGCATAGTTTGTTACAAAAGGGTCGTCTGCTAATGACTGTTTGTGTCAGCAGCTCCGCAGGCTCTAAGTATAATCAGGAATTCTCAGACTTGGCTGTAATGATGGACACAGCCAGCTGGTGAGTATCCACTTAGGCCAGTAATGCAAGTGTAGGGCTGGAGGAACAAGGGAAAGAAAATCCCTTTAGAATCCCTTTTAAGACAGTGGCAGAAGGACAATACCAGATGCTTTTTACAACCATCACCATATTCCCTGATGTATAGGTTTCCTAATCATCTGATTCAGCCCACCACCTCTTCTTCACTCAAACCAGAAACCTGGGTGTATATAATCTTGACTCCTCCCCTCTTTCACCTCACCCCGGACATCCAACCCTTTACCAGTTTCTACAGATTTTATGAACTAAATACTCCTTGTGTTCTTTCTCTCCTGTTATTCCAACTACTATCATGCCACCCTACCTTCCTTTTCAGACATTCATCTTCTCTGAATGACTCCTATCTCTTATCCCAGCCTTTAATTTCTTCTCAAATAGATTTTCCTGATCAAAAGCCTTATCACATAAAAAAAATATTCAAATGTCCCTAATATGATATATGAGGTCTTGCTGGTTTCTGCCTACCTTGTTAGCCTCATCTTTTACTGTCGGTGCTGTTTAATATTCAGCAACTTGATATGCTGGTGGTTCTCTCTATACAGCTTTCTTGCCTCCGAATGCTCATGCTATTCCCTCTCCTTGGAATGCTATTCTCTGCTTCCCCACCCAGTTAACACCTATCTGAGTTTGATCATCATTTCCTCCTGGGAGCCTTCTCAGGCCAACAATCTCACATCTTCCCAAGTTGTGTTAAGGTAGCCTTTTCTGGGTTTCCATAATATTTTGTGCATATCTCTGTCATTGCACTGACCACATTTTTTATAACTTTTTTTCCTTTCTGTTGGTGTTTCCCTCATTCTTTGGCCCCATGAGTCCACTTACAGGAAGTTAGCTATAAGGATATTAATTTTATTGTTCCTTTTCATCCCAAAAATTGGAAACAGAAATGTCTAACAACAGGGGATAGATTAAATGCGTAATATTACATCTATGTAATGGAACATCAAGAAGTTATTTATAGTGATGTTGCAGAAAAATATATAATAGCATGGGAGGTTGTGTAAATAACTTTTTTTAAAAAAGGTAATTATTTCCATTACAAGGATGAGGAAAATGTGCTTTGAATGTTAGTCTTTCCTGAAACTCTACCAAAACTACAATAAGGGGATTTTTATTTTATTTTTTATGTCATAAATTCACAAACACTAAAAGGACAGTAGAGGAGATAACTGCATAACATATTGGAAGGCAATAAGAACATGGAGCCCTGGTAGCACAGTGTTTAAGAGCTCGGCTGCTAACCAAAAGGTTGGCAGCTCGAATCTGCCAGCTGCTCCATGGAAATCCTATGGGACAGTTCTACTCTGTCCTGTAGGATTGCTGTGAGTCAGAATTGACTTGACAGCAACAGGTAATAAGAACGTGGATGAACAGTAACTGACTTAGCAGAACTGAGCTGAAACCTGACCTGACAGTGGAGAAAGATGAAAAACAAGCCAATTTACATCATAGAACTTTCAAAGGGCTGAGGAATTGGTGGTAAAAAAGCCCTCTGGAAGTGGGGGAAAAGACAAAGCTAAAAACAAGAGGAGAGTTTGATAAGATGTTAAAAAGACTGAGAGGCAAAAAAACCTTTCAACTCTTTTAGTTGATTCTTCTTGTATTTACCTTGATTTTTCTGAATAACATACTTATATGGTTATTACTTAACTTTTAGACATTAGTAGTGTGCTACTGTGGAAGACATCCCTGAGTGGTGCAAATGGTTACCACGCTCAGATGCTAACAGAAAGGTTGGAGGTTCAAATCCATGTGGAGGCACCTTGGAAGAAAGGCCTGGTGATCTACTTCCAAAAAATCAACCATGGAAAATCCTATAGATCACAGTTCTACTCTGACACAGATGGGGTCGCCATAAATCAAGTCAACTAAAAGGCATCTGGTTTGGGTTACTATGGAAGATAATTTATCTTTTTCATACCTCCCCCTGCTTGTTCTATCTATGAGCATGCTACTTCCCTTCCCCCTACCCTTCTTTTTCTTAGTGCATGTTTTATTATTAAAAATCAAGAATAGTAATATAGGCATTTTATTTAGAAACATAGAGATAAATACAAAAAAAAAAGCAGAAACATTTAAAATTGGTGTAAGGAATAGGAAATTGGGGAAAGAAGAAGATGGGTGGCTTAGTTTTCATAACAAGCGATATACAATTATTTGACTTTTAAAACTATATATATGTTTAATTTTGATATATAAACAGTGGATTTAAAAGGCAAGTTACAAAAGCATATATATATTATTATAACAGTTCAGGGAAATATTAAATATGTATATTTTATGTAAATATATATAACATATGTATATTTTATTGTATATATGTGTGTATGTATGTGTGTGTGTGTGTATACTCTAAAATACTACACACCAAAATGCTTATTATTGTTATATCTGGTTGTTATGTTTACAAATATAAATTATACATTTACTTTCTAAATATATTTAAAGTTTTCATACTAATAACACGTTCTTCTTATAATAATAAAAAATAAAGTTTATTAAAAAAATCCTGAGGAACCAAGAACAACCCTATCCCTCCATCAAGGAGGTCCTTCAGAATTTATTTCTTTGACTCTTCAGCTTGGCAGGAAGAAAATAGGTAGAAAGAGTATGGCCCAACACTCAAACTTTCTGAACTACACCTAGAAGGCAATAATCTTCTCACTGTCCTAACAGACTTCGTGAGGCCATAGCAGTCTCCTGTTCCCAAATGTATGTGACTGTCTAGCCCATTGGCTCTTCCAGTAGGAGGCAATCTTGGGAAGAGGGTGGTGATACAGTATTGATTAATGCATGTATACCATAGTGATGATGGCAAAGCTACAGCCCTCCCCCTCCACTTAAAAATGTTTTTTCAATGTAATTCATACACATGGTTTAAAAAAAAAACACAGTAAACAATATAAAAGGGTATGTCATGAAAAGGTAACCTTGCTCCCCTAGACATTCAGTTCTTCCCTGAGGCAGCCACTATTACTCATTTTTGTTGTTGTTCATCCTTCCAGAAATAATTTATTCTTATGAAAACATATGTATGATTAAGTAACCCATTTTAACTCAAATGGGAACATGTTACACTCATTCTTTAGTACCTTTTTTAATTGATTGTTTAAGTATACAAGTGATATATAGATACGTTATATATATATGTATATATATTCTGAAGTTCAGTTATCTTCTTTCTAGATCACCACTTTGCATACAAGGTAAGGCAGAGCTGTTGGAAGCCTTCAAGCTCCATTCACAAGAAATAATGTATAAACAATTTTATCCTACTTTCTCTAAAGCCAGATTCATCCATTAGACTTGTTGGTACTTACGTTAATAAATTCTTTTTTTCAATTGAGTAATATGAGTTTGATTTCTTAAATTGCAATAAAAATAATCTGAGTAATATAATTTTAATAGAAGAGATATAGATCTGATCAAATTTCTGCTCTGAGAATATTGTGTGAATGCCACATATGGGAAATTTAGACAGTAGCATGAGCAGTATGTCTACCTACTATCCCCAGGAGTAGCACTAGGCAAAACACAGTGTCTTGGGAATCTGGGTGGCTACCGATCTGTGAGCTAAATGTCAGGTCAAGATGAGTATTAGTCACCAATGAAAGGAAGTTTAAGGTGAGCCACTCAAGAAACCTCTTCATTCAAACCTGTAGGAGGAGAATTTGTGAGTGAGCACTCTCCAAACTTGTATTGGTTCCCTAGGACTGCCCTAAGAAGATATCACAAACTGGGTGGTTTATAAGAACAGAAATTTAAATGCCTTACAGTTCTGGAGGCTAGAAGTCCACATCGGGGTATCAGCCATGTTCAGTCCTTCTGAGGACTATGAGTAAGGAACTGATTCATGTCCCTCTCCTAGCTTCTGGTAACTCCAGTCATTCTTTGGCTTGAAGATTATGATGGTTAAGATTGTGTGTCAACTTGGCTGGGCCATGATTCTCAGTGTTTATGTGTGATCATTCCCATGATTGAATCTGCTGTGAGTAGCCAATCAGTTGAAAGGGCATTTCCTCGGGGGTGTGGCAGCAGACGTTCTGGCTTTTTGCTCACTCTGGATCCTACAGCTGCCTCCTGTTCATCTGACCTCTAGTTCTTGGGACTTGAGCTATCAGCTTATCTGCTGATTTTGGGATTTGTCGATCTTCACAGCCTGTGAGCAAGAGCCCTGATTTCTGATCTGCCAGCCCCTGTGGCTACATGAATCGGGAGAAGCCTCTATCCTAATCCATGGACTTGGGATGTTCCAGCCTCTACAATCACATGAGCTGTTTCTTTGCTATAAATCTCTCTATATATACATTTATAAACTTTATTGGTTTTGCTTCTCTAGAGAACCTAGCCTAAGACACAGCTGTAGTGTCACATATCATCCTTCCTTTGTTTCTATGTCTCTGTGCATCTTCTCCTTTTTTATAAGGACACCAGTCATTTAGAATTAGGACTCACCCTACTCCAGTATAACCTCATGTTAACCTACAGATAACATCTTCAAAGACACTATTTCCAAACAGGATTATATTCAGGGGTTAGAACTTCAGTGTATGTTTTTGGGGAACACAGTTTAGTCCATAACAATACTCTTTTCCCTTTCCCTTAATACACAGGACACACATTGATGGTGCCCACTTTGAATCCAACAAGAATTGCACCCGTTAGACTAGAGACCCCAGGAAAACTTCCCATACTTCAAATTCCACCACATCCTGAATCTGAAGGTGACAGCAATGCTGTACAAATCTAAGGAAAGAAAGAACTTTTCTGAGGGAAAAATGGAACTAGAATTTGAGAGAAAGTGTTGGTTCAAGATAAGTTGGTCATTGGCTAAAGGAAGCCCAGGAAGAGTGTGGCTTCCACAGGAACACTACAGCGAATCCCAAGATGTGGCAGCTGGAGGTTGTCTGCCACTTACCTCCTAGCAGCAATTCCCAGAACCCAAATACAAAATGGCCTTCCATCCTACAATACAAGCAAGTCTGTTCCTTACAATAGTAGATTCACTCAGCCACAGAGAGTGGAGACTGGGTGCCAGCCAGCTATTTGGCTTTTTTTCTGGGCATGTAGAAAGTACACAGGGCTGATGGCCAGTCTTCCTTTGAATAAAATACACTCAGTCACCAATTAAACTTGCCTTCCTACCTCAGTATTCTGCATCTTCATCTCAGAAACTGGCCAAGACCCCTAAGAAGTAGGTTCAGAGGGTAAGTAGCACCATTCTGAACCACATCTTGCACTAGACACCAGAATTTAGCTGCACAGCAGCTGACAAGAACAGTCCCATTCCTGCTGGGGTAAGCATATCACCAGGTTAGTGCTCTTGATCTGGACCATGCTCTCATACATCTGGTGAAGCTTGGCAAGGAGCCCCTTCTAATTATCACAAAGGGCAATGACCTAATTCTCTGACTAACTTGTCAGCAGACAGTGGGTCAGAAATGCCACATGGATTGCCCTTTCCAGAAAACTCCCGGGGAGTTGTATTTTAAAACTTAGATGAAATCTCCCATGAAATGTTAGGGCAGATATTATAGGTGGGGGCCTACAGCTTATAAGGTTGGGGAAAGGCTCTTTAAGAAAATGTTTGCGCAATGAACGAATGCATGAATGATACTGAATTTATATTTAATTATATTACATTCAATTATATGAGCAATATAAACCAATGGAGCATAATGTCTGCTGAAGGAGTGAATATTTTAAAGTTATACAAATAACTAACTAAATTATAATCTAGAGAAATACACTATACTGTGGAAGTATATAAAAAGTGAACCAGATCTAGTCTAAGGACTTAAGGAATTCTTCTCTGAGACAGTGATTTTGAGGCTGAGTCCAGCAGAAGAAATAAGACTCAGACTTCCAGGTTGTGGGGGTGCTGGTAGAGGACCATTCCAAGTAGTGGGAGAAGAATGTAGAGGTGGAAGTGTCCTGGGGGAAAAAAGAAACGTGGTGATGCAATGGAAACAAAAGAAGGTCAGTGTCTTTGCTGTATAGAAAGTGAAGGAAAAAACTATAGAGGTAAGAAGGGAAGTTCATTCAAGATCTTGTATGTCTCAGTTACAGCTTCATTCTAAGAGCAATAGAAAGCCATGAGAGTATAGATTGTAATTGAAGCTATAAAATTGAATACGATAACTTAAAGGGAGAGTATAGACAGAGATAAGGACCTAGAATTGAGCCATGAAACATCTCAACCTTTAAAAGTCAGTAGGAGATAATGAGCTGGAAAAAGAGCTTGACAAGCAGCAGCTAGTGAGATAGGGGGGAAAAAATACCAAGAAAGTAGAAGGTCACAAAAGCTAAAGAAAGGGAAGAGAGTGTTTCCAGAAAGAGTGTTTTCCGGAATTATGCTGAGTGCTACTGAGAATTCAGGTAAAAAAGAACCAAAAGGTTAACATTCAATTTAGCAACATCTAAGTCGTTTGTGACCTTGGTAAAGGCAGTCTCAGGGAATGGTGAGGAATGAGGTGAGAAATCAAAGTGGTATTGATTGAAGATTGGCAAAGAGTTAACTGAACGTCACGTGATGACTTCTAATGTCTTCATAAAGTAGAATGTCATATCTAAAACAGTTATTCCAGAGAATAAGAGAGCGCCCAGTTGAGATTGTTAGCTGTAAATTTTTGTGTGTGTGTATATATACATATATGAATAACTATATATATATTCTCTGGAATAACTGAATACGTAATACATATATATAGAGAGAGAAGGAGCCCTGGTAGCACAATGGTTAAATGCTTGGCTGCTAACCCAAAGGGCGGTGGTTTGAACCCTCCAACTGCTCTGTGGGAGAAAAGACCTGGCGATCTGCTCCCCTAAAGATTGTAGACTAGGAAACTCTATAGGGTAGTTCTGCTCTGTCATATAGGGTTGCTATGAGTTGGAATCAACTCTACGGCACACAGCAACAACAGAGAGGGAGAGAGAAAGCACCTGGTGTGTGATTTTTTTTTTTTTTCTGCAGCATTTCACAAGTTCTCAAATGACAGATACTGATTGTGGTCAGGACTACGTTCTCAAAGTGAACTCCTAAAACTGGCTTTAACCTACCCACATCTTTGAATTACTTCCTCTACAGTCCTTTCTCCCACTGTCCATTTTGCTACCTTCTTTGTCCTGCCAGTGTTATCACCTTCTTATTGACTCTCTCTGTTCTCAATACAGTCACTTCACTTCCTAGCATCACATTTCATTCTCTCTCCTGGAATGCTGCTTCCTTTGACTAATGTATCACTAACAAATACCATTTCCTCCCCCAACCCCCAAAATAAACCTAACCATTCAACATCTGTCATTTGGGAAGCTGAGGCCGTTGTCATTGTGTATGCAGGACAATGAGGCTGAAAATTAATGCAGTAATAGTGTGGATGGAGAGGAAAGGATGAATAAGAAAAACCTGGAAGGGGAATCAGAAGGACTTGGTCATAAAGTCAATATGAATACCAGATTGAAAAATTCACTACAGGCTGTAGAAAATGGAGTATTTAAATTATGTTAGCAGGAACTTCCAAATGAAAAAGTTGTCTGCTGAAATGGATCAATTTATATCCTATGTATCTTGGGCCACTATCAGGGTCCCAGAAGGAAATAGATGGCTCATTCAAATGGAAAAAAGGGAGATATAAAATAATGAAAGATGTAGGAAACCCTAAGAATTAGTGTATAACCTGTGGGCCACTAACAGTTACTCTTAACCATCTCTAGACCAGGAGTGGGAAAGGCAAAAAAAAAAAAAAAAAGTTACTGGAACCTGGAGCAATTGAGGACCTGAGAGAACTTCTAAATAGGAGCTGAGACCTCTGATCAAGGAATTCAGTCAGCCCATGGGGATGTCTTTGATTTCTGACCAGTTCTCCCTCATTGGACAAATCCTACAGGAAAGTAGAGAGCAAGAGCCCCATTGATAGAGTTCATGGAGCTCAGTTACCAGAGACATAGAGGAGGGAGAGAAAGGTGGAGAGAGCATCTGGAGGCCATATGTAAGATTACCCCAGCTGGCTTCTTTAAGGAGCCCTGGTCTCCTGAAGCTCCAATGAGTCACCAGATAAGAAAGGCACATCAGTACCCCCATTCATCGTAACAATTACGTCTTGAACTGCTCAATTAGTAATGTCAAAACACCTTCACCTACCTCTGCTAGCATGCTCCTAAAGATTGACAGCACTATTTTTCTATCATACATGACTGCCTCTTTAATTAACATCTTTAATACTCCAATGTGTTACTGGGTCTTTTCTCGACTTTGGATTTACTTCTTCCCCAGCAACAGATCCATAGGCCACCTTGGGTAAAACTACTCTTTGAAACTTCTCATTTCTTGGTCATCTTCCCTGATTCACTACTTCTTCCTGGTTCATCCAGAGACACTGGCTGTATCAAGATATCAGTCTGAAAATCCCATGGAAAGTTCTAATATGGCTACAGTCAAAGTCCCTGAAGTTCTTACATCTGGCTTAAATAGAACTGGGGGAAGAAGCTTTCCACTCTGCTTAGTGGGAATGCTAATCTCATCTACTATCTGCTAGAGAAATCTGTGGAGCTATTGTTATTCTTGCAGGCTTCGTCTACCTCGACTCAACTTACTGCCACAGGCTGATCAGACCCTTAAGGCTGCTACCAGGGTGATTCTCAAGTAATTGAATTGTGACAACTACAAAAGCTATCTTATGACCAGACACTAATCATAAAAACATCTCTTTTTAAGAGGATGTTGCAAGGAAGGCATTATCCTTTACAGTGGACTTTTTAAAAAAATCCAGTATTTGAACTTCTTCCTATTTTTGTGTGAGTTTTGGTAGAAGGCAGGTCCCTGTTCTCCATACAAAAGCCAAGGAAAGCAAATACATAGTCTTGTGAACTCTAATAACTACATATGGGTAAGTGACCTAAGCTCAGAAAATCAGATGCCTTTCTTTGCTGAGACTTTGAATCTGGAACAAGTGACACAAAGAAGGGTAGAGCGAGAATTCATTTCGGTGGTGGTGGCTTCAAGCGTTCAGTGGCAGTGGTGCCAGCATCAGTACGCAGCAGTGACTTCAGCAGTATCCAATATCCAGTTATGGCAATGTCACTGGCTATGTTCAGTGTCCAGTGGCAGAGCTGCGTCACCCTGTCCAGGCTGCTCCTCTGCAGAGACCTTGGCTATAGTTCTCGGTACGCGGTGGCCTTTGGTTCCTGTCTGGCACTCCAGAGTTCCCAAGAGTTCCATAAGCTACCCAATACCCTTCCAATAAATTAGTTTTCTTTTAACCAAAGTCTTTGTCTGTTGTTTGCAGCAATAAATATCTATTTTGCAGACAAGGAAATTAAGATTTTGAAAGGTTACAAAATATGTCCAAAGTCTTATAGCTAGTAAATGTTAGAGTAAGTTTTTCTCATTCAAGTCTTTCTGACTCAATCTGAGGTTTTTAAATGTTTTTTCCAAACCCCTGCATTTACATTGCAGATGTTGCTGTTGTTAGGTGCCATTGAGTCAGTTCCGACACATAGCAACCCTGTGTACCACAGAATGAAACGCTGCCCCATCCTGTGCCATGCTCACAATTGTTGTTATGCTTGAGCCCATTGTTGCAGCCACTGTGTCAGTCCATCTTGTTGAGGGTCTTCCTCTTTTTCACTGACCCTGTACTTTACCAAGCATGTCCTTCTCCAGGGATTGATCCCTCCTGACAACAAATCCAAAGTATGTAAGATGTAGTCTCACCATCCTTGCTTCTAAAGAGCATTCTGACTGCACTTCTCCCAAGACAGATTGTTGGTTCTTTTGGCAGTCCATGGTATCTTCAATATTCTTCACCAACACCACAGTTTAAATGCATCAATTCTTCTTGGGGCTTCCGTATTCATCATCAAGCTTTCACATGCATATGATGTGATTGAAAATACCACGGCTTGGGTCAGGCGCACCTTAGTCTTCAAGGTGACATCTTTGCTTTTCAACATTTTAAAGAGGTCCTTGGCAGCGGATTTGCCCAATGCAACACGTCTTTCGATTTCCTGACTGCTGCTTCCATGGGTGTTGATTGTGGATCCAAGTAAAATGAAATCCTTGACAACTTCAATCTTCTCTCCATTTATCATGATGTTGCTTATTGGTCCAGTTGTGAGGATTTATGTTTTCTTTATGTTGAGGTGTACTCCATACTGAAAATTGCAAATATACACCTTCATATTACAGGTAGGCATTTTAATGGCCGATCTAGGCTAGTCAAAATAAGTGGTGATTTTGCCCCTTTCTCTGATGAGTACAACTGAGAAATCAAAGAAACAGCAAACTTGGTTATCCAGTGACTCTGGAAGGAGAAAGGGGCAGGCAGATGCTATTCAAAGATCCTATGACACATGGCCTGCCTTGTCTGGTTGAGTTACCCAGTTTGTCTTAGTTCCCTAGTGCTGCTATAACAGAAATACCACAAGTGGGTGGCTTCAATGAGCAGAAATTTCTTTTCTCACAGTATAGGAGGTTAGGGGTCCAAATTCAGGGGCCTGGCTCTAGGGGAAGACTTTGTCTGCTGTGGGAGAAAATCCTTGTCTCAGCATCTCTAGCATTCTTCCTGGTGTTCCTTGGAGATCTCCACATGGCATGTATTGTTCTCTCCCTTTGTGCTTGCTTCTGTGCCTAATCTCCTCTTTTCATATCTCAAAACTGATTGGATTAAAACACACTCTACACTGATATGGCCTCGTTAACAAAACAAATAAAACCCTATTCCAAATGTGATTACATCACAGGTGTAGAGGCTGGAATTTACAATACGTATTTTCAGGGGCACAATTCAGTCCACAACACAGCCTCTTTACAAATTGGTGTGAATAAACTTGGCAAGCAGCCTGGCTTACACAGTGACCCACTGTGTATGCATGCCTATTGATGAGCCCAGTCTTTTAGTGGGATTAAGCCTAGCAAAATTGAGAAGGCAGGGAAAGTATGCCTCCTTCTCTGAGATTAAGAGTGACTATCCTCAGCAGGCACACATTAGGTATTCCTGAACTTCTAGGAGACTAGTAAAAGGAAAATCTCAGGACCTACTACCTTCAAATTTAACTTCATTCCCAAGAGTACTCCAGTTGACTATGGAGATGTAGGAGGCAACGACTGCCCTACAGGAGTAGGAGATGGTAACGTCAAGAATTATTGACCTTTGAAACCTGACAAGGCTCACCATTGAACTGATACTGTTTACGTTACATCCATTGCTCTTACCACCCACAATATTGTCACATGCAGACTTAATTAGTTGCTTTTATCTACTTAGCCTACTGCCAACAATATTGATTATGAGCTTCTCAGGCACCTTGGTTTATCTTGGTCTACCAGTACCTAAGATATTGGACAAGTAGGCAAGCTATGGAGAGGTTTTTAGTGTTTGTTTGTTTTATCAGAAAGAAGAGTATATTCCCACCACCATCACTACTGGGTACCTCAGTTTTACATCAACTCCATGCATGTAGCCTTAATTATTGTACTCTCTTTAGAGCTAGAGATCCGGACACTAACAGAGAACGACTTGTAGCAGAGTTTCATTCATACTTCAGCTTCTCCAGCCAGGGTTTTGTGCAGTTTGTGAAGAAGAAAAATGGCGAACTACAGTTTTATCAGAACTATTGCATTTCCCTTTCAGTGTAGTCTATACTCTTAAAATACACCCAGTAAAATCCCAATATCATTTTTGTGACTAGAAAGCTTATTTTAGAATGCGTATAGAGAAACAAAATTAGCAAAAATAATCAGAGAAAATTGTGGGAAAAAATACTGTTAAAAGAGATAATTTGCCTACCACATATTAAAACATATTTTAAAGCTATAATAATTAAAATAGTATGATGCAAGCATATGAATAGACAAATCAAGGAAATGGAATAAATGATAAAAATAGCATTTTAAATCTGTAGAAAAAGAGGACTTATTCAACAAATGGTATTAGGTCAACTAGTAGCTATCTAAAAAGATTAATTTTATCTCTATTCCATATATTATACCAAATAATTGCTTGGGAGGTGCACTTAATGCTGGGAAGAAAGAAGGAGTGGAGTTGCATAGTGCAGGATACTTGAAGTCTATGCTTTTGGTAGAAATAAAGAGGGTTATCTATGTTATTTACCATTAGGGAGAAAATGGCAGGAAGGTAATCTAGGCATATTCTGTATGCAAGAAAAGAGTGAACTTGATTTTGGCCTTCCCTGACCTTTATCATTTAGAAACCTGAGGCAAAAGCAAGCAAATGTCCTTCCTTGGTTCCTCCTCTAATAAAATTGGTATCTGAGTGCTCTGCAAGCTTCCTTTCTCTGTCCTTGTCTCCTCTGCCTTCCTCAGCAGTAAACCTTGTCCAGACTTCCCCAAGATGTTGTGGGGAGACACAGAATGGACCGAAAACCATCATCCGAGTCCCCACCAGGATGACAGATCCAATCCTACTTCTCTCTGTCTGTCTCCTCCCTCCTTCTTCATTATAATAACCAAAGTGTCCCAGACTGCTTCCACATTTTCCTCAAAAATGTTAGATATATTTTTAGTGGACTGTGGAAAAGTTTGGAAAGCACTGAACTAGATCCCCTCCAAAGGAAACATCTCGTCTTATGAGCTTTATTTCTCAATTTAGTCCCAGCCATTAGTACTGTTTATATATTCTGACCATGGCTTAGAGTCATACAGTTCAATTCAGTTCAGCAGATCATTGCTAGGCCCTGGGCCATGCACTGGAATCCAAAAGAAACATTGACAACTGCTTCCATTAGGCCATATGGCAATGTGGGAGAGGTGTGCTTGACAAGACTTGGAACACTCAGAAAGATCAGAACAATCTTCACCAAGCCTGCGCCTACAGTGGTGGCACGTGGTGGGTAGCCTCTAGGATGGCCCCCAGTGTGGAACGCCCTTGTGTAAATACCCTTTCCTTGAGTGTAGGTTGGACTTAGTGACTCTCTGCTAAGAAACAGGATGCAGCGGAAGTGATGGTATGTCACTTCCAAGATTAAGTTATAAAAATACTGCTCTTTCATTTGGGGTGTTAGGACAACAGGACTTGAAGTGGCAGAAGTGGGAATCAAAAATGATGCTCAGGTTTTTGGCTTGAGTAACTGGGTAGATGTGGTGTCATTTACTAAGATGCAGAAAATTGAATAAGAGAAAAAGTTTGAGGAGGAAAAGATTCATAATCATGATTTTGATTTTGGATATTAAGTTTGCAATGTCTATGGGACATCAAAATTAAAACGTCAAGTAAGCAGGTCAGGTTTAGGCCTGAAGCTCAGAAAAGAAGTTCGGACATGAGGACAAATTTGGGAATTTTCAACAAATTAATGTCATTTACCAATGGAACAGCAGAGATCGTCATGGGAGAGTATAGATGGAGCAAAAAAAGAGGCAAAGCAGCCTTTAGTAATGCCAACATTTAGAGGCTGTATTGAGGAAGAAGAGCAAGTTAACAAGGCAAAAGAGAGTGAGGAATGATTTCCAGAAAAGTTGGAGAAGTCCAAGCACATCATTCTTGTGGCAAGACGGAGGGAGTGGTCAACTTGGTTGGATATTGCTGAGAGGATGAGGTAGTTCAGGAACGGGCAGTGTCCACCTGATTTGGCCACAGGGTGGTTGCTGATAACCTTGACAAGAAAAGTTCATACTTGCAGATTTAAGAGCTAACATGTCACATAAACAGGATTACAGACATTTCAAGTGCTGGGGTCCTTAGGGGACTTCTTCAACTAATGAGTTTCGGTCTGATTTAATTGGGTTTACGGAATCATCTTTTCAAAAAGCAGAATATATTATTGAACTGTTAACATCATTTTTTAAGTAGCTTTCAAAACTGCTTCCCAAAAATACTAGCCCTCCTTCTTGCCAGCCAATTGAAAGATCAGAAAATGAATAAAATCAGCTCTCTCTTCCCCTTATCTGGCAATGACGGCTAGCTGTACATACAGATTATGAAAATGCTTCTTTACATGACTGAATTAAATAATGGCATCTTCTAGCATGGTCTATAAACAGTGCAGCACACTTAGCAGTGACTATGCCGGGTAAACAAGGGATCAGGAAGTATGTAAAACTAATGACAAGGCTCCCTGGCACAGACGTTTGCAGTTTTTAAAAAATATACCACGGCACGGCAAGAGAATTCTTCAGTTTAGCACTTCAACAGCTCAACGGCTCACACACCCACCCAGCTAGGAAAATTATGTTGCCCAACTGAATCAGGATGACGTGGTCATTTTATTCATAGTCTATTTTTGCAGTGATATTTTTGAGCTGATGCAAGGATTAATAAATGTGGTCTGTGCATAACCCTGAAGCTCTCAGAAGATTTGATTTAATAAAAACATAAAGCCACAGATAAGTCTTATTTTTGTAGTGTCCTGGTAATCACCAGGATTAGCATAGGCAAACCAACCATGCTTCTGACCCTTTCTCAAAGCCTTGGCGTGTGGCCCACAGGCCAAGTTAAAGGTTGCTTTGAGTTAACCCAGGGCAGAGTCCAGGCTGAGCTGTGCTGACTGGGGAAAGTCCTGGAGAATTTGAGCTATGGTTTACACAGGCCTTTATGAATTATTATGATATGTACCCAAGGAGACATTTTCTGTAGTTTTCTATCTTCCTGAGTGGAATAACATTTTTGAGATTTTTTTTGGCAAAACCTGACGAGATAGTTTTTGGTTGTATCTCCCTGGATTAGGAAATATTTGGGGACTGCAATAAACTGATGTGAAGTTTAGGCACTCTTTGTTCTCTCACATTTTCTTTTAAAAAATCTTTTTCTGATTATAGCTGTTCATCGTAAAAAAAAGAAAAGAACTAGAAAACATCCATAAAATACTGAGAACAACAAAAACAACAATTATTTAGTGGTGATGTCAAAACTAAGAAAACAAACATTATTACCATGTTTGTACATTTCTTTCTCAATTTCTTTTATATTACATACACAGAAAACATATATTAAATAAAATTTGAAGCACACTGCATATGTTTTTGTGTACATTTCTACCATCATTGCTCATTAAGGATTTTATTTTATATATAAACTTTAACTTGTGTAATTATTCACCCATTTTAGTTATTTCAATTTCTAGTTACTAGTAATAAAATACTAGTATCTCATCTATTCTTTTCTTGTGTATGATTCTCTAATTACTGCTTTCAGATACATATAGAAATGGAATTACTGAGCCAAAGTGTGTGAATATTTATGAGGCCCTTGATATATGTTTCCCAATTTCCTTCCAGATATAGTCACCAATATGCATTCTATTAAAGCTATAGTATTTTTGAACTATGACAAATTTATAGGTAAAAAAAGCTATCTTGTGCTACTCTGTTATTAGTGTGAAATTCTTTTAAAATATGTGTATTTGCCATTAATATTTTTTCTTTTGTAAATTATGTGAGTTTGTTTTTAGTCTATTTTTCCTCTAGGATGTTTGTCTTTTTCTTATTGAACTTATAAGATCTTTCTATATTAAGAACTTTTAGTATCATATATGTTGCCAACGTTTTCCTCATTTGTTCGATTTGCCTTGTATAACTGAAAAAGGATTTTAATTTTTATGAAAGCTAATCTGTCATATTTTTCCTTATGCCCTTTCTCCAACCCCTGCTTTTATGTTCAGAAAGCTCTCTGGATTCCAAGTGAAGGTAATATTTACCTAAACTCTCTTCTAGCCTACCTAAAGGTTCATTACTTTTGCCTTTAATTTTTCATCATTTAGTATATGATGGAAAATAGAAATAGAAATATGACATGTTAAAAAATTATCAAATGTTCCAGTGCCATTTATTGAATAATCTTTTATTCAGCCCATTGATCTGAAACCCCATCTTGTTAGTATATTGTATTCCTTAGGACAATACGATGAGGGAGCAGGAGAAGACAAATAGGAAATACCTTGAGTAACAACGAAGATGATTGCACAGAGCACTGTGTTAAAATGTATTCTGGAACAACTTCAGGATCAGAATGGAGTGCCAAGATTGATTACTGATGATCCCCACGAGCACAGTATTGGAAGCATAATAGTAAACATGCTTTATACTTCTACATTGTGTTTCATTAATAGGTCTGTCTATTCTTGACCCACTATCATATACTGTAGTTTTACATATCTAATAATAAAACTCCAATGTATATAAAGCAAAAAATTACAGAATTACTATGAGAAACTGGCAAATCCACAATCATTGTACAGGGCTTTCACACACCTCCCTATAATTGATATTTCAAGGGGGAAAAAAAATCTTAGTTTTTTTTGTAAGTAGAACTTAGCAGCACATAAGTAATTGTACTAGATCTTTGAGTTGGTTCCAATTCTGAGATTCAGTACACTGGTTCAGTCAGTGGGATATTAATGTGGATAAAAGCTAAAATCTTGTCTTACAGACTGAAAACAGAAGAGCTCCTATGTCAGGGAAAAAAAAAAAAAAAGAGGAGATTCCAAACAGGAAGAGAGTGAACAAATTAAGGCTTAAATAAGAAAGGCACATCAGAAAGACCTGATTTGGGGGTTAATGGCATAATGACCTTAGCGGTAAGGAAGTGGCAGGTTTTGACATAAATGTATTTCAACTTCAAGTAAAGAAGAAAAAAAAAAGTTCAGTTGTGCATGACAGTAAACCCTTTGAATAGCAGGTATAGCTGAAGAACAAAGGACACACTTCATGTGTACATAGTATGAACAAAAAAAGTGGTTGCCCTCACTCGGGTTGCTTTAGCAATACATTCTTACACATTATCGTTGTCAGTATTTTATCACTAACAGATAGTAATATTTTTAAAATACGTTTCTATCAGAGAAGGCAATATTTTAAAAATAATTTATAAAATGTTCAATGAGCAAAACATTGATGTATCAAGTAACCGATCCTATTTTAATCATTTAGTTCAAACCCGTAGTGTCACAGACTAGCCCCAGTATACTTCCTGGCACGTACTAGGCACTGAAGAAATGCATGTTGAATGAATGAACCAGAGCCTAAGATTCTAAGAATTTTTAAGTTTTGCCTTGAAACATTGTAGTTGTTAGCTATGGTCTTTTGTTCCACAGCATTTATCAGGAAAGACTTTAGAACAAAATAAAATAAATGAACACAAAAATTATTACCTTTGTTATAGAACCAACAAAACCCGTTGCTGTCAAGTCGGTTCCAACTCATAGCGACCCTATAGGACAGGGTAGAACTGCCCCATAGGGTTTCCAAGGAGCACCTGGTGGATTTGAACTGCCAACCTTTTGGTTAGAAGCCATAGCTCTTAACCACTACACCACCAGGGTTCTTTGTTACAGAGTTGCATTATTTTCTTCTTTTCTAAATTTTACAAGTTTTCCACCTTGGATATTTTTGTCCATAATTCATTGTTACAGAGATGTCTTTGCCAAGAACTCAAAAATAAGGATAATACAGCTGCCATTAGGGTTAAGCCCTGAAGTATATGCATAATGTATTAGGGCATAGAAGTGAAACATCCTGTAAAGAGAAAAAAAATGTATTCTAGGGTTGAAGGGCTTGGGTATAACCTGTTTAATATATTCATGTAATTTTTTATTAAAAAGATGGTTCCACTAAACCATGGAATGTAAATAAAAGAGCTCTTGAGAAGTTAACATTGACCATACCCATCGCAGTAATGTCCCAGGGAATTTGAGTTCTAGCAATCAGACTTTCAGTTTTCTTAGAATTACCCTTTGTATGATAATATTAAGAGCTAACTCTTGAATGCTTACTCTGTGCCAGTCACTTCCAAGTGTTTTACATCTATTAACTTATTTAATCCTCATGACAGTCCTATGAGACAGGTGCTGCCACTGTCTTCATTTTACAGATAAGAGAACTCATTTGTAATTTTCTCAAGTTCACATAGTTATTAAGAGACAGAGCCACTGCCCTGTGCAGCCCCTGGAGGAACATTCATTTGTTCATTCAACAAATACATACTGAGTGCTCGTGATATGACAGCACCGTGTTAGGTGCTAAGTACCCACTGGAGCTCAAAACAAACATGGTGCCTGCTCTCCTGGAGTTTTCAGTCTAGAGATAGAGACAGAACTTACAGAAACAAATAACTATATAAGTAAAAATTGAGGTTAAGTGCTATAAAGGGAAATTACAGAGTGCTTTGGAGTGTACAACAAGGGGCCCTTTTTTATATGGACAGTTCAGAAAGTGACAATTAAGCTAAGATTAGAAGGATTAGTAAAAGTTAATGAAGAATGGGGAAGGAATGTACCAGGCTTTGGGAAGAGCATGGCAGTGTTTCTAATCCCTTTGAACAAGACCTTATGGTGAGATAGATATGTCAGGCTATTTTAGGTTGGTGCCATTAAAAATGAATATCACTGTGTCCTCTTGTTTTGACTTCATGTTTACTAAACCATCTTCTTATAATGAATTGGCTTCATATATAGTTCGACAATAGGAATAGAATGCACTGATTATACAGACTTCTAGTAATCTGGTTATTATGAGAATCCTTTCTCTTAGTAAATTCATAAATGCGCATTTATATCAGCCTAAAGTACATCTTCTTCTTGTTACGAATTGGTCAACCTCAGACCTTGAGCCTTCATAGCAGAAGACCAGATCCTCAAATGGAATGACCTTGATTCTAAGTTGAGTTCCTGCCCAGCTCCAACTGCCTTTCCTTTGGAAATTTAATTGCTTATATCTGAACTCTCTCATTTTTGAAGTTTTCTAAATATGCAGTATTTGGTAAAGCAAAAAAAAGATGAGTGCTTTAAAAAAAAAAAGAAAGAATAGATTTAGTGAGGACACAACCCATGCTAATTCTGATTAGTTTTACCAAAAAGACGTCCATCTGGGAGTCTGAATGAATCGTGTTTTGAATATGTAAGGAATAAATCAGACACCATCTTGTCTGAGCAGTCATGTGCTGGGTGAGTAATGCTGGTATTCTTTTACAAGATTGTTTTAGTATAAAACTGTAGTAAACTGTGCTGGTAAGTGTTTCCCCACTACAAGCATGGAAACGAGACTTACTCATAATATTTATTTCTTCTCCAGAGTGTCTTTGCAGACCTGAAACATCTGAACTAACAAAAGACCTCCAACTTATAATATAACACAGCTGCTCCTAGGATTGCATGCATGCATGCATACGTGTGTGTGCGATGTGAGGGGATTTCCTTGTATTTATTCATTTATGTGCCCTCTGAAAAAAAGGGGAAAGTTCAGTCCAACTGGAATTCTAAGTGTCCTTTACTGGGCATTTGTTAGATGTGAAATGTTGGCCCATGTCGAAAGTATTTTCCAGGCAGTGTGCAGCTGATAGCCATAAAAGTCAAGATTGTATATTGTTTAGGAACAGTGATACTAATAGGTAGCATTTTCACTGTGAACAATTAGTTTTACTACCAATGCAGAATAGTGCATTTATTATTAAAAATGGAAATTATGTAGAAAGTTTTATCAAAAGATATGTTTATATAGTTATTTGCTATCAGCACCCTGGTGGCGTAGTGGTTAAGCACTTGGCTGCTAACTGAAAGGTAGGTGGTTTGAGTCCATCAGCTGCTCTCTGGGACAAAGATGTGGCAGTTTGCTTCCATAAGGATTATTACAGTCTTGGAAACTCTATGGGGCAGTTCTACCCTGTCCTACAGGGTTGTTAGGAGTTGAAATCAACTTGGTGGCAATGGTTTTTTCTTTTTTTTTTCCCTACGAGCAATCACTTGCAATCCGTAAGTAACCTCCAACACAAGCACTATGCTTTTAACAGAGCAGAAACAATACTGGTTATCTGCTCATTGATCCAGTTCTTTCTTTATTCTTCACATTTGGTCATTCAAAGCATGAGGAAGCTTAAGTGTTACCAATTTAGAAAAAAATCTTAGCATTTCTAAGGAAACCTTTTCTTCTTATCTTTCCTATCTCTTCTTTGAACAGGTTCATTCATGCAGGGAACTGAGTTTGACCCTGGAGATACAATGATGGGTAAGTCTTTATAGGGAACTCACAGTCTGGCTAGGAAGATGAGTGGATACATCAACAATTATGACAGAGTGTGATCAGTGTTAAAGAGAGGCATTTAGCACACTCTGAGGGGGCAGAATATGGGCACTTACCTCTGACTAGGGTCAGGCAATGGTGAGGGTAGTCTGAGAAGACTCTCCAAAGAGTATAGCTTTTGAGCTGAACACTTGTTGAGTATGAATATATTAGGGTAGCGAGAGGAGTGGAGCTTACAGAAAACATGTCTCTAAGACAGAGGAGTGTGAGAAAAATGTGCTATTTCTTTTCTTGCCTAATTAACTTTTGTCTTATACTTTTCTATGAATTCCAAGAGAAGAAATGAGACAAATAAAAGTATGAATGCTTCTAGTCATAACCCATGAAGATTCAATGCTGGGGTCTCCCCAAGATGGCCTCATATTTGTTGGTGCTTGGCTACCCTGTATTATTTATGCCAGTTCTTACTGGTGTCTTGCTACCCATAAACAAATATTCTGGATTATACCTGCTCTCCCATCATACTCCTTGGTATCAGCCATCTTCTGTATTCTTATTTGGTGCTGTATTCCTCTCACCTGATTGAAAACTCCAGTCCAACCATGGCTTTGAACCGGTTCATTCTGACTACCAGAATGAACCGGTTCAAAGCCCTGTTTCCAATCATTTTCATCTTCATGACTTAAATGCTACGTTTGCTATACTGTCCAGACAACCTCACAGCTGAATCAGGTTAAAAATATGAACTAATTAATTGTGTGATACAAGCAGATCTAAATTCTCTTTTTGAATACCAGCCAATTGTATCTCTCACAAATGGGTGTCATAAAAGCTTTAGCAAGACCTTCTTATGGCTAAAAGAGGCAAAGGCCTGATTTATGATTTCTTGATAGCACTTAACATTTTATTTGGATTTAGAGATAACTCTAGACACACCAATCAAGCAAGCTGTTTTCAAACCTTTCTTCTCAGCTGTTCCTGGTGCCAGATTGTCTAACAAATAGAGGCATAAACAGATGTAATTTGTGACTGGTGGAGACCATTCTCTGCCATGCCACAGGCCAGCTGGTGACACAATTCACAATGCAGTTCATGATCCAGCTCACAGGCAGCAGGCTTCTCACTCCTCACACACGTCAGCAATGTTTAAAGATCACAATAAAAGTTTATTGTAGATAATTAATTTAAATGTTTGCTTGATAGTTGGAAAATAGTATTTATTATACCATTACTCACATAATCAGATCTCACAAAGTGGAACTTTCCTTACCTAATTAAAAAATATATTATGTAGCTTTAGTAATTAAAATAATAGAATATTAGTAAAAGAATCAGCAGAGTATATAATTGATAGCCCAGAGACATGACATATACTAATGGCATACACACACACACACACACACACACACACATATTTGGTATATGATAAACTTAACATTGCAATCTTGTGAATAAAAAAGATTATTTTTAAAAATTATGCCAGAGCATTTTCTTAACTCTTTGTGCATAAGCTAATTCCGCATGGATTTAAATAATATATTTTAAAAACCAAACTATGTAATAGCTGGATGAAAATGTAAAAATCTGAATGATCTTGAAATGTGGAAAGATTTTTTTATGCATAAAGTCAATGTATGGAATAAATAAAGAAAAACAGCAATAGATTCAACTTTGCAAAAACTAAAACATCCTGTATTATAGAAAGCATATTATTAAGAAGCAAAGAACAAATTATTGGGATCCAAGAGCCCAGTCAGCACTTCTCTACTCTATCCATCTTCTGACCAACTGAGAAATAAAGATGTATCAATAGATGGATTAACCCTTTATTACTACCAAGCTAAGTAGTTGGAAAATGTTGCTGAGTAGGTGTGGACAGGTGAGTTTACTAACATGTAGCCCCTGAATCAGGCAGATTTACCCATCCACTCACAGGCAGCCTTGCACCAATTCAGCCCTTACCATATGGGTCTGCGCCTGTCAAGCTTTCAGCACGAAAGAGCAGAACAGGACTTGTTGCTCTTGTCTCCCTGGGGGAAGTTTGCTCCAAAAGTAGAAAAGAAAAAAACACACGAAAAGTGCACCGGGCAACATATGCCCTGATTCTCCTTCCAGACTCATCAGTTAGATTACAACGATTCTTCTCCTCTGGAAAGAAGTGATGAAAGGGTCAAAAATTACCAGGAACCCTATACAAATAGAGTTCATAAACAAACATCAGGAATGAGGCACGACCACTCTCTACCTAACAGAAATTAAGGGTAAAAATTTGTTTTTTCTTGAAGGTCAGTGTCAATAGGAATATGGGAAGCTCTGTGGTCATCCTTTGCTGACTCCACCAAGACTATCAGATATATGCTTTCTCTCAGGTCATGTAAAGCTCAGGGCAGTTGGCAGAGCTAGATATTCACTCTGACTGGTTTAGTAATCATTCATAAAAAACTAGGGTGTGCAACCCACATGTTATTCTTTCTCAATCCTACATTAGTTTTCCTCTGATCCTTGTTACATTTCCACCTTTTGAAGATACCCGTTGCCGTCAAGTCAATTTCGACTCATAGCAACCCTATAGGACAGAGTAGAACTGCCCCATAGGGTTTCCAAGGAGCTCCGGATGGATTTTGAACTGCTGACCTTTTGGTTAGCAGCCGTAGCTCTTAACAGCTACATCACCAGGGTTTCCCATTTGTAGATAGCTTTAGTAAAAGGACTACCAGACTCAGGACCAGGAGAACTAGATTCAGCCATCGCAGAACATTGCAGGCCAAGGATGCACTATGACTGGGCAAACGGATCCCTTGATTTTGTGAATGTAATTTACCAAGTGGGTTACATTGCCCTTGCCTTCTCACTACAACGTTCCTTCCTTTATAGAGGAATCCTGTATTTTCTCAAGGCCATGCCACCGGAGCAGTAAAAGTAGAACCATTTTTCAAGAAATAAGCAAAATTGTCTGCTTTCAACTCCACCCCCTCATGTGGCATCGGGCCTTTTCAAAATCTATCATAGCCATTGGAAGTCCTCCAGGGAGGAGTCTGCACTTGAATTAAAAAATAAATCTCTTCTACTATGCCCATGTCTGCTGTTTTCTTTCTTTCTTGCCCCAGCCCCTCCAACAAGGCATCCTGCCAAACCTCAGCTGTGAGAGTCCCTCAGCCCTGTCACTGCTTCTATTGCTCACTGTAATAATGTCATCCGGTCCGCCAAAGGGACTGTTTCCTAATGCTGCCTAAACTGCCAAAATAATCTCACTGTGGCTGCCCGGGTGCTGCCACTGGGCACCTCAACCACAAGACACCAAGCAATGCTGTGTCACCCACCGTCATCTTACAGTTTTACATAAAGTCAGCACTTTTGGTTTGTATTTGCATGGTTCTCTCTCTCTGTCAAAACTGTGGAAATAAAACCAAAGTCCCCGGATGGTGTGAATGGTTTGCACTTGGTTGTCCACCTAAAGGTTGACAGTTCCAGCCCACCTGGTGGCACTGAGGAAGAAAGACCTGACAATCTGTTTCCATAAAGATTACGGCCAAGAAAAACCGACAGAGCTCAGTTCTACTCTGTGATACTTAGAGTCACCAGGAACTGGAATCGACTTGGCAGCAACAGGTTTTGTTGTTGTTGTTGTGTTCTCCTCTCTCCGTGTCACAATTGTGGAAATAAAACCACAAAGTCAGATATTTTTGCTGTGTGTTTGGATCCTGGTTGTATTACCTTAGGCAAGAAACTTAATTTTTTTGTTTCCTTATTTCTAAAATGTAGATAACAATAACAGTACCTAAATCCGGTGGATGTTTTGGTAAGTAAATACACTGATCCCTTCCTTAAAGATATTAATTTATTCCTAAAAACCCTGCTATGAAGTCAATGGCCATTAAATTTTTTAAGCCCCATTAATTTCAGTGTGAAAAATTCTATTCCAGCTGGACAGCACCCTAAACATTGCATAAAAGACATTTGCATCCTTCTTTAGAGCATTTATATTATCGAATTCAGACCCCATTAATTCACAGTATGTGATGACATGGACCTATGACTGGGTTACAGTTTGAAGGAAGCCACTGAGAAAATGCAGAAACATTGCAAGTAAAATGTTTAAAGCTACTGAAAAGATCAAACTTTTTAAGCACTTTAGAAGCATCTGTTAATTGATATATTAATAGATATACTAATTGGTACATTTATATTAGGAAGTATACTATTTTGGTTACTTAAATAGGTAGTCCCCTGCAACTTAAAGTTAGGAATTTTATTGACTTATTCCAACTCAGTCATGAGATGCAATTTAAATTTATTCCGTATGATATTCTCAGAATAGAAACTATTGTGTCCAGTAAATTAGCGTGCTTTTGCCTGAAATAATAATATGAAAATATCACTTCTTGTAGTACATTTACTTAGGGTGTTTTGGGGTGAAACACATACCACAGTTGTTATGTATGGTAAAATTTAAAGTAGAACAGGTCTGGCATATAGTTGTTGTTATTAGGAGCCATCAAGTTGATTTCCAACTCATAGCGACCCCATGTGCCAGAGTAGAACTGTGCAATAGGGTTTTCTTGGCTGTAATCTTTATGGGAGCAGATTGGCAGGTCTTTCTCCCATGGAGCCTCTGGGTGGATTTGAACCGCCAACCTTTGGGTTAGCAGCCAAGTGCTTAACCATTGCGCCACCAAGGCTCGTCTGGCATATAGTAATGATATTTAATTATTTGCTCTAGGTACTATTACTTTTACCAAGTTCTGGCACAGAGCCAGAGTTAAAACATCATGAGGTATAATGGTGAAAATGTACCACTTTTCTGCCCAGTTAAAGAAAACTTCTGGTATTTTCAATTTATCAGAATAGAAAAAATGGAATTCACCAGATTTATAATTTTATAGCAGGAATCAGGAACTGTACTAGTTTGCTCCATTAAAGAGACAATATCTGGTAGAGTAAATACTACACAAATAACCACCTGATAATTATAATTATCAGCTTATGATAATCCCTTCTTACTCTCCAAAATGCAGTCCTCTCTCCTACTAGTCAAATTGGAAAGTTACATTGAGAAATAACAGAAATAGCCACTTCTATATATGTGTATATAAAAAAAACTAAAAAATTTCGATAAACTTTAAAAAGAGAAAAAAAAGATAAATAGATACTTTCCAAAGTAAAATAATACTCTCCTAAATAACTCTTGGGTTAATAACATTAGGATGTTTAGGATAACCTTAATGACAATGATAACCTTAACATATAAAGAGTACTTATAAAATAAGTAAAGAAATGATGAATTATTTTGTTTTTTAAAAGGAACAAAAGACATAAACATGAAATTCATAAAGAATCAAGAAGGTCATAACTGATGAAAAAGTTTTGAAAATATTTAGAGACAGATAATTTTAAATAAAGTCATATTTTGTATCTATCTTAAGGCAAAACGTTATTATAATATAATATCCAATGTATATGAATCAAAGGAAAAGGAGAATATAAATTAGTACACCCTTCCTGAAGACCAGTTTGAAATAAATACTTTTAAAATATAAACATCTTATAATACAGAAGTTCTACTTCTAGGAATTTATCCTTCAGAGACAATTAAGCATATGATCATGCAACTAAAGAATCAGGCACAAGATGTTCATTACAGTATTATTTATAAGAATAAGAAATTGGAAATAATATAAATTTTCTTCAACAGGTCATTGTTTAACAAATTATGGTATATTTATGTAGCCATAAAAAAATCATGTTGCTGAGGAAGATTTAATGTTATGGCAATTTGTTTATAATATAATGTTAGTTTTAAAAACTTGGTTACTAAGTTCTTGTAGGATATATTCTATTTTTGTTAAACATTTATGTATGGAATTTGGCTATGCACCAAAATATTAATAATGATTTTCTCTGCAATCATGGATGATTTTAAATTTCTTCCTCCTGCTTAAGATTTTCTCATTATTTTACAATATATGTAGTCAATGAAAAAAATAATGTGTTAATAGTTTTTTTAAGTTATGTTTCCAATTTTTAATACCACTAGGAATTGATTCTTCAAGTTAGCAGTGCCATCTGCTGATCATCTTGGGAGTGTTGCTTCGGAACAACAAAAAGTTCAGAACTTAAGGAAGTCAGTAATTATCAAAATTAAACATTATAAAATATTTTAAAATAAAAGAGGAATATCTAAGACAGAATCTTGTGAGGTTTACTTAATTTTACTTTTATGTATAGTGCCATTAAAATGGTTTTCAAACCTAAATATGGAACCTACCATTCTTTTTTCCCTTCATTTTGAAACTACATTTCCTTAATCTTCAGTTTATAGTCATTCCTTTTTATAGAAGTAATCACGGAAAAAATGTGAATGCTAGCTAATGTAGATGCTAGCTAGGGAATTTTAATGAGTTCCAAGGCTAAAGGTAAAGTCATAAATGGGAAAATTAATCAGGTCAGAAGTCAGGGTTAAAAAAAAAAGCATGAAACAAATGAGGGCAAACTGTTTAGGACTATAATAGTGAAAAAGAATGTGCTGATAGACCTTTTTTATATGGTGGGTTATCATCTGACACAAAGATAGGTCTAATTGCTTAGAGGAAAAAATAAGAAACAGATGATATTATAATACAGTCCATAGTTTCCATTTTGTCCACAGAGAGGTCATCAAACATGTATCAAATGCCTTCTCAATCTCAGATACATTATATTTACAATATCTACAATAATCCCCAAATCCATTCATCCTGTCTAGATATCCTGATACTATTTCTTACTTAATAGGGAACTACTATAGGCATTTCCATTAAAATCAGACAAAAGGGAAGGATACCCAGTTTCTCTACTAACATTCTACATTGTACTGGACAAGGAAAATCAAACTAATTCCAAATAACTTGACTGCATCTCAGAACAAAGCCCCAAAATATTTCAAGGTATACAACAAAATCCAGTGCTCAACAATGTCATCCAATAAAAAATTATGAAGCATGCAAAGAAGCTGGAAAATATGAAGTAACTAGTAGAAAAAATCAATCAGTGGAAACAGACCCACAAATAACATTCAGCCAAAAACATTAAAACAGTTATTGTAAATGTGCTCCATATATTCATGAAGATAGAGGAAAGCATATATATTCAGTAGAGTCAACACGGTGATCCCCAAAGACTCTGTTAATTTGCATCCTAGTAACAATCAATGAGCATGCCTTGGTACCTAACACCATTACCAAACTGACTGAATAAAGGTGAACTTCATCCTTGTTTTAATGTAAATTTCAAAGGTTACTAGAAAAAGTGAGATATTTTTCATGTTCCTATACTATTTGCATGTCTCCTATGAATTAACTGTTTCTATCTTTGTACATTTTACTATCAAGTTTTGCTTTTCCTTATTCATTTGAAAGATTTATATTTGTCTTTCAAGACAGTAAAGATATTAATACTTTGACTCATATATGTCACAAAATTTTTTTCCTGTTATTTGTATTTTTAACTTTGTTTGTGGAATCATTTTCCCAAAATAATATTTTAATAATTTCATAGTTAAAATCTGTCAGTAATTTTTGGTATGGCTAATGTGTTTTATGCAAATGTTAAAGAAAGGCTTCGGCTCCCCAAAATTAAAAAAATAAAACTCTTTTGTAATTTTTTCTTAACTTTTACAATATACTTTCAAACTTTATATATTTAATGCAACTAGAATTTTATTTTTTGTCTGGCTTTAAATAGGTATCTAACTATATTTTTCCAAGCAGATAATCAATTCAAGTTTCACAGGCCACAGAGAGAATGAGCTTCTGCCATTTTCTTGTCCCAGAATTTTTCCAATTAGAAATGCTAATGGAAAAAACAGGTGAGATAGTGTGGGTGTCACTATCTACACTTACTTCAATCAAAGACATTGGGAGAAACAAATATGCATGATACTCAGAAACTCTTGAGCACAAAGGTTTAATTTTACCATTCATAAATATAACTGAAATTATTTTCTCATAATTTTATCATTGGCCTGCAACAAAAATTCCTCCTCAATTCTTCTTTAGACCTTTCCTCAAAGTAGAACTAACTAGAAAATATTTGACTCGGCCTTTAATTATTACTTATCTTATTTGGATGCATTTTATTCTCATAAAATGTAATTTATTATAAAAATGAGAGCCTCATTGTCAGGACACTTGGGAGTGTTATAGGCTCAGTTAAGCTATTGGTAAAACTTGAACTTTATTAGGTCACATCCTGTGACCTAATACACACTGTGTTCTTGGCTTACTTTTGTTGAAGCCATACCATAGCTTGGTTGGCTTCTTCTCCTTTTTGTCTGTCCCTCTATAATGTCTCAATGACAAATATCTTTTTAATTTATTTAGCTTATTTATTTAGATCTACTAACCAAACTTGATGTCTTTTGCTCCTCAGATGCAGCATGTTTCCACTTCTGAATTTCCTCCTGACTCAATAATGCCCATTGGTCAATGAAATAACTTAATGTTCGGATTCCAAATTTATTCTGCTAGTAACTGATGGAAGATCATAGAATAATAATGACATTTTAATGTACTAGACTTTATTGCATTATGATAAAATTATGGGAGTATGAGGAAGTTGTATTATAGTTGAAGTTTAAGGCACAATTGGATTAGGTTAAAGTCTCATGAAGGATAATGAGACTTGAGATATTTTTGGTTTTACCAGTTGGCTCATGATGACCCCGTGTGTGCTAGAGTAGAACTATGCTCCAGAGGGTTTTCAATGGCTGATTTCTTTGGAAGTAGATTGCCAGGCTTTTCTTCTGAGGAGCCTCTGGGTAGATTCAAACCTCCATTCTTTTGGCTAGCAGCCAAGCATGTTAACCATTTGCACTACCCAGGGACTCTATTTTTTATTTTAGATTCAGATGATGACAAATAAACAACACATAAAATCACTGTTAGCGGCTTAGAACGTATTCTTCCAGACATGTGCATATAAAAAACACATACACATACACAAAATAAATGCATGCACACACATTTCTAAAAATTAAAAAAAAAATTGCATATACTTCATTTTTATTTTTTAACTTATAAATTGGCTGATAATATTTACTTGATATGTATCTAAATCTTCGGAAGCCAATACATATTTAAATAAAACATAATTTTAATTGCTGAATAGTATTACATTTTATGATGGTACTCAATTTATAGAGTGTACTGGTGACACAGTGGTTAAGCACTGGGCTGCTAACCAAAAGGTTGGCAGTTCTACCCCACCAGCCGCTCTACAGGAAAAAGATGTGGCAGTCTGCTCCTGTAAAGATTTACAGCCTTGGAAACCCTATGAGGCAGTTCTATTCTGTCCTATCGGGAGTCGCTATGAGTAGGAATCAACTCGACAGCAATGGGTAAAAAGGGTATTTCTTTTCCATGTTTTGTATTTTTTCTAATGTTTCCCTGTTATAAAAAATGCTCTGGTGAGAAAATTATTCCCTTAGGATAAGTTCTAAAAATATTTTTTCACAATGTTCTCAATATATTATTAATTGAAAACAAGTTGCAAAATTACTGGGCAGTGAAAAGTAGAAAAATGATACAGTTGTTAAATAAACCCAAGAGTTTGTGAAAGCGTCAATAAAGTACACAAAATTCCAGCAACCTAACTGAGAATAAGAAAAAAACACAAAAATATTCATTATTATAAAATACAAACGAGCTATAACTACAGAAAAGGAAGAAACTGTTTCAGTGGTAAGAGATTATAATCTAAAAGGATAGGGTGCAGAGGAGCAAAAAGATGGAAATAATCACCCCACCTACAGGTATAGTGCAGACTAGGAAGGAATTGAGAGACTTCTGCTAAAACCAAAAGGATGTTCCAGAAGAAATATAATGACAGGGGAAGGTAAGTCATTTTAAGAAATCATCTAGAAGAGGACTCAACTGAAGATCACTATGTAAAACTCCAGAAGGCAGTCTGAAGCACAGGAAGCCTGGGCACAGATCACAGCCAATGTCAGAAACTCCATTTACTTAGAAACTAAAAGGTTTCCTCCCATGCCCACTCTAGCGACCAATTAAATTCAGGATGCAACTCTCATAGACTAGGGCAATAAAATACATATATAGGTCCAATGTTTACCAGATTGCAGAACCGATATTTGTTGATATTTGCTTCTAAGTTAATGTCTTTCTACAACAATATGTGAAGATTATGTGTAAGTTTAGAGTACCAGGGTGCTCAAAAGATTTGTCATTTCTGTGAGGTTTCAAGCTTATAAGCATATAACACCAACACCATCGCCTACCATTACTTTGTAAATTAACAAGGGGACCCAGTGCTATTTCTAATAAGAGAGCGGCAATTAGTACCACCACTATTTCTTGGTGGTAATTTTACATAATAATATAAATGAAAATCTTTACAAACTGTAAACACACACTTTAGTGCCATTCACACCGTCTATTACTATTGCTGCAGTTTAACCCTCAGCAGGTGGGAGCAGATGGGTGATGCGTTTGGTTTTGGGGATCTGGTCTTGATATACAAAGGTGATAGCTGAGATGGCAAATACAGAACTCTGTCCAAGAAAAATACCCAGTTTTGAAACTGAGAATTCACACTCCTCTCAAATTAGGATCTGGGAAGGGAAGGCACTTGATTTTCTCATTTGAAGTCCTTCAGAGTTAAGCCTATGAGCCACTGGAGGGCAGCAGAGACAGAATTTTAAAATACAAACGTCACAGTTCATTGATCAACTGGTTCATTCATTCATTGAACGCATAATGAATGCTTGCTAAGTGCCAGACACTTACCTTTTATTATACCAAAGTCATATTGTCAACTTTTTCATTAATTATTTTTATTCTGGAAGGACATTTGACGGCGATTTCTATTTGAATCCCTACTGTGTCTGGTATGCGTTGAAATCTGCATTTTTTTTGCATAATGCAATTCAAAAAAAAATCATAAAATTGTAGAGTCTTCAGGCTAGCAGGAAACCTAGAGAACATCTTTAATTATTAATATCTCCCTTGAATAATTTCACTACTTTTTCTCCTCCTTCCTATGTGTAAAAGTGTTATTGTATTTTTTTTAATATACACATTGCCAAAGTATAGGCAAATATAAAAACCGAAATAAAGAAAAGAAAATTCAACCATAGATAACTATTATTAGTATTTTGATGCAATTTTTCCCAGTAAATATTCATACATCTATGCTTATTTAATTTACAGAATTTGATCTTGGAATCTGTAGGTATAACTTATAATCATGCTATAACACTAGAGTGCCCTTTATCACTAAATATTTCAAGAAAACATACCAGTGGTATAAAAGTTTTTGAGAAGTACAGTTCTGTTTATATGTCATACTGCGTGGACCAAGACAATTTATCCAGAGAAATGCAGTCATCACTTCTCCTCTAAGAGCGTATTTATTTCTCTAGATTCATTCATTTTTATGTCTTACCCTCCTTCCAAAAAAGAAAAAAGGTTTAAGTTGGTTTTGTTGTTGCCTGTATTTTGATCCATCATGATATGCAAAGCAAGAATAAGTCACTCAATCTTCTCAATAAGAAAAATTAAGGCTTTACTCATTTCCATACAAAACATTTTAATAGTAAATTAGAATTAAAATGTTATATAGGGGGAAAAAAGCAAATATGCTAAAGTGCGTACATTTACCACGAAATATTTCAATCCCTGTAGTTGAGTAGTAAGATTTAGGTACTTACCTTACCTCACTCATTCCCACTTGCCACCATAAAATGATGTCACTAAAATAAATGGGAAGAATGCATGGTTCAGTATTTCACTTTCTTATTCAGCAAATTATCAATAAGATGTGCCAAGGCACTATTTTATGTAATGAGAATTCCAGGAAAAAAGGCGTATTTCCTGCCCTTGAGGGGTGTGCAGTCTAGTGGAAGCAATAGATGAGTAAACAACATCTTGTGTTCGGTACTGCAACGTAGAAACGTGGTGTTATGGGATTCAAAAGAAGCCCACCTGACAAGGCTTTACTCCTTAGGCAAGTTTTCCCCAAGAAGGAGATGTTTAGCACAGGAACCAAAGGGCCAGGAAGAATAGTCAGACAAGGAGAGAAGGAGAAACATATTGGGCAGGCGAAATAGCATGCAAAGGCATAACTTCTTTGGTGAACTCTAAGTACCTCAGTGGGTTGCTGGGTGGTGCGAATGGTTAATGTGCTCGTTGCTAACCAAAAAGCTGAAGGTTCAAGTCCACTCAGACGTGCCATGGAAGACAGACCTGGTAATCTATTTTAAAAAAAAAAAAAAAAAACAGCCATTGAAAATCCTATGGAGCACAGTTCTACTCTGACACACATGGAGTTGACATGCATCGAAATCAACTCAGTAGCAACTGGTTAACCGGTAATTCAATATGGCTGTAAGTGTGGAGAGGCATGGCCAGAGAAGTAAACAGGCCTGAGACTGTGAAGAGCTTTGTAAAACCATATTAAACCAAAAACACCAAACCAAACCCGATGTTGTTGAGTCGATTCTGACTCATAGTGACCCTATAGGACAGAGTAGAACTGCCCCATAGGGTTTCCAAGGAGCAGCTTGTGGATTTGAACTACCAAGCTGTTGGTTAGCAGCTATAGCATGCCACAGCTCTTAAGCACTGTTCCACCAGAGCTCCTATTAATGACAAGTACTGTGCAAAGTCTAGTGGGTTCTAAGGAATCCTCATCCATCAGTGGTCTTCAGAGCATCTGTAATCTATCAAATTGTATGCAAAATTTCAAATTTTTCTTGAGAAAGATTCTTAGCTTTCATTAATTTCTCAAAGCAATTTGTGCCCCTCCTTCAAAAAATATGCTAAGAAACAGTGTCTTGTAGAACCTTCTCATTTTACAGAGGAAAATGAAGCCCATAGAAGTTGAAGCCACACATTCCATATTAGAGCCTAGATGTCATGTTCACTTGCATTGGCCACCCACAGTCCCCACACCTGAGACATGAGCACTCAGGCTGGTGAGAATAATCCTAATTTGAAAGAATTATACATATATTATTATTTTTACAGACAAATGCTAAATATCTTATTCCTAGTTAAGCTTCGGAGGATGGCCTTATTCCAGTACTATAAACTAACTAAAATTAAGAAAAAAAATATAAATAGAAATATTTACTAAATTCTTTAACATTTTCTGATATTTCTCTTTCTTGCCATTTTTATACCTGTCATAAATAGAAATATTTACTAAATTCTTTAACATTTTCTGATATTTCTCTTTCTTGCCATTTTTATACCTGTCATTCTCTCTGTTGTTGTTGTTGTTAGGTGCCGTCCAGTCAGTGCCAACTCTTAAGAACCCTATGTACAACAGAACGAAACACTGCCCAGTCCTGTGCCATCCTCACAATTGTTGTTATGCTTGAGCCCATTGTTGCAGCCACTGTGTCAATCCATTGCGTTGAGGGTCTTCCTCTTTTTGCTGACCCTCTACTTTACCAAGCATGATGTCCTCCTTCAGGGACTGGTCCCTCCTGATAACATGTCCAAGTGTGTGAGACAAAGTCTTGCCATCCTTGCTTCTAAGGAGCATTCTGGTTGTATTTCTTCCGAGACAGATTTGTTCGTTCTTCTGGCAGTCTATGGTGTATTCTATACTCTTCGCCAACACCATAATTCAAAGGCATCAATTTTTCTTCCATTTTCCTTATTCATTGTCCAGCTTTTGCATGCGTATGAGGCAATTGAAAACACCAAGGCTTGGGTGAGGCACACCTTAGTCCTGAAAGTGATATCTTTGCTTTTTAACACTTTAAAGAGCTCTTTTGCAGCAGATTTGCCCAATATAATGCGCCGTTTGATTTCTTGACTGCTGCTTCCATGGGTGTTGATTATGGATCCAAATAAAATGAAATCCTTGACAACTTCAATCTTTTCTTCATTTATCATGATGTTGCTTATTGGTCCAGTGTGAGGATTTTTGTTTTCTTTGTGTTAAAGCGTAATCCATACGGGAGGCTGTGGTCTTTGATCTTCATCAGTAAGTGCTTCAAGTCCTCTTCACTTTCAGCAAGCAAGGTTGTGTCATCTGCATATTACAGGTTGTTAATGAGTCTTCCTCAAATCCTGAGGCCCAGTTCTTCTTCATATAGTCCAGCTCCTTGGATTATTTGCTCAGCATACAGATTGAATAAGTATGGTGAAATGATACAACTCTGATGTACACTTTTCTTGATTTTAAAGACACTTAAAACTTAGAATCCTAAATCTAATGTTCAGCTATCGTACTAATTTGCCATTTTATTTGGTTATTTGTATGTTGTCAATTGGAAATCTCACATTTAGATGTTTCAAAAAATTCAGAAGCTCCTAAAACTGAAGCCATTGCCTTAAAATGTATGTGGTAAGCAGGCAATGGGAACCAAATATTCTCTCCCAATCCCACTATAAGAAACTCACTATCCAAGGTATAGAAAGTATTAAACAAATTTTCAAATTCAGAAATTGATTTCTCATTTATGTAAAAATGGAAAGACAATTGCAGAGTAGGAATATAAAAATTAGCAAGCCTGCTAAGTTTAAGCCTAGAAAATCAAGAATATGAAATGACCAGCAGAATAAAAAATTTAATATTAAGATTCTTTTCTAAAACTAACTGTTTATGAACCCAGTGGTTTCAATTCTTACTCTAGTAGGTACTTTTCAGGTACTGATGTTTGAAAACTACCACAAAAGTTTTAGCTTTATTTCAAGGTTCTTGGCATTTGTACTGACTTCCCAAATAAAATTGCTAGACAGTGGGGCATTAGAAAACCTGTCAAGTCTTAAAAGGGATTGTGGCATGTTTTAGTAAGGTGCTAGTTGTACAAGTTCAAGATCAACAAAATGCACTAAAATTATATAAACTCATTGCACTCTAGGTAAGAGAATTGGAAAGATCAGCCAGTATGATGGTAAACCAATCACATCACAGAATTTTCCTGTGTCTTTCCTACTTTACCAAATTGTCAGAGTCAAATCTGATACTGTTCATCATATACTTAAAGACAAAAATATGAGCTACTAGCTTACTTTCACGTTCTTGGTTAGGACTGATCACTTGTACCTGAAAAAAAAAAATTCAGTAAATGTAAAAAATTGAGCAATAATTTTTAAATATTACCAGAAAAAATAATCTATATGTAATGCTTACAAGATTATATAATAGTTGAGCAAATGCTATGCTAAAAGAAAGAAACTGGTCACAAAAGACCACATATTGTATGACCCCATTTATATGAAATGTCCAGAATAGGCAAGTTATAGAGACAGGAAGTAGATTAGTGGTTGCCTAGGGCTCAGAGAGTGTAGAGATGGAGAGTGACTGCCAGTGGGTATTGGGTTTCTTTTTAAAATGATGAAAATATTCTAAAATTAAATTATAGTGATAGCTGAACAACTCTGCAAATGTATCTTAAAAGACAATGAATTATACACTTAAAATAGGTAATTGTTATAGCAAATAATTTATATTGCAATAAACCTGTTTAAAAATATATGAGCACTCAAAGTTGTTGTTTTATTTTTGGGGGGATGGGGGTTGGCAGGATATTTTAACACAGGAACTTTTACCTTAAAAAGACCTAGTTCAAAACAGCAAAAAGATGGAAACAACCTAGATGCCCATTAACAGACAAATGGATAAACAAATTATGATATATTCAAGCAATGGAATACTACGCAACAATAAAGAACAATGAATCCATAAAATATCTCATAACATGGATGAATCTGGAAGGCATTATGCTGAGTGAAATTAGTCAGTTGCAAAAGGACAAATACTGTACGAGACCACTATTATAAGAACTCAAGAAAAGGTTTAAATACAGAAGAAAGCATTCTTTGATGGTTATGAGGGTGGGGAGGAAGGAAGAGGGAAATTCACTAACCAGATCATAGACAAGAATTATCTTAGGTGAAAGGAAGGACAACACACACTACAAGGTAAGTCAGTACAACTGGACTAAACCAAAACCTAAGACATTTCCTGAACACAATCAAACACTTTGAGGGACAGTGTAGCAGGGTCAGGGGTCAACTGGCATAACAAAGTTTATTAACAAAATATTCTACATCCCACTTTGGTGACTGGTGTCTGGGGTCTCAAAAGCTAATGAGCAGCCAGCTAAGATGCATCAATTGGTCCCAACCCACTTGGAGCAAAGGAGAATGAAGAACACCAAAAACACAAGGAAAATATTAGCTGAAGAGACAAAAAGGGTCACAAACCAGAGACTCCATTAGCCTGAGACCGGAAGAACTAGATGGTGCCCGGCTACCACCAATGACGGCCCTGACAGGGAACACAACAGAGAGTCCCTGACAGAGCAGGAGAAAAGTGGGGTACAAAACTCAAATTCTAGTAAAAAGGCCAGACTTAATGGTCTGACTGAGATGGAGGAACCCCAGAAGATATGGCCCCCAGACTCTCTGTTAACCCAGAACTAAAACCATTCCCGAAGCCAGCTCTTCAGACAAAGATTAGACTGAACTATAGGACATAAAATGATACTTATGAAAAGTGTGCTTCTTAGTTCGAGTAGATACACAAAACTAAATGGGAAGCTCCTGTCTGGAGGCCAGATGAGAAGGCAGAAAGGGATAGGAGCTGGTTAAATGGACACAGGAAATCCAGGGTGGAAAGGAGAAGTGTGCTGCCACATTATAGGATAGCAATTAGGGTCACTTAGCAATGTGTGTATAAATTTTTGTATGGGAAACTAACTTGAGCTGTAAACTTTCAGCTAAAGCACAATAAAAATAAAAAAAAAAGACCTAGAGTAACTTTTGAATTTCCCGTTACACGATAATTTCTCAAAGATGATGGCATTCTTGAATTGTATCTGTGTAAAAACAACAACAGTGACCAAAAAAAAAAAAGTTACCTTGAGTTGACTCCAACTTACGGTGACCCCATGTGTGTCAGAGCAAAAATGTGTTCCATAAGGTTTTCAATGGCTGATTTCTCAGGAGTAGATTGCCAAGCCTTTCTTCTAAGGCACTTTTGGGTGGACTCAAACTTCCAGCCTCTCAGTTAGCAGCAGAGCACATTAATTGTTTGCACCACCCATATATCTATGTAATGATATTTAAATTAAGGTTGAAAACTTCCTTCAAATAAGTGCTAAATTATTTTCTCAATATTTTTACAAAATTGTATATATTTTAAATGTAGTTCTTATTCTTAATAGTTAATTTCCTGAACTCTAATCTTTTCCTATACCAAGTCTCGTCCATGGATCATTAGCATTGGCATCTCTTGCATTGGCTGACTAAAAATGCTGAATCTCAGATCCAATCCCCCCCCAAAAAAACCAAACTTGTTGCCGCTGAGTCAATTCCGACTCATAGTGACCCTATAGGACAGAGTAGAACTGTTCCATGGGGTTTCCAAGGAGTGGCTGGTGGATTTGAACTGCTGACCTTTTGGACAGAAGCTATAGCTTGCAGTGGCTCTTAACTCTGCACCACCAAATCTACAAGAACAAATCCCATACCTACTAAATCCAATGTGCATTTTAACAGAAGCCCCTGGTGATGCACATTAAAGTGCTCTTAAAGCAGTGGTTCTCAAATTGTGGTCCCCAGAACAATAGCATTAGCATCAGCTAGGAACTTACTGGAATTGTAAATTATCAATCCCCACCCAAACCTACTGAATCAAAAATTCTGAAGAGTCGGGTACATCAATCTATGTTTTAACAAACTCTCCTGGTAATTTTGATCATGCTAAAGTTTCAGTACAATAGAGTCACTTTGCTACACAGCAGAGTCACCTGGGGAACTTTAAAAAACCTTGATGTCCAGGCTGCAACTCATACAAGTTAAATCAGAATCTTTGTGGGTGGGATCCAAGTATCTGTTTATTTGTTTTTTGTTTTTTGTTTTTTTTAAATTCCCCAGTGTGCATTCAAGTTTGCAAATCAACACTCTAAAAGATAAAGACTATGCAAATTCATACAAGGAAGACCAGTTAATACACCTATTATTCAAATTTACCCACCAACCATTAAGGCCAAATATGAAGAAATTGAACATTTTTACCAACTTCTGCAGTCTGAAACATGCAATCAAGATGCATTGATAATTATTGGTGATTGGAATGTGAAAGCTGGAAACAAAGAAGAAGGATTGGTAGTCGGAAAACATGGCTTTGGTGATAGAAATGATGTTGGAGATCGCAGGATAGAATTTTTTTGCAAGACCAGTGGCTTTTCTTCATAGCAAATACCTTTTTTCACCAACATAAACTGCGATTATATACATGGACCTTGCCAGATGGAATACATAGGAATCAAATCGACTACATCTGTGGACAGAGATGATGGAGAAGCTCAATATCATCAGTCAGAACAAGGCCAGGAGCTGACTGCTGATCAGACCATCAATTGCTCATATGCAAGTTCAAGTTGAAACTGAAGAAAATTAGAACAAGTCCACGAGAACCAAAGTACGACCTTGAGTATATCCCACCTGAATTTAGAGACCATCTCAAGAGTAGATTTGAACACTAATGACTGAAGACCAGATGAGTTGTGGACTGACATCAAGGACATCACACATGAAGAAAGCAAGGGATCATTAAAAGACAAGAAAGAAAGAAAAGATCTAAATGTATATCAGAAGAGACTCTGCAACTTGCTCTTGAACGTTGAGTAGCTAAAGCAAAAGGAAAAAATGAAGAAGTAACATAGCTGAACAAAAGATTTCAAAGGACGGCTTGAGAAGACAAAATAAAGTATTACAATGACATGTACAAAGACGTGGAGATAGAAAATCAAAAGGGAAGAACATGCTCAACATTTTTCAAGATGAAGAAACTGAAGAAAATATTCAAGCCTTGAGTTGCAATACTGAAGGATTCTATGGGGAAAATATTAAATGACACAGGAAGCATCAAAAGAACATGGAAAGAATACACAAAGTAACTATACCAAAAAGAATCAGTCAACATTCAACCATTTCAGGAGGTAGCATATGATCTGGAACCAACGGTACTGAAGGAAGAAGTCCAAGCTGCACTGAAGGCTTTGGTGAAAAACAAGGCCCCAGGAATTGATGGAATACCAACTGAAATATTTCAGCAAACAGATGCTCACTCATCCACGTCAAGAAATTTGGAAGACAGCTACCTGGCCAACTGACTGGAAGAGATCCATTTATGCTTATTCCCAAGAAAGATGATCCAACCAAATGCAGAAATTATCGAACAGTAGCATTAATACCTCATGCAAGTAAAATTTTGCTGAAGATCATTCAAAAGTGGCTACAGCAGTATCTCGACAGGGAACTGCCAGAAATTCAAGCCTGATTTTAAAGGGTACGAGGAACCAGGGATATCATTGCTGATGTCAGCTGGATCAGGGCTGAAAGCAGATAATCCCAGAAAGATGTTTACCTCTGTTTTATTGACTATACAAAGGCATTTGACTGTGTGGATCATAACAAATTATGGATAACATTGTGAAGAATGGAAATTCCAGAACACTTAATTGTAACTGTACATGGATCAAGAGGCAGTCGTTAGAACAGAACGAGGGAATACTGCATAGTTTAAAGTCAGGAAAGGTGTGTGTCAGAGTTGTATACTTTCACCACAGCTATTCAATTTGTACGCTGAGCAAATAATCCGAGAAGCTGGACTATATGAAGAAGAACTGGGCCTCAGGATTGGAGGAAGATTAATTAACAACCTACGATATGCAGATGACACAACCTTGCTTGCTGAAAGTGAAAAGGACTTGAAGCACTTACCGATGAGGATCAAAGACCACAACCTTCAGTATGGATTACACATCAACATAAAAAAAAACAAAAATCCTCACAACTGGACCAATAAGCAACATCATGATAAACGAAGAAAAGATTGAAGTTGTCAAGGATTTCATTTTACTTGGATCCATAATCAACACCCATGGAAGCAGCAGTCAAGAAATCAAAAGACACATAGAGTTGGGCAAATCCGCTGCAAAAGAGCTCTTTAAAGTGTTGAAAAGCAAAGATGTCACCTTGAGGACTAAGGTGTGCCTGACCCAAGTCATGGTGGTTTCAATCGTCTCATATGCAATGGAAAGCTGGACAATGAGCAAGGAAGACCGAAGAAGAATTGATGCCTTTGTATGGTGTTGGTGAAGACTATAGAATATACCATGGACTGCCAGAAGAACGAACAAATCTGTCTCGGAAGAAACACAACCAGAATGCTCCTTAGAAGCAAGGATGGCTAGATTATGTCTCACATACTTTGGACATATTATCAGGAGGGATCAGTCCCTGGAGAAGGACATCATGCTTGGTAAAGTAGAGGGTCAACGAAAAAGAGGAAGACCCTCAACGCAATGGATTGACACAGTGGCTGCAACAATGGGCTCAAGCATAACAACAATTGTGAGGATGGTGCAGGACCGGGCAGTGTATCATTCCATCGTGCATAGGGTTACTATGAGTCGGAACCGACTGGACAGCACCTAACAACAGCAACATGCAAATTCATTTTAGTAATTACTCAAATTGCCTGTAGTTCTCAGAATTTCTATAAATTTTTGGATGACTGAGTGCATTTAACAGAAAATAATCATTGACTAGCATTTTGATTTATGTTACAGAAGTGTTCTTCCATTCTTCATTCCTCTCATACTTAATCTGTCTTTTTCTTTACTTAATTACTAGAACTCTTCTGATGACCATAGTGTCACAAATGTAGAAACTATTTCCAAGTGAAAATCAAGCCTTAAATTTAATACTCCTAAAGATTTAGAAAGGGAAAAGAGAGAACAAAAGGAAAATACCTACTTTGTGAAGGGGTCAAGCATAAAGAAAGATAATTATGTAAATGAGAGGAATGGTAAGCAATGCCTGCTAGCTGCTGAAACGTTGTTGTTCTTCTGTTGTTAAGAACGATGGAGTCGGTTCCCACTCATAGTGACCGTGTGTACAACAGAGCAAAACACTGCGCGGTCCTGTGCCATCCTCACAATAGTTGCTACGTTTGAACCCATTGTTGCAGCCACTGTGTCAATCCATTGTGTTGAGGGTCTTCCTCTTTTTCACTGACCCTCTACTTTACCAAGTATGACGTCCAAGGACTGGTCCCTCCTGATAACATGTAAGACTGTCTCACCATTCTCGCTTCTAAGGAGCATTCTAGCTGGACTTCTTCCAAGAAAGATTTGTTCACTCTTCTGGCAATCTATGATACCTTCAACATTCTTTTCCAGCACCATAATTCAAATGTATCAATTCTTCTTCGGTCTTCTTTACTCATTATCCAGCTTTTACATGTATATGAGGCGATTGAAAATACCATGACTTGGGTGAAGCACACCTTAGTCCTCAAAGTGACATCTTTGCTTTTTAACACTTTAAAGAGGTTTTCTGCAGCAGATTTGCCCAATGTAACACATCATTTGATCTCTTGACTGCTGTTTTTATGTGTATGGATTGTGGATCCAAGTAAAATGAAATTCTAGACAACTTCAATATTTTCTCCATTTATTATGATGTTGCTTATTGGTCCAGTTGTGAGAATTTTTTTTTTTTTCATGTTGAGATGTAATCCATAGGGAAGGCTGTGGTCTTTGATCTTCATCAGTAAGTGCTTCAAGTCCTCTTCACTTTCAGCAAGCAAAGTTGGGTTATCTGCATACCGCAGATTGTTGATTAGTCTTCCTCCAATCGTGATGCCACGTTCTTCTTCATAAAGTCCAGCTTCTCAGATTATTTGTTCATCATACAATTGAATACATATGGTGAAAAGTAGTATGATCAAGAACCAATGGCACTGAAGGAAAAAGTCCAATTTGCACCGAAGTCATTGGTGAAAAGCAAGGCTCCAAGAATTGACTGAATACCCACCGAGATGTTTCAACAAAAGGGTGCAGCACTGGAGGTGCTCACTTACCTACACCAAGAAATTTGGAAGACTGCTACCTGACCAACTAACCAGAAGAGATCCATATTTGTGCCCATTCCAAAGAAAGGTGATCCAACAGAATGTGGAAGTGGTCAAACAATATCATGAATATCGCACACAACTATAATTTTGCTGAAGATAATTAAAAACAAGTTGCAGCAGTATATCGACAGGGAAATGCCAGAAATTCAAGCCGGATTCCAAAGAGGATATGGAAAAAGGGATATCATTTTTGATGTCAGATGGATCTTGGCTGAAAGCAGAGAATACCAGAAAGATGTTTACCTGTGCTTTATTGACTATGCAAAGGCATTCAAATATGTGGATCATAACAAATTATGGATAACACTGAAAGAATAGGAATTCCAGAACACTTAATTGTGCTCATGTGGAATGTTTACATAGACCAAGAGTTGGTCGTTCGAACAGAACAAGAAGAGACTGCATGGTTTAAAATCAGGAGAGGTGTGCATCAGAGTTGTAACCTTTCACCGTACTTATTCAATCTGTATATGGAAAGGTAGGGAAGAGGAAAGTAGGAGTCCAATTTTCTTGGAGAAGCAAGCCTAGCACATGTCACAGATTTTGATTATGTCAATAAAAAGAGAAAAAAGCTTAGCTCAGAGATGAGTTAGTGCCAGCGCTTGGGTGTTTTTGCAAAGTTGGGTATCAATCCCTTCAATGACCTGAGAAACTAGTAGTCAACATGTAAATAAGAGAAGTCCCATTTGTGAGACATCATAAACACCATGTCCTCCTAGTGTTAAATCATAAGAAAGTCTTGGACAGGAGTCAGAAATCCCAGGCACTGTGGGAGAGGAATGAGGCCCAGCTCTGGTGGTTTGAAGAAAAGCATATTAAATATGGGGATGACTCCTGGGAGGTTCAAACGTTAGAACTTTTGGCTTAACCAGTGAATCTATTGCACACTCCATTGCTTTTGTATTCCCTCAAAATATTACCAGGGATGTACCCTTATCGTGTCTACCAAACTACTAGCAAATGCTGCCTTGGAGTATATATTTGTTCCTCACAGACAGTACTGGTGGAGGAATGCCACTCCAAAGTAAGAAATCGGTCAAAACTACTTAAGTACTTTCAGACAGAGATGATAACTATGCTTTTTGTATGTAGATTTTCCATCTTATAAAATAACACAAACTCAGTGTAAAGCAGGCAAAAGAGGAGAGAGCCCAAATGTGAATGCATAAACTAGACTCCATAGGCATAAGCTGTATAAAACACATAGAGCTCTTCATTGAATTAAAATGAATAGCTATACTAGATGTGATTTGTATCCTAACCTTGCCACAGTTATTTGGGCAAGGAACTCAGTCCTCTGAGGACTCTGTTGGTCCTTAAAAGCAGGAAATAGACTCCATGAAAGAAGCCACATGGTACTGAAAATTAGTTGATTTGGGGAGTAGTGTTGCAAGACCCATTGGAGAAGAATGTTGTGCTGTGACTTGGGTAATACCACAGAAAAGTTTGCCAGAATGTTTAAGATCTGAGTCAGAAAAGAAACAGAATGTTACAGAAGCCTGGGGGGAGGGTGGCTTATTGGAGATGGCCTCTGTGATGATGTCTGATGAAGAAACATGTTTGAATGAGGGCTTGGCCATCTAGAAAGTAACAAGAAAGTTCTCTGAACCTTCCTGAACGTGCACAAAACAGAGTACACACATTACTACTGAGAAAGATTTGGCAGAGGGCAATGGAGAGAGGACTCCTGGAAAGAAGAAAGACTAATTAGGCACTCTTTAAAATGCTTCTTCAATGAATGGATACACAAAATATGGTACATAACACACAATGTAGTATTATGCAATGATAAAGAACAGTGATGAATCTGCAAAACATCTCACAACATGGATGAAACTGGAGGACATTATGCTGAGTGAAATAAGTCAATCATAGAAGGACAAATATTGTATGAGACCACTACTGTAAAAACTCATGAAAAGGTTTACACCCAAAAAGAAACAATCTTTGTTGGTTACAAGGGATGGGAAGGGTTGGGGGGCTGAAATACTAAATAGATAATAGGTAGGTGGTAACTTTGGTGAAGAGTAAGACAGTACGCAATACTGGGGAAGCCAGCACAACTTGTACAAGACAAGGTCAAGGAAGCTCCATAGACACATACAAAATCCCTGAGGGACTGAACTGCTGGGTGGAGGGCTGTGGGGACCATGGTCTTGGGGAATATCTAGCTCAATTGGCATAACACAGTTTATAAAGACAATGTTCTACATTCTACCGTGGTGAGTAGCATCTGGGGTCTTAAAAGCCTGTGAGCAGCCATCTAAGATACTCCACTGGTCTCACCCCTTCGGGAGCAAGGGAGAATGAAGAAAACAAGATACAAGGAAAAGATTAGTCCAAAGGACTAATGGACCACAAATACGGCAGCCTCCACCAGACTGAGTTCAGTACAACTAGATAGTGCCCAGCTACCACTACTGACTGCTGTAACAGAGATCACAAGAGAGGGTCCCAGACAGAGCCAGAGGAAAATGTAGAACAAAAGTCTAACTCACAAAAAAAGACCAGACCTACTGGCCTGACAGAGACTAAGAAACCCCGAGAGTACGGCCCCTGGACACTCTTTTAGCTCAGTAATGAAGTCACTCTCAAAGTTCACCCTTCAGCCAGATTAGACAGTCCCATAAAACAAAATGAGACTAATTGGGCACAACAGTCCAGGGACAAGGACTAGAAGGCAGGAGGGGACAGGAAAGCTGGTAGTGGGGAACCCAAGGTTGAGAAGGGACAGTGTTGACATGTTGTGGGGTTGCTAACCATTGTCATAAAACAATATGTGTACTGTTTAATGAGAAACTGTTCTGTAAACCTTCGTCTAAAGTACAATAAATAAATAAATAAATAAATAAAATGTTTCTGCAGAAATCTAAGTTGCCCAGGGTCTTGAAGGGTATATCAATTCTCACTCTAAATAAAAATAGTTGAGTGGAGAGTTATAGGAAAAAGAATTGGACCAAACAATCAAGAGGCCAGGATTCAGGACTAGGCTTTGATGGTAGCTGGAGTTGTGGAGATGGGAAATCAGCCTGAGGCTGGAGAAATAAAACATGGGAGCAGGAGATAGTCCTGAATCAAGCCTGAAGAGTCTCCTGAGATAAATGACTTCAAGTCACCAAAAATTTAGTTTGGGAGTGATTTTTGGTATTTTATAGTTTTCAAGGAATTGGTGTAACTCATTCATCTAAGTTGCTAAATTTATGTATGTAGAGTTTTTTGTACTATTCCTTTATTGTACTTTTAATATCTATGGCATCTGTAGTGATATCCCCTCTTTCACTTCCGATATTGGTAACTTGTGTCTTCTGTGCATGATCTGCTTGGATAGAGATTTATCTTATCAAAGAATCACCTTTTGGTTTCATTTATTTTCTCTACTGTTTTTCTGTTTCAAATTTCATCGATCTCTGCTCTTTTCTACATTATTTCCTTCCTTCTGCTTGTTTTGTGCTTAATTCGTTCTTCTTATATTAATTTCTTAAAGTGAAAGCTTAGCTCATCGATCTGAGACCTTTCTTCTTTTCTAATATAAGATTCAATGCTATAAATTTCTCCCTAAGCACTCTTTTAGTAGTATTCTATAAATTATGATGTGTTGAATTTTTGTTTTCATTCAATTCAAAAGATTTCCTAATTTCCCTTATATTTTCTTTTTGGTCCATATGCTGTTTAATTTCATAATATTTGGGGATTTTCCAGATATCTTTCTGTTATTATCTTCTAGTTAATTCCATTATGGTGTTTGCATGATTTTGATTTTTGTAAATCAATTAAGGTTTGTTTTATGGCCCGAGATATGGTCTATTTTGACGAATGCTACTTGAGCACTTGAAAAGAATGTGTATTCTGCTAGTGTTGGGTGGAAAGGTTTATAAATGTTAATTAGTGTTGTTTAACTCTTCCTTGTCCTTACTGATTTTTCTGTCTAGTTCTTCTGTTAATTACTGAGAAGTGTAGAAATCTCTGATTATATTTGTTAATTTGTCTGTTCTTTCAGTTCTATCTGTTTTTGCTTCATGTAGCTTGATGACTGTTGCTAGGTACATACACATTTGGGATTATTACTTCTTCTTGGAGAACTGACCTGTTTATCAGTATTCAATGTCCCTTGCTATTCCTGATAATATTTCTTGTTCTAAAGTCTACTTTGTCTAATATTAACATAACCACTCTAGCATTCTTTTGATTAGTGTTTTTGTGGTATATCTTCTACCTTTCTCTGTCTTTTAAGTATATTTGTATTTATATTTAAGGTGGGTTTTCTGTAGTCAACATACAGTTGAGTCCTTTTTTGTAATCCATTTTGACAATCTCTGTTTTTTAATTGAACATAAGAAATATAGAAGTCTTGCAACTACGTAGATCCCTTTATGTTATTGCTGTGCACCATGGAGTTGATTTACACTCATAGTGACACCATGGTTTCTAGGCTGAGGAACCTACCCTGTGGCTCCTCAGGAGAAGAGATCTGGCAATCTGCTTCTGTAAAGATTACAGCCTAGGAAGCCCTATGGGCCAGTTCTACTCTGTCCTACAGGGTCACTATGAGTTAGAATCAACTCCACGGCACACAGCAAAGATAACCTTTACGGGAGTAGATCGTTAGGTCTTTCTCCCACAGAGCCACTGGGTGGGTTTGAACAGCCAGCCTTCCAGGTAGCAGCCAATCACTTAACAGTTTTGCCACTGGGTTCCTTAGATCCCTTTATACTCCATTCTTTATGTTATAGTTGTAATATATATTCATCTACTTTGAAGACCTTACCAAACAATATTATAATTTTTGCTTTTGATGATCATAATTAAATTAAAGAATTTAAAGAAAGAAAAATAGTCTATTATATTTACCTTGATATTTACCATTTCTATTGCTCTCCCTTTGTTTCTGGAATACCAAGTATCCTTCTGGTATTGTATCATTTGTCTTCAACTTTAAAAGCTTCCTTTAGCATTTCTTTTAGAGCAGGCCGTCTGGTTACTACTTCTCTTAGTTTTCTTTTAGCTGAGATTTTATTTTTTGCTTTCATTCCTGTAGGACATTTTCACTGAATATAGAATTCTGGATTAAAAATTACTTCCTTTCAGCACATAAAAGCTGTTGTTTCAATATATTCTGGCCTCCATGGTTTTTTATGAGAAATCCACAGTCATTCAAAGTGTTGTTCCCTTTTATGTAGTGCATCAATTGTCTCTGGCTGTTTTCAACACTACTTTTTAATCTTTGATTTTCAATAGTTTGATTATGCTGTATCTAGGCATGGTTTTCTTTGAGTTTATCCTGTTTGAGGTTCTTAGAACTTCTTGAATTTGTAAATTTATGTCTTTCATCAAATTCAAGAATTGTTCAACAATTATTTCTTCAAATATTTCTCTGGCACCAATATATTTCCCTTCTCCTTCTGGAAGTCCAATAACATGAATGTTAGAACTTTGATATTGTCCCACAAGTGCCTGAGGATTTGTGTGTGTGTGTTTTTCCAATCTTTTTTTTTTTCCTCTGTGTTTTTCAGATTGGACAATTTCAGTTTATCTATCTCTAAGTTCACTGACTCTTTCTTATGTCATCTTCTTTCTGCCACTGAGTTCATCCAGTGAATTTTTTATTTCAGATATTGTATTTTTAAGTTTTAAATTTGTACTTGGTCCTTTTTATAGTTTCTAATTCTCTGCTGAAAATTTTTACTTTCTATTCATTTCATAAGTGTTGACCCTTACCTTATGCTAGATGGGTATAATAGCTGCTTTAACATCTTCATCTGGTAATTCCAATATCTAGGTCATCTCAGGGTTTGAATCTGTCGATTATCTTGAGAACTCATTGGCTTTTTCTTTTGCTTTGAAGTAGTCTAGGATTGTATCTTGGACACTTTAAATATTATGTTGTGAGACTCTGGGTCCTGTTAAAATTCTCTGGAGATGTTGATTTTTTGTTTTGTTTTGTTTTAGCAGACAATCAACTCAGGTAGGCTTAGATTATACGTTCTGTCTTGCCTTCCGTGAGTGGTAGTTCTAACCTAAGTTCAGTTTTCAAAGCTCAAAGGGCTGTGGTCATCTCAAGACTTCAGGGAGTATCTGTTTCCAAGTTCACTCATAAGGCTACAAAAGTTCCACTTCCAATCCTACCACATGGCTGTTGACAGGCTGTAGGTCTACACTGGCTGTTGATCAGAGACAACAATTCCTTACTATGCAGGCCTCTCCATAGGAAATCTCACGCTATGGCAACTGCCTTTTCTCAGAGAAGAGAAGGAGAGAGTGAAAGAGAGGAAAGAAGATGGAAAATAGAGTATTTTTGTAACTGATTTAATTTTGAAAGTGGCATCCCAACACTTTTGCTGTATTTTATTTGTTAGAAGCTAGTCGCTAAGGCCATACCACATACAAGAGGAAGGAATTACATAGGACCGTGAATATGAGGAAGGAGATCACTGAGGTGGAAATTACTGATGGTCATTTTAGAGGCTGCCTACCATGCTATCTTAAACCAAATGCCCAGTGTGCCTGATTTTTAAGAACATGTAACTTCAGATCTTCTCCATATAACATGGAAGAATATAAAATACATGTTTTGTTTTCTTTCTTTCCTGGCAAATTTAAAATTCCATCTGGGTTCAATAGAAATTGAGGATGTTGAAAACTGCAAGGCAAATCTAGAAACAGCCAAGGATATGGAAAAAAATGTGAGTATGTTTGGGACATCATTTAAAAGTTAGAACGGTTTCCTAGTCTGAATATTGTTAAGCAAATTAAGTATAAGAAACATCTGGCTAGAGGAAAACAAGACACAAATTAACAGGATGAACAGAAGTTAGTGGAATATGTTACTTCACTTTAAACTGTTTAAGTTTAAACAGTTTACTTAACAAACATTGTGAGCTTGAAATCAAATCATATTCTGTAAGGGATAAGTTAAGCTACTGCAAATTGATTCTTTATTAATTACCGAAATAAGAGAGAGGTTACCAGTTTTTAGACTTCACATTAGCTTAAGACTCATTAAGTACATTAAGGCATTTTGAAGAAATAGAATGCTTGAGTATAAGAGTAGCAAGCTGAAGGGCCTGAAGATTTTTAAAACTGACAGATTAGCTCTATTATTATTATTATCTTTTCCAAAGAGGTACACAATAATATTTTTCATTCTACATGCTCTTCTGTCATGTGCACTTGTCACTTCCCTATCAAGAGGTGGAGTCTATTTCTCTACCCGTTTGAGTCTAGACAGGCTTTCTTTCTGCTTTGACCTTTAGAATACAGCAGAAGTGATGACATGCTAGTTCTGGTTATCACTAATAACTAATCCAGCAATTTCTGCTTCCTGCCTCTTGGAGCTGTGAGCCACCATATAAAAAGTCCAGGCTATTTCTTAGTGAGAGAACTACATGGTCACTCACCAAATTGCTGGATGTGCGTGAAGACGCCATCTTGGGCATCCTGCTCAGTTGAACCTTTAGGTGACTCCAGCCCAGCTACTACGTAATTTGCAATTACATGAGAAATCCCAAGTGAGAACCACACAGCTGAATCCAGTCAACACAGAATCAGGAAAGATAATATATTATTGTTTTGAGTCACTAAGTTTTGGGGTGGTTTGTATATAACAATAGATCATTGGAACCCATCATTTACATAAAGTCATAATTTGAAAAATGCTTCTATAATACACAGACATTTAAGAAGGTTTACATATTAAATTACCTAACCAGGGATTCCATTAGTATGCATTTCAGAATATCTATTACTTGTCTTTCTATCTGGATATGGATACAAATGTATAATCTGTAGCTTAATCATAACAAATGCTATAAACTGTAATGAATAAAATAACAATAGCAAGGGCTCTATCATAACATAAACATTATGATATATTTGTATATTTCCTTTCATCATTTTTCATACGTGCATTTTTTTAAAAACTCATGTTACATGAGTTTGTATCATGCCTCCTCCTTCCCACTTAACATGATGTATTGAGCATTTTTATGGCATTAAATCTTTTTGAAAACATAAGCAAATTGGCTATGTGAATTTTCTTTGTATGCATTTAATACACTTATCTAACAATTTCTTTATTATCATATGTTAAGGTTGTTTCCGATATATACAACGTGTCACTTTTATAATTAGTATTGTGAATTCTAGTCTCACATAAATATGTGTGATTATTTCCTTAGAAAAGATCACTAGCTAAAGGATTTGACCATTACCATAGCTTTAAACAAACAAAATCGTATCATTGAATCATGCTGCTGAGAGCTAACCTTGTAGAAACAGTTCCACTTTTATCAAACTTCAGTGGAGGGATGGGAAATAGTTTCCGTATGTTGTGCCAGCGTCGCTTAATTAGTAGTGATAACCTGGGACTCCTTGATAAGAAGGACTGAAAGACCACATCTGGGTCCAGCAGCAAAGTATGCTAAGACAAATGAGTGATGTTTAACCTCAGTGAGGGATGGAAGAATGGAAGTACATGTGCTTTGTGTCTGCCAACCCAGCCTTAGCCAATACTGGGGTTGAATATATATTCATTAATTTTTGCCAACATGAAATGCAAAAATAAGAAGTTTCTTGTTCTTGTTAGAATGCTTATTTCCATAATTATGAATGTAGTTTATGGTTTTTCACATACTCAGTGTCCATCAGAATTTATTCTTTTGTGAATTGTTTTTCCATCATCCTTTGTCCATATTTTCAATCATCTTGCTAATAATACACCTACTCCTCATTTATCTACTATCTCGTTATCCAACATTTCCCATTTACCACAATAGTAAGAAATCTACTATCTGGCTATTTTGCACATTAGCAAGGAGCCAAGGCAGAGGAGGAGGAGGAGGAGGAGGAGGAGGGAGAGATTTGTGAGAGGAAGCAAGGCAGCACTGGGCCCAGGTGGTTGTATTACCTGGGTGAGCCTGTGGTGAGGGCAAGGCAGGTGGGCAGCATGCAGGATGTGGGGCAGCGGGGTGCAAGGCAGCAGGAGCTAAGGCCACAGGAGCGGGACGGGAGGGATCAGAAGTCTCTTCTTCCAAAGAGGCCTCTCTGCCACCTCTCCCAAACTCAGGTGGCCAGGTCTAACTTACCCACAGGCCCAGGAGCTGCCCGCCACAGAGCCCCATCTCCAGGGCTGGTGGAACAGGAAGGCGGAGAGCCAAGGCAAGGGGATCCACGTGGAAACCCGGATCGTAGCCAGGTGATGGTGGGCTCCTGCTGCTCCAGAGGCAGCGGGCAACTCCTGACCACCACTACCACCACCCTCAAATCCTGCAGGCTCTGCAGTCATTGTGAGGAAAGCTGGTGGGGAAGAGTGGCCCACTGTGCCACGTGCATCCCGAGAGGCACCAGAGGTGCCAGACGGGTGGTGAGTGACTCAGGGAGGCGGGGTGCGGAGGGGTTGGGGGTAATTCTCGCATATTACTGATATGGCATAATGACCTGGTCTTCGGAAACTAACCGTATTGATAAGTGAGAAGTGGCTGTATAGCCTTAAAATAATGTTTTATATATAAGGATACTAAGTTTTTTTTTCCTGCTGTTTTCCAACTTGTCATTTGCCTTTTGATTTCGTTTATGGTATTTCATGATGAATAAAAGTGTTAATTGCTGTGTCAAATATATTAATGTTTCTCTTTGTGGTTTCTTCCTTTGTTTGCATGCTTAAAACATTCTTCTCCACCCTATAATCTTATATTCATCCGTATGCTCTTCTGGTTTATTTATGACTTAATTGCATTTATCGCTTGAATCCATTAGAAATTTAACTTTATATTTTTTCTTCATAGTTAACCAATCATCCTAGCATGTCTATTAAACAATCTTTATTTTTCCACTGACTTGAGATGTCATCTTTATCATATACTAAATTTTTTATCTATTTTGGGATCTGTTCCAGAAATTTCTATTCTTTTTCATTGATCTGTCTCCATATATTTGCATCAGAGACATACTGTTGTTTACGTATTAGTTTATCTACTCAATTATTTTTATGCCATAGCACTATATTTTTTATTTTTTGCTTTCTTGAAGTGGAGGGAGTTGAGTACGCCCTCCGTCTCTCTAATCTCCACCAGAGGTAATGGAGCGTAGCTAACAAATACCAAATACTGAATACTAGAATATGTTAGAATGTGTATAGACACACACACACACACCTATCTATGCTACAAAAAAAAAACCAGTTGCTGTCAAGTCAACTCTGGCTCATGGCAACCCCTGGATGATGCAAACAGTTACCATGTTCGACTGCTAACCTGGAGGTTTGAGTCTACCTAGAGGCACCTAGGAAGAAAGGCCTGGTGACCTACTTCTGAAAAATCAGCCATTGAAAACCCTATGTAACATAATTCTACTCTTACACACACGGGGTCACCATATGGTTAGGGGACAGCTTTGTTCTGTCACACTAGGACAATCATTCTCAATTCTGTCTGCATGTATACCTGGAGAACTAAATAACAAAACAAAGCAAACACTCTAGAGATTGTTATTTAATTGGTCTAAGATAGTGTCTGGGTATTGGTATTTTTTAAGAGCCCCCAGGTGACTCTAACCTGCAGCCAAGGCTGAGAACCTTTGTTCTAGGGGCTGGAGGACAAAGGTGTGGTCCATCTGAGTGGATGACTTACCTCAACTCCTCTGTAGGTCTTACAGAGGGCTCTCTTTCCTTTGGCATCCATTTTGCTGATTCATCTTCAGTGCCTCTCTTTAAGCATGAGCACATGGAAGAAATCATAATGCTTTTCACTTGGCTCCTGAGAAGTATGCAGAAAAGAAAAATTCATGAGATGAAGAGACTGTGAGAAATACAAAGGCATGAAATTTACTTATTTGCCTTTTATGTGAAGAAAAGCCCATGCACAACTGAATTTTGCAGTGTCAGGAAACCAGGGTCTAGAAGGAAATTTAAAGGAGAATCCAGATTTTAAATGTTGAGGAGTAGACTAAAGTACAGCAAATCAAACCCATGGCTATCGAGTCAATTCTGACTCATAGTGATCCTATAGGAAAGAGTAGAACTGCCCCATAGGGTTTCCAAGGACTTGCTAGTGGATTCGAAATGATGACCTGAGCCCTGAACCACTGCACCACCAGAGCTCCAAAGTACAGAAGAGGACCTCAAAGAAGACCTGAAAACTAGAGGTACCACTAATGCAAATTTCCTTTTAAGAGTACAAAGTATTTTATATGTCAGAATCTTCATGGGGAGGTGATCAGCATTGATGGTGGATTTTGTCCCCCAGTTTGTGGGAAACTTAATGTTACAAGTAACCCCTTGACCGGGGGTAGATTCTGGGCTCTTGGAATGGATTGGCTGGTATCCTACCAAAACTGGAAAGCTGAAGATGTTCTTATTTTCACCCCTTTAGGTTTAGTGATTTTGTCTTTGCCTTCCTCTGGATCTCTGGATAGCATTAAGCACTGTCTTGGTGTCCTTTCTTGCTGAAAAAAGTGCAGTGCAGTGCAACAGTAGTTACCTACGCTTCTAGGATTTTCCTGGGTTTTCTCAATGTTCTCAGCATGGGTCTGTACTGTGCTGCTGCTTTGTGCCCTCAGTCTGGGAATTGAGCACAGTGAGCTCTGTAGAAGGATCATAAACCGCTGCTTTAAACCCTGATTCTTCCAATAGACACAGAACTGATACAGTCTTTAAAAAAAAAAGAAAGAAACTCCCCATTGCAAAGAAGCATAAAAAAAGAAAAACCTGTAATAAAATGACAGAAAACCAAACCAATTGCCATCAGGTTGATTCTGACTCATGATGGCCCCATGTGTACAGAACAGAGCTACACTCCCTAGGATTTTCAAGACTGCAACCTTTCAGAAGCAGATCGTCAGGCCTGTTTTCCAAGGCACCTCTGAGTCGGTTTGTACCACCAACCTATCAGTTAGTAGTTGAGCGCTTAACCATTGGCGCCACCCAGGTAGTTATAAAAATGTATGCAAATGCATCAATAGCCTCCAAATGTATCTCAAAGAGAAATAGACTAACAGAAAGAGTGAAAAAGAATCAGTAAAGAAATATCAAACAAATTGAAAATGATAACGATAAAGTTGAGGTACCACTTAGACATAATAGAATTCAAGGTAAATATATTAAACAAAACAAAAGGCTAATCTTATGTCATTAAAGTTATGAAGTTATGTTGTTAACAAATGTATCTTTATTCACAATGATTATATAACTACTATAAACATTTATGCACAAAATTTTACATATCATAAAAAAGCATAAGGCAAATCCATTAGAAATGCAAGTATGAATTGTCAAAAAATAACTATCCCAGATTTTATGTCTTGAACAGATTGAATAGATTAAGGTGAACAATGATTTACAGCATTTGGATACTGTATCTAATAAAGTTGATTTATACGATAGGAGAATTTGTATCTTATAAGCAACAGTGCTTTTTTTTCCCTAAGGTTATGGTACATTTTATAATATGACATATATATTATTAGGTCACAAGAAAACTTTAACAAGAGCAAAAGGCCTATTCTCTGCCATCAACAAAGTAAACTCAGGGATTAATAAAAAATGGGTTAACAAAACAAACATTTGAAGTTACAACAATAACATCAAAATAAATTATTCATTTTAATAATTCCTGGGCCAAAGAGGAAAATAAAACTCCAATTATGGGTTGTTTACAAAATAGTAATGATAACACTACACATGACATTAAGCTAATGCTATGCGCAGTGAAAATTATATCTGTAAAACTCTAAAGAACAGAATAAATGAAAATAAATGAACAAAATATTCAAGCCAAGTAACTAGAAAAGGAATTGATCAAGATAAAAGCATAAATTAATATATCAGAATGCAACGAGTCTAAGCACTGGTTCTCTAAAAAATATAATAAAATAGATAAAGCGTTCACAAGAATAATCAAGAAGAAAGAAGTAAAATTACCAATATATAATATGGGAATGAAACTAACACCATAGATATGGAGAAGAAAGCAATAATTAAAAGTGAATACCACATAATCCTCTATGCTAATAAATTTTAAAATTTAACTTTAAAGACAATTTCCTAAGAAAATGTAAATTACTAAAACTTCCTTATAAATGGATAACCTTATAAGCGTAATGCAATGCCACTGAATTTCATTCTTCAAATCAGAAAAATAAAATTATTATTCAAAATAAAAATAATGGTTTCAGTAAGACAAAGTAAATACATTCCACCATGTCTCTCCCACTGAACAAAACTGTAAAACCTGTAAAGAATGCACGGAGCCACTATTTGAGGACTCTGAAAGTAAACAGTAGTAGATGGTTTGGAGAAAAAGATCAAAATTCAAAGTACCACTGAAGCAGCAGTGGCGCAAATGGTTTGTGTTCAGCTGCTAACTGGAAGGTTGGCAGTTCAAACTCACCCAGTGGTGCCTTGGAAGAAAGGCCTGGTGATCTGCTTCTGTAAAGATTACAGCCAAGAAAACCCTATGGAGCAGTTCTACTCTGTACCACATGGGGTTGCCATGAATCAGAATCAACTCAACATCAATGGGTTTGGGTTTTTTTGGTTTTCATATCATTTCCTTTCCTCATCTATACAAATGAGATAATCATTGTATTTCTTTCAGAGGGTATTTGGTAGGATTAAATAAGATGAAGCATGTAAAATGATAAGCACTTAATAATTGTTGGCTGATTTTTAAAAATTTTTATATCTACATCTAATATTATAACCAGATTTACAATATTTACTTATATTTACTACTTTTTAATTGTTTTTCAATGTCCATGACTAGGGCTTTCCCACGATGAACTCCATCTTTAGGTAATTTTACTTAAACAAACATACTGGGAAATATTTCCCAGCCTTTGTATGTGGGAGAAAGTCTTTGTTAAATTCACAACAGAAAGATGTTCTTATAAAATATAGTCACAAGAGCATATTCCTCCTATCCCCACTGCCTGTCACTGTGATTAACTAACACTGTGTTATAGATTTAAAAACAAAACAAAACAGTATTCTCAGTGTAAGACAACACTCCAAATCTGCATGGTGCTCACAGGTTGTACCTGATTTCTGGATAGCCAGGAGGCCACTAGAGAAAGGGCACCAATAACTGTCTTAGTCATCTAGTGCTGCTATAACAGAAATACCAGAAGTGGATGGTTTTAACAAAGAGAAGTTTATTTCCTGACAGTTAAAGCAGGCTAAAAGTCCAAATCCAGGGCATCAGCTCCAGGGGAAGGCTTTTTCTCTCTGTCGGCCTTCTTCTCTTTGCTGTTCCCTTGGAATAGGAGCTTCTCTGCATAGGGACCCCAGTCCCAAGGATGCGCTCTGCTACTGGCACTGCTTTCTTGATGGTATGAGGTCCCCAATTCTCTGCTTGCTGCCCTTTCCTTTTATCTCTTGTAAGGTAAAAGGTGGTACAGGCCACACCCTAGGGAAACTCCCTTTACATTGGATAAGGGATGTGACCTGGGTAAGGGTGGTGTTACAATCCCACCCCAATCCTCTTTAAGATAAAATTACAATCACAAAACAGAGGCCAACTGTACAATTCTGGGAATCATGGCCCAGCCAAATTGATACACACATTTTTGGGGGGACATAATTCAAACCATGACATTCCACCCTTTGGCCCCCAAAAAATCACATCCTTGCAGCATGGAAAACATATACATCTCATCATATCACAGCACAAGTCTTAAGTCCAAGTCCAAAATCCAAAAATTCCTCTCATCTGTGAAATCTAGAATACAAGTTATCTGTTTCCAAAGGTACAGTGGCAGAACAGGCATAAGCTACACATTTCCATTACAAACGGGAGAAATTGCAGGGAAAGAAGTGATAACAGGCACCAAGCAAGTCAGCAGAACACATTAGATTAGCCCTTAAGGCTTTGAAAACCATCTTCTGTTCTCTGAGACAATTTACACAATAGCCCTGCCCTCCAGACTTTAGGTATTGGCCACAGTCTCTGGATTTTGAGTGGAGGCCCCTCGGCCCTGGGCTTCAGCTCCGCCTTCCAGGCCTGCTGGGACAGCAACTCTGCTCCCTCGGCTTTAGGCGCACCATTCTCCCAGTCCACCTAAGTGGCGACTCTACCCTTAGAAACACCAGAGGCCATAGCTCTACCCTTTGAAACCCCTGAGGTCATGGCCATACCTTTTGAGACAGGCAGCTCAGTTTCTTGTGTGCCTTGTCTCTTCAGCTTCTGCTTCCTGTGACCTCTCGGCCCTCAGGCCTCACGACCGCATCTGCCCTGCTGGGGCAAGTGTTCCAAAGCTCTGTAGCTCCACCGAGAAGTGCCGAGGGGCACCCCCACCCTGCCCTGGCCAGAAAGCTTCGTGCACACAGGCACTCAGCTCTCTCATTCTGTGAGTCGGCAAGCCTTGCTCCACCGATAAGTACCCGGAGGCACCCCACTCCACCAGGAAGCCTCCTGTGCACAGACACTCGGCTCTCTTCCTACATAGGTCGGCTCCAGCGCCATCTCACACTGGTCTCCTGGTTCTGCTGCTGTTGGTTCTCTACTACTGCTGCTCCTCTGTCACTGCAGGTTCTCTGCCACTGCTGCTTCTCTGCTGTTCCAGGTTCTCTGCTGCTGCTGGCCCTCTGCCGCTGCCACTTGTATATCCGTTAAGTTTCAAAACCACTTCCACATTTTAGGTATCTGTTAGAGAAGCACCCCACTCCTGGTACCAAATTCTGTCTTAGTCATCTAGTGCTGCTATAACAGAAATACCACAAGTGGATGGTTTTAATGAAGAGAAATTTATTTCCTGACAGTAAAAGTAGGCTAAAAGTCCAAATTCAGGGCATCAGCTCCAGGGGAAGGCTTTTTCTCTCTGTCGGCCTTCTTCTCTTCAGTGTTCCCTTGGACTAGGAGCTTCTCTACACAGGGTCCCCAGTTCCAAGGATGCACTCTGCTCCTGGCACTACTTTCTTGATGGTATGAGGTCCCCAATTCTCTACTTGCTTCCCTTTCCTTTTTTCTCTTGTAAGGTAAAAGGTGGTGCAGGCCACACCCTAGGGAAACTCCCTTTACATTGAATAAGGGATGTGACCTGGGTAAGGGTGGTGTTGCAATCCCACCTTAATCCTCTTTAACATAAAATTACAATCACAAAACGGAGGCCAGCTATACAATTCTGGGAATCATGGCCCAGCCAAATTGATACACACGTTTTTTGGGGGACATAATTCAAACCATGACAATAACTAATATGGATTACTCCATAAACATGTCCTTCCATTCAGAGCCTGAACACACATTAGTACATGGAAAGTAGCTTTTATACTTACAAGAATCAGACAGCATACAACTGGAAAAGTTCCATCATGAGAAATACTCCTCAAAAGCTGTCTGGACAGAGATGATGATTCTTCCTTGCACATCCTATTTTATTCTATGGGAGAGGGGCTTAAATGGGACCCTACTTACTGCTTCTGCCAGTCTCCTGGCCAGGTAGGTCCATTTAGGTGGACTATAAACTTATGCTACATGTGCCCCACCTGCACCATAGCTGAGGAGACTCAGAAAACTTCTTCTCCCACTTATTTTATACCCCCAGCCTAAGTGACTAATTCTATCTTTTTAACCCTGCTAACAAACATCCGGAGCCCTGGTGGTGCAGTGGTTAAAGTGATCGACTGCTAATGGAAAGGTCAGCAGTTTGAAACCACCAATGGCTCCATGGGAGGAAGATGTGGCAGTCTGCTTCTGTAGAGATTTACAACCTTGGAAACCTTATGAGATCGCTATGAGTCAGAATGGACTCGATGGCAGTGGGTTTTGTTTTGGTAACAAACATCCTACTGCCTCATGCCCCCTTGACTTTCTGAGTAGGTGGGTTAGTTAGCTCAGGATTTTATCTTTTTAACCCTGCTAACCAACATCAGGCCTCAGTGGCTGTGGTGAATTGTTCTAAGTTCTAAAGGTGCCAGCAGAGAGAGGAACATTGGCTTTTCCGAAGGACTTAATCCTCACACTCAGCGTGCATGGAAACCAAAATTTTTCTTGCCTCTGCCTTCATTTACTGGGCTTGACTTATATATACATACATAAGTATATGTATATATGTATATGTATATATATATATACACATATGTAATATTATATATATTTTATATATATATAATTTATTTTATTTTGTTTTTGATGTTGACATGTAAAATTCAATAACATTGATTAGGCCTTGATTCTTGATATATCAGAATGATGTTGCCTGTGCAACTCTCTGTTCCCTCTCTCAGTCCCCCTTCCATCTTTCCTGTCTTTTCAGAGTATCTGATTTAATGCAGAAAAGTGATTGCAGTGAAGGGAGGAGTGAAGGTGGGTGTCCACTTATCATGAGTCCCAATGGGTACAAAGGGATTGAGGCCCAGTTTCTGGCTGGTCAAACCATGGAACTCTGAATCAGAGTTCAGGTAGTGAGAAAAATATTATGCATTCCCTCCACCCCCACCAACACACATTTTTTTCCCAGAAGTTTTTATTTCAGGAGATGAAGCCAGGGTAGGTTTTTCTCAATTCCCCTCCACCTTGTCACTTCAGTCACTTTAGGTTGCTTCTCAGAGTCCTGGGTGGCACAAATGGTTAATGTGCTTGGCTGCTAACCAAAAAGGTTTGAAGTTTTGATTCCAGCCTGAGGCATGAAAGAAAGTTCTGGTTATCTGCTCCTGAAAATTCAGCCACTGAAAATTCTATGGAGGACATTTCTACTTTGACACACGTGGGGTCATCATGAATTGGGATTAACTCAATAGCAACTGGTTGGTTGCTTGGTAAGTTGCTTCTCCACCTCAGTTTTTGGCTTAGTGAGCTTTTATCGTGTTTTGTACCTATTATTGTAGCACAGATTTCTCAGTCTCGGCACTATTGACATTTTGGGTGAAATAATTCTTTGTTGTGGGGGACTGTCCAGTGTATTGTAGGTTGTTTAGCAACATTCTTGTCCTCCATCTAGTAGATGCCATAAACACACCCTCTCCAGCAAAAATGACTTCAGACACTGCCTAATGTCCCCTGAGGAAAGGTAAAACAGCCCCCCATTGAGAATCACTGCTTCAAATCAGAAACTATTATAGACTAGAGAGCACTGACTAGCGGTGGCAAGAACTGGAGCAGCAGTTCTAATAAAGTTCAAGGAACATTTCTTTGATGTTTTCCTGATCTCTTACCATAAGGATCACAAACATGGATCTGACTGTTCAGCCCACTGGAAGTACACAACGTCAGAATAGTCTGGCCTCATACACTCAACTGCAAGGCATGTGCCAGAATTATCCAGGGAGCTTTAAATGCACCTAGGGCCATGGCTGTTATCTCAAAATATCGTTACTCTCACCACTACTTAGAAAATAAGGCATTTGTGAAAACAGTGGATAGACTGTGTTACTTAATGTGATCATGAAGAAGTATATGTAAAAAAAAAAAGTAAAATAAAAAAGAAGTACATGTAATACTACATCACAAATTTTGTTTTTTAAAGTATTTTAATTACTGTATTTTAACATAATTGGGTGTTCTTTGTAGCCAAGAAGGACAAAGATTCTAAGAAGGTCTGAGATGAAAAATATAGAAAAGAAGAATTTAATCTAATTCCTCTAGCTGCTCAATTAAAAACTCCTGCTAGAATTAAGGACAGCTACATAATTCACCAAGATTATACATAAATGTAGTAGTCTTAGGTAAACTTGACTGCCCCAAACTAAAGATCAGAAAGTTCTTGCAGAGGGGGCTGAGCCAACATGGTGCTGTAGACAGATGCTCCATGCTAACCCTCTGCAGCAAATACCTGAAAAACTAAGTAAAACACATACAAATGTCAATACTGGAACCATAAGCATCAAATGAAGGGATGAAAAACTAGATCAAACACCGAATGGAAGAAGAAACTGAAGGAAAACAGAGAACGAGCAGAGATACAGAGTGTGAAGGTCCCCTGCCAACTAACAGAGCACGACCTCGCCATCTTGGAACACAGCCAGCAAGGACCCCAGATAGAGAGTAGGGAAAAGCAACTTCACGGAGCTCCCAACAGGAGATACAGCACCCAGTAAACAGAGAAGCATGCTTTCCCACCCCTCGCCCTTCTGCCCCGTACGCTACCTCCACCGCTTCCTGACAGGCCATGCTGCACTGTTCAGCTAGAGAGCCACCAACCCACTGCCATCCCTGGTCTGCCCCACCCCAACCAGCCAGCTCCCACAGCGCCATTTTTCCCCGGTCTTCCTTTTCATTCTCTCTCCCACCTAGCCCAGTATGCTGTCTTCATCCCTTCCCAAAGGCCATGCCGCACTGTGTGGCTAGAAAGCCACCAGCCTGCCACCACTCTAGGTCTGCCCCCCCTCTGCTGGCAAGCTCCTGCTTTGTCTTTTTTTTTTTTTCTTTCTTCCCTTTCTTTCTCCCTCCCACCTAGCCCCATACACCACCTCCACCCTTTCCTGATGGGCCATGCCATACAGCTCAGCTAGAGAGCCACTGGCCCACCACTGCCCCAGATCCACCCTGTTCCCACCTGCCAGCTCCCACCATGCCATTTTTTTTTTCTTCTCTTTCTCCCTCCCACCTACCTCCTTATGCCTACTCCACACCTTCTGGGCAGGCCACACTGTGCCACTCAGCTCGAGGGCCACCTGCCTACCACACCCCAGAATCTCCCCACCCCGACCAGCTGGCTCCCACCATGCCATTTATTTTGGTTTATTTTCCTTTTCTTTCTCCCTCTCACCTAGCCCCATACTCTACCTTCACCACTTCCCTCTGGGCCATGCTGCGCCACCTCAGCTAGTGAGCCACTGGTTCACCACCACCACCCTGAGTCTACCCTACCCCCACCCCACCTTCTGGCTCCTGCCATGTCCTTTTTTTAAATTTTATTTTATATATTTTTTCTTTTTTATCTGTCTTCTTTTTCTTTCTCCCTCCCATCTAGCCCCATACACCAACTCACCCTTTCCTGCCACATCACACTGCACCACTGAGGTAGAAAGCCACCAGCCCACTGTTGCCCTGGCTCCACCCAACCCATACCGAATAGCTCCTACCATGCCATTTTTCTTCTTCTTCCCTTCTTTCTGTTTCTTTCTTCCTCCGACCCAGCCCTGTATACCACCTCTACCACTTCCCTCCAGGCCATGCTGTACCACCTGGGCTAGAAAGCCACCCAGAGTCTGTGCCACCCAGGGTCCACCACACCCCCACTCCTCCATCTCCCAGCATGTCATTTTTTAAATTTTATCTTATATATGTTTTTCTTTTTTTCCCTTTCTTCCTTTTTTTTCTCCTTCCCACCTAGCCCCATATGTCACCTCCCAAATTCCCACCTGGCCATGCCACAGCACCATGGCTAGAAAGCAACTGGCCCGCCGCTGTCCTGGGTCTGTCCTGCCACCACCAGCTGGCTCCTGTTGAGCCACATTATTTTTTTTCCTTTCTCTTCTTTATTTTCTTTCACCCTCCTGCCCAGTCCTGTACATCCCCTCCTTTCCCTTCCAAGTGACCTTTGGATCCACCCTGCCCACACCCATCTGCCCCCCACTGCACAGCCAGTTGTTAAATTTTTTTCTCTCTTTATTTCTTTTCTTTGTCCCTCCCATCTAGCCCTGTATGCCACATCTTTGTCTTCCCATTGGACCCTGCTGTGCTACTGTGGCTACAGAGTGACCAGCGCACCAACCCACACTGACCTGGGTCTGCCCCATCCCCTACCGTGACTCCCCCCATGCTGCTATTTTTTTTTTTCTTTCTTTTCATTCTCCCTGCCACCTATCCCAGTATGTCATCTCACCTCCTTTCTCATCAGCCCCTGGGTATGCCCAGCCCCCACTGGCCAGCCCCACCAAGCCAATATTTTTTTCTTTTTCTTTTCTCTTTCTTCCCTTTTCTTTCTACCCCCTCCCACACCTATCCCTGTATGCTAACCCCCTTCCTGCCAGCCCTGCCAGCCCACACGGCTGGAGTGTCCCCAGCACTCAGTCCCACTGCTGCACCAGCCCTGCATTATCCCTCCCCCTCACTATTCAACCAGCTACTGAATGATGGGAAACAAACCCGTACCACTCCCCTATCTGGCCAGGGGCTGTGAACACTCCCACACTGCTGGAAAAACATCAGGAGGCAGACAGCGCCTGCCTGGTCCTCCCTCGGCCACCTCACCAAACCAGCATACAGCGAAGCAGGCTCACACTGACTGCCTAAACAAATGGTGAGAGCAATCATGCTGCCAGACTAGCAAGCAGCAAAACACTCCAGGCTCTCCTACTCTTACATATAAAAAAAAAATACAAAACAAAAAAGCAGGCCAAAACAAACACACAATCAATAAGTAAACAAAAAAATACCTTCAGGTCTCATAGACAGCAGACAATATCAAAACATATAAAAAGCAGGACATAAGTGACCAAAATAAAGAATCAGATGATCTTCCAGTAGAAGGAAAGGCAGTGGAACTATCTGATATGGAATTTAAAGAACTAAGATTTAGGTCTCTCCAAGAGATTAGGAAAGAGATCAAGGAAAACACAGACAAAACCAAGGAAAAAATAGACAAAATCATGGAAAACGCAGACAAAACCAGCGAAAACATTGCCAAAATTGAAGAAAACACAGACAAAGCAATAGAATAATTCAGGAAAATAATACAAGAACAAAATGTCAAAATAAACAATTAGAAATCATACAAAAACAGCAACTAGAAATCCAAAAGATAAACAACAAAATTTCAGAACTGGACAACTCAGTAGAAGGTTTTGGAGCAAATTTGAAACAATGGAAGACAGATTCAGTGAGATTGAAGACAAATCCGTGACTGCCATTTTGTTTGAGGAAAAATCAGAGAAGAGAATGAAGAAAACCTAAGAACTACGTGGGACACAATCAAAAACAAAAATTTGCGTAGAATCAGAGTTCACATACAGGGGAAGTAAATGGAAAACACAGAGAAGATTGTTGATGATTTGCTGACAGAAAACTTCCCAAATATCATGGAAGATGAAAGGCTGACCATCTTAGAAGCTCAACAAACCTCATATCTGATAGGCCTCAAAAGAAAGTCACCAAGACGTAACATAATCACACTTGCCAAACCAAAGACAAAGAAAGAATCCTGAGAGCAGCTCGAGTAAAACAAAAAGTCTCTTACCGACGAGAAACAATAAGATTAAGCTCTGATTAATCTGCAGAAACTTTGCAGGCAAGAAGGCAATGGGATGGCATATATAATACCTTGAAAAAAAAACTGCCACTCAAGAATAATATAGCCTTCAAAACTCTGTTTCAAATACGATGGTGATATTAGGGCATTTCCAGATAAACATAAATTAAGGGAATTCATAAAATCCAAACCAAACATACAAGAAATATTAAAGGGAGTCCTTCAGTTAGAGAGCCAATAACATCAGACAACAATCAAAGTCTAGGACATGGGACAGCTTCAGCCAGATACCAATTTAGGTAAAGAACGCTCAATAATAAAATAAAGCTAAAAGATTTAAAACAGAGAAACAGAGATGTCAGTCTATAAATGATGACAAAGTCAAAACAATAAAAGGGGGAATAAATGGTGTAGGTATACCTTCTTCAATGGGGAAGAAGTCAAGATGATATCAAGTAATAAAAGACTGGTTAAAACTTAGGAAGAAAAGCGTAAATTTCAAGGTAACCACAAAGAAGTTAACAAACCTATTCATCAAAGTAAAAAAGAAGAAAAACATAAAGTCTCAGTAAACACAAAATCTGTAATAAATAAGAAAAGAAAATCTTAAAACAAAAGGAACTCAGCACAAGAAAGTAAGAGAAACAAAGAAAACATCAGCACCGCAAAAATGCTCAACAACATGACAGCAATAAACTCATGTCTATTGGTAATCACAGTAAATGTAAATGGATTAAATGCACCTGTAAAGAGAAAGAGAGTGGAAGAATGGATAAAAAAGCATGACTCATCAATATGCCGTCTACAAGAGACACACCTTAGACAAAAAGACTTAACTATTTTAAAAATCAAAGGATGGAAAAACATATATCAAACAAACAGTAACAAAAAAGGGCAGAAGTGGCAATACTAATCTCTGATAAAATAGACGTTAAGGCAAAATCAACTATAAAAGACAAGGAATGACATTATGTAATGAATAAAGGGACAATCCACCAAGAAGACATAATCTTAATAAATATCTACACATTCAATGACAGGGTTCCAAAATATATGAAATAAACCCTAACAGCACTGAAGAAAGAAATAGACATTTCCATGATAATAGTAGGAGACTTCAACACACCATTCTTGGTAAAGGGCAGAACATCTAAAAAGTAACTCAACAAAGATACAGAAGATCTAAAGGCCAAAAACAACCAACTTGACCTCCTAGACGTATATAGAACACTCCACCCAACAACAGCGAAGTGTGCATTCTTTTCCAAAGCACATGGAACATTCTCCAGAATAGACCAAAATTTAGGCCACAATGCAACCCTCAAAAAAATCCAAAACATGAAAATAATGCAAAACATTCTCTCTGATCACAATACCACAAAAGTAGAAATCAATAACAAGAAGAGCAAGGGAAAAAAAATCAAATACATGGAAACTGAATAATGCCTTGCTTAACAACAACTGCATAATAGAAGAAATCACAGGGTGTAAAAAAAAATTCCTAGAATTAAATAAGAATGAAAACACATCATTCCAAAACCTTTGAGACACAGCAAAGGCAGTGCTCAGAAGTCAATTTATAGCAATAAACACACACATTAAAAAAGAAGGGCCAAAATCAAAACGTTAACCCTACATCTTGAACAGACAGAAAGAGAACAGAAAAAGAAGCCCACAGCCACCACTAAAGATTAGAGCAGAAATAAACGAAATAGAAAACAGAAAAATAGAAAGAATCAACAAGATCAAAAGTTGGTTCTTTGAAAAGATCAACAGATCAAGAAACCACTGGCCAAACTGACAAAAGAAAAATAGGAGAGGAAGCAAATAATCCAAATAAGAAATGAAATGGGGGACATTACAAAAGACTCAACTGAAATAAAAAAAATCATAACAGAATCCTATGAAAAATTGTACTCCAACAAATTTGTGAACCTAGAGGAAATGAACAAATTTCTAGAAACACATTACCTACCTAAAGTAACACAAGCTGAGATAGAAAATCTGAACAGACCCATAACAAGAGAAGAGATTGAAAAGGTAATTTAAAAAAAAAAACAAAACTCCCAACAACAACAACAAACCTGGCCCAGATGGCTTCACTGGAGAATTCTACCAATCACTTAAAGAAAAGCTCACACTAGTACTACTCAAACTATTTCAGAGCATAGAAAAGGAAGGAATACTCCTGAATTCATTCTATGAAGCCAGCATAACCCTGATAATGAAGCTAGGCAAAGACACCACAAACAAAGAAAATTACAGACCAATATCTCTTAGGAATATAGATGCAAACATTCTCCACAAAATTCTAGCCAATAGAATTCAGCATCATATCAAAAAAAACTACTTCACAACCAAGTGGGATTCATAGCAGGTATGCAAGGATGGTTCAGCATTAGAAAATCAATCAACATAATCCACTGAATAAATAGAACAAAAGAAAAGATTCACATGATCATCTCAATCAAAGCATAAAAGGCATTTGATAAAGTCCAGCACCCATTCCTGATAACTCTCAATAAAATAAGACTAGAAAGGAAATTCCTCAACATAGCAAAGGCATCTATACCAAACCAACAGTCAACATCATTCTCAATGGAGAGAGGCTGAAAGCATTCCCCCTGAGAACGAGAACAAGACAAGGATGTCCTTTATCACCACTCATATTTAACATTGTGCTGGAAGTGCTAGCTAGAGCAATAAGGCAAGAACAAGAAATAAAGAGTGTCTTAGTCATCTAGTGCTGCCATAACAGAAATACCACAGGTAGATGCTTTTAATGAAGAGAAATTTATTTCTTCACAGTCAAAGTAGGCTAAAATTCCAAATTCAGGGTGTCAGCTCCAGGGGAAGGCTTTTTCTCTCTGTCGGCCTTCTCATCAATGTTGCCCCAGACTAGGAGCTTCTCGGCACAGGGACCCCAGTCCAAAGGACACGCTCTGCTCCCAGCACTACTTTCTTGATGGTATCAGGTCCCCCTGTCTCACCGCTCATTTCTGTCTTTTATATCTCAAGAGATTGCCTCAGGACACAATCCAGTCTTGTAGATCAGGTTCTGCCTTACTAACACAACTGCCATCTATCCTCCCTCATTAACATCATAGAGGCAGGTTTACAACATACAGGAAAATCACACAGTACCAGGAATCATGGCCTAGCCAAATTAATATACACATTTTTTGGGGGGACATAATTCAAACCATGACATTCCACCCTTTGGCCCCCAAAAAATCACATCCTTGGAACATGGAAAACATATTCATCTCATCACATCATAGCACAAGTCTTAAGTCCAAGTCCAAAATCCAAAAATTCCTCTCATCTGTGAAATCTAGACTACAAGTTATCTGTTTCCAAAGGTACAATGGCAGAACAGGCATAAGCTAGACATTTCCATTACAAACGGGAGAAATTGCAGGGAAAGAAGTGATAACAGGCACTAAGCAAGTCAGCAGAACACATTACATTAGCCCTCAAGGCTTTGAAAATAGTCTTCTGTTCTCTGAGACAATTTACACAATAGCCCTGCCCTCCAGACTTTAGGTATTGGCCACAGTCTCTGGATTTTGAGTGGAGGCCCCTCGGCCCTGGACTTCAGCTCCGCCTTCCAGGCCCACTGGGACAGCAACTCTCCTCCCTTGGCTTTAGGCGCACCATTCTCCTAGTCCATTGGAGTGACAACTCCACCCTTAGAAACACCGGAGGCCATGGCTCCACCCTTTGAAACCCCTGAGGTCATGGCCATACCTTTTGAGACTGAAGCAGGCCAGCTTCTTGTGTCCCTTGTCTCTTCAGCTTCTGCTTCTGTTTCCTGTGGCCTCTTGGCCCTCAGGCCTCATGCCCACATCTGCCCTGCTGGGCAAGTGTTCCAAAGCTCCGTAGCTCCACCAGTGTAAGTGCCTGGAGGCACCCCACTCTGCCAGGAAGCCTCCTGCACACAGGCACTCAGCTCCCTTACTCCCTGGGTCAGCAAGCCTAGCTCCACCAATAAGTGCCCGGAGGCACACCACTCTGCCAGGAAGCCTCTGGTGCACAGGCACTCAGCTCTGTCACTCCGTGGGTCGGCTCCAGTGCCGTCTCACACTGGTCTCCTGCTTCTGCTGCTGTTGGTTCTCTGCTGCTGCTAGTCCTCTGTCACTGCCGCATGTCTATCCATTCACAGTGTCAAAGCCACTTCCACATTTTAGGTATCTGTTAGAGCAGCACCCCACTCTTTCAGTACCAAATTCTGTCTTAGTCATCTAGTGCTGCTACAACAGAAATACCACACGTGGTTGGTTTTAACAAAGATAAGTTTATTTCCTCACAGTCAAAGTAGGCTAAAAGTCCAAATTCAGGGTGTCAGCTCCAGGGAAGGCTGTTTCTCTATGTTGGCCTTCTCATCAGTGTTCCCCTGGATTAGGAGCTTCTCGGCACAGGGACCCCCGTCCAAACAATGCACTCTGCTCCCAGCACTGCTTTCTTGATGGTATGAGGTTCCCCCCCCCCCCCCCCCCCCCCCACTGCTCACTTCTGTCTTTTATATCTCAAGAGATTGCCTCAGGACACAATCCAGTCTTGTAGATCCAGTCCTGCCTTACTAACACAACTGCCACCCATCCTCCCTCATCAACATCATAGAGGCAGGTTTACAACATACAGGAAAATCACACAGTACCAGGAATCATGGCCTAGCCAAACTGATATACACATTTTTTGGGGGACATAATTCAAACCATGACAAAGAGCATCCAAATTGGAAAGGAAGAAGTAAAACTATCCCTATTTGCAGATGATATGATGCTATACATCAAGAATCCCAAATATTCCACAAGAAAACTACTGGAACTAATAGACTCAGGAGAGTAGTAGGATATAAAATCAGCATACAAAAATCAGTTGGATTCCTATACACCAACAATGAGAACTTTGAAAAGGAAATCAAGGAAACAATACTGTTTGTATCAGCACCTAAAAAGAAAAAATACTTAGGGATAAATCCAACCAGGGACATAAAAGATCTATACAGAGAAAACTATAAAACACAATGGCAAGAAACCAAAACACACCTACATAAATGGAAAAACATACCATGCTCGTGGAAGGGAAGACTCGACATTGTGAAAATGTCATTTCTACCCAAAGCGATCTACAGATATAATGCAATCCTGATCCAAATACCAACAGTACTGTTTAAGGAGATGGAAAAACTAATTACTAACATTATATGGAAAGGAAAGAGTCCCCCAGTATGCAAAGTGTTATTGAAGAAAAATAATGAAGTAGGAGGCCTCACACTGCCTGATCTCAAAACCTACCACACAGGCACAGTAGTTGAAACAGCCTGCTACTGGTACAACGACAGACACATAGACCAACGGAACAGAATCTAGAGCCTAGATGTAAATCCATCCACTTATGGTCAGCTGATACTTGACAAAGGCCCAAAGTCCATTCAATGGGGAAAAGACAGTCTTTTGAACAAATGGTGCTGGCAAAACTGGATGTCCATTTGTAAAAAAATGAAACAGGGACTGCGGCAGACATGGCTGTGGCAGCATGCTTGTCCGTTTCCCCATTCTTGCTTATTCTGTAATATTCTTGGTCTTGGGCAGACATGGCTGTAGCAGCGTGCTTGTCCATTTTCTTACTGTTATCTGTTTTGTGATATTTCCTTGGACTCGGGCAGACATGGCTCTAGCAGCATCGTTGTCTGATTCCCACTTCTGCCTTTTTGAATATATGCCGAATAAAACTTTCTTTTTGCTTTACTCAACTTTGTGATGTTTTTCCCTTACTACAGTTAATGGCGTAGTCATCAAGGATCTGAAGCTACGAATCCAGTCAACTTCAAGGAGGCCTGGACTGTGGAGCAGAAGCCGGCAAAGAAAGGTCCTGTCTTCTGGACCCACGTGTTCCCACTCCATGTCCCTTCGACATTGACGGGGTGAGTGCTCTTGGAAAACAAGCCTTTGCTTATTCTTTGTTGTTCTCTTTCTCATGTTTTCTTAAGTTTTTTTCAGCATATTTGTTTGTAAAACCAGTTGATTGATTAAGAAGAATCTTTCTTAGATTTTTGCTTGATTGGTTAAGAGTGACATTTAGTAACTCTTCAAGTAAACTGCAGTTTAGGCCTGGATTCGGGTGTTTGAAGAGGTAATTATATTTTCAAAGAGCTTTGAACCAATATAAGCCCCCAAAATATTCCAGCACGGGTCGACCAGTAAAAGCCATTAGAGCAGTCACCAGCGCTCATCATGAGCGTTAAAGTCTCCCGTGACAGGATAAGGTGGTCAGGAGACAGGCTAGAGCACTAGGCTGCCTGCCACCCACAAGAAAAATCTTGTGCAACAAAGGTACACATTGGTCTAAGCAAAACACTGTCCAAACCCTGCGGCGTTCCTCATTAGGTTTCTTTTCTGTGACTCAGGGAAAACCTGGAAAATAGTGCTCTGTTTTGCTAAATTTGCAGAGAGAGGTGGCAGCTCTTGCCTGTTTTGCCAAATTCTCAGGGGGAGGTGGCAGCTCCTGACCTGTGTTTTGATATTTAAGGGAGAAGTGGTAGTTCTGTACCTGTTTTTTCTATTGAATTGAGTCGATCTTACCAAAAATTGCTATATACACTTTTAGAAACTAGGATCCCCACACCCTTGTTTTGTGTGGTATTACCTGGTGAGTTTATGTGGTCTTTCTGTCTCCTTTTATTCTAAGAGCTTGCTTCTGGTCTAGAGCATTGTGTCTAAGTTTCTGTCTTGTATCAGGTTGGAGGTCGTGGCTAACTAAGAATTGCTGTCTTTTGTAACGCTAGTCATGGAACCTCAGTGCTTTCTTCATCCAGAAAAAACTGTGTCTTGTGTCTGTCTAATGATTTAGATTTTTAAAACCTACTTGGAAAAACTTTGATATAAATTGATCTATTTGAAAAGTACACTAAGATCTTTATGTTCAATACTATATCAATCTTACAAGTGAAACCTTTCTAAGTAACTTAAGCTAGATATTGTATGTGTTTTATTTAAGGAAAAAGGATAGTTTTGTCTTAATAAACATAGCAGTTCCAGAACAGTAAAAAAGAAAGAAATTAGCTATCTTTTGCCTTTCAAAATGCCTCCATCAACTTAAACGTGTGTAAATGTCTTCCAAGAGTCAAGAGAGTGAGGGCGGGGCACGATCAGGCCTCCCCAGCTCCCAGTCTCCAAGGTCCTGTAGCTCCAGGGACACTTTTGAAAGACCCCTTCCAACTAGGTGGAGACTCTTTTAAGACAAAAAATAAAAAAATTGCTGCTTTGCTATAATTATCAGAAATTGGGTAGATTCTAATCATAGAACTGTAAACAAGTTCTCTCTATTATAGGGAAACTTAAGTCCAAAAAAAAAAAAAAATAGAAATCACAATGAGATGCACTGTAGTGGCCTAGAAAAATGTTTCCAGCCTTAGCCAGACACTTAAGGTTATATCCATATCAATGAACTGGTCAGTGGAACAGATACTTTGTGATTTCCAAAGCCAGTTTATAAAATCTTTAAGAGCTAAAATTCGATTGGGAAAAATACAAGAAGTAGTAAAAGCTGAATGAAATCTTAGAATGTTTAAATAGACTTTTCTTTCAACAACAGTTATGTTTTATGGTCTACAGGCTTAAAATAACTCCAAAGACATTTTAGGTAACTTACAGATATTAAATTGAGTTAATAGTTATTTGTCATAATTTAAGTTCATACACTTTTTCTTTTTACGCCGTAAGAGGATATATATATATATATATATTTAAGTCTGCAAACAAGTGTTCATTTTTGCCGTTTAAAGGGATACACTGTAAGAGATATACAACAAAGGCAACGTTTAAGAGGTTTATTGAAAAAGAAATTTATTTGATATGGTCAAGTTTCATCTGTCTGACTAAAGTTTAATGGTTTAATTTATGAGAGTTTTAGGCGTTCTAATGTTAAGTAGCATATAAAACAAAGAATTGGGTTTCTCGCAGTTAAAATAACAAAATTTTCTTTGATTTCTCAGTTAAAGGGTTAATTTGTTCTTTGTATAATCTGTCTGGAAGACAAAAATTTGGCCTCTCATTAGAATAAGATTCCTGAGTCTGAATACTAAGCCGCATGGCTTTTAGAACAGAAAGCGAAGGCTTTTATTTTAAGATCTTTGGTTAAATAACTTATTTCTTTATTGTTAACTTTGTCCCAACTTTATCTTTTTGACTCTAGCATTATCAAAGCCAATGGTTTGATTAGGGGATTCACATCATTTACCTATGAAGTTTTTTTTATTACTATTCAGGTATTTAGAGATTTGATAATCTTGGTATATTCTTGGTATATCCTGACTACATGGTATTTTGTCTCAAAATTATTATGTATTATATCTGAAGCTCTTCGAATATGGTTAATGACTATATTTAGAAATATTTTTTATCTAAAGTTTTTTTTAACTTATTTTATTTGGCCTTTATGTTGTGCTTGTAATTAATTTCTATCAGTTCTTTTACTATTAAGAACATTATGCTTATGAATTAATCATGGCCATATTAAGTTTTGTCATCTGCAGATAAGTCTTTACTGATTTGCTGAAAACATTTGACCAAAATATCTCAACCAAAAGATGGACTATACTGGACTTGCTAAAAGGACTGTGACTAGACTGAATAAAACTTCCAGAACTCCTATGCAGAAGTTGATGAGTTCTCAGACCGCGGCTGATCCACAATCATGTGGAACAGAAATTAACTACATAAGACTGAGTAAACGAAACGATACTGTGGGTTTTATATGGGAATATTGCTGATGTTCTGAGGTCCTATTTTCTGGATATAAGAAACTATTTTCCTTTCTCCTAAATTATCTAACTAATGGGTTTAGATATTGTAACTGTTGAATTAGAAGTTCCTGTTGGTAAACTTAGCCAAGTTGTAAATATCATAACCAGAGAAGTATCTGAAATTTGAGCTATGATATTACAAAATAGAACAGTATTAGCTTTCCTGTTAGAGTCTCAAGAAACAGTTTGTGGCTTAAAAGATAACTGTTGCTGTATTTATATTAACACTGAACCCAAGGTTTTGTGGAATATAGTTGCTGTTGAGGCAAATGAAAAGCAGTTACTGACGCTGCTTATGTATAGACAAACACCTCATGAGACTTGTTTCCTTAGTTCAAAGATCTTAGGGTCATGGTTTCTTTGGTTATTTCAGACAACTGGCCTAATATAATTGTTAGTGTTTCTGTTTTATTTCCTAGTTTGCTGTATGGTGCCTGGGATCTTAAAAACCAGATGATTCCAATTACCATTTATTGAGCATTTTTGATAAAAGATTCCATAACAAGATCATGATCCAAAGGAAAGAATGATGAGAAAGTAGTATATAATTTTCCTGGAATCCAGATTTCCGGTTTTTATGGAGGTTGACTCAACCCACATGGGATATTTGCCTTTGGGTGTCCTCTTGAACCTTGGGCTTTGAGGAAAAAAACTGGTTTCTGAAGCCACTTTGAGTCAAACAATGGTCCACATAAACCAGTAAGACCATTTTGTTCTGGGCATTGTGCTTTTTTTTGAAGAATTCAGTCTGTTTTAGGAAACTAACTTCAAAGATCAGACTAAAAGTTATGTTTAGGGTAAATTAGTAATTAATCAGTCTTTAAGACAATGTCGTATGAAATACCTATCTAATGTTTGTAACCAAACTGTCACCCTCTTATGATGCAGAAAATTATGTATCTTAAAGAAACCAGATTCTCAGAGGAGATCAACCTCATGGCTCAGACTCCATTTTGTCTTTGGTTCCATTTCTGCTTCTGAGAAAGTGACCCACGACTGTTAATAGGTAAACCAAGGAGGGGCAGCTTGCCCTTGGGAAGAACACTTAGTAAGTTTTAAAGAGACTAACTGAAGACCTCCTACAGGAGAGGTCCATCCTGTATTATCTTACTAATCATTAGTTCTCCAATGGAAACTTTGTTACCACATGTAAATTTTTCTGTTTCTTCTAGACAAACTTCGTGTGCTCCTTATGGATATATGTTTCTGTGTGATACATCCAACTATACTAATTTAGATGATCCCTTTCCAACTGATAGTGAATTTATGTGGGCAATCTCTTGTTTAGATTCCTGATGGATGTGTGGACAATGAACTCTGAGAACTTTAGAATTATCTTTAAGTATTCATAGCAATTATGCCAGTAAATACTGAAAAGGTAATGTTAAAATTGTAAAATGAAAGTCAGAAGAAAACCCATTGGTCCAACATTCAGGGTATGGTTGGTAGCTTTAATTCCTACTTATGGTATATCTGAATTGGAGAAATCTTTAAGAAAATTTGTCAGTCACTATGGGACAAATAACAGATAAGATGGAAGCAAGACAATAAGCTCTGACCTCATAAGCCAAGGTGACATGAGCTAACAAAATAACCTTAGATTTTTTTATTAGTCCAGGAAAGTACAGTCTGTGCTGTAGACAAGTTATACATAGAATTGGACAACAAGCTACTTGGTTACACACTGTAACACCCTTACAAACACCAGATTTGTTTGGTTGGTTATCATCAGGAATAAGTTCATAGGCTAGATCACTATTACAAGGAACAGTAATATTCTTAGTCTATATCCTAATAGTATTAGGTATAATAAGATTTATCCTCTATTGTCTTACACACCTAAAAGGCAAAAGAAGGCCTCAGGCTAAAATGTTGATGAACATTGAGTCTGCTCACCCTGGCAATGTAATTGATGAGAACATTGCTCTTACTTAAGATTCTGGTGAAGAACCAGATGGTATCTGGTGGAAAACCAGCACTGTGAGTTTAAAGAGCCTGCAATGGCCACCATCTAGGAGCTCTACTAAGTCCAGGTATTGATCATCGATGTGTTGTCTCCAATCTCTGATCAAAATGAGGGACTTATTTAGGAAATAATATTGGAGTTATTATTCCCTCTCTTTGAGCATACAAAATGTGATCCTGCTGGAGCAGGGCTCACAAGGACTCACAAGGACTCACAAGGACACATCAATTGGGCCCTGAGGTATAAAGACAATAGCTAAGATAATCTTGGAAAACATCTTTTAGGGAAACTCTCACATAAAGCCCACCAAACACAACACAAAAGACTTTCCACTCTTATCTTTTTCTATTAGCATTTAGTGAATAGAAATTTGTTGGACCAATGAAGACCCTCCTGACTCTCCTTACTGAGATCTGTACCAATTGTTGTTAAGAAAGACAATTCAAAATGTAGGATCACAGTTTCTTGCCAATCTGTGAAAAGACTAAGCTTTCAATGGTTTTGCCCATTTGTAATGTTAATATATACTGATGGCTTTGTAACTGTTTTTTGGACTCAGGCAGACATGGCTGTGGCAGCATGCTTGTCCATTTTCCTACTGTTGTCTGTTCTTTGATATTTCCTTGGACTCAGGCAGACATGGCTCTAGCAGCATAGTTGTCTGCTTCCGACTTCTGCCTTTTGAATATATGCCAAATAAAACTTTCTTTTTGCTTTAAAAAAAAGAAAAAAGAAGAAACAGGACCCATACCTCACACCATATACAAAAACTAACTCAAAATGGATCAAAGACTTACATATAATACCTAAAACTATAAAGATCATGGAAGAAAAAATAGGGACAATGCTAGGGGCCCTCGTATATGGCATAAATACAATACTAGCCATAACTAACAATGCACAAACACTAGAAGGTAAACTAGATAACTGGGAACTCCTAAAAATTAAACACCTACGCACATAAAAGACTTCACCAAAAAAGTTAAAAGAGAACCTACGAACTGGGAAAAAATTGGGGGCTATGACATACTCGACAAGGGTCTAATCTCTAAAATACATAGACTATTTCAACACCTCAACAACAACAAAAAAAATCCAATTAAAAAATGAACAGACACTTCACCAAAGAAGGCACTCGGGTGGCTAACAGACACATGAGGAAATGCTCACTATCATTAGCCATTAGAGAAATGCTAATCAAAACCACAATGAGATACCACCTCACTCTAACACTACTGGCACAAATCAAAAAAACAGAAAATAATAAATGTTGGAGAGGTTGCAGGGAGATCAGAGCTCTTATGTACTGATGGTGGGAATGTAAAATGGTACTATCACTATGGAAAATGACATGGCACCTCCTTAAAAAGCTAGAAATTGAAATACCATACTATTCAGCAATCCTGCTCCTAGGAATATATCCTAGAGAAACAAGAGCTGCCACACAAATAGACATATGCACACCAATGTTCACTGCAGCATTATTCACTACAGCAAAAAGATGGAAACAACCTAAGTGCCCATCGACAGATGAATGGATAAATAAATTACGGTACATACACCCAATGGAATACTACGCAATGATAAAGAACAACGACAAATCCCGTGAAACATGTCACAACATGGATGAATCTGGAGGGCATTATGCTGAGTGAAATAAATCAGTCACAAAAGGACAAATATTGTAAGAGACCACTATTATAAAAACCCAAGAAAAGGTTTACACACAGAGAAAAACAATCTTTGATGGTTATGACGGAGGGGAGGATGGAAAGGGGAAATCACTAACTAGATAATAGACAAATGTTAACTTTGGTGAAGGGAAAGACAAAACACAGTATGGGGAAGGCAGCACAATTGGACAAAGGCAAAGCCATAGAACTTCCTAGACACATCCAAACACCTTGAGGGATTGAGATAATGGGGCTGAGGCTGGGGACTATGGTCTCGGGGGACATCTAGGTCAATCGGCTTAACATAGTTTACAAAGAAAATGTTCTACATCCTACCTTGGTGAGCAACGTCTGGAGTCTAGAAACTTCGAACAGCCATCTAAGCTACATCTATTGGTCCCATCACGTTCGGAGCAAAGGAGAATGAAGAAAACCAATGACACAAGGAAAATGTCAGGCCAAAGGACTGATGGACCTCATGAACCACAACCTCCAACAGCCTGATCTCAGAAGAACTAGATGGTGTACGGCTACCACCACCAACCACTCTGACAGGGATCACAATAGAGGGTCCCGGACAGGGTGGAAGAAAAATGTAGAACAAAATTCAAATTAACAGGAAAAAAAAAAAAAGATCAGACTGACTAGTCTGACAGAGACTGGAGGAATCCCTGAGACTATGGTCCCTGGACACCTTGCTAACTCAGAACTGAAGCCACTCCCAAAGTCCACCTTTCAGCCAGAAATTAGACAGGCCTATAAAACAAACAGTAACACACCTGACTAAAGTGCTTCTTAGTTCAATCAAGTATACAAGACCAAATGGGCAACACCTGCCCAAAAGCAAAGAGGAGAAGGCAGAAAGGGACAGGAAAACGGGACAAATAGACGTGGGGAACCTGGGTTTAAAGGGAAAGGGGGAGGATGCTGACACACTGAGAGGATTGCAACCAATGTCTCAAATCGATTTGTGTATAAATTTTTGAATGAGAAACTAATTCATACTGTAAACTTTCACCTAAAATACAATACAGCTGGGAAAAAAAAAAAAAGTCCTTGCAGAAACTAATTTACAGTTCTTTCTTATAAGAATCTTCAAAATTTAGGCCAGGCTAATCTTCCTAGAGTTTTCACCCTGCTTTGCTCTTTGAATTCAACTGTCTTCCCACTGCCATGTGACTCAGTATGATAATTATTTGTGCCAAATGTTCACCAAATACATCTAACAACTAGCTTTCTGCTTTCTGAGCACCTGGTAATATTATACTTCTCTATTCCCCTTGGGATTAGACATGGCCGTGTGACTTGCTTCAGGCAATGAAATGGAGCACAGGGGTTGTATGTCACCTTTGGGAGGAAACCTTAAGAGTCAGTGTATAATTCATCATGTCCCCTTTCCATGCCACAGCATTTGTGGAAGCATGCATTGAGAGGGTATCCTCCATAGAAACACATTTGGTTATATTAGTCAGGATTAAGTTGAGCTGCATGCGACAGAAAATTTCAAAATAAAAGGGGTAGATAGACAATCTGATGATTATAGTGGCTCTGCTCCATGAAGTCTACAGGGACCCAGGCTCCTTCCAGCTCATTTCTCATGCTTCCCTAGAATATAACCATTATTCTCATGATCCAAGATATTCTGCCACCATATTCATGTTCCAAGTAGAAAGATGGAATATAAGGGTTGAAATGGAGAGACAACAGATAAAAGATAACAGCTGTCTTTTTACTAAGTTTTCTGGAAGCTGCCATACAAAATTGCACTTATGTATATCATTTCCCAGAACCTAGTTACGTGGCCACACCTAGTTGCAAGGGTGGCTGTGAAATGTTGTCTTTATTCCAGGCACTTTTCTGCTCAGCCAAAACTCAGGGGCTCTATCACTATTTAAGAAGAGAACAGATGTGGGAGTTAAACAACTAGGAGACTCTGCCACAGTGAGCGTATGACTTAAGTTAGGCCCATTCTCTCAACCACAGTGATGGCTTAATTGAGGGATGTATGACCCATACCTGCTCCAGCGAAGTTCTTCCCTATCGTGTTGGTGGTGGTTGTTGTTGATAATGATGATGATTTTTTTTTTTTAACTTGAGTTTGTGAGGAAGAGTCTTTCCTTCTCAGGTCATAAATCTGAAAGCAGAGACTAAACCCAACGTATAAAGACAAGTACAAGTGAGAAAAACACTGAAGTTCTTGATTTTCTTTTCCAAGCCTTTTTGAGACCAGCTCCACTCCTGCCCTTTCCCCAGTTACATGAGACAAGAAATCCCTTTTTGGTAAATGAGGAGAAGTTGGGTGCCTATCACTTGCAATCAAAGATTCCTAAAGCAATTGCCTACGTCTCTGGGTTGTTGTGGGGAACACATGAAGTCATGCACATAATAGGTATTATGGTGGCTAGCACATAAAACCCCTGAAATGTTCACTCTTATTGTGTTTTAAATAACATACAGTCAATGAAATTTGCCAAAACTGCTCTTTTCTTAAGTCTCAGCTCAAATGAGATCTTGCTCATTCCCCAGGACGATTTAGACCTTCCTCTCTGCCTCTCCTCTCCATTCTTGCAATCATCCTACTGCTTTGTTATTGTGTACAAAGCTATCTTCTCTTCTGATATTCTTTGAGCTTCTGGAGGACTGGAACTAAGTCTTATTCATCTTTAAATCCTCAGTACCTGACATACTTCCTGGAACACAGTAGATGCTCAATAAATATTTATAGAAAAATAAGGGTTTGGAGAGCATTCTTATATAATGGCATCAATGATAGCAACAAACATTTACTGAGTACATGCTATGTTCTAAGCAGTGTCCTAAGATCTTTACTTTTTACAATTTAATCTTTACAATAACCCTTATTATGTTATTATTATTAATCTATTTTACAGTTGAGCAAATTGATGTCAAGGTCATACAGCTAGTTGATGGTGGAGCCAAGATTTCATTCCAGGCAAATGAAGTCCAGAGCCCTAATATTTTAACCAATATACTGTGCTGCTCCCTCTCATTGAAGGCATTCCATTAAATATAGACAGAGTTAATTCATCAGATCTAGAGACAGAGGAAACTTTGAGATCATTGAATTCCGTCATGAAATAGATGAACAAACTGAAGCCAAGGATTGGAAGTGACTTGGTTCAGGTGGTTTATATAACTGCAGAAGCATGTTCTAGGACTCCTGACTCCTAGCTGGAATTTTTTAACCACGGGACCCTGCCTCTCATGCAAAGTATGCTCTTTCTTTGCACTTACACCATCCCCTTTGGCAAAAGCACTCGATAGCAACTTGTGTTTTCAACTAGCTAAATGCCAGATTTCATTTAAAGCCAAGGAAAGAGATGGGTGTGGACCTCATCTGTTGAAATAGACGGTGAGCTTATGAAAGAGAACTGAGGAAAGGGGAGCCCTACTCATTCTTCAGATTTCATCATTCAGGTACTCAAAGAAGCCTTCCCTGACTTCTCCAAGGTCAAATTTCTCTACCATAACTCTCCTTAAGAGCATTTATCTTGAAGAGTTGCAATTATATATTTATTTGTGTGAATATTTACTTGGTTAATGATCACCTTGTTACCCTATAGATTCACAGGAGCCCTGGTGGCACAGTGGTTAAGCGCTCGGCTGCTAAACGCAAGGTTCTCAGGTTTCCTCTCCTGGAGAGAAAGATGTGGCAGTTGGCTTCGGTAAAGACTATAGCCTTGTAAACCCTATGGGCCAGTCTGTTCTGCCCTGTAAGCTTGCTAGAGCCAGAATCAACTCGCTAGCATACAAGTTCCTTGAGGATAGGGTCCATGTCAATTTTTCTTTCTCCTTGTATTCCCAGTGCCTAGCATACGTATTATCCTATAATGGTCACTCAAAAAATATTTGTTGAATGAATGCAAGAATGAACAAATGGATGATAAATAAATGTATGAATGAGGCACTATGACAAGCAACCTCTATGTTTAGGCAGATGAAACCCCTATATGATGTGGTCTGAGGGGGGTCATCAAGAGTCCTCACACTCACGCCCACACACTCACACACACTGATCAGAAATCCGCAACAGTCAAGTCAAACGTCTATTTGGTGAGGGCTTTGGGGCATCGAAGGGGGAAAAAGAGATACAGAAGGTGAGTAAGCAGTTTTAAAAAGATGCTTTCAACTCCCTGGCCAGTCCGCGTATGTTTTCCTCTACAAAATGTTTCCAATTACTGTGGCACTCTTGGTATCTGAATTCATCTCCAGTGAATTCCTCTGCAGCTCCTGCCAGACATATGGGATCAATCAGGGCTTCGGCGCTGGTGCGCTTGCTGCGGGAATGTTGACAGCCTGACAGACGCGGGGCTCTGGTGTTCATGGAATCTCCGAGTCTTTTGGCTTGATCCCGAGCGGAGAATGAGAGGGGGAGGAGAGAGATAGAGGCAGAGATAGAGAAAGGAGAGAGGAGAGGCGATTGGAGAGACAAGAGAGAGGAGGCAGAAAGGGAGCGGAGGGAAGCGGGAGATTTTTCTTGACTGCCCCCTTTCCCTCAAACATTTTATAGGCTTCAGGGAGAGAGAGGAGGAGGAAGAGTAGAGAGAGAAGAAAAAAAGCCAAGAGCGAGAGGGGTAGAGAGAGCGCGCCGTTCTCTCCTAAGTCCCGAGCTGCTGGAGGAGTCTGGATTGTGTCCCCAGTGTCAGATGAAAGGGCTCTGAGGCTCGTAGCCGCTGCCCCCGCGCACGCCCATCTCTCTCTGTCCCGGCCGCTGCCAGAGCTCCAGGCGGCCGCTCCGTCTCCAGCGCAATGTGGCCGCGCCTGGCCTTTTGTTGCTGGGGTCTGGCGCTCGTTTCAAGCTGGACGACCTTTCAGCAGATGTCCCCGTCGCGCAATTTCAGCTTCCGCCTCTTCCCCGAGGCCGCGCCAGTGGGCCCAGGGCGGCTGCCCGCGCCGCCCGCGCCAGGCGAGGACGCGACGGAGAGCAAAGTGGAGCGGCTGGGCCAGGCGTTCCGGCGGCGCGTGCGGCGGCTGCGGGAGCTCAGCGAGCGCCTGGAGCTCGTCTTCCTGGTGGACGAGTCGTCCAGTGTGGGCCAAGCCAACTTCCTCAGCGAGCTCAAGTTCGTCCGCAAGCTGTTGTCCGACTTCCCCGTGGTGCCCACGGCCACGCGCGTGGCCATCGTGACCTTCTCGTCCAAGAACAACGTGGTGCCGCGCGTCGATTATATCTCCTCCCGCCGCGCGCATCAGCACAAGTGCGCGCTGCTCAGCCGCGAGATCCCCGCCATCACCTACCGCGGCGGCGGCACCTACACCAAAGGCGCCTTCCAGCAAGCCGCGGTAAGGCGCCCGTCCCTCCCAGGCCCTGGCTCGCACCTCAGGCCCTTTCCACCCACCACTGCCTGCCCCTCTCTGGCTCGGGGTTAAACCTTGGGCAAGGCATAATCTCCCCAAGCCAAGCGTCCCTATCTACAAAAACAGAGTCATACCTACCCGCCTATTGTTGTGGGGGTCCAATGGGATAATGGATTTTAAACGCTTAAATGTCAGAGTCCATAAGTGGTCTGCTTTGAAGAACCTATTAGGAAGGGGTCCTTAAGACTCTATCCACATACATACTTGTAGCAACAAACCGTGTCCAAGCTGGAACAGGTGAGTTTGTTTTACGAAGTGTTTCTAAAGTATGACCTGAATATTTTCCTAATTCCTTTTTACATTATTTTATGCCTGCAGTAGAAGGAGCATGCCCTTCCTGTTTTTACTCTGAGTTCTTAATAAACTTTTTCGCATTGGGAAGTCAGTTTTACATGATGGACTTTTTGAAAATTTAACTCTTTCTGATTGCAAAGTAATACCTATTCAGTAGAAGACCATTTGGAACATATAGGACTAACACAATAGGATGCCAATAAATGACGGTGGAATGGATGAAACGAAAATGGGGGGCAGGGAACCCAACTCTATAATCCCATCGCCCTTAAAAAGCCACTGCTTACATGTTGTTGAACATTTGTCCCGTATGCATATCCCTGAATACTTTTAACCAGATTGGTATCTTGCTGTTTTGTAGTCTACATTTTCATTCATTATATCGTGATTAATATGTTCTACATTAGCTGCGTAGTATTCCATTGTATGCAAGTACAATAATTTATTTGACCAATCACCTATTGTTGAGCACTTAGGTTCTTTATTAACTAAGTTAGTGAGCACAAATATGTGTGGAATCCATTGATAACTTCCTAGGAAGAATTTCGATTAAAGTTTCTGCATTAAAGGATACGAACATTTGTAAACTTCATGATACATATTGTCCAATTCTCTCTTAAAAAACAAACAAGCATAAACAAACCTGTTGCTGCCGAGTCGATTGCAATTCATAGCAACCCTATAGAGGGTTAAATAAATTTACATTCCCCCAGCAGAGTATCAGAGCAGTAAGCTTGCCGCATGCTCACCAATGTTATTTACTATTATTTTTAATTCTCTTTGCCAATTTGATAGATGAATACCAGTTGCTATTGAGTCAACTCCAACTCATCACAACCCCATGTGTGTTAGAGTAGAACTGTGCTTCACAGGGTTTCCAGTGGCTGATTTTTCAGAAGTCGATTGTCAGATCTTTCTCCTGAAGCACCTCTGGATGGACTCAAACCTCCAACCTTTAGGTTAGCAGCCAAGCACGTTAACTGTTTGCACCACCCAGTAACTGTGATAGATGAATACAAGTATCTTTTTTACGATTTTCATTTTTTAAATTTTTTTGAGGATGAACATTTTCCGGTATATCTACTGGGCATGTATGTTTTCCTTTGATGGTTTGTTATTTTGCAATTAGGGTGCATTTTTTTTCTTAATGATTTGCAAAAGCTCTTTACATAGTAAGTATGGTAACTGTTTTTTGCGTATGCTGCAGATGTTTTTCCAGTTCACTTTTACTTCTGTTTATTGAAGTGTTGATAGATAGATGAGTTTAATTTTTATGTACACAAATCTTTCAACCTTTCTCCTTAAGACTCTGTATTTGTTTATATCCTTAGAATGGCCTTCTCATTTCCAAGTCAGAGAAATAGTTTTCCATTTAACAATTTAAGCCATCTGGAACTTATTTTAGGTTAAGAGCTACAGCTGCTAACCGGAAGGGGTGGTAGTTCAAATCCACCAGCTACTCCTTGGAAACCCTATGGGGCAGTTCTACTCTGTCCTGAAGGGTCGCTATGAGTCAGAATAGATTCAAAGGCAACAGGTTTGGTTTGGTTTGGAACTTATTTTGGTGTATGGTGTGATGAAGATGTCTAACTTTATTCTTTAACAAATAGTTAACCAGATGCCCCAATACCATTTGCTGAATAATCATCCATCCTTTTCCAATTTAATTGTATGTGCCTTTCGTTATGGGTATTTACTTTACTTCTGGCTTTCTTTTCCATTCTGTTATCTATTATTTTTGTTTTGCCAAAATGATTTAACTATTGTAACTTTACAATATATTCAAATATCTGGTAGTGTAAATTCTCTCTGTTTTCTCTTACCTATTCTTTCTTGATAATTCTTATACATTTATTGTTTAGCATGAATTTTCTTTTCACATATTCCAAATGAAACCCAGCCAAGATTTTTATTTCAGTATAGAAAATATTGAATTAATTTGAGATTAATGTACATTTTTATAATAATAGGTCTTCCAACTCAAAACTATAGTGTATCCGTTTATACAAGTTCTTTTTATATCCTTCAGTAAAGTTGCAGATTTTTAGAAATTAAGTCCTCCATGTATTTTTCAAATTTAGACTTAAATATATTCTGTTCAATATTATTGTCACCAATGGCATGTTTTTAAGTTAAATTCTAAACAATTATTTTGAGGTATAGAAATACTATTGATTTTTTTAAATATGCCTTTTGTGACTGGATTCTTATCTAAGTATCTTTAAATCCTTTTTATTTCTTGTTTTTAAATATATTTTATTTTACCAGTAATAAAGTTTATTGTAGAAAATAAAATAATAAGAAAAATTTTTTTCCTGTAACTGCATTGTAACATTTTGGTGCATACCCTACTTGACTTTTTTCAGTTGTTTAGGTAATAGATGTGTTTTTGTACATTTACATATATCATGCATAAATAGTGTTTATCAAAAAGAGGATTATACATTCTCTTTTGTTGTCTCACTTTCTATTCCACTATATTTTGCAGTCTTCTTTCCATGATAAGAAATATATTTCTACTTTATTATTTTGTCATGATCACTCAGTGTTCCACTGTAGAATGGGCATTTATTTCATCATGCAATCAACTGTTACTAGATACTTAAGCTATTCTAAACAACGCTGTGTGGCTAAATCTTTGCCCTTATCTCTAATAATCTCCTTAATAAAAATTCTTGAAAGTAGCATTGTTAGATGAAAAAGTATGCATATTTTTTAAGGTCTTTGAGCATGTGCCAGGTTAGTCTGCAGAAAACTGGTACCAACCTGCACTCCCATATGCAGTGCCTGGGTCCATGCAGCTTGGCCAACACTGGCTGTTATTATTTGAACATTTCTTCCCAATTTGTTATTTGGCAAATGGAGTCCCATTTTAAATTGCATTTCATTACTAATAAGGCTGAATATTTTTATCATATTTTATTGGCCATACATAGGCCTTCTTTTTTGAGTAGTCATTCAAATATTTTAGAATTATTATTCATTTTTCATTTGGAGTGATTCTTTTCTTATTGATTTGCAAATGCTCTTTACATATTAATGATTTTAATCCTCAGCTTCGAAGTATGCAGCAGTTTTTTTTTTCTTAGTGCTTCACTTGCCTTTTAATTTTGTTTATGGTGAGAGCATCCTTAATTTTCTTAATCTGTTTTTCTTTTCACTTGTGCTTTTTTCCTCTGCTTATAAAGTCATCAAGCCTTTTGCTTTTAAGAGATTAAATAACTAAGGTTCCTATCTGTTTATTGAAGCAATTGCACCTGTTCAGTTTTGCAAACCCATTTCTCTGTTGGGCCTGGCCTCCATTCCAAGTACTCGTGAGATCCCTATGACTCCTTATTCCTGATGCTACCGCCCATTCCATCAGAGAACAACTCTGCTGCCTCAGGGAAAATCTTACCATATGCCAGCTCCACTGTTTGATTTGGCCAGGCTTGCCTGGGGCCTCTGCATACTGTTGATCCGAAACAGTGAATTGGGTAATGAGTCCAGTACATACTGCTCTCCTAGAGACCTATTCCTGTCTTCAGCTTTCCCCTTCCAAGTACTACATTGTGTCCTGGAAAGTAGAATTACCAACAAAGTTCCCAGTGTCTTTCTTCAGTCTGGATCCATTTATAACCTAAAAAGCACAGATTTCTCAAAAGTTTGTGTTAACTGAACTTCCCGTTGACTTTATTTTTCTTTCCTCATTTTGATTGGGCTATGAGAAGGTGCAGGAGAAGGTCAGCTGGACTCAGTCCCTGTCTAACCTGGTAACCTACATGTCTTTGTTGTAACTTTTCCAAACCTCTGATGAAATTCATAGGCATATTTAAAATACAATATTTAAAGAAAATGAATAGAAGAGGACCAAGATTTAGAAATGACATTAGTGGGTGTTTGAATATGAATTTTTGCATACAGATCAAGCAGGCATGTTTCATCACAAAATTTGTTTGAAAATGGTAAGCTATGTAGTTTGCGTTTTGATATGAAACATACATTCCGTCATGTGTATATAGAATGGTAATGTTTCAACTGATTGTGATCTGGCATTTATGTGGAATTGAAAATCACAGGGAAATTGAGGTTATTAAATACTTTCTCTGGAAAAATTAGTATTTCAAATCTTTTTCATTTGAAACTGAATACCTACACAACTATAAAGCCAAAAACCAAACCCATTGCCAGGAAGTCGATTACAACTCATGGCAACCCCATGAGTTTCAGAGTAGAACTGCACTTCGTGTGGTTTTCAATGCATGTAATCATATGGAAGTAGACTGCCAGGACTTTTTCCCATAGCGTCCCTGGGTAGATTTGAACTGCCAGCCTTTTGCGCCACCTAGGGACCATTGCTGACAGAACTATAAAACCAAAAAAGGACCAAACCCATTGCCATCAAGTGGATTCTGACTCACAGCGACCAAACCCAGGCAGGCAGGCAGATACGTAAAACCACATAGATACACACATCCTGCAAGTGCATAACCCTGCCTCACAATTCAGACTGCTTACTCCTCTTATATAAAATACTGAGATGTAGAATTTCCTTTACCAACATGAATTTGCTGTTATCTTTCAGCATGTGTGATTGGCTAAACAAAAAGAATAATCATATTGCTTCTTTTTTTGATTATTTGGTAGCTGGAATTGCACAACTTGGTGAGAGTATATGTATAGATATTCACTATTAGCATGTATTATTTGAATGGACAGTTTTGCAGTGTAGACATTTTCTCTTCACACACCACCTCCTAGCACTTATCACAGAGTGCAAAGAATAAGCAATAAATTCTGTAGCTAGTACAGATCCTTTCAGAGACATAATCGATAGCATGGGAAAAAGATTTAGCACCTTGGACTTAATTACATAAAAACTTTTTCCGGAATTAACAGAAAGCTCTTCAGCTTTTCCTTTCCAGTAAATGATTGTCTCACAGTGATCTTTCTTCTGGGTTTTTCTCCCATCATGTATTTATGAATTACCTTTCCTGAACTGCACCTTTTGTGTTGACCCCATTACGAATGCAAGACTCTCTGTCTCCTAAGCATTTTTTTTTTTTTTCAAAATAAAGATCATAGCCCCTCATTCCCACTTTGCTTTTGCTAAGTATGTATCTGTTAAACAAACATAGCAAGAAGCTTCCTTTGGAAAAAAAACAAATTCTGCTTTCTTCATTGTTCCGGAGTTCCAGATATACGATCCTCTGGTGGGGAATGTGCTGTCTCACCAAAAATATGAGCTTTAGACGGTCAGAAGAGTGGGACTAGATAGGCAGAAGCTCTTCCTAGCTTCAAGGAGAGATGTATCGTCAGTTATATGTGTCTACACTGATGCACAGTCACGCATTTCCCTCCAGAGTAATCTCTCTCAACCTCTTTGGAAGAAAATATCGGCATTTACCTTTTCTAATAAAACCTGAAGATGTGTGAGATGGTATTCGATTAAAACCCTGGCAGATAAAATTAGGACCATTTTCTTCTCCTTTTATACAATAGACTGATATAATCTTTGTCAGTTTGGCAGGGGTCTTTCTGGTGGTGCAAGTGCTGAAGCAGTAAGGAAAGTTTGAACTTGCCTTTCTTACAGGAATGGCGGGGGGAAGGGAGGGGCGCGACTCCAAAACCTGCGATGCGTTCATTTGTTCTAAGCTCAGAGCATTATTTTGATGTCCAGAATTGCTCTGTAGCAGAAACTAAGTTCTTTTTTGTTGCAGACTCGGGAAGTATTCTGTTTTATTATGTTTCTTGACTTTTAACTGTTTAACTTCTTAAACTTTTAAACAATTCTCATATTGCCTTTAGTCTTTTACAGGAATCTCTTTTGGAATCCCATCAGAACTTTAGCAGTATAAATGGAATGAATGAATGAATGATTAATTAATGAATCAATTTTCAGTGCATAGAAAAATCCAGATCTCACGTGTGTTTCCCAGGCGAAAAGTGGCACTAAAATTCTTAATTTGAAAAGAGAGAGCAGATAATTCTCAAATGTTTTTATCAAATTTCTTCTTAATCTAGCACTTGCACATATTTTATTTATGAGTTTTGTTAATCTCAACATACGGACACTGTGGTCCCTAGTAAGAATGTACACCTACTGTTGCTGTTGGCTGCTGACATTATGTCTGGTTGAAATGCGTCTTGAGAGTGCTTGACAAAAGACTGAATGCTTAGAGAGAGGACAAATTCTGTTCTGTCTTACTTCACTGCCCTTGTCAAAGGGTAAGAAAGCTCTCCCTAAATGTCCTAGTGATACAGTGTACTCAGAGGAGAATTTTTCTTAACAATGGTCATGAAGTAGAGTTATTAAATGTATTCATTCTTGAGTAGATTATACCTTTAATTTGTAAAGTGCTTTGTAATTATAAGAGACTTCCATATTCTGATTGTTGTTTCAGTTTTATAGAAAAGGTAAGAGACGCCTGGGTGGTGCATACAGTAAATGCGCTCAGCCGCTAACTAAAATATTGGAGGTTCATGTCCATCCAGAGGTGCCTTGGAAGAAAAGCCTGCTGATATGCTCCAAAAAATCAGCCATTGAAGACCCTATAGAACAGTTCTACTCTGACACACATGAGGTCACCATGAGTCAGAATCCACTCTGAGGCAACTGATTTTTAGCAGGAAAGGTTAGGTAACTAAACACTAATCACAAAGTTAAGTAAATGCCAAAACGAGTCAAATCTAGTCTTTTGACTTGTCATCTGATCTCCCCCAACACACGCACCACCACCCACTGTCCCTGCCTACTTTTTACTATATTACCTCTGTGTGTTGAGCTACATCAAAATCTAGGGAGAAGTAGAGCATTCCATTTCCAGGGCTGTAAAAGCGTTGCATAAGCTGTAAAGCTAGACAGTCTAACCCAGAGAGAACATAAGGGCTTTGGGCCATATTCAACCCACAGGTGCGTTTTAAATGGCCCTCAATCTATTTTTTAAATTTGAGCAGATATTTTAAAATCAGGAGAAAGCATGTTTAAAAAAATCTGTTTTTTGGGGGGGCTTACTCTTGAAAAACTAAAATACGTGCAATTCTAGGTGTGCATTCTCTCAGGTCATCAGAGTCCCTTCCTGGCATCTGTTGCAATTTCATGTTGTGGTCCTGGATTGCTGTTCCATGGCCCATGATGGTGTTGCCCCTTCTAGTTTGTCTTCTGAGCTTCTTTTTTTTTAACCCAGTAAATTAGTTAGGAGGAAGTTTGGCTGCATGTAACAGAAAAATGTAACACTGGCTTAATTAAACCTGATAAACATTTATTTCTCTCTCACATACGTTAATTCTTGAATTGACAATCTAATATGGCAGCTTTATGATGTCATCACGAATCCAGAGTCCTTTCTTTCTGCTCTCTGTACCATCCCTTTCCGGTCACCTCATGATCTAAGATGGCTGTTGGAGTTCCTACCATCAGGGGATCATTCCAGGCCTCAGGAGGTAGAAATGGGCAAAGACAGTCACATTCCCTTTAAGGAGACTTTGTGGAGAGTCACATGATACTTCTATGTAGATTTCATTGGGGAAAAACTTGAGCTCATGCTCACCCTTAGTTTCATGGAGCTCTGTTGCTGAGGAGGAAGGAGAAGATGAACGCTGAGGGGGCATCACGCAGCCTTTGCCATACTAGTGTATCGGAAACACCATGTGTCTAACCAGAGAAACGACTGAAAATCCCAATTTCACCATTTCTTCCTGGCCTGGCCCAGCTCAAAATAGAAGAGTCAGGTCTTGCCTAACTAAAAAGTACCTTATTCCTTGTTAGAGTCTACTTCCTTTGGTAAAAACTATCAAAGTTCCAGAGCAGCCATTTAAATTTTAGAAGCAGCAACTTCTTATGTTCGTTTCCCAGAAGGCAGAAACTACTAAATAATATGGCATTCACTCACAAATAACAGATTAAACTGAGAGTGACAGGGAAAATGATAGTTAAATTTGCCTACTACAACAGAAAATTCACAGATTATTGTTAATTTGGTAAATGCAAATTAGTATTTCTTAGGAAAACATGGTTCTTTGGCTTTTCTAGAGGAAGATGTCAGGTTAAGAGGTCCCTGCATTAAAAAGGAACTTGCTGTTATGTATTGTGGCTGCCTTTCTCCTAGATTTTCAGACTGTTCTCCAGATGTCCCCAGGCTATATGAAGAATGGGTTTCTGGCACAGAGTCTGCTTACATATAGTAACCTGGTCTGGTTTGGAGGGCAAATTCAGACAGGACAAAACTCTGTGAGATTGTTGTATTCGTGAATGTTGTTAAAGTGCTTCGTAGGAAATGAATGATGGCAGTCTGTAAATGACATCTGAAAAACGTTGTTGTTGTATGTGCTGTCGAGGCGATTCCAACTCATAGTGACCCTATAGGACAAAGTCGAACTGCCCCCTAGGGTTTCCAAGGAGCGCCTGCTGGATTCAAACTGCCAACCTTTTGGTTAGCAGCCTGAGCTCTTAACCACTGTGCTACCAGGGCTCTGGAAAAAAAAATTAGTAGGTGCATTGCTTTATCAATGGTCATAAAAATTTTTAAGTATTAATCTTTTTTGCTATCTCTCCTTGTCATGGGGTCATTCAAGAAGTCGATGCTTTATTTATGTAAAGAGTTAAGCAATAAATTTTTTCAAATTCAGAGTGTATGTATTTTTTATAGCAGCAGAAATGTGAAAGCTATAAATGTGAGGATAGATTCTAATGATTATATTTGTTGAAATAGTGATAGCTAACTTGTTTCATGTGAATAGATGTAATTTGAAATTAAGGAAAAAATAAGTTCCTACAAGGTTCATATAGAGAAATATTTTAAAGGAAAGTTCTTAGGAAGACTTATTACATGATTAAATCATTTATCAAGTAAGCTTAGTAATAAAAAGTTGGAAAACTCTTCCAGCTATAAGTTACTGCTAACGGAGCCCTGATGCTGCAGTGGTTAAAGTTACTGCTAGATTATATAAAATATATTTTGAGATACATGAATTCAACTCACTGTTTTCTTAATTCCTGCCGAAACACTTCTAATAGTCTCAGATGTTTAGTGCCCATCCTGCGGTACCTGGTTATAGACTATCTTGTTCACTAATGCAAAATGTAATTTTTTTTTTAAATTTCAAAGATAGTGTTTAGAATGTATACTGTATGTGGCTAAAATACATACATTTCTATTTTTCTCTGATATGAACTCCCTCAAAATTTCACTGTTTCCACCTGTAAACTCCTGTGAATCTGTATTTAATCTTACTTAATCAAAGTAAGAAGCCCTTCCCTTGGCCAAGGTAGACCTTCTACCAAGCCTTTCCCCTTCTTTCTTGCATCTTAAAATCTTGCTGTTAATAGGCTCTTTTCTCTTACCGTAGATCACTCTCAAAACAAGTCCATATACTTAAAAAATTGGTAGCATGTTTCCAGAGCAATATGGTAAATTATGAGTATGTTTCCAGAGCCTTGAAAGTATACATAAATCTTAAACTGCGTAATTACAAATCAAGGAGTCTCTTATTAGAAAATAATCTGAGATACACACAAAGATCTCTGTAGAGGGATTTTCATCTCAACATTACTTGAAATAGGACAAGTGAGAAACAATATGGCTGTGATTTGGGAGGGCCCAATAAATCACACCTTTCTTCACCTCCTCTGAGTTCTAAATCTGTTGAGTTATAATGCAGGAGAGCAGGCAGATGGAGAATCAAGCATCTCCCTTATCTCCTCATAATGAAGAACGTGGCTTAGGTGCTCAGCTTTCTAATACTGAATCTCCGAATTAGACAGACTTGCCTCCCCAGGCACAGGCAGTGCTGGGCAACTGAAGGCCACCCACTTGGAGCCTACCTCTGTGAAGCTTAGACCACCTCCCTTTGGGCAGCCAGTGGCCAAAGAGAAAGGGAGGGGGAAGATATGAGGAGGCATCTCCTCCTAAGGGGAGGAGTGAGAAATGGGGGCATAGGAGGGGCCACAAGGATAACTCTGATGGGTGACACTCCACATAAAAGCTAGAGGCAGCAACCACAGAGTTACAACTCAAGAAGAGTTTAATAAAATAATGACGTATCCATATTGAAATGTATTGTCAATAAAAAAATTTTTTTTTCTAATTTTTATTATGGTGAAATATATATATAACAAAACGTTTACTATTTCAACCATTTTTATGTGTAAAATTCAGTGACATGAATTATGTTTACCAGACTATTTAATGACGTAGTGAATTGTCCAAATATCAAATGGGTGGTAAATCGGTATATAAAACTGTGTGTGTGTACCATCAATATATAAAACTGTATATAATTCCAACTTCATAAAATACATGTATTCAAAAAAAAAAAAAAAAGAAAACTGGAAGAAAATTTCCAAAATCTTAACAGTAGTTATCTACAGGTAATATATTTACTTTTAAAAATATATGCATTTCTTCTGCATTGCAAAAATTAGTTAAAATGAACATGTATTACTTTTTAGGAAGTGAAATGTCATTGTCTGTTCGGGGGAAGGTGATCGAACACATACCTTTGGGGCATCCTGTAGGCATAGCCCGAAGTGGTTGGTCTCAAGTATAAAAACCCTTTTAAATCCTAGCTTTTATCCTAAATAGTCACAAGAAGTTTGCATTCTACTCCACAGTATAGCTCTGTTTTAAAAAATAAAATAATACTTTAGTTCATCATCCCGAAATGGAAGTGAAACAGTTCCAGCCTTTGTGTGTGTGTGTGTGTGTGTGTGTGTGTGTGTGTGTGTTGAATGGCAAGTGCTGTCAGGTTCTGGTAATTGTGCTTGGTTGTGCTGCACAGTACTGGCCGTCTGCACCCCATTCCTCACTCCAGCTGGTCCTCTCCTCGCTCCTAATGTCGCATTGGGTTTTGAGAATCCAGACTCACATATAACTTTACATAGAGACAAAAGCAGTTTTCACTGCTCGGCAAGCTATGTGTGGGTGCTCGCTGAGGAGAGGAGTGCGGACACTAGGAGGTTGCTTGGTGCGGGGTGTTGAGGCTGCAGATGGTGGAGATAACTGCCTTCATCACCTTGCTGAGAGGTCACGTGGCTTCCTTTGGCTTGTCACACAGGGAGAGGGACGCGCACCGCTGCTCTGTCAGTCTCTTACTCTCACTGGTAAAGAACATTTTGAGCGAAGAAAGATGTTTTCTAGCATTCTACTTTCATCACAAGTAAATGAAACAGGTACCTCAAGGGACCCACTTCCCAGAATTAATTCTCCTTCTCTAGTTCTCCAGCTTCTTTTTTTTTTAAAATTGTGCTTTAAGTGAAAGCATACAATTCAAGTTAGTCTCTCATACAAACATACATGCACGCTATTAGGTGACCCTAGTTGCTTTCCCCACACTGTGACAGCACACTCCTCCTCTCCACCTCGGATTTCTCGTGTCCTTTTCTTCCGTCTCATCTTGTTACCACAGTAACGTGGATTAGAGCTGCCTGCCGCAATAGCCAATTCGGAGACGGGCGAGGTAAGCAGCAAGAGTTTTGTTTTATATTGATATATAGGAGACAGGGGGGAATAGATTCCTCTAAAAACCCATCTTCCCTACTACAGATCGGCTGAAGGCTTTATAGGGACAGGATTATGGGCCTTAGAAGTTTGTGTTAGTTTCCCCTTGAGGTGGTCACATCCCAGATGAGTTAATCTTCTACTGATATTCTTGGAGGTTATCTGGCGACATCCTGGTTTTCTTGTCTCAAGATGGGTGCTTTGTTCGGTTTTTCATTCCTAGATCGTTATCACTTGTTTTCCACCCTCCAAGGAGGAACACTGGTTAATCTTAAACTATTTGTATAGACTGGAACGGGAGGGAAAAACAAGATCATGAGACAATGCAGGCGTTAGCAATGGGGAGTAATAATAGTGAGCTGGACCTATGCAGCCTCTTCCAACCTCACCTCCAGACAGGAGCTGCCCGTTTAGTCTCATATATCTGCTTGAGCTAAGAAGCACACTCTTCACAAGTATCATTTTATGTCTTATAGTCCAGTCTAATCTTTGTCTGAAGAGTTGGCTTCAAGAATGGTTTTAGTTGTGGGCCATGTCCGGGGGCCATGACTTCCGGTGTCCCTCCAGTCTCAGTCAGACCATTAAGTCTGGTCTTTTTACTAGAATTTGAGTTCCACACCCTACTTTTCTCCTGCTTTGTTAGGGACTCTCTGTTGTGTTTCCCGTCAGGGTGGGCATTGGCTGTAGCTGGGCACAATCCAGTTCTTTTGGTCTCAGGCTGATGGAGTCTCTGGTTTATGTGGCCTTTCTGTCTCTTGGACTAATATTTTCCTTGTGTCTTTGGTGTTCTTCATTCTCCTTTGTGTTGAGGTCCCCTACTATTATTGTGGAGCTGTCTATCTCTCTTTTCAGTGCTGTTAGAGTTTTTTTAATATATTTTGGAGCCCTATCCTTGGGTGTGTAAATACTTATGGTTATGTCCTCATGGTGCATTGACCTTTTAATCATTATATAGTGTCCTTCCTTATCCTTTGTGGTGGATTTTACTTTAAAGTCTATTTTATCAGAGATTAATATTGCCACTCCTGCTCTTTTTTGAGTATAGTTTGCTTAATATATTTTTTTCCATCCTTTGAGTTTTAGTTTGTTTTTGTCTTTAAGTCTAAGGTGTGTCTCTTGTAGGCAGTGTATAGACGTATTGTGTTTTTTAATTCATTCTGCCACTCTCTGTCTCTTTATTGGTGCATTTAGTCTTTTTACATTCAGTGTAATTATTGATAGGTATGAGTTTAGTGCTGTCATTTTGATGTCTTTTTTTTTTTTTTTTTTTTTTGTGGTGTTGACAGTTTCTTTGTTCCACTTAATTTTCTGTGCTGAGTCGTTTTTCTTTATGTATTTTCTTTTCACCTTTTTCATTGTTGTTGAGTTTGTATTTGCTGAGTCTTTATATTTTTCTTGTTTTTTATTTTGATGTGTAGGATTGTTCACTTCCTTTGTGGTTACCTTAATCTTTACCTCTATTTTTCTAAGTTTAAACCTATCTTTTATTTCTTTATATCGCCTTGACTTCTTCTCCATATGAAAGATCTGTGACTACACTTGTTAGTCCCTCTTTTTGTTTTAATGTTGTCATCTTTTACATATTGACATCTCTGTTTCCCTATTTTCAGTGTTTTAGCTTTGGTTTATTTTTGTGACTTCCCTATCTGGGTTGATATCTGGTTGCTCTGTCCTGTGTTGTAGTCTTGGGTTGTTATCTGATGTTATTGATTTTCTAACTGGAGGACTCCCTTTAGTATTTCTTGTAATTTTGGTTTGGTTTTTGCAAATTCTCTAAACTTCTGTTGATCTGGAAATGCCCTAATTTCACCATCATATTTGAGAGACAGTTTTGCCAGATATGTAATTCTTGGCTGGCAATTTTTTTCCTTCAGGGCTTTATGTATGTCATCCCATCGCCCTCTTGCCTGCATGGTTTCTCCTGAGTAGTCTGAGCTTATTCTTTTTGACTCTCCTTTGTAGATGACTTTTCGTTTATCCTTAGCCACTCTTAAAATTCTCTCTTTATCTTTGGCTTTGGCAAGTTTGATTATAATATGTCTTGGTGATGTGCTTTTGGGATCTACGTTATGTGGGGTTCAATGAGCATCTTGGGTAGATATCTTCTCATCTTTCATGATATCAAGGAAGTTTCCTGCCAACAAATCTTCAACAATTCTGTCTGTATTTTCTGTTATCCCACCCTGTTCTGGTACTCTAGTCACGCAAAGATTATTCCTCTTGATAGAGTCCCACATAATTCTTAGGGTTTCTTCATTTTTTTTTTTTTAATGTTTTTTATGTGATTTTTTCTCAAATAAGTTGGTGTCAAGTGCTTTATCTTCAGTCTCACTAATTCTGACGTCTGTTGCCTCAATTCTGCTCCTTTGACTTTCTGTTGAGTTGTATAATTCTGAAATTTTATTGTTAATCTTCTGGATTTCTGTTTGCGCTCTATGGATTCTTGTAGCCTGTTAAATTTATCGTTATGCTCTTCTCTAATCTTCTTAAGTTCCTGTATTGCTTCGTCTGTGTGTTCCTCAGCTTGTTCTACATTTTGACCGATCTCCTTCCTGATCTCTTAAAGAGTTCTGTATATTAATCTTTTGTATTCTTCCTCCAGTAATTCCAAGAAGTTCTCTTCCTCCAGAAGATTTCTTGATTCTTTGTTTTGGGAGCTTACGGAAGCCATCATGGTGTGCCTCTTTAGGTGATTTGATATTGACTATTGTCTCTGAGCTGTCAATAAGCTGTTATATTTATTTATTTTATATTTGTTTACTATGTCCTAGCTTCTTGTTTTGTTTTGATATGGCCCAATAGGCTGCTTGTGTGAGCTAGTTTGATTATCGGCACCTTTGAAGCTCTAACATCCTGTCACCAGGTGGTTCGGTCTGTTATTAGTTATGTGAGTCCAGGAGTCCTTTTACTTTTCTTGTATGGATTCAGCTCAGGTGTCCAGGTAGTCGGTCACCAAGTGTGTGGCTCAGGCTCTCACCTATAGCCCTAGATGGACAGGGGTGATTGGTGTAGGTGTAGGTATCTGGCTGCAGTAGGGGGTCATGTGCTGAGCAAGGCAGGGGGCTGACAGCTGCCACTGAGTGTCTGGGAAGAAAGTGTGTCCCTGTTCCCTAGAATACATAGGTGGGTGGGTTTTGCAGCTGGACTATGGGCACCCAGTGCTGTTGGCTATAAGAACTGGGAGGCACCACTTATTCTTGGACCCCTGTTGCAGGTGGCTAGGTGGCATGGGTGGAGCCACCAGTCCTCAGGCCCCTGATGTGGGTAGGTGAGGGCCCTGCTTAATGGGCAGAGCGATGTCAAATATCACGAATCTGCCACTCCACCATATAGCTGATACAACTGAAGTTAGGCTTCAGGTATATATCCTGTTGTACTGTGGTAATGAGGGCCTATGCTGTTGAAATGGGCCCACACAGTTCTATGCAGGGGTGGAAGGTATTCAAAGTCTGTGGACCCCTTGTACTTGTGCCTAGGCAAAGGAGCTGTGCCTACCTTGAGTTCCTAGCCTAGGGGAGCTGGCAGATTATTTTCTCCTGTATGTTAATTTGTTCCCTCTCCAAGTTGGGGAGAATGGCTCAGGGCACGTGATGGGTCCTGCTTCTGGCCCAGGGTACTCGGCAATCACTGAAGCCAGCCCGGGACCCGGTGCTGAGCAGGGAGGGTGCAGGTAAATGGAAGAGATTTTTTTCCTAAAGGTGGTATTTTTTATCTGTGTGGTAGGTTAGATGCATGTACTTATCTTTTTCTGATTGAGCACTGCTTTTCACTGGTTCTGGAGGCTTGAGCTGATTCTTTAATGCTCGATCTCTCCCAGTGTGGAAAACGCTTCCCAAGCGCCACTGCTTGCCTCACCACGCACACCAGCTGATCCTGCCTGAAGGATTCCAGTTCCCCCTGGGTCAGGTCTGACAACTCCTCACTGCTTCTGAACTGTTTCTCCCTTCCCCTGCCACTCAGTCTGATTCCTCAGCTTTGCCTTTGTTGTTCAGGGCTACTAGATTGTCACATAGAATCTATTCACTTGTTTTTTCAGGTCTTTGTTGTAAGAGAGACCACAGGAAGCATCTGACTACTCTGCCGTCTTGGCCCTGCCTCTCTCCAGCTTCATTTTTATTGTGATTTTTGTGCTATGCAGTGAAAGACATTCTGGCTGTCTGCTGTTGTTGATGGAGAGAGTTCCAGTGCATTTGAGTGTGTTGTTTGACAGTGTGTTTTGATATCGGCATCTTTTTCAACCTGGCTCACTCATTTTGACTTATGCCAACTTAGTCATATCTGTAGGATAAGGCTTCCTCAATTTTAGTCCTACTTTATGATGTTTACCTTTCTGGATGAATCTGAAATTGACTTCGAAAAAAATGAAGCAATTTTTATTTGCTTATTTGTGTTTTTTCATAGTACTGTTTCTAGCCAAGATTTCTTTCTTTTTAGTCACATTTTCCTTCAGAATATACATACTTGGCTTTTAAATGTTGCTCTAAAAGGGATGATTTCAAGCAGTTATAGTCTTTGATTTTTCCAACAATGATACCAATGTTTAGGCTATTTTTACCTGTTGTTAGCTGCTGTCAAGTTGACCACCAACTCATGGCGACCCCATGTATTACAGAGTAGAACTGCTCCATAGGGTTTTCTCGGCTGTAATCTTTATGGAAGCAGTTCACCAAGACTTTCCTTCTGCAGAGCCACTGGGTGGGTTCCAACCACCAACCTTTAGGTTAGTGGCGGATCGCAGATTGCTTGCACCACATAGGCTCCAATAGTAGTAAAAACCAATATTTGAAATAAGCCTCTGCAGCAGGACGTTATATGGGCCTTTCTGTGTTGCCACAGATTTGTCCAGGGCCGATGGCCCAAACTAAAGAGCACTAAGTATTCCACATTTTAAAGAGAGCCACCAGCAATTAAGATGATATATTCCCTCAGAGTTCACCAATACTCTACAGTACAGGCCCTACAAAATCAATCACTCCCACCCAGCACCCTATGCTAGTTTATACAAGCAGAGAACTGGGGACCAGGGGAGAAACAGAGACAGAAGAACAGAGAAGGCATTGGGATATTTGCCTTTTGGGGAGCACAGTGTTCATACTGAAAGGCCCAGCTCTTCTCTCCCTCTCGTTTGGTTCTTTCCTCTTCTAGAAGCTAAGCCAAGTGGAGACCAGCATTCTATATACTAGCTGGAAATTTACTTGGGCCAAAGCGTTGATTTGCCCATGTACCTATTTAATGGGAAAGAAGCCAGCTAAAGACATGGCCGATGTCTCAGCTTGGGTTCTGCCAGAAACAGAACCTGAGATGAGGATTCAAGTGCACATAGTTTATTTGGAAGGTGATCTTAGTAAACATCGATAGGAGAGTGCGGACATGAGACAAGAAAGGGAAGGCAGCCAGCAACAATGACAAAAACCATTGCTGTTGAATCACTTCCAATTCATGGCAAACCCGTGTGTTACAGAGTAGAACTGCTCCATAGGTTTTTTTTTTTTTAAATAATACTGTGTTTTTGGTGAAGGTTTACGCAGCAATTTAGATTCCCATTCAACAATTTCTACACAAATTGTTCAGTGACATTGGTTACATTCTTCACAGTGTGTGAGCATTCTCATTTCTATTTTAGTTGTTATGTTTCTGTTAATCTAGCTTCCCTGCCCCCTTACATTCTCATCTTTGCTTTAAAATAATTGTTGACCATTTGGTCACATATAGGTGATTTTTTAAAGGAGCACAGTACTTGCAGGTAATATTCATTGTTTTGTGAGTGAATATGTTAATGACTTACAGGGTGTCCTCAGGGCTAAGTTTTGGTTCAAGGTTTGAAGAGTATCTCAAGGCAATAGTTTTGAGGAGTCCTGCAGTCTCAACTAGCCCAGTAAGTCTGATTTTTTTTTTTTCTTTTTCTTTTTTAGAAATTTGAGGTTCTGTTCCTCATTTTTCTCCTATTCTATCAGGGTCTATCTGTTGTGGCCCTGATTAGACCAGTTGTTAGTGGTGACCAGGCACCATCCAGTTTTTCTGGTCTCAGGATAGATGAGGCCATTTCAGAGGGTTTTCATGGCTGTGACTTTTCAAAGGCAGATTTCCAGGCCTTTCTTCTGTGACCCTGTTGGTGGATATGAATCACCAGCCTTTTGGTTAGCTTAACCATCTGCATAACCCAGAAACTTCTATAGCAAAACCTTAGAGTTCATGGAAGACAAATTTTTAGTATACAGGTAGTCTCCGACTTACGACAAATTTGAGTTACGACAAATCACAGTTACATGACCATCTTTTTTTTTTTTTTTTTGGTATATCTTATCATTAATAATATGTACTACATAGAATATTGCAGCATTTAATCTGCTGATGTTATCATTCTCAAAAGTGAAGTTTCCAGCCCCCAAAGACAAAGACTGAATTTATAAAGTTATTGATAATAAAAGGCAGTAATAACAAAAACTAAAAAAAATGAAGTATTTCACTTACGTCAGAACCAACATGATGGAGTAGTCATTGGAACAGAGCCTGTTGTAAGTCAGGGACTACCTGTATTTTAACTTTAGCATAGCCGGATAGTATTGTATTTCTCTGGTTTCTTTTCTATTATACATAAATAAAATGAGGACAATTAAGACTTCTTCTCAAAGACATATTTAGCGGATACTTGCCTTTTTAAAGAATGTTGTTGTTGTTAGGTACCACTGAGTTGGTTCTGACTCATAGTAACCCTATGTACAACAGAACAAAACACTGCCCAGCCTGTGCCATCCTCCTGATCGTTGTTATGCTTGAGCCCATTGTTGCAGCTACTGTGTCAGTCCATCTTGTTGATGGTCTTCCTCTTTTTTGCTGACCCTCTACTTTACCAAGCATGATGTCCTTCTCTAGGGACTGGGACAAAATTTCACCATCCTTGCTTCTAAGGAGCGTTCTGGCTGTGCATCTCCCAAGATAGATTTGTTCATTCTTTTGGCAGTCCGTAATATATTCAATATTCTTTGCCAACACTGTAAATCAAAGGCGTCAATTCTTCTAGGGTCTTCCTTACTCATTTTCCAGCTTTCACATGCATAAGAGGTGATTGAAAACACGATGGCCTGGATCCAGCACACCTTAATCCTTAAAGTGACATCTTTGCTTTTTAACTCTTTAAAGAGATCTTTTGCCACAGCTTTGCCCAATGCAATGTATTATCAGATTTCTTGACTGCTTCTTCCATGGGTGTTGATTGTGGATCCAAGTAAAATAAAATCCTTGACAACTTCAATCTTTTCTTCGTTTATCCTGATGTTGCTTATTGGTCCAGTTGTGAGGATTTTTGTTTTCTTTATGTTGAGATGTAATCCACACTGAAGGCTGTGGTCTTGGTCTTCATCAGTAAGTGCTTCAAATCCTCTTCACTTTCAGCAAGCACGGTTGTGATATCTGCATAACACAGGCTGTTAATGAGTCTTCCTCCAATCCTGATGCCCAGTTCTTCTTCATATAGTCCAGTTTCTTGGATTATTTGCTCAGCATACAGATTGAATAGGTATGGTGAAAGATTACAACCCTGACACACACCTTTCTTGACTTTAAACCACGCAGTATCCCCTTGTTCTGTTCGAATGACTGCCTCTTGATCTATGTACAGATTCCTCTTGAGCACAATTAAGTGTTCTGGAATTCCCATTCTTCGAAATGTTATCTATAATTTGTCATGATCCACACAACCAAATGCCTTCGCATAGTCAGTAAAACACATGTAGACATCTTTCTGGTATTCTCTGCTTTCAGCCAGGATCCATCTGACATCAGCAATGATATCCCTGGTTCCATGTCCTCTTCTGAATCTGGCTTGAATTTCTGGCAGTTCCCTGTTGATGTACTGCTGCAACTGCTTTTAAATGATCTTCGGCAAAATTTTACTTGCCTGTGATATTAATGATATTGTTCCATAATTTCTGCATTTGGTTGGATCACCTTTTGAAGAATAGATTGTATTAATTTTAGCAAATCACTCTCCAGACCATTTTCCCATGGAAGCAATAAAAGTGTTGAGCAGTATCTCAGAAAGATGTGAATCGCTAGTTTTTCCCCTCAGATCTGGTCAAGGAAGCATACCCCACAGCACCTCTGGAGAGAACCACTATCCGGTGAGCTTAGACAGGATCTGCAGGCATCTCAGCTACCTCCCACTTCTTATCATGAGGTTTTGAGTTCATGTCCCCTCTCCATGTCACTGTCAGCACTGCCCTTGAACCACTCCTGTGTCATCCTCATTTGACAGGACAGGTTCAAGTATTTTTCTGCTTCATTGCCCCAGGCATTGCTATCTCCTTCTAGCCGTGGGTGGAGTGGTATGGTCAGCGGTTAGAGTCACATTTTCCCTAATCCCCTCTTCTATCTTGTCAGCCTCCACCAGCATGATTTCTGATTTTCATTCACAGCTCGGAATGAAATGTTGGTTGTATTGTATCTAATTGGTTTATCTGCTTGACAGACATATTATAGCAATGTGCTAAAAGTTCATTTTACAAATAATGATAAATGGTAATGAGTGATTACCACTTGTCAGGGAACACACTAAGCACTTCCCGTGTATGAATTAATTTAATCCTCACAACAGCAAACCTCCTCAGTTAGGTTACTGTAATTATCTCCAAAGTGGAGATGGGAAAACTGAGGCACAGACAATGTGAGCTACTTGACCAAGGTTACACTGCCGGGAAGTCAAGGAACTAGGATTCAAATTTAGGCAGTCTGGGCTAAAGTCTCAATTCTTAATCACCATGCAATGTTGCCTTTACACTATTTTGTCAGGACATCTAGTAGAGATAAGACCCACTGATAAATGTTCACCTATGGCATTTATTGCTAAGACTGAGACAGAGAGGGCATAGACTCAGTCAGGTATATTGACAAGCAGAAGGCAGACAGGGGAGCAGACACAGGGCTAAGAGGAGTGAGCATTTGGAGACTACCATTTGAGTGGAAACTCTCTAAAGAGCCTGGTAATCCCAGCTGATCACCTTTATCCACTTCCTACCCTAAACCAAGAAAACCAAACCCATTGCCATTGACTTGATTCTGGTGGTGCAGTGGTTAAGTGCTTGACTGCTGACTGAAAGGTCGGCATTTTTAGCCCACCAGCCTCTTCAAGGGAAAAAGATGTGGCAGTCTGCGTCCATAAAGATTACAGCCTTGGAAACCCTATAGAGCAGTTCTACTCTGCACTATAGGGTCACTATGAGTCGGAATTGACTTGATGGCAATGCTGTTTCCTCCCAGCCTACTTCTATTCAGTCCTGGGAATTGCTTTTCAGATGCCATTTTCATACAATACAACTATGTGGCGACAAGCATCTCCCATCCAAGGTACCTTAACAGATATCTCTACGAATCATTGCAGAGACCAAACCACCAGGAAGTGAGAGATCGTATCTTCCAGTTGCAACATATCTGCCTCTGTCCCTTTCATTGATCTTATTTCCTGTATTATTAGGTTCCTTTAATCAAAGATTAACACTCAACCTCACACCCTTTATTAAAATATTAATGTGACTCAAGCGAAATCAGCTTTTCTAGTCTTAGATGCATCTAGTCCGTCTACAAACTATCATGCAGCATAAACTGAAGTTTGTAAATTTATATGCCAAACCTCAGTATAAAACTTGGTCTCCAACTAAGTCTAGTTGATCCTGATCCAGGAATACTTGCTGTTCCCTTGCGTCATGATATTTCTGTTTTTTCATATGCCATCCCATTTCACAGAAGAAAAAAAAACTCCCTTTTGACTGTTTTAGTAGTTTCTTCAGGTAAAAAAACCTTGCTTTAGCAATCAGCTCCATGACCATCAATGCTTAGAAAAATCTTTCTTAGAGTACGTTAGGTAATTAACATATATAGATATGTAGAGACAGAGCTATATAGAACTTGGCTTCTAACCAAAAGATCGGCAGTTCAAATCTACCAGCTGCTCCTTGGAGTCCTAATGGGGCAGTTCTCCTCTGTCCTGTAGGGTCGCTATGAGTCAGAATCGACTCAAAGGCAATGAGTTTGGTTTTATATATATATATATATGTTTATATACATTGTGTGTATATATAAACACACACAAACATACATGCTTTCATTGATATATGCCATGCATTTATGGGACACCGTCACTGTTCTAAGTGCAAGCATATAGTTAAATTAGGAGAATTGTTTAATCCACTGGAGGCAATATTTTACTCAAAGTCATTTTAACAGTCTACACCTTTGAATGATGAGACATGTAAATATTACTGCAATCATAGAGTAATAATTTAAGTACCTCATACGTATGATAAATCTTCTGATCTATACGTAAAACTCAATCCAAAATCAGTCTTTTTAAATTTAATTTCAGCTTTTATAAGATATGTAACACAAATTCACTTGCTCCATAATAGCTAATTGATGTTTTTGTAAAAAAAGACAAAAACAAAAGTAACTTCTGAATGTCATTTATTTGGAATGCTAATAACTTTAATTTGACTTCACAAATTAACTGTCCTTTTTTTGGATAAATTTAGGATATTTAAAACAAATAATACACAACAAATTCGTGAACTTGATATCTCCTCTCAACCTCAAGCCCTTTGAATTTCCTATGTCTCAGTAGATTTCATTTGAAATATATCTGGCTTTTCCAAAGACTTCACAGCTGGGTTGTTGGTGAAGCCCAAATATTTGCAAAATAATGGTTAGATTCTCTGTGTCTTTCATGTATTCTAAACTGCTGACCTTTTCCTTCATAGTTACTGTTAAAATACCTGATTAAAAAAATCATTGCTTTCCTGATGGCTTTGAATCATAGTTAACATTTTTGTGCTTTCTCAGTAATATTTTTACACTTGAATTCTCCCAATCTCTACACCATGTTTCCTGGCATTTGGTACTGTTTCAAAGGACGATTTAAACTGATAAATTACCAAACTAATTTTTCTACTGGGTAAGTTGAGCCACAGCATTAAATTCTTTCTTCCCTTTGTAGCTCATATCTTTTGTAATCCATGTCAGTCAACAACTGTTTTCAGTGGGAACCACATCCACCCTCCTCTTAATCCCTTGCCTACCTATAAAAGTAGCCCCTGTTCCTTTCTGACACAGGTGTTTGGATTGAGGGTAGCATGGTTGAAGTTGAGATGGATTGTTTATTTCTATCTTCTAAGAACGTGGATTAGGACACAGAAAGCCCCAAGAGAGGAGATTTTCCCCCACTACTAGGTAAGGAATATAGAGGTAAGGCAGTGCGCAGAGAAGCAGGGAAACCCCATCTATATAAGGAGTGAGTGAAGAAGATGTGCACAGAGAAGCTGAGATTAGACACTAACTCCAGAGGGCAAAAGATGGAGGATTGGTGGGAGCAGGCTCCGTAGTTCTCCCTGGTTTGCTTCTTCCTGCTTCCAGTCCGTCTTAAAATCAAGGTTTTCTCCTTGCTTTTAGGTTCTGAGAGATACTCCTGTATTCTTCCAATGAGTTCCCTGTTTTGCTTCAGCTAATTTAATCGGATATCCAATCCTTATAAACAACCAAGTGTGGTGGAAACACCGTTCACAATTTTTATCTTAAAATGGGCAGATGCCCTTAACTGGAGGGTAAGGATCAAAAGTTTACTAACTTCCATTTGCAAGTGTTTCTCAGAAAATAATTTTTGCTGCTTTTCCTTTTTATGGAGATAATATACCCACTGATTGCTTTATAGAGGAGCCTGGTGGTGCCCTGGTTAAGGACTAGGCTACTTACTGAAAGGTCAGTGGTTCGAACACACCAGCTGCTCTGCGGAAGAAAGATGTGGCAGTCTGATTCTATGAAGATTACATTCTTAGAAACCCTATGGACAGTTCTACTCTGTCCTATAGGGTGACCATGAGTCAGAATCTACTCGATAGTAATGGGTTTAATAGCTTTATTTATAAAAAAAGAGAAAAGGAAAAATACAATTTAACTATTACAATTTTTGTCTTTTGCTCTCTTTATGTACGTGTGAGTGCATAAAGCTATTAAACCTGTTGCCGTTGAGTTGATTCCAACTCATGGTGACCCTGTAGGACAGAGTAGAACTGCCCATAGGGTTTCCAACTCTGTAATCTTCTAATCTTGTATGCATGTAGTGCCACCACGAGTCTGTCAGTTTGTTGTATGTACTGTGGTAGCTTGAGCATTGCTGTGATGCTGGAAGTTATGCCATCTGTATTCCAAATACCAGCAGGGTTACCCATGGTGAACAGGTTTCAGCAGAGCTTCCAGATTAAGACAGACTAGGAACAAAGACCCAGCAGTCTACTCTGAAAAAACTGGCCAGTGAAAACCTTGTGAATAGCAGCAGAATGTGTCTGATACAGTGCCGGAGGATGAGCACCTCGGGTTGGAAGGCACTAAAAATATGACTGGAGAACTGTCTCCTCAAAGTAGAGTTGATTTTAATGATGTGGATGGATTCAAGCTTTCGGACCTTCATTTGCTGATGTGGCACGATGCAAAATGAGAAGAAACAGCTGCAAACATCCATTAATAATCGGAACCCAGAATGTACAAAGTATAAATCTAGGAAAATTGGAAGTCGTCAAAAATGAAATGGAACATATAAAGATTGATATCCTAGGCATTAGTGAGCTGAAATGGACTGGTATTGGCCATTTTGAATCAATCATATAGTCTACTACACCGGGAATGACAAATTGAAGAGAAATGGTGTTACATTCATTGTCAGAAAGAACATTTCAAGATCTACCCTGAGGTGTAAAGCTGTCAGTGATAATATCCATATGCGTACAAGGAAGACCAGTTAATATGACTGTTATTCAAATTTATACACCAAACACCAATGCCAAGGATAAAGAAATTGAAGATTTTTCTGACTTCTGCAGTCTGAAATTGATCAAACATGCAATCAAGATGCACTGGTAATTACTGGTGATTAGAATTCAAAAGTTGAAAACAAAGAAGAAGAATTTATAGTTGGAAAATATCACCTTGGAGATAGAAACGATGCAGAGATCAGATAATAGAATTTTGCAAGATCAATGACTTATTCATTGCAAATACCTTTTTTGACAGCATACACAGTGACTATACATGTGGATCTCACCTGATGGAAAACCCAGCAATCAAATCAACTACATCTGTGGAAGGAGACTATAGAAAAACTCAGTATCATTAGTCAGAACAAGGCAAGGGGCCATCTGCGGAGCACACCATCAACTGATCATACGCCAGTTCAAGATGAAGCTGAAGAAAATTGAAACAAGTCCACGAGAGCCAAAGTATGACCTTGTATCCTACCAGAATTTAGAGACCATCTCAAGAATAGATTTGACACATTGAACACTAATGACCCAGGACCAGACAAGTTGTGGGATGACATCAAGGACATCATACATGAAGAAAGCAAGAGGTCGTTAAAAAGACAAGAAACAAATAGATGTCAGAAGAGACTCTGCTCTTGAATGTCACATAGCTAAAGCAAAAGGAAGAAATGATGGAATAAAAGAACAGAACAGAACATTTCAAAGGGCGGCTTAAGAAGACAAAGTAAAGTATTATAATGACATGTGCAAAGACCTGACGTTAGAAAACTAAAAGGGAAGAATATACGGGGTATTTCCCAAGCTGGAAGAACTGAAGAAAAAATTCAAGCCTTGAGCTGCAATATTGAAGGACTCTATGGGCAAAATATTGAACGACACAGGAAGCATCAAAAGAACACGGAAGGAATACACAGAGTCACTGTACCAAAAAGAAATGATCAACGTTCATCCATTTCAGGAAGTAGCATATGATCCAGAGCCAATGGTATTGAAGGAAGAAGTCCAAGCTGTACTGAGGGCATTGGCGAAAAACAAGTCTCCAGGAATTGACAGAATACCAATTGAGATGTTTCAACAAATGGATGCAGCGCTGGATGTGCTCACTTGTCTATGCCAAGAAATTTGTAAGACAGCTACTTGGCCAGCCTACTGGAAGAGATTCATATTTGTGCCCATTCCAAAGAAAAGTGATCCAACAGAATGTGGAAATTATCAAACAATATCATTAATATGACACACAAGTAAAATTTTACTGAAGGTAATTCAAAAGCGATTGCAGCAGTACATCCACAGGGAACTGCCAGAAATTCAAGCCAGATTCAGAAGAGGATGTGGAATGAGGGATATCATTGCTGACGTCAGATGGATCTTGACTGAAAGCAGAGAATACCAGAAAGATGTTTACTTGTTTTTTATTGACTATGAAAAGACATTCGACTGTGTGGATCATAATGAATTATGGATTACATTTCAAAGAATGGGAATTCCAGAACACTTGATTGTGCTCCTGAGGAACCTGTACATAGATGAAGAGGCAGTCATTCAGACAGAACAAGGGGCTACTTCATGGTTTAAAATCTGAAAAGGTGTGCATCAGAGTTGTATCCTTTCACCGTATTTAGTCAATCTGTATGCTGAGCAAATAATCCAAGAAGCTGGACTATATGAAGAAGAACGAGGCATCAGCATTGGTGGAAGACTCATTAACAACCTGTGATACGCAGATGTCACAACCTTGCTTGTTGAAAGTGAAGAGGACTTGAAGCACTTACCAATGAAGATAAAAAACTACAGCCTTCAGTGTGGATTACATCTCAACATAAAGAAAACAAAAATCCTCACAACTGGACCAATAAGCAACATAATGATAAACAGAAAAAAAACTGAAATTGTTAAGGATTTCATTTTACCAGGATCCTTAATCAACACCCATGGAAGCAGCAGTCAAGAAATCAAATGATATAAAAGAATAAAGCTAAATTGAAAAAAGAAAAAAGAAAAAGAAATCGAACAATGTATTACATTGGGCAAATCTGTTGCAAAAGACCTCTTTAAAGTGTTATAAAGCAAGTAAGTCACTTTGAGGACTAAGGTGTGCCTGACCCAAGCCACGATATGCATGCGAAAGCTGGACAATGAATAAGGAAGACCAAAGAAGAATTGACACCTTTGAATTGTGGTGTTGGTAAAGAATATTGAATATTCTATGGACTGCCGGAAGAACTGGTGGCTCAGTGGTTAAGAGCTCAGCTGCTAACCAAAAGGTCAACGGTTTGAATCTACCAGCTGCTCCTTGGAAACTCTAAGGGGCAGTTCTGCTGTCCTGTAGGGTCTCTATGAGTTGGAGTTGACTCAACGGCAGTGGGAATGGCCAGAAGAATGAACAAGTCTGTCTTGGAAGAAGCACAGCCAGAGAGCTCTTTGGAAGCGAGGATGGCGAGACTTCGTCTCAAGTAACTAGTGCCTGAAGAAGGACATCATGCTTGGTAAGATAGAGGGTCTGCGAAGAAGAGGAAGACCCTCAACCAGATGGATTGACATAGTGGCTGCAACAGTGGGCTCAAACATAGCAACAATTGTGATGATGGCGCAGGACCAAGCAGTGTTTCGTTCTGTTGTACATAGAGTCATTATGAGTCAGAATCGACTCAGCACCTAACAACAACAACATACATGCAGTAAAAGCACGTTCTATAATTTTTATTTTAAAGTTTAATAATGAAACTATTCATATGCAGTAAAATTTTCCTGAAATTACCTTTCACTGTATTTTATCATGTAGATATACCACAATTGAATTTTTGAATTTCCTATTACAGGTCATTTGGACAGTTGCAAAATTTTGCAGTTAAAATAGTTATTCTTGTGCCTAAGTCTTTCTCAGCACCTCACAATATTTTCTTTCATCTGAAATAGGAATAATTTTTGGTTACTTTTATTTCTGTTCCTTACCTCATTGCATTGGCTAGTCTAACTGCATAGAAGTGATGAGGCACTCTTGACTTGTTCTTGGATTTAATGAGAATTCGTCAAGTATGGTTTTGGCTGTCGGTTTATGGTAGTTCTCTTTGTCATATGAAGTAAGACATCTCTATTCTTTGCTTAATTCATTTTTAAAATCATGAACTCATATCCAAATATCAAATAACATTTGTATCATTGGAGATTATTTAATTTCTTCCTTAACCTCTTGATACGCACAAAAAAAACCTATTGCTGTCGAGTCGATTCCGACTCATAGAGACCCTATAGAACAGAGTAGAACTGCCCCATACGGTTTCCAGTGAGCACCTGGTTGATTCAAACTGCTGACCTTTTGGTTAGCAGCCGTAGCACTTAACCACTATGCCACCAGGGTTTCGTCTTGACATAAGACACACGAATAAATTTCCTAGTATCTTTGATTTTTCTGGGCTAAATGCTATTTGCTTTGTATAAGCTTTTAACATATCAAATGAAATCATTTTATGAAGTTATTCATAACAACATTAGCAGCAGAGAGTTGAATTTGATTTTGTTGTCTTGTAGTAAATTAGCAGTTTGTTTAAGAGGGATATGTCATTTATCCATCTTTCATTTTCATTTGGACTCTGATGACTTTACTCTTGTTATCCAGATTTTCTTTTTTCCCTCTGTGCATTTATAGAATGGAAGGTGGAACTTGGCATTATTGGAAATTTGTTTGGTCTTTCATGTGTTTGTTCTGTTGTTTTTACAGTCTGGATTAAGTCTGCTACTCATCAACTCCTGTGCATGCCATTTCCTAATTTATGTACTGTCCCTATGCGGTCATTTCAAAATGATTTGTGTCCATGTTTCATAACTAAAGCATGTGTGTGGGTGTAAAAACTGTGACCATAAATGTGAGATTAAGTTCTTCTTTGACCTGTTGGTTCTTCTGTGATTTGGCTAGACTGAAATAAATAGCCTAAATGTTACTTGAGCCAACATTTCCTTCTTTCTAGAATTTCTGTCTATGAAGCTTGAGTAAATACTTAAAATAAATGAGACCTGCTAAATATGATTGATTTGGGATTACAGTATAAATATGAAAGCTCAGTTACTACAGAACACTCTTTTCAATTTTACTTTAGTCATTGTTTTATTGGGTTTTTTTTTTGGTTAGTGTTTCTATTGCATCATTGAATAGTACAGTTAGAAATCCCTAGCATAGTGTGTGGTACATAGTAGGAGCTCAGTACAAATTTAGTGAAATAAGTTTAAGTAGAATATTTATAAGAGTTTTCATTTCATGTTTGCAGGATAGGACCTACTGTAACAACAATTTTTGACCTAGAATTTATTAGTTTATTCTGCATTTTGGACATATTGCTAGTGAAAATTAAGGCATCTATTTATCCTTTCGTTCACTTACTTCATAATTATTTTTGCTCATCTATAGAGTGAGGCTATAAGACTCACTTCCTGCTGTCAAGCGTCTTATGATCTATCTTGGGATATAGCCAGACATAAGCAACTTTATGCTTATAACTATATATGCAATAACTATAATTATGATAGGGTTAGTATAATGGAGCATAAGTAAGGGCACTGGTGTGGATTTGTTATCTTATGCATAGAAGAGGAACTTGGGAAAGTTTCAAATAAGAGATGAACTTTGTTCTGGATTTTGAAGAACTGGTAACAGGTGGAGGTGGACATTTTGAGAGATGAGAAAGAGTTGATAAGAATTGCCAGGCAGAAGGATCATCAAGAAAGCATGGTATGTTCCAAAACTTCTAATTAGACTGGTATAGCTAGAATGTAGTATAAGTAAGAGGTTGGCTGGGGAAGTAGGCAGGAGACAGAGGTCGTGGTAAGGGGGTGAGGCTGGAAGTATTATTTAGGACTGGATAGTGAAATAATATATAAAGAAGTTTAAATTTATTTCCTAGAGGAAAAATATCAGAGGTTTTAAAACACGAGCAGTTCAGTATTTCGAATAGATAACCCTGATGGCAAGTCAGAAAGTGGATTTGAAAGAAGCGCAGCTTCAGGTAGTGATGTTGAAAACAAAGTTTGTATTTCAACAATCCAGACAGAAGCACCTGAACCAAGTCCAGGACAATAGGGATTGTGAGGCACATAGATGCAGAGGTGAAGTGAATAGGTCTGGATGGGTTACTAAATGTGATAGATCAGAAAGAAGGCATCACAGATTACTCCTGGACGCAGGACCAGGCAGCGTTTTTTTCCGTTGTGCGTGGCGTTGCCAGGAACCAGGGACCAACTCATTGGCAGCTAACAGTAACAGCCATCACCATCGTTAATGTGAATCTGTAAGTCTTTCATTACATTTTGGGTTTCCTTGCGTTATTTTCTTATCAAGTCCCTCTCCTTGTACACATCGCTGCTTTCATCATAGCCTGTTCTCTTTCTATGGCTTTCAGCTCCTGTTTTCCTAGAGGTGATGACTTCCTAAATCCTAGTGATGCAAATGCCAATTTATTGTGCTCATTCTCTTCTGATAACAGGATTCTGTTTTCTTCTAAATCTTCAAGTGAATTTTCATTTCTTGGATTGAAAGAATATCTTCAAAGGCTTGCTGTAGACATTTTGTTTTTTCATCCTAGAGTATGGATATACTCATTTGGACCTCCACTGTTCAATATGGTAGCCACTAGCTACAGTAGCTATTTAGATTTAAATTAGTTAAAATTAAACAAAATTATAAATTCAGTTCCTCAGTTGCAAGTGCTCAATAGCCCCACGTGACTGATGGCAACTGTGGTGCACAGTACAGATTACATGTCCATCAGCACAGAAAATTCTCTTGGACAGCGCTGATCTAGGCCCGTTGCTTTCAAATAAATATGGTGTGTGGCTCATTTTTAACTTGCTTCACTCATCGCTTGGATAGGTTATCGGTTCATTTTAGTAATAATAACAGAAAATTTTACAGTCATGTATTCCAACACTCATTTTACCCAGTTGTGTATTGTTTGCTGCAAACACTAGGACCGAATATACTTCATTCATGAATGAGGAAAAAGGGAGAAAAAAAACCCAATTCTAGTTAGCTTCTTTGAAAACTTTCTGCTAAATAAAACATAGAATGCAAGATATAGATAAGTACAAGAACTCACTATAAAAAACAGAACCAAATCCTAGAAAACATTTGTTATGTGCACTTAGCATAAATAAACAAAAGACTATAATGGAGCTGAGAAAAGAGGGGATAGACAACAGGCTTAAAGCTGGCTGAGAAGCTGCAAGGAACAGAGAGCTGTGTAAGATAAAGAAATATTGTAAGGAAAATAAAATGCAATGCCAGGATTAATTCTTAATTAGAAGTAGAAGGGAAGAGAAACAACACTGCATAAAACTGAAACAGTCATACAGAAGAAAAGCTTAAGACATTCCCACCAAATTCAGAAGACAGTTGGATGAGAGAAAAGTGAAGAAAGAATAGGATATATGAAGTCCAGAAAATGATGAAGCAACAGAAAACTAGCTACTTTTCCTAAAGAAAAGTGCTTAACAAATAAAAACAAATAATATTTAAAACTATAAAACTTCCCTGAACCAAAGAATGACTGAGTATTCAAATTAAAAATATTAACTAAAAGTGGAAGCTTGCTGAAATTTTGGAATTTCAAAGGTAAGGAAAGTATTCTAAGCAACTTAAGGTGCCTTGTTCATACTTAATTTTTCCTAACAAGGCAAAAATGTATATGGAAAATAAGTTGAAACACTGACACAGTTTACTAATTTTCTGCTCCTTGGAGGACAGTAGCTCTGATATATATAAACGAAAACCAAGCCCACTGCCGTCAAGTTGATTGTGACTCATAATGACTCTATAGGACACAGTAGAACTGCCCCGTAGGGTTTCCAAGGAGCGGCTGGTTGATTCCAACTGCCGGCCTTTTGGTTAGCAGCTGAGCTCTCAACCACTGTGCCACCAAGGTACCCTGATATATATAGTCACACTAAATATCATTTCATAGTACCAAATTCTTTAAAATACAACTTATTAGTGACTATTACCATTTCCAGGAGTTCTGGTGGCACATTGGTTAAAGAGCTTGGCTGCTAACTGAAAGGTTGATGGTTCAAACCCACCAGCTGCTCTGCTGGAGAAAGATGTGACAGTCTGCTTCCATAAAGATTTACAGTCTTAGAAACCCTATGGGGCAGTTCTACTCTGTGCTATTGCCACTGAGTCGATTCTGACTCATAGAGACCCCATGTATGTTAGAGTAGAACTGTGCTGTGCAGGGTTTTCAGTGACTGATTTTTGGAAGTAGATTGCCAGGCCTTTCTTCAGAGGTGACTCTGAGCGGGTTCCAACCACCAGCCTTTTGGTTACTAGCCCAGCACTTAACCATAGCCACCCAGTGACTTGTTTTGTGCTGTTGAGTCAATTCCAACTCATAGTGACTCTACAGGACAGAGTAGAACTGTCCCATAGGGTTTTCTAGGCTGTAATCTTTACTGGAGAAGATCATCAGGTTCTTTTCTCCCATGGAGTGGCTGGTGGGTTTGAACCGCCTACCTTTCAGTTAGTGGTCAAGCACTTAACCATTGTGCCACCTGGAATCATTAGTGGTTCTCAAAGTGTGGTCCCCCGACCAGCAACATCACTTGTCAGAAATGCAAATTCTCAGGCCCCGGCCCGAACCTCATGAATCCACCGAGGGACTAGTGACTTATCATGACTAGTTAGTATCTTCAGTCGAGGCTAATCACAATGAGTAATTGCAGCTAAGGTCGTGCTGCAGTTGGTATTATACCTAAGCCAAAAACCTATTGCCATCAAGTTGATTCCGACTCATAGTGGCACTATAGGACAGGATAGAACTGCCCCATAGGATTTGCAAGGCTGTAAATCTTTATGGAAGCAGATTGACAGATCTTTCTCCCAAGGAGCGGCTGGTGGGTTCAAACCACTGCCCTTTCGTTTAGTGGCTGAGCGCTTAACCACTGCATCACTAGGGCTCCTTGGTATTATGCCTACACATGTTTTAATTAACAGAGCCCAAGGGGAAGTAATGTCCCAATGTCAGACTTACTGTGACCTCTCTCTTTCTTTCAAGACCATTTTTCAAAACAGCTCCCTTGTGGCCTGTCTTTGGGGGTTGGGGGTGCAGTCTTGTGTAATGGTGATGGATCTCGGGTGTTAGAACAGTGTTACACAACCCTGCATTTTTATCATTCTAATGACTATTGCTGGAGAAGGGGAGCTGACTTCCCTGCCACATATTTATACAAGCTAATCAGAGGCTTGATGCAATACAGATGGTGATAACCTTGCGCTAGACAAAGTTCATGTTGAATTTTTCTTTGGCAGCAAAGAGTTTACCTCATTCATTATTCTGGACCAAAAAATTCTGTTTCATAAATGGCTCACAAAGGGTAACAGATGATGTAAACTATTTCAGTAACACCGAAAGGGAGAATCAAGTGCCATGCTTTTACCACATTCCATAAGTATTACCACAGATCTATTTGCTTCTTAAATCTGTGGGATGAAAAATGTTTTTTATTAAACCATGTTTTCATTCAAGTGTGGTGAAGCCCAAAGATGGGGGGGCAGTAAATTATTTTCAGTAAATCATCCACACACACCCGCCATCTTTAAAGTGCATTCCAAATCAGATATTGTGTAATCCTTTGCTTGGACTACTAGTCCTGCTATTCTTCTTGCTATTTTAAGCTGAATATATTGTCGTGCCAGCAGATAATGATTCCTGTAAATACCAGTTTTCTGCAAGAAGAGAAGAAAAAATAAAATTTAAAATGTTTCATGTGTAAAGAGTCATGTGCAAAGTGTTTTGTGTCTAAATCCTAACCTGAATGTTATTGACATGAGCTAAGATTAATATTACAAAATAGGACTTGTTTATTTCAGAAGGACAATAGAGGCACAAAAAGAAAACACCATCTTTTCTGTAAAAAACTACAAAGCACAGGAGTCCCTAGGAGGCGCAAACAGTTAAGCGCTCGTCTACTTGTTGAAAGGTTGGCATTTTGAACCCACCCAGCAGTGCCTCCAGAGACAAGCCTGCGATCTGCTTCTGAACGATCACAGCCTGAAAACCCTACAGAGCAGTTCTACTCTGCACACATGGGGTCAACTCAATGGCAACTAACAACAACAACGTACAAAGCACAGAACACACACAAACACACACAGATATTCTATACATTCTTACTGTTGACCCGAGACCAACTGACTCAAGTAACTGTCTCCAACAGCGTATCCTAGAGTTTATCCACTAATTCATTAATGTATTCATTGAATAAGTACTTATGAGCACGTACTCTATGCCAGTCAAGAAAACCGTACTGAAAAAGACAATTTACTCTTTCTCTTTCCTCTCCTCCTTCCCATCAAAATTCTCACTTTATTAGTGTCTTACTTTCAGCTAACTGCCATGACCTTGTGGAATAGAGTCATGAGAATGAGCAGAAGAATAGGGGATTATCCATGGAGGTTAAATTATGATTTCAGGGAGGAGAGAAAGACTCAGAGAGAAAGAGAGTTTATAACATAGTAAAGAGCAAGGATAGTATGAACACAACTTGCCACATCTTGCAGTACTAGAACTAGGAGTTACCCTTTGAATACTGGGAAGAATAGTTTTAAAGATAAATAAAACAATGTCTCACTTCATGCTATTAACGACAGACTGATGGACTGTATCCCCAGAGGTAGTATGAACAACAACACACATACACAAACACACACACACGACTTTTACCCCGGAATGTGTGGTGGTGTTAGGTGCCGCTGAGTCAATTTTTGACTCATAGCGACCCCATGTGACAGAGTAAAACTGCCCCATAGGGTTTTCTAGACCATAATCTTTAAGGAAGCATATCTCCAGGTCTTTCTCCCATGGGTCACTGGGTGGGTTTGAACTGCCAAACTTTCAGATAGCAGCCGAGCACTTACGTACATACACGCATACAGGTCTATGTATATATATATGTATGTATATGCATGTATGTGTGTAATATTTGATACATTTTAATCCATTCCAGTTACTATTTTTAGTAATACTGAAATTACCCCTTATTTGGCCAGAAGTAGCCTTTTCAGGCTGGCCTTCTGATTCGCTTTGGCATGCCCTTAGTAGTCTTCAGCAGCGTCTTTACTTTCTCTCATGATAAACTGTGTATGTAAAAGACAAAGTATGTCACTATCAGCCAATTAATATTTAAAAAAAAAAAAATTCTTTGTTTTCCTTACACTAAATTTAATTTTTATTTTGTGGCCCCAACCCACTTGATGACAGATACATTCAAGCAACCTGAAAATCAGAAATTTTAGAGGCACTTCCCTTTTAAAAACTCAGTCATGCTCAGCAATTTCTCCTCTTCCCCTCCTCCCTGTAGCTGAGTCTAAGCTCTGTGGCTTATACAAAGATGCAGCAAGGGAGGGAACGGCTGTCTCTGAGCTCTGATATATCCTGCACTACCGTCTTCTGAGATGCACAGTTGTTGCGTCACGAGCTTTGGTCATCAGCATGGCAGCACGTCAGCTGCTGTTGCCCTTCATGTAGCCATCTCCTGGGGCTTTCAGGACTTCTATGTCAATATCACCCAAAAAAGACACATCCTCGTCTGGCTTTTGGCTCACAAGGTCCATGGTATCTTCCACTGCCACACCCTTAATATTGCAAGATTCTTTCAGTCCACCAACTCTTTGTCTTCTAATCCTCTCTAGGAATACAAAAGACTTTTCTGTCCTTTAATACCCACAGAGTTATACCTATTGTCCTGTATCTTGTGGCCAAGAACACATCTGTGGGACTTGCTATAATCCCATATTTCCGAATGGAAAAAGGAGCCATGTTTCCCTGTACCTAAAGTGGTGTCAGTCATCCCTTCTTCTGAGACTGAGTTGGGGTTTGAGAGATTGGGGCAGAGAGCAGGGCCTCACAGCAACATCTAAAATTTCCTCTCTTCATTCTCTCCCGGGTGTTCTTGTCTAGTCTGGAGTGGGGAAAAATCCCACACTTACCAAGTATTCTTCCCAGCTCTTCCTGTCATTCATCAACAGTACAGTTTTTTTAAACTTTAAGAGCCAAGAATTTTGAGACTGTTGATTGGGCCCTTTGGTGTGTGTATTTGGGGAAAGTATCTCTAACATTTCACATGTCATCCCACCACACATACCTACCCTCTGTGCCCACATTCAAGATGGTCGTATCTGCACTATTTGTTTCCCTTTGATTATTTCATTTGGTTTCTGAGAAGGGGTGGAATGAGGTATTTGAATGCCTCTTCTCAAAGTTCTGGCTTTCAGATATTCTCCTGAGTCATTTTTAAATTGTTGTTGTGTCAATTTTCAACTCATGGTGACCCTGTGTGACAGAGAAGAACTGCCCCATAGGATTTTCTTGTCTCTAATCTTTATGGGAGCAGATCACCAGGTCTTTCCCTGGTGGGTTCAAACTGCCAACCTTTCAGTTAGCAGCTGAGCGCTTAACTATTACACCACCAGGGCTCCTTAAAGATTAGCCTTAAGTTTAATTAATTTTCTTTTTTATTTTTTTATTGTGCTTTAGGTGAAAGTTTACAGCTCATACAAAAATTTATACACACATTGTTATGTGACCCTAGTTAACTCTAATTTTCTTTAAATTCGTGTTTAACGACTTTAGCTCACAAACGTGAACACTGTCTTAGTCATCTAGTGCTGCTATAACAGAAATACCACAAGTGGATGGCTTTAACAAAGAAAAGTTTATTCTCTCACAGTCTAGTAGGCTACAAGTCCAAATTCAGGATGTCAGCTTCAGGGGGAGGCTTTCTCTGTCAGCTCTGGAGGAAGGTCTGTGTCATCAATCTCCCCTGGTCTAGGAGCTTCTCTGCACAGAAACCTCGGGTCCAAAAGACATGCTCTGCTCCCAGCACTGCTTTGTTGGTAGCATAAGGTTCCCTACTCTCTGCTTGCTTCCCTTTCCTTTTATCCCTTGTAGGATAAAAGGTGGTGCAGGCCACACCCCAATGAAACTCCCTTTACATTGGATCAGGGATGTGACCTTAGTAAGGGTGTTACAATCCCACCCTAATCCTCTGTAACATAAAATTACAATCACAAAATGGAGGACAACCACACAATACTGGGAATTATGGCCAAGTCAAATTGCTACACACATTTTTGGGGAGACATAATTTAATCCATGACAAACGCTAAAAAAAAAAAAAAAAAGTAGAGAATTATTAAATTATAATCAACATCCAGTAATTATATGCTAATGAAGAATGCCTTCTGCAGACCTGAGAGAATCTTATAATCTAAGAGAATCTTATAACTTATTTATGCTCTGTAGTGTGAATTGAGGCAGTTATTTTTTATCATAATATCTCTTTTAACTTTAAAAAACATAAGGTACAATTGTCATTCTTCCTGCCTACCTTTTGAAAATCATGTAATGTTTCTAAAATACTGCTGGATAAAATTGAATTTCTTCTAAGAATTTTCTGGAAAATATATCTTGGCACTTATCTTTCCTACCCATTTTTAGTGAAAAGCATCAACAGCAAATTGAATTACAATGCCAGATTCCCTACTGCATTTCTTGTGCCTTTACAGTTTAATGTTACAAAACATCAATGGTAATAGGTAGAAAGCTTTTTAAAAAGTTTTCCTTTTTTTCTTGTATTTATGAAGAAGCAATAGTGTATAATATTGTAAAAGATAATTCACTTGTCCTAAAATAGTAAAGCCCCAGTGTCAGATTTAATGAATCACTGTTTTTCCGTATGATGATAGGACACCACCAAAAACAGCTGATTTTGTGCTATTACTGGGTGGTCCAAAATAGATGAAGTATTGAATCAGTTCTACAATTTTGGATGAGCACTGGAAAAATAAACATTGTAAGCTGGTTGGCTATCAGTTAACTCTGGAAAAGGCATGCTTTGTTAAAGCTTTCATCCATCTAGGCTTTTAGGGAGTAATCATGCAGGGATATATTCACATAAGTTATATGTATATATATAGTATGTTTGGAATATATAACCAGTTGCTGTCAACTCCAACTCATAGTGACCCATGTGTATCAGAGTAGAACTGTGCTCCGTAGGGTTTTCAATGGCTGATTTTTTTGGAAGTAGATCACCAGGCCTTTCTTTCAAGGCACCTTTGGATGGACTTGAACCTCCAACCTTTTGGTTAGCAGCCAAGACCATTAAGCATTTATACTACTGGGGGACTCCTCTGAATATATATATATATATACATACACACACATAATTCTGAATATTCCAGATTGTATGTGTATGTGCATTTACTTGGAAGTGGATACATAGGCCTCAGATTCTGTTCAAGTTTGGAAATCAATAAAGAATGTTGTTGTTGTGTGCTGTTGAGTCAATTCCAACTCGCAGCGACCCTATAGAACAGAGTAGAACTGCCCCATAGGGTTTCTAATGCTGTGTCTTTACGAAAGCAAACTGTCACATCTTTCTCCTGCTGAGCGGCTGGTGGGTTTGAACCACCGACCTTTCAGTTAGCAGCCGAGCGCTTAACCATTGCAGCACCAGGGCTCCCAATAAAGAATAGTTTACCAATAAGTGATATTATTAATTTAAAAAGTTCATTCCGCAAACATTTGTTGCCCTGCATTAGTAAGTTGCATAGCAATAAAATAATAATAATAATATATTTTCAATGCTTTTGACATTTATTGTGGTTCTGTTGAGCAACTTGAGGGCCTAAACGTGAGAAGACCATTGTACACTCTAATCTATGCCTATTTCTGTTTTACCCTCGCTTATCGGTGCTTCTGTTCCCCACTCCTGTGAAATGTTAATGGTCTTCACAAACATTAGCTGACATAAGAGGAGAAGCACCTAGTAGGCAACACAATGAAAACTCATGTTTTTCCTGTTTCATTACAGCAAATTCTTCGTCATTCTAGAGAAAACTCAACAAAAGTTATATTTCTCATTACTGATGGATATTCCAATGGGGGAGATCCTAGACCAATCGCAGCATCACTGCGGGATTTTGGAGTGGAGATCTTCACTTTTGGCATATGGCAAGGAAACATTCGAGAACTGAATGACATGGCTTCCACCCCAAAGGAGGAGCACTGCTTCCTCCTCCACAGTTTTGCAGAATTTGAGGCTTTAGCTCGCCGGGCACTGCATGAAGGTAATGGAATCCTAGTGGCACAATGAATGTGCCTTGAAATGGGGTTTCCTTTTCTCTTCCTGCCTGAAATCCACTGGAGAATAATACCAAACCCTCAGTAGGTCTTCGCCGAGCATGAGGCCCATGAGTCCTTTGTGTGTGAGGAGATAATGAGATGAGCTGAACTTCATAAGTAGAGATGACATTCTGACCTTGCAACAGGAGTATTATAGTTGTTGTTGTTTTTAACAGCTGTGATATATTTTCACTGAAACATCCATATGCTCCCACCTGGAACTGTTAGAATCAATGGAATGAAATTAGGTGTGTTCCGAGGCCACACACAGAGTGGGAAGCCTTGACTTAGATCTCATTTACAGTTATCTGGAAAGATGAAGTAAACATTCAGAGACTTGCATAGTGAATCTCACCAGAATGTTTCCAGAAATACACATGAAGATATAGAGACAATAAATACTTGACACATACTTCTTGATTTGACCATTTGAAGATAAATGTGTTTATGCATATGCTTAAGAGCAGTAAGCCCCAAAGGGAGGAAGATCAGAAAATCCATTCATTAGAGTTCTTTGTACACTGTTTAGAAGGATGGTTAGTTGAATGACTTAAGTTAGATAAACTGACATACGTTAAATGGATGTGCTTCCTGGTGAGCCAGGAGAAGAAAGCACAGACTGGGAGGAGACAACAGGAGATCTAGCCTCAGACCAGAGTGAGGTGGCAGATTAGGCTTGATCCTTGCATGTATCCGTACACGAGATCCAATTTGATGGTAAATCATGGCAGCACGAGGTTCCAAGCAGTTAGTGATGCTCATAATGAGCAAGTCAGGCCTACTGTAGTTCCAAGAGAATAGAGCAGGATCTCAAGCAGTGGCTGTGGATACAACAAAAAGGATTTACCTCTCTGAAGGATGATGCTGGCAAAGTTAGTGGAGGTTAGCACCTTAGTGGAGTGGGCAGGGATTTAGGGCTGGGCTTAGAAGCATCAAGAAAATGAGTTTTGAGAGTAATGCAATTTTAGATTTCAGTTCTGGGCCTGCAACTTAATGAAGGCTAGTTTTTAATAGGGTTTAAAGTTCGAATCTCACTTCTGTCACCTTCTTGTTAGTGACTTTGGACACATAATTTAACTTTTGGATGCCTTAGGCTTCATGTTAATATCATAGGGAATAAAAACAGTACTTACTTCATAGGATTGTTGCAAGGATTAAATGGGTTAATGCATATACACTGAGAGTTTATTTTACTAAGCCCTCAGTTACCATCCTCTATTGTTACCTTCGGCAATTTATCTAGTATCACTGAGCTTCTGTTTCCTCTGCTTTTCAGATGGAGAGTATATGTACCAGGACTAAATAAAATATTATTTATATCAATATCAAGTATTGTTTCTAGCACATGACGGAAGTTCAGTTAAGTACGAAAGCAGGATGGTTGTGGTTGGGGACTATGGGGTTATTAGATGGGATTATGAAGTTATGGGTGTTATTATATGTGTTGTAGAGGACTAATTTCCAGTCCTATAGTTTCTCTGTATTGTGATACTGGGGCCTCCTGCTTTGAAGAGAGTTGACCCAGAACCTGGGTGGTACAGAACCTTCAAAGAAAAGGTTTTGGTTGCTATAACTCAGTAGGGTTTTGGAAGGTATCACCTTTATTACAGTAAATTAGTATCTAGAGTATGTCATACTTTGGCTGAATTTCCAGACTTGGTAAGGGGAGACTCTGTCTTTACTGGAAAGACATGATCAGTTCAAAGGGAATGAGTCTCATTTCCCCTGCCTCTATGTTTTGTGAGACTACTTTCAATTTGGATGGATCCATTCTCAGTCTCAAGATTGTCCATGCTTCTGGCCATTATCAATGGACATAGGTTATGGAATCATATCTTTTGCCATATGTAACTCGTCCACTTATCTTTCTCCCAGACCTGAATGCCAATGCACTGGTCCTGGCTAGGTTTTTATTGTTCCCTAAGTTGCTCTATTGCCAAGTAAACCTGTGGCTCAATACCTCAGAGCTAAATGCTGGGTACCCATGTTGCAGACCTTTTACCTCCACCATACTCCGTTGGATGGAGCTGTCATAGGATGCCTGGATTTGCTGATAGCTTTCCCTAGGGGCTGGAATCTTCCCTTTCTTTTGCCTCTGTCTTTTGTTCAGAGCCATAATGCACAGGGACAGATGTTCCATAGTTGAGACCATCACCAATCTCCTTCCTTAGTATTCAGTTGCAGTCCATGTCCTTTGGCTGAAACTTACCCATTTGAGTTCCTACAATTGGCCCATCAATATGTCTGGACCTAGTGCTATGGAACTGGCACTAGAATTAGACTGACTCGAAACTTCTTCAGCAGAGTAAATGGACTTACTGTTTGCCTGATTCTGGGCTATCCATTTTGGGTCAACTGTATTGAACCTTAGGGCCCTGGTGGTACAGTGGTTAAAAGCTCAGCTGCTAACCAATAGGTCAGCAGTTCAAATTCATCAGTCACTTCTTGGAAACCCTATGGAGCAGTTCTACTCTGTCCTATAGGGTCACTATGAGCCGGAATCGACTCAGAGGCATTGGTTTTGTTTGTTTGTTTGATTTTATTGAACTTTACCCTGCCTTATTAAGTACTTTCTGAATAACTCTGCCTAAGTTGTTCATTTCCCAGCATACCTTACTTCTGAGCTTGGCTCCAGTAATCAGAATGATCTGTATTTACATAACACATCATAATTTATGCAAAATTAGGAAATAAACTGGATCCTGATTCTGTTATTTAGTTATCTGGTACTGTTATTTAAGTCTGTAATCAAATCACTATGGAAATACTAATTAGTATTTATTCTTAAGTCAGTAACGCATGGCCAACACCCTTACACAGCAGTGAGGATTGTGGTTTTATTTCTAATTGAACAAGGATTTTGGAAATCTGGATGCACTGCCTGACCTCATACTGAGGCAGTGGAATAGTGGTGGTGTGTAGGCCAGAGGAGTGACCTGGGGAACTGACTGCATTACTTCCTGCTGCATCTGGAGATTCCTTGCTGAAGTATTTAATTTCTGCCTGACCTTGCATGGCCTTGAGAACTTACGATGAGGTCCCAGACTGAAATGATTTAACTGGCTGAATCCAATTCCCAGACTGTGGTAGTACAAATCATACACATTCATATTTGGGTGGGGATGGGGAGCAGTTGGGAATTAGATATTTTCTCCAGTCTGTGCCTAAATTTTAGACACTAGAGAATGTAACATTCAACTGCTAATTCATTTTTCATTTCCTTCTGTCATATGTTATTGGTAGATCTGCCTTCTGGGAGCTTTATTCAAGAAGATATGTCCCATTGCTCGTATCTTTGTGAAGCCGGCAAAGACTGCTGTGACCAAATGGCAAGCTGCAAATGTGGGACACACACAGGTCAATTCGAGTGCATCTGTGAAAAGGGGTATTATGGGAAAGGACTACAGTATGAATGTACAGGTGAGTCTCCAGTTTGTGTATAACTGTATCAGTTATCTCTTGCTGTGTAACAAACAACCCCAAAACCCAATGGCTTAAAATAATAAGTATTTATTGTTGCTCATGAGTCTGTGGGTCAACTGGGCAGCTTTTTTGGTCTGAGCTGTGCTCATCCATGCATTTGCAATCCACTATGTGTTGGGTGGACTGCTCTGCTGATCTCAGTTGGCTTCTCTTGCGTGTTTAGGAATCAGCTGCCTGTAATCTGGTCTAAAATGGCTTTGTTTTGGACAACTGGACTGTCCTCTATGTAGCTTCTCATCCTCCATCAGGGTTACCTGGTGATGGCTGTGGTCCAGGAGGAAGAATGGAAGCTTGTAAGGCTTCTTGAAGCCTAGGTTCAGAACTACGGGGAAAAGATACTGGGCTTTTTTTGTAATCCATCTAATAGATTAGCCAAATCTGTCCTCTTGGCACTTGTTGTTAGCTGCCATTGAGTGGGCCCCGACTTATGGCAACTTTATGCACAATGGAACAAAACACTGCCCTATCCTGCACCAATCCCCATGATCGCTGAGGATCAGACCATAGTCTTCCATAGGGTTTTCATTGGCTGATTTCCGAAGTAGATTGCCGGCCTTTCTTCCTAGTCCATCTTAGGCCGTAAGCTCCACTGAAACCTGTTCAGCATCATAGCAACACACAAACCTCCACTGACAGGTGGGAAGTGGCTATCCATGAGGTACATACATTAGCTGGGAATCGAACCCAGGTCTCTCACATGGAAGCTGAGAATTCTACCACTGAATCTCCCCTGCCCTCACTCAAGCCAAAGTATGCTGCAGTCTCTGTGAAAAATTAAAGCCAGTGTGTTTCTAGAACCCAGACCACATGCAATTTATGAGATTATCACAAAAAGCACATTTATTTGGTGATCTTTTAGCTCTTAAAAGTCTCCACAAAGGGGCAACAAAAGTTCCAAAAGCATCATCATGTTTTTTAACTCATTGACATTTAAATTTTTAGCTCCTCTAGGAGTCCAAGAGGAGGAATGTTTATATTTTATTAGAAAGGCAAGAAGAGCAATTTAGGATTCTTATGTACCACGTTATATAATTTAGAACATACTTAATATTTAGAAGTAGTATGTGGTTTTTCTGTGTTGGTAGCATTTTACTTGCTCATTTGTTCTGTTTTTACCTACAAAGCAACATGTTTTTCATAGTTTGCAGCTCTTCTGTGATTCACTGTTTTGGGAAAATGCATTCTCATGGAAATTAACACCCACCAGGAAAATTTAGAAGCCGTGGGTTTACTTTATACTGTACCATGTGGGCTTTTATTGTTTGCTTCTTGTCAACATTCTGGTAGTCTGAGAGTTGGTAGATAAGCCTGCCCTGCAGCACAGAAGCGTGGTTCTTCCCTATCTACCTGTCATGCTTTCTCTCTTTCCTTCCTTCCTCCTCTTTTCTCCCCTGTTCCTTGTGGGACATTTCCTCTAGTGTTACTCTTCTGCTTTCTTTTATTGCTCTTGCCCCTCACCTCCCTTCCCCCTCCTGGCTCTGATCCCAGCTGATAGACACATCCTTTCCTGGGTCTGACCATCCACGCTCATCCAGAAGAATCACTCCTTTCTTGGCCCTGCTTCTACCTCACCCAGCAGGCTTTCTCACTTAAGCAGAAAGAGTAGGGGCTGGAGGAAATCAGCCCAACTGCCTTTGGGTTGGCAAAATGTCTCTCCTTGTTTTCCCCTCCTCTTGAATCTTCCCACACTCTTATTAACAGTCCAGCTTGGCCCTCTCCCCAACACGCCCTCCCTCCTTCCTCCCGTCCTAGCCCACCAAATAAGGCAGGCACTCTCATTTTCTTTGCTCCATGCTGTAGTCAGGATGTGTGGTTTCTGTGTGATCCTAGGCTGGGCTGCTCCCTGCCAATAAGCCTCTGCCACGTGGCTGCCTGGCAGCTTCAGTCACACTGTGCTGCAACCTCCCACTGCTCCATGGCCACTAATATCTCGCATCTCAGGGGATAATTTGAGGGAAGAGAGAGGGGGCAGTTCACAAACCTGCTGCCCCTGTTTACCCAAGTAACTGTGACTGCTACCAGAAATACGTTCCAGAACTGAAAGGCACAGCAGTCCATAAAATGTGCAAGGTTGAATGGGCCTGTCACTTGAGCACCATTGGAGGGAAAGGAGAACGTCTTGCTGCTGGTTCTAGCTAGGAACACCAAGCACAAAAGGACTAGTTTATCCATCCTGTCTCTTTAATTGCTAAATCTCAGCTTACTTCTTTCTTACCCACAGGATTTAAATTAGATGTAGTTCCATGGATGGAAATGTTCATATTGTTATCTTCAGTATTTGTTTATAAGGGATTAGGAAAATTAGTGTTGGGACTCCAACACTGTGACTTTGGGTAGTTGCAGTAGGCATCTCTCATTGTCGACTTCTCTGTCTTACCAAGAGCTAGGAGGAAAATAAATAAGTGAATATTTTTTTTATGACATTAAAGATTCATTATCAGAATCTTTTCTGTCTAAAAGTCAGAAAAGAGTATTCACTCTGAATAATCCACAACTGAAAACCTGGAATCTGTGAGCTCCTTTTAAAATCCATTTTGTCACAACTATTATTGAGCACCTTCTCTATGTCAAGCCCTATGCTAGGCCCTAGGGAAGGGTTCAGTGGTTAGCAAACAGACGCGATCCCTACCTTCTTGGAACTTACAATCTAACCACACAAATAAATGTATAATTACAAACTGAGATATGTGCTATTCAATGAAAAGGTCCATGGTATGAAGAAGGGACCCCAGAGAAGGCTAAACTAAGATAGTCTCCTTTAAACTAAGATCTGAAGGATGACTGGATGATAGCTACTTTATTGTTCAAGGAGAGGATGCTACCTTTCTTTCTGAATAACTGGAATTCTGAGTATTTATCCTTACTGTAGAAACAATGCCTTTAAAAAACAAATAATTCCTCTTTAGAGCCAGAAGGAATCTTAAGAGATTTTCTGTTCTAAACCCTTCCTTCTGCAAGAGGAAATTGAGGCCTAGGGAAAGACGAGTATTAATGCAGAACCTGCAAAAGGACCTAGGACCCTTTTCTCTAAGTCCTATGTTATTTTCAAGTTATCACACTACTGATTTTGTGTTTTTGAAAATTGCTTGCTTTTCAGTTACCATAGACATGAACTGTGCTCAAAATGTTTAAAAACACAGAAAGATCTGCCTCAAATCTAATCACTGTCAATTACAAACTATATGACTTTGGACATGTATTAGCATTTTCTTATTGTTAGTTTCTTTTGTAGAAAGGGTCTAATAATAACCATGCACACACTCCTTCCAAGCCCTAACCCAAGCCTCTTATCTTTCTCCCTCTTTCTGTTTGATTCTGCATCGTGCTCTGGGGAGCCATAAAAGGAGAGAGACTAGGAACATTCACATATCAATATTTTTTCTTGTCATAAATCAATGCTTCATAAAATGGCTTATGATTTTTTTTAAGGTGCATAACTTAGTGTCATTTACTGTAAATATTTTGCAGAATTCAGAAATTCAGGCACAAGGTTTTAACCCTACCAATGATTAGGTTTAAAGGGTTGAGAAAATATCTTCTCAGGATTATAGAACTTCATGTAAGGGAACAGTAGTACAAAGGCCCAAACAAAGCCATGCGGTCTACTGAAAAGAAGGTGCTGTTCCATTCCTAGCTGTGTCACTACTGTCACTTTATCCATCCCTTGCCTTTAACGTAGACACTGGGACGATGACGATGAAGATGGTGACAGCAAAAATAACTCTTAATAATGTAGCTAATATTTAAATAGTGCTTACTAAAGGGCAGGCACTGTTCCAAGCATGATATGTATTGGCTCATTTGATCTTCATGATAACTCTGAGGCATTGTTCCATTTTAGAGATCAGGAAAGTAAGGTACTAAAAGGTTAAGTAAATTGTCCAGCGTCTCACAGCGAGTAGAGCCAGGATATGAACCTGTAGTCTGGCTCCAGAGTCCAGAATCTTCTTGTACAGATAGACATTTCACAAATAAATGCATAAAAATAAAACTTCAGACTCTAAATATTAGTTTTGACCATTATGAGATCATCTATATTGGATCATTTTTGACCTACAAAACAGCAACTTCATATGGTTCAGCTCATACTAGGAAGGAAAAGAACAGAATGAGCTATGTAAAATGTAAATCTGATCATGTCACTCCCTTGCTTAACATTTTTAAATGGTTCTTCATCCATAGAATAAACTTCAAGCTCCTTAAAACCAGTAAAAACCCAAACCCGTTGCTATCGATTTGGTTCTGACTCATAGCGACCCTATAGGACAGAGTAGAACTGCCTCATAAGGTTTCCAGGGAGCAGCTGGTGGATTCGAACTGCCGGCCTTTTGGTTAGCAGCCATAACTCTTAACCACTGCACCACCAGGGCTCCTCAAGCTCCTTAGCATGACATATAAGGCTCTGCATAATTTGACCTCTGCTTTCACCCTGTGAATTAAAAACTGGACCTAGTTATAGTTGAACAAAAATACCATGCTATTTCATTCCGCAGATCTTTTTTTCATGCTTCTTTCTCTACCTTCCTTTTCCCACCACACCTAACTACTTACTGCCTTTCGTTCCTATTTCATCAGACTAGTGATTCTAACAGGTCCTGAGTGACTCTGCAATTCATGTTGAATTCCCATTGCTTGCCTTCAGACCAGGGAGCTCTGGTGGCACAATGATTAAGCACTCAGCTGCTAACCAAGAGATCGGGGGTTTGAACCCCCCGGCAGCTCAGTGTGAGAAAGATGTGTTAGACTGCTTCCTTAAAGATTACAGCTTTGGAAACCCTATGGGGCAGTTCTGCTCTGTCCCACAGGGTTACAATGAGTCGGAATCGACTCGACAGCAACAGAATTGGTTTTGGTTTTTGTCCTTCAGAACTCATAGTAAGTGCTCAGAGAAAAGAATATAGGTAAGAGGTTGACTTTCATACCAGAATCTTAGACAAGAACTCATTATTGAAATCTTAGGCGATTGCATGGTTTCTATGTCTTCCTTAGTCACATCTGGCACATGGTAAGAAATAACATATATGTGTGTGTGTATATATATATTTGAATACAAAATATTTACATTTGTTTAACCTTCTCCAACAATAAGTCAAATACAGTGTGCGGCTGATTTAGTAGATTAGTCATTTTAAGATAACTGGCTCATCAGATCAGTTGTGAATAGCTAGTTAATGTTTGTTGTAAATCCAAGCAATTTCAGCTGTTCTAAATTTCCCCTAAAGGGATTTGAGAGACACAAGTATAGAGACAAGAAGCATCTTGAGGACACTGCTCCGTTGCAGGACTGGTTTCATTTCAGTGAGTCTGGACTGATTAGCAGGTTGAAAATTATAACTGGTTAGAGACCAAAGCTGACTGCTAGCTAACTTGAGCCAAGGCTCAGGTTATATTATTTTTTTATAAAAGGAGGATACACTATAGAAATGGAGACAGTGGGATATTTATGTGGGGATATCTTATTATACATGTAAATATATGCACACAACCCCACCCCCACCAAACCTCCCGCAAACACACGCATTTTCTTGTCTAAATATTATGTCACTTCTTTGGTAAGAGAGAGGACAAAGAGCTCTAGAAATACTTGAATGGAAACCAAAACATTTGGAAATCTTGTTCTCTGAACAGAGCTCAGCTGGATTTTTTTCAAAAACATCCCCAGCAATGCCTAATAATGGATTTGTAAGGTGTAAGGAATTTATACAATGTATTCCTGTTTGCTTTTCATGAGGGAATATTCCTAGCATGTTGTGGCCAGTTCTCAACAGTTTAACAAGGAGGATGGATAACTGCTACCTAAGTTAGGCTAATTTGTCCAGTTTTCCATTGAGTGAGGTGGGTATTCAGCCCTGATAGTGCACATTTCTAGTCTATCATGAGTTTATAACAGGAAAAATCATAAAATTAGACCATTGGTCTGTTGTGTGCCAATGAGTCAATTCTGACTTACAGAAAGTCTATATGACAGAGTAGAACTGCTCCATAGGATTTTCTGGGCTGTAATCTTTACAGGAGCAGATCATTGGGTCTTTTCTCTGCAGAGACTCTGGTGGGTTCCAATCACCAACCTTTTGGTTGGCAGCTGAGTGTATAACCATTGGGCCACTAGAGCTCCTTCAGTATAGAGCATCACAAACCCCCAAGTCAATATATTGCATTCTTTAAAAATACATGTAAAATTACATCCAATATTCTAAAATGGTCAAGACAAGGATTGTGACCAATTTCTGCTAATCACTGTAAAATCTTCCTTTTTCTCTTGTACTTCTCCCTAGCCCCATCTTAAGTGACTCTTTCCAATAACAATACTAAGGTGACAAAAGGGAAACATCTAAAATCTGCTAAATAAGTGGTCTTCAAACTTTTTTGCTTATGTAACCCCTAAAAGATATTGAAAAACCATGTACCCCCTCATTGATTTTTAGGTAGCCATCTAAAATTTTTCATCAGGATTTTAAAAGATGGCATTTCCATAGTACTGTATTGACATTTGAGTTAGCTTCTAGGGTCACCATAACAAAATACCACAAACTGAGTGGCTTATGAGAGCAGAAATTTATTGTCTCACAGTTCTGAAGGCTAGTAATGTGAATTCATGATATTGACAGGGCCATGTTCTTTTGGAAGGCTTGGGCTCTAGGGGAAGATCCTTTCTTGTCTCTCCCAGCTTCTGGTAGCCCAGGCATATAATTCCATCATCAAGTGGCCATTTTTCTTCCAACAGTCTTATCTCTATGTCTTTTCTGTTTAATAAATAAGGGCACCACTCAGATTAGATTAGGACTCACCCTACTTCAGTATGATTTCATGTTTAACTTAACTAATAACATCTTCAAAGACTTTATTTCCAAACAAGGCCACATTCACAGAACTTCAACATATCTTTGGGCACAATTCAATCCATAACAACATTTTAAAATTAACTATTATATCACTCTTTTGAGACACTGGGTGGCACAAACATGGAAGTTCTCCATTACTACCTGAAAGGCTGGTGGTTTGAACCCACCCAGTGTCATCTTTGGGAGACAGGCCTGATGATCTACTTCCAAAAGGTCACATCCTTGAAAACTCTATGGAGCAGTTCTACTCTGCACACCTGGGGTAGCTATGAGTCAGAATTGACTAGATGCCAGTAACAACAACAATCTCTTTTCTATGTAACCACTGAAATCTAAAGACAATATGATAGCAAATTTGATATGTTCTAGTATCCATTTTGGAACCCTGGTGGCACAGTGGTTAAACACTCGGCTGCTAACCAAAAGGCTGGTGATTCAAACTCACCAGTTGCTCCATGGGAGAAAGGTAGGGCAGTCTGCTTCCGTAAAGATTTATAGCCTTGGAAACCCTATGGGACAGTTCTGCTGTGTCCTATAGGGTCGCTAGGAGTTGGAATCAACTTGATGGCAATGGGTTTGGTTTTTGGCCGTGTGCATTTATGAACAAGTCCTTTTTTCAGAGGTCCCGGGGTGGCACAAATGGTTTAAGCTTGACTACAGACTAAAGGGTTCGCAGTTCAAACCCACCCAGAAGCACTGCTGAAGAAAAGGACTGATGGACTGATTCTGTGAAGAGTACAGCCAAGAAAACCCTATGGAACAGTTCTACACTGTGTAACACATTGGGGTCACCATGAGTCGGAATCGACTTGATGGCACAGGTCAACATCAGCCTTTTTTTTAACACAAAATTTCTATGCTTTCTAGCTTTCCAGGTCTCTTCCATTCCACTTTCACCACATAATTCTCTTCTAGTGTAATACATTTTTATGTCCTAAAATCTTTTGTTGACCACATTATTGTACTTCTCTACTGCAAAAAAAAAAAAGAAGAAAAGAAAAAGAGCCCTGGTTGGCCCAGTGGTTAAGAGCTTAGCTGCTAACCAGAAGGTCAGCAGTCCAGATCCACCAGCTGCTCCTTGGAAACCCTTTGGGACAGTTGTACTCTGTCCTATAAGATCATTATGAGTCAGAATCGACTTGATGGCAACGGGTTTGTCTTTTTCTACTACGAAAATGTGAATTGAAATTGAAATTAAGTTTTTAAGTTTCCTATGACTAACATTTTTTCTAGAATGAGTTAATTGTAAAATTGATACTTGTATATAACTTATCAGGCATAAGTTTTGGTAGTTATTACACATAAAAAATAAAATATTATTGGAAATCCATCTCTTAGTAAGATGAATTTTTAGTTAGTTCATGTATCCATGGATTTATATCACTCACTATAAGATTAAGAGATCGTATAGCACCGATTTTATTTCTATTTTTTGTTTTTATACATTTTAGTGCTGAAAAATCTTCATATAAATATGTAGATGTAATTGAAAGAGTTATGTTAAATCAATGTCACTCAATTTTTTGAGTTTCTCCTGAGTTGTATGCCAAAAATAACATCACTTATCTATCATCAAAAAAGCATTTTAAATGATCTATTAGCTGACAATTCCCTGAAGTCCTTTTTCAATTTTAGTGAAACTGAAGAATTGGAAACCTTTTGACTTTCGAAAAGAGTTGTTACCTAATCACTACAATCATTCACTTTCTCAGTTTCTGGGAAGCACACGATAAAAGGCTTTACGAAGACATTATTGAAAGACTGCCTGTTACAACTGCAGACATTCCCAGAAACCACCTTCCAGCCAAGCAATAGACAGGCCTATAAAATAAACAATAAAACCTGAAAAGAACATGCTCCATAGGACAATTATACGAGACCAAAAGGGCAACATTTGCCCAAAAGTAAAGATGAGAAGGGGAAGGAAAACCAGACAAAAGGAAACTGGGAACCCAGGGCGGAAATGGGGAGAGTACTGACGCAGTGTGGGTATTGCAGTCAGCGAAACACTTCATGAACAACCTGTTGAATGGGAAACTAATTTGCTCTGTAAACTTTCACCTGAAACACAATAAAATATTTAAAAAGACTACCTGTTACTCTTTATCTTGGAAACACTATCATTTAACCTAATCATCTCAGAACATTTCAGGAAAATCAAAACAATGCAAATTTTTATATACCTTTAGCAAATCAAGAGTTTTTAATAATTAAATTCTATAATCTCACATTGTGTACTTTAATGTATTCTTATAGAAATCTTCAAACTACAGACTGAGCTCATTTAATTTGTAGAAAAATATCCATGTAACCTATTTGAAAAGGGTGCTTGCTGTAAGTCTGTAAGCTGCATGAAGTAAGTAGCTGCTGCTTTCAGTTTTTCTTGTGGACGTTTTCTTCTTTGCTTTGTGCTCATGGGGCTCTTCTTTAGAAGTGGCACAGTCTTTGACAGTAGTCAAAGAAAAGAAAAGGGGGTTGAAAACAAAGGTGGTAATTGAACACTCCTACCTTCCCACCCTACAGTATATCTGAATTCAAAACACCCCAGTGTTGTCCCAGACATTTCAGTGTCAGAAAGAATGTGAAAGTTATTTAACTGAATGTGAAATACAATGAAAGCTGATGTTATTGTTTTTAGGTGCCTTCGAGTTGGTCAGAGCGACCTTATGTACGACAGAAGGAAACACTGCCCAGTCCTGAGCCATCCTCACAATCATTGCTCTGTTTGAGCCCATTGTTGCAGCCACATGTCAGTCCATCTTGTTGAGGTCTTCCTCTTTTTTGCTGGCCCTCTGCTTTATCAAGCATGATGTTCTTCTCTAGGAACTGGTGCCTCCTGATAACATGTCCAAAGTATATGAGACATAGTCTCATCATCTTTGCTTCTAAGGAGCATTCTGGCTGTACTTCTTCCAGGACAGATTTGTTCTTCTGGCAGTCCATGGTATATTCAATATTCTTCACCAGCACCGTAATTCAAAGGCATCAATTCTTCTTCAGTCTTCATTATTCATTGTCCAGCTTTCACATGCATATGAGGCGATTGAAAATATCATGGCTTGTGTCAGGTGCACCTTAGTCCTCAAAGTGTCATCTTTGCTTTTTAACACTTTAAAGAGATCTTTTGCAGCAGATTGTCAAATGCGATACATCACTTGATTTCTTGACTGCTGCTTCCATGGGTGTTGATTGTGGATCCAAGTAAAATGAAATCCTTGACAACTTCAATGTTTTCTTCATTTATCATGACGTTGTTTTCTGGTCCAGTTGTGAGGATTTTTGTTTTCTTTATGTTGAGGTGTAATCCATACTGAAGGCTGTAGTCTTTCATCTTCATCAGTAAGTGCTTCAAGTCCTATTTACTTTCAGCAAGCAAGGCTGTGTCATCTGCATATCGCAGGTTGTTTATGAGTCTTCCTCCAGTCCAGATGCCACGTTCTTCTTCATATAGTCAAGCTTCTTGGATTATTTGCTCAGCGTACAGATTGAATAAGTATGATGAAAGGATGCAACCCTAACACATACCTTTCCTAATTTTAAACCATGCAGTATTCCCTTTTTCTGTTTGAACACTGCCTCTTGGTGTATGTACAGATCCTGCATGAACACAATTAAATGTTCTGGAATTCCCATTCTTTGCAATGTTATCCGTAATATGTTATGATTCACACAGTTGAATGGCTTCTGCATAGTCAGTAAAACACAGGTAAACATCCTTCTAGTATTCCCTGTTTTCCGCCAAGATCCATCTGACATCAGCAATGATACTACTGGTTCCATGTCCTCTTCTGAATCCAGCTTGAATTTCGGCAGTTCCCTGTCGATGTACTGCTGCAACCACTTTTGAGTTATCTTCAGTAAAATTTTACTTGTGTATGATATTGTTCGATAATTTCTGCATCCTATTGGATCACTTTCTTTGTAATGGGCACAAATATGGATTTTTTTCCAGTTGTTTGGCCAGGTAGCTGTCTTCCAAATTTCTTGGCAGTAGATAAATGACTGCTTCCAGTGTTGCATCCATCTGTTGAAACATTTCAACTGGTATTCCATCAATTCCGGGAGCCTTGTTTTTCACCAATGCCTTCAGTACAGCTTGGACTTCTTCCTTCAGTACCATTGGTTCTTGATCATATACAACCTCCTGAAATTGTTGAGCGCTGACAAATTACTTTTGATACAGTGACTCTGTGTATTCTTTCCATCTTTTTTTGATGCTTCCTGCATCATTCAATTTGCCGTTTGAAATCTTCTGTTCAGCTCTTTTACTTCATCGTTTTATCCATTCAATTTAGCTACTCTACGTTCAAGACTCTGAAACTTGCAAGGGCATCGTTCAATATTCCTATATCTATATCTATTCTTGAGATGGTCTCTAAATTTAGGTGGAATATACTCAAGGTTGTACTTTGACTCTCATGGACTTGTTTTATTTTCTTCAGCTTCACCTTGAACTTGCATATGAATAATTGAAGGTCTGTTTCACCGTTGGCAACTTGCTTTGTTCCGACTGATGATATTGAGCATTTCCATCATCTCTTTCCACAGATGTAGTCAGTTTGATTCCTGTGTATTCCATCTAGCAACATCCACCTGTATAGTGGCTGTTTAAAAAAAAGTATTTTTAAATACCTTTAAAAAAAGGCATTTGCAGTGAATAAATTGTTGGTATCACAAATTCTACCATGCAATCTCCAGCATCATTTCTATCACGAAGGCCATATTTTCCAACTACTGATGCTTCTTCTTTGTTTCCAACTTTTGATTCCAATCACCAGTAATTATCAATGCAACTTGATTGCATGTATGATCAATTTCAGACTGCAGAAGTTAGTAAAAAATCTTCAATTTCTTCTTCTTTGGCATTAGTGATTGGTGCATACATTTCAATAATAATATTATTAATTGATCTTCTTTGTAGGCCTGTGGATATTATCCTATCACAGTCAGCGCTGTATTTCAGGATAGATCTTGAAACATTCTTTTTGACTATGAATCTAATGTCTTTCCTCTTCAATTTGTCATTCCCAGTATAGTATACTATGTGATTGCCAGTTCAGAATGGCCCAGTCCATTTCAGCGAATTAATGCCTAGGATATCAGTCTTTGTGCATTCCGTTGCATTTTTGACAACTTCCAGTTTTCCTGGATTCATACTTTGTACATTCCACGTTCTGATTATTGATGGATGTTTGTAGTTGTTTCTTCTTATTTTGTAGTCATACCACATCAGCAAATGAAAGTTCTGAAAGCTTGACTTCATCCACATCATTAAGATTGACTCTACCTTCAGGAATCAGCTTTTCCCCAGTTGTATTTTGAGTGCCTTCCAACCTGAGGGGCTCATCTTCTGACACTGTATCAGACAATGTTACTGCTATTCATAAAGTTTTCACCGGCCAATTTTTTCAGAAGTAAACTGCCAGGTCCTTCTTCTAATTTGTCTTAGTCTGGAAGCTTCACTGAAACCATGGGTGACCCTGCTGATATTTGAAATACCGGTGGCATAGCTTCCAGAATCACAGCAACACGCAAGCCACCACAGTATGACAAACTGACCAAAAAGAACCTGTTGCTGTTGAGTTGATTCCAACTCATTGCGACCATATAGGACAGAGTAGTTCCCAAGGCTGAAATCTTTATGGAAGCAGACTGCACATCTTTCTCCCTGTAGCAGCTTGTGGATTCAAACCTCCAACCTTTCAGTTAGCAGCCAAGCACTTTAACCTCTGTGCCATCAGGGTTCTTTATGAAAGCTAGAGGCCCTGATTAAAGGTGGGTTTCCAGATACTAAGAGTTTGAATTGTGCTGGAGATGTTTCACATTGAGGCAATGCACCCTAGTAAGATTTAGGAGTGAGAAGTAAACAGTTCTTTTGTAAAATGAAACAAAGCTGATTTTAAAAAGGTACTATGAAAACTTTTTCAGGCAGATCAATTTAGGTAAGAGTACATATGAATGTTGCAGTTCTGGAAATTAGTTCTCTTAAAATGATCCATGCTACATCCATATGCCTCCTGCATGTCTTTGTGAACTTATCTTCTTCATATGCAGAAGAGGAAACTGAGTTTTAGAGAACTTAAGAAGTTTGCCTAATGTCCTCCAACAGAAGTAGGTGGAGCTAGCATCCAGATACAGCCGTCTCTGACCCCAGAGCCATGCTGTCTCTGTGACATTAACTTGCTTATAATCCATCCACATCGTTCCACAGTCATTATCCTTCAAGCAGATGATCCAGAGATATTTTGCTGCACTCCCCAAGATATATTTAAAATAAAGAGCCACTTCCATGTTATAGCTCACTATCCCCAATGTTAGGTTTCATGGGGTCTGCCCAGGGTAAGTGCTCACTAAATGTTAGATGATTAGTCAAGTTTGGAATTGTTAACAATTTGAAAATGATAGCCCAAAGTGGCGGAAATTAGGCTACAATCGTTCCAACTGATAATCATTCCAAACTTAGTGAAATCACGATGTGATTTGCTAAGCGCTAATGATGCCAACCGAGATACAGAAGATCCAATCCTTACACGACTGTGTTCATAAATAGTTATTGATAGTAGTTAGTTACATGAATCCAGGGCATGGATCCTAGTTCTCTCACTTACGAACTTTTCTGGGTAAGTTGTTAGACCACTATGGGCCTTAGTTTCCTGGTCTGTAAAATGGGATTAATAATAGTAGGATCATTGTAACAATTAAGGCAGATAATGCTTGTAAAAAGCTTACCACAGTGTTTGGCATATAATAAGTGCTTGATAAATATAAATTATTATCTCACCAGTGGTTCTCAACAAAGAGCAGTTTTACTTCCAGGGGACATTTGGCAATGTTTGGAGACTGTTTTGATTGTCACAGCTGGAGGTTGTCATAGCTATTGGCGCTCAGTGGGTAGAGGCCAGGCATGCTGCAAACCATCCTACGGTACACAGGGCAGCCCCCTACAAGTTCCACATGTCAATAGTACTGAGGTTGAAAGACCCTCCTCTATATTGACAAGTTGAATTAATGCTCTAAAGTAAGATTTAAAAAAAATAGGAGTGTGTCTCTAGAAGAAATATCAAAGTCATGTGATTCTACTAGGGTTGAATTATCTCTTTGGGTATGAACCTTACAGCAGCTTATACTCCAGCCACCACAAGCTGCTCAGACACCTCAAGCCCTTTCATGGCTCCAAGCTTGGGCCCATTTATTCCCTTTGTCGAGCATATCCCATGTCTTGTCTGCCTGTTTGGTTCTTACCAGTGTTTTGGGACTCAAGACAAACTCAGTTTTCCTATGAAACCTTCCCTCTCCTCCCTTCTTCCATAAATGCATATCCCTGACACAGTTAGACCCAGATATTTTGCTTTTCTTAGATATCATTTCTACGTTCACACTTACCGTGTGGTATTATAATTTTTGGTAGGTTTTTCTTCACTAATATTTTCTGAATTCTTTTAGGAGAGGATTATATCTCTCTTTTTTTAATACCCTCTGCTACCCAGCACCTGGTCTTGGAGTAAGCATTAGTAAATTTTTGATGAATGAAAAAATGAGTAAATAAACAAAACAAATAGTATATTTAGATACTAGAACACAGCATATGGAAACTCTGCTTGGTTCCCATCTCCATGAGAATTTTCCATTCCTTTTTTGGAGAAGTGAAGGTGAACAAGTCTACTGACCCTGAGAAGCACTGGCTTAGAATCAAAGTAAGCCATCTGGAAGGCAGAGTTCAACGATAGGAAGTGGCTAATCACACATCTATCTCTTTCATGTTATCTAGTTACTGAGATTGTTTCCAAATTTTATTCCTCCAAGCAATGGTATTGTATGTGTGTGTGTTTAAAGCTATTTGCATATATTGATATTTGGAATAGTGTTTTCATTCATATAACAGTGCAAGACGTAGCATTCCAGGTTTACTGTGGATTTTTACCCTTTAAGCAGTCATTTGACAAATATGTAATGTTAGTGGTTGGGCAATTTTCCATTAAACCTTGAGATTTATAAATTTTGTCAAAATATGGAAGCAGTTATAAAAAAAATTCATGAACTGTAGAACAAATGGCAAGAAAAATAAACTAACACACATTATGTGTAAAATACTTAAGGCAAAACTAGAAAAATTAAGTGGCTTAAATTCTCATTACTGCTGGGCAGGTGCGAAAGTTCTAGTTCTCCACTAAGCCTTCACTAATACCATCCAGAGTGGGAGGAGTGGGAATGGCTGACGCTACAGGGGAGGGGAGGGGTGGCCTCATTACAACTGGATGGTGGTGAAATTTCTTACTCTCTGCTAGCGCTCCTCTGACACTACCCCAGCGAGGAGAGGGAGGGGCACCTTGTTATTCTGGGTTGTTTGGAAATACACACACCGCCCTCCCCTCCATGAACTTCACTAATACCTCAGGATAAGGGGTCTCATTACCATCCAACAAGGATGCAAGACTGGACTCCTTACTTGGTCTTTTCTGATACCACTTCAGCGGGGTGTCAGGGTACCTTGCTTTGTTGTTGTCATTAGGTGCTGTCAAGTCAGTTCCAACTCATAGCTACCTCAGGCACAACAGAACAAAACACTGCGCAGTCCTGTGCCATCCTCACAATCGTTGATATGTTTGAGCCCATTGTTGCAGCCAGTGTCAGTCCATCTCGTTGAGGGTCTTCCTCTCTTTCATTGACCCTCCGCTTTACCAAGCATGATGTCTTCTCCAGGGACTGGTCTCTCCTAATAATATGTCCACGTTAAGCTAGACGAAGCCTCACTATCGTCGCTTCTAAGGAGCTTTCTGGCTGTACTTCGTCCAAGACAAATTTGTTCATTCTTCTGGCGGTCAGTGCCTTGCTGCAGCCTCGCAAAGATGGAAGTCTAGACATTCCACTCCACCTTTGCTAGTGTGGATGGGAGTGGGGCCGCAGTTTTTTTCTGCAGTGTTTGGCTGGAGTAGAGTAGTTATCGTCTAGAAGTTTTCTGTCTTGCTACGCTACCCCTTTCCTGATCCTTTGGCTAGAGAAAGCAGGATTTTGTTGAGGCTTCTTTTTACCTGTGCCCATTGGTGTTTCTGAGTTGCCAGCTTCTTCAGGTACAAGTCTGGGATATGTGAGGAAACAGAAAACCCAGGGAACTCAACACCATGTTGTTCCATGGACGCCAAAGTCCCCAGCTGATCTGCCTTCCAGTGTTCACCTTTCAGAGTCTTTTTTATGTCTATTTTATATATAATGTTCAAGGTTTCTAGTTATACTTAGCCAGGAGAAATAGGGAAAGGTACATCTGCACTGTCTTCCCAGAAACAGATGCCCTCTGCTTTTCGTTTTGTTATTTCCTCCACGCTAGCAGATTTTTCCTTCTTGATTGTGTCAGTCCAACAATTACATTGCTCTTTAGGTGTTAATTTAATTAAGGATAGCCTTTTTGGAAGCATAGTAATGTCACTTTTTCATCTTATGCCTGATGATAACTTTTATTTCTACCAAAACAAAATGGGAAAAAAAAAGTTAGTGGCCAATAAGTTCACTAAGTAAAGAATAACAACTTAGAAAGTATTACAGAGAAAAACAGAAAAGTAATTAAGCAAAAAATATTAATTAATCATAGCTCAAGCTCTTCTTAAATTGTCCTTAAGTATAGGAATATGTGGGCACAAATAAATCATACCATGTGCTTAAGAATGAAATGTTATTGCCCTCCAAAATCTCTCTCCAAAAGTACCCGAAGTAGTGTTTTCCCACACCCTGACTTAAAACCTTCCCATTGTTCATAGAATAAAGTCCTAGCCTTTCATTGTGCCTAGCCCTGATGGTTTTCACTCACTTAACTTTCTACTCTCACCCTTCACTACATACCAGCAAGAGTGAGTTCTCTCTCTCTTTCTCTCTTTTTCAAACATACCATGCTTTCTCTTGTCTCTGGGTCTGCACATGCCGGTCTCTCTGCTTGGAATGCCATCACCCTGTTCCTGTTCCTCCCATCACTGCTATTTATGGTTCAGGTCTCACTTTTGAAATCATTTTGACCAACCAAGTCTTACCTGCCCACTCCACCCTTGCCTCAAGTCTGGATGATGTCCCTCTTATGTGTTGTCATATCACATGGTACATTGCCCTTGTTTAGTTATCTGTCCCAAACTGCAAGCTTTGTGAGGGCACAGCAGAGTTATGTGTTATTCTTGGCTCTATCCTCATTACCCCATTATCTGTCACATCCTTTTCATCATTACAGAAGGTCATGACGTTTTACTTTTACAATCACTTGGCTGCAAACATGATCGCCCATGCTGTAGTGATGGAAAAACCAGTTTTCCAATTGGTTATATAACTTAGAGAAGGTCAGACAGTGTCAGATCCAGTAATAATTTGCAGAATTCTCACCCCTGCACTCAATCCTTTGCACCACAGCTTATTTTAATGGATGAAATTGGAGAAAGGTTGTGACATGGTGAAATTTAATATGTTGAAAGCATTGTGATTTCCAAAGTAAAATATTTGCAATTTTATTTACACACATATTATTCAAAAAATAATCCAAGCATTTTAATATGGAAATATTGGAGGAAAAAAAATTAGATGGCTGGAGTACTTCAGGGTACAGTAGACTAGACCACACAGATCACCAGAATGAATGCTAGGCAGATCGGGTCATTCTGAAGCAGGTCTTATGCAAACTACATAAGGAAATCATTTAAACCTGTCCATTGACTCCTTTAACTATTTATTGAATATTTTAGGTACTTTGAGAGGTATGATTGTTTCATAATCCTTGCCTTAAAAGTAGCTTATTATGCTATAGATCTGTAATTACTATAAACAAGTTAGAATGTGTGTTATGAACCAAGAGTTATGATTAATCCAGTCCTAAGCAATTGAGATTGAAAGAAAAAAAATGTGACATACATGCTACACAAAATGTTGTAGCTTTTCGTAACAATTTCTCTTTACTTACGGAGCTGATGAGTTTGAATGATAAGCAAGATTTGGACACATAGAAATGGGGGATGCCATTGTGGAGAACAAAAAGTACAGGCATAGTGGGATTCAAAGCAAGAAAGGTAAGGAATAAGGACTAGATTAGACAGGTGCTTGAATTCCAGGCTACAGAGATGGCCTTTTGTTTATTGGGAATGGCGAGCCTTTGAAGAATTTTGAGCAGAGAAATGGTATGATCAAAGCAGTGTTTTAGCATCATTAATTTGGCATCTGTGGGAAGAAACCAATCCGAAGTAACCTAGAAAGCAGATGTATGTATGGAGCTTATGACATCAATCTAGGTATAAAACAATGAAGTCCTAAATAAAGATAGCAGCACTAGGCATGGAAAACAGCAACTAATGTAAGCCACATTTCCAAACACCTACAGACCTTGGTGTTTTATTGAATGGTAGGTGGAGGACATGAGGAAAAGAAAAGGTCAAAGGCAGCTATAATATTTTAAGCCTGAGATTTTACTCATAACTCATCCCTCTTTGTAGAATCCAAAGGGAAACAAAGTTGATGACAAACACCACACTTCATTCAGACTTTCTTCCTTTCTAGTCATTAAGGTCAAGTGTTATTAGGTTCAAGGTGTATCAATTATTTCTTTCCTTAGGACAGGGAGGTATGCATCAGTACATTTGTAAATGTTGTTAATATATTAACAAACTTATGTACCAGTTGGTAAACAGCTGCTGCCCCAAGTCTCCTGAGTGCCGCTTAACTTAATTGACCCCCTTTCCAGGCTCACTGGCCCATTCCACCAGCTAACACCTATAGAGATAATACTGGCAGATCAGTCAGCATGTAAAACCCTGCTTTGCTGCTACAGCTGCTACAGTCTCTTCTCGTTGATCAGTGACCACATCATTCTGGGTTGTAATATTTTGAATATCACCACTGGCATTTTCTTCTCCCAGAAGGTTCTCAAGTTCTTCAAGCAAATAGACTTCTGTTGGGCCTACACATATCTGAATGTCAGGGATGGGTCTACCTTAGATTCAAATTGAAACTCTGTTGTACTGAAATTCACAGAACTTCATATTTAAATAATGAGTAAGCTGGTAGTTTAAAAAACTGTTAATACTCAATGCTGATGAGAGCACAGTAAGACATGTACTTTCATTCCTGATAATAAGAGTATGAAATAGACAATAGGCTCACCAGTTTTAAAAATTAATATTGTGTTACCTAAAAAAATTTTTAAATGGATCAAAGATTTAAGTTAACAAACTGTTTATTAAAAAAATGTTTATAATTGTAAAAAATTGGAATCAGTCTGTCTATCTTAGTTATCTAGTGCTGCTGTAAAAGAAATACACAAGGGGATGGCTTTAACAAACAGAAATTTATTCTCTCACAGTCTAGGAGGCTAGAAGTCCAAATTCAAGGCACCAGCTCCAGGGGAAGGCTTTCTCTTTCTGTCAGCTCTAGGGGAGGGTCCTTGTCATCAGTCTTCCCTTGGGTCTAGGAGTTTATCAGTGCAAGGACCCAGGACCAAAGGACGCACTCTGCCCCTGACTGTTCTTTCTTGGTAGTAATGAGGTCCCTCTCTGCTCACTTCTCTCTTTTATAACTCAACAGACATTGACTCAAGACACAATCTAATCCTATAGATCAACATTAACGTAACTGCCTCTAATCTTGCCTCATTAACATTAAAGAGGTTAGGATTTAGGACACGAAGGATAATTACAAGACATCAGATCACAAAATGGAGGAAAACCACACAATACTGGGAATCATGGCCTAGCCAAGTTGACACATATTGTTAGGGGACACAATTCAATCCATAACAAAGTCAAACATTAAAAAAATAGTTAAATCAGAGTGGCTTAATTTATGGTAGATTTTATTTTCTTTATACAATTCTGCATTAACTATTTTAGAAAAAAATACGATTAAAAATAATTTTAAAATTCTCCAGAAGTCTCTCCTAAAAGTGCTTGCCCACAGAATTTTAATTATAAAATTCAGACTGAGCTCATGTTTCTCATCCCGACAGTAAACACCTTAAGACAATTAAGTCTACAGAGTTTTCAATGAAAAAGACTTTGCCTAGGTATTCTATACTCAACCGGGTTCTATTTATGTGTGAATGTGTGTGTGTGTGTGTGTGTACATTTATAGAAATTCTTATCATATGACAGTGACTGCTGATGCATCCTCTTTTGGACACAATCCTTTGAGGGTTTTTATTTTGTTTTTTTATAGACTTGTCCTGATCCATTAGTAATAACTTGGCTAGTCTGAGCAGGTGCTCTGCAACATGGTATCCTGCAGTTTTGGTGCCATTTGCTGCTGTGGCACCACACAGGCTCAAAATTGTAATTTTGTCCAAGTGGTCTGTACTCTAGCCAAATGAGCTAACCAATTATAGGAAGATTGGCAGGGTGCTAATGTAGCTCATACAGGATAGGATGTGCAGAATCCGAGGTGGTTGAAAATCTCCTCACCTAATTCATTATTGAAAATAGAAAGTATCTTGGCTGTCTAATAAAAAACAAAGTCTTTGTATACATGCCTGGTCTTCGTCTTATATTTTTGGAGACATTGATTCGGCATGAGGAAAAGTGGTTCCCTTCTGGGGCAACAGATCCCTGTGCTCAAAATTCTAAAACAAAGTGAAATAAATCAGACACAAAAGGATAAAACTGTAGGATTCTACATATATGAAATATTTGGAATAGACAAATACATAGAGATAAAAAAATAGATCAATGGTTACAATGGAATGAGGGAGGATGGGAGTTATTGCTTAAGGGGTACTGAGTTTGTTTTAAAAAATCCTAGCACAACTTTTCTAGGAATAGATTTCTCTTTCAGCTTGACTCCATAAAGTTGAGAAGAAGAAGAATGTTGCAATAATAAAAAGCCTTTTCCTGAGAGGGCCCAGATAAGTGCTTGGTGCCTTATCTAGAAATAGCAGAAACTAGGGCTGCTGAGTTGCACAACTCTAGGGGGCGCCATTGTAAGCTATGTGTCTGGGGCCCCTTGGAGATGTGTGGTGCACAGCCTGAAGGTAGCTGATGTAACTGCCCTGAAACTATATTCTCTAAAGGGAGTCATTAAGCTTTAAAGACAAATTGTGCAAGGAAAACACTCAATATTTATCAGTTTTTTTTTTTAAATCTGAGATTATATATAAGAAAGAATTTTATAAAATATAAAACATTGTATAACATGTTATTAATACTAACTAAAAAATTCATCTAAGGAATTGACATTTAATGGTTGAGATTGATTAGAGAGAAGGGAGAGTTCTTGGTGTTTTATAAGTTCCAAACTGGTTGGTATTTTAATGTATGTCAGTCAAAGAATTGGGTTAAGTCAGCTGAAGAAAAATCTAATGTTAGCACAACATGATAACTTCAAGAATCACACTTCCGGTAATAGTAGCTAATAGTCGTCAAGATGTTTCTGGAAAGTGAAAGTGCTTATTTTAACAACAAAAAGAGCAACTAGAAATAATATTTGGTACATTTCCAGGAAGGAAACATATCAAGAAAGAAAAAAAAAAAAAAAGCAAATACCATAGCTCTTTACCAACATTTGAGAAACTTGTTCAAACTACAGTTGTATTTCGTCTTTTCAACTTTTCCTTGTTTTTAGATGAGGAATTTTTCCCCCTTGGGAATCAAGAAAGTCTATTACGCCTCTCCCACTAGGAATTGTGCAATGCTTTCAAATAAGGTCTGTTTTCCATTAGCATTATGAATTTCACAATACATTTCCAAATGTACTTTTGGATATTTTTATCTAAAACACTGTTCTCCAGCATTGTAAATTTTTTATTACTAAAAAGTTTGGAAAGTAATATTGTAAGATTAGTTCCTTTTCATATAATATTATTTAAAAAAATAAATTATAAAATTTTTAGCCAGAATCTGTCCACTCATACGGAAGTTTTCTTTAAGTTGCTTTTTAATATTATTCTGTTAATAGAATAGTCAAATGTTAGCATCAGAAGGATTCATGGACATCGATAGTTCAACTTTTATATATTGTAGAAAAAGAAAATAAAATTCATTAACTTGTTGGTGATCCCGTGGGTTATTAGTTGAAAAGCCAACCTGCAACTCTGTCGTCTTGACTCCAAGTCTAATACCCCTCCGTTTACTCTGTTGTTAGTCTTCTTGACATTAGTCCTCCCTTCACACCAAACCACCCTCTACCTTTCAACAGTGCTTCTTTTCCCTTGTCCTCCTTTCATTGAGTGACTGCAGGATCAGGCAATGGAATAAACAATGACTGGGTCAGATAACTGAAGGAACCTTGAACTCTCAGACAGCATGTTGCCCATTGAGAGAAAGAGATAAGTACATATATTACGTACAGTGTACTCTGGGGACATAGAAGAGAAGGCAAGGAGAAGCTTTGAAGAGTGAGTAAGAGTCTTGAAGGATGCTGGCAGTTTACTCAGAGGAAAGAAAGTGTTTGCAAAGGCAGAAGCTAAATGTATGATATGAAAGGGAGATAACATTACCAAGCATCAGAGCATCTACTGAACACAAGCCTATAAAAGCAATATAATTATCTCTTTTAAGGTTGAGAAAATGACAAATTGGCAGATATCATTCTTATATTGACTGAATGCTAACTACATACCAGGCATTGTTGCTTTATTCACATTATTTCAGTTAATCCTAACAAAATATTGTAAAGGAAGTATTATTATTACACATGGAGAAACTTAAGTCTCGGAGACATTAAGTAAATTGCTGAAAGTCCTAAGTGCAATAAATTGGGGGTTGAGGGTGGGGCCGACTAGCTCTGCTTGATTTTGAAGCAGGTTCTAATCAGGATTTGAAATTCACTGCTGAGAAGTTAACAGACAGATCAAAAATGCCTTTACTAGCTAGGCTAAAGAGATAGGGCCTTATTCTCTTGGTGCAGTTTTTAGGTAGAAAGTGATTTGATCAAATTTATGCTTCAGAAGAATGTTCAGATAGCAACATCCACAAATTGAAAGGAAGAGATGACTGTCTTCTTTGTCAGTTGTTCTACTGGAGCATTCAGATCTCTCTCATATATTAGCAAGAGCTCTTTCCATGCTAAATTTCTTTCTCCACAGGACAGTTTTGCTTGTATTGTTTTTAATTAAATCATTCATCAAGATTAAAAAAAGTATTATCTTTGCACGTCCACTTATTTACTCACTGTAACTTTGGCAAGTTATTTAATCTCTCATTGCCTTAGTTTTCTTATCTATAAAATGGGATTGATAGAATGATTTATACAGGTGGAACATCTAAAATGAATCTAAGAAAGAAAAGCCACAATTTTAAAGGTATTTAAGGAGATTAAAAGAGGTAATATTTATAAAATACATAGAACAGTACCTGGGACATAGTAAATGCTATATAACTATTTACTAAAAAAATACTTATCAGCTACTAGCTGTTTAACCTTTTTCATGTCATTAAATCTCTCTAAGACCGCATTTCTTATTTTTAAAAATGGATATACTTATTAATATTATCAATATATGTCTTAGTTATCTAGTGCTGCTGTAACAGAAATACCACAAGTGGGTGTTTTAACAAAGAGAAATTTATTCTCTCACAGTCTATTGTTGTTGTTAGGTGCTGTCAAGTCAGTTCTGACTCATAGGGGCCTTACAGGACAGAGTAGAACTGCCCCATAGGGTTTCCAAGGAGCAGCTGGTAGATTTGAACTGCCAACCTTTTGAACAGCAGCCCAGCTCTTAACCACTGTGCCACCAGGGTTCCTCTCACAGTTTAGAAGGCTAGAAGTCCAAATTCAGTGCATCAGCTCCAGGGGAAGTCTTTCTCCCTCTGTAGGCTCTGGGGGAAGGCCCTCGTCATCAGTCTTCCCTGGTTGAGGAGCTTCTCAGCACAGGAACCCCAGGTCAAAAGGACGCACTATTCTCCTGGCTCTTGTTTCTTGGTGGTATGAGGATCCCCTGTCTCTCTGCTCGCGTCTCTCTTTTATATCTCCAAAGAGATTGACTCAAGACACAACCTAATTTTGTAGATTGAGCCCTGCCTCATTAGCATGAATGCCTCTAATCTTGCCTCATTAACATCATAGAGGTAGGATTTACAACACATAGGAAAATCACATCAGATCACAAAATGGTGGACAATCAGAATCATAGCCTAGCCAAGTTGACACACATTTTTGGGGGACACAATTTAATTCATAACATTATATATGTTAATAATGTCATTAATGATTATTAATGATAGTTTATTAATACTGTAAGGATTAACAGAGGTAATTTATATAAAATATCACATAATAAGTGCACATCACTTGGTTGTTACTGTTTATTAATAATCAAATGCATGGTGGGACCCTGTTACATTTAATTGGCTTCACTGAGTGCTGCAAGTCCCTTTATTCCATAATTCCTCTATTATTGAATGCTTAATTTTGAGTTATTTTACAGGTATGTAAATCCAGAGAGATTAAGTTACAAATTCACAGCTACATTGTCACTGCAGAGGGAGGATTGAAAGCAAGGTCAGTTAAATCTTGCTTTTAATCTTTTTTTTTTTTTTTTCCTTGAGCCTGGGAAAAGCAGGCTCTTTTTATTTTTTTAATTTTTTTTCTGCTTCCTAGGGTCTGTTTCCCATCACTTGGATTATTTCCCTCAAGCCCTTCACTTTCTCTTCATCCTTTGTCAAGTGCTTTGAACAGAAACAATCAGCTGTGTGCTTTTTGCATATCTACAGTTATTTTCTGCTGGGAGAAGATCTGGGTGCGTGGACTGGGGGGTGATACTTCATGGGAGGGGGAAATGGAATATGGGACGAACCATATTTGTAAAGTTGTTGTTTTTTTAAATCAAGGATCACTAATTTCTTTCAGTCCCTTAAAGTAGGTTGCTATTTTCAGTTGCCCACAAATAAGTCCAGACTTACCGTGTTATATTGTCTTGTAATTATAATTAATTGTGGGCCACATGAGGCCATTTCATAACCTGCGAATAACAAAGTCTTTTAAAATGTTTTTGATTTCCCTTCTCCATTGAATTATATTTTATTTCTATGAATAGCTGTTCTTTGGCTTTTGTTCGGTTGGTTTTTCCTCTGATTTCTTTCCAAAGTTTTGTTAAATACCAAATGCCGTACCACATGAAATGGAGATCCCTTGCTTGTTGTCTGCCCACAGCTTGCCCACCAGGGACATACAAGCCTGAAGGCTCACCAGGAGGGATCAGCACTTGCATTCCGTGTCCAGATGAAAATCAAACCTCTCCACCCGGAAGCACGACCCCTGAGGACTGTGTCTGCAAGGAGGGCTACCGGGCTTCTGGGCAGACCTGCGAAGGTCAGCCTCCACCTTACGGTGTAAACACTAGCAAATAGGAAATCTTGGAGCTGACTGATCTCTGTGAGGGGAATAATGCTGGTGTTTTAATCCAATTCGTTTCAAATGAACTTTAACATCTCTTTCTCTAATCATGTTGGGGGGAGATACTTGCTTTGATTATATTGCATTTTTTATTATCACTGAACACATCCTCATCTTGCTCCAGATAAAGAGGATCTGAGATCCTGGGAGTGATTAAACAATGAAATCAGAAAGGTTTCATACATGGAAGAAAATCTAAAATAAATCTAAGAGAGAAAAGCCACAGTTTGAATAACATATTTGAATAACAAGTGAGCTAATTTGGGCTCTGGTGATAGTCAAATCCATTTTTTAAAAAAATTTGTAAGTAAAGTGTGTCAGTATTTATTCATATAAAAATTTTGAAAAATAGTATATACCATGTACAAGAAGCTGTGACTCTTGGTTTGTAGCAAACATATTTTGCTGTACTTCTTTGTTCTTTTCTATTTTATGTCACCTTAATTAAAGTCAAGCACCAGGACATCTCATATTCACAAAGGTATGAAAATAAACATTTTTTAAAGCTTAAAAAAACATTTAGCCTGCATTTAAGATTGAATTGAAAGTAAATACCTAATAGGAGTCAGATATAAAGGTTTTTCTTCCATGTGTACACTTATAAATTTAAATGTAAGAAATGAGAATGCTGAGGGAAATTGAGATGGAAGTATGAAATGTTCCCTTTAAAAAAAGAAAAAGAAAAAAAGAGGATATATCATAGACAAAGGCCAATTTTGCTTTTTGCTTTTATTCCTGTAAATGTTAGTTGTCCACTGCCCTACCCTGAAGCCTCCTGAAAACGGTTACTTTATCCAGAACACTTGCAGCAACCACTTCAATGCAGCCTGTGGGGTCCGATGTCTCCCTGGATTTGACCTCGTGGGAAGCAGCATCCTCTTGTGTCTACCCAGTGGTTTGTGGTCCGGTTCAGAGAGTTCCTGCAGAGGTATGCAAACTGCCAATTCACATTGTTTTTTGATTGCCTGCTTGATTTCCTTGATTTAAATTCTAATGGACCAGTCAGTTCTGTGTTTCTTTTGATTTCATAGACCACAGACCACAGAAAGGGGAAAAATTACAGGAAGTTTGAAGTCAGAACTACTAAGTTCAACTGGCCACATCATCATAAACTATGCCCTTTACATTCCTTTTATCAACAGGCAAAGGAAAGGCCTGCCTAGGAGGTAAATGGACAGGTTACCCCAAGCCTCAAACTTCAAGCAGCCAAGATAAGGTGCCAGGGAGAGTTCTAGAATAGTCAAAGTGGGGTTTGATGCCAACTGTGAGTGCAAGACCAGTGTCCTGCAACAGAAACAGCTGACCAACATGTAAATCTCCAGCCTTCACTTAGACTAGATAGCACTCTATAGAAAGTGAGAAATTTATGAAAGTAAGAACCCAAGGAACCTTATCAGGCCAAGAGAGAAGGGAGCAAGTGATACAATATCAATGCAGTATCAGGCTCCCACAATCAGATACAGAGAAACAACGAGAAGAATATTACCTCAATTCACCTCCACTCTGGACATCTCCAGAACCTACGTTTTTATTTCTCCTTACAACTGGTGTATAGCCAACTTCCTAAGGTTTCATTAGTATGGTTGGAAGGAAGGACATTTAAGAAAAGGCAGGAAGGGAGCGAGCTAAAGGAATTTATGACCTCCATCAGAAGAAATACAGGATACCCAGTTAAATTCGAATTTCAAATAAAAAACAATTTTTCAGTATAAGTAGCTCCCATGCAAGATTTGAGACCTACTTATACAAAAACAGTATTTGTTGATTTTCTGAAATTCAAATTTAACTGGACATGATAGTTTTTTGTTTTTTGCAAAATCTGGCAAAACTACTTCTACTTCATCCCTTAGGCATCCTTTGGAAATACACCTTTTGCTGGAAATTTGACTACTCCAAGACCCCAGAAATTACACAGGTCACTGATATAGGGTAAAAGATCTGTCTTCTGGTCTTTTCTTGGCTCCTAAGCCCAAAAGGGAAGTCCACCTACTCACCAGTTCCAGGTCATTTGTGAACTCCAGCAGACATCCAAGAAATGAGAGAAATATGCGAGCAAAAATATTTCTTAGGGAAAAAATTTTGCTGACACAATGAATGGACATAGTTAAAAGCCAAATTAATAAAATAGAACACCTACTCAAGAAATTCTTCCACAAAGTAGAGCAAAATTTCAAAGACACAAAAATATGAAAGAATAAATAAAGTGACAGAATAGTCACAGAAAACAGAGTATTCTCATATTAGGAATCCTGAGAGAGAATGGAGTGAGTGAAGGAGAAACACTAATAGAAGATCAAAGAATATATCCCCAAGCTGAAATCTTGAAAATATACCCAACTGAAATCTTTGTTACTTAGTTTAAAATCACTTCCTAAGTGCCAGGAAAAAAAAAATCATTGAAAGCAGATCCATATCCGGAAATAATCCTAGTGAAATTTCTGAATGCTCTGGAAAAATAGAAAATTATGTCTGTTTCTTAGGAATAACATTACCTACAAAGGAAAGAGAGTCTGACTAGCACTGCCCCCTCCCTTTAGCCACTCTAAATGTTGGAAGATAACAGTACATTTGCAGGAGTTTGAGGGAAAAGAATTAGAATCGAAATTTCTGAACAAGTTACTGTTCATGTGTGAAGGCAAAAGACAGACATTCTCAGTTATACAGTCTCAAATGATAAAAAACTATATACCATTATTGAAAAATTCAATCATATGCCTCAAAATATATTCCTATAAAGTCAAGAGTTATAAACTCTGTGTGTGTTAAATCTCTACCCTTTCTTCCAAATACCTTGAGGCAGAGGATGGAAAACATTCCATTTTAACACTCCACTTGCTGGCCTTCCAAAGAAGAGTGGGAAAAGCTAGGTAAACTTTTAGGGTATCCTAACAACTTAAGGTTAAGGTCTGGCTCCTGCCTCCCTCTCTACTCTTCACAATCCATACCCCAAGCCTAGCGCCATAAGAAGTGCCCATGTCAGAACATTCTCCAGAATAGACCACATATTAGGCCAGAAAGCAAGCCTTAACAAGATCCAAAACATCAAAATATTACAAAGCAACTTTTCTGACCATAAAGCCATAAAAGTAGAAATCAATAACAGAAAAAGCAAGGGGAAAAAAATCATATACATGGAATGTGAACAACACCTTGCTCAAATACTACTGGATTATAGAAGAAATCAAGGATAGAATAAAGAAATTCACAGAATCAAATGACAGTGAAAACACATTGTACCAGAACCTTTGGGATATAGCAAAAGCAGTGCTCAGGGGTCAATTTATAGCAATAAATGCACACATCCAAAAAGAAGAAAGGGCCAAAATGACAACATTAACCCTACAACTCGAACAAGTAGAAAGAGAGCAGGAGAAGACGCTCCCAGGCACCAGAAGAAAGGAAATGATAACAATTAGAGCAGAATTAAATGAAATAGAGAATAGAAAAACAATCAAAAGAGTTAACAAGACGAAAAGCTCGTTCTTCGAAAAAATCAACAAAATTGATAAACCATTGGCCAAATTGACAAAAGAAAAACAGGAGAGGAAGTAGATAATCCATATAAGAAATGACATGGGTGATATAACAACAGACCCAACTGAAATTTAAAGAATCATAACAGAATACTATGAAAAACTGTACTCTAACAAATTTGAAAACCTAGAGGAAATGGACAAATTTTGAGAAACTCACTACATACCTAAACTAACACAAACAGAGGTAGAACAACTAAGTAAATCCATAACAAAAGAAGAGATTGAAAAGGTAATTAAAAAACTCCCCCCCAAAAAAAGCCCTGGCCCAGATGGCTTCACTGGAGAATTCTACCAAACTTTCAGAGAAGAGTTAACACCACTACCACTAAAGGTATTTCAGAGCATAGAAAAGGATGGAATACTCCCAAACTGATTCTATGAAGCCAGCATAACCCTGATAGAAAAATCAGGAAAAGACACCACAAAAAAAGAAAATTACATACCATGAACATAGATGCAAAAATCCTCAGCAAAATTCTAGCCAATAGAATTCAACAACATATCAAAAAAATAATACACCACGACCAAGTGGGATTCATACCAGGTATGCAGGGATGGTTCAACATTAGAAAAACAGTCAATGTAATCCATCACATAAATAAAACAAAAGACAAGAACCACATTGTCTTATCAACTGATGCAGAAAAGGCTTTTGACAAGGGCATTTATTCAAAGCCAACAGCCAACATCATCCTAAATGGAGAGAGTCTGAAAGCATTCTCCTTAAGAATGGGAACCAGACAAGGATGCCCTTTATCGCCACTCTTATTCAACATCGTGTTGGAAGTCCTAGCCAGAGCAGTTAGGCTAGAAAAAGAAATAAAGGGCATCCAAACTGGTAGGGAGGAAGTAAAAGTAGCTCTGTTTGCAGATGATATGATCTTATACACAGAAAACCCCGAGGAATCCACAAGAAAACTACTGGAACTAATAGAAGATTTCAGAAAAGTATCAGGATACAAGATAAACATACAAAAATCAGTTGGATTCCTCCAAACCAACAAAGAGAACTTCTAAGAGGAAATCACCAAATCCATACCATTTACAATAACCATCAAGAAGATAAAATACTTAGGAATAAATCTAACCAGAGATGTAAAAGACGTAAACAAAGAAAACTACAAGGCACTACTGCAGGAAACCAAAAGAGACCTACATAAGTAGAAATACATACCTTGCTCATGGATAAGAAGACTCAACATGGTGAAAATGTCGATTCTACCCAAAGCAATCTACAAATACAATGCAACTCGATCCAAATTACAATGACATTTTTCAATGAGATGGAGAAACAAATCACCAACCTCATATGGAAAGAGAAGAGGCCCTGGATAAGTAAAGCATTACTAAAGAAGAAGAACAAAGTGGGAGGCCTCACACTACCTGATTTTAGAACCTGTTATACCGCCACAGTAATCAAAACAGCCTGGTACTGGTACAACAACAGATACATAGACCAATGGAACAGAATTGAGAATCCAGACATAAATTCATCCACCTCTGAGCAGCTGATATTTGACAAAGGCCCAAAGTCCATTAATTGGGTAAAAGACAGTCTCTTTAACAAATGGTGCTGGCATAACTGGATTCGTCTGCAAAAAACTGAAATGACCCATACCTCACACCATGCACAAAAATTAACTCAAAATGGATCAAAGACCTAAATCGAAAATGATAAAGATCATGGAAGAAAAAATAGGGACAACACTAGGAGCCCTAATACATGACATAAACAGAATACAAAACATAACTAACAATGCACAAACACCAGAAGAGAAACTAGATAACTGGGAGCTCCTAAAAATCAAAAACTTATGCTCATCAAAAGACTCCACCAAAAGAGTAAAAAGATAACCTACAGACTAGAAAAAAATTTTTGGCTACAACATACCCGATCAGCATCTAATCTCTAAAATATACAAGATACTGCAAAACTTTAACTACAAAAAAACAAATAACCCAATTAAAAAATAAGCAAAGGGTATGAACAGGCATTTCATCGAAGAAGACATTCAGGTGGCTAACAGATATATGAGGAAACGTTCACGATCATTAGCCATTAGAGCAATGCAAATCAAAACTACAATGAGATACCATCTCACCCCAACAAGGCTAGCATTAATCCAAAAAACACAAATTAATAAATGTTGGAGAGGTTGTGGAGAGACTGGAACACTTATACACTGCTGGTGGGAAAGTAAAATGGAACAACCACTTTGGAAATAGATTCGGCACTTCCTTAAAAAGCTAGAAATAGAAGTACCATACAATCCAGCTATCCCACTCCTTGGAATATATCCTAGAGAAATAAGAGCCGTCACACGAATAGATATATGCACACTTGTGTTCATTGCAGCACTGTTCACAATAGCAAAAAGATGGAAACAACCTAGGTGCCCATCAACAGACAAATGGATAAACAAATTATGGTATCTTCACGTGATGGAATACTGTGCAACAATAAATAACAACGATGAATCTCATAACATGGATGAATCTGGAAGGCATTATGCTGAGTGAAATTAGTTGCAAAAGGACAAATATTGTATGAGACCACTATTATAAGAATTCAAGGAAAGGTTTAAACACAGAAGAAAACATTCTTTGTTGGTTATGAGGGTGAGGAAGGAGGGAGAGGGGAATTTACTAACTAGATAGTAGACGAGAATTATCTTAGGTGAAGGGAAGGATATCACACAATACAGGGGAAGTCAGCACCACTGGACTAAACCAAAAGCTAAAGAGTTTTCTGGACACAACCAAACACTTTGAGGGACAGAGTAATGGGGGTGGGGGCCTGGGGACCATGGTTTAAGGGGACATCTAGGTCAACTGGCATAACAAAGTTTGTTAAGAAAATGTTCTACATCCCACTTTGGTGCGTGGTGTCTGGGGTCTTAAAAGCTAGTGAGCAGCCATTAATTGGTCCCAACCCACCTGGAGCAAATGAGAATGAAGAACACCAAAGACACAAGAAAATTATTAGCCGAAGAGACAAAAAGGGTCACATAAACCAGAGACTCCATCAGCCTGAGACCAGAAGAACTAGATGGTGCCCGCCTACCACTAATGACCACCCTGACAGGGAACACAACAGAGAGTCCCTGACAGAACAGGAGAAAAATGGGATGCAGAACTCAAATCCTAGTAAAAAGACCAAACTTAATGGTCCGATTGAGACTGGAGGAACCCCGGAAGACATGGCCTCTGGACTCTGTGTTAACCCAGAACTAAAAGCATTCCTGAAGCCAACTCTTCAGATAAAGAATAGACTCGACTGTAAGACATAAAATGATACTCATGAAGAGTGTGCTTCTTAGTTCAAGTACATACACGCAACTAAATGGGCGGCTGCTGTCCGAAGGCAAGATGAGAAGCCCAAAAGGGACAGGAACTGGTTGAATGGACACAAGAAATCTGGGGTGGAAAGGAGGAATGTGTGGTCACATTATAGGGATATTAGCTAGAGTCACATAACAATGTGTGTATAAATTTTTTTTTTATTGTACTTCAGGTGAAGGCTTACAGAACAAATAGTTTCTCATGAAGCAGAAGTACACATGTTGTTTTATGTCACTGGTTAACAACACCACAACATATCAACCATCTAACTTATCAAACTCTTTTTTTTTTTGGTGAAAATACACATAGCCAAAGATACACCATTTCAAAAATTTCTACATGCACAGTTCAGTGACATTGACTATACTCTTCAAATTGTGCTGTTATTCTCACTTAAGATGAAGGCTTACAGAACAAAAGAGTTTCTCATTTAACAGTTACTACAAATGTTGCCCTATGACATGGTTAACAATCTCACAACACATCAACAATATCTTTACTCAAACTTGGGTTCCCTATCACCAGCTTCCTTGTCCCCTTCTGCTTTCTGGCCCTTGTCACTGGACTCCTGTACCTCATTAGTCTCATTTGGTTTTACGGGGATGTCCACTCCCAGGCTGAACAGTGAACCTCAGAGGTAACTTCACCACTGAGCTAAAAGGGTGTCTGGGGGCCATACTCTCGGGGTTTCTCCAGTCTACTTTAGACCAGTAAATCTGGTCTTTTTTTTGTGAGTTAGAATTATGCTCTAACATCCTTCTCCAGCTCTGTCCAGAACCCTCTGTTGTGATCCTGGTCAGAGCAGTCAGTGGTGGTAGCCGGGCACCACCTAGCTGTACTGGACTCAGTCAGGTGGAGGCCTTGAGAGCTGTGGACAATTAGTCCTTCAGACTAATCTTTTCCTTGTATCCTGTTCTCTTCATTCTCCCTTGCTCCCGAAGGGATGAGACCAGTGGAGTATCTTAGATGGCCACTCACAGGCTTTTAAGACCCCAGACACTACTCACCAAGGTAGAATGTAGAGCATTGTCTTTATAATCTGTGTCATGCCAGTTGAGCTAGATGTTCCCCGAGACCATGGTCCCCACAGCCCTCCACCCAGCAATTCAGTCCTTCAGGGAGTTTGGATGTGTCTATGGGGCTTCCATGACCTTTCCTTGTACAAGTTGTGCTAGTTTCTCCTGTATTGTGTACTGTCTCACCCTTCACCCAAGATACCACTTATCTATTGTCTATTTAGTATTCCCCCCCGCCACCCCTCCCATCCCTGGTAACCAACAAAGATTGTTACATTTTGTGTGTGAACTTTTTCATGGGTTTTTACAATAGAGGTCGCATACAATATTTGTCCTTTTGTGATTGACTTATTTCACTCAGCGTAATGTCCTCCAGTTTCATCTGTGTTATGAGATGGTTCACAGATTCATTGTTGTTATTTCTCATTGCATAGTACTCCATTTTGTGTATGTACCATAGTTTGTTTATCCATTCATCTGTTGATGGGCATCTAGGTTGTTTGCATCATTTTGCTATTGTGAACAATGCTGCCATGAACATAGGTGTGCATATCTCTATTCGAGTGATGACTCTTATTTCTCTAGGACATATTCCTAGGAGTGGGATTGCTGGATCGAATGGTATGTCTATTTCTAGCTTTCTGAGGAAGCGCCATATCATTTTCCAAAATGGTTGTATCATTTTGCATTCCCACCAGCAGTGCATAAGTGTTCCGATCTCCCCGCAGCCCCTCCAACATTTGTTATTTCCAGTGTTTTTGATTCCTGCTAGTCATGCCGGGGTGACATGGTATCTCATTGTGGTTTTAATTTGCATTTCTCTAATGGCTAGTGATCGCTAGCATTTCCTCATGTGTCTGTTGGCCATTTGAATGTCTTCTTTAAGTGTCTGTTCATTTCCTTTGCCCATTTTTTAATAGGATTATTAGTGTTTTTGTTGTAGAGGTGTTGGATTTTCTTGTAGATTATGGAGATTAGACCTTTGTCTGACTTGTACTGGCCAAAAATTTTTTCCCATTCTGTAGGTTCTCTTTTGACTCTTTTGGTGAAGTCTTTTGAAGAACATAGGTGTTTGATTTGTAGAAGATCCCAGTTATCTAACTTATCTATTGGGTTTTGTGCGTTGATGGTTATGGTTTGTATCCTGTTAATGCCATGTATAAGGCCTGAAGTGTTGGTCCTATTTTTTCTTCTATGAACTTTATAGTTTTAGGCTTTATATTCAGGACTTTGATCTATTTTGAAGTAGTTTTTGTATACAGCATGAGGTATGTGTCCTGTTTCAATTTTTTGCAGATGGATATCCAGTTTTGCCAGCACCATTTGTTAAAAAGACTGTCTTTTCCCCATTTGATGGACTTTGGGACCTTGTCGAAGATCAGGTGACCGTAGGTGGATGGATTTACATCTGGATTCTCAATTCTGTTCCGTTGGTCAATGTATCTGTTGTACCGGTACCAGGCTGTTTTGACTACTGTAGCTGTATAGTAGGTTCTGAAGTCAGGTAGTGTGAGTCCTCCAACTTTATTCTTCTTCAGTAGTGCTTTACTTATTCAGGGCTTCTTCCCTTTCCATTTAAAGTTAATGATTAGTTTTTCCATCTCTTTGAAGAATGTTGCTGGTATTTGGATTGGGATTGCGTTGTATTTGTAAATTGCTTTGGGTAGAATTGTCGTTTTCACAATGTTGAGTCTGCCTATCCATGAGCATGGTATGTTTTTCCATTTATGTAGATCCCTTTGGTTTTTTTGTAGTAGTGTTTTGTAGTTTTCTTTGTTTAGGTCTTTTACATCCCTGGTCAGATTTATTCCTAGGTATTTTATCTTTTTAGGGGCTATTGAAAATGGTATTATTTTCCTGATTTCCTTTTCATTGTTCTCCTTATTGGTGTATAGGAATCCAACTGATTTTTGAATGTTTATCTTGTATCCTGCTACTCTGCTGAATCTTTCTATTAGTTCCAGTAGATTTCTCGTGGACTCGTTAGGGTTTTCTGTGTATAGTATCATATCATCTGCAAACAGGGACAGTTTAACTTCTTCATTACCAATTTGGATGCCCTTTATTTCTTTTTCTTGCCTTATTGCTCTAGCTAGAACTTCCAGCACAATGTTAAGTAGGAGTGGTGATAAAGGGCATCCTTGTCTTGTTCCTGTTTTCAAGGGGAATGTTTTCAGCCTCTCTCCATTAAGAATGATGTTGGCCGTTGGTTTTGCATAGATGCCCTTTATTATGTTGAGAAATTTCCCTTCTACACCTATTTTATTGAGAGTTTTTATCAGGAATGGGTGTTGGACTTTGTCGAGTGCCTTTTCTGAGTCAATTGAGATGATCATGTGATTCTTTTCTTTCCTTTTATTTATGTGGTGGATTACGTTGATTGATTTTCTAATGTTGAACCATCCTTGCCTACCTGGTATGAATCCTACTTGGTCGTGGTGTTTTATTTTTTTGATATGATGCTAAATTCTATTGCCTAGAATTTTGTTCAGAATTTTTGCATCTATATTCATGAGAGATATTGGTCTGTAATTTTCATTTTTTGTGATATCTTTTCCTAGTTTTGGTATCAGGGTTATGCTGGCTTCATAGAATGAATTTGGAAGCATTGCTTCCTCTTCTGTGCTCTGAAATAGCTTGAGTAGTACTGGTACAAGCTCTTCTGTAAATGTTTTGTAGAATTCTCCAGTGAAGCCATCTGGGCCAGGGCTTTTTTTGGCTGGGAGTTTTTTTATTACCTTTTCAATCTCTTCTCTTGTTACGGGTCTGTTCAGATTTTCAACATCACTTAGTTGTAGTTTGGGTAGGCTGTGTGTTTCTAGAAATTTATCCATGTCCTCCAGGTTTTCAAATTTGTTGGAGTATAGTTTTTCATAATATTCTGTTATAATCCTTTTTATTTCAGTTGGGTCTGTTGTAATGTCCCCCATTTCATTTCTTAATTGGGTTATTTGTGTCTGCTCCTGTTTTTCTTTTGTCAGTCTGGCCAGTGGTTTGTCGATTTTGTTGATTCTTTCAAAGAACCAACTTTTGGTTTTGTTGATTCTTTCTATTGTTTTTCTGTTCTCTATTTCATTTATTTCTGCTCTGATCTTTACTATTTCCTTTCTTTCGGTGGTTGTGGGCTTTTTTTGCTGTTCTCTTTCTATTTGTTTGAGTTCTGTAGTTAATGTTTTGATTTTGTCCCTTTCTTCTTTTTTGATATGTGCATCTATTGCTATAAATTGTCCTCTGAGGACTGCCTTTGCTGTGTCCCAAAGGTTTTGGTATGATGTGTTTTCATTCTCATTTGAGTCTAGGAATTTTTTTGATTCCATCTCTGATTTCTTCTATTACCCACTGATATGTAAGCAGGGTATTATTCAGTTTCCATGTAATTGATTTTTTTTCCTTGCTCTTTCTAGTGTTAATTTCTACCTTGATGGCATTGTGGTCAGAGAAGATACTTTGAATTATCTCAACATTTTGGGTTTGTTGAGGATTGCTCTGTTGCCTAAGATGTGGTCTATTCTGGAGAATGTTCCATGTGCATTGGAAAAGAATGTGTACTTTGCAGTGGTTGGATGGAGTGTTGTATATATGTCTATGAGGTCAAGTTGGCGATTGTGCCCTTTAGGTCTTCTGTATCTTTGCTGAGTTTCTTCTTAGTTGTTCTGTCCTTTACTGAGAGTGGTGTGTTGAAGTCTCCTACTATTATTGTGGAACTGTCCATTTCTCTTTTCAGTGTTGTTAGAGTTTGTTTTATGTATTTTGGAGCCCTGTCATTGGGTGCGTAGATGTTTATTATGGTTATGTCTTCATGACAGATCGTCCCCTTAATCATTATATACTATCCTTCTTTGTCTTTTATGGTAGATTTCGTTTTAAAGTCTATTTTATCTGAGATTAGAATTGCCACTCCTGCTCTTTTTTGGTAGTTGTTAGCTTGATATATTTTTTTCCAACCTTTGACTTTTAATAAATTCACATCTTTGTTTCTAAGGTGTCTCCTGTAGACAGCATATTGATGGATCCCATTTTTCTTATCCATTCTGTCACTCTCTGTCTCTTTATGGGTGCATTGAGTCCATTTACATTCAGTGTAATTATTGATAGATGTGGATTTGTTGCTGTCATTTTGTAGTGCTTTTTTTGTGGTGCTGAGGTTTTCTTTGTTCTTCTTACTCTCTTGTGCTGAGTTACTTTTGTTTGTGGATTTTTTTTTTTCATTTCTTTCGTTTTTGTAGGTTTTGTTTTTGCCGAGACTTTATGTTTTTTCTCTTCTTTTTATGAACATGTTTGTTAACTTTCTTTGTGGTTACCGTAAATTTTACCCTTATCTTTCTAAGTTTGAAGCAGTCTACCATTACTTGGTATCGCCTTGCCTTCCTCTGCATTAGAATGTTCTATACCTATGCCATTTATTCCCTCTTTTATTGTTTTGATGTTGTTGTCATTTACTGATTAACTGCTCTGATTCCCTGTTTTATTTGTTTTGGTTTTGGATAGTCCTTGAGAGTTCATTTCCTAGATTGGTATCTGGCTGGTATGATCCTGCTTCTTAGGTTCTGCCTGTAAGCTGAAGTTGTTTGTCCTCAGAACGAAGAACTCCCTTTAATAATTCTTGTAAGTTTGGTTTGACTTTTACATATTCCCTTAATTTCTGTTTATCTGGAAATGACCTAATTTCACCATCAAATCTGAACGAGAGTTTTGCAGGATATATTATTCTTGGCTGGCAATTTTTTTTCTTTCAAGATTTTATATATGTCATCCCATTGCCTTCTTGCCTGCATGGTTTCTGCCGAATAATCTGAGCTTAGTCTTATTGTTTCTCCTCTGTATGTGACTTCTTGTTTTTCACGAGCTGCTCTCAGGATTCTTTGTTTGTCTTTGGTTTTGGCGAGTGTGAATATGATATGCCTTGGTGATTTTCTTTTGGGGTCTCTCCTATATGGGGTTCGTTGAGCTTCTTGGATGGCCAGCTTTTCATCTTTCATGATATTGGGGAAGTTTTCTGTCAGCAGTTCCTCAGTGATCTTCTCTGTGTTTTCTGTTTTCTCCCCCTGTTCTGTAATTCCAATCACTTGCAGATTTTTGCTTTTGATTGCATCCCACATAACTCTCAGGGTCTCTTCATTTTTCTTTGTTCTTTTTTCTGAGTTTTCCTTAAACAGAGTTGTATCCAAGTGTCTTCAATTCCACTGATCCTGTCTTCCACCATTTCAAATCTGCTTCTCAGCCCTTCTGTGACACCGTCCATTTCTGAAATCTTGTTCATCTTTTGGATTGCTAATTGTTGTTTTTGTATAATTTCAAGTTGTGAATTTATTTTGGCATTCTGTTCCTGCATTATTTTCCTGAATCCTTCCAATTTTTTGTCTGTATTTTCCATGAATTTGTCTATTTTTTCCTCATGTTTGTTAGCTTTTTGCCTCGGCTCTTGGAGAATTCTGAGCATTATAGATTTGAATTCCCTATCAGGTAGTTCTAGTGCATTTTCTTCCAGAGGAGAGTCATCTGGTGTTTTATTCTGGACACCTACTGGAACCATCCTGTCCTGTTTTTGTAAATGTTTTGTTATTGTCAGCTGTCTTCGGGGTATTCAGTAGTTATTTTTCTTGTTTACTGATTGTAGATTTGTTTGTTTCGTCCTTTTTTAAAATAAAAAAATTTGACTATGTCTGAGCAGGCAGACTATGTGTTCTTTGTTGTTTGCTCATCTGTGGGCCCAATACTTTTCACCTCCTTCTTCAACTGGCAGGGTCAGTCACTCAGATATGGTATGGCAGGGCAGGTCTAGCTGAAAAGGAGTTACTGGGACGGGTTGTTTGTGGCACTTACTACAGCCACCAGAGCGGGTCAGTAACCAGTGCAGGACAGGTTCCGGTAGGCCGTGCCTGTGCTTCTTGGTGGTTTGATGTCAAGCGCACATGCAGGTAGGTAGGATGCAGCGGGGAGATTGTTATGTGTGGAGCTAAGATGGATATGGGAGAGAGGAGAGAGGAACAGGAGCCAAAAAGATACAAACAAACAAAAAAGAATGCTAGGGGAGCTTGCCATTGGAGTGGAGAGATGAGAGACTATGAAATGGAGAAAAACAGAAAGGGGAGGAGGAAGAAAAGAAAAGAATGAATAAATAAGAATCAGAAAGGTTAAAGAACCACAAAGTTCCCAGGGATCCCACCAGTGCAGCTATGAGGTCTGGGGAAGTTGCTCTCAGGTGTTGCAGTACAGCCTGGCTAGAAGGCGTAGAGGTATACAACACCAGGTATTCAGGGAACAGAAAGAGAAGGTAGATATACAGAGATGAGGAACTGAGCAATGAAGAAAGACAGAAAGGGAAAAAGAGGAAAAAGAAAACAAATCAAATTAAAGAAAAAAGGCCCCCAAAGAAACAGAAGGAAAAAAAAAAAAACCAACGTAAAATGAAATGCCCTCAGGGATCCCTCTGCACGTCTGTGGAAGCCGAAGGGGAGTCTCCCTGCCATGCAGCTCTGCCTGGCTAGAAAGGGCTCCAACTCAAGAAAAGGAAAGGAAAACAAACAAACAATTCAAAACAAACAAACGAACAAAAGCCCCAGGATCCCAGCAGCGCGGCAGCCCGAACCGGGAAGCAGCTCCACGCTCGAACGGAGCTCCGCAGCCCCTCAGGAAGAAGCAGAGATGGCACACGGAGCCAGGTACTTGAGCAAAGGGTGGGGGAGGTTGCGAGAGGCAAGTAAGAAATGAAAAGACGCAGAAAAAGAAAAGCAACAGTAGCAGCCAACAAATGGCACTCAGAGAGCCAGCTAGTGTGGGCTGGTGTTTCTGGACAAGAGACTGTGTCCGTGGGAAGCAGAAGGGTCCGAGTGTGGGTGAAGAAGTGTAGAGAGTGGGAAAGCATATATCACAAATTACCAGAGCTCTGCAGCCCCTCAGGAAGAAGCAAAGATGGTGCACGGAGCGAGGTACTCAAGCGAAATGAGGGGGAGGTGGGGAGAGGCAAGAAAGAAATAAAAAGAAGTGTAAAAAAAGCAACACCAGCAGCCAACAAATGGCACGCAGAGAGGCACCCATTCGGGTGTGTGGAATCCAAGCAGCTGCTGTTTCCTGGTCAAGAGACTGTGGCTGCAGGAAGCAGAGGAGGCCGAGTCGGGGTGAAGAAGTGTGGGGGATGGGAAAGCATATATTGCCATTTACCAGTTGTTCTGTCTCCGGCTGGAAGCTCCATGAGGCTGCTTTCTTGTACGCCCTGTTTGCTGGTCTCCACTAGGAGTCCAAGATGGTGGATCCGTGTTGCGTTAGCTGGTAGGGGACCTCTGCATGAATCTCTGCTCGCTCTCCGTTCTCTGTCAGTTTTCTCACTCCATTTGGTGCTTGGCTGAGTTCTTTATCTCTTCATTTGATGTTTTAGGGCTTCAGGATTGTTGTATTCTCTGTTCGGCTTAGTTTTTTGGATCTTTGCTGTGGAGGGACAGTGTGGTGCTTCTGCCTAGAGCGCCATTTTGCCGGAACTCCTTGTGTGTATAAATTTTTGTATGAGAAACTAACTTGAGCTGTAAACTTTCACCTAAACCACAGTAAAAAATAAAAGAAATGGTCATGTCCTCTCAGGAAGCCATCCCTTTGCAAATTCTTTCCTCAGCCTTGATAATCTGATCCCTCTGCCTTTTTCCTTGGTCATTATAAACCCTCCCCTGTTCCCAACCTCCTCAGCCTGGATTGGGTGACGTTTGTATGTGCATTCCCACATCTGTCCTTCACCTCATTTACACAGTTACACTCTGTATCAGTCAGGGTCAGACATAAGAGCACAGTAACCGTGCATGGCGTGGGATAAGAGGTTTATTTTAGGAGTTGGACCTTACACATTGTGGAAGGAATGGGAAACTGAAGCTTCCAGAGGAGAAACTGGAGTATCAGAGAATTCCTGACAATGCAGTTTGAGAAACCCAGCTCACCTGGCTGCTGAAATGGAAACTACAAAGGAGAACTCACAGGCAAGTCTAAGAAGAGCTTTACTTCTGTGTAACCATACCCTGGCAGTGGACATGGGACCACCATTTGTCAATAGGTCAGCAGCTGGGAAGAAGAACTGAACATAGAATGGAGGAAAGCAAGGACAAGCTGGGCATCTCTTTGCTTGTCCATCATTACAACTGACTGCAATGACCACTGCTTCACTTCTGCCTTCCAGAATCAAATGCAAGTTCCTCTTTTGTCCAATGCTAACCTGGTACCACTCATGGAATGGGATTCTGACAAACATATTTCCCAATTTAACCAACTTGTTACAATAGAACCACCACACTTTACCTTCATCAGTTAACTTGCCTATCACTCTGCTAGATGGTGAGTTCATCATGAACAAAGAATATATCTTTTCTACCTCAATTCTTGCTTATTCCTCTGGTGAATGAATGAAGACTTGAATTTAACAAATACATATATTGATAAGTACCTTGATAAATATATACATTCATTTCTGACTTGTCTCGCTTCTCAATATTAATTTACATTTTTAAAAGCCATGCTTGTTCTATTTTATGTAAATTCAGTTGATATGTCAGTGTAAATAAAATAACTATAATCAAAGTCTGAGAGATGCTACAGGACCCTGGATATTCCTATGATCCCTTCAATTTTGCCACCAACACTACTGCCAATATACAGTTGTCCTGAATTAAGGTATTTACTTGGGCCCTTTCCTCTGACTCGTCATTGATGGTTAGTGGATTCAGTTACCTGAGATATTGTTCTATGAAACCTATACCATAACTCTTTAATTCTAAAACATTTTTTCACATTTTAACATCTCTAAAATTGAGATGCACTTGAAAATCAATAGCATGAGATCCTTTCATTGGTATTATTATTTCTTTATTAGTGACATAAAATAAGTGTCCCTTACAATCAGGGGTATCTGAGATTCAATGAAATATGGCAGTTGGGTAGGGATTCACTTTTCTTTCAGAGTGGACAGTATGAAGAGTATACCATGGACTGCCAGAAGAACTAACAAATCTATCTTGTAAGAAATACAGCCAGAATTCTCCTTAGAAGTGAGGGTGTCGAGACTTTGTCTCACATACTTTGGAGATATTATCAGGAGGGAGCAGTCCCTGGAGAAGGAGATCATGCTTGGTAACGTAGAGTGTCAGTGAAAAAGAGAAAGACTGTCAAAGAGATAGATTGACATAGTGACTGCAACAGTGGGTTCAAACATATCAATGACTGTGAGGATGGCGCAGGACCAGTCAGTGTTTCATTCTGTTGTACATAGGGTTGCTATGAGTCAGAACTGACTGGACGGCACCCAACAACAACAGTATGGAGAAAGTAGTCTTTTACAGATTTAATTTAAATCTATAATTATAAGGACAGAGTAACTTTAGTCGTGTTATTTTTTTCTTGAAAATCTTTCTAAAACTGAGACAGAAATAAAAGATCAGTGTAAAACAGAGCCTTTTACAAATTTAATGTTAGATTGTTAATTTTTTGTGATATTGAAAAATAACTGGTAGCTTGGTTCTTATTCCTCCTATGTACTCTTCATAAAGCACTTATATTCATTTTTAATTCTTCTGAATTATACATGTCTTTCTAATGAAATAAGGATTCTTTTGTAGTTTCTCAGTAATAACTAGTTAAACCACAACATCACGGTAAATTAAATTCTATAATAATATTTTTCCTTAGAAAAATATCCAAACACTAATAAGAACCCTGCATTTAACTTCATATTTATTTTGTTTTCATAATAGATGCTATCATAATTTGAAGGTTCACAGGAAGGATGTGTCTGGGAAAAATCTGATTAGTCTTGAAGATGAGAACAACAGCTGGTTCTCACATTGTCTAGTACATAGTAGACATTCTCATAAAACAATAATTACTGTTTTCCCTAAAGGCTAAATAAATATTTTGGAGTTTCTTTAGCATGAATGAAAGCCAAGACATTTATTGCAGGTTTTTTTTTTTTTTTAGTTTGTCAAAATAAGTAAATAAATAAAGACAAAGCTATGAGACTAATATATGAATTTTTAAGTAAACAAACAAGCATATTCCTATTAAAAATGAAAATAAATGATTTTCTTGATTGAAAAAGAATGAACAATGTTTACGGATTAGATGAGAATTATTGCATATGATTTATGTTTCTCTGTGGGGCAATGAAAGTTTAAAACCAAGATTTTCAGAAGCAATATAATTTGCATCTGTATGAGACACCACTACCACTCCTCTGTCACTTTGTCAGTACTGTGGTGGCTTGTGTATTGCTGTGATGCTGGAAGCTCTGACACCAGTATTTCAAATACCAGCAGGGTCACTTATGGAGAACAGAATTCAGTGGAGCTTCCTAATACAGACTGGGAGGAAAGGCCTGGTGATCTACTTCTGAAAAAAACGGCCGGTGAAACCTTAAGGATAGCAGCAAAACGTTGTCTGATATAGTGCTGGAAGATGAGCTCCTGTGGTTGGAAGGCCTTCAAAGTACCACAAAGAGATATTTTGTGGTATAGATGCCTCCAGAAAGTAGAGTTGACCTTAATGACATGGATGGAGTCAAGCTTTCGGAACCTTCATTTGCTGATGTGGCATGACTCTAAATGATAAGAAACTGCTGCAAACATCCATTAATAATCAGAATGTCGAATGTACGAAGTATGAATAAAGGAAAATTGAAGATAGATACCCTAGGAATTAGTGAGCTGAAATGGACTGGTATTGGCCATTCTGAATCAGACAATCATATGGTCTACTATGCCGGGAATGACAAAGAGGAACAGCATCACATTCATTCATCGTCAAAAAGAACATTTCAAAATCTATCCTGAAATATAACACTGTCAGTGACAGGATAATATGCATATGCCTACAAGGAAGGCCAGTTAATATGACTGTTATTCAAATTTACACGCCAACCACTAATGCCAGTGATGAGGAAATTGAAGATTTTTACCAACTTCTGCAGTCTGAAATTGATCAAGCATGCAATCAAGATGCATTGATAATTACTGGTAGTTGGAATGGAAAAGTTGGAAACAAAGAATAAAGACTGGTAGTTAGAAAATATGGCCCTGGTGATAGAAACGACATGGGAGATCACATGATAGAATTTTGCAAGACTAACAGCATCTTCATTGCAAATACTTGTTTTCCACAACATAAATGGCAGCTATGCACGTGGACCTTCCCGGATGGAATGCACAGGAATCAAATTGACTACATGTGTGGAAAAAGAGGATGGAAAAGCTCAATATCATCAGTCAGAACAAGGCCGGGGGCTGACTGCGGAACAGACCATCAATTGCTCATATACAAGTTCAAGTTCAAGAAAATTAAAACAAGCCCACAAGAGTCAAAATATGACCTTGAGTATATCCCACCTGAATTTAGAGACCATCTCAAGAATAGTTTTAACGCATTGAACACTAAAGACAGAAGATCAGATGAATTGGGGGATGACATCAAGGACATCATACATGAAGAAAGCAAAAGGTCATTAAAAAGCCAGGAAAGAAAGAAAAGATCAAAATGGATGTCAGAAGAGACTTTGAAACTTGCTGCTCTTGAACATTGAGTAGCTAAAGCAAAAGGAAGAAATGATGAAGTAAAAGAGCTGAACAGAAGATTTCAAAGGGCGGCTTGAGAAGACAAAGTAAAGTATTACAATGAAACATGCAAAGACCTGAGATAGAAAACCAGAAGGAAGAACATGCTCAGCATTTTCTCAAGCTGATAGAACTGAAGAAAAAAATTCAAGCCTCAAGTTGCAGTATCGAAGGATTTTATGGGCAAAAAATTGAATGACGTAGGAAGCATCAAAAGAAGAGGGAAGGAATACCCAGAGTCACTGTACCAAAAAGAATTGGTCCATGTTCAACATTTCAGGAGATAGCATATGATCAAGAATCAATGGTACTGAAGGAAGAAGTCCAAGCTGCACTGAAGGCATTGGAGAAAAACAAGGCTTCAGAAATTGACAGAATACCAATTGAGATGTTTCAGCAAGTGGATGCAGCACTGGAAGTGCTCACTCATCTATGCCAAGAAATTTGGAAGACAGATACCTGGCCAACCGACTGAAAGAGATCCATATTTGTGCCTATTCCAAAGAAACATGATCCAACAGAATGCTGAAATTATCGACCAATATCATATGCAAGTAAAATTATGCCAAAGATAAATCAAGAGCAGTTGCAGCAGAACATCAACAGTAAACTGCTGGAAATTCCAGTCGGTTCAGAAGAGGACATGCAACAAGGGATATCATTGCTGATGTTAGATGGATCTTGGCTGAAAGCAGAGAATACCAGAAAGATGTTTACTTATGTTTTATTGACTATGCAAAGGCATAGTCTGACCAAAAAGGTGCATTTTCCACGAATCTGGACAGCCTCCCTCTCTCCCTCTTCCTTACCTTTTTTTTTTTCTAACTCTCCTCTCCCCATTCTCCCTCCATTTGCCTTCCCCCTCTCCCCCTTCCCTCCCACTTCTCCCAATCTTCTTCCTCTTTTCCACCCCCTTCCTCCTTACTTTCCTATTTCTCTCTCCTCCCCCTCCTATACCCCCTTTACTCTTCTCTTTCCTTCCCCTGATTGAAATCCTAATTGGAGTTGGTCTAAGCTGAGACTGGCAGAAAAGAGTTATAGAAGAGAGTATAAACAGCTCTTTAGAGATAAATTTCTCTTCAAGAGGGGCACACATAGATTGGAGGCCCAAGTAGGATTAGAAATTGATGGAGTCAGAGCTTTTGGGGGAGTGATCTGAGAAGATGGAGGTGGTTTTAGAGATTAGGATCCTTGGAATTGGTGATAGTGAGGGCTAGAGGATATGGCAGTGGGAGAAGTAGCTGATGTAGGGTGAAGGATATGGTCATTGGAGGAGTGGAGATCAAGAATACGATCCTAGGATACTGTAATGGTCGTGTACGTAGATAATAAAATCACCAAGGTGTGAGTGTGTGTGTGTATGTGTGTGTTTATGTGTGAAAGAGACGAAAATTTTAAAAGAATGAGAAAAAATGACCCAGACGTCAGCAGACAATTGAAACAAGAATATTGAATACAAGGTATAATACTTCAAAGGAGCTGGATTTTTAGGAAGGAGAGAGGGAGAATGATCTGGATGGCAATAAGGAGCAAAGAAAACATCTCTCACCTCCAGGCTGTGTCTATAGGAGACAATAAGATTTTGATTGGGAAAGAAAGTCAAGGAAAAGTTCAAAAAGGAAGTTTAGGACACAAGGGCTTTTGCTGGAGACTGATCATGCATTCCAGGGGGCATGGTGCAAGGGTCTGTAGGGTTAGATTTGGATCAGAGCTATGTGGGGATTACACTGGTAGGCAAGGGATGACCTTAGAGACTTGAGCTTCTTACGCCATTGTCATGAACAGGAATATAGGGCATGATGGAATTAATTGAGATGGACTCAGAGACACATTGTGAAGCTTTGGTGGGCTGGCAGTGAAGGAATCTTGATAGCAGGACTCAGAGCACAGAGGTGTTTTGGGGGCCTGCAGGGGCAGGAGCAGTCTGAGTGCCCTTTGGTAGTTTGGTAGCTTCTCCCATGTAGTGTTGAGGCCAGAAAGGGCAGAGATCCAGGTTTCTCTGGACACGCCATGGCATATCCACTAATGGTGGTGCTGAGGCTAGCAGAGGCACGAGGGCATGTCCAGCACCCAGGGTTTAGTGAACACCCTTCTGGCTGCTCTTTTATGGTGCTTTCAGGCTGGTAGAAAAAGGAACCATGTCACCAGCTGTACCTGCTCACTTCTCATACTAAGGGAGTATGATCCAGTATTACATGTTATATCTCTAAGCAGGGTTCGAGTACACACAAATCCCATGAGCTCAAAGAGGGGAAAGATCTTTCTGTAGAAAGTTAACAGAGGAAAAGTGAATGGATGCTGGGCAGACAGGATTAGGAATTGTGTATAGCTCACTGGTATCAAAGATACAAATAACAGTATCTTAAACCAATTAAGGTTCTATTTTTTCTTACCTAAAAGAATTAAAAAAAAAAAAAAAAACATTGCCGCCAAGTCAATTCCAACTCATAGCGACCCTATAAGACAAAGTAGAACTGCCTCCACAGGGTTTCCAAGGAGTGGCTGGTGCATTCGAACCGCTGATCTTTCAGTTAGCAGCTGAACTCTTAACCACTGCACCACTAGGGCTCAAAAAAAGGATAGAAGTAAATTACCCAAAGCTGATGTGATCACTGTATTGTCAACGAAGACCTGGGCTTCTTTTATTTTTTATTTCTTCTTCTTTGTTTTTTGCTTTACTGTCTTAGTGCATGATACTTAGTTTATAGGCTTCTGGGGTTGTGTCCCTCATGTCTGTATTTCAGAATGAAAACGGAGAAAGTCAAAAAGATACTTTCCCACTCGAGACTTTGTTGTTGTTGTTATATGCCATCAAGTTGATTCTGACTCATAGCAACCCTATAAAAGACTAACTCGGACTACCCCACGGGGTTTCCAAGGCTGTAATCTTTATAGAACAAGACTGCCACATCTTTCTCCCGACGAGTGGCTAGTGGGTTCGAACTGCCAACCTTTTGGTTAGCAGCCAAATGCTTAACCACTTCTCCATCAGTTGAGACAGTCTCCTGCAAAAAGCTTTCCAAGAAACCCTACACGACTTCAGCTTACATCTTATTGGTGGCCCCCACTAGCTGCAATGGAGATGAGGAGTTATAATCTTCACGCTCGGTATATTACTACACTGAATCAAACTGGGGCTTTGTTACTAAAGAAAAAGGAAAGAATGGATATTAGATGGGTAACTAGCAGTCTTTGCCACAGTATCAGAAAACAGACAGACATAAATGTTTAATGCCTGACCCAAGAGTAGCATCATGAAGTAGGATTTGCAGTAGGTGTGTTGGGAAGAAAGGAGTCAAAAGGCTGGAAGGACCAGATTTGTGAACAGAGAATGTTGTTGTTGTTAGGTCCCGTCAAGTGGGTTCCAACTCGTAGTGACCCTCTGCATGATAGAAGGAAACACTTCCCGGTCCTGTGCCAGGCTCACAATCATTGTTATGCTGGAGCCCATTGTTGCAGCCACTGTGTCAATCCATCTCATTGAGGATCTTCCTTTCTCGCTGACCCTGTACTTTACCAAGCATGATGTCCTTCTCCAGGGACTGATCCTTCCTGACATGTCCAAAGTATGTAAGATGTAGTCTCGCCATTCTTCCTTCTAAGGAGCATTGTGGTTGTACTTCTTCCAAGACAGATCAGAGAATAGGATACTGCAATTTAAGATTTGCAGAGGTTGGGCAGCTTTGCAGAAGCTGGGATCATAAAAATGCCCAGGATATGCCCATGAGGTCTGAGAACTAATGAGTTTATGAATCTGAAATATCTGTCCTGGAAAAGATCCTTTCTTTTCGCTAGAGTATAGCCTGGAAAAATCACAGCAAAAGCCCAACTGAGGGCTTCAGGTACCTCCGTCTGCTAACCACCCCAATCTACAGCCATCATCATCTGTTTGGGGCCAGACCGCTCAGACAGTTTGTTTCCTCCCTATAGGCAGAGGACTGAATGCGGTGATAACTGTTCGGGCAATGCATTTGATAAGATATAGGCTTTCAGTTGCCCTGAAATAGCTCAAAAAATGACAGTGTGTTATTTACTGTGTGAAATTTTAAGAAGAAGACATTTCTTGCTTGCAAAGAGTAGGTATTCTTAATGTTATCATTTTTGCCCTTATTTAGTAAAATGTGATCTAATTGTTTTCATTTGATACAGTGCGAACATGCCCCCGGCTCCGCCAGCCCAAACATGGTCGCATCAGCTGTTCTACAGGGGAAATGTCCTACAAGACAACATGTCTGGTGACCTGTGATGACGGGTACAGACTAGAAGGAAGTGCTAAGCTTACCTGTCAAGGAAACTCCCAGTGGGATGGTCCAGAACCCCGGTGTGTGGGTAAGCCCCCGAGGTCATCGTGCCTTCTGTGATTCCTTTCTCTTGCTCACTGATTTCTTCTGTTTTCTCTGAAGACCTAGTACTAAAAACCAACTTACAATGAGTATAGATGCTTATCCATTTATACAGATGCATACCCTTACTGATACATAGATAAATACACTGTTTTATTTCTTTCCAGTGGTAAAAAGACTTCATCAGAATTCAAGTTTTCATCTCACTGAAGTTTACAGCTTTAAATGGCAATGCAGTTTTTTAAAATGGGTCCAATTTGAATGGATTTTCTTAAAGCAAATGCTGTGTAACACCCTTTCTTTGTTAAATACAATTTACCTTTACTTTGTTGATGAAAAGACAAAATTATTATGAGCTAGTGAATTTTAAGATGGGCCATAATATTCTATTTCATCAGAAGGTTTGTGGCTTTATCCCTCATTGAGAGTTATATCTCACTACTTGGGTCAAAAAAAATAAACTCAGTAGCTTTTCTAGTTTGCTGCTTCTTGTGCACTGTAGTCACAAATGACAATGGTAATAATAATAATCATGATGATAGCTACCATTTAGTGAACCCCTACAATGTGTCGGAGTCCGTGCGTAGTGCAAGCGTTAAGCACTTGATAGGGTTCAAGCCTACCCAGAGGTGCCTTGGAAGAAAGTTCTGGCAATTACTTCCAAAAAACCAGCCATTGAAAATCCTACAGAGCACAGTTCCACTTCAATAGACATGGGGTCACCATGAGTCAGAATCAACTCCAGGACACTGGTTTATTTTGGGTTTTTTTTTAGTTTATTAGGTGTCAGATATGGTATCCCTGGGAATTCTAGGAGGTATGTAATTAAATAACCAACTTCTAAAAAAAGGAATAATTAAGGAATAAATAGATATAAAGGAGCACTAGTGACACAAAGGTTAAACACTCAGCTACTAACCAAAATATTAGCGATTCGAACACACCCAGCAGCTCCTCGGGAGGAAGACCTGGCAATCTACTCCTATAAGATTACAACCTAGGAAACCTTATGGGGTAGTTCTACTCTGTCACATGAGATCACCCAAAAAATGGATATATGCCAGGATGCAGGATGGGAAAACTTAATATTACAAATATATCAGGTACTTCCAAATTGCTGTAAAGATTTAATCAAAAGCAATGTAATATCAGGAGCCTGGGTGGTACAGTGGTTAAAGCACTTGGCTGCTAACCTAAAGGTCAGCAGTTTGAACCTACCAGCCACTCCACGGGAGAAAGATGTGGCAGCCTGCTTCCATAAAGATTTCAACCTTGGAAACCCTGTGGGGAAGTTCCACTCTGTCTTATCGGGTTGCTGTGAGTTGGAATTAACTCGAGAGCAGTGGGATTAGTTTTTTGGGTAATCTAACTTTGAACCAAAAACCAGACCCATTGCCATCGAGTTGATTCCAACTCATAGTGACCCTATAGGACAGAATAGAACTGCCCCACAGGGTTTCCAAGGAGTGGCTTGTGGATTCAGACTGCCAACCTTTTGGTTAGCAGCTGTAGCTCTTAACTACTGCGACATTAGATCTTTAAAATTAAAATAAGTCCACGAGAGCAAAAGTACGACCTTGAGTATTTCCCAGCTGAATTTAGAGACCGTCTCAAGAATAGATTTAACACACTGAACACTAATTACAGACGATCAGACAAATTGTGGTATGACATCAAGTACATCATACGTGAAGAAAGTGAAAGGTCATTAAAAAGACAGGAAAGAAAGAAAAGATCAAAATGGGTGTCAGAAGAGACTCTGAAACTTGCTCTTGAACATAGAGTAGCTAAAGCAAATTAGAAATGATGAAGTAACCGAGCTGAACAGAAGCTTTCAAAAAGTGGCTTGAGAAGACAAAGTAAAGTATTATAATGAAATGTGCAAAGACCTGGAGTTAAAACACCAAAAGGGAAGAGCATGTTGGGCATTTCTCAAGCTGAAAGAACTGAAGCAAAAATTTAGGCTTCGAGTTGCAATTGCGAAGGATTCTATGGGCAAAAAATTGAATGACCGAGGAAGCATCAAAAAAAGATGGAAGGCATACACAGAGTCGCTGCGTGAAAAAGAATTGGTCATCGTTCAACCATTTCAGGAGGTAGCATGTGATCAAGAACCATGATACTGAAGAGAGAAGTCCATGCTGCACTGAAGCCATTGGTGAAAAACAAGACTCTAGGAATTGACAGAATACCAACTGAGATGTTTCAACAAGTGGATGCAACATTGGAAGCACTCACTTGTCTATGCCAAGAAATTTGGAAGATAGCTACCTGGTCAACTGACTGGAAGAGATCCAGATTTGTGCCTATTCCAAAGAAAGGTGATCCAGTGGAATGTGGAAATTATTGAACAGTATCATTAATATCATATGCAAGGAAAAATTTTGCTGAATATAATTCAAAAACAGTTGCAACAGTACATCAACAGAGAACTGCCAGAGATTCAAGCCAGATTCAGAAGAGGAAGTGGAACGAGGGATATCATTGCTAATGTCAGATGGATCTTGGCTGAAAGCAGAAAATAACAGGAAGATATTTACCTGTGTTTTATTGACTATACAAAGGCATTTGACTGTGTGGAGCACAACAAATTATGGATAACACTGTGAAGAATGGGAATTCCAGAACACTTAATTATGCTAATGAAAAACCTATACATAGTCCAAGAGGCAGTTGTTCGAACATAACAAGGGGATACCGCATGGTTTAAAGTCAGGAAATGTGTGTGTCAGGGTTGTTCCCTTTCCCATACTTATTCAGTCCGTTTGCTGAGCAAATAATCTGAAAAGTTGGACTATATGAAGAAGAATGCGGCATCAGGATTGTAGGAAGTCTCATTAACAACCTGAGACGTGCAGATGACTTAATCTTGCTTGCCGAAAGCGAAAAGGACTTGAAGAACTTACTGATGAAGATCAAAGAGTATAGCTTGCAATATGGATTACACCTTAACATGAAGAAAAGACAAATCCTCACAAGTGGACCAATAAGCAACATCATCATAAATGGAGAAAATATCAAAGTTGTCAAGGATTTCATTTTACTTGGGTCCACAATCAATGCCCATGGAGCCAGCAGTCAAGAAATCAAACGACATATTGCATTGGGCGAATCTGCTGCGAAAACCTCTTTAAAGTGTTAAAAAAAAAAAAAAAAAAGATGTCTTCTTGAAGAATAAGATGCACCTGATCCAAACCGTGGTATTTTCAGTTGCCTCATGTGCATGCGAAAGCTGGACAATGAATAAGGAAAACCAAAGAAAAATTGATGCCTTCAAATTATGGTATTGGCGAAAAATATTGAATATACCATGGACTGCCAAAAGACGAAATAAATCTGTTTGGGAGAAGTACAACCGGAATGCGCCTTAGAAGCTAGGACTGGGAGATTTTGTCTTACATACTTTGGACATGTTATCAGGAGGAACCAGTCCCTGGAGAAAGACATCGTGCTTAGTAAAGTAGAGGGTCAGTAAAAAAGAGGAGGACCCTCAATGAGATGGATTGACACAGTGGCTGCAACAATGGGTTCAAACAGCTACAGTTGTTAGAATGGTACCGGACTGGGCAGCATATCGTTTTGTTGTACATAGAGTTTCTATGAGTCAGAACTGACTAGACTGCACTTAACAACCACAGCAATGTTAAATCTATGGCCAATAATAAGGAAGGGTGTCATCAAGAAGGATGATGTCCTTATCAGACAAACAAAAAAACCAAACCAGTTGCCATAATCAGTTCTCACTCATGGTGACCCCCTCAGCATGCAGGCTCAGAAAATTGATATTATAATACCGAGAAGAGAGTTATCTCTCCAGGACAGGAGAATAAAATTTACAATTAAATGAAGAGTCTATGCATCTGCAACAAGATATAAAACTATTAAGGGTACTGAAAGATGTAGGCCTGACCAGCATTTTATTTTCCTGCAGGTAGAAGCTACAACGGAACTTAGACCATGAATAGGCTTGGTAGGCATAAAATCAGAACAAAGGGAGTTAGCTGCTTCAGATATTTCACAGCATTAAATTAAATGAATGTCATTAACCCATCACCACAAAAGGGGTGCTTTGACAATGGGACAATGGATCTCAAAATGTATTTGGACGAGTATCTTCTCAGACTAGTATTTGTATGTAATTATTAATGTTTACTCCAGTGAATTGTCTCTCTGGTTCTATGACTGGCCATCTCCTTTTATGAGGAACTCAATCTTTTTTTTTTTAATTTTTTATTGTACTTCAGGTGAAGGTTTACAGAACAAATAGTTTCTCCTTAAACAGTAGTACACATATTGTTTTATGACATTGGTTAACAACCCCATGACATGTCAACCCTCTGCCTTCTTGACTTTTTTTTTTTTTTTTTTTTGGTGAAAATATACATAGCCAAAGATACACCATTTCAAAAATTTCTACATGCACAGTTCAGTGACATCGACTATGCTCTTCCAATTGTGCTGCTATCCTCACTTTAGATGAAGGTTTATGGAATAAAATAGTTTCTCATTAAACAGTTACTACAAATGTTGCCCTATGACAGTGGTTAACAACCTCACAACACATCAACACTGTCCTTGCTCAACCTTGGGTTCCCTATCACCAGCTTTCCTATCCCTTCTGCCTTCTAGCCCTTGTCCCTGGACTGCTGTGCCTCATTAGTCCCTTTTGGTTTTATGGGGCTGTCCAATCCCCGGCTGAACGGTGAACCTCGGAAGTGACTTCACCACTGAGCTTAAAGGGTTTCTGGGGGCCATGCTCTCGGGGTTTCTCCAGTCTCCTTTAGGCCAGTAAATCTGGTCTTCTTTTGTGTGTTAGAATTTTATTCTACATCCTTCTCCAGCTCTGTCCAGAACCCTCTGTTGTGATCCCGGTTAGAGCAGTCAGTGGTCTTAGCCAAGCACCATCTAGCTGTACTGGACTCGGTCTGGTAGAGGCCTTGTTAGCTGTGGTCCATTAGTGGAACTCAATCTTTTATTAAAGATGATAATATATTCAGTAAGGTTTCTGTGCAGTTATCCTGTCCTAAATCCACTTTAAAATTACTGTGCACATCTCTGCAATGATTTGAAATGTATTCAAATCTTTGTGGGTTTCAAGTATAACTATCAAAGGGAAATGTATCCTTATTTATAATTTATTGGGGAACATATCACTTAGCCCCAAAATTGACAACCATAATTACTATGAAAATTCCCATTTTAAAAAATGGATGGAAATACATAGGAAGTATATGGAAGAGTAAAAACCAAAACCAAACTCTTTGCCGTCCAGTCAATTCCGACTCATAGTGACTCACAGTGACCCTATAAGACAGAGTAGAACTGCCCCATGGGGTTTCCTAGGCTGTAATCTTTGCAGAAGCAGACTGCCACATCTTTCTTCCCAGAGCAGCTGGTGAGTTCGAATCCCTGATCCTTGAGCAGCCAAGCACTTAGCCACTGCACCACGAGGGCTCCTTATATCAAAGAATACCCATTGCTGTCAAGTCGATTCTGACTCATAGTGACCCTATACTGAAGATGGGTGCAAATAAAAAATATCTTGAACATAAGGTACAATGAGGTAGGACGGTGAGATTATGAGGACATAGTAATTAAAATAGTTAATTAATGGTACAAGTATGCACCGAACAGCGCAACTACATAGAACTGCAAGCATAACTGAGAAACAAACATTAATCTATAGAAGAATACAATATTTAATAAAGGCTATTTCAGAGGAAAAAGACTTTATCTAAAACTTAGTCAGTTTTGACTATCACCTCACCAAAAAAAACACCTCACTAAAGTCCAGGCTAATTAAAGAGTGAAATACCAAAATGAAGCAATAAAAACTAGAAAAAATGTTCAATTTTTAATAGAGGAGAACTTGCTAAGAATAAAAAGAATAGATCTGAATACATAAAAATTAAATTTTTGCACTTCGAAAGAATTCTATGCATTATTAAAAGGCAAACAACAAAAAAAGTTATTTGCAGCACATATGGCAGAGTTGATGTTCTTAACATTTTCTGAAATGTAGAACTAAATTAAAACATACAAAAATATAAAGATCCCAGTACAACAATAGATAAAGGAAATGAATTACTTCAGCAAGGGAGAAATAAATACAATAACTTCTTTTAAAAAATAATCTGAGAAACTTCTAAAACCAGTGTGGCCTAAGTTATACACTGATATAATTTCATAGCTATAAATTCTTTCATTATTACACAAGGAGGAATGAAAATAACTGAATTGAACATGAAATTCAAAAGTTAGGAAAAGAATAATCCCAAGGAAAATTGAAAGAACATAACAATAATTAAGTAAAGAAAATGAACTATAAAAGAAGGTGAATGCAGTAGAATGGGTAAGAAGGAAATTTTGGAAAAAGTAATAAAATAGTTTTTAAAATATAAGTAAGAAAAATACAGAAGTAGAATTTTTCAGTGGAACTACAACAGAGGTTTCAGGGTTTTTTTAAGAATAATAAAACACCATGTATAAATCTATGCAAATAAATTGTAAACTCTTGATATTAGATATGATTTTCTAGAAGAATATAAGTTCTGAAATGATTCAAGAAACAAATGTAAAAATGCAAATGTACAATTAGTAATGAAAAAAATGGGAAATGTTAGCAGAGTATTAATTATTACTGAAAATGACTAAGTGGTCAGTAAGGGAAAATTCTTTCAAACTTTTAATAAGCAGTAATTTTTTATATCATATAATTTGGCCAAAAGAATGGAAAGCTATCCAGTTCATATTATCAAACTATTATTATTATGCTGTCAATCTGGCAAATATTACCAAACAAAGGTAGGAAACTACAGACCAACTTTATGTACAACTATAATAGTAAAAATGTTAGCAATCTGTATTCAAAAGAATGGTCTACCAAAACAAGAAGAGTTTTTCCTAGGAATGCAAGAAGGGTTTAAAATTGAGTAATCTATCAACATAATAAATTACTTCATTATTTCAAACTGGAAAAATTCACATGGTTGCCTAGTAGAAGAGGGAAATGCATTCGTTGTCATTTAAAACATATTTTCAATAAAATTCTAAGAAATCTAAATTATATTGATAATTCTAATATAATAAAAAATGTACATCTTAAACCTGTAGTCATTTATAGAGAAATAATAGTCATTAAATCTGGAAAAAGAAAAGGATGCTTAGAATCATCAATATTATTTAATATTGTTTTCTAAGCTCTAGGCCTTATAATGAATCATGAGATTATAGTTACTAGGATTCAAAATTATCATCGTTTGTAGAGTATGAGTTAACCTAAAAAATACAATAAACCTAATAAAGAAATGAGAGTTCCTTAAAGTCATAAAGTTACCAAATAAATAGGTTTTCTACTTTTCTATATACATTGATAAACAGTACATAATGAAAAATCACATTCAAAATATCTATTGAAAATATAAAATATGTAAGAATAACCTTAAACAGAAATGTGTGGAACCTGTCTGAAACAAACTACAAAATGTTACTGAGGGACCAAAAAAAAAAAAAAAACTTTAATATTCATATAAGATTATATCAGGTGTAAGTTCTTTCCAAATATACGTATAGGTAAAATGTAACCTCAATTAAAAACCATAAAGATATTTTCTTTTTTGCCCCATTTCTGGAATTAGGAAGTGATTCCAGGGGTCGTCTGAAAGAATAGACAGGCAAAAATCTCTAAAATAAGTTTGAGAAGGAAAAAAGGAGTAATAAAGAGAAACTGAAGCCCTGGTGGCATAGTGGTTAAAAGCTCAGCTGCTAACCAAAAGGTCACAGTTTGAATCCACCAGCTGCTCTTTGGAAACCTATGGGGCAGTTGTACTCTGTCTTATAGGGTCACTATGAGTCGGAATTGACTCCATGACAACAGATTAAAGGGAAACTAGCTCTACCAGGTTTTCAAGATACATGCTAAAGCTGCAAAAAATAGGAGTGTAGGATTGCCATATAGATCAAAGGGACTGAATAGATCCTGAAACAAATAACAGTTTCATGTAATATTAAGGAAGTACCACAAGTCAGTTTAGAAGAAAATATTTATCCAACTAATCATTTAAGAAAACTGGCTAGCTTCTTGGGAAAAACACAATGCAACAAAATTTGTGTATATCTTTAATTCACACCAGATACCTAAATAAATAATACATAAATTTTAAGGTACAAATTAAAAAATAAAATCATTAAAACCTAGAAGAAAATATAATAAAATATTTAAAGTGAATATTGACTGTTCGCAGATGTTATTAAAATACATAAAAGCAATGGAATAATTTCAAAAGAAAACATCAGTGGATTGGCCTATATAAAAACTAAAGACGTATTTGTCCAAAATACCCTACACAAACAATACAAAAGAGACTACAACATGGACTAAAACCCTCAAAATTATGACAACAAAAACATCAGTTTATAAAGAACCAGTCTCGTATATATGCTATTGAGCCCCACGTAGTCATTGTATTGGAACTGCAAACTTGACTTCGATTGTCCTGTTGATCAAAGCAGAACCGGAACTCTGGGCAGGCACATTGCTTACACTGCCAAAAATAAAGAGACAAACCAATTTCTTGAGGCAAACGGCTTTCGTAGGCACAGAGGCTTGCTTGAAAGAAATTGTTTCAGGGAAGAGGCAGAATTGCAGAGTGGTTAAGAGCACACAGGTTCTACCACTTACTACTGGGTGGCCTTGGGAAAGTTACTTAACTTCTCTATGTCTCAGTTCCCTTGTTTGTAAATGAAAATAACAACACTTCCTACTGCATAGAATTAAATGAGTTAATAAATATAAAGCACTTAGAATAACGACTGAATAAATAGACGAGGTACTGAATAAATGGGACATACAGACTAAAGAAGTGAGCAGCAGTGCTGCCAGTAGAATGATTACTACAACAAACAAATGTGAATATGAGTGTACACAAGTGTACACACACACACACACACACACTACAATAAGTCCTAGCCTTGATTTTTCATTCCATGTGCATTCTGCCCAGTCATCTGCTGAAGATAACATTAAGGTTATAGCCCTAATTATAACACAGTAATTTTAGGTAGGGTATAAAAACTTTTCTTGTACTGTAATATGCTTGCTTAAAATTGGCACCAAAATGCTTATAAAATAAAGAGTCTGATTGATGAATATAACTCTTAATCCATAAACAATGGGATCCAGTTTACTATTTTATATTTCAAAGCCATAAAGTAATATTCTGCAAACTAAATGAAGGGTGCTCCAAGCCAATGATAAAAGTTTCAGTCAGTGTCATGGTTTGAATTATGTCCCCCCAAAAATGTGTGTATCAGTTTGGCAGATTTTAATATAGGGCAAAATAACAGGTAACCAAAGAAGTATATTTAACATCATGTACAAGACATCATGTGTTCAATGCCATATACAGTTATCATTTAGTGACTTGCGTTAATACCAAGACAGAAAAATTTTATTTTTTTCTGAGTAAAGAGAACTTGTGGCATTTCTAATTTGTGGAAACACAAATAACTTTCTCTCATTTCTCAACAATAGAACATCACTGCTCCGCCTTTCACAAGCCCAAAGGTGTCACTGTGTCTCCACCTAACTGTGGCAAGCAGCCAGCCAAACCTGGGACTACCTGTCAGTTAAGTTGCCACCAGGGATTCATTTTATATGGAGCCAGAGAAGAAGTGAGGTGCACCACCTCTGGAAGATGGAGCACCAAAGTTCAAACAGCCGTTTGTAAGGGTAAGTCTCTGATTAGTTAGGTAAAAAACTTAATTCCTAAATAATGACATATTGGTGCACTGTGGGACTGTCCCTCTTTGCTGCAGGAGAATTTTCATCAACATCCAACTTTTGCTGCAAACCAGTGACAAAATGGTAAGTGTTACCCAAATAAATTCTATGAGGATTTCTGGTTCAAAATGGTGGACTTAAAAATTTTAAATGCCATGCAAGGGCAGAAGAAATAAAAAAAGTAAGGATATAGGGGTGGAAGTCAGGTAAATTTTTCATCTGCAGATGGAAATCTTTGAGGACTTTTTCCGTATCAAGCAGGTGAGACTAGATTGATTTAAAAGAACACTATCAGCATTTTGAAGCCTGCATCCCATGACATTCACAGGAGGAAATTGCCATCATCCCTGCAGTAAGAACAGGCTACTATGAAAAAGGAGCTATTGAGAAGAAGAAAGAGCTTTTAGAAATAAAAAATATCCTGAAATGTATGTCTCTAAGAAAAGGGCAAAACATGGAATGGATGTCGCTGAAAAGAAGATTCATGATTTTGGATGATCAAATTGAGCATTCTCTCGGAATGGAGACCTAATATACAAAGAAGTTGAATATCACAATTGATCAAATCAAAAAGATGGAAGTTAATAGAGATACCGATCTAGAAGCCCCAATGTCCATTTAATAAGGAGTTCCAAGAGAGAGGAAAGGGATGAAGGAATATAATTTTCCCACCAGTAGCAGAAGGTTTCCCTGAACTACAGAAAGGCTTGAAACTTTAAATCAAAAGAGTTCTTTAATATTGGAGTAGGATACCTTCACTATTCCTGGTGAGATTTTTGAGGTCTAAAGTTAATGAGAAAATCTTAAATAAGTTTCCAGAGAGAAAAGAGAAATCACACAAAAGAAACAAGAATCAGGCTCACATTATGCTTCTCATTTACAACTGTAAATTCAGAAGGAAGTGTAGCAATATCTATGGAGTATGAAAAGACAATAAATGTAATTGTAAAATTCCAAATCCAGTCAAGCTATTATTTAAGTATGAACGGAAAAAAATTCAAATCTTTTTTTAGATTTTCAAAGAGTTGATATGTTACTTTGCATCTTTGTGGGGGGAGTTGTATCATGTTAGGCACAAATATGACTTTATAATTGTCTTTATTTGGACATTATTTAAGCCTCAGAAGAAGAAAATATGAATTGAATAAGATTTTAAAGAAAGAAGAAGATATGAGACACAATTAAATCAACTCAGATATGTTCAGCTCCAAGTTAGAAATACCCAATTTAACATGACTTAAGGAAATTATTATACCATATAAGACAGTCTGCATTTTGCTCTACTGTGGTTGATGTGAATCTATGTATTATTCGATCGTCTAATTCAGTATAAGTAGTATAAAGTTTCACACTGCAAAAAATAACATTGACTAATTTGTTTGTTTTGATAATACTGTTTCAGTACTACTAATTAATTTCACTTGAAATCCTCATTTCAGATGCGGTTCTTTCCCGCAGCATTCAACATTCATTGGTTTGTTTCTTTGTTTAATTCAAAAATATTTATTAAGCATCTGTTATATGCCAGGCACTGTATAAGACAAATGGGACAAGAGATACCCTGATCTTCAAAGAACTCGAATTCTACTGGGGGAGAAAACTCAATATCAAAATGATATGTTAAGTTTTATGGTTTAGGAAGTAGAGAGAGCTGTGGGGACTTACAGAGTGAGCACCTAAAATGGACCTGGGGAGTCAGAGAAAGCCTCCTGGGGAGCTGGTATCTAAACTGAGAGTTACCCAGGTAAAGGGAGGAGAGGGAATTAATTGAGGCAGTAAAAGAACATGGGCAAATGCCCAGGTACAAGAAGGACCATGGAGCTTTCATGGGACTGACAGTAATTCAGTATGAAGAGTGAGTTCCAGTAGGGAAGTGGTAAGAGATGAAACTAAGAGATCAGCAGGTACCAGTGCTGGAAGGGCCTCATTAGCCATGCTAAGATAAATTATCCTGATGGCAGTTACAAATCAAGCACGTACAACATTGGTCATAGTGTATTAATATGTTTTTTACCTCTTTTTTAATTGACTTAGAATTAAATATCAATATATTTGTGTATTTTCTGAGTCAGATGTGGAGCCTCCTCAAATCAACTGTCCTAGGGACATAGAGGCTAAGACTCAGGAACAGCAAGACTCCGCTAATATTACCTGGCAGATCCCAACAGCCAAAGACAACTCTGGTGAAAAGGTAAGGCTTGTGCAAATATTTGCAACCTTTTTCAAATGGATTGTAAATTTTTATCATGTGTGCTGTTGAGCGTTTACTAATACTCTACTGAATTATTTTCACACCTGCATGTGAATATGTATAAGTTGTACCAACCAGGTTATACTGGGAGGAGTTACAACAAAAAAGAGCTGCTCTGATAATTGTATCGAACATACTTACAATCAATGTAGTTTTAAATCTGTTTTTTTAAAATGCACATGTGACTTATAGGGCTGAATGTACTTAGGTGATGTGTGATATTGAGCAGTCCCTCTTGTGTTTTGTTGCCACTTTCCATTAAAAGGCCCATGAATCCATCCTACATCAGCAGCAGCAGCAGCATCCTCTAAGAAGAGTACAGGAATATATTCCAGGATGTGATGAGAATTGACACCAAACATAGCCTGTGGTTTACACTGACACACGGATTACATATCTTTTACACTCTCAATAAAGACAGCCCAACCACCAGCAAGTGGGAAGCAGTAAGCATTTCTTCATTTCCACTGCCTCCTCCTAGCTCAGCATCTCAAAGGCTGTCTCAATATATTTATTCCCTTTGACAAGTTAACTACCTACTGAGTTATTCACAGCTGTCTCTATTGCTCCCAGTCGGTACCTCATTTTTGCATTCACTTGGGGAAAATGCCCTGTGCACAACTAATATAGCCCAAACTATGTCTACTGCTTGACCCCCACATTCCTGACTGTCTTAGTTACCTAGTGCTGCTATAACAGAAATACCACAAGTGGGTGGCTTTAACAAACAAAATTTATTTTCTCATAGTTTAGGAGGTCCGAATTCAGGGCGCCGGCTCTAGAGGAAGGTTTTCTCTTTTTGTCGGCCCTGAGAAGGTCCTTGTCTCTTTTCAGTTTCTGTTTCTCAGTTTCTTGGTGATCTTCATGCCGCATGGCATCTGTCTTCCCCCATCTCTGCTTGCTTGCTTAATCTGCTCTTTTATACCTCAAAAGAGATTGATTCAAGACACACCATACACTACAGGGTCACTATGAGTCGGAATCGACTTGACGGCAACAGTTTTTGGGTACACTAATACTCCCTCATTAACATAACAAAGAAACCTCATTCCCAAATAGGATATAACCACAGGTATAGGGGTTAGGACTTACAGCATGTATTTTGGGGGGGCACAATTCAATCTATGGCATGAGCCTGATGGGGTTTACTCTCAATGAGAATAAAGACAATAACCATGGATTACAGAACATGAAGATCCAACATACAATCACATTTAAAAAAAAAAAAAAAAAAGGAGACTAGAACAAACACAATACTCAGTGTGCAACAGAAGAAAATTTCAATGACCTAAAGAAAGCCCAAAGAATGGCGAAGAATGGAAATTCCAGAACATTTAATTGAGCTCATGAGGAACCTTACATGGATCAAGAGGCAGTCGTTCAGACAGAACAAGGGGATACTGAGTGGTTTAAAGTCAGGAAAGGTGTGTGTCTGGGTTTTAGCCTTTCACCATACTTATTCAATCTGTATGCTGAGCAAAATACTCCGAGAAGCTGGACTGTATGAAGAAGAATGCAGCGTCAGGACTGGAGGAAGACTCATTAACAACCTGCAATATGTAGATGACACAGCCTTGCTTGCTGAAAGTGAAGAGGACTTTAAGCACTTACTGATGATCAAAGACCACAACCGTCAGTATGGATTACACTTCAACATAAAGAAAACAAATACCCTCACAACTGGACCAATAAGCAACATCATGATAAATGGAGAAAAGATTGAGGTTGTCAAGGATTCCATTTTACTTGGATCCACAGTCAACACCCATGGAAGCAGCAGTCAAGAAATCAAAAGATGCATAGCATTGGGCAAATCTGCTGCAAAAGTCCTATTAAAGTGTTAAAAAGCAAAGATATCACCTTGAAGACTAAGGTGTGTCTGACCCAAGCCATGGTGTTTGCAGTTGCCTCATATGCATGCAAAAGCTGGACGATGAATAAGGAAGACTGAAAAATTGACGCCTTTGAATTTTGGTGTTGGCAAAGAATATCGAATGTACCATGGACTGCCAAAAGAACAAATTTGTCTTGGAAGAAGTACAACCAGAATGCTCCTACAAGCAAGGATGGCAAGACTTTGTCTCACATACTTTGGACATGTTATCAGGAGGGATAAGTCCCTGGAGAAGCACATCATGCTTGGTAGAGGGTCAGTGAAAAAGAGGAAGACCCTCAACAAGATGGATTGACACAGTGGCTGCAACAATGGGCTCAAGCGTAACAATGATTGTGAGGATGGCACAGGACCGGGCATTATTTCATTTTGTTGTACATGGGGTCACTATGAGTTGGAACCAACTCGACAACACCTAACAACAACAGCAACAAAGAAAGCCCAGAGAATCTGCAATTCCAAACAGCTCATGGGCTGCCAGAGAAAATTAGTAAAACGAGAAATATTTAGACATATTTTGGTAAAGTCTTCCATTTTAAAGGTCTAGGAAAAATAACATCCAGAAAGGGGGAAAATAATTGATACCGAAAATGAATTAAACTAAATCTGACTTTAGACTTCTCCTTCACAACATCGTGTGCCTGAGCCAGAAGACATACCACCACTCCACTCTCCCAGGGTGATGGAGGTCATAATGCTCTTTCCTAATGGGAATACAAATTCTTACTATGCTTTGGGAAAGAAATTTTGTATTATCTACCAACAGAATGTTAATAACTTTGGGGTTAATAATTCTTTTCATGGAAACCTATTATAAGGAAATAATCAAAATATTTTAAATTATGTGTGTATAACTGTTCATCCCATTGCTATTTACAGTAGTAAAATTTGGAATCAAATTAAATGTCCTTCACCAGATTTTCTTAGAGGAATTATTATATATTCATTCTACAGACTATTTTGGAGACATTTAAGAGTCATCTTAAGTTCTAAAAACTATGTAATAGCATGAAAAAATGTCTTAAGATATTAGATATAAAAATCAAGGAACATCTCGTGTACTGGTATACCAAGTCTATAAACTATGTAAATAGAACAGTATGAAAAGAAATACACCAAAAGGCTATGCCTGGTTTTTTGTCCTTTTCATTATATATGAAATATTTTGTCATGCTTTAATATACTTTATTAATAATATATATATCAAAAAAGAACAAATGTACTATTATATGAATTTTAACTTTCAACATATTTATCTCCAAAAGGTGTCAATCCACGTGCATCCAGCTTTTACCCCACCTTACCTTTTCCCAGTTGGAGATGTTGCTGTCACGTACACGGCAATTGACCTGTCCGGCAACCAAGCCAGCTGTACTTTCCATATCAAAGTTATTGGTAAGTTTCCTTCAAATGCATTTGGATAGGTTTGTGAAAATAATTCAGTACCCCAGTGACTTTGCTTCTCCTTTATTTTCAACTAGCTGCCTTTCGACTAATTCTTCCCACTGGCATTGAAACCTGCTCAAGCCACTCCTTCTTTGAAACCTACATAACCCCTAGCTATCAGGAGATCTCTTTGATTTCATTCTATATAAGTCTTTTGGAAAGTCCCCATGGTTCTCATCTCTATCTTCTTAACTGCTGTTTATTCTCAAAGTCACTTAAGTCTGGCTTCTATCCCCTTTACTTATACGAATTAATTCCATCAAGTTCACCAGTGATCTCTGGTGTTACTTCTACTGTGTAGTTTTCAGTCCTTAAATTATATAATCTTTCCTCAGAATTTGTATATTAATCGTCCTTTCCTTATCAAAGCTACCCCACCTTCCTTAGCTTTTCTGACACAAGTCTTTACTATTTTTCTCACCTTTCTTTTTTTTAAATCTCTTTCCGGGGCTTTTCTTCCTCAGAAAATAGAAATAATAAATGTATTACTTCATAGAGTTATTGTGAGGTTTTTAATTAGTTAAGGTATGTAAACCACTTGAACAAATGCTTGACACACATTAAGCTCTACGCAAAAGCTAGATATTACGCACATGTTGACATTTTGCTGTTTTCCTCAGATCTACTTTACTATGTTTATTTAAAAGTCAGTACAATAAATCCATCTTATTTTAAGAATTTTACATACCTTCTTGAAATAACTAAAGTAGATCAAACTGGCCCCTTACCCTATAAATTACAGATTTTGACAAAAGTAGATAAAAGACTCAAGTAAAAATCCGTCTCACTCATTTCGTAGTACCTAGTTTTATGTTTTACGTAGTGCTTTTTCAGTGTTGTTACACATGTGAACTTTTACCTGTCATATGAAGACTCTGTTGGATTTCTTACATCCCATACTGTGCTTTTAAATTTGGAAATGTGTTTCAAGAGTCTACCATGTTTAAATTTTTCGTAATGGAGAATCAGCATGCTGAAATATAAAATGTATAACTAGACACTAGCTGAATTTTCAAATTATGGAAGAGGGAAAAATGGAGAGGAGAGGGAGAGGGAAAAAGAAAAGGGAAGGAGAGAGGGAAAGAGAAAGAGAGAATATTCTACAGCCCACATTTTCTTATTTTCTTCTGATAACAGAGTGTTGGTATTTTATTCACAAATGAGGGTGAGCTTGATAGAGCCAACCAGGAACATTCCACAGAATGCCCCCTCACTTGCTTTGAAGTGGGTTTTCCTTCTGTTTTGGAGACAATTCATCTGCTGATACTTCCATTCTTTTGACAGTAATTGACCTAGTCTTACTGGTCTCCTGTACATGGCTTTCAATTTTTAAATTTTTTGGGTAAGATCAAATAACCTTAGAAAATCTTGGAAATGTCCATTGGCAATTTCTTTTGGGAAAATAGTAAATACTGCCAGGTTTATGAATTTAACTATAAATTGACTTGATTCAGCATTCTCAAAGTGCGCTGATAAATTATGTGCATTCCTTACTTCTTTTATTTATTCAACAACTTTTTTTTGACCTCCTGTTACCGGCCAGATGCTGTGCTATGCGGTAGAGGCCTAACCATGAACAAAGGAGAGTCCGTCACTAGTCTGCAGAGTTTTCAGGCTAGTAAAGTAGTAAACTTAACGTACTGCACTAATGAAATGACAATCAGGAGGAAAAAATACAAATTGGACCTTTATTCGTAAGAGTTTATCTCAGAAATCTATATATTCTTACAGTTACAGGTCATTTAACTTCAGAGTATAAGATTATATATATGATGGCTAGAAATATCCTTCCCTATCAAGGCCTGTGACTGTGCAGCTTACTAGCTGAATGACCTAAGACAAGTCCCTTAAGTTTGTCTAGTCTGAGATTCCTCACTTGTAAAATTAGAAAAACAGTATTTGTCTTCCTCATAACTCAAAGGCATGTGACTATAGATACAAGAGCATTTCAGACTTATAAAATCTATAGTTGTATTAAAATTACCTCTTCGCTGTCCTTTACTGATATCCTAAATATTCTACTGCATTCAAAAAGGGCTTTAAAACCTAGTTCACTCACCCTCATCCCAAATCCACCCTTCTTCCTGGATTACAGTGCCCAGCAACACAGACCACAATTCTTTAATTTCTACCTGTAGCTTTCATCCCCTCTGCATTTCAGCCGCCCACTCCACTCCCATGACCACACTCTGTTTATTGTCTTCACCTAGAATTTATCAACGGAAGTGTCACACTTTGTGCATAACGTCCTGGCCTTCTAGCAGTATCGCACCATCATCACATTTTGCATTTTCTACAACATAACTCAGACCTCTGCACTTTGGTCCCTCCATTTAGTCGTCTGTCAGCCTGTCTTGACCCTTTAGATAAGAAGCAGATCATGGGAGTGCCTGGTTTGGTCACTGTTCTCCTTCAGCTTATGTGGGAAGCTTCTGTTTACTTCCAGCTGGGTCAGCTCAACTGCTGTGAGCAGAACTCACAAATTAAATGCCGGCCACATCCAGAATTGCCTTTCACACACTTGTGCTCACAGTGACTTAAGGAAGCTGGTATTTCTACTTTAACAGACGGAGGGCAGTATAGAAAGAAGCAGCCCTTCCTTTTAATGTTCTAAGGGATCAGGGAGAAAACATACCTCATTATTAGAGAGGCCACAGGGCCGGCCTTGTGTCTGATACGGTCAAGTTCTCTACCAGCACAAAGAGACTTCAGTTCTCTCTTGCAAAGCCACGCATCACTTTCAAATATCAATGTGACTTCTCTTTCTGATTTCATGTTGTTTAGATGTAGAACCACCTGCCATAGACTGGTGCAGATCCCCACCTCCAATCCAGGTCTCTGAGAAGGAGTATGCTGCAACCTGGGATGAGCCTCAGTTCTCAGACAATTCAGGTGAGCATGCAGGGGTTTTGTTGTGACAGGGTTACACTGAAATATTTTATTAAAGAAAAACTTTTAAAGGATAAAAGAGCAATGGAAAGCAAATTACAACTGTCTAAGTAAAATGAATACTTGTATAAAGTAATATATTTTAAGGCTAAGAAAATTATATAATTTAACATTACTAACCTGTGAGGTTTTCCTTCTTTCAGGAGTCAATGGACACTTAGTAAACCTGGACTAGGTGCTGTAATTGAATGTATTATGACAAATGTGTTGAGTCTCCAAACTTATGTTGTCCTACAGGCACAAACTATGCATTCTAGTGGTATCTGTAGTATAATGCTATGTATTTATATGCAGTTATTAAATCTTTGTTAAATAAATTATTAGGTCATACAGAAACCAAACTAATTGCCATCGAGTCAATTCCGACTCATAGTGACCCTATAGGACAGAGTAGAACTGCCCCCATCGGGTTTCTAAGGAGTGACTGGTGGATTCAAACCACAGACCTTTTGGTTAGCAGCCAAGCATTTAACCACTCAGCCACCAGGGCTCCTATTGGTCATAGGAAAGCAGAAAAAATGAGCTAATACAGCTGAAGTTCACTTTAAAGCTTTCACTGAAATCCAGAAAACAGCAATAAAATGCAGATTATTAGATTTCTTAATTAAATTCTCTATGTCCAAACAGGCTGACCTATTCAGGGAAAATCATTGATTTAACAAGAATGCCTTAAGTTGTTTTTGAGTCTACTATTTCTATGTTATGGTATAAATATTAAATTTTTTATTTTCTACTAGTGGCCAATATCAACATAAATAGAATACCCAGCTGGTTTGTATAAATAGAAGATGAAACTTCAGATCGAATAAGGTGACTAGTAAAGTGACTGCAGACCAGTAATGTAAGCATCTGACCCTTCTTTCCTTCTCAGGGGCTGTACTGGTCATCACCAGAAGTCACTCACCAGGAGACCTTTTTCCTCATGGGGAGACTGTAGTGCAGTATACAGCCACTGACCCATCGGGTAATAACAGAACATGTGACATCCACGTTGTCATAAAAGGTATTCACCTTATCCCATTGCCATTGAGTCGAATCCAACTCATAGCAACCCTATAGGGCAGAGTAGAACTGCCTCTTAGGTTTCCAAGGCTGTAATCTTTATGGAAACAGACTGCCACATGTTTCTCTCGTGCAGCAGCTGGTGGGTTTGAACTGCTGTCCTTCTGGTTAGCAGCCAAGTGCTTAACCATTGCACCACTAAGGCCCAAAAAATCTAGTTGACATTTGATATAGATAATTACTATAACATTCTATTTTATGAAAGGAAATAGGCTATGAGCAGCAGATTGTTAAAGTTAGAATACTGACAGATTTTACTTAGGTTTCCAATTGTCATTCATGTCCATTTGCCTTCATGATAAGGTGAGATACTTTCTTCCAGGTTAGTCTTAAAGTAACACTTATTAACGTTTTTTTCTAGAGTTGTAAAGCATTATTGTCCCAATCCTATTTTGAATGCTGAGGAGATAGATTTTAAAAACTCATTTGCTATATAATGTTATGCAGTTTTCATTTTTATTAAGAGAATGCAAAAAATAACAACCCGAATCAAAATACTTTTAGATTTTCATAAAATACGCACAACCACTAATTACACAGAGGTATAGCTTTTCAGCATATGCCCACCATAGGAATAAAACAGCAGACATTGCCACAATCTCCCCTAATGATTTATGATGAAAGTTTTTCTAGGAAGAGTGGTAGGCAAGAGGAGTCCTTTTCAAAATTCAGCTTAGACTCCTGGAATTTAATTTCCATTTCTCGTAACATTGTATCTGAATAAAAAATACATTTTTTTTTTTTTTTTTTTTTTTTGGCACAGGTTCTCCCTGTGAAGTTCCATTCACACCTGTAAATGGCAATTTTGTATGTACTCAAGATAGCGCTGGGGTTAACTGTACATTAAGTTGCTTGGAGGGCTATGATTTCACAGAAGGGTCTACTGAGAAGTATTATTGTGATTATGAAGATGGTATCTGGAAACCTCCATATTCCACTGAATGGCCAGACTGTGCTAGTAAGTTTTCATTTTGTTCTGAACCCCTTTAGTGTATGTGAATGTGTTTGTGTGTGTGTGGATGTGCACATTTCTAAAGCACTAAAGAGGAAAATTGCCCTTGCTATAGGGACCAGGTTTGGTGGGTGGAAGATGGTGCCAGGAGTTCCATATGTTTGTGGTTAAGAGAAATGCTCATTCCTGAACTTAAAATATTAACCTATTAATGGATTGGATTCCTATAGAGCAAGATTCAGTTGAAGGCAAAACCATCTTGATCCTCTCATTGGTATTTACCAGAAATACGTAGACACTTGTCAGTATATCATTCTTGACTTTAAACTGGATCTTGAATTACAGTCTGATAGTCTGCAGAAGGGCTTATATTTAAAATAAGATCTATGTATGTGATGAAATGAAATAGATCAGTCATATTCTCTTTAGATTTGATTTAGATACAAATTGAACTATAATCTTAAATATGTATTGTTATTTTAAAAAATCCAATTTACTTGTTTAGTGTAAATAAGTATTCTCTGGAGTGAATCTTTGATGCAGAATGCATCAGATGCAGGATGGAATTTAAATGCCAGTTTCTCAGGAAAAAAAAGAAGCCAACATACTTGACCTAATTTTTTTCAAATTAGGAAAGTAAATAGAAGCAATGTTACTCACCTTCTTCACAGCTTTAGAGGCTAAGATTTTAACGGCAGTGCTATTTATATAAAGGTATTGTCTTTGAATATTTGGGGACGTCTTGCTGAGTCTTACCATGCAAGCTTCTGCACAGAAATTTGTCTGTGTGGAAATTACACTTCCAAGGAGGATGGTTGCACATAAAATTTAGAAAATTTTTGATGCCAAATGCTCCTTAGAAGCGAGGATGGTGAGACATCGTCTCACTTACTTTGGACATGTTATCAGGAGGGACCAGTTCCTGGAGAAGGACATCATGCTTAGTAAAGTAGAGGGCCAGCAAAAAGAGGAAGACCCTCAACGAGATGGATTGACACAGTGGCTGCAACAGTGGGCTCAAATATAACAACAATTATGAGGATGGGCACAGGACCAGGCAGTGTTTAGTTCTGTTGTACACAGGGTCACTATGAGTCGGGACTGACTTGATGGCACCTAACAACAACATTGATTGAAAGCATAATACCTTTGACCCAGCCAAGGTTTTTAAAAAATTCCCAAGAATATATGAAAACAATTTTTATATCTTTCATTACTTTAAATGCCCACTTTTTCATACGATTGGAAGGTAAAAAATGATGTATCAAAAGCAAACTCTTATCACTGGGTAACTGAGCACAGTGCTGCTTGGCTCATTGTTTATTACAATCAATGAATGCCTAGAAATTTTACTTAACTGTCATCTCAGGTCTTTATAACAGTCTCATAAATCAAGTTTGAATTAAAATATTAAGTTACAATTATTCCATAGAAAGTTAAATCTTTTGAAGACACTAACCAATTGAAGCTGTTTTGCCCAACATTTTCTAGTAAAACGGTTTGCAAATAATGGGTTCAAGTCCTTTGAGATGCTTTACAAAGCAACCCGCTGTGATGATACAGATCTGCTGAAGAAGTTTTCTGAAGCTTTTGAGACCACCCTGGGGAAAATGGTATGTCCGTAATATTCCTTTATTGTCTGTCGTATTTGAAAGAACATTGTTGAGCTTTTCATAGCCTCTTGATTACATACAACTGAAACTCCTTGTCCTTATTATTTCCTTCTTTTTTTTTTTGTGGTCTAAACATGTTACTAATATTTATAATTACTCATAGGTTTTGGACTTCTGGGATGAATTATAAGTAAATCTATATTAAAACTTTTTTTAATTTATTAAACTCGCTGAGTCGGAAAGTCAGAGAAGGGTCCATGTGGCTTGAGAATGCCTGCTTTCTTACTTAAAGTCTGACAAAAGTGCCAAAGATTGTAGACTATATTTCTTGTATAATGTGGAACTAGTGAACATTTAAATGATTGTATATTTTTAGGCATATTTCAGTGATTAAGGAAAGCAAAACAATATATTTAACTGTATTGAACATCCTGAAGGTGAGAGATGTGTCGTATTTATGTCTGTAACAGAGTGGATAGCATTGTATTTATTTACTAATAAAGATTTTATAGTGCTGCTTGCTATGAGGCAAGCACTGTTAACAAACATTAAAATATTAACACATTTATTTAGCAAACACTTGTTGAATAAAATTAAATTTAAATCTACTTAATACACCAATTTCCAAAAAGAGAAAAAACACTGTAATGATTGCTAGAAAACTCTTGTACTCATTAGGTCACTATCACTGTACATCTATACTTGAAAAGATAACAATACGCCTCATACTAATTATACCTCACCCCAAACTGGTGAACTATCCCTTAAAAATTAAATGAAACCCGCATTGCAAATTGTCTGAAAATGATTTGTGTGTGTGTTAAATTCAGTGTATACCACAACTAAATTGTAGCTAGTTACAATTACTACAGCTGGTATAGTGGACCAGAATGTGATTTTAAACATATATTCATTATTTAACAAAGATTTAGTATCTATGTTCTATCCATAGGCACTAGAGATGTAGACATGAATAAAACATAAAATTGCCAAGAGTCTGAAGAGCTCTGAGCCCCTCCATTTCGTCCTGCTGAAGAAGATGTGAAGGTTAGGGGACCAAAGGGCCTATCCAAAGCACCCAGAGATGAGATTTACATTTTATCCTGTTCATCTTTTATTTGCAGGTCCCGTCATTTTGTAATGATGCTGAAGACATTGACTGCAGACTGGAGGATCTGACCAAAAAATATTGCCTAGAATATAATTATGACTATGAAAATGGCTTTGCAATTGGTAAATACATTATTTAGTGTTGGTAGTTTGCAAAACTAATCTGCAAAATAAGAAATAATTCCAGAAGAATGGAGCATACTAGAAAAATTAACCTTTATTAATTTATTCCTTAACTTATTAATTAAATGATTAATAAAACTAACCTTTATTAATTAATTGAAATAAATTGTTTCAAAATATTAGCCAAAAGTCTTTAGGGTGATAAATAACTAAGAAAATTAAATCAAATTATGATTGTAAAATTGATTTAATATCTTAGAAGAGGAGAGTAATAGTTGTAAAATATAAACACCATGGTATTGAATTCAAACTGAAATTCAGTATATTAATTTAAAAGAGTTGACAGCATGTAAAATTTTCAGATACCTCACCCAGAATATATTAAAACTCAACTTATTCAAGTTTCATATACCTTTCAGTGGAATTTCAAAGTTTTCACCATGCAGACTTTGTTTAACAGTATTCCTAAGTATGGTATGTGATTTTTTTTTTTTTTTTTTTTTTTTTGGTGCATTAGGAGAAAGTTAACAGAGCAAATTAGTTTCCCATTCAATACTTTGTACACAAAGTGTTCAATGACATTCGTTCCATTCCCCACAATGTGCCTGCCTGCCCCACCATTTCCGTTCTAAGTTCTCCATTTCCTTTCCTCCTGAATTGCTGCTCCTTCCTGCCTCTTCATCTTTGCTTTGGGGCAAATATTGCCCTTTTGATCTCGTATAATAGATTCAGCTAAGAAACTCGTTTCTCTCGAGTGGTATTGTTTATTTTTGGTATGTGATTTTTTTGCCAGTGCATCTGCCCGCTTGGCTTATTGCCTTGATATTTCTAGGAGATTTCAATTGTCTCTCTTGGGTTTTACATTTGCAAAATTACCGTTCTTTCCAGTAATTATTCTATTTTTATTAAAAAATAGTGATAACAAAATAGCGTAGTGGTTAACTAAGCACATGGACTCTAATCAAACTGCTTAAACCCAAATCATGGTTTCACAACTGACCAGCTGTGTGGTCTTGAGCAAGTTATCAAGCCAGTCTATCCCTTTTCATCATCTATAACATGGGGATATAAGAGTACTGACCTCATAGAGCCACTGTAAGGATAAATGAGTACGTACAAGTAAAGTGCTTAAGAGGGTGTTTGAGACAGTAATAAGTATTCGTTCACATTACAGCAGATACACTTTATGTTTCTGCCACTAATGTTGGTAATACTTTTAGTGATTTAGCATTGCAAGTGATGTTGACTGTTGTTTTACACCTTAAAAAAATTTAAATGTCATTTGTACATATATGTTTATTGAAAAAATTTTAAAAATGCTAAAAAAGAATAAAATTAAGATAATCCACAATCCCTGAAATAACTCCTTTAATATTATACAGGTATAACTGTATGTGTGTGTGTGTGTGAGTATCCCCATACTATATTGTAATCATTAATTTTTAGTTAACATTATATTGAGGGCATTCATTAAATAATTGTTATTTGCATACAGTTTTTTTATTGTTGTTTATTGTTGTAGTTTAAATGGAGTTTACATTTCAAATTAGTCTCCCATACAAAAATTTATACATACATTGTTATGTGGCCCTAATTGCTGTCCCGTACTGTGACAGCACACTCCTCCTTTCCACTCCTGATTCCCCATGTCCATTCAACCAGCTCCTAATCCTCTCTGCCTTCCCATCTCACCTCTGGACAGAAGCTGCCCGTTTAGTCTCTTGTATCTACTTGAGCTAAGAGACACACTCCACATGAGTATCACTTTATGTCCCACAGTCCAGTCCAATCCCTGTCTGAAGAGTTGGCCTCGGAAATTGTTTTAGTTCTGGGCTGATAGAAAATCCAAGGGTCATGCTTTCCGGGCTTCCTCCAGTCTCAGTCAGACCATTAAGTCTGGTCTTCTTACTAGAATTTGAGTTCTGCACCCCACCTTTCTCCTGCTCCATCAGGGACTGTCTGTTGTGTTCCCTGTCAGGGCGGTCATTGGTGGTAGCCAGGCACCATCTAGTTTTTCTGGTCTCAGGCTGATGAAGTCTCTGGTTTATGTGGCCCTTTCTGTCTCTTGGGCTACTACTTTCCTTGTGTCTTTGGTGTTCCTCAGTCTCCTTTACTCCAGGTGGTTGAGACCAATTGATGCATCTTAGATGGCCGCTTGCAAGCTTTTAAGACCCCAGACGCCACTCACCAAAGTAGCATGCAGAACATTTTGTTAATAAGCTTTGTTACGCCAGTTGACCTAGATGTCCCCTGAAAGCATGGTCCCCAGACCCCTACCCCTGCTACTGTGTCCCTCAAAGTGTTTGATTGTATTCAGGAAATCTTAGCTTTGGTTTAGTCCAGTTATGCTGACTTCCCCTGTAGTGTGTGCTGTCCTTCCCTTCACCTAAGATAATACTTGTCTACTATCTAGTTAGTGAATAACCCTCACCCTCCCTCCCCACCCTTGTAACCATCAAAAAATGTTGCCTTCTGTGTTTAAACCTTTTCCTGAGTTCTTATAATAGTGGTCTTATACAATATTTGTCCTCCTGTGACTGACTAAATTCACTCAGCATAATGCCCTCCAGATTCCTCCATGTTATAAGATGTTTCACGGCTTCATCATTGTTCTTTATCATTGTGTCATATTCCATTGTGTGGATATACCATAATTTGTTTATCCATTCGTCCGTTGATGGACACCTAGGTTGTTTCCATCTTTTGGCTATTGTGAACAGTGCTGCAGTGAACACAAGTGTGTATATATCTATTCGTGTTATGGCTCTTATTTCTCTAGGATATATTCCAAGGAGCGGTATAGCTGGGTCGTATGGTACTCTGTTTCTAGCTTTTTAAGGAAGCGCCAAATTAATTTCCAAAGTGGTTGTACCATTTTACATTCCCACCAACAGTGTATAAGTGTTCCAGTCTCTCCACAACCTCTCCAGCATTTACTGTTTTGTGTTTTTTGGATTAATGCTAGCCTTGTTGGGGTGAGATGATATCTCATTGTAGTTTTGATCTGCATTTCTCTAATGGCTAATGATCGTGAGCATTTCTTCATGTGTCTGTTAGCCACCTGAATATCTTCTTTCACGATTATTTGTCTTTTTGTTGTTGAGGTTTTGCAGTATCTTGTAGATTTTAGAGATTAGAAGCTGATTGGATTTCTCGTAGCGAAAAAATTTTTTCCCAGTCTGTAGGCTGTCTTTTGACTCTTTTGGTGAAGTCTTTTGATGAGTATAAGTGTTTTATTTTTAGGCGCTCCCAGTTATCTAGTCTCTCTTCTGGTGCTTGTGCATTGTTACTTATAACTCGTATTGTGTTTATGCCATGTATTAGGGCTCCTAGTGTTGTCCCTATTTTTAATTCCATGATCTTCATCGGTTTTGATTTTATATTTAAGTCTTTGATCCATTTTGAGTTCGTTTTTGTGCATGGTGTGAGGTATGGGTCTTGTTTCAGTTTTTTTGCAGATGGTTATCCAGTTATGCCAGCACCATTTCTTAAAGAGACTTCCTTTTCCTCAACTAATGGACTTTGGGCCTTTGTCAAATATGAGCTGCTCATAGGTGGATGAAGTTATATCTGGATCCTCAGTTCTGTTCCATTGGTCTATGTATCTGTTGTTGTACCAGTACCAGGCTGTTTTGACTACCATGGCTGTATAATAGGTTCCAAAATCAGGTAGTGTGAGGCCTCCCACTTTGTTCTTCTTCTTGAGTAGTGCTTTACTTATTCCGGGCCTCTTCCCTTTCCATATGAAGTTGGTGATTTGTTTCTCCATCTCATTAAAAAATGCCATTGGAATTTGGATCAGGATTGCATTGTATCTGTAGATCGCTTCAGGTAGAATTGACATTTTCACAATGTTGAGTCTTCCTATCTTATGTAGGTCTCTTGGTTTCTTGCAGTAGTGTCTTGTGATTTTCTCTGTATAGATCTTTTACATCGCTGGTTAGATTTATTCCTAAGTATTTTATCTTCCTGGGGGCTATTGTAAACAGTATTGATTTGGTGATTTGATCTTCAAGGTTCTCTTTGTTGGTGTAAAGGAATCCAACTGATTTTTGTATGTTTAGCTTGTATCCTGAAACTGCTGAAATCTTCTATTAATTCCAGTAGTTTTCTTGTGGATAGTTTGGGGTTTTCTGTGTAAGATCATATCATCTGCAAACAGAGATACTTTGACTTCTTCCCTACCAATTTGGATGCGCTTTATTTCTTCTTCTAGCCTAACTGCTCTGGCTAGGACCTCCAGCACAATGTTGGATAATAGTGGTGATAAAGGGCATCCTTGTCTGGTTCCCATTCTCAAGAGGTATAGTTTCAAAGTCTCTCCATTTAGGATGATGTTGGCTGTTGGCTTTGTATAAATGCCATTAATTATACTGAGGAATTCCCCTTCTATTCCTATTTTGTTGAGAATTTTTATCATGAATGGGTGTTGGACTTTGTCAGATGCCTTTTCTGCATCAATTGTTAAGATCATGTGGTTCTTGTTTTTTGTTTTATTTATGTGATGGATTACATTGATTGTTTTTCTAGTGTTGAACCATCCCTTCATACCTCGTATAAATCCCACTTGATCAGGGTGAATTATTTTTTTGATATGTTGCTGAATTCTATTGGCTAGAATTTTGTTGAGGATATGAGGGATATTGGTGTGTAATTTTCTTTTTTTGTGGTGTCTTTTCCTGATTTTTCTATCAGGGTTATGCTGGCTTCATAGAATCAGTTTGGGAGTATTCCATCCTTTTCTATGCTCTGAAATACCTTTAGTAGTAGTGGTGTTAACTCTTCTCTGAAAGTTTGGTAGAATTCTCCAGTGAAGCCGTCTGGGCCAGGGCTTTTTTTTTGGGGGGGGGGTAGTTTTTTAATTACCTTTTCAATCTCTTCTTTTGTTATGGATTTATTTAGTTGTTCTACCTCTGTTTGTGTTAGTTTAGGTATGTAGTGAGTTTCTAGAAATTTGTCCATTTACTCTAGGTTTTCAAATTTGTTAGAGTACAATTTTTCATAGTATTCTGTTAATGATTCTTTAAATTTCAGTTGGGTCTGTTGTGATATCACCCATCTCTTTTCTTATACGGGTTATCTACTTCCTCTCCTGTTTTTCTTTAGTCCTTTTGGCCAATGGTTTATCAATTTTGTTGATTTTTTCGAAGAACCAGCTTTTCATCTTGTTAACTCTTTTAACAGTTTTTCTATTCTCTATTTCATTTAATTTTGCTCTAATGCTTATTATTTCCTTTCTTCTGGTGCCTGAGGGCTTCTTCTGCGGCTCTCTTTCTACTTACTCCATTTGTAAGGTTGATTTTTTGATTATGGCCCTTTCTTTTTTTTGGATGTGTGCATTTATTGCTATAAAATGACCTCTGAGCACTGCTTTTGCTGTGTCCCAAAGGGTCTGGTAGGATGTGTTTTCATTCTTGTTTGATGCTGTGAATTTCTTTATTCCATCCTTAATTTCTTTTGTAACCCAGTAGTTGTTGAGCAAGGTGTTGTTCAGTTTCCATGTGTTTGATTTTTTTTCCTTGCTTTTTCTGTTATTGATTTCTACTTTTATGGCTTTATGGTCGGAAAAGATGCTTTGTGATATTTTGATGCATTGGATTTTGTTAAGGCTTCCTTTATGGCCTAATATGTGGTCTATTCTGGAGAATGTTCCATGTGCATTGGAGTAGAAAGTATACTTGGCTTGCTGTTGGGTGGAAAGTTCAGTATATGTCTGTGAGATCAAGTTGGTTGATTGTAGTGTTTAGATCTTCCATGTCTTTGTTGAGCTTCTTTCTGAATGTTCTGTCCTTCACTGAAAGTGGTGTGTTGAAGTCTCCTACTACTAATGTGGAACTGTCTCTCTCTCTATTCAGTGCTGTTAGAGTTTGTTTCATGTGCTTTGGAGCCCTGTCATTGGGTGTGCAAATATTTATTATAGTTATGTCCTCCTGGTGTATTGACCTTTCAATCATTATATAGTGTCCTTCCTTATCATTTGTGGTGGATTTTACTTTAAAGTCTATTTTGTCAGAGATTAATATTGCCGCTCCTGCTCTTTTTTTGAGTGTTGTTAGCTTGATGTATTTTTTTCCATCCTTTGAGTTTTAGTTTGTTTGTGTCGTTAAGTCTAAGATGTGTCTCTTGTAGACAGATCATGTTTTTTTATCAGGTTTGCCATTCTCTGTCTCTTTATTGGTGCATTTATCCCTTTACATTCAGCTTAATTGTCGATAGGTATGAGTTTAGTACTGTCATTTTGATGTCTTTTTGTGTGTGTTGTTCACAGTTTCTTTGTTCCACTTAATTTTCTGTACTGAGTCATTTTTCTTTATGTATTTTCTTTTCGTCTTTTTCATTGTTGTTGATTTTGTATTTGCTGAGTCTTTACATTTTTCTAGTTTTTTATTGTGACTTGTAGGATTGTTAGTTTCCTTTGTTTTAACGTTAGTGTTTACCCCTATTTTTCTAAAGTTTATACCAGTCTTTTATTTCTTTATGTTGCCTTGACTTCCTCTCCATATGAAAAATCTGTGTCTACTTTTTTTTCTTCCTTTCACAGTTGAGTCTACATTTTTTAAGGCCCTTTTTTGTGCTAATGTTGTCAACTTTTACGTATTGCCATCTGTTTCCCTATTTTCAGTGTTTTAGCTTTGGTTTATTTTTGTGACTTCCCTATCTGGGTTGATATCTGGTTGCTCTGTTCTGTGTTCTAGTCTTGGGTTGTTATCTGATGTTACTGATTTTCTAACTGGAGGACTCCCTTTAGTATTTCTTGTAATTTTGGTTTGGTTTTTGTAAATTCCCTAAACTTCTGTTTATCTGGAAATGCCCTAATTTCGCCATCATATTTGAGAGACAGTTTTGCTGGATATATAATTCTTGGCTGGCAGTTATTTTTCTTCAAGGCTTTATATATGTCATCCCATTGCCTTCTCGCCTGCAGGGTTTCTGCTCAGTAGTCCGAGTTTATTCGTATTGACTCTCCTTTGTAGATGACTTTTCGTTTATCCCTAGCCACTCTTAAAATTCTCTCTTTATCTTTGGTTTTGGCAAGTTTGATTATAATATGTCTTGGTGACTTTCTTTTGGGATCTACCTTATGTGGGGTTCGATGAGCATCTTGGATAGATATCCTGTCGTCTTTCATGATATCAGGGAAGTTTTCTGCCAGCAAATCTTCAACAATTCTCTCTGTATTTTCTCTTATCCCCCCCTGTTCTGGTACTCCAGTCACTCGTAGGTTATTCCTCTTGATAGAATCCCACATAATTCTTAGAGTTTCTTCATTTTTTTAAAATCCTTTTATCTGATTTTTCCTCAAATAAGTTGGTGTCAAGTGCTATATCTTCCATCTCACTAATTCTGACTTCCATTGCCTCAGTTCGGCTCCTATGACTTTCTATTGGGTTGTCTAATTCTGAAATTTTATTGTTAATCTTCTGGATTTCTGATTGCTGTCTCTCTGTGGATTCTTGCAGCCTGTTAAGTTTGTCATTATGCTGTTCTCTAATCTTTTTAATTTCCTCTATTGCATGTTCTGCATTTTCCTTAATTTCCTTCCTAATTGCTTGAAGAGTCTGTATATTAATCTTTTGTGTTCTGCCTTTGGTAATTCCAAGAAACTTTCCTCCTCTGGAAAATTTCTAGATTCTTTATTTGGGGAGCTTGCTGAAGCCATCATGGATTGCCTCTTTATGTGATTTGATATTGACTGTTGTCTCTGAGTCATCAATAAGTTATTATATTTATTTATTTTATGTTTCCTTAGCGTGTCCTAGCTTCTTGTTTTGTTTTGATATGCCCAAATAGGCTGCTCGTATGAGCTAGTTTGATTATTGGCACCTTTGAAGCTCTAATGTCCTGTCACCAGGTGGTTAGATCTGTTACTAGGTATGTGAGCTCAGGAGTCTGCCCACTCCTCCTGTATGGATTCAGGTCTGGTGCCCAGGTAGATAGCCACCAAATGTGTGCTGTAGGCTCACTTATAGTCCTAGACAAGCATGGGTGATTGGTGTAGGCACAGGCATCTGGTTGCAGCAGGCAGACACACTCTGAGCAAGGCAGGGGTCTGACGGCTGGCCCTGAGTGTCCAAGAGGAAGGTGTGTCCTTCTTTCCTTGAGTGCATGGGTGGATGGGTTTTGCAGCCAGACTATGAGTACCCAGTGCTGTTGGCTGTAAGGACTGAGGGGCACCTCTTATTCTTGAGCCCCTATTGCAGGTGGCTAGGTGGCGTGGGTGGAGCTACCAGTCCTCAGGCCTCTGATGTGGGTAGGTGAAGACCCTGCTTAATGGGCAGAGCAGTGTTTAATGTCACGAACCTACCACTTCACAGCTGAAACAGTTGAAGTTAGACTTCAGGTATATACCCTCTTGTACTGCAGTAATGAGGGCCTATGCTATTGAAATGGGCTCAGACAAGTCTCTGCAGGGGGAAAAGCCCTCAAAGTCTGTGGATCCCTTATGCCTGTGCCTAGGCAAAGGAGCTGTGCCTACTCTGGGTTCCTGGTTTAGGGGAGCCGGCAGTGTATTTTTTTTCCGTTTTTTAATTTGTTCACTCTCCAAGGATGGGAGAATGGCTCAGGGCATGCGACAGATCCTAATTCCAGCCCAGGGGACTTGGCAATTGCTGAAGCTGGCTGGGGACCCAGTGCAGAGCAGGGAGCAGGGAGATAAATGGGAGAGAGTTTTCTCCCTAAGGGGGGTGTTTTTGACACGTGGTAGGCCAGATACAAGTACTTATCTTTCACCAGATCGAGGGCTGCTTCTCACTGGTTCTGGGTCGCCGAGTAGATTCTCTGCCTGGTGCGGAATACGCCTCCCAAGCACTGCTGCTTGCCTGCCTCACTGCTCACCCATGAGCTGATCAGGCCTGAAGGGCTCAGGCTCTCACCGGGTCAGGTCTGGCATCTTCTCGCTGCTTCTGAACCATCTCTCCCTCCCCTTCCACTCAGTCTGGTTCCTCAACTTTGCCTTAGATGTTCAGGGCTCTTACATTATCATATATAATCAATTCACTTGTTTATTCGGGTCTTTGTTGTAAGAGGGTCCACCAGAAGAGTCTGACTACTCTGCCATCTTGGCCCCACCTCTATTTGCATACAGTTTTAATGGCAGCATATTATTTCATCAAATCAATTTACCATATTTATGTAAACAATTTCCTATTGGTGGACTTTTGAATTGTTTTCAATTTTTAACTATTATGTAAAGTTCTTCAGTGAACATTTTAGAAATTAAGGCTCTAGATAGGAAAAAAAATAAAGTAACGCTAATAGTGGAGTTGGTAGTGGCACATTCTGAATCACAACACCTTTTCTGTTACACATGACCCAGGGTTCCCCACCGAGATTGTTGAAATAGGTTACAAGGATACAAAGATTCACATAGGGGAAGCCAATTGTCATCATAAGGCTATAAGATAGGTGATAGTTCTCATCTAATAACGATCTAAATTCAAGTTTTCTAGATTCAGGCATTGGCAGGTCATACATATGATCCTAAAGAGCAGGCTTCTTTCTTGCATGTCTTCCCAGTAGAGAGTCAAAAGATTAGCGTAAGATTTATAAAAACACCTTGGCGAGTCTTAATGGATAAAATACAAAGGGCCAATAAATAGATTTAAATATGTTTGAATTAATAATAATCATGTAATTAAAATTAAAACTAAAATAAGATGTCAATTTTGACCTGTCAGATAAACAAATATGAATAATAATTACAATACTCAAAGTTGGCAAGGGTGTAGGGGAAGACATCATACTCATGTATATTGTATGCAGAGGAGAAATTGGAATGCAGTTGATGATATGTGTCTAAGGATTAAAAATGTTCATACGCTCAGGCTCAGAAAATTCTAAGATTATTTCTTATGATAAAAATCAGGCCGGTATGCAAAGATGTACATAGTTCATAAATTCTGAGATATATATTTTTTGTTTTGACATCTCTGAAATTGGGATGTGTCTTCTCATTGATGGTAGCTTAGATTTGATGAAACACTGTACATACAAGAATGTTCTATAACTTTGAAATAATCTAAAATTCTAAAAACAGAGACTTGGTTAGATAGTTTGTTGTATAGTTATAGATGAGAATACTTTGGAACTATTAAACACAGCATGGTGAGATGTTTCTTTATTGACACACAAATGCCATATGTAGTTAGGTGAAGAAATTTGAAAAAAGATTACCAAATAATATATATAGTATAATTTTGTTTTGTTAAGAGTGTTGTCTTTGTTTTTATCGCTGATATGTACATATATACATTCTCACACACACACATTCATAGGGGAAAAAAAGCTTACCTAAAATGTTAATAGTGGTTATTTCTATGTTGTGGAATTGTAGGTGGGTATTTATATTTTTCTCTTTTCTCATCTAATTTCTTTTTCTATAATAAATACATAACGCTTATAGAAAATGTTTAAGTGAAAAGACAGAAATTTGGGGTTAATCGCCAGAAACATAAGTTAATCAAAAAATTACTTAAATAGACAGGCCTGTATAAATATAATTTGATTTTTAAAGCACATAACTGAGTAACAATATTAATATCATTTACTGAAGTTTTACAATGAGTCAAGTACTCAGCTAGATAGTTTATATTTATTATCTCATTTATCCCACAACCTATGAGGCAAGAATCATTATCTCCATTTTACATATGAGAAAACTGAGGCTCAGAGAGATGAAAGTAACATGACTAAGATCACAGAATTTTACATCATTCATCAGAAGCCACAATCTGAACCCAGGGTGTTAATTACAATGATATCTAGTGCATCCAGAGAACTGCATGCATCCATGTTGCCTCTAGTGTAGTTGCAGGATATAAACATTTAATTTACATGCCGCATTCATAAACTACCTCCCACCTTCAAAATCTGATTCAGGTATCTTGCATAATCCTCACACAAAGCGTTAAGGTTATAAAATTTATATTAAAAAAAAGAAGAAGAAATAAATGAATAAAAAGAAGAGTTGAAGAAACCCTAAAGTGAAATAAGAATTGATTATAAGTCTGCACCTACCCCCTATTTACCTCTAAGTCTAAGGTAATTAACTCAAAAGTCAAAAAAAAAAAACAAAAAAAACCCATTGCTGTCTAGCAGACTCAGACTCTTAGTGACCCTATAAGACAGAGTACAGCTGTCCCATAGGGTGTCCAAGGCTGTAATCTTTACGGAAGCAGACTGCCACATCTTTCTTCTGCAGAGCGGCTGGTGGGTTCGAACTGCCAACCTTTCAGTTAGCAGTGGAGCATTTTAACCACTGTGCCACCAAGGTTCTTTAACTCAGAAGTAGAATGATTTAAATGCCTAGAGACTTTTCTTTCTTCTTTTAGTCTAATTCAGTGGTAATCTAACTTTAATAGGAAGTGCCCAAAAATTACAATATAAGACTGTAGACCAATTCCTGTATGCTGTACGTTACAGGCAATTTAGGAAACGGTCAAGGGCAATTTGACTTTAACAAATCTGTTTCTTGTGGCTTAACATCAGGACCTAAACAGTGATGAAGATGCAACTGTATGATTACTTGTTTCTCTACCTCAACTGTCCAGGACCAGGCGGTTGGGGTACAGCAAATAGGCTAGATTACTCTTATGATGACTTCTTGGATGTTGTGCAAGAAACTCCCACGGGCACCGGCAAAGCCAGAACTTCACGGATCAAAAGAAGTGCTCCCGTATCTGACTACAAAATTAAGTTAGTTTTTAACATTACAGGTAAGGATAAACTGTTTGAAAAAATGATGTGTAAAATTGGTTGAAAACCTATTTCTCAGATACTCCACTTGTTATTATTTTGAGGAAATCACCCTGAAACTGAGAATTAAACACATTGCCATCGAGTCGATTCCAACTCATAGCGACCTTATAGGGCAGAGTAGAACCGCCCCATAGGATTTCCAAGGCTGTAATCTTTACGGAAGCAGACTGCCACATCTTTCTCCCACGGAGCGGCTGGTGGGTTCAAACCACTGACCTTTCGGTTAGCATCCAAGCGCTTACCCACGGCACCACCAGGTCTGCCAACTGAGATTTAGGGAGAGGCCAGTCAGCTAAGTCTTGGCATTATTTGCGCTTTAGTATCACAGATGTATTCTATGATTCTCACAGCAACAAACACCGTGCTTGCTTTTCATCTCAGCATGATGAGCTGCGGTGTGTTTTTAAAATGCAGGAATTCGCAGGTATTTAATATGCTGTAATGAAGAACTCCCCCCAAAAGGTGATGTAGATCCAGTATATGACAAAAGGAGTAAGAAAAATTATAGCGTTCTTAAGGGATGGTTGAGTATATTTTTTCTGAAATATCTTTAATATGCTATTTCTTTTTGGTGAAAACTAACTCCCAAGTGGCTTCCTGAAACACCATATGTGTTATGTTTTATTTTGTTTTGTTTTTATCTCAGCTAGTGTGCCATTACCTGATGAAAGAAACGATACCCTTGAATTGGAAAACCAGCAGCGACTCATTAAGACATTGGAAACTGTCACGAACCAACTGAAAAGGATCCTCAGCAAGGAGCCCTTGTATTCTTTTCAACTTGCCTCTGAAATGCTTGTAGCCGACAGCAATTCATTAGAAACAGAAAAGGCTTTCCTCTTCTGCAGACCAGGCTCAGTGCTGAGAGGGCGTATGTGTGGTAAGAATCAGTATCTCCTGCAATGATTTCCCTGCCGTCAAAAATACCCGGTGCATTTGGGATCAAATGAGAGGGTAAAGCTGTTTTACAGCTATAAAGGGATATGGAAATGAAACATTGTTGTGTGGTTGTTATTATTACTAGTTTGTCTCAGGAGTGTACGTAACCACTAAGGGTCAGGATGATAAAACTGTTTTAAGTGAGGGGCTTACAACTTAGTTTTGATTATAGATCTTTAGACCTCAGAGCTTTCAGCGACAGTTCCAATAATAATAACAGCTAATGCTTTTCGACCACGTCTGAGCACTTGTCATGTGTAAACCTGTTTAACAGCTCTATGAGGTACCATAATTATTACGCATGTTTTAGAGATGAGAAAACTGAAGCCAGAGACGCTGAAGAGCTTACTCAGTAAGTCTTACCCGTTAAGACAGTAAGTGGTATAGCTAAGTTTCCCCCATCCACAGGCAGCCAGCACCTAAGCCGTGACTTTTGTTTGTTTGTTTTTTCAATTGAGGTGAAATTCATATGACATAAATTAACTATTTTAAAGGGTGCCTGTTCAGTGGCATTTGGTACATTCACAGTGTTGTGCAACCATCATCTCCATCTAGTTCCAAAATATTTTCATCACCTCTGTTGTAGGGGAAAAGACCCCAGACTCAACTTTAATCAAAAGATATTTTTATAAAGCCAAGACAAAGATGATCATTCGAATGAGGGAAACCATCATCATGTACCTAGTACAGAGGCCAAAGCAATCTGCTGAATCACAGTCATGGTGTCTATTATATACCGTAGACTCATTGCCATGGAGTCGATTCTGACTCATAGAAACCATATAGGACAGAGTAGAACTGCCCCATAGGGTTTTCAAGGAGTGGGTGGTGGATTCGAACTCCTGACCTTTTGGTTAGCAGCTGAGCTCTTAACCACCAGCTCGGCTGCTAACCAAAAGCCACTCCTTGGAAACCCTATGGGGCAGTTCTCCTCTGTCCTTTAGCATTACTGTGAGTCAGAATCGACTCTACAGCTGTGAGTTATATACTGTAGAGGACAAAGAAAATCATCACAAGGTCATCATTGGTAGCAGGTCAATTCATCACTATTGTAGGTGGGACTACAGAAGGGAGGAAAGAACCATGACTAGGATGCGTACATAATTACAGGTTTAAAAAAGTTACAGGATTGGCTCTGGGATTTTAATTACCTGGTTACGTGGTGATTGCTGTCGACACATGATCATGTGACCCTGAGTCATAGTCACAAGGTGGTTATAAGCCAATACCAGGACCCCAACCTTTAACTTAAATCAGATAACATGGGTCATGGAGCATTTCCTTCTTTGTTTTACTTATTGTTGTTGTTGTTAGATGCCATCAAGTTGATTCCGACTCATAGCAACCCTGTCTACAACAGAACGAAACACTGCCTGATCCTGCACCATACACTTATATTTTAACCATCGGAGAAATTTGTGCTCATTTTTCTATCATGTAACTAGGGGAAAGGGAAACTAGACCTTATCTTAGTTTTCCTTGCCATGGCCAAGCCCTATAAGATTTAGGGAGTCTCCACTCTCCAGATCACCTCCAAAGAGACCTCATACTCATTAAGCAGTTACTCTCCATTCTCCCACCTCCTTCCAGCCTCTTAACTTTTAACCTGTATTCTAGACTGCCCCAATCTAGATAAATTCCAGCCCATTTCTCAAAGAAGTCATCATTTATGATAGTGGAATCTCTAACCAAAATCTATGCACTCAGTGAACCTGATGACATGAGTCTTGTGTTGACCCCTCTGTAGGTTTGGGGTGTTTCCTGTCTGGAAAACCTCCTCAGTAGTTCCTCATTGCTATTCCTAGGGCTTAGTTGGGTATTTCGTAGTTTTTCAAATTCAGCTCGTTAGAAGCACATTAAAATTGATGTGGCTCAGAGCCTGCTCTTGTTTCCTCCGCACCTTGTGAATAAAAACCAGGAGTCACCTAGACCAGTATTTACATTTCTCAGTGTGATCTTCAGAAGCGTCACCTAAAGAATTTGTTAAAATGCAGCTTGACTTAGGCCCCATCTCAGAACTAATGCATCTGACACTTTGGGGGTGGGACCTGGAATCTACATTTTTAGTAGTTCTCCTGTGTAATTCTTATATGCTTTCGAGCCCCAGAATCACCTAGGCACTGACTTCAAGTGTCCTCTATCTAAGGATACTAACTATGCTCGGTCAACGGGTGGAACCCATCAGCCATTCCGTGGGAGAAAGATGTGGCAGTCTGCTTCCATCAAGATGTACAGCCTTGGAAACGCTATGGGGCAGTTCTACTCTATCCTGTAGTGTTGCTGTGAGTCAGAATCGACTCAATGGCAGTGGGTTTGGGAATGTTCCACTTTGGTCTCAGAATTTTTGAGCCACTCCAAGCCTGCCAAACAGTAGACAAAATCTTCAAGGAAGAAAAGTTCTAAAATTGGCCTGTTTCCTCAGGGTCCTTGGGAATGGGGATGCCTAGGACTTCCTTCAGTGGGTAATAATTCCTGCAAGCAGAGACAAGGGTCTACTTAACTCACCAGTTAGTCTCATCATATTGCCTGATTTTGTCTCCAAAAATGATGCTGTTATGAACAAGCAGCCTGTTTCATAAGGGGAAGCATTCAGAGGAACAGCTGAGAAAACATTTTTAATATCTCAAAGCCCCAAATTAACCTAAACACTCATTGTTTCATTCTTTTATCCAGTAGCTTTTTCTTTGTTAGCTGTGTATATCCCATGATGATCTAGGTTATCATACCTTTAGCCCACACTTTAAAGCACCCATTACATAAGCCCTAAGCTTGGTCAGCCGAATGGTTAAGAGCTCGGCTGCTAACCAAAAAGGTCAGCAGTTCAAATCCATCAGCCACTCCTTGGAAACCCTATGGAGCAGTTCTACTCTGTCCCGTAGGGTTGACATGAGTCAGAATTGACTTGAGAGCAGTGGATTTGGTTTTGTTTTGTTTTGTTTTGTTTTGTTTTTAAGCTTGGTCATCAAGAATTTGCATTTTCTCCCAAAGAGAATCTACTACTGTTGATTTCCAGGAATATATTTCTAGAAGTTTTAGCCTTGTGAGTAAACCACTGGAAATATAATTCATATATGTATGCTCTGAGTTGGAACCGACTCTACGGCACCTAACAACAGCAGTGTATGGAAGCACGCTTTCTTACTTGTATGCTCTTGAGTTCCTTGACTGTAGTTTACTGTGTTCTTCAGTGTGGCCTGCTTGTTTTCTCTTCAGTGAATTGCCCTTTGGGAACCTTTTATTCTGTGAAGCATTCTGGCTGTGAAAGCTGTGGGATAGGATCCTATCAAGATAAAGAAGGGCAACTTGAGTGCAAACTCTGTCCAGCTGGGACTAACACCGAATATCTCCATTCGAGAACCATCTCCGAATGTAAAGGTAGGGGCTTAGTGTAGATTTTGACCAAGAGAAGCCTGAATTTTGTTTCCAGGTCTGAAATCGAAATGGGAAATAGGATGAACTAAGAGCATTACTTAAAGAAATTTCCTTAATTTGTTAATTTCATTAATTTTTTTTTCCTATTACCTGAGTGTTTCTATTCTGAATGCTCTATTCTATTACCTGAATATTTTCCCTACTTTAAAAAAAAAAAATTAACTTATCTTCCCTTATGGAAACATTTCAGTACTCTCTGTAAGAGAAACCCCACATCAATAACTCCAATCCACGTCAATTAGCCTGGATTTTTCTTGAATTTCACATTAATTGGTGGCAAGGGCTTTCATGACACTTAGCAATCATTAACTTTTGTTAGACTAGTACTTGATATGATGAGATCAGTTCTCTACTTAGAAATGAATAACTACAGGTACGTATTCTTGCTACTAAAATATTTAATATTTTCAAAATATTTTTACTGTTATCCTCAATGACAGTTCCTGATGGGAATGCTGATGATAGGAAACTTTTTATGCACTATGAAAATACTTTCTTTCATAATTAAGGTTATAGTAAGACATACCTAAAATAAGGAATTTCAAAATGATACCTGTTTGCCATTGTTGCAAATGTAGGTGTGAGTATTTGATGACAAATATAAGCCTAGGACCAGTGGTAAATGATTGGAGAAGCACTAAAAATACTAGCAGTGCTGAAGGTGAGGGTCATTTGGGGCAAGGGCAGGAGAGGACAGTGTACTGGGAGTCTAGGGACCTGGTCCTACTTCTGCTCTACTACAAGCCATCGTTGTGAATTTTAGAAAATTACTCAACTCTCTGGACTTGATACTAAGACTTCTTTGATCTTTCTACTCTGCCAGCCACACTCAAATGTAATGGTGTCTGTGGGTAGGAAGTAGCAGGGCCAGTTCTTATGAAGAATGGCAAAGATGCCAGGATAGTTACGAGGCCCTAGCTCAATTTAGGTTTTATCTCTGTCACTCAAGGGAATGTTTCCCCTTCCCCAGTATACAATTTGTTCCTATGATAGCACTTTCTGAGATTTATATTTCTAACTTCATTCAACAACTATTTATTGAACACTTCTATGTGTCAAACACTGTGCTAGACAATAAAGGAAGTAATTGAAAACGAGTCTAAAACTTACTAGTATACAGAAACATGAGGGAGTCAAGGATACTATGTATATGGTTGGCTAATTGGAGGAAGAGTTCTTCATATCCCTCATTCTGTCCTAAATTAAAATGCAGTTAACTTTATCATGCACAGTGATAATTTTGTACAGGTTAATGTCATCCGTAGTAATCATATAATGTTTTTCTTTTTAGCTCAGTGTCAACAAGGTACCTACTCATCAAACGGACTTGAGACTTGTGAATCATGTCCTCTGGGCACTTACCAGCCAGCATTTGGTTCCCGGAGCTGCCTCTTATGTCCAGAAAACACTTCAACTGTGAAAAGAGGAGCTGTGAACATTTCTGCTTGTGGAGGTTATCAAAGCCCTAGACATTGATATTTCTATAAACCTACTAGATTCTACACATGGAGGGAGTGGAATATTTTCAGCAAAACCATATGTCTGCTGTACGCAAAGAATACAAATAACTGTCTCTTCATAGAGAATTTTCTATTCAGCTCTTCAATACTTAAGTATAAACATCCACAGTATAAACATTGTGCTAGTGTTAGGAAGTCTCTATAGCGTTACTTTGAATCAGAATAACTCAATGGCAACAGATTTAGTGTTAGGAGCCCCTGGGAAGTGCAAATCGTTAAGCACTGGACTACTAATCTTAAGGTTGGCTGTTCAAACCCACCCAGAGGCACCTCAGAAGTAAGGCCTCCTGATCTGCTTCCAAAAGGTCACAGCCTTGAGAACCCTATGGAGCAGTTCTACTCTGCACACATGGGGTTGCCATGAGTCAGAATCAACTCGATGGCAACTAACAGCAACAACAGTGTTATTAGGGAATCCCTGGTTGGTGTAAATGGTTAATGCCCTGGGCTGCTAACCGAAAGGTTGGAGGTTCAAGTCCATCCAGAGGCACCTTTGAAGAAAGACCTGGTGATCTACTTCCAAAAAATCAGCCATTGAAAACCCTATGGAGCACAGTTCTGTTCTGACACACAGGTGGTCACCATGAGTCGGAGTCGACTAAATGGCAGCTGGTTTTTTTAAAGTGCTATTAGGAATACACAAGAAGTACAAGACTTGGTCCCAGGCCTCAGACAGTAAATAAATATGTGGCTTCATGATATGATAGAAAGATAATTATACTAGGAAGTTAGTTTCCTCATTTATAAAATGAGGCCCTGTCTAATGGTCCTTGAAACTGTAAAAATATATTATTCTATGAATTATGACATTTGATCTCTTCCAATTTGAAGATTTTCATCAGTGGTTTTCCACTCTGGCTGCACATGAGGATCACCTGCACATTTAAATCAGTATTTTAAAAATCCTGAAGCCCAATCTCCATCCCCAGAAATTCTAATGTAATTTGTCTGGGGTATTTTCTTTTTAAGTTCCTCCAGGTGATCCTAAAGTAACAGGAAAAGTTGAGAACCACTAATTTCAGTTCTCAAACTTTAGTGTGGAGAGCATGTTTAAAACACAGATTACTGTGCCCCACACCCAGAATTCTTGATTCAGGAGGTCTGGGGTGGGAATGCTGAGAATATGCATTTCTAACTAGTTCTCAGGTGATGTCGATTCTTCTGATCCAGGGGACCACACAGGTTTAAATGATTAGAAATGAAAAGCTTAAGGTTCCAGTTTTTAAATATATCTGACTAACATCTCTACTGATCACAGTTTTCCAGAGAAATACTTATGGTGGTGTAAACAAAAATAAAAGATCAAAATTTAGAATTACAATTACAATGAAACTGAGACTGACCGTCAAGATCAGCCTACTGTGAGAACCTCCAAAAAATTGCAACTACTGTACTTGCAAATCAGTGGAACTGGATTTAAAAAAAAAAGTTGTTGACCTACCTCTGGAAATAGAAACAATGTGTGTCTCTTCCCCATTCTCTACATTTCTTATTCAAAAACCTAAGGTCTGTGTCAATCAGAAAATTGAAAAGCTATTCCCTTATTGAATGAGTGAAGTTTTCAGAAGCTGATCTTCTCATTCCCCATTTCTTTTGATCTAAACGTGTGCACGCTCACGGGACGCACACGCCCCTCCTGCCCTAGCCCCCTCATTGCACCCAAGTCAGTGCATCCAATTAGATACATTTGCATCCAATTAGAGACTGACATTCCTAGAAAACAATTGTGTCAGAAGTTTGTTTGTGATTGGGGAGGAGAGTGCCTAGTATTTCATCTTGGGAGATGTAGCCCTTATAAGTCAAGAGGAAACAGGGAGAACATGTTGTTGTTAGGTGCCATCGAGTCTGTTCCAACTCACAGTGACTCCATGTACAACAGAGCGAGAGGTTTTTTATGTACGTTACCTATTTAGATTATCTCTGTCCAGTAGGACTGTTGTAGATGAAAGTCTGTTAGATTTGAGAATTGGGAGAATAGTGCTCATCAATGTAATGTTACACTACAGAGATGAGAATTCAGCTAGGACCTAACAAATTCTTAAACCATGTCTGTTGTGTAATGCTAGCTTTGAATTTCTTTAAATTACAGTTAAACAAGGCTTGATATTATGGTTGAAATAGATCTGCTAGAGACTGTCTTATTTTGTCAATATACAAACTAATTTGAAGAGTCTGCAATAAAAAAAAAAAAAAAATTCTCTCATTCTCTCTCCAACCACAAAAGCAACTAGGATTTTTATAGTGACAAAAGTTCATATTTGACTTTTTTTTTCCTTTAGCTTTCCAAATAAACCTTGAGGTTTGTCTAATACTGAATTATTGCAATTAAGCAACTATAATTCCCAGAAGGTCTATAAACTTCTGGTAACTGCCCTGTTTCTTCTAATATTCCTAACACAAGTTTAACCACATTCTGCTTAGCATGAGTGAGAATTTCGAATAACAAAAACTCAGCACTCTCTTGGTGCTGAAAAAAACACCATTTGACTTTAAACTTAACTTTTTATAAGTTCTAAAACACCCCTTTATGTATTTTTTTCTTATCTTTCAACTTTTTCTGCCTCTCTTACTCTCTTTCTTTATTGTTTTGATGGCACATTGTAGAGTTTATCTTATTTTTTGGTAAGATGCTATGTTTTGAAGTTCTTTAGCATGTTGAACTTAAAACATAATTAATCAACATAATTATATTTAAGTATATTACTATCTTAAAGTAGTAATTATCCTTTATGCATTTTACCTTTTATTACTTCTTAGGTCATTAAATAGTCTTGAGTCTGTGGCTACTAACTCAAGAGTCTGAAATTTTTCGTTTTTAAAAAGTCGACTTTTTCTCTGAAGAATAAGTTCCACAAATGATTTATTGTTGCTGTTGTTGTCATTATCAGCATATGTTCCCAGAGAAGGCAAGATTATAATTTGGGGGCTGGGAGGGCAACACCTCCTACTTTGACTTTTTAGCATGAAGCTCAGGATGAGAGTCTTTGACCTCCAACTTTGTCTTGGGAAGTCCATTTAAAAGAATCTCCCCAGCTCCAGTGCTGTATGTGTTGTCCTTAACACTGGCAGGAAGCATGATTGTGGAACAATCATCAGAGTTAAATGATAGGGCCGCTGGAAACTGTAAGGAGCATAGAATAATTTCGTTGAATTTTATTTAATATGAGATGTTCCGTAAATTGGCAGCCACAAGAAAAGTAGCAGGAAAACCTCATGAGCCTGCTTACTTATATTTTAAAGGAAGAGAGCCCTGCTCTTCTTGCTAGTGTTGACTGTATTAGCCTTTGCATATGAATTTGCATCCACTCATTCTGAAAAATGAAATTAAACTTATTAAATTTATGCAATAATTTCCTCTTAATCTGTATTAAATTAACCTGACTGTTGTACCAGTTGTTTGAAAGTAAGGTTTTTTGATTTTTGTTTTACCTTTTGAGTATCATTACAGATTCAAGGCTTTCTACAGGCTTAACTTGTTTTAATCTAATTCTTGGGTTCTTTTAACTCAACTTTTGAAAACATTTACGTTTTTTGACAATATCAAAATGTCCCTAGATAACCTTTTGTTTTTTCACCCCAGTCATTCTTCTAAGGAATCTATTTGTTTGGTGGAAAATGGTATTAGAGACCAAAATCTGGCCTTTAGTGGTGCATATCAGACTCGTGCTGTGGGATGGCATTTTTCCATGGCTACTTCAATGCACTATTTTTAATACAATTTTAATATCATTTTTTACATATTTAGATTTTTTTCTCTCTCTCTCTACCATGGAGTAGACGATAAGGATTTTGTTCCATTTTTCTTGACTCAGAAACCATTGTTTCTCTGACCACAATTCAAAATGGAACCTTTTCTCCTCCTTTCTTATGGCATTAGTCCTTTCAGAACTGTGTATTTATGTGTGTGTATGTTTTTGTGTGTGTATGTTTGTATAGTACCATATTGTATACTATATCCAAATCAAAACCTGTTGCCATCAAGTCAATTCTGACTCATAGTGACCCTGTAGGACAGAGTAGAACTGCCCCATAGGGTTTCCAAGGAGCAGCTGGTGGATTCACACTGCCAACTTTTTCATTAGTAGCCAAGCTTTTAACCACTGCGCCACCAGGGCTCCATATACTGTATAGTACTATTTTATATATATGTATATGTTTATGCATGGACATTTTGGTTTTTTTATTTATTTACTGCATATATAAATACTATATGAAATGCTAATTGAACACTCCTGGAGAGTATATTTCTAATTAGAAATATGTCTGCTCTTGGAATGTAATTTAAACATTTTCACATGCAAATCTATTTTACACTTTTATGCAAAATATTTCAAAATAAATTATAGACATCATAACAGCCTGTTAGCTATTCTGGAAAACCAATAGACATTGATTTTTAATCTTAATATTCTATTGCTATTTTATATTAGTATAATTTTTGGCATTCTGTCAGTTTTTAGGGATATAGTCTTTTCTTTTTGAGAGTAACATTATCCTGAAAATGTTATATGTAAAAAACAGTTTAATTTATAATAGCATCTTGGATTTTTCTGATGGAGTTTCCTTTTTAGCTTTTAGTATACACTCATAGCTACTCTCTCAAGCAGAAGTTTTATACTTTTACAGTGGAAGTTTTATGTTTTTAATTAGCTATTTTAATTGACTCTTTAGAAGGTACTTTTTCTAAACAGACCATCATTTTTGGAAACTTAAGACTCAGAAAACCAGTTTAAACTTAATGAGTTTATAATATGTTTGTGCAAATAACATTTTTAGTCTTCCTTCCAAGAAAACAATTACATCAAAGAAAAAATCAAAATTATACTTCATATTATTTAAAAAATAGCAAGTAAAATGAGAATATTATCAAGTGCCGTGATTTAGCTAAAACTGTTTTCATAGGAAAATTCCGTTGTCTTACACTGTTCCATGATTAAATAAGAATGAATAAAAATTAATGACTCATTAAATGAAAGCAGTTAAATAAAATTAAAAGGCAAAACATAAACTGACAAAAATATTTGCCCTAAGTATGTCAAAGTATTCATATCCTTGATTTATAAAATAATTATAAAAGTAAAATTCCCAATGAATAATAGACAACTATATGGAAGAAACAAAATTTCTAATAAACATAGGAAGAAAATAACTTCATTTATTAATTGCATTAAATGCATATTAAATGCATTCATTAAATGCATATTAAAATAACAGTGTAATTCCATATTCACCTTCAAATTAAATTTTTTAAGAATAATTATTATCACTGCTGGTAAGTATAAAGTGAGAAAAGAGATTTCATACATTGCTGATGGCAGTGTAAACTGGAGCTGTTTTTCATGATTTGGTGTTATATGTCAGTGGCTGTAATTTTTTTCATATCTTTAGACCTAACGATTTAACTACTTATGAGCCCAAGAAAATAATCAGAGCTAGATACAAAGATCTACGTAGAAATTTTCATTTCATAAATAGCAAACAAACAAAAACAACCTAAATGTCCAGTAGTGAAGAAAATGTTAGCTCAGTAATGGTCAATGGATGTAATCATTTGTATTTATTGAAAATCTTGTTAGACACATGAAGAAATGCTCACAGTCATTAGCCGTTAGAGAAATGCAGATCAAAATTACAATGAGATAGCATCTCACCCCAGTAAGGCTAACATTAATCCAAAAAACACAAAATAATAAATGCTGGAGAGGTTGTGGAGAGACTGGAACACTTATACACTGTTGGTGGGAATGTAAAATGGTACAACCACTTTGGAAATTGATTTGGCACTTCCTTAAAAAGCTAGAAATAGAAGTACCATACGATCCAGCTATCCCACTCCTTGGGATGTATCCTAGAGAAATAAGAGCCGTCGCATGAATAGATATATGCACACCCATGTTCATTGCAGCACTGTTCACAATAGCAAAAAGATGGAAACAACCTAGATGCCCATCAACAGATGAACGGATAAACAAATTATGGTATATCCACACAATGGAATACTATGCAATGATAACGAACAACGATGAAGCTGTGAAACATAACAGGGAGGAAGCTGGAATTCATTATGCTGAGTGAATTTACTCAGTCACAGAAGGACAAATATTGTATCAGACCACTATTATAAGAACTCAAGAGAAGGTTTAAACACAGAAGAAAACATTCTGTGATGGTTACGAGGATAGGCAGGGAGAGGTAGGATTATTTACTAACTAGATAGTAGATAAGAATTATCTTAGGTGAAGGGAGAGACAGCACTCACTACAGGGGAAGTCAGCGCAACTGGACTAAACCAAAGCTAAAAAGTTTCCTGAATACAATCAAACACTTTGAGGGACAGAGTAGCAGGGGTAGAGGTCTGGGGACCATGCTTTCAGGGGACATCTAGGTCAACTGGCGTAACAAAGCTTATTAACAAAATGTTCTGCATGCTACTTTGGTGAGTGGCATCTGGGGTCTTAAAAGCTTGCAAGTGGCCATCTAAGATACATCAGTTGGTCCCAACCGCCTGGAGTAAAGGAGAATGAAGAACACCAAAGACACAAAGTATTAGCTCGAGAGAGAAAGGGCCACATAAACCAGAGACTTCATCAGCCTGAGACCAGAAAAACTAGATGGTGCCTGGCTACCACCAATGACTGCCCTGACAGAGAACACAGAAGAGAGTCCCGGATGGGCAGGAGAAAGGTGCGGTGCAGATTTCAAATCCGAGTAAGAAGACCAGACTTAATGGTCTGACTGAGACTGGAGGAACCCCAGAAAGCATGGCCCCTGGATTCTCTATCAGCCCAGAACTAAAACAATTTCCGAGGTCAACTCTTCAGACAGGGATTGGACTGGACTGTGGGACATAAAGTGATATTCGTGAGGAGTGTGCCTCTTAGCTCAAGTAGATACAAGAGACTAAACGGGCAGCTTCTGTCCGGAGATGAGATGGGAAGGCAGAGAGTGTTAGGAGCTGGTTGAATGGACATGGAGAATCAGGAGTGGAAAGGATGAGTGTGCTGTTACAGTATGGGGAGAGCAATTAGAGTCACATAACAATGCATGTATAAATTTTTGTATGGGAAAAAATTGAAAAAATTTTTAAAAATCATGTTAGAAAATATTTAATGATAGGAAATGCTTATAATACAATGTTAAGTTGAAAAATCAGAATACAACATTGTATGGCCAATTCTAATTTTCATTGAGTTAATGTATGTTATAGGAGGCCTGGTGGTGCAGCAATTAAGAACTCAGGCTGCTAACCAAAAGGTCGACAGTTTGAATCCACCAGCAGCTCCTTGGAAACCCTATAAGGCAGTTCTAACTCTGTCCTATAGGGTTGCCATGAGCCGGAATTGACTCGATGGCAAAGGGTTTGGTTTGTTTACGGGGATGTTATTAAAGACAGAAAGGAAACACACCAAAATATTTATCTGGGTGATAAGATAGTATGAATATTAAATATGTGGAAGGCATTATATTAATAATTCAGTAGCTGTCTTACAACCAAAATACAATATGTTTCTTCTAAGTAGATGTGTTGCTTCATATGCACAAATTATTTGTTTTTACCTTTGCAGTAGCTTGTCCAGTGGGAGAATTCTCTCGTTCTGGGTTAAAGCCCTGTTATCCATGTCCTCGAGACTACTACCAACCCAATCCAGGGAAGTCCTTCTGTTTGTCTTGTCCCTTTTATGGAACTACAGCATCCAGTGGTGCTAGATCCATCACAGATTGTTCAAGTAAGATGATACACTTTATTTCTTACATAATCACATGTTGGAGACTTACTTTTGCTTGTTTTTGTGGTAGCTTTAATTCTGAATATTACTTGTCTCGACTTGTTAAATTGTCCTTTTGAGGTCTTTTTGATGACTGTAGCTCCAAGATTCTTATTTGGGAAACATTGAACTTGATAACTTCTAAATTTCCTTCTAAGAGTCTAGATTGAATAACATATGCCATCCATGTCTATGCTCTCTTTCTTAATATTATTGAAACAAAATATTGGGGCTTTGCCCACTCTGAGAACCAGAATCTTGACTATAGTATCTAGCTAGAGTCTACTTATAGGCAACAGCTACCACAGGCTAACATGTTTTTCTAATGTTTTCCTATTAATTTTATTAGCTTTTAGTTCAACTTTCTCTGCAGCAGAGGAGAGTATAGTACCACGTGCCTCTCCAGGACACATCAAAAAAAAGTATGACATGAGCAGCCAGGCAAGTCCATTTTCCAGTTATAAAATTTTCTCTAGTGGAAAGTTTGGAAAACAATTTGTCCTTAATCTTGTCACACAGAGGAAAACTACTAGAATTGAAACTTTAATCAAGACTCATGAATATTATAAATGAATAATTGCATTTACTTGTGACTTCCAGTAGGAGCTTTCCAAAAATGCTGTATTAAAAGAAGTTCTAAGCGCCAAAAATATCATTTTCCCTGCAACATATGACACGGAGACTGTGTAGATATAGGGAGCTTTTTGATGCACTAATAATTAACACTCACCACAACATGACCCATGGTCTGAGGAAGGGCATTTGGGGTAGCCAAAGGCCTTTTCTGATTGGCAGAAAGAGTTACTCAACTATCATGAAAATTATTGAACAACAAACTTTCTCCAGGGGAAAAAAAAAAAAGAATCATTTAGTTGAATGAGGTGTGGGTTTAAAAAAATTTGAACATAACTAAATCAACGGTTTTCCATTTTTTTTGAAGACTGGTTGTTAAATCTGATTATTTTGGTAGATTCAGCAATTATTCTGACTTCACTTTGCCCAATGCCATAAATTCCTTGGTCTTTACTATTTTTAAAGAGGTATTGCAATTATATTTCTTATTTCAACTTCCTAGAGCCTAGTCCAAATATAACAACTTGTACTTGAAACTGAGCCTAGTGAATATAGTAATGTGTGGGAAGCCCCAGAGCAGTGGCTTTCGACCCTGGAGACATATTTGGATCACTGGCCAACTTCTTAAAATAAGGATGCACAAAATTTGTTATTTAGATGATCTGGATTGGGACCGTGCCTTTAGTATGTTTTAAAAAACAATTCAGACAGATTGTAACATGCAACCACTATTTAGAAACACTTCTTGGGTTTACGAGAACATTACTCAACAATATAATACATTGCGTGTGCCCATATATGCCAGATACTATCATGCAGGCAGCAGTCCAGCTAGTTCGAGTGACCTCACCTTTAAAGCAGGACTAGATGTCTAATATTGCAACCCTATTGACTCCCTAGTCAGATGGCTTTGAAATAGTGTTTTGTCTCTGATAGATTTCTCTTCTGTCACTGGTAGGTTTTCCACGAGTGCTTCTTAAACCCTTGCCACAACGGTGGAACCTGCCAACAACTTGGGCTTGGTTATGTTTGCCTCTGTCTACCAGGATATACAGGTAACGTAGAAGAACAAAAATTGTAATATATTTTCTTGTGAAATCATTGTGACTTGCAGTATCAAACTTTGTAACATTACAAATACACCCTGTAAGATGCATTGTTATTGTTGTCAGGTCCTGTCGAGTCGATTCCAACTTATAATGACCCAAAGTGACAAGAGTAGAATTGTCCCAGAGAGTTTCCTAGCCTGTAATCTTTGTGGGAGTAGCTCATCAGGTCTTTTTTCCCTGGGAGCTGCTGGGTGGGTTCAAACCATCAGCCTTTCGGTTAGCAGCTGAGCACTTAACCATTGCACCACCGAGGCTCCTTGTAAGATGCATTAGACCATATCAATGCACAAAGATTTGATTGAAAAATACAAACCAGTAGGTGAAAAAAAGTATACATACCTCACAAATGGCAATTGTCTTTGCACATCTTGGAGGAGAATAATCATGTAAAAAGTCTCTATGTGAAAGTCACATCATAACCCATGATTTAAATGGGAATGTGTACAGTTCCAGGGTCATGTCCAAGATTTTATTCTAGCACGTATTAAATGTATGACACTCAACAGATTGTCCAGCCATATGCTCTTTCAAACAAATTCTAAGTTTCTCTCATTTGCTATGAACTAGTGAAAGTTCTTGTGAATAGCTGTTGATTAGTTGCTTTGTTTTTATCTTTCTGGAGGCTGTGCTCAGAAAAACAGTATTGTCTTGGACTTGATTATGTAGTATAAGAATTATGTTTTATTGCAGTTTGGTTCATATTCTAATTCAGTCCAGAAATACAATTTTTGAGGGATAATAAACTATACTTTAAACTTGAAATGTATTTAAAATAATCACTGTTTTCTTCTAGACAGTTTGCCTTTTTTCAAGTTTGGTACAGCCTACATGAAATATTTTAAATGAGAAAAATGTTATTTAATAAAACTATTTACCACAAAAGAAACAAAAGGAAAGTTGGAAAATAAAATATAGCTGCAGATGATCAAAAATATTAGCGCTGTACTCATTAAAGTTTGGAGCTGTGGTGGCGCAGTGGTTAAGAGCTCAACTGCTAACCAAAACATCAGCAGTTCAAATCCACCAGCTGCTCCTTGGAAACCCTATGGGGCTGCTCTCCTCTGTCCTGTAGGGTCACTGTGAGTTGGAATCGACTCAATAGCAACAGGTTTGGTTTGATTTGGTATTACAGCTTACTTGCGTGTTTGTATATGTGTATATATGTATGTGTTTCAGTTTTTATAAAAACTCTTGGTCCTGACATTCTATAAGAATAATGGATCTTGTTCTAGAATCCTATAATGAGTGGTGATTGAGAGAGGGCACGGTATAGGACAGTGGTTCTCAAACTTTAACATGCATCAGAATTGTCTGGTTGATTTATTAAAACACAGATTGCTGGACCCCACCCCCAGAATTTCTGTTCAGTAGGTCTGGGGAGAGGTCTGAGAATTTGCATTTCTATCAAGTTTCCAGGTAATGCAGATGCTATTGATGAGGGTGGGATACCATGAGACCCCCTGATACAGTGGAAGAACATGGATTTCCGGCAGAGCTAGCCCACAGAAGCCTGTGTTCCCTGTCTGGGAAGATGCAGCCCCACTCTAGGACTCAGCTCTGCCCATGAGCGGAGACCTGGCAGGATTTAGCTCCATCCACTCCCACAGTCGGGTGACCTTGGTAGCAAGTATTTATGACTTCCTATTTTTTACTTTAGAAGGAGCCCTAGCAACGAAATGGTTAAGCTGTCAGCTGCTAACCAAAAGGTTGGTGGTTGGAATCCACTAGCGGCTGCATGGGAGAAAAGACCTGGCAATCTGCACCCGTTAAGATTATAGCCTAGGAAACCCTATGGGGCAGTTCTGCTGTATCCTGTAGGGTCTCTGTGAGTCAGAATTGACTCAGTGGCACACAACAACAACAGTTTTTCACTTGGGAATTAACCTAATTCTTGGCCACGTTTTATGCTTCCAGTTTTCCCTTTTATTTTTAATCCCTTACTTCCAATTTATAATCCTTTGCTATCTTTAATGCATCCTTGTAAGGATATCTTAAATCTATTTAGAAAGAGACAGAGTTTTCATTAAAAATTATCTAGAAGGTAGCATTTAATAAATATTTCCCTTTCCTTCACCACCACCACCGTGTAAGCTCAGGTTACTGGGATATTTATCTTTAAACAAGCATGGTCTGTTTCTGTTAACCCCTCTCTTTGATAGCACTTCGTTGTTTGTTTTGCGTTTCAGGCTTAAAGTGTGAAATAGAAATTGATGAATGCAGCTCACTGCCTTGTCTCAACAATGGAATTTGTAAAGACCAGGTTGGGGAATTCATTTGTGAGTGCCCTTCTGGTTACACAGGTAAGGAAAATGTTTCTTGTTTTTACAGTATAAATTTAGGAATCATTAAAATTTCATTGCTGAGGTAAATTTTAAATGCGTTGTTAGAATACATTCATAGGATATTATAAACATACTGAAGAGGCATATTTCCTATTATTATTTGTATGCATTGGGAAATGTTCTTTTCATTATGCTCTCATGTTAGGAGAGTAAACTAATAATTTTGCAGTATGAAATTGCTTGAGATTTGTAAAACAGGCAGACCTGGTTTTGAGCCCCATCTTCATCAACTAGATTTGTGACTTTTCATCGTATGTAAAAGTGGAGGTCATCAAATGAGAGAAAAGATGTGAAGCCTAGCAAAGATTAGGTCCTCCACTTGCTCTTCACTAGTATTTTGCTTAAGTTATGAAGTATATATGTGCTTATTTCTGTGTATGTGTGTCTGACTATTACTAACCGGACCTTAGGCATTTGTGTTCCTCAGATTGTTATGGACCACTCTGCCTCTCCTTTTTAACTTAAATGAGTACATATATGTAAGTGTATTTCTTATTTAAGCCAGAGATCTTATAGTCAATTTTGTTCAATCACATTATAATTATTATGTTATTTATAACCTGGTCCCATGATAAAGAATATAATTTATTATTTTATAAGTAATAATAACCTCAGAACATTACTGTGGGGAGTGATGAGATAATATCTAAATCATCCAGCACTGTACATAACTCATAAAAGTATTGTTATAATATTAAAAACATATCTGAATATATCTTTTCAACATGTCTGTATAATTTTCTATACTTCACTGTGTTCAGTAAAATTGTTAAAAGATTTTAAAGGAACGAGAGTCTAATGACTTTATCATGCAAAAACAATTTTCACAAAGAAATGAAAATGTGAATATCATAATTTATAGGAGTAATCACTTAAATCAACTCTTACATATTTTCTGCATTTGAAATTCGTGCAGCAATGGTAATCATAGTCGTATAGGGAAATAGTAGGGTTTTATACAGTAGAATCATATTTTAGCTGGAAATGTAGTTCAAAAGTCCGTATATCAAAATAGCCCTTGAAAATCTCTTCAATCAGCAATGAAGTAGAGTGGACAACATCTGTCTGTCTTTCAATAGTCTTATTTTACCTCCAATAAGGAAATAGATGAATTTTGGATCATGCACACCAGATAAAGTAGGTGGCTTGCAGTTAGGGGGCATGTCACATATATCTTGAAACAAATCCCACTCAGCTTGCATTCTGAGAGGCATGCAAACTAAAACCAACTGAGGAAGCTGCAGATTTGCAGACAGTGTGTTCAGCAGCTGGATCTATAACCAAATAGCTTGCCCAATTTCAATATTCTCTCCCTTGCTCCCTCGCACCCTCTTTGCCATGTGCATATGGCTGCACTTACACCTACAATATGAGAATGATGCAGCTCCACCACGTGTCTTTACCCAAATTCTGAATCTCACGTCAGTGACACCTAGGGTTGAATCCAAGTCAAAGCTTGTGACCAGAATGACAGACACACACTGCAAGCTTCTAAATCAAAATAAATATTTACTGGACGTGAAATTTATTTTGTGGATCTACTGTGAAAGATAAAAAATACTCGCTATTGTCTATCTGAAGGTACAGACTCTATCTTAGATTCACTATTCTCCAAAGCTGACTTTTATTGGTGAAATTTGCCCTTAGCGCATCTTCATGTTGCTAAGGTACATAAATTATTAGATATGTGTTACAGAATTCCAGAGTTGTCAATTTAAGCATCCTAACCTCTTCAACTCAAGGAGTTTTTGTATATTCATACTTGAGTTTAAAAACTTAAGATTCTAGGCTCACTTCTATACCTGGCTGTGGAAATGTCATAGATCTCTTTGATTCTCATTTTCTAGGTCTGTAAAATGAAGGGTTTGAATTATAGTAGTTGTTCTAAAGTAATGTTTGCCTAGAAAAATGGGACAGCTTCACAGAAGTTTGGCTGTGCTTTCCCAATTTGCAGAACAAAATAAGTTGTTTTCTTTACAATGTATTTCTCCCATGATTTTTTTCAAACTTTGTAACTATTACCTCTTATCTATAAAGGAATACACTCTCCAAAGGGGTAAACAACTAGCAAAAAAGTAATATGTGAAATCTGTTTAAACAAAATTACACTTATCAGCTTAACTACAAATATGACTTGGTGTCAGATTTCCTGCTGGACAATTTTTTTTCTTTTTCTTATTTTTTTTTTGCAGTTTGTAAAATTCAAGAAAGCATTCTATTTCAAGGTATTTTGCAAACAGCAAAATGTTTCACAAACATGCAATCCAGATTTCCAATTGCTCTACTCTGACACCTGAACAAGTTGCTTGAAACTATTGGTCTTAAAGTCCTTTCATGTTTCTCCAGCTCAAAGATTCTATGATCCTCTGCAGGTCAATATTGTGAAGAAAATATAAATGAGTGTAGCTCCAGTCCTTGTTTAAATAAAGGAAACTGCATTGATGGTTTGGCTGGCTATCGCTGCATGTGTATGAAAGGATTCATAGGTAAGATGTTTCCATTTTTCCTATTCTGTCTTAAAATTCTGTAGAGCTCCACATACCATATTTCACACAAATAACATGGGCCTTTTACGTTTGTTTGCCAACCATGTCCTCCCCCTGTGAGGCATTTTCACAAGTGCCTGTATGCTAGATTTTGTTTACATGTTGCTGTTAAAAAAAAAAAAAATTAGCATAGCACACTTACAAAAATACCTTACAGGGGAGGGCACGATTGGCAAACAGACAGAAAGAGCGTGTTATTTGCACAAAAATACAGTATTTTTACATTTACTAATATTTTCTTTGAATTCTAAAGGCACTTAAGAAGATATACAGAGAGTTCCTAAAATATCAGATCAATTAAATAGCTTCTTTGGAAGCAAAATGGTCTTTTATTCAGTCAACAAATATGTTTTTTTTAATTCCATTATATGATTAAGAGTATATATTTCAAGTCAACAATCAGCATGATCAAAACATCAAACTCTATTGTTCATAAAAATCATCTAGGAAACATAAAATCCTGAGCTCACCTCCAGACAGTCTCATTGTTGGTCTTGGATGGGGCCCAGAAATCTGCATTCATTCACCCAAACCTGAGGAACATTGGACTAGAGGGATTTTTGTTAAACTCAAATAGAAGAAAAGGAGATCCAGTAATAATATTGTTAATTGTAATACCTGCTGTTGTGGTACAAAAGATTAAAATAAAATGATTAAAAGTTGATATGATATAAATTGATGGGACTTAATAAGCTAGTTTAAAGTAAATATGTAAACATTTTAAATATTTTATATTCATTTTTATATAATAAACAAAAAACATATCAGAGAATAACAATTCACAATAGTAACATAAAGCACAAGATACTTAAACATGCAGAACATATATGAAGAAAATTTTTTAATTTTACTGAAGGATAAAAAGACTTTAAAAAATTGAGACAATTCTTCAACGGCAGGTCTCAATATTATAGTCTAATTTCTCCCCAAATTAATATACAATCAACTTCAGTCAAAACTCCAAAAGTGTTTTTTCCAAGGAAGCAGAATTAATATAATGATTAAAAATTTTGTCTAGAAGAATAAATGGGGGAGAATAGTCATGAAATGTTGGTAAAGAACAGTGGTAGAATTATTTGAATTACAAGATTACAAGCTCTCAATAAATATGATTTGATTTTTTTAAAAATGGGTGTAAATAGATCCATGGAATACCCATTTGACTAAAATCAAGTATGATGTAGAATGTTTAACACCACAGGAAAATGTTTACAGTACACTGTTGGGGGTTGGGGGAGAACAGGGTACAGACAGTATAAACAATAGGATTCAATTTTGTTTATGTGTCTATATATATTTATACAGAGAAAACATATCAGAAAAGTACCTCTGAAATTAAAGGTGATTTTTATTTTCTTTAACGGGCTTTTTCTGGATTTTATACATTTTCTATAGTGAACATGTATTTTTGTTTTTAATTTACTATTCATTTGGCTCTTTCACTCACTAAGCATTTATAGAGTTTCCACTCTGTGCAGAGAACTGTGCTAGGCAGTGTGAGACAGAGAGAGAGAGAGAGGGAGAGTGGGGTTGGGGGTGGAGGAGAGAGAGAACAACAACTTGCATGCTAAAACAAATCATTCAAGAAGGAACTGGATACAGATCATGTAAGATCATTTTGCAAATGGATGCAAAATAATATGGTAAAAAATATATATAAACTGAATTGACCCTGGTTAGCTAAAGTATTATTGAAGAAGAAGAACAAAGTAGGAGGTATCACACTTCCTGATCTCAGAACCTACTCTGCAGCCATGGTAGTCAAAACAGCTTGGTACTGGTACAATGACAGACACACAGACCAATAGAAAAGAATTGAGAACTCGGAAGTAAATCCATACTGTAATGGACAGCTGATCTTCGACAGTCAAAATCCATTAAACGGGGAAGAGGTAGTCTCTTTAACAAACAGTGCTGGCAAAACTGGATATCCATTTACAGAAGAATGAAATAGGGTCCGTACCTTACACCATACACAAAAACTAACTCAAAATGGATCAAAGACCTACATGCTAAGCCTAAAACTCTAAAGTTCATGGAAAAATACATAGGGACAAAACTAGGGGCCATAACTGATGGCATAAATAGACTATCAAACATAATTAAAAATGCAAAACAGGAGATGATAAACTCAACAACTGGGGCTTCCTAAAAATTAAACACTTATGCTCATCAAAAGACTCCACCAAAAGAGTGGAAAGGGAACCTACAGACTGGGAAAATAATTTGGCAACGACCTATCTGGCAAGGGTCTAACCTCTAAAATTTATAGAAAACCTCAGCACCTCAACAACAAAAAGACTAACAGCCCAACAAAAAAGTAGGGAAAGGACATGAACAGACACTTCACCAAAGAAGACATTCAGGTAGCTAACAAACACATGTGAAGAGATGCTCATGATCATTAGCCGTTAGAGAGATGCAAATCAAAACTACAGTGAGATACCATCTCACCACACAATGATGGCAAGCATAAAAAAAACAGAAAACAGCAAATGCTGGCGAGGATCTGGGGAAATTGGAACTCTCATACACTGCTGGTGGGATTGTAAAATGGTACTACCACTGTGGAAAATTGTACTGCGCCTCCTCAAAAAGCTAGAAATAGAAATTCTATATGATCCAGCAATCCCACTCCTAGGAATATATCCTAGAGAAATAAGAGCCATGACATGAATAGACATATGCACACCCATGTTCATTGCAGCATTATGCACAACAGCAAAAAGATGGAAACAACCGAAGTGCCCATCAACAGATGAGTGGATAAACAAACTGTGGTACATACACACAATGGAATTCTATGCAATGATAAAGAATAATGATGAATCTGCAAAACATTTCACAACATGGATGAATCTGGAGAACATTAAGCTGAGTGAAATAAGTCAATCACAAAACGGCAAATATTGTATGAGACCACTATTATGAAAAGTCAAGAAAAGGTTTACACACACAAAGTAACATTCTTTGATGGTTACCAGGAATGAGAGTTGGAAGGAGGGAGAATTATTAACTAGATAGTAGACGCATGTTAATTTTGGTGAAGGAAAAGGCAATACACAGCACAGAGAGAGTCAACACAACATAGCCAAGGCAAAGAAAGACACTGAGAGGTATGCAAGAATAAAGCGACGGTAACTACTATAACATATACAATCCTGCAGAAACAGTAATAACAAATAGTAATATATAAATGGATACATAGGTAGATATGTATGCTAAATAGATGCGGGAGGTCATACAGGAGTACACCCATGTGCATATATAGTATGGTTGTGTGTATTTCTTCATACATATTTGTATGTGCTGCATGTATGTTCATATATATAATAGAGCACATAGGGGACACAGTTATGGAAACTTCTTAGATATAACCAAACACCTTGAGGGACTGAGTTACTAGGCTAGAAGGCTAAGGACCATAGTCTTAAGCAACACCTAGGTCAATTGGCATAATACAGTTCATAAAGATAATGCTTTACATTTTACTTTGGTGAGTAGCATCTGTGGTCTTAAAAGCTTGCGAGCGGCCATCTGAGATACAGCTATTGGTCTCTTCCCATCTGGAGCAAAGGAGAATGAAAAAAACCAAAGATTCAAGGAAGACATTAGTCCAAAGGACTAATGACCCACATGAATCACAGCCTCCACTAGCCTGAGACCAGAAGAACTAGATGATGCCCAGCTACCACCACCAACCGCTCTGACCAGGAACACAGTAGAAGATCCTAGTTAGAGTGGGAGAAAAATGTAGAACAAAATTCAAATTCATAAAAAAAGACCAGACTTACTGGTCTGATAGAAACAAGGAACCCCTGAGACTATTGCCCTAAGACACCCTTGTAACTTAGAACTGAAGCCCCTCCCAGAGATCATCTGTCAGCCAAATAATAGACTGGTCTATAAAATAAATAATAACACCCATAAGGAATGTGCTCCTTAGAATTATTAACAATACCAGGCCGAAAGGGCAACATGTACCCCAAAGCAAAGATGAGAAAGTAGGGAGGGACAGGGAAACCAAACAAATGGAAATGGTGAACCTAGGGTGGAAAGGGGGAGAGTGGTGACATATTGCGGGGATTGCAGCCAGTGTCACAGAAAATTTTGTGTATAAATTATTGAATGGGAAACCAATTTTCTGTGTAAACTTTCACCTAAATCACAATAAAATGTTTTTAAAAAACGAAGACTTAATTGATAAGGAAAAAGTCTAAGAAAATTGCCAGTGAAAGAAAGAGGCAAGGCAGAAGACACAGGAAAATTTTGGACTAAATGTACTAGTTTTCTTTAGTGTCTCAACTAAATGTCCATTACTAATCTTAGATTCAGGAAGAGGTGAGATAAAAAGAGATTATCAGAAATGCAGAATTCAAAAGCCAGGACTCATTAAACAATTGGTTCTCAAACCAGTTTGCTAGGTCAGTAAATTACTGTGCAGCCCAGCAGCCTTCATTCCAATCCCTTAGAAAGCAGCATCCTCTTATAAGTCAACACCTTGATCACAGTTTTCCTGGGGAGTTAATTATTTGGGTTCTTTCTCTTCCTCATCCATCCCCAGGACTGCACTGTGAAATAGAAGTCAATGAATGCCAGCCAAGCCCATGCTTAAATAATGCAGTCTGTGAAGACCAGGTTGGGGGGTTCTTGTGCAAATGCCCACCTGGATTTTTGGGTACCCGATGTGAAAAAAATGTGGATGAATGTCTCAGTCAACCATGCAAAAATGGAGCTACCTGTAAAGATGGTGTCAATAGCTTCAGGTAAAAGGCTATGTCTGGTTCTTCCCGCTATTTTTATTTTCTCAACTGTTCAGTCATTCTGCAACCTTTATGAAATATTACTTTGAGTTCTGAGTCAGCCATTCCCAAATGCTGCCCAAGTACAGGCTACAGTAGACTCTCCTCTTCACTTGAGGTTCTGATTCACTAAGTCAGGTGGAAAGTCAGTAATTTTAAAATAAGGAAACTATGTTTTAAGTTCCCCAATGATTCTAATGCACAGCCAAGGCTGGGAACCACTGTTCTATACTTGAGAAATCATAGAAGATTAAAGGAAATACACAGAAGCCTATACTGTAGCAGCAGACTAGACAAATTTTTGTAAATGTTTTGTATTTTAGCTAAAGTTTGCACAGAGGGTAAAATCAGAAGGAATTGTGCAATCATACTATCACAATGCTAGTCTACATACTATCTCCGTGGTTTTCAAATTTTTTTTTTTTTAGTTTAGTAACCCTGATTCAAAACAAATCTAACCTGAGAGTGTAAACAAATAATAAAAACTGTGCTTTTGTGGTTGAAAATAGTGACTTTGTGGGTGACTTTTGAGCTCCCAGGGTGTCAGTAGACTATTTTGAAAACCAACACTCTCCTACCATCATTATCAAGACTGTCCTCTCCCACCCCTTTCCTTGCAAGATTTGTGGCTTCTGCAGTACCGAGGGCAGACTGGTCTTGAACGCAAAATCTTAGAAAACTTTATTGTCTTCAAGATACTGCTAGTTCTGCAACTTTGCAAAAGTTAAAGTAAAAAAAAAAAAAAAAAAGTCTTCTCCAGTTGCAGCGTTTCCCAAGCCTCTCCTGTCTCAGTCCCATTTCATCACACTCCCCCAGCAAACAGCTAGGATGCTATCAGGAAGAAATAGGAAGGCAATTCTGCTGATGAGACATTTGTGGAGGTGAGATTTCATCAGCGTAGCAGCATCTTCGTATTGGCTCTTTGCATCCTGTGTCATATAGCACCTAACCGTAGGTAACGAGAAGTTTCCCAATCAAGCTAGATACAACAAGGGCTCCAAATTCTCCCCAGTGCTCAAAACAATTGATAAATACCAAATTTGTCCCGATCCGAACTAGAGGAAAGGTGTTAGTAACCTCTCCTAATCCAAAAGGAATGCAAGTTATTGCCCAAGTAAACCTGTTTCATAATTAAAGATACTAGAGTGTTGTAATGATATCAAATCTCAGAGGATAAAGATAAACTGAAATTCAGATTTCATGGATGTACCGTGAAATGCGAGAACTCAGTGAAGATCCCCCAATTCCAACTGAGATTTCCTTTTAAACTCCCTAAAAACCGTTTATTCATATTACGGCTTTATGCCTATATCAAAGAGGTTTGTTTCCAGGTGAAAGTGCTAATAATAATATTAGTTACCATTTATCGAACAAAAACCAAAACTTGTTGCTGTCAAGTCAATTCCAACTCATAGCGGCCCTATAGGACAGAGTAGAACTGCCCCATAGGGTTTCCAAGGAGCAGCTGGTGGATTCCAACTGCTGACCTTTTGGTTAGCAGCCAAGCTCTTCACCACTGCACCACCAGGACTTGGGAAAATTAGTTAGCCTCTCTGAACCACAGTTTCCTCATCTGTAAAATGGGAGTAATAATAGTATTACCTCGTAGTTATAAAGATGGGCTGAAGATATAGAAAGCATGAGGATATGGATAGCATTTAGAACAGTGTCTGAACTTTTTCTATTTACTTCTTAGCACTTCTGTAGGGAGAGAAACCACGGCATGTACAGAATACTTCATCTTGATTTTCTAGTTTATCTTACTACTACAGTATTTCTAATATGTGTTGCTTTATATAGGCTTTTATTAGATGAACTTAAAAAAGTAACTAACAGTTAAAACACTATTTTGATGTGGAAAATATATTTCAGGGTTTCAATTTTCAGCGTCGTTTTAGACAACGGTATCATAAACAGGAGACTTCGTGTAATGCCTTTCTCCAACTGTTCTATTACATCATTTGGTTTTCTTTCAGGTGCCATTGTGCAGCAGGCTTCACAGGACGACACTGTGAATTGAACATCAACGAATGTCATTCTAACCCGTGTAAAAACCAGGCCACCTGTGTGGATGAATTAAACTCATACAGTTGCAAATGTCGGCCGGGATTTTCAGGCAGTAGATGTGAAACAGGTATATATGAACTCAGTGTTATTAATGACAATAATTAAAATACTAATATAATAGCAGTATCTATTTTACCTGCACCAAGCACTGCCCGTGTGCCAAAAGCTATGCTAAGCACTTTGCACTTTTTTTTTTTAAATCTTCACAGCCGTCCTGTAAACCCTTGTTGTTAGTTGCCATCAAGTTGATTCCGACTATGGCTACCCCATGTGTGCAGAGTAGAACCGCTCCATAGGATTTCCAAGGCTGTGACCTTTCAGAAGCAGATTGCCAGGCCTGTCTTCTGAGGTGCCTCTTGGTGGATTTGAACCACCGATCTTTCAGCTAATAATCGAGGGCTTAACAATTTGTGCCACCCAGCTGGCTATCCAATGTACTAGGTACAATTATTATTATCTCCACCAGTACAGATGAGGAAGTTGAAGCTTAGAGATGTAAGGGGAGTTGGAGAAAACTGTGTTAAGCAGAACTCTTCACATTCTACATGTTTAGAAAGAGTACTTTAATAAGCTATTTGATTTAGGAGGTGAGAGTCCCTGGGCATGCTTGAGAACCAATAAACCAATCCTAAACTGCTTGCTAAGGGACCCTGGGTCTTTTAACTGTAGGGTTTTTGTTTTATTGAGTGGAGTATGCAGGGTTAAGGGCAGGGCTGAATTGCTCAGGAAATAGAGAAGAGCCAGAGCCCTGAGTGGGGTGGGACATTGTTCCTATAGTTATCTCCTCCTCTTCTCCTGCAGCACGGATTACTTCCTCTCTATGGAGTCATTCTCATCAGCAATAGACATGGTATCTTTCATCTTTAATAACTCCCCAACTCCACCTCTCCTGCCAACTGTTTGCTTTTTCTGCTTCCATTCACTACCGAGTGCTTTTGCCATCTTAGATACTCACCGATTATCTTATTTGAAAAGACTGTTATCTGCTTTGTAAATACTGTATATTTAACTTTGAAACTACTTCTCAAATAATCTTATTTACGGAAGTGAACTTTCTTTGACAGCAGTACTGCTTACCTTGTTGTGTGCCATCGAGTTGATTCCAACTCAGACCATTGATAGATGCCTCGCAAGTGCCATGATCTGCACAATTTTCTTATTTGTTGCAGAACAGTCTACGGGTTTTAACCTGGATTTTGAAGTTTCTGGAATCTATGGTTATGTCATGCTGGATGGAGTGCTTCCATCTCTCAGTGCTATAACCTGCTCGTTCTGGATGAAATCCTCTGATATCACCAACTATGGAACGCCAATCTCCTATGCAGTTGAGAACGGCAGTGATAATACCTTCCTACTAACTGATTATAATGGGTAAGCAGAAGTGTCAGGATGCAGTACCTGCAGGTAACTGTTGGAATTTTGAATAGATTGCCTAGAATAGAGCCTAAATGTCATATGGGAAAGACTATGAAGTGGAGCAGACGACCAGCCTTGTGGAGCTCAGGCTTAGGACTTTATCCTGGCATCAAGGTAGATAGAGAAGTAGGGGCAGTCCAGAGCTCCAGCATGACAGCAGGATGTCAATAATCAAATAAAAATACCTGGACAAGTTCTGTAAGAAGGCAAAGTTTTAGTGATAATACCTTATACATGTGTTTTCATATGTGTTACTTCCTCTGAGATTTGTGATGACCTGAGGAACTCATGCCAGTTTTACAGATAGTAAAACTAAGTTTCCAAGAGACTAAATGATTTGCCTAAAACCTCACACACCAGGAATGGCAGAGGTAAGACTCAAACTCTGACTTTAAGGCCGGTGCTCCTTGTTTTTCATATCAAGGCCTCCAAAGGTTAATGAATTTCTGTGACATTATTGACCCACTGACACAGATATTGAATATGAATCAGTCTACAAAGTCAGGTGTGAATATTTTCATAAGCATGTTTTCCCCTCAGATCCACACACATCTACAGCCTACTGTTAGTGAGCAGGCTGCAGGTCTCACAGACCCACCGGGCTCTCTCTTCTCTCCTCAACCCAGGGGAGTCTCTTTATTCTGGTAGAAATCTCCCCCACCCTCAAACCCTATTCTTCTTAGTGGACTTGAGCTTTCAGAAACAAAATCCAAGATGTCTTTAGAAACATCCCTGAGGCAAAAAATATATATCAAGAGAACCTGTTACCTGCTTGAATGGGGGAGACAACAATCAGTGTTGCAAAAATACTATTTTTTCATAAACATGTTGATACAGGGCCTGAGGGGATGCTCAGAGAGGCATTCAATAAATTACGTCAACCTTCTCCACGTGCTTTTTTTCTTCCTTCAGAATGAACATTTTTATTTTTATAACTTTAAAACATCTTCCTTATTACTCATCTCTGTGGGCTTCATTTGTTTTATAATTTGTTTAATTTTGTTGTTATTGTTGTTGAGAATATACACAGCAAAACATACACCGATTCAAGTTTCTACATGTACATTTCAGTGACGTTGATTACATTCTTGGAGTTGTGCAACCATTCTCATTCTTCTTTTCTGAGTTTCTGGTCCCCCATTAACATAAACTCACTGCAGCCTAAGATTCCTATCTAATCTTTCAAGTTGCTGTTGTCAGTTTGATCCCATACAGATAGATCTTAAAAGAGCATAATGCTTAAGGCAGACATTCTTTACTAGTTAAGCTAAACTATTGTTTGATTTTAAGAAGATTTCAGGGGATATTTTTGGTTTAAGGTTTAAAGATTATCTCAGGGCAATAGTTACTATTGTTTGATTTTAAGAAGATTTCAGGGGATATTTTTGGTTTAAGGTTTAAAGATTATCTCAGGGCAATAGTTTTGGGGGTTCATCCAGCCTCCATGCCTCCAGAAAGTCTGGATTCCATGAGAATTTGGCATTTTGTTCTGCATTTTCCCCCTTTTGATCAGGATTCTTCTATAGATTCTTTTATCAAAATATTCAGACATTCAAATGGCCACCAAACATATGAAAAGATGTTCAACATCATTCACCATCAGAGAGATGCAAACCAAAGCCTCAATGACATACCATTTCACTCACACTAGGATGGCTAAGATTAAAAAAAAAGAAAGAAAATAGAAAATAACAAATGTTGGTGAGAATGTAGGAAGATTGGAACGCTTGTCCTTTGCTGTTTGGAATGCAAAATTGTACAGCACTGTGGAAAGCAGTGTGGCAGTTCCTCAAAAAACTAAAAATAGAACTACCATACAGTCAGCAATTCCATTCTTAGGTATATACCCAAAAGACTTGAAACAGAGATTCAAACAGATACTTGTACATCAATATTCATTGAAGCACCATTCACAATAGCCAAAAGGTGCAAACCATCTAAATGCTCAACAAATGAATGGATAAACAAAATGTGGCACATACATATGATGGAATACTACTCAGCCAGTAAGAGAAATGAAGTCTTGATACATGCTACAATATGGATGGAGCTTGAAGAAATTATGCTGAGTGAAATAAGCCAATCACAGAAAGACAAACATTACATGACCTCACTTATATAAAAAGATAAGAACAGGCAAATGTATAGAGACCAAAGTTTCTTAATGGTTACCAGGCGTAGGAGGGAGAAGGAAAGGAGGGGTTATTTGTTATGGAGTACTGAGTTTTGGTTTACAGTATGGGAAAATCTCCATTTTCTTTTTAAGATTTTTCACTTTAAATTGCTTATTTGTCACTTTATGTGACGTAGTTGTTGTAAACCTCTTTTAGCTGGCCACCCTTATTTCATTCCAATAATTCTTATCTTTGATTTGACTTATTTTATCTGTATGCGACTGCTTTAGCAAGCACGAAACAGAACTTACTTTCTCTGGGATATCAGAAGTTTATTCTTGATCTCAGGGAACATACACTCTAGAGAAGGGAAACAGCCTGACATTTGTACAACTCTAACTCCTTCCCCTCTTGATTTGCCCTCTCCAAAATAGCCAGTTGGTGACTTGTCTCAAATTGGACCCACTTGGCTCAGCTCATCCTAAGACTTACTCCTACCCCTCAATAAGCTACAATAAAATGAAGTTGGTGAATCAAATCTGCTCCTATGAAATGTGACCAAATAGAGAAAAAGGAGCAATGGGTTTACGTGAAGTACTTTACCCATAAAAAAGAAGAAAAACCATAACCTGTCACACAGAAGGGATTGCCATATATGACTGATGACTATGTCCCCTGGAATCTCTCTCCACAGCTGGGTTCTTTATGTGAATGGCAAGGAAAAGATAACAGACTGCTCCCCAGTGAATGATGGCAGGTGGCACCATATTGCAATCACTTGGACAAGTGCTGGCGGAGCTTGGAAAGTATATATCGATGGGAAATTATCGGATGGTGGCTCTGGCCTCTCTGTTGGTTCATCCATACCTGGTATGTCTTAGCAAAATGAGCATAATTCTGTTAGACCCTGGAGGTGGTTGTCCATAGACAGATATCCAGTTTGCTAATGCTTGTTGTCCTTGGTTTTAGACAAAGAGCAACAGTTATCTGTCACATTTACCTCCCCCCGATTATCCAGACTGTGAATTATCAGAAGCTTTTTCCTAGGTGAACTACATGACCCTCTGTGTAAGAAATGCCTTTTGGGATATATAGTGAGGCTACCAGGAAGCATGCTGAACTAGCAACAGGTGGTGTTAAACTGTCTTTCAGGGAGGAGATTAATTGCTGGTGTTTTGCTGGTTTTTTTGAGCGGGTGGGGGACTGTTTTGTTTTGTGCTCATTATACAAGCTGGAGTGCTGCTAATAGCTAATTTTTTTGTATGCCCTTTTTCAAATAGAACTCAAGTTCTCTTCTAAAAAAAAAATTTTAAGTAAATATTCAGAGAGTTTTAGTTTGAAGCTGTGTAAAAGTTTTAGCCAACCCAGGATTCCCAGCATTGTACAATAAGCTTACTCTATCTGGATCCATCCGTCTATAGAAGGACTGTATATATGACATTATTTTTCAGTTTCCTCATTGGTTTAAAAAAAAATTTAATGGTGTTTGAATGAAAAGATTAAACAAACAAAACTGAATGAAATATTGACTAATATATTCTGGAAATAAGTTGCATTGAACTATAATAAATATACTAATAAAGCACCGTAGGCTAAGGAATAAGAAAATGAGAAGTAGCTACTGGTAGTCTGTCATGGAGGATGATTTCTCAGAAGAAAGTAGGCAAAATAGACTTACCTATTTTGTGTGCCATAAAATATTCTATACATATATATATATAGCTTTTACAGTTCAATATTCATAAATCCAATATAATATTGCAAACACTAGTTGATTATTTTTTAAGTTGCTATATAAAGCATTGGATTTGTCCTTATTGATAAAACATGCAGTAAGTTTAGGTAATTTTATTTTTCAATAATCTGATGCATTTATATTGGCCATGCTTTCCTTAAGTTAGCCTTTTAGGATTAACAGACAATCGGGCGAGTGTTCCTCCTTTTTTCTCTCTTTAGGTGGTGGTGCGTTAGTTCTTGGGCAAGAGCAAGACAAAAAAGGAGAGGGATTCAACCCAGCAGAGTCTTTTGTGGGCTCCATAAGCCAGCTCAACCTCTGGGACTATGTCCTGTCTCCACAGCAGGTCAATTCCATTTTCAGGGTATGACAGTAATGAGATGCAAAGGTACAAACCTAGGAAAATGTGAACAGCTCTTGGTTTTCAGAATTTCTCACCATTATCATTTGATGGTATGGTTGGAGAGTAAGCCAGGCAGAGGTTATCTGCAGTAACCTTCAATGAACCCCCTTTTTAGTTTCTTGGTGATATTCTTAAATTTTACTGGAAATGATTATTTTATAAAATCCTAATTTTAGAGATGGAAAAATCATAGAGAATAAAGTACTTCAAATCCCTCTAAATAAAGATACAGAGATTTAGGCTGGCACAAGATCATATACAGAAAGCAACAGATGAGCTAGTGATTGAAAACAACCTGGAGTGACATAGCCTGGTTCAAATCCCAATTCTACCATGAACTTGCTGTGATGATTTTGAACAAGTTATTCAGTCTCTCTAAGCTTCAGTTTTCTTATCAATAAAAGATAAATAAATAGAACTACATACCAGATTTTTCACATAAGCGGTCAAAATCCTGCATATATATCTCATGGTATGGCTTGGAAGTCCCTGGGTGGCGCAGACAGTAAAGCATTCGACTACTAGGCGAAAGATTGGCTGTTCAAACCTAGTCAGAGGCGCCTTGGAAGACAGGCCTGGTGATCTGCTTCTGAATGGTTACAGCCATTGAAAACTCAATGAGGGCAGTTCTGCTCTGCACACATGGGATTGCCGTGAGTCAGAGTCTACTCAATCCAACCGACAACAACATGGTGTGGCAGAGGAAGGGCTTGATAAAGGTTTACTCTTATTACAGTAGCAGAACTTCTCTAAACCTCAGTTTTCTCAACTCTCAATCAGAGATAGGCTAGATGAGGAGCCTCTACAATACCTTAACAAACTGCAGAACTTTAGACAAGAAATGATCTCCTGTGTGTAGAATTTCAGAATTTCTGGCAACGATGAGCCTAGTGGGAGAAATTTTGGGGAGAGGGAATGATGGGGGGGGGAAGGGAAAAAGGAGAACTTTGTTGTTGCGCCTGAAATCATACCATGCAAATGCCTACTCTTCCCCTCCCCTGAACATTCATGAATGTTTTCAGTAGGACTAAGTTAAGATATAACTCTGTTTGTGAAACAAGGAAAGCTTATCTAAAGATATGTTTTTAAACTTTCAGGTGAAATCACTGGCTACCTCCTGCCCAGAGGAACTCAATAAAGGAAATGTGGTAGCCTGGCCTGATTTCCTGTTGGGAATTGTGGGGAAAGTGAAGATTGATTCCAAGAGCATATTCTGTTCTGGTTAGAATTTCCTTCTTCCACAGACCCTTCCACCTCTGGGCTACCCTGGGGTTTGCTAGCAAAAGGCGACAATTCAGACTTCTCTATTGCTCAGATAGTGTGTGCTTGTCAGTCTCTTGCTTAGCTAGTGAATCATTTTTACCTATTTTCGTCCAAAGGATTTATTATCCTTTAAACTCTGAAATACATTCCATACAACAGGGTACACATTAACTAGAAATTTGAATAAAAATAAAATAAGATTAGGAAATGGGACAAAAAGGGGAATAAAGTTAATTTTTAACATGTCGACAGAAGTCCTGTGTTCCTGTTTGATATGGACCACTCTTAGCTCAGCACTTTTCTGCAGCCATCTAAATGAGGGAAATAGGATAGCAACAGGTAGCAGAGGGAGGAAGGCAATGAATGTTAAAATATGCACACTGCATAGGCAAACTCTGAGTGATCGAAACTGCCTCCGCTAAATGTATTTAAACGAGTTTCTGAAAATGCCCTAGAATTCATGGTTATTTGATCATTTGTAAGAACATTTCATTAATATTCCTAAAATACTGATTTTTTTTTCCTTAAAGACAATATTCATCAGATTTTGGTAAAAGAGGGAAGGCTATTTGTTAACTCAAATAGATTTTTATAGCCAGTGATCTGGTTATATGCTATCTTGTTTTAATATCAGTAGAGTAGCTCTCAAATGCTAGTGCAAAATAAGACCTGAACCCCCTGACTTGGTGGCTTTGCCACCATGTTGCTGAAAACTCTGCCTCTGTTTCCTTTGCCCTCAGATTGCCCGCCTTTAGAAGGAGTAGTACCTCACCTGCGAACTGCATTGACAGATTTAAAGCCAGGCTCCAAAGTCAGTCTGTTCTGTGATCCAGGCTTCCAGATGGTTGGGAACCCTGTGCAATCCTGTCTGAATCAAGGACAATGGACGCAACCACTTCCTCATTGTGAACGTGAGCTGCCTTTTTGAAGTCATTTCAGTGGCTCTTGAAAAACATTGGAACCATAAGAACACTGTTCAGGAAAGCTAGATAAAAGCTAGGTACTTCGTGGTAACAAATATAGCACATATTCCTTGAATGCTTCGTTTGTGTAATTAACTGTGCTGGCCACCATGAGAGAGGTGAGTAAGGAAGATCCAAAAAGACCGCCTGTGAATGCACACAAGGTGGGGCAAGGAACTGGAAGTGAGGGAAAGACAGACTGTCAGGCTGGAGGCCCGGAGGGTCATGGGTCATTGCTGGATGGGAAATAAGGAAGAGATCTCTTCAGCTGAGTGCGTTTATTCATCCATTCATTCATTCGTTCAACAATTTTTAAAGTACTGCTACATGCTAGGCATCAGTCTAAGTCCTAGAGATGAAGCAGCTGAGAAAAAGAAGTCTCTGTTCTTATGGAGTTTACATTCTAGTAAATTTACTAAATTCTAGTAAATTACTCATAGTAAATAATAATGGCAAGAGCTAGTAGTGAGGGCTATGAAGAAATATAAATTAGGGTAGAGAAATACAAAGTGAATACACAGGTTGAGCTGGCTTATGGCTTATGGTTGGGTGAAGGTACAACTGCTGTTTTAGATAGGGTGGTCAGGGCAGTTTCTCCATAGCACTTACTACCACCTGACATATCATATATTTATCTGTTTCTTGTCTCTCTACCCCCTCTAGAAAGTAAGGTCCACAAGGAAGGGATTTTGTCTGGTTGGGTCACTGCTGTAACCTCAGCACCTAGGATAGTGTCTAACAGGTAGTAAGACCTCAATAAATATTTTTTTTATGAATGAATTGCATGCCTATTATGCATCAGACAGTGGCTGGATGCTGAGAGTACAGGTGTACCTACAGCAGGCTACCCCCTTAAAGCCGTTTCAGTCTACTGTTTCTATGCATTGAAAAATGTCATGCTTAAATGAACTCCTAGTTTAATATGAGGATAATGTTCTTTGAGCAGTTTACTCCTAATGGAGTTGTGTTCTTCCCGGTCACACTGCAGGCATTCGCTGTGGGGTGCCGCCCCCTTTGGAGAATGGCTTTTACTCAGCACAAGACTTCCACGCTGGCAGCACAGTAACTTACCAGTGCAACAACGGCTACTATTTGTTGGGTGATTCAAGGATGTTCTGTACAGATAACGGGAGCTGGAATGGCATCTCACCATCATGCCTTGGTGAGATAACTTTTAGCAGTTACTCTCTGGGTTTATTCTAGTTTATGAGTGACAATCATCCCAAATCCGTTTTGTGACCCAGAATTCCTGAGGCTCTCGTGCCATGCCTTTGATAGCCCTATCACATTCCAGTAAACTCGGAGCAAGCCTTAGTGACAAAGCTGCTCTCCACAGCAGAAAAAAAATTCCAAACCCGTTGCCATCGAGTCGATTCTAACTTATAGTGCCCTATAGGACAAAGTAGAACTGCCCCATAGGGTTTTCAAGAAGCAGCTGGTAGATTCAAACTGCTGACCTTATGGTGAGCAGCCAAACTCTTAACCACTGTGTCACCAGCGCTCCACTGTCCACAGAGGTGCCAAAAAAAGGTTTTAAAATTTTACCAGGCTCAATAGTAAGACTATCTTTATCTATAAACTATAAAGTAGGAAAATAATAGCTTTGATTGTATACCTGGAATGTACTTATGGCTATTATATTTAAATTATATAAATATGTATGAAGTGTTACGAGTTAAATAATCTACAATGATTTAAAAGTAAAAACAAATGTTTTATGTAAGCATAATGGAAATCAGCTTTAATATTTGTAAGTGATCTTCATTACAGATGTTGATGAATGTGCGGTTGGATCAGACTGTAGTGAGCATGCGTCCTGCCTGAATATAAATGGATCCTATATATGCTCGTGTATCCCACCATACACAGGAGATGGTAAAACTTGTGCAGGTAACTATATATGTATAACAGGGAAGTCCTACTTCAATTTTTTTATTCAAGTATATTTTAAGTGTATGTTATTAAAAATTGGACGGTATTTTCAACTTCAAGGGGTATCCGGAGAGGTAGAGAAGAGAAACATCTTATAAAAACATGAGTAACAACTACAGATACTTTAAATTATCTTTGCGCCTCTCCCAGCTTCTCAATATCTAAAAAACAAAACTGAGAGCCAATCTGTATCACCAGAGTGTTGAAGGAATGTCTATATACTACAAGAATAACAGAGTGGATTTAGAAATATAATCATTGGTTCTCCTGCCTAAATTAGAGCAAACAGAGCTGCCAAATGAAAAGAAGATGCTTGATTACATCTTTACTCTCCTTGTCTTCCCTCTGCCTCGGGGACGCAGGATTATATGACTGTTTAAAAAATGTGCAGCTAGCCTTGCCCCATCTCTATATTTTGTGATAACATTTGTAACACCAGCCCATCTCTCAATCTATTGTTGTCTTTCTACATTCATTGTGAGGAGCAACTCCCAGAAAACAACAGGACAGAAAGTAAAGAGAATTTTGAAAGAGTGGATCAAATCACTAGGGTATAGGTACCCAAAGTAAGGTGCCTAGATTCTTTGAAAAAGTATTCCTGCTCAAAGAAACGGGAAAGTTATCCTGGAGACTCCAAATATGACACTGAAAATGAATTAGTACAGGAACCAGAGGAAAATCTCAGGAGACTTCTTATACGGAAGAGGAAACAAAGCAACATAACTTCTATTGATTTTTTTTTTTAAAGCCCAAAGCCATAAGGAGAAAAGATGCTAAGATTAAAACACAACAGAAAGAAAAGCAAACACTACAGAAAGATATAGGCCAATGCATCAGATAGTGAGCTTTGAAACCGGTTCACCATAGGGTTCGCTTAAATATTCTTAATTTGGGTTCAAATTGCATGCAAATGTTATAAATTATTTTTTAAATATAAGATGGGCATGTGAGAATGGCAAGGAAATGGGGGAGTGTGGTGTAGTGGTGAGTGTCTGAAGGACTCAGAGGCATAGTTTTAATCTATACATTTATAATCAAATAAAATGCAAATTCTAGAATATCTTTAAATATTCCGGATTATTAAGACAAAAGATACATTTAAAATACCTTTTTAAACCTACCACTTCCTTAAGAAAATATGCAAATTTTTAAAACAGAAGAAAAAAATGAAATCATCTGTGATCCCAACCTCCAGAAATATCTACTGTTAGAATTCATGCATATATATTTCCAATATTTTTTCTGTGTGCTTTCTATGTACTTATCAATATGTATATACATATATTGATATATACATAAACACATACTATATATGCAGTTCTGTACTTTTATTTCATGTACTATTCTATCATTAACATTTTTTATATCACTGAATATTTTAAAAACATGATTTTAATTCATCTTCTATAATCCACTTTGAGGATTTCCTATAATTAACTTTTCTCTGTATTTTAACATTTAGGTGGTATCCACTATGGAAAATATGCATTTTTTAGACATAAATCTTTGTGTTTACATCTGATTATTTTCTCAAAATCAAGTCCTATAATTGCGCTTAGTTTTTGAGAGGATTTCATTTAAAGTTCTTGATTTATATAGCCAAAATGACCTTCAGAAAAATTGACTCATTATATTTTGAGAATTCAAGTATTAGTTCATGCCTGTTGCTCCACTCTAGCCTGGAGCCTCCCTTTAACTGATTTACCTCCTAGCAGTGCTGACTCCTCATTTGTGCATAGGAGGGGCTTATGGTCCACAGTCAGTTTGGAATAGGAATCTGGGGATTTTTTCCTGAATCTGCTTTTGCACAGTCTTTACATCAGCTTGAGAAAAAGTCAATTGCTCTTTAAAAAAATGGGTGTGAGGTTGTGGAGGGTGCAGGGGTAGGAGAGTGGGAAGGGGGCTGAAGCCTTCCTAAGTCATCCCTTAGCAGCACCACTATCTCCCCAATGAACAACAACCTTTTTGGCCAGATAAATTTTGTGCATTTTTGTTAGTCATTACCATTTCAAAATATTGTTGTTAGACTGCCTATTAAATACATGTCCTGCCTAGTGGCCAATGTGTCACTGGACTTCATACATCTCCCTTCAAAACCTCTTCTCAGGATTTTACTTGTTACCTTAACCGTAAGGGAATTCTCTTGCTGTGAGACCTTGCCTGGTTGTGTGAAAGCCACTTATTGTCCCCTCAAAACTGTTTCTTTCTTTTGAGAACCTATAAAGTGTAAGGCTCCAGGAAATCCAGAAAATGGCCTCTCTTCTGGTGAGGTTTATACAGTGGGTGCTGAAGTCACATTTTCTTGTGAGGAAGGCTACCAGCTGATGGGGGTAGCCAAAATCATGTGTCTGGAATCTGGAGAATGGAATCATCTGATGCCATATTGTGAAGGTATGTTTAGTCAATGGTCCATGTTGTGTTTGGCACGCCTAGTGATGTAAGGGGTAGAAATGTAGTGTTATATTGTATCAATGTTCTTTGTATTTGAAACCCAACTGTTTGGCTCATGTCTAAACATGACAAAACCTAAAGCTGCCCCTTTGAGCTTTCAGAGATTTTTGCACATACTAGTTAAGAAAAGTAATGCTTTTTGTTTTTCATCCTTTAAGCTATTTCTTGCGGTGAACCAGCTATTCCAGAAAATGGTAGCACTGATGGGTCATCGTTCACCTATGGCAGTAAAGTGACGTACAGGTAAGGGTTCAAACTACATAGTAGAAATTGATGACATGGTGGGAGAAGGGGGAAGAATAATCCTAGAGGATGTTTTTGAATAAATGTAGAGTTAATTGAATTATGAGTAGTGTGAAGAAATCTAACCCAATAATCTTATGGTAGTTAACATCTAAAATCCTCAAATCCTTTGCCAAGTAGCCTATTATTGCCACCAGTGCCTGCTTGAGGCATGTTGAGAATGGATGACATGGAGGGGTGGTATTCAAGCTAATCGAATACTCTTCATTATAAACTGGAGCTTTCACTCCAAACCCGGTATGTCTCCTATCAGGGACGAGATCATCTCCAAACAAAGAAAATTTTGTTTGAAGCTCTTAACCCATGGCACAAACTGGAGGCAAGCCAAATCCTTAAATCTATCAGTCTATTTATTGCCTAGCAAGATCCCTGTGGGGAAGATACACAGTATCAACCTTGAAAAAAAAATAATTTAAGTGCTTTACTTCAGTAGTAAGAAAAGTGAGAGAGAGAGAGAAAGGAAGAAGAATTATTCCTGTATGTGTAAATTCTCGATATCTTGGGGGGATTGGGCACAGCTAAAATTATGTAAATAGAGAAAATTCTGTAATTTTCCTCCATCTTCTTTAGGTGTAATAAAGGATATACTCTGACTGGTAATAAAGAATCATCCTGTCTTGCTAGCGGTTCTTGGAGTCATTCTCCTCCTGTGTGTGACCTGGTTAAGTGTTGTAGTCCCGAAAATATAAATAATGGAAAATATATTTTGAGTGGGCTTACCTACCTTTCTACTGCAACATATTCATGTGAGAGAGGATACAGGTAAAGTCTGCAGGCACCAGCCAAGCTTCCTACAATACTTTGTTCCTCATTATTTATTCAATAGATTTCATTTGCATGTGACTGCCTGACTTTAAATGCACGTTCCTAAATCTAAAGGATATTCTCAAGTTTGTAATCTTCCTGAGACCTCATTTATAGAAAATGCCCAGGGAAATAGTAAATATTCTATCTAACTTCCACTTCGGAAAACCTTAGTTCAACTGCCATAAGCATTCAGCCTTTAAACATGAAAGTGGAAAGTGGTTGTGAAGCATGACACAATTCCCGGTACTTTGGAGATAGGTTTGTTTTTGTAAACAACTTACTAAGATTTTACTCAGGATGGCATGGGACATTAAAAAGCATGTCAAGGTGAAAGACTAGGTGTTTAATACTGTAAGATAAATTTGATTCATGATATAAGTAAACGTGTGTGTGTGTGTGTGTGTGTGTGTGTGTGTGTGTGTGTGTGTGTGTGTTTTCAACCTAAGGGACAATAGAGAGAGCCAGGCTATGATCAAATGATAAACATGGCCAACAGGATCTGAAATGAACAGAAATGACACAGACAGTCACAATCAGGTTGGCAAGGAAAGGTGGCTAAGCCATGACATAATAATGCAGGTTTGTAAAGTCAAAGAAAGACCAGAGGTCAGAGTCATGAGCTACGCTGTTCAGACCCCAGGCTCAAGGCAATGAATATGCCCTTTGACTTTAGTTACCCTGATTTTCTAGCTATTCAGGTGTCTCCCTTCCTTTAGATCCTGACCAGCCTATTAACCAGTTCTCATCCAAGTAATCTGCTGTTCACAAGGTCTGAGTGTCCTACAACACTCCCAAAGAGCAGATTAATCTGTTTTATTTTGCACCAGATGGTGCTTATTGGTGTGTTATTTTAGCCTATTCATTGTTTTAAGTGGTATCGCCTGATGAGATTTCCCTTGCTTTTATACAAATAAAATATGAAGAAACTTTTTTATTAAATTCCTCATATGTTCCCTGTTTTCTTCTAAGTCCTTCCTGTGTCATCCAGTGAAAGGGGTGATGTCATTCTTCCTGTAGCTTACAGGGCCCTTCGGTCATTGAATGCACGGCATCAGGAAGCTGGGACGCAGCGCCACCTGCCTGTCACCTTGTCGTCTGTGGAACGCCATCTGCCATCAAAGATGCTGTCATCACCGGGAATAATTTCACTTTTGGCAACACTGTCACTTACACTTGCAAGGAAGGGTGAGTAAACCGTATGGCAGGGAAGCCAGCAGAGGGAGCCCAGGGAGCAGAAGAAAGCTGAGAAGTAGACATCCCTGCCTGTGGAGATGGGCTCCAAACAATTCTGACTCATAGAAACCCTATACGACAGGGTGGAACTGACCCATAGGGTTTCCAAGGAGCAGCTGGTGGATTTGAACTGCTGACCTTTTGATTAGCAGAAGAATGCTTAACCACTATGCCACCAGGGCTCCAAATGGGCTCCATTGGACACTAAATTTCCTGGCAGCTGAAGCCAGAGAGAGCTTTATGCTCTTGTCTTCTGACAGCAGAAGGGGAATATATCCTCCTGTGGAAACAATGTTTTCCTGGAATTAGAGTAATTTATCAAATCAAGCATTGAATAATGGACATTGGGCAATTCAGTGGAAAATACCTTTATACTGTAATTAAAGGCACAAAGAGCTCATTTAAGTAGGCATTTGTGTATTTATCTTTTGCAAAAGCAAGGACAAAAACTTTAAGTCTCACAACTTAAATATGATATGTCTGCAAAAAAAAAAAAAAGATAATAAAGTCCAAGGTTTTTTTTATGTCTTACGATCTCATTTAATTCAGAGAGAAAATTTTTAAAACCAGGAAGCAGATTACAAAGTGCTTTCACACTTGATTCTCAGGAAAACACTGTGAGGTATGAGAGCAGAGAGCAGCTCATCATGGGTTGGTAGTCAGCTTAGGGTCTCAAGACCGGTAAGATATTGAGAAGGACTAAATCCCAGGTCAGCTGACTTGCATTATATTGTTTTTTCCATGCTCCCGCAATCAATATGCTCACCATTAATTGCACTTTCACACTCTGGATGTACTACAGTTGCCTTTCACACATCCGGATAATAATGTATTCATGACTAGGAGCAGCACAGCAGAGGGGTTGCCATTTTCTGGGTTTGTACCTGGATTTATATCTCAGCTCTGTCATTCGGGCCTGTGGCCTTGGGAAAATGGTGTAACCTCTCTGTGCCTCCATTTTTCTCCTATGTAAAATTAGTTCATTAAAAGTTCATACTACTTATGGTTATTGTGAGGAATAAGATGATATAATACGTGCCCTAGCCAGAAAAGAAAAAAAATAAAAAAGAACTCAATAAACTCCAGAAACAGAAACGAAGCCATCATTATGATGATGAAGGGATGCAGTTCCTATACCATCATGGAAGTTGGAGAGCCCATCCCACTAATACAGGACTGCCAGCAGGTGGCGCCAGTATTTCTTGCAAAAAAATCTTGAGCATCAAGCCTGAGGCCTCATTTATACCTTCCGCGCCAAACTTGGCCTGCCAAATTCATCTTTTATCAAAACACTGCACTGGAGATTTTCAGATGTTTGCCCAAATCAATAAAGTGGTCAGCTGTTTCTTAGTTTTCTTTACAGCCTTATATGTATACTCCTTTGGTGAGAAACTTGGGAGGGAGGAAGGATTAAATTGACATCCTAAAATCCTAATCAAATTTTTCCCTTTTTATTCTTCTCAAATATAAACTTCTAAATGCAATTACTGGATATGCTAAGATAAAACCATTTATCCTTGTTATTAATGCAAAACAGAACTAATTACTAATGTAGATTTATACTTTCCATCATCCTTATTAAATTGCAGCTGATTAAATACATAATATACTGCTCTTTTAAGGTTCTTCTAAAAAGAGAAGAGCTAATAACCAACTTGGGAGCTCGCTTATAAAACTTTCCAGGCACATGCTCATTAGCAGAGTTCCACTCAGTGTGGGAATGAAATCACTGAAAATTACACTTGAATATCAATCTGCCCATTTTCAAAAGATTTTTGGTTATTATTCCATAAACATGCAGATGTTTTCCAGCCAGTTCATTCTAAGAAGTGTCCTTTTATGGCGTCACTGTGATATTCATGGGCCGTTTTTCCTTGGGATTATGGAATAAAGCAATTTGTTTTATAACTTACATGGCCTGATTTTTAATAACAATCTGCAAGCAGATTGTTATTAAATTGTTAATTGTTATTAACAACAATGCCTCTTGAATGAGAATACAAACTGTCACACAGAATTTAATTAAATATTCCAACATTTTAGATTTGTACCAATTCCAATTTTTCCTGCTTTGGTAGTCAACGTTTATAGGGCCTATCTCATCATCTGTACAAAACTTTTTCATTCTTTAAGTGCTTTTTAAATACAATAAAACCAAAACCAAACCATTGCCATCGAGTTGATTGCGACTCATAGCAACCCTATAGGACAGGGTAGAACTGCCCTATAGGGTTTCCAAGGAGTGGCTGGTGGATTTGAAGGCCAGCCTTTTGATTAGCAGCTGAGCTCTTAACCGCTGTGCCACCAGGACTCCTTTAATTACAATAAGCAGATGAAATATGCCCCCTAGAAATCTTAACACGCATCAGAGTTGTGACATAATGAAACCAAAAAAAAATAACCCAACACCATCAAGTCAATTTCAACTCATAGTGACCCTATAGGACAAAGTAGAACTGCCCCATAGGGCTTCCAAGGAGCGACTGGGCTGGTGGATTAGAACTGCCAACCTTTTAGGTTAGCAGCGGAGCTATTAACCACTGTGTCAGCAGGGCCCTTGTCAGAGACCAATTATATTTCTGTCTAGGCAATGGCTAACAATTGATTACTCCGTTTTTTGTTTTTGTTTTTGGTCCTTTGGAAACTATTTCCTTCTTTAGCATCTTGACATACCGACTGATGTATTTTAGAAGATATTTACTTTTAATAAACCTCTGTCCTCGTCTTCATTGACTTTGTTATCTAGTCTACAGCACTGGCTTGGAGTGTCTTGGAGACACACAGTGGAAATTTTGCCCCTCCTTTCATACCAGTCATTCAAATATTGACAGCTTGGACTCTAGGTTCTCTTACAAATGATCCTTAGAGCTAATTGGGAGGCTTCAGCAAGGGATCTCATCCCTTTTACACATTTCTGTGACTGGGTCTGCCGCTCTGGGTAGGATGCCCTGTTGAGCCAAGCTTGCAGCTTTGGGAATGAAGATCTAGGAAGAAAGATGTTTCAGCCAGCTCAACCTCAAATCTGTGCTTCTCTTTCTCACAAATGGACATGATGCCAAGTCTGTTCACTACCACAGTCACTTCCCTTTAGACCTATTCCAATATGTCTATACCAAAACCCAAACCAAACCTGTTACCGTCAAGTCGATTCTGACTCATAGTCACCCTAAAGAACAGAGTAGAACTGCCCCATACAGTTTCCAAGGAGCAGCTGGTAGATTTGAACCACCAACCTTTTGGTTAGCAGCCAAGCTCTTAACCACTGTGCCACCAGGGCTCCTAATATGTCTATAGCCCTTTTTGAATTGTTATACCCAGAGCTTAATGTACAATGACACATCCAAATTAGGCTGTAACTACTCCAACAGAGGTTTTTAAAAACACTAAATCTAGGTACTGGCACACAGTGCTTAAAAGATAAGTATTTATTTTATTTGTCTTCCTTTCTAGACAAATGAGTTTCTAGAAATGCAGTAACTCTTCTAAGGATTTCACCATCAACTCATTGAACTTACGTTAAATGAAACTCCAAAGTCCTTCATGCTTGCTGCCACTAAGCCAGATTTTCCAGTTAGGCAATTTTTCTTTATTATCTAAGGGCAAGGCCTTCCATTTTATCTTTACTAAATAGTATCTTATAAGGTCAGAAGCATTGAATTAGCCCATAAAAATCCTTATTTCCTCCCCTACGCAGTTGTATGTTGCCTAAAAGCTGATGGGCGTGCAGGGCTGAGGACAGAGTTTTGTGGCATTCACGACATATGAAGAACCCAACTAGTATACTTCTAGTAACCAATACTCTTTGGGTTATCCAGTTAATAAGCCACTTAAATATGATTCTAGCAACATCATGTCATCTAACATCTCATCAGAAAACAAAACCGTTGTTGTCCAGTCGATTCCAACTCATAGTGACCCTATAGGACAGCGTAGAACTGCCCCATAGGGTTTTCAAGGAGTGGCTGGTAGATTTGAAGGCCAGCCTTTTGATTAGCAGCCGAGCTCTTAACCACTGCACCACCAGGGCTCCTACATCTTATGAGAGACCTTGTTAAATGTACTGTTGGAAATCATTTCCAATTAATCTGCACGTGCCACATTTTAACTCACCTTCCATCACCATAAGGAGCCCTGGTGGTACAATGGCTAAGCACTCAATTGTTAACCCAAAGGTTGGGGGTCGAACTTACCCAGCGGCTCCATGGGAGAAAGACCTGGCAATCTGCTCTCATAAAGATTACAGTCTAGAAAATCCTATGGGGCAGTTCTGCTCTGTTGCATGGGATCACTATGAGTTGAAAATTGATTCGATGGCACCTAACAACAACAACAACCATCACCGTAACCTTGTCAAAAAAACACACAAGATCCCCGTGATCACCACTTCCTTTCCGGAGGCTCACATGCTGTTCCTAACTATTTGTAAGAGCTCCAAATGCCACAACTGTATCACACTCGCGGTTCTTTGCTCATGTCCTTCTCTGCCTTGAGTGACTCCTCTTCTACCTCTCTTCTCCCCTGACTCCCATCAATAGCCATTTCATCTGTGCGGCCTTTCCTCTCCTTCGCAGTCACCAGGTAGAATCAATCACTTCTCCTTTAAGCAAGTGCTGTGGGAGGGAAGAGGGCCTACAATACACCAGGCACCTGGTGGTTGCGGAGGAGACAGGCTTGTAAAAACTAAATGCATTTGCATCACATTGGGGCACTAAGTCACCCTTGCCTAGCACCCAGCAGGGTGCCTGGCACATAGCAGGCCCTTAAGAATTATTTAAGGAAGGACTAAATGTTGATGAAGACATATAAAAGAGAAGATCTTAGGTCTGACAGAGGGATATTGTAGGCCCTGAGAAGCTATGGGTCGTGTTGAAAGTGCATCCTTTAGCTTCACTGATCCAACAAATATGTATTGAGTGGTAATCTTCCATTACATTATAGAAGAGCACTGCTGTGATTTCCATTAGGGAAGAGTAGTTGGTGCAGATTTTCCAGATGAGGGGTCAGAGGCTTAAGGAAGTGCTGCCAAATTGTAAAACACAATTCTTATGTCCTCAAGAGACCTTGAGGAATAAAGAAGGTTCTGGAAGTGGGTGCTTCTGCCTCAAAGCAACTGGTCCTATGAAATAAAGGAAGCGTTTCATAGGTGGCACATTGGATCCTAATAAATCAAGGGTGTCTAAGGTGATGCCTATAAATTTTAGCCAGTAAATATGCTAGCAACATTAAGGGACCTATGAAGATAATGATGCATGGTTCAAAGTGTGAAAATGATATAATAGTGCCATAAAACATCAGGAGTCTCAACAAATGGGCTCCCATCCAGAGTACCTCCTATACAGAATAGTAGACTCTAGGCATTCAGACCTGGAATAATGGATTTTTAATAATAAAGTTATACTTTTAGGGTATTGTCTTTGTATCTTCCTGGATCTTTTAAGATAGAAGTCATCTGAAAATTGATTAAGTTAGAATGCTTATACAAAGAACTGAGCTTATCCAAAACAGTGAATTACAGTCAGCCTTAACAGTAGACTGCTTCACTGGTGGGGACAACCATAAATATTCGTTCTGAGATCACTTCTGTGCATAGCATGATATGTGGCCAGGGGTAAATTAATCAGTCAACAAGGTAAGCCCATGCGTACCTTGCTTATTGGGTAATTCAGCCCTATACGTGGCTATAGGTAGGGTGGATGCACACATCTCATCTGATACTCTATTATTTTTTCTTTGATCTCTCTGTCTCCTATAGATTCCATATATTTTGCCAGATGAGATGCAGGATTTCTAGCCTCTCTATAGTAGTCAACACTTTATAAAACTGAAAGTGACCTCAGAATCAGCTCAGAATTAGTGCAGAAGGGTGGGTCAGCTAATTTGTAGTAGTAACACTGCGATACAGTTTCCAAAGGACACCCCCAAATTGTAATCTAACCTACTTCATTTTTAAAAGAGACACAGAGCAGTGTAGTGGAAAAGGTGTAGGTGTGGAAATCAGATCAACCAAACTGAGGTCCCAGCTCTGTGGCTTGCAGGTGCGTGACTTTTGGTGAAATTCTTAGCCTTTCTGAACCACCTTTCACTCATCTATAAAATGAAGAACTCAATCTGTTGAAACAGGATTAAATTACGTATGCAATTATTTTAGTCCCTTTACCCTTCATTACTGTCAAAATGACAGATCAGATGTTGGACATTCCTTCAAAACTCTGTCATCTTTCTCCTCAGTAAGAAATTGAGAATGAAAATAAAAATGACTCAAATATAATTATTCTAATACTGCACATCATAATATTTTGTTCTATTTCATTGAGAGAGCATTTGGGTGTAATTTAAGATTTTTGCAAATTATCAATCTATCATCATATGTGGGCAAACATCTGGTGTGTAAAGAAAGGCTCAGAGTTATTAAGCAAAATATTTCCATTCACCTCGCCTTGAAGCAAGCACTATGGGTGTGAAGGAAGGGGGCCTACAGTGCACCAGGCATCTGGTAGTTGTGGGGGAGACAGACTTGTAAAAAGTAAATGCATTGACATCACATTTGGGCATTAAGTGGCCCTTTTAGCACCTACCAGTGTGTCTGGCACATAGCAGCCCCTTAAGAATTATCCAATCACCGACCTTTTGGTTAGCAGCCAAGTGCTTTAACCACTGTGCCACCAGGGCTCCTTAAGAATTATTTAAGGAAGGACTAGACGTTGACTGAGAGGCGAAAGAAAGAGAAGATCTTAGGTCTGACAGAGGGATATTATAAGTCCTAAGAAACTAGGGGTAGAGTTGAAAAATGCATCCTTTAGAGTCATTGGTTCAACAAATATGTACTGAGTGGTAATCTTCCATTGCATTATGAATAGCAGAGCCATATATAGACCACAACTTGTAACTAACCACAGGGTTAAGAGTTTCACCAGTTAGGAGGCGTTGAAGATGGAAATTATAATCACTGCTTTAAAGTTCATTTAATATAAGTAAATATATAACTATGAGCTATATGTAGGCTAAATTTGGTTTATCAGAGCTTGTTTAAAGACTGGTTCTAAAACCATCTAAAAACAAATAGAGTTCCAATTTTTAATGGAGTCAGACAAAATCATAGCTTATTTTTTCTTTTTAAAATACGTGTGACACGTATTAGAGATCCTTTTATAGCAAAAATCGTAAAGCCATTTCTCTTTCTGAACAAACCTTAATATTAACAGCAAGATGTATTTATATACCTCAAAAGAAAGCAATTTGATCAAGAAGCCCAATATGCAAACAGTAAATATTATTTTGAATAATTTGGAAACGGGTAATGGTAGTGGCTGAACAACATGATAAACATAACTAATGTCACTGAATTGTACATGTGAAGGATGTTGAAGTGGCAGACAATTTGTCACATATTTACCACAATTTAAAAAAAAAAAGAATAAAACTCATTATCAGAAAGGTGGAAAAACAATTGTTGTTGTTCTTGTTAGGTGCCGTGGAGTCGATTCTGACTCATAGGGACCCACCGTAAAACAGAATGAAACACTGTTCCGTCCTGTGCCATCCTCACGATCCCTGTTATGCTTGAGCCCATCGCTGCAGCCACTGTGTCAGTCCATCTTGTTGAGGGGCTTCCTCTTTAATAAGAAGATGCAATTATGTTTTCCCAATATATACTTAGTTATTATTTCTTTCCTCCAATCTCATAGCTATACCCTTGCTGGTCCGGACACCATTGAATGCCTGGCCAATGGCAAGTGGAGTGGAAGTGACCAGCAGTGCCTGGCTGTCTCCTGTGATGAGCCCCCCAATGTGGAGCACGCCTCTCCAGAGACTGCCCATCGGTTATTTGGAGACATTGCATTCTATTACTGCTCAGATGGTTACAGCCTGGCAGACAACTCCCAGCTCCTCTGCAATGCCCAGGGCAAGTGGGTTCCCCCTGAGGGTCAGGCCATGCCTCGCTGTATAGCTCATTTCTGTGAAAAACCTCCATCTGTTTCCTATAGCATCTTGGAATCTGTAAGCAAAGCAAAATTTACAGCTGGATCAGTTGTGAGCTTCAAGTGCATGGAAGGTTTCGTGCTGAACACCTCAGCAAAGATTGAATGTATGAGAGGTGGGCAGTGGAACCCCTCCCCCATGTCTATCCAGTGCATCCCTGTGCGGTGTGGAGAACCGCCCAGCATCATGAATGGCTATGCAAGTGGGTCAAACTACAGTTTTGGGGCCATGGTGGCTTACAGCTGCAACAAGGGGTTCTACATCAAAGGGGAGAAGAAGAGCACCTGCGAAGCCACAGGACAATGGAGTAGCCCCATACCCACATGCCACCCTGTATCTTGCAATGAACCACCTAAGGTTGAGAATGGCTTTCTGGAGGTAAGAGGCTGATTGGCAAGTGGACCATGGCTTCCATCACTTGGAGGGCCGGCCCATTGTGACTAACCCAAAATTCCAGAGCAGGGGCAGTGAAGAAATTGATGGTTGAAAAATAGAAGTGACTAAAATCTATAGGTAGGGGATAACCCATAAAAAAATTCAAACCCGTTGTCCTTCAGTCAATTCCAATTCATAATGGCCCTGTAAGACAGAGTAAAACTGCCCCATAGGGTTTCCAAGGCTGTAAATATTTACGGAAGCAGACTGCCACCACTTTCTCCTGCAGAGCGGCTGGTGGATTCGAACTGCTGACCTTTTCGTTAGCAGTCAAGCGCTTTCACCACTGTGCCACCAGGGCTCCTTTAGGTAGTGGATAGTGAAGAAAAATTAATAAAGACTGTTATGAATCCTTTTAATGTATAGCTTTCTACAGTCTACTAGCATATAGACATTCTAAGCACTTTGTGGCAATATCTTAGCCCTAAATGTGAAGTTGGAGTAAACCAATTTTAATAAAATACCATTTTGCTTTATAAAATAAATTATTCCAAGATGGGTATATACTTTATTTTATAGAAATAAAGGTCTAAATGGAACCCAGAGAATTCTATTATTATTTCCTATTTTTAGAGAAAAGATGGAGCCCTGGTGGTGCAGTGGTTAAGAGCTACGGCTGCTAACCAAAAGGTCAGCAGTTCGAATCCACCAGCTCCTCCTTGGAAACCCTATGGGGCAGTTCTAGTCTGTCCTATAGGGTCACCATGAGTCGGAATAAACTCTATGGCAATGAGTTTGCTTTTTTTTGTTTGTGTTTTTAACCCATCCATTCATTGTGATGCTGTTTTTGCAGTCTTTTACTAGGCCTGAAGGTATTTTCGTCTCAATAGACAAAGAGTGAAGTCAGACCCAAACATGTTCTGCTTTCACACTAACATGTTCTCATTAAGAATCTATTCCCCCAGATCAAGGCCATTATAAATAGATTAAACACTTTTTTAAAAGCCCGCAAATTTTTCTCATTTATATTCAAAAACAACAACAAATCCCTATGGTAGAGGGTGGATATGATATGTAACAAGGTTTTTCTTCATTTATTCATTTAACAGATATTTCTGGAGCTCTTACGAGGTGTCAGGTACAGTGCTAAGCATTGGCAATCTAGCACTTGACAATATATTAGGCCTGTGACAGATGGTGATTTCATATATGTGGGTTCTCAAGGAATAAATAAGTAAACAAAACAAATAGTTAATTCAGATAGTGGTAAGTTCACTATAGCATGGAAGCTAGAATTTACCATCGTCACTAACAAAGAACCATGGTAATCTTTTTAAGGTTTTTGTAACTAATTCGTTTGCTGCACTGCCTAAAAATGGCCTCATTATATTGTACACTTGTTTATTTGAATATTGAGGTAATGGACATTACATGTTTGGTTTTAAAAGATAAAATATTACTTTTCATTTTTCATCCTTAGGTGCTAGTAGCAATTTAAGAATATATATACGAGGGATGAATCTCTGATGGTACTCTTAGGACCATATCTACGAAAAATACCTTATTTGCTTTTTTTATTATCCAACAGCATTGCAGAATAAATGTGTATGTGTTTCCTTTTTATGATTAAAACAACAAACTATAGCATTGCTTTGGTCAGCAAGATTTTTTTTTTAATTTACCTAGTAACTTATAGTTTTCAGTATTGCACCATCAGTTTCTCAATCTGTTTAAAGACTGTTTAGCTTGTACTTATTATGGGCTCAGCGCTGTGATAAACATTTCTGCAGTAGGGATTACTTAATTTGATCTTACTGTCCTTTTCACTTGTAAACAAACAAAAACAAGGCAGATGTATTGGATAAAACAAATTCTGATTTGCTTAAGTGCCAACTGATTCATTTTAGGGTAAGCATTTTAGTTAAGTTCTTTTTTATTAGCCAGTGTATTTCATTAACTGTATTATCTGGTGTACGATTGCACATAATTGTTTTCTCCCTTTTGTACAGCACACAACTGGCAGGATCTTTGAGAGTGAAGTGAGGTATCAGTGTAACCCAGGATACAAATCAGTTGGCAATCCTGTATTTGTCTGCCAAGCCAACCGCCATTGGCACAGTGAATCTCCTCTGTCGTGCGTCCCTGTCAGCTGTGGAAAACCTCCCCTGATTCAGAATGGCTACATGAAAGGAGAAAAATTTGAAGTAGGATCCAAGGTTCAGTTTTTCTGTAATGAAGGTTATGAGCTTATTGGTGATAGTTCTTGGACATGCCAGAAATCTGGCAAATGGAATAAGAAGCCCAACCAAAAGTGTGTGCCTGCCAAATGCCCGGAGCCACCCCTCTTGGAAAACCAGCTAGTACTGAAGGAGTTGACTACAGAGGTAGGAGTAGTGACATTTTCCTGTAAAGAAGGCCATGCCCTACAAGGCCCTTCTGTCCTGAAATGCTTGCCATCCCAGCAATGGAATGACTCCTTTCCTGTTTGTAAGCTGGTCCTTTGCCTCCCACCTCCACTGATTTCCTTTGGTGTCCCTGCTCCTTCTTCTGCTCTTCATTTTGGAAGTACTGTCAAGTATTCTTGTGTGGATGGGTTTTTCCTAAGAGGAGACCCTACCACCTTCTGCCAAGCTGATGGCACCTGGAGCTCACCACTGCCAGAATGTGTGCCAGTAGAATGCCCTCAGCCTGAGGAAATCCTCAATGGCATCATCGATGTGCAAGGTCTTGCCTATCTCAGCACAGCTCTCTACACCTGTAAGGCAGGCTTCGAATTGGTAGGAAACACCACCATCCTTTGTGGAGAAAATGGTCACTGGCTTGGTGGAAAACCAACATGTAAACCCATTGAGTGTCCAAAGCCCAAGGAGATTTTAAATGGCAAATCCTCTTACACAAATCTCCACTATGGGCAGACCATTATTTACTCCTGTGACCGAGGCTTCAGGCTCAAAGGTCCCAAAACCTTGACCTGTTTAGAGACAGGTGATTGGGATGTGGATGTCCCATCTTGCAATGCCATACACTGTAATCCCCCACAGCCCATTGAAAATGGTTTTGTAGAAGGTGCAGATTACAGCTATGGTGCCATGATCACCTACAGCTGCTTCCCTGGGTTCCAGGTGGCTGGTCATGCCATGCAGACCTGTGAAGAGTCAGGATGGTCAAGCTCCATCCCAGCATGTGTACCCATTGACTGTGGTCTCCCTCCTCACATAGATTTTGGAGAATGTACTAAAGTCAAAGATGGCCAGGGATATTTTGACCAAGAGGATGACATGATGGAAGTTCCATATGTGACGCCTCACCCTCGTCATCATTTGGGAGCAATGGCTAAAAGCTGGGAAAATTCAAAGGAGTCTCCTTCTACACATTCGTCAAACTTTCTATATGGCACCATGGTTTCATATACCTGTAATCCAGGATATGAACTTTTGGGGAATCCTATGCTGATCTGCCAGGAAGATGGAACTTGGAATGGCAGTGCACCTTCTTGCATTTCGATTGAATGTGACATGCCTGCTGCACCTGAAAATGGCTTTTTGCACTTTACAGAGACCACCATGGGCAGTGCAGTGCAGTATAGCTGCAAACCTGGGCACATTCTAGTGGGCTCCAACATAAGACTCTGTCACCAGAATAAAGAGTGGAGTGGTGCTTCCCCACGCTGTGAAGCCATTTCATGCAAAAGGCCAAATCCAGTCATGAATGGCTCCATCAAAGGAAGCAACTACACATACTTGAGCGTGTTGTACTATAAATGTAACCCTGGATATGTGCTAAATGGCACCGAGAGGAGAACATGCCAAGAAAATGAAAATTGGGATGGCACTGAGCCAGTTTGCATTCCTGTGGACTGTGGTTCACCCCCAATCCCAGCCAACGGCCAAGTGATAGGAGATGTATACACATTCCAGGAAGAGGCTGAGTACACTTGCAGTGAAGGGTTCTTGCTTGAGGGAGCCAGGAGTCGTGTTTGTCTTGCCAATGGAAGTTGGAGTGAAACCACTCCCATTTGTGTGCCTGTCAAATGTGCCACCCCACCACAGGTGGCAAATGGAGTGATGGATGGCCTGGACTATGACTTTGGGAAGGAGGTTGTGTTCCACTGTCAGGAGGGCTATGTGTTGCATGGTACTCCAAAACTCACCTGTCAAGCAAATGGTAACTGGGATGCAGAGGTTCCTCTTTGTAAACCAGTCAGCTGTGGATCTCCTGAAGATCTTGCCCATGGCTTCCCTAATGGCTTTTCCTTTTATCATGGGGGGCATATAAAGTATCAGTGCTTTCCTGGTTATAAGCTCCATGGGAATCCTTCAAGAAGGTGTCTCCCCAGTGGTTCCTGGAGTGGCAGCATGCCTTCCTGCCTGCCTTGCCAGTGTTCTATACCAGTAATTCAAAATGGCGCTGTCAATGGGACAGATTTTGGTTGTGGAAAGGCAGCCCAGATTCAGTGCTTCAAAGGCTTTAAGCTGCTGGGACTTTCTGAAATCACTTGTGTAGCGAATGGTCAATGGAGCACTGACTTCCCACGTTGTGCACACATTTCCTGTGGTTCTCCCCCAACGATATCAAATGCATTCATCAGTGAAAGTGGCTCTTTGGAAGAAAATGTGATAACTTACAGCTGCAGACCTGGGTATGCCATGCAAGGCAGTTCAGATCTGATCTGTACAGAGAAAGGGGCATGGAACCAGCCTTATCCAGTCTGTGAGCCCCTGTCTTGTGGACCCCCACCGTCTGCCACCAATGCAGTGGCAACTGGAGAGACATACACCTATGAAAGTAAAGTGAAACTCAGGTAAGACCATGGCTTTAGAATATCCAAGAGGTGCAAGCAGTAGGGTTGTAAAATGAGAAGTGACAGGTCAAAAATTTAGTTAATTAGGAAAAAAAAAAAAGCCATCTCTGGACTGCTCTACCGAAACTAAAGCTTTTAACACTGACTTTATTCTACCTATAATTATGTAGCAATCCACTGGCTGTAAAAAATAAACTGATACATTTTTAAAATTTAGTTCCCAATGTAATTGTCACAATTGTATTCCGTTGAGCTTCATGAAACAGCAAGATCGTCTACAAGTCTGAATATCACTTGAATTGCAAAACTCTTTTTTTAAATGTCATGTTGGTAAATTTCTTTATGATGTCACTTTATGATTATATTCATACCTGCAAATATTGGGGAAGTAAGGTAAACCTGAAGAATTTAGGGCAAGAAAACTCGTACTTTTGTTGGTCAATGTAAATAAGGGAGATATCCTAAAAGGGACCTCCAGCCTATGCTGTCTGAACAAATGAAGCTTTTAATGTCCAAAATAGTGATTTTTTTGCCTGGAAATTTCCCTATGTAAAATATATTATTTAAAGAAAGATGAGAAAATATGGAATGAATTTATGGCTTAAAATTTTGATTGGAATAAATATCCATAATAGTTAAAGATATTTTCTCAAAATTTTCTTAAAATCAGTTTAAATTCACATCTGTGAAGGAATGATGGATTATCCTTCACATATTGGGACATTCAGCTTTAGCAATAATTTAGCAACTCTCCTTAAGCATGTTTGTTGTGGACATTTTAGCCCTACCTTCCTGTTCTCTCAGTTACAGTGAGAAGCAGACCTAAGGGTGGCTGTCAGTGATAAGCAAGCTAAAGAGTGGTGGATCACGCATTGAGCAGAAAAACAGCAATTATTCTTCTGTGCTTTTGAGATACATTTAAATTTTTCTATTTGGATATTGGTATATCAGGTATTTTAAGAGGGCCCAATGTCACCTGCTTCTCAAGATTTCCCTGTTTTTATTCCTTGTGTGTTGATTACATGACCTTTCAGATTTTCTCTTAATATCGGATAAACAGATCCCTCCAAGACTGCAAAGCCTCTGACTCCTACCGAGCCTGGTTATTTGTGAAATTTAAAAAATGTTATCTAACTAATAAATGATAATTAATTAAATTTTTAATTGAAAAGGCAGTGTAGTATAGTGGTAAAAAACGTGGACTCTACAGCCAGATTCCCTAGGTACATGAATTTCAGCTCTGTCACTTCCTGTGTGACTCTGGAGAAGTCACTTAATCTCTCTGGTGTCATTTTCATCATCTGTAAAATGGAAATAAAGATAACAATAGTACCTACTCCTAGGGTTGACAAGATTATTAAATGAGTTAATGTTTGTAAAGCACTTAGAACAGTGACTGGAATTCAATAAGTTCTACGTAAACATTTGCTAAATGAAATGCATTTTTTTTTATTATAAAAGGTCAACCTGTCCCAAGTTTGAACACCAATACTACTGTAACATAATAATACCTAATTATCAAGATTAAAGGGAATAGTATGTGTAAAATACCTAGAACAATGCCTGGCCCAAAGTAGATAATAAATATTAATTATGTTATATTCCTACTAATGTTTGAGTCTGTTCTGAACTTTGTCTAGAATTCCTTTAACTGTTAGATATTTTCAGAATTAAAAAATGAATTCAGTACTCGTATCTCCAACAAAGGTAAATAATGTCAACTACATTTAAAGCAATTTTAGTCTTGGATAAACTTTAATGCAAATAACTCAGAATTGATCTGGTTATCATTGTTATATTGATGTTTATGTAGGCAATGTCATCCACCTGACATCTGAATCAGTTTTGATATATTGCATAAAATATCTTCTTAGCCTTGTAATATCTTCTTAAGTCCAAGAATAGGTCCCAAACTATATTGTATGCTTTTTACAGCACTCATTTTTGCATTTCCGTTGCAGATGTCTAGAAGGTTATGTGATGGATACAGATATTGATACATTCACCTGTCAGAAAGATGGTCGCTGGTTCCCTGAGAGAATCTCCTGCAGTCCAAAAAGATGTTCTCTGCCAGCAAACATAACACATGTACTCATTCACGGGGATGATTTCAGTGTGAATAAGCAAGTTTCTGTGTCATGTACGGAAGGGTATACTTATGAGGGAGTTAATGTATCAACGTGTCAGGTAAGAGGCTCTGTCTTAATTAAAACGTGTAAGTAGAACTCGTGTGTGTATACATATATTGCCATGCAACCAGTATCTTGCTATCACTAAAAAAAAAAAAAAATGCCTCAAGATTTCAATCATGTCAAAGAATTTGAGAAGTTTCTTGGTAGAGATATAATAAAATTCATCTTTCTTCCCAATATTCCCATTTTTAAACCAGGAAAGTGCCAAGAGCTTTTGTTAGGTAAAATGTTAAAATATCTACAACAAGGTATTCATGATAAATTAGCACTCAAAAGAGTGTCTATGTGTTGAAAATGCCTAAGCCAAATATGTTTCAAGTTTTAGTGGCAAGACTAAACAAAGGTTTCAGAAACCCGCCCCCCCCCGAAAAAAAAAAACCTATTGCATTCAAGTTGATTCTAATTCATGGCAAACCCATGCGTGTCACAATGGAACTGTGCTCCACAGGATTTTCAATGGCTGATTTTTTTGGAAGTAGATCACCAGGCCTTTCTTCCAGTGCACCTCTGGGTAGATTCAAACCACCAACCTTTCAGTTAGTAGCTGAGTGCTGTTTGTGCCATTCAGGGACCTTAAGGTTTCAGAAGCAGACAAATAATTGGAGTCAAATACTGTCACTATTACCACCTATGTGACTTTAAAAGAAGCCCTGGTGGCACAGTGGTTAAGCACTCAGCTGCTAACCAAAAGTTCAGCAGTTCGAACCCACCAACCGCTCCTCGGGAGAAAGATGTGGCAGTCTGCTTCCATAAAGATTACAGTTTTGGAAACCCTATGGGGCAGTTCTACTCTGTCCTATAGGGTTGCTGTGAGTCGAAATCGAATCAATAGCACTGGGTTTTTTTGGGTATGTGACTTTAAGAAAGTTATTTGTACTTTCTGAGCTTCAGATTTTCCTTATTTAAAAAAATGGATGTAATAATACATACCTTGTCTGATTGGTTTGAGAAACTAGTTAGGTAGCAAGGGAAAGTGCCTGGACGAGCACCATAGATAGCAGAATGCCCTAGCACATCCCCTCACCTAGCCTCCATAAGCTGCACCAGCAAAAGAAAAATCGAATGAACCATTGATACACTCTTGTTTTCAAGAGGGTCAGGGGAGCAATGCTGTATACTATGGAGATGATTTTTCCCATAAATATACTTTTGTTTAAACCTCAGTTTAAATACTTACAGCCTCTGTGACCTTATAGTCCTTCAACTTGTTTTCTTTATCTATAAATCTGTGGTAACTGAAAGGATTAAATTAGTTAATACGTATGAAGTGTCTTTAAGTACATCCCTGACATACAGTAAGGACTCAAGAATGATTTCATTCTCTTCCCCATTTTCCATTTGTAAATTATGTACACTTAATCATTGGTTACTAAAAATCAGTTGCCACATCTAGGGTCTTAAAAGCTTGTAAGAGGCCATCTAAGGTGCAACGATTGGTCTCTTCCCGCCCCGAGCAAAGAAGAGTGAAGAAACCAAAGACTCGAGGAAACAATTAGTCCAAAGGACTAATGGATCACACAAACCACAGCCTCCACTAGCCTGAGACCAGAAAAACTAGATGGTGCCTGGCTACCATGACCATCCACTGTGATCGGTATCACAATAGAAGGTCCTGGACAGAGTGGGAGAAATATGTAGGACAAAATTCAAATTCATAAAAAAAGACCAGACTTACTGGTCTGATAGAAACTGGTGGAACCCCTGAGACTGTGGCCCTTAGACACCCTTCAGACCTGGAACAGAACCCTCTCCTGGAGATCACCTTTCAGCCAAACAGTAAACAGGCCCGTGAGGAACGTGCTTCTCAGAACAATCAACCATATGAGCCCAAAAGGGCAGCATTTGCCCAAAAACAACGTTTAGAAAGCAGGGAGGAGCAGGAAAGATGGTCAAATGAAAACAGGGAACCCAGGGAGGAAAAAGGTAGAGTGTTGTCACATTAAGTGGGTTGCAACTAATATCACGAAACAAAATGTGTATAAATTGTTGAATGGGAAACTAACTGGCTCTGTAAACTTTCACCCAAACCACAACAAAACGTTCAAAAAAAATACCAGTTGCCGTCAAGTCGATTCTGACTCATGGTGACCGTCGCCCCCACCATTTCTGTCAGAGTAGAAGTGTGCTCCTTCGGGTTTTCAATGGCTGACTTTTCGAAAGTAGATCACCAGGGCTTTCTTCCAAGGTGCTTCTTGGTGGACTCAAACCTCCAACCTTTCAGTTAGCAGCTGAGCACATTACCTATTTGCTCCCCCCAGGGACTCTCACTGGTTACTGCTGTTGTAGTTAGTTGCCATCAGGTCACTTGCAACTCATGGTGACCCCATGTGTGCAGAGTGAAACTGCTCCACAGAGTTATCAAGGCCACCTTTTTAAACTTTGGATGGTGTGACTAAGAGCTGCTGCTTCTCATATACTTTAAATTAAAATGTGAAATTATATGATATATAAGGATACATTGGTATAAGTCATGGAATGTCTGTAGCCCACCATCCAGTCTCCATCCATTATAATGAAAACATACTTCTCAGTGTTCTTGATTACTGCCTGGATGCTTTTAGGAAAAAAGTGCTTGTTTTATCTGTTCAAGAAATGTCTAAAATTGTTCAGTGACCGTTAATATGTTGCACAAGTAGGACCAATCTCTAGGTCTCTTATTTCTGGGGTTATTCTGCTGTGCAACCAACATCTGCAAATTTCTTTAATACATATTAGCTCCTAAGTGTAACTTATTTATTATTTAGCTTGATGGCACCTGGGAGCCACTGTTTTCTGACGAATCATGCAGTCCAGTTTCTTGCGGGAAACCTGAAAGTCCAGAACATGGACTTGTGGTTGGCAGTAAATATAGCTTTGAAAGCACAATTATTTATCAGTGTGAACCTGGCTATGAATTAGAGGTAAGTAAACAAATTGTATAACTAGAATTATTTTGTTTTTCTGATATACTTGGAACATGTTTAGTATTAGAACTGATTTGTTTCACTGACTTTGATCCTAAAAGAGTCTTTTATACTTTGTTACCTTATACCTTGATAGTTTCCAGGAAATATTTAAGATTACTTATCATTTTAAAAAGCAAACTAAGTCTCGAATAAAAAAAAATCAAAGTCATGAAAAGGAAGAGGAAGTAAGTATGCCAGCCACTAGACTGATAAACTGTTACTTCAGTTGATCATTAAATCAATTTTGTGTGTTTTGGCTTCCGGATAAGTTGTACTCTTCAGCAGAAAAATCCTCCTGTCACCTTGGGGAGGTGACCATAGGGATTTAAGTGTGTAAATCCAGTGTTTCCTCAAGCAAGGGACTCAGTTATCTTGGCAAGTTCTTGACTGCGTTTCCAGGTTCCCACAGGGCAGACTGGCCTGAAAATCCTCAGAACAAACATGTGTAGTAACTGTTAAATGAGAAACTATTTTGTTCTGTAAGCCTTCATCTTAAGTGAGAATAACAGCACAATTGGAAGAGCGTAGTCAATGTCACTGAACTGTGCATGCAGAAATTTTTGAAATGGTGTATCTTTGGCTATGTGTATTTTCACCAAAAAATGGTTGAGAAGTTAGAGGGTTGACATGTTGTGGGGTTGTTCACCAATGTCATAAAACAATACGTGTACTCCTGTTTCATGAGAAACTATTTGTTCTGTAAGCCTTCACCCAAAGTACAATAAAAAAAGAAAAAAAAGTAATTAAAAGAAAAAATCCTCAGAACAGTTCTAACCAGATATAAACTTTGGTTTCCAGACCACTCCCAGTTTGCAATATTAAAACCCAGTCGGCAGCACTGTTGTTAGGTGCCGTCGAGTCAGTTCTGAATCATAGCGACCCTGTGTAAAACAGAACAAAACACTGCCCGGTCCCGAACCTTCCTCACAATCCTTGCTATGCTTGAGACCCTCGTTGTAACCACTGTGTCAATCCATCTCCTTAAGGGTCGCTGTAAGTTGGAATTGACTTAACGGCAACGAATTTGGTTTAAACCACCACTAGTCTGTCAGTTTGTCACACTGTGGTGGCTTGTTGATGCTGTGATGCTGGAAGCTATGCCACCAGACTTTCAAATACTAGCAGGGTCACCCACGGTGGACAGGTTTCAGTGGAGCTTCCAGACTAAGACAGACTAAGAAGAAGGACCTGGCCATCTACTTCTGAAAAAATCGGCCATCAGCAGCACCTCTGTCTCCCTATTTAGTTGGTGGGAGGGCTGCAATGAGTTTTGCTGAAAGCACTATCATATCATCAAACTTGAGATTTAAGAGGCCTGTTTCACATTAGACAGTTTGTCATCTGGTTTTTCAGGAAACTCGCCTTTCCTGTTTTTTGTCATTGCAGTGGCATTTAAATGTAGGTTTTGCAGAGTATTCATTGCCGGTGACCTATTCAATCTGTATAGCATGACTCCTTGTTTTCCGACTAAGGAATCAGAGGATTGTCATAAGATAGGTCCAGGAAAGCTAGAAACAGGCTTATGCAGCTCTTGTTTTATTTCCTCAAAAAGTTAAAGAAAAAAAGGAAGAATAATAATGTAATGGTTGATTGCAAGTGGAGAATGTTTCTGTTATTGAAACCAGTTGTTCATCACGTGAGAGTACTAATCTTGCAATTTATGAAGAAGAAAGCTGATACAAATTTTTAAGGAAATATATAGCAACCTGATGGGTGACTAAATTTGAGGAAATAGATAATTTGCCTTCAACATTTTGGGAAACATCTTGCAATTAACCGTGAAGAGTTACTTTGAGGGCTGGCGATGTCGTTGTTGCTAGGTGCAATCAAGTCGGTTCTGACGTGTAGCGGCCCTATGTACAGCAGGACAAAACACTGCCGGGTCCTGTGCCTTCCTCACAATTGTTTCTGTTTGAGCACATTGTTTCAGCAACTGTGTCAGTCCATCTCGTTGAGGGTCTGGGCCTTCCTCTTTTTCTCTGACCCTCTACTTTACCAGACATGATGTCGTTCGCCAGGGACTGGTCCTTCCTGATAACATGTTCAAAGTGTGTGAGACAAAGTCTTACCATCCTCAGTTCTAAGGAGCATTCTGGCTGTACTTCTTCCAAGATAGATTTGTTCGTTCTTCTGGCAGCCCATAGTATATTCAATATTCTTCGCCAGCACCATAATTCAAAGGCATCAATTCTTCTTCGGTCTTCCTTATTCATTGCCTAGCTTTCTCGTGCATATGAGGTGATTGAAAACATCATGGCTTGGGTCAGGCACACCTTAGCCCTTAAAGTGACATTTTTGTTTTTTAACACTTTGAAGAGGTTTTTTGGATGGGTTTATGGAGCTTCCATGACCTTGCCCTGAACAAGTTGTACTGTCTTATACTTCACCAAAGTTACCACTTATCTATTGTCTATTTAGTGTTTTTCCATTGACACATCCAAACTCACTGAGGGACTGAATTGCTGGGCTGAGGGCTGTGGGGACCATGGTCTTGGGGAACATCTAGCTCAACTGACATAACATAGTTTATAAAGAAAATGTTCTACATTCTATTTTGGTGAGCAGCGTCTGGGGTCTTAAAATTCTGTGAGCAGCCGTTTGAGATACTCCACTGGTCTCACCCCTTCGGGAGCAGGGGAGAATGAAGAAAATTAAAGACACAAGGGAAAGATTAGTCCAAAGGACTAACGGACCACAACTACCACTGTCTCCACCAGACTGAGTCCAGCACAACTAGAATGGTGCCTGGCTACCGCCACTGACTGCGCTGACAGGGATCACAATAAAGGGTCCTGGACAGAGCTGGAGAAAAACATAGAACAAAATTCTAACTCACGAAAAAAGACCAGACTTACTGGCCTGACAGAGACTGGAGAAACCCCGAGAGTATGGCCCCCGGACACCCTTTTAGCTCAGTAATGAAGTCACTTCTGAGGTTCACCCTTCAGCCAAAGAGTAGACAGACTCATAAACGAAAACGAGACTAAAGGGGCACACCAGCCCAGGGGCAAGGACTAGAAGGCAGGACAGGATAGAAAAGCTGGTAACGGGGAACCCAAGGTCGAGAAGGGAGAGTGTTGACATGTCATGGGGTTGTTAACCAATGTCATAAAACAATATGTGTACTAACTTTTCATGAGAAGATAGTCTGTTTTGTAAACCTAATCTAAAGTACAATAAAAAAGAAAAGAATAATTTCTTAAAAACAAAAGAGATCTTTTGCAGCAGATTTGCCCAATGCAATGTATCATTTGATTTCTTGACTGCTGCTTCTGTGGGCGTTGATTGTGGATCCAAATAAAATGAAATCCTTGACAACTTCAATCTTTTCTCCATTTATCATGGTGTTGCTTATCGTTAGTGAGCAATAAAATGGTTGTTGTGATTTTAAGACATAATATAAGTATTTAAGCTAATTATTGAGAAAGCAGATACATTAGGGCAAAAATATAACTTAATGATAATCTGGATCTAAAACTCCATCCTAATTCCTCAAAAGCTTACATTTAAGTAAAAGCTTAAGTAAAGGGGCAGAGAGAGAAAAAGAAAGGGAAACGTGATCAATTTTGCATCTTACTGAGGAGGGAGCCAACAGATGGTGTTTGATTTTTTCTTACATCAGTTCTTACAGAAAATAGACTTATTTAAGTTTTTCTTGGAATAAAAATTGACATAGTCAGAACAATATTTATTACTCGAATTACTGGAGGAAAAAGAACATATTAAAAATAGTACTGGAGAAATGCTAAACTGTTGACTAAAATTAACGACTTGAATACAGTCCACTCTGGAAGTACCAAAATAGTTAGTTAGTAAGCTAGTTTTTAAAACTAGTTGTTTACTTCTTCAAAATTTATCAAAAATAGTTCACAAATTAGGATAGTATATTTTCCTATGCATACGTAAGTATATATGTATAGAAAAAGTACAGCCGCATTAAGTGTTTCTCTGGATGGTTCTTAGAAAACTTACTATTTTTCTTTTATATTTTCCAATCTTTATATAATGAATAGATATTACTTTTTCAGTAAGACTAAAATAATAAATACGTATTTTTAAGAAAATTTAATTTTATAGAGTCAATTACATTATTGGAAAGTCAGGATAGTATCCTCCTACCAAAATCAGTAGAATTTATACAGCTAAATATTTGTCAGTAACTAAACTGATAGCTCAAAGAAAACACTTTTGAATAGAAGAATAAAGGTAAAAGATATCAGTATACCCAGATAAAAACCAAAACAGAGTAATAGCTCCTTTTCAGGCACCCTGCAGATTTAGAACACAGCTTCAAGACAGTAAGGTATCCAAAGGGCTCTGAGCAACAAAAACACATCACAAAGTCCAAGTACTGAAGTTCACAGCCTTGACTTAGTCAAGTCCCTTAAGGCATTACTTAGAACCTAATCTTTTTTGTTTTAAAACATATAATCTTATTTTGTTTATTACTCCATCCCATAAAACCCATTGCCCTCAAGTCAATTCTGACTCATAGTGACTCTATAGGACAGAGTAGAACTGCCCCGTATGGTTTCCAAGGCTGTAAATCTTTATGGAGGTAGCCTGCCACATCTTACTCCTGCAGAGCAGCTGGTGAGTTGGAACCACCAACCTTTCAGTTAGCAGCCAAGCTCTTAACCCCTGCGCCACCAGGGCTCTTTCTGTTACTTCATAGTAGATTAGAAACGTAAAGCATGGAAAAGAGTTGCTATTGTTAGGAACACTGGTGATTACAGTAAAAGATAAGGAACAGAGAAAGAGAAAACAAAGACTCGTAAAAATTATTCCCAGGAATCAATGAACAAGGAAATCTTAGCTTAATAACTGTAGGGGACAAGCAGACTAGATATCCCTCAAGGTCTATGAGCTATTGAGGAAAATACAAAAAATATATTTTCAGAATAATAATTATAAATCCTTTGCAAGTGAATTATATTTATCTTACTCTATTTCAGAAGGCAGGTCAGTAAATTTTAGAAATATTTTAGCAACTTTTAAAATTTGAAAAGCGTGAGCACTTAATAGGATAAGTTCATGTTTAATGGATGTTACATTGTTGAAAATTCAAATCCTCATACCCATAAGGTATACATGTTTCATGTTCAGTGGGTGTAAATGAACTGATTCACATTCCTTGCTATACCTCTCAGGTATTGAAAGATAAATTCAATTCAAAGCATTAAATATATAAGTGCTAAACTACCTCTTTGAATTATTCAAACATTCTTTTTTTTCATATTATTATTGAGTTTTAGAAAGTGTGGAAGTTTACACAGCAAATTAGGTTCTGTTTTAACAATTTCTGTACATATTTTTCAGTGACATTGGTACATTTTCTTACATTCTTTGTCAGCCTTTGCGACAGGTTCATTTAAAATAACAGGTGAAGCCAAGTCTATACCTTAATTACACTAGTCTGCTAGGGTATGAATTTCGAAGTAACTTAATGAAAATATTTTTAAAAGTCTAAACCTACTCCTTAAAATATATTCAGTATATTTCCTTAGCGTTCCAATGCAGAGAAAATTCAACTCCATAGCTAAGATTGCTTTGTATTTGCTTATCCTCTTTCTGTTATACAGTTACCATCTTGTCAATGATCTTTTTTCGTTGATTCCCAGGGGAACAGGGAACGTGTCTGTCAGGAGAACAGACAGTGGAGTGGAGGGCTAGCAACGTGCAAAAGTAAGTCAAATTACACTCAGAATTTTTAACAATTATACTGAGGACCTCAAATAACAATGTGATCATGTTTCTTTTTAAATCAGTTCTATAGTTACAAAAACTTTTTTTAATTAACTCCATAAACTGTACGAGAATCTTTAATGGGCTTTGACTCAAGGGCACCAAACCAATAAAAGTGTCACAAACTTTCATAGAGATTAGTAATTAAGTTGGAATAGATTACAAGATTACTGACTCTGGAATGGCAAAGATTTTGTTTCAGAAACTGGTTAATTATTGAGTTTATTTGCATTATGTTGGTGGGTTTTCTTCAAATAATTATAATTAAAAATTAAGAGCTGTTGCTTTTTGGTGACAGCATTGCCCAATACTGACGTCTTTTTCAAGTGATGGTAGATCTCCTGTCAAATAAATGAATATCCACACCTCGCACGGAATTTTGCTTTCACTCATTTTGTGGAAACACCCAAGCTATTTGGCAAAATGTGGGTTAACTCACATGACGTTTTTCTTAACATATGACCCATCTGATTCCTCTGCCAAAATATATTGGGACATATTTATACTAAAACTTTAGTTATTTATCTGAGATTCTAATTTAATTCAGCATCTTGTATTTTACTTGCTAATCCTAGCTGTTTAAGAGTTAAATTAGTGTATGCAAAGTTCTTGGCCACTGTAGGAATTTAACAAATGCGAATTCTGCCGTTTCACCCACCTGCTCATCCATACTCCCAACATTATTAACAACAAAAGGCAGCAATATATGTAAAGACAACTGGAGTCAATAGGGCAAGATAGCAATCTTTAATTGCCTGCGTGTACTGAGCCCTGGTGCATAGTGGTTAAGAGCTCGGCTGTTAACCAAAAGGTTGGCAGTTGAAATCCACCAGCCACTCCTTGGAAACCCTATGGGGCAGTTCTACTCTGTCCGATAGGGTCGCTATGAGTTGGAATTGACTCGACACCAATGTTTTTTTTGTTTGTTTGTTTTATTAATCCATTAAAAGTCCCTAGGTGGCGCAAATGGTTTACACTGGACTGCTAACCTAAAGGTTGGTAGTTTGAACCCACTCAGTGGTACCTCAGAAGAAAAGTCCTGGCAGTCTGCTTCCATTAAGATTACAGCCAAGAAAGCCCTATAGAGCAGTTCTACTCTGTAACGCATGGGGTCACCATGCGTTGGAATGAACTGGCCGGCAGCTAACAACGGCATTAACCCGGTACTTTACGGGTGCAATTGTTTCTCCGTCAGTGTTTATCATAGTGCCTCACATATAAGTAAGCTGTAATATTTTAGATATTGCATTGAGTACCTTAGCAATTGTAGCAGAAGGAAAGAGGATTTGGAAAGACATTTCATGAGACTTTTATTTTTCTTTTAGAGACCAGGTGTGAAGCCCCACTTGAGTTTCTGAATGGAAAGGCTGAAGTTGAAAACACTACAGGTGGACCCAGGGTGGCGTATTCCTGCAACAGAGGCTACAGCCTAGAAGGGGCACCTGAGGCACACTGCACTGAAAATGGAACTTGGAGCCACCCAGTTCCTCTCTGCAAACGTGTGTGTTGACTTTAGGAGAGCTGTTCATTGGATTTAGTTTCCGGATTAGCTTCCCAAATATCTAAAACATGTGTAAACCTCCACTGATAAGTGAGATTGGCCCAGAAAAAGCAATCAGTTCATATCCAAACCAATACTTTGGGGTATTTCAAAAACCTATTTGCATTACTCAACTATCCAGTCCTAGAATAAACTTTAATCAGATTCCTTGGATTATCACAAGTCCAAGGCACTAAGAAAAAATGCGACTTAATGAAAAAATGATCACATAAATATATAATGAATTCCACTGAGGGTAAAGATAGAAGACGTGTTTAAAGTACAGTATTAACATAATAAAGTATATATAAATATAGTAAGCAAAGATAATTAGATAATCAGTTATAACTACTTGAATAAACGCAATATTCACAAGCAAGATATAAGTTGAGAAAGCTCTGGCTGCTGTTTAAAGTATCTTAATGGCAGTAATTGAGCTTGTAGGTTCAGCTAGAGACTACCAACCTCACAAACACTCCTCCTTTTGTGCTCATTTGAAATAAAACTAAAATTGCTTGAAATATGTATTGATATGTGTGTCACACGCTTGCACTAAGCAGTCCTAGTACTAGCATCCATTTTTATCAATACGCCTTGCAAACTCTGTAATTTGAGTTGTAATATGCTATCGGGAGCCCTGGTGGTACGGTGGTTAAGCAATTGGCTGCCGACTGAAACCCTGTCCTATAGGGTCGATATGAGTCAGAACTGACTCAGCGGCAACAGGTTTGGTCTGGTTTTGGGAATGTGCTGCCCCTAGTAGTGGGGATCTAAAGTCATATTCAACTCACTTAGAAATGTCTGATAGTTCTCTAGATCCATCCTTCTGAAGGATGTCCGGTGAGAGAAAGTAAAGCGAAAGTGAGAAAAATTTACTCTATTTTCTTAATATTCTTCAAATATTAAGAGAATATTTGATACTTTTGTTGATTTCTAGCATGCCTCTTGTTTCCCCAGTCTGATTTAAAAAAAAAAAAAAAACACTTTAAAATGTTGTGGGTCTTAATTTCAGACCACTTAATTTGTCATCTCAGAATTTTAGAATTATGCATTAGTGGTTGAACAGCTTGGTGCTTTCAAATCTTATCTGATTTTCTCCTTTCAAATAATTTCACGTGAGTTCAAAACAAGTCTGCTTTTAATGTTTGAAGGTCTATATTTGTAAGCCTCATATTATCATCACTGAGAATCCAACTCTTAGAGGGCTCATACTCTACCCTGCCTTACAAGAAATAAAATAAGAGGGAAGATAACAGCAAGCATTTCTTTCTATTTTAACAGCAAATCCGTGCCCTGTCCCTTTTGTGATCCCGGAGAATGCTCTGCTATCGGAAAAGGAATTTTATGTTGATCAGAATGTGTCTGTCAAGTGTAGGGAAGGCTTCCAGCTCCAAGGGCAAGGCATCATTACCTGCAATCCCGACGAGACATGGACACAGACGAGTGCCAAGTGTGAGAGTAAGTCAGCAGGTGGACTCCAATTAATTTCAGTAATGACCAGTGTTTACCCTTCTTTGTTGTTGTTGCTGTTGTTAGGTGCCATCGAGTCGGTTCCGACTCATAGCGACCCTGCGTACTGCAGAACAAAACACTGCCTGGCCCTGTGCTATCCTCACAATCGTTGTTATGCTCAAGCCCATTGTTGCAACCATTGTGTCAGTCCATCTCGTTGAAGGTCTTCCTCTTTTCCACTGACCTTCTACTTTACCAAGCATGATGTTTTTCTCCAGAAACTGATCCCTCCTGATAACATGCCCAAAGTACGTAAGACATAGTCTCAACCTCCTTGCTTCTAAGGAGCATTCTGGTTGTACTTCTTCCAAGACAGATTTGGTTTTTCTTGGCAGCTCATGGCAGTCCCTTCTTTGGGAGATTATTTGAAATCCAGTAACTTAATTGTAGATGTTTAGATCTCTGTCCTCTCATGATTATCAGTTTCTGCACTATAAATTTTTAAATTAAAAAAAAATTCTTGAATTCCAAACAAAATTTTTTTTAATTAAAAGAGAAAAGAAAAATCTTTTCAGAAATAGGCTATAACTTATCTGACCAGGAGTCACTAAACAGATTCTTCTAAGCGTGAGCAAGATATAAGATTTAAAATATGTATTTTTCTGTCAGATTCTCCAAACTATCCTTTAATAGGCTAGGGATGCTTCCCAACACAAAAATCGTTCCACGGTGGTTCTCAATCTTGAGCCTGCATCAGAACTACCTGAAGGTCTTATTAAACATGGATTGCTGGGCCCCACCCCCATCGTTTCTGATTTAGTAAGGTCTTAGGTGAGACCTGAGGATTTGCATTTTTAACAAGTTCCCTGGTGATGCTGATGATGATGCTTCCGGTCCATGAACCACACTTGGAGAACCACTGAGCTAGCACCATGTTGATACATAACATACAATCTGTTGACATCTCTTGCTACTTTGACATCTCTCAACACACACTTTGTACCTGCACTTAAAACATCTCTTCAGCCCAAGATCCTGCCCTCCAGGTTCCTTTGTAGTCCAACCTACCCCAGCTACAACAATCAATTAACAAATATTCATTTAGTCTAACCAGATGCAAGGCACTGGGCTCCGAAGTATAAGAATATAATATGCTTACAATGGCCTTCCTCTTTAGAACACACACACACAAAAAAAAACCCTTGGCGTCAAGTCCGTTCCGACACTCATAGGGACCCTATAGGACAGAGTAGAACTGCCCCAAAGGGTTTCCAAGGAGCAACTGGTGGATTCAAACTGCCGACCTTTTGGTTAGCAGTCAAATGCTTAACCACTCTGCCACCAGGGCTCTCTTTAGTGCACTGCACTCCAGTTAATAAGAAATATGCATGTGAAGACTATGGCCACTTTCTGGAAGCAGAGAAAGCCTGGATTTGAATTCTATCCTCACAACTTTCTAACCCTAATCTTGTGCTAGTGTCCAAATTCTCTGAGCCTTAGGGATCTCAATTGTTAATACCACCCATAATACCTATGGGTTTATTTTGAAGAGTAAATGAATTGGTGTTTATGAACACTATCTCTTGATAGGAGAGATTAACAATAGCCCAAGTCTCTGAATCTTCAACTAGCAGCCTCCTGCAGCATTAGAATTTTGATTTTACTCCAGGGAAGTGTGTACTTTACTGTTAGCTGGGATTTGGTTCCCAAATTCTTAAGTCATAATCTCCCCCTAGTGAAATGGAAAGAACTAAGTATGTATAAACTGGAAGTTTACCTTGACTCTAGTTGAAAGCCACCAGCCTAGAGTAGTCAGCCAAGTGGACTAATTCTGTTCACATGTTTTCATATTAGTCTTGGCTCTCCGAGACTTACCCCACAGGCCACGGAAAGAAAGAGCAAAGGAAGACATGCACTTGTTACAAATATTTCTTCAGTGCATACTTAACTATTCCTTAATATTCCTGAGACGGTCAGGGGTTCCCTTGGAGAGCAGGAGACAGTTTCCACTGTTGTTATTCTCAATCCCTCTTTTGCGTTTTGTTACTTGACGAAACTTTGGCTTAGAATAAAATATCTTTCCCTCACCTGAGCAGCAACCCACCTCATTCTTTTCACCCAATATTTATCCCCATAAACCAGTGATTAAAATTTAGCGTGCATGAAAGTCACTCAGGTAGAGTATGTAAAATGCAGCTTCGTGAACCAGAAACTCCAGAAATTTGCATTTTTAGCAAGAACCCACGGTGATTCCCATATACCAAAAACCCATTGCTGTCAAATTGATTCCAACTCATAGCAACCCTATAGGACAGAGCAGAACTGCCCCATAGGGTTTCCAAGGCTGTAATCTTTACAGAAGCAGACTGTCACATCTTTCTCCTACGGAGGCAGCTGGTGGCTTCAAACTGCGGACAGCCAAGCACTTAACCACTGCACCACCAGGGCTCCTGGTTCCCATATAGGTGGGCTGACATCTGTGCTTTGATAACCACTTCTCTAAACCAACCATCAGCTCACCATAATCTTTCTACATGCTGTTCTCTGGAAGCTTTCCCTCTAATCCACTCAACTTTTATAGCTTGTCCAAATGCCACTTCCAGTGTGAACATACCCTGACAATCCTAAGCATAATTAGGATTATGTTCACCTCAGTGTTTCTGTGGTTTTACAGGGTTTATATAGATCACCATGCCTCTAATACACCTTTTTTAGGTGGTATAACAGTATTTCTTTGTCTGTCTTCCCCCACTTAATTTGAGCAAAAGCACAACATTTTCTTCATCTATTTCTTCCCAGTTTCTGCTAGACACCTAATAAACGTTTGATAGCTGACTGATTAAATGAATGTTTAATCAATCTTAGATAAAAAAGAAAATTTAGGAAGATCATACAAATTGATCATCTCCTTTAACAAGTTTGTAATAGTATTATGACACCAAGGTGAACTTTTAGAAGCCAGTCTATAAAGACTCCTCATCCAAAAGTCAGATTTATACAAACGGGAGACTGATTCTTTAAAGTCGGGATTCCCAGTCCTCGCCTCGTGATCCACCCCAGAATAATTCCACTTATCTCCAGACTGCTCGTGAAATTCTTATAGCAAAATTAATTATAAAATTTTATTTACATATATAGCACATGTCCCTTTTAAGAGAAAGACGATTATCATTCAATCTAACATAGATCCCAAAAGTTATAATTCACTGCTTTACAGTCTTACAAAAGGGGGAAACCAATGTGAAGCTTCAAATTTCATAACCCTCTTCAAGGCATGTAAATTGAGTACCTATAGTCTGGAAACAATATTCATTCATTTACTCATTCTTCAAATATGTGTGTCAGACACTATTCTAGACACTGAGAGAGCATCCCTGATGGAGTATGAAGTACAGCAATGAATGATCTTTAATAAAATAGACTACAATCAGCATGCTTCTCCTCTTCTAATTCCACTGATCCTTTCATGTAAACACATCTTTGGAGATGTACAAGAGCTTGTTCTCGGTATAACTGGAAAAATATCTAATTTTACTAAACAGCATGCAAACACTATGTAGGTGAAAGAGTTATCTTTATGTATTTTATCTTGGCTTTCCTATAGAAATCTCTTGCGGTCCACCAGCTCATGTAGAAAATGCAATTGCTCGAGGAGTACATTATCAGTATGGAGACATGATCACCTACTCCTGTTACAGTGGATACATGTTGGAAGGTTCCCTAAGAAGTGTTTGCCTAGAAAATGGAACCTGGACATCACCTCCTATTTGCAGGGGTAAGGAAATATTTGAATGGTTATTTTTTAGTGCAGCTGAAGGGAAATTTATACGGAGCTGGTTGGATTTAACAGTAGCAAGACACCACTAACATAAACTCAGGCAGTTACCAGGGTGTGTTGAGAGCAGAAGCCAGACTACTGTGGTTTGAAGAGTGAGGAACAGGCAAAGAGATGATGAAAACAAGTGCAAACTACACCTTCTAGAACTTAATGGGATATAAAGAAAGGAAAAGATATTACTTGAGTATCTGTTATAGGCCAAGTGATCAGCTAATTGATTTGCATTAAGTTATTTGGGGTTAGGATTTTTAAAAAGTAGGAAAAATGAGTCAAGGAAATAAATAATTTAAGAAAGAAAAAGAGTGTGGAAAATTGTGAATTTTTTAATAATAAAATGGTGATTTTTAATGCCTGTGTTGTTTAAAAAAAAAAAAAAAGATACTTGGGGTTAGTTGGAAAGGAGTTTGAAGTGAGGGTTTGTTTTTTTAAATATAGGAAATACTGAGGGATCACTGGCAGCACCAAGGATGTCTTGGAAGAGTTAAAATCATCCCAGTTTCCCTCCATCATCTCTCTATCCCTACAGTTACCAAAAGTATGCAACCAAAAGTTTGCACTCTAAACTACACTTTTGAAACAAATCCCCTGGCTGCCTCCCCCCAAACCCCAGCCAGATTACTGTTCTCAGTATCCAAAATCCTTTGGCACTGTCTCTTCTGAAGGCAATAGAGGGGAAATGCTGAATATATAGAATAGAGAGGGCTAAGTAATGAAATCTTTGAGTGGCTGAGAAGGGATATGATCCAGAGCACAGCTGATTCTTATCCACCCTGGGCCAAGCCAGAGATGAGACTCCCAGCTAGGAGAACTTGAGGAGGATGCTACAGGGTGGCACACTGGTGCCCCCCAGGCTCCGTTATGAGAATAATACTGAAGCTTCTTTAGAAATAGGTCACAAGATTCTCCTCCAGTTAGTACAGATAGGGGACCTTCATATGAAAACAATTTGCCTGTTAACCCCCGTGGAATCAGCTCCAATCTAACTTGAGATTCACAGCTCATCCTCAGGAAGGCCCAAGTGTATAGGGACTGCCCCACCATAAGGCATCTGCCCCACACATAACTTTACACAGAATCCCAAAGGATACACACAACTCTAAGGCCATGGGAAGGTATCTGGACCAAAAGCAGCGGTTTCCAAGTCTCTGGAAGATGTCCTAGGGGAAATGGGAAAGGCCACCAAGCCTCCAAGTTGATCTTAAAACCAGATAAAATTTTTCAACAAGAATATATTACAAAAAAGTGAAGTATCTGTATCACCCTGAGGAAGATAGAGAGATAAGGATCACAATCTATTACAGCAGACAGATAAACCAAAAAAAAGAAGGAAAAAAAAAAAACGGTTGCTGTCAAGTTGACTCCAACTCATGGTAACTCCATGTGTGTCAGAGTAGAACTGTGCTCCATATGTTTTTCAATGGCTGATTTTTCAGAAGTAGATCACCAGGTCTTTCTTGCAAGTCACCTCTGGGTGGACTTGAACCTCCAACCTTCTGGTCAGCAGTCAAACACGTTAACAGTTTGAATCACCCGGAGACTCCAGAAAACAGAAGGAACACAGTATCTGCTATAGAACGTGATAGGTGATTTATAGACGTACATACACATATAATAGAAGAGTGTTGAGTTCAAAGCGATAGGGAATATGGTAAAGGAAGGCCATATTTTGTTCTACCCAGGAAGTTGTGGGGGTGAGTTAGGGAAATTTCATAGGGAAGGAGACTTTGGAACTGGGTGTTGAAGAATGAAAGGAAGTTTAGCAGGAGGAGTGGTAGGGCAAAGGGAAGAGAAAGAGAATAGTATTCAGGCAGGGAAAACAACAGTATCTGCAACAGTATGAAGTCACAAAGGGACATGGCATGTTGGAAGCTATCGGTATCTGGTATACTAGGTCTGAGATTTCTTCTAGGACTTACCAAAAAATAAGCACTGCAATAAGAGGCAATAAAATGCCACACTTCTCCATTTATTGAAATTCCTTCTTGAGATTCAGTTGTGTTTCTCTTCCTTAAAGCTTGAGTCAAGGAAATACTATGAAATGGAAATGAGCAATCCTATTTGATGACAGCCACCTTCCATAATTCCCTGGATTTATAACCCATTCTCCTCTCTTTCCAGCTGTCTGTCGATTCCCCTGTCAGAATGGAGGTATCTGCCAACGCCCAAATGCTTGTTCCTGTCCAGACGGCTGGATGGGACGCCTCTGTGAAGAGCGTGAGTCTGTCCTCAAATCTCACGTACTATATTTTCAAATCATACTTTGAGTCTGGGAAGTTTGCTAACTCAAGGAAGGTACTGGGTCTTGGCTTTACTGGTGGGAAGAATTCATCTGCTTAAATCCTTGTAACCGATCAGACAGAGCACGTGGGGCTGATCTGAATATGTCAGTAGGTTGCAAAAGATCTAGAATATTCATGACTTTGAAATAGCAATTGCCAACATCCATTCAAAACCATCTTCACATACCTCCTGGCACAGATTTACAAGAGTCTTCTTGGGAAAGAGCTTGTAACACAACTTTCCCAGCCCTCATCTTCCTTTATCTCTGGTCTGCTATGTACTATAACCACTCTTCGCTATAGTTGGTGTTAGTGGTCGCCTTTGCATAACATTCTACTTTGCAGGTGATATTTACAACCCTACCGTTCACTCTTTTTCTTTAAGGATAACTCTTCCCATTTAAGAAAATAAGGAAAGTTGGCACTCCTGTAAACTTGGTAGATCAATACAAAATTTTGATTCTCAAAAACGTACTTTGTATTTGAACTTCAGAAGAATGTAAATTATTGTCTTTAATTTTTTTTCTTTTTTATATCTCAACTACACTTTGTTTCAGTATCTTAAAAAAAAAATAAGGATAGAATGGTTTTGTACGTCATCGGGAGTGGCATACATAAACCATTAAGAAGGGTCACGTCACTAATGTGGTGGCCATTGGTTTATACCAGTTACTTCTAAAGGTCAGGCATTTTATAAGATATTCTGAAACTTTTTAAAATCTCACTATTTCAATAACCTATAAAGGAAAACGCGTAATGAAAATAAATTTAGACTTCTAACAGCTCACCAAGGCAACTCTTCCTAGTTTGTGATTAAGAAGAGAAACTACATTTTTCCTTCCTTTTCCCCCCAGTTATTCCTTCCCACCCAGGCCTCCCAGATTTGACGTGTTGTAGTGCTAGGAGTCCAAAGACTCAGGCAGTATTTACCTCAGGGAACCCCACTGCAGGCCTGCCTTAGCTGACTGAGCTCACTGAGCTAGCTGGTGCTTGCCCTCTTGCTTTAGACCAGAGCTTCCCTCCCTTTCACATGCACACAAATCATCTGAGGAATGTTGTTAAACTGCAGATTCTGATTCAGTGGGTCTGGGGTGAGGCCTGAGATTCTGCATTTCTAACAAACTCCCAGGTGATGCCAGTGCCGCTGGCTTGCTACTTGGAGTATCAAGGCGGTAGACAATCTCATACCTTTTAAAAGACAATGACTCTTTAAAGAGCTCAGTGATTTCTAATAGGAGGAATCATTGCTCTGGAGGGTGTGGGGAGACCTGATTCAGTCACCACCAGGCCTTGGCTTCAAGGAAATAAAGGCTGAGTGGTCCCATCACTACTAACACGTTGCCAACACCAGCCTGTAGGATAGCCCATCTGACTCCCATTCCCATATTAGTTCAAGACAAGAAGAGAGCCTCAAGGCAGCCAAACCCTCTTAGAGCATTTTATGTCATTGAAAATGGAAATTTGAAAGCTATAATAAATGGAGAACATTCTGCCTATTTTGTGAGGAGGCAACACAGAGAACTTAGCAGACATTAAGAGTGTTGACTCACCGAAGGAGTGCATTTGCCATTAGCTCGTTACATCCAGCTAAGGGGCCAGACTTACTTTCCTCATGGTGCTTTCCAGTGATACTGATTAATAAGGACAACACATAGGGAAGCTTATCTAGTCTTTATCAGTCCTCCTGGAAAATGTTTATTGAGCACTTGAACATATCTGAGCATGTGTATTTTGATCAGATCCTTTTCAATCTCCTTTTTAGCGATATGCATTCTTCCCTGTCTGAATGGCGGTCGCTGTGTGGCCCCTTATCAGTGCCATTGCCCCCCTGGCTGGACTGGGTCCCGCTGTCATACAGGTAGGCTTCCTCTCATGGTTTGTTTCCTTGGTGACTTAGCTCCGGGAAGCTCCAGAGGACACTGATGAGTGTGACTCAAATTCAGATATGGCGCTGACATTAAAGGGGTCCCAGGTTGTGCAAAACCACTCAAGATGGTCCCTTGAATGGTAGTCTCAATGCCGACTACATCTCTGCCTCACTGGTACTTTTCACGGTTGTGTGCCCTTGTGGTGCAATGGTTAAGTGATACAGTCGCTAACCAAAAGGTTGGCAATTTGAATCCACCAGCCGCTTCTTGGAAACCCTATGTGGTCATTCTGCCATGTCCTATAGGGTCACTATGGGTCAGAATCTACTCGATGGCAACGGGTTTGGTTTTTTTGTTTGGTGCCAAAGGCGAGCATCTAAACCCACTCAGTTGTCAGCCTTCTTCATGTCATATGCTCCATTTTGCAGAACGTAAGGAAAACATTACACAGAGATTCAAAAGAATATTTATTTTAATCTCACCAAAGCTAAATGACTAAATTGTGGAAACTGTAACAAGGCTCTGTTATAGGGGAAAAACATGACAAAGTTGAGTAAAGCAAAAACAAAGTTTTATTCAGCATATATTCAAAAAAGCAGAAGTGGGAAACAGACAACCATGCTGCCAGAGCCATGTCTGCCTGAGTCCAAAGAATATTACAGAATAAGCAAGTGGGAAAACAGACAAGCATGCTGCCACAGCCACGCCTGCCCGAATCCAAAGACCATTACAGCGTCATCACTATATATTAACATTTCAAATGGACAAAACCACTGAAAGTTTCACCTTTTCACAGATTACCTAGAAACTGTGATCCTAAATTTTGAATGGTCTTTCTTAACAATCATTGGTACAGGTTTCAGTAACGACAGTCAGGAGGGTCTTCATTGGGCCAACAAATTCCTATTCACTAAATGCTAATAGAAAAAGGTAAGAGTGGAAAGTCTTTTGTGTTCTGTTTGATCGGCTTTATCTGAAAGTTTCCCTAGAAGATATTTTCCAAGATTATCTTAGTTATTGTCTTTATACCTCAGGGCCCAGTTGATAAGTCCTTGTGAGTCCTTGTGAGCCCAGCTCCAGCTGGGTCACGTTGTCTATGCTCAAGGACAGGGAATAATAACTCCAATATTATTTCCTAAATCAGCTCTAAATAAATACAATTTTTTAAGTGAAAGTGAAAAAACAAAGAGATGGTTCCTTATCATGGAAAACAGTAATAAATTGTGGTTGATTGTTAACAAACATGTCTCCAAAGCATAAATACCTTAAGTGTTTATCCCATTGTGCTTTGGTACCTCTTTCATTACTGTTTCTATATCTCTTCCCCAACTAGACTATGCACCACTTGAGACAGAGGTGTTTCTTTGTCATTTTTATATCCCCAGAGCTTAGCATAGTGCCTGAATATGATAGTTTTTTGGTACTTTTTTAGTGAATGTCAAATGAATCAATCAGTTAAAAATGACAGATTTTTACATTTTTAATGTCCAGAATTTTTAGGTTATTATTAAAAGAGTAAGATTTGCTATATTTATTCAGTATAAACTGTAACACTCCACCATGCATCCTGTAAACAATACTTATACCTATACCACCTCCCCAGTGGGAACAGGGTAGCTGACACCAGTGTTTGTCATGAGCACTGAGGCTGGGCTGACCATGTAATTTAGCTTTATAACCAGGACATTTTTGAGAGTGTAAGAGGCACTATTAATAATTAAACCAGTGAGAGGGATTGTCACAAGCTAAATGAGATGTGTGGTCACCCTGCCTGTTTTAGTCATCTAGTGCTGCCATAACAGAAATACCACAAGTGGATGGTTTTAACGAAGAGAAGTTTATTTCCTTACAGTAAAGTAGGCTAAAAGTCCAAATTCAAGGTATCAGCTCCAGGGGAAGGCTTTCTCTCTCTCTCTGTCGACCTTCTCATCAATGTCCCCCCGGACTAGGAGCTTCTCGGTGCAGGGACCCCAGTCCAAAGGACACGCTGTGCTCCCGGCACTGCTTTCTTGATGGTATGAGGTCCCCCCGTCTCTCTGCTCACTTCTGTCTTTTATATCTCAAAAGATTGCCTCAGGACACAATCCAGTCTTGTAGATCAGGTCCTGCCTTACTAACACAACTGCCACCCATCCTCCCTCATTAACATCATAGAGGCAGGTTTACAACATACAGGAAAATCACACAGTACCAGGAATCATGGCCCAGCCAAACTGATACACACATTTTTTGGGGGACATGATTCAAACCATGACACTGCTAAAGCCAAAACTGAGCCATCCATGAAGGAAGAAAAGGAAAAATATCCCAGAGGCTGAATTTGAAGCCTTTGACTCTTCATGCAACCTAGATAGTGTTTGTTCATAGCAAATCAACTTTGTTATTTGTCCACATTTCTCATGCATCTAAAATTGAGCTTACCTGCAAACCAGCTCTGACCTGTTCCAGGTACCTTAGTTTTGCAGGTGATGGCATTGTTCTGCCAGGTAGAGACACCTCTGATGCTCCCTCGCCTTCCTCTGAGATTATCAGTGACATCACTCTTTTTATTCCTTTCTGCACAGTATCTCTTGCATCCTACTCTATCCCCACTGTCACCACCTAGTAGAAGACCTGTTCTTCTTTGGAAGCTGAACTCCCCATCTCCGCTTCCAGCTGAACATCATTAATGTAATGCTTTTGGCCCGTCTTCTCCTGTTTAAGAACTTAAATGGCTGCCTGTAGTCTGCACATCCAGCCAGAACTCTTTTGATTTCAAGGGTGCAACATAGACTGACTTCAGCACAACTGACAAACCTCCCTTCCCATTCCCACTAATCACATATCTCCCCTGCAGTGATGGCTTCCTTGCTACCCCATCCCATACAGTCCCTTCTCCTCCCCATCTCTAAGACTTTGCTCATGGTCTCCCTCTCTTTTTCTACCTATTCAAACCTTTCCCAGTATCCCAGGCGATGCCTAAATTCCCGCTTAGCTCCAAGCTTGTTCTATACAGCAATAATCTGTTTTCTAACATTCCATTTCTACAGATGTCAGACAATTAGAACCATTCGGGCTAATGCTCAGCTGACCTAATTCATTTATTTCTTTTCCCTAACTGGAATAAGCTCTTAATGGTACTGCTTTATATAGTCTTCCTTTTTTCTAATCTTGTAGCAACTACCTCAGCATATATTCTACTTATCTACCCTAAGTACTAAGCACATAAAAGGGTATAAGATGGGAGCTCCTGCCCTCCAGAATTTCAGTCCGGCTGGAAATGGGGAAGGGATGCAGACTGGCCTATAAATAGATAATTAGACTACATTAAGACACAGGCTCATTGGATTCTGCAAGAAGGTCATGGCAGCAGTGAAGATGGGTTAACTAACCAAATGGAGGGCTTCAGAAAAGGCTTCACAAACATAGACGCAGAGGAAGAGCAAGAGGAATCACCAGGAAGAGATCATTCTAGTCAAAGGCAAAGAGGTATAAAAGCACACAGGTGTGTTCAGCGAAGTATAACTGAAGCCATAGAGGAAACACAGATGTGGCTGGAAATGAAGCTGTAAAACAATAAACAGTTTAAAACAGTAAAAGTGATAAACTGGTTGAATAAATAAACATGGGCAGAGCCAAATGCTGGATTATGTCTTGTGAGCAACAGAAGCCACGGAAGGATTTCCAGCAGGGAATCTGTGATCAGATTTTCTTTTAGAAAAAAAAATGCTTTTGGCAGCAGTATGGAAAATGAGTTGGCAGAAAGACTTACCGTAGCGAGATTAGTTAAGAGGTTATTGAAGTAGAATTGGCAAGCGGTCTGGAGAAATAATAGGAAGAAAATGGTGGATTTCAAGGGAGGTAGAATAGATGTTATTTAGTTGCAGATTATGGGGGTAAAGGCCTGAGAAGAGTTGAGACTGATGTTTCCACCTTGAGCCACTGAATGGAAGGTGGTGCCACCCACTGAGACAGAAGACACAAGAGGAGCAGGTTTGAGGATACAGATAAGTATGGACATACTGGGCTTGAGTGGCCTGTGGAACATACAAGGGGGAAGATCTGATTGGCAGTTTGGATGATGGGTTAGGTTCCCAGAAGATACATCTAAGTCGAAGATAGAGATTTGTAGATCATCGTTGGGAAAAATTCACAAGGAGAAGAGTATGCAGAAGACACAAAGCATGAGAAGGTGGCCCAGAACGGAATACTGGGGACACCAACATTATAGGGAAGGAGGAAGATATTAACCTTTTAGACAGGGAGGTAAAAGAATGATTTATTTGTTAGTACAGTCAGTTGCCACTAAGTCAGCATGCTCTTGAAAAAGAATAATGTTTTTTATATTAGCAAGCAGAAAACTATGTGATGTTGGTTTTAGTTTATTGTGTTTTATTTTTGCTAGTTTTAATCCTTCTTTGTTTAGTAATTTCCCTTTTTCAGTAAATTGAAAACAAGTACAACCTGCTGCCCTACACTTACTCTTAACACACCAAAAGAGGTTTTCAAGGAGAAAGACTGATGTTTTGCTTCTTGTCCCATCTTTTCCCATCCAGTGCTTACCAAGCGCCTGGCACTTGCTTAGCAGACATTTTTCCATATTTTATGAATGAATGATTTAAGAAGTATCATTTATTCATATCTCACCAAAGATGGGTTTTCCATTTGGGGAAGGGCCTACCTTTCTATGCTATGAGCCTGGACTGTTTCTCCATTTCTAGATTTCCCCCAACAGGCATTTTATTATCTTCCTATGGGAAGTTCTCCTGTCCTTTCGGTAAACTTTGTTAAACTTGTTGTTAGGTCTTCATCAGGTATTCTAACAAATAGATGGCACACAGATGAAGAGTTTGGTTATGAGACTGTGGATTTGTGGTTTCATCTGTGGCTAATTTTTATCCCTAATACAGATTCTGTAACTCTAATTAAAGCTGGTCAAAGCCATGAAATGGCGTCCTAGCCAAATACAAAGGACTTTTGGAATCATCTGTTATTTTAGACAGTCCATATGCCTGATTTATTGTGGTTAGAGTTAATGTCTAATGTAATCACTCAATCAGTCGTGGAGTTTAGTGTTAACTTCCTCAAGAAATTTACAATCTAATTGAGCATATGAAGAATTTATAGTTTAAAACAGTACAGGTGCCAAATTGGCTGCATAAATAAAAAGATGAAAAAAGAGAGAAATCAATATGGGCTTGGAGCAATCAGCAAAGGTTTCAGTAAGTGGGTAGAACTTAACCTGGGAGTTAAGTATGCAAACTGACTAGCTTGGAGGGAAAAGGAGAGGTTATGCCACATAGCATTGTGAGGTCAAACAAAGTAGCAGAAATGGATAATGCAAACAGTACGTGAGGAATGGAAGCTGGAGCAGAAAGTAGAGCAAATCTCATTCCATATGCCTTCATGGACATCTTCAAAACTGCTGTTACTTAAATAATGCATGAATTTTTCATCCCAGCTGTTTGCCAGTCTCCCTGCTTAAATGGTGGAAAATGCATAAGACCAAACCGATGTCATTGTCTCTCGGCTTGGACAGGACATGACTGTTCCAGGTAAGAACACCAAAAATAATGCTTATGGGGAAAATGATGACATCAAAATTGCATTTAAGTTGTTCCATGATCAAGAAGGTATTTCTAATTTGAATGTAAACATTGTGTTAAAAAAAATACTCATTTTGAAATATACTTTCTAAATTTGAACTAAAGCCAAACCTAAGAAATATTAGTTCAAGACTGACAAATAAAACAATGATATCTTAAAAATAAACCCTTCTTGGACAGAAGATTGCATTGTTCATACGCAAGGATATAAAATAAATAATAAACTCTACATTTTATTGAAAATTATTTAATAGATGTTCATTTAAATCCTTGATTACGATAAAAAATAATATTGAAATTGGTACACTTATTTTTAAAGTCACATATTTTGTTTCTTATTTTTTAGTAAAGACATGTATATATGTACAGTATATCATTGACTAGAAAAAAAATTAAGTGAAAACAGGTTCTGTTAGTTTCTTACTTCTGACCTGATAAGTATCATAATTAAGAAAATATTATTATAAAAATCAGTGACAGAGAAAGTAGGTAAAAGATACCTTAAACCTTTTTAAGCTTCAGAAAGTATTAGACATACTTTGCCATACCATGAATAAAATATTTTTAATATGAAAACATTGTCCTCACAAATATTGCAGTGTTGGAATATTACCAGCTCCATTTCATGACTTTCAGTATAAGTTCTTGTATTACATCACTTGGGTTTCTATAAGGTACATTTACTTACCCATCTTATAGGAGTCATTAAAAACAAATGGGTATTTCCATATTCATTTAAAAGGAGAAATTCAGTTAACTGAAACCAACTCTTATTCTTCCATTTCCTTTTATTTCATTTGAATTGGAATGTCAAGGTCGACTTACAAAAACAGAAAGCTATTAAAATAAAAATGTAATTTAAAAAAAATTGTCTTGTGCCAATGGATTTCCTCATATCGCAAGTGTATGCCATCTCTGCAGATAGAAAAAAATAAACTGAACGCCAAGGAGCAAATTTGGAATGGGAAGTATATTTGGAAGCTGCCAAGAGAGAGATGATACTTTTACCGGAGAGCAGAGTAGATAGAATTTAAGAAAATTAGAGTCAAACTATAAAGGATTCCTAATAAAAAAAAGAAAAGAAGAGGAAAGAGAGAGAAAAAGAAAAAAATAAGAACAGCAGTGACTCAAAAAGGAATAGGAAATATTTATAACATTCTTATAATTTTAGACTTTATATTTCAACCCTTTATTTTACAGATAAGGAAAAAGAAACCCAGAGTTTTTGTAGTTCCCCAACATCAAAATGCTCCCCTAGGAGCTCTTCCTTGACTAGAGGAAGAATAGTGATTAGCTTATATGAATATACTATCTATTAATAAAGGGAACAGAATCTAGATTTGTTCATGCAAAAGTTTGATGTAGGAATCTAAGAAAAGATTAAGGCAAATTAATCTGAGATATATATCGCACCCTCAAGGAAAAGCAACTACCAACAAAGAAGGTAGACTTTATACCATGATTGTTTCTTCTAAAAGACACGTATTAATTAGGATTCTCTTGTTGCAACTCTAACTAGCTTAAGAAAAGAAAGTAATTTGTTATCAGAATAGGCCTTGCTTGGAACCCAAAGATAGGGGAGTGGATGGGCCTCGCTAGGAGAGAATCGGGCACTTGAAAGCCATCCAAAGCCTCTCCACCTCTCATCTCATGTCCTCTCTCTAGCTCTCTAGTGTCTGCTCCATTCTTCTCTCTTCTGAAGAGTAGCTTTCTCTGCTCTTCAGTTCACATGGCAGGGCAGATCTACTTTCAGTTTCCATAATCAACTCGACAGCAACGGGTTTGGTTTTGGGTTTTAGTACAGTATCTAGAGAGATAATGTGCTATCCCAGTTTAGGACTCCAGGGGAAGGACTCTGATTGGTCCAGATTGATTCAAAGGTTCACCCATGGACCAATCAACTGTGGTCCTAGGTTAGGTTATGCTGTACTAAGATGAAGGCTTCCCAGAAAATTTTGTCAAAACATTGGGTAAAGTGTAGGAGAGGGTAGCAGTTCCCAAAAGAAAGGAAGATAGAGGATAATTCTCTCAAGTGGGGGGGGGGGGGGGGGAGCTTTCCTGAGAAGTCAAAACAATAGAGATTTACAAATTATTATTTTTTTAATTTCTTTCTTTCCCATGTGATTGTGAGTGCCTTAAAGAATGTATGCCTAGCACCTAGTACAGGCACAAAAATAGACGCTCAATAAATGCTTGTTGACATATGGAGCAGTTTTCTGGCATCATGAGAGCTAGTGGAGAAATGTCCTGCAGCATCCATTAAATCCTTCAACATGTCACCTTCTCTACTGATGCATAAGACCAATCTTGTCTTGTTTTCAGACAGCTCGAATGTTAAGAAAGAAATTGTGCTCCTCTGATCTGTGTGTATCTTCAGAAAATTTCTTAAATAAGTACCGTAAGTAAAACGGTAGATTGTTGATGCTCAAGAGAACTTCATGTTCACAAGGTCCAAACCCCTTGTTTTGCAGATGAGAGGATTTTCAGAAAGGAAACTCGTGACAGAGCCAGGATAAAACTCAGGTCTCCTGATTCTCAGATCTTTTAATACATTAGTACCTGTCTCCATGCCCCTTAGATACCTCAAGGAGTGAGTCTCATCCCTATAAATAATATCACAGATAACGCCTGGGTGCCTGAGACTGTCAATCCTGTTTTAATCAGCCCCAAAAGAGGTATTGACTCTTCAGTTCATTCTTGTCTTTTAAATCTATTTGTTTGTTTGTTTTCCAGGAAAAGGAAGACTGGGTTTTAACTACTGCACAACCAGCTGGCTCTCTCAAAAACAGGATCATCTCTTCCTGGTAGTGCCTGGGCATCCTGGAACTCACAGAAAGTCCAACATGGTGCTGGGTCTTGTTTTATTTAGTAAACTTTTATTTTCAGTTTACTTTTTTATTTTGTGATATATTTTGTTATTCTTTGTGATGTATTTTTTACATATTTTCATTTTTAAATATGCCTGTATTTTCTATATTAAAAAAATATATTAAATAGATGCTGCTCTACCTTCACAAAATGTACATACTCTGCCATCTGTTGGGAAAGTTCCTGGTACACATTTTTATTCAGTTACTTAAAATGACTTCCCGATTAAAATATATTTTGCTACTAAATAATATTTTGCTGGACAGTGCCATTTTCTGAGGTGGCTAGGGAATAAAAAAGATGAATGCTCTTTCAACTCTGCCACTGGCACAACATAAAATCACATGTAGTGCACCCAGAAATTACAATAAAGGAGACGCCTTCATTCCAGACCCATCGTCTTTACAATATTTGTAACAACAAAGGTTTCCTTTTAGTTAATCAGAGAGTAACTGTTGGACACAGGATGCTATCCTGGTGCCAAGGGCAGCCTGGCTAATTTCTTTCCCAAAATTCAGAAAGCTGTAGGCATCAACTCAGTGGATGGGAGGAAAGAAAACAAAGAACATAGTTCACAGATTAAAGTGCACTCCTTCCTTCTCACAGCTGGAATAAGAAATACAAGAACTGGAAGACTAACAGAGCGCCCATACTTGGAACGTAATCCCACAACTCACTGCTTTAGGAGAAGAGAAATAGGAAGAAGAAGACAGGGAAAGAGGCAAATGGGAACGGTCCCCACAGAGCTGTGCTACTCGTCCCATCAGTTAAAAAAAAGAATTGAGGCTGCCCAAGGGAGGGCCGAGCTACTCCACAGTCCCCACTGCTTTACCTACCTCCATCACTATACTTCTGCCAGGATTAAGCCTTCCCCAGACTTCTGGAAAGTACAGCAGAACACTACTTTTTTTTTTTTTTTTTTTTTCCCATAGGAAATTCACCAATCATCTCTCCTCCATCCTCTGTGAGTGTTGCTCCCATGCAGGAAGCGCGGTGCGTGGTGGCACTGGGAAGAAACACAGGAATAATGTTTAGCCTCAGATCCTCTTTTGGGATAAATGAAGCAGAATACTCCTACCACTTGCTTCTTGATGAAAAAGATCTTGATTCTTCCAGTGGTTCTCTTCACTTCCCTCAGACATTGACCCTTGTCTTCCTTTTGGCTGACATTCACTGTCTTGACCAACCATACATGTAGATGAGCATACCCTTTAATAAGTTTATACCCCATTAACTTCCAAAAGAAGGAACCCTGGTGGCTCAGTGGTTAAGCGCTCAGCTGCCAACTGTAAAGTTGGTGGTTTCAACCGACCAGCCGCTCCTTGGGAGAAAGATATGGCAGTTGGTTTCTGTAAAGATTACAGCCTTGGAACCTCTAATCGGGCAATTCTGCTCTGTCCTATAGGGTCACTATGAATTGGAATCGACTCGACAGCAGTGGGTTTTTTCGGAACTTCCAAAATATGTTGATGTCATTTATAATCATAAAAAAAATAGAGTAAAACTCAAAATCATTAAAAGCTAGGTAATAAAAGAAGAGAAAGGTGGTACCAGAATATTTAACGTAAGGAAAGCTACTGCAATTGAAAACAAAATTCATTTCTGACTGTGTGCATATTAAGTAGAATTTGTATTGTCCTACTTTTGAGTATGTTAAAATTTGATTTGTATTTTAAAAGTAAGTCAAATTAGTCATGTTATGCAGACAGTACAAGGAAGTGAAGCGCCAGATGAGTGAGGATTTCGACAATCTAGAAATGTGATCCACAGAGCAATAATACTAAAAATAGTTGAAGAATGTTATTTTTAAAATCTTTAGTACTAGATATAACTATGGGTAAATTTTTGAACTATCCCACAAACTGAAAAATATGGTAAACTAATATCACTGTGATGCAAAAATTTAACCGAGAAAAATAAACAACTCTAAAATCACATTTTTATAGCTGTCGTTTATGGAACAACTACTGTGTGCTAGACACTGTGCTAGTTGCTTACTGACATTATTTCTTTGAACCCGCATAACAACCCTATTGGGATATGTATTATTTTCTCTGTTTTACAGATGAGGAAAGTGAGACTCTGAGAAGTCAAATATTATGTGCCATTGAGTCGATTCTGACTCACAGTGACCTTATAAACCCACTGCCCTCGAGTCAATTCCTACTTATGGCAACCCTACAGGATAGAGTAAAACTGCCCTATAGGGTTTCCCAGGCTGCAGTCTTTACTGGAGCGGATCGTCAGGTCTGTCCTCCGGTGGAGGGCTGGTGGGTTCGAATAGCCAACTTTTCTGTCAGCAGTCGAGCACTTAACCATTTTGCCGACAGAGCTCCTTGAGAAGTCAAATAACTTGCCTAAAATGACAGCTATTAAAAGACAAAGCCAAATGAAATGCAAATCTAATACTCCAAAACCTCACTGCTTCTGAACTATTGACACAGATAACACTAAATAATATTCAGTAAATTTAATTCAATAATGTAACTTTATAAACAATTCTTGACAGTAAGATGGTGTTTTCCAAGGATGCCATGTTCAATGCATATGATAATAGCAATAGATAGGGAAAAGGCATTTAATAAAATTCAACACTTTTTTCTTAAAACTCTAAAACAGAAGTAAGGATGTTTCTCCAGCATACAAAAGCATGTCAATTTCAAACCAACCCTAATAATTCCTATAGTGAACCACTAAATGCTTCACTTTAAAATCAGGAACAAGGCAAAAAAAAGCTATTCCCATTCATCTTGAATATTATCTGTGAGTTTTAACCAAAGCCATACTATGTAAAATAAATAAAAGGTATAACAATGAGAAAATTGTGAGTCACAATTTTCATTTTGTCAGAAGATGCAATGATACACCTGTGTTCGTTTCCCAGAGTTGTCATAACAAGTCACCACAAAGTTAGTGACTTACAACAACAAGAATTTATTCTCTCGCAGTTCTGGAGGCTAGAAATCCAAAATTAAGGTGTCAGCAGAGCCATGCACCCTCTGAAGACTGTAAGGAAGAATCCTTCCTTGCCTTTTCATAGCTTCTAGTGGCTTCTGGCAATCCCTGCCTACATCTTCACATGGCCTTCTTCTGTAATTAAAAAAAAAAAGAAGAAATGAAAATTAAAATGATGTAAATTTTTGCCTACTAAATTAACAAAGATTTTGGTGGTGGTGGTGCTGTTTGTCTTAATGATAATTGGCAGTTGGTTAAAGTCCTCTTGAAACTCTGTAAACCAAAACCAAATCTGTTGCCATCAAGTCAGCTCCAACTCATGGCGACCCCATAAGTAAAACTGCTCAATAGGGTTTTCTTGGCTATAATTTTTATGGAAGCAGATCACCAGAGCTTTCTTCTGTGGCACTGCTGAGTGGATTCAAACAGCCAACCTTTAAGTTAGTTGAGTGCAAACTGCTTGCGCCACCCAAGGAAATGTAAACTAGTACAATCTTTCTTCCGAACAATTGGCAGCATGTATCAAAAACGTTTTTAAAATGTGCATGCATACCTTTAAATTCAGCAATTCCTTGCCTGAGAATCAATCCCATTAAAAAAATCTGACATACAGGCGAATATTTATACACAGAGATAATATCACAGCATTAACAGTATTATTAAAAATCACCAACAGACATGACTAAAATCTGGAATTGGTTACATAATTCGTGGTACGTTTATAAGCTCAAACATTATGAAGCCGTTAAATATTACATTTACAAAGAGTTTTAATGACATGTAAGAATCATTATGGCATAAAGTTTGGTGGATAACAATATATAAGTATGTGTTCAGAGTGTGCTGTCAATTGCACAGAATATGTATATCCAATATACATCAAAAGAGATTTGCCAAACTGTTGACAATAATTTTCCCCAGGACATGAAAAAACTGGGTAATTTTTTATCTCTTATCTAAATTTTCCCTTTATGGGAAGGACAGCACACACTATAGAGAAAGTCAGCACAACTAGACTAAACCAAATCTAAAAAGTTTCCTGAATACAATCAAACACTTCGAGGGATACAGTAGCAGGAGCGGGGATCTGGGGACCATGCTTTCAGGGGACATCTAGGTCAACTGGCATAACAAAGTTTGTTAAGAAAATGTTTGCATCCTACTTTGTTGAGTGGCGTCTGGGGTCTTAAAAGCTAGCAAGTGGCCATCTAAGATGCGTCAATTGGTCCCAACCACCTGGATTAAAGGAGAATGAAGAACACCAAAGACACAAGGAAAGTATTAGCCCAAGAGACAGAAAGGGCCACATAAACCAGAGACTCCATCAGCCTGAGACCAGAAGAACTAGATGGTGCCTGGCTACCACCAATGACCGCCCTGATAGGAAATATAACAGAAGAGTCCCTGATGGAGCAGGAGAAAGGTGGAGTGCAGAACTCAAATTCTAGTAAAAAGACCAGACTTAATGGTCTGAGACTGGAGGAACCCCAGAAAGCACGGCCCCCAGACTCTCTGTCAACCCAGAACTAAAACAATTCCCAAGGCCAACTCTTCAGACAAAGTTTGGACTGGACTGTGGGACATACTATGATACTCATGAAGAGTATGCTTCTTAGCTCAAGTAGATACATGAGACTAAATGGGCAGCTTCTGTCCAGAGGTGAGATGAGAAGGCAGAGAGGGTCAGGAGCTGGTTGAATGGACATGGGAAATTGGGTGGAAAGGAGGAATGTCTGCCACAGTATCGGGAGAGCAATTAGGGCCACATAACAATGTATGTGTAAGTTTTTGTATGAGAGATTAACTTGAATTGTAAACTTAAACTACAAGATTAAAAAATAATTTGGCTTATTTTAGATGAAGACATTACTTTTATACTTATACATATAATTTTTATGTTCATAAAAAACAATTTTATATTCATAAAAATTAATTGATGTGAACCCTCTTGTTAATGCATACATCATCTTTCTGTTACCCCTAATTAATCTGGCATGTGGATTGGCATATATTTGTATAAATTCAAAGGTCTTGCCTTCATGTAGTTTTGTTTAAACATTACTGCATGAATCTTTAGAGAAGAGGAGTTCAGATCAAGATAATTCTTAGTTTGATATAAAAATGGGAGCTCTTACCAAGAGGAAATATCAGTAAATTTTGAGCCACTTGTATAAACTGGAGGAAAAATACTTGCTGAAGATCAAACCAATGAACTTAATAAATGAATCATTAAAACTCTCAGTGTATTTTTACAATATATCCTTGTGCTTCATAAGTTATCCAGGTGAACATAAAAGATGGTCACCTACAATATCTCAAATTTACCAGTCAAGTTATATCAGAATTATTTTCTCATGCTTCCTTAGCAATCAACAGAGTGGCAGCAATACGCCCTTCTTTGAAGAGATCATGCCTAATTACTCACGATTCTCTCCTAACTCTGACCTTAGAGTAGTGTCAAGCTTTCAGGCTTTCATTTTATTCCCTAATTATCTTATAAACCAGCCACTCAAGGTAACGTGGGTCTACGTGTAGACCTGGACAGAATCCTAAAGAAATGGACTGTTTGGAAAATGTTGAAAACTGCAAACACTGTGTAAGTGCTACATGTCTTCAGCTGGTACTGACTGCAGCTATGTGTTCCCACGGGCAGGAATCAGCAGGCAAAGTCAGTTAAAATACATGATCCTGGGTGGACTATTTCTAGGCTGTAATACTACGAACAAAGTCAAACCACTTTAAAAAGACATACATAAATCTAGGCTGTTTGGGTGTCTGCGAGAGTCACAGTACAGACTGCTGTCCCCTTCTCTCTGAAGAAATGCAATCACACCCACTCTTCATAGGAACCATTTTCAAATGAGTTCACTCCACCATTATAAGTCCTGACCTGCCTAATTACATGCCTGATCTTCGCTCTTCTGAATCATTAAGATTCCTCCTTTCATTATGTTCACTGTAATCTATTTTCCCAGCAGAGTGTTGAAGCTAATTCATGCTTCTATAAGTTAAAGCGTATCCTATCAACAATGGTAATAGAGAGTAAGAACGAACAAACCAGAAAAACTTGAAAGAATGGATTAAAGACAAGACCACAGAAAGGAGACAAAACTACCTGTGTACATTTCTCAATTACACCTGATTTTTCAAAAGAAGTATCATGAGAATCTGTGAAATATAACCAAAAAGGAAATATTGCCACACATTTTTTTGCACACCTGACAATTAGTATTCTGCTTTGTAACGTAAAATGTATTTTCTCCTAAACTGTCTCAAAGTCGTGAGAATTAAAAATTATACGTATGCCTAATATTTAGCAATGGCTGAATAAAAGCTGGTACCCCTTCCTCTGCCCAGCCTCTCCCAAACCGTCTCAGCTAATGCTGTGAAGCTCCGTCTTTACAGCTAAGAAAACAGAGGTACAGAGCAGCAGTGCCTAAAAGATCCAGGAATTACAGCCCAACACCTGAAACCCAAGTCTAGAGCTCAGAGCAATCAGCCCCAGCACCCTTTCTAGAGAATGAACCTTAGCTAGAATATGGCCCCGGCATTTGCAACTCCAGGTTAAGCGTTATAATTAGGTAGTTCCGCCTAAGTTTTTGATGTTTGCAAAAGAAAAATGTTCCTAATCACAAAGCAGCCTTTATTTCTATGACAGTCCCACCAAATAACTTCAGGCATTGTTTAGAAGACAGCCCAAAATGTTCCATAAGTCATAATTGCCACATTGAGAAGACCTCATGATTCAGTTCTCTGAATACGCCGTGTTCTCATCTTGAGGCCTTTCCACAAGTCATTTCCTTCACCTGTGCCACTTTCTGCTTCTCCCAGTTCTCTTCACCTGTCCCCACTGTTATAATCACTGTCACCATCCTGTTCGTTCTACTATTCATGAGTTCTCAGAAGCTGTTGACTTTTTTCTAAACCCTGCCACCCCCATCTAGAGGCAAACTTACATAGGACACAGGGAGAGTGTGTTCTTGCCTTTTCTTATTCCTTCTAGTCAGCAATGCCACGGGATAGAACAGACAAACCAATATGGATATTCAACTACCAGATGAATATTTGTGTGTGTGTGCATGTGTTTAAGAGAGCTTCTGGATATGTCTGACCTATTGCTTCTTCTGAATCTGAATACATCACACACACACGCATGTATATACACGACAAACCCTTTCATCTTTATCAAAATAGTTTCTGACTTAGTTGGCAGGTCACTGCTGCCTGGATTGCTACACTCAAATCTTGAGTTGGCCCAAAAATACAGAAATGGAACTCAGAAGCCTGTAACCATGGTACAAGAGGGTAGACTCTTGGGTGATCAGGTGTCTCCTACCAGAGTAACAGGTATTACAGGCGCCAAGCTCTGGCTGATCCCTCACTCTACACAGGCTGCCAGGATAACCACATTTTGATAATCCCACCAAGTGGAACAAGGGAAGAAACAGGAAGCTACATCTACTCATTTGTATTCTTGAGCTCACGTACATTGTTTTACTAATATTTTGCTAGTTCTGTAGTAAACTGAAAGAAAAGCAAAGTTACTCAAGTTAGTCATTCTTCTCCCTAATCTTAGAGGCAGGACCAGTCTTTGTGGTCTGATGTAGGCTGAACTTCTGGTCTAGCTGGACTTTTTGTCTATCATCACAGACCCCTTCCCAACCACACCCAAGACCTTCCTCCAAGACAGAACTAACTAGACCACAGGTAGCTCTACTTCAGACTATTTTTACTTAATTTGCTTTAGATTGGTCTCATTTTAATACACTTTCTATAATTTGAGAATCTAGCACATAGGGCAGCAGTGAGTGAGACATTTGACATTTGACTCATAGATTCCTACAATTGTTTCTTTTTCACCCCACTCTTGTAGTTAAAAAAAAAAAAAAAAGCAAATACTTCTGTTTGCTTCTAATATACAGCACACCTTAATTTACTAACTCCATTCCTTTTATTTCTACTGCTAAACTGGATGCCTTCTCCTCTTCCAATATAGTAAATTCCCTTTGTGAATTCTGACCAATAACTGCCCCTCCTCTGTGATTGTAAGGTTAGCCCATAGCAGGCATTGGTCATTTGCCTGTCTCTCTAGTAAGATAAGCTCCTTGAAGACAGGAATTGTATCTTTTTTATCATTATATCCTTGATAATACTTGACACATAGGTTCTCAATAAATAGTAAGGAAAGAAAGAAAGAATAAAGACTGGTGGGAAAAAAGCTTTGATAAAACTTAACAAAAGGATTCAGGGGAGCCTTCAGAAATACAGTATTTTAAAAATACGATACAGTATTTTAAATAATGCGTGTGTGTATATGTACACACACACGCATACAATTTTCCTCAGAGTAAAGTAACCTAAATTTTTAGTTCTGTTTCCATAATTTTCTAAAGTTAAAGAGAGATGAAACCTGAAAGATTAAAATGATAATGCCCATGGCAGTCAAGCCGATTCCGGCTCATAGTGACACTGTAAGACAGAGTAGAACTGCCCCATAAAGTTTCCAAGGCTGTAAATCTTTACTGAAGCAGACTGCCACATCTTTCTCCTGCAGAGCAGCTGGTGAGTTCAAATCACCGATCTTTCAGTTAGCAGCTGAGTAATTAACCACTGTGCCACCAGGGCTCCTTAAAATGATAATAGTTACCTTGAAGGCTAGGTTGGTTCAGAGGGTGTTAAGACGTGTTTAGCACATAACTACATATTGGTGAACAAATGAGGTTTGGAAGGTATTGGGTAGTTACAAATTACTTTGATTAGAGGAAAAAAGTGAAACGGCATTCAAGAGTCACCTGCTCAGCCTACCTGGGTAAAATGACCATCATGCTCCTCAACATCTGTGGGGTTTTGCAGCCTATCTCCCCAAAAGTACTCGCCTTGGCACGTTGTTTCATTTCCATCATTGATGAGTGTTTGTTTTTCAATCTGCTTTGTGGCTTTCACCTTATAAATATGTACTGTCTATATTTATTTTATTTTCATTTCCTAACAACTTAAATTGCTTATCAGAAAGGTTTTAACTGGACCAAAGCAAAAGCTAAAAAGTTTTCTGGACACATCCAAACACTTTGAGGGACAGAGTAGCTGGGGCTGGGGCCTGGGGACCATAGTTCCAGGGGACATCTAGGTCAATTGGCATAACAAAGTTTATTAAGAAAATGTTCTACATCCCACTTTGGTGAGTGGTATCTGGGGTCTTAAAAGCTTGTGAGCAGCCATCTAAGGTACATCAACTGGTCCCATCCCACTTGGAGCAAACGAGAATGAAGAAGACCAAAGACACAAGGAAAATATTAGCCCAAAGGACTAGAGGACAACATGAACCAGAGACTCCACCAGCCTGAGACCAGAATAACTAGATGGTGCCCAGCTACCACCAATGACTGCCCTGACAGGAAATACAACAGAACGTCTCAGAGAGAGCAGGAAAAAATGTAGAACAGAACTCAAATTCATGTAAAAAAACCAAACTCAATGGTCTGACAGAGACTGGAGGAACCCCCAAAACTAAGGCCCCTGGATGTACTGTTAACCCACAACTGAAACCATTCCCAAAGCCCACTCTTCAGACAAAAATTCGACAGGACTATAAAACAAAAAATAATACACATGAGGAATGTGTTCCTTAGTTCAGTCAGATATACGAGACCAAATGGGCAGCTCCTGTCCAGAAGCAGGATAAGAAGGCAGGAAGGGACAGGAACTGGTAGAATGGACACAAGAAACCCTGAGGGGAAAAGGGGAGTATGCTGTCATATTGTGGGGACTTCACCTAATGTCACAAAACAATACGTGTATAAATTTTTGTATGAGAAATTAACTTGAAGTGCAAACTTTCACCTAAAGCACAATTAAAAAAAAAAAAAAGTTTTGTCTTTGCAATTACTGTAAGAATAGAACTGAGAGAGAAAACGTTCTACCTCTATTCTATACAAAGGAAGTAGAAGTTCTTTAATAAAATAAAATCATGTTCATTAATCAAGGATAATCAGACACAGACTAGATATTAGATGAATATTTGAATTTTTGTTAATTTTGTTGGTTGTGATAATGGTATTTTGCTTTTTTTTTAAGTTTTTGTATTTTAGACATCGAAACTGAAGTATTTACTTAAAAAAAGTATACGGATCTTTGGATTTGCTTTCAAATGCTCAATTAAAAAAAAAAGAGTGCTGGGTGGAGGGATGGGGGCTGGAGGTATAGGTAAAGCAAAAACCAACAGAATATTGATAATAATTGAAGCTGAGTGATGGGTACATAGGGGTTCATTATACCATCCTCTCTACTCTGTATATTTGAAATTTTCCATAATCGAAAAAAAGATATTTAAATCACAGTTATTAGCTACAATTTAATGAAACTTGTGCTTGATAGCCATGAACCTTGGAATGAATGCACCGCTGTTCAGTCCACAACACCCATGGTCTGAAATTACAGAACCATAAGATGTGTCACTTCTTTAAAAGAAAATGTAGCTGACTCACTCTCATGCTCATGCTGTTTTCTTATGTAAGATTCTTCATCCTCTGAAGCTCATCACACTTTGTACGAACCTCTGTTAAAGAACTTTTCTCTTTACATCGTGGCTAGTTTATGTACCTGAATCTCCTTAATGGCAAGGTCCAGTTCTTATTTACAGGCTCAGTGCTTAAAACTACCCACATTCAAATCCTACCCCCCTCATCCCTTAATGGCCACATGACCTGAACAACCTGGACAAGGTACTTAACCTCTCCAGGCCTTACTTTCCTCACCTATATAATGGAAGTATTAATAGGACCTACTCCTGTTGTAGTGAGGGTTAAAGGAATCTCACACATAATAAGTAGATACAAAAGTTACTGAATCAGGCAATTTTTATGAATTAAGTACATTTCCTCATGAAAATGCCACACTAAAAATCCGTGGGATTGTAATCTAGGCTGTCTTATTCCCTACCCCATATTTGAACCACCCAACAGGGCTGGACTCTAGGAAACCTCACAATAGTGAAAGCAGAGCTCTTCAGAAGGAAGTACAGGCAGAGTCATCAAAACCCAATGCAACTTTGCTCTTTACGGGTCAATGAGACATTCTGTAGATTTGATGGATTTGATGCCTTAATTTCCCTAAAATTTTTCCACTAAAGAAGGGACAGTATTGGGATATGTGCACTGTCAAGCACCTGGAGATGGATTTGAAGAACACCCTGGCCCTTAGCTGTTATTGTGCCATGCTATCAATTTGCCAAGACAACCTATTTCCTGTTCTATTTTTCTATCCACCTAGCGCCCCTGCCACTAACACAATACCACTGACCTTCCATCTTCTATAGGCTTGATTATCAGCATTCTCATCCAGGTATTAGAATAGGCCTTGAGGATTAATGAAGTCTTTACGAAAGTCACTTTGCCACATCCTCAGATATAACAGTGTCTAGGTAGCAGTTAAGGATGAGTTTAAACATAAATTACAATATTCAAGAGTTACGGACATTTCACATGTTTAACAATGCTGTAGTGATAGGATAATAACCATGTGCCTACAAGGAAGACCAGTTACTACAACTATTATTCAAATTTATACACCAAACACTAAGGCCAAAGATGAAGAAATTGAAGATTTTTACCAACTTCTGTAGTCTGACATTGATCAAACATGCAATCAAGATGTATTGATAATTACTGGTAATCAGAATGCAAAAGTTGGAAACAAAGAAGAAGAACCAGGACACCACAAATAAAGAAAATTACAGACCAATATCCCTCATGAACATAGACATAAAAATCCTCAACCAAATTATAGCCAATAGAATTCAACAACATATCAAAAAAAAATACTTCATCATGATCAAGTGGGATTCATACCAGGTATGCAGGGATGGTTTAAGATTAGAAAAACAATCAATGTAATCCATCACATAAAAAAAAAAAAAAAAGAGAACCACATAATCTTATCAATTGATGCAGAAAAGGCATTTGACAAAGTCCAACATCCATTCATGATAAAAACTCTCAGAAAAATAGGACTAGAAGGGAAATTCCTCAATATAATTAAGGGCATTTATACAAAGCCAACAGCCAACATCATCCTAAATGGAGAGAGTCTGAAAGCATTCCCCTTGAGAACGGGAACCAGGCAAGGATGCCCTTTATCACCACTCTTATTCAACATTGTGCTGGAAGTCCTAGGCAGAGCAATTAAGTTGGAAAAAGAAAAAAAAGGGCATCCAAATTGGTAAGGAAGAAGTAAAAGTATCTCTATTTGCAGATGATATGATCTTATACACAGAAAACCCCAAAAAATCCACAAGAAAACTACTGGAACTAATAGAAGATTTCAGCAAAGTTTCAGGATACGAGATAAACATACAAAATATAAAATCTAAAATGATAAAGATCATGGAAGAAAAACAGGGACAACACTAGGAGCCCTAATACATGGCATAAACACAATACAAAACATTACTAACAATGCACAAACACCAGAAGAGAAACTTGATAACTCCTAAAAATCAAACACTTACGCTCATCAAAAGACTTCACCAAAAGAGTAAAAAGACTACCTACAGACTGGGAAAAAATTTTTGGCTATGACAAATCCGATCAGCATCTAATCTCTAAAATCTACAAGATACTGCAAAACCTCAACAACAAAAAGACAAATAACCCAACTAAAAAATGGGAAAGGGTACGAACAGGTCCTTCACCAAAGAAGACTTTCAGGCGGCTAACAGACACATGAGGAAATGCCCACGATCATTAGCCGTTAGAGAAATGCAAATCAAAACTACAATGAGATACTCTCATCCCAACAAGGCTAGCATTAATCCAAAAAACACAAAATAGTAAATGTTGGAGAAGAGGTAGAGAGACTGGAACACTTATACACTGCTGGTAGGAATGTAAAATGTTACAACCACTTTGGAAATCGATTTGGCACTTCCTTAAAAAGCTAGAAATAGAACTACCATATGATCCAGCAATCCCACTCCTTGGACTATATCCTAGAGAAATAAGAGCCGTCACACAAATAGATACATGCACACCCATGTTCATTGCAGCACTGTTCACAATAGCAAAAAGATGGAAACAACTTAGGTGCCCATCAGTGGATGAATGGATAAACAAATTATGGTATATTCACACAATGGAATACTACACAATGATAAAGAACAACGATGAATCTGAGAAACATCCCATAACATGGATGCATCTGGAAGGCGTTATGCTGAGTGAAATTAGTCAGTTGCAAAAGGACAAATATTGTATGAGACCACCATCATAAGCACTCAAGAAAAGTGTTAAACACAGAAGAAAACATTCTTTGATGGTTACAAGGGTGGGGAGGGAGGGAGAGTGGTATTGACCAACTAGATAGTAGATAAGAATTGTCTTAGGTGACAACACACACTACAGGGGAAGTCAGCAGAACCGGACTAAACCAAAGCTAAAAAGACTCCTGAACACAACCAAACACTTTGAGGGACAGAGTAGGAGGGGTGAGGTCTGGGGACCATGTTTTCAGGGGACATCTAGGTCAATTGGCATAACAAAGTTTACTAAGAAAATTTCTGCATCCCATTTTGGTGAGTGGCATCTAGGGTCTTAAAAATTAGTGAGTGGCCATCTAAGATGTATCAATTGGTCCCAACCCACCTGGAGCAAAAGAGAATAAAGAACACCAAAGACACAAGGAAAATATTAGCCCAAGAGACAGAAAGGCCCACATAAACCAGAGACTTCATCAGCCTGAGAGCAGAAGAACTAGATGGTGCCTGGCTACCACTAATGACTGCCCTGACAGGAAATACAACAGAGTCCCTGATGGAGCAGGAGAAAAGTGGAGTGCAGAACTCAAATTCTAGTAAAAAGATCAGACTTAACGGTCTAACTGAGACTGGAGGGACCCCAGAAGACATGGCCCCTGGACTCTCTGTTAGCCCAGAACTGAAACCATACCCGAAACTGACTCTTCAGACATAGACTGGACTATAAGACATAAAATGATGCTCATGAAGAGAGTGCTTCTTAGCTCAAGTAGATACATGAGACCAGTTCCTGTCCAGAGGCAAGACGAGAAGGTAAAAAGGGACAGGAGCTGGTTGAATGGACACAAGAAATCCAGGGTGGAAAGGAGAAGTGTGATGTCACATGATAGGGTGAGCAACTGGGGTCACATAACAATGTGTGTATAAAGTTTTGTATGAGAAACCAACTTGAACGGTAAACTTTCACTTAAACCACAATTTAAAAAAAAGAAATAAAATTAAATCTTCATTGTCTGCTATTATAATCAATAGAATATTTGGCAAATGAAAACATACAGGCTTAGTTGAGTTACTGGTCAGAACTTTCAAGGCATGTGCTGGGTGAGAACAGCCTTACTGAGTCTCTGTCTAGGACTATGTTCTCTAAACCCTGCTATTTCCAGTAAAAGAAAAGCAGGCATTCTTGCCTCTTCAGCTTCACTCTTAAACGCAACAACATATGAGTTCTTTGAAACACTGAACCTTGATTTGAGGAAGACTCTTTCCTACACATGCTTGGTTTTATTTGTATGAGTCATTGTAGGATGTCCCTCTAGATGCTGATCCCTCATTCTGTTGATTCCCTGAATCGCTGAATGGAAAATAAGGGAAAGAGGAGTTCCCAAAATCGAGCTTCTTTCCACCTACATGCCTCTTATAATACAGTCATTCACTTCACACACTTAAACTACCTTCTCAACCCAACATCAGCCTTGTCAGCAACATTCCCTGGTGATTCATATAAACACTCGCTAGAGGGCCTTGCTTCTCTGGCAGCACTCTCTGGGCTACACCCCTATATCCTCACTTTGTCATCCTTTTGCTAACATGATCATTTTTCTCTTTTTCCTGGTGTACTGACCTTCAGCTTTATATTCATCTTTCCCAGAAAATACATCATTGCCCAGAAAGTCTTCTGCTGTGATGATCACAGCTAGTCAGTCCCCTTGATGGCACAACTCTGCAAAATAGTTGTAACTGGAAGGGAAAAGTCCTTAGTCAACTCTTTCAGGCCCTTGGTGGCCAGGGCCTCTCTTGATTTTTAAGGTTTTAATAATGAAGGCCAAAGAGTAAGGGACTTACCCAGGGTGACACAGTTATTCGCACTAGAGTGAAGAACAGAACCTTGTCTCTGGCCATCAGCCTTCTTCCAGAGAGTATGTATCTTCCCCATCAGCTTAGATTCTCCCCAGGGTCGGATTATTACCCAATAAGCAAGGTACACATGGGCTTACTTGTGTCTACTTACTAATCTGTAGTGCACCATTTCACATGGGTTTAACCGCATCTTTGCTTACTGTAAGCCCGTGCATACTTTGCTTACTGGTTAATCCGTCCCTGATCCTCCCCAATTGCAGTCTCAAGAACAGCATATAAATTACAATACTGGCCAGCTATAACCATCTTCGTAGTCTTTCTGAATTATAATAAAAAGGTATGAGAATGCATTGGACATCACAATCATAACCCCAGAGAGTGATGACTTTATAGGTGCAGCATTCCGTTTGGAAAATGGACTTTGAAGATACACTTGCATAGGACTTTATTTAAGTAAAGGATCAATTGTTCACATAACAGAACAGAAATAATGCAAAAAGAGTAAAAACATGCCCAAACTGTATCTTTGGCACCCTCCCTCAACCAAGCAATAGGTTTCTCATTGTTGACCCTTTAGATGTCGTGTCTATTTGGGCATCTACTCTGCCTGGATTCTTTCATTATCCATTCTTTGCAGTAAAATTGTATGACACTGACTTGGAATGCATCCTTTCCCCATGCAGTTGAATTGGCTGTAATCCCTTTTGAGCAAACGTGTATAAACACACACATATACAGAATCCAGACTAGTTTCCAGACATAATCTCTTTTGATTCTCACAACAGCTCCGTGAGGTAGGCAGGCCAAGTCATCCTAGCCCCATTGTATACATCAGCAGTTCTCAAACTTGCTTAAATTTTGGAGCAATCAGAAGTCACAGTGCCCTTTGAAGAACACTGTGAAATAGTTAGATTTTAAATCAGATAGTAATTTATTATAGATTCTGGAGTAGGTAATGTCTGACTACAGGCTGGGCAGATGACATGTGGGTTATTGTGGGTGAAGGGGGTAGGGTAGAGTGATTAGAACCTGGGGCCGGATCAGTTAGAGGTACAAAGTATAATCTGAAGTCAAATGCGGAGACTTGTCTGAAGAGGTTATTTGAAGATTATTTAAGAATGAAATTCAAGAAGCAAATAAGGACCCTAGAATAAATAAAGCAAGTGACTCAGAGTAACAGATGTGAAAACGCAGAGAAAGGAGCAAGAAGGCCCAGTTCTTGGACCGTGAATGAGCCAGGAATGCTGGTTCCTGCTGATTTACTGATGGTCAAGTACGGCTGGGTACTAGTCAATGTTAAAAGTACAGGGTCAACAGGTACCCACAGGTAGTTTATAGGGGCTAAAGAATAAAGAAAAACTTGTGGAAGAGAACTAAAATTCTCTTCAGTTCATTGGCTTCATCTGAAATCAAAAGACCAACATACAAAATGGCAACACAAAGATAAATGATATGTGGTCCCTGTTCTCAAAAATTACTTTTAACTGGATGAGGAAGTATCTTTTATTAAAGGAAGTATCTTTAGATGCTAGGCTTTTATTATCAGAAGGTTTTCAAAACAATATCCCACTAGAAGCTAGCCTATGATGTACTCAGAATTTTGAATGCGTTTTTTTAAACAGGAAACAGAAGGACCATGTTTTTGAAAGTGTGGCCTGTGGACCATGACATAGCCAGTATGATCTCAACTATATGTAAAACACAGATAAAAATACTGGAAGAAAATGCTTAAATTATTGCTTCTTTGTAATTAGCAAATTTTTACACTGCTTAGTTATTTACTAATCAGAAAAAATAAGTGAGTTATTAATAAGCTGTTTTTTTGTTAGAAACTGTTTTCTAAGCAAATTTAAGTAGTCTACTTACACTCCTAATTTAGTAAATACCTGTCCACATCCAGGAAAGGCTAGAAGACACCACACTGACCTGCTAACAGGAGTTTTTCTCTGTTTGGATTATGAGTGACCTTTTTTTTCTTTGTTTGTACTTTTCCATATTTTACAATTTTTTTTTTCAGGAATATGGGTTGCTCTTTTAATTGAAATGATATATTACATTTTATTTTCAAAATGTATTTCATAGAATGACTGAAGAAAAAGTAAATGAACATTTTAAAATTGGTTTTATCCTAAGATAACCCACATTTCCTGCTATTGTTGTTTCCTGTAAGATGGCACAACTCCGCCAAGCCACATTATTATGACACAAAATAGTCACAGAACCGGTTGTGTGCAATTGCCTGTGCAACCCAAACTTTTCCCCAATGTTTTGTAGCTTTCAATGATCTTTCACTAATTAGAACAGCTACGCTGCATGCATATTCATTAATCAGTCAACTTTATGTCACATAGGTTATAAAATAAGAAATAGCCTTCCCAACATGAGTCTCCTACCCTTTTTTACCTAACAAGTAATCTTTTCTCTTCCTTTGATTACCTAAAGCTAGGAATATTGGGTCTATCTCGTGCTTCCAATTTCTAATCACACAACTGATTTTAACCGTTTGATTTGTGACTTCTACGTCAAGTACCCATCACAGTTATTTCCAAACTTTGGAAGTATGAAGCTATATATTCTAGCTTCAAACACTTTCATAGCCATTCCCACATACACACACTGATTTTTATTTGTTAATTTTATCAAGTGATTGAAGTAATGCTTTTTAAATACTTGATATTTATTAATAACTACAGCATACATATATAACCAAACCAGACCCATTACTGTGGAGTCAATTCAGACCCATAACGACCCTACAGGACAGAGTAGAACTGCCCCATAGGGTTTCCAAGGAGCAGCTGGTGGATTCAAACTGCCAACTTTTGGTTAGCAGCTGTAACTCTTAACCACTGGGCCACCAGGGCTCCTATACACACACACACACACACACACACACACACAAATAGTTCATACATATGTGACAAATTATAAGCTCTGTATACAAGCAATACGCATTTGTGAGCCCCCTTTTAATAATGCCATCCCACTTCCCCATCCCTTCCTAACAGTAGTTGCTCACTGTAGCAGTTTTCCTAAATTAATCACAGTGACTTTATTCTTGCTGAACTATTAGAACTGTAAAGAACTTTTCAAATCAATCTGTCTCTCATTTTACAGATAAGAAAATTGAAACTAGTAAAAATATGCTGAGTTTGGGTGTCACCCTGTAATCAACCAAAAATTTGATACCAAAATACTAAAGTCAGTGTTAGTTAGCTTATACCCTGGTGAGAGGGGCCAGACCATTCTTCCATGGGAGTTGGGTTGGGGAGGAATGGTGCAGAGACCACCTGTAAGTCAGAACCCATGAATAATCACAATTGGACTCCTCACCCAAGGGTTGATGGGCAAAAAAACTGAAGAAGAATTGATGCATTCAAATTGTTGTGTTGGCTAAGAATACTGAATATCCCATGGACTGCCAGAAGAATGAACAAATCAATCTTGGAGGCAGTACAGTCGGAAAGCTTTTTAGAAGCAAAAACAGCAAGACTTCATCTAGCTTACTTTGGACACGTCGTCAGAAACAACCAATCACTAGAAAAGGACATCCTGTTTGGTAAAGTAGCGGGTCAGCGAAAATGAGGGAACCCCTTGTTTTGGATTGAATTGTGTCCCTAAAAATGTGTGTCAACTTGGCTAGGCCATGATTCCCAGTATTGTGTGATCATCCACCATTTTGTCACCTAATGTGATTTTCCTATGTGTTGTAAATCCTACCTCTATGATGTTAATGAGGCAGGATTAGAAGCAGTTATGTTAATGATGCAGGACTCAATCTACAAGATTAGGTTTTGTCTTAAATCAATTTCTTTTGAGATATAAAAAAGAGAAGCCAGCAGAGAGACAGGGGGACATTATGCCACCAAGAAACAAGAGCTAGGAGAATATAGCATCCTTTGGACCCGGGATCCCTGTGCTGATAAGCTCTTCAACCGGGGAAGATTGATGAAAAGGACCTTCCTCCAGAGCTGACAGACAGAGAAAGCCTTCCCCTGGAGCTGGCACCTTGAATTTGGACTTCTAACCTACTAGACTGTGAGAGAATAAACTTCTGTTTGTTAAAGCCATCTGCTTGTGGTATTTCTGTTATAGCAGCACTAGATGACTAAGACACCCTCCATGAGATGGATTGACATGATGGCTGCAACAATCACTCAGACATACCAGAGACTGTGCGAATGGTGCAGGACTGAGTAATGTTTCATTCTGTTATACGTAAATCTCCGTGAGGAGGAGCCTACTCCACGGCAACTAACAACAACAAGCCTCCTTGTAGAAATGAAAAAATGTGACATGGAAAGCCAATAAAGACCCCAGCATTCTCTGATATAGAGAAAACAAAGGGATCTTTCAGTAGGAAAGAGGTTAATGGCCGTCAATAATGAAGCTGAGATTTTAGTAAATTCTCTTCCATGGTATTCTTTCTTAGTGCTCCCTTGTGCCTCAGTTTGTCCAAGGGCACACTGAGGTCTTTTTCTGTCTTTATGGAAGTGTTTGCTGGTTCAAGCCCATCATTTTCTAAACAGACTCACAGGTAATAGCTCCCTCATAGCAAATGCCTTTCTAAGTTGGAGCAGGAATTTCTCTGGCCTCAGTCTCTTTGTTCCAGGTCTTTCCAAGCCTGAAGGAAAATCCAAGGACTTTTAAAATCAGAAGCTAAGACATTTTCAAATAATGACACGTTTCTCCTCACTATTATCACAGTTTCTACATATCTCACTGCGCCGCACCACAGACATAGCCGACGAAAACCAGAGGCCTAAGTTTGCTCTATGCTGGAAAATAATTGTCATAATACTAAATAACTCACTTTTAGGGAAGACTTGCTGCTGGCACTGTATTTTACACATATATTTCATTCATTTTCTTCAATGCACATTGTAGGAGTTGAGTGAAGAGTGACAATGGTTCTTTCTATCTGGGTCTTCCTTTGAGTCCTTGGCCATTTGCCTTTCTTTTCCTCCATACTGTCCACCACTGTGACTCATGCCCCATAACCTGGACCAGCATCAAGTGCCTCTCAACTAACTGATGTCCTTCCTTGTCCTGTCCCTGGGATTAGCCACTGGACCCAGGGACATAGCAGAGTTCTGCTTCCTAATAGTAAAAGGACTATTGAAGCTTAAAAATTCCATTGAACAGTCCCTCATTTCAATGCTGAGACTCAAAGTAAATATGCCAGTTTAGAATACTTTTTTTGTCTGGTAGATAACTCACTTCTGAATGCTGTAGTTGACCATCTGGTTTCTAGGAAGAGCAGTTGTTGCATTTATCATCAGCATCACAAGGCTGATGTTTAGCTGGTACACACAAGAATGGCCGTATCAGTTGTTTAATTACTGAAATACTCAGGGGCAGATTAACGAGTAAGCAAGGTACACACAGGCTTACAGTAAGCCAGGTACACAGGGGCTTAACTGTGTTTACTTATCAATCTTTGATGTGGTGAAAAACAGGTGAAATTGTGCACTGCAGATTAGTAAGTAAGCACAAGTAAGCCTGTGCGTACCTTGCTTATTGGGTAACCCATCCCTGCCCCCTAGCCCTACCCCTCTGTCCCACCTCATTGAGGCTAATCCAATCCCCCCTAAGACTCCCTGGATCTCCCCAAAATCCAGCAACTAAAATGGCTAATACCTGGCAAAGCACCCAGCTGAGTAGATGTACAACTGTTGTCCATTCTAATTGATCAGTGTCTGAGCCACTCAAATTTTTAAGTGTACTGAATGGTATCCCTGCATCATTATGGTGTTAAAGATATGATGTACCTGACCAGCATAAACCAATCCAGCCTTTAAAGAAAACTCAGACTTGAGCAAGCAGCAGAATAACCTGGAGGGCTTGTAAAAAACATTGCTGGGTCCCGCCTTCAGAGATTTCTGATTCAGTTGGTCTGCGTTGGGGCCTGAGAATTTGCATTTCTCACAATTATCCAGTGATGCTGATGCTGCTGGTCCATTGTTCTATAGCTTCCTGTTAGAAAGGTATTTCTAGAGCAGTGCTTCTCAAACTTTAACGGGCATAAGGATCACCAGGGAATTCTGTCATACAGATTCTGATTCAGTCACTGTGGGTGGATCCTGAAATTCTGCAATTCTATCACAGTCCCAGGTGATGGCAATGTCTCTGGTCTACATACCATCTTGAAGAGCAAAGTCTTAGAGCACTAAGTCTCTGAGGTGATGCAAACAGTTAACGAGCTCAGCTGCTAACTGAAAGGTTGGAGGTTCAAATTCACCCACAGGCACCTCAGAAGAAAGAGCTGGTAATCTACTTCTGAAAAAATCAGTCATTGAAAACCTTATGGAGCGCAGTTCTACCAGAGTCATCATGAGTAAGAATTGACTCAGGCAACTGGTTACTGATTTCAGAGCACTAAAGAGAATTCACTCTTCTCCACGTAAAGAATGCCCGACCTTTAAATCCTTTATCCTCTCTGTATACAATTCCTTTCTTGTCTTCCTTCTTTAATTTACTTTTTTTTTTTCACTTTCCCTTCTTTTTGGTTTTCCTCTCTCCCTTCTTTTTTCTCACCAACTTTCTTTTCTTCCTTCTTTCCTCTCTTTTCTTCTTTTCCTTCCCACTCTGTTTTTCTCTGGGTTTGAATCATTTTCAACTTTTAAAATTCTCAACCCACTCTCAGGATTCCACTCTCCACTGCTGGTTAAAGTAAAAAAACAAAAACAAAAACAAAAACACACAACCCTGACTTTTCAAAAAGGAACTCTACCCAGACTGTCTTACAGCTTCATGATTTCAACAATGAGGTCAGAAGTGAGTCTAGGAAAATACATGTGAGTTCAAGTCAGGAGACAAAAATGATAGTCATGTGCAAAGGGAAAGCCCAGATTGCTCTTATCTAGAACATACTTTAACGGAAGTTTTTTTCCAGGACTAGAAATTTGTCCTGCTTACCGACTAAGTACTCTCTCCTCAAAACATAAAAAACATGTCAGTGTTTGTGATCTTGGCCATTTTCTGGATTTTATTGTTGTTAGGTACCATCGAGTCAGTTCCAACTCATAGTGACCCTATATACAACAGAACAAAACAGTGCCCAGTCCTGCACCATCCTCACAATCATTGTTATGCTTGAGCCAACTGTTGCTGCCACTGTGTCAATCCATCTCATTGAAAGTCTTCCTCTTTTTCGCCGACCCTCTACTTTACCAAGCATGATGTCCTTCTCCAGGGACTGGTCCCTGCTGATAACATGTCCAGACAAAGTACAAAAGATGAAGTCTCACCATCCTGGCTTCTAAGGAGCATTCCAGCTGTACTTCTTCCAAGACAGCTTCGTTCATTCTTCTGGCAGTCCATGATATATTCAGTATTCTTCACCAATACCATGATTCAAAGGCATCAGTTCTTCTCCAGTCTTCCGTATTCATTGTCCAGCTTTTGCATACATATGAGTAATTGAAAATACCATGGTGTGGGTCAGGCACACCTTCATCCTCAAGGTGACATCTTTGCTTTTTAATACTTTAAAGAGCTCTTTTGCAGTGGATTTGCCCAATGCAATATGTCATTTGATTTCTTGACTGCTGCTTCCATGGACATTGATTGCGGATCCAAGTAAAATGAAATCCTTGACAACTTCAATATTTTCTCCATTTATAATGATGTTGTTCATTGGTCCAGTTGTGAGAATTTTTGTTTTCCTTCTGTTAAGGTGTAATCCATTCTAAACGAATAATTTATTTTAGAAGGATCAGCACAAAATTGGCTCCTATGTGGCAGAGGTTAAAGATGTCCCAATTGTCCAACTTTTCCAAACTGCTGCACCATTCCATCATCTCTAATATCAACTACTCTTCCTCCCTTCAGTACTCTCACTCCCTCCCATCTTTGGGTTCCATAATTCACTGCAACATCTCATGGAACTCATGATCCATGAAGGAAATAGCTCACATGGTTGTGGAGACTGGCAAATCCCAAATCCATGGGTCAGGCATCAGGGTGGAGGCTTCTTCTGAGTTATGTAGTTGCAGGGGCTGATGAACCCAAATTGGCAGGTGAGACGACAGGTTGCTGGCTCACAAGGCTGCAGAAGCTGGCAAATCAAGTCAGACAATAGGCTGCTGGCTCAAGTTCCAAGAACCAGAGGTCAGATGATGACAGGCCGGGTATCGGATCCAGAGCAAGAGAGAGAACTTTGCTAGAGCATTCATATATATATTGGATGCAGACCATACCCTCAAGGAAATTCCCCTTACTTTAGCAAGGCAATGCAAGGATGTGACTTGAATAAAGGTGGGAAGGGTGGTGACTGGGGTAAAGGTGGTGACTTGAGTCACATCCTCTAGTAAGGTGGTGACTCAAGATATATCCCACCCTAATCCTGCCTTATTAACATAATGGACAACTCATTCCCAAATGAGGTATAAAGGCTAGAATTTACAACCTATCACAAAATGTAGGATAATTACATCAGATCACAAAATGAGGGACAATTATACCAGACCACAAAACGGAGGATGATTATATTATTACATCACTGCCAAATTACATCATTTCATAACTGCCAAAGCACTAAAAATCGTGGCTCAGCCAAGCTGACACGTAACGTTAACCATCACAGGTTCAATATGCTTTATTTGCATTAGCAGCAAGCTGTCCAATCCCCTTGGTGTGCCACAAGCACCCCATTCGCACAGTTCCGCCCAATTACTGTGTGGGAGTCACAAAGACCATGGCTAGAGGGTGACAGTAAGTAATTTGCTGTAGCACTGCCCATAATGAAGGCCATAGCCTTTGATCTTCATCAGTAAATGCTTCAAGTCCTTTTCACTTTCAGCAAGCAAGGCTGAGCCATCTGCACATTACAGGTTATTAACGAGTCTTCCTCCAATTCTGATGTTGTGTTCTTCTTCATATATTCCAGTTTGTCAGATTATTTGCTCAGCATACAGATTGAATAAGTATGGTGAAAGGATACAACTCTGATGCACAGCTTTCCTGATTTTCAACCATGCAGTATTCCCTTGTTCTGTTGAAACAACTGCCTCTTAGTCTATATACAGGCTTTGCATGAACACAGTTAAGTGTTCCGGAATTTCCATTCTTTGCAATGTTATCCATAATTTGTTATGATCCATAAAATCCAATGTCTTTACGTAGTCAATAAAACACAGGTAAACATCTAGTCCTGATGGCACAGTGGTAAAGAGCTCAGCTGCTAAGCAAAAGGTCAGGAGTTAGAATCCACCATCCACTCCTTGGAAACCCTATGGGGCAGTTCTACTCTGTCCTGTAGGGTCGCTATGAGTCAGAATCAACTCAGTGGCAACTGGTTTGATTTTGGTTTTAAACATCTTTCTGGTATTCTCTGCTTTCAGCCAAGACTCATCTGACATCAGTAATAATCTCCCTGGTTCCATGTCCTCTTCTAAATCTGGCATGAATTTCTGGCAGTTCCCTGTCAATGTACTGCTGCAACCATTTTTGAATTAACTTCAGCATAATTTTACTTGTAGGTGATATTAATGATATTAATATATTTGTTGTAAATCCTAACTTCTAAGCCTGTGGTTATAACCCATTTGGGAATGGATTGTGTTTGTTATATTAATGAGGCAGGATTAGTGTAGGGTGTATCTGACTCAATCTCTTTTGAGATATAAAGAAATTAAACAAGTAAGCTAGAAACAGAGATGGGAGAAGATTGATGCCAAGCCATATGAAGATGTCCAAGGAACCAGGCAACAAGCTGAACAGACAAGGACCTTCCTCCAGAGCTGACAGAGAGAGAAAGCCTTCCCCTAGAACTAGCGCCCTGAGTTCGGACATCTAACCTCCTAAACTGTGAGAAAATAAATTTCTGTTTGTTAAAACCACCCACTTGTGGTATTTCTGTTATAGCAGCACTAGATAACTAAGACAGAATTTCGTATCGGGATTGGGCTGCTGCCCTAACAGATACCTAAAATGTGGAAGAGGTTTGGGAACTGGGTAATGAGTACAGGCTGTAAGAGTTTTAAGGTGCCTAATAGTAAAAGCCTAGATTTCCATAAAGAGACTGTTGGTAGAATTATGGGCATCAAAGGCAATTCTGGTGATGGCTCAGAAGGATGTGAGGAGAGTTATAGAGAAAGTCTATTATCTTAGAGAATACATATGATGCCAGCAGCAGAATGTTGCTAGAAATGTGGATGTTTAATGTGCTTCTAGTGAAGCTTTAAAAGAAAATGATGAACATGTGACTGGACAATGGAAGAAGGGCACTGCTTTTTATATGGTGGCAAAGAACTTGTCTGAATTATGTTCAAATATTTTGTAAAGGTAGAACTTGTAAGTGATGAACTTTGATGTCTGGCAGATGAGATTTCTAAGCACGATCTTAAAGGGGCCATGAGGTTTCTCCTTTCTGCTTATAGTAAAATGCAAGTGGAAAGAAATGGACTTAAAAACAAACTGCGCAAAATGAAAACAGAATGTAAAGATTTGGAAAATTCTGTCATACAAACTAAGGACACGTGTCCTAGAATGTTCACCAAGGACACGGCTACAGAATCTTTTATTAAAGGGAGTAAGCTTGTGACTGATGGATCTAACCAACTACCAAAGCATAAAACCCATCTGCTTAGACTAAAGGGGACAGAGAATGAAGGAAAGGAAAGAAAGCTGTCTGCCTCTTGGAATTCTACAGACAGGAAACTGGTCAAAGGAGCTACATATGTTGTCCTCCAAGAAAAGAAAAGGATCATCCCTGGAGAAGCTCAAAGGTCAGCAGAACTACTGGAAGGAACATGGGAAGCAGGGCTTGCTCAGTTTCAAAGGGTGGGGCCATGGTTTCCTGGATCTCAAAGGGTGGGGCCATAGCCTCCTAGGTTTCAAAGAGAAGAATCTTCGCCAACTCAGTTCCTGAGTGTGGAGCTGCCATTAAGGTGTGACAGGGTGATGGGGCTGCCACCCAAAGCTGAGAGGGTGGGGCTGCGATATCCAAGAGGCAAAAGAATGGGGTCTGCTGGGACCAAGGGAGTGGGGTTGCCACTCAGATGGACTAGGAGAATGGGGCTTCCTAAAGCTGAGGGAGCAGAGTTGTCATCCTAGTGGTCCTGGAAGGTGGAGATGAAGCCCAGGGCCGAGGACCTCCACCCAAAATCTAGAGAGTATGGCCAATGCCCAGAGTCTGGAGGGTAAGACCATTGCCCAGATGGTCTCAGAGAAGAGGGGATTGTTTCATACCTTGAGAGCTAACGTAATTTGTTCTCCTAGGTTTTGGACTTGCTTAGTGCTTGTTATCACTTCTTTCCCTCCAATTTCTCCCATTTATAATGGAAATGCATACCTTGTGCCTCTTCCACGATTGTATTTTAGAAACAGATAACTTGTATTCTAGATTTCACAGGTTCACAGATGAAGAGGAATTTTGCCCCAGGATGGAATACACCTAAAATCTCACCCATATTTGATTTAGATGATTCAGAAGGTGAGATTTTGGACTTAGAGTTGATTTATGACTTTTGGGATGATGTGATGGGGTGAATGTGTTTTATATGTGGCAAGGACATGAATTTTGGGGTCCCAAAGGGTGGAATGTTGTTGATTGAGTTGTGTCTTAAGCTGCATTCTCTAGAGAAACAAAACCAGCAAAGAGTATAAATATATAGAGAGGCAGATTTATATCAAGGAGATGACTCATGGCGTTTTAAAGGCTGCAACGTTGCAAGTCCATAGGTCAGGCTGGAGGTTTCTCCTGATTCACATAGCCACAGGGGCTGGTGAACTCAAGATGGTCAGGTCAGACAGCAGGGCTCTTGCTCACAGGCTGTGAAGACCAATGAATCCCAAGATTGTCAGGCAAGACGGAAGGTAAGACGCTAGCTCAAGTCCCAAGAAGCAGAGGCCAGACAAACAGGAGCCAGCTGCATGATCCAGATTGAGCAAAAGCCCTAAAGCCTTGCCAGAAAGTCCACGTATATTCGATGCAGGCCACATCCCCAAGGAAACTCCCTCTCAACTGATTGGCTGCTCACAGCAGATCCCATCATGGACGTTATCACATTATATCAGATCTCATCATGGAAATGATCTCATCATCATATGACTGCCAAACTACACCATAACTGCCAAATCACTGAGAAGCATGGCCCAACCAAGTTGACAAACAACCTTAACAATCATGAATTATGTCCCCCAAAAATATGTGTTGTAAATCGTAACCTCTATGTCCATGATTATAATCCCATTTGTGAATGGGTTGTTTGTTATGTTAATGAGTCAGGATTAGTGCAGAGTGTATCCTGAGTTAATCTCTTTTGAGATGTAAAGAGATTAAACAAGCAAGCTAGAAGCAGAGATGAGGGGAGACACATACCAAGTCACATGAATATCACCCAGGTACGGAAGCTCAGAAGAGACAAGGACATTCCTCCAGAGCCAACAGAGAAAGAAAGCCTTCCCCTAGAGCTGGCACCCTGAATGCAGACTTCTAGCCTCCTAAACTATGAAAAAAATAAGTTTCTATTTGTTAAAGCCACCCATTTGTGGTATTTCTATTATAGCAGCACTAGATAACTAAGATAATTGGTTTCGTCAATTCCTGTAGTCTTGTTGTTCACCAATGCCTTCATTGCAGCTTGGACTTCTTCCTTCAGTACCATCTGTTCTGTGAGTCATCAGCTTGTACCCTCCCAGCCCTTGGGCTGGGTAAGCTTCTTAGCAGCAAGTTCTGTGGCAAAGTCTATAAACCCTGGTGCTAAAAGGCAAAAGTACTCACCCAGCCTTGCTCGATTTCTGGGAACACAGAGACGGGAGTTTGCTGGTTCAGTATTTTGTCTGAGAGTTAATTAGGTGCTATCTTCTTCCCAATGCAGTGGAGAGACATTCAGGAAGAACTAATTCTGTAAGGAAAGGAGGATGGAGATGCTTGATCTTTTTCTTTGTGGAGAGAAAAAGGAATTTGCTCTGAATTTGGTTCATCCAACACTAAATGGCTTTCTAAGAGACCTGCATATTTTAGCTGATCCCATGTTTCTCCCTATGTGACAAGTGACCCAGCTTTGAATTCTAAACTGGACACTTCTAGCTAGCAGTTTTCTAAACTTACTGCCCCTTAATCACGTCATCTGTAGAGCGGACACAGTCACCCTTAACTGGGAAGTTGTGAGATAACATACATGAAAGCTTAGATCCAAGTTCACACTTGGAAGCAATGATTCTGAACTGAGGGTAATTTTGCTCCCCCTTCCCCCTGCCCCCAAGGGACATTTGGCAATGTCTGGAGACATTTTTGGTTGTCACCACTTGAGGGTGCTACCAGCATCTAGTAGGTGGAGACCAGGGATACTGCAAAACATCCTGCAATGCACAGGACAGCACACACACACTCACAACAAGGAATTATCCAACCTAAAATGTTAATAGTGCTACAGTTGAGAAAGCTTGCCTTGAGAAACTGTCATTACCCATCTTTCCTTCTGGAATGGGAAAGAGAGAGGAAAAAAAGAAGAAAAAGGAGACAAGGAGAAGATCTTCAATGTACAATTTAATAAAATTCCTGGCTGTGATATTGGAAGCAAGAGGCCTCAAAATCAGGGGTCCAGGCAAGTAATATAAATAAGGAAAGTAGCCCAAGGAATGTGGAGGGAAGCAACACACAAGGACATTAGAAATACCTCAAGTACCTTTTATTGTAGTATAAGAAAAATAGCTCCACATGCACAACAAAAATGGCATCTGCCACTCTACCTCAAGTTCCGGAAGCAGTAGAAAACGGTGGGGACAAAGGTCAACTGGAAAGAGTAGATAGCCACTACTCCTCCTGCTGACGGTTATCGTGCAACACAGGACTAAAGAGGAGTAGAACTTTTTTCCTAAAATAGTCTAGTTGATAGATGTTGGCAACTAATTCAAATTTGACGTGGCCAATACAGTGTGCATCAAAAGCTTGTGAATAGCAAGTTTGCAACTGATGTTTTATACCTTGCTTCTTTTCATGTTTACAGTTCTACCAGCCCAGAAGGGAGCAAACTGAATTGCTTTTTACTTACTACTCTCTCAGAGGTAAGAAGACCCTTTCAGAAGTTTAAACATGGAAAGTCAGAATGGAATGCACAGTTTGGCTGGGTTGGGCTAGGAATTGTATACACTTTAAATCTGTTGTCACCATATGCCTATGAGGTGGGCATTAGCCCCATTTCACGGATGAGAAAATAGAAGCTTAGATTAGCAGTAGTTTGCTGAAGGTTTTACAATCGCAGAACTCAGATTTAAAGCTGGATTATTTTATCCAAGCTTAGTTCCTCTCACATTCTTGTGAAGTGGGAAAGAATAATATTTGCTTGATTCCAAAGCTCATCATCTTTCCGCATTTCGCCTTGATAAACGTTAAGCAGTCCGGGAGTCTTGGAAGTTTAGATCGCCAATTAAGTCACCAAGACGCCCATTCGAAAATGAGTATTTCAGAGCATTAATGAATGTTTTGAGCCAGGATATATTCGGGGCCAGAAATTAATTGCTAAATCCTAAAGTTAGATTTTGCCCTACTATTGTGTATTTTATTTGAGACATATTTGAACACCAATGTTGATGTTAAATCATAGTTCTTGCAATTTGACTCAAGTGGAGAAATTTCTATAATGTTGCATCACAATGCCTCCTGGGTAAGTATCCAAAATCCCAACTTAATCTGCTTAAACTACAAAGGGAATTTATTGTCTCTTGTAACTGAAAACTCCAAACTGTGGTCAGGCTTCCAGCAAAGCTTAATCCAGTGGATCAAGATGTCACCCAAGTCCCAGGTTTCACCTGTTACCTCCTAAACCAAAAAAATCAAACCTGTTGCTGTCAAGTCAATTCCAACTCATAGCAACCCTATAGGGCAGAGCAGAGTAGTCCCACAGGGTTTGCAAAGCTGTAATCTTTACGGGAGCAGACTGCCACATCTTTCTCCCACGGAGCCACTGGTAGGTTCAAACCACCAACCTTTTTGTTAGCAGTGGAGCACTTAACCACTATGTCACCGGGGCTCCCTCTATATCTCCTGCTTTCTAAAACGTTGGCCTTAAAGATTGGGTTCACTTGTGTTTTAACATAGCTGCCAGCAGCTTCTTGCTTGCGTTCAGATGGGGAAAGAGAAAATTCTAGTAATTTCTGTCTCAAATCCTGTTGTGTGCCATCGAGTCAATTCTGACTTATAGTGACCTGATAGGACAGAGTAGAACAGCCCCAGTAGGGTTTCCTAGGCTGTAAATATTTACAGAAGCAGATCACCAGGTCTTTTCTCCAGTGGAGCTGCCAGTAGGTTGGAACTGCCCAGTTTGAAGTCAAACACTTAACCATTGCGCCACCAGGGCTTCTTGTCACAAGTCCTAGGAATTGCTTTCCTTTCTTTTCTTACTCTCTCTTCATCACCCTTTGCCAGAGGGATAGGATCACTTATTGGATTAAGATAATCAGGGTCTACCCGTGGATTTGGGAGTAAAGTTAATCCCATACAAACTTCATAGCTGCTTTAAAATAGAGAGATAAATTCAGCTCCCCTCCACAAAAAAAAAAAAAAAAAAATCAATGAAAGATAGGAGAAATGGGTGCTGGGAGGCAATTGACAGATTTCCACTATAAAAACCAACCTGGTCTGTGACTATACAAGCAATACTATACTTCATACTTCATGCTTCCTCTAGTATCGGAAGGGAAGGGAAGGTACCTCATTCCTGAGAGATCTGACTGGATATGTGGAAAAACCAAAAGAAGGATCTTGCTCTTTTTGTTTTATTGTAGAATTCTGCTACTGTTGTTTTTGTCATTGTTCTGAAGATTTGAGGAATGCTGGTCATAGCCATGTTGGTTTTTTCTGACATTAAATTCTCAAAAATGACAAATCATAAGTTATCTCTGAGGTACACCGTTCAGCCTGGGAGTGGACAGCCCCGTAAAACCAAATGAGACTAACGAGGTACACTAGTCCAGTGACAAGGGCCAGAAGGCAGAAGGGGACAAGGAAGCTGGTGATAGGGAACCCGAGGTTGAGTAAGGATATTGTTGATGTGTTGTGAGATTGTTAACCATTGTCGTAGGGCAACATTTGTAATAACTGCTAAATGAGAAACTATTTTGTTCTGTAAGCCTTCATCTTAAGTGAGAATAACAGCACAATTGGAAGAGCGTAGTCAATGTCACTGGACTGTGCGTGTAGAAATTTTTGAAATGGTGTATCTTTGGCTATGTGTATTTTCACCAAAAAAAAAAAGGTTGAGAAGTTGGAGGGTTGACATGTTGTGGGGTTGTTAACCAATGTCATAAAACAATATGTGTACTACTGTTTCATGAGAAACTATTTGTTCTGTAAGCCTTCACCAGAAGTACAATAAACAAAACAAAACAAAAATGACAAATCATCACGTGCAGGGGACAGCAAACTGCTGCTGTTTTTGTAAGGTCCATCGGCTAAGAACGGTTTTTATATTTTTATAAGATTATAAAAACAAAGAATATGCAACAAAGACTGTATGTGGCCACAAAGCCTACAGTATTATCTGGCCCTTCACAGAAAAAGTTTGCTGACACCCGATCTAGTTTATAAAAGTAAAGTTTCTTTACCTCCTAAATAATTAGAATAAAATAACAAAGTTCAGGGGATCTGCGACTCATAAAACCAAATTTATGGGAAACTTACAATAGGATTAAAGTTTTTGTCTTTTTCTCGATTTGACCAAAATAGTCCTTTCAAAATCCTAAATGAAAATATCTTTCCTCTACTTAACATTAACTTACATACTCTCATTTTGTGGGGGGTGGGGGGGAGGAATGTGTGGAAACAGTGATAGAAGATCAAAACCAGGCACAGTATTGATTCTCCATAAAAGGCCCTCAATTTGCTGATTCTTGGCCAAAGTCATGGCATGAACGTGAAATTAGATCCCAAGTCTGCCAAATTCCAAGTTCTGAGATGACATGTTTAATGACGTCATAGAGAAGCTACCTGATATTCCAGCCAGGATCCTGTAATTGATAAATACAGTGGACTAACGGAGCCAAAAAGAGATTTTCATCAGCAACTCCCAGGTGTGAATCATGATACAGATTATTAAAAACATGGCAAGTATTTATTTGGCTTCAGTGAATATTTCAAGAGACCATCTTGAGAATAGATTGGATACATTTTAAGAATTATTTCCTCCATCCAGTATTCTTTTGTTGTTCTGTACCAAGGGTAGGTTTTAAAATTCCTACTCTTACTCCTCAGGTTGGTTCTTGGAGGATGGCACTATCTGGAGCAGTAGCCAAGGGACAAATTGATCAAAAAGAGTTTTGTTCCTCTCTGACTCTTATTATCTTGTCTGATTCTACCTGGATCCAGGCCAGCTCCTAATATGTCCTGTGCCTGATCCCAGGTCACCTTAGCTGTACTCCTAGAAGTCTGTGGAGTTGAAAGAATTCAGTCTTTCTCTTACCTAGGGAAAAGAGAGACAACTCCAGATATGCCTATGGAATAGGGTAGAAAAAATTATGGCTAGTGTATCAGCAATTCCTTAGGTAGATATTTTATAAAGCTGCTTTCTATCCATTGACCAATATTATTGCCACAACAAATTTAAATACATATATAGGGCAGCAATAATTTCTTATTTTACAAAGAATAAAATTGCCTCTAAAATAATTTTGATAATTAAATCACTGGCTAAATTCTGTTTAGGGATTTATTTATTGACTATTTCTTAAATAATCAATATTGACAGCATCTAGAGTATAATATGAAAAATCAAAGTAAATATCTGATTAAATCTCAGAGTACCTGTATTTATCTTATCTTAAATCACATTTCTTTGTAACCATATGGCTACAGATTCAGAACTAGTTCTTACCTGTGCTGATAATTTATGATTCACTCTTATGACATGCTCTATAAAACACTATAGTGTATTTGTATTAAATTTGTCTTAAGTGAAAACTACTGGAAGTAATAGAAGATTTCAGCAAGGTTTCAGGATACAAGATAAACATACGAAAATCAGCTGGATTCCTTTACACCAACAAAGAGAACCTCGAAGAGGAGATTACCAAATCAATACCATTTACAACAGCCCCCAAGAAGATAAAATACTTAGGAATAAATCTAACCAGAGACATAAAAGATCTATACAATCAAAACTACAAGACACTACTGCAGGAAACCAAAAGAGACCTGAATAAGTGGAAAAACATACCTTGCTCATGGATAGGTAGACTCAACATAGTGAAAATGTCAGTTCTACCCAAAACAATCTACAGATACAATGAAATCCCGATCCAAATTCCACCGGCATTTTTTAATGAGATGGTGAAACAGATCACCAACTTCATATGGAAAGGGAAGAGGCCCCGAATAAATAAAGCATTACTCAAAAATAAGAACAAAGTGGGAGGCCTCACACTACCTGATTTTAGAACCTATTATACCATCACAGTAGTCAAAATAGCCTGGTATTGGTACAACAACAGATACATAGACCAATGGAACCGAATTGAGAATCCAGACATAAATTCCTCCACCTATGAGCAGCTGATATTTGACAAAGGCTCAAAGTCTGTTAACTGGGGAAAAGACAGCCTCTTTAACAAACAGTACTGGCATAACTGGATATCCACCTGCAAAAAACCTAAATAAGACCCATAGCTCACACCATGCACAAAAACTAACTCAAAATGGATCAAAGACTTAAATATAAAATCAAAAACGATAAAGATCATAGAAGAAAAAATAAGGACAACGCTAGGAGCCCTAATACATGACATAAACACAATACAAAACATTATGAACAATGCACAAACACCAGAAGAGAAACTTGATAACTGGGAGCTCCTAAAAATCAAACACTTATGCTCATCAAAAGAGTCAGACTGGGAAAGAGAGCAGACTGGGAAAAAATTTTGCAACAAATCCAATCAGCGTCTAATCTCTAAAATCTACAAGATACTGCAAAACCGCAACAACAAAAAGATAAATAACCCAATTAAAAAATGGGCAAAGGATATGAACAGACACTTCACCAAAGACGATATTCTGGCGGCCAACAGACACATGAAGAAATGCTCACGATCATTAGCCATTAGAGAAATGCAGATCAAAACTACAATGAGATATCATCTCACCCCAACAAGGCTAGCACTAATCCAAAAAACACAAAATAATAAATGTTGGAGAGGTTGTGGAGAGACTGGAACACTTATACACTGTTGGTGGGAATGCAAAATGGTACAACCACTTTGGAAATCAATTTGGCGCTTCTTTAAAAAGCTAGAAATAGAAGTACCATATGATCCAGCTATCCCGCTCCTTGGAATATATCCTAGAGAAATAAGAGCCATAACATGAATAGATATATGCGCATCCATGTTCATTGCAGCACTGTTCACAATAGCAAAAAGATGGAAACAACCTAGATGCCCATCAACGGACGAATGGATAAACAAATTATGGTATATCCACACAATGGAATACTATGCAATGATAAAGAACACCGATGAAGCCGTGAAACATCTTATAACATGGAGGAAGCTGGAACTCATTATGCTGAGTGAATTTAGTCTGTCACAGAAGGACAAATATTGTATAAGACCACTATTATAAGAACTCAAGAAAAGGTTTAAACACAGAAGAAAACATTCTTTGATGGTTACGGGGGTGGGGAGGGAGGGTGAGGGTTATTTACTAACTAGATAGTAGATAAGAATTATCTCAGGTGAAGGGAAGGACAGCACACACTACAGGGGAAGTCAGCATAACTGGACTAAACCAAAGCTAAGAAGTTTCCTGAATACAATCAAACACTTTGAGGGACACAGTAGCAGGGGTAGGGGTCTGGGGACCATGCTTTCAGGAGACATCTAGGTCAACTGGCATAACAAAGCTTATTAAGAGAATGTTCTGCATCCTACTTTGGTGAGTGGCGTCTGGGGTCTTAAAAGCTTGCAAGCGGCCATCTAAGATGCATCAATTGGTCTCAACCACCTGGAGTAAAGGAGACTGAGGAACACCAAAGACACAAGGAAAGTAGTAGCCCAAGAGACAGAAAGGGCCACATAAACCAGAGACTTCATCAGCCTGAGACCAGAAAAACTAGATGGTGCCCAGCTACCACCAATGACCGCCCTGACAGGGAACACAACAGACAGTCCCTGATGGAGCAGGAGAAAGGTGGGGTGCAGAATTCAAATTCTAGTAAGAAGACCAGACTTAATGGTCTGACTGAGACTGGAGGAAGCCCGGAAAGCATGACCCTTGGATTTTCTATCAGCCCAGAACTAAAACAATTTCCGAGGCCAACTCTTCAGACAGGGATTGGACTGGACTGTGGGACATAAAGTGATACTCATGTGGAGTGTGTCTCTTAGCTCAAGTAGATACAAGAGACTAAACGGGCAGCTTCTGTCCAGAGGTGAGATGGGAAGGCAGAGAGGGTTAGGAGCTGGTTGAATGGACATGGGGAATCAGGAGTGGAAAGGAGGAGTGTGCTCTCAAAGTATGGGGAGAGCAATTAGGGCCACATAACATTGTATGTATAAATTTTTGTATGGAAGACTAACTTGAAATGTAAACTTCGTTTAAACTACAACAATAAAAACAAATTCTTTTTCAATTTATCTTAAGTGGATTGTAAAAGAAAATTGCCTCTAAAAGAGAGGTTATGGTCCCACCTCATTTAAAGGCAAGGAATCCTGGTGGGTACATGTATTTCTCTTATCTTAAATCACATTTCTTTGCAACCGTACGGCTACAGATTCAGAACCATTTCTTGCCTGTGCTGATAATTTATGATTCACTCTTATGACATGCTTTGTAAAACACTATAGTGTATTTGTATTAAATTTGTCTTAAGTGGATTGTAAAGGAAAATTATCTCTAAAAGAGAGGTTATGGTCCCACCTCATTTAAAGGGAAGATGATTAGTAATTATCACTGACATACTATATATTTTACCTATAGATCTTATTGTTGGCTTCTGCATCTAAAATTTCCTCTATTAAGGCAGGAAATACTTTTTTGTCATTTTTTTTTGTACACAGCTCTTTCCTAGCAGCTTGTGCAGTGCCTGGTATAGCGTGGGCCTCAGTAGACACACGTTGAATAAATACTTACGCTATGGGAGTATTCCTTTCAGATAACTTAGCCAAGCCAAGTGTCAGGGTCCAATAACAACTACTGGGAGGTGAAGGGCATTTGTGGGCTTGTGAAGATGGCCTCTACCTTCTGACTTTCACAAGCAAGTGAGAAATGGAGCTCGTCATGGCTCTCTAAAAGGTGAATTACCCCTATATTAGAGGCATATTGGTAAAGGAAGAGAAACATCTAATGATACTAGTGGTTCTTCTTTGAGTCATTACTTTCACTTGCTTGAAACGAAACGAAATGACAACCTAATTGTCAAGACCCCTATTGTACAGCAGGTACGCTGTTTGTATGGGATTGACTCCACCCTCCAATTCCAGTGGTTGACCCTGCTTGACTCAATCCAATTAGTGATCGTCTCTCCCCTCCCCCTTGTCTTAATGCTTGGATGAGCCCATGATGCAATTAGGGCCAGTGAGAGTGACAGGGATTCCCATTACTATGAAGAGCTCAGGAGATAATCTTGTGTAGTGGTTAAGGAAATGAATTCTGGACTCAGAGCTCGTAGACTAGTAATCCCAACTACGCTATTCACCAGCTGGTTGGCCATGAGAAAGTTAATTAACTTCAGTTTTCTTGCCTGTAGAATAGGGAGAATAATAGTAACTACCCCATAGGGTACTAGCAATCTGCTTCCATAAGACTGTTGTTGTTTTTAGTTGCCATCGAGTCAATTCTGACTCACCTCGACCTCGTATTACAGAGTAGTACTGCACCATAGGGATTTCTTGGCTGTAGCCTTAACAGAAGCAGATCGCTAGGCCTTTTCTTCCACAGTGTCGCTGGGTGCATTTGAAATACCAGCCTTTAGGTTAGCGGTCTAGGGATCTTGCTCCATTAGATTACAGCCATTGAAAACTCTGCGGAGTACAATGTTACTCTGAAACATGAGGGGTCTCCATGAGTTGGAGTGGACTGGACGGCAATGGATTTGGTTTTGGTTTTGGGGTTGCTGAATAGACTCCTGATCTTTTTTGTTCATTTATAGTCATTTACATGTACTTATAAGGAGCCCTGGTGGCACAGTGGTTAACACTCAGCTGCTTACCAAAAAGTCACAGTTCCAACCCACCAGTCGCTCCTCAGGAGAAAGATGTGGCAGTCTGCTCCCATAATTCCAAGATTTACAGCCTTGGAAACCCTACGGGGCAGTTCTATTCTGTCCTATAAGGTCGCTATGAGTTGGAATCTACTCTTCAGCACAAAACGATAACTTGTGTACTTAAAATGAGAAATGTATTTGGCCTCAGCAACGTTTAGCAAAGGTGGGGTCAGCTGGAGAAAATGGAGTGAGGCACCTGGTTAAGATTTTTAGGAAGTAGCCTGTCATTTTATTCTCTGCAAGACTTTCTGTGATTCAGTGGTTTTGCACATTTTCTCATTTATTGTCTGGTTTCAGGATGAATTTCAAACATTTTTGAAAGCTGCTGGATGCAAACTTGTGGTGGTTGAGTTTTCAGCAAAATGGTGTGGTCCCTGCAAAAGAATGTGTCCTCTTATTCAGGTAAGTATCACCAGCATCTACCCCACATTTCTGGAAGGAATTTGAAGTCCCCAAACATTTTTCTAGAAATTGAAGTTTGGCATTTATGAGTCATAGTTTTTTGAAGCATCCTGATTAATCTGAAACGAGTATAACCAAAAAACTAAACCCATTGCCATCGAGTGGATTCCAACTCACGGTGACCCTATAGGACAGAGTAGAACTGCCCCACAGTGTTTCCAAGGAGCGTGTGATGGATTCAAACTGCTAATCTTTTGGTTAGCAGCCATAGCTCTTAACCACTACATCTCCAGGGTTTCAAGGAATAGATTACATGTAAACACTGTAACTGTTTTTAGCTATATAAACAGCACTATAATATAAATAAATAAACTGGCCCAATCCTTCAACCCTTTTATCAGAAGAAATCACATCTGGTATATTGCTTTCTTGTCCTTGTTCTATTCAAAACATTCTAGTAAAATATTCTATGTAGTCGAAGCCTATATTTACAGTCAGATCTTTTTTATATGCATATTGGCTTATGTTTTTTATAGTTTCCGAATTATGATTTTAATGACTACACAATGTTTCATCTAGTTAATTTTCCTATAGCCCCACAAAAAGTTTTCCTTTTTGGGGGGTTACAAAATACTGCAAAAATAATCTTAGGGCATTCTCTTTTTCATTTTTTCTTATTTTACACTTACGTATGTCAATTTTGTGAGATCTATTACTTCAAATCTAAAGAAGCTTTGATTCCTTGGCCTAACCGAAAATACTCTGGTTTATTTTCATTGAAGTTTCTAACATTTCAACTTTTTTTTTAATGATTTACTTTTCGTTGTTAGAAATATACACAGCAGAACATACACCAATCCAACAATTTCCACATGCGCAATTCAGCGACATCGATTATATTCTTTGAGTTGTACAACCATTCTTATCCTCCTTTGCAGAATTGTTTCTCCCCCATTAACAGAAACTCACTGCCTCCTAAGCTTCCCATCTAACTTTTCCAGTTGCTATTGTGAATTTGATCCCGTACAGACAGTTCTTTAAAACAACAAGGTGCTCAAGACAGAGGTTCTTTACTAGTTAAGCTAAACTATTGTTTGGTTTAAAGAAGACTTCAGGGGATATTTTTGGTATAAGGTTTAAAGTTTAACTCAGGGCAATAGTTTCGGGAATTCATCTAGCCTCCATGGATCCAGAAATCTGGATTCCATGAGAATTTGAAATTCTAGTCTACATTTTTGTCCCATTTTGATCGGGATTTTTCTATAGAATCTTTGATCAAAATGTCTAACATTTCAACTTTTTTGACTTGAACTCGAGCCATCTGAATCAATTCTAATCCAAACTGCAGTTCTTAAAACACACAACTTCTGACATTAAAATGAACTTATATTCAAATTGATTGCGTTCAAATTTAACAATTTTAAATTTAACAGATTTAACCTCTTTGTTGCTTCTTTTTTGTTTTGCCAAAAGGCCCTATTAGTATTAACACTAAGCTAATAGGGAATTTTTGTTCTTTTATTTTGAAGGCAATGTCTCGGCAATACCAAAATGTAATGTTTGCTAATGTGGATGTGGATGACTCTCAGGTAAGAATCTTAAAACCTTTAGTGTAGGCACTTAAAACTAAAATGCACTGTAGTTGAATAGCAATGTATCAGTGATAAAATAATTTAAAAATCAAGTATTTCAAAATGTAGCAAAGTTCCTCATAATGCTTTTGCATGTTTTGTATTACCAAAAAAGAAAAGTTAGCAAATATGTGACTCTCCTGCTGTCCCCCCTTCCCTCCCATACGGTGGCTGACTTCACTAACCAGTCCTGACATTCTTCTCTACCTGGCCTGGAATCAGCCCCAGAATCCTTCTCAGCAGAGTTGCTCTAAGCGGCCAGCTCCAATTGGTTAAAATCGAGCTCCAAGTGAAAAATGCTTTTCACCACCTGCAATAGGTTCAATTTTTAAATTTCTAAATAACAGTGGCCCTATTCACATATGACTCACACTATGAGCTATGAGTCATGTATGAATAGGGCCACTGTTATTGTTACTTTTTCTCAATATAAATGAACAAATATTAGCTAGAAGAATTTTGTGAAGACATTGTTTATAATAATGAGACACATTTTGATGGATGAAATGAGGCTGATTATTATTATTGTCTTAGTGGTGGGGAGGGAAGGGGATGGCTCCAGGGACAGGAGGGAGGGATTTCCTGGAATTCCTTGTGATGTTTTAAAAGATTCCACAAAAAGCATAATATATAACACCAGGAAAGTGAGGTATAGTAAAATGTCTATAATACATTGAATTAGATTTTAGAAATTGATCCATAACCTATAGCAGGGGTGAAAAGCATTTTTCACTTGGAGCTCAATTTTAACCAATTGGCATTGACTACTTAGAGCAACTCTGCTGAGAAGGATTCTGGGGCTGGGTTCAGGCCAGGCAGTGAAGAATGTCAGGATTGACTTGATGGCAACAAATTTTTGGTTTTATTCATATATGTATTAAGAGCCCTGGTTGCGCAGTGGTTAAGCACTCAGCTGCTAACCAAAAGATTGGCGGTTTCAAGGCACCAGCCCATTCCATGGGAGAAAGATGTGGCAGTTTGCTCCAGTAAAGATTACAGCCTTGGAAACCCTATGGGGCAGTTCTACTCTGTCCTATAGTGTTACTATGAGTCGGATTTGACTCGACGGCAATCAGTTTTATTTTTGGTATTCATATATTAGATTGAATTTGAGCTTTAGAATGAAAGAAACTTGTTCTCCCAGCTCTGCTCTTTAATAGTTTTGTGACCTGTTATCATTTAACCTCAATAAGCTTCAGGATAATATTACATAATAGAAGATAAAATGAGATAAAATACATAAAATACATGGCATAGTGCCTGGAACATAGTAGAAGTTCTGCCTCTTCATTTCTTTCAGGCTTTCTTAAAGTGTGAGAGTATTTGATTGCCATTTAAGCTGAATCATGTACTAAATATTCAGAATACATGACTAGGGTCATTATCTCCATGTCTTTTTTTTTTTTTTAAATAGCTTTATTAAGATATATTCCCATAACATACATTTCACTCATGTAAGGTGTACAATCCAATGGTTTTCAGTATAGTCACAGAGCTGTACAACCATCACCACAATCAATTTTGGAATGTATTCATCACCTCAAAAAGAAACCTGTGCCCTTTAGCAGTTACCCCTAATTCCCTCCACCACCTCCTCCACCCACCTCTAGGTAACCACTGATCTACTTTCTATCTCCATAGATGTGCCTATCCTGATTATTTCATATAAATGGAATCATACAACATGTGGTCCTTTGTGACTGGCTTCTCTCACTCAGCATAATGTTTTCAAGTTTCATCCGTGTTATAGCATGTATCAGAACTTCATTTCTTTTTATTGCTGAATAGTATTCCATTGTATGGATATACTGCATTTTGTTAAACCATTCATCACTGATGGACATTTGGGTTATTTTCATTTTCTGATTATTATGAATAAGGCTGCTATAAACATTTGAGTACAGGTTTTTTTGTGTGGCTATATGTTTTTATTTCTCTTGGGTACATACATAGGAGTAGAGTTGTTGGGTCATATGGTAACTCTTGGAGCCCTGGTGGCACAGTGGTTAAGAGCTCTGCTGCTAACCAAAAGTTCAGCAGTTTGAATCCACCAGCCACTCCTTGGAAATCCTGTGGGGGCAATTCTACTCTGTCCTTATAGGGTCACTATGAGTCGGAATTGACTCGACGACAAAGCGTTTGTTTTTTGTTTTTTTGGCTTTATGGTGACTCTATGTTTAACCTTTTGAGGAACTGACAGACTGTTTCCAAAGTGACTGAACCATTTTAGACTCCCATCAGTAGTGTATGAGGGTTCCAATTTCTCAACATCCTCGCCAACACTTGTTATTATCTGTCTTTTCGATTATAGCTTTTTATCTTTTAAGATGAAACAGAATGCACAATTTTCCCTCCTGATATTTATTTATTAGTTGTTGTCTTGTTGTGGTAACAAAAACTGTAAATAAGTGTGTGTGTATGTGTGTGTGTGTGTTGCTGTGGTGGGGAGAGATTTAGTGCCAATAAAATGATAGGTATATTAGAGAAAGCTCAATTCTGTTGATCCTGTGGGTAGCTCATTTTCTTTTGACTCCTAAATAAGATAAACAAAAACTGACATTTGAAAGCAGAGTGGAATGGATTAAAACAATTAAGATTTGAGATGATTTTCTTATCTATTGGTATCAAATCTTTCAAAAAGATAGGCAAAGAAGTAGGGTTTAAAAGAAAGAAATGTGTAAGCCTTACTGAAAATGCTAGACTAGTATATTGCCCCATGCATCAAGTGTGAGGTGTAATAAAAATACCTTAACTCTTTCCTATTTTTTGTAACATGCTATCCCCATACTGGGTCCCACTGGAGCATCTCTACAAGCTTTCACAAGTTCTTTTAAATAAAGTTCATTCAGCCTTTCAGCATTCCCTGTCTGTCTCAGCCTCCATCTTTGACCCTTTTCCTTAGAGCTCTGGAATGGAAGAGCCCAGCAATACTGGGAATAGTCATCTTCTATTGTAACATACTTGGAGACTTTGAGGGTATGTTAGAAAGGCTCTTGGCAGGAGAATCCATAAAGTATCAGGTCTCCCTGGGCTTTCAAACTTGCCACCTGAGAAGTCACCAAGCAACATGCTTGGTACAGAGAGAGAACATGCAAAACTGTGACTTCATGCCATTTCTTTTCTTTCCCAGGATTTGGCCCAAACGTGTAACATCAAAATAATACCCACATTTCAGATGTTCAAGAAAGCCCAGAAGGTATGTTTCCATGGTAACTGGCAGGGTTGAACTGGGTTATAGGACCATCATAGTCTAAAAAAACACCAGGAGAACCCTGAGTGGATAGAACAACTGCATTTATTTGTAACATTTAGGAATGTAATTCGTGGTTTTTGAACTTTACATACTGACCAGGGGTTAAAAAAAATGCATAGAAATGGATAATGGTCAGGTGGGGCCAAGATGGCAGAGTAGTCAGATGCTTCCGGTGGTCCCTCTTACAACAAAGACTCAAAAAAACAAGTGAATTGATTATATGTAACAATTATATATGAGCCCTGAATATCAAAGACAAAGTTGAAGAATCAGACTGAGTGGCGGGGGAGGGAGAGACGATTCAAAAGCAGCAAGGAGTTGCCAGACCTGACCTCGTGGGAACCGGCACCCTGGGGGCCTGATCTGCTGGTGTGCATGGTGAGGCAGGCAGTGGCATTCGAGACATGTTTTCCACGTCAGGAGAGACAGAGCAGCAGAGAGTTACTCATGCCTCCGGAACCAGTAAATAGCTGCCTCAATTGGCAAAAGATAAGTACATGCATCTAACCTACTGCGGGACCAAAAAAAAAAACCTGTCTGAAAGAAACTCTCTCCCATTTATCTGCTCCATCCCCGCTGGGCACTGGGTCCCACCGGCTTCAGCAATTGCCCTGTCCCCTGGGCCAGAAGTAGGACCCAACATGAGCCCTGAGCCATTCTCCCCGCCTTGGAGAGGGAACAAATTAACGAACAGGAAAAAATAATCTGCCAGCTCCCCTAAGCCGGGAAATCAGGGAAGGCACAGCTCCCTAGGCATAGGCATAAGAAGTCCACAGACTTTGAATGCCTTTCATCCCTGCATAGACCTGTGTGGGCATAGGCCCTCATTATCACAGTACAACAGTACAACAGGGTATATACCTGCAGCCTAACTTCAACTATATCAGCTATATGGTGGAGTGGCAGGCACATGACATTTGACACTGCCCTGCCCATTAAGCTGAGTCCTCACCTACCAACATCAGGGGCCTGAGGACTGGTGGCTCCACCCACACCACCAAGCCACCTGTGACAGGGAATCAAGAATAAGTGGTGCCTCCGAGTTCTCACAGCCAACAGCATTGGATGCCCATAGTCCAGCTGCAAAACCCACCCACCCATGCACTCTAGGGAACAGGGACACACTTTCCTCCCAGACACTCAGGGGCAGCTGTCAGCCCCCTGCCTTGCTCAGCACATGACCCCTTACTGCAACCAGATACCTGTGCCTACACCAGTCACCCCTGCCTTTCTAGGACTGTAGGTAAGAGCCTGCACCACACACTTGGTGACTGACTACCTGGACACCTGAGCCAAATCCATACAGGATTATCACCACCTTTATTCAACATTGTGCTGGAGGTCCCAGACAGAGCAATTAGGCTAGAAAAAGAAATAAAGAGCATCCGGATTGGTAAGGAAGAAGTCAAAATATCTCTATATGCAAATGATACGATCTTACGCACAGAAAACCCCAAAAAATTCACAAGAAAACTACTGGAACTAATAGAAGATTTCAGCAAAGTATCAGGATACAATATAAACATACAAAAATCATTTGGATTCCTCTACACCAACCAAGAGAACTTCCAAGAGGAAATCACCAAATCAATACCATTTACACTAGCCCCCAAGAAGATAAAATCTTAGGAATAAATCTAACCAGAGACTTAAAAGACCTATACAATTAAAACTACAAGACATTACTGCAAGAAACCAAAAGAGACCTACATAAGTGGAAAAACAAACCTTGCTCACGGATAAGAAGACTCAACATTGTGAAAATATCTATTCTACCCAAAGCGATCTATACATACAATGCAATCCTGATCCAAAGTCCAAAGGCATTTTTTAATGAGACGGAGAAACAAATCACCAACTTCATATGGAAAGGCAAGAGGCCCTGGATAAGTAAAGCATTACTGAAGAAGAACAAAGCGGAAGCTTCACATTATCTGATTTTAGAACCTATTATACCACCACAGTAGTCGAAACAGCCTAGTACTGGTACAACAACAGATACATAGACCAATGAAACAGAATAGAGAATCCAGACATAAATTCATCCACCTATGAGCATCTGATATTTGACAAAGGCCCAAAGTCTGTTAATTGGGGAAAAGACAGTCTCTTTAACAAATGGTGCTGGCATAACTGGATATTCACCTGCAAAAAACTGAAACAAGACCCATACCTCACACCATGAACAAAAACTAACTCAAAATGGATCAATTATGGAAGAAAAAATAGGGACAATGCTAGAAGCCGTAATACATGGCATAGGCAGAATACAAAATATAACTAACAAAGCACAAACACCAGAAGAGAAACTAGATAACTGGGAGCTTCTAAAAATCAAGCACTTATGCTCATCAAAAGACTTCACCAAAAGTGTGAAAAGTCTACCTACAGACTGGGAAAAAATTTTTGGCTATGACAAATCCCATCAGCATCTAATCTCTAAAATCTGTAAGATACTGCAAAACCTCAACAACAAAAAGACAAATAACCTTATTAAAAAATGGGCAAAGGGGCATAAAAAACACTAAATAGACAATAGATAAGTTGTAGCTTTGGTGAAGGGTAGGAGAGTACACAATACTGGGAAAGCCAGTACAACTTGTACAAGTCAAGGTCATGGAAGCTCCATAGACACATCTAAACTCCCTGAGGGACTGAATTGCTGAGCTGAGGGCTGTTGGGACCATGTTCTCAGGGAACATCTAGCTCACTGGCATAACATAGTTTATAAAGAAAATGTTCTACATTCTACCTTGGTGAGTAGCATCAGGGGTCTTAAAAGCTTGTGAACGGCCATCGAAGATACTCCACTGGTTTCACCCTTTTGGGAGCAAGGGAGAATGAAGAAAACAAGATACAAGGGAAAGATTCATCCAAAGGATTAATGGACCACAATACCATGGCCTCCACTAGACTGAGTCCAGAAGAACTAGACTGTGCCCGGCTACCACCACTGACTGCTCTGACAGGGATCACAATAGAGGATCCCAGACAGAGCTGGAGGGAAGAGTAGAACAAAATTCTAACTCACAAAAAAAAGATCAGGTTTACTAACCTAACAGAGACTGGAGAAACCCTGAGAGGATGGCCCCTGGACACCCTTTTAGCTCCGTAATGAAGTCACTCCCGAAGTTCACCCTTCAGCCAAAGTTTAGACAGGCCCATAAAACAAAATGAGATTAAAAGGGTACAACAGCCCAGGGACAAAGACTAGAAGGCAGGGGACAGGAAAGCTGGTAATAGGGAACCCAAGGTCGAGAAGAGAAAGTGTTGATATGTCATGGGATTGTTAACCAATGTCATAAAACAATATGTGTACTAACTGTTTAATGAGAAACTAGTTTGTTCTATAAACCTTCACCTAAAGTACAATAAAATAAAATAAAAATAATGGGCAAAGGATATGAACAGGCATTTCACCAAAGAAGACATTCAGGTGACTATTGGATATATGAGGAAATGCTCACGATCATTAGCCATTAGAGAAATGCAAATAAAAACTACAATTAGATACCATCTCACTCCAATAAGGCTAGCATTAATCCAAAACACACAACATAATAAATGCTGGAGAAGACATGGAGAGACTGGAACACTTATACACTGTTGGTGGGAATGTAAAATGGTACAACCACATTGGAAATTGATTTGGCGCTTCTTTAAAAAGCTAGAAATAGAAGTACCATACGATCCAGCAATCCCACTCCTTGAAATATATCCTAGAGAAATACGAGCCATCACAGGAATAGATATATGCACACCCATGTTCATTGCAGCACTGTCCACAATAGGAAGAAGATGGAAACAACCTAGGTGCCTATCAACAGACGAACGGATAAACAAATTATGGTATATTCATACAATGGAATCCTACCCAATGATAAAGAACAAAGATGAATCCAAGAAACATCTCATAACATGGATGAATCTGGAAGGCATTATGCTGAGTGAAATTAGTCAGATGCAAAACAACAAATATTGTGTGAGACCACTATTATAAGAACTCAAGAAAAGTTTTAAACACAGAAGAAAACATTCTTTGATGGTTACATGGGTGGGAGGGAGGGAGAGGAGTATTCACTAACTAGATAGTCGATAAGAATTATCTTAGGTGAAGGGAAGGACAACACACAATACAGGGGAAATCAGCACAACTGGACTAAACCAAAAGCTAAGAAGTTTCCTGAATACAGCCACTTTGAGGGACAGAGTAGCAGAGGCAGGGGCACGGGTCCGGGGACTGTGGTTTCAGGGGACATCTAGGTCAACTGGCATAATAAAGTTTATTAAGAAAATGTTCTGCATCCCACTTTGGTGATTGGTGTCTGGGATCTTAAAAGCTAGTGAGCGGCTACCTAAGATGCATCAATTGGTCCCAACCCGCCTCGACCAAGGAATAATGAAGAACACCAAAGACACAAGGAAAATATTAGCCCAAGAAACAGAAAGGGCCACATAAACCAGAGATTCCATCAGCCTGAGACCAGAGGAACTAGATGGTGCCTGGCTACCACCAACGACCGCCCTGACAGGGAACAAAACAGAGAGTCCCTGACAGAGCAGGAGAAAAGTAGGGTGCAGAACTCAAATTTCAGTAAAAAGACCAGACTTAATGGTCTGACTGAGACTGGAGGGACCCTAGAAGACATGGCCCCCTGACTGTCTGTTAGCCCAGAACTGAAACCATTCCCAAAGCCAACTCTTCAGACAATGATTACATTGGTCTATAAGACATAAAATGATACTTGTGAAGAGCGTGCTTCTTAGCTCAAGTAGATACATGAGACTAAATGGGCCGCTCCTGTCCAGAGGCGAGATGAGAAGGCAGGAAGGGACAGGAGATGGTTAAATGGACACAGGAAATCTGGGGTGGAAAGGAGGAGCATGCTGTCACATTATAGGGAGAGCAACTAGGGTCACATAACAATGTATGTATGAATTTTTGTATGAGAAACTAACTTGAACTGTAAAGTTTCACTTAAAATACAATTTAAAAATAAAAATGGAAAGACAATTACTGGAACCATTGGAAAAAAAAAAAGAAATGGATAATGGTGATGGTTGAACAATATGATGAACATAATTGTCACTAAATTGTACATGTTTAGAATGTTGAAATGGCAAATGTTTTATTACATATACATTTACCACAATAAAAAAAATTCTTGAATTATAGATTTCCCCACTCAGACCATCTGAGGTGTCCAAATCCGTAAGAATTATCCCATTATTACCCCTACCTTGAGGCAGAACCATCAAAAAAGAATCTTACAGAAAAGGACATGGTGAAGTTCTCACTCAAATGTATACCAGTTGTTAATAATACTTGGGAAAATGTTAATAAAAAATACCAAAGGAAAAATTTGGGAACAGATAACGGTGATGGTTGAACAACATGATGAACAGAATTAATGTCAGTAAACTGTACATGTGAAGACTGTTGAAATGGCAGATGTTTTATTACATACATATTTACCACAATAAAACAGACTAAAAACTGGATATCCATCTGTAAAAAAATGAAACATGACCCATACCTCACACCATACACAAAAACTAACTCTAAATGGATCAAAGACCTAAACATAAAACTTAAACTATAAAGATCATGGAAGGGAAAATAGGAACAACACTAGGGGTCCTAATACATGGCATAAATAAAATACAAACTGTAACTAACAATGCACAAACACCAGAAGATAAACTAGATAAATGGGAGCTCTGAAAAACTAAACATTTATGCTCATCAAAAGATTCCACCAAAAGAGTAAAAAGGGAACCTACAGACTGGGAAAAAAATTTTGGCTATGACATATCCAACAAAGGTCTAATTTCTAAAATTGATAAAATACTTCAACATCTCAACAACAAAAATACAAATAATCCAATTAAAAAATGGGCAAAAGATATGAACAGACACTTCACCAAAGAAGACATTCAGGCAGCTAACAGACACATTAAAGAAATCCAAATCAAAACTACAATGAGATACCATCTCACCCTAACGTTATTGGTATGAATCAAAAAAAAAAAAGAAAGAAAACAGAAAATAACAAATGTAGGAGAGGCTGTGGGGAGATTGGAACTCTTATGCACTGGTGGTGGGAATGCAAAATGGTACAACCATTTTGTATGGGGCTTCCTTAAAAAGCTAGAAATAGAAATACCATACAATCCAGCTCTCCCACTCCTAGGAATATATCCTAGAGAATACAAACTGTAACTAACAACACACAAACCCCAATAGATAAGCTAGATAACTGGGATCTTCTAAAAATCAAACACCTATGCTCTTCAAAGCCTTCACCAAAAGAGTAAAAAGAGAACCTACAGACTGGGAAACAATTTTTGGACAGTACAAGTCGGACAAAGGTCTAATCTCCATAATCTACAAGAAAATCCAACACCTCTACAACAAAAAGACAAATAATCCTATTAAAAAATGGGCAAAGGAAATGAACAGACACTTCACCAAAGAAGACATTCAAATGGCCAACAGACACATGAGGAAATGCTCGTGATGACTAGCCATTAGAGAAATGCAAATTAAAACCACAATGAGATACCATCTCACCCCCGGCATTACTGGCACGAATCAAAAACACTGGAAATAACAAATGTTGGAGGGGCTGCAGGGAGATGGGAACTCTTATGCACTGCTGGTGGGAATGCAAAATGATACAACCATTTTGGAAAATGATATGGCGCTTCCTCAGAAAGCTAGAAATAGACATACCATTTGATCCAGCAGTTCCACTCCTAGGAATATATCCTAGAGAAATAAGAGTTGTCACTCGAATAGACATATGCACACCTATGTTCATGGCAGCATTGTTCACAATAGCAAAACGATGGAAACAACCTAGATGCCCATCAACAGATGAATGGATAAACAAACTATGGTACATACACACAACGGAATACTACGCAACAATAAAGAACAGTGATGAATCTGTGAAACATCTCACAACATGGATGAATCTGAAGGGCACTATGCTGAGTGAAATAAGTCAATCACAAAAGGACAAATACTGTATGAGACCACTATTATAAAAACCCAAGAAAAGGTTTATACCCAGAAAAAAAAACTTTGATGGTTGTGAGGTAGCGGAGGGGCGGGGAGGAGAAATCAGTAACTAGATAGCAAACAAGTGTTAACTTTGGTGAAGGGAAAGAATGCATACTATAGGGGAAGTCAGCACAACTTGAAGAAGGCAAAGTCATAGAAGCTTCTTAGACATATCCAAACACCTTAAGGGACCGAATTACTGGGGCTGAGGGCTGGGTACTATCGTCTTGGGGGACATCTAGGTCAATTGGCATAGCATAGTTCATAAAGAAAATGTTCTACATCCTGCTTTGGTGAGAAGCATCTGGGGTCTTAAAAGCCTGCAAGTGGCCATCTAAGATATATCTATTGGTCCCATCCCTTCCAAAGCAAAGGAGAATGAAGAAAACCAAAGACACAAGGAAAAGATTTGTCCAAAGGATTAATGAACTACACGAACCACAGCCTTCACCAGCCTGAGCCCAGAAGAACTAGATGGTGCCTTGCTACCACCACTGCCTGCTCTGACAGGGATCACAGTAGAGGGTCCTGGACAGAGAAGGAGAAAAATATAGAACAAAATTCAAATTCACAAAAGAAGACCAGACTTACTGGTCTGACAGAGACTGGAGGGACCCCCAAGACTGTAGCCCCTGGACACACTGCTAACTCAGAACTGAAGCCACTCCCAAAGTCCATCTTTCAGCCAAAGATTACACAGGCCTATAAAACAAACAGTGTCACACATGAGGAACATGCTTCTGAGTTCAATCAAGTATTTGAGGCCAAGTGAGTAACACCTGCCCAAAAGCAAGACGAGAAGGCAGGAAGGGACAGGAAAATTGGACAAATGGATACAGGGAGACTGAGGTGGAAAAGTAGAGACTGCTGACACATTGTGGGGATTGCAACCAATGTCACAATACAATTTGTGTATAAATTTTTGAATGAGAAACTAATTTGTGCTGTAAACTTTCACCTAAATCACAATAAAATTAAATACATATATATATACATATTTAAAAATTTAAGATTAATTAACATGAACATGATTCTCTGTCAATGTATGATTTAATAATTTGGCCAATTAAATGACTACAAGCTAAAAAAACAAAAAATCTATCACAAGACAATATAGCATAGCACAGTGGTTGAATATGAAAGTTCTGGATTCAGATTTGCACGGTTCAAATACCAGTTCTACCACTTCCTAGCTGTGGGACCTTGAGCAATTTTTACTTAACCTCTTTGCCTTAGTTTCAGGGATCATAACAAGTATTTCCCTCACAGGGGTGTTGTGAGTTAAATGAGTTAACATGCAGAAAGCACTTAGACCTACCCTGACATGCATTAAGTGCCCAGTGCATTATGTTAGTTGTTATTTTGAAGACATCGGAAGCATTAAAGAAACCAAACGATGTATAGCATTGGGCAAATCTGCTGTAGAAAATCTCTTTCAAGTGTTTAAAAGTGAAGATGTCACTTTAAGGACTAAGGTGCACTTGACTCAAGCCATGGTGTTCAGTCACCTCATATGCACGTGAAAGCTGGACAATAAATAAGGAAGACCAAAGAAGAATCGATATCTTTGAATTACAGTGTTGGCAAAGAATATTGAATATACCGTGGACTGCCAGAAGAATGAACAAATCTGTCTTGGAAGAAGTACAGCCAGGATGCTCCTTAGAAGCGAGAATGGTGAGACTTTGTCTCATGTACTTTGGACATGTTATCAGAAGAGACCAGTCCCTGGAGAAGGATATCATGCTTGGTAGAGTAGAAGACAACCAAAAAAAAAAAAAGAGTAGAGGGTCAGTGAAAAACAGAAAAACCTTTAATGAGATGGATTGACACAGGGGCTACAACAATGGGCTCAAGCGTAACAACGATCATGAGGATGGCACAGGACTGGGCAGTGCTTTGTTCTGTTGTGCATAGGGTCACTATGAGTCGGAACTGATTCAACGGCCCCTAACAACAACAAAAACAATGTTTAAAATACTCAATATTGCTAGGAGCATTGACAGTGGTGCATACCTTATGACAGGCGATTTTGCAGTGCATTTAGGAGGCACAAACTGTTCATTCCCTTTCACACAATTACCTCATTCCTGGGAATTTTCCTGCAGAAATACTTCAAGAAAAAATAAGCAGCTGTATGTATAATAATTTTAACACTCTTTTTAATAAAATTGGAAACAATCTAAATGCCTTTTATTAATAGAATGGCTACATGAATTTTGCAATATCCACTCTATGAAATAGTATGCAATTAAAAAGTGTTATGAATTGTACAGGTAGAAACCTGAATCGGTATACGTTTTTGCCGTATATATTCTCAACAAGAACAAAAACTAAATAAATGAATTATTTTTAACAAAGTGCTATGAGAAATATATGCAAATACAAAATATATGCTTGAACTTTGTAAATATTTTATGTGGAATATGAAGAATAAGAACATTTGATATGCTGGCAGTAGAATTTTATTTTCAGTTATTTGTTTTTATTTGCTGTAATATAATTAGTGCACTATATTTAAAATTATTTTTTAAAAATAAGTAACACTACATATTCTCTCCCCTGAGTTTTTACTTGAAAATCAAAGCCATTCAGCATATGTACTCTCAACTCTCCCAATCTACATATTAAATTATGTATCATAATTTACTGTCTTCCCCTTCACTCCCATCTCAGAAATGAGGATGCTTCTCTTCCTTTCCAAATTGATTCCATCCATTATATCTTGATTTCATCTCCTCCCTCTGTTTCAGGTCTCTACCTATTAGTTATCCTCTTCAAACCTGGCATTTGGGCATTTGTTGCTTTTGCCACCTGCATCTATTCTCCACTCTCTATTAACAGTACCTGATTTTTCTCCAGGGAACCATGCCCTCTCCCATTTTCATCCATATTCTTCCCTGGGGCTTCATCTCCAAGCCTAGACAAATCAGGGAACTCTATCTCCATTAGGAATGGACCTTTTGCTCAGTCAAGCCAATCGAAGTCCAACCAGAGATAATTCCAGAGTTTTGCTTAAGCAACTAGGTAAAAGCTTTTGATTTCACTAGATTGGAACTTGAGAAGAAATGGAGCTAAAGTTACTGCACCTAGCTTGCCACTGCATGGAACCTGAAAATGAAGCCACCCTGCAGAGGAGAGCAGAATCAAGCCAAGAGGTAACAATGGCATTGACGGGATTCCAAATCTATCTATGCCTGGAGCCTGAACTATCCCTATAGAGTCTTCATTTATGTAAACTTTTGGTTAGGCTTTCTGTCCCTTGCAACCAAAGAATTTCTAACAAATATATCTGATGTTCTCTCAGACTACTCTGTGCAATATGAAGAATGAAAGCCTGGTCTAATTCACTGCTTCCAATTCTCATTGTGGCCTCATTCCTTCATCTGCTCTCTTGAAAGTCACCAAGATCTCCCAGTACATAATTTAAATAGCCATTTATTAACCTTTGTATTCCTTGGTTGCACAGAAGCATCATTAACTAACCAGCTTCTATTCTTGAAATTTTCTCCTCTTTTGGTTTCTATCCCTGATTCCTCTCCAGAAACTCCTCTGGCTTCTTTGTCTCCTGCTGCCTTCAAATATAAGTGTTGCCCAAAGTTCTATCTTTTTCCCATTCTACCTTCCCTTCTTTAGTAATTTCATTCCTACTTTTAATTCCAGCTGTAAAAACCTTTTACTTTGGCAATTGCAATCGTTCCCAACCCGAAGTTAGCTCCATAACTCCATTCCCTTCTCCAAGTAGATCCTTGCATAGCTCTGTGTATGTCATTCCTCTGCTTAAAATTTTATGCCCCCTTCCCTTGCCTACAGAATCAAAGCTAAGCCCTTGCATTCAAGTCTGGCATTCAAGTTTCTCAATAATTTGGCACCAATCTACTTTTCCAAGCCCATTACTGTTTAACTCACATGTTAGCTTCCTGTATTTGTTTATACTATTTCAAGCACCTAAAGGAGTTCATGTCTAATTTGAAACGCCAGTGTCCAGAAGAATCCTTAGTAGATAGAAAACACTCATTATGTGTTTGATGAGTGACTGAGTGAGCAAATGAATGAACGAGTGAGTGCTGCTGTCTCTCCCCTGCATCTCTCTTCCACCTCTGCCTCCCCGCCTGATTCTGTCCTTTAACCAATCTGACACTGGGAAAGTTTCTCTTCAGCTCAGTACAGTCTTCTGTTTTTATCCTTTCTGCAGATAATTCTGTATGTGGATGCTGTGGATTCCGTAAGTTCTGCTGGAGCTGAGCATCATTCCAAAGTCAGGACAGGGACATCACTATGCTACATGATCATGCACAACATTTCTTCATGTTTCAAATTGAAATTGACTTGAAAGAGAATTTAAAACTTTGCTCTAGTTTAAATGGACTTCATGCAATCCTATCACACTATCCTATCATCCTATCCTATCAATAGTTATTTCCCTGTTTTATGATTCAAAACTCTGGGTTCTCAAGTGATTACAGGTCTAGGCTCTTGAGCAAATTTATAGCTATGCTTTTGAGGAAAGGCTTGACCCTGTTTGGTCTCCATTCTGTATGGTGGTGGAGGAACCCTCAACCTGAGGGTGGGGGTGGGGGTGGTACTTACTCTTATAAACAGTCATTTCTTAACCGGTGTCTAAAGGATATGGATCTATTTTAAATTGATGGAATAAAATGTTCTGCATTCTAGGAATCACTAAGGATCTCAGATTTGAATTTTTTGCCAGGCAGCTCTTGGAAAACAAAATTAACTAAATTGATAACACTTGCCATCAAGTTAATTTGCCTTCTTATATAGGGTTGCTATGAGTCGTAATAGACTCGATGGCAATGGGTTGTTCTTTTAATTCTGATTCCAGAGTCACCCAACAAGCCTCTGATTATAACCTGGATACCCACATCCTGAGAAATTTTCTTCAGAATTAAATTTCTCCTTGAATTACTAACTTAACATACTAGTTATAGAGTTATTCTTGTATTTTTCCCCCTTGTATGTTTTGAGACTATTTATGTCACAATGTACGAATGAGTCTACTTTTAAACTTTCTTCCTACATGTAATCATATCCCCAGAAAGCTTCATACCTGGACTTCATCACTTGAGATATCATTTAAAAACCTCCAGAAAAGATTTGTAATATTGGCTCCATTTTAACAAAGAATATCAATCTTCTATACAAAAGACAAGGGACAGAGAAATGGGGAGGAGAGTCCTAAGGAGCCAGTGTTATAAATCTTTTACTTCTTTTAACTCAGCACCAGCATCTGGGATCTGGGCTTCTGCTGGGTCCCCACTTCTACCTTTGCAGCCAGAGCTACAGTCAAACTGAGACACCTCTAAAATTCCCCCCATTTCTACCCCACTGTGTTCCACACGGGAAAATCACTGGAACCCGAGGAGGTTTGAGGTGGCCAGGTAAAAAGACTTGTTTGTGTTATTTCCTTTGGCTTTCAATAGACCTGACTAGGAAGGCTTCCACTGACATCCACTGTTTTCCTGGGAGTAGAGAAAATTTAAGTTCATTGAGTTCACCTCTCCAGAAATGTGCTTCTCTTTTTCATCTGGGATAGCGCATCTGAAATCGGCTTACTAAAGCAGTAAAGTACTATTTAACTTTAATGACAACAACAAAAAAAAAAGTTCCTGGATGGTACAAATGGTTTGAGCTCATCTGCCGACCTAAAGGTTGGTGGTTCGAATCTATCTAGTGGTGCCATGGAAGAAAGTCCTGGTGATCTGCTTCGCTAAAGATTATAGCCAAGGAAACCCTATGGAGCAGAGTTCTACTCTATAACACACAGGGGCTGCCATGAGTCAGAATTGACTCAATGGCAATGGGTTTGTTTATTTGGGGGTTAATAAAAAAACCCAGAGTCAAATTTCTATTGATGGTTGTTGTAAGAAATGTTTTCCTACTTCTGGTAAAAAAAAAAAACACCTGGCAAAGAGCTACTGTCCATTAAGTCATTTTAAAACCACATTGTATCAAAAGCCTTATGATAATTCCTCCTAGAAGACAGAACTAAGAGAATATTTGCCTCCCCTGAAAACTGCTTCCTTGCATTAGATCAGAAAAGTTAGGGAATCCCTTGGGTTACTCTCTTTGCTATTGTTGCCAAGAACTTCCTGTGCTCAAATAGAGTAGCTTCCCTTGTCTGCAGTTTCCTGGCATTCCCTACCTGCCATCTCCACACTGCATCATTCATTAATGGTTTTTTAGTTTATTTTGCCCTTTATTCTAGCTTATTTCAACTATTTATAAAGCATATAGGATATGCATAAAACAAATTTTTTAAAAACTAAAACAAATGAAGTCATATAACAATAAGGCCATGGTAGATAATGTGCATTCCTTGTCACTGAAAGTGCTTATGCAGAGATTGGTTGAACATCTGGCAAGGATGCAATATAATCAACAGCTGTAATTCTGTTATAGTTCTAGGGCAATGGAAAGCCAAAGCAATTACCAGGTAATAAGATGGGCTGGTCCCTTCCTGCTATATTCCTTTGTGTTTTCATCTAGAATATCACACCATGTTTTAGGAAGACTAGTCGTGGTAAATAAGTACATTCCTGTGATGTCTCCCAGTTGGGGCAGCCAAAACCTTGGCTGGATTTTTGCTAGGGTTTGTTAATCAAAATATTACATAGTATTCTGTTATAAATTATTCATATTTGATATTATAGATCCTACAAAAATCTGATAAAGGCTATAAACTTTCTCCATAAAAATGTACATATGCCCATAAACAAAAATACGCGTGTAGTACTAGGGTATTCACAGAACCTTAACGTCAATCAATATACCCCCTAAGTTAATAGCTTCAGTTCCGGACCAACGGCTGGCACATGTGTATGGAATAGGAGGAAGAAAGAGAAACGACGTCTTAGCAAGGCTTGGCCACCTGCTTAAGTATAGGACAGTTATCAAAAGTTGGCTCCATCTTTCATTCTTTGATATTAGAGTAAAATGGTTTCCCAAAGCATCCACTAATAAAAGTAATGGGTTATGGGTACATAGATGCTAATAAATGAATTATTCAGAGATGAATAATTCAGAAGAACTCATCTGCTAGACTGAGCTCTCTTGTATTAAATGGAAGGAAGCTCTTGCCCTTGTGAACTGGAGGGCTCCTGCTGAGGTCATGGATATCATTTCCAGCAAGTACTCTCCTTAAAGCAGGTGCAGAGATTGGAAGAGTCCCAAGTGAGCGGCACTGGGATGTGCTGGAAAGAGGAAACGAGTTGAAGCAGGAGTCACAAACTTGGTGTCTTCCAGGACCAAGCAGGGAAAATAGGGTGAGACAACAGGAAGTGAGAAGGATGGTGATCCCTGGAGAATGACTAACCCTCCAAAAGGGTTACAATTCAACTTCATAAGAAACAATTATTGACCCATCTCCCAAAAAAAGTGTCTGCAGCTAGTTTTTGCCATCTCTGGAGTCAGACCACTGTAGGGTGAATCCCAGGTTGCCTTTTATTAGTGGATGACCTTAGGAATATACCTCAACCACCTTGAAGATCAGCTTCTTTCTCTGTGAAATCAGGACTCTATCACATGTCTTTGAGTGGTTGTCATGTGAGTTTATGATAATGTATATAAAATGCCTAGCACAGGACTTGATACACACTATAGAATGTGGCTATTTCTGAAGTCCCAGGATCTAGCTGTGCATGTATCTCCCTGAAAATGTATAATAGAACAAGAAATAAAGGTTGTGGAGACCTCTGAAACTCTTTGAATAAACTACAGTCTCCCTTTAGGCTAAATTATCTTAACATTCAGGAGTTACCTACTCAAGGCTACTCAATCTGCGATACACCAGAACTGTGTTAGACACAGAGGGGTTCTGTGTGCGGGAAAAAAAATAAAAACAACTCTCACATGGTATTCAGGGCTCTGAAGGGTGCATGTCCCTAAAAGGAGTTACATTTCAGCCTCATAAGCAACTGATACATGGGCAGAGATTAATTGACAGGAGAGGGCAAGAACTAAGTGAGGCGGAGGGGAAAGCAGAGAAGCGCAGCAAGAACAAGAATCCCAGCTGCCCATTGGCCATTGAAAGAGCCCTAGTAGCTGAGTCGAAATCCACTTGACAGCAATGGTTTTTTTGGTTGTTGTTTTTTGGTGGCACAACAGTTAAGCGCACTCAGCTGCTAACCAAAAGGTTGGCGGTTCAAAGACATGGTGATCTGCTTCCATGACTACTACAGCCAAGAAAACCCTATAGGGCAGTTCTACTCTGTCACATGTGGTCGCTATGAGTTGGAATCGATTCAACAGCACCTGCCAACAACACCACTGGCCACTGTTAAAGATGCTGACTCCTGGATTTAGCAACTGAAAGGTGATTAATAACTCATGTAGCTCTCTTCTCCTGGACAGAGATTAGGGTGAGGCAAGTGAGGCAGAGTTGTGCATGTACAGAGTCAAATCCTTTTTTTATTTTAAATTTTGATATTTTGTTCATCATGGATTTTTGCATTAATTTTTATTTAATAGTTATTAAAATCCTATTTATCTTGATTACCGACTTTTTTGGCACCCCCTTTAATTTTGCATCCTGGTTCTGGCCCTGCTCTTCTCCCTGAGTTTTAAATTGTTGAAATGTAGGAGCGTTTCATTTGGTGAGGAGCCTCGTGGTGCAGTGGTTAAGTACTCGGCTGCTAACCAAAAGGCTGGCGGTTTGAACCAACCAGCTGCTCAGCAGGAGAAACATGTGGTAGTCTGCTTCCGTAAAGATTTACAGCCTTGGAAATTGTGTGGGGCAGTTCTACTCTGCCCTATAGGGTTGATATGAGTCAGAATTGACTTGACGGCAATGGGTTTGGTTTTTTGGGTTTATTTGGTGATTCTCCAGGACTCACATGACTCAACAGCAGATTATACTCACAGCTAAGATGTATTACAGCAAAGGATACAGAGTAAAAGCAGCAGGAAAAAGACGCATTAGGTGAATCCAGAGAAGCCTAGCACAGGATTCTACTGTCCTTCCTTGTCTGAGGCCACACCGGAGCACCCTAGCAGTGAACTTCAGGGACATGTGTGGATGTCTTTGTCTAGTGATGCCCGTTTGACTTTCAGGGTCTGAGACTCTTACGTGGGGGCTGGTCATGTAAACATATCTTGCTACGCAAGCATTGCTAGACAACCAACCATGACAATTGAAACTCAGGACCACAACGATGAAGTCAGGTACAATATTGATAATTATGCAAAGCAACTTAACAAGCCAGTGTAGTCTGGTCCATTGTTCCAGGTATATATAACAAAATCATCAATCACAAAGACACTTGAGGGCCACATTTTGGGGGGCTGGCCAAGGGTCAATCATAGTTCCCTTGGAGATAAGCAAGGAATAATCAACCAGACCGCCTATGTTAATACTTTTTCTCACAAGGAGTCGCGTAGAAAATCAAAATAACAGCTTGATTATAAATAGTGCCAAATTGTGCTAATTGAAGAACATGGATTGGACCCATGTCAACAAACTTCCTATTGTTCCCTGGAAGCCTAGACCTTGAAAGGACTCACCTGTGGAGGAGTCTTGGGCTGCAGAGAAGAAACTGACCCACTCATTGAGAGAGAGATTGCTGCTTTCCACAACTGTCAAATCACAAAAGCGGAGACAGAGGGTGATGGCATTACAGACCTGTCTCTAGAAGGCAACCTTTAGGATTGCTTTGGATGCGCTTTCAAGAAGAACAGTAGTGGGAGGAGAGCATACCAGCCCCTTGAGCAGAATGCCCCCAAACACAGAGAGCATAGCAATAAACTTATTCCTTTGTCTAGGCTCAACTGATAAGCTCTCCTCTGAACTTGGGCAGATGTAAGTGAGGGCTATAGGAAACAAGCACATTTTCCCAGTACTGGGTAATGAAGCAGATTTTCTGATGGGAACACGAAAACAGGGTCATATACCATTGAAGGGAATGGCCCCAAAACCATTTTTATCCCTGAAAACAAAGTTCCATTACAAACTTCCTGTAACAGGCAGAATGACATCTCCTCTGGCCAGAGTCCAAATAACTTCTCCTGCTCTTACATCTCCATCAGTGTGGTTTGAGATGAATTGCCACATTAGACGCACACACATCCCCTTCTACCTGCAGTGGAAAGCTACACCGTACGGAGTACCTAGCTCTCAGCTTTATTGTGTCTCCTCAGCAACTTCAGTTTGTGGCGAGCTATGGCCAGTGGACCAAGTCCAACCTCTCCACTGATTTTTGTAAATTAAATTTTACTGCAACACAGCCATGCCCATTCATTTATGTATTTGAATGATTTCCACAGAAATTCCATGGCCTAAAATAGCTCTTATCTGGCCTTTACAGACAAAGTTTGTTGATCCCTTGCAAAGAAGAAGAAAAGGACTTTAGACCTTATTTATGCCACCGATGTCTAAAGAATGAGATCGGTAGGCAGAGTTTCTAAATCAGCCACAAGAAAATGAAAGTAAGTTAGTGTTTTACTGAAAACTAACTATTGGAACAAGTGGAGAAGGTCGGTCTAGGTTAGAAAAAGAAATAATAGATTGCTTTTACATGTCCTTTTCTTGAATTCAAGTACATATAAATTCAAGCTGTTTGAAACAGACTATTCCTAAGAAGCCATAGCTTCTTGATTTAATTTAGCTCATCTCCACAAACTTTAACTGAGCTCCTTCTATTTGCAAGGCTTGCCCTGGGTGTTGTGAAAGTCAAAGGGGAAGTGTGCAAACACATGCAACGTGACGCAGGTGGTGCTGGGAAGGGGCCCATGGGGTCAGAGAGAGGAGCCAAGATAAGTTCACACAGTAAATAACACTGTCCACCTGTGAACAGAAGGTTGCGGTACTTAAAAGTTCTCTCATTAGACATATCCTTTTCATCTTATTTTTACCATTCAATGTTTTAGTAAACCCTTCATATTATTACAAATTATGAAATTATATTGTATGTAGAAACATTGCAACAGCCGTCCCCAGAAATGTGTCTTTTGGTGGTTGGTTGGTTGGTTGGGGCTTTTTTGTTTGTTACTTTGGGTTTTTTTTTTTTCTTTTTTTCTTTTTTTTGCTGTTTTCAACTTAGTACATGTGATGGTTAATGCTATGTGTCAACTTGGCTAGGCCATGATTCCCAGTATCGTGTGGTTGTCTTCCATTTTGTGATCTGATATAATTATCTTCCATTCTGTGATATTATGTAATTATCCTCCATTTTATGTTTTGTAAATCCTAGCCTCTATATGTTAATAAGGCAGGGTTAGTGTGGGGCATATCCTGAGTCACAGCCTTACAAGAGGGTCTGCGGTGCAGTAGATTGCATTTGCGTGGCCTTTCTCACCATGGTCTTCTAACTCTCATCCAAGTGATTGGGCAGGCCTGTGCAGATACGGTCATTGTGGCCCACCAAAGGGATTGGTCAGTTTTGCCATCCTACTGGGCTTGAGGTGAGCCATCCCAGAGGTGGGAGACAGAGAATCCTACCACCACCAAGGAAGAACAGCCAGGATCCAGCACAACCTTTGGACCTGGAATCCCTGTGCTTAGAAGCTCTTAGAAGCAGGAGACCAAGAGAGAAAGCAAGCTGTGACCCTGAGTATGGTGACAGGAGAGACCCAGCAGGAAAGAAATGCTGGCAGGAGACACCCAGCAGCAGAGGTCCAGCAGCAAGGACCCAGAAGCAGGAGACGGCCCGGGGGGCTTCCCAGCCCATGATGGAGTGAGAAAGCTGAGTGCCTTTAGGCAGAGGCTGAGGGACAAGGAGAGGTATGCCTATGAGCATGGCCAGGAAGAGGCTGTCCTGATGGAAGAACTATATGCTGAGCATTTCTGAACCTGAAATGTAACCTGTTCCTTCCCTAATAAACCCCATAATGTTGAATATTGTCTGTAAGTTCTGTGCGGCCTTTGCAATGAATTAGCAAACCCAACACAGAATTGGGACAGAGACTGTGGGAGGGACAGTTGACATCAGATGGCAGAGAGAGGGGGCATGTCTGACCTCTGCCTCATAGGAATGAGCCTTGGGCTGTTGATCTTGATTTTACTTCCCCCCTGTGAAGTTAGAGGAGATCAGACAGTGCCTGCACGTCATTTTTACGGGGTCACATCCTTACTCAAGTCACACTCTGACTTTGATGTTGAAGGAGTTTCCTTGGGGATGTGACCTGCATCCAATATGTAAATGGATGCTCTGGTAAGGCTCTGCCTTGCTCTGGATCCTGCATCATCTCGTCATCATCTGATCTCCGGTTCTTGGAACTTGAGCCTGTCATCTGATCTGCTGATTCTGGAATCTGTCAGCTTCTGCAGCCCTGTGAGCCAGCAGACTGCCATCTGACCTGCCAATTATAGGTTCATCAGCCCCTGCAACCACGTGAGTCAGGAGAAGCCTCCAGTCTGATGAGTGACCTGTAGATTTGGGACTTGACAGTCTCCACAACCACATGAGCCATTTCCTTGTGATAAATCTATGTGTGTGTGTGTGTATATATATATATATATATATACACACACTGGTTTTGCTTCTCTAGAGAACCCAGCCTAAGACAGCATAAATCTCTGGAAAACTGATGCACTTTCATACAACTGGTCCAAACAGAACTTTAGTGTTCACTCAATCGAATTGTATATCAACTGGCAGAGGCAATTTATTATAATTATTCTATGAGTGCATTATAAGCCAGACTGTAATCTATACTCTCAGAAGTCCATTTGTTTGGAGGGGGTCACTGTCTCCTACTCCTTTGCATTTTCCCAGTATCAGTAATATAAACAGACTTTTTACAGGTGATTGTTTTTGGCATCAAAAAATGCCTCTGGTTGAAGCCAGGTGATGGGTAAATGGGAATGCACTTTATTATTCTATTGTTGTGCATGTTTGAAAAGGATTTTTAAAGTTTTTTTTTTTTTTAACCAACTATTGAGCCAAGATGGCTCTGCTATGCATGGGACAGCCACCCCACATCCCATGGTCCCAGTAAGCTAGAGTTTATCATTTTCTTTAGCAGTCACTATGAGATGGCAGCAGTGCATGAAAAATAAAGGCATTGAGAAGAGAGAAGTAAACATTTTTTTTCCTAAGGGTTCTGAGTAAAGGGTGCCTTTGTGAGGCCAGATGAGCATTCAGATTAAAATGGTAATATCTTTTGGGCAGAAATTATATGCTAGTTTCCTTGAACATGTATCTCTATGAAACAAAGCTGCTGGTGAAATAAGTCCTTATCAGTAAGCTGTTCCTCGCTCATTAACTATGCTTATTTTGCTCCTGTATGCAAAGCCCAGTGCTAGACATGGGGACACACAAATGTAACTTTTGTCTTTGGCCAATTGGACAGAGAAAAAATATGACCGGCTTGCACCTTGTCCCTGAGACAGAAATCATTACTCAGAGTCTTGGACCTGTAGTCCAATGGCCAGAAATCAGCACAGCTTAACTCATTTCGGGCCTAAAACCATTTATGGACCACCCACTGTGTATAAGGTTCTGGGCTAGATACTATAAACACAAAGGGAAAAAAAAAAAGGTACAGCTTCTGTCCTCAGTCTAGTGGGGAAGATAGATGACAAAATCAACTGTTCAATAATAAAATGCACAGGCTGCTATGGGATCACAGAGTGTGTTCGAGGAAGGCTTCATGAGCTAAATCTTAAAGGTTAAGATTAGGCAAGTGAGAAGAAATGGAAAGGAGTAAAGAGCTATAAAATATCATGTGTATGTGTCAGGAATTATTTGAATAACAATGTAAGAATAGTACAAAATTCTCAGTAGAATACAAGCTCCATGAGGGTAGGGGTTTTGTTTTGTTCAAAATATGCCTGGCACAAAGTAGTCACTCAATAAATATTAGTTGAATGAATAAATAAATCCAATTATAGAGTGTTCTGGAGCTCAGAGTTTATAGTAGGGAGTGGCAGGAGAGGTAGACAGGGCAAAATCAAGGAGAGCTTGTTATGGGTTAATTTGTGTCCCCAAAAAGATATGTTCAAATCTTAACCCCCAATACCTGTGAATGCAACCTCATTTGGAAATAGCATCCTTGCAGATGTAATTGGTTAACATGAGGTCATACCGGAGTAGGGTGGGCTCTACTCCAATATGACTGGTGTCCTTATAAAAGAGGAGGAGAGACAGAGAGAGACACAAAGGTAAAACGGCCATGTGAAGACAGGCAAAAATTGGAGTTATGCTGCCACAAGTCAAGGAATGCCTAGGGCTACCAGAAGCTGGAAGACACAAGAAAGAATATTCCCCCTAGAGCCCTCTAGAAAACATGGCCCTGCTGACACCCTGAATTCAGACTTCTAGCCTCCAGAACTGTGAGAATAAGTTTCTGGGGTTTTCAGTCACCCAGTTTGTGGTACTTTATTACAGCAGCCCTAGAAAACTAATACCCTTTGCCTTGTAAGGAGCTTGGATTTTATGATGATGGAGAAACACTGAAGATTTTTACAAAGAAGGGTGGCATGACTGGATTTGTGTTTCAGAGAAGTCTGGCTTCAAGGAGAAAGAACCTGAGGGACACAAGACTGGAGCCAGTTACACAGCTGTTGCCACAGTCTACATGAAAGATGACGAGATAAGATCCATGGAATTAGCAATAAATTTGATGTGAGCTCTGCACCTCTACCAGCGTGGCTAATGTGAAAAAGAATGGCAATGCCAAGTGTTGTTGAGGATGTGGAGCAACCAGAAAATTCACCTTCTGCTGATGAAGTATAAATTGATACAATCACTTTGAAAAACTGTTGTGTAGCACCTACTAAAGGTGAACCCAGCAATCTCACTTTTAGGTATCTGCCCAACAGAAATAAGTATGTATATGCCCCCAAAGACGTGGACAAGAATGTTCCTAGCAGCACTATTTGTCACAGCGAATAAAGATAATCAATTCTGTTATATTCACACAACAGAATACTATAAAACACTGAAAATGAATGGACTGTCACCACACAGATAAATCTCGTAAGCATAATGCTGAGTAAAGGAAGCCAGATATAGAATACAGACTGCAGAATACCATTTATAAAAGTTTAAGAACAGGCAGCATTAACTTATGGTGGGGAATTCAGAATAGTGGTTAATAACTGGGAGAGAGGTCTATATCTTGCTATGTATCTTGATGTGGGCATCATTACACAGGCGTGTTCTCTTTGCAATAATTCTCCAGCTATATGCTTATGATTTGTGCAGTTTTCTAAATCCATAAGCATTTTAAAAAGTAGCATCAGTTTCTGGGCTCAGACAGGGTGGGTGGTGGTGCCCTGTGCTAGGTTCAACATATCTATAAGGAAGAGGAGTCAGACTCCACAGTAGATAAGGCTGCTATTGCACTAATGGCTTCTGATTGCTCTTGGTGTCTGTCCAGTTGTGTCAGTGAGTCATGCCATAATCCCATGATCATGAAAATCACCTCTCCCTGGAAATCCCCCTTCAGGACTATGCCCTTCATGAGGGACAATCTCCTTCAAGAAGAGAAGCTTATTGTGAGGGACCCTCTTTGGTTCCACCCTGCCCTTTGGCTGGTGCGGGGGGGTAGGGCCAAGACAAGCAGGTATATTTAGATTGACTAAGGTTAGTGCCACAGGATAACAAAAATGTCATTTTAAAAACCACTGGGTACCACCAATGACTGCCCTGACAAGGAATACAACAAAGAGTCCCTGACGGAGCAGGAGAAAACTGGGGTGCAGAACTCAAATTCTAGTAAAAAGACCAGACTTATTGGTTTGATTGAGACTGGAGGGATCCAGGAAGACATGGCCTCTGGACTGTTAGCCCAAAACTAAAACCAACTCTTCAGACAAAGATTAGACTGGACTACAGGACATAAAATGATACTCGTGAAAAGTATGCTTCTTAGCTCAAGTAGATACATGAAATTAAACGGGCAGCTACTGTCCAGAGGCACAATGAGAAGGTAGAGAGGGTCAGGAGCTGGTTGAATGGACACGGGAAAAATCTGGGGTGGAAGGGAAGGGTGTGCTGTCACAATATAGGAAGAGCAACGTGGGTCACATAACAATGTATGTATAAATTTTTGCACGAGAGACTACCTTGAATTGTAAACTCTCACTTAAAGCACAACAGCAAAAAAGAATGATGGAAAAAAAAACACAAAACACTGGGGTCCAGGGGATTGTCTGGAATTGCGAGGTAGTCATGGAGAAGGAAACTTGGTTACACAGTGGTTAAAGCACTCAGCTGTTAACCGAAAGGTCAGCAGTTTGAATCCACCAGTTGCTTCAGGGGAGAAAGATGTGGCAGTCTGCTCCCGTAAAGATTTACAGCCTTGGAAACCCTATGGAGCAGTTCTACTCTGTCCTATAGGGTCACTATGAGTTGGGATCGACTCGACGGCAGTGGATTTGGTTTGGGTGGTTTGGTTATGGAGAACAGACACATTTGGGCATTTCTCATCCCTTCCTTGCCAATGCCTCCATTCTGCTCAGATGGTTTTACAGGTGCTTTCACTTGAGACGAGTTACTCCTGAGGCAGGGAAGAGAGGATAGAGACTGCAAGGTAATCCTGAACAGGAGCCAAGAGAAGAATACTGCAGACATAGTGATGATAAGTGTTGTTGAAGATATGGAGTAACCAGAACCTCTGCTGATGAAGTATAAATGGATACAATCACTTTGAAAAACCATTGTGTAGCACCTACTAAAGCACGGGCACTACTATCATATTAGTAGTGACCATGTGGTTGAATATCCTTCCCCTCTCCTCAACCTGCCATTACTCCAGGCTAACACAGACAGAGACTGAGGTGGAATCCCAAAAGCTCTCACATCCTCTTTTCCACCCCATTGCTAGTTAGAGACAACGGACAAAATTTCTTTAAGAACAGATTGAGCTGTCTAGGAAGTCCTAATGCCCCCAAATAAGAAGAGTGTAGAACCGTGTCCCTCTTTCCCAACCTCCAGCCTTATGGGGCAGGCTAGGGCTTCTTTTGTCTCACATTGGTCCCTAGTTTCTTGGCAATGGGTTCAGCAGTCTGGCCACTTAGCTAACCTCAGCATCCTTTTCCTGCTCTCTGCTATGGCTGATCATTTAGGTACTTAAGTCCTGCCTATGTTTTTACCAGTTCTTGTCTTGGTACACGAGGATTAAGAGGCTCCCTTCATGCCCCAGAGCCACCATCCAGCTGCCACATGGCTCTGAGGAAAGAAAAACTCTTGAAGTACCTTTATGACACCTTCTTCCCCTGGCAAAAGCCAAGGGAACTATTTATAGGGGAGATGGCCACCAAACAGGCAACCCAGATAAATCATAAAATTCTGCCCCCACACTTAGGTAACTGTATTCTCAAGATTCCAAAGAATATTTTGCTGTTGTAGACGTGGATACGTGAGCAACCAGGTAAGTGAAATGGGATCAAGATGGAGTCACAACTCTGGGGTTTATTTTCAAAGAACAGAGTCAACTGTGATGCTCAGAGACAGCACTTAGACACAGAATGCTGCTGTCTGGGGAAGCGGAATCACTAGCTGGGAGGATTGTTTCTTCCCTACAATACTCTGAGCATTGAAGTCAGTCCTAGATTTTGTCCATCCCTTGTACCAAAATCCTAACACCATTTCTGGCTGCTGAGATCTTCTCCATTTGAAACTCAAGTATACACCCAACCCCAGCTTCAGTTAACCCCTCTCTTCTTTCTCTCCAACCACCTAAAACAGTTCCTACTAAAGAGACGAAGAATACTAAGGGTTGTTAACTTCCATTATTTCATCAAATATAAGATGCTCAGTGAAAGATGAGCCATTACTTTATAGAAAAAAAATCCACTGTAAAATGTAACCTGATTGAGAGATGTTAAAATTTGGGATGGGAAGGGGTATGTGCTTCTTAGAATCAATGAATTATAATACTATTGCCTGGACAGAACTCAGGGAATGGGAAATCACAAGCTATTTGATTTCGGAAAATCATGTATATAAATTAACAATACCAACGTATAAAAGATCTGAGACGTTTCAGTGAATAGGTTTCTTTATTTCCAACATTACTATATGCTTTACATCTTAGAGTATTATGGAGGATTATAGAAATTGTCCAAAAAACTAGCATAAATAATTTTAAAAGAGCATCAAATAACTAAAATGTCATGAATTTAGATAAGCTTGCCTAGTATTTAATGTGCATTTATATTTAAACTATCTTGCAGACAATAGAAATGAGGAGTAATTTTACAACTAGGAACAAAACTCAAAGCTTCAGTATCGTTACAATACTTGAACAAATAATTCTTTCACCTTTGTGTATTTATGAACAGATTTTTGAAATGTGTGGAGCTGATGCTAAAAAATTGGAAATGAAGATTCAAGAACTAATGTAAACTGATCTCCAGGACAAGATACACTTGTTTTTCCAAAGGTCACAGCAAATGTGTTTATGTTCTCATTTCTGGCAAGTATTTTAATGTTCTATTGATCTTTCTCCTAATGTTTTACAGGTTAAATTCTGTATTACAATCTCACTGCTAAATTGCTTTAAACTTGAAATATCAGTGATTGTATCATTTCATTGTCCATCTTGGGATTTCCATTTGCTCTGAGCCATTTATTGGGCAATGTTTGTATGATCTTCACAAGGGAGGCCCTGCACCGCTAAGTCATCAAGAAGGTTTGCCAGAAATTGCCAAGGATGCAATTCTTCACACTGATCAAAGAACAAATAGATGCCTTATTGCTCTGGTGCATTCTAAATATATGGAGGCCTCTCCCCAATTGTTTGTGGTACAGAATTCTTCTCCAGTGCATCACCTTATATTTGAACTGTGTCATTTTTCTCTCCCCCACTGTCTTTCTAGAATTTGTCTATAAACAAACAAAAAACAGAAAGCCCCTTTACCACCTATTATGTTTTTAAAAACTGACTTAGCTCATGGCTGGCTGAAGGTTGACTTCAGTTTCAGCAGTAGAAAATCATGGTCCCTCAGCCAGTTCCCAAATACAAGTCATTTCTCAGACTCTGAGCTTATCGATTGAAGGCGAGGCCTTGCCAGATGTGGAATCTTTACTGGAGCAGAACAACATAGCCTTTGGCATTTGGTGTACAGTTATTATTACTCTGTGTGATGTGCTCTTTTCAACTGCCATCAGTAGGGAGGAACAAAAGCAATTTCCGTTCACACAGTGGGGCTACAGTAGACATTCTGTCTTGCCCCAGGACTACGTAAACTCTCCTTTCTTTCATAATATACTACAGTCAGTCCATAGGGACTTGAATGTTATGTATAAATATGGATAAATAACATTGTTTTAAAAACATTAAATATACACCTACCATACGATCCAGTCATTCCACTCCTAGGCATCTATCTCAGGGAAAAACAAATATATGCCTATATGAAGATTTGTACCTGAATGTTCATAGCAGCTTTATCGTAAATCCAAATGTCCATCAAGAGGTATATGGATAAACAAATTGTGATATATTCATGTAATGAAATACTATTCATAGAAATGAATAAACTTTTGACACACATGCACACGCACAAAAAAAAAAATGGCTTAGCTCAGATGTTAAGGCATCTGAGCCTTAAGATGGCTCCTTCTCATAGTTAACTGTGTCCACCATGGAGCTGCCACCAGTTGAAAGCCAGGATCACAGATCATAGGATACAGCCAGCTTTCCTAAGCCATTAATGTCTGAGATTTTGACAAATCATAGCATCCATGGGCTTTGTTAGGATTCTTTAAGCTGTAAAGTAGAGGAAACCAGCACATGCTAGCTTAAGCAAAGAGACATTCAGGAGTCCCTGGGTGGTGCAAATGATTAACTCTAACAGAAAGATTAGAGGTTTGAGTCCACCCAGAGGTACCTCAGAAGAAAGGCCAGGCGATCTACTGCTGAAAAAAATCAGCCATTGAAAACCCTACAGAACACAGTTCTACTCTGACACACATGAGGCCACGTAGTTTTAATTCAGAATCAACTCAAGGGCAGCTGGTATTATTCATTCAACACATTATTTATTGAGCACTTGAAATAAACGTTGATTTGCAGATTCCAAAGGCATAGATAAAATAGCCAGCTTTCATGAGAGATTAGAACCAGGGAGAAGAGGATTATGGGAAACTCTCTGCTTTTCTCTTTTCATCTGAATTATTCTTTTTGTTGCCACAAACAGGTATTCTTTGTTTCCCAATCCGTGTGCTGAAAAGTGGCCTCTGCTAATAGCTCCCAAGCATACATCACTCCTCCATTCAAGGAACCAGCCAGGAGAGTGTTAACACATCACAGGGTTAACAACCAATGTCACAAAACAATTTGTGTATTAACTGTTTAATGAGAAACTAATTTGCTATGTAAACTTTCACCTAAAGCACACAAAAAAAAAAAATTAAAAAGAAGGCTGACTCTCACAGTGAAAAAAAAAAGAAAGAAAGAAACTAGCTAGGCTATTCCTTCAGGGAAGACTCTAGCCAGGGGTGAGATCACAATGTAAAATCAATATGGCTCCTAAGGGGGGATGATAGGAGCAGAGGGATTCCAGAAAAGCAAGAGGCTGGAAAGACTAAAAATACTGTGATCCCTATGAAAATCAACTTTTTATATAAAGTAACAATTTAAAATAAAATTACATATACACAGCTATGCTTACATGTATAAATACTATGTGGTAGATAAGATGCTAAGCACTTTGCATCCATCCCCTCATTTAATCTTTGTAACAATCCTATAAGCAGTAGTGTCCTGGTAAATGTTTAACAATTAGCTCTCTGTGGGGGGAAAAAGATCGTGGTTTGTAATGTTTGCCAATTTCTGTGGTGTAAACACTTGGTAGAGTTCAAGCTGCCAACACGACATCACTGAACATGGAGTTGGGAAGAGATGCACATAACAGGCTCTCCTGAGCAGGTAAGATTTTGCTCCAGCACACCACTACCTGTAAGGGGGACAGTACATTTATCCCTATCCCTATTTTCTTAAAGAAGAAAAAACAGACACAATGAAGTTAAGTGACTTGCCCACAGTTGTCCAGAAGCATCCATATTAGACCCCAAGTTGTCTGATACCAAAGCTGAGAATTTAATAAAAGTGATATAATCAGGCATAAAATAGCACCATACTTAAATTCTACTAGTCACTCTCACTGCTTAACAAAATAGAGTGTCAAAATTTTTCAGATCATTTTGTCTGATGCCCTCATTTTATGTAAGGGCATTTAGAGAGGTGTAGTGTCATATATCTCTATTTGCACTTCCAAGACTAGTGTCCAAGTCTCTGAACAACCATAACTACAATTTACCCAATTCCCTGGTACCCAGCCCAGTGCATAGAACAGACCAGACCAAGGAGACATGATGGCTAAATGCAATGTGGTATCCTGGATTGGAGCCTGGAACAGAGAAAGGACATTAGTGGAAAACCGGTTAATTCAAATAAAGTCTGGAGTTTAGTCCACAGTGATGTGCCGATGTTGGTTTCTTCGTTTGACAAATACACCATGTGTAAAAACAGCTTGGGGGTGATGTCTAACTTCCTCTAACTTCTCAAGAGGGAAGGAGAATCAAAATCAACAGCCCAAGGCTGATTCCTATGAGGCAAAGGTCAAACATACCTCCTCTCTCCACTATCTTTACCAACTCTGACACCAACCATCTCTCCCATAGCACTCTCTACTGGGTTTGATAATTCGTTGCAATGGCCACACAGAACTCACAGACCATACTCACAATTATGGGGTTTATTAGGGAAGTAACAGTTATAATTCAGGCTCAAGAACACTCAGGATACAGTTCTTCCATTAGGATGGACTCTCCCCAGCTGTGCTCACAGGCACCTCTCTCTCTGGGCCTCAGTCTCTGCCCAAAGGCACTCAGCTTTCTCTCTCTGTGGGCTGGGAAGCCCACCACACGGCCTCCTGCTGCCAGTCTCTCCTGCTGCTCTCTCCTTCCTTGGTGGTGGTGGGCTCCTCCCTTGCTCTGGAATTGGCTCTCTTTTCAGGCAAAACTGACCAATTTCCATGGTATGCCACAATCAACCTATCACACAATCACCTGGGTTGGAGTTACAAGACCATGGCTAGAACGACCACATACAAAAGTAATTAATCCACCACACCATGGTAATGTAAGATTTCAAACTAGAGAAAAGTTGGTGAGGGGCATACAAGAACTCTCTGCAGTTATCTCTGCAAATTTTCTATGAATCTTAAGTTTTCCAAAACAAAAAGTTTATTTAAAAAAAAAATGCATCTAGGTTGAGAATTTAGAGGCTTAATACGTTGTGGGGTTGTTAACCAATGTCAAAAAACAACATGTGTACTACTATTTCATGAGAAACTATTTGCTCTGTAAGCTTTCACCTGAAGTACAATAAAATATATATTAAAAAAAATAAAATAAAATAAAATAAAATAAAAAATAAAAAAAAAAATGCATCTGTAACCAGGGCTATGACGGAGAAGCACAAGGGCTTTGTGGGCACAGAATAGGGAAATGTGGCCTGGGCCAGAAGTCAGGAAGCGCTTCCTGAGGAAATGACTGTTGACCTAGTATCTTAAGAACGAGAAAGAGTGTTGTGAAAATTAAAAGTCTCAAAGTCAAAATCCGGACTTACAGATTACTAAAGAATTTTGCTCCCAAGAAAGTTATTTTTATTTTTGTTTTCCTTTTTAAATAAAGCCCATAAATAACGTTAGTGGTGTCTGCCTCCCTCCAGCCCAGACACCCCACCCCAGTGGGGCAGATGGAAGCCTCCATAGGGGTGAGGAGGGTGTGCGCTGCTTTTGAGGAGTCTGAATGCTTGTCTTCCTGGAGACAAAATCAAGCCATGCATTTCTCTTTCCCACAAGGCTGACCTCACCACAGGGGCAAGGGTAGAAGTTTCTATAGGCCCTAAACTTGACATCTTTGGGTCCACCCAGATGTGCTAAGTGCATTAAGCAGGCCATGATTTCCAAAGCAAGAGCCCAGTGAGGTCACTCCTCCTCCATTCCCCCTGCATTCCCCATACATGTCATGTCACCAAATCCAGGTGAAGTATGAGTGAGGGTCTCCAAACCTGGCCCAGACAGAGGCTGGGCTAGTCAAGGTTGCCATGCCAGGGATGACAGCCTGGAGCTAGCTTACTTGAGAGGGCCAGGGTGGTGGAAGAGCAGAAAATGTGACCAGGGAGCTGTGGACTAGACTGAGACCCCTAGACCTAGACAAGCACAGGCATTGGCCCAGGGGTGTGAATATGCCTGGCATTTCAGCTAAGGCTCCACTCATCTCCAACGAAAATGCCATTAGATAGAGGATGGCTGGAAGGTCAAGTTCTGTGCACGAGAAGTTTAATGGTGTCAATGTGTGTCATATGTACAAGTCAGGTGTATGAAAGTCAAGGACAGCAACAACAATCCAATTCTCACAGCCACTATAAAGACCACAAGTGCAGGGGTCTCTGGCCCGTAGGAAACAACAGCTTTGGAAATATCTTTGGAAAGCAGGAACATGTTGGAGAATGAATTCCATGCCCAGATATGGCCTGAATCATTCCAGCAGCCTCGGGCTTTTTACATTCTCTGGTGGCACAGTGGTTAAGAGCTATGGCTGCTAACCAAAAGATTGGCAGCTCAAATCCACCAGCTGCTCCCTGGAAACCCTACAGGGCAGTTCTACTCTGTCCTGTAGGGTCGCTGAGTCGGAGTTGAATCGATGGTAACGAGTTTGGTTTAGTGTCCCTCTACATGTTGGAGCAGGCAGGTGTTTCATTTTCTTTACTGTTATTTCAGTTCTGCCTTCCCATTTTAACAATAAAATAGGACACATGTCAGAGCCTAAGAGAAATCCATGAAAACCAAAGGCTCCTCCATCTCACTTTTCACAGCGAAGGTGTTGAGGTGACTTTTCTTACCTAAGAGTAGAAGAATCCGGTGCTTTTATAATGGCCTTTCTATTATGATGACAAAAAAGAAAAAAATGTAACTTAATTTTTGCCTTATTGTCTGATGCTGAACTGCACATTTTTACCAATGCAATCTTTATCAAACACTAACAGTACTTTGCAGCTGGGCCATGACCCAATAATGCTTCATAAACTTCAATGCAATAGGTCAGCATTTTCTTTAAAATGAAACAAAAAGAGACTGCATCTACTGCAGTAATAAGGATTTCATGAAATTTGGTTAGTTGTAGGCATGTTTACACTAGGGTCACAATGTAAAATGTATTTCTTACTGAGGATTGTGGTGAGTCAAGTTTAAAGCCATTGCAATAGGGGCTTCATCTTTGCTAGGAATGACTTTAGTACAGGTGTTCTGAAAGTGAGGTTCTGGGACCCAGAGCATCAGCATCATTTGAAATGCACATTCTCGGGCACTGAATCAGACACTATTGAGGGCAGAGAAAGGGGGAGGAAGAGATGTCTGTGCCTGCTGCAACCTGTGTTTTAACAAGACCTGCAGATGATTCTGATGCACATCCTCATTTGAGAACCACTGGTAAAATACATTAAAGGAGTGATTTAAAATGTCCGTAAATCATTAGAACAAAAGAGTAATGACAGGAACAATTTGCAACCCTTTTGATATACAATGAAGCTCACGAATCCCAAATAAGCTTGACAACCTATGCAAAAACTCATAAGAGTTTAGCAAATAATGTGTAATGGAGTTGCATCTTATACAAGGCTTAAGGTAGTGGGTCAGGAAAAGGTTAACATATAGTCAGCATCATCCATAAAGTGCAAATCAGTCAGCCTTGTGTCCCAGTAAGACCTACATGGTCCTTCTTCCCTTCAGCACTGGAACGTATCACCATTTTCTCTATGGAGAGCCAGATGGATTAGCTGGCTTGTATCTAGGGCCACAATGTCAAAAAATATTAGCTTGAAATATTAGAATCAATTATCTACAGTAAGATGATGCCCAGCAGAGCAAAGCAGCTGAGTTCCTGTGTGTGTGTGTGTGTGTGTGTGTGTGTGTATGGCTGGGGGCTGGCGATGCTTATATTATTCTCTCTCCTCCCTTCCCTTCCCTTCCTTTCCTTCTCTTTCTCTCTCACGTCATATGGTTGAAGTCACCACAAGTTACCTTTATAAGAGCTGCAACTCCACTTACCCATCATCTACTTGGTAGCCTTTCCTTCCCCACAAACACACACACACACACACACACATTACCTCACTTAATTCTCACACAGTCCTACGAGATAGATAATACTGTTAGCATTTTACAGACACGGGGTTCAGAGAGATGAAGTTTCTTGCCCAAGGTCACACAGCTAGTAAATGGTTGAGCCCAAAAGTGAACTGTGGTGTGCTAGAGAAAATTAAAGGAATGATAAACTAATATGAAACAGATTCTCCTAAGCAAATAAAATCTACTGCTTTGGTCAGTCCTTTTACTGATGTCATACTCAGGCCCATGCACATTGTGATCCAAGAAATAGGTTTCAGAGAAATTGCCTTTGCTGACATATTCCTCTCCCAGGGATATTACTGAAAATCTGTATGTGACATCAATAATTTTTCAATGTATCAGCTGCCATCAACTCCAACTCATGGCAACCACCATGTGTTTAGAGTAGAACTGTGCTCCATGGCGTTTTCAATGGCTGAGTTTTTGGAAGTAGATCGCCAGGCTCTTCTTCTGACGTAAATCTGGGTGAACTAGAACCTCCAACCTTCAGGTTAGCAGCTGAGCACGTTAACCATTTGTACCACCCAGGGACTCAAATGTGTCATGGGTGCTTGCTACTTAGAAAAATCTTGAGCCTGTATTACTTTTTATATCAACTTTTTAAGGGCAAATATTTGTAATTTTCACATTATGTATCCTCTTTAAGGGGAGCTTTTGTTTTACTATTCCTCATCAGGGCTTTTAAAAAAAGAAACTTGTAACTGGATGGGGTAAGAAGATTAGGAAGAGCAGCCAAAGAAAGAGATGTTAAGCATTACTCTGTATTTCTACAAAGCCCTGCTCCCCCTGGTTGATCTTCATTCATTCTCTCCAAAAAGGGTGGGGCTTTGCTCCAGAAAACTCATCCAAGAACACTGAAAAATTCGCTGGGTGGGAATTTGCCCCCAGGTGAGAATGCAGCCTCAGCTGGAATTCCTTAGCCCTGAGTTTTCTAAAATGTGGTCATCCACATGCCACTTTTATGATCATTTACTTAATCTATTTACTTTTTGTATGTGAACAGATTTATTCTTACTACACCTTAAAAGGAAGATGAGTATTGCTCTCAGAAATAGAAGAAAACCTCAAAAATAAACACAATGAAAACAAAATGACTTTGGTTTTGATTCTACAATTCTGACCCGGTTCAGTGAGTCCCCAGGTTACAACATCTGACTTACAGACAACTAGTACTTGCCCTTTAATGTTATGTAAACATGCCCTCACTTTGAAACTGACTGAACCAGCCCCTACTCACAAAAAATTCATCACAGTCACCTTCACTTGCTCCCGTGCAGCTTTTAAGTCATTGAAAAGGCTCCAAGCCTTTTCTTGCACTAAAACAAAACAAAAAAATAAAACCATTGTTGTCGAGTTGATTCCGACTCATAGTGACCCTACGGGACAGAGTAGAACTGCTCCATAGTTTCCAAGGAGTGCCTGGTGGATTTGAACGGCCGACCTTTTGGTTAGCGGCCATAGCACTTAACCACTACACCACAGGGGTTTCCTTCTTGCACTAAAAAAAAAAAAAAAAAAAAAACAAATCCATTGCTGTTGAGTCAATCCCAACTCACAGCGACCCTGTAGGACAAAGCAGAACTGCCCCATAGGGTTTCCAAGGAGCACCTGGTGGATTAGAACTGCTGACCTTTTGGTTAGTAGCCGTAGCTCTTAACCAAGCTAAATAAGAACCGTAAGCATCTGTTCCCACCTACCTACAAATCTGACTTAAAGACACAGGAGTCGGGGACTACCTATCTGACTCGTCAAAGGCTCAAAGCCTAAGGCCTTAATCCCTATCTTTTCAGAGTGACTAAACAACTATTAGAGATGTGTTAAAGGTATAATAGCACCAAATTAAGACTTTCTTCCTAATTTGCATTGAAAGAAAATAAAATGGGGTTAACATTCTCCCCTTGCGAGTCAAAGTTATTTAATGCTACGTTCCCCATAAACCAAACCAGTTGCCGTTGAGTCGATTCCGACTCATAGCAACCCTACAGGACAGAATAGAACTGCCCCATAGGATTTCCAAGGAGTGGCTGGTGGATTGGAACTGCTGCCCTGTTGGGTAGCAGCTGAGCTCTTAACCACTACGCTACCAGGGCTCCTAAATTCCCCATATTATTCCCAAATCATCAAAAATTACTACCTGAAATTTTACTACCTCAAACTACCTCTCACAGTAACATTGTTCCATGGCCCACTTTGTGAAACACTGCTTAGCAAAAGTTTGATTTTACAAAAAATGTAAGAAAACCTGTGTACATTTGGATGGTTTCTACTGATGGCAGAATGAAGTTTTGAATCATTCACCGTTCTATCAAAGCCCTTCATATCTGGCCTTTACATTCATTTTTGCCTCCCTCCCCGGCATTATTTTCTTTTTTTTTTTTTTTTTCTTTTTTTTTTTTTTTAATATATATTTTATTGTACTTCAGGTGAAAGCTTACAGAGCAAATAGTTTCTCATGAAATAGTAGTGCACATGTTGTTTTTTGACATTGGTTAACAACCCCACAACGTATTAAGCCTCTAAATTCTCAACCTTTTTTTTTGATGAAAATTACAGATGGCCAAAGATACACCGTTTCAAAAATTTCTACATTCACAGTTCAGTGACAGTGACTACGCTCTTCCAACTGTGCTGTTATTCTCACTTAAGATGAAGGCTTACAGAACAAAATAGTTTTTCATTTAACAGTTACTACACATGTTGCCCTATGACCATGGTTAACAATCTTACAGCACATCAAGAATATCCTTACTCCACCTTGTGTTCCCTATCACCAGGGGGCTTCCTTGTCCCCTTCTGTCTTCTGGACCTTGTCAGTGGACTATTGTACCTCTTTACTCTCATTTGTTTATTTATTTATTTATTTATTTTTATTTTATTTAAACACCATTTCAAAACTTTTTACTTACACATTTAAGTGATATTGACTATGCTCTTCCAATTGTGCTGCCATTCTCGCCCAAGATGAAGGCTTACAGGACAAAACAGCCTCCCATTTAATAGTTACTACAAATGTTGCCCTATAGCAGTGGTCAACAATCTCACAATACATTGACAGTGTCCTTATTCAATTTGCGTTCCTTATCATCAGTTTCCTACTCTCCCTCTGCCTTCTGGCCCTTGTCACCGGACTCCTGTACATCGTTAGTCCCATTTAGTTTTACTGGGGTGTCCATTCCCAGGCTTAACATCGAACCTTGAAGGTAACTTCACCTCTGAGCTGAAAGGGTGTCTGGGGGCCACACTCTCGAGGTTTCTCTAGTATTCTTTAGGCCAGTATATCTGGTCTTCTTTTTTTTTTTTTTTTTTTTTTTGGGAGTTAAAATTATGCTCTACATCCTACTCCAGCTCTGCCCAGAACCCTCTGTTGTGATCCTGGTCAGAGGAGTCATTGGTGGTAGCCGGGCACCATCCAGCTGTTCTGGGCTCAGTCCCGTGGAGGCCTTGGTAGCTGTGGACCATTAGTCCTTCGGACTAATCTTTTCCTTGTATCCTGTTCTCTTCGTTCTCCCTTGTTCCCGAAGGGATGAGATCAGTGGAGTATCTTAGATGGCCGCTCATAGGCTTTTAAGACCCCAGACACTACTCACCAAGGTAGAATGTAGAGCATTATCTTTATAAGTAGTGTCATGCCAATTGAGCTAGATGTTCCCCGAGATCATGGTCCCCAGAGCCCTCCGTCCAACAACTCAGTCCCTCGGGGGGTTTGGATGTGTCTATAGGGCCTCCATGACCTTTCCTTGTGCAGGTTGTGTTAGTTTCCCCTGTACTATGTACTATCTCATCTCTCACCCAAGTTACTACTTACCTATTACCTATTTAGTATTTCCCCCCCCCCCCCATCCCTGGTAACCAACAAGGATTGTTACATTTTGCATGTGAATTTTTTCATGGGTTTTTACAATAGAGGTCTCATACAATATTTGTCCTTTTGTGATTGACTTATTTCACTCAGCATGATGTCCTCCAGTTTCATCCACGTTATGAGATGGTTCACCGATTCATTGTTCTTTCTCGTTGCATAGTACTCCATTGTGTGTATGTACCATAGTTTGTGTATCCATTCGTCTGTTGATGGACATCGAGGTTGTTTCCATCGTTTTGCTATTGTGAATAATGCTGCCATGAACATAGGTGTGCATATGTCTATTCGAGTGATGACTCTTATTTCTCTAGGATATATTCCTAGGAGTGGGATTGCTGGATCGAATGGTACGTCTATTTCTAGCTTTCTGAGGAAACGCCATATCATTTTCCAAAATGGCTGTATCATTTTGCATTCCCACCAGCAGTGTATAAGAGTTCCCGTCTCCCCACAGCCCCTCCAACATTTGTTATTTCCAGTGTTTTTGATTCGTGCTCCCCGGCATTATTTTCAAACCCTATGACTTCCCTGTGGCTGGATTTTCCTCCCCCTACCCCTGCCTGTCAAATCTTATCCATCCTTTAAGATCACCCAGAAAATGCATCTTTCTTCAAGTCTGCCCCCACAGTTCTTTAGCAAAGCTACCCTTGGCCATCCCAGACTAGGGAAAGCATTCCTTCTCTTGTGCTCTATTGAGCTGTGAGTACACATTCATCAGAGAAGCCATCTTTTTTTTTTTTTTAATATATTTTATTTAATCCAGTATATTAAAAATCTTATCATTCTGGTAAGTAACCAATATAAAAAAACGATTAATAAAATGTTTTACTTTTTTTTTATATCCTAAGTCTTTGAAATCAGGCATGTATTTTACACTACATCCACCTCAATCTGGACCAGCCACGTTTCACATGTTCAGTCTCTGAATGTGCATAAGGTCCGCCATTTTGGATAGCAGCTCCATAATTCACAGTGTTGTCACATAAATTACCTTATATCCTCTAATATATTCCATTTCAACAGTAAAATGAAGGCTCAATCTACAGGCAATAGAAACTGTGGCTAATGTCCATATTATGAAGAGAAAACTTAGCCAACTGTGCTTCTGTTTAAACTTATATTGGAAAATGTAATTTTCTAAAAGTTTAAAAAAGGTGGTATTCATTCAATATATTTAGTAAGCATTCACTGAGCAAAAAGTATTCATTCAAGATATATATTTTTTGTTGTGCATTAGGTGAAAGTTTACAGAGCAAATTAGTTTCTCATTAAACAATTAATGCACATATTGTTTTGTGACATTTGTTACCAACCCCACGATGTGTCAACACTCTCCCCTTCTTGAGCTTGGGTTCCCCATTTCCATTTGTCCAGCTTTCCTGTCCCCTCTCTGCCTTCTCGTCCTTGCCCTGGGCTGGTGTGCCCACTTAGTCTCATATACATGGTTGAACTACATGTGATATTGTTTCATAGGCCTGTCTAAACCTTGGCTGAAGGGTGAACTTCAGGAGTGACTTCGGTACTGAGTTAAAAGGGTGTCCAGGGCAATACTCTCAGGGTTACTCCAGTTTGTGTCCGACCAGTAAGTCTGTTTTTTTTTTTTTTTTGTGAGTTTGAATTTCATTCTACATTTTTCTCCAGCTCTGTCCAGGACCCTCTGTTGTGATCCCTGTCAGAGCAGTTGGTTGTGGTAGCCAGGCACCATCTAGTTGTGCTGGACTCAGTCTGGTGGAGGCCGTGGTAGCTGTGGTCCATTAGTCCTTTGGACAAATCTTTCCCTTGTGTCTTTGGTTTTCTTATTCTCCCTTGCTCCAAACAGGTTGGGACCAGAACGTGTATCTCAGATGGCCACTCATAAGCTTTTAAGACTCCAGATGCTCAGAGTAGCCATCTTTTTTGCCCAGCATAGTGGAGTTTTATGTCTACCTAGGGTTGCCAGATAAAATACATGGTGCTCAATTAAGTTTTAATTTCAGATAAACAATGAATCATTTTTTAGTGTAAGTATGTTCCATGTGATTAACTTGGCCTCCTGTTATTTTTTATTTGCTAAGTCTGTCAGCCCAATGTCTGCCTCCAAGGAGACTCGGCTTCCTAAGGAAAAAAGCTTTTCATCTTTATATGTGCAGCACCTAGGGCATTATGATTTCAACATTTTTTACATATACAATTCAGTGGCATCGATTACATTAGTCATGAGGTGGAACCATCAACAGTTATCTGGTGCCAAATTTTCCATTACCATTAACAGATACTCAGTGCCTCCTGAACAATGACTCCCCTTTTCCCCCTTCTTCCCACCCCTGGTAACTACCAATAAATTTTCGTCTGAATACATTTGCTCTTTTAGATGTTTCATTTAAGTGGGATCATATAATATTATTTTGTGACTAACTTACTTCACTCAGCACAGTGTTTTCAAAGTTCATCCATGCTGTGGAAACCCCAGAATTTTAACTAAGATAGGACATATATTTCTATTTTTACCCAGATTGCAGGTTTGGAGGAGGGGAAAACAGTGCACTCAGATTCAACACATTCATAATCTGTAAACTGGACTAACAGGGAAGGAGCAAAGGTGTCTACATTATTCTCTATCCTGCCTTTCACACATATAACAAGCCACACACTACACAGTTTCTATATACTTGACAAGCCTACAACCTGTTCCCACACAAATCTCATCATAAGGGTGAGAACTTAACATTCAGTCCAAAGCCACGCAGACTAAATACCAGCAGCAGCCAGGAAGTAATCCACTCCATGTTGGGACTCATCCTGTCTGTTAATCGGGTTGGCAATTAATCACGGTGTTTTGCTGTAAAGGTTTCCTGTGGGGGCAGTGTGAATCTGAAGATTCATAGGCTCTAAAGTCAGACCTAGGTCCCCAATTAAAACTCAGCTGCTGCCTAGCCGGAGACCTCTCTGAAGCTCAGTTTTCTCACCTGTAAACCAAGTGATAATGGCTGCTCCAAAAGGTCCTTGTGAATGTTAAATGGGATAATACACATGAAGTATTTTGTATGGTACCTGATACACAGCAACTGTTCAAGAGTGGTAACGATAATGGTGAGAAGGATGGTTATGTTTTCATGTCCACTTTTCCAGTCAGATGATAATCTCTTTGAACATACGAACTGCCTTATCTGTTCATACTTTTTTTTAATCCCCCAACAGCTTCTAGTACAATATACAATAAAGACTAGTCACCCTATAGACATCCACAGAGACCTAAGTTTTAAAAATGCTCAGTGTTTTAGCGCCTTTCATAAAGCTGACAATATTTAACTCAGGACTTCGAATCGGTTCGTTCTGCTTTGAACTCCTGCTGAGAATTTTCCTTTCTACTCCCAGATATACTGAATCAGAATCTACAGTTTAATAAGATCCCCAGTTGATTCTTATGTATACTAAGTTTTGAGAACCACTGCTCTACTATTGGTTCTCAGAATTGGTCCCTAGCCAGCAGCATTCGCATCCCCTGGGAACTTGTCGGAGCCCTGGTGGCACAGTGGTTAAGAGCTCTGCTGCTAATCAAAAGGTCGGCAGTTTCAATCTATCAGCTGCTCCCTGGAAACCCTATGGGATAGTTCCACTCTGTCCTATAGGGTCGCTATGAGTCAGAATCGACTTGACAGCAACAGGTTTAGTTTCGACTTTGGGGGAGAATTTCTTAGAATTTCAAATTCTCAGCAGCGGTTCAAACCAGAACAAACTGGTTCGAAGCCCTAATTTAACTACACTACTGTAGGATAGGGTAAGAGCCCTGGTGGTGCAGTAGGTAAGTGTTTGGCTACTAACCAAAAGGCTGGCAGTTCGAATCCACCAGCCGCTTCTTGGAAATGCTATGGGGCAGTTGTACTCTCTCCTGTAGGGTCACTACAAGTTGGAATCGACTTGACAGCAATGGGTTTGGTTTGGGATTTAGGGTAGGGTAAGACCAAAGATTAAATTTTGTAGGTGACAAGTGGAATGACATTGTTTTTCATAGACTAAATTTAGGCAGACAGAAACTCTAGAGAAAGAAAAAAGCAGTTACTTCCTCCTTAAAACAGCAAAGAACGGTTTTGGCATAAAAATTGATTCCCCTACATGCCTCACTAAGGTGTTCTATTACCTGCCGTGACCACAGGAGAGCACTCAATAATGAACTGTCATTATCTCCAAGCAGATACTATCGCCTCTGCCAGGCAGTCTTCAGTCACAGAGTCCCCTCGTTGGGCAGCTCCAAAAGGTCCAGGCCAGTTGACATCTCCACAGACTCAGCACAGCCTTCAGATTAACTCATTCTTTCGTTCTATGCAATAATGGAAACAATCAGGATCCTGGAGAAATACGGGATTTTTCAAATCTGTTCCCCACTAGAACGTCAGAGATTGCCACCTGCTTGCTCACTGCCTGGCATTCAGTTGGCACTCCATACATTTAGGAGCCCTGGTGGCACAGTGGTTAAGCGCTCAGGCTGCTAACCAAAAGGTCAGCAGTTCAACTCCACCAGCCGCTCCTTGGAAACCCTAGGGGGCAGTTCTACTCTGTCCTATAGGGTCACTATGAGTCGGAATCGACTCGACAGCACACAACAACCATACATTTAGTTGATGAATGAGTGAATAACTCATAGATATTTAAGAGTTAATAACGGTGGGTTAAAAGAGAGTTCACGTCATGGAAGATATGACTCAAAGCTGAGTCAAATGTACGACGGCTTTGGTCCTCTGTTCGCCCCTTTTCTAGAGCAGCCTTTAAAATACCCCAGTTTTATGAGGCAATTTTAATGGAAATAAACTTAATATGTTAAAATTATATAATTAAATTCAGCTTCAATTATCATTACTTATTGATCGAAGGCTGCTATGGAACACCTGGCAACAGTGAAACAAAACACAGCAGCACGTGTTTGGACCTAGTTCATGCTTGCTAACAATTAGAGGAGGATTCTTTCCCCCGCAAAAAAAATCCTAGGAGGTCTGCGTTTGGTTCATAAACCAAAAGTTAGAAACCAGGTGCTTTAGCCACCTCTGTTTATCTTTCTTGTTTCCAGCCTGGAAGACATTCTATCATTAAGATGTTCTGCATGTATCTCATCTTATTCGTCAGAGGTTGATTTCATACTTTAAGCCTCAGCATTCTGATGAAACCAGACTTTACACAGGGGGTAAGAGCACAGACTCTGGAATCAGATTGTCAGGGTTTGAATCACAGCTCTGCCATTTACTAGCTGTGTGACCTTGAGCATGTTACTTAACCTTTGCTGTGCCTCATCTTCAAGATCTGTAAAACGGAATTAATGACAGAACTCACATCACTATATTGTAATGAAGCATAAACAAGTCTACACACAGTAAGTGCTTGCACACAAGTGCTATATGTTTGTTAGGTAAGGAAAAAATAAACTACACTTTAGTTCCCAATAAGCTTTTGTTAATAATTGATTATATGATAATTTACGCATATAATGGAAATAGATATAAATAGGTTTATATTAGGCTTATATCCATATGCGTCTATTAAAAACCAACAACGTAACTCCTAAATAAACACTTGGTTTTGTTTGAGGATTGTTTTGGTGGGAAATATTGGTTTAGGTTTTCAGTGGCATGCAACAGAAACCTATGAAGCTGCCTTAAGCAAAGCGTGGGAGTAGGGGGTCAGAATCAAACCTCAGGCAGGACAGGAATCAGGCATTTCTGGGGTTCTCAGGAACAGCGACCCACGGAGAGTCCCTTTAGAAACGCAGTATTAGTTAGGTGCCATCCAGTTGGTTCTGACTCATAGCGACCCCATGTACAACAGAACAAAACACTGCCCAGTCCTGCGCCCATCCTCACAATCGCAGTTACACTTGAACTCATTGTTGCCGCCACTGTGTCAATCCATCCCGATGAGGTCTTCCTCTGTTTTGCTGATGCTCTACTTTACCAAGCATGATGTCTTTCTCCAGGGACTGATCCCTCCTGATAACGCCCAAAGCATGTGAGACGAAGTCTTGCTTCTAATGAGCATTCTGGCTGTACTTCTTCCAAGACAGATTTGTTCATTCTTCTGGCAGTCCATGGTATATTCAATATTCTTCCCCAACACCATAATTCAAAGGCATTGATTCTTCTTCACTCTTCCTTATTCATCGTCCAGCTTTTGCATGCGTATGAGGCGACTGCAAACACTATGGCTTGGGTCAGGTGCACCTTAGTCCTTAAAGTGACATCTTTGCTTTTTAACACTTTAAAGAGGTCTTTTGCAGCAGATTTGCCCAATACAATGTGTTGTCATTTAACTTCTTGACCGCTGCTTCCATGGTTGCTGATTGTGGATCCAAGTAAAATGAAATGCTTGACAACTTCAACCTTTTCTGTTTATCATGATGCTGCTTACTGGTCCAGTTGTGAGGATTTTTGTTTTCTTTATGCTAAGGTGTAATCCATACTGAAGGCTGTGGTCTTTGATCGTCATCAATTAAGTGCTTCAAGTCCTCTTCACTTTCAGCAAGCAAGGTTGTGTCATCTTCATATTGCAGGTTGTTAGTGAGTCTTCCTCCAATCCTAATGCCATATCCTTCTTCGTATAGTCCAGCCTCTTGTATTATTTGCTCAGCAAACAGATTGAATAGTATGGTGAAAGGATATAACACTGACTCTCATCTTTCCTGATTTTAAACCACGCAGTATCCCCTTGTTCTATCTGAATGACTGCCTCTTGTTCTATGTACAGGTTCTACATGAGCATTCTGGAATTCCATTCTTCACAATGTTATCCATAATTTGTTATGATCCACACAGTTGAATGCCTTTGCATAGTCAATAAAACACAAGTAAACATCTTTCTGGTATTCTCTGCTTGCAGCCAAGATCCATTTGATATCAGCAATGATATCCCTCATTCCACATCCTCTTCTGAATATTGAATTTCTGGCAGTTCCCTGTAGATGTACTGCTGTAATCGCTTTTGAATTATCTTCAGCAAAATTTTACTTGTGTGTGATATTGATGATATCGTTCAATCATTTCCTCATTCTGTTGGATCACCTTTCTTTGGAATGGGCACAAATATGGACCTCTTCCAGTCAGTTGGCCAGGTGGCTGTCTTCAAAATTTCTTGGTATAGATGAGTGAGTGCTTCCAGCATTGCACCCGTTCGTTGAAACATCTCTATTGGTATTCCGTCAATTCCTGGAGCCTTGTTTTTCGCCAATGCCTACAGTGCAGCTTGGACTTATTCCTTCAGTATCATCAGTTCTTCATCATATGCTACCTCCTGAAATGTCTGAACATCAACCAATTCTTTTTGGTATAGTGACTCTGTGTATTCCTTCCATCTTCTTTTGATGCTCCTGCGTTAATATTTTCCCCATAGACAATATTGCTTTCTTCATGTATGATGTCTTTGATGTCACTCCACAACTCATATGGTCTTCAGTCATTAGTGAGTCAAATCTATTCTTAGGATGGTCTCTAAATTCAGGTGGCATATACTCAAGGCCATACTTTGGCTCTCGTTGACTTTTTCTAATTTTCTTCAGCTTCAACTTGAACTTGCATATGAGCAATTGATGGTCTGTACCATAGTTGGCCCTGGCCTTGTTCTAAGTGATGATATTGAGTTTTACCATCGTCTCTTTCCATAAATGTAGTCAATTTGATTCCTGTGTATTCCATCTTGTGAGATCTACATGTATAGTCGCTGTTTCTGTTGGTGAAAAAAGGTACTTGCAGTGAAGACTCATTGGTCTTCCAAAATTCTATCGAGTGATCTCCAGCATAGTTTCCATCACCAAGGCCATATTTTCCAAGTACCAATCCTTCTTCTTTGTTTCCAACTTTCACATACCAATCACCAGTAATTATCAATGCATCCTGATTGTATCTTTGATCAATTTCAGACTGCAAAAGTTAGTAAAAATCTTCTATTTCCTCATCTTTGGCATTAGTAGTTGGTGCACAAATTTGAGTAATAATCTTATTAAGTGGTCTTCCTTGTAGGCACATGGATATTAACCTATCACTGACAATGTTGTTCTTCAGGATAGATACTGAAATGTTCTTTTTGATGATAAACAAAACACCATTCCTCTTCGTCATTCCCAAATGGCATAGTATACCATATGATTGTCCAATTCAAAATGGCCAATACCAGTCCATTTCAGCTCAGTAGTGCCTAGGATATTGATGTTTATGCATTCCATTTCATTTTTTTTAAATTTTTTTATTGTACTTTAGATGAAGGTTTACAGAACAAATAGTTTCTCATTAAACAGTCAGTACACATACTGTTTTATCACATTGGTTAACAACTCCACATGTCAACACTCTCCCTTCTCGACCTTGAGGAATTTTTTTTTTTGGTGAAAGTATACATAGCCAAAGTTACACCATTTTGAAAGTTTCTACATGTACAATTCAGTGACATTGATTACATTCTTCCAGTTGTGCTGCTATTCTATCCTTTTCCAAATTACTCCATCACCATTATCTTCAACTCACTGTCCCCTCGGCTTCCTATCAAACCTTTTGAGTTGCTGTTGTCAATTTGATTTCACATAATTTTGTTTTGTACCTTAGATGAAGGTTTGCGGAATAGTTTCTCATTGAACAGTTAGTACACATACTGCCCTATGAAGACGGTTAACAACCCATGACGTGCCAACACTGTCCCTTCTTAACCTTGGGTTCCCTATCACCAGCTTTCCTGTCCCCTCCTGCCTTCTAGTCCTTGTCCCTGGACTCCTGTGCCTCATTAGTCCTGTTTTATGAGGCTGTCCAATCCCTGGCTGAACAGTGAACTTCGGGAGGGGCTTCACCACTGAGTTAAAAGGGTGTCCAGGGGTCATACTTGCAGGGTCCATTTCATTTTTTACTAATTCCAATTTTCCTAGATTCATACTTTGTACATTCCACATTCTGATTATTAACAGATGTTTGCAGCCACTTCTTCTCATTTTGAGTCATGCCACATCAGCAAATGAGGGTCCCGAAAGCTTGACTCCATCCACATCATTAAGGTCGACTATACGTTGAGGAGGAGGCTCTTCCCCAGTTGTATTTTGACTACCTTCCAACCTGAGAGGCTCATCTTCCAACACTCTCTATTAGACAGTGCTCCGCTCCTATTCATAAGGTTTTTACTGGCTAATCTTTAGCAGTGGAACTTTAGGAATGACTCCAGCCATTTTCCCTCTTGCATTTCCTAGAGATCTGAAGTCCTGAGAGAGAATGTGTGGTCTGAAGTCACATGCCACTCCTGGATCTAGGCACAGGGAACAGGTGTGGGACCTGAATGGCTGGTCCCAACAGGATTATAGGGAATGGGGGAGAAAAAGAGTTATCCAAAGGAAAGGCAGTGTGTTGTTACCAAAATAAGTGAGAAGGATTCCTAGGCAGGCAAAACAGCAGCTGTCCACATGAAGAAAAAGGAGGGAGGGTAACGTTTTCTAAAATATCCCTTATGTTTGTACTATAGGCCTTTGCAGGAATTTAAATATGTCTCTCTTCAGAGGGCACTCCCCGAGAGGCCTTCTCATCTTTGGGGCATTCAGGCAAAAAGAGCAGAAATCTGGCAGTAATCATAAACTGCTTCTATCTATCCCTGGCCAAATGAAGCAGATTTCTAGTTGTTTGTATTACATTCATTTAAATACTAATCTTTGTCTCACAATTTCCTAATAGTGGTTAAGTTCTAGATCAATCAAAGTACATTATGCTAACTTCTCTGAATTCAACAAATTATAAGCTTACAAAAGTGCCTTACCTGCTCATGAATCCTTTAAATAAATATATTTCAGTTGGGTTATTATTGGCTGTAAGTAGCAGAACACCGAACTTGAGGTTGCTTAAGCCAAATGAAAATGTATTATGCATATAATTAAATGTCTAGATGGCAGGCAGGCTACAGGGAACTTAATCCAGTGGTTCAGCACCACTCTCTGCAATTACCATGCTCTCTGCCCTTGAGTTCTCTGTATGTTCTGCATCTCAGGCTAGAAGCAAGATGGCTACGACTTTCCAGCCTACGCCCACCAGAAACAATATCTTGAGGAAGATAAGAGCATTTCTATATGCAGGTTTCAGGAATAAGGTAACTCCCCAAAATCCTCTCGCAAACTTTCCTCTAATATCATTGGCAGAATGGGTCACGTGCCCGATCCTGAAATAATCCTTGTGACCAAGAAAATGCCATCTGCTAACTGGCTGAGATCTGGGTTCTTGAATAGGCATGGCAAAGAGAATCGTATCACACCTGCCCCCCCACCCCGCCCGCAACAGGCCACTAGACAATTGGGAAGAGGTATGTGGAAGAGAAAACAGGATAGGGATTTGTCTTCCCCTCCCCCAGTATCTGAACCCACTGCTGTACCAGTTCCATGTTTGAGGAATTTCCCGCTTTAAGAGATTTAGTGGAAAGACAAAGGCCATTTCACACGAACAATGCTGACGACCCCAGGAGCTTTCTCGCCTCCCTCAAAGCTGGAGCAGGGGCATACAGCAGAGGCTCCACCAATCACACATACCTGTCTCAGTCAGGTTCTCCTTAGAACCCATAACGCACAGTCAGGAACCACCTAGAAAACCCATTTGGTCGGCAGGTTTCTAGGGACAGCTGTGGCAGTAGCAATGGTACACTAGTGGTATCCAGGGTAGCGCTGCTGGACTCAGCAAATGAGATTTTTCTCTAGCAAGTACAGTAGAGCTGTTTGGAGATTTGCTAGGGTTTAATAGAGTCTTCAGTATGGATTATACCTCAACATAAAGAAAAAATCCTCACAAGTGGACCAATAAGCAACATCATGATAAATGGAGAAAAGATTGAAGCTGTCAAGGATTTCATTTTACTTGGATCCACAATCAACACCCATGGAAGTCAAGAAATCAAATGATGTACTGCATTGGGCGAATCTGATACAAAAGACCTCTTTCAAGTGTTAAAAAGCAAAGCTGTCACTTTGAGGACTAAGGTGCACCCAACCCACACCACGGTATTTTCAATCACCTCATATGCATGCAAAAGCTGGATAATGAATAAGGAAGACCAAAGAAGAATTGATACCTTTGAATTATGGTGTTGGCAAAGAATATTGAATAGATCGTGGACTGCCAGAAGAATGAACAAATCTGTCTGGGAAAATATACAGCCAGAATGCTCCTTAGAAGTAAGGATGGTGAGACTTTGTCTCACTTACTTTGGGCATGTTATCAGAAGGGACCAGTCCCTGGAGAAGGACATCACGCTTGGTAAAGCAGAGGGTCAGCGAAAAAGAGGAAGACCCTCAACAAGATGGACTGACACAGTGGCTGCAACAATGGGCTCAAACATAACGATCGTGAGGATGGGTGCAGGACCGGACAGTGTTTCGTTCTGTTGTATGGAGGTTCACTATGAGTCGGAAACAATCAAGAGTACCCAACAACAACACACAGAGAAGTAGAGTTTCAAGAAAGTTGAGTATCTTTGCAAGGAGTGATTAAGTTGTAATTATGTATCATTTACAATTACCAAATGATATGTTCAAGGGTAGCCACATACACAAACATTTATTACCAGGTAGGCTGGCAAAGTCATACAAGCCATACCTGTGAAACTGAAGTCTCAACCCTTTAAGGCCCTCTGACAAGTGCTTTGCATAAAAGGTTCACTTGAGGCAGATGTCAGGACCAACTGAACTTCTTAATTCAGTATTGTTCAACAGAAATGCAATTTTAAATTTTCTAGTACCCATTAAAAGAAGTATAAAAGATGAAATTAATTTCAATATTTTACCTAATATACCCAAAATATTATTATTCCAACATATAATATAAAAATGCCAATGAAATACTTTATATTCTTTTTTTCTTACTTAGTCTTGAAAATCTGATGTGAATTCCACATTTACAGTACATCAAAATTTGGATGCTAAAATTTCATTGGGAATACATGATCTGTATTTAAAGTGCATAAAATTTAGTTGAAAACTTAGATTCATATATCAAAGTTCTTCCAAACATACTTAAAAGTTTTGCAATAACTGAACCAAGTGCAGTATACATATTTTTAATTTAAATTTAAATTTAATTAAAATTTAAAATTCAGCTCCTCAGTCACACTAGCCACATCTCAAGTGCTCAATAGCCACATGAGGCTAATGGCTACCATAGTGGATAGCAAAGCTCCAATTAGATAAGGTGACATACTCCTTGGTTAAGAGGTAGAACACAGGACGCAAAAGAGTTCTAGTTCCTTGTTTGGCTTCACAGATCATTTGGTCTTCTGTTTCTTAAACACTCAAAATATCCTACAGAATTTCATCACAGAAGTTGGTGCTCAAACTCCCAACCAACTTCTTCTGCTTAGCCAATTTCAAATTTCTTACAACATTCCACTCAAAATGGCATAAACCATAATGAAAATATATTATCTTACATTATAGTAGGTCTTCAGTTAGAAAGGTTCCAAGGTTGGTTATTTTAATGACCCAACATCATGATCACCCAGATTCCTTCCGTCTCACCACCCTACCATTTTTATCCTAGGTTACCTCATGGTTACAAAAAGGCTGTCACAGTCCTAGGCATCACATCCAGACATGAAAATTTCCAGCAGAAGGATGCTTCCCTTCACGTGCATCTCTTTTTAAATCAGTGAAGAGTCCTTTCCCAGAAGCCCCCTAGCAATGTTCCCCTTAAGTCTCATTATTGGTAATGATCAAGTTGCCTGATCTTGAATCTTCCTAAATCACGTATGGTAGGGGAAAAAGGATCATCATGATTGGTGTAGTCTCAAGGAACTGTATCCTTGAACTACTGTGAGGGTAGAAAAGAACTGCCCGAAAGAGAGAAAGAGGGATGGCAGTTGGGAAGGTAACCATAAATGCCTTCTTCTTGAGGTAAAAGAACTAAGAGGCTGCATGTTACATAATTTACTTTTGCAGAACTTGAAGACAACAGGAATTATGACAAGGAGGCAGTAAGTCAACCGGAAGTAAATATACCAATAAGAATGAAATAGCGTGAGGCATGAATTCCAATGGGGCTGGGATGTTTAATAGAGGAGAAAGTGTCTGGAAGCAGCAATAGGAAGCACTGCCTGGCCTGCTGGTCCTGACATACATGGAGCCTCCACTTGAAAAGAACACAAGTTTTGTAAAGGCAAAAAGAAACATCTGAGAAGAGGTTAAGAATATAGTGGTGCTCTGGGGACACGGTCACACAGTGGTTAAGAGCTTAGCTGCTAACCAAAAAGTTGGCAGTTCAAATCCACCAGCTGCTCCTTGGAAACCCTATGGAGCAGTTCTACTCGGTCCTACGGGGTTGCTATGAGTTGGAATCGACTCGACGGCAATGGGTTTATCTTTTTTTTTTTTTTTTTACTGAACCCAGAGCTGTGGTTCCAGAAAACACAGAAAAAAGGCAGAGAGTGGGTGATGGAGCCAAAATAGGAGATATAATCAACCAGTTGCCACTGAGTCGATTCTAACTCATGCCAACCCCATGTGTGTCAGAGTAGAACTGTACCTCACAGGGTTTTCAATGGCTGGTATTTTGGAAGTAGATTGCCAGGCCTTTCTTCTGAGGTGCCTCAATGAACTGGAACCTCTAACTTTTCTGTTAGCAGTTCCCACTTGTTAACTGTTTGCCCCACGCAGGGACTCCAAGGGATATAAAGAGCAATAGTTTATAGGACAGGTTAGTATACCGTCTGGAATTTACATTAAGTACTTAGCATAGAAAGTATGGTATACATATTTACATGTAAATAACATTTTAAAATCTAAATAGTTAACACTTGCAGTACTCTAATCCAGAGTCCAGTCCTGAGGTGTTAAATTAGCATTTGAAAATCCCAAGATAGGGAATTTAGGTACCAGAGGGAGTTCCTATGTCCCTATAGTTAGAGTTTGTAAATTAGCATAAAGGATGTTCGGTAGTTTTCACTGGTGAAATGAGTGGTGTTCAAGGTATGTGGGAGAGCTTGAAAACTGTACTGGTACCTCCTCCCCTTCATGAGCAGTATAAGAATGGGGTGAGGCTTCGGTGTGACGAGGTGACCTCTTTGAACCTCAGTTTCTTCTTCTGTAAAATGAAGAAAATACCTACCTCCTAAGAGATGAATGATGGGGTATATCCAGCACTGGGCTCGGCACTTAATAACTGTCCATAATGTTGTTTCTTTACCCTTCTACCGCCTTCATCAAAGTACTCTGAGTTACCTATTTTATGCCACTTGCCATGTTTTTCTAAGGGAGCCCTAGTGGCACAGTGGAGCCCTGCTGTCGCAATGGTTAAGAGCTCAGCGGCTAACCAAAAGGTCAGTGGTTTGAATCCACTAACCTCTCCTTGGATACCCTATGGAGCAGTTCTACTCTGTCCTATAGGGTTTCTATGAGTCAGAATTGACTGGATGGCACCAACAAGAACAAGTGGTACAGTGACTAAAGCGCTCGGCTACTAAACGGAAGGTCAGCAGTTTGAACTCACCAGCCGCTCCATGGGAGAAAGATGTGGCAGTCTGGTTCTGTAAAGATTACAGCCTTGGAAACCCTATGGGGCAGTTCTACTCTGTCCTATAAGGTTGCTATGAGCCAGAATCGACAGCAATGGGTTATTTCAGAAGATTATAATTCTGTCTGGGTGTGGCCTAGGAATCTGCAGTGTCATCAAGCACCCTCAGCTATGCTGAATTAGGTGTTCAAGCATCACACTTCTGAGAAATCTGTGATCTAAGAAAGCTTGCTTCAGAAACCCTAGAGCTGTATTTCCCCCAAACATGGATTAGGAGCTGTAATGGATTGAATTGTGTCCCCCAAACATATGTATTGTAAATCTTAAACCCTATGCCTGAGGGAGTACTAATCCTATTTGGGAATAGGGTTTTCTTTATGTTAATGAAGCCATACCAGCGTAGGGTGTGTCTTAAACCAATCACTCAGGAACCAAGAAAGAGAAGTTGACAGAGACAATGCCTTCCCCTAGAGCCAGCACCCTGAATTAGGACTTCTAGCCTCCTAAACTGTGAGAAAATAAATTCTGTTTGTTAACGCCACCCACTCACGGTATTTCTGCTGTAGCAGCACTAGATAACTAAGACAGGACCCAAACAACACAGCACACCTAGCTGTCCAGTTCTACGTGGTGCCTCTGACTGAGCTGACCTAGAAACCTGAAGCAAGCTATCAGACCTCACTACTCTTCTACTCTTCTTGATAACGTGGAAATGTTATTTTTGCCTCCCCAGTATCCATTTCTACTTTTTCTGGTAACTCCCTAAATTTTCCCCACTCTCAGTCCAAGTGGTTCAAGCGGAGCTGACACCCTCTTACCCACCCCCAGACTCAAGTCAATGAAGGTTAGCCTCTGGGACATTTGCAAGAACAAGGGATGCTAAGCTGGTGGGAACCTAAGCCTGGAGCTGCTGGTGGCCAGGGCCAGTCTTCCACAAGGAGAAGAGAGCCTGTTCAAGAATGTGCACTTGTGCCATCTTTAGGCCCCTGGAGTTCCTGGTAATGAATTAATAATTCTCTTTGTGCTTTATGTCAGTTTGAGCTGTAATTTATCCTTGCACCTGACAGTTCCGACTAATACACACAGCTAACCCTCAAATGAATGTGTTTACGTCACTGTCTTGCACCTGACAGTTCCGACTAATACACACAGCTAACCCTCAAATGAATGTGTTTACGTCACTGTCTTAGTTATCTAGCGTTGCTATAACAGAAATACCAAAAGTGAGTGACTTTAACAAACAAATTTATTTTCTCACAGTTTAGGAGGCTAGAAGTCCGAATTCAGGATGCTGGCTCTAGGGGAAGGCTTTCTCTGCTGGCTTGGAGGGAAGGTCTATGTCTCTTTTCAGCTTCTTTTCCTTGGCTCCTTGGGGATCTTCAGGTGGCATGGTATATATCTTCCCTCATCTCTGCTTTTTTTTTTTTTTTTTTACTTCTTACAGCCTAGAAAACCCCATGGGTCAGTTCTACTTTGTCACATGGGGTCGCTATCTGCTCTTTTATATCTCAAAAGAGACTTAAGACGCATCCTATGCTAATACTGTCTCATTAACATAACAAAGAAAACCCATTCCCAAAGGGGATTATAACCACAGGCATAGGGGTGAGGATTTACAACACATATTTTTTGGGGGACACAATTTAATCCATTACAGTCACCATCTCTCTCCTCCTCTCACCCCTACATCCCTCTGCACGAACAGATCCCCCTGTACCTCTCATCACAGAATGCTTACTTTCTTGCCACAACTGAAATCCTCAGGACCAAGTTTCTCATGTGCCTGTAGGCAGAGGACCTTGCTCCTTAGGATGAGGCCCAGCTCACTTTTCTTCCTCCCTCTGAGGGAAAAAACCCTTTTCATATGAGACTCGCGGTACAAAGCTCACTGTTCATTTACAAATTTCCTGATTACTTAATTCTCTTACCACTTGGACACGTGGTTCACAGTCTCCCCTTCCATCCTAGCTCTATACTTCTGGAAGGATTTTACCATTCCATTCAATAGCGTGTAAGCATAGTTCAGGTACTTTGTGCCAGGTACAGTTCTAAGCACTTTACATATATTTTAACCTACTCAACCTTTATCATAGCATGTTATTGTTAGGTGCCTTTGAGTCAATTTCTACTCATAGCAACCCCATGTGACAGAGTAGAACTGACCCATGAGGTTTTCTAGGCTGTAATCTTTAAAATTGCCAAGTCTTTCTCCCGAGGAGTCACTGGGTGGGTTTGAACCACCAATCTTTCAGTTAGCAGCCAAGTGCTTAACCACTATGCCACCAGGGCTCTTTTATCCTAGCATGGGGTATTATTATGCCCATTTTACAGATGAGAAAACTGAAAGGCTACTTAGACTTGCCTAGAGTTACCCAGCTACTAAGTGGTACAGCAGGGCCAAGAACCAGGTAGTCTAATTGCAGAGTTTGGGCTCATAACATACACTTTAGCCTTCCAGTTCCTTGTTTGCTATAGTTGTAACATCCTCCCCATCCACTCTACGTTGGTCCTGCGGAGGCAGGAGGGAGTCAGTACCTCCTGCAACTAAGTCAATGGACATTTGGAAAGTCCTTGGAAAGGAGGAGATGTCAGCTGAGCGTGGCCGGGGCAGCCCCTGGTGATCTGGCAGCTCCCCTTCCTATAGCTCAATTATTTGTTGTCATCTCCCACGGCAATGCACCAGAAGCAGGGATATAGGTTGAGCTTAAGGCACTGTAGCAGAAAAGCTCCTCCCAGCACCCAACAGTCCTCAATCTTTGGGGGAAGGTTGCTGTATTCAGGAGAGACCATATTCCTTCTGTTTAGGGCTGTCCTTAAAATATGTCCCTTGTTCATGCCCTTGCTCATGGCTTGCTGCTTCTCAGTCCTCTAGAAACTTTGCACAACAGGCTCAAAACCTCAGGCTTTCTTCCTTCCTCTCCGCTTGAAAGGGCCAGGAGAAGGAAGCCAGGGGCTCTGGGGGAAAGCCAGGGAGCAGTTTCGCCACCCCAGCTGATCATATCTAGATCTAGCTTTATCTAGAGCTGCCCTGCTCTGAAAATGCAAGCTTGGGCTCCCCACCCCAACCTTCTGGCTCTCATTTCTCTCTCCAGCTCAATAGCTCCTCCATATTCAGCTCCTGACAAGCCCTTCCAACCATAGCTAACACACTCACCTTCCACTACCCACTCTCTTGACAGGTCCAACCAGTAACGTGCATCCCTGAATCAACACAAACGTCTGACTTGTCTGTTCCAGGCTTCTCACCACTGGTAGAAAAAAACACAAATGTGTGCAGTGGTGCTTTACAAATCTAAGGTTGCCAAACTCATCCAGGCCCTCCATGACACCATGCAGGCCAAATTAGTGCTCACAAAAGCTATGCTGTTGTTAGTTGAGTCCACTCGACTCCAACTCACAGGACCCTATGTGTGCAGAGTAGAACTGCTCCATAGGGTTTTCAAGGCTGTGACCTTTCAGCAGACTGCCAGGCCTGTCTTCCAAGGCGCCTCTGGGTGGGTTCTAACCACCAACCTTTAGGCTAGCAGTCCAGTGCCTAAACGTTTGGGCCACCCAGGGACTCCCACAACAGCTACAATTAGGACTATCTGGGGGCTTACTATCTACCAAAACACTGTCCTACTCACTTTAAAGCACCTTATTTAGCCCGCAAAACACCATTACTGTGAAATAGAGACTACTGTAATTCCCATTTCACAGAAGGGAAAACTGAGGTTCTGGGAGGTCAGGACGTAGCCAGGGTCACACATTGTAACGAAGTTGCACACAATGTAACTTACATCCCGCACGCAGCTGTGTGTTAGGCCAGCCAGTCCCCCAGCTGTCTCTACAGCACTAAGCTGCTGTGTCACCCTCGAGCAGTGAGTTCATCAGCGAAAGGGAAAGAACAAGGAGGAAGAAAAAGAACCGTTACAGAAAAATCCGGAAAGGAGAAGGGGACGCACGTACGGCGATACTTCCTGGTCATCGTTACTCAGCACTTCAGGTTTCTCCGGGCCGCGAGGCGGACGCGAGGGCGTGGCAGACCTTTTCCAGGAATCCAGCCCTGCCTGGGCCGTCCCGGGACTGTCCTTCTCCACCCTCTACGCTTTCGATTAAGGCCTGGCTGACCCCTTCCCAGGTAACCCGGAAGGGGCCCTGTGGCTCTGGAGGTGGCGATCCGCTTCCCCGCCTCCCACCGCGTGACGCATTGCATGAGGCCTCTAGGTCATTCGACGGCTCACACAGAAGGGATGCAGGCAGGGTGGCGGGAACAGTTTCAGGACAGGGCTTCCAGGAGCTCCGTGGGCGCCCGACAGTCCCACCCCCCGTCAGCGGCCCCGCCCCAACCTCGCGGCTCAGCGGCCCTCCGGGAGGCGGGGCCTCGCTGGCGGAATCTTGGCGGGTGAGGCGCGGGCGCGGGCGCGCCCAAACGGGCGCGCGCCCGGACGCCGCGGTGCCCCGCCCAGTTGCTGCGCTATAAAGGCGAGGCGGGTGGTGTGCTTTTGGCTCAAACTCTGTTTAGTGCTGCGGTTGTGTTTTTTCTGTTTGTACTGTCGCTTGTCAGACCCCTAACCGCCAAAATGGTGAAGCAGATCGAGAGCAAGGTACGAGCCTCCAGGGAAGTCCAGGGCGCGCTGCAGCCTCCTAGCTGGGTTAGGCGGTGGGCCAGAGATGGAGAGGCCGCCCCTCCGCATTCCTGGGGGAAGGAGAGGCTGCGGCTTGGCCTTGGGCTGCGAGAAGCCCAGGCCTGGGCGCCCCGGAGGTGGCCGAGTATTCCCGGGGGAGGGGAGGAGAGGGACGAGGGCACCCAGGAGGGCGAGGTCGGGGTGCTCAGCGCTTGGCTCTCCGTGCGCCTGGGTGATGCACTCGCGCGAGGAGCGCAAAGGGTTCCCACACTGCGCCTCTTGCACTCTCCCATCTGGCGAACCCGTTTGGAAGAAAGTGAGGGCATAGAGGGGGTCTGCCCTTGGACCTCATCTGTATTCGAATTCGGGCTTAGGCAAGGAGATAGAGGCCTCCTTGGGGAAGGTTTGAAGTCGCTGGCCGCCAGTCCCACCCCGTGAGCGACTAAATCCACCCGCGTAGGGTGGGGTGGATCCGCGGTTGCTTCCATCACGGTCCGGACTCAAAGATAACGCGTGCTGTACCCTCATGAAGGGGGCGGATCCAGGCCGGAGACCCCCTCGGGCGCGCCAGCTGGGCCCTGAGGCCACGGGCGGAGCGACGGGCCTTGGGTGGCTGCGTGGAAGTGAGAGCCTGGCTGCGCCCACCCGACTCCTCCTCCTGCGGCGCAGGGCGTGTTTCCGGCAGCGCTGGCTTTGGAATGACTCAGTCCCCGAGGCCTGGGCCGGGGGCCTCCCCTGCCAGTCTGTGATTTTCCCATAGTCTGGGTTTCACTGGAACCAAGATTACCCATGAGAGCCGCCGCGCCGGGTTAATGTGCTCGTCGGCCTTCGAGTTCCCAGATCCTGGTTTTGTCCTTTTAAAAACAACCAAAGCAAAAATTGTGCCTGTATTCGAGTTACCTAACGCTGTCTGACATACTGTAGCCACTCACGAAGGCTTGTTAAATGCAGAGTCAGAAAAGTAAATGGAAGAAAATTGGTGCTGCCTGAACGGTGAAAGACCCCTCGCACGCATCAAACAGCAAGCCAGGAAAGGGAGTCCTCACCCGCATTGAGTGCCTTCTCCTTTTAGATGGTGGTGTGGGCTTCTGAAACAGGTTTCCCCGTAATGGGCCCTCATTTTTTCTTACTTTATAACCAGAAAACATACGTGATCCATGTAGAAAATTTGGGAGGGGAGAGAACGCCTTTGAGATTTATTTGTACTGTTTTGTTTTGGGTTTTATTTTTTTTCCCCTTGCAATTTAGCCCAAACACTTTCCATGTAATTAAGAGCTCTTTGTAATCGTTTTAATGTCTGAAAACATTTGTGGACATTTAGGACGTTTCAATGTTTCAGTTAATTTTTTTCATAAACTTTGTGCAAAGAGCAGGCTGTTTTCTTAGATTAGAACCTCAAGTGCGATTATTGGGCAAAGGGTGTGACCTAACAGGTGAGAACCTATTAAACAAGGCAGAAGACCTTTGAGTACACACCGCAAACAGAAAGTTGATTTTGATTCCTGGAGCAAACTTTCAATCCTTCTCTGTTGTAGTTGTCGTAACTATGGCAGTGCTTCCTCCCCTCATCGGTGAGATGTTCAAGGATAACAGGAATGTCATTACTCACAAAAGCATCCCAGCCCTAAGACAGTCAGTTGACATTCAGAATTATGGTCCGCAGCCTCTAATGAAAAGTTAAACTGTAATTTGATTGTTATTTGTAAATATTAAATACTCCTCAGATTTTCATCCTGATGAGCTAAAAGTTGTGCCTTTGGCCATCCCGAGTAACTTTGGTTCATGGCACTGTGTTGGTAGTTGAGGGCACTAGGATCTGATAATGGGCTGTGAAAAAGGTGATGGGGAAGAAATCAACACAACACAGTATTCTTTTATTTTAATTGTACTTTAGATGAAGGTTTACAGAGCAAATTAGTTTTTCATTAAACAATTAGTACACATACTGTTTTGTGACATTGGTTGCCACCCCCGCCCCAATATGTCAGCACTCCCCTTCTCGATCTTGGGTTCCTCATTCCGTTTGTCCAGTTTTCCTGTCCCCTCCTGCCTTCTCATCCTTGCCCCTGAGTTGCTGTGCCCATTTAGTCTCATTTTGTTTTATGGGCCTGTCTAGTCTTTGGCTGAAGGTAAACCTCAGGAGTGACTTCAGTATTGAGTTAAAAGGAGGATGTCCAGGGGCAATACTCTCAGGGTTTCTCCAGTCTCTGTCAGACCAGCAAGTCTGGTCTTGTTTTGTGAGTTTGAAATTTGTTCTACATTTTTCTCTAGCTCTGTCCAGGATCCTCTATTGTGATCCCTGTTAGAGCAGTCAGTGGTGATAGTCAGACACCATCTAGTTGTGCTGGACTCAGTCTGGTGGAGGCTGCTGTAGTTGTGGTCCATTAGTCCTTTGGGCTAATCTTTCCCTTGTGTGTTTGGTTTTCTTCATTCTCTCTTGCTCCCGACGGGGTGAGACCAGTGGAGTATCTTAGATGGCCGCTCACAAGCTTTTAAGACCCCAGATGCTACTCACCAAAGTAGGATGTAGAACATTTTCTTTATAAACCGTGTTATGCCAATTGAGCTAGACGGTCCCTGAGACCATGGTCCCCAGCCCTCAGCCCTGTAATTTGGTCCCTTAGGGAGTTTGGATGTGTCAGTGAAGCTTCCATGACCTTGCCTTGATCAGGTTGTGCTGAGTTCGCCAGTATTGACTACACAGTATTTTTAAAAAGAAAAAATTGTGACTACTGTCTGTTGAACTCCTGCTATCATCTACATAAGTTGGTTGGTTTTTAATTAGATTATTTGGCTACCATTGTCCCCTTTAAAGAAAACCAAGACATTGGATATAGATGTTTTTGTTTTGATTTATTTTCATTTGTCTGTTTCTTGGTCAGCAGTGACTAATTTGTGCTTAAAATGAGAAGGTTACCTTCCTAGGGTTATAGTATCCAGACCATTGGTAAATAATTCACAGAGGTTGGATTTCTTGTTATCTTCTTCTGGTGGAGTTTGTTTTATGTGCATTCCTTATGTAAAATAAATGTAAGGAACACTCCATGAAGAACTAAAATTATTGTTCGTTTAATCAACAATGAGGGCAGATTTTTGAGATAAAGGGCAGAAATCAAAGATTGATTAGCAGTATGATCTCAACTCTTGAAACCCCATTTAAAAAAGAAAGTACAAGGAAGTTTGCTTAATGTTACCCAACATCTGATTATCTGAGTTTTGGGATTTGAAGATTATTTTCCTTGACTTTTTTTTTTAACTTTTCACATTTTCTGCCATAGATAATATTAGTTTAATCAGACAAGTGTTCATTTTTAAGGTAACTTTCTTTTTTTTGTTGGTGTTTCAGTTGTAAAATCCTGTGCCATTGTGACTTCTTTGATTGAAGTGACCGTGACCCCTTTCATCAGTCAATAAGCATTTAGTGGATGTCTACCATATATCTAGACTTGATGTAGAAACATTTTTAGTACTAATTTCTATTTTTATTTTTCTTTGATTTGCCTAGCTTGAATATAGATTAGCCAATTAGCTTTATTTTATAAAATACATCAATGAAGACATGTATATCGATACACAGTATGTGGTACATCTTCCTTTATTCATCAAATGACAGTACCAACAGTATTTAGGATTCCTTCAAACCCAGTTTTTTGTTCTTTTACTAAAAAAAATAGGCCCTGAAAGCAGGATCCCTCCCAGTTGTGCTTTGTGTCCTATCAAGTCTCCCAAGGCTTTTGGAAATGCAACTATTTAACATATGCCTTTTTCCCTCCTTAGGAAGATTTTCAGGCAGCCTTGAACAGTGCTGGAGATAAACTCGTTGTAGTTGACTTCTCAGCCACATGGTGTGGGCCTTGCAAAATGATCAAACCTTTCTATCATGTGAGTATTAAACAACTTTTACTTTGTAAGAGATTTGTTCTGGGGATTGCTGGTTACAGAGTAGGAAAGAAGGAAAGGAAAGCTTATTTTTCCCCCTGTTGGATCTTTGGTCTACAAGTAGTAGTGTAACAACTTAATTTAGGTTTGATACATGTAAGTCATTTGAGACAACTTTCAGAAGTTAGTTTGGTTTGTCTTAAGTGATTTTGCTGTTGTTATTAAAGTAGAAACTGGGCCCTATTTAGTAAAGGCAGGCCTCAAAGTTGTGCCAAGTTATTTTACAGCAGGAGGAATTTTATTCAGAGAAAATACATGTTTCATAATACCTACTAGGTTCCTAGTCTGAATTTTTGGAATTTTAATTCTTCTCTGCTTTTATTAAGTTTTAAGAAGCTTGAGTATGTTGACTGCCATTACCCAATTTTAAATCTCTTTGGCTTTCTCATTTTAAATTTTCCAGTCCCTCTCTGCAAAATATGGCAATGTGGTGTTCCTTGAAGTTGATGTGGATGACTGTCAGGTACGTGGTTGGAATTTAAAATACTGCTGAGGTCTCACGTTGGCCTTTTTCTCTGAAATGTACGGGGCTTGTTTTCCTAAGTATGTTAAGTACTACTAGAACTTTAACCCTAATAAAAAGTTCTATTTTGGAAGAACAGGTAATTGTGCCTGCTGTGAGCTTAATCCTACATATCAGGAGCTGTGTATATCACATCCTAAAATAAGCATGATGGGTGAGGCTTCTGTATTTTACCAGCTGCCTACTTTTCTAAAATCCTATGTTCTATCTATGATATTCTGAGGTGTCCAGTAAGTAGACACTGCGTTTGATTATTATTAAATCCATAGATTTGATGGTGTCACTAAAAAATTGGGAAAATGCTTGTAAGTTTTAAGGTCATTTGCGAAACTTCTAATGATACAGGAAAGGGTGTTCTCAGACCTATTGTATTGATACCAGTCAACTAGAAAACCAAAATTTTTTAAAGAACAAACACCAAGGTGCCTCATACAGAGATGAGGGAATAATTTGAGGAGAAATTCCAGGGTTGAGGACTTATATAGCACTTGATATACACACAGACACTGTTCTATGTATTTTTCAAATGTAGGTTATTTAATCTTTAGTGCTATTATCGTTCCCATTTTACAGACACCACAAAAAAAAAAAAAAAAAACACCAAACCCATTGCCGTGGAGTCAATTCCAACTCATAGCGACCCTATAGCACAGAATAGAACTGCCCTGTAGGGTTTCCATGGAGCGCCTGGTGGATTCGAACTACCAACGTTTTGGTTAGCAGCCAAGTCTTAACCACTTTGCCATCAGGACCCCAGCAACGCTCTAGGACGTAGTAAAACTGCCCAGTAGGGTTTCCAAGGCTGTAATCTTTATGAAAGCAGATTGGCACATCTTTCTTCCACCGAGCTGCTGCTGGATTCAAACCACCATCCTTTCGTTTAGCCGCTGAGCACTTAACCACTGTGCCCCAATAAACAAATTGTCCCTGGATTTAAGAGTTGGTAAGCAGCAGTGCCAAGATTTGAAATGAGGTAGTCTGGCTTCCAAGCGCTTCCTCTTAGCCACCACACTTAGCGGGTGCTCTGTTTCTGTGAGTGTAGCTCAGGTACTTAGCACGTGGTCCCACCTCTCACAGCCCACTGAACTCTGAGAGCTTGTTACAGCATGCCATTGCCTTGGAGCTCTACACATGTGTAAGCCATTACGCGGGCTTACATTTTTGCCTAGCCCCAGTGGGCAGGAGGAGTTAGCTGCTCAGTCATGGCATGATTGTGGCAGCAAAGGCACTGGACCTAGGTTCTGTGACTTTCTGCTTTAGGCTAATCCCTTGTGTTCCTTGAGCCTTGTTTGGTTTTCAGTGTATGACCAGATCTTAATACCTGCCGCATCCACCTCCCAAAGTTCCTTATTCGTTAAGCAAACATAGAATGCCTAATAAAGGTAGTAAAGGGTCAATAAGAACAGGCATGTGGCAGTACTTTATAAATCTGTCAGGACCTGTATAACTTGGGCTTTGTTTATTTTCCTTTGCTCCTGACTCATTTCCACAGGGACTTGCTGACACCAAATTGCTTGTTCCCAGCCCATATACTGATTTCCCACTTACGCCTTTGCTTGTGCTCTCTTCTCTACCTGGCACATCCTCTCCTTCCCTGCTTCTTAAACCTGGCTAACTCCTGCTCAGAAGCATCACGTGTCCCCTAGGAACTCTTCTCAGCTACCCCTTGTACACCCCCGACTAAGTTAGTTTCCCTCCTCTGTGTCCCCATGATGTCTTTTGCCCCTCTTCTCCCATGGCATTTATGCTGGATGGTTTGGCTCCTGTAGCTAGACTGCTTGCTTCCGTTCCAGGCTCTGGCACTTACTAACTGTGCAGTCTTAGTTACTTACCTTCTCTGCCTCAGTTTGATCTGCTGTAAAATGGTGATATTAATCTGATATAAGGTGGCTGTCAAGATCAAATGAGATGGTATGTATAAACTGCTCAGAATAGTGCCTGGCACATAATAATTACTCAGTAAATCTTAACTGTTATTCTAATGATTGCTTAGTGTTTGTTCCCCACCACTAGTCTCTTAAGTTTCTTGGGGTCAGGGACCCTGTCTTACTCACCTTTGTTTCCCCTTCACCTAACACACCTGCCTGGCATGTAGTAGATGTCGGATGAATGAATGTTGTATGGTTATTAGTAAAGGTATCCTTCTAGATGGGCTCCAGTTTGTTTTTTTTGTTTATCATACTTCAGGTGAAGGCTTACAGAACAAATAATTTCTCATGAAACAGTAGTACACATATTGTTTTATGACATTCGTTAACAACCCCACAACATGTCAACCCTCTCCCTTCTCGACCTTTTTTTTTTTGGTGAAAATATACATAGCCAAAGATACACCATTTCAAAAATTTCTACATGCACAGTTCAGTGACATCGACTGTTCTCTTCCAATTGTGCTGCTATTCTCACTTTAGATGAAGGCTTACAGAACAAAATAGTTTCTCATTTAACAGTTAGTACACATTGCCTGCCCTATGACAATGGTTAACAACCTCACAACATATTAACACTATCCTTACTTAACCTTGGGTTCCCTATAACCAGCTTTCCTGTCCCCTTCTGCCTTCTGGCCCTTGTTCCTGGACTGCTGTACCCCATCAGTCCCATTTGGTTTTATGGGGCTGTCCACTCCCCAGCTAAATGGTGAACCTCGGAGATGACTTCACCACTGAGCCAAAAGGGTGTCTGGGAGCGATACTCTTGGGGTTTCTCCAGTCTCCTTTAGGCCAGTAAATCTGCTCTTTATTTTGTGAGTTAGAATTTTGTTCTACATCCTTCTCCAGCTCTGTCCAGAACCTTCTGTTGTCATCCCGGTCAGAGCAGTCAGTGGTGTAGCCGGGCGCCATTTAGCTGTTCTGGACTCAGTCTGGTGGAGGACTTGGCAGCAGTGGTCCATTAGTCCTTCGGACCGATCTTTTCCTTGTATCCTGCTCTCTTCGTTCTCCCCTGCTCCTGAAGGGATGAGACCAGTGGAGCATCCTAGATGGCCACTCACAGCCTTTTAAGACCCCAGACGCTACTCACCAAGATAGAATGTAGAGCATTGTCTTTATAAACTATGCTATGCCAACTGAGCTAGATGTCCCCCGAGACCATGGTCCCAACAGCCTTCCACCCAGCAATTCAGTCCCTCAGGGAGTTTGGATGTGTCTATGGGGCTTCCATGACCTTTCCTTGTACAAGTTGTGCTGGTTTCCCCTGTATTGTGTACCGTCTCACCCTTCACCCAAGATACCACTTATCTATTGCCTATTTAGTATTTCCCCCCACTCCTCCCATCCCTGGTAACCAACAAAGATTGTTACATTTTGTGTGTGAACTTTTTCATGGGTTTTAGAATAGAGGTCTCATACAATATTTGTCCTTTTGTGATTGACTTATTTCACTCAGCATAATGTCCTCCAGTTTCATCCATGTTATGAGACGCTAAACAGATTCATCATTGTTCTTTCTCGTTGCATGGTATTCCATTCTGTGTAGGTACCATAGTTTGTTTATCCATTCATCTGTTGATGGGCATCTAGGTTGTTTCCACTGTTTTGCTATTGTGAACAATGCTGCCATGAACATAGGTGTGCATATGTCTATTCGGGTGACGACTCATTTCTCTAGGATATATTGCTAGGAGTGGGATTGCTGGATTGAATGGTATGTCTATTTCTAGCTTTCTGAGGAAGCGCCATATCATTTTCCAAAATGGTTGTATCATTTTGCATTCCCACCAGCAGTGCACAAGAGTTCTGATCTCCCCGCAGCGCCTCCAGCATTTGTTATTTCCTGTGTTTTTGATTTGTGCCAGTAATGCCGGGGGTGAGATGGTATCTCATTGTGGTTTTAATTTGCATTTCTCTAATGGCTAGTGATCGCTAGCATTTCCTCATGTGTCTGTTGGCCATTTGGATGTCTTCTTTGGTGAAGTGTCTGTTCGTTTCCTTTGTGCATTTTTTAATAGGATTATTTGTTTTTTTGTTGTAGAGGTGTTGGATTTTCTTGTAGATTATGGAGATTAGACCTTTGTCTGACTTGTACTGGCCAAAAATGTTTTCCCAGTCTGTAGGTTCTCTTTTGACTCTTTTGGTGAAGTCTTTTGAAGAGCATAGGTGTTTGATTTTTAGAAGATCCCAGTTATCTAGCTTATCTATTGGGGTTTGTGCGTTGATGGTTGTGGTTTGTATCCTGTTAATGCTGTGCATTAAGGCCTGTAGTGTTGGGCCTATTTTTTCTTCTATGAACTTTATAGTTTTAGGCTTTATATTCAGGTCTTTGATCCATTTTGAAGTAGTTTTTGTATATGGCATGAGGTATGGGTCCTGTTTCATTTTTTTGCAGATGGATATACAGTTTTGCCAGCACCATTTGTTAAAAAGACTGTCTTTTCCCCATTTGATGGACTTTGGGCCCTTGTCAAAGATCAGGTGACTGTAGGTGGATGGATTTACATCTGGATTCTCAATTCTGTTCCATTGGTCAATGTATCTGTTGTTGTACCAGTACCAGGCTGTTTTGACTACTGTAGCTGTATAGTAGGTTCTGAAGTCAGGTAGTGTGAGTCCTCCAACTTTATTCTTCTTTGTTAGTAGTGCTTTAGTTATTCGGGGCTTCTTCCCTTTCCATATAAAGTGAATGATTAGTTTTTCCATCTCTTTGAAGAATGTTGTTGGTATTTGGATCAGGATTGCATTGTATCTGTAAATTGCTTTGGGTAGAATTGTCATTTTCACAATGTTGAGTCTGCCTATCCATGAGCGTGGTATGTTTTTCCATTTATGTAGATCCCTTTGGGTTTCTTGCAGTAGTGTTTTGTAATGTTCTTTGTATAGGTCTTTTACATCCCTGGTTAGATTTATTCCTAAGTATTTTATTTTTTTAGGGGCTATTATAAATGGTATTGTTTTCCTGATTTCCTTTTCATCGTTCTCCTTATTGGTGTATAGGAATCCAACTGATTTTTGAATGTTTATCTTGTATCCTGCTACTCTGCTGAATCTTTCTATTACTTCCAGTAGATTTCTCATGGAGTCTTTAGGGTTTTCTATGTATAGTATCATATCATCTGCAAACAGGGACAGTTTAACTTCTTCATTACCAATTTGGATGCCCTTTGTTTCTTTTTCTTGCCTTATTGCTCTAGCTAGAACTTCCAGCACAGTGTTAAATAAGAGTGGTGATAAAGGGCATCCTTGTCTTGTTCCTGTTTTCAAGGGGAATGTTTTCAGCCTCTCTCCATTAAGAATGTTGTTAGCCATTGGTTTTGCATAGATGCCCTTTATTATGTTGAGAAATTTCTCTTCTGTACATATTTTATTGAGAGTTTTTATCAGGAATGGGTGTTGGACTTTGTCAAATGCCTTTTCTGCATCAATTGAGATGATCATGTGATTCTTCTGTTTCCTTTTATTTATGTGGTAGATTACATTGATTGATTTTCTAATGTTGAACCATCCTTGCATACCTGGTATGAATCCTACTTGGTCGTGGTGTTTTATTTTTTTGATATGATGGTGAATTCTACTGGCTAGAATTTTGTTCAGAATTTTTGCATCTATATTCATGAAAGATTGGTCTGTAATTTTCTTTTCTTGTGGCGTCTTTGCCTATTCGTATCAGCGTTATGCTGGCTTCATAGAATGAATTTGGAAGCGTTGCTTCCTTTTTTATGCTCTGAAATAGCTTGAGTAGTACTGGTACAAGCTCTTCTGTAAATGTTTTGTAGAATTCTCCAGTGAAGCCATCTGGGCCAGGGCTTTTTTTGGTTGGGAGTTTTTTTTATTACTTTTTCAATCTCTTCTCTTGTTATGGGTCTGTTCAGATTTTCAACATCACTTTGTTGTAGTTTGGGTAGGCCGTGTGTTTCTAGAAATTTATCCATTTCCTCTAGGTTTTCAAATTTGTTGGAGTATAGTTTTTCATAATATTCTGTTATAATCCTTTTTATTTCATTTGGGTCTGTTGTAATGTCCCCCATTTCATTTCTTATTTGGGTTATTTGCATCCTCTCCTGTTTTTCTTTTGTCAGTCTGGCCAGTGGTTTGTCAATTTTGTTGATTTTTTGTATTGTTTTTCTGTTCTCTATTTCATTTATTTCTGCTCTGCTCTTTACTATTTCCTTTCTTCCAGTGGTTGAGGGCTTTTTTTGCTGTTCTCTTTCTATTTCTTTGACTTCTGTAGTTAATGTTTTGATTTTATCCCTTTCTTCTTTTTTGATATGTGCATCGATTGCTATAAATTGTCTTCTGAGGACTGCCTTTGCTGTGTTCCAAAGGTTTTGGTATGATGTGTTTTCATTCTCATTTGATTCTAGGAAGTCTTTTATTCCATCTCTGATTTCTTCTATTACCCACAGATGTGTAAGCAGGGTATTACTCAGTTTCCATGTAATTGATTTTTTTCCCTTGCTCTTTCTGTTGTTAATTTCTACCTTGATGGCATTGTGGTCAGGGAAGATACTTTGAATTATCTCAGCATTTTGGATCTTGTTGAGGATTGCTCTGTGGCCTAAGATGTGGTCTATTCTGGAGAACGTTCCATGTGCATTGGAAAAGAATGTGTACTTTGTAGCGGTTGGATGGAATGTTCTATATATGTCTATGAGGTCAAGTTGGCAATTGTGCCCTTTAGGTCTTCTGTATCTTTGCTGAGTTTTTTCTTAGTTGTTCTGTGCTTACCGAGAGTGGTGTGTTCAAGTTTCCTACTATTATTGTGGAACTGTCAATTTCCCTTTTCAGTGTTCTTAGAGTTTGTTTTTTGTATTTTGGAGCCCTGTCATCGGGTGCGTAGACATTTATTATGGTTATGCCTTCATGATGGATCGTCCCCTTAATCATTATATAGTGTCCTTCTTTGTCTTTTATGGTGGATTTTGTTATCAAGTCTATTTTATCTGAGATTAGTATTACCACTCCTGCTCTTTTTTGGTAGTTGTTAGCTTGATATATTTTTTTTCCAACCTTTGACTTTTAATAAATTCACATGTTTCTGAGATGTGTCTCTTGTAGACAGCGTATTGATGGATCCTGTTTTCTTATCCATTCTGTCACTCTCTGTCTCTTTATGGGTGCATTGAGTCCATTTACATTCAGTGTAATTATTGATAGATGTGAGTTTGTTGCTGTCATTTTGTAGTGCTTTTTTCTGTGGTGCTGACATTTTCTTTGTTCTTAGTCTGTTGTGCTGAGTTACTTTTGTTTGTGGATTTTTTTTCATTTATTTTGTTTTTGTAGGTTTTGTTTTTGCTGAGACTTTATGTTTTTCCTCTTTATTTTTATGAGTATGTTTGTTAACTTTCTTTGTGGTTACCATGAATTTTATCCTTATCTTTCTAAGTTTGAAGCAGTCTACCATTACTTGGTATCGCCTTGCCTTCCTCTCCATTAGAAGGTTCTATGCCTATGCCATTTATTCTCTCTTTTAATATTTTGATGTTGTTGTCATTTACTGATCAACTGCTTTGATTCCCTGTTGTATTTCTTTTGGTTTTGGATAGTCCTTGAGAGTTCATTTCCTAGATTGGTATCTGGCTGGTACAATCCTGCATCCTAGACTCTGCCTGTGAGTTGAAGTTGTTTGTTCTCAGATCGAAGAACTCCCTTTAATAATTCTTGTAACTTTGGTTTTGGTTTTACATATTCCCTTAATTTCTGTTTATCTGGAAATGACCTAATTTCACCATATTTGAGTTTTACAGGATGTATCATTCTTGGCTGGCAGGTTTTTTTTTTGTTTTTTTTTTTTTTTCCTTCCCCCCCCAAGATTTTATGTTTGTCATCCCATTGCCTTCTTGCCTGCATGGTTTCTGCTAAATAATCTGAGCTTAGTCTTATTGTTTCTCCTCTGTATGTGACTTCTTGTTTTTCACGAACTGCTCTCAGGATTCTTTGTTTGTCTTTAGTTTTGGAGAGTGTGAATATGATATGCCTTGGTGATTTTCTTTTGGGGTCTTTCCTATATGGGGTTCATTGAGCTTCTTGGACGGCCAGCTTTTCATCTTTCATGATATTGGGGGAGTTTTCTGTCAGCAGTTCTTCAATGATCCTCTCTATGTTTTCTGTTTTCTCCCCCTTTCTGGAATTCCAATCACTCGAAAATTTTTGCTTTTGATTGCATCCCATATAACTCTCAGGGTGTCTTCATTTTTCTTTGTTCTTTTTTCTGAGTTTTCCTGAAACAGAGTGGTATCCAAGTGTTTGTCTTCAATTCCACTGATCCTGTCTTCCACCGTTTCAAATCTGCTTCTCAGCTCTTCTATGACACCATCCATTTCTGAAATCTTGTTGTTTATCTTTTGGATTTCTAATTGTTGTTTTTGTATGATTTCAAGTTGTGAATTTATTTTGGCATTTTGTTCCTCCATTATTTTATTGAATTCTTACAATTTTTTGTCTGTATTTTCCATGAATTTATGTATTGTTTCCTCATTTGTGTCTGCTTTTTTTTCAGCTCTTGCAGAATTCTGAGTATTAAAAATTTGAATTTCCTATCAGGTAGTTCTAGTGCCTTTTTTTCCACTGGAAAGTCATCTGGTGTTTTATTTTGGATACCTACTGGAACCATCCTTTCCTGTTTTTGTAAATTTTTTTTATATTGTCTGTTGTCTCCGGGGCATTCAGAAGTTATTTTTCTCTTCTGTTGATTGTGGATTTATTTGTTTCATCCTTTTCTTTTTTAATTTGGCTATGTCTCAGCAGGCAGGCTGTGTGTTCTTTGTTGTTTGCTCGTCTATGGGCATGATACTTTTCACCTTCTCCAGTTGGCAGGGTCTGTCACTCAGATATGGTACAGCAGGGCAGGTCTAGCTGAAGAGAAGTTACTGGGACGGGTTGTTTGTGGCACTTACTACAGCCACCAGGGCGGGTCAGTAATCAGTACAGGGCAGGTTCCAGTAGGCCGTGCCTGTGCTGCTTGGTGGTGTATTAAATGCACAGTGCAGATAGGCCTGATGTAGCGGGGAGATTGTTACGTGTGGAGCTAAGATGGATATGGGAGAGAGGAACAGGAGCCGAAAACATACATACAAACAAAAAAAAAGTGGAGAGATGAGAGACTATGAAATGGAGAAAAACAGAAAGGGGAAGAGGAAGAAAAGAAAAGAATGAATAAATAAAAATCAGAAATGTTAAAGAACAGCAAGGTTCCCAGGGATCCCCCTGGTGCGGCTATGAGGTCTGCGGAAGTTGTTCTCAGGTGTTGCAATACAGCCTGGCTAGAAGGCGTAGAGGTATACAATGCCAGGTATTCAGGGAACAGAAAGAGAAGGAAGATAATAGAGAGATGAAAAACTGAGTAAGGAAGAAAGACAAAAAGGGAAAAAGAGGGAAAAGAAAACAAATTTAAAAAAAAAAAAGAACAAGAAAAAAAAAACCAACAGAAAAAGAAATGCCCTTAGGGATCCCTCCGCATGTCTGTGCAAGCCAAGGGGGTAGTTTTGAAGCCACGCACACCTCCTGGCCAGAACGGGCTCCCAACTCAAGAAAAGGAAAAGAGAAAACAAACAATTCAAAACAAGCAAACGAACAAAAGCCCCGGGATCCCACCCGCGTGGCAGCCCAGACCGGGAAGCAGCTCCACACTCGAACGGAGCTTTGCAGCGCCTCAGGAAGAAGCAAGATGGCTCACGGAGCCAGGTATTTGGGCGAAAGGAGGGGGAGGTGGTGAGAGGTAAGGAAGAAATCAAAAGAAGCGGAAAAAAAGCAACAGCAGCAGCCAACAAATGGCACTCAGAGAGCCAGCGCATTCGGGTGGGTGGAATCCAAGCAGCCGGTGCTTCCCATACAAGAGATTGTGGCCGTGGGAAGCAGAGGAGGCCAAGTTGGGGTGAGGAAGTTTGGGGGGTGGGAAAGCGTATATCTTAAATTACCGGTTGTTTTGTCTCCCGCTGGAAGCTCCGTGAAGCTGCTTTCTCGTACCCTGTGTTTGCTGGTCTCTGATAGGAGTCCAAGATGGTGGATCCACGCTGCGTTAGCTGATAGGGGACATCTGCATGAATCTCTCCTCGCTCTCCGTTCTTTGTCGGTTTTCTCACTCTCTTTGGTGCTTGGCTAACTTCTTTATCTCTTCATTTGATGTTTTAGGGTTTCAGGATTGTTGTTTTCTCTGTTCGGCTTAGTTTTTCGGATCTTTGTTGTGGAGGGACGGCGTGGTGCTTCTGCCTAGAGCGCCATTTTGCCGGAAGTCCCCTGGGGCCCAGTTTTTTTTTAAAGGAGAGGGCGGAATTGTACATGTTTGTGAACAAAGCCTTTGCTCTCTGTTTTAACCTAAGTCTTATTTTTCATATGGTCACCTTAGCTAGTTTGACATTGCACCTGGAAAGGACTAGAAAAACTTCTAACTGGCATGTAATCCTATCAGACAACTACTTTAATTTTCATCTGAAAGCAATAACTAGCATGTTCGAGATGCTAGGGTAAACCCTTTGCGTGCATTATTAGCTCATTGAGGTTCTGTTAGCATCCCCACTGAACAGATAATACGGCTGCAGCGCAGAAGGTGGAGCAGCTCAGTCGGGGCAAAGCCTGTGTGCTTGACCACTGCACTGTACTGTATAAGGTTGGGTGCTCTTCCTACCTTTCGAAAGTGGCTTGGCAGAGCAGTCTAGGGCTCCTTGTGACAGTATGTGCTTGGGACACACTCATCATCATCCTGAACATGTCTTTCTTAACCTTGAAGTGACCCTGTCAGAAATTGGAGAACTTTAACTTTGCTTGCCTGTATTTTAACGATTAAGTAGCATATAGGTTTTCACAGAATGTCCCTAAACACTTGGGCAGTAAGACATTATCTTTTAGGTGTAATGGGGCAGTAAGACATTATCTTTTAGGTGTAATGGATTCAAAAGGACAATTAGGCATGGACATATAAAGTGGTATACAAGATTGATTTTATAGCCATAGGAAAGTGTGGGTACTTGCCCTTTTGAAAATGATAGTCTGACCTTATTTCTTTGACAACGGACTGTATTTTCAACTCTCTAGATGGTATGATCCTTATTTTGTAAATTAAAACAGAAACAAAATAATTTAGATCCCAGCATTTTTAAAATGCCGTGTGTCTCAATTTTGATTAGAATAGGCAGGAATGAGTTAATAGAAGTGACAAAAGCAAATTTAAACTTACTTTCACTATATGGAGTACTAAGCTGGAAACCAATAAAATGAAGTGTTATAAGGATAAATGTAGAGTCGCCTGAACTTACTAATAAAAACTTTGTTTCAGAATCCCTGATTAGGCCAAACTCTAGGGATAGAGAACAGATCAGTGGTTGCAAGGGCTAGGGGCGGGGAGAGGGTTTGACTACAAAGGGCTGGCAAAAGGGGATTTCTGGGAGCCAGGAATCTGTTCTCTATCCTGATTGCAGTGGTGGTTATATGACTATACTTCTGTCAAAACTCACAGAACTTGTACACCCCCAAAAGGTGGGTTTTACTATATGTAAATTTTTTTAAATTCCAGAGTTCACAAAAAAACATTAAGTCGGGGGAGGAACCTTTGTACAGAACCTGTGCTTTCATGCTCAGCAGGTCATTGTCTAGCATTTAAAGAAAAAGTAAAGGTTATCTGGAAAGAACTCTTCAACAATAGTGCACAGCATTGTTCTCGTCCAAGCTAGCAAATATGCACGTGCATATTCATAAAGATGTAAAGCCATACTTTGCTTTTCTGTCTCAGAGGAAGAGGTGAAGTTACACCAGAAGTGGTGCTCTTCTGGTGGCTTCTCATCACAGAGACATCTCCATTTCTAATCCCAGCAACCCATACTCCAGAAACGAGCTAGAAGTCACTGCAGTTTTTGTAGTTAGACTTCTCTTCCCTTGAAAGTTCTTTGGTTTCCGTGATCTGGTTCTTCGTTCTGCCTGCCTGGTTTCTGGCCCTTTACAGCTTCTACTGCTTAGGTGCATAGTGGTTCCTCATTCCATTTGCAGCCTTCTTGAGCCCCAGGCTGATATTTTCCATCTCTGTGGAACCTCTTTGCCTAAAATGCTTGTCCAAACCAAGCCAGTTGCATGGCATTTCCCTCCAAACCTTGTCCTCTTACAAGTGAACAATGTATTGAGAGTGGGGTATTATATAAGCTCTTATTATGTGTTCCTGTAACAAAATGGAGGAATGCTTATTACTTCAGTTACCTTTGAGGTGCAGAAAAGTCTTTCATTGTGGTAAGAGCCCCATCTAGGAGAAGAGAAGTGTCAGCTAGCTCAATATGCGATGCCAGGAGTTTGCCCATTTTGCTCTTACCAGAGTGGTTCCTAAAGGTTAGAATATTAGAGTCACCTGGGGCCCAGCCTGAACTACAGTGAATTAAGGAGGAGCAATGGCTAGTAGTATTCCTCAGGTAATGCTGATATACAGCCAAGTTTGCAGAACCCAAAGTGAATTTTTAACTAAAAATAAACAAGAATGCACATGAAAAACGTTTAAAAGTCAAGTGATTTTTTTACATATGTATTTACCACACACACCAAAAAAATAAAACTGAAGAAGCAGAAAAAACTGTGTGGTGCTGTCTCTAGATTGCTGTAATTTTGTTCTTGGACAGTTCTTTTGTAAATAAAGTTTTGTTCATCTTGCTGTGTTTGGACTTTAGCCCTTAAATCATCGTCTGTGTACCCCCACTCCTATATTCAAGAACTAGGAAAACTATGAGCAAAGAAAAGAGGTTCTAATTCTGAGGAGTAGTTGAGATTGAAATCCTGAGTCCAGTTAACAGCAGAATTTGTTACTGCTTCTTTGGAATACTTAAAGTAGCCACAATCTTAATCAGATTAAACAGTTTACTGACCTGTTCATGTCCCTGGAGGAGGGTAGATGTTAATAAGTTTTAATTACTTGAGAATATAACCAGTTTGGCTCTTGTGCCACCATTGTATTCGTTCTGTTGATTTTCATATGCCAATAAAAATGTCCTAATGCTGACATGTGGGGTATGTAACAGGAAAAGGAATCTAGTTTTGGATTATTTCTGTCAAAGCTTTATACTCATGGTCTTTTTGTCCTCTTCCCTCTGCTCCCCTCCCCCAGGATATTGCTTCAGAATGTGAAGTCAAATGCATGCCCACGTTTCAGTTTTATAAAAAGGGATTAAAGGTATGTGCATCTGACCTTTTAAGAACACTAACTGGGAAATAGGGAAATATGGGAAAAGTACAACAGAGGTAACTTGTCCCCCAATAGGAAGCATGTCACTACTTCCACTTGTAAGAATATTTAAATAAGTCATTCTTTTCTGATTTAAGCACATAATATTACATCTGATTGAAAATTGATCTTTGCTAGAACTAGTCACTGAATCCCTGTGACTGGTGCTTCATGTTTATATCATAAAATGCATAGAATTCTTTAGACTTGGGTTGTTCGTAAGTAGCTGTTAAGAGGTATTCGTGTAAAAAAAAATTATATTTGAGCCTTTGATGTCCCTCAGGGATACTTTTCCTTTATTTTAAATAAGATTACACTTTTCTCCTCCCTGCATCCTTCCCCCATTCTATCATCATATTTTATGCACAGAATAGGAATATAATGCTACATCTAACATCAATTCAATATTCTCTTAACAGGTGGGTGAATTTTCTGGTGCTAATAAGGAAGAACTTGAAGCCACCATTAATAAATTAAGCTAATCATGTTTTCTGAAAACAGCCAGCCATCGGCTGCGAACTGCCATTTGATTATAAATGACAATAAAATATTAATTTTACCCCTTTTAAAACTTTGTGGTATCTTTGAATAGCTTTCAAAATAAATGAGGAGTGGCCATTATGATATGTAATGTTCTAAGTATTATCATATACTCTTGATCACTTTAGGAACCTAGTAGGCCACTAACTTAAGGAGCCCTGGTGGTAAAATGGTTCAGTGCTCAGCTGCAAACCAAAAGGTAGGTGGTTCAAACCTACCCACAGCTCCTCAGGAGAAAGACTTGGCGATCTGGTCCTGTAAAGATTACAGCCTAGAAAACCCTATAGGGCGATTCTGCTCTGTCACATGGGGTCGCAAAACTGACTGGATGGCAGCCAACAGCACCACATTATGGCCAGGGGATGATTGGTGACCTGCTGGGCTTGAGGCATTACAGAATTAAATTCCCATTGTCTCATAGTAGGGTAGGCAAACGCCCTAATTGTTGGAGTAGATATTTAACAAATACTTTTTTGTTTTAACTTCAGAAAAGATTAAGGTACAGACATAAATATTGTAGTCTTCTCGCTACTTGTATGGTTTTATAGCTCTTTCCTGCCAACCCACATCACATGACTCCTCACAAGTGCAAAATTTGGTTGCTTTACTATGGACCAAGTGTTTAGAGGAGCTGCTCCATGGCTTGAAGAACATATTGTTAGCTGTTTGAAATGTTAGAGTTAATAATTCTACTTTATAAAAAGTTTAGTAACTGGTGGTATAATTGAGTGTCACGTAAAACTATTGCTTCTCAAGCAGATAACTAATAAACCTAGAATTAATAATAAAACCCGTTGCTGTCAAGTCGATTTCGACTCAGCGACCCTATAGGACAGAGTAGAACTGCTCCATAGGGTTTCCAAGGAGTGGCTGGTGGAGCTCTTAACCACTATGCCACCAGGGCTCCAGAATTAATAATAGTGAGCACTTTTTCATTACTTACCAAATTCATGTAATAATGAAGGTGAATACTGGACTTAAGTTCCACAGGGTAGGGAATAACTATGACCAGAATAAGGCAAATATAAACCCATTGTTGTCGGTTGATTCGATTCACACCGACCCTGTAGGACAGAATAGAGCTGTTCCCTATGATTTCCAAGGAACAGGTGGTAGATTTGACTGCTGACCTTTTGGTTACCAGCCAAGCTCTTAACCACTGTGCCACCAGGGCTCCAACATAGTACTCCATTATATGGCTGTGCCATAACTTACATGTCCGTTCCACTGTTGGTGGACCAGGATTATTGGTTCTTAACTCTCCTGTCTGGAACACGTGAAAGAGTTTAAGGTACGTGCTTAGAATGGAATTACTAGATCATAGAGCTGCAAGTCTCAAACTGTAATGTGCACATGAATCATTTGGGGGTCATGTTAAAATGCAGATTCTGATTCAGATACTGCTGGTCCCTGGACCACACTTTGAGTAGAGTGTGACTTTGCTCATTCTTATTAAGTAAGGCCAGCTTTCCAAAGTACTTGGAGGAGTAAGATTTTCTGTTTTTCTACATCTTCATCAATATCAGACTTTTAAATCCAATTTAGTGGCTGTATCATAGTATTTTCTGGTTTATTTTGCATTTCTGTGATTACTAAGGATATTGAACATAGCCAAGATGCTTATTGATTACTCAGATGTTCTCTTTTGTGAACCACCTGTTCAAGTCTCATTTTTCTCATTTTTCTATCAAATTGTTCTTACTAGTTTTTAGGCAGCCTTTATATATTCTGGATGCTAGTCTTTTACTGGTTATATGTTGCAAATATATTCTCAGTCTGTGGCTTATCTTTTCACCCACTTTATTATGTTTTTTGAATGAACAGAAGTTCTCTATTTTGATACACTTGAAGCCTTGAGAGCAAATATTTGTCTTTAACATTCGGAAACTGACTTAATAAAATGCTACAATTAAGTGACATTAATTACATTCCACACAACAATTCTGAATCAAGCCTTTAAAATTCTTACTTTCATATTATTGCTAGTAACTGTTGATAAGAAACTTTAATCACACAAGTAGGTGCTAAAAATTAAAACAATTTAAATAGCATCTGATTGCCAAATGAGCATCTGGAATTGGAATTTAAAAGAAACAACAGTTCTCCCTTTTCTTTCATTGCCCAATACAATCTTGAAATTCACTGTGATAATGAAAATAGATTCCATGTCTTCAAATCAAATGTTTCAAAGTGATAATGCAACTGATTTTCAGAATCCACATGCACTGTTGGAGCAGTTAAACTGCGGCTCGCTGGGATGCCGTGCAGATGGCACATCAATTCAGGGCAAAAGAATCAGACACTTCGAAGACAAAGCTTTGGGGGCCACTGCTTGGAACTGAGCCTCTCCACCCACCCCAGCCTCAGCACTCTCCCTTCCCCTGATCAGCCTCACCTTGGGCTCAGCCCCCCAGGCAACTGGGACATTTCTCTTCCTACACCTCTATGGGCTCCTGCAGTGGGCAGTGAAGAACAAGCTGCAGATCTGGCTCTGCTCAGGCTGCCATCCCAGGAGCTGCAGAAGAGGTAGGGTTGGAGCCTACCAGCCCGGGTGCAGCCTGGCTTACTTGTGAAATCATGGTACCCTGTTTGCCTTCTCTTAGAATACTGGTTGGGAAGCTCTGCTCTAGAAAAGAAGGCACATTGGAAAGCATCAAGGCAGGGTAAGAAAGACCGCTCGAGGCTGTGGATCAATTAGAACAGTCGTTCTCAACCCTGGTTGCACAGTCAAATCTACTATGTTGCTTAAAAATTACACTGGGGCCCCACTCCCAGAGATCCTGATGGGTGAGGCACAGGCATCAGAATTTTGTTAAAACTTCTCCCAGTGATTTAAATGTGCAGCCAGTAATGAGATTCACTGGCTTAGCGTGCCTGAAGTCAGAAATACCAGTTGGAAGCCTATGCAGTACGTGAGAAACTGGAAGACCTAGCCTGTTCCTAGGGAGTTAAAGTGGAGGTGCTGGTGTGGACCTCAGAGCTGCTCACAGATGCAGATTCCTGGACCTCATCTATAGAATTAGAACTCTGGGAGTAGGGCCCAGTGACACGCATTTTATTTTATTATCAACTTACTAAAATAATTTTGACTTTCTATTGATTGTTCCTGTGATATTTTATATTAACTAATGGTTTTCCTTGTACGCTTTTGTATTCTGGGATAAACCTAACTTGGGTATGTATGTGTCTGTGTGTGTTTAATAATAACAAAATAAGTAAAGATAACAATAATGTACCCATGACCCCAAGTTGACAAGTCAACTTCAAACCTTTTTTAAAGTCAAGAAATGAAATATTGCATATCGTTTTGGAGCTCTCTGCCTCCCATCTCCATCATTTTTTTCTCCTTTTCTCAGAGGCAACCAATATCCTGAATTTAGTATGTATCTTTACAAGTTTTTTTTTAACACACACAGACAGTTTTTATGTGCACACAGCCAGGAATAATATGTAGCATTGTGTGTGCGTGTTTAGTTTCTATAAGTGGTATCATTCTAAGTGCACCTGGCTTTTTTTACTGTACATCCTGTTTCTGATAACTGTGTGTGTGTTTATTATTTGAGTGATTGATAGTATTCCTTTTTATAAATACCACCTCATTTTATTAATCCATTCCATTATCGATGGACAGTTAGACCATTCCCAAAATTTACTGCCACAGACAGTGCTAAAATGACATTTGACATGGTTTTTTTCTAAGGTGTAAGCCAAAATGTGGACTTGCTGGGCCAAGGATTATGTACATGTTCAATTTTAATAGAAACTACCAAATTTCCACAATGTTGCATCGTTTTATATTGCTACCAATAATGTATGAGAGTCACCATTTTTCTATATCTTGGTCGACACTTTTTATATTGTCAGTTTACAAATATTTGCCAATCTGAAGGGAATAAAATGGTATTTTGTTATTGTCTTGCTTTACGTTTCTCCAGTTACTATGAGGCGAAGCATCTTCTCATACGTTTACTGGCCACTTGTGTTTCCTCTTCCGTGAATACCTGGCCATTTCTTTTTCCCATTTTCCGAGTGAGCTGTTTTTTTCATCTTACTGATTTGTAGGAGTTATTTTTATATTTTGATACTAATCTTTTCATTTACGTGTTGAAACTCTATTCTTTCAGCCTGTGCTTGACTCTTTAAAGACTTATTTTGAAATTATAGATTCACAAGAAGTTTCAAAGATAGTACTGAGAGACCTTGGGTACCTTTCACCCAGTTTTCCCCAATGGCTACATCTTACGTAATTACAGTACAATATCAAAACCCAGGAAATTGACATTGGTATGATGTATGGGTATAGTTTTGCTATTTTACCTCATGTAGATTTGTGAACCCACCACCACATTCAAGATGCAAAACTATTCCATTACTACAAAGACCTCCCTCATGGTACCCCTTTATAGTCAGACCCACTCACCTTCCCTCCCCCACAACCACTGTATTCCATCTGTATAATTTTGTCATTTACATAATCTTATATAAATGGAACCATACATACAATATATGACCTTTTGAGATTGGCTCTTTTCACTCGGCACAATACCCTTAAGATCCATCCAGTCTGTGGGTATAGTTTGTTCCTTTGTATGGGATTCCATGGTGTGGATGCACCACAGTTTATCTAACTAATCATCTATTGAGGGACATTTTGATTGTTTCCAGTTTGGGGCTATTAACAAAGAAAGTTGTTATGAACAATCACGTGCAGGTTTTTTAATGTGGGTATAGATTTTCATTTCTCTGGGATAAATGCCCAGGAGTGCAATTGCTGGGTCATATGGTGTGATCGTTAAGGTTGTGTGTCAACTTGGCTGGGCCATGATTCTCAGTGGTTTGGCAGTTACGATGTAGTTTGGCAGTCATATAATGATGTGATCATCTCCATGATGAGATTTGATATAATGTGATCACCTCCATGATGAGATTTGATATAATGTGATCATCTCCATGATGAGATTTGATATAATGTGATCACCTCCATAATGGGATCTGCTGTGAGTAGCCAATCAGTTGAAAGGGAGTTTCCTTGGGGATGTGACCTGCATCCAACATAGGTGAACTTTCTGGCAAGGCTTGTGGGCTTTTGCTCGCACTGGATCCCACAGCTGGCTCCTGTTCCTCTGACCTTTGGTTCTTGGGACTTGAGCTAGCAGCTTACCTGCTGTCTTGACTGCAGATCTTGGGATTCGTCAGCTTCTGCGGTCTAGATCTTGGGTTCTCCAGCCCCTGCAGCTACATGAGTCAGGAGAAGCCTCCAGCCTGACCCAAGGACTTGGGACATCCCAGCCTGTACAACTTCGTGAGCCATTTCCTTACTATAAATCTCTCTGTATATACATACATATTTATACACTTAACTGGTTTTTCTTCTCTAGAGAATCCAGCCTAAGACACAGGGTAAGTGTATATTTAGTTTTTTAAGAAATCACTATTTTCCACAGTGGCTGTACCATTTTACGTTTCCATGAGCAACGTATGAAAGATCTAGTTTCTCTGCATTCTCTCTAGCATTTGGTGGTGACCCATTTTTTATTTTAGCCATTCTGATAGGTGTGTAGTGATATCTCACCATAGTATTAATTTTCATTTCCCTAACGGTTAGTGATGTTGAATATCGTTTATGTGCTTATTTGCCATCTCTACATTCTCTTTGATTCTTTGATAAAATGACTTTTCATGTTTCTTGCGCGTATTCTAATTATTTGTTGACTTTTGAGTTTTAAGAGTTCTTTTTTTTCCTTTTTTTATTATTGTTGTAATTAAATGAAGTTTACGTTTAAAGTTAGTCTCCCATACAAAATTTTTTTTTACATACATTGTTATGAGACCCTAATTGCTCACCCCATTCTGCGACAGCACACTCCTCCTTTCCACCCCTGATTCCCCATGACTGTTTAACCAGCTCCTAACTCTCTCCGCCTTCCCATCTCACCTCTGGACAGAAGCTGTTCCTTTGGTCTCTTGTATCTACTTGACTAAGAGGCACACTCTTCACTAGTATCACTTTATGTCCCACAGTCCAGTCCAATCCCTGTCTGAAGAGTTGGCCTCGGAAATTGTTTTAGGTCTGGGTTTGATAGACCAGGGGCCATGCTTTCTGGGGTGCCTCCAGTCTTAGTCAGACCATTAAGTCTGGTCTTCTTACTAGAATTTGACTTCTGCACCCCATCCTTCTACTGCTCCATCAGGGACTGTCTGTTGTGTTCCCTGTCAGGAGGTTCATTGGTGGTAGCTGGGCACCATCTAGTTCTTCTGGTCTCAGGCTGATGAAGTCTCTGGTGTGTGGCCCATTCTGTCTCTTGGGCTAATACTTTCCTTGTGTCTTTGGTGTTCTTTGTTCTCCTTTACTCCAAGTGGTTGGGACCAATTGATGCATCTTAGACGGCCGCTTGCAAGCTTTTAAGACCCCAGACGCCAGTCACCAAAGTAGGATGCAGAACATTTTCTTAATAAGCTTTGTTATGCCAATTGACCTAGCTGTCCCCTGAAAGCATGGTCCCCAGACCCCCCATCCCTGCTACTCTGTCTCTCAAAGTATTTGACTGTATTCAGGAAACTTCTTAGCTTTGGTTTAGTCCAGTTGTTCTGACTTCCCCTATAGGGTGTGCTTTCCTTCCCTTCACCTAAGATGATTTTTATCTACTATCTACTTAGTGAATAACCCTCACCCTCCCTCCCCACCCCCATAACCATCAAAGAATGTTTTCTTCTGTGTTTAAACCTTTTCTTGAGTTCGAGTTTTAAGAGTTCTTTATATATTTTATATATGAGTTACTTGTCAGAAATTTTGCAAATATTTTCTCTCAGTCTGTGGCTTGTCTTTTCATTTTCTTTTTTATTGTGCTTTAAATGAAAGTTTACATTTCAAGTTAGTTTCTCATACAAAAAAGTATACACACACTGCAATGTGACCCTAGTTGCTCTCCCCATACTGTGACAGCACACCCCTCCTTTCCACCCTGGATTTCCCAGTGACTCACATTTTAAATAAGCTCCCCAGGTGACTGTTAGAGAAGTGATATTTTGGAAGTAGAATCAAGATCCTATTATTGCCTATTGGCATTATTATAAAGATAGAAAAACTAAGAATTCACCAAAGTGGCATTCATCCCAAAGAAATGCATTCATTTATTCACCAAAAGGCATGCATTAGAATGAGCCTTGGGGAGAGCAGCAAAGGAACATACCCAGCCAACCTTAAATTGGCTTGTTGTTCTTTTTTTTTTTTTTTTTTTTTTTTTTTTTTTTTAATATATATTTTATTGTACTTCAGGTAAAAGCTTACAGAGCAAATAGTTTCTCATGAAATAGTAGTACACATGTTGTTTTTTGACATTGGTTAACAACCCCACAACGTATTAAGCCTCTAAATTCTCAACCTTTTTTTTTGATGAAAATTACAGATGGCCAAAGATACACCGTTTCAAAAATTTCTACATTCACAGTTCAGTGACATTGACTACGCTCTTCCAACTGTGCTGTTATTCTCACTTAAGATGAAGGCTTACAGAAAAAATAGTTTTTCATTTAACAGTTACTACACATGTTGCCCTATGACAATGGTTAACAATCTCACAGCACATCAAGAATATCCTTACTCCACCTTGTGTTCCCTATCACCAGGGGGCTTCCTTGTCCCCTTCTGTCTTCTGGACCTTGTCAGTGGACTATTGTACCTCTTTAGTCTCATTTGTTTATTTATTTATTTTTATTTTATTTAAACACCATTTCAAAACTTTTTACTTACACATTTAAGTGATATTGACTATGCTCTTCCAATTGTGCTGCCATTCTCGCCCAAGATGAAGGCTTACAGGACAAAACAGCCTCCCATTTAATAGTTACTACAAATGTTGCCCTATAGCAGTGGTCAACAATCTCACAATACATCGACAGTGTCCTTATTCAATTTGTGTTCCTTATCATCAGTTTCCTACTCTCCCTCTGCCTTCTGGCCCTTGTCACCGGACTCCTGTACATCGTTAGTCCCATTTAGTTTTACTGGGTGTCCATTCCCAGGCTTAACATCGAACCTTGAAGGTAACTTCCCCTCTGAGCTGAAAGGGTGTCTGGGGGCCACACTCTCGAGGTTTCTCTAGTATTCTTTAGGCCAGTATATCTGGTCTTCTTTTTTTTTTTTTTTTTTTTTGGGGAGTTAAAATTATACTCTACATCCTACTCCAGCTCTGCCCAGAACCCTCTGTTGTGATCCTGGTCAGAGGAGTCATTGGTGGTAGCCGGGCACCATCCAGCTGTACTGGGCTCAGTCCCGTGGAGGCCTTGGTAGCTGTGGACCATTAGTCCTTCGGACTAATCTTTTCCTTGTATCCTGTTCTCTTCGTTCTCCCTTGTTCCCGAAGGGATGAGATCAGTGGAGTATCTTAGATGGCCGCTCATAGGCTTTTAAGACCCCAGACACTACTCACCAAGGTAGAATGTAGAGCATTATCTTTATAAGTAGTGTCATGCCAATTGAGCTAGATGTTCCCCGAGATCATGGTCCCCAGAGCCCTCCGTCCAACAACTCAGTCCCTCGGGGGGTTTGGATGTGTCTATAGGGCCTCCATGACCTTTCCTTGTGCAGGTTGTGTTAGTTTCCCCTGTACTATGTACTATCTCATCTCTCACCCAAGTTACCACTTACCTATTACCTATTTAGTATTCCCCCCCCCCCATCCCTGGTAACCAACAAGGATTGTTACATTTTGCATGTGAATTTTTTCATGGGTTTTTACAATAGAGGTCTCATACAATATTTGTCCTTTTGTGATTGACTTATTTCACTCAGCATGATGTCCTCCAGTTTCATCCATGTTATGAGATGGTTCACCGATTCATTGTTCTTTCTCGTTGCATAGTACTCCATTGTGTGTATGTACCATAGTTTGTGTATCCATTCGTCTGTTGATGGACATCGAGGTTGTTTCCATCGTTTTGCTATTGTGAATAATGCTGCCATGAACATAGGTGTGCATATGTCTATTCGAGTGATGATTCTTATTTCTCTAGGATATATTCCTAGGAGTGGGATTGCTGGATCGAATGGTACGTCTATTTCTAGCTTTCTGAGGAAACGCCATATCATTTTCCAAAATGGCTGTATCATTTTGCATTCCCACCAGCAGTGTATAAGAGTTCCCGTCTCCCCGCAGCCCCTCCAACATTTGTTATTTCCAGTGTTTTTGATTCGTGCCAGTAATGCCGGGGTGAGATGGTATCTCATTGTGGTTTTAATTTGCATTTCTCTAATGGCTAGTGATCGCGAGCATTTCCTCATGTGTCTGTTGGCCATTTGAATGTCTTCCTTGGTGAAGTGTCTGTTCATTTCCTTTGCCCATTTTTTGATAGGATTGGTTGTCTTTTTGTTGTAGAGGTGTTGGATTTTCTTGTAGATTATGGAGATTAGACCTTTGTCTGACTTGTACTGTCCAAAAATTTTTTCCCAGTCTGTAGGTTCTCTTTTAACTCTTTTGGTGAAATCTTTTGAAGAGCATAGATGTTTGATTTTTAGAAGATCCCAATTATCTAGTTTATCTGTTGGGTTTTTTGTGTTGATGTTTATGGTTTGTATCCTGTTAATGCCATGTATTAAGGTCTGAAGTGTTGGTCCTATTTTTTCTTCTATGAATTTTATAGTTTGAGACTTTATATTCAGGTCTTTGATCCATTTTGAAGTAGTTTTTGTATATGGTGTGAGGTATGGGTCCTGTTTCATTTTTCTACAAATGGATATCCAGTTTTGCCAGCACCATTTGTTAAAAAGACTGTCTTTTCCCCATTTGATGTATTTTGGGCCCTTGTCAAAAATCAGGTGACCGTAGGTGGATGGATTTACATCTGAGTTCTCAATTCTGTTCCATTGGTCAATGTCTCTGTTGTTGTACCAGTACCAGGCTGTTTTGAGTACTGTAGCTGTATAGTAGGTTCTCAAGTCAGGTAGTGTGAGTCCTCCAACTTTATTCTTCTTCTTCAGTAGTGCTTTACTTATTCGGGGTTTCTTCCCTTTCCATATAAAGTTAATAATTAGTTTTTCCATCTCTTTGAAGAATGTTGTTGGTATTTGTATCGGAATTGCATTGTATTTGTAAATTGCTTTAGGTAGAATTGCCATTTTCACAATGTTGAGTCTGCCTATCCATGAGCATGGTATGTTTTTCCATTTATGTAGATCCCTTTGGGTTTCATGCAGCAGTGTTTTGTAGTTTTCTTTGTATAGGTCTTTTATATTCCTGGTCAGATTTATTCCCAAGTATTTTATCTTTTTAGGGGCTATTGAAAATGGTATTGATTTCCTGATCTCCTTTTCATCGTTCTCTTTACTGGTGTATAGGAATCCAACTGATTTTTGAATGTTTATCTTGTATCCTGCTACTCTGCTGAATCTTTCTATTAGTTCCAGTAAATTTCTCGTGGAGTCTTTAGGGTTTTCTATGTATAGTATCATATCATCTGCAAACAGGGAGAGTTTAACTTCTTCATTACCAATTTGGATGCCCTTTATTTCTTTCTCTTGCCTTACTGCTCTAGCGAGAACTTCCAGCACAATGTTAAATAGGAGTGGTGATAAAGGGCATCCTTGTCTTGTTCCTGTTTTCAAGGGGAATGTTTTCAGCCTTTCTCCATTAAGAATGATGTTGGCTGTTGGTTTTGCATAGATGCCCTTTATGATGTTGAGAAATTTCCCTTCTATACCTATTTTATTGAGAGCTTTTATCAGGAATGGGTGTTGGACTTTGTCAAATGCCTTTTCTGCATCAATTGAGATAATCATGTGATTTTTTTCTTTCCTTTTATTTATGTGGTGGATTACGTTGATGGATTTTCTAATGTTAAACCATCCTTGCATACCTGGTATGAATCCTACTTGGTCGTGGTGTATTATTTTTTTGATATGATACTGAATTCTATTGGCTAAAATTTTGTTCAGAATTTTTGCATCTATATTCATGAGAGATATTGGTCTGTAATTTTCTTTTTTTGTGATGTCTTTGCCTGGTTTTGGTATCAGCGTTATGCTGGCTTCATAGAATGAATTTGGAAGTGTTGCTTCCTCTTCTATGCTCTGAAATAACTTGAGTAGAACTGGTACGAGCTCTTCTGTAAATGTTTTGTAGAATTCTCCAGTGAAGCCATCTGGGCCAGGGCTTTTTTTGGTTGGGAGTTTTTTTATTACCTTTTCAATCTCTTCTCTTGTTATGGGTCTGTTCAGATTTTCAATATCACTTTGTTGTAGTTTGGGTAGGCCGTATGTTTCTAGAAATTTATCCATTTCCTCTAGGTTTTCAAATTTGTTGGAATATAGTTTTTCATAATATTCTGTTATAATCCTTTTTATTTCAGTTGGGTCTGTTGTAATGTCCCCCATTTCATTTCTTATTTGGGTTATTTGTGCCCTCTGCTGTTTTTCTTTTGTCAGTCTGGCCAGTGGTTTGTCGATTTTGTTGATTCTTTCAAAGAACCAACTTTTGGTTTTGTTGATTCTTTCTATTGTTTTTCTGTTCTCTATTTCATTGATTTCTGCTCTGATCTTTACTATTTCCTTTCTTCCAGTGGTTGTAGGCTTTTTTTGTTGTTCTCTTTCTATTTGTTTGAGTTCTGCAGTTAATGTTTTGATTTTGTCCCTTTCTTCTTTTTTGATATGTGCATCTATTGCTATAAATTGTCCTCTGAGGACTGCCTTTGCTGTGTCCCAAAGGTTTTGGTATGATGTGTTTTCATTTTCATTTGATTCTAGGAATTTTTTAATTCCATCTCTGATTTCTTCTATTACCCATTGATGTGTAAGCAGATTATTATTCAGTTTCCATGTGTTTGATTTTTTTTCCTTGCTCTTTCTAGTGTTAATTTCTACCTTGATGGCATTGTGGTCAGAGAAGATACTGTGAATTATCTCAGCATTTTGGATCTTGTTGAGGATTGCTCTGTGGCCTAAGATGTGGTCTATTCTGGAGAACGTTCCATGTGCATTGGAAAAGAATGTGTACTTTGCAGCGGTTGGATGGAGTGTTCTATATATGTCTATGAGGTCCAGTTGGCTGATTGTGTCCTTTAGGTCTTCTGTATCTTTGCTAAGTTTCTTTTTAGTTGTTCTGTCCTTTACTGAGAGTGGTGTGTTGAAGTCTCCTACTATTATTGTGGAACTGTCAATTTCTCTTTTCAGTGCTATTAGAGTTTTTTTTATGTATTTTGGAGCCCTGTCATTGGGTGCATAGATATTTATTATGGTTATGTCTTCATGATGGATCATCCCCTTAATCATTATATAGTGTCCTTCTTTGTCTTTTATGGTAGATTTTGTTTTAAAGTCTATTTTATCTGAGATTAGAATTGCCACTCCTGCTCTTTTTTGATAGTTGTTAGCTTGATATATTTTTTTCCAACCTTTGATTTTTAATAAATTCACATCTTTGTTTCTAAGATGTGTCTCTTGTAGACAGCAAATAGATGGATCCTGTTTTCTTATCCATTCTGCCACTCTCCGTCGCTTTATGGGTGCATTGAGTCCATTTACGTTCAGTGTAATTATTGATAGATGTGAGTTTGTTGCTGTCATTTTGTAGTGCTTTTTTTTGTGATGCTGAAGTTTTCTTTGTTCTTCTTACTCTCTTGTGCTGAGTTCCTTTTGTTTGTGGATTTTGTGTTCATTTCTTTTGTTTTTGTAGGTTTTGTTTTTGTTGAGACTTTATGTTTCTCGTCTTTATTTTTATGAGTTGGTTTGTTAACTTTTTTTGTGGTTACCATGAATTTTACCCTTATCTTTATAATTTTGAAGCAGTCTACCGTTACTTGGTATCGCCTTGCCTTCTTCTCCTTTAGAAGGTTCTATACCTATGCCGTTTGTTCCCTCTTTCATTGTTTTGATGTTGTTGTCATCCTTTGATTGATTTCTCTGATTCCCTGTTGTATATCTTTTGTTTTTGGAAAGTCCTCTGTAGTTCAGTTCCTAGAATGGTATCTGGTTCATGTTAACCTGCATCCTAGGTCCTAGGTCCTGCCTGAGGGCTTAAGCTGTTTGTCCTCAGATCGAAGAACTCCCTTTAATAATTCTTGTAAGTTTGGTTTGACTTTTGCATATTCCTTTAGTTTCTGTTTATCTGGAAATGACCTAATTTCACCATCAAATATGAATGAGAGTTTTGCAGGATATATTATTCTTGGCTGACAATTTTTTTCTTTCAAGATTTTATATATGTCATCCCATTGCCTTCTTGCCTGCATGGTTTCTGCTGAATAATCTGAGCTTAGTCTTATTGTTTCTCCTCTGTATGTGACTTCTTGTTTTTCCCGAGCTGCTCTCAGGATTCTTTGTTTGTCTTTAGTTTTAGCGAGTGTGAATATGATATGTCTTGGTGATTTTCTTTTGGGGTCTATTCTATATGGGGTTCGTTGAGCTTCTTGGATGACCAGCTTTTCATCTTTCATGATATTGGGAAAGTTTTCTGTCAGCAGTTCCTCAATGATCCTCTCTGTGTTTTCTGTTTTCTTCCCCTGTTCTGGTATGCCAATCACTCGTAAGTTTTTGCTTTTAATTGTGTCCCACATAACTCTCAGGGTCTCTTCATTTTTCTTTGTTCTTTTTTCTGAGTTTTCCTGAAACAGAGTTGTATCCAAGTGTTTGTCTTCAGTTCCACTGATCCTGTCTTCCATGGTTTCAAATCTACTTCTCAGCCCTTCTATGACACCGTCCATTTCTGAAATCTTGTTGTTTATCTTTTGGATTTCTAATTGTTGTTTTTGTATAATTTCGAGTTGTGAATTTATTTTGGCATTTTGTTCTTGCATCATCTTCCTGAATTCTTCCAATTTTTTGTCTGTATTTTCCATAAATTTGTCTATTTTTTCCTCATGTTTGTCAGCTTTTTGCCTCAGTTCTTGGAAAATTCCGAGTATTAGTGATTTGAGTTCCGTATCAGGTACTTCTAGTGCATTTTCTTCCACAGGAGAGTTATCTGGTGTTTTAATTTGGACGCCTATTGGAGCCATCTTGTCTTGTTTTTGTAAATGTTTTGATATTGTTTGCTGTTTTCGGGGCATTCAGTAGATATTTCTCTCGTTTATTGATTGTAGACTTTTTTTTTTTTTTCGTTCTTGTGGTACAGCTGGGCAGATCTAGTTGAGGAGGAGCCACTGGGATGGGTTGCTTGTGGCACTCACCGCAGCCACCAGGACGGTCGGTAGTCAGTGCTGGGCAGGTTCCAATAGGGCGTGCCTGCACCGCTTGGTGATGTGATGTCTAGTGCACGGTGCAGGTAGGTAGGGTGCAGCGGGAAGATGGTTATGTGTGAAGCTAAGCTGGATATGGGAGAGAGGAGAGAGGAGGAGGAGCAAAAAGCGTACAAACATAAAAGAATGCTAGGGGAGTTTGTCGTTGGAATGTACAGATGAGAGACTATGGGATGGAGGAAACCAGAAGGGGGAAGAGAAAGAAAAGGAAAGAATGACCAAATGAAAATCAGAAAAGTTAAAAAACTGCAAAGTTCCCAGGGATCACACCGATGCAGCTATGAGGTCTGGGGGAGTCGGTCTCAATTTTCACAGCTCAGCCTGGCCAGAAGGTACAGAGGCATACATCGCCTGGTATTCAGGGATCAGAAAGAGAAGGAAGAGATAGAGGGACAAGAAATTAAGCAATGAAGAAAGACAAAAGAGAAAAAGAGGTAAAATATGACAAAACTAATCAAAAAAGGAAGAAAAATAAAATTGAGGAAAAAAGGGCAACACCAGCAGTCAGTGCCTACAAATGGGACCCAGAGAGCCCCCACTCAGGGGCGCGAATTCCAAGAAGCCGATAGTCTCGGGGTTAAGTGACCGTGGCCACGGGAAGCAGAGGGGCCAACGAACAAAGGCCCCAGGATCCCACCCGCGCGGGAGCCCAGACCTGGAAACAGCCACACGCCCGAACGCAGCCCTACAGCCCCGCAGGAGAGAGCAGAGACGGCCCTCGGAACCAGGCACCCAGGCAAAAGGAGGGGGAGGCGGCAGAAAAAGGTCCGCTAGGTGCCAGCAAACGGCTCCCAGAAAGCCCCCAGCCCGGGCGCGCGGAACCCAAGCACCGGCGCCCCCCCGCCCAGGGACCCTGGCCACGGAAAGCAGAGGGGTGAACGAACAAAGGCCCCGGGATCCCACCCACGCGGGAGCCCAGACCCAGAAACAGCCACACGCCCGCACGCAGCTCCACAGCCCCGCAGGAGAGAGCAGAGACAGCACCCGGACCCAGGCACCCAGGCAAAAGGAGGGGGAGGCGGCAGAAAAAGGTCCGCTAGGTGCCAGCAAATGGCTCCCAGAAAGCCCCCAGCCCGGGCGCGCGGAACCCAAGCACCGGCGCCCCCCCGCCCAGGGACCCCGGCCACGGAAAGCAGAGGGGCGAACGAACAAAGGCCCTGGGATCCCACCCACGCGGGAGCCCAGACCCAGAAACAGCCACACGCCCGCACGCAGCCCTACAGCCCCGCAGGAGAGAGCAGAGACGGCACTCGGAACCAGGCACCCAGGCAAAAGGAGGGGGAGGCGGCAGAGAAAGGTTCGCTAGCTGCCAGCAAACGGCTCCCAGAAAGCCGCCAGCCCAGGCGCGCGGAATCCAAGCACCAGCACCCCCCAGCCCAGAGACCCTGGCCACGGAAAGCAGGGGATCCCCAGCTGAGGCGGAGAGGGGTGGGTGGTGGGAGAGCGCGCACCGCAGTTTACCGGTCGTTCTGTCTCCGACCAGATGCTCTGCAAGGCTGCTCTCCCGTTTGCTGGTCTCCGATAGGAATCCAAGATGGTGGATCCGCGCTGCGTTAGCTGGTAAGGAATCTCTGCCTGAGTCTCTCCTCGCTCTCCGTTCTCCTCCAGTATTCTCACTCCGTTTGGTGTTTGGCTGAGTTCTTTATCGCTTCATTTGCTGTTCTAGGGTTTCAGGATTGTTGATTCTCTGTTAGGCTTAGTTTTTCGGATCTTTGCTGTGGAGGGACGGCGTGGTGTTTCTGCCTACAGCGCCATCTTGCCCCCTAGTCCTGGCTTGTTGTTCTTATAACCTGTTAACTTTTGAGCATGTTTGTTGTATAGCAATATATAACTGATACAGCAGTGAAAGTATTTGGTGCCAGTGAGAGAGATGGATGTTACTTCAGGGTGCGGGGAAGCATATAAACAACAACACCAAAAAAAAAAAAAAAAAAATCATTGGCATTGAGTAGATTCCTAGTCACAGCGGTCCTACAGACAGAGTAGAACTGCCCTATGGAGTTTCCAAGGTTATAAATCTTTACAGAAGCAGACTGGAACGACTGGTGGATTGAAAGGTCGACCGTTTGAACCCACTGGCCATTCCATAGGAGAAAGATGTGGCAGTCTGCTTCTGTAAAGATTTATAGCCTTGGAAACCCTATGGGCAGCTCTAGTCTGTCCTGTAGGGTTGCTATGAGTTGAAATCAACTCAATGACAATGAGAAGAAGCACATGTTGTTAAAAGGTGCCATGAATGGAGTAGGTTTCTACTCATAGCAACCCTGTGTACAACAGAATGAAACGCTGCCCAGTTCTGCGCCATCCTCACAATTGTTGCTATATTTGAGCCTATTGTTGTAGCCACTGTCAGTCCATCTTGTTGAGGGTCTTACCTCTTTTTTGCTGACCCTCTACCAAGCATGATGTCTGTCTTAGGCCAGGTTCTCTAGAGGAACAAAACCAGTGAAGCGTATATATATAATTATATAGAGAGAGATTTATTTCAAGGAAATGGCTCACGCAGTTGTGGAGGTTGGCAAGTCCCAATCCACGGGTCAGGCATCAGGCTGGGGGCTTCTTCTGACTCATGTGGTTGCAGGGGCTGACGAACCCAAAATCAGCAGGTCAGGCAGAAGGCTGCTGGCTCACAAGATTGCAGGAGCTGGCAAATCCCAAGGTCTGCAGATTAGAGGGTGATGAGTTGGATGCAGGATCCAAAATATACGTTTGCAAGAATATCCATGTATATTTAGATACACGCCACACCCCCAAGGAAAATAATTGGCTTTCAACTAATTGGCTGCTCACATCAGATCACAAAATGGAGGATAATTACATAATTGCCAAACCACTGAGAATCATGGCCTAGGCAAATTGACACATAACCTTAACCCTTACAATGTCCTCCAGGGTCTGGTTCCCTCCTGATAACATGTCCAAAGTAAGTGTGACACCCCTGAGACTATGACCCTAAGACACCCTTCTAACACAGAACTGAAGCCATTTCCAGAGACCATCTTTCAGCCAAACAATAGTCGGGCCTACAAAATAATAACATCTGAGAGGAATGAGCTCCTTAAAACAGGTTAATTATATGAGATCAAAAGGGCAAAATCTACCCAAAAGCAAAGCAAGAAGGTAAGAAGGGGTAGGAAAACTGGTGAAAGGTAACAAGGAACACAGGTTGGAAATGGGAAGAGTGCTGACACAACCAATGTCTTGGAACAGTCCATGTACAAACTGTTGAATGGGAAACTTTTGCTCTGTGAATGTTCACCCAAAGCACAATAAAATACGAAAAGAAAACTGTTTGTCTTAGTTATCTAGTGCTGCTGTAAACAAATACCACAAGCGGATGGCTTCAACAAACAGTTTCTTCTCTCACAGTCTAGTGGGCTATACGTCTGAATTCAGGGCGTCAGCTCCAGGGGAAGGCTTTCTTTCCCTGTTGCCTCTGGAGGAGGTATATTCAGTATTCTTTGCCAACACCATAATTCAGAGGCATCAATTCTTTGGTCTTCCTTCTTTGTCCAGCTTTCTCATGCATATGAGACAATTGAAAATACCTTGGCTTGGGTCAGGCCCACCTTAGTCCTCAAGGTGACATCTTTGCTTTTTAACACATAGGTAAGAGAAAAGAATTATTAATTTACTTGTCGTCTCTTCTAAGCCTGAAGGCAACTTATTCTTTGGTTACGGATATCTTTTCCCTGTAATGCTGAGCATCCGTTTTCTCTCTGTTTTAATTTCTCAGTTCCTAAAGTACTCACAAATTAGTGTGTATTTGCAACAGTTGCACGAACATTTTGCAATATTACAGTTCATATTACTCTTGAATTTGTATGTAAATATATAGGTCTACATGTAACATGTGAAATGTGATACTAATTATAATTTACATTGGCAAGTAGATGGATATTGAATATTAGATTGTGAGTAGCTTTATTTTTTATAAAAATATTTAATGCAATTTAAATTGTGACAAAATTAAATACAAATTTTGGCTTTATTGAAATAGTTTCCTTATAATTTTTCTCCTTTAATTTTAAGACACTTTTGAGTATTTTAAGGAAGAAAAACCTTGAAAACACTGTAATTTTAATTTTTAATTTTCCAACAGTTTACATTTTTAGATGAAAATATAGTCAAATTTTGTATCTTTAGAAACAACTGCACATCATTTTTAATCTTTTAGATCAATGAGATGAATAAAAATCATAATGAATAGAAACTATGAAAGTGGAGCTCAGAAAAGAAATTTTAAAAAAAGGGAAAGATAGAAAATCTTCAAAGAAAAAGCCTGCTTAAAACCGACAGTGCTGAAAATTAGCACTTATTGAGCAGGAGCCATCTAAAATTCAGAAATAGGGTATTATAAATTATTTATTAAGATTTAATTATTCATGAAAAGGAACAAGATAATTCTTATTAAATCTACAACTTGAACTTCAAGTCAGATGAAATCCTTGCAACTTTATATTATTTACTAAACGAACCTTTAACTATTAATTAAAACACTGAGAATGGAAAGAGAATTATTCATATCAAATGCATAATTCCGAAGTAACAAATGTAACTCTAGGCTGCACATTGTAAGATAAAGAAAATTACAGTCATGAAATCAGCAAATTGGTCAGAAACGACAAAGCGTTTGTTACTGCCTTTCTTGGATAATAATACTGGAAAGTAGCCTTAACCTTTCTGATAGCGTGAGATGATTTCTAGCACACAGTGTGCTTCAAATTCATGATAATGATTTTATATTGGATAAACGTCAGAAAAGATACACTGATTCTTTCAAATGGAGAAAGAAACTGTGGAAACTGGCTTTTATGTTCTAAATTCAAAGAAAGGTATTTTGTTACCACCATAATACGTTTTACAAGGAGTCTTCAGGATTATCTTTAGCAAGTGCAGGTGTTTGTACTTGTAAATCATTAAAAGAATATGAAACATCACTTGTACACATGCAGCTACTAGAACTGAAGGGAAATGGCTGAATAAGCAGGTAACAACCAATGATATTGAACAAGGCAAGTCAAGGCTGACATAGAATTTTGGCTTGAGGTTATTTAAAAAAACATAATAATACTTTTCATGGCATTAACTATACAATACTTACATTAAACAATGGAAAATTTGTACAAACGATATTTGGGGCTAAAATGGCCAAACAGGTAAAAAACAATGAGACAAATGAATACTATCCAGGATGAAGACTTCAAACGATATTTTCTTTAACAGGTAATAAAAAATCATGGAAGACATCATATGTAAAAATTTTTAAAAGGAAACTTTTATTTGGTTCAACTAGATTATGCTAGAGACAATGTCATTTCAACTGTTAAATGTACTGTCAAACCACTAGAAGAAAACAAGGAAATTGACATGAATATTTCATTCATTTTATACCAATTGCAAAAAAGTGCAGCTATTGACTTCAGTGATGATGAGGTGGAGCACATTTCTGTATGCTTACTGGCCTCTTTTTTTGAAGTGCCTGTTTAAGTCTTTTCACTATTTTTGTACTGGATATCTTTTTCTTATTGATCTGTAAAAATTCTTATATATTCTAGATATAAGCCCATTGACAAGTATTTGTATACCCACTCTGTGCCTTGCATTTTTTTCTATTTTATTGTGTTTTAGGTGAAAGTTTACAGTGCAAATTAGTTTCTCATTCAAAAATTTATACACAAATTGTTTTGTGACATTTGTTGCAATCCCCGAAATGTGTTAGCACTCTCCCCCTTTCCCTTTGCACCCTGGGTTCTCCGTGTCCATTCCTCCAGTTTTCTTGTCCCTTCCTGCCTTCTCATCTTTGCTTTTGGACAAGTATTGCCCATTTAGTCTCAAATATTTGATTGAACTAAGAAGCACGTGCCTCGCACGTGTTACTGTTTGTTTTTATAGGCCTGTTTAACCTTTGACCGAAAGGTGGACTTCCGGGAGTAGCTTCAGTTCTGAGTTAGCAGGGTGTCCAGGGGCCATAGTCTTGGGGGTTCCTCCAGTCTCTGTCAGACCAATAAGTCTGGTCGTTTTTTGTGAATTTGAATTTTGTTCTACATTTTTCTCCTGCTCTGTCCAGGACCCTCTGTTGTGATGCCTGTTGGAGTGGTCAGTAGTGGTAGCCAGGCATCATCTAGTTCTTCTGGGCTCAGGCCGATGGAAATGCCTTGCATTTTCATTCTTACTAGTATGTTTCGTAAGAAATTACCGTGCAATTCAGATGCTCACAGTGTAGGTGAACAGAGCAGAGACCTGTAACTTGGATATTATAGTCTGAGCAGAAGCTCACAACCTGAGTAACAGGACAGGACAAAAACTTGTGTTGCCTTTGAGTCGATTCCCACTCATAGCGACCAGTAGCTGGGGGTAAAGTCCAGGCTGAATGTCTGTGAAATTAGACTCACTATTCCTCCCCACAGTGGTTAAGAGTTAAGCTGCTAACCAGGAGGTCGGCAGTTCGATTCCACCAGCCACTCCTTGGAAACCATATGGGGCAGTTCTACCCTGTCCTATATGGTTGCTATGAATCGACTCAACAGCAAAGAGTTTGGGTTTTGTTTTTTATTCCTCCCTGTATCTGTGTGTCAGGTCTAGAGTTCAAGTAGCCATGCAGAGGGTCCAGGCCATACTCCTGTTAAGCGGAAGCTGAGGACCCAGAGCAAGGAAATTTGGGAAGCTGGAGACCTGAGGCAGATCCCTTCTGCTCCCACTACTGTTTCCATACAGATATGGCTCTGCAAGCATACGAGCCAGGAGTGTGAACAGAAAAAAAAAGGCTCTCCAAAAGTGCGACGCTTAACAAGTAACCATGTAAATAGTTCAGTGGTTCTTGGCCTTGGCTGTGTAGTGATGCCTGGCCCCTTCTTCCTGTGATTTGGATTCAGTTGGTGTGGGATGGAGCCCCAGCCTAAGGACTTTTTAAAAAAGTTACCCGAGTGATTCATAATGTACAGTCAGGATTGAGAACACCAGAATTTGTTTAGGCATTTTAGGAAAGCAGTCATATGGACTATGGCTAAACCAGAGAACAATCCTCAAGAATACGGAAGGGGTGTGTGTGTGTGTGTGTGTGTGTGTGTGTGTGTGTGTGTGTGTGTGTGTGTGTGTGTGTGTGTGTGTGTGTGTGTGTGTGTGTGTGTGTGTGTGTGTGTGTGTGTGTGTGTGTGTGTGTGTGTGTGTGTGTGTGTGTGTGTGTGTGTGTGTGTGTGTGTGTGTGTGTGTGTGTGTGTGTGTGTGTGTGTGTGTGTGTGTGTGTGTGTGTGTGTGTGTGTGTGTGTGTGACGAGCCAATTGTCTCAATTAAAAAAAAAAAACCATTGCCATCAAGTCGATTCCAACTCATGGCGATCCCACATGCTACAGAGTAGAGCTGCTCTATAAGGTTTTCTTGGCTGTAATCTTTGCAGAAAGAAGCCCTGGTGGCACAATGGTTAAGTGCTTGGCTGCTAACTGAAAGGTCAGTGGTTGGAACCCACCAGTGGCTCCACAGGAGAAAAGACTTGGCAATCTGCTCCCATAAAGATTTACAGCCTAGGAAACCCTATGGGGCCATTCTACTCTGTCCTATAGGATCACTATGAGTCAGAATCGACTCAATAGCACATAGCAATCTTTACAGAAGCAGATCTCCAGGCCATTCTTCCCTGACACAATTGGGTGGATTTGAATGGCCAAACCTTTGATCTGTAGCCAAGAGCAAACGATTTGCATCACCCAATACCCTCTACTAAATTATTATTCCCTACTGATTTGTGATGACACCTTTCTCAATAACCAAGTTTCTACATATGCAAGGGGTATACCTCTGGGTTCTTTAATCTGCTTGTTTTATATTTTTGGGTCCTATTTGTTCCTACACCAGTACCACCTTGGGTGTGTGTGTGTTTTAAATAGATTTTATTTTTTAGAACAGTTCCGGGTTTACAGAAAAATTGTGCAAAAAAGTACAGAGAGTTCCCATTTACCCCCTCCTCCCTGCACATCATTTCTGGGGAAGGTTTTCCAATCAATGACCAGATTCAGCATGAGCTGATTAAAAGAAAACTTAAAGATTGTGGAGCAAGAGATCAAATTGTTCCTAGGTATTAAAGCTTGAACAAAACATTATCTGATAAACTGATTAAAGTTGTTTAAAGAGGGTTCTTTAAAAAGAATTTTGCTATTTTTTTAAAAAAAAGATGGGGAGAACATCTAATCTATCTCCAATAAAGTCAGGTTTCAGTACCAGGGTTGATAGTAGAGGGTGGTAGAATGAGCACAAGCTTTGAGAGCAGAAAGAATCCTGCTCTGCCAATTATTAGCTGCAGGATCTTGGATGGGTAACACCAACTCTCTGAGCCCAGGGTATCTGCTCTGTAAAACGGAGATAATAGTATCTGCTTCTAAGGAAGCTTGCAAGTGTGAAACGTTGTTAGGTGCTGTAGAGTCGATGCAACTCATAGCGGCCCCATGCGACACAGCAGAACTGCCCCATAGGATTTTCTTGGCTGTAATTGCCATTAGTTGCAATCAACTCGATGGCAACTAACAACAACAACAACAATAATCTTTATGGAAACATATCACCAGGTTGTTCTCCAAGGAGCTCCGAGGAGCCACTGGGTGGGTTCAAACCACAAACCCTTGGGTTAGCAGCCCAGAGCGTAACCGTTTGCTCCACCAGAGCTCCTTAAGGATGACATAGGATGGCATGTTTAAAGCACCCTTTATACGCTATTTTATACTTAGCTCCCTGACGTTCACACTACATGGTTAACTCGGTACAGTAAAGATACTCAGGGAAGGGGGGCGGGGAGCAACAATCAGGAGCCCCACCGAGACTTGCCTGAGGCCACTGGAACATCTCTGGGGTGCGAGGCAGCCCCCAGCTACCTCAGAAGCAGAAATTCTTCTCTCTGCTGTTCTGCCGTCATCATAGTTCAAACACTTTCTCCTTTCTTTGTGGATTCATCGGTTCTATTTTGAAGGTCTAATTAGCCGAGCCTGCCACCCTCCAGTAGGGGGCGCCCCTGCTCAATAAAACTCCACCCCAGACCTCCTCACAAGGGGCTGATTCACTGTTCATGACTGTCAGAGAGCGAGGTGAGGTCATGTGGCACCGAACTTGCCATCAGGAAGCCTCCGGAAGAGGCTGTGGGCATGTTGGGCCCTCTGAGCTCCCCAGAAGGGATCCCTGTAGCGGGGAAGCGCCTGGCATCCCAACCCCCGGGAGCTCTTTAAATAACAGCTACACATCAAAAACACTCGACCTTTCTCGCTTGTGTCTGTGACTCAAAGTCGCCACTAGAGGGCAGGAAACTTAAAATGATAAAGTTTTAACTAGTGAATAGACTGGAGAAATTATAATAATTACTAGAATAATGAATAATAAAAGGTAGCATTTACTACACACTATGGGTCAGGCACTCTCCTAAACACTCCATATGCATTATTTCATTTAAATTATTTATGGTATTCTTTTCTTCTCACTCAGTTTTTACCAGAAGTTGTAATTATACAGTTGTTACCTTGTTTTTTATTCTGTTCCCCACCCCCACCCCGACTGGACTGGAAGTTCCATGAAGATAATGTCTGCTTTACATGTGATTTTATGCTTAGCACTGAGTCTGGAACATAGTAGTAGCTGAATAAATATTTGTGGAATGAATGGAAGAATCCTGATTTCAAAACTAAAACGTGGGAGCTGTTATTCTAGTACATTGTGTTTCACCATTAGCAAAATAGTTTTTAAATTTTGTGGTATCTCTTTTTAAGTATTTGAGACTGATTGTTAAGTTTTATTGGCCCAGGGTCTGTGGATCTTGATCTTGGGCACATCTGTAACCCATTTGTAGGGAATCTGGTCTCGAATGTAGAGAGCAAGGTGGCAGTCAACACAAGAGACTGGAGAGGTGAAACACACCCAGGACATGCACAACCTCTTAGGCCATGAGGATTCTAAATACTAGTTCGAGTGCACTGGGGAGTCACTGAAGGTTTGTCTTTTTTGTTTGTTTATTTAAATTTTATTTTGTTGTTGTTGAGAATATACACAGCAAAACATACACAAATTCAACAGTTTCTACATGTACAATTCAATGACATTGATTACATTCTTCAAATTGTGCAACCATTTGCACCCTCCTTCCCTGAGTTGTTCCTCTGCCATTAACATAAACTCACTGCTCTCTAAGGTTCCTATCTAATCTTTCGAGTTACTGTTGTCAATTTGATCCATACAGATAGATCTTAAAAGAGCATAATGCTCAAGGCAGACATTTTTTACTAGTTAAGCTAAATTACTGTTTGATTTTAAGAAGATGTCTTAGTTATGTACTGCTGCTATAACAGAAATACCACAAGTGGATGGCTTTAACATAGAGAAATTTATTCTGTCATAGTCTAGGAGGTTAGAAGTCTGAATTTAGGGTGCCAGCTCCAGGGGAAGGCTTTCTCTCTCTGTCAGCTCTGGGGAAAGATCATTGTCCTTAATCTTCCCCTGGTCTAGGAGCTTCTCAGTGCAACGACTCTGGGTCCAAAGGACATGCGCTCCTGTCTCTTCTTGTTTGGTGGTAATGAGGTCTCCATGTCTCTCTGCTCACTTCTCTCCTCTATATCTCAAAAGAGATTGACTTAAGACACAACCTAGTCTTGTATATTGAGTCATGCCTCATTAACATAACTGCCTCTAATCCTGCTCATTAACGTCATAGAGATAGGATTTACAACACATAGGAAAATCACATCAGACAATGAAATGGTGGACAACACACCACACTGGGAATTATGGCCTAGCCAAGTTGACACATATTTCAGTGGGACACAATTCAATCTATGGCAGAAGACTTCAGGGGATATTTTTGGTTTAAGGTTTAAAGATTATCCAAGGGCAATAGTTTCAGGGGTTCATCCAGCCTCCATGGCTCCAGAAAGTCTGAATTTGATGAGAATTTGAAATTCTGTGCTGCATTTTCCCCCTTTTAATCAGGACTCTTCTATAGAACGTTTAATCAAAATGTTCAGTAAAGATAGACGGGCACCACCCAGTTCTTCTGGTCTCGTGGCAAAGGAGGTAGTTATTCATGGAGGCAATTAGCCACACATTCCATATCCTTCTGTTCCCTACTTTCCTTCCTCCTCTGTTGCTCCAGGAGAATAGAGGCCAATTGTTGTGCTTGGATGGCCGCTTACAAGCTTTTAAGACCCCAGGCACTACACAAGGAACTAGGAGGTAGAACAGAATCACTAAACATGTTATTAGGCCAGTTAACTGAGATGTCCCATGAGACCATAACCCTAAACCTCCAGACCAAGGAACCAAATTCCAAGAGGTGTTAAGTTGAATGTAAGCAGCCTCAGCAGCTACTCTTTTTTTTTTTTTCCTTTGTCGTTGTTGTAAATATCACACAACTTTTGCCAGTTCAACTTTTTATAGGTGTACAACTTATTGACAGCACTTACAATAATCAGCTGTGCAACTCTACCCTTGCCACTGAACGTTTTAACCAGGAGAACCCACAAGATCCAATTAGCTTTGAGCCTGCTGGAGAACACCGACTACTGTGAGGAGAATGGACCGTGGAGGGCAGGAGTGGAGGCGGGAATCCAGTCAGGAGACTGTTACAATGTTCTAGGAAAAAGAAACTTAGACTAGGCTGGTGGCGGTGGAGGTGGAGACAAGGGTATGGATTTGCGATATATATTACAGCTAGAATCACCAGGGCTTGGAGATGGCATCATTGTAAAAGGTAAGGGAGAAAGAACAATCTTATGACCTCCCTCAGAGTGTTCTCATGGGGATTAAATTGTATTATGTACATGGAATGATTAGAGTGATATCTGGCCCATTGCCCCTTAGGCTCAATGAATGTCACTGTTGTTTTCATATGTCTGGCCTGTCCTCTCCTTTTTCAGTGGGGACACTTCTTCATTCTCTAAGGTGAGAACTTCGGACTTACAGGTTTGTCTGCCCTGGAGCACTCCTCAGTGTCCTAAGTCCTTTCTTACCATGATTGGCTCCCCTATGGACACTGCCTGGCACCACATGGAAACCCAAGTCACAGTCCATGAGGCCCCTCCCTTACTGTAACTGGCAGAATATGAGGGATAGGGCTCTGTTTCTTTGCCACCCTACATCTTAGGTTTCTCTAAGGGTAATTTACTATCCTGTAGGGGTGGGGTAATTTCAGAGTGAAATTATCGTATAGAAGAGGAAAAGCTAAGTACCAAGATCATTTAAGCTTTCCCTGAGTTTCCAGTGGCAAAAACTGAAAAGTTGAGCCCCTCATAAGAACAGAAACTACTCATGCCCCACCCCCAATATATACCTAGCTCTCCTAGCCCTTGGCTCTCAAACCATTTCCCTTAAGGGCTTCCTTCTTCAGGTCTCTCAATCTCCACCTACTGTTAGCCAGAATTAGCTGTCACAGTGCCTCAAGTCTGAGTCATTCTCTCTGGAGTAGTGCCCCAGTTTTTGCCGAGTGCTACCTTTTACCACCCAAGTCTTAGGGAAGAGCTGGATCCCTTGGACAGGAGTGGACCTGGGTCCTCCAGGTCTAATTTTCCTCACTATAGGCTCCAGTTAGGAGCCCTGATGGCACAGTGGTTAAGTGCTCTGCTGCTAACTGAAAGGTTGGCAGTTCAAACCCACCAGCTGCTCCATGGGAGAAAGATGTGGCAGTCTGCTTCTGTATAAAGAGTACAGCCTTGGAAACCCTATGGGGCAGTTCTACTCTGTTCTATTGGGTCACTATTAGTTGGAATCTACTGAACAGCAATGGGTTTGGGTTTTGGTATAAACTCCAGTGAGAGCTGCAGGGATGGTGGTTCCAGTCCCTGGGTGATGCAAATGGTTAATGCACTTGGCTGCTAACTGAAAGGTTGGAGGTTACAGTCTACCCAGAGGTGCCTTGGAAGAAAGGCCTGGCCATCTACTTTTGAAAAAAGCAGCTACTGAAAACCATATGAGCACAGTTATATCCTGACACACATGGCATCGCCATGAGTCAGAGTCAGCTTAACAGTAGCTGGATGTGTGTGTGTATGTGTGTGTGTGTGTGTGTGTGTGTGTGTGTGTGTGTGTGTGTGTGTGTGTTTAATCTCTCAACAGATATTAATTTTTATATATTTTAAATACAAATGGGAAAAGACAATATTTCCTTAAATAACAGGGCGTCTCATCCCTATGCCAGAGTCGTGAACTCTGAGTAATCTGTAGCTTATTCCCTGCTCCCCTGGACGGTCTACCTCTTTAATGACAGCAGTGGCTGCTTTTCCAGGAAAGCTCCAGATGAAATCATATTTTTCTATTATTCATGAAGACTCCCTGGGATGGGATAGGGTTATCAATTTTTTCTTACACTATTATTATTGTTGTCACAAATCATGAGAAAAGAAAAATTTATTCAGTAAGTAGTATTGTGACAATTGAGTAATTATTTGGAGAAAAAAAATTTTAAATTACACCTAAAAATTAGGTATAATCCTTGCCTTATACCTAACACCAAAATCAATTCCAGACAGATTAAAGATTTGGGTGTTAAGACAGAGAGAGAGGAACCATATGAACTAAAAGAAAAAAAATAAGTTCTAAAAGGCCTGTGACTAGCAGTGATATAGCCTCTACCCACTTCTCACTGAAATACCCACAAAGACACACAAAAAGAAATGACAAAACTATTAACACCAAAAAATGAAGACTGACAAGTAAATGCCAAAATATAGTCGAAATCGAGTCCAATTGTATGGCAGATGCCAAGGACCCCTCTTGGCTTCACCTCAGTATACAGAACCCCCCTGATAAAAAGGAGGAAGAAGTTTTGTTTATCTCACACTACATGTTACTTAACCAGACACCCAAGGACCCAGAAGACTAGATAAATGGCCCTCTAGGGCAGCGAGGTACTTTTGAAACATACCAATCTCCAGACACTACCCTAGACTAATTAAATCAAAGTAGGAAAGGCACTGAAACATCAGTGTTTAAAAAAAAACTCCCAAGGTGGTTTTAATGTGTGGTCAAGTTGATAACCATCTTCTGCATATATTGCGCAGGTGTTATTCTATAAGGCAAGAGATTTTATCTCCCCCATTTTGATCACCTTCCATCTTTTATGGCATTACAGTCTGGGAGACCCCTCTTTATAGTCTGGGATGCCCTTCCTTACAATCTGGGACAGTCCTTGTTACTATTTCTTCTCCTATCATTTTCTTTTTCTATCATCTTAACTTTGCCTTTTTAGTTCTCAACATTACCTTCTTACTCCTCTCCACCTCTTAAATATTAGTCTTCCCCAGAACTTGGTCTCTTAGAATGTTCTCCTTAACTGAAAATCTCATCTGGTTCCAAGACTTTAGCTGCCATATATAAGCTGAAGACTTCCATTCCTATGAGAAAGGGTGGGCATTTTTTCCTCCATAACCCTCCTCCAGGAGTGTATACCCACTCCACTGATGGAGCCCTACCCAGCCCAGGCTAGAATAATTTAAGGAGGTCTTGGTGAGATGAGGAAAAAGAGAGTGAGACTTTTTAAAACCGTAATAGTACAGGGGTTATGTCAAGAAGTAATCTTGTAGAAGCTCCACCAATTCTGGATCATTCATTCCCTCCTCCAATAGTTACAATGTAATGATAAGACCAGAGGCCAACACAAAGCAGTTAGACCCTGGGACAAGAGAAGAAAGTAAAAGAACATAGAGAAGAACTCTTTTCTGCCCATCAAACATGGACTTGAAAAACCAATGGGAAGACTGAAAAGGAAAAAGAAAGACCCATCTTGAAACATCTTTCAACTCCGTATGCCTGACTGACGGTAAGATGTTTCCAATAATGGACTTTATCATGTTCACAAATTATTACATCTGCATTTACAGCTCAGATCTGTCTACCAAGCTTCTAACTTCCTGCGAACAAATCCATCTGGATGACTCAAAGGCCATAAGACACCTCAAATATCACATATCTAAAACAAATCTTGCTCCCCTTCCCTGGCCAATCTGCTCCTCTCCTGTGCCTACCTTTGTGAATGGAACTATCATCCCTTCACCCGCTGAAGATTTACCCTCCTGTCTTAGTCATCTAGTGCTGCTATAACAGAAATACCACAAGTGGATGGTTTTAACGAAGAGAAGTTTATTTCCTCACAGTCAAAGTAGGCTAAAAATCCAAATTCAGGGTGTCAGCTCCAGGGGAAGGCTTTCTCTCTCTGTTGGCCTTCTTCTCTTCGGTGTTCCCCCGGACTAGGAGCTTCTCGGCGCAGGGACCCCGGTCCAAAGGACGCGCTCTGCTCCTAGCACTGCTTTCTTGATGGTATGAGGTCCCCCTGTCTCACTGCCCACTTCTGTCTTTTATATCAAGAGGTTTCCTCAGGACACAATCCAGTCTTGTAGACTGAGTCCTGCCTTACTAACACAACTGCCGCCCATCCTCCCTCATTAACATCACAGAGGCAGGATTTACCACACATGGGAAAATCACACAATACCGGGAATCATGGCCCAGCCAAATTAATACACACATTTTTGGGGGGACATAATTCAATCCATGACAGCTCCATTTTCCACCTCCCACATCTAATGTCTAAATCCTGTATGTTAACAACCAAAACATCTCCTAAATTCACTCTCTACACTATTTCCGTTGCCTCTGTAGACATCTTGGATAATCGGACAAACTGTAAGTACCACATTAGGAAAAGATAGAAAGGGGCTTACTTGACCAGATTGTTTTTATTGAATATCCTTGGAGCAGGGATAGGTCAAAGCTGGTGCAAGGGAGAGAGGGTGTAGGATGAGAAGGGATGGGGCTGCAAGTGGCGAGTGAAGGTGTGTCAGGCTGTGGGTGAGATAAACACCAATGTACCGCTCGGCTGTAAAGTGCTGAGATAGGCTGAGGTTGCAGCAAGTGTTAAAGGGGTGGGGCTGGCTAGAGACCAGGCTCCCCAGGGCTCTGTCCCCAGGGCTGATTCTGGGGTTGGGCTTTCCCCTGGGTATGTGTTAGGGGAGGTCAGTGGGAGTCAGAGATATTTGTTACTGGGTTTTCCTAGGGCATCACCGCAGCATGCACATCCCCAAGGCACCAACTTTGTGAGGCTGCAGAGGGTATTCGATTTCCAACTGCAAACCAAACCGGCCGGTTCCCTGCATCTCGATTGTGGCTCCTGGTGTGAGTGCCCAGGCTCCAGTCCAAGATGTGTGAGCTGAGCAGGTGCCTGACACTCCCTAGCACCAGTTCTGCCAGGAAGTGACGCTTCGTCGTAGCTCTTGGAGTTGGATTCTAAGCCTGAGGCTCGAACAGTGAAGCCCCTGGGATAAGACGCCTCGTGTAACTCCAAGAAGGACTCTGAGCAGCTGTACTTGCCTTTCACTTTTTCCTCCCACTCCCCTCATCCTTTAACCCTTTGATCTCCGACTGACTCTCCAATCACTCTGTTCCCCTTCCTTCTCTAGCCTGCCCCAATCTTCCCCACCCCATTAATCCACCCCTGCCACCACCACCTTCCTTGTTCATTCTTTCCTTCCCGCTTCGCTGCCCTCTACTTCTTCTGTCCTTACCTTCTCCCTCTTCTGCCTTTATTCTGTCCCCTTCCGTTTCTTCACCCCACCTGTTCTTGCCCCTGCATTCCCCCGACTCCCTTCTTCCCGCACTTTTCTTCTTTTTACTTAAATTCCTCACCCCTCCGCATTTCTTTCTCTCCCTACCTTTTCTTCACCCTCACCTTTCTCTCCTCCCCTTAACTTTCCACCTTACCTCCCCCTCCCGCCAACCCCCACCCCCACCCCCACCCCGGTCGCGTCCCGCCTCCGCCCCTCCCCTCATTGTTTGCTTTTCTCCCGGATCCGGATGAAAGGGCTGCTCTGCCCTTGCCCTGCCCTACGCCACTACTGGCAGCCGGGGTCTCACTTCATGGCTGAGGGCTCTGGGACTCAGGCCCAAGGGAAAGGGCCCTTGCTCAGCATCCAGCTCCTGCGAGCCCAGTACCAAAGCTTGAGGCAGCAGCAGAGGGCCCAGGCCCACCTGGTGGTGCTCCCGGAAGGTAGGGCTGGGCCGGTGTCCCGGGCAGACGTGGTGGGGAGGGAGGAGGGCCTGGCTGTGAGCCGAATGGGTGGCTGAGATGCTGGGAGGGTAAGGTCAGGGCTCCCTGCTGGTGGGGAAGCGCAGAGAGCCGGAGAGGTGGCTCAGGGTGGCTCTGCTCGGCTGAGCCCACCCTTCCCACCGATCCAGGAGCCTCAGCCCAGCCCGGCCACGCAGATTCTGCCCTCTGCTTCTTTGTTCTGATCTTGCTAGACTGGTCAGCCTGGTGAGCCCAGCTTGGCCGCCCTGCAAAGCCAGGTGGGAGATGGGAGCTCTGTTTCCTGGCTGGGTCTAACCAAGGCACTTCCTGCAAGCCAGAGAGACTGGCTCCAGAGGGAGAAGACGTGGCATTCCCCAGCAGCCGGGTAACTGGCTGGGCCAGGGAAGCAGCAGGGCCCAGGGACTCATGAGCACCTCAGGCTCGAGGAGCTTGCTGTCACCACCTCAAACCACCACCAGGGCAGGTCTGATCAGACACGGAAGCCCCCTCCTCATGGGGAGAAACCTCCTCCCTTTGGGAACTCAGGCTTCATTCCTGGAGGAAGTTAGGAGCACAGGGCTTGGGAAGTAAGGGAGGACAGACAGGAGGAACGAGTCAAGGGAGGTGGGAAGATACACAGAAGTTCAAAGCTGTGCCTGGGGGTTTCTGTGGTTACCTGTACAGTTTAGTGGACTCAATGAATGGTCCATCCTATACTAGGCCAGGCTAGGACAGCGGGAGCTCACCATTTGGGCAAGAAGTATGATCTTCTTATTTTTAAATTTTTAAAAAAAATTTTAGTTTTTTATTGATGCTAAATTCACATAACATAAAATTAACCATTTTGAAGTGTACAATTCAGTGGCATTTAGTACAGTCACAGTAGTGTGCTGCCATTTATAGACAAAGTAGCACCTCTAACCTGAAAGAGCCCACTTCCCATTACTTGAGCTGGTGTCCAATAATGGGATCCCTTGGAACTGAACTGGCACAGCCAAGTAGTACCCCCATTTCTGCAGGGCATAAGTTGTAAGTTTCCCAAAGCCCTATCCCACCCTCAAACAAACAAATGACAACAGTAATAAAAAGAAACCCAAACCCTTTGCTGTCGAGTCGATTCCGCTTCATGATCTTCTGCCTTCTTGTTCCAGGGCCCTTCCTTGCAACAGTCAGCTCCCAGAATTCCTGAGCTTCCAAATGCAACCTAGTGTCTGGAGACACTGAAATCTAGTTCTATTAGTAGCCCAGTGTCCATGGTCACTCTATCTTCCTGGGTCTTTCTGCTACACTGGACACTGAGGATCACTATCTTCTAAAATAACTTGTCTCCATATTAACATCTCCTGATTTTGATCTCTGTCTCTCTTCCCTGGCTTTTCTTCCATGGTTTGTCCCTTAAATATCTGAGTATTCCAGAACTCTAATTTTCACTCCAATTTCTTATCAGTTTATACATTTACTCTCCATGATTTCATAATATCCATGACTTCAACTACCACCTATATGTTGATGACCCCAAATCTGTACTCCAGCCAAAATTTCTCCTCCAAAATCCAAGCTGGTTGGATGCCCTACAGACAAACATCTGAAATGCAAAATATTCGAAAACAAATTCATCTCTCCTGACTGAAAATCTGCTTTTTCTCCTGTATTCTCTGTCTCAATGAATGGCACCACCATCTACCAGATTGCCAAAGTGTAGGGGGCAATTGATTTTTTGCCCCCCTAGAATCATTTCCACCTATTTGTGGTTATCTTACCCCTAAGTTATTTCTGCCCCTTAGCTCTACTGGTACTATTACTGTTGATGTTAATGCTAACTAACATATATTGAGTCTTCACTCTGTCAGGCACTGTGGTAAAAGCTTTGTATGTATTAACTTATTTAATTCCTACAACAAGGCTGTGATTTAGCTATTATAGTTATTCTCACACATGCAATGTACTCGGAAGCTGGCTTCCTTGATGTTCTGGGCGTGGCATTGTTTCAGCTTAAAAACTCTGATACCCCCAAAATGAGACCTGCTGTGTAGCTTCCAGTAGTGACCCTGCTCTGCCTTCCCTTCTCAGGCGGGACCATGCCTGCTCCTGCTCCTGCTCAGCCCACGGTCAGTGCTGTTTGGATTAACAAGGAGAGAAGGAGCTCACTATCCTTGGAGGAGGCAGATCCTGAGGCCAAGGGGATGCCGGAGGAGGCAGGCAGAGGCTGTCTTCAGACCCCCACGTCTACGTGGCACACACACCTAGAGATGCATCGCTCGGTCCAAAACTTCTGCCAGGAAACCAGTCATCAAGTACAGCTCAAGGGCAGGCTTACTGGGTCTGACCAAAGCCTTCCTCAGGAAGAAGACCTAGGCTTGTTTGAAAACAATCAGAGGACTCAGCAAGGGACGGAAACCCCAGAGGCAGCCCAGCATCAATGTCAGGTGGGCAGTGCCCAAGCAAAGATAGTGGGATCCAGCTTAAACATGAGCATTCAGTGTCCTCCTCCCACAAAGAACCTCCACAGATCTGGCAAATCAGCTTATTATCCGTTTCCCCAGAGGAAGACTCCCAGGATCTCCCAAGCTGCACGGAACCTGGGCTTATATGGTCCAGCCTGAAGCTTTCTTCTCAGCCTTGAGACCATCGATGGCCTCATCAGAGAACCAGGGAAACAGAGCTACAACTAGATCCTCTAGCTAGGAGCAAGAATTACAATTGCAGGAATTGTGGGAAGTGGGCACATGGTCTGGTCCTTCAAAAAAGAAGAGATTGTCCAGGCCAGATTGCTCACAGTTCAGGATGAAAGGGCACTGTCCAATTAATGCAGCCCCATTCTGTTTGTATAAGAAGATAAAGCGATGGAGCCCTAGATGCCCATTCCTTAGGGGAATTTTGAAATACAAAGCAGAGACTGTAGCCAATGGAATGCCTTAGCAGGGCCCAGGGGTCAAGGGCATGGGCAATCCCGTTTTCAGTAGCTTCTGATCATTTCACACATATTCTCAAGAAGATGAGCTCTGAGAACTGCCTTCTCCTGGTCGCTATTCCTGGAGGCCATCTCACTTACAAGTCACTAAATTCATGGTGGTAACCACACCATCTCAGCTTTCACCTCCCAAAGCATGGTGAAGAGAGGGGTAAAGAGAGCTAGAACAATGTCACTCACTGTTTTGTGCTTTTAAAGGGTCTTTAGGAAGGGCTGATCATCTCTTAGCTCTCCCTGAGACCCTGCACATCCAACCTCATCACAGATTTATTTCCTTCCTTCCTTTCCTTCTCCTTTCCTTGCCTTCTTCCTTTTTTCTATCTTTTTTTCTTTCCAAATTAACTTCTTATTGAAAAATCGCCGATCATTGAAAATATACAGTGATGGGAGCTTGAGCAAAAGGAGATAAAGAGACGCTCTTGCCTGGAAAATATGTGTTCTACATAAACTGCCCTCTTTTCTGCCAAACTTGGATCACTGAACTCTTTCTTGGTATCAAATATATTTTTTTTAACTAAAACAAAGTAAAGCAGGTGGTACTTGGGTGATAGAGAAGAAAGTGTATCTTTCCTGGTTAATGTTTAACTTTGGTAATGCTATTTAATCACCTCTTGGAGCCCTGGTGGCACAGTGGTTAAGAGCTATGGCTGCTAACCAAAAGATGGGCGGTTTGAATCCACCAGCCACTCCCTGGAAACCCTATAGGGTCACTATGAGTTGGAATCGGCTCAACAGTAACAGGTTTTTTAAGGCGCTTTTCTCTCATATCGGATTCCCTCTTTGAAGTTTCACCCACATCTTCCTTTTTTCTCCATGATGATCCAGATGTGCCCGTCTACGTCCAGAATTGTTAACTAGGAGCGTCATTAGTCACCAAAAAATGTATGTGCCTGCTCCATGGACCACTCAGAAAATCATTCTAGTTTTGGGATTCATTGTGCTTCTTTTTGTGAATAATTAGTAAGATTCAGTTGTTAATTTTTTAATAGTCTAATGAAAAACAAGAAAATTTTCTGAAAAACTTTGTGCTTTACTTTTGTTTTAAACTCTGGCAAGTAACCCCTCTTTCTACGATCTTTTTTTTCCTTCACATTTATTCCATCCACATTTATTTCAAATTGAATTAACATGTTAATACTGGGAATTCAGGCATACGGAATTCACACATTCACTTGTCTTCATTAGCATAGAGTTAGTGATCCTGACACTCCTCAATTCCAGTCTGATTCCTTTCCAAAGATTTTGAATGTGCCTCATCGTTATTAAAATTGGATCTTTGAGAATGACTGTGAATACTTTTAAAATATGTGTTTCCCCTGTAGAATGTGTTATGACCCGGCCAGTGGGAACCCTAGTCTTGATTTTTCCACTGACTTGCAGCAGGGTTGGAGTACCTGGTGATCAAATGGCTAATGAGCGCCCTTGCTAACTGAGACACTTCGGAAGAAAGCCTGGTGATCTACTGAAAAATCAGCCATTGAGAAGCCTATGGAGCACAGTTCTACTCTGACACACATGGGGTCACCATGAGTCAAAACCGACAGCATCTGGTTTGGTTTTGGTTGTGCAGCACAGTTACGGCAGTATGGCTTTCTCTTGCTCTGCTGTGTGTGGATCCAGATCCTGGTCTTTCTCAGAGCTCTCCACGAAAGACCCTTACCTTCAGTGACTGGTGTATACAGTCTTTAACGTTTCTCTCTTCATTGCCCAGGAAACCCCCATAGGTCTGGCAACATGTGCAGGGCATAGCTGTCCTGCAGGCAAGATGAAGGAAGTGCATGGGCTTTGCAGTCAGCAGACCTGGGTACTTATCCAGCCACAGTTAATGTGTGACTTGGGCCAAGTTTCATAACCTTTCAGTTTTGGTTTAATCATCTATAAAATGAGGGCAATAATACTCATTTTTGAAAAGGTTAGAAATAATATGTGTAAAAGTTCCTGGCACTCTCAGCTAGAGGCAGTCAGGGTAAAACCAGGGAAACAAACCAGTCGGAGCTATATATTATGGAATGTATTGCAAGTAATTGGCTTAGGCAATTGTGAGGGCTGGCTAGGTTAGTCCGGAATTCCTCGTGCAAGCCGTCAGCGAGGGCAGGTTGGAACTGTCAAACATGAACTGAAGCTGCTGTCCACAGGAGAATTTCTTCTAGTAACCCTCAGCTCTGCTTTCAAGGCCTTTCAACTGATTAAATCAGGCCCACCTAGCATAGAATAATCTTCGTTATTTAAAGTCAACTAATTATATCAATTACAGACTTGAATCACATCAGTAAAATATCTTCACAGAAATACCTAGACTAGTGTTTGATTGAATGACTGGGGACTGTAGTCTAGCCAGGAGCGCTGGTGGCATAGTGGTAAAGAGCTTGGCTGCTAACCCAAAGGTCATCTGTTCAAATGCACCAGCTTCTCCTTGGAAACCCTATGGGACAGTTCTACTCTGTCCTGTAAGGTTGCTATGAGTCCGAATCAACTTGGGTTTGGTTTTTGGTACTTCTCCTTTGCAGTCCCTGGGTGGTGCAAACGGTTAAGTGCTTGACTACTAGCTAGAAGTTTGGCGGTTTGAACACACCCACCCACCCAGAGGTACCTGGGAAGACAGGCCTGGTGATCTCCCATTCCCTTCCCTCAGGCTGCTCCTCAAGAGCAGTAAGGCGAGAACAATCTCGGTTTCTCAGACACACACACTTTTCCTGCCCACCCGTGTGCTGACCGGCTTGGAGCAGAGGGCTCAGGTTACTGTGAGCTCTGTTGAACTACCTATGACTGCTTTTCTTCTTCCCTGTGCTGGTCAGGACTGGTGTTAACTTATATCTTCCCGCACTCTCCACAGAGGAACGGAAGAGCGTTCTCGTAAGGAGAGAGGAACAGCCAGCTCACATTGTAAATCCTCCTTCAGGTAGGTTACATTTACTTAGGGTCCCCTAGCCTTCCAGGTCCACAGGGAGGATTCCGCCACATAGCTGCCTCAGTAACATGCTCCCATCTTCCCGAGGTTGGAGGCAGATGGATCTGGACTCCCCTCAGCACTGCCACTTGGTAGCTGCGTGACCTTTGTTGAGTCACTTAACTCTGAGAGCCACAGACTTCCCAGTTGCAAAGTAGGGTGATAACGCCCACCTTGGGGAGTCGGGTGGGGAGGGGCTGGTTCTCATTAGCTGTGAACAAGAAAGGGTCTTTCCCATAACTGCTGCCAACTCTGCTCAGTCCAACTTCTCTTTCCCCACTGTGGGGCAGGCTCCTCTCAGGCCTCGAAGTCTGATTCCCTCACTTTTCAATGACTCCCCGTGATTAAAGCACTTTCACTTCTGGTTCTTAAGACTTGACACTATTCAAATTTAAAAGTCTATCTCATATTCAAGTCAGATTCCACCAACCCCTTGCCCCCTCCCCTCCCAGCACAGTTTGATTTTTGCTTCAAGGCTAAAGGGAGGGGCGTGGTCTTCTGGCCCACATACCCCACCCTCTGGTGCACAAAATTTTTGGCTGGGGCAGGAAGAGCAGAGAGCGAAGGCAAGTGTGTCTCTTTAAGTCACTGGCTGTGATGTCATTTTAGTCTCTTTTCCCTTGGCTGTTTACACGGACCTAGCTCATAGTCTGGTGTGGACAGTGGCAGCCCCAACAGGCTCCTGCTGATGAGGGACTCAAACCCAAACAGCTCTGCTAGCGCTGGGGGCCCCTGGTGAGACTGGTTATGCCTGCCTGTTCAACTCCCCTCCCTGGCCTTCAGAGGTCCACTTCTCTGTGCCCCAGTCTCAGCAACCCTCTACTGGCCCAACTGGGGCCCGTGGACACAGGCGAGAGGCATTTTCTGCACATCCGGGGAACGGGTTTTAAGTCAGCTTGTTAGTTTCCTAGCGCTGCCATAATAAAGTGCCAATAACTGGGTGGCCTAGAGCAACACAAATTTATTCTCTCACAGTTCTGGAGGCCGAAGTCTGAAATCAGAGAGTCTCTCTGTCTTCTCTCCTCTTTTTATAAGGACATCAGTCATTGGATTATGACCACCCTACTCCAGTATGAAGAAGTCCTAGTGGCACTGTGGTTAAAGTGGTCAGCTGCTAACCAAAAGATTGGCGGTTCAAACCCACCAGTGGCTCTGTGGGAGAAAGATATTGCAGTCTGCTTCCGTAAAGATCACAGCCTTGGAAACCCTATTGGGCTGGTGTGCCCATGTAGTCTCGTGTACGTGATTGAAATACGAAGCATGTTCCTCACTTGTTATTATTTGCCCTACGTTGTTAGGTGCCATCAAGTCGATTCTGACTCATAGCGACCCTCTGTACAACAAAACAAAACACCGTCTGATCCTGCACCATCCTCACAATCACTGCTATGCTTTAGCCCATTGTTGCAGCCACTGTGTCAATCCACTTCGTTGAGGGTCTTTCTCTTTTTCGCTGACCCTCTACTTTACCAAGCATATCCTTCTCCAGGGACTGATCCCTCCTGATAACATGTTCAAAGTATGTGAGCCGTAGTCTCGCCATCCTTGCTTCTAAGGAGCATTCTGGTCATACTTCCTCCAAGACAGATTTGTTCGTTCTTTTGGCAGTCCGTTGTATGTATATTCAATATTCTTCTCCAACACCACAATTCAGGTTCTTCTTCAGTCTGCTTTAGTCATTGTCCAGCTTTCGAATGCACATGAGGCAATTGAAAACCCTATGTCTTGGTTCAGGTGCACCTTAGTCTTCAAGGTGACATCTTTACTTTTCAGCCTTCAAAGAGGTCTTTTGCAGCAGATTTGCCCAATGCAATGCATCATTTGATTTCTTGACTGCTGCTTCCATGGGTGTTGATTGTGGATCCAAGTAAAATGTAATCCTTGGCAACTTCAATCTTTTCTCCATTTATCATGATGTTGCTTATTGGTCCAGTCGTGAGGATTTTTGTTTTCTTTATGTTGAGGTGTAATCCATACTGAAGGCTGTGACCTTTGATCTTCATCAGTAAGTGCTTCAAGTCCTCTTCACTTTCAGCAAGCAAAGCTGTGTTATCTGCATAATGCAGGTTTTTGTTTTTTATTGTTGTGCTTTAAGTGAAAGTTTACAGTTCAAGTTAGTTTCTCATACAAAGATCTATACATATGTTATTATGTAGCCCTAGTTGCTCTTCCCATACTGTGACAGCACACTCCTCCCTTCCACCCTGGATTTCCCGTGTCCTTTCAGCCAGCTCCTGACCCTCTCTGCCTTCTCATCTTTCCTCTGGATGGGAGCTGCCCATTTAGTCTCATGTATCTACTTGAGCTAAGAAGCACCCTCTTCACAAGTATCGTTTTATGTCCCATAGTCCAGTCTAATCTTTGAAGAGTTGGCCTCGGGAATGGTTTTAGTTTTGGGCTAACAAAGAATCTGGGGGCCATGTCTTCCGGGGTCCTTCCGGTCTCAGTCAAACCATTAAGTCTGGTCTTTTTACTAGAATTTGAGTTCTGCACCCCACTTTTCTCCTCCATCAAGGACTCTCTGTTGTGTTCCCTATCAGGGGGGGTCATTGGTGGTAGCTGGGCACCATCTAGTTCTTCTGATAACGCAGGTTTTTAGTGAGTCTTTCTCCAATCCTGATGCTCTGTTCTTCTTCACATAGTCTAGCATCTCAGATTATTTGCTCAACATACATATTGAATAGGTATGGTGGAAGGATACAACCCTGACGCACACCTTTCCTGACTTTAAAGCATGCAGACTCCCCTTGTTCTGTTTGAACAACTCACTCTTGATCTATATACAGGTTCCTCAGGAGCACATTGAAGTGTTGTCTGGAATTCCCATTCTTCGCAATGTTATCTGTAATTTGTTATGGTCCACACAGTCGAATGGCTTTGCATAGTCAATAAAACACAGGTAAACATCTTTCTGGTGTTCTCTGCTTTCAGCCAAGATTCATCTGACATCAGCAATGATATCCCTGGTTCCACATCCTCTTCTGAATCTGGATTGAATTTCTGGCAGTTACCTGTTTACATACTGCTGCAGCTGCTTTCGAATGATCTTCAGCAAAATTTTACTTGTCTGTGATATTAATAATAGTGTTTGATAATTTCCCCATTCAGTTGGATCGCCTTTCTTGGGAATAGGCATAACTATAGATCTCTTCCAGTTGGTTGGCCAAGTAGCTGTCTTCCAAATTTCTTGGCATAGACAAGTGAGCACTTCCAGCGTTGTATCTGTCTATTGAAACATTTCAATTCCTGGAGTCTTCGCCAATGCTTTCAGTGCAGCATGGACTTCTTCCTTCACTACCATCAGTTCCTGATCGTATGGTGCCTCCTGAAATGGTTGAATATCGACCAATTCTTTTTGGTATAGTGACTCTGTATTCCTTCCATCTTCTTTTGATGCTTCCTGTGTTGTTTAATATTTTCCCCCACAGAATCCTTCAGTATTGCAACTCGAGGCTTGAATTTTTCTTCAGTTCTTCTTCTCATTTTCTTCAGCTTCAACTTGAACTTGCATATGAGCAATTGATGGTCTGTTCCACAGTTGGCCCCTGGCCTTGTTCTGACTGATGATATTGAGCTTTTCCATCATCTCTTTCCACGATGTAGTCGATTTGATTCCTGTGTATTCCGTCTGGTAAGGTCCACGTGTATAGTCACCGTTTATGTGGAGAGAAAAGGTATTTGCAATGAAGAAGTCGTTGGTCTTGCGAAATTCTATCATGTGATCTCCAGCATTGTTTCCATCACCAAGGCCGTATTTTTCAGCTACCGATCCTTCTTCTTTGTTTCCAACCTGTGCATTCCAATCACCAGTAATTACCAATGCATCCTGATTGCATGTTTGATCAATTTCAGACTGCAGAAGTTGTTAAAATCATCAGTTTCTTCATCTTTGGCCTTAGTGGTTGGTGTGTAAATTTGAATAATAGTCATATTAACTGGTCTTCCTAGTAGGGGTATGGATATTATCCTATCACTGACGGCGTTGTACTTCAGGATAGGTCTTGAAATGTTCTTTTTGAAAATGAATGCAACGCCATTCCTCTTCAAGTTGTCATTTCCGGGATAGTTGACCATATAATTGTCCGATTCAAAATGGCCAATACCAGTCCATTTCAGCTCACTAATGCCGAAGATATTAATGTTTGTGCGTTCCATTTCATTTTTGACGATTTCCAACTTTCCTAGACTCATACTTCGTACCTTCCATATTCCAATTATTAATGGATGTTTGTAGCTGTTTTTTCTCATTTTGAGTTGTGCCACATCAACAAATGAAGGTCCTGAAAACTTGACTCCGTTCATGTCATTAAGGTCGACTCTACTTTGAGGAGGCAGCTCTTCCCCAGTCATCTTTTGAGAGCCCTCCAACCCGAGAGGCTCATCTTCTGGCACCATATCAGACAATGTTCTGCTAGACCACCAGGTCTTTCTTCTTAGTCTGTCTTAATATGGAAGCTCAGCTGAAACCTGTCCACCATGGCTGACCCTGCTGGTATTTGAATACCGATGGCATAGCTTCCAGCATCACAGCAACACGCAATCCCCCACAGTGTGACAAACTGACAGACATGTGGGGGATTTGCCCTATAGACCTCTCTAATCTGTGGATGAAGGGTGAACATTGGGAGTGACTTCAGTACTGAGTTAAAATGGTGTCCGGGGGCTATACTCTAGGGATTTCTCCAGTCTCTGTCAGATTAGCAAGTCTTGTCTTTTTTTTTTTTTTTTTTTTTGGTGATTGGTTCTACTTTTTTCTCCTGCTCTGTCCGGGACCCTCTATTGTGATCCCTCTCAGAGCAGTAGGTGGTGGTGGCCAGGCCCCATTTAGTTGTTCTGGGTTCGGTCTGGTGGAGGCTGTGGTAGTTGTGGTTCATTAGTTTTTTGGACTAACCTTTCCCTTGTGTCTTCGGTTTTCTTCATTCTCCTTTGCACCAGCTGGGATGAGACCAGTAGATGGATCTTAGAAGGTCACTTGTAGACTTTTAAGACCCCAGACGCTACTCACCACAGTCGGATGTAGAACATTTTCTTTATAAACTATGTTATTCCAGTTAAGCTGGATGTCCCCTGACACCATGGTTCCCAGCCCTCAGCCCAGTGACTTGATCCTTCACGGAGTCTGGATGTGCCTGTGAAGCTTCTATGACTACCTTGGTCAAGTAGTGCTGACTCCCCCAATACTGTGTACTGCCTTACCCTTCACCAAAGTTACCATTTATCTTCTGTTTAGTTAGTGTTTTTTCCTCCCCACCCCTCCCCTCCCTGGTAACCATCAAAGATTGTTTCTTTGTGTGTGTAAACCTTTTCGTGAATTTTTAGAATAGTGGTCTCATACAGTATTTGTCCTTTTGTGATTGACTTATTTCATAATGCCCTCCAGATTCATCCATGATGTGAGGTGTTTCGTAGATGCATCATTGTTCTTTATCATTGCATAGCATTCCATTATGTATATGGACCAGAATTTGTCTCCCCCTCTCTTGGGGTAGTCTAGTGGCTGAGCAGTCATCCAAATGCAGAATAAAGTGTCAGGCTTCCCCCTTCTTGAAGGCACTACCGTCTTTAAAAGAAAGCATCTTTGGCCTTTCCCCCTTGGTTTTGAGGAGGAGAATTAGTCAGATGTTCACTTTCAAGGAGAAGTAAAAACCTCCATCGAAACATCAAATGTATCCAAAAGGCAGCCTCCTCCCAGGCGCATATTACTAAGTAGAAGGGAATCAGGCCTGATCTGCCAAAATAGCATCTGTCTCATCAAGTTCTACGGCCATGGTTCTCGCACTTTGGCATGTATCAGAATTACCTGGAGGGCTTGTTAAACACAGATTGTTGATTTCCACCTCCAGAGCAGGGCTTTGACAGATTCTTCCAGTGGGACCCTCAGCTGAGAATTTGCATTTCTAACAACTTCCCAGGAAGTTATACATAAGAATCAATCCTCAGATAAGAATCAATTAAAAGGTTGGAGGTTCGAGTCCACCCAGAGGATCCTCAGAAGAAAGGCTTGGTGATCTACTTCGGAAAAATCAGCCATTGAAAAGTCTATGGAGCACAGTTCGACTCTGACACACGTGGGGTCGCCAGGAGTCAGGATCAACTTCATGGCAACTGGTTTAAGACACTTAGAAAATTTCAGCGTGATTAATTCCAGTGTGATTTGGACTTGCCAATGTAATCCTAGCAAATGTTCTACAGTCGAGCTGCGTGGTTCTCAAAATGTGGTCTGTGGAATAGTAACATCAGTGTCACTTGGGAAATGGCTAGAAATAAAAATTATCTACCCCCTCCCCCATCTCCCCACCTACTGACTCAAACTCTGGGGTGGGGCCCAGCAATTTGTGTTTTAGCAAGTCTTCCAGGTGGTTTGGAGCCCTGGTGGCAACAGTGGTTAAGAGTTCAGCTGCTAACCAAAAGGTCAGCAGTTTGAATCCGCCAGTTGCTCCTTGAAAACCCTATGGGGCAGTTCTAGTCTGTCACAGTAGGGTCGCTATCAGTCAGAATATCGATTCCACGGCAATGGCTTTTTTTGTTTGTTTGTTTGTTTTTTGGATCCCTGCCTTATCAGTACAGATGGGTTGCATTGTGTAGATTTTCTCTTGTAGATTTATTTTTAGGAGAAAAAAAAAAAAATCCCCATTAGTGTCCCAAGCATTTGGACAGAAACAAAAAAAAAAAAAAAAACAAAACCCATTTGCAGAGATACTGAGAATTGCTCGCTAGTTTTGGAGCAACTCTACCATTTTAACATGAAGTTCACCTAGTAACTTTCAGCACCATTTTCAGGATGTTTTAAAGACAATTTCAGGGCGATTTATTTACAAGAGATTTGGGGTCGCCAAAGTAATCCAAGCAAATCTCCTATGGTCTAGCTCAGTGGTTCTGGATTCAACAATGCAGCCCTGTTGGCCCCTGCTGAAGAGGGGAGGAAGTAGGGGGATACTGAAGAGGGGAGGAGGTAGGGGGAGATTGAAGAAGGGAGGAGGTAGGGGGAGACTGAAGAAGGGAGGAGGTCAGGGGAGAAAAGCCACCTCTTCAAGCCTCCAGGGAAGGACCCAGAGCCCCCTCCCCTTTGTCACAATAGGCCCTGGGCTTATGGCTGACTGCAGGTTGGAGTGGTGTGATTGCTGAGTAAACAGAGTCTATGTATAGAAAGAGAAGAGACTTTTCCCAGGTACTGCCTGACTCTGGGCTGGGACAAGTGGGGCAGAGACATAGGAAAGTCATGTGCTTCCTTCTTCAGGGTAAATAACAAAAGTACCTGTGGTTTAGTCATGAGATTTCTGTGGTTTAATCACGAGATTAAACACATTGAACAGACATGACTCGTGAGGTATAATCATAAAGCATCTTTGCTTTTGTCTTTCATGGGCATGGATGAAATTCAGGCTGGCCCTGTGAATTTCTGGCCACTTGTAGGGATGAAAGGCCCCTATGGCCACAGTTTCGGTTCAGAACTTAATGCAGTCCCTCCAGTGCAATTTTAAAAAACAAACTTCCAGCTTCATTCAAAGGTGGACGCCTCCTCCCTCCCTGGCTCTGGGCTAGATGTCTGCAGTGGGAAATGTGGGTGCTTTATGAGCTTCTCCACCTCATCCCCAATTACTACTGGGGATTTGGGGAATGAACACACCTATGTTCTCAGTAAGTGGCTTCATGGCACCTCACCATTTCCCAAGGTGGACTCTGCCCATGACAACAAGATCCTAGAGGGTGACGAGCAACAGAATGGGAAGAACCTGAGTCTCTGAATGACTGCTTAAAATAGATCTGCCTTCAGACCTAGAAAGTTCCCCTTGGACTGTAACATGAGAGAGCAATAAACTTCTTTATGCCACTGAATTAATTATTGGGTCTCTTTGTTGACAGTCTAGCTTTACCCTGCCCAATACAGAAATGGACACTTAGAACTTGGTGCTTCTATAAAGTTGTGTGTGTGTTTGTGTAAGAGAGAGAACAGCAGGAGGCACAGAAATAAATATTGTAGGTTGGAGAGCAAGTGATCGTTTTTATAGCATGCTCGATAAACGAATGGCATGGCAGGGGCCTCTGACCTCCTCTAACTTCACAAGTGGGAAGGAGAATCAAGATTAACAGCCCAAGGTAGACTCCCATGTGGCAGAGGTCAGACATATCTCCTTTCTCCAAACTTTTTACCAATTCTGACACCAACCGTCCCTCCCATGGCACTCTATACTTTTCTGCTAGGTTCAGTAATTCATTGCAATGGCCCACAAAACTCATAGACAATACTCACGATTATGGGGTTTATTCGAGAAGTAACAGGTTACAGTTCAGGTTTAGAAATGCTCAGGATACAGTTCTTTGATCAAGACAACCTCTTCTCAGCTGTGCCCATGGGCAGGCCTCTCTCTGGCCCTTGGCCTGGCCATTACTCTGTTCGGGCAAGTATTACAAAGCCCTTTTAGCTCTGCTGATAAGCACCCAGAGGCACCCCACTCTGCCAGTAAGCCTCGGCCAGAAAGCGCTTAGCTCTAGCTCTGTGGGTCTGCAAACCTTGCTCCACCAAGTACCCAGAGGCACCCTATTCCACCAGCAAACCTCCTGCCCAAAGGCACTCAGTTTTCTCACTCCATGGGCCAGGAAGCCCACCATGCAGTCTCCTGCCAGTCTCTCGGTTCTGCTACCGCTGTTTCTCTGCTGCTGCTTCTTGCTATCTCTCACCATCTCCAGTATTACTGCTCTCTTCTCCGACTCCTGGATCTAGGAGCTTCTAAGAGTAGGGATCCCTGGTCCAAAGGATGTGTTCCACTCCTGGCTCTTCTTTCTTGGTGGTGGTGAGATCCTCCCTTCCTGACTCTGGGACAATTCATTTTAAGCCTAGTAGGATGGCAAAACTGACCAATCTCCTCTTTAGTGTTCCATATACTTTATTTGCATGATCCCAACCCCACAAGTGTTCCATGCACCTTATTTATATTATTAGCAAGCTACCCAGTTCCATTTGTGGGCCACAAGCACCTCATTTGCATGGTCCCACCCAGTCATTTGTTGGAAGTTACAAAGACTATGGCTAGAAGAGCCATATTAAGTAATCTATTGCACCACACTAGAACATTGGCCATATCTCAGTAGGCATTCGTGATAACTTAGAGGGCAGACCACATGCCTATGGCTACACAGTTGGAAAGAGCCAGAACTTCAGTGTGCTTTGGCTATTAGTGACAGTGGCTGCTTTTAGCAGACACTGTCAGTGCCACACCCATATCGCCATACCCTAGCCACTTTAGTGGACATGGTCCAATTTCCAGCTGCCAGTATCATTTCCCTTCTTGGTGCTGGTCTGTGCTGAAGATAAGCCCTACTGGTCTGGGAGAAAGCAGAGTTGGCCCAGGACCAAGACTGGAGATTGGTTTGTCCAGTGAATCAAGTTGATGAGAAGGAAAGTGTGGGAGATAAGAGCACAGGCTTTGGAGCCAGACTAACTCGGTTTGGATCCTCCTTTCACCATGAGTTTGATCACCTTAAGAAAGTTCTTAAAACTGTTAGTTTCCTCATGTGTAAAATGGAGATGATACTAACAACATGGACCTCGAAGAACTGTTGTAAGAATTGGATGAAGTAATCCATGTAAAGTGCTCAGACCAATGTCTGGTACATAACTGTTCGCCTTCAAATCGATTCGGACTCAAAGGAGCCCTAATGTGAAGAGTGGGAAATGTCCTTCTGACCCCCAGGAAGGCTCATGGCTATAAACCTGTTGCTATCAAGTCGATTCCGACTCATAGTGACCCTATAGGACAGGGTAGAACTGCCCGATAGGGTTTCCAATGAGTGGCTGGTGGATTTGAACTGCTGACCTTTTGGTTAGCAGCGGAGCTTTTAGCCACCAGGGGCTCCCATCACGCCATAGAAGCTAGTACAGACCTAGAACCGTAAAGCTTTTACTTTGGGGACCACTGCCACCTAGTGGCTGGATTGCATACTTGCCGACAAACGTGAGCATTTTAAAGTGAACTGAAAGCATTGGAAATAGAAAGAGGAACTCCACCATTGCTGTTACCAACGAAGGTGCCTCTGTAGCCTTCATGCTTGTCTTGGGAGGTTCTTTCTAATTTTCTCCTTCAGACTTCTGGCACCTTTTGGTACTTTACTAATAAAAGTTCTTGAATCTTTCTGACTTTTACCAATCATCTTGCCACTTAGATGTCTCTCATGTCCACAAGAATACCACAGTTATATAGGTCCTACAGTGAGAGGAAAAATGAAAAGCATCCTAAGATAGTATGGGTTATCTCTAGGTGGCCCTATTTAAAGGATAAGAAAAGGCCAGGGCAGCAGCATTATTTGACCTTGGAGCAGCTGTGTCCTCAGACTCCCAGCGATAAGTGAGAGCTAAAAATACTTTCTCAGTTCCAGTTAAAACTATCTTAACAAATCTCATTTTTATTTGTTCTTACATGCACAAATAGGCTCTACTGTTTTACATATTTGGTTTTTGTAGCATCTCTTCCTCCCCCTTCCTCTGCCACAGACCCTGGTAACTGGTGTTGTGGTATGACCTCAGCTGGGCTGTTTGTTGCTTACAAGCAGGGCTTCGAGCTGGATGGAACCGGTTCTGTCACGGCCAACGAAGTGAAACCAGAAGGGACCTGGATTTCTACAATTTCAGTGATCCAGAATAACTAGAACAGGAAAAAATTATGCATCGAAGCCCTGGAATGGGAGACTCACAAGAGGCATAGTTAGCCCTTTCAGGAGCCTGATGCATGAGATTGGATTATTGTCAGGCCTGTGGAGAGCGCCACACACTCAAAGCCGCATGGTTGGCCGCCATCTCTGACTCTGCTCAAAATCCAACGTGCAAGAGATTTGGTAGCTATGCAACATGTATGCTGCCCTTGTTTTCTAAGAGGGAGATTAGGTTTCTAGCAGGGCTTTGACCCGTGATTTTTTCCATTTCAGTTATTGTAGCAGCTCACCCAAATTTTAAAAATTCAGTTCTGTTCCAGTTTCACTTCCTCAGCCGTGACTGAACTGGGAAGAACCATTTCGAAGCCTTGCAGATAATTAAGGAATCTAATGAGACCGGGTGGTAGCTGTGCTCATGTGGAGCTATAATCCTACAATCCTGATTCTTCCACCAACTAGTCACCCACTGCCACCAAAAGTCCCCAAAGGAGACAGTTACCATATTTTATGCAAATAACGTCTGCCTTCTGCGTTTGCTGGCCCTGCCCTCCCGCCCTTGAAGTATTTTCATTTCATAGGTGCCACAATACCAGTTTCTTTTTCCACACGTTGCTGTGAAGAAAAATTAGTATAGTGCTTGTGAGGATGCCTGGCGGGGGTGGGGGTGGGGGCAGGATGTGACCAGCAAACAAATGCAGAAGGCATGTGTTATTTTCATAAAATCCGGTATATCATAGCAAGCCTACTTTGTTTTAAATTGTGCTTTAGGTGAAAATTTACAACTCAAGTTAATTTCTCATTCAAAAATGTATACACGTATCGTTTTGTGACATTGGTTGCAATCCCATCAGCAAGCCTACTTTTTGCTATCTAGAACTAATAGTGATTATCAGGAGAAATGGTCAGGATTCTGAATACCTGATGGCTACCAGCTGTGACTGGTTCACAAGAGCCACTTACTAATTTAGGGCTTTAGCTCCACACCTCCAGGTCATCCTGTGTGTCTTCTAATTGCATAGTCTTTGTTCTCTGCCAATTATTAGATATCCAGGAATTTTGAGAGCCAGTTGTTAAACCACTGGTATTTTCAGATCAACAATTTTAGGAGCATTTATTCCGTGGAAACTGGCAAACACCTATAATGACTAATGGGAAGAATGACTCTGGCTTTATCTGCCAGAAATAATCCTACGGCAATTTTGGCCTTTGTCCATCTGAGCTCTTTCTCCGTGTGCTCCCATTACAGGTTAAAGTATGCCTCTGACACCCTTTTAGAGCTTGTTTACCCCTCAGTTAACCCAAAAGGTTTAGCAGCTGGTCTGCTGTCAGCCGGAGGCAGAGTGGTTTCCTAGAGGGAGGAGAGCTGAGAAGTATCAGAGAAGTAACACCTGGAGCTTTGCAAAGCCCCTCCCTCTATCACCAACACTGCTCTCTGTCTTCTCCTGGGGCCAATGAGATGGGCCATGTCAGTCCCTCAAGACCTTTTACTAGTTTCACTTTGAAGTTGCTCCAAAGAACTCTCTGGAGTAGGTCAGGATAGGAAGAAATCAGTTTCTTCACTAGGCTGGTGGTTCTTGATTTTGGCTGCAATTTACAAATAGTTAACACACTCAGCTGCTAACCAAAAGGTTAGAGGTTGAAGTCCACCCAGAGGTGCCTTGGAAGAAAGGCCTAGTGATCTACTCCCAAAAAATCAACCACTAAAAATCCTGTGGAACACAGGTCTAGTCTGACACACATGGGGTCACCCTGAGTTGGACAACAACTGGTTTTAGCAGCTGACAAAGAAGGACCTCCCTCTAGAGCCAAGCCCTGAATTTGGACTTCTAGCCTCCTGAACTGTGAAAAAATAAATGTCTCCTCTTTAAAGCCAAAAAAAGATAATATTCATTAATGTTATTGAGTCTTAATTTTGCTATGACTCCGCAAAATAAAAATTTCTTTTAATGATCAAATAAATCCCTCGATCTTGCACTGAAATTAAAGTCTGAGCATATGTATAAATACCATCCTCTTTTTTTCATTTTCTTCTTAATCTGTTTAGTCCCAGCCAGAGGGGCTTCACTCAAGTGTCTGAGTGGAGTCTAGGTTCTGCTTTACCAAGACCCACAAAATGGAGAATTGATGTGCCGGAGAGTTTAAAACAAACAAACAAAAGCCCCCAACAAATACTCAAAACACTCCAGAACCACAAGTGACTATCTGCAGCTTACAAACCCTGCATTCCCGCTTTCAAGAACCTATTCATGTCTTACACCCGAGACCAGTGGGTTCACAAAGTAAGGTCCCTGGATAACCAGCAGCAGCAGCATCCCCAGGGAACTTGGTAGAAAATTCTAGGACTGCACCCCAGACTTGCTGAATTGAAAACTCTGGGGATGGGACCAGAGTTTTAACAAGCTTCTTTTTAACAAGCCCTCCAGGTGATCCAGGCTAGTGCATCACACCTGGGTGATGCAAACGGTTAACACACTCGGCTGCTAACCAAAACGTTGGAGGTTCGAGTCCACCCAGAGGCTCCTCAGCTTCTCAGCCACTGAAAATGCTACGGATCACAGTTCTACTCTGACACACATGGAGCTGCCATGAGTCGGAATTGACTCGACGGCAACTGGTTGGTTGGTTCCAGGTGATTCTGATGCCGCTTGAGAACCAGGGCTCTCCAGAGCCACATAGCTGTTACCATCTGAAGGCCACAGCAGAGACAGTTATATAAATGGGTAGCCAGAGAAAAACCAAACAGACACCGGTGGTTTTACTTCTTTAGATACAGAAAGAACAATTTCCATATTTTAGAGTCCAAGATTTGTGAATCTAAAACAGAATTTTGAGAATTCTCATTGAGGCTAACTGTGACACTGAGATCACTATATCTTGACAGAATAAAAACAATCTACACCATGCATTATTCTTTCTCAATGAGAAAACACTTGAATGCTTGGGCAACAAGAACTCCAACGTTTAGAAATGTCACAGTGGTGTCTCCAAGTGTTTCCTGAGGCCCCCCTTCCTTCCTTTAGTGTCATCTTGAACATTCAAAACCTTCTGAAATCTCATTTTCCGTTCTCCTTCTGTTCTATGTCCCCTCAGCTATCTAATTCTGATTTTTTGTGGGCTCTTTGTAGAGAGGGGTGTTGCCGGCACCCTTGTGTGGACCAAGACCTCGGTAATTAAAATGAGCAATGTTCCAAATCAACCTCATGGCCTCATGTGTCCACAACCACAGCCTCTTTGCCACTGATGAAAAACAGGAGATGAGGCTAAGGTAGTAGACATAGCCCCCCCTCCCTTCCCACCAATGCTCCACATCACCGAGCAAAAAGCCTGCATGCCTGCACTCTGGCTATTAGGGGGTTAATGCCTCATTGGCAGAAAGAGCCTCCTTGTGGAAGAGCCTCCTTAGGTAAACATCTGGCTGAGCTTCTAGAGCCTGTGTGGCCTGAAGGTCAATTTCTATTCTGACTACACCAGATTCCATACCCCACTCCCCTCTACCAGTTCAGGAGCCTTCATTGTCATAGCCTTTGTTCCCAGAAACCCAGCCCGCCTAATCCTGGTCCTATGTACCTTGACTCTTGTCTACTGCTCTGTGATGGTTAAGGTTATATGTCAGCTTGGCTGGGCTATGATTCTCAGTGGTTTGGCAGTTATGTAATGATATAGTCATCCCCCATTTTTGATCTGATGTAAGCAGCTAATCAGTTGAAAGAGAGTTTCCTTGGGGGTGTGGCCTCCATCCAATATGGATATACATATATATGTTCTGGCAAAGCTTGCTTGCTCTGGATCCTGCATCCGGCTCGACATCATCTGACCTTTGGTTCTTGGGACTTGAGCCAGCAGCCTGCCATATTTCTTGCTGATCTTGGGATTCATCAGCCTCTGCAGCCTATAAGCCAGCACTGAGGCATCTTACCTGCCGATCTTGGGTTCATCAGCCTCTGCAGCTACGTCAGAAGAAGCCTCCAGCCTGATGCCTGACCCATCGACTTGGGACTTGCCAGCCTCTACAACTGCCTAAGCCATTTCCTTGAGATAAATCTCTCTATGTATATATACACTTCATTGGTTTTGTTCTCAAGAGAACCCAGCCTATGACACACCCCCAGATGTTAGTAGTGATGGGTGGAAAGAAGTCTGGGCTCTGTATCGACATCCCATCACAGCTTCACTGCCCATGGTTCCAGGGGTCACCCAAGGAGAGCATGCCTTCTTTCTTATTAGCTGGTGAGTTGGTGGCTACATATTGATGTCAGAACTTTTTATTCCTTTCCATCTAAGGCTGTGTGGCCTCCTTGGCCCTTCCTTTCCCTGGAGTCTTACTCTGGTTCCCTTCTTTCTTTCTTTTTTTGGTACAGCTTTATTGTGGTGTCACTCACCCATTTCAATTGCATAATTCAATGATTTTTAGTAACTTTACAGAGTTGTGCAACTGTCACCACAATTTAATTTTGGCACATTTTTCATCACCCCATTTGCAGTCACTTCTAGTTCCTTTTTGGCAACAAGGACATCTGGGCCATCTCTTTCACCATCTCCTGGGAGAGAGGATCCCAGAGAGAAGAATCCAGACAGAGTTCATTGAAAGAAGAAAGTTCTCTGCAGCTCTCACCAAAAACCCCACTCCCTCCCTAGACTTGGGCTATCAGCCTTGGCCTTGATCTACTGGAGCACCCTTGCTGGGAGGAGGGGAGGTGTTGGAGCTCACCTAGTCCTCATGCACATAAACAGGTCTGTCGGAATTTACAGGTGAAACTGTGAATGTGCCTTTTTATGGGAAGAATGGTTAAGAGCAAAACCTCTTGAGTCAGAGTGCCCAGGTTCAAATCCACAGCAGCCATTTATGAGCTGTGTGGTATGGAACAAGCAACTTAATGTTCCAGAGCCTGTTTCCTCACATGTAAAATGGAAATCAAAATAGCACACCTGGTGAGGTTGTGTAGGAAATAAATTATGTTCATGAAAAGCATTTTCCAAGTGCCTGGCATGTTACTAAACCCAAACCCACTGCCGTTGAGTCAATTCCGACTCATAACGACCCTATAGGACAGAGTAGAATTGCCCCTTAAGAGTTTCCAAGGAGCACCTGGTGCATTCGAACTGCTGGCCTTTTGGTTAGTAGCCATAGCTCTTAACCACCGCACCACCAGGTTTTACTAGTGCTGTATAAATGTCACTATCACTAAAGTTTGATCAGATTTTCGAAGAGGCCTATCAGTCAAAAAAATTCAAACTCACCACATACAGGTTGGAAGGTGCCACCCATGATAGGGTGCACCGCGGAGGGGAAGGGACAGACACTCAGAGCAGAAAGATGGTTGGCAATCCTGGAAGAATGGAAAAGTCACATAAGTGGGAAGAGATAAAGAGGCAGCAGGAAGAGGAGCCTGTTAGGGAAGAGAAGTCCAGATCAAGTGCACCCAGTTGCTGTTGACTCCAACTCATGCTGACCCCACGCGTGTCAGAGTAGAACTGTGCTCCATAGGGTTTTCAACGGGTGATTTTTCAGAAATAGAGAGCCAGGCATTTCTTTTGAGGCACCTCTGGGTTGACTTGAACCTCCAGCATTTCGGTTAGCAGCCAAGCGTGTTTATACTCCTGCATCACCCAGGGACTCTAGATAAAGAGCAAGTGGTTGAGATATGGGATCAAGGCAGCTGGAGCGTGAAGGGGGGACAAAGAAGTGGAAGGGAGGGGAAGGTAGTACAGGAGAAAATCTGGGGAGGAAGCTTCCTGATTAACCTGTGGTCTCAGTACACTCTTTGAAGACTGAAATGGTCTCTTCTCACAAGGGCCAAACATAGGTGCTGGAATTTAGAGCTAAAGAGCCACACATAGGGCTTGAGTCAACAGCTTACCCTATTTTGCCCAACTATCACTTTGGGTTTTGAGCCTACCTCCTCATCAAAAAGTACATGTTTCATTTCTGTGGGTCCTGTGGAAGGCTTCTGAGGTCTAGCCCGGGCAGCTGAAGATGACAATGCAAAAGTAGCTTTGGGGACAGCCTGTTACAGTGGTGCTCCACCAGCTAGTATTAGTTCTTTTGTTCCAAATGTGTGGGCACTCCATGCACTACAGGAAGCAGATGCTGCTACACAGATGTAGACGACATGGGGGCTGGCCTCCCCCCGCAGCCAGACAGGTAGCCATCACTTATAAAAACACAACACACATTGGGTTTTAATGAGAAAATAATTGTATACTTGCACTGAATGCCTCACAATCACTATAAAACCGAAGCAGGCTAATAACATTTAAGTGGTTAACATACACAGGAAAGCCAGATACAGAGTATAATTTTCAAACACAGTATTGCTGCTTCTTTCCCTCCTCCAGAAAATATATGTATCATTTGGGTAAAGAGCAACACAAAATCAAAATTGGTAGCTCACTGAACGCTTAAAATTCAGATGGATTCTGTAACTAAAACTGGATATTTCACCATCTCTAACATTTATGCTATTTTTCCACCAATACCTAGTTTAATTAAATCCATTCTTTAGTTGGAAAAAAATTTAATTCTTTGTCTTCAGAGACAAGAGTCAACACTGCTTCCGTGTTCTTTGTTATGCTTTATATATATATTTGTGTGTATATATGTGTGGACACTGACCTATATACTGCTTATATATTGTTGCCTGGGGTGGGCAGCATGCAGGAGTACAAAGATGCAGGGAAATTGCATGGCATCATCCAAGTAGAACACAGCCCAGCCTCCTGCCACTGACAGACCCTGTTTCCATAATTTCTGGATGAGAAAGTCAAGGCATGTCAGTAATCAGCTCCGGAGGAAAGTGACGTCATCTATAAACACTGTAGAGTGGAATACTTTCAGGAAGGCTTTTAACGTCTACGGAATCTAAACATTCGTTATAGTTGAGATTAACAAGCTTGCGTGCTACTGGGGGTGGGGATGAGCATCAGAAGCGAAGTTTTTCCCAAGCCTCCGTCCCTTGATAGATTAGGTAGGAATGACTTTCCTCTAGGCTCTGTTCCATCTTCAGGAAGTTACAGGGGTTCTTCTGGGATCCCGGAGCCTAGCATGGTGCTATGTACAAAGTGGTGGCCGAATGCTTCTTGAAGGAGTAAAAATCTCAAGAGTGCAGAGAAAATCTGGCTCTTCCTAGAGAACTGTAATTTACATTTTGATAGGATTATAACAGGGTCATTAGTGAGTGGGGCAAGGAAATCCACAGCAGTCATCTGGAAGGCAGCACAGGAGAAAGAGCTAAAGTCAGAGATATAGGGGCCACAGGTAAACAGTTCTCTGACCTTATCTATGCGTATAGATAGATGGTGGACCAAAGGACCCACCTCTAAAATTCTAAACTATTCCTTAAGTAAGTGCCTCTGGTTCAATCAAAGTCAAAGACCAGTTTGTCAGTCTGCCTCTAAAGCTATTCAGTTAATTGTGTGGTCTCCTAAACTCTCCTTTTGGCTGCAAATTCTCTTCTCCAATGTAGGTTTAACGTGAGTACGTTTTCCCGCAAAAAAGCAAAAACAAAAACACTTAAGGTAAGTCATGAGGACTGTTTCCTCTTGTGAAAAATGAGGAAATTAGCCCACATCATCTCTATGGTCTCTACCAGATCCTGGAGTCCAGAAAACATGAAGCACTTGTTATTTTTTTGTGCAGCCCACAGAACTACCTTCCTCTCCAGCCACCCTAACTGCGGGCTGTGCCCTGGGGCACCGATGCTGCTGCCTCATCCACGGGCCTGCCTTGGGAACACCCTCTTCTTGTTGGGTCCTCAGCCCAGGCTTCTGGGACTGCTGGCTGGAAATCCTCAGGCAGATAGTCCTCCCCCCTGAGTGCTCCCACTCCACCTTCCAGGATTTCTTATCTAACATAGATATCATTTTCCTGGAACTATGTGTCCCCATGCCAGCCTCCCCACCAGAAAATGCATTCCTTACAGTGGGGATCTTACTTGTTTTGTGTTCTCTATGGCTGGCTAGCATGTTTGATTGACTTCCATTCAGAGGAATGAACCACATAAAGATGGTACCAACTGCCCATGTGCTGTTCTTTGTTACCGTTTGTAGAATTTGTCTTCCAATCACAGATTCCCTTGGCAGTTTGAAAGGATCCTTGTAAGTTATTCAACAGTTCCATTCTTGCTGTGTGCCCACCATTTGTCTGTGACTAAACTTTCCCCCAAAGTCAACACAAGTCTAATAAAAGAAGCAAAATTAATGTGCGTTTAACACTACATACAAATTTTGTGGAAGTGCTACTTGTCAGAGTAACATACTAAAGCTTGTGACAAACTGCATGAAAACAAAAATGAATTTCAGTGAGGTCTGACTTAATTATTGCTTTTTAAAAAATCATAGTTTTAAAGCTGAGACAAGTAAAAAAGGGGAGGGGGGCTGGTGAGTTTTTTCTCATGGCCAGAACTGAACATTTTTCTCATCCAGAAATTCAGGGCACCCAATTATTGAATACCCTTATTGTATTGCTTTAAATGACAGAAAGAGTAAAGCTGGCATCCTCTATAGTATACTAAGCATGAATACAAATCATGAGAATAAATACAACACTTTCCTAAGTGTCAAGTTACAAAACTGCTCAAAATTTTGCAATTGTGACTCATGCAAATTCAATTTAATACTACAAACACTGCATCAACTCGGTGCCTTTATACTCCTTCTCATAAAAAAGAAATTCTCACTCACTCCTCAAGCTGGTAAACAGCTTTGAACGAAATAACTATACACCCATGTCCCACGATCATTCTGGAATTTTAACCCTCACACACACCCTCACTCATGAACATACATACTTGATAGAAACATACAAAGGTGCACATACATGCACATGTACACACACACACACACACACACACACACACACACACCATCTTTAGGATTTGTAGCTGAGTCCAAGCCTGCACTTAAATTTCTATTCTATATTTTTCTCCATCATCCTGAAAAACACTGGTTGTTAGCAAAAATAATTTCTCTTGCTTTCTTATTTTCCCACTCTTCAACCCTCCCGTCTTCTCTCTACCTTTGTGACCTTTCTTTAAATTTTCCTTTCTGATTGCTCCATAATCACCCATCATTCTTCCTACCACCTCTAAGGCCCACTTTATTATATAAAATATCGTTATAAACACCTTTTTATTTCTTGTCATCTATCCCTCAAGGCAGAGTTCACCCTTTTTTTTCCAATTATTGCCACTCTAAAAATACCCCACCATCTTGAACCAAGCTGTTCAATGCGTACAGATTTTATACATGTATATATTCCCCCATCCCATCATAAAAATAGTTGTTGTTCACTAAATACAGTTTTTGTATGAAGAAATGTAAGTATGAAAATGTGTTCTCATAAATGGCAGATCAGTTAATATTATAAACAGACAAGATTCTAAAGCTAAAATAATCCATTTGGTTTGGCTTTCTCCCCCTTTTTCAACCTCCCAACATAGATTGTGTTTACAACATGAAGAAATATTGTCTTAAAAATGTGGATTTTATGAATTGCAATCATTAATTGCTCCCAATTAAAAACAATTAAATGTAAGAGAAATGGAATCATAACCGCCTCTTCTGAGAAAATATGGAAAGAAACATCGTTCATTTTATGGCTGCTGGAGTAAACAGGGTTAACCCAACACCTTTGGTGCTGCAAGTGGTGGGTGGGAACGGGTACAGAGAATGCCCTGTGCCAGGCAGACTGCCCCGGCCTGGGTCCTACTGCTCCCTAAATGCCCTATCACCACCACTTGTTCTTCCTCATCACCCAGTGAGGCAGGTCTCAGTTCTACCTGTAGTAACCATGTTGATTTGCTTGTAACTTCTTTGTCCTTTTTAATCAGTCGTGGATTGGGCCCAATCCAGACAATTCTTTGAGTCACAAAAGGAAAAAAAAAAAAAAAAAACTTTTCTCTTTTGACTCCTGCGTGTCAGAGTTTGATGGGTGGACTTCCTTTTCACATTATTCATTTTTCATCACTATCTATTGCAGCTTCTGGTCTACATAAGGATTGCTGAGTTTGGTTGCACTTCAATAAATACTTCATGAAAACGCTTTGACTGATTAATTTCTTGGTTTCTTGGCATCCCAAGCACCAAAGAAGCTTCCTGGGTTGAAAGAAGTTTATTCGTTGTCCTCTTCCTCCTGGTTGGCATAGATTCCTGCTTCCCAGCGCAAGGCCAGTGCGCTCTTTCTTCGATTCACCCGTGTGGCCTCAAGGACCTGAAGGGAGAGGAAAAAAAAAAAAAAAGTACAGTTCATGGAATATTGATTATGTACACAAACCAACTTCTACTATTTCTTTCCTTCTTTCCCCTTCTCAACAACATCTACGTGACAGGGGATGATAAGGGAAAGTAATGAAGTATCTGGTACTGCTGGGAGGTAGGAGAGGCACTCGGAAAAAAAGTGGGTCTGGGTGTGTATTAATCCCATAGCCAAAATTCATTTGCTATTTGATCCACAGCTTTCTATAGAGAGAGGTTTAATCTTCAGGAAACATTCTAGAGGTTTCTTTAAACTAAACTTTACTCTGCATCAAGTTTTTTAAGATAACAAAACAGATCTCTACCTGCTATAGATCATTGCTTCCCAAAAGACCTTTCTGTGATGGTAGAAATATTCTGTATCTGGGTTGTCCAATACATTGCCACTAGCTACATGTGGCTTTTAAATGTCTGAAATATAGCTAGTGTGGCAGAGAAACTAAATATTTAATTTTAATTAATTTAAATGTAAATAGCCTCATATGGCTAGTGACTACCACACTGGACAGTGTACCTATAGATTGTCTTGGTCTCTTTATAAACAAGCAGACCAGAAAATTCCAAACATTTGGACCAGTGTGGATTTAATTCATCAAGTCTTGTGGAGCAACATAAGCTCTGATCATATTTGTAACACACAAGTCTACGTAGGGATAAGGACACTTCAAAGAGGCATTAAATGAAAAATAAAAATAAAAAAATCAAGGAGCAAAATCAAATAGCTTCTTGGGCCAATAAAAAGCAATCTGGGCATTTTGATGCAGCGTCAGTGCCATAGGTGCAGGTATCTGACGTTACAGGTGATGACATCGAGGACAAGTTGACTCACTACCATCAAGGTAGTGTAACCATCCCTCCAGCTCTCTAGAATAGTCTGTGGGCTCCTAAGGAGAGATATCAGGCAGTCTCTGCTCTAGCTTTAGTTGGATCATGATGAGATTCCAGACAAATGACATTTAGGTTACCAACATCTGAGAAATGGTTTAATTTCATGATACTGCAGCAAAAGCAAGCCCATGAATGCCAACCAATAACTGTAGAGTTAGCTTAGGGTGTACAGTAAATTCCAGCAGAGCCAGCACCAGTGGATTATCCAAACTGCAACGAAGGTTCTGTTTATTCTAAGAACAATCATTTTGGCAAGAGACAGTGATGTTGGCAACCTTCAAGAAGCAAGGAGATGCAGGTTACAGGCAATGGTGGGAGCCCAGGCATAAGCCAATCCTGAGTAGACTGAAGGTCTGTGCGTCCATCTCAATCTACTTTTCTATACCTTCGTTAAATGGATGAACTTTCCAGTGCTTCAGTGTGCTTTCCTTTGGGAAGCCTTTCCATTCCTCCTAGCAGGAACAGCTGGACCTGGCATGGATCCTACATGCAGGATGTACTCAGTCACGTTTGTTGAACACATGATGCCTTGTTAAGCACATAAGCCATGTCACGAAATGTCTTATATGTAAGCACACCGTGGGTACTTACTCAATATTTAAGAGATACAAATTAGTAGAAGAGAAGCATGCTTCCACATCTGGTGTAATTCAATAGAGGATTTTTCTGGTCAACGCATGGTAATGTGGTACTGAGAAACAGCACTGGACTGGACTTGGGAGTCCTCAGTTCTATTTCCAGTTCTGTCTGTTATCGTTCATGGGATCTTGTGTCTCAAGTTTCTTTATCTACAGTATGGAGACAGCAACTGCCCTGCTTCTTCACAGGCTTTCTTGGAGAAGGCAGTATAGACTCTTCAGCAGACCTAGGTTTCAATCCTAGTGACTGTGTGAACTTGGGAAAGTCACTTACCCCTATGCCTCAGTTTCCTTATATGTAAAATGAGGATAATAAAAACTACAGCACAGAGTTGTCCTGAGGACTAAATGAGATAATGGGCATAGTTTCTGGTGCTATGGTAAGCTCTCAAACAATGATAATCATTGATCTTATCATGTGAAAGGGCTTTCTAAACTATAAAGTGGTGTTCAAACATACAGCATTTTTATAAGTTCTATATTGTACAAAACAGTCATCTGTTTGTCTTGCAGATTGCAGATACAAACTGCAAAAAAAACAAAAAAAGTTAAAAACAAAGGTGCTGAAAAACACGGTCCCCTCCTTTTCTAATGCTTTTTATCTTGTTATTTAAGCCCTATTTTAATTCTCAATCAAGTTGAGAAAATTTAAGTTTGCTCTGTTCTTCAGGAACCCATATTCCCATTCATCTAACAACTATTCATTGGATTTCTACCAAGTGTCAGGGACTGTGCTTGGTGTTGGGGACAGAATAATCCCTTCCCTCAGGAGCTTAGTCACAAAAAAGTCTAATGGGCAGAAAAATGATATTTATAAATATGGAAACATTTAACATAGCAGGGCTATTTGTAGGAGCCCAAATAATCCATTTATGCTAACAAAGAGCTCTCTTTTCCTAATTCACTTCACTAATTTGCATGGCCACTTAACATGAGTCTGAATTTTTGATGAAATCTAAAGCTTCTAGTAATGGCAGAGACAAGAAAATAAACAAACGGTTATTAAAATGGCCGGCAACACAACCTTGCTATAAAGCTGTCTTTGGATTCACAAGGCTTATCAACCAGGATGGTCTCAGGGGTGAAGCCAATCTTATAACTGGCCTTTGAAGATTCGAAAGCCACGTCCTCAGAGAAGGTGTGTGAATGTGGATTTGTGCCATAACTAATTCAGACTACTATATTAGATGTGTGTGTGTGAAGTACTATATATCTCTAGCAAATTTAGGGCTCTTATTTTATTACTGTGTATTAGCTTTACTTTCTTGTCTGGGCAAAAAAAAGCACTTACCTCTGGGGCTTTGATAATAGCAAACACTTATATCATGTATGCGATGGACCAGTTACTGTTTTAATTCTCACTAGTATTCTATGAGATTCGTGCTATTATTACTCCTATCTTACATATGAGGAGGCTGAGGCACGGGGAGTTTAAGTAACTTGCCCAATATTAGAAAGCAGGAGGAAAGCTCAGATTTGAACCCAGCACTCTGGGTGTGGAGTCCATGCTCTAGGCCACCATGCTACACTGTCACTCAGTGACTGCCAAGTGTAGAGCCTGGAGGAAGAAGCATTAGAGGAAGGGAACCAACACTCACTGTGGAAACAAAGAGGGGAAAAAAATAATAGAAAGACTGATTTGAGGTTTTATAGGTTTCAAAATTTAATTCAGATTCAGGTGTGGTAGGGGGAAAAAAATCAATTCTCTCTTAACCCTCTAATATATTTTCTCTCTAATGCTTAAGGAATTCAAGCAAATTGATTAACTTTGAATAGCAATCATAGAAAATTTTGTTTTGGAGGTGTGAAACCAAAGATAGATAAATAAGACCAGTTACCCTACTTACACTTACATTAATATTATATTTTTATCCCCCCAGTCCCTCTTCCCCTGAAAACAGATTGGGCCCAGTTGTATCTTCTTTGGATATATTCGACCAAATTTCACTGTTATTAACTATGCTGATTCAAAGGGAATATGGGCTTAGGGGCTAATTCTCAAATTGCTATCCCCTAGCTAAGAAGCATAATTAGACAATGAGGAGGGTACATAACAGTGATATTCTCAATATTCACCTTGTACCTTACAAAAGAAAATTATTGATAATCCTCAGTTCAGATCTATAGTTAACTGTAATTATTTCTGCTAAGTAGACAAACTTTTAAAAAATGTATTATGTTATAGGTTGGTTCAACCAACTACAGGTTAGTAAAAATCAATTGCAAATATCTAGTGAACGTGAGGATGTAGAAGCCCCATACCAAGTGCTTTCACTCCTAGACCGATAGAGAAAAATTTTTCCGTAAGTACACAAAGAGGCATGTATGGTAATGTTCACTTAAGCAGTGTTCGTAATTGCAAAAAAAGTAAACAGTCTACATTTCCATCAATAGGAGGATGAATAAATCACGATATAGTCAGTTCAACGGAATACTATACAACAGTTACAATGAATGAACTAGAACCACAAATATCAACATGGGCACATCTAAAAACAATGCAGAAAGAATAAAGAGCAGAGGCTACAACGAGACACCATTTACAGAACATTTTAAAACATGCAAAAATAAGATATTGTTTATGTATATATACACATATGTGTAGTATAAGTATAAAAACATGCATAAAAATCATGAACACCAAATTCAAGAATAGTTACCTCTCAGGAGGGAGGGAAGGAGAGAAGGAGGGCAGGAGAGATGGGGGGAGAGAGAGAAATGGGAACTGGGAGAAGTGACAAGAGGGCTTCAATAGCATTTGCAATATTAATTTCTTTCAAGAATATTTAGCAAATATTATAAAATGATAAGAATAGACTAAGCCAGATAGGTAAGCTTTATTATTTTATTATGTTATATTATTGAAACATTCAGATGCCAGCTCCATGATATCAGGGACTTTGTGTCGTTGAGTGCTGCATGGTTCGAACCTAGAACAGTGCCTGGCACATAGTAGGTCCTATATAAATTGTCAATTGAGTGAATGAATGAATGATTCACTCTATAATTCTGTGTATTTGAAAACAATATTTTAAAATAAAAAAAATAATGCTCTAGGAATGAAAAAAAGGCTCTGAAAAAACTGTGCTTTCTCACAGCACAACCACTTGTATAACCTATAAAAGGAAGTGGTAGAGGAAGAAGGAAGTCTTTTGGAAAATCCAGTGCTTAAAGAAGCTTACAAAACAAAAATATAGGTTTAAAGACCTGAGGGAAGGGGAACTGGGATGGTTCACACTTGGAACAACTCATCCAAAAGCTATGGAATGAAGCTCTCTGGACTTGTGTGAAAGAAAACAAAGGGCTGGTCAGAATCAACAGCTCAGTCAGCTTGAACTACATTTTTTCCAGCCAGACCTGAGTATATTTGCTATCAGTGCCCAAGGAAATGAAAGAAATCCAAATAGCTCGTCAGTTATGCCCTCCAGCCCAAACGTCTTCCAGACCCATGAGCAGGCAAGGTCTTCTCCAGCCCCACCACACAGCATAGTAAAGCACAGCATTGTGTATCCTTGTTGCAGGTACTCCAACATCCTGAGGCAGTCCTCCAATACAGAAAAGGCAGGAAGAAATAAATATGGAGAAAAGCCATTTTCTTGCCCTTTCCATTTAACCCATCAGAAAATGGCAAATCACAACAGCATGCACTTGGATCAAGCATGCAGGAAGACCCAGACAAACAAGTTGAAAAGTACCTCGGAAGTCACCTTGCAAGACAGTAACTTAGAGGTGTACTGGCAGGGAGGGAAAAGATCAGGGTTAGTACATGGCAGAGACACACAGAACACCCCCAGCTGGAAACTGGCACCATGCCAGGGGTAGATGGGGGGGCGGTAACATCAGGAGATCATTACACACCCACACCAGCACTTGCTTCATCTGATATTAGTTTATTTAACAGCCTGTATCTTATCGAGCAACTAGATACCCTATTATCCATTAATAAAAACATCAGATAAGCCATACTTTGTTAATTCAAAATTTGTTGCTTCCATTTTCTGTGCTTTGAATTAACAAGATCCCATCCCCACCCCTCGTATGCAACCAGCCACTCACCAGCAAGGCCCTTGATGGCAAGTGTGGATTTGCTAGAATCTAAATCTACAGCCAAACAGCCTTTTCTCTTCCTGTAGGTTTCTCTGTACCCCAAAACAGTCCTGTAGCCTGCTGTCCGATTAAAACAAGACCCTAACCACAGACAGGAGTTGGTTCAAATGCAGGGTTTGTGGAGGTGGATTCTCCGAGGTTGGCTGACCTAAGGGGCCGCTGCACGAAGACCCGCAGCCTCATACATCACAACCTTGGGGGCCTGGATAAGTTACCAAGATTAGAATGCTCTTTTGATGAGAAGAGCCTGAAGGAGACTAAACGTCTTCTGCAAAAATAAGCCTGGGGGCAGAAAATGGCCCAACCAAGGGAAATGAGACAGAAGGACAAACTTTGGGCAGCCCCCTCCAGAATTTTGGTAATGACCTTGCATTTATATTGCCTAAGACACTTGAGAAATTTATTGGGAACTCACAGACTGGTTAGGTTGGATGACATGTCTGTGATCACTGACCGCTTTTTAGGTATACAATTTAAAATTTATAGTTCCCCAATGATGGCTGGGAGCTGATGGGTTTGGAGCTTTCCTCTTCTTTGCACCTTGCCTAGGGTATGAGTGAGAACCCCAGACAGAGCTGGGGCATCTCTGGGCATGGCGGACTGTGGCCAAGCTCCTCCTAAATTTCATGGGCTGTGGAGGGGGAGGGCACTAGAAGCAGGTGGGCTTCCTTTAGCCACTCAGTGAGAGGGCAGCCATAACTCCCAATGGCTGCCCTGGTCTGGAGGGAAACATGTGCCAAGAAGTCTTAGAGAAGCATAACTGCCTGCCTCCAGCTTTGACTTGGCCCAGGAGCACCATGAGACCTTCTCTTATGCTAACACAGGCAGGAGTGGCTGAAAGACCTCTCAGAAATTAGGTCTTGGGGCAAAAGACAGAGAAAAAGAGCATCCAGGAGAAAAACCCATTAGGAATGTGAATGGGGGCTGAATGCCTCGGAGGCTATGATTTGGACTCAGGCTAGCATCCCTTCAATTGAGAAACTGAAAGCAAATCCACAAACATGTTGAAGAGCATCACGGATCCAATGATCCAATGTCTTCTGAGATTCAGGTCAGGTTGGGGGACACTTGGCCAGAAAAATACTGTTTGCCTAAATACCCTTCCTTTGCAAAGCAGGAAGAAGTCCTTTAGCAAACTACGATTCATCAGTCCATCATGAGTTGCATGACTGATCAAGATGGCATCAGACTCAAATAAGGAAACATTTCCACATAAGATAACATTTCCAAATAAGAAAACCTGTGATAAGAGCAGGATTGTGGGATATGGGTGTGCAGTGTGTGTACTGCACAAAAGCACCAGGCAAGGGGATGCATCGCTCCACTCACCCAACTGTGTGCTCTGGTGCAGGGCCACATCCTCACAGAGGAAAACAGGTGCCACATGCCAAACTGTGTACCTGGGGCTGGGTCCACCCATATGGGGTGCCTTTTTCTAATCTGCTCAAAGGACCTGTAGAAGCTAGTGAATAGTCCTGGGTAAGAGGAGGGGTGGGGATAGCAACCCTCCTTACCTAGAAATTAGCTGGGGCGTCTGTTAGTAAGTAGGGGCCGACCACCCCACACTCAAAATAGCCTAGGTGGGCCAAGACTGTGGCTACTGAAGGATGCTCCTTGCACGAGTTCTGAGCTGTTGACACGTATGGCCATTTGGGGACAACTTTTTGAGAAAAGGGGTTTTTCCCGTTCCTTGTCATTGACCTTTTTCACCAACTACAAAATAACAAGAGTATCCCAGATAACTTAATATTGCTGATACAATGACTCCTGGATAGTTCTGAGAGAGGGCTCATGATTTAATTTTCCATTCTCTGCCATTCTCGGAGCCCTCAGATAACCTCCTTGTTTCCAGCAGAAGAGAGTGACAGCTCAGGAGCACAAGAAAGGCCATCCAAAGGTACACAGTGTTTCCCACACCACTCCCTGGCAAGGACTCCGTGAGCCAAAGGTCCTCCCTGTTTGCCCTGCCTATGGATTGTATTAAGTGGGGAAAATACAAAACAGCTGGCTTTGAGCTGGTGGCCAGGACTCGAGAGACCACTGATAGTCTGACAGCAGGGTAGGTGGAGGCACTTAACTAGCTTGATGGCAAGAAACAGTTTTTCTCAGTTATGTTCGCAAAACTTAACTCAGCAAAATTTCAGGCATAGCTTCATTTGGCTTCTCCATCCTCCTCTTCCTTCTGTCCTTCACTCTCATCAATATCATTGCGTCTAATGTATCACTGTAGATACATTCCAATTATCACCTTCTTTCGTTTTTAAGTCTGCCTTCTCCTTAGGAAGCACAACCAATAAGAGTCCTCTTCATTCAATCCATAAAGAAGTTGGTTCTTTGTATTAGCAAACACATGGGTGAGGGTCTGATCATGTGTGAGATACTCTGGTTCTTAGGTATGGTTTGCAATCTCCAAAAGGCCATGAATGCTGCCAAGTGGCTTATAGGAAGGAATATTGGGGGAGGGGGATTGAGATGGGGGTGGCATGTGTGACACTGGGCCCTGTGTTGGCCATATTAGGCTCTTAGACGGGAGAGAAACTAAGGGGCCACATTTTACCCTGAGAATAGTGTATGCAAATGGAACTAGGGGAACAGAAGTTTCTAGGAGCAAGGAAGATGGTTTGTTATACACTCAACCATCAAGCCATCCATCAACCCCCTATCACTATTCTTCTGGTACAAGACACAATTAAAGAAAAATGGAGGAGGAACCCCACAGTAGTAGGAAAAAAATGAAAGCTTGTCCATTCCTGTAGTTAAACTTCAACATATTCTTCAAGTGATTGACACAGATAACAACAGAAGAGACCCATGAATCTGAACAGGTGGCTCTGAAATTAAGTCTGGTTTCTGAACATATATTTGCTTTAGGATCAATCTGAGTACGTTTTCTGGGATTTGGATTATAGAATATTGGATAGATTTTGTTGTGTTCCTAAGAATTTTCAACAACAAACTTGGTTGCCTTGTGATATCAGTGACAGGGCAAGACGCTGTTATCCCGAAAACACTTGAATCCAAGATCTGGGGATATTAACAGTCGAATTAGTTACTTTCCTTCCTTATCTGAAATTCTTATTTACTGAAGAAAAATGGAGACAGGAAGGAGGCTGTGACTTCACTGGCATAAATGAAAGGCAATCAGGAAATTAAAAAGCTGATTCCAATAGCTTCATTAATGCAAACCTGGTTGGCATTTGTTGGGTGGCTGTCTGAGGAGGCTGCCAGCTCTCTGGCTGTATGAAATGAGCGACAGTTGTTTCTTCCCCATGTGTAGTACTTTTTTCTAACATCTGCACTCCCAGACAAAAGGCACACACAAGAGATACATAGACAGTGCTTAGAAAACACTTGGGTGGATCGCATGCAAAGTGGTTCCCTTTGTTCTTGCCCATCCACACCAAAATGAGAGGGGTCCACTTGTCTAACTTCCACCAGAACTGCTACTAGGGAGAAAAGAAACACGAAGCTTCTAGCACTAAACTTCAAAATGGCTATAGGTTCCGCAAAACACCTAGTGGTGAACTCCACAGTTTTACGGGGACTGCAAAGAAGGGCTAGCAAAAGTGACTTAAAACCAAACCAAACAAACCAAAACACCGTTGCTGTCGAGTCAATTCCAGATTCACAGTGACCCTATAGGACAGAGTAGAACTGTCCCATAGGGTTTCCAAGGCTGTAATCTTTAAGGAAGCAGATAGCCACATCTTTCTCCCGTAGAGCAGCTAGTGGGTTTGAACTGATGACCTTCCAGTTAACAGCTTAACCACTGTGCCACTGGGGCTCTTTATAAAGTGACTTAGAGAACAGGAAAAGTACAACTGGCTCAGTGAAGGAGTGGCTGGCACCCAGCATTGAAGCCCCACAATAGAAATGTCTGCAGCAGCCTCCCAGGGCCAGTCCCCATCCCACTGTTGCAGTGCAGGAGGGTCCATGCCGAGGTATAGCCCGGAAACACTCCAGCCTTTCGGGTGGAAACACATGGGAAAGCCTTTCTTTAATACCACATACTTTGAAAGGACCTTTCTGTGTCTGGCCTCAACTCCAGAAATCCTTTAACTTAGCCAATCAGGATATGAAATGCAGTAAGTGAGAATGGAATTCTCACGGTGGGCCCTGCAGCATTCAAGCTTAAGTTGATCAGATAATTTATCATCCAAACTGGGACACTTCAGAGTGAAAGGAGATGCTAGTAATAATTACAGTAGGACAACAGGCATAAACCAGGACTCTCCCAGGTCAACTGGGTAGTATCCTCAACCAACTCAAGCTATTTGTGCCCTAAGTATAATTGGGAGGAGGGGGCGATTACTAAAGGGTATACTCTGTACATGATCAACATTTTTGGGAAATGGGGTAAAAACCTAAACCCCAAGACCCTAAGAGACCGATGCCAGCAGACTCCTAGGAGGTTGGCACAAAACACCGAGGCTGACCTGCAGGCTCCTGACTATGGAGGCGGTATGGAATAACAGCTCAGAAGATTCTTGCTGAAGAAAGAAAACACAGAGCAGATGGTTGGTTTCCTTTACAAACATCTTGTGCAAAGTTCTTGGGGCTGGGGATAGCAGGGTAGCCATGTGGTTTTTAACTGTCATTTTAAATGGCTCTTTCCTACCAAACCTTACACATAGGCTTGGTTACACCCCCCACACACTTGTTTTTTTGTAACATTTATACGGATTGTCAACAGAGCAGACCTTGAAAGAAGAGCATCTTCACAGTTTTCCTAGAGAAATAAAATCTCTACAGAGCAGGCTGAGACAGTAGAACCCAGTTCCCTGTTCCCTGGTGAGGATTTGCTCATGTCCTTCTTCCCCATGTTGCCTTTGCACATTGTCTTTCTACATACCAAACAGTTCATGCATTAGTCTTGCCAATAGGCTGATTCTACCCTTGGCAGCCAAAGGGTCTGCTCCGTACATGATCAACATTTTCGGGAAATGAGGCAAAAACCCAAATCCCAATCCAGGCATGTTAAACCACACATACGAAAAATGGTTTTGGAACCATGATGCTGGCCAGACAACCTCTTACAGATCCGTCCTGAACTGGTATACCATACACCAGGCTGACGTCTGCCCTTGGAGAAGTGAAAGAGGAAAGGAAAAACTTACACTACTATCATCCATTCTCTCGCGCCTTTTAGATTTATGTGTCTCATAGTCTTCCATGAGGGTCTGCATCAGATTCTTGGGCCGTTGGGATCCGGCAGCCTCTTCGGGGGCTAAGTCAGGCTGCAAGCTGGGGCCTTCGGTTGTGGGGGATGGAGGAGGTTTGACTTTCTCTATTTTCCCTGAAACAACACGAAGAGAACACCCTTTCTAAGCTTGTCTGCTCATGACTGCTTTCAGAAAGAAAAGAAACTGGCAAAAGCAACCTCTGACATAGAGTGGTACCAGATTGACGGTTAAGTACAGATTATTTTCACACAAGGATCAAAGCACTTAAGGATAACGTCATAAACTCATCCAACAAAGACCTCAAGGAAATCAGTTCTAAAAAGTGAATTAGGTCAACGAGGCCTGTCAGGTACTTTGCAAGTATATGTCAGATAGACAAAGCAGACACTGGGAACAGTTGTTTTGAGACATGTATTCTGTCACAGATCACAGGAATAGACTATCAGAGGTGGCGGCAACTTTGAGCCTTAGAGACCCACTTCTTACAGGTCAGGAAACCTGAGGCTCTGCAAAGGCAAGGCTGTGTTGAAGTCACTGGGAGCCAGCGATGGTATCCAGGTCTCCTGGTTTTATCACCAGGTTCTTTCCTCTATATCAGAGGTAACCAATTGTCAGCTGACCTGCCCAGCTTTTTGCATGGACAGCACAGTCTTGTAAAACCTTGAAGTGAGAACTAGGCTTGTTCTCCCCAGGTCACCCTAGTCTTACATTAATTAACCTTACCTGCCAGGGTCCTGAAAGCATTTGGCTTTGAGACACCCAGACCCTAAGGAATGAGCGCCAACAAAGGCAGCTTTGGTGTTGTAGAAAAGGTGTGCACTGGACTTGGAGATGGTGAGAAGTTAGTTCTTGAAATGCCCTCCAAGAATTCTCAGCATGAGGAGAGTAGGCTAATAGTTAATTAAGCAGTGGTATAGTATAGTGACTCTGGTGGGGACGATAGTGGTTCAGTAGTAGAATTCTTGCCTTCCATGCAGAAGACCCAGGTTCAATTCCCGACCAATTCACCACATGTGCAGCCACCACTCATCTGTCAGTGGAGGCTTGCATGTTGCTATGATGCTGAACAGTTTCAGCAGAGCTTCCAGACTAAGACAGCCTAGAAAGAAAGACCTGGTGATCTACTTCCAAAAAAAATCAGTCAATGGAAACCCTACGGATCACGACTGCAACTGATCACAGGGAAGGCACAGGACCGGGCAGGGTTTCATTCTGTTGTGCACGTGGTTGCCATGAGTCGAAGGCCAGTGGGCTCTAGGCACCAAGAAACTTTCACTATGACCATCTGCATTCCTCCCTCTTGGGGAACACCTGGTCCCAGCTTCTAGGTCATGAAGGGGTGGGCTTTATTGCAACAGAGCCTCAAAAGTAACTTTAAGTATCTCTTCAGGTGCAAAAATCTTAACTTTTCTAACTATGTTCTTTGTAGGTGACACAACTATGGTCTGTAAACAAGGAATGTGGAGAAAACACACAAAATGCACGGGGCCATTCAAGTCTAAATGTTTGCAACCACCAAGAGAGGTTAAAAAGCCATTTGACCACTGCCAAACTTCTGACTTGGCCACTCCCTGGTGTAGGTGGAATTCCAAGTAGAGCATGGGTCAGTGTTTCTGTGTGGGTTTGCTGTAAGCCTTTTACAGGGCACAGGCTCCTTCTGATGCGAGCTGGAAAGGTCTAGGTGTCAGGAAACCCAGGTTTTAATTCCCACTCTTCCTCTAACTAGCTGTGCAGTTGACTACACACAATCACTTAAGGTTCCCCCTTTAATGTTGCACAGACCACTTAAGTTCTCTAAGCTTCAACTTCTCTAGCCATAAAGTGATCATTTTGGAAGAGGATGTCTTTGAGGTCCCTTGTAACTCAAACATTTTCCTATTCTTATCAAATGTATTTGATGAGATCAACCCTTCTTAATAATAAAAAAAAAAGCATATGTCTATCAAATTGGGGGATCATATGGGAAGTGATTTTGAACATACAGAAAAGGGCACTTCATCTGCACAACCACAATTATATTAATAATTTAGTAAAACTCACTGCTTTGACCCGAATTACCCAGAAAATTAAAAAAAAAGTCTTTTGATTTTAACAGTAAGATAAATATTTCAAAATCCCTAAATTCACCAGAAATGGTTTCTATTTTTTATTATAGATTAGAGAATGCTATAATAACCCTTATATATCCATCACCCAAAATTAAACATTTATCAAGAGTTTTCCACACTTGCTTCATCTAACCTGCCTGCCTGCCTGCCAGCCCGATTATTTTAATACAATCCCAGAGTTCAGGTCATTTCACCCCTACATACTTAGTATGTGTCTCTAAAAATTCCTGCTGCCTTTTTAAATGAAGACTTGAGAAACAGTGTAGCGTAGTGGTGAGCATGCAAGTTCTGGAGCCTCCCTGCTTGGGTTTCAATCCACTACTTTGCAGCCAAATAACTTGGGGCAAGTAGCTTACTGTTTTTGTATCTCAAGTTCCTCATCTGTAAAATGGGTATGATAACAGTGGTACCCACCTCATACAGTTGTTATAAGGACCAAGTTAATATTTATAAAGTTAATAATGAGAAAAGTAATATCCAATGAATCGAGCTTTTATTTATAATCTCAAAGAATAATTTGACCATAAGTGAGAATTAACAATTTCATGGGTATTTCGCATAAAATTTTACAATTCTTCTAGTATTAGAAATAGACACTAAATTCCCAGTTATGTTAGCTAGTAACATTCTAGAACCCAAACTCAGCGTTCATTATGGCTAAATTACTTGACGGGATGTATACGGAAAAGAGAAGTGGTCAGTCTAAACACTGAAGTATTTCCTGCTTATTCCTTATTATTCCACATGGAGCAAGTTTTACTAGTTACAGCCACTAGAGGTCTCATAAGCAACAGGAAACAAAGGTTGACTTAGCAGGTCTGGAGCAGCTGCTTCCAAAGAGAAGGGGCCTGAGAACAGCCTCTCTGAGAGAACCAGAAGTTCTAGGTAACAAGGCCCACATCAGAGCCTCAGGAGGTGCTGTTATAGGTCCCCGAAAGAAAGGAGACACTGCACCCCATCCTTGGACTTCCGGCCATCAGTCTGGTCAAGTATCAGGGAAAGTCAGCTTGGCTGGCTTCTCTGCTGGGCCCTGTAATTTCTAACCATCCTTGCCCCAGTATGGTTCAAACCACGCACCAGAATTTTGTATGCCATCTTAGGAAAATTACACTGATGGCCAAAAAATGGGAGAGGGACCTGTATCACACTTGGCTTCTTTCTCAGAGGTTCAGAGTTGGCAGCCAAGTCTGTTAGCTATCTCCCCACCCCAAGTCTGCGGGGGGAAAGAAAAAGTCTAATGCTTTTCCCTCAATAATGCACACTGCAGAGGCCACCACTGTTTGGTTTCCAGAGATCATTACATGTATGTGATGCAAAAGGCCTATGCCACAGGCCTGGGTAGTATGCCACATCCTTCTCTTGGGACAAACTTTTTGCTATATTAGAGTAATGGTAAGTACTAGGTTAAACCCTTGGAGTTCCTTGTCCTGGACCCGTTAAAGCGTCCAAACAGTGATGGTTATCTTTGGTGCTCACTTCCCATTGCTCTGGCATGCACTTCACTCAGAAGCTAGGATACCCCTAGGGTTCCACACCTCTTGCCCCATTAAAACTTGCCCTCGTGTTTGTTTATTCACCTGATCAGCGGATAATCCAATAGCTGACATTAGCTGAAAGTAGCCCCCAGTGAAAATCATTTTCAATGACTAACAGCCTGCAGTCCAGTTTCTTGCCTCAACACTCTACAGAACAGTTAGCTCTCTGGAAGGACCCCAGTCCCTGTTCCTGGGAAACAACATGAGCAGAAAACACCATCCAGACTCAGGACAGACCTGTGCTGATCTTGGCTGAAGGCTAGTACTTGGCATTAATAAAGCAGGGGGCAGGTGCAACATGAGCTTTAAAACTGATAGAAGGAATCAACAGAACAAAGTTACGCTGGAATCCTGAAATCAGTGTAGGAAACATTTTCAAGTCTGTTTCATAAACATGATTTTGTTCAAACTATTTCATCTAGAGCATATTTCAGACTTAAGCTTTTGGAGGTGTTTGAAGGTAAGTAGCTCTGCTTGGCTGGGATGATTCTAAAGCTCTGTTTCCCAATACCGTCCTACAGACAGCTTCGTAAAATGGTAATTGATAGTGCAAACAAAAAGTCATTGGTCAAATAAGCTTAGGAAACACTGGGTTAACGACAGTTTTAAAAAAAGAAGGAAAATAGATTTCTTTCCTAGAGGACTTCACTAAACTCTTAGTGCTCTTATGATTGTGAATCTTTACCGCAGGAACAGGCATGCAGCATTTCCCAAATTTGTTTAACCAGAGGACCCTACTTAATGGAATTCCCTATTAATATCTTTTTTTGGAACATTATTGTGTTTTAGGCAAAAGTTTACACAACAAAGTAGTTTCCCATTCAACAATTCATACACAAAATATTCCAGGACATCAGTTGCTATCCCCGCAGTGTGCCAGCACCCTCCGCATTTCCACCCTGCATTCCCGGTTTACATCCCTCCAGTTCCCCTACCCCCTCCTTGCCTTCTCATATTTGCTTTTGGGCAAATGTTGCCCATTTGGTCTCCTATAGTTGACTGTTCTAAGGAGCACATTTCCCACGGGTGTTATTGTTTCTGTTAGGCCAGTCTATTATTTGGCTGAAAGGTGACCTCTGGGAGTGGCTTCAGTTCCAGGTTAAAAGAGTGTCTTAGGGTGATACTCTCAGGGGTTCCTCCAGACTCTCTCAGTCTAGTAAGTCTGATCTTTTTTATGAATTTGGGTTTTGTTCTACATTTTTTTCCCATTCTAACCAGGACCTTCCACTGTGTCCCTGGTCAGAGCAGTTGGTAGGTATAGCCAGACACCATCTAGTTCTTCTGGTCTCTGGCTAGAGGAGGCTGAGGTTTGTGCTGGCCATTAGTCCTGTGGATTAATTGCTTCTTTGTGTCTTTGGTTTCCTTCACTCTCCTTTGCTCCAGATGGGAAGAGACCCATAGTTGTATCTTAGATGGTTGCTTGCAAGCTTTTAAGACCTCAAATGCTACTCACCAAACTAGGATGTAGAACATTATCTTTGTGAACTATGTTATGCCAGTTGACCTACATGTCCCCTGAGACTATGGTCCTTAGCCTTCAAGCCCAGTAACTCAGTCCCACAAGGTGTGTGGATATGTCTAAGAAGTTTTATAACTGTGCTCCCTATGTGCTCTATTATATATATGAATATATATGTAGCACATACAAATATGTATATACAAATGCCCACAACTATACCTATGTATGCACACACATGTACTCCCATATGCCCTCCCATACCTACACAGCAAACCTATCTACCTATTTCCTATGAATATATTGAGGAATACAGTATGGGAAACTTTCTCTAGTGTAGACTGGGTAATCAGCCCCCAAATAACTTTTTGGTACAAGTTCAGCTCATAGTCAGGTATGGTCAAAGCTTATATATGAGAACTTTCACCATTGTATTTTTTTTGTAATTATACATGGGTAGAAACAACTGACATGTCTGACTGCAGGAGAATGGTTAAATTAGTTATGGCTCATTCGGATGATGGAATTTTATTTAGCTATTACTAATCATGTTTTAGACTCTAAAATTTAAAGGAATAGTTAATGTTATGAGTGAATATCAAAATACATTGAGAAAAAACAGGTTACTAAAGCAGGTAGGCTCTAGAGTCAGACTGTCTGGGGTCAAATCCCAATCCACCACTTGTTAGCTGTGGGAGGGACAGCAAAGTGTACGGCACATAGTAAAAATCAGTATAAAATGAACAGCATTGTGGCAGGCAGAATAATGGTCCCACTGAAATGTCCAAGTCTAATCTCTGAAACTTGTGAAGGTTACCTCACATGTCAAAACGGACTTGCAGATATAATTAAAATGGGGAGATTATTCTGGATTATCTGGATATTGAGCCCTCGATGGGCCCAATATAATTACATGGGTCCTTATAAGAGGGAGGCAGATGTGTCAGAGAGACTGGAAGACGCCTCACTGCTGGCTTTGAAGATGGAAGAAGGGATCATGAACCAAGGAGTGTGGGTGGTCTCTAGAACCTGGAAAAGGGAAAGAAATGGACTCTCCCCTAGAGCCTCCCAAAGAAGCTCAACTGTGCTGATACCTTGATTTTTAGCCCAGTAAGACAGATTTTGGACTTCTAATCTCCAGAACTGTAGGATAATCAATTTGTGTTGTTTTAAGCCACTAAGTTTGTGATAATTTGTTACAGCAGTGATGGAAACTAATACCAAGTTTAAACCCAATATGATCTTCCACGCACAAACTAGAAAGGTAGTAGTTATACTTGGGGAATGGGATTATCGGTAGCTTTTATTTATATCTTTATTCCTTATTTTCCATTTTTTTCTATGATAAGCACGAATTAATTTCAAAATACAAAACAAACCAAAAAAAAAAAAAGTTTTGTTTTATATACTATTAGCCCATGCTGAGAAAAGTAGATAAACCTAATTGCTTTAACATTCATGGACTAAGCAGATCCACAATCCGTTCCATCTTACCAGGCAGCACACCCCCGGGGGGCTGACAGCTGAAACACCTCCAGGGTCTCAGAAAATCACTGTTCATCTCTGCAACATTGGTGCTCAGGAGTGGAAGGGGGTAGCATTGTGGAGTAGACTGAGGAGCAGAGAGGGCAGCAGAATATCTCTTCAAAATTAGTAAATGCTCTCCCATCATGAATGGAAAAGAAAACTAGGAAACATGAGTTTGTGTTTCTACTTTATTATAAATAATTATACCACTTTCTCCTCCAGAGATAGAAAGTCATCCCTTGGCTGCGCTTTCAGAATTTCCAAGCAAGACGATTTCCCTTGAGTATCTGTGACAGGCTGTGCTGACAGAGGGCACACAGAAGAATCTGCAGTTCCTCCCACCAAAGGGCACGTGAGCAAGGGCTGCATGTACTCAGAACACAGCTGTTGCTCTCCCCAAGAGCCCAAAGCTTCCTTCCGTAGAAATAGGCCTGGCTTCTAACAAGCCAAGAATGCCGATCCCAAAAGTTTAGAAAATTACTTTGGTCAAACATTATGATTGTGGTGATCATTATACTCCATATAAATGGAGTCTGAGATCTGAAATCAAAGATTCTTTGTTTTCACATCTCTCAAAGAAAAAGCCATCACCCACTCTTATTTAAAAACCAAACCAAACTGAACAAAAACACCCACCAGATTACATGCCTTGGCCCAGGCCTTCTTCAATGACCTCCTTTCTTCACATAGCATTGGGGTGAGGCTGCAAACATCTAAAGCGACTCACAAGCCACCAGAAAGAAATGAGCTCAGACTTCCATTTTCAATTTCATTTCCTCTCAGTAAAACAGAACATCCTGCTTGTCAGAAGCAGAGGGCATGAGCCTGTATGGTTCCAGCTGTGATCCACACACCAAGAGCTGGTCCCTTCTCTTTCATCTCCTCCTTTGAAGGCCCCAGGGGTGGGAGAATGCAACGATATAAATCTCAGATTATAAACCTAGCTCAGAAATGAGAAATACCCCTGCCTGCTGAAATGAGTCTGACAAACTTTCAAATATTAATGCTTAAAGGTAAGCCCAGGGTGTTGGATGAGTTGCTGATATTGGGTCTATTCCTATGGCTGCAAGTGGAAGATGATGAAAACTCTAGCAGGAAAGAGCTTTGCTTCTCCAGAGGGAGCACATTTTAAGGCCAAAAAAAAAGAAAAAAAGGCTAACCAAGAATGAAAGTCATGGTGAATAACAATTCCTCCACCAAGATCTTTTCGTTAGACACATTTCTACCAAGCATGGTAGGTTTAGTCTGAAGATTACCCCCACAAAGAAAACATTTTTATGTTCATATTTAAAATTTTATTATCATCCAAGAAATTTACTGATGGACTTTGTCACTCTGTGGTTTTTGAAATCACAGCTAAGGACTGATAACTCATTCCTGAATGCAGGATTTGTAAAATAAACTTTAATTCTAAAGAAGGGACTATGAAAAAATAGGAAACAATTTATAATGTATGTTCTGTCATTTGCTTCAGGGTTACAGCAGCTACAATTGTTGTTGTTGTTAGGTGCCGTCAAGTCTGTTCCGACTGATAGTGACCCTATAGGACAGAGTAGAACTGCCCCATAGGGTTTCCAAGGAGTGGCTGGTGGATTCAAACTACTGACCATTTAGTTAGCAGCCATAGCTCTTAACCACTGCACCACCAGGGCTCCAGCTACAATACAGCAACTCATAAGTAATTCTGGTAAGATTTTCTAGACCTTTTCTAAAAACATAACAGTAACTGCAATAACAACATCAGTAGTAATAGCAATAAGTCTTATTGGGAGAATTTTATGTTCCAGGCACTGTCCTAACTTATTTATGAGGTTGGTACTATTTTTTTAATATTTTATTTTTTGTTGTTGAGTACACTAATTCAACAGCTTCTACATGTATAATTCAGTAACATTGTTTATATTCTTCAAGTTGTGCAACCATTCTCTCTGCTTTTCTGAGCTGTTCCCCCCCACAACATAAACCCACTGCCCCCTAAGTTTCCTATCTAATCCTTCAAGTTGATGTTATCAATTTGATCTCATATGGATAGATTTTAAAAGAGTACAATGCTCCAAGTAGACATTCTTTACTAGTTAAGCTAAACTACTGTTTAGTTTTCAGAAGTCTTCAGGGGATATTTTTGGTTTAAGGTTTCAAGATTATCTCAGGGCAATAGTTTCGGGGGTTCATCCAGGCTCTGTGGCTCCAGAAAGTCTGGATTCCATGAAAATTCATAATTCTGTTCTGTATTTTCCTCCTTTTGAGCAGGATTCTTCTATAGACTCTTTGATCAAAATATTCAGTAATGGTAGCCAGGCAGAGGTTGGTACTATTTTATTCCCATTTTAAGGGCGAGAAAACTGAGGTTTATAGAAGTGAGGTAACTTTGGTAACACAGCTGATAAGCAGTGGAGTCAGGATTTGAACTTTAGATATGAATCCAGAGAAGTGACTGCCATGTTTAGAAACACAATTTTCCTTGACCAATGCTTTTACATTAAGATATGTATTTGTATTTGGGAAATGGGGAATAAAAGAAAGAGAGACTGGGAATACCTGTGATTTGTCAGATGCAGACAGTTTTGGGAAACCTTTGAATTTTACCTTAAAGGTCATGAAAAATAAAATATCATTATATGAAATACCAATGTATTCTTTGGTGCTCTGATACCCTGTCCTGCCTCTGCCCTCCTTTCTTCACCCGTAAGTAGCAGCTTATTCACAAAGATCAAATGGATCTGAAATGCCAGTCTCCTTAGGCAACAAGAAACCATGGCTAGTAAGAGACAGTCATATCCTGCCCTAAACTTCAGCAGTCACAGGGACATCCTGCTCCTAGGCCTGGTTTTGATAATAGCACATTTTTCACAAAGTCTAGAGCAGGGATCCTGGCAAGAATTAGGCCCTTTGATTCATGTCCTCTTTGTTAGCCCAAGATTATGCATCTTTCATTGCATGTGGTTGAGCCTAATTCCTCTGGAGGCACTCCTCTAACTTAGAGGGTGGTGTAGTCGTGTAGGAGTAAAAGGGGTGCCAGAGCCAGTGAGGATACTACATGGTGCTCCCAGGAAGGAACGAGCACCCCTGGGAGCAAATTCCAATTCACCCTGGACATATCAGAAGACCCGGCATAATAAACAATGCGAGCAAAACCTGGTTACAGAGGGGAGTTAAACTGGTGGGAGATGATATATTTTTTCCAAAGTACTACTGCCCAAAAGCCGTGACCATAAGCTTGTCATTGATGAAAGACTGACATCTGTATCTTCTTAAGAGTGAGGCTGATAGGTTTAACCACTACAGTTCACCCTCATGTCCAAACAGAATTTTGAATTCTTTAATTTTGGGAGTCCTGATTTCATCGAATGCTTTCACTCCTTGCTAAACACTGTTTGACTACAATCTGGCCTTTTCTTACCAATTCCTTTCCAAATGGCATGCATTTTTTGTTAGCTGCCATCAAGTGGGCCTCCAACTCATGGTGATCCCGTGCACAATGGAACGAAATACTACCAGGTCCCGCGCCACCCCTATGATTGGTTGTAGATTAGACTGTTGTGATCTATAGGGTTGTCACTGGCTGATTTTCGGAATTAGATCGTCAGGCCTTTCTTCCTAGTCTGTCTTAGTCTGGAAGCTACGCTGAAACCTGTTCAGCAGCACAGCAACATGCAAACCTCTACTGATAGACAGGTGGTGGCTGCATGTGAGGTGCATTGGCCAGCATTCAAACCCAGGACTCCTACATGGAAGGCAAGAATTCTACCACTGAATTGCCACTGCCCACTAAAATGAAATGCATTTTAAAAATGAACATTATTTGCTGGGTTTGGATAAATAAAATACAGGAAGTTCTGGTGCACAGCAGAAAGACTGGTCTTAAAAAGCCAAAGAGAGAAGGCCTGGTGCTCAGTGACCACTGGGCAACTAATTTAACCAACTTTGACCCCACTACATCAAACATGCTCAGTTAATGGAGCGGACAATTATCCCTGCCTGTCCTCAAATAAGAAATCGATTTCTTACGTGAGTACCCCAGTTCTTTCAAAGATTTCAGGGAAATGAGCTTATTTCTGGAGGGTACATCTAAGCTTCTCCCTGGAAAATAAACTTCAGAAAGAACCCACAAGAGTAGCAAGGCTGGATGGCTGACAGACTATGTTACCCCCTCTCCCATCTGCTCAGCTCTTTGGGCTTGAGTGTCACATACTGAGCCACAAATTTTGCCTATTGTAACTTGGAATTAAGTTCCAAAAGCACATATGAATCATCCCAGATCACTAGGGTAGCACCATTTCATGGCCTCTGAGAGTCAAACTCATCCACCCAGGCCAATGCTAGCAGAGGATTCCAGAGCTACAATGGCTCCAGAAAGGAAGGGCAGGAAGAACTCCAGAGAATGCAGGGGCCAGGCCCAAGCCTGGGAGAGCGGTGAGAAGAATTAGCTCTATCACTGTAGGTTAGAGAGGGAGGCTATTACTACCCACCTCACAGACCTCAAGGGCAAGGGGTCAGCTTCAGCAGAGGGGGCAGGAGAGGACAGTGAAAAGAATATGGATTTTGAAGTCAGATGAGCCTGGGTTTGAAACCTGGCTCTGCCACTTCCTAGCTCAGTGACCTCAGGCAAGTTACTTCACCTCTCTGGGCCCCTGTATTGAGTTCTTTGAAAGGGGGATAATACTACAAGTCCACAACCCCTTATGCATAATTCTAAAATCCAAAAATGCCCTGAAAACCAAGTTTTTTCTGTAACTTATTTTGCAGCAAAACTTGGCCTGAACTGACATAAGACTCTTCTGAGCCTTTATTAATGGAACTAACTCTAAGTCTTATAACAAAAATTTTATTTGGTTACAGGATGCTCCCCCAGACCCCACTGGGTGTGTTAAATCATAGTATATGCACTTTTTTAAAACCAGAAAAATTCTGAATCCTCAAGGGTTAGGATAATTCATATTGTATCTTAGAGGGCTGTTGGGAGGATGAAATGAGAAAATGTGTGTGAAATAACTGGTATCGTACACAGTAAGGCCTTGGGGTAAATCATAGATTCCATAAATACACTTGTTGCCACCAGAGAATGTTCAGGAAATAGGGTAGTGAACAATAACCATCTGTAGGCTGCTCCACATTAAGCTTTGGCTACCTTCACAAAGAAGGCTGGACCCCTTATAAGCTGCAAAGTCAGTGCCTGCCTTGTAGGAAAGGGAGGCACTGTACACTCCTAAACAAGAGCTCTATCATGTCCTGGCCTGGGATGGAAACTTCCACCAGTTCCCAACACAGGGTCTTCTACTCTGGAGCAATTAGCGTCTCTCAATGAGGGTATTAAAGCCTCACCCACTCAGCCCTGCTTTATGAATACTGTGCTGACACAAATATTTTTGTCTAGGATTTTTCTTTGAGATGTTTGAAGATCATGTAGGCAGGGGGAAAGAAAGGCCCAGTAAACAATGTTTATAATACTACCATGATTACCTCATGTAGAACCTTGATCCAAGCTGATAACAGATGTTGAAACTTCCCTGTCAATTTTATTTTTATAAGATATGGGAACTATCACGTTTCCACATATTATAAAACATCAACAGACTCTACAAGTTATAGGATTCTAATTCTATATCTACACCTTCTCTCTAAGGTACCATCCCAATGGGCCAATTATCTAACTTGATAGATCAATTCAACATCTAGTACGAAATCTGAAACTATTTCAAAATAACAAAGAGCTAAACTAATTATCACTTAGCTAACTGGCTTTCTCTAGCATACCTTGAATTTGGAAGTAAAACCAGGATAACTATCAATAATAGACATAGGCACTAAAGTGACAACTGTCTGTTGACACTCCTGGTATGAAAAGACATTTGAAAAGGTCTTTAATTGTTAACTTCAATAAAATGTTTGGGCTCACCCCCGAGATACTCTTTCTCCTCAGAGGCGTTTTATAGCAGCATATGGGTTACCCTTTCAAATCAGGCTTGTGCACCCGCCGACATGGTTCCTTTATTTTCTACTTCTAAGCACTATCAGCAGAAGGTACACATATGTGTACGCTTGGGAGTATGGCCTCTCGCATAACACACAGGATGTTCCTCAAGATGGCGGCTTGCCTTCAGAAGTGCTTGTACACTGGAAGAGCATGATACATACCTGTGGAATGGACTCATTAAAGCAGGAAGACTCATAGATGAGTCTTCATCCAACTCACAGATGAGGGCAGGACAGCTTGGAGATCTATGGAGGTAATTTTCCCTCCGAAAACCCTCACTGGCTTCCCACTGACCCCAGGATAAGATCTAAATTCTAAAACTCTAAGCATGATTTATGTAGCTCTTTTTTGTCTAGCTCCAACCTTTCTTTTTTAAATCTCTTCCTTTAACCCACACTGGCCTTATTTAGGAGCCCTGGTGGCACAGTGGTTAAGAGCTATGGCTACTAACCAAAAGGTCGGCAATTCAAATCCACCAGTCGCTCCTTGGAAACCCTATGCGGCAGTTCTACTCTGTCCTATAGGGTCTCTATATGAGTCGGAATCAACTCAATGGCAATGTGTTTGGTTTGACCTTATTCAAATGCCTCCATTGTGCCAAGTTCTGTCTTCCTTTTGGGATTACATAGGTTACTTCTGGAAACCCTGGTGGCATAGTGGTTAAGTGCTACAGCTGCTAACCAAAAGGCCAGCAGTTTGAATCTACCAGGCGCTCTTTGGAACTCTATGGGGCAGTTCTACCCTGTCCTATAGGGTCGCTGTGAGTCAGAATCTGCTCAATGGCATCGGGGTCCAGGTAGGTTACTTCCGACTGGAGCAATCTCCCACTTCCCCCGCCCCCTTAAGCCCAGTTCCCACTCTTTCTTCAGTTTTCAGTTTATACTGTTGTTTCCCAAAAAAGAAAGACCCTCCTTATCATGCAAATGAGGTGGTTTTCCTTGTTATATAACCCTACAGGTCTCCTTGCTTTTCTGTCATGGAATTGCCACACTTGTTTGCCATAGTTTCTCTTACTGAACTGTAAGTTCTCTGAGGGCAGGGACTGTGTCTGCTTTGTTCACCTCTGCATGAACAAATGGCACATAAACCCTGACATAGAGTATTATTAATTATTTAAATGAATCTCCTTCCTTTAAAAATTAAATAAGAACCAACAAGATAAAATTTCCTAATAATTGGTCTTTAAAATGACTATATCCTTTTCAAGATAGAATCCCTCTCATCATCTTTTTTAATGGCAAGGAAACTAAAAATAGAAACAAATATTTTAACACCTGGGAAATGGGTTTATGTCTAGATAACTTCTCAATGGGAGGAATTAGTACTTTCCTTCTTCATTATCACATCTTAGCTCTCAGTGGATTTTATTTGCCATAAGGTTTTGGGATTCCAGCATATTGCCATCATGACTACTACTAGAAGTTAAAAATTATAAACTGTCATAATCTACTATCAAATCATCGATCTAAGCCACACAATCAACCAGCTGATTCATCACTTCTGGCATGAGAGGTAGCATAGTGCAGTAGGGACTTAGCAACATCTCCACTCACAAAATCAAAGTTGGAGCCAGCATCTCTGACCCTGGCCATGAATCGTCCAGTTTGGCTGCTCGGAGTAATATGTCAGTCTCTTCTTTGATCACACACTTGGAGGCTGGCTGGCCAAGCAACATTCCAAACTTTTCCAGGCATGGGTAGACAAAATACTGTGTTTTGCATTCAGTTTTTTTCAGTTCATGCTGTAATTCTGGGAAGCCCTGCCACATATTTTAAATGTTCTAGAGTTAAACGTGAAGGAATGTACATGTCATTATCATTACTGTACACAATGTGACAACCAGGACAGAATAGTGTGCAGACTTGCACGGATGAACTACCATCTCACTAAAGGGGCAGAAAATAATCGTGTGGGGATGGAATATGGGGGACAAAAGTGGCAATTAGTGTAGAAGGAAGTGCTCAGGAAGCTGGGATGCTGGTGGGAAACATTAGGACTTTGATTTGTTCTAAGGCAACCTCAAGCTTGGCAGGAAGCCTGACATGCAACCAAACAACCACTCTCTATCTATCTATCACTGGTCACAGGACCAGGGAAAAATGTAGAAGTATCTTTAGATTAGACAACTGTTCATACAGTAGAAGTAAAGTAGGCAGACAATATGGTAAGGGGCTCAACAAAGACATGGAGTAGATAAAACAAAATATCCCACTGAGCATATGTACTTGAGGGAAAGTTCTATAATGAAATAATGCATAGGGAAGGCAGGTTGGTGGAACTGGCTGTAACTGGTAGGAATAGGAGGGCCATGGATATCTGCCATACATGTGAGCAGAAGCAGCTGAAATGCCTGCATAACTTTCCTCCATCAATGGGACTGCAGGCTCTTATGCAGGTCCTTTACGGTCAACTACTTGTGAAATAGGCTCCCCGGATTGGGCTGAAATGACATGGTACAAATTTCTGAGGATACCTGCACAATGCCCCACTGGCACATCTGTGCCAGACCAGCCCACAACAAAGAACTTACCGTGAACTGGACAACTAAGGGTCTTTGGAGAAAGCCAACCAGTCACTGTTACACATCGGCAAAAACCCTCCCTTGAAAGTTTTCTTTGCCTTAAATACTCAGCTGGCCATTGCCTTGTGGCCTGCAGGAATAAAAAACCTTACCAAGAAAGCCCCTGTGCTCTTCCTCTTCCCTTCTCTTTCCTTCCTGAATAATTCAGTCCAAAAGCCATTAGGTAGAGCTGAGCAAGATGAGAGTCTGCACTGGGAGTGGAAGAAGCCACAATGGCCAAGAGTGGCGTGCTGGAGCCAGAGCAGGGTGAGAAAGGCATCATGGGGGATGAATGGGGGATGACCTGGTGTCCAGTGTTGGAGCCCTAAGTGTAGTGAGAAGGGAGTTGGTATGCTTATCTCAGCATTGACCAGTAAAAAACAGTTCATGGACTGGCTTGGACCACATTTTGAGCAGCCCTTCTCTGTGGTATGATGTGTGGATCCGTGATTGCCATCATCTCCAGACAGGAAATAAAAACGCCACCAGCCACACTGTTGTCAATAATGGCAGCAACAATAATCATCACTATAAGTAACACAACTATCTATACTAAGTATTCAAGAAAGGGACCTAGCAGGCAATACGCAAGGATTAAAGACCTCCCTTTTCTTATATGGTCATATGATAAGATTGGATGAATCACCACAGATTCCAAAGAATCACTTAGTGGGGACTTAAAAGAAGGCAAACATAATCAAACACAAAATGGACAAGAATATCTTCTATGGATCAATCTGCAACACTGAGTCACAATTGTCATCGCTGAGAAATGACCCGGCATTTAAAGGGATTAGTAGGGCACATTCCAAAAATCAGATAGGTTTAATTTAACTATAGATACTGAGGGTCAAGGTGACTGACTGGAACCTAGACTGCACATGTGCTCACCCTGACTGGTACTGTGCCACATACAACCTCTCCCTCAGCCAAAAGAGCGCCCCTTCAAATAAAAGACGATTCTCTGTAATGAACAAAAGCCAAAGCAGCACAACAAGAAAGGAACTCTTTTATCCTCTGGGAAGTGGCAAACATCATGATTTCCACAGCATCTGTCTAACAGGAGGCACCTGACTTACCTGGAGCAGTTCTGTAGCACGTTGTTCTGGAGGGCAGGGATGGAGCGTTCTTTGCCCTGGGGCTCTGCGTGATCTGCAAGACTTGTCTCTGCCTCTTCAGCTCCTCTTCCCTTTCCTGGGCTGCTCGGATCTCTTCTTCAATCATGGACAAAGTCCGCTGCTTTCTTGACCTCAGCTTGAAGGGTCCAACCATCACATCTGATTCTTGAGTGGCCAGAAGGGAGGCTGTGCTTCTCAGCTCAGCTGCCTCTGAATATTTGCTAAAGTAGCCCCCTTCAGGCCTGGTCTCCTCCATGTTTACTGGGCCACTGGGCAGCACAGCAGGCAGTGGCTGGGAGGGCCCCCTTTCCCTGAGCGCTCTGTCTTCAGCAGGCAGAATCTTTGGTAAGACATCTCTTTTCTCTTGAACAGGAGAAGACACCTGAGGTGGCTCAAAGATACTCTGAGGCTTCTCTGAGCTGGACGGCCCAGTTTCAGCTTCCTCTAGAGTGGCTTCAGGTCTCTGCTGTTCTGCTCCATCCTGGCTGGTTTTAGACACAGCTTTATCCACTTGCTCGGCGATGGCTTGTTGAATGGCATTCTGCACCAGGAGACCAGCCTGATATTCCAAGGGGTCATCAACTGACGGAGAGTTTCCCAGTGTGGAAGAAGGGGAATAGAAACCATGGTCACTAAATGACTTGGAGACACCTTCTCCCCGGCCCTCTGAGGGGTTGTCTGTTTGTGGAGTCTGGGGCAGAGAAAAATCAGCCAGTGAATTTTCCTGGAGAGCACTGGTTGTCTCGTTGGAGGCCCCACTGTCACTGATATTGTCCATGCTGAAATCATTGGACAGGGTCTCCAGGACGGTGGTATCCTGGGACCTCACTGACAATTCATCCAAACCAGAGTCAAGCTCCTCTGGGGTCAAAGAGACGTTGACTGATTTTGAGAACTGATCCAAAATCCCATGGTCATCATCCTTGACCACAGTGAGGACTGCCCGAGCACTTGTAAACTCTCTGTCCTCTGCCCACAGTTTAGATAAGGGCCCACGTTTAGAGGGCTCACTGTAGGGCCCTTCCTTTCCCTGAGGAGCTGCACCACCTTGGCCTCCTCCCACGGACTGGCTATCGAGGGCACAGGCGACTTTCTGCCCCTTGGTCATCGATGCAGCACTGTCTTCTGGAAGTGCCCCGACAGAGGCCGGTCTCGAGATAGTCACTGGTTTGTCCGAGCTGATCGATCCCAGAGGCCTGTAGAAGGGCTTAATGGAGAACAGCCTGGGTGTACTCTGGCCCTTGGCCACTGTTTGCCTGGAATTCTCCATCAGCTGAAACTGTTTACGAGCAGCAGAGAAATCTATCTGCTCTGTGACGATGTCCTCCTTTGCATTTTCAGTCATGCTTGAATGTTCACGAGAGGCGGCAGGCGCCATGCAGAGCTGCGGTGGGGGCTGCTGCTGCTGTTGCATCTGCTGCTGCTGCAGCAACTGTTCCTGCTGCGCTCTTCTCTCCTTGCGCTCCTTGTATCTTTTGTGCGACTCCAGGTGCTCCTCATCCAGCTGCTCCTCAATGGTTTTTTCCTGGGGGGGATTCCACCATTTGGCTGCAATGCCAGGATTCTTTTTCACAGCCTGGCTCCGGATTAGTTCCCTCCTTTCCTTTTCCAACTCCAGCATCTCTTCTGAAGGCCTCACTTTCCTGACACAGTATTGCTCTTTCTCACTCTCGTCATCCTCAAAGAGCTTGGAGGGCTTCTTGTCTTCTTGGAAGGCCCGCAGCTCAAACTTGGCCTCCTTCTTCAGTGTGGTGAGCATGAACTCCCCATCTCGGGAAGAACACCGGGAGCTGGTGGAAGAGCTGGGGCTCACAGGTGCCTGCAGGCCGTCTCCCAGGGTATCTCGGAGCTGGTCAGGAGGGTGGCCATTTGCTCTTTCGCCCTCTGCCATGGTGTAGGAGTTGCTTTTACTGAGCTCAATGTGAGGAGGTGCCTGCCTGCCAGCTGCTCTCTCAGTGGGTTCTGGTTGGATGGCTGTGTGAGCAGGTGGGCTTAGGCTGTCCACCAGGATGGCTGCGCCAGGCTCCGGGGAGGATGTTCCGTTGTATGTTCCATCCACAGCAGAATCGCAGCAGTTGGCCTCCAGCACCTCGTCTAGATATTGGATCTCTCTGGCCACATCGTTATCCAGGGATTCATGGTGATCAGTGAGGAGACCATTGTGAGGGGGTGAATAGAAAGGGGAGGGGTGGTCCATGGAATGTGGGGTCGAGGTGATTCCAGGAACACTTTTACATTCTGCAACTGAGACCTCAATTTCCATTTTTTGAGGATCTGGAGAAAGAGAGCTGGTAGCAGGCTCCAGGAGGTTGGCACAACAGTTGTCTCTCTCGTTTTTTAGCTGGGTATCATCCTCAGAAAGCTGAGGAGACTTCTGGAACAAAGAGGAAACAAAAGCCAGGGTTAGACACCATATCTTTTATGGAGGTAAATACTGAGAAATTAACTCGTAACTAACTGGAAGGAAAATTAACAGCAACAAGTTCTTTTAGATAGAGATTTCCCTTCTAATAATCCTTTAAACATTTCTTTTGTTGTGGTTACTGTATCTAACCCTCTAGATTTTTCAGATTCTATTTTGTTTACTGAGTATCTACAGAACTTTCAATAAATGCTAGTCTCATTAAAATTTAAAAGTAAATTAGGACTTAAATCATCTGAAGACAATGCTCAAATATTTTTTAAAGTAGAAATAGATGATATAGCTATTGTACCAGAGTCTATGATAATATTTCATAGCAAACTACTGCAGGCTATGTAATAGGTCTATTTATGTGCCTCCAACTGTGAGAAAAAAAGTCTTCTTGCATTAACAAATCTTCTTGAAATCATATGATTCTCTGCCAGATTTAAGGCAACAATTCTGAAGACAAGAAACCTTTTTGGAAAATCTTTCCACAATAAAATACTGGAAACAGTAGATCCCTTCAGTGGCCCCTTTAAGGCTACACAGCCCCACAGACATGACTGTAATTGACCATGTGCATTATAAACACCACAACCAAAGCCACTGACTGCACAGTTCTGTTCTCTGGGACTGCATCAAAACAATACTCCTTAGTTAAGAAGTGAGAGTTGCTTTGAAAAGCTAGTGGTCAGCAGCACCTCCCCACCAGTTTCTAAAATGCATTATATGTGATAGCTCCAATTTCTGGTTAAACAAGAAAACTATATCTTCTTTATGGTCACCGTTTTTTAAATGCACCATCCCCACCCCCCACCCCCCCATCAGTTATCTAGCGTATGCGATTTTGTTATTTGGCACTAGTGAGATTAATTTAAAATTCTAGGATGATATATATAGATATATAGATGTAGTTGGTTTCGTTGCCCCCATACTAAAGCACTCTGGTTTGTCTCAGATAATTACAGCACCAAGTTGTGAATTCCCTTCAAGGAATTCCCTAACACCTTGGTCAGCTTGGTTTCCCTGTCTCAAGTTTATGGTGCACCCGGTATTGACATAGTATAGTGCAAACTTGGACTATGACATAATTTTTATTCATTTAAGTTTTAAACAATTTTGAAGGCTTAGAACATAATATTAAAACACCACCTTAGGATGATTCTCAGGGGATTAATTTCAAAATCCTTCTAAGGAAAGTGGAAAATTATGGATTTGTCTATACGAGATCTTGAAAAACATGGGATTTCATTCTAGATGCTCTGCATGGCTGTCAGAATGTTGAAAAATTCTCACTTGGTTATCCATGAACTGAAAGACCCCTATGGATTTCCTTCACTCTGTTTTCCACATTCCCCTTCAGACTTAAATCCATCAAATAATAGATCTTCCTTTTCTAGTAACAAATCAAACAACTCGTTGCCGTAAAGTCGATTCCGACTCATAGCAACCCTATAGGACAGAACAGAACTGCCCTGTAGGGTTTCCAAGGAGGGTCTGGTGGATTCGAACTGCTGACCTTTTGGTTAGCAGGCAAGCTCTTAACCACTGCGCCACCAGGGCTCCATTTCTAGTAACAGGCAACAATAATGATTATAATATATATGTAATATATTCATTTCTTTTCTTTGTCAACACCTGGTCTCTGATGATCTTCCAATTTAGGTCTGGTCTTTGCCGAGGTCTGACACTTAACACCATCAATATTCATAATCACTAATGTCTTTATTTTTATTTTTGACCATCATTAACTCATGGTTCTGTTTTTTCTTTCTCTTAAATAATATTTTATTGTGTTTCAGTGAAGGTTTACACAACAGTTTGGGCTCCTATTCAACAATTTCTATGCAAGTTTTTCAGTGACATTGATTACATTCTTCACAATGCATGAACATTTTCATACTCATGGTTCTTTTAATTCTAGAACGAACTAAAGAGGCAAGTCAACCAAAGAAGTTTTTATTTCCATTTAAAAACCATTAACTAAACTTCTTTTTTTTTTTTGGTAAGGCAATTGTCAGTAACTTCTACTCATGTTATTAAGAATTATGGAAAATTGAATATCTGAAACTTATTGGCTGCCATTAAATTTCAAGTATAAACACCATTGCCGTCCAGTCGATTCCGACTCATAGCAGCTCTATAGAACAGAGTATAGCTGCCCTATAGGGTTTCCAAGGCTGAAATCTTTACAGAAGCATACTGCCACATCTTTCTCTTGGTTAGTAATCGAGCACTTTAACCACTGTGCCACTACAGCTCCTAATTTCAAGTATATCTAGGTAAAAATTATCAAACTCCATAGAAAGTTATTACTGGGAAAAACAGACCAACTAAAAGAGATACAGTGCTGCAGGGGTGAGAATCAGATGACTCGTGGCACTCCCACCCACGGTTTCATTTGGCCAATGATTTACTGCTAATATTCTTCATGATTGCAGAGCTCTTCTTCAACCCCTTTCGGCTTTTTGGAAAAAAAGTTGGAAATCGTAGGAGGCCCCAGGACTGAAATATGGTTAAAAATCACTGCCCTGCTGAAACATAAGCCACTTTAAAAGTTGTTGCCAAGAAAGGAATGAGGGCACTGTAACCTTAAAGGAAGCTGAAAGGCAAATAATTAATTACATGGTTCATTTATTCATTCATTCATTCATTAAACACATAGGAAGCTTACTCTGCAGGGCCATAACGAGATTAGCAGCAACAATAAGCTACAGGAGACAATAGATATACTCCTTTCTTAACACAGATTGAATTTCCCACACTTTCTAGGAAGCTGTAAGTCTATTTTAGAATTTACTTCGACTGGGTCAAGAGAAGTGAGAAACTTGCCTATAGTTGTCTCTTGTTGCTAAACACAAAGATAGGAGGGACAGGGCCTAACTCCACAGTCTTCCCAGGAACACTGTTTTGCTCCTCCCACCAGCACTGTCCCTTTCTCCTGAATGTTTGAGTTCAAGTATTTGACGACAGAAGAGCCGATGTCCTGCCAGCTTTTCCTTTTTAAACTCAAAAATTATGTCAACTCTTCCCGAGGCATACTTCCTGAACTAGAAACAATTGTTCCTATACAATACTTGAAAAATCTGAGAATAGCATTTGACAGTACATTTTTGCATTACGTCAAAAAAAAAAAATGCCTTTAGCTTTGAGTCAGAAATAATAGCAAGCCTCATTAGTTATGTCGTCTGAGATCCATCAAACTGAAACCTTAAAAATGTTAATTACTGGTTAAAAGTCAAAGTGTGGGGTCTCAGTGTAATTCGAGATGCTTTCAGCATTAAAAATTATCTAGACACTGGAGGGCGTAAACAGGAAAGAGACTCTCCTTTCTCTTAGTTACATGGGGCTTACTTTCTATAATTTCAGAAACTTCTTCCTGACACCCAACTCCATCTACAGCAGCAAGCAGCAGCTCTAAACTCTAATCAGAGAAGTACTTAAAGACATAACAGCTCTGCATTACTGAGTCACAATCACGCATCAGAGGCGCTGAGTTTCTGTAGTTAGGCAACAATCATAACAAAAGAGCAAATTCCTGAGGTCTACTCTCAGTAGAAGAGGTCCTGGTGGCACAGTGGTTAAAGTGCTCAACTTACTAACCAAGAGGTTGGCAGTTCGAACCCAACAGCCGCTCCATAGGAGAAAGACGTGGCAGTCTGTTGTAAAGATTTACAACCTTGGAAACTCTATGGGGCAGCTCTACTTTATTGCTATGAGTCAGAACCAACTCGACAGCAGTGGGTTTTTTGGTTTTTTACTCTCAGTAGAAAGAATTTACCTTAATGCAAGATGGCCTGATGTGATCAAAGCCACCAGTAACTACAACAGGTAAGTGGAAATCCCACATGTCCGGATTTGGCAGGAGTCTGGGCTTTTTATCATTAAATGGTATCTTGTTTTAAACCAACAAATGCTTGTTGCTCTCTTTGAACATGATAAGTTTGAAGATAAGGCCAGAATTTTCTCCATGTTTCCAACAAGATGAACCTGATTCCAGATTCAGATAAAGTGCATTCATTAAATTGTCCAGAAAGTTCATTCTGAAATAAACTATGCCCCAATGCATAACTCAGGAAGATACGAAAAAAACCATCAGTCTGGGTTCTCAAAGGTCAGAGGAAAACTAGGGTGCTACGGGCCCATGGGGGATGTTCTGATTACCCTAACCCACCCACAGGTGGAACTCCACAGTATGGCCCAGGGAGTTAACAACTGCCCGCCTACCAGCTTCCCAGAATAGCTAACAGCTGGTTCGGATGTCTGCAATTTACAGTACTTCAAAATCCTTGGGTATAGACAGTATAATATAGCTGTGTGTGTCTGAAATTAGTTTTAATTACATTCCAGGGCAGACAGTCATCCTAATCGGGAATATAAACTCCAGGAGTGGTGGACCAGCATCTAATCAGAAACTCCAGCTTCATGGGTGGCTTTAGCTCTCTTCAACTCCCACTGATCCCGGAAGCTTTGCTAATTGGCATAATAAAGTTGAGAAATAGGCTTTCATTAGTGGAATTAGTGGCTTGTTAATTAGCATAATGGATGAAAATCCAATAGAAATCCGTTTTCATTGTGAAATTGGTAGTGTTCAAAATTTGTGAATTAGAGATACTCCCATTCTTTCATGAATGTTGTTGTGTGCCATAGAGTCAGTTCTGACTCCTAGAGACCCTATAGGTCAGAGTAGAACTGCCCCATAGAGTTTCCATGCCTGTAACAATGGAAAAGGCAGGTAGGTATATTTACTCAGGTTTTAAAGCTTTAGAATAAGAGGTTTAGAGAAATTGAGGGACTTTTCCCAAGATTAACCTGCTAGTTAAGTGGCAGTCAGGATTTGAAGGCCAGTTCTTCTGAATTCTATCCCACTGCCTCAAAAAGCATTCGCAACGATAGCAGGCTTCCAAAATGGCACGGAACACATTAAGAAGAGTGAATAGATTTATTAAAGAGCACTTTCTTGGCTTTCTGGTTGAGAGTCTGTTCATCTGAATCTTACAGGTGATATGAGACACACACACCTTTTTCCCCTCTTCATTCAGTCCTGACCAGAGACACACAGACTCCCAGGAGATAGTGTCTGCTTTCTACCTTTTGCTCTCTACCTGTCAGGCCCTCCAGCTAGAAACGGAGGTGCTGAATTCCTGCAAGGTCTGGGGTTTTCACCTTTTGGGCTTGCCTCTGATGACTTCCCAGAGGCAAGACATTAAGATCCCCATATCCTAGTCACTGCAAATAAACACTGGGAAAAGAGGCTACAACTACCCCCTGCCCCTCCAAAGACAATCAACCAAACAAACAAAAATCATTTTGGTCGAGTCCAGTCAATTCTGACTCATAGTGACCCTATAGGACATGGTAGAACTGCCCCATAGGGTTTCCAAGGAGCATCTTGTGGATTCGAACTGCCAACCTTCTGCTTAGCAGCCGAGCTCTTAACCACTGAGCCACAAGAGCTCCATAAAGACAACATGACAAGTGATATACTAGAAGCCTGTTCAGTTTGCAGTGGAAAACACAACATTGAGGCCCTGGTATGCTCTTTCTGCCCAGAGTCCCTGGGCGTACCGCTGGCACATCACAAATAGAGCTTGTTCCTTAGGAGGTTGGGCTGGGCCCAGGCAGACATGAGAAAAATGTCCTTCACTACATGGACAAGCAAAAAGCTGAAGCTTCTTCTCACTTTAAAGTCCTGCTGTGTTAACAGCTTCCCCTCTTCCCCACCCTACTCAGCCTCTACTAGAGACAGTGTCTGTTACCCACCAGTTAGTTCAGTGACCTCCCAGGCTCCTAGCCTAAATGCACAGAGTGACCCAAATTACTCAAACATCAAGCGCCTGCTGCACAACCAAGTTTCTATGCTCTGAATAACTCAGGTTACTTCCTACTAAAGCCATGATATTTAAATTAGAAACTCTTTTCCCCAGGTAATAGGTGACCTGCTCCTTTAATCCAGTTATTTTTAAATTCCACCAAAAATACAAACTCACTATTGGCCTAGGAACAGAGGCATGGCTATAAAACTTCCTCATAGCTGTGAAACCAGAGAGCATCTCTGTTTTTCCTTCTGACCCTCTCCCTCTTTTATAAGCTGAGATTTTGCACAACTACTATCTTGACGAAGAACTGGTTCCAGGGGCAGGCAGTGTGTGGCTGTCTCTAGAACAGTTCTCACAACAGGGCTCTAACATTTTCTGGCTGAGTCAGGATGCCTCCATCATGAAGGTGATGTGAGGAGGGGGTGCACCCTGGCAGGTGGATGATGCACCTGCAGGATTCTGCATCAGTCTGATGAACCTGGTCAGCCTCGGAGGAACTGGAGTAGAGCTATCAAAGTCTAGAGGAGACTCACTCCCAAAACAGAGGGAATCTGAGGAGTGTGGGAAAGGAGCAAATGTCTAAGAGGTCAAAATGCTTTCCTGCAACATTCCCTTAGATCCATAAGCATGTTCTGAGAACCTGCAGTGTGACAAAACTCTAATGCCATCCCTACCCTGCAGCAAGTGGCTCACAGGGAGAGCTGACCAATTCACATAAAGATAGCAAACAGCACTCTGTTCTACCACCTAGTTCACTGCATAGTGCCTGAGGTCTTAAAAGCTTACAAGCAGGCCATCCAATGCACAAATAATTGGTCTCTATTTGCCTGGAGCAACAAAGGAAGACGAGTCAGGAATAGGGGGAGGAAACAGAATGTGTGGCTAATTGCCTCCATGAACAATTGCCTCCTTTGCCATGAGACCAGAGGAATTGGATGGTGCCTGACTACCATTACTGAACATTTTAATCACTACCATTACTGAACACTTTCATCAAAGATTCTATATAAGAATCCTAGTCAAAAGGGGGCAAATGCAGAACAACTTCAAATAGTCATAGAATCCAGACTTTTGGGAGCCATGGAGGCTGAATGAACCCCTAAAACTACTGCCTTAAGATAATCTTTAAACTAAAAATATCCCCTGAAGCCTTTTTAAAACTAAACAATAGTTTAGCTTAACCAGTAAAGAATGTCTACCTGGAGCATTATGCACTTTTCTGGGATAGAACTGACAACAGCAAATCAAAAGATTACATAGAAAACTTAGGGGGGCAGTGAGTTTATATTAATGGAGGAGAAACAACTTGGAAAAGGAGGGTGAGAATGTCTGCACAACTCAAAGAATGTAATCAATGTCACTGAATTGTACGTGTAGAAACTGCTGAATTGGTGTATGTTTTGCTGTGTATATTCTCAACAACAACAAAATAAAGTACAAAAATAAAATTAGGACTAACTAAAACCAAAAATAAAGAGAGAGAAAGAGCAAACAGCACAAGGCATAGGAAGTCTATAGCAATAACTAGAAAGAAAATTTTAGCCCCTTCAGTGCAAATTGCGCAAGCAGAAAAGGGCTCATGAAGACATCTGCAGGCACTTAAATTCCTAAGCAGGCTGACCTGAAGTTCCTCTGGCCCTCCTAGCTGAAGATGGCAGGCTGGAAGCAGGCAGAAGGGGGTTAGAACCCTGGGTGGACCCCTTCCAGCTGCCGCTGAAGGCACAGAGAGAGCAGGAATGTCTGAGAACTGCTTGCTTCCTTAGTTTGGCTTCAGGACTACCAGGCAGGAAGTGGAGGGAAGAGGTCCCGGGTGATAACCCTGGCCACATTCCAGATGGAGGCAGGCTTTCCTCTTCCACCCCCAGCAGAGTTTCTTCCTGGCTGTAGAACTAGGGGCCTGTTATGATTGTGGGAAGCCAGCACACAGCCACTCCCTAAGAAGCCAGAGAACCTGGCTGGTGGGAGGTGGCTTGCCAGTCTTAAGACACCAATCACTCCTGGGGCAACTGCAGGCTAAATTTAGACCAGGTGGGCTCTGATCAATGCTGTGATCCCTCAGGAGGGCTAGCACTAACAATTTGTCTCTGGTTTCCCAGTTACAAAGCCATTACAACGAAATGTGACTAGGGTAGTTCTAAAAAGGTACTCTAACCCTTTGTAGCCGGGAATCTAGCTCCTGTTTCTACAGGCCCAGCCTTTCTTTCTGAGAACTTCTTTGGGTCAGCAAAGTAATTACCATCCTGTTCTTCTCTCTGGCTTTTGTCTCCGGTACAGGCTTGAGGACCTGAGGAAAATACTTCTGGAGTCCCCCATCATTGGAAACAAGGCTTGCCTGTATCTTGGCTCACATTCCCATTTTTTATATAACAGAGTCTCCCCAACACCAGAGCCAGTGCTATTAATAGCATCCCTCTTAGTCCTGATGAAAAGCCAGTGGCTCAAATGTCAGATTTGCACATCTGGAAAATGTTAAGGTATTATTTGATTAACACATTTACAGCTTGGGCTTTCTGTGAACGAAATTGAAGATGGTGTGTGTAGTAGGGGTGAGAGGTGGGGAGGGGAGGAAAGGAAGGAAGCTGTTGTCTTTTCTGTAGCAACTGGTGAAAGGGCTGTTTCTTCTAGTTCCTCGGATACTCACTCCTTACAAGAGTGACTGAGGACCACAGGGAAGTTCCAGGGTTTCCCGGAATGAGGAGAGAGAGATGCTTTATTTCAGCTCCAAGAAAGCCAAGGTTCATTTTTCCTCAGTGTAATATACTCAGTGCTTTATCATAGAACCCTCAGGTATTCTTCCCACCAAAGGCACTGTTCACTCTGAGACTACTTCACAGGGCAGTCCCCACTCATAATAAACTGAGATCAAGACCACAGAGGAAAACCTGGCTCATGCAGCCTGGAACTTCTAGCGTAAATGATTCTGCTGACAGCAAAAGCAAGCCTAGCTTTAGTTCTTTATAACTTAGCTGTATTCCTCTTAAAATGTGTAGTTCAGGATCTTGCGTTCATGCCTGGCCAATCAGTAATGACTGAGCAAAAGCTGAGCACCACTACGGACCCAATTAAAAAACAAAAAATGGTTGCCATCAAGTGGATTCTGACTCATGGTGACCCCATGTGTGTCAGAGTAGAACTGTGCTCCTTAGGGTTTTAATGGCTGAGTTTTTGGAAGTCGACACTAGGTCTTTCTTCTGAGGTGCCTCTAGGCTCTGAGTGGACTTGAACCTCCAACCAGATTCTTTTTTTTTTTTTTTTAACAGTAGCACAACATGCTGTTTTATGACATTGGTTAACAGCCCCACAACATTTTAAGCCTCTAAATTCTCAACTTTTTTTTTTGGTGAGAATACACATAGCCAAAGATACACCATTTCAAAACTTTTTACATACACATTTAAGTGACACTGACTACGCTCTTCTAATTGTGCTGTTATTCTCACTTAAGATGAAGGCTTACAGGACAAAATAGCCTCCCATTTAACAGTTACTACAAATGTTGCCCTATAACAATGGTTAACAATCTCACAACACATCAACAACATCCTTACTCAACCTTGTGTTCCCTATCATCAGCTTCCTACTCCCCTTCTGCCTTCTGGCCCTTGTCACTGGACTCCTGTACCTCGTTAGTCTCATTTGGTTTTACTGGGCTGTCCACTCCCAGGCTGAACAGTGAACCTCGAAGGTAACTTCACCACTGAGCTAAAAGGGTGTCTGGGGGCCATACTCTTGAGGTTTCTTCAGTCTCCTTTAGGCCAGTAAATCTGGTCTTTTTTTTTTTTTTTTTTGTGAGTTAGAATTATGCTGTACATCCTTCTCCCGCTCTGTCCAGAACCCTCTGTTGTGCTCCTGGTCAGAGCAGTCAGTGGTGGTAGCTGGGCACCATCTAGCTGTACTAGACTCAGTCCGGTGGAGGCCTTGGTAGCTGTGGACAATTAGTCCTTCAGACCAATCTTTTCCTTGTATCCTGTTCTCTTCATTCTCCCTTGCTCCCAAAGGGATGAGACCAGTGTAATATCTTAGATGGCCACTCACAGGCTTTTAAGACCCCAGACACTACTCACCAAGGTAGAATGTAGAGCATTATCTTTATAAGTGGTGTCATGCCAATTGAGCTAGATGTTCCCCGAGACCATGGTCCCCAGAATTGCCAGATTCTTTTAAGATTAACTCTTAGTTCAGAGATAATTCTATAAATTGGAACAGCTGATGAGTTTCTGTTTCCATCCCCAGTGTCCTACAGGAGACATGTACCACGTCCCCGCCCCCTACGCCCACCCCAAGGTACCAAGCCACTCCAAATGTAGGGAGTTCCACAACATGAAAACAGAAGGTTACTTGTAAACTGCAGCAGTGAGTCCCTTGAATAAGCACAAGATGATAATGAGAAAACCAGTTACCAGAATTCCTGGGTCACTTGGTTCTGTTCTGGAAATGGCACACACACACTCATTTACAGACACACTCCACGCACCATCTTCAAAGCGTGATCTGCTCTAGGTGACTCGTGTATCTTTTTGCACAGTATGTGTATTGCCCAGCTTCCCCTTTGCCCTTTAGCATGAAAGCCACTGGGAATTTTACAAAGATTTGCAAAAAAATGAAGCAAGTCACCCGTGTACACCCAGCTGCCCACTCTCTCTAGCAGGAAAGGACTCCACAGCACAGCACACAGTGCAGACTCTGAATCCCTCCTCCACACAGACTCTGGCCTCAAAAAAGAACCCTCTACTTTCAGATTAGAAAGAAAAAGACAGTAAGATAGGTCAGCAGGCTCTGCTTACCCTGCCCAGAGAGTGTCTCTCAAACATCCTCAGTCAGAATTGCCTGTTTCCAGACAGATTCCTGCGCACTGGCTCAGGCGGGACAAATTCCTTCCAAGCCTCCAGACTGAAGACTGTGATGTCACAGTTGGCCCACCCTCTGTTCCCTAAAAGGCCATTTATACAAAGAGGGACTTTAACCCCCTTCAAAGAAGCCAGGCCCCTCCCTAGCTGTCCCCAGCCTGGAGGGCAGCTACAGTCCCAGCCAGAGGCAGCTGTAAACTGCTTCAGAGGTGGCCCTCAGGGCTGAGTGGGGGAAGGCAGCACTGGGTGGTGATGAATGAACTAGTTCTGTTGCCTTCTTGGAAATTCAGAGACAGACTTTGGGACAGGCAGGGAATTAACATCCCAGTGAGGCAACAAAAAATCTGCAAGATCCTGAAGAAATCTCTTCAGGACAGCTTATATATGTGTGCACGTGTAAATGTAAAATAAGAGGTCCTGGTGGCACACTGGTAAAAGAGCTCGGCTGCTAATCAAAAGGTTGCAGTTCAAATCCACCAGCCACTCCTTGGAAACCCTATGGGGCAGTTCTACTCTGTCCTATAGGGTCACTATGAGTCGGAATTGACTTGACGGCAATGGGTTTGGTTTTTGGTATTGTAGAAAATGTGAAAAATAAAAAATATCCATCATCCCTCCACTCAGCAAAACAGGTAGTATTTTATTGCATTCCATTTAGTCTTTTTTTGAGAAATACATATTTCATATAGGTTTGACCTGTCCTTTAATATATATTAAATACCTGGTCCTTTAATATATATTAAATACATATTTAATAATACAATTTTGTATCCAACTGTTTTACTTCTTATTATCTCACGAGCATGTTATTTAACGGTCTTTGTAAGACAGATTTTAAATGGCTATGTAACACCCCATGCAGTGATGGCACAGAAGAATTTGAAGCCAAAGAGTGCTCTGCTTTCAAGGAAAGTCTAGGGTGAGTAGCTTCACCTTCCCATAGATATAAGTCTTCTGCCAAGAAGACAGGCCCATGTTTGTCTTGGTTGGAGACATGTGCATCCCAGACATGTCCCTCACTCATTTACCATAGAACTAGACCCTGGCACTCCTTTAAGTCTAATGGAAGGTTGGCATGTCCTTCCACAGTGCTTATCAGTGCCCTCTGCCTTGGGAATATCAACTAGATCCCAACATTGCCTGCAGGTTCCACCTACCTTGGAATTCTGGCTTGACTGAAAATTTTGGGGTGTTATCTGACGGTCTGGCTGACTGGAAAGTCAGTCAGAATTCCAGGTTATGTCATGGCCACTGACTTTTCCTCAGTAAGATTTTGGAAGAGATAAAAAGAAATGACTGTGCAATATTGACGATGCAAAGACATTTGACTGTGTGAATCATAACAAATTATGGATAACACTGTGAAGAATGGGAATCCTAGAACACTTAATTGTGCTCATGTGGAACCTGTACATAGACCAAAAGGCAATCACTCGAATAGAACAAGGGGATACTGTGTGGTTTAAAATCAGGAAAGGTATGTGTCAGGGTTGTATCCTTTCACCATACTTATTCAATCTGTATCCCGAGCAAATAATCTGAGAAACTGGAATATATGAAGAAGAACGCAGCATCAGGATTGAAGGAAGATTCATTAACAACCTGTGATATACAGATGACACAACCTTGCTTGCTGAAAGTGAAGAGGACTTGAAGTACTTACTGATGGAGATCAAAGATTACAGCCTTCAGTATGGATTACACCTCAATGTAAAGACAACAAAAATTCTCACAACTGGATCAATACGCAACACCATGCTAAACAGAGAAAATATTGCTGTTGTCAGGGATTTCATTTTACTTGGATCCACATTCAATGTCCATGGAAGCAGCAGTCAAGAAATCAAACAACATATTGCATTGCGCAAATCTGCTGCAAAGACTTCTTTAAAGTGTTAAAAAGTAAACATGTCACTTTGAGGACTAAGGTAAGCCTGACCCAAGCCATGGTATTTTCAATTGCCTCTGTCAAATAATATGAAGGAAAAGCAAAGAGACTTATTGAGGGTAATACAATTTGCGAACTGAGGAAACACAGGGCAGAGAGGAATCCACCAAGTAAGGAGGCAGAGGTGTGTTTTTATAATAAAGATGGGGAGGAAGAGTGCATGATGGTTACATGGTCAAAAAGTGGGTGCATCATCAACAACTCTATTTTCAACTATCTTCTTCCTGGAACATACTTACTAAAAGATGCTAAACCACACTCCTAACTCCCACCCTTATTAAGAGTGGCTTGAGGCAACAACCAGGGCAGTTAAAACAAGACAATTGATAGGGGCCAGGGTCTTCTGGTCCCACCCATCCAGAGGCCCAAAGCCACATGCATGTGAATGGGAAGAAGCCAAGGTTACATTATCAGGAATCCAGAAGCAGGAGCTTGCAACAAAATGAAGTTTTGATTCAGACCTTATGTCGGCCATTTTATTATGCCAAGTGCCTCAGTTTTTGAGGTTTGCTAGCACATTCCCCCTTTTGTTCAAGCCTCTGCTAGGGGGCACTGAACACCCACAGTGGAGTTACCTTTCTTCTACAAGGACTTCTTGGATAAGTTGCAGGCTTAAGTATCAAGAGTACCAGACCTTAATGTCATTGGACTAATTTTCTTCTTCACCTTGCCATATTGATAGGCCTCATCTTCAAGGTGAGCTGACTTTCATCAGGGTCAGTGCTACAAACTGAGATGAATTTAGAGGAACAACTTGACAAAAATGCTAACTCAAGCTGTGAAATCAGTTACTCAGTTTCTCCTATAAATTTGGTTTCTTTTAAATATATGATTCTTTGCATAGCAAGGACTTTGCATAGCAAGGAGAGTTGCAGGGGAATATTTCATAATACATTTGATAAGACCTACAATGGCTGCTAAAGCATAGCAACAATTGTGAGGATAATGAAGGACGAAGCAATGCTTTGTTCTATTGTACACAGTGTTGCTAACTAAGAGTCGGAAATGACGGGACAGCACCTAACAACAACATAATGATTACAACAACAATTAAAATAATCAGTCCAGTTTGTAATATAGAATGCAGCTAATAACCAATACCATTAGATAACCAGCTAAAAATATTTTTAAAAAGGTTACTTCCTCAGATGTATTAATCCATGAGCAGTAAGAACCCATTGAAAACCAGCTGCCTTCAAGTTGATTCTGACTCATAGCAACACTATAGGACAGAGAAGAACTTCCCCATAGGGTTTCCAAGAAGCACCTGGTGGATTTAAACTGCCAGCCTTTTGGTTAGCAGCTGAGCTCTTAAACAGTATTCCACCAGGGCTCCAAAGGTATTGGCAATAGCACAAACCCTTCCTTGTTGGGCTAATAAAAAGTCCCGAGTTTATTCTATTATCAAGGACTATCTTAACAAGGAACTCTAAAGGTTTTTGTTGAGCTGTCATCCCATTAGCAACATTACAATCTGAGACATTGTGGCAGATAGATTGTGAACAGAGTTTTCTCAATTGTAGTACACCATAAGTGGGAACAAACACTTGAAGAAATGACTAGCCCCAACCAGGTCTATCAGCGATGGGGTTTTTCAGGAGGATAAGCTTTCTCATGGATAGCTATTAATTTTAATTCACTAGCTCAGTATAAACTGTCATTGTATGAATGGATGTTTAATGGAATCCCAGGGGTACATAGGATACAATGACCCCACATATTCCAACCATCTAAACATGGCAGGGCCCAAGTATAAAGTTCAATGCTGGACTTTTTCTTAAATAAGTTGATCCTCCACATAAAAACACATATCCATAAGGGGCACATAACATGCTGTTTCCTGTTTGTCTGTTGGGAATGGGAATGGTTTGGTTGATTTGCATAAGCAAATTCTCTGTTAGGGAATTATTGCAAATTGGCAATTGCCCTAATCCTAATTTTTCCAGGCTCCAATGGTTAATATAAGAGATTCTTCCAAATATACTCTGGCAATCAGTTATCTCAGCTAAATTAGCATTTGTCCAAAACCTAGGGGGTTTTGGGTAAGAGACCTGAGGCTGGGCCAATAGTATTAAAAGTATTAGACAAATATTTCATGCTACATTAGCATAGTTAATAACATAAGAATAGCTACAATTATGAAGCAAAGTCTACAAAATTCAGCAAGATTAAAGGAGTCTTGTTCTGTGATCTTGGGATCAGCCGTCTACCTCCGATGTTGTCTGCTTCTGGCCACTTGGGCGTTTTAGTCCCCTTCATAAGTTTGATATAGTCCATTTTTGTTTAAATATTTTGGTCAAAACTTATCAGTGAATCAGTAAAGTAAAACTTATTTATAGATGACAAAACTTGAAATAGACATGATTAACTTATAATAATAATTGTCAGTGAATCAGTAAAGTAAAACTTATCTATAGATGACAAAACTCGATATAGACATGATTAACTTATAACAATAATACTTCTTAAAGTCAAATTCATTACACAAGTGATGCAAAACCAAATAAAGTCAATTCAAAAAGAAACTCCAGACAAAAATATTTCTAAACATAATGGTTAGCCTTATCTTCAAATAGCTTCAGATATAGCACATAATAACCTTGAGACATACCATACAGTCAGTATCATGGATTGAACTGTGTACCCCCAAAAAGTCTGCCAACTTGGCTGGGTCACGATTCCCAGTATTGTATGATTGCGTACCATTTTGTAATCTGATGTGATTTCCTTATGTGTTGTAAACTCTATCACTATGATGTAATAAGATGGATTAGTGGCAGTTATACTGATGAGGTCTACAAGATTAGTTTTTCAAGCCAATCTTTTCTGAGATATAAAAGAGAGAAGCAAGCAGAGACACATGGGGACTTCATAACACCAAGAAAGCAGTGCCAGGAGCAGAGCGCACCTTTTGGACCTGAGGTTCCTGCCCTGAGGTGCTCCCAGATCAAGGGAAGACTGATGACAAGGACCTTCCTCCAGAGCTGACAGAGAAGAGAAAGCCTTCCCCTGGAGCTGACACCCTGAATTTGGACTTGTAGCCTACTGGACTGTGAGAGAATAAATTTCTCTTTGTTAAAGCCATCCACTTGTGGTATTTCTATTATAGCAGCACTAGATAACTAAGACAGTCAGAATATTTCAAAAATATACCAAGATTATCAAGTCTCTAAACATGGGAATAGTAATACAAAACTCCCTGGGTAAATTATGTGAATTCCCTAGTTAGAACCATTGTGTTTGATGACACTAGATTCAAAAAGAAATAAAGTTGCAACCAAATTAGCAATTAAAAAAATAATAAAATTTATATGCACTTGTTGTCTAATATAAGGCAAAATCATAAGAGGCACATCTCCTGATTTGACAACACATTTCATGTAACTCGTAACACATTAAATAAACCTTTTTCTTTTAGTACTTTTTGCTTTATAAAGTGATACAATTCTTTTGTGGCTTTCCACAAAGTTTCAAAGTTGTCAGAAGTTTATTATAGGTCACAGAGAAACAACACTTGAGTTATTTTACCAAAGATTTTAAAGGTAAAAACATCAGCATTTTTCAAAGCCACAAGACTTGATTTTTGACTCAATAATTTATTCTAATGAGACACTGAACTGAACCCTTGCCTTCGACTAGGGGCCTATCTACAGAAAATAGTGCCTATGGCAGTTAGTTTTAAATTGCTGAATGATCTCTCACAGCTGGCGATGGAAACTGCAATGGCCAATAGAAACTGGTCGATAGTGCCCCTCCTTAAGTGGCACCCAGGGCATGCGCCCTACCTGCCATACGTTAGTTGCACCTCTGCCTTCAAGGCAGATTACACAAAGAATAAATTAACTTTTCAACCCTGTAATCAAATAAAATTGTTATTTTAACCATGAGAAATCCAAGTCTTTGTTTTATATGTTATTTAACATTAAAGCTCCTAAAAATCTTATCAACTGGCCATCAAACTTTAGCCAGACAGATAAAACTTTGACCATATCAAATAAATTTCTTTTTAATAACCACTGTCTTTCTTGTATCTCTTATAGTATACCCCTTTAAATGGCAAAAATAAACATGCTCATTAGCAGACACATATATATAGATATATATATATATTGTTGTTGTCGATAACCGCTGTCAAGTCGGTTCCGACTCATAGTGACCCTATAGGACAGAGTAGAACTGCCCTATAGAGTTTTCAAGGAGCAGCTGGTGAATTTAAACTGCCAACCTTTTGGTTAACAGCCAAATGCTTAACCACTGTGCCACCAGGGCCCCATATAGACTTTAAATTTTAACAAATATCTATTAATTTAAATTAATATCTTAAAGATCTTGGAAATTATTTTAAGCCTATATATCTTTAAAAAAAAAAGAAAAGATCATTACTGTTGAAATAAAGTTTGTTTTCATTCAAACTTTTACCACTTCCCATATTTTCCTCAATCTAACTTTAGCCCTTTAAGATTTTATCAACTGGTTTTGGAAATCACAAAGTCTCCATTCAGCAAGACCAATTCATTGATATGGATATATCCTTAAGTCTCTGGCTAGGGCTGGAAATATTTCCCCAGGCCATTTCATGTCTCACTGTGATTTCTATCCTTTGGCTTCTTAGAATTCCTGTACAATAAAGAGAACTTGTTTGGAGTTCTTTTATGATGGGGATCCACCCAATTTCTGATAACTATAGTAAAACAGTGCTTTTTCTTACTTTCTTTTGTCTTGAAAGGTCCTTATCTAGTTCAAAGGGGTCCCTCAAAAGCCTTTCTGGAGCTGTACGGCCTCTGAGGCTGGGGCCCAGGAAGTCTGATCCTGCCCTGCAGTTCCTATCTTGTAGCTCAAACTCAAAGACAAGAATTAGTCATCCCAAATTCATTTACATATGTTTAATTGGTCTAGGTATTTTGCAAGATAAAAGATAGCCAAAGGAAAACCAAAGATAAAATAAACCCAATTATTTTCCCTTCTACTGTTCTCCTGTTAGGCAGTTTTGCCTTCATCACAACTTTTTTTTAACCTAGTAAATACCAAAACTCTTTAGCAATTTTGTAAATGAACCTATCAATTCTTCCCTAGTCATTTTTTTTCCATCTAGGCTGGTTCTATACCTCCCTTTTCCCATTCTAAAACAAAATTACCCTTTTTCCTTAACTAAAATATACTTCATATACCATCTAGCTTAAGTTACTTGGAAAGAAAGGTTTTGTTTTTAAGATTGACATACTATAGAACATAAAAATCTTTGTTAGAACAAATTCACTTTCATTAATTCCTGCAAATATTCAGACTATGAAATTATATAAGCACTTATTTATCATTAAACCAATTTAATAATACCATCTGGAAGTAGAAAATTATTACATTTTCATAACCCTATCTCTTATGCTTTATAGGATCCTTTAGAGAAGAAATTTAGAATAATTTTCATCTTTTTTAAGGCCTTGTTATACCAGAAATAAACAATCCATCCTTTTTTTTTAAAGTACACTTTTCAAATAGACCAATTTTTATCAAAGTTTCTCAGAGTAACTACTGAAAGCCCAGATCATAAGACAAGTACAAGAAGCAGTTTTTCTTGGAGAAGAAAAAAACTGAGATTTTAGACAGCCCTGTGAGAAACACCAGCCACTGCCTTTAACTTGATACAAGACAGAAACTCATGCATTATTCTCCAGACCAGAGGCAAACTCTCTGAGCAAAACAAGACAAAAGACCTCATATACTCATCGGTCTGTGAGGCCAGCTCAAAGACCAGGCTTATACAATACCACCATAAGATAAACAACCCAGTTTCTTAAACTGTATACAATTCTTTGGTAAGATCGACCCAATTCAACAGAAAAAACAGGTTCTAGTTAAAATTTATTTATTTTCCTAAAGTGGAAGGAAAAAAGAAAAAGAGCAGATGGAAACTTGAAACCTCATTTTTCCAAAGTGATCACTGGGATTCCAAATTACTTCTAGTATATTAACCTTATAGTGTTTTTGAACATGAACCCCAAACCAGCATCCTAGTAGAGGGAAATCCAGGCTCATTTATTAAGTATGTGAAGAATAGGTTGAAACTTTGGTCTCCCAGAGACAAATAAAATTCCTAGTAGGGTTAGGAAAAGCTTCCCGGTCCAGTCTGTGGTATTTGATTAGCTCAGATAATTCAGGGTGAAGTTCCTTTAGGAATATGGAGTTGAAAGCTATTTCAGCTTCAGGGTCTGTTAGATTTAAGCTCGAGTGTTCAGCAAAGATTTTGTTCAAGCAGTCCCTATAATTATAAACACTGTCATCCTTTTCTTGGTTATAACCTTGGACTTTGGCCCAATCTATTTTCCCAGGGGGAGGAAAAAAACTTTGGGGGTAGAATCTGAGTTAGTTTTGTGCTACGGGCATTGGCTTTTACAGCTAATGACCTTTCCAAGTGTTTCCAGACAGTCTTTACATCCATCTCAAAGCCTCTCCTGGTCCTACTAGAATATTTATTAATTGATAGAGGTCTTGTGAACTAGGTTAGTATGTTTCCATCAGACTTCTAAATTCCTGGGCAAATTTTTGAGGGTCTTCATGAGGGTTATTTTGGAAATTCCTTTACAAGTGAACGGAATTCCACTTTAGACCAAACAGTAAAGGAAACCTAAGGGGGTTTAGTTTCCTCTGAATATCTTATTTTAAAAGGCATTTCTGGGACCACATCAGTATCTGGTTTCTCTAGCTGTTTTTTTTTGTTTTGTTTTGTTTTTGTTTTTGTTTTTTTTAAGCAGGTTCCTTGGGGTAGAAAGGGAGTTCAGAAAGAGTATTAGTAGAAGGGAGAAGGACATAAATTAGAATCATCTGGAAGAGGGACAGAAGGAATGGGGGTAGAAGTAACAGGGGCAGGCACCTGCCACTGCATTTCCTTTAGTTGTTAGGTCAATTTAGAAATGCTATCCTGCGTAGAGGCAGTTTTACTTTCTTGATGTCTTTTGGAGGCTTCAAAATACCAATCAAAATAGGCATCCCATTGTGGTTGCCGAGTCTGAGAGCCTTGCCTTTCCAATTTACTGCACAGAAAAACTAATTTACCCAGTTCAAAAGAGCCCTATAGAGGCCACTGATTCTGTAAGCTGTCTTTACTAAAAGCATGCCAGTGTTCCAAAAACAGGCAGGTATGCAGACCTACATGTTTGTTCACATTAAGTCACCAGGTGCCTGAGGATGGCCTTGCCGAGTCCTTAGAACTAGCATTCCCTATTCTACTAAAACATTGAATTCACATGCACTACTGAAATCTGAATGCGCACCAAAACCTAGATGTGCTTAGACCTAAATGAGTACTCAAAATAAAGCAAGGAGTGAGTTCAAGCTTAATGGACTGAAACCTTTGAATCTGGTTTGCCAGACCTCAATCAATCAATAAATACGCTAGTAGGACCAGGAGAGGCTTTGAGATGGATGTAAAGACTATCTAGAAACACTCAGAAAGGTCATTAGCTATAAAAGCCAATGCCTCTGGTACAGAACTAACAGATGTTATCCCTAAAGTTCCCCCCTGCCCCCAGGAAAATAGATTGGGCCAAAGTCCAAGGTGGTAAACAAGAAAAGGAGTCTTAACAGACCTGGAAGTACCACAGTAACAGCCCTACCAGACTTAATCTGTCAATGAACTCGTCAAAATGTTTACAGCATAAAGGGAAAAATGGAAAGTAAGAGTTCAACAATAAATCTTGAAGAGTGTCAATGCAAAGAGCAGAGCTTGGATTCGAGAGACTACTTGCTTGGAATGACTCCTGAGAATGTGGGGAGGCAGCAAGCCTAAGTGGCTCCACTGGCACCAGAAGCCCGAGTCCTCAACGTCCTGAGGGCCGCCAAAGGCAATGTGTCTTTGAAATCCCACTTCTAACACCAAGAAATGTCAAAGAGTAAGGATGCTTACTCTGTTACAGTAAAAGCAAGGAGATTTATTGAGGGTAATACAACTCACGTATTCAGGAAACACAGTGAAGACAAGAACCTACCAAGTGCTCCGAAGCAAGAAGGGAGAGGTGTCATTTTATTGTAAAGATGGGGAAGGGGAGTGTGTGATGGTCACAAGGTGGGTACATCATGAGAAACTCTATTTTCAACTCTTTTCCTCTGGGAACATCCTACAATCACATTCCTGACCCCTGCCCTTATTTACTTAAGAATGGCTTAGGGTAAAAGCCAGGCCCATTGATTGATGGGGGAAAGGGTCTTTTGGTCGCTCCCAACCAGAGGCCCAAGGCCATATGCATGTGAATGGGAAGAAGCCAAGGTTACATTCTCAGGAATGCAGAAGCAGGAGCTTGTAACAAAATGAAGTTTTGATTCAGACCTTATGTCAGCCATTTTATCATGCCAAGTGCCTCTGTTTTAAAGATCTGCTAGCAAACCTCATATGCATGTGAAAGCTGGACAATGAATAAGGAAAATCAAAGAAGAATTGACGCCTTTGAGTTATGGTGTTGGCAAAGAATATTGACTATACCATAGACTGCCAGAAGAATGAACAAATCTGTCTTGGAAGAAGTACAGCCAGAATGCTCCTTAAAAGTGAGGATGGCAGACTTTGTCTCATGTACTTTGAACACGTTATCAGGAGGGACCAGTCCATGGAGAAAAGCATCATGCTTGGCAAAGTAGAGGGTCAGGGAAAAAGAGGAAGACCCTCAATGAGATGGATTGACACAGTGGCTGAAACAATGGGCTCAAACATAGCAACAATTATGAGGATGGCACAGGATCAGGCCATGTTTTGTTCTGATGTACATAGCATTGCTCTGAGTCAGAAGTGACTGACAGCAACTAACAACAATAAAAAGAAATGAGATTTGCAGTTAACTGAATGAGGAGAGGGGGATGAATTCCACAAATGTCTTGTTATGCAGGGCAGGCTGGTTTGAGGTCAGGTTGGGAGCAGTTTGTCCTGGTGAAGTGAGGTGAACAGCCTAAAAATGACAGCCACGTCCCTGATCAGAGACCTGTGGCCAGTAGGCTGGCCAGCAATGCAGATCTCCTGGGACCCTCGATAAAACATTGGTCATGGAAGGATAATCAGAGTAGATGGGGCCCAGAAAGGCTCTTTTGAAAAGGAAGCTAAAAGTATACTTTACAACTACTTACAACATCTAAATGACATTTTTAATATGCTGCCCTTTGGAATAATTGGAATATTTTGCTGTGCTGCCAAAGGCATTTCAAGATATTACTTAATAGTTTAAAGTAAAATGATGTGAGAAAATCACAAACTAAGAGATGACTCATTGCCCTGATTCAGAATGAAAAACCATGGCTGGATCTTGGATTAAAAAGGTGCATTTTACACAAGAGGCAAGAATGGTACCCAGACCCCATTTCATGATCACACTTGTCCCTCCACAATCTCTGAGGAGGTTTGTAAAAGAGAAAAAAATATTTTAATCTGCTCTTTTCACAAAGTAAATGAAAAAACTGTGCGTGCTCTTAAAGTACATATTTTCAAGTAGTAGGCATGTTTTTCCAAAAATCAGCTGGTGAAAAACTTATGGGAATCACAATGGTCTGATCCCACTGGGTCACCATGAATCAAGTAGCTGATTCAATGACCACTAACAACAACCGCAGGCATATTTATAACCTGGAGTCTCAGACATGTGATGGTTCACTAAACACACACACACACACACACACACACTCATACATATGTTGTGCACATATATACGGACTCATAATCGTGCGCATGCATACACACTCATACACATAAACTCACATGCACACAGAAACACTACCCTTCAGCTGCAAAAATAGGGTGGGGTTTAGAAAAACACTGTGGCAAAGTCACAGTTGGGTATCCAGAAAAGTGGTTTTCACTCAGAGGCAGAGGGAGAAAGTAAATCTAGAAGCTAGATTTAGGCTATATAGGCAATAAGCTGAGCCATCCAACCTTGGATGACGGGGAAATTCTCCTGCAGGAACGGTCAGAGGGGACCCCGTGGGCACACAGTTCACTGTGCCCATCCTCCTACCAACCTCCAAGCTCTGAGTCTGAGCTTGCAGTGGGCTTTCTGAGCTTATGAAATTAAAGTTGTACTGCCAGTTGAATTCTCTTGGTGCTGTAACCTGATCTGTTTAGTCTCTGAGGGTGCCTTACACTGGGGATAATGAAGCCACTTGAAATTTGGTGCTGGTTGGCTGGGAAGCAAGTATAACTTATAAGGGCCCAGCAGCTGTGACTTGAATGCAACAGATATTATTATGATCATCATTCAGTAAATATCTATTGCAAACCTACTATGTGCCAGGTCTGTGTTATCCACCTTATGTACCCTCTCCTATTTAATCCTCCCATTGACATCAAGGTAGGGATTCTCACCCACTCTACAGAGGGGCCCACTGAAGGCCATGGCAGCCCAGCCCTCCCAGGGGTCATATAAATAGTCAGGAACAGAACTCTGTCTAGAATCCACGAATTCCACCACAAGGTAGTGCTCTTCCGCTGGAAGCCACACTGGGCAGTTCAGGAGGGAGCAGATCCAGGAAGTGGGATGGACTCACAGCTAGCAGCTTAGTGTGAATGAATGTTCCAAAACAGATCTGATGGGGTCAGGAGAAACTAGATAGAGAGGCAGTGTTAAGACTCAGCCTTCTGCCTAGAAATACAGAGGAAGAGGGTGGGGTTCTGGGGAAGCTGGAGGTTTGCAGCTTTCCAAACTGCCACAAAAACCCTAGTCGAGGCAAGCATGGGCTTCAGTACCCTCTTGGCTCCCTTTCTAAATGACCATCCTCATACCATCTCCTCCCCAGGTACCCAGGCATGCCCTGTCCCACCCTACCTTTCAGATCCCTCCTCCAAGTCCCACCCCCAAACGACAGCACACCTCTACACACAGCCAGGTCTTTAAAGCAATTTACCCTTAGATGTGAATAAAATCAAATCCACTGCCATCAAGTTGATTCCGACTCATAGCAACCCTACAGGACAGAGTAGAACTGCCCCATGGTGGATTCGAACTACTGTCCTTTTGGTTAGCAGCCAAGCTCTTAACCACTGGGCTACCAAATGTGAATAGGAAGGGAATATTTACAATTTAAAATAGGAGTTTGTTGACCCAAAAGACTCCCTAATTGGAGTAAAGTGTAAGAAACTAAGACACACCCAGCACTTAATTTATAAATGGAAAATTGAAGGGAGAAGGCAAATTGCTAACAGGGACTTCCTGATTTCCCTTAGGAAGGTTCTGGAAATATCCTGCTCCTGAGCTCAGGGCACTGAAGCTACAGCCCAGGAGGTTGAAAAGAATGTGTAAGGATCACCCAGCTCTTGGAAACCCTGTGGGGTAGTTCTACTCTGTCCTATAGGATTGCTACGAGTCAAAATCGACTTGACTGCAACGGGTTTGGTTTGGTTTTGGTATTACTGAGCATGTATTGCTTTTGTATTTATTACAGCAACAATTGAGAGTAACCGTAAATAAATAAGTTTTATTTAAGCCTTAAATAAACATAGACTGAAAAAAAAAAGGCTGGGGCTCCTTAACTTGTTAGGTATTGCAACACCTCTTGATCTCCATTTTCTATCTACATAATGAGCTGTTATTATTGTTTTTAGATGCCTAGGAGTCAACTCATAGTTACCCCATGTGACAGAGCAGAACAGCTTTATAGGATTTTCTAGGCTGTAATTTTTATGGGAGTAGATAACCAGGTCTTTTCTCCCGCAGAGCCACTGGGTAGGTTCAAACCAACCTTTCGGTCAGCAGTTGAGTTCTTAACTGTTGCGCCACCAGGGCTACTTCACATGGTAAGCAAATGTAGATCAAAACCTGGCCTTCTGTCAAAGAAGTTGTGCTTTCTAGCTGTAATATATTATACATTTAGGGGCAGACTCTTGCTCTACACAATTGTATGGCAATATAATCTTCCTATTTCATCCTAGATAAGTAATTGACTCACTGCTATACACAGACATCTTCCTTCCAGGAGCTGCCTATTCCCAGAAAAATTGTGAAACACTGTGAATCACCAAATTCCTCCTTGGGAGTCAAATGTCATATAAATTTATGAACTATGTCACAGGCAGGATATGTCATAGGAAAACCCCATTGAAGAGTTTCACAGGTCTGAAATTGGAGAGAGACCTCATCTATTATTCCCAATAAGTTATTTTTTCTTCGTTCATTCTAGTAACCTTCCATCCAGCTCCCATCCCAGACACACAAACACAGACACACACACTGCAGTTCATTGAATTTGAGTCAATATTTTGTTTTTGGAAGTCTTTCAAATCTTTGAGTAAAGTCTTAAAAATTGTACTTTGAGTTCACTAAATCTAGTTTTCTGTAAGCAAAAGTGCCATGTCTCTTATTAATGTTTTAAGTGGATGTTGGGGGCTGAGGATGGGCAATAACTGCACTCAGGGGATCCTCAAACCTGGGCCCAAATGCCAGTTCTGACTTAGGATCCCTGCCCTTCTGCAAACCAGTTCCCAGCCCTCAGGACTCAGAGTGGAGCTGAAGCCCAGGGAACTGAGCAGGCTTTTTCTCTTACAGAGTCTCCTCACCAAGCTCTTCCCTGCTCAAAACGGAGAGGGTGTTAAATGGTGAGCCTTCACTTCCTCAAGACAGCATTCACAATTCTGGAGAATATAGGAAAAACCAACACTCAAGATGTGCTTTTTACAGAGGGCTGTGGGGACTATGGTCTTGGGGAACATCTAGCTCAACTGGCATAACACAGTTTATAAAGACAATGTTCTACATTCTACCTTGGTGAGTAGTGTCTGGGGTCTTAAAAGCCTGTGAGCAGCCATCTAAGATACTCCACTGGTCTCATCCCTTCGGGAGTGAGGGAGTGTGAAAAGGACAGGATACAAGGGAAAGATCAGTCTGAAGCACTAATGGACCACAGCTACCAAGGCCTCCATCAGACTGAGTCCAGTACACCTAGATGGTGCCTGGCTACCACCACTGACTGCTCTGACCGGGATCACAACAGAGGGTTCTGGACAGAGCTGGAGAAGGATGTAGAACATAATTCTAACTCACAAAATAAAGACCAGATTTACTGGCCTAAAGGAGACTGAAGCAACCCCAAGAGTATGGTCCCCAGACACCCTTTTAGCTCAGTGGTGAAGTCACTTCCGAGGTTCACCGTTCAGCCGGGGAGTGGGCAGCCCCATAAAACCAAATGGGACTGATGGGGCACAGCAGTCCAGGGACAAGAATTAGAAGGCCGGGGGGTGGGGGGGTGGGGGGTGGACAGGAAAGCTGGTGATAGGGAACCTAAGGTTGAGTAAGGATAGTGTTGATGTGTTGTGAGGTGGTTAACCCTTGTCATAGCGCAACATGTGTAGTGTTTAATGAGAAACTATTTTGTTCTGTAAGCCTTCATCTAAAGTGAGGATAGCAGCGCAATTGGAAGAGCGTAGTCGATGTCACTGAACTGTGCATGTAGAAATTTTTGAAATGGTGTATCTTTGGCTATGTATATTTTCACAAAAAAAAAAAAAAAAAGGTTAAGAAGGGAGAGGGTTGACATGCTGTGGGGTTGTTAACCAATGCCATAAAACAATACGTGTACTACTGTTTCATGAGAAACTATTTGTTCTGTAAACCTTCACCTGAAATACAATTTAAAAAAAAAAAGATGTGCCTGTTAAATGAAATACTTGATGAGCTCTGAGAGAACTCAGCAAAAGAATCTACCACTGGCCAACAGAAAAAAACGTTTGATCCTGTTGAATCAGCTACTTACAGATTGCAGGAAAATTGCTGGAAAGCTCTAGAAGGTTTAGACCTCCATCCACAGAACAGGTCTCATCATCATGGATATTACAGTCAGTATAGACTGCCACCCAATCTGTGAACTATGCATAAATGGGCTTTTCTCAAGTTTCTTCAAAAGCACAAAGCCATGTGTAAAGCCAGACTGTATAGCAAAGAGACCTTTGATCCAATTCACTGTGACATACTCTGGCAGGAAAAGAGAGTTCCAGGAAAGTCCAGACGGTCAATCTGAATCCTGCTCTGTCCAGAGCTAAGTGGTGATGGTAGATCAGGATATGGCACTGGGGTCCTAGCCACACTGGGCTGTGAGCAGCATGGCAGGCAACCAAGAAGCAATGACGGCTCAAGCCAGGCCTACCCAGATTTTCTGACTCCCACCACGTGCAGCAAACTGATGTCACTGACTATTAGTATTCTGAGCCTGGAGTTAGAGGCATGCATGTGGTTTAAACCAAAAGACACCTGGGCCTGACACTGTGAACCTGACCTTGGCTCTGTTTCTGTCCCCAGTTCTATGCTTTAGCCAGAGACAGGGAGAGAGCATGTGTCTTAGTCTCTTAGTGGGGCTATAACAGAAATAACTGCAAGCGTTAACAAACAGAAATTCTCTCAGAAATTTGTTGTTGTTGCTATCAGGTGCTGCTGAGTCCATTCTGATTCATAGCAACCCCATGTGACACAGTAGAACTGCTCCATAGGGTTTCCAGGCTATAATCTCTATGAAAGCAGATCACCAGATCTTTCTCCCTGGAGCTGCTGGGTGGGTTTGAACTGCCAACCTTTCAGTTAGCAGCAGAGCACTTAACCATTGTGCCACAGTTCAGGGGGCCAAAAGTCCAAATTCAGGGCACTGGCTCTAGGGGAAGGCTTTCTCTGTCAGCTCTGAGGGAAAATCCTTGTCTCAGTTTCTCTAGCATTCTTCATGGAGTTTCTTGGAGATCTCCAGGTGGCATTCATGCTTGCTTGCTTGCTTCATTGCCTAATCTACTCTTTTTATATCTCAAAAGTGATTGAGTTAAGACACACCCTACACTGATACGGCCTCATTAACATGACAAAGAAAGCCCTATTCCCAAACGGGATTGCATCTACAAGTACAGGGTTTAGGAGTATTTTGAAGGGCACAATTCAATCCATAACAGCCCGGAATCACACCTCTCTTGTCCACAGCTCTGCTCTCCAAAGCTGCCCTGAGCCAGCTCTGCTGGGCCACACTCTGGGAAAAGTTTGGGCAGCCTGACTCTGAGGGCAACGGAGGCAGGGTCACCTGCTTCCATCCACTGCTTTTGTGGCTCTGAATGCCAGGAAGGAACCTCTGCAGGAGAAGGAAGGTGTGGAATTTCTCCATTCACCAAGAGGATACATGATAAGCATAGTCCAGTAGTAAGATGGGGAGCAGGGCGGAGTTGTAGAAGGATATTTGGCTTTGTGCAAAGAAGTGTGCACCTTGTTTTTGCTTAATGTTGAAGGAACCCTCACCACTATCTTATATGTCATCTATGAGGAATCTCTCTGCCCCGCCAAGGAATCCCAGGAGCAGAGCACTGGGGTTGAGAGCCAACAAGTATCCTTGATTATAGAACCAGCAATAAGAAATGCATTATCATTCCCTTGGCATAGCCTCTGCTTCATCCCATTTACCCTCCAGAAACCCCTCTGATCTGATGGTTGCCTACTGGTGACCATTTTGCTGGCATGTTTTTCAGACCATTAATTTCTTCTCAGTTTATTTATGTGTGGTAAGGTGATCCAGTGGGAAGAACATGAACCTACAGAAAAGAAGGTCAAGGTTTGAATCCTATGGTATCACACACTGATTGTGATGCATGTGCAAAGAATTTTCTATTTTCTGAGACTCAGGTTCCTCATCTGTTAAACCAGTATAATCATAACCTACCGTGAATAAATACCCCCGCAAAGATGTCCACCATGGTGGCACAGTGTTTAAGAGCTACGGCTGCTAACCAAAAGATCAGCACTTCAAATCCACCAGCCACTCCTTGGGAACCTTATGGGCAGTTCTACTCTGTTCTATTGGGTCACTATGAGTCGGAGTGGACTTGATGGCAACAGGTATTTTTTTTCCTTTTCTTTTTGGTAAAGATGTCCGTGTCCTAATGGCCAGAAACTGTGAATATGTTACTTTGCCTGGTAAAAGGACCTTTGCAGATATGATTAAGCTAAGGATCTCGAGATGGGAAGATTATCCTGGATTACCCACGTAGGCCCAATGTACTCACTAGGGTCCTCATAAGAGGAAGGCAAGAGGATCAGAGTCAGAAAAAGGAGATGTAACAATATAAGCAGAGGTTGAAGTGATGTGCTTTGAAGATGGAGGAAGGGGCCATGAGCCAAGGAATGTAGGTGGCCTCTAGAAGCTGGAAAAGGAAAGGACATGAATTCTTTTCTGGAGCCTCTGGGGTCTCTAGGTTGTACAAACGGTTAACATGCTCACTGCTAACCAAAAAGTTGGAGGTTCAAGTCCACCCAGAGGCACCTTGGAAGAAAGTCCTGGTGATTTACTTCAGAAAAATCAGCCATTGAAAACCCTATAGAGCACAGTTCTTCTCTGATACGCATGGGGTCGCCATGAGTCGGGATTGACTCGATGGCAAGTGTTTTGTTTTGAATAAGCACTTATAGTGCCTCTTGTAAATGCAAAAGTAGAAGTTGGAACAATCTGGACTAAAGGTGTACCAAATGAGGAGCATTAACTCCAAGGTGCTTTGTCTATGTTACCATATGCTCAAAGTCCCAGAACTCTCCCCATGTGCTTTCTGACTTAGTTGTGTGCCAATTTCCTTAACAGGAAATGTAAATTATAAGGATGACACTGGTAACAACTATTAATTGAACACTTACAATGTGTAGGCATTGTACTATATGCTTTACAGATATTATATCAATAAATCCTCACACCAGCACTGTAAAATAGGTGGTATAATCCCTATTTTGAAGATGAAGACATTGAGGCTCAAAGTTGAAGTAATTTGCCCAAGGACATACAGCAAGTAAGTGTCAGAGTTGGGAATCTAAGCCCTGTCTTGTCTGGCTTTCCAAACTCCACTATAAAGAAGCAAACTTAAACATCCTTTTGTTCTTCAAAACACATGATGTGTCACAGCTGACTGATTCTAAGAAATCACTTTGAGCTCTTAGCAGTATGTATGTATGATGGTGGTTTTAAAAGACTGTGTCCTCCATCTACCACTACGTAAAATACCTGGAGTTCCCCTCTACATACTCTCTAGGTGAGTGACTTTCTCTTCATCAGAGTAATTGGAATTCTCTAGATAATGTCTGGCCACTCCCAAGAATGCCCCTTTGTCATATAAACAGGTTTGCACACAATAGCAAAGATCCAAGAGCAGCAAGTCTATTCCGGACGTGGACACCTCCCCAAACAAGTGGGACAGAAAATATAGATCCAAGAACAGGAAATAACAGGGGCTAGGCCTGGAGGTGGAGAATGCCTTCAATACCACAGAAACACAACCAACAAACATCTCAAGCTGAGAGATACCAGGACACTTGGACTAAGTGGTTGCCTGGAGCCAAGATGTTGTTTTGTTGTGCTCTAAAAAGCTGAATCTCCCATCCCCACCTCTAGTTTTTCCAGCACATCTTAATTGCAAAGTAAAAAAATACAGCACCAAGCCAAGCTCCCTGCATTGGTGATGTCTGAACCTCAGAATATGTGCAAATAGTTCTCACCTGTCTTATCAAGGCATTAGCCTTTCGGAGATGGCCTCCTCCTGCCCTAAGACTTCACCTGTAAAGGTCATGGTGGTGGTAGTTGTTAGCTGCCGTGAGTCACCTGGACTCATGGTGACCCCTTGCACAACAAGATAGGACCACTGTGATCCATAGGGTTTTCACTGGCTGATTTTCAGAAGTAGATTGTCAGTCTTTCTTCCTAGTCTGTCTTAGTCTGGAAGCTCCATGAAACCTCTTCAGCATCATAGCAACAAAAGCCTCCACTAACGGACCGGAGACCTGGTGGCACAGTGGTTAAGAGCTCAGCTGCTAACCAAAAGGTTGGCAGTTCAAATCTACCAGCTGCTCCTTGGAAACCATATGGGGCAGTTCCACTCTCTCCTATAGGGTCGCTATGAGTCGGAATTGACTCGACGGCAATGGGTTTGGTTGTTTTGGTTTAACGGACTGATGGTGGCTGTACTCGAGGTACACTGGCCAAAAATCGAACCCAAGTCTCCTGCATGGAAGGCGAGAATTCTGCCACTGAACCACCAATGCCCTCTCAGGTCATAGTGGTAGCAAGCGGCTCATCAGCTCCACACTTAGTCAATGTTTCCTCAATTTCATAATGCACTGCTTTAGTCAATGTCTCCTCAATTTCATTATGCACTGCTGAAACACATAACTTACCTTTCAGTAAAGGGATTGAACCACTTATGAAAACTATGTTTTAAAATCACCCCTTGATTTCACTGTTTTATTCAAGTTTAACAAATTATGGATTAGGTCAAATAATTTAGGATTTGGGATATAAACACAAGACAATAACCTGTCAGAAAATGAGATGTTTAAAATACAGTCCAGTTAGATTCATATAGCCAACTTGCCTTCCTCTTTTGTAAGACTGGATCTCATCATTTGAAATATTTAAGAATTTAGAGCATTAATGCACCATAGCAACCACCTCTGGGATAAGATATGACAGGGGTAAAGGAAATTAGGTGGCTGGTCCAGAGAGATGCCCTGTAGCCTATGATCTGAACCCCCGCCACCTCAAAGGATTTCCAGATCAGGGGTGCTGGGGTACCTTTGTTTGCTCATGTCTTCCTTCCTCCACCAAAGCTAGGCAGAGACATTTCCAGAGGGACTGTAAGTTACTAAGCCCTGACGCAGGAGCTACGCAGGAACCGTAAGAAGCTTAAGATGGTGCCAGACTTACTAGGCCCTCAATAAATGTCAGTTGGATTTTGTTTAAGAAACTCCTGAGCCTGGAATTAAGGGCCTGCCACCCTTTTCAAGCCAGATCAACTTCATTAAGTGTGTCCCCTCACCAGCCCCTCTGCCTTGGCACGCCCTTCCTCCTATTACACCCTGGACAATTCTTTTCAGTCGTTGTCAAGGCCCACATCAAATGATACCTGCTCCTTGAAGTGTTTCCTTCCAGACTCCCCATACCCTAGAGAATTAACTGCCCTGAGGCACCTTGCAAGTCCTTCCAGAGGCCTACCAGCTTATTGTGGAGCTCCCTGAGGGCAGGGTTTGCACTCACACCAGTCTGGGAAATGGAAAGGTGGCTCTGGGAAGTTTGTCATCAGTCACTGCCAATCAGGGCTATCATCACTGCACTCTTTCCCAGTGGCTAAGGAGGTCACCAGGAGGCTTTGTGCTCCCCAGAGGGTTTTCATTACCTCGGCCTGAAACATAACCTCTGGGCCTCAGAGGTTTCAGAACTTTCAATAACATGCCACCTTGCTGCTGAAAATGTTCCTTCAATTTACAGGCTTATTGCAAAATCGAAATATTATTTGAAAACTTTTGGCTTTAGAATCTTATGAAAAATAACTTCTCCTAGCATTGCAGACTCTGAAATCTGTCAGTGCTTTACTTTTGGAAAAAAGAAAAACAATTTTGAAACATTCTATGAGGTTCATGAGGTAGGAAACAGGATCCAGGCAGATGGATTATGTCTTTGTAGCAAACATATGGGGGAAAAAGACTAGAAGGAAATAAAATAATTATTGATTTATGAGGGTAGTGGAACAAGAACCCAATTTATTTTCTATAATTTTGGCAATTAATTTTATTATACCCCCTTTTTAGTCTTATACTTATAAAAAGTATAATGGAAAAAATAATAGTGAAATAGCTTAGTTTATGAAACTAAGGTCATCTCCACTGCAGCCTCAATTGATCTAAAACCCTATTTCTAGAGTCATTTTTAAAACAAGCCAAATAACTAGAATACTTTGGCACCTCCGCCTCTGCCTTAGGTAGAGATTTATGTTTTAGCATAAGAATATATCCAGGATAGATAGCGTCAATCAGTGATTAACAACTCAGAGATAATCCCTTCCAGGAAAGTCTGTTTTCAGCTTAACCTTCCCTGGGGTTAACTGATGACTATCTTTCATTAGGAGCGCCTTGCACATCAAAGCATTGTTTAAGAACAGCAAAATAGCTTGGAGGGAGGCAGGCTCTTTAACCTTCCAGGCTAATTGCTTGAACTGAATATTTCCTAATGGAGATAGCAACTTTCAGTTTAATAAACAAGCCATTTGTTTGAGAACTGAACTGACAATCCAATTTCTGGAGTGTTGATGGATGGATGTGGGCACACAAGCTCATGCGCGCGCACATACACACACACACCCACACACACACACACACACACACACACACACACACGCACACACAAAGCAACACAAGCCTCTGTCCTCCCAACCTCTCAAACCCACTCCTGGCTGCCATTCTCCCTTCCCTGATCTCCTACCTACTGCACCTGGGACCAGCAGAGTGGTCCACAACATGCCCAAAATCACAGAGCTCCTGTGGGGACAGAGGCAAGCACTAAGAGTGTATGACCACTCTCTTGTCAACAACACTCTACTTTGGCACACACTCACCCAGGAAGCCTCCTCTTCTCCTCACCTGAAAGAGAAAGTTACAGCCTTACAAATTCCCCCAGCAATGAATGACAAGACCAGCCTTGGGGTGGGTTGTGATTTAGGAAATAATATTGGAGTGACTATTCCCTCTCCTTGAGCATACAGAATGTGACCCAGCGGAGCTGAGCTCACAAGGACTCACAAGGACACATCAACTGGGCCTTGAGGTATAAAGACAATAGCTAAGACAATCTTGGAAAATATCTTTTAGGGATTCTTTCATGTAAACAAATCATCAAATGGAACACAAAAGACTTTCCACTCTTATCTTTTTCTATTAGCATTTAGTGAATAGAAGATTTGTTGGACCAATGAAGACCCTCCTGTCTGTTGTTACTGAAACCTGTTCCAATGATTCTTAAGAAAGACTCCAAATGTAAGAGCACAATTTCTAGCCAATCAGTGAAGAAGTGACACTTTCAATGATTCTCCCCATTTTGTGATGTTGATATATACTGATGATTCTGAACCTTCCTTGGACATGGCTGTGGCAGCATGCTTGTCCGTTTTCCCATTCTTGCCTATTCTGTGATATTCAGGCAGACATTCTAGCTCTGACAGCATGCTTGTCCAATTCCCACTTTTGTCCTTTTGAATATATGCCAAATAAAACTTTCTTTTTACTTTACTAAACTTTGTGATGTTTTTCCCCTACAACAGTTGAAGTATGGTTCCTCTGCTTTAGGCCGATACCTCACCATACACCTAAAAAACAACCAAACCCCATGCTGATTCTGACTCATAGCGACCCTATAGGACACAGCAGAACTGCCCCATGCAGTTTCCAAGGCTGTAATCTTTAAGGAAGCAGATTGCCACATCTTTCTCCCGCGGAGTGGCTGGTGGGTTTGAACTGTTAACCGAACTAACCTTTCGGTTAGCAGCTGCTGAGTGCTTAACCACTGTGCCACCAGAGCTCTTGTAAAGTGACTTAGAGTACAACAGGCTCAGGAAAGAAGTGGCTGGCACCCCGCATTGAAGCCCAGCAATAGATATGTCTGCAGCAGCCTCCCAGGGCCAGTCCCCATCCCACTGTTGCAATGCAGGAGGGTCCATGCCGAGGTACAGCCTGGAAACACTCCAGCCTTTCGGGTGGAAACACATGGGAAAGCCTTTCTTTAATACCACATACTTTGAAAGCAACTGTCTGTATCTGGCCTCAACTCCAGAAATCCTTTAACTTAGCCAATCAGGATATGAAATGCAGTAAGTGAGAATGGAATTCTCACGGTGGGCCCTGCAGCATTCAGGCTTAAGGTGATCAGATAATGTATCATCCAAATTGGGACACTTCAGAGTGAAAGGAGATGCTATTAATAATTACAGTAGGACAACAGGCATAAACCAGGACTCTCCCAGGTCAACTGGGTAGTATCCTCACCCAACTCAAGCTATTTGTCCCTGCTGCCATTGAGTCGATTTCCACTCATAACGACCCTATAGGACAGAGTAGAACTGCCCCATAGGGTTTCCAAGGCTGTAATTTTTACAGAAGCAGATAGCCACATCCTCGTCTGGAGGAGCAGCTGGTGGGTTTGAACTGCTGATCTTTTGGTTAACAGCCAAGTGCTTAACCACTGCTCCTTACCTCATACCCTAGAAACTGTTTTTTCTGAGGTTAGAATTCTTCCTGCCAGCCACCTCTGGAACCAGCTCTCTGGAGTTCTGATCTACTTTGTGGGCAACCCTCTCAGACTGTAGGCACAAACTGTAATCTTCTGGAGGTTGGAGTTTTAGCCACACTGAGGTCCCACCTGTGTTTGCACCTCTGAAAAGGCTTACCTGAAATTTTCCTCTTCAAAAAACACTGAATCATGTTGCCAAAGAAACTGACTCTCACCAATGCAAAAATATGCAGATGTAGCCACTTACTCATTTTTAAAGTAACTAAGGGTGTTGATGAACAGTAATGATTTGTGAGTTTATATTTTGCAAAGCAGGAGTAGGGAGTTTGGCTCTAACAGAAAGAATCTGAAGGGGGAAATAAGAGCACTAGACTACAGAGGGTAAAATGCACCTATTAACAACCTGGCTTTATCAAGCAGAGGCTTCTTACAGTATTACACAAAAAGCTTTGGAATGAAAACCACATAGACCACTAAGCAAAATTAACTAGCTGAGGGATCTTGCAGGTCTAAAAGGATACTTGTAATAAAGTTAGTTCCTCCTACATTTGCCTGTTGATAAATTTTATGCCCACCCACATTAAACACAAAACAAAACCCTGACTGAGATCTACTCCCCTACAGTAAGGAGCGGTACAGCATAATGGAACTACAAGCATCTCATTATCCTTGTGGGGCAACCCCAATGAATAACAGGATATGGTGAATTGGGTCAAATATCAGGGATTCTAAACATATTCATTTGGAGCCACCGAATGGACATTATTATAAAATAACTCCTAATTATTTCTTTAATGACAAACGGACAGTATATGTGCACATGTATAAGTAGTTAAGAGTACTTTAAAATAACAACTTAATGAAAAGGACAAAACCACCCAAAACTTTTAAGAAGTGGCTTCCAACAAGTGCACTGAACCTAATTAAATTCTCAAGTAGTATCTATAAAGCGATCAAGATCAAGTTTTAGGTGGCAATAATATAAACATTCAGTTGCTATCATGGAGCTACTCATATAGACTATTGTTATTGCATAGAAGCTACAAGGCATGCATTTACATCACAAAAACTTTCTGTTTGCTCTTTGCTGTGTGCTCATTAACCCAAGGACTTTACTGCAAGCCAACTGCAAAAGAGGACACAGGATACGTTGTATACTTAAGCTTCTGATATATTAACACTGAAGGTAAAAGTCTTCAGAAAACTAGCCGTTAATGGGTATTCCAGAGCCATGCCTGAATTTACAGTTTAGATGAGCAGTTCTAGCCTTGCTCCTGCCATCTGTACGTCTCCTCCTGTGAAATGGGAATAATGGTTGGTGACACCATTTATACCAACATCCGGAGGCAGGACTATACCCTTGTGTAGGATGACAGTATATAATCTAAGCCCCATGAGATAATATCATTAACCTGAACAAGTTTATCAAGTTGTCAACTAATATCTCAAGCCCACAGTTTGAGTTCTAGAGAGAAGAAAAGACCTAAGAGGATGTTCTCAGGACACATATGACAGATCTCCCAGCGTTTCTCATTTCTGAGCTCTAGGAAGATAGAAGCAATACTTTGAAGACTTCAACAGTAACCTTATGAGATAACTTGAAAACACCATCATTACATTCCAGTGATAAATACACAAAGAAGTGGAATTCAAGGTTTGAAACATTCTGACTTAGGTACAGAAATCTCAAGTGAGTCCAGGTTTTAAGTCCATTCCAACTAAGCAGAAGAACTAGGCTTTGAAATGGTTTCATTCCACATCTGTGAGCTTTGGCAGCACTCTATCTTGATTCTGCCTTCTTAGAATTCCTAAACTGAGTCTATTCTGCTCATCCCAAATATTCAGGTCTAAGGGGTTTCCAGGCCATTGGAGCTGATAAACTGAGCCCTTACATTTATGTAAACACCAAGTATAAAAACCATCCTTCAGAACTTGATGAGGCCTCAGATGTTGAAGCTTACTTTTCAACTCACTGGAACACAACCAGATTAATCATTAACTGTTTTTACCAGGAGTGTTTAGTGGCAACACAGAGATTCAAGCCACTTAGGGAAGCTTCAAGTAAGGGACAATTTGTGCTTGGGGAGAAATCTTAACTATTATCAAATCTGGACCAGTTTCAACTTAAATCTCAATTTGTTTGGGGCTAAACATCTGAAACCCAAACAAAAATCTGGACAGAATCCAGTTTGAGACTGGACTGAACTTAAGATATGACAATGTGCCCTTTTAAAAAAAAAAACCAAAGCTTTTGTAAAATTTTTTAGGCTGTACTGAGATTACAGACAAAGAAGTAAGAGTGCCCCAGTGACAAACAAACAGTAACATGGGAAGCTTGCTGGGGGAAATTCAATTGCTCCAGCTCTTCCAGGATGAAGACCACTGACTGGTCCTACAAGATGATGTGATGGGCACGCCTCTGGATGTTCAAGGGATCATAACACAGGCCAGAGAGGAGAGGGGAGCAGACAGATCCAAGTTCATGTGGCCAGAAGGAAAGGCTGAGTAAGAAAAGTAGTGATTAAAAAAGAATATCGCCAAGGCACAACAATTGGTCTCTATTCACCTGGAACAATAAAGGGAGATGAGGAGCCAGGAATATGAGGAGGATATGGAATATGTGGCTAATTGCCTCCATGAACAACTGCCTCTTTTGCCATGATACCAGAAGAACTAGATGGTGCCCAGCTACCATTACTGAACATTTTTATCGGATTCCATAGAAGAATCTTAATCAAAAGGGGGAAAATGTAGAACAGAACTTCAAATTCTCATGGACTTTAGACATTATGGAGCTGTGGAGGGTGGATGAACTTCTGGAACTATTGCCCTCACATAATCTTTAAACCTTAAAGCAAAGGATCCCCTGAAGTCTTAAAACCGAGCAATAGTTTAGCTTTACTAGTAAAAAAGGTCTGCCTTGAACATTTTGGTCTTTTAAGAACTATCTATATGGGATCATACTGACAACAGCAACTCAAAAGAGTAGATAGGAACCTTAGGGGGCAGTGAGTTTATTTTAATGAGGGAGGACCAACTCAGAACAGGAGGGTGAGAATGGTTACACAACTGAAACATAATCAATGTCACTAAATGGCACACGCAAAAACTGTTGAATTGGTGTATGTTTTGCTGTGTATATTCCCAACAACAGCAATAAAATAAATAAAATTAAAAAAAAAGAATATCGATCTTTTGCGCATTACTCCAAGGGGCTCTAGGAGCAAGGGCCAAATTGGACCTAATGCAGGTCTTGGTATCGATGCCTCCACTGATAACAGCTCAAATCTCAAATACAAATAAATCTGCTAAGGCAACTCATATATGCCAAACTGGCTCATAAGGGGACATTTTTCCTCAAGATAAAAATTCAAGGAAAAGTATAAAAAGCAGTCAGAAGAATAATCGCAAAAAAGACTCTCAGGAGCCAGGATGCTCCAGGCTCTAAGTAGAATATGTAGGAGGTCAAAGATCAAGGCTTTATCAAAAGCCTAATCTTTGGAATTCTCTCCTCCTCTCCTCAAAGAGCCCTCAAAGCCTATTTACACAAAGAATAGTCTAAAAGTCTGGAAAGGAAGTGAGAAGTGACAAGCTCTCCTTTTAAACTGAACGCTACCGACCACTATGAAATGTGAGCTGCTCATCTGCTTAGTGTTTCCTTCACCACAACTTTAGCATACTATGAAGTTGCTAGGAGCATGAGCTCTACCTATGGCACTAGGCTTTGTTTCATTCATTCATGTATTCATTCATTGCCCGTGCAACAGAACACCTACTGTGCTTCAGGCACTGTGCTGAGCACTGGGAGGACAATGGTCAGAAGCAGGCATGGACCTGCCCTCTGTAAAATTACTGTTCTGGACAAGACATTTCTCAATTATAAATAAATGTAATATTGTATCTGTGGTCAGTGCTTGAAAGAGAGGCACCGAGTGCTTTGAGAACCTCTAATAGGAGGATTTGACCTCGTCAGGATGGTCAGGGAAGGTGTCCATGAGGAAGTGACAGTTGAGCCGCCATCTGAAAGATGAGGAGTTAAGTAAGACATGAAGAAGAGAGAGCATGCTCCCTCCAGGCAGGAGAACCAGGCTGTGAAAGGCCCTGAAGCGGGAGTGAGTACAAGGACTGGTGGCGCTCTCTGTGGCTGGTATGGAGACAGAATGGGGCCTATGGTAGAAGAACTATCTGGAGAGGGACAGGGCCTGACCATGTAGGAGCTGGGTCTTAACTTTAAGTGCCACTGAAAGGTTCTAAGGGGGATAGGGATGGGAAATGGGGGAGGGGGTAGGTAATGACATACCATTGGCTTAGCCATTCTTGGCTTTGGTGCTAATAGTGGCCTGCCAGTCTGTGTAACCCCAGCAAGGCCAGGAGTCTGGTCAGGAATAAGAATCCAGACATCTGCTTTGATTCCGCTTTACCCCAGCGGTGCCCAGGCCACTCTGAACTTCCTAGAGGCAGTGGTTCAAGGACTTCAGGGATTCCAATTCTGTGGCCTCATAAAAACAGTGAAGCCAGGCCTGAGATTATTTACATTTGAATGTCTGGTTTTTGTTGTGGACAGCTTAATCTTTCTAAATCTAGCCCTGAGGATAACACAAACAAAAAACAAACAATGCCAGTAACACTAGTTGAGGATTTTATTTTCTGCTTGATAAAGTAGATACTTCAATATATGATAATAAACCCCTATATCACCTTCTAACAGTTCAGTAAATATTGTCAAGAATACAAAAGTAAGCCTGAGCCCTTTGGGCTCTATTATGCCAATATTAGTGAATAATGAAATAGTGAAATGATACGCCTGCTTTCAAATGATACTGGATTAGCAGTTGCAGCTGAAAAAGCTGTTCCGAAGCAAACTGCACTATGGGGGTGGAAGAAGTGAGGGATCCGGCATCAACCAAAACTGGTGTTGGATCCTGGTTCTGCCACCTGTTAGCCTCTCTGAGCCTCAGCTTCCCTATCTGAAAATGGGATGATAATACAGTCCTTGAGGTGTTGCTGTGTTAAAGGAGATCATGCATGTAACATGCACAGCACAGAGCTCAGCACACGGGGCTCTCAGGGCTCTCGTGGTGGCAGAAGCGTATATAATCTAGGGAAGACACCCACAGCTCCTTGTTGTCTACCAGTCAAGCAGGCTTGCCCAAACTGTAAGTGGGTGGTACGTTATATCCAAAAGGAAAGGGAACAATGAAAAGGCAAATATTTTACACAGAGGATTTTTCAGATTAACCTCTGCCTAAACCCCTTTACTCAAATTTTAAAAGCATCCAAGCAGCTGCCGGTGATTTCGGGCAGGCCCACAGAAGTCAGCTGGGTTCTCTCCGGGGAACAGTGGAAAATGATAGCAACAGCTGCCCCATGATTGCAGATTGAGAAAGGCGGCAGCAGTGTGTATCTGAAAGTGCGTGGGCCTTTGTCGGCCTTTTCCTAGAGCCCATTTCTCTGGAAGGCACTGACATATTTTCCTACCCTCTATTTGTCTTTCAGGCAGATCTAGAAAGTGACAATGAGGGAGGGATTAGCTCTTAACCTTACTAGGGGTAAGGCTGGGAGTTATTGCGAGCCATCAAGTTGATTCCGACTCATAGCAACCCCACCTGACAGAGTAGAACTGTCCCATAGGGTTTTCTAGGCTGGTGCAATGGGTAAGCTAACTGAAAGGTTGGTGGTTTGAACCCACCCAGCAACTCTGTGGGAGAAAGACCAGGCAATCTGCTTCCGTAAAGATTACAGCCTAGAAAATCCAATGGGGCAGTTCTACTCTGTCACATGGGATCACTATGAGTTGGAATCAACTCAACGGCGCCTAACAATAACAATCTTTATGGGTGCAGACCGCCGGGTCTTTTCTCCCATGGAGCCACTGGTGAGTTTGAATAGCCAACCTTTCGGTTAGCAGCCAAGCTCTTAACCGTTGCACCACTAGGGCTCCTTAAGGTAAGAAGTAAACCCGTTGCCTTTGAATCTATTACAGTTCATACTAACCCCACAGGACCAAGTAGAACTGCTCCAAAGGGTTTCCAAGGGTGTAATCTTTACGGAAGCAGACTGCCACGTCTTTCTCCAGCAGAGTGGCTGGTGGGTTCGAGCTACCAACTTTTCGGTTAGCAGCTGAGTCTTAGCCACTGCGCAACCAGGGCTTCTTCTAGATGGGGAGTAGAGGGCTCAATTTCTGGGCACTTGAGGATGAAGCACACAGCACCCTCAAACACACCATGCCAAAACTCTCAGGTGCAGTTCTACATCCTGCATACTTTATTATTGTTTAAGATTTCTATTTCAGCAAGATTTGATCTCTACTATGACAGAAAAAGCTGAACAGGGGACAACACCCTCTAGAAAGTAACCCAGCACACACTATGTATCCCAGATGAATAACAGAAGTTTGCTAGCTTATAGAAGCTTCAACTCCTTTAAAGTGCTTTCTAAATTTCTCAAAAAAATTTTAATGGAGCATAATTTTGACATCAGGAATTATCATGCCTTGGTTTCTGGGAACATTCTCCAGACATGTCTCTGCCTCCACTCATTTGGCAGAGACTTCAGCCTCATGGTAAATCCTCAGATCAGAGGCCTCAAATCAGTCTGGAGAATCCACCCCTTTTCCAGGCTAAGGGTGACTTGGGCTAGCCTCACATACCTACTGTCCTCATCATGTATCCAATATAGGAACATCACTGAGATTTCTGTAGTAATTCAGAAGGATTTCTAAAAATGTTCTCTGACACAATCCTAGAAACACTCATTTGCAAGTGTACCTGGCTGGCCTTCAAGGGGTCAGAACAATTTGGGGTGTCTACATATCAAAGGCCAGATGACATTGTTTTCTGCTTTTCTTTATATCTGGGACATAGTAGAAGAGTGACAATTAAGCCATCCATTTCCAATGGCCTGTCTCAGGCTCCCACCCACCTCATGTAAACAGAGGCCTTTGGGGGAAATACCCTATCTTGTGAACCAAAACCTGGGCCCATTTTTTATCAAAAGTTTCTGCAGAGTTTGATAAGCTGACTCAGTTTCCCCTATGTGACTGAGAAAGAGACTAGGCCCAGGGGACAAACACTGAAACAAATAGCCAACTTCCTTCTAGACAGGCAAGAGGCTGCTGCACACGTCTTCTTCACCACTTCCTTACCTTTCCAGGGGTGCAGCAACTCAGTCTCTACCTCTCTCTGGGCCCCGTGATACCCATCCTGCCCTTTCAAACCTCAGCTTGGTTTAAAGTCAAATTTCTAACCCTTGGTAAATGAGATTTATAAAAGGCCTGAGGTGGTTTGCTGAAGAGAAACTATTACCTAGCTCCAGTACCTTTCTTGATAAAACGCTTGAAGTAAAAAAAAAAAAAAAGAAAAGAAAAAAACTGTGTATGTGTGTTATTCTCTTCTTACGATTCCCTCCCCCTCCTTCCCTCAAGCTCTCAACCTTCAGAGCTAAATTATATGTCCCCACTGCCACATTCCTAAAGAGAGAAGGGAAGGGCAAAAAGGCAAAAGGTGTTTGCAACTGGTTGTGCTCCTACTCAGAAGAAATGAAATTCGATTAAAAGCCTTCCCTGTCACAAAAGTGCAAAATTACTCTGATCAGTACTTACCAAGTCAGAGCAATTTCAGGGCAAACCGGATTTAGATGGGTAGCTGCGAGTTACAGAAATCAGTCCATTTCTCATTTTTCAGATTTTGTTTTCTCAAGACTCTTAAACTGAGTCACACAAAGCAAATGAGATTTTGTAATACTCCGCTACAATTCCACCCCCTGGGGGCGAAACTATTCATTAGCCTTCCGTTGAGGTAATGCCTCCCATCTGCTAAGAAAGGCCTGCACAGTCTGAGCTACTGAAGGAAGAGAGGAACTGAAGTTCGTCTTAGGGAAGGAAATGTACGGGCTGATAGCCTGTACCTTCTATGTTTCCTTCCGAAAGATAGCTGCTCAGGGCACTCAGAAAAACATCTCATTCATAGCTGCCTGGAAACTCGAGCCATTTTTTCCTGATAGTAATTCCACTAGTTCACAGGAAGCTGTTTTCCCTTATCCTGAGTACCAGATGTCAACAGAAGGAAGAAATTCCAGAACAAAGCATATGACACAGAAAAAAGTAGGGGGCCGATGGGAGCAGAAGGCTGCAGGGCAGCTCTGGATCCCAGGTGATTTCTATTACTACATAAATGGATTCCATGGGGGGGGGGGGAAACGAAAAAATATTTTATTTCTATAACACGTCTCTCTTCTTATTAATCCTGGATCTTTGGACTTAGGAAATCCCAAGAATGAATTAGATTTTCTTCAGTATGGGGACAAAATTTGTCATTGGTTTTGGTGGTGGCTGTGAGTAGGGATGATTTTTCAATACTGCCTTGGTCTTGTCATGAAAAACTATATTTTCTTTAATGTTAAAAACTCGGGAATTGAAAGCAATAGCTCAACTGAAGAAGTTAACTCAAAAATATTCTACATCCAGAGCTGAGGACAGAGAGGGATGTGGGCATATTTTTCATAGTATATTTATATAGGTATTTACAATATCTAAGTCCTCTGGGTGATGCAAGTGGTTTGCGATCAGCTGCTAACCTAAAGGTTGCAGCTCCATGGAAGAAAGGCCTGGTGAGCTGCTTCTGTAAAGATTATAGCCAAGAAAACCCCAAGGAGCAGTTTTACTGTGTTACACATGTGGTCACCATAGGTTGGAACTGACTTGACAGCAATATCTTGGACGACAAAGAGATGTGTGGCAGGTGAGGGGAACAACAGGAAATAGTTGGTGAAAGTAGAATGCTAAGGTCCTTAGGTTATACCACTATTCTTTCATCACTTAAGATTTGTTCTGTGCCAGAATAGAAGCTGACTTCAGCTTCAAATCAGAATTGCAGTATTTATTTTATCCCTGACAGTGAGTTTGTAAAGAGCCCTTGGCAGTGTATCAGGACACTTAAGCTCTAGAACCATCCCACCACTAACTCACCTTGGGCAAGTCACTTACCTGCTCTAGGTGTTCGTTTAAAAAGGCAGTGCCTGGCACATAATGGGTATTCAGTTAATTTTCTTTTTATAACAACTTTATTGAGGGATAATTCACATACCATAAAATTCATGCTTTTAAAATATATAATTCAGCGGTTTTTAGTATATTCACAGAATTGTACAACCATCACCACTCTCTACTTAATTTGTTGAATAAGTGAATGAATGAATAACTGATTGAATGTGACCTTTAAAGGTAGTTTATTCTGAGCACTTTTTATGAGTTAATCCATGTAATCTCCCCCCTACAAATCTATGTAATTGGTGCTATTATTATCCCCATTTTACAGAAAAGTCAACTGAGATTTGAACCAGGCAGTCTGACTGCAGAGCCAGTATTCTTATCCAGTTTAAAAATCCTGTGATTCGACTAAAAGAGGCTGACATAGTGAAGTTCTTGTTTATTATGTCACTCAAGCTGTGAATAAAAATAAAATATCAGCAACCTTCCTTTTGGTGTTTATTATAGTGAAGTTCTTGTTTATTATGTCATTCATGCTGTGAATAAAAATAAAATACCAACAACCTTCCTTTTTGTGTTTATGACAAATTTGCAGTCCTAAGGACCAAAAAACGTCTCTTTCCTAGTAAGTAGTAGGAAGATCTCTAGACTGTACACCCCTCAGTTGCAGGAATGCATCTGACTGATGTTTAGGTCCCCAGCAACCGACTCATAGTGGAATCTCAATTAATAAAAGGCTGACAGGAAGGTGAAGAAGATGACCTGCCATGCCTTATACATGGACCACCTGGAAGTCCTCTTCAAGGTCACTGCTAACCAGAAGGAAGAGCCAGGTGCCTGTGGCAGATTATGAAACAGAAACTGGATCCAAATCACATCAGCCATCCCGAGTGCCAGAGCCCTTGGGCCTGAATCTGGCATTAATGCTGTAGGTTACTTTTTGGAGCAACAAGAATGAATCAATCAGGCTAAACCAGAAAAAACACATCACTCTCTACACATAGAAGGGATTACTCAAAGAGTAGCATGGAATTGCCTAGCCTATTCCACCATAACTGAAAATCAAATGCAAGCATGTGCTTTTAAATATCGCAGGCTCACCAAATGGGGGCTTGTTTGAAAAGTGTTGTACGTGAAAGGCTTAGAGGCTTAGAGTTGTCCTAGTTCAACACCCTGCCTAGCCTCAGCCCCAGCAGAGGACAATAAGCAGCCTCCCTGGTCCCACACCAGAAGCTCAATTCTCCTTCCCCCTAAGACTCTTAACAGTTGTCACTTTTCCATTTCAATGAGCAAATGTTGTGATTTAGCCTAGAGAAAAGCAAAAGTCCTGAAGCTCAGAAAATAGCACATATAGGAGGTAAGGGGAAACCCTGGTGGCGTAGTGGTTAACAGCTATGGCTGCTAGGCTGCTAACCAAAAGGTTGGCAGTTTGAATCCTCTAGGTGCTCCTTGGAAACCCTATAGGGGCACTTCTACTCTCTCCTATAGGGTAGCTATAGGGTTACTATGAGTTGGAATCGACCTGACAGCAACAGGTTTGGGTTCTTTTGGGGTTGGGAGGTAAGGGAGTAATGAAAGAGAAGAATTACAGTAATGTATTTCCATGCTGGAGTTCCTAGGTGGTGTACATGGTTAATGTGCTCAGCTGCTAATCAAAAGGTTAGAGGTTCCAGTCTACCAGAGGCACCTCAGAAGAAAGGCCTAGTGATCTACTTCTTAAAAATCAGCCATTGAAAACCCTAAGGAGCACATTTCTACTCTGACACACATGCGGTCACCATGAGTTGGAATTGACTCTATACAGTAACTAGTGTTTTGTTTTGGTTTATTTCCATGCTAAAAAGGGAAGTCTTCTTCCCCCCTTTCTCTGCTTGCCTTGTTCATCACCCAAAGAACAAAAAGGCAATTCTCACGCTTGACAACTGGCCACATGTGATCAGCTTTCACAGTTCAGGGTCATATGAAATCACAGGGTTAAAAGGAAACCCAGCCAGAAGCCTAGGGTGGCTGAAGGCAGGGCTGGCTCTCTTCTGTTTCTAAGGCATACCACCAACCAAAACACAGCAGCTCCTAGTTAAAAGCAGACTTCCCCCCAGGACTCTCCCCTTCGGAACTCACAGCTAGCAAGATTGTTCAAAATTGGACTACTGCTGTCCTCTCTGTCAGAAGTATTTAATAACTAAATAGGCTTCCATTCTGCATCACGCATTCAGGATGACCCACTTAGACAATGTCCTCCATTTACATGGTTTTCAGAGAGGTCTCCACGGGGACTTTGTGAAGTTTCCTGGCAGCCTCTTAGTCCTAGACAAAAGTCCCAGGGCAGAAGGGAGCCTCTGCTTTGTACTGATGCTTGGTGTGAGAAGAAAAAGTCCAGCAGTCAGAAGACTTAAAATTCATTATTTCTGCTCTTAGAATTGTTTCTTCTGATCTCTCTTTCCTTGCCCACCAAATTTCACTAATCCAGATCCCTGTATATACGGTAGAAAAAAGTGTAATGGTCAGAGGTGAAGGTAAACATTGGCAGAAATCTTTGCTGGCCACCCAGTTCTCCATGTAAGCTGTAAAGTTGGACAGTGATCCTCTTAGCGGCTGAGACCCTAAGTAGCCATCTCTGTATCTCCAGCACCAATACACTCCAGCTCATAAGAGCAACTCCATCCAAATGAATGAAAACCCAACCACTTACACAGTAGTTTGGTTGTAAGGTTTATATAATGCATCCCCCACCAGACACATCACTGATGCCCAGGATCCAAACCACATTAGAGTTATCATTCCAAGAATTCACAAAATGATCCCCATTCTATAGAAGGAAAAACTTGTCCAGCTGTACTGTCTCCAGAAGCTTCCTGTCCACCAAACTTAGAGAAGTTTGATACAGATTTTATTTCTTTTGCTACAAGGGCTGAACACTGTCATTACAGCCTAGGTCACTAACAGTCACTATCAGCAACATTAAAACTGCCCTAGATACACATTTATTCTGCATAAGAAGCTAAAGACAGCTCTCAAAGTCTTCCAAGTCACCATTATTTTAAAGAAAACACAGATTTGGAAGGCATCTTTACTCTAAAACCCTCAACTAAAGTGTAAGGATCAAACTGATTCAACAAATATTTGTTGAGCGCCTACTCTATCATAGGTGCCCACCATTTAGGGATGTCGTGTTTAATAGGTTTTCTCAGATTCTAAATCTTTGAAAATCAATTCCATCTGAATGTGACCGTTCGTAAGTAATTCATAGCCACAGGGCATATGATGCTAATAATGATACAGTGATTTCTTTTTAAAGAACTGTGATAGCAATGGTTCTTTAATTTCTTCCACTATGTGCTACAGTCAACACCAAAGTTCTTTTTGCAGAAGAGTGAGAAGACAAAGGTATGACAAGATAAACTGCCCCAGGTCTAAGGCTGCCTGGTGCGAAGATGAGAAGGGTGTCTGGTTGCCTTGTTCTTTGAAATGACTGGTCTTTTTTGTTTGTTCATTGGTCATTGTCATGGATTCAATTGTGTCCCCTAAAAACATCTGTCAACTTGGCTGGGTCATGATTCCCAGTACTGTATGATTGTGTACGATTTTGTAATCTGATGCGACTTCCTTATGTGTTGTAAATTCAGTTACTATGATCCAATAAGATGAATTAGTGGCAGTGATACTGATGAGGTATACGAGATTGGATAGTGTCTTAAGCCAATCTCTACTGAGATATAAAAGAGAAAAGTGAGCAGAAACACATGGGAACCTCACACCACCAAGAAAGCAGTGCTGGGAGCAAAGCGCGTCCTTTGGACCTGAGGTTCCTGCGCAGAGAAGCTCCCAGACCAAGGGAAGACTGATGACACAGACCTTCCTCCAGAGTCGATAGAGGAAGTGTTCCCTTGGAGGTGACACCCTGATTTTGGACTTGTAGCCTACTGGACTTTGAGAGTATAAACTCTTTGTTAAAGCCATCCACTTGTGGTATTTCTGTTATAGCAGTACTAGATGACTAAGACAGTCACTAAACTAGGAAATTATTTCACCCTCTCATTTATCCAATCATCTTTAAGCTACTCTTACCTTGTGGTGTCAGAGATACAAAGATGCAGATCTTATTACATGGAGCTCAGCCTAGTGGAGGAGATAAGACTCAAAAACAGAAGCATCAAGCAATGTGGCAAATGCAGTGGTAACCAGGGTTCTCAACTGCGGCACTATTGACATTTTGGGCTGGATACTTATTTATTGTGGGTGGGGGACTGTCCTGTGCATGGTAAGATATTTAGCATCATCCTTGGCCTCTACTCACTAGTTGCCAATAGCACTCACCCCACTGTGACGATCAAAATGTCTCCTGACTTTGCCAAGTATCTCCTTGGGGACAAAACTGCCCTGGTTGAGATCTACTGGTAGACACACACACTATAAGAGCACAGAAGAGGGATTCTTAAGCCAGTGAAGGACAGTTAGCAAGTGCCGCCTAGAGTACCTACCATCTGAACTAAGTCTGAAAGGATGAGTATGAGAAAGCCAAAGAGGGGTTCCAGGTAGAGGAGAGAGCAAGAACAGTAAATGAATGGGGTGATTCGACACTGCTTGATCTAGTCTCCGAATTACAAACAAGTTGGTGATGTTAACAGAGAAGTGCAAAGGAGTGATAGAAGGAAACAAGGCTGGAGGAAAAAGCAGAAGTCAAATCACGAACATCATGTTGTGGAATCTAGACTTTAATCTGGAAGCAGTCATTCCTCACGTGATTAGACAAACTGTGCCATCTTTACATGATCACACCAGCTGCCATCAAGTTGACTTCAACTCACGGCAACCCCATGTGTGTCAGAGTAGAACTCTGCTCTAAAGGGTGTTCAATGGCTGATATTTTCAGAAGTGAATCACCAGGTCATTTTCCCTAGGTGCTTCTGGGAGGACTTGAACCACCAACCTTCTGGTTAGCAGCCAAATGCATTAACCTTTTTGTACTACCCAGGGACTCTGTGTCAGTCTTTAGCCTTCATGAATCCTCATCAAATATTCCTGACAGTATTTCTGTTCAAGACAATATTTCTGCTCCTCGGCAATGCTAATCAGTGGTGAATCGTCAGTCAGTATCTTTTTTATGGTCCTGAGTTTTTCCTCAGATGCCGGGTTCTCTATTCATTGAAGCCTGATAGACAGAGAACCAGTTTTCCTCCTGTCCTATCAACCCAACTTAGTAGAGTCCTACTATCAGTCAGTTTCCACTGGTCTCCTCCAAAAATAACTACCTCTCATATCCAGTAAATGGTTCTCATCCCACAAACCTGAATGAATGAATGAATGCATGAATAAAATAGCCTAAAACTTTTGCTTGCAAAAAAAAAAACCTCATGGAACAGTTTTACTCTGTAACGTATGAGGTCACCGTGAGTCAGAATTGACAGCAATGTTTTTTTTGTTTTTTGGGTGGGGGGCTTCAGCTGCTCTGGGAAAGTAGGAGAACTTTGAGACTGTATCTCTGAAATAGAGAATATGAGATTATAATTCTAACTGGGAAAAAAAAATCACCTTTGCCTGTTTGAAAGGAATGCTCCTGTAGACAACATATGCTGTCTTGACCTATCTAACATACATGCCCCCTGGATTTCCCTTAAAGAACTTCTGCCACTTGCCACCTCCTTCTCCCCTGTGGTCCCCTTCAGCTCCAGAGGTGAGCATACAGTGCAAGCATGGCCAATCAGAACACAGCAATAGCAACCCGCCTTACTCCCCTGAAGCCATAAGGAGCAGGAGAAGCAATCAGAGTTCAACAGACTCCATTCTGAGACTTCTGCTGGGACTGTAAGTAATTGAGAAAATTGGATATAAACCTGGAGTTGCTTTTTGTCATCTTGATACCACAAGGAAAAGAGCCCACCAGAAAATACAGCCAACACAGAAGAAAACAGAGCTGAGTGGGGAAAGAGGGACATTGATGATATCATTTGAACCCCTGGATCTAGCTGAGCCTGAATACCCTGTACCTTTCAGTCATACGAGCCATTAAATTCTCCTTCACAAGCCAGTTGGAGTTATGCAGTCCTTACTTCGAGCAGCATTTCACAAACTTAAATTGCATAAAATCGACATTTTTCTTTCATTTTAGTTATTACTTTTACTCATTACAGTATTTATTATAAATTTCTTCAGTTATTTTTTACACATTGTAAAAAATGTAAAAATTGTACCACTCTACATCCATTAAGACTATGAAGAAAGAATTATTCCGATAGCGTAATCTTTCCATTTATAACTGCTTGATAAAAGAATTATCAAATCACATCTTGCATCTAACATCTCATTCAACTGTAAGCATAAAATGTATCAGACACTGTTGTGCTATTTATTATAAAATGGTCTGTCTCTATCTTCAGAAGATTAAACTTAACATCCAAACATGCCAACAGAAATTCAAAACAAAACAAAATATATTTGGGTGATAATGGAACTATTCTGCATCTTGACTGTGGTGATGGCTACATGAGTATATGCATTTGTCCAAACTCAGAGAACTGTACACTAAAAATAATAATAATAAATTTTACTGTGTGTAAATTAAAAATTGAATAAAGCATTTAAGGGATGAAAAAACTCATTATCTAACTTAATGTTAGTCACACAAAACCATCTGGGATCAGAAATGCAACAAGGATCACACACATTGCTCTATGAGCTGACTGGCACACACAAGATTAAGAGTCCTAATGATAAAGTTACCTCTCCTGAGCTAAGAAGTTTTGTTTTTTTTTTTAAGTCCATATTGACCACAAATAATACTTGATCTTTGTGGACTTGAAAAAGTCCAAGTATGCAGCCTGATACTTCCTTTCACTATTTTACTATCACTATATGGTTAATGGAACACTGGTGGCACAGTGGTTAACAGCTATGGCTGCTAATCAAAAGGCTGGTAGTTCAAATCCACCAGCCACTCCTTGGAAACCCTATAAGGCAGTTCTACTATGTCCTATGGGGTTGCTATGAGTCAGAATTGACTCGATGGCAACTGGGTTTTTTGTGTTTTTTGTTTTAATGTTAACATGCTCAGCTGCTAACCAAAAGTTTGGAGATTCAAGTCTACCCAGAGGCACACTGGAAGAAAGTCCTGGCAATCTACTTCCAAAAAAAGAAAATCAACCATTGAAAACCCTATGGAGCAGAGTTCTACTCTGACATACATGGGGTCACCATGATTCAGAATCTACTCGACAGCAGTTGGTTTTACTGGTATAAATACAGACAGGATTGCACAATATCCCCCTTTTTACTCACTGACATGGTTTAAGAGAAGCACACGAATACAAAAACTACCCCAAACCCCTGCTGGTTAGAGAATGCCCGGCCAGAAGAGCATCTGAAAGGAAGTTCATATAATCATTTTCAAGCCCTAAGAAGGATATCCTTTAGCTTTACCCATGCCTGCCTACCTACCTTGCCACCACATTCAAGGTCAGTGGCAAGTAATGTGACCAGATTTTAAAGCATTACATGTATACCTTTCACTTATTCCAAAGCTTATGAGCTGTGTGCCTAGTTTCCCAGCAATGCATCTAAAAACATTACTAGCTGGTTTATACATAATTATGGCACTAAACCATCAGGTAAAAATCCCAGAGAACGTTTCTACTTAAGCTTTGCCTCCCTGAGAAGAAAAGTGCTGTATAAATTGAAGGTGCTAGGGTATTACAGTAATTACCTGGGACAGAGGAATAATTTACAACAAAATTGAAACCTGAAGCAGAATAGCATTTTTGTACTTTTAGAGCTATTCCACTTTACCTTTATTAAAGCCAGCCATAGGAGCACACTATTAGCTATTTAGAACTTCCAGAGTCCACAATGATAGAGGTGTGCTTTTTCTTTCTGGGTGATTCCAATGCCTTGAGTTCATAAATGCAATTTCCCTAAAGAATAACTGGAAATGTGCCTTAATGAGCTCGAGGCACTGAAGGTGTAAGTTCCTGGGCTGCAAACAGCAGAGTCCACAATCAAAGTCACCGAGGAGACCTACCGTGAAGAGAGAGAACAGCATCCAGGTGGCAATCATGACCTAACTCCAGTGGTTACAACCTGAGCTTGAGAACCAGCAGCTCCTGAAGCTTCACACGGGTTTCCCTTTCTTCGTTCGGACATCCAATGTAAGAACACAGCCCTCTGCCAGGTCACAGAGTTTCAGGTGAAGTGGGACTGAGCTTGCAGCCTGCGTGCGCACGTACCTGGTGGACACTGCCCCAGTAAGCACACAGGCTGCAATGTGAACCGGCCTGACTTCTCCAGTTAAAAGGTACAGTTTGGAACCATGTTAGAGCCTTCAAGGTCAAATGAAACGGGAGTCAAGTATATTTATTTTTACACAGCTACTAATTATCAGATTACATTTTATCAGATCAATTATGATTCGACAAATGTGAGCTGCTGTTAGTTGAATTCAAATGGAATGGATAACAAGCAGGGGTAGTTCTTTTTTTTTTTTTCCAAATGTCATGATGATTTATTTTATAACGTTACACCAGAAAGTGACCTTCAAGACTTTTTTCTCCTGTAGAGCTGCTTGCTCTCCACAATAAGGAAGAGTCACCGGACACTGTGTTTACTTACAGTAAAGACAAGTAACTCAGTTGGTTCAAACAAAGGCACTCTTACAAAGAGAGGAAGAAAACCTGTTTAGCGAAAAGACAGTGGCAAAAAGGGAAGAGCATTTCATGAAAAGTGATACAAAATGAAGTCAAGGCACAGATGTCCCTGTTAATGGAACAAGATATAATTCTAGCCTCCCAAGGCACAAAAGGCAAAATCCTACTTTTACTAAGAACTGTAATACTACGAAAGATTTTTAAAATGTTCTGTTTTTAAGGAACTTCAAGTAAAGATATGCGGAATTGTGTTCTTGGCCTAAGGTAGGACGGCTGGCTCCCTCCTTCAGGCCAAGGGATGGCACTGTGACCTCGTGTCACTGACCCTAGAGTCAACCACATCAGGACTTGTCTGCTGTGTCCACTGTAGTCTTCAAACTAGGTCTTATTCCCCCAAATCCTTACTTGATTGGTTTTCACATACTTACTATTATTTCTAGAGATCATTTTCATTTACTTTTAAAAACTCTATATATCAGACAGGGAGCCCCGGTGGCACAGTGGTTAAGAGCTCAGCTGCTAACCAAGAGGTTGGTAGTTTGAATCCACCAGCCACTGCTTGGATACCCTATAGGGCAGTTTTACTCTGTCCTATATAGGGTTGATATGAGTCGGAATTGACTTGACGGCAACGGGTTTGGTTTTTGGTTTTGTATCAGACATACCTAGTCTTGGCTTTAGCCCCAATTTTAATGAGTGCAATTAAAAGAGGCAGCTCTTTGAAATATATACGTGTGCTCTACTCTACAAGCAATCTCATTTCCCTTTCCGACCCGCTTCTCACATCAGCCTGACCAATGGCCTCTCCCCACTGCTCACTCTGCTCTAACCACACTGTCCTTCTGTTCCTCCAATACACCAATTTTGTTCCTGCCTCAGCACTTTTGCACCTGCTATTTCCTCTCCCAGGAATGCTTTCTCTAGCCCAGCACTGTCCAGTAGAACTTTCTGTGCTGATGCTAATGTTGTTTATCTACACTGTCCAATATGGTAGCCACTAGTCATATGTTGGCTACTAACTACATGAAATGTAGTCATATGTTGGCTACTGACTACATGAAATAGTACGACTAAGGAACTGATTTTAAATTTTTATTTAATTAATTTATATGTAAATTTAAATATCTACATGTGGCCAGTGGCTACCGTATTGGACAGAGCAGCTGGTAGCTCTTCATTGGAGCAGGACAAATGCTGCCTCCTCAGGGAGGCACTTCCCTGATCCCCATCTAAGTAGCCTCTTGACCCCACATTCAGTTTTCTTCCCTTCTTAGCACTTACCACCACTTGCAATTATTCTATGTGTCTGGTTTGCATTGATTGTTTACTTCCCCTAGAATGGAACGTTTCCAAGATGAGGATGTAACCTCATCTTATTCGCTGCTGTTTCCCAAGTACCTAGAACCCAAAAACCGCCACTGCTATCAAGTCGATTCTGACTCATAGCAACTCCATAGGGTTTCCACGGCTGTAAATCTCTATGGAAGCAGACTGCCACATCTTTCTCCTGCGGAGCCACTGGTGGTTTCAAACTGCCAACCTTTTGGTTTGTAGTCAATTGCTTTAACCACTGCACCACCAGGGCTCTTTAGTACCTAGAACAGTGCCTGGCATATAGCAGATACTCAGGAACTATTAGCTGAGTCAATCAGTGAAGGAATCAATTCACCTGGCAAGCTGCTTCCTTAATGAAATGGAGAAAGAGGAACCCATGCATCTTGGCTAGTGAATTGCTTTTATCAGATCTCTAACCTGCAGAGCCATGTTCCACATCTCATCCACAGCATCCAGCTCTGTGTTCAAATGGTGAGAGTGAAGGGGTCTCCAAACCAAAAGCACAAGGTTGGAGACTTGGAGGTCATGACCTTGGGATTTTCCAAGAATAGACATGAGGCTCCTCTCACAGATGGGAAGAGCCATCCCTGAACAAATGGCTGCAACCCTGAAGACCCACAAGATTGGTCCAAGTCTTAGTGGGAATGAGCTGTGCCAGGTACTGAGCATAGGCAGTCATCAAGACAGACATACTCCCTTATCCTCGAGGGGCTCACTGCCTCCTGGGAGAGACAGACACACCAATAGTATTAAGATAATGTATTAGCTGTGACTCTGTGATACAGGCTTATACTGGTGCTATGAGAACACAAAAATACACACCTCACTCAACCTGGGGTGGTCAGGGAAGGCTTCCTGGAGGAGGAGCTGATTAAGCTGAGTCTTAAAGGGAGGTAGAATTTAGCCATATTAGAAAAAAGCACTGGCATGGTGATGGAGTGGGAATTAGGAGTGACACGAGGTGGAGAATGGCTATTCCAGGCAGACAGAAGAACAAGAACAAAGACACTTAGGCATGAAATGTCATAGTGTTTACAGAAAACTTTAAGTACTTTGGTTTTAAACCCACTGACTTCGAGTTGATTTCAACTCATAGCGACCCTATAGGACAGGGTAGAACTGCCTCACAGAGTTTCCAAGGAGCGCCTGGTGGATTCGAACTGCTGACCTTCTGGTTAGCAGCCGCAGCTCTTAACCACTATGCCACCAGAGTTTGATTTTACTGACATGTGAAGGGTTAAGTCTGGAGTGGCAAGTAATAGGCTAGAAAAGTAGGTAGGGAGTGCAGATCATTAATCGTACACACCTTGTGTATCAAGGATTTCAACTTTTATTCTTAGGGCAATGGGGGGGTGCTTTAAGGAGAGGAATGAAATGAGTATATGTTTTTATAATGACCTTTATGACCCTGGAGGTATTGGTGGTGGAAAATCTGGAAAAGAGTATAACACCTGAGACAAATATAGTATGTAGGACAGGGATGGAAAATACTGCCTGTGTGTCCAGAAGCCTGATGGTGTCAAGTGGGCCAAAAGTGACATATGGTTGCCAAAGACAGGCTGTACCAGTCACATCATTGGGATTGACACTACAACATATTGCATGCTCACACACACATGCACATATGCAGGCACACACACCTGTGGAGTCATGAGCCCAATGCCTGAGGTACAACAGTGATAACCAGTGGAGCCACAGCAAGAAATGGCATCTTGGAAAGTCATTCTCCGGGGGTTTTTCAAACTGTACCTGCACGGGTCTTGTCAAGCACCATTTAGATTCAAGTCCAGCACACATTTATATAGAACCTACTGTGAGCTAGGTGATCTCACAAACATTATTTCCTTCAATAATCACAATAATAACACAACTCTTATCAAGATTGAAAGCCCTTAATACTGCCCAGGGTTGCTATGAGTCGGAACTGACTCAATGGCAACGGGTTTGGTTTATTTTTTTGTTTAATACTGCCCAGACAGCTGTATATAGATCCCCCCGCCTTTTATATTTTGTCACTTTCGTTAATGTTTCCACATAGTTCTAAAAAATCAAATAGTTTAAGGATTAAACTGTCAAACAGTTGGCCTCTGCCCCACCCCCTCCCACTCCTTAGTCCTATGTAGTGATTTCAAGGGTGATCTTTATTATACCAGTTTTCCCTTTATGCACTGCTTTAGAGCTTGACACTCCCATGTTAAGAGTGCTGCTCTCTGTACTACCTTGGTCTACATTAGCAAAAGCGTAAAATTAACATCTAGAGAAATGATGCTTTGGCCCAGGCTCTGCTCTCGACTCCACATGTTAAGAAGGTTGAGGTCAGTGATGAAGGGCTTTAACCATGGAATGAAACAGAGATGGAGAAACGAGGGACATTTAGCCTGATGATGAAGGTTTGGTGGACTGGGGATGTGGTGTGAACATGATAGCATTGCTTCAAATCTCTAGCATCTGAACTGCTGTCACAGGAAAGAGGGATTGCACGGATTCTGTGAAGCCCCAACAAGGGCCAAGAAGAGAAGCCACTAGGTGGAAGATTCCAGTTTAGAATAACGGAGAATTTTCTATCACTTGGGCACTGCCCAAATATGGACTGGGCTGCCACTAGGGGCCCTGGTTGGTGGCCTCGTGCACTAACGGCAGGAAGAGCACTTGGGAGGGGTTGACAGATCTGGACTAGCTGACCTTTAAGACCCCTTCAGCCCTGGGATTCCCTGTGAAAAGGTTCATATTCATAGAGCATTAGCCCAGGCAGTAAACAAAAGCCGTGCCATACCAAGCCAGAGAGTAAATGTGGTGTGCTCTATTTAAAGAACATAATCCACCAAGAAAAACAGGCTTCTAAAAAAGGAATACATGATTATAGCCAACACACAAGACAAAATTCTAGTCCCACCCCTGCCTTTCCAAAATTTCTTTTAACAATGTAAATTTCAAAATGCAAACAATAATAACTTTCAATGAAATGCTCTGGCACGAGTTTTATATTATTCTGTCTAGGAAAAATATCTTTGGATTTATCACTTTTCAGAAAGGAAAAACTTCAGCTTGAACTAATTTGACTGATTTTCCAAAATACAAATTTTGTCAGAAGGCTTTGGAAAATTAAGCAAATAGAGTTCCAGAAGAATTATTGTCTCCTATTTATTAAAATGTGGGAGTTATTTCTGCAAGCCTCCCAAAGCAATAATTGCATGTTACCAAACCCAAACCAAACCTGTTGCTGTCAAGTTGATTCTGAGTCACAGTGACCCTACAGGACAGAGTAGAACTGCCCCATAGGGTTTCCAAGGAGCAGCTGATGGATTTGAACTGCCAACCTTTTGGTTAGCAGCCGAGTTTTTACCAGGTTGAAGTATAATCTCATTTATTGTATTTACTTTAAACATGGTAGCTTTCATTCAGTTTCTGAAAAGATACAAAATGTTGTAATACAAACCACAGATTCTTGATCTGTTGTTCTCTGAGAAGCTCAAAACACTTACCTTGCCAAAATCTTTCTAAATTAATAGTAGGCATATCTTTTATAGATAGAGGAACCAGAAAGTCTCTAAAACTGATAGAAAGTTCTAGTTTTGCCACAGTGTTAGTCTAAGCACAGGCTTCCCATTTCTAACTATAATCACGAACATTTGTGTGAGGCAGACATCTTACCCTGTGTTTTTCATCTCATCATTTCTGATATAGCACCTCTATGGTTTTGATTATCTACAATTATTGACCTTACTGACAACTTTTGTTAAATCCTCCCCTAATAGCATGAAGTACAAAGATGAAAATTGATGGGATATATAGCTTTTAATTCCCTAAGTTTTCTTCCTATTTGGCAAACAGAAGACCCTGAATACTTTAAAGTGACTTCTCCCACAAGTCCCATGACTACCATTGGTCTCCCTTCTGGACTGAAGCCTTCAAATCACCACCAGGTTGGTGGTGGCGACATTTCTACTCCCAGGTGTATGGGTTACATATTTACATCCCCAGGGCTGCCTAGCAGTGTCTCACATGTAGTAGCTGCTGAATCTATGTTCACAAAACTAAATGATGAAGATAGAGAACAAAGGCGTATTTTGAGGTAGGGAAACCCAACCCTCTAATCAAAATCCATAATCTCTCCCTTTCAGCAGGCAACAAGTAGAGAGGAAGAGATCCCCAGTACAATGCCGTGCACCCTCTAGAGATGAGAGTGTTGCCCTGTTCCTTGTTGAATCTCAATGTTTTTCCCCAAGTCTTTTTCATCCTATTCCCTGTGGAAAAATCCAGAGAAACTGAAGATTGACCTAACGTGTCAGCTTGAAGACTAAATAAACTACACATCCTCATTCCTCACTGTACATCAGAAAGGGATACGTGCCTCCTCTCAGATGAAACGTTGACCACAGCCAGGAGATGTTGAGGCACTTCATGAGACTCTATAAATGGGAAATACTATTTCTTGGCAGGCTAATATAGAATAATAATTGAGGGTAACACACTACTGATTTTAAAATAAAACATCTCCTTTGTTCAGCCAAGGTTGAACTGCCCAGGGCAATATTTCAAACTAACTGCACAAGTTTCCTAAAATTAGTTGTCATACAAGGGTGCTATTTCTGGACACCCTCGTGGACCAAGTACAACTAAATGTATTTCGGCCCGAGGGTCAGGAGGCCACCGCAGCCATTTTCCACAACACGAGAAGTGTTCTTGGAGAAAACGCCACACGCTGATTCCTTTCTAGATTACAAAGGGTGGTTGTTTACTTTTGAAAAAACAAATGTGTCCTCAGCCATTATTTTTAATTATTTGAGTCAACAGCAGTACAACAGTGCAAGTGAAATGTCTTCTTAATTAAAACAAAAGCTAAATCTCAAAAGAGAGTTTTTATTGAAAATTACCATCAGTGCAAGACAATGAAAATAATAAATTGATACATAATAAACACAAAGAACATTTGAAAATATTTTTTTAAATCTACATTTGAGTATAAAAGTTTTTTTCGCCATTGGTTTTTAATGTCATTTCAGGATGCAGTGAAACAAAAACAAAACAAAATAAAAAATTCATAGGCGTTGAATAAAACACGGTCATTTTTAAATATAGGAGTATGTAACTTTACCCAAATTCACCATAGGAAAATGCAGATTTATAGAAGGAACACTCATGTGTTCAGCCAGCAATGACCAAGTACCTATCATATCCCAGGCCCAAGCTACTGGAGTGTTCCTCACTGTGTCTGAGAACTCAGCGGAGGATCCTTGTGTAGCCAATATAATGAAATGCACATGCCACTTCCCACGAATGCACTGTCTAAATCAAGGGTCGGTAAACTACAGCAGCAGCCAAATATGGTTCACCATCTGTTTTTGTAAATACAGCTTTATTGGAATGCTGCCATGCCCATTCGTTTCTGTATTGTCTATAACTGCTTTCAAGTCACAACAGCAGAATTGAGTAGGCGAAACAGAGACTGTATGGTCCACTAAGTCTGAAATATTTACTGTCTTGCCACTTACAGGAGTCCCTCGGTGGTATAAACGATTGAACAGCTAGCTCATCTGCTAACCAGAAGGTTGGAGGTTTGAGTCCACCCAGAAGCATCTCAGAAGAAAGGCCTGGTGATCTACTTCCCAAATAACAGCCATTTAAAACCCTGTAGAGCACAGTTCTGCTCTGACACACATGGGGTTGCCATGAGTCAGAATCGATTCAATGGCAATTGATACTGGCTGGCCCTTTACAGAAAAGGTTTGCCAACAACTGGTCTAAATCAAGACCCATCTACAGGAGAACCCCAGGAATTATTCAACATTGCCCATATAGCTCTGGACTTCCAGGGACAGAGTTATAAAACAAGCGGTAGATATTGTGAAAAGAGCCCAGACCCATGAGTCAGAAGGCTGAGATTAATGCCCTGGACTCACCATTTACCTGCCACCTAGCCTTGGCAGTTCACATAACTTCTCTGAATCTGGGGTTTCCCACCTGTCAAATGGAGAACTAACACCTGGCTTGCCTACCTCACAAGATGTGTGGTTTTGGCCACTGTAAAGCACAATCTCAGAGTGAATGGACTATTAAAATATAATGATTATGAGAGCTAACCTAACATTGAATGAGTGCTCACATTGTGCCAAGTACTATGCTAAGTGCCTTCCCTGAGTTATCTCATCTAGTCCTCACAACCACCCTAAAACTGTTATAATCCCCTTTTTACAGATAAATTCAGAGAGGTTAGCAGGTAAGTGTAACTGAGACTCATACCCAAAACTGTCAGACTTCCCGAGTGCATGCTATTAACCACTGAGAGACCACCGATTCCCCAAATTCTACTCACTGAGTGGTGTTGACCAAATCTATCACTTCATTGAACAAAGGACTAGTGAAATTGTTTCTGAGCTTAGGTCTGGGCCTGAGCCTGGCATTGGAGTGTTACGGGTCTGTCTGACAGCCTCACACATGTGCTAGAGGTTATGAATTGCCCGTAAAATAAACATTCAAGCTCTATTTATACAGGCAGGTGAAAAGGAGCCCTAAGGAATGCTAATCTGACCTCGACAGGTGCCAGGATCAGTTTCATATTAACAAGTAACTCATAAAAATTGGTGTGAATATACAACTCAAGAGGCGGCCCCAGCTATCTTTTTTTCTATACACTTCTGATCGCTATGTACATATGATTTGGGGCCCTGCATCTTTTTGCTTAATAAAGCATATCTGATAAAAATTTTAAAGAGAACTTTAAAATAACAATAATGTAGAATATATTCCATAGATGTTTACTTTATATTTCTGGGTTTCAAAAGTAGGGTTTATTTGGCAACTTGTGAGATTTTATCATTACCAGCTTAATCCTTCTGACAAGAAACTTAGAAATAATGTCTCAAGAGTCTTCATGCCTATGCCAATTTACACAGGGTTTTCATTTCCAGGATTCTATCAAACAGAAGTAAGTAGGATGCTTACAAAAAATAAGTATAAATATGTTCGCTACAGCATCATTTATATAAAAGCAAATAGCTGGAAACCACCAAATTGCCCAACATAAACCATTATCTAAGTAATATTCAACAGAATATTTTGTAGCCATTAAAGGTCATATCTAGAAAATAAATCCAAGTGGAGAAACAGTGCACAAAACATCTGGCCTGTACTCTTTACAAATGTCGATGTCAAGAAAGACAAAGGCTGAGAAACTTCTCCAGATTAAAGGAGGCTAAAGAGACATGACATCTAAATGCAAAGTGTGATCCTGTATTGGATCTTGGTTAGGGGTTAAAAAAAATTGCTCTAACAGGCATTTTGGAGAAAATTAACAAAATCTGAAAATGGAGTTTACATCAGATAATAGTACTGTGTCAATGTTAAATTTCTTGAATTTTATAATTATGTTGTGGTTATAAGAGAATATAAAGGGGCATAATGCCTGCAACTTCTAAACGGTTCAGAAAAAAATGTGTGTGTGTATATATATAGATATATATACATATATATACACACATACACACACACACACACACACACGTATGGAGCTCTAGTGGCACAGTGGTTAAGCACTCAGCTGCTAACCAAAATGTCAGCAGTTCAAACCCACCAGGTACTTTGCAGAAGAAAGATGTAGAAGTCTGCTTCCATAAAGATTTATAGCCTTGGAAACTCTAAGGGCAGCTCTACTCTGTCCTATAGGGTCACTATGAGTTGGAATCGACCTGACAGCACACAACATATATGAAGAAGAGAAAACAAATGTGGGAAATGTTAACAATTAGTGTAGAGAACACAGGAATTCTTTGTACTATTCTTGCAACTCTTTTGGTAGTTTGAAATTATGTCAAAAGGAAAAGTTAAAAAACATGTCTTTGAAGTTTTATTACATGCGGAAATGCTTATGCTAAAGTGAGTAAAAAACACTAAACATAGAATTATATATTTAGCATCATATACCAAAAATCTTAAGAGGCCAGTTAAAAAAAGATTAGAAGAAAATAAGCTTAAATGTTACCAGTAGCCAGTCATTTATGAGTAACGAGATTGTGTTTGAGCTTTCTTATATTTTCATATTCTTATATCTAGAATTTTTAAAATAAGTATATATTATTTAGGAGTCCCTGGAATCAGGAAAAATTGAAGTATTAGAGGAAAATTATACATTTTTACAAATCACATAATCACAAACCTGATTTAGTCTTTGAAAACTTTTGTGCACTAGCTTAATACTTTATGTCAATAGAATTTGAAGATAAGGCATCTAAGCCAAAACAGATTAAATGCTGTTTACAGCAGAAATACCATGGTGGTAAATTGTACAACATATTTGAAAGTACTTTCCTCTCAAAGTCTCAGAAGAGCTTGGGCCGACTATGTATCAGTGTGTGAAAAACAGGCACTCCAAGCTTCAGCCAGAATTTTCTCAGGATTGTCAACTGACAGCATAAAAAATTGTGCTTATATTAGAGAGCATATCATTCTAAAATTAGTCTCTTATAATAATGTTTTTTTTACTCTATTTCTAGTCCCAAAACTTAGAATACTACACAGTAAATACATTGATTTTTTTTTTTTTTTCTAAACTGTTGGAAAGTCAGTTGCAGACATACCAGTATGAATACTAGTTATTGTTGAGCCAACTTTGACTCATGGCTACCTTATCTGTGTCAGAGTAGATCTGAAGGGTTTTCAATGGCTGCTTTTTCAAAAGTAGATCACTAGGCCTTTCTTCCAAAGAGCCTCTGAGTGACCTCAAACCTCCAACCTTTTAGTTAGCAGCCGAGTGCATTAACCATTTGTACCACCCAGGGACTCCCATTGAGGCATAATGGGACATTTTCTACCTAACTATAGTACAGCCTCAAAGTCATGCAATTAATATTGATAGACCACTACCATCTAAACTACAGAGCCCATTCAAATTTCAACAACTGTCCCAATGATGTCTTTACCAACAAAATGGTCCAATCCAAGGGCATATGTGGCATTTAGATTTATGTCTTATTATAGTCATCTTTAATTTTGTAAGTTTCTCAGTATTTCCTTATCTTTTATGACCTTGACACTTTTATTTTGTCAAGTGCCCCTTAATTTGGGGTTATCTGATATTTCCTTGTGATTAGATTCAGGTTATGCATTTGGGGCAGGAATATCATAGAAGTAATGCTGTGTTTTTCTCATATCTTATCAGATGGTATACAATATCCATTTGTCCCATTACAGATGATGTTCACTTTGAATATTTGGTTAGGGTGCTGTTTGCCAGATTTCTTCACTGTAAAGTTACTATTTTTCCCTTTGCCATTAATATGTATTTTTTGTGGGGAGATACTTTGAGGCTATAATAATATCCTGGGCAATATAACAGTTAGAATTTTTTACAAAGAAGCAATACATTCAGCAGCTTCAAGAAGAAAACTAACAGACCTTCAAAATATATTTGTTAGCTACATTTAAGAAATACAGTATCCCTAGAAAGACTTTTCAGAACTTACACACAGAAAAGACTTTTGGAGGGTTTGTTTGGTTTGTCAAAAGTAAATCTACTTTTATCTGCACAGGTTATAGAAATGGTGACATTTGGATGTGCAACCTTTAATCTCTGGGAAACTTTGAAAAATAAATATTACTTGCCCTCTACCTATATCCTTGGAGCTGGCATTCAGAACACATACTCGACTCATCTGAACTTTCTCGCTTATTCTTTTAACTAAGGGATTTTAACTTAGATAAAACAACAAGCTAGTCTAACCCTGGCCAACCCTGGCCTGAGTCTGTGGGTGGCATACAAAGTGATCCATGTAGAACATTCTATAAGAGCCACATCAGACATGGCAAGTGTCAGTCCAGGTCATGAGGCTCACTTCAAGTACCCCAGTTGAGAAGGCTTCCAGAACTCCCACAGTAGAATAACCTGTAGTCTTTTTGCTTAATCATTTTTTCCCGAAAAAGCTTTGGGTTTGTCTGAAAACACAAGAGCAGTGATGACACATTCTTCCTCATAACAGAGGAATCTGACATTAAGATGGAATTGCAGATAGAGGCCTCAGGGTTTTGCAATAAAGGCTCATTCTGCTCTTTGGAATTTATGATGAGGTTATTACAAGAATCAATTGTAATTTTCCTTTCTTGTACCTGGCAAGCTCAATGGTAGAAACCTTGCCTGAGGCAACATTTAACAGTTTGCATTTGTTGTGAATTCCCGGGCTTGAGTGAAGGCTCTAAAAATGGACAGTGACATATTTCTACTCTTGCTCATTACTCAAATTTCCATTTTATAATTAAATGATTCTCTTTAGAGAATAAAATGGAGTTGAGAAGCAAAGTTAGGCAAGGAAGGAGATTTATGCAAGCTAGGTAAGCCAAAGAAGAAGGTTATTTGGTGGGATCTGGGGCAGAAATCAGGAGACGGGGGATGCAAGTCTGAGAAATGGAGTAGCCCAGGAGGTAAGAGCAAGACACAGGGAGAATAGTCTGAAACCTGGCTACTCCCTGAGATGGGCTGTCTGGGCAGGCTGGCTGCATCTGAGGACAAGAATCACATGGACAGATTATGCCTCAAAGTGGTCCACACAGCTCTAGAGTGTTTATGTTCTAAAAACACTACTCCCCTCAAATGAGACGTTACTCCTGCACCCCAAGGATTACTGCATCCTACCTCAATTGTTGTCTCCATCCCCCGCCCCATCCCTTAGTTCAAGTTGTTACGACAATTAGCAGACATTGAAGGACACAGTGATGAATAATTTCTCTCAAGTCCATCTTCAGTTTTTTCCTCCTTTTCCTTGAATGGAACCATAGGCAAACTCTATTGTGTGTTTCTGGAAAGATTCAGGCAGTTTTCAGAGGAGCTCTAATAAATCAGGGACCATCTCATTCTGCTTGGCTGCTAGTCCAGGGTAAGCACACTTTCTCAAGTGCGGTGGGTGGGCAGCTTGGCTTCAGGGCATTTTGAGAGGCTATTTTTGCCCTCCTGGTCTGGAATGGGCCACTTTTTTTCCCTGGCCAGCAGCTGTGTTAGGGGCTGGCACTCATCCATCCTCCCCACACAGGTGGGAACAGCTGTGTTGCGATGTGTCCTGCTTCAGCGCTGGTGGCCTGGCTGTCTGTGGTCCAGGAGGTCCCCATGGCTGGAGATCCCATCCTATTTCTCTTATGTGCTACCCTGCCTGATGAACTACTTTTACAAGAAGCAAGCGTTTATTCGGTAAATTCCCAAAACGTAAGGAAAGTGCCAGATCCTGAAGGCTGATGTGGAGTCCTGCCCTCCAGAGGAGAAAAAGACAAAAGGGAGGAAGGATGGGAAGGGAGCCAGGGAGGGGCCAAATGAAAGGTCAAGGGAAGAATGGCTCTTCTTGTCCCCATTGCCATTGTCCTCCATCAGGCCCTCATTAGACCTGGACCACTGCAACCACCTGTAGTAGTCACTTGAGAAATCTAACTAAATAGCAACATTTAGGTGTTTAACTGGCCAAAACTTTAAAAAAAAATAAAAATAAAAAGCTTTTTAATCTTTCTGCCTTAGATGTGGTTTTAATAGGGCATTTCAATTTCAGCACAAGGTACTTGAGTGTTTTGTTCTAGAATATTACCCAGAGTCCCTGCCACACTGCATAGAGGTAACAGAATCTATTCTTCCAATTTAACTGTTTCTTCTACTTCCTGCTTTTACCTAGATTAATAATAAGACTAATAAGATTAATATTAAGACTAATAAGATGCCTAGTAATAAAACTATGCAGACTAGTAAAACAGATGACATAAATCTGCAGTTTTAATGAAACAAGATAAATCTTGAAAATGTGTGAAGACAGACGTATACTACCACTAGGCATAAAAAGTTTAAGTGAGTTAAGTTTTACATAAATATTAGCTTCCTTTTTCTTAATCTTTCAACATATAACAACAGAAAGGCTCAGCCTGTCACTTTGAGAAGTAGAAAATTGGGTTAAGTCCTATGAAAAATGATGAAGATTTAAGATCGTCTCTTCCACGTCTCTCTCTCTTCCCTTCATCCAAGCCAATAGTTTGCTTTATAATGGAATATTTTATGAACAGGATTAAGGGAATTCTGTTTGCTAGTAGTTGAAGTATTTCCCTGCATGAATTGTTATATTGGAAACCCTCGTGGTGTAGTAGTTAAGAGCTATGGCTGCTAACCAAAAGGTCGGCAGTTCGAATCCACCAGATGCTCCTTGGAAACCCCATGGGGCAGTCTACTCTGTCCTATAGGGTCACTATGAGTCGGAATCAACTCGATGGCAATGGGTTTGGTTTTCGGTTTTGGTATTGTTATACTGGTTCAGAGAAAATTTTTTCAGAAGGAAAAATGGGGAAATCGAGTAACATGAATGAACTAATATGAACGGATAATTCACCCTTTACTGTTTCCCTGATACTCACTGTCTGCAGTGTCTGTAAGTATATAATGGTGAGCAAATCACAAATGGCCAAGGTTTTTACTTCAAGTGATCTTTCAGATGCTGTATGTTTATAACAAGTCATATGAAGCCCAAGGCCAAACAGTTAATGACACAGTGATGGCCAGACACAGGTATTCCAAAAATCATCCCAGGCTCTTACCACTTGACAAAACTATTTCAGTCTAAGGAAATTTTATAGACATAGTTTTAGTCAAAGCTTATCAACAAGAAACTATGACAGTGTTAAATAACCTGAAAATGCATCCATTCTCTATGCACCACTGAGGCAGGGCAGTCATTGCACAAAGAAAGTTCCTCAACTAAAAATAATTGATTTTTATAATGCTTAAGATTCAGTCAGGAATATACCAGAGATGTCCTCTAAAATATCGAGGGAAGGTTGAATGAAAGTGACTAATCACCTGGGTAGCTTTTCAATCCTAAAAACAACATTTTATTTGTGTCTTGATGTCAACTTTGTTAACCTTATTACATAATTTCTTAGAGTCTTTGATATACAAATAAAAATATTTTCTTTGCATTTAAAAAAAATTGACTTTCAATGAAAGATAACCAGAAGAAGGAGGGCTTACATAGAATGCGTATACATCCATATGAGCAATAATAGAATGGGATAAAGCAAGCTGAGCTGCAAACTGTCAAAGAGGTAGGAAAAGAGGGAACACATCCTGAGGGGGCCAAAAGGGATATGTAGAGGGCTTTCCAAAGCCAGCACCTGTGTAACTGTAAGAAAATGCAAAGCCACAGTCATTTTCCTGCTTTCTTTGAAGGAATAGTCCAAGAATTTTATTTTTATCCCCCATTACAGCTCTGGTAGTTACTATTTGTTGAATGTTGAATGCCTATCAGACTCTTTGCATATCAGGTGAAGCCATATGAAATTCCCAATATTTGGTCATTTTGGCCTATAAAAATGGCTATTTTGTATGGGTTGTACCTAATTTCCACTTTTAACCTTGCAAGACGGGTATTATTATTCCTATTTACCGACCAAGAAACAGAAAAGCAAAGAGGAAGAGTAGCATGCACAAAATCATGGGAGTACCAACAAGTGCTATGTTCTGACCCTGGCTTTTACAGACACCAAAATATGAAAGCATTTAGATTACCCACATTAATAAGGTGCATAAAAGCCTCGCTCTCTGCAGTGTGGCCGGGAGTTGTCTGGGTTAAACGTGTATTAAGCAGAATGGAGAGCTTAAATCATCACGTTTAGCCTATTAAGTTTTGAAATATGTTTTATACCACTAACCAGCTTATCACACCAACCAAATTACTTAACTGTGCTTGTCTTAGTCTTCTGGTCTATTAAAATGCAAGTATTAGGCTGAAGGATTGAAAAGGTCCTTTCTTTGTTTACTAAAATTCAGACAAGACTTACAAATGTAAGAGATGGAATGTTTAGTTTTTGAAACAAACATCTGTTTTAAAAATTGCCATTGTTCTTTGGAAACTATCTAAACAACATTGTAAAGTAGAAAGTCTCCCCTGATCCCCTAGTCCCACTCCCCAGAGTAAAAGGTAAACTTTGGTGGTCTGTATCCCTCTGGAATTTTGCCAGATCAAGTATGTGACCCTGAGCTGCTCACTTGGCCTCTCTTGATTTGCAAAATGGGATTAAAACGTCTGCTCAGCCTCCTCTCAGGGGAAGATGAAATGTATTAAATTAGGTGAAAATGCTTCCACGGTGGATTTTGTGTGAGGCTGTCAGTACCTCACTGCTGGGAATCACGCTTCTCTCCCTGGAGCTGGCAGGATACCCACTGGTTGGGGAGTGTAATCCTCTTTCTCTCTGAGGGTCTCACCATCAGCAAGTAGCCTCCCTCAAGGGTCAGGACAACAAAAGTTGGGCATCCTTGAGTTAATCAAATGACATTAGAAAAAAGGAAATAGCTGCCAGATTATGATTCAGCCTTAGTAAAAATTCTTACAAATGTATCTCTGAATCATGTTTGTATCACTCCTGATGAATTAGGCCAGGCAGAAACTGGTGAGTACAAGGACTGCTGAGAGTCATCACACTGCAGCTCTATCGCACTCGTCCCGTCCCGTCAAAGACACAGGCTCTGTGAGTCAGGTGGATTGTTTGAAAGCTGTCATTTCCTCAGCACTTCCTGGTCCTCATCCCCTGGTTTTAGAGTTAAGAAGTCAAGAATCAAATGTGCACAATTATTTAATACTGGAGCTGACAGATCATCTGATAACTCACAACCCAGGAACATTAGCTGATGAAAAAACAGCTGACATTTCTGCTCCATCAACAATATGAAAGGGTTGGGGTGTAGTTGACATACAATAATGAACATGTATTTAAAGTTTACTATTTGATAAGTTCTGGCATATGTATACACCAGTGAAATCATCACCAAAATCAAAATAAGAAACATAACCATTACTCCTAAAAGTTCCCTCATGACTTTCTGAAATTCTTCCCTGCTGCTCCTTCAGACCCTCTACCAACAATCTGCTTTCTGTAAGTTAGTTTTCATAGATTTCTAAAGGTCAGTTTTAATTTTGAATCACACAGCATATATTCTTTTCCCTAGAATCTTTCTTTCACCACAATTATTCTGAGATACATCCATGTTGTATTTATTAATGGTTTACTTCATTTTATTGCTGAGTGGCATTCCACTGTATGGATGTGCCATGATTTGTTTGTTCATTTATCTGTTGGTGGACATTTGGGTTGTTTCAGTTTTGGCTACTGTAAATTAAGCTGCTATGAACATTCATTTACCAAAAACAAACAAAAAAAAGACTATGCAAGGGTTTAAATTAACCATATTAATAAGCCACAAAAATGATATGCAGTAGACTAACATACTAAAAATGCACCTGATGTATAGGGAGAGCAATTAGGGTCACATAACAATGTATGTATAAATTTTTGTATGAGAGACTAAGCTGAATTGTAAACTTCCACTTAAAGTACAACAATAAAAATGCACCTGTCTCAAGATCAAAAAATATTTCTCTTATGTTCCTGGGACAAACAAATGTTTTGAAGTCAACCAACAGGTATATACAAATAATAATTAATACCTGTAGTTTTCAAAATACTTTGATCCTGAATGGTGGGGAAGGAAAACGTGTATTTATTGAAAACTTTGCATGTGCCAGCCACTTTGGATTTGTTGCCATACTTAATCCTTAACAGCAACAGCTAATCATAGGTATTATTAGTCCCATTTTACCGTTTACAAAACCAAAGCTTTGTAAGGCAGAATAACTTGCCCTGAGTATCTCAGCTAATAAGGGTCTGCTGGCCTGTTACAGACTATCACCTTTGACCTTGATGAATCTATGAATAACTTTATGGCTTTAGAAAATAAAGCAGTTTGCAAATTACATGAAGCTGACACAAACTGAAAATGTCCTTTCTACAGTATGGTCTCATTTCCATACTATAAGATGCTTCCTTGGTGGGTGGTCCTAAATTATGCCAACTGAGGAATAATTATTTCAGGCAACTTGTTTACCCAGAAATAAGGCAAACCAAGAGAGAAGCTGCTTTCTTTTAAGTGAGCTTCAGTCTCTCCCTCACTGGAGAAAACCTCAGACCCATAACTATAGTGGATGATGTACCTCATTATCAGCACGATTTGTTAACCAAGCCCACTGTCACTCCCCTCAGTAACCACCCATACCCCTTATTTTCACACCACTCAGTTGCTCCTTAAAGGAGGCAGGAGAGGAGCCTAATCAGGGAAAGAACAAAAGAACAAAATCAGCAAGTGAAATCTGCAGGGGACTTTGTCCTAGTTAACCAATCCATCATGAAATTAAAAATGTAAAGCTCAAAAGGATTATACATTCCATGAAATTCTATCTGCCCCAAGTTCTACTGATACTCAGAATTATGGTCCGACAAAAAAAAAGTTTGGAACATAAACAAATGCAATCTTAACACAATCTGGGAAGTTCTCCCTTGCTAAATTCTCACTTGACTAAAAGCCACAGTAGTGGTATTTCAACCACTGCTTGTCTTCTTGTCATTCTCAAGAGGTTTTGGCAAAAAGAAAAGAAAGCATCAAATTTTAAAGAGATGAAATGTATCTCCAAACTGTATTTTCACTTTCAATGACAAATATAATAATAAATTTAAAGGTAGCGCAACATCCCTTATCCACCATAGCAGATTCAACAATGGTCAGCATAAAACAAATTCTTGATCAGAAACGTGAATAGAGAAAAATGTAGAACAGAATTCAAATTCACCGAGAAAGACCAGGCTTACTGGTCTGACAGAGACTGCAGGAACCCCTAAGACTATGGTCCCCAGACACTCTGCTAACCCAGAACTGAAACCATTCCCAAAGTTCACTTTTCAGACAAAGATTAGAAGGGCCTATAAAATTAAAAAAAAAAAAAAAAACATGAAGAACGTGCTTCTTATTTTCAGTTCCATCAAATATACAAGACCAGATGGGCAACTCCTGTCCAAAAGCAAGATGAGAAGGCAGGAAGGGACAAGAACTGGAGGAACGGACACAGGGAACCCGGAACGGAAAGGGGGAGCGTGCTGTCACATTGTGAGGATTGCAACCAATGTCACAAAACAATGTGTATAAATTTTTGAATGAGAGATTAACTTGAGCTATCAACTTTCACCTAACCTGAAAAACCAAATCTGGTGTTGTCGAGTTGATTCCAACTCATAGTGACCCTAAAAGACAGAGTAGAACCGCCCCATAGTTTCCAAGTAGTGGCTGGTGGATTTGAACTGCTGACCAGTGGTTAGTAGCTGAGCACAATAAAATTAAAAAAAAGAAAAAAAGAAATGCTAATAGAAAGAACACACCAGAATAACATGGAGGAGTTTAAGAAGCCTGGGATGAATTAATCTAAGTAAAACTCTAATGTCTGCAAATTAAAGCACAAACCATTTAGCTTTAACAGGCATTGAGGGGTGGGGTGGGGAATCTTCACTAATAGTAAATGTGAATGCAAAGCAATATCCCAAGGAAAGCTGAGACCTTGATATTTTTCCTCTCTCACAATATTAGCTTACAGCTTAGCAACAGCCAGGGTGGAGGAGGAAATTCCTCTGTTCGCTCCCCCAGCCCCCATACGCCCTTTTTTTTTTTAAAAAAGAGGACTGTGTACAATGCATTTTTAAAATCTATTGTTGGGGGTGAGGAAGACGCAGATGTTTTTTCTACTGGTTAATAACGGACTCAATTGCCTCAAAGTCAATGAACTTCTGGGTAGGAAATACCAAGCAGACAAACAGGAATACAGTAAGTAATGCACAGGCCAGATGATGCATCTTAAATGTAAATTTTAAGATAACTTAAGGCACCCTTTGTTGGAGCCTCGGTGGAGTAGTGGTTAAGAGCTTGGCTACTAACCAAAAGGTCAGCAGTTCAAATCCACCAGCCACTCCTTGGAAAACCTATGGGGCAGTTCTACTGTCCTATAGGGTCGCTGTGAATTGGAATCAACTTGACAGCAACGGGTAAGGCACCCTTAAACAGAAGAATATTTTATTCAGCCAAACTATGCAATTTTACTTTATCCTTAACTTTAAAAATCTTTCTTAATTATTATTAGAAAAAATGAAAGTATTTCAATACTTGAAATTAAAATTGTCTAAATATGACATCCTTAACTGACAGAACAGCACCATCTAAATGGGCAATGTCATCAGACTTATTATCACCAAAAGAGAGTGGAGCAGGGCATCCACCCTCTCTCATCTGCCTAGAAAGCTGGAGGAGAAAGTTAATTTCTTGCCAGTTGGATGAACATTATCTACTAACTGTCATTCTCCTTCCTCATTCTGTATCTTTTCAATGATAAGAAAGCCAGGCCACATTTACTTTTATTATCTATTATCTGGTAAAAACAAATTGAGTTTTTTCTTTACTTGATAATATGAGAATATCCCAAACCAAGATATTATGTTTGCTAAAGCTAAAATAATCTTTTAAGTGAACTCACTTAACTTTGGTGAAGCGAAGTAGGAAAGACAAAATAGGAACGACGAGTATTTGTAAAATTGTAATAAATACGAATATTAATATTTACAATCATATTAAGAGGATAAGAACAATATATTAAAATAGCCCAGTTGAGTGACGTTTCATGGGCAATATGTGGACCCTAGGCATTCCTTGGCTTGCAGATGCATCTTCCCTCTCTGTGTCTCTCGTCTTTTATAGGACACCACTCAGATTGGTGTCTGGTATGACCTCATGTTAATTTAACTGATAACATCTTCAAAGACCCCATTTCCGAGCAAGGTTTTGTCACAGGTATGAGGGATTAGGATTTCAATGTATCTTTTTTTGAAGGACAAAATTCAATCCCTAACAGTGTGTCTTTGAAATGTCTACAGGCACCTCTTCCTGTTCAAAGGCTGGTTCTCTGGATGGCCCAGTTTTCTGGGGCTCTGAGAGCACAAGACAATGACCAGGCATCCATCACTCCGTTATCATGGAGCCAGTGTGTCAAAAATAAAGGGGAGGAGGCTAGTTTCCACTTGGAATTCCACAAAGCCAGAGTCAATTTGCAAAGGAAACAATATTGGGCAATGTAACAACTCCGGGATTCCTTTGATGACCGAGATGTGGTAATCAAGGAACTGCCCCAGTCCTGGGGCCAGAGAACTGCCCAGAAAGCAGGGAAAACAGAACTCAACTCATACCCCTTGCTTTAAGTCACAGTTCTGTGGCCTTCGCTGAGGGAACCATTAACTACCTAGGCTTGTCCAACCAAATGCTCTTCAAGGAATGGACCCACTTCCTGAACCAATTCACTACATGGGTGTTTAGGGCCCACTGTGTTCAGGATCTAGGTTGGTTTTAGAGGCCAGACAAAACCTGTGCTTCTCTCAAGGGAAGATGGACACATCCCTAGGGAGCTGAAGGCTGTAAGGCCAAATGTCATTGGAGGATTCAAGTCTACTTTTCTCCTTTGGCTCTCAAAAAATTTTTTTCCATGAACATTTTTGAGATCATAATAAATATCTTCTCTTTAGGGAACACTGAGCTTCTGTTATAGGTAATGGAAAAATTCAGGAACAGTTAACCGTGATGGTTGAATAACATGAGCATAACTAATGTCATTGAACTGTACATGTGAGGCTGTAGAAATGGGATGTTTTGTTACCTATATATTTACTACAATTTAAAAAAAAAAAAAAAGGCCTTCTCCTTTTACTTTCTCTCCTCCTTAAGTAGGGAGCCCAGCTTTTAACTGCTTGCTTCAGGATCTGGTACCAAGGAGTCAAGGTTTTTCCTGGCTTTTGAAAAAATCCAAAGCCACTGACAGGATTATGGAAAGTGTCCCAGAAAGTCCTTTCTCCCCTACGCGTGGGTGTTTCCCTCTGTATCCTGGAAGCTCCTTAGGGAAGTGAAAGACTTTAGAGAGGAAGGACTCCAGGCTCCCAGTTTCCTGATTTGCCAAGAATTCCCCTGCCCTGTCCCATGCCTGGCCTGCACGGGCTAGCAGAGAGCCTCACACTTGACCATGAGGACAGAGACAGTCAAAAGCAGTGTAGACATGTGACTTGACATCATAGCTAAAACCAATGGTACCTTTTAAAACCTTAGAACCTGGATACAATCATGAGGTGGGTGAATCCCAAAAATAATGGAGGTTAAATTTTCTGTACTAGGTTGAGGGCTTGGAGACAAAGTTAAGTTAATTTACATAAGTTTTAAAAATGCTATTTTTTTGCAAGCCGTTGATTGTCGACTGAGATTCATAGTGAAAGGAAAGGCAAAGCCTAGTCTGTATTAACCAATAAATAGGATAATGATTAAGAGTCTGTCTATAAAAGGCAGACTACAGGGATTCAAATCCTGGTTTTGCCACTAGCTGTGTGCTTTTGTCCTAAACCCCTATGCCTCAGTTTCTTAATCTGTAACAACAACAAAAAGTTATAACAATGGTATTTTCTCAACAAGTTGTTACCAGAGTTAAACATGACAATATATATATGACCTTGAAATACGGCCTGACTTTCAAAAAATATTCATTATCAGGAAGCATTTAAGTTCACTTTAATTTGAGTATCTACTCTTTCGGAAGACTGAATTCACTGAAGAAATACAGTAATTTGTACTTTTTAAAAGTTACACCCTTCTGAAAGAAGCCCGATCAAAATGTGTGGATGAAAATGGGCCCATGTTCAAGGTTTAAGATTTTATTAAATTGTACGCATATTGTATTATGTCTTCCTCTGTTCACAGGAGATCTGTCCTTGGTTTGGATGCATTCTTCATAAAGCCTCAGCAATTGTTGCTTTGTATTTGTTAAATATTTGCAGTAGACAATTGTGTAACAATTCTTGCTAGCATTTTCCCAGCAGACATTGAAAGGTATAATTTGTGGCAGAGAGGGTTTGCTGGAATTTGCAAGAGATGACATACATTATCAAGCCCAAGAGGACTCTTGTGGAGCTCATGAGACCTGACAATACACTTAGCGGGTGTGGGACAGCAGTGGTGCCTCAGGGTAATAAAGGCTTCTAAGGACAAAGATACAAAGATAAGGTCCTTGGGGGGAGGGGAGGCTCAAAAGGTTTATATTCCTCTACTAACCTAAAGGTTGGTGGTTCAAATCCAGCCAGTGGCACCGTATAAGAAAGGCCTGGTGATTTGCTTATGAAAGATTACAGCCAAGAAAACCCTATGGAGCAGTTCTACTCTGTAACACACAAGGTCTCCATAAGTTAGAATCCACTCAATGTTAACTAAAGCAACAAGGACGAAGACACACAGAGATGCCCTTTTAAAAACTAAGGGGCTACATAAAAAGATAAAATACTTAGGAATAAATCTGACCAAGGGATGTAAAAGACCCACACAAAGAAAACTACAAAACACTACTGCAAGAAACCCAAAGGGATCTACATAAATGGAAAAACATACCATGCTCGTGGATAGGCAGACTCAGTATTGTGAAAATGACAATTCTACCCAAAGCAATTTACAAATACAACGCAATCCCGATCCAAATACCAACAACATTCTCCAAAGAGATGGAAAAACTAATCATTAACTTTATATGGAAAGGGAAAAAGCCCCGAATAAGTAAAGCACTACTGAAGAAGAAGAAGAAAGTTGGAGGACTCACACTACCTGACTTCAGAACCTACTATACAGCCACAGTAGTCAAAACAGCCTGGTACTGGTACAATGACAGATACATTGACCAATGGAACAGAATTGAGAACCCACATGTAAATCCATCCACCTACGGTCACCTGATCTTCCACAAGGGCCCAGAGTCCATCAAATGGGGAAAAGACAGTCTTTTGAACAAATGGTGCTGGCAAAACTGGATCTCCATCTGCAAAAAAATGAAACAGGACCCATACCTCACACCGTATACAAAAATTACTTCAAAATGGATCAAAGACCTGAATATAAAGCCTAAAACTATAAAGTTCATAGAAGAAAAAATAGGAACAACGCTACAGGCCTTAATACACGCCATTAACAGGATACAAACCATAACCATCAACGCACAAACCCCAATAGATAAGCTAGATAACTGGGATCTTCTAAAAATCAAACACCTATGCTCTTCAAAAGACTTCACCAAAAGAGTAGAAAGAGAACCTACAGACTGGGAAAAAATTTTTGGACAGTACAAGTCAGACAAAGGTCTAATCTCCATAATCTATAAGAAAATCCAACACCTCTATAACAAAAAGACAAATAATCCTATTAAAAAATAGGCAAAGGAAATGAACAGACACTTCAACAAAGAAGACATCCAAATGGCCAACAGATACATGAGGAAATGCTCGTGATCACTAGCCATTAGAGAAATTAAAACCACAATGAGATACCATCTCACCCCAGCATTACTGGCATGAATCAAAAACACTGGAAATAACAAATATTGGAGGGGCTGCAGGGAGATCGGAAGTCTTATGCACTGCTGGTGGGAATGCAAAATGATACAACCATTTTGGAAAATGATATGGCGCTTCCTCAGAAAGCTAGAAATAGACATACCATTCGATCCAGCAATTCCACTCCTAGGAATATATCCTGGAGAAATAAGAGTCGTCACTCGAATAGACATGCAGCATTGTTCACAATAGCTAAACGATGGAAACAACCTAGATGCCCATCAACAAGATGAATGGATAAACAAACTACAGTACATACACACAATGGAGTACTATGCAACGAGAAAGAACAACAATGAATCTGTGAACCATCTCATAACATGGATGACACTGGAGGAGGACATTATGCTGAGTGAAATAAGTCAGTCACAAAAGGACAAATATTGTATGAGACCTCTATTGTAAAAACCCATGAAAAAGTTCATACACAAAATGTAACCATCTTTGTTGGTTACCAGGGATTGGGGGGGTGGAATATTAAATAGACAATAGATAAGTGGTATCTTGGGTGAAGGGTGAGACAGTACACAATACTGGGGAAACTAGCACAACTTGTACAAGGAAACGTCATGGAAGCCCCATAGACACATCCAAACTCCCTGAGGGACTGAATTGCTGGGCGGAGGGCTGTGGGGACCATGGTCTCCGGGAACACCTAGCTCAATTGGCATGACACAGCTTATAAAGACAATGCTTTACATTCTACCTTGCTGAGTAGTGTCTGGGGTCTTAAAAGCCTGTGAGCAGCCATCTAAGATAGTCCACTGGTCTCATCCCTTCGGGAGCAAGGGAGAATGAAGAGAGCAGGATACAAGGAAAAGATTGGTCTGAAGGACTAATTGTCCACAGCTACCAAGGCCTCCACCGGACTGAGTCCACTACAGCTAGATGGTGCCCGGCTACCACCACTGACTGCTCTGACCAGGATCACAACAGAGGCTTCTGGACAGAGCTGGAGAAGGATGTAGAACATAATTCTAACTCACAAAAAAAAAGACCAGATTTACTGGCCTAAAGGAGACTGGAGAAACCCTGAGAGTATGGCCCCCAGACACCCTTTTAGCTCAGTGGTGAAGTTATCTCCGAGGTTCACCATTCAGCCTGGGAGTGGACAGCCCCGTAAAACCAAATGAGACTAACGAGGTACAGGAGTCCAGTGACAAGGGCCAGAAGGCAGAACGGGTCAAGGAAGCTGGTGATAGGGAACGCAAGGTTGAGTAAGGATATTGATGTGTTGTGAGATTATTAACCATTGTCATAGGGCAACATGTGTAGTAACTGTTAAATGAGAAACTATTTTGTTCTGTAAGCCTTCATCTTAAGTGAGAATAACAGCACAATTGGAAAAGCCTAGTCAATGTCACTGAACTGTGTATGTAGAAATTTTTGAAATGGTGTATCTTTGGCTATGTGTATTTTCACCAAAAAAAAAAGGTTAGAAGTTAGAAGGTTGACATGTTGTGGGGTTGTTAACCAATGTCATAAAACAATATGTGTACTACTGTTTCGTGAGAAACTATTTGTTCTATAAGCCTTCACCTGAAGTACAATAAAAAAAATTTTTAAAAAGGAGAAAAAAAAAATTAAGGCGCTAACCACCCAGGTTAGCTATCAATTGGAATTGACTCCACAGCACACAATAACCACCCAGGACAACAAATGTTTATTCAGACAGTTTAAACAAGAAGCTTAACTATACTCAAAATTAAAAGTCTTGGGCCAGTCTACTCTCTTTCCTCATGAAAGGGGCAGAGGCAGTTATCTCAGCCCTGTCTCTCCAAGGCGAAAAATGGCCAGTGGATGTGGCCTTGAGCAACTCATCTCACTTCTAAGCTTCAGTTTCTTCACCTGTAAATGGGACTGTTATTGTTGTCGTGTGCCGAGTCGATTCCGACTCAGTGACCCTATAGGACAGAGTAGAACTGCCCACAGGGTTTCCTAGGCTGAAATCTTTACAGGAGCACATCACCAGGTCTTTTCTCTCATGGAGAGACTAGGTGGGTTCAAACCACCGACCTTTCAGTCAGCAGCAGACCTTTCTGTTAGCAGCAGAACCCTTAACCATTGTGACACCAGAGCTCCCTGTAAACGGGATTAAAACAACCCAAGTACCACAGGGTTATTTGAGGCTAAAATAAGACACACCTGGCCCAAAGTGGGCATTCAATCGTGATTGTGGTAATAAAAAACCTAGTAGACTTTCTCCTAGATGTCCCAGATCTCTAGTTTTCTTCCACTCATTTATACACCTTTTAAGACTGATACTGAAGACAAAATTATTTCTAATACTGATTTCCAAATTAGCTTCTCAAAACAATGACTAGAAATCAGTTACCAAGTGCCCACACTTCCCTTTTTCTGATAACTGATAATCCTCCAAAGCAACTGCTCTTATGTTCTCTGCCCTCCCCCGAACATTCCCCATAGCTCCCTATTTCCAATTCAAAGCTCTCTGGACAGATCAGTTGGTCTCCTGGAAAAACACAGACTTCCCAGCCCTAGAAGATACATTCCACTTTGGCCAGATGCCTAGCATTCTGGCTTCTTCTGCCCTGGCCCCTGAATCCAAATGCTGGTCTTGGATGTCCTGAATAGCCAGCTAGGCACTCCCCACACCTCCTTTCATTTCTAAGGCCCCACCTTTCATTTGCAAGGAATATTAAAAGTTATGAAAAGAAGATACACAGAAATTGCAAAGAGGTTTGTCTTTTCCTTGGAACAATCTACCTCACTTTAAATTTCCATTAAAAAGTAGTAGCAAATAATTATTACAATACAAACAACTGAAGAATGTAGGAAAACACAATAGAAGGAAGAACTTTGTTTTATAATTTCAGAGCTCAAGAAAAAGAAAAAGAAGTTTAATTAGAGTAAAACAAGATAGTGAGTGGAGACATTTGTGGCAGCTCTGAAGGAGACCCTCAAAACTGGAGATTAATGACAGCAGCTCTTTATTGGATATAATTTCACTTCAAACCCAACACCTCCAGGTGGCATAGCTGACCCAGCAAAGATTGCTTGGGAGCTGAAAGGTAGGACAGAGGCCTGGGCCAAGTTTTAGAAATAAAGCAAAGAAATAAAAGGCATTGTTGCCAGGCAGGACTGGGCGGAATGTCACCTTTGAATACCCCCAGTGAGGGGCATCCAGCACATGTTTAGAAACCATACCACTGCTTCCTTGGTACAATATCAAGACACCTTCAAAAGTCTAACGAAAATCTTTCATGCTGCAATATAAGCTCTTTTTCTCTTTCAAAGCCCCCCCCCAAAAGATCCATATTTGCATATTTGCATAGCACACTGCAATTTGTATCATCTCATTTAAGATACGCCTGCTGGAGGTTTGCATATATCAGAAGCTACAAAAACATACCTACAGGATATTAACTCTAGATACAGACAACTAGACCAGAGTTTTTCATTGTTAGCACTATTGACATTTTGGGCCAGATAATTCTTTGTCGTGGGGACTGTCCTGTGCATTGTAGGGTGTTTAGCACTGTCTCTGGCCTCTACCCACTAAGTGCCAGTAGCACCTTCTCCCAAGTTTGTGACAACCAAAAATATCTCCAAGACACAGCCAAGCATCCCCTGAGGGACAAAATCATCCCCAGCTGAGAACTGCTGAGGTCAACCCATCAGGTCACGTCTGCTGATTCTAGTCCTGAGGCTTGGTCAGTTTTCACGGTGGAAACTGCCAAAGTCCTCCCTAGCAGGGAATCACTGGGGATTTTGCTAAAATGCAGACTCTGATTCAGTAGATCTGGGATAGGCTTCAGGATTCTCAACAAGCTCCCAGGTAATATGAATGCTGCAGGTCCCTCCTGGACCATGCTGTGAGCAGCAAGGCCCTACAGCACTGGTTTAGGAAGAGGAGGGAGCTGAGGAGAAAAACTGGTCCTTACATTGTGTAGCTGTGGAATCTTTGGCTGGTTACATAACACAGGTATCTCAGCAACCTATTTGAAAATGCTGGTGGTTGTAAGGATAAAGTAAAATAAAAACTGTTGCTGTCAAGTCAATTCCGACTCATAGCAACCCTATAGGACAGAGTAGAACTGCCCCATTCCAAGGAGTGGCTGGTGGATTCGAACTGCCAACCTTCTGGTTAGCAGCAAAGCTCTTAATCACTGAGCCACCAGGGCTCCATTAAGTAAAATAGTGTGGGTAAAGCAAATAGATTTTGCATCTGGCCCTCAAAAAATGCTAATTCCCTCCCTTTCCCTTTAGCTCATCTATGGATGGACTCAACAGCAACGGGTTTACCACCATGCCTAGGAACCTCAAGATCCAGGCGTCTCTGGGGATTACAGGGAATTCCCTACCAGAGAAAACTCGACTGGAGGGTGATGGATTTCTTCCATTTTCATTCATCTATTTTACACCCTCTATACTGGTCACAGCAAAACATCAGTTATCGTTTTGGAGGCCATGAATTGTTTTGGTACGGAAGCATATGATAAAAAGAATATTTAAAAACAATGCAAGCATTGTGATTTCATGCAAAAGCAATGCCTTCTCCTCCCAGGTCCATCTCTGTGATGCAGTTAACACTCATTTGAACTTTTCTGTAAAGGAAAAATGATCCCAAACAGGAATAATTACAAGCATTTTGGATATGAGCTAAGTTCCCAATGCGGTTTGTTCATTTTCCTCCCAAAATGAATGAATTATGTTAATCTGTGATTGTGTCAGAGGAGAATTAATGCTACTCTTTGCAAGGATAAAATGTTCTCAGGTAAAATACTAATTTTCCAGGTTAAATATAATCTTGTAATCACACAGGATATGACACATAGACCCTTCATTTTAATTCATATACAGAAAGGCATTTAAATTCAGGGTTGTGAAGTACTCAAATTTCCTAGAATATTAACTAAGATTTATTCCTTTGAGAAAATCACCTCCTCCCCCATTAAAAGGGTTAAACAATAGTGTCTTTCTGTTTGTAGCCTGGATCGCAAAAAAACTGTATGTGAGGCATTGCTCCAACCAAAGTAAGTTTCTGCCATTATTCCTCTGTAGAAATGATGTCATCATAATGTAAGCTGACGCAGTCAGCCACCTGGGAGAGGGGCTGAAAGCAATCAGTAAACCACCGCCAGGAAAATGTGGTTTGGCCTTCCTCACAGCTTCTACACACGCTTCACCCAGGTGCCGGGCTCAGGTGGGCCGTCTGCGTTAGCAGCTAAAGTCAGGCAACTGCCTTAGGGATGGGACTTTCCATTTATCTCTTGGGTAGGCCTGTTCTCTGCTAAATGAAGCACTGGCTCAGTCCTAGGCCCATAGGTTCACCATAAAACCCTGGGAAGTCAGAAGAGATGGATAGAATGGCCATCTGGCGGACTGACTCTCTTCTGAGAATTTGGTGTGGTGCGGGAGGCGTTCCGTGCACATAATCTTCTAACCAAAAGTATAAAAACCTGGAAGCCTTAGCAACATTCTCCTCTAAACCCTATGTCCATCCACCTCAGGGCACTCTAAGCTTTGTGGAGAAACTTCTGGACCATCCCCCTCTGACAACCCAAGACAGCTGGAGCAAGACTGTTTATCCTCACTCTGCACAATGATAATCCTTCTCTTACAAGGCCTCCCTGCTAAAGCCCATGCAAAGTAATGAAACATACATTACATAGTTTGAGGATAAGTAAATATTTCTGAACCTGTCTTTATACATTGACTCAATTTCTCACCAATCATCTAGAGTTTGGGGCTCTACAGGGCAGAAAGCTCACACACCTGTTAGAGTAGCTCCAGGATTGCCTCTGGAGTCTAGGAATCAAATCACTGAAGTCCTAAGGCAGGAAAGTCAGGATTTATCATCTAAAGAATTTAACTGGGACCTAGTCCAGGGCACATTTTCTTATCTCCCAGCTTAGAGATGGCACTGCACATCTTGAGTGGTGGAGGTACTTATGGGTCTACTATAGGCTCGTGCCCTATGGCAATAGTTCTCAAGCTTTATTTGGCATCACCAGAAGAGAAGATTCCAGAGTTCCTCCCAGATGTTTGATCTTGTCAGCCTGTGCCACGGCCCAGGAATCCCTATGTGGATTAGGGAATGATTGGACTAGACTTCCAAATATGCTGCCCAAGTGAACAAGGCAGATTCCTGGGAAATTGGGTCTTTAGGCTGGGCCGAGATCCTTAAACAGAGTATAGGCACTGGATAGTCCAGAGACCTGAGCTGGAAAGCCCCTCTTCTGTAGATGTTTTTGATGGGGACTTCCCCACAGTCAATAGGCTGAAAAGAAACCTTTCCACAAACGCATCACAAACTGGGTAACGTGCTATAATTTTGTCCTTTCTAAATCATGTTACTTGTTAATCCCTAGATAATTTTTCTAACGGACTTACTTCCTTAAACATATAGGATCATCCTAGTCCTGGACTGTGCTACCCATTCCTGCCATTTGTTGGAGAGAGATTTGGACCAAGGGTGGAGGATACACTTGATGTGTTTAATGATTTGTAGCACTGAAGAATTAACTCAATGTTTCTGGTATATCCACCTTACCATGGTGCTATGTAAAATCCATCCAATCAGCAATCTCTACTAAAATCTGTGAAAAGTTAACTGGTAAGACACAAAGGACTGGGTTAACTAGGTTTCTCAGGCTCTTCTGGTTAATTTCCTGAAAAGCTTTTTTATTTTAACCCTGATTACAAATCTTTACTTAATGTATTACTCCACTTTCCTGCCTTAGTAAACAGTAAACTCATTAGAGCTTGCAAAGAATCTTGCAGTGGTCCTGGAGTCCATTTGATGAAAGCTCCATCTCATCCCCCATCCCTGTCTTCTGCTTTCATAAGCACACCAGCAGCATTCTGCCTCCACAGGGTACCTTACCTCCAGCTGCATGGTCCATTTGGTCCCTCTGAGTCTGTCACCCAGATGAGAATAGATTCTAATCACATGGCTCTTGATCCCACCCATGTGACCCTACTCAAACGTGACCCACTAAAGCCTAGCAGCACTGGGGCTCATAAATGAGAATAAGAATCCTAAAGCAGAAAACAGTTATATGGGGCCAACGATGCCCTCAGTCCCTTCGCTCATACTGTCTGTCCTCTCCTGTATCTTCTCAATCTCAGAATTCAGCTTAATGGGAAAAAAGAACCCCTCTCTGAACCCTGGAGAAAGTACCTCATGTTTTGTTGTAAGAAGGCAAGATCTTGAGTAATTCATTTTTCTGGCACTCAACCTTCAAAAGAGTGGCAAATAACAGAAATAAAATTTGTATTAGGGATTTCTGTTTTCTAAAAAGCTAGCCTCCAGAACCTGTCCTGGTGTAGGTCCACAGCTGTACTTCTACAATCCTACAAAATCATAATTCATTTCTGTGCTAACGTCACACCGTGACTATAGAATTCTAAATTGTTAATGAAAAGACAACAGTATATTCACCACAGTAAACTCAACAGGGCAAGAAGGCAGGCTACTCATTCATTACAGCTTAGAAATACTTTCATCAACAAAAATTGAAACAAAACAAAAAACTTAGGTTTAAACTCAGTTATTGTATTGTTTAGCACACTCCATTCCTTAAGTATTCTAGTTAACGAAGTACTATTTAAAATCACAGGTGTAAACTCCATTTTTTCTCTTTCAGCAAAATGGAGACTTTTTCTTTAAGAATACAGATGGTTTCAACTTTCCTATATAATATATTCAGAGGCAAATGCCTAAATGTCTATAAACATTCTTAGAAAGCATTTTCTTACAAAGAGCTAAAACACATAGCCAAACCAAAACCACACCTGTTGTCTTAGAGTCAGTTCCCACTCAGCGACCCTATAGGACAGAGAGTAGAACTGCCCCATAGGGTTTCCAAGGAGCAGCTGGTGGATTTCAACTGCCGGCCTTTTAGTTAGCAGCTATAGCTCTTAACCACTGCACCACCAGGGCTCCAAAAACCATATAATCCCCCCAACACCAATATTACAGTCCATGAATGCACTGCTTCCCTCAGTCCCAAACCTCCCAAGTACTATAGGGTGAGGCTGGTGCCAATGAGCGGTGTGTCTAAAGCCCAAGCTTGTTTAGCTTCATGCAAAATTTGCCTCTGGTGTCGTGTTTGCATAGTGTAAAGAAAAGAATGTAATTGTCTGGCAACACTTTCTAAAATTATGCAACCTGATAACTACATTAACCAATTACTTCAAATTTCCAATAGCTGGCACAGGATCCCTGCTATCAATAATCTAAGCAAAGGGTGACTCCTGTGTTTCTCAAACAACCTTTCTGGGAGGTTAATTCAGGACAGATCATTAATTCCAGCAAAGTTGAGAAATGTATAAAAATTCAAGAATGGAACTAAACACCACTCCCTTTGTAAATGATCAGTATGCTCCTGTTTCAACTATTAAATCCCTCAACACAACCTCCACCCAAATTCCTTTTCATCTTTATTTGAAACATTTCTCACAAATGACCTTCTAATAAGCAGAGACTAGTCATGAGTCGGAATTGACTGACTCTGAACAGCAACAGGTTTGGTTTTTGGTTTTAGTCATGACAGTTGCAAGAGAAATCTGGGACATGGGTGTTTTAAAAGTCCACCAAATCTATAGAGACACTATCTAGACAATAATTATAATATTTACAAAGTCCATGCTGTTAACATTTTTTAAAAGTAACATTTAGTATGTTGTTGCTGTTGTTGTGTGTCATCAAGTCAATTAACTCCAACTGCCCCATAGGGTTTCCTAGGCTGTAAATCTTTATGGGAGCAGCAGATCACCAGGTATTTTCTCCCATGGAGCTGCTGGTGGGTTAGCAGCCGAGAGCTTAACCATTGTGCCACCTTAACATTTACTATACTCATTCTATAATAAAATATTGAAAGTTTGAGAAATAAAACAACCAACGGATCATTTTCACCTAATTTGATAACTAAGTGAAGATAGCCTACTTCGCCTTATTAGCTAGAGATCCTGAGGCTACTGAGTCAGATAAGTCACTTGTGAAAGTGAAATAAATTCTGACAACTCTACTCTGGACTCTGCAGGCAGGAAGCCCTAGCCAACGGTCATACCAGAGCTATGAGATAATGGGTATTTCAAAATGTTTGTGCCATCTCAAAGCCCAGAAGCATCCCAGAAAGAAAATGAAATGAACTCCCCTGCTGGTGCAAAGCCTTCATCCAGAAACATCTCAACACTCAACTGCATCTGTAAGGAAAGCAATTCTGAGACCCAAGCAGTATTACTTTTGTTCTTCATAGCTCATGACTGATTTTATTGGTGCAGCCCAAAATAATTGCCGGGCCCCCATGATTCTCGGTGTGCCCACTCAAAGGAGAAGATGCTCTTTAAAGAAAAGGCCAAGGGTCAAAACTGGGGAGGAGAGAGCTGGCAGCAGATAGCCATTTTGAAAGCACCTTTGGGCAAGTCTTAATTCTTAAAAGACTTGATATTTAAAGAAACAGAGCAAGCTCCTTACTGGTTATACCTCATTTCTAGACATGTTACTTATCAAATTTTACTGATCAGTGTTGGGGAGACTGCCAGACTGGGAGAAAGAGGGGTGTTTAATTAAATTGGGAACGTTTCTCAGGAAGAAAAGTGTGAGGCTTAAGGGAACTCCCTTTAATCAGAACAAAGACAAGGAAACAAGTCTCCCTGGATAACAATGGTGAGTGGTGGGTTTGTGCTTATTCAGGCTCCAGGAGCCTGTGAACACGTGTTTGGACAGAAGGGAGCTTCCCTGGGAAGTTAGACTCCCAGACTCAGGCATACATCTAGAGAGATGTAGGGGGTGGGTGTGTGTGTGTGTGTGTGTGTGTGTGTGTGTGTGTGTGTGTGTGTGTGTGTGTGTGTGTGTGTGTGTGTGTGTGTGTGTGTGTGTGTGTGTGTGTGTGTGTGTGTGTGTGTGTGTGTGTGTGTGTGTGTGTGTGTGTGTGTGTGTGTGTGTGTGTGTGTGTGTGTGTGTGTGTGTGTGTGTGTGTGTGTGTGTGTGTGTGTGTGTGTGTGTGTGTGTGTGTGTGTGTGTGTGTGTGTGTGTGTGTGTGTGTGTGTGTGTGTGTGTGTGTGTGTGTGTGTGTGTGTGTGTGTGTGTGTGTGTGTGTGTGTGTGTGTGTGTGTGTGTGTGTGTGTGTGTGTGTGTGTGTGTGTGTGTGTGTGTGTGTGTGTGTGTGTGTGTGTGTGTGTGTGTGTGTGTGTGTGTGTGTGTGTGTGTGTGTGTGTGTGTGTGTGTGTGTGTGTGTGTGTGTGTGTGTGTGTGTGTGTGTGTGTGTGTGTGTGTGTGTGTGTGTGTGTGTGTGTGTGTGTGTGTGTGTGTGTGTGTGTGTGTGTGTGTGTGTGTGTGTGTGTGTGTGTGTGTGTGTGTGTGTGTGTGTGTGTGTGTGTGTGTGTGTGTGTGTGTGTGTGTGTGTGTGTGTGTGTGTAATCCCTTTTCAAAGGTAAATAAATAACACTTAGGAGGGTTATTGGTTCTGTACTTAAAACTGTCTCAGGGAAGGGTACTGATTTGCAAAGTCTAAATACACTATCAGAACCAAACTACTACTACCTCACGCGGGAAACTTGCTAGAGAGATAATCCATGGTCTCTCGAAGCTATTCACCTCCCTCCTAAACCCCTTCTTTCTGCGAGTAGTGGAGGAGCCCCAGGACTCACGGGCGTCTTGCGTCAGGATAGGGGAGCTCAGTAACCCGGCGGCCGGTTCTGCTTTACACCAGCCCTGCTCGCCGCCTCCCTCCTCATAGCACCCAGCACGGCCCTTTGCCTTCAGCTCCCACCGGGCCACCAGCGCCACTCGCTCCCCTCCGTGGCCTCCCAGGCTCCCGTTCTCACCGCCTTCCTCTCGGTCCCCTGTCGTCCACTGGGCTTCTGAGTTTCTCAGCGCCGCCAGTGTCTCCGAGCTCTCATCCCTGCGGGCCCGCTGCCTCTACGAGCATTACAGGCACGCACTGACCAGCGCTTATCACCACGGCGCGCCCCGTCGATCCCCAAAAGTGTCCCCACAAAGGGCCCAAAAAGACCTATCCTCCCGGCTTTATCTCGGATAAAACACCAGTCCTAACAGCTGGGGCCCCAGCCTCAGGCCAAACTTTCTGGCTCAGCTCCGACCCGGACCACCCCCTCTCGGCGTAGAAAGAGCTGTTCCCTGCTCAGGCATCGCCTCCCGGGTTCGGCGCTTCGGAACCCAGTCCTAAAACTCTCCGCTGACCGGAAACCGGCCCTCTCCCGCCTCGGTCTCTCCAGCAAGCGCATGCCCTCCGAAAACGCCCTCAGTGCTGCCATCCGAGGAGGCAGGACCCCGCGCCTGCGTCGCTAGCTGGAACCAGTGGCTCCATCCCCCGGGGCTCCGTGCTGAGGATTGACGGCCACAGCATCGTTTGATCTCACTGGTTTTCCAGTACGTCCCTGCTCTGTGTGTGTGTGAGAGAGAGAGAGATGATGGGGGGTGGGGGGGATGCCTAAGTTTATTTTTTAAAAACATATATAAGTGACCAAGTATGCAATGAAGCAGTCACAGGCTTAGCCCCCTCCCCCAAACCTAAGAATTCAAATCCACATGCCCACAGCCCTTCCCAGCCAGGCCACCTCCTCACACACGCTCCGCTCGGCAACGACGTTAAAAAGCCCTCTGAAGTCCGCGGTGCTTCGGAGGACTCCCCAGTCTCCAGTCCCTCTCCAGCCACCCCGCAACCCCACGCCGGAGGCCCCAGCACCAGAAGGGCGCAGTGGGGATGAGGTGTACGAGGTCATCGCGCCCCAGCTTGGACACCCACCTCGGACACCCACCTTTGGGCGCCAGCTCCAGGAGCGCAGTCCTCCCGCTCCACTTCAGTGCGGCGGGGTTATTGCCTCTTCCTTCCTTGGAGCCTCCGGGGAGATTCCGGGGAACCGCGCGTGGCAGCCCCGGGCTGGGGCGATTGTATCTGCCGGGAGCAGCGACCGCTGGGCGCGCTGGAGGGCGGGGAGCGGGGCCCGCCGGTTCCCCGGCCCCCGCCCCTTCCCCGCCCCTCTCCCGGCGCCCGCGGTCCACCCCTTCCCTTCCTATCCTATCCCTACCCACCTACACCTTCTCTCTCTGGCTTCGGCGGAATCTCTGCAAAAACCAAAAAAATGAATGGATTGATTGGATGGAAGGATGGAAGGGTAGGGCGAGGCGAAGCCGTGAATTTCCTAAGTGGGGAGAGTGCTCCACGTCTGGGTACGTGGACATGTTTTTGCGCATGGGTGGGTGTGTCAGCGTGTGTACATGTGGGAACGTGTGTCGGAGTATATATATGTGTATATGAGTGTACATGGAAGTGTGTGGGTTCGTGGGTGCGCCTGTGCGCGCTCACACGCCAGGAGCTGCTGAGTTCCTACCCAAGAAGGGAGCGAGCCCCTCATCCCCCTACCCTGCAGCACGACTGTCTCCCGGGTAAGAAGGGCCACTGGGAAGGATTGGGAAGTGCATACTGTAACACATATTTTGGGTCCCTGTCTGAGAGCCCCTGATGTAGCGTAGGGACTGAGGGGTGGACAGAGACGCTTTCAGCTCGCTGGCTTGTCAAAGCCTCATGCTTTGACGCTGGCTTTGTCAAAGCCTCCCTGTTGTGGCAGCCGGTGGCCTGGTGTCAACGCGCGTGTGTTAACAAAGCCAGCGGTGGGGAAGGAGGCAGCTGATACAAGGGGTGGGGCTCGATTAGGCGAGCGGCCGGCCATCCCTCCGGAGCTGTCTGAAATTTCAGTCTGTCATCCCCTCCCCCACTATGAATATTTAAATAATGTTAATGACCCTTTGAAAATGGACCGTCTAGAAATCCTAAGAGACTACAAACAGTCACACCACAGAAAACAGCATTTTTAAAAAGGATGCAATTGTCTTACTTCACTTTAGGATATGTTTGTCACCAGAGAATATAACATAAAGTCACATATCTTGAATTCAACTTTTAGACATGACCAGGGTTTTCATTTTCCCAGTGACAGCTCCAGCTTTGGAAGTGGAGCCCCTTGCTCTCCCTGGTGAGTTTCCATCCTAGGCTGGCCTGCTTCTTTCTGAACGCCTGGACAAAGCTCTGGGGTTCTCTTCTGAGAGTCAATTCTGCATGCCAAACACAGCCACAAAAGACAACTGCAGGGTTTGATGATTCTTCTTTCCTAACCCACAAAGGTCTCTGATTTCCAATGCAAGGAAATGATATGATACCAAAAAGTGCCCAAGAAAGCTCATCCAGTAACTACGCATTAAATGGTGGGTTTTTCTGGTTCCAAGGAAAGGGCTCCTCTCCTGCCTTGAGCTTTACTCACAGTTTTTATAAGCAAATGGAGACAAAGTCTATAATAGAGACAACAGTTGTTCTCCTCAGGGCTCCTGGATGTCAATAGGCACCTCTTTCCTGGCATTTAGGAATTATTTTACCATCCTTTTTGTGTGTCTCTTAGGCTATTTAATTTCAATACAATTTACTGACTAGTGGCCTGAAGGAAACCCTTGTAGCATAGTGGTTAAGAGCCACAGCTGTGAACCAAAAGGTTGGAATTCAAATCCACCAGGCCCTCCTTAGAAACCCTAGGACCTATAGGGTCACTGTGAGTCCGACTCGATGGCAATGAGTGTTTAGTGGCCAGAAATTCCAGAGCTTCAGCCTGATTCAATTTACTTTTTTCTTTTTTTCCTTCCATCTTTCCTTCCTCCCTCCCTTCCATCTTTCCTTCTTTCCTTCCCTTCCTTTCTCTTGGCTCCACTTGTCACTGGCATATAAGGAGATAAATATTTGGGTGCCCTACATCCTGATCTATTTTTAACATTTTATTATCATGTGAAAAACTCACAATGAAATGAGCATGTTTGGAAATCACAGTTATTTATTTATATAAACCACAGGCTCTCCAAGGAATGATTCTAAAATTATAGCACAGGTGAGATTTTATAAGCAACATTATGTCAGGTACTTCATCACTCTTAATTTACATATTCTTAAATTAGAATAAGTGTAACAATCACAAATCAAAATTTGTTTCATTATTAGAGAGTGTAAAGGAAGTCATACCAACTGTATTCTGAATTATGTCTTACTAAAGCAATATCAATGTTTCATTAATATTGATTTTAAAGTTCTGGAATGTCTTACAAAAATTTTGGAAATATTAATTTAGGAAAAATGTATACTAAATAGGCATTAATTTACAAGAACATTTCCTTTTCTTCCATCTTATAAGGTATTTAAAAAGGTAGCTATGATTAAATTAAAAATGTTTTAAATATAAAGGGTTTGATACATACCAGTTGCTCATAAATTCTTATTTAATTTGTTCAGTGAAATCAATGCAAGGATGCGAACATCTGCATTGACAGTAAAAACTGTTTTTAATTAACATGTTCTCATTCGTTTTTCTCTAGACCAATGGTTTTCCACTGACAGTGATTTTGCCCCTCCTCCCCCAGGGTCACTATGAGTTGGTAGGGAGTTGACAGCAATGAGTTTGGTTTTAGGTTTTCTTAGGGGGACATTTGGCAATGTATATTTTTTGTCAGGACGAGAGCCAGAGTGCTACGGGAGCTAATGGATAGAGGTCAGGAATGCTGCTAAACCTCCTACAATGCACAGGACGGCCACCTAAAACAAAGAATTATCTGGCCCCAAATGTCAGTAATGACAAGGCTGAGAAATCGTGCCGTAGACTTAGACAATATTTCTCAAAATCAGTACTAAAGACCACGAATATCAAAACTACCTCTGTGCTTGTTAAAAAAGCAAATTCCTGGGCTACACCTTTACCTACTAAATCAGCATCCTGGGGGAAGGGCCAGGGAAACTGTTTTAACAGCTTAAGAAAATGAAAGTTTGAGAAACACTGGAGATGAGAAAGGCTGGTTTTATTACCTAGTGTGTGCTTATGAGGCCCTGGTGGCGCAGTGGTTAAGCATTTGGCTGCTAACCAAAAGGTTGGCAGTTCAAATCCACCAGCTGCTCCTTGGAAACCCTATGGGGCAGTTCTCCTCTGCTACAGGGTTGCTATGAGGACTCAACTAATGGCAACAGGTTTTTGGTGTGCTTATGGGTTCATTGCACTGTATGCTTCTTAACATGATAATGGTTGTTATAGCTGAGAATATGTTATGAAAGAAGCACATTTACTCTCCTACATGCACATTTGAAGCAAATCCAGACCTATTAATTCTGTGGTAACACATAGCTGGGATGTGTAAATGTTACATGCTCCCAAGGGTCCTAGGCCATTACAACACAAAATCTTCCATGGAAATTTTGTTTGTGGGGAGAGGAGATCAGGATTTCTTTCACCGTGGCTAAGCGCGCATTTTGCTCATGCTGCCTCTCCTATGGTGCTGGCCCACTTTAAACTGTGCCCTGAGCATGAGCGACCTGGTTGGGTGGGGGCTAGGAAGGAATGTGAGAGCTAGAATGTACTTATTAGAGAAACACAAAAAGAAAAGGCTGGATTTATGGGAAAGGAGTCAGCCTAGACACAGGCTTACGGTACCTCTTCTCCCTCTCTACAGCAAATAAAAAAACCCAACAACAAAAAGGCTGGCTTACACCAAACCAGGGCTTTCCTACCAAGTAAAAAGTAAAGTCATTGGAAAGCTAGGAATAATTCCAAGCCAACGGCATCCCCATGGGACCAGATACATCACAGAAAAATCTAAGAGAAGAAACAAACTGAGGGAAAATATTTATAAGATATATGGCAATGGGTTACTAATGTGCAAAGAGTTCTTACAAATCAATAAGAAAAAGGAAGAAAACTACCAACTACCTAATAGAAGAAAACAAATCAGCAGTTTATAAATAAATACAATGGCCATTGGGTTTATGAAAAGATGCTTAAACTCTTCATAATTAAAGAAATGCAAGTTATAGTATTGGGGTAATATTTTTTGCCTAATATATTGGTAAGTACATAAAATTTTGATATTATCTATTACTGGTGAAGGAATGAGGAAAATGAAATGATTGTACACTGTCAATGGGAATATAAATTGATATTAATAAATGGTAAATCTGGAAGACAATTTGGTAGTATCTCTTGAGATTTAAAAAAAAAAAAATGTTTATGCACTTAAGCCTGCAATTCACTTTTGGAATTTGGAAGGGTCAGAGAATAAGAAATTCCTGATCACAGGGAGAAGCAAAAGAAAGAGGATATTTAATATACATTTTTAAAGATGTTTGCTTTATTATGTTGTGATGTAAGCACTTCTGTTAACCCCTAAACCTCTTATAACAGCTTTTGTTACAGAGCTAAAGGCAAAGGGCTTACTTGGGGCAGAACAGAGATCAGGCACAGGAGGCAAGATGGTTGTGGGATAAAGACTTTAGGACCAAAACCAAACCCATTGCCATCGCATCGATTCCAACTTATAGCTACCCTATAATAGGAAATCAGAACAAGAAGTGACAAGGAGAATTAATCTCAAACCACCCTAATCCTACTAGAGTTAGAAATTCAGAAAAATAGTTGGGTGGGCACTGGACAATCACCAACACTGTCAGTACAGGTCTAAGCAATTTTTATTTAAATTTAAAAGCAAATATTTAGTCTAGCGGGCTGGAAGACTTGGGATATCCAGTCAGCTAACTCCTGGGATTCACACAGATCATTTGCTTACTCTCTAACTCATATAGTGGTTTTACCTTACTCGCCTGGCACTTCTGAACATTTATGGATTTCCCAATTAAGATGTATTTGTCCATTGGACTCTGATTCTTATTTAGGGGTAAAAAGATCATCTCTAAATTAAGCTTCGTTGGCTTTTTCATAGGAGGGATGGTCCATCTATAGACTGTTTTAACCATCAGCTTTCTGAATGCACAACATATAAGGCCATTCTTGATGCATACTGACATGTGTCAGTCCGTGGACTTGTAGTTGTGCTTTATCAAATTAAAAACACCCTTCTAAAAGCCATCTCTTCCCAGAAGTTAGGCTTGGCTGCTCTGCTGAGTGACCATCATCTCTTAAGATGTTGTAAAGTGTTTCCCCAAGTTGACTCATGTAGCTGGAAAACTGGAAAAAAAAAAAGAGAGAGAGAGAGAGAAAAGAAATTCCAGGCCCTTTTCACTGACAGATTCTGATTCAGTTAGTCTGGGTTGGGGCCCAGGAATCTCTATTTTTTTAAGTTTTCCATCTGATTCTGTCATGCAGCCTGGTTTGGAAACTACTCAGGAGGTCAGAATCATGCTTAGGTGGGGAAAGGAGATAGCAAGAAAACACAGGACAGAGATGGCATCATATGAAAACACTTGGCTCTTGGGCTGTGTTTGCTCCCGTTCTTGGCCTAGTGTGTGGTGCCTGCCTTTCCTTCACTTCCTCTCCAGGGGCTTTGGCTTCCTGTGCCCGAGTAAGTTGCTTTCCTGCTGGTTCTGTATTTATTTCCTTTCCTTGTATCCTCACACTTTACCTCTCCTTTGCCAAACCCTCTAACATAAGGAAATGGTGACCTGATCACATTTACTCAGGCTGGTTGAGACTCTTTTTTTTTTTTGTTAAAAAAAAAAAAAGACCTTTAAAAACACTCCAGTGAAACATTCCAAAACCCAAGTGACACTTGTCCATGTAATGGTTTTCTTTTTGTCCCACCTTGCACCCGGACTGTGACTTCTATACATTCAGAGCATCGCATGTGGGATCCAGATTGTCCGTTGGAATGTATATTTAAATGATACAGATTTATGATAAATGATAATTTACAGATAAATGATAAAGAAAAAGTCATAATACATTATTCCAACTAAAATCTTCAATGAAAAGGAGCAAAAAGGGAAGTTCTTGGTTGGAAAGGATGGTAAAATAGGCTATTTGTGTAGCGGAAACAAAGTGGGGAAGGGATAGAAAACACCAAGTTCAGGGTCCCCCAGGTGAGGAAAGTAAGCAGACACAGGTAGCTGCTGTGGGGCCCACATCTCTTAGTTCCAGAGACCAAAAAGCGTATGTGCTGATGACAAGAATGTATCTTGGTAATTAACAACAAAGTCCTAGGAGGTCCAAGTTCTCTGTTTCTTGGCTGAGAATTGTATGTTATTAACAACTGAGGCATTTAAAAAATCTTCTGAACACTCCAGAGCTCACTCCCCAGTAGAGAGGCAGCATAAAACAAGGTACTCTTTTAAGCATGGCATTGAAAACATAAAATACGCCTAATATACTTGGAATGTACACAGACTGTTCACAGATAGTATGCTGGCAAACACTGCCAACAATGTGAAGTCTGCAAGACAAGTTTTCACTGAGAGTCTACCAAGTGAATTTGCTTTTCCTTAATGATCTGTGTTTTAAAATGCAAATTTACTTTTCATTTCCAGTGGTACTGAACTCTCTTTCAATTTTAGGTAAGATGGAAAAATTATTATTTAGTTTATAAAAAATGAAACTGCAACATTTTCCTAGTAATTAGCAAGTGTTTCCCTCAGAACTTTTAAGTACAGGCTGTTAATTTATGGAAAGAACTATGAGGATTTTCAATGATATTAAGAAAAAAAAGACTAAGTCTTCAAATCTTAAACTTCAATAGTTATCACAGAGAGAAATGTTCTGTTTAGTTATACATAGGGTTGCCGCGAGTCACAGCCCACTGGACTAGAGGGCAACTAACTACAAACATATCTGAGTAGTCTCTGACTTACTCAGCAAACATTTTTTTTTTTTTAATTGTACTTCAGGTGAAGGCTTACAGAACAAATAGTTTCTCATGAAACAGTAGTACACATATTGTTTTATGACATTGGTTAACAACCCCACAGCATGTCAACCCTCTCCCTTCTCACCCTTTTTTTTTTTTTTTGGTGAAAATATACATAACCAAAGATGCACCATTTAAAAAATTTCTGCATGCACAGTTCAGTGACATTGACTATACTCTTCCAATTGTGCTGCTATTCTCACTTTAGATGAAGGCTTACAGAACAAAATAGTTTCTCATTTAACAGTTAGTACACATGTTGCCCTATGACACTGGTTAACAACCTCACAACACATCAACACTATCCTGACTCAACCTTGGGTACCCTATCACCAGCTTTCCCGTCCCGTTCCGCCTTCTGGCCCTTGTCCCTGGACTGCTGTGCCTCATTAGTCCCATTTGGTTTTATGGGGCTGTCCACTCCCCGGCTGAACAGTGAACCTCGGAAATGACTTCACCACTGAGCTAAAAGGGTGACTGGGGGCCATATTCTTGGTATTTCTCCAGTCTCCTTTAGGCCAGTAAATCTGGTCTTTTTTTTGTGAGTTAGAATTTTGTTCTACATCCTTCTCCAGCTCTGTCCAGAACCGTCTGTTGTGATCCTGGTCAGAGCAGTCAGTGGTGGTAGCCGGGCACCATCTAGCTGTACTCGACTCAGTCTGGTGGAGGCCTTGGTAGCTGTGGACAATTAGTCCTTCAGACCAATCTTTTCCTTGTATCCTGTTCTCTTCATTCTCCCTTGCTCCCAAAGGGATGAGACCAGTGGACTATCTTAGATGGCTGCTCACAGGCTTTTAAGACCCCAGATGCTACTCACCAAGGTAGAATGTAGAACATTGTCTTTATAAACTGTGTTATGCCAGTTGAGCTAGATGTTCCCCAAGACCATGGTCCCCACAGCCCACCACCCAGCAATTCAGTCCCTCAGGGAGTTTGGATGTGTCTATCGAACTTCCATGACCTTTCCTTGTACAAGTTATGCTAGTTTCCCCAGTATTGTGTATTGTCTCACCCTTCACCCAAATACCACTTATCTATTGCCTATTTAGTATCCACCCCCCCATCCCTGGTAACCAACAAAGATGGTTACATTTTGTGTGTGAACTTTTTCATGGGTTTTTACAATAGAGGTCTCATACAATATTTGTCCTTTTGTGACTGACTTATTTCACTCAGCATAATGTCCTCCAGTGTCATCCATGTTATGAGATGCTTCACAGATTCATCATTGTTCTTTCTCGTTGCGTAGTACTCCGTTGTGTGTACGTACCATAGTTTGTTTATCCATTCATCTTGTTGATGGGCATCTAGGTTGTTTCCATCATTTTGCTATTGTGAACAATGCTGCCATGAACATAGGTGTGCATATGTCTATTCGAGTGACGACTCTTATTTCTCTAGGATATATTCCTAGGAGTGGGATTGCTGGATCGAATGGTATGTCTATTTCTAGCTTTCTGAGGAAGTGCCATATCATTTTCCAAAATGGTTGTATCATTTTGCATTCCCACAAGCAGTGCACAAGAGTTCCGATCTCCCTGCAGCCCCTCCAACATTTGTTATTTCCAGTGTTTTTGATTTGTGCCAGTAATGCCAGGGTGAGATGGTATCTCATTGTGGTTTTAATTTGCATTTCTCTAATGGCTAGTGATCACAAGCATTTCCTCATGTGTCTGTTGGCCATTTGGATGTCTTCTTTGGTGAAGTGTCAGTTCATTTCCTTTGCCCCTTTTTTAATAGGATTATTTGTCTTTTTGTTATAGAGGTGTTGGATTTTCTTATAGATTATGGAGATTAGACCTTTGTCTGACTTGTACTGTCCAAAAAATTTTTCCCAGTCTGTAGGTTCTCTTTCTACTCTTTTGGTGAAGTCTTTTGAAGAGCATAGGTGTTTGATTTTTAGAAGATCCCAGTTATCTAGCTTATCTTTTGGGGTTTGTGCGTTGATGGTTATGGTGTGTATCCTGTTAACGCCGTGTATTAAGGCCTGTAGCATTGGTCCTATTTTTTCTTCCATGAACTTTATAGTTTTAGGCTTTATATTCAGGTCTTTGATCCATTTTGAAGTAGTTTTTGTATACGGTGTGAGGTATGGGTCCTGTTTCATTTTTTTGCAGATGGATATCCAGTTTTGCCAGCAGCATTTGTTAAAAAGACTGTCTTTTCCCTCATCAAACATTTTAATAGTGAAAAAGTATCCAATGAGAAAATAGGCTTTTTCCTTCTACTGTATTGAACATATTAAAGGACTTATCCTAGTGTTAAGTTCTCTGAAGATGATAGGGATATATTAAGAAGGGATTTTAAGTCTATATACACAGAACAAGTTATTTACTTCCCTAAATAACCACTAAGATTATAAAGTGTTAATAAAATCATTTCAATATGGAGAATGTTAATAGCTTCTCCTATTGCATATTAAAGGCTTCTGTGGGAGTGGGACCATGGCCAATGCAAAATCAATTTAGAAACCAAGATAGCCTATAATAAAACGAATTAAAGCATATACACTCACATTATCTTTGAAGAGTCTCCAAGTTTTCAAGTAAACACTTTCTCCCTCTCTACAGCTCCCTTTCCCCCTCTTTTCCTTCTCCCCTCCCTCGTTTCCTTCTGTCCTTCCTTTTCTATTTAGATACTGCCTGGTTAATTTTAAGAGCAGGCACTGTAAACTCAAATGCCTTAAGAAGCCAGACAGATACCAGAAACAGATACAAGCCACCAGGTAGAAACAGTTTGTGACTCCTGTAAAGGACTCAGGCATTGAGGAGCTCAAGTGCCTGCCTGCTAAGTAATTTATAGTCTGGTAGAGATAAGACAGGCAAGCACAGAGAGACAGGAACTGCATGATCACACAGGTGGTCATTGCTGCTGCTCCTGTTTTATACTTGGGCATTTTGTTTACTTGCTTGGGATAGGTGAGGATATATCAAAATGTTAGAGAGATGAGTATCAGAGGTAGAAAGAAAATTACATGTCATCCAAGCCAGTTTCCTCATTTTACAGTGAAAAACAGGATCTCTGGAGCTGGAAGGTCTGGGTTCAAATCCTGAATCTGTCCCTTATTAGCTGTGTGAATTTGGGGAAGTTGCTTAACATTTCCATGCCTCTAAATCCTCACCTGTGATAAAACGAGATCATCCATGCAAAGTTGTAAACTCAGTGCCAGGTACAGTATTAGAAATGAGCTCAGTGTTTGCTGTTATTAGTGAAGGAGAATGAATCCTAGACAGGAGACAGGACTTTTGCAGAACCACTCAGCAAAAAAGGGTAAAAGCCAGGACCCAAACACAGTCCTGCTCACTCCCAGCTCAGTGCTAATTTCTTTGTTGTAAACTTGCTTTCTTTGGTATTTTCATTGTTTCTAAAGAAAATGATGAACAACAACAATTAGATGGGGTGGTAATTGGTTGGAGCCCTGGTTCATTTAGTTTTAAGGCCACGGTCAGATTGTGGCCTCTCTCTGGTGGGCTTGGCAGTACGGCTAGATAAGATACAGAAGCTGTGGTTACCATTAGTATAGGTGGCCCAGGCACTCAGGATGGCTGGGTTGGCAACATGGTTATGTCCAATGTCTCTATCACAATATTCTAGAAATATATTTCTCTTTGTCCAAGGGTCTTTGATTTCTGTTCAAGAAGCCTCCAACTCATTCTCAATGCTCTTGAATACTTTGCAGACTGACTAGAGTATGCTGCTATGGTCTTGAATATTGGAGCAGGAAGCGGAGGCTCTGTACTGGCATGCACGTGTGCTCAGCATCATTGCCAAGTCAAAACCACAATGAGATGCCACTTCCCACACACTGGATAGTCAGATAAAAAGATAATTAGAAGTGTTAATAAGGCTTTGAAGAAATTAGAACACTCATCCATTACTGGTGGGAACGTAAAATGGGTGTAGCTGCTGTGGAAAACTGTTTGGCAGTTCTTTAAAAAATTAAACATAGAATTACCATGTGATCCAGCAATTCCAGTCCTAGGTATATACCCAAGAGACTTGAATGCAAGGACTCAAACAGATCCTCATACACCAATATTCACTGCATTGTTCACAATAACTAAAAGGTAGAAACAACCTAAATGTCCATAAACAAGTGAATGGACAAACAAAATAAGGTCTATACATACAATGGAATATTATTCAGCCATAAAGCGAAATGAAGTTTGGATATATGCTACGACGTGGATAAACCTTGAAAACATGCTGAGTGAAATAAATGAGACACAGAAGGACAAATATTGTATGATCCCACTTACATGAAATATTTAGAATAGGCAAATGCATAGAGACCAAAGTTTGTTAGTGTTTACCCAGGGCTGGGAAGAAGGGGAAATGAGGAGTTATTACTTGAGGGGTACTAGAGTAGAACTACCCTAAAGGGTTTCCAGGGAGTGGCTGGTGGATTCGAACTGCCGACCTTTTGGTTAGCAGCCATAGCTCTTAACCTCTGTGCCACCAGGGCGCCACAAGTTTTTGTTTAGGGTGATGAAAACATTTGAAAATTGAGAGTGGTGATGGTTGCACAACATGGTGAATGTAATTAATGTCAATTTTATACTTAAATGGTTAAAATAGCAATTACCTATCTATCTTACCACAGTAATTTATTTTAATTTATTTTTTAAAGAGAAAGAAAAAGAAAAAAGATCTCTGGCTGCAGCTGTGTGGAATTTGTTGGGAAGGAGAGCCCCAGGAAGACCCCTTAGAAATTATAATAATATAGGTAAGAGGTGATAATGGCTTAAACTAGGATAGTAATGGTGGAGTGGTGAGAAGTGGTCAGATTCCACATATAACCGGAAGGTGGAGTTGCCCCTGGCATATAGCACAAAGCACTGCACCTGGAAGGCATTCAGTACATATTTATCAAATGCAGGTCAAAATAAAATTTTTATTCTCATTACATTTATTGTTCTTATTAACCAGTTCTAAAAATCCCCATTTGATCAGGATTTGGGGGAAATTTCTTTTCAAAAACAAAGTACTAACTCACCAAAACAGCCTTCTAAAGTGCACTGGGAAAAGTTGTACTTGAACTGTGGGTAAATAAATTACACTTTAAAAACACTAAACAAACTAGATTTTCCCATAAGGCTATTCCAAAACGAATTTGGTATTTCATAAGAAAGGATCACATTGACCCTTGAATTTCTAACATTTTCCATGGGTGAATTCATTTGGCCTTTGATTTTTATATTATCCTCTCCCTTTAACTCCTTAATCATAAGCATGGCTGTTTTTAGACATGTCATTTGCACAATGAATGTGTGGCTTGAAAGTTAAACTGATTCCTTCCATGGAGACAGCATACTCTACAGTCTGTGCTTTGCTATGGATCTGAATTCCAAGTGAATGGCTAGTTGTGAAGGTAACTGGCTCACAGCATTTCCTGAGAAAGGTCCAGGCAGAAGAGCACATATGGACCACAGGCAAGAGGTGGTCTGGTATTGTGGTTACCAGGACATGCTCTGGAAGCAAAACCCTCACTCCTCCACTGATTCTGGGTGGGATCTTGCTCCTTTACCTCCTGTACTTCAGTTTCCAAGTCTTTAAAATAGGGACAACAATATAGTATATGTAACAGGGGTTTGTGGTGAGCATTGGATGATTTAATGCATATAATGGCCATAGAACACAGCTTTTGGATTCTTAATAGGTAGTAGCTGTTTAATATTATCATTCATCTGTGCCAGTCAGCTGCTTTGTAACTACCCTGTGGCCTGTCCAAAAAGCCAGAGCTGTCTTAGCTTAGATCAGATCAATCCTCAACTAGTTCCTTCTCCTAGAGGATCATAGCTATGTTCTTGTCATTTAATTATAATGAAAATATTTTCCTAATATATAAAAGAAATACTCATTATATAGAAAGCAATAAACTGTGGACTCTGGAGTCACACGATCTAGGATTAAATCCTGACTCCATTCTTGCTAACTTTGTGATCCTGGAAATTTACTGACCTTCTCAGAGCATCAGTTTCTTTATCTGTACAATGGGACAAATACCTGAGTGTTAAATGAAATAATGCAGGTAAAGTGTTTAGCATAGTGCCTGCCCATAGTAAATGCTGGGAAAAAAGAAAGGGAGGAAGTAAATAAGGAAGGGAAGAAAGTAGCAGAGAATGAAGGGAAGAAAAGGAGGAGGAGGAAGGAAGGGAGGGAGAAAGGGAGGGAAGGAAAAAAGGGGGATGGGAGAGAAGAGAGTAGGAAGCATAGGTCAATGACCTATTTATTACAAGATAAGAAAGTTTGATAAAATCCACATGGATGAAAAAGGTTTTATAAACTGTCAAATACTATGACAATTCCTTAAAAACAGGATGCATATTTTTGTTTGAAAAAAAAAAAAGATTCTTTGCTTCTTTTGCAATGCCATTTCTCTTAAAAGGGATTTTCCTGTGTCACTTGTGGGACACACTACATGATAAACTTAGACTTTTTTTTTTCATATTTGGAGTTTTTTCTTTTTTCTTTTTTTGCAAGAATCAACATACCTAAAACACATTAACCAAAAAAACCCAAACCCATTGCCGTCCAGTGGATTGCAACTCATAGCAGTCTTGTAGGACAGAGTAGAGCTGCTCCGTAGGGTTTGCAAGGAGTGGTTGGTGGATTTGAACTGCTGACCTTTTGGTTAGCAGCCAAGTTCTTAACCACTGTACCACCCGGGCTCATAAAACACATTAAGACTAATAAAAATAATAATTCTTAGTGGATAAATTGTCCACTAAGAGAATTTGCCTATTTCTCAACTCAAATAAGATTTTGTTTTCAAAACTGCTGAAGGATTTATTAACATTTGAAAAATCACTCCAAAAATTTGAATCTGCTTACATACGATATGACACATATAAGAGCATGTGACACATTTAATAAATTGATTTTTTTTTACTTAAAAGCTAACAAATACTGTATTATTTGTGGCATAACATAAAAATGCTGATACCTTAGGAAAAGCTAAAAAAAGATCTGCCTCAAGCTCAAGTATAGTGGGGATAGTGGTCTCTTAATAAATATTTCAGGACATCTGTAAGTTGAATCTCTCCAGAGTCAATGAAAGGTCTTTTCTTTTTTTTTTTTTTTTTCACTGTAAGCCCAGCTTCCCTTATTTACTGGAGAGGCAGTTCTGTTTTTATCATATTCATGAATCAATGCAGTAGAATAATAATGAAAAATGTAATCAGAATGCTGATAAAATGAACACTCAAGGACAAACCTGAAAAACAACTAATTCTCTGGGATAAAAATCTAATTTTATCCCACCAGGTAAACTCCAGTTTTGCATCGAAGAACTATTGCAAACAGAACTTCATAAAAGCTACCTTATTGATCAGGGCTGTGAGGCAAGGAAGACCTTTACATGTCTGGATGCAAGCATTGTCATTTTGTTCTACTGGGAGAAGCAATATGAGGTAGTTATTAGTTATTAAGAGCAAGGTCTGTCTGGGTCAGATCTGAGCTCAAATAACATCAAAATAGTCCAGGACTTGGTATATAAATCCATTATTATTTTACAGCTTACTCTCCTAGCAAATCAATCAATCATCTTGTCTGAGCCTATGTTTTCTCTTTTTACATACAATTTACATGTTTGTCATGATTTTCACTAAGTATGTTTAACTACAGTTTTCACTACAATAGGAAAAAAGCAAGAGGGAAGGCCATGGGGTGGGGGGGCAGAAAGCAAGCGGAAGAAAATAGTGGGAGAGGCATTGAATAATATATCAAGAGAGAAGCACTAGATACAAAAAATTTTGAGTGTGTCTAAAATGGAGAAAGATCATTCTTTCTGTGAATCCAATAGATATTCCTGAGAGTTACACCAAGATCATGAGACTTACGTGATACCTGACTTGTTTCAGGGGGGGCAAGGCCTACTGTAAACAGCCACTTGAGTTCTACCCTGGTCTTCACGAATAATTTGTGACCCTCCCAAAACTTCAGGGACATTAATAATCATTTATTCATAATTAACTAGACAGGCAAATCCATGCCTGAATGGGAACCAGACTGACTACCTTCCAAGAACACCAAAGCCCAGTGGGTTCACTGTTTGGTTTGCTCTGTTTATTCTGTTAGAAAGTGATAGCCTTCGGTACTTGCAGATGAGACCCATTTCAAAGCTATTGGATTAGGACAGATCATTCTTCAGAAGACAGACTTATCTGCAGTTGGGTTCTGATACACACAGACAGCGACAAGAGACTATTTCTGGAGCTTTATCATCATTACATCGTCTCCTCACTTATTGACATGGTTAGGTTTCAAAGACCAGGTTGTTATGCAAAATTGGCATTACACGAAATGGAGGATGATCACATCAGATCACAAAATGGAGGATGACAACATTGTTACATAACTGCCAAATTACATCATTACATAACTGCCAAACAACTGAGGATCATGGCCCAGCCAAGTTGACACATAACCTTAATCATCACAGCCAGCGTTACTCTCATTCATTACTGCCAGACGTACATAGTTAATGTGAAAATTAGTTGGATAGTAGATTTTTTATTATTGTCATAAATGTGAAATGTCTGATAAAGAGACAGTCGGTAAGTGAGGAGAAGGTGTAGATGCTCCTAGTGCTGGACTGCTGGAAACGTGCACAGGAGGAAATGCACCAGTGCTCAGAAAATATCTGTGACTGCATCAAAACATTTGCTGGGAATATCCAGGCCAGTGTCACCATTTTAAAAGGTAGCCATTCAAAGAGAGAGAGGGGTTTTATCAAGTAATAGAGTTGGTAAAAGCATAAGAATATTTAATCAACATTTAAAAAATTGGGATGATGAAGCTATCTGCAGAAAATGAAATCAAGCCAACACCAGCTAAAATGGAGATCCTAGAATAGGCTTCAGAGAAGACATAATATGACCAGATTGAGGAACAGGGTTTTTTTTCGTTCAAGACAAAAAAAGTGGGGGGCAGAGTTTCCCATAATTTCACTTAATAGAGCTGTGAATTGGAGCGCTAGTGAAGCAGTGGTTAAGAGCTCAGGCTGCTAACCAAAAGGTCGGCAGTCTGAATCTACCAGCCGCTCCTTGGAAACGCTATGGGGCAGTTTTACTCTGTGCTATAGGGTTGCTATGAGTCAGAACTGATTTGATGACAACGAGTTTTTGGTTTTAGAGCTGTGAAGAAGGTACAAATCTTGACATGGTTTAGGTTTGGAAGTCTTTATTTCTATGGAAAAAAAGTTTACCAGAAGATATCAGTTGATAGATTATCGGGTATGTTGTGTGTACTGAAACTACGTATCTGTCTGGTTTAAAGCTTAACAAAGTATATTGCCATCCTTGATTATTTACCTGAAGTGAAGAAAGCCATGGTAAAAGGAACCCAAATCCACAAATAATTGCAAACCACAATATTTGAAGTGCATTAAGCCATCACTTTCACCCTTCTTTGTAACACCCTTCCTGTCAAGGGCTGCCAGATTTAGCAAGTAAAAATAGAGGATGCCCAGTTAAATTTGAATTTCTGATAACAGTGAATAATTCTGTAGTATAAATATGTCCCAAATATTGTATAGGACATACTTACACCTAGAAATTATTTGTGGTTTATCTAAAATTCAAATTTAGCAGGGAGCCTAGCAGGTTATCTGGCAAAAGCTACTCCTACCCAATCCGTAGAGCTACCCTGCTTAGCTAATAGTAAAATAAATTTGCATTCATTAGCACACAAATAGAGAGGTTAAATGGTGTCTTTCTGTCTTGATTCAAAGCCTGGCTCTGTCAGATTCTCACTCTGAGATCTTGAGTAAGTTACTGCACTTTACCTTACTACAGTTGCCACATCTGTAAAATGGGATTATTGACAAAAACCAAACCCATTGCCATAGAGTTGATTCTGACTCAGAGCAGCCCTACAGGACAGAGTAGAACTGCCCCATAGGGTTTCCAAGGTAGATTCAAACTGTCGACTTTTTGGTTAGCAGCTAAGCCCTAACTGCTGCTCCAGTAGGGCTCCAATTCACAGCTCTATGAAGTGAAATTATGGGAAACTCTGTCCCCCACTTCTTTTCAGCAAAAAAGAAGAAGACCCTCAACAAGACGGAATGACACAGTGGCTGCAACAATGGGCTCAAGCATAACAATGATTGTGAAGATGGCACAGGGCCAGGAAGTGTTTCATTCTGTTGTGTATATGGTCCCAGTGAGTCGGAACTGACTTGATAACAACAACAACCTATTGTTTAGCAGCCAAGCTCTTAACCACTGCACCACCAGGGTGGTTTTGAAGATTGCTTGACAAAATACACATAAGGGTCTACTCAGCTCATAGCAAATGCTCAATCAATGTTAGCTATTACTGTTGGCAGGAGAACATGGTGAAGAAGTAAAATGACAAAGAGAGGTGACTGAGACTTTTCATTTGCCAGGGATATTCCTTATCCATATGTAGATAATTTGAAAGATGACTATGGTTGTGACTTTATGTATTCTTCCCTTTAACAAATTTTATATAACAAATAAGGAGTAACACATAGGAATAATAACAACCAATATCGAGGCAGCATATTACAATTTACAACAGAGCCTTTCACATATATTTCCTTGTAATAATGCAAAACACATATTTTTAAAAACCTCAAATCAGTGATTCTCAAAGAGGAGGTATTATGAAAATTTCCATATATAATCCTGGTGTGCCCCTCACCCCCATCCCTCAACCCCTTCTGAGAGCTACTGCCCTAAATAGTTTCAAAGATTTTTAAAAATCTGCCATAAAATATTTCCTTTGGTAAGGAAGCAGATTTAGAGCAACCTTTATGTGTGTACACAATGTGGAAAGGACTTCGGGCCCCAAATGTGTCTTTTTGTCCAGAGGCCCTGCACAAAACAATCGCTGTTAATGTTGCCATCGTCAAATACAAAGGACAACTGGCTCAACACCTCAGGCAACAAAAGGCCTTCAGCAGAACGGCCTTTTAAAAGCAAAGGCCAAAAAAAGCTGTAACCTGTGGCCTCTATTCACCACTGTTAGAGTCTAAAATGCTTTTTCCTTTTTTAATGGAGAACATCTGCCCTTCCAGGGGAACAATCCCTCCCAGAAATAGCTTTACTTATAGAAAAGTAATGGTCTTTCACATGTCCTTGATTCTAAAACATGCCCTTTTCCAAACTGTTTTATAGCCAGAATCTCTAACTTGCCTAAACGGTGCCCATTTGTGCTCTTGTTTCTTGCTTAAGTGCAAAAGCAGTGAGGAATATTGCACATGTAAATAAGAATATGAGGCTTCTTTCTGAGAAAAATTCTGGTGTACTAGAATTTTCTGTGTTCCTTTTTGCATACACTTAGTTTTTAGTCTCAACATACATGGAACAAGAGGGGAAGGTGATCATGGCATCTGGCATTTAGTTAGTCTATTTGGTTAAAATGGCAGCCAAATCACATAACTTGACCCTAGAGGTATTTGTTTAACATGAATTATTTGATGTAATTTTGTATAGTCATCAAATAAACTAGATTTAAGACAACAATGCCAGAGCCAAGCAGGTGTTATTTGGGACTCCCAGTAATGGAGCCAGCTGAGTAAATCCAAACACACTTTCAGTATGTTGGCGTTAGGCATTCACTCCCCAGAAGAAAGGAAGCTCTGTCAACAGCAGTTCCTTTAAAAATCTAGCATGTGGCAGCTTCTTAAATGTCTGTAAATTGATCGACTTTCTAGCTTACTTGTCCAGAGGATAGTAAATACTAGGTTAAGAGTTGGCCATCTTAATTGGCTTTTTACTATTAACATGATGTATTAAATAGATCCCTTTGAGAAGACAACTATCATTGTGTATAAAATGTAACATTGATAGGCACATAAAGATAATTGGATTCACACACACACACTGAGATGAGAGGGGAAAATAAGCAGACAGAAAAGAGACAAAGAAAAGAAGAAAAAGGAAAAGAAAAGAAAAAAGATTGATGAGACCTCCCCGCACCCCAGGAGGGCAGTGGTGGTGAAGGCGGCAACTTCGCCTAAAAGGGGGAGAGTAAAGTGAGTGCCCCCAACAGTCAAGAAGAGAGTTCTTCGCTCAGAAACCCTGACTGAGTATCTGCAATGAGAGGGAGCTGTGTATGGTGGAAAATTTAATACTGAAAAACTATGGAACCCACCCTGAAGCAAACAAAGGAAACTAAGCCATTAAGACATTAACTGCATATGAATGGCCAATACCCACATGAAAAGATGCTCAGCATCATTAGCTTTCAGGGAAATGCAAATCAAAACCACAATGCCATTCCATTTCATACTCACCAAGATGGTTAGGGAAACTCTGGTGGCATAGTGGTTACGTGCTACAGCTGCTAACCAAAAGGTCAGCAGTTCAGATCCACTAGGCGCTCCTTGGAAACTCTATGGAGCAGTTCTTCTCTGTCCTATAGGGTCACTATGAGTTGGAATCGACTCGATGGCAACGGGTTTGGTTTTTTTTTTTTTTTTAAGATGGTTAGAGCAGCACAGTGGTTAAGCACTTGACTGCTAACCAGAAGGTCGGTGGTTTGAACCCACCAGCTCCTCTGCATGAGACAGTGTAGAGTCGGCTTCCCTAAAGGTTTACAGCCTTGGAAACCCTATAGGGCAGTTCTACTCTGTCCTATAGGGTAGCTATGAGTCAGAGTCAATTCCACTGCAGTGGGTTTGGTGTGTTTTTGAAGATGGTTATAATCAAAAGACAGATAATAAGTGTTAATAAAGACATGGAGAAACTGGAACCCTCATCCATTGCTGGTATGAATATAAAATGGTCCAGCTGCTGGCTGTGGAAAACAGTTTGGCAGTTTGTGAGAACGTTAGACATAGAGTTACAAATTATGCAGCAATTCCACTCCTAGTTTTACCTACCCAAGAGAATTGAAAACATGTTCACACAGAGACTTGCACACGGATATTCACAGCACCATTATTCATAAAGGCCAAAAAGTGGAAATAGCCCAAATGGCCATCAATTCGTGAATGGGTTAAAAAACAAAATAAAACAAAGCATTCTGGTATATCTATACAATGGAGTACTACTCAGCAATAAAAAGCAATTAAATATTGATAGAGGGTACAACATGGATGAACTTCAAAAACATTGAAACGTTGTGCTGAGTGAAGCCAGACACTGCCTGGTCCTGCACCATCCTCACAATTGTTGCTATGTTTGAACCCATTGTTACAGCCACTGTGCAATCCATCTTGTTGAGGGTCTTTCTCTTTTTTGCTGACCCTCTACTTTACGAAGCATGATATCCTTCTCCAAGGACAGGTCCCTCCTGATAACTTGGCCAAAGTACATGAGACAAAGTCTTACCATCCTCGTGTCTAAGAAGCACTCTGGCTGTACTTCTTCCAAGACAGATTTGTTCATTCTTCTGGCAATCCCGGTATATTCAATATTTTTGCCAACACATAATTCAGATGCATCAATTCTTCGGTCTTCCTTATTCATTGTCCAACTTTCTCATGCATATGAGACGATTGAAAATACCATGGCTTGGGTCAGGCGCACCTTAGTCCTCAAGGTGACATCTTTGTTTTTTAACACTTTAAAGAGGTCTTTTCTAGCAGGGGAAGTGGATATTATATAGTGTGATGTCTATGGCTATTTATGTGACTGTGGCTATGAAGAAGTACTAGGTTCTGTGAGCGCATGTAACAAATGGTACCAATTGCTGTTTAAGGAGGTTATGTCTGAGCCAGAGACTGGAATATAAGCAGGAGTTAACCAGGCTAGGAGAGGAAGGAAGCGGGGAGGAGGGAGGTCAGGAAGCCAAGGGGTTTAAAGAAGCACAGCACCTGCAGGAGTTCGGTCTTTGTTCTAAGAACAATGGGAAGGCCCTGTAGGCCTTTAAGCAGAGGGACAATATCAGATTGGCCTTTTTACAAGACCACTCAGGCTGCAAAGAGACTGGATGGAGTAGGGCAAGAATGGGTACAGAAAGAGACACAGTGGATGATAAGGCTAGAAAAGAAACTGGAGTTAGAGTGAGGAAGCCTTGAATGTCAGAAGTCTGGGCCTTGGTTGGTGTGCAAAAGGGAAGTAATCAAAGGGTTTTGAAAAGGGAAGTCCCCAGACTGTATGGGACAAGCTGAGAGCCAAGAGCCGTGGTTGGGCTCATGTGGCCTTAGCAGATCCTGCTGCAGTGACGTGCCAAGACAACGTGTACAAAACTGACCATAAAAATCACCTGGAGCGTTTGAGGACAATGTTAATTCTCAGGCCCTTGCCCAGATCCTCTGAGTCTGAATTTTGAAAGCAGCAGCCTGGGAATCTGTATTTTTGTTGTTGCTGTTTGTACATTGCCTCAGGTGATTCTCATGGTCAGGCAAATTTCAAAAAATAGTGATCCATACCAGTTTTTAATCAATGTTTAAACAAGCAGCAAAGCAGAATAAGGTATAACATGCTATCCTGGCACATGACTACCCTTTTCTTCCAGTGGTGGTGATGCTACATGCTGAAGAGTTAGTGGTAATCTTAAAACAAGGACAGGTAAAAACAATTTGCAAAAGGTGTGCACAGGAAAAAAAAAAAAAATAGTGATGGATCTGTATAATATTGGTATATAAGCCTCTATAACATTAGCATTCTGGTACAATTCTTGGTTGAACATAAGTAATTTAAAATTGTGGAGCAGCAAGTAGATAACATGAGACTAAATGGGCAGCTCCTGTCCAGAGGTAAGATGAGAAGGCAGAGGGGGTAAGGAGCTAGTTGAATGGACACGGAAAATCAGGGGTGGAAAGAAGGAATGTGCCATCACAGAATAGGGGAGCAATTAGGGTCACATAACTATGTATAAATTTTTGTATGAGCGACTGACTTGAATTGTAAACTTTCACTTCAAGTACAACAATAAGATAAAATTAAAATAAAAAAAAATTGTGGTGCAGGCCCATATGATGTTCCTACCTACATCACCGTATTTGGAGGGTGTTTTTAATATAAATGCTTTTAGTTTAATGTTCTCCAGAATGACAGAAGTTTATGAGTGAATTTACTCATCTGAGTCATGTATATTTTTAAAAGCATGGCTTTATCACTTTCAAATAAAACATGGTATTAAAAGGCTAGATATAGTGCACAAAAACATGTTCAGACAATTATGATGTTGCAAAAATTTTTGCATGTTTTTCTGGAGAAAATTTCTAAGCACTAGGATAGATACATCTATCACAAGAAGAGCTCTGTGACATGGAGAAAACGAAACTCTTTAGTGATTTCTGCTGAGTTTCCCTCTGGGAAGTGTCAATAAATCAAATTTTATTTATTTAGTTTATTGTGCTTTAGGTGAAAGTTTACAGAGCAAATTAGTTTCTCATTAAACAGTTAATACACAAATTGTTTTGTGACATTGGTTGCCAACCCCACGATGTGTCAACACTCTCCCCTTCTTAAATCAAGTTTTATTGTAATTAATGTTTAAACAGAATAAAGGTATAGGGAGACAGCTATTGTCTGAGTTTCTGGCTACCATATATCCCTTCCCTTCACAATATCTGAGAGGGGAGCAGGGGCGGATTAACCAGTAAGCAAGGAACCTATATGGGCTTACATTAAGCAAGGTATGCATGGGCTTACTTATGTTTACTTACTAATCTGTGGTGTACAAATTCACATGGGTTTCACTACATCTTTGATCTCTGATGTGGTGAAAAACAGGTGAAATTGTGCACTATGGATTACTAGTAAGCACAGAAGCTCTTGAGTACCTTGCTTATTGGGTAATCCATCCCTGGAGGGGAGGGAGGCAGAGCCCATTCCCAGGGAAAAGAGGCAGGAATAACCACTATTGCAAGAATATGTGAAATAAACAGAGTGGAAATAATGAGAAAATTGACACACTGTGTAAAATGTAATCAATGCCACTGAAAAAATTGTGTAGAAATTGTTAAATGGGAGTCTAATTTGCTGTGTAAACTTTCACTGAAAACACAATAAAATATTATTAAAAAGAAAAGAATATGTGAAGTAACTATTAGAAACAGGAATAGCTACTGATACATAAATACATGATAAGGAGTCTATAGTTATTAATGAACATTAGGCACTTATATACAGAGAGAAAGAATAATATTTTAACTTGGATATAAGGACATAATGGAGGTAAAGCACTGTAGGGTGGGAAACAGCATGACACCTGTTATGGATTGAATTGTTTCCCCCAAAATATACGTTGAAATCCTAACCCCTGTACCTGTGGATGTGATCCTGTTTGAAAATAGAGTTTTTCTTTTGTTATGTTAATGAGATCATATCAGAGTAAGGTGGGTCCTAAACCTAATCACTTCTAAGTTATAAAAAGAACAGAATAGACACAGAGACACAAACAGGGAAAAGACACCATATGAAGAGAGACATACACGGTAATTAAGACACTATCCAAGGGGAAAAAAAAAATCAGTGACTGCTGGGAAACCTAAAGAAGAAAATCTAAACAGAAGCATCTACACTTAGTCACACCTACCTAGTGGTTTCACAAATTCCCTAGTGAGAAGGGACTGACATTAACAGAGGTACTACCACTCTATAATGTTTGTAGATTTATTGGTGTGTTTAAATATATTTCTATTTTGTTTAATTATTTATGAAAGTGTATGGTATTTATTCCTCAGAATAGGCTCAGTTCTTGTGAACTAAAAATCCTTCCATTCTTACATTTAAAAAAAAAAAAAAAAAATCCCAGGTATTATTCAAAAGAAAAGAGAAGAGAAAGATTGAGAATGACATCTAAACTGGATGGACCCAAATGACAACTTCAGTGAAGATCCTGGTACCATGGATGAGTAGACTGGATAAGTAACAATCTTTTAAATGAGACTTGAGCAAGCTTTGCTTCTGTCGGAATATGCCACTTGCTTTTATAATAACAAGTCCCAGTCTTCCTGACCATTTCAATGTCTGTCTGCATTATAGCTGTAGCTATACTCAGAAACTCATTCTCAAAATGATGACAAAGTCCAAAACAGCAAATTTAAATCAATCAATTTTTACTTTGAGCATCCATCTCTTTCTGTCCAATATGGTCATAGACACAAACTTTTCAGTATTTGCAATAACAGCCAACCAATCACCAATACATAACTGCAACAATAATAATTGCAACTTATATTAATGTCTAGGAAATTCTGCTAAGCAAAATCATAAGCAAATGAGATTTCCACACTGGTAGTTACTATTTAGATTAGTTGACTTTTGATCAATCAGGCTACTAGTCTATCTTTCATTTAATTTCACTGCAGTAACATTTTACTTGCGTTCTCTAACATTTGTAACATGGATGACGTAAGTTGGGCCTTCACATTATAAAGGAAAGCTTGAAAAAATTCATCCCATATACTCTTTTATACAACCTCTACAAATCCAGGTGTGAAATATCTCCAGTTATATCTCAATATAAAAAGGGACATTAAACCAAAAAAAAAAAAACCAAATGCTTCGCCATCCAGTCAATTCCGACTCATAGCGACCTTATAGGACAGAACAGAACTGCTCCATAGGCTGGTGGATTCATACTGCCGACCTTTTATTTAGCAGCCAAGCTCTTAACCACTGCACCACCAAGGCTCCCAAAAAGGACATTACTCTTTGTTTTTCAAAGAAAATTTCACTTACATGAATTAGTAGCATACATTTAAATTCTAATTATTCAAGCAATAATATTAGAAAGCTCCCATCCCCAGTCTTTGTTAACTGAAACATAAACAGAATTCCAAGAGAGAAGGACCGGTCCTTCGACTCGAATCCAGTAATAGAGGGGAAGTGGTTGAGTATCTGATAACTTTTGCTACAGATTCCTTAATCTAGGCAATGATTACAACTTCATGCATTTAATTTGAACAGTGATAATTAGGTTGATTTCCAGATGACTCATTTGGTAAATCTTTGGCCATTAGCATTCCAGCTGGAGTGGGCCATGTGCTGCCTTCCCACTGACATCAATGGAAATCTTGAGTCAAGATCAAAGCTACTCTATGCCTTTCTGACCTTTCTGCACAATGCACAGTGGGGTCTGATTTTTAGCTCAGAATTTTCATATTTGCTTCACTGTCCCCAAGGGAGTTACAGCTTGCACACAGCCTATATATAGATATTAACTGAATATCCTACAACAGCCCCATTGGAAGTCACCAGTCTTGGAGTCTGTCTTTCCAGCTATTTCCTAACCCAGATCCCAAATTTCAGGATCTTATGTCTGATTGCCTTACCAAGACTTCAGTAAATACAGAGACACCAGCAGGGTAGAGTGACAGTGCTCATTTTGCCCTCAGATAAGCCTACCAAAGGCTCACTTTACTCTAGAGATGCACTGTGAGAATCAAACTAGAGTGAAGATCCCTTACCTTGATAGTCATGTCTGGGCTGAATGTTTCTGTGGCATCCAAGGCCGTCTCATCTCCCTTTAGCAGCACATTCTCCCACTCGACTCCTGGGAGGAAAAAAAAAAAAAAAACAAGTGCAATTTTGAGCCAAGTGCAATCAGCTGACATGGTTGGGCACATGACTCATTTTTGCAGATTCCAATCCCATGTGACTTGAAGGAAAGCTATGATGACCCACAGCCCCTTACCTACCCGAGAGCACTGGGAAAGCTTCCTTTCAGAAGTCAGGTCAGTTAGTATCTCCTCTGTTTTTACTTAATGTCCAACTGTGGAGTCAGTCATCTAAATCCTGTATCTTAAACAGAGTTCTATTCAGCCCAGAGTGGAGAAGAGGTTGGAATGAACTCCAGAATCCAAGCTTCATACTCTCTCATTTGGGGCTTACAGTAAATTCCCAGAACACAGAAATGCACACATTCAAATCTAATTCACCCAATGGAAATGACTCCTAGATTATTCACTCTCCCAGATTCCACACACCTTGACTTCCCAACATTACTGGAAATAACTGGGAGCTTACTGTCACTTTTAACATCTACATATGCTACTGGTTTCTTTCTAAGTCTTAAGAAATGTTAGTGTTCCTTCTTTCTTAAGCTGTCAGAGTATCTCCAAGAGTGTACATTGGGCAAGATGTAAGGTTTTGCTCTCTCCAACCTCAAAGAAGAGAACAGGGGCCAGTACTTTTTACTACCTATGAACACACTAAAGTGAAACTGTACTAATTCAGGTGCAATTATGTATATAAATGGAAGTGGAATGGTCTATTATTCATAAAAAGTCTAAAGTAATGACAATAAAGACAGATTTATTACAATTAAAGTCATATCCTTAAAGGTTAAAAAAGTAATTGTAAAATTTCTCCAGGTCTACTTTAACAAACAGATACAAATTTTATAACTGGTATAATAACTGCTTATTTGGAATATTTCCTAAGGATAGCTCAAAGTGAGTATTTATCTCAGACCTGTATGAGTAACCCAGATTCTAAAATTTCAACTGGCCAACATTATGTTAAATCAGGGGTTGGCAAACTTTTTCTGTAAAGGGCCAGATAGCAAATATTTTAGGCTTTGCGAGTCATGCCCTCTCTGTCACAACTATTCAGCCCTGCTGTTGTAGAGATAAAGCAGCCACAGACAACATGTAAACCATATGGGCACGGCTGGGTTCCAACAAAACTTTATTTATAAAGACAGGTAGTGAGCCAGATTTGGCTCACAAACCATACCTTGCCAACTCTGTACTAAATCAAGGAACCAGAGACATGTATAAGAAAGATTGCTATGTTCTGGCATTTCTAGTAAGGATCAATTGGACAACCAGGTGGTAAAAGGCTAATAATTATTTGTAACTACATGACACTTGAAATAAAATAAGAGCTATTAATTTTTAATACGCTAGCATTGGTTGTGCTTTTTTATTTTATATTCTGAATCCTCAACTGCCTCATTTTACAGGATATATGTGTAATGGATTACTCAAGACCTGTGGGTTATAATTCATTACAAGGTGCAAATAGTTGTCTTTTTAACTAGATAGCAGAAATTAGGTCACAGAGGCTTGGTGACTGGCCCTACAATTTCTTCTCAAGAAACTGCTGCCCAGAGGCTGTCAGCTTTGCCTTAAATGCATACATCTGGGAGAGACATGGAGCTGTGATGGTGTAGCGGTTGAGGGCTCAGCTGCTAATCAAAAAGTTGGCAGTTTGAATCCGCCAGCTGCTCCTTGGAAACCCTATGGGGCAGTTTTACTCTATGGTATAAGATTGCTGTAAGTCAGAATTGACTCGACAGCAACGAGTTTGGGAGCGACACACCTTGCGTTTAACAGACTCCAGTTTTAAGCAGAGGGTACCTGGCAGAGGTACACAGATGCTGGGTATCACAGACAATTATATGATATTAAGTTTATGTAATAGTTTGAATTATTGTAGCAAATATTCATTCCCTTCCTCTCCCACTGTGGGAAAAGTTTTCTTCCCTGTCCCACTGATGTTTGCTTTGGCCAATGGGACGTTAGTAGACATAAAAAGCAAGCAAAGGTTTGAAACAGGCTTGTGTGGTAAACTTGCCTCTTGCACTTCTGCTAAGAGAACTTGAAAGAAGGCAGGACAAGTATTGGTAGTAAGAAATTCCCAGTGGGCCCTAAAAGGACTCTTAAGGACAATGATGTTTAAAAGTAAAATTTAAATTATTTACCAGGCTGTGTCAAGCTGTTATTCTCCCCTTACTCTCATGCCTTCAGTGGAGATCTGTTCACACCACTGCCTTGTGTTGGTGTTGTTTGACAGAAACTGAAAGAGGTCCCACTTTGAACCTCAGGGTGGAAAGAAGAGAGTGGCCATGTGTGCACGGGAGCTCCCTGGGATCACGGAATCTGAGGCGGACGTGGTGATAAGAATATTGGGGAGGTTACGAGATCCCCCCTTGCCCCACTATACATGGTAGGGCTGTAAGCCAATTATATTTAAATACCAAAGAGCAGGAAGCCCTGTAATTTTGAGAATATGGAGATATAAGATGATTGACACTTCTTTACAGGAGGATGCTTTCCGTTTCCAAATGGCAATTTGCACTCCATCAACATTTAAGTGTGTCACACCACCAGTAGACAGGAGGATACCTTAAAATGCTTAAATGCTTGAGATTCCTTCAGCTCTAGAATTTTATCAATGGCTTTTAATGTTTGCTTTCATGTTCAATATTCCTCATAAGAATTTCCACTGATCTCAGATTCATGATTTATAACTATAGCACATAAATTTAAACAGCTTAGATGTATAATATATAAAAGACAGACATTCCAAACTGATGTATTCCATTATTAGTTATATAAGCACAACCTTCTTTGATTTCAGGCAAAGAATCTAGATTAAGAATCTGACCTATTAATTTTGATAACAGTATATGTACATACACATATCACATATGTCATGGATTGAATTGTGTCCCCCAAAAATATGTATCAATTTGGCTAGGCCATAATTTCCAGTATTGTGTGATTGTCCATCATTTTATTATTATCTGATGTAATTTTTCTATGTGTTGTAAATCCTAATCTCCGCCTGTGTTAATGAGGCAAGATTAGACTATGTTAAAGAGGATTAGGGTGGGATGTAACACCCTTACTCAGGTTACATCCCTGATCCAATGTAAAGGGGGTTTTCCTGGGGTGTGGCCTGCATCACCTTTTATCTTACAAGAGATAAAAGGAAAGGGAAGTGAGCAGAGAGTTGAGGACCTCAAGCCACCAAGAAAGAAGTGCCAGGAGTGGAGCGAATCCTTTTGACCTGGGGTCCCTGCGCTGAGAAGCTCCTAGACCAGGGGAAGATGGATGACAAGGACCTTCCTGCAGAGCTGACATAGAGAGCCTTCCCCTGGAGCTGATGCCCTGAATTTGGATTTGTAGCCTACTAGACTGTGAGAGAATAAATTTCTTTTTGTTAAAGCCATCCACTTGTGGTATTTCTGATATAGCAGCACTAGATAACTAAGACAACCATTTTCAAACAACCATTTTTCTCTTATATCCCCCTTCTCCCTTTGCTCAAATTCTTATTTATAACCTCTTTGAGAAGAGAAGCAATATTTTACATTATTCTTACAATCCTGAGCAACACTATTACTACTTTTATTCCATTTTTAAAAGACTGGCTAATACCTTCAGAAAAAAAGAACATCTCTCTCCCAACAGGGAATGAGTTTGCATTTGTAGTGGATGAAATTGAGACTTGTGTACTTGTAGCCAAGGTAAGCTTATAAATACTCCACCAGGGACAGTTTCATAAAGATCTTTCCAGAATAAGTAAAATCAACCACCATGAAATTTTTTTATTGCTATTTATATGTCTTCTTACCTAGCTGCACAGTCATATGAATAAATCCGTTAGTCAAAGCTTCCAGCTGCCTAATTCCAACATCTCTAGTCCCCATTCAAAGGGTGCACTTGCTGACGTATATGGTTCTTCTCTTTGCTATCAATTTCTGTTGAGAACAGTGAGTGTGAGTGTCCAAAGGGCAGTGCAATCAAAATGCAAGAGGTTGAGCTCAGTGCCTGGCTGGTACATACATGAGGATCTGCAGGGAGAGGGATTTGGGTTTGTAGCAGGGGGGTTGAGTATAGTTACTCTGCAGACAAAATAGCTCTGTGTGTTTGGACAAAGGGATGCAAGATGTAATAGTGAATGATGAAAACAGCAAGGCAGTTAAGGAGGATTGGAAGAACAGCAAATGATGTTGGCATTCCAGAGAACGCTGGGTGTCTTAGTTATCTAGTGCTGCCATAACAGAAATACCACAAGTGGATGGTTATAATGAAGAGAAGATCATTTCCTTACAGTAAAGTAGGCTAAAAGTCCAAATTCAGGGTGACAGCTCCAGGGGAAGGCTTTCTTTCTCTCTAGGCCTTCTCATCAGTGTTCCCCCAGACTAGGAGCTTCTCGGCGCAGGGACCCTGGTCCAAAGGATGTGCTCTGCTCCCAGCACTGCTTTCTTGATGGTATGAGGTCCCCCTGTCTCTCTGCTCACTTCTGTCTTTTATATCTCAAGACATTGCCTCAGGATACAATCCATTTTTGTAGACTGAGTCCTGCCTTACTAACACAACTGCCACCCATCCTCCCTCATTAACATCATAGAGTCAGGTTTACAACATATAGGAAAACCACACAATACCAGGAATCATGGCCTGGCCAAATTGACACACACATTTTTTGGGGGACATAATTCAATCCATGACATTCCACCCTTTGGCCCCCCAAAAATCACATCCTTGCAACATGGAAAGCATATTCACCCCACCACATCATAGCAAAACTCTTAACTCCAAGTCCAAAATCCAAAAATTCCTCTTCATCTGTGAAATCTAGAGTACAAGTTATCTGCTTCCAAAGGTACAATGGCAGAACAGGCACAAGCTAGACATTTCCATTACAAATGGGAGAAACTGGAGGGAAAGAAAGGATAACAGGCACCAAGCAAGTCAGCAAAACATATTACATTAGCCCTCCAGGCTTTGAAAATAATCCTCTGTTCTCTAAGACAATTTACACAATAGCCTTGCCCTCCAGACTCTAGGTATTGGCCACAGTCTCTGGATTTTGAGTGGAGGCCCCTCGGCCCTGGGCTTCAGCTCCACCTTCCAGGCCCACTGGGACAGCAACTCTGCTCCCTTGGCATTAGGCGTACCATTCTCCTACTCCACTGGAGTGACAACTCCACCCTTAGAAACACCAGAGGCCATGGCTCCACCCTTTGAAACCCCTGAGGTCATGGCCATACCTTTTGAGACTGAGGCAGCTCAGCTTCTTGTGTCCCTTGTCTCTTCAGCTTCTGTTTCCTGTGGCCTCTTGGCCCTCGGGCTTCATGCCTGCATCTGCCCTGCTGGGGCAAGTGTTCCAAAGCTCTGTAGCTCCAACAAGAAGTGCCTGGAGGCACCCCACTCTGCCAGAAAGCCTCATGCACACACACACTCGGCTCTCTAGCTCCATGGGTCGGCTCCAGGGCCATCTCACACTGGTCTCCTGGTTCTGCTGCTGTTGGTTCTCTGCCACTGCCACTTTTCTGCTGCTGTAGGTTTGCTGCTGCTGGTCCTCTGTCACTGCCATACGTCTATCCAACCACAGTTTTAAAACCGCTTCCACATTTTAGATATCTGTTAGAGCAGCACCCCACTGTCTCGGTACCAAATTCTGTCTTAGTCATCTAGGGCTGCTACAACAGAAATACCACAAGTGGATGGTTTTAACAAAGAGAAGTTTATTTCCTTACAGTAAAGTGGGCTAAAAGTCCAAATTCAGGGTGTCAGCTCCAGGGGAAGGCTTTTTCTCTCGGCCTTCTCATCAGTGTTCCCCCCAGACTAGGAGCTTCTTGGCGGCGCAGGGACCCCGGTCCAAAGGACACGCTGTGCTCCCGGCACTGCCTTCTTGTTGGTATGAGGTACCCCGGTCTTACTGCTCACTTCTGTCTTTTATAACTCAAGAGATTGCCTCAGGATACAATCCAGTCTTGTAGATCAGGTCCTGCCTTACTAACACAACTGCCACCCATCCTCCCTCATTAACATCATAGAGGCAGGTTTACTACATACAGGAAAATCACACAGTACCAGAAATCATGGCCTAGTCAAATTGATACACACATTTTTTGGGGGACATAATTCAAAGCATGACACTGGTGACTTCCTTAGTTCTGATCCTGGTTGATATTAAAAATAATAAAAATAGAGGACCAAAGGCCTAGAGGGAGAAGGTAGCACTTCAGGGGAAGGGGCTGGCTGTACCCTGACTCCCCAGAGTCACCATGCTTTCACTTTCAGGTGAAGGCAGAGTAAGAAAGAGAAAGAGGAGTCTGAATGGACGCCTGTGTGCAACAGAGTGAAGCTTGTTCTAGCTCATCTGTCCACGGAGAGATTTAGATATATTGTTGAACAAGTGAGAGATACAATGGTCATTAACGTTGCTCACCAAATATTTCCAGTTCTTTCCCCTTTTGCATACATGACGGGATCTCACTTCCTGACCATATAACTAGTGCTGGCCCATGGGCTGTGGGCAGCAGTGGCACCTATCACTTCTGGGCTGGAGAATTTAATTGCTGATGCAGGATCCTCTAGGACTCTCTTCCCCTTTACCATAGTGACTGGCAGTATTCTAGATAGTGGTGTTTCTGTTAGCCTGAGTCCCAGTAAAGGGGTAAGACAGAAGACAGACACAGCCAACCCACAATGGCCATGTAGTATGAGTGAAAACTAAACCTTTGTTTTAAGTCACTGCTATTTGGGGTTGCTTATTATTACAGCATAACCTAGCCCAGCCTTCAGACAGGAACAGGCCCCTTCAAATTTGTCTCCCTCATCAACCTCAAAATTTCCATTGTAAAGAATTCTTTGGATAAATTTGTTGTGTCCTGTCTTCTAAATCAGCCTTGCTATTTAAATTTTGTCCCCTCAACCAGTTATAATGGCCATACCTCCTACTCCTTTTGGACCACTCTCTGCTTTCATTGTGCCCAGTGCTTATTGCCCAGGTTAGTTGCAGCTCATGAAGGTTTTAGGTTTTAACGACAAAAGGCAGAATCTTGCATAGTCAAAACTGCCCTTATATATTGCTTAAATCACTCATCAAGTACCATACTTAAGTATGATAGAATGCTATAGTCACTTTTTGTTCCAGCCTTGGAACAGATCTTGGTTTCTTCTGTTAAGTACCAGATGATGTTGTTGTCTTGTATTAAGGATCATGTTGTACCAGAAATACATATCTTGAAATTCTAGAATTTCCTAGGGTTTGGAGATGCTCAGACTATGAGATACAAGGAGCTGACAGCAACTACAGGAACAGCAGATTAATGTCTCCCTTCTCGTCCTCACAATGGGGTGTATCATTCAGGATGCTTTTGGCTGCAGGTAATACCAAAAACTCAAACCAAACCCGTTGCTGTTGAGTCAATTCCAACTTACAGTGACTCTATCGGACAGAGTAGAACTGCCCCATAGGATTTCCAAGGAGCAACTGGTGGATCTGAACAGCTGACCTTTTGGTTAGCAGCCGAGCTCTTAACTACTACCATCAGGGTAATAGAAATCCCATTTAATGGAGGTTTAAACAACAGTTGATTCATTAGCTCATGTAAGAAGTGCCAAGGTAGATTGGAACCAACAAAACAAACCGATTGTCTTTGAGTTGATTTCACTCATGGTGACCACATGTATGTCAGAGTAGAACTGTGCTCCGTAGTGTTTTCAGTGACTGGTTTTTCAGAAGTAGATTGACAGGACTTTCTCCTGAGGTACCTCTGGATGAACTTGAACCTCCAGCCTTTTGTTGGCAGCCAACCATGTTAACCATTTGTACCAGAAGTAGTTAATTCAGTGACTCAATGGCCTATGGCCTCAATTTGCCCTCTTTGCAATTCTTTTGGCTTTCCTCAGTGGTCCCAAGATGAAAACATACAGAGGCAAGAAAAGGGCAAATTCTCCTCCCTCATCCCTTTTTAAGAATAAAGAAGTCACCCCATAGCCCACTGCTACCCACCCAAGATGACTGCCCCCAAAGTCTCACCAGTAAAAAATGCAGCATAAATCTATTCCTAAACCAGTCACAGAAAAAAGAAATGGAATTATCAAAATCGGCTTGGAGTTAATTAATCAAAATTTACTTCCTGGGTTGGGGAGGGTCTCAGCCTTCCCTGAGCCCGTGGTCACCTAGAGGGTGAACAAAGGACCAAAACAGAATCTTGGCCAACAAGAAAGAAAGGGAAGGGACTGACGACTGTCAGACAAGCACATGGTAGCATCGGCCACACAAGAACATGCACACAGATTGGAATGAATGGCAGAATCACTTATGCTTTTAAAATTTCTATTCTTCTCTCATTTTAGCTAGAAAAATATACTCAAATTCATATACGTTAAATACACAGATGATGCTCGTACTCAGCCTTGCCTTTCAGTGCCAGCTCCTCCATGATGGCTCCAGAGTGACATCTTTGCTTCCTCCACTATGAACTCACAACTGATCACTTACGTGGACACTCATTAGGGAAAGAAGAGCCCTCAAGTGTATTTGACACTCTTACTTGTTAAGGTTGCTTTAGTGGGCCTTATCAACTACTTGTAAGCCTTTAGGGCAGGGACTGGGTCTGATACACAAGTAGAGTCTGTTAGAAACCCTGGTGGCATAGTGGTTAAGAGCTGCAACTGCTAACCATAAAGGTCAGCAGTTCAACTCCACCAGGTGCTCCTTGGAAACTCCATGGGGCAGTTCTACCCTGTCCTGTAGGGTTGCTATGAATTGGAATTGACTTGATAGCAATGGGTTGTTTTTCTTTTTTTTAAGTGCCTGTTATGAGTCAGAATCTACTCATAACAATGGTTTGTTTTTTGTTTTTTTTAGGTGTCTGCTAAAGGAGCCCTGGTGGCGCAGTGGTTAAGAGCTTGACTGCTAACTGAAAGATCAGCAGTTTAAACCCAGTAGCCACTCCACAGGAGAAAGATGTGACAGTCTGCTTTCATAAAGATTACAGCCTTGGAAACTCTATGGGGCAGTTCTACTCAGTCCTATAGGGTTGCTATGAGTTGGAATTGACTCGACAGCAATGACTTTGCTTTTTTTTTTTTAAATGTCTGTTAATGGAAAAGGGTTGGTTTGGGGCAGCCAGGTTTGGAGGATAAGAACGTCCGAGTAGGGAATGGGTTAGAGGAGAGAGTGCTTGAAGAAGGAAAGAGGACACTAAAGATGAGGGTGGAGCCCCTGGGTGGTGCAAACTGTTACCTATAAGCTGCTAACTGAAAAGTCAGAGGTTGAGCCCACCCAGAGGCACCTCAGAAGAAAGACCTGGCAATCTACTTCCAAAACATCAGCTATTGAAAATGCTATGGAGCACAGTTCTACTCTGACACATATGCAGTCGCCATGAGTCAGAATTGACTCGATGGTAACTGGTTAAAGGTGAGGGTGGAAGGCACTGGAAATAGACAGTCATGCTTCTGAGTTGATCCATGCTAGACTCTGAAGAGACAAATCGGCTGTGGGTGGTCCTGTCCTCCAGAGTTAGGCAAAGAAACTACTACCTCCTGCCTAGCATTGTCCTAGAACCATCAGGGGCTTAAGCTTGGTTTACCAAGGCCTGGTGGCCCTAGACATTTGACAGCAAACCCAGAGACAGGAACCACATGGAGACATAGTCACCAGACATAGAATGTTTGAGTAGTGAGACCCCCTGAGCACTTTGACGACAGGGCTGTTCTGTTCACCAGCCCCACCCCCAGGTCCACCTCAAGCTTTCAGCCAGCACAGTGAGAGCTAGCACAGTGGGGGCTCATGAAGTACTTCTTAAATTGAACTGGAGTTGGAAGGGGCCTTCAGGCTGCCAAAGCTGCTTTCCCATCAGAGTAAGGGGCTCTTTTACAATGTTACCTGATGGGTGCCCCTCAGCCTCTATATGGCCTTTTTTCTAGTCATGTTGCCCCCCCTTTCACAAGGTCACCCTCACTGGGCAGTGGAATAGACAGTCAAAAGAAGAGCTGAGTCACAAATATTTTGGGGAAAAAAGATCCCAGATGATGACCGGCACAGCCTGGCTTAAGGAGAGAACAGAGATCACAGAGTGCAGGGCCCTCAAGAGCTAGGGAGGGTAACTTTTTGTTTCCTGGAACTTTGGTGGTGCCCTCTCAGAGGTTTCCGACCTTCTGACCCATCCTGATTATTCTCTTCCTTATCACACCACTGACTCAGTCCTCATCAGTACATTGACATAGACACAGCCATTGAGCCTCAAGGAACTCGAGAGCCCAGACTTTCATGTTTCAGTGAGAGAACTAAAGATCTGAGATGGAAAAGAATTTTTTTTTATTTATATGTATTTTTTATTGTTGTAATTAAATGAAGTTTACGTTCAAAGTTAGTCTCCCATACAAATTTTTTTTTTTTTTACATACATTGTTATGACACCCCAACCGCTCACCCCATTCTGTGACAGCACACTCCTCCCCTCTGCCCCTGATTCCTCATGAACATTCAACCAGCTCCTAACTCTCTCTGCCTTCCCATCTCACCTCGGGACAGAAGCTGCCCCTTTGGTCTCTTGTATCTACTTAACTGAGAGGCACATTCTTCACGAGTATCACTTTATGTCCCACAGTCCAGTCCAATCCCTGTCTGAAGAGTTGGCCTTGGAAATTGTTTTAGGTCTGGGGTGACAGAAAGTCCAGGGGCCATGCTTTCCAGGGTGCCTCCAGTCTCAGTCAGACCATTAAGTCCGGTCTTCTTACTAGAATTTGAGTTCTGCATCCCATCGTTGAACTGCTCCATCAGGGACCCTCTGTTGTGTTCCCTGTCAGGATGCTCATTGGTGGTAGCCGGGCACCATCTAGTTCTCCTGGTCTCAGGCTGATGAAGTCTCTGGTTTATGTGGCCCTTTCTGTCTCTTCGGCTACTACTTTCCTTGTGTCTTTGGTGTTCTTCATTCTTCTTTACTCCAAGTGGTTGGGACCAATTGATGCATCTTAGATGGCCGCTTGCAAGCTTTTAAGACCCCAGACGCCACTCACCAAAGTAGGATGCAGAACATTTTCTTAATAAGCTTTGTTATGCCAATTGACCTAGATGTCCCCTGAAAGCATGGTCCCCAGAGTCCCCATCCCTGCTACTCTGTCTCTCAAAGTATTTGATTGTATTCAGGAAACTTCTTAGCTTTGGTTTAGTCCAGTTGTGCTGGCTTCCCCTGTAGTGTGTGCTGTCCTTCCCTTCACCTAAGATGATTCTTATCTGCTATCTAGTTAGTAAGGAACCCTCACCCTCCCTCCCCACCCCCGTAACCATCAAAGAATGTTTTCTTCTGTGTTTAAACCTTTTCTTGAGTTCTTATAATAGTGGTCTTATACAGTACTTGTCCTTCTGTGACTGACTAAATTCACTCAGCATAATAAGTTCCAGCTTCCACCATGTTATACGATCTTTCACAGCTTCATCATTGTTCTTTACCGTTGCATAATATTCCACTGTGTGGATATACCATAGTTTGTTTATCCATTCGTCCATTGATGGGCACCTAGGTTGCTTCCATCTTTTTGCTATTGTGAACAGTGCTGCGATGAACATGGGTGTGCATACATCGATTCGTGTGATGGCTCTTATTTCTCTAGGATATATTCCAAGGAGCAGGATGGCAGGATTGTATGGTACTTCTATTTCTAGCTTTTTAAAGAAGTGCCAAATCAATTTCCAAAGTGGTTGTACCATTTTACATTTCCACCCACAGTGTATAAGTGTTCCAGTCTCTCCACAACCTCTCCAGCATTTGTTATTTTGTGTTTTTTGGATTAATGCTAGCCTTCTTGGGGTGAGATGATATCTCATTGTAGTTTTGATCTGCATTTCTGTAATGGCTAATGATCATGAGCATTTCTTCATGTGTCTGTTGGCTGCCTGAATATCTTCTTTGGTGAAGTGTCTGTTCATATCCTTTGCCCAATTTTAAATTGGGTTATTTGTGTTTTTGTTGTTGAGGTTTTGCAGTGTCTTGTAGATTTTAGAGATTAGACGCTGATTGGATTTGTCGTAGCCAAAATTTTTTCCCCAGTCTGTAGGTTGTCTTTTTACTCCTTTGGTGAAGTCTTTTGATGAGCATAAGTGTTTGATTTTTAGGAGCTCCCATTTATCTAATGTCTCTTCTGGTGCTTGTATATTGTTACTTATGGTTCGTATTGTGTTTATGCCACGCATTAGGGCTCCTAGCACTGTCCCTATTTTTTCTTCCACGATCTTTATCATTTTCAATTTTATATTTAAATCTTTGATCCATTTTGATTTAGTTTTTGTACATGGTGTGAGATACGGGTCTTGTTTCAGTTTTTTGCATATAGATATCCAGTTATGCCAGTACAATTTGTTAAAGAGACTGTCTTTTCCCCAATTAACGGGCTTTGGGCCTTTGTCAAATATTAGCTGCTCATAGGTGGATGAGCTTATATCTGGATTCTCAGTTCTGTTCCATTGGTCTATGTATCTGTTGTTGTACCAGTACCAGGCTGTCTTGACTACCGTGGCAGTATAATAGGTCCTAAAATCAGGTAGTGTAAGGCCTCCCACTTTGTTCTTCGTCTTGAGTAATGCTTTATTTATTCAGGGGCTCTTCCCTTTCTATAAGAAGTTGGCGATTTGTTTCTCCATCTCATTATAAAATGCTGGTGGAATCTGGATCGGGATTACATTGTGTCTGTATATAGCTTTGGGTAGAACTGATATTTTCACTATGTTGAATCTACCTATCCACGAGCAAGGTATATTTTTCCACTTATGCAGGTCTCTTTCAGTTTCTTGCAGTAGTGTCTTGTAGTTTTCTCTGTAAAGATCTTTTATGTCTCTGGTTAGATTTATTCCTAAGTATTTTATCTTCTTGGGGGCTATTGTAAATGGTATTGATTTGGTGATTTCCTCTTCAAGGTTCTCTTTGTTGGTGTAAAGCAATCCAATTGATTTTTGTATGTTTATCTTGTACCCTGAAACTTCGCTGAAATCTATTAGTTACAGTAGTTTTCTTGAGGATTCTTTGGGGTTTTCTGTGTATAAGATCATATCATCTGCAAATAGAGATACTCTGACTTCTTCCCTACCTATTTGGATGCACGTTATTTCTTTTTCTAGCCTAACTGCTCTGGCTAGGACCTCCAGCACAATGTTGAATAATAGTGGTGATAGAGGGCATCCTTGTCTGGTTCCTGTTCTCAAAGGGAATGCTTTCAAAGTCTCTCCGTTTAGGATGATGTTGGCTGTTGGTTTTGTATAAATGCCCTTAATTATATTAAGGAATTTCCCTTCTATTCCTACTTTATTGAGAGTTTTTATCATGAATAGGTGTTGGACTTTGTGGAATGCCTTTTCTGCATCGATTGATAAAATCATGTGGTTCTTGTCTTTTGTTTTATTTATGTGATGGATTACGTTGATTGTTTTTCTAATGTTGAACCATCCCTGCATACCTGGTATAAATCCCACTTGGTCATGGTGAATTATTTTTTTGATATGTTGCTGAATTCTATTGGCTAAAATTTTGTTGAGGATTTTTGTGTCAATGTTTATGAGGGATATCGGTCTGTAATTTTCTTTCCTTGTGGTGTCTTTACCTGGTTTTAGTATCAGGGTTATGCCGGCTTCATACAGTGAGTTTGGGAGTATTCCATCCTTTTCTATGCTCTGAAATACCTTTAGTAGAAGTGGTGTTATCTCTTCTCTGAAAGTTTCATAGAATTCTCCAGTGAAGCCATGAGATGGAAAAGAATTTGACCAATGTCTCACAGAAATTAGAGGCTGAGCTGGGACTGAAACAGACAAGACTGCCAATTTCATAGATCAGGGTTCTTTCTGGGACACAAATTATACCAACCCCCTTTACACACCAAAATTAGGCCCCTTGTGAAATCATTTTTTTTCATCATAATGAAAAGAATGGGGTTAGGGCCTATGTCCCACCACATCTTAGCTCTCCTCCCTCACCCAGGTCTCTGCATAGAGAGCCTTAGAATTGAAACTTGGCCAGGTGTTTTTCTTCCTTTTAATTGCCTTCAGCTCCTAATAACCCAGTGAGTTTTAAGAACCTCACTTGGTTCTTGGAGGAAGCAGAGTGGTCATTAAAACTTAGCGGAACTTAGAACAATGATCTGCCTTTAAACACTTGGATTTGGGAAACCCCACCCAAGGATAAGCTGATGGGGCCTGCTTCCGCTGGATGGGAAGCCCTGCCCAGGGGTTTGAGGAATAGGGCAGGATATAATCCCACCTTGGCCCACCCCACTCCAGGTGGTCGCTCATCCTTGTTCTAGAGCCAATTTTCCCTTCCTTGGGAAAGATGTAAGGGCCAGACCCTGGGGTCTCAGGAAGCAACTGTGACTGGGGCATTCCCCACTCTCCCTCCTCCCTCTAAGGAGAGCTCATTATGAAAGAGAAAGATCCACTTTTTTTATGACAAGTGATTTTCTTGAAACTCACCCAGAGGTTGTTGGACCCCCTCCCCCACCCATGCTTCCCTGAGTTGGGGAAACCTGTCTGGGTACCTTTGACAAATTGTCTTTCAGGGAGCCCAAAGATGCAGAACAGAAACCCCAATGTCTTCCCAAGTATGCTCCCATGTCTTCTCAATCCCATGTCTCTCCCAGTCAGAACAGCGGCAGGAATACCAGTAATGACAGCTATATTGTACTAAGGCCTATGCCTTTATGTGTATTATCTCATTTAATCTTCATATAGCCTGATGAGGCAGGTACAATTATTATCTCTACCTTACAGATGAGAAAACTGAGGCTTAAACAAGCTTAAACAATTGAGCTAGTAAGTGATGGAACCAAAATTTAAATCCAAGCAGCCTAACCCCAAGCGACTTGACTAACCAGTAATCTTTACTACCACCGAAAAGATTAGTATTTCTTTTGTTTTGATAGATACGGGAACAGGAAGCTTGAGAACACATTGGAAAAAACAAGATTCTCAGAGAGGAACTTTCTTCCCTACCATTCCCATTTAAGCTGACTTTTGAGCTTACAATGTGCAGATCAAATAAAGGTTTTGTAGTGGGGTCTCTGGGAAGATATACAGACATGGCTGGCACTGAACCCAATCCAGTGCAATTCAGCCAACATTTACTGAAGGTTTATAGGACCTCCCTGTGGCAAATGGGATTGGGGCAGTTCTCCTTTCATGTAAGAAAAGCTCTAACACATAGTCCCATTACCAGAACAATCTGGTTCTGTACAGGGTGACCTGGGCAGGAGAACTCTGAAAGGTGGGAGAGGATTAGGACTATAAATGTACCTAGCGCTTCTGAGCTCTACTTTGGGTTTAGACATCCTACAAAGAACAAGAAGAAAACTTTGTGTGATCTGAGAGACAACCATGAAGAGAAGAGGTAGAGACTTGCAGCACCCTTGGACTAGAAAACCATTTGCTAACCTTGAAAACAATATGCTGAGTGAAATAAGCCAGACACAAAATGATGAATATTGTATGATTCCACTTGTATGAAATATCTAGAATAGGCAAATTTATAGAGACAAAAAGTAGATTAGAAGTTATCAGGGGCTGGGTGGTGATGAGGAATGGAGAATTATTGCTTAATGTGTACAGAGTTTCTGTTTGGGGTGATGAAACATTTGGAAAATAGATGCTGGTGATGGCTGCACCACATGGTGAATGTAATTAATGCCGCTGAATTATGCGCTTAAAAATGGTTAAATAGCAAATTTCATGTTATATTTTATCACAATAAAATTTAAAAAAAAAAGAAGACAGTTTGCTGATTCTATCTGATGTTCTCCCTGTAAGCATGAGATAAGAAAGAATAATAAAAACAATAATGATAATAATAGTAATAATAATAGCTACAATTTCTCAAGTGCTTATGGATATGCTCTTCATTGTGCTATATTTCACGTATCTCATGAATGGTCAAAAACTCCAAATGAAGTAGGTACTATTTTTATCCTCATTTTCTAGATAGCAAACTGAGGTTTAGAGAGATTAAATAACTTGCCCAAGAACACACAAAAAGTAAGGAGAAGATTTGGACAAGGGCTCTCCAGCTCCAGTGCTCATGCCCCAAACTACTACAATATGCAGTTCTTAATCACCTCTGCTAACTCTGGTGCCCTTGGCGAGAAGAGCAAGAAGGAACACCCCTCCTGAGATTGAGAACATGCATGCACCTGTGTAACTGCCGGCCATGTGCATATGATCTTATGTACCCACCCTCCCACACACATGCATACACAGACACCTATGTATTATGGGTATGCTTGTGTCTGCAGGTTCACAACCACATATGCACACACCTGCATAACCCACGCACGCACACCCCTGCCTGCATGCACACACGGGTGCATATCTGGGCACCAAGCTGCAACAGTTTTTTCAGCGGGCTGCCACTGCATGCTCAGGGGCTGGACATCCCTTTAAGGAGAAAAGAGCCTTTCTCTGTCACTGCATCTGACAGTGTTACTGGGAAACGGAGTGTTTCATCTCCTGCTCTACTCTCAAAGGTTCATTTTAAGTATCCTTCTATATGTGAAGGGGAAAGCAGACCCCAATTTCATGAAAATGAGAGCAAAGGATCATGGTACACTGTTTCAGATGAGTTTTATAAGGCCCTTGAGGCCTAAACCAATTTTTAACACGATTTATTTTGGCTGGCATGAACCAGCCCTCAGAAATTAAAGCCTTTTTGGGCAACCATAGTGTTACTACAGCAAACCCAAGGGATAGCTCACAAACAGGTTCTCTATTCAGAGGTTAGAGAACTAAGAATTTAAAACATGGTTTACTCTCAAATTCTTTTGCTGATATTACCATTCAGTGGGGTTCCTCCCAGGTCCAACAGAGGAATCTGTTGTTATATTCTCCACAACACCCTAATTATACTTAGTTTGTCATGCTGATTTTACCAGGCTGGAAAGATATTTGATATTTATTACCTAAAAGTGTGATATAAAAGTACACAAAAACCTAAGCCACTATCTTATATCCAGTTTCTGTCCAGAGAAAATGCATTGATGTGTTAATAATTAAAACAGCAGCTGGTGCCAGGGGCATATTAGGGTCTCTGCGCTTTGGGGAGGGTCAAACACGCAGTCTGTATGCGGTGACTTTTCTTTTTTCGGCCGTAAGAAGGGTATCTTTGGAATGAAAGTACAGAGAAGAACATGCCCCTTAAAGACACTTACAGCTGAGCTCTTCAGTGTCTTTCCCACCTGATTCATCCATTTTATGGACTGAATTGTGTTCCCCAAAAACATGTGTTGAATTCCTGGCCCACATACCTGTGAATGTTATTCTGCTTGGAAACAATGGAGTTTTGTCATGTTAATGAGGTCATACTAGTGTAGGGAGGGTCCTAAACCTAATCATGTCTGAGGTATAAAAAGATAAGAATAAATGCAGAGACACGGGGCAGACAGATGCCATGTGAGGATTGTCTCCAAGCCAAGAAACGCCAAGAATTCAAGGAACACTTGGGGCTACCGACAAGGAAGGAATTGACAAGGTCAAGAACCTGATTTGGACTTTTAGCCTCCAGAACTGTGAAAAAAGAAATTTCTGCTCTTTAAAGCCACCCACTTGTGGTATTTGTGTTACATTAGCACTAGGAAGGTAGGATAATCTCTACTGCCAGGGTGCCAGTTCAGGCCCTTCAAGGTACCCCAACTCAGATCTGTTTTCCACATTATCACCATGGTTAGCTTTCAGAAATGTAACTGTGATCACATCACTCTCCTCCTCATCCTCATTCCTGGCTTTTCTGCTGGGTGCCAGGCTCTGTGCTTGGGTGGGAGACAAGATGGAGAGTCCTGGTCCCTGCCCTTTGGGAGCTTGCAGTCTGGGAGGTGATTTTTCTCTCTGGGCAATCAAATTTTTTCCTCACTGTTTGGGGCCTTCCCTGGGTAGGTGGCCAGGATGTTACATTTCCGCCCCGAGTTCTGGGTATCCCGCCAGAGCTTCCTCTCTTTTTCCTGTGGGGCTGTGCTGGTGTCAGGTGATCCTTGGGAGCTTACCCAGCCATTCAGAAAACCCACCAGAGTCAAGGAGAAGTGTATAGAAGAGAAAATTTAAATAGGAACCCTCTGGAAAGATCAGGAAGAGTCTTAGAGTAATCATCAGTCCAGAGGTTATCAACTGGTGACCCTTCTAGCTTGTATACATGCTTTGTTTAGTCTGCCAGGTGTTGTTAGTGTTTTTAAATGACTTAGTTAACAACATTTAAAACTCAGGAGAATTTATACGAACATCCAAACATCTAGTTTCTCTAGAAAAATAAAAAGATTTGGCAAAACTAGGCCCAGTATCCGCAGCCCTATATGGCAACAACTGCCAGAGGCTGAATAACAATGACTACTTTTTACATAATAGGCCTCAGTCCCCACCACTCCCTATTGTCTTCCTTGTCGGTTGATGACACTCACCAGTGTTAACTGCCTGGACCCTATTGGCATCTGAGTTTACAATTCCTATCCGGTTTAATTCTCACACAGAAGGCTCAGAAAATTTGTGATTTAATCCCACTTCAAATCCTTTTTTTTGAAGAAGATTGAATTTAAACCATCAATCTGAAAAAATGACTTGGCCAGAGCTGGTTAGTAACTCATTGTCAGAACTGGTAGAAGAACCACTGGGCCATGGCAAGTTACTTAAGCATGCTAAGCCTTAGTTATCTTTACCTGTAAAATAAGGATAGTAAGAGAATTTAACTCATAGGTTTTTGGTGTGGATTAAATGAGAAAACATATGCAAACTCCTTAGCTCAGTGCTAGGAACAAAGCAAGCACTCTATAATAGCTAACTATTATTATAATTATCTTTATTCTGTGATACCACATTGGTTTCATTTTTTGGAGGGGTCTGTCTTTTAAAAACTGACTTCTAGGAATATGAAGTAAACCAAATTGTGTCTAAGAAAAGTATTGCCAAGAGAGTAGCATATACCCAGATTTAAATAGATGCTTCCAAAGTCTTCACATGCCTGGACCATAATTTTTGGTTTTTTGGTACTCAGCTAACAGGAGCCCTGATGGTGCAGTAGTTAAGCACTCGGCTGCTGATCAAAAGGTCACTGGTTAGAACCCACTCGCTGCTTCTCAGGAGAAAGATATGGCAGTCTGCTCCTGTAAAGATTACAGCCTTGGAAACCCTATGGGGCAGCTCTACTTTGTCCTATAGGGTTGCTATGAGTTGGAATTGATTTGATGGCAGTGGGGTTTTTTGGGTTTTTTTTGTTTGTTTGTTTTTTACTCAGCTAACTTTATTTTTTTTCCCCACAAACAGCAGAGATAGCCTCATCTCTTCCCTGCCCCACAGATGAATACAGTTCTTAATTAGTCTTAAATAGAAATTACTGAGCCACAAGGAAATTTTAGCCAGACGGTAGTTTCTAGCTCCAGATTTTTAGCAGAATTTTGGGCTTGTAGGTGGGAAATCCAGGCTGGTCTGGGCACCACAGGGTCAGGGCATAAAACAGCAAAGCCTCTGATTCACAGATGTTGGTTGGGGGTGGGGGGCAGAGGACAAACACTGGAATCAGGTCCAAGGCAGGGCTTGGGACCAGAGTATTCTATCAGAGTCAGAGAGCAAGGAGGCCTGAGGAAGGAGAATCATCAAGAGCGTCTGGGTGTTGCGTGCTGGTAGTCAACTGACAAAGCCTGTGCATGTGGGGTAGTGGAGGAGAGTCAGCAAAACAGAGAGCAGTGATGACCAGAGCAAGACCAGTGACTTAGGATGAGGAAGCAGGAGGCGGCCAGGATGGATTCCAGAGACAAGGCCAAAGCCTTGGCTGGAATTCTAAATGCTTTCAGCAGGCTGTTTGTGTCGGGGCGGGGTGTGGTTTGCTTAAAGGGTTTGAGTCTGAACTGACAAGGGCTTACTGTGCTGAAGGCAGAAGGATGATAAAAGGTATCAATTAGTTTTTCTATCGTTTTATGGCCCAACCCTTGTTTTCGATTGAAAAGTCCTTGTGTGATTGGAAACAAACATGCCTGATATTTCTCAAGTTTAAAGCCCATTTGGGAGTTTGGCTTGATCCACTACAGAAGTCTGGCAGCTAAAACACAGACACTGTTTTACTAGACTTTTGGGATGTAGCCATAACTTAGCATCAGAGTATTTACATTCCACGGTCTTCCTTCACCATCATGTGAAAATTCATTTACTTCTTGCCTGGGCACAGATGCGAACATTTAAAGCATCCACAGCTCATATGGACACAGAATCACTCTAGTAACTCAATATATGATGGGGACAGAAATTATTAACGTGAGTTCCTCCCTCCCCTCCCCTCAGCTGCTGAAGGAATCTGGCCTTGGCTGGCTCCATTTCTCTTCCTCTCCCTTTAAGGAGAGTTCAGTATTTGCCAGCCCAGTAGCTAGGCATTTATAATACAGACCTGAGAAAATAAGCAGGAAGAGACAAGCTAGAGAAGCAGGAGGAAAGCGGAAAGGATGAAAGATGACAGATGCTGAGCTGCCTACCTTTGAGAGAGAAGATCGGCAAATGGGGGGAGTCAGGGGCTTGAGAAAAGAAATCATAGTGGACAGTTACTGTTTTGGCCTCTGCAACATTGATTCTCCTTTATTATGTTAGCACCCCAATTTCCCTTTGGGAATGCTCTCCTCCTCCATTGCTAGTGCATGTGATTTGGACAGAGCCACCTCCATTCCTCAGCTTCCTTCCTCAGGAAGTGGGCAGAATCTCAATGGTGGGTTTAGGGACAAGCATGCAACCAAGTTGGCTCAATGAGAGCCAGCCCTGGGATTTCCCCTAGAACACTGGGAAAAAGGAACTTTTCCCAATGAAATTGTGTAAACTGCTAAGATTTAAGCCTGGGGTTACTCAAAAAACCTGTTGCTGTTGCATAGATTCTGACTCATAGCGACCCTGCAGGACAGAGTAGAACTGCCCCATAGGGTTTCCAAGGAATGGCTAGTGGATTTGAACTGCTGATCTTTTGGTTAGCAGCCAAGCTCTTAACCACTGTGCCAACAAGGCCCGTTGGGGTTACTAGTGGCCACCATATGAAAAAAAAACTTTCCAGAAAAAGCCAGCAAAGGAAAGCAAAGCTGAGAAATGGAGCCTAAGCCAAAAGACTCCTGGACTTTTCAGTTTTGTAAGAATATATATATATAGTTGTTTGAACTACTTGGAAATGAGGTTCTGTCATGTGCAACCAAAAGAGTATGGATTGAAACAGACTCCAAAAGCAGCAGGTGCAGGGGACAGAAGAGTTGAAATTAAAGACTGGAACTTTTAGTTGTTTTAGAGAGCTGGACAAGTGTTTCTGTGCATGTGGCATTGTACCAAGACTGGGCCAAGAGTGGCCCCAAGATTTAGTTGAACCCTTACCCTTAAAGCAGAATTAGGAGATAACAATGGTCAGAAGAGATGCCAGAAGCCATCTTCTCTGTTTAGTGTTAAAATCTCTTTAAACATCTTAAAAAGCAACTCACTCTGATTCTATCTGCACACTTCCAGGGATAAGGAACTCGCTCACTCTCATAGAGGTAGGATATTCTATTTTTAGTAAGTTTTATGTTGGAATGTACTTCTTGATATTGAGCTAAAATTTAGGTATATGCAACTACTGGTCCTAGATTGGCCTTTTGGAGTCAAACACATGTCTCTTTCTTCCTCTGTGGAACAGCCTTCAAGTGACTGTGTCCCAGCTGATGTCTGGTCCATCTTTGTTTCTAGGCCATTCACCAGCCTGGAGCCTCTTAAAGTCTGGTGTGCGTAGCCACAGAGCAATTGGCTATCTCTTTAGCGGCCACCAGAGCCACATTACAGAAGGCATCTTTAGTACCTTCTTCTATGAGGTGTGAGCTAACAAGGCTTTGGGATGGACTGCCACCCAGTATTAGGTGAAGGTGTTGCCCCCTCTGAGAATCCTCCAAAAATGACACCTTTTTGTTCATATTTTAAATAAATAAATTGACATGGTGATGGTTAAGACTGTGATGAAAAGCTGTTAGAGAAAGAAGCAAAATTGTGGGTCATAGAGAGAAGGTTGTCAAAAGGTGGCATTTAAACAACATTCTGGCTCCTTTTTCAATCAGGAATGCAGGGATGCTCCTCTCTGAGCCAGTCCCACCCAAGCTAGCTGCTCACCCCACTCCACCATGGTTAGACTTAGAGGTAAGGAGTAATTGCTCTCAGGCACCCATATCCCTGCACATAAATATAGAGGAAGTCCCTACTAGACAAAGATAAAGCCCTACATTAGCTGGAAACAAATTACTTAGCCCTGAGGAGAAATTTAGAAAATGGAGGGAAAGCCCGTCACTGTTGTTTTCTTGTTTTTTCTCCAAGAGGGAAAATATTACTTCAGAATTGCAGGATTCTGAACTCATGCTGATCTTACAATTAACAACAGGCAAGGTGTTCTGACAAATGTGCCAATTTTGGGCAATGTCATTGACTCCAATTTACCCACACCCCATGACCTGTAGCTTTGCTCTGAAGCCTACTAGGGAAAAGTGACGCTGCCTTTGCTCTGCTTAGCCAGCACTCTTCACTTTTGCTTTGATGGATAGTTGATGGTTTCAGCCATTAAAAAGATAGCACTACGACATGGACTAAGAATCCTATAAACTGGTTCTAAACTCTACCCTGGGGCCCATGTTTAGATTGAGGTCAACTTGGGGTACCCTTCCACAGGTTCACTTCTGGAAAATGCTTCAACAGCACCATATTGAAAAACATGTACTAATTCAGTGTGCTGACCACACTGCAGGGCAGGCTGCTGCATCTTCAGGACTTGTCCTAGCCAAACCGTAATGAAACAAAGAGTTAAGAAGCGGTGAACATAAGGAGTTTGTTTTTCCCTGAGTTCTTTACATCCTGGTATCAGAAGAATTTAGGAAATAACCACATTTTCCCTGTATGGGGGATGTTTAGAGAAACAACTCTTAGCACTTCGATTAGGATGGGGATCTTTGGAGACATACTGAGATACGATCCATGTGCCCACATGGTGAAGGGAGCAGACTCCTACGGCAGCTTACAATTTGAACAGGAGGAGAAAAGATGGGCCGAGTTTGACAATAGGAGAAGCTTGCAGAGCTTCTCTGGCCGGTTGGTCCATACAGCCAGCTGAGATCGGGGCATGACAGAGCTCTCTATTTCCTTCCCCCGTGTTATCATCAGTGTTATCCCCAGGAATTAGCACCCCTGGGAAGGGTCTTTTAGAAGAATAATGATAATCTATTTGGAGTCATAAATGTGAGTATTCATGGCACATGGAACTTGGGGGCACAGTTACAAGGAGGCAACTGCATGAAACAGGACTTGCCAGCTTGACCACAAAAGAGGGACTTTTGAGGACCAGTGAGTGCAACCAGAGAGGGAAAGTGAAGAAATGATCGCAGCATCCTCTGGACTTGATAAACATTTGTGATGAGTTATGAGTAAATGGTCCTTTCCAGTCATTATTGGACATGAGGGCTGGATAATATGACTTAATACCAGGATAATGGTGGGTGGGGAGGGTCCACTAGGAGAGAGGCATTTGGCAATTTGCCAAAGGGGTGTCCTTTCTGCTCCAGACTCAATCTGTCCTTCAGTCCCAAAGTACCTAGTGTGTTTTAGCAGTGACTATTCACCCTCAACATACCACCTTGTTTCTTTTCTTTTCTTTTTTTCGTACTTTAGATGGTTTACAGAGCAAATTAGTTTCTCATTAAACTATTAATACACATATTGTTTTGTGACATTGGTTGTCAGCCCCACGACATGTTAACAGTCTCCTCCTCTCGACCTTGGGTTCCCCATTACCAGCTTTTCTGTCTCCTCCTGCCTTCTTGTCCCTGCCCCTGGGCTGGTGTGCCCATTGAGTCTTGTTTTGTCTTATGAGCCTGTCTAATCTTTGGCTGAAGGGTGAACCTCAGGAGTGACTTTAGTACTGAGTTAAAAGGGTGGCTGGGGGTCATACTCTCGGGGTTTTTCCAGTCTCTGTCAGACCAGTAAGTCTGGTCTTTTTCTGTGAGTTAGAATTTTGTTCTACATTTTCTCTGGCTCAGTCTGGGACCCTCTATTGTGATCCCTGTCAGAGCAGTCGGTGCCTTTTTTTCTTTTTATATTTTTAAATTTTAATATAGGGAAGACCTTTGCAATGTGAGCTTATTAAGTAGATATAGTCTCTGACTCAAAAATCTTACAAGGACAATGAGTGGTGGGAAAAGCCCTCACACGATTACTATATAAAATTGGTTAGATTGAGGTTTTTAAATTCAGTGAAGATAAAACACTAAAGAAAGTAAAAAAAAAAAAAAAAAAAAAAAAGCCAATTCATTTTAAAGGCACTGCATGTACCTTGATTATTATTGACAAAACACAGATTAAAACTATATTTTAATTACATAAGTACCCTTCATGTTTATAATAATAAGCAAAAATTATAGAAACTTAGCTTTGTCAGGGAACAAACACAATTAGACTTTGTATGTTGGCACTGTAAAGTGGTTTTGCCTCTTGGGATAGTCATCTAGGATGCATATAAGGGAAGTGTAGCAAACACCACCCTTCCTCCATAGAACAGAATCCATTTGGTGGAGGTAAGCTATCCTCCTCCATATGACTGTGTTTCATTAAATCAATCACAGAAATCCCAAGCCCCTTGCCAGGAAAGGCAGAAGTCTGACTAGGAACCTTTGGGAAATGTTTCCTCACTCTTTAAAAGACACAGATGAAGAAATTTTCCTCTCTTCTTCCATTAAACATTGTCATATTTGTGAGTGCTGGTGATGTCTAGAACTATGGCAGCCATTTCACAATGATCAGGATAGCTGGCCCCTGACAGAGATGACCCCTCAGGTTGGCAGAACAGAAAGATGGAAGCAAACTGAGCCCTTGAGGATGCCATCGTGCCGCTGAGTTAAACAACTCCAGAGTGGCCCCACCTCAGGAATTCTTGTTGTAGGAGATTATATTGCTTCCTTATTGCCTATGCCCACTGAGATACGATTTGCTGTCATTTGAGGAAAAGCACTCCAGGAAACTATAAAATGGTTTGTATTCTTTGACCTAATAATTCACTTTGGAGAAGATATACCAAAGTAAAGACCAAAAGATGAAAAAAAGTTTATCCCAACCTGAAAAATGCAGGGATATGTGTACATGAAAACTACATTATGAAATAAAAAAGCAGAACAAAAGAATATGTCCACGATCCTAAAATATAAATATTCATATGGATTCTATTAAAGATCATAAGAAAATTCAAATTCATAGCAATAGATTATTATTGAATGTTTATTAGGTTCTGTTTCTATAGATTATTACCCAAGTTGAAGTAGTTATTTTAAAGTTTATGAGAAAGGAGATGGCAGCTAGTGCCAAATATGAACTTCTGTGCAAAATAAATGACAGAGAAGTGTCTACTGAGGAGGAGTGGCGTGTGATTTAGGAAATGCTTCTAGAACTAATCATTCCATTTCAGTGATTTGGCTATTCCTTCCTCGATGTAATCACCCATCACAATAACCTAAATGTAGGAAAGAACTTTTCAAAAAATGTCAAACACACAAAGACTTGAAAGAAGAGAAAGGGTAGAACTGTAAAGAGGTGAGGAAAGACGACTAAGGGAAACAGTGCAAGAAAATGTCAACATTTCTTACACAATGAATTCCCAAAAATATGTCATAAGCACAGCCCGAGGCTTGCTTTAATTGGCACAAACACAAGGGAAATAGAAAATCTAAGTCAGTGAGGTCGAGGCACTGAGAAGACTATCTGCATTGGCCTGAATATCAGAGAAAATGTTGAGAAGGGAAAAACTGGACACAAAGGATACCTATCAAATTCGATTCAGATGGAAAGGTTGGAGGGCCATTTCTGTAGTAGGCAGTTAGAGCCCTTTACTTTTGGAATTCCTCTTTTCAAGTGTCACCAATGAAAGTGAATTCTGTTATTCATAATATTGACAGCTCAATTAAGACAAATCAGACAATCACGGCCAAGAAAATTACTGTGATAGTGGGAAGTTTGCTACAAACTGTAGCAAAATAATTCAAGAAGATAGATTTAATTACACTTAATCAAATGCACTTTCCCCCTTAAGCTTTCAAAAAGCTTTATGTCATTCAATTTCTTAAACGTTGACTCAAGGAACACATCATACCAGGGCTTTATTAAATTTCTTTTTATTTCGAACCACAGCCTAAGGTTAATTGTTTTCATCTCTGGATTTTGGTAGGGGGTTAAATTTCTTTTGAATGTGATGAAGTATTGCCAGCTGAAGCCAGTTTAATGAGGTGAGAGAGATGTCAAGTTAACTGATAGGTGTACAGCAGAATAAAAGAAAACTCAGAGAGTTTTGAAAGACAATTAAGCCCATTTAACACAGAAAAAAAAAAAAAAGCCTAAACACATTTTACCTCATCATAGATAGCATATGTTTAGTGCAGGAATATTATACAGATGTACCCTACTTTCTAAAAAGTTAATGTACAACATTTCATACTTATAAAGCATAATTTCTCTTAATTCTAAAAACAGCCACCTTCTATCTTCTTTAAAAGGTCAGTTTTCTATAGAAACAAATATTTGATTTCCAATAATTACACATAACGAAAACATTTTCAGGAAAATATTTGTTACTGAAAGATCCATTTAAGAGACTAGCGAAATACTTAAACTATACTAATTTATTTTAGCAACCCCAATAGTATTATTAAAAATAAATAGGATTAAGGATCTCAAAGTCAACAAATTAGCTCCAAAAAATGACCAAGACTTAAAAAAAGGATAAAGTCATACACATATTTGGTGAAATTTTAGCATCTCATCCAAATTATTTGTTCCTAAGTGATTTTTCATTTCTTAATATTGAAAAAAGACATTAATCATGGTGGTTTATTCAATACATTTATATCTCAGTAGCAGTTTTCTGTATAAATTATCTCCTTGATGCTACTGGGCACCCTGACTCCGAGTTTTATACTGAAACATCTTGTGGAAGACACTCATATACAGAGAGCTTAAAGTGCCTGATCTCAGAGCAAACTGAGTCTCCCAGTGTCAGGTGGGGGGCTCCGACTGCGGTACCATGGGTTCTGATCGGTCTCTGAACACAATGTAGGGCACCGCTGAGTCCCATAAACAGCATCATAGCTTTTATAAATAAATAAATAAACAAACTTAAAAATATAAATAAATATATATATAGTAAAGCCTGCAAAAACTGGACCCGTGTAAGGGAGAAACCTGTCCGAGAAGGAAAACTCAAATATTTTCCACTAATAGAGAGTGATAGAAAAGTAGTAAAATTGTACCCTGTCAAAGGCAGAAAACTTGTGAGACCGGGAAAAACAAGGCAGTCCTGTTGAGTTCTGGCTCTCACAGGTTTCGCTGTATATAAATATATGCACACATACATATAAATATATATATACACACATACATATCTATATCTATATAAGGATATATACATATATATACAGTCGCTGGTTGGCACAAATGTTTAACGCGTGCGGCTGCTAACCAAAAGGTTGGAAGTCCGAATTCTTTCATAGGTGCCTTGGAAGAAAGGCCTGGCGATATACTTCTGAAAAAACAGTCATTGAAAACACAATGGAGCAGAGTTCTACTCTGACACCCATGGGGTCACCATGAGTTAGCGCTGACAGCAACTTTTTTTTATATATATATAAAAAAATAAATTCACATGTACTGAAATGGAAAGCCCTACAGAACATATTAATACGTAAAAAAAAAAAAAAAGCAAGGTGTAGAAACTTGTATGTAGCGTAAAAACAGGAGAAAATAAGAATATGCATTTGAATTTGATTATATTTGCATACTAAACACTGGAAGGATTCATACAAAACAACTAAAAGTTATTACCTTTTGAGGGTGGTAGTTACGGGATAGGAGACATACATTCAAAATGAGATTTCTCAGTGTTTACCTTTTTAGATCATTTTGATTTTTGAATCGTGACTATATCACAGAGTAAAAAAACCATAAAAATAAGAGACAAGCTAAGCAATGTTCTTTCCATATTGTAGCCTGTGACGATAAACTGTTAAAATGTCTCATGCTTGGTTTTTCCTAGTTTGGAAGCTATTTTAAATGCCATTTTATACACTGGCTACATGTCTACTTTGAGGTCCATCAAATTCAGGCTCAGGAATTGGTTTTCAGAATCAAAATGGCCATTCCCTACTCATGCTGACCTCAGTCAGCCATTTTAACAAAGCCATTTGTTTACTCATCTGTTCTAGCTCACTGTTTGACTGACTCTTAACTAACAGGCAATCAGTTGAGTCCAAAGGACTTTACTGATGTGTAGGGATACAGCTGTAGAGAATGTCATGTTACTGAGCGTTAAGAAAAAGAAGAAAAAAAAAAAAAAAAAACCATTCAGGCAGCCCTGGAAGTGCATTCTAAGTTATATTCTATATCGTTTAGATTTTTTATGTTTTATTTCTATTTTACTATATTAGTTTGCATTTCTATAAGCCACCCTAAATCCTCTGTAGAATATGGGGGTAAGAAAATAAATATAAACAGATGGAGAGAAGAGGAAGTGATGGAAGGAGGAAGGGGAAGGAGAGAGAGAACAGGAATGGAAAGAATGGCGAGAAAGGAGATAGACGAGGTAGAAAAAGAGAAGGGAGGGTGGAAGAGCAGAGAAACAGCTTATATTTTACTTGTATATTAACAAAAGGGAACTCATTAACCAGATGTTCAGAACTACAAACATGTTTTTGTCACAGGAATACATTTTGGCTTCCAGGTTAGCCTACAAAAGCCTGTTTAACCTTAATGGCTATCCTGAGACCAGCGGACTTTGTAGAGGAGTCTCCACTCTTGTCAAAAGGAAGAGACCCTTTTCTTACCCATTCCTGAGTGTTTACAGGGTTTTAGGAAAAACATTTTAAAGTAGATGAGGCTTGTTTGTGGATCCTTCCACTTGCTTCTCTGTGCCTGTCTTCCATGTCTTACTACCCTTTCCCCAGGTCTAGTGGGGTCTAGTGTTCTCATGTAGGTCTAAGACCCTCAGTAGGGCAGAATGCCTGGCTGGCTCCTCCCAGTTAAAAAACAAACCAAACCAAAACCAAAACCTCCATCTCTGATCTCCTCTTTGTCACAGTTAGATGTTAGGGAGACATTTGATAAGTTGTCTTTATGTATGAATGCCATTAACCCACTCAGAGATATGTACCTGACAAGATGATCTTCATAAAAGCAAATGAAATGTGAGTGTGTTGTGGGGCAGAGCTTCGTGGCTGATGGAGACCAGGTGGGCAGCTCAGCGAGCCAAGGCATGTGTCCTGGTACCAGCTCCCTGAGAAGTTCTTGCTATTCAAAGCTCCGTTCCTTCTGCCAGTTCTCTGCTTTCTCAGCCCTTCAAGTTCATCCCAGCAGCTTAGAGGCAAGTTCAGCGGTAGCTAATAACATCCGTTTGTATTCTCTCACAGCATTCTACACACACCAGTAAATACTCAATAAATACTTGTTGGTTGACTGATTTCAAGGCACTTATGCTTTAAATTCTAAGTGGCTTTGGAAGGCAAACAAAGATTAAGTTAGTGACAGTCCAGAACTAGAACCAGGAAACCCAAGTTTGGGTTGTGGTCTGGCCACCGTTGAGATCCTGCACAAGTCTATCCTCAGTTTCTTCGTCTGCAAAATGGGAATTTAAGACTTGCCTTAAAGGAGTATTATAAAGATTAACAACGATAGCTCATATTCATTAAGCACCTATTACACCACAGGCACTACTGTATGTACTTCAGGGATATTAAAGTCTTCACCCTTCATTACAACCTATAGGGTAGGCACGTGACGTGCAGCCTCATTTTACAGAGTAGGAAACTGGGGCACAGATCACGTTGTTAGCAAGAACCTGAGCTGGGATTTGGACCCCAAGCAGCTTAGGTCCAGAAACTAGGTTCTTAACACTCTGAAGTGCTGCCTGACAACTAAACCAAGTTGTTATTGTTAGGAGCTGTTGAGTAGGTTCTGACTCATAGCGACCCTATGTATAACAGAGCGAAACACTGCTCATTCCTGCGCCATCCTCATGATCATTGTTATGCTTGAGCCCATTGTTGTAGCTACTATGTCAATCCATCTCATTGAGGGTCTTCCTCTTTTTCGCTGACGCTCTACTTTACCAAGCATGATGCCCTTCTCCAGGGACTGATCCCTCCTGATAACATGTCCAAAGTATTTAAACCAAGTAATGCTTGTGAAAGTTTCTTGTACACACTAGAGATGGGTACAGATCCTAAGTCACTACTGAAATGCCCTGATCAGAACAGTTGATCTGTATGTGGCAGCTGAAATGCATTGCAACCAGGCAGCTGAGTGCTTGCAGTAAGAATCACCTGGGGAGCCTATTAAAATACAGTTTTCTAGGCTCTGACCCCAGGCATTCTGATTCAGTATATCTGGAGTGAGGCCTATGAACCTGCAATTTTATAAAGTGACCCAGGTTGTCATAGGATTCATTTTGTGAAAACTTGTGCTTGTGAGAAGTGAGGGCTTTTGGAGCCCAGGAAGATGCAGGCTTGAGCCCAACACACGCATAACTTAAGGTTGAATCCCAGCTAGTGGACTGTGAGGCCTTGAGCAAGCTACTTACCCCTCCTGAACCTCAGCTTTCAAAAGGAACATGCATAGTAGCATTTTTCAAATCCCCCCAACTGCCTGGAGAAAGAACTGTCCTCACAAAAGAACTTGAGTGCCTTAAGTCTCATCTTAGCCTCAAAGGCAGACAAGGTTGTTATTCCCATTCTATGACTGAGGAAAGCAAGGCTCAGGGAGATTAAATGACTTTGTCCAAGGACACTAAGGAGTAGACTCATGGCCCAAAAGCTTGTTCTTTCCTTTATACCAAGGATCCACAGGCAGACTGATGATTCTCAAGGAGGTTAACCTGCAAGGATGGTGGAAAGCCTTGGACTGTGAAAGCCTGAGTAGGTATAAGAAGAAGGTTCTCCGTGGTGACAACGTAAGGACAGTGGGAACAGTAACTAGCTAAGATGTAGATGCTCCTTCTCAGGGAGTTTTAAAAACAGGTTTGGAAGTGACTCAGGGACTAGGGACAGATGTGATGCCAATGGAAGGCATTCCATTCCTCTAAGTTTATTGAGCACAGATATGTTATTTAACATATCGCAGATGCTCAAGAGTTGGTTGGTGGGTGAATAAATTAGTCTGGCCAGAGTGCCAGTTTTTCTCAAAGCCTTGGTGATATCCCCTGCTGTGCCTCCCACAGTGATCCACGGAAATTCCTGCCTAGCTCCCTCAACATCTATGGCATGTCTAAGCCTGCTTTCTAGTCTGTGAGCTCCAAGAAGGCTGAGGCTTTCCTCACTTACCTGTCTCTGTCTACTACAGCTGCCAACTGAATGCCTGATATAGAGAAGACATGCATCCATTCATGCCCTCACCCACTCACCTGTGGGTCTCATTTTGTTTTGCCTGCCTAATGTCTCCTCCTGTGTTTTCTAGAAAATGCTCCTTCATTCATTCCAATGTTATGGCTTGGTGGGGAGAGATAACATCTATAAACCCTGTCTCACCATCATCCCAGATGGTGCAGGGGTGGGCATCTGAAACAGCCAAGGATTCTGGTCCAGGGACAGGCAACTATCCAAGCTAGGACGCTTAGAGCCCTTCCCCAGGATCCAGAAAGCATGTCTCCTTGGCCCTATTTCAAGGTGAGATTAAAATGGTGAGCTTGGAGCTGAAGCAGCCATGTCTCCAGCTATGTGAAGAGAACCTGCCTGGAAAGAATGATGCTGGCCCTCAGAAAGAGACAGAGGCAAAAGGTGAGGAACAGAGTGAGTCCCAGTGGCATTTGGAGTCCTGGTTAGTCACTCTGCTGTTGCACCTTCACCCTTGCTGTGATCAGGCTATGTGAGTCAATAAATGCCTACTTTTCTAGGCCAGTTCACACTGAGTTTAGTCCCTTGCAATCCAAAGACTCCTGAGTAATACACAGAACAATTACTATTTGGTATAACTAGGCCCCTGTTCAGTCTAGAGAGTCACTAGGAAACGCGTGATCACTGTGCTCCTCCTTCCTCAGGTTAACAGTTTGAGTCTGCCTCAATCCAGGCAGCACATCAGCCTTAGAACAGGGGCAGTGGGACACAGGACCGCCTAATTCTGCAGAGGCAATAGCCCATGAGGCAAATCATAAACACCCACGTGAACAGACAGTAATATTAAAAGCCTGGACAATCAAGAAAATCAAAGCAAGTATCAAAGAACAGAAGGGTATCTTAAATAAGAAGGAGAGAGGTTGAAAGCTCATTAGGGGGTAGATTCTGATTTATGTACCAAGAAGGAGCCACATTTTCTTTCAACTGCCTCCTGTAGCATGTTTCCCAGTGCAGCTTAAGAAGGCGTGCGATGCTGTTGTTGTTGCTGAGTTACTGTAGTGCAGCAGTTCTCAAAGTGTGGTCCCAGAACCAGCAGCTTCAGCATCACCTTGGAACTCACTAGAAGTACAAATTCTCAGGTTCCACCTTGTGAATCTGAATCTCTGGTCATAAGGCCCAGAAATCTGTTTTTTGTGTGTGTCTGTGTCTCATTTATTTATTTATTTATCTATATTGTACTTTAGATGAAAGTTTACAGCTCAAGTTAATCTCTCACACAAAATTTTATGCACATATTGTCATGTAACACTAGTTGCAATCCCTACAATCCAGCAATCTGTTTTTAATAGGCGATTCTGAGGCACGATGAAGTTTGAGAACCACTGGTACAATGTTTTGGCTAAGCATGGAGCCAGAGCTCTTGGGTTTTGCACAGACTACATATGAACCCTGGTGGCACAATGGTTAAACACTAGGCTGCTAACCAAAACGTTAGTGGTTCAAACCCAGCCAGTGGCTCCCAGGGAGAAAGAGCTGGCACTCTGCTCCCGTAAAGATTACAGCCTAGAAAGCCCTATGGGGCAGTTTTATTCTGTCACATAGGGTCACTGTGAGTTGAAATCGACTTGACAGCATCCAACAACAACAGAAAAAACAACACTGGTGTTAAACCTTGAGGCATCCCTAGGTTTATATCCTGGCTCAGCCGCTTATTGTCTGTGTAACTTTGGGCAAGTTACTTAACCTTTGTGTCTCAGAAGCTTCATCTGTAAAAATAGAAACAATATTGGTACCCTCCTCATAGGTTTATTTGAGGATTTAATGAGTTAATACACATAAAGTGCTTATTAGTTCAGTTTCTAGCTCATAGACTAAGCACTCAATAAATGTTAAATACTTGTACTATTTTGCTGCTGCTCTGATTCCAGGGCAGGTCGTGGGCCTACGGAAGTCAAAGAGGATATCTCCAGAGGAACCTGCCTTTTTAATATACCCACTACTGCAGCCTGCATTTATTCTTTCTGCCTACCGTCATTGCCCTCGAGTTGATTCCCACTCATAGTGACCCTATAGGACAGAGTAGAAATGCCCCATTGGGTTCCCAAGGTTGTAAATCTTTATGGAAGCAGACTGCCACATTTTTCTCCTGCGGAGCAGCTGGTGGGTTCAAACCACTGACCTTTCAGTTAGCAGCCAGGCACTTAACCTTTGCACCACCACGGCTCCTTTCTTTCTGCCTAGCAAACTTCTATTTATCCTTCAAGACCTTGCCCAAGATCACCTCCTCTATGAGGGCTTCTAAGTGCTGAGTCATTATTCCTTCTCTGGGCATCCTCCTTCAGGGTCTTTGCACTGCCATTAAACTGTGAACTCTTGAGACTGACCATCTTGTGTATCCGAATCACCTTGTTAAGGCAATACAGCATGAAGGGTACAAGTTAAAGCTCGGACTGCCTGGATGTAAATCCTGGCTCTTCCTCTTCCTAGCTGTTTGATCTTGAGAAAGCTTCTGTGCATTTCTGTGCCTCAGTTTCCTCATCTGTAAAATGGAATGAATAAGTGTTCTTATCTCATAGGGTTGGTGGAAGGATTAAATGAGGGAACATGTGCAAAGAGCTTGTAACAGTACCTGGCATACAGCAAATGCTCAGTAATTGCTAGCTCTGTCCTAGTGTCTGGCACTCCATAGGTGTGGGATGGGCGAGGGAATGATGAATGAATGAATGTGAGGCAGGGCTGGGACTAGAGTGAGGTGAGTGAGGACTTGCCTTGGGCACAAAATTTAAGGGAGTACCAAAAATCTTAGCTGCAATAAAATTCAGAACAGTTTCGATAAAAACTGGTTTTAATAACACTTTATTTATGAAAAGACGTGCTGGCCTGAGGGCTAAAGTTTGCCAATTTGATTTTTAAATTAAAAAAATATACATATTGAATTAAAATGTTATATCTTGATTATTGAGGCATGAGGTAGTGAACACAATTGCTTAATCTGCTCTCCTTCTTCCCTGGCCTACCCTGAAAACACAGGCCCTGTGATTCACCATCTTGCTTCACCATCTGTCTCAGAGTCAGCAAGGAAAAGTGCAATGGAGGTTCCAGAACACACTTTTGCAGGCTCCCTCTCAGTGGCCATGCTGTAAGTCAGTCTGCTCTTCTCTTCAAGGAGGGGTTTCTTTCCAAATGCCAAGAGAGAATTTGTAAAGGCAGTATAAACTGAAAACAAAGTATTGTCCATCTGCAGATTTTAGATAAAACTAAGGGTAAGAAGATCATAGGCAGACCAACAGGGAGGCAGGCAGATAGACAGACAGACAGACAGATAATGTGTGTCCAGTATATTCCAGTGGCCATAACCAAGCTGAAAATAGTAACCTCTTTCAAAAATGTTTCTTTGGAGGCGTGATGTGTGGCCAGCAGGTTCTGCTGTGGGGCTGGTATGCTCACATTTCAGATGCCTCCTCATCCCAAGAGTCTGTGGCTGTCTGTGCTAGATTTTTGCTGGGCCTTTACCTCATTAAGAAGTGGTCTATTGTGCAGCACACATGCCATCTTTGAGGGGCCACTGCATTGTTTACCTTGTAACTGGTTGTGCTTGCAGAGACAGGTCTAATGCTGAGAACTGTGCTCTGGTTTGGAGGCAGTTAACAAGAAAATGGCTTTTCTTGTGATTGTAGTACCGTTTGAAAACAATGGAGGGGGATTTCTTTCCTTCTTCTTTTTACTAACGATGCCTTTAAAATGGAAACCATTTAGGGAAGTGAGAGTGGCGTGTCTGGCAAGCTGAGCAACGTGTGTCACTGTGCTGATTCAAAATCAGATTAAATCTGGGCTTCCCTTTCTCTCTCAGACTGATGTTGAGGTCTCCCGGACTTTGTTCTTTGTGGCAGGCATGTCTCTGAGGGTGTACAAGGCAGAGAGGCAGAGCCCCAGGAGAGGGCCTGATTAGGGCTAACCCAGACACAACAGTAGGATGCACATATAGGATTCTGCCAGGCCATCACAGCCTCATCAAGGCACGTTAGCAAATGTGTGCCCATCTGCACTGAACTTCTGTGAGTGCCGTTTAGAGTTCTGAATCTGACTGTCCTTGGCACTCACCCTGCCAGGCAGGGCCTTGACAAGAGCCATGTGCCACAGTCCTTCCGCTCTCTGCCTCTGTGCTATCATCAGAGAAGTGTCTATTTCTTGTGCCCTGAGTCTGGCTGGATGCTCTCACTGTGGACTCTCACTGTGTCCTGAGTCTCCCTCATGGACGCACATACCACTCACACCTTAAAGCTTGTTGTTGGCCTTTCTCTTCCATTGGCCTCTAAATGCCACTAGGGTAGGAACGGTATCTGTCTTGTGCAGGTTTCCAGTGCCTAGCTAGGCATACTGCAGATAAATGTTTACTGGATGATAACATCCATATAAAAATGAGTCTTCAAGAAGCTGCTTGAGGAAGTTGCCCAGACTAAGGCTGGTTATACACCGTTGTTGCGACAGCCATACACAAGGGAACCAGCTTCCCATCAGGCAGCATTGCTACTTACTGGCTGTGTCCTGGGCATGTCCGTTAGCCATACCAAGCCTCAGTTTTCCACTCTGTAAAATGAGGATAATAAAACTTACCTCATAGGCTTATTATGAGGACTATAATTAGATAGCACTCAAGCAACATGAAGGAACCCTGGTGGCGCGGTGCTTAAGTGGTCGGCTGCTAACCAGAAAGTTGGTGGTTTCAACCCACCAGCTGCTTCTGTAAAGATTACAGCCTGGGAAACTATATGGGGGAAGTTCTGCTCTGTCCTATAGGGTCACTATGAGTCAGAATCGACTTGAAGGCAGTGGGTAGTGGGTTTCTGGCAACAGACTATATTATTTATTATTCTCAACTATTTTTTGCCCTACCTATAAGAGGATTACCCATCCCCACTCACTGCCACCAAACTTGCAATTTATCCTATGGGAAGAATATACTTCCCTACCCCGTTGACGCCACATGATTAGCCTAGCCCAATGGAATATAAGTTACATGTACCACATCCAAGTGTAAACTTTAAGAACCATTGTATTGTTCTCTTATTATTCTTTTCCCTCTGCCATGAGAAAGGCATGCCCCAGATAGCAGCTGCTCCTTCAGCCTGGATCCTGGGAAGACAACAACTAGAGTAGAGAAGCAGCCAACTGCATCCAATATAAAACACGAGCCAGAAAGAAACCTTTGCTGAGGTTGCTTGTTATAGCAGCATAATCTAGAGAGGAAGCTGAGTGATACACAAGGCAAGGATTTAGTACACCTCTGTTGGAATAGATAAACAAATTCTGAGGTCTCTACCACTTCAACTGCTCCAGTGCTTTTTTTTTTTTTTTTTTTTTTTTTGGTGTGACACTGAATCACTAAAATAAATTCAAGGTGGCATTTTATGGCATAAAAAGGATAAAAGGGAAGTGGATTTTTTTTTTTTTTTTAATAGGATGCAGAGCTGTCACATTCTGTTAGAGGAGAGCAGTGCCTGTATCCTAGAAAGTTTATCTAGAGTTTCTTTCATAGGTTATTAATTCCAATGAATGGTAGCTTATATTCAGCAAGTGCTTTTGCTAATACTAAGTAGGATATTAGCACAGGGGGCAAACAGACCTCCCCTTTCTGTAAAAGAAGGTTTAAGAATGGAATAAACATGGCAGTCCAAAGCTCAGCATGGGTAAGATTTATTCATTCACTGAACAGATATTTATTGAGCACTTACTGTGTGCCAGGCGTGGTTCTAGGTATTTGGGAAACATTAGGGAATAAAAATCTCTTCCCTCCTGGAGCTTCCCTTCTGAGGAAACTTTTAATTCTAGCAAGTGCTTCCTATGTGCCAGGCATGACTGTGATCATACATTTACTAACTCATCCAGTTTTCTCAACAACCCTATGAGATAGATACTATTATCCTAATTGTACAGATGGGTAAACTGAGGCCCAGAGCTGTTAACTCGCCTAGGGTCCAGGCAGTGAGCGGCAGAGATGGAACGCACCGCCAGTGGCTCAGACTCCTGCAGTGCCTGCTGTGTGCATTGAAAGCGGTTGTGAGAGGCTGGCTGGGTTTCTGTTTCGCAGTCCGCTGGGGAATGGCTGTCCCTGCTTCTGGCTTCTACCTTAACCTCCTGAAGAGTCTACACTTTACTAAGCTTCACTTTTGGAAGGTGAGGAGGCTCTGCCCTCCCTCCCAAGTGCTCTAAGGCTGTGCTCCTCAAAGCGTGCAGTCCACGAACTGGTGCCAATCCACTGCTGGGCATCAGTATTTGATGAGGTGGGCACAGGAAAGAGAGAAAATGTTTAAGAACATTTGTAGCAAATGGTTGAATCTGATAATAAAACCAAAATTGGCACCTGTATTTTATCTTTTTTTCGTTCCATTTTTCTAATAATTCAGTTTTATTATATTTTACAAAAGTATTGGTCCAGGGTAAATTGGAACAACAGCAACAACGAACAAGAAACGAAACAAAAATTAACCCTGGTTCTTCACCACGGGTAGTTTGAGAAGCATTGTTCTCAGAGTTCAAGTTGCCTGCGCTGATGAATCCCTGAGAACATAGACACCCTAATGGCAAGGTCCAGGAAACATCTGTGTGGTGACTTCCTGTATTTCACCCTCTTTTCCATTTCTAGCAGGTTGGAGGGGTTTTGTGCTCCCCTGCCCCGCGGCAGGGCGGGGGGAGGAGGTTTGTGGCAGAAGGCATTTTGGTCTTTTGTAAAAGCTAAACTCATTAAAGAGATTAACCTAGGCCTGTGAGGGGGGTGGGGGAAAGCGGAATGCTTTCCTCCAGAACCAGTAGAGGAGAGCGGTCAGCTAGGCTACACTGGGGGTGGCAGGGTGGGGGGCTACTGTGCTGTATGTAGGGAAGCTGGACGTCAAGTCCAGGGGCTCCCAGCCTCTGCCAAGTTTCCCGTGCCCCAAGCAGACTGAATTTAGCCCTGAAGGGTGTGAGGGCTAGGACAATGGGCATCCAAGGGCAAATCAGTGAAGACCAGTGATAGCAGGGCTTCTCCACAGTGAGCATGGCACCTCTGCATAACCCTGGGTCAGAGGGAGCCCCAAGAATGACCGGGACTGAATTTCCTGCCAGGCCAACAGAACTGATTTAAAGAAAATAAGGTGAATTTGTGGACCGAGATTCATACCTGCTGCCTTTGTGAATGACATTTAGGGTTGCAATGAATGAAACAGATCTGGAAGGTTAGCACAGAGGGGGAGGGTGTTTCAGGCGGGAGCTGCCTGACAGTCCCAGAAATGAGAGAGCACAGGGCTGCGGAAGGACCCACAGCTGTCCTTTTGGGCCCACACTACCAGCTGTGGAGCTGCTGAGCCTTTGAAATTGTTGTTTCTTCTGCCTGGAATATTCTTGACATGGCTGCCTTTCACATCTTTCAGATGTCAGCTGAAGTGTCCCAACTTCAGAGAGGCCTTCCTAGAAGGTGTGTGTGTGTGGAGGTGGGGGTTGCAGGCAGGAGCCTGTCTATGGAAAATAGCACTTACGGCAATTAGTTTTAAATTACTGAATAATCTCTCACAGCTGGTGATGGAAACCACCATGGCCAGTAGAAAAAGCTCATTAGCGCCCCCCTTCAAGCAGTGCCAAGGGCACACGCCCTACCTGCCATACCTTAGTTACGCCTCTGGGTGCAGGGAAAGATTGTTGGATTAGAAGGCTTTGCAGTTTGCAATCCTGCAACTGTTCAGTTGCTTTCCTATCACTGTTTTCTCCTAGCTCTTAATTCCCTAAGTACCACTCTATCTGTGTCAAGTTGGACAGTTTTGTAGCTAGATCAGGAATTGGGTCTACTAGGGTCACTCCCTGAAAATCTAGGGATTATGTTCTGTCGTTGGGGAAATCCTGAGATTCTTCAAGCGAAGAAAGAAGGTTTGAAATAGACAGCATTTCTTACTGGGTGTTTTGAAAGTGAAACGTAGCTGCCTAAGCAGCCCTGAACCGCCCATCCGGATTTCTTGGGGCCTCACTCCCCAATTCCTTTGTACTGACTTCACATGAAGCACCCAAAAATTTGGGGGGACTGAGATCTGGGTATTGGGGATGATGCTGAAGGCCAAGTATAGAGTCTTTTTTCAGAAACCCACCTCCCCACGCCTCCACCTTGGGGGTGAAAAACCCGCCAGATGGGCCAGGAGACGGCTCTTCTCGGGAGAGTCCTGCCTGCTTCCTGTTTCTGATTTGGCAAGAAATCCCCAGAGAAAACCTTCCACTGAGAGACTCAGTCACTTCTGCTCTCAGTTTGGGCTATAAACAGGAAATGGAGAGAACTACTCAGAAATGAGATATCACTCTAACCAAAATAACTACTATTGATTTTCATTTTCTACTGAAATTCCGGTTTCAGTTTCCATTTATTGGAAGTAGAGGAGGCTGCCCAAGAGATTCAGGGCTCCCACAGCCCAAGGGTCCTGAGAGGACCTGAAGCTACCGGAAAATAGGCTAGACTCTGAGGGCCATAGTGGCCTCTGAGCAAACCCTGAGCCTCTCTCCTGCCAAAGAGGCCAATCCTGGAGAGGTTTCTAGAATTCCAGTATTCTTTTTAATTCATACCCCAGGGTCTTGGTCTGAAATCCTTCTCCCATTCACTCATTCATACATATATCTATCCAACAAATATTTAATTGACTGTTTTTGTGTGCCAAACACTGTGCTGGCTATTGAGACTATGGCAGAGAACAAGACCAAGTCCACACTCTCATTAAGCTTATAGTCTAGTCGGGGAGACACTCCGATAGCCATACACCATCCTGCCTGCTGGAGAAGGAGCCCCGCTTCGTCTCCACAACACTGTAAACCCATGAATTTAAACACAACCATGTCAACTTTCCTGTAGACTCATTCTTGGATTTCTCTTCCTGTTAGAGTCCTTAGCAAGCCCCTGTGGTGGTTTTAAGACATTTCCACAAATTCTTTGACACTTCTTCTCCCTTCAAAATGTGGAGTCTAACCGCCCTTTCTTTGTATATGGGCTGGCCTGGTGACTCGCTTCTAATCAATAGAATGTGGCAGAAGTGATGTTATGTGACTTCTGAGTGTAGGTTAGAAAAGGTAATATAGCTTCTGCCTCTCTCCCTCAGGACACTTGCTCTTGGAACACTGCTGCCATGCTGTGAACATCCCCTTGTCACATAGAAAGGCCACAGGTAGATGTTCTGGCTGACAGCCTCAGTTAAGGCCCAAGACACGTGAGTGATGAAATCTTTAAATGACTCAAGCCCTGGCTACTGTCTGACTACAACCTCATGAGAGATCCCAAACTGAACTGGGACAGATAACAGTAATATAACAATAACAATAATAATAAAATGTTTATTTTTGTTTTAAGCTACTAAGGTTTGGGGCGATTGGTTATGCAGCAATAGATAACCAGAAGAGTATCCTGGGGTGGGAACATCAGTCGGACCTCCATTCCTCTGTGGAATTCGGCCTTCTACAACCTTGCTAACGTCATCCAAGTGTGGTCCATAACATGCTCAGCGGCTAAATGGAAGGTTGGCGCCTCAAGTCCACCCAGAGGCACCTTGAAATATCAGCCACTGAAAACCCTGTGAAGCAAAGTTCTACTCTGACACACATGGGGCCGCCATGAGTCATAATTGACCCAATGGCAACTAGTTAGGTTTGGTTTTGGTAATATAATGCTTAAAGAATTCCAACAAAAAAATGACAAATCAGACGCCAACATATCTGTCACCCAGATTTCACAGATATTAATAGCCAGCATCTATTCTGCACTGAACACTATTTTACCTGTTTTACAAATACTAGCTTATTTAAATTTCATGACAGACTTGTGAGAGAGGTACTATTACATTATTCATTTCCACGTTGTAGTTGAGGAAATTGAGGACAGAGAGATTCCGTAATTTACCTAAGGTCACGCAACTCCTAAGCAGAGGTATAACCAAGGTATGGCAGGTAGGATGCCGCTTGAGAAGGGGCCCTAATGAGCAGTTTCTATTGGCCATCACAGTTTCCATGGCCAGCTGTGAGAGATCATTCAACAATTTAAAACTAATTGCCATAGGCGCTATTTTCTGTAGATAGATCCCTCCTCCTAAGTGACAGGGCTGGTATCTGAACTCAGGGGTCTGGCTTCAGGGTTAAGTTATTCTGCTTCGTGATATTTAACACTCCACCACCTCTTCCATATCTTAAGGCTATCAAGGCGTCTTTCTCCTTTCCTTTAGTTTGCACGGCCACCATGCTAGTTTAATTTAGGACAGCTGCAGTATTACTTTGGCTGGCTTTCAGTCTCTTGTGTCCCACCATCCCAACCCTTTTTATATAATGCCCACATTAACCTTTCTGCAAACACTTCTCCTACCATTCTCCCTGCCCAAACATCTTCAGTGACTGCTCAGCCTTGTATCTACACAGGCTGCCATTTGACTCCAGTTCTAACCCCAAAGCCCACTTTTCCTTTGACTTGCAGAGTCAAGACAAGAATCCCAGCCTGACTTACTCTCGCTTGTTCTGGGCTATTGTTTCCAACCTCAGGTGACTGTTAGAATCACCTGTGACCACTTAAACTATGACAATGCCAGGCCTCACTCGCACCAATTAAATCAGGATGCCTGGAGGTGGGGCCCTAGTACCATTGTTTCTTTAGAAAATGTCCTAGATTCTAATGTGCAAACAAGCAAGAAATGAGCATCAGAGAGCTATAGAATGGTGCTTCCTGAGAGAATTAACAGACTATTTGAAAAGTTAAACTAACCCTAGAGGTGAGAGTGTGTGTATCTCAGGTGAGAAATAGGCTCATTCAATAGAAAAGAAAATTAAAGAGGAGAAGGGAAGAGAGGAGGGGAGACCAGACAAGATATCCTCGTGTGATTCTTTTTCTCTTAACCAAAAAACCCACTGCCTTGGAGTTGATTCTGACTCATAGCGACCCTATAGGACACAGTAGAAGTGCCCCATAGGGGTTCCAAGGCTGTAAATCTTTATGGAAGCAGACTGCCACGTCTTTTTCCCTCAGAGTGGCTGATGGGTTCGAACTGCTGACCTTTCAGTTACCAGCCAAGTGTTTAACCACTGTGCTACCAGGGTCCCCTCTTTTTCTCTTAACAAAAAAACAAAAAAACAAAAAAATCCAAACCCAATGCCATTGAGTCAATTTTGACCCATAGTGACCCTGTACGGCAGTGTAGAACTGCCCCATAGGGTTTCCAAAGCCTCAAATCTTTATGGAAACAGACTGCAACATCTTTCTCCCACGGAGCAGCTGATGGGTTCGAACCGCCAACCTTTAGGTTAGCGCCAAGCACTTAACCACTGTGCCACCAGGGCTCTTTTCTCTCTTAAGGCCTACTTACTCTCTCGTGCTGAGCCAGTTTATAGCTTCCATTGATTCTGCAAAGAGTTAACCATGAAATCCTCTGAGCAGGAGTGAGCACGTAGAGCTCAGACAGCGTACTAAAGCTGAAGGCAGGATTGCTTTACAACAGAGCCAGCCTTTGGGCCCATCAGTTGGCCTGTGTGCTTGTATACTGCCATCACTTTCCCCATCTATCTGGAAACTTACATACAGCCACATAACATTGCTCAAGTAATGTAGCAGGAACCCAGTCAGATCTGGCCTCAGTCGGTGAAAAACTGTTTATGCCAGAGACAGCTCTTTAGCCTGAACAGATGTTGCTTTTGTTTGTTTAAATGACAGGGATCTTAACAGAGTTTGAGTTTGCTGCTGATGTATTCAATTCGTTTCTTATAAAAGGAACAGCTCGAAAGGCACCTGGTATAACAGAAAGCATTTGAAGTCACCCTGACCTGGGTTTGAATTCCAGCTCTATGTATTTGCTCTTACTTCCTGTCACTTTTAGTATGTCACTTTGCATTCCTCACCCTGATCTTCAAAATGAAGAATGGAAGTTTTGAGGAAATGCAATGAGGCAAGGCAGTGTTTCCCAAGTTTTAGGGGTAAGTCGGCATGGCATTCAGTAAAGTTGAATCACATAGTCAGAAAGCTGTAATCATTTTGATTTTCTTTCAGTCCATTTGGTTATAGTAAACAGATGGAGGTATATTTTTGACACCTCTGTAACATGGCTATTCCCTCCTTTTAACAATGAGAGAGCTGGTCTCAGCTATGTACTATTAGGTAACTGTATGTAGTTGGAAATTAATAATGTTGATTTACATTTATCTGTATAGTTACTTTTATGGTTTGTAATACCTATTCAAGGTAGTTATATAAAGTTACCTTTTAAGAACATTTAAGTAAAATAAGTAGGTTAAAATACTAAATAATATTGCACAGGTCGTATACACATAAGGCAAAAATAATGAAGGTGATACCCAAAAGTCTGAAGTTCAGGAAGAGCTAAGGTAGATGACAGAATCTCATGTTAAGTCTCTGATTCATATTTACAATTTAGTCAGTTTTCCCTTGTATTCTGGTTTTAAATAAGCTCTTTAAGAAAAGAAATTCAAGCCTGCATATTCTGATATTATGGACGATTCACATTGACTGCAGAATTGATCTCACTTTGAACTTGTCCTCAGACTGACCTGAGACCCCTGGTCTGAAGAGGATTGGTCCACTGCTCATGTTTTTAATACTCAGTGACTTGTAAATGAAGGGTTGAGAAATGCAATTATCACCTTGAATTTGATTAGCTTTTAGTTAAAATTTAAAGGAACAGTAGATCACAGTGGTTGTTGATGACAAGCGTTGGGAAGAAAGTTTTGATTAGTAATTTGAATTGTCAAAGTTCTGTTCTGCTTATTATTCTTAGTAAGTTAAGGAAGTGAACGTTAAAGAATAATACTCTTCGGTGACCACATGACCTCTGAAGCATGGTAAAAGTCTAGGAGTTAGGTGAGATCATATTTAAATTTAGATACATATGGCCTTTGTCTCTTATTATTTTTACTAAGAAGCAACATGAAGCCCCCAGAACTATTCAACTGTTGACTCTAAAGTTCTTATTTTTCCAGGAATAAAACTTTTAACCATGAAGCACATAATAGTCTACTGACAATAATTTGTTATAGGAAACAAATTTTTTTTTTTCACTTGAGTTGTAAATGAGCTCACCGACTTTGTGTTAACCTATCATTATACAAGACACGTGGGTTTTTCTGTCAGAACACAAAAGCACCAGAATCTGTTTCTGGCTTTCTGCTCGTAAGCTATTCAAAATGTAAAAAAAGCCTCTAGCAAATTCAAATCCAAATACACTGCAAAGTCTCTCTTTTCCAATGAACTCAGTAGACTTCATCTCCAGAGCTGGCTCTGCCATTCTCTTGCAATGGACAAGCTCCATCTCCACCTGGGGTTCATTTCACCCATCTATAAAATGAGTGGATTATTGTAAATTATGGGCCACATACTCAAATTCCAACAGGCGCCAGACAGGTGATAGAAATGAGGACAGTTGGTCAGGAGTAAGATAACAGGGAGTGGTGGTGGTGATGAACATACAGAGAGTATGGCTCCTCTAAAGGGGGCAGTCACCATCAGCTCCAGGCAACTGTCAGCCAGGAAAACAGGCCCTTGTCGTCAGAGCCTCTGAATTGTCAAGAGATGCTGGAAATTCGTACTATTAAAATAAGTACTCTATTTATTATTGGCAATGAATTAAAAGTGATTTTAAAATACTGTGCAGGGAAAACTAACATAACTAGGGGCCAGACTCAGCCTGTGGACAACCATTTTGTGACTTCCATACTAAGTAGTGTCTTAGAGATCTTGTAGCTTTAACTTCTAAACAGCAAATCTTTGCTTTTGTTTGTTGTCCATGAAGTGGAGGATTTGATACTGTCTGAGGAAAGCAGGAGGGGAGCTGGGGCTTAAGGGCTATTGGGGAGATAGTGTGTTCTATTAATGGCTGCAGAAGAGTGGTATAAGATCAAAAGGCACCTGCACAACTCCATAGGGCACTGTTTGTTTTCGCTGTTATGACATAGGTAATAACAACAACACCATTGGGAACAAATCCATCTTTGCTTATTCAGAGATAGACATGCCACCCCTAGACTACACAGAGTTCCTTTGAGCAATTTTGTTAATTCTTTTCATGAATGGGTAAGGAAAAACTGCAAAGCAGAACAATGGGACTCTTAATGGGCAGGTAAGAGAACCTCAAGTGGTATCACCCTTTGCTTCTCCTTTGGCAAGGAAGTGCTGCAAGGACACCTCCCATCCTCCAGAGGGTGGTGTTATTACAGGGCATTTGCTTGAGTAGGTGAAGATGCAATAATGGTAAGAATTGGTGCCATTTTGTGTTTTCTATATGAATTGAGCCTTGTGATGGTAAAGATTGTGTGTCAGCTTGGCTGGGCCATGATTCTTGGTGTTTATATATGATCACTCCCATGACAGAATCTGCTATGAGTAACCAATCAGTTGAAAGGGAGTTTCCTTGGGGATGTGGCCTGCATCCAAATATAAGCAGACGTTCTGGCTTTTGCTTGCTCTGGATCCTGTGGCTGCCTCCTGTTTGTCTGACCTCCGGTTCTTGGGACTTGAACTATCAGCTTATCTGCCAGTCTTGGGATTCATCATCTTCACAGCCTGTGAGTGGGAGCCCTGCTCTCTGACCTCCTGATCTTGGATTCATCAGCCCCTGCAGCTACATGAATCAGGAGAAGCCTGCCAATCTTGGGATTTGTCGATCTTCACAGCCTGTGAGCAAGAGCCCTGTTTCCTGGCCTGCCTATCTTGGGTTCACCAGCCCCTGTGGCTACGTGAATTGAGAGAAGCCTCTAGCTTGATCCACGGACTTGGGGCGTTCCAGCCTCTACAATCTCGTGAGCCATTTCCTTGATATAATCTCTCTCTCTATATATATTTATATGCTTTACTGGTTTTGCTTCTCTAGAGAACCCAGCCTAAGACAACTCTGTTATTTAAATCTTTCTGTATTCAGTCTCGACTGCATCACCACATCATTTTCATGATATATAGTCTTCTGTGTAGAAGGAAGTAAAGAGAAGTGAGTTTGAACGTTGCATCCAGCCCCAATTTCTAGCACTGTTACATCGTGCAAACTATTTACTATTTCTGTAACTCACTTTTCTTCGTTTATAAAAGGATAATAATAGTGATTTTCTTTGCTGTCTTAGGGTTGATGTAAGTTTAAAGGAAATCCTACCTTCCCAGGGGAGATTCGTAGGTCTGCCTTGGTAGTACTGAACTACGCTCCCTTCCAAAGTTCTTAATTTCTCATCTAAATTCCTCCTACAACAGTTAGAGTTACCTGGTAAGTTTTTGCCCCCAGTGATCCTGGAACAAAACTATTAGGGGTTTAACTACATGAAGCTGTCAATATTCGATATTATTGACCTACAAAAATGGCAGTCACAAACTCAAGGAAGGGAAAAGCATCTTCCTTTCTTAGTCTAGTTCTGAAACATACATGGATCTTTACATTTGGGAAGAGTGAGACCTTTGGTAAAGGGACATATACTTTCTCATCACAAGTAAACTACCACTTGTCACCCACTTCCAGCTTACAAAGTGCTTTGCATAAATGTAATTTCCTTTAATTCCACAACACCACTGGGGATAGATGTAAGCACACAGCTTTTCATGCCCTACTAGATTTGTCCTAGTTGGTGCTATCATAGTTCCAACCCACATGTCCACACACTAAAGAGTGTTTCAATTATCAAGGAGAAAAATATAAGGGAAGTCCTGCCACTCACTGTGGAGAATGGATCAGACAAAATGTAGTTCCACAAACACTTGGAGCAAATGCTTAAGTGCCTAAGGAGTACCTTGTTCTTATATCTCCAGCACTTTTGACAAGGACTAGATATCCTTGCATTTCTTTCACTTTATTGGTTGAAACTTCTGTCAATGTTAGCCTGATAGTGTGAGCATTCTATAAGGCACCCTACAAGTTTCAATTTTCAAAGTCACCTTCATGCATAAAGGCATAAAAAAAAAGAATGAAAGAAAGGCCATCACAGAACCTAAGCAGATGAGAATTTCCCAACTGATTTCATTTACTTAATACCCTCAAAGAAAACAACTTTCTGTGATAGGTCTTCAGGTGGTATCATATGTGCCTTATGTTAATTCTCTCATGCAAGAACTTTTTCTTTTTTAATTGTGGTCAAATAGATGTAACAAAACATTTGCCAATTCAACAATTTTTACGTGTATAATTCAGTGACATTGGTTATGTTCATCACGCTGTGCAACTATCACCACTTTCCTTTTCCAAATACACGCAATAACTTTTTAATTTTTTATTGCACACCTATTATGTGCCAGGCTCTATTCTAGGCCAGGGCATTAGCAAACTACTACCTGTGAGCCACATCCAGCTTATCTGTTTTTGTAAATAAAGTTTTACTGGAACGTAGCCATACTCATTCATTTATGTGTTGTCTATGATTGCTTTCCGACAGAGCTGAGATGTTGCAACAGAGATCATTTGACCCACAAAACCAAAAAGAAAACATGTGTTGACCCTGTTCTAGGTAAAGAGGATACAGTGGTGAACAAAGTCCCTGTGTGAGTCCAGATACTCCTGGTTCAGAAGACTGCATTGGATGAACTCTCACCACTTAACCTAAGGAGCAGCCTAAGTTTTACCCCCAAGGATCACAGTAAATGCTGATGCTGGTGGCTCTTAAAAAACAAGAAAAGGGATGTCAAGTGTGGAGACAGATGTGAGAATGAGGGTTAGAGAGAGGAAATGTTGGGAGAGGGGATTAGTTCATGTGGAAATTAGCTGGAGCAGGCAGGCCGCAAGGATTACTACCAAGAGACACCCAAACCCATGGGCCAGGTACCACAGGAATCAGAATCAGCTGGAGCCATTATTAAAAAAGCAGGTTACTGGATTCACCCAGGATTTCTGACTCTGAGTTCCAGCAGTGTGACTGAGTTTCCACATTGTTAGCAGGTACCCATGATCCTGAAGCACATTAAAGTCTGAAAGGCACTGGATTAGTGTTTGGTTTTAGTGAACAGTTTGAAGGCGCCCCCAGTGCGGTCTGGCCTGAGGGCCACTCTTGGCAAGTGAGAAGGGGAAAGAATGGGGGCACAGAAACACAAAGGTAGATGCAGTGAAAAGGCAGTTTATTGTCTATTAATACTGTACAGAGGAACAGAGAGAAGCTACAAGTACAGCATTGGCTGTTGCTGGCAGTGTTATTTCTGAAGTCGGTTTTTGTTTTTCATCTGAAGGAAACAGAACAGTCAAAGTACACTTCAGGTTACAAAGTACAGCAGCTAGCCCAGCAAGTCTAATTCAGAGTAAGCACGACAGGCTCCCAGCCCCCCTCCCCCCAGCCAACCACAAAACGGGTATATTTACAGAAATGTCACTCACCCCAAGTGAGCTGCTAAAGCTGAAAATTCCATCGACAACCTACATTCACTGAAAAGCTGCATCAGACACAACATTTTCTGGAACCCCTGTATGATTTCAACTCCCCTAGGTCAGGAGCTTGACAGCAGGAAAGAATGTTCCAGAACCCAAAAGGCTGGAATTCCTTCCACTTGCTAGAATAGGATATCACAAATCGGAGTTAGAGCTGCACACAGAATAGCTCAGATCAGGCATTGGCTGGTGGCCTTTTTGCACATGAAGACTTGTCACATAAAGACTGGACGTCTCCCTGCTCACCTCAAAACTGAGCTGTCTCCTTAGTAATAAGAGACTAGAGTAGATTGGCCCTCCCTTAGCACCTTCAGGTGATTGCATAGTTCTTTCATTTGCAGAGTTGTTTCTACAACAGCACTGTTCCCAGCTGGGCTTGAGTTGGGCCTGTTGGAGGGATTTTGGTGATGAAGGAATTAAAATGATTGGTATGGGAAGCAGAGGAGTTGTTTTTCCTGAAATGGAGTGAGCATTTATGACCTTGCCTTATTGGAAAAAGAACCTTGGTCTCTCAGGGTAGTAAGAAAAGGCCCGTCCTGGGAAAGGATGCTGCCTGGGATGAGCCTAACACGAGCGGCAAGCAGACTCCCAGGCTATACCTGCTCTGTCCACAAGGCAGAGGAACAGGTGTGCGTGAAGATCTTGGTGAAACTGAGCGTGTTTGGGACTGGAAACTAGGGAATTTGGCAGAAAAATCCAAGAATTTAAAGGTCAGAATCTCTTTTATGGATAGTTGAAGACAATCCTTTCCTGTCTCTATTTAACTCTGAACATATGATGCAGCTCCATCGATATTTACCAGGCCAGTAATACCTGGTCAGTCTTATGTTATTAGTTTATACACTTATGTATAGACTGTAGATGACCAGGTGCTTCTGCCTCACCATTTCACACCTATTACTCAAATGCACCCTAGTGACTAGTCCCTTAACCTCAAATGTAGCCATTACTTTTCAATATGTGAAAGAGCTAGACTCTGATCATTGCTGGGCTTGGTTTACATTTTAAATAGCTATTTCCTTCTAAAACATCATTATACATTATTAAAAGGTATAGCCCAGAGAGCTATGAAGTCTTATAATTTAGCCATGTAACACAGTTTATCTAATGGCAGGTATGGAAAGGTATATATTGATCTTACAACCTATATCTGTTTGGTAACAGTGGATTTCATACAGCGGTGGGACAGGGCCAGGTAATGGGACCATTCTTTGTTCCCCAAAGGTCTAGTCTAATGCTATAGAACTTGCCAGAAAGTTACCTTAATGGAATGGAGAAATAACTCAATAAAGGGTGTTTTAAAACTCAAGCGCCATAATGCATATAGATTTCATTATAAAAATATTATTCCTTAAAAAAATACATAAATGTAAAATATTCCATTTCTATAGCCATGCCTCACTCCCACCCATACATGCTACTCACTTAGACTGCACTAAATGGGCACACCCCTCATTCTGGCTCAAGAGTAGCTTTTGAGTCCTTCTCTCTTGCTTTTTCAACCTATGCCAACTGTGCTTAAAAATATGCTCTCAGACCCAGGAAGGGGTCCACACGGTCACCTCTTCACATTGGGAAGAACTGTGAGGAAATGACCACAAGAGTCCTGGGCTCTCTGTGGCCCACCCGGGGAATGTCAGAGTGTGATACTGCAGGCTCAGATGGGAACACAGAAACATGTTCGGTTGGTAGAAGGGCAGCAGCAAGGCCCCAGCTGTGACCACATTAAGCCCCCTGTGCCACACCTGCAAGGTTCTGCCTCAAGACTCCTGTGATGTATTTTACAGCTCTGAAGAGGGCTGGGCAGGGGTGGGGAAGAGAATGTTGTGTTAATACAGCTTTGAAATACAACCTGCGTTCTTCAGAGACGACAGAAGAGAAGAACATAAACAGTGACGCTAAGGCAAACTGTCAAATGGCACATCATAGTTGTTTTTTTTTTTTTTGTCATTCATCTTGTTAACATCACAAGGCAGATACATTCTGTAAACATATATGTATACCATACAGTACATTAACCATAGGAAAATGAAAAGAAAACCACCCTGTAATTCTTTTCTCTCTGTATTTCTGTTCTTTTACTCTACAAGGACTGCCTGAAGTCTAGGGAGAATTTTAGAGTTCACGAGATATACTTTTCTTTTGATAAAAATGCAGTGACTTGCAAAAAATAGCCCCAGGTGACAACGGAGAGACAGTATGTGGGGAAGATGATCATTCACACCTCAACCTGTAGAAACTTAGAAAATACTCACAAAATATAAAAAAGTCATTAATTTCAGGAAACATTTTTTTCCTGCTTAGTAAAAGAGAACATTGAAAAATGATTTTTTACAAAAGTTAAGGCTGCCCAGATCTTTGATGCAAAAAGTCTGCAGTCCCCAAAATTACATATTTTCACATCGAAAGCAAGTTTTTTATGCTACAGTTCTGACCTTCTTATGTTATCTGGAGTACAGAGAAGAAGCAGAGGCCTACTTAAGTTGTATAAAAATTAAGGGGGGGAGTTGGTCTAAGAATCCTCAGTGAAATTAATTGCTCTTTGACAATTACACAATGCAATCTTTATTCTATACCTTTCTACATGACTAATTTTGTATTTTGGTTTTTGTGAAAATGTGAATTTTATTTTGAAGTTTACTAAAGCTACGAAAATATAGACACATAATGCATTGTGCTCCTAATAGAAGATTTAATTTTCTTTTTCTCTAGAAAATGCAGTAGAGTTTTCTGATAAGACCAGAAGAGGGCCACACAATGAGGTGAACCAGTCATAGGAAATCAAAGATCCATCTCCCTCTTTAATTCTAGCTATTCTGTGATATATACCAGTAACTCTACCCTCCTGCTGGATTGTACTATTCAAAAGGACACAAAATACTTTCCAGTTCTGTCCTAATCAGTGCAGTTCAAAATACCTTGATTAGGAAATTGAGGAGCTTCTAAAAGATTGCGTATTTGTAAAATTTCTGAAATGTTTTAAATATGCTGAGAATTTATGGTTTCAATGGAGTCTCTGGGTAGTACAAATAGTTAATGCACTCAGCTGCTAACCAAAAGGTTAGAGGTTTGAGTCTACCCAGAGGCACCTTGGAAGAAAGACCTGGCAATCTACTTCCAAAAAAATCAGTCATTGAAAATCCTCTGGAGCACAGTTCTATTATGACACATATGGGGTTGCCATGAGTTGGAACTGACTCCGTGGCAACTAATTTTTTAACTGGTTATGTGGTTTTGGTAACAAATATGCATGTCGTAGAAACACAACCTGAAACTGCTTGCCTTGGAATGGTTTTGGTTGTAAACAAACATTGCAGGAAATGAGAATATCCTCACAAGAAAAGGGTCCCTTGGCAGGCTGAACTCTCCAGTGGATCAACTGATGACCAGACAAGACTGAGCTTCTAGATTTGGCGTAAGAACATAAAGGTCCTCAATGCATAGTTTGTCTATGCTCATCTGTGTTTTAAATTGATAGGGTTAATGCTTTTTAAGAAGGAACAACTGGTATAGTAGTTGGATCTTTGCCTCTTTCACCATATCCTCCCCCTCCTCATTTGCAACCCATGGTTGACTGGCATTAAATTAACGATGATGTTTAAGGATGTTGTGTGGTCCCTTGAAATGAAATTCTGCAGGAATAAGCTGTTTCTACACTTGGCCTCAACGTTTTGCTACAGAGATGATAATGTATCTCCATTATCCTTTTTATAAAAACCTGATCCTAATAAAAAAAAAAAAATTCTAATTGCATGTAGAAAAAAAACACATTAATCCCCAGGAAGTAAAATGCGATAGGTGGGAATTTGAAGTAAATATATATTTATTAACAATTCAGAAAGAAGTCAAGTCAAATTAATCCTAGAAGTTGTTTGAGTTTATTGAAAGCCTCTAAGTTTGAGATTGCTCAGGAAGCTTAAGGAAAGCAAGTTTTGGGTTTGGACAGAAGGGAATACCCTACCTAGCCCCTCTTCCTTCCTAGCCCAAATACTAGGTGACATCACTGGATATTGCAAATCACTTTAGAGGTAGCAATTTTTTGCTTATGTGTGGAAAATAATAATTATGGGTAAAAGAGACATATGGTGAAAAAAATTCCTTAGTTTGTTTCATAAGGAGCCCTAGTGGAGCAGTGGTTAAAGCGCTCAGCTGCTCTGCGGGAGAAAGATGTGGCACTCTGCTTCCGTAAGGATTCACAGCCTTGAAAACCCTACGGGGCAGTTCTACTCTGTCCTTACAGGGTCGCTATGAGTCAGAATCAACTTGATGGCAACGGGCTTGGTTTTGGGTTTGTTTCACTGTGCATCAAAAAAAAAAAAAAAAAAGTCAAGAACACACAAATCATCAAAATATTTCAGGATACGTGGGATTAGACTTTATCGTTTTAACCATTAAAGTCTCTCCTTTAATGATATATCTCTCCTTTCCCTTTTTCTCTCTTTCCCATTAAAAAGGGAGCTGATTATATGATTTTAAAAGAAAACCCAACTAACCATGAGCCCAAAAAGACCATGCTTCTGAGCTTCACTACTGACTCTTTAATTAGTACGGTTATGTAACTAAATGCCCTGCATTTTCAAAGGGCGTGATACAATACATAATAAAGTTTTTACAGGAGAATATTAACAGCAGCAGGGAAGGCAGAATGTTCACCAACACAACTCTTGCTTACATTTCCATGATGAAGGGTAGTTACTTGTTGCCCTAGGTGGGATTATAGGTCTCACCCCATAAAAGTATTAGCTAAACCTGAATCCCTATTACGGTAGGAAAAGATGCAAATTATGCAAATATATAGGCCATGTTCAAACACATCTTCATTTACCTGTAGCCATAAAGAACTTTTATAAACGTAGCACATCTTACTTTAAAACCCATTAAATGATAAACTTTAATAATAAAGGTATAAAGAGAACACTAATTTATATAAATTACTAATCACTATTTCCTATAATAAGAAGCCCTAATGGCACAGTGGTTAAGTGCTCGGCTGCTAACCAAAAAGTTGGCTGTTTGAACTCATCAGCCACTCCACCGAAGAAAGATGTGGCTTTCTGTTTCCGTAAAGATTGCAGCCTTGGAAACCCTGTGGGGAAGTTCTATCCTGTCCTATAGGATGGCTATGGGTCGGAATTGACTTGATAGCAATGGGTTATTCCTTACAATAATAACTGATGAATGAGAATGCAGATTATGATGATCTTTCAGATCTTACGTGCAGTGTTGTAGTGAGAGATGAAGATCTTTTTCTTCAGGAGTAACTCGTCCACTTATAGAAGGGTGAGTTCATTTCAGGGAACTCTCTAATCTGCAAGGTTCTGATTCTATTTTTCAAACAGCCCCAAGTGCTCTAAGTTCTGCCATTCAACTCACCAACTATGGTTTAAAAATTTATATTGAATAGTTTTAATCCCCAAGTGGGTAGAAAAGATAAGCTATGGGAAACTTTTAGATTGTTTCTTTCCTTAATAAATTATTAAAATAATAGATTGTCCAAAACGTTGAAACTATTTTCTCCTTCTGTATAAATAGATTTATTTAGCATGTCATTTTATTTAAAGTTTAAATAATCATTTACTGAGAAGCCTGAAGCTAAGCACAGGGAGATTTCTAGGCATCAAAACCAGGTTTCTAGCAGAGATAATAGAGAAGTTTTATTCAGTTGCAGTTGCTTTGGTGACCCTAAGATTTAAAGATAATTCCATCAACTATTCAAAAGCGGAGCCCTGGTGGCACAGTGGTTAAAGCAGACCGGCTGCTAACTGAAAGGTCAGCTTGCCTGCTAATCGAAAGGTTGGGGTGCTTTGAACCTACCAGCCACCTCGCAGGAGAAAGATGTGGCAGTTTGCTTCCGTAAAGATTTACAGCCACGGAAACCCTATGGGGCAATTCTATTCTGTCCTGTAGGGTCGCTATAAGTTGGAATTGACTTGATAGCAGTGGGTTTGGTTTTTTGTTTTGGTATTCAAAACCAACCCATGGATAGAGTCATCTTAGAGAGTGGAACTTAATTCTTTCTTTAACTTTTTTGGTTTACATATTAATGATAAAATGACTCACTTTGTGCTCATAAAAAATGTAATTTTTTGAGAAAAAATTAACAATGAAAAGCAAAAAAAAAAAAAAAAGTCATGCTTTTTCTTTTCTAATTGGAATAAATATAATTTCAAATCAAGAAATCAAAAATAATAATAGATTAGATTTAGCACTGAGCAAGTTAAATAGGGTGAATTTAGTTGGGTCTATAAAAATTCTCTCAAGGCTACCTTATTTTCTTTTCATCTACTTTCCACAGAAGTTAGACATAATGTAGTATAGCTTTTCAAAACTATGTTTTAAGGAACATAGATAATTTTATGAATAATTTGCAGCAACGCTACAAACATCTGGGCAAATAACTTAAAGTTAATATATCTCTATTATTAAAATGAGTCAAAACATTACATCTTTATTTATTATATTATTATTTTACTAAAATTGCTTCCCTTTGGTTTTACTATATATGTGGCTGTTTGTTTAGGGTTGAAGGAAGGTGCTAAGAATTTATTTAAAGAACTGTTCATTGTGTTCTAGATAAAAAACATTCTTTGATGTTCTGGAATCTCTAAAAGTTTGTGAAACAATGCTTTAAGATGCTCAGCTATGTGCCATTTAATCAGTATTTGTTGACTGAATTTAATTAATGTTAAGAAAACAGGTCCTTCTTAATCTTGTTAAATTTTTCACTTTTTAAAGTTGCTTTTTTTTTTTTTTTAATTTTTTTGTGGGTGAATAAAGCTACATATTGAAGTTACCTGAAACACTCTTTCTCATGAGGACAGAAAGAAAAGGGTACAAATGCAAGGCTCTGTAATCAACTGTACACATGATGTGAACAGTTAATACAGTTACAGCACCATCCACGATGAAATAGGAACACTGAGTAACCACTGTCGGTCAGAAAGACTGTTTTAGAAATATGGTCACTGCAGAGATACTCCTCAAAATGATCCCTTCATTGAAAATACATTAAGATGATCAGAAAATATTTGTGAAAAAGAAAAACGATATAAAAATTTATATATTTTGTTGTGAGAGCATAGAAAGAAGGCTCCTGGATTTGCCTGTCTAAGTTTGGAGACCACTACAGATGCTTAAAACAATGTTTGTTTCATGTCCTTAGAAAATTAAAAATGGTGCTTCTTATATAAAGGGTTCATCAGTTTAAGCCATAGAAAGAGAGACAGCTGCTGATGGGCAGGTCACAGAATCAGTCCCTAAATTTCACCAGTGACAAGCACTGGGTTCATTTTCTTTTACATCAACTTCATTTCAGTTTTAACAGAAGGAAAGCCATAGATGCACAATACTGTAATCTGGAAGTTTACGTAAGGCAGCAAAAAGCATCACCCTAGATTTGCCAGACTAAGTAAGGTCCACTTTTGGCTACACTAGCAACCAGCTAGAGCCAGCAGCATTTGCCACACAAGATATAAAAACATAGATGCACACCAAGGGAGGCAAGTGAGAAATCAGAGACATGGAGGTGTGTGACTAGGTTATAGGAACACGCTACAAAATGAAAACCCCCGGTGCCAACAGGTTAAGTTCCAGTCAAGTGAATTAAGGCTACTATAGAACTGGTTGGTATGAAGAGTTCATTCCAATCGAGCAGTAAGGAATTGATTCACTCTTGACGACACAAGGAAAGGTTTAGAGGAAAAGCAAGTTCTTGGAAAGAATGAAGCACACACATGCATGTTGTCTCTCAGGTGAGGAAACTGGAGAAAAATGAAAGGAAAAAACTAAGAGAAATCAAAGCAATCCAACTGCAAGGCAAGGCAGGTGTTTGCTTCCAGTTCACAGTATTGCAGTTAGTGGTACAGCGAGGTCTACATAAGTGGTGGAGAGCACAGAGGCTGCCCAGAAGAAAAGGGAAGAAAGGGTGGTCACATGACAACACAGCATTGACAGCGCTTTTTCTTTTGGGTACCTGGGGCAGGCTGTGTGGCCAGGCTCTCTTCTTTCCCTTCTGGGGATGAGGGCTCTGTGGTATCTGACACCAGCCTCCCGGACACAAGCTCAGCCGCATTCCCATCAATAGTGGACACGTCCGTCACTGTCTTCTCCCTCAATGACTTCTCATCATCTTCGTCAATGAGGATCAATTCAGCCTTGATGGTTTCATCATAGCCTAGCACCTTTTTGGTCTCCTCTTCATCCTCGATATTTTGGTAGCCCATAAAAATCATGGTGACTGGCTGATCTGAGTTTGCCTCTGGCCCTTCTGCACCGGGGGCTCGGGGCTGCTGCCCTGGGTTCCCAGAAGAACAATCTTTCCTAGATTTATGTACCATTTCTAACTTGGCTTCTTTGCAGAGCATGTGTTCCTTCGGGTGGCTGAGACTCCCATCTGTGATCACAGTCCTTTCTGACATGTGCCCTCCTCTTAAGCTTGATTGTCCGGCCTTCTGAATAAACTCTTCTACATCCTTTGTGCTTAATCTGTGCACTCCGTTTTCTACTACGGTGCCTCCTGAGTGCACCTCATAGACTACTTTGGTACCGTCATCATAGACTTTGACTCCTCTCTGATGGACCCCCTCTGGGTCAATGGTGGATGCAGAGAGAATCTTGGTCTCTCCTGTTTGTTTGTCTTTCTCCACATTAATTTCCATGGCGTACACAGCTTGAATGAAAACAAGAGAAAGGAAGTGCATGTTACAACAAAAAAAGCCAGTGAATGGTTAATTGCCAAACAGACAAAAAAAAAAGTTTTGTGCCCTTTCTATTCTAACCACCAAGCATCTTGAGTGTTAGAGTGAAGTACACTTGGCGGACAGAGGTGGTTATATAGGTATTTTAACACAGCAGCTTAATGCATGGGGAAGACAGATGTACAGAGTTACCATATCTCAGTGGCACTCACACTTCCAAGGAAGATTTGCTAAACTAAGGCCACAGGATGCTGTTTAGGTCCAGTGTAATGACTCACAGTGAGGCTGGCAACATGCAAGTTTACCTTGATTGAGGGTTTACCCTAGGTTTATAGATAATTTTAAAGCCCTGGATTAACAAGTGTCCTAATTCTAAAACCTTAAATCTGTGTTAACACTTTTCCCTAAAGGTCTCCTATTTTTTTCTATATTTCCCTTTACTATAAAGAGAATATGCAAAGGATTTTTCGGGTGGGACATGGTGATCCTCTACTGTACTATAAAATAGGATATTTACAAAAATTAAAAAGTATAAAAATATTCAGATTATATGCTCTGTGAGTACTTCAGTCACTTTGTTAGATTTCTTAAACAAGAACTAGAAGAAGAACAAGACAGAGTAGAATTATCCTACGATACTAGAATTTGAGGACGATGATCACAGATGGACTCCTTCCATGCACACAGTGCTAAGTCCCTGTGATTCTGTCCCCCTAATATCTTTCCCATCTATTTTCTGTTCCACTGCCACTACTCAATTTTAGACACTCATTTCCTCTTCCCTAGATGATTGGAAGAACTTCCTACCTGGTCTTCCTGACCCAATTCATCCTAAATCCTTCTGCCAGTCTGGTGTTCCCAAAGACCAGCTCTTTCCCTGCCCTACAGACAATACTTCATACTTTCAGATTTGTTATTTCATGGGCTGCCTGTGACACAAATGTTCCAGATGGGAGGAAACTGGATGTTAGACCTATAGAACCACAATCCCCAGGCACCCTTTACCTGAATGATCCAAGAACACTTCAAACATACCAGCTTCATAAATGAACCTATCATCATCTCCCAAAACTCTTCCACAGTCCTGGTGTTAATAATGCCAGCACCACTACCTAGTCTCTCAAGCCAGAAACCTCAGAATCAAACCTGACTTGTCTTTTCCTTCCTAATTTTCCATAGCCAATCAATGGTGAAGAATAACTGATTTCTATTTCAAATCTATCCCCCATACATTTCCTTACCTCTATCTCTACCACCACCACCTTAGACCAGGCCCTCTTTTCTCTCTTGCACAATAATCTTATTTCTGATTTTACCTGCCACTTCTCTCTTCTCACTCTAGTCCAGGGGTCTGCAAGCTGTCTGGAGGGCCAAAGTCAGCCCGAGGCCCATTTCTGCATGGCCAGAGGAGTTAAGAATGGTTTTCACATTTTTAAAGGTGTGTTAAAAAACAAACTACAGATATTTGTTAACAAATAAAACTATATTTATGACGGAAACCACATGTGGCCCACAAATTCGAAAACATTTATAATTTGGCCCTTTACAGAAAATGTTTGCCAATCTTTGCTAGTCCGTGCTCCACCCTGCCCACAGAGTTACCTTATTCATAAACTCTCTGTTAGTTCCTTGTGTCTGTATAGGAACCCCAAAACTTGGCATATAATTCCCTTCAGAATTTGTCTGCAACTTTCCTTTTTTGCCTTGTCTTCCAGCCTCATTCATTCCCTGTACACTCTGGCCATAACAAACTTCTCACTACTCCCCAGACACTCAACATTCTTCCATAACTGTTTGCCCCTGTGCCTACTCTCCTTTTGCCTAGACTTCTTTTCATCCCTTCCCCTTGGAAGACTCCTAGAGTCTTATGTCACGTCTCTGCTTATCATTGCCCAAGTTCCTACCTCTTTCTAAAAAATGAGTTCCCTAACCTGTGTTAAGAAGACCCAAACTTCTCAAACTATCCTTTCAATCTTAACTTTCTACCACTCCCTTTCCTTCTGGCACAATCAAATAGAACCATTCCACACTTAAGCATTTCTTGCTTTTGTTTAAGATTCCCATCTCCTGAGATGAACTTCTTTTGAGTTCCTATACATCCAAATAGGAGCCATGGTGGCACAGCGGTTAAAAGCTCGGCTGCTAACCAAAAGGTCGGCAACTGGAATCCACCAGCCGCTCCTTGGAATTCCTATGGGGCAGTTCTTCTCTGTCCTATAGCGTCATTATGAGTTGGAATCAACTCGACGGCAATGGGTTATATATCCAAATATGACCCACCCGCCAATGCCCAGGTCAACTGCCCCCTCTTCCGTAGCTTTCTTTGATGCTTCCATACCTAAGTCATCTCTCTCAAAATTCTCTGAACACTTTTTCTAAATCTCTCTGAAAGTACTTAACACTTTCCACTCTGTAGTGTAATTATTTGTGGGAAAGTTTTGTTAGCTTCATTAGGTTTTTAGGATCCTTAAGGGCTACTTTTTGCCTGACATCTTTTTATGATTTCCCTTCCCCTCGGCACCTACCTTAGAGCCTTTTGTGTAGAAGGTACCTGATAGATATATCCACGAAACAAATGCTACTAATTGAGAATCTAATTTGGTTGTCTTAATCTAATCACAAATAATTTGCATAATATGTCACCAAAATGAAAAAGTACACAGTTATTAATGTTTGAACTGGTTTAAAAAAAATCAGATACTGTCCCATCTACTTGCATAATAAGATACAATCTGTTCATGTTCACATTTAACTAAAAAGATTATGAAGCAAAATTCAATGCTTGATTTTCATGGTATTCATTTTAAAAGTTTCAATTGTTCAGCACAAAGATCTTGAGTTTCCTCAAGTCACACAGTCAGAAACCAGTCAATATTTGTCATAGAGGTACATGGGTTTCCACATAATGACCATGGTATCAAAAAGAACATTTATCTCATTTATTTTGTGATTTTCCACAAAATGTGCCATGAGAATTCTAATTCATCCAGAGAGGGGGAATCAGCATTTAAAATTCAGCATGGACTCTAAAGAGCTATTCTTTAAATATTATTCTTATATGAAAAAGCCTAGTTTTCAGTTAAAATATTATGTCCTGTCACTATTAACACACTCATAGGACATACTTATAAATAAGGAAGGTAATTGTGATAGTCAGTTGCAGGTACAATACTTAAATATCCACCAATCATTCAGTAATATGTAAACACAAAGACATGTTGACCTGCAATCAATACAGAATATGGACAAAATATTTCTATTTTTATATCCATCTGTGATAGAATAAAAATTATTAACATGGGAACGTTTAGAGATTTCCCTGTCTCTCCGTCCACCAGTGAGCATCCTATTATTACTGGTCAAATTTTCCCTTCTCCAGCATTTAACTCCCAACCTGAGTTTGTCTTTGCCTGTTCCTAGAATCAGGGACTGGACAGAGAGGAGGAATGAGGAGAAGTTCTTTGCTAGAAAGGTTAAGTAGATCCACGTAATAATGCGTTGAGAACAAAAGAGTTTAGTGAGAGAGAGATTAAAAGCTATGTGTGATATGGATAGAGAGGGAGCATTTGTGGTGGTGAATGATGCTCCGGAGACAGTGATGTGGGGAGAAAAGAAAGCAGAATATGAGAAGTGCTGCCACATGAAGCTATGAATTAGATCCCTTTTAATATCATTTGGGTAAAGTAGATAAAGAACAGAATTCCTTTTTAATTGTTTTTTGGTCTGTGATTTTACACTGTATTTCTTTATGTTAGATACTTTGGAAAGTTTGGACCTTCTTAACACAGGTTAGGAAACTTGCAGTTATTCAGAAAGAAGGGGGCACTCAAGGCAATGATAAGCAGAAGTGTGACATAGACTCTAGGAGTCTGCCAGTGGGAAAGGCATGAATGGCAATCTAGGCAGAGGAAGAGCAGGCATAGGGACAAGCAGCTATGAAAAGATATTGAGTGTCCTGGGAATAGTGAGAAGTTTGTTATGGCTTGAGTGTACAGCTAATGAGTGGGACAGGAAGACAAGGCTAGAAAGGAAGGCTGCAGACAAATTCTGAAGGGAATAGTATGCCAAGCTAAGGCTTGGATCTGGGACTGAACCACACATGACATGGTTTTTTTAGGGGTTACATATTTATATTTATACTATATGTGGTACACTGTTTTTTCAATATTTATTGAATATGAGGGTAGAAAATTTTAATTATTTCAACACATTTTTATCATAAAATAATCTTAGATATGTTGTGCAATAAATGCAATTTCATGGGTATTTTTTTCCCAGATAAAATATGAGGCTTCAAAGGAACCACAAATTTTAGCAGGCCTTTTAAAAGCGCAGTCCCAAATTCTCTGGCTACACTCACTCTTTTCTCTTGTGAGGGACACTTGGGTGAACACATTGAGAAGCTCTGGCTTAGCCCAAAGGCAAGATTTAGCCTTCATGGATACACGTAAAACCAAAAAACCAAACATGTTGCTGTCGAGTCAATTCTGACTCACAGTGATCCTATAGGACAGAGTAGAACAGCCCCATAGGGCTTCCAAGGAGTGGTTAGTGGATTTGAACTGCCGACCTTTTGGTTAGCAGCTGTAGTTCTTAACCACTGTGCCACCAGCACTCCTATGGGAATGTTATTTAGGCATTTGGAGAACTATATAATAGGTGTGAATGATTATCTTAAATGTGTTGTTTGTGGATAAGCATTTATATTTTGCTTCAAGTCTCAGACAGTAATATTTCAAACTGTAAATTAGAGTGGATATGAACCAGTGGGAAAATAAGACTCACATTTTAAATTCAACATTTTGTTTTTAACGCACACGATTTTAAAAACTCTTTTGCTTTCTACTGCTGCCAAGTAGTTTATACTCCAGACCTCTCACTTCTGTCATCTCTAACCACAAAGAATACTCTCTAATCCATCTTTGTCTTCCTTCAAGCTTCTCCATGCCACAGACACACTAGTCTGTGTGGTGATGAGGGTCATGAGGGCTTAGTGCTTGTGTTCATCTAACGAAAATAAAAAATGAGGAGGAGGAGCTGCTGAGGGGAGGAGGCTTTCTGGAGAGACCCTGAAGGAGATTTTGAAAGAGCCCCGTGGACATAAAGAAAAGTATGTGAAGAAAAGTTCCTCTGAAATCTCCTGGGAGGAAATAGAGATAGAAAACAGTTCAATGGAAGTTCTGGAAGTTTCCATGGGAGCATAACTAGAGTCTGGAAATTTTGTTTTTTTTTCATACAATGATATATTTAACTATAATTTCCACACATTATATCCTGATGACAATAAGACTGGTGTATATAAAGTATTTTTGCTATTCATTCCAACAACCTAGTGAGATAGCTGAATAATATGTTCATTTCATCAATGCGCAGTAAGAACTAAAGTGGCTAAATACCTTCTTTAAAGGGATACAAATGAATGACTGAATTGGTGCTTTGATTCTGGGCCTCTGGGTTTGGTTTACTTGGTTCTTGCCGTCTCATCAATAGAACCACTACCTTAAAGGAGCATAGACAACTCTAACAGGAGTTGATAATCCTAGTTTCTATGTTCTGAAACCACGCATGTGTGGGGTAGAGTGTGAGGTCCCTGGGGAAGATGTCTACCTAAAAAATGATGGAAAAGGCTGAGGTGAGAAGCTACTGTGGCCTGGAGTTCTGCAGGGCCCAGAGAGATGTGTCTGAGGAGCAAAGAGTGCTTGGTTCTGGTTCAATCTTATTCCGCTTTCTCTATACGCTCTCTTGGTCTGGTCCCTGTTACCTTCGGCTTTGGCTAAGGTGAGAGCAAATACTATAAGCAGCCCAGAGAAGGGGAAGCAAGAGCACCTGACAGAAATAAACAGGCGGAGAGGGAAACCAATTGATAAGACTCCATTTTGGAAATGAGGCCCATTGTTTTTCGAAGAACATACTAGACACTGCACTCCATGAAAATGAAAAATAATTGTTAAATGCCTTGACTCAAGGTCCTCCCGGCTCATTTTCTTTGATTTGTTGTGATTAGTGGAAGGGAAGGGCAGAAATGAGTGCGTACATGTAAAGTAAATTTATGACGAGCCTCACCATCATTAGTCAGTAAGATGGGAGGTGCTGGGAGAGGAAGAAAGAACAATGGATCTGAATTCCCACCCAGATCACACTTCATCTTTGGGCCTCATTTTTCCCCATTTGTACACTAAGGGGTAGGCCCTGATAATCTCTAGAGCCAACCCAACTTTGACATTCTACGGTGCTGTGAATAGCCTGTGTGGCTCCTGAGTCAGTGATATGTAAATTATGGTAGGTGGGCAGAAGCCAGTCAGATTCTGACTGCCACCAGCAGGGAGAGTGTTTGGCTAAGGTCACCCCAACATAATGAATATCCAGGAGTTGGCATCACAGTTGGCACACGGTAGAAAAGCAATGCATATGTTTGGCTTATTGAATGAACATACATATAGGCAGTCTTGTCCCTTGAAACATATGATAGCCATATACATGTATGTTCACAGCTTGTCTTGAGGTTGGAAATATATAATTGGCTATGGTGATGTCAATTATAATGAAAATGAGGGAATTTATTCAGAATGGATTCCGCTCTATTCACAGAGAGCAATCTCTAACCTCAAAAACTAGTAAACAAAACTTTCTCTGCATTGTTTTCCCACATCTTACTATTATATTAGTATTAATAAAAAATAAGGTAGCAAGGGCGTAATGTTGATGGATAGCAAAGAGAAAAGCCAATTGCTCATATCTGATTTTGTGTTCATCTTTTTGGTCAAGAAGAATAATCTTCAGTCTGGAAAGCACCAGAAGGAAGATGGCTAAAAAGGAATTGAAGCCCAGATGGGTAAAGACGGTTGGCAAATAATTGAGCACCCAGGGTTATAAATGCTCTTGGTGATTTGGGCCCAGGGCTCCAGTTCCCTTGTCAATGAGTTTGTATCAGCAATCTTGAACAATAGAAAAGGTGCTGGCGGCTGACACAGTTCTAATTTTCAAAAACAAGAAGGAAAGGATTCTATAAACTACATAGCAACGAGCCTGACATTGCTGATAGCTAAATTCTAGAGTTAGTTTTCAAGGAGCAGAGATCACCAAGAGCCAGCATGGGTTCATCAGGCAGAAGCTATGCAGATTAATCTCTCTTTTTTGTCAAAGTCCCTAGACGGATGAATTAGGTGAATGCCAAAGATACAGTATATGTGGATCATTACACAGCCCCTTACATTCCTAGGGACCAGATAGAAACATGTGCCTTGGGTATTAGGATAATTGCTGGGACTTGCTGGTGGTTGGACGATCATGCCCCATAGGGCTGATTTAGGGTTGCCAAGGACCAGGAGATTGCTAACGCTGTACCACAGGGCTCTGACTTTGGTTCCAACTGTGCAACATTTTTATCAGGAAAATGATGAAAAGGAAGAAAGCTTGCTTTGCAGATTTCAGGTGACACTAAACTGAGAAGGAAGGTGAGACTTTGAGGTACCACACAATCACGAGCTATAAGGACCCCAACAATAGAGGGCAGAGTTGTCTACTTTCAAAATTGTTAAAACATATCTAAATGAAATCTGATACAGAAGTACAACATGTGAATACAAGGATGCAGGAGCTGCTATGTTTGAGATGGGAGAGAACACCAAGTCCCCAGCAACCAAGTCCCATTACAACGTCTCCCTCCCCATTCTCCTGTGGTTCCTATGTGGCTTCATGGAACTCCCGACACTCATGAGAGACAATCTAACTGGAAGAAATTTAACAGAGACACATCCAATCTACAAAGGGCAGGAAGGAGCATAGTTCATGCTTATTTTTGTCTTTTGAAATTAAGAAATAAAGAATTTTATAGTCGCTTTTATGTGTGAGCAAGAGAAGGCAGACATTTGGGGGAAACAGACCACAGTCCATTGAGGACTGCACATTTCAAAAAAATGATTTTGAAGCAATAATTATACTGGATAAAGGAAATGAAGCTAAGCAGTGGCACATGGAAAAATGACTTTGAGGCTTTAGAAACTAAAGCTACAAGTCCACGGTGCCAATAAAGTTAGTCCCATTCCACTGTTTAGGGTGATAGCCCATGCCAGCGTGCCTTGGACAGCTCTAGGCAACGCACTTCAGAAAGACTAGAGACAAAGTGGGGAATGTTCAGAGGAGACCGGCAGGGTTGGTGGGAGGTGTGTCAAAGTGGCTCTAGGCGGTAGAATAAGGACCATTGGGTAGAAGATAAAGGCAGTCAAACGATAACTTCTTCAGAGGAAGAACTTTGCAATAGTCAGAACCAACTAGAGAAGCAATGGGTCACCTGAGAGAGATTAAGCTCCCATTACAAAGGTGTGGGAGCTTCTTCGCAGGGCTGCGATAGCAGGGATTCAGTGTTTGGATAAGGGATTGGAACTGATGCCCCCTAACTCTGAAAGGTAAATTCCCATTTATATGGAATCCTAAACTCCCACACCCCAAACAACCAGAATATTTGTCATAATACTGAGTAATGACAAGTGACATTTATAAAAATGGCCCTGAAGCTATGCAAATTCCAAAAGGGTCTTCATTAAGCAAGGTAGATTATTTCTAAGAGAATTCCAGTGGTGAGTGTCATTAGTTGGTATGCTACACATATACTGGGTAGTCACTGTTAACCTTTAACTGACAGTGAATCCAAACACCTCGTTGCAAAAACAGTCTTCACAAAGGGAGTTAACCACGTCAAATGCAATTCCTTCCAGGATTTTGCTTATATGTGTCTCACAGTAGATGCATTTAGAGCAATTAATTTTTATCTAATCAACAAAAGTATAAATAAACTTATTTTTAAAAAGACTGATTACATAATACTTTTTAAATGCATTTGATATTTGGAACGTTATACTTTTGTAGTATCTTCAAATCTGAAGGATGCTAGGTTGTGACGGTATTTGTACTCCTACATAGCAATAACATACTACTCTTGAACTTTACGCTCCTTGATTATTAAGGCTGCTGAAATCCTTTTTATATCTCTTAAAATTAGTGCTAAGATACTGTCTCTACCCCCTCCATTAGTTGATCCATTAGTTGATGTTGGATCATATCACATGTCCCATGAGATAGGAATTTGTGGAGAGGGGCTGGGAAGCTGTTTACCCACAACTATCAGGAACTATCAACACCCAAATCTTTAATAGCAAGCAGGAAGCTGCATGACTTTTGGACAGTTATTACCCAAGCCGATCTCTTAAGTGCAACTCAGAGCACTTAGAAAGTATGTAGTTTAAGTTACTTCCAGAGATTCCTCTGTAGCACGACCGCAGGCTGCAGGTTCTGGGTTATCTGTATCATAACTGCCCACTGTAACTGTAATCTTGGACCTGCACCGGGTTTGACCAGACATCACTCAAGGTCCATCCCACCCAGCTGTAGAACTCTGCGAGTCTATATGTAAAAGTAATATGCCAAGATGTTTACAGAGATGACATCTAAATTTAGCCAGTACGCATGACAACTGCACCAATACTTACTTGCTTCTTAATTTTACATTAAAGGAGGGACCATTCACTTCATAAACGATTCAAGTTGGCCTTATATATACAAGGTTTCCTTTAGTTTAAAAGGCCACGATTTTTTTGTTTGTTTGTTTTAAAAAGGTGTCATTATGTGATTTACTTAAAACATAAACTTACCTAGGGCATGTAAAGCATAATTTGATGTTCATAGATGAATTCATCTACATTATTACTAACTGTGCAACCTTTGGCCATTCATTTAGTTAACCCCCAGCCCTTAGTGCATTTCTCCACAGAGTGAGAGACTGGCGCAGGGATTTATTGTTCCCTTCCCGCCAGTTCTGACTTCTCGGCAGCATTCACATTGAAAAGAGCAAAGCTAGCTCTCTGTATACTCTATACTCATAAATGTATCATTTTCTAAAATCCATAATTGTGAGGAACATTAACAAGAAACATATGTTCATTAAATTGCTTCTCCCCCCAAATATACTTGAGTTAGCTAAGAAATAACTCCAGAAATGTGAAGTCTGGGGAATATATATGCATAACATACAAACAGCTCTATTCCCAAAGGGTCCCAGCAACATACTCATAAGCCTTGAAAATACTTTCTACCCATCTTTTGATTCTGTGTAATTCCAACGTGAAAAATCAAAGTTTCCAGAGGCAGAGTACAGATTAACTTTGAGAATAAAGACAGAGATCAAGACCATAAACATGAGAGACAGACTGCCTTGACAATGGGGGTAAATGCTCTATGACTTCCTCATTACCCCTCCCATTTGGTCCCAATTATTCATCAGGGGACAGTGCCTGCTCTCTGCGGCCACTATAAATGTTCTAAGGTTGGCCTGAAGGACAGGGTACTCCTATGTAAGGATACCTGAGCATCCATCTCATTAATAAAGTTCAGAGAAATGCAAGCCCCATGGCCAGTCCTGGCTTTAAAACCAAATAGCTCCCCAGGACTTACCAGCCACTCTGCTGGTCCTGTCCTGCCCAGGTGATGATGGTTCTGCTGTTCGTGAATAGAGGATTGGCAGGTCGGGGAGCTGAGAGGAAATGTAATTTACGGCATCTGGTAGCAGAGAACAGGGAATACAATTAGGCACTGTGTTGGGAGGCCCAAATGGGTTCAATGCTGAGACAGCAACTTGCTTGCCCTACATAATAGACTGCAGAGCGGCCACTGAACAAGAGGATCAGGGTAAACAAAGACCAGCATTTTCCCGGTGACTGGTATTCAGTAGAGTAGCTGAGGTTGGAGGGATCCCAGCCAGAGGGCTCAAGCCCTAAGAACACTCCATGTATTAAAAGAGTCACCAGAAAGTTCTGGATTCTAGGTGTACAATGAGTTCAGGGGGAAAAAGAACGAATAAAAATTGAGCCAGTGAGAGCCATTATCAACTTGGTGGGATTGACCACATATGGGACATCAAACTTGAAATGTGCATAAAATAGTACTAAAAAATAGATTTGGGACCTGTGTCCTGAGCTGGAAATATAGCTTTATGTGCCTGATTTATTCAAAGGACCAATTCTGCATGCATCTAAAGAAAGAAAGAAAAAAAAAAAAAAACTCCAGAGTTTACTCTATGATGTCAATACTTCAGGCTGGTGTTTCAGCCAGTAAAATCCTGAGATTTCAAATACCACCACCTAGTGAACTCATCATTAACTCAGTTGCAGGAAATGTTGCTGTGCAACAGAAGGAGACAATCAGCTTTGCTTGGGAAAATGCCCTGACCAACTCAAGTAGGGAGGTGAGACCCTGGAAGGCATGACTGTCAACAGGTATGCCAAGGTATCAGAGGAAACCATCAGGGGTGAGACAAGAAGAAGAATCTGCGTCTCCCCCAGAGAGAACTGGGAAAAGGAAGGCAGGAGGAGAGCAGAAAGCTGGGCCCTTTGTGATACGATTCCTTCCTGTGTCACAAGAATCCCGGAATGTCAATCACACATCAATGATTTCATTGACTTTCTTACTGGATATCTCCACTAAGTATCTCACAATCACCTCAAATTCAACAGGTCCCAAACAGAACTCTTATTTTTGTCCATCTGCTGCTTCTCCTGTACTCTGTATGTTGGCTCATGACACCACAATTCACCCAGAATCCTCAGTGGCACCCTAACTCCTCTCCTTTTCAGTACTCAGTTGGTCCTGTGGCCTCTACCTCCTTCATGTCTCTTATTCCTGCCCCTCCTCTGTATTCCCACTGATACTGCCTTCATTATGGCAGGTATCTTTTTTCTTTTCTTAATCTCATGCTGAAGAGAGGACTGTGAACAGACTCCACAATAGGATTTAGTTTAGTTCTGTATTTACTAGACTACTTCCTGACTCGTGTGTCAGTCTGAACAATCTAGAATGTACTGATATTAGAACATTATGTTCTTAGGGCAAAGACCACTCTCTAGCAAGTGGGGTTTCTCTAAAAGAATGGAGTTTTCCATATCAACCATTTGGGGAGAAAGAATAGGAAATAAGGATTAGGCAAACAGGCCTTCGGTTAAACGGAGGCTCAAGTCTCCTCTCCCTGGGGCCTCATGTGTGTTGAGCCTGGATCCTGGGCAAAGATGATATAGCTGAAGAAGGCCCTCTTATCCCCAGGAAGGAAGTGGGCCCTTTTGAGATGATGTTAGGTTGGGAGATGGCTAGGAAGCAGCTTTCAGGGACCACCTGAAAATGTGCCTGGATTTGAGCCAGGGGCTCTGCATGTAGCCATAAATCTGAAGTCATGCATTATTCTCTGTATTGAACTTCTCTTCCATTATTCCCAAACTTAGGTTTCAGATTTTTCTCTACTCTCACCGTGGGGAGCTCTGGGAAGGGTCTTTGCCTAAAACCAGCATGAGCAGGACCAGGGAGAGCAGCAGCTTAGGGGACGCCAGTCCTGAGATTGGCAACTGTGGCTCAGGGGAAGAATGGAGCAGCAAACTGGGGCGGCTAAATGGACACCTTAGGGGACAAGAGACACAGAGCAGACTTACAGAACTTTGGAGTTTCACTGAGGATTTCCAGAAATCTGTGGGGATGATATCTCAGTAGATCTGACTTTCTAAAGGAGATGGACACTCAAGCCACCAAGACCAACTGAGAGCTCACAGACTGTTCACGTGTGTGTCTAGTATTAAAAAAAAAAAAACAAAAACCATTGCTGTCAAGTCAATTCTGACTCATAGTGACCCTATAAGGTCACTTACAGACAGAGTAGAACTGCCCCATAGGGTTTCCAAGGAGCAGCTGGGGGATTCGAACTGCCGGCCTTTTGGTTAGCAGCCATAGTTCTTAACCACTGTGCCACCAGGGCTCTGTGTCTAGTATAGTATATGCTAAATATAGACTTTCTAGGGCATCTTGGCATACTGAAATTTTTAACAGCTAGAAACAAAAGCCACTCGAAGACAGGGATTCTGCGTCTGAAAGGGCAAGTAAATGATTCCTACTGTTTGTGTCTCAGCCTCCTCTAGGAGACAGCTCCCTGACACATGAGAGGGGGTGATGAAGACTCCTTTGCCCAGTGAGAACTGGCTACAAGTTTAAGTTCTACACAAGGCTTCGAACTGGCTTCCGGTTCTAGCCCCTGCTGAGAATTCACATTTCTAACCCAGATATAACTGAATCAGAATCTACACTTTAACAAGGTCCCCAGGTGATTCTTATGTATAATAAATTTTGAGAACCACTGCTCTACCAGTGGTTCTCAGAATTGGTCCCTAACCAGCAGCATTAGCATTGCCTGGGAACTTGTTAGAAGTGCAAATTCTCAGCAGGGGTTTGCGTGAGAACCAACCTGGTTCAAAACCCCGGCTCTACAGTTCTTAGAGGGCTGAAACTATACGGCTTATGTTAAGATATAACATAGTGGCAAGTGGGGCATAAGGAGGAAGACAGAGCACTCCCCAATATACTATCAAATAATAAACTCTAAGGTTATGCAGCCAGAGGTATCTGATAGATCAGCACAAGGAATAACAAACAGGGCCTCCAAAGCTTTAGAGGGAAAAATCTTCTCAGGTGGCCTCAACTGGTAAACTGTCTTCCTCTCATAAAAGCCAGGATAGTCTCCAATTATTCTATCCACTGTCAGAGAAGGTAGAGAGCAGTCAATTACAGAGCAGAAATCTAAGAGGAGAGATTTTTCTTAATTTTCAGCACTGCTGAAATATTTACAGTATCTATGAAGAACATAAGCAGCCAAAGCTATAGAAACAAAATAGATGGCAAGTCTCCTTAAAGCATGACTTACAGGCAAATGAAGACACACTAAAATTTCCCAACAATTAATATAAAGGCTTTGATGTGGAGAAGATACCATGCCACCACAGGCCAGTATGGGATGGGAACCAAGAAGATAAGAATCATAATGCAAGGATGAGATAGGTTCAGGACAAGCATTTGCCTTGGCTGGTTCTGCCAAAGGTTTCAGACTAGCTCCTTGGTAAGTAAAGAATGGAGTCAACACCAGATAGGCAATATATGCAACTTATAGTTACACAAGACACTGTGCCCATCCAAGGCAGGATCAGGATGTGTCTAACCAGGGAACTCTACTCAAGATTGGAATAAATGGCTCTTGATTGCTGGGGATACCATGTAACAAAAAGCCATTGGTGATCCAGCAGTATGGTACCTGTATTTCCTCTAATATGCATAGGATGGTGTGGTGCCAAAAGTGGGGGTAATTACACACACTTACACACACACACTTGCAGCCTCATAAGCTGGGGATGCTTTTGATGATTATTTGTAATATCTTGTACAGTTATAATAGTTGGACCTGGATTCTGTAATCAGCGTGTCTCAGGAGTTGGATACTTTTCGTAAGCCATTATTGCTCAATAATAATTTTTTGTTAGTTCTAAGTAACAACAATTGGTTGATTGTAAGAGGGCCCTGGCAACTTGGAACCTTTGAAATCAAGAATGAGAAAATGAGATATCCCCAAGTCCCTCAACTGGGATGTTTTTCAGTTTGTTCCCTTTGACCACAGTGTAAGCTAAACATTGATCACATTCGTAGAAGGAGATGTCCTGTCCCCTCCTTCAAACTTCTTTCCTTGTCAGCAGATGCGATGTGATGGACAGAACACTCTAGGCTTATCTGTGAGCAGTGATGGCAAGGATTGGAATCCAGGATGACAGGTGAGAACATGGAAAATTTTCCCTGGACCATTTCTTGAGATTCCTAAGACTTCTACATCCTCTTAAACCTGAGCTCACCTGGCCTGGCAAAAGGTAACAGAGGACAGAGTCACAAGGGCAACTTTCTCTGCAGGCTCCCTTTTCAGTCACAATACAGCTCTCTGAATTGCTTAAGGTGAAGAATGAAAATAGTAGGAAGGAGGAAATGAAGAGGAAAAGTTCAGGGTGGAAATGAAAGAGACAGTGGCGAGAGTTTATAACGTGGCTTCCTTTTTGCTTGTTAACAAGTCATAGACTATATAGGTCTCTGCACCCCATGTCACCTTCTCAGGGACATGGCACACAGGTTATCTTCGCTTCCCTAATCATCAGAGAGAAGTCCTGGAAATGTCCTGATCTGAGAAGGGAAGAGGAAAAAAGCGCAAGCATAAAAGGGCACTGTGCACCCTTCAGGTTTGTGGGTGGCTATGTGTCAATGTCTCCCTCACCCCGACCCCAGCCTGATACTTATTGCATCATTGTTGATGTGTAGAGTGCCTCAGGTCTTCCCTAGCACCAGGGAAGTCTGCTATCCTCTCCATGCTGCCACCCCCAGTTCCCCAAAACAGGCAAGGCCACCTCCTCAGTCCATATCCCACCCTCAAAGCACAGAACAAGTGCCCTGATTTGGCCACACTCTGACTTGTCCCTGCCTACACATGCTGGGAGCATGAGGTTTGATTTAGTGCATTCCTGAAGATCATCCAGGGAGCCAAAATCCAGACCCCTTGCCTTTGATTTGCTGGGGAAAAAATCACAGTAGCTCAACAGAATGATCCTTACTGCAAATGTCTTTGGCTAATCCAGAAAAATGAATTATACATTTCTTTATTTTTAAGCCCTTCCCTTGAGTTTTCCAAATGACACTGGGAAAACACTGATGTCAATTCTTATTCTGACTCCTAATCATCTTTCTGGGTTAGAAGTTAACCTTATAAGAAGAAGGTAAGCAGATGGTACGTGATCCTTCTAACAGGTCTAAAGCAGGTCTAGCTGAGGGCCAAAATGAAAGGGGGAATCAAGTGGTTTTTATGGGTTTGTAGCTGAGGTCAAGCTGAAGGATGAGAACTACAAAAGCCTACAGTTCATCCCACAGCCCCAGAGAAGGGGAGGAGAGGACAAGGGAAAGGAAGGGATGAGAAAGGAAGAGAAACCCCATGCCTTCTCTGATGGGGGTCAGGAAGCCAGGGCCCTGCTCCCACGCTTCAGGGCCAACCATCCCACCCAAGAAGGGAAGTCCTGCTCAGCCCTGTTTCCCTGGAAGGCTGGGGAAACTGTGGTTTTCTAATTCAGAGAAAAACCAGAGGCCTTAGAAAGGTTCCCTGAACACCAGGTGACAACCATCTTATGTGTGTTCAGACCCTGGAATCTAACCAGCAGGACAAATGAGCTCATTCCTGCAAGGAACTTGGTTTTGATAACAGCACTCTGCTTTGCTGAGCACCTTTTAAGAAAGGCCCAAGGAGTGAGGCTTTGGGACCTGAGAGGGAGGAGGGAGAGTAGCCAGGCCAATTGTATAGACTCAGGATAGCAATTCAAGACACAGTCCCCAAAGAAGAGAGGCAGTAAAGACTTGGAATGGGAACCTCCTCAGTGCCCTGCCACCAGGGCTGCCCTTCCTTCTGATGCCCTTACAGACTGACACATCATGTCTTCAGTGAGCCTGTGTTAATGAAACCCACAGGCGGCACCAGCGTTCCTTCCCAACTAAGCTGATCGGGATAAAAACATTCATCTACAGACAGGGCAGAGAGCACTTACCTCCATCTGTACTGGAGAAGCTCTGTGGAAACAAAAGCAGGGCTGAGAGTTACTACATATGTGGACACATACCCCTCTTTAATTTACCCCCATCTTTCCCCAAGGCCCAGGCCTAGAATTTGACTGTGATGGGCAAATGCAGTACTCTCTTCTGGGACATTTGATTTCGTTCCCAAAATTTAAGGGAAGGGTTTACCATCCCCACCTTACATGGAAGTTCTCCCAATAGAGATTTATTTAGCTTAATCGGCCATACCCTTGGTTGTGTTGGAGAAGTAACATCAGAAAAAAATACTTAAAATTAATTTGTTTGATTATATTGCCTTCCTATCATTGATAGATAACTATGGAAATGGGAGTTACAAGATGGATGGAAGGTCCTGCAATATTCAAAGCCTATTGGCTTTATGGATTGTCTGCTCTTTCCTAGATGGCACAACCTGTTTTTATATACAGTAAAATTTCATGTATTTATACTATTTGTATCTGGAATTCATGTCCATTTGATAGATTTTGTCTCTGGCCTGTTTATAAAGAAAAGACTAAAAAAAAAAAAAAGTATAATTAAAGTCAGAGGATCATGTTTAATCCATTGAATAAGAATTCATTTTAGAATTCTTGAGTTCAGTGGAGGAAGACTTTTCAGGCATTAGACATATAAGGGGTTGGGACAGTAGGTAACCAGTACCAGTTGCTGTTGAGTTGACTCTGATTCAAGGTGACCCCATGTGTGTCAGAGTAGAACTGTGCTCCATGGGGTTTTCAGTGTCTGATTTTACAGAAGTATATCACCAGTCTTTTCTTCCAAGGTGTCTCTGGGTGAACTTGAACCACCAACCTTTCAGTTAGCAGCTGAGCATGTTAACCATTTGTACCACCCAGGGACTCTAAGGGCAGTAGGCAGATGGGGTTAATTTAACAAATCTTCTCTATGCTTCCCGACAGCCAGGTAGTCCCACACCTGAAGACAGGCCATTCTTGGTTTCAGGAATGGCACCTGGTCTTCACACATCTGTCCTTCATTCAACAGAGTTGGTGGCTCAGACTTATCAATATCAACTTGCCTTTTCACCCATTGGTCCCATTTTGCTAGGATTTACTCCCCCCTGGATATAATTTAGAGAAATCACATTTGTTTTCTTCACCTTCTGAAAGTCCTTGAAGGATTTTTCTGTCTCCTTTAGTTTCTCTAGGATGATTTGCTCTTTGGCAGATATCTGGGACTCTTCACTTTCTAGCGCTTGTATTTCCTGTTCCAGCCTGGAAGACACACAAACAGAGGACAGGTTACTTGATTGTCCTGCCATCCACAGGGAAGAGAGCAGCTCCTTCCTTCTGGGGTGACTTGGGCCTTCCTGGCAGTCTCCGTTTTACATTATGCTGAGGTAACAGGCCAAGGTTTTACATTACAAAGCATCCTGTATTTTCAGCTCTGCCACTGAGCTGACATTGGCTGAAGGAAAACAACCCAGAGCTACTTCTGCTAGTTAGTTCACAGGCAGGGCTTTGCAATCTGCTTTGGTATCTCCCCTCCAAACCTATTAACATGCACACTTCTTTGGGGAAAGATAACTTTTACATAGCATAGGACATAATATCTGAAGGAAAATAGCTCCATATTCTCCTAGCTAACTCAGAATAACTGCTTTTCTATCAGGCTGACCAAAGGGTGAAGGGCCAATCTTGCGCAAAAGAAATTTTGGTGTCCTCGGAGCCTGCTGCCATCTTCCTCAGTGGCTTGGCCTCCACTGCCCAAAAAAAGAGGCGATGGAGGAAACTAATCCAACTGCCCCTACTCCTAGTCTTCTGGAACTTTACCCAGTTTTCAGAGCCATCCTATATATTCTCTGAAAGGGAAATTTCAGTGTTTCCAGAAGACTCTGGGAATATTCCAGAACAGCAGCTACAGCTATGATTTGGGGGAAGTCTCAGCAACAGTAGTCTTTCAGTGAAATGATAATAATAATCATTAACTTTTATTGAGCACTAATTCTATGGCAGAAACTGAGCTAAGAATTTGCATTTATTTATCTCACTTAACATTCGCAATGATCCTCTGAGGTAGAGAGTCCCCATCTTCCAGATGAGATCATTAAGACTTAACAAAATTAATTAACTAGTTCAATGTTGGCACGCATTGAAGCCAGGATTTAAGCCAGGAAGTCTAGCTCTAGACCCTGCTCCTAACCGTTGTGCTAAACTCTAAGTGAGTTCTACGGTATTTCACATATTCTCCACCTTGTGAACATTGCATATGTTGGCATATTAGAGTAGCACAGCTACCTAGAGATGCCTGCATGGATTAAGGAGGAGCGTGCCACTGCCCAAAGGATTCTAGACTGCTGTGCCTTTTGAATTATTTGGACTGAATGTATTTGTTCATTCATTCATTCATTTTTTTTCCTTTCGGAGTCCCCTCTTCCCCCTATCATGCTAGAAGCTGTGCCTGCCTGTTCTAGTTCTCTCCCTCCCCTCCCCTCCTTTCCCTACTTCTAAGCTACTGTTGGGAACTGGATAACCAAGTCTGCTAGAATTAGACCTGAAATAAAGAATTCAGAGGGAGATCTTCTGACGGGTAAGGACCGCCAAGATACAGGCATGAATTTGGGATATAGGGTTGTTATGAGTCAGAACTGACTCATCGGCAATGAGTTTGGTTTCGGTTTATGGCCCTTCAGAGGCCTTTTCTATTTCCTTCAGAAAAATGACTTCTGAATGGATGAGACTTTGCAACAATTACTTTGGGTTATGAAATAACCCCTACTTCCAATTGTACCTCCTCCAAATGAACACAGGTACAGATATGTTTATCAGAAAAAGAAAAACATAAACATGTAGTATCAGTGAGGAAGTCAGTCACACTGAGGACATTCTTAATGTGGAGACAAGAATCTGCTGCTGAGCAAATCAGAAAAGGCAGTCCCAAACTACAGCTCTACCTGCGTCCACCTGCCAGGATCTGGATCATACACTCTGTTTGCCCTCTTGTTCTTAGAGCTGACCTGCCCACGCTCCTACTTAAGGTCACCCCACCACATTTGCACTAGATTTCCTCCCTTCTCTAACCCATTCCCCTGCATCAATTTTCCTTTCTCTACTGGATCATTCCCATCAGCATGCAAACATGTTATTATTTCTCTTGTTTAAAACAAACAAAAAAACTTCTCCCCTGTCTTCACTTTCCTTTCTATCTTCTACCCTAATACTCTGGTCTTCCGTTACAATAGTATTTCTTGAAAGAGTTGTGTATAATCGCTTTCTCCAATTCCTTCCGCCCATTTTTTCCTTGAACTGACTCTAATTGGGCTTTTGCCCCTACTACTTTACTCAAATCACCCTGGTCAAGGTCACTGGTGATTTCCCTCCTCTGAACATTTCTTAGCATGTTATTTTGGTTTATAAGAAGTCTTACCAAGTCTACTATGTGTCAGACAGGTGGTTCTCAACCCAGGTGATTTTGTCCCCCAGGGGATATTTGGCAATGTCTGGAGACACTTTTGGTTGTCACAATCGGGAGAGGTGGGGCTAGAAGCCTGGAATGCTGCTAAACACCCTACAATTGCACAGGACAGTCCCCCACACCAGAGTTATCTGGCTCCAAATATGAACAGTGTTGAGGTTTAGTAACTCTAAACTTTGTGTTAGAGTATACATAAATTATTCATTTCCCCTACTAGATTATAAATTTATCGTGGGGAAGGCAAAAGTGCTCAATACCTGTATGTTGAATGAATGAAAACAGCGGAACCAAAAGCTGCACAAAGTTGTGGCTCAGCCAAAGTAAGACCTTCAGGATTTCTAAGACAGGGGAATTCTTATACAAACTTTGACCTAGAGGCTGTGTGTAGGTTGAGATGCAAACACAGTCCTGAGAAGGAAAGGGGCGCCAAGCAATATGGAGATAATCAAACTCCTTTACGGTTTCAAATGTTTCGTAAAATTTTCTACACACATCTGTGTAAATTATTTTCAGGGGAATCAAGGAAATGGATATGAGTATGGAACAAGGGACAACTCATATGGGATGGCCAAATGATCCATAAACTAAACTAATTCAATGGGTAGAGGAACTCCAGACTAGAGGTTTCCTGGGTAGATTGGGAAGATGATACTATTAGCCAGGTAGGTTCTGAGAAGATTTAACTCGAATCTCAAAGAACAGAGTACCTCAGCAGATATTAGGACACGTGGTACATTGTACTATTTTAAAAAATACTCCCTCTTCCCTCTTCACCTCCAGGGGAGAGCGCACTTCCCTGCCCCACTGATGCTGGTCTTAGCCCTGTGATTTGCTTTGGCCTCACTGCAGGTGGAATATACTGTACTTCTCTGCTCCTTTACTTTGACTCAGCCCTGTGACTTGCTTCAGCCAATGAAATGTTAGCACACATGACACAAACTGAGGCTGGGAATGGGCTTGTACAGTTGGGCTTGTTCTCTTGTGCTTTTGCCATTGCCAAGAGAGGAGCTTCTTCTGGGCAACTGCTCTCCTTACAGCCTGGGTCACAAAATGAACACATGGGGACCAGACTTGAGCCCAATCCACAACTGAAGCCATGCCCAGTTGGACCTGAACCTTAAATTAGAGTCACTCAGCTTAGCCTAGCCTAGATCAGCAAACCCAGCCTACTCACAAAAGTGTTAGTGAGAATAAAAAATTTTTGTTTTAAGTCACTGAGTTTGAGGGTAGTTTGTTATATAGTATTGTTATGGTAATAGTTAACTGATACAGGATGTGTGTGTATGTCCCAATAATAGAGTTTACACTAAAAATATTAGGAAAAAGCATAAGCTACCCTCTCTCCATTGCTCCCAATACTGAGAGAAAACTGGAAAGATACAGGGCACCACTTTATGAAGATTGAGATTGAGAAAATAGAAAATATCAGTGGTAGCTGTTTCTGGGTAACGGGATTATGGGTGATTTCAATTTCATTCTTTATAATTTTTAATATTTTCCCCACTTTGAAAAAAAATCACATATTATATCATCAGGATAAGAACAATTAAAAAAAGAAAACTTTCTGAGGCTTAGTGCCTAGAAGGCAACATGTCACTGGCTGTGGCATAAAAAAGGTGCCAGCTTCTCATTTGTCAATGAAAGGGTTAAATAGGTACATTCTAATGTGTATTTAAAGCCAAGTGAATGAATAGTTCTTGAGCTTGCTTGGCTGGACCTTGAGCTAGGCACTACAAGGAGCCTGAAATAAACAAGATGGTCTTAGAAACAGCTGACTCTAACTCACTTCTGCCAGGAAAGCAGCCCCAAGTGGTTAAGAATTCTCTGTGACCTGATGCTGACTGCCTGACCCCAGTGAGTCTCCTCAGCCTGCCCCTGGCCCTATGGGTTTCAGTGTGAGCAGCTATATAGTTCAGGTGCTAAAGATTTGGGTCATGATACTGAGTAACTGAGAAGGAATGGAAAGGGGGAAAAAAAAAACAACGAAACTAAACCTTTGAGATAACAACTGAATTTCACCCCAAAGGGAATGAATGAGATCGACAGTTTATGTATAAGTCTAAGCAAGTCACATACGAGTAACAGATTTTCCTACAAATTCACAAGTGGACTTGGGCCAGGTTCCGAGGGTGATGGATGGCTCATTCTGCTCTTTTTCTGTAGAAAATCCGAGTCCTAGTGCTGAAGAGCTTCCCAAGAAACAGGCTATCATGGGGTTAACCTCAGTCTTCCAGCCGGGCTAGAAATGCCACTGCTTTGTAGATTCATGACTGAAATCTAATGCAGTCTTCTCTGGAGGAGCCAAGTAGATATTGCAGTGCTAAAAATAAAGAATGGGCAGGAAGTGTAATATATACACAAGGTTAATCGAGGCTCTTTAGGCTGTGACAGGTGTGCGTAACAGCTCTGACTGGCTCTCTCAGTTTAATTTAAGCAAAAGGCAAACTGTAATCGGCTGGAAGGAAAGGTGACACACCACAGCTGTAGGCTTAATTTACTGGAGCTGAGGTTGCAATCATGGCCAAATGGTCTTATAAAATCTACCTAACCTCAACAGACCATCCTCACAGGAAAATACAAAGGACTTATGGCTCTAAGAAGCACATCAATCATTCACTTATTTCAAAATCCCTTTATTCATCCATCTATCCAACTTTATGCAACACCTTCTCTGTACCAGGCACTCCCCGGTGCACCAGGGACAAAGAGGTAAATCAGACACAGTGTCTGGCTGTGGGAGCTCCTGGTCAAGTAATGAGAATAGCCATGTAAACACATAAATTAAAATACAACCCACAAAGAGCAATCATAGCAGAAAGAATGATGTGTTGTAGAGGAGTCAGTTCTTCCTGGGAGTGTGATGCAGGGACTCCAAGTTGTCTGTCCAATATCCACTCTCCCCTTCTTCCATTCTAACAGAACTCTTATTTTGTTGCAGGTGGCAAAAAGCCCAGCTGAAAAAGTACATATCCCAGCTTCCTTTCCAGGTAACAGTGGCCATGGGACAGCTCCGGCCACTGAGATGTGAATAAAAATTGTTGGGAGGGACTTCTGGGAAATCTCCTTAAATGCGGTAGAAGGGTTGACTTAACTCATGTGTCCTTTGCCCTTTCCCTTTTTCCTGCCTACAGGGACCTGGTGCTAGAAGGATGTATTAGTTTCCTATTACTACTGTAAAAAACCACAAATTCAGTGGCTTAAAGCAACACAAATTTATTATCTTACAGTTTTGTAGGTTAGAAGTCTGACATGGGTCTTACCAGGCTAAAATTAAGTTGTGTTCCCTTCTGGAGGCTCTAGGAGACAATCTGTTTCCTTGCCTCGTCCTGTTCCTATATTCCTTAACTCATGGCCTCCTTTTTCCATCTTCAAAGCCAGCAACATTGCATCTCTCTGACCATTCTTCTACAGTCATATTTCCCTCTGACTCTCCTATTCTGCCTCCCTCTTCCACTTTTAAGTAACCTTGTGATTATATTGGGCCCACCTGGGTAGTCCAGGATACTCTCCCTATGTTAAGGTCATCTGATTAGCAATCTTAATTACACCTGCAACCTTAATTCCCCTTTGCCATGTAATTTAACATATTCATAGGTTCCAGGCGTTAGGATGTGGACATCTTTGGGGCGCATCACTGTGCCTACCGTAAGGCACAAAAGACACTAGAGGTGGAGCCCTCATCTTGTGTCATCTCCTAAGAATGGCTGAGTGTGCAGAAAGAGAGAAATCGCCTGGATCCTAGATGGCATCATGGAGCCAGTCTACCTGCCCTGGACTGTTCTGCTCCAGATTTCTTGTTATGAGTTTAAGCAACTGTTGTGGGATTTCTGCTAATCTCAGCTGAATGCAATTCCCAACTGATACAAGGTGGTGAGAAAAGCTTGACTAAGTGGGGTATGTTAGCTGGCCTTTGAAGGATGCATTCACCAGATGGAAAAGAGAAGAAAATGTGCCAGGCAAAGGAGACGTCATGGGCCAAGGCCCAGAGAATCATATTTCCCTACTTTCACCCAGGCATGAGGCCTTGCATGGCCTTTCAGGCCTGGCATGCTCTGCCCTCCAGTTGATGTGGCTCAGCACGGTTCCTCAGAGAAGCTCTGAATATTCCTGCTGCCTTAACCCCCATCAGCTCACTTTGTGCTTTCCTTCTGCTGTGCCTTGCCTGGCCCAATTCTACCTGGACTTCAAACTCCTGCTGAGAACCTAGATCTGCAGGAGGAGGAAACAAGGCTGAAACAAAGAGGAGCAGACAAGAGAAGCTGACTGAGAGGGACACTATGCCACTGATTCTCTAGCTCCTGCTTCCCATGATCCTCTGCTGTACCTCTGCTTTTCTTATAGGAGCCAAGACATTCTTCTTTTGCCTGGGCATTTGTCAGTTGAGTCCCAAAGAGTACAGACGAATGCAGACTTGGTTTCCAATAGTCTTACTGCTTGGAGATTGCTTTGCCTATAAACTCAGGTGTGCTTCATTTTTCTTTCTCCGTAAATGATGATACAATAATTATATTTGATACCAAAAATTCTAATATTTTAAAAATTATGTATATTGTTACTGACATAACAATAATAGTAACAATTAGAATTATTGAGTGCTTGCTATGTGCTAGGCAGGGTTCTAAGTGTTTTACATACACTACTGTGATCTTCACAATAGCCTATGAGGCAGGAAAACTTTTTTTTTTAAAATTTCATTGTGCTTTAGGTGAAAGTTTATAGTACAAATTAGTTTCTATTCAAAAATTTATAGACAAATTGTTTTGTGACATTGGTTGCAATCCCCACAATGTGTCAGCACTCTCCCCCTTTCCCTTTCTACCCAGGGTTCCCCATGTCCATTCGTACAGTTTTCCTATCCCTTCCTGCTTTCTGTCTTTGCTTTTGGACAGGTGTTGCCCATTTGTTCTTGTATACCTGATTTTCATTATTGTTTGTTTTATAGGCCTGTCTAATCTTTGGCTGAAAGACAGACTTCAGGAGTGGCCTCAGTTCTGACTTAGCAGGGTTTCTGTGGGCCATAGTCTGGGGGATTACTCCAGTCTCTGTCAGACCAGTAAGTCTAGTCTTTTTTTGTGAATTTGAATTTTGTTCTATATTTTTCTCCCCCTCTGTCCAGGAGCCTCTACTGTGATCCCAAGGCAGGAAAACTTTTAACTTCCATTTTACAGATAAAGGAACTGAAGCATAGAAAGGTCATTGACTTACCTAGGGTCAGAGAGCTAATATGGAGTCAGGATTAAGACCCTGGTGGTCTGGCTGAAGAACCAGTACTCTTTGCCAACTACCTCCCTAAGACCGCTTCCTCTTTGTTCCCTCGTCCCCTCAAGAACCCACATGCTTGCAGAAGCACAGAAGGTCAGACTGGGAGTGGAGACCATTTAGCCTATTTGATTTTTAGAAACATGAAGGCCCTGAACTGTACCTGATGGCTAGCCTACCTCTGCTCGAAATCTTCCACACGTAGAGAGTCGACCACCTCCCAAGGCAGCCCTTTCCCTCTTTGGACAGCACTAGTCATCAGAACGCTTCCTCACAGATTTAAGCAACGTTTAGTTCCTTGTAGTTTTCACTAATTATCTGAGTTCTATCCCTTGGGAGTGCAGAAGTCAAGTTTAACAAACAGTGTAAGTTGTAGGAGCTCCACTCTGAGAAATGGGAGGACCCAGGGCAAACAGAACTTATTATCCAGAGTGGTGATATGAAATGGGGCCCAGCAGTGGGGTTGAGGGTGGTGGGAAGAGTAGAAAAGAGAGAGAAAGCCCAAGGTGAACAGGGACTTGTGGGCTCCCTCATGGAGTGAACTCAGCACCAACTAAAAGCTGAGGCAAAAGGAGCAGTGAAGAAACGTTCACAAGATCCTCTGGACCCTAAGAATATTTCTGAACAAGCTATGAGCAAGACCAGCATACTCCTGATGAAGGACTGAGCCTTTATAACTTTTCTAACTATCAAGGGACAGAGGGTAGGTTTACACACACAAACTGGGAACAGACCAAACACTGCTGCTCAATTGACATGAGTTTGAGTCTCAACAAATACTCCCAGAATAAAAGGAGATGCTGACAGACAGGCCAAAGGTGCTTAATTCAGGCCTGTCCCCTCCTCTTGAATTGCAATTTCATAGTTGAGCACTCAAGTGGAGTACCTGGCTCCTCAGCCAACCTGCCAAAATAAGAACCTCAGGAAAAATGTTAGCTGCTCAGAGGAGAGGAAAGCTGTACGTAGTAAAAATGTAAAGGAGACTGCTAGTAGTTCACCAATTTCTATCCTCCTCTACTTTCATAGTAATAGACAGATAGACAGCTGCCATTGAGTTGACTCTGACTCACGTCAACCATACATACAACAGAATGAAATGTTGCCCAGTCCAGTGTTATCCTTATAATTGCTGGCATGTTCGAGTCCATCATTGACGTTATCATGCCAGTCCATTTCACTGAGGGTCTTGCTACCCCTTACTCACCCTCAACATCACCAAACATGATGGCCTCCTCCAGTGATCGATCCTTCCTGATGAGATGTCCAAAGCAAGCGTGTTGGACAATGCTTTGTTATTTTCCATTAGGTTTTCATTGGCTAATTTCTGGCAGTAGATCACCAGACCTTTTTTCACAGTTTGTTTTAGTTTAGTCTGGAAGCTCTGCTGAAACCTGTCTACAATGGGTGACCCTGCTGGTATTTGAAATGCTGGTGGCATAGCTTTCAGCCAGGGTTTTGAATGGGTTCAAACCAGTTCAGTCATGGCGCAATGAAGCAAAACTGGAACAGACCCGAATTTTTACAATTTGAGTGATCTGGAATGATAACTGGAACAGGAAAAATTACGGGTTGAAGCCCTGGAGTGGGAGACTTGGAAGAGGTGTAGCGAGCCCTTTCAGGGACCTGATACGTGAGACTGGATTATTGGCGGGACTGTGGAGAGTAGCATACATTCAAAACAGCATGGTCAGCTGCCAACTTTGAGAAGGGCCCTGCTGTTTCCGACTCTGCTCAAAATCCGACAGGCAAGAGATCTGATTGCTATGCAACGCATATGCTGCCCTTGTTTTCTAAGAGGGAGATTAGGTTTCTAATAGGGCTTCGACTTCTAATTTTTCTGGTTCCGGTTATCATTCTGGTTCACACAGATTTTAAAAATTCAGATCTGTTTCAGTTTCACTTCCTTGGCCATGACGGAACTGGGAAGAACCAGTTCGAAGCCCTGCTTCCAGTATCACACAGTAACACATAAGCCACTGCAGTACGACAAACTGATAGCAATACAACCCCTAAAATTTAGCTGGGCATATGGCTACACAGAATAACATCCACACTTCTTACCAGCCTTTGTAGCCATATGCATGTAGCATGTTCTGGACAATGGGACATAAGTGAAAGTGTTGTGGAGTAGCTTCTAGAAGCTTCTTCAGTCCTTACTTCATCCCTCAGCCTGAAATGCAAATGTGTGTGGCTGGAGCTAATTCATACAAGACACTCACCAAATATTGTTGAATTTTGAATAAATGCTCTTCAGAAGTATGCTGAGGGTTTTTGGCCACAGCTAATCCCACTCCAGAGCCTCATGAATGACTCAGCAGCAAAAGAAAAACAATGAACAATACCAAAGTTTGGAATTCATTACTGCTAATCAACCCTGGTAAATACAAATTGGCTGGAGCTATGCTCAGCATCACCAAACCCCCGGCCTCCTCATCCAAAATCTCAGCAGGGAAGTTTCTACTCATTACACAGTTACAATCATGCATGTCTTACCATCTCTTTGGTGTGCTGTGATTGTGATGTTTGTGTAAGTCTGACTCCCACAGGCAGAGTCTTTGCCAGCTGAACTGCATTAGGAAAAGCCAATATTTGGCTACCTAAACAGTTTAAACACCTTTCCAGCCTTGCAGCGCAGTGAGCTAATCATGCCTAAAAACTAAATTTGACAACATGGAGCTCACCCGTGACATTGGATTTCAGTTACATGGTGGGAGCAAAAGCCAGATTATATGTGGATCAGAAGTGAGTGTGGTGACAGAGGCAAAGGTAGTGGGCAGTGTTAAGTTTGCCTCTCCAGGGTGCCCCCACCTTGAGGAATGACATTTAGCTCTTCCATTGGGAAACACCTCTGCTGAAGTTCCTTATGGATTCCTTATGGATCAATAGTGGAACCATTAGTCAGAGTGTACCACATCCCTAGAATATAATCAGCCTAGGCCAAAAAGACTCTTGTCCAGCAAGAGAGAGACTCAAGAATGGCCAATAATTAGAGGTGAATCATTTACACAGCAGCACCCTGAAGAGATTGCTTCATTAGTTCTTGCTACCTGGATCCCAGATCTGAGACCTGATTATTCAGCCCTTCCTTCCATTCAAAGAATAGTTAGCCTCCTTCTAATCAATTGATCTCTCTCTCCCTCTCCATAAGTTAGCTACAGTCTCTTTATGTCACGTACAATCAAAAAATTCTGACCGATGTTGCAAATGTGGCCCCGGCTCTTGCTACTTGAAGTATGGTCGTGGACCAGCAGCATCAGCATCAGCATCACTTGAGAGTTAGGAATGCAGACTCTCAGGCCCCCTCCCATACCTACTAAATCAAACTCTGCAATTTAACAAGATCCCCAGGTGATTCCTGTACACTTTAAAGTTTGACATAGCGCCGGCCTAGATTTGCAAATTCCAATTACTGTTTTACCAAAGACAGAAATACAGAAAAATGTGTTTTTTTCTACACCAAATGCATTTGTTTTTGCACTGTCTTTCCTTTTGTGAAATGAAGGCAAGAGAAAATTGTACCTGTCGCTGTTCTGACTGGGGTTTGGTGCCCTTACGTGTCAAAATGAATTTGGCAACCCTGTGCTGGCTTCCAAGGAGCCCTGGTAGTGCAGTGGTTAAGCAGCTCAGCTAACCGAAAGGTCAGTGGTTCAAATCCACCAGCTGCTCCAAGGGAGAAAGATGTGGCAATCTGTTTCTGTAAAGATCACAGCCTTGGAAACCATATGGGGCAATCCTATTCTGTCCTATAGCATTGCTATGAGTCAGAATTGACTCGACAACAACGGGTTTTTGGTTTATGACGGCTTCCTTTAGAAAACTGTATTTTATTTTATTTTACTGGTTTATTTATCCAAATGTCTATTAGTCACTCACCTGGACTCTTGCCAAAAGTCTAGCAGTCAACACCAATAAGCCACAAGAAAGTACTATAAGAATTGAAGACGGCGTTGTTTTAGGTAGGGTGATGATGGAGCCTGACTGTAGGCTGTGAGAAAGGGGACTCTGGGCAGAGAGATTTTGGAAAGAGCATAAAGTGAGGAGAGAACTGCAGGGCTGAATTGGGGAGAGGGTACTAGGAAAAAAATACAAATTACTGAGGCTAAAATTCCAGAAGGGACAAATCCCATGAAAAGATTTTTAGCCAGACCACCTTTGCTGAGGCCAGCAGTAGGAAGTTGGAAGGGGGAGGGTGGGCTGAAATTTTTTCATTGCCTGTATCCATTCTAGGTGAAAAGAAGTCCGAGAGCAGATGTGAAGGGTTGAAATCAGGAGAATAAGTAAAAAGTGACCTTAAAATGGCTGAAAGATTTGTTTTTTTTGTTGAAATGAAACAAAATAGAAAAAAAGAAAAAGAAACAAAATAGAGATTGAAGTGGGAGAGGTAATAGAGGTGTGTTGAGGCATCAAGGCAGTGAGGATAAGGACTTTTTCTCATGGAATTCAGCTCAACAAAGTAGAGCTGGAGGTCTTCTGCTGGGAGTGACAGAGAAAATGGGTGGTTAGAGACCTAAGAAGAGAGGAGAAGATTTGGAACTACTGTTTGGGAGGATGTGCTGAGGTTAGCAACTGATGGATCCAGGAAGTTGTGGGCATTCTTGGGTCAGACACCAGACCTCTCTAGCCAGCTAGCATGATGTTTGCCAGAGCTGTTCTGCCATGGTACAGGAGTGGCATGGAGAACTTGGATGGGTCTGGGGAGTAGAATAATGGACACAGTTAAGGATTAAGAGCATGCTGGATCCTTGGGTCCCAGAGGCAGCAGCACTGAAATGGCTGATCACAGAGCCCAAGTTGGGTAGAGAAAGAAGATGTGAGTCAATGGATTACAAAATGAGGGAAGGGTTAAAGACTGGAAGGAGCAATGAAAGCGGAGGAGAGGTACAGTGATGCTATGGGTTGGGAGAGTCGTTGGAGCATCTGAAGAGAAGGCCAGCTTCAAGTCTGAAATTTTGGAATCAGATCAGAGGCAGAGATGGCTACACTACAAAGAGAACACAGTTTTTGGGTGATGGTGGTGGAAGTGGCATTGAGAAGCAATGGGCAGGCTGAAAACATTCCCCAGCAAATTGTTGAGGGTACAAGTATAAAAGCAACAGCAACAATAGCAAACATTCATTAGCACTTACTAATGTAATGGATGAGAAGAAAGGCTTCCCCTAGAGAGCACTTGTCTTCTATGGGCAACACCAAGACAGGCTCACCCGTGGAAAAGGTCAAGGCTATAGGGACACATGGCAAGGGGCTCACGGCAGGATAGAAGAGTAAAACCCAGAAAAAGCCATCTCTGCAAGGAAATAACAAATCAGGAAATGTGTCCTACCTTCCTCCCTACTTGTGATGGATGACTATTTAGAAAATAACCCTTCTTCCCCTGTTTAAATCCTGAAGGGTGATACTCGATTCATCGAGGTTTTCTGAAGAAAAGAGCTGCTTCAGGCCACACTTTGCTTTGATGGGGCTGGCTCAGTGCACAGTTATACTAGGAAAAGGGATATAATGAGTGTCGCCTCATAATCTTCTTCTTCTTCCCCTATTTTGTTTAGAGGCTGTGGTGGGGACACCGCAGGCAGTATGGATGAGTTCCTTAGCCACCTGTGCGGCCTCCTTGGTCTCTTCCTGGCTGGCTGAGGCAGTGGTTTGCAGCAGACATAGCAGCACTCAGGAGAATCAGTGACAATGCCTAGTGAAAGCAGTGGACCCAAAGGAGAGGCAACAGAGTGACAGGACAAAGCATGTAAGTGGAGCTAAGACACATCCTGGACGTGGCCAGATGTGCTAGGGAGGGAGGGTCAAATGCTGGGAGTGGGAATTAGCAGGTGAAACCCAGACTAAGCATACGGGGACCAACACATACTGCCATGTTGTTCTGGCACTGCAAGTAGCAGGTGTGCCATGGTGCCTTAGCAAGAATGATCCCAGGGGCTCAAAGATGTACAGAGTGTGTCCTCATAGCACGAGCACATCTGTCTGTATGACCTCAAATAAACAACTGAAAAGTAGAAACCACAACGAGTCATACTTCATGGTCAGTGTCAAGCAGACAAACACTCTACCTCGCCTCCAAGCCCATCTGTTTAACCAGCTGAACCTTTTATAGACTTTGGTCATTTGTTATGGACCTAGACCCAGCTAAGTACGACTGTGGCATGAAAAGAACACGAATGATTTCCACGACCATTTCTCTCTTTTCCACCCCCTCCTCACTCAAGCCCCTCCTTAGTAACCTTAGCTACCTAGGCCTGTCTGTTACTATACCTCTCTTTCTTTCTGGCTCCTTCTGTCTCCTTCAGGGACTTTGTGGGGCCCAGCAGCTTTCCTCAATTTCCTGCTTCACTCCTTATTTTGTTTGCTAATCAGCCTTTTTGGGGGGTGGGGGGTGGGGGGTGAGGTGGGTGAAGAGTATTAGGATTTTACTTCAAGAAAGGATTTGCTTTTTCACTCTTTCGCTCAACATAGTAATAGTCATAGGAACAGAACATGAACACAGACTTAATAACATACTTAATGCAAATAAGAAAAGAAAAAAGTTTAAATGCCCTTATTCTCAGTATAGTCAGGCTCACAGTTCTACTGCAACCCCATTTCCTGGTTTAAAAGAGGTCTTCCAAACTGAACATTAGATTTTTCAGAGGAAGTTTAACAAATGTTAAACACATCACAAAGCTCTTTAACTGGTTCATTTTTTTTCTCGCTGTTTCCGTATTCTCGGTAGAGCACTGGGAAGAACGGTGTTTGGATTCACACAAATAGATGTTACAAAGTTCATTTTTTATATCACAGGAAAACAGTGCATTTGTTTCTATGGCATTCCCCAAATATTTTTCATTTGTGACTCAGTTTGTAAGGGAACAGTTTCCTTTTATTGAGATGAGTATATCTGAAGTCACGACAGATTGTTTGGTATTTTACTGTGAAAAAATGTTAATGTCACTTAAATAAACAGAGGATTTCCACTTCTCCTTATGAAAGAACAGAACCTTCCTTGACTGTAACTTGTCAGTGTAAACTCAAGTCCATTTAATTTTTTTTTCCCACATCATCACTGAGATAGAAATATGACAGAGGAGAGAATGGTCCCTTTAAGAAATTCCCAAAGTACAGCTCATAACCTTTCTCTGTGGAAAAAACTCCCTCCCAAATCCAACTGAACCTCTTAGCCTGGCAGTTCACACCTTCCACTCTCTGCTCCAACCCGTTTCCAGCCCCACCTTCCCCTGTGTTCCAGTCAGAAATGATTCCCCACTGCTCTGTGAAAATGTCAAAAATGAATGCCCACTTCAATACTGTCTCTGAAAACAGACCCAATAATCAAAACCCAAATCAAATTCTCTTTCCTAATGCTTTCCTTGAGTCCCCCAACCTGCTGTGTTCCCTCCTTCCAAATTCCCTTAGCATCTTTAACCCCCTTAAGTATTGGTATACCTTGCCTTGTACTAGAGTTTTAAAATGTATTTATCCTCTCCCAATCCTACTCCTACCACCCTTCTCCTGAGCCTAAGCTTACTGAAAGACAGGACTATATTTTATTACTGTTTTTCATGTGCTTCCCTGTACATATAGATGGCACAAAAAATATTTGTTGAATGAATGAAAAGTAAAGTAAAGCAAGAATACACTTTTAAAGGATTCTATAGTGAAAATAACTTGGAGAAGGTGATATTAAATATAAATGTTAAAATTTTGGCTTGGTTTTGCTGTTTTCCCCCCCCAAACATACTGATTTAGATATTTAGTGAGAAAAAAGAACATCATGTGGACACACGACATTATACATTTGTCAAAACCCACAGAACCTTACAGCACAAAGAATAAACCCTAATGTTAACTATGGATTTACTTAATCATAATGAATCAATATTTGTTCATCAATTGTAACAAATGTCCCACACTAATCCAAGAAGTTAACAATAGGAGAAACTGTGAAATAGGGAGAAGGGGTATATGGGAACTCTCTACCTTCTGTGCAATTTTTCTGTAAACCTAAAACTGTTCTAAAAAATAAAGTGTATTAAAAAAAAAACATCATTATTGGATTGATTTATATTTTTATCTAAGTGTACAACTGTGGATCTTAACAAATTATGGATAACACTGTGAAGAATGGGAATTCCAGAACACTTAATTGTGCTCATGAGGAACCTGTACATATACGAAGAAGCAGTTGTTCGAACAGAAAAAGGGGATGCTGTGTGGTTTAAAGTCAAGAAAGATGTGTGTCAGGGTTGTATCCTTTCACCATACCTATTCAATCTGTATGCTGAACAAATAATCCGAGAAGCTGGACTGTATGAAGAGGAAAGTGGCATCAGGATTGGAGGAAGACTCGTTAACAACCTGCGATATGCAGATGACCCAACCTTGCTTGCTGAAAGTGAAGAGGACTTGAAGCACGTACTGATAAGATCAAAGACTACAGCCTTCAGTATGGATTACACCTCAACATAAAGAAAACAAAAATTCTCACAACTGGACCAATGAGCAACATCATTAGAAACGGAGGAAACACTGAAGTTGTCAGGGATTTCATTTTACTTGGATCCACAATCAACACCCATGGAAACAGCATTCAAGAAATCAAACGACGCACTGCATTGGGCAAATCTGCTGCAAAAGACCTCTTTAAAGTGTTAAAAAGCAAAGATGTAACTTTAAGGACTAAGGTGTACCTGACCCAAGCCATGGTGTTTTCAATTGCCTCCTATGCATGTGAAAGCCAGACAATGAATAAGCAAGATCAAAGATGAAATGATGCCTTTAAATTATGGTGTTGGCTAAGAATATTATTTAAAACATAGACTGCCAGAAGAATGAACAAACCTGTCTTGGAAGAAGTATAGCCATAATGCTCCTTGGTAGCAAGGATGGCAAGACTTCGTCTCCATATTTTGGACATGTTATCAGGAGGTATTAGTCCCTGGAGGACATCATGCTTGGTAGAGGGTCAGCAAAAAAGAGGAAGACCCTTGACAAGACGGATTAACAGAGTGGCTGCAACAATGGGCTCAAGCATGACAACAATTGTGAAGATGGAACAGGACTGTTTAGTGTTTCATTCTGTTGTACATAGGGTCATTATGAGTCAGAACTGACTTGATGGCACCTAACAACAAGCTAACAACATACAGCTGGGGCATATTAGCAGTTTTCATTAGTGATTTTGGTGCAATCAAACATAATCCCAAATACATACGAATTAAAATTTCTCTCTCCCTATGTTTTCCTTAGCCCAAGAGACCAGCCTCTCTCTCCTCTTCTTGTAATTTTTATTCATCCTGGATTCACATGACTCACACCATCAGAGCCTGTGTGCAGTGATTTCCGCTACAGGAAATCATTTCCAAGCTTGAGGCAAGCATTTATTTTTTGGGTGTGATTCTTGCTTGAGTCTGTTTCATCAGAAATAAAGAGTTCTGATTACATCAAAATGAGATAACCTCTTTCAAAGCAATACCTTTCTGAATAACTTAAACACTTTCTTCCCACGAAATATCTTTTTTTCTTGGAAAAGAAAAAGTCCTGTGCAACTTCACCTCTTTACCTCCAATCTCTGACTCAGAGACCTCCCTCTGTTAAAGGTCAACACCTCCAGCAGTGCACATGACCTTGGCAGATTCTTCTGAGATGGCACTCCATCATTGACTCCTCTCCCCTGCATCTTGAACCTCCCTCCCAGATGCCTTCTTCCCTTTAGTCCACAAACAAGAATCAATTCTCTCCCACACTAAAAATAGGTGAACTTCTCTCGACCCTGCGTCCACTTCTAGTTAGTTAGCATTGAATCTTTCTTCCAGATTTCTCAAAGGGAAATTGTCTCTAGCTACCTCTCCTTTTTCACCCTGTGGGCACTCCTCAGCTTACTCCACTCTCCTTCCGCCCCCACCACTTGTTGTATCTGCTCTTGCTGAAGACTATGACCTCCTAACTGCCAAATCCACCCAGCGTTCTTCAGTGTGCGCCTATCTGACTTCTTCGGTTTTTAAAATACTTTCAACCACTCCTCCTCCTCTTCGGAGGCTGTGGCACTCTATTCTCATATTCTCCTACTTGTTCATTAAATGTTTATTCAGCCCATTCTTCTTCTCACTTGACATTTATTCCCTGATTAATCATGTACAGCCTCATGTTTCTTTTGTTGCTGTTGAAAATATACGCAACAAAACATACACCAGTTCAATAGTTTCTACAGGTACAATTTAGTGACACTGATTACATTCTTCAAATTGTGCAACCATTCTTACCCTCTTTTTGTGAGTTGTTTCTCCCTCATTAACATAAACCACTGCCCCCTAAGGTTCCTATCTAATCTTTCGAGTTGCTGTTGTCAATTTCATCCCATATAGATAGGTTCTTAAAAGAGCATAACGCTCAAGGTAGACCTTTTTTTGAGGGGAGGGGGTTTCTTTTTCTTTTTTTTATTGTGCTTTAAGTGAAAGTTTACAGTTCAAGTTAGTTTCTCATACAAAAATTTAGACACACATTGTTACGTGACCCTAGCTGCTCTCCCTATACTGTGACAGCACACTCCTCCTTTCCACCCCGGACTTCCCGTGTCCATTCAGCCAACTCCTGTCCCTTTCTGCCTTCTCGTCTCGCCTCCCTCCAGACAGGAGCTGCACATTTAACCTCATGTATCTACTTGAGCTAAGAAGCACATTCTTCACTAGTATCATTTTATGTCTTATAGTGCAGTCTAATCTTTGTCTGAAGAGTCGGCCTCAGAAATGGTTTTAGTTTTGGGCTAACAGAGAGTCCAGGGGCGATGTCTTCTGGGGTGCCTCCAATCTCAGACCATTAAGTCTGGTCTTCTTACTAAAATTTCAGTTCTGCACCCCACTTTTATCCTGCTCCATCATGGACTGTCTGTTGTGTTCCCTGTCAGGGCAGTCACTGGTGGTAGCCGGGCACATCTAATTCTTCTGGTCTCAGGCTGATGCAGTCTCTGGTTTATGTGGCCCTTTCTGTTTCTTGGGCTAATATTTTCCTTGTGTCTTTGGTGTTCTTCATTCTCCTTTGCTCCAGGTGGGTTGGACCAATTGATGCATCTTAGATGGCCGCTCGCTAGCTTTTAAGACCCCAGACGCCACTCACCAAAGTGGGATGCAGAACATTTTCTTAATAAACTTTGTTATGCCAGTTGACCTAGATGTCTCCTGAAACCATGGTCCCCAGACCCCTGCCCCTGCTACTCTGTTCCTCAAAGTGTTTGGTTGTGTTCAGGAAACTTCTTAGCTTTGGTTTAGTCCAGTTATGCTGACTTCCTCTGTAGTGTGTGCTGTCCTTCCCTTCACCTAAGATAATTCTTGTCTACTATCTAGTTGGTGAATACCCCTCTCCCTCCCTTCCCACCCTTGTAACCATCAAAGAATGTTTTTTTCTGTGTTTAAACCTTTTCTTGAGTGTTATAATAGTGGTATTATGTGTCCTTTTGCAACTGACTAATTTCACTCAGCATAATGCCTTCAGATTCCACCATGTTATGAGATGTTTCATGGATTCATCGTTGTTCTTTATCATTGCATAATATTCCATTGTGTGAATATACCATAATTTGTTTATCCATTCATCCGTTGATGGGCATCTAGATTGTTTCCATCTTTTTGCTATGTGAACAGTGCTGCAATGAACATGGGTGTGCATATATCTATTCATGTGACGGCTCTTATTTCTCTAGGATATATTCCAAGGAGTGGGATTCTTGGATGGGACAGTAGTTCTATTTCTAGTTTTTTAAGGAAGTGCCAAATCAATTTCCAAAGTGGTTGTACCATTTTATATTCCCACCAACAGTGTATAAGTGTTCCAGTCTCTCCACAACTTCTCCAACATTTATTGTTTTGTGTTTTTTGGATTAATGCTACCCTTGTTGGGGTGAGATGGTATCTCATTGTACTTTTGATTTGCATTTCTCTAATGGCTATTGATCGTGAGCATTTCCTCATGTGCCTGTTAGCTGCCTGAATGTCTTCTTTGGTGCAGTGCCTGTTCATATCCTTTGCCTATTTTTTAATTGGGTTATTTGTTTTTTTTGTCATTGAGGTTTTGCAGTATCTTGGAGATTTTAGAGATTAGACCCTGCTTGGGTTTGTCATAGCCAAAATTTTTTTCCCAGATCTGTAGGTTGTCTTTTTACTCTTTTGGTGAAGTCTTTTTGATAAGCATAAGTGTTTGATTTTTAGGAGCTCTCAGTTATCTAGTTTCTATTCTGGTGTTCATTACTTATGGTTTGTATTCTGATTATGCCATGTCTTAGGGCTCCTAGCGTTGTCCCTAGTTTTTCTTCCATCATCTTTATCGTTTTAGATTTTATATTTAGGTCTTTGATACATTTTGAGTTGGTTTTTGTACACGGTGTGAGGTATGGGTCTTGTTTCATTTTTTTGGAGATGGATATCCAGTTATGCCAGCATCATTTGTTAAAGAGATTGTCTTTTCCCCAATTAACGGACCTTGGGCCTTTGTCAAATATCAGATGCTCATAGGTGGATGAATTTACACCTGGATTCTCAATTCTGTTCCACTGGTCTATGTATCTGTTGTTGTACCAGTACCAGGCTGTTATGACTACCATGGCGGTATAACAGGTTCTAAAATCACTTTGTTCTTCTTCAGTAATGCTTTACTTATCCAGGGCACCTTAGTCATCTAGTGTTGCTATAACAGAAATACGACAAATGGATAGCTTCAACAAAGAGAAATTTATTCTCTCACAGTCTAGTAGGTTACAAGTTCAAATTCAGGGCATTAGCTCCAGGGGAAGGTTTTCTCTGTTGGCTCTGGTGGAAGGTCCTTGTCATCAGTCTTCCCTTGGTCTGGGAGCTTCTCTGTGCGGGAAGATCAGGTCCAAAGGACACACTCTGCTCCCGGAACTGCTTTCTTGGTGGTATGAGGTTCCCATGTGTCTCTGCTCGCTTCTCTCTTTTATATCTCAAAATATATTGGCTTAAGACACTATCCAATCTTGTATACCTCATCAATATAACTCCTGCTAATCCATCTCATTAGATCACAGTGATTGAATTTACAACAGATAAGGAAATCACATCAGATTATAAAATGGTACACAATTATACAAAACTGGGAATCATGACCCAGCCAAGTTGATGTATTTTTGGGGGACACAATTCAATCCATGACATGGGGCCTCTTCCCTTTCCATATGAAGTTGGTGATTTGTTTCTCCATCTCCTTAAAAAATGCCATTAGAATTTGGATCCAGATTGCATTGTATCTGTAGATCGCTTTGGGTAGAACCGACATTTTCACAATGTTGAGTCTCTCTATCTACAAGCAAGGTACGTTTTTCCACTTAACGTAAGCCTCTTTTGGTTTCTCCCGTTAGTATCTTGTAGTTTTCTTTGTATAGGTCTTTTACTTCTCTGGTTAAATTTATTCCTAAGTATTTTATCTTCTTGGGGGCTATTGTAAATGGTATTTATTTGGTGATTTCCTCTTGGAAGTTTTCTTTGTTGGTGTAGACGAATCCAACTTATTTTTGTATGTTTATCTTGTATCCTGATACTGTGCTGAAATCTTCTATTAGTTCCAGCAGTTTTCTTGTGGATTCTCTGGGGTTTTCTGTGTATAAGATCACATCATTTGCAAATAGAGATACTTTTACTTCTTCCTTACTAATTTGGATGCCCTTTATTTCTTTTTCTAGCAAAAATGCTCTGGCCAGTACCTCCAACACAATGTTGAATAAGAGTAGTGATAAAGGGCATCCTTGTCTGATTCCCATTCTTAAGTGGAATGCTTTCAGACTCTCTCCATTTAGGATGATATTGTCTGTTGACTTTGTATAAATGCCCTTAATTATGTTGAGAAATTTTCCTTCTATTCGTATTTTGCAAGGCAGACCTTTTTTAGTAGCTAAGCTAAACTACTGTTTGGTTTTAAATGACTTCAGGGGATATTTTTGGTTTAAGGTTTAAAGATTATCTTAGGGCAATAGTTTCAGGGGTTCATCCACCATCCACGACTCCAGTAAGTCTAGAGTCTATGAGAATTTGAAATTCTGGTCTACATTTTTCCCCTTTTGATCAGGACTCCTCTTCAAGAGTCTTCTTCAGGATTCTTCATCAAAATGTTCAATAATGGTAGCCAGGCACCATCCAGTTCTTATGGTCTCATGGCAAAGGAGGCCAGCCTTATGTTATAATTCCCATCCACATGCTAACTTCTCCCCAACCTATATCTTTAGCCTCTCTCCTGAACTCCAGCCTCTTTATGCAACTGCATTTTGAATGTCTCTACCTGGATGGCCCACAGGTCCTCAAACCCAACATATGCAAGACCAAACTCATCCCTCTCCATAAAGCTATTCCTCTCTCCAGCATTCATTAGCTCAACTAGTGGCACCACCATCAATCCATCCAACTTAAGATGGGAACACAGATGTTATCCTGACTTGTCTCTTGCTCCTCTTTAGTAACCACTGCACACATTTGTCTAATTAGCCACTAAGTCCTGTCAATTTGCCCCACAAATCTCTTTCATATATGTCTCCTCTTAAGCCTTAGCACTGGCTCTCTCCCTCCCTCTCCTAATTGTCTGCAACAATCTTCTAACTGATCTCTCTGCCTCCACCCAACCTCATCACCTTCAAGTCCAGTATGTGCCTGTATACTCCACAACAGCACTCCCTGGCTTATAGGCTCTCTGCTGTAAGCTCCTTAATATGACATACTCCCAGCCTCTCATTTACCTCCAGGAACAATGATTTCCTCATAGGTCCTTGCATGCAGCGCATTCTTTCTTGCCTCAAATTCTTTACTCATACTGTTCCCTCTGCCTTGATTGCCCTTGAACTCTCCCTTCCCTTGCTCTGGGTAATTACCACTCATGCTTTAAGATTCTGCTCAGGTATCACCTCTTTCTGGAAGTCTTGCCTGATACCTCTCCCATAAAGGTGCCCTTCTGCTTTGCTCTCATGGACATATTTTTTATCACCAAATTTACCCCCAATGGATTTTAATCACCTCTTTATGGATTTGGAGTTTTCTCCCCAACTCCAGTTTGCAAACCTCCTGAGGATAATAGCCATCACTTATTTATCTTTCTTTGAATTTTCAGCATTTAGCAAGGAACATGGCTCATTTTACTACCAAACTAGTTGTCGATTCCAACTCATGGTCACCCCTGTGTGTGAGAGTAGAACTGTGCTCCATAGGGTTTTCGGTGGCTGATTCTTCTGAAGCAGATCACCAGGCCTTTCTTCTGGGGTGCCTCTGGGTAGACTCATGCCTCCAACCTTTTTGTTAGCAGCCCAACATGTTCATCGTTTGTACCATTCAGCATCTCCAGCTCACTGAAAGGGCTCAATAAATATTGGTTGAGTAAATGGAGTTTCAATGAATGCATAAACTGTTTCTCAACTGGAAATAGCACCAAGACAAACCCTTTGGCTCTATTCCTTGGGTCCAAAATGATTCTTAAAATAACAGCAACTCTGGACTTAGGAAAAACAACTCATTAAAAAGAAATTTGTTTTATTTACTTACTCTGACATAGGATAACACAGAACGCAACTGCTGTGTTTTTAAGGTTTTCTCTCTTCCCCAAACACCCCAAATATATAATTTCATCTAACCCTGGGGGTGGGGGCTGAAATATACTATTCTTGTTGACCTAAGGGCTCACTTAAATAAAACCACAGGTGGAGGATGCACAGATAAGCAGCAATCGGGCCAGATGGATGGACAGTCTCAGCATTTACTTCATTTCACCCTGTGATTCTCTTCGAGTTCACTCCTTCATGCAGGAAGCATCTGGGCTTTGATACCAGATTGTGAAAATTGTTTATGTGGCAAATTGCTCTCTTCCAAATCCCTGTTTACTAATTGTTTGTGTCTAAACCCAGCACTATGTGATAGCTTTCTTGCTGAGTTAGATTTTCCTACTAGCCTATGTATGCATGCACATCCACACAGCCACAGCTTTTATAAACTCCCAAATGCAAGACAATAAACATATTTCTATCTGCAGTCCATACTGCCGGTTACTTTAGAGAGACTGATGGTGCTTTCAAGATGGCTGAGTTAGTATCTTAATGAGTCATTCATTGAAAAAACAATTACTTAATGTCCAACAGTAGCAGTGGTAAAAATAGCTAACACTTATTGAGCATACACCAAGGGCCAGATAGCGTGCTGATTGATTTGTAAGCATTATCCAAGTCTCTACAATCTGCAAAGTAGCTGCTACTATAATCCACACTTGGCAGATGAAGAACCTGTGGTTTGGAGAGGTTAAGTAACTTGTCACCGACCACCTGTAAGTGGCAGAGCTGGGATGCAAACCCAGGCCTGCCTGTTGCTGGAGCCTAGGCTGCTGACTGCTACCCTGTGCTGCCTCCATCCTAAGAGCACACGACACCTCTTCTACTCCAATGGTTTTCGATGTGTCCTCTTTTTGGTGCAGAACTTTCTTTTTGAACATTTTGAACACGTGGAGCTGTTCTGGTTGATGCAGGAGCTGACTGAGAGTTTCTCCTACTCCATCTCTTGCCTCACTTTGGCCTTTCTATGGAATAGAACACAGTTTGAAAACCACTGCTCCATGAGAATAGAAATGAAATCTCATTTATTGCTACGTGCTCCACAGTGCCTAGAAGAGTGCTTTGTAGACAATAAGTGCGCAATTAATGTCTACCACAGGAATGTGGTTCTGAAAGGGAGCGTCCCCTCCTGAGGCCACCTATAGCATGGGCTTCTATGACCTGCCTGATGGGCCACCAAAGGGCAAAAAACAAGTCTGGCCTGTGAGCCATCCCGGGTGAATGCTATTCATCCTGAAGGCACACATGACAGCTTAACTGTGCTTGAGGCAGAGAGACTAGAAAGAGGCTGGCATGAGGAATTGTGCAGTGGCTGGGAGGCTTGGTAAGTCCAAAGTGATCTTCCTAAAGGGACCTTCCTTGTAGGTTTTGTTTTTTTCTAACCATGTTTTCCGTGCTTGACATTACCAGGTGACAGCTCCTCCTCAGTGGAGAAATTTGTCATCCCACTGGGATAATTCCAAAGTTATTCTAAGAGTTCCTGCTCAGAACAGATCAAGCCAATCAGGAAGCTCCTCCACATGGGCTATGCCCAGCGGATTGTTTCCCACTTGGACACTTCCTGCTATTGTTCTCTGTCATGTTCTCAGAGGCGCAGCTACTGAACCCTGCCCATTCCTCTCAGGGTTCTGGACCTTTCCTCCTGTAAGGAGGTACAGTCGTGGCTTTGGATCAAGGCACAGTAGGCTCAGAGATCAGGCACCTAGCACCTGGAATGAAAGCAGGGGAGGTTCCTGGTCCAGGTGGCCAGAGCAGAAACCATGGTGCCTGTAGAGCTTGAAATGTTCTGGTTCATTCGTTCATTGTTTATCAAGCATGTGTTGAGCTAGGCACAGTAATAGTTGCCCAGTCTCTACTTTTGATAAACTCGTCATCTGATGGGGAGGCAGGTGTGAAAACAAATACTTACAATACAGTGCTCTGTGGAGTTCAAAGCAGGAGTCCAAGATGCTGTAGGGAAGCAAAGAAGAGAGCTTGACTAGCTCTGCTTAGAAGACGGCAGGGCAGGGCTCCAGAGCTTGGAGTACTTCAGTAGGATCTTGAAGGATGAAAAAAAATTATCAAGGCAGAGAGAGATGTTTTGAAGGCATCCCCAGCCAACCTGATGGCACAGACAAGGGAGCTCCGAAGCAGAAATGTGTGAGTACCTCTGTTGTTGTTGTTAGCTGTCATCAAGTCGGCTCCCAACTCATGGCAACTGCATGCACAATTGAACAAAATGCTGCCCAGTCCTGCTCCAGGTTGTCATTGGAAGTAGATTGCCAGGCCTTTCTTCCTAGTCTGTCTTAATCTGGAAGCTCTGCTAAAACCTGTTCAGCATCACAGCAACACATAAGCCTCCACTGACAGACGGGTGGTAGCTGTGCATGAGATGCTTTGGTCAGGAATCAAACCTAGGTCTCCCGCATGTTGTCAGGTGCTGTCGAGTTGGTTCCAACTCATAGCGACCCTATGTACAACAGAACAAAACACTGGCCGGTCCTGCACATCCTCACAATAGTTGTTATGCTTGAGTCCATTGTTGCAGCCACTGTGTCAATCCATCTTGTTGAGGGTCTTCCTCTTACCTGGAAGGCAAGAATTCTACCACTGAATCATCCCTGCCCCAAGTCCTCTGTAGAGCTGGACTGTTCTGAGTGTGCTCATGATGGAAAGAATTTGATGGGGGAGGATGGGGTCCAGGATGTGATGGCTCTTGAATACTGCACTAAGGTGTTTAAAATTGATCCTGAAGGCAAGAGGAAACCATTTAAGTTTCTTGTCTGTTTGTTTTAAGGGAGCAGAAGAGGTGCAGAGTGAAAGTTTAATGACCAGTGAGGAGAGGTCCAGGCAAGAGACGATGAGGCCATGTTTGGCAAAGACTATTGAGGGAAGTAAAAAGGGTTCCCTTTACTGATATTATAACAATATTGAGGACTTTCTAAATCATCTCTTTTTGTACTAGCGCAAACCCACAGGCTGGGCTGAAAATTAAGCAACATTAAATTGTGAATCTATGATCAAAAGTAAATTCAGGAATGGCCATTGAAGATACAGCTATGGGTCTCTTCCCATCTGAAGCAAAGGTGAGTGAAGGAAACCAAAGACACAAGGAAAAAATTACTCCACAGGACTAACAGTCCATGAGAACCGCAGCCTCTTCTGGCCTGAGACCAGAAGAACTAGATGGTGCCTGGCTACCACTACAGACTATTCTGACCAGAGACACACTAGAAGGTCCTGGTTAGAATGGGAGAAAAATGTAGAACAAAACTCAAATCCCTAAAAAAGGCCAGACTAACTGGACCCATAGAAACTAGAGGAACCCCCAAGACTATCACTCTAAGATACCCTTTCAACTTGGAACTGAAGCCACTCCTGGTGGTCACCTTTCATCAGAATAAGAGATTGGTTTATAAAACAAACAATATCACCCGTGAATACTGTGCTGCCTTAAATTAATCCACCATATAAGACCAAATTGTCAACATTTACCCTAAAACAAAGATGAGAAGCTAAGGTGAGGCAGGGAAGCTAGATTATTGGAAACAGAACAAAAAGAAAGGAAATAATGAGAATGTCAACACATTGTGAAAAATGTAACCAACGTCACGGAACAAGTTGTATAAAAATTGTTAAATGGGAACCTAATTTGCTATACAAACTATCACCTAACACACACACACACACACACACACACACACACACACACACACAGAGCCGAATGAGGTTGCTCAGTGGCTAGAGTTTGCACTGGCTTAGCCAGACTCCAGACTCTTCCTCATTTTCCTTCCTGCCCACCTCTCAGCCATTTCCCTGCAACAGACCAGCTGTCAGAGACACCAAAGGACCCCTCTTCTTGGGGAAAGGAAGAAAAGCCAGTTATTTCTACTTCCTTTGATGGCCTGTGGTAAAGGTTTGGTCAGGACACCGATTTGAACCTAAAGGACCTAATTTAAAATGTTCCAAGGATTGAAATTGTCTCAAATCCATGGGCATCTACAAGCAAAACTAGCTTTAGTCTAACGAGCTGCATCACTGCCCTCACATGGCTGCAGCAGATCAAGGAGTCTGTACAAAGGCTAAATCTCTCCTTTCCTCACAGATGAGAGGTTGAGTCAGCACTGAACAGTGAGCGTTCTTCATGTCCCGGGTGAGTGGCAGCCACATAGTGACCTCTGCACTGTTGGTTTCCCTCGCCATGGTCACAAGAGTCTCTCTGGCATCTCCATGCCATTTTTCTATCTTACAGATAAAATAGAGATATTTTGTCTTTAAATATTCCTGAAAGATAGGTCCTGTGGGACCCTTTTCTTGTGGGGTGGAAAGTTTGGAGGCTGAAGCATCTACATCCCCTGGCCCTGGCCCCTTGTGGCCTGGAGGCTCTGCAGGTACAGGTCCCCCTGACCCCACCCACATCAAAAAGTAGAGCATTCCTATGAAACCTTTCATAAGCCGAAATGGCATAAAGCGAAGAAGCAGTTACCATTAATCTATATGAGGAAAATTTTTGAGCATTCCTAGACCCCAAAAAATAACCTACCAATCATACTGAATAACATATAAAACCTAAAATAACACTAACGTATAGTAAAACCAGGAATGATATTATAAATACACAGCCAATATAAAGTAGAAATAATGTATGTACACTGTAGTTTCACAGACAGTTCAAATACATGGCGGCTTGATGCTGAAGTGCTGAGCGTAGTTCCTGGGGAAGGAACCTGGCGACAACACTCTCGCTGCTCCGCTCACTGCAAAACAAACGCTGAACGCTATTTCTGCTTTTCGCCTTTTTTCATAAAAGTGAAAATCCTCTTAGGATTTCTTTGGGTTATGGAAAACAGGTACCTAATGTAGGTCTTTCTTGTGAAAGTGAAGTGGTGTAAAGCGAACTTTCGAAGAGCTAGGAATACAGAAACGGAATGGTCTTGGATGAATCCACCTGACCTGACCTCTAGGAGTATTGAGCTCAAGGCAGCTAGGTGGGGCCATTGTCCGAGTCCTGCAAAAGGTAAACAAAGTGATGTGCACCACATTCATTATAGGGCTTTGAAACAAACTTTAGGAGTAAAAATAAAGTTTAAAATATTCTCTTTGATTAACTTTATTCCTGTAGACTTATCAGCCCTGATTCTGTTTTACAACAGCTAATGTGTTGACAAGTTCAATGATGTGTATGTTTGGATTTTAAAGTGCAAATACTCTGTAAGGGTAGAATTTTCCTTATACCAGGAGCCTGCCAATGAGAATCCCCAGATACAAAATGATTCACATGGAGGGATCAAAGTCCAGGCGAGGGTACTCTTTTTTTCTAAGTTTCAATCCCAAGACGTAAAGCTCTACTTAAGCCAAATTAGAGAAGCTATTAGAAGTAACACAAAAGTGGTTTGAATCAGGTCAAAAGAAGAACGTTGCCACTTAAAATTTATCCGGAGCCTTTTGCTTTTAACTGAAGCCCTCTAGATTGTACACTGCATTCCAAAATAATAATTAAAAAATATCTGCCTCTCCCTGATGGTTTGTCTTGTGCAAAATTAGCACTGGCCATCTATGTATTCAGCAGTGGTCCCACCCCGGAAGTTGTCCAACCACTGTCTAGCATTTCTGGATCCTGAGGCCAAGAGAGAATTACCTCCTGAAAGCACAAGGAAACCTCACTGCAACACTCAACCATAATAGAGTTCAGGGCAGACTAGATTTGTTGTTGAAATAGTAAAGGCACCTGGTATCAGAGCAGTAATTTTTTTTTGGAACATTTTACTGTGCTTTAGGTGAAAGCTTACATAGCAAATTAGTTTTCCAATCAATGATTCTTACACTAATTGTGCCATGACATTGGTTGCAATCCCTGCAATGTATCAACTCTCTCCGCATTTCCTCCCTGGGTTCCTCATTTCCATTAGTCTGCTTTCCCTGTCCCCCCCTGCCTCCTCATCTTTGGTTTTGGGCAAATGTTACCCTTTTGGTCTTATATAGTTGATTGTTCTAAGGAGCACATTCTTCAGGGGTGTTACTGTTTATTTTCTAGCCCTGTCTATTATTTGGCTGAAAGGTGGCCTCTGTGAGTGTCTTCAGTTTCAAGTTATAAGGTTGTCTTAAGGCAGCAGTCTCAGGGGTTCCCCCAGTTTCTTTCAGACCAAGAAGTCTGGATTTTTTTTTTTCTTTAATTTTGTTCTGCAAACATTTTTTACCCATTCTAACCGAGACCTTCTATTGTGATCCTGGTCAGAGTGGTCAGTAGTGGTAGCCAGGCACCATCTAGTTCTTCTGGGCTCAGGTTAGAGGAGGCTGCAGTTCATGAGGGCCATTAAGCCTCTGGACTAATTGCTTCCTTGAGTCTTTAGTTTTCATCATTCTCCTTTGCTCCAGATGAGAAGAGACCAATAGTTGCTTCTTCGATGGCCACTTCCAAGCTTTTAAGACCTCAGATGCTACTCACAGGCTACGACGTAGAACATTGTCTTTACTAACTGTGTTTTGCCAACTGATCTCTGACTATGGTCCTTAGCCTTCAAGTCCGGTAGTTCAGTCCTGATGTCTAAGTAGTTTCTGTAACTGTGCCCCCTATGTGCTCTGTTACATACATGAGTATACATGCAGCATTTATAAATATGTATGTAGAAATACCCACAGCCCTACCTATATGCATACTCAGATATACTCCCGTATGACCTCCTGCACATATTCAACATGCATATTAGCCTATGTATCTACTTACAAATTATTGTTTGTTACTACTGTTGTTGCAGGATTGTATATGTTATAGCATTTACCATAGTTGCCCTTTATTCTTGTGTACCTCTCAGTGTTTTCCTTTGCCTTGGTCACGTTGTGCTGACTTCCCCCATATTGTGTATTGCCTTTCCCTTCACCAGAATTAACATCTGTCTACTATCTAGTTAGTGATTCTCCCTCCTTCCCCCTCCCACCCCTGGTAACCATCAAAGAATATTTCTTTCTGTGTGTAAACCTATTTTTGACTTTTTATAATAGTGGTCTCATGCAGTATTTGTCTTTTGTGATTGACTTATTTGACTCAGCATAATGTCCTCCAGATTCATCTATGTTGTGAGATGTGTCACAGATTCATCATTATTCTTCATTGTTGTGTAGTCTTCCATTGGGTGAATGTTTATCCACTCATCTGTTGATGGGCACTTAGGTTGTTTCCATCTTTTTGCTATTGTGAATAATGCTGCAATGAACATGGGTGTGCATATGTCTATTCATGTTATGGCTCTTATTTCTATAGGATATATACATAGGAGTGGGACTGCTAGATCATATGGTAATTCTTTTTCTAGCTTTTTAAGGAAGCGCCATATTGTTTTCCATAGTGGTTATACCATTTTACGTTCTCACCAGCAATGTATCAGACTTTGAATCTCCCCGCAAGCTCACAAGCATTAGCTGTTCTCTGTTTTTTGGATCAGTGCCATTATTGCTGGAGTATCTCACTGTGGTTTTGATTTGCACCTCTCTAATGGCTAATGATCGAGAGCATCTCTTCATGGGTTCTTTAGCCACCTGAATGTCTTCTTTGGTGAAGTGTCTTTTCATGTCCTTTGCCCATTTTTTAATTGGATTGTTTGTTTTTTTGTTGAGGTGTTAAAGTTTTCCATAAATTTTAGCAATCAGACCTTTGTCAGATATGTCATACATAAAAATGTTTTCCCAGTCTGTAGGTTCTCTTTTTTACTCTATTGGCGAAGTCTTTTGAAAAGCCTAAGTGCTTAATTTTAGGAGATCCCAGAGTAATAATTTTTTGGAAGTGGATAATGAATGATCACAAACCTCCTGGGCACATATAAGAGTTCTCAGATTCCCATGAAACCCAAAACTCTCCCAATAATAATAATAGCAAACATTTGTGTGATCCTTTAGAGCTTACAAAGTCCTTTCACAGCAATTAGGGATTGTTTCATTCCTATGTTATAGATAAGAAAACTAAGAGGAAGAAAAAAAGAAAAATCAGAATCCAAATACCTTTCACGCCACAATCTGATTTTTGCTAAGCTTCCCTGACAATTTGAGGCCAGTAGAGGCAACGTGATGCAGTGCAAACAAGCCAAGATCAGGAACATGGCTCTGCTGTTTATTGGCTGAAATGCTGGGTAAGTTTCTAACTTTCCTCAGTCTCAGTTTCCTTATCTATAGTAATGCATATAGAAGAGCTATTTCAAAGTTAATGAAGAGTAAATGAGTTAATATTTAAAAGCTCTCAGAACACTGCCTGGCATGGAGTAAGCACTATTTAAATGATTGTTCTTCCTTTCTCTTCCAGTGCTTTAAAAAATAATTTAACAATTATTCTTTGTGAAATACTGCATGTACTACTTTACCAAACAAACTAAAACATACTATTAAATAGGATAAATTTAAATTCAGCTTCTTAGTTATGTGGTCTATGGCCCAGAAGATTCAAGAACACTCATAGATTCTTATGTTAAACCCATTTACCAGGGAATGTGAGTCCTATCATTTGAATACTAAAAGGAAAACTAAAGAATTAATTATTGGCTTCAAGGACAGTGAAGTTTAAGATTCAGCATGTGTATGTATCTGTGTGTATACACCTACAAATTTTTTAAAGATCCAGAAAATCCAATTTAAGTTGTCTATGTAGGAAAGTCTCATATGAATCAGAACTGACTCGATGGCAAAAGATCTGGTTTTATGTAAACCAAACTAAATCCACTGTCATCGAGTCAATTCCAACTTATAGCAACCCTATAGGACAGAGTAGAACTGCTCCACAGGGTTTCCAAGGCTGTAAATCTTTACAGAAGCAGACTGCCACATTTTTCTCCCATGGAGTGGGTGGTGGGTTTGAACCCCTGAATTTCCAGTTAGCAGCCAAGCAATTAACCACTGTGACACCAGGGCTCCTTTTGGTTTTATGTAGGAGAGGATTATATACACTTGGGGGGCCATCTAGCGTCAGTTAAAGTTATATTCCATTAACTGAGGTACTGCATTTGGGAACTTAGGTAAAGCCTCTGGGAGGAAACAGAGTCCATGGGTGGTGCAAACACTTAATGCACTGGGCTGCTAACTGAAAGGCTGGAGGTTTGAGTCTACCCAAAAGATGCATCAGAAGAAAGGAGATCTACTTCCAAAAAATTAGCCACTAAAAACCCTATGGAACATAGTTCTACTCTAGGGTCACCAGCAACTGGTTTATGGAAGGGAACTGCTGTCATCCTGTGAATTAATATTGTGTGGTTGTTTGGGAAGAGAAAGCTCATTACAGTCAACATTAAAATGTCCACAACCCTGAATGCTTTGTTCTCTTGCTTGTCCTTGAAGAAGGACAGTGTACTTGTCCCTGGTGTTGTGTGCAGAAATCTCCAGCCAAGACATGTAATCTGTGAACCTCACTTATTATATGCTTAGATACTTTACATCTATTAACTAATTTAAGCCTCACACCAACCAAATGAGATACACATTATTGATTTCCACTTTGCAGATGTGTTACCTTGCCCATGGTCCCATGCAGTTAATGAGTTGTAGAGGTGGGATTCAGACCAAGGTCAGGCTGCTGCTGAAGAACACGCTCTTTTCACTGCATCTAAAGTAAACCCTGCTCAGCCTTTCAAACCATGGCAGAAAAGAAACCCTCAATCCATGGTAGAAGCCTACTCAGGCCTAAGATATTGCTAAGATTTAAAAACAAACAAAACAACCAGGAACAACTGAGCAAGCCTAGAATTGGTTCCAAGGGTGGAAGTTTACCTTTATGGTACAGCAATGCTTCTCCCTGGGAACTCTCCAGAGTCCTGGGCCACCTCTGTCTGAAGCTTACTCTGGCTCAGGATTATGATCTTGGGTTTGCTGAATGACCTGTTTTATTTGCCCTCTGGCATCCAGCTACTCCCTGATGTTAGACTGCCTTTCTCAATCCTGCCTGAATTCAACCTAAACTGGCCCCCTGCCCAGGTGCTTCCCAGCCTACCTTTGACTTCTTTACCTCCCCCTTGCTCTAATTGTAACATTGAACCAGTATCCTAGTTTCACCACCAGGTTTGTTACAACTCTCCTGCTCAGAAACTTTTAATAGAGCCCTATGGTCTATAGGATAAATTCTAAGTCTCTCTGCTTAGCATTCAACGTCCTCCATGATCTGGTTCCAACCTGCTATCCTCGCCTTTATCCATTGCTGCTTCTGTGGTTAGGCCTGTGATTATCCTGTCTCAAAGAGATGGCAGACCCTGTGTAGAAGGACCACCCTATTGCTGGCCATGCCTGGACCACTGCTCCTCATGGAGAGTGACTCAGTGAGAGCAGGGATCAACTGTTCACTGTCCTCCCTGGGAGAGACAACATACCAGAGATACGGACAACCTCCACATGCAGCCAGGCTTCACCTCAGCTGTTTACAACAGGCAGTCAAGCTGAGAGGAGCCAAATGAGTTTGGTCTTCACGGAGCTTCCATGACAACCTGCTGACATTGCCAGCTAAGCGCCATTCCAACACCCATGTGGCCATAGTTTCCTAATGATTGCATCATCTAGTAACACAAGTCTAACTCTAAAGCTGGGATCCAGCTTAAGACTGAAAGGAACTGAAGCCTCATTAAGGTCAGGGAACAATCCCTCATTTTCCCAGTCTGGTTACATCTAATGATATCCATGTGCATTTCTTCCATCTCAGTAACAGCCATTCAACTCACATCCCAACCCAGCCTTGATATTTTCTTATCAGCCTGGAATTTCCTTCCAGTTAATTGAACTTGACTTAGTCTCTTTTATTTTTTAGAAGTGAGACCAACATTCCTTTAAAAGATTCATATATTAAAAGTTTTGGGTGATAACCAAAATGTAAGTTAACTCTTGATGGTAAGAAACATTTTTGAGGGTATGGAAATTCTGACATCAAATAAGGGGACTCATGAGCAATACAAACATAAGTCCGGAAGCTTCAGGAGAGCCCTGAAAAATATTATATTAAGAAGCTTTCAAGAGTTAATTATTATTAGGTGAATTATAAGTCTCTTGAGGGTAATGACTGTGTTGTTTTCATATCTGTATCTCCAATCTAGCTTAGCCTCTACCATAGGCAGCTGATAAACAGTCACTGAATGAATAAACCTTAGAAAGATTAATCTCAGCCAAACGCCACTGAGGTAAGAGCCCAATCCCTAGATCCTTAACCATCATTCCTTTCTCTGAATTCCTACTGTCTTGAGGACAGTTATGAAATCTCTCAGCACCTGTTGTATGCATACTCCCTCCATTGTATGCCTAGACGGGTAGATCAGAGGAGAAGACGTTGACTTCTTTTCTGTAACTCCAATGCCTTCCCCATTGCTATCCATGGTGCTCAATGAATATCTATTTAATAATCTTGGTGCAAAGGAATGTTAAATCACAGCACTTCAGAGCAATAAATTATGAGCATGGATGTTTGTTCATGGCAGTACTTGTCAATACTTTTAAAAAATAAAAGCCATGTCAAGAAAAATAATCGCCTCGCTTTAGTTCATATCATGATTACATGTCAGCCAGAGTAATAGAGACAAAGCCTCAACTTTCAGTTGAAAATGTCTATGCAAAGAGAAAACTCATGAGCACGTGTACTTAGGGTATCTGTGGGTGTGTCATCTGCACTTGCTTCATCTTTTTCTTCCTCCTTTCTGTACATATGTAGGAAAGCTCAGGCAGTACAAAGATGAACACTATGCTCTCTTTTCCCCAAGGGAGCTGAGGCTAGAGGAGGACAGAGAAAGGAAATAAGTTGGTATGTGCCCTGATAAGGTAAGTTCCAGGTTAAAACTGTCATAAGGGACATTCAACCAGTGTTCAGGGTCAAGGTGTGTAAACTGAGGCTTGAAAGATCAACAGGAGTCAGCCAGGTAAAGAGGAGTCACAGAGTGTTCCTGGCAGAAGAGAAGGCATGTACAAAGAACAGGACATAAGAAAGGGAGATACATTTAGGGAACTGCAGGTAGATACTGGAATGGCCAGTGAGGAAAGGAGGTGATTATAGAAGGTAAGACTGAAAAAGCAGAAGCCATATCAGAAATGGTTTTCTAAGTCATATTAAAGAATTTAGACTTTACCTTGAAGGCAAAATTAGGAACAAGTGAAGAGTTTTAAGCTACAGAGTGAGAGCATCAGATTGAAAGATGCTTTGCTGGCTGGGTAGAGTTGGATTAGAAGGACTCAGTGCTGGAGGAAGGGAGACTTGTTAAAAAGGTATTGTGGCAACCTAGGTGAAAGGTAATGATGGTGTGGATTAGTGTCATGGTTGTGGGAATGAAAAAGAATGGAAGGATTAAGAAATATAGAAGATGTAAAATTACTGATTAGATATACAGGTTGAGAGGAGAAGAATCAAGGATGATGCCCTGGTTTAGGACTTGGGCAACTGGGTACACAGCAGTGCTTTTTGAAGAGATTAATTACCAAAGAGAAGGAAAACATTTATTAGAGAAAGTAATGAGTTCAGTTTCTGACATGCTGAGTTTCAGGTGTTTGGGTGACATCCAAATCGATATGGCCATGAGGCCGCTGGCTGTACAGGTAGCTCAGGAGAAGTAATAGGGATGAAAAAACACTGATATTTCAGAAACCATGGGAACAGATGATATCACTTAGAGAGAATGTGAGAAGTGAGAAGAGAAGAGGGCCAAGATAAGAACCTCAAAGAACCAACAGTTAAAGGAGAGAAGAGGAGGAGGTAGAAAATCAAGGATACTGTCGTGTCAAGTAAACCAAGGAGACAGTATGTTTCAAGAAACAGGGAGTGTTTACCAGTCTCAATTGCTGCTGAACAGTCAACTAGGATGAGAATTAAAAAGTGTCCATTGTATTTAGCCACTAAATGGTCACTGGAGACTTGGCTAGTACTGGGTCAGTGGACGCGTAGGAGAGTGAACGGCAGATGAGGAGGTAGAGATGCCGAACATGGGCAATTGCTCCAAAGAGTGTGGTGGTGAAGGGGAGGAAAGAGCGAGAAGATGGTTAGTGAAGAGGATATAGACGTAGAGTTTGTCTAGTATAGGAAGAATGTTTTATAACAAATGGCCATTTCAAAGTCAGCTGTACATTCCTAGGATCTTCACAGAGTACTGTCTTGTTTTTATCGAGACTCCTGATTTTTAATTTTGGGATTGACTTTAAAAAGGAGCAATAATTCAAGAAGCAATGGTTAGTATATCCTAATAAAGGAAATATCTGTCAGCTCTTATGAATATGAACATAGACAGGGTTAGTCAAGTGGCATTTTTAACATAGATAAAAGCAGAAGCATGAATTTAGCACTCTGCAAGTATGTCTTCAAATGGCTGAGAAAGAGAGGTCTTTTCGAGATGTTTCCTAGTCTGTAAAATTGTGTGGAGAGATCACTTTAGAACATGAGCGTGTTTGTGTGTCTGCACATGTGTGTGTTTGTGTGCACAAACGAGGTTGTACTTGTACTTGAAATATTGGGAGGTTGACCTTGATGTTGCTATATGACCTTGGGCAGGTGTGAAGGGAACAATTGTTGCAAGGGAAGTAGAGCACTGCTGCTTTATGTGACCCTTTTAAAAAATTCTTTAAAAAACTTGTATCCATATAAATTCCCCTGCTAGAACAGAGAAAACCACAGACAGTTTGCGTAAAACACTTAAGTAAATTAACTTTTTTGTCCTTCTAAATCGTAACTATTTCTTGGTTTGTTACTTATAATTTATTTTAATATAAATCCCCATACTCCAGTGATTAAAGAACATTTAATCTAAACAGTAAGTGAGTCCCTCCTCATCCCCTGTCTTACTCAAGGAGCTGGTATCAAACGCAGTGGAGTCTTGGTGAGAAGAAATGAGTAGCATGAGGCACAAAGGTCATTTCTAAATTGGTGATATGGAACCATTCCCCACCCCACAAAAAACTGTATACGTATAATCATTTTTTCTACTGAACAAAATGAATATGGTTTGGAACGTAATTCAGAATTTCATTATACACCTTTCTAAGAAATGAAGAATGGAAAAAATATGGCTTAGAATCATCCCATTTGCTTGAAGAAAACACAGGCTTTAGGTCATGACAGATAATAGCGGCTATCATCTTTGTCAAGCACTTTACATGCTGTGAGCTCATCTGATTCTCGTAACAATTCTATGAAGTATATACTATGATTATTCCCATTTTACAGACGAGGAAACCAAGGCCCAAAATATTAAGTAGCCAGTTCAAGGCCATACAGATAAGTGGTGAAGCAAGGATTCAAATCCAGTCAGAAATCTTATTCTTAACCCTAAACCACCCCGCCTCCCAAGGAAGATGCTAGGTTGGCCTCACTCTCTCTGTCAAAATGTTGTGTGGTGAATATTTAAACCACATTTTCTTGGGCTGGAATTCTGTATCTAGCCTGAGATTCACTTCTAAGGAGAGGCAAAAAGAATTTGGGGTTAGTTACTAAGTGAAGCCAAAGATGACTGGGGAAAATTCTAGTTAGGACATTTGAAAGCCTGAGGAGCATCTCAACAATGTTCTTTATCAGAGCTGCTTCTGACTCCACTAGACACAGAACACACTTGGAACCTATCTAAGTGACAGTGTCTTTGAGATGGGAGGATGTCCCTCTGACTCACCATGCTTCCTCACTCTCTGGTTCCATTCATATTGTAACGGCACATAAAGGTACCAGTCAAAGGAAAAGTATTTCGAGTCTAGAATCTCCCTCCCTTCTTTCAAAACAGGAGAAATGTGCATCACTCAGAAATGGCTGAAATGTAGCCCCACTTGAAGGCAGAGGGCTGAACAAGCCAACTGCCAAAGGTCTCTTCCAGCCCTCTGATGGGTCTTTAACCAAGGGGAGAATTAAAGGATGAAGAGCCAAGTTCTACTTCTGCTTTCCCAGACCAAATCATCTCTCTGGGCCTCCCCTTGTAGCCTGAGAAAAATGCTTAGGATGTCCCCAAAACAACAAGTCTTATTCTTATTTCTATTTACAGATTCAGCTGGGACATTGACTGATCTTCTCAAGATCACAAGCCAAGACATTTGTATGGCTAATATTAAAACTTCAGTATCGTAAATTCCCTTTGTTATTTTGGGGTTTTTTTTTTTTTTTTTTTTTTTTTTGCCTAACAGAGCAGACGCAAGCCCAGCAGATTATCCCATATGGTAGGCCTGAGATGCCCCCACCTGACTCCCACACAGACACAAGATATGTTCATGAAACAGCTGCTCACAGGAAAACCATACCATTCTGAGTGTACTAATTTGGAATTTGTGGTTTTTTGTCACAAATGGTCATTTGTGTGAGATTTACTTTTGCATGAGCTACAGGAAAAGAATAGTAGCCTAGAAAGAGCATTGGGAACCTGGGTTCAGTTCTAGTAAGACCTCTATTGGCCAGGTCATTCCAAGAGTCCTATGGTCTGTCCTAGCCTCAGTTTCTTTATCTTTAATATGAGGGACCAGGCAAGGGGTTTAGTTTAAAGACTCTCCAAGTTATTTTCTAGATCTAACGATAAATGGTATAAAATGATGGCAAAGGTGGTATTTAAACTATTTAGGCACACACACAAATTTGGTCTTAGGGCACCTATTCATCTCTATGCCATTTGGTTTGTAACAGTGCTTCTCAAACTATCTGTAGTCAAGGACTAGGGGTTTTTTCCAGTCTGTGGCAGACCAATACTAGCTCTTAGCTCATGCCACATGCAACTCACCATGTAAGTGTGACAACACTCAAACTGGTCTTTATCCTATTCAATGAGTCCACTGATCACACGCTTGGATGCCATGGTGATGTCAAATGTTATTAAAGTTTTTAAACACCTTACTTGTAATTTCTGCCCCTATCTTGTTATAAACTGGTAATAAACAGTTGGCTGACCGGCATCAGTCCATAGACCACGCTTAGAATAGCACTGTTGTTCTTGTTAGGTGCCGTCAAGACGGTTCTGACTCATAGCGACCCTATGTACAACAGAATGAAAAAACTGCCCAGTCCTGCACCATCCTCATAATCATTGTTATGCTTGAGCCCACAGCTGCAGCACTGTGTCTATCTATCTCATTAAAGGTCTTCCTCTTTTTTGCTAACCCTCTACTTTATCAAGTGCGATGTCCTTCTCCGAGGACTGGTTCCTCCTGATAACATGTCCAAAGTATATGAGACGAAGTCTTGCCATCCTTCCTTAAGGAGCATTCTGGCTGTACTTCTTGCAAGACAGATTTGTTCATTCTGCTGGCAGTCCATCATATATTCAATATTCTTCACCAACACAATAACTCAAAGGCATCAATTCCTCTTAGGTTTTCCTTATTCATTGTCTAGCTTTCACATGCATATGAGGCGATTAAAAACACCATGGCTTGGGTCAGGTGCACCTTAGTCCTTAAAGTGACAACTTTGCTTTTTAATACTTTAAAGAGGTCTTTTGCAGCATATTTGCCCAAAGCAATGCATCATTTGATTTCCTGACTGCTGCTTCCATGGGCGTTGATTGTGGATCCAAGTAAAATGAAATCCCTGACAACTTGGATATTTTCTCCATTTCTCATGATGTTGCTCATTGGTCCAGTTGTGAGAATTTTTGTTTTCTTTATGTTGCGGTATAATCTATACTGAAGGCTGTGCTTCATCAGTAAGCACTTCAAGTCCTCTTTGCTTTCAGCAAGCAAGTTTGTGTCATCTGCACGTCACAGATTGTTCACGAGTCTTCCTCCAATCCTAATGCCCCATTCTTTTTCATATAGTCCAGCTTCTCAGATTATTTGTTCAGCATACAGATTGAAAGTATGGTGAAAGGATACAACCCTGATGCACACCATAACTTTAAAACATGCAGTATCCCCTGGTTCTGTTCAAATGACTGCCTCTTGGTCTATGTACAGGTTCCTCATGAGCAGAATTAAGTGTTCTGGAATTCCCATTCTTTGCAATGTTATCCATAATTTGTTATGATCCACACAGTCAAATGTCTTTGCATAGTGAATAAAACACAGGTAAACATCTTTCTGGCATTCTCTGCTTTCAGCCAGGATCCATTTGACATCAGCAATGATACTCCTTCTTCCCTGTCCTCTTCTGAATCTGGCTTGAATTTCTGACAGTTCCCTGTTGATGTACTGCTGCAACTGCTTTTGAATGATCTTCAGCAAAATTTTACTTGCCTGTGATATTGATATTGTTTGATAATTTCTGCATTCAGTTGGATCACCCTTCTTTGGAATGGGTACAAACATGGATCTCTTCAAGTCAGTTGGCCAGGTAGCTGTCTTCCAAATTTCTTGCCATAGAGGAGGGAGCATTTCCAGTGCTGCATCCGTTTGTTGAAACACCTCAGTTGGTATTCTGTCAATTCCTGGAGCCTTGTTTTTAGCCGATGTCTTCAGTGCAGCTTGGACTTCTTCCTCTAGTACCATCGGTTCTTGAACATATGCTACCCCCTGCAATGACTGAATGCTGGCTAATTCTTTTTGGTATAGTGAGTGTGTATTCCTTCCATCTTCTTTTGATACTTCCTGTGTCGTTCAGTATTTTGCCCATAGAATCCTTCGATATTGCAACTTGAGGCTTGAAGTTTTTCTTCAGTTCTTTCAGCTTGAGAAATGCTGAGCATGTTCTTTCCTTTTGGTTTTCTAACTCCAGGTGTTTGCACATATCATTATAATACTTTCAGTTCTTTCAGCTTGAGAAATGCTGAGCATGTTCTTCCCTTTTGGTTTTCTAACTCCAGGTGTTTGCATATATCATTATAATACTTTACTTTGTCTTCTCGAGCCGCCCTTTGAAATCTTCTGTTCAGCTCTTTTACTGCATCATTTCTTCCGTTCGCTTTAGCTGGTCAATGTTCAAGAGCCAGTTTCAGAGTCTCTTCTAACATCCATTTTGGCCTTTTCTTTCTTTTCTGTCTTTTTAATGACCTCTTGCTTTCTTCATGTATGATGTCCACGATGTCATTCCACAACTCATCTGGTCTTCAGTCATTAGCGTTCAATGTGCCAAATCTATTTTTGAGATGGTCTCTAAATTCAGGTGGGATATACTCAAGGTCGTACTTTGGCTCTCATGGACTTGTTCTAATTTTCTTCAGCTTCAGCTGAACCTGCATATGAGCAACCGATGGTCTGTTCCACAGTCAGCCCCCGGCCTTGATCTGACTGATGATACTGAGCTTTTCCATCATCTCTTTCCACAGATGTAGTCGATTTGATTCCTGTGTATTCCATCTGGCGAGGTCCATGTGTTTAGTCACCATTTATGTTGTTTAAAAAAGGTATTTGCAACGAAGAAGTCTTTGGTCTTGCACAATTTTATCATATGATCTTTGGCATCGTTTCTATCACTAAGGCCACATTTTCCAACTACTGAGCCTTCTTGAATAGCACTGGGTTTAGCCATTTTTCTGAAATAAAGCAAGGCCTCTGAGGACTTGAGCACAGCATCACTCAGACAACCTAGACAGAGTTTTTGTTTTGTTTTACAAGCAACTGGAAAGCACAAAGCTACCTTTTTTTTTTTTTTGTTAACAACTTACTGAGATAACTCCAGCCTCTCACCACTTCAACCTCGTCTGTTCCACCGTTGGTCTGGATTCTTCTCAAATTCGTCTGTCATATTGTCCTATTTCTTTTGCCCTTGGAGTTGCTTTTTTTAACCCTCTGCTTTAGTCGGCAGGTCCTAGGCAGGTAGAGCAGCCCTGGAATTCCTGCTGAAAGCCACAGGGTAATAGACTCGAGCTGTTCATTGAGCAGGAGGGAAAGTGAGAATTGGACAGCTGCCCCATGGGTGGGAAGCCGCTTCTCGCCCTCGTAAGGAAGGCAGCGGCTGTTCCTCTTTCATCGGTGTTGTTCCTAGTCTCCCTTCCCTCCTCTGCCCTGGACCACAGCGCTGAAGGCACACATTTCCAAGATGCTGCCGAATACACAATGGCAGCTGTCTTACAAAATGGTGTGGTAAGCTTAGGACCACGGCATCCCTTTCAGCTGTTTTTGAAAGTGCAGAGGGAGTCTGGTAAAATCAAACAATTTTGTGTTATATATTGTACATCGGCACATCACTCTTCTATTTTTGTACTAAAAAGGAAACCTATTAGGCACCAAGTGCTGCATAGTTCTAAGCACTGTACATATATTAACTTAATCCTAAGAACTACCCAATAAAGTTTATCTCATTATTACTATCTCCTTTTTACAGAAGAAGTAAAGAGAGGCTAAAGGAAGAGGCTAAGGGTCACACAGCCAGCAAGTGGAGATCCTGGATTTGAACTCAGCAAGTGGAATGCTGGCTCAAGCTCATGCCCTTAACCACATTCCTGCATCCTATCTGGATGTTAACGATGGCTTTTGAACCTCATGCCAATCCTATGGACGACCTAAGGCTGATGGAGATGAATTAAAAAAATATTTTATTGAGCAACCTACTAGGTGCCAGGCACTATTCTAGGCATGCAGAATACAGTGGGTAACAAATAATATCCTTGCTCTCATGGAACTTATGTTCTAGTCAGGGACTAAGAATGTAATGTAATGAAAAAAATATAAAAGCCTTTGCTTAACTGCTCAAAAACCAAATTCTCCTCAAACATCACCTTCTCCAAGTTTAACCTGAACTCCCCAATACGAATGTTAAGTACCCCTCCCCTCTATATGCTCCCGTAGACCCTATACTAACTTCCATGACGGGAGCTCTCCCATCATTTTATAATTGACGCTTACTTGTCTGTGTTTTCCAGTGGCCTATGAAAAGCTTTATTTCCATCTCCTCAGGCCTAGCCTGAGACTATTTAAGAATGGGGGAAAGTGGGAATACCTTAATGACCCACAAGAAGGAGGCCAGTGGAGAATGAGAAATGAGCAGGACCACTGCTGATGCCTGTGAAGACTGTTACTGCACAAGGACGCCCGGCTAAGGGAGCAAAGGGGATTGAAGTCCAGCCAGAGGTCTTTCCAAGTGGTGGCCTCCGTGTAGAGCTGCATCCGGCTCAGAGAGGTCTAATTTGCACAAAGAAGCTATGTAGTCCAGCAGTGGTCCTGAATGTGACTCGTGTTTAGAGACAGCTGGTCCTTCAGCCTGGATCTGGCTAAGATGATAACCCTCATGCCACATAGCATGACGACGCTTAAAACCTTTCACCAGGCCTCCAGATCAGGATGACATTCTTTGCTGGCTGGTGTGTCCCTGTACCCTCACAGATAACTCTCTGTGAACTGGCAGTATTCAGACATTATCACTTTTTTTCTTTGACTTTCTACATGGCAAGAACAAAATGCAACCTCAGGATCCCTGGAGGGGGTATCATTCCAACAGAGATTCTGCTTCAAACATGATAAAAAGCCTTTCAGCCACTAAGAAAGGCTGGTCAGTGAAGTAGGAGATGCCTCTGGTTAGCAGAAAGCACAGAGGTCTCATCACTCCAACACTGTTTCCAGCAGAGATTTAGGCTGAGATAGAGCCAAGAAAGTACAGTTGGGAGCAAAGGACTTTGGAAAGAGAAGGAAGATGGTCGTCTAAAATAGAAACTGTACTTCCTGAAATAACCTGAAGGGGCACCCTCACAGTCACGATGGCCACTCACAATGGGTTGAAGCCCAGCACCTCCTTGATCTTTGTGCATATGCTACACTGCTTTGAGAAGAGGCATTCATGGAAGTTGATATGATAGGAGCACATTACCTGTTCACCTTCTACATCATGAGGTGAACGTCAGTGTGCATTTCACCGAACAGCACAGCTCTCATAATGTTTTAGCTTAAAATAACAGCAACAACTTTTACTGGGGTGTGGAGAATGTGTTTTGGATTTAGGCAGAGCCGAGTTCAAATCCTTGCTCTTTCACTTATTAACTGGGTTATTTTGGGCAAGTTACTTCACCTCCTAAGCCTCAGTTTTCCCAACTGTACTATGGGCATCATCATCGTCACTACCTTACGGGAGTGTTACGACAATTAAATGGGAAAACTAATGAGTTAAATGAAGGCAAAAAGAACTAGGCCAGTACCCATAAAAGAGTAAGAGACCAACAAATATAGATGATACTATCATGGTATTAAGTTTATTTGGTGAAATAAAAAGAAAACAGGGCTGCATTGGTTAATGTGGCTGTGTGGGGCAGGGAACCAGGCTGGGAATGCACAGAAGTGGGATGCCGATGTGGAGAGCTCCACTCCCTGCTGTGAAAGAACAGGGCATCTCAGAATTAAAAATAGCAAGGACAGAGAACACAATGAATCCCAAGCAAGTGTCCTTTGTGATTTCAGTGAACACTTCTGTGGTTGCTTTTTCTAGAACAGTTATTTGTGGGTGACTGTCATTTTCTTGGTTGCCAGAATCCCAAAACATAACACACACATGCTTATGCCTGATATTTCCGGTCTTCTGCTTTGAGCCTCTTAAGAATGTGGAAAATTAAGTGAATCCTGCTATTCACCACAGACCAGCAGAAGCACTCAGAGAATCTTAAGTCAGAAACAGAAATGGACCAGTCCACTTGCGTCTTGGATTTTCTTTTTAAAAAGTTACATGGACCTATCATGGACCATGGATTAGCCACTGGGACTTCAATATTTTATTCAATGAACATTTGATGTGATATACTTTAGAACTGACAGTTGTACAGATGAATCAGTCACTTCTGTGATGTATCAGTTGCTCATATGTGGGGATTTTGTTTCCTGAGAATTTAACCTCTTTCCCCAATACTGACCCACCTCCAAAACCACTTCCTTCCAAAACAGTGACACTTCTCTACACAGGTGTATTTGTTCAAAAAAGGGCTCTATAGCCAACCCCCTAAATTAGAAAATCTCAAAATACCAGAGCTGGAAGGCCCTGGGAGAATTCTCATTGAAGAGATGGGGAAACCAAGGCCAGAGAGAGTGACGGGCTTGCCCAAGGTCACACAGCAAATTATCAGCAGAGCTGGAATTAACACCCTGGCTTTGCAACTGCTTGTTCCATTTTCATTTAATATTCCATGAGGTTTCTCATCTTCATTGGGACAATTTTAAGGTGGGTGGTGTCAAATTTTCTCCAAATTTCTCACTAATCTAAGAAAATTAAGAGCTTAGATTTCAAAAACTTGAATAATATTTGATGGCATTAGAAAGAGAATCCCAAGTGGCAAAATTACTAGGCAAGCAACAAGACTCGTTGATTGGAGCAGTCGTGAAGTGGACAGAGCTAATTGTGAGTCAAACTGCCTCATCTTCCAGGAGTATCAGTAACAGCATGGACAATGGTTGACAATGGACCCAAGCCAGAAACAAGTCCCTTGGGCTTTCTCAATATGGCACTCCAAAGGGAAAGAAAACATACAAAAGATGTGACATTCTAAATTTCAAAAAAGAAATATGTACAGATTTTGCTTTCAACATCCAGTCTTATTTGGCCTATTTCATCTCTAGTTTCTAGTGAGCCAAGAATATAATCAATAGATGACCATGCTAACATTACCCAGGGAAAAGCTGTCCACAGGAATGACAATCTACTTCTCCACTGTAGTAACCATGTTTTCTTCTCCCTTTCCAACCACTGTGACGTAGTCATTTCAAGGCCATATCACTTTTAATTTTAGCCAGAAATCTTTGCAAAATAGTACAATTTTCTGGCCTTTGGGAAAGTAGTGAGCTTTCCTGAACTTTATCATTTTTAGTCTGGTAAACCAAGACTTTCTAATCAAGTTCAGATGAAAGCTTGGCTCCACTGTAGGGCCATGGAGGAGAGAACCTAACTATATGCCAGAGCTGTTCCTCAAAGCAGATTTCAGACTTCCTTGAGGCAAAGCACTAAGGCTTAGAATAAATCTGAAATCAAAGGTAATGATTGTCATTCTTTACCAGGTGTGTGAAATCAGTTTTCTTATAAACACTAATCACTTCTCACTTCTCTTTGGAAGTTTCTAGATTTTAAAATGGGATTTCACTTATGGTCTATCCTTTTTCCATTTACAGCAATAGTTCTTGAACCTAACTGCACAACAGAATTATATGGAGCACCCTTTAAAGAAACAAAGATTCCAGGGCTCTTCATCTGGGGCACTGAATCAAATTTCTGGGAATGAGGCCTGGGAATCCTTATTACTAAAAAGCTTCCCAGGTGATTCTAATGTCTAGGGTTTAATATTCTAGTTATATTTTTTCCTTCTTTTTTCTTCTCTTTCTTCTTTCTTTCATCCCTCCCTTCCTTCTGGGTTGCTCTCAAAATCTAAATATCACATGTAATAATTTTGGCAGAGCAACAACATTTTCAGTTCTAAACCACCACCAACTGACAAAATTTGGAAGACAATATGTCAGTAGACCTGAAACTTCTTGTACAGCTATAGCACTGTAAAGAATCTTAGAATCAGACAGAAAGGTGCTTATATTCTTTCTTCTTAAAGATACCTATGGAATAGATATATGTCTAAGTACAATTTCTCATGCTTTATTTGAAGTCCATTGATCATTAACAGAATTGTACAGGCATAAAGAATGAAGACTTTGTTTAAATCCTATGTACTCTTGTAGTTCTGAGTTAGGTTGCTATTATCTTTTCTTTTTCTTAACGAAATGACCTAGAGTTCCCGTAGTCTTTCCTTGTAGGAATCCTCTCTATTCTTCTATTACAATTCTTTATTCCTCCTTCGGTTTCTTTAAGCTGTTGTTGGTTAACCAACAGGAACTAGAATACCTCCAGGGCACTACTGTACTAACGTATTTTATAGTTTGAAAATAGTTCATATATCTACCTAGAAGAATCTAATTATTGCCAGGGAATGACTTAGACTAGTGGGGTACAAATCCAAAAATCTACAGACTAGCGTTTTACTTCAAATGAAGAAAGTTTTCTTTAGAATTTCTGACACTTTCTGGGATTCCTATTATATGAAGATCAGATCCTGAATTTGATCTCCAAGTACTCAAATTTTCTCTCTTTTTTTGCTTTCCCTTTGAATGCTTGAGGTATTTTTAGTTTTGTCTTTTTTTCTCATTACTTTGCTTTCCTGTAGTTTCCCTAACGCCGGGCAGTATCTCCCTTGCAGTTTTCAATTCAACAATCATGTTTCTGGAAGGCTGAATTAATAGCTTCCATTCTTCACTCTCCCTGTATCTGTGCCCTTTGCCACCTAACTACGGAATTCCTTCCACTAATGATTGAATATGTCTCCTCCTATTGATTTTGGTCTTGGCAATGTGACTCACTTTGGCTAAAGGCCTCTGGGTAGTTCTAAGCCTAGACCTTATTTCTGCTCAGCCTGCTTATACATGTGTCATTGCCGTAAGAAGAAATTGTCCTGGCTGGGTCTTTAGTCCAGGGAGAATAAGAGCAGACTTGATCCAACCTACAGCTTAGATTCACTCAGCCTAAGGTCAGCCAAAATTAGCAGAGCCACCCTAGCCAATCCTCATAGTCTGTATATACAAACACTGTAGGATGCTTATGTTTACAATAAGTCTTAGGATCAGAGCTACTCAAATGACATTCTGGATTACAGGAAACTTGCTTGGGTGGCTGCTGAGTATCCTTTGGGGAGGAGGGAGAGCAGCTTCTTCCTTCCCGTGGGACTGGAGCTTAAAGATGCTAAACATACTGGTAGAGAAGATGAGAGCAAGATGAAGAGAAGCAGAAAGTGACTTTCAGAATAAGTAGAAACTCACTCCCTCGGAAGGTCCTGAGGAGGAAATGATGCCCTCAGCAACCCCACTCCCACAGAAAGCAGCTCCAAGGAACACAGCCTGTCCCCCAGCAAGATGGCCAAAGCCATGCCTGGGGCAGAAGGAGATGTCCCCTGAATCCCAGCCTGTGTACCCCCCTACCACTTTAGGTTATTTGGACTTCTTTCTTCTGGCATGGGTATTTGTCCCTTAAATGGTCTCAAAGGGAATATCTGCATACCAGCTCGTTATTCTGTTGTCTCAAAAGATAAAAAGAGATTTTCTTTTTTTTTTTTTTCTGAGTATGGTTATGCCCAGCTGAACTATAACCCAGCCCCTGACTTTTACATTTCACTCTGATAGTCTATGCAGCCAAAGTTGTGTCTCAAGACTCTCCTGCTATGTGTAATGGCTTATCTTGCAGGTGAGTCACCACCTATTAGGCCACAGTAACTACATATTTGTATTCAAGCCAAGATGAAACTGCCAATTTGACTGCAAAACCACATTTCCCGATGCCATTTAAAAAAAAACAAAAAAGATCATATAACTAATTTTATTCTACTTTCTGAATCCTTGCTGTTTTATAAAAACATCTACTGAAGTGAATGTATGTGTCAGGCCCAGTGAGAAAAGAGATCCGGTTTTTATAAAAATTATTTTTGAATCAAGTTGTCTGCCATCAGTGCATACACTATCTCCCTCCAATCAATCTGCCCCAGAGGGGCCCTGGAACTCTCACGTTGCTTTCTCCACTCCTGTCTGGAACTCCGCAGCAGTTCAACACTGGGCAACCCTGAATTTGAACTGCAATTCCTGATAGGAACAGACTGTGCCACTTGGTTTCTAGGATTTTACCCAGTTGGGCTGGAAATTAATGCCCCAGGCCTCCTCTGCATGGCAGGGCTCCGCAGAAGCATGGTACACCCAATCCCATTTATTTCATTCAATAGTTACGGAGATTTGGCTTTGTGCCAGACACATCTGTTATGATTGTGTAAAATGAGTAAGAAAGGAATAGTGTCAACTGTCACTACAGCTGAAAGCGACCAGGCACTTGCCACTTTGAGACCTAAAAACAAATTTTCTGTAAAACCACGTTGCAAAGCTGTCTTTTCCTCTCCCATTTGCTGACAACATTTCCAACAATCCTTGGCTCCCTCCTCTTATCTAACACACAGTAAGCTGAGGTACTTCTGAGAAGAGGAAGCCCCTGAAGCTCACGACTCTGAGCTACTTCATCCTGACCCATCCCCTTTCTACCTTCTGGGCTTCTAACAGGAAGTCCTTTCCTTTCCTTCTTTCTGTGACCCTGGAAGTATCTGTTCTCACAAGCTTGGCTCCAGCATTTACAGGATTACAATTTTCTCCTTCCAATGTCTCTCACACACACCCCAAGAAAAACACCATACCCATTGTCATCGAGTTGATTCCAACTCACAGCGTCTCTAGAGGACAGAGCAGAACTGCCCCGGAGGGTTGCCAAGGAGTGGCTAGTGGATTTGAACTGCCGCCCTTTTGGTTAGCAGCTAAGAACAGTGTAGCCTTTGTATTTTAAGAAAGTGTGTTTTTGTGTACGTATATGTGTACACACACACCCACGCATATAGGTATATATGCGTGTGTATTTGCATACGTATGCATGTGCACACACGTACACATACACACACAATTTTTCTTGTCTGGTTTCCTCTATAAGTTTCACCAAGCTGCTCTGAGAGCTTACTAAAGGCCATTAGAGCCCAAGCAATGGAAGTATGCCTGTGGACTCAGAGGCTGCCTGCTTTTCCCTTTGGTGACACTACTGGAGTCCCCTAGGTGCCCTCAGAGTTCTTATTCACTCTCGGGTATAGATGGCTATTAGCCCTTGTCCTTTGTACCTTAAAAGCACTCATAACCTCAAGAGAAAGAGATGGAGCTCCCAGGGTGAGTTTCAGGCAGAATTTGGTAGGTGGGGTGGAGGGAGAGATTGGTCCTAAGGCACCCACACTCACCACCCCCTACCCCCCACTCTGGCTAGGTGTGCTGGAACCTGTGATGACGGCAGTTCCCAACTGGGAACTCTATGAGCGTGGTCAGCCACTGGCCACAGGGAGCCCACTTATCTTCCAGACTCAATGTTCAAACCTGTTTGACCTGCAGTCAAAGCAGTTAATTTCTAGAGTGTAGGCACATAGTTCACAGGAGTGTCCTCTCTGGCCCTCACTCAGCACTTCTGTATTCTTCATTTCAATTCTAAGACCTTGATGACAGTTTTCCCATTTTAAAATAGATTAGATATAGAAAATTAGAGAACAAAACTACTACAGCAGCAGTAACAGCTAATAGCCTGACTCAAAAGAGGAAAAAGACAAAAACTGATATAAGAACTCAAAAAGGGGCATTAAATGAGGGGACCAGCTGCTTACACACCTGGTTGTCCCATGACAACATAGCTGTGCTGTATCACAGCCCAATACAATAACTGGTATTGAGAGTCACAACTCTGGATCCTCTAGAAAAGTTTCAATGATATTCAATGTGCTGTTTAAAAGGGTAATTTTAAAGCACTGGGAAAAGGTGATGGCATTGAGAAAGACCCTCTAGAGGACAGAAGTGGTTACTCCACTGTCACATCACAACATGGGGTCCCTCCTACCTCTGAATGTTATCTTCAAGTTGCTTGACTCTGAACTCATCCTCCTCAGACTGCCGCCTCCTGGCTTCCTCCTCTTCGGCAGTACCCGCGGGCATGCCCTGCAGCAGCCATTTTTCCCGAAGCACTTTGGACTGTGAGAATGGGGGAAAGAGAACAGACAACATGATGTCTTTCAGTCCACACCCTCCTCTCCATCTGCTGTGCCACTGTTTTAGCCCCACCCCTCATTGGCACTCACCTGGATTGCTGCCATCACCTTCGCCCTAATTTGGCTCCCTATTTCCCTCCAGCCCAACCTCCAGAGAACCACCAGAGGGATTTAATTCTATGTTTTCTATTACTGAAAAAGTGGATGTATACAGAAAAAGAGGAAACCGTGTAATGAATGCCCATATGACCTACGGTGTGACAGATCGCTTTTATATGGGCTTTCTCACCATGGTCTTGTAACTCCCACCAAATGACTGGGTGGGACCATGCAAATAAGGTGTATGGAACCCTAATGAGGGGATTGGTCAGTTTTGTCCTCCCACTAGGGTTAAAATGAGCCATCCCAGAGGCAGAGAGGGGGAACCTCACTACAACCAAGAAAGGAGAGACAAGAGTGGAGCGCATCTTTTGGACTCAGGGTCCCTGTGCTGAGAATCTCCTAGACCCAGGAGATAGAGAGAGACAGAGCTGTAACACTGGAGATGGCAAAAGATGGCGAGAAGCAGCAGCAGGGAAATGGCAACAGCAGATAGAACCAGGAGACCGGTGCAAGACAGCACAGTGGGCTTCCTGCCCATGGAGCAAGGTGGTTACGGTGGGTACACCGATCCACAGAGTGGGACAGCTGAGAGTCTTCAAGTAGTAGTCTTCCTGTGGAGTGGGGTGCCTCCGGGCACTTGGTGGAGCCAGGTTTGCTGACCCACGGAGAGAGAGAGTTGAGTGCCTTCGGGCAGGAGGCTTGCTGGCAGAAGTGGGGTGCCTTCAGCACTTACTGATAGAGCTAAAAAGCCTTGTAACAATTGCCCAAGCAGGGCAGAGGCTGGGCCAAGGGGCCGAGGGGCCGAAGGTCAGAGAGAGGCCTGCCCGCGATCATGGCTGAAAAGAGGCTGTCATGACTGAAGAATTGTATCCTGAATTGTAACTTGTCGCTGCCCTAATAAACCTCATAACTGTAAGTATAGTTTGTCAGTTCTATGTGGCCATTGCAATGAATTATTAAACCCAGCAGAGAAGTTGAGAGTGCCGTGGAGGGATGGCTGGTGTCAGAATTGGTAAAAAAGTTGGAGAGAGGAGGCATGTCTGACCTCCGCCTCATAGGAATCAGCCTTGGGCTGTTGATCTTGATTCTCCTTCTCCCTTGTGAAGTTAGATGAGGAGGTCTGACGGAAGATGCCAGCTTGCTGTTTTCACACGACCTCGTTTAGATTTAACAATTATAAATATTTTGCCATACTTCCCTATCTAACTTTTTCCACCAAACCATTTTAAAGTAAATAACAAACACCATGCTATTTTGCCAATAAATACTTCAGTATGAATCTCTTAAAAATAAGGACTTTTTTTCTGTAAAACGATAGTTCCACTACAAAATTTCTTAAGATCACCTAATATCCAGTCCATATTAAAGTGTTCTTTTTAAAAATATTAATCTATATCATGCCTCTTCTTAAAACCTTTTTAATGGCTCCCAGCAGTGGTTTCCAAGTGTTTTTAGAATCACAAAACCACGTGTCAGTGGATTAATATGAGTAGAATAAAAAGTTTTTTTGGGTTTCAGGTCACTGGGGGAGAGAGAGCAGGTGGCTGCTGCTTTGAGAGGGGAGATGAAAACAGTTTAAGAGAAAGGCACAGAGAAACTCCTTAAAATGAAAAGCAAAGGGATGGGAGGCACCAGACGTGTGGGAGGGGAGTTTTGATTTGGACTTCCACATATAAGGCCTCTAGATGGCAGATGGCAGCTACTAGATGTCTATTGAGGCTCGACTCTGTGCATTATGCCTGAAGACCAGTGAGAGTCCCTGTGGGTAGACCAGCAGTCCTGGGAATGAACCACTGTGAGGAAGTATGGCCAAGTCTGCCAGGAGCTGGACACATTAGCAATTATTTCCAGCGATAGTGGGCAACCAAAGGAACAACAGGGATAATAACTATGAAGGTCGATGCCAACAGAGTAAGGATGAACTTCCCTGGCATCACCTCTAAGCAGAATTTTGTTTGACCTCCTTAAGAAGGTGACCAAGGCAGAGGAAAGGGGACTCTCATAAAGATTATATTTGAATTTTTCTCTAGCCAGGGAATGCAGGCTTGTTGTTGTTAGCTGTGGTCAAGTTGACTCTAACTCATAGTGACCTTACATATAACAGAATGAAACACTGCCTGGTCCTGTGCCATCTTTATGATCACTGATATGTTTGAGTCTGTTGTTTCAGTTACTGTGTCAATCCATCTCACTGAGGGCTTCCCTTGCCTTCATTGATCCTCCACTTTACCAAACATGATGTCCTTTTCTAGCGATTGGTCTTTCCTGACGACAGGTATAAAGTAAACAAGCTGAAGGCTTGCCATCCGCACTAAGGAGCATTTTGGTTGTATTTCTTCTAAGACTGATGTGTTCATTCTTCTGGCAGTCCATAGTATATTCAATATTCTTTGCCAATACCACAATTCAAAAGCAGCAATTTTTCTTCTGTCTTCCTTTTTCATTGTTCAGCTTTCACATACATATAAAGTATAATCGGCTTCAAAACCCAAAACCAAACTCGCTGTTGTCGAGTCGATTCTAACTCATAGCGAATTTGATTTACAGAAATAAGAAAGTGAGACCTATGTCTAACATTATGGACCAAAATTCCTACTCATGAAAAAGTCCTTTCTGTAGCTCTTATGAGTGAAGGATGCACAATTCCATAGACTTTTGTTTTTACCTAGGGTTAAGGGTTACTTATCATGAACCTATAAAACAAGTAATTATTAAAAATTACCAACATTTAGTAATAAGTGAGAATACACTAATGCTTCTGATTCACCACCCTACTGAGAAGTCCAGCAGCCATTCTGCACTGCAGAGACCTGTTGGATGCACAGGAGCAAGCTCCAACGTCTAGAATTCCTGCATTTCCAGGAAGGAACCTTTGCTAGCAATGCATCATCAATGTGATGTCCAGGTAGCCACGGTTTTCTTTAGGGTTACTCTTGCTCTTTAATTATAAATCATTGTTTGTGGAGGTCTGTTTGGTTACTATTACAGGGCCTAGGGAAGCATATTTATAGCACTTGACTTATAAATTTTTCATAATTAGACATAAAGGCAGAAGTTTGTTCATATATAAGTGGTCCCTAACTATACTGCTAAAGTGGTTGTAGACCTGAACCCCACACCTGACCCCAGTATGCTTATACAATTACATGCCAGTGGTACTGTATTGTCTGTAAATGTGTTCTGTATAAATCATTTGCCACCACCACCAAAGTAAACATAAAAAATTACTGGTTTTTTTTAAGCTTATAGGGCACTGTTTTATAATATAAAATCATGTGTAAAACTCCCAGTACAATTTGTTTATGTTGAACCATAAAGATTCTTTTCCATTGGAAAGTGGGAACGGGTGGGGTAAACTGGCTGCTCTTCCTAAGTGCAGAATTAAAAAAATCAGAACCACTTCTCTCCACTCAAGCCACTCCAGTTCCCCAAGCAGATCATGCTTGCACACTGCGAGAGGCAGCGCTGAACAGCAGTTAAGAGAATGGACTCTGGGGCTAGCTTGCATGGGTGTTGCTTCCACTTCTTCCATCTACTAGCTGTGTGACCTTGAACAGGCTCCTTAAATTGACCTCACTGAGGTTCAGTATCCTCATCTGTAAAATGGAGATGACCACAGTGCCTGTCTCAGAGGTTGTCATGAGGATTAAGTGGGTTTACACGCTAAAAGTGTCTGACATATACTTGGTCCTATAGAAATGTTTATTATTGTTGTTGTTCGTTTGTTCCCTTGGCCTCTCCTCCTTTCATCTGAGAAAAGGGAGGTGAAACGCCATCCTGAAGAGCCTTCCTCGGCCCTCCAAAAGCCTCCCTCCAGATCAGTGGCTCCCTGCTGATCTGTGTCCTAAAGCAAAGACATACTCTATAGCACTCTTCACACCATTCTAGAATTATTTCTTTTTGCATCTGTTTCCCCTCTAGACACCCAGCTCCCCCAAGGCTGGGACTATACTTTACTCATCTTCGCATTTCACTGTAGCACCTAGCTTAGTCCTAGAAAATGAATGACTGAATGGATGAATTGAGAAATTCTCTATTTCTTTTCACTCTACTTACTTGGGTGGCGGTGGGGGGTGGTGTCACACTTTCAGGGTACTTCCTGTGCTAAAATGTATGGCATTAACCTGATTCAAGCCACAGAAGGAAACCAACCAACCAACCAACAAAAACCCTCTTTAGGATAACTGGAGACAGATTATCCTGGCAGCCCCAGCACTGGGATGTGGCCTTCTGGAAAGGCAGCCATAGAAAGTCCTGGCCTCGTTGGCCCGGGCAGGACTACTCCGCAGCCTGGGCTTCTTGAGAAGAGTTCTCTGTTCTTCTTCATACAGTGCCTCATGCAGCCAAGTGAAGGGTCTCCCTGACTCATTTCTGGCTGATTTAGCCCCAGCCATTGGTCAGTACCTCTGTCTCTTCTATTGACAAGGCAGTGACTTTACCCAAAATGTCCCCAACAGGAAGAGAGGATCTAACAGAAAAAGATAGTAGGTGTGGTCTCAGGGAAGCCTGTTTCACACAGGTGTTTTGACATAGGAAAAAAAAATTACAGGTGATTTTACACTTCGCCCAAAAGGTAATGGGGAGCCACCAATTCAAATACACGGACCTCCAAAGGCTTCCGCAACCCACTCCAGATCCCTTGCTGTTCTCTGAGGACTGACTGTGCTGGGCCCTTGGATACAACCACACTCACACACACCAAGGATGCCGAGCAAAAGCACTGGTTCCCCTGCTACCATCCTGGCCCTTACTGGCTGCCTGAGTGTTTCAGAATTTGGTGACAAGCAGAGCTCAGTAGAAATGAAAACTGAAAACAACTTTTTTTTTTTTTTTTTGGCCCTCATTCTCCAAATTACATACATTAAAAAAACAGTATCAGAGCATACAGGTGCTAAGAACTGTCAGAACTTCATATTTGTCAAATGGATGCAACTGTGAAGAGCCAGGACAAGGAAAGAGAGCAGACAGAGAGCTGGCGGCTGCACGAACAGGGGCTCTGAAAGCAGGACAGAGAGTTCCTAAAATAAATCTGCTTCTTGCTTTATGGGCTTATCCAGCCTTAGGAAGCAAAACCAGAACAGAGCTTTCAGACTTCAGTGTGGATAAGAACCAGCAGAAGAACCTGCTAAAATACAGATTCCAGGGCTCCACCTGGGACTATTCTGATTCTGTAACTCTGAGGTTGTTGTTGTGTGCTGTCAAGTCGATTCCGACTCATAGGGACCCCATAGGACAGAGTAGAACTGCCCCATAGGGTTTCCTAGGCTGTAACCTTTACGGGAACAGATAGTCACGTCTTTTCTTACACAGAGCAGCTGGTGAGTTCCAATTACCGACCTTTTGGTTAGCTGCCAAGTGCTTAACAATTTTGTCACCAGGGCTCCTTAAGTCTGGGGTAGGGGCTGAGGATCTGAATTTTAACAAGCTCCCAAGTGATGCTGTCACTGATATTGCTGGTCCGAGGACCACAATTTGAGTGGCACTACATTAAACCCGTGACTACCCAAATGCCTGAAGAGTCCATGAGCTGCTCAAACGCCACAGACCCAAAAGAGAATTCCCCATCTTCTTGCAAACCTGTCTCTCCACCTGGGCCCTACCTCAGGGACAGTGATGTCCCCATCCATTCATTACATGTTGGACGCTATGCTAGGCCATGAAGACACAGTTCTGGAAGACAGGCAAGTCCCTACTTCCACAGAGCTTTCATTCCAATAAATAAGGGAACAGGATAATTTCAGACTATGATAAATGCACAGCAGGAGATAAACAGAATGATACGAAAGGGAAGGCCTGAGGAAGAACACTTGAGGTGGAATAGGTCTCTCTGAGGACTTGACATTTGAGCTGAGATCTCAAGGCAGAGGGGAGCTAACTGCACTGAGATCCAGGGAGGGACAGTCCAGGCAGAGGGACTGACAAATTCAACAACCTAGAGAGGGACAGAGTTGTTGTGTTTTTGAAAACCAGAAAGAAAGCCTATGTGGCTGGACCCTAATGGGGGTGGGAGGGTAAGAATAAGCTGCAGATGAAGGAGGGCAGGGACCAGATTAGGTAGAATGCTGCAGCTTTATTAAGGAAGAAGAACAGATTGCAACCGGCGGGACCACAAAACACAAGTGATAGGAGTTTACTGCAAGGCTCAGGTGACAGAGGATGTGAAATGAAAAACGTAGAGGGTATTTTAGAGGTTGAGTCAACATGGCTTGCCAATAGATTAAAAATGGGAGTGAGAAAAAGGGTGGAATTAAAGGTGACATATAGCTGTTTGGTTTAAGCAAAATCATGGATAATGGTACCATTCATTGGAGATGAGGAAGACTATGGGAAGAACAGGTACTAGAAGAGGAAAAAAATCAAAACTTCCACTTTGGGTATGTTAAATTTGAGAGGCAAATACATGGAAAAAGGAGCCCTGGCGGCAAAACTGTCAAGCACTCAGCTGCTAACCAAAAGGTGGGTGGTTCTAACCCATGCAGCAGCTTTGCTGGAGAAAGATCTGATGATCTGCTCCCTTAAAGATTACGGTCTAGGAAACCCTATCGGGAAGCTCTACTCTGTCACATGGGATCACTATGAGTTGAAATTGATTAGATGGCACCCAAAAACAACAACAACATAAATGGAAAGGACCTCTCTCTAAGTGGAAATATCAGGGAAGTAGTTGAATATAGGAGTCTGGGATTCAGGGAGCATCATGGTTAGAGACGTCAATTTGGAAACATCAATTTGAGCATTGTTATGGATTGAATCTTGTCCTAAAATATGTGTTCAAATCCTAACTTCTGTAACATCTTATTATTTTACTTTTGATTCTAAATCTTTTATTCATCTGGAATCTGGATGAAGGTGACACTGGCTGGGTCCATGGATGAGGGTTGGAATCTGGCTAAATTCTATTTTCTAATAGAAAATAAATTAAACTTGGGATGGAGCAATAATAAGCTTTGTGTTCCGTGTCATTCATTCCCTCTGCCCCTATCCTTTCCCCCCTAATTCTTTCCTTCCTCCCAATCATTGCCAATAAAATCTTGGTTTGGTCTTGAGATTTTATTACATGTTTCAGTCCATAAAGGGAGAAGCAGACCTAAGACTTCCGACAGAAGAAACCAAATTTTAGCTTCCACTCAGCTCTTTTTACAGGGCCAGGGGAAACGTGATGGGGGAGAAAATTGAGACATAAAGTTCCCTTACACTGTGTACCTTGTTGATCTGTTCACCATATTTTAAAATTTGAAATTGAATTGAATTGAAATACTCATAATGAAGTAAAGTCTAAAATCAGTGCTAAAAGTTTAAAATAGTGAAAGCTACTGTAATATCTTTGCAACAAGGCTCCTGATACCTTTGGGATATTCAGCAAATGACCTTGGTGGTTTGACAGTAAATATTTCGCAGGGTCACAAGTCAGTCTTTGATGTTTTTGTTTAGTCCTCCTGAAAGAAAAGGCTGTGTCTTTAAAATATAATGACGGGTTTCATAACTTGCATAGCTTGGATTGGAAGAAAACTCTAGTCAGGGCTCCCTGCTCATGAATAAATATTCAAAGGCAGCTTATTTATTGAAGATGTGGTATTAGCAATTTGATTCTGACAGTGCTGACTTTGTCATACAAACCTTTATAAATGTGGCAGCACCAAAGGAATTCACTCAACGCTACATACTGAGTGCCTACTCTATGCCGGTACTTTAAATAGACCAATAAAATAGACAAATCTCTGGCAAGTCAACCAAGTGGGGAAAGGGAATGTAAAATTCAGTGTCTTCTGCTATAATACAACAGCTGATTTATTTCTTTAAAAACTCCCCATTATCATAAGTCACATTATAAAAACAATAAACATAAATAATGGTTTCCACGGAATAAAAAGCCAAGACAATTTTTCAAAAGAAGAATAATGATGGCTCTTGCTTTATGAAATATTATATTAAAAAGCTATAGGGATTAAATGAGAATGACATTGGCACAGGGATGGACAGAGAGATTAATGGAATAAAAAGAATATACGAACAGTGGACTCAAGTATAAGTGAGAAATCGGTGTGTGATAAAGAAGGCATTTAAATCAGCGAGGAAAATCAATAAATCATACTGAGACAAGCGGCTCACCATCAGTAAAAATTAAAGTTATATTTCTATCTCATATCTTATTGTCGTTATTGTTAGGTGCCGTTGGGTCGGTTCCTACTCATAGCAACCCCATGTACAACAGAATGAAACACTGCCTGGTCCTGTGCCATCCTTACCATCGTTGCTATGCTTGAGCCCATTGTTGCAGCTACATAGAGGAAAACAAATTCTAGGTGGATTAAAACCATTGTATAAGAATCATAAGTGTTTGAGATGGAGATATTCTTTCCAAGGATGACATCAAAGCCAGAAATAATAAAGTAAAAGAGTGCTAGATGTGATTTCATAAAAATCGTAAGTACTTGTATGAGAATTTAAAGGAGTACATATTAGAAAGAAAAGAGACAAAGGTTAATGTAATTTGGATATTAACCTTAATATAATTTCATTTTTATCCACAGATTGATGAGGTCTGTGAATAAGGGTTACATACCTTAATCTAAAGACATATATTGGAGAAAAGAGTATAGAAGGATATACCCCCAAATGGATTATATCTGGGTGGTGAATATACAGCTGGTATGTTTTTCTTTGTATTTGCCTGTACTTTTAAATTTAGTTTTTGCAATGAGCACACATTCCTTCCTTTTATAATATACAGCTATCAAAATTGCCTACAGCTCCCATCTGTAAGTATTTCTTGGAAATTCTTACATCATAAATGTTAGATCCAAATATAGCTGAGGCTCTTATAAAAAGAAGTCTGAGATTAATTTGGTCAGAACCTCAAAGTATCCTGAGGTTTCATAATCTCTGGGCTGAAGTAGCTAATATTTTAACATTTCATACTTTGGTCCTCCACTGCATTACAGGATTTTCTCAGAGTCCTTATAAAATAATGATATTTCATTTTGTAAAGTTAATCACTGTATATTCCTAAATACTTCTGTTAGCAAGTATATTAAACAAATATACAAAGACTTGTATTATATTTACTTGTTTTGATGCAAGACAAGTGAATCTGTCTAAATTATATGTCACTGAATGAAAATAAGTATCCATAGACTATTCAATAATGAGAATGATACCTTAATAATACGAAATTTATGTCAAATGTGTTTTCATTTAACTTCGCATTGAGAATTTTTTTTCTTAGAGAACATCTCGTATTTTGTAAATTAGTGAAACAAATATTTAATTACTGATGTATTTCCTAATATTTTCTACTTTAAGGAACTACCGATAGTCACTCTGGTGTGTCTTTGCACAGTTTAAGTTTTCTGGAGTCCGTGAAAATATACTTAGAAAAGAGAGACAGAATGATAGCCATAACCATCTGTTATGGATTGAATTGTGTCTCCCCAAAATCTGTACTGTAAATCCTAACCTCTATGCCTGTGGTTATAATCCCATTTGGGAATGGGTTATCTTTGTTATATTAATGAGGCAGGATTAGTGCAGGGTGTATCTGAGTCAATCTCTTTTGAGATATAAAAGAGATTAAACAAGCAAGCAGAAGACAGAAGAAGAACACAGCGTCAGGATTGGAGGAAGACTCATTAACAACCTGCGATAAGTAGATAACACAACCTTGCTTGCTGAAAGCGAAGAGGACTTAAAACACTTACTGACAAAGATCAAAGATGACATCCTTCAGTATGGTTTACACCTCAACATAAAGAAAACAAAAATCCTCACAACTGGACCAATAAGCAATATCATGATAAACTGAGAAAAGATTGAAGCGGTCAAGGATTTCATTTTACTTGGATCCACTATCAATGCCCATGGAAGCAGCAGCCAAGAAATCAAATAACATATTGCATTTGGCAAATCTGTAGCAAAAGACCTCTTTAAAGTATTAAAAAGCAAAGATGTCACTTTGAGGACTAAGGTGCACCTGACCCAAGCCATGGTATTTTCAGTTGCCTCATATGTATGTGAAAGTTGGACAACGAATAAGGAAGACCAAAGAAGAATTGATGTCTTTGTATTATGGTGTTGGTGAAGAATACTGAATATACCATGGACTGCCAGAAGAATGAACAAATCTGCCTTGGAAGAAGTACAGCCAGAGTGCTCCTTAGAAGCAAAGATGGCAAGACTTCATCTCACGTAGTGTGGACATGTCATCAAAAGGGACCAGTCCCTGGAGAAGGACATCATGCTTGGTAAAGTAGAGGGTCTGTGAAAAAGAGGAAGACCCTCAATGAGATGGATTCACACAGTGGCTTTAACAATGTGCTCAAATATAGCAACGATTGTGAGGATGGTGCAGGACTGGGCAGTGTTTCAATCTGTTACATAGGGTTGCTATGAGTTGGAACCAACTCGATGGCACCTGTCATGGATTGAATTATGTTCCACCAAAAATGTGTGTATCAATTTGGCTGGGCCATGATTCCTGGTATTGTGTGATTTTCCTATATGTTGTAAATCCTGCCTCTATGATGTTAATGAGGGAGGATGGGTGGCAGTTGTGTTAGTAAGGCAGGACTCAGTCTACAAGCTTGGTTTTTGTCCTGAGGCAATCTTTTGAGATACAAAAGTGAGAAGTGAGCAGAGAGAGGGGGACCTCATACCATCAAGAAAGCAGTGCCAGGAGCAGAGCGCGTCCTTCGGACTGGGGTCCCCGCACAAAGAAGCTCCTAGTCCTGGGGAACACCGAAGAGAGGAAGGCCGACAGAGAGAAAAAGCTTTCCCCTGGAGGTGATGCCCTGAATTTGGACTTTAGCCTACTTCAACTGTGAGGAAATAAACTTCTCTTCGTTAAAACCATCCACTTGTGGTATTTCTGTTGGAGTAGCACTAGATGACTAAGACAGCACCTGACAACAACAAACTATGAGAAAATAAATTTCTGTTTGTTAAAGCCACCTACTTGTAGTATTTCTGTTATAGCAGCACTAGATAACTAAGACAGCATCTCTCTAGACAAGTTATTCAAAAGGTAACATTTAATTTGAAGAGAACAATGTCATGGAGAGAGCATGGTCTTGGAGGCAGACAGCCCTGGGTTTCAATCTGGTGTCCCCCACATACAGTGTCTATGTTATGGGAAAATTATTTGATCTCCTAGATATGTTTCCTCACCTGTAAAATGGGAATAGTAGTGTCTACCTTGCAGTTGTTATCGACAGGATGTATTTAAAATGCCGAGCACATATTAAACTTGTTGCTGTCAAGTTGACTCTGACTCATGGCGACCCCATATGTGTCAGGTAGAACTGTGCTCCATAGGGTTTTCAAGAGCTGATTTTTTGAAAGTAGATTTCCAGGCCTTTCTTCCAAGGTGCCTCTGGGTGGACTCAAACCTCTAACCTTTCAGTTAGCAGCTGAGCATGTTAACCTTTTGCACTACCCAGGAATTCCAGGCACATATTAGGCGCTCAAAAAAATGGTGACTATCACTGAGGGTAGACAAGAGGATAATAAGGTTGCCCCGCTGCCAGGAGGAAGAGGATGAACTCTTGACTAAGAAGCTAAGAGAAGAACTGTTACCTTAATGGATTTATTATCATCCTGGACTAAGGCCACTAAGCTCGAAACAGAATGACCACAGGGAAGATAAGTCACAGTACTCAAGTTTAGGCAACAGTCAATTAAATTAAAGTGGAGCATATCTCTTTCTTGCGCCTGAAGTGATCCTATTCCTCAACCAGATACCCTCTTTTTCATATCAAAATTATTTGGGAGAGGATGGACTCAGAGCAAAGAGAGGCAGAGTCATGAGGGAAGTTTCACCCAGGGCACAGTAAGGCCTGCTAACTCTCCCTACCTTATGTCAGACATCAGCTGACCAGCTCACAGAAACTTGGCACCTCCCAGAAATGGGGTCTTTCTCCCGGGTAATACCAGCTAAACACTGCCACCTTTGAAATCTTTCAGCTTTTATTTTTTGTTGCTCAAGGTTAACAATCCACTCTCATTCTGTCCACACGTGCTTCCCCAGAGAAACAAAAACACAATCCATTGGTCTCCACTTATTAAATTATATTCACTGTCCAGACCTTGCTCCCCGTGGATATGGCCATTTTACTTTGGTGAGAGTCCTGGGTGTTGCCTTGAAGAGCCAGTCTTATCAACTGCATGAGGATTTTCCCAGGATAACCATAAAGAACTATCTTATTTCCTGTTTCCAAGTACTTGAAGGAATCTCACTGCTTCCTCATACAATACTAGCAGTTGCTTTTACTGTTGTTTCTGTTGACTGCATGGATGGATGAATGGGTGCATAGATGGAAAATGAATACTTGGGATATGAACAGAATGTTGTAACACTGTGCTGGACATCAGCAATGAATTGCTCTGGATCCTTGGTACCTTATTTGGCATCTAGAATGATTAGAAGTGGGACAATAGAAACTTGTTCTTCTAACATATGTTCATTGCCTCACTTCAAGGAATGCAAAGAAAAGAATCATACTGAGTTTAAAGAGGAGAAAGGCTAGTCGTCAAAGCAGCCTCTCTTAGTCTTTCAGTCCTCTTATTAAAAAGTTCACCTTTTAAACCAAGAATTCACTGAGGTTTTACTACATTTTGGTCTCTTACAAGGAGTAAATTGACTGTACTCAGAGACAGAGACTCAGCTATGTCCAGATTGACCTTGAACAATTCATTCAGTTCTACCAATTGTTTTTAAGTCCCCATCTCTGTAAGAAGGGGATATTAGTTTTAGCCCTCAACCCCCCTTAGGAATGTTATAAGGAAAGAGCACAGCATAAGAGATATACTGCAAGCACCTACAAAGAAATGTCTATAAATGGATTGCATGACGAAGAGAAAGAAATGGGCATTTTTCTCAGTATCATATTGCTTTTCTTTATTCTAACCAGATTTTTTCTGGTTCAAGTTAACAGTAAATGGATAAATATGCTAGGCAGATATAGGTCATGCTGCAATTTGAAATCAGTAACTAGCCTGATGATTCTAATTTTAGGGCTTCATTTAGCACAACCCTGTTTTCTAGAGAAGAATAGAAAATGCAACCACAAAGGTTCACCTTGTTAAAAAAAACCCAAATAACCCATACCTAGCATCACCCTTGAAGTCAGCGCCCCACCCCAACCAGTCCTCTGTGCAATGCAGTTGTGCACATGCAATGTTGCACCAACTTGAGGTGAGCGGCACAAGATTTTCCTAAAAATACCCAGGAACAGTCAAAGGGAAGCAGCAACTCCTAGCTGGCCACTGGAATGTGGTCACATTATTCTCTGAGCATGCAGAAAGCAACATTCTGCAACTGGTGGAGTCCTCGTGACAGTGACAGAGCTTTCTCCTGGGCTGTAATCAGTTACGATGCTTAAGTGCATTACGTTTTAAAGAAAAAAATATACAGTGCTCCCTCTCTCTTTTACATGGTGCAGTGGAGACCTAACCAAGTCAAATCATTTAAATGCTGCCTTTAACCAGTTGCTTTTTCTAATAGAATACTTTCAAAATTGTTCAAGAAGAAATAAAATAAATGTATAAGCAAAAATACAGTGTTCTGTTATCAGATCACACTGTTTTTATCTCCCTCTTCTCCATAGCAAGAAAGAAAATATTGCTATTTTTAATAATAATAATAAAAGAGCATCATGTTAAGTGTATCTTCTAGAGCCTCTGAACAAACATACACACAGCACCTATGCACTGGAATACAGCCCCAGCGTACTACCTCACCCCCCATGTGGAGTATTCCCATCCAGTTTCTATATATGACCACCACATTTCACATGCATGCACCACTCCCCACCCGTCCACATGCACACTGTGGTTTCGTCAGGCTTGCAGAAATCAGAATGCTGTGACAATGCTCTGAATTTGAGAAATTCACAAGAAAAGCCAAGAGATGCTTTCCAGATTGAATGAAAAGGGCTCATTCTGTCAGCGGGAGCGCCTTTGCAGCAGGGCAGGCTCTGCCCAGCTCTCCGGGGTGTGATCTGCATGTCTAATAATGGAACAGGTTCGTGGCATCAGCCTCTTACCTTGGAATGCTGCAGAAGAAGTATCTGCTCGTCAAGCTGTTGTCGCTTGCCTTCTATTTCAGTCTGCCTCTTTCTTTTTTCCTTGAAAATAAAGAGAGAGAGGCTGTAAGAGCAGGTGGGTGTTGGCTCCAGGAATGTTCAAGCAGGAAGCAGCAGCAGCAGCACACATCTGTACAGACACTTCCAGAGATGCTGAGCGCACCATACACTGTGTCACCTTCCCCTCCGTCTCAGGGTGCACTGCAAGCACCAGCATTCTCGTAACATGCCTGCTGTGGGCTCAGTGAGTGGGAGAAATTCTCCTCACTCAGTCAAGCTGCCACAATTTAGTCCAGAAGAAAAGGCGGGTTTTACACACACACACACACACACACACACACACACACACAGAGTGCCATGTTCTGTGCATTATTAATTTGGAGACAAAGAATAAAAATGTCTCAATCAAAAGGATAAAGGTTGCTGAAAACTGCAAATATGACAGAATAAAATGTGGGAAATTCTAGGGTTTGATTTCTTTCCTCACCTCAAAATCACACACACAAAATAATTTAACGTAATTTCAAATTTTGTAGGACCAGCCATCCAATTGGACATAGTAAACAGTAATGTCAAAATGGATGGGTGATGGTCGCTTAAACTAGTCTTGAGGGTAGCATTTCATAAGGCTGGGGCTTGCCAAGGAGACACTAAATATGAAGCCAAGTCTGGAGTTGGTCTGCCTGAGTCCTACTCCCAGCTCCACCATTTGCTACCTGCGCAATCTTTGGTAAATCCTTTTACCTCCCTGTGTCTTCGTTGTCTCTTTCAAAAAATGGACATAGTAGTAGTACCTAAACCATATGGTCAGAGTATGGATTAAATGAGATGATACATGCAAAGGGCCTAGAACAATGCCTGGCACATAGTAAGCACTCAATAAATGCTATTATTCTTATTGCTAATGTTTACTTCTAGATAACGCCTAGAAGTTAGCGTTAAAGAGATATATTTCATTTGTATTCACACAAAATCTTTCCACCAAAGTGCATACTTTATGCTTTCTTTGACATACTTTTCAAGTGCAGACAATAAACGTCATATGAATTTGATTAATTTAAAAATAGAAAGGGCTGCCCTTAGGATAGCTACGCTGTTCATGTTTTGTTTCCAAAGTACAAGGGAGTGGTTTTCTGAGACATTTACTGCCTAGGTTATTTTCCTTTAGTTGCATATGCAGGGAGAAACTTGTTAGATAAGACATGATGGTATTTTACAGTACAACAGCCAAATCCCAGAGAGTATTCTTGAACAATAACGTAGGGCCTGGATGCTGTGCTCTGTGTTAACGGAAGCTTTTATTTCATGTAGTTGCTATGTCTCTGGGGATGTGATAGCACCACTGCTATTCAGGTTAATGTAATAATAATTTGTGTTATAGCCAAGTTTTTCTGTGCAACACGCAAACTTTTAAGAAATGGTATTTTATAATCTCAAGTCACTAAGACATAATATCCAGGTGAATATTTTAAGAATTTACCATTTATCGAAGAACTCCAACCAGTGTTACTTAATCCTACAGTATGTCCAAGGAGATGGGAAAAATAAGGCCCAGTGGGACAGCTCACCTATCCAGCATCTCAAAGGTGCCACATGATGAAGCAGGGAGGGAGAAAAGGAGAATTTTTGCTTGGGAGGCATTGAGTTCATGTTAATGGTGGTGGAGTATTTTGGAAAAGAACAGAGATGATGGTGGCACAACATGAAAAATGTAATCAATATCTTTGAATTGTAAACGTGGAAGTTATGTTGGCAGATATTTTGGTGTATATGGTTTCACCACAAGGAAGAAAGAAAGAGTGAGGGGGGCGGGGGGGGGGGGGAACCCACTACAACTACATTAACAGCAACAAAAATATTAGCCAGGACTAGATCATGGAGGACCTTGAAAGGCAGGCCAAGAAGTTTGGATTTTATTCTGCAGACAATGCAATGTCATTGCAGGGTTCTACATAAGAGAATGATATGGTGAAATGGCACTGGTGTATAGGATAGATTAATAGGAGTAGACACACTTTTCCTGTAAAGGGCTAGATAGTAAACATTTTAGGTTTTGTGAGACAGATATTGCTTATACTGCAAAAGCAGTCTTGTTAGGTGCTGTTGAGTTGGTTCAGACTTACAGAGACCCTATGTACAACAGAACAAAACACTGTCTGGTCCAGCATCATCCTCACAATCATTGCTGTTTGAGCCCATTGTTGCAGCCACTGTGTCAATCCATCTCATTGAGTGTCTTCCTCTTTTTCGCTGACTCTCTCTACCTTACCAAGAATGATGTCCTTCTCCAGGGACTGATTCCTCCTGATATGTGAAAAAATATGTGAGATGAAGTCTCACCATCCTCACTTCCAAGGAGCACTCTGGCTGTATCTCTTCCAAGATAAGACTTGTTCGTTCTTCCGGCAGTCCACGGTATATTCAATATTCTTCACCAATACCACAATTCAAAGGCATCAATTCTTCTTCAGTCTTATTTATTCATTGTCCAGCTTTCACATACATGTGAGGTGACTGAAAATACCATGGCCTGGATCAGGCACACCTTACTCCTCAACGTGACATCTTTGCTTTTAAAACTTTAAAGCAATGCAACATGTTGTTTGATTTCTTGACTGCTGCTTCCATGGTCATTGACTGTGGATCCGAGTAAAATGAAATCCTTGACAACTTCAATCTTTTCTCCGTTTATCATGATGTTGCTTATTGGTCCAGTTGTGAGGATTTTTGTTTTCTTTATGCTGAAGTGTAATCCATACTGAAAGCTGTAGTCTTTGATTTTCATCAGTAAGTATTTTAAGTTCTCTTCGCTTTCAGCAAGCAAGGTTGTATCATCTGCTTGTTGCAGGTTGTTAATGAGTCTTCCACCAATCCTGATGCCACGTTCTTCTTCATATAGTCCAGTTACTCGGATTATTTGCTCAGCATACAGATTGAATAAGTACAGTGAAAGGATATAACCCTGACACACATCTTTCCTGACTTCAAATACGCAGCATCCCCTTGTTCTGTTCAAAGGACTGCCTCTTGGTCTATGTACAGGTTCTGCATGAGCACAATTAAGTATTCTGGAATTCCCATTCTTCGCAATCCATAATTTGTTATGATCCACACAGTCGAATGCCTTTGTATGGTCACAGATAAACATCTTTCTGGTATTCTCTGCTTTTAGCCAAGATCCATCTGACATCAGCAATGATATCCCTCATTGCACGTCCTCTTCTGAATCTGGCTTGAATTTCTGGCAGTTCCCTGTTGATGTACTCCTGCAACTGTTTTTGAATTATCTTCAGCAAAATTTTACTTTCATGTGATATTAATGATATTGTTTGATAATTTTCCACAATGGTAAAGCAACCTTAGACAATGCATAATTTAAAGAGCATGGCTGTGTTCTAATAAAACATTACTTACAAACACAAGTGGTAGGCTACATGTGGCTTGCAGGACATAATCTATTGATGTCCTGATTAAAGGATCATGAAGTACCTTAGGAAGATGCTACATTCTCCCTGGGCTTGGAGTTGGATCAAACAGAATGGGAAGTAATAGACAATTATAAGAACCAGAACTTATGAGGCTCAAGATCTAGGGGACAAGGCAAAGTTGGTATCTTGGCTTCGAACCACCCGCACCAGAGGAGTGCTGGTGTAGGAATCAGCAATAGTGGGAAAGCAGTGAGGAGGAGCCCATTTGTGCTGTATTCATATCTTCCCTGAAGACACTTCTTACTGGGCTAAAGGTCAAAGCCAGTTGTTAACATGGACAACCAAGCAGAGACATTAACATGTTTCTGTCTGTGTCCTGATGATAACCCTGCACTTGATCCCATGACAAGGATTTTTTGCACATCTACAGCTCTTGCAGGGTTCTTTGGTTGAGTCCCCTTTCACACTGATAGCATCAGGTCTTGAAGTTACTTCTAACTGGACAAGAGGTATGATATACAATCATACCTCTGTACAGAATTAGACTTGAGTCAAAGGTATAGCAAATTTGAGTAGGATGCTATTAAGGAGCTCACCTTTGGTTCCTGACACTTGCCTGGACCACTGAGGTCTTAGCTGTGACCCTGACCTGGTTAGCTTGCTGGTGCCCAGACGTTTTCCTTCTCTTAACCAATGTAAAACCGACAACTCTTGGGCCCTCTTCTACTCTAAACATTTAGCATAGATCATTTGCTTCATTTTCATCAACTCCAGAACTTACATGTTGATCACTTGCAAATCTACACCTTCATCCTGGACCTCTCCTTTGAACTCCAAACCCCTCTATACAACTGCTGGATCTTTATATCCAGCCCCTCAAACTCAACATGTGAAATCATCACCTCAGCTATCCTCCTTCCCTGACCCTCACACCTCTTCCTTTTCCTGTACTCCTTGCCTCAGAAAATGACCCTACTCGAGTGAGAAATCCGAGTTAGCCTAGATGTTTCCTTTCTTGAAAGACCAAGTCCTATTGATTCTGCTTGTTATTTTCCACATTTTTTGCTTTCCTGCTACAGCCTTTAGGACAGCCTTAAAACTTCCTCCTTTATCTCCCCACCTGCACATGTAGATCATTCTACATTAATACATTTCACACTCCATAGCACTTAATTGTTTATACATCTTCTCCACCTGGATTACTGCAGTGGTTTCCTCACAGGTTTCCCTGCCTCTGAGCCTTGGCAATTCTTCAAGTCACCCTCTACATTATTGCCAGAGTGATATTCTAAAATGGAAATCTGACCATCCCCATCCCTTAAAACTCTAGAAAGTCTCCCCATTGTTACAGAGCAAATACCAAGCTCCTTAGCATGACAAATGAGGCCCTTATCTACTTCACAGCTTCATCTTTAGCCACGATCCCCCTAACCATATGCTCCAACTTCAACAAACAACTTACAGTTTCCTGATTGGCCAGGCTGGTTCACGCTTTCCTATTTTTGCTCTTACTGCTTCCTCTACCAATAATATATATTCCTCACTTCTTCATATGACAAAAACAAAAAAAAACCTATTCATCTTTCACAAAGTTGTTTAAATATGAATGAAGCTATACTGACTGTCAATTTTTATCTGCCTAGTCTTCCTTCCTTTGAGGAACGCACCTACTCTCACTGTTGGCTCTGGTGAGAATGCCAGCCCTGGCTAGTCATATATACCCCTGCTTAACCCTGGCACCAGGACTTGCATGTGACCCAGGCCAAACATACTACCTTATCTGTTTGCAATAGATAAGTCCAATATATTAGTCCAAGGAGTGGCGAAGTGACCCAAGCAGAATGAATAAGAGATATTTCTAGCAGTAGATAGATGAATATTGGGAGACAAAAGCTTCCTTTCCACTAGGGTTTAGCTGGTACATCTGAGTAGTGTCTTTACTAAGCTATATGGAACAAATGCATCCATGTAGGAGAAAATGGAGTCCCTGGATGGTAGAAACAGTTAATGTGCTCAGCTTCTAACTGAAAGACTGGCAGTTTGAGTCCACCCAGAGGAATCTCGGAAAAAAGGCCTGTTGATCTACTTCCAAAAAATCATCCATTGAAAACTCTATGGAGCACAGTTCTACTTTGATACACATGGGGTTGCCATGAGTTGGAATTGACCCGATGGCAACTGGATAGAAGAAAAAGAGGTCAACATACAGAGAGAAGCAGAGCTGAAAGACAGAGAAAGAAGGATTCTAATAACACTGGCCTCCTAGATCTAGTCATTCATGAAGTCAGAACCATCCTTGGGCCTCCTAAATTATATACACTAATAAATCTCCCCTTTGCATACAAAGTTTCAGTGGTGTTTCTGTCACTTGCAACTCAAAGAGAGAAGCCTTTTCTGCTCCCACCAAATAGAACTCATCACTCCCTTTCTCTCTCCCCTTCATAGTCTGTAGATCTTTCTATATTAGTACTTGAGCAATTTGGCACTTTAGAGTACTTACTTTTTGTATGGATTGTGTCCTGCAAATAGATAGGCTGAAGTTGTAATCCCTGTACCTATGAATGTGACCATGTTTGGAAATAGAATTATTCTTCTGCTATCCATTAAGTTAAATGAGGCCACACCAGAGTAGGGTGTCTCCTAATCCTAATCCTCTGTGACTGGCATTTTACAAAAGAGGAGAACAGATAAGAAGAGATGGTTGTATGCAGACCCCCAAATCGAGGTGCTATCATATGACTAAGACGGCTGATCCAGATTTAAATTAAACTCCATTTTGAATTAACTGCAGCTTGGCCTAACGTCTCTGCTTCTGCTGTCCTGGAAAGACAACTCAACTTCTTGCAAAAGCTTAACTGCTTATAACACAAAAGGAGCAAGGGTCAAGACTTTAGCTTGTACAAGGAATTATTTGTTAAAAGATGTTTGCCAAGAATGTTTATGCAGCTTGACCCAAGAAGAATGCCTTGGTCAACATGGTCCCAGAGGTTAAAAAATAGAATTCATAATGTTAAGAATGTCTGTAGCTTAATGACCCCTTTGTAACTTTTTGCCATGTACCACCTTCATGCCTGCGAGCATGTAGCCCTTTGTTTGCTCCACCTGATAAAAACCTCACTGTCCTCCCTGCATTTCTGGAACACTATTGTACCTTGCCTGGGTGCTATGGTGTGTCCTGATTCGTGAATCTTCTCTTTTTCCAATAAAACTCTTTGCTTTCACTCCTAACAGAGTGTAAGACTGGTGCTTCATTATGACATTTCTTGGTGACCATGAAGGGACCCAAAGGATGAACTGATGTCTGCAACCTCTGAGGCGCTGGGAATTTGGGCCAATGGTACTGGGTTGGGCCATTTTGGGGCCCTCTGTTTCACGGCAGATTTGGGAATTGCAGCAAGGTAAACACCTCTTGGGTATGAGCCCCCACTTTCTTTGCACAGACACTCCCTGAGTGTCTTGGTCATCTAGCGCTGCTACAACAGAAATACCACAAGTGGATGGCTTTAACAAAGAGAAATTTATCTCTTCACAGTAAAGTAGGCTAAAAGTCCCAACTCAGGGCATCAGCTCCAGGGGAAGGCTTTTTCTCTCTGTTGGCCTTCTTCTCATCAGTGTTCCCCGGACTAGGAGCTTCTCTGCGCAGGGACCCGGGTCCAAAGGACGCGCTCTGCTCCTGGCACTGCTTTCTTGATGGTATGAGATCCCCCTCTCTCTGCTCACTTCTCACTTTTGTATCTCAAAAGATTGCCTCAGGACAAAAACCAAGCTTGTAGACTGAGTCCTGCCTTACTAACACAACTGCCACCCATCCTCCCTCATTAACATCATAGAGGCAGGATTTACAACATATAGGAAAATCACACAATACCAAGAATCATGGCCCAGCCAAATTGATACACACATTTTTTGGGGGACACAATTCAAACCATGACACTGAGTTTTACTGTGGGGTTTGCCTTTCTCTTTTCTTTCTGTTTTTATATAAATGGAACATACATTCCTTTGCGTTCTCAGGTTCCACACGGTCATTGCTTAAGGATCTCAGAACCTTAAAGCTGCTTAGAAACTGTAGGCACAGGGTGGGCCAAAACTTTGCCCCAAAATTCTGCAGCACTCTTTACACTGTCCAGCTCTGAGACCCTGAAAGCTCTGACCTTTTGTTTAATGCCTCCAGAGCTAACTTTACTCTGCCCTTGGGAATATGGGAAATTCCAAATCTAAGAGCAATATTGAGCCTCCTTCAGGGACTCCTGTTCATTATATGAACAAGCATTTTGATTCTTCAGCACGTTTGTTCCTGTCTGCTTGGCATCACCTTACCAAAGGCAGTTCAGAAGATCAGTGGCACTCTGGAGAACCTTTGATCTTTCCAAATTAATTTTTATGTGCAGTAAATTAGAACAAAAACCTCCCAGATTAAGCAGTTACAATGGGATGCTTTTTAATTTGGTATTTTGAGGCCTCTAAGAGACATCAAAACAGCAACATAATCTCTCTGAAGGATACCGTTTCCAAACTGACTCAACACAATAAAGAACTGCAGAATACAATTTCTGAAGTCACTAAGCAAAATAAGGAATTACAAAGTCAGAGCTCTGCTATATTTACACCCTCTGCTGAAATTCCCTCTGCCCTTGCCAGCAGCCTCTCCTCTGTACCCTCCTTTACCTTTTTACCCTTCTGAAATCACTTTGTCTGAACTTCCTTTCTTACCTAAAGAATCTGCTAAAGAAAGATTCAAAGCCAGAGAGTCCAAAGCCCATTTCTGAAATGCCTTTTAAGATTCACTCTGTAGAATCTGAAATGGGCACCAAAGAAAATCCAAAGAACCCTATTATTTCTTTTACTCCCTGGACTCACACAGAATTACATAGCATTGTCAAAGATTTTCCAAATTTACACAAGGATCCTTATAAATTTGCTAAAGAATTCAAAGTCATTATTAATGTTATCAGCCTATGTTGCCTGATTTATATCAATTAGCCCATACATCAGTTAGCCCTGGGGAAGCCAAATGGTGGTTAGAATATGCTGACTGGAAAAATCTCCATGATAGTGTAGCCTTAGATACAGGAAAACAGCTGAAACTCTTCTTGCATAAACTCAAGATAGGGGCAAAACGTTAATTGAAGCAATCCTAAGGCCTTTCCCCCTGATAATTGATTGGACAAAATTCATTCTTGCATATAAAATAAAGACAACAGTGTACATGATTATCAAGACCGATTATTCCAGAAGTTTTTGGAACATTCTGGGTTAGGGCCTATAGACGAAGGAACTACAGGGGCCTTTAATACAGTATTTATATCTAGCCTCAAACCTGAAATTTCAGTCTTAGTTAAAAGACACTGTTTAAACTGGAAGGCTGCTGCCACTGTGGAATTGACTGACTTAGCTCATGAGCTTGCCCAAGCCTTAGAAACAAAGCAAACTGCTAAGGCTAACAAATTGATGGCCCTTCAATTACAGCAGCTACAAGAGCCAACCCAGAAAAGAAATTTTAAGCCCTTTAATGGACTAAAACTAGTTTCTGCCACTATTGTAAAAAACCTGGCCATTAGAAAAATGACTGCTTTAAACTGAAGAATAAACAGAAGGTTTCTATTCCAACCCTCTTTGACCTCCTGATTCAGAATGAAGGGGCTCCAGGGGCAATACAGGGACTTATCCCATGGTGATTCTAGACTCTCAAGGAGAAACAACTATGTATATCAATGGAGAACCTTGCCAGTTTTTAACTGATACAGGATCCACCCTATCTGCCATTAACACCACATGTTTACAAAACCCCCTGCCCCGGAGTAAAACAAACCTCAAAAATAGTAATGGTTACTAAGAAAGAAGCAACACCAGTTCATTCTCAACCTGTGCCAATATCTCTTGACATCCTAGAGGATCTATATCCTTTTCTGCTTAATCCTGACACTCCTGTTAATTTAATAAGAAGAGTTATTTTACCTAAATGGAATGTTTTTTACAATTAATGAAAAGGGGGAAATATTATTAATCTTACTTGAGAATCAGAACTTAGGGATCGATAACATTAAAAAAGAAGAGGCTCTTTGCCATACGCAAGCCCTTACTACACGCCTTCTGAATTCTGCTTGTTCAAGCTCCCTTCCCCCGAAGTTACTTCTCAGATTCCTGAAATTTTATAAGCCACAACATCCACAGACTTTGGCCGAATTCTGTCTGCTGAACCTGTTAAAATTAAAGTGGACACATCTAAGCCCTTGCCTAAGATTCCCCAATAACCACTTTAATGAGAAGCACAGGAGGGACTAACTCCTATTATTCTGGATTTTCTTTCTAAAAGGTTAAATGTCACCTGCACTAGTCCTTACAACACTCCTGTCCTTCCAGTTAAGAAGCCAAACAATCATAGTTGGAGATATGTTCAGGAGCTATGTGCAATTAACCACACTGTCATTCCTAAATTCCCAGTTGTCCCTAACCCACACTTGTTACTTTCCAATGTCCCTCCTGGTGTGACATGTTTCAGTATTCCCGTAGATGCTCACAGTCAATATTTGTTTGCCTTTACTTGGGACAACCAACAATTTACCTGGACTGTCATGCTGCAAGGATTCATCAAATCTCCCACACATTTTTCTCAGATTTTGCATGTGGACTTGTAGCCTTTTCAATTTCCAAATGAATCTACCTTTTTACAATACGTGGATGATTTACTGGTGTGCTCCACCTCTCAGCAGGCCTTTCTTGAGAACAGTGTAACCTTATTAAAACATTTGCTACTGGAGGACATAAAGTTTCTAGAGAAAAGTTACAACTAGCTCAACCTTCTGTCAAATATTTAGGTCACTTGATTTCTGAAATAGGCATTTCTATTGACCCCAAGAGAAAAGAAGCTATTGCAGGCTTTCCTTTACCTAAAACAAAGAAACAAGGGGATTTGGGCGACTTTTTGACTATTGTCGAGACTGGATTCCTAACTTCTCTCTCAGGGATCAGCCTTTACGCAAATATTTGAAAACCTCTGAGCCTGGTCCATTCTGTCTTAATCTAGAAGATCAAAGGGCAATAACTAAATTGAAAGAGGCTTTGACTAACATGTATGGTTCAGGGTTCCCTAACATTTGGACTTTTCTTTATTTATACATGAAGTTTCTGGTAATGCAATTAGGTGTCCTTACACTGAAACACAGAGGACAAAAAAGGCCTGTAGGTTATTATAGCCTGAAGTTGGATCCTGTGGCTAGAGCCTATCCTTTTTGCCCCAGGGCTGTAGCCACTACTGCAAAATTAGTAGAAAACACTGCAGATATAGTTTTGGGAAACTTTTCAGATATGTATGGACCCCATACTGTTTCTGCTTTACTTAAGTCTGCTTTAACTCAACATTTATCTGCCAGCAGGTCCTTCTGGCAGCCTCAGATATTAGACTACATACCCACTTCCATTGAGTCGATTCCAACTCAGAGGGTACTTTAAACCCAGCCACACTTCTCCCTGTAGCTGATTAAGATGATTGCCCTTCCCATGATGGTCTAGACCTAACTGAGCAGCTTTTGATTCCCCATAGTGATTTAAAGGAAACTCCTTTGACAAATCCTGATGTGACTTTACTTATAGATGGATCTTACCTGAAACCAACTCTTGCCTCTCATTACCAGACAGTTTATGTGGTTATATCTTCTACTTAAGTCCTTGAAAGTCAGGTTCTCCCCAAAGCTATTTCAGCTCAACCAGCTGAACTTATAGCTCTCACTAGAGCCTGTAAACTTGCTAAAGGAAGGTCCATGAATATTTTAATGGGTTCAAAATATGTCTTTGGAGTTGTTCATGATTTTAGATTATTACAGAAACGAAGAGGATTTTTAACCTCTTCTGGTAACACTATTAAAAATGGGGCTTTGGTAGCAGATCTTTTAGATGGCCTGAAGCTGTAATTAAAATACAAGCCCACCAACCAAAGGGAGTTCCCCAAACTGAAGAAACTAGAGGAAATAATCTTGCCAATGCAGCTGCTAAACAGGCTGCTTCCCAAATGATTGTTGTCCCTGTTGTAAAAACAGGGTTTACAGAAAGATCTCCAGAAGAATTTATAGATAAGTATTCTCATGAAATGACTATTATTTTTGCACCCACCAGAGAAAAGCTCTTGAAACATCAGCAACTGGCTCAATCAGATAAAATCAAAACATGGGGAAAGTCAGGCTGTTACCAAGACCCTGACACTAAATTATGGTTAGTGCCTGTCACAGACCAAATCGTGTCCCAAAAGTGTCTGCCAACTTGGCTAGGTCATGATTCCCAATATCCTGTGATGGTCTACCATTTTGTCATTTGATGTGATTTCCCTGTGTGTTGTAAATTCTATCACTATGATGTAATAATATGGATTAGTGGCAGTTATATAGATGAGGTCTACAAGATTAGATAGTGTCTTAAGCCAATCTCTTTTGAGATACAAAAGAGAGAAGTGATCAGAGAGATAAGGGAACCTCATACCACCAAGAAAGCAGTGCCAGGAGCACAGCATGTCCTTTGGACCTGAGGTTCCTGCAAAGAGAAGCTCCTAGGCCACGGGAAGACTGATGACATGGACCTTCCTCCAGAGCCAACAGAGAAAGCCTTCCCCTGGAGCTGATGCCCTGAATTTGGACTTGTAGCCTACTAGACTATGAGAGAATAAATTTCTCTTTGTTAAAGCCATCCACTTGTGGTATTTCTGTTATAGCAACACTAGTTGACAAGAATTTGGTACCAAGACTGGGGTGCTGCTCCAACAGATACCTAAAATGTGGAAGCAGTTTTGAAACTGTGAATGGATAAGAGGACCAGCAGCAACAGAGGACTGGAAGCAGCAGACAACAGGCAGCAGCAGAACCAGGAGACCAGTGCCAGACAGTGCTGGAGCCAACACATGGAGCAAGAGAGCTGAATGCCTGTGTGCAGGAGGCTTCCTGGCCGAGTGGGGTGCCTCTGGGTGCTTATCGGTGGAGCTAGGCTTGCCCTCCATGGAGCAAGAGAGCTGACTGCCTTCCAGCCAAACTTTACTGGTGGAGTGGGGTGCCTCCAGGCACTTATTGGTGGAGCTACAGAGCTTTGGAACACCTGCCCCAGCAGGGGAGATGCGGGCATGAGGCCTGAGGAGCCAAGAGGCCAAGAAACCAGGAAGCAGAAGCTGAAGAGACAAGGAACACAGGAAGCCGAGCTGCCTCAGTCTCAAAAGGTATGGCCAGAAACTCTGGCGTTTCAAAGAGCGGAGCCACGGCCTCTGGTGTTCCTAAGGGTGGAGTAGCCACTCAGACTAGCAGAATGGTTTTCTATGGAAAACACTAAATAGACAATAGATAAGTGGTAACTTTGGTGAAGGGTAAGACAGTTCACAATACTGGGGAAACCAGAACAACTTGTACAAGGCAAGGTCATAGAAGCTCCATAAACACATCCAAACTCCCTGAGGGACCAAAATTGCTAGGCTGAGGGCTGTGAGGACATGGTCTTGGGGACTATCTAGCTCAACTGGCATAACACAGTTTATAAAGAAAATGTTCTACATTCTACCTTGGTGAGTAGCGTCTGGGGTCTTAAAAGCCTGTGAGTGGCCATCTGAGATACTCCACTGTTCTCACCCCTTCGGGAGCAAGGGATAATGAAGAAAACTAAAGATACAAGGGAAAGGTTAGTCCAAAGGACTAATGGACCACATCTACCATGGCTTCCACCAGACTGAGTCCAGTACAACTAGGTGGTGCCCAGCTACCACCACTGACTGCTCTGACAGGGATAACAATAGAGGGTCCCTGACAGAGCTGGAGAAAAATGTAGAACAAAATTCTAACTCACAAAAAAAGACCAGACTTACTGGCCTGACAGAGACTGGAGAAAACCTGCGAGTATGGCCCTCAGGCACCCTTTTAGCTCAGTAATGAAGTCACTCCCGAGGTTCATCCTTCAGCCACTGCTTATTTTATAGTAAAAAAGCTCCTCTAAAACCTAACACCTACATGGGAACACTGAAAATTCTTTGCAGTGATCAGGGAACTCATTTTATTGGACAATTCAAGAATTATGCTGCATTTTCCCCATATACCAGAGACTGCATTGCCCTCATCATCCTCAATTCTCTGGACTTGTAGAAAGAAGTAATGTTATAATAAAAACCCAACTTGCCAAGCTTTCTGAATTCTGAGGTTTGTCTTGAACTAAAATTCTCCCTTTAGTTCTTTTAAATTTAAGAAACACTCATTTTGGACCTCATAAACTCACTTCTTATGAAATAGTTACTGGAAGGCCTAAGATCCTTCCTTACATTGCTTGTACTGACCCTAACTTAGTGCAACCTGAATTACTGAAATACAGTCAATCTCTAATGCAATACTCTATGGACATATTTCACAAATAAAAGAACTCTTTGAGGAACAAAAACATGGCTCTCCTCCTCTACTTAATATTACCCCAGGAGATTATGTTTACTGGAAAAGGCATCAATTAAAAGATTCTTTAGAACCTCACTGGAAGGGACTTTACCTAGTTCTTTTAACTAACCCTTGTGCAGTGAAATTAGAAGGAATTGACCCTTGGATTCATTTACCACAGCCAAGGAAAGCTAAAGCACCTATCTGGACTTGCCAGCCAACCAGAGATTTGAGACTCAGACAACTTCAAAAGTGAATAGCTGGTCCCAAGACCACAGAAAAAGATTATATGCAGGCTGTTGAAACTTTTGGACTCTGTTTCTTTACTGCTAATGTTTGAATAGCTTTGACTGTTTTTGCACACTTATGGAATTATTTCTTAGTAGTTTAGTAATCACCAAATACCTTTAACCTAGTAAGTTGAACCTTTATCGAAATTGTTGCTCATTGTTTAATACTTATAGCCTTTGAAATGTTTTATTTTCTCAACTTAGATTAACTAACCTTTTCTCCATTATGAAATTTTTAATAAGCATTCTATTTCTGTTTATATGGCATCACTGATGCTTGGAATGAAAATGTTTTTATCAAATTAACTCAATCAGCAGCTAGCACCAGTAATGTGATTGAATGCTGTGCATGTCATTCTTCCCCTCAGTCTACCCAAGAACATATTGATCCTCTCACTGTACTAGTCTTAGATTATAGATTCACACTTAATTCTACTATTCATTTTGAAAAACCATTTAAATGGGCCATTTGCATCAGACTACCTACTTATCCGTCAGCTCCCTGTTTCAGTCTTGCTCATGCCTGGGTAAGATGTTCTATTCCTCCCACATGATGCAATCTTTTTATTGGTACTGCTCAGTATTATTCTACAGTAGTAGATAACTGTCTTAAAAATAATCGAAATCTCCCAGTTTGTGCCTGACTCCAGGATCACCTAGAATTTGGAGAATTATTCATTTTGATGATTCACTAACCGCAGACTGGCTTGAAAGAGCGAATCAGTTCATTTCATTTCCTAATAATTCAAACTGGGGCAGGTATGTTATGTGCCCCATCTGTATATGTCTTTTTATGTGGAGGATCAGCATATTTGAGAAAAAAGTCCAATGATTCACCCTATACTTGGGCCTTGTCATGCTTAGATGGTTGGAATACGTGGGGCCAATGCACCTTAGGTACTCTGGGAGTTTCCACGAGTATCCATTCAAATACAGCTTACAACGGAACAGTGACTTGAAATTAACATCCATACAGAAGAGAGAACTTGTCCTGTCAGATAATCCCATCACTGATAGGCCTGGATAGGGCTGATCATTTCTTCGAGCACTTATTCCCACTTTTGGCATATTACAATTAGAAAAATCTACTCGTAATCTACCTGCCACTATGGATCAAATTGCTGATAGTGTTGCTGATGGAATGACAACTCAACAAAAAGCCTTAGAATCTCTTGCTAAAATTGTTTTAGATAATAGAATAGCTCTTAGTTTTCTCCTAGCTCAGCAAGGAGGAGTTTGTGCCATTGTTAATACCTCCTGCTGTTCATGGATAAATACCTCTGGAGAAGTAGAACCAGGTATCTCTAAAATACACCAAAAGGCCTCCTGGTTACACATCATTCCCCCAGTGACTGTACCTTCCTTCTTTGATATTTTTAGCTGGTTACCCCGAAGTATTGGATCTGGGATACATTCCTTCCTACTAGCTTCCCTACTCCTTTTAATCATTGTAATTGTTATTATAAGGCTTTTTAAAAGTATTATGCACCGTGTTTCTCATTGCCACAGCCAACCCTCAAGACATCTAGCCTTGTGACAAGTTATGTATTTGAAAGAAACTAATTTTTCAAAGGAGAATGAATTTTAGCTCTGGGATCAGAACTTTTTGGAAACCCCAAGTTGTTCCTTTAATGTGTCCTTGTCTGCAACATTTGCCCCAACCAGAGCCAGCTCACCCTGAAGATGAGGTCCAAAGCTATGACAAGGTGACATTGGATGGTGCCTGGCCACCTGTACTAACAGAGCTGGCATCTGGGGACTTAAAAGCTTAAATAGAGCAGCAACCCCCAAGATGCTAAGTCCTTGCAGAAGACGGCTAACTCCTTTATGGGTGATCTGTGCCCCCTTGTGGAGGCTTGATCAAAAGGGGGAGATGTATGTGGACCCCCAAACCTGAGGTGACTGGCATGACTAAAATGGCTGCCCAGATTTAAATTAAACTCCATTTTGAATTAAACTGCAGCTTGGCCCAAAGTCTCTGTTCCTGCTGTCCTGGAAAGACAATTCAACTTCTTTTGAAAGTTTAACTGCTTGTAACACAGAAGGCACAATGGTCAAGACTTTAGCTTATACAAGGAATTATTTATTAAAAGACGTTTGTCAAAAATGTTTATGCAGCTTGACTCAAGAAGAATGCCTTGGTCAACATGTTCCTAGAGGTTAGAAAATAGAATTAATAATGTTAAGAAAGTTTGTAGTTTAACAATCCACTTGTAACTTTTTGCCATGTACCCTCTTCCTGCCTGCGAGCATGCAGTCCTTTGTTTGCTCTACCTGATAAAAATCTCACTGTCCTCCCTGCAATTTGGAACACTATTGTACCCTGCCTGGGTGCTATGGTGTGTTCTGATTCGTGAATCTTTTCTTATCCCAATAAAACTCTTTGCTTTCACTCCTAACAGAGTGTAAGACTGTGCATCACTATGACAGGGTCATACATACACATGAAGAAACACCAAGTACTACCAGAAGCTGAAAGAATCAGGAAGGATCTTCCCTAGAGCTAACAGAGAAAGAGCACAGCCCTGATGATGTCTTGAATTCAGACTTCTAGCCACCAGAACTGGGAGACAATACATTTCTGTTTCTTAAGTTGAAGTATTTGGTTATGGCATCTCTAGGAAACTAAGACACCTGTTTACACATCTTTTCCCTCTACTAAAGTGTAGATTTCTGGAGGTCAAGTATCTTGGCTGATGCATCTCTAAAGCCAAGAGCATTGCATGATCAGCACGTATAAAAGATGCTTGTTAAGTGTCTCCGGATGAATGAACTATCCTTTTTGCTCTCCTCTGTGTTTCTATTTGTCTGTATCCCTCATTAAAATACATTATAAATTTGCACTCATGATTTTAGTGGCAGTGAAATATATTACAAGTAGTTCTCAACTTACAACGGGGTACTGTTTCCATGACTCCATTGTAAGTCAGTTCTGACGTAAGCAGAATAACTTGTTTTTGTTTTCGTTTCTTAGCTTTCATTATTACTGCCTTTTATTATCAGTATCTTTATAAATCCGCCAGTGTTTTGAGCAGTAAATCATAAAATTGAACATCTGCAAGTGAACATCTGAGAATGACAACATCAGCAAATTATGCACTGCAATGTATTACTAATGATAAGATTACAACAACAGCAAAAAAGGATGGCTGTAAGTGCAGTTCGTCATAACTTGAATACATTGTAAGTCAGGGACTACCTGAAAACACATTAGCCATCAATGCATAAAAGCAGAATGTCTTTCTGTTGAAGACATTAGACCTTATGGAACAGATCGCTGTTGCTATGCATATGAGAGAAGAGTTTAAAACACTAATTTTGAGAAAGGATCATGGAAAGCTCATTCTGAGGAGAAAGGCTAGGGAAAGTGGACTTTCCGAGGAAAAGCATAATGAGCTGATGTGGATGTTGTTAGGTGCCATCAAGTTGGTTCTGACTCATAGCAACCCTACTACCTACAACAGAATGAAACACTGCCCAGTCCTATGCCATCCTCACAATCGTTGTTATGCTTGAGCCCATTGTTGCAGACACTGTGTCAATCCATCTCGTTGAGGGTCTTCCTCTTTTTCGCTGACCCTCTACTTTACCAAGCATGATGTCCTTCTCCAGGGACTGATCCCTGCTGATAACACGTCCAAAGTATATGAGATGAAGTCTCACCATCCTTGCTTCTAATGAGCATTCTGGCTATACTTCTTCCAAAACAGATTTGTTCGTTCTTCTGACAGTCCATGGTATATTCAGTATTCTTCGCCAACACCATAATTTAAAGGCACCAATTCTTCTGCATTCTTTATTCATTGCCCAGCTTTCCCATGCCTGAAGTGACTGAAAATACCATGGGTTGGGTCAGGTGCACCTTAGTCCTTAAAGTGACATCTTTGCTTTTTAACACTTTAAAGACGTCTTTTGCAGCAGATTTGCCCAATGCAACACATTGTTTGATTTCTTGATTGCTGCTTCCATGGGCACTGATTGTGGATCCAAGTAAAATGAAATCCTTGACAACTTCAATATTTTCTCCGTTTATCATGATGTTGCTTATTGGTCCAGTTGTGAGGATTTTTATTGTCTTTATGTTGAGATGTAATCCATACTGAAGGCTGTAATCTTTGATCTTCATCAGTAAGTGCTTCAAGTCCTCTTCACTTTCAGCAAGCAAGGTTGTGTCATCTGCATGTCGCAGACTGTTAATGAGTCTTCCTCCAATCCTGATGTCGCATTCTTCTTCATAAAGCGCAGGTTCTCGGATTATTTGCTCAGCATACAGATTGAATAAGTATGGTGAAAGGATATAATTCTGACGCACATCTTTCTTGACTTTAAACCACGCGGTATCCCCTTGTTCTGTTTGAACGACTGCCTCTTGGTCTATGTACAGGTTCCTCATGAGCACAATTAAGTGTTCTGGAATTCCCATTCTTTGCAATGTTATCCACGATTCGTTATGATCCACGTGATCAAAAGCCTTTGCATAGTCAATAAAACACAGATAAACATCTTCCTGGTATTCTCTGCTTTCAGCCAGGATCCATCTGACATCAGCAATGATATCCCGGGTCCCACCTCCTCTTCTGAATCCGCTAGAAGTTCTGGCAGTTCCCTGTTGATGTACTGCTGCAACTGCCTTTGAATGACCTTCAGCAAACTTTTACTTGTGTGTGATACTAATGATATTGTTCAATAATTTGTGCATTCTGTTGGATCACCTTTCTTTGGTATGGGTACAAACATGGATCTCTTCCAGTCTGTTGGCCCGGTAGCTGTCTTCCAAATTTCTTGGCATAAATGAATGAGTACCTCCAGCGCTGCATCCGTTTGTTGAAACTTCTCAATTGGAATTCCGTCAATTCCTGAAGCCTTGTTTTTAGCCAATGCCTTCAGTACAGCTTGGATCTCTTTCTTTAGGACCATCAATTCCTGATCATATGCTACCTCCTGAAATGGTTGACTGTCTACCAATTCTTTTTGGTAAAGTGACTCTGTGTATTCCTTCCATCTTTTTTTGATGCTTCTTGCATCGTTTAATATTTTCCCCGTAGAATCCTTCAATATTGCAACTCGAGGCTTGAGAAATGCTGAGCGTGTTCTTCCCTTTTGATTTTCTATCTCCAGGTCTTTGCACATGTCATTGTAATACTTTGTCTTCTCGAGCCGCCCTTTGAAATCTTCTGTTCAGCTCTTTTACTGCATCATTTCTTCCTTTCACATTAACTATTTGACATTCAACAGCAAGTTTCAGAGTCTCTTCTGACATCCATTTTCATCTTTTCTTTCTTTCCTGTCTTTATAATGATCTCTTGCTTTCTTCATGTATGATGTCCTTGATGTCATTCCACAACTCATCTGGTCTTTGGTCATTAGTGTTCAATGCATCAAATCTATTCTTGAGATGGTTCCTAAATGCAGGTGGGATATACTAAAGGTTGTACTTTGGCCCTTGTGGACTTGTTCTAATTTTGTTCAACTTCAACTTGAAACTGCATATGAGAAACTGATAGTCTCTTCCACAGTTGGCCCCTGGCCTTGTCCTGACTGATGACATTGAGATTTCCATTGCCTCTTTCCACAGACGTAGACTATTTGATTCCTGTGTATTCCATGAAGAGAGATCCACGTGTACAGTCGCCATTTATGTTGCTGAAAAAAGGTATCTGCAGTGAAGAAGTCGTTGGTCTTAAAAAATTCTATCATGTGATCTCCGGCATCGTTTCTATTACCAAGGCCATATTTTCCAACTGCCAATCCTTCTTTGTTTCCAACTTTCGTATTCCAGTTGCCAGTAATCATCTATGCATCTAGATTACATATTTGATCAATTTCAAACTGTAGAAGTTGGTATAAATCTTCAGTTTCTTCATCTTTGGCTTTAGTGGTTGGTGCATAAATTTGAATAATAGTTGTATTAACTGGCCTTCCTTGTAGGTGTATGGATATTATCCTATCATTGATGGCTTTGTACTTCAGGAAATATCTTGAAATGTTCTTTTTGACAATGAATGTGATGCCATTCCTGTTCAGTGTGTCATTCCTGGCATAGTAGACCATATGACTGTCTGACTCGAAATGGCCAATACCAATCCATTTCAGGTCACTAGCGTCTAGGATAGCAATGTTTATACGTTCCATTTCATTTTTGACAGCTTCCAATTTTCCTAGATTCATACTTTGTACATAATGGATGTTTGCAGCTGTTCCTTCTTATTTTGAGTCATGCCACATCAGCAAAGGAAGGTTCTGAAAGCTTGACTCCACCACATCATTAAGGTCAACTGTACTTTGAGGAGGCAATTCTTCTCCAGTCGTCTTTTGAGTGCCTTCCAATCTGAGGTGCTCATCTTCCAGCACTATATCAGTGTTCCGCTGCTACTCAAAACGTTTTCACTGGCCAATTTTTTCAGAAGTAGACTGCTGGGTCCTTCTTCCTAGTCTGTCTTAGTCTGGAAGCTCTGCTGAAACCTGCCCACCAAAAGTGACCCTGATGGTGTTTGAAATAGCTGTGGCAAAGCTTGCAGTATCACAGCAACATGCAAGCCACCACATTACAACAAACTAATGAGATGATAGTAGCAAACCATTCAGGAGGAATGTGCCTCAAGAGACATTTGGAATGAAATTATCTCAATCCATTAGATAGATTTCCAGATCCCTTCACTATCTGGAAGGCTTAGCAAGTCACTTTTATTGCCCTTCTGTAAATTATATACTTTCCTGGCAAATATTTTCTGGAAGTACTGCAGCATTATGAATACTGCAGATAATTAGTGTAGTAAGGAGCACCCAGAGTTCAACCTGGCACACTCTGTTCAAGGTGGTTAATAAATATGTTGGGAAGACAGGTATTGTAAGTAGTTGTTGTTAGCTGCTATTGAGTTGGCCACAGTTCATGGTGACCCCACGCGTTAGAGCAGAACTGCTCCATAAGGTTTTCTTGGCTGTAATCTTTTCAGAAGCAGTTTTCCAGGCCTTTTCTTCCACGGAGCCACAGGGTAGGTTTGAACCATCAACCTTTGGGTTAACAAATAATCACAAACTACTTGCATCACCCAGGCTCCTTTGTAAGTTTTTTGGAAAGTCAATCTCCACATTTGTGCTGCTTCAGACAGACGCTCTCTCCTCCTCTCTTGCTGCTTATTCCACAGCCTGGGCCTTGGGAAATGCAAGGTGTTAGCAAGAGTCCCAGCTAAGTTTGAGAAATAGAGAGAGGGGAAAAGGCTGATCAGGGAGAGCAGTAAGAGGCAGAGATATGGTGTTTCCTTTCCTCCTCTGAGATCTCGTTCTGACTTTCTGACTTGTGCTGATACCTAGAGCCCCAGGGTTCAGCAGTGGGAGAGAACAAGGAGATCTACTCAAGGCACTACCTCCATCAAGATACCCCACAATTTAGACAAGAGGAAAAAAGAAAACATTAAATTTTCGATATTGCAATCTTTCTCCCTTCTACTGCTACATAAAGAGAATTTTGCTTTGATACTTCCCATTGCTGGTTAAAGAGAACTTTGTCTTTGTGCCCCTCTCCCTCCACACACCTTTTTAAATTGACTTTTGCCAGCTGGTTCCTAGGCTTTTGTGACACAGAATCAGGGTAAGAGGTAAGAGGTAGAGATCTGAAAAACTGCCAGGACCAGACTGGTTTCAATACTTTGCATGTGGAAAGGGAAGAGGGAGTATCTTAGATAGGAGGGAAACCATAAGTAAGATTGGGAAATGGAGAGAAGGGATGAGGAAGTAAAGAACTGAAAGGGCTTGGAGAGTTTGAAGTTTGAGAGTTTAAAGTGAAGGGGCTGCGATATGAGACCAAGAAGATCAGGGGGAGAAAATCTTAAGATATTTTATTGTGGCTTATAAAACCAATCCCTTTTGATGTTCCCTCACAAGATTCCAGTTGGGATATTGATTTCAAAAAAGTTATCATTATTGCTTTTAACTATTAGACTGTGTTTCTTCAAATGTGACTTCATGCTGGAACTGGATCACTAGGGAGCCCAAGTTTTACATAAAAAGTAAGGTGACATTTTAAGAATTAAACTTGGAAAATCAGTTTGTAAATAGGGACCTAAAGAGCTCTTTCTATTGAAGAATCGGAATGTCATCTCAGTCACAGATGGATTATAATTATCTGTTTAATGCTGCTGCAGAGTCAATACTATTTATATATTTGAGGAGAAAAAGGGAGTGATCTGTCTGAAAACTGAGAACCTGAATAATCAAATATAAAAAGAAAAATCAAGGAAGTTATTAAGTATAAAAAAATCACTCACTCAACTTTGTCCAGTTGCCTGTCCAGCCAACTTCAATGCTGGGTTTGCTTGGCAGACACATCCCTATTAGAGATCAGTTATCTGATCCCAATGCCATGAGGTGTTAAAACTCACTCTCCTGGCTCTGACTTCAAGGTCACCAGTCATCATTCTAATTACTGTATATTCAGGCTCCCCAAGTACTTAGCTTGGAGAGATGACACGTGTTAAGATAATTACAAATGAATAAACTGGCTCTAGGGTTTGTAGATGAGCATATTGAAAGCTCAATTGGTATGTAATTTTTTGATCCCACAAAAGTAAGGAACACACCTTGGAGCCAGATTAAGTGTGACCTTAAAAGGCTTGGTGATAATAAGTAAACTAGATTTTTTTCCAAAACCACACAGGGTTTAGCCATGTGCCCATTCAACCTACACCATCACCATGTGAAGTGGAGAATTCTGTATCTCTATTCACTCCTTATTGTTTAGTTTTGACCAGTATTTCCACTGGTATCAAAACTCCAAACCCACTGCCATCAAATTGATTCCGACTCACAGCAACGCTATAGGACAGAGTAGAACTGCCCCATAGGGTTTGCAAGGCTGTAAATCTTTACAGGAGCAGACTGCCACACCTTTCTCCTGTGGAGCCGCTGGTGGGTTTGAATCACCAACCTTTTGGTTAGCAGCCAAGTGCTTTAACGACTGTGTTACTTAGGCAACCTCTTTTATTCAACTGATTACTTGGCCATGACAATGCCATCTACTGGTAAAAGGGGGGAACTGCCTGCTTTGTTTTATTTTTAACAAAAATTATAAGGTTAAGAGAAGAATTTTAAATAGAAAGAGAAGACACCAATTAGTTCAAACTATGCTACTGATTTTTTTATGGGTACTTTAATACCTAAAATCTGCAGGGAAAGGAGGGTTTAAATGCAAAAGTGCTGTTAATTACACCGAACAGTTAAATAGCTAGCCTACTGGTGACAAGTCAAGCGCATAACAGCACAGCTTTCGTTTAAGGTCTTTTGTAGATACTTTGTTGTCCATGTGGATTATATCTTAAGTCTATTTTGTAAGATCTGACCACAAAGTTCCTCTTTAAATAATTATTTAACCATATAGCTGTATTTTTGCTTTAATGATCATACCATCAAGTCCTTTGCTAGGATTACATCCCTTGAATCTCCTTCTCTGAAGACCCAGGAAAGTGGTCTGAGATAGTTCTGATGGGAAAGTAAAATCTGTTTTATGACATCATATTGATAAGCCCATTGTTGTGAAAAATCAAGCACTTTCTGTATAGGTAGAATGACAGTGGTATCTGGAAAAGTCCCAAATGCCAGAAATAACATAACTGAACTCACTCCTGGAATGTAACCTTTATTACCATATCACCACTCTCAGCATTATTCCCATCGTGAAATCACTCACGAACTGGGAGTCAGCAGACGGCTTCAGGCAGAGGCTCTGCCAGTAACTCCCTGGGTGACTTAGATGAGTCCCTTGTTGTTTCTGGGCTTTAGTTTCCCCACCGGGGAAATGACCAGGTTAGATCAGCTTAGCTCTAAGATCCCCCCCTCCCCCATCTTCAACGTTCCACAATGCTAAGGAGAACAATAATTACACAAACTTTAGACTCTGTCTTCATCTGTAAAATAATACTAGCAAACCCTCACATAGTGCTTACTGTGTGCCAGATACTGCCCTGAGTGATTAATACACATTAACACTTAAAAAAAATTTTTTTATTATGTTTTAGGTGAAAGTTTTCAGTGCCAATTAGTTTTTCATTCAAAAACTTATACACAAATTGTTTTGTGGCATTGGTTGAAATCCCCACAATGTGTCAGCACTCTCCCCTTATCCCTTTTCGCTCTGGGTTATCCGTGTCCATTTGTCCAGTTTTCCTGTCCCTTCCTGCCTTCTCATCTTTGCTTTTGGGCAGGAACTGTTCGTTTGGTCTCCTATGTTTGACTGAACTAAGAAACGCATTGCTCAGATTTGTTATTGTTTATTTTACAGGCCTGTCTAGTTTTTGGCTGAAAGGTCGACTTTGGGAGTGGCTTCAGTTCTCAGTTAGCAGGGTGTCCAGGGACCATAGGCTCCGGGGTTCCTTCAGTCTCTGTCAGACCAGTTAGGTCTGGTCTTTTTTTGTGAATTTGAATTTTGTTCCACATTCTTCTCCCACTCTGTCTGGGACCCTCTATTATGACCGCTGTCAGAGCAGTCTGTGGTGGCAGCCGGGCACCATCTACTTCTGGGCTCAGGCTGGTAGAGGCTGTGGTTCATGTGGTCCATTAGTCCTCTGGATTAATATTTTCCTTGTGTCTTTTTGGTTTTCTTCATTCTCCTTTGCTCCAAATGTGATGGGACTAGTATTTTAGGTGGCCTCTGGCAAGCTTTTAAGACCCCAGATGCTACTCACCGAAGTAGGATGTAGAATACTTTCTTTACCAACCATGTTATGCCAATTGACCTAGATGTCCCCTGAGACCATGGTCCCAGCCCTCAGCCCCAGTAACTTGGTCCCTCAAGGTGTTTGGATGTGTCTAGGAAGCTTCTGTAGTTTTGTCTTGGCCCAGTTGTGCTACTCCCCCTATATTGTGTGTTGTTATTCCCTTCACCAAAGTTAACACTTGTCTACTATCTAGTTAAGTGATTTCCCCTCCTCACCCTCCCCTCCCCTGTAAATCATCAAAGATTGTTTTTTTTTTTCCTGTGTGTAAATCTTTTCTTCAGTTTTTATAGTAGTGGTCTCATAAAATATTTGTCCTTTTGTGACTGACTTATTTCACTCAGCATAAAGCCCTCCAGATTCATTCATGTTGTTGAGATGTTTCACGGATTCATCATTGTTCTTTATCATTGCATAGAATTTCATTGAGTGTACATATCATAATTTTTTTATTCATTCATCTACTGATGGGCATTTAGGTTGTTTCGATCTTTTTGCTATTGTGAATAATGCTGCAGGGAACATGGGTATGCATATGTCTATTCATGTGACAGCTCTTATTTCTCTAGGATATATTCCTAGAGTGGGGTTGCTGATAGTACGGTGTTTATATTTCTAGCATTTTAAGGAGGCACCATACTGTTTTCCATATATTAACACTTTTAATCTTCATAACAACCCAAGGAAGTAGGTACTATTATTATCCTCATTTTACAGATGAGGAAACTGAGGCACAAGAAGAAAATAAGATCACCCAGCTAGTAAGTGCCAAACAGAAATGGAACCCACTATGAAATATGAAAATTAAAATGTATTATGGTGCTATTGTGGGGTTGAAATGAGGTATGACAGAGACATAACCAAGCACGTAGCCTCACAGACTGCAGGGACTAAATAAATAAAGGTGGCTTCCTTTGTACCTACTGCAGAGTTTTTGGTGTAGAGGTGTGCCTATCAACTGCAATTTACTCATGGAACCAAAATTCAGTTCTGTAGTGCTGAGCCTAAAAATAATGATGATAACAGTAACAATAACAACAATAATGTCAGCTAAGTTTACTGACTGCCTGCTATGTGCCAAGCACTAGACTGCTTTGAGGTAGGAATCTTTAATACCTCGCATTCCACTCATCTGTCAGTTTGTCATACTGTGGTGGCTTGCATGTTGCTAAGATGCTGGAAGCCATGCCACTGCTGTTTCAAATTCCATCAGGGTCGCCCATAGTGGACAAGTTTCAGTGGTGCTTCCAGATTAAGACAGACTAGGAATAAAGGCCTGGTGATCTACTTCTGAAAATTAGCCAGTGAAAACCATATGGATCACAGGGACAACAAAAATGAGGGAAACTCTCAATGAGATGGATTGACACAATAGCCTCAACAGTGAACTCAAACATACCAATGATCGTGAAGGGGAACAGGACAGGGCCACTTTTCATTCTGTTATACATAAGGTTGCCAAGAGTCAGAGCTGACTCGACAGCAACTAACAACAACATGGGTGAAAACAGTCAAAGCTTAGCTAAGGTGAGTAAATGTGCCCAAGATCACGAGCTAAGAAGTGGGCAAACAGAGGCTGAAGCCCAGACAGTCTGACTCCAGAACACTTCACCTTGAACAGAGATGTTTAAGCTACTAACATTTGTGCAGCAATTAGTGAACACCATGCAGGGCACATGAAACATATTACCTTGCTGCCTTCACGCTCATATGCCAAAAAGCTTCCAGAGCAAACGAGATGTTGAAAATGCAAAACAATCAGAAACAGAAGCAACGGGAGGCCTTCCCTGAAACAGGAGGCCACTTAAAAAATTCGTGAACATTTCCCAATTCCAGACAACAGGAATAGGTCAAAGCTGAGTTGGAACCCTCAGCAATGCCTGGTGAATCAATATATTAGTTTACTTCAATCCCTGGAGGAGAAATTTCCAGGGGATTGAATGATCTAGGAATGAGGGCAAAAGCAAAATATTCTCTCCTGTATGATCTTTTCACCTGAGAAGGACTATTGCAAGCGAGGTAACAGCTGAGAAAACTCTCAATTTACCATGTCAGGCTCATGAATGGAAGAGACTTTCCAAATACGAGGCCTCTAGATATCAAAATACTTCTTCCTAAAATTAAATGCAAGCACCCATCTGTCAATTTGTCATACTATGGTGACTTGAGTGTTGCTATAATGCTGGAAGCTATGCCACTGGCATTTAAATACCAGCAGGGTCACCCATGGTGGACATGTTTCAGCAGAGATCCAGACTAAGACTAGGAAGAAAGGCCTGGCAATCTGCTTCTGAAAATCAGCCAGAGGAAACTTTATGGCTCATAACAGAACATCATCTGCTATAGTGCTGGAAGATGCAAACATACTAAGGATCACGAGGATGGCGCAGGACTGAGCAACATTTTTTTCTGTTATATATAAAGTTGCCATGAGTCAAAGTAGACTCTATGGCAACTAACAACAAAAATAACATTAAAGGACAAGAAGAGTAATGGGCAGAAGCATCCACTGAGCTAATAGCCCATAGGAAGATATGCAAGGCCAGGAGGAAACGTCTTGGGGCAGGAAGTGTGAGTGGACACTGTCCCAGCCCAGTGCACAGACCTCACAATATAAGCAGCTTTCCCACTGGCTCTGCAGTGCTCAGAGCAGCAGGCCATGGAAAGCTCAGGGGCAGAAGCTTAACCGAACATAGCTGTGGTCATAGGAAATGCAAAACAAAATAGTGTGCCCCAAAATAGAAATAGAACACAATGTGCAGCATCCTGATGACCACAAAGAAATGCAAACTCCAAGAAATTAGCATAATAGCATAATTCCAAATAGAGTTGTACATGCCTTTTCTGACTTTTGCCAATTATATTTTTGTTTCTTTAGGTGCCAACATGTGGTGAATATTTCTGACACACACACACGTAAGTATATTTTTTAACACAGAAAGGTATAAAAAAGGAAATATAAATAGCTCATAATATCTCTGCCCAGATAAACACAGTTAGCATTTAAAAATATAAATCAAAGTAATAACTGTACATGGTGAGAAAATTCAAACAACACACAAAGATGTAAAATGAACAGTTGATTCTCTTCACCTCACCCCCATCAGTTTCATTCCTTTAGGTTCTTTATGTATCCTCCCAGACCCATATGTATCTATCAGTTCCTATCAATTCTTCATATATCCTACCAGAAAACAAAAACAAAAACAAAAAGGTTATACCAACATATAACTTATACCAAACTAGATCAGTTGCTGCTGAGTTGCTTCTGACTCATAGCAACCCTATAGGACAGAGAAGAATTGCCCCATAGGGTTACCAAGGCTGTATGTAATCTTTATGGAAGCAGACTGCCACATCTCTCCCCCCTGGAGTGGCAGGTGGGTTAGAACTGCTGACCTTTTGGTTAGCAGCCCAGCACTTAACCACTGCTGCCACCAGGGCTCCTTGTATTATCTATAGGGATGTTTTATTCTTTATATAGAAGGGATTATACCACATCCTTCCTGTTCTTTAGCTTACTTTCCTCTTACTGATGTATCTTAGAGATTATTCTATTTCAGCACATGGAGTCTCACCTCGTTTTTGTTACTGCTGCAGGGTAGTTCACAGATAATTTATTTTTTACCAGTCTGCTGCTGTTGATAGATATTTAGGTGGTCCCAGTGTTCTGCTTGCTACTATAAATGATAATGCCATGAAACTTCCTCTATACGCATCTTAGGCATACTTTGCGACTATATCCATAGTAGAATCTCCAAGTCAGAGGATTGGAACCCTTAAAATTTTAATAGGACCAAGTCGACTTCCAGAAAAACGTATTAGATTGTATAATTCTGAGTAGAAAATAAAACTCAACCAACTAATAAGAGTTTTGACAGGTTTTCTCCCCTTATTTGCCATATCCTTGATGGTTCAGGGGAATTTAAATAAAAGGAAATATCTGCCACTTTGTTAATAATGTAAGCTATTCTTAAAACATACTTGAGTAATTTGTCCTTATCATAGATGACTACTCTGTTACAAAAAAAAAAAAAAAGATGATTTGTTACCCTGTGAACAGAAATCTATTCTAATGACTCTAACAGTTTTCTAGTGAGGAATCAAGTTTGTACCTCTCTTCCTTGTACTACTGATGTTAGAATTATCATATAGCCAAGTTGTTCCCATTTGTCTATAAACAGTGGGTTTGTTCCAGTCTATATCTGCTTTTGTCGTTGCTGCTTTCTCTTCTTCCTCCATGGTTTAAAATAGAAAATTTTCCATCCACCAAAATAATTTCTGGATGGACTCAGGCAATATAAAAATTGAAAACATGAAAAAATATAGTGTCTGTCTGATCATGAGACAGGAGAGGACTCTGAAAACAAAAGCAAAGGAAAAAAATCACAGAGTCCAAAACTTATCACACAAAATTTAAAAGTTTGACTTTGTCATACCAACTACATATAAGAACTTAACGGTAAGTGCCAATCTGGGGAAAATATTTGCAAAATATATGTCAAAGAGCTAATTCTCTCAGTAAGTAAAGGGTTCTTATAGATCAATAAGAAAAATATGAACACTTTAATATAGAAAAAATACAGAAACAATTTTCGGCATTATTATTAATAACCAAGAAATGTAAATTAAACACAGATATCACTTTCCACCGATGAAACGTACCCCTCTCCCCCACACTCCACATACACTTTAAAATATCATGTGCTCTGTGTTGGGGAGAGTGTGGAGGGAAAGGCTCTCTATTTTCTCTCTGACAGAATTATAGATATGAACCAACTTTCTGGAAGGCTATTTCAAAAGTTTTGATTGGTTTTATCATAAAGAATTTATCCAGAGAAAATGATCTTAGATATGCTCAAAGGTTTATGTAAAATAATATTTAACACAGAGATACATACAACAGCAAAAATGTAATAACTAAAATCAAACAGCAGATGATTGGTTAAATTATATAGCCTCTTACAAACAATCCAATGACTTCCTTTTACAATTGGAGTAAAATCAAAGCCAGGCCATCCATGATCTGTCACCTGCCCTTCTTCGCACCTCGTCTTGACTCTCCTCGCTCCCCACTCCAGCCACACTGGCCTTCTTTCTATTCCTCAAGCCCAACAAACTTGTCTCTACTGCAGGATTTTTGTACTGCTATTTCTTCTACCCAGAATGCACAGCGTCTAGATTATCACATGGCTGACTTCTTGTCACCTCCCCAGTAAGATCTTTCTTGGGTATTCCATCTTGTTTTCTAATTTTTTAAAATTTATTTTATTTATTTTTCTTGTTGTGGAGAATAGACACAGCAGAACATACATGAATTCAGCAATTTCTATGTGTACAATTCAGTGACATTGATCACATTCTTCAAGTTGTGCAACCATTCTCATCCTCCTTTCTGAATTGTTTCTCCCCCATTGACATAAACTAACTGTTGGGCATCCAGTCTTAGTTACTCCCATCCCCAAAACACAGATACCACTCCAATTATCATCCCATCACTCTGCTTTATTTTCTTCATAGAACTTAACACTATCTAAAATTTTCTTCTCCATATATTTGTTTGTTAAAATATATACTCCACAAGAGCAGGGACCATGTCTGTCTAATCCACGGCTTATCTTTAGCGCCTAGAGCCAAGCCAAGTGCATAGTAGTGCTGAATAAATATTTATTGATAAATGAATTAAAATGAATGAATGAATAAAACATAGCTATTAAAATCAGATTCTTTTAAAAGTTGGCTATGAAATAGCATTGTATTATCTCATTTTTGTAAAAATTAAATATGTGTGTGTGTGTATGTATATATATATATATATATATATATATATATATATATATAAGTAAATGATAGTGCTATAGTTATAATTCTAGATAGATATTAAATGTTAACAGATGTTATGGCTAGGTGGTAGGATATGGAATGTTTTCAACTTTCCTCTTTATGTTTTTCTGTGTTTTCTAGTATTTCTACATAAACCCATGTGGAAATGGAAAATGCAATATACCAAGCCCACTCCATATACACCTGGACCTCGGCATCTTCTGAGAGGGTATATGGGGCCCAAGAGGAAACATCACCCGTAAGAGCTGTTGTTGGCTAGATAGCTATTCCCGAGAGGCTGGCGACGAGATCTCTTGCATATTTTGTAGCTTAAACCTAAATAAAAATGTTTTTGAATTCAAAATTCTCTGCTGATGACTGTTTGTCCTGAGCTCTTTCTCAATGCTGCTTCTTTCTTCCTTTCTCCTTAGATGCTTTTTCTATAGTCACCACCAAAATCAAAGATGATGTACCAGGGGTAGGGGAAAAGAAAAAAAAACCAAACCAGCTGCCATTGAGTCGATTCTGACTCTTGGCAACCCCATGCGTTGCAAAGCAGAATTGCACTTCATAGGGTTTTCAAGGCAGTGAGCTTTCAGAAGTAGATCTCCAGGTTTTACTTCCAAGGTGCTCTGGGTGGATTTGAACCACCAACCCTTTCAGTTAGTAGCAGAGCACTTGATCATTTGTGCCACCCAGGGACTCCCCAGGGGTAGAGAAGTGCCTCTGAAATCTGCTGGTGGTGACCCTGATGGTCCAGCTAGCTTTCGGTGACCTGGGAACAAGAGAAAAATGCTGTTTCTCACTTGTCCTGGCCTCTAGAAAGTCTCCGAGAACAGCACAGCTCCAACCTAGAACTATTGTAGGATAAGGTGATTAAGCAAGCAAGACTCAGATTGCTGTTGGTAGAGGGACAGACCCAAGGGTCCTGCCACCATGTGTACTTGGCTGAGCTCTACTCTAGCCTGTTAGGGTAGTAATGAGTCTGCAAGGGCCCATCTAGAATGTTCCAATAGAAAGCGCCAGTTAAAGCAAGAATCAGTGCCAACCTTAGAGAAGCCAATCCCCAAAGGGCAGAGTTTAGCTTTAAGAACAAGAACAAAACAAATTTTAAAAACTATAATACTTAGTGTTGGTTATAGTAAGGGAAACTGGCTTTTTATTCCCTGCTGGTGGGAGTGTAAATTGGTACAATCTTTCCAGAGGATAACTTGGGAATAATATCAAAAGCTTTCAAGTTTCCATGCCACCTGAACTAGAAATCTCACTTCCAGGAATTTATCCTAGGAGGGGAAACTTATGCCTGTGAGCAATGTTTTCACTCATGGATATTTACTGCAGAATTACTTTTAAAAAGGGGGAAGACTTACCAAAATGTTCAACTATAAGTGATTGGTTAAATAATTTATGATATATCCACACTATTACAGAGTCATTAAAAACAAGACTGTAGAAGAATAGGTAAACTAGAAAGATATTCTCAATGTAGTCATTTTAAAAAGCAGGGAGTATGCCCAGCACGATCTAACTTTCAGTAGAAAAAGTAACAGGCATGGAAAAGAGTAGAAGGATATGCATCAAAATGTCAAAGCTGTTTATCAGCAGCCATGTGATTTGAGTTGAATCTTTTATCTTATTCTCTGCGTGAGACCATGACAATCACTGTTGAACAGCATGATACTAATGATAATTGCTAAAATGTATGGAGGGCTTATCTGTGCTTATTTATTTGGCTAGCAGTTGATCATTTTAACCATTGCAACACCAGGGTTCCTTCAATTATAACCACAGGAAGTAGCTTCTATTATCCCCATGTTACAGGTGACAATACTGAGGCACAGGGAGGGTTAAGTAATTTGCCCTAAGGTCCCTCAGTTAATAAATGTACAGTCAGAATTCAAACCTGGCCATTGGCTTTAGAGTTTGTGCTCATAGTACTTTGCTCTACCTTTATGGGGAACCAAGTAGGAGCATGTCTTGACTTCAGTGGTTTCCATGTTGACTCCACATGGCTAGTTTCTAGAGAGCTGTTAGCTGTCACCACGTGATACATTTTTAGGACGTGAAGCCCACACAGCTTTATATCACTAACAGGAGTGATCAAATTCAAGTACTTAGTCCCTAATTCCAGGGTGTCAAAGTTAGCAAACCAGCAGTGGCTGGCTCGTTTGGAGGTTTTCTTTCCTTGATCCCCAGAGTCCAGGCCCCTTAGAAGTGGGTCAGAAGACAGCAAGTCAATGTAGTTCACTGGAGTGATTATCTTTATACCATGGTCACCCTGGCTTTTACCCTGGTCATGATGTTGAAATTCAGGAGATGTGCATTATCATCTTTATTCAAGCAGGTTTCTCTTCAACACTGGCTAACGGTGAACAGGGGTCCTTTTATGGTCTGCCTCAGCAGCATTTGGTCCACTTGCAGGGGTGGATTATCCAATAGGCAAAGTAAGGACGGTGCTTACCTTGCTTACCAGATCATCTGTAGTGAACAATTTCACATTTTTTCACCACATCGAAGACTGCTTCTAGGTATGGCTGGCATCTATCTCTCCCTCTCAACCCCACAGCACCTTTCTACAGAATCAAAGCTTCTTTTCAAATTTATAATCTCTGACGGGGTGGATGATCCAGTAAGCAAAGTAAGCACAGGCTTACCTGTATTTACTTACTAATCCACAGTGAATAAAACTGTTCACTACAGATGATCTGGTAAGCAAGGTAAGCACTGTGCTTACCTTGCCTATTGGCTAATCCACCCCTGCCCACTTGAGCCATCTATCTATAGTTCCCAGGAGGTTTGTATTGAGCCTTGGATTCTTCCCCTCTGCTGTCTAGTCTTGTGGACCACTTCCTTCCCTAGGTCTGCTCGTCAGTACTTCCCTGCTCAGAGCATGCAGCAAGGAGCAACCAGGCCCTGCCTCATTCTAGGAACCTTCTCAGATGGCAGAAACAAGCCCCTCTCTGAGAAGGAAGCTTTCGCCATGCTATTAGCCACACTTCTACTCTCCTTCAGGAGCTGCTACCTGTTGAACGGTCTCCAGTTTTTTGCCAGTGTTTTCCCAAGTCCCAAATCTCGGTTTAAGTGAGCAAGAATTTTCTGGCAATGATCTCCCACAACATGCTTTAAGTATGTTGATGTTTGGGGGGAAATGCCTTGCAAAATTCAGCTTTACTGTAGGGATCTAAAAAAGGGGAACTCTGTTTCTATCTTTCCCCATCCTCCTTCTTGAGTCTATTCTCCTCCTTGAATCCACTCTCCTCCAGAAAGGAGGTGTTGCTAATTTGATTGATTTTATTGGCGAATACTAAAGGGACCCTTTGAACAAGGAGGGGGTAGGTTCCTACTTCAAGATGACAAGCCATGAGCATGGCTCTTTTCTGTCTTCCTCTTCCACCTGTTGCACCTGAGCTGACCCAAGTCTTGGTGTGTGCCCCACTTTGATCTCCTGTCTTCCCATGCAACAGTAGTCAGATTCAAATGTGGGTTAGTGGTGGGTCAGGAAAGAACACTCTCACCCAAGCCCAGATAACCAGAGATCTGCCATGAGAGAAGCCTGGAGGACAGGCAGGCATGTGGGGTTTGGTAAAAAGTCAGAATCAAGTGGTACTTTGCTTTCTTTCGCCATTATCACCCATGTGTATATCTCCCTTAGGGAACCTTCCATAGATATAGCTGCAGTCTAGGGCAGGATTCAAGACATCTCACTAGTACTATGATGTAACTGGTGCCCCAAACTCATTAATAAACTCACTGCTTTCGAGTCGATTCAGACTCATAGCCACCCTATAGGACAGAGTAGAACTGCCCCATAGGGTTTCCAAGCCAGTAAATCTTTACAGAAGCTGAGTCCATGTCTTTCTCCCGTGGAGTAGCTGGTGAGTTCGAAATGCTGACCTTTCGGTTTGCAGCTGAGCGCTTTAACCACTGTGCCACCAGGGCTCTCCAAGTGGTGTCCTAGTGCCATTATTTCTAACACCTGGCTTCCAGTCATATCCGGTTCTTAGCATGCATAAACCAGTTTGATGCCTTCCTACTTGGACCTTGATTCTCCCCACAGTACTCAACCCTAGCTGTGCATTAAGATCACCTGAGGGACATTAAAACATACCAAGTCCAGGCCCCACCTCCAGAAAGTTTTATTTTATTGGTCTGGGAATTGGTGGCTGTAAGTGCTCCCAGGTAGTTTTAACCTCAGCCAAGGTGGAAAATCATTGCTGGGCATGTGGCAATCGCCTGATTCAGGTTGATAAGCATTTCCTCTTGCTTTGCTTTGTTTGAACTCGTTGTTCATAATTCTGAAATAAACCATCTGGTTAATTTTTGTTAAAACACCCAGCACTGGGTCAGTCCCTTTTCTTTATTTTGCAGTTAAGTCCTTGCTTTCTTTGCTCCTCAGAGCCTGGTTTCAGCTACGGGTGGATGGAGTTTTGACACAAGTACTAATCATAAGGCTTTGAGCGTCATGCTGTTTCCTCATTACAGTATTTACATCTTCACCAGTTGATACCTGATTTCTCTTCCCTCATGTACGGCTCCTACTCTTGTTATTGTTGTTAGGTACCATCAAGTCGGTTCTGACTCACAGCAACCGTATGTACAACAGATGAAACACTGCCCTGTCCTGCACCATCCTCATGATTGTTTCTGTGTTTGAGCCCATTGGTACAGCCACTGTGTGAATCCATCTCGTTGAGGGTCTTCCTCTTTTTCAGTGACCCTCTACTTTACCAAGCATGATGTCCTTCTTCAGGGACTGATCCCCTCCTAATAACATGTCCAAAGTATGTGAGACAGAGTCTCATCATCCTTGCCTCTAAGGAGCATTCTGGCTGTCCTTCTTTCAAGACAGATTTGTTCATTCTTCTGGCAGTCCATGATATATTCAATATTCTTCCCCCATACCGTAATTCAAAGGCATCAATTCTTCTTCGGTCTTCCGTATTCATTGTCCAGCTTTCACATGAATGTGAGGCGACTGAAAACACCATGGCTTGAGTCAGGCACACCTCAGTCCTCAAAGTAACATCTTTGCTTTTTAACACTCTAAAGAGGTCTTCTGCAGCAAATTTGCCTAATGCAATGTGTCATTTGATTTCTTGACTGCTGCTTCCATGGGCGTTGATTGTGGATCCAAGTAAAATGAAATCCTTGACAACATCAATATTTTCTCCATTTATCATGATGTTGTTTATTTGTCTAGTTGTGAGGATTTTTGTTTTCTTTATGTTGAGGTGTAATGTATACTGAAGGCTGTGGTCTTTGATTTTTCATCAGTAAGTGCTTCAAGTCCTCTTCACTTTCAGCAAGCAAGGTTGTGTCATCTGCATAATGCAGGCTGTTAATGAGTCTCCAATCCTGATGCCCTGTTCTTCTTCATATAGTCCAGCTTCTTGGATATTTGCTTAGCATACAGATTGAATAAGTATGGTGAAAGGATACAACACTGATGCACACCTTTCCTAACTTTAAACCATGCAGTACCCCCTTGTTCTGTCTGAACAACTCCCTCATGAACACAATTAAGTGTTCTAGAATTCCCATTCTTCACAATGTTATCCATAATTCGTTATAGTCCACACAGTCGAATGCTTTTGCATAGTCAATAAAACACAGGTAGACGTCTTTCTGGTATTCTCTGCTTTCAGCCAGGATTCCTCTGATATCAGCAACGATATCCCTCGTTCCACATCTTCTTCTGAATCCGGTTTGAATTTCTGGCAGTTCTCTATTGATGTACTGCTGCAGCCACTTTTTAATGATCTTCAGCAAAATTTTACTTGCATGTGATCTTAATGATATTGTTTGATAATTTCCACATTTGGTTGGATCATCTTTCTTGGGAATAGGCATAAATATGGATCTCTTCCAGTTGGTTGGGCAGGTAGATGTCTTCCAAATTTCTTGGCATAGACAAGTAAGCACTTGCAGCGCTGTATCTGTTTGTTGAAACATCTTAATAGGTATTCTGTCAATTCCTAGAGCCTTGTTTTTAGCCAATGCCTTCAGTGCAGCTTGGACTTCTTCCTTCAGTACCATCCGTTCTTGATCATATGCTACCCCCTGCAATGACTGAATGCTGGCTAATTCTTTTTGGTATAGTGAGTGTGTATTCCTTCCATCTTCTTTTGATACTTCCTGTGTCGTTCAGTATTTTTTTTCTTTTTTTTTTGAAAATTTTTTTATTGTACTTCAGGTGAAGGTTTATAGAACAAATAGATTCTCAAGAAACAGTAGTACACATATTGTTTTATGACATTGGCTAACAACACCATGACATGTCAACCCTCTCGCTTCTCGACCTTTTTTTTTTTTGATGAAAATATACATAGCCAAACATACACCATTTCAAAAATTTCTACATGCACAGTTCAGTGATATCGACTACACTCTTCCAATTGTGCTGCTATTCTCACTTTAGATGAAGGTTTACAGAACAAAATAGTTTCTCATTAAACAGTTAGTACACATGTTGCCCTATGACAATGGTTAACAACCTCACAACACATCAGCACTATCCCTACTCAACCTTGGGTTCCCTATCACCAGCTTTCCTGTTCCCTTCCGGCTTCTAGTCCTTGTCCCTGAACTGCTGTGCCTCATTAGTCCCATTTGGTTTTATGGGGCTGTCCACTCCCTGGCTGAACAGTGAACCTCGGAAGTGACTTCACCACTGAGCTAAAAGGGTGTCTGGGGGCCATACTCTCGCGTTTCTCCAGTCTCCTTTAGACCAGTAAATCTGGTCTTTTTTTGTGAGTTAGAATTTTATTCTACATCCTTCTCCAGCTCTGTCCAGAACCCTCTGTTGTGATCCTGGTCAGAGCAGTCAGTGGTGGTAGCCGGGCACCATCTAGCTGTACTGGACTCAGTCTGGTGGAGGCCTTGGTAGCTGTGGTCCATTAGTCCTTTGGACTAATCTTTTCCTTGTATCCTGTTCTCTTCACTCTCCCTTGCTCCTGAAGGGATGAGACCAGTGGAGTATCTTAGATGGCCGCTCACAGGCTTTTAAGACCCCGGACACTACTCACCAAGGTAGAATGTAGAACATTGTCTTTATAAACTGTGTTATGCCAATTGAGCTAGATGTTCCCTGAGACCATGGTCCCCACAGCCCTCCGCCCAGCAATTCAGTCCCTCAGGGAGTTTGGATGTGTCTATGGAGCTTCCATGACCTTTCCTTGTACAAGTTGTGTTGGCTTCCCCAGTATTGTGTACTGTCTCAGCCTTCACCCAAGATACCACTTATCTATTGCCTATTTAGTATTTCTCCCCCACCCCTCCCATCCCTTGTAACCAACAAAGATTGTTACTTGTGATGTGTGAACTTTTTCATGGGTTTTTACAATAGAGGTCTCATAAAATATTTGTCCTTTTGTGATTGACTTATTTTACTCAGCATAATGTCCTCCAGTTTCATCCATGTTATGAGATGCTTCACAGATTCATCATTGTTCTTTCTCATTGCATAATACTCCACTGTGTGTATGTACCATAGTTTATCTTTCCATCTGTTGATGGGCGTTGTTCAGTATTTTACCCGTAGACTCCTTCAATATTGCAACTCGAGACTTGAATTTTTTCTTCAGTTCTTTTAGCCTGACAAATGCCAAGCATGTTCTTCCCCTTTGGTTTTTTTATCTCCAGCTCTTTGCACATGTCATTATAATACTTTGTCTTCTCGAGTTGCCCTTTGAAATCTTCTGTTCAGCTCTTTTACTTCATCATTTCTTCCTTTTGCGTTAGCTACTTGACGTTCAAGAGCAGATCCTACTCTAAGGATTAGCTTAGACAACGTTCAAGAGCTAATCCTACTCTTAGGATTAGTTTAGATGACTATTTTCCACTCTGAGGACATGGGTGATAAACTAGGTTGAGAGGGATGAGGTGGGGGGTTGGATATAGAACCACAGAAAACACCACAAAACACTGGTCAAATCAAATCTGGCTTTGAACTAAGGTAAACAAGTTTTGTGCTTTAAAAATTTGGTTAAATGCCTCAATGCTATACTAAATTTTAAAATGCAGAAAGACAACACAGAACAAAAAAAAGAGCTCTGAGTATGGATTTCTTCTATATTACCTCCACTAATTCCACTAATAACCTCTGGGAGTGCTGATAAAGACCAATAAGAATGGCCTGAGCAGCCCCTCAACCAGCTCTGAACCGCAGGGCAACAGATCCTGCATAAAAAGATCCTCCAAGGCCTCACAGGATTCCTTATTCATTCTCATTTGGTGGCTAATGACAACGTTAGTTGAAGAGAAATAATCAGTTTTAGTGAGGGCCTATGAGACCCGGGGGTCTGTCTGGATTGGCTCAGCCTCCCCAGGGTAACTCTACATACAAGGAGCAAGGGGACCTTTTCTACGCATCTCCTTTGTTCTGGTACTTTCCATGATCTTATCAGCATTTGTTTCAGGAAAGATCCTGCTCATGGTGACGACTGAAGAACTAATGGTGATATTTGAAAAAGGTGCAACCTAATGAAATGTTTAAAAAATAGTACAAAAGTAGGAAGTCACAAACATAGCAAATGGCAGACTTCCCCAACTCCTAATATTATGTGTTTCTACATACCCGATTGAGGGTTATGCACTGAATTCTCCTGAATGAGATTTCTCTCTCTCTTTTTTTGGACAGGTGAAAACCAATCAACTTGCAAAATAAAAATTCTATCCAACAAATAAACACAATGACATTAAGTGATTAAGTGATTCCAAATAGTAATTTCTTTACCTATGTTAATGGATAAGGTATCTATTTGCAAATCCCCAGCTGCATGCCTATGTTTAGGCTCATTCTGATATGTCTGTCTTCCTAAGAACGTACTGACTATGCCAGCTCTGGAGTCCTGGGGCTCCAGGCCCTGCATTTGATCTTTGGATGATTCCCAACTTCAAGCAGAGAGATGAAAGTGCCATAGGTAATACCTAGATATTAGGCATTACAGTCGTGAGAGAATAAAAGGCTTTGTGAAACCTCTGCACTACAGTCAGCCCTCTGAATCTACAGATTCCACATCTGCAGATTCAACCAACCACAGATTGAAAATATTTAGGGGAGAAAAAAGTCCCAAAAAGCAAAACTTGAATTTGCTGCATGCCGAGCACTATTCTGAATCCACGCCAACGCAGTGATGTGTAGGCATTCTTCTGCAGCTTTTCACCATTTCACAGATCCTCAGTCTCTCCAGTACTCATTGTTTGAGCATTGTTCATCTTGCATCTCATTCATTCCCTACTAGTGTGCATCCTTTTTTTCTGCAAAGAAATGTCTCCTAAAAAACAATTAAGTGGTCAAAGCAATCCCTCAGAGGCTAAGTGTGAGGGGTTGAGGAGAGTGAGAGGAAGGAGTTTCAGGCTAGCAAGGGATGGCTGGCCAGCTATGGAAAGCACTACGGCCTCAGGAACTTCCAGATCACAGGAGAATCCCACCGGCTGATGCCCAGGCTGCATCAGTATTCCCAGAAGAAAGAGCTCCAGAAACTCAGAGAAGAGAAAGACTACCTTCCAGAATAAGTCTTCAGTTATGATGAAACAACTATTTCCATAGCATTTCCTTAGCATTAGGTATCATAAGTAATCTAGAGATGATTTAAAGTATTACAGGAGGATGTGCGTAGGCTATATGCAAATACTACGCCATTTTTTATAAGGGACTTGAGCATTCGACGATTTTGATATCCACAGGGGAAAGGATGTCCTGGAACAAATCACCAGCAGATACCAAGGGACAACTATACTTTTCTCCTTCTCTCCCTCCCTCCTTCCTTCTTCCTCCTCCTTTTCCTTCTGTCTCTCTCTCTCCCTTCCCTTCCTCCCTCCCTATTCTATCAGGACTCCATGCACTTAACTGGACTTAAGTGTTACAGTGTAGGGTTCACGAACTTGTTCTATAAAGTGCCACATAGCAAATATTTTTGTCTTTGTGGGTCATACAATCTTTCTTGCAACTCCCCAGTCATAGCAGGAAAGCAGGCACAGACAATACATAAATCAATGGGTGTTCCATTTGGCCCACAGGCCATAGTTTGCAGATCCCCGATATATAGCATCAAGAACCTACTACTCCACTCTCAGCTCTGCTACTGATGCAGGCTCTAGGAATCTGCAATAAGACCAACAAGGTGTGGGTGTGTGTTGGAGGCTGTGGTAGTGCTGGGTGGGCACACATAAATAAGTCATAGGGAAAGGAGACACGAGAAAAACATTAAGTCTTACAAGTCTTTAGGAACAACTACGAACTTCCTCCTCCACCACATGCAAAAAGGCAATGCCTTGCCCAGAGCCACTGCTCTTGCACTGCCCCACTCATAGGGCTGAAAAGAGGTCTCATAAAAGTATAAAGTGTCATCAGCACGTGGTCCTTTCAGTGTGCGGGTCAGTGACAGCCATGGACAGGTTTGCTGCTTATTTCTGAACCCACTTAATACTTACATTCTCAACTCAACTGACTTATTTAATGAGAACAAATTTACATGCCAATGGCAGGGTTGCGGGGAGGATTATAGGACAAGGGGGTGGATTTTGTAATCTCTAAAACCATAATCCTGGCTATTAATTTTTCTGTAAGGTCTGGATACTCTTATAGAGAAGACAGAGGCTGCTATGAATACACAGGAGAAAAGTTATATGGTGGTATTGAAGGCTACCAACAGCCACATGGGACATGGCACTCACAGGTGTTACTGACAGAGCCACCTCCCCACTGGCTGTGTTTCTGATGGAAATGAATGTCATATGCCCAGTTAGATAATCTTATTCAACCACAGAGAGCTTGTGGAAAATGGAAATTGTTCAAATGATGAAATACCATCCTGGCCAACATTCAGCAGGGACTATAAATTCAAAATGGAAAAATAACATGTCTAATGCATATTGCGCTGTTAGGCTGGTAATGGAGCTGCTACAGAAGAAAAGTAAGAGACAATCTTAAATTAGTATACCCAGTATTCCTACAGGAAGGAAGGAGGGAGGGAATTCTTACTGAGTGTTAAATGCACCTGGAATCGTTAGATATTATTTTATATAAGTCTCACAAGACCATGAGGCAGGTAGCATTGTCCCTACTTTGGAGATGAAGAAACTAAGGCTCAGATGGGTTGAACACCTAGGGCATAGAGGGAGGAATGGGGGCACTGGTATTTGCACCCATGTCTGCCCAGTTCCAAGTCCATGCTGTGTTTTCCCCAAAGCCAAGGCTTCAATGATAATAGGGTAGTAGGGTCTGGTACCTTCTCCCTTCTGACATCTGCATCCTCGACCACAAAGCCTGGTGAAGAGCAATCCAGGGGACTGGGGCAAGGGCCACAATAGCCAGAGACCATAATGTTGAAACTTGGCGGCCTTTTAGAATGATCTGTGTAGCAGCCGTGACACCAACTTGCCACGTACTTTCCTTCCTCTAGAAGAAGGCATCACGAGCTTCTCTCCTGGCCTGAGCCTGGGGACATGCCCCCCAGCCCCAAACTCTGTGTAGGACCTCAGAGAGATGGGGAGGAGGTGGGACCTGCTGTCTCACCTGGGCTGCCACTTGTCCCTCCTGCCTCCTTCTCATTCTTCAGATCTCAGCTCAAAAGTCACCACCTTGATCTATACAATCTAAAGTGAATGCCCACCGCCACCCTACACATAGCCCTCTCTATCATGTCACTTTGTTCCCTGTTTATTTCTTCCTAGGTGCTCATCACCAACTGAAATTATCTAATGTGTATGTTTACTGGTTTTTATCTGTCTCCTTTCTTTAGGATGGAAACTTCCTAAGTTGGGACCCTCTGATTTGCTGCACTATATCATGTCCTCGGAACCCTGGCGGCACAGTGGTTAAGAGTTTGGCTGCTAACCAAAAGGTTGGCAGTTCAAATCCACCAGCCTCTCCTTGGAAACCTAATGGGGCAGCTCTACTCTGTCCTATAGGATTGCTATGAGTCAGAATCAACTTGATGGCAACAGGTTTGGTTTTTTGGTTTTGGTTTATCGTAGTCTCAATGCCTAGATCTGTGTCTGGTGTGTGGTAGACAATAAATACATGAGCAAGGCAGTGAGTGAGTAAATGAGTGAACACAAACACCCAGTAAGTTGTATTTCCAGCAGGACACAGAGCTCAGCTAGTGTTCCCCACTGTGGTTGCACATTAGGTCCCCACTGAGATCTCAGTACAAACTACTTCTGCATCAGCATGGAAAGCATTTTAGATGAGCAGGTTTTCTTCTCCCTGGGACTGCACAGTAAGGGTCACACAGAACAGACGGAACACACATTTCGTCTGCTCATTGGGGGCCCCTAGCAATTACACTGAGAAACACTACAAAATTAATGTGGGCTAGCCCATAAATCCTGAAAAGCCCTGAATCCAGTAAATAGAGCAATTTTTAGCAAGTCAAGCGCTTTCTGTGGCTGCCTCAGAGCAACCCCGGGAAGCAACTGCTCTCTCTAAAGATGTGAAGTCTTTGCTGCAGCCTTATGGTCGTGCCCAGGAGACTGCTATTAGCTAAATGACAATCACATATTCTCTTGATATTGACACAACACATGGTAAGAAACAAAGTGAAAGCCTGTGGCACACAGCTCCTTGATTCGCCTTTCAGACTCAGTATCAGTGACCCCAGGTGGCTTTTGTCTCCTTTTGGGAGGATGATAAAAGGATAAAGTGGAAGAATCCTAAAATGCACTTGCTAAGAAGAGGCAGTTGTGCGTGGCCTAACTTGTGAAGAGCATTTAAGATATTAGTTGGTTACTCTGGTTTCTATCCTCCATCTTCATGACTGACTTCAAGAAGCCCTCCTACCAGCACATGCACACCCCTTCCTAGCATTTGATACTGGGGGACAAGACAACCATCCATGTCACCAAGATTCTACAGCCTAAGTGAGGCATGCTCATGGGTGAGCTGTACGGGGTTCCCTCTCATTGGCATCCATGTAAGTCCCAGGTGGGGGCTAGAATGTCCTGCTGCTTCAATCATGCAGCATGAGGGGAGTAGCAGAAGTGTGCAGCAATGTGCAAACCTGATACTATCGAGCCAATGCCTACTCACAGTGACCCGATAGGATAGAGTAGAATTGCCCCAGAGAGTTTCCAAGGAGCAGCTGGTGGATTCAAATCATTGATCTTTTGGCTAGCAGCCAAGCTCTCAACCAATGTGCCACCAGAGCTCCACAGTAATGTGTAAGTGGGTTTCAAAGGCTTAGTATGTGCATGACCACACATATGCACACATGCAAACACACAAGTGCATGTACATGCTCATATGAGTTTGGCATTTCCATTTCTAAATAAACTTTTTTTATGTTGGATTACTTTTAGATTTAAAAAAAGTTGCAAAAATAGTGCAGAGTCGCCATGTATGCCCCACCCAGCTTCCCCTAATGGGAACATCTTCATAACCATGGCATATTTGTCAAAACTAAGATGCTAACATTGGAACAGTACCATTAACTAAACTACAGACTCTCCAGATTTCACCAGTATTTTTTCACTAATGTACTTTCTCTGTTCCAGAATCCAATCCAGGGTGCCTCGGTGTCTTTGGGACATTTCCATTTTGAAGATTTAGGCTGGCATATCCCCTCAGCTTGTTATACAGTGGGCTTTGGAAATAGAGAAAATGGCTCTCAGGCCAATGAGATACTGAGATTTCTTGACACCATCTTCAGTTTACCTTCCTTTAGTAAAATTACTTTACCTCTCTGAGTTTGCTAACCTGAAAAATGGAGCTAATAACAGCACTTACTTCATATGATTGTTGTGAAAATTAAATAATCCTGTAAAAGTGCTTACCTGAAGGCTAGATAAACTACACATTCAAAAATGTTAGAAACTGCAATCAATTCTTATAACAAGAGGAGCAACTGTACTCCATGTTCAGATTCACCGATAAATAAAAGGTCAGGGAGTCATTTTGAGGAGCAGACGCCAAATCTGAAAGACTATAGTTTTTGTCTACGACTCACAGAAGAATTGGGTGTGGTCACTGGGGTCAGGAACTACAGATTTGTATCTTGGCCTTTCCTTCTTGGCTGTGTCTGGTGGTTGGAAGCCAGGGCTGTGACAACTGTGCAGTGGTGACAGAAGAGGGAAAGTGAGAAGTGGCCAGATGGCCTCATCCTGGCTCCTGCAAATGTCTGGAGCTCAGCGTGAGCAGCTGGGATGGGGCCAGGCCTAAGGTAGTGCTGCCAGTAAGCTTTGTTGTTGTTAGGTGCCTGTGAGTTGGTTCCAACTCATAGAGACCCCATGTACAACAGAACGAAACACTGCCCGGTGTTGCTATGTTCGAGCCCACTGTTGCAGCCACTGTGTCCATCCGTCTCGTTGAGGGTCTTCCTCTCTTTTGCTGACCCTCTACTTTACCAAGCATGATATCCTTCTCCAGGGACTGATTCCGCCTTATAACATGCCCAAAGTATATGAGACGAAGTCTCACCAACCTCTCTTCCAAGGAGCATTCTGGCTGTACTTCTTTCAAGACAGATTTGTTCGTTCTTCTGGCAGTCCATGGTATATGCAATATTCTTTGCCAACACCATCATTCAAATGTATCAATTTTTCTTCAGTCTTCCTTATTCATTGTCCAGCTTTCACAAGCATATAAGGCAAGTGAAAACACCATGGCTTGGATCAGGTGCAGCTTTAGTCCTCAGAGTGACATCTTTGCTTTTTAACACTTTAAAGAGGTCTTTTGCAGCAGATTTGCCCCATGCAATACGTTGTTTGATTTTTTAACTGTTGCTTCCATGGTCATTGATTGTGGATCCAAGTAAAATGAAATCTTTGACAACTTCAATCTTTTCTCTGTTTATCATGATGCTGCTTATTGGTCCAGTTGTGAGGATTTTTGCTTCCTTTATGTTGAGGTGTAATCCATACAGAAGGCTGTAGTCTTTGATCTTCATCAGTTAAGTGTTTCAAGTCCTCTTTGCTTTCAGCAAGCAAGGCTGTGTTATCTGTATACAGCAGGCTGTTAATCAGTCTTCCTCCAATCCTGATACCATGTTCTTCTTCATATAGTCCAGTAAGCTTTAGATGTTCCTTGTTCCAGAAATCAAGCCAGTCAGTCTCTTTTAATCAGCAACGTCCACGTAAGTACTACTGACTCCATTCCAGGGGGAAAGAGGATGAAAATCAATATTTACTGAGAGTTTCTTATGGACCAGGCACTTCACACACATTATGTAGTGATCTCCAAACTTTTTTCAGTCTTAACTATAAACTATTTTGAACACATACCTTCTATATATAAAAAAATAGATAAATATAAGTAGTAAACATGCACCACTAAACTAATATGTACATTATAGAACATAACACAAAAATAGACATTTCAAATGAATAATTTGTAGATCAAATAACACGTTAAGTCAATTAAAAATTACAGCATTGTTAGTGATGGGTGTAAATATTTAGCGAAAAAAATCTTCTTGATAATTTTGAACTTCTTATCAGATACGATTAACCTGTTTTTATTTTTACATCTTAATGAAGCTGATAAAAAAACTCCTTCCTGGAGGAGAAAGCATCGACTCCGCCATTTTCTTGTTTGTGTGGACACCGTTAGTACTAGCTTTTAATTTGTGGCTTCTTTGCAAAAATCTGTTTAAGTCACTTTTTCAGTATAGTAGGGTTCATTTAGTTTAAACTAGCTGATATACTCTGTAAACCCACTTCACCTGGCAGAGGTAAACTGCAATAAAACATCACAACCTGCTGGAAGTGAATGAATGAGGATAGAGCTGCCAATCCCCTTGAGTTCTGGAATTTCCTCTGTTCTTTCAGGACATGCAGCAAACTGATCAAGTGTGGGGGCCAGGGTCAATCCATACGTAATATATTAGTAAAGATTAATTTTTTAAGTAAAAGATAAATAGAAATGCTGAATTTTTTAAATCACACTCCAAAGGACTGCCCTGTATACCCCATGGGAACACCCACCCCTCTTTGGACTCCATTTTCTCATTGCACTAAATTGGCATAACAACCCTATTAGGTGAGCAGATAATGGCATCCCCATTTTACGTGGGAAAGAGGAACTGAGGCCCAGGAGTCTGTGCGTGTATGGTATCACTCAGTGGTTAAGTTTTAAAGCAGGGTTGAAACTCAAGTCTCCTAATTCCAGCTGTAGCCCTCTTTTTCCTCCACTCTCCCTTTCTATCCCTCCACGTCTGCCATTGTGTCTCCCCTCCTCCCCTCACCTATCGGGGCTGTTGAAAATAAATGCCAGCTCCAGCATCCAAGAGGCCATAGTCTCAGCACTGTAAGCAGCCACAGAACCATGGCACTGTGACACTTAAAGACGTTAAGCAGAAACCCCTCCCGGCATTAGGCAGAAAGTACTTGTAGGAGAAGGGCCGCTCACCTTGAAAGAATTTGAGATCTGGGGAAACCAGAGTGAATCTTAAAATGCATAATAAGATGGACGAATCTAGCAAAAGATGGGTGAGAAGCTGAATGGTGCAGTGGTCAAGAGGCCTGGCTCTGGATTTGGACTGCCGAAATGAGAATCCCAGCTCTAACCTTACCAGCTGCACAACCTTGGCTGCTAAGGTCTCGGTCTCCCCAACTATAAAAATACTTTGTTTTTTATGAGGAATTGAGAGGTCTGCTAATGAAAAGGTCAGCAGTTCGAATCCACCAGGCGCCCCTTGGAAACCCTGGGACAGTTCTATTCTGTCCTATTGGCTCGCTATGAATCTGAACCGACTCAACAGCAACAGGTTTGGTTTTTTTGTTTTTGTTTTTGCAGAACTCAGCACATGTTAACATCAGTAAGTGGAAGCTATTACTTCTATTTGATTTCCTGTGTAGGGTGAGCCCAGGCAGAACTGTGATCCTCCTCCATACCTCCCACCCCTATAAGTCTGTGTCCCAGGCTAACTTCTCCGCTCTCCAACCCCCTCCCCCCAGGACCTCACACCACAAAAGGTCACCCTCAGACACTATTCAACTTTACATTCTCATACATGCTGATTATAAATCATGCTGTTTACTTACTAAAACAATCCCCCTAAGATTCTCAACTGCATATCACTGTAAAGAAATAAAACTATTTTCTCTAAAGAAAAAATAATAATAAACGGTGATTGAGGTGCTTCTTAAATCCCAGTGGATTTCTCGCTGTTATAAAATAACTCCTTTTACCTTGGTTGATACTATATCAATTTTATCTGCATGTTAAAATATATAAACTTTGTATGCTGTCAAAAAACAGTTCTAAGAAAGTATACCCCTGGAGGAAGTTGGTCACTTAAGGAGGTAGCAGAGTGTTATAGCTTGATTTGTGCACCCCTCCTCTCCCCGCCAAATATGCTCAAGTCCTAACCCCCAGGACTGTGAATGTGACCTTATTTGGAAACAAAGTCTATGCAGATATGATTCATTAAGATTACATGAGGTCATACAGGAGTAGGGGAGGCCCTAATCCAATATGACTGATGTCCTTATAAAAAGAAAAGACACAGACAGGGAGGTAAGAAGGCCATGCGAAGACTAAGGCAGAGAGATTAGAGTGATGCATCTACAAGCCAAGGAATGCCTGGGGCTACCAGAAGCTGGAAGACAGAAGGAAGGATCTTCTCCTAGAGCCTTCAGTGAGAGCATAGCCATACCAACACACTGAATTCAAATGTCTAGCCTACAAAACTATGAGAGAATATATTTGTCTCGTTTTAAGCCTCCCACTTTGTTACAGCAGCCCTGGGAAACTCATATGCAGAGCTATAGCCTAAGTGAGAAAGAACTAGACTGAACAGAGGCCCTCAATCAGAGGTAGTACCGTCCCACCAGGGGCATTGGGAATGTGTGCAGATATTTTTCTTGATTGTCACAATGACTAGAGGGCACAGTTGCCAATTAGTACTGGGAGGACAGAGATGCTAAATACCCTGCAATGTGTAGGAAGGTCCCAAACAATGAAGAACTGTCCCGGCCAATATACCAAAAGCTCCCTGACTGAGTCATACACGGAACATTCCTTGATGCTCAAGGGGGTGTCCCAACTAGGTGAGGCCATAGACCAGAAGCTTGAACTGCTGGGTGGATTTTAGGAGGCCAGGGTGGTCTGGGCCAGTTCTGTTCCCACAATGATTTGTGAGCACCTTCATTATACATGGAAAACTTTTTTTAAAGGGTATTCTCTGCTGGACTGTGAGCTCCATGTGAGCAGACACCATGTCAAATTCATCATTGTAAACTCCAGGCCTATCATGGTGCTTGCCACATGGTAGATGCCCAGTACATGGTTAGAAACTTGATTTAAAAAGGTGAGCTGGAATTTGTCTTTGGTGGAACGAGCTAATTGGGCAGACGGCTCTAGCATGAGGAAGACAGAAGGGCGCCTGGTTCCAGGAGACCAGGTGATGCAGACATGAAAAGAATTCAAAGACCTAGGCAGTATATCTCAAAGTGCTGTCTACTAACCACCTGCATCAGAGTTAGCCCAGGACCTGTTAAATGCAGATTCCCAGGCTCCATCAGCCTCTCTAAGGGTGGGGCTCGGAAATACGCGTTTTAAACAAATTGTCTTCATGATTCATGATTCTTGGGTATATTAACATTTGAGAAACACAACTAAATTGTGTCAGATAATCTGTGACTGGGACAGAGGGAATTCTGGGTTTGCAAAAGCTCTTTGTCACTGCTGCTATGGAATTTTCTGGACCAGAAATCTGTATTTTGTGAAGATCTTTTTAAGGTGTCTATGTTTCCTGTTAAGGCATGGGACTTCAATGAGAAAATAGATCTCCAGGTAAATTTTTCTTAACTTTAAAATAGCATTCCTTTTGAAAACGTTAACTGGCCTCACATTATTCTTTGGCAGGAAAGAAGGATTTGTGTCACCCTCAAGACCAAAATAAGAAAGTTCCGGGGAGCTAACAAAGGACAATTCAGCACTTACAGTGAGCCAGGGGTTTGAACCATTCGACCCCCTGCTGAGAATCTGTATTTCTAACAAGCTCCCAGGAAGTTATTCATAACAATCACCTGGGGATCTTGTTAAAATGTAGATTCTGATTCAGTATAACTGGGGTGGAGGTGCAAATTTTCAGCAGGGAACTTGTTAGAAATGCAAATTCTCAGCAGGGGTTCGAACCAGAACAAACTGACACAAAGACCAGTTGTAAGCCCAGCACTGTGCTACGTACTGACACAAACGGCTCACTTACTCCTCACAACATCCTTGTGAAGTAGGTACATCACAGATAGTGAAACTGTGGCTTAGAAACATCAAGCAACTTGGCCACATTTACATACTGGTAAGTGACTGAGCTGGGATTGGAACTCAGGTAGTAAGACTTGCAGAATCTCAAGCCTGGAACTTCTGGCACCTTCTGTGCACCCAAAACTAGACCCCCACAAGGATACTCCACATTTGCCTCTTCTAGAGGATTGGGATCTTGCTTCTTTATGAACTGAATCTTTTATACCCAGGTAGCCCTGCCAATTAGTGAGGCTTTCCCTTGTCTCTCTGTCTGTGAGTACAAGTGGGACACTAAAATTGGAATGAAATAGAAGAATCTGTCAGTACCTCCAAAACGAAATATTTACTGGTTGGCTTCCAGTCTGTAACTTTAGAATTTTTAAGGCTCTAGAGCTTGAAAATAATTGGCTTTTTAAATTTAACTGACAGCTCAAGTTATCCCAAATGAGGATCTTTTAGATCATTTTCTCTACCAAGAAAAAAAGGGATGAATTCAGCAATCAGAAAGATACAGTTCTATACTGACTTAAACAGTTACCTCATCATGGAAGAGGCGGCACAGGCCTGGCTCTATTATTTACTCCCCATTGCTAACTGCCACATTGTCTCGTGATCTTGTTTCTCCAGTCTCTACAAAAGGTTTAAGATTAACCGATGTTCCTCCTTGGAGGGTGGAAAACAGGTGATAATAATCTAAGGATGAAAACCGAACAAAGCACCCATCTTGGGACAAGAAAAACCAGGATGTCGCCAGATAATCCCCAAGAATGTCACCAGATAATCCCCCAAAACGTCACCAGATAACCCCCAAGAATACCAGTGAAGATTAACTCGTCTGAGACATGACCACCTCCAGGGGAATCTAACACAAATTTCTAAGACCCATAATCCTGCCCTATAAAAGCCTTCAGCTGATCTCCAGAGGGGGAGACGGGTTTTTCTGGAGGAATCTATTCCCCTCTGTCTCCTATATATCAGTATACAATAAACCTCTTGCTGCTCACCTCACCCCTGTCTCAGAATTGGCTATTGCGGCAGGCAGCTCCAATCCACTGTATTGCGGTAACAATCAGAGAAACAGATTAATTATTTTAGACACTGAAAAGCTCAGTATTCTCCAGCAATTATCAAGAAACGCTTGTGTTATGCATTAAATTGTGTTCCCCAAAAATATGTGCATCAATTTGGCTAGGCCATGATTCCAAGTATTGTGTGATTGTCCACCATTTTGTCATCTGATATGATTTTCCTGTGTGTTGTAAATCCTACCTCTATGTTGTTAATGAGGTGGGATAGGCGACAATTGTGTTAATGAGGCAGGACTCAGTCTACAAGATTGAGCCAAGCTCTTCTGAGATATAAAAGAGAGAAGCGAGCAGAGAGACAGGGGGACCTCATAGCACCAAGAAAGCAATGCCAGGAGCAGAGCGCGTCCTTTGGACCTGAGGTTCCTGTGCCGAGATGCTCCTAGTCCAGGGGAAGATTGATGACAAGGACCTTCCTCCAGAACTGACACAGAGAGAAAGCCTTCCCCTGGAGCTAGTGCCCTGAATTTGGACTTCTAGCCTACTAGACTGAGAGAATAAATTTATCTTTGTTAAAGACATCCACTTGTGGTATTTCTGTTACAGCAGCACTAGATGACTAAGACACCCGGACATATCAATTATAAGCAACAAAGAGTATTAAAGGCTTGCATGCTTTTAGACATACTTCTTTATTCTGTTATTCTAATGACTTCTATCACTTACTTCAAAGCAGTACAGAAAGGAGCCCAACGTCTAAAGGCCTGCAAACCACTCCCAGAAAATTCTATAACCTCCCTCAGGGGACTGGCTCTAGGAATGTTTTCATTGTGGCTTTAAAAAGATACCTTCTTCACTTAATTTGTATCTACACAATGGGAGAGACCGCAGCAGAAGGGTGTCAAGTGGTTGCTTATGATGTTATTTGTCAAAAATCACCCCAAAGCTTCAGGCAGCTTCATCATCCTTGTGCTAGAAACTGTGGGAGATTTAAAGGTCAGTGAGGCACCACTCAGAACCTCTGGTGGAGAGTACTTCCCAGTCAGGGCCCTGATACATGGAAAGTCCAATCAGAGAGAGGTAAACACTGCTGTGGGCTGGAGCGAAGAGGGGAAGGAGCCCTTATATGGGAGAAAACACAAGCTCTGTATGTGAGTGTGTCTGCTTCTGGAATGATCTAGAGCCTTGGAAACCCTACGGGAATCGACTCAATGGCAGTGGGTGAGTATGTGAGTGTGTGCGTGTATACGCATGAACACTTGTGTGTGCATTTGTGTGTGTATGAGCGTGCATGAACACTTCTGTGTGAGTATGCATGAGCACTCGTGTGTGAATGTGTATGAGCATTCATGTGTGCATGAACACTCCTGTGAGAGCACGTGTGTGAGTATGCATGAGCACTTGTGAGTGTGTGAGAGTGTGTGTGTGTGTGTGTGTGTGTGTGTGTGTGTGTGTGTGTGTGTGTGTGTGTGTGTGTGTAGTTATAGCTATCCATGGGAAAGAAAAAACTGCACTGGAAACCCCTACTGAAAACCTCATCTGTGGTTGAACACTTAATTCCAACAGCAGGTTTTCTCTCCACAGACTCACAATCCATTCATTCTCCTGACGTGCAACCCCTAAACCTGATTTCCAGCTAAACCTGGGGTTACACACAGGTGTCTCCATCAGCCTTCACCTTTTGTCCCTTTGAAGAGACTGCAGTAGGAAAAGTATTAGACTTTGGGTAGAGTCTAGGCTTGTCAATGCTGATGGCATAACCACCTTCAGTGATACCTGAGCTGCAGCTGCATCATTAGTGAAATGGAGAGTTGTTCGTTCCATTCAGGACCATCATGAGTATTAAACACAGTGGACACTTTTAAGTACAGCAGACACTAAAAACCCAGGCATCCGCTCCCACCTCTCCCCACCACCTCTGACCCCCCAATCGCAAAGGCTGTTCTGTTATTCTAAAACAGGTTTAGAACAATCGGCTCTGACATTTCAGTTAAAATTAAATAAACACACTTAATTCTCCTTAGTGAATGGAACTATTGCTAATGTTCTTTCCTTTTTCTCAACACTTCCTTTTTTCTCTGACTGAGATAGAGAAGGGAGGCACCAAAAGGCTTTATTCAATTTAAGATGGCAGTTGAACCAAGATCAGAATCCCAGGCCTAGATGTGTTTTGTTAATCAAACATCAGCACCAGCCCCTGGTTTGGTGAACTGACCAGGCCCTCCCCTGCTCACCCCCTGCCCCCTCTATAACTATACAATTTGTTTACAAAGTCTGCCAACCCTGGAGTCAATCTGGATTATGAATTTTGTGTCCCCAAGAAAGTCACCTCAGTGTCTAGTCAGTGTACAAGAGGAAAATAATCTATAATCAAATTTATCCTTGAGAATCCCTGAAAATGCTCATTAGTATTCAACAGTACTATGTAGGAAGGGGCTCAATGCAGTCACCTTCTCTTCCTACTGTGAACCAGGTCATCACTTCTGTTACTTTCTTTGACCCCCAGATAAAGGCTTGTGTTTAGGGATCATGATGAATGAACAAATACATCTGCATTTTTAAACACTAAAATCATAAGCAGAGGCCAATAGAGATTTCAGCAAATTCATCAGTCTCCCACCTCATATTCACTTGGGACATAACGCTACTGGAGAATTACTCACACTGTTTAAACAATAGTTATTTTTCTTTCTGTCTCTCAATCTTGTCTTTCCTTCCTTCCTTTTCAATTTTTTGTTTGGCTAACTGAATTCATTTACCCTCAATGTTTATATGATCAAATTCTAAATTGAGGTTTATTGTGTATTGACTCTAGTTCCATAAAAAATTGATGATCGATTGTTATCAGTGAACAGGATTACAAAGCAAAACTGGTTGTCTCAGTCTGGAGACCTTAACTGACGAAACTGAAAACTGCAAAAGCACACCTTAAGCGATACTCTAGCCACAGTAGAAGATCCAAAGCCTTGATGAAGAAGAGAGAAGGGAAGAGAATAAATGGAGAATTATGAAATGGAATGCCTCCATGTGTGCCGAGAAGAACACTTGATACTTTTTCATTCCAGAATTTTGTGGCAGGTGGACAACTTGGAAATCTCAGTTTTTATCCTCTAAGCTTTCCCATCCACAGTGAGTAGGACGGTCCCAAGATTCCTTGAATGACATTTGTCATAATCACCTACTACATACCATGCTCTTTGTCTAGGGTGCTGGGGATACCAAGATAAATAAATCACTCTCCCAGGCCTCAAGGCCCTCACAATCTAGTAGAGGAAAGTATATGAGGAAATAATAAATGCACTGTTACAGATATAGTGCTAGTTGCATATAAAAAATGCAAAGGATAGATACTTGGGGGCAAGTGGTCACGAGGGCTTCATAGGGGAGATGATACAGAGGGGTATGTATTCCCCAGACTGATGAAAAGTGAGATGGCCATCCCAGGGAGCAAACACAGTCTGTGCTAATACTCAAGTTTAAATACAATTTTCACTATCATAAAAATTTTCCTTAAATAAGTAAGCAATATTTCCTCTGTATGTTAGTTAACGGCTGGGAAGAGCTAAAGCAGAAAGCAAACTCCTGTGAAATCAACAACTAAAGCATTAGTAAATGAATCATATTTCTTATACCTCACCTAATAATTTGGGATAAAAGAGTCCATTCACAGAAAAACTTCTACACCCCAACAGCACATCATCGCCTTTGGCAAGACCCTTTGAAGATCCATTTTCTAATTACAATAAATTGAACTTATTTTATTCTGAAGTCCAATTTTACTCCCCTTCTGTTAGATTCACTTACTGATATTATTCTTTCCTTTCCATAGGATCAGAAAACATGAACCCATCCATTCAGCTCAGCATCCCAACATTCATTACCTCTTAGGAAAGCCCACAGTGCAATGTCTCTGTGTAAACTTGTCTTCTTTATGAAATGAATTCCCATTTCATGAAATAATGGTAAAATGCAAACAAATATCTCTGGCTAGTGGTACAGCTGCATGCCAACAGATAAGATTCATTTTACATGTATCATTTTTATATTAAAGCACACACTTGAAGTAGGGTAGACTCTGGGCAGGAGAGCATGCAACCACTTACAAGTCATCAGGAACTCACATAAACAGACCACTTGTTCGTGCTGTCAATAATCACTGACTGAATGTGATGAGTAAAATAGAACAAGGCTGTCCAATATTACTCTAATTCAAGGATCTTTATGCATGGGTTAGTCCTGAGAAGACACACATGTTCACTACATATTTGGTATATAAACTCAAAGAGTAGGAACAGAATGTATTTTGGTCATGTCAAGCTTGGAAAACTGGAATAAAGATGATGTATTGCCTTATTAATCAGGAGGCAGCCTAGTCAGCTGCCACAACACAACAAAACAAACCAATAAATCTAGATGCCAAGAAGAGGGGCACAAATCCTGGCTTGCCACATTCTAGATAGGTGACCCAATTCAAATCCAGTAAATTATCTGAATTTCAGTTTTTTAGCCTGTAAAATGCAAGTGACACTACTGACCCTAAGGGTGAAGATTAAAGATGACATGTATAGAGTCCTCAGCATACAGGTAGGTAGGTACTCAATAAAGGTTGGTCCCTCCTGCTCTCTCTGAATTAGTTAGCTAGTTATTTCTCATACTGTTTTGTCTTTCTAAATGAACAGTACTGTCCTTGAAGACAGAGACCTTTTTCTCTTCTTTCTTTTGTTTTTAAACTGAATTCTTACACATCACGGTATATTCCATAATGCTGGAAACAAAGTTGGGTGTTTTAAAAGTATGTTGGAAGAATGAATCCACTGGGTTTGGAGTTAGCCGGCCATGCAACAAAACAGAAATCTGGTTAGCTCAGCCTCTCACATGACCATCTGAAAAGGCTGCGGGGGAATGCACGGAAAGTCTTTTTCAGTCTCATGTAAATTAAATTGTCTCTTTTTTTCACATCATGAGGGGGAATAAGACATATACTTGGCAGAGCCATGAACTGAAAACCATTTGCGGTTCTACTAATACTTTTCAGGTACCTTTCAAAATGGAAATTACAGTATCAAAGCAAAAAGTAATCATTTGAATTACTGTAGGTACATGACTTTGAGTTGGATACTAATAATTTTACATCTTGGTCCTACTGTCTTAGGCTGGCTCTGAGTTCCATGGTGGTAACTGACTCCACAATTATCTCAGTTCAAGGAGAATTCCTGGGTCCTTTCATATTCATGGGAGCCCTGATGGTGCGGTGGTCAAGACTTGGCTGCTAATTAAAAAGTCGGCAGTTAGAATCCATCATCTGCTCCTTGGAAACGCTATGGGGCAGTTCTAGCCTGTTCTATAGGGTTGCTATGAGTTGGAATCGACTCGACAGCAATGGGTTTCATATTTATGTGTCTCTAAGAACAGAAAACAATTGCTTTTAGACATATAGCAAGTAATGAAAGTTATGATGACTGTGAATGCCAGCTTTTGTCTGGAAAGATGGGATTGGGAAATAGAACATGTCAGTCTGGCCCGAAGGCATCAAACAGTAGAATTGACACTCAACGGCAGATGATTCTTGGCCTGTTGCTCATTGCTTTTGCTGTTCCTCATTACATATTTGACATTTGGATTCAGAGATGAGTGAAATGGTTGTAAAAATGGGCATTTCAGGTAGAACACCAAGAGTACGATAAGTATCACTTTCCAAAAGAAGTGCTTAGACCATATACAAAATTTTCAAAATAGATGTCCAAGAGAGATTAAGACAACCCTAAGACCCCTTCATCAATTTCAAGCAATGAAAACAATGAGAAGAGAAACTGGGAGAAAATGTTGAACTCTTTTTGTGTGCTGTAAACTGCACCCCATTTCCTAAGGGTGGGGTGGGGTACCTGCCCCTCACCTTAATCTTAGACAGACACAGTGGATAGGTATCTGACACCCACCTGAGAAATCCCAAGAGGGAGAGATGAGTGGACCAGCTGCTAATAGACAAGTCAAAGCACAGGAGGCTGCGTTGGACAGCCCACCCTCCCAGAGTATGTCTGGCTAAAGGATGCTCAGATGTTTCTTGTGGACCAGGTATGGAACACCCAAGGGAGAGAGAGAGCATACATATTAAATCCAACATGGAGGTCTCCTTAGGTCCTTTCTAAAAGGGCCACCTGGAGGAACAAACAGACCTGAGTAGCAGCTTGACTTTTTAGTAGCACTAATTAGATTCCTTATGATTAGAGTCTATGGTAACACGCCAATTTGAGTTTAGAAAGGCCCTTCATAACTCAGTGGGTTCCTCTATCAAACCTTAGTCACAAGAAAAACTGGTCTTTTATGGGATTGTGCATCATTAATCAAAGCAAGGACGTATTTTTATCTTAGTTCAATTAGCAGAACCATAACTTTGAGAATCACTGCCTTAGAAAGCAAACATGCTGTGTTGAGTCAATTATGCCCACTTATGAAAGACGTGTGGGAGAAAGATGTGGCAGTCTGCTTCCGTAAAGATCTACAGCCTTGGAAACCCCACGGGGCAGTTCTACTCTGTCCTATAGGGTTGCTATGAGTTGGAATCGACTCGATGGCAGTGGGTTTGGGTTTTTATGAAAGATGTGGAAAATCATACAGTCTGAACTTCTATCACCAATAGGAAAATCGGGTTCTGCCTGATCCATCCCTCTTCTGTCTCCGCCCTGTTCCCCGCTTCAGGCAATCTTTCTCACAAATGTTTATTTCTTTACCTTTCTTCTCATTCCCCTTTTTCTTCTAATTCTTACCCAATTATTTCAGAGAAATTTCTTTTCCTACTTTCCCTTTGTAAGGCAAAATCTACCCAAATCATAATGTGAGTACAAGTTATTATAATCATATACAAATGTGTTTTCCAGTGTAATTACATATAACTAAGTACCTGTTTCATTATCTTCTAAAACACCTGAAAGGTCCCAGAATTCCTTTGAGAAAAATAAAACAAACAAAAAAAGATCCTGTATTTTTAATGTAATTTTAGTATTTTGTTTTATTTCTTTGCTAGATTTGCAAGGCTTCTTTTTTCTATGTGTATTAGAAATGTGTACTAACTTGGCTACATTATGTGTTAAATAGGTGGTTGTGGACTGACCTGGGAAGGTAAGCACTTTTACATTTAAATTCTAAGTTATATATCATCTTAGCGCACAGGAGTTGGCAACTTCTGTAGTAATATTAAAACCTTCTTTCCTTGCTTAAAAAGACATCATTAACAGCTCATATTTTATATTTTAAAATAATGAAAATACACACTTGATTTGAAAGCAGTCTCTGTGCTATGGCTGGGCCTTTGAGATGTAAACTTAAAGCCTATGGGATAGCCATGTTTGACCACAAGCACCAGAAAAGCAGAGGAAGCTGATACGGAGACATGAGATAATGAGAGAGAGAAAGGGGAGAGAGGGGAGGAGAGGAGAGAAGAGAGAGCTCTGGGTGAAGAAGCTGGGCAGTGAGATGAAAGACAGAATTCTAGTGACCTTTTGTTTCCCAGATTTGGTGCTTTTCCTATTTCTGATTCTATGAGACACCCTTGTATTCTTATAGCAACCTCCCTCCCTTTTTTCCTTGAGCTTTCTCACGCTGGTCTCTTCTTAGAACCCCAGGCTCCTAACTAATACATTTCTCACGTAACAGGCAATGGTAAGTCTGGTATTATTTTGTCCTTCAAATCTGATTAGCTGCACAAGCAGAGGATCGATAAGAAAAGGGCACCCAGGTCAAGAAGGAAAAACGTGAACTTACAAAAAGCTATATTTTCTTTAAAAAAAATAAAATAAAATGCCTTTGGTCCCAAAGTGCATCATAAGCAATGGAATCTGAGGCATTTTAGTTTTTGACACGAGATCATTTTATGAAGGTAGCTAAGAGAATGGGCTCCCCCCTAGGTGGAGTGATGTCCAGGGAGAAGATGAAGATAAAGTGAGCCTGGCAGTCATAGCCAAGAGCAGGAAAGCCCCGTTTCCACAGAGCCAACAGTCGTTTACGAATCAGTGAACGCAGGGCAAGCATCACTATCCATTCGTTAGTTATCAATGCCCTACGGAAGTCTATCCCAGAATATCTTTTCTGTTAGATTTTGAACTCTGTGATGGCAGGGATCATGCCTTTTTCTCCACTATATGCTCACCACCTAGCACACGATCTGGCACACATACACAAAAGTCAAATAGTTGCTGTAGAGTCGATTCCAACTCATGGTGATCCTGTCTGTGTCCGTTTAGAACTGTGCTCCATAGGGTTTCCAATGGCTGATTTTTTGGAAGTAGATCACCAGGCGTTTCTTCTGAGGTGCCTCTGAGTAGATTCGAACTTCCAAAGTTTCAGTTAGTAGTCAAACACTTAACTTTGCACCACCCAGGGATTCCATCTGGCATATCCGTACGAAAAACCAAACCCATTGCCATTGAGTCAATTCTAACTCACGGCGACCCTACAGGACAGAGTAGAACTGCCCCATAGGGTTTCCAAGGAGTGGCTGGTGGATTTGAATCGCCGACCTTTTGGTTAGCAGCCGAGCTCTTAACCACTGCACCACCAGGGCTCCATCTGGCACACAGTAGGTACTTAATATTTGTTGAATAAACACATGAATGAATGGACACACAGTGACCTCTGAGAGATTCCTAAATGACGTGGACTCCAGGACAGTTACAAGGGGTCCATGAAAAGGGGAGGAGGCCCCACTCATTTTATTATATAAATTTTCATTCATTCAGCCACTCAAGGAATACTATTAAGCATCTCTTCTACCAACAGAGACGTCATAGGTGGCCCCTGCTTTGTGTTGTGCCTGGTCTCACAAGCTCACAAGGCTGCCACCTTCACTGGTAGTCAGGAGTTGGAAGAGGATTCATGCCTGCTGCAGAGACAGGGCAGTACTTTAAAAATGATTTTAAATTGAGAAGAATGAAATAGACCCACTTACTAGACTGATAACTGCTTGCCCTGCATTTACTGGTTAGTAAAGAACTTTTGGCTTGGGGGAAACAGGGAGCTTTCCCCACTCTTAGCAACGGCCTCCAAGCCTGCTTTATCTTTACCCGTTTTGTCTAGAAGTTCCCCGGGAGTAGTCGGGAGACCAGCAGGGACAAGCGTCAGGCAGCAGTCATGCTACACTAATTGAAATGTCCAGGCAGCTTCAACAGCTACCCCAAGACAGTGCTTCGGTAATGAGAACCAGGTCTACGAAGTCGTTGGTACACATTTGTGCAAACTGCTGTTCAAAGGAAAAGGCCGGATCCATTTTCCCTAGTCACTCCATGGGTTCCACCAAGGACTATGACTGAACAAGACTTGAGGTTTCTTATGTCTTAGGGGCATAAGATTTCACAAGCCAGAATTCAAAAGGACAGCCAAAGGAGCAGCTAGCATCACCAACATTTTTGGCAGGTCCTTCCCAGGACTCACCAGGAGGCTCTTGAGGAGGCAGGCTAGTGGCCACTTGAATAAGAAATGTTGAAGTAACAAAACATGTGCTTTCATGTTCCCAGAAAGCTCTGAGATCAGTAGTCCCTTAATGATTTTTGTCCTTCATCCAGAGGCCTTGAGCTAACTGTGAGCAGGAGAGGGGTTATGACTGAGCCCCATAAGCATCACATTAAACCAACACTGGACTGCTGTGAGAGTACCCCATATAGATCATTCCAGACAGACACACAGGAAGAGGATCACTGAGTACATTTTCCCCTGACGTCTTCCTTCTGAAAAACGTCTTCAGATTCAAAGTTCCAAGGAGACCAAAACTTCAGGGCACCAGGGAAACCTCAGCCACATCGGTATGTTTACCACCAAGTGTTGTAAAATAACTTTTAAAAAAGTTGATTTCCAAAGAAGTTTCAATTTGACTGACTTGACTGTTTTTATTACACAAGTAAATAGATGAATAAAATAGATGTTAAAAATTCAGAAAGGGCTGAAGTTCCTTTTCTCCACCTCCTCTAAAATCTTCAGCCCCTCCCTATGTATATACATATGTGTCTGTGTATAGAAATATACAGTTTTACTACATAGATTTTTTTTTACATAAATAGGATGATACTGTTCATACTGTTTTTCACTTAACTATATGTTTTAGAGATTTTTTTCATGTCAGTACGTATAGAGCTACTTTACTATTTGTAACTGCTGCACGTATTCCATAGTTTGGACATAGCATAGTTTGTTCCCAGTTTGTCATTATTACAATGTTACAATAAACATTCTTGTCCATGTCTCTCTGTGCCCATGCTCTCACTTCAATTTTTTTTTCCTTTTTTTTCATTCTCCCTTGCTCCAGACAGGGTGGGACCAGTGAAGTATCTTAGATGGCCACTCACAAGCTTTTAAGACCCCAGATGCTACTCACCAAAGTAGAATGTAGAACATTTTCTTTATAAACTATGTTATGCCAATTGAACTAGATGTCCCCCGAGACCATGGTCCCCAGCCTCTCAATTTTAATATTTTAAAAAGCCTTTTTTTGGTGGATAGTGGTCTCACAATACCAAACAAATAACAACAGTTTAATCCAACTCAAAGTGGTTGATCTCTATATATACAGTTCTATGGAAGGGGAAAAAAGGCACAACAGTTAAATATGTGGGTATGCATACACACACACACACACACACACACACACACACACACACACATATATTTATATGTGTGTGTGTGTTTCCAAACCACTGTGAGCTTGGCAGAATTCAATGATATGTGTAGAAGGAGCTGCCATTGGAATGTGTGCTACTTTTATATTTTGTTTATCTGAGGGGGCAGATTTGTCCATGATAAGATAAAATTGAAAACTGAAGGTCCAGCTTCATTGACCAGATCAAAATTTCATTTCCTAACCTAAGAACCTAGAAAAGAGTCCTTGCCTCCTTCCCTCCCAAACAGCTAATGTGACATTATGGAAACTTGGCAAATGCTTCTGGAATCAGTTTGGGTCTTTCAACTTCATTGCTTTTTTTCTCATTTCTCATCTGGATTATATGAATATGAAAGCTATTTTGAGATCTCCTTTAACGTAAATTTTTTAATTTATTATCTGTCTTGAAGAAGTTTGGAGACAACCGAATAATTTAAAAACTAAACAATGTTGGATTTAACATACGATCCAAAGTTGATTTGCTATCACTTACAGCACTCTTAAATAATTTTTGTGTAAAACGCCCCTCAGGGGTTTTCACATAATTGAGGAAGCAATCACATATTTCAGCGTTACTAAAGCATCTGCTTACCTCTCACTTTTGAAACAAAATGCAATTTTTCTGAATTTGGGACTCTGCAAAGGATTTCTCTAACGGGAGGACGCCCTCCTGAGTAATTCTTTCTTATTTCATTCCTCTGACTGGCCACAAAAAAGTGAACTTGTAACCTAAATGGCCATTTCCATGGCAACTGGATATTCCTAGTGCTGTTCTGAATTTGGACTTCTCTGAAGAGCTGAGAAGGAGAATGCATGTGTCACAGAGACTATCAAAGCTCATGTTCAAATACACAACAGGGCAAAAGTATACAGTCTATTAAAAATCATGAGCCATCTGTTGAAATAAATAACTTGTTACGTTTTAATGATGCTACCAGTCCTGTCAATGTAGGTTTTCATCAGTACCTAAGTCTTATTTTGAAAGTATGATGAAATAAAAGTGTCAAAACCACACATGCCTTAGCATTTATAAGTTTCTTTCTTAGAAGGGCTATCAGTTCAGGAGGTGATGTGGTTTATCAAAAGTTTCCATATTTTTTTACCTTTTTATTAAATATGAAACACACACAGAAAACATCACAAAATCAATGCCTAGCTGAATGAATTTTTATGAGGCAAGCACCCTGGTAACCATCACCCAGTTAAAAAAAAAAAACAGAACATTTCAGCTACTCCCAGAAGCCTCTCCATGTGCTCCATACCAATTTCATCCCCCTCCCTCCACTCAAAAGTAATCACTACTTTCAAACTAAACCAAACCTGTTGCGGTCGAGTCCATTTTGACTCATAACAACCCCACAGGGCATGGTAGAACTGCCCCACAGGGTTTCCGAGGCTGTAATCTTTATGGAAGCTGTCACATCTTTCTCCCATGGAGTGGCTGGTGGGTTCCAAGCACTGACCTTTTGTTAGCAGCCGAGCCCTTAACCACTAGGGAGCCAGAGCTCCTTACCACTACTTTAAACCAAAGAAACCAAACCCATTGCCACTGAGTCGATTCCAACTAATAGCAACCCTACAGGACAGAGTAGAACTGCCTTATAGGGTTTCAAAGGAGTGGCTGGTGGATTTGAACTGCCAACCTCTTGGTTAGCAGATGAGCTCTTAACCACCGTGCCACCAAGGCTCTAGTTTCCATTAATTCCCATAGCTCCTGCAGTTGTAAGATGCTGTGATTCTGAGTGATTATTGTCACTATTAAGTGACTGTATAGTAAATGCAATTTTTGAAAGGTACCCACGTTTAATATATATATTCATTAATGGATTTGTTAATACTTTGCATCATTCCAAAAAAATGTGCAGAGCAGAACACATGCTAAGAAATTGCTTCCACTAGGCGGCGCCACATCCTTTTATGTTCTCAGGGAGCTGGAACAAGAGAGCTTAATTTAGCTCAGATATTAATGTGTCTCTATGAATGAAATCACAGATGAACATGTGGGAAATCCACGTTATGGCTCTTACTTTGCCACTTATCACAAACAAGTTTCCAAAACCAAACCTGTTGCCATCGAGTTGATTCCGAGTGACCCTATAGTGGCACTGCCCCATTGAATTTCCAAGGAGCACCTGGTGCATTTGAACTGCTGACCTTTTGGTTAGCAGCCAAGCTCTTAAAACCAGGGCTCCCAAATTAGCTAACTTGAATTCAATACCCAAAGGTCTTCAGAAGTCCTGGTGAGTGGTAGGCCCAAGAGTGAAACAACAACTACTTTTCCACTAACAACCAAAGTCTGAAATTGAGAGAGTGGGCCGAGAACACTGACAACAGACAAAAGGGGCCCTGTTTCCAAGCAGAAACGAAATATAGCTGGTTTACAACTGTGCTACCTTGCTCACTGTAAGTCAAGTCACAAAACAGAATGAAACTTTCAATGGTCACCACTATGATGTTAAAGAATTCTAAGCATTCCTATGGGTTCCCATGACAACCAACTATTTGTCTCCCGGATTCCATTTTACAACCCAGATATACTATATAGCTCATCCAAAAATCAAACCAAATCTGTTGCCATCAAGTCGATTTCAACTCATAGCGACCCTATAGGACAGAGTAGAACTACCCCATAGGCTTTCGAAGGAACGCCTGGCAGATTTGAACTGCCAACCTTTTGGTTAGCAGCCGTAACTCTTAACCACTACGCCACCAGGGCTTCCATATAGCTCATCAGAGGGTCAAATTTCCACAAACCTGTACCATTTACTTTTATCCCACTGTTTGTTTGTTTTTGGCTTTTGTTTTTCAGCTCAAAGAAAAATATCAGGAATGGAGCTATGGAGACATCTTAGCTCTTTATTGTAGAAGTTTGGGGGTTTTTTTTAGATTAAAAAAATGCTACTTTTGTGATTTGTGGCTATTTATATTTCTCTGGTCTGATAATTCTCAGGGTAACTAGCAGGCTTAGCTGCCAAGCATGTATTAGAGACAGCAAGACTTCATGCATATTCATGGAGTACTCCTAGTTCAAAACTGGGTTCAAATTAGATTGTGCCAAAGTGCCAACCAAACAGCACAAAAGTGCCAACTAGAACGTCTTCACGTTGTATGTGCCCACTGCGATCTAAATTTTAACCATAGGTTTATGAAATTAGTTTATATTGATTAAAGGTCATGCATCATTTTATGTGCTTAAGATTTTCTTCCTAAAAATACTGATTCACTGATTTAGAAAACTCAGCAGAGGTGAATAAATCTCACTGAGTACAGCTGAGAATGGACTGCATTGTATAGGTTTTAAAATTAGATAGGTATTGGTACCACCTCCAGGCAAACTGGTAGTTGTCAATCAGTTTCAAATTCAGTGAACAGTATGGTTTTAAGAATATGGGCTTTAAAGCCAGACTAAATCAGGATCAGAAAGTGAGTTTGGTAATTTTCTTACTCCCAGACCATTACTCCTCTGCCCTCATGGAAAAAGTCTTGCCTGCTCCCTTGCTCTATCATCTGTGTCACCTACTGACCCTCTTATCACTTCCCTATATCCACTGGTGACTTCATTCCTTGGCTCACAGGATCCACATCAAATCCTACCATCATCTTGTGTGACTTCAATGTTTGTGTGCATGATTCATCCAGCCCTGATTCTCACAGTTCTTGGACTACATCCTCTCCCATGACCTTGATCCCCCACTCTCCTCAACCACGCATGCCCAGGGCCACAAGCTGGCCTTTTCACAATAGCCCAGACTCCATCCACAACCTCTCATTCTTCTCTCTCCCCTTTGCTTGGACTCACCACACCTGCCTCAAATCTTTTCAAGCCCTTTCATCCCTGACTTTCTCAATCTCCTCCTAGTTCATCATGGTTCTTCTGTCTTCGCCTTGCTCTCTTTTCAGCTAAGACCATGTGAACAATCATTTCCAACCACTGTCTTCTTATATCCTCAACAACCTTGCCTCCTCATCCTTTGGCTATGCTCATCTGGCAAAATCCCAAATCAGGTCAAGTCCACCCTCATTTCCCAAGACTAAACATCTACTTAGCGTGCCATGCCTTGCTGGAGAAAGTAATAACACTGTGCAGGAGAATACCACTACAAATCTATGACCTTCAACTCCAGCTGAGCACTCAAACACTGTCCAGGAATCTTTGTATGTCCCTTGTCAACTCTCCAGCTTCAGCAGAAGATATTTCTTCCCAGCACTAGCCCATGCTAGGCAAAAGTAGGAACTCAATTTTTTTTTTCTGCTAGTACATAAAGGCTAATAATCAGTGCCCTGAATTCCATCATTTCATGACTTCTCAGGGGCCCATACCATCAATTATCCCTCCATTTACCTGTAGACCTCAGAATTTAGAATTCCTCTTCTTAAAAAAAAATCCACATAACTTCTATGGATCCTCTAGCTAAAGTCTTATATCTCTTCTTTCCTACAACTAGACTACTTAGGGAGAAAAAGTCTTCATTCAATGTCTCCACTTCCTCTCAGCTGAAAGCTACACCCCCACCACTCTACTGTGCCCACTTTTCCAGTCTTGACAGGTCACCAGTGACCTTCAGTTGGTATGTTCAATGGACACTTTTCAGAACTTGTGCTACTTGCCATCAACAGCATTTGGCATCCTTCATCACTCCCTTCTTCTTGAAAAGGAAGAACCATCACCTCAACCTTCACCCTCCTTCTGCCTCCCCTGATTCCTCTCTTACCCCTCTGGTTGCCCTCATCCTTTAAACATGAGCCACCAGGTTCACTTCACATCCTAAATTCTTTCCCTGGATAGTTACATTCACTTCTATGGCTACAATTACTATTATATGCAGTTTTTTTTAAAGTCCCCCAAGCAGATCTCTCTCTCCTGAGTTCTATACCTGTATGTCCATTCATCTACCAGACATCTCACATGTATTTCCCAAAGGCACCATGATCTCAATCTGTCCAAACGAAGCTCATCACCTTCCCCCCAAATAAGTTACTCTCCCTGTGTTCCCTGCTCTGGTGAATAGCACCATGAACCATCCACTCATCATCCCTTGCTCAGTCAGTCCCAAGATCAGTCAATCTGATCTCATAACTATCACACCCATGACCTCTTCACCATCTCACAGCCACTCTTCCTCTCCTACTTCAGGCTATCACCACCACCTCATCCTTGGATCAGTAGAGCACCTATAAGTGGTCCTCCTTCCCAATCCCCATCTCTCCCAGCTCAAATTACTTCCTAAGATACAAGTAGAATACTCTTTCAAAAATGCATATTCAACTAGATCACTCCCTGAGAACTTTCTATTACCCAGAGTATAAAATCCAAATCCTTTGGCTCTGTACCTAGCATGACATATAAGGCTTTGGTCCATCTTTTCACCATCATTTCTCCTCATTCCTATGTAATACCCTCCCATCCAGCTAAAGAGAACTGCTTGTGTAGTAATATTGCTTAGTGGGTGACAGATGAGTCTTGGTATCAGATAGACGTTGTTCAAAATCTCGCTCTGCCACTTACTAGATTGTGACCATGGCAAGTTACCTAATCTCTGAAAGCACCACATGCTTCTGTCTCTCAGAGCACTCATTGATCTTTATCATTGTATGATTCCTCTTTACTAGTCCATCTTTTCCACTGGACTATCCCTGGTACGTAGTAGGAATACACATTCAATATATACTGCATATTAATGAATGAGGAAAATTAATGAATTCCTCCAGTGACAGAAAGCTCACTTCTTCCTCGGGTCAAGTATTGCACCTTTGCATTTGGTTGTTACAAAATTACTCACACAGGGCATTCAGAGCTTAGAATCCTCCCACAGTCATGTCCAAGTCCAGTGTATCCAGGCCTGTATTTTGATTTTTCTAAATTTCTTTACTTGAAAACTATCATTGGCACTTGTACATCAAGTGTACACTAAGTACATGTGCATTTACACTTCCACGTACATAGGGATGAGAAAATATAACAATGTAATGGAACCGTGCAAACTTTTGGGTGATGGTACAAGTGTGCACTATTTGCCTATTTTTACGTGGCATACGCTCACCCACTATATTCTAATGTGAAAATGGGAGCATTGTGACATCATCACCAAGGGCACTCTAAACTCTCACTACATAGGGCTGTGGGAGCCAGGGAGTGAGTGAGATCAGCCCAGTAGTAGTATTCACACAAATCCAAATGGCCAGAGGTAGGGCCAAAGTCAGCTGCAGGGTCAGGAGTTACAGAATGTGGGAGTGATAGAGTTGGGACAAGAACAAGCTGGAAACAAGTGAGGAGGATACAGGGGGATCATCATGAAGCATCTTGTGCTGACTATGGCTGACTTTTATCAGTTGGTGGTACAGGATGAGGTGTGTTACACTGCTCTATAGGCCCGAGATAGGGCAGATGACAAAAGTTTGGTTCCTGGTTCTTCCCAGAAGTTATGGGCCCCTTGAAAAGTCCAGGAATTCCTGGAAGAGCTCCCACAGTCCTGCACCACTCTGGCTGGCTTATTACCCTGCAGGATAGACAGAGGGCAGCCATTGAGGTCTCTGCTTCAGGGCCAGCTCTCTGAGCTTCCTAAGTTAGGGCCCATAACATGCCCTCTTTTTATACCGTTTCTCATCCCTACCCCAAGTACAGATCCTTAAAAGGAGAGCATAAAATGGGACAGATACAGACCTCCTGGAGTTAGGCATTAAAAAGCAGCAGATTCAGCCACGAGCCAAGTACTTACTGGCTAAGAGAACAATGCAACTAGAGGCTGTTATGGATTGCTGGCAACTGGGGTTGAAATCTGAGCATTTATTCTATAGATGTGATTTACACATCTCACTGGCTTTTGAATTAAATGGGTATCAATTCATTATGGCAAGCTGAGAGACGGGCAATCTTTTAATGCTTTGTAGATCTCTGAGCTCTTGGTAAATCAAGCCACTGGAGTCACATGGTGGTTTTTCTTTCACTTCCTGTGGGAAAACTTGTGGGGAAATCTAGGTCATTAGTAGTCTGCCCCTTGATTTAAGAGATGACCAATTCCTAACTTAGCTTTATCTGATCTGCTCTGGAAAATGTTTTCAGCTGCTGTGGGCAGTCCTATTAAACTGTGCAGACCTGCAATCATTTTTTAAAGTTCACTCAACCATCAAAGATTGGATTTGGTCTGCCTAGTCTGTGCTGACCTCACCACATTTTGCAAGGCCAGGGCCTCTGTATCCCAACCTACCGCTGAAGCCCGCCAGCTGCGTCTGCATTGCATTTTCCCAAGCACTTCCCTATCTCTGTTCTTATTTTACTGAGAGAACAGGTATTGCCATTTCCATATCAAGGATGAAGAGATTCAAACATGGAAAGATCAGGTAACAGGATTGTGACATTGCTGAATTAGAATCTGAACTCACAGCCTGGTAGAGTGTCACCCCCCACCCAAGACACTAACACAATATATGCACCTGTTCTCAGCAAGAATAAAGCTGGTGAGGTCAAGAGGAGGACCCACCATTTTCCTTCATTCTGACCTGATTTACATTAAGTTTGGACAATGGGCCAGGGATGACATAAATGATATACTGGTATTTAAGCCTTCCATCTGCTCTGTGGGAAGAAAGCAGATGTTCCTCATCAGCCCCTCCTCGCTTCTTCTGCCCCTGCCTTTCCCAGATCCTGCAGCTGGATCCTGCAGTGCCCCCATCTTTGGCTTCAGTCCTGCCCTATCCCTGAGCCAATCAGGCTGTGGTGGTAAGAGCATACACAGTCAAGAGGCCCACCCAGTTTCTTCCACTATGTCTTCTATCTCTGCTGCCCATCAGATTCCATAAATAACCCTGACTCTCAGATCCAGACTTGACAACCCAGGAAGATCAAGACTTTATCTTGTCTCTCCTCCATGGTTCTGTCTGGTGCACTAACTACTACCTCGCTCCCTTCTGAGACAGGCATTTCCCGATTGCCTGCTGTCCTCAACTGTTGCCGTTCTCCTTTCCTGGCTCGGACAGATCCTGGTTCCACAGGGCCTGAGGCCATTTTTCCCCTAGCTGATGCCAGCTGCCCCATCCCTGCCTCCCTGTTAGCAGTCTCTACCCCTCTGACCAGACAACCCATTGGTCATCAGTTCTATCACTGTGAACAAGAGTTGTTGGTCCCTCAGCCAGTGGGCACCAGCTGTTTATTCAAATTCTAGTTCACATGTGCTCTCCACTCAGATCCCTCCCAGTCTGCCAACTCCACTGGGATATACACATAATGCCTTACATCTAGTTTCTTCCAGATATACCAAGATTTGCTTTAAGAAAATGCAAAAGAAACAGCAACACCAGCAGATAATCTTTTCTATTATACAGAAATATATGAAAATTTACTACAGATTTTTTAATGTAGTAACTTTACTTCATGTATTGGAAATATGATTTAATTTATAAAAAGTTATCCAGTTTATAAAAAGGAATAAAGCATAATGTTCTTTTTAGATTGTTTTGATACCATCACCCTTTCACTGACCCTCTCCCACCTGATGTCCTCACTTCCTCTTTGGTCAATTTTTATATTCCATGATCAATAACTGTAATCACAACCTTGCATATACCCTCAACTCCCTTGCCCCTCTTTTCCTTTGTCGTATTCATCTGGAAAAGCCCAACTCAGATTAAATCCAGCCCGTTGTCTGCTTTGCACTTGCCCATATTCAGCAGAAAATGCTGGATAAAAACATACGACCAATGCTGTTTCATCTTAAATGCATGACCCCTTACCACAGGTGGGCCCCTGGAGGTGTCCAGAAATCTGATGCACTTCCCTAGTCCAATCACTCTTGAACTGCCCAAGATGATTATTTCACACTTTCTCCTCTCCTCAAACTTCCAACACCTCTTCCCCCTTCCTCATTCCAAGTGGATGGCCTTGCTTCCTGTTTCATGGAGAATATGGAAGTAGTCCGAGGGCTCTTCCTCAGATCCTACCATCACAGGCTCTAGCCTATCTGCACTGGTTTTACAGACTCTGCTGTCACCTCCTGTATAAGGACAACCCTCCATTTGTGCACTGGGTGCCATCCTTTCTTCCCAACTCAAGGACTTCTTTCTTGCAATTGTCTCCTCTCTCTCCTGCCTCATCAACTTTTCTTAGTCTCTAGATCATTCTCAAAAGTACACGAATATGCTGTACTATCTTGAAAAGTATCCTCTTTTCAGCCCACATTCTCCTTCATCTACTACTCCCTTTTCTCGCCTTTACAGTACAGCTCCTTGAAAGAGTCGCCACTCTTGTGATCTCCATATCCTCTCATCTCACTCTTACTTAAACCCAAATCAGTCAGGCTTCACCTCTACCCGTTTACCAAAATAGCTCAGTCCATAGCACCAGTAGCCTCCACATTGCTAAATTCAAGGCCAATCCTCAAGCCTTAAATTTCTTGGCACATCAGAAGCATCTGACCGTGATGATCACTCCATCTTTCTTAAAATATTTTCTTAAATTCCAGGATACCACTTCTCTTAGTTCTCTTCCTAATTTACTGATAACTGCTTAATTTCATTTATTGGTTACTCAGCATCTTCCCAAGAGTCCAGAGCTCTGTCTTTGGACATCTTTTCTATCTACCTGCAACCTCTTGGTGATCTCGTCCAATCTCCTGGCTTGAAATACTATCCAGTGTTGATGAATCCCATCTTTACATCATCAGCCCAGACCTCTCCTCTGAGCCCCAGCTTATTCAACATCACTTGGTATCAAATAAGCATCTCCAACTTAACATTTCCAAAAATGAATTTCTAATTCCCTCCAAAACAGTTTTTCATATGGTCATCCTCATCTCAGTATAGTGAATCTCCATCTTACTAGTTGCTCAGGCCAAAACCCTTGGAGCAGCCTTGACTTCTTTTTTTCTCTCACATCGCACTTTGTTTTCATAAGAAAATCCCCTCAGTGGTACCATCAAAATATATCCAGGGTCCACTGCTTCCACTGGCAGTATCTTGGCCCAAGTAAGTTTCATCTGTCTCCTGAATTACCACCATATCCTCCTAACTGGTTTCCTGCTCCCATCCTTGTCCCTTTCTTCACTAACTAGTCTTACCACATCAGCCAGAGAAATTTTTAAAAAATAGGTCAGATAGTTTAACTCCTGTGCCCCAAATCTCCAATGTATCCCCATCTTACCTAAAGTAAAAGCCCAAATCTTTATACAGGTGCCTTCATAATCTAGCCCTGGCCACCACCTCTCTGACCACATCTCCTACCACCCTCCTTCACCCACTCCACTCTTACCACACTGGCCTTCTCGTTGTTTCTTAAACACACCAAGTATGCACCCAACCCAGAGCTGATGGCCTTGCTGTTCCTTCTGCCAGGAGTGTGTTTTCCTCAGACATCCACATGCTCATTCCCTTGAAGTCACAGCTCAAATGTCACCTTATCAGTAAGCCCTTTTCTGACGTTCTGTAGAAGTACTCCCAGCACTCCCTAGCTCCCGTACTTCAAACCGACACAGTATATATTTACAGGTTTATTTGTAAATGGTCTCTCTCCTCCCACTAGAAGCAAGATTCACAAGCACAGGGACTTTGTTGTCTTTACTTTGACATCCTCAGCACCCACAAATGTGTCTAACACACAGTAAATGTTCAAAAGATACTGGCTGAATAAATTATATAAACCCAGCCTCCCATGTTTATTGATCATACCTAACTTCATAGACTTAAGTTAAAACTCAGATAAAATAGGTTGAATTAGTGAAATTAATTTGCAAGAAATTAAAGGAATGATGATTTTATGTTTCTGTTGTTTTATAATCAATAATATCAGAGATCACCACCCATTTGCCAGTTTGTCATACTGTGGTGGCTTGGATGTTACTATAATACTAGAAGCTATGCCAGCAGTATTTCAAAATAGTTGAACAGGTTTCAGTGGAGCTTGAAGACTAAGACAGACTAGGAAAAAAGGCCTGGCAATCTACTTCAAAAAAATTATCCAGTGAGAACCTTATGGATCACAACTGAACACTGTCCAACTCACTTGCTTTGGACACGCCATCAGGAGGGATCAACCACTAGAGGAAGACATCACGTCTGGTGAAGTAGAGGGCCAACAAGGGCATCGGAGATCCTCAGTGAGAGACGGACTGGCACAATAGCCACAACGGTGAATTTGAACATGATAATGATTGTACGGATGATGCAGGACTGGACAAAGTTTCATTCTGTTGTACATAGGGTCACCATGAGTTGGAGTCAATTCAACGGCAGCTAACAACTGCAACAATATCACAGATAGAGCCTACACTGCCTTACACAAGGAATTTGCCCAGTTTGCTGGCACAAAAGGAGGAATCTATGACATTAGGAAAAATAATAAAGTCAAGTTAATAGGTAGTGAGGAAGGTAATGTGTAAGTATAGATGGAGCCAGTTTAGGGGCCTGACCCAGGTAATGGCCTGGCCCCAAAACCAAGACAGAGTTTTCCTACGGCGCTGAAGTCAGGAGTTAAGGGACACACTAGCTAGGAGGTAAAGCCCTGCTGTCTCAGAAGTTACTCTATGTAGCTACATTCCAAATAATTACATTTGATCTGAAGCAACACTGGAGCAAGGGTCCATCCCACAGTTGATACCCTGGATGCTTAGGGAAGTATTTTAGCAAATGTGCCCTAATTTTAAAACCATGAAGACACATGTGGTTAGAGGTCACCTTGTCTACTCCTCCACCAGACACATAAATTACTTCTTCTGCTACGCATCAAGTATCCATTCAGCCTCTACATCTTGGGACAGGTTGCTCACCATCCTATGAAGTCATTAATCCCAAATTGGGGTTGCTCTAAATTCTAGGAATTTCCCCTTACAGTGTGTTGACAGCTGCGTCTCTGAAATTGATATCTGCTGGTTTTGGTTTTGATCCTACTTTCATGGCTGTTGTACATTTGTGCTTCCAGCGCCAAATCAGATGATAGTAAATGGAGCACAGATGCGTAAATCCTGCCACTTAGCAGTAAGCAATCAAACTGGAATTTTGGGGAAAAAAATCAATTGTTGTTGATCTAGTAATTCTAATTCTCGTTACTTTATTCTAAGAAATCCAAATTCCTCCATTATAGAGGCTGGACAGTTATCAACTCAGACTTTCCCAGACTTTTCATTAGGATGATCACATGACTCAGTCTGCAGCTGAGTCATCTTCCTTCGTCTTCTGGAGGCACCACACCTGACTTGTGGCATAGTCACTAAGAATGGCAAAGTAGCAACAGATGGTTCCTTGATGCCCTCAATGAACAGTCCCCGCCTCCACCTGTTCAGCCTCCACCTTATCCCACCATGAAACTAAAGAAATCCTTAAGCTGTGTTTCTCAAATTTTCCTGCACTCACAACTAAATGTACCCCTAAGAAACTATTACATAGCCAATTAAAATTATATTTATGAAGAGTTTATAATAGCATTAGAAAATGTTTACAAAAATTTTAAATGAAAAAGCTGGATATAGAGTATAATCACAACTATATAAAAAATCTATGCACAGAAATTCCCCAAAATGTGTTTGGTGGTAAGATGCTAAGCATTTTTTTTCTTTTAAATATAAAATATTTATTGAACGTTAGGCCCTATACCAGGCAGTTTAAATAATTTCATTCTTTCTGCTTTTTTTTTGCATATTTCACATTTTGTTTACAATAAAAAAAATTATTAAAAATAAAAAAATTCTCTATCCTGGAAAATCTAAAGAAAAAAAAAAAATCAACCAATTATGAGTGGGGTAAAATCCACAGAAGTAAACTTTGCCAGTCCTCTTTGCTCTGCCATCATTAAAAACCAGTTGCCATCAAGCTGATTCCAACTCATGGCAGCCCTGTGCATGTCAGAATAGAACAGTGCTCCACAGGGTTTTCAATGGCTGATTTTTCAGAAGTCTATCACCAGGCCTTTCTTCCAAGGTGCCTTTGAGTGGACTCGAACCTTCAATCTTTTATATATATATATATATATATATATATATATATATATGTATATATATATATATATATATGGAGAGAGAGAGAGAGATTTATCTCATGTGATTGTAGAGGCTGGCAAGTCCCAAGTCTGTGGGGCAGGCATCAGGCTGGAGGCTTCTCCTGACTCACATAGCTGCAGGGGCTGACGAACCCAACATTGGCAGGTATGACAGCAGGCTGCTGGCTCAAGTTCCAAGAACCAAAGGTCAGATGATGACAAGCCAGACGCAGGATCCAGAGTCAGCAGAAGCCAGCGAGATTTGCTAGAACATCCATATATATTGGACGCAGGCCACATCCCCGAGGAAACTCCCTTTACAACTGATTGGCTGATCACATCAAATCACATCATGGAGATGATTACACTATATCACAAAATAGAGGATAATTACATCATTACATAACTGCCAAACTACATCATTATGTAACTACCAAACCACTGAGAATTATGGCCCAGCCAAGTTAACACACAACCTTAACCATCACAGCAGCCAAGCATGTTAACAGTTTATACCTTAGCATCCTAAAATTGTCAGGTAACCAGGAAAATGTGTAGGTAATGGAAGACTAACAGGAAATTGACAAATTAACATAAACACAAAAAATGTCAAATGATAACTGCTTGATTTCATTACTATGGCATAAACAATAAGGATTGTTGAAAAAATGAGGGGAAAACAACCAAGTTCTCTGATTTCAGCATTAGAATGATGGGTTGCTATTGATCACACAAATATTACTTTGGAAGAAGCAGCTATTAAAATGCAGATCCATTCAAACCTGGATTTACACTATGGCTTGGAGTTAACTGACTAAACCCCAATTGCGTGCAAACTGAATTTTAAAATGTAATCAAAATATGTAGATGGTACTATTTCTGGCCCACTGTGATGCCATGCTGACTATCTTATTTCCTTGATGCCATGCTCCATTTGGTGAAAGAAACTGTAGGAATCTGTAATGTGTTTTCTACAGCGATGAGGTGACACAGACATAACAGCACTCAGGCAAGTGAAGATTTCTGCTTAACTCAGGGTAAAGCAGGAAGCTTGGCTGTATCATTAAGCCCCTTGAGGACGAAATCCAAGTGGTTTTGGCAATCGCAATGCCACAACTCATTTATTCAATTCAGCTGTCAGGAGTCGGGCTGGGAGTTGTCTTTCTCTGGGGCTGCCTGGGAGAAGGTGGGGCTCCAAAGGTAGCCAGAAAAGCTGTTATGTGACCAAGTCTTTGATTTTGCTTAGACGCTACAGGGGCTGGGCCTGGGACATACACATAGCCCATAGGGCTCCCAAACTCCAAGGAGTGTATTTACCGTCATTGCCTTGGTTTAGACATCAGTTAACCTCATCTACTTCCTTAACTCTCAAGCAGCATATACCCACAGACAAAATGCAGACACTAGGAATTCCAAGCTGCTGTCTCTAACTCTTCTTCCCTCAGTGTCTATTAGGGAGGCAGCAGCAGTATGAGAGACGGAGGATCAGGCCTGTGGTGCCTGCTTGCTCATGTGGATGCTGAATTGCTTTTATGCCTTTATATCCTTCACATGAAGCTCACTGACACACCAGCAGTTCCTTCAGCACCAGCATTAGGTGGTTGAGCTGATGAGAGGGCTGAATGCGATGTATCCGGTTACAAGGCTTTGTGAAGCTTCAAGGTCTCTGATCACTGCTTGCCAAACCAATAGCATTTTAGTAGGTAAGGTAAAACCAAGGTCTCCAAGGTAGTCCTCCTTCTCACTTGGATCCAAAAGAGCTTCACGGCCCCTGAGCTTCCATAACACACACCTAGAAATGGGCCTCACAAGACGAATTTAACAAGGGTTCCCCACTGTGGGCAACAGCATTTTTTATTTTTTATTGTACTTTAGATGAAGGTTTACAGGGCAAATTAGTTTCTCATTAAACAATACACACATTGTTTTGTGACATTGGTTGCCAACCCTATGATGTGTCAACACTCCCCCCTTCTCGACCTTGGGTTCCCCATTACCAGCTTTCCTGTCCCCTCCTGCCTTCTCATCCTTGCCCCTGGGCTGCTGTGCCCATTTAGTCTCATTTTGTTTTATGGGCCTGTCTAATCTTTGGCTGAAGGGTGAGCCTCAGGAGTGACTTTAGTACTGAGTTAAAAGGGTGTCCGGGGGCCATACTCTTGGAGTTTCTCCAGTCTCTGTCAGGCCAGTAACTCTGGTCTTTTTTTGTGTGTGTGTGAGTCAGAATTTTGTTCTACATTTTTCTCCAGCTGTGTCCGGGACCCTCTATTGTGATCTCTGTGAGAGTAGTCGGTGGTGGTAGTTGGGCACCACCTAGCTGTGCTGGACTCAGTCTTGTGGAGGCTGTGGTAGTTGGGTCCATTAGTCCTTTGGAATAATCTTTCCCTTGTGTCTTTGGTTTTCTTCATTCTCCCTTGCTCCAGACAGTGTGGGACCAGTGGAGTATCTTAGATGGCTGCTCACAAGCTTTGAAGATGCCAGACGCTACTTACCAAAGTAGAATGTAGAATATTTTCTTTATAAACTATGTTATGCCAACTGAGCTAGATGTCCCCCGAGACCATAGTTCCCAGCACTCAGCCCAGTAATTCAGTCCCTCAGGGAGTATGGATGTGTCTATGAAGCTTCCATGACCTTGGGTAACAGCATTTTTATTCAAATGGTCAAGTAGAAGCTACCAGGTCCAGGTACCAGTATCTGGTGATCCCCCCAGGAGCATCATTATTATGGGATTTCATGAGGCTAGCAAAAAGGTTTGTGGGAAACGACTAAACCCAGGATGAAAATTAATTCTATATTATAATTCTTAATTCTATAACACACTTTTGTATTCTCCCCACATTATAATGTTTTGAACTCACAATGCATCTTACAATTGATATGTACATTTTAACATGATAGTGCCTCTTTTTTTTCTGAAAGCCTGTCATTGTACACAAATAAATAAATGTATATAGCACAGACTACTTAGATTCTAATCTACCCTTATTATGGAACTTCCAAGGAGCCCTGGTGACACAATGGTTAAGTGCTCAGCTGTTAACCAAAAGGGTGACAGTTCGAACTCAATCAGTGGATCCGTGGGAGAAAGATCTGGCAATCTGCTCCCACAAAGATTATAGCCTAGAAAATCTTATGGGGCAGTTCTATCATCACATGGGGTCACTATGAGTTGAAAATTGACTCAATGGCTCCCAACAACAACATGGAACTTGCAAGCATCCTTAATGATAATTCTTAACTGATGACCCTAAGAGACTGGCATCTGTTAGAAAAGTCTGGATTTCTACCTTTCCTGTCCCATGCACAATGGTCTTCACTGGGATATCTGCTTCTTGCATCAGGAATCCTATTATGAAGAATGTACATGGAATAGAAAACTAATGAGCCACCAAAATTTATACTCTTCTTTCTATAGAATGGAGCCATTACAGGGAAACAGCCCCTCACCAAGAACTACATTTCCCTTCCCAGCTCCCTTTCCACCTAGGTGTGGCCATATGAGTAGTTCCTCCAACTACAAGCGGAAGTGTGTGAGTCATTTCCAGGTCAAGGCATTAAGAAGTCAGTGAACCTTTTCCATCCTCTCCTTTCACACACTGGAGGCAAAGGATTCTGAGGCTCTGGGAGATGGCAAAGCCACAAATGGAAAGAGCCCGAGTTACCACATGGGAGAAAACTATCCACTGACATGTAATACCTGCTTTAGAATGTTAAATGGTGTAAATGCCTCCAATAGAGTTAAACCACTGAAATTTGGGGGGTTATTTATATAATACAAATTACATTACTCCCCATATAATTCAGATGCCTGGCTTCTGGGACTGGTATCACCTCTCCTAATGATCCTTTTATTAGTCCAGGGGAAGGCTTTATGAGACTAGAAGTTGCTTGCTGGCCCCACTTCTTACCAGTAGGCCATTTTTATCCCCTTCCTAAAGGCCCAGTACCACTCCAGGCCATTACATCAACTCTAATATCACACAGTGAGCATGTAAGTAGCTGCAGTTCCCTCCCCACACTCCAATTTCTATCCAACATACATACACACACAACTTGGACTCCACATCAATACATGGGCAGCCGGTCCAGTTCCGCCCTTAGTTCTAATAATCAGATTTCAGCGGAAGCCTTGCCATACTCTTACTCATCTCATTCCCAGTGCCTGAGGCCCTGGCCCTAAAGCCCAGGGCTATGTCTGGGGTCCTGTTCCCTGTTGGCAGGTCTTCAAGAAGCTGCTGGCCTGAGCTTCCTTTTAAGGAGCTCCCATCTTCCTGCTGGAACCTACAGCCTCAACTGGTGCTATTAGGACAATAGGCTTGCCTGATGAGTTAAAATTTCTCACGATTGAAGCTCAACATGTTCCTTCAGAATCAGCCCCACCATCTTGCTTTCTTAGCCTGCCCATTATATCACCCACCCGACCTCAAAATCCTGCTTTAATCAATTGGACTACTTGAAAACTTTACTGCTATAAATAGCTTGAGCTCTTAAGACTCATTCCCCATCTCCCTCTGATTACCACAGACACTTAAGCCAATTGTTCACATGAAGGCATTGGGTCCAAAAATGTCATTCTTCCCCCCAGGGAAGTTAGGACCTCCTATTAAAGAATACAGAGTGTCCACTGACTGTAAGAGGAAATGTACTGAATGCTCCATTTCTTACATGTGTTTAGAAGATAAAGGATTATAAATAGATATGCAGAAACAAAGAAACTCTCCAGACTTAAAGATTTCATTGTGGGCACATAAAGAGAAAGATAAAGCTAAGATGACACATAGCCTTTATTTCGAGTTCTAATACTGCTCATAGCAGCCCTGGTGGTGCAGTGGTTAAGCACTCAGCTGCTAACTGAAAGGTTGGCAGCAGGGGCAGATTAACCAGTAAGCACAGTATGCACCTGCTTGCATTGAGCAAGGTGCGCACAGGCTTAATTGTATTTACTTGTTAATCTGTGGTGAGCAATTTCACATGAGTTTCACCACATCTTTGACGTGGTGGGGGACAGGTGAAACTGTGTACCTTGCTTATTGGGTAATCCAGCCCTGGTTGGCGGTTCAAATCCACCAGCCACTCCATGGGAGAAAGATGTGGCAGGCTGCTTCCATAAAGATTACAGCCTCAGAAACTCTATGGGGCAGTTCTACTCAGTCCTATAGGGTCATTCTGAGTTGGCATCGACTCCATGGCAACAGGTTTTTTTTTTTGTTTTTTTTTTTTTGTTTAACTGCTGCTCAGTTGGTAGTTTTTCTTGACTGCTGCTTCCATGGTGATTGGTTGTGGATCCAAGTAAAATGAAATCCTTGATAACTTCAATCTTTTCTCTGTTTTTCATGATGTTGCTTATTGATCCAGTTGTGAGGGTTTTTGTTTTCTTTATGTTGAGATGTAATCCACACTGAAGGCTGTGGTCTTTGATCTTCATCAGTAAGTGCGTCAAGTCCTCTTCACTGTCAGCAAGCAAGGTTGTGTCATCTGCATATTGCAGGTTGTTAATGAGTCTTCTTCCAATCCTGATGCCCCGTTCTTCTTCATATAGTCCAGCTTCTCAGATTATTTGCTCAGCATACAGACTGAATAAGTATGGTCAAAGGATACAACCCTGGCACACACCTTTTCCTGACTTTAAACCATGCAGTATCCCCTTGTTCTGTTCAAACGACTACCTCTTGGTCTACGTACAGGTTCCTCATAAGTACAATTAAGTATTTTGGAATTCTCATTCTTCTCAATATTATTTATAATTTGTTATGATCCACACAGTCGAATTCCTTTGCATAGTCAATAAAACACAGGTAAATATCTTTCTAGTATTCTCCGCCAGGATCCATCTGACATCCACAATGATATCCCTGGTTCTACGTCCTCTTCTGAATCCAGCTTGAATTTCTGGCAGCATCCTGTCCATGTACTGCTATGGCTGCTTTTGAATGATCTTCAGCAAAATTTTACTTTCATGTAATAGTGTTGTTCGATAATTTCCACATTCGGTTGGATCACCTTTCTTTGGAATAGGCATAAGTTTGGATCTCTCCCAGTCAGTTGGCCAGGTAACTGTCATCCAAATTTCTTGGCATAGACAAGTGAGCACTTCCAGTGCTGCATCCGTTTGCTGAAACATCTTAATTGGTATTCTGTCAATTCCTGGAACCTTGTTTTTTGTCAATGCCTTCAGTGCAGCTTGGACCTCTTTCTTCAGTACCATTGGTTCCTGATCATGTGCTATCTCCTGAAATGGCTGAACGTCAACCAATTCTTTTAGGTATAGCGACTCTGTGTATACCTTCCATCTTCGTTTGATGCTTCCGGCATCAGTTAATATTTTCCCCAAAGAATCCTTCAATGTTGCAACTCGAGGCTTGAATTATTAATTCAGTTCTTTCATCTTGAGAAATGCCTCGTGTGTTTTTCCCTTTTGGTTTTCTAACTCCAGGTCTTTGCACATGTCATTATAATACTTTACTTTGTCTTCTCAAGCCGCCCTTTGAAATCTTCTGTTCAGCTCTTTTACTTCATCATTTCTTCCTTTCGCTTTAGCTACTCGATGTTCAAGAGTAAGTTTCAGAGTCTCTTCTGACATCCATTTTGGTCCTTTCTTTCTTTCCTGTCTTTTTAATGACCTCTTGCTTTCTTCATGTATGATGTCCTTGATGTCATTCTGCAACTCGTCTGGTCTTCGGTCATTAGTGTTCAGTGCGTCAAATCTATTCTTGAGATGGTCTTTAAATTCAGGTAGGATATACTCGAAGTCGTACTTTGGCTCTCATGGACTTGCTCTAATTTTCTTCAGCTTCAACTTGAACTTGCGTATGAGCAATTAATGGTCTGTTCCACAGATGGCCCCTGGCCTTATTCTGACTGAAGATATTGAGCTTTTCCATCGTCTCCTTCCACACATGTAGTCGATTTGATTCCCACGTATTCCATCTGGATAGGTCCATGTGTATAGCTGCCATTTATGTTGATGAAAAAAGGTATTTGCAATACAGAAGTTGTTGGTCTTGCAAAATTCTATCATGCATTGTTTTTATCACCAAGGCCATATTTTCCAACTACCAATCCTTCTTCTTTGTTTCCAACTTGCAAATTCCAAACACCAGTAATTATCAATGCATCCTGATTGCATGTTCAATCAATTTCAAAATCAAACGACCCATTGCATTGGGCAAATCTGCTGCAAAAGACCTCTTTAAAGTGTTAAAAAGCAAAGATGTCACTTTAAGAAGTAAGGTGCACCTGACCCAAGCCATGGTGTTTTCAATTGCCTTATATGCCTGGGAAAGCTGGACAACAAATAAGGAAGACCAAAGATGAATTGATGCCCTTGAATTATGGTGTTGGTGAAGAATATGAATATACCATGGGCTGCCAAAAGAACAAACAAATCTGTCTTGGAAGAAGTACAGCCAGAATGTTCCTTAGAAGCAAGGATGGCAAGACTTTGTCTCACATACTTTGGACATGTTATCAGGAGGGATCAGTCCCTGGAGAAGGACATCATGCTTGGTAAAGTAGAGACTCAGCGAAAAAGAGGAAGACTCAATGGGACTGACACAGTGGCTGCAACTACGGGCTCAAGCATAACAACTGTGAAGATGGCGAAGGACTGATCAGTGTTTCATTCTGTTGTACTAAGGGTAGTTATGAGTCAGAATCGACTCGAAGGCACCTAACAACAACAACAAAAGTTGGTAGTAGTAGCTGCTGAAAGCACTATGCTAAGAAAGATTCTGAAGCCAAATCTGCTCAGCAGGAAATAATTCCATGACCAGTTAGTGATACACAGGCCCAAAGAGTGGCTGCATGTAATCCATTTATTTGCCAAGCCTGGAGTGGTCATTTGCATGGGTTTTGGAATTAGACCAATCTGAGTTCATATGTAGGCTCAGCTATCAGGCTTAGGACTAATTGCTTAATTTCCCTAAATTAACATTTCTCTACCTATTCAGTCATAACAATAGCTCCAGCAGAGTATCAGTAATCCCATTAAATGAGGTAATGTTTGTAAAGCACTTAACAGAATGTGTAGCACACATTAAGAGCCCAATAAACAGGATCCTTTATGACTCTATTGATATTTTGTTCTTTAGCCCTAAAGTCCATTTTCAAATTTGAATTCCCAATATATGCTTCTCTGATTTAAAGTTTTGTTTACCCTGATTTTTGTCTTTTTTTTCAAATCAGTAAACCTTGTGTTGTCACATTGGAGACACTGGGTAACTACTGGTTGATGATAAATACAGCATTTCTGCCCAGCAATCTCTTCATCAACAGCACACTCCCCACTGGCAAGCCATGGAGAATCTGAGTGGCTTCAAAGTGAATTATCAGCTTTCCCTAAAAATAAGCTCACAGACTGAGTCACCCCTTTTCTCCTAGGCTCCTCTATAAGTTGAACAGGATGTCACAATGTCCAGAAATAGCCTCCACATTCCAGCTCTAAATTGGCTCTCCATCAGCTCTAAGGCTTTAAGCTGAAGCTGGTGAAGCTTCCTCCAGGGTTCAGTACAAAGAGAATGATTTAAATAGTTATACAAGCTAAAGGTGACCCCTGCACAGAAAAGAAAAATGAAGAGGCCACCTCAGAAGCATTCAGGAACGCAGCAGCACTGGCCATGGTGGGTCTGGGGTGGGCATCCAGGGACTCAGAGGGGTACCCTGCCTCATCTTGCCTCTACTCTGCCATCAGAGCAGTCTCTGATAAAACACAGGTCTTTGGTGGCTCCCCAACACCCACGGGATCAAGCCCTAGACCCTGTATCTGGCACCTCCAGCCCATCTAGCCTGCTTTCTCAGCATGCTCCAGCTACAACCAACCACTACTTGTTTCCTAATGCTTTGCTCCATTGCAAACCTTGTACCTTTGCCCATGCTGCTCCTTTGGCGTAAACACCAACTTAACAAAAAGAATATTCTCCCACTGCCCACCTCACTAGGCCTAGGCTGCTTCTTGTCCTCTTGGGGAGGGCAAGAGGGGTTGGAATTGCACTTCACACCCACTAGAATGGCTATTATCAGAAGAATGGAAAATAACAAGTATTGGCAAGGATATAGAGAAATTGGAGCGCTCTTCCATTTCTGGTGGGATTGTAAAATGGAACAGCCATTGCAGAAAACATCTTGGCAGTTCTTCAAAAAGTTAAACATAGAATTACCATATGAACCAGCAATTCCACTCCTACATATGCACCCAAAAGACTTGAAAGTAGTGACTAAAACAGATGCTTGTACCCCAGTGTTCATTGTAGCACTATTCACAATGGCAAAAAGGTAGAAGCAACCCAAGTGTCCATCAACAGATGAATGGATAAACAAAATGTGCTATATACATACAATGGAATATTATTCAGCCATGAAGAGAAATGAAGTTCTGGTACATACTATAATATGAATGAACCTGGAAAACATTATGCTGAGTGAAATAAGTCAGACACAGAATCACAAATATTACATGATTCCACTTACAAGAAATATCTAGAATGAGCAAATGCATAGAGACAAGAGTTAACTGGTGGTTGCTAGAGGTTGAGGGAGAGGAGAAAGGGGAATTCTTGCTTGTGGAGTGCTGAGTTTCTGTATGGGGTGATGAACGATTTTTGGAGATAATTGTGATAGCTGTAAAATATGGTGAATGTAATTAATGTCACTGAATTATACACTTAAAAATGGTTACAATGGCAATTTTTTTGCTATATATATTTAATCACACACACAGAGTGGCTAGAATTTGGCATTGGAGCAGAGCAAGGGAATCAGTGAGCCCCTGAGCCTCAGCATACATGGACCACAAAATGGGGTCCCAGAGGAGAAATGGAAGCAGATATACTGGAGGTAGTGGAAAGAGAGCTGGTGTATTCAGGAGATGTGACCTCTAGCTGTGGCTCTGGATGAGCCTGGACAAACTAGCTAACCAAGCTTCCGCTTTCTCTGACAGAAAATGAGGAAAATAATACTTGTCCTGCTAATTGACACTCAAACAAGATAATGGAAGTGAGAGAATTCTGTAAACTCTAAATAGCTGTGAATTCATGAGGAATGTTTGGTTCATTGTTGAGGAGAGTAGGGGGACAACAAAGTCTCCAGAATGAAACAAAGAGAGGACCGATAGTGGCTGAGCTGACATTCTGATGTGGTTTATGGAGTAGCCCACCGTTTTTAATTGGCTTCCAGGAAAAGGGAACGGTTCAGTTTTCTCACAGCCCAGCGTGAAGTGCTTTTCTGCACCTTTCCAGATATAAGGCCTACACAGGAAACAAAGAGCTGTGGAATATTGAGGGTCTTGGGTGCTAAAAGGAAGTCACCAGTGTGAGAATGGGAAGTAGGTTTGAGGCATTAGTGGCAAATGACACCCACTACTTAAGGAACCCTGGGCCATTTCCCTTGGGACACAATTTCTACTGCCATAGCCAGAAGCAGGGTAGGATGCAAATGGCCATCAGCTGTGAGATGCAGTCACCATATGACAACATGCACTGACCTATTATAGCAACCCAGGGAAAAACAGCTGGAGAAATCACAATAATCTAAACTGTGTAGGAAACTGATGTGTTTATTGGTGAAAAACATAAGTGTTAACCCCACACAGAACACTCTGGAACCTAGTGACCTGAAGGCCTCAAAGGGAACTATGATGGTTAATTTTATGTGTCACCTTTACTAGACTATAGTGCTCAGCTATCTGGTTAAATACTAGTCCAGATGTTGCTGTGAAGGTATTTCGCAGATGTGATTAACCTTTACATTCAGTTGACTCAAAGTAAAGATTACCCTCGATAATGTGGGTGGACCTCATACAATCAGTTGAAGGCCTTAAGACCAAAAACTGAGGTTTGCCAGCGAAGAAGGATTTCTGCCTCGAGACTGTAACATAGAAAACTTGCTGGAGTTTCCAGCTTGCCACCTGCACTACAGATTTTGGACTTGCCAGACCCCCACAGTCCCATGAGCTAATTGCTTAAAATAACACCCTCTTTCTCTCTCTAAAACCAAAACCAAACTAGTTCATCGTTGTCGATTCAATTCCAATTCACAGTGACCCTATAGGACAGACTAGAACTGCCCCATAGGGTTTCCAAGGCTGTAATCTTTATGGAGGCAGACTGCCACATCTTTCTTCCACAGGGCAGCTGGTGGATTCAAACGGCAGACTTCAGTTAGCAGGTTACCAGTCGAGCGCTTAACCACTGCGCCCAGGGGTCCTTTATATATATATATACACATACATATACACACACACACACTCATTAGAAGCAAGGATGGTGGTTCTTCATCTTTGGACACAGCATCTGGAAAGACCAATCATTAGAAAAGAATATCATGTTTGCTAAAGTAGTGAGCAGCAAAAAGGAGGAAAACCTCAGTGAGATGGACTGACATAATAGCCTCAACAAGAGGATCAAACATACCGAAGATCATGGAGATGGTGCAGGATCAGGCAATGTTTCCTTGTTAAACATAAGATCACCATGAGTCAGAGCCAACTCAACAGCAACTAACAACAACAACAACATATATAACTATAATACAATACAGTACAATACAATATATAATGTTGTTAGTTGCTGTCGATTCCGACTCATGGTGACCCCATGTATGCAGAGTAGAACCGTTTCATAGGGTTTTTCAAGGGTGTGACCTTTTGGAAGCCAAACCTGTCTTCTGAGGCACCTCTGGGTGGGTTCAAACTACCAACTTTTCGGCTAGTAGTCAAGCGCTTAACCGCACCACCCTGGGATTCCTTAATATACAATACATATTATATATATACACACACACACACACACACACATATATATACATATTATAATCACACACACACATATATATACATCACACACATATATATTCTATCTATGAATCCATCCATCCATTCATCCATCCACCTACCCACCCATCCATCCATCCATCCATCCATTTATCTATCTATCCTATTGGTACTGTTTCTCTGGAGAACTATAACTAATACAGGAACTAAATGAGAGAGGGCTCATGTTTTTTGTTTGTTTTGATTATGAAATTCACATGTAGCAATAGTCCATCTCTAGGCTGCCTAACCCCCATGCATGCCCCTGCCCTAGTGGTCCAGAGCCAAGGCACGCAATGGGGATGGTGACAGCTCCTGCAGAGCTGGTCACAGGTAGGTGTGTGCTGTGAGGTCACTGCTGGTCAGAGGTCCCACTGCTTTCATTGCTCATTGTTGCTTCAGAGGTCGGAAATGGGCTTCCAGCCCTCTCTCCTCCTTAGGAGAGAAGATCTTACTCTTCTGGCCTCCAGGATCCAAGCAAACCAGACTAAAAGCTCATGCTGTAACTGGAAATACTGGATGTTTTCCATGGCAGAGGAGCAGACATCAATAGACTGATCTCAGAGACAGCCCAAGCATCCAGCAGCAGCCCCAGATAAGAAGGCAAAGTTGGCAAAGCTACCATTTCAATTCAATAGGCATTCATTGGGCAGCTACGATGTGCCCCCTTCTCTCTCTCCTCTTATGTCAAAAGGTAGAAACTACCTAAGTGCCCATCAACAGATGAATGGATAAACAAAATGTGCTATATACATACGATGGAATATTATTCAGCCACAAAGAAAAATGAAATCTTTATATATGCTACCACATGAATGAACCCCAGTATGCTATGTGAAATAAGTCAGACACAAAAGGACAAATATTATACGATCCCACTTATCTGAAATAACTAGAACAGGCAAATACGTAGAGAAAAAAAGTTAATTAATGGTTACCAGGTACTGGGGGGAGTGGGAGTTAAAACTGAACGGACACTGAATTTCTGTTTGGGGTGATAAAAAAAACTCTTGGAAATGGATAATGGTGATGGTAACACAATGTGATAAATAGTAATTAATGTCACTGAATTTATACACTTAAAAATGTAAAATGGAAAACTTGGTGTTATATATATTTTACCACCATATTTTTTTTTAATCACAGTATAGCTATAAAAATGTTGCCCCTTCCACTTCATGTTCTGAGGTTAAATAAAACAAAACACATCAAATAAAAAAAATAGTGAAGACACTAGGCACTATTAAAGAAAATATGGGAAATACATTTGACCAGGTAACCCTTAAATTGTATTATGTCAGTCGTTCTCAAAGGGTGTTATTTTGCACCAAGGGGACATCTGATAATGTCTGGAGGCATTTTTGGTTGTCACAACTGGAGGCAGGGGGGTGCTACTGGCATCTAATGGGTAGAGGCCAGGGATGCTGCTAAACATCTTACAATGCACAGGACAGCTCCCCACGGCAAAGGTTATCTAGCTCATAGTGTCAACAGTGCTGAGGCTGAGAAACTCTGCATACATGGTTGGCTTCCTATTCTCCCAGTGTCTGCTTGGAAGTAGCCCAAAATGGAGAATTTCAGGGTTGTACTTGTGATGGAGACTCTAGGAATCCAGGCATCCGTGTGCAAAGTGAGCAACCATGAGTGCCCACCCCGCTGATCATTCCAGCATGTTCACATGGCCAGGCCTAAGAGCCCTTTTCAATCTTTTTTTTAATGTGATTTCACAACTACACCTCCGATATCTCCAAAACCTTGGGCAATGTGAAAATATTTACTAAAGCACCAAAGTCCCTTTGGAAATTTCCAGGCAGCCAAGACCCAAATTGCAGCTGACCCCTTTAAACAAGAAATGGAAGGGGGCAGAAAGGAAACACTGATTTAGAGAGGCCAGGGTGGACCCTGCTTCTGCTGGTCATCAGCAGCTTTTACCAGATGGTCACTTTACTTGCAAATCAAGATACTGGCCCCATGGATTCCATGAGGTAACTGACCCTTGGTGAAGGGCTAATGAATGTCAGGGTTGGCTGGCCAGAGGCCACTCCTCACTGGCTTCCTACTTGGACTCAGGGAATGTGGCTGGTGTAACCTCTGGCCTCTGATCTGGCCCTTTACCCTCAAAGTCACCAGGGGAAGAGAATGAGGCTTTTGGCAATTTCAAGGAACAAAGAAAAATGATCTAGAAAATCTACCCCTAGTTCTTGTTGATTAAAAAAATTATTATTTTTAGATGTGCCAAACCATCTCTAAGAGATTAGATTTTCTGATTTTCAAAAGAAAACAACATGTAGTTGGCTTAGACAGCTAGGCTCTAATGAGAAAATTCTACAGCAGCAAAACTCACAAGCAAGCTTTCCAGTAAATATAAGCCTCTTGACATGGTAGCGCAGAAACAGTGATGAGGGCGTCTGAGATGCTTTATTGTTGTAGACTGCCAGGAACAAGACAATTTCTTCTTTAAAACACTTTACCGTAGTTATCTAGTGCTGCTCTAACGGAAATACCACAAATGGGTGGCTTTAACAAACAGAAATTTATTTTCTCACAGTTCAGGAGGCTAGAAATTCAAATTCAGTGCGCCAGCTCTAGGGGAAGGCTTTCTTTTTTTGCCAGCTCTGGAGGAAGGTCCTTGTCTCTTCGGCTTCTGCTCCCAGGTTCCTTGGAGATCTTCATGTGTCTTGGCATCTATCTTACCCCATCTCTCCTCTGTTTGCTTGCTTAATCTCTTCTTTATCTCAAAAGAGATAGACTCAAGATACACCCTACACTAATCCTGCCTCATTAACATAACAGAGACAACACATTCCCTAATGGGATTATAACCACAAGCATAGAGGTTAGAATTTACGACATGTATTTTGGGAGGACATACATAATTCAATCCATAACAAATTCCTGGAGACTTAATCACATATACAACCACAGAAGATACACTATTTAGAGCAGGGGTCAGCAAAGGTTTTCCGTAAACGGTCAGACAATAATTTTAAGCTTTGCAGGCCAAATGGTCTCTGTTGCAACTACTCACTTCCGCCATTGTAGCACAAGGCAGCCATAGACAATATGGAAATGAATGGTCGTAACTGTATTCCAATACAAGTTTATTTATGGACACTGAAATCTGAATTTCATATCATTTTCACATGTCAGAAAATATTCTTCTTATGATTTCTTTTTCCAGCCATTTAAAAATGTAAGAACCACGCTGTGCTCACGGGTCTTACAAAAACAGGCAGTAGGCCATTGTGGGCTGACCCCGGTCAGGACTGAAAATTGCAATTTCCACTCATTCTTAATTCTGAAGCTGCTATGTAAATCTGATTTTCCTCTTTTTCGTATTCTAATTCTGAAACCATACTAGTAAAATTGATTAAAAACAAACAAGACAAATCAATCAGCTATCACACCACCCTCCACTAAAATATCCAGGCAGGAATGGCCTGGTTGTGACTACTGAGTGACTCCTGCACTACAGGCTACAAGGACCCGTCCTGCTCAATGCAATGTGAGATAAATGGCTTGTTGAAGGCTAGTCTTCCAATGTTATTTTTAAACTCATCCAGTGTGCGCAATCTCCTTGTTTAGTCTTTGCAGTTTTATATTATTCAAAGTTTGGGCCAGGGGAAGGGAGAGGAGGGGCACTGAGGAATGTTCCAGTTTCTGAATTTACTGTCTTCCTCCCTCACACATGCATCAAGACATTTCTTATTCTCCAGAAAGGATATGTCCAGTTGGTCACAAAATGTTTCTTGAAAACACATTAATGCATTGAGGAGGTACTCTCGTCCTTCCAATGCATGCCCTGTCTCCCTACAATCAAGCTAATATTTAAAACCAAAGAGTATTTTCACACTCATAACAGAAGAGTGAAACACAGATCTAGAAAAAGTGGGTTCTGAACTTGGTTGTGAATCTGACATGTATGTGAAGGGGACAGCTTGCCGGATAAAACACAGGACATTCAGTTAAACCTTAATTTCAGATAAACAATGAATAATTTTTTAGTATAAGCATGTTCCATGCAATAGCTGGGCATCTTGTATTTTTATTAGCTAAATCTGACAACCCTAGTAGGGAACAGTGAAAAGACGAGCCAGCCTGGAGCAGAAGGTATTTACTGGGGAAAAGCAAAAAACTTTAATGTAGGTATGGGTGGTGCTCATTTTCAAATAGCTCCCCTCCAAAGGCTGGGAACCCCAGTTTCCTGTTCTGGTCAACTCTCCCATATCCTGATTCTGAGAGCTCTCAAAGTAGGGGTGCAAGTGGGGCAAAGCCGAACTTACTTACATTTCAGTGTTTTACAGTTGATTCCTGAGGAAGTTTTCTGAGGGTGATGGAACCGTTCTGTATCCTGACTGTGCTGGTGGTTACATGAATCTATACATGAGGTCCCTGGGTAGTGCAAATGGTTTGTGCTCAGCTGCTCACCAAAAGGTTGGAGGTTCCAATCCACCCAATGGTGCCACGAAAGAAAGGCCTGGCGATTTCCTTCCATAAGTTTACAGCCATTGGAAACCTACGAAGCACAGTCCTACACTCACACACCTGGGGGCGCCATGAGTCAGAATCAACTTGATGGCAATGGATTAAAATTCAGAGAAGTGTATACCAAAAAAAGTCAATTTTATTCCTTTTTTTTTTTTTTTTAAGAGTGCTTTCAGTTTTTACTTCTTCCACAGAACTCATGAGTTCATCCAGCATCCTGGGTAAGTAACTGATTTCAGTAGCAGCCCTGACTCTGACCGGGAGACTGTGGCTTTTACAGGGTCACACGTCCATCACAAATGGGCTTCCGGCATGTCCATCTCACCAGTTTGCCGAACGTGCCTAAACGTATCTACTTCTCACTTAGGTTCAAGTCGTAACACTCATCCTCTTCTCCCTAATATTACAACTCTACAACTAAATAAAATACCCTGTGAAAGGCAAAGTTTGAAAACCAACGGCCCAGGGTAGAAGTTAGGCAGACCAGGGTGGGGAACAATTCAGCCCACAAAGTGTTCAAATCTCATTATGTTTGGTTTGGTCTACGCAGTGTCCAAATCACTGTGAATTTTTTAAACATCAACAGATTTCATTTCAAAAGCTGGACTTCCAGGTTCTCTTGAAAAATTAGAAGATGCTGAGCTTGTATTCCCTCAAAATACCAACCAGATGGAGCTGAGCGCTGCCTGCCTCCTCTGGAGCCTGCCCTCTGTTACCACAGCCCCAACAGTTCAGCCACGTTGGCCCGGTACCTGCAGACATCTGGAGTTTTTAACCCTGAATGTCAGGCATTAGGTAGGATGTCTGACACGTGGGACGCTCTCAGGAACTGGGAAACCCTCCCAAACTCCCCTTAAAACAAGCTATAGGGTAAAGTTACCATCTTCTGTCCCACTTTCTGAACCCTCAGGTGCCCTGTCTCCCCAAAGGGTAGATGACTTATTTGTGCTGGGGGAGACCTGGAAAAGGCCCCCTCCTCTACTAAGCCAGGAACCCTGGTGACATAGTAGTTAAGCGCTAGGCTGCTAACCGAAAGGTCCGCAGTTGGAACCCACGAGCCACTCTGTGGGAGAAAGATGTGGCAGTCTGCTTCCATCAAGATTTACAGCCTTGAAAACCTTATGGTTAGTTCTACTCTGTTCTAAGGGGTCACTATGAGTTGGAATCGACCCGTGGCAGTGGGTGTGGTTTTTGATCTACTAAGCCAGAGCCCCCAGGTGGTGCAAACCGTTAGGTGTTCGACTACTAGCTGAAACCATGGTGGTTCTAACCTACCCAGAAGCACTTCAAAAGACAGGCCCAGTGATCTACTTCTGCAAGGTCCCAGCCTTGAAAACCTTATGGAGTAATTCTATTCTGCACACATGGGGTCTCCAGGAGTTGGAATGCACTCGACGGCAACTGACAACCACCACCACCTACTAAGCCAGTCTGCTTCCCGCTTTTCCCTGTGGACCCAGGCTTAGGGCAGAGGGAGAGCTGGAAGCATCCAGAGGCAGCAGTAGTGACATGTCAAGGTAGCAAGAGATGATGGTGGGAAGGGAAGCGAGAGGAGGGTAATTGAGCAATTGAAATTACTTTCACCTTCACCTCCTCTTCTCGCTGTTGTCAGAGCCCGTACTTTCTCTTCATTCTCCCCTATTAGATCCAATACTTATCTGATATCTATCATTCTCACACCAGTGTGAATAAGGATGGAGAGAGAATGTAGTACAGGCTACTTGAGGTTTATTTCCAGTAATTAGTAAAATTAGACAGCACATTCCACAGCCAGCCTTCAGGACTGGGACCTGCCCTGCCTTCTTACCCATCTCCACCAAAACTTACAGCATCTGTTGTTAAATATCCTTTGGGTTTTGTTGTGAGTTTTATCTCATTAATGGCAGTAAATTCTGAACACATATGCTCAGCCTTCACTATTCACAAACAAAGCTGCCTGCAAACCGCCTGGAACAGAAAAGGAGGGCACACAGATAATTGGAGCATCACCACTCAGAATGTGTTTTTGCTTACCTGGAGAGGCAGTATTTCCTTTCAGGTTCACCCATGTTAGCCTCGAGCTTTTCAGATCTTATATGTCTTACAGTTTAACTGGGAGTAAGGAAGTCTTCAAAGCACTTCCCACTTCATTAGAGGCGGCAAATATTATCAGCCCAAGATGACAAGTCAGGCTGCAGACACTCAGCATTTAAGCAGACCAACCAGGAGCCTGGGGATAGCCACTGGATGGACTTTATGGCCACAGCCTAGAGACACCTCTCCTAGATCCTGGCCTCTGTACCATGTCACACGTGGGAAATGCCCACTATCAAAGCCACTCAAGTCCTGAAGCCCCATGTATTTTTTCTTTTTAATTGTTCTTTAGGTGAAAGTTTACAGCTCAAGTTAATTTTGCATTCAAAAATTTATATACATATTGTTTTGTGACATTGGTTGCAATCCTCACAATGTGACAACATGCTCCCCCTGTCCACCCTGGGTTCCCTGTGTCCATTCACCCAATTCCTGTCCCTTCCTGCCTTCTCCTCCTCCTTTTGGACAGGAGCTGCCCATTTGTCTCATATATTTGATAGAACTAAGAAGCACATTACTCACGTTTTATTTTTTGTTTTATAGGCTTGTCTAATCTTTGTCTGAAAAGTGGGCTTCAGGAATGGTTTCAGTTCTGGGTTAGCAGAGTGTCTGGGGGCCATAGTTTTGGGGGTTCCTCCTATCTCTGTCAGACGAGTAAGTCTGGTCTTTTTATGTGAACCCATGTAGTATTGATCAGCCTTGAAGTTGTCACATTAGCTCTCAAACTCAGACAACGAAAATCCCCTGCCGACCACCAAAGGGGTTAAATTTTCAAGCATATGTTTTTTCTCTTAAGAATAACATTTTTTGTAACCCTCAAAGTTTTAAGTTTCAGCCCTGAATTTAAAAATAAAGTGAATACTCAGATGACTGGTTATAATTTAGCAGACGGGGGGGAAAAATCCCACCCACCTAGAATAGTAAGTAAACCAGTATAACTCAGCAAAAAAGTAAGGGCAGGTTTTACAAATGCCTTGAAGACTGTGATTCCTGCCATGTTTGATCCTGCGCAGACTGTCAAGAGCCCAGAAGCCAGTGGGGTAATGAAATTGGCTGCTGTGGGGCAATCAATGGGCAGGAAGATGTGTTCTGAGGTGTGGCTCATGTCCTTTTCATCTACAGCTAGGGCTTTTATCTTGGGGGCTGATATTGTTTTTCTTTCCCCTTCCGTCTTACGCAAGGGAAAGGTACCAGATTCCCTATTCCTTTTTTCTGGCTAAACTCATACGATGCTGTCTATAGAGGTACCGATACTAGGGTCAAAGACAAAGCCCAAAGTATTTTTAATATATGTTCAAACATAATGTAAATAGGATATAACCTTTTCTCTCTCTCTCTATGTATATACATATAAAACATATGTATAAAAATATATATATTACATCAGTCAAGAAGTCAAACAACATATTGCATTGGGCAAGTCTGCTGCAAAAGACCACTTTAAAGTGTTAAAAAGCAAAGATGTCACTTTAAGGACTAAGGTGCGCCTGACCCAAGCCATGGTATTTTCAATCACCTCATACGCATGTGAAAGCTGGACAATGAATAAGGAAGACTGAAGAAGAATTGATGCCTTTGAATTATGGTGTTGGCAAAGAATATTGAACATACCATGGACTGCCAGAAGAACGAACAAGCCTGTCTTAGAAGAAGTACAGCCAGAACGCTCCTTAGAAGCAAAGATGGCGAGACTTTGTCTCTTGTACTTTGGACATGTTATCAGGAAGGACCAGGAGAAGGACATCATGCTCGGTAAAGTAGAGGGTCAGAAAAAAAGAGGAAGACCCTCAGTGAGATGGATTGACACAGTGGCTGCAACAATGGGCTCAAACATAGCAATGATTGTGAAGATGGCACAGTACCAGGCAGTGTTTCATTCTGTTGTACATGGGGTCACTATGAGTAGGAACTGACTCAATGGCACGTAACAACGTATCTATGTATAAAAATATATACACACACATACATACATATATATTTTAAAATAATCTCCTTTTGAGCATTTGGATTCAACATGAGATCAATGAAAAATACTGAGATAATAATTAACAAAGGGCACATGTAGCTCTATCATGCACTGCCCCCCACCAACCTCTGCTCCTGCTGGCATTTCCTGTCAGAAACAGGTCTCAGCTCTGTGGCATTCTCCCAAACCCACAGTGCTTGTGAGGGACCTTTCCTCCAAGAAGTACCCTGCACTGTGCAGCCCAGCAGCCAAAGTCTGTTGGTATTCTCTTAGGCCTAATGCAGTACAGTGCAGACTCTGGCTTTGTGTTTTTTTTACAGAGAAGAATCTGGGTGAAGCAGAATTGCTCAAACCATGGATGCTACAAATAAGGGTAAGGGAAGCCTGTGTGACATCCTTGCAAGAATAAACTTCTCTTTGATTTGTCAGTGACAAGACATTCTTGTGGACACACAGACTAGCTTAGGAGAATCGCTGCTGTTGTTAGTTGCCGTCGAGTTGGCTGCAACTCATGGCAACCTAATTATAACAGAACGAAACACTGCTCAATCCTGTACCATTGTCATGATCATTGAATCACTAACCATCATTAAATAAATGAACTTCAGCTGCTGCTTATCCTGGCATTCTACTAGAGTTGCCCACATGAGAAGCAGCTGCACCGAGTCAGTGCATGCAGGCAGGGGCTGGCTCAAGACTTGATTAGCTTAATTGCTATGGAACTCTCTATCTACTTCATCATAATATGTTTGGTACATCTCTCTCAAAGGGCCTCCCACTGTACATGGCCTCATCTGCTACTGCATAATTTTTTGACTCACTGAGGTGTCCCCTAAAGCCTCCCAAGGTGAACTTTTTAACCCACAGTTTTGGTCAGCCAATCCCAAGCATACCTTCCCAACTTGCCCAGCCAATCCCAAGCAAAACCTCTAGATAGATTTGAGTGACCAACAGAGAGAAACGTCACCTTATTTAAATAGATTAAAGCAGGTACTTCTCTTGATCGACCACCCTGGCGTGTGAGAGGACCATAACGACATCACTTTCAAACTGGTCTATGTTTTAGGCTCTCTCTAAGAAATACTGAATTTGGTCTTTTACTCTATTTCACCTCTTCAAAATACAGAACACAAACTCCTGGAATTACAATGGGCAGGAGACACTTATCAAGACTCAGACTCTAATCTCCTTCTATTATTGGTCTCCCACCACTACACCAGTGTGTTCCCCAGAACAACAGCTGCAGCATTGGCATCACCTGAAAACTTGTTAGAAATGCAAATTCTCAGACCTACTGAATCAGACACTCTGGGGGGTGGGGCCCAGCAATCTGCTTTAAGGATTCCCCCCGCCCCCAATGTGATTCCGATGAAAGCCAAAGTTTGAGAATCACTATTCTATAGCAAAGGAGCCCTGATAGCACAGTGGTTAAGGTGCTCAACTGCTAACCAAAAGGTGGGTGGTTCGAACCCACCAGTCACACCACAGGAGAGAGAGATGTGGCAATCTGCTTCCATAAAGATTTACAGCCTTGGGAACCCTACGGGGGGGCGTTCTACCCTGTCCTACAGGGTCACTATCAGCCAGAATTAACTCGCTGGTAGTGGGTTTGGTTCTAATATCACAGCTTGCAAAATGTCTATCACAAATGGCAGTTGCTGCTATTATTAGAAGTCCTGAGCCCAGCTGGGTCTCCCTATATTGTCAATTACTTAGAGGATCTTAATAAATCAGAACCATCCCAAACATTCTCGCTGACATGTGACAGATTGAGATTTTGCACACCTTGTATAGATGCCTTAAAGATTCTTCTATAATAACAGGAATTTCCCATATCAAGACGCTAACTCTTTTACATTTTTCTGTTGATTTTGAGAGAGCAATATTCTGAGTTACAATAATGTCAGTGATTACAAGGAGTGGCTTAATATTGAAAGACGCAGCAAATGTGCACTACTTTTCCAATGATCCAAACATGTGGACACCAAACCCACAAAACTGGCAAAAAGGCAACCTGATTTTGCCACATCATGAGAGACCTAGGGGGGGTACTGTTAATACTACTTCACAGTATCCTCATGAAATCCAAATAAGTCAATGCATAAGGAATGCACATTGTAAAGTTCAAAGCTCTACCTACATCCATAGGTCACAAAATGTCGACCTGTTGGCCAAAAGGAATTTTGTTGTGTCCACAAAATTTTTAAAGTTTTTAAACTAGTTGACTGTTGTTGTGTGCTATCTAGTCAATAACTTTTTTTTTAAAGGAAATTTCACATTTTAAAAAATCAGATTTCTAGCTTCTCTTGAAAATGAGATGTGACAACATAGGGCCTATGGTCTCACATGGGATAAATTAACTGCAACTGATAAGTGGCATCTGCTCTCCAGGTCTGCACACCTCCCACCCAACCTATGTCACTCACTTATACTACATGATGGTCCCTGGATCCCTCTGTGTTTACAATTCCTGCCCACTTCAACAATCTTTTTTGTTTTCATTACTATCCTCATGCTTGGAAACTCTCAGTAGTTACTTTATTCATCTGAAATCTTGCAGTTTGGCAAAAATGTTGAGATTAACAGAATTCACCTTTCACTCTGTGTCCATGTTCTGTTTAAAAATGCATGAATTATGATTTGCTGATTCACTATTCACTACTTTAAATAGGAAACATTTGCTGAGTGCTTACTGTATGCCTTCTCTGTGCACTTCCCATGAAATCTCTCAATTAACCATCACAACAACTCCATGAGGCAGGCATTATCATTATCCCCACCTTAGTTAGAGGTGAGGAAACCGAGACACTACAAGATCATAAGAGATAGTAATGGAAAAGCCAGGACATGAACCAAGGCCTTCTGACTCCAGAATCCATGCATATAACTCTGTCAGACTGTACAAAGCAGTGACAGCCCTGGGGACTACCGTCTCCATGCATCATTGCCCGTTTGCTATCTCAGTCAATGTAACCTGATAATGTCAAGTTACATGATGACCGACTTTTAACGCCAAGCAAGTTGATCAACATCCCCAAAAGGGATCAGTGATGAAACGTGGATAATTCCAAAGAACAAGAGCAGTGGTCACAAAAGCATTGGGTAGCTCCAGAAGAAATGTAGAAACACCTCTACTGAGCCCGGGTTTTTTCTAAATATTGACAAACCATAACCCACAAATCCCCTTGCTTGGCTTTTTTTATGCTGACTTTTTTTTAATGATGATTGCTATATCTCTCAGAGTGCCTTAAAGTTTGCCAGAGTAGTTGCTCTTTGTCCCACGAGGCCAAAACCCGAAATACTCAGAGGTACAACTAAGTGGCCAGAGAGGTATATGACCCTTGAACATGCTTGCATAAGGCCTGCTTTGGCACCACCAGACCCAGAAACGACCCTGAACAGGCCCAACAGTCATCTATCTGCTAAGCGACCCTAAAGATGCAGCCAGGGTGAGAACTTCCTCAGCACCAATATCCCAGGCAAACAATATTTTAGGCCTTATCTGACTTTATAACATCTAAGTGAAATAACTAACTTGGAATTTTATAAGCAGAGTGTCGTTTGTGTCTCTGAGATGGAAGAAGATAGCAGATAAATGGCCAGGATCTTAAATTCTCCAGTCTTCTGCTAGCTGCCCACCACCAACATAGATTCACAAGGGGCATGTACAGGGGTGGTCCCAACATAAATCATAGTTTATTACTATCAGGGTTGAGTGTGGCCTCTCATCACTGAGGAATCCCCAATCTGAGAAGCTAAATCGTAGTGAGGACTTTTGGCTTAGGCAAGCCAAGCTAAGTAGCCAGAATCAAAAGCAGGCTGGGTGGCCTCGTTGGCTACTGACCCCACTCTCCAACCCTGGTACTCAAGTGCTTATTGCTCCAAGACAAGAGAAGCCGTGGAAAGACGAATCTAGGAAAATCCAACAAAGTATTTCTCTGTAAGCCCAGTGCATAGCCAGTCTAAGCCATTTACCTACACCCAGGCCTACTCAAGACAGAGAATAGGATGACATAGCTGGACAACGAATAAGGGAGACTGAAGAAGAATTGATGCCTTTGAGTTATGGTGTTGGCAAGGAATATTGAATATACCATGGACTGCCAAAAGAACGAACAAATCTGTCTTGGAAGAAGTATACCAGGATGCTCCTTAGTAGCGAAGATGGCGAGACTTCGTCCCACATACTTTGGACATGTTATCAGGAGGGACCAGTCCCTGGAAAAGGACATCAATGAGATGGATTGACCCAGTGGCTGCAACAATAGGCTCAAACATAGCAACGATTGTGAGAAGGGCACACCACTGGGCAGTGTTTCGTTCTGTTGTACACGGGGGTCACTATGAGTCGGAACTGACTCGATGGCACCTAATAACAACAACAACAGGAGTCACAGGCTCACTAACCTTACCGTTTGACTGAGAGTTTCAAGAGGGAGAAGGACCCAAAGTGAAATCCCAAAAAGGAAAGATTCCATAGAGGCACATCCAGGCCCACATTCCCCCAAGCTCACCTCCCTCCTGCTCACCAAGGGACTTCAGCTCAGTATTATCCTAGTGGCAGCTCCAGCCCATATCAGAGCACTCTTTTGAGGCTAAAAATGCCACTAACACAAGCAATCAGGAGTCTAGAGGGACTGGGACTTAGTAAAACTCTTCCCCATCTCACTGTGCAAGTTTGGAAACTTCCTGGTACACCTCAGAATTAAGATAATGGGACCTGCCCTGTACACCTCAGAATTAAGGTAGCGTATGCAAGGTTATTGAAAATCATAAAGTACTATACACATGCAAAAGATCATTTTTATCATTCTGAATGAATTCTTATAAAATGACAAAATTCCCTAAAGAACAAATGTAGGTTGGATTAACACTTCATTTTTCAGCAGTTATGAACACATTTATGTGGGTCCCTAGTGTGGGTTGAGGTCTTGTCCATAGGGCTCTTAGGGCGTTTGCCTAAGACAATCTCTGTAATGTTTAGTTATGCTCACGCATGCTCAAGGAAGAACATCTTCATCTTCCCCTTAGACGCACAGACATAACAATCTCTCCTGCTCCAAAGTTGGTTTCCATTGAGACACAGTGGCTGCTTGTCCTAAGGAATGTTACTCACTCGGTGCATACACTGGGCATTTCCATGCATGGAACCCAGGCTTGGAAGACTTTCAAAAGGATGTGGGCTGTGTTGTCTCGGGCTTTCCCAGTCCTACAGAATCAGCCTGGTTCTCCTCATCAGCTCACGCTCAGCTGCTGGAACCACTTACACAGTGTGCTCATGGAAGAAGTGTGAGATGCTGCCTGCCATCGTCTTGGGTGGCAGTTCAGAGCAGCAGTGAAAGTAGGGGCTCCAGTGGCCAGCTGCAGGGGTTCAAATCCTGGCTTTGACACTATTTGGTTAATGCTGGGCTAGTTATATAACCTCTTAGTCTATAAAACATGGATAAAATAGGAGTATCTACCTCATTAGGTGGTTATTAGGATTAAACAGATAATGGATGTTAAAAAGCACTTTGCACTGTGCCTCACTAAATATAAAACGCTCAATAAATGGCAATTACTATTCCCTGGAATTACCACCATTCACATTTACTCTTTTGCAGAGGCATTTTACTATCTTCTAAAATTACAGTTACAGATGAAAGGAGCAGCCTGAGAGAAACAGTTGTCAAAGATGGGCTTGCTCTTCTCTAGGCAGGAAATAGAATGGGATACATCTTTTCTCACTGATTTGTCTCTGGTCTCAATTGGAAGAGTCAATTAAATCTCCACAGTTTCTGAAAAAGCAATTAATTCTTTTGGGGAAAAACCCACAGATGGACATGTGACAAATATCTTAGGTCACAGGACATCTGTCCTTTCAGAACTGAAGTGTGCAAAGCTGGGGATCTTCCTTCTTGTGGTTGAAACTTGGAGACACTGACTTTTCTGTGATGTCAGTACGTTCCACAGAAGAGGTGCTCTGTAAATACTGCTGAATGAATGTATGGATGAATCCCCAAATCAGAGTCCCCGCCTCTGTGTCTGAAGCAGTGTGGTGTGATTGATTACATTTGTGTAGCTCTTCTAGCCATGGTCTTGTAACCCCCACCCAGGTGATTGTGTGATAGGGTAATTGTGGCCTACCAAGTGGATTGGTCAGTTTTGCCTTAAAAGAGAGCCAGTTTCATAGCAGACAGGAGAGAAGCCTACCTCCACTAAGGAAGGAGAGACTCGGCAGCAGGAGAAGGTGCAGTGGGCTTCCCAGCCCATCGAGAGAGAAAGCTGAGTGCCTTTGGGCAGAGACTGAGGGCCAGGGAGAGGCATGCCTGATGGAAGAACTATATCCTGCGTGTTCTTGAGTCTGAATTGTAACTGTTACTTCCCTAAAACCCCATAATTGTGAATGTGGTCTGTGAGTTCTGTGTGGCCACTGCAGTGAATTATTGAACCCAACAGGGAGTACTGTGGGACGGATGGTTGGTGTCAGAGTTGGTAATGATGGTGGAGAGAGGAGGCACATCTCACTTCCACCTCACAGAAATCAGCCTTGGGCTGTTGATCTTGGTTCTCCTTCCCACTCTTGGGGTTGGAGGAGGTCAAACACCTCAGTCAGGCCTTTTTTTTTTTTTTTAAATTGTAGTTCAGGTGAAGGCTTACAGAACAACTAGTTTCTCATGAAACAGTAGTACACATATTGTTTCCTGACATTGGTTAACACCCCACAACATGTCAACCCTCTAACTTCTCAACCTTTTTTTTCGTGAAAATACACATAGCCAAAGATAACACCGTTTCAAAAATTTCTACACGCACACTTCAGTGGCATTGACTACGCTCTTCCAGTTGTGCTGTTACTCTCACTTAAGATGAAGGCTTACAGAACAAAAGTTTCTCATTTAACAGTTACTACAAATGTTGCCCTATGACAATGGTTGACAATCTCACAACACATCAACAGTATCCTTACTTAACCTTGGGTTCCCTATCACCAGCTTCCTTGTCCCCTTCTGGCCCTTGTCACTGGACTACTGTACCTCGTTAGTCTCATTTGGTTTTATGGGGCTGTCCACTCCCAGGATGAACGGTGAACCTCGGAGATAACTTCACCACTGACTTAAAAGGGTGTCTGGGGGCCATACTCTCGCGGTTTCTCCAGTTTCCTTTAGGCCAGTAAATCTGGTCTTTTTTTTTGTGAGTTAGAATTCTGTTCTACATCCTTCTCCAGCTCTGTCCAAAACCCTCTGTTGTGATCCTGGTCAGAGCAGTCAGTGGTGGTAGCCGGGCACCATCTAGCTGTACTGGACTCAGTCTGGTGGAGGCCTTGGTAGCTGTGGACAATTAGTCCTTCCGACCAATCTTTTCCTTGTATCCTGTTCTCTTCATTCTCCCTTGTTCCCGAAGGGATGAGACCAGTGGAGTATCTTAGATAGCCGCTCACAGTCAGCCAGGCCATTTTTACAAGCAGCTAGAGGAACTGCTGCTGGGCGGGGCCCTGGCCTTTGGTTAGAGTTGGGGAAAAGGATAAAGAAGCCTGTTCAGACTCTTTCCACTTTAGAGTTGAGCCTCTAACCCCCACAGGACAAGGCAGCTGTGTAGACAGGTAGCGAGGGCTCTAGGGCTCTGCCTCAACACTATTTAATGGCAACTGTATGCCAGGTACTTCACTTACATCATATCTAAACCTTGCAACCAGCTCCTGAGGTAGAACTTATGGGCCCATTTTATAGATGAAGGAACTGAACCCAACCCTTGTCCGAAGTCCTACAAACTGGAACCCCAGTGTATCTGCTCTGCCTTTTAGACAGCAGCCAAAGTTAATGAGGGATGAGGACTTATTCTTTTCCTCCCCTACATATCCAGAGAGACTTCAGGAGTGCTAGCTTCTGGGGGCAGACTTGCGAGCACCTCCGGTCTCCTAAGAATGCCAGGAAGGTGGTGGAGAGAAGCAGGGTTTGCCAGATTTGAAGAATGTACAGCTAGGTCTGCTGGCACGGAACTATTTACTGATGTAGCCCCAAGTCCTCAGTCCCTAAATCATCTAATATCTCCCTCTCTCCTCTCTCTCTCTCCCACACACACACACATTTCACTGTTAGAAAATCTACACTGATAACAACTTACATGTTCACTGGCACGTTCATAATAATCAGCAAGAGCTCCCCAGGTACACAGGACAAACTCAATGCCACAACTGAACAGACAGAAATGAGTATTTGTGTTTATTCTTCTCAGACACTCAAGAGAATTTAAAAAATACTCGCTAAATCTTTCGTGAAAATCAACTTGGCCTCTGCTGGGATTACTCAACCCCACTTGGAAAGGGGTGGCCTTAGTGTTAGCTGCTACTGGCTCCACGTTCAGAAAGCAAGCCCTTTCACGGGCTTCAGCTGTTCCTCAGGCATCCAGTAAAGCTGGTCATGCAAAGGCAGAAAATGTGACAACTGTTGGAAACTTTCAGCAGCAGCCAATGCTAGTGACTAGGAGTTCTCAGGAGCAGCCGCTTCAACGACAGCTAAAGCATCCTATTATTCAGTTTATACAAAACACCCACCAGCTACATGGCACCAATAACTGAATATCTCCTTTCTTATCAAGTTCATGACATACTGGCCACACTGCCTTGCCACGAACTTTAGGAACCATGAATGACTCCATTAACTATCAAAATATACACGCAGAGGGGAAGGGAGAGAAAGAAGAAAACAGCCTTCCTGAGTTTTGAGGACCACTTTTAAAGGCTGCCTGATAAGCAAACCATACCATTTCAACATTGCCAACAAACGTTTCTCCCACTTTGGTGGTAAAGTCTCCAAGACATTCCAGATTTAAAGAGTTTGAGAAAGAGGGTCTCAGAGCCACACGGAGACCATATCAAATGCTTTTTAAAAAAGAAGCGTCTGTATGCATTTTCCCCAATGAAGTGTTGGTCCAAAGGCTTTTGAAAACACTTTAACACACTTTGCTTCCAAAACATTACACACTATTTCTCCAACTAATTTATGTTTCCAGGGAACTCCTGGATGCACACACATACATACACAAAAGTACTTAGGTGAAAGAATGTCTGGAGATTCTTTTATGTCAATACGTTAACAGACCTTTTCTTTTAATTGTTATTATTTCATGTAGCAACAGTAAGCATTCCCTCATCCACAAAGGAAATATATAATCCAGCTGTGGTGGCTCCAGTAAAAATACCACATCTGTGGATCATTGGCAACACTACCACAAGATTGCTCAAATCTAGGCAGCCTCAGAGAGTTCTCTGTTATACCCAAGATGCATAGGGGTACACTCTTCTGAAAGTGCATATAAACTTTGCCAAAACTGGTTGCTCTTTTCTATGCTGAAAATAGGTTTCCAGATTATCCACACCCATAAGAAAGAGGCTCTCTTGCAATATTTATTCCCTGGGCCCAGTTGTTACATGAAGTCCCCAGGCCGCTCCAAGGTGGTGGCTTGAACCCGTGCCCTTGTCAGTATCAAACAGAGAAGGAAAAAATGAACACTCCCAGTTTCTGGGAGGAGGTTCTACCGCGAGGCTGGCAGAGGAGACAACTGCTGGTTTTCCACTTAACAGGCAAACGAACGGCTTCCGCAGAGGGGATGACAGCCACCGTTCTAGTCACCGTTCTCTCATTCTCCAGTCTATGAACTCAACGTATTAATGGGCACTGGGTGATAATATTCCAAGAGTCGCCCCACGTCTCTGTTTAGTCTTCTCCCAAAGCCCAGCAGCAAGCATCTTATTTCTGAGCCAATCCTCCACATTTAAATCGCTAGCCGAAAGCGCGCCCTGGGGGTTTATATCTACAGACATAGAAAAGGCAGCACAGCTGAACCTTGACAGACTTTTCCTCTCGAAACACATGCCCTGCGGCTACTGTGCTGGAATGCCGCTCGCCCCGAAACACCTGGGGGTCCCTTCCACCGCAGACAATAGAGCAAGAAAATAAAATGAAAGTGGACTTACTGCTATGGCTTGCAGCCTTTCCTTGTGCAGCTCCGCCTCTGCCATCCTGGAGAAGGACATACAGGGAAGGGAAAGAAAAAAGAAAAAACGCACGCTGTAGTCACCCAAAGAAACTGATGGGCACCCCGGGGGGCTTTGATAGAAACAGGAGAACGGAGGAGCGGCCGGGGTTCCGCTCCAGGGGCGGCGGGCAGAGCTGTGCGCACTACTGGCTCGCCCCAGCTCAGCCTCTGGCCCCCGCCCGCCCGGCCACCTGGCTGCGTCCCAGCGCCGCTGCTAACTGCATCTCATCACCGCCGCCGCTGCTGACCCGCCGCGGCCCCGCCAGTCAGGGACGTGGGCCGCCGGCAGTCGCCGGGAGTGCGCGCTCGCCCCGCGCTCATTCTCCGCCCTGACGTCTCAGCGCCTCGCTCCGCCCCTGGGGTGTGGGGGACCTGCTGCAGCAGCCCCGGGCAGCTCTAGGCGGGCAGGAGACGCCGGGGTTGCCAGGCCGCGCGGCCAAGGGGGAGGCACCTTGTCGCGGTGGGTCACCAAGGCACAGACGGGCGGCGCACGTGCGGGTGGACACCTGGGGCGCGGGCGCACGGCGAACCGCTAGGGCGCACGGCTGGCGCGCCCCAGTGGATTCACCTTCGCTGGGCCGGGAGCAAAGCGAGGTGGCGCCTCCGCGGGACAGTGGCCTGGAGCAGATGCGGGTGGAGTAGTTTTTGACAGAATGCAGGGCCGCAGCACGGGTGGATTATGTGCAAGCTGCGGCCACCGAGTGTTCTGGGCACCTTCCAACTCGCCAAATGATTGGGTTCCACGTGGGTACATTTCTAATGGGAAGGTCTGCCTTACCCACATGCCTGAGATGGCTGGGTCCTCAAAGATCAAGTTGGCCGAGGGCAAGGGTACATCTCAAAACAGACCGCCCTTCTGATGAGGCCAAAAGTAGCTTACAAAACCCGAAACCTGTTGCCGTGGATTCGGTTCCAACTCATAGCGACCCTATAGGACAGGGTAGAACTGCCCCATAGAGTTTCCAAGGAGTGCCTAGGTGGATTCAAACTGCCTCTGACCTTTTGGTTAGCAGGCGTAGCACTTAACCACTATGCCACCAGGGTTTCTGTAGCTTACAAAGAGGGCTGAATTTGCAGTCCTAGGGGCTCAGCTGGAGCCCTGGTGGTGCCGTGGTTAAGAGGTTGGCTGCTAACCAAACGGTCGGAAGATCGAGGCCACCAGCTGCTCCCTGGTAACCGTATGGGGCGGTTCTATCTATCCTATAGGGTCACTATGAGTCGGAATGGACTCGACTGCAATGGGTAGGTAGTAGGGTAGGTAGGTGCTTAGCTAGCCTGGGCCTGACTATTTATCAGCTGTGGAACCTTGGACAACTCATAACCCCTCTGAACCTTATTTTCCTTATCTGACCAAAAAAAAAAAACCCATTGCCATCAAGTCACAAAAAACCCATTGCCATCAAGTCACAGCCACCCTATAGGACAGGGTAGAACTGCCCCCATAGGGTTTTCAAGGAGTGGCTAGAGGATTCAAACTGCCAGCCTTTGGTTAGCAGCCGAGCTCTTAACCACTGCGCCACTAGGGCTCTATCTGACAAATGGAGATCTCAATAGTTACCTCACAGAGTTGAGAGTGCCGAATGAGATAAAATAAACGAGGTTACAGATGTTTGTTCTTATTACTCAGTGACATTCTGGGACAAAACCCTCTGGAGGGTCTTTACTTCTATACAGAGCCTCTTAAAGGAAAAGTAGGATCTGATCACTAAAATATTTCACTTACTATCAAAACAGGAGACAGGCACTAAAGTACATCTTCTGTGACATGCCCTGGGCTAGATGTGAGAGATGGTTAAGACCCAATCTGAAATGAAACAAATGCTAAAAAAAAAAAAAAACCTCAACATTCAGGAGGAACCTGCTAGCATTCCCAAAATCCATGAGCAAAATTTACTCTATAAAATAAAAACACTTAAAAAATGAATATGACCCCTTTAGATCCTTGACGATTCTGTTAAGGCAGGACTTAACGGCATTTCAAAAGATATTCACATAAAATTTCTCCAAATCATCTATTTACTGTGCAGATTCTTGCAATTCAAATCCGTCAACTTTCACCAAGGTTTTCTCTGTCACTTGGTGAGCAATTACTACTCTGACCGAAGCACTGACCAAAACAGTCTCACAGATTGTTGCCCCTTCCTTTCCACAAGGGTGTATCTGGAGCTGTTTGTGTCACAAATCCAAGCCAATGCCAGATCCAACATCTCACTCCAGTATATCCCAAACTTCTACTTTCTAGCTAAGACCCGTCATTTTCTCTGAACTCTTCATTTTCTCTTCACTGCCAGCACCAGCTCCATCAAGATGCAGTCTTTGAGGGGTGTTTGCTCACAAATAAGTAAAACTGTTATTACTCAACAAGAGTAGAGAATAACAAGATGAGGAAAGTGAGGCCAGAGAGGTTGGGGGGGGGCAGCTATGTCACACAGCTGAAGTGGCAGCAAACTCAGATCAGACTCTCTAAAGCCCATGGTCTTAACAACTAAGCACCAGGCTTGCCAGTGACATGGGGTAGGACAGGCTCAAGTAATAAGTAACTGAACAAGAAGTGGTCCCTCTCTCCAGCTATACAAATATTTAAAAGGAGTGATGGAAGGGACTACTGGGATGGAAAAGGGTGTGGGCACCCTCATGGAAGTGACCAGCTGGAAAGATCTGAACCTTAGAAGAGAAGAATCAGGGCTAGGAACACATATGTGGGTGTTATCTAACCTGAGGTTATAGGTGAAAAATGATAAAGTCCAGGATGAGAAAATAGTGCAAAAAGAGGAGAAAGCCCAGTAAAAGAGACTGATAAAGTACCACCTGAGAAGTTGAAGGAAAAATCAAGAGGGATATTTGTACTAAAGCCACAACAGGAGGAAAGGGGTTCTCAATAGGGTTAGATGCTTCCAAGAGGTCAAAGAGAATGCAGACTAAGAAGAGGCTATTAACTTAGGCAGTTAAGAAGTGACACTGGGAGGGCAGCATGTGTGTGTCTGGAGTGTGAGCTTGGAAGTAATCCTGGAGAGTTAAGGCATGAGTGAGAGGTGGGCAAGAAGAGTCCGTGAGGATAAACTATTTCCTTTAGACCTTTGGATATGAAAAGTAGAAGTGGGTGGAACCTGTTTATAACCCAAATTATGTCATTTCTCTAATAAACTTTTATCGTGTATTGATTCTATAACTAGACATTGTGCCATGGCCTGGTATTACAAAGAATTCTTCAAAGGAATTCAAAGTCTAGTGCCACAACTATATTGGTGAATATCTGCCCTCCATATATTTAATATTTTGAATGATATATTACAATGGTGCATCATCCGAGTAACAAACCACTATTTCTTGTTGGGACATTAAAGTGTGTTGCATAAACACCATTCCTATGATCTAATATGCCATGGTGGCACAGTGGTTAAGCGCTACAGCTGCTAACCAAAGAGTTGGCAATTCGAATCCACCAGCTGCTCCTTGGAAACCCTGTGGGGCAGTTCTACTCTGTCCTCTAGGATCGCTGTAAGTCTGAACCGACTCAGCGGCAATGGGTTTGGTTTTTTATGAGGCAACAAGACAGAGAAATAAGTTAGAAAACAAAGGGCCAGTGCGGGAAATAAACTAGGCTGGACATCACTTAGGGTATATGTTGAATACAGTCTCTGCATAGCAGATTAAATAAGCAAATGGAAATCTGGCTAGAAATGAATATTAGTATTTGAGTTTGATGGCTTCCTTTTCTCTTGATTAGCTTTGGCAGTGTCAGCTGACTGACATTGTGAGTTGCTAGAAGGAACGAGATGGTTTAAGAAGACTGCATAGGAATAGAGCTGGATGGTTAGGGATAACTTTACACTTACCTTGTTGTGCTACACTGGATAAATTGCATAATTTATCAGAACTTCAGCCTCCTTAGTTTTAATATGAAAATAAAAATACATGATGTCCAGTCTCACTGGACTGTTGTATCAAATGAATTTGGGGATAATATGTTGTTCAGATGTTGGGTCAGAATAGTCTTGTTACTGATATAAATTTTGAAAAGTGGGATTAGGAAGTGGGAAGTGAGTATGATAGAAAGAAAGGGCAAGTTAGAATCCCAGTGTCCAGATTCACCAACAACTGCTACTGTGAAATCTTTTAGCTTCATTTTTCTCCTCTTTAATGGAGGATAATAACTCTAACCTAGTAGGAATATTGCGTGAAATAAAGAGAACAGGTGTAAAATGCTTGAGAATGGACATAGTAGGTGCTCGAGAAATGGCAGGTTCTAATTACTCAACCCCATCATTGCTTCATTAAGAGTGCCATAGACCAAATTAAGTGAATTTCATAGTCTCATCTGCTCTTTTATGCATTTTTTTTCTTTTTTTAAAGAAACAAGGTGAACTATGAGTATACTTAAAATTCTTCATGCTTTTCTTTTTTCATCTTTTAAAGGAGAAGATTCTGTTCCATGTCATTTATTGCCTAGAAATTTCCTTACCAGATTCATTTTTGATGATTCATAGACATACTCTTACCTTTTGGGGTGGATCAACTTAATAACTGTAAATAAGAAGGAATTAGAAGAATCTCTTAAGAGGAGACAGATGAGTCCTAGGAAAGATGAAAAGAAAAGCTTAATCTTTGAGGGTTTCGGAAGAGAACTGCATGATTACAAATTAAATGTGTTCTGTGGAGATGTTGATTTTAGGTTGGGGTATGAATTAGCCACAAACTAGAAAAGTCTTTGGAAAGGTCAGGTTTTGCCACAGCCTGGTTATCTGATGCCAGTAGACACAGCTGGGTCATTGGTTTCTCAGAGAGCGTAGGGGCTGGTCTACTTTGCCCTAGCACAATGACCGTGATGTGCTTCGTCAGCTTGGAATCTCTTTTTGTAGTGTGGCCATCGACACTTTCATTGTTAGCTGTGATTTGATAATGCCATACGCATTCTGTAAGTCAGCACTGCCGACGAGAGAGAGATTTCCTGTGGGGTTGGTGATGGAGGGAAGGCAGCTCAACTAAATCCCATCTACTCTGCTGCCTGGAGAATGAATAACGAAACTGGAGAAGCCTAGCTGCAGCTCCCACCATCTGTGGATGCTGTGCTCTTGCATGCCCTTTGTAGTACCAGGGATCGCAACCCGGTGTGCCCACACCTTGACCACCCTCCCCACACTGTCAAAACCAATCCAGTCTGTGTCCTGGCCCCTCCAAGCCTGTTTCCCTGAGAGGCAACAGCTAGCCATTCTCAAAAACTGCTCTCCACTGAAGTGCAACCCCTCCCAGTTGGGGCTTCCTAGACAAACTGCCATTTTCAAAGCGATTTAAGGTGGAGTGGAAAGAACGCACAGCAGAGTCTCAATCCTAGGATTTAATCCTAACTCTGCCACTTACTGTGTGGCCTCATACAAGTCACTTAACCTCTCTGAGCTATTTGTAAAACAGGAATATGGAAAGCTAACTATGCCACAAGGTTCTTGGGAGGATTAAAAGAGCTCATGAATGAGAAAATGCTTTGAGAACTATAAATGCCCTGTGAGTGTGAAGGACTACAGTGAAAGGGATGACACCAAAGCTAGGGACTTAGGGACGTGATGACCGGTCAGTGGGAAAATGCTTGCAGGACTGTATGGCATCCTGGGAAGCATCCACAGGCTCACCACGAGAACAGACTCGGCTAATATGGAAGATAAAAGATGCTTCCACGTTTCTGATGAGTTTCTAGGGGAATCAGATAAGTAAATGAAAATAGCCAACGCCATCTGGGGCTGTCTTTGGCTCCTTGATGTTCTCCTGCCACTTAAGTAATTGGTGATTTATCCGGCCTGGAGACGAACGGCCCACACTGTGATCTATACACTTACTTAGCCTAAATAAAAGCATTCTTGTCATCAGTTTGTCAGAGAAGTGTGTAGGGGCCTGAGGATGGGATGGAAGACGCTGAGATAAGAAAGGAGGAAATGGAAAACCTGCATCTTTTGTGTCAATCGTGTCTGTGTGTGAAACCTATATCTGAAAGCCATTTCACCTGTGTTTAATATGCTCTCCTTTCTACCTTCATTCAGAGCTAAATTTATCTCACTAGCAGGGAAGGGCGACTGGAGGGAGGGGATGGGGTGAAAAAGAGTGGACACAAAAGCGGCTCATTGAGTGGGAGCCGGGCGCACTGAGGGAATTCCTTGGAAGAAGGCCGGCGATGAGAGCCACTGCATGGGAAGCAGCCATTCCAGAGGCTCCTTGGACAGATCCTTGCTGGCTTGACAAGGGAAGGTGTTCGTACTGTAACATCTTCACTCTTTACCTCTGAGAAGGTCCGGAGGAACAAGACTACAGATCTTGTGCATTAGAAACTGCAGTTCCCTAACTCCTATGAGCTCCTAAGTCTGGCCTGACCCTTGAGGAAATGTAGGTTCAGCAGTCCTCCAGGCCCCCTCAGTGAAAGCAGTGTCTGCGCCATGGAGAGAAGAGGAGCAGCTGCCTGGGCCACTTCTTACTCTAAGTTCAGCTTGCTTTCTATTGTTGTGCCATAGAAATTTCTTTTCTCCCCTGGGGCAGCATTTCTGCAGTGGGTGGAAGTAGGGGAGAAGGAGGTTGTTGCATCCCACCATCTGGGGTGGATTAAGTGCCATGCACCCACAACTGGATGCTGGGACCCAGGTGCCTCCTGTCGGCCCTTCATACTTTCCCCTCTTCCCAGTCAGTGAATGAATTTCCTACACGATTTTCTTACCTCTCACTCACCCCTAAGCCAAGCCCTTGTTACACTGTCTTTTGCAAGTGGGCAAGTCGTTGCAACTGAGATAATTTAGCTGAAGAGGACATCAAGTCTAGCTTTTCCTGTGACCAGGAAGTTGGCTGAGAGAATAGTAGATCTGTCTGTATTTCTATCTGGGTCTGTTCCCACTGCTGTATGGAACTTTCCTTTGTTGGGATGATGGGTGTGTGTGGGTGGGGGTGGGGGGTTCCTTGGGTGCTGGGATGGTCTCCTTCGTTTTAGGCTCAGTTAAGTCACCACCAGTATATTGCCAGCTCTCTACTCTGTTTTTAGTCTTTGGTACCCTTTGCTACTACCTAGAGAACTTGACACCTTCTTCATCTGTTTGTCCCACTCCAAATTTGGTGCTTTCTCATCCATGAGCTATGCCTGGAATGCAGCCTCCCCTCCCTCTTCTAACTTTCCAAGTCTCCTCTTGTTAACTCTGCAGAGTTTCAGAAATCCCACCCCTTCAGGGTATGCCTGTCAGTCCCTTTGGGAAGGATAAGTGGTTATCCCTCCCAATTCCTAACAAAGTGTGTGACTTGCAGATTGACTGCTGGACTTATCGCCTTTTCAGTTAACTCTAAAAATCATAATATCACAGCACTGAAGGAAATCTTGTGAGATTCATAGGTGTCCCACAAGCCACTGTGATAGTTGGGTGCATGTAATGAAACTACTTCTGTTGGGAGGAAACATGGATTAGACAAACTTGACATTAAATCCCAATTCTACCATTTAATCACCTTGAGGAATTTAGTTGACTTCTCTGAGCCTAAGTTACTCCATTAGTAAAATGGGAATGATAATAGTATCCATTTTATAAGATTATTGTGAAAATTAAAGAAGGTAATAAATCCAAAACCAAAAACCAAATCCACTTGCCGTCAAGTCAATTCCAACTCACAGTGACCCTATACCCTATAGGACAGAGCAGAACTGCCCTATAGGGCTTCTAAGGCTGTAATCCTTAGGGAAGCAGACTGCTACATCTTTGTCCCATGAATCAGTTGGTGGGTTCAAACTGCCAACCTTTGAGTTAGCAGCTGAGTGCTTTAACCACTGCACCACCAAGTCTCCTAAGGAATCTAAAGCTTCTGGCATGTTACAGGCGCTCAGTGAATGCTATCTATAATTATGAGCATAATCTTATTTATTTGTTGATACTGATATCACTCTGGATGTCTTTCTGCATAGGTGTGTCTGTATTTGAATGAAAGCTCCTGGGGGCAAAGGCTCACTGCAGCTTGCTCAGCCTAGCACCATGTGTGTCCAGGTGTGCCCAGTGCGCCCTTTAGATTAGATCATCACTCATGAATGGAGCCCTGGTGGTGCAGTGGTTAAGAGCTCAGGCTGCTAACCAAAAGGTCAGCAGTCCGAATCTACCAGCTGCTCCTTGGAAACACTATGGGGCAGTTCTACTCTGTCCTACAGGGTCGCTGTAAGTTGGAATCGACTCCACAGCAATGGGTTTGGTTTTTATTTACTCATGAATGCTCTTGACTTCTGCCAACCTGATCATTGCTTCTCACTTCTATAGTTTGCAATTCAAGGTCTTTTGATGCTGTGCAAACCTTTCTGCAATATTTCAGCCGTGCCAAATTCTGCACTTACCATTTGAGACTGAAGAAGACAAAAATACAAAGTGTTCTCCTGTGTGGTTTTGCTACCATCTAGAAAGTGACTGATGCTTTGGAGGTAGGTGGGTCACAGAATCCTCTTGAGAATCTGGTAAGAACTATAGACTCTTCCCCAGGGCAACAGGCACCCATACAACAGTTTGTGTACAATTTTCTGGGTTTTCAGGAACACCTTAAATTCTTCCATTGACCGTCTTAGAAGACCCATGGCCCTCTGGTTAAAAAAAAAAAAAAAAAAAATCTCTGCTCTGGAACCTAGAATATCAGAGGAATTGAGAGAGACAAGAGAAAGTGTGGATTTACCTCCAAAGGCCAGGAAGCTCACCTTGGTTATTAATGCAAGACTCTGGATGTTTGCATAAGTCCTGCTCAGCCCTAGTAGCTCCCCTGACCTAGTCCAAAAAGAGTTGGCAAAGTAAAAACATCTGAAAGCTGCCCTTCCTTAGTTCCACTCACAGCTGCAGGCGGAGAAGAGGCAAGCCCCTCCCTGGGCTTGCACTACCTCTACTGTCTCTCACCCAACCAAAAAGCTTCCTTGACCCAATCGCTTCTCAGCCTTTAGTTCTTCTAGAATAGTTTCACTCCAAGTCTCCCCCAGAAGGTATCTGCCTAGCATTTACATACAGTGGGTAACGTTTCAACCCATTTTTGCCTCCCAAGATTAGCTTGGAACGGCTGTCTATTCTAGACTGAAACAATAAAGATAGAACAAAAACATGTATCAGGACCCTGTGTTTTAAATTCATTTAAATAAAACACAGCACAGTATTTAAACAGAATAATAAAATGGTTTGTCCACATGCTGGCAAACAGCATTAGGTTTCGCTTCATTAGGCACATTACGAACATCCTCCAGTATTCAAATTCCACTTTCCAAATGCCTGCCATGCTTTCTCCCACCATTGGCTGGAAGAAATCATTTTACTTCCAGTTTGGAACTTCCAGCCAGAATCCAAGCTTGATCCAAAACCAATGGACTCGCTCACTTCCAAAGAAAACAATCTGTCGCAGAATTAAAGGTACCGTTAGGTTGGCTGCAGCCAAAACAAATGGAGCAGCATTTTCGTTAATAAAAGGGAAGCAGCCTTCCAATGTGGTGATCTAATGAAGGAGACCTGCAAGTGGGTTTCAAGTTTCAAACCTCAGTGCCCAGGTGGAAATGATACTGTCTTTTAGGATAGACTTCAGGGCAGCCTCTAGATTTCACACTTGCCTTCTGGGTAAGTAAAGTTCTAAATTTGATAATCTCATTATTCAAAAAACAGTGCAAAACCCCCAGCCCACAGAGAAAACATTTATTTGATAAAAATATGAGCACTGGTGAGGAAACAATGGGCAAAGGCACCCTTCTGGTATTTTACTTTAAAAGGAATACAAACTAGTATTCTCCTGAGTTCTAATAAACAGAAACAAATTGATTTAAGCAGAACTTGAAAGTTTCCAAATGGCTATCTAAATTAAATGAAAGTTTGAATTGAGTATTAGTGCAATAGTTTGAATGTTCAAGTATAAAGAATTTTTTTCTTTTTTAATTTAACAAACACTGCATGGTGCTTACAATGTCCCTGAATCTATTCTAGGTGCTTTGCAATGATTAAATGATTAATGTAGTCTTCATAACAGCCCTACGAGGGTAGTACTACTATTATCTTCATTTTATAGATGAGGAACTGAGGCACAGAGAGCTTCTGGTTATACAGCTGCTAAGTGACAGATGTAATATCAAGTGATGAGTTTGTTGTTTGAAGTGTGTGCTGTTTGGAACTATTCAAGTGTTGGAAACATTTAAACTGTATTGTAAAAAAAAATGTGCATTTGAAAGAGGTAAAAGTGATTCCATTCCTTTTGAAGTATATATAAGTATATTCCATTTGGAGTATCTTACATCCTAGGGGATAAGGCCTTAGAGAACAACCATAAAAAGGGCAGTCAACTGAACCGATTCCTCCCTCCCTCCCTCCCTCCTTTCCTCCCTTCCTTTCTTCCTTCCACTGTCGCAGGTTTTGGAGATCAGCTAGAGAACAAGATAAACTAAGAAGCTGCCTTCTCGGTACTTACATTCCAGGGATGGAGAGAGACTTTTAAAACAAAGAAACATAAAATATAACTTCAGATCTGTTATGAAGACAACCTAAGCATACTAAGGGGAGACAGTGACATGAGGACTGGTATAGATATAGGGGTGAGGAAGTGACATTCCATTAGAGAGAACTAACTGAAGCCAGCGACAGAGCCATTCAAATATCAATAGAAGTGTTGCGGGCTGAGGGAACAGCACATGAAAAGCCTCTGTAGCGTGGCTGTGCTCAGCATATTGGAGGAGTAACAAGGAGATCAACATGGCTGGGACAGAGGGAGTGAGATGAGGAACAGTGGGAGATGAGGCCCTAGAGTGGCGGGACAAGATCATTTAAGGCAGAGGAAACCTTTGTGATGTGTTTGGATTGTATCCCAATTATTATGGGAAGTCATGGGAGGGTTTAAGGCAAACAGTGGTGTGATCTGATTTACATTTTAAAAGATCACCCTGGCTGCTAGGAGATGAGGATTTAATCTGGGAGGCCAGATGGAGGTTCTTGAGGGATTCAAGTAAAAAATAATGGGAATCTCAGAGTTAGGTGAAAAAACCAAAAATCAAACCCATTGCCATCGAGTCAATTCCAACTCATAGTGACCGTATAGGACAGAGTAGAACTACCCCACAGGGTTTCCAAGGAGCACCTGGTGGATTCAAACTGCTGACCTTTTGGTTAGAAGCCATAGCTCTTAGCCATTACGCCACCAGGGTTTCCAGAGTTAGGTGATGTGGTAGATAAAATAATGGTCTCCCCAATGATGTCCACATACTAATTACTACAACCTATGAATATGCTGCCTTATATAGCAAAAGGGAGTTTGCAGATGTCATTAAATTAAGGATTTCAAGATAAGATTATCCTGAATTTTCCAGGTAGGTTCAATGTAATCCCAAACGTCCTTTTAAGAGGGAGGCAGGAGGGTCAGGGACAGAGAAGATGAGACAATGCAAGTAGAGGTCAAAGTGATGTGGCCATAAGGCAAGGAATGCAGGCAGCCTCTAAAAGCTAGAAAAGGCAAAGAAGTGGATTTTCTTCTAGAGTCTCTATTGGGAGCATGGTCCTGCTGACCCACATTACTCTTCTGACCTCCAAAACTGTAAGGTAACAAGTTTGTGTTGTTCTAAGCCACTAAATTTGTTATAGCAGCAATAGGAAACTAATACAGATGGTAGCAGTAGAGGGAGCAAGAAAAGGTCTATTTCAAAGTAGAGCCAAGAGGAGTTACTAGAATTGGATGTGAGTATAAAAAAAGAGAGGGGTCAGGGGTGACTCCTGAGTATCTTACCTGAGCAGCTGTGTGAATGCTGGTGCCCTTTCTGAGGTGAAAAAACAGGTTGGGGTGGGGAGGAGATAGAGTTGGTTTTGGGATATGGTAAGTTTGAGATGCCTCTTGGACACTCAGCCGTTGGATATAAGTGACTGCAGTTCAAGGGAGATGTGAGGTTGGAGGTATACATTTAGGGAGCAACAGTGTAGGCTTTAAAGCTCCATGTCTGAAGGAGGTCACCCAAGGAACCTGTGTAGTTAACAGAAAAGGCTGAGAACCGGGTGGTGGAGCTGCCAATGGTTTCTAGTCAGTAAGTGGAGCAGCAGTCATCACCTCTTGTTTGGATTATTGCCACAGGTTGCTGTCTTGGTTTTCTAACACTGCACAGCAAATTACTACAAGCTTCGTGGCCTAACACGAACATATGATCTTACAGTTTTTTAGGTCAGAAGTCCAACGTGGGTCTTACTAGGCTAACACTGAGGTGTCAGCAGGGTTTTGTTCCTTTCCAGAGTCTCTAGTGGGGGAATCTGTTTCCTTGCCTTTTCTAGTTTCTAGAGGCTGTCTGCATTCCTTAGCTTGTGGCCTCTTCTTCCAGCTTTAAAGCCAGCAACAGCAAGTAGCATCCTTCTCATGGCCTCACTCTGGCTTCCTCTTCTGCCTCCCTCTTCCACTTTTAAGGACACTTGTGATTACATTGGGTCCACCTGGATAATCCAGGATAATCTCCCTATTTTAAAGTCAGCTAAATGGCAATCTTAATTCCATCACAACCTTACTTCCCCTTTGCCATGTAACCTAACATATTCATAGGTTTCAGGAAATGGGACTTGGATGTTTTTGAGGGGCCATTATTCTGTCTACCACAATTTCTAACGGTTCTCCTGCTTCCACCTTGGCCCCTTACAAAAGGAGCCTAGTGTGGTGGTTAAGAGCATTAGTGCCAGAATGCTCTGGGTTCAAATCCTAGCTCCATCATTTATTAGGTGGTTGACCCTGGCAAGGCACTTAACCTCTCCATGCCTTAATTTCATCCAGGATAAAATGAGGATAACAATAATAATATCTGCCTTATGGGGTACATGAGAAGATCCCTGTTGGCTTTTACTATTTCTGGTGATGAGGATGATAATCAAATATTGCATAGCTTCTAAAAAATATAACTAGTATCGACTCTAGATTTTAGGAATCATAAAATATGAAATAAAAACTGAAAGGATAAGTTTGGCTGTGTAATCAGGTATTTAAATGACTCATTATTTATGCCTAACCAACATGCAGCAAAAGGATGATTGGGTATAACATTAAATACATGCACAATGAAGGAAGATGCCCTCAGCGTTGCTTTAAGGGTTGTTTCAAGATGTTGTGAACTCCACTTATACATAATCAGTGAGGGCCTCTGCTTATAATTTAAACCTTGGTGAAGGCTGCTTTGAGGAAGCCACAATGAGTTTTGCAAGAAGATACAGACCCGACCTCTGAGAATTAATATCCTATACCTGTTAGCCAGCTTTAATTGTAATCTCCCACCTCCTCTGTTGCCCAGTTTCACTGCAGGCCTCTGAGTTGCAAAACCTGGACGAAATCGAGGGCCAGGAACTTTGACATTTAATGGTGTTTGGAAAACACTAAAGTCATTTATGCCCAAAATAGGGTCCCATGGTGAGTGAGTTACACTATCCCAGGTTGCACTGATACAGCACAGACTCAGCTGTGTTACTGCCACAAAGATGTGGATATAGCTGTTTCCAGAAACTGCAGCTCCTACAATTCCCTCTGCTGGTCTGCTAGTGAGCACAACCAATCAATTAATTTAGAGGTGGGTATGAGAACTGTCCCATATATCTAGCATTAACGAGGGCTTTTCCTATACTCTATCCAGGACAGAATATCACTGGAAAGTTTCAGGATATTAAATAGACAAAGATTTAAAATGAGAAAATGGAAACTTAGACCTACAATCCAGGTGCCACTATCCTTCCTTTGGCCAAAGTTCATTGCCAAAAGAGGAACCATTTTGGAGATATAATTATGTAAAGGAATAATGAGAAATTCAAAGGATCGAAAACTTCCTGGAGGCCTTAAACCTTTTGGAAACCTCTTTGGAAAGTACATAGGTTTATATAACAGAATAACATTTTTTTACATTGTTTATCTTTGTTCTCAGATATTTTGCAGCATTTCACAAAGAGATAGATATTGTCATCGTTCTGACATACTCATCTACTTTCAAACATTCAAATTGTTTTTAGAAACAAAATAATATTTGGAAAAAATTTTTGCACATACTTTATTGGTTTGTCAGCAACTTGCAATGCCATCAGATTAGTTTTTTCTTTCATTTCAATACAATTTATATATAGCCTATTTTATATTCAAATATATCTAAGACAAAGTATTTATTAAAGTTGTTTCTAGGTATTCATACTATGTTTATTTTATTGTATGTTGATCCTCACCCCTTAGGATCTAGCTATAGAGCATAATAAGAAATGATAAACTCAATATTGTCTCTGGAGTGGTCTTTAATGGATATAAACCATATTTCATTCAAATGCCACACAATACAAAAGGGAATAGGTGGAACTCACTCGGACTCCTTCCATACATGTATTGGGATAATGCACCCTGACACAAACTACAGGGATTAAGAGAGAATTTGCACTTCACTTTGAGTAAAAAAGGAAACTTAAAGAATGTAACCATTGAAAAATTCCCACTAACCTACTGGAAAGAAAAATTAAATGTATTTGTATTAGAAGGATCAGAAGGAAAGATCTTTCTTATTCGTCTCTTTAACAACATTTAATGAACACCTACTATGCGGTGGGAGGGCAGTAGTCGTTCAGTGGTATAATTCTCCCCTTACATGCGGGAGACCTGGGTTTGATTCCTGACCAATACCTCTCGAGCACAGCCACCACTCATCTGTCATTGGGGGCTTACATGTTGCTGTGATGTTGAACAGGTTTCAGCAGAGCTTCCAGACTAAGATGAACTAGGAAGAGAGGCCTTGTGTCCTACTTCCAAAAATTAGTCAACAAAAACCCTACGGATATCAAAGGTCCAGTCTTGTGCATGGGGTTGCCATGAGTCAGAGACAGGCTGACTCAGAGGCAGCTAACAACAACTGTGTAATGGGCAGAGTGCTAGTGTCTAAGTTTACAGTGGCGAGTGAAACAGAAAGTCTCTTCATCACGGAACTTACAGGTCTTATTAACTCTCCCTCACTAGACTTTAAGATGGCGTCTGGAGGAGTCTACAGGCCAATCCTGGTTGTCCACTTCCTAGGGTTCTGTTTGGCGACAAGCCACTTAAGCAATCTGAAGTTCAGTGTCCTGATCTGCAAAATGGGGATGATAATTTTTAGGTTGTCAGGAGGATTACACAAAACGCTGGGAACACTGACAGGGATCCATACAAAGTGGCAATTTTTAAACAGTGAAAAATGTTATAATAGCTATTAATTTATTTTTCTTTCTGTTTCTGTCTCAGTTTCTGTTCTGTCTCTGTCCCCCTTCCTCTTTGCTCTCTCTTTGTAACCATCGCCTCACTGGCATAGTTTTGGTGATCAAGCCTACTTAGCCCAAATTTCACAAACTAATGAGTAAATTGTTTCCCCTGCATTTAATTGCAAAGTACTGTTACTTAGAGTGAAAAAACAGCCAGACACAGTAAGGCTACATAATGTATGCTTCCTTTTATATGACATTCTGGAAAGGGCAAAATTATATGAGCAGAAATCAGATCGTGATTGATAGAAGCTGAGTAAGGGTAAAGGGAGGGGACTGACTGCAAAGGGCACAAAGGAACATTTTGAGGTGATGGAAACGTTCTGTATCTTGACTGTAGAGGAGATTACACACCTGTATACACTTATCAGAACTCACTGACCTGTACACTTGGAAAGGGTGCGTTTTATTGTGTATAAATTTAACCTCAGTAAACCTGACTTAAAAGAAAATACTGTGGTTTGGGACCTCTGAGCCTTCCTTTAGGAAAACTCTATGATCAACTCAAGTAATTAGTAATGCTCCTAGAAATACTCTTCTACATAGCCAATGATAATAAAAGACAGATGTTGATAAACCCCCTTATGGAATTCAGAGGCAAGAGAAATGACATCTATCCAAGGAAACCAAGGAATACTTCATGGAAGGGGATGCATTTAAGCTGGTCCCTGAAGGATTGCAATTAATCACTGTTTCTTTAGGTTTTTTTGTTGTTGTTGTTTTGCTTCTCTACTAACTAGATCCTAGCATCTGTTTATAAATTGCTTGCAAATTTTGTTATAGTTGTTACATTGTGAAAGAATTGCTAGAGATTAAATGACTTGTATTATCTTTCACCTTAAATAAACATGTTTTGAGGGCATGTTTTCTGAGTTTGTGGTGCTTAGAAAATTTGTTCAGTTCAGGAGAGAAAATATAATGGCTCTTAAACTTATGAAAATACGTTCAATCTCAATTGTAATTAGTGAAAGGGCTACTTCTCTTAATATTCATTTCTATGAATCAGTAAGAAAAAAAACCAACAGAAAAATGAACAAAGGAAAGGAATAGATAGTTCATAGAACAGAAAATAGATTTGAAATGTATGAAAAGATGCTTAAACTCACTCATACTAAGTGAAAGACAAATTAAAACTGCCCTATTTTGTACCCTTTTGCCAAACCTTGAGCTGTCAAAGTTTACTAAGTTTGCTAACATACTGTGTTAAAAAAGGGGTAAGAAAATCAGTTACTGGTGGACTTTACTGGGGACCATTTGGCAATGCTTACTAAAATTACAAAGGCACAACGGCTTTGGCCCAGCAATTCCACTTCCACGAATTTATCCTACATATCACCTATGTGCAAACTGACATGTGTACAACATTATTCACTGCAGTAATGTTTCTAATGGCAAATAAATGTCCCTCAATAGGATTAAATGAGTTGCTATATCATGCAATGGAGCCCTGGTGGCACAGTGGTTAAGAGCTTGGCTGCTAACCAAAAGGCTGGCAGTTCGAATCTACCAGCTACTCCTTGGGAACTCTTTGGGGCAGTTCTTCTCTGTCCTATAGGGATGGTATGAGTTGGAATAAACTCAACGGCTACTCCACTGCGGAGAAGAGAAGAAAGCTCTTCATCAAGACATATTGGTACAAAGTTAGAATGCAGAACAGTGTACAGTATGTTAGAATTTATGTTAAAGAAGGGATGGACTAAAGAGCTAAGTATAAAAAGTGAACAGCTAATTTTAGGATGGGGAGAGGTTTCCTGGGCATAAAAGCAGCAGGATACATCCTAAAAGACCAAACTGATAAAACTGGCTAAAACTACCCAAAATGTCAGCAAAGGAAATAATAACACAATCAAAATTGGAAAGCAAATAAACTAGGAAACTATATCTTCAATATCTATATGTAACAGGCCAGTAGTAAAGTCCTTACAAATCAATAAGAAAAAATATGAAGATTGATAGTGGAAAATGGGTCCAATTACAAGTTCACATAAGAAACATACATACAGCACACAAACATGAGGGACGTGTTCATTTCACGGATATGCAAAGAAACACAAAACATGATACCACTACTTTGAACATCAAAGTGGACAAGATTTCAAAAGTGATTATACTCAACGTTAGTGAGAGTCCAAAGAATAGTCTCATACACTGTTGATGTCCATATAAATTGGTACAAGCTTTCAGGAGGGCCCTTTGGTGATATGAATCACAAGTTTTATAAATATATAGACCCAATGATTTAAGTAATTCTATCCTTAGCAATATATTTAATGAAAATAATTAGAGATAGGCAGAGGTTTTATGTGCAAGGAGGCTCATCAAAGTATCATTTGCAGTTGCAAAAAATAAAAAATCAGCCTGAATGCTCATCATGGCTATGGTAGACAGAATAATGGCCTCCCCAAAGATGCCCATGTCCTAACTCCTGTTACTTGTGAATACATTACCTTCCATGGCACAAGGGACTTAGAACATATGATTAAGTTAAGGATCTTGAGATGAGGCAATTATCCTGGATTATCAGGGTAGGCCCAAGGTCATCATACGTGTCCTTATAAGAGGAAGGCAAAGGGTCAGAATTAGAGAAGGTGATGTGATGATGGAAGCAGAGGGAGAGAAAGAGATGCAGCAATAGAAGCAGAGGTCAGAGACTCAGAGAGATTGGAAGATGCCAAACCTCTGGCTTTGAAGATGAAGGATGGGACAATGAGCCAGAGAATGCAGGTGGCCTCTAGAAGCTAGAAAAGGCAGGGAAACATATTCTTCCCTAGAGCTTTCAGAGGGAACAAGGTGCCAACACCTTGGCTTTAGCCCACTGAGACTGATTTTAGACTCCCAACCTCCGGAACTGTAAGAGCATAAATCTGTGTTATTTAAGCCACTAAATTTGTGGCAACGTTACAGCAGCAATAGGAAACTAATACCATGGTTTCCCATGTGAGGGAAGATTGTGCTGCCACTTTTCATTTATTCTGCAAGTATGCACTGAGTGACACTCTGTGCCAAAGTACTGTTCCAGGAGCTTTGATACCAAGTTCCTGTCTTCATGAAGTTTACATTCTAGTGAGGCTCTTCTCACCTATAATAAATAGATAAACAAATGAATATTTAATATCATGTAGTCATGAGGGCTGTGTAGAAAAGTAAAGCAGGGTAAGGAAATAGAAAAGGGTGAAGGTGGGGGCAAGGTGCTGTTTTCAATAGAGTTGTCCAGGAAGGCACTTTGTCTGTGACACCTTGTCTATCTTCAAATGAAAAGGTGTCATTTGAGCAGAGGCTTGAGTGGTATGAGGTGGTGATCTATGCAGAGATCCAGGGGAGGAGTTTTTTAGGCAGAGGGAGCAATGAGACCAGCAGCCTCGGATGGTAGCCAGCTTGACATATTCAAGGAAAGCACAAAGGCCACGGTGGCCAAAGCAACATGAGTGAAGGGGAGTGTGATGAAAGGTGAGGGAAGACAAATTGGCAGGGACAAATTATAAAGAGCCTTGCTGGTCATGATAAGGAGTTTGGATTTTATTTGGATGAGAAACCATTGGAAGGGTTTGGGAAGTGACATCATCTGGTTTATATTTTTAAAACACATCCAGCTGCTTTGTGTGTGGGAGTTGGGGATGGTGAGTAAGAGAGGAAGCAGGGAGACTAGTTAGGAGGTATTATGGATTGAATTGTGTCCCACCAAAATACGTGTTGAAAAGTTTATCAAGAAAATGTTCTGCATCCTACTTTGGTGAGCTAGCACCAAAAGCTAGCAAGCGGCCATCTAAGATGCATCAATTGGTCCCAACCACTTGAAGCAAAGGAGAATAAGAACCTCAAAGACACAAGGAAAGTATTAGCCCAAGGGGCAGAAAGGGCCACATACACAAGAGACTTCATCAGCCTGAGACCAGAAGAACTAGATGGTGCCTGGCTACCACCAATGACCCCCCTGACAGGGAACACAATACAAAGTCAGTCTCTGATGGAGCAGGAGAAAGGTGGGGTGCAGAACTCAAAGTCTAGTAAAAACACCAGACTTAATGGTCTGAGACCGGAGGAACCCCAGAAAGCATGGCCCCCGGACTCTCTGTCAACCCAGAATTAAAAACATTCCCGAGGCCAACTCTTCAGACAAAGATTAGACTGGACTGTGGGACATAAAATGATACTCATGAAGAGTATGCTTCCTAGCTCAAGTAGATACATGAGACTAAATGGGCAGCTTCTGTCTGGAGGTGAGATGAGAAGGCAGAGAGGGTCAGGAGCTGGTTGACTGGACATGGGAAATCAGGGGTAGAAAGGAGGAGGGTGCTGTGACAGTAGAGGGAGAGCAATAGGGTCACATAACAATGTATGTATAAGTTTTTGTATGAGATACTAACTTGAATTGTAAGCTTTCACTTAAACTACAACAATAAAAAACAAAACAAAACAGTAGGACTCACTTATTTCGCCAAATTGAGAAGCCCACCGTCTGGATGACTTGTAATCCTAGTTAATCCTTTTTGTCATTTAATAAAAAACAAGTAAGACCTCTAAAAGCCTTGATGAGTTAACTGTAAATGACTCCAGGATATGTGGATCAAATTCCCCATAATTTACAGAAAAGCATTCAAAATGTACCACACACACACATTTGCAGAGCGGTTTGAAACATGTTAGAAATTGCAGACTTGGCTTGCTTCAGCCAGGCCATCAGGTGCAGACACCTCTGAAACTCACAGAAAGCCCAAAGAGGTGGCAATGTATGCTTTTTCACACCCACCTACCTACTGCCTTCAAGTAGACTCATAGTGACCCCATAGGACAGACAACTGCCCCATAGGATTTCCAAGGAGCAGCTGGTGGATTTGAACTGCCAACCTTTCGGATAGCAGCCGAGCTCTTAACCACTGTGCCACCAGGGCTGCACAAGCTATCCCCACATAGACTTAGATGCGTGTCCTTTCTGGTTCTTGCTATACTTCTGGCTGCTCAAGAAGGAACAAGGGTACCCTTTGGGAATAGCTTTTCTCCACATATTCTTTCAGGCCAATAGGTGCAGCCTGATGAGTCCATCAGCTCTTTGCTTGGACATGGATTCAGCTTAGTTTAGAAAGAAACGTTTTGGATTCAGATAACATTTTTGAAGGGCCAGAAATTCCCTTGAAATCCTAGCTTTGCTGTGCTCTATAGGATGAATTTCCTGAACTGACTCAATTTCTTTATTGGGGAGCATTAGCTAACTGTTGCTCAAACTGCTACAAACTCCCAAATAGGTAGAAAAAGAGCTCTAGGAAAAGCCCAAACACATGGTGTATCAGAAGCAACTTACCGTAGCGTGCATGTGACTTTCAGGAGGGAAATTAAAGGGACGCTAGCCAAAACACAGCATGGCTGGAGTTCCCTCCAGAGGCTTGCCACACTGATGGCAAAGAAAAGCAAACAAAAGAAACATTCTTTGGACTTCTGAGCAAAACAAAGAACCTACTGAGAAAACTAAAGTGAGGAGTAGAGCTATAAAATCAACAGAAGTCGGGGGCTGCCTGTGGAGGAGGCATCTGGTTTCAATGTAAACATCCTTCAAATGTTTCAAGAACGAATGTACATTTGAATAATTCATTATTAAACATTTTTATTTTTACTGTGGATATTTAGGGCAGATTCAGAATGGAAGATATCCTTGGATATGCCCAACGTAAATGCAATTCTCCACTCAGTTTAGATATTTTCTGAGTGGAATACTGGGAGGAAAAACATTTGAAAGTAAATGAAACAGAATTGCCTAGGCAAATCCAGGATAGCCTGGCTGGATTCAGGTACATTTTGAAAGACTCATATGAACATAGCATGTCTTAGTTATCTAGTGCTGTTATAATAGAAATACCACAAGTGGATGGCTTTAACAAACAGAAATTTATTCTCTCACAGTCTAGTAAGCTACAAGTCCAAATTCAGGGCATCAGCTACAGGGGAAGGCTTTCTGTCTCTGTCAGCTGTGCAGAAAGGTCCTTGTCATCAATCTTCCCCTGGTCAAGAAGCTTCTCAGGCACAGGGACACTGGTCCAAAGGACGCGTTCTGCTCCTGGTGCTGCTTTCTTGGTGGTATGAGGTCTCCTCTCTCTGCTCACTTCCCTTTCCTTTTATCTCTTGCAAGATAAAAGGTGGTACAGGCCACACCCCAGGGAAACTCCCTGTACATTGGATCAGGGATGTGACCTTAATAAGGGTGTTACAATCCGACCCTAATCCTCTTTAACATAATCTAATTTTGCCTCATTAACCACAGGCAGAGATTAGGACTTACAACATGTAGGAAAATTACATCAATCACAAAACAGAGGACAACCAGACAATACTGGGAATCATGGCCTAACCAAGTTGACAATATTTTGGGGGGACACAATTCAATCCATGACATAGAACCTTAAGCAGACCGTACAGTTTGCTCAGGAAGCCAGAAATGGTGGTGGTAGAGGGGCGTGCAAGGGTCTCTGCTTCCTATGGGTTTTGTCCGGAGTTTCTTCACTGGGAAAGGAACTTGTCTTGAATTGCACTTGCTACTTCAGGTCATGAACATAATCTATAAATTATGAAAGATGCTCCAGAACAAAAGTTGCAAATTGATGATGAAGCCATGTTTTATTTGGTCCATGTCATTTTTTTTTTTTTTTAATCTTAAGTTAGTTATTTCTTAAACTATTCAGAAGATCTGGAAACATAGGGTTCACATTTTCTGCAAGGCAACAGTTGGCTGGATCCAAGCAGCCAAGTAGCCTTTAGTTTTCCCCAGTCCCAAGCACTCCCCTTTATCTGGTCCAGGTCACTTATCCAGGCTACCTGTCTGGTTCCAGTAAGCATTTGAATTTGTCTCTCTCACACACACATGCACACATATTCTCGGGAGGCCCCAAAAATGAGAAGTAAACTAAGTTTTGTCTCTGGTTGTACAGTATAATGGTTGCCTACCTTTGCCCATTCTAATTGAAGCATTTGATGTTGCATAATTTTTTGTACATGGTAAAAACAAACAAACCAACCCATTGCCATTGAGTCAATTTCAATTTACAGCGACCCTGTAAGGCAGAGTAGAACTGTCCCACAGGGTTTCCAAGGAGCAGCTGGTGGATTTGAACTGTCAGCCTCTCTGTTAGCAGTCAAGCTCTGAACCACTGCACCACCAGGGCTCCTTTTACACGGTAGCAGCACTTTATTATTATTATACTGCTATTTTCTTTACATTATTTCTGCAGAATTATATGAATGTTAACTTTCTATATCTTTTCTCTTTTTTAATGAGGAACCAAAAAATGCCAATGTCAGGAGCATCCTTCTCAACAGCCTTTGTCTCAAGTAAGGGAAGCTATAGTCTCTTCTTACTTCATGCAGTTCCTTTCGCACGTTGAATTGGGCATCCCATTCTCAAGCCAAGACGTCTTTTTATCCTAAAATATAGTGCTCTAGGAGTTTACCTAAAATATAGATTTCTGGCTTTTCTTGATAAATCAGAAAAGTCAGCCAATATTGGCTATGTTGAAATAATCGCTCCTGCAATAAAGTCTCCCCAGTGAAGTCTGCCAGCCTTGGGCTATTTAGGCTCTAAATGCCAAAGACATCCAGGAATTAAAGTCCATGGTCTCCAACATAAATAAAAGTTTGACATTAGCCAAGATTCTCAAACATTCGAAGAAGGAAACAGGTTGACTATGAGCTCCCTGGGAGCAACAGCCATGTCGTATTCACCTCTGAATCTGCACATCACAGTGACAGTGCTCATTCCTTGTATGGAATTGGAGCTCAGCAAATTGAGAAGGTGGAAATCATAGGTTTAATTCTAGACAACAACAAAAAATAGTCCTAAATCTTTCTATAAGATTATGTAATATTTTAACTTTTATAATGGACATTCTCTGTAAAATTGCAAGTTCTTAAAATTCCTAATTCCTAGAAAATACTTCGTCTTTTTCCAACCTATGAAAACACACTTGCAACTATTAAGGCAATTCATATACAGCCAGCCTTAGAAATCATAAAGCTCACCTAATTTCACTGGTAAGGAAGCCAGCCCTAGATGAGAAAAAGACTTGCCCAAGAGCAGGCTAGTGTCAGTCTGGACAAGAACCAGATCTCTTGATTTCTAGTCCAGTGATTACTTTCCAGTACAAGGGGCTTGTCCAAGCTGAGGCAAGTAGTTCTAATATGGTATGGCATATAACCAATTTCAATAGTGTCTTGGAGTAAACTGGACATTGCTTCTATGTGTGTTAAAGGCCTGGGCACCATGAAAGAAGGGCACCATGACCCCTTCTGCAAAAGCTAATGGGCAGACCAAGGGAATGGAGAAAGAAATGCAAGAGCTGCTCCTATAGCCTCATGTTTAATACAGATGCCCTAGTTGTTTTAGGAGCCCTACTAGGATATATACCTCACCCCGACATCAAATTGTAATCCCCGAAGTCCAAAGAATAAATGTGTAACTATAAGAGTCATGACAGAACATGTCACATGACAGTATATGAAATCAGCCATGTAATTTATGAAACATCATCATTCCGTTTCCCATGCAATGGCGTCAACATCACATACACGATCAAGATAGAAAAAAGCAAAGGTAAACTGGGATTAACCATCTTGTAGGTTCTCCTTGCCTCATTTTTTCTTGCTCTTCTACAGTGCCAGGTTACCTTACTGGCAATGAGGAGCCAGGATGCTGATGTGCCCCCAACTGTGAAAGGGCAGCACAATTCACTAAGTTCAAGTAGAAAAAGAACAGGGACTGTGGATGTTTGTCATGGATCACATCCTTTCTTCCTCCATCTGCCTAGTCATTTCATTCCATTAAAATGAAAAAATAAAACAAAACAAAAAAAACCCACAACCCTACTTCATTCCAAGTGATTAATAAAATAAGTACCTCGAATAAATTAGGCTTGTAAATAAGATGGCCACCAGCTTCTAATAGAATAAAAATCAGTTTGAGCTGGTAAATATTTTGGTGAAACTGGTCAAAAGAATAATTTTTGATAGAACGATTTCTTGGCATTTAAGATTATGGAGTATTTTAGAAATGGAAGGAAACTTACATCCTGATTCAATATTTGTTGACCTCTATGCACATAGGCACTGTTTGGTGAAATCATGTTTGACTCTGCCTTCTGAGCCCTGATGGCACAGTGGTTAAAGCACTGGGCTGCTAACCGAAAGGTCAGTGGTTCAAACCCACCAGATGCTCCGCAGGAGAAAGATGCTTCAGTAAAGATTTACAGCCTGGAAACCCTATGGGGCAGTTCTACTCTGTCCTATCGGGTTGCTATGAGTTGAAATTGACTTGGCGGCCGTGGTTTAGTCTACTCAGAAATGCTGTTTTGTGACATGGAAGTAACTAACAAGAAGAACTGTTTGGTTCTTTGGTTCTTCTTATAATTTTGCATGATTGTGTATGATTTTATATAAAATTTTCTGTGCGTCAGGTTCTTATCTGTAAAATGAGGATATGTTAGTATTACCTCATAGGGTTGCTGTGATGATTAAATGAGTTATTAGATATAAAACACTTGAACAGTGCCTGAACCAGATCTACACCATTCTTCCCTTCAGCCTCTAGAGGATATTGTTGGTGCGTCTTTCTTTGAGGCTAGCACATTGGATTCAGTGAGCACAAGGACACTTCAAAATACTTCTCTGCTTTATAAACTTATTTTTGTTAGTGCTGACCTAAAGATTGAATTAAATATTAATGTATGTGATCAAGTACCTACTTTGTAACTTGTATTGTTATCCATTTCTTTAATTTACTCAGGATCCTCTAACGCCCTGTGCTTATTAACTAACCTACCCAGGTAGGGAGTTACATTCCCCTGTGCTTTCTAAAATGGAATTGTCTGGCTGGCTCTACTAAGTGACTCCTATTTCCCTCCAAACCTGCTGGCATGCCCAAATTCTTTATCAGAGAGCAGGCCCATAGAGCAATAGTTCAAGGCAGATAGGACATACCAGGATTAAGAGCAGAGTGGATTTTTTGCTATCATCTGTTCCCTGCTGGCTGACACTCTAAGTGTTGTCATTCCCTTGTACAGAAGGGAAAATACCATATAAGGCAAGGCCCAAGCAGGCTGTTAAGCAGTCTGAAGTGTTCCTTGGGGCTGTGAACCCTCTTGGGAAAGAGCAGCACACCCCTGGCAAAGATTACAGTGCACTTCATAGTAAGCTTGTAGAGTAACAAAGCACATATTGTTACCTCTGAACTTCAAGCTCCATGGCTATTAAAAATATGGTTTCTACCTTTTAATGGGATGAGGGGAGTTGGCTTCACGGCCACGTTTTGGATGGAGTCATAATACAAATAACTGTATTCTAGGGTCTGAATTTATGAAGCACAGAGCCAAGCTGCATGGCCACTGTTGGGGCAACACAGACCATTGTTTAAATCCAGTGCAGAAGCCAAGGAGTTCTGGCAGCTTCCTCTCTGCATGCTTGTGTGTGGAAAGACTCCTTTGAAACACTTCCCAGGGGTCTTGGTCTGCCACTTTTTTCTAGATGTGTTTATTGCTAATAAAGTTGATGGTTTCTGCCTGTTTTTATTGTTGCTAAAAATCTGGCAACTGAATAAAACTTTGGATAACATGGACTGGCACTTAGTGAGACAGGAGATTATGTAAGTGTATATTTTGACTGGTACATGTAGTTTGTATCTATTTCTTCTTGGAGCCAAGTGTGCGCTGCAAGTTCACACACACACACACACACACACACCTACTCACTCACACAGCCACTAGAGTTGACCCAAGAGATTGGAGAAGGAAAGAAACAAGGCAGCATTCTCTCCAACTGGAGAAGTTAAGTCACAGAGGAAGTTCCATTTTTAAATGGAGTCCATACATATGGCTAGTTATGGCAGCCATCTCAATGTTGTGGACTTGCCATCCTATGAGGGGTAGCTCCTAGGAGCCTGGTGACTCATTCATTGTTGGGCTCTGAAAATGAGGAAACTGGAAACCCAACTTCACTGTGGACGTTCTATTCAAATGCTGAATAAGCTGTTAGAAAAGTTGGTGCCTAGGCTGAGAGGAGAGAGCTGTGGGAGCCAATTACTGGGAGACACAAGGACTTGGAGGGAGCTCAGTGAGGTGTCCTAGTCTGAGACTCTTTTGGGAAGAATGGAATGGAGTGTGTTATAGATTGAATTATGGCCCCCAAAGATATGGGTTGTGAATCCTAACCTCTATCCCTGTGGTTATAATCTCATTTGGGAATGGGCTGTCTTTGTTACGTTAATAAGACAGGATTAGTGTAGGGTATGTCTTGAGTCAATCTCTTTTGAGATATAAAAGAGATTAAACAAGCAATCCAGAAAGGCAGAGATAGGGGAAGGGAGATGCCAAACCACATGAAATTTGTCCAGGAGCAGAAGATCAGAACAGACAAGGACCTTCCTCCAGAGCTGACAGAGAGAGAAAGCCTTCCCCTAGAGCCAGCACCCTGAGTTTGGACTTGTAGTCTCCTAACCTGTGAGAAAATAAATTTCTATTTGTTAAAGCCACCCATGTGTGGTATTTCTGTTATAGCAGCACTAGATAACTAAGATAAAGTGGAAGTTAACCAAAATCTGGTGAGAGGTTGGGGAGGGGGGTCCCAGTGCTCAAAAGTGTTAATGCCAGATTTGGGGATATCCTAGTGGTTAGGTTTCTTCTCCAAATGCATCCTGAGGGCAGGGGAGGTAGCATTGCCAGAGGCTGAGAGGTTGCAATGTTACTATGAGAACAGCTGGGGTGCTTATAACATTCCTGGAATCCCAATGAACACACTGGAGCAAATGATGTTAAGGGGAAATAATTTCCTGTTTAGGGGAACTTCCAATCATGTTTGCTTGATTTATCAAATAAGATGTTAAACTAGTCAGTCTCTGTTTTAGTTCCCTCTAGCCCTCAAAATGGAGCCCTGGTGGCACAGTGGTTAAGAGCTATGGTTGCTAACCAATAGGTCAGCAGTTAGAGTCTATCAGCCACACCTTGGAAACCCTATGAGGCACTTCTTCCCTGCCCTATGGGGTGGTTATGAGTCAGAATCAACTCGACAGCAACAGGTTTGGATTGGTTTGGTTATAGCCCTCAAAAACATTTATGAAATTATAAGATAATCAGGCCTGACAGAGACTTAGTGTCTTTCTGCCAATCTTCTCCTTTAAAGATGAAGAAACAGAGGCTCAGAAATTTGCCTCAGGCCATACAGCTAGACAATGTCAACAGAAATTTTCAGGATATTTTTCTGAATCCCTGGAATCCCAAAATATTGTCTTTCATTTTAGCTGGGATATGATAAACTTTGCTCTTTGTTTTAGTGCAGATAATTGTTTCTTCAGAGTCTTTATTATTATTTCTATTCCAGTTATTCTTTGCCTTCCATATCTAACAATATCTCTTCCATTATTTGCATATTTTTTCCCTTTACCTCTCCATTCTGAGAAAGATTTCACATTTATCCTCTGCAATACTGATTCAGGCCTCACTGGTTCAGCTCAGTTATTTACTGCCTCTACAAAGTATTTTAATTCTGCTATTGAGTTTTTGGAGCCCTAGCAGCAAAGTGGTTAAGAGCTTGGCTGCTAACCAAAAGGTCAGCAGTTCGACTCCACCAGCCCCTCCTTGGAAACACTAGGGGGCTGTTCTACTGAAGGCAATGGGTTTTTGGTTTTGGTTATTGAGTTTTTAGCTGTTTGTAATATATTATCCATCTCCCGTTTCTATTTTCATCTCATCCTCCCCATCCCTATGACCTTGTGATTTTCTATTTTTATATGTTAAAAGTCATAACTTCCTACATCCTATTTTAAAAACTATACATTTTTTGAAATTTTCTTCTGATTCCTGTCGTAGACAATTTTCAGAGATGTCATCTTCCTCTAAACTTTTAAGACTGATATTCCTTTTCCTGGGATCTGCATCTATTTTTTCTACTCATTCCAAGGAGTCTTTTATATTCTTTATTTTTTCAGTTTATAATTATTTCAATAAAGCAGTCTCTATCTAGACTTAGTTTCAGTGGCTACATGTGATTTGGGGATTGGCCTTGTCAATATCACCCTTCACCTATACAAGATGATCTCACACCCAGGCTGGAGGACAGGTAGATGTGCTTCTACCTAAATCCCAGACATGAATGCAGCTCTGCTCTACTGAAGGGCATTTCCTCCTATTGCCATCATCTGATTCTTTGCGACTCTGACTCAATGTGCATATGAAAAACTAGAACCTCAGCATATGGAGACTTCTGCCATAGATCTTACTCCTTAGATACACCTAAGTACTGAATTTATGTTACTACACTTCCTGGGATGTAATGAAAAACTATACATACATCAAGGGAGCAAAAATGTTCCTTCCTTTTTTGGTTTTTGAGAGTTGTTGAGGTTGAGTGGCTATAGAAAGAAAGAAAGGGTGAATGGGAAACAGCTGCCTTAAAAGGAAGCAGCTTCTTAGAAGTAGAAGGAGGAGTACTCAGCTTTCTGTCTGGAATAGAGCAAGGGTCTCCTTAAAAGGAAGACTCTGGGAGAGGCATCAAAAACCTTTCTCCACCCCCCCACCTCCTGCTGTTTGGGGAGAGTTATCCCCACCCCCTAGTGCCCTCTGGAAGACTACTCCTGGATCTTGGCAATATGCTGTCTGGGTTTGCGGTGAGTATTTTTTCTTGTTTCTGAGTCTTTCTGGGCATTTTAGGGGGAAGTTGGGAGACCTGCAACAGGGCTGCTATCCAGATGCCATTTCTATGCTATCCACATATGCTTTTTAATTTTCTCTAGCCAAATATGACAAGTAGAGATGCAAACAAAAATAGAAGCTAAGTTAACCATGTAAGGGGCCAGCATATGCTTATGTGGTATGGGTCAAAGAAATATATAATCCAGCATACACATTACCAATGCCCTATAAATCTGAGACTAACAATTGTAAATGGAAATGCTTGTACTCTGTGTGGGAGCCATATAGAACACAGATACATGAGTACATCCACATGCTAAATGTGAAAAAACAGAGTTAATTGTGTAATTTGCTGGAATTCATTCATTCATTCATTCATGGGGTACCTATGATGTGCCAAGCACTGGGCTAAGTGCTGCTGTTAAAGGGATAGAAATACAAGCAAAATATGGTTCTGTTCTCGAAGTGTGTGTGGATGTGTATAAATATGAGTATTAAAAAATGCAAATAAACAACTATAATGCAAAGTAAAATGTTACCTTCCTTAGGAAAGGCTTAAAACTGTCTAGCAACTTTCTTCTCACCTGGACTAAAAACAAACGTCCTTCTGTCAAGATAATTCAATGGGGAAATAAAAGTGTTTTTAACAAATGGTGCTGGAGTTGGATATCTTCGTCTTAACCTCTACCATACTCCATATATAAAAATTAATTCAAGATGATCCTAGAACTAAACTTAAAAGCTAAATCCATAAAGCTTGTAGAAGACAATACCTTCATGATTTTGGGATACGCAAGCATTTCTTACATAGGACACAAAAAGTACTAATCATAAAAGAAAAAAAATGACAAATCAGATTTCATCCCAATTAAAACATTTCTGTTATCAAAACTTACCATTTAGAGACACCACAAAAGAAGAAAATTACAGACCAATATCTCTCATGAATATAGATGCAAAAATTCTCAACAAAATTCTAGCCAATAGAATTCAGCATCATATCAAAAAAATAATAAGAATAATACACCACCACCAAGTGGGATTCACACCAGGTATGCAAGGATGGTTCAACACTAGAAAATCAATCAACATAATCCACCACATAAATAGAATAAAAGAAAAGAATCATATGATCATCTCAACTGATGCAGAAAAGGCATTTGATAAAGTTCAAATGATAAAAACTCTCAGCAAAATAGGAATAGAAGGTAAATTTTTCAACATAATAAAGGGTATCTATACAAAACCAACAGCCAACATCATTCTCAAAGGAGAGAGGCTGAAAGCATCCCCCCTGAGAACGGGAATGAGACAAACACACCCTTTATCACCACTCCTATTTAAGATTGTGCTGGAAGACCTAGTTACAGCAATAAGGCAAGAAAAAGAAATAAAGGGCAGCCAAATTGGAAAGTAAGACGTAAAACTATCTCTATTCATAGATGATATGATCCTGTATAGAAAGAACCCCAAAGATTCCATAAGAAAACTACTGGAACTAATAGAAAGATTCAGCTGAGTAGCAGGATATAAGATCAACATACAAAAATCAATTGGATTCCTATACACCAACAAAGAGAACTTTGAAAAGAAAATCAGGAAAACAACACTACTTACAATAGCCAGTAAAAGGACAAACTACGTAGGAATAAATCTAACCAGGGACATAAAGAAAACTACAAAATACTACTGCAAGAAACCAAAAGAGATCTACATAAATGGAAAAACATACCATGCTCATGGATAGGAAGACTCTACATTGTGAAAATGTCAATCCTATCCAAAGGGATCTACAGATATAACAAAATCCCAATCCAAATACCAATAACATTCTTTAATGAGATGGAAAAACTAATCACCAACTTTATACAGAAAGGAAAGGGGCCCCAGATAAGCAAAGCATTACTGAAGAAAAAAACAAAGTAGGAAGTCTCACACTACCAGATCGCAGAACCTATTTATTATACAGCCACAATAGTCAAAACAGCCTGGTACTGATACAGGGACAGAAACATAGACCAATGGAACAGAATTGAGAACCCTGATGTAAATCCATCCACTTATGGTCAGCTGATCTTTGACAAGGGACCAAAGTCCATTAAATGGGGAAAAGACACTCTTTTTAACAAATGGTGCTGAATAACTGGATATCCATCTGTAAAAAAATGAAACAGGGCCCATACCTCACATCATACACAAAAACTAACTCAAAATGGATCAAAGACCTAAATATAAAACCTAAAACGATAATGATTATGGAAGAAAAAATAGGGACAACACTAGGGGCCCTAATACATGACATAAAGAAATATAAACCATAACTATCAAAGCACAAACACCATAACATAAACTAGGTAACTAGAGCTCCTAAAAATCAAACACTTATGCTCATCAAAAGACTTCACCAAAAGAGTGAAAAGAGAACCTACAGACTGGGGAAAAAATTTAAGTTATGACATATTCAACAAGGGTCTAATCTCTAAAATCTACAGACTACTTCAATACCTCAACAACAAAAAGACAAACAATCCAATTAGAAAATGGGCAAAGGATATGAACAGACACTTCACCAAAGAAGACATTCAGGTGGTTAACAGACACATCAGGAAATGCTCACGATCATTAGCCATTAGAGAAATGCAAATCAAAACTACAATGAGATACCATCTCACCCTGACATTCCTGGAACAAATCAAAAAACAGAAAATAACAAACACTGAAGAGGTTGCAGGGAGACTGGAACTCTTATGCACTGCTGGTGGCAATGTAAAATGGTATAACCACTATGGAAAACGACATGGCATCTCCTTAAAAAGCTAGAAATAGAAATACAATACAATTCAGCAATCCTACTCCTAGGAATATATCCTAGAGAAATAAAAGCCGTCACACAAATAGACATATGCACACCCATGTTCACTGCAGCATTATTAACAATAGCAAAAAGATGGAAACAACCTAGATGCCCACCAACAGATGAATGGATAAACCAATTATGGTACATACACACAATGAAATACTTCACAACAGTAAAGAACAATGATGAATATGCAAAACATCTCACAACATGGATGAATCTGGAGGGCTTTATAAAGTTGAGTGAAATAAGGCAATCACAAAAGGACAAATATTGTATGTTATGAGACCACTATTATAAAAATCCAAGAAAAGGTTTACACACAGAAAAAAACAATCTTTGATGCTTACGAGGGAGGGGAGGGGTGAGGAGGGGAAATCACTAACTAGATAGTAGACAAGTGGTAACTTTGGTGAAGGGAAAAACAACACACAATATAAGGGAAGTCAGCACAACTTGACAAAGGCAAAGTCATTGAAGCTTCCTAGACACATCGAAACACCTTGAGGGACTAAGTTTCGGGGCTGAGGGCTGGGGACCATGGTCTCGGGGGACATCTAGATCAACTGGCATAATATCGTTCTTAAAGAAAATTTTCTACATCTTACTTGGTGAGTAGTGTCTGGGGTCTTAAAAGCTTGTGAGCGGCCATCTAAGATACATCTATTGGTCCCATCACGTCTGGAGCAAAGAATGAAGAAAACCAAAGACGCAAGGAAAATATTAGTCCAAAGGACTAATGGACTACATGAACCACAGCCTCCACCAGCCTAAGCCTAGAAGAACTAGATGATGCCTGGCTACCACCACTGACTGCTGTGACAGGAATCACAATAGAGCTCCCAGAAAGAGTAGGAGAAAAATGTAGAAAAAAATTCAAATTCAGAAAAAAAGACCAGACTTACTGGTCTGACACAGACTGGAGGAATTCCCAAGAGTATGGCTCCTGGACACCCTTATAACTCAGAACTGAAGCCACCCACAAAGTCCACCTTTCAGTCAAAGATTAGACAGGTCTATAAAACAAATAACACATGTGAAGAATGTGTTTCTTAGTTTAATCAAGTATAAGAGATAACACCCGTCCAAAAGCAAAGATGAGAAGGCAGGAAGGGTCAGGAAAACTGGACGAATGGACATGGAGAACCCAGGGTGGACAGGAAAGGGGAAGACTGCTGACACATTGTGGGCACTGCAACTAATGTCACAAAACAATTTGTGTATAAAATTTTTGAATGAAAATCTAATTTGCACTGTAAACTTTTACCTAAAACACAATTTAAAAAATCACTGTATACACATGTGTACATATGTTGATATGAATAGCAGTGGAACATTGCCTGATACAGTGTCGGAAGATGAGTCCCTTAGGTTGGAAGGCACTCAGAAGATGATTGGGGAAGAGCTGCATCCTCAAAGTAGAGTCGACCTTAATAATGTGGATGGAGTCAAGCTTTCAGGACCTTCATTTGCTGATGTGGTATGACTCAAAATGAGAAGAAATAGCTGCAAACATCCATTAATAATCAGAACGTGGAATGTACGTGAAGTATGAATCTGGGAAAATCGGAAACTGTCAAAAATGAAATGGAATGCATAAATATTGATATCCTAGGCATTAGTGAGCTGAAATGGACTAGTATTAGCCATTTTGATTCAGATAATCATATGGCCTACTACGCTAGGGATGAGAAATTGAAGAGGAATGGCGTTGCATTCATCATCAAAAAGAACATTTCAGAAATCTATCCTGAAGTACAATGCTGTCAGTGATAGGATAATATCCATAAGCCTGCAAGGAAGACCAGTTAATACGACTATTATTCAAATTTATGCACCAACCACTAAGGCCAAAGATGAAGAAATTGAAGATTTTTACCAACTTCTGCGGTCCAAAATTGATCGAGCATGCAATCAGGATGCATTGATAATTACTGGTGATTGGAATGCAAAAGTTGGAAGCAAAGAAGAAGGATTGGTAGTTGGAAAGTATGGCCTTGGTGATATAAACGACACCAGAGATAGCATGATAGACTTTTGCAAGACCAACAACTTCTTCACTGCAAATACCTTTTGGCAACAATTTAAATGGTGACTATATATGTGGACCTCGCTGGATGGAATACACAGGAATCAAATCAACTACACCTGTGGAAAGAGACAATGGAAAAGCTCAATATTACCAAGTCAGAACAAGGTCAGGGGCTGACTGAGGAACAGAACATCAATTACTCATATGCAAGTTCAACATGAAGCTGAAAAAAATTAGAACTAGTCCACGAGAGCCAAAGTACAAACTTTAGTATATACCACCTGAATTTAGAGACCATCTCAAGAATAGATCTGACTCACTGAACACTAACTACTAAAATCCAGACGAGTTGTGGAGTGACATCAAGGACATCACACAAGAAGAAAGCAAGAGGTCATTATAAAGGCAGAAAACAAAGAAAAGATCAAAATGGATGTCAGAAGAGACTCTGAAACTTGCTCATGAACGTTGAGTAGCTAAAGCGAAAGGAAGAAATGATGAAGTAAAAGAGCTGAACAGAAGATTTCAAAGGGTGGCTCGAGAAGACAAAGTAAAGTATTATAACGACATGCACAAAGACCTGGATGTAGAAAACCAAAAGGGAAGAACATGCTCAGCATTTCTCAAGCTGAAACAACTGAAGAAAAAATTCAAGCCTCAAGTTGCAATAGTGAAGGATTCTATGGGCAAACTACTGAATGAAGCCAGAAGCATCAAAAGAAGATGGAAGGAATACACAGAACCACTGTACCAAAAAGAATTGGTTGATGTTCAGTCATTTCAGGAGGTAGCATAGGATCAAGAACCAATGGTATTCAAAAGCTAAGAAGTTTCCTGAACACAACCAAACACTTCGAGGGACAGTGTAGCAGGGGTGGGGGTCTGGGGACCATGCTTTCAGGGGACAGCTACATCAACTAGCATAACAAAGTTTATTAAGAAAAAATTCTGCATCCTGCTTTGGTGAGTGGTGTTTGGGGTCTTAAAAGCTAGCAAGTGGCCATCTAAGATGCATCAATTGGTCCCAACCCACCTGGTGCAAACGAGAATGAAGAACACCAAAGACACAAGGAAAATACTAGCCCAAGAGACAAAAAGGGCCATATAAACCAGAGACTCTATCAGCCTGAGACCAGAAGAACTAGATGGTGCCCGGCTACCACCAATGACTGCCTTGACAGGGAACACAACAGAGAGTCCCTGATGGAGCAGGAGAAAAGTGGAGTGCAGAACTCAAATTCTAGTAAAAAGACCAGACTTAATGGTCTGACTGAGACTGGAGGAACCCCAGAAGACATGGCCCCCAGACTCTCTGTTAGCCCAGAACTAAAACCATTCCCAAAGTCAACTATTCAGACAAAGAATGGACTGGACTTATAAGACATAAAACGATACTCGTGAAGAGTGTGCTTCTTAGTTCAAGTAGATACACGAGACTAAAGGAGCAGCTCCTATCCAGAGGTGAGATGAGAAGGCAGAAAGGGATAGGAGCTGGTTGAATGGACACGGGAAATCCAGGGTGGAAAGGAGGAATGTGCCATCATATTACAGGGATAGCAACTAGGGTCACATAACAATGTGTGTATAAATTTTTGTATGAGAAACTAACCTGAGCTGTAAACTTTCACCTAAAGTACACACACACAAAGATTTTTTAAAAAATAAAGAATTGATGGTATTGAAGGAAGAAGTCCAAGATGCACTGAAGGCATTGGTGAAAATTAAGGCTCCAGGAATTGATGGAATACCAATTGAGATGTTTCAACAAACAGATGCAGCACTGGAAGTGCTCACTCGTCTATGTCAAGAAATTTGGAAGACACCTACCTAGCCAACCGACTGGAAGAGTTCCATATATGTACCCATTCCAAAGAAAGGTGATCCAACAGAATGCAGAAATTATTGAACAATACCATTAATATCACACACAAGTAAAATTTTGCTAAAGATCATTCAAAAGCGCTTGCAGCAGTACATCCACAGGGAATAGACAGAAATTCAAGCCAGATTCAGAACAGGACATGGAACAAGGGATATCATTGCTGGTATCAGATGGATCCTGGCTGAAAGCAGAGAATACCAGAAAGATGTTTACCTGTGCTTTATTGACTATACAAAGGCATTCGACTGTGTGGATCATAACAAATTATGGATAACATTTCAAAGAATGGGAATTCCAGAACACTTAACTGTGTTCAGGAGGAATCTTCACATAGATCGAGAGGCAGACGTTCGAACAGAACAAGGGGATACTGAGTGTTTTAAAGCCAGGAAAGGTGTGTGCCAGAGTTCTATCCTTTCACCATACTTATTCAATCTCTATGCTGAGCAAATAATCCGAGAAGCTGGACTATATGAAGAAGAACAAGGCATCAGGATTGGAGAAAGACTCATTAACAACCTGCAATATGTAGATGACACAAACCTGCTTGCTGAAAGTGAAGAGGACTTGAAGCACTTACTGATGACGATCAAAGACTATAGCTTTCACTATGGATTGCACCTCAATATAAAGAAAATAAAAATCCTCACAACTGGACCAATAAGCAACATCATGACAAATGGAGAAAAGATTGAAGTTGTCAAGCATTTCATTTTACTTGGATCCACAATCAACACCCATGGAAGCAGCAGTCAAGAAATCACAGACGACGCATTACATTAGGCAGATCTGCTGCAAAAGACCTCTTTGAAGTGTTAAAAACAGAGATGTCACTTTGAGGATTAAGGTGCACCTGACCCAAGCCATGGTGTTTTCAATTGCCTCATATACATGCGAAAGCTGGACAATGTACAAGGAAGACATAAGAATTGACACCTTAGAGTTGAAGTATTGGCGAAGAATATTGAATATACCACGGGCTGCCAAAAGAATGAACAAATCTCTGTTGGAAGAAGTGCAGCCAGAACGCTCCTTAGAAGTAAGGATGGCAAGACTTCATCTCACATACTTTGGACATGTTATCAGGAGGCACCAGTCCCTGAAGAAGGACATCATGTTTGGTAAAGCGGTGGTTCAGCGAAAAAGAGGAAGACCAGCAAACGGATTGACACAGTGGCTGCAACAATGGGCTCAAGGATAACAACGACCATTAGGATGGCGCAGGACCTGGCAGTGTTTCTTTCTGTTGTACACAGGGTTGCTATGAGCTGGAACCGACTTGATGGCACCTAACAACAACAACATAGATAAAAGGGCTTACATCCAGAACATACTTATATATTTTTAAAAACTCCTACAAATAATAAAAACGCAACCCAATTTTTAAAGAATAGGCAAAACATATGAAGACACTTTACAAAAGAAAGATATTCAGATGACCAAAAACTCATGGCAATGGGCTCAACACCAGCAGTCATTGGAAAAATGCAAATTAAAACCACAATGAGGTGTATATCATACTGCCTAGAATGATTAGGACAAAAACAAACACACACACAAACCTGACACAACCAAATGTTGGTTACCATCTGGAGTAATTAGAACTCTCACATATTGCTGGTGGGGAGTGTAAAATGGTACCTACCACCACTAGGGAAAACTAGCAGTTTTATATAGAGTTAAACATATATCTACCCTAAGACCCAACAATTCTACTACTAGGCATGTACCCAAGAGAAATGAAAACATATATCCACAAAATGACTTGTACAGGAATATTCATGGCAGAGGTATTCAAAAATAAGAAACGACCTAAATGGTCATCAACAGGAAAATGGATAAACCAATTGTGATATATTTATACAATGGACTACTACTCAGCAATGAACTTTGTTACATGTAGTGATGTGGGTGAATCTCCAAAACATTACACTGAGTGAAAGAAACCAGACTCAAAAGCATATACAATGCGTGATGACATTTTTATGAAGTTCAAGAATAGCGAATAGAAATAAGAACACTGATTACCTCTGGGGGTAAGGGAACTGATTGGAAAGTGTCATGGGAGTGTTCTGAGGTGACAGAAACATTCTGTATCCGGTTTTGCATGGTGGTTACATGTGTGCCAAAACGATTCAAAACAAATACTTAAGGCTTGTATTTTTTTTTTAAATAGGTGGTGTCAGTATATTCTTTTTTTTTAAATTGTACTTTAGATGAAGTTTTACAGAATAAATAGTTTCTCATTAAACAGTTAGTACACATATTGTTTTATGACAATGGTTAACAATCCCATGACATGTCAACACTGTCCCTTCTCAACCTTGGGTTCCCTATCACCAGTTTTCCTGTCCTCTCCTGCCTTCTAGTCCTTGTCACTGGACTGTTGTGCCCCATTAGTCTCGTTTTCTTTATGAGACTGTCTAATCTTTGGCTGAACGGTGAGCCTCAGGAGTGACTTCATTACTGAGCTAAAAGGGTATCCGGAGGCCATATTCTCGGGGCTTCTGCAGTCTCAAGCCAGTAAGTGTGGTCTTTTTTTGTGAGTTAGAATTTTGTTCCACATTTTTCTCCAGCTCCTTCCAGGACCCGCTGTTGTCATCACCGTCAGAGCAGTCATTGGTGGTAGCCGGGCACAATCTAGTTGTACTGGACTCAAGGACTTGCACATTTTATTGTATGTAAATTACACCTCAATCAAAAAAAGTAATTAAAAAAAAGCATAAGTCTTTATTTTATAAGTCCCTACATAACCTGGTCCCTGCTACCTCTCTGGCCTCATTTCCTATTGCTCCCTACCTCATTCACTCCATTCCAGCCATTCTGGACTCTTTTATTTTTGTTTTTTTCTTTTTTTTAATATTTTATTGTACTTCAGCTGAAGGCTTACATAACAAATAGTTCCTCATGAAACAGTAGTACACTTGTTGTTTTATGACAATGCTTAACAATCCCACAACATATTAACCCTCTAACTTCTCAACCTTTTTTTTTTTTTGGTGAAAATACACATAGCCAAAGATACACCGTTTCGAAAATTTCTGCATACACAGTTCAGTGACACTGACTATGCTCTTCCAGTTGTGCTGTTATTCTCACTTAAGATGAAGGCTTAAAGAACAAAATAGTTTCTCATTTAAAAGTTACTACAAATGATGACCTATGACAGTGGTTAACAATCTCACAACACATCAACAATATCCTTCCTCAACCTTAGGTTCCCTATCACCAGCTTCCTTGTCCCCTTCTGCCTTCTGGCCCTTGTCCCTGGACTCCTGTACCTCATTAGTCTCATTTGGTTTTACGGGGCTGTCCACTCCCAGGCTAAACAGTGAACCTTGGAGGTAACTTCACCACTGAGCTAAAAGGGTGTCTGGGGGCCATACTCTCGAGGTTTCTCCAGTCTCCTTTAGGCCAGTAAATCTGGTCTTTTTTTTGTGAGTTAGAATTATGCTCTACATCCTTCCCCAGCTCTGTCCAGAACCCTCTGTTGTGATCTTGGTCAGAGCAGTCAGTGGTGGTAGCCGGGCACCATCTAGCTGTACTGGACTCAGTCCGGTGGAGGTCTTGGTAGCTGCGGACAATCAGTCCTTCGGACTAATCTTTTCCTTGTATCCTGTTCTCTTAATTCTCCCTTGTTCCCGAAGGGATGAGACCAGTGGAGTGTCTTAGATGGCCGCTCACAGGCTTTTAAGACCCCAGACACTACTCACCAAGGTAGAACGTAGAGCATTGTCTTTATAAGCTGTGTCATGCCGATTGACCTAGATGTTCCCCGAGACCATGGTCCCCAGAGCCCTCCGCCCAGCAATTCAGTCCCTCAGGGAGTTTGGATGTGTCCGTGGGGCTTCCATGACCTTTCCTTGTACAAGTTGTGCTGGTTTCCCCTGTATTGTGTACTGTCTCACCCTTCACCCAAGATACCACTTATCTATTGCCTATTTAGTATTCCCCCCCCACCCCTCCCATCCCTGGTAACCAACAAAGATTGCTACATTTTGCGTGTGAAATTTTTCATGGGTTTTTACAATAGAGGTCTCATACAATATTTGTCCTTTTGTGACTGACTTATTTCACTCAGCATAATGTCCTCCAGTTTCATCCATGTTATGAGATGGTTCACAGATTCACTGTTGTTCTTTCTCGCTGCATAGTACTCCATTGTGTGTATGTACCATAGTTTGTTTATCCATTCATCTGTTGATGGGCATCTAGGTTGTTTCCATCGTTTTCCTATTGTGAACAATGCTGCCATGAACATAGGTGTGCATATGTCTATTCGAGTGACGACTCTTATTTCTCTAGGATATATTCCTAGGAGTGGGATTGCTGGATCGAATGGTATGTCTATTTCTAGCTTTCTGAGGACGCGCCATATCATTTTACAAAATGGTTGTATCATTTTGCATTCCCACCAGCAGTGCATAAGAGTTCCCACCTCCCCGCAGCCCCTCCAACATTTGTTATTTCCAGTGTTTTTGATTCGTGCCAGTTATGCCGGGGTGAGATGGTATCTCATTGTGGTTTTAATTTGCATTTCTCTAATGGCTAGTGATGGTGAGCAGTTCCTCAGGTGTCTGTTGGCCATTTGAATGTCTTCTTTGGTGAAGTGTCTGTTCATTTCCTTTGCCCATTTTTTAATAGGATTATTGGTCTTTTTGTTGTAGAGGTGTTGGATTGTCTTGTAGATTGTGGAGATTAGAACTTTGTCTGACTTGTACTGTCCAAAAATCTTTTCCCAGTCTGTAGGTTCTCTTTTTACTCTTTTGGTGAAGTCTTTTGAAGAGCATAGCTATTTGATTTTTAGAAGATCCCAGTTATCTAGCTTATCTATTGGGGTCTGTGCGTTGATGGTTATGGTTTATATCCTGTTAATGCCATGTATTAAGGCCTGAAGTGTTGGTCCTTTTTTTTCTTCTATGAACTTTATAGTTTTAGGCTTTATATTCAGGTCTTTGATCCATTTTGAAGTAGTTTTTGTATACGGTGTGAGGTATGGGTCCTGTTTCATTTTTTTGCAAATGGATATCCAGTTTTGCCAGCACCATTTCTTAAAAAGACTGTCTTTTCCCCATTTGATGGACTTTGGGCCCTTGCCGAAGATCAGGTGACCGTAGGTGGATGGATTTACATCTGGGTTCTCAATTCTGTTCCATTGGTCAATGTATCTGTCGTTGCACCAGTACCAGGCTGTTTTGACTACTGTAGCTGTATAGTAGGTGCTGAGGTCAGGTAGTGTGAGTCCTCCAACTTTATTCTTCCTCTTCAGTAGTGCTTTACTTATTCGGGGCTTCTTCACTTTCCATATAAAGTGAATGATTAGTTTTTCCATCTCTTTGAAGAATATTGTTGGTATTTGGATCGGGATTGCATTGTATTAGTAAATTGCTTTAGGTAGAAGTGACATTTTCACAATGTTGAGTCTGCTATCCATGAGCAGGGTATGTTTTTCCATTTATGTAGATCCCTTTGGGTTTCATGCAGTAGTGTTTTGTAGTTTTCTTTGTATAGGTCTTTTACATCCCTGGTCAGATTTATTCCAAAGTATTTTATCGTTTTAGGGGCTATTGAAAATGGTATTGTTTTCCTGATTTCCTCTTCATCATTCTCCTTACTGGTGTATAGGAATCCAACTGATTTTTGAATGTTTATCTTGTATCCTGCTACTCTGCTGAATCTTTCTATTAGTTCCAGTAGATTTCTCATGGACTCTTTAGGGTTTTCTATGTATAGTATCATATCATCTGCAAACAGGGACAGTTTAACTTCTTCATTACCAATTTGGATGCCCTTTATTTCTTTTTCTTGCCTTATTGCTCTAGCTAGAACTTCCAGCACAATGTTAAATAGGAGTGGTGATAAAGGGCATCCTTGTCTTGTTCCTGTTTTCAAGGGGAATGTTTTCAGCCTTTCTCCATTAAGAATGATGTTGGCTGTTGGTTTTGCATAGATGCCCTTTATTATGTTGAGAAGTTTCCCTTCTATACCTATTTTATTGAGAGCTTTTATCAGGAATGGGTGTTGGACTTTGTCAAATGCCTTTTCTGCATCAATTGAGATGATCATGTGATTTTTTTCTTTCCTTTTATTTATGTGGTGGATTACGTTGATGGATTTTCTAATGTTAAACCATCCTTGCATACCTGGTATGAATCCTACTTGGTCGTGGTGTATTATTTTTTTGATATGATGCTGAATTCTATTGGCTAGAATTTTGTCGAGAATTTTTGCATCTATATTCATGAGAGATATTGGTCCGTAATTTTCTTTTTTTGTGACGTCTTTTCCTGGTTTTGGTATCAGTGTTATGCTGGCTTCATAGAATGAATTTGGAAGTATTTCTTCCTCTTCTATGCTCTGAAATAGCTTGAGTAGTACTGGTACAAGCTCTTTTGTAAATGTTGTGTAGAATTATCCAGTGAAGCCATCTGGGCCAGGGCTTTTTTTTGGTTGGGAATTTTTTTTTTACCTTTTCAATCTCTTCTCTTGTTATGGGTCTGTACAGATTTTCAGCATCACTTCGTTGTAGTTTGGGTAGGCCGTGTGTTTCTAGAAATATATCCATTTCCTCTAGGTATTCAAATTTGTTGGAGTATAGTTTTTCATAATATTCTGTTATAATCCTTTTTATTTCAGTTGGGTCTGTTGTAATGTCCCCCATTTCATTTCTTATTTGGGTTATTTGTGCCCTCTCCTGTTTTTCTTTTGTCAGTCTGGCCAGTGGTTTGTCGATTTTGTTGATTCTTTCCAAGAACCAACTTTTGGTTTTTTTTGATTCTTTCTATTGTTTTTCTGTTCTCTATTTCATTGATTTCTGCTCTGATCTTTACTATTTCCTTTCTTCCGGTGGTTGTGGGCTTTTTCTGCTGTTCTCTTTCTATTTGTTTGAGTTCTGTAGTTATTGTTTTGATTTCGTCCCTTTCTTCTTTTTTGATATGTGCATCTATTGCTATAAATTATCCTCTGAGGACTGCCTTTGCTGTGTCCCAAAGGTTTTGGTATGATGTGTTTTCATTTTCATTTGATTCTAGGAAGTTTTTGATTCCATCTCTGATTTCTTCTATCACCCACTGATGTATAAGCAGGGTATTATTCAGTTTCCATGTAGTTGATTTTTTTCCCTTGCTCTTTCTAGTGTTAATTTCTACCTTGATGGCATTGTGGTCAGAGAAGATACTTTGAATTATCTCAACGTTTTGGATCTTGTTGAAGATTGCTCTGTGGCCAAAGATGTGGTCTATTCTAGAGAACGTTCCATGTGCATTGGAAAAGAATGTGTACTTTGCAGCGGTTGGATGGACTGTTCTATATATGTCTATGAGGTCAAGTTGGCTGACTGTGCCCTTTAGGTCTTCTGTATCTTTGCTGAGTTTCTTCTTAGTTGTTCTGTCCTTTACTGAGAGTGGTGTGTTGAAGTCTCCTACTATTATTGTGGAACTGTCCATTTCTCTTTTCAGTGTTGTTAGAGTTTGTTTTATGTATTTTGGAGCCCTGTCATTGGGTGCGTAGATGTTTATTATGGTTATGTCTTCATGATGGATCGTCCCCTTAATCATTATATCATGTCCTTCTTTGTCTTTTATGGTAGATTTTGTTTTAAAATCTATTTTATCTGAGATTAGAATTGCCACTCCTGCTCTTTTTTGGTAGTTGTTAGCTTGATATATTTTTTTCCAACCTTTGACTTTCAATAGATTCACATCTTTGTTTCTAGGTGTGTCTCTTGTAGACAGCATATTGATGGATCCTGTTTTCTTATCCATTCTGTCACTCTCTATCTCTTTATGGGTGCATTGAGTCCATTTACATTCAGTGTAATTATTGATAGATGTGGGTTTGTTGCTGTCATTTTGTAGTGCTTTTTTTTGTGGTGCTGAAGTTTTCTTTGTTCTTCTTACTCTCTTGTGCTGAGTTACTTTTGTTTGTGGATTCTTTTTTCATTTCTTTTGTTTTCGTAGGTTTTGTTTTTGCCGAGACTTTATGTTTTTCGTCTTTATTTTTATGAGTTTGTTTGTTAACTTTCTTTGTGGTTACCATGAATTTTACTCTTATCTTTTTAAGTTTGAAGCAGTCTACCATTACTTGGTATCGCCTTGCCTTCCTCTCCATGAGAAGGTTCTATACCTATGCCGTTTATTCCCTCTTTTATTGTTTTGATGTTGTTTTCACTTATTGATTAACTGCTTTGATTCCATGTTGTATTTCTTGTGGTTTTGGATAGTCCTCGAGATTTCATTTCCTAGATTGGTATCTGGCTCGTATGATCCTGCGTCCTAGGTTCTGCCTGTGAGCTGAAGCTGTTTGTTCTCAGATCGAAGAACTCCCTTTAATAATTCTTGTAAGTTTGGTTTGGCTTTTACATATTCCCTTAATTTCTGTTTATCTGGAAATGACCTAATTTCACCATCAAATCTGAATGAGAGTTTTGCAGGATATATTACTCTTGGCTGACAATTTTTTTCGTTCAAGATTTTACATATGTCATCCCATTGCCTTCTTGCCTGCATGGTTTCTGCCAAATAATCTGAGCTTAGTCTTATTGTTTCTCCTCTGTATGTGACTTCTGGTTTTTCACGAGCTGCTCTCAGGATTCTTTGTTTGTCTTTGGTTTTGGCTAGTGTGAATATGATATGCCTTGGTGATTTTCTTTTGGGGTCTCTTCTATATGGGGTTCGTTGAGCTTCTTGGATGGCAAGCTTTTCATCTTTCATGACATTGGGGAAGTTTTCTCTCAGCAGTTCCTCAGTGATCCTCTCTGTGTTTTCTGTTTTCTCCCCCCGTTCTGGGATGTCAATCACTCGTAAGTTTTTGCTTTTAATTGTGTCCCACATAACTCTCAGGGTCTTTTCATTTTTCTTTGTTCTTTTTTCTGAGTTTTCCTCAAACAGAGTTGTATCCAAGTGTTTGTCTTCAATTCCACTGATCCTGTCTTCCACTGTTTCAAATCTGCTTCTAAGCCCTTCTATTATATCATCCATTTCTGAAATCTTGTTGTTCATCTTTTGGATTTCTAATTGTTGTTTTTGTATAATATCTGGTTGTGAATTTATTTTGGCATTTTGTTCCTACATCATCTTTCTGAATTCTTCCAATTTTTTGTCTCTATTTTCCATGAATTTGTCTATTTTTTCCTCATGTTTGTCAGCTTTTTGTCTCAGTTCTTGGAGAATTCTGAGTATTAGAGATTTGAATTCCCTATCAGGTAGTTCTAGTGCATTTTCTCCACAGGAGAGTCATCTGGTGTTTTATTTTGGACTCCTATTGGAACCATCCTGTCCTGTTTTTGTAAATGTTTTGATATCGTCTGCTGTCTTCTGGGCATTCAGTAGTTATTTTTCTCGTTTATTGGTTGTAGATTTGTTTGTTTCATCCCCCCTTTTTTTTTTAAATTTGACTATGTCTGAGCAGGCGGACTGTGTGTTCTTTGTTGTTTGCTCGTCTGTGCGCTCAATACTTTTCATCCTTCTCCAACTGGCTGGGTCAGTCACTCAGATATGGTACGGCAGGGCAGGTCTAGCTGAAGAGGAGTTACTGGGACAGGTTGTTTGTGGCACTTACTACAGCCACCAGAGTGGGTCAGCAATCAGTGCAGGGCAGGTTCCAGTAGGCCGTGCCTATGCTGCTTGGTGGTGTGATGTCAAGCGCATGGTGCAGGTAGGCAGGATGCAGTGGGGAGATTTTTATGTGTGGAGCTAAGATGGATACAGGAGAGAGGAGAGAGGAACAGGAGCCAAAAACACACAGATGAACAAAAAGAATGCTAGGGGAGCTTGCCGTTGGAATGGAGAGATGAGTGACTATTAAATGGAGAAAAACAGAACGGGGAAGAGGAAGAAAAGAAAAGAATGAATAAATAAAAATCAGAAAGGTTAAAGAACCGCAAAGTTCCCAGGGATCCAACCGATGCAGCTATGAGATCTGGGGAAGTCGCTCTTAGGTGTTGCAGTACAGCCTGGCTAGAAGGCACAGAGGTATACAACACCTGGTATTCAGGGGTCAGAAAGAGAAAGAAGATATAGAGAGACAAGAAACTGAGCAATGAAGAAAGACAAAAGGGGAAAAAGAGGGAAAATAAAACAAAATTAATTAAAAAAAGAACAAGAAAGGCCCCCCAAAAAAATAGAAAAAAAAAAAAAAACAATGAAAAAAGAAATGCTCTCAGGGATCCCTCTGCACATCTGTGGAAGCTGAAGGGGAGTTCCTTGCCACGCAGCTCCGCCTGGCCAGAAAGGGCTCCCAACTCAAGAAAAGGAAAAGAAAACAAACAAACAATTCAAAATGAACAAATGAACAAAAGCCCCGGGATCCCACCAGCGCGGTAGCCAGACCAGGAAGCAGCTCCACACTCGAACGGAGCTCTGCAGCCCCTCAGGAAGAAGCAAAGATAGTGCACGGAGCCAGGCACTCGAGTGAAAAGAGGGGGAGGTGGTGAGAGGCAAGGAAGAAATCAAAAGAAGCTGAAAAAAAAAAAAGCAACACCAGCAGCCAACAAATGGCACTCAGAGAGCCAGCTAGTGCGGGCTGGTGTTTCTGGACAAGAGACTGTGTCCGCGGGAAGCAGAGGAGGCCGAGTGTGGGTGAAGAAGGGTAGAGAGTGGAAAAGCATATATCAGAAATTACCAGCGCTCTGTAACCCCTCAGGAAGAAGCAAAGATGGTGCACGGAGCCAGGCACTCGAGTGAAAGGAGGGGGAGGTGGCGAGAGGCAAGTGAGAAACCAAAAGAAGCAGAAAAAGAAAAGCAACACTAGCAGCCAACAAATGGCACCCAGAGAGCCGCCTGCTTGGGTGTGTGGAATTGAAGCAGCCAGCGCTTCCCGGTCAAGAGACCGTGGCCATGGGATGCAGAGGAGCCCGAGCCAGGGCGAAGAGGGGTGGGGGGTGGGAAAGCACACACCGCAGATTACCGGTTGTTTTGTCTCTCGCTGGACGCTCCATGAGGCTGCTTTCTCGTATCCCCCGTTTGCTGGTCTCCGATAGGAGTCCAAGATTGTGGATTCGTGCTGCGTTAGCTGGTAGGGGACCTCTGCATGAATCTCTCCTCGCTCTCCATTCTCTGTCAGTTTTCTCACTCCATTTGGTGCTTGGCTGAGTTCTTTATCTCTTCATTTGATGTTTTAGGGTTTCAGGATTGTTGTATTCTCTGTTTGGCTTAGTTTTTCGGATCTTTGCTGTGGAGGGATGGCGTGGTGCTTCTGCCTAGAGCGCCATTTTGCCGGAACCTCCATTCTGGACTTTTCGTTCTCCTTGAACACACTATGCAGTTTCCTAACTCAGGCACCATGCCTTATAGTTGCTTCTATCTGTTAAGTTCCCCGAGATAACTACATGACTTGTTTCTCAACTCTTATCAGGTCTCTGCACAAATGCCACCTTAGCAGACACCTTCCTTAAACACCCTATATAAAAATAACAATCCCTACCACCACCCACATGACACCTATCCCCCTTAACCCTGCTTATTTGCCATAGCTTTCATCAACATCTGATATACATCAAATTTATCATACCTTTGTTTATTGTTTGTCTATTTCCCCTGCAACAAAAGCTTCATAATAGTAGGGAGTTTGTTTTTCTCAGTTGAAAGTCATTCTGAGAGTACTTAACTTTGTAAAATTTTGGAAACCCTGGTGGCTTAGTGGTTAAGAGCTATGACTGCTAACCAAAAGTTCGGCAGTTCAAATCCAGCAGGCGCTTCTTGGAAACCCTATGGGGTAGTTCTACCCTGTCCTATAGGGTCATTATGAGTCGAAATCAGCTGCAGCAATGGGTTTTGTTTTGCTCACTGATATGTTGCAAATAGTTCTGGCATGTAGGAAACACTCATTGAATATTTGTTACATGCATGAATGAATGACTAAATGAACAAATTGATAGAAAATGACGGTCAATCCAATGGAAAATTTCACATTGGACTGGTACACTTATTTTCTGATTAGACTTCTCTTATAAATTGCTGGCCAAAACACTGGCGTTTTAAAAATACAAACAAGATGAATAGCAGATGTGTTTCGGGAAAGATAAACAATCTACTTCAAAGAACCCCACAAATTTTTTAAGGGCCTACGTGACCAGCTTTGACAAACCCCTTAAGATGTGAAGCTGTAGAGCAAGAGGATACCTGTGTCAGGATGGGAATCTCCTGGGGATGAAAAGCCCCTGGGAGTGACCTGCATTTAGCAGCTCTTCCCTCATGGCCCTGCAGAGGATCAGCCAGGTAGTTTCAGGGCTGCCATTATCTGCCTTCCAAAATCACAACCGTTCAAAACTAGAGACCTGAAAGTTACTGTTGAAATTGCCTAATACAAGCAAAAAACAGGAAAAAAAAAAATTCCCAAGCTTGTTGTGTATGACCACAGAACTGGACTGGAGCCAGACTCTGGATTCTGAGATCAAGTCTGCCACTAGTGGTGTGACCATAAGCAATCAGTTAAAAGCTTGGTCCTTCAGCTCCCTCATCTAGGAAAGAGGGGGTTCAACTTGAAGAACTCTAAGCTCCCTTTCCAATTCTGATCTTTTTTCAATTTGTGATCAAAGTATCTATAAGTCACGCAAAAGTTTAACTTTTCATGAGTGAAGCATTTAATTGTGTCATTTACATTTCTTATAAAATAGGCTTACTACAAATTAGATTTCTATGTCTTTATGCAATCTGTGATAGTCTCTGAAATATAAGGCCTAATTTCTCTTTCTTTATCCTCATCAGCTGTGTTGATAAAAGCCAATGGATGTTACAAATTGCATTTCTTGAAATATATTTCAATGTTCAAATATTCTCTAGGACAACATACAACTGCTTAAATTAATGAAATCTGTGTCAGCCAGATCTGGTGCTCTTTGTGAATCCATGTTTTTAAAGCAGATCTTCGTTCCATTCCTAGCTCTGAATCTTACAAGCAACCTAATCTTAACTGAGATAAAACCCAACTGAGCCATGGTTTGTTTACCTATAAAATGGAGATATTTCAGCCCTTCCTCACCTATAAGGTAACATAAGAATCGAAAGAGGTAATATATGGGAAAGGTTAGTAAAATATATAAGACGAATATGAGACAGTATTATAGTGAAACCTGTGAAAGCTGGAACTCAATGGGACTGCCTTGTTTTTCTGGGTCTCACAAGTTTTCCACCTTTGACAGGGTGCAACCTTACCACTTTTTTATTGCTCATTTTAGTGAAAAACATTTGAGTTTCTCTTCTCTGACAGGTTTCTGCCTTACACAGTTTTCAGCTTTCACAGTTTTTACTGTAGCATAATATTGGCCTTTGAAAGCCAAGTAGAAATGTGAGGAGTTCAGGAAGAATTTTTGAACCTTTGGGCACTTGGAATAGACAGTACATCAGGTCTTCTACCATTCACTGTACATATGGAAAGAACTTGGTTAATTGGCAGTTCATTTTGAGATTAATCTAATTAATCTCAGAAAACAAAAGATTTTTGGGTCAGAGAAGCTAAAATTCAAATCCCTGTTTGGGGGCTTTTTAGCTGTGTGGCTTTGGGCAAGTCACTTCATGTCTCTGAGCCTGTGTAAAGGGTTTGAGGACTCTCAAATGCAGAGGTGTAAATGTAGAACAGTTTTTATTTTCCTAGCAACTGTGCTCTGTGGACTCTCCTTTCCTGCTGGACAACAGACTGCCTTAATGCTATATCAGTCAGATCCTAAAGTTTTCCAGGCATTTGGTTTTTGTAAGTGGAATCTTTTTCAATTTCCCTTCCCAATGCTAGTATATAGAAATGCAATGGATGTCTGTATATCAACATTTTATCCTGAGACCTTGCTAAATTCACTTACTAGTTCTGGTAACTTTTTTGTAGATTTCTTAATTTTTTATATACACAGTCATATTATTCTATATGCTTTCATTCTGCAAAAATGACACACCAAGCAGCAAGCCTCTGGTGGCAGCTATTGGTTCTCCAAACTGTAAGTTCTCAGTACTAGGCTCTGCGGACAATTGTGAGAAGATGGGAAAGAAGATCCCACTTAATGAGATAGGGAAGGGAAAAAGGGACTGAGCCCCTAGGTGAAAGACCCTGAACTAAAATCACATGCTTAACTAATGACACAAAACCTATATCTTGGAACATGCAACAAAGAAAGAATAAACAACCCACCCAGCTTTCAATGTACTTCCTTGATGTTTTTCAGAAGAATCGGCCTGATCAGATCCCTGGAGCACACGCAGACACCCGCAAGGTGACCCACAGACCCGCGATAGGAATCGAGCTGGCACCATGGGAGGACTGCACAGGTGCGGCACCCCACAATAAGTCTGCCATCCAGTTCCAGAAGCCTTTGTTACGGGTTCTATCTTGGGCTGCCTCTTGTGCATGCACCTAATCTTCATAACCCTGCCTCTTTCATGAATAAAGATGATGCCTTTATAAGCCCTAGCCAATTCTTTGTTTGGGGAGACAAAGGCTAGCTTTGCATTGTCCCTCTTTGTCTCTGCTTGCAAGCTACTTTTGCTCAATAAAGCTTTGTTTGTGCAGAAAACTTGAGTCTCTCCTGGTCATTCTTGGTCAGTAGAAAGCAAACACCTCATAGGGGCTGCCCAGGTTGGACAGAAGACCCAGGCAACATTAGCACTTTACAGCACTGTTTCTTTATCTGTAAAATGGGAATTAACTTCCTACCTCCTGAGTATGCTGTGAGGAAGATGAAATTTAAAGAATGTAAAGAAATGCATGGCAAGTGCAATTGATTGCATACAGCTGGTGCTCAGTAATAAGTATTTTCATTGGCAATACTGGTATCAGAACACTGTTGGTTTAGAGGCCAATTTTCCATGCCAATACACCAAAGCCATGCTAGGAAGGTTGGTGTTTATATACCTGATATGAGGCTTTTATGGTTCCAACAGCTAAAAGTTATAAAGGTTTTAAGCAAACATAGTTGGAATAAAATCTTCGATCTGGAGACTGCCCATTTTAAGCTGAATAATAATGCTTGAATGACTTTTTTAATTTGATTCTTTGAAAACTCAAGCTTTTGAATCCTATGAGTGAACTACTTACAAATTTGCTAAACTATGCAGCGTCAAAATCAACTAATCGTGGTGTGCCATTACCCAGTTGTTAATGTTGTTGAATTGTAAAGTACTTTTACCATGAGGTCAGTGATGCATCTAACTAAAATTAGCAAGCCCCAGTTCTAGTCCTAGTCCTGTTTTCCTTCAACCTTCCATTCTTGTGTGCCTGGCTTGTTTCCACTTGTCTGTGGCAGGGACTCCTGGTATGCTTCATTTCAGTTTACAGTGGCTGCTGCTGTCTCTAACGTTTCACTTGCCTCTTTTCAGATACACACTTGGCAGAGTAAGTGACACTTCTCTGCATAATCAAGCCAGACCTCACCCTTGGCCACGTGGCCATGAAGTCACTGAGTTCATTAGTCACTTCCCAAGGCCTTAAAGGGCACAGTTTTAGCTGTGCTGTCATAGGACAAGTGGTTCCACTGGTCACTTTGTTCCAGTTGTGATGATCACTCATACTGACCACTGGTCTTTACAGCTTCATCTTATCAACCACATCTCTGTAAGCCACTCTGTTTGGTTCCCAAGATCCCTTTGGTGCCTTCTGATCCTGAACACTGATCTCTAACATTCCTCCTAAATCTTAGGGTTTAGGATGAGAAGGACTGCTTTTGGGGAAGGTCCTTCTCAGATGATGTCTTCTTAGAAACAAAAGAATCTTTTGCTATATGGTCTTCTTAATCAATTTCCAAGCACAACAGGGTTGAAAATCAAAATGGCAAAGTTTACCATGCAAAAGGTACGGCTAAACCACATGCTATTCAGTTCTCTCCCCCCACCCCCCCAAATCTTGGATGTTTTTATTTAAGTACTGGAAAATCTAAATGCTTCTTGGCTTTGGATTACATTGCTGCTTGCTTTTTTGTTTGTTTTTTATTGTTGTAATTAAATGAAGTTTACATTTCAAGTTAGTCTCCCATACAAAATTTTTGCTATTCAGTTCTTTAAGGCTACTTAATTTCCTGTCTACTGTACATGGGTTGCACATTCACACCAACACTTCAGCTGCAGCTAAAGGAAAAGATGCTTTTTCTAGCCTTCAGAAAACAGCAGTCAAATCTTTTCAGTTGGGAATTAAAAGGGGGCTGTGTGTCACTGACATCCACCAAAATTAAAGAGAGGTAATTCACCTTGCTTGAAAAATTTTTTCATCTTGCCTGAAAAATATTTTTAGATGTGGTGGCTGACTGGTGATCTGAATTCATTTTCTGCCTGGAACACTAAACATTCCCATAACACCTAGACCACTCTTTGAACATACCTTCCAATAAATTATCAACTCCTTCAATTTAAATTATTAATTGCTCATATTCATACTCACTATAGAAAATGGATTGCTTCTGCAGTGTGTGTTTATACATACATAGATACTTTCACAGATGTGTATGTGTATATGACCATTCATTTTGCACAGGTCTGGCCCCCTGGGACTTACTTTCCACATAGATATATAAGGGCAAGACAAAAAACACGGGATTTTAACCCTACTTTTGCCTGTTTCGTTCTGTTGTACATAGGGTCTCCATGAGTCAGAATCGACTTGACGTCACCTAACAACACGCCTGTGAAAAAGTCTGATCCTGGGTGCTGGGATGGTTGGTGATTTTCCAAATTACAGAAATCAGTGTGAATCTGGCCCATAGCCCGTGAGCAGATAACTGTCTCCCAGTGGGGAATGACCTCAGCTTACACTAAAGATAACCACCATGGGAAAAATGTTTACTTGGCTTTTTTTCTCCACGTTTGGCCCTATTCCTTAGCATCCAAGAGCCAGAGAGATGGCCTGTCTTCCCAAGCCTGTTGCACACAAACAGAAGGCAAACCCAAGTTTATAGCCCTAAAGAGGAGGGAAAGAATGGCTCTTTTTTTCTGTTTCTTTCTTCCCACCATCACCATGATGACAAGGTGCGTGAAAGCAGACTCGCCACTGATGTTTTGAATAAAACTAACAAACACTCCAAGGAAAATCTATAAATGAAAATCCACATCTACACCACCTTCCCTTTCCCCTCACACAAAAAGCATCTCGCTTATATAAAGAGTAGAGCAAAATAAAGAGAAGAAAGTTCTTCTTGATTATGCAACCAGAATTTCAGTCAAAAGAATCATTTCTTGATTTCATACTTAACTTACTGTGTGATTACAGGTATTTCATTTTGCTTTTCTGTGTCCAATTCCACAACTTTAAAAATTGATTAGAGCTGGAATTATGTCCCATGAAGCTGCCTTTAACCCAGGCTCACCAGGTGCAGGAAGCCTTTGGAACATGGACTCCAATAACCCCTCAGGGAGCACGTGTGCAAACATGTGCATGCATGTGCACGCACACACACACACACACACACACACACACACACACACAGTGCACTCTTCCCCACAGCACTAGGAGAGCATAAAGGATGGAGGGCCCACGCTCTACTTGAATTTAAATTGCTGGAGACCAATGTCAGCTTGAGCCGCCAAAAAAAGCTTCAGAAAAAGGCCAAGGAGCTAGTGTCCAGGACATCAGTCAAGCCCTGAGTGTGACTCCTGCCAGAACCAAGAGAACAGCACAGAGAGCTAGGAAGAACATACTCTTTCAAACATACTTGAAGAATAAGGTTAAGTTTCCATTTGCCTCATCTGGCCCAAAATAATATTTGAGAAGTGGAGTTGCTATTTTTTCTCTATGTTCTTTGAAAAAACAACTTGGCTCACAAGAAACTCTCATACTTAGTCCACCTTTCAACCAAAGATTGGACAGGCATATAAGACAAACAATAACACACGTGAGGAACATTCTTCTTAGTGCAATCAAGTCTACAAGACCAAATGGGCAACACTAGCTCAGAAGCAAAGACAAGAAGGCAGGAAGGGACAGGAAAACTGGACGAATGGACATGGGGAACCCAGGGTGTAAAAGGAAAGGGGGAGCGTGCTGACATACTATGGGGATTGCAACCAATGTCACAAAACAATTTGTGTAAAATTTTTTGAATGAGAAACTAATTTGCACTGTAAACTTTCACCTAAAGCACAATAAATTTAAAAAAAGAAGAAAGTCTCATACTTTGGGGAACTCTTTTCTTCCCCACATCAGTTAAGCAATGTAAATGTTTGAAAAGATGGAAGTGAAGAAGCATCAGTCTACATCTCCAGGGATAGGAATGGCTGAGTTCATTGCAATAGGGCTTTGTGATTACTCGGCAGATGGACCCACTTCCTATCTGCTGCAGCTGTGTTTCGCCACTTTTCAAAATAACCTAATACTCAGGGGTGGATTAACCAGTAAGCTTGGTACGCGCTGGCTTGCAATGAGCAAGGTATGCACGTCGGGCTTAATTGTATTTACTTGCTAATCTGTGGTGAGTAATTTCACGTGGGTTTCACTACATCGTTACTGTGATGGGGGACAGGTGAAACCGTTCACTGCAGACTGGTGGGAAGGCACAACTGGGCCAGCGCATACCTTGCTTATTGGGTAATCTGGCCCTGGTAATACTACTAACATATTGGAAAGTGTAGAAAAGCTAGCTTCACATTGCTTCCTCTGGGGTAACTAGTTGGTTCCAACACATGGATCCATTGCTGAAGATATCAGTGACTAAACGGTATGACATTAAAATGCAGTGGAAACTGTTTGACAAGAACTTCTCGCTTCTTTATACCTTCTAAAGAACTCTTCTCTTGACTCCAACTATTAAAATATCTAGATTAGGCTATCTGATAGAATTTTCAGTGATGAGGGAAATACTTTACTTCTGTGCCATCGATATGTAGCCACTGGCCACATGTGGCTATTGAGCACTTGAAATGTGGCTACTGTGAATGAGGAACTGAATTTTAACATTACTTCACTGTAATTAATTTAAATTTAAATAGACACTTGTGGCTAATTACTAACATATTTGACGGTGTAGTTCTATGGTAGGCGACTCTGGATGGCGCAAAGAGTTAAGTGCTTTACTACCAGCCAAAAGGTTGGCAGTTCAAACCCCCTCAGAGGTACCTTGGGAGACAGGCCTGGTGATCTGCTTCAGAAAGGTCACCGCCTTGAAAACCCTATGGTGCACTTCTACTCATGGGATCGCCGTGAGTCAGAATCAACTCGACAGCAATTAACAACAGTTCTATGTTACGTTAAATATTCAATTCATAATTTATTCTCTTTTTACTAGCTGCAAAATGCCAGTTATGATGCATTGCTTGTTCCTTCATGGTAGTTTAGATTAATTCCCCAGGATGCAGCTGAAAGAAAAAATGATGGCAATATTCTTAAAATACTTAATGCCACTGCAAAGGGGGAAGGAGGTGATTCTTTATCTAAAAAGGAGGTAACTGAGGAGAAAACAAAACAAACAAAAAAACCTACTGCCAGTTGACTCATAGTGACCCTGATGGACACAGCAGAACTGCCCCACAGGGTTTCCAGGGAGCAGCTGGTGGATTCGAACTGCCAGCCTTTTGGTTAGCAGCCATGGTTCTTAACCACTGTGCCACCAGAGCTGAAGGGGTACTTCAAGTGAAATGAAAACAAAGTGGACTCTGGACTCAGCCACAAAAAGGAAAGCTAAGTATAATTATGGTCTCCCCCTTGGGTTCACACTAAGTCAAGGTTAAATAATCTAGAATCTACTTTAGTTGTTCTTTTTTTCACTGCTAATATGTATTTTATTACCACCATATATAAAAATACAGACCTGGGAATCAAACTACTTAAAGCCTCTCCCAGTTCCACCTTAGTGACTTTGCTTAGGACTCTCTGAAGGTACAGTGGTTGCACAGTGCTTAAGCGCTTGGCTGCTAACCAGGAGGTCAGTGGTTTAAACGCACCAGCCACTTCTGTAAAGATTTACAGCCTCTGAAACCTAATGGGGCAGTTCTACTCTGCCCTATAGGGTCGCTATGCTTTGGAATTGACTTGATGCTAACAGGGTTGGTTTGGTTTGGTTTTCTGTGAAGGTTGCTTGCCTTCCTGCTTACTGAAGATGAAAGTAAAATGTTTATCAGAGAATTCAGATTTGTTAAATATTTAATAAGTGCTTATGATATGCAGCAGCCATTTTTGTTTTAGTTGTTCTTTAATCCAACTTTTGAAATGTAGCCACACCTCCCCTAGACTGTATTCACGTGGATATGTAGCTGGGCTACCTGGAACCATCTTCTAGTCTCCTACAAGCTTCCTTTTGTGGTGCAAATTCTGACTAAGTGGCTGACAGCAGCAATTTTCCATTTCCTGCTATTGCAACATCAAAAGCCACTCTACCCACTCAGTTGCATAATTGCTATCTGTGGTTACAGTAAAAAGAATCTCTGATGATTTCCAGATTGATCCCCACATGGTTATGTTAAATGCCAGGATTAAAATTAAGGGAAAATTTACATATAGTTAGTTCCCTTCTCTGGGAGATACAAGCCACAAGGTTATAAATTGTTAGCCTTGCAAGGGACTCGAGCTGGTTCAATTATCACTCCACAAATGAGGAAATAGCCCTATACACTAATTAAAAACTAAGCTGGCACTAGGGAAGGGGAAAGAAAAGCACACAGTGAGTTTCTGCTTGGTATGCTAAGGTATTACATGTGTGTAACCTGTCTGTCAGAGTCCTAGTGGCACGGTGGTTAAGAGCTTGGCTGTTAACCAAAAGATCGGCAGTTCAAATCTACCAGCCACTCATTGGAAACCCTATGGGGCAGTCCTACTCTGTCCTATAGGGTCACTATGAGTCAGAATCGACTCGACAGCAATGGGTTTTTGGTTTTTAAATCCGTATGTCACAACCTCTGTTCTCACCCTGCTTAGCCAGTAAGCCAGATACATCACTTCATCCCACTTGCCAATCAGGATCCACTCACCCTAAAGTATTGTTGTGAGTGTAAAACTTCCTGAAGGCTCTGCAGGAGAAATGGAAGGGAGAGATTTCATTGCACACCACACTCTGAACAAACTAACAAATGTTCCTTGACTATGTCTCTTCTCCCCATTGTCCTCCTTTGTCAAGCCAGTGTGAAGACAGGGCAAAGGGTATATTTCCCATCAACCCTCTTCCAGTATTGCATTGAAAGCATTCTATCCCTGTCTCTTTCTCCATTTTCTTCCCTTTCAGGCCTCTAAATCCTTCCCCCTTTCTTATATACAGCAACAACTGAAGTGTTCTTTTCAAAACTCTCCAATAGCTTCCTACCCCACTTAGGATAAAATCCAAACTCCTTGTCCCTTCTATGTGATCTGGGTCCTGCCCACCTCTCAGACTTCACTTCCTACCATTCACTCCTCACCCTACTCCTGGCGATCAACCTTCTTGGAACTTCATCAAATACACCCAGCTCATTCCCACTACAGGATCTTTATACTTCAGTGTCCTCTGACTGGAACACTCTTGAACCCTGAGCTTTGCATGGCTTGCTCCACCAACTCAAAGAGAGCCTTTCTCTGAGCATCCTAAGATGGACACCTTCCCTCATTACCCTTTCCACTTCAGTAATTCTGTAACTCTCCCCTTGCTTTATTTTCTCCATGACACTCATCATTATGCACATTATATTGTTTTCCTATTTGACTGCTTGCTTATTATCAAGCTTCTTAGGGTGAGAGTCTTTGTCTGCCTTGCTCATCCCAAATGTCAGTGTGCTGAATGAGTAGAAGCAATTTAGCTCTGTTCTAACTCTTCCTAACTTTCATCTCCACAACCCATCAATCTGATGAACAAACAAAAAGCCCTCCAACTACTACCATCCACCCTCCTGGAGAGACAGCAATCAATTGTAAATAGAAACTAATTTTCTTTCAAGGGGCATCTCATTAATCATCATATACACCTTGTCAAGGAGATGTTCTTATAGACACTGAGCATGTGAGGGCATGGTGAGGACCCTGGAGTTGAGCTGCTCAGGGTCACAGAGCTGAGCTTTCTGATTTTTTGGCTCCAAAGCTGGTGCTGTTTACATCACCCCACACTAACTTCCCAGTCTTCCAAGGCCATGTATGTGAGATCTTTGCGGAAACCACATGGAAAGGATTGTTATTCTTATGTGTAATATCTTTCATTGTCATTGATCTGCACGTTGGTCTTTACACAATTGCCAGTACTTTGAACTTGCTTGAGGGAGACTAGTCTCATATGGGTTTTCCTGTCTCATTGTTCTTTGTGTCAAAGTAGTTCCTGCTGAAGGCACTAAGGTATTGGGCTTCCCAAATCACAGACCTGGCTGGACATGTGACCAGGATGTCGTTTGTGGCACCATCCACAGTCCCCATCTAGTCCTACGACTGGAGCAAGAATCAAATTCAAGGTCATCTCATACCTTAGTATCTCAGGCCAAAACATGGCAGAGAGATTACCCTCTCTTCTCCCTGATCCACATGTCACATATATGAATATTATCCTGCACCATAGCTGTTAACTTCACCTTTTTCTCTCCTAAGAACACATATAGGGTTGCAAGTGAGAGTAACATTATTAAGTTCTCCCTAGTTTATATTATTAAATTATTCACAATCTTCAGTATTTAACTTAATTACCATTAGTAATAAATTAGATGATAAATACATAGCTCACACCTGAAGTCCGCTGGGAAAAAGGGCAATTAGGCAAAGAGAAGTATACCTGGTTTACGATTTCACTTTAATTTAAACATTGCAGTTCATTATTCTTTTTACTGAATACCAAAAGGTGACTGTATTTGGCTATTGAGGCCATGAATAATATTTTTCCTAAATTCATTTGTCTTTATTTGATCATTTTTTAAATAACTACATACTATTTTTAGCATTCTTTTTTTGGAAGAACAAGAAGATGGGACAGATAGGATAACGGTTAGATGTGCTAAAAATGGAGCTACTTCAAGATGTTGAGAGAACTCTCTCATTTGACATGGAAAAGAGAGGAAACATGCCCAATATAAGTTGGTTCATTCATGCAGCCTTACCGATTCCATTATTACTCCGTTATTCCATTATTCATTAGCATAGAGGTATAGATGGGACCATTAGGGAAAAAAATCAGGACTCAAGACACAATTTCCTCTGTAGTTACTTTAAAATAGTTCAGCATAGACACTGTGAGTGTATATGTATATGTGTATATAAGTTAACTTTAATATACACCCTAGGGGTAGTTAATACCTCATAAGAAATGCACACTCCAGTATTGAGAAAGATGGCACAACTTGAAGAATGTAACCAATGACACTGAATGGTACATATAGAAATTGATGAACTGATGCATGTTTTGTTGGGCATATCTTCACCAAAAAAAAAAAAAAAAAAGAGAGAGAGAGAAAGAAACCCACATTCCAGGATGGTTGGTTAGCATTTGACAGTCCCTAATCAGAAAGTGTAGCCCTGGTGGCACAGTGGTTAAGAGCTCAGCTGCTAACCAAAAGATCAACAATTTGAATCCACCAGCCACTCCTTGGAAACCCTATGGGGCAGTTCTACTCTGTCCTAAAGGGTTGCTATGAGTCGGAATCGAATTGAAGGCAGCGGGCTTGGTTTTTCTTTTTTTGTTGTGTGTGTTCTGGTAACTGGAAAGTAGAGGCAAGCACTTCAAGAATAACTATCTAAATCTGCACCAGATGGTTTGTTAATTAGCATATGGGTTGTTAAAGCTCCCCCACCCCCACCCCACACACACATTGGCAACACCAGTGCCATTAAAGATATGTGACTGGTCATAAAGACTGCAGACATCCCCACTCTTGTAGGTGTAGAGGTATATAACTTGGTGAGCCCAGCAACCTAACACTTTTGAAGATAAAGTGGCCCCATCCTCTTTTGTGAAGCATCCCCACTGGGCAAAAAAAAAAGGGGGGGTGATTACTGTTCCTTAAGGACACTTCTTATGCATATACTAACTCTCTGAAAAGGAAATTAATGTGCTTAAAGATAGAGTGATTTTAAAAATCATATTAGATCTTTTAAGCCACATCCAAACCCAAAGTCTCAGAAGTACACTACCGATTAAAAAAAAAAAAGGCAGTTAGCCATAGACCAATTGTAGAAGAATTTCCAACTTTATAAAATGCAGAAGGTTAGTGTATTTTTCTGACCAGTCCTTGATTCATTAGTACTCCTGGTGATGCAGCCCCAGGCAACATTCTAGAGTAAGTCGACATTATGCAATAGCCTTGTAAAACCAGCAGGGAAAGACCCACTAATTCTAAAAATGGTTCACTACCTCACAAAGGTAATTGGCCTAATGTAATGCTTATGTTTTGGCTAAAGTCAAAGTTCTGATCAATGTCTACAGCAGGACATTTATGCATTGGGGTTTTGTTTTCACTTTTATTGTGAAGGTTTTTCATTTTATTACCTTATACAAGATTTTACTTGTGGATCCTTGCTATGAATTTTTAGATGCTTGAAATTCATGTCTCTGTTCCTTTGTGCATGCTGTTCTCTTTGACAGTAATTCTTTTTCTCCTATCCCTCCTCCTTTCTTTCACTGAGAGACTTTAATACCCAGCTCCAAAAGACTTCCCTGCAAGGTGTTTTCTGTCTTCCCAAGGCATTTGTTCCCTACTTTAGTGCACTTATTTATTCCAGAGGGAGTCCCTGGGTGGCGCAAATGGTTTATATCCTTGGCTGCTAATGCTGATGGTTCGAGTCCACCCAGAGGCACCTCAGAAGAAAGGTCTGGATTTCTACTTCCAAAAAATCAGACACTGAAAACCCTGTGGAGCACAGCCCTACTCTGACACGCATCGGGTTGCCATGAGCTGGGGCTGCTGAGTCGGGGTTGCCATGAGTTGGAATTGACTTGATGGTAGTTGTTTTTGTTTTTATTCATTCAAGAAACAATCATTGGATACTTGCTGTATGCAATAACTGTGGTAGAGTCTAGGAACTCTACAGAAAGCAAGACAGGTTAAGTCCATATTCTTCTACAAAATGGGTAGAAAATGAAGAATGACAGAATTTAGGACCAAATGATAGCATTCTCACCACAAACTTCCACAATGCAAGTTCTTCTTTTTAGGAAACAAAGAGTCCTCTCGGGCAGAACTGTAATACCTAGCAGCCTAATTGCACAGAAAAGTAACCAGGGCCTTCAAAGATGCCAAACCCAAGCCTTGCATTCTGGGAGAATCTGTCTCCTTGTGTTTTTGGCAGAATAGTCAAATGCATGCGCTTTTAATTAATCCTCAGTTTAAGCTGAGGTCTGTCATACTGCACTGACAGCAGAATTACTTTGTCTTCTCTGCTGAATAGCTGACACAGTAGATTTGATCATATGTATTTCTTCAGTTAAAAACTCTGTGGAAAATATCCAGTCCTCATGACACCTTTGACTATATGGGCCTGCTCTTGCTTGTGATCACTAGTACTTAGGTTTAAAAAAAATTAAGCAGCAGTTTTAAATGTTGGAAAAGTGTGTGTCCATTCCAAGTACCCAACACTGGGTTTGGGGCTGTTAAGTTGGAGATGACTATTGGAGGTCTTAGGAGTCCTTGGGTGATGCAAACAGTTAATGCACTCAGCTGCTAAACAAAAGTTTAGAGGTTCGAATCCACCCAGAGCCACCTTGGAAGAAAGGAATGGACTTCAGAAAAATCTGCCATTGAAAACCCTATGGAGCACAGTTCTACTCTAACACATATGAATGAGGTCAGCATAAGTCAAGGTCGACTCGAAGGCAATTGGTTTATAGTAGGCCCAGGTGGCCACAGCAGGTCAGCAGTAATGCACCTGGGAACATTCATGGAGGAGAGGCCTTATCAGGAACCATTCTCCGAAGAGTTTATCAACTGGCTGCCTGTCACCTTTGATAAAGGGACAATCTAATTGCATGAAATACATTGCAGTAAAAAAATCTTGGAAGTTTTCTTATAGAAATTAAAAAATTCCAACAGGATTTGAAAAAGTAGCAGCCAAAGGAGACCAAATAAATCCCTTCAGGCCTATCTCAGTTTAGCATGTTGTTAAAATATTCCAAGACCTTTCTCAGCACATATATAACTCAAAGGTCAAAAAATTCCCTGCGCAAATACCTAAAATACCTACAGGATATTTCAGCGAAATGCCACATTAAATTATTTCTCCAGTGCAGTTCAGAGCCTAGGTTCCCAGGATGAGGAACTGGGGACAAATGTGACACGTGAACCTCCACTTCCAGCCAGCACTCAGAGGCTATATATGAGGTAGCATGGTTTTCACTGGCCTTATATAGGAAAAAAAAAATTTTTTTCTACACAATCCTGAATTAAAATTATCACTTAGATAAGGTTGTATATATTTATATTTGTAACTTTAATTAAAACAAGTCTAGATCAAGTAGGATTCTTTAAGGTGCAAGTGAAAGAAAAGCTTGCCCAAGCCTAAGCTAAAATAAGTTTAATATGTAGAGAGTGGGGTTCAATAGTTTAGAAGTTTATCAGGGGCAGGAGGGAGGAGGAATGGAGGGAATTGCTGTTCAGGAAGCACTGAGCTCTTGTTCAGGGGATGGAAAATTTGGCAAAGGACATTGGTGATGGTTGCATAACATGACTGACGTAATTGATCTTACTGAATTGTACACATGAAAAAATGCTGACTTGGCAAATGTGATGGTATCTGTATTGTTGTTGTTGTTAGGTGCTGTCAAGTCGGTTCCAACTCATAGTGACCCTATGTACAACTTAACTAAACACTGCCTGGTCCTGCACCATCCTCACAATCATTATGTTTGAGCCCACTATTGCAGCCACTGTGTGAACCTATCTCACTGAGGGTCTTCCTCTTTTTCGCTGACCCTCTGCTTTACCAAACATGATGTCCTTCTCCAGGGACTGGTCCCTTTTGATAGTATGTCCAAAGTATGTGAGACAAAGTCTCACGAGAGAGACTTGACCGGCTCAAAGCTTAAAAGCGCAGGGGTAGAGCTGCCTTCTCGCTCGACTGACTTTGGGCCCAACTACTGTTAATCAGGACAGATTTTTCTCAGCTCACTTCTTTAACCCCTTCCTTCTGTGTGTTGTGATCATTTCCATCTGCATGTGGTAGCAAGATGGTTGCAGCAGCTCTAAGATTCAAATCCTGTCAACTTTATACCATTGATTAACTATGTGACATAAGGTAAGTCACTAAAGCTCTCTGTGCCTCTGTTTCTTCATCTATAAAATGGGGATGTCAATATCATAAAATGCTTAACATAGAAATTGCTTAATGAATGTTAATCATTATTCAGTAATGTTGTTGTCATAATATAATTCCCTATTCCTATCCTTTTTTTCTTATAGAAAGTTCTGAAAAAAATATTCTACACAACTAAATCTGAAAAGCTTAATACTCTCTCACTCAGAACACCTTTGCATCTTTGGACTAAGGTTTAAATCTGGTCATAGAAGCTATAGGGGCAGGAGACTCAAAAGAGATGGGTTCACACTGTGATGGTTTGAATTCCTGAATAGAAAGCCCTCTGCAGGGACTCACTCAGTCTTTCTCTGGGATGGACCAGGTGGCTGGCCTAAAGGGGTAACTTTGAGAGATATCTTGAGTTTTTTAAAAGAACACACAGTTAATTCTTTGGAACATTTTAATCATTTTTGGGTAGATCATGTTCCTATAGCAAGGAATGAGTTGCCAAGCATGAAGCTGAGCCACCCAAAGAGAAAGTGCAGATTTGAAGCTTTACTTATTTGCAAGTCGCTTCTGTACATTTAAACATTGACTACAGTCCAATAAAAATATGACCACTGGGTAATTTGGAAAAAAAAGGTGTGGGGGTTTAGTTTCAGCTTTTCATTTTGTTATTCTGCCTTCCACATCCTAAGCTTTGTCACCTGTAAAGTAAGAATAATGCCCATGAAATCTTGAATAAAATCAAAGTACTTACATGACTCATTCTTGATTATTACAATCTCTACCTCTCTGACCACTGCCCACCAGTGTCATAACTCTATTCTCAGTTCCCTTGTAGGAGTTATAAGAAAAGTCATTGGGTATCATATAGAATAATAGAAATTTTTAAATGTTGGTAATGGAAAAGAACTTAGAAATGTTCTCATTTAACTTCTTTAGTTGACTGGTGAGGAAACTGCAGCCCAGGAAGGTTGAGTGATTTGCTTAAAGTCATATGGCTAGAATCACAGAATCATCTAATCTCACAGCTCATTCTAAACCAACCATAAATATGATATTTTAATCCCCTTATGAATTATATTATTATCCTCATAGCAACCCCATAAGGTTGGCAGGGCAAGTATCATTAAAGGAGACTAATACTGTGTATCCAAGTAAAAATTATATGAATTTACCAATGTGGGTTTGGCAGAGAGAGAGAGATGGGGAGAAACGGAAGTTAGGAGGGGGAAAGCAAACCAGCAAGGATGATTTAAATAGTACAATGATTTCATTCCCTGTTCCACTCAATGAATGTGTATAGTATGAAGTGAGTATTACATGGGAAATGTGAATCTGCTGGTCTCTTGGTCCATCTCAATTTCCGCTAGTCTGGAATGACACAATTATCTCACAAAGCTGAAAGAATCAAATACCTGATGATCCAAGTTTTGGGGTATAATATGGCTTCTAAATGCAACCCAACTATTTAGAGTTTACAGAAAACCATATATTCTGTGCTTTATGATCAAATTAAGGGATTAAAAAATAATCTTGATTATAAGAGATTTCTGCTTCATACATCCTTGTAATTTGCAATTCCATTACATCGCTATTTTATAATTGAAAAAACTGAATTCTCAATTCAGTTAATAATAGATAAAAAAATTTTCCTAAGGTCACATGTCCTCTAATGGCAGAACAGGGACTTGGAATCCTGATTCCTAACCTTTTTACTCCTTCCAAGGCTTTTACCTCTGCTTCAAATATGTTTAAATGAGTTTATTACTATGCTTGCTATGGGAAAATTAGAAGCAAATAACACAGTGATAATAATGGCTATTGTATCTTAGCACTGGTTTGCATAAGGCACTGTTCTGAGCATTTTACATGTATTATTGCATTTTTCATCAGCAACCAAAGTCTTATCATTACCTGCATTCTACAGATATAAGCACAAGTAGGTTAAGCAACTCATCCTACTAGACCACAGGTCTAGTAAGTGGTGGGATCAGGATTCAAACCAAGACACTCTGACTATAGAACATAATTCTTAATAAAACCATGGTAACATAAAAATTCTCAAACATTACTAGAAATAATTATTAATATAACCTTAGATGATACTATTTTGAAAATACATAGAAATATGTACAACATTTGTAAGGTGAAAACTACAAAACACTGATGAAAGAAATGAAAGAAGACCTAAATAAATAGATATATACCATGTTCATGGATTGGAAGACTCAACACTGTTAAGCTGTTACTTTTCCCCAAGTTGATCCATATAGGTTCAACATAATTCCAATCAAAATCCAAGTAGGATTTTTAACTATAAATCAAGGAACTGATTCTAAAATTTATATGGGAAGACAAAGGACCTGGAATAGCCAACACAATTTTGCAAATAAAAATAACAGTTAAAAGACTGACATTACCTGATTCCAAAACTTACCCGAAAGCTACTATGATCAAGACAGTGTGGCACTGATGAAAAGATAGATATATATCTCAATAGAATGAAATAGAGAATCCTGAAGCACACTCACAAACACACACACACACACACACACACATATATGGTAAATGATTATATTAGTAGCAAAGCACATCTAGCATTTTGATTTATATTTGCAGGTTATTCTCAAAAGGCAGTAACAATTTATATTTCCACCCAGGGCTGGGAGTAGGACAAGGTGAGTGAGGCATTTTGCCTCAGGCACAGAATTTTAGGGGGCTTAAAAATATTTTAATGCAATATTTTAAAATTTTGCATATTTTAAAACACTTTAAAATAATAATGCAAAAACATCCATAATGAATACAATATAAAAATTTTAAATAAAGACAGGATCAGTATGTGAGGTAACATTCTAACTTTTTCTGTTCTTATTCAAGTGGAAAGGCAATGGTCTCTACACAGCTAATTCAATAATACACCATTTTCTTACCGATTATTTCACTGTGACTGAAATGAGGGCTTTGGAGTGAGACAGCTTGGCATGCCACTTACCAGCTGTGCAACCATAGGCATGTAGCTTAACCCACATGTGCTTCAGTATTATCATATGTAAAGTGGGGACAATGATAACAACGACTTCATAGAGTTTTCTGAGAATTAAATGAGTGATATAAAGTGCTTAGAACAGTGTTAGGCACATAGTAAGGACTCAATAAACGTTAGCTATCATCATATGCTAACGATATGTATATATACACACGAGTCTGTTTCTGGATACTTTATTCTGTTCCATTTTTCTGTGTCTTCCTGATCCAGTACCATACTGCTTTAATTACTGTAGATTTATATAGTGTCTTTTGATCTGGTTAAGCAAGCTGCCTTCTCATTTTTCTTGGTTTTTCAAATTTTTCTTAGCTATCCTTATTCATTTATACACACAAATGAATTTTAGAAACTATTTGTCAAGTACCACAAAATCTCACTGGGTTTTAATTGAAACTGTATTAAATCAATACATTAATTCAGGGAAGCATGACATCTTTACAATATGAGTCTTTCTGCACAGGAACATGGTGTTTTTCTTCATTTAGTCAAGTCATCTTTTTGGTCTTCTATCAAGTTTTATAGCTTTCCTAATGTAGGAGCCCTGGTGGTGCAGTGGTTAAGAGTTTGGCTGCTAACTGAAAGTTTGGCAGTTTAAATCCACCAGCTGCTCCTTTGAAACCCTATGGGGCAGTTCTACTCTGTCCTGTAGAGTTGCTATGAGTCAGAATAGACTCGACAGCAATGGGTTGTGGTTTTTTTAGTGTAGGTCTTGCATATTCTAATTTTACTTTGTATTTTAAATTTTTATTGCTATTTATTTTATTACTGGAAAGCACATGTATGCACAAATGATGTTTTTATGTTTATTTTGTACCCAGTCTTCATATTGAGCCCTTTTATTACTTTTTATTAGTTTTCCGGTTGATTATGGGCTTGTCCAAACTGAATGCGTGGTCATGTCACTCTCCTACCTAAAATCCTTCAGTAATTCATTTACAACATTTATTTCTTCATATACAGCAAACATATATTGAGCACCTCTTTTGTGCCAGGCACTGGTGTACATCAAAAAACAGACAGAAATGCCTGACCTTCAAGAGCCTACATTCAGGAGGAATCTGTGATTTAACTCATTTCTAAGGCTCCATTCCCATCTCCTTTGTTTCTTTACAAGCAGGGTGTACTTTAGCTAAACAGCATTAGTTGTAATTCTCCTGGGATGCCTTTCTCCCTTTTTTTGTTCCACTTGTCTCCCAGAAAATCTCTTTTTACATCCTCTGACTCATTGTCCAGTACGGTCTCCTCTCAGCATGTTCCCCTGATCCCCCATGTGGAGGTGGGAGGTCTTTCTTCTATGTTCCACTGATCTCAGTAGCAACTTTTTACTTTAAAGTATTATTGTTATTTTATTGGTTCATGAGTTCCCTGAGGGCAGGAATGGGATCTTGATCATCTGTATGCTACCTGTGACATGGTAGCAAGGTGGTGCTCAATAAATATTTGTTGATGGCATCAGTGTATTGAGTTGGAGGGCACAGCATGTTCACACATCAAGGTAAATGGCCACACAATGTCAGCACTGTGCAGTGGTGTGGCAAGTCACAATTAGTTTGGAGAAGCTCAGGAGAGCACCACAACTAAGCAAGTGGTCTAGCCTGCAGTCTCTGATTGGGCCACATCATTTAGGGGGGAAGCCCTAGAAAGAGGGGATCAGTAAGCCTAAGTGAGAAACTACAGTCCCTGCTCTTGTCGGGCTGCTCCTCTTCATGAGGTCTGGAGTGCTCAAGATTGGTATCTTTCAGGTTTAGGCTTTCAGGTGGAAGGAGGCAAAGCAAGCATTTCTGCCCACCAAATTTCCCATCAGGAAACATGTTGTGCTCTACGAGCAGTCTACTTCATGGAAGTTCTACACTGGGGTTGGGTCAGAGTCCTTCCTAGTAATAACGTGTTCACCGTTGCAGTCTCACCCCTAGAGGGGCAGCCTAGCATAGTAATCTGTGCTTGGGTTTGGAATCCAGAATCCTTGGTCCCAAGCCCTTCTCCTGCCAGTTCTTAGTTATGTGAGACCTTGGGCAATAAGTCAAGTTAAAGTGAGTGGCCCAGAAGAGGGGAATCTTTGGTGGAGACAAAAAAATTATTCCAAGAAGATTACTATTTTGCTAACAGCTTGTAAAGCACTTGGCATAGTGTTTAAGGGGTTGGGAGACAGACTCTTATTACAGTCAAATCAATTCTGACTCATAGCCACCCTACAGGAGACAGACTACCTGGGTTCAAATCCCAGCTTCTCCACTTAGTACCTGTGTGACCTTGGGCAAGTAGCTTAACCTCTGTGGACTTCAGTTCTTCTGTCTGCAAAATAGAGATGCTAATAGGACCTACTTTGTAGGGATAGTGGGAGGATCAAATGAGTTAATGCAAGTTGTGGGCTTGGACCAGTGCCTGGGAGAGAGTAAGTACTTAAATATTTGTGAGCTATCACTTTATAATCATTATCACCCCAACATTATATTGTATCTGGCACTGTTTTAGTTAACCAAGATATAAAAGGAATTCTGCCATTTTAGGGGCAAAGTCCCATGAGGAGAGCATGAAGTTACTGCACTGGGAAAGACCTCTGAAGTCTAGACCACACAAAATAAGTGCCACTTCAGACCCGTTCTGCAGCATCTCAGGGAGCCACAGAATATGACATTAGCTGGAAAAAGGATTCATTTATGGGTCAAGGCAAGTTCCAAAAGGACATTAAACCACAAGCATACCTTCAGGTCTACTGAGCAACATTCCACCAGGAGGCTCCAGAGATTGAGTGTGAGACACTACAGGGATTCCTTTCTGGGAACTAAGGAACATCAGCCTGAGGGACAACAGCCTTCTATGTGAACAGCGCTGTAGGAGGAAGGAAAAAAGTGGCATTGGCCTCTGATCAGCAGGGATCTGGTGCTGGCATTCATTTCTAGGGGCAGACAAACTCACATCCAGGTAGGCAGAGTTGCAGAGGGGAGGTGTCTAAATTGGTGGCCTCCCTCCACCCCACCCACCCCATAGTACAACTTTTGCTATTGCAGCTCATTTGTCTCCTTCAAGTCAGGTCCTGCTGCCTTAGCAAGAGAAGGGCAGAAAGGATGTTGTTCTAACAAAAGTTACCCATGACTGCGGAATTCAAACACCGAGGAAAGGCTAAGTTGAGAGAGCAGCACGTGTCAGGAGGCACATGCTTTTCTCTGAGGCCCCAGAGGATGTGGGTTTGGTGGAAGTGGAACTGGAACCTGGTAATTAGGCTTTAAAGGGATCTGGATGAACTACACATGGGGTATCAGGGGTGTGGTAAGCAGATCAGTGTGGCAAGAGCAGAGGGCTGTCCAGGGGTAAGGATGGTATTTAGAGAGTGTTGAAAATGTCATGTAGGGCTCAACTGTGAGGGATCTCAAATGCCAGATGAAGAGTTTTTAAATTTAAAAAGCATTAATTTATTATAGTTCAGATGGTTCAAAAACCACAAGATACCAAAATGTATTATAATGAAAATTATCCCTCTCACTCTTATTCCTTAGTTACCCACTTCCCTACTCCAGTGGTAACTGATGTTTCTTGTGTATGCTTCCAGGAACATTGAATGCATATACAATATATACATGTTTGTGCACATGTGTGTGTGTGTATGTGTGTCCTTTCTTCACGAATGTTAATTCTTTTCATTTTACAGTATAGTTTGGGAAATAATTACCATCAATAGAGAAAAAAATTTCCTTTTTTTTTTTACATCTGCATAGTAACCCATTGTATGCCTGAATCATAATTTATTTAATCAGTCTTTAATTAATAGACAAGAAGCCTGGGTGGCATAAATGATTTGTGATCATCCACTAACCTAAATGTTGGCAGTTCGAACCCACTCAGTGGCTCTGTGGAAGAAAGGCCTGGCGAACTGCTTCCATAAAGATTACAACCAAGAAAACCCTATGGAGCAGCTCTACTCTGTAACACGTAGGATCACCATGAGTTGGAATCGACTTGATGGCAGCAGGTTAATTAAGCTATTCCCAATCTTTTGCTATTACATACAATGCTACAATAAATAATCTCACAAATAGGTCATTTTGCTTGTGTGTGTGACTACATCTGTTAAGATAAATCCCTAAAAGCATTAATTGTTGGACCAAATGGTATCCTAATGAATTTGGAGTCCAGTCTGTAACATGGATTCATTGAACGCTACCGGCCAAAGAATGCATATACAAACAGCATGTTAAGAAATTGACTTCATATATAATTAATTAAACAGGCAGGTAATGGAAGAGGAAGGAGTCAAGGGTTATTGCAAGTTCATTAATAAAAAGGACTGGGACAACCAACACTTTGGCATAAGGGAGTATTTTCTCACCCATAAAGACTATCTTCTTTCCCTGTTCCATAACCATATAGGCTTTCAACTAGGATACAACCAGACAATGGACAAAGAACAGGGAAAAAAAAAAAAAACTTCCTGGATGGGAATTATTTTAAAGGTCCAGATAGCATTGGAGACGTTGTTGTGGATTGTTGTGTGGATTCTGACTCACAGTGACCCTATATGACAGAGCAGAACACCCAGTAGGGTTTCCTAGGCTAAAATCTTTACAGGAGCAGATCACCAGGTCTTTTCTCTGCTGAGCCACTGTTGGGTTTGAACCACCAACCTTTTGGTTAGCAGCCGAAAGGCTACTTAACCATTGTGCCATCAAGACTCCTTTGTTGTTGACAGAAATAGAAAATTACAGAAATGGGGTTAGTTTGCTGGCTAATTGAGACCCAAAACTTACTTGCCAGAAAATGGAGAAGATCTCTAATCTCCTAAGAAAGTTTTGACCCTCCCCCCAAAAAATCTGGGGAAACGGATAAAGTAGAAAGATACAGGGTAGATGTGCCCTCACTTTCCCTAGCATTGGAAGATCTGGAGTTAGAATATTCCGACGACAGATTAAAATGAAATAATTTCCAATAGAAAGTGATTCCTGCAGTCTTTGTCCGCAGAACCTACCATTTCAGATTTGAACCATCTCCTCCACCACTCCTCTGTCATCCAGCAGTGACTGTGTGGAGGGAGATCCACAGTGGCTCCACAGTATGAGATCAGTCTGCAGATGCTCAGCCCTGAGTAATGTAAGACCGATGCCAAAGCAGCTCAGTTTACTGATTAGCTGGGAACTCCTTTAAGGGAGGCATACTTTGGCTAGAACCCTATAATTCAACCATCCAGTTAACATTTTAAGTGAATAAAAGACAAATAGAACAACAGGGCCAAAAGCAAGGTGTTGCTGGGGATGACAGGTAATTCTTCAAGAGGATACAGGATCCTGGCCCAGTAAAAACACAGTACAGTCCACATTCTGGAGCCCTGTGGTGCAGTGGTTAAGAGCTCAGCTGCTAATCAAAAGGTCAGCAGTTCGAATTACCTGCCGCTCCTTGGAAACCCTATTGGGCAGTTCTACTCTGTCCTATAAGATCGCTATGAGTCAGAATTGATTCAGTGGCAATGGGTTTGGGTTTTTTTTTTTTTTTGGGGGGGGGGTCTACATTCTGCTCTACCTCTGAGGGAGCAGGCCCTAAAATACTTTGTGTATGTGTGTGTGTACTGCAATAAAACTCTACTAGGGAAAAGAGTTACCTGTTTTTCTCACTGTTGTATACCTAATGGCTACAATAATCTAGGCAAATAGTAGGCACACAATAAACATTGGTTGAAAAAAATGAATGAGTGAATGAATGAACACACCCATTGTATACAAGTGTTCCTGCCTATATGTGTGTCATAACATAACTCAAATCATGTCCACACATAGATATCAGTTTTTCTTATGTTTTTCACCTCTGTCTGAAATGACATTAAATCACTTTGTAAAGTGGCTCCAAATGAGCCCTGTATATTTTTCCAACTCCTTCTCTTTGCCAGCCCTTGAAATATTAGTGTTTCCCTGAGACCTGTCTTTGGCTTCTTCTCATTCTCTCTCAGAGAAATCTCATCCATGCAGACTAAAGATTCCCAAAGCTCTCCAACCTAGACTTCCCTCCTGGCTTCCAGGTCTGGGTATCTACCCATCCTCTCAATATCTGTACTCCGACGGCTCAGAGGCACCTCAGACTCAGTGTGTCACCAACTGAATTTATCATGTCACCCCTTTCAAACCTGTTCTTTCTCATTCATTTTGGTATTTTTTTTTACAAGATGTAAAGAATAAAAATAAAAAGAAGTATCATTTTTTATAGTTACTAAAACTATAAAATACGCTATTCGATAGTAAACTCTGTTTTCTAGTCCAGAGCTTCCTGACTAATACGCCGGGATATGCCATAACTGGCTAAGAGGTGTACCCGCCTAAAATATCAATCCTCTCAGCCCTTGGGGCATCTGGGCAATCTAAACACCAGGGCATCTTATACTTGAGCATCCTCATCTGTTTACCCCTGTTTTCCATGTGTGCCATGGAAAAGGTTTGGAAGAACTGATCTTGTCTTCTGTTCCCAGCATCTTCATGAGTTTGCCCCATGTTTCATCAACACCATAGTTAACATTCATTCTGGTGACCCTCGTCTACAGCAAGATCCTAAATGCCAAGTGAAATCACCAAATAACACTCAATTAAGCTCCTTAGTGTTTAGGAATTGATTGATTTTGTTGTGGAATCAGAAACTAGAATTTGGGAAAAAACTATCTCCCTAATCCTTTCATTTACAGGTAAAACCTCAGATATCAGGATCTAAGGTTAAGTTACTTACCTTAGAGTATACAAAAGGTTTATGGTAGAACCAGCATGGAAGCTGGAAGTAGACTCCCAGTCCAGTGCTCTTGTGCTCTCAGATTATACCTTTATAACCTACTAAAGCCCTCTTTGAAAACTGAACTTTTATTTAGAGTGAATGTACAGTGATTGTCTATTAACATAACTATGTAAACAAAACATACTTTGGCTCTTTCATGCTAGCTAACAGAGCTTTACTGTCTTTGTTCCTTGATATCTAACTTCCAGACTGAATCTGTGATAAATTAAGTAATTTTTAAAAGGGTTTATTTTTTATAAGAAATCATTAAATTCCAGAGTTTGGTCTTGAATTTGGAAAATAAATGTTTTCATTTTACCTTCATTAGTATGTTCTTCTTTGCAAGAACAATGCATTATTGCCTCACTTTCAACTCTAGAAGTGTGAACAATCATTCTGAAATAGTTTATTTTACATTTAAGAATGTAAATGGAACTGTGGCGAATACAAAAATCAAATAAGCGAAAGGAAAACACCATTTGAACAGGGACCACACATTGGTACCAAAGCCTGGGGTGGGAAAGTTCAGGCTCAAGGAGCTAGGAAAAATAATCAGCATGAGGAGAGCATTTCTCAAATCCTGACACTTGGGCCTTTAGAAGTCCATTTTAGAAGTCAACATTTTAATATAAATAACTTAGTAGAAAGCAATGCTAGTAAGAAATACATTACAGAAGTTGATTATTACATTGAAAACATTTTCATGTAAAATCTAACTTACGTAATTAGTAAATGTCAGCAAACACTAATCTTCAGAATGTTCAGTCAGAATGCATAAATCAGTAGAACTGAAGTCAAAGAATGCTCGTCTATTTGTGGGGCCTCTCTTTTTCTTTTTTTATATGTCTACTCTCTATCTTCTTCACTCTCTCTCTTTTAATCTCTCATTCACTCACTTCCCCGACCACCCCCCAGCCACCCCAAAAAACAAAACTCTTTGTTAGCTTTGGTCTCTTTAGTGCACCTGAATCTATTTCCATGACTTTGCACAAGGCCAAGTGCTTTAAATGCAATCAATTTGCACTTCAGACCTAATGGAAACCAGTGGTTTTTTGTCGAGGGCTTAGGCTGCTCAACTTGAAAACTCCCTCAGTGAATGCCTTTTTAGGACAGGCTCCTGCTGGGCAAGTGAGCTTAGCCAGAGATCACATGCAGCCTACAAAAGTCCATGCCCACCTTTTTATAATTGTTTATGTTTTTCAAAGGAAGAAGACCTTTTATGGCTTCTGGTGCTATCTTTATATGATGACTCACCTGCCTTTTTGGCCTGTACTTTCCTGTTTCAATCAGCCCTGCATCTCCAACTGTTTCTGCTGCTTCTTCAAATGGTGACTGGTACACAGCCTGTTCCTGGCATAAATGAAGGTGATTCTGTGGCTGTTAACCCAGCCTCCCCAGCATTACTCATATCTTGGCTCAACTTTTGGCCTCATGGGCCTAGCACCTTCTGGACCTTGAGCCAGCCTGACTAAGCAGACAGGTGAGCTGCTTCAGCTCCACCTCTGGGCTAGACGCAGAATCAAGCAGGCTACTCTGGCAGGGTCCTTAGAGTGTTGGGAGAAGCCCAGGAATCCAAGAGCCTTGAACTAAATCTCCATTAGCCCCACTTCTCTATCCTCCAGCTTCTTCCACCATTACCTGTCATGCTCTCCAGGTCCCCACTAGGACAAGAGTCCTGACTCTTAGCCCAACTCTTACCAACCCTCTCCTAAGGAACTGGGCCTTTGTCTCACTGACTGGCTTGCCACATTGGACCTAACTGGATTTTATCGCCATCCCAAAGCAAGGCCAAGTTTTCCCTGTTACTTGGAACACTAAATATTAGACAACCAGCCCCCCTATCAGGAGCCAGTCCTTAACCACGCCAGCTCTGTCATCCTGACTCCCCATGACTTCATCTTTCTTCCTTCCCCAGCATATTGCTAAGGTCCCAACACAACTGGTGGCCAAACATTAGCCAAGCAATTTTTAGATGTACATATATGGGACCATCTGTCTCAGTCCTCACCCTTCATAGCCCCATTGGTTATGCTTACCTTCTTTTAATTACTTCTTTCTTAAGGAGAGAAAGGCTTTTGATGGGGTAATATGCATTACTTTGACCTTCTTGGCAATTAATTGCTAACAGTTTGCTCCCTCCTCCTTGCCCTGATTAAAGCCTTCTTCACCCATGACCTGATTGTCTCCTTGGAGGGAGGAGTCTTCCCAGGTTCCTGCCAGCCTAGAGTTGTCAGATCTAGCAAATAAAAATACAGGATGCTCATTTATATTTGAAGTTCAGACAAGCAACAAATACTTTTTAAGAGTATAAGCATGTCTCACGCAATATTTGAGACATACTAAAACATTATTCATTATATGGGACATACTTAGACGAAAAATATTCATTGTATGGGACATACTTACATTAAACCATTATTTATGCTTATCTGAAATTCAATTTGATTGGGTGTCCTGCATTTTATCTGGTAACCCTACATCAGCCTAATGAGTGGGATCCAGATAATAGATAACCAAAATTTCCTCACTGGTTCTTGACATTGAATTCACCTTCCTGTGGGAACTGAATGGCCAACAGGAACCATGGGCAGTCATGACTTCCTTCATATGTTTATGATTCTCAGTAATATCACAAATACAAGAAGACACATAAAGATGTGATGTAAAGGGCAGAGAGTTCTGACAAGCAGAGGTTTCACAATAAAAACCTTTACTTTTCCACATTTTTACACAACTCTCACTCCTAGAATAACATCATGGAACAGTTTGGGCTTATTTAAAAATCTTATTTCTGCCTTGTCTGACAGGAGAATCGCTCACATAGGAAAATATTCAGACAGTTCTTCAGTGATTTCCCAGCTGCAGATGCTAAAATGTTTTAGTCATTCCAGTCAACCTAGCAGAAAAATCCAGGCCTAGCAGCACACTCAAAACACTTAAAAATCACACGGGTGCCATAGGTGTGGTAATAAGTAGAGAAGAGTACATTTGCTTAACAAAGTTGGTTAAAATGGGCATTCTGTGACCTATTATTCTAAGGAGTGTTGGCATTGCATAAAAGTGGTATGTAGTGACCTCATCCTTGAGAGACTTCCAGTCTTCTGGGTCAGGCAACAGGCAAGGAGCACAGGAGAAATGGAGGACTAGGAGTGCTGTCCTCTAGGAGTTAGGCTAAGAGGCAGGACTCGTGTCCTAGTGGAGACCTGTAAAGCATAGTTGAATCATCAGAATCCCCATCTACTCAGGAGTAGGTTGGAGGGCATTTTACCTCACTCCTCATATTTGCACAGAGGAGAGAAGCTGTCCCCTCTTCTCCCCAGGATGTCATGGTATTGAAGGAATGTTTCAGATTCCCATCCCCTCCTTGTCCCACATGCTTTTCTGCCTGGGTGGTCAGATCGAACTGGCCTGGCCCCTTGCTGTCTCTTGGACTGGCCAGAACTCAAACAGGGTTTGGGCTCTTGCCCTGCTCCTATCCCCTATGATAACCACACCTGAATCAGGACCCAGGGTTTAGGAGACAAGGATCTCCTCCTCTTAACCAATATCCAGAAACTGTCAATTTTAGGATAACAAATTTAGTACTGTATTTAACTTCTCTCAGTTGATTCAGAACCCAAGTGAGATTAGAGCCTCCATCCCCAGCGAAATCTTTAACCTCACCGAAAGAACTTACAAACTCTAAGGGCAACCTCCTATGAGATACGAACAAGGAAAGAACAACTACAAACACACTGAGTATTTAAGTACTGGGGGATAAGAATTCTTTATCTGAGGGTAGTATTAGGGCAGCCTTTCTGAAGGAGATAATCTTTTGACCAAACTGAAAGGGATACAATGGGCATGGGCTGAAGAATAAGCATTTTCGAAGAAAAAACAGGGCACAGACAAAAGGCAGGTACTGGGTTGGGTTACATTTAGCAAAGGGGATGGAAAGCAGATTAGCTGGAGGGTTCATGTGTAGAAGTAAGAATAATGATGACTTGCCCTTGGGAATGGAGATAGCGATGGGCTGGTTGTGTGGAAGGCCTGTCCAGCCCTGCTAGAACCATTTAGTCTCCAACCCTGGCACCAATGTTGTCACTTGGCAGAGAGAAGTAAATGAACCTGAGAGGAATAATTAAATGTCAAGTCACTTTTATTCCAAGCCTCTTTCTTTTGACTAGGTATCTTGCCCTCTCACCTACCCTATTCTGGAATCAGGTTCCAGGTCACTCCTTGATGTCTGAGTTCTGGTCTAAGTTTCCTGCAAGGCTTTCCTTGGATGCCTGGACCTCACATTGTTCATGTGTCCTCCCAGGGACTGGACACTTTGCCTGAACTCTGGCCTAGGAGTGACCTCCTCCCTACAGCTAGAGCTCAGCTTTTAGAGTCTCCTAAATTTGCTACAGTTTGCTGGGGTAGCTTACTGGACTTACATAAGTCCAAGTGCCTTTTTAACTGGACCACGTCTGTACATATCCAAATTCTTTAATTCTTAGTATTCTCATCTGGAAAGTGGGCCTATGTCACAGGGTTGATGTAAAAGATTAGAACTAATATAAACAAAATATCCTAGTACAGCACCTGAAACCTAGAAAGTATTCAACATATGGCAGCTATTACTATTTTTCTTATTTTTGAAAGACAGTGTAGATCAGTAAAAACAGCACAGGCCTAGAGTTCAAATAGCCCACTTATTGTTTGACCTTAGACACTGTCATAGGTCTGGTTCCTCATGAAGCCAACTCCAAGACAGTGATGCGTGGACAGGAAATTTATTGGAGAGTGTCTTAGGTGGGGGGAAGGAGCCAGGGGGATTGGGGCTAGGAGGAGCAGAGGAGTAGCTGAAGTGAGATACAGACACAACAGTGACAGTTGATCCCACAGGCAGCTGTAGCACTGAGATTGTTGTTATTGTTGCTAGTTGCTGTCAAGCTGGCCCTGGACTCATAGTGAGTCTCATGAGGCCTCCATGCACAACTTAATGAAATGCTGCCCGGTCCTGTGCCATCTCTATGATCAGTTGCAGGTTGGAGCATTGTGATCCATAGGGTTTTCACTGGCTGATTTTCAGCAGTAGATTGCCAGGCCTTTCTTCCTAGTCTTAATCTAGAAGCTCCACTGAAACCTGTACAACATCATAGCAACACACAAGCTTCCACTGACAGACAGGTGATGACTGAACATGAGGTGCACGGAGCAGAAATCAAACCTAGATTTCCTGCATGGAAGGCCAGAATTTTACCACTGAACCACGAATGCTTCATTGGCACTGTAATGACCCTTAGGAAATGTCCCGCTTAGAGGCAAGGAGGTGGATACCAGTCATTGGATGTGGGCTAGCCCTGGGAGGTGGCTCTCTTCAGGTGAAGGCGATTGCTAGAAAGGGACTCTACTGAGAGCTGCCAGCCTCCAGCATTCCCAGCAGTGGGGATGGGAGGGGGGGCATGGAATGAGAGCCTAGGCATACAGCACAGCATCCATACAGGTGCTCACTAATGGTAATTGTTATCTTTGTTAGTAAATTATCTTTGTTAGATCAGCTAGTGACTGCTCTTCTTCCAAGTCCCTGTCCTGACTTGTAGGCACATGTAATATCCAAGTCTTTGCTCATCCCACCATCAAATGTCCATTTGGTTAGAAACACAGACTCATAAATTCTCAAGCAAAGGAGGAATGTGATGAAATTGGCATTAGAACATTATTTTAACAGATGTTGGTGGATGATCTTAGAACGGGGGAGATATTAAATAAGACCATCCTAGAGGCTGTCAGAGTAACCCAGGCTTACAGTAATGAGAGCTCCTAGTCCATGGCAATGGCTTTATAAACTGAGCAGGCCTAGTATATTCCAGAGAGAGTAAGGGGAGGAGATGAGGGAACAGCAGGAATTAGTAATGAACTGAATGTGGTAAAGTAAGGAGGAACAGAAGCACAATATCCTCTAAGGTTGTGAGCCCGAAGACACTCAGAGGTTGGCAATTGGTGGTAACTAGGCAACAGTACCCTTCTGTGGGGAGATATGACTAATCTGGTCTTTGACATGAAATGTCCTCCAGACAAATGGAGATAAGGTAGTGAATAAACAATCAGATTGGTAATTTGCCTAGCGAATGAGATTTTTGAACCATATTTTTATTTGTTTGGAAAATCTTTTGATTTTAAACAAGATACTAATAAGAGATTTTCAACACTTGATTCACATATTCTTAAATAAATTTATATTTAGAGCAAACTTTTATCCCTACCATACATGGAAAAATAATACAGGCCATAATAAAAGACAACAAGAAATACAACATATAATTCCTATAGTTATAACATATAACATATACTTCAGTATAACATATACAGCATATTTCAATATAACATAAATAACCAATATTTCAATATAACATATAGATAGATTTAGATTTTAATTTTAATGATCATCCACGCGCTACCTAAAAATAATCTTTCTCACCAACTGTTAACGCCTATACTTCAGGAAACACTGACTTAGATATTTTCCAACCCCTCTGCCATCTCCCCCACCCCAACCTCCACTTTCAACTCCATCTCTTTGATCTGCAGTACAGTCCCTCAGAAAGAGAAGACCAAGGGAAACAGATGCACTGCCTTCAAGTGTTTGAAGAGCCACCAAGTGGAAGGAGGAGGGGTACATTCAATAAATGCCCACTTTATATGCCTGGCAGTGGCTCAGTGGTTAAGAGATCAGCTGCTAACCAAAATGTCAGCAGTTTGAATCTATCAGCAGCTCCTTGGAAACCCCTCTGGGCAGTTCTATTCTGTCCTATATAGGATTGCTATGAGACAGAATCAACTCGATGGCAGTAGGTTTATATATGCCTGGCACTGTGATGAGTGGTTAAAATATATTATTTTGCCCAAACCCCACAATAACCCAGGTGATAGGGATTCTTGCCTTCAACTACGACATCAGGGATCCAAGGTTCTCAGAGATTTTAAATTGCCCAGCTAGTTAAGTGATAGAGCAAGGTCAAGTCCAATATCTCTGTCTGTATCACATGGCCCACCACAGACAGAAGAGATTTATTCTTTGTTGCTTTAGAAGGCATAACTAGGGGATTGTGTACTTTAAAAAATCATCTATATGAGACCAAATGGTCAACAATTACTTTAAAACACAGATGAAAATGAAAGGGAGCAGGGAAGCTAGATTAATGGAAACAGAAAGACCAGAATGGAAATATTGAGAATGTTCATGCATTGTGAAGAATGTAACCAGTGTCACTGAACAATCTGTATATAAATTGTTGAATGGGAACCTAAACTACTGTGTAAACCTTCACCAAAAATTTAATAAAACAATATTTTAAAAGAACAGAACTAGGACCAAATGTTAGACAAGCATGTTTCAGCTCGACAGAACTTTCCTTGTGCTATCACGGTCTAGCAGTGGAAACAAGCTGCTTTGGAAAGAGGCGAGCTTCCCTTCCCCTGAATGTGCAGCGCCCTAGGCTGGGGGCCACCTAGACAGGAAGCCACAGAGGGTATGTCTCACTGAATGCAAGGTAGGCAAGAGACCTCTAAGCCCCTCAGGGCCTAATATTCTGTAACTCTAAGCTTCTGTGGTTCATTGTGCCAATAGTTAAACTTCCAAAGAAGAAGCTGCCGACTTGTTTGAATGTCAGCAGGGCATTAAATAATACTTTGGGGCACTTCAATCTTTCTGCAAACCATATTCTTTCTGCAGCCTTTATCAGGGGTCACATGAAAGACAGGAGGCATCAAAACAACTGTTTCCAGATGGATCTGAGTAGCTGAATTATTTGAAAAAACATGTCACTGGAAGGCTGACAAGCTTCTGGAGACCAGGAAAACTTATTCCATAAGTCTACCAACACCACCTTGGATAGAGATAAAACGGCCTTGCTGTAGAGAAATATGTTAAGATGTGACTTGGGCATCAGCTTGCTGTTTAGCAAGAGGCTCTCAGATTAATCTTCTCTTTTGTTGGTATATATCACCACTAATCGTGGGATAACACATGGATAATGTTTTAGCTAATCATTTAGCATCTTTATTTAACTACTCTTCAAGCAATGAACTTCTGCCTAAGAGTTCCTGGTAACACTGAGATTGGGTGTAAAGATATTGAAGACTCTTATATTATCTCTGCTTTATTAAGTAAACAAGTTCAAAGTTTCAGTGTACATGCATCTGTCAGTTCAGAGGCAGAACTGAGCCGTTTACAGCCAACTTGTTATGTGAGTTGCACACCAACACCAAACCAAACCCATTGCCATTGAGTCAATTCCAACTCATAGTGACCCTATAGGACAGGACAGAATTGCCCAATAGGGTTTCCAAGGAGTGCCTGGTGGCTTTGAACTGCCGATCTTTTGGTTTGTAGCCATAGCTCTTAACCACTATGCCACCAGGGTTTCCGAGCTGCACACACACATATGCATACACACACACACACACAAGCATGCAAACACACAAGGGCATGCACATACCACAGGGACCAATAAATCACCACTCATTTGGAGTAAGTCTTCTTTAATAAATATATAAGCAAAGATAATACAAAGCCATGATTTTGCTATCTCCTGCTCTGAAAGAACTCCAAGGTCCCAGCCACTGGACAGCCTAACACCATCGCAGTAAGGGCCCTGATGAATCCAACAGGAGTAGTCATTGGTACTCCTTGGCTTGTAGCTGCGTAACTCCAATCTCGGCCTCCATCTTCAAAAGGCCTTCTCTCTCTGTGCTGGCCTCTGTGTTTTTCCTCTTATAAGAACATTTGTCATTAGAGTTTGGGTCCACCTGATGATCTCATCTTAAGATCTTTAATTTAATCACATCTGTAAAGATCTTTTTTCCAAATAAGGTCATATTCACATGTACTGACTGGGGGTTAGGATATGAATATATCTTTGGGGTGGGGGTGGGGAGGCTGACAAGCTTCTAGGAAAACTTATTTTAACCCACTACAGGTTGTATCCAGATTTTCTAATTGTTCCACCCAAATGGGATGCCTTTTTCTACTTAGCACAAAGGCACCCATGGGCTAACCGATGCCCTGGTCACCTTGGCATGTACCCTAGACCTCCTGTCCACAGGTCTGGGCTCTGTTGGCTTTTTAAATCTATCAGAGCCTTTAACCCATGGCTAGGCCCCTGACAGCCTCCTCTGCTCCTAATACCTCTCTGAGGAGTACAACATGATGAAGTAAACGTGTGATCAAGGTCTGAAATTACGTTGGGTCATGAGGAGCCCTGGTGGTGCAGTGGTTAAGAGCTTGACTCCTAAGCAAAAGGTCAGCAGTTTGAATCTACCAGCCGCTCCTTGGAAACCCTATGGGGCAGCTCTACTCCGTCCTATAGAGTTGATGTGAGTCAGAACTGACTTGACGGCAACCGGTTACTGGGTCATGTGGGGGGAAGACAGCCCTTAGGGCACAGGCTCTGCTTGGTAAGAGGTAGTAAAGAATGACACTGAGGAAAAGGCATGGCCTTCACACCAAGTAGTGACCCAGGTGAGCAAGAAGCACTGGGAAGGGTCACCCAATGGACTCAAATTAAATAGCAGCAAGAATGCAGTGATAGCTGTCTTAGGAAGGACATATGCGGAGCAGGAGAAAGCATGAGGAAAGAAGGGGCAGGTGTCAGGCACCCAGGCACTGGGCCAAGGCCTAACAGGAGGACTTGACCAGATATTCTGGCAAAGTCTCACATTCAGGGTCCAAAGTCCTATAACGAAAAGAACCAGCTATAGTGCCCCAGAATGTGGGCTTCAATACCTCCTTCAGTGTTGTTGCTGTTAGTTGCTGTTAAGTCAACTCCTACTCATAAAAACCTTATATATAACAGAATGAAACATTGCCTGGTTCTGTGTCATTTTCATAATCATTGGTATATTTGAGTCCACTGTTTTGGCTATTAGTCAATCCATCTCATTGAGCATTTCCCTCACTTTCTCTGACCCTCTACTTTATCAAACCTGACGTCCTTTTCTAGCGATCGGTCTTTCCTGATAACATGACCAAAGTAAGAAAGCCAAAGTCTTGCCCTCCACAACTGGACTAAACCAAAGCTAAGAAGTTTCCTGAATACAAGCAAACACTTTGAGGGACAGAGTAGCAGGGGCAGGGGCCTGGGGACCATTCTTTCAGGGGACATCTAGGTCAACTGGCATAACAAAGTTTATTCAGAAAATGTTCTGCATCCTACTTTGGTAAGTGGCATCTGGGGTCTTAAAAGCTAGCGAGTATCTGTCTAAGATGTATCAGTTGGTCCCAACCCACCTGGAGTAAAGGAGAATGAAGAACACCAAAGTCACAAGGAAAGTATTAGCCCAAGAGACAAAAAGGGCCACATAAACCAGAGACTCCATCAGCCTGAGACCAGAAGAACTAGATGGTGCCTGGCTACCACCAATGACCTCCCTGACAGGGAACACAACAGACAGTCCCTGACGGAGTAGGAGAAAAGTACAGTGCAGAACTCAAATTCTAGTAAAAAGACTTAACGGTCTGACTGAGACTGGAGAAACCCCAGAAGGCATGGCCCCCGGACTCTCTGTCAATCCAGAACTAAAACCATTTCCAAGGCCAATTCTTCAGACAAAGATTAGACCGGACCATGGGACATAAAATGATACTCATGAAGAGTGTGCTTCTTAGCTCAAGTAGATACACGAGACCAAATGGGCAGCTTCTGTCCGGAGGTGAGATGAGAAGGCAGAGAGGGTCAGAAGCTGGTTGAACGGACATGGGAAATCAGCGGTGGAAAGGAGGAGTGTGTTGTCATAGTATAGGGAGAGCAATTAGGGTCACATAACAATGTATGTATAAATTTTTGTATGAGACTAACTTGAATTGTAAACTTTCACTTAAAGTACAACAATAAAATTTAAAAAAAGTAAGAAAGAAATAATGTTAAACATAGATAATATTTAAGAAAAAAAGAAAAAGTCTTGCCTTTCTCACTTCTAAGGAGCATTCTGGTTGTATTTCTTTTAATACTGATTTGTTCATTCTTCTGGCAGTCCACAGTATATTCAATATTCTTCATCAACACCATAATTCAAATGCATCAATTCTTCTTTGGTCTTCCTTTTACATTGTTCAGCTTTTGCATGCACGTGAGGCAATTGAAAAGACCATGTCCTGGGTCAGGGACACCTTAGTCATCGAAGCCACATCTTTGCTTTTTTAAAGTTTAAAGAGCTCTTTTGCAGCAGATGTGACCAACGCAATATATCATTTGATTTCTTGACTGCTGCTTCCATGGATATTGATTGTTGAACCAAGTAGAATAAAATCATTGACAACTTCAATTTTTTCTTCATTTATCATGATGTTGTTTATAGGTTCAGTTATGAGGATTTTTATTTTCTTCATGTTCATGTGTAATCCATATTGATCAGTAACTTCTACTAAAGATCAGGATCTGTTTGGAGCCTCAAGTAGCCCCATCTGGAGTGAGATAAAGTACTGCAAGGCAAGAGCCAGGTAGGGCCTCTCCGCTGGACCCCTTGTTAGGCTCAAGTACCCAGAATGGGTGGCCCTGTCATTCCTGACCAACCTTCTGTCTGTCCAGGTTAATCCTTGGCAAGGTATTGTCCAGCCCTCTGCATTATCCTGCCCAACCTCCTTGTCTCATTTTGGTTCATACCATCCCATACTTTGCCGCAAATACAGACTTCAACTGCCCAACAGAGGCAAAGGAGAACTTACAAAGCATACAAGCTTTCCTTGGAGGATTTCCAGTGTAATAAAGCTGGAAGCAAGTAGAACCTTGTAGTGATTATATTTTTGGACTCTGTGCCGCTAGTAAAAGTGAGTAAGAATAGATGCTCAAAGACTTTCTAAGAACGCTCATGTGTAAAAGGCTTGCTCAGATTGATTTCAGAAAGCAAACTCAAATTCCATTCCAGGAATTGTATAGCCATGCAAATTCTTCAGCTTCTAAATAAAACCCCCCGGGAATCTAATAATAGAGTCTTGATGGTGCACATGTTTTTACAGTGTTTATATTTAGCAGCATTTTCCACTCCCAAATGATCTTCTGCCAAGAATATCACATTCCAGTAGATTTTGTCCTATGATGCTTGATGTTTATTTTATTGTTCCCCAAATCAACATTTCTGTAGAATTTGGGGTCTACAATGGAAACATGAGGAGTAAATTCAATATTTTGTCTCTAGCCTGTCTGCATATGAAGGAGATTTATTGAAGGCTTACTGTCTGCAGTAAGTGGAGCCAGACTCAGAGAAATCAAGGCTTGCCCTTGTTACATGTGACGGACTTGTTTAGAATTAGTAAGCTATAGGGCCAGAGAAGAAGGAGGCATCAGATGTCAACAGTAAATTCCTTTCTGAGGTCCAACTGCCTTGACAATAGGGGGTGGCTATAAGCTCTTCAAAGTCCCTAGCTGCTGCAAATGGTTAATGCACTCAGTTACTAACCAAAAGGTTGGAGGTTTCATTACACCTAGAGGCACCTCAGAAGAAAGGCCTGGAGATCTACTTCTGAAAAACCAGCCATTGAAAACCCTATGGAGCACAGTTCTACTCTGACACACATGTGGTAACCATGAGTCGTAGTCAACTCTAAGGCAACTGGTTTATAGGCTCTTGCACATAGGAATCAACAATACTTCTATGAAGAAATCTGGCAATGATACCCACGATAATAATTTAAAGAAAGAAGCAGATAGAGGGAGGGAGAGGATTGGAGTCTCCATTCATTAGGTGATAGGTGAGGAGTTATTGCAGTGAAATGAAGAAAGGACATAGGGCTTGGCCTAGGTTTGAACCAACACGTTATTAAGCAGTAGGCCTGTTTTCTCATCTGTGAAAGAGGGCTAATACTATCTACTTCACTAGTTATTATCAGGATTGAATGAAATCACGGATGGCACAAGTAGGACACTTAATAAATGCCTACAGAATCTAAACAGACGAATCCTGGAGATCCTTGGGGATGGAAATTATCTTGCCTTGCTGACTGTATCAAACAGGATTCTTAGTTGCAAGCAAGAAACTCATCATGGAAAAAAAAAGACTTGATTAAAAGGCTATTAATCATCTCATTCAATTTTTGAGAAAATTAGAGAACAGGCTTGGAAAAGAGGTGGGACCAGGAGATAGGGCAGCATCTAGGATCAGAGTCAAAATCAAGCTAAACACGAGCCCAGCGAGGACACCACTGCTGCTGAGTACTGTGGGGCCATGCCTGGCACTGCTTCTACTACCTGGCAGTAGACACAGACACTGTCCCTGGAAACTAGATTGGCCATTGCCGCTGCTCTTATCTGCCACCAGAATGGATTCTTCACTGTCCCTCTTCTTTGCATCACTCCTTAGTGCCTGACTCAAAGTCTGGGTCAGGTTTGCCAGATTTAGTTTGTATGCCTAGAAGCCAGTTGAAAACAAATATCTGGTGTTTTCAGCTTCTATGAGAGGTGGTTGCTAGACCCCACCAAAACTCATAAGATGGGGGTTTCTCCAAATCTAAAAAGAGGATTCAAATGGCGGCAGTCAGAAAAATGACAAGTATCCATTACCATCACCGACTGTAAGTGAGACTATGTGAAGAGAGAAGGCAAAGGTTATTTATTCTAAAATATAAAGCCCAAATATGGGGAAATTGTCATTCTACTTTCAAAAGCTGGAGAACAATAAATTGATTTTTTAAATATTTACATACCATAAAGTTCACCAATTTAAAGTATACAATTCAATAGTTTTTAGTATATTAACAGAGTTTTGCAACCATCATATAATTTAACTCTAAAATATTTCATTGCCCCAAAAGAAACCTTGTACCCATTAGTAGTCACTCTCCACTCCCATCTCCCAGCACTAGACAATCACTAATCTACTTTCTGTCTCTCTAGATTTGCCTATTCTGGACATTTCATAGAAATGGGATCATACAATATGCAGTTTTTTGACTGGCTTCTTTCACTTAGCATAATGTTACTGAGGTTCATCCACGTTGTAGCATGCATCAGTATTTCATTCCTTTTTATTACTGAATAATATTCCATTGTATGCATATACCACATTTTGTTTATTCATTCATCAGTAGATGGACTTTGGGTTGTTTCCACTTTTTGGCTATTACAAATGATGCTGCTATGAACATCTGTGCACTAGTCTTTGAGTGAACATATGTTTTTATTTCTCTTGGGTAGATACCTAGGAGTGGAATTGCTGGGTCATATGGTAACATTTTGAGCAACTGCCAAATTGTTTTCCAAAATGGCTACACCATGTTACATTCCCACCAGCAGTGTATGAGAGTTCCTGTTCCTCCACATTCTAGCCAACACTTGTTATTGTCTATCTTTTTATTATAGTCATCCTATTGGCTATGAAGTAATAAACTGATTTTTAAGCTTGATAAGTTGCCAAGGTAGTCGAATATCCAAGAAAAGTATCCTAAATGCAGCTGGCCACCACCATCATCATCATCATTATTACTGTGGAGTCAAGTTGGTGGAGTAAAAACTATGAAATAGTTTTTTTCTTCAAAACAGAAAATAATAATAAAAAAAATCCATTACCGTTGAGTCAACTCTGACTCATAGTGACCCTATAGAACATAGTATAATTGTCCCATAGGGTTTCCAAGGAGCGGCTGAGTAGAATTGCCCCGTAGGGTTTCCGAGGAGTGGCTGGTGGATCTGAACTGCTGACCTTTTTGTTAGCAGCCTAACACTTAACCACTGCGCCACCAGGGCTCCAAAATAGCAGTAAGCTATGTTACATCAAATCTCCTTTTGTTGATTCTTAATTACAATTGGACAGATTCCACAGCTTTCCAGACATGTTTCTAGAAAGTTATTAAAAGTCCAAGCCAGTCAAACATTTCAATCTCAAATGTCATTTAAATCTCATCTCCTCCCCTCGTTTGCCTTCCTGCATAGGTCTATTCCTTCACTCCTCCTCCCTTCCCCAACTGAGACTTAGGGGCAGGACATAAAGATAGAAGGAGAGAATTACAATGATAGCTGCCAGTGGCCTGCCACTGTTCCTGATAACGGACTCATTTCATCCAACTGCCCTGTGTAATAAGTACTATTATTATCCTTATTTTATAGAAGAGAAAGCAGAGTCACAGAGAGTTACATAACTCGATGAAGTTAAATTATTTGACGAAAGCTATTAGTTAGTAAATGGCAGAGTCAAGATTCAAACCTAGGTAGTCTAGCTCCAAAAATCTGTGCTCTTAATATGCTACATTTGGAAAAAGACAAATATCATCTTACTTAACTGGGCAGTTCTGCCTCCTCTTGGTAAGTTATGGGGAGGTATCTGGCACCAATTGTTGTTGGCTCTTCTCAGAATGTGGGATACTTAGTAACATTTTGCCCCATTTGACATCCTATGAAAGCCCTTAGAGTGAATAGGTTCAGAAGCAAAGACCAAAATGTTAAGGAATGAGTTGTGGAAAAGGATCCAGAAAGAAGTGGAGCATGCAAGTAACATATAGTAGTGATCAGTGTCCTTGAAGGGGAATCAGGATTGCTCAGACTAATGGAATCCAAAAGAGGACAGTACTTCCAGAAGTTTGCTCAAGAGTGTCAAAGTTTGCTGGAAGGCCAAGAAAGATCCCAGACAAGATAGGGATAATAGTGGGAACAAGGAACCTGAAGCATAAGCAATGGCACCCAAGAACACAGGTTTAGAGGTACATTTTGGAAAAAGTGATTACGTGGAACCAGAGAGTGATATGTGGAAATATCAAGTAGTTGAAGGAGAATATGCTGGGTGCTTTTCATTTTCCAAGTAAACAAGGAGCGAGGTTGTTCATTGGTAACATTTGCTGAGCCCTGTCATCCTGTACTAAGTGCTTTCCATACGTTATCACTTTGGCTCACAAAACCCTCAGAGGTAAAGTTCTATTTATTATCATCTTTATTTTCCACATGTGGTTAAGAAACTTGGAGAGGTCCCACACCTGGTAAACACTGAGCTCTATCTGATGCCCACATCCATGCTCTCAAACAGTTTACTCTATTAACTCTCAGCAGGTGGGACTAGGGGCTAAGGAGAGAGGAATAATCTAAAGCAGCCCTTTTGGAGACCTGTCAGGGAGAAATGGAGAGAAGACTTGTCAAGTACTTGTCAGACCCAGTGGGAAAGAGCCAGGTTTGGAGATTTGTCACAGGGTGAAAGGAGGCCATTGGGTGAGAGGGCCTGATGGTGGAAAAGGGAGCTATAAACGGTCACCCAATGGATCCCCACTAAGTTGGCTGTGGCTCTGTTGGCCTCTCTGAAGAACAGAGATGGTGTGTCTATGCATTTAAAATATCTGAGGGCAGCAAAGTTTTCTATCAGAATCCCCATTTTGCAGTTTCCTCTCTGATTGTTTTTTTTCCTGCAATGAAATGTCTCTCTGCAATGAAATACCAAGGACTTTGTTCTCCTGAATTTTGCGGCCCTTACCCATTCAACGGGATCCATGTGAATAATTTAAACATTTACATCAGTGAATTCACAGCCAGGGGTCATCTGATTTCAATCACTTGCACATCATGATAGGGACGTAACTCAGAGCCAGGGGCTGGTTTATGACGTTAGGGGGCTAAAGAGCAAGAAATCTGGAAGAACCATGAATTTGAGGGCTTCACAGTCATGGTCTCAATGCCTACAACCTGCTGCATCTGAATACCAGTTGGTGGAAAAGGGAGCTATAAACAGTTGCCAGGGGTTACCCAATGGATCCCCACTAAGTTCACAACTGGTAAATTCCCTCCCTAACCCTCCTCCCCAGGAAGGACTGCTTTCTCTGCCCTCAGGCTCCAGGAAACCATCAATTCTTGCAAAGATCTCCCCTGGCCACTGTCCCAAGGCTGGAAGGCTCTGCAGAATGAGGTATAAGATATGAGGGCCTGGCCAAGGAGCTTTTCAGAAGTGACTAGAGTGGAATGAAGATGAGAGGGTCCTTCCTGAGTGGTCTAGACTATATGTTGTTCTTGTTGTAGGTGCCGTTGAGTAGGTTTCAACTCATAGTGACCCTATGTGCAAAAGAAAGAAGCACTGCCCGGTCCTGTGCCATCCTCCTGATCGTTGTTATACTTGAGCCCATTGTTGCAGCCTCTGTGTCATTCCATCTCTTTGAGGGTCTTCCTTTTTTTTGCTGACCCTCTACTTTATTAAGCATGATGTCCTTCTCCAGGGACTGATCCCTCCTAATAACATGTCCAAAGTACATGAGACAAAGTCTCACCATACTCGCTTCTAAGGAGCATTCTGGCTGTACTTCTTCCAAGACAGATTTATTCATTCTTCTGGCAGCCCATGGTATATTCAATACTCTTTGCCAACACCATAATTCAAAGGTGTCAATTCTTCTTCGGTCTTCCTTATTCAACGTCAAGCTTTCAAATGCATATGAGGTGACTAAAAACACCATGGCTTGGGTCAGGAGCACCTTAGTCCTCAAAGTGACATCTTTGCTTTTTAATACTTTTGATTTCTTGACTGCTGCTTCCATGGGTGTTAACTGTGGATCCAAGTAAAATGAAATCCTTGACAACTTCAGTCTTTTCTCCATTTATCATGATGTTGCTTATTGGTCCAGTTGTGAGGATTTTTGTTTTCTTTATGTTGAGGTGTAATCCATACTGAAGGCTGTAGTCTTTGATCTTGATCAGTATGTACTTCAAGTCCTCTTCACTTTCAGCAAGCAAGGCTGTATCATCTGCAGGTTGCTAATGAGTTTTCCTCCAACCCTGATGCCCTGTTCTTCTTCATATACTCAGCTTCTCAGATTATTTGCTCAGCACACAGATTGAATAAGTATGGTGAAAGGATACAACCCTGACGCACACCCTTCCTGACTTAAACCACGTGGTATCCCTTGTTCTGTTCAGGTTCCTCATGAGCACAGTTAAGTGTTCTGGAATTCCCGTTCTTTGCAATGTTATCCATAATTTATTATGATCCACACAGTCGAATTCCTTTGCATAGTCAATAAAACACAGGTAAACATCTTTCTTGTATTCTCTGCTTTCAGCCAGGATCCGTCTGACTTCAGCAACGATACCCCTGGTTCCACGTCCTCTTCTGAATCTGGCTTGAATTTCTGGCAGTTCCCTGTTGATGTACTGCTGCAACTGCTTTTGAATTATCTTCAGCCAAATTTTACTTGAGTGTAATATTAATGATATTGTTTGATAATTTCCGCATTCGTTTAGATCACCTTTGTATGACCCTCAGTCAGGGGAAGTGGAGACTACCCACAAAACACACTGATTGAATTTCCTCCCAGGCACGGGTGTAGCGGCTTAGAGTAGATTAATATAATTTCAGGAAATAAAAGAACATGAGTTTTCTTATATCCTAGGATTGTACAGTCAAACTAATGCCCTCTGTAGATTAATTAACCAAAGCATTTTCAAGCAATCATCCTGGAAAGGAATTTTCTACGTCTGGAACTGCTATAAAAGATCTTTATTGCCTATCATTCTGAATCATTTATGAATATTAAGTTTATGTATTTAAGGTTTCTGTCCCATGAAACATAGCCACACTGCAGAGTATTTCACACCAATACCATCCCCCTTTTTTTTAGATAATGTTTTTATTTTTGATTTGCATAAATAAGCACAATTATTCCCAGTGAGTCTTAATTAGTCATTCAAATTCACAAGAGGATTTGTCCAGTTCCCCTTTTTTTGGTATAGAAAAATGATGCTCTATTTTAAAAAAGGTATATACATATATAAGCATATATATAAACTTGGCAAAAATGTTCTCATTATAAAATAACTATTTTAAGACATTTTCAGAACCTAATGGAAATATCAGAAAAACATATTGCCTGAAACATATTGGGTATACAGTAAAATTCTGATGAATGAATGGCAAACACTCTATGATATTATATATTGAAAACTTAAATAATAAGAAAAATCTTTCTCTTTAGTTACATCATAAACCAACCCCAAACTGAAACCATTCCTGTTAGATGAATCCTGGAAAATATTTTTATGATGAATACATTTTACTGGGAAGACTGGCCTGAATACCTGCAACACTGTAAAAGGGAACTAAAATATATGGATTTCTAAATTCAACCAAATGAAAAAAAAGTTTTTAAGAAATGGTAAAAATTTTTCCATTATCATGCCCAAGCATTTATTTTACATCCATAAAATGTTATAGATTGTTTTATTGTCTCCAATTATAATTTCTATATCCCAACCTTACCTTATCTCTTAAAAATTTAATACTTAATGCAAAACCTTCTTTAAAACATTCTCTTTTCCAGCTATTGAAAGTTGCATTTTAGCTTCAATTTCCATGTCTACCATATATAATATCCCATACTTAACCCTTGTTACAATCCCAGTCATATTATTGACCTAACACATTTTTGTTAACCATGCTCATGTTTTGATTTTCCAATGAAAGGATAATTTTATAATTTTATCTGGTGTTAAACTGCACAGTCCTAAAGCATAAGATGTGGGATAGATACAAAGGACACAGGGAAATAATAACATCTGCTTTCCTGGAATAAAAGACCCTAAACCTCCAAAGAATCTGAGGTGTGACAGAGCCAGCCAGCAAAAATTTTCAAATGAATATTTGGGAAGGATGCCAAGAACTTGTTAGAGTAAGTTCTTAGAAATAGCCCAAGATTTCCAATTGGACAGTGGAGGTGTAATTGTGGACAAGGAATTACATCCCAGAGGGATTTTGAGAGGTCATGGGACAATTGTATTCAGAAGGACATCAGGAATCTTCAAAAAGTTTGAGCAAACAGTCATTTAAAACACATTTGTCTATAAATACCTGGATTGGGCACAGGGAGAATTCAGTAATATTTATATGTCTTCCTTGCTATTTGGTATAATTTGTAAATGTATTATAACTGTTCATAGTTGAGATTGGAAGACACAGGGAAAAATAAAATGGAAATAAAAAATCACACCTTATTCTATCATCTAGAAATAACCACTCTTAATATTTTAAATTATTCCTTTCTGTCTATATGCACATTACTAATCCACTTAGAGGTTCCCTGGGTGGCACAACAGTTAAACAGTTAACAGAAATCTGGCAGTCCGAACCCACCAAGGCACCTCAGAAGACAAGCTTGACTATCTGCTTCCAAAAAGTGACAACCTTGAAAACCCTATGGAGCAGTTCTACTTTGCACACATGAGGTCGTCATGAGTCCAATGGCAACCAACAACAAGAATCCACTTGGGTTCTTACTGGGCTTTCCTGCTTTCTTCACTTAACAATACACATAAGTATTTTCCATTACCCTTATTCTTTGAAAATATGAATTTTAATAATGAAATGATATTTAAACCTATGATTTCTTTAATAAATGTAACTATCCAATTTTGGAATAGCTTGTTTACACTTTTCCACAATTATAAATAATGCTACAATGAACATCCTTGTATAATATCATTTATCTACATCTCTGACTTTTCTCTCAAGACAAAATTCTAAAACGTGAAATGACAAGGTCAAGTGGCATCAACTGGTTTCAGGGTTTTTATTTATACTTCGAATTGCCCACCAGAAGGAGGTACAATTTACACTACCAACAGCTGTGTTTGAGAGACTTTTCACATTCTTGTTCCACGAAGTACTACGATGAAAACATTTTGCCAAGTTAGTGGCTGCAAATGGTATCTCGCTGTTGATTTAATGTGATCATTCAAATAGTTGAAAAGTTTTCACATGTTTCTGAATGATTGCATCTTGTCTTTTGTGAACTGTCTATCTGTGCTGCAATCAAGTTGTCATCTTTGGCTTTTTAATTTTGTTTGAGCTATTTCTACTGCACAGAATTTTAAAAACTACAATAAGTCACATTTTATATATAACACTATATATTATGTTTTGTATAACACTACATATGTATACACACACAGTGTTTCTCCCTTTCCTTTTTGTACATTAAAAGGACATCTGTTTATTTTCTGACTCTCAAAACTAAATCTAAACTCCTTAAAAAACAAAGTTGCCATCAAATTGATTCTGACTCACGGCAACTCTGTGTGTGTCAGAGTACAACTGTGCTCCATATAATTTTCATATATGACTTTTCAGAAGTAGACCACCAGACCTTTCTTCTGAGGTGCCTCTGGGTGGGCCACAACCTCCAACCTTTTGGTTAGCAGCCAAGCTCATTAACCACTGCACCAACCAGAGACTCCAAACTCCTTAAGGGAGTATCATATTTACCACTGTGTGGTCACTCTGCCTGGCACATAATAGTGATTCATTAAATGTTTATTGAATGAATGAATGAACAAATGACCACCCCCTACAAGATATATTCATACTAGCCTTCCTGTTCTGTATTTGCTGTGGTATCTCTGAATGGATGTACAAATGTAGCAGGGGTGAGAGGTGGGGGGCGGGGTGACAGGACAAAGCACTTTACAAGAGCACTTTGCTTGCCTCAAAAAGTAGCACCCATGCAGCTGAAGGATGGGCTCCAGTGTTCTGTTTGTTAAACACTCTGGTCTCTGAGTCATGGAATGGACAGTGACAGAGGTAGGAAATATCTTCTACCATGATTCAGCTGCAAAAAGGCTTTTTTATATAATGACGACGTCTGTTTTATGAGACAGAGACAATGGGTAGCATCAAATTTCAGGACTGCACATTGTCATCACTTTCTGACACTTAAGTCCTAAATCCAGCATGTTTGATCCTTTATATAATGTACAATTCACAGCAGATGTGTCTGTATAGTTTGCAACCCAAGGCTAAATGCAGCTAATAATGGTGTGATGCCTATGTGGCCCAGCTATGAAGGAGGCAGGAAATCTATCATAATTAATGAAGTAAAATGAATGATAATTGAGTCCAAGTTCAGAAAAAGCAAATTTATTTCAACGAAGATACTTTGCAATTTGCGGTAATTTAGAAAAGGTCAAGTTGGAAGTTACCATGCCATTCCCTATAAGGTAACTGTTTACTAAGTAAATTAACAAAATTGTAGAGAGAATCCTTAAGATGCAGACAATCAGATAATTTTCCAGCGCTCCCCGAGGACTTCAGAGACATATGTTTCCATTTACAGAGCTGACATGCTAAGTTTTTTAATGTGATCTCCTCCTGAGGACAAGAGAAAGACTTCTGACAAGTAATATTTTCTTAAGCCTAAATTATTTGATAGTACTAAATGCCTATGCTTTAAAACTGTTGAAATAATTAAATTTTAACAGGTAATTTATTCACATAGCGGAACATGTAAAGGGTAGACAAAAATATGTAATGCAAAGTATACTCTAACTATCTTCCCTCCCGTCTCACAGACTCCAGTGAAGATTCCCTGTACCAGGCAAACACTGTTACCATTTCTTGGCTATCCTTCCTGAGATATTCCATGCAGATTCAACCATATTTGTTAACTGCTTTTTATTTTAACACAAATGGTAGCATTTTATACATATTAATCTGAAATTTGCTTTTCTTCATTTTACATTACAGATCATCCTATAGCAGTATATATAAAACTATTGCCTCTCTCTTCTTAACGTATACTATGATTTATTTAACTTGTCCCCTGTTGATGGAAGTCTTAGATCAGATTCTTTAGAAGCAGAGCTTGATATGGGGATTCTTGTGCAAGTGATTTCTTGAGAAGCGCTTTCAAGGGAAACCTTTTCAGAAGCAAAGAAGGAAGGACAGGGTTGGGAAAGAAGCTAACAAAGATGTGGTTTTAGTTCAAGTCTAACCTCAACCTGATCCCACAGGGAGCTCTGGAGGATGCATGGCACCAAGAAAGGGTGCTGACCCTATGTAACATAAAAGTCAGACATTGGCTTTGGGCTGCATCTGAAGGTAACCTCCCAGCCATTTCCAGGAGAACGAACAAATCAGTCTTAGAAGAAACACAACTGGAATGCTCCTTAGAAGCAAGGACGCCGAAACTTTGTCTTGCTTACTTTGAACATGTCATCAGGAAAGACCAAACATTAGAAAAGGACATCATGTTTAGTAAAGCAGAGGATCATCAAAATCAAGGGAAACCCTCAATGAGACGAACTGACACAGTAGTTGCAACAATGGGCTCAAACACATCAAAGATCATGGAGATGGTGCAGGACCAGCCAGTGTTTCATCTGTTATAATAAGGTTGCCATGAGTCGGGGCCGACTTGACAGCAACTGATGACAACAACATGAAAAATCTACAGCTACATCGCATCTAATGGTGGAAGATTGAATGCTTTCCTCCCAAGATTAGGAATAAGACAAGAATGTCCACTCTCACCACTGCTATTCACCATTTTCCTGGAGGTACCAGTCAATATAATAAAGCAAGAAGTAAAAGGGATACAGATAGGAAAAGACGAATTAAAATGGTCTTTATTCAAAGATGACATAGTTGTTTATGTAGAAATTCTAAAGAATCTATTAAAAATAAAAACTATTATAACTAATGAATGCGTTTAGCAAGGTCTCAGGATACAAAGTTAAAATAAAAAAAATACAGCAACTACATACACTATACACAAACAATTGGAAATTAAAATTTTAAATGTCATTAAAAACCTATGAAATACACATGAAATGATGCTCAATGCCATTAGTCACTAGGGAAAGGCAAATCAAAACCATAGTGAGATACCACTTCACACCCACTAGATGGCTATTATCAGAAAAATAAAAAATAACTAGTGTTGGTGAAAATGCGGAGAAATTAGAACGCTTGTCCATTACTGGTGGAAATGGAAAATGGTATAGCTGCTGTCGTGGTTCCTCAGAAAGTTAAACAGAGAATTACCCAGCAATTCCACCCCTAGGTATATACCCAGAAGAACTGAAAGCAGGGACTCAAACAGATATTCGTTCGCCAATGCTCACAGCAACACTATTAACAACAGCCAAAATGTGGAAATAACCTAAGTATCCATCAACAGATACGGAGATTAACAAAATGTAGTATATACATACAATGGACTATCATTCAGCCATAAAGAGAGGTGAAGTTCTGATACATGCTACAGTATGGATGAGTCTTTAAAACATTATGCTGAGTAAAATAAGTCAGACAGAAAAGGACAAATATTGTATGATCCCACTTGAACGAAATATCTAGAATAGACAAATGCATAGAAACCAAAGTTTATTAGTGGTTACCAGGGGCTGGGAGAAGGGAGAAATGGAGAGTTATTGCTTAAGGGGTACTAAGATATTGTTTGAGGTGAAGATAAATTTTTAGAAACGTATAGGTGATGGTTGTACAACATGGTGATTGTAATTAATGTCATTGACCGTATACTTTAAAAAAAGGTTAAAATGGAAAATTTTTGTTATATATATTTTACTATAATAAAAAAATTTTAAACCTATGAAATACTTAGAGATAAATTTAGCAAAATATGTGCAAAACCTGTACATTAAAAAATTACAAAGCAATGCTGAGAGAAATCAATGACTACTAAAATAAATGGAGAGATATACTATGTTTACGGATCGGAAGACTCATTATTAAAACGTCAATTCTCTTCTGGGCAACACCATTTCTTGAGATGGTCAAGACTTTGATATAAGTTAGAAAAGATGGCTTATTTATGAGAGGTTTATTCCAACATCTGTGGAGTGTTATGTAAAGGGGAAAAAAACTAAATGTAGTTCCCTTTGTTCCTTAGTTCCAAAAGACTGAGTGACAACCAACCAAAACAAAACCCATCGCCATCGAGTTGATTCTGACTCATAGCGAACCTATAGGACAGAGTAGAACTGCCCCATAGGGTTTCCAAGGAGCGGCTGGCGGATTTAAACTGCCATCCTTTTGGTTAGCAGCCACTCAACCACTGCACCACCAGGGCTCCGAATGAAGACCAAAGGATGGAAATTACAGTGAGGGGGAGGTCAACTTAGGTGTAAGAGGTTCTCTACTGGTTAGCACTGTCTACAACAATCACAAGTGTCCTCATGTTTTGGAAGCTCCATCCTCAGTCCTGTTTAAGTAGAGGTAGGAACACCAGAATTTGGAATGCTAAGAAGCAAATTTCTAAATTTGGTAGTAGATTAGACTGGATCCTTTCTTTTCTAAGACAGGATCTCTTCTAAATAAGGCTCCTTCCATCTCTCAGAGTTCATGAGGCCATGCTGTAAATAAACATAGTTGAGTTATTCAAGGAACAAAGAAAATCAAAGAAAGATGAGAATTTTTTTTACTTCAGTGTTCAACCAGATACTGACTGCTTTCAATCTTTTTCACTAGCTGTCTCAGCTTTTACACTGCCAGATTATAGTTAGCTGCAAAAGATATGAAGCTGTGTGTGTGTGTGTGTGTGTGTGTGTGTGTGTGTGTGTGTGTAAAATTCAAAGTAACATAATGTTCATGCATCTCAGAGATCTAAGTGCTTTGGAGAAGAACATTTGTATATTTTATATTGTGGTTATGTTTTAAGATCCTCTGATTTTATGCCAATAGCAACTTCTTCCACTGCCCCTTCAACTTTCTCCATCTTCTGCTTCTTTCAAGATTTTCCAGACCCCTCCTGAAGGCACTTAAAAGCCCTTTTTATAGCTTTTATTCTAAAATATATTTATTCATTCCTCATGCTGAGAAGTGGCCAGTATGCCCACGCTGAAGTCAGAAGAAATAATTATAGATGGGCAGAATTGCTGTCACAGAAACTGTAACACTATAACACTAAGACCTTGATTCATCTCAAAATGGTATAGGAAGTGATCAAAACTTCGTAACCAGTTCCCATGTGTGTTGGGTGCATTCCAAGGAAGAGATTCTTTATTATTTATACATTTGTAAGTAATATTTATTGAGAACATTTAATCCCAGGTCTCCATGTACCCTATATTAATTTTATCTTTAATTCAGTTTGGAAAAAGAAAATCTAAATTTACATATGAAATCAATTGCAATTGCATATCTGTTCTTGCTGATTAAGCAACATTAAGTTATAATCAATACAAGAAAAAATAGACCATTTCAAAATTATGAAGAGTTTTAAAGCCAACTGGATTCTTCAAGATTGAAAGACATAAATCATATTGGCAAAAGACATAAATCAATTGAAAGACATAAATTTGGAGCAGGATCAGATGGGCCTTTGGTGAGAGAAGGAGAGAAAAGGTTTTGCTAACATCTCTATCAAGATATAACTTAGCTATAGCTGATTTCTTTCAAGATCTCTTGCTAAATATTACAGATTTTTTAAGTACATATTTCTAGATGGTGAACCAAATTAAAATTACTATCTTAGACATAAACCAAGGAAGATGATACCCCAGGGAGCAATGGCTGGTATGGGGAACAGCCTCTTGAGGATAGGAGCAGGATGTCCTGATGAACCTGATCTCCCTCCCACAGAGGGAAAGCCACTGCATGGCTGACGACAGGCATAATGGTTAGGCCTCATGGGTTAAGATAACAGAAGGCTTATTCCCCACTCCTGATGTTTCTTTCTATGTGGAAAAAGTTATTTCCATGACACTCATGGCCTCGTTCCACCTCTCTTTCTCTCCTCCTCTGGGAATCATTCAGTTGAGTGGAGAATTTGGTGGCAGAAACTTGACATGCATAACTCTGCCTCTTCCTCGTAGTAGTGGGTCAGACCACAGAAACCATGCAGCTTATTCAGCTAAGGAGACAGGCTCTGTCCCCGTGGCAGGGTCCAATGTGGCCTGAGACTGGAAGGGTAACTCTGCCCCATTCTGGGACTGAGCAACTGCCTGCGAGTATCACACTAAGCTACGGATTACACCTTAGCCTTTATTAGTTATGATAGAGATATTTTGATTTTCATCTGCTGATTCTTTTATCTTTCAATTTGTTCAGATCTCAAGTGGGTAATAGGGGTGCTATTTATTGTGCCCTCTTAAAGACATATCTCAGATCTATCTCATGTTGTGACCTCAACTTCCTCAACTTTGAGGAAGGTATTATTTTTGTCCATATTACAGATTAAAAAATTGAAGATCAGTGGGATTAAGGGACTCAGAGTCAACCACTGATCTCATTTAGTGCTTCTTATCACCTTTAACTCTCTAATGGTAGATGTGATTCTGCAAAGTCTGTACCCACCCTGAAGAGGGGACATTAATCCCCCTGCTGACTGATGTTAGGGGTGGTGTGAAAGACCTGGGGTCTGTCAGAGATGATGACAGCAACTGGAGTCTCAAACTCACATAACCAATTATTACAGAAGGGTACATTTTGCATCACAAAGGCTACAACAGAATTTGCCTCTCCTTTGGGAATTTCAACATTTTATTATCTTCTCTGCAGTGCCTAATTTCTTGGCCTGGTGAATGGAACTATTATGCACTTTTCAGAAGTAATTGTTTATTTGCCTTTCAACGAAACCATAAATATTTATTAGCATCTACTTTGCATAAAGCATATCCCAGCCCTTGCTGCAGACTTAGTCTTGCTGTCCATCCTTCTGGAACTTAGAATTAAATCACTTTCTCAAAACTAGGAGTCCAAAGGACCCATCATAACTTAAGTGGAGCTTGAGTATTTCTCCTTGGATCTCATTTGCAGCCAAGCAGACATGTGATTCGGTGTTTCCAAGTGGCTGTTTCGAAACTTTTGTTGAATTATTTTGGAAGATCAGGCTACTGTCTTGGTCCTTGTTTCCACATTCTTCCTGTCTTAGTTTTCTAGTGCTGCTATAACAGAAATACCACAAGTGGATGGCTTTAACAAAGAGAAACTTATTCTCTCACAGTCTAGGAGGCTAGAAGTCCAAATGCAGGTGCCAACTCCAGGGGAAGGCTTTCCCTCTCTATTGGCTCTGGGGGAAGGTCCTTGTCATCAATCTTCCCCTGGTCTAGGAGCTTCTCAGTGTAGGCACCCCAGGGCCAAAGGATGTGCTCCCCTCCTAGCTCTCCTTGTTTGCTGGTAATGAGGTCCCTCTCCTCTCTGCTCACTTCTCTCTTTTATATCTCAAAAGAGACTGGCTCAAGATCAACTTAATCCTGTAGCTTGAGTCTTGCCTCATTAACATAGCTGCCTCTAATCCTACCTCATTAACATCATAGAGGTAGGATTTACAACACATAGGAAAATTACACCAGATCACACAATGGAGGACAGCCACACAATACCGGGAATCACAGCCTAGCCAAGTTGACACACATTTTAGGGGACACAATTCAATCCATAACATCTCCAAATAACCTCCTAGGACACTGGGCCCAATAGATAGATCAGGGCTCTGAACGCCAACCCAAAGGGGCTCTACCACCAACAATATCACTTAAGTCAGTGTTACGCAAAGTATGGTCACTATGCCAGTGCTGGAACACAAACTATTTGTTGCTCATTTGCAACAAGTACAGAAATCAAGACTGAATGTTTAGAAAGTTTTATAGCAAATAAAAAATTAGCTTTATTTAGGTATAATTGACATATAGTAAAATAATCCATGTTAAGTGTATAATTCAATGAGCTTTGACAAATGCATACAGTCATACAACTTCCACTACAATCAAGATCGAGAACATTTCCATCACCCCAGTATGTTCCCTCATGCTCCTTTGCAGTCAACCCCCTACCTCCCCCCTAGTAATCATGGATCTGCTTTCCATCACTGTAATTTTGTCTTTCCCAGAATTTCATATAAATGCAATCATACAGAAAGTTGCCTTTGGGGTCTGGCTTTTTTACTTAGCATAATACCCTAGAGAGTCATCCATGAGGTTGTGTGTATCAGTAATTCATTCCTTTTTCTTGCTAAATAATACTCCATTTTATGGATTACCATAGTTTGTTTAACCATTCACCTGTGATAAGTTAATGGACATTTGGGCTGTTTCCAGTTTAGGGCTGTTATGAATGAAGCAATTCTGAACAATCATGTACAATTTTTTGTGTGGTTATATGTTTTCATTTCTCTTAGGTAAATACCCAGGAGTGGGTTTGCTGGGTCATACAGTAAGCATATGAGTATATGTTGAACTTCTTTTAAGCAATTTAACAAAATGATTTTATGTCTGTTTAACCTAATAATAGAAATTTTAAAGGTTTTATTCTATATATGTATCTTTTTTATTTCATTTTTCTAGGAACACATTTTTGAAGAGTACTAGTCAGGTGTTTTGTAAAATTTGGATAATTCATTTTTTATTGTATTTTGCCAAAACATTGGCTGTGATGGATTAGAAAAAATTAAAGTTGGTTACTCACCACAGATAGTTTGAAAAGCTCTGCCCTAGGTGACAATTCCCACCTGCCTTTCCTGCCCGCTGCATCCCTCACCTGATTAGAAACTCCAATGAAGTTACTCAAAATAACTAACCCCTCCTAACTGTGAACACCAAATCTCTCCTACAGAACAAAGTCTGATTCAGGTGGTCTGAATGCACCCAGGCATCAACACATTTAAAGGTTCCCAGGTAGTTCCAACATGTAGGCACGGCTGAAAACCACTGCCCTAGATGTTGCAGGGAAAGATTTTCCTGAGCAAGGCCCATTGATTCAGAGGCATGTTGGGGCCATGAGAACCCGCTGGCAGATTAGAAGAAAAGAACCCAAGAGTCAGAGAGGGCTACCTCCCCACATGGAGTTCTGTACTCAAACACAGAGCAGCACATACTCATTTCATCTGGCTGTGCAGTGCTCATGAATCCCCTTTTGCACAAGCAAAAGAGCAAGTAAATGAGACTGAGTATATCAGTTTATATATTAAGTATTTAGTATGTTCCAGACCCTATGCTAAGCATTCTAAATACATTATCTCATTTAATGCTCATAACTGATAATTATCCCCATTTTACAGATGAAAAGACTGAGTCACAGAGCAATAGCCTAACTCACCCAGGATCAAACAGCCAATCATTGTGGGAGCCAGAATATGAACATGGGTTGGCTCCCCTTAGAGCTCATACTCTTGGCTTCTACAGTACACAGTTCTCAGAGTGGCAGGACTTAGGAAGTTCAGAAATAAAGGCAAAAAGTCAGAGGAGAGGGAAGGATGCCTTGCCAATGATATCACTTCTTTATTGGGTCTAAAATGCAAAATGATACTTGGTCAGAAGGCCCCAGGAACTTGGCAGAGAAAACTATTGTTCTACAGGATAAGTGATGCCAAATAAACGAAGAATCAAGTACTCTAAAAACTAGCCACAGGTGAGAGCAGCCTCAAGTAGGGCAAATGCATAGGCCTGGGTTCTAGTCAAGGTCTGCTACTGAGAAGGTGAATGACCTTAATCAGTTACCGTCGAGTTGACTCCAACTCATGGTGACCCCAAGTATAATGTAACATGATTATTCTTCTCTGGGGAAACCTGTGAAACAGCTCTTCGATCTCCTTGTGCATCAAAGTAGAACTGCGCTTCATGGGGTTTTCAATGGCTGATTTTTCAGAAGTAGATAGCCAGGCCTTTCTTCCGAGGCATCTCTGGGTAGACTCAAACCTTTCAGTTAGCAGCCAAGCACGTTAATCATTTACACCACTCAAGAACTCCTGAATGTCCTTAAAAAAAAAAAAAAAAAAAAAAAACCATTGCCATCAAGTGGATCCCAACTCGTAATGACCTTATAGGACAGAGTAGAACTACCCCACATGGTTTCCAAGGAGCGGCTGGTGGATTCAAATTGCTCACCTTTAGGTTAGCAGCCAAGCTCTTAACCACTGAGCCACCTGAAAGGGCTCCTGAATGACCTTACGCAAGCCTTTTATCTCTCTGAGCCTTAGTCTTTATGTTTAAAACAAAGCAGTTGGACTAGAGAACTCTTAAAACCCCATCTTACTCAAATATTTTATGATTCTTATGCATCCAAAAACAAAAGGTGTACATAAACAGATGATTATATGGAAAATATTTTCAGTAAAAGATGCAACTGTTTGATTATCTAGTCAACCATGTACATGGTAATATCTTTCCTAGATTGAGCCAAACAAATTGATCCAGAAACATCAAAACAGCATACATTCTCAGAAATTGTTCCATTTATACCATTCTGATAGTCAACACTCTGGTCATTGGAGTTTACAAATTATGTTTAGAGCTCCATTAAGCTGCCAGCCTTAGTTATAAAGCAGGATGCTTCTCATTAGGATAAACAGAGACATTTTGCTGATAACAGTTCCTTAATTGCCTTGGCTAGGCCAAGAGAATAAAGTCGGATCAAATTACTACATGTTATTAATCCTTTTACATTTTTGATTTGGGACAATTACTACTAACCACTACTACAATGCTGAGTCTGAGTCTGCTATCACTGAGTCTGAGGGCAAAGCAGTGCTTCAGATTAGCATTACTAAATTGGTAACATTTAGATACTTCTCTTCCTTTCAGAAATCTGGAGTCACTTGAATTTCTTGGGCAATACTTCCACTGTAGGTGGAGAGGGGGGTTGATTAAACCTATTCTGAAAAATTAAGACTCATTATGGTCTTCTGAGAGGCTCCTACAAAATCATTATCACCTGGTGTACAGTGGTGGGAATGAGACACTGAATAAGTATGCATTGTGAAGGTAGCAAGTTAAAAAGTACCAAAAAACTGTAATAAGTCTAAAATAATTAAGTCCACAAACCAAATCTCAACTAACCTTTTCAGCCTTCTCTTCTGCTGCTTCCCTTCTTTCTCTCCCCAAACTTTAGCTTCTCCGAAAAATCCATCATTCCCAGAACAAACATTTACAATGCCTCCGTGCCTTTTGTCATGCTGATCCCTCCTCAGCCTGCCTTTATACACCTTGTCTAATAATTAGGTATATACATGTTTTACTACTCTACTGGACTGTATGCTACCTGCATCTCTTTATCCCCTCTTGTGCTATTGTGCTTAGTGCAACACCTAGCATGACTTACTACATGTAAACCTTCCACATTTTAATTGAAATGCTGTGTGGGGATAATATTAAAAAACCCAAACCCGTTGCCTTTGAGTTGATTCTGACTCATAGTAACCTTGTAGGACAGAGCAGAACTGCCCTGATAGGTTTCCAAGGCTGTAATACTTATGCAAGCAGACTGCCACATGTCTCCTGCAGAGCAGTTGGTAGGTTCAAACTGCCAACCTTTTGGTTAGCAGCCCAGTGCTTAACCACTGCACCATCAGGGATCCTGGCAAGGAGGGGTAACATATATCTGGCAAATTTATTGTGAGTATTAAATGACATTATATCCCTGACATATAACAGACCCTCAATAAATGGAGGCTATTATATCCCTGACATACAATAGACCGTCAATAAATGGGGGCTATTGAATAGAATTCTGCCACAAATTAGTGAGTACTCTCTCTTTTCTATATGTTAGGACTACTACAAAGCTAAGCAGATGACATTTTAATGATGTTCCAACTTAATACAGACATGATATTGTATTGTATCAATTTTTTTATCTAACAAACATATACTGGGTTCCTATGTCATGGGGAAGCTAACATGTCCCCCCAAGAGTTCATAGTCTGGTGGAGGAAAAAGACATGTAGATATATAAATTACAGTGCAAAGCAATGTTTTTGTTAGTTTCTTCAACAGATATTTATTGAGAGACTGCTGTTTGGAAAAAGCTATGCCAGCGGGCCAAGAGGGTGGCTTAGTCAGACACACCCGGTCAGCCCTCTACAGCAAAGACCCAAGAAACCAAGTGCAACAGTTACAAATGACAAATCCCAGAACCCTGAACACCAAAAGGAAGGATAAGGAATTGGATCAAACACTGACTGGAAGAAGAAATTGAATGAAGGCAGGAAACACGGAGTGATACAGAGCAGCGGTACCTGGCCAGCCACCCTGACACAGCATGGCCATCTTAAGACAAAGCCAGCACCGACCTGGGAGAGGAGCACAGGAAGGCAACATCACAATCCCCCATAAGAAACACAGAAACTGTCTAGACATATCTGGAGTGAAGCTAGGTGAGTAGAATATGATCTGGATCTACGGAGAGAAAGTACAGGAAGGAAGGAGCTTGAGAGCTCCAGGGACCCTGGTGTCCACAGAGTGGGGAGGGAGCCAGGACGCGAAGACATATACATATCAGCAGCAGTCTCTGTTCATTAGGGGAGGTGGCGCACACAAAGTAATAGATCCACAGACTATCAGCAGGAGATCCCCAATCCAACCAGACTCCAGGAAGCCCCCATCCTCCTCATTCTTTGTTGGGGTCGGGGACCATTTGCTGCAGCCCACATCTGGTGAAGAGAAGAGCATGCTCCCCCTCCCCTCACCTGCCTGATCACTAGCAGTGGAAAACCCCATACCCCTGCCATCCTGCCCACTCAGTGACTACAACATGAGCCCTCCTGACCCCCACCCAGACCCATCCACCATCCCTCCCTACACACCCAGTGAGTGTCAGTAAGTGCAATCCCACATCCCCACTCACCCGTCAATCACCCCCCTCAGCTGACCCAGTGAGCAGTGAAGCATGTACTTCTGTACCCCTGCTTGCCTGCCACCACCCCACACACCAGCAAACAGTAATGTGTAGGAGTACCCACGCACCTGCTCACCTGCCACACACCCTCACCTGAACCGGTGGGTAGCAGAGAGTACACTCCTACTCACCCACTACTCCCCTCAAAATGGTGAGCACAGGTGAACATGCACACATGTACCCACTCGCCTGCCACTCATCCCCCAAAATGAGTGGCAACAAGTGTGCTCCCACTAGCCAGCCGCCCACCCCCACCCACTGACCAGGAGAGAAGCAGAGGGTGTACTCCTGTGTCCCCTCTCACCTGCCACTCACACCCACTGACCTGATGAGCAGTAGAGAGTGCCCTTCTATACCAACATTCACCTGCCACTTGCTCCTGCCTGCTGCACCACCCACCTGACAAGTGTCATCACCCACTCCCACGTGGCTAGACCAACAACAGGTGGCAGCCAATGCCCACTCAGCCCACCCTCAGCTGACCCACATGGCCAATGACCAGAGACTGGTGCTCACACTACTAGATGCTAACTTGCCCACCTGCAGACAGGTGGTGAATGCTCGCATGCTATAGGACTGGCAACCAATGAAGCATGCCCGCCCACCCAGCCTGATATTTCAAAACAAAACAAAGTAAAAAATCAGGACAAAGCAAGCAAATATGCAATCAATAAATAAATAACACTTTAATGCCTCAGAGACAACAGACAATATCAAATCATATACAGAAGCAGGACAAGATGGTCCAAGCAAGTGACCAAAATAAAGGGGCAGAAACCTTCCTGAGGAAGACACAGTAATGGAACTACCTGATAAGGAATTCAAAAGACCTATATACTGGATCCTCCAAATGATCAAGAAAAACACAGACAAAAGTCTCAAAGAATTCAGGAAGATAATACAAGAACAAAATGACAAATAAATAAACAATTAGAAACCATACAAAAACAGCGACCAGAAATTCAGAAGATTAACAATAAAATATCGGAAATGGATAATTCAATGGAAGGAAGTAGAAATAGAATTGAATCAATGGAAGAAAGAATTAGTGAAATAGAAGACAAATCCCTTGACAGTAATTTGTTTGAGGAACAATCAGAAAAAAGAATTTAAAAAAAAAAAAAAAAAAAAGAAAAAAGCCTAAGAGTTATGTGGGACACTATCAAGGGGAATAATTTACATGTGGCTAGAATTCCAGAACAGGAGAAACAAAGAAAAGGCACAGAGAGAATCTTTGAGGATTTGCTGGCAGAAAACTTCCCTAACATCATGAAAGACAAGGTTTCCATCCAAGAAGCTCAATGAACCCCATACAAGACAGACCACAATAGAAAGTCACCAATACATATCATAATCAAAACTTTTTAAAACCAAAGACAAAGAAAGAATTCTAGGAGCAGCTTGAGAAAAACATAATATCACCTACAAAAGGACACCAAAAGACTAAGCTCTGATTACTCAGCAGAAACCATGAAGGCAAGAAGGCAATGGGAGACATATATAAGACCCTGAAAGAAAAGAACTGCCAACCAAGAATCATATATCCAGCAAAATTGTCTCTCAAACATGGTGGCAAAACTAGGACATTCCCAGATCAAAAGAAATTAAGGGAATTTGTAAAAACCAGACTAATCTTACAAGAAATATTAAAGGGAGTCCTTCAAACAGAAAACCATCAACATCAGACAACAACCTGAGATTAAGACATGTGACAGCATCATCCAGATACCAATCAAGATAAAGAACTCTCAAAAGTAAGATAAATCTACAAAGCTGAAAACAGGGAACCAGAGATGCTAATTGCTGACAGCTGCAAAACACAAAGAGAGAATATATGGTATAGATACAGAACTTCCATGTGGAGAGGAAATCAAGGTGATATCAAGACATAATAAGGTGTTTTAAACTTAGTACGATAAAGGTAAATTTCAAAGTAACCATAAAGAAAATTAAAAAACATACCAAAATAAAAAAGAAGAAAACAATAAAGTCTCATTAAACAAAATCAACAACAATGAAGAAAAAGAAATCCACAAATAAAAAGAACTCAGCACAGATAATTAACTGGAACAAAGAAATAATTAACATCACAAAAAAAGCATAACAAAATGACAGCCATAAATTCATACCTATCAATAATCACACTCAATGTAAATGGTTTAAATGCACCAGTCAACAGACAGAGGAGTGGAAGAATGGATTAAAAAAATTACCCATCAATATGTTGCCTACAAAGGACAGACCTTAGACACAAAGACATAAATAGGTTAAAAATCAAAAGATGGAAAAAGAATATACCTAGAAAACAGCAAACAAAAAAGAGTAGGAGTGGCAATATTAATCTCTGATAAAATAGACTTTAAGTCAAAATCTACTACAAGAGACAAGGAGGGGCATTATATGATGATTAAAAAGGGTCAATCCACCAAGAAGACATAACCATAATAAATTTCTATACACCCTATGAAAGAGCTCCAAAATATATAAAACAAACTTTAAGTTTTTAAGTATTGACAAGAGAAATAGACAGTTCCACAATAATAGTAGGAGACTTTAACTCATCACTTTCAATGATGGACAGAACAACTAGAAAGAAACTCAACTTAGATACATAGGATCTAAATGAAACAATCAACCAATTTGACCTCATAGACATATACAGACATTCCACCCAACAGCAGCACAGTACACATTCTTTTCCAATGCACATGGATCATTCTCCAGAATAAATCATTTTTTAGGCCACAAAGCAAGTCTCAATAAATTCAAAAACATCAAAATAATACAAAACATCTTCTCTGATCACAGTGCTATAAAATTAGAAGTGAGGAAGCTCCATAGACACATCCAAACTCCCTGAGGGACTGAATTGCTGGGTGGAGGACTGTAGGGACCATGGTCTAGGGGAACAGCTAGCTCAATTGGCAAGACACTGTTTATAAAGAAAATGTTCTACATTCTACCTTGGTGAGTAGCGTCTGGGGTCTTAAAAACCTGTGAGCAGCCATCTAAGATACTCCACTGGTCTCACCCCTTCAGGAGAAAGGGAGAATGAAGAAAACAAGATACAAGGGGAAGATCAGTCCAAGGACTAACTGACCACAACTACCACAGCCTCCACCAGACTGAGTCCAGCACAACTAGATGGTGCCCAGCTACCACCACTGACTGTTCTGACAGGGATCACAACAGAGGGTCCCGGACAGAGCTGCAGAAAAATGTAGAACAAAATTCTAACTCACAAAAAAGACCAGACTTACTGGCCTGACAGAGACTGGAGAAACCCTGAGAGTATGGCCCCCAAACACCCTTTTAGCTCAGTAATGAAGTCACTCCCAAGGTTCACCGTTCAGCCAAAGATTAGATAGCCCCATAAAACAAAACGAGACCAATGGGGCACAACAATCCAGGGACAAGGAGTAGAAGGCAAGGAGGGGACAGGAAAGCTGGTAATAGGGAACCCAAGTTTGAGAAGGGACAGTGCTGACATATTATGGGGTTGTTAACAATTTTCTTAAAACAATATCATGGGGTCGTTAACAATTTTCTTAAAACAATACGTGTACCAACTGTTTAATGAAAAACTATTTGTTCTATAAACCTTCATCTAAAGTACAATAAAAAATAAAAGTAAAAAAAAAATTAGAAGTCAATAATAGGAAGAGCAAGGAAAAAAAATCAAACACATGGAAACTGAATAACACCTCAGTTAAAAACCACTGGGTAATGGAAGAAATTAAAAATCAAATAAAAAAATACCTAGAATCAAACTAGAATGAACACACAACATAATAAACCTTTGGGACACTGCAAAAGCAATCCTTAGAGGTCAATTTATAGCAATAAACACACAAATCAAAAAAGAAGGAAGGGCCCAAATCAATACCTTAACCCAACACCTTCAGCAAATTGAGAAAGAGCAGCAAAAGAAGCCCACAGCTACCAGAAGAAAGGAAGTAATAAAAATTAGAGCAGAAATAAATGAAACAGAAAAACAATAGAAAGAATCAACAAAACTACAAGCTGGTTCTTTGAAAGGATCAATAAAATTGACAAACCACTGGCCAAACTGACAAAGGATAAAATATAAATAACCCAAATAAGAAATGAGATAGATGACATTACAATAAAACCAACTGAGATAAAAAAGATTATAACAGAATATTATGAAAAATTTGTACTCCAACAAATTTGAAGACCTAGAAGAAATGGACAAATTTCTAGAGACACACTACCTACCTAAACTAACACAAACTGAGGTAGAAAATTTGAACACACCCATAATAAAAGAAGAAACTGAAGAGGTCATAAAAAAGAAAAAAAAACTCCCAACAAAAAAAAGCCCCAGCCCAGAGAGCTTCACTGGAGAATTCTACAAAACATTTAGAAAAGAGTTGACCCCAATTCTACTCAAACTATTCCAGAACACAGAAGAGGAAGGGACACTCCCAAATCCATTCTATGAAGCCAACATAACTCTGATACCAAAACCAAGCAAAGACACCACTGAAAAAGAAAATTACAGATCAATATCATTCATGAATATAGACACAAAAATTCTCAAATAAATTCTAGCCAATATAGTTCAACAGCATATCAAAAAAATAATATGCTAGCAACCAAGTAGGATTCATACCATGAATGCAAGGATGGTTCAACATTAGAAAATCAATCAACATTATTCATCACATAAATAAATCAAAGGAAAAGAATCACATGATCATTTCAATCGATGCAGAAAAGGCATTTGATAAAATCTAACAACTATTCCTGATAGAAACTCTTTTTTTTTTTTTTTTTTTTTTTTTAATTTATATTTTATTGTACTTCAGGTGAAAGCTTACAGAGCAAATAGTTTCTCATGAAATAGTAGTACACATGTTGTTTTTTTTGACATTGGTTAACAACCCCACAACGTATTAAGCCTCTAAATTCTCAACCTTTATAAATTACAGGTGGCCAAAGATACACCGTTTCAAAATTTTCTACATTCACAGTTCAGTGACATTGACTACGCTCTTCCAACTGTGCTGTTATTCTCACTTAAGATGAAGGCTTACAGAACAAAATAGTTTTTCATTTAACAGTTACTACACATGTTGCCCTATGACAATGGTTAACAATCTCACAGCACATCAAGAATATCCTTACTCCACCTTGTGTTCCCTATCACCAGGGGGCTTCCTTGTCCCCTTCTGTCTTCTGGATCTTGTCAGTGGACTATTGTACCTCTTTAGTCTCATTTGTTTATTTTTTATTTTATTTTATTTAAACACCATTTCAAAACTTTTTACTTCCACATTTAAGTGATATTGACTATGCTCTTCCAATTGTGCTGCCATTCTTGCCCAAGATGCAGGCTTACAGGACAAAACAGCCTCCCATTTAATAGTTACTACAAATGTTGCCCTATAGCAGTGGTCAACAATCTCACAATACATTGACAGTGTCCTTATTCAATTTGTGTTCCTTATCATCAGTTTCCTACTCTCCCTCTGCCTTCTGGCCCTTGTCACCGGACTCCTGTACATCGTTAGTCCCATTTAGTTTTACTGGGGTGTCCATTCCCAGGCTTAACATCGAACCTTGAAGGTAACTTCCCCTCTGAGCTGAAAGGGTGTCTGGGGGCCACACTCTCGAGGTTTCTCTAGTATTCTTTAGGCCAGTATATCTGGTCGTCTTTTTTTTTTTTTTTTTTTTTGGGGAGTTAAAATTATGCTCTACATCCTACTCCAGCTCTGCCCAGAACCCTCTGTTGTGATCCTGGTCAGAGGAGTCATTGGTGGTAGCCGGGCACCATCCAGCTGTACTGGGCTCAGTCCCGTGGAGGCCTTGGTAGCTGTGGACCATTAGTCCTTCGGACTAATCTTTTCCTTGTATCCTGTTCTCTTCGTTCTCCCTTGTTCCTGAAGGGATGAGATCAGTGGAGTATCTTAGATGGCCGCTCATAGGCTTTTAAGACCCCAGACACTACTCACCAAGGTAGAATGTAGAGCATTATCTTTATAAGTAGTGTCATGCCAATTGAGCTAGATGTTCCCCGAGATCATGGTCCCCAGAGCCCTCCGTCCAACAACTCAGTCCCTCGGGGGGTTTGGATGTGTCTATAGGGCCTCCATGACCTTTCCTTGTGCAGGTTCTGTTAGTTTCCCCTGTACTATGTACTATCTCATCTCTCACCCAAGTTACCACTTACCTATTACCTATTTAGTATCCCCCCCCCCCCCCATCCCTGGTAACCAACAAGGATTGTTACATTTTGCATGTGAATTTTTTCATGGGTTTTTACAATAGAGGTCTCATACAATATTTGTCCTTTTGTGATTGACTTATTTCACTCAGCATGATGTCCTCCAGTTTCATCCATGTTATGAGATGCTTCACAGATTCATTGTTCTTTCTCGTTGCATAGTACTCCATTGTGTGTATGTACCATAGTTTGTGTATCCATTCGTCTGTTGATGGACATCGAGGTTGTTTCCATCGTTTTGCTATTGTGAATAATGCGGCCATGAACATAGGTGTGCATATGTCTATTCGAGTGATGACTCTTATTTCTCTAGGATATATTCCTAGGAGTGGGATTGCTGGATCGAATGGTACGTCTATTTCTAGCTTTCTGAGGAAACGCCATATCATTTTCCAAAATGGCTGTATCATTTTGCATTCCCACCAGCAGTGTATAAGAGTTCCCGTCTCCCCGCAGCCCCTCCAACATTTGTTATTTCCAGTGTTTTTGATTCGTGCCAGTAATGCCGGGGTGAGATGGTATCTCATTGTGGTTTTAATTTGCATTTCTCTAATGGCTAGTGATCGCGAGCATTTCCTCATGTGTCTGTTGGCCATTTGAATGTCTTCCTTGGTGAAGTGTCTGTTCATTTCCTTTGCCCATTTTTTGATAGGATTCGTTGTCTTTTTGTTGTAGAGGTGTTGGATTTTCTTGTAGATTATGGAGATTAGACCTTTGTCTGACTTGTACTGTCCAAAAATTTTTTCCCAGTCTGTAGGTTCTCTTTTAACTCTTTTGGTGAAATCTTTTGAAGAGCATAGATGTTTGATTTTTAGAAGATCCCAATTATCTAGTTTATCTGTTGGGTTTTTTGTGTTGATGTTTATGGTTTGTATCCTGTTAATGCCATGTATTAAGGTCTGAAGTGTTGGTCCTATTTTTTCTTCTATGAATTTTATAGTTTGAGGCTTTATATTCAGGTCTTTGATCCATTTTGAAGTAGTTTTTGTATATGGTGTGAGGTATGGGTCCTGTTTCATTTTTCTACAAATGGATATCCAGTTTTGCCAGCACCATTTGTTAAAAAGACTTTCTTTTCCCCATTTGATGTATTTTGGGCCCTTGTCAAAAATCAGGTGACCGTAGGTGGATGGATTTACATCTGAGTTCTCAATTCTGTTCCATTGGTCAATGTCTCTGTTGTTGTACCAGTACCAGGCTGTTTTGAGTACTGTAGCTGTATAGTAGGTTCTCAAGTCAGGTAGTGTGAGTCCTCCAACTTTATTCTTCTTCTTCAGTAGTGCTTTACTTATTCGAGGTTTCTTCCCTTTCCATATAAAGTTAATAATTAGTTTTTCCATCTCTTTGAAGAATGTTGTTGGTATTTGTATCGGAATTGCATTGTATTTGTAGATTGCTTTAGGTAGAATTGCCATTTTCACAATGTTGAGTCTGCCTATCCATGAGCATGGTATGTTTTTCCATTTATGTAGATCCCTTTGGGTTTCATGCAGCAGTGTTTTGTAGTTTTCTTTGTATAGGTCTTTTATATTCCTGGTCAGATTTATTCCTAAGTATTTTATCTTTTTAGGGGCTATTGAAAATGGTATTGATTTCCTGATCTCCTTTTCATCGTTCTCTTTACCGGTGTATAGGAATCCAACTGATTTTTGAATGTTTATCTTGTATCCTGCTACTCTGCTGAATCTTTCTATTAGTTCCAGTAAATTTCTCGTGGAGTCTTTAGGGTTTTCTATGTATAGTATCATATCATCTGCAAACAGGGACAGTTTAACTTCTTCATTACCAATTTGGATGCCCTTTATTTCTTTTTCTTGCCTTACTGCTCTAGCTAGAACTTCCAGCACAATGTTAAATAGGAGTGGTGATAAAGGGCATCCTTGTCTTGTTCCTGTTTTCAGGGGGAATGTTTTCAGCCTTTCTCCATTAAGAATGATGTTGGCTGTTGGTTTTGCATAGATGCCCTTTATGATGTTGAGAAATTTCCCTTCTATACCTATTTTATTGAGAGCTTTTATCAGGAATGGGTGTTGGACTTTGTCAAATGCCTTTTCTGCATCAATTGAGATAATCATGTGATTTTTTTCTTTCCTTTTATTTATGTGGTGGATTACGTTGATGGATTTTCTAATGTTAAACCATCCTTGCATACCTGGTATGAATCCTACTTGGTCGTGGTGTATTATTTTTTTGATATGATACTGAATTCTATTGGCTAGAATTTTGTTCAGAATTTTTGCATCTATATTCATGAGAGATATTGGTCTGTAATTTTCTTTTTTTGTGATGTCTTTGCCTGGTTTTGGTATCAGCGTTATGCTGGCTTCATAGAATGAATTTGGAAGTGTTGCTTCCTCTTCTATGCTCTGAAATAACTTGAGTAGAACTGGTACGAGCTCTTCTGTAAATGTTTTGTAGAATTCTCCAGTGAAGCCATCTGGGCCAGGGCTTTTTTTGGTTGGGAGTTTTTTTATTACCTTTTCAATCTCTTCTCTTGTTATGGGTCTGTTCAGATTTTCAATATCACTTTGTTGTAGTTTGGGTAGGCCGTATGTTTCTAGAAATTTATCCATTTCCTCTAGGTTTTCAAATTTGTTGGAATATAGTTTTTCATAATATTCTGTTATAATCCTTTTTATTTCAGTTGGGTCTGTTGTAATGTCCCCCATTTCATTTCTTATTTGGGTTATTTGTGCCCTCTCCTGTTTTTCTTTTGTCAGTCTGGCCAGTGGTTTGTCGATTTTGTTGATTCTTTCAAAGAACCAACTTTTGGTTTTGTTGATTCTTTCTATTGTTTTTCTGTTCTCTATTTCATTGATTTCTGCTCTGATCTTTACTATTTCCTTTCTTCCGGTGGTTGTAGGCTTTTTTTGTTGTTCTCTTTCTATTTGTTTGAGTTCTGTAGTTAATGTTTTGATTTTGTCCCTTTCTTCTTTTTTGATATGTGCATCTATTGCTATAAATTGTCCTCTGAGGACTGCCTTTGCTGTGTCCCAAAGGTTTTGGTATGATGTGTTTTCATTTTCATTTGATTCTAGGAAGTTTTTAATTCCATCTCTGATTTCTTCTATTACCCATTGATGTGTAAGCAGGGTATTATTCAGTTTCCATGTGTTTGATTTTTTTTCCTTGCTCTTTCTAGTGTTAATTTCTACCTTGATGGCATTGTGGTCAGAGAAGATACTGTGAATTATCTCAGCATTTTGGATCTTGTTGAGGATTGCTCTGTGGCCTAAGATGTGGTCTATTCTGGAGAACGTTCCATGTGCATTGGAAAAGAATGTGTACTTTGCAGCGGTTGGATGGATTGTTCTATATATGTCTATCAGGTCCAGTTGGCTGATTGTGTCCTTTAGGTCTTCTGTATCTTTGCTGAGTTTCTTTTTAGTTGTTCTGTCCTTTACTGAGAGTGGTGTGTTGAAGTCTCCTACTATTATTGTGGAACTGTCAATTTCTCTTTTCAGTGCTGTTAGAGTTTTTTTTATGTATTTTGGAGCCCTGTCATTGGGTGCATAGATATTTATTATGGTTATGTCTTCATGATGGATCATCCCCTTAATCATTATATAGTGTCCTTCTTTGTCTTTTATGGTAGATTTTGTTTTAAAGTCTATTTTATCTGAGATTAGAATTGCCACTCCTGCTCTTTTTTGATAGTTGTTAGCTTGATATATTTTTTTCCAACCTTTGATTTTTAATAAATGCACATCTTTGTTTCTAAGATGTGTCTCTTGTAGACAGCAAATAGATGGATCCTGTTTTCTTATCCATTCTGCCACTCTCCGTCGCTTTATGGGTGCATTGAGTCCATTTACGTTCAGTGTAATTATTGATAGATGTGAATTTGTTGCTGTCATTTTGTAGTGCTTTTTTTTGTGATGCTGAAGTTTTCTTTGTTCTTCTTACTCTCTTGTGCTGAGTTCCTTTTGTTTGTGGATTTTGTGTTCATTTCTTTTGTTTTTGTAGGTTTTATTTTTGTGGAGACTTTATGTTTTTCGTCTTTATTTTTATGAGTTGGTTTGTTAACTTTTTTTGTGGTTACCATGAATTTTACCCTTATCTTTATAATTTTGAAGCAGTCTACCCTTACTTGGTATCGCCTTGCCTTCTTCTCCTTTAGAAGGTTCTATACCTATGCCGTTTGTTCCCTCTTTCATTGTTTTGATGTTGTTGTCATCCTTTGATTGATTTCTCTGATTCCCTTTTGTATATCTTTTGTTTTTGGAAAGTCGTCTGTAGTTCAGTTCCTAGAATGGTATCTGGTTCATGTTAACCTGCGTCCTAGGTCCTAGGTCCTGCCTGAGGGCTTAAGCTGTTTGTCCTCAGATCGAAGAATTCCCTTTAATAATTCTTGTAAGTTTGGTTTGACTTTTGCATATTCCTTTAGTTTCTGTTTATCTGGAAATGACCTAATTTCACCATCAAATCTGAATGAGAGTTTTGCAGGATATATTATTCTTGGCTGACAATTTTTTTCTTTCAAGATTTTATATATGTCATCCCATTGCCTTCTTGCCTGCATGGTTTCTGCTGAATAATCTGAGCTTAGTCTTATTGTTTCTCCTCTGTATCTGACTTCTTGTTTTTCACGAGCTGCTCTCAGGATTCTTTGTTTGTCTTTAGTTTTAGCGAGTGTGAATATGATATGTCTTGGTGATTTTCTTTTGGGGTCTCTTCTATATGGGGTTCGTTGAGCTTCTTGGATGACCAGCTTTTCATCTTTCATGATATTGGGAAAGTTTTCTGTCAGCAGTTCCTCAATGATCCTCTCTGTGTTTTCTGTTTTCTCCCCCTGTTCTGGTATGCCAATCACTCGTAAGTTTTTGCTTTTAATTGTGTCCCACATAACTCTCAGGGTCTCTTCATTTTTCTTTGTTCTTTTTTCTGAGTTTTCCTGAAACCAAGTTGTTTCCAAGTGTTTGTCTTCAGTTCCACTGATCCTGTCTTCCATGGTTTCAAATCTACTTCTCAGCCCTTCTATGACACCGTCCATTTCTGAAATCTTGTTGTTTATCTTTTGGATTTCTAATTGTTGTTTTTGTATAATTTCGAGTTGTGAATTTATTTTGGCATTTTGTTCTTGTATCATCTTCCTGAATTCTTCCAATTTTTTGTCTGTATTTTCCATAAATTTGTCTATTTTTTCCTCATGATTGTCAGCTTTTTGCCTCAGTTCTTGGAAAATTCCGAGTATTAGTGATTTGAGTTCCGTATCAGGTACTTCTAGTGCATTTTCTTCCACAGGAGAGTTATCTGGTGTTTTAATTTGGACGCCTATTGGAGCCATCTTGTCTTGTTTTTGTAAATGTTTTGATATTGTTTGCTGTTTTCGGGGCATTCAGTAGATATTTCTCTCGTTTATTGATTGTAGATTTTTTTTTTTTTCGTTCTTGTGGTACAGCTGGGCAGATCTAGTTGAGGAGGAGCCACTGGGATGGGTTGCTTGTGGCACTCACTGCAGCCACCAGGACGGTCGGTAGTCAGTGCTGGGCAGGTTCCAATAGGGCGTGCCTGCACCGCTTGGTGATGTGATGTCTAGTGCACGGTGCAGGTAGGTAGGGTGCAGCGGGAAGATGGTTATGTGTGAAGCTAAGCTGGATATGGGAGAGAGGAGAGAGGAGGAGGAGCAAAAAGCATACAAACATAAAAGAATGCTAGGGGAGCTTGTCGTTGGAATGTACAGATGAGAGACTATGGGATGGAGGAAACCAGAAGGGGGAAGAGAAAGAAAAGGAAAGAATGACCAAATAAAAATCAGAAAAGTTAAAGAACTGCAAAGTTCCCAGGGATCCCACTGATGCAGCTATGAGGTCTGGGAGAGTCGGTCTCAATTTTCACAGCTCAGCCTGGCCAGAAGGTACAGAGGCATACATCGCCTGGAATTCAGGGATCAGAAAGAGAAGGAAGAGATAGAGAGACAAGAAATTAAGCAATGAAGAAAGACAAAAGAGAAAAAGAGGTAAAAGATGACAAAACTAATCAAAAAAGGAAGAAAAATAAAATTGAGAGGAAAAAAAAAAAAAAAGGGCAACACCAGCAGTCAGTGCCTACAAATGGGACCCAGAGAGCCCCCACTCAGGGGCGCGAATTCCAAGAAGCCGGTAGTCTCGGGGTTAAGTGACCGTGGCCACGGGAAGCAGAGGGGCGAACGAACAAAGGCCCCGGGATCCCACCCACGCGGGAGCCCAGACCTAGAAACAGCCACACGCCCGCACGCAGCCCTACAGCCCCGCAGGAGAGAGCAGAGACGGCACTCGGAACCAGGCACCCAGGCAAAAGGAGGGGGAGGCGGCAGAAAAAGGTTCGCTAGGTGCCAGCAAATGGCTCCCAGAAAGCCTCCAGCCCGGGCGCGCGGAATCCAAGCACCGGCGCCCCCCTGCTCAGGGACTCCGGCCACGGAAAGCAGAGGGGCGAACGAACAAAGGCCCCGGGATCCCACCCACGCGGGAGCCCAGACCTAGAAACAGCCACACGCCCGCACGCAGCCCTACCGCCCCGCAGGAGAGAGCAGAGACAGCACTCGGAACCAGGCACCCAGGCAAAAGGAGGGGGAGGCGGCAGAGAAAGTTTCGCTAGCTGCCAGCAAACGGCTCCCAGAAAGCCGCCAGCCCAGGCGCGCGGAATCCAAGCACCAGCACCCCCCAGCCCAGGGACCCTGGCCACGGAAAGCAGGGGATCCCCAGCTGAGGTGGAGAGGGGTGGGTGGTGGGAGAGCGCGCACCGCAGTTTACCGGTCGTTCTGTCTCCGACCAGATGCTCTGCAAGGCTGCTCTCCCGTTTGCTGGTCTCCGATAGGAATCCAAGATGGTGGATCCGCGCTGCGTTAGCTGGTAAGGAAACTCTGCCTGAGTCTCTCCTCGCTCTCCGTTCTCTTTTAGTATTCTCACTCCGTTTGGTGTTTGGCTGAGTTCTTTATCTCTTCATTTGGTGTTCTAGGGTTTCAGGATTGTTGATTCTCTGTTAGGCTTAGTTTTTCGGATCTTTGCTGTGGAGGGACGGCGTGGTGTTTCTGCCTAGAGCGCCATCTTGCCCCTAATATCCCTGATAGAAACTCTTGGCAAAATATGAATAGAAGGGCAATTCCTCAACATAATTAAGGGCATATATACAAAAGCAACAGTCAACATCATTCTCAGTGAAGAGAGACTGAAAGCATTCTCCCTGAGAACAGGAAGCAGATAAGGATACCCTTTACCATCGCTCTTATTCAATATTGTACTGGAAGTCCTAGTTAGAGCAATAAGGCAAGAAAGGGAAATAAATGGCATCCAAATTGGTAAGGAAGAAGTAAAACTATCCTTATTTGCAGATGATATGATCCTATACATAGAAAATCCCAGAATTCCACAAGAAAGCTACTGAACTAGCAGAAGGATTCAGCAAAGTGGCAGGGTATAAGAGCAACATACAAAATTCAGCTGGACTCCTCCATATTAACAATGAGAACTCTGAAAAGGAAATCATGAAAATGATACCAGTTACAATAACTTCCCAAAAGATAAAATACTTAGGAATAAATCTAACTAGGGATGTTAAAGACTTATACAAAGAAAACTACAAATACTACTGCAAGAACCCAAAAGAGACCTACTTACATGAATGGAAAAACGTACCATGCCCATGGATAGGAAGACTTAACACTGTGAAAATGTCAGTATGACCCAAAGCAATCTATAGCTATAACACAATCCCGATCTAAATTCCAACAATGTTCTTTAATAAGATGGAAAAAATAATCACCAACTTTATATGGAAAGGAAGAGTCCTGGATAAGTAAAGCATTATTGAAGAAGAAGAACAAAGTAGGAGGTCTCACACTCCCCAATCTCAGAACCTACTATACAGCCACAGTATTGAAAACAGCCTGGTACTAGTACAAATACAGACACATAGACCAATGGAACAGAATTGAGAACCAAGAAGTAAATCCATCCGGCTATGGAGAGCCAATCTTCAACAAAAGGTCAAAATCCATTAAATGGGGAAGAGAAAGTCTCTCTAACAAATGGTGCTGGCAAAACTGCATATGCATTTGTAGAAAATGAAAACAGGACCCATATCTAACATCATGTACAAACACTAACTCAAAATGGATCAAAGATCTAAAGGCTAAACCTAAAACAATAAAGTTCATGGAAGAAAACACAGGGACAAACCTAGGGGTCCTAATTTTTGGTATACATACACTATCAAACATAGCAAAAAATGCACAAACAGCAGAAGATAAACTAGATACCTGGGACCTCCTAAAAATTAAACACCTATGCTCATCAAAAGACTTCATCAAAAGAGTAAAATGAGAACTTACAGACTGGGAAAATTTTCTTGGCAATGACATATCTGACAAGGATCTAAACCCTAAAATATGTAGAAAACTTCAACACCTCAACAACAAACAGACAAATAACCCAATTAAACAATAGGCAAAGGACACGAACAGACACTTCACTAAAGAAGACATTCAGGCAGCTAACAAACACATGAAAGATGGATGCTTGCAATCATTAGCCATTAGAGAGATGCCAATCAAAACTAAAATGGGGTACCATTTCACCCCGGCAAGAATGGCATCAATCAAAAAAATAGAAAAACAACAAATGCTGGCAAGGATGTGGGGAGACTGGAACACTTATATATTGCATGTGGAACTGTAAATTGGTACAACCACTATGGAAAACAGTATGGTGCTTCCTTAAAAAGCTAGAAATAGAAATACTGCAGGATCCAGTAATACCACTTCTGGATATATACCCTAGAGAAATAAGAGCTGTGACATGAATAGACATATTGTTCATTGTAGCATTATTCACAAGAGCAAAAGGATGGAAACAACATAAATGCACATCAGTGGATGAATGGACAAACTATGGTACATACATACAATGGAATATAATGCAACCATAAAGAACAATGATGAATTCATGAAATCTCTCACTACGTGGATGAACCTGGAAGACATTATGCCAAGAGAAATCAATTGATCACAAAAGGACAAGTATTGTATGAGACCACTATTATAAAAAAGCAAGAAGAGTTTTACACACAGAAAGAAACATTCTTTGATGGTTACGAGGGATGGGAGGGGAAGGAGGGGGAAAACACTAACTAGACAGTAGACACGTGTTAAATCTGGTGAAGGGAAAGGCAATACAGAATATGGGGGAAGTCAGCATAATGTGACCAAGGCAAAAGAAGACACTGAGAGGTACACAAGAATAAAGGGCAATTACAGCAAATACTATAACATACACAATTCTGCAGCAACAGTAATAACAATAATCTGAGCGCAGGGGACATCTTGCTCAATTGGAATAACATAGTTTATACAGAAAATGTTCTACATCCAACTTCGATGAGTAGCATCTGAGGTCTTAAAAGCTTGTGAGCGACCATCTAAGATACTCCAGTGGTCTCACCCCGTTTGGAGCTAGGGAGAATGAAAACCAAAGACACAAGGGAAAGATTTATTCCAAAGGACTAATGGACCACAACCAGCACAAGCCTCCACCAGACTAAGTCCAGCACAACTAGATGGTGCCAAGCTACCACCACCTACTGCTCTGACAGGGAACACAATAGAGGGTCCCAGACACAGCTGAAGAAAAATACAAAACAAATTCACAAAAAAAGACCAGACTTAACTAGTCTGACAGAGACTGGAGAAACCATGAGAGTATGGCGCCGAGAAATTCTTTTAACTCAGTACTGAAGTCACTCTTGAGATTCACCCTTCAGCCAAAGTTTAGACAGACACATAAAACAAAATGAGACTAAATGGGCACACCAGCCCGGGGGCAAGGATGAGAATGCAGGAGGGGACTGGAAAGCTGGCAATGGGGAACCCAAGGTTGAGAAGGGGAGAGTGTTGACATGTCATGGGGTTAGCAACCAATGTCGCAAACAATACATGTATTAATTGTTTAATGAGAAACTAATTTGCTCTGTAAACCTTCATCTAAAAGTACAATAAAAAATAAAATATAATAATCTGAGTGGATACATAGGTAGATATATACGCTAAACAGGTGTGGGAGGCCATATGGGAATACACCCACATGCATATATAGGTATGGTTGGGGATATTTCTACATACATATGTGTAAGGGCTGCATGTATATTCATAAGTATAATAGAGCACATTGGGGACATAGTCATGGACTGAGCTACTGGGCTTGAAGGCTAAGGACTACAGTCTCAGGGGACATCTAGGTCAACTGGCATAACATAGTTCATAAAGATAATGTTCTACATCCTAGGCTGGTGAGTAGCATCTGGGGTCTTAAAAGCTTATGAGCAGCCATCTAAGATAGAACTATTGGTCTCTTCCCATATGGAGCAAAGGAGAATGAAGAAAACCAAAGACTCAAGGAAGCAATTAGTCCAAAGGACTAATGGCCCACATGAACCACAGCCTCCTCTAACCTGAGCCCAGAAGAACTAGATGGTGCCTGGCTATCACTACCAACCACTCTGACTAGGATCTACAACAGAGGGTTCCAGTTAGAACAGGGGAAAAATGTAGAACAAAATTCAAATTCATAAAAAAGACCAGACTTACTGTTCCGACAGAGACTGGAGGAACCCCCAAGACTACTGCCCTAAGACAACCCACTAACATGAACTGAAGTCACTCCTAGAGGCCACCTTTCAGCCAAGTTATAGACCAGCCTATAAAATAAACAATAACACCCGTGAAGAATGTGCTCCTTAGAATAACTAGCTATACGAGACCAAAAACGGCAGCATTTGCCCAAAAGCAGAGATGAGAAGGCAGGGAGGGGCAGGGAAACCAAACAAACGGAAACGGGAAACCCAGGGTGGAAATGGGAAGAGCGCTGACACTTTGAGGAGATTGCAACCAATGTCACAGGACAATCTGTGTATGAATTATTGAATGGAAAACTAATTTGCTGTATAAACATTTACCTAAAGCACAATAAAATGTTTAAAAGAAAAAAAAACTACGCCAACCACTAAACTGGAACACATTTATTGTTACTGATTTGAAACATACATTCAGATAACTGCACATTATATGCATGTGTATATATGGTGTGTGTATGTGTGTGAGAGAGAGAAAGAGAGGGTCACTATGAGTCAAAATTGACTTGACAGCAACAGGTTTAGTTTATATATATGTGTATACATATAATCTTTCCATTTTCCTAATACTTACCTTTGGTATCTTTTAATTATTGTCTAAATTTGAGGTCCTTAACCTGGGATAGAATTCAGGAAATACATGAAATTAGGTAGGAAAAAATTACATATTTATTTTCACTAATCCCGAACTTAAATTTAATATTTCTTTCCCTTATGAATATAGGCAATAAACAATAGTAGAATTAGCAGTACCTGTGACTTTGTGACCAGTAGAAATGACAGATATTTTCATTTTATATTACAGTTGTTGCAGATATGTTGAAATACCTATCACACGACTTTGAAATTAACTATTAGATCTGCTGTTAGACCTGGTATTTAATGCATTAATAAAAAGTACAATACTATGTAATATATACACTATATGTTGTTGTTGGTAGGTGCCATTGAATCGATTTCAACTCATAATGATCCATGTGACAGAGCAGAACTGCCCCATAGGGTTTTCTTGGCTGTACTTTTTTTTTTTTAATTTTTCAATTGTACTTTAGATGAAGGTTTACAGAACAAATAGTTTCTCATTAAACAGTCAGTACACATATTGTCTTATAACATTGGTTAACAACCCCACAACATGTCAACACTCTCCCTTCTTGACCTTGAGGACCTTTTTTTTGGTGAAAATATACATAGCCAAAGTTCCACCGTTTTGAAAGTTTCTACATGTACAATTCAGTGACATCGATTACATTCTTCCAGTTGTGCTGCTATTCTAACCTTTTCCAGATTATTCCATCACCATTATCTTCAACTCACTGTCTCCTAGGCTTCCCTTCAAACGTTTTGAGTTGTTGTTGTTAATTTGATCTCACATAGATAATTCTTTTTTTTTTTTGTACCTTAGATGAAGGTTTGCAGAACAGTTTCTCATTAAACAGTTAGTACATATATTGCCCTATGACAATGGTTAACAACCTCATGACATGTCAACACTGTCCCTTCTCAATCTTGGGTTCCCTATCACCAGCTTTCCTGTCCCCTCCTGCCTTCTAGTCCTTGTCCCTGGACTGCTGTGCCTCATTAGTCCTGTTTTATTTTATGAGGCTGTCCAATCCCCGGCTGAACGGTGAACTTTGGGAGGGGCTTCACCACTGAGCTAAAAGGGTGGCCGGGGGCCACACTCTTGGGGTTTCTCCAGTCTGTCAGGACAGTAAATCTGGTCTTTTTTTGTGAGTTAGAATTCTGTTCTACATCTTTTTCCATCTCTGTCCAGGACCCTCTATAGTGATCCCAGTCAGAGCAGTCAGTGGTGGTAGCCAGGCACCATCTAGCTGTACTGGACTCAGTCTGGTGGAGGCCGTGGTAGCTGTGGTCCATTAGCCCTTTGGACTAATCTTTCCCTTGTATCTTGTTCTCTTCATTCTCCCTTGCTTTTGAAGGGGTGAGACCAGTGGAGTACCTTAGATGGCTGCTCACAGGCTTTTAAGACCCCAGACAGTACTCACCAAGGTAGAATGTAGAACATTGTCTTTATAAACTGTGTTATGCCAACTAAGCCAGATGTTCCCTGAGACCATGGTCCCCACAGGCCTCCGCCCAGCAATTCAGTCCCTCAGGGAGTTTGCAAGTGCCTATGGAGCTTCCATGACCTTTCCTTGTACAAGTTGTGCTGGCTTCCCCAGTAATGTGTACTGTCTTACCCTTCACCAAAGTTACCACTTATCTATTTAGTTCCCCCCCACTCTTCTCATCCCTCATATCCAACAAAGATTGTTTCCTTCTGTGTGTAAACTTTTACATGAGTTATACAGTAGAGGTCTCATACAATATTTGTCCTTTTGTGATTGACTTATTTCACTCAGCATAATGTCCTCCAGTTTTGTTCTTCTTACTCTCCTGTGCTGAGTTCCTTTTGTTTGTGGAATTTTTTTCATTTCTTTTGTTCTTGTAGGTTTTGTTTTTACTGAGACTTTATGTTTTTCTTCTTTATTTTGATGAGTAGGTTTGTTAACTTTCTTTGTGGTTACCGTGAAATTTACCCTTATCTTCCTAGATTTGAACCAGTCTATTATTACTTGGTATCACTTGACTTCCTCTCCATTAGAAGGTTCTATATCTACATCATTTATTCCCTCTTTTATTGTTATGATGCTGTTGTCATTTAAAGATTAACCTCTCTGGTTCCCTTTTGTAATTCTTTTGGTTTTGCACAGTCCTTAAGAGTTCATTTCCCAGGTTGGTATCTGGCTAGTACAATCCTGTGTCCTATATTCAGCCTGTGATCTGATATTGTTTGTTCTCAGATCGAAGGACTTCCTTTAATAAGTCTTGTAAGTTTGGTTTGGTTTTTACATATTCCCTTAATTTCTGTTTATCTGGAAATGACCTAATTTCACCATCATATCTGAACAAGAGTTTTGCAGGATATATTTTTCTTGGCTGGCAATTTTCTTCTTTCAAGGTTTTATATATGTCATCCCACTGCCTTCTTGCCTGCATGGTTTCTGCTGAATAATCTGAGCTTAGTCTTATTGTTTCTCCTCGGTATGTGGCTTTTTGTGTTTCTTGAGCTGCTCTCAGGATTCTTTGTTTGTCTTTGGTTTTAGCGAGTGTGATTATGATATGACTTGGTGATTTTCTTTTGGGGTCTCTCCTATATGGGGTTCATTCAGCTTCTTGGATGGCCAGCTTTTCATCTTTCATGATATTGGGGGAGTTTTCTGTCAGCAGTTCTTCAATGATCCTCTCTGTGTCTTCTGTTTTCTTCCCCGTTCTGGAACTCTGATCACTCGCAGATTTTTGCTTTTGACTGTATCCCACATAATTCTCAGGGTCTCTTCATTTTTCTTCATTCTTTTTTCTGATTTTTCCTCAAACAGGGTTGTATCCAAGTGTTTGTCTTCAATTCCGCTGATCCTGTCTTCCACCGTTTCAAATCTGCTCCTCAGCCCTTCTATGACACCATTTCTGAAATCTTGTTGTTTATCTTTTAGATTTGTAATTGCTGTTTTCGTATAATTTTTAGTTGTGAATTTATTTTGGTATTTTGTTCCTGCATTATTTTCCTGAATTATTCCATTTTTTTTGCCTGTATTTTCCATGAATTTGTCTGCCTTTTCCATGAATTTGTCTATTTTTTCCTCATTTTTGTCTGCTTCTTGTTTCAACTCTTGGATAATTCTGAGTATTAGAGATTTGAATTTCCTATCAGGTAGTTCTAGTGCTGTTTCTTCTACTGGGAAGTCATCTGGTGTTTTATTTTGGATGCCTACTAGAACCATTCTGTCCTGTTTTTTGTAAACATTTTGATATTGTCTGCTGTCTTCGGGGCATTCAGAAGTTATTTTTCTCGTTTACTGATTGTAGATTTGTTTGTTTTGTCCTTTTTTTTTTTTTTAATTTGGCTGTGTCTGAACAGGCAGGCTGTGTGTTCTTTGTTGTTTGCTCGTCTGGGAGCACGATACTTTTCACCTCCTTCTCCAGCTGGCAGAGTCAGGTCACTCACATATGGTACAGCAGGGCAGGTCTAGCTGAAGAGGAGTTTCTGGGATGGGTTGTTTGTGGCACTTACTACAGCCACCAGGATGGGTCGGTAATCAGTGCAGGGCAGGTTCTGGTAGGCCATGCCTGTGCTGCTTGGTGGTGTGATGTTAAGCACACAGTGCAGGTAGGCAGGATGGAGGGGGGAGTTTGTGATGTGTGGAGCTAAGATGGGTATGGGAGAAAGGAGAGAGAAACAGGAGCCAAAAACATACAAACAAAAAAGAGTGCTAGGGGAGCTTGCTGTTGGAGTGGAGAGATGAGAGACTATGAAATGGAGAAAAACAAAGGGGAAGAAGCAGGAAAATAAAGAAAATAATGAATAAAAATTAGAAAGAAAAAAGAACAGCAAAACTCCCAGGGATCCCACTGGTGCGGCTACAAGGTCTGGGCAAACTGTTCCCAGGTGTTGAAGTATAGCCTGGCTAGGAGGTGTAGAGGTGTTCAGGGCCAGGTATCCAGGGGACAGGAAGAGAAGGAAGGTATAGAGAGACAAGAAACTGAGCAATGAAGAAAGACAAAAAGGGAAAACAACAAATTTTTAAAAAATAACAAGAAAAACCCCCCAAAAAACAGAAGGAAAAAAAAAAAACCATGAAAAAAGAAATGCCCTCAGGGACCCCTCTGCACATCTGCCTAAGCTAAGGGGGCAGGTTCCAAGCCCTGCAGCACCACCAGGCCAAAATGGGCTCCCAACTCAAGAGAAGAAAAAGAAAACAAACAAACAAACAAAAGCCCCAGACTCCCACCAGCATGGCAGCACGGACCAGGAAGCAGTTCCACACTCGAACGGCACTCCACAGCCCCTCAGGAAGAAGAAAAGATGGCGCACGGAGCCAGGTATTTGAGCAAAAGGAGGGGGTGGTGGTGAGAGGTAAGGAAGAAATCAAAAGAAGCGAAAAAAGCAATACCAGCAGCCAACAAATGGCACTCACGGAGTCGGCCAGTGAGGGTGGGTGGAATCCAAGCAGCTGGTGCTTCCGGGCCAAGAGACTGTGGCCACGGGAAGCAGAGGAGGCTGAGTGGGGGTGAAGAAGGGTGGGGGGTGGGAAAACATATGTTACCAGTTACCAGTTGTTCTGTCTCCTGCTGGAAGCTCCATGAAGCTGCTTTCTCATACCCCCTATTTGCTGGTCTCTGATAGGAGTCCAAGAAGGCAGATCCGTGCTGCGTTAGCTGATAGGGGACCTCTCCATGTATGTCTCCTCGCTCTCTGTTCTCTGTCAGTTTCTTATTCCATTTGGTGCTTGGCTGAGTTCTTTATCTCTTCATTTGATGTTTCGGATTTCAGGATTGCTGTTTTCTCTGTTTGGCTTAGTTTTTTGGATCTTTGCTGTGGAGGGACGGTGTGGTGCTTCTGCCTAGAGCACCATGCTGTCGGAAGTCCCCCTTGGCTGTACTCTTTACAGAAGCAGATCTCCAGGTCTTTCTGCCACAGAGCTGCTAGGTGGGTTTGAACTGCCAACCTTTCCTTTAGTAGCTGAGCGCTTAACTGTTTGTGCCACCAGGGCTCCTTATGTACTATATAATCTATATGTAAAAATATATACTCTAATATACATAACATATAATGTATATAATATATATATTATATAGTAGTATATTATACTATTACTACATCACATATTTGTTGTTTTAAATACTTTATATTTCAATATAATTGTCTTTTTATTTGTAATCTTACCTATTTTTTAGGATTATTTTCATCAGACTGCCAAAGGGATCCGTGGCACAAAAAAAGGTTAAGAATCCTGGCACTACACCCTGATCGTAGTTATTCTTAGCATGCATTTGAGACCTTTCTTGGAGGTAATATTCAGAAACGGGGCTGAGCTTTGGCGCTGAGCTGAGAGCAGACCATATACCTGTTTCAGAACAGTGTTTCCAGCCACATGTTGGGAGCAGGTGAGATAGCATGTGTCTACGTACCCCTGTGTAACTGTCCTGCTCTGATCACCTGCCAGACAATGTGGACCCATCTGCACGTGGGTCTGAGCCTGTCTCCCTGTGTGTGCCTGGACTTCATTAACAGAGAATGGAGTTTAAACATAATCTGCACCATTTGAATCAAAACTAAACCATACATGTCCTAGGTGGGATGAAACCGACTCAGCAGACCCAGGTGTAGACAGTAGCACCTAGAAATCTCGGGGAACCATAAGCAAAATATGAGTCATTGGTGAAAATTAGTTAGTTCTGAGAATATCTGTCAATAAAATATAAGATTAGTACTTAAGCACTGGAAAAGAATCTTCATGCATCAATCTAGTGAGGTAGGATTATTATTATTCCATTTCACATATGAGCAATTCAGAGTGATTAAGGTGACTTTACCAAGCCACACAGCTAGGTAAGTGAGATATCCTGTCAAACATAAGAGGACTGTATCTATATTATGTCAACTTCCAGTAACAATATTTCTTATAACAAAGAACATCTCCTTGTCTAAGACTAATGAAATTCTACAGTCAACTGAAGTCAACTTGGGAGGTTTCTTTTTTTTAATGTGGGTCCAATTGGAATGGGGAACACTTACCTCTGAGCTCACACACCTGGAGAAGAGGCTAAGCCAGATGACCTTTGAGCTTTAGAATTCTATGCTTTGGGGTTGCTCTGCATCTCCCAGTGGGGTAAGAAAAGCCAAATATAATTAGTCTAGATCATACTCAAGTGGCACTTGAAGCCCGGAAGTTCAATTACTTTCCAAAGATCATATAATAGGTCAGAGTTTCTGAAGGAAAAGCTTGGTGACCAGGGCCCAAGGTATACAGGGGTTCCTTTCCCAAGAGGAAAGTGGTAATTACTTCTGCCTGGTGAAGGCTAAGGTCTATATCCAAGAAACAGAAGAGAGCAAGGTTGCCTGGCTGATTAAGGAACCAGATCCAAGCTCTTCTCTTGGTTTCTTGTTCTACATGCTGACTGCCCCCATTCTTATCTCTTGATGTAATGACTTTGCTCTTCTCACTTCCAAAATCTGGTACAACTCCAACATGGAAGCATTTTCATTTCAGTTAGTGTTCTCAATAGGAAGCCCTTCACAACCACTGCTTGGCAATGTGTACTCTGGAATACTTAGGGGAAGAAACACCAAGCATAAAGCTAATGCAGGTTCAGACAGATAGAGGCCTTGTCTCCGGTAACCAGAAATGCAGCACTTGGAGGGTTTCTTGGTACATGGAGATTTCTAAATGATTCCCAGAGGTGAGGAGGGCCCCTTCTGTAATTAGATCTACCAGGGCAGATATAAGTTCTAATCACAAACCTGTTTTTGTCACATTGTATTTCTCAGATTTCTCACCTCAGAGCAGGATAGTTTTACATGTTGAATATTACATTTAGATAAAATATTTCAATGCACATACTACAATATGAATAAACCTTGAAAACATTATGCTGAGGGAAATAAGTCAGACACAAAAGGACAAATATTATATGATCCCACTTACATTAAATATCTAGGATTGGCGAATGAATAGAGGTTAATGTTTATTAGTGGTTACAAGGGGAAGGTAGGAGGAAGAGATGGGGGAGTATTGCTTAAGAGGTACTGAGTTTCTGTTTAGGTTGATGAAAAAATTTGGAAATGGAGAGTGGTGATGGTTGCACAATATGGTGAATGTAATTAATGTCACTGAATTGTATACGTAAAAATGACTGAAGTGACAAATGTTTTATTATATATATTTCACTACAATAAAATTTTTTTAAAAAATATTTCAAAGCAAACATGTTATTACTTACTAAAAAAAAAGTACTGATTTCCAACTACCTATGGCTTAGCATCTATTACACTTATCAAGCTAAAACCATCAGCAGTGTAATTAAATTCTGGTTTATATCTGGCGAGAAATAAAACACTATAACATTTGGGCCAACAGTGATTTCCTCTTCCCAGAACTTTAATTTCCTGTTTCTATACCTCCTCTTTGCTGGATGTTAGCAAAGACCCATAGATCATCTCCCAGATAAGTACGTGCCTTGAGTAACTACATCTACTTGAAAGTCTTAATGTTTATAAATGAACCCTAAAGTTATCAACTCCTAGTATCAATTGCTTTCCTTCTCTTACCTTGAGTGTCAACCATGCTAAATAATGAGAAAGACAACTGAAACAGAGATAAATTTTTTTCATCCATTTGAAATGAAATAAGGTCATCTTTATTTCAGGGTTTTGAAGGGTAATGAAAATTAAGGGTGGGACACTTAACATATGTTGTTTGAGGAACTATGCAGTGTAAGTGACAAGACCTATGAGGCTATTAGAGGGTCAGAACTTTTTAAATATACATTAAAAAGAACAAACAAACTCAAATCCATTGCCACTGAGTTGATTTCAACTCATAGAGACCCTATAGGACAGAACAGAGCTGCCCTGTATGGTTTCCAAGGCTGTAAATCTTTACAGAAGCAGACTGCCACATCTTTCTCCTGCAGAGCCGCTGGTGGGTTCCAACCATCGACCTTTCGGTTAGCAGCCAAGTGCTTAACCAGCTATTTAATGCTCCTTGCTAATACAAAAGGTGATGCCCAGAGTCATTCTGCCATCCACTATCAGGCGCTCCTTGGAAACTCTATGGGGGAGTTCTACTCTGTCCTACAGGGTCGCAGTGAGTCGGAATCGACTCCATGGCAAAGGGTTTGGTTTTTTATTTGGTTTGGTGTTGTGGCATTGCAAGAACAATCCTATGAAACTAGCTTGTGCATTTATTGTGGGAATGTAGGTATTCATGAAAGAAATTTCTCTCAAGTCTCAGTACTAAGAAAAGCTGTTGTCTCTTTAATAATTGGTTTGTGCTGCATGTTTGTTGTATATTTGCAATGTTTTTTTGATTTTGTAACATTTTTCTCTCTTGCTTTAGCTACTAGCAAGCTTAAAACCAAGTTCACAGCCCAGCTTTAGCAACTGAATAATGTGAAATCCATCTGCCGTGTACTTTAATCTGTATTCCCAAACCTAATTTCCTTTTCTCTTGATCTTATAACCTATTTCTTTTTATCCAATTGTATTGTTTATTTTAAACATCTCAAAGCCTTTTTAGAGTGAAACAGGTTCTACTATGTAGTTCTGTTAATGTTAATGATTGCATGATGACATTAAGGGGCTAGAGGCAGACTAGGTCTAATTTTTAAAAGATGGACTAAGCCAGCCCTCTCCTTAGTATGACAAGAATTCTGTGGCCAAGTAAACTTTATGTTAAAGCCTTCTATGTTCCCTAGCAACAACATAATTTCATTTAAGAACTAAAGGATCCTAAGACCCCTAAATTGGGCCCTGTGAACCACAGAGTAAGTCCTCTCGTTGCCAAAATATTTACCTATCCCTCCCTAGGTCCAGCCACTGGGAACTAGCTCATCATGCTCTCTCCCATGTCAATTTCAGTTGACTCCTTCCCTAAGAATATAAGTATTCAAGTCTTTCACATAAACAAATGAACCCTCCCTTGATCCTATATAACCTTCCAGCTACTCGTCTTTTTCTTTACTTTCAAAGTGAAATTTCTAGAAAGACTTTGTGGTCCTCATTTTGCCCCTCCAATTTACTCAACCCATGGGAATCTGACCTTTACTCTCATCACTCTTCCGAAACTTCTCTGTCAAAGATAACCAATGGCTAATTAATACCCAATTCCAGTGATCACTTCTCAGCATACCTGTGGACTATTCCTTCTTTCTTAAAACCTTTTACTCCCTTGGGTTCTGAGACAACTCTCTGTCCATGACTTCTTTCCATGCTATGTAGGATCAGGGATTTTTTTGTTCGTGTGAAAGACTTGAATATATTTATATTCCTAAGGGAAGGAGTCATTTGAAATCGATACGGAAGAGAAGATCATGAACAAGTTCCCAGCAGATGGACCTAGCGAGAGACAGGCAAAAATACTGGCAAAGAGACTGCTTACTCTTTCTCTCCTTTTTTGACCCCATAGCTTGCTTGTTCCTTTTCCCTTGCCTGTATATAAAATTTGGTGTTCCCAGGGCTTTCTCTCACCCATATGCATGGCTTCAGCTACTATGTTTTCCAAAACCATATCACATCTTGCTTAAACTCCATTCACATGACCAAGGACCTACCATTTATTTCACCTGAATCTGTTTGAAAAAAATCTTAATAATTATAGATAAAACCTAAAGGTACCTCCAATCTTAGTAATTATAAATAAATAATACAAGTGCCTCAAACTTAGCATATATAAAACTGAGCTCATCATCTTTCCTCTAAATCTGCTCTTCCCTGCTGTGTTCCTACCCTAGTGAAGGTACCACCATCCACCCAATTATCTTTTCCTTATCCTGGAATACTTCTCTCATTAGCTGCACTCCCAGGATACAGGGGACAAGCAATAATTCCTCCGTATTTTCTTCTCTGTCTTCTTGGCACAGTGGTCATAGAAGACATGCTTTGAAATGAACAGAGACTGAGGGAGGGGAAAATGATCTTCTGGCCTTCTTTGGGGATATGAAGCTACTCTCTTTCCTGGTTTCCTCTTCTCAACTTCATTGGCTTTATACTTAGAGGCAGTGCCTTCCACAGGGTGGCAATAGGCCATTTTCCTCAATTTTGAGTGCTGAAATTTTTTTCTTTTTAATATCTTCTGGATATTTTAGTAAGAAATTTAGCATGGCAAGCTGTCTCAGGAACTGTTAGACAGATACTATGGTAATGTGGGAGTCCTCTATTGTCATTGTAAAAATTCCTACAGGCAAGGTAAAAGTGAAGAGAGTCATCATAGGAAGACAAGACACAGGTAGGTGCTGAATAGTACAACTGTAGAACAACTGTTGAAGAGACGTGCAAAACACCCACTTGTTTCCAGGGAAGACTAGAAAAGAGAAAGTATTGACTAAGCAAAGCTTAATGGCAAAATGTTCCTGTCAAAGAGGTATAAAAACCTTTCTTCTTATATATTGTAATTAAGGCAACAATGATTGGGATGTTAAAGTTAAACTATGCCTGGGATGATTGAGATGTTAAAGTCGACAGCTCTGAGCCTCTAGTTGTACACAGAATTCTGCTAACATGAGATATTTTATTAATATGTAGTAAAAAAGAGACGTTACTAAAAAAAATAATAAATACATATGCCAACTATGCCCAAGCAAACTATGGGAACACTTTGCTTACTTTGAGCTTTAGGTTTCCCCATGATTAGATTACTGGATTGCACTTAGCCTTTCAATGCATAGTCACTAAAATTGGTATTTAATTTGATGGTCACTGTTAGAAATATAGTTACAAATTTTTCAAAAGGAAATTCAAGTTCCTAGTTTTTTAAATAGATGTACATATAAGAAAATATTACAAATATTTAAAAGAAGCAGGACTTTCTCAAGAAATTGAGGTTATTTTTCTTTTATTCATATTTTTGTAAGTATTTCTTTAAAATATATATGATTAAGACAAATAAGCAAGCTAGACTCAGAACCTATATGGAATAAGAACTTATATGGCAAGATTATCCTGTAAGACCCCCTTCCAATGCACTATTTAAATATGTCCTCACCAATTTCCTGGATAAAGAGATTCGTTAAACTTTCCATTAAAACCCCAGAAAGGTCAAACTTTAGGAGTAAGTGTGCCCTAGGCCTAAGGGTAACACTGGACTAGAACTCACTAACAAAACCTAAAACTCAAGTTTCCACAAAGTTAAAGGAACCCACCAATAATCTAAATGCCTGATAACACAAAACTCAATACTTTTCAGAAGAAGATAATTGAATCCAGAGTCTCTATATCATTTTTAATGTCTGTGATGGTTAAGATTGTGTGTCAACTTGGCTGGGCCATGATTCTCTGTGTTTTAATGTAATCACTCCCATGATTGAATATACTGTGAGTAGCCAATCAGATGAAAGGGAGTCTCCTTGGAGGTGTGGCCCGCATTTGTATATAAGCAGACGTTCTGGCTTTTTGCTCTCTCTGGATCCTGCAGCTGCCTCCTGTCGTCTCATCTCCCGTTCTTGGGACTTGAGCTGTCAGCTTATCTGCCAAACCTGGGATTCGTCGATCTGCACAGCCGGTGAGTGGGAGCCCTGCTCTCCAACCTTCTGATCTTGGGCTTGCCAGCTTCTGCAGCTGTGTGACTTGGGAGAGGCCTCTACCCTGATCCACGGACTTGGGATGTTCTAACCTCTACAGTCACATGAGCTGTTTCCTTGATATAATCTCTCTCTATATATGTATTTATACACTTTACTGGTTTTGCTTCTCTAGAGAACCCAGCCTAAGACAATGTCCAGTACACAAGTAAAGATTACTAGACATATGAAGAAAAAGGAATATGTAACCCATAGTCACAAAGAAACAGATCTGCAGATAAGCCAGATAGTAGAATTAGCAGACAAGAACGTTAAAATAACTACGATTAATATGTCAAAGTATCTATAAGAAAATATGGATATATTGGGTGAAGAGCTAAGAAAATTCAAGAGCAACATAGAAACAAAGAACCAAACAGAACACCATGAAGAAGAAGGAGGAAGAGGAGGAAGCGAAGGAGAGGGGGTGGGGCAAGAGTGGAAAGAGAAGGAGGTTGAGGGGGAGGAGGAGGAGGAGGAGAAAGAAAAAGAGGAAGAACTCACAGCAAACTAGGAATAGAAGGGAACATCCTGAGTTTGATAAAGGGTATCTATAGAAAGCCTACAACTAACATCATATTTAATTGTGCAGTGGATAAATCTTTTACCCTCCTCAAATGTAGACCTATTTATTAGCTTACCATCTAAAGTGTAGGTGAGTTATCTTCTTTTTCAATTGCAAGCCGAAGCTTCCACTCCAGTAACTAAGCAGACTTCAGGCAGTGGTATTAGCTCCGATCTCTGGTTTATGTTTTTCCATCATCCCATTGCTGGAGTCACTTCCAACTCATAGTGACCCTGTAGAATAGAATGCAACTGCCCCATAGGGTTTCCAAGGCTATAATCTTTGCGGAAGCAGACTGCCACAACTTTCTCCCATGGAGAGGCTGGTGGGCCAAGCATGTAACCACTGTGACATCAGGGCTTTTTTCCATCATACAGACCTTTTATTTTATGAACAGCCTAAGCTTTGAGAGTATCATAATAGGCCCTAGCTGTTGATGCTTACATGGAACCTGTATCATAGTAATATCTGGAAAGTCAGGGTCTACGGATATGACTTAAGAAATCAAGAAAGAATGGTGCAGAATGGCCTAACCTAAGATGGAGGTACCTGTGGAGGGACAGTAGCCACCACATAACACATACCCTCCATACGTGAAACCACACGGCTCTCAAGAAGACGGCAAATAACTGCCTTCCTTAATAACGCACCTCCTGGTTAGCATTCAGCCAAATCAGTTTGCCAATAGACAAAAAAAAAAAAAAGACTCTGTTCCCCAAACTGTCTGTGAATTTTGCTTTTATGTATTCTGCCTTTGCCTTTGTCCAGAGAGACAATCTGTACCTGATTAATCTCGCTCATGTATGAGTAAGCCTCAGCTGTGTTCCAACTAAAAGTTATTCTCCAACAGGTCTCTTAATAGACAAGATAAAGTTTTCCAGTGGGGTAAAACAAGGACATGGTTTGGCCCTTTTTCTTCTGAGTGACCAAAAGGAAGTAAGTTTTCCTTTATATGCAAATGACACCGCTTTATCACCACAGATTAGAAGTGAGTTTAACAGGCTTCTGGCTTTTCTCTCTAGTTATCTCCCTAATTTATATTTCCAACTCTTAACCTCCCTAAACACAAGTCTCATATAGCCAACTGCCTTCTCAACATTTCCACTTGGATGTCTAATAAACATCTCAACATAACCCATATCAAATCTTATCCTCCCCCTCAACCAGGGTGCCCTATGATAGTAAATTGCATGTCCTTTACCTAATTGCTAAAGCCAAAACACCTTGACCTCTTCCATGACTCCTCTCGTTCTGCCACAATACACATACAGTCCACCAAAACATTCTGTGAGCTCAATCTTCAAACCATATTCCAAATCTCCTCTGTCACCCCCCAGTGTCAGCCATCATCAACTCTCCTTTTACTTCTGGGGACTCAAACGAACTGCTCAGAGCAGGGAGAGCTCAAGTTCTAGCACTCAGTTACCCAGGCTCCTACTCACCAGCAAGCACCCAAGTGACATCCCTTCTACCTTGCCTTCTCTGAGGACTCAAAACCCCAAAAGCTACCCTCTCTGAGTCTGGGCCTTTAACTACACTAACACAGTCCAATCACCCCTCTCTCTCTCTCCTCCAGATCCTCAGTTGATTCCACACACATACATCCCCTGTCCACTTCCACTTTCACCAACTACACAAAGCTACCGCGCTAAACGGTTGATTCCTCAAAGATAAAGCTTCCTTCCCGGCCCCTAGGTGTGCTGCTCAGGAAGTACGAACATTCTCCCTTTTCCAGAAACTAATTAGTCACGATATTTCACAGCCCAGATAAACTCAGCCAGAGAAGTGAGCAATCTTAAATTGCAAAGGACAAATGGCTACTTTCTCCTGAATCTGGAACAGTCTCGCAGTGATTGGAAACTTTTTCTTGAAAAATGTGTGCATAGTGAACTACAGAGATTCCGACCTTTAATGTAATATGTTGATATCTCTTTTACCAAATTACTAAGATATTACTGATTCACACTTGAAGTCATATGAGGCCACAAATAATGAGCCACAACTAGTGATTTTTTAAATATTAAGGAACTGGTGAAAGAAAAATATTTTTAGATTTTAATTATTTATGACCACAAAAATTTTCAAATTCATATTTTAAAAGATAACTTTTATTTGCCTAGTAAACACTTTTTTCACAAGCCCTCTACCTTGCCCTGCTTTTTAAATATAATTAAATAAAAATGTCTTCTATTCACCTGGAACCACAAATTCATACCAACTAAAATGAAGACTCAGCTGTTATGTAGATTTACCTGTTTCACACAGATTCACAGAGCAATCCCCTGTTATGAGGGAGGGAATATAAAAGGACTAGACCCCTACTTTTTGTGTTATATACAGTCCTATGCTGTGTCTCAGAAGATTGCTACTCAAAGCGTGGTCCACAGACCAGCAGCACCAGCAGCAGCATCACCTCTTACGAAGCTCGTTGGGGATGCAGAATTTCCAGACCTAACTCAAACCGACACAATCAGGATCTGCCTTTTAATACGATTCCCAGGTGATTCCTGTGCACACTGCAATGTAAGAAACATTCTCTTAGGAAATGAGAGCTTATTATTGATGCCGTTAACTTTAAATGCTGTGCACATCCCTCTCAGTAGATAAGAAGGTAAGGAAAGCACAGGAGGACTTCAAAACTGTTTTTGAACCAAATTCTTAGTGCTTCTCCAAATGGCTCATAGCTAGTTTGGCAAACTTTAATGTCTTTCGTAAGTCCGGACCTTTTGATGTAAATTTCAGCAAAGATGACCGAATCAAATCAAATATCTAAAAAGGGTTTAGCAGTGCTCAGAAATCGTCATATGTTTTTGTTTGTTCTGTTTTGTTTATTTTGTTTGGTTTTTGTTTTGCTTTGTTTGGTTTGGTTTGTGTTTATTAGTGATCCCACTTTGTACTGTCATCTGAAAAAATGAGTTTCTGAGTCCTCACGGGGGCAGCATTCCCCACAATCCTGCAGTAGGAATGGCTGCGGAGGCAGCATTAGTCACAGACCCGTGCAAACAAAAGCATTTGAAGGCTAAGTCAATTATTCAAATTAGCTTTATTATTGGGAAAGACTTGGCTATTTTTTTAGAAAATGGTTTAACCAATTATAAGACAACTAGTCAAGACATTAAAAACAAAGTGTTATTGTGAGAAAATAATCTCAGGGCCTAAGAATAGGCTTAGAGTTCGACAACCATCTTAAAATCCCAGAACTCCTAAGATTCATTTAGGCTCCTGTCCCCCTGCCGTGTGCTTCTGACAGTACCACATCAAACCTTCCCTAGCATAACACCTAGCATACTTTATTATTAAACTACTCTTTCTTCACTAGGTTGTGACCTTCATGAAAGCAGGGACTATGTCTTATTCATATTTGTACCACAGGTACCTAGAACAGTATCTAGCATGTAAAAACTCAAACTCATTGCATCAAGTTGATTCTGACTCATGGCGACCCCATGTTATTACAGAGTAGAACTTCTCCATAGGGTTTTTCTTGGCTGTAATCTTTCTGGAAACAGTTCACCAGGCCTTTCTTCCATAGAGCTGCTGTGTGGGTTCAAATTGCCAACCTTTAGGTTAGCACCCAATCACAAAACACATCCCCCACGGTCCTTATCCAGCACATAGCAAACCAAACCCATTGCCATCAAGTTGATTCCAACTCTTAGTGACACTATAGGGCAGAGTAGAACTGCCCCATAGGATTTCCAAGGCTGTAAATCTTTACAGGAGCAGACTGCCACATCTTTCTCCTGCGGAGCAGCTAGTGTGTTCAAACTAACAACCTTTCAAGCGGCAGCTGGGCACTTAACCACTGTGCCACCGGGGCTCCTTATCTAGCACATAGTAATTACTTAATAATTATTCATTGAATGAATGAATGAATCAATGGAACATAATTGGCAGGGAAATTGAGGCACTGAAAGCAAGATAAGCAGTCTAACCCACAACTCACTTTTCAAGTATGAGATACTATAGAAGAATAAGTGGGGTATAAGATCTTTAATTTAGAACCGATTTATTCAGAACTTGTAAAACACAAGTTCGATTAGACTGTATTTTATGCTTTTGTACTATCTGTGAAGAAGGTTGAACGGGATAGGGTAGATTTAATTGACTTGGCAGCAATTTAAGGAGCATTCATTTATGTATTACTGATAGTTAAATTACCACTTATGTTTAAACAGTAGGTCAAATACTATGAAGATTTACTTACAAAACCAGAATTTTGACTAGGAAATTTTTTTTATAATAGAAAGAAATAAAATTCCATTTTCTTAAATAAAATCCTAATTAAGCTTCCCATAGCTGAGGTTAGTATTCCCCCTGAGGAGGCAAATTTGGAGAAATTTTATTCTAAATTACAATAAAAATGACATTTTCGATGGAAAACCAAGGAAGACTTTGGCAGCCTGTGGAACTGGAGCCTCTTCTTCTTCTAGAGTTTATGAGTAAGCTCATTACAACTCTCAATACCTGTTTCCTGTACTGGAGCCTTGAGCTCCAGTAACCAGAATGACCAAACAAAAACTGCCAATTTTTATCCCCGTAGTATGAAGTAGGTTTTTGTAAGGCTTCAAACACTTCTATCCTTTGCCACTGTCAGTCAGGATTGCATCTGGAAATAGATGGCTCATTTAACCTAGACAATTGAGACAAGCTTAATAAGGGGATTGCTTTACAAAGGCATGAGCAGAGTTCAGGGAAACCAACAGGGATCGTGAAGCACCCAAAGAATAAAACCCAAACCCATTGTTGAGTCAATTCCAACTCATGGCGACCCTATGTGTTACACAGTAGCACTGCTCCATTAGGTTTCCTTGGCTGTAATCTTTATGGAAGCAGATCGCCAGGCCTTTCTTCCCTGGTGCCACTGGGTAGTTTCGAACTGTCAACCTTCAGGTTAGCAGACAAGCACAAACCTTTTGTGCTACCCTAGGAAAGTGGGGAGGGGAGCCATTGCCACGTCCAGTCCTGAATGAGCAAGAGGAAGGCACGGTTATCAAAACTGGGAGAGAACTAGAACTGTGGCTGCAGGAGAGGGCTGCAGATAGAATCTATGGCCTTCAGAAGAGGAAAGCAGCCACTGCCAACCCACTGCCTTCTTTACTATATTTTAAAATCTGTCTTCAGGCAATTGATCATTTTTAGCAATATACATTTTGCTCCTTACTCATTCTAATGTAGCTTTCATTTCTGTAATGGTTTTACTGTTATCCCTGCAAGAAGGGAGCAGGTAGAATAAATACTCTGACCTCACTATTCTCTCACCCTTGGATCTCCTACTGGTGCCTTCCATTGATCCAACCCAACAAAGACAAAGGGTAAGGTAAGGGAGCCTAGCTGACACAGTCCACAGAGATCAGCTTCAGGGAGCACAAAGCACGGTGGGAAAGACTGGAGAGAAGATCTGAAGGGTGAGATGGAAAATGTCCAACACACACACAAAAGCTGTTGCCGTGGAGTCCTCATAGGGTTTCCAAGCAGCAGCTGGCAGATTCGAACTGCCAACCTTTTGGTTAGCAGCCACGTTGTTAACCACTGCACCCCACCACACACACCCTTTCCAAAATACTTCTACTGCAAAGTATTTATAATCTCATCCATGAACGTAATTTGCCATGCACATTCCTGAGAATAAGCGAAAAAAGATACATCATAGCAATGAGTTTTTCAGTAATGACATTTGATAGTTCCTAATATTATTTTCATAGAAATGCAAAATTCATTGATTCATTCACTCAAAGATATGGTAAAGGTAAGTTTCCTTTATACTTCCCTGAAACCTGCTGAGATGAGAGAGAACGGGGCAATTTACTTTATAAACTTGTATAACATTTGAATGTTTTTAAAAGCATATATTATTTTCATTATAAAAAATTAACTTTCAAGCATGTGAGGGAGGAGGAAAAGGGGAATCATTGTTTAGGGGGCACTGAGTATCCGTTAATGGTGGTGAAACAATTTGGAAAACAACAACAGCAACGGGTACACAACATGATGAGCATAATCAATGTCAGTGAATTATACATGTAAAAATTGTTGATTTGGCAAATGTTTTGTTATATATATTTTTACCACGGCAAAAAAAATTAACCTTTAAAAGACTTAACATTTTAAACACATTTATTCAATGCCTATAACGTGCTGAACATATGCAATGCCACACCTTGTATAACAGGGAAGCAGGCTCAGCAAGGAAAATGGTTCAGGGTCACACTATTCCCATAGGTCACATAGAGACTAAGCTGTAAGCTCCTTGAAGACAAGGGCTGTGATGTTTTGGTCACATTTATCCCTATCACAGTGCTTGGTACATACAAAATATTCAAAAAATATTTGCTGAATGAATAAATGAATGAATGAATAAAGGCATATATGAAGGGCCAGAGGCTATCTGTGACTCACCATCCCTACCACACTTCCTCTTTCATAAGCCTAGATTTGTTCATTTAAAAAAGAAAACTTAAGATGTTTTATGCTCTCCTCTGGATGATTTAAACTCAATCTATGGCTGAGTCCATGTGAAGAGCAGATGTGGATGGGTCATGGGGAATGTCACCTCTGCAGTCATCGTTCTGAGGTGGCCACCAGCATTGTCAGAGTACCAGTGCTTGCAGGGATGGCAACAATCTAAGAGCTCCTATATTGTGTTCCTTGTGCCATTTTGATCCCATACTGTTTAGAAGACTACGTTCCAGAGAAGTGTGAGCAGAGCTTATAGGTGTGGTATCAAATTAACATCTACACGTATTAAAATACATTTCCCACAAACACATTGATCTCATATCCAACCTACTGACAAGAGCAGCCAAGTATCTGTCATTTTTCTGGTATTTAATGTACCACACCAGAATCCTGACATTGTACAGAACATGACACCATCCTCGCCTTCTGGTTTTCCAATACTAAGTCTCCTATGTTCTTTTTTTCCCCATGTTCTGTACATATTGTACATAGCAATTTACTAACGAAAACTAAAAATTCAATCACTTAGGACCTTCTCTGCTTGTTATCTAGATTTCTTTCTTATTTCATCTAAGATGTTCTTATTGTATTGAAACTAATAATGCTCATGAATAAACGATAATGTGTTTTTCTTGCCACTCAGTTTTGTTTTAAATTGGGAACCTTGGCTTACTCAAGACTATCAGATGTTGGCACACAACAAACTGTCTGGCTTTTAGGTTTGATGATCACCTTCTGTTGCAGACCTTTGCAGCTTTCTGATGCATGGCTTTGACACATTTTCTACGTCATAATTTTAAATACCTTCAAAAGGAAATTGTTTTTTGAATTTTTAAGCTTTGAAGTTTTAAAGCACAAATAAGACACTATGCTCAAAATAAAATCCTTGTATGGCCTACACATGCTTTGTGATCTGCCCCGCCTGACTCTTCAATCTCATCTCTGAACCATCTTCCCTCCACTCCCAAGCTCCAGCCACACCGTGCTTCTGTTACTTTTTCCAACTTGTCAAGGTGTCTCCTGCCTCAGGGCCTCAGCACATGCTATTTCTCAGCCCAGAGTGCTTCTTCCCTCCATTCCTTACTTGGACAACTTTTATTCATCCTTTAGATCTCACATTGGATATGGGTTCCTCAGAGAGGCTTCCCTAAGCCCCTATTCTAACCTATATGTCTTCCTATTATTCTCTCCCTGCTCTTTCCCTTCATGGCATTTATTGCAATTTGCATTTATATGGTATATGCATTTGTGCTGACTAGCTTAACATCTATCCTCCATTAGCCTATGAATTCCAGTTGATGAGAATCATGACTATTTTGTTGACCAATACTAATCTCAACAAATGTTTGTTGGCTAAATGAAGGAATAAGTAAATCTTATTCTTTAATTACCTTTTTTCATAAACATATATTGGACGGAGTAAGTAAGGGGAATTGAGTCCCTATCTCATTCATATTCTAGGCAGACCATCCTGCCTGAGGTGAGATTTTAGAAGGGTTTAGATTGAGGGGAAGGACAGGATTTGGCATACAGGAAATTTTGTAAGACTCAAGACAGGACCGAAAAAAGAGTATTCTGAAAGAAAAGAGTTAAAGAGTTAATTTTTTATCAAAGAATCAAAGGAAGTGGGGTGAGAACAGACAGACGGTTGCAAATTGGAAAGGTTAGCCAAAAGGTGAGGCGGACTTTCGAAAGTCACGTGAAAATGGGAAAGCCACGACCAGGCTGGTCAGAGGAGAAGGAAGCTTGTTGAGGCAACAATTTGGATCTTGTGGAGGGAGAGGAAGAGTGTGATGAAGAAGGCCTGTGTTCTCAAGGGGCTCCAGGTGTGAGGTGAGCATACCTGGAACAAATTTTAGCTGGGGGGACTGAAAGGGAATGAGGGAAAGGTCTGAGGAAGTAAACTTACAAACCCTGTATACTGTTTCAGTTACAGAGTCTGGGAGATATACAGTACACATTAAATTGTTAATGTAAGACAGATAATAATGAAAGCTACTGCTGCAGCAAACAACCAGAGGATACCTGAATCCTACACTGTGGGATTGCTAGAATGACGTTAAATCTCTCGTAAAGGACAGTGCCCACGTCTAAGAAAATGGCAATGAAGAACAAGAATGGAGCGTGCCAGAGACTGAGTTGCCCAGTTTCTGCTCTGTAAACCCATGCCTGACCATGTCTTCTAGTGATTATCCATATCTACAGTAGCATCCTGAGAATTCTTGCAGTTGTGCTATTTCAAGGGCTTGCCCTTAGAGCACTGCATTTCCTTAAAATCATTTGGGAGAAAAAAACAGCTTGGTGCCAACCTGAGACCCCATAGAATGTCAATGGATAATGCTGGAGACCATAATAATAAAAATAAACAAAACAAACAAACAAATCATTACCATTGAGTCGATTCCTACTCATAGCAACCTTACAGGCAGAGGTATAGCTAAGGTATGGCACGTATGCTGCATGCCCTGGGCACCACTTAAGGAGGGGGCTAAGGAGCAGTTTCCATTGCCAGCTGTAAGAGATCATTCACCACCTTAAAATTAACTGCCGTAAGTGCTATTTTCCAAAGATAGACTCATGCCTGTCGACAGAGTAGAACTGCCCCATAGGGTTTCCAAGGCTGTAATCGTTACAAAAGCAGACCGCCACATCTTTCTCACACTAGCAGTTGGTGGGTTCAAACCACCCACTTTCTGGTTAGCAGGCGAACACTTAACTACTGCACCACCAGGGCTCCTTGATAATAAAAATAGACAATAACTCATTGCCATCAAGTTGATTCTGACCCGTAACGACCCTATAGGACAGAGGAGAACTGCCCCACAGAGATTCCAAGGAGCAACTGGTGGATTCGAACTGCCGACCTTCCCGTTAGCAGCCGTAGCTCTTAACCACTACGCCAGCAGGGCTCCAAACAGACAATAGATAATATTTATCGACAACAGATTATATTTACTGCACTCACTATGTGCCAGGCTCCATTCTCAGCACCTTATATGTATCATCTTTTTTAATCTTTGTAAAAATCATCTGAAATAGTTACTATTATTATTTCCATTTTACGGATGGGGAAAATGAGGCACATAAAGATTAACATCATTAAGCAAAGTTTCAAAGGACTCAAATCCAGACAATCTTGACTCCAGAGCTCAGTTCTTAATCATGACACTAGTTCCTTAAAGTTGTACATGCCTTACAATTTACATAACTCTTTTGAAGAGATACAAATATTATCTGATTCTCTCAACAAAACTTAAAAGTGAGTCAGGAATATCTTTGCCTTCGCTTACAAACAGGGAAACTGAGGCCCAAAGGCATTAAATTACTGGTGTAGAAAATCAATAGCACTAGTATGAGGCAAGGCAGGGCTTGAAATCCAGAGCTCCTCATTCCTAAAATGCCACACCACCTCTCACTTCTGCTTTATGGGCCTTGTTGGTGGGGATTAAATTGCACCTACACAATCAGATACACAAGGGATAAAGGCTGCATCCAGGGTTTATTCGGTCTGGCATGGAGGTCCTGATACCTGAAAACATGACATTATCTCCAGCTGAAATATGATTTCATACGCCCTCAATGTCATGGAGTACCCGTGGGAAGAGATCAGGAGCAGGAAAAGCTGACCAAGTGAGCAGTACTTAATAGCTGGCTCCACAAATGACCCTATCCTGGAACAGCTGGCTGCCGCCTGTCAGACTGGCCGTCTGCCGCAGCCGCCTGGGTGTGTGACCAGAAAGCAACGCAGGGATGCAAAGGCAGAGGAGACAGAAATCACAGTCCGGACCCACGACTCGGAGCCCCTTATCGCGTCTTTTCTGGTTAACGCCTCCCTTGCTTTCGTTGCCTTCATGCCCTCTCACCCCCACCCCTCCCATGCCGTGCCCACGAAGCCAAACGCTGTAATTCAACCCTTGCTTGCTGCTTGTACGTTTCTGTCTCATTTCTTACTATTCCAGCAGCAAATCAAGTTTTGGGGTCCTCTGACAGTTTCTGGTAGCCAGAGCATTGCAGCCCTGGCTAGTATTACCCGCGAACTCATCATCTTCCCATTACGCTTCACACCGAACAACATTTGCTTCCGATCCGCAGTACCCCCTCCCCCTTTATTTTTAACTGCAGTCCAATAATGCTGACAAGGTTTGGGATCGGAAGGAATGGCTATTGCGGCCAACTCCCCGAGAAGCGGAAGCTTGAGGCGAGGATGGGGAAGCCTAGAACGTGCCTCCCTCCTTACCAACACCATCCCCCACGAGGCCCTGCTGACTAAGGGGCATTGGCACAAAACCACGCATCTTAGGTCTCCTACTCCTTTTCTCCTGCCGCCGGGGCTGCTGCTATAGAAACACCTGGCTTACACACTGGGCTGAAATTAAATACCCATCCCGGACCGGGACCTGAGCGGGATCGGCCTGCTGCCTCGGTCGCCATGGCAACCTGACGAGAGAAGGGCCGCGAGAGGCGCGCACAGCGCGGGGATACTCACTCCATCTGCTGCGGGGCTCACCTGCGCTGCTCGCCTCTCCCGAATCCGAGCGCTCTGTCAGCGCCGCGCGCGAGATGGAGCCGGGAGTCGTCTCCCCTCCCCTCCCGCACCGCCCCCCCACCCCTCCTTCGGGTGTTGAAAGTGAACGCTCAGGCTCTCTCAGCTCCCAGCCTGCGAATAAAACAGGAAGCAATTGGATAATGTTGTTCGCTGGGCGCTAGACAAGCCACTCCACTTAAGTGTTTCGGGGAGGTAGCAGGCTGGCAGCTGCGCCCCGGGCTATGTGACCACCAGCGCGCAGTGCCCGGGCGCCCAAGGCGCCAGGTGCGCCGGCGGCTCCCCTGGGACCCACGGCGCTGCACTGAGACTGAGGGGAGGGGGAGGCAGATGGGCATCTGTGGCGGGTGGCACAGTCCAAACGGCGTAGGGAAACGACTGAGTCATTGGCAAGGTTGCAGCTTTAGGTGCTTGGAAGTTGCAAGAGAAGGAAGGGTCGGGTCTCTGCAAATAGCATGTATGGGCTGGGCATGGGTTCGGAAACGCCACTGTGCCAGCCTAGCCGACATCTGTCTGAGTTTCCCAAGGACAACTGCAGCTGCGTTGCTGCATGTCAATGCAGTGCTTCACTACCTTGGCAACCCCATACTCCCCTCCGTATCACTCCATATTCTGCGCTTTCCTGCCTGACAGAAAGATATTGATCAGCGTTACTTTCCCTAGTTCGTTCTGTGAAAACAGTAGGTATATTGAATATGGTTTTCCAAATTACCACGGCCCAACCCCATAGTAATAAACTCCAGGACATATATCCCTCCCTACACTCCCTCTGAGCATCCTCTACACCTAACGGCTTCTAGAATAGAAACCTGGTTCCCATCCAGGTACCCTGCTTCCGCCGCAATGAGTAGATGGGACAAGCCTCAGCCTTTCAATGTACAGTACCTTAATGGGTTGTCCCTCTGTGAATAGGCGTGTGCTAGTGCTGAGGGCGCAGCACCAGGCACAGCCATCACGGTCCCTGCCGTAATGGAGCACACAGACTAAAGAAGACAGACAATGTAAAGAGAAAAATAAACAATCACAAGTTGAACCAAAAAATGCTATGCAATTAAGCAGTAAAAGGCTACTATGATGAATGTTTTAAAATTAGTTTTTGATAATGGGTGCACAGCTCTGTGACTATACTAAAAAAACTACTGAATTGTACACTTGGGGTGATTTTTATGGTATATGATTACACTTCAATAAAGCTTTTTTTTTTAATGCTATGATGGAGAATAAAAGGGAAGTGGGCTTGGTTAGGAGTTCATGGGTGGTGCAGATAGTTAGCTCAGCTGCTATCACAAAGGTTGGGTTCAAGTCCACCCAGAGGCACCTCTGAAGAAAGGCCTGGCAACCTACTTCTGAAAACTGTATGGACCACAGTTCTATTCTGGCACACATGGGGTCACCATGAGTCAGTATCAACTCAGTGGCAACTGGTGGGACTTGCTTAGGTAGGGATTTCAGGAAAGACCTCCCTGAGGAGACTAGCCAGAAATGTGAGAGGGTTCAACATGCAAGCAAAGGGGGAAGGTTATTCTAGCCAAGTGATCAGCCTGTGTGGTGGCTCTAGGAAGGAAAGAGCCCTGTACTTTCAAGGGAGAAGAAGGAAACCAGCACAAAACATTCCAGGTGGATTCACTGCTACTCCTTTTCCTCTGGAAGGCAAGCCACAAAGCCAAATCTAGTGAAGATTCACAGAGCCACTTTAGCAGTTCTACTCTTCAAAGATCTCAAAACCCAGTCTCTGTCATATGTGGTCTCCCCTCCCAAGATCACTTCATTGTGCAAACTGGCTGATCCAACTCCAGCCATCATGTCTACATTCCAGCCAGCAAGAAGGTAGAAGGGGCAAAGAAAAAGGGGCACAGGAAATGTGCTAGCTGCCTCTTAAGGTTCCCAGAAGCTGCCTCGTGACATGCTTGTTTACACGTCATTGGCCAGAATTCAGTCACATGACCATAGTCAGTTTCCAGGGAGACTGGGCAATGCAGTCTTCATTCTACAAAGCCATCAGCCTAGCCAAAAAGTGGGGGCTCTGTGGCCATGAAAGAAGAAGAAAATGAGTATTGGGGGATAACCAGCAGTCTTTGCCATACTCCTCAATTCTAGAATTCTGGTTTCTACCTCTTCCACACTACTGGCACTGCTCACCATAAAGTTTAAGCCCAAATCCATTGCTGTCCAGCTGATTCCGACTTACAGTGACCCTTTAGGACAGAGGAGAACTGCCCCATAGGGTTTCCAAGGAGTGGCTGGTGGATTCAAACTGCCAACTTTTTGGTTAGCAGCCGAAAACCACTGCACCACCAGGGGTCCTCCGTAAAGGTTACAGCCTTGGAAACTTATGGGGCAGTTCTACTCTGTCCTATAGGGTTGTTATGAATCAGAATCAACTCGACAGCAATGGGTTTGGTTTTGGTTGGGTTTTAATCTTTATGGAAGCAGACTGCCATATCTTTTTCCCATGGAACAGCTGGTGGGTTTGAACCATCAATCTTTCAGTTAGCAGCCAAGCACTTAACCACTGCGCAACCAGGGCTCCTTACCATTAAGTCATCAATGGCCAAATGCAATGGGCATATCTCAGCCGTCTTCTTGCATGATCTGTAAGCAGCATTTGACATTGTTGACCACTCCTTTTTGTTTTTAACTTTAAACCAGGTTTATTGAGGCACGATTTATATCCATTAGAATTTACCCTTTTAAGGTGTACAGGTTTATGAGCTTAGACACATAATACAGTCATGTAACCACCACCACGTCAAAATATAGAACACTTCCATCACCTCAAACTCCTGCCAGTCTCTTAATAGTCGATCCCCTCCTCCGACCCCCGGCAACAACTGATCTGTTTTCTGTCCCCATAGTTTTTCTTTTTCCAAAAAGTCATACAAATGAAATCAGATAGTATGTAGCCTTTTGTGTCTGGTTTCTTTCACTCAACATAACGCTTCTGGGACTCATCCATGAATAGTTCCCTTTCATTGTTGAGTAGCGTTCCATTGTATAGACAGACCACAAATTATTAATCCATTCACCAATTGATGGATATTTGTGTTGTCTCCAGTTTATAGTAATTACAAATAAAGCTTCTATAAAATTCATGTACAAGTCCTTGTGTGAATATATGTTTTCATTTCTGTTGGATAAATTCCTAGGGCCATTCCTTCCTTTTTGAAACACTGTCTTCTATGATACCATACTGTCACGACTATAGTAACCTCTTCTCTGCTACTTGTGTCTTAAATGCTGGTGTTTGCTTCCCGGGTATTCACTTTCAAAACTAGATCTCTAGCCCAGATCACTCTCCTATGCTTCAGACCTGAATATCCAAAGTCTTTTGTAACATCTTCACAGATACCTCAGATTCACTTTATAGGGCTAGGTTATACCTTCTTAAGAGTTATAAATGCATCTTTATGCTACATTAAATGTAGGCAGAAAAAAGAATAGTCATTAGAGTCAAACAGACTTTGATTAAAATTCTAGTGTGGTCATTTACTGGCTTGGTGATCTAGGACCTATTACCTAACCTCTATTAGTTCAGGTTTACTCATCTATAAAATGAGGACATTAACACCTATCTTTAAAGGTTATCTTGTATAAAGTGCCTATCACAGTGCCTGTTACTTAGAAAATACTCAATAAATAGCAGCTATAATAATCTATTATCATTACTATCATTATTGTTAGTTATTACTTTGTAACATTCCTCTTGAAAGCTCAAGCATTTAAAAAACTATGTTTATTTATCTACATAGCATTCCTTAGAAGAAATGAAATCAACACAGACAGGCACTGAATGTAAAAACAATCTGGTCATTCTTGCTGATGACATGAGAATGTTAAGACTAAATGATATATGTATTCATTTACTAAAAATTACATAGATATATTAATAAATATTACATAGCTACAAAATAGTAGGGTATGACTATACCATACTAAACCAAAACCAAACCTGTTGCTGTTGAGTCGATTCCAACTCATAGTGACCCTATAAGACAGAGGAGAACTGCCCCATAGGGTTTGCAGGGAGCGGCTGATGAATTCGAACTGCCAACATTTTGGTTAGGAGCTGAGGTCTTAATCACTGCACCACCAGGGCCTCCTACACCATACATACATTCTCTAATAGTTTATTCATTAGGCTGAGCTCACTGGGAACTATTAATATACCAAGTGTACATTAACACCTCTCTAATTTGGAAGTCACTAAGTTAACTACCTATCTGAAGTTAGTATAGTAACAGGAAATAAACAAAACAATGATGTCATTAAATGTAACCTGTAAGCACTTGTTCTTAACCTTTTTAGTGCCATAACCTTCTTGAGAATCTGATGAAAACTATGGATCTTCTTCCAGAAAAAAACACACAAGTGGCACAAACCCCCCAGATTTTGCTTATAATACCAGGTGGCTTGCTGACACCACGAATTCCAATGAATATCCATGGACCTCAGGCTAAGTTCTGCTGGCCTGGAGTTTGCAACTTGGGTGCATATACATTATTTTATCTTTATCTTGCAATTTAGGGGACAGTTTATTATTATCACCAGTGTAGAGGAAGAAACTACTAGAGTTGTAAAATGACTTGCTCAGGTAACAATGTTAGTTAAGAGTGAAATGCATCAACAGAACTGAAGTCTTCAACCTCCTGTTCCAAAAAGGAATGATCCAGCTCTGAAAGAAAACCTGGCAGGGTTTTTATGTAAGTACAATGCATAAGCGATAAAATGGGAATTCTTAAACTGGGACCATGGGTGGATTTCAGAGCTCTGCTTGAGATTCTAGACAGAACTGGGGAGAGGGGGCTGAAAGGGAAGAAAGAGGCTTCATTCCATACCCTTCACTAGGATCTCAGTGTCTCCTGATTCAAAACAAACACACAAAACCCTAAATATTACTCCTGTAGATATAACACTTACTATATTTGGTTGAGCCATTTTCTGGTTCACTAGAAATAAAAACACACAATTAGAAGGGGTTGAAGAGGAACAGAAAATTTGTTACATCTAGCAGTAACAGCTAAAAGTGAGGAAGAAAATTTTGAAAATGGGTACAAGACAACAACAATAAAAACATCAAGTTAGGGATCATTTGGTGTAGGAACAAACAGCTCCTAAGAATATTACAGGATAACAATGCTCAGCAGCCATGTTTAAGAAGACTAACTTGGCTTTCAAAATTTTCCACTCAGATTAGGTTTTTAACATGTAAGTTTTGGCTAGTCTAAAATTTAATTATTTGGAAAACGCATTCAGTGTTCACATGGCATTCGTATTCCTCATCAATGTTGGATAAATGGAGATTTTAGTATAATTTAAAAGATCTAACTGAGGAAGAAGAGAACAAAAATTTGAAAAAAAAATCACTTTGTTAGGCTCAAGGCACCATTCCAATAGATTAACAATCTAAAAGCAAACCATTCAATTGATTATTAAAATATAAAAACAGATGAACTTCTAATTTGCTTGTTGTTGTTGTTAGGGGCCGTGGAGTCAGTTCTGACTCATAGCGACCCTGTGTACAACAACAAAACACAGCTCTGTCCTGCGCCATCGTCACAATCACTGTTATGCTTTAGCCCACTGTTGCAGCCACTGTGTCAGTCCATCTCATTGAGGATCTTCCTCTTTTTCACTGACCCTCTACTTTACCAAGCATGATGTCCTTCTCCAAGGACTGATCCCTCCTGATAACATGTCCAAAGCATGTGAGATGTAATTTGCATAGCATTACTGAATTTCAATTCTACTCTTACAATAAGTATTTATGTCTTGTGGAATTTCACATACTTTTTATGTTTTATAACATGCACTACTTAATCTTTTTTATACTTCCCTGCAAATAATGTTTCGGTTAGAGAAATGTAGGAAAGAAGCATATCTGTAATAGAAACAAGGTATTTGTTCATCTGGAGTTGTGCAGTGTATGTGTATGGGTGTATAACTAAATGATTTACTGAGCTTTGCTGATACACAGATTTCTCAAAATTGCAGGTTTCCCACCTGGTTTATAAAGCTAGAGTTAATATCTTGGAGTCAATATCAGCCTTCATGTCTCACTCTTCTTCCACCACTAAAAAGTTCTCTCTGAAAATATGTCGCCTCAAATAACTTCTTGTAATTCTACTGAAGTTGTGTAAAATTAACCCATAGATTGTGACAGGAAGGATGCTGGCAAAATCCAAACAGTTCTTTTCTTTGGTTAAACATGGAACAAAGGTATCTCCTTCCTTCATAGACTTTCTATTGATTTCTATATATATACTTATGGGTATACACAAGATACTAGTAGTACTGACTTCTGACTCATGGATGATTCTTAGAATCACAGTCTTTTGACAGTGGGAGGGATCCTGTGGGTTGCCTGGTTCAACAGCCAACACAAACTTCAACAACTGACCTGGGATCATCCCACTTGTTGCAGCACATTTATTGTTTTCTTTTAGCTCAAAAAGCTGAAAAGGCCTATTTGTTTTTTGTTTTTAGAATCCTCTCAACCACCCAAAAAATGACGTATGTGTTCAGAACAGCCGATGATTATGGGTGTACAGATGTAGCAAGAACATTTATTTCACCACTGCCAAGTCTGATCTACTATAGAAGATGAACAATGGCCTCTCAGAGATAACCCAGTGACACCATGGACTCACTAAGGGGACTTTGCCAAGGAAAAAGCTGCCCCTTAAACACACATTAAAGGGAAACCAGTCCAATGCCACCCAGATACACTGCACAGTGGTTAAACTGAGAGTCAGAGACCTCGGTGATGTTTAATTGCTATAAGGCTATAGTCATGGATTGAATTGTGTCCCCCCAAAATACCTGTCAACTTGGCTAGGTTATGATTCCCAGTATCGTACGATTGTCTACCGTTTTGTAATCTGAGGTGATTTCCCTATGTGTTGTAAATCCTATCACTATGATGTAATAAGATGGATTAGCGGCAGTTATAATGATGAAACCTATAAGATCAGATAGTGTCTTAAGCCAATCTCTTTTGAGATATAAAAGAGAGAAGCAAGCAGACAGACATGGGAACCTCATACCACCAAAAAAGCAGCAGTGGGAGCGCAGCACGTCCTTTGGACCTGGGGTTCCTGCGCAGAGAAGCTTCTAATCCAGGGGAAGACGGATGGCAAGGACCTCCCTCCAGAGCTGACAGAGAAAGCCTTCCCTTGGAGCTGATGCCCTGAATTTGGGCTTTTAGCTTACTAGACTGTGAGAGAATAAATTTCTCTTTGTTAAAGCCATCCACTTGTGGTATTTCTGTTACAGCAGCACTAGATGACTAAAACAGCTATTAATACTTAACTTAGTATAATCCTATCAGCTCTGCTCTTTTGAATGAAGGTGAAGCTATTTGGTTACTTGGTGGTATCTTTAAAGGGAGGCTAATGTATATCATCATTAAGTATTTTCACCTCCTGATGCAGTATTAAATGTCAATATTAAAAGTAATCCTGGCTAAGATGGACCTCAAGAATTTTTAGAACCATTTTTGAGAAGGATTGTTTGTAACCATTCCTCCCTTTCAAGAGTTAGAAACTTGGATTTATTCTTGAGGCAGAATTTCTTTTGCTTTAGGAAAAATGTGAGTGAGACATTTTACTTACACAAATGCAATCAAGTGCCCATTAGAATGTAAGCACTATGGGAGCAGGGATTTTCTTTTTTTCTATTTTCTTCACTCATATGTCCCCTAGAACAGTTTCTTGCTCACGGTAGGCTCTCAATAAATATTTACTGAATATAAAAATGAAAACATTCTTCTTGAGGAAGATCCCAAGAAGTTGTGTTTCCTTGGATGTATCTTTTGTCAGATAGATCACAGTCTTCATAGTTGATGGTTTTTATAGACAATCCATAGAAATATCTCTTTCTCTAAGTGTAGATTTAGACTGCCTTATCCCTGTACAGTATCATTTGTTTGTGTGTGTGTTCTATTATCTAAGGGATTGGGAACATGAATCTACACACACACACACACACATACACAAAACAATAGGCAGGGAAGTGTGAAGACATCTCTTCCCTTGATGCTGGAGAAAATTATGAAAAGAATCTAACTACACGTGATGCAGTACAACCTGGTCTAGATTGTCAATGTTCTACATATGGTATTAAGACTCAATAAACCCAGACCTCGGGAATGTGTTTGGGACCAAGTATTATGTTTAATGTCTTTAAGGGGTCCATAGGATAAAATCAAATCCCTATAGGATGGGCAGGGTTTCTAGTGAAGGGAGTACACAGACCTACTCTCAGTCACCCTGGGAATGGGTCAGTGTGAGAACTGCAGAGAAGGGTGTTAGCAAGGTGCTAAAGGAAAGATAGTGACATGTACTATGGTAGAAACTCACACTACAGTGATGCATAAGCCATGGTATCTGCCTCCAAGGATCTCATGGTTTAGTAGGTGGAAGACATATATATAATCAAAATTCAAATACAATGTAGTAAATGTAATGACATCGGGGGGAGGGTGAGTAGAGTAGAAAAGCTCGATGGAAGAGTTAATGCCTGAACTATGTCTTCAAGGATGAATAACACTTAACTAGAAGTATGTGTGTATCTGTGTATATGTGTGTGTCCAAGAAAGGGGAAAAAGTAGAGATAAAAATTTTCCAGGAATAGAGACCAACAAAATCAAAGACAAAGAAACAAGAATCAGCTGGGTGAGGTCTACATATTACTGGCATTTGCTGGAGTGTGAGGTAGAGTAGGAGCATGACATTGCTCAACTTATATAGAATACAGTAAGGTGGTGCCTCCTGGAGTTGTGCAAAGCAGTGGTCCTATAGCAAGTGGTTAAAGATGAAGCTGGAGAAGGTCACTGGAGGGACTTGAATGCAAAAGCTTAGCTAAGAGGCAGGGTGAAGTTAGCAAACACAACACTCCTCCTCACCCTCTAATCACAAGCAGAGCATCGTGATTGGAGACACTCACCATCTACCTTAAATAATTTTTATTTCTTTGAAAATTTTGAGATGTATACACTATCACAGAACAAATCAAACCATGTTTCACAATTAATACAGCTAATTTCATTTACAATCATAATTCATGCTCTATCACATTTCAAATAGTTTAATTTCTCCCCTCTGGGATATTGGGAGGGTATGACTCATAGCAATCCTATAGGACAGAGTAAAACTGCCCCATAGGGTTTCCAAAGAGCAGCTGGTGGATTCAAACTGCTGACCTGCATTGGTTAGCAGCCGAGCTCTGAACCACTGTGCCACCAGAGCTTCATATTGTGATATGGGTGGAGGTATTACCTGGAGGTTGGGCAATATGATATCTCTCACTCAACCTTATGCTACTGCTTCTATGTCATACTGGCAACGTACTGGCATTCAGTGAGAATGTGGATGATGGATTTTAGGGCGGACAAGATTGGAAGCAGGAAAATTAGTTACAAGGCTGCTATGATAGTTCAGACAAAAGATGATGAGGTCCTAAATTAGGGCAGTCAGAGTTGGCATGAAAAGCAGAGTCAGTAAACATGCCAGGACTCAGAATGTGTGGGTACGAGAAAGGCACCAAGACTGGTTCTCACGGCTCAAATGACTCAGTGAAAGGTGATAACACCAACTGAGCCAGAGCATTCAAGAGGAGCCTACAAGTGCCACTAGAGGATTCTAACTTCAACAAACAGCTAATAATCATTTGCCTCTGGATTGGGACCACCCTGTGTTTTGTTGGGTGACCTGTGAACTATATTAAGCTGTTTGCAGTAGAGCTATGTAGAAAGATCAGCAGATGAGAAATAATATTTGAGGAATCACAATTGAACTCAAGTTTCTACAATACACTATTCTGAGATCTGTTAAATTGTAATATCAGAGGACTTGGGGGAAAATAAGTGATGTAAAGTGAATAATATTCTTGGTCTACTTTCTCAATTTCTGGAATCCATCTTCTTCCAGATCCACTCTTCTTTGTGGTATTCCTGCAAACTTACTGTAAAATGAAAATAGCAGAGTGTACTCCTAGATTGAAGACCAAATCTTGAGAAAGGGAAAGCATACTACAATCTCCATGCTTTTCTTACTCTCTCTCTCACAGCTGGGTGTGATGTGTGAGTGGTCCCTGGGGGCACAGGTTTGGGGAACAGAAGCTAAAGCAGGGCAAGTTTTCTCTTGGCTGCCACACTGATTCCCAACCCCAATATTCTTGGTCTTGGAACTCAGACTATTTAGAGAAAATGGGAGTACAACTTCAACCTCTTTCCAATAAGTGAGAGAGAATGTTTCCACCCACACGTCCAATGTTTGCCCAATGAGGCTGACACAAATGTAGATCTGGGCAGTAAACCTAAGTCAGTGAGAAGCTTCAAGAACTACTCAGAAAATGATGGAGTATAGCAAAAGGATACAGAAACCAGCTGGAACTGATCTGGTCCTGGGAGCTAAATTAGAGGCAATAGAAATAATGATAGAAACAGATTACAATCCACTGAATAAAACAGAGGCAATAATGATAAAAGAAAGAGGGGGGAAGGGGAAGGGGAAGGAAGGAAGAGAGAGGGAAGAAAAAGAAAGAGGAAAGAGGGAGGGAGAAAGAGAGGAAGGCAGGGATACAGAAAGGAAGGAAGGAAGGCAGTTAGTTGGAGGAGTAATGAGCTAGTTGGCTATCAGAAAGAGTAACTTCAGAGTGGAGAAGCCTGGTAGACACCACCTCAACCAAGTGATCAAAGTGAACATCACCACTGATGAAAAATGAGATCATGTACTGCACGATAGGATGCAGTGAGAAAAACACGGATGCCAAAGATGCATAACTTGAGTTAGTCATGAGGAAACATCGGGCAAACTCAAACTGAGGAACATTCTACAAAATAACTAACCTATATAATCTTCAAAGGTGTCAAGGCCATGAAAATCAAGGAAAAAATAAGGAACTGTTTCAGACTGAAGGAGACTAAGTAGACATAACAACTGAATGCAACTTGTGATTCTGAACTGGGTCCTTTTCCTGTAAAGGATATTACTAGGAAACTTGAGTGTAGTTTCAGGGTTGGATGATAGTGTAGCAAGGCTAATTTTCCATTACTGTGGTTTTATGGAAGAACGGCTTTGTTTGTAAGAAATACTATACACACTAATCAAGCTACAGGGAATCAGGTTGTCAAATTACTCTCAAATGGTTCAGGAAATTAAAAGGTATTTTATTTGTATTTGTGTTTCAAATTTTTCTGTTTAAGTTTATGATTGCTTGATCTGTATATTACATAAGACAACATATATACATGTATAGATTATATTGGATTTGCCATCTTAATAAACTATAACAGTTCCTTTGATAAATAAAAAACACATCAATTATATACATATTTTTATTTTTTAACTGTTATGTCCAGCATAATATCAGCTTTTAAAAAATTAATTATCTTTAATTAAAGCCATTAATTTTTATTTTCTCCACACACAGAAAACTTGACTGCAGGAAATCAAGAACTGTCCATAAATACATATTACATACCTCTTTTTATAAAGATATTATCTATCACAATTTAATTTAGTTGAACACATAATTTTATAATTTTAAAGTCTTAAAGTAATGTTAGTTTATCTAACCAGCTAAACCAATAAAGAGAACTTAGAAAATTTAAATTAATTAGACTTTTCATGAAAAAAATATATTCAAGACTGGCATGGACTAGAATATTATAATTAATTTTTACATGGTGATAAGAATCAAAGGAAAGAAATCAACTTGACTTTAAACACATATATCAGTCTTATTATTAGAGTCATTTTGATTTGAACGCTGAGAGTATTTTTTTCTATACCATTATATACCATACATTGAAACATCCAACGTATTTAAAAGTTGAGTCTGTTCTTCTGTGTTACATCTTTAGTAATAAAAATTTCTTACAGGGTCAATATATTTTAATCACATTAAAAGTTTTAAAATTTCTTTTGCTACTCACTTATATAAGCACTTAACATATTGGTACTATTTACAAAAGCTAAATGGGAAAAGCACTTGCTCCATTAGATTATAAAAGACTTTATAATGTTGTTGTTAAGTGCCATCAAGTAAGTTGTGACTCATAGCTACCCTATGTACAACAGAATCAAACAGTGCCCAGTCCTGCACCATCCTCACAATCGTTGCTATGTTTGAGCCCATTGTTGCAGCCAATTTGTCAATCCACTTTGAGGGTCTTCCTCTTTTTCGCTGACCCTCTACCTTACCAAGCATGATGTCCTTCTTCAGGAACTGGTCCCTTCTGATAACATGTCCAAAGTACGAAAGAAGTTCTGCCATTCTTGCTTCCGAGGAGCACTCTGCTGTACTTCTTCAAACAGATTTGTCCATTCTTATGGCAGTCCATGGTATATTCAATATTCTTCTCCTACACCATAATTCAAAGGCTTCAATTCTTCTTTTGTCTTCCTTATTCATTGTTCAGCTTTTGCATGCATATGAGGTGACCGAAAAGTGACATCGTTGCTTTCAACACTTTAGAAAGGTCTTTTGCAGCAGATTTGCCCAATGCAATACGTCATTTCATTCCTTGACTGCTGCTTCCACAAGTGTTGATTGCGGATCCAAGTAAAATAAAATCCTTCATAATTTCAATATTTTCTCCATTTATCATGATGTTGTTATTGGTCCAGTGTGGGGATATGTGCCATTAAAATATGGATGTATAAAGGCCTCTATGCTGCACAACATGTTGAGACTTGTCCCCAACATGTTGAGACTTGTCACGACTTGTTTTTCCAAACCCGTTACTGATTGGCTTGTTTACCTGAATTCCTCCTCCCTTGTCCGAAACTTATTGTTATTCACCCAAAGCCCATTGTTCTGTTATTTGCTTGTATTGACTATAAAGTAAACTCCTGGGACTGAAGCCGGGGTTCGACTCCTCAGAGTGACCCTCCTGGACCCACTTCTCTGTAACAGTTGTGGCATTGATTACTGTCTCCGCCGCACCACCACTGCGACAGTCCAGTTGTGATCATTTTTGTTCTCTTTATGTTGATGTGTAATCCATACTGAAGACTATAGTCTTCGATCGTCATCAGTAAGTACTTCAAGCCCACTTTGCAAGCAAGGTTGTATCATCTGCATATCACAGGTTGCTGATGATCTTCCTCCAATCCTGATGCCACCTTCTTCTTCATATAGTCCAGCTTCTCGAATTATTTGCTCAGCATATAGACTGAATAAGTATGGTGAAAGCATACAACCCTGATTCACTCCTTTCCTGATTTTAAATCACACAGTATCCTCTTGTTCTGTTTGAGCAACTGCCTCTTGGTCTATGTACAGGTTTCTCATGAGCACAATTAAATGTTCTGAAATTCCCATTCTCCACAGTGTTATCCACAATTTGTTATGGTTCACACAGTCAAATGCCTTTTCATAGTCAACAAAACACAGGTAAACATCTTTCTGGTATTCTCTGCTTTCAGCCATGATCCATCTGACATCAGCAATGATATCCCTCGTTTCACACCCCTCTTTTCAATCCAGCTTAAATTTCTGTAAATTTCCTGTTGATGTACTGCTGCAACCATTTTTGAATTATCTTCAGCAAAATTTTACTTGGGCGTGATATTAATGATACTGTTCGATAATTTCTGCATTATGTTGGATTCCCTTTCTTTGGAATGAGCACAAATATGGATGTCTTCCAGTCAGTTGGCCAGGAAGCTGTCCTACAAATTTCTTGATATGGACAAGTGAGTACCTCTAGCACTGCATCCGTTTGTTGAAACATTTCAATTGGTATTGCATCAATTCCTGGAGCCTTGTTTTTTGCCATTCTCTTCAGTGCAGCTTGGACTTCTTCCTTCAGTACCACAGGTTCTTGATCACATGCTACCCCCTGAAGTGGTTGAACATTGACCAATTATCTTTTGTACAGTGATTCTGTGTATTCCTTCCATCTTCTTTTGATGCTTCCTGCAGCATTCAGTATTTTCTCCGTAGAACCCTTTAATATTGCAACTCAAGGCTTGAATTTTGTCTTCAGTTCTTTCAGCTTGAGAAATGCCGAGCATGTTTTTTCCTTTTGGTTTTCTGACTACAGATCTTTGCACATGTCATTATAATACTTTATTTTGTCTTCTCCAGCCACCCTTTGAATTCTTCTGTTCAGCTTGTTTACTTACTCATATCTTCCATTCACTTTAGCTACACTACATTCAAGACCAAGTTTCAACTTTTGAGTGGCCATCTAAGATACTCCACTGGTCCCACCCCGTCTAGAGCAAGGGAGAATGAAAAAAAACCAAAGACACAAGGGAAAGATTAGCCCAAAGGACTAATGGACCACAACTACCACAGCCTCTACCAGACTGAGTCCAACACAACTAGATGGTGCCCCGCTACCAACACCAACTACTCTGACAGGAATCACAATAGAGGGTCCCAGACAGGGCTGGAGAAAATGTAGAAAAAAATTCTAACTAACAAAAAAAGGCCAGATTTACTGGCCTGACAGAGACTGGAGAAACCCCAAGAGTATGGCCCACGGACACCCTTTTAACACAGTACTGAAGTCACTCCTGAGGTTCACCCTTCAGCCAAAAATTAGACAGGCCCATAAAACAAAATGAGACTAAATAGGCACACCATCCCAGGAGCAAGGATGAGAAGGCAGGAGGGGACAGGAAAGCTGGCAATGAGGAACCCAAGATCAAGAAGGGGAGAGTGTTGACACATTGTGGGGTTGGCCACCAATGTCACAAAACAATACATGTATTAATTGTTTAATGAGAAATTAATTTGCTTTGTAAACCTTCATCTAAACACAATAAAAAAATTTTTAAAAAAGAACAAGTTTTAGAGTCTCTTCTGTCATCCATTTTGGTCTTTTCTTTATTTCTTGTCTTTTTAATAACCTTTTGCTTTCTTCATTCACGTATGATATCCTTGATGTCATCTCACAACTCGTCTGCTGTTCAGTCATTAGTGTTCAGTGTGTCAAATCTATTCTTGAGATGGTCTCTAAACTCAGGTGGGATATACTCAAGGTCGTACTTTGGCTCTCGTGAACTTCTTTTAATTTTCTTCAGCTTCAGCTTGAACTTGAAATTGATGGTCTGTTCCGCAGTCAGCCCCTAGCCTTGTTCTGACTGATGATACTGAGCTTTTCCATACTTTCTTTCCACAGATGTAGTCGATTTGATTCCTGTATTTTCCGTCCGTGAGGTCCACGTCTACAGTCACCTTTTATGTCATTGAAAAAACGTATTTTCAATAAATAAGTCATTGGTTGGTCTTGCAAAATTCTATCATGCGATCTCTGGCATCCTTTCCATCACCAAGGCCACACTGCATAGTGGTTAAGGGCTAAAGCTGCTAACCAAAAGTTCAGCAGTTCAAATCCACCAGGTGCTCCTTAGAAAATGTATAGAGTAGTTCTACTCTGTCCTATAGGGTCGCTATGAGTTGGAATCAACTTGATGGCAATGGGTTTTGTTTTGTTTTTTTTATCTTTCTTTGTTTTAAACTTTTGCATTCCAATTACCAGTAATTATCAGTGCATATTGATTGCATGTTTGATCAATTTCAGACTGCAAAACTTGGTAAAAATCTACAATTTCCTCATCTTTGGCATTTGTGGTTGGTGTGTAAATTTGAATAATAGTCATATTAACTGGTCTTGCTTGTAGGCATACGGATATTATCCTACTACTCAGAGTGTTATACTTCAGGACAGATCCTGAAATGTTCTTCTTTGACTATGAATGCAACACCATTCCTCTTTAATTTGTCATTCCCACCATAGTAGACCATACGATCGTCTGATTCAAAATGGTCAATACCAGTCCATTTCAGCTCACTAATGCCTAGGATATTGATCTTTATGCAGTCCATTTCATTTTTGATTACTTCCAATTTTGTACATTCCATGTTCTGATTATTAATGGATGTTTGCAGCTGTTTTTTCTCATTTTGAGTTATACCACCTCAGCAAATGAGGGTCCCAAAAGCTTTACTCAATCCATGTCATTAAGGTTGACTCTACTGTGAGGAGGCAGCTTTTCCCCAGTCATATTTTGAGTGCTTTCCAATCTGAGGGTTTCATCTTCCCGCACTATGCCAAACAACGTTCTGCTGCTATTCATTAGGTTATCACTGGCCGATTTTCCTCAGAAGTAAACTGCCAGGTCCTTCTTCCTAGTCTGTCTTAGTCTGGAAGCTCCACTGAAACCTGTCCACCATGGGTGACCCTGCTGATATTTGAAATACCAGTGACATAGCTTCCAGCATCACAGCAACACGCAAGCCACCACAGTATGACAAACTGACAGATGCATGGTGGGACTTTATAATATGATGTATTAATTCTCTCCAGATAAAATAAATCTATTTATTTGTTTAGCAACTCTTACACAAATTAGAAGAGCTTACTGTGGTAAGAAGTAGAATTTAGGTGGAAATAGAGGCACCAGTATTAAGGATATTGATCAGTTAAAGAATAAAGACATGTAATTAATCATCATTTGTTCCTCTCCAGAAGCATCAGAGTTTTAAAAATCTGTGTAATTTTGTGATTTCATTCTGAATTACCAAGATAGTCTCTTTCACTTTTTTCCTAGTGTCCATATTTTTTTACAATAATAATAATCTCTTTCCTTTAGCCTTATTTTATAATTCATGAAGAGACAGTAATTTTGAAATTATTCATTTGTTTTGGGGAAATAAAAGAAAGCTGACCATTGAATCCTAGGGATCCAACAGTTTCCTTTTATTTTTGGTATAGGAATTTCAATTTTGTAGACAGTGACACTACTGGATCTAGAATAAATACACATGAAAAAATATCAGAGTTTTGAAATAAAGGAAAAGGTTCTGAACTTTAGAGTCAGAGGAACCCATATTGATGCAGACCAAAACACAAAAACACAGAGAATTCTATCAGTAGTCAAAAAAACAACAAAAACTTTTCAACCCTGCATTCTCAAATGCCAGGAACCATTAGAATCCTCAAGCAAATGATAAATACACTAATGAAAAGCAGACTGCAGATTTTCTACCAGTTGCCACTCGACAGAAATCACTTAATGGTCAGGCCATAAAATTAAAACCCAGATTCCACCACTGCTGCCACTAGGGTGGATTCAATCAGCCCTGTTCATCCAGAAACAGATACAGATTTGACAAAGGATCAGATTTTGAGTGCCAGAGCCAGAGAACTCAATCGCCACGCATGCTACTTCTTAGAGGAGCCAAGGAAAGATTAGCCAAGACCCAACAAGGGAACCAGGTAACAACAGGGTGTATGTTATGGATTGAATTTTGTCCCCCCACCCCCTCCAAAAAACATTAGTGTTGAAATCCTAACACCTGTACCTATAAATATAACCCTGTTTGGAAATAGGGGTTTTCTTATGTTAATATGGTCATACCAAGCAGGGTAGATCCTAAACCTAATCACTTCTGAGTTATAAAAAGAGTCTAATGGACACAGTGACACATGCACAGAGGGAAGACAGATGCCAAACAATGCCAAGGATCGCCGACAGACACTAGAAATTAGGAGGGAGGTTCACAGAAGGAATCAACACAATCGTGATCCTGATTTGGACTTTTAGCCTCCACAAGTGTGAAAAAATAAAGTTTTACTCTTTGAAGCCACCCACTTGTGGTATTTGTGTTACGGCAGCACAAGGTAACTAAGGCAATGTACTTTAGTCTACATGTTTCTGAGGTGGGTTGTATCTCAGTTATTCCTTAAGGAATATCAGAAAATAACTCAAAGGCATAAAATAAAATTATTAGCATGCTACTTACTTGTACACAAGCGAAAACAATAATAGATTGATTTCATCTAATGAAGGCAAAAACAGAATTTCAATACTAGAAAAAAGGGAGGGGAGAAGTTAAAACCACGGCCACTTTCAAACAACAAACTGCTTTTCATGCCTTGAGTAAATGCTGATTAGCTATCAGCCAGCAAAAAGGCCAGTCAGGGTACTCTGCCCTTGGGCAGCTGAATTCATCAGCAGAGAAAGCAATTTTAGTTTTTTATGGATTCTCCAGAAGATCTTGGGGGTTTAACTTAGACATAAACAAAACAGGCGGTCTCTGCATTAGCTCCTTCAGTGTATCCTTTGTCAGCACCTCCATCTCAGTTTAGACCAGGGCTTAGAATCAGTTCTTTCCGGTTTAAACCTCTGCTGAGAATCTGCATTTCCAACAAGTTCCCAGGAAGTGATCCATAAGAATTACCAGGGGATCTTGTTAAAATGTAGATTCTGATTCAATATATCTGGGATAGAAATGCAAATTCTCAGCAGAGGTTCTCAGCAGAGGTTCAAACTGGACCAAACCAGTTCAAAGCCCTGGTTTCGGATGGGTCTGCAACATTTCCTTATTGAAATTGTTCACTGATCATCAAAAATGTAAATTAAAGGAAGTCAAATCAACCTAGATTTAGAATGAAATTGTAAAGAATGCATTTCTACTGCTGTAGGTGACAGGAGTTCTTGATAGGGTTTGCTTTCCCACATCGACAGTCAGCCTCAGAGATCTTAAAGTTTTGGGTCTCATTTGGAGGTCTGACCTGCCACACCACCCAATACCTCACCTCCATCTGTCTAGTCAGCAATCCAGCCATTCTGTTGTCTTTCTTCTTCAAGGTGTGCCTTTGATGGTATTTTTAAGGTGACCAACTATCCCTGTTTTCCCGGGACTTTTCCAGTTTTAGCACTGAGAGCCCTGTGTCCCCAGAAACCCCTCAGTCCCAGAACAGTGGGATAGTAAGTCACCCTAGTACTTTCCCCCCTGGATTGTAAGAATTAAGTCCACACTGCAAGGATAACAGAATCCAAGAATGCTCTACCTTTTCAAAGGCGTTTCTGGAAGCATCTTACATTTTCTATCAATTTCTTAAATTAGAAATTGAATTTTTTTTCTGGGTTACAATGATAATAATAGCTAAAGTAACCAGCCAGATTGATTGTGCACTACTAGCAGGATATAATTCATATTCAACATTTTTTTTTTTTTTTGCCTTCTACTTGCCTTTTCCCCACACGTCTGGCAGTTTGTCATACTGTGGTGGCTTGTGTCTTGCTGTGATGCTGGAAGCTATGCCACCAGTATTTCAAATATCAGCAGGGTCACCCATGTGGATAGGTTTCAGAGGAGCTTCCAGACCAAGATAGACTAGAAAGACCAACCTGGCAGTCTACTTCAGAAAACACTGGCCAGTGAAAACCTTATGAATAACAGCAAAATATTGTCTGGTGTATTGTCAGAAAGTGAGCCCCTCAGGTTGGAAGGCACTCAAAATACTACTGGGGAAGAGCTGCCTTCTCAAAGTAGAGTTGACCTTAATGATGTGGATGGAGTAAAACTTTCAGGATCTTCATTTGTTGAGGTGGCACAACTCAAAATGAGAAGAAACAGCTGCAAACATCCATTAATAATCAGAACATGGAATGTATGAAATTGAAAGTCATCAAAAATGAAATCGACCACATAAAGATCGATATCCTAGGCATTACCCGTTGCCGTCAAGTCGATTCCAACTCATAGCAACCCTATAGGACAGAGTAGAACTGCCCCATAGGGTTTCCAAGGAGAGGCTGATGGATTCGAACTGCTGACCTTTTGGTTAGCAGCCATAGCTCTTAACAACTGTGCCACCAGGGATCCATTCTAGGCATTAGTGAGCTGAAATGGACTAGTATTGGCCATTTTGAATCAGACAATCATATGGTAAACTACACTGGGAATGACAAATTGAAGAGGAATAGTGTCACAATTCACCATCAAAAAGAACATTTCAAGATCTATCCAGAAGTACAATGCTGTCAGTGATAAGATAACATCCATATGCATACAAGGAAGTTAACAATAGTTAATACAACTATTATTCAAATTCATGCACTAACCACTAACGCCAAACATGAGGAAATTGAAGAATTTTACCAACTTCTGCAGTCCGAAATTGATCAAACATGCAATACAGATGCGTTGATAATTACTGGTGATTGGAATGCAAAAGTTGGAAACAAAGAAGGATCAGTAGTCAGAAAATATGGCCTTGGTGATAGAAAAGACGCTGGAGATCGCATGACAGAATTCTGCATGACTAATGAATTCTTCATTGCAAATATCTTTTTTTAACAACATAAATGGTGACTATACATGTGGACCTCACCAGATGGAATGCACAAGAATCAAATCAACTATATCTGTGGAAAAATACAATGGAAAAGCTCAATATCATTAGTCAGAACAAGGCCAGGGGCGACTTTCAAAAATACCACTAATTGCTCATATGCAAGTTCAAGTTACAGCTGAAGAAAATCAGAGCAAGTCCACGAGAGCCAAAATACAATCTTGAGTCTATTCCATCTGAATTTAGAGACTATCTCAAGAATAGATTTGATGCATTGAACATTAATGACCGAACACCAGACAAGTTGTGGAATGACATCAAGGACATCATACATGAAGAAAGCAAAAGGTCATTAAAAAGACAGGAAAGAAAGCAAAGACCCAAGTGGATGACAGAAGAGACTCTGAAACTTGCTCTTGAACATAGAGCAGCTAAAGTGAACGGAAGAAATGATGAAGTAAAAAAGAAGGTGGACAGAAGATTTCAGAGGGCAGCTCAAGACAACAAAGTATTATAATGACATGTGCAAAGACCTGGGGTTAGAAAATCAAAAGGGAAGAACACGCTTGGCATTTCTCAAACTGAAAAGAACTGAAAAAAAAAAAAAAAATACAAGCCTCAAGTTGCAATACTGAAGGATTCTACGGAGAAAATACTGAAAAACGCAGGAGGCATCAAAAGAAGATGGAAGGAATACACAGTTACTGTACCAAAAAGAACTGGTGGACATTCAACCATCTCAGGAGGTAGCACATGATCAAGAACCAAGGGTACTGAAGGAAAAAGTCCAAGCTGTGCTGAAGGGAATGTTGAAAAATAAGCTCCAGGAATTGACGCAATACCAACTGATATGTTTCAACAAACAGACACAGAGCTAGAGGTGCTCACTCGTCTGTGTCAAGAAATTTGGAAGACACCTGCCTGGCCAATCAACTGGAAGAGATCCATATGTGTGCCCATTTCAAAGAAAGGTGATCCAACCGAATGTGGAAATTATTGAACAATATCACCAATATTGGAACCCTAATGGCCCAGTAGTTAAGCAATATCACACACAAGTAAAATTTTGCTGAAGATCATGCAACAGTGGTTGCCAACAGTACATTGACAGGGAATTGCCAGAAGTTCAAGCTGGATTCAGAAGAGGACATGGAATGAGGGATATCATTGCTGATGTCACATGGATCTTGGCTGAAAGCAGAGAATACCAGAAACATGTTTACCTGTGTTTTATTGACTAAGCAAAGGTATTCGACTGTGTGGACCATAACAAATTATGGATAACATTGCATATAATGGGAATTCCAGAACACTTAATTGTGCTCATGAGGAACCTGTACATAGACCAAGAAGCAGTCGCTCGAACAGAACAAGGAGATACTATGCGGTTTAAAATTAGGAAAGGCGTGAATCAGGGTTGTATCCTTTCATCATACTTATTCAGTCTGCAGACTGAGCAAATAATCTGAGAAGCTGGACTATATGAAGAAGAAGGTGGCATCAGGATTGGAGGAAGACTCATCAACAACCTGTGATATGCAGATGACACAAGCTTGCTTGCTGAAACAGTAGAGGACATGAAGCACTTATCGATGAAGATCAAAGACTACAGCCTTCAGTATGGATTACACATCAACATGTAGAAAACAAAAATCCTCACAAGTGGACCAATAAGCAACATCATGATAAAGAGAGATAAGATTGAAGTTGTCAAACATTTCATTTTACTTTGATCCACAATCAACACCCATGGAAGCAGCAGTCAAGAAATCAAACAACATATTCCATTGGGAAAATCTGCTGTAAAAAACCTCCTTAAAGTGTTGAAAAGCAAGGATGTCACTTTGAGGACTAAGGTGTGCCTGACCCACGCCATGGTATTTTCAATTGCCTCATATACATGTGAAAGCTGAAAAAGAAATAAGGAAGACCAAAGAATTGATGCATTTGAATTACGGTGTTGACGAAGAATATTGAATATATCATGGACTGCCGAAAGAACGAACAAGTCTGTCTTGGAAGAAGTACAGCCAGAATGCTTCTTAGAAGCAAGGATGGCGAGACTTCGTCTGATGTACTTTCGGTGTGTTATCAGGAGGGTCCAGTCCCTCAAGAAGGACATCATGCTTGGTTAAGTGGAGGGTCAGTGAAAAAGAGGAAGACCCTCAATGAGATGATTGACACAGTGGCTATAACAATGAGCTGAAGCATAGCAAAGATTGAGGATGGTGCAGGACCTGGCAATGTTTTGTTCTGTTGTACATAGGGTCGCTATGAGTCGGAACCGACTTGGAGGCACCTAACAACAACAACAACTTGCCTTTTAAGACTCATTCAGTGAAAGTTCTGTCCCCCTTCCCCTGTCTTAAAACATGGATAGGTTCCAGGACTTCTTCTGGTCACTCTTAGAGAATAAATAGGTGGACTCTTTCAGTATCCAACAAAAATCTCAATTCTGAAATCAGAATATCCAGTTCCTGATACAAATTTGATTTAACGTCAAATTTTTTCCCTGCCCCAGCCAAGTCCCACTGCAGACTAGTAGTATGCAACAGGAGGAGGAAGCATAATCCTTCTCCCTTTTCTATTGGCATTTCTTCATCTCCCTGTCTGTTAATAGGGTCTTTTTAGCCTTTCCAAAGCTAGGCCCAATGATGAGAGAGAATCAGAGGACAAAACTAGTCTTCCACTGTGGGGGCAGTTATTATCTTTTGACTAGGCCTCTGGAAGGCAGATGATTTTTCTGGGAGGCAGACTGTTGACCATTTTTCTCTTAAGTACCTGGAAGCTTCCCTACTGGGCCTATTGACTGCAAGTCCTTCCATATGGATGGCATGGGTGCTGCTGATCCTTCAATTCACAAAGACCTTCATCAAGCAGTCCACTCCCCACAGAATTCCCCTCTAAAGATGCTTTTTTGGGCAGGAAGCATAAAACAGATTCAGCCAGCTCTCTTGCAAGGTTAACACCTAGTCCCTAGGAGTTGCTCATAAGCCCTTTGACCCACCATTTTAGAGTGTTCAATTTCTTCCAGTAGGCAGATCAGATTGCCTTTGCTCCTCTGCTGAAGCCCTGCACCAGCCTGTCTCTCCAACTCCAGATTTCCTGGGTACATATCAGACACCTGTCAACTGTACCCCTAACTCCAGAGAGCACACTGTGATTCCCTCGATGCCTCTTATCATTAGGCTTGATGTGAGGGCTCAGGTAACCCCCAACCTTCCTCATGGGATTGGAAGAAGGGAATAAAGCTTTCTTCAAGTCAATTCTCAGAAAATCCGCTCTCCCTAACTCCACTCTCTCCATCCTTCTATAATCTCAAAATAGGTGAGGTGTTCCTGGGTGAAGGGTCCAAGAATTGTGAAACAAGTTCATCATCCTTTGTAAGTTCTGTGTATGGCAGTCTAGCACCTCACTTTGAAATTTCACATCCTGTTAAACCAACATTTACCATATGCCTGCTCTGATCTACACATTCCATACATATTTCACTCATTTAATCACAACAACCCCATGAGGTAAATACCATTACTATCCTCATTTTAAAGATGAGGAAACTAAAACCCCAAGAGGTCAGATAGCTTAGTCCTACAGGTGGGGAGGAGTGTAGTCAGGACTCACATCCAAACAGCCCAGCTCCAGGGCCCAGGCGCCAAACCACTATGCAATTCTGCCTTTGATAAACTAGTCGTAACTCACATCATATGTTTTCCTATTTGTGAAGTGGCAACTATATTTTAAATAAAATATAAACATTTTGGGGCATATTTGATGTCTTATCAGGAAATCCTGCCATCTTATCACTCATTTGGGGGGTACTTTATGTTCATGTGTTAATCCCTATTGGGCCTCTTGAGAAACTATTATCTCTTGTAGCATCCTTACTTTGAGGAAAGAGGACAGGCAACGGGACATCTCAAATCATTGGAAAATCTAATCTAAAAAAACATTGAGCAAAGGCATTTGACAGGAAGCCTATTGAAGTATGTCTACTTTTTTTTAAAAAATATTTTATTGTACTTCAGGTAAAGGCTTATGTAACAAATAGTTTCACATGAAACAGTAGTACACATGCTGTTTTATGACATTGGTTAACAACCCCACAACATAGCAACCCTCTAACTCCTCAACCTATTTTTTTTTTTGCTGAAAATACACATAGCCAAAGATACACCGTTTCAAAAATTTCTACATACACAGTTAAGTGACATTGACTATTCTCTTCCAACTGTGCTGTTATTCTCACTTAAGATGAAGGCTTACAGAACAAAACAGTTTCTCATTTAACAGTTACTACAAACGTTACCCTATGACAATGGTTAACAATCTCACAACACATCAACAATATCCTTACTCAACCTTGGGTTCCCGATAACCAGCTTCCTTGTCCCCTTCTGCCTTCTAGCCCTTGTCACTGGACTCCTGTACCTCGTTAGTCTCATTTGGTTTTACGGGGCTGTTCACTCCCAGGCTGAACAGTGAACCTCGGAGGTAACTTCGCCACTGAGCTAAAAGGGTATCTGGGGGCCATACTCTCGAGGTTTCTCCAGTCTCCTTTAGGCCAGTAAATCTGGTCTTTTTTTTTGTGAGTTAGAATTATGCTCTACATCCTTCTCCAGCTCTGTCCAGAACCCTCTGTTGTGATCCTGGTCAGAGCCGTCAGTGGTGGTAGCTGGGCACCATCTAGCTGTACTGGACTCAGTCCAGTGGAGGCCTTGGTAGCTGTGGACAATTAGTCCTGCGGACTTATCTTTTCCTTGTATCCTGTTCTCTTCATTCTCCCTTGCTCCCAAAGGGATGAGACCAATGGAGTATCTTAGATGGTCACTCACAGGCTTTTAAAACCCCAGACACTACTCACCAAGGTAGAACGTAGAGCATTGTCTTTATAAGCTGTGTCATGCCAATTGAGCTAGATGTTCCCTGAGACCATGGTCCCCACAGCCCTCCGCCCAGTAATTCAGTCCCTCAAGGAGTTTGGATGTGTCTATGGGGCTTCCATGACCTTTCCTTGTGCAGGTTGTGCTAGTTTCCCCTGTACTGTATACTGTCTCACCCTTCACCCGAGATACCACTTATCTATTGCCTATTTAGTATTTCCACCCCACACCTCCCATTCCTGGTAACCAACAAAGATTGTTAAATTTTGTGTGTGAAGTTTTTCATGGGTTTTACAATAGAGGTCTCATACAATATTTGTCCTTTTGTGACTGACTTATTTCACTCAGCCACTCAGCATAATGTCCTCCAGTTTCATCCATGTTATGAGATGTTTCAAAGATTCATCATTATTCTTTCTCATTGCATAGTACTCCATTGTGTGTATGTACCAAAGTTTGTTTATCCATTCATCTGTTGATGGGCATCTAGGTTGTTTCAATCGTTTTGCTATTGTGAACAATGCTGCCATGAACATAGGCGTGCATATGTCTACTTGAGTGACGACTCTTATTTCTCTAGGATATACTCCTAGGAGTGGGATTGCTGGATTGAATGGTATGACTATTTATAGCTTTCTGAGGAAGCACCATATCATTTTCCAAAATGGTTGTATCATTTTGCATTCCCACCAGCAGTGCATAAGAGTTCCCACCTCCCCGCAGCCCCTCCAACATTTGTTATTTCCAGTGTTTTTGATTCGTGCCAGTAATGCCGGGGTGAGATCGTATCTCACTGTGGTTTTAATTTGCATTTCTCTAATGGCTAGTGATCGAGAGCATTTCCTCAGGTGTCTGTTGGCCGTTTGAATGTCTTCTTTGGTGAAGTGTCTGTTCATTTCCTTTGCCCATTTTTTAATAGGATTATTTGTCTTTTTGTTGTAGAGGTGTTGGATTTTCTTGTAGATTATGGAGATTAGACCTTTGTCTGACTTGTACTGTCCAAAAATGTTTTCCCAGTCTGTAGGTTCTCTTTTGACTCTTTTGGTGAAGTCTTTTGAAGAGCATAGGTATTTGATTTTTAGAAGATCCCAGTTATCTAGCTTATCTGTTGGGGTTTGTGCAATGATGGTTATGGTTTATATCCTGTTAATGCCATGTATTAAGGCCTGAAGTGTTGGCCCTATTTTTTCTTCTATGAACTTTATAGTTTTAGGCTTTATATTCAGGTCTTTGATCCATTTTGAAGTAGTTTTTGTATATGGTGTGAGGTATGGGTCCTGTTTCATTTTTTTGCAGATGGATATCCAGTTTTGCCAGCACCATTTGTTAAAAAGACTGTCTTTTCCCCATTTGATGGACTTTGGGCCCTTGTCGAAGATCAGGTGACTGTAGGTGGATGGATTTACATCTGGGTTCTCAATTCTGTTCTGTTGGTCAATGTATCTGTCGTTGCACCAGTACCAGGCTGTTTTGACTACTGTAGCTGTATAGTAGGTGCTGAGGTCAGGTAGTGTGAGCCCTCCAACTTTATTCTTCTTCTTCAGTAGTGCTTTATTTATTCGGGGCTTCTTCCCTTTCCATATAAAGTGAATGATTAGTTTTTCCATCTCTTTGAAGAATGTTGTTGCTATTTGGATCGGGATTGTGTTGTATTTGTAGATTGTTTTGGGTAGAACTGACATTTTCACAATGTTGAGTCTGCCTATCTATAAGCATGGTATGTTTTTCCATTTATGTAGATCCCTTTGGGTTTCATGCAGCAGTGTTTTGTAGTTTTCTTTATATAGGTCTTTTACATCCCTGATCAGATTTATTCCTAAGTATTTTATCTTTTTAGGGGCTATTGAAAATGGTATTGTTTTCCTGATTTCCTTTTCATTGTTCTCCTTATAGGTGTATAGGAATCCAACTGATGTTTGAATGTTTATCTTGTATCCTGCTACTCTGCTGACTCTTTCTATTAGTTCCAGTAGATTTCTTGTGGAGTCTTTAGGGTTTTCTATGTATAGTATCATATCATCTGCAAACAGGGACAGTTTAACTTCTTCATTACCAATTTGGATGCCCTTTATTTCTTTTTCTTGCCTTATTGCTCTAGCTAGAACTTCCAGCACAATGTTAAATAGGAGAGGTGATAAAGGGCATCCTTATCTTGTTCCTGCTTTCAAGGGAAATGTTTTCAGCCTCTCTCCATTAAGAATGATGTTGGCTGTTGGTTTTGCATAGATGCCCTTTATTATGTTGAGAAATTTCCCTTCTATACCTATTTTATTGAGAGTTTTTATCAGAAATCGGTGTTGGACTTTGTCAAATGCCTTTTCTGTGTCAATTCAGATGATCATGTGATTCTTTTCTTTCCTTTTATTTATGTGGTGGATTACGTTGATTGATTTTCTAATGTTGAACCATCCTTGCATACCTGGCATGAATCCTACTTGGTCGTGGTGTATTATTTTTTTGATATGATGCTGAATTCTATTGGATATAATTTTGTTCAGAATTTTTGCATCTATATTCATGAGAGATATTGGTCTGTAATTTTCTTTTTTGGGGACGTCTTTGCCTGGTTTTGGTATCAGCATTATGCTGGCTTCATAGAATGAACTTGGAAGTGTTGCTTCCTTTTCTGTGCTCTGAACTAGCTTGAGTAGTACTGGTACAAGCTCTTCTGTAAATGTTTTGTAGAATTCTCCAGTGAAGCCATCTGGGCCAGGGCTTCTTTTGGTTGGGAGTATTTTTATTACCTTTTCAATCTCTTCTCTTGTTATGGGTCTGTTCGTATTTTCAACATCACTCTGTTGTAGTTTGGGTAGGCCATGTGTTTCTAGAAATATATCCATTTCCTCTAGGTTTTCAAATTTGTTGGAGTATAGTGTTTCATAATATTCTGCTATAATCCTTTTTATTTCAGTTGGGTCTGTTGTAATGTCCCCCATTTCATTTCTTATTTGGGTTATTTGTGCCCTCTCCTGTTTTTCTTTTGTCAGTCTGGCCAGTGGTTTGTCGATTTTGTTGATTCTTCCAAAGAACCAACTTTTGGTTTTGTTGATTCTTTCTATTGTTTTTCTGTTCTCTATTTCATTGATTTCTGCTCTGATCTTTACTATTTCCTTTCTTCCGGTGGTTGTGGGCTTTTTTTGCTGTTCTCTTTCTATTTGTTTGAGTTCTGTAGTTAATGTTTTGATTTTGTCCCTTTCTTCTTTTTTGATATGTGCATCTATTGCTATAAATTGTCCTCTGAGGACTGCCTTTGCTGTGTCCCAGAGGTTTTGGTATGATGTGTTTTCATTCTCATTTGATTCTAGGAAATTTTTGATTCCATCTCTGATTTCTTCTATTACCCAGTGATGTGTAAGCAGGGTATTATTCAGTTTCCATGTAGTTGATTTTTTTTCCTTGATCTTTCTAGTGTTAATTTCTACCTTGATGGCATTGTGGTCAGAGAAGATACTTTGAATTATCTCAACGTTTTGGATCTTGTTGAAGATTGCTCTGTGGCCTAAGATGTGATCTATTCTGGAGAACGTTCCATGTGCATTGGAAAAGAATGCGTACTTTGCGGCGGTTGGATGGAGTGTTGTATATATGTCTCTGAGGTCAAGTTGGCTGATTGTGCCCTTTAGGTCTTCTGTATCTTTGCTGAGTTCCTTCTTAGTTGTTCTGTCCTTTACTGAGAGTGGTGTGTTGAAGTCTCCTACTATTATTGTGGAACTGTCCATTTCTCTTTTCAGTGTTGTTAGAGTTTGTTTTATGTATTTTGGAGCCCTGTCATTGGGTGCGTAGATGTTTCTTATGGTTATGTCTTCATGATGGATCATCCCCTTAATCATTATATAGTGTCCTTCTTTGTCTTTTATGGTAGATTTTGTTTTAAAGTCTATTTTATCTGAGATTAGAATTGCCACTCCTGCTCTTTTTTGGTAGTTGTTAGCTTGATATATTTTTTTCCAACCTTTGACTTTTAATAAATTCACATCCTTGTTTCTAAGTTGTGTCTCCTGTAGACAGCATATTGATGGATCCTGTTTTCTTATCCATTCTGTCACTCTCCGTCTCTTTATGGGTGCATTGAGTCCATTTACATTCAGTGTAATTATTGATAGATATGGGTTCGTTGCTGTCATTTTGTAGTGCTTTTTTTTGTGGTGCTGAAGTTTTCTTTGTTCTTCTTACTCTCCTGTGCTGAGTTACTTTTGTTTGTGGATTTTTTTTCATTTCTTTTGTTTTTGTAGGTTTTGTTTTTGCCTAGACTTTATGTTTTTCGTCTTTATTTTTATGAGTTGGTTTGTTAACTTTCTTTGTGGTTACCATGAATTTTACCCTTATCTTTCTAAGTCTGAAGCAGTCTACCATTACTTGGTATCACCTTGCCTTCCTCTCCATTAGAAGGTTCTATACCTATGCCGTTTATTCCCTCTTTTATTGTTTTGATGTAGTTGTCATATATTGATTAACTGCTCTGATTCCGTGTTGTATTTCTTCTGGTTTTGGATAGTCCTCGAGAGTTCATTTCCTAGATTGGTATCTGGCTCGTACGATCTGGCGTCCTAGGTTCTGCCTGTGAGCTGAAGCTGTTTGTCCTCAGATCGAAGAACTCCCTTTAATAATTCTTGTAAGTTTGGTTTGACTTTTACATATTCCCTTAATTTGTTTATCTGTAAATGACCTAATTTCACCATCAAATTTGAATGACAGTTTTGCGGGATATATTATTCTTGGCTGGCAGTTTTCTTCTTTCAAGATTTTATATATGTCATCCCATTGCCTTCTTGCCTGTATGGTTTCTGCCGAATAATCTGAGCTTAGTCTTATTGTTTCTCCTCTGTATGTGACTTCTTGTTTTTCATGAGCTGCTCTCAGGATTCTTTGTTTGTCTTTGGTTTTGCTGAGTGTGAATATGATATGCCTTGGTGATTTTCTTTTGGGGTCTCTTCTATATGGGGTTCGTTGAGCTTCTTGGATGGCCAGCTTTTCATCTTTCATGATATTGGGCAAGTTTTCTGTCAGCAGTTCCTCAATGATCCTCTCTGTGTTTTCTGTTTTCTCCCCCTATCTATAATTCCAATCACTTGTAAATTTTTGCTTTTAATTGTGTCCAACATAACTCTCAGGGTCTCCTCATTTTTCTTTGTTTTTTTTCTGAGTTTTCCTCAAACAGAGTTGTATCCAAGTGTTTGTCTTCAATTCCACTGATCCTGTCTTCCACCATTTCAAATCTGCTTCTCAGCCCTTCTATGACATCATCCATCTCTGAAATCTTGTTGTTTATCTTTTGGATTTCTAATTGTTGTTTTTGTGTAATTTCTAGTTGTGAATTTATTTTGGCATTTTGTTCCTGGATCATCTTCCTGAATTCTTCCAATTTTTTGTCTGTATTTTCCATGAATTTGTCTATTTTTTCCTCATGTTTGTCAGCTTTTTGCCTCAGTTCTTGGAGAATTCCGAGTATTAGAGATTTGAATTCCCTATTAGGTAGTTCTAGTGCCTTTTTTTCCACAGGAGAGTCATCTGATGTTTTATTTTGGACACCTACTGGAACCATCCTGTCCTGTTTTTGTAAATGTTTTGATATTGTCTGCTGTCTTCCGGGAATTCAGTAGTTATTTTTCTCATTTATTGATTGTAGATTTGTTTGTTTCGTCCCTTTTTTAAAAAAAAAATTTTGACTATGTCTGAGCAGGCGGACTGTGTGTTGTTGTTTGCTCATCTGTGCACTCAATACTTTTCGCCTCCTTCTCCAACTGGCAGGGTCAGTCACTCAGATATGGTACAGCAGGGCAGGTCAAGCTGAAGAGGAGTTACTGGGGCGGGTTGTTTGTGGCACTTACTACAGCCACCAGGGCGGGTCGGTAATCAGTGCAGGGCATGTTCCAGTAGGCCATGCCTTTGCTGCTTGGTGGTGTGTTGTGAAGCACATGGTGCAGGTAGGCAGGATGCAGTGGGGAGATTGTTATGTGTGGAGCTAAGATGGATATGGGAGAGAGGAGAGAGGAATAGGAGCCCAAAACATACAAACAAAAAAGAATGCTATGGGAGCTTGCTGTTGTAATGGAGAGATGAGAGACTATGAAATGGAGAAAAACAGAAAGGGGAAGAGGAAGAAAAGAAAAGAATAAATAAATAAAAATCAGAAAGGTTAAAGAACCATAAAGTTCCCAGGGATCCCACCGATGCAGCTATGAGGTCTACGGAAGTCCCTCTCAGGTGCTGCAGTGCAGCCTGGCTAGAAGGTGTAGAGGAATACAACACCTGATATTTAGGGATCAGAAAGAGAAGGAAGATATAGAGAGACAAGAAACTGAGCAATGAAGAAAGACAAAAAGGGAAAAAGAGGAAAAAGAAAACAAAACAAATTTAAAAAAAAACGAACAAGAAATGCCCCCCCAAAAGACAGACAAAAAAAAAAAAAAAAAAGACCAAAAAAGAAATGCGCTCAGGGATCCCTCTACACGTCTGTGGAAGCTGAAGGGGAGTTCCTTGCCATGCAGCTCTGCCTGGCCAGAAAGGGCTCCCAACTCAAGAAAATGAAAAGAAAACAAACAAACAATTCAAAACGAACAAACAAACAAAAGCCCTGGGATCCCACCAGTGCAGCAGCCCAGATCGGGAAGCAGCTCCACACTCGAATGGAGCTCTGCAGCCCCCTAGGAAGAAGCAAAGATGGCGCACAGAGCCAGGCACTCGAGCGAAAGGAGGGGGAGGCGGCGAGAGGCAAGCAAGAAATCCAAAGAAGCAAGAAAAAAAAAAAAGCAACACCAGCAGCCAACAAATGGCACTCAGAGAGCCAGCTAGTGCGGGCTGGTGTTTCTGGACAAGAGACTGTGTCCGCGGGAAGCAGAGGAGGCCAAGTGTGGATGAAGAAGTGTAGAGAGTGGGAAAGCGTATATCACAAATTGCCGGCAATCTGGAGCCCCTCAGGAAGAAGCAAAGATGGCGCACGGAGCCAGGCACTCAAGTGAAAGGAGGTGGAGGTGGCAAGAGGCAAGTGAGAACTCAAAAGCAGCAGAAAAAAAAAAAAGCAACACTAGCAGCCAACAAATGGCACCCAGAGAGCCGCCCACTTGGGTGTGTGGATTCCAAGCAGCCGGCGCTTCCCAATCAAGAGACCGTGGCCACAGGAAGCAGAGGAGGCCGAGCAGGGGCAAAGAGGGGTGGGGGGTGGGAAAGCGCACACCGCAAATTACTGGTTGTTTTGTCTCCCGCTGGAAGCTCCATGAGGCTGCTTTCTCATACCCCCTGTTTGCTGGTCTCCGATAGGAGTCCAAGATGGTGGATCCGCGCTGCATTAGCTGGTAGGAGACTTCCACATGAATCTCTCCTTGCTCTCCATTCTCTGTCAGTTTTCTCACTCCATTTGGTGCTTGGCTGAGTTCTTTATCTCTTCATTTGACGTTTTAGGGTTTCAGGATTGTTGTATTCTCTGTTTGGCTTAGTGTTTCAGATCTTTGCTGTGGAGGGATGGTGTGGTGCTTCTGCCTAGAGCACCATTTTGCCGGAACTCCTGAAGTATGTCTACTTTTAAACCCAGACTCTTCCTTTAACTGTAACATGCCCAAGGCATGTTTATGAGATGCCTGTTTCCTCAAGGCTAGGATTTCCTTGCACTTATTACACATTGTAATGTTCTATTTATTTAATACAAAAAATATGTCATTAGCTGCCTTGAGTTGGCCCCTGACTCATGGCTACCCCATGCACAACAGGATCAGAAGTTGCAATCTATAGGGTTTTCATTGGCTAATTTTCAAGAATACGTTGCCAAGCCTTTCTTCCTAGTCTGTTTTAGTCTGGAAGCTCTGCTGAAACTGTCTAGCATCATAGCAATAAGCAAGCCTGCACTGACAGATAGGTGGTGGCTGTACACGTAGTACACTGGCCAGGAATTGAACCTGGGTCTCCTGCATGGAAGGTAAAAGTTCTACCACTGAATCACCACTGCCCTTCACAAAAATATATAGATTTACTGCAAACAAATGAAATATTACAATGATATAACAGGTAAATAATTTCCCATGACCACTCTCATCACTCTCCCTCACACACACACACACACAACAAAACAATATTAACAGACAAGATTCTATCTTCCAACTCTTTTTTGGGGGATCAGAAAATATTACAAACATATATACAGACATGTGGACGGATGCTCATTTATATTATATTCCCTATCTTGTGTCTTGCTCTTTTTTCCTCTAGTAGACTAACGACTTCACCCTCTCAGTCTTTCTAATTCCAAAACTTTGGTCTGCTTTCTCCCAGAGAGAACAAAAGCAGTGGCTATCAGAGTGTGATTTAGAGACACAGATATAGAGGAGACATTGTCTGGCTGTCCAAAGCTGGCATTATTTATCTAGCTGTGAAAGGCTGCTGGCTTCATTCATAACTTATAGGTGACTATGTTTTTGAATGAAAGAAAAAAGAGGAAGTGAATGACTGCTCCTTAGACAGAGTAGATGAATGATCAAATTAAATAACTAGTTGTTTAATTTTAGCTTTCAGGTTTCCTTCATCTAATAAGCACTGCTATACTACACCTCGGGTCAAAATAATAAGCAGATTTGCATGTTTGTATTGTGTTTGTGATTATATATCTGAAATAATTTAGGGGAAAAACAAATAGCAAATACATTCTTTGGATTTGGGAGTGGGGTATATTTCCCTTCGTACAGTTTACATGTGACCTATTTTGCTAAGGCCCCGTGGTTACTAGATTGCTTTGTAGTGCACCAGCATCTGAACTGCGAGAAACACTAAATGCAAATGCAGATTTTTAGGCTGTATTCAGACCCCTGAATCAAAATATCTAGGGATGGAGACAGACAATTTGCATTTAAAAAAAAAAAAAAACCTCTCCTAGGTGATTCTAACGTACACTAACCTATTTGAGAACTGCCTCTATGCCTTCCCACAGACTCAGGGATTGTTCAGCTTATTCTTTCCCTTTAAAGACTCTAATTACCTTCCCAAGTGGATTCTGACTCATGGTGACCCCAGGTGTCTCAGAGTAGAACTGTACTCCATAGGGCTTTGTAAAAATGGCACGGTGGCGTCAGACCTCTTTGTCTGAAGCCAGGAGGAAGAGAATCAAGATCATCAGCATCAGCCCAAGGCTGATTCTTAGGAGGTGGAGATCAGACATACTTCCTCTCTCCAACCTTTTTACCAATTTTGACACCAACTATCCCTCCCATGGCACTCCCTACTTCTCTGCTGGGTTGGATAATTCATTGCAATGGCCACACAGAACTCACAAACCATACTTACAGTTATGGGGTCTATTAAGGAAGTAACAGATTACAATTCACGAACAGGAATGGCTGAGGATAACAGTTCTTAGATCAGGACAGTTTCTTCTCAACCATGCCCACAGGCAGGCCTCTCTCTCTTGCCCTCAGCCCTTTGGCTCCCTTGGCCCCTCGGCTCCCCGGCTCCTGCCCTGCTCAGGCAAGTGTTACAAAGTTCTTTAGCTCCACCAGTAAGTGCCCAGAGGCACCCCACTCCACCAGTAAGCGTTGGCCTAGAAGGGCTTGACTCTCTCTGTGGGTCGGTGAGCCTAGCTCCACCAAGTACCCAGAGGTGCCCCACTATGCCAGCAAGCCTCCTGCCCAAAGGCACCCAACTCTATCATTCTGTGGGTTGACACGCCCACTGTAGCTGCCTTCATCCGCATGCTGGAAAGCCCACTGCACTGTCTCACGCCGGTCTCCTGGTTTTGCTGCTACCATTTCTCTGTTGCTGCTTCTTTCCAGCTCTGGTGACACAGCTCTCTTTCTTTGTCTCCTGGATCTAGGAGGTTCTCAGCACAGGGACCCCGGGTCCAAAAGACACACTCTGCTCCTAGCTCTTCTTTCTTGGTAGTAGTGAGGTCCCCCCTTTCTGCCTCTGGGGTGGCTCATTTTAAGCCTAGCAGGTTGGCAAAACTGACTAATCCCCTTGTTAGGGTTCCATACACCTTATTTACATGGTCCCACCCCCACGGGGTTCTATGCACCTTATCTGCATTGTTAGCAAGCTCTCCTATCCCCTTGGTGGGTCAGAAGCACCTTATTTGCATAGCCCCATCCAATCATTTGGTGGGAGATACAAGACCATGCATGGCTAAAATGGCCATATTAAGTAATTCGCTGCACTATAGGTTTTCAGTGGCTGATTTTTTGGAACTAGATCACCAGGACTTTCTTTCAAGGTACCTCTGGGTAGACTTGAACTGCCAATTTTTCAGTTAGCAGCTGGGCAAGTTAATTGTTTGCACCATCCAGGGAATCCTACTTGATTGTTATGGTGACCAAAAACTACAACAACAAAAATAATTTTTCCCGGAAAGGGTTCCCTGCTTGCAAAAGACATATAGGGGCTTAATACATATTTGTCATCAGTCAGAATGTCATCTATAACTTTTCATAGCCTACAAGGAAAACCAATACTAACAAATCCAAAAGGTTGCAAAACTCCAGAGGGTAAAGCGTGACATTCTCTGGAACTGTCTTGTCAAGGCATCACTAGGAAACAGCTCTGGAGCTGTGTGGGTATCTGACTCAGGGCCTCACAAGCATAAAGAGAAATAACGAAAATGAAAAAAGCTAAGGTGAGAGAACTTCCCTGAGCAGACACAATACCACCCATCACCTGCCCTGCTTCAAAGAATCTGAGTTCTCCCCAGGTTCTAATTTGATCAGACATTTCCCCCATTGTATTAGTGGTGAAAGGGGGAATGAGATAAAAATAGATTCATTGTAGACAATTGGGAAATAACATTTCACTGGAAAGATGACAGAATGAGCTGAAATATAGACACAGTAAAATCTACAAAAGCCAGAACCTGTGTAAGGCAGAAACCTATCACAGAAGGAAAATTCAAATATTTTCCACTAAAATGAGTGATACAAAAGTGGTAAGACTGCATCCTGTCAAAGGTGGAAAACTTGTGAGTCCCAGAAAAACAAAGCAGTCCCGTCAAGTTCCAGCTCTCACAGGTTTCACTGTATAAATCTGCCACCAGGGCATCATAGTTTCTTCAAGGATATTATTTGCCTGCTGAAATTGTCAACAAATATTTTTGAAACTCAAGAACATGCAGTACATTCTTTAAGAGAAGATGTTTCTGTGGCTCCCTCAACCAGGGACACTGTTATTGTGGTGGACTGACTCTAAGACGGCCCCCAATGATATGCAACTCTTGGTATTCTCACGTTTGTGTAATCCCCTCCCCGTAAGTGTGGGCTGACCAATAGAATGTAGCAGAGGTAATGGGACGTCACCTCCATGATTAGGTTATAATCTCCATTTTGTAAGCTGACTCTCTTTATTGTTTCCTCAGCTTATATCCTTTGATGAAGTAAGTGGCCATATTGGAGAGGCCCACATGGTATGGAACTTAGGGTGGCCTCCAGCCAACAGCCAGGAAGGATCTGAGGCCCTCAGCCCAATAGTTCTCCAGGAACTGAATCCTGCGAACAACCTGAATGAGCTTAGAAGTGGATTCTTCCCCAGTTGAGCTTTCAGATGAGACCGTAGCCCCAGCTGACAACTTGATTACAGCCTTGTGAGTAACCACAGAGCAGAGGATTCAGCTAAACCACGCCCAGACTCTTGACCTGCCAAAACGGTGGGTCAGGTGTTGTTTTAAGCCACTAAGTTTGTGGTAATTTGCTACACAGTAATAGATAACTAATAAAATCCTGATACAAGCTGAGATATGCATGGGGGAATTTCTGGGTTTCACAGTTCTGAACAATTTTTCTTGCTGCCCTTGCCCTTGGTGGAGTCTGTGAAACAAGACACATTCTCCCAAGCTGCCTGTGTCCAGTACATATACAACAACCTCTACAGTCATGGGCAGGGGTCCTCTGAGAGGTGTCTAATGGAGAAGACTTCAATAAACCTGTAAAAAGATATTTACTGCCTTGATAATATAGCAACTGGTCTAGGCTTGTGTTCTCAAGAGCTCTTTAAACCTCAGAGATGAAGATGATAAATTGAGGGTCAAGTCCTCATTTTCAATTAAAGACTTCAGTTTTAAGTAATTCCACAAGCTGCAGGCATCAGCCATATGCAAGGAGGCTACCGTATGAAATAAGCCTTTATTTTCTTAAAGCTAGGATTTATTTTTATTTAAGGTGAGATGCACATCATCACAGACAGATAGGCAGACACACACACACACACACACACACATCAGGCTATCTTTGTGGGAGGATGGATTCATCCAACTCACTTTTCAACTAAGTCGGCCTTCTTTTTAATGTAGTGATAAGTGGATTCAATTAGACAGAAACTGTACTTGTGACTAGCATATCAAAAATTCTGTTTCTTCCCACAGATGTTACAATGTGCAATGACTAAAGGCATTGCCTTCTTTGCTGTACCTCCAGGCTAAACCTGTAGGCAGCTCTCTGAACAGAAGACTTTAGGTGATTCTCAATGTGACACTGGTATAAAGGAGAAGAGAAATCCCTCAAGACACTTTCCAAGAGACAGCAGGGTTCTTTATTGTTTTTACTCCTCAGACCTCCCCAGACTTAGCTGATCAAAGGCATGTAAAAGCTGGGTCACCCAGAGTTTTCCCTTTGTCAGGTCTGTAAACCCCCAGTAATTGTTCTACCTATCCAGGCTTTCCCATTCCACTTGGTAGAATTCTCTTTAATAGCCACCAAACCTATGTCTCCCCTAATCTTCTGTATCCCTCAAGCACCAACAACCACTGGAGTTTTCAAGCCACTACCACCCTAGTTCAAGCTACCATCAATTCTCACCTGCATTACTGCAGCCTAATTGATTTCCTTGTCTCCACTCTTGTCATCTCACAGTCCAGTATCTACAAAGTATGAAATTGAAATCATCCCTCCCCTGCTTACATCCATCCCCATCCCTTCCATCAAAAGCATCCCATAACAGTTAGAATAAAAATGAAAATTCCTTATCGTGGCTTACAGAGCCCTAAATAACCTCTCTGACCTCCTCCCATTCATCTCATATTACTCTCCCTATGCCCACTTTGCTCTAGCCACTCTGGCCTTCTTTCTCTTCCTCAAACACTCCATACCTATTCCTACTCTAGGGCCTTTCCGCTGCCTATTTTCTCTGCATTGAACACTCTGCCCTTCACCTTCCCAAAGCTTCTTCTTCTTGTTACACAGATCTCATCTTAGATTTCACCTTGTGGTGTCATCTTCCCTGGCTATTCAGTTCAAAATAGTCTCCCAGATACCGTCAAATACATCACTCTTTCACAGTGATATCCAATGCACTTAGCAGCAGCTATTATGTTTCTGGTTTGTCTGTTTGTTTGCTTTCTGCCTCCCTCCATTAAAATGTAACCTTCATGTAAGCAAGGGCAGCTCTGTCTTTAACATCCCTATACTCCCAGATCTTAGAAGAGAATCTAACACATAGTAGATGCTCAATAAATATTTGCTTAACAAATAAATGTGTGCCCTTTTCTTGAAAGTCAATCAGCAACCACTCATTTATCGGCTCATTTATTGAATCCACAAGTATTTATTGAGCACTCATGGTATGGAAGATCAGTCTAGGTAAAGACCTGCTCTCAAGGAGCTTAAAGAATTCTAGCAGCAGAATCACAGAATAGAGTGCTTATCTTTGTGCTTCCCACAGCATCTATCACACACTTGAAAGATCCTTAAATACTGAATGAATAAAAAAAGGACTCCGTTAAAATGCTATTAGAAATTCAGACAGGAAAGATTTCTTAAAAATTAAAGGATCAGGGAAGACTTCATATAGGATTTGTGTTGATGGGGAAGTAGCATACATAAGGCACAGAGGTAAGAAATGATACATGAAGAGGATTGAGTAGTTCTATTAGGAAGAAAGGAGACCTGATGGCACAGTAGTTAAGTGCTCAGCTATTAACCAGAAGGTTGGTGGTTCTAACCCACCAGTCACTCTGTGGGAGAAAGATGTGGCAGTCTTCTTCTGTAAAGATTACAGCCTTGGTAACCCGATGGGAGAAGTTCTACTCTGTCCTATAGGGTCACTAGGAGTTGGAGTCAACTCAACATCAATGGACAATGGGCTTACTAGGAAAAATAATAAGGAATATAAAGGGGAGTTCTAGGAGAGAAAGCAGGGAAGATTGATTGGGGTCAGAATTTATAGAGTCCAAAAACTAGAACTCTAGACAATGTGGAGCCATTGAAAGGTTTTGAGCACAGGCTTACCATGGTCTAAACTATGCTTTAAAAGTATTGAACTCAACGATTATGAGGATGGCACAGGACCAGACAGTGTTTCATTCTGTTGTACACAGGGTCACTATGAATCGAAACCGACTCAACAGCACCTAACGACAACAACAGGGCTGGCTGGCTCCATGGGTGTTTGACTTGCATTCACATAGGGCCCCTTGCTTAGAAGGGCCTAGTGCTTGGTTTAATGCACTAATGCTGTCTTAATTTTTTTTTTTTTTTAATTAATAAGGGGCCCTGCATTTTCAATTTGCACTGACCCCTGCAAATTATGTGACAGGTCCTGAACTCAGGAGATAGTGGTTATGAGTGATTAGATGGAGGAGAGTCAGGAGGCAAAGACATCAGATAAGAGATCACTATAGTACATCAGCTGAGAGCTAATGAGGACATTAGCTAATGAGGTGGGGTAGCCTTCCTAATCTTATTACATTCTCTCGGTATTTCCCACTGCCTTCCAGTTGATGTTGACTCATAGCGACCCCATAGGGTTTCCAAGGCTGTAAATCTCTACAGAAGCAGACTGCCACGTCTTTCTCCCGCAGAGCCACTGCAGGTTTCTAACCACCTACCTTTCATTAGCAGTCAATCGCTTTAACAACTGCGACACCAGGGCTCCTTCCCTAGGTATTTAGGAGTAATAAAAAAAAGCCTGAATCACAGGCTTAATGATAGCCTTTGAATCCTTCAGCCCAAAGCTACACAGAATGATTCTTAATTAAATACTTAAGTCAGGAGGAAGCCTAAAGTCCATAGGAAGCCATTGAAAATTTTTAACTGGGGATGTTACATAAGATTCTTTCAACAGGTTTACTGAACATCCACTATGTGTCAGGCATTGTGGTGGGATTAGAAGCATACTGGTAAACAAAAGCTTCATAATTACTGCCCTAAATGTTGCCATAGTGGTGTGCAAGCGTTCCAAACCTGAGGTGCCTGGCTTGCCTAGGGTAGCTGGCTCAGGTGTAGGCCCAACTCCATTTGGTGACTTCTGCTTCTGCATTCCTGAGAATGTAACCTCGACTCCTTCATAAGGATATGGCCCTGGGCCTCTGGCTGGGTGGAACCAGCAGACTGACTTCTTCCCATTCATATGCATATGACCTTGGGCCCCTGGCTAGGGGGAACCAGCAGACCCTTGTCCCCTATCAATCATCTTGTGACCCCTTGTGAGCCCCTACTTCTGCAATTTTGTGAGTGTACCCATACATACTCTGTTAACCAATCCCAACCAAAGTCCCACTTCAAGATATCTCGCCTTCCACTTTACTGATTGCTCATCTCCCAATTAGAATACTGTAAGCTGAGTTCCTGATTCAGTCCTATAACTATGTCTGTGTGACTGCAGCTTTTCGGAGAACTGGTTTTCACTTTGTGAGATCCAGCACGTCCCTGACTCAGGCTGCCTTTGCTCTCAATAAATCTCTTTACTTTTGTTTTAAACAAAGTACGTGTTGTCACTTGACAACAGTGGGGAGAATTTTGTAAACAGATATTATTTGGTCATGACTACCACATGATTTGATCACAATCTAAAGGAGCAAAGTGAAAGAGAATTTAATGGTTTGAGGGAAAAATGGCAGAGCAGCCATCTGCTCTTAAGCCTGCATCTAGGACACGTCAGTAAGAGCCTGTGGTGGTAGGTAAAGAGGTGAAGAGTCAGCTACAAAAGGAATTTAAACCTCACGTCAAGCAATGTGTCCTTTCAACATGCAGTGCTAGCTGCTAGGATTTTAAAATCAGATCCACACAGCTCTGGAAACACTGTAATCTTTGTATTATGAATCAGTTGCAATTTTTTTTTCATTTTCAGCAGGCACAACTGACAGAAAATGACCAGCTGGGCTGAAAATATAGAGATTCAGTTAGGACCATTCCAGTCTAAAGCAGCTGTAAGTTAGCAGTGGAGCTAAGCAAAAGAACAGAACGCTTGCCCCCATGATAACTAGTGCTGCAACCTTTCTCTACATTACAAATATTAACTGTAAATGATCAATGACCAAGTGCCTCACTGGTATATTCTAACTGACTATTTCTTTGGTTTATTCTGCCTGCCACAAGTCAGAGCTGAGGGCCATTAGACCTGGAAGGATATAACAGAAATCATTAGGTTGTCGTTGGGGGAGAGCTGACTGCATATGTTCTCGAACTTGTATCACCTGTCACAGGGCAGGGCTTTTTTTTTTTTTTTTTTCCGTTACCATGACGAGGGGAGATTAGCAGAGGTCGCAGTGAGCAGTACAAAACCCAAAGATGTGTCTGCGCTCTGAGATTTTTCATCTCCTCCTTGGAAAGTAAGGTGAACAGATATGGTTCTCTGTGCTATTCGTCTGTTGTGTTCTTTCCCATCCTCTTCCCTCATGGGAATAAAGTCTTTTATTATTATAATGCATCAAAAGCAAGCCTTGAGAGGTAAAAGATATTAGCAAGAGAGAGGTGGATTTGTCTGGTAGATGCCCCATTCTGAGGAATGTCAGGATCTACATTATCTTCCCAAGATGCAGCCAGGAATGGCAACCACAAACTAAAGGAGTAGAGAGTCTCCTGGGCTTGGACGTAAGGGTGGCAGCTCAAAAGAGCCAGAACCCTGGAAGGGAAGGGCAGTAAGGAGAGCAGAGGAACAGAAAAGGAAGAAGAGAGAAAAACTGGGTGAAGGGCTGAGATTCAACCAAAAGTCGTGTGTGTGTGTGTGTGTGTGTGTGTGTGATAACACACCTTTACACACACACACACACACACACACACACACACACACACACATACAGTCACGTATCGCAAAATGTCCATTTGGGCAACATCCAACTGCATATACATCGTGGTCCCATAAGCTTATAATAGAGTTCAGAAATCCCAATCGGAGAACAGGACATAGTAGATGTTAACTGGACATAGTGAACACAACAGCTTCTCACACACAATACGTGTATTTTGTCTCTTGCATATAGGCAGTCCCCAGGTTACGAATAAGATCCCATTCCTAAGTATACCTTTAAGTCAAATTTGTAGGTAAGTGAGAACAGGTATATATGTAACCGGATGCTTCCAGGTCTGCTCAGCATGGCTAGAAAGACATGAAGTGGTGAAAGCGGAAGAAGCGGCTTTATTTAGCTGGCCAACTAAAGGAACCCACCGGGACTTGTGTCGCCAAGGTGACTCCCTGAACAATGGCCCAAGGGGTTTATATGGGTAGAGTAAAATTGGGTCTGGGGTCTTCAGGGACATTTCAAGGTGGAGTCAGCCTGCTGATTGGTTTGGCCAATAAAGGCTTTCCTGGGGCGGTCGATCTTCCGCGCCTGCTGAGTCTGAGAGGGGGCCACAAAGATGGTGTTTTGCCCACATCTGGGGCATAGATGGGGGTGTGTTTTTCAGTCTCTGACATCAATGGCTCATCCAAGGGACACGGTTGTCGGTACTGTGCATGTTAGGTGGGCAAAACCTGGTTCCAGATCAGTTTTGACTGGTCTTGAGACTCCAGTCTCTTGTTTTTCTCACCTGAGCCGGAACCAGAAGTATACCTAAATAAGCAGATACCGTAAAGACGGGGTTAGTTCCTACATTACCTAATACAGAGATAGCTTACATGCAAAGAGTTAGTTCTCAAATCACATAGGAATGGCAGGTACCACCCTTTGCTTATTCAAGATGGCGGGCATGCTACTGCCTCACATATGGTTCTTCTTTAGCATCAGTTAGTCAAATGTTTGTCTTAGTATATAGTATATATTTTACCTTTATATGCATATAAAACACTCAAGAAATACTTCCAAATCATGAAACGTTTTCATGAGTGTTACAAAGTAGTGCCCGTGTTCATTATTACGAACAATTGTACTGTCGCCGAGTGACAATGCATACTCTGTTTAAAATGAAAGTAAAGAGATTTACTGAGAGCAAAGGCAGCTTGAGCCAGGGACATGCTGGATCTCACAAAGTGAAAACCAGTGCTCTGAAAAGCTGCAGTCACATGAGTATAGTTATAGAGTTGAATCAGGAATTTAGCTTACAATATTCTGATTGGGAGGTGAGCAATAAGTAAAGTGGAAGGCGAGATATCTCGAAGCGGGACTTTGGTTGGGATTGGTTAACACAGTATATGTGGGTTAACGGGACTGGATACACTCACATAATTGCAGAAGTATGTGCTTACAAGGGGGTCACAAGATAACTGATGGGGGCCAGGGTCTGCTGGTTCTGCCTAGTCAGGGGCCCAAGGTCATATGCATGTGAATGGGAAGAAGTTAGTCTGCTGTTCTACCCAGCTAGAGACCAGAGGCTAGAGGCCATATCCATATGAAGAAGTCAAGGTTACATTCTCAGAAATGCAAAAGCAGAAGTCATAAAATGGAATCGGGTCTACACCTGAGCCAGCTACCCTAAACAGGCCAGGCACCTCGGTTTTGGAACCCGGGAACAGTATTTAACTTAAATTTTTAATATAATAGGCTTTATGGCAGTCCATTCTTAAGTACGAGTTGTCTATAAGTCAGACATTTATAACCTGGAGACTGCCTGTAATACGGTGTTCACACAACATCTAAATCACATAACGTCCTATTTCTCAGAACATATCGTGGACGTTAAGCAACACTTGATTGTGTTGTATATGTATTGTGTTGTGATGTATATATATCCAGTTATGCAGGGCATCATGACCCCCACTTGTACAAATTTCACAATATAAAATTTTCCCAGCCTCCATGACTTTATATGTGAGCTGTTCCTCCACCCTCAATGCTCTTCCTCTGTATTGACAGCCATTTATTTATGCTCAGTAACCCCTTTAGCTCTTCTCTGATACTTCCCCTGATCTACAGGCTATGAAACAGTACCATGCACAGTCAGAAGTTTTGAGGAATTTCAGCAAGATGAGATGAGATTAAGGAAGGATAAGAAGGATGACTCAGTACTCCTTCTTCAAATAAATCAATTTTCTCATGGGTAACAAATAAAGGACCCCACTTGTTTTGGAGAATGAAGCATGGAAGAGAAAGTAGTCCACCACTTTTGTATAGGCATCTCATTTGTGTACATAAATGCAAAAAACTTAAGCACAATATTAGCAAACCAAATCCAGCAATGTTTTAAAAACATATATTGCAATTAAGACAGATTTATTTCAGGAATGCAAGGGGGTTCACCACCTTAACAAATAAAAGGAAAAAACATTTCAAAAGATTTTTTAATAAAATTCAATACTCACTCATGATTAAAAACTCTTAGCACACTAGAAATAGAAAAGAAATTCCTAAATCTTATAGAGGACATCACCAAAAACCTGCAGCAATCTTTATCACTGATAAAAAGTTTAAAATGTTCCCTTTAAAGTCAGGAACAAAACAAAGATGTCCATTATCACTACTTCTGTAAACATTATATGAGTTCCTAGCCAGAGTAGTAAGATAAGAAAAAAAAGTATAAGGATTTGAAAGGGAAAAACGTATCTGTTATTTTTCACACATGACATGATGGCTATCTGGAAAATCCAAAAGAAATCTCAAAATTATTACAATAAATAAGAAAATTTAGCAAGATGAATCAATACAATAGAAATAAATTATATTTATATATATCAAAAACCAAACCCACTGCCATCAAGTTGATTCCGACTCATAGCAACCCTACAGAACAGAGTAGAACTACCCCATAAGGCTTCCAAGGAGCAGCTGGTAGATTCAAACCGCTGACCTTTTGGTTAGCAGCCCAGTGCTTAACCACTGCACCACCAGGGCTCCATATTTATATATAGCAGCAATAAAAGCTTTAAAAACATAATTCAGAAAAATATTTAACAAGAGGAAAAAATATTGGATACTTAGGAATAAACCAAATAAAAGACGGGCAAAATCTTTATCAAGAAAATTATAAAACTTGTTGGAAGGCATTAAATAAGACCTAAATAAGTGCTCATGGCTAATAAAACTCAATATCATAAAGATCTACAAAGTCAATGCAATTTGAATCAAAACCCTCAAAATTTTTAAGGACCTTGACAAAGTGGTATTAAAATGTATATTGAAGAGCAAAGGTTCAAGAATAGCCAAGACTGTCCCAAAGAAGTTGAATATGAGAATACCTTTATGATCTCAAAATAGGAAAGGATTTCTTAAACAAGATACATATACATCAAAAAAAAAAAAAGCACTAACCATAAAAGGGAAATTTAATAAACTTGACTATATCAACACTTCTATTCATCAAAAGACTCCACAATAAAAGCAAAAAGTCAACCTAAAGGATTATTATTGAGACTATATAAAGAATTTCAAAAAATTAATACAGAAAAGACAAAAATCGAAGAAACTGGCAGGGGATTAAACACATTTCACAGAAGAAACATATATAGCCAATAAATAATGGAAAAATGCTCATCTTCATTAGTAATAGGAGAAATGAAAATTAAGATCACAATGAGACACCACTGCCGCTTACTAAACGTTATAGATTGAATTGTGTCCTCATAAAATGTGTGTCAACTTGGCTAGGCCATGATTCCCAGTATCCTGTGATGGTCCACCATTTTGTCATCTGATGTGATTTTCCTATGTGTTGCAAATCCTACCTCTATGATGTTACTGAGGGAGAATTAGAGGCAGTTACGTTAATGAGGCTGGGCTCAATCTACAAGATTAGGTTGTGTCTTGAGACAATTTCTTTTGAGATATAAAAGAAAGAAGCAAGCAGAGAGACACGGAACCTCATGCCACCAAGAAAGTAGTGTCAGGAGCAGAGCGTCTTCTTTTGACCCGTGATCCCTGTGCTGAGAAGCTCCTAGACCAGGGGAAGATTCATGACAAGGACTTTCCCCTGAGTCGACAGAGAGAGAAAGCCTTCTCCTGGAACTGGCACCCTGAATTCAGACTTCCAGCCTACTAGGCTGTGAAAGAATAAACTTCTGTTTGTTAAAGCCATCCACTGGTGGTATTTCTGTTACAGCAGCACTGGATAACTAAGACATCAGATTAGCAAAAATTAAGTCTTATACTAATGATTTGTGAGGACATTGTGCAACAGAAACTGGTAGGAATGTAAACTGGCATAATTACTTTGGCATTATCTGGTAAAAGTGAACATATTCATCCTCCCTCACCTAGAAATTCCACTCCCAGATATGCACACAAGAGAAATTCTTGCACACGTGCACAGAATATTCATAACTGCACTGTTTACATACACACACACACAAAAGGAAACAACCAGAATAATGTCTGACATTAGGAAAATGGATAAATGTCATCTACATGCACACAATATATAAAAGGATAAATCAATATCTTATATACTCACACAGTATATAAAAGGATGAACTAGAGCTACACACACAACATGGATAAATCTTAGAAGCATAACACTGAGTGACAAAAGAGAATTGCAGAAAACTATATGACACCTGTCATGGTTTGAAAAATGTCCCCCAAAAAATGTGTGTATCAATTTGGCTGGGCCACGATTCCCAGAATTGTGTGGTTGGCCTCCATTTTGTGATTGTAGTTTTATGTTAAAGAGTGGGTGGGATTGTAACACCACCTTTACCCAGGTCACATCCCTGATCCAATGTAAAGGGAGTTTCCCTGGGGTGTGGCCTGCACCACCTTTTATCTCTCAAGAGATAAAAGGAAAGGGAAGCGAGCAGAGAGTTGGGGACCTCATGCCATCAAGAAAGCAGTGCTGGGAGCAGACGCGTCCTTTGGACCAGGGTCCCTGCACAGAGAAGCTCCTAGTCCAGGGGAACACTGAAGAGAAGAAGGCTGACAGAGAGAAAAAGCCTTCCCCTGGAGCTGACACCTTGAATTTGGACTTTTAGCCTACTCTGACTGTGAGGAAATAAACTTCTCTTCGTTAAAACCATCCACTTGTGGTGTTTCTGTTACAGCAGCACTGGATAACTAAGACAATACCATTTATACAAATCTCAAAAGCAAGCAAAACAAAGCAACATATTGTTTACAAACATATACATATGTGATAAAATTATTTATAAAATTCAGAATACTGATTATTTTTGTGAGAAAGACAAGAAATGAGATATAGGAGGAACACCAAAATCAACCATGTTGGGTATGTTTTAATTGCTAAATGAATGACTATTTTACTATTTTTATATCTTGTACGGTATGTTATTTTCTAATATACATTAAATATTATATAATTTAAATTTTCAATCCTAATAAAAATAAGTCAATCTCCTACTTACCTTATGCCACCTGGGACCTACAAATTTTTACTTCTCCATGCTAGAGACACAGTAAGGAGGATTTTCCCCACCTTTTCAAAAAATAATGCTCTCCAACTTTATACAGTCATAGGCTGCATAACATCCATTTGGCCAATGTCAGACTGCACATATGTCTGTGGTCCCATAGGACCTTATAGGACAGAGTAGAACTGCCCCATAGGGTTTCCAAGGAGCGGCTGGTGGATTTGAACTGCCGACCTTTTGGTTAACAGCCAAGCTCTTAGCCACTGCGCCACCAAGGTTATAACAGAGTTCATAAATCCCGATCAGAAAACGGGACACAAAGGACGTAACCAGACATAGCAAATGCAACAGCTTCCCACATGCAACCTGTGTATCTTATGTCTCTCATGTGTCTTATATTTCATGCCATAAGGGGCTGAGTGGGCAGCCAGAGAGGCAGCAGGGCTTTTTCCAGCTCCAAGTGGCTGGAGCTCACTTGAAGTCAGCAGGTAGAGAGGCAGTGTAGGGCAAGGGACTGTGATGCTGGAGGACAGGGGAAGGAACTGGTGCTTCTGGCAGTGCCCTCTCAGTGCCCGACGCCACATGGCCTTGTTACACACACAGGCATATGGTGTTCACACAACATCCAAATTACATAACATTCCATTTCACAGACCGTATGGTGGGCATTAAGCGATGCGTGATTGTATTGCTTTTGGAGAAGTGAGCACTTTAATAGTTGCTAGTGGGGCATGCTGTGACGTGTACTAGCTTTGTTCCGGAATATATGGGTTTGCTCTCTCTAAGCTAACACGCAATATACACAAGCATGAAGAGCAAATGAGCTCACCTCCCAGGTGGAGGTGATGGTGCTGGTGACTCAAAAAACTCTGTGCTAAATCTGATAGACTTTTGGACAGCTGACATATTGAACCACCTGTTTTCCAACCAGCATTCATATGGTCCATGTATGGAAGACTCCTGAAGCAAAACTTTGAAGCATGAAAGTAGAAACATATTTGGCCTATTGCTGTTGGCTTTTAAATCACAAAGAATAAAAATAGAAATGACACTATGTGAAATGTTATCTTATTCACATTCTGGGTAAAAAGGCCGTCAGAGTGAAACAGAGCATGTTCATACTGATACTATATGCCTCCTCCACAGGGAGTGGGGGAAGGGATGGGTGGTGCAGAGTACTGGGTAATGGAAGGGACATACAAAGAATTTGAAGCCAGAAAACCAGGAGTTAAGTCCTGCCTCCTCTATTTAGCAGCTGAGTTACTTTGGCTAAGATTCTTGTTACAGCTCAGATTCTTGATCAATGAAGATAATAATAATACCCACCGTTGAACATTGCTATAAACGTAAAACAAAGTCATATGTGTGTAGAAGCACAAAGTGAATTACGAAGTTCTGATACAAATGGTGATTGTTTATATTTGGGCAGATCTGAGAGATATAAAGTTCTTTCTTTATATCTAAAAGTTGCCTAAGTGCCTGGCAAAAAGTTGGCATATATTAAATATTTGTTGAATAATAAGAAAGAAGGAAGGAAGGAAAGGAGGGAGGGAGGGAGAATGGAATCCTCATTTGGCCCATTGGGATCATATGAAATTAGGCTAATTCCTCTCCCAGACAAATATTTATTTAGTTACAAAACTTGTTTCCTACTTTACTCCAGAAAGGATATAAGAGAGCTTACAAGGAAAACTAAAATTCATCAACACAGCACTAATTTTAAATGGTGCAGAAGAAAAGAGAATACAAGAAAGTAGACAGGAGAAAGTTTTTAAAAAGGAGCCGGGGAGTGGGTCTCAGCTTGGCTACAGCGGACCACAAATTAATTCTAAGCATTACAGCTTTGAACAAACAAAAAAAAACATGGTCAGATATAAAATGACCAACATCACTAGGGGAGTGAGGGGTGTGTGGACTGCACCAGATGACACTTTCGGGGGGGGGGGGGGTGACACCAAAATGACTGTCTATAAAAATATCCCTGTAGTTAGTTATAACAACAAAAACGTTTTTCATAAGCCTAGCTTATGCGTATCAATATACCTACAAGGCTAAAACTCTATGCTGATTTACTTTTTGAACCTTCTAATGCGCTCTAGTCAGAGCTGCCATTATTACCCAATTACAATGACACTTGGAATCACATGGTTTCATCTGCATGTGCTACAAGCACACACTGCTGTTTTCGTTGCTGCCAGTGTTTTTATAGTCGCTGATTTTGTAAAATTCTCTGGTGTTTCAGCTGCATTATTGAGGTAATTAGTATTTGTGAACCTATATCAGTAACTTTTTTGAGAACAAAATAGCAGTTAAAGGAAAAGAAGGAGTGATATATGGGAATTACGATTTACGAGTTATATTAGTACATAACATATACATTAGTACATATACATTAGTATATTAGTTATATTAGTATGGTCTGGTACGGGAGGAGGCCCATGGAGGGAGTGACACCATGAGGTACCGCACTGGGTGACACCAACCCTAGTGATGCCATTGCCCAACATCCATAAGGTAAAAAACAGACCAATCATTCAAGAGAAGTACTGATCTTCTTGGTGATGAAGATGAGACTTTTCTCAAAAGGTCACTGTGGGATGAAAGTATGATGCCCTCAGCACTGCTCTTCAAAAGACAGAACAAGAAGCTTCATTGGACTCTATCTATACAGACCCTCAATATAGTCTGAAGGCATCAGACCAAGGAGCAATTCAATAAAAGGAACTTTGCATGTTGCCAGGACGGTGCAACCCACCCAGCAGAGCCTCTTTGATCTGGTTTGACTCAAGGATATAAGATAGATTACTTTGGAGGAGGGAATGTTCTGCTTTCCTTCAAGCAATGCACCCCAAATATCATTCACACTCCCACAAACTTCTTAGCTCTGCCAAGGGGTAGGCAAAATAAATAACGTTTAAATGACTGCAAACACAAGACTAGGTGGCCAGGAATTCTTGGCACAACTTAGCAAGAGAGAACAGAATTGCTAAGACAAATCTCAACTAGCTTATCGGAGAACTAAATCAAAACCACAAGACAGAGTTTCCTGTCATATGAGAGGCACAGTGTGACAGAAATCCCTCAGTGGCTGATGAAGTTAAGAGCATCGATTCCACCTTTATTTCCCCCAAGGAGGGGTTGTATAAAGTTAAAAATATGCAGAGATGAATGCTCTAAAATGCAGATTATTTACAAGCATACAACATTACGTTTTCTCAGACAAGCCAGTACACAGATCCCCTACCTTTCCAGAACAGGAGTCACACAGAAGAATCCTCATAGGAGTGTAACAGGCCTGGCAAAGGCACCCAGTTTTCTCACGGCTTGGTTGGCTCAGCATGTTGCTGGTCTAGCCATTCCTTGGGCATGACCCCCTTGCTTATGTCAGGACAAGTTCAAATTGGCCAAGCATGGGTATCTTATTAATTTCTGGTGGGAAGTAAATCGCAGCTTTCTGGGTCATATTGGCTGTCTTTAAATGGGGATGATGAGAAAGAAAGATAGCCAAAAGAGACCTCAAAAATCATTACTGAAGAGAGAAATCGAATAATGAATCTGGACCGGGGAAGAACTGAGAGCACATCTCTCAGGGAAGATATGGTGGGAAAAGAATCTTAATGAAAAAATTACACTAATCATTCATTGAGCACATTTTCTCTTACAGACACTGTACTAATCCTCTGCATGTATGACCACAATTAATCCAAAAAACAACTCTAGAAGTAGGTACTTTTATTATCTACACTTTACCAAGGATGGAATTCAGGATGAGAGAACTGAAAGAATCATTTCAACAACTGGGTGAGAGGTACAGGAAGGCAGATGGACTAACAGTGCTGGGGCTTTCCTTCGGACATGAAAGCATCCCTCAGTGGGGAGCTACAAAGCAAGGCAACAGAAGATTGGTAGGGAAAGCTCTTCAGATATTTAACAACATTCACTTCTCCAAGTAATTGGAGTTAGACTCTAGAGTGCTTTGAATATCATTTATTCTCTAGGCCATGCATTCTTGATGGGGACAAGAGTCCCTAGGGGGCGGACATTGGCTCTTGGGGAAGAAGAATGAAAAAAATCTTAGTCTTTCATGTATAAAGCACAGATATACAAACAGTACACAAACAGATATAAACATATCTGTGATATTAAAATTTCATGGGGGGTATTACAGAAAAGTATCTAAAAATGCTCCTTATTAAGCTGTAATGAAACAAAGGTTGAGAAACGCTGCTGTGAAGGTTTTGAGGGATGCTGGGGACGGAGCAGGGAGAATGTTTTAGTCAAAGGTTACTTTCTATTGCCTTTTTTTTTTTTTTTTTTAATTGCTATTCTTGTTCTTGGCATTTAAAATAAATATTCCCAAAGGCTTGTTTCTTCCATTCTGGCCCAGAGTGCAATTATTACAAATTCCAGAAAAATTGTTTTGTTGTCTGTTTGTAATAGGATCTGCCCCAAATGAGTCAGTACGATTTTCAGTTTGTGCCTAACATGTCGCCTTGTTGTCATAGGAGTTGTGAGGCAAAGTTGGTGTTTCTGAACTCTACCTTCAATCTCTGGAATTTCTAGCTTTATCTCACATCTTTGACATCTATAACCCGTTGCCACTGAGTAGATTGCGACTCATAGCAACCCTCTAGGACAGAGTAGAACTGCCCCATAGGGTTTCCAAGGAGTGGCTGGTGGATTCAAACTGCTGACCTTTTGGTCAGCCAGGAGAGCTCTTAACCACTGCACCACCAGGGCTCCTTGACATCTACAGGAAGGTTAAATGTAGTTGGTTATCTCTCTATTAGATTTGCTTTTTTTTCCACTGATATTTCAAATACAGATAAAAAGAACTTGTATATGGTCATGCATTATGTTGACCCTCCCTGAAAGCCAAAACCCTGGTGTTAGGTCATAGTCCTATGAAGGCCATGCAGTGACTCGCCTGCTCTGTCCTGATATGGGTCTCAGAGAGAATCTGGAGAAATTGATGGTTGGTACAGTTCTTAGACTGTCTGAGGTATTTTTTTAATAGATTATTTTTAGTGCAGTTTTAGGTTTACAGAAAAATTGTACAGAAAGTACAGAGAACCAAAGAAGACATTCAGGCAGCTAACAGACACATGAAGAAATGCTCAGATCATTAAGCCATTATAGAAATGCAAATCAAAATTACAATGAGATACCATCTCACCCTGACAATACAGGCACTCATCAGAAAAAGAAAATAATAAATGTTGGAGAGGTTGTGGGGAGATTGGAACTCTTAGGCACTGCTGGTGGGAATGTAAAATGGTACAACCACTATGAAAAATGATATGGTGCCTCCTTAAAAACTAGAAATAGAAATAACATATGATCCAGCAATTCCACTCCTAGGAATATACCCTAGAGAAATAAGATCCATCACACAAATAGACATATGCACACCCATGATCACTGCAGCATTATTCACAATAACAAAAAGATGGAAACAATCTAAGTGCCCATCAACAGATGAATGGATAAACAAACTATGGTCCGTACATACAATGGAATACTACACAAAGATGAACAATGATGAATCCATGAAACATCTCATGACATAGATGAATCTGGAGGGCATTATGCTGAGTGAAATAAGCCAATCACACAAAAGGACAAATATTGTATGAGACCACTATGATAAAAACTCAAGGGAAGGTTTACACACAGAAAAAACAATCTTTGATGGTTATGAGAGAGGGGAGAGATGGGGAGGGGAAATCACTAACTAGATAGCAGACAAGTGTCAACTTTGGTGAAGAGAAAGAACACTCAATATAGGGGAAATCAGCACAACTTGACCAAGGTAAAGTCATAGAAACTTCCAGACACATCCAAATACCTTGAGGGACCAAGTTGCAGGGCTGAGGGCTAGGGGCCATTGTCTCAAGAGACATCTAGGTCAATTGGCATAACATAGTTCATAAAGAAAATATTCTACATTCTACTTTGGTGAATAGCGTCTGGAGTCTTAAAAGCTTGCAAGTGGCCGTCTAAGATACATTTATTGATCCCATCCTGCCCAGAGGAAACGAGAATGAAGAAAACCAAAGGCACAAAGGAAATATTAGCCCAAAGGACTAAAGGACTACATGAACCACAGTCTCCACCAGCCTGAACCCATATGAACTAGACGGTGCCCAGTTACCACCACTGACCGCTCTGACAGTGATCAAAACAGAGAGTCTCAGATAGAAACCAAAAAAACCCAAACCTATTACTGTTGAGTCAATTCCAACTCATAGCGAACCTACAGGGCTGAGTAGAATGGCCCCATAGGGTTTCCAAGGAGCGCCTGGTGGATTCGAACTGCCAACCTTTTGGTTAGCAGCCAAACTCTTAACCACTATGCCACCAGGGTTTCCAGGGTTTCTCAGACAGAGCAGGAGAAAAATGTAGAACAAAATTCAAATTGACAAGAAAAAGACCAGACTTACTAGTCTGACAGAGATTGGACGAATCCCCAAGACTATGGCCCCTGGACACCCCGCTAACTCAGAAGTGATGTCACTCCAGAAGTAGTTGGAATTATACAGTATCTAGCTCTTTCAGACTGGCTTCTTTCACTTAGCAATATGCACTTAAGGTTCCTCCGTGTCTTTTGTACTTGATAGCTCATTTCTTTTTATCATTGAATAATATTCCATTGTACAGATGTACAACAGTATGTTTATCCATTCACCTGTTGAAGGACATCCTGGTTGCTTCCCATTTTTGGCAGTTATGAATGAAGCTGCTATAAACATTCACGTGCAGGTTTTTATGTGGGTATATGCTTTCAGCTTACTTGGGTAAATACCTAGGAGTGTGATTGCTAGATCATATGGTAAGCCTATGATTAGCTTTGTAAGAAACTGCCATTTGTCTGGGATATTGACAGAAACTATTCATCAGACCTGCAAACTGGAGGTCTCTAGGGAATTCCCAAAAGGTAGGTAACCCTGAATATTTAATGTGTTCAATTTAAGCCTATAAATTCTTCACAGTGAATTACAGTGAATGTGATTGATGCTGGCCTAGCAGACTTTTTAGAGCAGGCATTACCAGCCCACTTCTATTGTAGTAGAATCTTAATTATCATGACTCCTCTGGAATGTTTCATTTTGAACAGAACTGCCTCAAACGGGTGTGTGTGGTTAGAATCACAGTATGTTCAATATGACTTTCCCTTTCATCATACAGTATCAACTGAGAACATTAGGACAAGACCACCTATGTAGGATGCACTAAGAAATGAGATGCCCGTATTGCAGTTCTTTGCTCATCACATTAGGGGAAACTTGAGGATGTGTCACAGGGATTGGGAAGTGGGGAGTTTTTTAGATGGAGATTTTGTTATGTGGTGGCGTTTCTCTTGCCCTTCCTATTGGGAAGTAGAGGCACTTTGTTTTCACCATAGGTCACATGAGGATGGGCTTCAGGTCTCAGACAGCTTGATAACTGTGCCTTGGAGACTGGAAAACAGAGTTTGGAGCTGACCTATACCTGAAATTGCCAAAATGTGAGAAGCTGGCTGGTTGAGGTGGCCATTGGCAGCAGAGTGAAAAGGGCTGCACTGAAAATGGCCAGCCCTTGAAGAGTGGAAGGGCAAAGATGCAGATATGCTTCCCAAAGGTTTGAATCCCTCTGAAGGGAGGAAGAACTCAAGCCACTGGAGAAGCAAGGTGATGCTACCAGAAAGTGTGTGTGGAGGGAACCACAGAAGGCCCGGAGAGGTCCTGGTAACCTGCCAGGAGAGGTGCCACCATGCCAGGGAACCACAGTGGGAAGGACCCAGGAAGGAGATCTCTGAGGAACCCAAGAGAGAGATGCTCTAGAGAAGGAATTGTTATTTGTCCACTGGGCCTGCCCAGAGGGCACCAGTGTAAATGACAATTACAGCAGTTAAGGCCGGCATTTTCTGCCTGTACCCACCTCCCATTCTAGCCCTAACCCTAGAGATGCCAGAGCAACAGAGTGGTGAGAAAGAAGAGAAGAGTAAGGAGATAGTGAAGAATCTAACCACATCCTCATTCCCCACCACTGGTCCTCATCTGAAACACACCCAAGCTGTGGGAGGGGAGAGGCTTTAAATAAGATGAAAGACTGAAATTTTCTATTCATTTGCACTGGATTTATTAATGCCTGGAAAACTAGACAATGCACTAATACCTGCAAGCAAATGGAAAACCTATGGGAGCTTCCCTTCCATCTAGGGCAGGAAAGGACAAGTTCACAGAGAAGTTTAAAGGGACAATGTGAGAAAGAGTCAAGTCCTGCCTATTCAGTACACTGGTCATATGATGCCTATAGAAGGTTCTTTAGGAATAGTAATGGGGAACTCATTACCTTTCAAAACTATCCTTTCTACCACCAGACAACCCTGCTCCCTGTGTCTTCTACCCATAAGTCCTAGTTCTACTCCACTGTCTCACATAGATACTAACTTTTCCAACATACAGCCTTTTGGAGATTTGAAAACCATTATCTTTGCTATGAAAATTCTCTTTTCCAAGGTAACCTAGCCCACCTTGAAGCAAGGCTCAGCACTTCATCCCAGCCTGCAGCAACAAATACTTTCCACCAAGCAAGAATGAGCAATAAAAACTTTACCAAAGATGTTGCTGAAGTAGTAGAGGGAGGATTTCACATTCATCCATGCTCCTTCTTCCCCCAAATCTTTCCCCTTGGCTGCCCTCTATTCAGTCTCTAGCCTTCTCCTAGAATCCCCAAATACTGAAGGCCATTATTCCAAGGATGATTGTATTTACATTAGTAAACAAAAGAGTTTTCAACCCTAAGGATTCAGTGGGGTTCAAAAAGTTATAAATTACAAGTAATTTTTTTTCTTATAATTTTTTTTTTGTCACACAAGCTAAAGCCCCCAATTCCTTACATTTCTACTCAAATGACATCATTTCAATTCTTCTCACTTTCTTAGACAAGCATTCTAGTTTATTCCAGTTTAGTTATATCTATCTTCATGTGTGAAACCCAGAATCAAATGTAACATTATGCTCTAAGCTGCAAAGAGTAGTAGAATAGGACCCTTAACCTCTGACGTTCTAATAATTTCATTTCCATTGACGTGGCCTAGGACCCCAGAAACTTTGATGGATTCCTTTTTAACAGTTATTCATGTTGAGACTCCTGACAACAAAACCCTTCTCTTTTTCACACAGGCTTCTACTAAACCAAATCTTCCCCTATCCTACATTGGTGGCATTGTTTTTAGACTCAAGAGTTGAGATCTACAAATAAAAATCCCGTCGCCATCGTGTCAATTCCGACTCATAGCGACCCTAAAGGACAGAGTAAAACTGCCCATTTTGTTTCCAAGAAGTGCCTGGTGGATTCAAACTGCCGACCTTTTAGTTAGTAGCTGTAGCTCTTAATTACTAGGCCACCAGGTTTTCCATTAAATACAATTTTAACAGATTAGTTTATCATTTTGGTTGGTCAATGTTTTGTGCACTTTAATTCTATTATTACCCACCATCTCTATATTCCTAATCACTCCTAGCATCACATCTGAAATTTTGAGGCACAGGCCATCCTGAAATTGCTACATAGGGCAGAACGGATCACAAAGCTCTATAGTCTGCCCTATTTTAGCATTTCCCCATTAATCAACATTCTTGGTAAATTCTACTGATCATCACATTATTTTCCAAATGCTTTTAAATAGAATAATTGAGTGTTCTTCAATTTTTCCAAGAGTCAACATCATGTTCCTGTTCTATTATTTTCTGTAATCCACACTTTTCTGTAATCCATTTGTCTTGGTTGTCTAGTCCTGCCACAACAGAAATACCACAGTGGATGGCTTTAACAAAGAGAAATTTATTCTCTCACAGTTTAGGAGGCTGGAAGTCCAAATTCAGGGTGCCAGTTCCAGGGGAAGGCTTTCTCAATCTGTCAGCTCTGGGGGAAGGTGCTTGACATCAATCTTCCCCCGGACTAGGAGCTTCTCAGTGCAGGGACCCCAGGTCCAAAGGACGAGCTATTCTCCTGACTCTTGTTTCTTGGTGGTATGAGGTCTCCCTGTCCCTCTGCTCGCTTCTCTCTTTTATATCGCAAAAGAGACTGACTTCAAACAACCTAATCTTGTCGATTGAGTCCTGCCTCATTAACATAACTGCCTCTAATCCTGCCTCACTAACATCATAAAGGTAGGATTAACAACACATAGGAAAATCACATCAGATGACAAAATGGTGGACAATCACACAATACTGGGAATCATGGCCTAGCCAAGCTGACACACAATTCAATCCATGACACCATCCTAAAATCAGAGTCATAGTGCCACGCACTATGGTACACATGGTAGATATTGTCAATTCAAATGTTTATTGTAAAAATGTTCTGGCAGATGGCAGTGAAATGCCCTATTATTTAAAAATCAATATATTATGATAATTTTCCAGCAGGTGGAATCAAAGTATCTTGAGGAAAACCAAACCCACTGCAATCAAGTCAATTCCAACTCATAGTGACCCTATAGGACACAGTAGAACTTCCCCACAGGGTGTCCAAGGCTGTAAATCTTTATGAAAGCAGACTGCCACATCTTTGTCCTGCAGAGTGGGTGCTGGGTTCGAGCTGTCAACCTTTTGGTTAGCAGCTGAGCACTTTAACAACTGTGCCACCAGGGCTCCTATCTTGAGAAAGTGGTGCCTTTTTCTAATGTACAGAAAGGCTACATATGGTCTAATGGTGGCTCTCCTGAAAATCATTTTAATTCACCTCCAATCTGTTGGTCAGCACCAATTCTCTACAATTTCTCATAGATATTGACAACAGCTTGGGATATAATTCATTTCAGCCTGGTTCTGACTATTTCCTTAACTATGTTTTGTTGCAATTCTCCTTTAACACACTCTTTGTTCTACTATTTCCAGTTTGAAGACCAGATCCTTGAGAGAGAAACTGGACGAATAGATTGGAATCGTTCTGCCTTCTTTGTCACCATCCGCTGGGTCAAGCTGTGGACCTATCACACTCTTCTTCTTTTATGCACACTGGAGTCCCTTCCTCTCTGGTTTCCTGCCCCCATCTCTCCCCCCAAGTGCAGTCCAGTATCCTCTGCCCATTGTGCACAGCTTCCTCTCTGATCCCATTTCGCTGATAACTGCCAATGATTTAGCTTCTAATCTCACACCTGCTTCACTGCTACTTGTCCTCATCAACTTAATATGATTATCAAGCTCTTCCTCCTGCTTTGAATCAAAGGTCTCCTTCATTGGGTCCACTATCCTTTTCCCTCAATGTTGTTGTTGTGTGTCGTCGAGTCAATTTTGACTCATAGCGACCTTACAGGACAGAGTAGAACTGCCCCATAGGGTTTACAAGGTTGTAATTTTTACAGAAGCAGATGGTCATATCTCTCCCACAGAGCGGCTCGTGGGTTCAAACCACTGACCTCTGGGTTAGCAGCCAAGCACTTAACCACTGCACCACCAGGGCTCCTTTTTCCCTCAATACCTATCTATAAATTTTTTCTAAGTCAGTTTCCTGTTCTGAAAATCTGCCATTCAGACTGTCAGCTGGCCTTCCCTAGTGAAGGTGCCTAGTGAAGGTGCCTGTCTCCTATTACTCCTGTCAAGCTTCCCCTAGAGGCAAAGCCATTACTACCCCTGGTAGATAACATGGGCTGAGAAACTCATAACTCCTCTCTTTTCACTCTAAAATTCTCATTGATCTTTCTCCACAAAGACAATAAAGTGTTTCTACATTCATCAGTGCCTTTCCTTTTTTTTGTCCCCTTCAATTTGTCACTTCCTCAGAGAAATGTTTTCTTTTGCAGCTCTCGCTTTTTAGTTTTGCTGTTCACATTTCTCAGGTGCCCCTCCTGTCAGAATGCCATTGTATATCATAAACTTAATTTGGGGCTGGTGACCAATGTCACAGCACCTCCTCAAGCTACTGGAGTTGTCTAATTATTAAGGATAAAAGAGTCCAATTATAAGATTCTTATCGTAGCAAATTGACATACTACATTGATTCATTCATACATATGTGCATGCATTTGTTCCACAAATATGTACTGAAGATCTACTATATGCCAAGCACTGAGATGCATAAACTGACAATCTCAGAAACCTAAAGTCATATATCAAATATAACTAGAGTCCTGTGTGACTCCAGTTTGTGCACGGAGTTGTAGTAAAATAAACTATAATTTGATAAACAAAAGTAACTAAAAATAATTCAAACTATTATCTGTGGAAAGCAGAAGACCACATATTTAATGCCCAGAAAAACACCTCAATGTTCTCTTCCCATGCTTCTCTCACACTTAGTCTGTCTCAGCTCCTGTAAAAATTCTCTGGGCACTGTGGGTCACCATGACAAACTGAGCTGTAATAAAAGGACCTCCCATCCACACCTCAGCTATAAGCATGTAGAAATCTAAGACAAAATGCACACAAAAAATAAATAAATAAGGAGTTTTAAAATACACAGATGAATTAGAACACAAGAAAGAAAATCCACAGACACTAACAATGAAGGAAGAATGCACAGCTGGACTGAGGTGCAAAAACTAAAGCCAAATAACTCACAGAGGGATTAGAACTGGACCTGGACCTTAGGGGTGGGAGGCTCAGGAACAAAAGACAATGCCTTGGGTTCCTGCAAAATGGGAAGATAGAGTGGAGCCCACACACTATGCCATGGGCTGGAAGGGCTACCTGGGACATCACACAGATTCCAGAAAAACTCCACACACTGGCCTGGAGAAAGGCAAGGAGATGTCAGCACCTGTGATGTCAGTCTGTTTTGCTCTCTCCTGTGTCCCCATATCCTAGCACAGACCTGGAAAGTAACAGGTACTCAATAAATATTTGCCAAATAAATGAATGAATGAGTAATAGAGAAGGAGGTCACACAAAAAATTAAAAGGAAAAAAGCCCTAATGTGACACAATTTTTAATGTATGTATACAAAATGATACATGTGTATACATTATAAGAAATTAATTTTTAAATGTTTAATGAATATATCTATAACTACGTACATATATGCATGTATGTATATATGTGTTTATATATATACATTGTCTTACTTATCTAGTGCTGCCATAACAGAAATACCACAAGTGGACGGCTTTAATAAAGAGAAATTTATTCTCTCACAGTTTAGGAGGCTAGATGTTCAAATTCAAAGAGCTAGCTCTAAGGGAAAGCTTTCTCTCTCTGTCAGCTCTGGGGAAAGGTCCTTGTCATCAATCTCCATTGAGGAGCTTCTCCACACAGGGACCCTGGGTCCAAGGGATGCACTATTCTCTTTGCTCTTGTTTCTTGGTGATATGAGGTTCCCATGTCTCTCTGCTTGCTCCTCTCTTTTATATCTCAAAAGAGGATGGCTTACAAAGAAGACATTGAGGCGGCTAACAGATACATGAGGAAATGCTCACAATCAGTAGCCATTAGAGAAATGCAAATCAAAACTACAATGAGATACCATCTCATTGTACAAGGCTAGCATTAATCCAAAAAACACAAAATAGTAAATGTTGGAGAGGTCGTGGAGAGACTGGAACATTTATACACTGTTGGTGGGAATGTAAAATGGTACAACTACTTTGTAAATCTATCTGGTGCTTCCTTAAAAAGCTAGAAACAGAAGTACTATACAATCCAGCAATCCTGCTCCTTGGAATATATCCTAGAAAATTAAGAGCCGTCACAGGAATAGATATATACACACCCATATTCATTGCAGCACTGTTCACGATAGCAAAAAGATGAAAACAACCTGGATGCCCATCAGCGGACGAATGGGTAAACAAATTATGGTATATTTACATAATGGAATACTATGCAATGATAAAGAACAGCAATGAATCCGTGAAACATAACATGGAGGAATCTGGAAGGCATTATGCGAATTTAGTCAGTGGCAAAAGGACAAATATTGGATAAGACCACTATTATAAGAACTCAAGAAAAGGTTTAAAAACAGAAGATAACCTTCTTTGATGGTTACGAGGGTGGGAGGGAGGGAGAGGGTTATTCATTAACTAGAAAGTAGACAAGAATTACCTTAGGTGAAGGAAGGACAACACATACTACAGGGGAAGTCAGCACAACTGGACTAAACCAAAGCTAAGAAGTTTCCTGAATACAACCAAACACTTCCAGGGACAGAGGAGCAGGGGCTGGGGTCTGTGGACCATGGTTTCAGGGAACATGTAGGTCAACTAGCATAACAAAGATTTTTAAGAAAATCTTCTGCATCCCACTTTGGTGAGTGGTGTCTGGGGTCTTAAAAGCTAGTGAGTGGCCATCTAAGATGCATCATTGGTCCCAACCCACCTGGAGTAAAGGAGAATGAAGAAGATCATAGACACAAGGAAAGTATTAGCCCAAGAGACAGAAAGGGCCACATAAACCAGAGACTTCATCAGCCTGAGACCAGAAGAACTAGATGGTGTCTGGCTACCACCAATGACCACCCTAACAGGGAACCCAACAGAGAGTCCCTGATGGAGCAGGAGAAAAGTGGGGTACAGAACTCAAATTCTAGTAAAAAGACCAGACTTAATGGTTTGATTGAAACTGGAGGGACCCCAGAAGACATGGCCCCCGGACTCTCTGTTGGCCCAAAACTAAAACCATTCCCAAGGCCAACTCTTCAGACAGAGTTTAGACTGGACTATGGGACATAAAATGATACTCACGAAGAGTGTGCTTCTTAGCTCAAGTGGATACATGAGACTAAATGGGCAGCTCCTGTCCAGAGGGGAGGTGAGAAGGCAGAGAGGGTCAGGAGCTGGCTGAATGGACACGTGGAGTCCAGGGTAGAAAGGAAGAGTGTGCTGTCACAGTATAGGGAGAGCAGCTAGGGCCACATAACAACGTTATGTGGAAGTTTTTCTATGAAAGACTAACTTGAATCGTAAACTTTCACTTAAAGCACAGCAATAAAAAAAAAAAAGAGGTTGGCTTAAAACACACCCTAACCTTGTAGATTGAGTCCTGCCTCATTAACATAACTGCCTCTAATCCTGCCTCATTAACATCATAAAGGTGGGTTTACAACACATAGGAAATCACATCAGATGACAAAATGGTGGACAATCCCACAGCTACCAAGGCCTCCACTGGACTGAGTCCAGTACAGCTAGATGGTGCCCGGCTACCACCACTGACTGCTCTGACCAGGATCACAACAGAGGGTTCTGGACAGAGCTGGAGAAGGATGTAGAGCATAATTCTAACTCACAAAGACCAGAGTTACTGGCTTAAAGGAGACTGGAGAAACCTCGAGAGTATGGCCCCCAGACACCCTTTTAGCTCAATGGTGAAGCTACCTCCGAGGTTCACTGTTCAGCCTGGGAGTGGACAGCCCCATAAAACCAAATGAGACTAACGAGGTACAGAAGTCCAGTAACAAGGGCCAGAAAGCAGAAGGGGACAAGGAAGCTGGTGATAGGGAACCCAAGGTTGAGTAAGGATATTGTTGATGTACTGTGAGATTGTTAACCATTGTCATAGGGCAACATTTGTAGTAACTGTTAAATGAGAAACTATTTTGTTCTATAAGTCTTCATCTTAAGCGAGAATAACAGCACAATTGGAAGAGCGTAGTCAATGTCACTGAACTGTGCATGTAGAAACTTTTGAAACGGTGTATCTTTGGCTATGTGTATCTTCACCAAAAAAAAAAGTTGAGAAGTTAGAGAGTTAATATGTTGTGGGGTTGTTAACCGATGTCATAAAACAACATGTGTACTACTGTTTCATGAGAAACTATTTGTTCTGTAAGCCTTCACCTGAAGTACAATAAAATATAAAAAAAAAAAAAAGGTGGACAATCACACAATACTAGAAACCATGGCCTAGCCAAGTAGACACATATTTTGGGGGGATACAATTCAATCCATGATATATACACATGTATATATATTTGTACATTAGTACATGTATATGTATGTGTATATAACTATATGTACATATATTTGTATAAAAACATATATATTTGTACATGCAGCCAAAATCTTGGAAAAAGGGACTAAGGATCTGAACTGAAAGGGAGAGTTTCTTTCTACTGTATACCCTATTGCACCATTTGATTTTTTTTTCCATTTGTATGTACATCTTTTCACACCAAAAAGTTTAAAAAAGAATTAGATAACTACTTAGATACATAATGAATGTTCTGTCTACTTAACCCCAATTTTGTGAAGATTTTAAAAGAGACAAAGTACACGAAAGAAGCTCCTAAAGCACGAGTTCTATGCAAGTGTGAATCGTTAATATAATGATTCTTTCTGTTAAAAATAACAGGTGTGGTTTCTGTCTCCTGACTAGACCTTGACTGATACATACTGGTAACGACAATGTAAGGAATCACGAGCTTGCCCCTTGGGTGAGGTCCTGTGGATGGTTCAGGAGATCAGGCTAGTCCCCTGCAGGCTGTATTTCTTGTTAGTCTGAGAAATCTATAGATCGGGGTAACCTCTATATCTTGGGTAACCTTTATTTGTAACTGAAGCATAATGATTAGCTAACTCAGGGGTCAGACATGGTTTTTAACACCATGTCTCATTCACAGTAGGTCTCTAGCTCCCAAACTAAATATATGAGTTCCTGTTCAGTGGACTCTTTTGCTGAGATTCTGTCTTTGCCAGTTTAAGCTACTATTTCTCCTTTTAGAGTCACTTAGAGATAGTCCTATTTGTTCTGGAGCCTTCTTTCCTGTTAACAAGAGAAATGCAATGGAAGCTTCTGCTCTGAGAACACAATTAACTAGACATACTTGGCCTTGCAATTTTTTGGATATTTACTAAGCAGCCACAAAGAGACTGGCACCATTAAGTCTGCGTGTCAGGAGGGCTCTAGTTTCTGTCTTGCACCGGGAAAAGAAAATGCCTTGTGTATTATTTCTTTTGTGATCAGAAAAGTAGACACCCCGACAGAGGCAGACCTGCAATGGAGCCATCACCTGCTGTCATCCAGTCCATCTCATCCCTGCAGCCAGGGCTCTAGGCCCCAACATGAACATGCCACTGGCCTGATGCCTGTGTGCTAGCATTGGTTTGGTGCCTTGTTACTGGCCTGTGGCTGAGCCAGCCCAGCACATACTTTCTTTGTAGGTTAAGCCTAAGCTAAAAATTAGACCAGAGACAAAGTACAGCATATAATGTCAGGCAGTCCAGTGACAACACCAGGGCACCTTGAAAGTTGGCAGCTTCGGCGACTTTAAGGGACTGACCCCTTGCCATGGACACCAGCATCCCAGTGTGGACACTCACTGCAGTGGTAGGAGTGAGGCCCCACTTTATGAGGTCTTGTAGGCAAAGGGATCAGGAGACTGCACTGAAGGCAGGAGAGGAACTCATGGGCAGAAGGTTTCAAAAACCAAGCCCAACAGCTATTGAGTCAATTCTGACTCACAGCAACACTATAGGACAGAGTAGAACTGCCCCATAGGGTTTCCAAGGCTGTAATCTTTACGGAAGCAGACTACCATATCTTTCTCTCATGCAGTGGCTAGGGGGTTCGAACCACCAACCTTTTCACTAGCAGCTGAGCGCTTTAACCACTGCACCACCAGGGCTCCTTGACAGAAGATTAGAAGTTGCAAAAAAGATCGACAGACCAGTAAAAGAAATCACATGAGACGTGCCCTGGGACAATCAGGGGAAGCTCCATGAACCTCCAGCTGAAGTCCAAAGAGAGGGTAATCTTACAGAACACCCATGGAGAGGGTGTGCTAAGTCCCAAAGACAGGTGGGGAACTCTATACTTAAAGAGAGGACTATGGAAGGAAACCACCAACTGTCTGTCAGTTTGTCATACTGTGGTGACTTGCATGTTGCTATAATGCTGGAAGCTATGTCACTGGTATTTCAAATATCAGCAGTCACCCATGGTGGACAGGTTTCAGCGGAGCTTCCGGACTAAGACAGAGTAGGAAAAAAGGCCTGGTGATCTACTAGGAAAAAAGGCCTTCCAAAAATTAGCCAATGAAAACCCTACGGACTTCAACAGAATACTGTCCGATACAGTGCTGGAAGATGAGCCCCCTAGGTTGGAAGGTACTCAGAATACACAGTGGCTCTGACAATGGACTCCAGCATACCAAGGATCATGAAGATGGTGCAGGACCGGACAGTGTTTTGTTCTTTGGTATATGGAGTCACCACGAATCCAGGCCAACGAGATGGCAACTAACAACAACATGGTAGGAAAAAAGAGAGTGGGGTTAGGGAACGAGGTACAATCATCACAAAGAACCTGTGCCCCCTTGTGCCAAGTGCATTGTAGCAAGCAAGGAAGAGAACAAAACAAAACAGAAACATAATTCTTTATTCCTAGTTCACCTCTTTTGCCCCCCCCCCCCCCCCCCGTTATCCAATTTTGGGCATTTACTTGAACTTCTTCAAGAAAATAACTAATCAGATCTCCATCAAGGTCAAACGCATAATCAGTCCAGAGAATGTAGGCAAGCCATGGTCATCTGATAGGCATCAAATGGATCAGTAAGTAGAAAGGAGGACTGACCAGAAGACAAGTCTTCAGAGAGAACCATAAGGCTGATTGCCCAGGTTCACTACCCATCCAGCACCTTACAGAGCAGCCACAGATGCCCTTGCAAGGCAGAAGGAGAAAGGCTTGGCCACATGGGTCACTCCTGTGCCAAGCCCTGGCTGTGCTTTCTTCAGTATTCACACTCTTACTAAAAAATTGTAGAAACCAAGGTTTCACTAAAATTATGCTTAAAATCAATCAGTGTTTATTCCAGCATGTGCTGAGGGAAAAGCCAAGCTCTCATCTCAGTCCAAACCACCCCTCCCTGCCATGACAAGCTCTCATCTCAGTCCAAACCACCCCTCCCTGCCATGACCGTGTGCAGAAGCAGCAGGAAAGACAGCCCCATTTGGAACCCATAGTAATTACTCTGAGAATCCGCCGAATGCCACCAGGCTGGGAAGACAATTTAATTAAGTGCCATCTCTGACAGTTCTGATTGGGAAATTAAGGACATGGTAACAGGGTATCATCCAGGCAGTGATGTGCTTTTTTTTGTTCAAACACAAAGAAGGTCTCTTCTTTTGCCTACAACAAACAGGAAAGCTATAATTACACAATATCAAACTGCAGCTGGGCGTGCTATTTGGGATTTCATATTTTCCTGTCAAGTTTTACAACCAAAAATCTGAAGTGCCTCCTCACTTGAATGGTGACTATATTTAAGGTACTTGACACACTGTGACACTCTACAGTCCTAATTCCACTTCTCAAGGCAAAGAGAGGGTAGCAAGACAAAATCTTGTGGTTTGCAACTTTTGTAGCTAAAAATTGTTGGTTCTAATGACATCTTATGTGGATGCCCTATGTGGGAAAAAGACAAAGACGGACAAGAGTAGAGCTCCTCTGATTGACGCGGGGGTGTGGGCTGCACGTTCTGGAGCCCTCTCCCCCAAAGTACTCTCTGTATCTCCCTCTTTCCTGAAGTCTCTAAGAGGTCTCTGCAGAGTGCAGTTTAACTTTCCCTGATTTTAGAGCAATGGAGCCCTTGTGGCACAGTGATTAAGAACTCAGCTGCTAGCCAGAAGGTCAGCAGTTTGAATCCACTGGCAGTTCAAATCCACCAGCCTATCCTTGGAAACCCTGTGGGGCAGTTCTACTCTGTTCTGTAGGGTCACTATGAGTCAGAATCAACTCAATGGCAACGGGCTTTTTTTAACTGGGAAACAAAGGAGCTGGATTTATTTTTCCTTAAGTGAGCATTTGTCAAAGATCTATTTAATTCATTAATTAATGAGGAGAATCAGCAAGATGTTACAACCAGTTCAAAGAAACATTCAAAGAACATACATATCAAGGCAATCAGGACTACTGAAATGAATTTACAAAGAAATACAAAACCAGCCAGTATAGACAGTGCAATAACCAACTGCATCGCCACTGGTTAAAATTCACTTGCATTTCTACAGACAAGAATAATCGGCATCACTATCAGTTTTCTACAATTTACAGTTATAAAATAGCTCGAAGGCAATGAAAGACAACCTGGAAGGGTACACTAGATAGGACAGTCAGTCATCTCTGGCCCATTTCCAAGTCTTTCACAGCTTTTCTGGCAGAATATATACCTCCCAGGTACTGGGACCACCTGCTCAGATGCAAAGGTGTTCATTTACAAGGGTTGGGGAGGTGGGGAGGCACAGGAGGAGAGAGGGTATCATCTCTAGGGTCTCAGGATCTACCAGAATGGCCCCTCCTCCATACCCCACACCCCACCGACTGCTGCTCCCAAGGCCCTGACAGGGAGATATGAATTCTTCAGTAATTACAGTGCTTCCTCAGCTCCTCCAGGGAGGCTAGGCTTTCCAGAATTCAGCACCAAGCTTTCGCCTCCCATCTTTTGCCCCTGATGCCAAATCCCACCTCCATACCTCTTTTCCGTCCTTCCAGTACATACTTTCAGCATCAACCTAGTCCTGGCCAAGCATCCTTCTCGGGCTATTTCCCTAAACTAGAAGTACACTGGCATCAAAAGCAACATTTTTCTGTTTTCTCTGTCATGCCTCCCAACCACTTTGAGCCTTCAAGCTGAAAGGATGAGACCAGAGACCTGGATTTGTATCTCAGCTCCACCACTGACTGGCTATGTGAGCCTAGATAAGTGACATCACTTCTCTAAGCTTCAGTTTCCACCATCCTAGACCTCAGCATTACTGCAAGTATAAATGAGTGTAGCAGATGCTGTGATTCTCCCTCTAGATCTTCTGCCTAGGACTGAACCCCTCCCTGGAAAATGCTCTCTGCCAAAGGAAGTCAGGTGACCCAAGGTTATGATCCCTTTCCAGGGCAGCACACAGGTGATGACTGATCTAGGTGGGGGTCCAAAAGCTCAACCCTCTTGCCTCAGTTCAGAACATCGCTGAAGGGACGTCCCAGCTTCAGTGTTCTCCATGGGATCAGCAGAGGTATCTGTTGGAATTGCATCACAATTTGACTTCTCCGTCTGCCCAAGCCTGCCTGTTTCACTCCCTTACAACGTGTTCCTAAGGGCGCTACCCAATAAATTTCTCACACACAGGCCTTAGAGTCTCGGGGTCTATTTCTTGGGGAATCCAATCCTGCAACAGTGAGATGCTGCTGAGCATATAGTAGGGGCTCAAATATGCTAACAAGTCATGTGACCTTCACTGAGTCACTTCTCTCTAGCCTCAGTTTTCTGATCCCTAAAATGAGAGTTATCAGCCAAACAGTAACTAAGTTTCTTTTGAGCACTCATGTTCTAACAGTTTCTTAATTACAGACAGTAAAGAGATGGAGTGTGGTTTCAGAGATAACACCAAACACACCACTGTCCAGGCTTCACCAACATTAGGATTCCATGCTGATGCAGTTACAAGAAAAAGGTAGCCCAGTCTGGGTAACCTGGCTGAAAGGTGAAGGGGTGGGGCGGCAGTGGCTTGTTTTTTGCCTTGGTCCAATGAAGATTACACCTAACAGGGTGGGAGGGGGAACTCACCCGCCTGGAGAGAAGACGGTCTAAGATTGTTTTCCTTCCACATCCTGCCAAACTGTCAGTAACTGATATCCCTGGGAAAGGCTGGCATCTTACGGAGCTACATTCTCCTGTTAAGTCCACGTCACCCTTGGCCATGCCCCCCACATCTCAGATAAGAGGTGGAAACTTGTCAGCCAACAACAGCAGCAGCCACGCCGAGGGGATGGAGTGTCAGTCTCTTTGGGGGTCACTGCTTCTTGCTCCTGCCCCTAAGTGTAAGTTTGTGGTGTAGCCCTCAATCCCTTGAATAGAGCACAACATAGTTCCTGAAACTCACATTTCTCATGTTCTGCTTGAGGTTGAGAGGGACCAGGGACGTTCGGTAGCCCATAAACGGTGCCGGAAGCTGCACACGTACGCTCGTACTTACGCAAGCTCACATAGGAACGCACGTACGCAGGCTTGCTTCCCACCGCTTTATGACTGAGATTCTTGCCACTTCATTCCCAAGGAAATACAAACGATTCAAACTTATAGTGTTGTTGTTCGTTGCTGTGGAGTCAATCCAACTCACGCCGACCTTATGTATAACAAATGGAAACTTGCCAGGTCCTGCACCATCCAGATAGTTGATATGTTTGAGCCCATTGTTGTGGCTATGTGTCAGTCCATCTCACTGAGAATTTCCCTCGATTTTGTTGGCTCTCCACTTTACCACAAGCTTGCGTGTAGCTGCTTATTATTTGTGAGACTTTGGGCAAATTAAATGTTCCAAGGCTCAGTTTTTTCACCTCTAAAATGGTGTCGGGCATTGGTTTGAGTACCACTAGCTGCTACAATAGGTAAACTCAAAAAATTTCAGCGGCTTAACACAACAAAAGCTTATTTCTTGCTTTCATGAAGTTCGAGATGAGTGTTACTGCATGGCTGCCCTCCTCCAAGATGTGATTCGGAAACCAGACTCCTTCCAGCTTGCAGCTCCCAGCATCACCATGCCTCTCTCACAACAAGATGGAGGAGGAGAAAAGAACATGGAAGGTAAGATATGGGAGGGTTGTTTAGGTCAGGCCTGGATGTAACACACAGTACTTTGACTCACATGCCTTTGGCTAAAGCTCAATCATAATTCCATGTTTAACTGCAAAGGAGTCTGGGAAATGTAGTTTAGTTGTGTATCCGGAAAGCGGAAACAGGTTTTGTGAGAAGCCAGCCAGTCCCTGGAACAGGATGATAACCTTATAGGATTGTAGGTGTCCCTGGGTGGTGCAAATGGCTAATGCATTTAGCTACTAACTGAAAGGTTGGAGGTTAGAGTCCACCCAGAGGTACCTTGGAAGGAAGGCCTGGCAATCAACTTCTGAAAAATCAGCCTTTGAAAACCTTATGGAGTACAGTTCTACTCTGACACACGTGGGGTCACCATGAATCAGGGTCGACAGCAATTGGCTTTTTGGTATGGTAGGGTTAAATAAGATAATAAGCATTCCAGGTGCCCAGCAAGTGTTCAGTAGATATTGTTACTGATATTACCAGGAGGGTGACTCAATAGGCCCCCAAGAACTGGCTGTGATGCTGCATCAGACATGGGTCCCAAGTCAGGGAGGGTGGCTCTGTCTTGCCCGCAGATCACCTATAATAGGCTCAGTCAGGGTGATCAGCTCAAACTCACACTTTTGCTAACTCCCCTTGGATAAATTTTTTTTGGATACTGACTAATAAGGGAAGCGAATGGGTTTTAGTTCTCAGTAAGAAGAAGGTAAGGAAATAATGGGTGCTTTAATTGCAGTTTGAAATCTCTCCACATACCATGCTGAGACGAGTTTTCTTCCTGAAATACCGGAAGGCTAACACAACTTGCAATGACAAAAATTAATTATCCTTCCAAGAACTTCCCGCTAGTCTAAAAGAAAGATGTATGTAACTTCTACTAATTTATTATTGGCCTCACTCCTAAAAAAATAATAAGACTGGCCTTATTTTGCTAAAGGTATATTGGCCTCTTTCCTGGGTAATATCCTTGTTTTAAAAGGTCTCCCTGTTGTTGTAGTTGTTAGGTGCCATCAAGTCAGTTCCAGCTCATAGCCACCCTATGTACAACAGAATGAAACACTGACCAGTCCTGTGCCATCCTCACAATCAGTGCTATGCTTGAGCCCATTGTTACAGTCACTGGGTCAATCCATCTCATTAAGGGACCTCCTCTTTTTTGCTGGCCCTCTACTTTACCAAACATGATGCCCTTCTCCAGGGACTGGTCCTTCCTGACAACAGGTCCAAAGTATGTGAGACGAAGTCTCGCCATCCTCACTTCTAAGGAGCATTTTGGCTGGACTTCTTCCAAAACAGACATGTTCATTCTTCTGCCAGTCCATGGTATATTCAATATTCTTCAGCACCATAATTCAAAGGCATCAATTCTTCTTCGGTCTTCCTTATTCATTGTCTGTCCAACTTTCGCATGCGTATGAGACAATTGAAAATACCATGGCTTGGGTCAGGCGCAGCTCAGTCCTCAGAGTGACATCTTTGCTTTTTAGCACTTTAGAGAGATCTTTGGCAGCAGATTTGCCCCACGCAATACATCGTATGATTTCTTGACTGCTGCTCCACGGGTGTTGATTGTGGATCCGAGTAAAATGAAATCTTTGGCAACTTCAGTATTTTCCCCATTTATCATGATGTTGCTTATCAATCCTGTTGTGAGGAGTTTTGTTTTCTTTATGTTGAAGTGTAATCCATACTGAAGGCTGTAGTCTTTGATCTTCATCAGTAAGTGCTTCAAGTGCTCTTCACTTTCAGCAAGCAAGGTTGTGTCATCTGCATATCGCAGGTTGTTAATGAGTCTTCCTCCAATCCTGATGTCCCATTCTTCTTCATATAGTCCAGCTTCTCAGATTACTTGCTCAGCATACAGATTGAATAGGTATGGTGAAAGTATACAACCCTGGCACACACCTTTTCCTGACTTTAAACCATGCAGTATCCCCTTGTTCTGTTCAAATGACTGCCTCTAGGTCTATGTACAGGTTCCTCATAAGAACAACTAAGTATTTTGGAATTCCCATTCTTCTCAATGTTATTTATAATTTGTTATGATCCACACAGTCAAATTTCTTTGCATAGTCAATAAAACGCAGGTAAATATCTTTCTGGTTTCTCTGCTTTCAGCCAAGATCCATCTGACATCAGCAATGATATCCCTCATTCTGCATCCTCTCCTGAATCCAACTTGATTTCTGGCAGTTCACTGTCGATGTACTGCTGCAACAGTCTGCCTATTAATAGGAATCTCCCTATTAACCCCAAATTCCTGTGCCTAAAACATTTGAGACAAAGGCTCCATGCTCAAATTACTTCTCTCTGACATCCAAGTTTTCTTTTAGTAGTAGAGCAGAGGAAAGGGTTTGTATTAATGCCAACACACAAGGGAAAAAAAAAAAACAGGATTATTTGATATCCCTTACTCCTACAATGGTCTTAGTTTTGATTCTTACACTTTGCACATATATGCGCACATCCCAACCAGCAACAGCTCTTGGCTACATTTGTCATTTTGTCTTGGAGTCATGGGAAAGAGGAGGGAAATGGGAAGGAGAGAGGGAAATAGGAGAAAAGGAAGATGAAGTATAAAATAATTGGGAGGAAAAGATAGGAGAAAGTTCTCATATACTACGAATCATGGCCCCATGCCTAAATAACTTGAGTTCTCATAATCTAGGTTCTTTTATAAGATAAGCACATTGCAGCCAATAATATTTTAGAGTTGAAAAATACAGAAAAGCAGAGAATAAAATGATTTTGTAGCAAAAGGCATCAGTCATTTGAAAAATATTGGCTCATTGGGTTATGTAGAGCTTCCAAATGTTGACTCATTTTATTATATGATATCGAAAAAATCCCATATGTTATTATTACTTCTAGTCTCATCAGGACAGTCTTTAAGTATTGAGAAACTGTCAAGCTCATGATGACAGAAATAAGTTTTCTAAAAATTCTAATTTTTGCTTGAAAACTTATATTTTATCATTGGTAACAAATTCTGTCAGTTATTTTCCTTGAAATGACAGCCTCATTTTGTTCATTTTCAGAAATAATATGTGCCAAATACCCTAGTCTGAATAACCACAGTTTACCTGTCAGTCATACTTTCAAATAAAAATGGTGTTCCATGAAAAAAAAGCAATTAATTGAGCTCTCAAGTCAAATACACAGGTGCTTTTCCTCAAGACAAGCATCATACCTTGGGATGCAGCAAAGGTATTTTATGCATACTTCATCACCCAGGATACTTTTTTTAAAAAAGTGTACACAAAGGCCAAGGTTTAATAAAATTAATAATTTTTGCCACTTCTTCAAGGTCGTTCTTAGTGAAACTGGCAGGTTTACTTTTTTACTTCAAATGTGTGACAGTGAAGAAGAATACGATGACTACTAGCGCACTTTGGTGCCACAGCCTTGCTTTATGCTAAGGCTCCAGCAGTGTTGCAAACCATTAGTTTTGTACTATCCGTGCAAATGTTAATGCAGTGGAAAAGGCAAAGAACATCTTAGTGTTGTTATGAAGATAGTTTTGACATCAAAGACTCCTTGAGAGGGTCATGGGGACTCCCTGGGGTCCACAGACCCCACTTTTTGAACAGCTATTAGAGATAAAGCTGAAGTCCTCCTCATCCTCCACTAATCCCTGTTCCTTCAACACTACCACCACCTCCCAGCTGCCAAGGTAACACAATCATAGGATTGATATGTATCCTATCTTAGTTTTCTGGTGCTGCCATAACAAAAATACCACAAGTGGGTGGCTTTAAAGAACAGATATTTACTCTCTCACAGTTCTGGAGACTAAAAGTCCAAGTTAAGGTCTCAGCCATGGTGAGTCCTTCTGTGAGCCTGTCTCCTAGTTTCTGGTAACTGCTGGCAATCTTGATGTTCCTTTGTTAATTATAGTTGCATCTGTGGTGTCTTCTTCTGTGCGCATGTATGTCCCTGTGTCTATTCTGCTCTTTTTATAAGATGCCACTCAGAAATGATTAGGTTTAGGGCCCACCCTACTCAGTTATGACCTCTTTATCATAAGAAAAGAAAACCCATATTTCCAAACAAGGTCATATTTACAGGTATAGGGGTTGGGGCTTCCATGTTTCCTTTTGAGAGACACAATTCAATTCATAACATATCCTTAATACATACATCTACATAGGACCATATCCTTAGAAAATATGTAGTTTTTAAAAATATTTTTACATTTATGTAAATATCATGCTGCACACCATTTTGCAACGTGCTATTTTCACTCAATAATGTATTTTTGAGTTAAATTGAAATTGATTCAAACAGATCTAGCTCTCTCTTTTAAATGTATAGTATTTCACAAAATATATTACCCATTTTGCATATTCATCCCTCTATTAGAGGACATTTGAGTGGTTCCCTATTTTTTTCTTTTGAAAGTATTGGTCCTACTTTTGTGGTTTACATTTCTAAGCAGTGCATGTTTAATGTATTATGAAATGTCCCATACATATAAAAGACTATACATAACATATATGTGATATAAAGAATAACATACACTGGAGTCCCCAAGACAAGTGTGCGCTCACAGCCCTGGATGAGCCTCATCCTTGGCAGGGGAGGTTGAGACTGTCTAGGGAGTGTTGGGTCTGATTTCTCACTCAGCATTTTGGCAGGGCTTCAGGTACACCATGAAGACATGAAAAGACATCATTCTTGAAGGCTAAGATGAAACTTGCTCTTTTATTCAGGGACAAGGCTCTCCTTTCCAGGGCTGAAAGATACACAGAGTTTCCTTGTTTCCCTAAAGCAGGGCTCAGGTAGGTAAGACAGGTCATTTTCCACTGTTCAGTCTCACACTAGAAAGCACAATGATTTAGGGGGGGAAAAAAAAAAAGCCTTCCATGTATCTTAGGTATCTTAGGGCCCAAGTGTGCACTGTGACAAACAAGTGATTGCTTTCTTTGGCAGTTACGTCAACTTTTAGCATTTTTATTTTAGAAAGTGGTTAAAAAAGAAAAAGCAACCCTTGTTGATTCTGACTCATAGTGACCCTCTACGACAGAGAACTGCCCCATAGGGTTTCCAAGGAGCGGCTGGTGGATTCAAACTGCCAATCTTTTGGTTAGCAGCCGTAGCTCTTAACCACTGTACCACCAGGGTTCCTTGATCCCATATAGACAGTTCTTAAAAGAGCATAATGCTCAAGGCAGACCTTTTTTATTAGTTACGCTAAACTATTATTCAATTTTAAGATGACTTCAGGGGATATTTTTGGTTTAAAGTTTAAAGATTATCTTGGGGCAATAGTTTAGGGATTCATCCACCCTCCATGGCTCCAGAAAGTCTAGAGTCCATGATAATTTAAAATTCTGTTCTGCATTTCCTTCTATGGAATCTTTGATCAAAGTGTTCAGTAATGGTAGCCAGGTACCATCCAGTTCTTCTGGTTTCATGGCAAAGGAGGCAGTTGTTCATGGAGGCAATTAGCCACACATTCTGTACCTTCCTCCTATTCCTGACTTTCCTTCTTCCTCTGTTGTTCCAGGTAAATAAAAACCAATTGTCGTGCCTTCGATGGCCACTTGCAAGCTTTCGAGACCCCAGGCACTACGCAACAAACTAGGAAGTAAAACAAAAGCGCTAAACGTGTTATTAGGCTAGTTAACTGGGACGTCCCGTGAAACCATGACCCTAACCCTCCAAACAAAGGAACTACATGCCATGAAGTGTTTGGTTATACATAAGCAACCTCGGCAGCTACTTTTTTTTTTTTTGTTTTCTTTGTCATTGTTGTAAATATATCTAACACACAACTTTTTACAGGTGTACAACTGCTTGACAGCAATTACAATAATCGGCTGTGCAACCCTACCCTTAATGCAATTTGTCCATCATGGTTAACCCCTCTCTTCCCCCTTCTTCATACCCCTGGGAACTACTAATAAACTTTGCTCTCTATACATTTGCCTTTTCTTCTCTTTTTATATAAGTGAGGTCATACAATATTTGTCCCTTTGTGATTGGCTTATTTTGCTCAGCATGTCTTCAAGCTCCATCCATACTCTAGCATGTATCAAGATTTCATTTCTCCTACTAGCTGAGTAGTATTCCATCGTATGTATTTACCACATTTTGTTTATCCATTCATCTGTTGATGGGCATTTAGGGTTTTTTTTACCTTTTGACTATTGTGAATAGTGCTGCAATGAACATTGGTGTGCAAGTCCCTTTTTGAGTCTCTGCTTTCAAGTCTTTTGGCTATATACCTAAGAGTGGAATTGCTGGATCATATGGTTGTTCTATTTTTAGCTTTTTTAGGAACCGCCATACTGTTTTCCACAATGGCTATACCATTTTGCATTCCCACCAGCAATGGGTAAGTGTTCCAATTTCCCCACATCCTCGTCAACATTTGTTATTTTGTTTTTTTTTGTTGTTTGTTTTATCTTAGCCATCCTAGTGGAAGTTAAATGGTATCTCATTGTGGTTTTGATTTGCATCTCTCTGATGGCTAATGATGCTGAGCATCATTTCATGTGTTTAGTGGCCATTTGAATGACCTCTTTGGTGAAATGTCTATTCAAGTCCCTTTCCCATTTTATGATTAGGTTGTCTTTTTGTTGCTGTCAGAGTTTTATATATATATATAAAACATATATATATGTTATTAGATTCTTGTTGGGTATATGGTTTCCAAAGATATTCTCCCAGTTGGTAGCTTGTCTTTTCACTTTTTTGGTAAAGTCTTTTGATGAACAAAAGTTTTTCATTTTTATGAGGTCCTATTTATTTATTTCATCTTTTGCTGTTTGTGCTTTTGTTATTACATTAGATAATCCATTGTTGAAAGCTAGACCTGACAGCATTGCCCCTGCTTGTTCTTCTAAGAATTTTATGGTTTTTGGTTTGCACATGTAGGTCCTTAATCCATTCTGAATTTGTTTTTGTGTATGGTGTAAGGCATGGATCCTGTTTCATTTTTCCACACGTGGAAATCCAATTTTCCCAGCACCATTTATTGAAGAGACTCTTTTTTCCCCGACAAATGAACTTAGTTGACCATAGATGTGTGGGTTTATTTCTGGACTCTCAGTTCTATTCCACTGGTCTATGTGTCTATTGTTATACCAGTACCAGGCTGTTTTGATTACTGCAGCTGTATAGTATGTTTCAAAATCAGGAAGTGTGAGTCCACCTACTTTGTTCTTCTCTTTCAACATTGCTTTAGTTACTCAGGGCCTCTTGCCATTCCATATAAAGTTGAGGATTGGTTTTTCGATTTCTGTAAGGAACGCTGTTGGAATTTTGATCGGAATTGCATTGAATCTATAAATTGTTTTGGGTGGTATTGACATCTTGACAATATTAAGTTTTCCAATCCATGAACATGGAACATCTTTCCATTTACTTCAGTCATCTTTAATCTCTTTCAGCAGTGTCTTACAGTTTTTAATTGTATAAGTTCTTCCCATCCCTGGTTAGATTTATTCCTAGATATTTTATTATCTTAGATGTTATTGTAAATGGAATCGTTTCTCTAATTTACCTTTCAGATTTCTCATTGCTGGTGTATAAAAACTCAGCTGATTTTGTTTGTTGACCTTGTACCCTGCAACTTTGCTAAATTACTCTATTAGCTCTAGATGTTTTCTTTTGAACTTTTTGGGATTTTCTATGTATAGGATCATATCATCCACAAATAGAGATAATTTTACTTCTTTTCCAATCTAGACACCTTTTATTACTTTTTCTTGTCTTATTGCTCTGGCTAGGACTTCTAATAAATATTAAATAGAAGTGGTGAGAGCAGGCATCCTCGTCTTCTTCCCAGTTTCAAGGAGAAAGCTCTCAGTCTTTTTCCATTGAGTATAATGTTGGCTGTTGGCTTTTCATATATGCCCTGATTCATATTAAGTAATTTCCCTTCTATTCCAATCTTCTTTAGGATTTTAATTAACAAAGTATATTGGATTTTATCAAATGCTTTTTCTTCATCCGTAGAGAGGGTCATGTGGTTCTTTTCCTTTGTTCTATTGATGTGGTTTATTACACTGGTTGATTTTTTAATATTGAACCATCCCTGCATTCTTGGAATAAATCCCACTTGGTCATGGTGTATGATTATTTTAATATGCTGTTGGATTCTGTTAGCTAGTAATTTGTTGAGGATTTTTGCATCTATATTCATAAGAGATATTGGCCTGTAGTTTTTCTTTTCTTGTTGTGTCTTTGTCTGGTTTGGGTATCAGGGTTATGCTTGCTTCATAGGATGAATTAGGGAGTATTCCTTCCTTCTTTATCTTTTGGAAGCGTTTAAAAGGTATTGGTGTCAGTTCTTCTCTGAATGTGTGGTAGAACCCCAGGGAAACCATCTGGTCCAGAACTTTTTTTGTTGGGAGGTTTTTGAGCATTGATTCGATCTCTTCACTTGTTATGGGTCTATTGAGACTTTGTTTCCTCTTGAGTCAGTTTGGGTAGGTTGTGTACTTCTAAGAATTTGTCCATTTCATCTAGGTTATCCAGGTTGTTACCATACAGTTGTTCATAATATTCTGTTGTAATTATCTTTATTTCTGTCAGGTCAGCTGTAATGTTCCCTCTCTCATTTATTATTTTGATTATTTGCATCTTTTCTCTTCTTTGTCAATCTAGCTAAAGTCTGTCAATTTTATTGATCTTTTCAAAGAACCAGCTTCTGGTTTTATTGATTCAGTCTATTGTTTTTTCTGTTTTCAATTTTATTTATTTATCCTCTGTTCTTTGTTATTTCCTTTCTCCTGGTAGGTTTAAGCTTAGTGTGTTCTTCTCTTTCTAGTTCCTGTAGTTGTTGAATTAGGCTGTTAATTTGAGATCTTTCTTCCTTTTTTTTTAATGTAGGCATTTTATTGCTATAAGTTTCCCTCTGAGTACTGCCTTTGCTGCATCCCATAAGTTTTGGTATGTTATATAATAACTTTTAATGGGTGATTTGGATTATCAGAATTATGAATTTTGCTTGAATCCACATGATTCTGAGAAATTTTATAACTTTCACTTAACTCTTTATTCCTCCTTAGCTGCCATTCAAACTAAGCCCTCTGCAATCTGTTTCCACCCCAACCACTCGACAGAACCTCCCTTTTCAAACAAACCATAACTTTCGTATTAATAAATCCAATAGCACTTCTGTGTCCTCATCATATCTGACCTTTCCAAAGCACTGACACTGTTGACAGCTTGCTGCTTCTTAACACTCTTCCCTCAGCCTCTGTGCCCCTCATTTTTCCTGCTTTCCCCAGCCTCCCAGGCAACAACATCCTTCATGAACTCCTAGCTGGCCAAGTTCTTCAGGCTTGATCTTCAGCCCTCATCTCTTTTCCTTTTCATTTCTTCCCCCGAGTGATCTTGTTGGCTCACTCATACAGATAAGACCATATCTCTGTCTCTAGATCTGGCCTCTCCCTGAACTTCACAATCTATTTTCTGATTCTCTAGTGAACAATTCTATGTTGTGGTCCTTCCAAACTAAAAACTAAACCTGTTGCCATCGAGTCGATTCTGACTCATAGGGACCGTATAGGACAGAGTAGAACTGCCCCATAGGGTTTCCAAGGAGCAGCAGCTGGTGGATTCAAACTGCCAGCCTTCTGGTTAGCAGCTATAGCTCTTAGCCACTACACCACCAGGGCTTCTGTGGTCCCTCAGACATCTCAAAATCAGTATGTCCAAAATTTACCATCTGTTATAGATTGAATTGTGTCCCACAAAAAGACCTGTTAAAGTCCTAACCCCTGTACCTATGAGTATGACCCTGTTTAGAAATAAAAATAACACCTTTAAAGATGTTATCAGGTAGGTTAACATGAGGTCATAACTGGAGTAGGGTAGGTCCTAATCCTATATGACTGGTGTCCTTATAAAAGAAGAGAGCAGACACAGAGAGACAGAGAAAGAGTGCCTGGAGCCACAAGAAGCTAGGAGAGAGGCATGGGACAGATTCTCCCTCAAAAAGCCTTAGAAGGAATCAACATAGCTAACACCCTGATCTTGGACTCTCGGCCTTCAGATCTGTGAGACAATATATTTCTATTGTTTAAAACCATCCAGTTTGTGGTGTTTTGTTACGGCAGCCTGAGGAAAAATATACTATCCCATATGCTTTCTTCCCAAATCTGTGCTACCTTCTGTAGGTCCACCTTAGCAAATTCCCCATTACCATCTGCTTGGTCACCTAAGTCGGAAACATTGGCATAATTTTGGAATCATCTTATTAGTTACCAGTTATATCAATGCTAATTCCTTAAAAAAATAAAAAAAAAAATAAAAAAAAACTCTTTGCTCCTTCTCCAGTCAGTACCTACCTGCCTGGTTCAGGCCTTTCCTAACTGACCTCTCTGTTTCTAGTCTGTTGTTGTGTGCTGTCAAGTTAATTCTGACTCATTGAGACCCTATAGGACAGAGTAGAACTGCCCCACAGGGTTGCCTAGGCTGAAATCCTTATGGGAGCAGATCACCAGGTCTTTTCTCCCATGGTGCAGCTGGAGGGTTCACCAACCTTTCAGTTAGCAGCTGAGCACTTAACCATTGTACCACCAGGGCTCCTGTTTCTAGTCTCAAAACCAAAAATCAAACTCATTGCTGTCAAGTTGATTCTGGCTCATAGCAACCCTATAGGACAGTTCTATTGTCCTATAGGGTTTCCAAAGAGCAGTTGGTAGATTTAAACTGCCGACCTTTTGGTTAGCAGCTGAGCTCTTAACCACTGCGCTTTAAATCCATTCTCCAGTATGCATCCAGGATGATCCTTCTAAAAACACTCATACATATATAGAGGAGCAGCTAGGTGTGACCATATAATTTATCAACCAAACTAAGACACTTTTGATAGTGAAAGGGGTGCTATGAATAATTATACTGGAAAACAGATAAACCCTAATGTCAGGCACTGTGCTAAGGGGTTTACATGTCCAAAAAATTTATCAGGTAGATATTATTATTATCTACTTACAGATGAGGAAACTGAGGCTTAGAGAAGTTAAGCGGCGTGGCCATGAGCACATAGCTAGTAGTGGCAAAGAGGGATTTGAACCCAAGCACTATATGAGTCTAGAGCTCATATTCTTAACCACTTCCTTGTATTGATTTTATCATCCTCTTACTAAAAAAGAAAAAAAAATGCTTTATGCTTCCCCAACTCTTTCACAACAAAGCTGAGAAGCAGCCAGTGGTTCTGTCCAGCTGCAGTGAAGAGTTCCTGTGGAGGAGTGAGAGAAGGGGGTATATTAGACCCTGAAAGCAGTGTGTTATTCTAGTCAATATTCCCAGCACCTAGTATAGGTGCTAGGTGCAATACAGTTTGTAGCTGAATATAAGAAGATACTGCCATGACTTTCTTGACATTTAAGGCTCATCTTATTAGAAACAAGTCAGTTAGAACCAAACTCAACTTCCCTTTAGCTCTGACTTAATATGCCCTTGGCCCTGGTTAATCAGCAAGAGGGGAAGTGTTATGGAGTGGAAAGAAACTAGGGCCTTGGAAAGGGCCCATGCAAGTGAGGGGTGCTGGCACTTATGCTTCGTTAACTTCATAGTAACTCTGCCCCCGCTGTTATTCATTTCTGAAAGTGCTTTCCCACGCCTTAGTGACTGTTTTAGCTTCATGGCAGGACCACCAGGGAAGCCAGTCATGGTTGCTTATCCCAGATCTCCAACTGAGGACCTGAGGGCTAGATGACAGTGTAGGGCCACACAGCTAGTTACTGACAGAGAAGCCCAGTTCAATGGTCTTTTCACAGCAGCATGCAGAAGCTCATTCATTATTTTAAAAAAAACAAAAAAAAGAATCTTATTTTCAAAATTTTTTCAGAATTTGATGAATTCTCCTTCAATTAATTTGATATCCCAGGCGTATGGCAGATCAGTAACAAGTTTCAGCAAGGATGGGGAGAAATTGGAACTTTCAAACATTGCTAGTGGGATTGTAAAATGGTGCTGCCACTATGGAAAACAGTTTGACAGTTCCTCAAAAAGTTAAATAGAAGTTGCCGTATGACCCAGTGGAGCGCTGGTGGCACAGTGGTTAAGAGCTCAGCTGCTAACCAAAAGGTCAGCAGTTTGAAGCCACCAGCCGCTCCTTGGAAACCCTATGGGGCAGTTCTACTCTGTCCTATAGAGTCGCTATGAATTGAAATCAATTTGACAGCAATGGGTTTGGTGTTTTGGTTATATGACCCGGCAACTCCATTCCTAGGTATATGTCCAAGAGAAATTAAAACTTATGCTCACACAAAAACCTGTACATGAATGTTAATAGCAGCATTATTTCATAATAGCCAAAGAAAGAATGGAAACAATCCAGATGTCCATCAGTTGATGAACAGGTCAACAAAATATGGTATATCCATACAATGAAATATATTCAGCCATAAAAAGGAATGAGGTGCTGATACACGCTACAATGTGGATAAATTTTGGAAATATTATATTCAGTGAAAGAAGCCAGACACACAAGGCCACATATCATATGGTTCCATTTATATGAAATGCCTAGAATAGGCAAATCCATAGAAATAGAAAGACTAGTGGTTGCCAGGAACTCGGGGAACGGGAAAATAGAGAGTGACTGCTAATGGCTTTAGGGTTTCTTTTTGGGGTAATGAAAATGTTTTGGGATTAGATAGTGATGACGGTTGCACAACCTTGTGATTATACTAAAAACTACTCAACTGTGTACTTTAAAAGGGTGAATTTTATAGTATATGAATTATATCTCAATTTTAAAAAGGAGGGATATGGAAAATCAAGACTCATAGACCACTGCTCTAAGTCCCAGTAGAAAACTTCCAGGAAGCAGCACAATACACAGAAGAGTGTGGACGTTGGGTGAATCATATTCAAATTCTACCCTCCTACTTATGAGCTCTTTGAGTTGTGGTGTTGGCAAAGGGTATTGAATATACCATGGACTGCCAAAAGAATGAACAAATCTGTCTTGGAACAAGTACAGCCAGAATGCTCCTTAGAAGCAAGGATGACGAGACTTCATCTCACATACTTTGGACATGTTATCAGGAGGGACCAGTCCCTGGAGAAGGAGATCATGCTTGGTAAAGTGGAGGGCCAGTGAAAAAGAGGAAGACCCTCAATGAGATGGATTGACACAGTGGCTGCAACAATGGGTTCAAGCATAACAATGACTGTGAGGATGGCGCAGGACCAGGCGATGTTTCATTCTATTGTACACAGGGTCATTATGAGTTGGAACCGACTTGACAGCACTGAACAATTTATAACCTCCAGATCTTAGGCATTTTATTTAATTTTTCTAAATCTCAGTTTCCTTACCTGTAACATGAGGGGAATATTACCTATCTCATGGTATTGTTGTGAGGGTTAAATGAGACAATTTTATGAAACATTGAATGTAACACCACACATATAAAAAAAAAAACCTGTTGCCATCAAGTCGATTCAGACTCATAGCAACACTATAGGACAGAGTAGAATTGCCCCATAGGGTCTCCAAGGAGTGGCTGGTAGATTTGAACTGCTGACCTTTTGGTTAGCAGCCAAGCTTTTAATCGCTGTACTACCAGAGCCCCACGTATAAGAGGTAGCAATAAATGACTGTTACTATCACTATTACTTTTATTATCACTATTACTATTATTTTCACATCTTTCATATCCTTCATATCTAAAAAAATTTTAATGCTATTCTTCCTTCACACTTCAAGTCAGAGAAAGGAGCCTCGGTGGTGCAGTTAAGAGCTCGGCTGCTGACGGAAAGGTCAGCAGTTCAAATCCACCAGCCACTCCATGGGAGAAGAATGTGGCAGTCTGCTTCCATAAAGATTACAGCCTTGGAAACCACATGGGGCAGTTCTGCTCTGTCCTATAGGGTTGTTATGAGTGGAATCGGCTCGACAATAACAGGTTTTAAGCATAGAGATATGAAATGTTTCCAGTTTCTGTGAGCATAATCTTGGTGAATTTTTTAAAAGATATAGCTTAAATGAAATTCTGTTTTTAACATACTGAGATATATACTGTGCCTGCTTAATTAAATAAATAATAATTAGCAAAATAACTGCTGAAAACTATGTAGCATATACTCACTCAGTATGCTTTTAGAAATACCAGTAGAAATGCTTGCCCATTGCACCCCCTTGTGGGAGCTCGGAGTAACTACTTTTATTCTGGAGCATAGAAGTCTTGCAATTCAAAATGTAGTCCTCAGATAAGCAGCGTCAGTATCACATAAAAGTGTGTTAGAAATTTAGATCTCAGAATCCACCCCCTAATCAGAAACTGCATATCAGCATGCTCCACAGGTGGTTTGTATGCACATTAAGTTTGAAAAGTACTAGCTTAGCATATCAGAGCATATAGTGGACATTCGTTTATTTGGGAAAATTACCAATACTGGGAATGAAAGAAGAAAAAAGAGCATAAGAGAATTTATGAAAAAACCTATGCTAATAAATTCAACAATTTAGATTAAATAGACATATACCTTGAAAGACACAAATTACCAAAACTGACTTAAGAAGAAATAGCAAATACAAGTATCCTTGTATCTGTTAAAGAAAATAAATTTGTAGTTAAAAATTTTCTTACAAAGAAATCTCCAGACCCAGATAGCTTTACTGATAAATTCTATTAAACATTTAAGAAAAAAATAATACCAATTCTACACAAAAATAGAGGAGGAGGAAACACTTCCCAACTCATTTTATGAGAGCAAAATTACCCCAGTGCCTAAACCAGACCAACTCATTGCAAGAAATGAAAACTAGAGACTGATATCCTTCATGATGTAAATGCAAAAATCTGACAGAATTTCAGCAAACCAAGTCCAGCAGTGTATAAAAAAGGTACTACATCATGGCCCAAGTGATTAAATACTTAACATTCAAAATGCAGTTACTGTATTTCACCATATTAACAGACTAAAAGAGAAAATCCGTATGATTTTCTCAGAAGATGTAGAAAAAGGATTTGACAAAGCTTAACACCCTTCTTAATTTTTAAAACTCCTAAAAAAAACTAAGACTAGAAGGAATTTCTTCAACCTGAGAAAGAGTGTCTGTGAAAGACCTGCAGTTAACAAGATGAACCCTTTCCCCTAAAATTGGGAACAAAGCTCAGGGTAAGGTCACGGAAGCTCCATGGACAAATCTAAACTCTGTTAGAGACCAAATTATTGGGCTGAGGGCTGTGGGGACCATGGTCTCAGGGAACATCTAGTTCAATTGGCATAACATAGTTTATAAAGAAAATGTTCTACATTCTACTTTGGTGAGTAGCGTCTGGGGCCTTAAAAGCCTGTGAGTGGCCATCTAAGATACTCCACTGGTCTCACCCCTTCAAGAGCAAGGAAAAATGAAGAAAACTAAAGACACAAGGGAAAGATTAGTCCAAATGACTAGTAAACTGCAACTACCACGGCCTCCACCAGACTGAGTCCAGTACAACTAGATGGTGCCTGGCTACCACCACTGACTTCTCTGACAGGGATCACAACAGAGAGTCCCAGACAGAGCTGCAGAAAAATGTAGAACAAAATTCTAACTCACCAAAAAGACCAGACTTACTGGCCTGACGGAGACTGGAGAAACCCTGAGAGTAAGGCCCCTGGACACCGTTTTAGCTCAGTAATGAAGTCACTCCAGATGTTCACTTTTTAGCCAAAGATTAGACAGACCCATAGGACAAAATGAGACTAAAGGGGCACACCAGCCCAGGAGCAAGGACTAGAAGGCAGGAGGAGACAGGAAAGCTGGTAATAGGGAACGCAAGGTCGAGAAGGGAGAGTACCGACATGTCATGGGGTTGTTAACCAATGTTATAAAACAATATATGTACTGTTTAATGAGAAGCTAGTGTGTTCTGTAAACTTTCATCTAAAGTACAATTTAAAAAAGCAAAAATAAATATATAAATAAATAAATAAAATTGGGAGCAAGGCAAGGATATCCTTGCTACTTCTGTTCAACATTGTACTAGCCAGTTCTATAAGGCAAGATGAAGAAATAAAAGGCAAACAAATTGGATAGGAATAAGTAAAACTGTTTTTGTTTTCAGATGACCTAATTATATACATAAAAACATCATAAGGAATCAGTTAACAAGCTTCTAGAACTAATACATGACTTTAGCAAGGTCAGAGAATGTAAGATCAATATACAAAACTTAATTGTATTTGTATATACTGCCAATAAAAAATTGGGCATTGAAATTAAACAAATAATACCACATAAAATCATATCCAAAAGAATAAAATATTTAGAGATTCATGTAACAAAATGTATTCTAGACCTATACACTAAAAACTACAAAATATTGCTGAGAGAAACTAAAGAATACCTAAATAAATTGAGATATATACTATTTTCTGGATCAGACGTCTTAACCTTGTTAAGAAAAAAAAAATTCTCTCCAGATCCTTTCATAGATTCAATAAAATCCCAGTTAAAATCTTAGCAAGCTTTTTAATAGAAATTACCTAGCTGATTCTAAAATTTATATGAAAATACAGGAAAAAAAAACTTAGAATAGCCAAAACTATTTTGAAAATGAAGAACTTACTGATTACAAGACTTACTGTCAATATCCCAAAACTTACTGGCTCAAAACAACAATAACTATTCATTATATCTCATGATTTCTGTGGATCAGGAATTTGGACCAGCTCACCTGGTCAACTGCAGTGTCTCATGAGGTTGTAGTCAGACATTGCTGGGGTTGGGGTCATCCCAAAGGCTCCTTCACTCACAGGTCTCACCTGCACTAGGAAGACTTGAACAACTGGGAACTGGAAACACTGGAGTTCCTCAGGCATCTCTATCTCTACATGGTTTCTCCACTTGGACTCTGCAGCATAGTGGAGGCAGGGTAGTCAAATTTTACATGCCAGTTCGTGGTTCCAAAGGTGCACATCCCAAGAGACAGATAGAGAATAGTAGTAAACCCACTATATGCCCAGATATAGACACAGAAGCTTTATCACTTTTTATGACCTAGCCTCGGAAGTCATAGAGCATCACTTCTGCTGTACTCTATGGAGACTCACAAATTCCCATCCAGGTTCAAGAAGTGGGGACATGGACTCCACCTCTTGATAGGGTAGGAGTGGCAAGGTTCTGAAAGAGCATGTGGGACCAGAGATATTGTTATAGTCATTTTTGGAAATAAAATTTGCCATGTAACAGTAATCAAGATAGTGTGATATTATGTAAGAATAGGCATAGATCTATGGAAGAGAATGAAGAATCTTGAAATAGACTTATATATGTATGATCAGTTGATTTTTCACAAAGATGTCAAGATAAGAAATGGTGCTAGAACAACTTGGATATTCATATGGAAAACTAAAGTACCTCGACCCTTACCTCACCGCCTGACAAACATTAACTCAGAATGGATTACAGACCTAAGTGTAAATGCTAAAACTATAAAACCTCTAGAAGAAAACACAGGAGAAAATCTTCACAACCTTGGGGCCAGGCAACAATTTCTTAGGGCACTAACAGCATGAACCATAAAAGGAAAAACTTGAGAAATTAGACTTCTGTTCTTTTTTAAGAAAAATATTCACAAGTTCCAGCAAAATCACGCTCTAGGCAGAAGCACCACACCGTCCCTCCACAGCAAAGATCCAAAAAACTAAGCCGAACAGAGAATACAACAATCCTGAAACCCTAAAACATCAAATGAAGAGATAAAGAACTCAGCCAAGCACCAAATGGAGTGAGAAAACTGACAGAGAACAGAGAGCGAGGAGAGATTCATGCAGAGGTCCCCTACCAGCTAACACAGTGCGGATCCACCATCTTGGACTCCTATCGGAGACCAGCAAACAGGGGGTACGAGAAAGCAGCCTCATGGAGCTTCCAGCGGGAGACAAAACAACCGGTAATTGGTGATATACACTTTCCCACCCCCCACCCTTCTTCACCCTGACTCGGCCTCCTCTGCCTCCCGCGGCCACAGTCTCTTGACCGGGAAACAGCGGCTGCTTGGATACCACACACCCGAACGGGCGGCTCTCTGATGCCATTTGTTGGCTGCTGGTGTTGCTTTTTTTCTGCTTCTTTTTATTTCTTCCTTGCCTCTCCCCACCTCCCCCTCCTTTCGCTCGAGTACCTGGCTCCGTGCGCCATCTTTGCTTCTTCCTGAGGGGCTGCAGAGCTTCGGTAATTTGTGATATACGCTTTCCCACTCTCTACCCTTCTTCACCCACACTCAGCCCCCTCTGCTTCCCGCGGACACAGTCTCTTGTCCAGAAACACCAGCCCACACTAGCTGGCTCTCTGAGTGCCATTTGTTGGCTGCTAGTGTTGCTTTTTTTTTTCCTACTTCTTTTGATTTCTTACTTGCCTCTCGCCACCTCCCCCTCCTTTCGCTCAAGTGCATGGCTCCAAGTGCCATCTTTGCTTCTTCCTGAGGGGCTACGGAGCTCCGTTCGAGTGTGGAGCTGCTTCCCAGTTTGGGCTGCCACGCTGGTGGGATCCAGGGGCTTTTGTTCGTTTGTTTGTTTTGAATTGTTTGTTTGTTTTCTTTTCCTTTTCTTGAGTTGGGAGCCCTTTCTGGCCAGGCTGAGCTGCGTGGCACGGAGACTCCCCTTCGGCTTCCACAGACGTGCAGAGGGATCCCTGAGAGCATTTCTTTTACGTGGGGTTTTTTTTTTGTTTTTAAATTTGTTTGGTTTTCTTTTTCCTCTTTTTCCCTTTTTATCTTTCTTCATTTCTCAGTTTCTCGTCTCTCTATATCTTCCTTCTCTTTCTGTTCCCTGAATACCTGGCGTTGTATACCTCTACGCCTTCCAGCCAGGCTGTACTGCAACACCTGAGAGCAACTTCCCCAGACCTCATAGCTGCACTGGTGGGATCCCTGGGAACTTTGCGGTTCTTTAACTTTTCTGATTCTTATTTATTCATTCTTTTCTTTTCTTCCTCCTCCCCTTTCTGTTTTTCTCCGTTTCATAGTTTCTGATCTCTCCACTCCAATAGCAAGCTCCCTTAGCATTCTTTTTTTTTTGGTATGTTTTTGGCTGCTGTTTCTCTCTCCTCTCTCCCATATCCATCTTAGCTCCACACATAACAATCTCCCCGCTGCATACTGCCTACCTGCACCATGCGCTTGACATCACACCACCAAGCAGCACAGGCACGGCCTACTGGAACCTGCCCTGCACTGATTGCCAACCCACTCTGGTGGCTGTAGTAAGTGCCACAAACAACCTGTCCCAGTAACTTCTCTTCAGCTAGACCTGCCCTGCCGAACCATATCTGAGTGACTGACCCTGCCAGTTGAAGAAGGAGGTGAAAAGTATTCTGCCCACAGACGAGCCAACAACAAAGAACACACAGTCTGCCTCCTCAGACATACTCAATTTTTTTTTTTAAAGGGACAAAACAAACAAATCTACAATCAGTAAACGAGAAAAATAACTACTGAATGCCCCGAAGACAGCAGACAATAACAAAACATTTACAAAAACAGGACAGGATGGTTCCAGTAGGTGTCCAAAATAAAACACCAGATCACTCTCCTCTGAAAGAAAATGCACTAGACCTACCTAATAGGGAATTCAAATCTCTAATACTCAGAATTCTCCAAGAACTGAGGCAAAAAGCTGACAAACATGAGGAAAAAATAGACAAACTCATGGAAATTACGAACAAAAAATTGGAAGAATTCAGGAAAACAATACAGGAACAAAATGCCAAAATAAATTCACGATTAGAAATTATACAAAGACAACGATTAGAAATCCAAAAGATAAACAACAAGATTTCAGAAATGGATGATGTCACAGAAGGGCTGAGAAGCAGATTTGAAACGGTGGAAGACAGGATCAGTGGAATTGAAGACAAACACTTGGATACAACTCTGTTTCAGGAAAACTCAGAAGAACAAAGAAAAATGAAGAGACCCTGAGAGGTATGTGGGACACAATCAAAAGCAAAAATCTTCGAGTGATTGGAATTCCAGAACAGGGGGAGAAAACAGAAAACACAGAGAGGATCATTGAAGAACTGCTGACAGAAAATTCCCCAATATCATGAAAGATGTAAAGCTGGCCATCCAAGAAGCTCAACGAACCCCATATAGGAGAGACCCCAAAAGAAAATCACCAAGGCATATCATATTCACACTCACCAAAACCAAAGACAAACAAAAAGTCCTGAGAGCAGCTCGTGAAAAACAAGAAGTCACATATAAAGGAGAAACAATAAGACTAAGCTCAGACTATTTGGCAGAAACCATGCAGGCAAGAAGGCAATGGGATGACATGTATAAAATCTTGAAAGAAAAAAATTGCCAGCCAAGAATAATATATCCCGCAAAACTGTCATTCAAATTTGATGGTGAAATTAGGTCATTTCCAGATAAACAGAAATTAAGGGAATATGTAAAAGCCAAACCAAACTTACAAGAATTATTAAAGGGAGTTCTTCGATCTGAGGACAAACAGCTTCAGCTCACAGGCAGAACCTAGGACACAGGATCGTACCAGCCAGATACCAATCTAGGAAATGAACTCTCGAGGACTATCCAAAACCAAAAGAAATACAACAGGGAATCAGAGCAATTAATCAGTAAATGACAACAACATCAAAACAATAAAAGAGGGAATAAACAGCATAGGTATAGAACCTTCTAATGCAGAGGAAGGCAAGGCGATACCAAATAATGGTAGACTGCTTCAAACTTAGAAAGATAAGGGTAAAATTCATGGTAACCATAAAGAAAGTTAACAAACCAACTCATAAAAATAAAGATGAAAAACATAAAGTCTACGCAAAAACAAAACCTACAAAAACAAAAGAAATGAAAAAAAAATCCACAAACAAAAGTAACTCAGCACAAGAGAGTAAGAAGAACAAAGAAAACTTCAGCACCACAAAAAAAAGCACTACAAAATGACAGCAACAAACTCACATCTATCAATGATTACACTGAATGTAAATGGACTCAATGCACCCATAAAGAGACGGAGAGTGACAGAATGGAAAAGAAAACAGGATGCATCAATATGCTGTCTACAGGAGACACAACTTAGAAACAAAGATGTGAATTTATTAAAAGTCAAAGGTTGGAAAAAAATATATCAAGCTAACAACTACCAAAAAAGAGCAGGAGTAGCAATTCTAATCTCAGATAAAATAGACTTTAAAACGAAATCTACCATAAAAGACAAAGAAGGACACTATATAATGATTAAGGGGATGATCCATCATGAAGACATAACCATAAGAAACATCTACGCACCCAATGACAGGGCTCCAAAATACATAAAACAAACTCTAACAACACTGAAAAGAGAAATGGACAGTTCCACAATAATAGTAGGAGACTTCAACACACCACTCTCAGTAAAGGACAGAACAACTAAGAAGAAACTCAGTAAACATACAGAAGACCTAAAGGGCACAATCAGCCAACTTGACCTCAGAGACATATATACAACACTCCATCCAACCGCCGCAAAGTACGCATTCTTTTCCAATGCACATGGAACGTTCTCCAGAATAGACCACATCTTAGGCCACAGAGCAATCTTCAACAAGATCCAAAACGTTGAGATAATTCAAAGTATCTTCTCTGACCACAATGCCATCAAGCTAGAAATTAACACTAGAAAGAGCAAGGAAAAAAAATCAACTACATGGAAACTGAATAATACCCTGCTTACACATCACTGGGTAATAGAAGAAATCAGAGATGGAATCAAAAACTTCCTAGAATCAAATGAGAATGAAAACACATCATACCAAAACCTTTGGGACACAGCAAAGGCAGTCCTCAGAGGACAATTTATAGCAATAGATGCACATATCAAAAAAGACGAAAGGGACAAAATCAAAACATTAACTACAGAACTCAAACAAATAGAAAGAGAACAGCAAAAAAAGCCCACAACCACAGGAAGAAAGGAAATAGTAAAGATCAGAGCAGAAATAAATGAAATAGAGAACAGAAAAACAATAGAAAGAATCAACAAAACCAAAAGTTGGTTCTTGGAAAGAATCAACAAAATCGACAAACCACTGGCCAGACTGACAAAAGAAAAACAGGAGAGGGCACAAATAACCCAAATAAGAAACGAAATGGGGGACATTACAACAGACCCAACTGAAATAAAAAGGATTATAACAGAATATTATGAAAAACTATACTACAACAATTTTGAAAACCAAGAGGAAATGGATACATTTCTAGAAACACACGGCCTACCCAAACTACAGCAAAGTGATGTTGAAAATCTGAACTGACCCATAACAAGAGAAGAGATTGAAAAGGTAATTAAAAAAACTCCCAACCAAATAAAGCCCTGGCCCAGATGGCGTCACTGGAGAATTCTACAAAACATTTACAGAAGAGCTTGTACCAGTACTGCTCAAGCTATTTCAAAGCACATAAGAGGAAGCAGCACTTCCAAATTCATTCTATGAAGCCAGCATAACGCTAATACCAAAACCAGGAAAAGATGTCACAAAAAAAGAAAATTACAGGCCAATATCTCTCATGCATATAGATGCAAAAATTCTGAACAAAATTCTATCCAATAGAATTCAGCATCATATCAAAAAAATAATACACCACGACCAAGTAGGATTCATGCCATGCAAGGATGGTTCAACATTAGAAAATCAATCAATGTAATCCACCACATAAATAAAAGGAAAGAAAAGAAAACACATGATCATCTCAATTGATGCACAAAAGGCATTTGACAAAGTCCAACACCCATTCCTGATAAAAACTCTCAATAAAATAGGTATAGAAGAGAAATTTCTCAACATAATAAAGGGCATCTATGCAAAACCAACGGCCAACATCATTCTTAATGGAGAGAGACTGAAAACATTCCCCTTGAAAACAGGAACAAGACAAGGATGCCCTTTATCACCACTCCTATTTAACATTGTGCTGGAAGTTCTAGCTAGAGCAATAAGGCAAGAAAAAGAAATAAAGGGCATCCAAATTGGTAATGAAGAAGTTAAACTGTCTCTGTTTGCAGATGATATGATACTATACACAGAAAACCCTAAAGACTCCACGAGAAATCTACTGGAACTAATAGAAAGATTCAGCAGAGTAGCAGGATACAAGATAAACATTCAAAAATCAGCTGGATTCCTATACACCAATAAGGAGAACCATGAAAAGGAAATCAAGAAAATAATACCATTTTCAATAGCCCCTAAAAAGATAAAATACTTTGGAATAAATCTGACCAGGGATGTAAAAGACCTAAACAAAGAAAACTACAAAACACTACTGCAAGAAACCCAAAGGGATCTACATAAATGGAAAAACATACCATGCTCATGGATAGGCAGACTCAACATTGTGAAAATGGCAATTCTACCCAAAGCAATTTACAAATACAATGCAATCCCGATCCAAATACCAACAACATTCTTCAAAGAGATGGAAAAACTAATCATTCACTTTATATGGAAAGGGAAGAAGCCCCGAATAAGTAAGCACTACTGAAGAAGAATAAACTTGGAGGACTCACACTACCTGACTTCAGAACCTACTATACAGCTACCATAGTCAAAACAGCCAGGTACTGCTACAACGACAGACACATTGACCAATGGAACAGAATTGAGAACCCAGATGTAAATCCATCCACCTACGGTCAACTGATCTTTGACAAGGGCCCAAAGTCCATCAAATGGGGAAAAGACAGTCTTTTTAACAAATGGTGCTGGCAAAACTGGATATCCATCTGCAAAAAAATGAAACAGGACCCATACTTCATGCCGTATACAAAAACTACTTCAAAATGGATCAAAGACCTGAATATAAAGCCTAAAACTATAAAGTTCATAGAAGAAAAAATAGGACCAACACTTCAGGCCTTAATACATGGCATTAACAGGATACAAACCATAACCATCAACACATAAAACCCAATAGATAAGCTAGATAACTGGGATCTTCTAAAAATCAAACACCTATGCTCTTCAAAAGACTTCACCAAAAGAGTCAAAAGAGAACCTACAGACTGGGAAAACATTTTTGGACAGTACAAGTCAGACAAAGGTCTAATCTCCATAATCTACAGGAAAATCCAACACCTCTACAACAAAAAGACAAATAATCCTATTAAAAAATGCACAAAGGAAATGAACAGACACTTCACCAAAGAAGACATTCAAATGGCCAACAGACACATGAGGAAATGCTCGCGATCACTAGCCATTAGAGAAATGCGAATTAAAACCACAATGAGATACCATCTCACCCTGGCATAACTGGCACGAATCAAAAACACTGGAAATAACAAATGTTGGAGGGGCTGCAGGGAGATCAGAACACTTATGCACTGCTGGTGGGAATGCAAAATGATACAACCATTTTGGAAAATGATATAGCGCTTCCTCAGAAAGCTAGAAATAGACATACCATTCGATCCAGCAATCCCACTCCTAGGAATATATCCTAGAGAAATAAGAATCGTCACTCGAGTAGACATATGCACACCTATGTTCATGGCAGCATTGTTCACAATAGCAAAACAATTGAAACAACCTAGATGCCTATCAGCAGATGAATGGATAAACAAACTATGGTACATACACACAATGGAGTACTATGCAACGAGAAAGAACAACAATGAATCTGTGAACCATCTCATAACATGGATGAAACTGGAGGACATTATGCTGAGTGAAATAAGTCAATCACAAAAGGACAAATATTGTATGAGACCTCTATTGTAAAAACCCATGAAAAAGTTCACACGCAAAATGTAACTATCTTTGTTGGTTACCAGGGATGGGAGGGGTGGGGGGAATATTAAATAGACAATAGATAAGTGGTATCTTGGGTGAAGGGTGAGACAGTACACAGTACGGAGAAACTAGCACAACTTGTACAAGGAAAGGTCATGGAAGCCCCATAGACACATCCAAACTCCCTGCGGGACTGAATTGCTGGGCAGAGGGCTCTGGGGACCATGGTCTTGGGGAACATCTAGTTCAAGTGGCATGACACAGCTTATAAAGACAATGCTCTACATTCTACCTTGGTGAGTAGTGTCTGGGGTCTTAAAAGCCCGTAAGCGGCCATCTAAGATACTCCACTGGTCTCATCCCTTCGGGAGCAAGGGAGAATGAAGAGAACAGGATACAAGGAAAAGATTAGTCCGCAGGACTAACTGTCCACAGCTACCAAGGCCTCCACCGGACTGAGTCCAATACAGCTAGATGGTGCCCGGCTACCACCACTGACTGCTCTGACCGGGATCACAGCAGAGGGTTCTGGACAGAGCTGGAGAAGGATGTAGAGCATAATTCTAACCCATAAAAAAAGACCAGATTTACTGGCTTAAAGAAGACTGGAGAAGCCCTGAGAGTGTGGCCCACAGACACCCTTTTAGCTCAGTGGTGAAGCTACCTCCGACGTTCACCGTTCAGCCTGGGAGTGGACAGCCCCGTAAAACCAAATGAGACTAACGAGGTACAGGAGTCCAGTGACAAGGGCCAGAAAGCAGAAGGGGACAAGGAAGCTGGTGATAGGGAACCCAAGGTTGAGTAAGGATATTGTTGATGTGTTGTGAGATTGTTAACCATTGTCATAGGGCAACATTTGTAGTAACTATTAAATGAGAAACTATTTTGTTCTGTAAGCCTTAATCTTAAGTGAGAATAACAGCACAATTGGAAGAGCGTAGTCAATGTGACTGAACTGTGCATGTAGAAATTTTTGAAATGGTGTATCTTTGGCTACGTGTATTTTCACCAAAAAAAAAAAAAAAAAGGTTGAGAAGGGAGAGGGTTGACAAGTTGTGGGGTTGTTAACCAATGTCATAAAACAACATGTGTACTTCTGTTTCATGAGAAACTATTTGTTCTGTAAGCCTTCACCTGAAGTACAATAGAAAATAAACAAATAAATAAATAAATAAAAGATTAACAGGGCACAACAGCCCAGGGACAAGGACTAGAAGGCAGGAGGAGACAGGAAAGCTGATAATAGGAAACCCAAGGTCGAGAAGGGAGAGTGTTCACATGTCCTGGGGTTATTAACCAATTTCATAAAACAATATATGTACTAACTGTTTAATGAGAAACTACTTGTTCTGTAAACCTTCATCTAAAGCACAATAATAAATAATTAATTAATTAAAAGAAAAATATTCACAATACATATGTCTGACAAAGGATTTATACCCATAATATATAAATAACTTTTATAACTCAATAATAAAAAGACAAACAACCGAATACGGAATGGGCAAAAAGATTTAAACAGACACTTCACAAAAGATTATATAAAAGGCCAATAAGCATAGGAAAAGATGCTCAACAACATTAGTTTATTGTAAAACCTGTTTCTATTGAATCTATTCCAGTTCATGGCGACCCCATGTGTTACAGAGTAGAACTGCTTCTTAGGGTTTTCTTGGCTGTAATCTTTACTGAAGCTGATCGCCAGGCCTTTCTTCCAGATGCCAGTAGGTGGGCTCAAATCACCAACCTTTATGTTAGCAGCTGATTGCAAACCACTCACACCACACACGTACCTCATTAGTCATTAGGGAAATGCAAAGTCAACTTACTGTATGCCCAATAAAGTGGTTAAAATTAAAAGGACTGACAGTACCAAGTGTTGGCAAGGATGTGGAGCAACTGAAACTCATTCGTTGCTGGAGAGAATTTAAAATGGTGCAAATCCTTTGGAAAACAGTTGTAAACATATACATACTACACAACTAAGCAATTTCACTCCTAAGTATTACCCAAAAGAAATAAAAACATATGTCTATACCAAGACTTGTATGCGAATGTTCATAGATGCTTTATTAGTACTAACAAAAAACTAGAAACATTCCAAATGTCCATTAACAAAGTAATGGATAACTAAATTGTAATACATCCATACAATTGAAAGCCACTCAGCAATAATAGAAATCATCTGTGATGCATGCAGTGACGTGGATGAATCTCAGCATCTTGGGTGAAAGGAGCCAGAAGTAAAAGAGCACATACTGTATGATTTCATTTATGTGAAACTCTAAAAAAGAAAAGTTTAATTCTTAGTGACAGAAAGCAGATCAGTGGATGCTGGGACTAGGGGTCAGTATAAAATTGACCGAGAAGGGGCGTGGAGAACTTTACGAGATGTTGGAAATTTCTATTGACTGTGATAGTGATTCTACAGGTATGTAAACGTGTCAGAAATCATCAGATGTGCACATAAAATCGGTACCTTTTAATATGTAAATTATATCTCAATAAAGTTGATTAATTTTCCCCAAAGTGGGTCCTTGGAGGTTTTCACTGGAAAAAAGGAATTGTCCTTGGAGCTCTCACAGTTGGTGGGTCCACGTTTGAACTGGACAGCGGAATGTTCTGACATCACCGGCGAGGTCAGAGAAGCCTACTGGGGCTCTGGTGACAGTTTGGATCCTAACAGTCCTACCAGTGCAGTGGCCATGGAGCAGTGCTGCTGACGTTGCCAGTTCAGTGAAAATATGAAGGTCTCAAGGCATTTGAGCGGTTTTGATTTACACTTTTGTAGTTGGGTCATCACAACAATTCCCAGAGAAGCAAGACCCACCTGGCTACATGGAAAAGGAGATCAAGCCTTCAGCTAGTTTTCTGGGAACTTCTGGTGCTGGTGCTGGTGCTGGCACTGTGATGAAAAGGGACAAAAGGAGAAGCATCTGGAGGTAAGGAGAACCTAGCAGCACCCCCTTAAGAGCTGAGAGTTCTGTCCAGTGGCCCAAAGCTAGCTGTGCAAGACAGAGTCTCCCCCAGGAAGGAAGCAGGACTAAGAACCCAGGGTTCGTGACTAGGAGAAGGGAGAGGGAGGCACAGGGGAGGTTAGAGTTTTTAATGTCCTTTCTATGGGATGCAAATGGCCTGAGGATGACAGACCCTACAGGTCCCAATCCCTACCTTCCCAAAGCTGCCTGTGCCAGGTTGCCAGCCCCTGGCACACATTCAGACAGAGTAGCTGCTTCATTGAACTGGGTTCTTTCCTGTACTTTCCCATTGTCCAATACTTACTTAATCACCACCTGTGGTCATTGGGGTTAGAAGGATAGCCTTAGACTCAATTTCAGTCCACTATTTTACTGAGAAGGAAAGTGGGCTCTGAGGAGAAACCCAAAGCATAAATTAGAGAAGTGAGAGTTTTAGATCCAAACAGATCTGAGTTCAAATTCCACTCTCACATTTTCTTGCTGGGCCAAACTGGACAAGTTCCTTAAACACTCTGAACCTCCTTTTCCTTATCTATAAAATAGATGCAATGACCCTTAGGTCATGGGGTGGTCCTGAGGATTACATAAAACAATGTGCAAAATTTGCCTGCAGGATATTTACCCCAGAGTAAGCAATCAAGAATGGTCTTGGAGGTGGGGTGGGAGTGGGTTGTTGCATACTGAACATTCCTCAGTGCCTTATCTGGCCTTTGCTCCTGAATAAAAGTACTTGAATATTCATCCTAGTCTCTTATTACTCATTAGTATCTTTTTTCTTCTCTTTTCTTGTTTGATCTAACTAGAGGAATCTGAGTAATTGATGGTAGTTTTCTGACCCAGCCAACACCCTTTTCAGCTTTATAACTGATGATGGTGATGGTGGCAATAACAACAACAGTCACAGCAATAATCCTGCGGACTTCCTAAAACACCCTATGCAGGCAAAGGGCAGGGAATGCAACAAAGTTACTTAAGCCCAGTCACAGAAGCCACTAGAGCGATAACTGCCACCACCTCTCAATCCAAAGTGTTCTTTACGCTGTGGCAGGGACAAGCAGTACAGATGAAGGGATGAGGTTTATTTTCACAGTCTCAGCTGTGCCTCAAGAGCAACTGGTTTTTGTTTTCTTTTCTTTCAGCCATGTCTGGAAGAGAAATTACAGGCAGATATACATCCAGGTGGAGTCCCTGGGTGGTGCAAATGGTGAACATGCTCAGCTGCTAACTGAAAGGCTAGAAGTAGAATGGCCTGGCAATTTTCTTCTGAATAATCAGCCATTGAAAACCCTATGGAACATAGTTCTACTCTTGACACACATGGGGTTGCCATTCAAAGGCAACTGGTTGGGTTACATGCCTAAGAGGCTTTCAAACTCCAGGCCTAAGGCAGCCCTTTATGTAGAACTCACATTCTTACCAACATCATCTCAGTAACTGGCCCCTTCCAGTTCCTTCCCAGCTTCTTCCTCCAGATGGGGCTCCTGAACCACATGGTGCCTGACCTCTGGTTACTATTTACTTCATCAGTACCTGGGTTTGTCCATCATGCAGTCATTAGCATGGAAAAGCAACTCAAAACTCGGGCAACCAGAAGGGACACTCGGGCCATCTGTCCTTAGCCAAGACATCGGTTCCCCCAGGTCAGACTCCACTTGTATCCTTGGCTCACTTCACTCTGCAGTCACAAGACAGTCAAAACTTCATAGCTTTCTAACCAAGTACATTTCATGTACTTAAAACCTAATGAATATATTCTGATACTATAGATTTATCTTCTGATTAATACTGTTCTTCAAATAATATCAACAAGAATGGCTAACACTTACTGAGCACTTATTCTGACCCAGGAACTGGGCTAAGTGTTGGAAATGCATGATTACACTTAACCCTAAAACATTCTATAAAGTGGTTACCATTATTATCCCCATTTTAAAGACTTAGATATGCATTCCAGCTCAATCCAGTCCAGTTCCCCGCTGAGGTCTCATTAGGGTTTGTCCAAGTCTCCTATGCAGCACACCACTCAGTCCTGGAAAGGAGGAAAGGGATCTGCCCAGAACTGAGCATCCTGGGGCTGCTGTCTCCTGAGAAGGCCCCCCGGGACCCTTCTCCATCCAGGAACCCTCAAGCATCAGAGATACAGAAGCCCATTAACTTAGATCTTTCCATGCAGGAGCCTGGTGTCTCAGAAACAATGCCCTTCCTTCCCAGATCCAGACCCAAGTGCTCTCTCCATAACCTGGAAAATTCCTAGCAGCAACATTTTGAAGTCAGGTGCAGGTTCTCAGGGCTATGACAGAATTATTTAAAGCATGTTTGTTTAGTTTATATGAATTTAAATAAGCCTCTACAAATAGGAGCCAATCTTTCTTGAGCACTTCTACCTGCAGGCACTATCCTTTCTACTCACTTCCCACGGGTGATGTCATTTAACACTCGCAACAAGGCTGAGATTAGTACCATTAGCCCCAGTTTAGATAAGAGAAAGCTGAAGCACAAAGAGGTCACCCTGCTAGAAAGCAAGGTAGCCAAGATTCTCTATCTCACTCTAGAGCCCAAACTCCTGACACCTACTCTTCTAGTGCTGCACTGTCCAATACAGTAGCCGTTAGCTACTACAACAGCTCTTTCCATTTAAGTTTAAATTAATTAAAGTAAATTAAAAATCCACTTCCTCTGTCATAAGACTCACATTGTAAGTGCTCAATAGTCACATGTGGCTTGTGGCTACCATGAAAAAAACAAAAAAACAGTTGGGATCAAGTCGATTCCTACTCATGGTGACCCCACATGTTTCAGAGTAGCACTGAGCTCCATGGAGTTCTCTTGGCTATAACCTTAACAGAAGTAGATCACCAGGTCTTTCTTTCACGGTGCCACTGGGTGGATCTGAATTGCCAACCCTTCGGTTAGTAGCCTAGCGCAAACCATTTGCACCACCCAGCAACCTTTATCCAAGCACAAATATAGAACATTTTCATGATCTTAACAAGTTCTATTGGCCATCATTGTAGACTGCTGCGCCTCTTGTTTATAACCTGGGCAAGGAGGAGACTCAGTCTCACTTCCCTGACTCCTACCCAGTCCACTCACTACAATGGCCCCCAATGCTTCTTTGGGGCAGTGTGACCCTGAATTTTCTTTTTTTTCTAGCTTCCAGCTCTCTTAAGTCTCCAGGAGTGTTACTGGAACCCTCGCCACTGAGACGCAAGGGAAGAATGAGGTTTGAGTGCTAAGAATGCACTAATAAGTCTGGCCCTCCTCGCACACACTGGCTGTCCAGCAAGAGAGCTGCCGTGAGTGAGGCCCCCAGAATGGCCCCAGGCAGAAGGACAAGTTCTCTCAGTCTCAGCCTTGGACATAGCAGACATTTCTCAGGAACCAGAGTGGCCTCCTGGCCCTAAGCTCTGTTTTGATCAGTTGTTCATGGAAACAAGGCCTCTACTAGTTTCTGGGGTTTTAGAGTCCAAGGAAGGTCAAATCTTAAGCTCCTGGATTCTTAGCTTCTCCACACTCAGAACTGAGATCTGGAAAAGAAATCTCTTCTCACCAGCTACCGTGTGGTTTCTTTCTACAAATAAACTTTGCCAAAGGGATTTGCCCAGCACAGGGCCTGGGGGTCCTGAGTGACATTTATTCTGGAGCCCCCTAGTGCTAGGCCTCATCTACCTTCAGAACTCAGACCCACATACAAGATGCGTCCAGTTCTCTTCTTCTGTAAATTCCATCCTCTCAGCACCCAGCATAGAGGCTGTACTCTGTTGCCCTTGTCTCTGCCTCAGAACCTCAGCCCCATCTCATATCTGGTTCATTTGTGGTCCAACCGCATCCTCCTAATCCCACAGTCTTTTCCTGCTGGCTATGGGTTTTGCTCAGCTTGTTCTTCTGTGGTCCCCCACTCTAGGGATGTGGAGAGAGAGAGCAATCTCTGCTTCCTGCAGCATGTCAGCTGATCCATGATAAAGTGAAAGACAAGATGCTGACGTTCTTCCTAACCCAGTGTTGAATGTGCATTCCAAGCCCCAAGTTGTGGGGACCAGCTAGTTGGGGGTTGCTGACCATGATGCTCTCTTCTTGGGTGGTATCTCTAGCAGAGTAACTTACTGTGTCTTTTACTCTCGGTTTGCCTCCTCCATATCAGACTCTGTGTCAGACAGGAGGTTTTCAGTGGACATAGCCTTCCTATAGTAAGCTCCTCAGGAAGGGCCTCTTTCCATGTGACTCTAGTCCTTCCTTCATGGACTAAGAAGTTGGTATATTCTTTACCATTTGAACCTTCAAATAGTAGCCATAAAGGACCCTTTTCCTGTTTGATAACACACAGAAAGCTGACAAGGAGCTTGTAGGAAGAAGAACATGATGAGGAAAATACTGTGAGAGAAAGGTAGATTGAGGGGAAAAAGTATTAGCAAAACATTTGCTAAAGAGCCACCATCAGTTGACATTGATAATTATTCTACTACTATAAAAAGAGCTCACACAAGATTGATAAGAAAAATTTCAGTGAGAATTTTAGAAAAGTTGGCAGAACCTATGAGAAAGCAGTGCTCACACACATAACACACACGTGCACACACACGAAAAAATTGAAATGTCTCAGGTGAAACTATGCTATATTTCTCTAATAACCAGGAAAATAAAAGTCAAGTAACTGCGAGAAGCCAATCTTCATTCATTATATTTGCAAATTAGTGTTTTGTTCTGCTGTACATAGGGTCGCCATGAGTCGGAACCGACTCAACAACACCTAACAACAACAACGTATTGGCAAAAATTGAAAACAGTAATCCTACCCAGCGCTGGCAGGGTGTTTTGTCAAAAACTGAGGGTTCTGGGATGTTACCTCACTTGTACAATTTTGTACTTTATATATAGATGGATTTTGCAGAAGCACAAGGCACGTGGATCAGGGAAGAGAGTTCTTTACAACTGGATCAACAGCCAGAGTAGCTTTGCAGTGTCAGTCCCTCACACCTAGACCCCCAGGCAAGGCTGAGGAAGGAGACAGACGTTCTCTCGTGAGTGGCAGGTTTTTCTCCATAGACAAGGGACAGAGAACAATGAATTTGTTTCATTTATATACAGGAGAGAGGCAGCTGCCCCCCTCCCCTCTGAAAAACCAAAAAACAAACAAACCAACCTGTTGCCATTGGGTCAGTTCCAACCCACAGCAACCCTGGAGGACAGACTAGAACTGTCCCAAAGGGTTTCCAAGGAGCAGTTGGTGGATTTGAACTGCTGACCCTTTGGTTAGCAGCCATATTGTTTAACTGCTGCGCCACTAGAACTCTCCCCTCTGTAAAGGAGGGAGGAAAACCTTTGCTCCTTGGGGAAGGGTTGGGAAGGATTCTGGATTCTCACTCTAACCTTTTGGAATGTAAAAACGCCTTTCCAAGGGCCAGAAAAGCCCCAGTAGCTCAGGTTTTTAAAACCAAAAGATGTCTCCAAGGTCTGGGTTCAGTCCCTTTTGAAATGTAACTACCTAGGAAGATAGCACCCCGGCCTTCCTGGCACTTTGGGAGCTTAACCCGGGGGTCTAGTACAGGCTATGACCATTTATTTGGCCCTCCCGCGGACATAAGAGAAGTTTTATTACCCTTTTGGATTAGAGGAACTAGCAAATGGCTACAAATCTAATCCTTATAATGTGTGAAAATCAAACTGTGCCTACCGAAAGCAAAGGCAAGAATTCTCTGTCTTTATGTCGTATACATTTCTGTGCCAGGAGGCTAGGGCTTTTTGCAGGAGCCCTGGGAAATCCAGGGAAGGTTTATTTCCCACACGGGGTCAGAGAGAAAACAGCATTCTTGGGCTTTGCTGATAGGAATGTGAATTGCTAAACTCTTTGGGGAAGTAATGTGGCAAAACTGTTCTAAATACACACTCTTGGACTCCAGAAATCCTACTTTATGGAGGAATGTAGCAAATAGAAATGAAGCACCAGGTCAGAAGAATACATATATAAGAATGCAAGTTTCAGAGATGATAGAAAAGGCAACAAATGGAAAGCAATCAAAATGTCTATTAGTAAGAAATGTAGTATAAATTGCTAAAACAACCTAATACCATGAAGTATTATGCTTTTTCTTTTTTTTAATGTTTATATCTTGACCTGGAAGAATTTCCATTATATATTTAAGTGAAAAAGGTAGAATGCAAGAGTCCATTTTTTAAGACAATGAAAAAACTTCAGGTACATATGTCATATATGTACGTGATTATATGAGTGTGGATAAAGCTATAGGAGGATAGTTTTTTAGTATTGTCTTTGGGATAGTGGAGATGGGAAAAGAAAGAGGAGGGTCAGGTGTAAATGCAGCAAAAAGGAAAAACACACATAGCTCAACATCAGTGGAAAATGTAGAATACAGAATTCTCTGTGATATCACTATGTATATGCAAATTGAATACGCTCAGAGACAAGGACTAGAATATAATATCAACAAATGAAAATACTTTCCTTGAGGGCTGAGATTTATTTATTCACTCAGTAAATAAATAGTTTGTGCCAGGCACTGTTCTCATCTCTGAGGATACGGCAGTGGACAGTATTCTTGAACTTGTGGTGTTTACGCCCTAGCGAGGCAGATAGACAATGATTTATCGTCAAAAATAAGTGCATAACTGTTGGTGGGAATGTAAAATGGTACAACCACTTCGGAAATCGATTTGGCACTTCCTTAAAAAGCTAGAAATAGAAGTACCATACAATCCAGCAATCCTGCTCCTTGGAATATATCCTAGAGAAATAAGAGCCGTCACACAAATAGATACATGCACACCCATGTTCACTGCAGCACTGTTCACAATGGCAAAAAGATGGAAACAACCTAGGTGCCCATCAACAGACAAATGGATAAACAAATAATGGTATATTCACACAACGGAATACTACACAATGATAAAGAACAACGATGAATCCGTGAAACATAACATGGAGGAACCTGGAAGGAATTAATGCTGAATGAATTTAGTCAGTCACAAAGGGACGAATATTGTATAAAATGTTATGCTGAGTGAAATAAATCGGACGCAAAACGACAAACATAGTTATGATCTCACTTATATGAACTATCTAGAATAGGTAAATGCATAGAGACCAAAGTTCATTAGTAGTTACCAGGGGCTGGGAGGAGGGAACAATAGAGAGTTATTGCTTAAGCAGGTTAGGGTGACGGAATGGATAGTGGAATGGATTTAGAAATTTAGAAATGGATAGTGGTGATGGTTACACTACGTTGTGAATATAATTAATGTCACTGAACTGTACACTTAAAAATGGTTAAAATTGCAAATTTTATGTCATGTATATTTTAACACAATAAAAAATTGCAAGAAAAATAAGTGCATACGAAAATGTCAGGTGGCAATAAGTACTACGATGAAACATTGTGCAGGAGAAGGGCCAGCAAGATGGAATGGCACCATGGTTAAGAGCTCAGCTGCTGATCATAAGATCAACAGCTCAAATCCACCAGATGCTCCTTGGAAACCGTATGAGTCAGTTCTACTCTGTCCTATAGGGTCACTATGAGTCGTAATTGACTCAACAGCAATGGATTTCATTTTGGAGTTTTTTGTGTGTGTGTTATTTAAATGCTTAAAGGATTTTTATTGGCATTTATTTCAAGTTAATGTTTACTCTTTTAAGTCTTTTACCAAGTATTTCTGTCAGGTAAAGATCATTGTTTATAAGGTACTGAAATATATAATCACAATACATTAGTTCATAACAATTAATAAAACTTACCTTGCATTCATTAATGTCAAGTTCTAGATTTTGTTTTTGTTTATGTTTTTTACAGAAAACTTATGAAACTTTTAGTATAACTGTATCACAGAAAAACGATTCTTCGTTTATTATTGTGGTCATTATTGAAAAACAAGTAAAGTGTTTGGAAATTTTTCTTTTTTCATTTTTAAAAAGAACAACTTAGGAGTTGGAGAATCCCCAATAATTCCAAGGAATTCCCATTTTTTGTTCCCAAATCTCAAAGGCAAATATTTATCAGGAATTTAGAAGCATTACTTTCTAGTGAGGGGAGACAGACAATAACATATGAAAAAAATGAGTGCATAAGAAAATGTCAGGTAGTGTTAAGTGTTGTCAAAAAAAATAAATCAGGATAAGGGGCTAGAGAGAGATGGCAGTTGCTGTTTTAAATAGCATGGTCAGCAATGAGGAAATAAGGAAAATATATAAAGGTGATAAAATAAGGAAAACTGAAGGAAGGCTTTGAGCAATCACAAAGGAAGAAATGATGAACCACGGACTTATGGGGAATTTTCCAGGCAAGGAGGGGAGGAAAGTGCATTCCAGGTATCAGGAACTGTGTAGACAGAGCGGGGGGACTGAAACAGCCTGAGTGTGTTTAGGAAGGACAAGGAGTTGGGTGTGGCTGCAGCGTAGGAGAGCAGCAGGTTGCTAAAGCCAGGGAGGTGGAACTGGGACAGGTGCAGATGCCTTTGCATACCACACTGGGGAGTTGAACTTATAGGAAACTCAGAGCACATCCTGGATGTGATTAGGTGAACTTTGTGGAAGACACCCCTGGCAGCAGCATGATTGATGGGCTGGAGCACAGGCCTCAACAGGACACGTCCTAATTTTCCTGTCTTTGCCTTCACACTTTATTTAGATGCTCCTTTTTCTTCCTGGCAACATTGACAGAGATCCTGGTTGTCTATCCCAGGACCCATTTCCTATTTCTTGCATACTAACAGGACTCCCAGATTTTAGCAGAGCACAAAGTTACTTGGAATAAAGTCCCTATTTCCTAGCCTCCCTCAGAGCTAGAACTAAGTTCCAGCCATGAAATCTAAATGGAAATGTTGTGGCAGCTTTCTGGAAATCTTAAAAGATAGTTGGCACATGCCTTTACCCTCTTCGTTCCTTTATCCTTTCCTCCATCCCGTTGGACAGGTTGCTGACATCATGGTTGGAACTTGAGCCATCACCTTGAACCAACAAGATGATGGAGAAACAAGAAAGAGCAAGCCTGGTTCCCCAGTTATTGTCCTATCAGCCTGGACTTCTTACCTGATAAAGAGATAATCTATCATATTTGTTGTGGCTGTTAATTGCCATAGAGTCAGCTCCGACTCGTGGCGACCTTATGTATAACAGAACGAAACGTTGCCCGGTCCTGTGCCATCTTCATGATCATTACTATGTTTAAGTCCATTGTTGGGGCTGTTGTAGTGCCTTCCAACCTAGGAAACTCATCTTCCAGCACTATATCAGACAATATTCTGTTGCAAATATTCACTGGCTAATTTTCAGAAGTAGATCGCCAGGCTTTTCTTCCTAGTCTGTCTTAGCCTGGAAGTTCCACTGAAACCTATCTGCCATGCGTGACTCTGCTGGGATGTGAAACACTGGTAGGATATAGCTTCCAGCATCATAGCAACACACAAGCCACCACAGTAAAACAAACTGATAGATGGGCGGGGTCTGTCATATTCAGGTTGTTGTTCTTTTGAGTTTTCTGCCACTTACAGCCAAAGTCCTACCCAAGGTAAGAGTATTAATTTGTTTTGGTTTTGCTTTTATTTTTGCAAATATCTTCATCTTTCAATGCTTCTGCCTTTGGGGAAGAACAGTTCATGTCTCTGAACCGGAAGTTTAGAGGAGGACAGAGCCCTCACTGGAAGCAGTCATGTCAGGCACATCTGGTGAGGTTTACCAGCAATAGCCTCCCACAGCATGCCCACTTTCTCAGTCCAACTGGCTGCAAGTGTCTTCTTTGTTGTATCTTACTCATTTCACAAGGACTGCCTTTGGGAAAAACACTTAGGCAGGATTGGCTTGAGAATTTCACTTGTCCCTTCATCCATTCAATATTTATTGAACATCTACTATACACCAGGTACTGTGATAACCATATTTAGAACAAAGAAAGCAACGGATCTACTGAATTCTGTGCAGGCCAGACCGCTTGAGGGATGGCAGATTCCACTGAATACAATATAGACAAACTTGAGGGAAAGTAGGATGGTAAAAGCCTGGGCCTTACCCTAATCCCATGTTTTAAAAAAGAAAAAAAAGAAAAAAAATACGTGAAGGCAAGGGGAATTCAGGCTATGGCAATATCCTGTTTTGGTTTAACCAGAATCCTTTGCCTCCTTATTCTGTAACCTACCGTCTGCTTGGGGAAGCACCTGCTCCACCCCATTCCTTACGATTCTGGTGGAACTCTCAATTGCAGTACTCTGGCGTCCAGACACAGGAACAAACACATGACCCAAACAGACCATCAAAGTCCTTCCCTGGAATTTTTATCTTTTTCCCCTAGGATCGTGAGTTAAAGGATGTGATTGCAGAGGTGGTGGTACTTGTATTCCCAGCCATGCTGAAGAGCTTGAAATAATGAAGAAAACACACAAACGGAAGGAAAACTGAGTGACGAAGCACTTGGGTTCAGTCAACCATGGGAGTAGCACTATCCTCGTTATTCTTACAGGAGGGAATAAATGTCCTTTTAACTGGGTTTCCTGTCACTTGCAGCAGTCTTGAATAAAGCAGGCCATAATCCCATATGTTAAAATTTAGCCTGTAAAAAAGGGATTAGTCATCTATCTAGGTCCAAAAGGCCAAAACTGGACCCAAGGGCAGAAGTTTCAGGGAGGCAGACTTGGGCTCAATATAGGGAGTTCCTTTGACAATTGGAATGTTATTTATATAGTCTAAGAATAAGATGACTGGCAAATTGATGGGTCTGAAGGCCTGGAACAGGTGACAGTGTTTCCTCTATAGCTCAATGAATTCACTATTCTAAGAGGAAAAGAGGTTAACCTTGTTTCCCATATGCTATTGAAGAAATTTAATTATTTTGTCATTGGAGAAAATAGAGGCAGGTAAGGAAATGCACTCTAGCTGATCAAAGACCTGAATTTGAGATGACAATTTAAAGTTCACTATTGCATCCATCAAAAGGAGCCATGGTGGCGCAGGGGTTAAGTGCTCGGCTGCTAACCGAGAATCTGGCAGTTCAAACCCACCGGCCACTCCATGGGAGAAAGATGTGGCAGTCTGCTTCCGTAAAGATTACAGCCTTGGAAACCCTATGGGACAGTTCTGCTCTGTCCTACAGGGTTGCTATGAATGGAATCTACTCAACAGCAGCAAATTTATTTTTTTTATTGCATCTCTCCATCCGTCTGTCCATCTGCCATCCGTTCAGTAAACATCTATCGATACTTCACTCTGTGCTGGGCATTGTGCTAAGTACTGTGTCTATAAACATAAATTGGGCCCCATTTTTAACTTTAAGGAACATAGAGATCTTCTGAAGGAGGCAGATATGTAATCAAAACAATACCTCAAAGGGTTAGAGGTGCTGGGACAAAAGTGTGTGACTCAGTCAGTGAGACCATGAAGGGGGTAGTGAAGGAGTGATGATGGGGTGTGTTAAAAAATAGGTCCAAATTAGAGGTGATACCTGAGCAGGATAGGGAGGAGGTGTTGGCCAGACAAAAGGCAGATGGAGTGAGGTGGCAGGTGAGGTCAGAGGGTACCAAAGCATGAAGCACCATTGGCCTTTAGGGCAAGGCAAGTGGCAGGCATTACTACAGTGTGGGGTAAGAGTGAGGTCAGGGATTCAATAGAACCCCATGTAACTGGATGAGGGACCAGGGTCCACTGACTGATTGTAATCAAGGGAAAAATCAGACCTAAATTTAAGGTTTAGAAAAATTATGCTAACAGTAGTATAAAGACTGGGTATGGAAAGGATGTGTTTTTAAGCCTCACAATCAGATATATCTGTTTTTCATCAGATATGTCTAATGTTTTAATGCCATGGTGAACTCCAAAGAGTTCAAAGCCCTGGAATCAAAAGATCTAAACTAAAGTTCATGCTCTGTCACCCCCTGGTTATGAGGCCTCAAGCAAGTCATTTAACTACTTTGAGCATCAGTTTCCTCATCTGTGAAATGGGGGTATTAACCTACCCAGTGAGGTTGTGGTGAAGTGGTTAAGAGCTATGGCTGCTAACCGAAAGGTCAGCAGTTCAAATCCACAAGCGGCTCCTTGGAAACCCTATGGGGAGTTCTCCTCAGTCCTATAGGGTTGCTATGAGTTGGAATCAACTCAATGGCAATGGGTTTAGTTTGCTTTTTTTTTTTAAGAGGTTGTTATGAAGATTGAATGAAATAAGTTATGTGAAAGGACCTTGTAAACTTCACATAACCACACAAATGGACAGATTTGTTGTTGTTTTGTTGTGAAGGACATTTTTATCAAGGTATTATTATAATCAAAATTTACAACAATTGTTTAATGTATATAAAACATAAGCAGGGTGTTTGGAGGTGACAGGGTTTTGTGAGGTGACAAGATAGACAGGATAGAGAAGGCTGAGCCTGAGAATCCAAACAGATCCAGATGACAAGGGAATCATTGATTTATAGGAAGAGGTTAGACATATGAGTCCAAACCAGAAGATCAGTCTAAGAGAGAAAGTAGAGGCAGGAAATGAGCACCTGAGCTAAAGTCCAAACTAAGTACATGTAAGGTCCAGGCACCCATCTAGGGTGGAGAAAGAGGAAATCAACAGAGGCACAAGTGGAAATCATGAGGCAGAGATCCGAGCTTCCAGGGTAGGTAGTATGAGAAGAGTTTGACAGCCAGTAATGAGGACCCCGCCCCCTGCAAAGAGTTGGGTTTGTTCATTTGACAAACATACGCTGAGTACCAACATTACATTTTAGGCTGTAGGAATACAAAGTTGAGTAAATTAAGAAACTTGCAATCCTATGAGGAAGACACACACGAGATAATTCTAATACAATCTGGTAAAAGCAACAGCAGGGGAAAGCATAGGATATTTTTGGAGCACACAGCAGGGGCAGCTAATCCAGGCTAAATTGTGTCAGGGACACTTCTGGAGGAGGTGATGACTGAGTGGTGTCTTAAAGAATGAATTGGAGTTAGCTAGGTGAACCAGGTACACTTGGCGGGTGAGAGCATTCCAGGCAGTGAGGACAGCATGAGCAATGTCAGGGAAGCAAGAAGCAGGGAATACAAGCAGTCCTATATTGCTATGGCATAAATCAGGGATGGAGGCTGGGGAGGGGTGGCTGCAGGTGATGGTTGAAGAAGCTGGAGAGTTTGGCAACCTGTGCCAACTCAGGAAAGCAGGCGTTTCCTCCTGAAGGCAATAGGGAGTCCTGGAAACACTTAAGCAGGTGAGTGATGGGATGGAAGTGCATTGCTGGGAATCACTTGGGCATAGAGAAGGTGGGGGACCAGGAAAACAAAGAAGAATAAAGCAGGGAGCCCTACCAGAACTGGGCTCCCTCAATCAGAGGAGCTCCAGCTGCGTGACGGGCTTGGGTGTAGAGGCCCCAAGCTGATAGAGGAGTGGTTCTAAATTGGAGGGCTTGAGCCAGCTGTGGCCGGAGGCCCTCCCTTGAGACTAGAGCCAAAGAAGGGAACATTGTTTGGGCTTCCACTGGACAAACATTCAATATACTTTCTACGTACTCTAATTTGGACAATTTGTTTTATTCACTTAACATTTATTTTTGTGCCTACTTTGTGCTAGACATTTTGCTAGGCACTACAGGGTCACTGTGAGTAGGAATTGACTCAACGGCAACAGGTTTGGGTTTTTTTGTTTTACATATGTATGTATACACACACACACACACACACACACACACACACACACACACACACACATATATATATACACATATAAGAGCTCACTTACTTACTTTTTGCATCTACGCTGAGCTCTTATTTTACAAAAACAAAGGTCTCCCAAACCAGTAAGCGTTGGGGACAAGAATACAAAAATTGGCCTGTATTACCTATGGTGACTAAGGTTCACCCGACCCAAGCCAAAGTGTTTTCAGTCGCCTCATATGCATGTGAAAGCTGGACAGTGAATAAGGAAGATCAAAGAAGAATTGATGCCTTTGAATTGTGGTGTTGGTGAAGAATATTGAATATACCATGGACTGCCAAAAGAAGGAACAAATCTGTCTTGGAGGAAGTATAGCCAGAATGTTCCTCAGAAGCGAGGATGGCAAGGCTACATCTCACATACTTTGGGTATGTTATCAGGAGGGACCAGTCCCTGGAGAAGGACATCATGCTTGGTAAAGTAAAGGGTCAGCGAAAAAGAGGAAGATCCTCGATGAGATGGGCTGACATAGTGGCTACAGCAATGGGCTCAAGAATAACAACAATTTTGAGGATGGTGCAGGACTGGGCAGTATTTTGTTCTGTCGTATATAGGGTCACTATGAGTCAGAACCAGCTCAGTGGTACCTAACAACAACAACGACGTTTCAATCAGAAAAATCAACAAAGCTATTTCCATTTTGAAAAAAATTTAAAAAATCCAAATGACAATCTTACCAAGTGACTCTTTGTTTCCACTCTTGAATGGCTCCTCATTGATCAAGCTCCTTGACATAGCCCACAGGGTCTTCCATGATGGGGCTACTACTGTGGAATATTGACCACGGACCACTTTTCTAACCAAATGGTCTCCCCACTTACTCTGTCCACTCCAGCAACACTGAGCCAGCCCATCCTGGACATACTCTGTTGTTTCTCCCTCGGGGTTATTAGTTCCCCCTCTCCCCTCTTCTTGCTAATTCTTTCTTTCCTTCCTAATGAATGATTACTCTCCATAAGACTCAGCCCAGGCACCTCTCCTCCCAGAAGCCATTTCTTGGTCTCCCCAGTCTGAGTTTGATGCTCCTGCTTCAGTCTTCTATTTCTACCCACTGCATATTTCTGTCACAACACCTCTACATTGCATTATGGTTGCCTGTGGGGTGTGAGGGTGTATGTCTTCTCTACCACTGGATGGTGTGTCATCTTCCTCTGTCTCTACTGTGTTTTGATCTACAGCCAGATAAAAAAATTTTTCACTGAATAAATGGAATTTTTTTAAAATCTATGAGTTAAGAGAACTGGGATCTAGGTTGTATTTTATCATGGTGGGTAACAGTGGATCAGTGAAGATTTTTCTTCTCCTGTTTTGTCCCCTGCTTTCCTCTCCTCTTCTCCCTCCCACCCCTACCCCCGTATCTTTTTTCTCTAGAGAAGTATTTCTCCAACTTTGGTATACAAAGAAATTACCTGGAGAGCCTGTTAAATGCAGATTCCCAGGCCGCACCCCCAGTTCTGATTTCTTAGGTCAGTAGCAGGGGCCAAGAATCTGCATTTTAATAAGTGCACCAGGTGATTCTGATCTCACTTTGAAAAACATTGTCTTAGACAATGTGGATTTCTTCATTTTCCTTATCTACTAACATTAGCTGAGAGGGGTATGAACGGTGTTATCTATGATAGTCTCCATTTCCCAGTCACATTTCCTAATACTACAAACTCAAGCCCATCTCACAGATACTCTGGGATACAGAGGCTTTCTGTGTAGCTTGAAGTCTGTACCGGGGCTAAGTAACATCATCCCAAGCCTTCAGTGCACGTGACTCACAAGCTTGATGACTTTGTCTCACTACATATCACAACAACAATAATTATCACCATCATAACCACAATCACTGCCATTTATTAATGCCCTACTAGGTGCCAGACATAATGCAAAATATTTTACTAGCATTATCTCGTATAATATTCACAGCAACCCCACAAAGCAAATGCTATTATTATCCCCACTACATCTATGAGGAATCTAAGATTAGAGGAAGTTATACCCAAGATCATAAACTTGTAAGTGATAGAGCCCCTTGAATCCAGACTGGTCTAGCTCCAAATCCCATGCTCTTTCCACTAAGGCTCCTGATTTATTCCCCTGTGAAGATTTTCTGTAATAATAACAGTAACAACAATAATAACAGTACATTACTCCGACATCAAGATAAATTGCAGAAAGATCAAAGATTTAAAAGTAAAAAGATGAAACCTAAAAGGCATTAAAAGGATTTCTCATGCCAGGCGAGATAGAGAAAACCAACTACAATCTCTCTCTCCCATTAATCACGACTAAAAACTGTGTACCAAATATGAAAAGCAACTACGTGAGGACTCTGAAAAGAAAACAAGAACAGACAGAGAGGAATGAGGAGTCAAAACCTGAAGTAGCAATACTTGCAGGGATGAGTTTCCCAGCCCCCACCCCTTTCTTCTGTGGCTTTTGCCTGAGGACAAGCCCTAGTCATGGAACTGTGTGGTGACAGTGCAGGCAGCTAAAACTCCAACATACTCTGCTTTTCTGGTTAGAAAAATTGAGAAAAGAGTTCCCTCCAGTCCCAAGAGTGTGGGAGGAATCTTGTTTTCTTTCTCTTTTTTTCTCTTGCTTCTTTGCCCTAAGAGTCAATCCCAGTCATGGAGCTGTGCTACACTCTTAACTACTATGCCACCAGGGTTTCTAGTAACGGTGTAGGCAGATAAAACTCTGAGGAAAACCCTGTCTTTCTGGCCAAAACCAAAGCTAAACCTAACCAGTTGCCATCAAGTCGATTCCAACTCATGGCAACCCCATGTGTGCAGAGTACAACTGTGCTCCATAGGGTTTTCAAGGCTGTGATCTTTCAGAAGCAGATTGCCAGGCTTGTCTTCTGAGGTGCCTCTGGGTGGGTTCAAACTGCCCACCTTTCAGTTAGTAGATGAGTGCTTAACTGTCTGCACCACCCAGAGACTCTGTCTTTCTGGCTAGAAAAACCCAAACCCACTGGTTTCGAGTCGATTCTGACTCTTAGAAACCCTGGAGGCGTAGTAGTTAAGAGTTCAGATGCTAACCGAAAGGTTGGCAGTTGAAATCCACCAGGTGCTCCTTGGAAACCCTATGGCAGTTCTACTACTTTCTGGCTAGAGGACCAGAAAAAGAGTCTTCTGTGAGCTGCAGCATAGGGAGAAATACCGGAGAGTAGAGAACTGGGAAAATTAATCCCCTAATTCTTTTGCAAAACACCTCCTTAAAGTGTTAAAAAGCAAAGATGTCACTTTGAGGACTAAGGTGCACCTGACCCAAGCCATGGTATTTTCAGGCACCTCACATGCATGCAAAAGGTGGACAATAAGTAAGGAAGATCAAAGAAAAATTGATACATTTGAATTATGGTTTTGTCAAAGAATATTGAATATATCATGGGCTGTCAGAAGTATGATCAAACCTATCTTGCAAACAGTACAGCCAGAATGCTCCTAGAAATGAGGATGGCGAGACTTTGCCTCATGTACTTTGGACATGTTATCAGGAGGGACCAGTCCCTGGAGATGGACATCATGCTTGGTAAAATGGAGGATCAGCAAAAAAGAAGAAGACCGTCAAAGAGATGGATTGACATGGTGGCTGCAACAATGGGCTCAAACACTGCAACGATTGTGAGGATGGAGCAGGACTGGGCAGTGTTTCATTCTGTTGTACATAGAGTCACTATGAGTCGGAACCGACTCAACAGCACCTAACAACGGCAACAATTCTGTGTATGAACATGCACAAGGCCAAGGCTCACCCCTGAGCTGTGCATGCACAAGACAGACCCAAAGCAGCATAGCAAAGGATTTGAGAACTGAATTATGATTCAAATATTCACCCAAGTCCCAGATTAATCCCTAAGCAGCACAAAATCCAAAACACCATAGCAAAGGTTTTGAAAATCAAAATAACATGGGAATAACCACCCAAGGAAAGGAAGAAAGAACTTGCAATATGATCAATATTTTCCAGAAGATTTTAATAGGATACAGAGTCTCATGACATCATATTTTAAATGTCCAGGACACAATAAAAAATTACTCAGCATACAAAGAAGAAGAAAAATGTGACCAAGTCTCAAGGGAAATGCAATCAACAGTTGCCAATCCTCAGATGACTCAGATGTTGTAATTATCAGACAAAGACATTAAAACAGCTATCATAACCATGGTCCATGAGGTAAAGGTAAACACTGTTGAAATTCATGGAAAGATAGGCATTCTCAGCAGAGAAATAGAAACTATAAAAATAATCAAATGGAAATTTTAGAACCGAAAAATATATCATCTGAAATAAAAAATTCACTGGATGGACTCAGTAACTGAATGAAGAAGACAGAGGAAAGAGCCAGTGAACTTGAAAATAGATGAATAGAAATTGTCTAATCTGTAAATAGAATAAAGTTGAAAAATAATGAACAGAGTGATAGGGACCAGTGGGACAATATCACAAGGTTAAATATTCATGTCATTGGAACTCAAGAAGAAGAAAACAGACTGGTGCAGAAAAAAAAAATGTTCAAAGAAATAATGACTAAAATTTTCCAAATTTTCAAATTTGATGGAAGACATAAATTTACAGATTTCAGAAACTCAGCAAGCCTCAAACAAGATAAACAAAAGAAAACTATGCCCAGACACATCATAATGACACTGTTAAATACCAAAGAGAAAAAAAAAAACAAACCTTAAAAACCTTGACAGCAGCTAGAGAAAAACTATAGCATGCTGCTGCTTCTCATCAGAGACCCTGGAGGCCCAAAGACAATTAAACATGGTCTTGTAAGCGCTGAAAGATAAGAACTATCAACCCAGAAGAATTCTACTATGTCGAGTGAAAATATAGGAATGAGGGTAAAATAATGACATACTTAAATAAAGGAAATCGAAGAGAATTTGTCTCCAGCAGACTCTAAAACACATACTAAAGGAAAAATCTTTAGGCAGAAGGGAAATGACAACTGAGGGAAACTTGTAACTTCAGGAATAAAAGGAAAGCAACGAAAAATGGTAGATATTCAGGTAAATAGAAAAGACTATTTTTCTTCTCAAGCTCTTTAAATGCAGATGACTATTGAAAACAAAAAAATATAGATTGTCTGCTGCAGTTTTTGGTGTATGTAGGTGTAATACATACGCTACCTATAACACAAAGGGGGAAGGGTAGAGGAACCTATATGATTGTAAGGTGTCTATATTTTATCTGAAGTAGTAAGTAGTAACTCTAAGTAGACCTTAAAAGTTTAGGCATGTATGTTGTAATCCCTAGAGCAAACACTAACACATATATATATATAAAACCCAAAAGCCAATAGATAAATTAAAATGGGATACTAAAAATATTTAAACAATTCAAAAGAAGGCAGGAAAGGGGGAGCAGAAGAACAAAACGTAGAGAAGACCAACAGAAAATAATAAAATATAGACATAAATTTGAACATATTAATAATCACATTAAATTTAATAGCCTAAAAACACCAATTAAAATATATAGTACATGGACATTGTAAAAAAATAAAATATGGAAGTGTATATCAGAAAGGGAACAGCTCCTGTAATAACCCAACACCCACATCCATGAAAGGCATAAGAAATTCTTCCATATTTTTCTGTTATCCTACTATCATATTGATATTTATATCAAAAAAAGGGAAGAATTTTTTTATGCCATGTACTATTTTGTAATCAGGAAGATAGTACTGAAGCCTTCCTGTGCTCGCTATTTGACAGGTACAGACATGTTTTTCTTCATCAGTAACCCAGATCTCGCAGGAGTGGTGCATGGCTGACAGCACACTGGGCCTTTGGAACTAGACTTGATCCCAGTGCTGTTAGAAAACAGTGCCTTGCTCCCTCCATCCCACCACTGCTCTTGGTTCTCCTTCATTTCTGGCAGCAGAGGGCTTTTACCACCTCCATATCAACGAACCAACAAATCATGGTTCTCAGGTTTAGACTTTGAGTCTTTTTTCCATTAACTGACTCCTCCTCCATTACTGCTTTTAGAAGGGAAAAAGTCTTAGTTATTTGAATATTCCCTCTATTTGAATTATGGAGAAAGCATGAATTTATTCCACTTATGTGTGGGAAGAACACAGGACTTAATACCAAAAATCAGATTTAAATCATAGCTCTGTCACTCACCTTAGCCAGGTTATTTTACTCTCTGGACCTCAGTTTCCTCATGTGTAATATGGTTTGACGGGGATGAAAAATATACTTGCAAATAGTAATACTTCTCTGCCTTCTCCATCCAATAAGGAAAATTCTGTCTTTGCTTCCTTGGGCTCTCCCTCTTCTTCTCCCATCATCCCATCACCCCACCCCCAGCATGCTAAGGACAGTCTGTTTTTATCACATCGCCTCCCAGATCTATGTTATGCAGATCAAGGTAATATTTAGATTTGTATTGAAAAGCACAGAGGCTAGTGGGCTGAAGGAAGAAGAAGAGAGGGGAAACTGAAACATGAAAAGATTGAGAATATTTATTAAAAAAAACCTATGCTTGCTCAGTTTGAGAGATTTGGGGTGGAAGTTTGAACTGGTGAAAGAGAAACTTTGATGCAGCTCCTGGGTGTGATATGGCTAAATGGAGGGAGGGTGGGAGATGGATGGATGGATGGATGGATGGATGGAAGGATGAATGGATGGAGAGATAGACAGACAGATAAGTAGATGTTGTTGTGTGCTGTTGAGTCCATTCCAACTCATAGCAACCTTATAAGACAGAGTAGAACTGCCCCATAGGGTTTCCTAGGCTGTAACCTTTTGGGATCAGATCACCTGGTCTTTTCTCCCACACAGTGGCTAGTGGGTTCTAACTACTGATCTTTCGGTTAGCAGCTAAGCACTTAACCATTGCACCACCAGGGATAGACAGATAGATGTTGTTAGGTGCCGTCGAGTTGGTTCTAACTCACAGCGACCTCATATACAGCAGAACGAAACACTGTCCAGTCCTGCGCCATCCTCACAGTGGTTCTTATGCTTGAGCCCATTGTTGCAGCTGCTGTGTCAATCCATCTGGCTGAGGGTCTTCCTCTTTTTCTCTGACCCTCTACTTTACCAAGCACGATGTGCTTCTTCAGGGCCTCGTCCCTCCTGATAACATGTCCAAAGTATGTGAGACATAGCCTCACCATCCTTGCTTCTAAGAAGCATTATGGTTGTACTTCTTCCAAGACAGATTTGTTCCTTCTTTTGGCAGTCCATGGTATATTCAATATTTGTCACCAACACCACAATTCAAAGGCATCAGTTCTTCGGTCTTCCTTATTCATTCATTGTCCAGCTTTTGCATGCATATGAGGTGATTGAAAACATCATGGCTTGAGTCAGGCGCACCTTAGTGTTCAAGGTGACATCTTTGATTTTTAACACTTTAAAGAGGTATTTTGCAGCAGATTTGCCTAGTGTAATGCATCTTTTGATTTCTTGACTGCTGCTTCCATGGGTGTTGATTGTGGATCCAAGTAAAATGGATAGATAGAGAGAGAGAGAGAGATAGGAAACAAATAGGAAGTAGAAGGAAGAGTAAAATAAAAAAACCAAACCTGTTGCTGCCAAGTCAGTTCCAACTCATGGCGACCCCATGTGTGTTACGGAGTAGAAATTCTTTGTAGAGTTTTCTTGGCTGTAACCTTTACAGAAGCAGATCACCAGGCCTTTCTTCCATGGTACCATTGGGTGGGTTCAAACTGCTAACCTTTCAGTTAGTATTTGAGGGCAAACTGCACCATCTCAGGACCTTGAGGGAAGAACAGGAGAGAGAAAAAGAGAAGAATGAAAGAAGAGGAGAGGATTTGCTTTTATGCAATGAACATACTCTCTTTTAGGGTTTTTTGTTTGTTTGTTTGTTTTTGTTTTTTGAAAGAAAGAAGTGAAGCCCTGGTGGTACAGTGGTTAAGAATTCAGCCGCTAACCACAAAGTTGGCAGTTTGAATCCACCAGCCACTCCTTGGAAACCCTATGGGGCAGTTCTTCTCTGTCCTATAGGGTCACTATGAGTCGGAATAGACTCAACGGTAATGCGTTTGGTTTGGTTTTTGAGAGAGTAAAAGCTCAAATGATCTTTGCGATGCCAGATTGGTCTTTCTCAGCATGCAGCGGTGCCTAGAAGAGGCCAGTGAGTAACCCTGACTTTATATGGGCCACACGGGGATAACCTTCTTACCTCTCACTGAGGCTGAGAAGGTCCAATGAGATGACAGATGTAAAATTTTAATTGTGTTATTATTACATTGCCTTTGGCTTTCCACTTGGATCTTAGTTCAGATCAGTTACCCAAAGTTGTGAGCACCAAGTAGCTTGGATAACAGAAATGTAAAATTGTGAAATCTTTGCTTAGGTCTTTGAGAAAGGCACAAGTGCCGCTTACACATCCTTCCAATCAGCCAGCACCACTACATTGGTTTAGATAGTGCACACTCCTCCTAGCCTGCATCTCACGTTGGAACCAACCTGCCTGTTTCTCTGCCTCTCTCACTGGATTGTAAACTCCTTGAGCAAAAGACCCTACCTACATGTCTCTATATTCTCTATCTAGCAAGGAGTCTGAAATATGTTGGGCGAGTAAATTGGGATGATATTGATGTAATCTCTCTTTCTCTTCGTCTTACACAAAGACACACACACACACACACACACACACACACTGGTACTTGTACCTCATGGCTCTTCCCCTAGTCTAGACAGCGAAGGCATTCTAACTTTACTGCTTCAGAGAAGGGAGGCATGGCAAAACAGAGAGAATAAAATCAGTTAACTCTTAGCTCTTGGTCTTCAAAAAATGAGCTCCTGACACAAACAATAGATTTGGATGGATGCTTGTTGGACCAGCCCCTCCACCCCATCCCTAACCCAGAGGAAGTAAAAATTACCTGCGCTAGAGGAGATTGCTAGAGAAGACAGCAAGACAGTTAGATGATGGTAAGTGCCCCTGAGGAAGCTCCTGCACCTTGCCTTCTATCCTTTGGGCTAAAGCCAGGGGTGAGGGTATCTGGTTGTGGTCAAGATTAGAAACCTCACGTTGATTTGGTAGATCCTAGAGTAAATGAAAAGGGGCCCTGGTGGCACAAACAGTTAAGCACTCAGCTGCTAACCAAAAGGTTGGTGGTTCAAACCCACCTAGTGGCTCCACAGGAGAAAGACCTGGCGACCTGCTTCTGTAATATTACAGCAAAGAAAACTATGGGGCAGTTCTACTCTGGCACGTGGGGTCGTTATGAGTCGAAGTTGACTCAGTGGCACGCAACAACAACAGATTAAAGGAAACCTGTGCCTTACTCTAGGTGATACTTGAAAACATGGGGAAAATGGGCTCCTCTGTCCACCCCCATACACAGTAGGATTGGAGAGAGGAGCTTTAGAATTAAAATGGTGTATGACAAAGCTAGACTGAGAGGGCCTGAGATGGCTCCATGGAATTCCCCAGATTCCCTGAACTGCTCAGAAGAGCAGTCCTGCATCTCCCACACCCACAAAGAAGGCATAGATGCTAGCTGAAAGGAAGAGCCAGCAGTTCTGCAGATGCTACAATATCAGGATAGAAATATGACAATAGATGTCAGAATTTAGAAAATATTGGGAGATGAGACGGGAATGCAGAACTCTTAACAACTAAAAACCTGACAGCTAAAAACCTGACTAGGTCGTGTTCAGAGGCCACACATTTCGACAGCAGTCAGGGTAGAAAGAAGACCATTGAACGCCAGATGCCTGCTCCACTGCTCCATCCCCATCACACACACACACACACACACACACACACACACTCTCTCTCTCTCTCTCTCTCTCTCTCTTTCTCTCCAATGACTTGAACTTATATACAACCCTGGGGAGAAAGTGAGATGGAAAAGTCTCTAAACTGGCTAAAAAAATCTGGAATTGACTAAGTTTCTGCCACCAGGAGGAGTGAGGACCCAAGAGAAAATGTAATTGAAATTATAGAAAAATAAAGCTACCTTTGTTTTGCAGATCTGAATTTTGAACTGGAAAAACGAACGTTTGTTGATTGAGTGAGTGAATAAAAAAATAAATGTGGGGGAGAGTCTACTGCAGCAAGCCCTTGGTGGAACAGTCTTGGCTGCTGTCCAAGGAAGACAGTGATTACTGAAAAGAGTATCTGTTTTCTAGTCCTTACTCGGCCACTTATTATCTATGATTCCTTGGGTGGCTTGCAAGCCTCTTTAGACCTCAGTTTTCTTATCTGTAAAATGGGGATAATGATACCTTCCCTGGTATCCTGACAATGTTATCATGAGGGTCAAGTGAGATAGCATGTGTGAAGGTGCTTTATATGGGGTTATAATGAGGGTATGTGGATCACCCCTGCCTTGTGGTCCAAGGAGCAAGAAAAAAGTAGATGGACTCACGGATCAAAGAATTCTGTGGTACTCTCCTTCTCAACCAAAATGTTTTTCTAGAATGAACAAGAAACAGTGGCTAAGTTTTCCCTGGAACTACATCAGTGCTAATTGGAGGATATCAGGGATTATACTCTCAATATCAGCCCAACACACTTCATTGGGCACTAAATTCTCTGGGCACTAAACAGATTGATTGTCATTGTGAAATAGTCTATCTGCTATGCAACAACAAATTAAGCTCTGGGTGACTGTTCCTGTAAAACACGTCCTATGCTTTACACTGCTATTATGGGGTGGATAGACATGGTAAAGAATCAATTAAAACTCTGACACATTAAATGGAGTTCAAAGACCTGTTTCACAGGTTTCCCCAGAGGAGAATAATCATGTTACATTATACTTCGGAAGCTGATCGAGGCAAGATTTCCAAGACAAGTTCTGGGGTTTACAAGACAGACTTTAGCTTTTCTAAATCATTTTTGAAGCGTTGTTCAAAGGCTTACAGCATCAGTTCATCAGTCCAACAGCATTATGGTGGAGCAAGAGGGATTATCATCATGCGGGCTTCCTCCGGAAAACTGTAAGTTCCCTTAAAAGTTCATTTAAAGAAATGAAGAAACTATTGCAGTATTCATAATTATGACCATTTTGAAATGAAAGCAATGTTAAGCAAGTAAAGCCAAAAGGATATTTAAACTGAATTTCTTTTTTAGTTTTATAACAGGGCTCTATCACAAAAGGGGAAGTCATTGTTTAGGAACTCTCTTTCAAAAGAAGTTGTAGAATTTCAGGATGAGCCTCACAAAAAGTCAATGAGAGGGTTAATAGTAGAATATGAATAATTTTGTGGTCATCGCTGCTTAAATTATGCTTCTATGACAGCAAGTAGGAAAGTTAATGGTAAGAACAGTGTGTTTTTGGCTAACTCACACCTCTGTGTGAACCATCTTTGGTCTCGTTGCCTAGATAACTTCTGTCTCTCAACTTGAACAAAATGAAAAGATTCTGAGGTTAAGGCAGTATATTTTCAGAAGTGTTGCCTACAAATGAGTTTCAGCAGAAATAAAGGATTGAACAGGAGAAAAGCAAGTCAAGCGTCAGCAAGGATCTTTGTTGAGAGACAAGTAAGGCTTGCAGACGCAATCCATGGGTCAGGAAATGGTTTGGGGGACTCGGCTAACCCTCAGTTTTGAGGGCAAATGCAGAAGCAAAGAACTTGAGAGAAAAAACACCATGAGAATGGAGTGTTAATGTCATGCTTTCAAGACATTTCCCCAGGAGACAGAGACAGAAAGCATGAAAAGGAAACCCAGAGTGTAAGGACAAGACTAGGCCTGCCTATTTGTGTGCTCAGCTTTAGGGCATTTTCAGAGTTCTCATGGTGCAGGAATCTGTTCAGTTAGGAAAGTCAAACAGTCTGACACTTCATTTGTGGATTCTGCCCACAATATCTTTTCAAGTATGAGCAGGTGATAAGGAGGTAGTTAGACGGGGGCTAGAGACACTAATTTTTTTTTTTTTTTTTACATTGTGCTTTAGGTGAAAGTTTACAGCTCAAGTCAATTTCTCATTCAAAATTTATACAGATATTGTTTTGTAACATTAGTTACAATCCCCACAATGTGACAGCACACTCCCCCTTTCCACCACGGGTTCCCTGTGTCCATTCGACCAGTTCCTGTTCCTTCCTGCCTTCTCATCCTGCTTTTGAACGGGAGCTGCCCATTTGGTCTCGTATATCTGACTGAACTAAGAAGCACATTCCTCACGTGTATTATTTTTTGTTTTATAATCCTGTCTAATCTTTGTCTGAAGAGTGGGCTTTGGGAACGGTTTCAGTTCTGCGTTAACAGTGCATCCAGGGATCATAGTTTTGGGAGTTCCTCCAGTTTCTGTCAGACCACTAAGTCTGGTCTTTTTAGGTAAATTTGTGTTCTGTTCTACATTTTTCCTACTCTGTCCAGGACTCTCTGTTGTGTTGCCTGTCAGGGCAGTCATTGGTGGTAGCCAGGTACCATCTAGTTCTTCGGGTCTCAAGTTGGTAGAGTCTCTGGTTCATTTGGTCCTTTAGTCCTTTGGGCTAGTATTTTCCTTGTGTCTTTGGTTTTCTTCATTCTCCTTTGCTCTGAGTGGAATGGGACCAATTTATGTATCTTAGATGGCCGCTTGCAAGCTTTGAAGACCACAGATGCCACTTACCAAAGTGGGATGTAGAACATTTTCTTAATAAACTACGTTATGCCAATTGACCTAGATGTGGGGACACTAGTTTTAGCCAAGTGAACCACTCGCTGTAATTTTCCAAAAAAGACATTTTGGTTCTTATTTAAATTGCCATCTAAATCCTTAAGGCCCCTTCAATTGCTCGGACAAAGTTGTTATGTTTTGTTTTGGTTTTTTGCTGAATAATATGCACTTGTATCTGTTGATGCTTTCTTAATCTTTGTAGAACAAGGGCCTCTCCAAGTTATTGAGGGGGACTTAAACTGTGCCAGGACCCTGGAGTCTTGTGGTGCTGCCAAGGTCCTTGGGGCTATGGAGAGAAAGGATGTTAGTCCATGTCTGTGTCCTGCCCTACACTATGCTGTCCCATCCCCGCCAACTCTTTCCCCTCAAACACACACTCCGACCACACTGGGTTTTCTCCTGTCATTTCATATTAAAAATGTTTCCACTGCTTAAAGCCAACCAAAAAATTGAATATCATTAAAATCTCCAAACTTCTAATTTGGCAGAAAGGGGAACTTAACTTCAGGAGAATTTTAACAAGTTAATTAAAGGTAAAACAGCAATAGAACTCAGGTCTATGGATAACTAGTTCTACCACACCAGTCTTCCTTTGCCTTTTTCTAAGGAGTTGGTAGGGTCCTCTTTGCCTTGCCCACCCCCTTATCTCAACTTAGCTCATTGCTTGTCTTTCAAAGCTTTACCACATCCACCACATAGTCCTTAAGGATAAAGCTGTATGTAACCCCTCTGAAAGGTGTGCATCAGGGTTGTATCCTTTTACCATACCTGTTCAGTCTGTATGCTGAGCAAATAATCTGAGAACGTGGATTATATGAAGAAGAATGGGGCATCAGGATTGGAGGAAGAGTCATTAACAACCTGCAATATGCAGATAACACAACCTTGCTTACTGAAAGTGAAGAGGACTTAAAGTACTTACTGATGAAGATCAAAGACCACAACCTTCAGTACAGATTACACCTCAACATAAAGAAAATGAATATCCTCACAACTGGACCAACAAACAACATCATGATAAACCGAGAAAAGGTTGAAGTTGTCAAGGATTTCATTTTACTCGGATTCACAATCAACACCCATGGAAGCAACAGTCAAGAAATCAAAAGACGCATTGCATTAGACAAATCTACTGCAAAAGACCTCTTTAAAGTATTGAAAAGCAAAGATGTCACCCTGAAGACTAAGGTTCGCCTGACCCAAGCCATGATGTTTTTAGTCATCTCACGTGCACGCAAAAGCTGGACAATAAATGAGGAAGACTGAATAAGAATTGACACCTTTGAATTGTAGTGTTGGCGAAGAATACTGAATATACCATGGGCTGCCAAAAGAACAAACAAATCTGTCTTGGAAGAAGTCCAGCCAAAGTGTTCCTTAGAAGTGAGGATGGCGAGACTTCGTCTCATATACTTTGGGTATGTTATCAGGAGGGACCAGTCCCTGGAGAAGGACATCATGCTTGGTGAAGTAGAGGGTCAGCGAAAAATAGGAAGACCTTCAACCAGATGGACTGACACAGTGGCTGCAACAATGGGCTCAAGCATAACAACGATTGTAAGGATAGCACAGGACCATGCAGTGTTTTGGTCTGTTGTATATAGGGTTAGTATCAGTCGGAACTGACTCAATAAGCTCCTAACAAAAACAACAACAACCCCTCTGCAGTCGATCAAATTCCACAAACATCTATTGAGCACCTTGTCTCTGTAGCCCAGGTGCCAAAGATCCTCAGATGAATAAGATACACTATCTACCCTCGAATGTATATATATCCTGTCACAATTAAAGGCATATTATAATTGCGAACACAAGAGGAAGGTGAAGTGGAGGGCTCCAAAGAGGCTATAAGACAGCCAGGAAATAAGCCTGTTGTATAAATTGAGGATCAGCTCATGCAAACCTGAAATGTCTTTAAATTTTACCCTGGGAGAAGTGGGAAAGCCTGTAAGAGTCTTTAAGCAGGAGGATGATTTGATCAGATCTATGTTACAGGCTGGACATTTTGAGTGGAGAGTCAACAACAAAATGGAGGATCTGGATCCATGGTAACCAGATAAGTAGAGTGGGCTGGCCCAGTGAGAGACCATAAAGAATGAACTAGGATATAAAATACCTGCCTGATCAAGTTCCAGTTAAGTAATTGTTATCATCTTTCTACTAAATTTGAACTCAAAAATATTGACTGGGATGAAAAATATTAGCCATAATTTTTTAATGGTTTTAAAACAGCCTAAACCCATAATTTTGCACATCCTACCAGCTTTGGCATCCAACAGTTTTTAAAGTAAAATTAACCTGCTGCCTCTTGCTCTGAAGATTACTCATAAAGTCTTGTCTTTGAACAAATTCTTCACCAAGGAAGTAAGCCTGTTTTTGAAGAGAAGAAATTACAGTCCAAAAATAGGTTCAGAAAAGGAGCTATGATCCAAAAGTAATACATTTATTTGTCTGTTCTTGATTTTGGCCATTAAAGCATGTCAAGAAATATTAAGCACTGTAATTTTTTTAAGTATCCAATGGGATTAATTTGTACAGAGAATAAAAATTTGAATGAAACCAGAATGAAAATCTGATCTACTCTATTCAGTACTCATCTAAGTGCTAAACTCAATGTAACCTGTGAGAACAATACAGAGCCTATTAAACTAAACTGGAGGGAATTCAAAAGAGCTCTCTCTTGTAGTCAGCGTAGCTCTTTCTCTTGTAATCAGTGTAGCTGCAGTCAACTTCCCCTTGTCTTTCTAGAGGCCAGCCATCTGGTTTGCCCAGGGCTGAGGGGTTTCCTGGGTTTCCTGAGACATGGGACTTTCTGTGCTAAATCCAGAACAGCTAGTCACCTGGCTTTCACTTCCACCAAAATCCCTACCAAAATTTTCTTTTATATGCAGGGATCTGTTTTGTTTGGGAAATAAAAATAACAGCAGCAATGAAGATGAGGGAGGAAAACTTGGGCATCGTTTGGTATCCATAACCTGGAAAGAAATACATTCAAAGAGCAAGAAGGCAAATGAGTTCTCAAAAGAGTTCTCAGACTCACAACTTCAAATCTGTGTGCCATGACAATGGTGTGGCTTTCAGGCAGGCTGCAAGGGAATTTTTTTTTTTTTTTTTAAACTTCCAAAGCATTAACTCAACAAATGCCTACTGAGGTCCTACCATGTGGAGTCTCAGAGTCAAATGTTGAGGATCCAGACATGAAGTTGTGCCATCCCAGCCTCGGGAGACGATCCCAGGCTAGAGGCCTAGCAGAGGAAATATACCAGGTGACAACCAAGCCTAACACAATGTAATTAGTAACTAGAACTCCCAGCTTCTAAGAGTCAGACATTTATGTAGACTATGTCTCATTCTCACAACTACATCTCCAGGTAGATATTATTATCCTCACTTTACAGATTAAAAAAATAATAAAATACTGAAGCTCAATAAGGTGATGGAATTTACCTAAGGCTACTCAGCTTGTAGTGGCAGAGACAAGATATAAATCAAGATTTAGAGCAAGGTCCACTTGATTCTAAAAGTTCTGCCGGTTCTACTACTCCCAGGTCCCTTTCAGTGTGATCAGGGCCAAAATTAAGATCATTTGGATTTCTAACCTTACTCCTGCTTGCATTAGCTTTTCATTAGAGAGTAGCTGTCAGCAGTAGCTGACAAGCAGACTTGTCAGGTTTTAAATATGTATGGTAATTGCAGAGGTAGGGTTGGGGTAGGGAGAACTGTACAACTATGTGTAACTAGCAGACAATCAGAAACTGTTATTAGAAGTTAGATCAAGATGGTACACACAGCATGCATCTACTAACCTCAACTTTCCACCCAAAATTCCCTTTAGTGACAGAAAAAGAATGTTTTTAAAAAGAAAACAAAATCCATTAGAGCACTGGAAATCAGGAGTACTGTCTTGAAAAGTCACCTATATGAGACCAAATGGTCAACATTTCCCCTGAAGCAAAGTTGAGGGCGGAGGGGGGCAAGGTAGATTAATGGAAACAGAATGACCAGAATGGAAATAATGAGAATGTTGACACATTGTGAAAAAGGTAACCAATGTCACTGAATAGTATGTATAGAAATTGTTAAATGCAAACCTAATTTGCTGTGTAAACTTTTACCAAAAACACCATAAAACATTATTTGAAAAAAAAACTATGAGTGCTATCAGCCTACCAGAAACTGTGGGGAATTTCTGAGTGGTGGAAATCAGATGGGATTGGAATGAGGAACAAACAGCAATGAAGAAACTTCGACTTGAAATACTTGGCAGGAGTCCCTCCTGTGAAAAAGGACCATGGTGAGAAGGAAGAAAATGATTGTCCAGGGAAATTAATTGGGGCACTCAATTTATTTGTTTCTCAACTGTTAGCATGCCATCAGTATCACCTGGAAGGCTTGTTAAAACATTGATTGCTGGGCCCCACCCCGAAGTTCAATTGGTCCTAGGTGGAGCCTAAGAATTCGTATTTCTAATAAGTTCACAGGTGATGCTAATGCTTCTGGTTCGAGGATCACACTTTGAGAACCACCTTGAGAAGCAGCTAGCCCTGTCAGCCCTTCCTCCTCCTTCACGTGTGATGAGAGGCAGACATCTTTCCCAGGTGGAAACACTGAGTGTAGATATTCAGGCAAGAGGCAGGGTAAGGACCCAGGTTCCTAGAAAACTCATCAGGAAGTGGGGCAAGGAATCTCCATACCAGAGGACAATTACCAGCCCTATTCCTTACCCACAATGAGGGAAGGCAGCTACTTGATCCATATCTACAATCATCCTTAAGTTTAATAAAGATTTCTAAAGTCAAAGATGAGTAGAAAACCAATATCGCCAAATCTTTGAGGAAAGCCCATACCAAGGAAGAAGAGCACCAATGTCAAGAAAGAAAATTAATACACAAGGAAGTAGAATTAATAAAACAAAAAGACATTAAAATGCTTATAACTAATACACTCTGAGAGATTCTAGAGTATATTGGAAACACCCACTGACACTCAATAAAAAAAGGAAGAAGAAAGGGGATTAGGAAGAAAAGGAAGAGGAGATGAAAAAGAAGGAAGAGATCATTACTTTAAAAATACATGTGTATATGTATATATCTCCATAGAATTTAATTTTTTTAGGCATAACATATATAAAACAAGTGCACCAATATTAAGAGCATAGCTTGGTGAATTTTTATATTTGTATATACCCTTGAAATCACCACCCAGATCAAAATAAAGAATATATCCAGCACTCTAGAAGGTTCCTTCCCCAGTTGATAACCCCCAGTGGTAACCACTATTCTGCTCTTTGTCACCATAAATTTATTTTGCCTGCTTTTGAGCCTCATACAAATGCAGTCAGCCACTATGCACTCATTGGTGTGTAGCCTCTTTTGCTCAACTTTATGTCTGTGAGATTCATCCTTATTGTTGTGTGTAGCAGTAAGTTGTCCTTTTTCACTGGTATGTAGTATTCCATTGATCCACTAGCCACTCTGCAGGAAAAAGATGTGGCAGTGTGCTTCAGTAAAGATTTACAGCCTTGGAAACTTATAGGGTCACTTTGAGTCAGAATCGACTCTACAGCAGTGGGTTTGGTTTGGTATTCATTGATATGAAAACATCACAGTTTATTTATACACTCTACTGTTAATGGATATTCGGGTTGTTTCCAGCTTAACTATTATAAATAATGCTGCTATGAATGTTATTGTACTTTTTTTTTTGGTGGACATAAGCACTTATTTATCTTGGCCATAAAGTCAAGTGGTATTGTTTGGACATAAGGTTTACATATATTTAGATTTAGTAAATACTGTTAGTTTTCCAAAATGACTGTATCAGTTTATACTCCCACCATCAAGGTATGAGAATCCCAGTTGCTCTATATCCTTACCAACACTAAATATTATTAGTCCTTTTAATTGCAGCAAGTGAGAGAGGGGTATCTCATGTGGTTTTAATTTACATATGCCTAATGAATAATGAGTTAGAATCTTTACTCCATGGCAACAAGTAATGAATAATGGTGCAGTGTTGAAGCGCTCAGCTGCTAGCCGAAAGATTGTCAGTTCAAAACCACCCAGCAGCTCCACAGAAGAAAAACCTGACAATCTGCTCCTGTAAAAGTTTACAGCCTAGAAAACCCTATGGGCAATTCTACTCTGTCACATGGAGTCACTATGAGTCAGAATCAACTCGATGGTACCTAACAACAACAATAATGAATAATAATATTGAGCACCATTTAATATGCTTATTGACCATTTGAATATTATCCTTTGTAAAATAAGCTTTGCAGTTTTTAGCTTATTTTAAAAATTGAACTGTATGTCTTTTTCTTGTTGATTAGTAAGAGTTCTTTACATATGCTGGGTATGAGTCGGAAATGTGTATTGTAAATATTCTGTGGCTTTCCTCTTACACCCTCTCAGTGGTGCCTTTTGATGAATAGAAGCTATTCATTTTAATGAACTCCAATTTATCTTTTATGGCTATAACAAATGAATGCAATGCTGGAAGCGCTTACTCGTCTATGCCAAGAAAATTGGAAGACAGCTACCTGGCCAACCAATAGGAAGAGATCCATATCTGTGCCCATTCCAAAGAAAGGTGATTCAACAGAATGCAGAAATTATCAAACAATATCATTAATATCACATGCAATTAAAATTTTGCAGAAGATAATTCAAAAACAGTTGCAGCCGTAAATTGACAAGATGCTACCAGAAATTCAAGCTGGATTCAGAAGAGGACATGGAATGAGGGATATCATTGCTGATGTCAGATGGATCTTGGCTGAAAGCAAAGAATACCAGAAAAATATTTACCTGTGTTTTATTGACTATGTAAAGGCATTTGACTGTGTGGATCATAACAAATTATGGATAACATTGTGAAGAATGGGAATTCCAGAACACTGAATTGTGTTCATGCAGAACCTGTATATAGACCAAGAGGTAGTTGTTTGACCAGAACAAGGGGATACTGTGTGGTTTAAAATCAGGAAAGTTGTGCGTCAGGGTTGTATCCTTTCACCATACTTACTCAATCTGCATGCTGAGTGAATAATCTGAGAAGCTGGATTCTATGAAGAAGAACAGGGCATCAAGATTGAAGGAAGATTCATTAACAAACTGCAATATGCAGATGACACAACCTTGCTTGCTGAAAGAAGAGGACTTGAAGCACTTACTGATGAAGATCAAAGACCACAGCCTTCAGTATGGATTACACCTCAACATAAAGAAAACAAAAATCCTCACAACTGGACCAATAAGCAACATCATGATAAACAGTTGACGTTGTCAAGGATTTCATTTTACTTACATCCACAATCAACACCCATGGAAGTAGCAGTCAAGAAATCAAATGACATATTGGGCAAATCTGCTGCAAAAGATATCTTCAAAGTGTTAAAAAGCAAAGATGTTGCTCTGGGGACTAAAGTGCACCTGACCCAAGCCATGGTATTCTCAATCACCTCATATGCATGTAAAAGCTGGACAATAAATAAGAAGACTGAGTAAGAATTGATGCCTTTGAATTGTGGTGTTGGCAAAAAATATTGAATATACCATGGACTACTAGAAGAATGAACAAATTTGTCTTGGAAGAAGTCCAGCCAAAGTGTTCCTTAGACGTGAGGATGGTGAGACTTCGTCTCATATACTTTGGACATGTTATCAGGAGGGACCAGTCCCTGGAGAAGGACATCATGCTTGGTAAAGTAGAGGTTCAGCGAAAAAGTGGAAGACCCTCAATGGGATGAATTAACACAGCGGCAAAACAATGGGCTCAAACATAGCAACAATTGTGAGGATGGCACAGGACTCCGCAGTGTTTTGTTCTGTTGTACGTAGGGTCGCTATGAGTCAGAACCAACTTGATGGCACCTAACAGCAACAACAAATGGTGCCTTTTGATAAATAGAAGTTATTCATTTTAATGAACTCTAATTTATCTTTTATGGTTATTACTTTTCTTTGTCATATTTAAGAAATCTTTGTTTACCCCAAATCATGCAGATATTCTGCTGTTTTCTTCCACAATCTTTATTATTTTACCTTTCACATTATGTCTATGCTCAATCATGAATTAATTTTTGTGTATGGTGTGAAGTGAGAATCCAGTTTTTTTTTCTTCTCCTTTTTTAATTGATATCCAGTTGACCCAGCACCATTTATTGAAAAGTTGATGCTTTATCCACTGAGTTGGAGTGGAACATTTGTAAACTGAAATGTTTTTTAAACTGTAAAAATTACATAACAGTTGTCACCGAACGAAATTACTTTAAAGGAAAAAAAATCACACATACCACTCTTGCACAGCAACTATTTTCAGAGCTTTGTCCTTGTGGAGACACATTTTTGCACAACTCTATTACAATGATGCAATTTTACTTTTTTAGTTAATATTTATTGTAAACTTCTTATATCTCTACATCGGGAAGCAGTGTAGGATAGTGGTTCTGAGTGTGGGCTTTGGAGTTAGACAAACCTAGGTTAAAAATCCAGATTTTTTCACTTCGAAGCTGTGGATCTTGAGCAAATTACTTAACATGTCTGAACTTCAGAAGCTCTAGCTATAAGATGGGATAATAGTACTGACCTCATAGGTTCATTCTGAGGGTTGATGTTTGAAAGCACACTTCAGGCTTTCATTTAACTATAGCTGTGATTATCATTGGAACGAGGCAGGGTTATCCACTGAAAGGAATGACATTCTGGGTCAATAAATGTAAACAGATTAAGGGGCTGGAAGAGGAAGTAAGGCACCTCACTGATGCTCAACAACAAGGACTCAGGTGCCCTGGGGGAGTGACTTGGAGAAAGTAGCTGTGTGTGTGTGTGCATTTGTGCGTGTAGTAAAGAGCTGGGAGTCCAGACCTACATGGGGTGGAGTTACCACCATAAAGCATAATTCTGAGGAAGGGAGAATTGGAGGTGGCCCCTGGCAACACAATGGCAATATAACGACAGCAATGATGGCTATAAAGAATGGGATACACAGGCCAATTGAGCACATTCTCCAGCTTGTCTCCTTGAGGCTGGAAAACCGGGCTGACTCCTTAAACTAAGGAAACATCCCTGGTGGTATTCACTTATCTCAGGCGGTCAGGCCCTGAGGAGAGTAGAAAAGCATTCTCGTGTCAGGTGGAGTGGGGGTATCACGCCATTTAATCTGACTGTTCAAAAAGTAATAATAAAGCGGTCATTCAAGGTATAACAACTGGTCTCCATTTGCCTGGTGCAACAGAGGAAGGAGAGTTAGAAATATGAGGAAAAAATGGAATGTGTGGCTACTGTCTCCATGAACAACTGCCTCCTTGGCCATGTGACCAGAAGAACTGGATGGTGCCTGGCTACCGTTTCTGAACGTTTTGATCAAAAATTCTACAGAAGAATTCTCATCAAAATGCAGAAAATTCAAAACCAAATTTCAAATTCTCATGGAATCTAGATTTTCTGAAGCCTTGGAGGCTCTATGAACCCCTGAAACTAATCTTAAACCAAAAATATGTCCTGAAGTCTTCTTAAAACTAAACAATAGTTTAGCGTAACTAGTGAAAAATCTCCACCTAAAATATCGTGGTCTTTTAAGAACTATTTATATGGGATCACACTGACAACAGCAACTTGAAAGATTAGATAGGAAGCTTAGGGAACAGTTAAGTTTATGTTAATGGGGAAGGAACAATTCATAAAAGGGGGGTGAGAATAGTTGTACAATTTGGAGAATGTAATCAATGTCACTGAATCATACATGGAGAAATTGTTGAATTGGTGTATGTCCTACTGTGTATATACTCAACAACAAAAAATAAAATAAAATACAAAAAAAGGAAAGTAGAATATGAAATAAGTAATCATAGTAAATACAGAGTGCTTACTGTATGCCAGCCACTATTAACTATTACAACCACTTTAATTAGCTTAATTTAATTAAATTAACTCATTTAATGCTCACAACCATATGAAGTAGGTATTGTTATTATTCCCATTTCACAGATGACAAAACTGAGGCATAGAGAGGTTACATAAACTTGCCTAAGGTCACACAGTAAATAGTAGAGTCAGAATCAAAAACTCAGAGACCATGCTCTTAACCACCATTGTACCCCAAGCAGGTGTAGTAGGACATATTAGTTATATTATAGTTAATTTTTAATGATTTTCATGTAGGTATCGTATCATAATTTGCTCAACCATTCCCTTTTTATTTAGTATTTTCCATTTTTAGCTGTAATAAACCTCTTCATGCATATAGGTTTTTACTTCTGTTGAATTATCTCCATAGGATGATTTCTCACAAATGGCATTATGTGATCCAAAAGGATGGGGGGGAGAAATACCCTTTATAATTGTTGCTACGTATTGTAGTGTTTTCCAAACAGGCTGTACCAGTTTGTAATTCCACTAGCAGGGTATGAGTATACCACTTTCACCACCACCTCAAGCATAGGTAGAATTATTTTAAAAATAAATATTAAGTTTGTAAAAGAATTTTTTTTTTAAATTTAATAGCTACAAAGTTGGAAATTTACAGCATGAGCCTTGCTGGTCAGCTGTGCTTCTGGGAGATGCCCTTTATTCAAGGCCCCTTTATTCACCAGTTCAGCTCACCAGAAGTTGAGGCATCATCTTTGGCCAGGCCAGGCTCTGGACCTCCAAACTATCTAGAACTTTGGGAGTTGAGGGGCCCAAACATTTGGCCCTTCATCTATAGAATGCCCCAAATGTCACAAGGTTTTGGCTAGGTTTTCTCTTCCTCTTTACCAGCTGGCTTCCTTGCATGAATCAGAATGACTTTTAAGCCAGGCTAACTGTACCCCTGGTCACCGAAACCTGTACTTCAAAGAATTTAATATGGCTACAAAGCACCTGGGGATCATTTTTAAATGTAGATTCTGATTCTGTGGGTCTGGGGCAGGGTCTGAGATTTTAACAAACTCGCAGGGGATGCTGAAGCTGTTGGTCCACACTTTGGGTAGCAAGAACCTAAAAAAGCCTTTATTCCTTAAACAAATCCAACAGTAAACAAAGCCCAGACAAACCCCATTAAAACTCTCTAATTCTGGTTCTGTCAATGACAGGCATAAGGTCCTTGGTCTAGTAAAGCCCCCTCTGAGCCTCAGTTTTCCCATCTGTAGAATGAAAGGATCAGACTAGATGCTCTCTGAGTCCCTTCTGTGTTTTCATTCCCATCTTAAACTTCTTTAGCCCATTCATATTATGTCCACATAATATTCTCCCAAAAAATTGTTTTTGAGCTTGATGTATGAGTATAGGCACCTTTCTAGGTGTTGAGGATATAAGGAGGAATAAAATAGACAGAGTCCCTATGTTTGTTGATGGAACCTCAAGTCTAATGGGAAAGATAAGTAAGTTAGAGTCGGAAAAAAGTTTGATAGGAAAAGCTCAGAATGCTATGAGAGCAAATAGAAAACCCACTTCACCCAGACCAGTGGGAGTGGGAGAAGACTTCCCAAAGGAGATCATTTTGAAGCTGACACCTAAAGGATAAGAGGAGTTATCCAGGGGAAACTGGGCAAGGGAAGTGGGACTGTGTTCCAGGCAGAGGGAAAGGCATGACAAAGGCTCCGAGCAAAAAAGAGCATGGGGGGTTTTCAAAAAACTAAAAGAGGCTCATTTGCAGAGAATATAGAGGAGAATTGGTGAGAAGCATGGGAGATGTTGCAGGGTCCAGAGGGTTGAGGGCGATGAGCCCCATGGACATGGACTTTTTTCCAAGGGTGGTGAGGAGTCCTTGTAGTGCTCAAGGAAGGGGCAGAACAGACGTGGATTTTTGAAAGACCACTTTTACTCCAGTGGAGAGATTAGGTTAGACAGGACAAGACTGAATGCAAAGAAACCAGTAAAAAGACTTGTGAGGGAGTGGAAGCGGTCCCAGCAGGAGATGATAAAAGTGTGGAATAGGGAAACAGGCAATCAGAAACTTGGATGTATCAAGACATATCGGAGGTAGGACTGGAGGTGTTGGTTGAACGTGAGGAATAAAGGAGATGAAAAAGTACCTAAGTCTCAGTAGCTTACAATAACAAATATTCATTTCTTCCTCATGGGTCTGTGGGTCAGTGGGGCTCAGACTAACTCATCTGGGCTTAGCTCTGCTCCAGGCCATAGGTCAACTTCAGGTCTGTCTCACATTGTCTACCATTTAGGGATGCAAGCTAAAGGAGCAACAGCTACCTGAGTCATGCTCTTCTCATGATAAGTGGCAGAAGCACCAGGTAGGAGCACAAATACAGATGCCTCCTAGTATACCACCAGAGTCTGTATTAGGAACTGCCACATGATCATTTCCTCATTCAAAGCAAGTCCCATAGGCAAATTAGACTTGTTAAGTAAATTTTATTGAGGTATAGCATACATAGAGAAAGACACAGAAATCATAAACGCACTTAAGTGTACAGCTCAATGAATTTTCATGAGGTGAGCACATCAGTGTAACCAGCACCCTGAGCAGCACCCAAAAGCCCTCTTTGTGCCCTCTTCCAATCTCTAACCCCCTCCCCACCCCGAATTTGAAGAGATACCAGAGCACTCAGCTGGAAACCTTACTGAACTTTAGGTTCCACAGTTCCAAACTCAGAACTTCCCCCACTTGCTGCTGCTCTCCAACCCCAACCTTTCTTGAGATTGTTCTCTCTTCTTTTGCGTATTCATTCACTCTTCTATCCATTCATCATCCATTCAATAAACTTGAGTTGAGGGCCTATGTGTCATACGCTTGGCCAAGGGTAAGGGAAAATATAAAAGTGAGTAGTACCAGGCTCCGCACTTAAAAAGACTGATGTGTCAACAGGCAATTACCATACGATGTGCTAACTATAATAATAGAGGGGAGACTGTGTGTGGGTGCAGAGGGTGTGTGCGTGCATGTGCACGCGGGAACAAGCACTTAGGAGAATAATTGAAATTGTGTGGGCAGGATCGACAGAACTTCTAAGTCTTTGGTGGGACTAGCTTTTGCTTTTTGTCACTGTGTACTTCCCACGTGGCTGCACTTAGTCTGTTAGCTCTTGTTTCAGGCACAGGCAGTCCTCATCTTTCCTTCACACGTGTTCTACCCAACTTGACCACTGACAGTACTGTAACTGAGCAGTAGAGGGCGCAAACGACTGGGTCTTGATACAAACTGCCCTAATTTAGCAATCCAAGAGGAACTACTTTTTATAAGGGCTCTGAAAGAAGGAAGATGAGGAAATAGATGAAGCTCAGAGAGGGAAAAGTGCGCAGCTGCTCAGTGGCAGAGCGAGCACATTGCATCAGGCCCATACAACGTATTCTATGTAATGCTCTCAATTATCCAAATCTCTCAATTTGTATAATTTAGGAAGCTTCTAAAAGCATTTTTCTTGTCATTGTTTTGTGTTTTTGTTTGTTTCTGGTTTGTTTTATCATGATGTAGACGCATACCTCTTACAAATGCAATATGATAATAGGTATTTAGGAAGAAATACAGCAAGAATGCTCCTTAGAAGCAAGGATGGCAAGACTTCATCTCCCGTACTTTGGACATGATATCAGGAGGTATCAGACCCTGGAGAAGCACTTCATGCTTGGTAGAGGGTCATTGAAAAAGAGGGAGTCTCAAGGAGTTGGACTGACACAGTGGCTACAACAGTGGGCTCAAGCATGGCAACGATTGTGAGGATGGCCCAGGACCGGCAGTGCTTCCTTCTGTTGTACATAGGGCCACTAGGAGTTGGAATCGACTCGACGGCACCTAACAACAACATGCATTCTCTTTCCTCCTAAATCTGAAATTGACGTCACGTTCCCTAGGGAAAGGGCAGTAGTTCTGAGCATGGGATGACCTCGGATATACTTCTTAACCACTTCAAGTCCATGGATTCTAATCTGTAAAACCAGCTGATGATCACACATACATACCTCATAAGGCTGTCATCAAGGGTAAGTGAGTCGATGCAAATGAAGTGCTTTGAATACTTCCTGGCCAGGAGCAGTTGCTCTTACTCTCAATCTCCTGCCTAAACAGCATGGGTCAGGTCCACACTGTGTCTGTGTAGGCAAGGAACTAAGTGAGGTACTCTCCAGCCCTTGGAATCAGCAGGTTCGTTTGGTTTTGAGTCATTTATGGGCTGTTGCGATCTTGAGCAAATCCCTTCACTGCCTTGGGCCACAGTTTCCTCATTCCTCAAATAGGGGACTGATAACATTGCTGTAATTATTTCTATTCTATTGCAGCAAAAATTCCTTTTGATTCAGTTCAACAAATATTTTCGGTATGCCCTACTATGCCCTAGGCCCAGTGCTGGACCCTGAGGAGAAAGAGAGAAATAAGTCAGTGTCATACCCTTGAGGATCTAGTACTGTAGTCAAGTGGGCTAGATAGGCTGGTGATCACACAAATTACCAGAGACCATGATGAACACAAGAGAAGGAGCACTAGTTAGGGATTCCAGGCAGACTTCCTCGAGGAGATGAAACCTCAGCTGGCTTTTGAAGGGTGAATAGGAGTTTTCCAGACTCATCCTCCTTTAAAGTCAATGGAGACAGTTTGTGGCAAAGGCACCCTGACTAACATCTGTCCCAAGGGAGCATCCCATGGCTCAAGACTTGGCTGCATCCCTCCAGCTCTGAGCAGAGTGGGCATGAAGATACCAGCCTCCTTTCCACGTCTAATCTAGCCACACCAGACATTGTCATTCACATCCTAATTTTAACTCTGCCTGAATTGTTCTTTCTCATTTTTCCTCTGCCCACCTGAATTCTATTTATCACTTTTTATGGGAAGTCTCTATTGCCTGCCACTCCAGACAGAGTTACTGGTAGCCCCTGCACTTCTGATGGTTCCCTCATCCTCATCCTGCATTCTGGGGATCTAGCCTCCCATGAAGCTGTGAACTTTCTTCAGGCAAACACTGTGTCCTAGTCCTAGTCACCTTCTGTATCCCCAGCACCTGGCACAGAGCCTGGCACAGCGGATCTCGCTCAGTAAATGTTTGCTGAATTGAATTGAACTGAACTGAACTCTTCAGAATTTCTGACGCTTTCTGGTCAACGTTGGGTTTTTGTTTTTTGTTGGTTTTTTCCCCCCTGTCCTGGCAGGAGGCAGAGGACATACTCAGAGAGATAGAGAACATGTAACGAAGGAACTATTTACAGAGGTCTGGGCAGGATTAAGGGAAATAAAGCATCCAGAGACCAGCCGTTGTGGGAAGCTGTTACCACCCCTAGGCCTGAAGGGACAAACGAAGGCAGCTGGTGCAGAACCTGGGGAGAGCTGCAGCTGTGAGAGACTCTGTCAGCAGAGGTGGAGGTAGTCACTGGCACACCACAGCCTGGCAGAGAGGGTCCAAGGGAGTCAGTGCCCACCCTCTCTCCTTCCACCTGTCTCCTGCTGTTGCCTCCCATCGGTTGGGCCCAAATGGAAGCCAGAGGCCAAGGAAGGCAGCTTCCCTGGGCACTGAGCAGAGTGAAGAAAAGTAGAGAGCAGATCTGGATGGATAAATGGAGACTATCCAGCACAAGTGCCTTTTCCCAGAATGTGATCCACATTCTATCAGCAACAGAACCACGTCAGCTTTTTTAAAAGCAGATCCCTGGGCTCCAGCTAATACATACTAAATCAAACTATTATTATGTAAGGCCTGGAAATCGGTATTATCAGGAAGCAACCCCAGGTGATTCTAATCACATGAAATTTGGCATAGTGGTTAAGAGCGTGGCTGCTAGCCAAAAGATCAGCAGTTCGAATCCATCAGCCATTTATTGGAAACCGTATGGGGCAGTTCTACTCTGTGCTATGAGTCAGAATCGACTGAATGGCAACGGGTGTTATCTTAAATGGAGGAGCCCTGGCGATGCAGTAGTGAAAGCGCCCAGCTGCTAACCAAAATGTCGGCAGTTCAAATCCACCAGCTGCTCCGTGGGAAAAAGATGTGGCAGTCTGCTTCCATAAGTATTTACAGCCTTGGAAACCCTACAGGGCAGTTCTACTTTGTGCTATATGGTCTCTATGAGTCAACTCAAGGGCATACAACAACAACACCTTAAATGGGTGGTTTGGGTGGTGCGATAGGGACGACTAGCTGAGGATGTCTTGGAAAGTATGTCATTGGGGGAATTCTGACCTAAGTTAATTCATAATTTGTATCTACAGAATCACCCCAGGTAATAGGACCTAATCATGCTGGTTCCACATCTTTGACTTCCAAAGGACCAGGAGACTTCATTCATTCATTCATTCATTTATCCAACATCACTGACTAATCCAGACCCTATGGAGGGTTCTAGGGACACAAAGTTTAAGAAGAATGGTCCCTTTTTAGGAATTTCTAGGATAACCTCTTAGATGGCATCTAGGTCTTCTTCTATGATTCCAAATGCATGGTTTCAACCACCAACAACAAACTCACAACAGCCAAATATGTATCTCTCCTGAGTTCTAGGGATACAGCTGCCTATGAGATATATGCCTGGAAACCCCACAGGCCCTCCTGATTCACAAGCGCCTAAGCAAACTCCCCTTCCCATCCCCTAAGACTCCCAGTTTCAGGTGAATAGTATCACCATCAATCTCGGAGCTTAAGTGGAAACCTGGGAGTCGTTGACACCTCCCTCTCCCACCCCTCAGTCACCAGGCCTATCAGTTCAGCCTCCTAACTCTCCAATCCCTTCACTTCCCTAGTTTTCCACCAGGACTCCAGGGCCTGTTAATGTTCCTCCTTATTACTGCAGTGACCTAACAAACTTCCTTGTCCTCATTCAAGTCAACGTTGCCAGAGTGATACTTTAAATGTGCAAAATCTGAACATGTCACTCCCCTGCTTAAAAATCTTCTATGCTCCCCACTGTCCTTGGGACAAAGTCCAGACTCCTTACACGCAAAATGCCCTTTATATCTGGCCATGCCTAAGTTTTTATCTCGATTCCTGCCAACTCCCACAACCTCCCCTACATCCTCATCATAGGTCTTAAATTCATACACTTGCTTCACCTTCCTTCCAGAATGTCCCGCCCTTTTTATACCTGGTGAACCCCTCCTTGTCTGCCAAACTCATCTCAGGTGTCATCTTATCCATGAAGTCTTCTGTACCCATCAGACTGGATTAGTCTGTGCCTTCTCAGTATCTTGCTGCTACTTCTCTGATAGATCATATCCTACCACCTTGTAATAGTCTACTAATCTGTCTCTTCTACTGGTCTGTGGTCTCTATAAGGACAAAGATCAGTCATGTCTTATTTGACTTTATATCCCAGTGCCTCACAGAGTGCCTTCTGTGGGCAGACGGACAGATAAACTGAATTAATAATATTCTCTTGCATGGAAAGGAATCTTCCAAGAGAGGGGCTAGGGCAGATTGCTTCATTAAATTAGCTAGTTTTGACAGGAGTTTCATTTGGTTTCACAACTTGTGGACTGCACCAGGCACTGTGCCAGGTTCTGTGACCACATAGCAATCAAGAACAAGCCTCAAAAGGACTTTGTGATAGACAAGGGAGACACTGTCTTAGTTAGTCTCATTCGGGTTGCAAGGAAAAGACATACTCAAGATTCTTAGGTGCTGGAATTTATTATATGAAAGTAAAAAAGTATAAGAACCCTCCCTAGCAACAGCCCAGTCCCTCTGGAACAGCACCTCCAATACAGAAATTGCAAGTAAATTTCATGGAGGATGGAATTAAAGCTCATTGTATCAGTCATCTCTTGCTCCAGTAATGCTGAATAACAAACCACTGCAAAATCTGAAGGTCTGCAAACAACGACCATTTATTCTCAGTTTGGTTTTCCTTCACATTTTTCTCGGACCAACAGTCTAGCTGAGGCTTTTTTTTTTTTTTTTTTTAAATGGCAGAATCAGAAGTGCAAGAGAGGCAAGTTTAACCACACAAGCATATTTCAGCCTCTGACTATATCACATCTGCTAACATTCTATTGGCCAAAACAAGTCACAAGGCCAAGCCCAAAGTCAAGCAGGGGAAGTACATCTACAACTAGGTGAGAGGAAATGCAAAGTCACATGGCAAAGAGCACGGATACAGGGAGGAGGGAAAAATTAGGGCTAATAACACAATCTACAGCTCTTCTCATCATTCAGGATAGAGATCTAGTTATCTGGTCATCTCAGAAGCAGATATCAATGGCTCCCTTCTTCTTCTCCTCACACATAAAGTGAGGTGCATCACTGTTTCCACAGTACCTAGAACAGTGCACGATATATAGTTAGTGCTAGTCAATATTTGTTGAATGAATGAATGCCCTTTGCTGCCTCCTCCTCACATTCTGACTTTCTAAGAGATGACATATGATTGGATAGACTTGTTGCTATCAAATGTGGTGCAGACTAAGGAATTTGGGCTTTATCTAGTAGGTAGGGAAGCCATTGAAAGTTTTTGAACAGAGGAGTAACTTGTTCAAAACTGTTTTAGCAAGATTAACATGATACCAGTATTCCAAAAAAAAAAAAAATGAAAAGAGGCTGGGAGACCATTTTCAAGAGCACCAGTGAGACATAAGGAGGTCCTAAAGTGGAGGGCAGAGCTTGGGAAGGATGTGAGAAATATTGCAGGGTAGAATGGAGAGAACTTGTCAATTTTTTAAATAACAAAAGAGAAGGACATCTTGGGGTTGGGGGATTGGGGTTTAGAGCCAGGGCGACTGGGCAGATGGTCAATGAATGAGGAGCAGGCTTGTGGGGTAGAGCTGACCTGTTAGTTTGAAACTTGTTGAGTTTAAACTGTTTGTGGAACATCCAGTTGGAAGTGTCTAGTAGGCACCAGAAATTCAGAACTGGCCCTCAGAAGAGATTTCTTATTAATTTCTGAATCTTGCCATTTACATCAAATATTACATTTATACATAATGCCCACAGAGATAAATAAGATTAAGTCCCTGTCCTCAAAGAGCTTGGACTCAGTGGGAAAGAGGGTGGAACTTAAGTACTTAGGTAAGTGCAACAAAATGACACAGGTGCCTGGATAAACGTCTAGTAGCGGTCAAAACAGGGGCTGGTCAATTATTTCTGACCAGAGGGTGGGAGACAGTAAGATACTTAAAGATTCAAAAAAGGTCCAGGTGGACGGAATGAACAAAAATAAACAACATTCTAGATATAATGTGTAGCTCAAGCCAGGGCTAGTAAAAGAGACGAACCAGCAACACTGCATTAGTTTTAGAATTGAAAGTGTTTAGGAAGCCCCCAAGTTTCAGGAGCAGGAGAAAGGGAAGGGAAGGATAGACCAAGGTGACACAGGACCCTGACCATGCAGGGCTTTTGTACATCATGCAAAGGAGCTGGAAACGTATCCCGGGTTTCCCATCCCTGAAACTAGAGGATCCCAGAGTGTAACTCTCCCTTCCTTAGGAGAGCAAGATACCTCTTAATGAATCCTAATTAATTATCTAAAAATGCGTAAATATTTTAATCCCCTGCATGACATACTTATGATTAAAGGTTCAAGAATCATTTGCATGGGGTTCTCAAAGTACCCCCACACACCTTGCCTCGTTTAGTCCTTGCAGCCTTCAAGAGGCAGGTGTTAGCAACGTCTCTGACAAATGAGAAAATGTAGACTTAAAAGGAATCCCTAACAAACACTACAAACACTTCTTTCAGTAATAATTAAAAGCTTTCTTCAAAAAGCCTAGAAGATTAGTGTGATAATGTTTAACTAAAGAGATGTGTGTTCTCTCTTCTGGGGGTGAAAAAAGAGTGTTTGGCTGCCAAATGACTTTTGGAGAATTGTGTTTGTTGGGCCAGTGGTTTCCAAACGCCTTTCTGTCTGTGGACCAGCTGCAACAGATTCACCCAGGAACTCCTTAATAATACAGATTATAAGACTCCAGTCCCAGAGATTTTCAGATTCAGTAGGTCAGGGGTGAAGACCAGTAATTAATAGTGTTCACAAGCTCCCCAGGTAATTCTAATGCACAGCCAGCTGGAAAACTACTCCATTGGACTCTCTTGATTACAAGGATAACTTAAGGCCCTATTGGTAAAGATGTAGCTTAATAACCATGTAGTTTCCTGGACCCCACGCAGACCTACAAAATCAGAATCTCCAGAAGTAGGCCCTGGCGGCTATATTTTAAACAAGCTCCCAAGATCTGTTTGCTCATTTATTCAGTCAATATTTCTTAAAGTCTTGCTATGCACTGGGCACTATTCCAGGCATGGGGATGTAATGGTCAATAAGACTGATGATGTCCCTCCTCTCAAGATGGTTGCATTTTGGTGCAGCTCTTTTAATGCTGGGGTTTGAAAACTACTGCCTTAATATGTGAGGTTACTATAGGGCAATATGGAAGATGGAAATCTCAGAGAATCCCAGAGCACACACTCAGCTGGGCCTCCATGAGCCAGGAATAAAGGATTCAAGGCAGTGGCCTCAGCAACACGAATAGCTGTCGTGACTGCCTCAGTTATCTATTGCTGGTAACAAACCATTCCAAAAAGTCAGTGGAGAATGACAAAGATTTTTTTATTTCTCATGACCGATGGGTTGACTAGGTGGTTCTTCTACTGTTCTTCCTTGGGCTCAGCTGAGACAAACCTGGCACAGCTGGACCTCTCTCCATGGAGTTGTTCATCCTGGGCTCCTTAACATCATGGTGGTCTCAGGGTTTCAAGAGGGCCATTCCCAATGTGCAAGTGCCTATCAAATCTCTGCTTGCAGCGTGTTCACTGATGTCCCATTGGTCAAATTAAGTGCCATGGCCAAGCTCAGCGTCAGTGTGGGAGGGGAATTCCCAGGGGTGTGGATACCAGGAGAGGAGATTCTTTGGGGGCCACTACTGTAACATTCTACCACAGTTACTCTGGTTGTTTCTTGATCTTGGTATCTGTTTGTGTATCTTCTCAATTCTTCCTTCCCGTATTTTCCAGTTTACATTTTTGTGTGAAAGAATCCAATTGATCTTGCTAATCACCTCCAAGGCTCATGGGCACCCCTGCTCATGAGGATTCTAGAACTACTTCACTGAGCAGGACTGTGTGCAGAGAAGATTTCCGGAGTAGGGAACTATGGGTATCTTAGGCACCATGGTTAAAACCCCCATAGAAAAGTCATGAAAATCCTGTGATCAGTGCTGTAATCACCCTGATATAAAAATGTACTTATGTACCATTAACTGGCAGCAATGTTGAAATTTTTATTTTGCTATTGGTTACATAGGTTTTTTTATGTTTCTTTCCGATTTTGTAAGTACTACATGTATGTTGTAGAAAATTTGAAAAATTAAAATTAAAATCACTAGTCATACCATTATCTAGAAATAAGTGCTCATAATTTTTAGTGCATTTTTCTCAGACTTTATGTGCATAAATGTGTTTTTCTTTACAAAGTTATGCCCTGAATACAGCTTTATGTCGTACACCACTCATTTAAACTATATTATTAGCATTTTCCCATGTGACTACAAACTCGTAAAATAATTTTAAGAATTATGTAATCATTAATCAACAGGACATACCATTATGTATTCATTCAGTCCCTTATTTCATATTTTTGGCAAGTATCAACAGTAATATAATGACCTGTTTCTGTTCAAGAGTCTTTATCTGCAATTTGGATTTTTCTTTTGAATACCTTAGGTCCATATTATTTTTTCCTTATACAGCACAGTTTTTATGATTACTTTAGTATTTCCTAATAAATAGCTAGAGAGATATTCTCCCTCCAAATGGGACCGAAACTTTCCACTGCTCCATATGCCAAGGCTGGCTTTGGAGCCTTGTAGAATGGGTCCATTTGCTCCATTTCCTCTTGCCTGACAGCCTTGTCTATGCTTCCGTGCCGGCGCACAGGAAAGCCAGGCTGGGTTGGCTTTTCCATCCGTGAGTTCACCAGCACTGGAGACAGACCTGTACATGTTCCCACGGTCACTTCTATCCAAACCATGGAAAACTGACTTTTTTTTTCATAACTGGCACAGGCTGTGTTTGGGTCAGGAACCCAACATTAACTACAAAGGCTGACCTCATGGTCTATAACAACCCAGAGAACGTGAGAAGAATCTAGATAACACTGTTGGGTAATTCTTTCCTCATGTCAGTCGACATTTGAAATATTTACTAGTATTATGTACATTTTTTTTTTTTTTTTACATCACTCACCACTGAGCCAAGTGTAACGGAAAATACATCGGCCTTAGTAAGTCAGGGAATTTGGCTTGACACACATATCAATAAGGCAATCGAATTTCAACTAAATCACTTGTTCATCACACTCTTCTTGTTAGGTGCTATCAAGTCAATTTTGACTCATCAACTCCATGTGACAGAGTTGAACTGCCCATGGGTTTTCTGGGCTGTAATCTTTATGAGAACAGATCACCACATTTTTCCTCCTGCAGAGTAACTGGGGGGGTTTGAACAGACAACCTTCGGGTCAGCAACCGAGCACTTAACCGTTGAGCTACCCGGGCTCCTTACCATACTCTTAATAAATGCCAAATTAAGATGTGAGAGTTCACAGTTGTGGGGGAGGCGTGTAGCCATCTCATTCAATTGCATAGACAGGAAGATCTACCAAACTTGCGTCAGAGAAGGAAAATGCAAATATTTTCCACTAAAACGAGCGATAGAAAAGTGGTGAGACTGCACCCTGTCAAGGTGGAAAACTTATGAGACCCAGAAAAACAAGGCCGTCTCTGAGCTCCGATTCTCACAGATTTCACTGTAATAGTTAAGTATGAATCTACTGGAGTGTAAACGCAGAAGGAGGGGCCCCTGAGCCTGCCTGTGGAGTCAGACAAAGCTGGTTACTGCAGATTGTGCAAGGTCGAGAGAGATGTAAAGGCTGCTTTCAGGGCATTTTACTTTCTGAAAACCAAAAAAAACCCGTTGCCATCAAGTCGATTCCGACTTATAGCAACCCCATAGGACAGAGTAGAACTGCTCCATAGAGTTTCCAAGGAGGGGCTGGCGGATGTAAACTGCCGACCTTTTGTTTAGCAGCGGAGCTCTTAACCAATGTGCCACCAGGGCTCCCTTTATTTCCTTTATTCCATTTTTATGATGAATTTTACTCACCCTGTTGTTTCCTAAAGATGGGCGTCATGGACCCCAGAGCTGGTTTGGAATTAGCTCACTCAGCAATGCAAGTACACAACACAGGGGTGTGCCCTTGACCTGTAGGCATGTCACAGAACTTCTGCCAGCACAACTAGGGGAATCTCAGGTGTGGACAGGGAAGGGGGGCATGTCCTAACTCCTTTAATCGTTTCACATAGGTAAGAAATTGAGATCGCATACTGCTGTCCAATCACAGATTAATTTTACCTTATTTGGGACACTGCTGGAAATGTTTCCCTTATCTATCTGTCTACATCTGTCTGTATCTCTTTTTCTAGCAAGCATAATTCCAGGGGGACTTTTGACAAGGAAACTTTGAATATAACATAACTTTTGCTCACTGCAGAAAGGCAAGCAATTTTGTGGAGGAGACTCATAGGTCTTTGCATACCTTGCTCAGAAATAATAGTCACAGTTCATGTAGCATTAAGAGGATCTTAGGCCCCATTCAGGGAGCTCTGGTGCCACAGGGGTTAAAGGGCTAGGCTGCTAACCGCAAGGTCAGCAGTTTGAATGACCAGCCGCTCTGTGGAAGAAGGACGTGGCAGTCTGCTTCCGTAAAGATTTACAGCCTTGGAAACCCTATAGGGCAGTTCTACTCTGTCCTATAGGGTTGCTATGAGTCAGAATTGACTCAGTGGAAGTTTTTTTTTTTTTGTTTAGGCCCCATTCAGGGGATCTTTCAAGAGCCTTCCAAAAGGGGCACATACATACATCATACAAGTCAAAATGTGATTAGAGGCATTAAAGAGGAACAGACCAAATATCCCGAGAGGCAGGCATTAAAGAGCTCATAACCAGTTAGGATAATCAGGAAGGAGGTAGCTTCTAAGATGGACCTTAAAGGATGGGCAAACAGTTAATGTGTTTGTCTGCTAACTGAAAGGTTGGAGGTTTGAGTCTACCCAGAGGTGCCTTGGAAGAAAGGCCTGGTGATCTGCTTTCAAAAATCAACTGTTGACAACCCTATGGAGAAAAGTTCTACTCTGACACACATGGGGTCGCCATGAGTCAGAGTAGACTGGACAGCAACTGGTGGGGTTTCAACAGGCAAACACAGCAGAGTGAGTTGTTTCAGGAAGTTTATATGGTTAGTTTTAATTCTTCAAGGGTGTCATGGATTGAATTGTGTCCCCCAAAAATATGTGTCAACTTGGTTGGGCCATGATTCCCAGTACTGTGTGGTTGTCCTCCATTTTGTGATTGTAATCTTATATTAAAGAGGATTAGGGTGGAATTGTAACACCCTTACTAAGGGCACATCCCCAATCCAATGTAAAGGGTGTTGCCCTGGGGTGTGGCCTGCGTCACCTTTTATCTTACAAGAGATAAAAGGAAAGGGAAGTGAGCAGAGCAGAGTGGGGCTGGGGGATGGACCTCATAGCACCAAGAAAGCAGTGCCGGGAGCAGAGTACATCCTTTGGACCTGGAGTTCCTGCACAGAGAAGCTCATAGTCCAGGGGAAGTTTGGTGACAAGGATCTTCCTCCAGAGCTAACAGAGAAAGCCTTCCGCTGGAGCTGATGCCTGAATTTGGACTTCTGGCCTACTAGACTATGAGAGAATAAATTTTTCTATGTTGAAGCTATCAACTTGTGGTTATTTTGGTCATAGCAGCACGAGATGACTAAGACAAAGGGGAACCAAGAAAGAGGTTTGAGCCTGTGCTTGGGCTGGACTGACCTAGGCTGGTCAAGGTGGTGGCATCAAGGACCAAACTGAAAGAAGCCCAAGAAGGCAAAGAAATGGGGAAACAGTAACGTTTCTGAAATGATAGCTAGAGAACTTCACCCTTGAAGGGGAAGTGGGGGATAACAAAAAGCAGTATCTCTGGAAGCCTTGGTGATTGCTGCATAAAGTCAGGCATCTTAGCAGAAATCATATGACTCTCATCAACCCACACTCGCTATGTGAAGATAGTATGCCTTAGGAACACTGCCATCCCTGGAAGAACATGGATTCGTTTAACTTCACACGTGACTCTTGTTTACAGAGGCATCGCTGGACAGTCTGTCGGACTGTGATGCAGTGACTGTGTGTACCATGGAAAAAATGAGAAAGACATCCTAGCAGGACACCAGGGCGCAGTTGAGGAAATCCTGTGGTTTGTCATCCATGCAACACTAGAAGGTCACCAGAGCACTGGGCAGGCTGAGCAGCATCCTCTGTTCTTGAAATGTCACCCGAGGGCTGGCAGCACAGTTTTCTCCTGGGCCCAGGTCAGGTTTCCAGCTTCTCAGGGATGAAATGGTCAGCAAAGCAAGAACAGGTTTCCAGACGACCATCTTTTCACAGATGCAACTCCCAGCAGAGGCCTGGGTAATTGAAGTTCTACATCACCACTCCATCTTACCTCACTGGCCATGTGTTATCAACTGTGTCAGTTACTGATCCTGAGGTCACTGAAATAATTTTTCTTTCTCTTTTATCCTCATCCAAAGGCTCTTTTTTTTCTGTCCCTTTCTTCAGCCATGTGAATTTCCAATAGGAGTAAGAGCTCTTGATATATGGCTGTTTCTTTTGATCATGGTATACATTGCTGCGCCCTGGTCATAGTTATTACCTTGACTTGACTCAAATAACCTGGGCTTTGTACTTGGTCAACAAAATTTAATGGAAAACAACAAACATGTAAGCAACAGAATTGAAAACAAAATAAGTTTTTAACTTTTATACATACTTAATTATTTTTTCCAGAGAGAAAAAGGTATAAAAGGGTTTATAGCAAAAGTAAATTTCTGTCCCTTCCCTTCCCTTGCTTATCCAGTTCCTTTTCAGAAAGTAATGGCCTTTCCAGTTTCAGTTTCGTGGGCATCCTACACAAGTCACTGTGCTTATTTCAAAGTCCACTCCCATTAGCAAACATCACCATACTACTACTCCACATTACTGCCTCCTCTTCAGCCACAATGGTTAGCTTGCTTCTGGCCAGGACAGTGTGAAGAGAAGGACGGAGTAAAAGGTCCAAAGTCAATGGCAGGGAACCTGACAGCTGGGGGTGGGAGTGGGGGTGCTATTTGCATGTAGAAGACACCCTCTTCCCTTTCCCCTCCCCCTTCACCCTCTTACAGATGCACCACCTCCTTTAAGAAGTTGATGCTCTGGTCCTTAGTCCCATTCATTCAAGCATCTGTGATACCTACAAAATCATGATTATCACTTGGTAAAATTTCTAGTCTACGTAGTTTATTACTCAACTACATTCTTGGAGGCTTTAGGACAGAAATTATAAAACTTCCATGTGCATAAGATTCTAAATAGTAAATTATAAGTGCAGGTTCCTGGGTCCTATACCCAGAGATTCAGGTCTCGGCTGAGCCCAGGAGTATGCTTCCCCAAGGTAATCTTGATATACATGGTTCTTGGTTCACACTTTAAGAAACCCTTCCTTCAGTATTGTTCCTGAACTCTCCCCCTCAGAATCCTCTACTAACAATTACTGAATCGACTTGACAACAATGGGTTTGGTTTTGTCTTTTTTTCCTTCATCATTGCTGTCTTTCAGAAGTTATAATTCCTATATGATTATTCTACATTACCTAGTGTTTTTTTCTCTCTCCTTCTGTTTTCAGTATATGAACCTTGAAGGTGTGGTTGGGAGACTCCTGACAAACCCATTCTCCCTGGGGTTTGTAAGATGACACCACTCTTTTCCAGGAAGGCCACTACTTAAGAACAGTCAGCCACAGTTTAGGACACCAGTGTCCATTCTATGCATTTCTCATCATTTCTTTTTGGTTCCAAAGCCACAACCTTCAGCTGATAGACGTATCCTCAATGCTTTGAGTTTCCAGAGCAGAATCTCAAATTCCCCAGATTTACATTTCCATTTTCTCATGTAGCAAAAATAATGTGGTGGCCTGTGGGTATATTATGGTCTGTTTGGTCCTCTGTTAATTCTACAGTGTATGCATCAGAAGAGTATTTTTCCAACTGAGATCCACATATTCCTGAGGGTTCACAGAAAAGTTCTTGAAGGTCTGGGAGTTCTCTAAGATCATTTTTTAATGTTATCTTTCCCTTTCTATGATAATATTAAAAAATATACACAGAATCTGGATCGTCTGGCTGACCCCATTATAATAGAGGGCTGCTGCATGATTTCAGTTCCCTTATTTGAATCTGTGTTTACCATCAGGTTGGCATCAGGTGACCATCTGAAGGGACAGCATTTAACTGTTGATGTCTTGACAAGCACATTTGACAGTCATTAAGTTGGCATGGTTTCCTGTGTCAGTTGGAGTGAAAGGCTGAATCCATATCGCAACCTACAAGGGCCCTCAGGTTCTGGTCCCTGTACCTCTCTGACTTCATCACCTACGGACTTCTGGCTTGCCCCACCAGCTTTCTTACTCCTGAAACACTTCCTTGAGGGCCTTTGTCCTGGCTTTTCCCCCCCGCCCAGAAGATTCTTCCCCCAGATAACTGCATGAATAACTCCATCATCTCCTTTAGATCTTAGTTCAGGTGTCACCTTCTCAACCCTACCACTCTCGTATCACCCTTATCCTGCTCTCTTAACATACAATATGATTCACTTATTTATAATGGTCATTGTTCACTGTCTATGTCCACTCCATTAGAATGCATCTTCCCCAAGGGCAGAGATTTTTGTTTGTTTTTGTTCACTGATATACCTCAAGCACTTAGAACAGTGCTTGGCACACCAAACCCGAAACCAAACCAACCAAATCCAAAACCAACTAACTTGCTGTCAAGTTGATTCCAACTCATAGTAACCCTATGGGACAGAGTAGAACTCCTCCATAGTGTTTCCAAGGCTGTAATCTTTACACAAGCAGACTGCCACATCTGTCTCCAGTGGAGTGGCTGGTGGGTTTGAACCACCGACATTTCAGCCAAGCACTTAACCACTGCACCACCAGGGCTCCTTGCCTGACACACAGTAGGTAGTTAATAAACACTTGATGAATGAATGACTTCTATAATGTCTAGTTGACAACAACCACCTCATAGCCACTCTTGTGCTCATGCTGAATTATTTCATTCATTTTAAAGACAAAGTTCCTCTTCTGCAGTGATAATTTGCAAATTGGAAGACATTTTTCAATGCATAAAACTTCAGTCTTTAAAGTTTGTGTTTGTCAAAGTAAGATCCATGAACTGTAGGGGTTCCGGAGACACATGGGATGAGAGGTCTGGAATTGGATAAACTTTTCTGGCAGGCTTTCTGACTGATCTCTGACCACCTCTTCCTCTCTCTCCCTCCTGGCCAGCAACAGACCTCCTTCTCATCTGCCTTGCAAGTCCTCATTGACGACAGGGCGTGTGTGTGGGGGAGGGGAGGGCGGGTGCCTCACTCTCCCTGAGAGGAGTCTCTCACGTTTTTGTACAATTCCAGAGTTGTCTTTTCTTCCCCCTCTCTTTACATCATTTTCTTTGGCTTGCCAACTCTTAAATTTGTTACATTTTCCCTGATTACAAAAGAAGCACACACTTATTATAAAATAAAATGTAAAAATATGTAAATACATACAAAGAAGTAGATGCTCAAAGACTTGACATCCTTCTGATTTATAAAAGATATCTTCTGTATCTTGCTCCTTTGCCCATAACTGCAATAATCAGATACAGCCACTGTCATGGACTGAATTGTGTCCCCAAAAATATCTGTCAACTAAGTCATGATTCCCAGTATTGTATAATTGTCTACCTTTTGTCATCTGATGCGATTTCCCTACGTGTTGTGTATTCTATCACTATGATGTAATATGATGGATTAGTGGCAGTTATATTGACGAGGTCTACAAAATTAGATAGTGTCTTAAGCCAATGTCTTTTGAGATATAAAAGAGAGAAGCAAGCAGAGAGACAGGGGAACCTTATACCACCAAGAAAGGAGCACCAGGAACAGAGCGCTTCCTTTGGACCCCAGGTTCCTGCACAGAGAAGCTCCTCAACCAGGGAAAGATTGATGGACCTTCTCCAGAGCCAACAGAGAAAGCCTTTCCCTGGAGCTGACACCCTGAATTTGAACTTGTATCCTACTAGACTGTGAGAGAATAAATTTCTCTTTGTTAAAGCCATCCGCTTGTGGTATTTCTGTTATAGCAGCACTAGATGACTGAGATAGCCACCATTAGCATTTTGGTGCAATTCTATTTTGTCTTTTTCCTATGTATATATATTTAATTGAAATACAGGAAGTTGCTGATAGTCAACCATTTTTGACCCACAAAACAGCAACTTGTATGGTTCGACTTAGTAATTCACACAGTTGAAATCACACTTTGCATATAATTTTATTTTGCACTCTTTTCACTTATAACAGAACCACTTGCCCATGTTATTATGGGTTCTAGGGCCCTTCGTGGAGCTTGCATTTAATGCACAAATAATTGATGAGTATTAGCATCTCAGCTGGGAACCCTGCCCTGTAAATCACTGAAACAGTTCACGTGGTGCCCAGACTTCCTGACTCTTGATGTGAATGACAATCTCCTGTGATTCTTCCAGGAAACACTTTCTATAAATGCCCCCAGCCAATTGCCTGTGCACAGTACCTGGCACGAGATTTTCTGCCTGAATGGCAGCTTCTGAGAATGCTACTAATAATTGTGTTCAGGTGCTCATCTCCTATTTTTCTAAACTTGTATGAGTCTGGTTCATTGCCAGTGATCTATATTCAGCTTGTGTCATATCTTCCTCTCCAATGAAACGCACCTCTTTAGTTTTTATATTGTTTCTGGATTTCTGGGCCAGTTCAATCTACCAGCACTATTAAAAGGGAGAGCTATTTTTTTGAGCTTATCAGCAGTAGGAGGGCTGCTCTTAGGGCCCTGGATTTCCCTCCTCAAACATCTTTAGAAGTATTAGCTCTATGTATTTTCATCAGATCAAATTCCTAAAGAGTCCGTGGACTATGTGTGTGGTCCCATTATGTTGTAACTAGGCCTCCAAAATAATTGCCCAGGGCTAGTAGTCTGTGTGGGTCCTCTCTGGAGCAACTTTATATCTGGGACTCAGTGGAGCTCTACTACTGACTCAGCCCCTAAGTGCTCTAGATTTGTCTGGGTACAACCTAGACTAAGCAGATTATGTGTCCTTCCAAAAACTTCATTTGCATAATTTTTGGGAGCTTATGATATAAGATCAACTGTCATTGTTGATTAAAAAGATCATGTCACTCCAGGTGCAGCAGCTTAAACGAATGGACTTTAATATCTTGGCCTCAAGAATAAAACAGTAGCGGAGACCAGAACATTTACAGGTAATCTGTGGCCTACAAACACATCAAAGGGTAGAGAAAATAAGCCCTCTCCCCCAAAAAAACACATAAAATGAAATGATAGACGGCTTCTCTTATCAATACATGGTAAGATACTACACAGAGCAGCAACGTGTCATAAAACCTCACACTCAGGCTTTGAGGTCAGACCACTTGCATTCAAATCCTGACCCTGTCTTACCAGCTGTGTGAACAGCTCCTAGATTGTTTCAACTGTAAAACTGCGCTAAAACACCCACTCTGTAGAGTGAGCTTAAAGATTAAAGAAGAAATAGCTGTAAAATATTGATCACACTCCCAGGAGCTTGATAATCAGTAGCTATTATTATTAGATTTACACAGAACCTCAAGAATTTTTAATTTGATCTTTTAAACGTTATTGCAAACACAACATTGTGACATTAATCGATAAAAGTAAATCTAAAAAAAAAAAAAACAACTCAACTTCACTACCAAAAAAATTAGACTTTCCTTCTAGTCTCAGCCAATGTGTAGCTAACCTTTCAACAATTCATAGCATGAATATATTTGTGTTTTTAGCTTTTTCACCTAACATTGTACAGTAAGTTTTCCCTTGTTGCAACGTGGCCTTTCCAACTGTAGTGTAGTTATTGATTATTTCAATAAGTATAGCCTAACCTGATTAAACTTTTCACTGTTGAGCATTTAGTTTGTTTCTGATTTGGGGAGTATTCTTTCATTTTGTTTCCGTTTCTGTTATGTTCATTTGAAAGGAATGATTTTTTTAAAAAAATTAGGTTTATGGATATTTCTAGCCCAAATTTGAGAACACTTTAAGATAACGACTGTTGACTGTGGTTTCAGTCTATTTTCTAGTAGACAGCAAACTGAGACAACTCCAACAACTTACATATCGGTCAACCTCAGTTTCTTCATCTCAGGCAGTTGGCAAGTTGGTGTGAGGATGAGGAATAATTGATGTAGGCACTCAAGAAATGAGACTTTAAGGTGGGCTAAACACGTTCACGTTCTTGATTTCATTCAACCACACACAGCCCAGACCAAAGTGGTAGGTATTTTAAAGTATATGCGGCACAGAGAGTGTAGACACTTGCCCCAGATCACACAGGATCCGGGAATAGACAGAGAACTACGTTCTCATCTTTGCCACCGTGCTTTGTGAAAAGAAAAAAAAAAAAAAAAAATGCCCCCAAGCCTCCCGGAGAGGGGGCGGGGATGGGCGGGTGGAGAGCTGGGCAGGGCTTTTCCGGGCGTAGCCTTGCCCGCCTTGGGGCTCCTCCTACCCGGCTCTCGGGACCAGCCCGGCTCCGAGCATGCCCAGTGCGCTCCCCGCCAGTCCGTAAGGTCCTGGCCGGCGCCGCAGCTCCGGGCTTTGTGGATGACCCGATGCCGGGCCGGGGCGGGAGGCGGGGCACCGGCGGGCTCTATCCCTAAGACTCCCCGACTCTGTCGGAATTCCCCAGATGCGACGCCTGGGCTGCGCCCACTGCAGTAGCGCTGCCCCGGGAAGTGCGGCGGAGGCAAGGACCGAAGTGAGGTACTAGGCGCTGCCAGGGTCCCCTGGACCTCGAGCACCTGTATCGTTCCAGCTGTCTCTCCGTCCTTTCCTTCACGTATTCATTCGACAAACAGTTTTTGAGCACCTATTGTATTTCAGGCATTGATTGGGCTGGGGTCCTCCTGCCTCCCAGTGTAGTGCTCATTCTATTGTACTAAGAAGCATCCCAGGTTGAAACTTCTTCCAGTGGCTTATGGGGCGGTGAAGACAGGTAGGGCTCCAACCCGAAAGCTGACATTCTGAAGGGAATACACCATAATAAGAAAATTAGAGGAAAAGCCAAAGTTACCGACTTCATCTACTTTTTGCTTTCTTCCTTGCAGTTTCCTAACGCCTTACTCCTTAGGTCCTTTGCACAGGCTATTCCCTCTGCCGGCAATGCTCTTCCCCACTTACCTTCGTGACTGAAATGTCACCTTCACCTTCTCTATGTCACCTCTCAAGGGCCATCTCTGACCACTATTGAAGACTGCACTTCCTCCACTCCCAAGGCCCCTTACCTTGCTTTTTCCCTCGCAGAACTTATCACCTCTAATGTATGATATAATTTATTTGCTCTTTTTATTGTTTGTTGTTTGTCCACTAGGGGGTAGGATTTTTGTCTTTTTGTTTACTAACGTGTCCCACACGTAGAACCAGAATAAACAAACAGAAAAACCCGTTACCGTAGAGTCGGCTCCGACTCATAGTGACGCTATAGGACTGCCCCATAGGGTTTCCAAGGAGCGCCCGGTGGATTCCAACTGCCGACCTTTTGGTTAGCAGCCATAGCTCTTAGCCTCTACGCCACCAGGGTTCCCAAGAACCAGGTGTTCGATAATGATTTGTTAAATGAATTAATGAACAGCGATAAATGCTACCAAGAAAATAAAGTAGGTTAAGCACATGGAAGGTAGCCTTGAACAGAGGGCTAATTTAGGAAGGTGGTCAGGTAAGGCCTCTTCGAAGAGAGGACATATGTACAATGAGAAGGACCCAGCCAAGTGAAAAACTGGGTAAAGACGTTCCACGCAGCGAGAAAGGCATGTGTAAACGCCCTGAGGCTGGCCAAGAGCTGTTTGCTGCACAGAAATGCGCTGCTGAGGGGTGGCGAGGCGGCAGGCAATGAGACGTGCGATGAGGTAGAAGAGGCAGGAGCACAGATCAGGTAGGGGTCCCCGTAAGCCCCTGAAAGAAGTTTCACCTGGGCAGCTTCCTAGCACAACAGGATGAGCACTGGACTGGGAGACGCAGGTCCTCAGCTCAATCACCAAACGACCCGCTGTGCAAGACTCCCCCTCATTTCAAAGATTCTTTGAGAGCTAACTGCTTGCTGTTCCTAGGCATGAATTCGCTGAGGATCTAGCACACAGTAGGTGCCCAATAAATGGCTGTGGAACGAATGCCTGCATGCATGCGCGAGGGAACTCCGGGCCTGCCCGGAGCTCGGCAGTGGCAGCCCCCAGTGGTCCGTAGGGACGTGTTGGGGCGCGCCTGCCCGGGACAGAGGCGGGGGCGCCCCGCAGGACAGCCCGGGCGCCCGCCCCCCACCCGGCGCACGGGCCCGTCGCGGCCAGCCCGGCCGGCGGGAGCCGCCCGCGGGCGGCACTGGGCATGCTCAGACGGCGGCCAGGTCGCGCCGCGAGCGAGCTTCCGCGCCGCCCGCACGCGCGACCTACCTGGGCGCCTTGCGCCCCCGGATGCTGCAGGTACGGGCCAGCACGACCCTCGCGGGCCGGGGACAGGGCGCAGGACGGCCGCGGGCCGGGGTCGCGCGCGGCGCCGCCCCGCCCCCACCCGTCCCCCGGGCGCGCGGGGGTCGCGCAGGCGAGCCGGCGGACGCGGCGGCCCCGGGATCCCCTGGCCACGTCGGGGCGGGGAGGGGGCACCCGGGCCGTGCTCACCTGGTGGGGCCGGGGCGGGAGGGAAAGGACCTGGCCGGGTGGGGCTCGGGTTGGAGCGGGCGGCCGGGACGCGGCGGCGGCAGGGCGTGGGCGTGCGCTACGGCCCGGGTAGGGGCGGGCGCGACTCGCGGAGCTTGCTCGTCCCGCGTCCCGGGAGGGCCCCGCGCGGCCGAGACCCGGGCTCCTGGCGCCGAGGGGGCGCACAACCTGTGAGGAGTGAGCCAAGCCCGGCAGCCAGACCTTCTCGGCTCCCAGGGCGAATCCGCCTCTCGGCTTTCAAAGATGGCATTTCCTGGGCCTGGCACAAACTCCAGCGCCAATAAATCCTCCCCGTTTCGCGGGCGATATGGAATGATTTATCAGATACCTGCGGTGAGACAGCTGCAGTGGGGGAGTGTGTGTGAGATCTCCCAGCCCCCCGGAAATTACCATTTTCAGCGACCTAAACTTACTGAGAAGTTGCGGCTGCCTTAAAAATTCATGGGAAGTTAAGACGACTTGACACCTGGGTTTTCCGAGGTGGTGGAAAGAGCATATGACTTGGAAACTGGAGACCTCAGTTCCAGTTGGGTTCCCCGCTGGTCAGCTGGTGACCTTGGGCGAGTTGTTTAACTTCTCTGATCCTCAATTTCCTCCTCTGCAAACAGCCGGTAATAATGCCCACCTCACTGGGTTGTGTGGATTAAATAGGATAAATTATGTGGAGGTGTTTGGCACAGTGCCCGGCACAAAGCAAGCGAGCAGTTGGCGTGATGTGAATTTAATTTGTTTAGAGACCCTCGTGGCTCCCATTTCGCCAGGAAATTAGAAATTACTAAAGCATCTTCAGGGCCTAGTGCTGGAGTGACAGACCCTGCCTTTGTGCTCAGGAGAACTCCTGAAGTCAAGGGCTTTGGAAAAACAGTTTAGCCGAATTGTAGTCAGAGAGCATCTTCTTTAAAGCAGTTTTATGCGTTCAAAAACTCCAAAAGTTGGCAGTCAACTTTACTTAACAAAAGAGCTGTTTTGCAGGATGATCCATTTTGCAAATGTTTAAGTGGATTATGTGAGAACATAAAGCCTCGATAGGAAGATTTCTGTTCTAAAAGGCTCTGAAACCCAACTCTTAAGTATTATTTAGATCAGGCTTTCTCATCCTTGGCACCATTGACATTTTGGGCCAAGTCTTTATTGTGTTGGGGGGTGAGGGGCTGTCCTGTGCATTGTAAGATGTTTAGCAGTATCCCTGCTTTCTACCCAGTAGATGCCAGTAGCAATCCCCCCTCCCCTTGTGCTAAGCAAAAATGCCTACAGATATTGCCAAATGCCCCCTCGGGGGGCAAAATCATTCCTGGTTTAGAAACAATTATTCAGGTAATTCTTGCTTTCTGTCATTAGCCTATCTCTGTTGAGAATTTCATCTTATGTTCTTACTATCATAGCTAACATTTGTATAACCTCATAGAAGTCTAAGGAGCCCTGGTGGTGTAATGGTTAAGCTCTTGACTGCTAACTGAAAGGTGGGAGGTTCAAGCCCACCAGCTGCTCTGCAGAAGTCTGCTTCCATAAAGATTACAGCCTTGGAAATCCTATGGCACAGTTCTACTCTGTCCTGTAGGGTCAGAATCAACTTGATGGCAATGGGTTTGGTTTGGTTTTATGGATGTCTGTAGAGTGCATCCACATACATCATCTCCTTTAATTGTTACAACTATCCTGTGATGCTGGTGTTATTACCATTTTACATTTAGGAGATTGAGACTTTGACAGCTGTTTACATTGTGGCATGGCTGCTATGTCACTCAGGTCTTCTGGTTCCACAGACAGGTCTTTTTTTTCGGCATCAAGCTGCCCTTTATTGTATGGAGACTTTTAAATAGATGACTTTCCTGATGCTTGAATCAAGATGAAGTAGATTGGAAGCTGGAAACCTTTCTGAGATTGACTAGTTGAAAATTAACAAGAGCAAGCAATTATCTGACAGTAGGTCGTTGTAGTTAAATATTCTAGTTTATAGTGCGCTCCCATAAATCGCATATACAGTTAATGGAATACCGATTTGCAAAGAATTAGAGTAGAATAAAATGTGCCTAATACTCAAGCTGTATTGATTCTGAGTTGTCTGGTGACTTGCTGTCTCCTAAAAAGGACTTGTACATGCAAATTAGACATTACCTAGGGAATGGAAAAGGTCAAGTTGCTGAAGGCATTTGGGAATAGCTGAGGCACACTGTTCAGCAAGCGTTTACTGAGCTGCTTCTGTATGGCAGGTGCACTGTAGTACTGGGTAGGGATGTGGAGTAGGTCTGTGGACCACAGTGAATTCCAGGTGCCTGAGAAAGGACGGGTCCTGGCCAGGCCAGAAACATGGCTGGCCTTCAGGGACAGCTTGGGGCAGTAGAAAGAGCCCAGGTTAACACTGAGGCAAATTCAGGATCCCTCTTAAGTTAACTTGTTTTTCCAGGACCAGCTGTGAGCACAGATTTAACTACTTCACCGTTCATGTCCTGGGGCAAGTTACTTATTTTCTCTGAGCCTTTCCACAATTTACTGTGGAGAAGGTACTCTGGTAGTTTTTAACATTCTCATTCAAGTCTTAGGGACCTAGTGGGGGTGGGGGGGTGGGGGTAAGATCAGAGACAAATCTTATTCCTAAGAGAAGTTGAGGTTTCAAGCTGGTAATTGTTCTAAGAGATTCATACCAGCTCCTTGCCTATGAACTAGGAGGTTTCGCATACATTGTTTAATTTCTGTGTTGTCTCCCTTTGCAGGTGAGAACACCGAGCTAGCAAAGATAGTGTGGGACCAGGAGCAAGACCAACTTATTGTGACCTTCTGAACTATGGGTCTGGGCATGCAGGGGATACAGTTTTCTAGGTTAGGACATAACCTACCATTGGGGCTCAGCTTTGGGGTTTGGAGGGGAGCAAGCAGACATGGCACCCTACCTCCCTCTTAGCTCAAGAGATGTTCTATTGACTGCAAACCCAATGTTCACCCTCCTTCCGCCAGACAGTGGTTCCTAGAAAGCAGGGCCAGTCCCTCCTCATCTCTTCCCAGCATCTGTTGCAGGGGTTGGAATGCACTCAGCACATGCCAGTGGCATTAAGGGGTGGGAGCGGGGCAGACTGCTGGTGTTGCTTCCCAAGCATTGGCTCTTGAACCCGGTCAGTGTTTACATTATTCTCATCTTTGGGTCCAGGCAGCCTCAGGCTCTGATCATACAGGTGTTCTCCTCTCAGTCCAGCAGAGAGACTAAGGGGAGTGCTTGGTAGGCCCATGGCTGAAATCTGATCTGGTCATAGGTTCTAAGGCCCAGACATCTTGCATCTACAGAGCTGCTGCTTATGCATGCCTCCTTCTGCCCTAAGTTAACTTGTTATTCCAAGACCAGCTGTGAGCACAGTTTTAACAGCAAATTCAAACATTTATTGAGTCTGTACCATGTGCCATGCCCTAGGGCTAGAGCCATGAAAATGGACCCTCTGGAAGGAATTATGATAGAGAGGTGTGTGTGTGTGTGTGTGTGTGTGTGTGTGTGTGTCTGTGTGTCTGTGTGTGTGTCTGTGTGTGTGTCTGTGTGTGTGTCTGTGTGTGTGTGTCTGTGTGTGTGTGTCTGTGTGTGTCAGTGATAACTGCAATGAAAAAGGATTAACCCAGATGCAGTAGAGACCAGGGGATGCAGCCATTCATTTTGACATGGGCATCAAGGGAGGCCTCACAGAGTAGTTGGTGTTTGAATTAAGCCTAAAAGATGGAAAAAGATGGCATTCAGGGCAGACAGAATGGCAGGAGCAAAGGCGTGGAGGCATGAAAGGACCTTCTCTGAGTCCCACTTTCTGATTTTCACTAGTGAAGAGCCCACCTCCTGTCGTTAGGGTACTCATTTGAGGGGCAGGCCTCACTCAGCTCAGGGGGTAAGTGCCGATTCTTATTTTCCCCTGGATGGGAGCAATGCCTCTGGGTTGCCTTGGAGGCACGAGCATCTTCAGCTAGGGATGCCTCTGGTTTTATATGTTTAACAGTAATGTGGCACTTGCTGGCTGCCGGGCACTGTTCCTGAGTGCTTTCCAAGTATTAACGCATTCATTCAATCCTTGCAGCAACCCGCTGCCATGCTGCTCACCCGGGTACCCACTTTGGTACCAGCCGCATGGTAGGTAGGTGGGGGCAGAGGCTCATTGACCCAGTCTGTGTCCCTCTGGTGAGTATCCCTCTGTGAGTGATGTTCTGATCGTGGTCTTCTCCCTCTACTTGGTATGACTTCCCCTGGCTGCAGTTTACATCCATCTGCTGGGAAACAGCCCAGTCTGAGAGTTGTAACGGAGTGCTGACCACCACAGATTTTTCTTCCTGACCCTGTTTCCTTCAGGGGGCCAGCGGAGCTCTGCTGACTACATTTTCTAAGATCTGTAGTCTGAAAAGAATGTTTGCACTGCTGCTTTATGCAGGAGGAGGCCTGGGAGGTGTTGTTTGGATACTGAGAGAGTGGAATTTTTGAGACACTTCAGTGGTTTATGTGGAAAGTTAGGATGGATGATTTGAAATTAGGATAGTCCTGGAAAATTCAGGTCTCATGATTTACTGTCAGGATACACACACTTTTAGTAAATGTTTGGGTAATATGTAGTTCCCAGTTAGTTTTCTGTAGTGATCCTGTTGGGGCTTCAAAAGGGAACACATGGTGCATTCTAGTCCCCAGAATCTTGCTAATTCCAACCAGTCCCATTTTACAGATGGAGTGAAAAAATTGAGGTTCCAAGAGATGAAGTGACTACTCAAAGGGCACAGTACTCATACATAGGACAGCCAAGATTTGAATCTGCCCGTCCCTCCAAACCTATATTTTTTTCTACTATGCTGCTGAAAAGTTGGACAGACCATTTATTTACAAATTATCTGTAAAATGAAGATAATAATAGAATCTATTTTCTTTAAATTGACCATCTAAAATGAGCTAATGACTTGAAACCCACTAAGGCAAAACTTGGCACAGAAGAGTCCCCTCCCTTTGCGGTCAAGCCCCTGACTCTCCAGATGAACTTTGTTCAGTGCACAGTATTGAGAGTTGCAATGGGTGAGTCACAGCCCACTCCCAGGGCAGGGCCACAGGTCCTGTATCAGGGCTAAAGGGATGTTCCCAGAGGATGCTGTGTTGGTGAGAGGCACATGGCCTTACTTTGGAAATGGAAGGTGGAGACCAGGCCCCTACAACCTGCCCCCGACCCAGGTGAGTCAGCTTCAAGATCTAGCTTTGGGGTTCTTGGTGAGAGAGGTTGGAAGCAGCTCCATCAATCATCGTTTCACCACTAATCCCTGGGGGCCTGGAGAGGGGATGATGGCAGCCTGAACTGGGGTCTTCCGCACCACCCCCTCCCCAGGTCTGGTTATCAAAGTCATGCTTGGTTGTCGTAGAAAATTTAAGTGTCAGAGAGCAGAAAAAAAATCATTCGTGGTGCACCTCACAGAGGTACCCACCACCATTACCCTGCTGCAGTGGGCTCCGTGTGCCTTCTCACCCCTTCCAGGCCGTTCTCTACTGTGCAACCTAGGGAGTCTTTCGGAACACTTCATACTGCTCTTAGGACAAAGACGAAACGAATCTCCTTGGCATCTCGCACAGGCCCAATATTTATTGTTTGGTCCCCATGCTCTGCTCACCCCTGGCCTCACTCTGCCCCTTCCTGCCATGGGGGCACTGAGATCCAGGAACCGCCTTCCCTTCCTCCCCTGGTTAACCTCTGCTCATCCTTTGGAGCGTAGCCCCCTTATCATGGGTGCCTTACCTTACCTTCCTGATTTGGGTAAACCACCTGCCATAAATGCTCAAACAGTGGTTAATTAGTGTAATTATTTGTATTAATACCTGTCTCCCCAGCTAGACTCTAAGCTCTGTAAGAGCAAGGTTTGTCTTACTTTATTTCATTTTTTTAACCTTCTCTGAGCTTTATTTTTCCTTCTAACTTTTTATTTTGACCTGATTTCAGACTTACATAAAGTTGTAAGACTAGAACAAAGAACTCCCATGTACCCTTCACTCAAATTACCCAAATGTTACCACTTCACCACATTTATTTTATCTTTTATATATATATATATACGTACACACGCATATATATGTGTATGTATGTAAATATATGGAGCCCTGGTGGTTAAGAGCTCGGCTGCTAACCAAAAGGTTAGCAGTTTGAATCTACCAGCCGCTCCTTGGAAACCCTATGGGGCAGTTCTACTCTGTCCTGTAGGGTTGCTATGAGTCAGAATCGTCTCAAGAGCAACGGGTTTGGGTATACATATATAGGCTTAAATCCTGCTGTTTTTATAATAGAGCTCTCCCAAAAAGAGAATTCCTCAGGGGGTAGTGAGCTTGCTGTCCCTGCAGGTATATAAGCTTGCACGGATTCTGGAGAGGAAAATGGGTCGTTGGATGAAAGTCGAGATACAACATGGAGGCTCCTTGCAACCCCAGGCAGCCTTCCTTGATTGCTACTCTTAATTTCTCAGGCCTAAAAAACCATACCAGATTCGTTGTGGTCAAGTCGATTCCAACTCATAATGACCCTATAGGACAGAGTAGAACTGCCCTGTAGGGTTTCCAAGGCTGTAAATATTTATGGAAGCAGACTGCCACATCTTTTCCCCACAGAGCTGCTGGTGGGTTTGAACAGCCGAACTTCCAGTTAACTCTACTACAATCTATTATCCAAATTGGAACATTTTGAGAATAAAAAGGGGGTGCTGTTAATAATTATGGAACCCTGGTAGCACAATGGCTAAGCTCTTGGCTGCTATCCGAAAGGTCAGCAGTTTGAACCCACCAGCCGCATCACAGGAAAAAAGACCTGAAGTTCTGCTTTGTAAAGATTACAGCCTAGGAAACCCTATAGCGAAGTTCTGTTCTGTCCTAAAGGATTGCTATCAGTTGGAATTGATTTGTCGGCACACAACAACATTAATGATTATATCTGATCAGCAGCCCTCAGCTGGAACTGCCTTGGGCAAATCAGGAAGTGTGGTCAGCTACCCAAGAGTGCCTTTGAGGTTGTAGATGAATGCCAGGATGGGCTAGCCTGGAAAATCCCCTAGCACTGGGAATCCTCTCCCTGGATAAAGACAAATGATCTCCTTGGTGTTGCCTGCAAGCCCCAGTGTTCATGCTCCAGTCCTATGCTCCTCTGTGGGTGCATCTTGCCCAGTGTACCCCTCCCCAGCACTGCTTCTGCCACACCAGCTTTTTTTCAGCTCTCAGCTCACCATGCCAGTTCCTGCCCCAGGGGCTGTGAGAGCCTGCAACGTCTCTAACATACGAGGCTGGCTGGAGGAGCAGGGACAGGGTTTATGGTAGATGCAGGAGGGGGGAAAACAAATGATCCCCACTGACCAAATTCTAATGAAATTGAAGAGGCAGGGTTTGTGAGCGAGGTAGGATGGGCAGCAGGGTGGAGTCTCTCCTCCCTTACTTTCCTTTTTCCCTTGTGCTCACTCTCCCACCTCTCCTGCCTACACTAACACATACTTCCCTCTTCCAGCTGTAGTTTTGAGATCATGACCAAGTTACCAGCCTTTGGCAGAAGCAAGGAGGCAGGTGGTGTTGGGGACCCGGGCCTAAGAGGATGGGCATTGGATGACCAGTAGGTGCAGACAAGTACTTGGATGCAGAGAAACCCGGCAGGAAACCAGAGTCCGGGGATTCAGTTAACGGCCAATGTGAGCTATTCATCAGGACGTGTAGATTTGCGATATTGAGTGTCTAGACACTTCTGTCCAAGGCCGCAGGCACGGGGATCCGTACGGTGTGGTTTTTAACTCCTTTTCTGCCTAGAAAAAAACCCCACAAGCCCTGCCTTCCAAGATTGAAAAGTATTGTAGGATGAAAATGTGGAGTCATGGAGGTATTTTTTGCAGAGGATCACAATCATGTGGTCTTCAGGAATATTGTCCAGTGCAATAAAATGTTTTTTTCCTCCAGGCATCAGTGGTTTCAATGGAAAAAACAGTGAGTGTTCTAGTTCTTAGAATGCAGGTTCCTGGCACTTAGTGAACATACAAAAGGTTTTCTAGTTAACTATACTATTATATTTTACTAGTAAAAATGTACTTTAACTGTGTTAAAGCATTTAAGTTTGGGGTCACTTTTTACAGGACACAAGCACAGGATGTCAGAGCTGGGAGGAACTTTAGGAGAACTTTTTCTAGCCCCTTTCTTTTTACAGATGGGGAAATTGAGGCCCCAGAAGGGATGTAGCATGCTTAAGGGCACACAGGTAGTCACTGTCAGAACAGGGATTGGTTCCCATGTTTTGGAATGTTCAGCCCTCAGATCTTGGGTGTGTTTTCTAGATCCCATTCAAGAAAGTTTATAATGGACTATGTATTTCTTTTGTTCATACCATTTGGCACTTACTATAGAAATAAATTGTATTGGCCGTGAAGCTGTTCTTTTACGTAGAAGTTGCTAGTCTGCTTTTTTTTTTTTCCCCATGTTTAAAAAAATGATACGTACCTTCTGTTGAATTTCTATGTTCTATGCTAGTGTGTCTCAAACTTGAGTGCATCAGAATCCCCTGGAGGGCTTGTTAAAACCCTAACTGCTGGGCCCCACTCCAGAGTTGCTGATTCAGTAGGTCTGAATTGCGTTTCTAACAAGCTCCCAGGTGATGCTGCTGGTCCAGAAACCACTCTTTGAGGACCATTGCTCTAGGCTTATGAATGTTGTTGTTGGTTGTCATCAAGTTGATTCTGACTCATGTGTGCAGAGTAATTAATTGCTCAGTAGGATTTTCAAGGCTGTGAACTTTCAGAAGCAGATCACCAGGCCTTACTTTCAAGGTGCCTCTGGTTGGGTTTGAACCATCAACCTTTGGAATAGTAGTCCAGCACTTAACCATTTGCCCCACCCAGGGACCTCTGAGGCTTATGAGTAGTTACAGAATATGTGCTGGCGGCCTTGCAGTCAGCTGGGCTCTCAGTGCTCCCTTGTGGCTCCCTCACTAGCCAACCTGACTTTTCCACTTTCCTAGTCTCCTGCCAGTTCCCTGGTTGCACAGTGGTTAAGAGCTCAGCTGCTTACCAAAAGGTTGATAGTTCAAATCCACCAGCCACTCCTTGGAAACCCTATGGGGCAGTTCTACTCTTTTCTATAGGTTCAGTATAAGTCAGTTGACTCGGTGGCAGTGGGTTTGGTTTTGATTTTTTGAGTCTCCTGCCTGTTGTTCTCACCTCTCCTTACAACCCCACCCCCTATATGACCGTGAGATGCTCAGAGATGGGAGCCTCCTCACCTTTATCCCTGCCTTCTTCATTGTCTTCTCCCCTTTCTTCCTTTCCTCCAGTCTGAGGAAAGAGTCCCTTCTGATTCAGGCCCACTTTTCCACTTACAGATTAAGATTGTCCTCCCCTCACCCTCAGAGGTGAAAAAAGCCACCTCTGAGCCCTGCCTCACCTTTAGGTTACCACCCACTCTCTCTGCCTCCCATTCACTGCCAAGCCTCCTAGAGCAATAGTCTGCAGTCCCGGAGAAAGATTTCCTCTCACCTCTTTTGACACAGACATACCATTCAATTCCAGGAGTTTGGGTTTTCTGCACCTGTAATGAAGGGAAGACATACTTTTGATTCCTGGGCTTCTGTGATGCTGTTCTCCCCTCCTGCTGCTCAGCCTGCCTCACCCTGTGCTGCCTGTTCCCTAGTATGTGCTGCCCAAGGCACCATCCTTTATCCTCTGTTCTTAGTATCCTGCAGGTATGTCATTCCATCGTTCCATCCTAGGGGCTCACAGACCTGTGTCTCTAGGCTGGTCACCTCTGGGCAGTTCCAGACCTGTGTATAGCTCATCTGAACATTTCCCCATGAGTGTCCCCCGGGTTTCTTACTCTGCACGTCCAAAACAGCCTATCACCTTCTTCCATAAAAAAAGCTCTCTCTGTGACACAGTGTCCCAGCACAGAGGTTGCAGGGTCACCCTTCAGTCCTCCCCCACACATGCACTCAACAAATCCTGTCCAGCCCACCCCTCTCTTCCACCCCCACCAAAACTATTGACTTCATATGCTTCTCTCCCACTTGCCCCTAATTTTGTTAACTATCATCACTAGGTCCCCATGCCTATACCTCCTTCCCTAAAACATACAGGATCACCTCATTCTCTGCACATTCACTGTAACCTGGCTTTGTCTGACCTTGCTTTCCCCATCACTACTCCCAGCCCCACATACCATATGCTGTAAGCTAGGGCTTCCCAAGCTTTAACATGCACTGGAGTCACCTGGGAACCTTGTTACAATGCAGATTCTGATTCAGCAGGTCTGGGGTGGGGCCCTATATTCTGCATTTCTAACAAGCTTCTAGTGATCCCTACCACAGTCAGCCCATTGAGTAGCGGGACTCTAGAATAAATGTCTCACATGAAGTTCTTTTACAGTTTCAGCCTATGAGTAAGACAAGAATTTTAAAATTTTGTATTATAATTTTAATATTTTCTGTTTTATTCAAAGTTAATCTTAAAGTTTTTCCATTATAAAGGTAAATTCATTGTTGCAGTGTTTATTTAGTTTTGAAAGACATTTTCAATGACTAAGAAAGTCTTCAGTTTTTTAAGAATTGCCAAATAGGTCCAGCTGCACAATGTATGGGGGGTGGGATGCATCTTTAGAAAGTTTTCACTTTAAAGGGGTACATACCCAGAGTCAGGGCTCCCTCTTGTGAGCTTCTCAAAGGCAGAGACTGTCTCTTAATCAGCTCTCTCTCCCCCAGGGTGCAACATGTACTGGGCCTCCCCAGAATGTTGACTGAAAGGGAAAGACGAGACACCATCTTCCCTTAGGAGGAAATGAGCATGGACACGGATGTTTTGAGGTTGGAAGACTGGGATTGAAAGAGGAGCCCATGTCTCATGCTCTTCTAGAGACCATAGGAGGAGGGAAGGGTTCCCTTGCAACTAACAGGGTCTTGTTGAGGGCACATCAGACCTGTTGTATGACTTCAACAGGGCCTTGCTGTTGAGGAACCAGTTGGAAGAAAACCACCAGTGGGGGTTTCCCCGGGAGCTGGGCCGTGGCCTTGCAGAAAAGGGAGAAGTCATGGAGGATTGAGGACTGTGTCAGGAGGGAGGGATGGAGGGTGGATGAGCAGGACAGGAGAAGGAGCCAGGTGCACCTGAAAGATTCCAACTGCACTTGTGGCTTTTGGGAGGGTTGGAGAAGCAAGTGGCGAGGAACCAGATTACTGGGGTGAGGGAATTGGCCAGATATCTGGGAAGGATGTCACTGTTTTTGACCAGCCTACTCCAAAAATGTCATTACTGTCAGTTCGTAAAGTCTAAGCTTTTTATCATTGAAGGTTTTACAGTCTGGCCTCTGCCTTCATCTCCCGCCTGGTCTCTGCTACTTTTTTCCCTCACTTCTAGGTTACAACCAAATGACTGTTCCTCACTTAAAATGTGATGTACCTTCTCACCTCCAAGCCTTCTCCACAGAGTTTTCTCTGCAAAGGCTGCCCAGGCTGTGGTGTTCACCTGGGATCCTCTCCCAGACCCACCGCTCACTAACTCTGTGCCCTTACCTGAGCCGTATAACCTCGATTTCCTCATCCCCACAATGGCAGTGACAATGGTGTCTCCACCTCACAAGGCTGTTATGAAGACTCCACGATGATACAAGTAAAGTGCTTATGCTTGTGGCACATAATTGCTCAGGAAGTGCTGGGTGGTTGTCGGTCACTGCCTGCCGGATCTCCTCCTCAGCTGCCTGATAGAGGGACTGTGGTGTAGCATTTGTCCAGAGTTTGTGCCTGAGGTCTCAAAGAGGAGAAAGTTGTGATTTGCATGTGCTAACCTTGACAGGGGGCGGCAGCCATTGGCGGGGTGGATGTTGAGGAGGTAGACACTCTGGAGATTCCATTGAAGTGAATGTTGAAGACACTAAAAGATGGCATCTGACAACAGAGTAAAAAAGAGGAAGACAAAGACCTGGGGGAAGCTGGAATTGGGGTGGAGAGCAGAGCTTCTCATACTTTCTTATGCATAGGAGATGATTCTGATTCAGCAGGTCTGAGGTGAGACCTGAGCTTCTGCATTTCTAACAAACACCCAGATGATGCTGATGCCCCTGGTCTGGGGACCATACTTTGAATGGCATTGGTCCAGAACATGATTTGTGGTGGGAAGGCTTGTGGAAAGAGGTTTATTTTTAAAAAAAAAAAAAGCAAAACTTCTTGTACGCACAGCTTTCTGCTTGGTTTCTTGGGTATACCACAGCCTGACAGGTATACCAGGTGTATCGAGTGTGGTGGTTAGATTGGAATCAGATTGTGAGTAATGGTGGAGGGGGCAGTGGGAGCCTTGAAGGCTTTTGGATTAAGTATTGAGTGATTTGATTGTGTTGTGTGATACCTCATCCTTCAGGGTCTCAGCTGCACAGGATCCCCTCAGAAGGCGTTTTCTTTGGCCCAGGCTGAGCTAGGCAAGTGATACATACCTCTGTGTTTGCAGCACTCACCGTGCAGAAAGGTGATTATGCATCTCTCTCCCAGGCCTGAGGCACCCTGATACTCTATACCCCTACACCTGCCACAGTGCTTGGCCCACAGTAAGGGCTCATTAAATGCCAAAGGCATTATAGAGAAGGAAGACTGCATAAAGCCCTGTGACGGAAAGACAGCAGGAGAACCAAGCTGAGCCAAGGTGCCTGTGGAGGCAGGAAGGAGGGGATGCCCATTTAAGGGGTCAGCAGGAGCTCAAGTGAAAATGCCTGAAGTGGGGGGTCCATTAGCTCACTGGACCCTCAGGAAGCTGTCGGGGAGGGGGGAATCGACTTCATTTTCCTACAGAGGAAATGGAGTCTGAGAGAGGTTCAATAATTTGCCCAAAGCCATTGACCTAGGAAGTACAGGGGTTGGGCCTGGACTCAGGTGTGTGGATCAGGGGAGTATTGGGGTGAGGCAGCCCAGCCTTGGAGTAAGGTTTCTGGGGGAGTGGTTGCAGGTGTGGATCACAGGCCAGAGCAATTGCAGGATTGGGAGAGAGTGGGGGGCAGGTGCTGGGGGCAAGCCCCTGGGGAAGAGGAAGCACAAAGAGGAACGGAGGGGAGGGAAGTTAAGCAGTTAATCACCCTGGGCACCAGTTAGGCATCAGGTGACAGCATTTTTTTTTTTTTAAAGTTCTGTCAGTTTTGATTTTCTTGATAACTGCTCATTGTAGAAAATCCAGTAAAAACAAAAAAGTTGAAAGAATAGAAATTCTTTCATTGATTAGAAATATTTTCATTGTCTTTTGAATTGTTTTATATTTATTTTAAATAGTTGTGGTCAGACAGTAAATACAATGTTATAACCAGTCTTTTTTTTTTTTTACTTAATTCTGTATTCTGTTCATCTTCTATGTTATTACGACGTCTTTGTGGCCATCCTGTGGGTATTTTGTGGCTTACTTGACTAGCCCTCTAAAGTTGGAAATTGGCCTTTTTGTTTGTAATTTTCAAGGTTGTCTCACTGGGAGGAAACTCTTTGCAAATAAAACTTGTGTTCATGTCTGAACACATCCTGACAGTGGATTCCTAGAAATGGAATTACTCGGTCAGATTCTCTCCCAGCATCATTTGAGTGATAAGCTGTGTTGGAGGCACTGACACAAGCCTTCTAAAAGTGCAGGTGTAAGTCCTGTGTGCATTAGTTGTGCATTCATTCCTTCCTTTGTGCATTTCACAAACATTTATTAAGCATCTATGGAGAGACTCCATTTTCTATGGCCAGGTCAGCAGAGTAGCAGCTGCTAGCATCTTGGGCTTGACCAATACATGTCGGCGTGTTTGGTTACACATGATGTCCCAGCCCTGCCTGCCTTTGTCACAGGCCCAGGATCCCAGGACAGCCTATGGATCCAGAACTGAACTTGCATGCTACAGGGTCCTGGCAGTGCCCACATATGACTTTGAAGCCACCTGCCTTCCCCTCTGTCTGGTCAAGGCCCTTTACATAAAGCTTAGCGATATGGTGAATACTGAGTATGGTTCTCCCTATCTTATCCATTTATTCATGCACTGCACAGATACTCATTGAGCACCTCATAGGTGCTAGGCACTGTTTAGGTGCTGGAGATACAGCAGTTAATTAATAAAGTCCCTGCTGTCATTGTTTGGGAAGCAGCGAGTTTCTCTTTATGATGATGAGGAATTTGGCAACGTTTGTGGATGATGGCTACGCAACATGATTAATGTAATTGATACCTCTAAATTGTGTACCTAAAAGATGCTGAATTGGCAAATTTGTGTTGTGTGTGTGTGTGTGTGTGTGTGTGTGTGTGTGTGTATATATATTTTTTTTTTTTTTGCAGCTTTTTTTTTTTATTGTACTTCAGGTGAAGGCTTACAAAACAAATAGTTTCTCATGAAACAGTAGTGCACATATTGTTTTGTGACATTAGTTAACAACCCCACAACATGTCAACCCTCTCCCTTCTCGACCTTTTTTTTTTTTTTTTTGGTGAAAATATACATAGCCAAAGATACACCGTTTCAAAAATTTCTACATGCACAGTTCAGTGACATCAACTGCGCTCTTCCAGTTGTGCTGCTATTATCACTTTAGATGAAGGCTTACAGAACAAAATAGTTTCTCATTTAACAGTTAATACACATGTTGCCCTATGACAATGGTTGACAACCTCACAACCCATCAACACTATCCTTACTCAACGTTGGGTTCCCTATCACGAGTTTTCCTGTCCCCTTCTGCCTTCTGGCCCTTGTCCCTGGACTGCTGTACCTCCTGAGTCCCATTTGGTTTTATGGGGCTGTCCACTCCCCGGCTGAATGGTGAACCTCGGAAATGACTTCACCACTGAGCTAAAAGGGTGTCTGGGGGCCATACTCTTGGGGTTTCTCCAGTCTCCTTTAGGCCAGTAAGTCTGGTCTTTTTTGTGTGGGTTAGAATTTTGTTCTACATCCTTCTTCAGCTCTGTCCAGAACCCTCTGTTGTGATCCTGGTCAGAGCAGTCAGTGGTGGTAGCCGGGCACCATCTAGCTGTATTGGACTCAGTCTGGTGGAGGCCTTGGTAGCTGTGGTTCATGTATCCTGTTCTCTTCATTCTCCCTTGCTCCTGAAGGCATGAGACCAGTGGAGTATCTTAGATGGCTGCTCACAGGCTTTTAAGACCCCAGACAGTACTCACCAAGGTAGAATGTAGAACATTGTCTTTATAAACTGTGTAATGCCAATTGAGCTAGATGTTCCCTGAGACCATGGTCCCCACAGCCCTCCACCCAGCAGTTCAGTCCCTCAGGGAGCTCGGATGTGTCTGTGGAGCTTCCATGACCTTTCCTTGTACAAGTTGTGCTGGTTTCCCCTGTATTTTGTACTGTCTCACCCTTCACCCAAGATACCACTTATCTATTGCCTATTTAGTATTTCCCCCCCACCCCTCCAATCCCTGGTAACCAGCAAAGATCGTTACATTTTGTGTGTGAACCTTTTCATGGGTTTTTACAAGAGGTTTCATACAATATTTGTCCTTTTGTGACTGACTTATTTCACTCAGCCACCCAGCATAATGTCCTCCAGTTTCATCCATGTTATGAGATGCTTCACAGATTCATCATTATTCTTTCTCATTGCATAGTACTCCATTGTGTGTATGTACCAAAGTTTGTTTATCCATTCATCTGTTGATGGGCATCTAGGTTGTTTCCATCATTTTGCTATTGTGAACAATGCTGCCGTGAACATAGGTGTGCATACGTCTATTCGAGTGACGACTCTTATTTCTATAGGATACATTCCTGGGAGTGGGATTGCTGGATCGAATGGTATATCTATTTCTAGCTTTCTGAGGAAGTGCCATATCATTTTCCAAAATGGTTGTATCATTTTGCATTCCCATCAGCAGTGCACAAGAGTTCCAATCTCCCCGCAGCCCCTCCAACATTTGTTATTTCCAGTGTTTTTGATTCGTGCCAGTAATGCCGGGGTGAGATGGTATCTCATTGTGGTTTTAATTTGCATTTCTCTAATGGATAGTGATCACGAGCATTTCCTCATGTGTCTGTTGGCCATTTGAATGTCTTCTTTGGTGAAGTGTCTGTTCATTTCCTTTGCCCATTTTTTAATAGGATTATTTGTCTTTTTGTTGTAGAGGTGTTGGATTTTCTTGTAGATTATGGAGATTAGACCTTTGTCTGACTTGTACTGTCCAAAAATTTTTTCCCAGTCTGTAGGTTCTCTTTTTACTCTTTTGGTGAAGTCTTTTGAAGAGCATAGGTGTTTGATTTTTAGAAGATCCCAGTTATCTAGCTAATCTTTTGGGGTTTGTGCATTGATGGTTATGGTTTGTATCCTGTTAATGCCATGTGTTAAGGTGTGTAGTGTTGGTCCTATTTTTTCTTTCATGAACTTTATAGTTTTAGGCTTTATATTCAGGACTTTGATCCATTTTGAAATAGTTTTTGTATACGGCACGAGGTATGTATCCTGTTTCAATTTTTCGCGGATGGATATCCAGTTTTGCCAGCACCATTTGTTAAAAAGACTGTCTTTTCCCCATTTGATGGACTTTGGGCCCTTGTCGAAGATCAGGTGACCGTAGCTGGATGGATTTACATCTGGGTTCTCAACTCTGTTCCATTGGTCAATGTATCTGTCATTGTACCAGTACCAGGCTGTTTTGACTACTGTAGCTGTACAGTAGGTTCTGAAGTCAGGTAGTGTGAGTCCTCCAACTTTATTCTTTTTCTTCAGTAGTGCTTTACTTATTCGGGGCTTCTTCCCTCTCCATATAAAGTTAATGATTAGTTTTTCCATCTCTTTGAAGAATGTTGGTATTTGGATCGGGATTGCGTTGTATTTGTAAATTGCTTTGGGTAGAATTGTCATTTTCACAATGTTGAGTCTACCTATCTGCGAGCATGGTATGTTTTTCCATTTATGTAGATCCCTGTGGGTTTCTTGCAGTAGAGTTTTGTAGTTTTCTTTGTATAGGTCTTTTACATCCCTGGTCAGATTTATTCCTAAGTATTTTCTCTTTTTCGGGGCTATTGAAAATGGTATTGTTTTCCTGATTTCCTTTTCATCATTCTACTTATTGGTGTATAGGAATCCAACTGATTTTTGAATGTTTATCTTGTGTCCTGCTGCTCTGCTGAGTCTTTGTATTAGTTCCAGTAGATTTCTCGTGGAGTCTTTAGGGTTTTCTATGTATAGTATCATATCATCTGCAAACAGGGACAGTTTAACTTCTTCATTACCAATTTGGATGCCCTTTGTTTCTTTTTTCTTGCCTTATTGCTCTAGCTAGAACTTCCAGCACAATGTTAAATAGGAGTGGTGATAAAGGGCATCCTTGTCTTGTTCCTGTTTTCAAGGGGAATGTTTTCAGTCTCTCTCCATTAAGAATGATGTTGGCCATTGGTTTTGCATAGATGCCCTTTATTATGTTGAGAAATTTCCCTTCTATGCCTATTTGATTGAGAGTTTTTATCAGGAATGGGTGTTGGACTTTGTCAGATGCCTTTTCTGCGTCAACTGAGATGATCATGTGATTCTTTTAGTTCCTTTTACTTATGTGGTGGATTACTTTGATTGATTTTCTAATGTTGAATCATCCTTGCATACCTGGTATGAATCCTACTTGGTTGTGGTATATTATTTTTTTGATATGATGCTGAATTCTGTTGGATAGGATTTTGTTGACAATTTTTGCATCTATATTCATGAGAGATATTGGCCTGTAATTTTCTTTTTTTGTGACGTCTTTGCCTGGTTTTGGTATCAGCGTTATGCTGGCTTCATAGAATGAATTTGGAAGTGTTGCTTCCTTTCCTATGCTCTGAAGTAGCTTGAGTAGTACTGCTACAAGCTCTTCTGTAAATGTTTTGTAGAATTCTCCAGTGAAGCCATCTGGGCCAGGGCTTTTTTTGGTTGGGAGTTTTTTTTATTATCTTTTCAGTCTCTTCTGTTGCTATGGATCTGTTCAGATTTTCAACATCACTTAGTTGTAGTCTGGGTAGGCTGTGTGTTTCTAGAAATGTATCCATTTCCTCTAGGTTTTCCAAATTTGTTGGAGTATAGTTTTTCATGATATTCTGTTATAATCCTTTTTATTTCAGTTGGGTCTGTTGTAATGTCCCCCATTTCATTTCTTATTTGGATTATTTGCATCCTCTCCTGTTTTTCTTTTGTCAGCCTGGCCAGTGGTTTGTCGATTTTGTTGATTTTTTTCAAAGACCCAACTTTTGGTTTTGTTGGTTCTTTCTATTATTTTTCTGTCCTCTATTTCATTTTTTTCTGCTCTGATCTTTACTGTTTCCTTTCTTTGGTGGCTGTGGGCTTTTTTTGCTGTTCTGTAGTTAATGTTTTGATTTTGTCAAACACATCAACAGTATCCTTACTCAACCTTGGGTTCCCTATCACCAGCTTCCTTGTCCCCTTCTGCCTTCTGGCCCTTGTCACTGGACTACTATACCTCATTAGTCCCATTTGGTTTTACGGGGCTGCCCACTTCTTCTTTTTTGATGTGTGCATCTATTGCTGTAAATTGTCCTCTGAGGACTGCCTCTGCTGTGTCCCAGAGGTTTTGGTATGATGTGTTTTCATTCTCATTTGATTCTAGGAATTTTTTGATTCCATCTCTCATTTCTTCTATCACCCAGTGATATGTAAGCAGGGTATTATTCAGTTTCCATGTAATTGATTTTTTTCCCTTGCTCTTTCTGTTGTTAATTTCTACCTTGATGGCATTGTGGTCAGAGAAGATACTTTGAATTATCTTAGCGTTTTGGATCTTGCTGATGATTGCTCTGTGGCCTAAGATGTGGTCTATTCTGGAGAACGTTCCATGTGCATTGGAAAAGAATGTGTACTTTGCAGCAGTTGGATGGAGTGTTCTATATATGTCTGAGATCAAGTTGGCTGATTGTGCCCTTTAGGTCTTCTGTATCTTTGCTGAGTTTCTTCTTAGTTGTTCTGTCCTTTACTGAGAGTGGTGTGTTGAAGTCTCCTACTATTATTGTGGAACTGTCCATTTCTCTTTTCAGTGTTGTTAGAGTTTGTTTTATGTATTTTGGAGCCCTGTCATTGTGTGCATAGATGTTTATTATGGTTATGTCTTCATGATGGATCGTCCCCTTAATCATTATAAAGTGTCCTTAGTTGTCTTTTATGGTGGATTTTGTTTTAAAGTTTATTTTATCTGAGATTAGTATTGCCACTCCTGCTCTTTTTTGGTAGTTGTTAGCTTGATATATTTTTTTCCAACCTTTGACTTTTAATAAATTCACATCTTTGTTTCTAAGGTGTGTCTCTTGTAGACAGCATATTGATGGATCCTGTTTTCTTATCCATTCTGTCACTCTCCGTCTCTTTATGGGTGCACTGAGTCCATTTACATTAGTGTAACTATTGATAGATGTGAGTTTGTTGCTGTCATTTTGTAGTGCTTTTTTTTGTGGTGCTGACGTTTTCTTTGTTCTTCTTACTCTCTTGTGCTGAGTTACTTTGGTATGTGGATTTGTTTTTCATTTCTTCTGTTTTTGTAGGTTTTGTTTTTGCTGAGAGTTTATGTTTTTCGTCTTTATTTTTATGAGTATGTTTGTTAGCTTTGTTTGTGGTTACCATGAATTTTACCCTTATCTTTCTAAGTTTGAAGCAGTCTATTACTTGGTATCACTTTGCCTTCCTCTCCATTAGAAGGTTCTATACCTATGCCGTTTATTCTCCCTTTTATTGTTTTGATGTTGTTGTCATTTACTGATTAACTGCTCTGATTCCCTGTTGTATTTCTTTTGGTTTTGGATAGTCCTTGAGAGTTCATTTCTTAGATTGGTATCTGGCTGGTACGATCCTGCGTCCTGGATTCTGCCTGTGAGCTGAAGTTGTTTGTTCTCAGATCGAAGAGCTCCCTTTAATAATTCTTGTAAATTTGGTTTGACTTTTACATATTCCCTTAATTTCTGTTTATCTGGAAATGACCTTATTTCACCATCAAATTTGAATGAGAGTTTTGCAGGATATATTATTTTTGGGTGGCAATTTTTTTTATTTCAACATTTTACATATGTCATCCCATTGCCTTCTGCCTGTATGGTTTGTGCTGAATAATCTGAGCTTAGTCTTATTGTTTCTCCTCTGTCTGTGATTTCTTGTTTTTCACGAGCTGCTCTCAGGATTCTTTGTTTGTTTTTGGTTATGGCGAGTGTGATTATGATATGCCTTATTGATTTTCTTTTGGGGTCTCTCCTATATGGGGTTCGTTGAGCTTCTTGGATGGCCAGCTTTTCGTCTTTCAGGATATTGGGGAAGTTTTCTGTCAGCAGTTCCTCACTGATCCTCTCTGTGTTTTCTGTTTTCTCCCCCTGTTCTGGAATTCCAGTCACTCGCAGATTTTTGCTTTTGATTGTGTCCCACATAACTTTCAGAGTCTCTTCATTTTTCTTTGTTCTTTTTTCTGAGTTTTCCTGAAACAGAGTTGTATCCAAGTGTTTGTCTTCAATTCCACTGATCTTTCTACTGTTTCAAATCTGCTTCTCAGCCCTTCTATGACATCATCCATTTCTGAAATCTTGTTTATCTTTTGGATTTCTAATTGTTGTCTTTGTATAATTTCTAGTCGTGAATTTATTTTGGCATTTTGTTCCTGCATTGTTTTCCTGAATTCTTCCAATTTTTTGTCTGTATTTTCCATGAATTTGTCTGTTTCTTCCCCATTTTTGTCTGCTTTTTGCTTTAGCTCTTGGAAAATTCTGGTTGTTAGAGATTTGAATTCCCTATCAGGTAGTTCTAGTGCCTTTTCTCCCACTGGAAAGTCATCTGGTGTTTTATTTTGGACGCCTGCTGGAACCATCCTGTACTGTTTTTGTAAGCGTTTTGATATTGTCTGCTGTCTTCGGAGCATTCAGTAGTTATTTTTCTCATTTATAGATCGTAGATTTGTTTGTTTTGTCCCTTTTTTTTTTTTTTAATTTCGCTGTGTCTGAGCAGGTGGGCTGTGTGTTCTTCATTGTTTGCTCGTCTGTGGGTACAATAGTTTTCGCCTCCTTCTCCAGTTGGCAGGGTCAGTCACTTAGATATGGTACAGCAGGGCAGGTCTAGCTGAAGAGGAGTTACTGGGACGGGTTGTTTGTGGCACTTACTCCAGCCACCAGGGCGGTTCGGTAATCAGTGCAGGGCAGGTTCCAGTAGGCCATGCCCGTGCTGCTTGGTGGTGTGATGTTAAGCGCACGGTGCAGATAGTCCAGATGTAGGGGGGAGATTGTGATGTGTGGAGCTAAGGTGGATATGGGAGAGAGGAGATAGAAACAGGAGCCAAAAACATGCAAACAAAAAAGAATGCTAGGGGAGCTTGCCGTTGGAGTGTAGAGATGAGAGACTGTGAAATGGAGAAAAACGAAAAGGGGAAGAGGAAGGAAGAAAAAGAAAAGAATGAATAAATAAAAATTGGAAAGTTAAAAGAAGAGGAAAGTTTCCAGGTATCCCACCAGTGCGGCTGTGAGGTCTGGGGAAGTTTTTCTCACGTGTTGTAGTACAGCCTGGCTAGAAGGCGTAGAAGTATACAGCGCCAGGTATTCAGGGAACAGAAAGAGAAGGAAGATATAGAGAGACGAGAAAGTGAGTAATGAAGAAAGACAAAAATGGAAAAAGAGGGGGGAAAAAAAACAAGAAAAGGCCCCCCCCCCCCAAAAAAGAAGAAAAACAAACCAACATGAAAAGAAATTCCCTCTGGGATCCCTCTGCACGTCTATGCGAGCCAAGGGGGTAGTTTCCAAGCCACACAGCACCGCCTGGCCAGAACGGGCTCCCAACTCAAGAAAAGGAAAAGAAAACAAACAAACAGTTCAAAACAAACAAACGAACAAAAGCCCCAGGATCCCACCAGCGCGGCAGCCCAGACTGAGAAGCAGCTCTGCACTCGAACGGAGTTCCAGAGCCCCTCAGGAAGAAGCAAAGATGGCACATGGAGCCAGGTATTTGAGCAAAAGGAGGGGGAGGTGGTGAGAGGTAAGGAAGGAATCAAAAGAAGTGGAAAAAAAGCACACCAGCAGCCAAGAAACAGCACTCAGAGCCAGCTAGTGCAGGCTGCTGGAATCCAAGCAGCCAGTGTTTCCCGGACAAGAGACTGTCCGCGGGAAGCAGAGGGGGCCGAGTGTGGGTGAAGAAGGGTAGGGGGTGGGAAAGCGTATATCACAAATTACCGGAGCGCTGCAGTCCCTCAGGAAGAAGCAAAGATGGCGCACGGAGCCAGGTATTTGAGCAAAAGGAGGGGGAGGTGGTGAGAGGTAAGGAAGAAATCAAAAGAAGTGGAAGAAAGCAACACCAGCAGCCAACAAATGGCACTCAGAGAGCCGGCCCATTCTGGTGGGTGGAATCCAAGCAGCCTGTGCTTCCCGGACAAGAGATTGTGGCCACGGGAAGCAGAGGAGGCCGAGTTGGGGGGTGAAAAAGAGTGGGGGGTGGGAAAGCATATATCTTAAATTACCGGTTGTTTTGTCTCCTGCTGGAAGCTCCATGAGGCTGCTTTCTCGTACCCCCGTTTGCTGGTCTCCGATAGGAGTCCAAGATAGCGGATCCACGCTGCATTAGCTGATAGGGGACCTCTGCATCAATCTCTCCTTGCTCTCCATTCTCTTTCAGTTTTCTCACTCCATTTGGTGCTTGGCTGAATTCTTTATCTCTTCGTTTGATATTTTAGGGTTTCAGGATTGTTGTTTTCTCTGTTCGACTTAGTTTTTCGGATCTTTGCTGTGGAGGGACAGCGTGGTGCTTCTGCCCAGAGCGCCATTTTGCCAGAAGTCCCTGTTGTATATATTTTTACAGCAATAAAGAAATAATGAAATCCCCGCCTTTAAGAAACTTACATGACAGTGGGAAGTAGGGATGTGGGAGTTGGGAGGAGATGGTTCATAAACAGATATTTAATGTGTCCAAACCTATTGCCATCAAGTTGATTTCAGCTCATAGCGACCCTAGACCCTAAAAGACAGTGTAGAGCCGCCCCGTAGAGTTTCAAGGCTATAATCTTTATAGAAGCAGACTACCACATCTTTCTCCTGCAGAGCGGCTGGTGGGTTCAAACCACCAGCCTTTCGGTTAGCAGTCCAGTGCCTTAACCATGGTGTCACCAGGGCTCGCTAATATGTCTAGTGGTGATAAATGCTATGGAGGAAAATAAAATAGGGTAAGGAGAAGAGGAGTGAGCAGGGAGGGCCTTGGTGATCAGGTAAAATTTGAGCAGACACGTGAAGAAAGTGAGGGAGTGAGCCATGTGGATGGATATCTGAGGAAGGAGTACAGCAACACAAAGTGCAAACACTCTGAGGTGGGAACATGCTTGGTGTGATCCAGGAAGAGCATGGCTGGAGCAGTTTGATATTGATGAGGGCAACGAGGAATCTTGTTCCAGATCACAGGACGTATAGCAGAATGAAATCTAGAGCCCAGGATTAATTTTATTTAATGTTCGGAGGTTTTGGAGCCAAAGGGCCACTCTTCATTGGAAGCAATTCCAATTAACCTCATACATATGGGTAATCACTGAGGCCTGTGTTTGGTAGGGAAAGACCTGGGAGCTAAAGCCCAGGCTTTGGAAGTCACTGCCTTGCTCGAACCATGTGTTTCCTCATCTGCACAATGAGGGGCTTGAACTGGAGGCTAGTAAAGGCATGTTGAGCTTTGCAGGGCCGGGACCCTCTAATTGCCGTGTCATTGTTCAGGTGTGCTAATTTGATCTGGTGCCATTTTAGGTTAAGTAATAGTGTGTAAATGCAGTTGTTGAGATATATATTTAGTTCTTAATACATTTAGCCTGTCAGATTCTCCTTTGTTATGAAAGTCTCTCAGCCAGCTGTGGATAGTTTTGCAGCAGTGATGAGAATCATGTGGGGGATGGAGCGTGTCCCAGTGGTTTACCCACTCCCCAGTGGTTTACCCCCCAACCAAGGGCTACCCTAACCCTCACTGGTATACCTACCCACCAATGATTTACCTACCCCCCTGTGGTTTACCTATCCGCCCAATGATTTACCCACTCCCATTGGTGTACCTGCCTCCCAGTAGTTCACCCCTGCCTCCCAGCCATCCCTCCAGCCATTCATCCCACAGTTAGTTATTGAGTACCTACTGGGTGCCAGGCACTGGGCTGGTTGTGGAGGCCACAGTGGTGATTTTTTTTTTTTATTAAGTTTTTTTCATTGCACTTTAGATGAAGGTTTACAGAACAAATAGTTTCTCTTGTAACAGTACACGTATTGTTTTAATAACCCTACAGCATGTCAGCACTGTCCCTTCTCAACCTTGGATTCCCTATTACCAGCTTTCCAGTCCCTTCCTGCCTTCTAGTCCTTGTCCCTGAACTGTTGTGCCCCATTAGTCTCATTTTGTTTTATGGGGCTACCTAATCTTTGGCTGGACGGTGAACCTCAGGAGTGACTTCATTACTGAGCTAAAAGCGTGTCCGGGGGCCATGCTCTCAGGGTTTCTCCAATCTCCCGTCAGGCCAGTAAGTCTGGTCTTTTTTTGAGTTAGAATTTTGTTCTACATTTTTTTCCAGCTCTGTTGGGGACCCTCTGTTGAATCCTGTAGAACAAGCCCTGCCTCATTAGCATAACTGCCTCTAATCCTGCCTCATGAACATCGTAGAGGTTAGGATTTACAACACATAGTATAATCACATCAGATCACAAAACGGTGAACAACCACACGGTACTGGTAATCATGGCCTAGCCAAGTTGACACACATTTTGGGGGGTTAAAATTCAATCCATAACGGGGGCGACCTCCCATCCCCTTTAATTCCGTCATTTCCATTGTAAGAATTGTTCTGCCTGGTAGGAAATACAGAAAACAGTAAATTTGGTGGTTTTGTCCAAATCATCATCAATTACCTGGTCATCTCTTGTACAGTTTCTCTCTAAATAATGGCCCAGTCCCTTTCTGCCCCTTGTTCCCCCACATCCTTGGTGTTTCTGCCCTAAAACATGGCTCATCTGGGCTGCACTGCCCTGACGTTTCTGCCTGTCCTTGGTCATGTTCTCCTCCTTCCCTCTCTGGGTTTATTGTGGATTCTTTTTGAAATCTGAGCTCTACTAATTAGGAGTCATCTTAACACCCAGCCATGGTTACATATACCCACTTGCTGGAGTATTGAGAAACCATAGTAAGTAATGTCAGTGAAGTGGTTGAAATACTTGGACGATGTTTGATAATATAACGAGAAGAAGAATGTAGGATTGTATAGATGTTAACGAGCACAACGGTTTTTTAAAATGCACTCCAAACAAACAAGAAAACACTGTTGGCTGTTCTGTTGAATGTGAGTGCATCAGAGAGCACCCTTCATAGTCCCTTATCTGTTGAGCTGCCTGTTCCTTCTTCCCCACCAGGGTTAGCCACCTTTGGGTGGTCAGAGTCCTCCCCCCGCTCCTTTTTTTTTTCCTCACAGCCATCTGAGGTAGGTTCTGCTGGAGCATCTTCCACAGTTGCAAAGAACCTCAAGGTTTAGAGCTTGTGAGACTGCCCCAGATCCTCCTGGAGACCCTGGCCTCTGCTGCCACCACCCCCATATGTGTCAGTAACCCCCCTAAAGGTTCTTGGCTTAGAGCTGGGGTGTATGGCCCTGAAGGTGAGTGAGCGAGGGTCTGGTTGAGCTCGATTTTGAGAAGACCAGCCTCTCTGGGGATGCATTGTGCCTCAGCCAGCCATCAGGAGGTCTTGCAGTTTGTGACTGGCTTCTGAGCATCCCAGAAGACAGGTGCAGGCAGAGGGAGACTGGCTGTGTCTGGGGCTGTCCAGTAACTCAGGACCTCCCTGGAAGGAGAGCAGGGGTAGGAGAGGCCCAAGGCCAAACCTGGGCCAGGCTGCAGGAAATTAGGTGGCCCACCCCACCCCCTGCTGCTAATAATTAAACCAGGGATGGCTGCCTGGCAGGCTGGAAGGCCTTTAGACATCATGTATGCACCCTCCAGCCCCACCTTTTGCAAAAGCTGAGGAAGTTATGTACTGCATTTCCTCAATTCTGAAAGAAGGCATGTTTTCCACATCTTAACCTTTATGAAGTTGGCATGACTCTTAAAGTCAAAGGGTACTTTGGGTATACTGTTCCTTTAAAATAATTTTTCTGGGAGTCCTATCAAATCAATTGTGTCATGTTAGAACAGAGGGAATATTACTGAATCATCATTACTCGGGTTTCTGATGTTGTGGAATTAATTAGGAGGAAAAAGATTTTCTGGACCATGTGGATGGTTTCCTTCTTAAGAGGAAATTTACCAACATGTGAGCTGTGGGGAGTGTCTGTGAAATCTCAAAGGGTAAGAAAGTACCTTTAGTCAGTAAATTACAGAGGCAATAGTGATTAAGTGGGGCCTTTTTTCCCCTAGTGATTCAACTGTAATTCACCTTCCTCCTGGTCATGTGAATCAGTGGGCTCAATGAGGTATGTGATGCCCAAGACTGAGCTTGGAATCATCACCCAGTGTGGAGTCTGGCTGGGTGACTTGACCACAGTTCTCTGAGTCTAATCTACCGATCTGTAAAATGGGAACAGCAGTGCTAACAGCCAGGACAAGTTAGGAGTTATGGGTGTGAAAGTATGTGATAAACTCTAAAGCCCTGTAGGATCCTTGGTTATTCCTCAGGACAAGCCTGGGAATAGGAATGGGTCCAGGGATGAAGATCGAGTTAGAAAGGGCAGTAATGTGGAGGTACGACTCATGGTAGTTAGCATTGACTAAGCATCTGCGGTGGGCTAGACCCTCCACTGGGTTAGGTTTATCATCTCTGCTCCTCAGAATTATTTACAGATTAGGAACCGAGACTTACCAAGTAATTTGCCCAAGGTCTACCAGCTTGGGAGTGGCAGAGCGGAGACAGGAACCCACATCTGGCTTATTCCTTCAGACCTCAAGTTGGAGCTGGCATACTGAAACCCTGGGACACCAGAGCCCCTAGGCAGAGGTGTTTCTAGTCCAAGTAAAGGTGCATGCCTTGAAAACAAGGCATGGGATGTTTATGTCTGTGTCTCTGGCTCCCAGGATGTATACAACAGCAACAAAATATATTATTTTCATCTAATTATTCCTAAATATTATTCTTCTGATGAGCATTTTGACATGCCTTTATAAGCCTTTTTAAAGTTAATGCAACTTTTCTTTCATTAATTTTCTGACTCCATCTTAACAAGTCACAAAGCCCTGGAAATCTGAGTAGGCTACATAAAAATACATTTATCTTGGTGCCTAGGGGCTCTGGTGAGCAGTAAGGTTACTATGTAATATAACCTGAGCTGGACCCTTGGATTACAACCTTAAGCATAGGATTTGAAAACTGGAAGGAGCCTTAGAGGGATCTAAACTGGGAAACTGAGCCAAAGAAAAATGGAAGAGTGATTTGGGCAGGATTATCAATGGCAAATGATAATCAGTGATAGAAATAGAATGGTGCTTTCTTCTTTTTCTTTCTTTTAGTATTTTTCTGTGTTTCCTTGAGGTAAAATTATGGCAAGGGCTGCTGGTGGTGAGGATTGGGTTTCTCTGGCCAGGCTGCTGCTGGCTTCACACTTCTTGGCTGGAATGCGGACTGGAGATGGTCCCATTGTGAGATTCCAGCTTCTTGGCTGGGATGCACTGTGATTAGCACATCTCAAAGCTTTCAAAGTGACTTTAGCTGTTTTCTTGTCTGAAGGCTTCTGCTGCTTTTGGTTGTAAAGGGGCAGGGGCTGAAGCCTGAGAGAGAAATACCATGGACTGACACCGAAATGGGTGTGTCTATGCCCCGAGGGCAAATATTAGCACAGTATTTTTGTAAAGTTTATGCAGCTTGATTCATGTCCCCGTGGAGTAAATTTATTTCATCCTGTTTTCCAGCCTGCTTGGAGCCCAGTGGAACTATTCAGAGGGAGAATAAAAACAGATTGGTAGCTTAATTTTTGGTAGAAACAGTTAAATATAAAACTTATCCATTGTCTGTTTTTTGAGCTTTGTAATTTACTTTTTGTCTGCTCATATTCTTTTACCCCCATTTTAGTTTTTTCTAAGAGTGAGGTATCCATTTAGAATTATTTTCCATGAGAAATCCATAAGGAAATCTAATTTGGGATGATGCTGCTTTAAGTGGGGCTTGAATTTCCAGAAATTTAACCTTGGCACTGTTGAAACAGAAGTCATGATAGATTCTTAGTCCTGGAGCCTCGAAGTTTATCTGTCCCACTCCCTCTGTTGCTGGCCTACCCTCTGTAACCTTCTCCCCATCAACTTGCTCTGCTTGATTATCTCTAGTGATGGGGAGCTCACTTCCTCCCAAGGAAGTCCCTTCCATGTTTGTGCAACCTTGAGTGCTGCAAAGCTCTTCCTTCTGTGAAGTGGGAATGTTTCTTTCATCTTCCACCCATTGAACCCTTGGGTCCTGAAAAAATCAGTCTAACGATATTAATGATAACTACCATTAATTTGGTCCTGCTAGGTGCCAGTTGATTTGCATACATTATCTCCACTGCTTACAACAATTTTGGAAAGCAGGAGAATCCTTCCCCTGCCCCTTTCTGTATGTATAAGGAAACTGGATCTCAGAGAGGGTAAGCAACATTTTTAAAGTCACACGACTAGTTCCAACCCACATTTGCCTAATTCCAATGCTGTGACCTTCCCACACTGTATCCCCCACCCTTTTTTTTTTAACAGCCCCTTGGTTTTTTGAAGAACACAGTCTCATCCTCCCTGAGATTTTTCAAGGATTTCAGTTATTCCTTACATTCCTGCTAGATCTGTTTTTATGGAGTTCCTAAAAGATGCATGCATTTTCCCCTCCTTGCCTTTGCCAACGGAGGGCAGTATTGGTTCCGTGGCAGAATTCTTGCCTTCCATGCGGAAGACCCAGGTTCAGATCCCAGTCAGTGCACCTCATGCGCAGCTACCACTTGTCTGTCAGTGGAAGCTTACATGTTGCGATGATACTGAACAGGTTTCAGCAGAGCTTCCAGACTAAGAGGGACTAGGAAGAAAGACCTGGTAATCTACAGAAAATCAGCCAATGAAAACATTGTGAATCACAACCGTCCAAATCCACACCTGATCCTGGGGATGGCACAGGACTAGGCAGTGTTTCGTTCTGTTGTGCATGAGGTTGCCATGAGTCAGGGGCACACTGGATGGCAGCTAACAACAGCCTTTGCATAAACAGTTTGCAGTGTCTGGAATGCCACTTCCTCCACCCAGCCAGTCTCCCTTTATCCTTCATGATTCCCCATGAAGCCTTTGTGAACCGGCCCAGCCAGAGTGCCCTCCCATGTTCTTCCAGCACCCTGGGCTGTCATCTCCTTTAGAACTTGAAATTTAGGCACCTCTGCCTCTCCCCACCCCCACCCCTCTCCTTGACCTTGTGCAGGGAAGGTGCTGAGCAAATGAATATTGAGTAAGTAAATGGCCTTGAACTCCTTTGCCAAAGTAATAACAAAGGAGATGGAAAGTAATTATAAACAAGAACAACAGGTCTGTAAAATTGTAGTCTGAGGCCGGAATCTGGCTGGTTGCTTAGAGGCTATTGGGACGGCTTTTCTAGTGCTAAGTCCTGGAAGTCATTTTGTACAGTTTGAATTAAACCCTCCTTGGGCTGGTATTTGTCCCCTTTTTCTCCTAGGAGGTAGGTTTGCTGGCCTCTTAAATTCCTGGGTTCACCAAAGTGACATGTAATGAAGAAAGTCTGCTAGTTACCGTTCAAAGGCATACATGGGGTGAGGCCTTATCTCAGCCCTTCTCATTTCTTTGTGGCCACACTACGCAAGCCACCAAAAACATCTACAGGTACACTGAGAAATGACTGTGGAAGAGTGGAGACCTGTGAAATGTGGGAATGTACATTTTATTTGGCACAAGGCAATGGTGGCTCAGTGGTAGAATTCTCATCTTCCATGTGGGAGATCCGGGTTTGATTCCTGGCCAGTGCACCTCCAGCACAGCCACCACGCCTGTATCAGTGGAGGCTTGCATGTTGCTATGATGCTGAACAGGTTTCAGTGGAGCGTTCAAACTAAGGTAGACTAGGAAGAAAGGCCTGATGATCTGCTTGCGAAAATTAACCACTGAAAACCCTGTGAATCACAACAGTCCAATCCCATTGTCCACGGGGTCACCATGAGTCAGGGGCCAACTCAGTGGTAGCTAAGAACTACAACAGTTTAGCACTTTACCCTGATAACATTTTCTTAAACATATCTATGCATGCATATGTATAAATACATATATGTAGAGATTTTTAAAATACCTCATGAAAATGGGTAAATCAGGAGAGTGATTACCCCTGGCTGGAATGGGGCATTAACGGTGCCTTCTGTCAGGCTGGAAATCATTCTGTTTCTTGAGAGCTGGACACTTCGAATTTGGCTTTTTTTCTCTGTGATACTCAAGAAAAGAAATTTTTAAAGAAAAAACTGATGAAAGAATTTAATGACTTCATTTAATATACCCACAGCTGTATCATGAGTTGTCTGATGGTTTAGGAGCAAACTGTGTGTTTGTTTGTTTTAAGTTAGCCGGCTTCTCATAACCCAGAAAACTCAGCTCATGGAACATTAGAGGTTTGTTTCTCTTTATAGCAACATTACCTCTTTCCTGAAACTGCCCATAGCTCCAGAGCATTCTTTATCTTGCCCTTCAGGGAGCTTAAAACTACTTCTTGTTATCCTCCCAGTATCAAGTATAACTTTTTTATTTTGTTAGTTTTGCAAGTGTCATGGTGTTGAGCCTATAAATAAACTCGGACTCCATAATAAGAAAACTATTTGACATTTTGAAGTTGTATGGGAATGAGAGCACTAATGATAGGTCTCCCTTTGACTATAACTAATCCTACAAATTACTCCACCCCTGCTTCCCAGGGCCTCCAGTCAGAGATCCAGTCCCTAAACACATTACAAGATCTATGGGACAAATGATGTGACCCCAAGATTGTATTTCTGGAGTGTTAGGATTAATAATTGCAGGCTAATCTGAGTGTTGAGCTGTACTGGTAGGGTGACTTGGGTGAGCATTTTATCCCATGTGGTAGAGGATAATGTAAAGTCAGAGTGTTATAAATACTTTCATAAATGCATACATGTAAGCATTTTTTTGTGAATAAAAGGTATTAAATACTTTTAAAAATGCATACCCAAATTAAAAATTAAGATTTTCTGCACCAATACCTCTATCGTCAGCTGTGATTATTATATTGATTATCAAGCTTTAAGCTTTAAAGATGTTATTTAAAAATTCATTTTTCAGTATATAGGCTCTGGATCAATTAATTTATTGGTTTTAATGTTGAATCAACAATATGAGAATGCCCCCCTTAATGAATATTTTTTCCCTATTTTAGTAAATATTCAGTAGTAATTATGTTTACATTTAAAGGCAATGTAAAAGATAAGTCAGCATATCATCTTTGTAGTGTTATGTACTGTTGTACTTTGGAAATTAAAAAAGCCAAGAAAGTGGAAAAAAATGGCAGAAGGTAGTGCTGTTAAAATTATGGAAATTACAGAGTCATGAGGAAAAAGATTAAATTTCATATATCAATTGTATGGTAATTTTGCTACCATCTGCATATATTTAAAATTAATAAAGTGAAATGTACATGGAAGTGCTTTCTAAGATATGTGGGCTTTTCACAAAGTAAAACTTAAAATCACTAATTTTTAATTATTTGGGTTGATTTTCATTTATAACATCTGCAAGGCCTAATAAATCATACAACGTACATGTATTTATTTATTTTTCTTTCATTGCTTTTTTCCTTCCTTAAGACAATGGTAGTTGACTCACTGTTTTCTGGGAAAAGGGTGGCATAGCAGAAGGTTCTGTGGTCTTTTATATAACTTGAGTATTATGAATTACTGCCTTGGTGTCTGTGAAAGATGTGAACTAATTTCATTGAACGAGCCAAGACATCTGGTTGCATGATATCAAGTGATAGAATCCTTTTTGAACTAACTTAATTTTCATGATGCTTTTTTCTTCATCTTTATTTTGACAACAGTACTGATCCTGGCACTGACATGTAGACTGGGGAGTCTGTTACTTCATCAACAATGACTAGGAAGTGCTTTTTCCCAACTGAGTGATGGGACAGCTGCTAAGCTACAGAAACTCATTTTAGCTCCGAGTCGTGACTTGTAATATAGACAGGAAAACTGGTATGAGGGCGCTGACCTAACCTGGCTTTAGGCCCAGACCCTCAAAACCCAAAGGAGCCTGGAAATCATTTCTTTGCCTGTTTTCCACTGTGTAGGCGCTGGCATTAGCATTACCTGGGTGTGCTTCTTAAAAATGCAACTTCTGTATGACAACAAAAGCACGGTGTGATCCTGGTGTGGAACAATTTGCGAAACGTTAAAATGGACTGTCTGTTAGATAGTAGTGTTATATCAGTGTTAGATGTCCTCAGTGTGTCCTAAGTGTATTGTGGTCATGAAATGTCCTTGTTCCTAGGAAATGTGAGCTAAAATATTTAGGGGTAAAAGGGGCATGATATCTATAACTTATTTTCAAATGGTTCAAAAAAATGATTGTGTGTGTGTGTGTGTGTGTGTGTATGGAGAAAGAGAGAGAAAGCACCTGTGGCAAAATGTTAATAGTTGAATCCAAGCAAAGGAATCTGCAGGAGTTTTTTCTATTTTTCTTGCAACTCCTGTGTAAGTTTAGGGGAAAAAAAACTTTAAAAAAAATGCATTTTCCTGGGCCCTTACTGAACCGGAAGATCTGTGTGTACCACCCAGGAATCTGCATTTTAATCTCTCCAGATGATCCTTATGTACACTAAAGATTTATGTAAGTCACTAGTTAAAAAGAAAATCTAATTTTAATCACTTATTTTTTTAGTAATTTACTCATTAACTATACACTTACCATTTGATCTAAATAAATGCTTAACATGCGATAAATAACCCATACCCACTGCTGTCAAGTCAGTTCCAACTCATAGCAACCCTAAGGGACAGAGTAGAACTGCCCCATAAGGCTTCCAAGGGTGTGATCTTCAAGGAAGCAGATCACCAGGTCTTTCTCCCGTGGAGCTGCTGGTGGGTTCAAACTGCCAACCTTTTGGTTGGCAGCTGAGCACTTAACCGCTGTGCTACTGGGCTCCTATGACAAATAAATCCTTTCCCAAATGGCTGAAAAATTTAGAAGCATATACCCCACTTACTTTCAGAGATGTTTAAGGAACACTGTTAGGCATGGGCATAAAACAGAACAGAGCTAGAAGGTGTCCTTATATAGATGCAGACAATTGGAAAGTGTGGTTTCTGAGTTGAATCGACTCCATGGCAGTGGGTTTGTTCTTTTTTTGGTGTTGAGTACGAAGTAAAGTTGTGAGTGATTGTTAGGGCCCCAGCTTGACTACTGAAGCTTGGTTAGCCCATAATGCAGACCAACTTCTGTGTTTTTACAGTAAAAAGGAGAAAGCAGTATTGTTCTGTTGTTGTTGGGTGCTGCTGAGTTGATTTAGATCATGGTGACCCCATGTGACAGAACTGCCCCATAGGGTTATCTTTACAGAGCCAACTGCCGCTTCATTCTCCCTCAGAGCCCCTGGGTAGGTTTGAACTGGCAACCTTTCCGTTAACAGCCGAGTGCTTAATCACTGCACCACCAGGGCCCCTATTGTTCATTTATTAGTTAGCAGCTAAATAAATAAAGTATCCTAAATCGTTAAATATTAGTATTTGATGGAAAAAACTACTTAATTTGATGAGTCATCCGTCTAGCATAGCTGATTGTACATGAGCATTTATTACTTTCCCTTGCCAGAGATGACCCTCTGTAGGAGATCAGTCATCTGTTTGGCTCATAAATAGCAAAAGAAAAAAAAAAGGAGGAGAGAGAACTTTTCCGAGTTCACTAAGGGACAGAGAAGAGTTAGGAAAATGGAATGGGGCTACAGAGAAGACCTTATACATTGTGAAAAAGAGATTATTGAAATAAACTGAACTGTGAGTAATAAGGAGCCCTGGTGGCACAGTGGTTAACAACTTGGCTGCTAACCAAAAGGTCAGCAGTTCGAATCCACCAGCCGCTCCTTGGAAACCGTATGGGACGGTTCTACTCTGTCCTATAGGATAGCTATGAGTCGGAATCAACTCAACAGTAACTGGATTGGTTTGGTGAGCAATAAACAAGAAAAGAGCACCGCTGTCCATGTTTACCCTGAAGAGTTAGAAGGAAGGAGATGAGGTATTTTCCTCTAGTAGCCACTAGGTGGTAGCATTGGCCTAAATCAGCTAGATTATTATTCAGGTTGGTTCCTGTAGTGAGCCACCCGTGGTTCATTTATATAGGTTAACAAATTGTTGTTAGTTACCATCCAGTCGATTCTGACTTATGAGGACCCCACGTGTGCTGGATAGAACTGCTCTGTAGGGTTTTCAAGGCTGTGACCTTTCAGAAGCAGATCACCAGGCATGTCTTAGAGACACCTCTGGGTGAATTAGAACCAACAACCTTTCGGCTCATGGTTGAATGGTTAACCATTTGTGCCACCCAGGGACTCTTACTCAGGGTTTATAAATCAGGGCTGCCCTTTTTCTTTCTTTTTTTAATCCAAAGCTTTAATTCTTGAATTAGAGACCTAAATTCATTTCTTACTTTTAAATACAGGTATATGAAATTATTTACACTTCTTTTAAAAATATCAAAATGGAATTGAGTTGCTTTATAACTTGTGTGTACTCCTCTCCTTTCTGTGTGGTTCGTTGGCTTGTGAAAGAACAGAGTTCCCAGATCAGCATGTAGACCCTTAGAAAATAAAGCAGCGACATCACCCCTTCTCAAAACCCTGGTGGCATAGTGGTTAAGTGCTATGGCTGCTAACCAAAAGGTCAGCGGTTCGAATCCAGCCAGGCCCTCCTTGGAAACTCTACTGCACAGTTCTGCTCTATCCTATAGGGTCACTGTGAGTCGGAATCGACTTGACAGAAATAGGTTTTTGGTTTTCACCCCTTCCCGGTCTCAAGCTCCAAGAGAGTCAAGGGATCCAACAGAGTACAAGGCATGTCACTCAACCTGACAGAGGCTTGGCAATTTATAGCCGTGGAGTTTGTAGAGTGGAACAGAGGTATATCACAATCCCATAATAACAATTACCTTTTTAACTTTAGCAAGTTGTCTCTATTAAAATGAATGAAGTTTTGAGAAGAAACAGAACATTTATATATCTGCACAGTATTGAAATCAGAATTATTGCCCTTCAAAATCCAGGATCTACAGTCAGCACCTTGATGGTATCACAAGCTTAGCATTGTTAATAAAATGCCTCTTACTGAATACCTACCATGTGTCCCACATTGTGCCAGGCACTTTATACATGCTAACTCAACCCTCAGAGTATTTATTGGGCCCCTACTCTGTGCAAACCCAGATAGATGTTGCCTCCTTATATAATGCACTTCGTAAGTATAATCTTTGATAACAGCTATAGTCACAGTAGAGCCTCTGTTGTTATTGTGCAAAAGACATTCTAAAGCCATTAACTGTTTGATTAAAAAAATTATGCAAAGAACAAGCTTAGGTCCCATACTGTAAAATGTATCAGCTGCAACTGTACTCATCTGTGGTTGGAGAGGCCAGTGTGTTCCCAGTTGGGTTGTGGCTTTGTTTAGAATTAAGAGGCTTATAAAGGAAGCCATAGAAACCCTGAGTTCCCCAATTGCTGTAGTACAGGAAACAGGGCAGTTAGTCAGCATCTATTGTCCTGACTGGATTGTTTAAGATACAATTTCAAGACAATCAACACCACATGGCTCAATTATGTGGTTATTCAACATCAGGCTTGCTCTTATTAAGGTTTGCATTTAGGAACAATTGTAGGAAGGGCATTTCGGCAACTTTCGTAAAATAGCTATTTATTACATTATCATTAGGTTCCAATCCCTTTATGTAACAATCAGAGATTGATGTGAGAAGGAAAAAGTAGTGTCACTTCTGGGTTGCTGGTCTACTTGTCAGCTGAGTGTATGACTGCTGGGAGCATTGTTAACCGTGATTAAGTTAATAAGTCCCCCACCATTACCCACACAGCTACTTGGAGCTGCTCAGGCGAGGAGCGGTTTGAAAATCAGTGCCTGTAATCGGAACGTCGGCCCATGTGACTTTCATCTGGAGGCTCCTATTTGAAATCACTGCTGGTTTTACCTGTTCAGTGTCATTGTGTGATGGGCAGTGCTCGAAACCTTTGATTATCTCTCAGTTTCAGCTGCTCTGGGGAGTGACAAGTGCCCCCACCGTGAATGATTTGGATTCCACAGAGCATATATTCTTTTTTGTTGTTGTTGTTGATTGACGGTTTTATTTATTGACTGGAATTTAGCACTTGAGAATTGTATGTGCAAGTGAATACAGAATCAATATTTTGTTGGGTGACAGAAGCAGGACACGGAGGAGCTCATGCTGCTTGAGTCCATTTATATGAAGTTCAAGAACAGGCGAAGCCAATCAAAGGTAATAGAAGGCCGGAGAGTGGTTGCCGCTGGCGGGGGTATACACTGCAAGAAGCATAAACCCAGTTGCTGCCTGGTTATCTCCAACTCACGGAGACCCCATGTGTGTCATAGAGGACCTGTGTGCAGAGCATATATTCTAAGTGAGACCATCCCAAACACACACTAGCCGTTGGCTGCCTGTCCCTTTGAGGGCTCCTCAAAGGGAGTGTCACTACTGGGCCACACCCCAGGCTGCTGATTCACAGTCTGGGGGTGGGGCCAGGCCGTATTTTTAAAAAGCTCCCCAGGTGATTCTGACGTGCACCTTCTACTAAGAACCACATTTGTAATGATTCTGTTGTATCTTTAAAAAAAAAAAAATTGTAACCCACCTCAAATTCTTAGACAAGAACTAAACAATAAATCTGACATTTAAATTCGGTGTGGTTAAAGCATTATTGAACACATTTGTTGTCTTTTGGTAACTTTTATATTACTCAGAAAATGCGTCCGTGCTTCGGATGACATTTTCATTCAAAAGGGCAAGATGGGGGTGTTGGGTGGGTGGAAATTTATAAATGACTGAACAAGTTTCCTTCCACTGTTGAAATTTCTTATTAATATTTGAGACTTCCTGTCCTTATCTACAGAAGATTGGAGGTTTATCTGGAGCTCCTTAAAGATGATGAGGAACTGGGTGCATGGGACCCTTATCTTCCTGAATATATCTTCTGCCTCTCTGCCTACATAGCCATCTTCTTTGTGTTTCCTCTTCTTACCCCTTTTCTGTGCCTCTGTGGTTCCCAGAGGCAGGGTTCTCAGGTCTGCAGCTTGCTTTGTCTTCATCCTTCCGAGAGCTGAGTTGCCATCGAACTGATCCCAACTCATGGCGACCCCATGTGTGTCAGAGTAAAACTGTGCTCCATAAGGTTTTCAGTGGCTGAGTTTTTTGGAAGTAGATCACAAGGCCTTTTTTCCCAGGCACCTCTGGGTGGACTCGAACCTCCGGCCTTTCAGTTAACAGCCGAGTACATTAACCATTTGCACAGTCTTTATCTCTAGCCCTGACCCCTAACCTGATACCTGACCCTGCATTTCCACTTGTCTGTGGTTTGTTACTCACTATATGGCCCTCTGTATCGTCTGGGAGCTTGTAAGAAATGCAGACTCTCAAGCCCACCCCAGATCCATGGAATCAGAATCTGCCTTCTAACAACATCCCCAAGTGATCCCTATGCACAGTTTGAGAGACACTGGTCTGTGGGTCATCTCCACCCTGTTCTAAATTGGAGCACTCACTCTGATCACATCCCTTCTCTCTTGCTTTCTCCCGTCAACCCAAGTCTGCCTATCAGTTGGACTGTTCTGTTTCCAGACTATAAATCTTGGCTTCATTTTTTATTTTATTCTTCGTCTCATCATTGGTTTGTTCAGATATTTATTGACTGCCTCCCAGACCTAGGTGTTAGAGCTAGAGAGAGCAAACCCAGACATGATTCCTACCCTTAATGTCTAGCAGGTATAGCAGATATTAATCACATCATCTGTTGTGATTATAATAATCACTAGCAGTTAACGATGCACTGTATAAACCCATTGCCGTTGAGTCGGTTCTGACTCATAGTGACCCTATAGGACAGAGTAGAACTGCCCCATAGAGTTTCCAAAGAGCGCCAGGTGGATTTGAACTGCCCATCTTTTGGTTAGCAGATGTAGCTCTTAACCACTGCACCACCAGGGTTTCCAATGCACCATATAGGAGAGTCTGTACAAATACATGACTAGTTAGGAAGAGCAGGGGAGGATTCTCTGGGTGGCGCAGTTAAGTGCTTGACTAGCCTCAGAAGACAGGCCAGGTGATCTGCTTCCAAAACGTCACAGCCTTGAAAACTCTATGGAGCAGTTCTATTCTGCACACGTGGGGTCACCAAGAATCAGAATCACTCCATGGCAGCTAACAAAAACAACTCTGTTATGGCCTCATTACCATAACAAAATGAAGAGCAGGGAGGGCTTCCCTAAGGAAGCAGTGCTTGTGCTGAGGGGTAAATAGATCAGGTGAAGAGCAGAAAGCTTTCCAGACAAAAGAATAGCATATGCAAAGACTCAGCTCATCATAGAAAGCTTCACCCTGATTATCTTCTGCCCAACCCTGCCAGATTTAGGCCTTCTTCCTTCAAGCCAAGGAGCTGGTCTAGAGCCTGGGCCACCTTCCACCTGTACTGTAGGGCCACAGCCTACCAGTGCTCAGTTGCACACCTTTTCAATCTTTTAGTCTACAGTAGAACATTATAAGCACCCCAGAAGCCTCCTGTGCCCCCACCCAGTCACTAAACCCAAAGGTAACGACTTTCCTGCCTTCTTTCAGCGTTGATTAGCTTTGCCTGTGTTCTGAACTTGACATAAAGGGATTCATGCAATACCAAAAAAAAAACAAAAACAAAAACCAAACCAGCTGTGGTCAAGTCATTTCAGACTCAGTGACCCTACAGGACAAGAGTAGAACTGCACCATAGAGTTTCCAAGGAGCGCTTGGCAGATTCAAACTGCTGACCTTTTGGTTAGCAGCCATAACTCTTAACCACTACACCACTAGGGTTTCCATGCAATAGATAATCTTTATTGTGTCTGGCTTCGTTTGCTCAACATTACGTTAGCATAGAATTCATTCATGTTTTACATGTAACTGTAGTTCATCTATTTTTTTTTGCTGTATAACTATACCTTACACCACAATTTATTTGTTCTGTTGATGGGTATTTGAGTATTTCCCAATTTGGAGCTGTTTTCGATATTCTTATACATGTCTTTTAGTGAATAAGTGTACAGTTTTTTGCTGGGAATATGCCTGGGAGCGGAATTGTTATGTCACAGATATATACACATGCATATGTTCAGCTTTAGTAGTTACTGCCAAACTGTTTTTCAAAGTAGCTATACTAATTTACATTCTTACCAGCAGTGCATGAAAGTTCCAGTTGCTTCACACCCTCATCAACATTTGGTTTAGTCAGTCTTTCCACTGTAGCCATTCTGGTGGGTATGTGGTACTATTGCTTTGTGGTTTTGATTTATATTTCCTTGGCAGCTAACATGGTTGAGTATCTTTGAGTCGTTTTTCACGTTTTCTACAGGTTGTTTGTTTTTTCACTTATATATTTGTAGGGATTTTTATAAATTCTTTGCGGACATATGTATTGCAAATGTCTTCTCCCCTCTGTGGGTTACCTTTTTACTCTTCTGATTGTTTCTTTTAATGAATAGAAGTTCTTAGTTTTAATGTAGTTCAATTTATCAGTACATGTTTTCATGTTCTAAATCATATTTATATCACATTTAGTTCTGTAAAACTTTAAGGGCAGTATAAACAAATATATAAAATACAAAACATGAGTAGAAGTTAGTAGAAAGCCTGGAAAATATAAATTAGAAGAGATTTAGACCATAATTATGTAATATAATTCTCTTATAATTGAGTAATACATTTTGCTTAGAGCTTCTTAGAAGTCAAAGCTCAAATGGAAACATGGTTTGTCATCTGTGAGTTATCTCCGACAGCATTGTGAGGATCAAATAACATACATACGAAGGGACTTGGTAGGCTGTGAAGTGCATTCACATGTAACTGGAAATTTGCACATCAAAGGGCTAACGGGTATATCTTATGTTACAGGTTATTCAACGATAGTTATGACCTCCCGGTTACGTGCGTTGGGTGGAAGAATTAATAATATACGCACCTCAGAATTACCCAAAGATAAAACTCGATCCGAAGTCGTCTGCAGCATCCGCTTTTTAGATGGCTTGGTACAGACGTTTAAAGTTAACGTAAGTTTCCCAGATTTTATTTTAACTGACTTAATGCTCCTAAGAAATTGTTTTTATCTCTTAGATGTTTTACAAAATGCAGGAAAAAAATATTTCAAAATGAAAGCTTGGTCATTTCAATTACCTCTTAGAGCCTGTATGTTGAGATTGGACTGGAAATGCTCTTAAAACTCGGCGCACTTTCTTGTGTCTGCTTGAAGTGTCTTTCTGCCCTCTTTTTTATGACTAAAGTGGATAGTCCTTAGATGTTCTCTCTTCTGTGACGTCCTTGTCACCTTCCAGAAGCAGAGCTTCTTCTCTGTTAGTGGTGCTCTGCATATGCTTTATTAGAGCCCATGTCACATTGTATTAAAAAGTTATAATTATTAGGTGATATGCCACTCATTAAAGTATGAGCTCCTTGAGGACAAGAATGGTCTCCTTTCCCCTGTGCCTGGCCCAAGCCCGAGCACACAGCAGGTGCTCATTAAATGTACAAATGGGTTGGTCCTATCTGGAGGGTTGTGAGACAGTTTCACAAATGACAGAGCTCAGAGAGATGCTAGTTTATCCCACCTCAAGCCCACGACAGAGCTGAGGCTAGAAACCAGGCCTCCAATTTCTCAGACCAGCAGTAAGATGCTTGAACAATAGCAGTGATCGGCCAGGGTGGTGGTGTAGGGGTAGCTAAAAGAAGCCAGGTCTGGAAAAATTTTGAAGGTGGAGCCAATGAGATTTGCCAATAGATAGGATTTGGGGTGTGAAAGAAAGAGAGGCCTCAAGGTGACGGCAAGGTTTGTGACCTGAGCAACTGGCTAGATGGAGTTGCCATTTATAGGAATGGGAAAGACTGCAGGAGGGATAGGTTTGGGGGACAAAATCACCAGTTCTGTTTTCGACATGTTGAGTTTGAGATGCTTATTATTTATCTTGGCATCCCGGGCTGGTGCAAACAGTTAAGGAGCTCAGCTACTAACTGAAGGGTTGGCTGTTTGAGTGCACCCAGAGGCATCTTGGAAGAAAGGCCTGGCAATCTACTTCCAAAAATCAGCCATTGGAAACCTTATGGAACACGGTTTTACTCTGACACACGTGGGGTTGCCATAAGTTGGAATCAACTTGACAGAAATTAGTTTTGATATTTATTCATCTAAGTGGAAATGCAGAAATGATAGATAAACAAGTCAGGAGTTCCAGGAATGAGTGGAGGCTGGAGGTACAAATTTGGATGGTAGCAGGTTAGAGATGCTATTTCAAGCCATGAAACTGGATGAGATCACCTGAGAGATATGTATAGACAGAAGATGTGGGGTTCAGTATTTAAAGATTGGAGAAATGAGGAGCAAGTTCTAAAGGAGAGTGAGTGAGAAGGACGAGCCAGTGCGGAAGGAGGAAACCAAGAAAGAATGCCTGGGAAACCAAGGCAAGAATGTGTTTTAAGGAGGAGTGATCAGCTCTGTAAAAAGGGGCTAAGAGAAGTACCTACCCTGAGTGATAACTCATATTAAGCCCTCAGAACAGAGCCCTGCGCACAGTGAGCCCCAGTCATTCTCAGTTATGAACATTGTCGTTATTGTCATGTTGCTGCCAGCCACAAACTTCTGGGCAGCCTGGGCCATAGCTGACTCAAATCGGACTTGGAGAATTTGAGTGCCTGGTGACAGCTTAGAATCTCCATCTCTTTGTATTTGTCTCCTTGTGGGGCTTGTTTACACTGTCTGGACAACAGTTACTTGGTGCCCCAGCCCAAGAAGCAAGCCAGTCACTGGTAGTGACCACCTGGTATCAGCAAAGATGATGTTTTGTGCACTGGGGGTAGGGCTGTGAGGCCAGCTCTTATTATAAAGGTGTCTTTTATTATATTTCAATTTCTTTTTTAAAAATAATTAGTTTTATTTTGTTGTTATCGAAAATGTGGCACATGGTTAAAAGCTTGGCTGCTAACCAAAATGTCTCAGTTCAAATCCACCAGCTGCTCCTTGGTAGCCCTACGGGGCAGTTCTACTCTGTACTATAGGGTCGCTGTAAGTCAGAATCGACTCAACGGCAGGGGGTTTGGTTTCTGTTGAAAATGTACACAGCAAAACATACACCAATTCAACCATTTCTACATGTACATCTATCAGTGACATTGATTACATTCTTCAAGTTGTGCAACCATTCTCACCCTCTTTTTCCAAGTTATTCCTCCACCATTGTCGTGAACTCACTGCCCCCTAAGTTTCTTATCTAACCTTGTGAGTTGCTGTTATTTTGATCTCATATAGATCTTTAAAAGAGTACAGTGTTCAAGGCAGACTTTTTTCTTTTTTATTATGCTTTAGGTGAAAATTTATAGAGCAAGTTAGTTTCCCATTCGATAGTTTGTACATAGAGTGTTCCATAACATTGGTTGCATTCCCCACGATGTGTCATCCCTCTCCCCACATCCGTCCTGGGTTCCCGTTCCTTTTGTCTGGTTTTTCTACCCCTTCTTGCCTTCTCTTCTTTGCTTTTGAGCCAGCGTTGTCCTTTTAATCTCGTGTAATTGATTGTTTAAGGAACATTTTCCTCTTGGATGTTACTGTTTATTTTTTGGGCTTGTCTATTGTTTGGCTGAAAGGTAATCTCTGGGAATGGGTTCTGTTCCAGGTTAGAAGGAAGGCAGACTTTCTTTCCTAATTAAACTGAACTGTTGTTTAAAGAAGACTTCAGGGGATATTTTTGGTTTAAGATTTAAGGTTTAAAATTATCTCAGGGCAATAGTTTTGGGGATTCATCCAGCCTCTATGGCTCCAGAAAGTCTGGATTCCATGAGAAATTGTATTCTATTTCCTTTTGAGAACTGGATGAGTTCAGCAGACACTACCCAAATGAATGAATTATGTATGCACTTCAGAGGAGAGAGATGTAGTATAGTGGCAAAATATGGACTTCGGCCTCAAGCAGATCTGCGTCAGGCAGTCAGGCCATCCATCAGCTGACCGAGCAAGGCAGGTAGACTCTCAGTGCCTCTGTTTACACACCTGCAAAAGGGATGGTGATAATTACTTTGCAACGTTGCCTCAAAGATTAGAGGTCATATGTAAAAAGTGCACTTAGTATTATGTCTGACTCCTTATAGATGCTCAATAATTATAGTTTTTATTAATATGTATTAAATATAAAATTACGTATAAATAACAGTTCGGCAGTGGTTATTGGTGTTGGTTGACAACATGATTAATGTAATGGTGTCGCTAAATTGTACATGTGAAAAACATTGAATTGGCAAGTGTGTTATATATATATTTTTACAAACTAAAAAAACAAAAACCAAAAAACCCTGGACAGTCCCACACAGCCATATGTTGAATGAATAAACTTAGAGAACAGTTGAAAAGAAAATCATGTATAAATAATTTCAACAAGGGGAGCAGACAGCTCTTTGAAGCATGAAGAGTATCTCATAATTGGGGAGCCGGTGTTAGAACCTGTGGCCCAGGTCATTCCACACCCATCGTGGTTCTCTTGTGATGGAAGGTGTTGCAAGCAGAGGAAGCAGCGGGTACAGGGGCCCTCAGGTGGGAAAGAGGGCGTGTTCAGGAAATGGATTGGTTTCATGTTCCCATACTTCAAATAGTAGTGAGGCTGCCCCAAAGAAGTGGCCGTGCAGTAGGGGAGCTGACAATTATCTCATTGTCCTCATTCCCATCACTGTGACCTATTTTCAGCTCACAGACTCTCAGAAAAAGTTACCTTTGCCTGTTCTATACATAATCTATTTCTGACTCATATTGTCGTTAAGTTAAATGGTTGGTGGGTTCAAAGGATTCCTGAGAAGTCTGCTTGTAAAAGTAGAATTTGCAGTTTCCCAAATGAGCTGTGCTGTTTCCCACCCTGTGCCTTTGTGTGTTGTGGCCCATCTGCTTGAAATGCCCTTTCTTAGCTTGTGCACCTGGAGGGCCAGGGGCAGCACTCCACCCTCTCATCCTTCCAGACCCAGGTCAAGGGGTCCTTCTGCTTTCCCTAGGTGGAGTTGGCCATTTGTGCTGTCCTCTTGTGTGGTCACTGTACCCTGTGTGCTTCACAGTATTCACCATACTGTGTTGCAGTCTCTGCTTCCATGCCTAGCCTCTCAGGGAGGACGGGAAAGGGGGACGTATTACAGCTTGGTCCCCATACCCACTCCGTGCCTGCTTCATCAACACTGAATGTTGAAGGCCTGAGTCCTGGTCTGGAAGTGACATATGGTTGAAGTGGCTCCTCCCTTCAGATATGAGTGAAGCAGATAATCCCACAGGGTGATTCATGCCAAATCACTCTGTGGGTATTTTGGATGGCGTTTGGGTATGTTTAGCCATCTTCATCTATGCTGTTAAGTAGAGAGTTTTCCTTCCCTGTGCACACTTCTGTGGCTCCTTCAGGCAAAAGAGGCAGCCAAACCTGACCTGGGATTAGCGTTTTGCTGTGGATCATCCACGGGCAGGTCACAGAGAGTTTACTGTAGTTAGGATGGCTGACTTTTCCAGGTTAGACGTCAGCCCTGGGGAATCTCAGCTAAGGGGAAGGAAGAAATCTTAGAAAATTAAATAAAACTCTAATTGTCTTCAATCACATTTAGGTAATTTTTCTTAGCCCTATTCTCCTATGTCTTGTGTGACTTCTTGAAATTTATTAAAGATTTTCTTACTGTGAAAAATGTGTATGCATAAAATCTGAGTATTTTAACTCCTTTTTGCCTGCAATAAAGACTTTTTTACCACCAGTTCTTAATTAATTCTAAATAATTTGCTTACTTGGTGATTTTTTTTCCTCTAGAAACAAGATACTGGTCAAGTTCTTTTGGATATGGCATACAACCACCTGGGTGTAACAGAAAAGGAATATTTCGGTTTGCAACATGGCAACGACTCGGTGGACTCTGCTGTAAGTGCCATCCTGTTAAGATGTACAGGACTCCTGCATGGCTTGGTTTTATATCTTATGTTTTCTTATTCAACAGAGATGGCTTGAATCAAGCAAACCCATCAGGAAACAATTAAAAGGTTGGTGTGATCTTTTCGTTTCCCTTGACCATTAGTTGTTAATGTATCATGGTCTGTTTCTCTCCTCTGATCATCAGCTTGTCTGGAACATCTGGTACCTGGACTCCAGGTGGTCCAGGAGATGTGAGTGAGCTGACTGCTGCCGGTCTGACTTCTGAGTTAGCAGAGATGGCTCCAGATCAGCCCTAAGGGCTCATTATCAGCTGTGGGCAAGAAAAGGAAAGGAGAGACTAGGCAGCTAAGAATAAGGGAACCCAAATTTATTTTTACAACGTAGAAAAGGGAAGGATGATGGCCTTTTCCAGTCCATATAAGAGTCAGGGTGGGAAAGAGACAGACAGACACACACATGCATTGCCCTCCCTAGCACTTTCCAACAACACAGTTACATTCACTAGAAACCAAACCATAGGTATATAGTGTCACAAATATACAGTCCATTCTCTTTATCGTTATTCAAGGTATTTGTTCTATAAAGTTGTTACAAACACTGAGTTAGCAAGATTCCTGCAAGCCTCTGGTCACAACATTTTCATCAGCCGATCAGTATATAATCTTGTTTTATGTGTATTTCTGTTTAAAGATAGCTTGTTTCACATGTATTGTTGATTCATTAACATTGAACTCACAGCCAGCAGCACTATAACTTATGCCTAAACGAAGCTCGTCTAACACATTAGTATTTTCTCTGTACTGCGCGGTGCAGCCTCCTTACACTTAGGAACACTATACAGCACTTTGCCATTTTAAACAGCCAAATCACCAACAGAAAGCACAAAAACGCAAAAAGCATGACATTACATAGACAACAAAAAGGACACTTGTGTACAAGTATAAGAACTGAAACGAGAAGGCGGAGCATCACTTGACCTCAGTTGGGAACACACATTTCAAGCAACTCACATTTTTGCCCCTTTGAGCATGTCCACAAATGACCTCAGAAGTGCCATGAGTATTAATTTTGGGTTTACAAATAAATGTTTGCAAATAGATGACTTCTCAAATACAGAAGCCATGAATAATGAGGACTGACTGTAAAAGATTAATCTTAAAATACAGCTCATCAACCACTAGTGGATTCCCAGTGCTGCAGGTAAACGCCCAGTTAGGTGAACGTTCAGGCCGTACCTTACCCCACCGTCCACCCAGACCCAGTTTCAGCCTGGTTTTCCAACATGGGCTTCATTGTTTCCCTTTATTCACCTTAACACCCCAGACAAGTCTGGCTCATCTGCAGAGCCGCACACACTTCTCTGTGCCTCTGCTCAGTCCGTTCCCTCTGTTTGGAATGCTTTTCCCTCTCCTTTCATTATATCCAGAGGAGCCTTGGTGGTGCAGTGGTTAAGCACTCAGCTGCTAGCCAGAAGGTCAGTGGTTTAAACCTACCAGCCACTCTGCAGGAGAAAGATATGTCGGTCTGCTCCCATAAAGATCACAGCCTTGGAAACCCAATGGGGCAGTTCTACTCTGTTCTGTAGGGTCAGTATGAGTCAGCATAGACTTGATGGCAATGGATTTGGTTTTTTTTTTTGGTTTTCCCTCTATCCAAATCTTACCATTCTTCAAGGCTGCTTATATCCCATCTCCTTTCCTGCTAGAAGCCATGATCTTCTATACCCCCTTACATTGGTCACTGTCTGCTTCATGGCTCTGAACACTCTCCCTCTTCTCTTATGATTGCCTTTATCTCCCTCAAGTTCCTTGTGGTTAGGGCCCTTGCTACATTCTTCTCTGATCCCTCGCAGTGCCTGACATACAGGAGGTGGCCAGTGAATGATTGAGGGGTGAGTGGCAGGTGGATTTGTACACACAAGTTTACATTCACATAATGCCACATCCCATCACTTGCCCCAGCCCCCAGATGGGAAGGAGTAGAGACAGATAGCCATTATTTTGATCCTGGGAATGACCTCTCTTTCTCTACCACTGCTGCCCTCACCTGCAGCAGGGTCCCCAGAATTCTTACCTCCCATGAGTAGGTGTGTCATTAAGCACTCAGAAATAGCCACAGGGAGCGACAGAGCCATTGTGGAGATAAATACCTCCCCCTGTGTGATTCACAGAGGAATGAATGCACACAAGGTATGACAGGCATTTTCTCACTCACTCACTCATTCGACAAACATGTGCTCAGACTTTTCTGGCAAGGTTCAGGGCTGACTGAGGTTTGGGGATCCAGGAGCTCACAGCCAAATGTGTGGCCACAGATCAGGAGAGGGACAGCTCTCTGATAAAACTCCACACATGATAGGATGCTCTGGGTGCACAGACGAGGATAAGAAAGGCTTCGTGGAAGAAGTCGTGCCTGAGACAAAAAGATGACAAGTTATAGAAGGGGGCACGGTGGAAGATGAAAGGGCATCCCAAGGCAGGGGGCGGGGTAACTTAGCTGTCCATTGATGTGCAGGTGGTCATCCCGCTCACAGAGTTACAGTGCCCCCACCAGTACCCACACACATGTACAGAGATCCACTAATAGGTCTACACGCACCACGAAAGATTCTTGGAGCACAGTCAGAGATAAAGATGAGAGACGCGAAAGAGATGGGAGGGTGGAGCCCAGGATGAACTAAGGTAGAGAGGAGATAAGTAGCAGGGATAAGGGCCATGAAGCGAGCAGGGTGGTAAAGGACTGAGTGAGTTTCAGAGAGCAAGAAAGTGCTAAACACACAGACTGCCAATGTTTGCCAACTATTGGCAAGGGGTGAAATTGATGTGAAGACAAGCCCAGGATCTTAGCAACACAATCTGATTCTCTCCTGTTACCCTATCTAGGAAAAGAAATGGACTGATTTTATATATGCAAGTGAATTGGCTTTTGGTGTTGATGCATAAAGCCATGTTTGAGTATGTTGATTGTGTAATATTCCCTAGTATATTCATTGTTTTTGGGATTTGCTTTACGTTAAAAGCATGAAATATTTCCTAGTATAAAAATGATCTTGAAATGTGTCATAGCAGAATCAGATGCCTTGGTGTCCTGAAATTCTGGTTTTGTCGTTAGCCACGTGGCCTAAGGCAAGTCACTTACGTCTCTAAGCCTGTTTGCTCATTGTAAAGCAATGCTATCAGTAGTAGCCTGGCCTACTTATAGAGTCATGGTAGTGTTTAAATTCAAGAATGTACATGAAAATGTTTGAAAAGTGTAAATCACTATATAAATATAAGCTGTTCTTTCTTAGTTAATTTTGTATGATACATGATTTAATGATTTTTTTCAATACCTAATGCAGATAACAGTTTGAACGTAACCCTGTGTTAAACATGTAATAGTTGATGTTGCATAAATACTTTTTGTAGACTTGGAGATGTCTGAAACAATCGATGCACTTATGCACGCCTTATTTGAAATTAGTCCTTTTATGCTGGAAGTAAACTGTGGTCTGGTGCAAAATGCATTACTTATGGGAGAGAAGCAACTTACATACTTTTATTTTTTTAAGGGAAAATTTAATTTGTTTTTGAAAAATGTTGTAGGAGGTTTCCCCTGTACCCTGCATTTTCGAGTAAGATTTTTTATACCTGATCCCAACACACTGCAGCAAGAACAAACCAGGTAATAACATTTTTTTTTAAGTTTCCTATTTAGTATATAAAACGAGTAACCACTAAAAAATGTACTCTTTGTTTTGTAACTATGGCCAAATACATTTGTGTATAACTGCACCAACAATTATGATCCAAGTAAAAATTGTAGTTACACCATAAGGAAATTTTAATCGGCTACTTGAGTTTTCAGTCTGGGGCCTACTTCTCACCTCCTGATTTGGTACAATTCCCAGCACACCCACATTTATCTCCTCCCACCTCTGCTGCCTCCTTCCACCTGCCTGACCCTCCTACCCGTTGGGTGCACACTGTGCTGAAGAATACAGTCATTTTCTTCTAATACAAGCACAGGTCAAATGGCGCAATATCTCTAAAGGGCTAGAATTGAGACTGCTTAGGATAACAAGAAGTCTCTACTAAGAATGTTCTATGAGATCCCTACTTTGGAGCAGCTAGAAAAGGAAAGCAAGCTGGGGCCCAGCTTCTCTCCCTGGTAAATCAGCAGTAGCAGGAACCAGGTGAGCCAGATAAGGAGCAGAGGGCTGTTTACCCCCAAGGGCCTGGAGTCTGTCCTGACCCTGTTTTGTACTGGCATGTGGGTTTTCTGGGCGGGGGGGGGGGGGGGGGGGGGGGGGGGGCAGGGTGTTTGGAATGCAGGGGGAGGACCCTGGGAAGTTGTTGCTTTTAAATGCAGACTCTGCAAACTCAGCTGTGTTTTCTCTCCCCCTTGGCAGCGTTAAACCTTTTTATTATTGATCCATTTATTTTTCTTATCATCGATAGAAACTATGTAGCTCACAGAAAAAAGCAACAATGCTCAGGATTATTGAATCCTGCTACCCATATATGCTTACCGTGGCCGTAAACCCATTACCAATTAACTCAGATATACAGAGTGCTGACTTGTTTTTTCTTTCTTTCTTTCTTTTTTTTAATGGTAATCACATGACCACATTTTCATGTTTAAAGCCAGACATTAGACTATTACTCTGTTTTGGCCTCTGTGTACCTCTTTCCTCTAAAATAGCAGATACTGGAGATTTGGCTGTGTTTACCATCAAGTTAAGTTTTAAGCCAGCAGAAGAAATGTCTTGCATGACTCAGTGGGTGACTGCATAGAAGTACAAATTGTGCTTTTGGTTTTTCCTGCAACAACTTTTTTTTTTTTTTATGTTGATGAACTGAGGGCTAGTATAGGAGTGCTCAACACAGTAGGTCAGTTTACATGCTGATGGACACAAAGTTGGTGATGTAATCCATAAGAAGATGTGTTCGACATGACCCTGCCAAGGTTTCCCCAGGTCATTACTAAATATCAAGTTCTGCTCAAGCGATGCTTAAACAATGGCATGGTGGATTATATATATCAGTGTGTGTGGGGGTGTTTGTGTGTGTGTATATACCAAACCCAAACCTGTTGCCATCGAGTCAATTCCAACTCATAGTGACCCTATGGGACAGAGTAGAACTGCCCCATAGGGCTTCCAAGGCTGTAAATCTTTAAGGAAGCAGACTGCCACATCTTTCTACTGTGGAGCGGAAGGTGCATTCCAACCATCAACCTTGCCGTTAGCAGCCAACACTTAACCGCTGCGCCACCAGAGCTCGTGTGTGTGTGCGTGCGTGCGTGCGTGCGTGCGTGTGTGTGTGTGTGTGCGCGCGCGCGCATAAATATATACACACAGTCATCTGTTGCTTAATGTCCATGATACAGTCTGTGAAATAGGACATCATGTGATTTGGACGTTGTGTGAACACCATATTATTTTCTTATGGCAACTGTGAGATAGCAAAAGTGCTCTTTACCAAGGGATAGGGAGGGCCTGGAATTGTGCTCACTGCTGTCCAGGCCCTGATCGGTGGCTGCATGCCTTAGGGGTAGCAAAGACATGCATTGAGTTGGCGGAGCCTGGGGAGTGGGCCTTTAGGCGAGGCCCTGGGGCACCCAGGAAGGCAGTAGGCCCTTTGGAGGCCCAGACAGCCCTGCAGGCTCAGTTCCCTGAGGATGAAGTCTAGGGGCACAGGGTAAGCCCAGGAGAGGTTCCCCAAGCACAAGGTGGTTCGAGGCACAAAGGTGGCAGCTCCTTCCTAGCTACATCCAGTTATGTCTGCTATGTCCCGTTCTCCAACTGAGATTTCTAAACTTATGGCACCACGGATACATACGCGTCAGATGTTGCCTAAATGGATGTTTGCAGCACATGATTGGATATATACACACACACAACACACACACACATACGTGTATATATTTAAAAAACCAAACCCGTTGCCGTCGAGTCGATTCCGACTCAATAGCGACCCTGCAGGACAGAGTAGAACTATGCCATAGAGTTTCCAAGGAGCACCTGTTGGATTTGAACTGCCACCCTTTCATTCGCAGCCATAGCATTTAACCACTGTGCCACCAGGGTTTCTTGTGTATTTGTATGTGTGTATACATATACACACATACATGTATACACGTAGATATACGTATGTGTGTATGTATAGTCGGCCCTCCATATCGCGGGTTCTTCATCCATGGATTCAACCAGCTGTGGATTGAAAATATTTGGGGCGGGGGGAGAAAGTTCCTAAAAGCAAAACTTGAATTTGCCACATGCTGAGCACTACTCAAATCCACACAAATGAAATGATGTGTAGACATAACCCAGCTGTAACCTCCCACCATTTCACAGATCCTCAGTCTCTCTCCAGCACTTTGTTTGAACATTGTTCAAATCGTGTCTTGTCATTATTCCCTAAACAATATAGTATAACAAGTATTTACATAGCATTTACATTGTATTAGGTATTATAAGTAATCTAGAGATGATTTAAAGTATACAGGAGGATGTGCGTAGGTTGTATGCAAATACTGTGCCATATTTATATAAGGGACTTCAGCATCCTCAAATTTTGGTATCTGCAGGGGGCCCTGGAGCCAATCCTCTGCACATACCGAGGGATGACTGTATACACACACACACACACACACACACGTGCGCGCGCACACACACGTATACCTATGCATATGTATGCATATGTGTATATGTGTAGTTTTAACCAGTGGGTTTTTTTTTTTTTTTAATTACAACCCAACGCTAAAAAATTTATTTTGCTTCATAACTTAGTACACAGATATATATAAATTACTGAAATAAAAGTTTTCCAAAACAGTAAGTACAAAACACTCTGAAGTTTCTATTTTTTTTTTTAAACGCCTATTATGGTCTATGAAATTGATTTTACTACCATCTAATGGGTTCCTACCCCAAATGTGAATTGCATTGCCTACCCCAGCAATTGTTACACATCACCCTGCCTCCTCCATGTTTGCTAGAGGCACAGGTTTGGGCACACAGTGGGCCACAAAAGACATGTTAGAGCTCTGCAGTGAAAGAACTTGAGTAGAGAGATTGCTGGGGCCAGCCTAACTCAGGAGTCCCCCTCCAGGACCCCTCTTGGTCATTGGCCATCCACTTCCATATCTCATGGGAAGGAAGCTGACTCCTTTCTGGAGCTGACACAAATCTTCCCGCTGAGCTTCCTTGTCATTTGAGGGACAACTGAAGAAAGGTAGGTGTTCAGGGTGGAGAGAAGACTCAGGAAGAAACGAGTGCTCCTTCAGATGTCCAAAGGGCAGTCATGGGGAAAGAGGAGGCCGACGTGCTCAGTCAGAATTAAGACCAATGGGTGGAGGATTCAGAGAGGCAGATTTTCCCTTAAAAGGAGGAGGAATTCTTTAGCAGAGTTCTTACCTAAATCCTAGATAAAATTCAATTTGTCCATGTCCCTCCTAAAATGTACTGATTCAGAAATGATACCCCCAAACACCAATATATTTTTTAAAATATTGTGTTTTTGGTGAAAGTTTACACAGGAAATTAGATTCTCATTTAACAATTCCTGTGCATATTGTTCAGTGACATTGGTTACATTCTTCACAGTATATCGGCGTTTTCATTATTTGCATTTTGGTTGATCTGTTTCCGTTAATCTAGCTTCCCTGTCCCCCCTTGCCTTCCCATCTTTGGTCTAGGGTAAATGTTTACCATTTGGTTTCATCTAGATGATTATTTTGAGGAGCACAGTACTCATGGGTGATATTATTTATTTTATGGGCCAGTCTGCCATTTTACTGAAAGGTGACCTTTGGGAGTAGTTTGAGTCCCAAGTTTAAAGAATATCTCAGGGCAGTAGTCTCGGGGGTTCATCTAGTCTCTACCAGTCCAGTAAGTCTGGTCTTTTTTTAGGAATTTGAGTTTTGTTCTTCGTTTTTCTCCCATTCTATCCGGGACTGTCTATTGATATTGATTCCCTGGTCGGAATGGTCAGTAGTGGTAGCTGGGCACCACTAGTTCTTCTGGTCTCAAGGTAGGTGATGTTGTTGCTCATGTAGACTGTTGCTTCTGTAGACTAGTTTCTTCTTTGAGTCTCTGTAAACCTCAATGTTAATATGAGTGGTACCTTCAGTGTGGAGTATAGCTGTTACCCCTTGGGATTTGGGTACCAGACTTTTCTTAATGCAGCAGGAGTCATGGCAGTTCTCATCTCAGTGGCTTCTATAGAGCTGGTGGACCACCAGGACTGCTAGATTTTTTTTTTTTTTTTTTTTTTTTATGCTACGTCAAGCCTCCACCATTAATTCACACATCTCTCTTTAACTTAAATGAAGGGTTTTACCTTTATTCCTGGCACATAGTATCTTATTAAGCTCCAGCTTTCTAGTCTGCCCAAAAATGGATTCCCTTTTTGATGAGCTTTAGCTCTCAAGAGTCAGACAAAGCGTATAAAGTGGTATTTGCTGTTGCTGTTTTTGCTTCTTTTTTTTTTAAGGATCTAGGCAGGGAGACATTTATTGCTTTTTTCTGAAATTGAGTTCATGAATGGAATATACTCTAGGAGTGATCTTTGCATTTATGAAGTAAGGCATGCCAAGTATGTCTTCTAAATAACTTTCCTTTATTCTAATTGTTAAGTAAATGTCTTCTTACTTCATTGTGAGCCTCCACATCTGCTGTTTCATATAAATTTAGACCATTCTAAACAGAATTTCATTTACCTGGCAACTCTCAAATTAAAGTTAGACTTCTTAGACAATCCTAGGAAGTCTCCTAAGTTTGGGTCACAGTCTGCTATTCCGATTTATTTGAGTATGACCTTGTGAGGTTGACTCAGAAACTTTGCTGAATATATGGCAAGGTAGGTAGCATTTGGTGAATGGTGATCTCCAGGTTCATGTTCTGATGTATATCTCTAGGAAGATACACTGATTATCCAGGCTCATCAGTGAAGCCCAGGATTACCATTGGATTATCTACAACTCCCTCCCTTTTCTTCTTTTCTCTTAGTCACATTGTAGGAGGAGAGAATGCTTAATTCTGGTTGAATGTCAAGTTGGATAAACATAAAAATGAACTAGAAAGGACTAATTATGTTCTCCTAGGTGGAAAAGATAGATTCCATTACGAATAGGTGTGAATCAGCAAATATATGTTACACAGTCTCCCAGTGCTGGGTGTTAACACATTGTGGGTAGCTGATGATAATTATAACCAAAGTCATAATATCAGAGTTATGAAATTAATCCTAAGCTTTTTAGTCATTAAATGTATATAAGAAATTTGTAGCATAGTTAGATTTTTTTTCATAGCATGAGTGTCCAGGTTAAAATAAGATATAGCTGGCCCCACATAACCTATCCAAGCTTTAGTTCCCTCATCTACCTCGCAGGGGTTTTATGAGGCTGACATAAGGTGATATGTTAAAAAGTACCATGCACACTGCCCAGAAGAGTACAAATAGGAAGTAGAAATACCATTCGAAGCATTCCTATTACCAAAAGCCAGCACCTTGATCTTGAAATGTGTAAATTTGAAGGAATAATAAGACTGACTGGTCTAAATTGCCAAAATTACCTCTTTCGTGCTCCTGAGCACTTCTGCTATATGTGTATTTTGTTTCCGGAGGTTTCCCTTTTGTCATCTTGGCCAGACACTGGAATGTGTATCCCATTTGAATCTGGGTTTAAAAAAGAGTGGGAGCTAATGACCAAGTGTCACATGTGAGCAGCATCCCTAAATATAAATCTCTCCTCGGGACTGGTGGCCAGCATCGCACTGGAGGAGCAGACTTACAGGCTGAGGGGCCTGCGCCTACTTGCTGCCCACAAGACAAGTCCCAGTGTTGAAGTTGCATCTGCTGGCACCTCACAGAGGTGTTAGGATTCAGCTTGGAGGTCCTGGCAGCATTTTAGTTTACTGATGTTTATACTTTTTATTGAGCACCCACAGTTCCTGGGACACAGGAAAAAACCCAGCTGGGTGTTTGCACCCCAGCCAAGGAGATGTCTTTGCAGACTCTCCTCCTCTTAGCAGCTTCCCACAGAGGGATCGTGGGTGTGCAAACGCTGGCACGTTGTTCCCAACAGTGCCTCATCAGGGTGTGGGGGCTGCCCATGCAGAAGGCACATGGGCCCTGGTGCTTGCGGCTCCCTGAATTGATTAGGATGGCCCAGGCAAAGGGCGGGCAGGGCAGCTCCCTGGCAGCAGCAGCCCATCGGTGGCATGTTGCTTCCACGCTCTCCCAGAGTTCAGCTGTCCCATGAGAGCATGTGCTGGGCTGAGGCTGGCTGGAAATTGCCCCCACCCCCATTAGAGGCTTAAGGCAGCAACTCGAGTTATTGTTACAGAAGGGGCGGCTCTGCATTGTGCCAAAGAGAACCTGATGCGTTAGACAAACATGCATTTCTGTTTTGGTTTTAGTATTTGGTTTTTCAAATGTGCAGATCTTGTCCTTATCAAATTGTGTTTATTTCAGTTTGAATATGAATTAATGAAAACTTTTTTTTGTAGGCATTTGTATTTCTTGCAACTGAAGATGGATATTTGTGAAGGAAGGTAATGAGAATTTTGAATTTTTCTTTCTGTGGGTTGCCAGACTAGCAAAATGTCCAGTTTTAATCAAATGAGCATGCATTCCTGGTAACAATATTAAATCTGCAAAGAATGGTTGTTGAAAGCAGCATCCTGTACAACATTAGGCTTTGGACGTCTGTTTTTAACTCTGACTTGGTTTAGAGAGGCTAAGGATTGATAAAGTTCATTTCAGGGTATTTCAGTTTTATTACAAAAGGTGCTGTTATCTTTTTGGTAGAGATCTGAGAAATTTGAAAGGGAGGGTGGGACCCAGAATATAAAATGGGCTTCATTCAGGAACGCAGATCAGGCCTAATTTAGGTCAACTTCTGAGCCCCTTAGTACCTAGATAATTCATTTTCTCCTTGGGAAGCTTATTGCTCAAAGACATGAGCATCTGCCTATGATTCAGCACTTCTTGTGTATCAGGACTATCTCAGTGGCTGAAAAGTATCTGAGAATAGCCCAGTAAGGGATAGGAAATTCCAAACCAGTGGTCCTTGAGCTACCTCCTCCAAACTCTTTGTTTTTTCAAAGGGAAGAAACTTCAGCAGGTAAAAACTGGTGGAAGCAGCCACAACGTATTCCCATTGTCTTGACCCCTCTTTGCTCCTGTCAGTTTAGTTCTAGTAAGGAGGCTAATTGGAGGCCTCCTGTCTGCTGTGCCATGAGGGAGTTTGCAGTCCAGTTGGGGAAATGAGACAGAAGCCCACGAAGTAATTAGGAAACAATTGAAAACAATATGGGCAGCAGAGACCACAGTTGTCACAAGATTTGAGGAGAAGGCGATGGTAGTGTGGGCTGGAACATTTGGAAAAGTCTTTGTAGAGTTGTGATAAGTCAGAATTGGGGTTAGTAGAGAGGAGGGGAGGAGTTAGGATTCCCTGGTCAGTGAGAAGACATCTCCCCCGAGCCCCCTACTGTCCTAGTTGGAAACCCCATGTTGAGGGTTAGTGGTCATTTAGACTTGCAGGGGAATAGAGGGCTCCTCGTTACACATACAGCTTGTGTCCTGCAGGCAGAGAGCTGTTGAAGGTTTTTAAGCAGGAGGGATGTGGCCAAAGCAGCATCTACAAAGACAGTGTCAATGTCCAGAAGGGAAGACTGGAGATGGGGTGGCCCTTGAGGAGCTGTTGTGGACACCCAGCCCAGAGCTTGGGGGCGTGGCAGTGAGGTTGGGGTTGGGCGAACAGTTAGGAACAGGAGACATCTCGAAGAAAAGATCATCAGAACCTGTTGACTGTTCAGCAGTCATAGAAATACAGAATATTTGTAATTTAGCTCATCCTTTCTAAGTAGGAATGTGTCCCTTCTCTAGTGTTAACGGACCGGCCTTTGGGCCTCTGCTTGACCACTCCCAGTGATGGGGAGCTCACCCTCCAGAGGCAGCAGTATTACATTTTTAGGTAACTCTAGGTTGAAATTACCTTCCCTCTCTTAGGTCCAGGCTGCTCTCTGCAGCAAGAGAAACATTATTTTTTCCACAAATATTTTGCAATCATCTGTTATGAGATGCGTACTTTGCTGGTCAAATAAAGCATGGCCCCTGTCCTCTAAGAGCTTTTACTTTAGCTCTCCAGATGTTAGAAATTGGTCATTTTCGTTTTTCTCTTCTCCAAATGAAATATCCCCTGTTCTTTCTGTGTGAATCAATAGAAATCTGTTGACGGCTGGGTCCAGGGTTAGATCCCTGGCATTCCTTGTTAGGTCTGCAGCTGACCCTCACCACTTCTGAGGAGAGGTTCACCCACTACCAGTTGCTCCTCAGGCATGTATCTGGGTGGCATCTGGCCATTTGTGGCTGTGGATCTCTTGACAGGGTTGAGCATAGTTAGCGTCTTTCCTGGGTGTCTGGACTCATCCACTGACTGTTGGAATTGTAGCTCCTACCCAATGCATCATCTCCTTCCTGTCTGGACAGGCTCCGGAAGTAATCTAGTTCAAGGCCCTCACTTGACAGAAAAGAAACGGGTCTGTCTAGGAACATGGCCTCTTTGTGGCCACGTTGAGAGTAGATCACAGGCCTTCAGTCTTTCTCAGTCTGGCCACCTTCTAACAATATTCTCACCACCATTCCTTTGGAAGTGTTTACTTTCTGACATCCTCCTCGTAGGATTGTTTCTTCCAGCTAGATGGGACCTCCTTAGCCTCTCTCCTAAGTTGTTCCCCCAATCCCATTCACCTGCTTTCCTCTAGCAAAGACGGTAGCTTAGATTTAATTGGGGTCCATCTTGGTAGGAGATCGAATGGCTGATACTCTTCAAGTTTCTGCCTGCTTTCCCCATGGACACTGTGGGTCTCCACATGAACTATAGGTGGTGAGTATCCCTGGGATGTGTCTGTAGACTTGGAGAGATCATTTAGAAGTTCTTGCTGGAACATAGTTATGTAAGGAAAGAGGAGGCCCCTAAGTTAGGGAAAGTTTCCTGCATATGCAGCTTCAGGACCAGCACACAGAGCAGTGGACAGGAAAGGGAACCCCTGGCCAGCCCACCAGATTAGTCACAGAGGTGGAGTGACTCACATCTTAGGAACTTCATGGGATGCCATGGAAACAGCTTGTGTTTTCCACTTCCCACCGGTTTGCAGGGAAGAATGCTTTTAAAAATATTAGTGCCTCCCAGTGTTAGCTGTTAATAATACCTGCTTTCTCAGACCCTTCCCCACCCATCCTGCAAGCCCTCACCCCTGCTGCTGCCTTTTTTTTTTTTTTAATTTAAAAGTAAATTTTCGTTTTAGAAAATTGAAAAAGACAAGCTTGAACATAGATGATAGTGGCATCAATTTTAGAATTTGGCTCCTACTTGAATTATAGTTTTCTTCTCAGTGCTGGATTGATAGTATTCATCAGATAATCAGAACATTGTATCATGGGGCAGTGAGAGGATGCTGTATTTTTTTTTTTTTTCCATACAAAAATTTATACATACATTGTTATGTGACCCTAATTGCTCTCCCCAAACTGATGGCACACTCCTCATTTCCACCACTGATTTCCCATGTCCGTTCAACCAGCTCCTAACCCTCTCTGCCTTCCCATCTCACCTCTGGACAGAAGCTGCCTGTTTAGTCTCTTGTATCTGCTTGAGCTAAGAGGCCCCTGCTGCTTACGATTGATCGGACTTTTACCACCACATTCCTCCATGGAGCAGTAATCCCTGCTCCAGGTCTATTGGTAGAGCTCCTGGGCAGACCAGGTAATGGATGGCCGAGTAGAGAAAAGGGAGCAATCAGAAGGATTTGAAATACGATAATACGAGGTGGAGTCACTGGCAGACATGGGATTTAGAAGGACCGTAAGTTCAAGAGGAAAGAAAGAGAACAAGTCCAACATTGAGTCCTTTGATTTCTAGCGGGTGGCAGGAAAACTGAGAAAAGTAGACAGACCGTTGAACTCATTAGTGTCAGTAGAACCCAGGAATTTACTTAGCCCTACAAAAAAGTCTCATGTCTACTGGAAAGAGAAGAAGGTTGTTCGTTGACGTTAGAGTACACTTATCTCACTTTTCTTCTTGATGATACGTGCTTGACCTTTCTTGAACAGGCAAAACTCTCACCAACATTAGACCTTTAGCTTCATGGGTATTTGTAATAAAATATAGTATTTTAAACATGAAAAGGTTTTCTTTTTGTTTTTAAAAGCCTTTAGCGTGTTACATTTGTCTTTGCTATTTGAAATTGATTTGTGTCATAAAATTGACTTTGTTATGATTCATGTTTGTTTTCTTTTTTAATGGTTAATCCAAGAAAATAAAGACATCTGTTACCCATGATCTGTGAGTGTTTCAGCCTATTGCTGTTTCTTGTGACTTTCCTAATACGTTTTTCTCCTAACAGGTTAATTTGCCCTCTTAACTCAGCAGTGGTCCTAGCATCCTATGCAGTACAAGGTAAGTCATGAAGGGAAGTGTTTCACGATGGACAGATTGTTCTGACCAATGTATTAAGAAAGTCACTGTCCTCTCCTGTTCGACCGAGTCCTTTCACCTCTTCCCCAGGAATCCTGTTGGGCAGCAAGTCCTTCTTTTACCCTGACTTACATTCTCCTCTAGGTCAGGGGCCTGTTGGATTAAGTAACGTGGTTAAGGGCAAAGGAGTGGATGAGCTGTGGTGGTATTTTCTCCCAGGGGAGCCCATGAGACAGCAAACACATACCACACATTACATTTTCCAGAGCCTTTGCTCAGATTATTGGATTTAATCTCTGTAAGAACCACAAGGGGGCAAATGTTTCTACTAGTCACCTCTTATAGACATGGAAACTGAGGCCAGCTAGGTTAAGGATTTGTTGAACGTCACTCCTGCTACTTGCTTTATGCCACTGTTGGAATCTTAAGAATTTATTTTTAGAGTTGCATTATAGCTAATTGATTGTGAACTGGTGTGTAGCAGCACTGCCCAATAGGAATATAATGCGAGCCACATATGTAATTTTAAGTTGTCTAGTAGCCACATTAAAAAAATAAAAAGAAACAAGGGAAAATAATTTTTAAAATTTTATTTAACCCAGTATATCCAAAATATTATCATTTTAACTTGTAATCAGTGTAAAAATTATTAACAAGGTATTTTATATTCTTTTTTTTCCCCAATATGAAGCCTCTGAAAACCAGTCTGGATTTTACACTTACAGCACATCTCAGTTTGGACTAGCCACATTTCAAGTGTTCAGTAGCCACATGTGGCTAGTGGCTACCATATGGGATAGAACGTCCAGATGGAATTTTCCATCAAGGCCATTGAAGCTGGAGTAGATATTCACTCATTAGTTAGCAAAGCTTCATTGAGCACATATTTCATTTAAGGCCCCGTGGTAGATGCTGGGTGTACAAAATGAAAAGGGTACATAGTTAGGTGTGAAGTATCAGTTAATAGTTAGCTGTGTGGTACCAAAACAGTACACCAACATAGTACTTGTGTAGAGCTGCGTAGTAACAAGACTTAAGAAGGCCCTTCTACCTTCCAGTAAGCCTGAAACTATCTTGGCCTATTACCCTCTTGACCAACTGCATGGTAGGGAGTTAAGGGAGCAAGATAGTCAAGTCTTAGAGCAAGTGCTGACTGAACTACTCACCCTACTGTGGGCCCTGCATAACCTTGAGCCTTTCCAGGCTTCAACTTCTCTACCTGTAAAGTGGGGATAATAGCAGTATCTACTTCATAGTGTTGTAGTGAAAACGAAATGAGGTAATATACGTAAAGCTCTTAGAACAGTGCCTGACTTGTGGCAGGTGTTCACTGTTAGTGTATTTTCACATCTGCCCAGAAGATCATCCGAAGAACTGCTTATTGTAAATAATAGACTCTGTTTAGAGTAAAATTTAAGAACCAAATGAAAAATCCTATTCCAAGGTTCACTAGTCAGGTTCACCTCTGCAAAGTACTGATAGAACCAAGGCTAAAGAAAGTTGTTAAGTACTTAAAAAGTGAAACTGACTTCAGTGGAAATATAACATGATGGTCATGCCAATAAAATAATGAGTTGTCCTGTAAGCGGTTTTAAGCATAAATTCTTTGTCCTACACCCTCAGTAAATATATACAGTCAGCCGTCTATATCTGCAGGTTCTACATCTGAGGATTCAACCAATCTCAGATCAAAAATATTCAGGGGAAAAAAAGACTTTTTTTCTTATCATTATTCCCTAAATGATATAGTGTAACAACTGTTTACACTGCATTTACATTGTATTAGGTATAAGTAACCTAGAGATGATTTAAAGTATATGCATAGGTTATAGGCAAATACTACACCATTTTATAAAAAGGACTTGAGCATCCTCGAATTTTGGTATCCACGGAAGGTCCTGGAACCAGTCCTCCACGTATACCAAGGGATATATATGCTAGAAGAACACATGGAACTTAAAAGACAAAATATATTTATTCCGTTCGTCTATGTATGCATTTCTAGAAGATTAATTTTTAGACAGGAAATTGCTGGGTAAAAGGGTATGCCTAAATTTTATCTGATACTTTTTGATAAATTGTCCCAAGAGAGATGTCTAATATGAAGATAAATTCTACCAGTAATCAGTGCACAAAAAAGTACATTTTCTCATTAGATAAAAAATAAAGTGACCCACAGGTAAAATACCTGAAAAGACATGCAGGTGGGAGATTGCTGGTGGCCTGTCAACGGTTTATGAGGCTCAAAGAATAAAGTGTTTAAAAGTCTATGTTTACCCCATAAATGTTCTCTGAGCCTCTCCTGTGTGCAGGCACTGCAGGAGCCTCAGGGCACACAGATGGATGAAGCAGACTGCTCTACTTAAGGAGCCTACAGCCCAGGAGGGAGGGAGGCAGGCAGGCATGGAGCAGCCCATAGTGCTAGCAGTGTGGATGAACACAGAGGATGCCATTCCATTCTGCTTGGGTGAGAGGGGAGGAAGTCCAGAAAAGCTTCCTAGGGATGACCCCTGAGAAGAGCCGCTAAGAACCAGTTGCAGTTGGGTGAACAACAGGTAAAAGGCTTTCCCAGCAGAACAGCCTGACAGCTTAAAATGCCACACATTTGGAGACCTGGGACATACTCTCTCTTTGCTGCAAAACATAAAAAAGATTATCAGCTAGTAAGAATGCATGGAATGTAAAAGACAAGATATTCCCCACATAAGCACTAATTTCCTTTTATTCCTGCTGTAATTAGCTTTTGCATGTGTCATCTGCCCCACAAATAGGAAAACTGTTCAAGTCAGGGTGTTTGGGGCAAGTGGCATAGCACACAAGAGTATGAGCTCTGGGATCAGAATCTTGGCTCCAAATTACCATCAGAGCAACAATGGGCAGGTCCCTTCTTTGAGTCTCAATTATCTTATCTGTTTAATGGGAATACAAGCAATGCCTATCAATGGGTTATGATAAGTATCAAATGGGATGATGTAATTGAGTCTGTGTGGAAACCACCCCCTGCTTTGCAAATGTTTTGTATGACTTTAACTTTGTTTCCCTCTAGTGGTTAGTACAAGGCTTTGCACAGAGTTGCTGAGGGCTGGTACAGAAAAAAAATCCTACGGGGAGGTTCATCAGTTGTATGTTAAGTTCAAAACATTTGTTTATGACATGACTGAAGAGATAACCTTGCAGTTCGAGTTTGCAGAATGGCACAGGTGTTGGGGCTCTTAGCTGATATGGTGAATGACCAAATCAAGATCCAGAAGGATCTTCACGAGCTAATGAAACCAACAGAGTAAAATTTAAGAGGACTCTCTGCCTTGAGGCTCAGGAAAGTCACTTGCAGCATTTGTTTGCCCTTTGGGACATGACCATTGTCATCAGCAACTGGCCAACAGCAGCTTGAAGGCCCCTTCCTGGCAGTCAGGCTGGTGGAGTGGGAGGAGCACTAGCTGGGACTCTGGTCTGGACTCTGCTAAAAAAATGCCTCTGTGATAGGGGTAAGTCCCTTCTCCTCCCTGGAACTCAGTTTCTTCCCCTTTAAAATGAGGGGTTTGAACTAGGTGACTGTGAGTCTTTCTCGAGCTTTCTTTGCTGAGGATCCTGTGTTAGGGCATCCAAATGATTTCTATAAATGCACCGTAAGGAGCTCTGGTGTCAGAATGGTTAAGCTGCTAACCGTCAGTGGTTCAGACTCACCCAATGGCTTCATGGGAGAAAGGACCGAACAATCTGCTCCCATAAGGATTTCAGCCTAAGAAACCCAATGGGCAGTTCTACTCTGTCATATAGTATTGCTATGAGTTGGAATCGACTCAGCACACAGCAGCAGCAAATGCACTATTGTGCATTTAACCATATATACACTCACCTGCCACACTGTGCCCACATCATATAACCTTGACAGTTCCTTCTGTGGCTTGGCCACCTTTGGCTGGCCATCATGGCCTCTAGTCTAACCTTGACCAGGCCTGCCTAGATACTTGACTTCCTGCCCTTCCCCAACCCTCCCTCCAGAACTGACCCATGAGCCCCCTGTGGCATCTGGTCCCCTGTCTTCCACACCTCCCTGAATCCCAGATGGTGGGTCAGGATGCCCACAGTAGTAATGTCAATATGAACTCTCTTCTGCCCACATCCATTTTTTAGAGCAGGTGGATCCAATGTTGCAGTATCCTTGGTTTCTACAAGGTGAGTTCTTTGAGGGCAGGAACTGTATGCCAGGCACGTGCAGCCTCAATGAAGAGAGAGCTTATGCGGCGCCTGGCATACAGAGGGTGGCATTTTTCCGGTGGGTCTTCTTATTTCCTTTTATCTTGGGAGCATGAGCACAAACTGCTGTACTAACCATAGAGTGTGGAAGAGGTGTGAGACTGGAGTAAGACCAAGTTTCAAACACCATTTCCCCTTTTCCTCCCTGTGTGGCCTTGGGCAAGGTGAAAATTAGGTTGGACCATGTGTGTGAAAGTACCTATCCCATGGTGAAGGTTCAGAGAGTAAATGCAGAACCTGGAGTTAATGAGAAGCTCCAGTTCATGTGATGTAGAACTTGCAGGAAGGGTGTTTTCAATTGATGTCTTTCTTGTGGTGCTTTTGATGCTTCTTAGTATAGACCATGCTGAAAAGGCAAACCTAATTATCATCCTACCCCCTATTCTGTCTTAATAGCTCATTTTGGAGACTATAATTCTTCCATACATCATTCAGGATATCTTTCTGATAGTCAGTTTATACCATACCAGAACGGTGACTTTTTAACAAAGGTGGAATCTCTCCATGAGCAGCACAGGTAAGGGGAGGGTCTCGGAGTGGCCTACTTTGGGAACTTAGGTTGGGTATTTATAGACATTGTACAACTTTGTGTTTGATGCGACCTCCTCTTCCTTTGCTCATGAATCCTCTTTCAAGATGCTGGGGTTTTTTAAAGCTTTGAACTGTTCTGATGACAGATATAGCTGGCCTACCTAGCATTTCTGTAGAGCATAGAGTACAGTCAGAGTTAAGGGTGATGGTTGCTGTATTCCATCTTAGACTGTCATTGAAATCAGTTAATTTCTAAATGAAGTGGCCCATTTTGAAATCCAGTTGTACCACACATTGGCCCTACTTTTTAAACCCTTTAGCAGTTTGCCATATTTAATAAAATGGGCTATTTTTAAGGTAATGTTGAATAGAGAGACAAAGTCAAAAAACCCATTGCAGTCAAATCAGTTCCACTCATGGTGACTCCATGTATTACAGAGTAGAGCTGCTCCACAGAGAGACCTAAAATGCTGACAGGCAGGGTGAGTTCCAAGCCCTCCCTGGGTTCAGTTAGTGAAAATTGCCTTAATTCCTCTTAGATAGCACCACTCTTCAGCACATGCCTCGGGTAAGCCTCAACTCCCAACAGATATGTCCAGTTCTGGCCTCCTCTCTTTCTTTCCTCATTTTCCTGAACTGTAGGGGCAGCTGTTCAGTCTAGGTTAAATAAGGGCCAGCCGACCGAGACGATCAGCTCTCAAGGGACCTCACGCATCTTGGGGAGGCCATAAGAAACAAAGGCCAAGCAACCAGTGTGCCTTCTAAAAAGAGGCTGCCAAGCTTTTCTCCCAGAATTACTTCTCTGGCAGATGTCGGCGTCCTAAAATACTCCTGGGCCAGTGACATTTGGAAGTTTGAGACCACTACTAAAAGAATAGATAAGAGTAGAAAGAACTAAAGATTGTGTATTAATTAAGCAAGTTGGAATAAAAGGGGTGGGAATTCTGAAAGATGACAGCTTTCTATAACTGAATGTTGAGAGCCCACTAAATGGAAGTATTGTTTAGAAAAGAAATGAGAGGGCTCAATGAAGTCAAATTCAATGGGCAAGGAGAAAAATCTGGTTTAGTAAAATCGAGAGTTTGATGGTTTTTTTTAAGATTAATAACACAAGGCATTTAATAATCCTAAAGAAATGTTATAAATTTTCTAAATTTTTATTGTTTTTAAAAATTAGAGTTTGATTTTCTTTTCATTGGGTGAACTCTGCATTTTCTCTTCTCTTTTATAGCGGTCTAAAGCAGTCAGAAGCAGAATCTTGCTATATCAACATAGCGAGGACCCTGGACTTCTACGGAGTGGAACTGCACAGTGGAAGGGTGGGTAATGCTTGTTTGAGTTTGGGTTCAGAATTTCTATTTTGGCTTTAATTTCTGAAAGTTTGAAAACGTTCTTTGATGAAACGATTTCTTTTCTAGTGTAACACAAAACCCTTTTTAGATGTGTGGAAGGTTTTATGAAGTAATGCTGAAGTTTGCTGGTTACTCTGTTGCTTTTTCCATGTTTGCCTTTGTATGCGAAGGCTTCTTCCTTTTGTGGGGCGTCAGGGGGACTAAACAGAAGTAATTTTTGTGAGACTGTCTTCATGTTATGGTTGAAGGGGCAAAAAAAAAAGTTCATAAACCCATTTTCCAAGTGACAATTTAATGAGCCAAGAGATTCTCCTACTTAATTTCAAGTTCTGCTCAACTTACAGCTAGTTACCTGAATATGATAATTTTTTAAAATTATTATGGTGGTGGTATTATTGTGAGGAGGAAGCTAGAAGGCTGCACACTAGCTCTTAAATGCTTCAGCCCAGAAGAGACACACATCACTTCTGCTTATAGCACATTGGCCGGAATGAGTCACATGACCATGCCTTCTGCAGATGGGGCTGGGAAATGTGGAGGTGGGCATGGAAATTTAGTGAGTAGTAACTGTCTCTGCTGCAGGATTGAGGTGCAGACTGAAGACTACAAATCCAGATGCTTTGAGACCTGAGTCTCCAGCCACCCAAATCATTCACTTATTTCCTTATTATACACTAAATTTTGGTATCATATGTCTGTTTGTCCTTCTCTCCCACCTACTTAATATTGTTTAATTGCAACCCTGCTCTTTGTCATGCGAGTTTGATTTTGCTTTAAATATGTGATTTCAGTTGAATACTCAGTAGTGAATACTCTCTGGACTTCTCACTTTCGTCAGCACTGCTTTCTTCAGCCCCTTTCTCTAACTCCCCATGTTTACATTGCTGTTCTTAAATGATTTGTCCCACTATCTCTTGAGAGAGAAAGGGAATGAACATTTACAGTGAAACCTGTGAGTGCCAGAACTCGACGGGCCTGCCTCATTTTTCTGGGTCTCGCAAGTTTTCCGCCTTTGACAGGATGCAGTCTTACTACTTTTCTATCACTGTCTGTTAGTGGAAACTATTTGAGTTTCCTTCTCTGACAGGTTTCTGCCTTACACAGGTTCTGGCTTTTGCAGGTTTTACTGTAGTATACACTTACCACATGCCAAGCCCTATTGTAGGTGCTTTATTTCTATTCTCTCATTTTAGCCTGATGAAAACCCTGTGAGGTGGGTTCTCTAATCTTTATTGTACAAGAGGAAAAATTGAGGCTCAGATCCCAAAATAACACAGCTAGAAGTGGCAGGCCTAAGGTTCACCCACAGTTTTAACTGACTCAAACCGTGCCCCTTCTGTATAATTTCAAACATTTCACGTGGGAAATAGGAATGCAAATAACCCAGTATAGGAACTGTTATGTTTTAAAAATTTCTTTTCTTATACTCACCTTGTTCTCAAGAGGATTTCAAACAGCTCATAGGTGCTTTATCTTTCTCCTGTATCTTCAGTGCCTGGGGCAACGCCTAGCACATAGGCTCTTAATAAGTGTTGAATGTTTTTAACTTGTCTATACCAGCCTCAAAATGGAGTTACTTGTGCTGAGCCCCATGTCAACAAACCAAAACCTAAGTTTCTATTTCGTGTAAATACCTAACCTTCCCAGAAGCCAAAATCCAGTTCAATCAGTTGACTTTCCCAGGAATGAAAGCATAAGCTAGCCAGTCAGGACTTGATTGATCTGTTTAACCTGGTTCAAAATTTCCTCCTAATCCCATCCTCGTTGTCAAAACTGTTAAAATAAAATATTCACAATATTAAATTTGTGTATGAACTCATAAGCTTTATTTTTTCAGTTCATGAACAAGGTAAGTCTTGTCTGACTTCCAGACCAGACGCTTCCTGGCTCATGAACTGAAAAATGAAGCTCTTGAGTTCATGCACAAATTTAATATTGTGGAAATTTTATTTTTAAGAATGTATTGGATTGACAAGCAATATTACTTCTTAGTTGGATTTACAGTCAGCATTTCTACACTGCTAAATTTTCATCATCCTATCATAATAGCTAAAGACTTTCCAGTGCTGGGAATCTAGATGTGTATAAGGCTGGGAGGTAGGGAGAGGCCTTTGTGATTTTAATATGGTTATTTAATATTGTTGAAATTGAATACTTATTTAAATGATTCTGTGAAATGAATGGGCTTATCTGGTAACTTTCTAAACCAGTGGGATCCAGGGGTTGCTGTCAGGCTGTGTGTGTTCACCCTAGAACAATTTGTTGCTAAGTACTTGGATCTTAAGTATCTGTGAAGCAGGGATTTCTGCATGTTTTCAGTAACATTTTCCCCTTTAAAGCTTATACATATTACTGTTTATAAAAGCATGGGTGCTTGAAAGCTGCCAGAGTGTATAAGCATACTGTACTGGCTGTGAATCTATGCTTTTCCTCTTCACAGGACCTGCACAATTTAGATCTGATGATTGGAATTGCCTCTGCGGGCATCGCTTTGTACCGAAAATATATTTGCACAAGTTTCTATCCTTGGTAAGTACAAACCAGTTCTAATTACTTTCTGAATCATGCTTTAAAAATATGCCGAACAAACGTAATGTTAGCTCTGATTTTAAACTTTTCTTTCTAAAGCAGTTGGAAGGGATTCTTCCCCCCAGGTTTTTACCTCTGCCCTCTGATTTGATCCAGATTGGGTATTTGAGAAAATTATAGTATGGTTTTCACTGACATCCTTTTGCCCCCAGTCACCCGGTGGTTTGGGATTCTCTGTGGAGACATGGCGGATGAAAGGGCACAAGGCAGGTCTTGGAGCTAAGGAATCCTCCCTGGGCCATGCACTGGCCAGAAGTCAGAGAAGAGCTTCCTCAGGGCAGGGCCTGTATTCTCAGTTCTGTTCCTCTGTCATCAGTTGAACTGTTACCAAGTCCAGCTCTGATGCTAAGAGGACCCAAAAGACATGTGCAGCAGAGTTTGCCCTGTAAGCTCATGAGCCTGGTGGGGAGAGAGAATTTCTGTATTCTCACAGTATAAGACACAAATATCAGGTGAACTCAGTGAGTAGAACTGACTTTTAAGAGAGAAGTTGGAGTTTAATGTGTCAGGCAGTAGGGATCTTTCTTCTAGGGGAAACAATATAAGATAAATACCATCTTAAAAAAAAAAAAGAAAAGAAAAGAAAAAATACCATGTTTATAAATGATAATGTAATGATGTATAGAATGCAGATTTGCCAGGTGACTTAAGGAGAGTGGTCACTGTGGGCAATAGGAGATGCAGAAGCAAAAGTCTGGAATGTAAAAGAACACAGGGTTTTGGCAAAATAGTGACTGCAAGGAAGATGTTTAGGAGGAAGGGATAAGAGAATATCTGGAGACAGATCAACTGTCACAGTTTGGTCCTTGGCATTTAAATTTACTCCATCATCTTTGCAACATAGAACTTTTATTACCTGGGACACAAAGATGTTCATCACAGCATTATTTATAACAACAACAACAAGAATAAAAACCCTATAAGTAAATTAAGTAAAATTATAGAGGAAATAGTAATATTTGTTGAATGCTTATTACTGTGTTGAAGTCACTTTACTAAGTATTTACTGACGATTAAGCATTTACTTAAACCTGAGATAGTCACTGTTGTTATCTTCATTTTCACAAAGGAGGAAACGGAGGCACAAAGAATAATAACTTGCCCAGGGTCACACAGCTAATGATTGGTCTAGTTGAAATTCCAACCCAAATAGTCTGGCCCCAGAGCCTGTACTTTTATTCCACCATTAAAAATTACATTCATGGGAAAATGCTTAATAGGAATGCACTTGTAGAAACTGAGTTTCAGTTAACTTTACAATATATCTGTTTTCAAAAACAAAAACAAAAAAATTGTATTAACTCTATTCAATTTCACAGTAAAACCAGTGTGATAGGTAAAGGGTCTTCTTGCCATCTTTCTTTCCCTTCGACTCTATTAAAAGGTTTCTTGTAGCAGGAAACCCCAGCCTTGGCTCACTTCAGTGACCCCTCGGTTAACTAGGATGTGGCTTGGGCAGCTCTCCAGCCTGCTTAGGGCCTGGGTCAGGCCAAGCAGGGGGCCTAGTGGGGAAGGGCACAGGACTCATTTCCCCTTGCCAAGCCTTTCCACATGCCAAGGGCTTCTCCCAGAATACCACAGGACTGAATCCCCGGGGCCCAGCTCTCTCTAGCATTGTCACGTTTCAGGAGGGTGTGAGTCCCATGAAGACACTTCAGGAGGTGTCTTAGTTTCCTAATGCTGCTGTAACACAAATAACCACAAGTAGGTAGCTTTAAAGAACAGGGATTTATTATCTCACAGTTTTGGAGGCTAGAAGTCCGAATCAGGGCATTGGCTGTTAAGGAGGGTCCTTCCTTGTCAGTGGCCCCAAGAGTTCTTTCGCATTCTTTGGTATTTTCATTTCCTTTGTGTGTGTGTGTGTGTCTATCTATTCTGCTCTTTTCATAAGACACCATTTAGAAGTGATTAGGTTTAGGACCTACCCTACTCCTGTATGACCTCATTAATATTTCCAAATAGTCGTATTTACAGGCAGAGAGTTGAAGACTCAGCATATATTTTGGAGGCTCTAATGGAGCCTGCAGAGACTTTATAACCCCTCCAGCCCCCAGGCTTACACATAGACCACTCCCCCCACCCCCGTCAAGTCACCCTTGCCCTTTAAAATCAAGGCCTGGCCCCTGCCTCTGGTACAGAGCTCAAAGACTAGCAAGGAGGCAGATGGCAGGAGATGGTGACCCAAGGACCATAAGTATGATGTAAAGGGGCACATCCCAGAGAAGGGCAGCAGCAAGGAAGGGCCCCGAGCCCACAGAGGTGGAGGTGAGCTCTAAGCCTTATCTGAAGACCCACTGGGCTTCAGCCCCAGGGAATAAATTCTAGACAGAATGAGCAGCGTGTGTGGAGGTCAGGAGACGAGAGAGAAGACAGCGTAATGAGTAAAGGAAAGGTGAGTGGGTCTGGTTGGAGCATGGTGTGGGAGTGGCGAGTGGCAGGAGCTTGAGGACTGTTGGAGCATAGATTTAATCCTTGGGACTCTTAAGAGACACTGAACTTTCCTGCATGATATGATCACAATTATAGTGATTTAGTTATATCTCTAATTATTTATTTGAGACCTGTTCCTTCACTAGATTATGAGCTTCAAAATGGCAGTGACTGATTGTCTTGTTCACGGTGTGTCCCCAAGGCCTGGCACATCACTTTTACATTCTAGACACTCAGCACATTTTTTTCCTTGAAGAATGAGTGAAGGGCAGTAGGGAACTACTGTAGGACCTTAAACCAGGGAACGACATAGATCTTGTCTGCACTTAATCAGGTTTGCTCAAGGAGAGAGCACTGTCAAATACAGAGATTGGGGTCAGTGTGGGAAGGAGGGAGCACTGAACTGGAACACTGAACTGCAGAAGGTCCAGCAGAGGCCCCCCTGTATGTGAAGCTGGTGGGGCAAGGGGCGCACAGATCCCATAGGCCCTGCGAGACAGGATGAGATCTCAAAAGCTGGGTTGAGAACAGGAATGCCTGCATCTGTCCTTTGGCTCAGGAAAGTGGCAAGGAGACACTGTGACTTTCTCCCACAGTCTGTTGTTTTACCCAAAGACCCTGCTAACTGTGACCCAAGTCACAAGAACAGGCCAGCATATTCTGCATCTCCCCGCAAGGCACTGTGTAACATCCACTAGAGAGAGTACCTAAGGGCCAAACACCCTTTTGGTCCTTCAGAGTATTAACTTTCAGTCACCCATAAAATTCACTTGTCAAATAATGCATCTGTCAATGCATTGTTTAATTTAAATGTTATGATGAATCATAGCTCATTTAATATTTAATATAGGTATATTACTGATTTAACTGGGGAAATATTACGTGAGTAGTTAAACTTTTATTTTACCTACCCAGACCCTCTGTTCTGGAATGCTCTACCAGGGTTTTCATATGATTCTAGAGAATGGTAGAATTCCTTCATTTCCTCAAAGTATTTCAGAAGTAAAGACTCCAGTGTGGAAATGTGCCTCCCTTGTATGGGCTACAGTAGTTTGACATGATGAATTAAATGGATTACAGTAGTTTGACATAATGAAGTAGATGAATTAATTTAAATAGTTAACGCTTTAATCAATTTTAATTATAGGAAATGAACACTGAGGGCCTACCATCTGTCAAGCACCATACTAGGGGCTTTCCATGCCTAATCCACTTGAATCTTCACTAGACAACTTATGAGAAAGGCAATGTTATCCCTGCTGTCTGGACAACTTGTTAAGAACACAGGCTTTGCAGTCAGGCAAGACCCGAGCTCAGATCCTGACTCCAGGGATTCCTAGCTGAATGATCTTGGGCACTTAGGGAGTTATCTCTGAGCCTCAGTGTCATCATCTGAAAACTGGATATTATGTTACATACTTTTCAGGATTGTTGCAAGGCTTAATTGAGGGGATGCTTGTAAAGCTCTCAGTAGGGGGCCTGGTCTATAACAAGTGATCAGTTAATGGTGGCTGTTATTCAGTTATTATGCAAATTTAGGTTACTTGGCACACAGCTATCAAGTAATGGAGCTGGAATGGGGACCCAGGTCTGTCCAGCTATTCTGTCCACTTCCTGATGCACCACACTGCTGTCAGCTGTCTGTCCAGGTTCATACCAGCTCATGCAACACTCCAGCATCACAAAAGAAGCTTACATCAAACAGAGTGTATGGCTCATGTTTCTTGCTATTTAAAAGCTAAATCATAATCCACTGGCCCTTAAGTGATGCTGAGCTTCATTCAGCTACTTGATGTTTGGCTGAGGCAATGGGCCGCCTATCATTCCTACACTAAAAGTCAACTCTAGGAAACTGTGAGTCCCCAGTCATCATGATTATGGAATACAGGCCACAGCTCCAACCTGGCTGATCACTGATGTGCTTTGTGTTTTGCTGTGTTTTTTAATAGGGCGAACATTCTAAAAATTTCTTTCAAAAGGAAAAAGTTCTTTATACATCAACGACAAAAACAGGTGAGTTATGTCTACAATTGCTTTGTTTTTTGTGTTTTTAGTCACCTCAGCTCTTAGTTCTTTAGGGGTTGAAGGGGTAGCAGGGAAGTAGGAGTCCCTGGGTGGTACAAATAGTTACCACATTTGGCTGCTAACTAAAAGGTTGGATGTTGTAGTCCAACCAGAGACTCCTTGGAAGAAAGACCTGGCAGTCTACTTCTCAAAAATCAGCCACTGAAACCCTGTGGATCACAGTTCTACTCTGACACACGAGGGGTCGCCATGAGTTGGAGCTGACTAGACAGCAGCTGGTTAACATGGCACAGTAGAAAGAAAATGGACTTTTGAGTCTGGAGTTCTCTAGATAATTCATTTTCCTTATCTGATTAGAAAATTAACTGGTTTGGAGTCAGAGACAGTGGATTCAGAACCCAAGACTTCTGCTTACCAGCTGGGCAAGTTACTTAACCTCACCTAGCCCAAGTTACCTCATTTACAAAAATGCAGTAATGCCCATTTCTCAGGGAATCATGAGGATTAAATAAAATAGCATTAATCAAAGCACCTGGCCGAGAGACCTGCCACAGAGTAGCAATAAATGTCAGCAAGAGCAGTGCCTTCCCTCGTTATGTTTAAAATGCACATGGCCTTGGGTATGTGTTTCATAAGAGGAGTCCAGCCTCTGTAGGTAGCTCAGTTTGGTTATCTACATGGAAAAGTTAGAGTGAGATGTGAGGACACTAGGGCTCCCGCAGCTAGTAAGTGGGGGAGCCAGAATCGGAGCCCACGTCTTTATGAATCCAAGAGTCCTGCTCTCCCTACTCCATCACACTCCGTCTTGGTATGGTGCTTATTTTTCACTTACTGTCACTACGTCCATCTCCCAGTTTTTCAAAGATAGTATTACTGAAAATGACTCAACTTAGAAATGAACTCTTAGAAATGAGAACACTAAAGCTGAGAGCAAACTAGGATTAGAATCTGGTTCTCCCGATATCCAGTGTAAGATTTGAGGTGGGACAGAAATGCACAAGATGGTAATTTAACATGAAAACAGAATACCTCAACTCACGTAGGATGAAGGCAAAGCAAATAATTAAAGTGATTATTAGATATGAACACTGAATTTAACCCTGTGCTTTGTGGAAGGCAAATAGAGAAATTCAAAGGATTATAAAATTCCTATTGTCTGATAGGAGAAAGATCAGTTCTTCAAGAGAGAAATTTCCCTGGAGCTAAATTTTAAAAAGAATGTGCTAGGCCCTTACCTGGTTGTTCCATATACATTCAACCTAGAAATGTAAGCAAACTTGAAATGAAAATATTTGTGAAGGACTACAGATGACAATAAAGAATAGATACTGGTTATCATTATTCTCACACTCATAGTGATGATTAAGGGAGCCCTGATGTCGCAGCGGTTAAGCGCCTTGCTATCCAAAAGGTTGGCGGTTCGATCTGCAGGAGAAAGACCTGGCCTCTGCTTCCATAAAGAGTACATCCATGAAAGCCCTCTGGGGAGGTTCTACTCTGTCACATGGGTCTGCTGTGAGTCAGAATTGACTCGACAGCACCCAGCAACAACAATGATGGTTAATAAATCCTGCTCTTAAATTTTCTTAAAAAGCTGATTTGTAGCCTAAGATATTTTGAAGCCAGTTTTTTGTTTGTTGCATCTTACCTGTTCATCACCACTATGGGCGTAAAATGCTAGTGAGGCCTTGCTCCTACACCTGTACAGATAAAATCACTGCTGTGTTTTCCTTCCCAGACTGAATCCAGGGAACATATTGTGGCCTTCAACATGTTAAATTACCGATCTTGCAAAAACTTATGGAAATCCTGCGTCGAGCACCATACGTTCTTTCAGGCAAAGAAGCTACTACCTCAGGAAAAGAATGTTCTTTCTCAGTACTGGACTCTGGGCTCTAGGAACCCTAAAAAGTGAGTATGCTTTAGGGGCATTATCAACACTAGTGTGAGATATGGACAGAGGAGAGAGAGAGCTGCAATTGCCCTGTACCATGTCACAGTCAAGGAAGTACATGGCAACAACTCTGAGAATCATCACATGCCAAGCAAATTGGGCTTTCCAGGCTAATGCCACTAAGCCAGCCTTTCCCAAAGTGTGTTTCCCAGGACATTAATTCCATAAGATGCTCCGCAAAAATGAATGAATGAATTAGTGAGTGGAAATAAAGATCTCTAGAGTCAAATGATAAGCCCTGGTGGCACAATGGTTAAGTGCTCGGCTGCTAACCAAAAGGTTGGTGCTTCAAACCTACCCAGTGGCTCCACGGGAGAAAGACCTGGAGATCTGCTTCCATAAAGGTTGAAAAACCAGACCCACTGCCATCAAGTCAATTCTGATTCATAGTGACCCCACAGGCCTTCTGCCAAGGCTGTAAATCTGTACGGAAGCAGACTGCCACATCTTTCTTCCTCGGAGCCACTGGTGGTTTCGAACCTACAACCTTTTGGTTAGCAGTCGATCGCTTTAGCCACTTCACCACCAGGGCTCCTTCCATAAAGATTACAGCCTAGAAAACCATATAGGGCAGTTCTACTCTGTCACGTGGGGTTGCTATGAGTCAAAATCGACTTGACAGCAAACAACAACAACAGAGTCAAATGACTTTGGGATGTATTGCATATCACAATTATAAAATAATCATAATAATCATAGCAGACAATTTGAATGTTTATTTTGTGCCAGGCACACTCTTAATTACATTTAATTCCTACAACAGTCCTTATAATGATACTACAAGGATGATATTCAAAATATTTAATGACTAATACAGTAAGAAAAATTAATATATAAATTTTTAAGTTTTATTTAAATTAAAATTTATTCTCTACATAAACTAACCATATAGTTTATATTTTGGTTTATTTATTTATTATAAGATTACCTTCTAAGTTACATAAGATGTAGCAGAAATTTGTTTACCAAATTATTATTATAATTTCTAAATCATTTATTAGTTTCTTAAAAATTGCTTTTGTGGGTTTTTTTTTTGGTGGATGTGGCTGTTGTAGCTGATGTGGTTGATGCGGCTGTTAATAACTAAATGATGCCGCTGTCTGAGCCACTATTTGATATGTGGCACATCATCAGACTCTTCAAATGACTTTCCTATTAAGTTGATAATCATCATGTAAGATACAGATTCAGTAAGAGCAAATTTTTATTAATATCAGTGATAATATTTATGGTGCTAGATACTCTCAGCTTCTGACGAACCAAGAGCAAATATATTTTAAAAGTTTTTAGCTTTTATGCTACTGTCTAGTATCTTTCTACTAGGCAGTAGTATAAGAGACAGGAAAAGAAAAGACCAAAATGGATGTCAGAAGAGACTCTGCAACTTGCTGTTGAACATAGAGTAGCTAAAGAGAATGGAAGAAATGATAAAGTAAAAGAGCTGAAAGGAAGATTTCAAAGGGCAGCTCAGGAAGTCAGAGTAAAGTATTATGATGAAATGTACAAAGACCTAGAGTTAGAAAACCAAAAGGGAAGGGCACGTTTGGCATTTCTGAAGCTGCAAGAACTAAAGGAAAAATTCAAGCCATGAGTTGTAATATGGAAGAATTCTATGGGCAAAATACTGAACAGCATATCAAAAGAAGCATCAAAAGAAGATAGAAGGAATACACAGAATCACTGTCCCGAAAAGAATTGGTCGATGTTCAACCATTTCAGGAGGTAGCATATGATCAAGAACCAATGGTACTGGTAAACAAGTCCCAGCTGCATTGAAGGCATTGGCGAAAAACAAGGCTTCAGGAATTGACAGAATACCATTTGAGATGTTTCAACAAATGGATGCAACACGGGAAGCTCTCACTTGTCTATGCCAAGAAATTTGGAAGACAGCTACCTGGCCAACTGACTGGAAGCGATCCATATTTGTGCCCATTCCAAAGAACGGTGATCCAACAGAATGCAGAAATCATCAAACAACATCATTAGTGTCACACGAAAGTGAAATTTTGCTGAAGATTATTCAAAAGTGGTTACAGTAGTACATCAGCAGGGAACTGCCAGAAATTTGGCCAGATTCAGAAGAGGATGTGGAATGAAGGATATCGTTGCTGATGTCAGATGGATCTTAGCTGAAAGCAGAGAATACCAGAAAGCTGTTTACCTCTGTTTTATTGACTATTCAAAGGCATTCAACTGTGTGGATCATAACAAATTATGGATACATTGTGAAGAACGGAAATTCCAGAACATTTAATTGTACTCATGCAGAACCTGTACATAGATCAGGTACAGAAAAGGGGATACTGGGTGGTTTAAAATCAGGAAAGGCATGCGTCGGGGTTTTATCCTTTCACCATACTTAATCAATCTGTATGCTGAGCAAATAATCCGAGAAGCTAGACTATATGAAGAAGAAGGTGGCGTCAAGATTGGAGGAAGGCTTATTGACAACTTGCAATATGCAGATGACACAACCTTGCTAGCTGAAAGTGAAGAGGACTTGAAGCATTTACTGATGAAGATCAAAGACCACAGTCTTCAGTATGGATTATACCTCAGCATAAAGAAAACAAAACTCACAAATGGACTAATAAGCAACGTCATGATAAACGGAGGAGATATTGAAGTTGTCAAGAATTTCATTTTACTTGGATCCACTATCAACACTCATGGAAGCAGCAGTTAAGAAATCAAATGACATATTGCATTGGACAAATCTGCTGCAAAAGACTTCTTTAAAGTGTTAAAAAGCAAAGATTTCAGTTTTGAGGACTGTCTCAGTTATCTAGTACTGCTGTAACAGAAATACCACAAGTGGATGGCGTTAACTAAGAGAAATTTATTCTCTCACAGTCTAGAAGGCTAGAAGTCCAAAGTCAAGGTGCCAGCTCCAGGGGAAGGCTTTCTCTTTCTGTCGGTTCTGGGTCCAAAAGATGCATGCTCCTGGCTCTACTTTCTTGGTGATATGAGGTCCCCTGTCTTTGAGCTCACTTCTCTCTTTTATATCTCAAAAGAGATTGACTTAAAACACAACCTAGTCTTGTAGATTGAGTCCTGCCTCATTAACATAACTGCCAGTAATCCCACTTCATTAACATCATAGAGGTATGATTTACAACACATAGGAAAATCACATCAGATGACAAAATGGTGGACAGTCACACAATACCGGGAATCATGGACTAGCCAAGTTGACATACATTGTAGGGGTACACAGTTCAGTCCATAACAAGGACTAAGGTGCGCCGGACCTAAGCCATGGTATTTTCAGTTGCCTCATATGCATGCGAAAACTGGACAATGAATAAGAGAGACCAAAGAAGAATTGATGCATTTGAATTATGGTGTTGGTGAAGAATATCAAATATACCATGGACTGTCAGAAGAATGAACAAGTCTGTCTTGGAAGAAGTACAGCCAGAATCCTCCTCAGAAGCAAGGATGGCAAGACTTTGTCTCACATACTTTGGCTATGTTATCAGGAGGGACCAGTCCCTGGAGAAGGACATCATGCTTGGTAAAGTAGAAGGTCAGTGAAAAAGACGAAGACGCTCAACAAGATGAATTGACACAGTGGCTATAACACTGGACTCAAACATAGCAACAATTGTGAGGATGGTGCAGGACCAGGCAGTGTTTTATTCTGTTATACATAGGGTTGCTGTGAGTTGGAATTGACTCAGTGGCACCTAACAAGAAGAACAGCAGTGTTTTTGTATGTTCAATAGCTATTATTGAACAAGTCATGAAAATAATTTATTGGAATACAGTATTTACTTAGGTTGGGCCTAATCCTCAGGCCACATGAGATGTGGCCTAACAAGACAACTAAAAACAGGGGCACTGCTGCTGAGCATCCTAGGCTCATATTCTATGTGTGGCACTTTAGTTTTAATTTCCTTCTTTAATTTCCTCATCTATAAAATGCAAACAAAGCATGAGAGGGTATTCTTGTTACCTACTGCTACAGAATAAACAAACAAAAAAAAGCCCATTGCCGTCGAGTCGATTCTGACTGATAGCTACCCTATAGGACAGAGTAGAGCTGCCCCATAGGGTTTCTAAGGAGCGGCTGGTGGATTCGCACTGCTGACCTTTTAGTTAGTAGCCAAGCTCTTAACCACTGCGCCTTTAGGACTCCAATTTTAGGGGCTTAAAATAAACCACCATCCTGTTATATCTCAACATTTTGTGGGTCAGGAATTCAGGAAGGGTTTGGCTGGATGATTCTTTTGCTCCCTGTGGTGTCAGCTGCACTTTCTCGGCATTATTCAGTTGGTAGCTGTGCTGGTCTGGAGGGTCCAAGATGACTTCTCTCACATACCTGGTGGCTTGATGAGACAATTGGAAGACTAGGCTCACCGGCCCCTCTTCCTTTACTTGTAATCTCAGGACCTCTCCATGTGGACTCTCCAGCAGGGTAGTTGGACTTCCTACACAGAGACCCAGGGTTTCAAGAGACTATGGCAGAAGCTGCTGGTCTTCTTAAAGGCTAGGCCCAGAACTGGCCCAGAAATGGCACAGCAACTCTACTGGTCAAGGCAGTCACAGGCCAGCCCAGATTCAAGAGTCAGACAATTTGCAGTCATCTTTAATCCATCACAGGGAGTCATGGGGGATGTTGGGGATGGTTTGAGGTGCAGGGCAACAGCTCCTTTATTAACCGGCTTTGGCATCCTGGAGAATTTCAGCTCTCATAACCTCTTTTTTACAGATGAGGAAACTGAGATTTAGAGAGGTTGTGTGATTTGCCCAAGCCCTAGAGATAACACATATACATTTGCCCTTTAGATCCTCTGAGAGGTCTGCACAAAAGAAACTGTTGATATTTTCCTAGCTTATGGGGCGATAGAACATTCTTTACGAGGTGTGCCTGTTAATAACCTGTGACACGTACTTTAAGGAACTGCTACATTAAACCTTTGAATCATCCAGCTTGCTCCTCTGTGCTCTCAGTTAGTGATAATGTGCTCCCGAGTGGCACAAATGGTTTGCACTGGACTGCTAACCTGAAGGTTGGCGGATCAAACCTACCCAGCAGCGTTGCAGGAGGAAGACTTGGCAATCTGCTTCTATAGATTACAGCCCAGAAAACCCAATGAAACATTCCTACTCTGTAACATGTGCGGGTGCCATGAGTCGGAATCGACTCCACAGTAACCAGTTTGGTTTTTTTGGTTGGTTTCTGATGTACGCCTGCCTCAGAGGAGAGCTTTTTAATGATGCTACCGTGAGCATCCTGATCAGGGTGACAACAGTATTTCTTATTGCAAATTAGTACATTGATATTCTAGAAAGTGCTTTGTATTATTCTTGCTGTTTTGTGTTCTGTCTTCTTTTTGTGTATTGGTTGGCTTTAGGCCACAAGGAAATGTGTGGAATGTTTTAATAAGACACTAAAACATAGTTTAAAATTTAGAAATTCCAGAATTGAGTTACCCCTAAACTTACTTCAAATGCCATTCTCTCAGATAATTTATTTTCTGAGTTTTCTAGCTAGCTAAGATTTGAATTCTCATACAATTCAAAAGTAACCTTCAGGGTAGCACATTCAGAGAGTGTGGCCTGAAACTATAATTTCTGACCATATTCTTAGCTCCTGTCTCAAAGAGCTATCATTGATTTACAGTGACACCATCTGCCAGCTAGGGTGACAGAGGACACCTTGAAGGAGAGAGCCAATGTTTTACTCATGCTGGTGTGAGTAAAATGAGATTTCCCCACAGTTGCTTGAACTGTATTTTTATATTATTCTGAAATTCCTTCTAATCCAACAAGGTTTTACTGCTTGCAGTAGTAAGGACAAGAAAGCATTTTCACCAGAAGAGATGAAATAATCATAAATAAAAACCAAGACAAAAAGGAATCACTGTTGACTTGTATATCTCGTCCTTTTAACCTTGGTTGGTGTCACCAAGGGCTTAACCAGGTGTCAGTCAGGGAAGAAGTGTGTGTAGACTCTGTTTCACATATGCCACAATTTCTTTTTTGTTGAGCATGTCAGTGTAGAAAGTGAACCTGCATCTGGTTTTTCAGGTCTGTGAATAACCAGTATTGCAAAAAGGTGATTGGAGGGATGGTGTGGAACCCAGCCATGCGGAGATCTTTATCGGTGGAACATTTAGAAACCAAGAGTCTACCTTCTCGATCCCCTCCTGTTACTCCCAACTGGTATGTCCTCCTCTTTTTGTCCTACTCGCTAATAAACACTTTATCTCCTTTAAAAATAAAAGTGCAACTTCATAAATTCCTACATATAGGTGGTCAACAGTCTGAGTTTACATTTGCATTTTTGGCTATTGCAGAAGGAACTGTTTCCATGAAGTATACAAGTCTAGCGAAACATTTTCTATGGTGTAATAATGCTTTGACATTCTTTTTAAAAAAGTTATTTGATCTAAATAAATTGGGAACTGCAGCATGATGAAATGCCCCTCTTGGAATGACAGTGCATATTAGCATATTAAAGGCTCTTTATCCTGGGATAAAGAAGCACGTTCAGCTTTATTTAATTTCATGTTCCCATTAATATCATACGAAATAAACTTTGGGAAAAGCTAATAAAGGTGCATGATAGAATTGATGTGATGATGTGTGACCCTAAGCAGCAGTAGCAAATAAATGCAGGTAGAACAGCTGCCTACTAACTTTTAAGCACATAGGCCCAGCTAAAAGCAAGGAAGTGGCAGTTTGGCAAAGCAGAAAGATCACTAGGTCAAAGCTGAAACACCCAGATTCCGATGTTTGGCTCTTGTGTTAACTAACAAGTTTCTTTACCACCCTGGTCTCAGTTTGCCCATCTGTAAAAGGGTTACAAAAATCACCACAAATGAAATAATAATGTACAAGTGTTTTGTAAGCTTATAAAAAAAGCATCAGGTGGGATTATTATTCTTATCCTGTTCCCCAAAGACATCAGGCCATTTTTGCAGATGCCTCCAAAAAGCCAGGCCTTGGGAGGAGGGGAAACCAAGCAGGAAACATTGCCCCCAACTCCACTCTTCAATAAGAGTATGGTTTTCTGGTCGTTAACACTGCAGACAGGGTGGGCCTGCAGATTCCCAAGCAGGTGTCCACTGTGACTAAAGGAAACTGTAAGAGGGAGGTGAAAAGAGGAGGGAGGAGCACAGGGCCGCTGGGCCAGGACTTTTCCCTGGGGGCCAGATGCTCCTGGCAGGGATGATGATGGTATTTATAGTGCTAAAAATCATGACATGACTGGATAGGTTTGTTTCTTGGTTCCCAAGGTTTAGGCACCTCGTCCTAAAGAGGTGAATTTATGCTATAATGTAGCAGCTTAATTTATCTGGAAATATCTTAAGCAGCAATGCCAGCGACCCAACGAACAGGCCCAGGACAGAAGCCAGGAGGGTGGCGTGGCGAGGTGGTGCCACACTCGTGGCCTGGGGCGCTTGTGACTATTTATAGGTCTCCTGAGAGTCGTGAGGGCCTCTACTTCTGATACAGACTCAGCGTTACTGATTATCCAGGTCCAGGGGGTTTGCAAATAGCAGAGGCCCTAACCCTCCCAAGGAGAAATGGCTAACAACGAAAGGGAAGATAGAAAAAGTAGGAGACGGTAGAACTTAGAAAGCTCAACAGCCTGGTTCACCCATGGGAGGAGCCAACACCCAGGTGCTGTATCAGGTGTTCTGAGAATATTGCCTCATTTGATTAATTCTCAGGAGCAGGTAGGAACAGGTGAGGCCCAGAGAGGTGACATGATGTGTCTAAGGTACATGGCTGCTGCTGCCATTGGAGGAACGGGGCTGTGCCCCTTGCCCATCTAGCTCTACATTTTAGGGGAGATATTCAAAAGAAACATTTTCTCTTGGTGCAGGTGAAATTCACCCAAAGAAGTGTGGTTGAAATAAGGATTGAGTTTTGCAAAGAAACGTACTTTGGCACCTCAATCCTTTAACCTGTTCGAGTGAATCAGAAAAATTGTCTGATCAGCAGTCAATATGGTCTATGTCTTGAGAGCTTCAGTCTTCCTGGAAGAATAACTTACTCTAAATCAACATGCATCAGCTTCCCAAAGGGCATAAACCAAGCCAGTCCTGCCTAACTGTGAAGCTGAAACTCCTGTTCCAGGGCCACACCACTTGGCTGATAGTATTGGGGATGTGTGTCACCCTTCCCAGATCCTCCTGGTATAGTAATGAGTTAACTGGCTCTTGATTCCTAATAACAACCAATCAGGTCATTCCCAGAACGTTCAGGGCACAAAGTTAGATCACTGATGTCTAAAACATTTTAAATGGAATTTGCTTAAACAGTTTACATTCACCCTTTCCCCAACTCAGGCGAAGTCCTCGGCTCCGGCATGAAATCCGAAAGCTACGGCACTCTTCTGCAGACAACCTTGCCAATGAAATGACATACATTACAGAGACCGAAGACGTATTTTATACATACAAGGGCTCTCTGTCCCCAAAAGACAGCGATTCCGAGGTTTCTCAGAACCGAAGCCCGCTCCGAGAGTAAGAAGCTTATGTTATTTTCTTTCTTTGTATCTGCTTATTTTGACTGTTGAGGATTTTTCACAGACCCAGGTTGCCCTTTGAGAGGAATCAAGGGCCAGGCCCTACAGCCAACTCCCCAGCATAGCTCTCTGCCAGGATCAAAACATAGTCAGACTCTCTACCTTCCCCCACATGAAGACAGCCTGTGTGCCTGATGTCCAGAGCTTACACTTCCTTCTGTCTACAAAAAAAGATCTTCTACTCTCCAACTTCTTGTTAGCAATCTTGAATAGTCTCCTCTCGAGTTCGTGAGCAAAGCCCAATTTAAATCATTCCGTATTTGAGAGGTCTAGACTCTAGGACCGTGTTGACTATTATTTCTCTAGATTCTCCAAGTTTTACCTCAGCATGATTTCATATCTCTGGGAATATGCTCACTTCTATCTCTCCACACAAAGCCTTCTTGGAATCACAGTATGCCCTCAGGGTTTTGGTTTTAATTAATGGTTACTGTGAAGAAAAAGCATGTGTGGAATATCTCTGATTTTCTTTGTTAAAAATTTGTCAAGGACAGCATACACTCTATTCTTTTATGTCTCCATTCTCCCCTTTTTTTAATGTGACAAATTCCCCTCACAGCTCAAGGCCAGGAAAAAATATATCTTTCCTAACATACTGGTTTGAGTGCTTTTGTTATTCAATAAGATATGTCTAATCCACAAATAATCATAGAAGCTGGACTATATGAAGAAGAACACAGTATCAGGATTGGAGGAAGACTCATTAACAACCTGAGATATGCAGATGACACAACTTGCTTGCTGAAAGTGGAAAGGACTTGAAGCACTTACTGATGAAGATCAAAGACCACAGCCTTCAGTATGGATTACACCTCAACATAAAACAAAAATCCTCACAACTGAACCAAGAAGCAACATCATGATAAACAGAGAAAAGATTGAAGGTGTCGAGGATTTAATTTTCCTTGGATCCACAATGAGCGCCATGGAAGCAGCAGTCAAGAATTCAAATGGCGTATTTGCATTGGACAAATCTGCTGCAAAAGACCTCTTCAAAGTGTTAAAAAGCAAAGATGTCACTTTGAGGACTAAGGTGCACCTGACTGAAGCCATGGTATTTTCAGTCGCCTCATATGCATGCGAAAACTGGACAATGAATAACACCGAAGAACTGACACATTTGAATTACGGTGTTGACGAAGAATACTGAATTTACCATGGACTTCCAGAAGAACAAACATATCTGTCTTGGAAGAAATACAGCCAGAACGCTCCTTAGAAGGGAGGGTGGCGAGACTTCGTCTCCAGTACTTTGGACACGTTCTCAGGAGGAACCAGTCCCCAGAGAAAGACATCATGCTTGGTAAAGTCGAAGGTCAGTGAAAAAGAGGAAGACCCTCAACGAGATGGATTGACACAGTGGCTGCAACAATGGGTTCAAACATAGCAATGATTATATGGATGGTGCAGGACCAGCCAGTGTTTCATTCTGTTGTACGTGGGGTTGCTATGAGTCGGAACCAACTTGATGGCACCTAACAACAACAACAATCCACTGGTTCCCTTCTTGTCTTGATTACCAGGGAGCTCAGAGCTGTGTTAATGCTCACTTGTAGTAGCTTCTCTTAGCCCAGGTTTCTGATGAAGTCCCTTCTCTTCCTTCCTTGCCTTTGTTATATGAGTCTTAACTTGTTCCTCTTGTTTTAATGAAGTCACAGTTTTACTATATCTATACCTTTCAGGGTAAGCTATCTCAAATCGTTATTTGAAGTAGACAAGATATAGATCATACATACATAAAATGACTTTGTAAGCCAAAATATGATAGGAAAGGATAAACTCTTAGGAAGTCAGCCGTATTCATTGTGCACCCATTCCGTTAAGTGCCATGCTTGTCCCAAAATACAGAAACATAATGCCTCCCCTAACAGCAAAGGATTAGCAAGAAGGCTCTTTATTTAATCTGTAAATGTCTATCACTTCAGCTGCTAGGCTTAAAGGATTAAATGTATTCTGATCATCCACTAAGCATTCACAGGTGAATTGCAGATCTCGCTTCCCTCTTATGTGTGAGGTCATTACCTCCACTGTGTCCCTGAACACAGCAAACATGGTTTCCAGCTTATCTGTGGTCTTAACACCTCTGGTTAAATAATCCCTCTGCTCATTATTTCCTTGTGACCTCCTGAGCTTGGATGATGCTATCTCCTGCTCCAGCTTGCAGCCTGCTGCCTAGTTGAGGCTACAGTGGAGGCTGTGAGTTCCTTTTGTGACACTGTGGCTTTGGAAACCACAAGCAAGTCTAGAAATACAAGGCAGGAGTGCATGAGTAGAGCCAGTTTGATTCTGCAGTGAGGGCTCTGTCACTTTGGTGAAAGGAGAAGAGGATCCTAGGGACCTGACTGAGGGTTCTGAGAAGACCGATTGCGTGTCTCCTACGTCAGATCTTCCTACTGTGGTCTGCACTCACATCATGGAATTGTGGAGTTTCCAGCATAGTCAGCACTAGCCACATGTGGCTATTCAAACTTAAATTAATTAAAATTAAATTAAAAAATTCAGTTCCTCAGTCACACTGTCCTCATTTCAAGTGCTCAATGATTACGTCACAGATACAGAATATTTCCCTGATCGCAGAAAGTTCCATTGGATGGCACTTATCTAGACTAAGCCCCCAGAATGTCTGCGAGTTAAAAGGGCATTTCTCAAATGGAAATCGAGTGTGAGTGGGTTTGGGATCATCTGCTAACTTGCAGTATGGGCTTTCTCCCGTTTCCACCATCTTGCTGCTCCTCTGTGGAACAAAGGGTGGATGGTTGGCTTCTGAGAGCCCTGAGGCCCAGCATCCTCAGATACCTCATTACACAGTCATTGCCGGGTGGAGGAGAGATGAATTTTTTCCAGTGACTTATGGACATCTGGGAGTCCCTGGGGGGTGCAAATGGTTAAGCGCTTGGCTGTTAACTGAAAGGTTGGAAGTTTGAGTCCACCCAGAGGCTCTTCAGAATAAAGGCCTGGTGATTTGTTTCCGAAAAATCAGCCATTGAACACCCTACAGCGCACAGTTCTTCTACTCTGATGCACATGGGGTTGCCATGAGTCAGAGTTGATTTGAAGGCAGTTGTTTATGGACGTCTTAAAGGAATGCATTCATTCCTGCGCTCAGCAGCAGACTTCGCTGGTCATTGAGGGGAACACTGAAGTGAATTAGATAGTCTTCACCTTCGGAGAGCCACCAGGTCAGCTGGGCAAATAGCACATCAGCAGCCCTTATGATTGCACTGTCACAGTGTGGGGCTTTGTCACTTTTTGGAAGAAGAGGGTTTAGGGAACTGAGGGTTCTGAAAGCCCAATTACATTTCTCCTACGTCAGATTTTCCTACTGTGGTTTGCAGTTACAGTGTGGAATTGTAATGCCTCTAGGCCTTCACTGTCCAGTACAGGAGCTAATAGCTACATGTGGCTATTTAAATTTCAATCAATTAAAATTAAATAAGATTTAAAACTTACTTCCTCAGGTTCTGATTAAGTAATTTCTGGCCCGACTCACTCCGCATTGCACATTGATTCTTTTTGAAACTCCTGTGAGACCTTGTAAGATGTGTCATCCTGGGGCACTTTTTACTTTGCAGCTAACTTCAAAAGTAGCAAATAATGGTGATTCAAAGGCAGCCTTCCTTGTCATGGCTTTGCCAGGTGCACTGACAATAGACATCTCCCAGCGTCAAGTCAGGAGGAACGTGTAGCTGTGCTTTGCAAGTGGGGTGAACTGTTGGAAAACTGACATCCTTATCACCTCAGTTCAGTAGGGGCCCTCTTCCTGCTGGCAGATAAGCCTCCTGGTGGGTCTTCAGAGGCAGCTGGCCTTTCAGGGCCGGGGGACCCTCTACTGCCCAAGGCAAGAAGGAAAGTTTGGTCTGTACTTGGTGGGAAAAACTGTTTGGTACTTCAGTGAGTATTTGCAAAATGTTTAAGAAATGTTTGACATGTTTTATACAGCAGATTTGTGTGAAGAGGCAAAAAGAAGTATTATGTCAGAGAAATCAGATGAATTATATCGCAGACAGTGAGGAGGGTTCTTTTTAGAAAGAAGAATTAAGTGTAATGTTCTGTACCCATTTTAAAAGGAAAGAAAGAAGGAACACGGTTAGACATTGGCTCTAAACCCAAAGTGACATGGCTCAGCTTTCTGAATAGGATGAGTCACTCGCCGGTTCATTTCATATTTATAGCAGCACAGCAAAGTTTATGATTATAGTTATGAATCCTTGGCAGTTTGCTTTGTGCCAAAAGTAGGCTGTACTCTTTTGTTACTCCCAAGGTTCTATCAACCGTTTTATGTTCTTTTCCCTCCTTTAGAGCAAAGACCAAATTCTGCAGAGAAATAAGTTTTCTTCGTTGCAAAACAACCCCACCATCCCCGGCCCAGGAAAAGGGGGAGAAAAGTCATTTTTTGTCGCTATTTTATCAGAGCTGTTTTGATGGGTCACTTCAGAGTGAGTGAGGCTTCACATCATCCTAACTCCTTTGCTGTTAATTTGTTTGCCTCTTAATTTAGAACTTGTCTTGTTCCACAAGATTTGGGGCAGCTGTCACTTTTTTATTTCAAAACTTCTGCTTATTGGAAGGGGCCTTGGGGATCCCCTTCTCCAGCCACATTGGCAGTGGAAAAATTCCCTCCACCCTATCATCTGGTCATCCAAGGCCTAAGAAGCCTACCAGTGACAGAGGGCTCCCTTCCAATATGGCAGCCCATTCTGTTGTTGGACAGGTCACTTGTCCAGTGCTCTTCCCTAGCTGTACTGAAAGTCTTCTCCTCATGACACTGAGCCACCATGAGCATTGCTATCCATAGGTCCCTGCTTCAAGCTGCTAGAATAACACAAATACAACCTGTTTCCAGTTCTACCTGACAACTTCAGTTGTTTAAATTAAACCATTCCAATTCCTTCAACCCTTCTCTCTTCACCCACTTAGTCACCACTCTCTGAGTGTACCTCAGTCCTTTATTAGAGGATGACACCCAGAGTTGATTTTGGGAAGAGGATTTGTATACCATCTGGACATCTACCTCAGAGGAGACAGCATCCAGGGACAGAAATTCATTAAGAGTTTTTGTGTTTTTTTTTTTTCTGGAACTTGCCTATCTTTCCACTTGATTTTGGCCCAGTTGCATGTAGATGTCTCACAAATAACCTTAAATCCAACTCAGCCCAATCTCAACTCATCATCTCCCTTCATGTCCAACCTATGGCTCCTGCTGCATCTTGGTGAGTGGGACCATCATTTGAATACTATTCAGTTTGCACCTGTTAGAAACTTCAGTCACCCCTGACTCCTCTTTTCCTTTTACCTTCCTCATCTAATTTGTCACCTTGTTAATTCTGTTTCCTGTGCATCTGTTGAATTTGACCCTTCCACCATCCCGCCTGCACTGCCCGTTTGGCCACCATTGTCTCTTGCACGGGCCATTGCATTAGTGTCCTACCTGCCCTCCTGTCTTTGCTGCCTTCTCATTGCTTCTCGTTATTTGATGTCCTTCTCACCATCTGTCTGTCCATCCTCCACACGAAGCAGAAAGTTCCTGCAGTCTACAGTTGATCAGCCAACAAAACACATCGTTTGTTTAAATAAATTAGTGTCTAAAAGTGACCTTTCTATCTTTACTTAGAAAATACGTTCAGGCATATGATGGCCTTGAATATATTATCTTTAGTACTGTGGACTACCTTAGATAGACCATTAAGTTTTTTTACTGACAAACAAAAATACTTTAAAACCTCATATGGTGAAATCCACAAATTGAAGATAACCATGCATGGGTTTTTTTTGTTTTGTTTTTTAATAATCTAAAAAAATATTTTTTTAAATATTACAATTGTATTGAAATTAGTCTGTTCTCTTTTGCTTCATTACCTTGTTTTTCTGTTTTTTGTTTATATGCTGTTCACGCTTTTCATCATTGACACCCTTCACATTCTTCCAAACATTTGAACCGTTGTAGGTACTATTTGCAACTTCTTCACATTGAAGGTTCAGGTCCCTTTTTGCCACTAGGTGGTGCTCTTGTAAACAATAAATCTTCTTAAAGTTGCCCTACTTGGGGGAATCTTTTTAGCTCCCTTTTAAGTAAATTAAAGTCTTATTTATTTTTGGTCTGAAAATTTCCCACTAGTACACAACTTCAGTTCCAAAATATCCTTTCACTGAAATGCCTTCCCTTCCGTAACACCCTTTCTTCCTACTGGACAGTGCAGCCCTAAACAACTTTAAAGCCAAACTCTTCTCTTGCTTATAGGTATGTTTCTACACTGTCGGCCGCTGAGGTTTTTTACTCAAATAGATTGAGATTGTGAATCTTTCTGCACGAATATAATACGGATATCATATTATGTTACATTTAAAGTAGGCTAATTTGAACTTTCTAGGAAAAAGAGCATTATTGTAATGAAAAATCCCTGGATACGGCCTTTGAAATAAAGCTTGAGTCAGAGGTAGTAGGAACCCCTGGGTAGGGCAGATGGTTAAGTACTTGGCTACTAACCAAAAGGCTGGAAGTTCAACTCCACCTAGAAGCTCCTCGGAAGAAAGGCCTGGCAATTTACTTTGGAAAAACCAGCCATGGAAAGCCCTACAGCACACAGTTCCACTCCGACATACATAGGGCGCCCTGAGTCACAGTAGACAGCAGCCGGTTAAGAGGTGGTAGCAGCTGCCTTCTGTTTATGTTTCACTGGCCTGTCTTCATCCATTCACCTCTTCCATCAGTTAACCTTTATGTGAGGTTAAAATGTGGTAGAGTCTGTAGAGAGAGGGAGAACCCCATGCTTTATAGGCTTTTTAAGACATCTTTTTCTAGGCTTGGCTCTAGAAGAGGTCTAGTGTAGGGGTGTGTTGATACAGAAAAGTCAATTTCCCTGTACAGTTATGGCTGAGATGGCTAACACCTGTGGCCCTGTGAGGTTAGAGCTGGGGTCTTAGGAGCAGACTTGGTGTGGTCTGGAGACGAAAGAACGCTCAGGAGCACACATCCATCAGGCTCCTGCCCACTGAATAAAGGAAAATCTGTGTGAACTTGGGCAAGTCACATGGCCTTTCTCAACCTCACTTTCTTCATCTGTGAGGTGGAGTTGGGCTAAATGACCATAGAGGACTATTAAGTTCTAATAGTCCGTGATTCTCGAAGACAGTGCTGTCCAGTAGAACTTTCTGTGCTGATGAGAATGTTCTGTCTGTGCTGTCCAGTACAGGAGCCACTAGCCACACGTGGCTATTGAGCATGTGAAATGTGGGGTTGATACGGCTGAGGAACTAACTTTCTAATAATAATTTATTAAAATTTAAATAGCCATGTGTGACTAGTAGCTCCTGTATTAGACTCTGCAGCTCTAAGATACAGAAGTACAAATGGTAAACACACTTGGTTGCTGACCAAAAGACTGGAGAGTCAAGTCCGCCCAGAGGTGCCTCAGAAGAAAGGCCTGAAGACCTACTTCCAAATATCAGCCATGTAAAACCCTGGGGAGTATAATTCTACTCTGACACACGTGGGGTTGCCATGAGTAGGAATCGATTCAGCAGCAACTAGTTAATATTAGACAGAGAAAAATAAAACATACTATCTCATTGTGGGAATCCAGTGCATGTTGTAGGCAAATAATACAAACTGGGAATAATATAAATTATTTTGAACATACAATAGTAGTCCCATTTCCTTCAGGTAGCCAAGAGTCCTGTGAAGCATAGCTATTAGCAGGAATGAAAGGGGGGAAGAAAGCTTCTGGAAGGAATAGAAACCTATGCATCTGACTAAGCTTGCCTGGCAGAGCCTGGTTCAATAGTTAAACCACCTACGGGTGGACCCTTGCCCCTTTCGCCCTTCTAAAGCAGCAGGGAAGGGAGCTGGGTTTTCGGCTGTTCTTGTATCCTCCCTGTCCTCTTTCCCCTTTTCCTCCAAAACCAAAGGTGATGACATTGGGCCAGATGAGGGGAAGGGCAGCAGCCGGTGGTGTGTGAGAGCCCTGGGGTTGAACTCTGGGGCTCTGTAAGGTTTAGGGGATATTGGACAACCCTGAGACACCAAGCCCCAACAGTCAGTAATGTTTGCTCTGATGAAATATCAATCCGGTTATTAAAATGTCTCCTCCTTCCCCGTGACAAAGGAGTATATCCGAGAGCAATCCAGCACAAAGCTGCCTGACGCAGAAGTCATCCAGTTCTGTGTCTCCATCTTCAAACGCTCCAGGCTCTTGCTCACCAGATGGTGTTGACCAGCAGTTCTTAGCGGACTACCATAGGGTGACCAAAGGGTTCTCCACCGAGGATTCCAGCCAGTACTACTGTGACAAGGTGAGCGAGTGGACAGGTGGCCCACACAAGCTCCAGTGCCAAGGTGCTTCGTGGGCATTTGAGTGCTTATGACTGAAAGAAAAAAAAATTTATCATCAACAGCTGGAGAGAGAAGTAGCATAACTGACCACTTTCCAATGCTTTCCAGAACGATGATGGTGATGGCTACTTACTCTTGATCCGTATCACACCAGATGAAGATGGAAAGTTTGGATTTAATCTTAAGGTACACTGTGTGTATTTATAACAAATTTTTATACTATGAAGCAATCTTTAGATGAATTTTAATTCCCATTGGAAATGTGCCATATACCTAAAGCTACGTAAGGATATTGGCTCAGCCCTCAGAGTTGGGAGTCTGTTTGGGTCGCTATGAGTCGGAATCGACTCAGTGGCAATGGGCTTGTGTGTTTTGTTTTGTTTTGTTTTGTTTTTTTGGTATGTTGCGTGGCAGCTGCCTCATCCTGAGTGCCTGCTTGGTGCCTGGCATCTGCTGAGCACTTGATTTATATCACCTCACTGACTCCTAATAAACTGTGAAGTTGGTATGCTTATACCCACTTAATAGAGGAATACTGAGGCTTAGAGAGGTTAGGCACACAGCTAGCAAGCAGATCTACCCCCTGAAGAGGGATTATTTAATAAAACAGACTTGAGAACCCCTCAGCATTTCTTAAGCTGATAAGAAAACAACTGTTTCCAAGTTCATCACCCTCCTCTGCAGGCCTTCAGGGTAAAGGTCCCACATGTTCTCGTAAATACAGTTAAGCGTTCTTGGAACAGGGCCACACCTACTCGTTTACAGACTGTTTGTGGCTACTTCTGCACCGCAAGGACTGAGGTGAGTAGTTACAAGAGACCTCTGTCCAACAACAAATATTTAGTATCTGGCCCTATACAGAAAAAGCATACTGAGCCCTGCTCAAGGGCAGGTGTTCTGTACTGTCCACCTCCCGGCTGCCGTTGTTCACAGCTCCCAGAGACCCCAGCAGCCCAGCTGAAGATCTGCTCGTAGGTGTCAGAAGCCCTGACACCTAAGTACCTCTCTTCCACTGAAAACCCCCTTTTCTAGCAGCACTTAGAAGATGTGCCATGGAGGGCCCTTTCCTCAGGAGTATTAGCATTTTAGAAGAGGAACCATCTCCCTGTGCCTCGCTAGTTCAGGAAGAATGGGGTTGGTGGTGGGAGGCTTCTGAGCAGAGTCTACTCCTGGTTAGCACACTAGACTCGGAGGGGTCGGGAATTTTGTACCATGATTCTGAAAGGGTGCCGACCCTGTGATTAGAACAAGTCAGAGTGAAGTTCGAGGCCTCCCGTGTGCTGGGAGGACCCACTTTGTTGGCATCTGTGCTTCTCTGTTGCTATGAGCTGAAGCATTGTTTTAATTTAAAATGTTTATAGGGAGGAGTGGATCAGAAGATGCCTCTTGTGGTATCAAGGATAAACCCAGAGTCACCTGTAAGTAAACATGTTCTGTGTTATTCCCCTAAATCTAACAGATTTCTATTTCTGTGTTCTGTTTCTTTTCTGCCAGCAGCAGCGTGTGTGTGTGAATGCACGCATCTAGATGGAAGGAAGTGTAGAAGCCATGTTTTCACGGTGCTCAGTGTGGTTCATGGAGCGGCAGCATCTGCCTTACCTGGGTGCTTATTAGAAATGCAGAAGCTGGGGCCCACTCCAGACCTGCTGCACCAGACTCTGCATTTCAGCAAGATCCCTGGGTGATGTGCATGCACATTGAAGTTTGAGGACTGCTGCTCAAGAGAAGGGAACTGGGGCACAGAGTTTGCTCTGTCTTGCCCACTTTGAGCAGGACGTGGACCCTGTGCCTTCCTCTCTACCATCCCACCTCTTGCACCCTCAGCTCTCTGTTGAGTTTTCCTAAGGAGCTAATTTGCTATTATAAAGCAGCATTAGAGCTTTAAAGAGACACTTGTGTCTCCTGGGATGGAGCCCTGGTGGTACAGTGGTTAAGCCCTTGGCTGCTAACCCAAAGGTCGGCAGTTCAAACCCACCAGCCGCTCCACAGGTGGAAGATGTAGCAGTCTGCTTCCGTAAAAATTATAGCCTTCGAAACCCTATGACAGTTCTGCTCTGTCCTACAGGGTCGCTATGAGTTGGAGCTGACTTGACAGCAGCAGGAGTGGGTGCCCTCTAAGAGGGTACCAGCTTGAGGGCTTTACTCTTTAGTAGCTCTTAAGCATGTAGTTTATTTGTATTGCTGTTTATGGCCTCTATGAACTAAGGAGGCTTTCAGAGCTATACTGTTGAGCTCATCACGTCTCTCCACAATGGGCTCTGCTTCTGGCAGCACGCTTACAAAGCCTTTCTCCTTTATGAGATAAAGACTCACTTTTAACTGGCAAATCATTTTCCAGCAGTATGTCTAGAAAATAAAAGATGGGGAACATGATAGTCATTGTTGTAATAAGTAAAGGTTGGCTGCCGTAGAGAAATGGCTTTGGCAATTTTCTTAGCCTTATTTTAAAATGCCTCATAATTTACATTCCCAGCAGCGTTTCTTTAAGATCCCACAGCCAACTACCATCTCAACATAGCAATGGATGTAAAAATAATGACAGTGATACCTGAGGGAGTAAAGGTCCCTCATGGTCTCAAGTGTCTGGGATCAGAGCACGGCAGTGTGGTTCCCCTTGAGGATCGCATTATGGTAACCGAAGAAACTCGCCTTGTCCTCCACACAGGCGGACACCTGCATTCCTAAGCTGAACGAAGGGGATCAAATCGTGTTAATCAATGGCCGGGACATCTCTGAACACACCCATGACCAAGTGGTGATGTTCATCAAAGCCAGCCGGGAGTCCCACACGAGGGAGCTGGCCCTGGTGATCAGGAGGAAAGGTAACAGCCACCTGTGGGAAGCTGGGGTGGTGGAGGGGAGGCCCCAGGGCACTGCCTTAGCAAAGCAGATTTTATCTGGCTCATAACGATGTTTTTGAAGATGATGAATTTGTAGCCAACACTGAAATCAAGAATGTCCACGTAACCACCTAGATGTCTGGCTACTCACTTGAAAGATTAGAATATCTGCCAACATGGCACCTGGCCCCTTGTGGCTAGTCCTGCAGGTTGGCAGCACCCACCACCCCCTTTAAACAGGGCATGAGCCTGCCAGTTCCTCCCAGGCCCAACTTGGCCCATATCACACACCTTTCTGAGCTGCCTGGCCCTGTAGACGTTTGCATTTTCAACCCCTTCTTGAGGACCAGGTTATATTTGATTCATGTACATCTGGTTTTGCTGGGAAGGCAGTCAACAGAGTGGGGCTGAGCCCAGGCTGCCTTGGGTGCTTCCCAACACTGCCTCTTACAGGGTAAGGGAGCAACAACAATTCCTTACCCAGGGTGTGTTTTGGTTTCCTCAAATATAAAATGAGGATAAAAACAGTACCTAACTCACAGGGTTCTTGTGATGATTAAATGATACTTGTGCTCGAAAGCACCCTCTCTGCACCTGAGACATGGGAGGTGATTGAAGGATGGCCTCTACTGAGTACCACTGCTATAGTTGAGCTCGTTGTTATAAAATCATAAGCCAGTTTTAAACTGCTGCAGGTACATGAGGTATGTGGCTGCACAGCTTGGTCCCTGCATCTCTTTGTTCTTGGCCTCCCTTGTGTGGACATAGCCCATGCCCCCACGCATGTGTTTTCTTGCTTTCTCTCTATTCCCAGAAGAGCCAGTTCTGAGCCCACCTTCTCCATGAGGCCTTACCTGATCTCTCTGCATCCTTAACCACTCCCATCCACCTCCCCATCCCCACCAATTCCTAGCTCCATGCTTGGTGCACAGTAGGTGTCCAGTAGTAACAGTAGCTGTGTCTGTGGAGCGCCAGTGATGTACTTGCAGTATTGTAACAGCTTTTCGTGAGTATCCTATTCAATTCTCCTGTAAGGGTAGTAGCAGTATCCCCAAGCAAAGAAATGGAAACCAAGTCTCGGAGAGGTTAAGTTGTCCTGCTGCCGAATGACTGGTAAGGCCCCATGATAATAGGGGCTGGAGGAATTTCAAAGGTTAGGAGCAGCCCTCCTCATAAACAGGAACACACCCTGTGGCCTGCTGAAGTCTGGTGGGCCTGCAGGACAGCATGCTGGCCAGGTGGGCAGGCAGTCCTCCTCTACTGGTCCCTGGAAGGGCCTGGCACCTGCTTGAGATGAAAAAAACTGATGTTTATAGACTATTTGAGCTAAAAGGATAGTGTTGCTGGTTTTCTAGCAACTGTAATGATAATAGGATTATTTGAAGCAAAAAAGTCAGCTGATTTAAAGAAAAGTAGTTGACTTTAAGAAAAACTGATAAATAAACAGTAGCGCAAGGACTAGCAAATAGGACAGAAATCACAAAGGTTGCAGCAGAAGAGCTGAAATTCTTGGTGCAGTGGAAAGAATGTGGGCTTTAGGGTCAGATAGATGTGGACAGAAGTCCCATCTCCCACCCTGACAAGCAAAGTCACTTTGGACAGAGTATTTGCCCTGAGACTTAGTTTCTTCATCTGTGAAATGGATGTAATGACAACTCATTCAGAATTATTATAAGAATTCAATTCAACTATGTGGAGAAACGCAACAGTTGTTAACTTTCTTCTCCCTTCCTGTTATCTTTTTTTGTTTGTTTATTGTCGTAGTTCAAGTGAAAGTTTACATTTCAAGTTAGTCTCCTATGCAAAAATTTATACATACGTTGTTATGTGACCCTAATTGCTCTCCCTATACTGTGACAGCACACTCTTCCTTTCCACCCCTGATTTCCTATGTCCATTCAACTAGCTCATGACCCTCTCTGCCTTCTCATCTCACCTCCGGACAGAAGCTGCCCATTTAGTCTCACGTATCTACTTGAGCTAAGAAGCACATTCTTCACGAGTATCATTTTATGTCCCACAGTCCGGTCCAATCTTTGTCTGAAGAGTTGGCCTCAGAAATTGTTTTAGTTCTGGGCTAGTAGAGAGTCCGGGAGCCATGCTTTCTGGGGTTCCTCCAGTCCCAGTCAGACCATTAAGTCTGCCCTTTCCTGTTATCTTGAAGGCAGCAGGGAGCCACTGAAGGCTTTTGAGTAAAGGAGTGACTTCCCTTTCTGAGTGGAAGGGGAAAATTCAGAGATAATTCCAGTTTTCAGTTTCGGGGGTTGGAGAAGGAAGGGACAGTCAACAGAAAGAGGCATGTGTGGTCGGGGAAGCTGTGTGCAGGGTGGGAGAAGAGGGAGCATTAGATTGGTTTCTACCCGTATTGTGTGTGCTGTGAAGAGAGAATTTTTACTAAAGAGGTAGGGCTGAGGCTCAGTGATGTTAGGACTAGAAGTGTTTACCTGGGAGCCTCCCACATGGAAAGGACCTTGAGTTAGAAACTGAGCTCTCAGGGTCAGATCGTGTCACCAAGAGACCACCAAACCTCACGCTGACACCCTGGAAAATGCCATTTTAAGGGAGCAAAAGAAGAGGAGCGCAAGTAGGAAGGTGCAGGGGTGGAGGGAGAGGTAGAAGAACAGCCACTTCAGAGAGAGCAAAGAGGAACATTGTATTTTCTTTAAACAACGTTCTTTCCCATTCCCTTACCTTTGGCAAAAGCCTCTGAGCACTAAACACCATCGTTTAAAACAAACCAGGAAGATTAGTATGTCATTTTGTATAATTAGCACATATTGAATCATTCAGGGAGAAGTAGTGTCTTTGGTGAAAATGATTAGTGTGTGCTAAATCATTTAATAAGATGTTTTAAACCATCTACATTCAGGTGTTGTAAGTGTAATTTTTTGAGGAAAACTGATAAGCCCGAGTGTTATTCCACAAGCCAGACACACTGTGTCTTGTACATTGCAGTTGTCCACTCATTTGCTGATATCAAGTCTGAAGATGAACTGAACCAGCTTTTCCCAGAGACCATTTTCCCGGTGTGTCCAGAGGGTGGGGACACTCTAGAGGGATCCATGGAACAGCTCAAGAAGGGCCTCGAAAGTGGGACGGTGCTGATCCAATTTGAGGTAAGATTCAACTCATCGTGGCCTGGTAAGGACTGATTCCCCAGGCCTGGGCTACTTCCACAAGGCCTGTGCGGCGCCTGACCACTGCTGAACCACAGAGAAGTACAGCAGAGGGACGGAGCGGGGACACAACCTCATCTCCTGAAGTCGAGAGGATTGTCTGATTCACAAACCTAAAAGAATCAGCTGAGTCCCGGTGAGGACGGATGGGGTGAGGCCTACACTCAGCACAGGGGCATAAGTACACAGCAGGCAGCCACCCTCTTGGGATCAGAGCAGACAGCAGAGTGAACCTGAGAAAGCAGGATCAGGACCACTGCCTGTCACTGAACTCTGCCTCACCTTTTATTCTAGTAACGTTCCGTAGTCATAGAGAAACATGTCAGAAATTGAGGAGGAGGGACTCAGAGCATATTTAACTGCTAACATAAAAGCTCGAAACCTCTCAGTAGTAGAAGACAATGGAGAGGTGGCATGGCCAAGCAGCCTGAGGGATGACGAAGGGGCCAGGCCTCTGACCCCACCAGCCATGCTTGATAATTTAGAGCAGTCAGATCATCCCAGGCGAGCATCATGTCTTGCCTTCCTAAGTCCCCCAGAACCTGTATGCACACGAGTAGAAACCAAAGTCAGACCCTGTCTTCCCAGGAGGAACATACACCCCATAGGATTGAGACCACTGACAAAGACACGCACAGGCTTTTTACAAAACAAATCAGGACCGAAGGAGACAGGGGTCTAAGTCAGTTTTACCAATCACTAACAATTAAAGTAGGATGTGTTTATCTTCCAAATCACTTAGAAGGTAAAACAGTCTTTTCATACAATGAAAGATAACAGAAGGAAGAGCACAAAGAAGCATAAAATAGGCGCTACAAGAAAACAGATCATGATTAACAATAACATACGGAGTCTGGATTCATAAGAACCAGAACCTCAGATCAGATTCCAAAACAGAAATCAACAATGTGTTGTTTGTTAGAAAGCCATATAAGAAAAAAGACGCAGAAGCAAAACTAAGAAGTTTGTCCAGCGTACTTGACTGCAGATTGATTGAGGAAAGATGCGTAATAGGAGTGTCGAACAAAATATAATGCAAAGCATAAAGCCTTGAGAGAGAAACGTTTGTTTTATAATGGTATAAGGAAGAGAATGTAAACCAAACATATTATTAGAGCAGTGTGTATTGAACAACACTGGAAAGCAAAAACTCACAAAGGAAAGGTGAAGGTAACTGACAGAGAAAAATTAATAGGGAGTTTAAAACTTTTAATTAATTTCCTTGACAGATAATATAGATAGAAAGTAAGTAGTTTTTGGAAAACGAGCCCTGGTTGCACAATGGCTAAGCACTCAGCTGCTAACCAAAAGATCCTCGGTTCAAACCCACCAGCTACTCTGTGGGAAAAAAGACCTGGCAATCTGCTTCCATCAAGATTATAGCATAGGAAACCCTATGGGGCAGCTCTATTCTGTCCTGTAGGATTGCTATGAGTTGGGATCAACTCAGTGTCACACAACAGTAACATTTTGTGGAAATGAAATCAGGAGCAATAATCACTTTGGTATAGAGCTGATATATACTGAGTATTGTATTCTACAAACAGAAATGTCCCCTTTTTCAGTGGCCTGCAGGAGGCTATCTATGTAGACTTAAAAAAAGAAAAAGAAAAAAATGTAGAGAATTATGTTCTTTGGTCCTGCTTTGCAAAAAAAATTCAAAATTGAAATATGTACTTTAGACAATAAAACTTATTAAAATTTTAAAACATTCTCCAAAATAATTTAAACAAGGAAGAACTTAAAAAGCAGCCACAGAATACATCAGATTTATTCTTTTTTGGTGTTGGAGGGGACATGAAAGGGGAGAAAGGCACAGTAGAGTCATTCTTCATTCAGCAAGTACATATTAGATATTTACTATATGCCTGACCCTGGGCCAGGAGCAGCGACGAGGGAAGGAAAAGTGGGAGGGGGATTTCTGGCCCCAAGGATCTTACATTCTAATTTTGGAATATTTGGAAAAACATGAGTCTCAAACAGCTAAAGACCAAGATAGGACAAGATTTTATACATGGAATGTCGGTTTGTCATACTGTTGTGGCTTGCATACTGCCATCATGCTGGGAGCTATGCCACCGGTATTTCGAATTCCAGCAGGTTCACCCATGGTGGACAGGTTTCATTGAAGCTTCCAGACTAAGACAGACTGGGAAAAAAGGCAAGATGACCTACTTCCAAAAATTAGACAGTGGGTCACAAAAGAATATTGTCCAATAGAGTACTGGAAGATGAGCTCCCTAGGTTGGAAAGCACTCAGAATACAGAGTGGCCAAACAGTGGAGTTGAGCATACCAGTGATCAAGAAGACGGTGCAGGAATGGGCAGTGTTTCATTCTGTTGTACATGGGATCGCCATGAGTTAGAGCTGACACAATGGCAACTAACAGCATAACAGCATGTTCTGTAGGAGCTGGAGGTGAGGGGGTTCTGGAGTGAGATGTAGGATTAATAAAGAATGGGTGGGATTAAGTGTGGAGGGGAGGGTATTCCAGAAAGTTCAAGGCCTGAATATAGACCTAAGCTCGTAAGGTGTGAGGCAGCATAAGGAAATAGGCCTACCTGGGTTGGACAGTGTGGCAGAGTGTTCTGGGAGGTGTCTCCAGCTGATGGAAGGCCTTCAACCCAATGGGAACCAGTTCTGTTTGATCAGAGAGTCCACAAGGAGGTGCTGTGGGCTGTCAATGAGTAAAAAGACCACTCAAAGCCTAGACATCAACAGTACTGCATAAAATCCCCTTCACTGAGGTGGCTTAACTTATACATGTTTTATTAAATAGGGGAATCACACATAGAATTTCCCTTGAACAGTGTTCCATCAGGTTTTTTAAGAAGGATGAAATGCTTTAGGGAGAAGTACCCAACCCCATCCCCCACTCATCTTGGAGTAGTGTTTCTCTGAGGGTGACCCTCTGATTACCTGTACGGAAATCATCTGGAGAGCTTTTTAAAATGGGGCCCAACCTACGGCTACTCAAGCAGCAGCTCTGGTCTGGGCCCCAGATATTGGTACTGTTAACCAGATCACCAGGAGATTGTGATCCACACCCTGATCCAGAGAATGAGAGGGTAGAGATCCTACTAGAACCATTATCCTGCTGCTACTCATCCTAAGTCTTTTCTTCAGAGGCATAGTTGGGTTATAGTATAAGAAATGAAGAACATACCAATTTTTGGGTTATATTTCAGTATGTACACATTTTCTTCATTTTATATATTTCTTTTTAAATAACATCTTTTGCAGAATTCTAAAATTCAGAACACATGAAAGCAGAGCTGTTCCAGTTCACTCAAAACTTCCTCTCACCCTGACCATTTACCTAAAATTCACCCCTTCTAGGTGTTTTCACAAGAAGGTGATCCCTTCTTTTTGGCACAGGGGATTTTTTAAAACCAGGTCAACCAAAAGTACTTCTGTCTTGACTTTGTATTTCTAACGAATCATCAAATAAATGTGCAAACTTTTACCAACGGGAAGGAAAAAAACACCAGAGCTGTTCTGTGATGGAGCTGGGGGTACGTGGAGCCTGGCCTGTTCAGTCTCCCCTGCCCCCCACAAGGAACCCTCAGCTAAATGGAACATAATTAGAAAAGCACTGCTATAGATGGGGGGAAGATGTCTTAGACAGTTGCTGGAGAAGGAGATTGGATCAAATGAACTCTAATACAGAGGTGGCCATTAATGAGCACTTACTGTGTGCCAAGGGCTTTACGTATATTACCTCACTTAATTCTTGCAACAGCCCTATATAGATACTGTCGTTATCCCCATTATGTAGATGGAGAAACAGAGTCTCAGAGAGGTTAAGTAACCCTCTTCAAGGTCACAGTAAATTGCAGAGCCAGGCTTGGAACCCAGGCAGGTTAACTCAAAAGCTTGTTCACTTAACCACTGTATGACTTTTGGAAACAACAAATGCTGTTTACATGTGAGGATAATCGTTAGTAATAGTACAACAGAGCTAGAAAGGATCTGAGAGGTTGTCTAGCCACATGGAGCCAGACTTGATTTAAATCCTGGCTCTACCACTTCCTGTGTGACCTCAGGCATGTTCCTTAACCTCTGTGGCCTCTGTTTCCCCATCTATAAATTGGGTATCTCATGGGTTAGTTTTAAGGGTTAGATTAGATAAATGCTAAATACATTGTCTGGCACATAGTTTAAGAGTGCAGTAAAAAGTAACAACTGTTATTATTTATAAATAGAGTCTAAGAATATGCCTATGCTCCACACAAGAAGTACTCATGTCGTGCTTGGTTTGGAACCAGGGCTGTCTGATGCCAGAGTCTTGGTGGTTCTGCTTTTCTACCTGCTACCTCCAGTGCTGTTAGCAGGTGAACAGCTTGGCTGGTGGGGGATGTGCTCTGGACAGGAAGAGGAAGAAGGGGCTATTCCCCAACAGGGTCTACAGTAGGTGCCAGACCACCCACTCCACAACACAAAGGTCCTGCAGTGGAGTAGCTGGGCCAAAGATAGCAACCCTTTGCTGATTTCCAGCAAAGCTTGTTCTGAAGCATTTTTGTCATTAAGGGAATTACCCATCCCTCCCATGGCTTTCAGTAAACAATTACAAATGTGTTCTGCAAAGCATATGGTCCTAGCTGTAATAAAAATCACACTTAATAATAATTAGCATTTCTGTAGCACTTTGGAATTCACCAGGTGTATTTTCACATATGTTGTCTCAGTTGATCCTCATAGAATCTGTGAAGCAGATATGGCTGGAGCTATTAGGATCACTCTTTTATAGATGGAGAAAATGAGGCTCAGAGAGGCTAAGTGACTTGCCCAGTGTTGTACAGCTAGTCAGATACAGTGCTAAAACCAGAATATATGTTTTAAAAAAAAAATCTAGTTTGTTGGCAGCAGCTCACTGCTGCCAGGTGCAACCGGAGTCTTCACCCACCCTCAGCAATTAGCCCTTCCCTGCAGTAGCTACACCTCCACAATGTGAGCAGTGTGGCAGCATTGACTCTGCCTCAGACTGCCTCAGTACTGTATCTTGTTCAGTGAAAGTAGGGTTTTTCTCTTTCTCTTGTGTAAAGGAGCAGACTCAGGACTTAAATTGGTTCCAAGTCTGTTCCCACTTCCGCGATGTTCTTCCTTCTTGAGAGTAATTTGTGGCCCAACTCATGCTTTCCCTGCATTGAAGTTTGTTAAGCAAGGGAAAGGATGTGCATTCTGTACAGACTCTCAGTGATAAAAGCTAAGTGATCATGCTAACTTGTCCTGCATTTGAGAACCAGTTTCCCAGCAAAGCACCCTGTGTCCACTCTCATGCAGCAGCCGGGTGACTCACAATCTCCCTGCTTCCTTGCCCTCTGTTAGCTAAGATCTCTTTGGAGACTTGTGGAATGCAGCTGATCTAAAACAAGGACCCCAGCTGGCTACAAGACATCACCAAAGGCCATGTCAAACTCAGATACATTCCTCCCACTTCAGCATCATCCATCTTTACCAAAACCAGAACCTTCATCTTCTCACTTTGTTTTCCTCAAGTCACACTTGCATTATCACCCATTATAGGAAACATCCATTAGTGTTGTCATAGAATAACCATCCATACTCTGAATAATGTAAAATTGAGAGATTTATTGGAAAAAAAAAAAAAAGACAACTCAAGCTGGGAATAGACTGAACTCCATGCCGCAGAATCCAGTAATTCAAAATGGCAGCTCAGCAGTGATGGTTTATAGGAGGGGAAACTATGGATATGAAACACATTACTTGATTGGTATTTACGAGTTTAGATCACTATCTCATTCATCTAGTACTGCTCTAAAAAATACCACAAGTGGATGGCTTTAATGAAGAGAAATTTATTTTTCACAGTCTAGTAGGCTGTAAGTGCAAATTCAGGGTGTCACCTCCAAGGGAAGTCTTTCTCTCTGTTGGCTCTGGAGGAAGGTCCTTCTCATCAGTCTTCCCCTGCACTAGGAGCTTCTCCACACAGGAACCTCGGGTTCAAAGCACTCACTCTGCTCCTGGCACTGCTTTTTTGGTGGTATGAGGTCCCCCACTCTCTACTCACTTCCGTTTCTTTTTATCTCTTGTAAGATAAAAGGTAGTGCAGGCCACACCCCAGGAAACTCCCTTTATATTGGTTCAGGGATGTGACCTGAGCAAGGGTGTTATATCCCACCCTAATCCTCTTTAACATAATCTAATCTTGCCTCATTAGCCATAGGCAAAGATTAGGATTTACAACATAGAGGAAAATTATATTAATCACAAGATGGAAGACAACCACAAAATACTGGGAATCGTGGCCTAACCAAGTTGACACATATTTTGGGGGGACACAGTTCATTCTATGACAGTCATCAGAAGACATTACTCAATTGGTAGTTCATTTTAAGGCAGGGCTTCTGGTGGCAGAACTCACGAAGGATCGATTCCTGTAGCCGAACTTGTAAGGACTTCCTGTGCCAAGCTCTGTAAGGCAACTGGCTTAAAAGGGGATACATCTCTTTCTTAGATTGGTTACGGTATGGCAGTTACATGGGTATGTGACAGGGAGGGGTCGAAGAAACGGGTCTCTTAGAAACAGTACGGAAGATGTTTGCTGCTAGGGTGAAAACAACCATTAAAGAAGGAATCACACTCACTCCTCAAACTAGCCATTTCAGATCTTATTAAGCACCCTAATTTTTTTTTTTAAACTCCCTTACACATTCCCTCCTTTTGATCAAGGATTTTAAGAGAAATTCTTTGATCAATTCACTAACTACTACTCTGAAAGAAGGCTTTCTTCTGCGTGGACTTTGAACATATATTTATTCTGAATGGCTACTTATTTGCATGTCTTTAACACCTTGGGTACTATGTATGTGAAAAGGTTGTTATCATTGTTAGGTGCCATCAAGCTTGTTCTGACTTATTAGTGACTCCACGCACAGCAGAACAGATTCCTGCCTGGTACTTCTTTTAAAGACAGATTTGTTTGCTCTTCCGGCAGTACACAGCACATTTAATACTCTTCACCAGCACCCTAATACAAAGGTGTCAGTTCTTCATTCTTTCTTATTCACTGCCCAGCAGTCACATGCATATGAAACAACTGAAAGTATATAATCCATGTTAAGTGCACCCTAGTCTTCAACGTGACATCTCCAATTCTTAACATTTCCAAGAAGGTCTTGTGCAGATTTGTCCAAATGCAACAACATCGTTTGATCCCGACTGCTGCTTCCAGGGGCCCCAACAGTGGATTCAAGAAAAATGAAATCAAGACTGTAAATAGCAGCAGAACATTGTGAAAAGGTAGCTGGGCACTACTTGACGTCTTCACCATGCCATAGCTTTAGCCTCTTGCTTCTGTGGTTTTACTAATTAACGGTTAGTGCAAGCCACACCACACTGGAGGAATAACCTGACATCTGATGACTTATTCAAGGAGTGAGCTTGAGTCCATCTGAAGTATAAGTACTTTCAATGTACATTATTCTTTTCCTAGGTATTAAATGCATCTTTTGGGTAACAGCATTTGTCAGAAGTTTAATACAACATTTAACAATTCCTATGATTATTACAATGGCAATGAATATTGTTAATCCAGTTGACAACATAGACTTAATCCATGATCTAACACCTGAAGGTAGCCAGCTGAAAATATCTAAAAAAGGGGAGTCTGAAGATGGAGGTATATGGAGTCAAGTAGCCTTCTGGTGAATTAGTTTAGTATCTTGTTCCACCTCTCCTAAGGTGTTAATCCAGGTGCAGCAGGAGGTGTTAGGTATAGCACAGACCCCTCTTTGCTAGGCTAACAGGAAATCTAGGGCAATTTGATTATCCAAAACTACTCTGGCAGGTGAGTTCAGTGATTTCTCTTGAACAGTCATAGCATCAGCAACATCATCTACTATTCCCTTCCATGGTTCTGAAGATGTTACAGATGGTGTGTTCTAAATCTCCCACTCTGTACCAAGGGAAGAATATCCTCAAAAACTAAACCAGGGAACTCCTTTAAGGGATTCCATCCATCTCTCCCTTGTTCATCTCTTGACTATTTGTCTCTTCTCTTTTCTAATAGTTTCAAGTGGTTAGTCCTATGTAAACTCTCATAAGAATGGCTGTCTAAAGGGATTCCCATATGGCCTAAGGTACACTAACCTGTCATATTCCAGCCATCCAAACAGGATAAACCCTAGGTACAGGACTCATTATTTGGATTCAAATTAGCAAAGGTGGGGTATCATGATCCTCCACGTAAGAATACATATTCATATGGGGCACATATTACGCCAATCCTGACGCCTTTACCTGGGAAGAGACAGTTTGATTCATCTTCTTAAGCCAATTTTCTGTCAAGGGGTTGTTACAAATAGACAGTCATCCTAATCTTAGCCAATTCCACATTTGGGCACACAAAGACCTTTTTCCTTGTAGACATGCTGTTAAATTTCCTGAAAAAGCTATATTTCTGTATCTGGGAGGGCATTATATGAAATGATGGACTCATTTTTCTACAATCTGAAGAGGAGATCAAGGGTATTTTTGGAACACTCTGTAACTCTGAGCCAAGTCAGACTGAAACATGGAACTTGGGGTTAACAGTCAGTGTCTCAGAAGGATGCCACAGTCTCACATGTACGGCTTGCGTAGGGGTGATGTTACAATTGATGATAGTGGGGGAACAAAGCTATAATTCGGTATAGGGAAAGATAATAGATCTGAGTTATCATGTACAATTTTGGGTAAAGAATGACAGATCTAGCATTCAGTTAGATTTGTGGATCATGCAACTACCTAAGTGAGTTTAAACAAAGGCTATCAGCATAAAAATAATGACAGAATCAACTGTTCTCTAAAACTGGTGTTATAAAAAGAGGTTTGAGTTTTCAAGGGAAGAACAAAATATTAAAACAAGGAATACTACACCCCATTTGGAGTCTAATGACAATAAAAAGGATTAGGATAATCGGAAAACAAATTCCTGGTACAGCTATCTTTTTTCCATCCTAGAAGTTCAAGTTTATAACACAAAAAGCTATTTTAAAAGCAATGGCAAGTTATAATTTCAAATTAAGCAAAAATGACTGTAATGGTTAGAAAATAGCACTACAAGTGAGTTAGATCTTTAAAACCATTAAAATACTTACAACTAAGAATTTGATCCCTGTGACTAAGGAAAATTCAAAAAGAGCTAAAACCCTTAGGCAGAACCAACATGGCGCTATAGACAGAAACATCATGCCATCCCTCCACAGCAAAGACCTGAAAAACTAAGAAAAACAGAGACCAACATCAATCCTGGAACCCGAAGAGTTAAAGAACTCAACCAAGCACCAAATGGAATAAGAAACTTATACAGAGAACAGAGTGAGGAGAGATACAAGCGGAGGTCCCCTATAAGCTCACACAGCACAGATTCACCATCTTTGTCTCCTGGCGGAGATTGGTGGGCAGGGAGTACAGGAACGCAGCTTTGCGGAGCTCCCAGCAGGAGACAGAGCACTCGGTAACCAGTGATACACAGTTTCCCACCTTTTACCCTTCTTCCCCCTGCTCGGCCTATGCTACTTCCCAGTGGGCTGAGGTTGCTCTGCTGGCTGGGAGGCTGTGGCTCTGTGCTACTTGGATTTGCCCTGCCCACACCAGCCAGCTCCTTCAGTGCCATTTCATTACTGCTGGTGTTGCTTTTTTCAGCTTCTTTTGGTTTCTTCCCTGCCCTTCACTCCTCCCCCTCCTTTCTCTCAAACACCTGGCTCTGTGTGCTATCTTTGCTTCTCGACAGGCTGTGAAGCACTGCTTGGCTAGGGAACTGCTTCTCTTCTCTGTGCTGCCATGCTGATAGCATACCCGGGGCCTTTTTGTATTTTGTCTTTTTGCAGCTTGGGAGCCCCTTCTAGTCAGGCGGTACTGCTTAACATCAGAGCCACTTCCCTGGTCTGCACAGCTGCATCACTGAGATCCCTGGAGGCATTTTTTTCGTCTTTCTTCATTTCTCAGTTTCTTGTCTCTTTCTACCTTCTTTTCCTGTCCCTGAATACCTGGCGCTGTGTGCCATTTCCTCCTAGCCAGGCTGTACGTCGAGGCTTGGAAGCCACTTCTCCAGTATGCACAGCTGTGCCAGTGGTATCCCTGAATTTTTTTTTCTTTTCTCTTTTCCTTTTTGTTTTTCTTCATTTCTCAGTTTCTCATCTCTCTCTGCTTTCCTTCTTTTTCTGTCTCCTGAATACCTGGTGCTATGTGCTATCTCTGCCCTCTCTATATGGGCTTTGCCTCAAGGCCTGGGAGCCACTTCCCTGGTCACTGGTGGGCTGCCTGGGGGTATTTCCCTTCTCTAAAAATTTTTATTTATATTTTCCTCTTTTTACTTTTCGTTTCTCAGTTTCTCATCTCTCCACTCCAACGGCAAGCTCCTTCAGCACTTTGTTTTTTTAGCTCCTGTTTTTCTCTTCTCTCCCATACCATCTTAGCCCCACACATCACAACCTCCTTCCTCCCTCCTGCCTACCTGCACCATGTGCTAAGCATCACATCCCCGAGCAGCACAGGCACAGCCTACTGGAACCTGCCCTACACTGACCCCCAGTCCGCCCTGTAAGCCCAGTACGTGTCACAAACAACCCATCCCAGCCCCTCCCCTTCAGCTGGACCTGCCCTGCTACACCACAGCAGAGCACCCAGCCCTGCCCATTGGACAAAGCGGTGAAAAGTATCATGCCCACAGACGAGCACACAACAAAGAACAGCCTACCTGCTCAGACATAACTAAATAAAACAAAAAACGAAAAAACTAAATAAAACAAAAAAGTGGGATGAAACAAATGCACAATCAGTAAACAAAGTAAATAACTACTAAATGTCCCAAAGATAGCAGACAATATCAAAACAAAAAAAAGGACAGGATGGTTCCAGTGGGCATCAAAAATAAAACACCAAATGAATTTCCAGTGGAAGAAAAGGCACTAGAACTACTTGATAGGGAATTCAAATCTCTAATATTCAGAACTATTCAAGAGTTGAAGGAAAAAGCAGACAAAAATGAGAAAAAAATGGACAAATTCATGAAAAAGGTGGACAAATTCATGGAAAATACATACCAAAAAATGGAAGAATTCAGGAAAATAATACAGGAACAAAAAGTCAATAAATTCACTACTAGAAATCATACAAAAACAATAAGAAATTGAAAAGATAAGATTTTGGAAACGGACGGTGTCATAAACGGGCTGAGGAGCAGGTTTGAAACAGCGGAAGACAGGATCAGCGAAACAGAAGACAAATACTTGGATACAGCTTTGAGGAAAAATCAGAAAAAAGAACAAAGAAAAATAAAAAAACACTGAGAATTATGTGGGATACAATCAAAAGCAAAAATCTTCGAGTGATCAGAGTTCCAGAACGGGGAGAAAATGGAAAACACAGGATTGTTAAAGAACTGCTGACAGAAAACTTCCCTAATATCATGAAGGATGAAAAGCTGACCACCCAAGAAGCTCAACAAACCCAATATAAGATAGACTCCAAAAGAAAATCACCAAGGCATATCATAATCACACTTGCTAAAACCAAAGACAAAGAAAGAATCCTGATAACAGCTTCAGAAAAATGAAAAGTCATATACAGAGGAGAAACAATAAGACTAAGCTCTGATTACTTGGCAGAAACCATGCAGGCAAGAAGGCAATCGGATGACATATATAAAATCTTGAAATAAAAAAAAATTGCCAACCAAGAATAATACATCCTGTATAACTCTAGTTCAAATATGATGGTGTAATTATGACATTTCCAAATAAGCAGAAATTAAGGGAATATAAAGGAGTCCTTTGGTTTGAGAACAAACAACGTCAGACCCCAGCCTAATCTAGGATGCAAGATCGCACTAGCAATATACCAACCTAGGGAATGAATGCTCAAGGACTATTCAAAACCAAAAGATTTACAACAGGGATCTAGAGAGGTTATACAGAACTTTCTAATGGAGAAGGCAAGGCAATACCAAGTCAGAATAGACTGGTTCAAACCTAGGAAGGTAAGGGTAAATTTCAAGGTAACCACAAAGAAAGCTAACAAACCTCATCAAAATAAAGAAGAAAAACATAAAGTCTCAGTAAAAACAAAATCTACAAAAACAAACTAAAAGAAAAAAAAAAATCCACCAACAAAAGGAATTCAGCACAGGAGAGTAAGAGGAACAAAGAAAACATCTGCACCACACAAAAAAAAGCACTGCAAAATGACAGCAATAAACTCACACCTATCAATAATCACACTGAACATAAATGGCCTAAAGGCATCAATAAAGAGACAGAGGGTGACAGAATGGATAAAAAACAGGATCCATCAATATGCTGTCTACAAGAGACTCACCTTAGAAACAAAGACGTAAATTTATTAAAAATCAAAGAATGGAAAAATAAATATCAAGCAAATAGCTACCAAAAAAGAGCAGGAGTGGCAATACTAATCTCAAATAAAATGGACTTTAAAACAAAATCCACCTTAAAAGACAAAGAAGGACACTGTATTAATGATTAAAGGGACGATTCATCATGGAGACATAACCCTCATAAATATCTACGCACCCAATGACAGGGCTCCAAAATACATGAAACAAACTCTAACAGCACTGAAAAGAGAAATTGACAGTTTCACAATAATAGTAGGAGACTGCAACACACCACTCTTGGTAAAGGACAGAACATCTAGAAAGAAATTCAGCAAAGATACACAAGATCTAAACGGCACAATCAGCCAGTTTGACCTCACAGACATATATACAACACTGCACCCAATAGCTGCAAAGTACACATTCTTTTCCAACGCACATGGAGCATTCTCCAGAACAGAGCACATCTCAGGCCACAGAGCAACACTCAACAAAATCCAAAACACTGAGATAACACAAAGTATCTTCTCTGACCCCAACACTGTCAGGGTAGAAATTAACAACAGGAAGAGCAAGGGAAAAAAAAAACAATTACATGGAAACTGAATAACACCCTGCTTACAAACCAGCGGGTAACAGAAAAAAATCAGAGACAGAATCAAAAAATTCCTAGAATCAAATGAGAGTGAAAACATGTCATACCAAAACCTTTGGGACACAGCAAAGGCAGTGCTCAGAGGTCAACTTATACCAATAGATGTACACATCAAAAAAGAAGAAACAGACAAAATCAAAACATTAGCCACACAACTCAAATAGAAAGAGAACAGCAAAAGAAGCCCACGGCCACCAGAAGAAAGGACATAATAAAGATCAGAGCAGAAATAAATGAAATAGAGAATAGAAAAACAAGAGAAAGAATCAACGAAACCAAAAGTTGGTTCTTTGAAAAAATTAACAAAAATTGACAAACCACTGGGCCAAACTGACAAAAATAGGGGAAAACGCAAATAACCCAAATAAATGAAAGGGGGATGTGACAACAGACTAAACTCAAATAAAAAGCGTCATAACGGAGTATTATGAATACATTTCCTAGAAACACACTGCCTACCCAAAGTAAAACAAAATGATGTTGAAGGTCTGAACAGACCCATAACGAGAAGAGATTGAAAAGGTAACAATAATTAAAAAAAGCCCTGGCCCAGATGGCTTCATTGGATAATTCTACCAAACATTCAGAGAAGAGCTTAGTTCTAACTCAGACTATTTCAGAACATAGAAAAGGAAGCGATACTACTGAATTCATTCTGTGAAGCCAGCATAACCCTGATGCCAAAATCAGGCAAAGACATCACAAGGAAATAAAATTACAGACCAATGTCTCTCATGAATATAGATGCAAAAATTCCCAATAAAATTCTAGCCAATAGAATTCACCATCATATCAAAAACAGAATACACCATGACCAAGTAGGATTCATATCAGGTATGCAAGGATGGTTCAGCATTAGAAAATCAACATAATCCACTACATAAAAAGAATCACATGATCATCTTACTCGATGCAGAAAAGGCATTCGACAAAGTCCAACACCCATTCCTGATAAAAACTCTCAATAAAATAGGTACAGAAGGGAAATTCCTCAACATAATAAAGGGCATCTATACAAAACCAACAGTCAACATCATTCTTAATGGAGAGAGACTGGAAACGTTCCCACTGAGAACACGAACAAGACAAGGATGCCTTTTATCACCAATCCTATTTAACATTGTGCTGGAAGTGCTAGAGCGGTAAGGCAAGAAAAAGAACGAAAGGGCATCCAAATTGGTAATGAAGAAGTAAAACTATCCCTATTTGTGGATATGATAGTATACATAGAAAGCCCAAAAGACTCCACGAGAAGACTAGTGGAACAAAGAGATTCAAAAGAGTTGCAGGATACAAGATAAAGCATACAAAAAAGAGAACGATAAAAAGGAAATCAGGAAAATAACACCATTTATAATGGCCACTAAAAAAAGACAAAATACTTTAAGAATAAATCTAACCAGGGATGCAAAAGACCTATACATAGAAAACTACAAGACACTACCAGAAGAAACCAAAAGAGATCTACATAAATGAAAAAACATACCATGCTCATGGATAAGTAGACTCAACATTGTGAAAATGACAATTCTACCCAAAGCAATTTACAAATACAATGCAATCCTGATCCAAATACCAACATTCTTTAAAGAGATGGAAAAACTAATCATTATATGGAAAGGGAAGAAGCCCCAGATAAGTAAAGCACTAGGGAAAAATAAAGTAGGACAACTTGCACTGTCTGACCTCAGAACCTACTATACAGCTACAGTAGTCAAAACAGCCTAGTACTGGTAACGATGACAGGTACGTTGACCAATGGGACAGAATTGAGAACCCAGATGTAAACTTATCTGCCTACAGTCACCTGATCTTCAACAAGAGCCCAAAGCCCATCAAATGGGGAAAAGACAGTCTTTTTAACAAATGGGTGCTAGCAAAACTGGATGGCCATCTGAAAAAAAAAAAAAAAAAAAAAAAAGCAACAGGACCCATGCCTCACACCATACACAAAAACTAATTTAAAACGGATCAAAGACCTAAATATAAAGCCAAAAACTATAAAGATCATAGAAGAAAAAATAGGATCAATGCTAGACGCCCCAATACACAGCATTAACAGGATACAAACCATAACTAACAACACACAAACTCCAGACAATAGGCTAGATAACTGGGATCTTCTAAAAATTAAACACTTATGCTCATCAAAAGACTTCACCAGAAGAGTAAAAGGAGAACCTACAGACTGGGGGAAAAAAAAATTGGCTATTAGAAATCCGACGAAGTCTAATCTCTAAAATCTACAGGAAAATCCAACACTTCTACAGTAAAAAACAAAAACCCTAATCCGTGTAGTTTAGCAGTCTAGGGATTAGTGAGAAGGGCCAGGTAAGTTCCCTTCCATCAAGGTTTGAGTGAATGTTTAATTGGTATCTTTTCCAGTAAGCATAAACTCTAGGTTGAATATTAGGTAATTTAGACATTTTTTGCTTTTGATTATCAAAAGCTTAGAATACTGAACTTAAAGATTTACAATACTGAAACAAATCAGATTGAATCTAATCTGAAACACGGCAAGTTGCCCAGTAGGAGAGGGCCATTGGCTGTCCAGTGATTTCATGAGGAGTCAATTTGTGAGATCCAAATGGAGTAATTCTTATATTTAAAGGGACCACAGGCAGCACCTTAGTCCAAGGCAAATGTAAAGATTTGGCAAGTATGGCTAGTTGAGTTTTTATTATACCATTAGTTCTTTCAACTAGACCAGAGGATTGAGGGTGATAAGGACAATGAAGTATTTGGAAAAAACAGGGAAGATTTTACATATATCCTTAAGATTTTATGTATTTCCTTATTTGTCCAGTAAAATGGGTGACTCAGTCACTACAAAGGACCCTTGGGCTCCCCAGGTGGGGGGGATGATGTTCTCAAGAAGTTTCTTAGCCACAAACACAACACTGGCTCAGTGTCTGGGGAAAACTTCTACCCAGTGAGAAAATCTACAAATCATTACTAATACAAACTTGTAACCATTGGGGAGGGCCGGGTAGGGTTGGATAAAATCAATCTGCCATTCAAGCATTGGTCCTGATGGCAAGGGAAATCTGCCAGGTGGTGCTTTATAAGGTTTACCTGAATTAAACTGAGAGCAAATCAAACATTGGGAAGCCACATGTTCAGTGGCTTCATAAAAATGCCCCCATTACTATTTTAAAATCTCCATCATCTCGTTTCTTCCCAAAAGAATGTTCATGTGCAATGCCTCCAGTACAGGGGCTTGCAGGGATTTAGGTAAACTAAGTTGTCATTGGGTCCCATCCATACTCCAGAGGTGGGGCATTGGGAGCAACCGTGTTTCCTCCATTTTTCAACCTCATCATGCGGAGGTGATTTTTGATGTTCAAATAAATCCTTTAAGGCAATTTCTTCAGGCCTAGAAGGATTCTCTGCAAGCATGCTGAAAGGTTGTTCATCATCTGAAACAATCCCCCAGTGTAAGGGACCATAGATAACTGTTAAAAGCTTGTGAGGAGCATTGAAACAAGGGGTGGGAGGGAAGGATGTGATCTTTATGAGAACAAACATGGTCTACAGCAACAGAAAAATCCCCCCACCGGTGGGATTCTAAAGTCCTGACTAGTTCATCTGTCATTATTCCTATATTATCATGCCAGTAATTTCTAACCATAGGAACATGTAAGCATTCTAGCAAGACGGGTTTTTTTTTTATTAGGCCCAATCCACAATCCAGTGGTTGGATCTTGATGACACCCTGCCTGCTTCCATTTTCTAATGTCCTCTGCAGGGACTGATTGTTGGTGTTTAAAAAAGTGAAATTTCTTTCAGGTAAAATTCTGGTGGGTAGCATTTTACAAGTGCCACATTTGCAGGTGTCCTAATTGTTTTATTATTGTATCTATTCCCTCCTTTTTATCATGATCACGAGTGGAATTACTGTGGTCATGAACGAGGGTGACATCTTTAAAGGGTAATTGGGAAGTGGCTTGTTTAACTGCTGTATCAACTAAGTTGTTTGGTTTAATTTCCTGTTTGTGGAACCTCTTTGGATTGATGGGCTTGGATTTTAATTACAGCACTCTCAGAAGGTAGCAAAAGGTTTCTAGGAGGTCTGCTACTAAAGGGCTATTTTTAACTTGGGTCCTAGGAGAAGTTAAGAACCCCTATGTTTCCGTAACATGCCAAAATCATGAGTAATTAAAAAAAACAAACTTGAATTTGCGTACTCAGTCTGCAAGCTCTCGTGAGTGCGGTCAGTTCAGCTTGTTGAGCTGAAATGATGTCAGAAAGGGCACCACTGCTTTCGAGGACCTCAGTCGAAGTGTGCACAGCACATCCTCCCTGGTAATGAGACCTGGTAGGTTTAACCATTAAATATGACTCATCAACAAATAGGATTAAATCAGGATTTGCTAACAGGGTTTCTTGTAAATCTTGCCTAGCAGACAAAACTTTAGTAAGATTTAAGCAGTCATGAGATGAATGGTTATTATTATTCAGTAAAGGTAACCACATAGCTGGATTCAGAAAAGTTACAGTATATAAGTGAATATTAGAAGCTGCCAAAAGGAAAACTTCATAAGAAGTCAGTCTGCTTGCTGAAAGATGTTGAGCTAATGTTAAATTTAGAATCGCTGCCAATCTCTGAGGAACATAAAGGTTAAAAAAAATTACTCCAAACTATATGTGGTCTTAATTAGTCTAGTGGTTGTAGCAACTGCACTAGGGCAAGGAAGGTAGCCCTTGCTACAGGGTTCAGCTAGATACAATAATAACCAATTAGTTCCCCTTGTCTTCTGTGTTTTCCAAGGAGGACTCCTGGCATATTTTTAGAAGCCCTGTGGAAAAAAAAAATGGAAAAGTCTATTATAATTAGGAAACCCTAGAGTAGGCATGGATATCCTCAGATAGTTGAAAGGGGTTAGACTTTGAACACTTAAGATAATGGTAAGAGACTGAATCCGTTAAAAAAAAATATATTAGATCTAAATTCTGTAGTAACTGCAGAGTTCTAAAAATCCTTTTTTTTTTTTTTTTGTAGTAGGGACAGGATAAAGTAAGATAGTCTTTTATTCTGGTGTTTACAGTGACTCCTTTTGCTGAGATTATGTCTCAAGTACTTAACAGGAGATTTGGCTAACTGTAATTTTTCTTTGGAGGCCTTGTGAAGGTCTGACCAAATGTTGTAACAACAAGACACAATTGGTAAGACATGCCTGGTGAGAGTTAGAACCACCCAGTAAATTATTAACTTATTGCAACAATGTAGACAGACCCTTTGTACAACCAGAGATTCAAATTAGACAACAGAAGTAGACCATCTTTTTTTTTCTTTTCCCCCTCAAGGATTACAAAAGCTGTCTGGGATGATGGGTTTGGTTTAGTCCTTTAAATCACAGTCCTGGGTGTCAGGTGGGTGTCTTTCGCCATACATTGGCCCTAGCGTTCTGATACTGAGAGCAGACTCCGAGGGGGGCCAGTATCTGCAGTTACTGTTGGAGACCCGGGAACAATACAGGGCTGCAGGCGCTCATGGCGGGGGGGGGGGGGGGGGGGTTGCTGTTCTTTGCCCACGACAGGTAACAAAGGGTGCCACGGGGCTAGAGCTGGGTGCCCTGGGGTTGTGGGGAAAACTTTTCCGAGGGGCCTGGGCAGCTGGGCGACTCTCACCGAGCTGATCGGCACAATAGCCAGGGCAAGCGCACTAAGACCTGGGTGCCATGGCCCCGCCCTGCTCCCTGCCCTGCCCCAATACCAGGTCTGCTGTTTTTTTTTTTTTTTTTAAATCTTGCTGCCTGTGGCCACTGCCGTCCTGCCTAGACCACTTTTGTTTACGGACAGGGAGCAGGCAGGTGGACTCGGCAGCGCGCACATTCTCTGCGACAGCTACACGGATATTGGGGCCCTGTGCTGTTGCCTCCAGCCATTGCTGCTGCAGGGGGCTTAAGCCATCACGTTTAACCTATCTATCCAGCCTCTAGAGCCAAGGCAGGGGGGCGGGGCGTTGGGGCCAACTGTGCGACAGTCCGACTGCCTCCTTTCCCTTCTGCGTGCATATCGCCGCTATGTGGCAATAGTTTCCATGGGGGGGGGGGGGCATCTACGAGCTGCTGAGGCACATTCTCTCTGAGACACACTCTTTTGGTTTAATCAGCAGGCCGGGTGGGCGTCGGGACGAAGGGAGCACGAATTGGCTTAGTCTGATTAACATATTTATTATTTACGTGCCAGGCCAGGTTTATAAGTTTCAGCTAAAATTTTAAATTCTGGGGTTACTTGTAGGGATTAGGAAACTTCTTGACAGTGACGTTAAGTTCTACTTTAGACTATGGGGTTAATGTAACATGAGCAGGTTCCTCAGACTGTTCCTGGATATTTCATTTTAAAAGGCATTTCAAAAATGGGTTTTAGTTTTTCTAAAGGTTTTTTACGGTAGTTTGAGAGTTCAGATAAGGTATTTTCAGAGGAGGTAGGAGGTAAAGGGTAAAGAGGAGTGACTGCCAGAGAGGGGGAAGGAGGGGAAGGAAGCTGGGCCTCTGAGGCTAGGGGTGAATGATAGACACTGGGAACTCCGCCATTTTGGGAAAAGGAAGGTATAGGGAGGGGTTGTTGCAGAGTAGGTAGCTGGCGAGGTTACAGAGCTTTGACACTAACTTTTCATTTGTTAGCTTGTTTTGAAACAGTCTCCTGTAAGGAGGCGAAATGAACATTTTGATTTCTTCGGGAAGCTTCCAAGTACTAGTAAATAATAATTTAAAAAATGCCTCCCATTAGTTTTGACACGGGGGCCCTTAGCTTCTAATGTACTGCGCAGATTAATTTATTTAAAATAACCCCTACAATGGCCATCAGTCTTTTATATTTCCCTCAGCAAGTGCATGCTTCACCTTAAAACACAAGACTGAAGCGGGGTGAGAAGGATCTGCAGGAGTCCCATTAGGCGTTCCTGCGCCAGTCTTGGACATGGCATTCCCAGTCTTAACTGAGAACCTTGCAAGTATAAAGACCTAAATGCGTGCGGAAAACTTTATGGTGCACCAGGAAGAAAGTTCAATAATGAACCCAATGAGACACTCAGGAGACGAGCAGAAAAACGGAGCTATAGATAAATCTCTCAAAGAGCCATCTTCGTAATAAGCAGAGGCTTTGATCTGAAGGGCTTACCTTCTGTGGCCCCGAGAATTCGAGGAGATAGTTCTGGACGCAAAGGGCCCTTGCTGGTACCAGAGCGAGCCGGCTCCGCGACCTCTCGAGAATGCAGAAGATAACATTCCTTCAGAATCCTACCGACGACGCCATTAGCTCCATCTAGGAATAGACTGATGTCAGTGCGGTGGAATCCAGTAATTCAAAATGGCAACTCAGCGTTGACGTTTTATAGGAGGTGAAACAATGACTATGACACCTGTTACTTGATTGGTAGTTACAAGCTTAGATCACCAAAAGAAATTACTTGATTGGTAGTTCATTTAAGGCGTGGCTTCCGGTGGCAGAACTCGTGAAGGATGGGTTCCTGTTCCAAGCTCTGTAGGTCAATTGGCTTTAAAGGGTTTACGTCTCTATTTTAGATTGGTTACGGTATGGCAGTTACACAGGTGACAGGGAGGAGTCCAGGGAGGAGTCAAAGTGTAGTTACTTTGTCATTATGAAACATTCTTCACTTAGAAACAGTACGGGAGATGGCTGCTGCTAGGGTGAAAATGGAACCAGCAAGCAAGGAATCGCACTCAGTCCTCAAACTGGCCATTTCAAATCTTATTAGGTATCTCAATTTTTTTTTTTTTTTTAAGTTCCCTTATACGGTGTCAAAACAAGTAACTCATTGGCTCCTATGATAACTATAAAAGTTACATTTGGAAAGGCAGTGGTAATTGAAGAGTTTATGGAAGACTTAAATTGACATATGTAGAAGTTAGGGCAATTGTACCTTCAAGATTAGAACCTATCCCTTGATGCATTTTTTTAAAAAAATTTTTTTTTCCTTTTTTGAAGACAGGAAACACATTATCAATATAACGTGTGGGATACAGGAGGCAAATTGGAATGGCCGTGTGTGCAGTCCACATTTCAAGAGCCAAGGGCCCAAGTAAAGGAAAGGGCTGCCCCAACTCATTGTCAGATATTTATCTGTGGAAGGGGCTCTGGAAGAATACTTGTTAAATATGCTAGTTTACAGGTTGTTACCAGTTGCTGTCTAGTGAATTCTAACTCATAGTGGCGCTATATGTGTCTGAGTAGAACTGGGCTCCAGAGGGTTTTTGGAAGCATATCACCAAGCCTTTCTTCCAAGGTGCCTCTGGGTAGACTCGAACTGCCAACCTTTAGGTTACCAGCCAAGCGTGTCAACTATTTATACCACCCAGGGACTCCCAGTATGCTAGCAGGAGGATCTAAACCTGGGATTGCATTTAAAGTCGCACTACCTAGGTTTCCAAAACTACCAGCAACAATTTCAGTTCAACTCAGCAAACTTTTACAGGAAAGTAGGTAGAGGCTCCAGGCCCCTCTAGACAGTATCTCTTGCCTTCTGGCTGGGTCAGGTACAAAGGAAAAGGGATGTAACCAATGAGGATGAGCTACCTGTGAGTAGTGAATGGTTAATTTGCTTACAAAGTGGTAATGAAACAGCCTCTCAGAACATTTATGAAAAAGGAGTTACCCTTGATTTTAATTATATGTACGCAGAGGTGCCATATCTGAAAGCAGAGACTGCCATCTTGTCATGCTTTATTCAAGTGGTTTGCTCCCTTTTTTTTTTTATTTTTTTTCATTTTACTTGGCATTTTATTTTTCACAGGTTAATTTAGTTTGTGTTCTTTTTTTTCTAAATTGTACTTTAGATGAAGGTTTACAGAACAAATAGTTTCTCATTAAACAGTTAGTACATATATTGTTTTATGACAATGGTTAACAACCCCACGACATATCAACACTGTCCCTTCTCAGCCTTGGGTTCCCTATTATCAACTTTCCTGTCCCCTCCTGCCTTCTAGTCCTTGTCCCTCGACTGTTGTGCCCCATTAGTCTCATTTTGTTTTATGCGGCTGTCTAATCTTTGGCTGAACAGTGAACCTCCGGAGTGACTTCATTACTGAGCTAAAAGGTTGTCCGGGGGCCATACTCTTGAGGTTTCTCCAGTCTCTGTCAGGCCAGTAAGTCTGGTCATTGTTTGTGAGTTCGAATTTTGTTGTACATTTTTTTCCAGCTCTGTCTGGGACCCTCTGTTGTGATCCCTGTCAGAGCAGTCAGTGGTGGTAGCTGGGCACCATCTGGCTGTACTGGACTCAGTCTGGTGGAGGTCATGGTGGTTGTGGTCTATTAGTCCTTTGGACTAATCTTTCCCTTATGTCTTTGGTTTTCTTCATTCTCCCTTGCTTCCGAAGGGGTGAGACCAGTGGAGTATCTTAAATGGCTGCTCACAGGTAGGTTTTTAAGACCCTAGACGCTACCATGAAGGTAGACTGTAGAACATTTGCTCCCTTTTTTAAAGCAGCAGATCCCATTATTCCTTCACTCTACAAATTGTTATTGAGAACCTACTATGTGCCAGGCGTAATGCTGGCCTCAGGATTTATGGTGGTGGACAAAAAGAAGCAAGTTTCCTTCTTGAAGACCACAGTTTAGTGGTTCAAACAGGAAACTGACAGTAAATAGTTATTTCAAAAGTTGTTGCCCTGAGGTAGACTCTGGGTCATTGTTGAGAGCATGAAAGGCCTTCTGCTGTTTGCTCTTTCCTTACCCACTGTTCCCTCAAACCCCTCCCCACCTCTCACCTTTTTTTTTTTTTGTCTGTCTTTTCTCTTTTTCCTCCTCCTTTTGGGCTTCTTGGAGTCCCTGGGTGATGCAAACAGTTAATGTGCTTGGCCACTGGCAGAAAGGGTGGAGGTTTGCATCCACCCAGAGGCTTCTCGGAAGAAAGGCCTGGTGATCTGCTTCCGAAAAATCAAAACCCTATGGAGCACAGTTCTGCTCTGAGACAAGACACGTGGGGTTGCCATGAGTTAGAGTTGACTCAGTGGCAACTGGTACTGGTCTGGGGCTCTCAGCCTTCAAGAATTTCATTGAGAGTTTCCTTTTCCTTCCACTGTGCTGGGCCTTGCCAACATCTACTAGTTGCAACCGGTTGGGTGTCTAAAGCCCTCATCTGAGGCATGTTACTAGATTTCACATCTTTGATTGGGTGAGAAGTCTGAGGAGATCAGAGTCATCTCCTGATGCCTTCTCGCTAATATTAAATGGCTTATTTTAATAAGAAACATTTAAACTGGAAAACCATCTCTTCTTTTCTCTCCCACCATACTGCACTAGAGTAACCCAGCTCCTACTGTTCAATTTTTTGTCTTTGGAGGCCAGAGCTGTTGATATCGATGCTGTAATTTAAATACAACTGTTCCTTAGCAACCCTTCTCAGCCAATCTTTTTATAACTTAGCCTTAGTTTCAGAGCTTCTTAGATAGGATGATAACAAAGCATTTTAAGACATAAAAATTAATAGTTTTTCAACTAAGTGGTTTATAACCCTCTGTCCCATGACTCTGCTTCTCAGCCTCCTGATCACCCTCATTCAAGGAAGCTCTTGTCCACCTCACATACTTCCAGCCCAGGAATTAACTAAGCAAATTGTGGTTTTCCAATGAGTAGTTCCTTAAAAAGCTTTGTCTCAGATTCTGGCCAATATAATAAAGCCTTAACTCATTTTCCTCCACATCTTTGACCTTTCCAGAAAGACCTACCTGTGTTTCCTGTGCAGTACTTTCGACTCTCTTCCCTCTTTCTCAGAGCAGTCTGTTCATACCCAGCCTGCCAGGCAGCCCCCAAGATTTGGAGACGAGTCTACTGACTTTAAAGGAGCTTGACAACCAACTCTTAACACTTCAGACACTAAGTGTTTGAATAGGACTGCAGCAATTCAGTGGAAGTAGGATTCAGCACTGGACTTTGCAAGGCATACATAAATCTAAGTGGGTTGTCAAACCTGCCAAAAGAAAAAAAAAACTAGATTTGTTCGCCTAGCTTTTCATAAAAGGTTTTATTTTTTAATTTTACAAATAGGTTTCCTTTGTTGTAGTTCTTCTTATCATTTCAGTCATTTTAATTTAAGAAATGTTAATTCTCACTCTTACGCTAATGAGATAATTCAGAAATGGCGAAAGAAGAATTGTCTCCTGACCTCCACTACCTTCAGTTTCTTCCTCTTTAATTTATAAATGATAGTATGATGTATATTGTTCATACTTAATCCGTTGCTCATGCAAGTATATTTTTGCATGTGCATAAATGTATACACACACACAAGATTGTGTGTATCTACAAATAATGTGTATGTGTACATGTGTGCCAATATGTGTATAAATGGGATCACCACTGTATATATTATTCTCAAACTTGCATTTTGCACTTAAAAATAGATGAATGAACATTCTTTCAAGTCTGTACTTTTAGTCTGTTTTATTACTTGCACAGAATTTTGTGATATGACTGTGCCATAATTTAAATCAATACTTCTTCCTATATAGGAACGTTGACATTGTTTACAGTTTTCTGCTAATAAAAAAAATTCTGCAGGTAAACTTTTTTGACATGTATTTTTATGTACTTCTGTCAAATAAAGCCCAAAGTGTGCACATTTAAAATTTTTAAAACCCTGCTGTAGTATTTTATTTAAAAATAGAAATCTATTTTAGTACTTTACAGTCCTGTCAACAGATCATTACTGCCAAGATACATTTAAAATTGTACTGTAATTAAAACTAGATCTGTGCGTTTCTGCTCGATCATCTCAAGTTGATTGCATTTACATTTTTGTTGTTTGGAGGGAAAAAAAAATCTCTTTTTACCTCCAGATCAGCTTTACTGATTAGATTCACTTAATTGGATTTCACCTCTATGCAGTTAATCAATTATAACTGAGATGCCATTTAGGTAAATTTGACTGACTCACATATCCTCCTCCTGCCGGAACTAAACCAAAACCTCCAATAAATCATGAATTTGTTTCTAGAATGAGTGCAGACAGTCCATTAAAGCCTGCAGATATTTATTTAAGAAGTTATTTAGTGGCTCCTTAATCATTATAAACTGGAATCATGATGATGATCAGTAGCTGAGCTCCTGTAGTTTGGAAATTCTAAGCATTTTGTAAGTTAATATGATGTAGCACTATTATTATGGCCCAAAATCTCCAACAGGAGCCAGCTTACAAAACAAGAAGTAAAAATTTCAAAAACGGGAAAAAGGAATGTTCAACCTCCACACTCAAATTACAGAGACACCTTAGTTGATTCTGTTGGCCACGATTTGGTGAACTAATCATTCTTTTACACCGCTGTGAGCATGTAAATGGATATAACTTTTCTGTAGGGCAGCTTGATTATTTATATCACAGTTCTTAAAAATATGCTTTGATGCAGTAATTCTGTTCCTAGGAATTTATAAGAGTAAAATATTGAAAACAGCTTAATTGAAACGTAGGTTAGAAGTTAAATTATAGTAAATGGTAGATTATCATCAAACTGTTAAAAATCATGTGTATAGAGACTATTAAAAACCTATATAATCAGGAAAAAACAGTCTCCAAACTATGGTAGTATTTCACTAAACACTTGTTTGAAATGCTGAGACCTTCCAAGGTCAAACTGACTTGAGAAATACTCAGCTAATCAGAACTAAACAGGTTTATGCACTACAGGATTTATGTTCTGTGAATCTCCAAAAAAGTATGATTTGTGGTATTTCCCAAATATCTTTGATCATGAAACTTTTTTAAAAAAATACCTGTTAGCTTCTTTCAGGACACTTGAGTTCTGTAGAATATGAGAAGTGATAATATATAGTTCAATCTCATTTTTTGATTTTAAAAATGCATGTATATTGTCATGGATTGAATTATGTCCCCCAAAAAATGTGTGTATCAATTTGGCTGGGCCATGATTCCTGGTATTGTGTGATTTTCCTATATGTTGTAAATCCTGCCTCTATGATGTTAATGTGGCAGGGTGGGTGGCAGTTGTGTTAGTAAGGCAGGACACAGTTTACAAGATTGGATTGTGTCCTGAGGCAATCTCTTAAGATATAAAACGAAAAGTGAGCAGAGAGACGGGGACCTCATACCACCAAGAAAGCAGTGCCAGGAGCAGTGTGTGTCCTTTGGACCCAGAGTCCCTGTGCGGAGAAGCTCCTAGTTCAGGGGAACACTGATGAGAAGAAGGCCAACAGAGAGAGAAAGCCTTCTGCTGGAGCTGACGACCTGAATCTGGACTTTTAGCCTATTTTACTATGAAGAAAGAAGTATCTCTTTGTTAAAGCCATCCACTTGTGGTATTTCTGTTATAGCAGCACTAGATGACTAAGACATGTATATATAGTAAATCCTGCAAAAGCTGGGACCTGTGTAAGACAGAAACCTGTCAGAGAAGGAAAACTCAAGTATTGTCCACTAAAATGAGTGATGGGAAAGTGATAAAACTGTACCTTGTCAGAGGTGGAAAACTCAAGTATTGTCCACTAAAATGAGTGATGGGAAAGTGATAAAACTGTACCTTGTCAGAGGTGGAAAACTTGTGAGACCCAGAAAAACAAGGCAGCCCTGTCGAGTTCCATCTCTCACAGGTTTCACTGTGTATATTACATGTGTTTGTATATATGCATATTTGTGTACATGTATGCAGAGAAAGGAAGCCCTGGTGACGCAGTGGTTAAGAGCTTGACTGCTAGCCATAAGGTTGGCAGTTGGAATCCACCAGCTGCTCCTTGGAAACCCTATGGAGCAGCCCTATTCTGTCAACTATGCTGTCAGCTTGACAGCAATGGGTTTGGTTTTGGTCGTGCACAGAAAAAATAAACTAGAGAAGACATATGGAAAGGTCATCTCAGGGTTGTGAGATTACTCATAATTTTCTGTGTGTGTTTGTGTGTGAATTTCTCAAAGTTTCTGGGGAAAAACATAGATCACTTACAACATAGAAAAAAAAGTTATGTTGTTTTAAATTCCCATAGAGTTAATAAAAACCTATGGTGAGTAGGGCCCAACTCTGTTGTTCAAGGTGGGGGACAACTATATAGAAAAGAGAATGGAACACTGAGGTCAGATCTGAATTTTTCCTCTCCTTTGTGATCTTCAGCAAAGCATTTGCCCTCTGACTCTAACTTGCAATATAAGGATGCTATTAATACCTCTCGCAGGGCTGTTGTGAAAATCATGCTAAGTACTGTACAGTGTCTAATGTGCTTGTACACATGCAAAGATTATTTAAACTTTTTGATAGTGGTTGCGTGTACAGGGAAATACCCCTTTAAATGAAGTTTTCTACATATTGGGATGGATGTTTTTACTGCAGAAATATACATCTGAAATGATGAATGAAATACTCTTAAGCAAAGAATACGGTTTGCTGTATTGAATTGGAGGAAACTGTTTTTCCACTAATTTAGAAGATTCCCCTTTAATTTTGAATCAGAATTCTTTTTTATTTATTTATTTTTTTACTCTTTTTTCTTTTAGCATTTGTCAAAAAAAATAAGATTTTACTTACCATGGTCCATTATCTGTGACTCAGACCCATTCCTTTTTTTTTTTCCTCAAAGATCTTCATGTTAGAAAAGAAAAAAAATTTTGAAGAATTTAGTCAATTTCCCATGAAACTGTAGAATTTCTTTGGAAAGATTTTCTTTTAATGTGTAGCTGATAATCAGCTTTTAAATCTTAAGATTTTAGTGCCGTGAGCTTTACTGTAAAGTACATTTTCACATTCCTTTCATAACTGTTTTCTGCAATGATTTTTTTACTTCTCTATTTGTTATATAGCAACTCTACAGAAAGAAGCCTGGTCTGGCCATCACGTTTGCAAAGCTGCCTCAGAATTTGGACAAAAACCGATATAAAGATGTGTTGCCTTGTGAGTATCCAGCGCGAATGCCTCCTTCCCTACCCCCCAACCCCCACCTGGCAGTGAGATATCGTTTCCCTTTTTAAAACAGATTGTCTGGTATTCTGGAACGATCTTCAGTGTGTCTGTAAACACCACAGTCTTTATTGCAGCCATTTCAGACTCTGAACAGTTGGGGAATAGTGTTTATGCTAATAAGGCGAGCGCTACAGATGGGGCTGGGAAAGAAACTCATGTTTACTTGGTATGATAAAAATAACACTCAGAATAATTGGTAAATTTTTCTCTCCCCCACAGATGACACCACCCGGGTATTATTGCAGGGAAATGAAGATTATATTAATGCGAGTTATGTGAACGTAAGTTAGGAATCTTATGTAATAAGAAAGAGTACATTGAACGTTGTACCAATGATAATGATGATGGCATGTATCCTGCGTTACGGTTGGCAACATGCTTTTCTGATCACAACCTCATTTCAGCCTCACAACAGCCACATGAAGGAAGGCAGGATTGTCTCATTTTATAGAGGAGAAAGCTAAGGTTCATAGAGATTAAGTAATTTGAGAAAGTCACAAAGCTAACGGGAGGTGGGACCAAAACTCAGATTCTGTTCCTGACTCCGCAGTCCACGTGCCTTCTGTCTTCGCTGCTGACATTTATTTAGGCGTTTGTTCCTTGCCAGTGGTCCGTTTGTAATTTTCTATCTTTATTTTACCCATGTAGTTAATGTACATCCTGTCCAAAAATAAGAAAAAATCTCCTCTATGTATATAACCCAAAACGAGAAGGTGAAAGGTTTCTCATGTTGTGGGGAAAGCATTATTTCTCTCTCGGGCCTCTCTGAACCTCCATTTCATCATCTAAACCAGGGGTTGGCAAACTTTTCCTGTAGGCCAGGTTGTTGTTGTTATGTGCCATCGAGTTGGTTCTGACTCATAGCAACTTTGTAGGACAGAGTAGAACTGACCCATAGGGTTCCCAAGAAGTGGCTGCTGGTAAATATTTTGGTCTTTGCAGGCCAAGAGGCAAAATCGAGGATATTAGTAGGTACTTATATAACCATTTAGGAGTCCCTGGGTGGTGCAATTAGTTAACTTGATCAGCTGATAACCAAAAGGTTGGCATGGCAGTTCGAGTCTACCCAGAGGCACCTCAGAAGAAAGGCCTGGCAATCTACTCCTGAAAAATCAGCCATTGGAAACCCTATGGAGTACAGTTCAACTCAGACTCACATGGGGTCACTGTGAGTTCAGATCGACTCAGTGGCAACAGATTTTTTTTGTATAGCCATTTAAAATGTAACCATTTGAAAATGTTAAAACCATTCTTAACTCAGCAGTCAGTTAGGCAGGTTTTTTCTCAGGTCATAGTTTGCCAGCGCCTGATCTAAAAGAACAGATGATTTCTCAGTTTAAGTTCTCAAGTTGTCACAGAGTATCATGAACTGCCCTAATAAAAATGAGTCTGATCAGTGGTTCCACGTACTCCACACCCGTGGGATTCTTTGACTTCCTGTTCAGTGTCAGAGATGGTGCAGGCAGCAAGACCATGCAGCCCAGTCCCTTCCTGTTAGCCTTATGGGACTGAGACCAGGACTGACTGAGGAGCCATTGACTTAAGCACTAACCAAACCATGAATTAGGAGCTTCCATTTACCTTCCTCACTTAAGAATGAGTCCTGAATCAAATCGCAGTGCTAGTCCAAAGCTCAGCAGGTTCTGAGTATTCTTTCTAAGAAAGGACTCAGTTTAGAAGGCAAAACGCAGAGTGGGATGGGAGAGAGACACTGAGGATGCTTAAAACCATTTGAACTGGTTAATGTCAAGATTGACCAACTTAATGGTGCAGGCAGTGGAAACAATGCAAAAAGCCACGTGCACTGATGGTTGGTGGCATATGCCTGTATAGTTTGTGCTTCAAAGAAAAGTAAATAGATTTTGATAGAAAGCCCTGCACAGGGAACGACTTGGGGTGAAGATTGGTATGCATTGCTGACAATACAAAATAACCAATACTGACAGATTATACTTAAGACAGAGCAATGAAAGTCATTTAAAACTCTTCTGCCATCTTGTAGTTACATTTCTGATGATTGCCTACTGAGTGAGTATCATACATTTTATCTTAACTATTGCTAGAGTACTGTCAATTTTTCTTTGACATTTTTCATTTGCTATAAATGGATGAGTGTGATGTCAGTTACCAAGTAGAAGAGTTTAAAATCCAGTTTCCTATGCAACTTGTGACAGTAACAGATTCTAATTCCTTAATAATCTCTTGTCAGATGGAAATTCCTGCTGCTAACCTTGTAAACAAGTACATTGCCACTCAGGGACCCCTGCCACATACCTGTGCACAGTTTTGGCAAATCGTTTGGGATCAGAAGTTATCACTCATCGTCATGTTGACAACTCTCACGGAGCGAGGGCGGGTAAGCGGCTTGATTTCCAATTCAAATGTGTGCGGTGTCATGAGGCGCTTTGTGGAATTTGAATCTCAGGGCTGGAAAGGGTCTTAAATGTCACCCAGTCCATCCCCTGTGCAACTCATAAATCTGTTCAGACCCGCTGATGGACACCTGCAATGACAGGAAGCTCAGCACTCCTTCCCGCCACTCTTTGGCCTTCCCCAAGCTTGACCCTAAAGAATGATCAGCTGGCCACTCCCATTCCTGGCTTGGCTCCATTACAACAAGCCAGAAGTCAGTTCCCCATGCCTCACCTTTCTTGCCCCAGAATCCCTGCTTTTGCTGGGGCCTTGCCCACCCAGGACAAGGGCTGGTCCTGGGAAGAGCAGTATGGGTGCCAGGTTAACTGTCCGTAGAAAGTCGGAGAAATTACGTCTTCTACCAACCTCTGCATGTGTCACAGCAAAGCCTGATGCAGAAGAGGTAAGAAGGGCTTAATTAGAAGAGTGGCAGGTACCATACTGGGCATAGCAGCTTCCTTATGCATACAAAGCGTGCATTTTCCATAGGAACAAATCACTGATTATATAACAGAAGTCGGTGTGCAAGGGATACCTGTATCATGAATCCCCTAACTTGTGGATAGCGCTGGATATCTTCATTATTAAATGTCTATTCTTAAAGATACTCCAAAATGAAATCTAAATTAATTTTGAACCACCTGCTTTGAATGATCTGTGTGCCACTTTCTCCCAGGCCCTTCCTCAGGATCTAGTTCAGAATGCCAAATTAATCTGTGTTGAAAATCAGAATACACAGGATTCGAGTGGATAATATGTTTGAGATAGTCGACCTTCTCACCCAAAACAACAAACTAAGAACTTCTAATCCTACGGAGCCTCACATATTACAAAGGGCTTTTACATGCCATGTCCCAGACAGACAACTCCCTACCTCTGCCAGGGCACTTCCAGGGCCCATTCTGTGGGTGTTCAGCCCTGATTTTCTATAGTTCCTCTTCACAAGCTGAAATCCATGTCACTTTGACTTCCACCCCACCTCGTTCTGCCTCAAGGATCAACAGAAAATAAGCTATCCCTCTTTTCCTCATGACTCCCCTTCCCATATCTGAAAATAACCTTAGGCTTTTCAAAGCCAAGCCATCCGCTGGGATTTCATTAAGCTTGTGGTCAGCAGAAATTGTTTTCTTTTTGTTTTAATGTCGCTGTTGAGCCAGTTTCCCCCATTTTGTACTCATGCCCTTGAGTTTTGGAACCCACATACAGCATGTTGTCAGGCTCTGGAATCAGGTTATGTGGGTTCAAAGCATGATTCCTCTTGAGTAAGTTATTTAACCTCTTTGCCCTTCAATTTTCTCATCTGTAAAATGGGGATAACAGTACCCACCTTGTAGGTTTGTTATAAAAACTAAAAAGCTTAGAGAACTTCATGTTGCAAGTGTCCAGCAAATGTTATCTATTGTTTGGTGTGTGCGTGTCTTTGTCTTCATCATCGGTTGCATTCAGCCATCAGATCTGGCTCTTCGAGACTTTTTAGACTCCTGTTGTTCTTTATGTTGGCTATCATTCCTAGATTTTTGTCACTCACAGATTTGATCAGAATCTCTTCACCTAAGTCACTGATAAAAATTTTAAAGGTCTTCTGGGAAAAAATTTTTGGCTATTACAAATCTGACAAAAGTCTAGTCTCTAAAATCTACAGGAAAATACAACACCTCTACAACAAATATAATCCAGTTAAAAAATGGGCAAAGGAAATGAACAGACACTTCACCAAAGAAGACATCAAGCAGTTAACAGACACATGAGGAAATGCTCGCAATCGCTAGTCATTGGAGAAATGCAGACCAAAGCCACAATGAGATGCATCTCACCCCAGCATTACTGGCACGAATAAAAAAAACAGAAAACAAATGTTAGAGAGGCTGCTGGGAGATTGGAACTCTTATGCACTGCTGATGGGAATGCAGAATGGTACAACCGTTCTGGAAAATGGTATGGTGCTTCCTTAGAAAGCTAGAAATAGAAATACCATATGATCCAGCAGTCCCACTCCTAGGAATATATCCTAGAGAAATAAGAGCCATCACATGAATAGACATACGCACTCCACGCTCATTGCAGCATTGTTCACAGTAGCAAAAAGATGGAAACAACCTAGATGCCCATCAACAGATGAATGGGTAAGCAAACTATGGTACATGCACACACTGGAGTACTACGCAAAGATAAAGAACAATGGTGAATCTGCAAAGCATCTCACAACATGAATGAATCTGGGGGGCATCATGCTGAGCGAAATAAGTCAATCACAAAAGGACAAATATTGTATGAGACCACTACTGTAAAAACTCATGAAAAGGTTTACACACAAGAAGAAACAATCTTTGATGGTTACCAGGGAGAGGAGCGGTGGGGATGGAAAAACACTAAATAGCCTATAGATAAGTGGTAACTTTGGTGAAGGGTAAGACAGGACACAATCCTGGGGAAGCCAGCACAACTTGTTCAGGGTAAGGTCATGGAAGCTCCATGGACAAGTCCAAACTCCCTTAGGGACCAAATTACTGGGCTGAGGGCTGTGGGACCATGATCTCAGGGAACATCTAGCTCAATTGGCATAACATAGTTTATAAAGAAAATGTTCTACATTCTACTTTGGTGAGTAGCGTCCGGGGTCTTAAAAGCCTGCTAGCAGCCATCTAAGATACTCCTCTGGTCTCACCCCTTCGGGAGCAAGGAAGAATGAAGAAAACTAAAGATACAAGGGAAAGATTAGTCCAAAGGACTAATGGACCACATCTTCTCTGGCCTCCACAGACTGAGTCCAGTGCCTGGCTACCACCACTGACTGCTCTGACAGGGATCCCAATAGAGGGTCCTGGACAAAGCTGGAGAAAAATATAGAACAAAATTCTAACTCACAAAAAAAATACCAGACTTACTGGCCTGACAGAGACTAGAGAAACCCCGAGAGTATGGTGCCTGGACATAGCTCAGTAATCAAAGTCACTCCTGGGTTCCCCCTTCAGCCGAAGATTAGACAGGCCCATAAAACAAAACAAGACTAAAGGGGTACAACAGCCCAGGGGCAAGGACTAGAAGGCAGGAGAGGACAGGAAAGCTGGTAATAGAGAACCCAAGGTCGAGAAGGGAGAGTGTTGACATGTTGTGGGGTTATCAACCAATGTTATAAAACAATAAATAGATATACTAACTGTTTAATGAGAAACTGGTTTGTTCTGTAAACCTTCATCTAAAGTACAATTAAAAAAAAAAAATTTAAAGGACTTCAAGAGGCAGTAGAAACCTCCTTCTAGAATGCTGTTAGTCAGAAGCTTTGAGGGCACTCCTTGGAGAGTAGCGGTTAATCCTCCCAGCTCTGCTCTTGGCCCACGCCATTTCTGCATCTTGTCTACCCAGTTAGAGAGGCTTTGTCACAGGCTTTGCTGGAATCACAGCACATCATGTCTGTGTCATCACTTTATTTCCTTGTCTAGGACTCTTGTTTTTTATTTTTATTTTTATTTTTATTTTTTTGTTAGGAAATTAAGTTTCTTGGACTCTCTTTTTGAACTTAGGGAACCCCAGCTGGCATGCAGTACTGTGCTGTCTTTTTTTTCTAAAGTGTTTGCTGCCATCCGGTTCTGTGTTGTAGAGGCTAAGACTGCAGACTCTGGGGCCATGCTTCCTGAGTTCAAAACCTGGCTCTCCCGCTTCCCAAATTCATGATTTAGGCAAACTAAAAAACCTGTTTGTAACATGGGATGATAATAGTCATGCGATTGTGGGGGAATTAAATGAGTTAACACAGGTAGCCAAGAAGAGTGCTTGGCACATAATAAACATTATGTGAGTGGTAGCAACAGTAGTAGTAATTTGGGTATCATTTTAACAATTATTGCCGGGTCTGTATGATATTTTATTTTCTATACTATTATCTTTTTATTATTTTTCTTTAAATTGACCCACCTTTTTTACTTTAATAGATTTTCTTTAAAAGATAGATCTTAAATGGAAATCCAGTATCACTTGCCATAAATAGAAGGTATATATAAAGATATAGAGACCACAAAACAGTGCTGTTAAACTCTGAATAAATGCTTTTGCCTTCCAGAGTTAGAACCGGAAGGCTGCTTGCTCATACTCTCTATTACAAACGAAACCAAAAAAAAGACAAACCTATTGCCATCGAGTCGATTCCAACCCATAGCAACCCTATAGGACAGAGTAGAACTGTCCCATAGAGTTTCCAAGGACCGCCTGATGGATTCGAACTGCCGATCTTTTGGTTAGCAGCCATAACATGGATCGTAAAATCATTAGGGAGGTGGTGTCAAAGCTATACAAGACCCAAATTGAGACTGTCTCCATGGCACAGTCAGAAATATTGAAAGAAAAAAATCACTTTCCCACTGTGTGGTTTAACATTATTTAGTGCACATTCATTCTCCTCCTAATGTATCCCCAGTCGTCCCATGCTTTGCAAGCCCTGGACTGGGCCATTTGGTGTTTCACAGATAACAGACATCAAGCTTATTGCCTTGTTATTTTCAAAAATCTACCTGTTAGTCCATTTGAAAACCCTACTGTGTTTTTCTTCTGTGGTCCCTTGTTCTCCTGCTTCCTAGTGGCCTAGGTGCGCCATGTTTTCTCAGAAACAATTCATGGATGTCCACTTTCCTCTCTCATAAGGCCTTTTAGTTCATGATGCGATCCCTGAGCGCTGATGCCTGAATCCATTCAGGGCCTCTCAGTGCTGTCTCTGTCTTCTCACTTGTGTTAGCCTTCTCTTTCCCCTTTCACAAAGCTTGCTCTACTCTTTCCAGATGGAAGGACATTCTTCTCAGAGAAAAGGGAGCCTCAACAGGAATGGTTTGTTGTCTTACGGTCAGTGACAGATGATCTGCCCTAGATAGCAGTCCCCTTCTCTCCCTCATCCTGCTCATTCCAACTTAGCAGAAAAGACCCTTTCTGTGATCTGAGAGGCCTTGCCTTCCTCTGCCTGCTCTTAATGGTGCTGCCCCTCCTGCTCTGTCCATGATTACGTCCCTCTCCTCTTTTGTTGGTGTTGGCACTGAACCTGAGCTCATCTGAGGTTTCTTTGGGACCCAGTGGGTTTCTTTGTTTCCCAGTCCTTTCTTCCTAAGTGAGCCTGTTCTGTCTGGTTCCATTGGTTTCCTGCATTAGAGATTCCCATCTCTCGTGAGTCACAGCGTTCCCTTTATAATCTCTGGCCCTGGGAATTCACCTGTCCCATTTTATCAATTGTTAGAAACCTGTTCTTCTAAAATCTAGGGTGCATGCTTCCTCCCACTTCTATTACAATTCTCAGGTGACCCCAGCCCTTTATCATTAGGTCACTATCTTCCTCGTCACCACCCACCAGTTCTTCTGGATTAGTAGTCAGTCCAGGTGAGTAGTTTTTCCCCTTTCTGCTTCTGAGAGAGGAAATTTTCAGCAAGTCCTGCTTAGTTCTCCCGTGTGATGCATGAGACTCCCCACAGGCGTGTGGATGGCCAAGCCCCTGTCTCTGCTTCGTGTTGCAGTAAAGTCTGCAAGTGAAGAGCGTGCCCTCTGAAGCCTCTTGTCGCTATGTGCTCTCTGAGATGCTGTTACTTTGCTTTCTCCCTTTTTATTCCCACCTAAAGTGGCTTCATTGTGTTCTCCCCTCAGGCGCATGAATTACCCCACCATGGTGTATCTTTTTAATGGAAAAAGTCATTTTCCCTTATCTCCCATTCAATATATTTCTTTGGGTGGAAAAGATTAATATTTGTATGTCTATTTATAATACAGCTACCTTTTCATCACAGTCTGTTGGTCATCAGAGACACTGGCTTTGGATTCAGAGGAGGCATTTGATTTTAGCACCAGCTCTTTTAACTGTTTAACCTTGGACAAAACTCTAAGGCTCATTTTCCTCATCACTAGAAAGGGGGTGATAATACCCCTTTCTTGGGGTTGTTCTTAGGGTCAGGAATAAACTCCCCTGCACGATGCTTGTCAATAGTAGGTTCTTCCTAAAGTAGTAACCCTGGGTCTGGTCCTGCCATGTCTTACTGGGCTAAAGCAAATGGATTTGCCACTCTGTGAGGTGTTAAGGGTCACTGGATTGTTATGAGGACCGAGTGAGGTGATGGGAAGAGAAAGTCTGTAAACTTTCTTGCTCTCATTATCCATTTCATACACACTGTGTTTGGTCAACATACTCCTGTGAGAGATTAAGTAAATGGATCTGGGCACTGACTCATTCCACCTCCTGAACCCACACCCACCTGCTGATTTGTCGGCCGGACGTATCTACCTGAGTGTCCTCACAGGCAGGATGCCCAAGTGAAGTCGTCAGCCCCACATGTGCACACACTCACATACATATACACTTGCCCCGTCTCCTGTGCCTACCGTTTTGGTCCATGGCATCTGTCTATCAAGTCACCTCAGTCAGGAATCTGGGCTCAGTGTTGATTCCTCTCATTTCTTCACCTCCCACATCCACTCATCATAGTTTGCCCCCACAGACTGCTTTCTACAGCTCTCAAATCCTCCCTCTCCTCTCTGCCCCAGCTCTGCCATCTCTCAGAACTTTTTCCTCTTTCACCTGAATCAACAGCCACCTTAGTGGCCCCCTGGCTTAGAGTCTCCCTGAGTCCTGTCCATTGATATGGCTTCTAGCTTGACCTTTCCAGGGTATAAACCTGCTCCTATTGTTTATCTGCCCAGAACCCTTTGGTGGCTCCCCAGATCCTCACAGCAAAGCCTAACCTTCTCCACCTCAGCCTGACTTGTATCTTTTGTCCAGTTGGATTGAACTGTTCGTTGTTCCCCAGATACGCCAGGTGCTTCCATGCTTATGTATCTTATGTGTCCCGTTCCCTTTGCCTCAATTGATCCATCTTTGCCTCACCCATATGGTGAACTGTCAGCCCTTCAGTACTGAGCTCACTGCCCGCTCTGTCCAGGACATCCACTCCACCTTGTTCATGAGCCTCTTTTGTCCCTGCCTTGTCCCCATCTTTCATACATGTCACCCCTCCCCACTGGACTTAAAAGCGCTTCGAGGACAGTGCCACACCATGTCTAATTCATCTCAGCATCCCCGGCAATATTTGCTGATTGACTGAGTGAGTAAGAAAACAAGCATTACATTATAAAGGCGACTTGGGTCCATGACTCTCCCACCAAACCTAAACTTGTTCATCTTCCTGAGATAATGCTCTTTTTCCCATCAGGAGCCCAGACTTCCAGTGTCGTACCTTCTGGTCCAGAATACCAGATCTTTTAAGAAGCCATCTTCTATGGTCATCTCTCACTTCCTGAACCCTCTTCTCACCCAAAGCCATACTTAGAAGTGGAAGGAGAGAAACAATCCCCACTCAGGCCCGCATTCCCTAAGGAGAGAATGTTCTGGGTCTTCTGGCAGCATCTGCCCTGGGATTGTGCCCACCCACCCCCCCACCCCCACCCCCTGCCGAGGCTGGGCCACAGCTGAGCCATCCCAGCTGAACTCAGAGCAGCCAATACTGGCCTAGCACCTTCACTGTCTTGTTTGTCCATTGGCCCCTCTTTCCTGCAGTGCTAGGCTAGGCCTTCTGTATATGTTAACTGTGTGATGCTCACAGCCCTTCTTCACAGGATGGTTTTTGTGTCATTTCACTTTATATCATCCTCGCTACAAGACCACAGTCCTAGAGTGAAATTCCAGCTCTGCCCCACTTCCTAGCTGGGTGATCTGACACAAGTTGATTCATCTCTGTCAGCCTCAGTTTACTCATGCTTTCAGATCCAAATAGACCTAAAGACTAAATTTGAGAGAGGCCAGTCCTGGTCACATTCACTCTGGAATAAGGGGACTGTCAGAAGTACAGATACATGTAGCTCTGCCTTGTACGGTTGTTCACTTCAGAAAATATCTTCCCACCAGTTTTTGAGAGCATAGATCTTGGGGGCCTGCAGGGCAGGCATTTGTGCCTCCTTACACATGAGGCAGGTGTAGGCCTATGTTTGTCAACTCTGCCTTGGGTTCTGTAGATAGCAACCCTTTCACCTCTAAGCAGAGTTGGGAAGTGGCTGCTAACTGAGGTGCCCGTGTTTAAGATTTAAAGGTAAAATCTTAAACCTGACTTTCCAGCAGCTTGCTTTAATTTCAATAGTCACTGTGATGTTTGAAAATAAGAATAGAAAAGCTATTTCCAGACAAACCATACCCCCTTTCAGTGATAAGCAAATGTAATTTCTATATAAGTTGGCCCAAATATAGGCTTGGAAAATATTAATTTTCTTAGTGAGCTAGAATTTGACTGACAGAAGGAACTATGATGGGATGGACAGCTTGGCTCTGAATTTGCTTAGAGGCCATAGGCAGGCACTAAGCTGTCTCATGGGACAAGCTACAGGGTCTGGAAAGGGGGAGTGTAATCCAGTGAATCTATGGGGAAACCAGAGACACTGGGGTGCAGTAGGGAGAACACTGACTGCGTTACCCTAATCCCGTGACCTTGTGCTTGCTTCTGCTGAGTCCCGGTGGTTTCCTCATCTTTTCTTTGAGGAGGGACAATAGTTACCAGTTCTGCCAGCCATCATTGGTGAAAGCATTTTCAGGCCCAGGGGATGCTGCTCAAGTGAGAAGAGTTATTCATCTCCATTCGGGGATGTCTTTCATCTGGATTTTTGTGAAATACCTGGTCAGCCCTGCTCAGGTTGACACACAGCCCAATAGAGCAGCAATAATAATGGCCCCCATTGTCCTGGCCCCATGGTGAGCCAGCCTTTCCTCCATCTGTGACACAGGTACTGTCCCCATCTTTCAGGTGATAATTGTGAGAATCGGAGAGGTTAAATAGCTTGTTCAAAGCCCACTATAGCTCAAGGTCTTCTGCCTCAAGAGGATGGGAGGTGGATGATGGAGGAAGGATTAGGTAGAGGTGGAGGGCATTGAGAGCAGAGAGGGTACCTGAAGGACTGGAGTAGGCTTGATTGGGGGTGGTGGGGAGGTAGAGTAGAGAAGTCATGGCAAATTAACGCCCACGTCATCTTAAAAGCCTGTGAGCAGCCATCTAAGTTACTTCACTGGTCCCACTCCATCTGGAGCAAGGGAAAATGAAGAAAACTAAAGACACAAGGGAAAGATTAGTCCAAAGGACTAATAGACCACAACTACCACGGCCTCCACCAGACTGAGTCCAGTACAACTAGATGGTTCCCGGCTACCACCACCGACTACTCTGACAGAGATCACAATAGAGGGTTCCAGACAGAGCTGGAAAAAAATGTAGAACAAAATTCTAACTCATAAAAAAAGACAACTTAGCTGGCCTGACAGAGACTGGAGAAACCCTGAGAGTATGGCCCCCAGACACCCTTTTAGCCCAGTAATGAAGTCACTGTGGAGGTTCACCTTGTAGCCAAAGATTAGACAGACCTATGAGATAAAACGAGACTAAAGGGGCACACCAGCCCAGGGGTAAGACTAGAAGGGAGGAGGGGACAGGAAAGCCGGTAATAGGGAACCCAGGGTTGAGAAGGGTACTGACATGTCATGGGATTGTAAACCAATGCCATAAAAACAATATATGTACTAACTGTTTAATGAAAAGATAGTTTGTTCTGTAAATCTTCATCTGAAGTTCAATAAAAAAAAAAAATTAATGCCGATGTCTGTGGCACGCCTTGAAGGTGAATCTCTTGTACTCAGCCTCCAAGCTCCAGCCCAGCTCTGACTGGAGGGCCATGGCCTGGCCCCTGTTGGGCTGACCACCACCACAGACTCCAAAAGAGGAAGGAGGTTCCTCCACTCCTGCAGAGAACATACACAGTGCAGATCAGCCTCACTGAGTTTCTCTTCTCCCAGCCACACTCAGAGTATCCGGGTGTGAGCAATGAGAGAACTCTGCCCAAGCACCCGACCCGTCTGTCCATGATTAACTGCTGGGTACACACACCCACAGAGGAGGTTCTTGAGGCCTGATAGCCCAGCCCTACCCAACTCACAAACAGTGGTTCCCTTACAGACCAAATGTCACCAGTACTGGCCTGACCCTCCTGATGTCGTGGAATACGGCAGCTTCCACATCCGGTGCCAGTCAGAGGATTGCACCATCGCCTACGTATTTCGAGAAATGCTGGTCACCAACAGTGAGGTAAGCAGTGCCTGCCTGGCAGTGAGCAGTGCCTGCTTGGCAGTGAGCAGTGCCTGGCAGTGGGTGGTGTGGGGAGGGCATAGCTTAGATACAGGCACTAAGTCAGCATCTGCTGTGGTCCTGAGTTGGGCCGTACTTGCGGGTCCACATTTTCTCCAGTGAGCATTTCAATAATAATACAAGACTGACCGAACAAGAACAGTCATGTGTGGTCCTCACATGGCGCCAACAGGAAGAGATGGCTGTAGGCAGAAGCAGTCAAAGAAGCACTCCTGCAGGGGGTTTGGGGTGTTTTGAGAGAGTAGGTGGGTGGATAGACAGACAGGAAGCCCAGCATCAGCAGGGCCACAGCAGGACCATGCATAGTGGGAGAAGGAGCATCAGGAGACAGGGCTATCCTGGCTGGTGGCCAGGCGGGGCTGGGGTTTGCTTGCCCACTCATCTGCATTGACTTATCAAGGGCACCACGTCTTCCCCAGACAGGAGAAGAGCACACGGTCACCCATCTCCAGTACGTTTCGTGGCCTGACCACGGCGTTCCCGATGATTCCTCAGACTTTTTGGAATTTGTAAACTATATGCGGTCCCTGAGAATAGACAATGAGCCCGTCTTAGTTCATTGCAGGTACTGTGGCTTGTTGTTTCATAAATACGTGTATTACTTTATTTCTTTACTGTTTTAAAAGACTGGGAATTTCTGACATTATAGACTTCCAAATATAATGCAAAACTGAAGAAGAGAGTCCCATCCTCATCTTTACCTTTGTTGTCGTGTCTACTAACCTTCACAGCAGATGTGAATAAGAAGGGGGTAGATTTTGCACTTAACCCTAGGTTTCTTTCCATTGGTTCTTAAGCCCCCTGACCTCAGAATATACGAAGATAGGCTCTTTAGGCATGCCTGAGAGCACACTCTGAGGAGGATGTGTTTTGTATTCTGGAAGGTGAGGAGAGAAAAGCTCTTTCTTAGCAAACGTGGGAACTGGGTAGGAGTTAAGCTGGACTGGGCAGAAGTGCTGCTTGGGCAAATCCCAAGTCTCTCCATCTCCCCTCTCCAGTGCTGGAATAGGTCGAACTGGTGTGTTGGTCACTATGGAAACAGCCATGTGCTTAATTGAGAGGAACCTGCCCGTCTACCCACTGGATATTGTCCGGAAAATGCGAGACCAGCGCGCCATGATGGTACAGACATCAGTAAGTAGACATTCAGTAATAAAAATAGTGGCAATGGCTGTCACCTACCAAGTGCTGACCCTGGGCCAGGCTGCACTGAGGGCTCTGCAGGTCAAGAGCCTGAGGCTCAAGGGATTGAGTCCCTTGTCCAGGGTCTGAGAGCTTGTTGGGGGCTGAGTGACTCCAGAGCCCACACCTGTCTAACCCTCTGCATTTCACTGCCATCCCTTCTGCTGCATCAGTGGTTCATTTCCTGTCAGCCTCTGGGCCAAGGAGCCGCTCTGATTGCATTCTGCATTGTCGAACCATCAGAAGTAAGCAAGGCCACCTGGGGAATTGCACCCACCCACGTGTTCTAGGTGACCCTTTGACTAGGTGGACCTTTCACACAGCCCCACTCCCTCCTTTGAGCTTTCTCCCACTTATGTAGTACCTGAGTTCTTGCCGCTTCAGGTGTCCCCAAGAGGCAGTCTTGTGGCTGTCCCTCAGAACTACCAGAGGGACAGTGTGGCGGTGTGGAAAGAGCATAGTTCAGACTCCACCACATACTGGGCAACCTTTGGATAGTCGTTTAACCTCTCTCCAAGCCTCGGTTTCCCCATCTGCAAAATGGAGACCATCCCATGTTCATTCATTCATTCATTCAACAGATAATTGCACAAACTGGAGAGACCAGGCTTGTATCTAGTAGGAGAACTGAATTTGTCAATTGTAAGTCCCATCAGTGATGGGACGTTTAGTAGGGTCTGAGAACTTGGAGGAAGGGTCCCTAAAGCAGACTTTGAGAGCTCAAGGAAGGCTTCCTAGAGAGTGGCTTCTCAGGCACAACCCCCAGGATGGATGAGAAGGAGTTAGCAAAGAAAGGAGCAGGAATTCTGTGTCCCAGCCAGCTCTGTATCCTCACAGCTTGTGGACAAAGTTTAAATGATTTCCCTAATACATTATGAGCTCTTGAGGCTTTATATTAGTTTGTAACCAGGAATTCTGGATAAGAGAAAAAAATGGTTTCGGTTATTAAAGCTGTTCTCTACCTTGTTTTCTTGTATGGAAGCCCTCGTTGCTGGTAAAAAGGGAAGAAAAGTGCGTTGTCTTGGTAGATTTTCTAGCTGGTGAAGCTCAGTCTAAAATGCTTTCCTGTGCCCTGTACACTTCACTTAAATAAGTTTCTTAGGTATTTGCTAATATTAAAAGCCTTATTCTGTGTAACAGCTTTCAGTGGCTGTTGCCATTTGTACCACTAAGTCCAGGCTCCTACCCAGCATCAGGCCCCCACAACTAGGTGGCGGCCCACCTGTGCAGGCTCTTCTCCTCCCCACGCCAAGTAGTCTGGGCCAGGACAGTGAGCCCTGACTGAGAGGCCACCACACTGTTTTGGTTTTTTTTTTCCCCCCCATAGCTGTGATTTATTACAGCAAAAGGATACGAAACACAATCAGCAAAGGGAAAACATACATGGGAATAGTCCAGAGGAAACTGGGCACAAGCTTCCAAGAGTCCTCTCCCAGTGGAGTCACACAGGTTATACTTAATTCCTGCAGCAATGAATTCTAACAACATGTGTGAAATGTTGTCTACCAGGGAAACTCATTAGAGACTCAATACCCAGGGTTTTTAATGGGGGCTGGTCACGTAGGCACCCTCTGCCTAGCACGTGGGCCTCCACCTTTCTTACACTGCTCTTTCTGCCCAGCATGGCCACCTTGCAGTGACCTTTACCTTTCGCAGCCTTCCCTGATGTCCCTAGACAGCTAGTTTCTCCCTCTGTTGTGTTTTCATGACACATTGCCCACCCCTCTTGGAGTACTCCCCCCCCCCACCCCCCGCATCAGATAAGAATTATTAGTTCACAGGTGTGTCTTCTGTACATGTTTCCCTGACACGTAACACAAGGTCTGGCCTGGTCCAGAGCTGGTGCTCAGTGAGTTCTTGTGAATGATGGGAAAGAATAACCACATACATGCGATCGTGCAATGCTTTTGGAGCTGCGTGACTTGACTGCTGTATTTCTTTTCCAGAGCCAGTACAAGTTTGTGTGTGAAGCAATTCTTCGTGTATATGAAGAAGGCTTAGTCCAAATGCTGGATCCCAGCTAAGACAACTGTGAAAACATTCATTCCTCTTTCCCAGGGGCATCCTCCTTAAGGGACAGACCTTCTCTCTAGAAGCAGAAAGAGGAACCTGTGTAGGCTGTGGGAAAGGAATGAGCACATTTGAACCCAGGCACTTTAAATTACTGTAGAAAAGGTATCATGTACATAGGAATTGTGTAGATACGCATGCCGTAATATATAGCATCACTTAGACCCATTGTCCCTATGGAGATATAAGCAAAGGGGATCTCTGTTTGGGGCCTGTCCTAATGCCTTCTACCTAGACATTACCATACCCCTGTAAGCCACCCTTGGGCAATGCAGAAGGAATGCCAGGAGTGCTGTTGACCTCCCAGAAACACGGTGGTATGGTTATTTAGGGTTGCGTGGATGTTTTGTGTGTGTATGTGTGTAGGAGTATAAGGGCTGAGCTTTCTGTGCTTCTAAGTGGAGCTGGAAATTAGAGTTGGCACACCTCCGATGCTAAGGAACCCCTGATGAATGTACTACAACAGCAGGAGGGTAGGGTTTCAGGCTGAAGAATGAGCAGTACCTTTTCTGCCCTCCCTTCCTTTGTGCCATCTCCCTGTCACTTCCGATGGTCATGTTTCTGAGAACCATGCCCAACCCCCCCGACTTCCTCCCTGCATTAATGACCCTCTTCAGGTTCACGCGCAGTGCCTGCACCGGAATAATAACGCTACGTTCTGGTGAATTTTCAGTTGAGACTCTGAGAACTAGGACTCTCGGAGCCTTGTCATCACATTTGTTAGTTTTAGAAGCAGGTGTCTCTTGCCTCTCCGTACCGCTTGCTGTGTACTCAGAATCCAGGACTGGAATCATTTACTACTGAACCTACTACATGTATTGCTGCTACTTCAAGCTATGACACTTGAAACGTTATGATTGTCATGAGGGGATACAGGATATCATCGAAATATTCAGAATCTGTGGCCCTTCTCAGAAAGATCTAGTAATTGAACCACGGGAAACCCAGCTTCTGGAGGGTCGTCCGTGGGTGTGTGTACATGTGTGTGCGCCCATGGGTGAGTGTTTCTCAGGATTCCTAACTCGATTCCAATTACAGTTGAGTTTATATAAAGAATGAGTCTCTGTATAGAAGAACAAATGTGTGCATTCACCCCCAGTTGCAGTGGTCTCCGTTTTCATTTCAAAGGAGAGGATCAGAGTATCTGAATATAAACACAATTCGATGTTAATTTATTCTAAGTACACCATGATTTTGATTGTCCTTAAAGAATTCTGCCTTTGTTAATACTGTGTTAAATTTTTTTAAATTTGTGACAGGATTGTAGCAAATTATTATTTAAGGAAAATAAATTACATGAAAATTTTAATGTGGTATTTTTAAATAGCTGTTCTTGTGTATCCGGAAGAGGAAGCTAAGCCAGTTTCTCAACAGTATTTATAGAAAAAGGATGCTTTCATACTATAGTGCACGTAAAGGAAGCCATTTTGCTATTTCACAAACTCTGGACTAATTGAGTAGTTTCCTGGTTGCAAGATGGATAAAAAAAACCTATACAGCAGGGGCTAGGTTTCTGAGGGTTCTTTATCTCCAGAGCTAGCAAACTTACTTGCATACTTCGCATCTTTTCCCCACCAATATTTTATTGCTAAATGGGAGGGATGAAAGGGAGGTGTTATACAGTGCTGTGCTGTAACCCCATACCGTGAAACAAGAACAGCTAGCAGAAGGGAGCAGGAAAATTTGGAGCTAAGGGGTAGGAGATTTGGTACTTAACCCTACTCAGTGCTAATTAGTTCAAGTCCCAATCGCTTAAGAGCTCTACCTCTATTTCCTCGTCTGTAAATTGGGAGAAACAATACTTAGGCATTAGGTTGATTATGAGGATTGAGTAGGATCAAGTTATTAATGTGAATTTCATCAGCTGGGCTATACCTGATACTACTGTGGATGAGTTACGTGGAACAGTTAACTTACTAAGCGGTTAGCCCAAAAACATATCATATAGGGTCATCTGGGTTTTTACAAGAGAAGAATGCTTTTCTTCTAGGGAAAACAAGAGCACAAAGGAATATCATACCAGCACCGTTGTTCAATTCAGTCTCAAAAATTCTATTAGCAAAGCACCAAAAAATAAGAGGGAAGAGGGAGCGCTAGCATAAATTTCAGTGCCATCAGGATATTTAGCAAATGATTGCCACTTGATGAAAATGCATAGTCACCCTGTGTGCTAAAAGCCTGAGAAGTCTAAATGTGTTTGGAGATTTGTCTTTTATTATTACGGTGAAACCTGTGATAGCCGAAACTCCGAGGCACTGCCTTGTTTTTCCAGGTCTCACAAGTTTTCTGCCTTGCAGGGTGCAGTCTTTACCACTTTTCTATGACCCGTTTTAGTGGAAAATATTTGGATTTTTCTTCTCTGACAGGTTTCCACCTTATGCAGGTCCCTGCTTTTACAGATTTGCTGTATTTTTTTAAAAACAAATTTAAGTTGTTTAATATGGTTGCAGAAATGCTGCCACTATTGTTACATACAAATTTCTGAAAAGCTTACCAAAGGTTGCAGCCAGTCTTCCTGCCACTGTGCTGGTCAGCAGTTCAGATTCAGCAGATGTTGCCAGGAAGAAAATCCATGGAATAATGGGAAAAAACAAGACAAGAGAATCATTCATGGAGGCAAAATATACAAGTAAATACTGTAGATATTACCAATTAAATTCTGTAGCTCAAAATTCCTGTTTCACCACCTTATACACTTAAGCAATTATACTCAAGGAGGCTTTTTTAGTCATAAGTGAAGAACTTTATCAGAATCATGATAAATATTTTGGCTGGGTGTGAATGGAGAAGACGTTTACATCCTACACTCTGGTGCTCTCAGGAAGTTTAATTAGACACACTGATGTGCTGAGTGAATCAAGGTGGGAGATCCCCGCTGGTGCCACTCTGTAGAACCTGCACTTGGTGTTTTGACCTTCCAGAGAGAGATTCAACTCATTTGGGGTGGGTGGGGGTAGGGGTGGGTAGATCACAAACTTCTACTGATCTTAAGTTCCTCCCATGGTAATTTATACTTAAGTATGCTTTTACATTAGTGTAGATGCATTTGACATTTTTTATTCTGTAGGAATTATCATTTGAGGGCAAGCAACAGGCCTCTTCATCCTCTAGAGGCAGTGAAGAGGCAGCATCATGGGGAAAGATTATAAGAGGTAGGACTTGGATCTAGACCTAGGCTTAAGCAAGATGTGTCACTTGTTGGCCCATGTCTGTGCACATCTGTAAAAGGGGCAGATTGGGCTAGATTACATGAGCTCTTTGGTTCTTTCCAGATTAACATGGTGGGGGTTTGAGAGTCCAGAAAATCTAAATTAATCCTAAACCAAAGCTGCTATAGAGATACTTATCACAGTTCTTGTCCTCCAGGGATTATCCCTCAGAGCTAGGCTATGTTGAATGCAAAGACGAGGATTGCCATTGCCATCCTCTGGTCCTTGCCTGTCATCTTAAACTGAGACCAGTCTCAGTAAAGATGACCTGGGGAATCAAATGCATGCAAGTCTGATGGCAGAGTTGTCCCACCATATTTATAACTCACATTCTGTTTGGAGCAACTAAAGGATTTGTGTTAAGTCATGGAGACTGAAAAGTATTTTACCGGGGACATCTTAGTCAATTGGCATAACATAGTTCACAAAGATAATGTTCTACATCCAAGTTTGGTGAGTAGCATCTCGGGTCTTCAAAGCTTGTGAGCAGCCATCTAAGATAGAACTACAGGCAGTCTCCAGGTTACAAACAAGATCCGTTCCTGAGTGTGCCTTTAAGAACTTGTAGGTAAGTCGGAACAGGTGCATGCAGGTTCTTATTTAGCCTTGCTTTATTGCATGAAAAGGCTCAAAGCCTGTTCAATGATTTAAAAGCTGCAAGGACAACAAGGGACGGTGATTGTGATAAAGAATTAGTTGTGAGTAGGGGTTGGTTCAGTCATTTCAAAGTGAGGGGAAATTTACATAACATTAAAGGGTAAGTACAAGTTGCCCATAAGTCAGATGTTTGTAACCCAGGGACTGCCTGTATTGGTCTCTACTCCTATGGAGCAAAAGAGAATGAAGGAAATCAAATGCTCAAAGAAGAAACTAGTCCATAGGACTAATAGCCCACATGAACCACAAGCTGTTCTAACCTGAGACCAGAAGAACTAGATGGTGCCCAGCTACCTCTACCTACTGTTCTGACCAGGGACGCAATAGAAGGTCCTGGACAGAATGGGAGAAAAATGTAGGGGAAAACTCAAATTCCCAAAAAAGGCCAGACCTACTAGACCAATAGAGTCTAGAGGAACACCCAAGACTATTGCCCTAAAATAACCTTTGAACTTGGAATTGAAGCTTTTTCTGGAGGTCACCATTGAGCCAAATAATAGATGGGCTTATAAAATCATTGTCACCCGTGAGTAATGTACTCTCATAAATAATTAACTACATGAGACAAAACGGTCAACAGTTACCCAAAAGCAAAGATGAGAAGGCCAGGAGGGGAAGGAAAGCTAAATCAATGGAAACAGAACAAACACAATGGAAATAATGAGACTGCACACAAATTGTAGAAATTGTAACCAATGGCAAGGAACAATTTATATAAAAATTGTTAAAGGAGAACCTATTTTACTGTGTAAACTTTCACCTAAAACAATAAAATATTATTTAAAAGAAAGAAAAGTATCTTAATTGATCAGCAATATTTTTTCTGTAAATTTGGAATGTTCTTCATTCTGACCTGTTTTGTCAGTGACTACTGAAAAACAATTTGATCAATATAAAAACATTCCAGCTATGCAACACTATTATTGTCTGTTGACATTTTTATTTTAATAATTGTCTTGCTTTCTGGGAAGTGTTCTCATTTTGCTTGCCTTTATTTTAATAAATACTGTTTTGGATGGAGCCCTGGTGGCACAGTGGTTAAGAGCTGCGGTGAACTATGGCTGCTAACCAGAGGTCGGCAGTTCAAATCCACCATCTGCTCCTTGGAAACCCTATGGGGCAGTTCTCCTCTGTCCTATAGGGTCGCTGTAAGTCGGGCTCGATTTGATGGCAGTGGGTTTTAACTTTTAGAGGCGAATGCTCTGCCCATCTCCACAATCCCACTGATCAGGAGCATGGCATCCCATGCACATTACCTTCTCTGCCTCGACCTTGGGTTGCAAATTCAAGCTCAGAATTGGGTTCGGCTGCCAGCAACAACAGTAGTTTATACAAAATAGATGTATATTTACTTTCTAATGCAGCTGCTAGGATGGCTCTGTGGTCGTCAGGGTCCCCCATTCCTTCTGACTTGTTGCTTTGCCATCCCCAGTTGTGTAGCTTCTACCTTGAGGACCAAGATGACTGCTCCAACCATGTTCATGTTCCAGCCAGGAGAACAGAGGAAAGGGGAGAGGAAAAGCAAGACCTCTTCCCTTAGGAATGTGTCCTAGAAGCTATACACACTACTTATGCCCACATCCCATTGATCAGAACTTAGTCACAGGCCATACCTACTGCAAGGAGTCTGGGAAAGGTCATTTTTTTCCCCAAGAAGCCATGTGCCTAACTGAAGTGAAATGGTTCTATATCTGAGAAAGAATGGATTTTGAGGGACAATCAGTGGTCTCTGCCATGACTCAACCCTTGACCCCCTTTTTCCCCCACATACAGCCCATTCATCCTCTCTCCAAGGGAAAAAACTCAAACCCCACCCAATTACGGCATTTAACTAAAGTTCCAGGTCTTTAAACAATGTACAGTCTTCTTCATCAGGCCTGAGTGGCTTCTTATCATCTCATGACCTATAAACTAAAAGCAGAGCCCGTAAACACTAGTTAAGTAGAAACAGGAAAACAGCCATTGAAGACTCATTCCTAAGAGGGGAAAATGGGAAACAAATGGCTGTCACTGCTCCATTTAAAAAAAGTTGCTGTTGAGTTGATTCTGACTCATCACAACCCCATGTGAGTCAGTAGAACAGTGTTCCATAGGGTTTTCTTTTTTTTTTCTTTTTTCCATAGAGTTTTCAATGGCTGATTTTTTTCAGAAGCAGATCACCAAGCCTTTCTTCCTAGGCACCTCTGGGTAGACTCGAACCTCCAATCTTTTGGTTAGCAACCGAGTGCTTAACTGTTTGCATCACCAAGGGACTCTCCACTGTCCCATAAACCTATTGCCGTCTAGTCAATTCAGACTCACAGTGACCCTATAAGACAGAGTAGAACTGCCCCATAGGGTTTCCAAGGCTGTAATCTTGGAAACTTGCAGACTGCCACATTTTTTTCCCACGGAGCGGCTGGTGGGTTTGAACTGCTGACCTTTCAGTTAATAGCCAAGTGCTTAACCACTGTGCCACCAGGGTTCCTTCTACTGCCCCATAGAGGTTACCAAATCCCGCTAGACAGGAACAGTGAAGAGGCCCTTCTCTGGCCGTACCGTACGTCTTGAACAGCCCACCACAGCCCCGGCCCTGCTCTCTGAAAGGAGCTCCTTGTCCATTGGGCTCCATAGCCACATCAGAGGTGGGACTGCAGAGGGTGACCCACTTGAGAATGGCATAGCTTTTGTAGCCTGCTTAGTCCTGGAGCAATTTGGGGCTTTGAGTCCCTAGGGTTGCTTGAATGTTTCTTGCAGACCAGGCTTGTGGTCTCTTTGCCAATAGAATCCCATCACGTATGCACAGCCCAAGGTCTGGTCTAGATGCTGGTGTTTTGCTTACTGGCATCTGTGCCCTGCTCCTGCCTCTTTCTTATCTTAAATGTGCTACCTTGAGGCCACCTGAAAGAGAAGCTTGAGGGTAAGACAACATCCTTAATCTGATCTTTGGAGTCATCTTTCTCTGGCAGAGAAGTCTTGAAAACAGCTTGCTGCCCCAGTCCTAGCTCCTGCTAAGGCTGCCACCTCAGAGTCAATGCTCTTAACAGCTGCAGTGTGGAGGACAGAACCCTTTGGCATTTTCATTTCTTCAAGACTTTAATCAACTTAATGCAGGCTGCCAACAGGGCCTCCCTTAGCAAAACTGGATTCTCTCCCATCCTGCTTGCAGTCTGGCTGGCTGTAGCCCCAGTTCACCTCACTTTTATAGGACCTCACGAAAAGCAACAAGAAGCAACACTCACACTTTCTGTATCTCTTCTGCCATTTCTTCTATTGCTGTGGTCTCCGTCAGCATGTGGTCCATTCCACAGGTTACCACAGATGACAGTTTCATCAATTGGTTAGCCATTATATAAAAGGATTGTATCCTTGTCATCTGCTGGCTTACAATTCCACTTAGCCAGCATCACATTTTAGATGTTATTTGCACCATCCCTTTTCAGGTATCAAACACTGAATCAGAAAACCAAAGTAAAGGTGGCTTGAACAAAATAGACATTTATTTGTCTCTCATATAAACACTGGCAGTCCAGAGCTGGAACAAGGGCTCTGCGATCATCAGGGACCCAGGCTCCTTCAATCTGGTTGCTCTGCTATCGTCAGTTTCCACCTCATGCTCCAAAATGGCCACTCCAGTTCCAGCCATCACATCCACATTCCAGCCACCAAAAAAGAGGAAAGGGGAAAAAAAAAAGAATGCTCCTTCCCTTTAAGGATACTTCCTAAAAGTTATATATATACTGCTTACTTTCTTTGTACATAGTTGGCCAGAACTTAAACATATGGGCACACCTAGCTGCAAGGGGGGTTAGGAAATGTAGCCTTTATTCTGGATAACACTTCACCCAGCCAAAACTCAGGAGTATTATTGCAGAAGAAGGGGGAGTGATTATTAGGGCACAATTAGCCACTGCTGCAGATTCTTTGACTTCAGATCTGCCAAAGGGCTGACTTACGAGGGGTTACCCTGCTCAAGATCCAGCACACAGAAACAAATATAATTATGTCCTTTAAGCAAGAGTGACCCACCATCTTGACATATAATACTGACAGCTCCTGACAGGATCAGCAGCCATCCATTACATAAATGAATCACTTGAATAAGAATGTACTGATAACACAAACTTAACCTCTCTTCTAGAAGCCACAGAGCCCTATCCATCCCCCACCCCCAAATTACACAGGGTAAACTCCTTCATCTGTGGCCACCCTTATATCATTTGCTGGTTAGTTCCTAAACCTCTGGGTTACTCTCAGAGTAAAGGAAGGCCCCAGAATTTCCCTTGAGGCTACCCCAAAGCTTCCCACATAATTGTACAAACCAGAGGAAGAGCCAGGTAAGAGGACTTGTCAGGACGTGGTTGAAGAGGCTTGGGGGGAAGACGGTGGCAGTGTAGATGGAGGCAAATGGTTGTAGACGAGAGATTTATGAGGAAGAAGTGACAGCTTGATAACTGTAGGGGTGTGCAGAGGGTGGAGCCAAGGATGGGGCCAGTTTCTAGGTTGGGCAACTGGGTGGATGCTAGTGCAAGAAAGAGGAGGACTGGGTGTGGGGGAAGATGATGAGATTGTTCTTTGGGTCTGAAGTCTAGCATTAGGGACGCATGTGTAACCAGTCTGAGGAGTCTCAAGGCGTCTGTGTCTGTACATGAAACTTCCTTTATTCTCAAAACTGTGCATACATTTCTGAGTCCCAAGCATCCCAGTCTGCCACAGGAGATTTCTTTTGTGCCATTCCTGTTTAAATTTTACTCCAATAAAAATAATTTCTGTAATCAAACCCAGTTTTTAAAATAACCTAAAGCAAATATGTAGTCAAATTAATATTTCATCGTAATCTCATCAGGGGTCCATGTTCTCTCTGAACTTCCTCTCCCCACCCTTCCTCTGTCTGTCAGAACTCTCAGGGGCCACACTCTCCTCTACAGCCTGCAGTAAAGACAGGCATGGAGGGAAGTACTCACTTGTGGGCAGCACCTTGAGGCTGGGAGAGATCCCCAGTCTCGGCTCTGCTGTCAGCCTCTGCTGGCTGATGGTCTGGGCACAGGCACTGTGTGGTTTTCTTTGGTAGTGTTCAGCTTTACCCTGGCCCCCCTCCAGCCTGGAGAAACCACACTCCCCCTCCCAGAGGGAGCATGCCCTCCTTCAGCCCCATCAGCGGACCCACCCCCGCCGGATCTCTGAGTTATACAGCCCATCACTCGGCCAGGTGGCTCCATAGGTGTATTAGTTTCCCGGAGGCTGTAACATAATACCACAAACTGGGTGGCTTACAAGAACAGAAATTTATTGTGTCACAGTTCTGGAGTCAAGTGGTTTGAATTCAGGGTGCCAACGGGCCGTATCCTCCCCCAAAGCTCTAAGAGAAGATCCTTTCTTGTGTCTCTCAGCTTCTGGTGTTCCTTGGTGTGTAGTTGCATCTTCACATGGCCATCTTCCCTCTCTCTCTCTTCTCCTTTTATAAGGACACCATTCAGCGTGATTAGGATCCACCCCCCTCTTGTATGAGGTCCTTGGGTTACACAAAGGGTTAAGCACTCGACCACTAGCCAAAAGGTTGGCAGTTTGAACCTACCCAGAGGCACTTTGGAAGACAGGCCTGGTGATCTGCTTCTGAAAGATCACAACCTTGAAGATCCTATGGAGAAGTTCCACTCTGCACACACAGAGCCACCATAAGTCAGAATCAGGATCGACAGCAACTAGCAACTTAAACTCTTTAGAGTCTTTGCTCCTCAGTAGATGGAAATGTGAATAGTGCCCGCTGGAGTTGTGCAAGCTGGCAGTACTGACCAGGCTTCCTCACACAGAGCCATGGGAACCTCTGGGTCTTTTCAGATGCCCTGGATCCCACAAAAAACTCGTCAGTGGTTGATGAGTTTCTGGCTTAGGCTGAAACCCTCTTCCCCAACTAGTACTCCATCCACTTCTCACCTGTGCTTTGAGAAATGGGTCCACAGTTTCTGTGTCTTTCAAAACTGCTCATTTACTACCTACCAGCAAGCCTAAGGCTCAGATTGAACAGATGTTTACTGAAAATAAGCCTCATGCCTCAGAGGCTTTATCTTGCATCCCCTAGTTTAATACCCAAGCAGACAACTGTGAAAAAGGAAGGAAATGTCTCTTGTCTGCCTCTCCTCCACACACACACACACACACACACACACACACACGCACGCACGCACACACACGCACACACACACACACAAAGGAAGGATCCCATACAGGAATGGTGATCCCTGTAAAGCAGTATTGCCATGTCAAAATCACATCTCAGAATTGGTCCCTGAGGACCCCACTGTCACTGCCCTGAGCACAGAGTGTGGGGTGAACTGCTGAGCCACTGAGTCTAGACTGCGGCTGTCCTGCCCTGGACACTAGATGTAGCTGGCCCTGCAGCTGCCACCCTCACCAAATTGAATCTCACAGTCCCTGCTTCTTGGCATCTCTGAGTTCTGATTCAGAGTTCAGGGCAGATGCTTCTCACTGGCAGAGACTAGATCATGTGCCTGTGTCTAGCTGCAAAGGAGGCTGGAAAAGCCAGCATTTGGCACTTTGAGCATCTAAAATGGGAGATATGGGAGGTAATTCCTGACTCATGTGGCAGAGGTGTCTCCAAATGTAGGAGCTGGGTGATCAAAAACAATTGTTTACTATAGTCCACCCCTTTTGCTATCTAATCTCCTTTTCATACTTTGTACACCTAACAATGATAGCTCCTGACATAGAACAGTCATCCCCTATATAACTAAAAATCTACTTGCCGCTTTCCCAAAAGGGGTCAACCAGAACTCTCATCACTTACTTCTAAGGTCCTAAATCCAGGACTTCTGGATATCAATTCCTTTTCCATTTGATCACAATCCTATTTCATTATCCTTTAATCTATGGGTTAAATTTTATGTGACAACTATCAGTATACCTTATAAAACAGAAGAAAAAGGAGGAAAAGAAGGAAATTAGATGAAATTTTTTTTTAAAATATACATGACACAGCAAGGAATAAATTAGAACCATGTGGTGTGAAGAGGCATTGTCCACAAGTGGGGTGCTATCTGGACTCTGTCCAGAGTGTGAGGTCACTCTGACCTCACCCTTTGGGCTCCAGTGAGGAACTTATCTCAGCTCTTAGATTTCACCCAGGTGCAGGGTTTTGGTTGCAGTGAGACATCTCCCTGGCACACTCAGGGGATGTGTAAATGAGAACAGACTTGATAGTAATCAAGGCCAGTAAGTCAAGTTCCTAAACAAAAAGACATACTGTTTATAAACCAACTGCAAAAACTTAGTAACTTGAAACAGAACTGATAATTGCCTAGAAGAATAAATTCTAAAATAAATATTAGAGTTTTTCAGTAGTCCCTCATTCCTTGCATCAAATCTGGGTTGTGCTCAATTACAAAGAGATCATAGAGCTTATATCTTTGCCTTGTAGGGATTATATTTGTGCCTATGTAGGCAATGTTCAGAAGCGTAGCAGTGCAAGGAGGCGAAGAGCTGACCCTTTCCCTCTAGACACTCCCACTACCAACCTCCCTTATTTATATCTTTCAATATTTAAGTAAAGTGGCCTCTGGGGAGCCCTCCCCCATAAATTCTTTGATCATTTTCCTTTTTTCAAACCCCTCCTCATTCACCTCAGGAAAATCTCTTCTGTCTTTTCTTCATAGCCTCAAGAACTAAAGAACATGTTCATAGCAGCATTATTTATAACAGCCAAAAAGTGGAAACAACCCAAATGTCCATCAATAGATGAATGGATAAACAAAATGTGGTATATTTATGCAATGGAATATTATTCAGCCATAAAGAGAAATGAAGTTCTGGTACATGCTACAGCATGTATCTGAGGGGTGGGGAGGAGTGGGCAGAGGAAGTTCAGAGAGAAGTTGGACTTCTGATTAGGATTATGATAAATTAGGAAGCTTGAAGACATTATACTGAGTGAAATGAAGCAGATGCAAAAGGACAAATGCTATATAATTGCACTTATAGGAAACATCTAGAATAGACAAATGATACACACCAAAATGTATTAGTAGTTACCAGGAGTGGATGGGAAGGGGAAATGGAGAATTACTGCTTAAAAGGTACTGAGTTTGAGTTAAGGGTGATGAAAATAATTGGGGGAAGAATAGTGGTGATGGTTGCACAACATGCTGAATGTAATTAATGTCACTGAATTATACATGTAAAAAATGGTTGAAATGGCAAATGTTTTGTTATATATATTTTACCACAATAAAAATTTTTTAGAAGTTAAAAAAAGAATTAAGTACTGTTTCATGCTACAGCACGGATGAAACCTGAAAACACTATGTGAGTGAGAGAAGCCAGACACAAAAGGCCACATACTGCATGATTCCATTTATAGGAAATGTCCAGAAGTGGCAAATCCATATAGATGGAAAGTAGATTAGTGGTTGCCAGGGACAAGAGGCAGGAGGGAGGGGAGTGACTGCTAAAGGATATGGGGGTTCTTTTTGGGTGACGAAAATGTTCTGGAACTAGAGGGTGGTTAGGGTTGCACAACGTTGTGAATATACTAAAAACTGGTGAATTGTACATGTAAATTCTTTTTAATTTAATCTCAAAATCTTTTAATGCAAAAAATAAAATGAAATAAGTGCTTCAGTTCAACTCTCTTAAAGGAGAGTTTAAGTTGTTCTGAAAGGCAGGTAGGCTGCAGGCATCAAAGCTGTAACATTTGCAAACCCTCCGACCTAGTAACTGTACTGCTGGGAATCTGACCTAAGGAAATATCTTAAGGTTTTGCTTTATTATATCAAAACAATTTTTTACTTTTTTAAATTGTACTTTAGATGAAGGTTTACAGAACAAATAGTTTTTCATTAAACAGTCAGTACACATATTGTTTTATGACATTGGTTAACAACCCCACGACATGTCAACACTCTCCCTTCTCGACCTTGGAGGACCTTTTTTTTTTTTTTTTGGGTGAAAATATGCATAGCCAAAGTTACACCATTTCAAAAATTTCTACAAGTACAATTCAGTGACATTGATTACATTCTTCCATTTGTGCTGCTATTCTCACTATCCTTTTCCAAAAAACAGTTTTTTAATATGATTTTTTATAGCAAGATAATTTTATAATGGTGAAAAATTTTAAGAATCTCAGTGCTCACCAGTGTGGGGCTGGTTCAGTAAAGTTTGGTGTATCTTTATTATGGGATAAAATGCAACTGTAAAAGTTGATATGGGAGCTATAGATGTCCATACACAGAAAGTATCCATGATATTTTGATAAGTAAGACTCTCAAGTTACAGAACAGTGTAACTATGTGATTCTAACTTAGATAAAGACAGTATAGTGTAGTGGCTAAGAATACTTACTCTGGAGTCAAACAGCCTTAGATTTGAATGCCACTTCCTCACTGCTCACCAGCTGTGTGTCTTTGGGCAAGTTAACCTCTCTGAGCCTGTTGTCTCTAACTTTGCTAAGCTTTTCCGAGCTTTGGTTTTCTCATCTGTAAACTGGGGGCAATAATAGTACCTACCTCATAGGATTGTTGTGAAGATTAAACTTTGATGTGCAAAATGTTTAGGCAATTCCTGTTGCATAATAAGCATTCAATTGGCTATTACTGTTTTAATTGTTGTTGTTGTTAGGTGCCGTCGAGTCGGTTCTGACTCAAAGCGACCCTAAGTACAACAGAACAAAACACTGCCCAATCCTGCGCCATCTTCACAACCATTGTTATGTTTGAGCCCATGGTTGCAGCCACTGTGTCAACCCATCTTGTTGAGAGTCTTCCTTTTTTTTCACTGACCCTCTACTTTACCAGGCATGATGTCCCTCTCCAGGGACTGGTCCTTCCTCATAACATGTCCAAAGTACGTGAGACGAAGTCTCACCATCCTCGCTTCTAATGAGCATTCTGGCTGTACTTCCTCCAGGACAGATTTGTTCATTCTTCTGGAAGTCCATGGTGTATTCAAAACTCTTTGCCAACACCATAATTCAAATGCATTGATTCTTCTTCTATCCTTCTTATTCATTGTCCAGCTTTCACATACATATGAAGTGATTGAAAAGACCATGGCTTGAGTCAGGTGCACCTTAGTCCTTAAAGTGACATCTTTGCTTTTGAACACTTTAAAGTGGTCTTTTGCAGCAGATTTCCCCCAATGTAACGTGTCCTTTAATTTCTTGACTGCTGCTTCCATGGGCATTGATTGTGGATCCAAGTAAAAAGAAATCCTTTAAAACTTTCAATATTTTCTCTGTTTATCATGATGTGCTTATTGGTCCATTTGTGAGGATTTTTGTTTTCTTTATGTTGAGAGGTAACCCATATTAAAGGCTGTGGTCTTTGATCTTCATCAGTAAGTGCTTCAAGTCTTCACTTTCAGCAAACAAGGTTGTGTCTTTTGCATAACACAGGTTGTTGTGAGTCTTCCTCCAATCCTGATGCCCCATTCTTCTTCATATAGTCCAGCTTCTCAGATCATTTGCTCAGCATAGATTGAATAAGTATGGTGAAAGGATACAACCCTGATGCACATGTTTCTTGACTTTAAGCCATGCAGTATCCCCTTGTTCTGTTTAAAAGACTGCCTCTTGGTCTATGTACAGGTTCTGCATGAGCACAATTAAGTGTTCTGGAATTCCCACTCTTGGCAATGTTATCCATAATTTGTTATGATCCACACAGTCGAATGCCTTCCATAGTCAATAAAATGGTATTCTCTGCTTTCAGCCACGATCCATCTAACATCAGCAGTGATATCCCTCGTTCCATGTCCTCTTCTAAATCTGGCTTGAATTTCTGGCAGTTCCCTGTCAATGTACTGCTGCAACTGCTTTTGAATGATCTTCGGCATAATTTTACTTGTGTGTGGTACGGGATGGAAAGATTGAATTCGTAGCTTCTTTTGTTTCTGCTTTTCTCTGACTTCATTACCTTGGAGGTTTCAAATGGCCTATTAGAGGGCTCTTCCTCATAGCTCCAAAGCCTGAAAGGAAGGACAATGTTCCCTCCAGTTCCAATTCAGAGCATTCTGATTGGCCTAGCTCGGGTTAAGTGTTTTATCCTTGAGCCAATCACTGTGGCCCAGGGGTTGTTCAATGGGTCACAGACCCACCCACACAGAGCTCCATGACTGGACTCAAGAGTGGGAGAAAAGAATTGCTCCCTCAAAGAAGAGAAAGAGTTGTCCTGGGTAAACTCTAAAGGGCACTGACATTTTGGTGGGCTCTCTAATGGGCCTGGAGTCCCTGGGTGGTGCAAATGGTTAAGTGTCTGGCTACTAATCAAAAGGTTGCTGGTTCAAATTCACTCCAAGAAAGGCCTGGTGACCTACTTCTGAAAAATCAGCCATTGAAAACCCAATAGAGTGCAGTTCTACTCTGACACACATTGAATTAGTCAGAATCAACTTAACAGCAACTGTGTAAAAACAGTGTAGCAGAGGCGTCTGACCTCCTCTAACTGCCCAAGGTGGAAGGAGAATCAAGATCAACAGCCCAAGGCTGATTCCTATGAGGTACATTTCAGACATACCTCCTCTCACCAGCCCTTTTTACCAGTCCCTCCCATGGCTCATTCTACTCTGCTGAGTTTGAGAATCTATTGCTATGGCCACACAGGACTCACCGACAATACTCACAATTATGGGGCTTATAGGGAAGGAACAGGTTACAATTCAGGTTCAGGAGTGCTCAGGATACAGTTCTTCGATCAGAACAGCCTCTTCTCAGCTGTGCCTGCAAGCAGGTCTTTCTCTGACCCTCTGTCCCTTGGCCTGGCCTCTGCTCAGGCAAGTATTACAAAGCTCTTTTAGCTTTTGCAATAAGTACCCAGAAGCACCTCACTCTGCCAGTAAGCCTCGGCCCGAAGGCACTCAGTTTTCTCACTCCGTGGGCCGGTAAGCCCACCACATTGTTTCCGGGAGGTCTCCTGCAGTCTCTTGACAGTCTCCTGATTCTGCTGCCACTGCTTCTCACCATCTCTGGTGTTATAGCTCTCGCTCTCTGTCTCCTCTGGTACAGCTCCTCTCTCTCTGTCTCTGTGTCTCCCTTTAATTTAAGCCTAGTGGGATGGCAAAACTGACCAATCCACTCATTAAGGTTCCATATACCTCATTCGCGTAGTACCTCCCAGTCCTTTGGTGGGAGGTACAAAGACTATGGCTAGAAGGGCCATATTAAGTAATTCCCTGCACTGCAAACTGGTTTGTTTATGTGTGTGTGTATATATATGTATAATATATATAAAATGAGCCTGTCACTGGCCAAAGCACTTGACATGCTTGATTCATTGCATAAAGCCCTGGAGAGTGTCCAGAGGCCTCCTCCAGGGTCACAAAACTACCCAGTTCCTGCCTCATGTTACTCAAATTAAAACTGTATTACTCAAGGATTGATCTTCAAAAAATAGAAATCTTTCCTTCTGGTTTCCATTTTGATTTACAACTTCACTGCCATAAGGTATTCTCCTAATTAAGGTAGCAATCATGGTGTGGATTAAATGGATAAGTCTATTTAAAATCTCAAACTGACATATAAAATATAAAGATGACCTTTTTTAACACAACTTCTTTTTTTTTTTTTGCAAGCTGAGGACAGCCTGTATTTGCCAGCCACTTCAAGGATAAAGTTTTTTTGGCCAAATGCCCCCTTCTTGCTCCCCTCCTAGCAGGAATGTGACAACTTCTATCCACAGTGATTCCTAAAACTATTTTCTTCTTTCCTCATATCCACATGCCCCGTGGCTTCCCAGCCGTCCAAGTCCAGTTCAGATGCTCTCTCCTCCAGGAAGCCTTCCTTGACTGCCCCTTCCTGAGCTGGAAGCCATGTTTCCTCTTCTGACCCTTTCTGAGCCCTCAGAATACATTCCCTCCCTTGTGTTAGAGTCACCATTTATGTTCAGCTTATCTCCCTACTAGAGAGAGAATCACGCCTGGTTCATCTCTGTGCCCCTACACACACACACACACACACACACACACACACACACACACACACACACACACGAGCGTGCACACACACACACATACACACAGCTCCCAGCCCATAAGTAGGCATTAATAAATGCTTATTGAATGAATATAGGCTGGTACACTTTCTCCTACACTGCTATCCCAGATCCTGTTATCACCAACATTCTTCCTTTTTTTATGTTATTTAATACCCCACCCCCACCGTAAGGAGTTTTTAAGGGGGAGGGAGGAGATGAAAGAAATATGTCTACATCTGACCACATAAAAATTCAGAACACCATAAGCACAATACAAAGGCAAACAACAAACTGAGAAAAATATTTGCAATAAATATGACAAATTTAAATGAGATGCTATTTTTAGCTTAAACTTGGCAAAAAATAAATCATGTTTTTGAAACATATTCAGTGCCTATCTTCTGGAAAACATTTGAATAGAGCAAGCCTAGGCAGAAAGTCAACAACATTTTAATAGTGATTAGCCCAAATTTGTGGGATTACAGATAAGTTTTATTTTCTTTTTAAAACTTTGGTCTTTTCAATTTTTTTTTTTTAATAAGCAAGCATTACATAGATAATCAGAAGAACAAAATAATAGATGCCACTTTTTGCTTTATATCCTGAATTATAAGATAAGACTCAATGTTTGTAAGGGAGTGGTGATTCAGACGTTGGAGCTAAGTTGGTATAATTTTGGAGGAGGGCAATTTAACAGAATCTATTAAGAACTTTAAAAATATTTATATTCTTTAGCCCAACTTCTAGTCATTGATTCTAAGGAACTAAAACAGAAATTGGAATGATGATTTATATAAAGAAAAATTAATTGCAGAGGCTTCTACAATATAGAAAAATTGATTCAACAACAAAAAGGCAAACAATCCAGTCAAAAAATGGGCTAAGGACATAAACAGACACTTCACCAAAGACGACATTCGCGTGGCCAACAAATACATGTAAAGATGCTCACAATAGTTAGCCATTAGAGAGATACGAATCAAAACTACAATGAGATATAATCTCACCCCTGCAAAAATAGCAATGATCAAAAAAACAGAAAACAACAAATGCTGGCGAGGTTGTGGGGAGATTGGAAGTCTTATGCATTGCTGGTGGGGTTGTAAAATGGTACAACCACTATGGAAAATGGTAGGTCACTTCCTCAAAAAGCTAGAAATAGACATACCTTATGATCCAGCAATCCCACTTCTAGGTATATATCCAAGAGATATAAGAGCAGTGACATGAATAGATACATGCACCTCTATGTTCATTGCAGCATTATTCACAATACCAAAAAGATGAAAACAGCCTAAGTGCCCATCAAAGGATGAATGGGTAAACAAACTGTGGAACATACATGCAATGGAATACTATGCAAGTATAAAGAATAATGAGGAGTCCTCAAAACATAACATGGATGAATCTGGAGGACATTATGCTGAGTGAAATAATTCAATCACAAAAGGACAAATACTTTATGGTCCCACTATTACAAAAAGCCAAAAAGAGATATACACACAGAAAGCAATCAATGTTCTTTGATGGTTACCAGGAGTGAGGAGGGAGAAGGAGGAGGAATCACTTTCTAGATAGTAGACACTTCTTATTTTTGGTGATGGAAAAGGCAATACCAAATATGGGTGAAGTTAGCACAACTTGACCAAGGTTAAAAAAGACACTAAGAAGTACACAAGAAAAAGGGACAATTTCGATAAATGCTACACATAACATATACAATTTTTCAACAACAGTAACAATAACCAAAAATACATGTGTGGTTATGTAGATAGATATGTATGTATATGTGTATATGTATATATGTATATAGGAAGCCATATGCGAGTAAATGCACATGCATGTATAGGTACATCTGTAGGCATAGGAATATACACGTTTGTCTGTGCTGCATATATACCCATATATACCACATAGGGGGCACAGTTACGGAGACTCCCTAGACATATCCAACCAACTCACAGGATTGATTTACTGGGTTAAGAAGCTTAGGACCATAGTCTAGGGGGACAACTTAGTCAACTGGCATAACATAGTTTATAAAGATCATGTTCTACATCCTAGTTTAGTGAGTAGTGTCTGGGGTCTTAAAAGTTTCTGAGCAAAAGAGAATGAAGAAAACCAAAGGCTCAAAGAAGAAACTAGTCCACAGGACTAATAACCCACATGAACCACGGCCTCTTCTAACCTGAGACCAGAAGAACTAGACGGTGCCCAGCTACCACTACCTACCTACCGTTCTGACCAGGGACACAATAGAAGGTCTTGGCTAGAATACAAGAAAAGTGTAGGACAAAACTCGTTCTTAAAAAAGACCAGACCTACCGGACCAATAGAGTCTAGAGGAACCCCCCGAAACTATCACCCTAAGATAGACTTTGACCTTGGAACTGAAGCTATTTCTTGAGGTCACCTTTCAGCCAAATAATAGATTGGCCTATAAAATAAACAGTGTCACCCATGAGTAATGTGCTCTCATAAACAATTAACTACATGAGACCAAACAGTCAACATTTACCCAAAAGCAAAGATGAGAAGGCAAGGAGGGTAAGGAATGCTAAATCAATGGAAATGATAAGAATGTTGACACAGTGTCAAAATTGTAACCAATGGCACAGAACAGTTTGTATAAAAATCATTAAAGTAGGAATCTTATTTGCTGTGTAAACTTTCACCTAAAACACAATAAAATATTATTTAAAAAATAAAATACAGAAAAATCAGAAACAGTGCAATTGTCCAATACTGAAGATGTGAGTTAAAGGATGGACTAGCCATATAATGGAATATTATGCAGCCACGAAGATGCCATTTATAAAGAATGCTTAAGTAGCATTTTTAAATAGTCATGGCTCAGTGAAAAAGGCTGGATACAATACTAGCGTGTGTGCATGTGTATGTGTGTATATAAAAAGGCCTCCAAAGATTACATCAATATATGAATAGTGACTATCTCTATGTTTATGAATTATGGATAATTTTAGTTACCATATTTTTTTATAATCAGAAAAAAGATCATTAAAAAAAACCGCGACCTTAACTAGTCAAAGATTGCTTTATGATACGACCTCAGTGAAAGGCAGTGTGGCAAAATTTTTTTAACATCACAGATGCACGTTACTATGACCCAAGAATTCAACCTTCAAGAATGTATTCCTCAGGTGTATGAAATAGCCCATGCATCCGAGTATTCACCGCAGAACTGTTTTTAATGGCAGAAGATTGGAACCAACTTGAATGCCTATCATAGAAGTCAGGTTAAATAAATTATGATGCAGACATACAATGCAATATTCTGTAGTCATACACAAGAATGAGGAAGCCTTTTATGTACTAATATAGAATGATCTCCAAGCTAGAACATTAAATGAAAAAAGCAACGTACAGAAAAATATGTAGAGGAAGCCCCTAACTGTGGAAAAGGGGAGAAGCAGAATATCCGTCCATGTAGACAGGTAGACTTGTCTATTGCTATATCTATAGACCCTTGCTTAAAAGTCATAAAGTAACTCTGGAAGGTTACACAAGAAGCTGGGAACACTGATTACCTCTGGGGGAGAAAGAGAAGTGGGAGAGAGATGTTGTACTATATACCTTTTAGCACATTTTGAATCAATGACTGTCTTACGCACTTGGTAATAAGTAATGCATGAAATTAAAGTCAAAGTGAACAACCACTGGGTTCCTTAGCATAGTTGTTAAGAGCTTAGACCGTGGATTCAGTTTACGTCCATTTACATCCTAACTACATTGCTTGGTGACCATGTAAGCATTGGGGAAATGTCTTAACATTTGTAAACTTCAATTTCCTCATCCACAAAATAGAGGTAATAATAGCACCTGCCTAGAGGGGTTGTTATGAGAAATAATTGCGATTATAAAATGAGATATCCAAGTAAAGTGCTGTATTTTATACATTACCTCATATTAAATGGAGCCCTGGTGGCGCAGTGGTTAAAAGCTTGGCTGCTAACCAAAAGAGTGGCAGTATGAATCCACCAACTACTCCTTGGAAACCCTATGGGGCAGTTCTACTCTGTCCCATAGAGTTGCTACAAGTCAGAATCGACTTGACAGCAATGGCTTTGGTTTTGGTTTTCATATTAAATACTCAATTTTGGATATCTTGGGTGGAGCAAATGGTTAATACACTTGGCTGCTAACCCAAAGTTTGGCCCTTCGAGTTTACTCAGAAGCATCTCAGAAGAAAGGCCTGGCGTTCTATTTCTGAAAAATCAACCACTGAAAACCCTATGGTGCACAGTCCTACTCTGATACACACAGGCTTGCCATGAGTTGGAATCTGCTTCATAACAACTGGTTAAATACACAATTTATTATTATTCCTTAACTATCCTGGGGATGACTGATCCATAGGTCCATTGGAATGTTCTCTAATATGGAATAGCACCACCTACTTCAGAAGGCCATTGTACAGATTAAATGAGTTAGTATATTTGAAATGCTTAAAATAGTGCCTGGTTCATAGGAAGAGTTAATAATTGTTAGCATTAACAGAAACATCCTTTAAAAAGCCATATTCATTTTTTCCTGATATCTGGGCCATGTAGGGTGTGAGTTCACACCACCTGTTTGACATGGGAATTCCAAGTGGAGAAATTAACATAAAAACTTTCCCAAAACTTTTCGCGAAAACTGGTGAAACCCAAGGGACCCGTGGAGCCTTGAGTTCATGGGCTCCCTTTATTTCTATGACTGTATTACTTTTTTCCTAGAATTTCTATGTGCATGCTTTTCAAACCTGTCTGTTCTTTTCTCATAATATTCTGCTCTTGTCTTAAGGTTTAAAGTGTCTGTTTCTTCCTTTAAACAAACTTTAAACCTGCTTGTCTTAATTAAAGTCTCTTTTAGGTTGCTTTATTATCTTTGGTTCTTGGGGTGCAAAGTCTCCTATTTGTTGCAGCTGCTGACTCTGTGTAGTTTATTTCCCCGTGTGGGTTAGTATATGGATTTCAAACTCATTTTCATCATGGATATCTGAAGGTGCACATGACCACTGACAATGGACATGTCCCTATCATGTGGCTTCACGGATCCTCAGGTCCTTCAAGTTTTTCCAGTTCTGGGCAAGTTTTTATGTTGATTTCTCTACTTAGAATCCCCATAGCATACAGGTGGTATGAACTTGGACCCCACATGGCCTAGAGCCAAGAGGTGGAGTTTTCTAGTCCTGGTTCCACTATGAGGCAGCCCTTTGTGACTCCAAGCTTCTTTGAGGTAGGCAACTCATTCTCACCCCACTTTGAGCATAGAGCCTCTGGCCACAGGCAGGTATGAAATCTTCAGACACAACCACCCATTTTTTTGTTTTTTTGTTGTTGTTGTTTTTCCCTTCCCAGTTTGGATACCTCATCAGTCCCCGCCGTTAGCATTAGTGCTGCACACACTATAGATGGGGAAAATGTCCATGGATCCTGGCCTATACTGATATCTAAAGAGAAAAATGGGACCAGATGCTTCAAGATGAGGCTGGGAGGAGAAAGCAGACAGTTTCTGGTTTGGTTAACAGATACTTTCTTGGAAAATTGATTTTCAAAAGCAAGCAACACTATCATGTGGAAAAACTCAAACACTTCTGTATTGAATAGAGATTGGGAGGAAACATACAAAAATGTTAAGTGAGCTATTTTTTAGTGTTGGAGGAATGAATGGATTCTTCTTTTCTTTCTACTTTTCTCTCTTTTCCACATTTTCTATTCCTTTTACCTTGGGGGAAAATGTCACAAGCTATTTTTTAAAGTGACTTATCCAATCAACTAGCAGGAGGTTGCAAAGGTAACACAGATGACCACTTCCTTCTGTCACAGAGCTTGGTGGCAACTAAAGGCAGCTGCAGGGAGGGGCTGGAGAAAGACTGTGCCTGGAGATGGGAGGACTGGGTTGCAGTCTCAGCCCTGTCACATGTTTGCTGGACCACCCATAGAAGTAACATGCCTCTCTGAGTCTCTTTGTCTCCTCTGTCAATGAAGATTTGTCATCAATTTGTTCATTCCACAACTGTTTATTGAGCACCAGCAATGTACTCGGTACTGTTGCAGGAGCTGGGGCTACTAAGAGAACAAGACAGACATGGACTTGAAGCTCACTTTTTAAGGCAGCACTATTCAACCAAACTTTCTACAATAATGCAAATGTTCTGTATCTGCACTATTCAATATGGTAGCCACTAAGCACATGTGTCTATCGAGCACTTAAAACGTGGCTAGTGCGACTGAGGAACTGAATTTTTAATTTTATTTAATTGTAACTAATTTTAATTTAAATAGCTATAGGAGGTTACTGGCTACCATACTGGACAGCATTGTCTAGGCCTTACCGTAGCAGATAATTCCTCTTGCCATGATTCTCTCACACAATTTACCTGGGGTCAAAGCCACGTAAAAACGGAACTGTGAGCCCCTCTTTGGATATGAGAATGTATCACAAAGGAAAAAGCTGAAGGAGGAAAGTTGGCGGTGGGGACTTTTAAGACCTAGAGGCTGTTGTAGCAGGCATGGGGAAGTGGAAGAAAACATTCAAAGTGGCAGAGCACAAAAGCTGTGGTGATTAATCCCTGGCACGTGGTCTAAGAACACTTACCCATTTACCACATGGGCTTTCTACAGGCTGAGGTCTCCCTGCGGAGGACAACATGTACTATAGAGTACAATTGGAAACTATATTCAATCCCAGTAACAGAGACAGGGCCAAGAGAAGCCTGTCCTCAGGGAACCAAGAGGAGCCTGTCCTCAGGGCCGAAAGGAGGCCTGTCCTGCCGAGAGGAGCTGAGAGAGCTGTCCTGCACTAAGTAGGGAGACTTTCTGCTACACACTTCCAGATCCCGAGTTGTACCCTGTTCTTTAATAAACCATTTAACTGTAAGTATGGTCTGTGAGTTCTGTGTGGCCATTGCAACGTATTATCAAGCCCAGAAGAGAAGCAGAGTGTGCCATGGGAAGGACAGCTGGTGTCGGAATTGGTAAAAAGGTTGGACGGTGGAGTTTTGTCTGACCTCTACCTCACAGGGATCAGCCTTGGGCTGATCTTGATTCACATTATCCCCCCTGATGTTAGGCAGGTTCTCACACTATTACTACTCTTACTCTTGCCATTTTACACTGGCAAAGGGCTTGTATTCAGAATATATAAAGAACTTAATAATAACAAGAAAAACTACTCAATAAACAATGCTCCAAAAATTTTTGAATAGACATTTCACCAAAGAAGATATATAAGTGGCTAATAAGTACATGAAAAGATGCTCACTGAGGAAATACAAATTAAAATCATAATGAGATAACTCTACACTCACTAGTATAGCTAAAGTTAAAAAAGATTGACAAGACCAAGTGTTAGCAAGGGTGTGGAAACAACTGGAACTCTCATTACATTGCTGGTGGGAATACTTTGGAAAACTGGCTGATAAAGTTAAAAGTACACTTACCGTATGATTAACCAATCCTAATCCTAAGTATTTACCCAAAAGAAATAAAAACACGTATCCCCACAAAGACATGTACATGGATGTTTATAGCAGCATTATTTAAAGTAGTCCCAAACCAAAAACAATCTAATATCAATTGAGGAATGGATAAACATATATGGCATATTTATACAGTGGAATACTACACTAACTGTAAAAAAGGAATAAGCTACTGAGAGATGCAACAACATGGATGAATCTCAAAAACATGCTATGTAAAAGAAGTCAAACCCAAAGGACTATGTACTGTATGATTCCATTTATAGGAAATTCTAGAAAATGCAAAGCTATAGTAATAGAAAGCAAATTAGTGATTACCTGGGGAAGAGCAAAGGGCATGAGGGAAATTTTTAGAGTGATGGAAATGTTCTATATCTTGATTATGGTATTGATTACAAAACTGTATACAATAGGCAAATTTCTTGAAGCTGTACACTTTAAGTGGAAAATTTTATTGTGTATAAATTAAACCTGATTAAGGTTGGAATGGAGAACCACACCGACTAATTCACCACAGCCATGACAGGAATTAGAAGCTTAGCTTAAACAAACAAGGATTTATTTTTCTCACATGACAAGAAATCTTGAGGTGGGCAGTAGATGGCAATGATTTAGCTGCTCAACGATGCCATCAGGGACTCTGTCTCTTTCTATCTTTTCCCTGTGACAATCTTGGCATATTGGCCTCATTTTCATGTTTCTTGCCTCATGGTTTAAGATGGCTGTTGCAGTTCCAGTCATCACATAAGGCAGGAAGAAAGGAGAAAGTGGAGGGAACCATACTGGTGCATCTCTTTCCCTTTTATTAGAAAAGCAAGAGCTTTACCAGTAGCAACCCCTAGATGATTTCTGCTTAGTTTTCATTGACTAGAACAAAGTCCCTTGACCATCCCTAGCTTCAACCAAAAAACCTGTTGTGTCAAGTCAATTCCGACTCATAGCAACCCTATAGGACAGAGTAGAATTGCCCCATAAGGTTTCCAAGAAGCAGCTGGTGGATTCTGTGGACCTTTTGGTTAGCAGCCGAATTCTTAACTACTGCACCACTCAGGCTCCCTCTAGCTTCAAGAGAACCTAAAAAAGCGAGGAGCAGAATTATCATGAGTGACCTAGATTACCTTGCCATGCTCACCTTGGAAATGGTGATTCAGATGCCTCAAATAAAATCAGGGATATGTCAGCAAGAAGAACAAGGAAAGGCGTATATTAGGTAGTCAGTTTACAGTGCCTGCCACATCACTCTAAACTCTCTACCAAGCTCTTCCATGTATCCATTTCTTTGTATCTGCTGCGTGGAACGGGTTTGCCTTTCTTCTTCACCTAACAAACTTCTTCTTAGCCTTCAAAACTTAGGGCGGGCTCTTTTGGAATGCCCTTCCTTCCTCCCTCTCTCCTTGTTGTTGGGTGCTGTTGAGTCACAATGACCCTATATGACAGAGTAGAACTGCTCCGTAGGGTTTCCTAGGCTATAATCTTCATGGAAGCTGATTGCAAGGTCTTTTCTCCTGAGGAGCCACTGGTAGGTTCGGACCTCCAACTTTTCAGTTAGCAACCGAGTGTTTAATCATTGCGCCACCAGGGCTCCTTCCCTCTCTCCTTACCAAAACCAAACCCACTGCCATCAAGTCAATTCCAACTCGCAGTGACCCTACAGGACAGAGTAGAACTGCCCCATAGGGTTTCCAAGGCTGTAATCTTTACAGGAGCAGATTGCTAGGTATTTTCTCCCGTGGAGCCACTGGTGGGTTCGAATCTCCAACCTTTTGGTAAGCAGCCGAGCGCTTCATCATTGCACCACTGGGGCCCCTTCCCTCTGTCCTTAGTGTGGGTTAAGTGTCTTTCCTCAGGGTTTCCTGAGCTCCTGGCAAAGGACACCCAAAGGAGTGTCTGTGAAGCTGAAAGCCAGCTGCTTCCTTTTCTCCTCACAGAGAGGTACAGAGACAAGACAAATATCCCAATGCCTTTGTATTTCCTATTCTAATCCCTTCCTGACGTTCAGCTGCATTTCTGCCCTTTACTTCTCAAAGACACCTCAAAACCCTTAAAGTCCTTCCTTTTTTGTCTAAGATAACAAAGCTGATTTCTACTACTTGACTCTAAAAAGTCATAACTAATACACTGTCCCTTGCTCACTGGTATCATAGCATTACCTAGGGTGGCAGAGACAGTTCGTGCTCCCCAAGTATCTATGAGCTCCCTACATTTCCCAGACTCCCCTGAAGTTAGCTTGGAACCATGTGACCAGTTCTAGTCAATGAACTATGAGCAGACATGATGGGTGTTACTCCTGGACCAAGACAGATAAGAGCCAGTGTACCTCCTCCATCTCTCTTTCCCCCTACTTTGATAACAATGTGTTCCATATGGTGCAGCTACAAGAAGGAAGAGGACCACGTGACCTACACTGGACTTTGCATGAGCAGGAAAATAAAATTTTTTTGTGATAAGCCACTAAAACTTGGGGGGCTTGTTTGTTGTAGAAGCTACCATTAATTACCCTGACTACTATACCTGTTAAATTCTAAACGTATGTTGCTAATCTCTTTCATCAGAATATGATCTGTTAGAGGTCAATAGCAGGTCCTCATCCTTATAACTCCAGCACCAGCCCCTCCAGGGCCTGGGATATGAGACGTAGTCATTTACTGTGTATTGAATGAGTTACACGTGAATGAATCATTCCACCTGACGCCCACACTTACTAGAAACTTGGTAAACAGAGCTGAAACTTGAACTCAGAATCTTCTAACTCCAAGCCGAGGGCTTTTTGCACATCACCATTGTGGGTAAATGATAGGAGCTGTGAATTAACTCCAGTGTGTGGCAATTCAGCAGACAGGCAGTCTGTGTGCAGCTTTCTAGGACAATTATTCTGGAAAGTCATTTCTGGGAAAGGACCCAAGAATTTATACACAGCAGAGGAGAAAGACTTCTTTAAACATTGACTGCTGCCATTGCTCTGGTCATGAAAATGAAAACAACTCAAGTCAGGGGCTTCCTTGGGGACAGAAGACCATTTGTCTTTTCAGAAATTTCTACATTCCTGTTAAACAATTTCTCTGGAATTAACAAAGGGGAAATTGAGCAGGGAAATTCTTAAAATCCTACAATTAGGCTCAAAAAGTCAGTGCAAAGTTCAGGGGAAATGGATTTTATGACAGTTTGTGTGGCAGTCTGAATTCACTGCAAACTCAGGAATAATAAAGGTAAATTTTACTTTGATATCATCAATGGGATTAGTCTATTGTGAGTCAGGAACAGAATTAGACTTTATATGCATTATCCTTTCTTATTCCTTATAGTAAAATGGCGAGGTATATAATATTATTGCCATTTTACAAGTGAGGAAAATGGGTTCCTAGTAGTTCCGAAACTTGCTAAAGGACATATAGCTAGTAAATAGTTAATATAGGATTCAACCCCATGTCTTTTGGTCTCCAAACTCCATGCTCTAGGCTTTCAAAGATGGCCTTTTATTTGAAAGTCTCAGAATCCCATCTTGAACTGGGATAGACAAAACCAACAACATAAAAACAAACCTGTTGCCATTGAGTTGAGTCAGATTCACAGGGACCCCATTTGTTACAGAGTAGAACTGCTCCATAGGGCTTTCTTGGCTGTAATCTTTATGGAAGCAGACTACCTGGCCTTTCTCTCATGGTGCTACTGGGTACGTTTGAACTGCCAATTTTCAGGTTAGTAGTTGAGCGCAAACTGTTTGTGCACCCAGGTACCTGGGCTAGAAAAAAGGACTTTACTGGTTCCCAAAATCCAAGAAGGATTGAACAATAACCCAGTGGAAGAGCAGGTACAGTACTGGCCTTCTGGAGCAGTAGTAATTAGATGCCTGAACCCTGCCAGTGGTCTCTCTGCCATCTCTCTGCTCCTCTTGGGAGTCGCCTTCATTCTCTTTATTGCACAGAGTCTTTCCTCCACACAGCAGGAAACGTGGCTGCTGACATTTTCGATACCTCACATTCCTTAGCTTCTCCCAGGAGAGTGGACCTGACTTGCTTCAGTTCCAGTTTCAAAAACTCCCAGACCAGGAATCTAATTAGCTGGCTTGAGTCAAGTACCTCCCCGGTACCAATTGACTCTGACCATGGAGACGGGGTCAAAGATCAAGGCAGTTCATTGTTTGGAGGAGGATTGAGTATCGGAAAAACAAAAATGGTTGAAGGAACAGCAAATGTTTAGCTTGAAACAGAGAATACTCAGGGGGGATATTCCCATTTATTTAAATGTCTGGAGGACCACTGTGAGGAAAATAAAGGACATGCTCTGGGTCACTCTAGGGAGCAAATATGGGACCAATGAATAGAAGATTCCAGGAGACAGAGTTCAGGTTCAGATTCAACATCCACTGAGCGCTTCCTGCGTGACAGCTATTGTGCCAAGTTCCTTCACATATAATCATCACTTTTAATCCTCACAACAAATCTTGTCAGATAAATTTCATTATCTGTATCTTAAAGAGTCCTGGTAGTGAGTTGGTTAAAGCGCTTAGCTGTTAATCAAAAGGTTCGTGGTTTGATTTGAACCCACCTGGCCACTCCTTGGGAGAAAGACCTGGCAATCTGTTTCCATAAAGATTACAGCCAAGAAAACGCTATGGGGCAGTTCTATTTTATTACATGAGTATGAGTCAGAGTAGACTCGACAGGACTCAACAACAACGTCCCTGTCTTACACATGAAAAACCAGACTAAAAGATATGAGTTAAATTTCCCCAGTGACAGGTGTCAAACCCAGCTGTTCTAATAGAAGTCCTTGCTCTTTCCACTTCGTCATTCTGCTTCTTTGCATACAACTCTCTAATAATTATTTCTTTTCAAAGAGAGCTATTGCAAGGGGGCTGCTCATGCCTCAAGGTATCCCTGCAAAAGTCAAATGACCCTTTTCCTAGGACATGATAAAAATAAATTTCAAAACGGGAGATGTGGTTGGACTAGAAATCCCCTAAGATCGGTTTCAACTTTAAAAATCAACAAATCCTTAAAGCTTTTACAAAGTATTATTGAGTCTTTTTTTTTTTAACAACTTCCACATTTACAATGCAATGACATGATGTTTTTCATGTTGTACCACTATTATTGCTATCCTTTTTCAAAATATTCCACTGTCATTACATAAACTTAATGCCTCCCAAGCAAAAACTTCCCCTTTCCCCCTCCCTCTCACCTCTGGTAACCGTTAATAATCCTTGATTTCTATTTGCTTATTTCATATAAGTGAGATCATACAGTAATTGTCCTTTTGCAACTGACTTACTTTGCTTGGCATGACGGTTTTAAGGTTCATGCATGTTGTAGCATGCATCAAGACTTCATTTCTCTTTACAGCTGCAAAATATTCCATTGTATGTATATACCACATTTTGTTTATCCATTCCTCTGTTGATAGGCATTTCTATTTTTTCCACCTTTCGGCTACTGTGAAAATTGCTGCAATGGACATTGGTGGACAGGTTTCTGTTTGCACGCCTGACAAATTGTTTTTAAAACTGTGCTAGATATCTTCCATTTGCACGTCTAGATCAACTCTCTACCCTTCTGCATTCTGCTCTGAGCCTTATAAGGCTGACCTGTATGCATTTTGTCATGGAATCCTACGCCCTTTGGCTTCCAGCTGGTTCTGTCTAGCAGGGATCCCCAGTAGGAGATCAGAGGAGAAAAGCAAAACTGTGAGGTTATCTTTGGTTGGCTGTTTCCTCAACTGAAGATCACTGCTCCTTAGTATAGCCTGCTTTACACACGCTTGCTTCTTCTAGGTTTTGTTAACCCCTCCCTTGCCCCTTCCCTTCAGCCTAGGGATGGTAACGCTATGCCCAGGTTCTACAGTATCCCTTGTGGTTCTCCTACACCCCACACCTCTGTAATTAATCCCTTTGTAAACTAATCTCCCTCAAACTGTTCTGATTTGAGTGTGCCATCTGCTTCCTGTTGAGACTCTGACTGATAAAATAACTTTTTCCAGATTATAAATTCTATATTCTAATTACATGTTTCTACATGTACAGCATGGGGATTTCAGATATAAAGGAGAAAATAACAATCATCTGTAATTCCATCCCTAGCTAGCGTTATGGAGCATTTCTTTCTCAACATTTTTCTTTGCACACTTTATATATATTTTTTCCACAGTTCATATCTTAATGTATATTATGTTTCATTAACATGATTGTATCATGAGCATTTCCTTATGTCATTAAAAAGTTTGAAAGTTGTATACCGAAATGTAACCTGATTATTTTTCCATTTCCCAATTTCAGTTACTTATATTTTTTGCTATTGTAACTACCACTGCTATGATTATCATAATTCATAAACCCAGATTTCTGATTATTTCCTTAGGTCCTTAGAAATGTTGATGCTCATATAATGCTTGATGTACTGTACACGACACGCTAGAGGGAGCTTGGGAGTGCTCTGAAAGAACAGTTTTCTGTGCCCTGGTGAAGAATGATAATAACCTGCCAGGACTGGCAGAAATATTAAAGGCATTTGAGGGTTTCCCTTCACCACTGGGAGAGCTATGCCTGATCCCATAATAAAACAATGTGGGCGTTCTCTTCCTAGGCCTGGTCCCATTTTGGGTCAGGAGCAGAGCTCAGCTTGGTATTTTGTTGATGACAAGCGTGGTCACGAATCGTTAGATCTGTGGATGACCAATAGGGTAACCGCAAAGGCCGAGCACAGTTTATAAAGAAAATCAGTGGATGCGAGAGGCCTCTGAAAGAAGGCCCCACCCCAGCCCTGGGGAACTGCAACCCCGGGTGAGTTCTCAGAGCCGCAGGCCAGTCCGTGTTGCAAAACTTGTTGTACAAGTTCTCTGCAGCTGCAGTAGCTGCACTCATTCCGAAGATGCTTGGGAGACTGTGGTGGGTAATTGTCCTCACCCAAGGCTTAGTGTGGGTGGGAAGGCATGTGGCAAGGCACGTGACCAGGGCTCCTGTACTGAGGAGGAGGAGGATGGAGACCTGAGCTCCTGGGGTTTTATATCCTCCTCCAAGTTCTTTTCTCAATTGCCTTGAGATGGTTCTTATAGCAAAAGATTCCGACCCAAAGAGAGCCTGCTGGAGCCAGCACAGCCAACAATGGGCAGACAAGACCAGTTGAGTAGAATAGAAAAAGCCCTCAGCAAGTGACCTAAGGAAGTGGACTACTGCTGCGTCATCTTGCACTGCCCATCAATTTAGAACAGGTCATTGGTTCCCCTTGGACTAAAGATGTTGCCCCTTCCACCTGGGTCCAGCTTCCCAGGGACTGGCCTCTCCTGGCCAACCATACTTGACTTACTCATTTGCCCAGATCAACCGAGGCCCTCTTTTCTTAAAACCAGAGCCCTGTTGGCGCTGCGGTTAAGAGTTCAGCTGCTAACCGAAGGGTCAGCAGTTCAAATCCACCAGCCGCTCCTTAGAAACCCTGTGGGACAGTTCTACTCTTTCCTGTAGTGTCGCTATGAGTTGGAATCAACTCAATGGCAATGGGTTTTTTCTTAAAACCATAAACATATCAGGAAGAGATTTGACTGGAAGCCAGAGTACTCACATGACCTAGGAAGGCAGTGGGGCATACACAGTTGGCAAAAATGGCAAGCCTTAGAAAAACTGGGTCTAGACAGGCTCAGGGACCCATACTTTCTAATTCTAGAAGCACCATAAAACCAAAAAACCAAACCGGTTGCTATCAAGTTTATTCTGACTCATGGTGACCCAGTGTGTTACAGCGTAGAACTGTGCTCCATAGGGTTTTCTTGGCTATAACATTTAGGTTAGTAGCCGAGACCAAATCATTTGTGCCATGCAGGGACCTAGAAGTACCGTAAAACTTGATGCTGTCAAGTTGATTCTGACTCATGGTGACCTCATGTATTACAGACCAGAGCTGCTCCATAGGGTGTTTTTTTATTTTTTAGCTATAATTTCTGCAGAAGTAGATTGCCAGCCCTTTCTTCTGCAATACTGCTGGGTGGGTTCAAACTGCCAACCTTTAGGTTAGCAGTCAAGTACAAACAGAAGCACCATAGATAGTGTCAAAATAAGGCTTTTCCTTAAAAACAATTGTTCTCAACCTTAACTGTACATAAATCACCTGAGAGGGGGGTGTAAAAATCTCAGCATCCATAGTAATCCCATCAAAATCTCTGAGGATAGAACCCCGGCTTCAGTATTTCTTAAATCTCCATAGGCAGTTCTAATGTGTAGTCAAGGCTGAACCACTGGCTTTCAAAGGATAATGAAATAAGGTCAAGGCTTTAATGGGTTGATAGGCATATAAATTTAATGGCAGTATTTCCAGTCTGTACTTAGATGTTTTATTTCTTTAAATCTTGCTTTATTAATGCATTCTGGTCTTAATTTGCAAGCCAATTAGAGATCTATAAATAAGTTATAATTTTAATAGCTAAATTTAATGAAGAAAAAAAATCTTGTGTCATCTGTGCTCTGTGAGCTACCCCTGCCTGAGGAAAGCTTCACTGGCTGATCAGCCCAAAGCCACTTTTTTCACCGAGCAAGTAGGATGCCTTGGAAGAATGAGAGGAAAGGTCAGAGTTCATCAAAGCAAAAAGTTAAAGATAGTAGGTTGAGAAGCTAAGGGAAGATCATATCTGTACCCAAAGGGAGAATTCTACATTTCAAGTGTAGGAATATAGCCTCCTGGGCCAACTGGAGGCAAAGGGTCAGAAGCCTACCTGGGTGCAGACTAACAGCAAGAGTCCCTTGGACTGGCCTTTGGTTTGTGTTGCAGGCAGGAAAGCCAAGATGTATCAAATCTCAGAGCTTCAAAAATTCAGCCCTCCCTGTGGTGACCATGGTCTCGGGGAACATCTAGTTCAACTGGCTTAACACAGTTTATAAAGATAATGGTCTACATTCTACCTTGGTGAGTAGCATCTGGGGTCTTAAAAGCCTGTGGGCGGTCATCTAGGATACTCCACTGGTCTCATCCCTTCGGGAGCAAGGGAGAATGAAGAGAACAGGCTACAAGGGAAAGATTAGTCCAAAGGACTAATGGACCACAGCTACCAAGGCCTCCACCAGACTGAATCCAGTACAGCTAGATGCTGCCCGGCTACCACCACTGACTGCTCTGACCAGGATCACAACAGAGGGTTCTGGACAGAGCTGGAGAAGGATGTAGAACAGATAATTCTAACTCACAAAAAAAAGACCAGATTTACTGGCCTAAAGGAGACTGGAGAAACCCTGAGAGTATGGCCCGCAGACACCCTTTTAGCTCAGTGGTGAAGTTACCTCTGAGGTTCACCGTTCAGCCTGGGAGTGGACATCCCCGTAAAACCAAATAAGACTAACAAGGTACAGGAGTCCAGTGACAAGGGCCATAAAGCAGAAGGGGACGAGGAAGCTGGTGATAGGGAACCCAAGGTTGAGTATGGATATTGTTGATGTGTTGTGAGACTGTTAACCACTGTCATAGGGCAACATTTGTAGTAACTGTTAAATGAGAAACTATCTTGTTCTGTAAGCCTTCATCTAAAGTGAGAATAGCAGCACAATTGGAAGAGCGTAGTCGATGTCACTGAACTGGGCATGTAGAAATTTTTGAAATGGTGTATCTTTGGCTATGTGTATTTTCACCAAAAAAAAAGGTCGAGAAGGGAGAGGGTTGACATGTCGTGAGGTTGTTAACCAATGTCATAAAACAATATGGGTACTACTGTTTCATGAGAAACTATTTATTCTGTAAGCCTTCACCTGAAGTACAATAAAAAAAAAAAAAAAATCAGCCCTCTATTTTCTGCATCCTCCTCTCTCTTCAACCTCAGGCGCCCTCTTCTATGGTTTGTCAAGGAGCGATGGGGAATGAGGAGTCCCTGGGTGGTGCAAACAGTTACGTGCTCAACTAGTAGCCAAAAGGTTGGAGGTGCCTCAGAAGACAGGCCTGGCGATCTGTTTCCAAAAGATCACTTGCACATATACCAACATGAGTAGGAATTGACTTGATGGCAACTAACAACAGTGTGGGTTGTAGAAAGAGTAGGAAACTTGGAGCCAGACAAATGTGAATTGGTGGCCTAGCTTCATCACTTACTAGTCGTATAACCATCAAGACAGTTTTTTTAAATAATTTATTTTATTTTTTGTTGTTGTTGAGATATACACAGCAGGACATACACCATTTTAACAGTTTCTACATGTACAGGTCAGTGACATTGATTACATTCTTCAAATTGTGCAACAGTTTTCACCCTCCTTTTCCAAATTATTCCTCTCCATTAACAGAAACTCACTGCCCCCTACTTTTCCTATCTAATCTTTTGAGATGCGCTTGTCAATTTGATCCCATACAGTTTTTAAAAGAGCACAATGCTCAAGGCATTCTTTACTAGTTAAGCTAATCTATTATTTGGTTTTAGGAAGACTTCAGGGAATATTTCTGGTTTAAGTTTTAAAGATTATCTCAGGGCAATTGTTTCAGGGGTTCATCCAGCCTCCATGGCTCCGAAAAGGCTGGATTCCATTAAAATTTGAAATTCTGTTCTGCATTTTTCCCCTTTAGAGTAGGATTCTTCTACAGAGTCTTTGATCAAAATGCTCAGTAATGGTAGCCTGGCATCATCTAGTTCTACTTGGTCTCACGGCAAAGGAGGCAATTGTTCATATGGGAAATTAGCGACACATTCCATTTCTTCCTCTTATTCTTGACTCTCCTTCTTTCTCTGTTGCTCTAGGCAAACAGAGACCAATTGTTGTACCTTCAATGGTGCTTGCAAGCTTCTAAGGTCCCGGGCACTATGCAATGAACAAGGAGATAGAACAGCACTAAACACTATTAGGCCAATTAACTGGGATGTCTCATGAAACCATGACCCTAAACCTCCAAACCAAGGAACCAAATCCCATGAGGTGTTTGGGTGTACATAAACAGCCTCAGCAGCTGCTATTTTTGTTGTTGTTGTTACAAATATATCTATCCTACAACTTCTGCCAATTCAGCTTTTTACAGGTCCATCAAGACCTCTCAGGGTTCCAGTTCTCATCTACAAACTTCAACTAATCCGTAAAGCATTTGGGCTTGGGCAAGAGGAGCCTTGTTCTGGTCCCCCTGATTTAGAGGGTCGTGTTCTGGTGTTCCTTTGCCTACACTCCTCCCCTCCGGCTAAGGGGTTCATGGGGCCAAGGGGACCTGCCTCTTGGAACTCATGTCCCCCCTTCTAGGCTATATTCCAAGACCCTGAAATTCTCTGTCCAGATGGGCCTGAGCCCACTTCTGGGGTCTGCGGGGGCCTCTGCCAGATTCCGCCTCTCAAAAATAGACATCACTGCCAGTATGTACACTTCTAGGTCTGAGGAAGGACAAAGGGCAGCTGTTGGGGAGGGAATGGTAGAGTGGATGGAGCTAGGACATCTCGTTTCCACACAAAAGTGTCATGCACCACTGCTTGCGATTGTTCAGGACAGAGTCAGGGTTTAGAAGAGTGGGGGACAGTTCTCCCTGCCTCATCACATTTTAGTACAAAACACTGATAGGCCTAAGAATTCTAAATTTAAACTTGGCCTTCCTTGTCTTATGAAAATATCTGTCAAGTTAGGAGCTAGAATATACCTTATTTAACAGCTTGTTAGCTTGATCTGTAACTTTTAAAACTTGAAGCATATGGCATGTAGACCTCCATTGGTGCTCTTACTCCAGCCCTGCAAATGTTACAGGCAGCCTGGGGGAAAAAAATAATTCTATCGTTTAGGTTCTTAGGCAAAATGTAAAAACATACAAGTGCGTAGTAGGTGTTTAGTAAGGATTGTCCCTCTTTCCTTCCAACTTGTCAACGTCTTTCTTAAAAAATGCAATTGCAGAAGAAGTACGGCCATCATCTTCCTCCTTTTAGGTGCTGGGGTGCAGCTCCATGCTGTGTTGACTCACTGGAGCTTGCTAACATGCCCACAGACCTTCCCACTAAGAGGTTGATTCAAGTTTGAGGGCAGAGCCCACATTCCTCAGTTAACTGTGGCCAGCAATTGGCTCTCATCCCTACCAGAAAGACCAAGGCTCCTTCTGAAGTGGCTCTGGGGAGTGGCAGCCTTTGTGTAGGCAGGGCTTTGGGAACCCAAGCCCTGTTAAGAGAGATTTTCTGGGTGTGGGAAGCAGGGAGGATCTAGCAGCCACTTTGGATATTCTGAGAGTTGTCTGCAGAGCTCTGCTGGCCTGAGCCCAGGAGCTGTACTTGGAAAACCAGCAGTGCTTCCTCAAGGGCCAGGGAAGGCGGGGGGGGGGGGGGGGGGCGGGAGGGGGAGGGGCGGGGGGGCAGTGCTGCCCAAGCCATTTGGCACTCAGCAGTTAGGACTAAGAGAAGCCAGACTTCTCTGATAAGTTGGGAACAGCAGAACTGGTTCACGCATACCTCAAATTTGCTGCGGTATATCTACATGGGGGCCCTGGTGGCATAGTGGTTAAGTGTTACGGCTGTTAACCAAAAGGCTGGCATTTCGAATCTACCAGCTGCTCCTTGGAAACCCTATGGGGCAGTTCTACTCTGAAAAGACTTGATGGCAATGGGTTTGGTTTTTTGATTATTTACGTTGTACTATGAAACTACCCATTCACTTTTTGCATTTTAAACAGAAAGTAGGAGTATGCTAAGTAGTCAGAAAATGCGGCTGGGTGAGGAAAGACACTGCAGGCAGAGGGAACATGGAGCAGGTGCTGTGTCAAGGGACAGTGAAGAATGAAGCACATATCATGTGGGGGTGGTGGGAAGAGTTGAGGCTGGAAAGATAATTGAGGCCGTACTGAAACGGCCTTTATGCAGGGAAAAATGTGCTTAACACACAGAGAAAGGCTTCTATAAACATTGGTAATTTTTTTTCATACTGGTTACTAAATGCCAAGGAATGTTTAACTTATATATACCTTGAACCTCTTGCTAGTTTAATTTTGAATCTATCCATCTATGTATCTGCCTACCTATTTTATATATGTATATATATTTTTTAATTGCCAGAAATATAAACTCATTTCAAAACAAACAAACAAAAACAAAATGTTTTTCTGTCACAGGGAAGTTCATCTGATAAGTTTGGAGGTCCCACTGAGCGCTAGAAAACAGATCCCTGAAAATCACTGTACAGAAAACATTCCTGGAGCCTCAAGATCTCAAAAACAAATAAATTTTATCAACAGTTTTACTTATTCAAATGCTAACGACAGCTGTAAGTCTCAGAAAAAAGATCTGTTCAGTTCTGCATCTAGTTACCTAGGATAGCATTCTCCCTGAAGATCAAGAAATGTGTACTCACATTGAGGCAAAGCAGGAAAGTGTTTAGATTTGTACCCTTTGCCAAATTTAATCTGAAGGACCTGGGGATTAGAGCGCAATAAAGTCATCTGTACACCAGTTTTGTCTTCCCTCTAAATGCACGCTTTAACTCTCTGTTGCCCCTCATGTTAAACCCTGGTTGTCTAATTTTGATGTTGAAACCCTAGTTCTTTATACCTATGGTTGCTATAAATGCAACATGGTTTATTTGCCAAATCCCCGAGAGGCAAAGATCTAATTAATCTATTAAGGCTTCTCTGGGAAAAATGTCAGACCTGTCAGATGGGAAACCTGGGTTGATATCATCAGTGTGTTTTCCAGTGGGGACTGGCCAGATTGCTCCAGACAATTCAGTGGGTCTCTGTTCAGCACACTATAAGGTTCGTGCAAACTGGGGGTGGCAGGCTGGGAATACAGAAGGGGGAGCAGTTCTGTTTTGAGAATATTGAGTAGGAGGAGCCAGCAACATCCACCAGGCCATTGCCGATTACCCTCTGCAGTGGTACAGCTGTGCCTTCAGTTCAAGGAGCCCTGATAGCACAGTGGTTAAGAGCTCTGCTGTTAACCGGAAGGGTGGGTGGTTTGAATCCACCAGCTGCTCTGCAGGAGAAAGATGTGGCAGTCTGTTTCCATAAATATTTACAGCCTTGGAAACCCTGTGGGGCAGTTCTACTCTGTCCTATAGGGTCACTATGAGTCAGAATCGACTCAACAGCAATGGGTTTGGTTTGGTTTTATAAGGGAGACCCACCACCTGTCTGTCAGTTTGTGGTACTGTGGTGACTTGCACGTTACTATGATGCTGGAATGCATGCCACCAGTATTTTAAATATCAGCAGGGTCTACCATGGTGGACAGGTTTCAGTGGAGCTTCCAGACTAAGACAGACTAGGGAGAAAAGCCTGGCAATCTACTTCCGAAAATTAGCCAGTGAAAACCCTATAGATCTCAACAGAATATTGTCTGACATAGTGCTGGAAGATGAGCCGCCTATGATGGCAGGCACTCAGAATACACAGAGGCCAAGCAATGGACTGATAGTGTGTGCGGCCACAAGGCAGAGGCTTTATGACGGTTTGAAACCAAAAACACAGGCACGTGCAGCAAATCACTGTTTCTATAAGGTGTTATATAAGGTGTGTGCATTTTTAGTATGAGAAAGAGAAATTTTGAAATATTTCCTTTGGGACACCGTATATCCCTCTGGACTCTAGGGGGCGTCCGGGGTAGAATTAGCGGGACAATGTATGTCCCTCGGGACTTGGAGTGTAGAATTGTTGGAGGGGGCAAATAATTTTTAAAAAGATCCATACTACCTACCAAAAATTTAACAAGAAGCTCAATAATTCAGCATGCTTCCATTAACGAAAACACATGGTATCAAACAGAAAATTCAAAGTAGAAAATTGGGTCTTGAAAGGGTTAACCACTACACCACCAGGGCTCTTTTGCTCTCCCTTATAGGAGAACAGAAATCAATCCCGGTAGGTTGGAAGGAAGATTATGGCTGCGATACTGGAAAAGGCAGGAAAGGAGGACACAATCCCACTCCCCGCAGAGTGAGGGAAAACCGCGAGAGTTCTCTATCCAGGAAACCCCTGAGCAGTGTCCTAAAAGGGCGGTGCACCCAACCTCCAGGGACTTCTATTACACGGTTTGATCTATTTCGATCTCCAAGCACAAATGTTAAACTATCAAGAGATTTCCAAACTGGCTTTGTGACATCTGCACCCACCGTGTGGGCACCAAGTGACCGACATGGGGGGAGGGGAGGAGCGGGAAGGGAGCCCGGCTTACTCTACAGAAACGTTACAATGTCTGCTTTGAAAGGACTGAGCATGGCTTTCTCCGAGCAGGATGAGGTTGGCAAGGATCTCTGAAACTGAGCGTGGTATTCCAAACTGTAATTTGCTAAAATAATTTGGAAAAGTGCTACTTAAAACCTTGACTTAAGTGAAGGCGACATTTCTGGAATTTGTAGGAGGCCAAAGTCCATGCTACTGGAGGTTATGTTTGCTAATAGTCTCCGTGGTTGTTTATTAAATGCTGTGGAATATTTATTTCTCTCTGTCAGAGTCCTTGGCCCAGAAAGGCAGACTTGTTCGCTGAGATTTTCCGCTGTGACTCAATCTAAAGATTTAGCCTCATTTCTCTTCAACTGGAAACTTCACTCTGAGGGATCACATAATCTGCTTTTTCCCAGAAAGATCCACAGGACTTTTTCATGATTGTCATTGCAACCAAGGCAAACTGTCCCGTGAATAGGCCTTGCTGAGAAGACAGAGGCAGGCAGGCCCAGGGGACTGGGGTTTGTACTCCTCTGGCCAACTACCTACAGATGGCTGGATCAAGGCTGGATATTTGCCCCAGAGCAGCCAAGTCCCTAGGCAGGCCAGTGACCTATGACCTAGCACAAAAGGATATCCTAGACCAATCAGATTTCCTCTCTCTGGACTCTAAACTGGAAGCAGAATCTAACACTGGGAATGGCAGGTGGAGGGGAGAGAGGGGAAAAGTGTAATTACTTAGAATGAGAGCCCTTGTCAGAGACTGATTTTCACACAAATAGCATATCCCTTGGCATCTATGGTTTTTAAATTCCTCAGGCAATTCAAATGGACTAATATCCACTTTATTTTAACTCCATTATGTACTTAGTCACTTCCTGTGGGGCACCTCTACCTCACTTTACACATCTCCTTTGAAACCTTAACATAGGATACAGCCAGTATTTTGTTATTGGTAGTAGTATTGCAGTGTAAGACTTTCGATTTAACATTTCCTTAGGACAGTTTGCTAGTAGTGGGATTACTACTAGATAAACACAAAGAGATAATTATCTTTGAGATTCTTGCTACATACTGCCTTCCAATAGGTTGTGTAAATATATAGTGTTATTGGTTAATGGAGTATGTCAGTTTCATCACAGCCTTGCCAGCTCTCGGGTTACCGTTTTGCATCACCACCCCTAATCAATTGGCATAGAGTCAGTCTTGACTTATGGTGACCCCATGTGTGTCAGAGTAGAACTGTGCTCCACGTGATTTTCAATGGCTGATTTTTCAAAGTAGATCCCCAGGCCTTTCTTCCAAGGTGCCTCTGGCTTCAGCCTTCAGTTGGCAGCCAAGTTCGTTAACCATCTGCACCACCTCGGGGTCCTATTTCCTCCCTAAGTCTCTGTATTTTTTTGTAAACGTCAGAAAGTGCCTCCAGTGCGCTTTCATTTGCAATAGCTTTGATTATTAGTCAAGGCAAACCATTTCCCGTCTGTGTGTTCCTTCTCTGTGTTTTCTCTTCTCCCTGAGTTTCCCAAAAGCCGTATCTTCTGGACCCTCCTGTCTCATGACACATGTGGTTGTTGAAGAAGTGTGATACGTGGTCAAAGTGTTCAGTGGTCCTATAAAAGTGAGACAACTGAATTAAACAAAATTAAACTAATATCCTTCCCAATGGACTGCTCAGACCCTTTGATGCTCCTTTAACAAACGCTTGGTGAAGCTCTAAGAGAAGAAGGTGTGAGGCACCTTTTTCCCAAATATTTTTGACTGCCGTAGAATCCTTGTTTGAGGAAGCATCCTGAAGGAACAGTGTCTTGAAGAAGGTGCTTTGAGAAACCCACCTCGGGCTTCAAGATCACCACCATCCTAAGCTCAGAGTGCTGACTGGAGCAGGAAAAATGTATCTTACAATTACTCTACTTCAGAAACAGAAATACCCCAAAATGCAGGCATGTGTTAAGAAAGGCTTTAAATGAGACGTTTGAAAAGTCAATAGGATGTTGAAAAGATATTTTACAACCTGTACAAAAGGATCCCGTTTTGTTTAAAACGTGTATATATTATTGTTTTTTCACTTGTTTGTTGTCTCCACCCCCCAGCCCAGAATGTAGGTTTCAGAGGGCAGGAATGTCAAATTATAGAGACCATTCTAAATTTGCTTAAAAGTTTTTTGTTTGTTGCACTGTCATGTTTTCCTTTCTATTTTATTTTAAAATGTGTTTATATTGTGTTTTTTGTGTTTTACCTAAAGAATGCCACTTAATAATAAAGTTATGTGTGTGTATATATATATATGAAGAAATAGAGAAACGTGTCTGAAAATAGGTATTTCAAAATGATAACTGGTTTTCTTTGAATGGTGGGGTTATGTTCTTTATAAAAACATGTTTCTTTGAATTAGATATTGTCTGAGAAGAATGTTCTACAATGAATATTTGTTCATTTTTTAAGCAGGGGTAAAAATAAAGCTATTTTCCTTTTGGGGGAGAAAACAGACAATAAAGGAAATTAACATCTGAGCATCTGCTGTGTGCCAGGCACTTTATGAAGGTATATGATATCGTTTAATTGGCCCAATGATTATTCCCATTTTAAAGGTAAGGAAACTAAGGAACAGAGCACCTAACCAACTTTCCCAAGATCACATTGTAAATGGTGGAGCAGAGTTTTGAACCCAGCTCTGGTGGGCTTTAAGTAATAAGGCTTTTCGTAGTAGAGTTTGTGATTCAGTGTGATTCAGTTCTCCCTCAAACAGACCCTATGTCACTCTCTCTCTCTCTCCCGGAGCCAGAAAGGTCTATCACAGGCCAGGCCTGGAGGCCCCTGACAGTGCCTCCCAGTTGGGGTGGGGAGTCCGCAGGCAGCGCCCCAGGGACAGCTCTCTTGCAACCAGGCTGCTCCCTCCAGATGCCGAACCACACCAGCTGACCGGCCTGGCTCCAGGACTGCCCAGACCGGTTTGCAGGGTTTCTGTTCCCCAGGAGCTGGGTTCCCTGGCCACAGTTGCAGCTCTCTCACTCTCAGACTGTATTTCTTCTCGCTTTCCCTCTGTTTCTCTCTCCCTCTTTCTTTCTCCCTCTCTCCCTTTCTCCTCTTCTGTCCTCTCCCCAGTTCCTGCATGGTCCCTGCCAACCCACAGGCCAAAAGCTCTGGGCTGCTGGCTTCATTCCCACCCCCATGCCTAAGACTGGGGCCCTTTCCTCCCCTGGGCGCCCTGCCAGGCCAGACTGGCTCTGACTCAGAAAGTTTCTGTTTTTTTTTTAACGGTTATAAAATTGTCAGTAATAGCATGAACAGTAATGCTAATAATAACAATTCACATTTATGGAGTACTTAGCATGTGCAGATATAGTTTGCATGCTTCATGACCTGTGAGGTCAATCCTATTATTATGCCCTGTTAACAGATGGGAAACTAAGGCATGAGGGCTCAAATTCAGTGCCCAAGGTCACACAGGCAGTAAGTGGCACAGCCAAGACTCAAAGGCCACCTCCTAATGCTCCTGGACTGCCTGATGCCCACACATGCTTGGTGACCATAGCCATTTAACGGACATCTGTGCATGCCAGCCACTGTGAGAGAGAGAGAGAGACATAGAGAGATATGTATATATAGAGAGAGAGCTACCAGGACATGAAGGTTCAGGGGGAGGAAGTAACTTAACTAAGGGGGTGGTGGACACGGGTAGAATTAGTTCCCTGCGTTAGTTTTTCAAACCCAGACTTTCTAGTATCCAGTGGGCATCTGCCCACCTGTAGAGGGAAGGTCCCCACACATCTGTCAGTTTGTTGTACTGTGGTGGCTTGCGTGTTGCTGTGATGCTGGAAGCTATACCACCAGTATTTCAAATACCAGCAGGGTTACCCATGGCAGACCAGGTTTCAGCTGAGCTTCCAAACTAAGACAGAGTAGAAAGAAGGACCTGGTGGTCTACTTCTGAAAAAATTAGCCAATGAAAACCTTACAGATAGCAGCAGAACGCTGTCTGATACAGTGCCCAAAGATGAGCCCCTCAGGTAGGAAAGCACTCAAAATACTACTGAGGAAGAGCTGCCTCCTCCAAGTAGACTCGACCTTAATGATGTGGATGAAGTCAAGCTTTTGGGACCTTCATTTGCTGACATGATATGACTTGAAATGAGAAGAAACAGCTGCAAATATCCATTAGTAATCAGAGAGTGGAATGCACAAAGTATGAATCAATGAAAATTGGAAGTTGTCAAAAATGAAATGGAACACATAGACGTCAATATCCTAGGCGTTGGTGAGCTGAAATGGACTGGTATTGGTCATTTTGAATCGGACAGTCATATGATCTACTGTGCCAGGAATGACAAATTGAAAAATAATGGTGTCGTATTCATCGTCAAAAAGAACATTTCAATATCTATCCTGAAGTATAATGCTGTCAGTGATAGGATAATATACATATGCCTACAAGGAAGACTATTATTCAAATTTACACACCAACCACTAAGGCCAAAGATGAAGAAATTGAAGATTTTTACCAACTTCTGCAGTCTGAAATTGATCAAACACGCAATCAAGATGCAATGATAATTATTGGTGATTGGAATGCGAAAGTTGGAAACAAAAAAGAAGGATCAGTAGTTGGAAAATACTATGACCTTGATGATAGAAATGACACCGGAGATCACGTGACAGAATTTTGTAAGACCAACAAACTTCATTACAAATATCTGTTTTCAACAACATAAACAGTGACTATACACATGGACCTCACCAGATGGAATACAGAGGAATCAAATCGACTACATCTGTGGAAAGAGATGATGGAAAAGCTCAATATCATCAGTCAGAACAAGACCAGGAGCCGACTGCAGAACAGACCATCAATTGTCCCTACGCAAGTTCGAGTTGAAGCTGAAGAAAATTAGAACTAGTCCATGGGAGCTAAAATATGAATTTGAGTATATTCCACCGGAATTTAGAGACCATCTCAAGAATAAATTTGACTCATTGGACACTACTGACCAAAGACAAGATGAGTTGTGGGATGACATTAAGGACCTCACACATGAAGAAAGCAAAAGGCTATTAAAAAGACAAACAAGAAAGAAATGACCAAAATGGATGTCAGAAGAGACTTTGAAACTTGCTCTTGAACATAGAGTAGCTAAAGCGAAAGGAAGAAATGATGAAGTAAAAGAGCTGAACAGAAAATTACAAAGGGCAGCTTGAGAAGACAAAGTATTATAATGACATGTGCAAAGACCTGCAGTTTGAAAACCAAAAAGGGGAGAACATGCAGGACATTTTTCAAGCTGAAAGAACTGAAGAAAAAATTCAAGCCTCGTGTTGCAATATTGAAGAATTCTATGGGGAAAATATTAAACGATGCAGAAAGCATCAAAAGAAGATGGAAGGAATACACAGAATCACTGTACCAGAAAGAATTGGTCAGTGTTCAACCATTTCAGGAAGTAGCATATGATCAAGAACCGATAGTACCGAAGAAAGAAGTCCAAGCTGCACTGAAGGCATTAGGGGAAAACAAGGCTCCAGGAACTGACAGAATACCAACTGAGATGTTTCAACAAACAGAGGCAGTGCTGGAAGTGCTTACTCATCTCTACCAAGAAATTTGGAGGACAGCTGCCTGGCCAACTGACTGGAAGAGATACATATTTGTGCCCATCCCAAAGAAAGGTGATCCAACAGAGTTTGGGAATTATTGAATAATATCATTAATATCATACACACAAGTAAAATTTTGCTGAAGATTATTCAAAAGCAGTTGCAGCAGTACATCGACAGGGAATTGCCAGAAATTCAAGCTGGATTCAGAAGAAGACGTGGAACAAGGGATATCATTGTTGACGTCAGCTGGATCTTGGCTGAAAGAGAATACCAGAAAGATGTTTACCTGTGTTTTGTTGACTATGCAAAGGCATTCAACTGTATGGATCATAACAAATTACGGATAACATTGCAAAGAATGGGAATTACAGAACACTTAATTGTGCTCATGAGGAACCTGTACATGGAGCAAGAGGCAGTTGTTTGAAAAGAACAAGTGGATACAGTGTGGTTTGAAGTCAGGAAAGGTGTGTGTCAGGGTTGTATCCTTTCACCATACTTATTCAATCTGTATGCTGAGCAAATAATCTGAGAAGCTGGACTGTGTGAAGAACAGGGCATTAGGATTGGAGGAAGACTCATCAACGACCTGCAATATGCACATGATACAACCTCGCTTGCTGAAAGTGAAGAGGACAAGTGACCACAGCCTTTAGTATGGATTACACCTCAACATAAAGAAAACAAAAATCCTCACAATTCGATCAATAAGCAATGCCATGATAAACAGAGAAAAGATTGAAGTTGTCTAGGATTTAATTTTACTTGGATCCACAATCAACGCCCATGGAAGCAGCAGTCAAGAAATCAAACGACACATTGCGTTGGGCAAATCTACTGCAAAAGACCTCTTTAAAGTGTTAAAAAGCAAAGAAGTCACTTTGAGGACTAAGGTGCACCCGACTCAAGCCATGGTATTTTCAACCACCTCATATGTGCGTGAAATCTGAGCAATCAATAAGGAAGACTTAAGAAGAATTGATGCCTCTGAGTTACAGTGTTGGGGAAGAATGTTGAATATACCCTGGGCTGCCAGAAGAACAAACAAATTTGTTTTGAAAGAAGTACAGCCAAAATGCTCCTTAGAAGCAAGGATGGCAAGACTTCATCTCATGTACTTTGGACGTGTTATCAGGTGGGGCCAGTCCCTGGAGAAGGACATTATGCTTGGTAAAGTAGAGGATCAGTGAAAAAGAGGAAGACCCTCAATGAGATGAATTGACACAGTGGTTGCAACAGTGGGCTCAAGCATAACAATTGTGAGGATGGCACAGGACCCAGCAGTGTTTTTGTTCTGTTGTACATAGGGTTGCTACGAATCAGAACCAACTTGACGGCACCTAACAACAAACAAGATGGAGGGTGGTGAGAGGTAGGGGAGCAGGTTAGGGGCAGATAGCCAACAACTGAGGAAACCTGTAAGGAAAGTTCTTGAACACACACCCACGACCACTCACCAGGCACCCTCCCCAGTCTTCAGGACTGGCTTTGCTCTGTCTCTGTCTTCCTCATCCCCTTCTGGCAGGCTTCACTGATACTGCTTGCACAGCAGGCTCAGGCACACCCTAGTTCTGAAGGAATTTACCCAGCCAGGGCGGCATGGGGCTGGGATGAAAAGGGGAAAAAGACATGCTCCACCTTCAGGGAGCTCTCAGTCTGGTTCAGTGGTAGAATTCTTGCCTTCCATGAGAGAGACCCGACTTTGACTCCCAGCCAATGCACCTCAAGTGCAGCCACCACCCATCAGTCTGTAGAGGCTTGTGTGTTTCTGTGATGCTTAACAGGTTTCAGCAGAGCTTCCAGACTAGGACAGACAAGGAAGAGAGGCCTGAAGATCTGCTTCCAAAAATCAGCCAACTAAAATCTTATGGTTCACAACCCATATGGTCAGATCCACACCCCATCATGGAGATGGCACAAGACCAGGCAGTGTCTCGTTGCATTGTGCATGGGGTTCCCTTGAGTTGGGGCACTCCACAGCAGCTAACAATAACAACTCTTGTCATCAGCCCTGCTGAAAGATTATGAACAGGAGTGCAACTTCATCCATTTCTCTTTCAGAAGATTCCCTCTGGGGGCTGGATGAGGGTGGGTTGGAGGGGGAGAGACTACAGGTGAAGCTGACATGATGGCCCTGGGGATAGATGACCAAGTATTGGCTGTGGAAAAGTTGGGGAAGGGGGTATAGATGTTGAGAAATGAGGGAGGACCGATTGATGTTTCTAGCTTGTTGTTGTGTGCTGTCGAATTGATTCCAATTCATAGCTTAGATTGGGGTACTGGGCAGAGAAAGCCCCTGCCCAAATCTCCACACCAGGAGAGTCTCCTTCCATCTCTGCTCTCCACCTTAAGAGGTTGGATACTAATCTGACTGGTCAGATTTCAGGACACTGGTTAGGCCAAGTTTGCTTGTGAGTGGGGTCACTAAGCATAAGAAAAATGACACACAAGAATGTGGTCCTCTCTTGCTTACACCCACACCTAAGTACACTTGCCTTTCCTTCTCTAGTCAACTACTGACCAGAAGGAGGAAACACCCCAGATACAGAGGAGTGCTTAGGGAGAAGGAGAGGCCTTCTTAGCCTGAAGGCTGGGCCTTGGACTCCATCCCAACTTTATCAGAGAGCACTGGGCACTGGCAGACCCAGCAAAAAACAAAGCAGGTTTGTCTCCTGTTGCTATGGCCTGTGGTGCCTGTTTTCCTTGGGAATCCCATGGGCACAGGGGGTAGTAGCAGGGCAAGACTTCACCCAAGGTGGCTCCCATCTTAATATCAGCAACTCCCCTGCCTTTATTCCTAACAGCTTCATCAAAAGAGAGAAACTGGCTGGGGTTGGGGGTGGGGGAGATGAAGGGAAGGTTTTTCAAAGAGGACCAGTTAAAGAAAGGGTGGAGCCTGGAAGGTCATAGACTGACTCTGGGGAATAAAGAAGAGCAGGGGCCCCCTCCCAGTGAGTCAGTGAGGGCGGGAGGCTGAGTGGCCTTGGGAAAGGGCCTGGTTTCAGTTTAGAGAGGGCCCAGAGGGAAGGAAGGAGGCCCTGAAAAATAGCTGTGGGATCCAGGGATTCCAATCCTAGTTGGTGCTGCCACTTACCAGCTATGTAACCTTGGGCAAGTCCCTCAACTTCTCAGAGCCCCAGTTTCCTGGGCTATGAACTCAGGATAAATACACCTGACTGACCTGGTTGTCAGGAGGGTGAATTAAATGCCGTAATGTCTGTGAAAGCACTCAGTACACCATAAATCTCTGTACAGAATAAATAAGTGCTATCATGTTTATTATTCCCTTGGAGGTGAAAAGCAGTGCGCCTTCTAATAAGTATTTGTCAATTCTCAGCTCCACCCAGCTCATCTCCACCCAGGCTTCCCTCCAGCTTCAGAAAATGCCATCTACTTCCTCCCTCAAAGTACCATCTATATGTATGTTCTCTGACACTCCCTCATACCTTACATCTCCCCTTCTCCACAGGCTCCTTCCTTTTTTTCTTCTCATATGTATCCATCTCCTCAATATTAAAATTCAAAGCCATGCAAAAAACAAACCCTTTGCTAGGTTCCCCTTGCTCCTTCTAGCTACTAGTCTATTCCCTCATTCTTCCAACCTTGCATTTGGTAGCTTATTAAGCTTTTTCTTTTTGTATCAGTTATCTGTTTTAATCTTCACATGTCTTAATGAAACTCTGAGGTTAACAGTATTCACCCATTTTACAGATGAGAAAAGTAAATCTTAGACTAGAATTCAGTAGAAGTCCCAATTTCTTTCTCTGGTACCTCATTGCCACCCTTTGCTGCTAAAATTTTTAAATGAGTGGTCTGGAGCCACCATCTCCATCTCCCTGCCTCCATTTTCTCTTAATCTTGGACAGTCCATTTGCTCCTTCTACCACTGGACTCTTGTCAAGGTTGCCGGAGACCTCCTCTCCAACTAGCCCACTTCAGAGGCTCCTCACGGACCTCTTCCCTCTTAGCCTTTCACTGGCATGCATCTGCCTCTACCCATTACCTTCTTTGCTTCAGATTCTCTCTTTCCTTGGCTTGAATCAGAACTTAAAGTCCGCGATGGAAAAGGAGATGATGGAAAAGTTTTCTTCTGTGTCTGTTGTTCTTGTGGTTCTTGTCCCTTGACTGTGTCATGTTAACACAGGTGACCCTTGGTTTGGAATGCTGCTTCCATGGTGTGTTCAGAGGTGTGGCAGGATTTCAAAAGCACATTCCACCACCACCACTAGCCCAGTTGCCAAGGCTTTTCCCCGAAAGAACAATTTACCTTGGTTTTGACCAACTTGGCAGAAGCTGGGTTTTTTATTTCATGACAAAGGGGGTCAGAGTTGTCATATATTCCGATTTGACTGAGCATGGGAAGGTAGTGTCAGCAGTCTGGGGTGGAGCAAAAAGGGTCACTACTTGGAGACAGAGTTTCCTAATGGAAGTGAAACAGGAGTTAGGGTGATGAGCCAACAGAAGGTGATGGATTGGGGGAAACGTCTAGTCCTGTGCTATCCGGTATAGTAGCCCCTAGTCACATGTGGCTATTTAAACTTAAAATGAAGTACAATTAAATCTTCAACTCCGAAGTTACACTAACTACATTTCAAGTGCTCAATAGTCACATGTAGCTAGTGGCTCCCATATTGGGCAGGGCAGATATAAAATATTTCCATCACAGCACTGATTTTAGCCCATTGGATGGAGAAGAACAAAAGGTAATCAGGTGGCTAAGAAAGAGTAAGGAATAGGCAAGTTCACCAGTGATGTCCAGTCAAAGGGGGCTAGGAGTGCCCACTGGAGATGTAGGCACTGTAGTAAATGTCCGCCTTCCACTCTCTGTGTGCATCTCCAGTATGAATATTATTAGAGTTATCAGAGCTACATGGGCAGGCATAGTTTCTTCAAAGCAGGATGCATGTTCTTTTGAGAAGAAGTGGATCCTCAGTAGGAAATTCCTGCTAAGGCTGGCATCAAGGAAGGAGGGAGCATGTGTTCTCTCCAGATCTTGATCTCTTGAGTCTAGACAAAGGGCTGGCTAGTAGGTGTTTGGAATGGAAATCTAGGGATTAGATGTTGAGGAGGAAGTCAGAGATATGATCTGAGAAGAGGGAAAAGTTTGGCTAAAATATAAATTTGGGACTCAGCTATAGTCACCAAACAATTCTTTCATTATTGCCACTTTTGGATCTAAAAACTTAGATGATTTATTAACTTTCCATCTGTTTCTGTACAATTCAGTGATGAGCATTGCTTTGCTAATTATTTGCCTAGAGATGATGCCCTTAAAGGATGAACAAAATGAGTGCCTACTCTCAACAATGTTTATATCTTGTGCTCAGGAAAGAGAACAAGTGGAGCAAAGGAAAGGACTGGGACCTGGAAAACCCTCATTTTAATCCTGATTCTCTTCTTAGGCTGCAAATTCTAATGGGTAGGTCTACCTTCAGGCATAGCAGGATCCAGGTACTCAAAATCAAATTGTCATCAGAAATCTGTGTTTCTCCATCTCTTGGCTCTGTTTTTGTGTTGATGTCATCCTTAGGCTTTCTCCACGCCATGTCAAAGTGCACTCCCAACAAGCATTCCAGCTGCCAGTTCACCAATCCCAATGGAAAGAAATTGTCTCTTTTCAATAATTTCAGCATAGGTTTCTGCCCATTCTTGAGCCAGTAACTGTGGCCTGGGAAATGGAATGCTCTGATTGGCCAGGCCTGATCCATGTGCTAACACCTGAGGTAGGATGTGGCATCAGCTTCACCTAGGCCACTAGGTGAGTAGGAGAGAACTGGTTCTCCAAAGTAACCCAACTGCTGTAACCCCAAAAAGGTAAATGGATGCTAGGCTGGCAGAAACCACAGCTGCCCACTATGCAGTCTTTAGTTAATGATAGCCATTATTATTGTGAAACAATAACAGAGACATTAAGCTAACATTTATTTAATACTTGGGAGGGCTGGGAAGGCTTTGTGGCACATAGTAAGTTCTCAATAACACTTATGGAAAGAACAAATTCACAAGGGAGTAAGTAGGAACATACGTAAAGTGTAATCTTGTTCTATGGAGGAAAAACAATGGAGTCTGATGGAATGGGGCCACAATTTTGCTGAGCCTAGGAAATGAGCCAGGAAACAAACGATAGGGATAAATGGCACACTTCCGAAGAGGAGTTCCTTAGAGACAGGGCTAAGGGCTGTTTAATTAACATGTAAAACTACTCTAGAGGAAGGGTGTGCGTAAGAACTCACCAAGGTTTGCTGATGACACAAAACTTCCCTGAGTAGTGATGGGAAGGACAACGGAAAGTTCTCATGAACCTGAGAAGGTGGGCAAAGAAGTGACAGCTGAGCTTTAATGAGCAGAAGTCAAGAAGGGGACTCTAGAGATAAAATTCCAAATGAGATCAAATTCTAAGTGATGCATATGAAATTAACCATGTCGAACTACTGCTTATGACCAAGAAAAGTACTTGGAAGTTAGTATAGACTGTTTCCTGAGAACTTCAGCCCAAGATGGCTCTAGATTGAAAAAAACAAAGAAACCAAACCCGTTGCCATTGAGTCGATTCTGACTCATAGCGACCCTATAGAACAGAGTAGAACTGCCCATGGGTTTCCAAGGAGCAGCTGGTAGATTCGAACTGCCCACCTTTTGGTTAGCAGCCATAGCTCTTAATCACTGTGCCAGCAGGTCTCCTCCAGACAGAAACGCAGGTGGGGGTTCTGAGTGATAGTTTGAGGACCAAAAGACACATAAGAGTGACGCATTGATAAACAGAATATACATGCCCCTCTGGCCCACTTACAGTCGACGTAGAGGAGGGTCAAGAAAGGGAAATTGAGAATCTTTGAAAGGCTGGTTATGCAGCCAGATAGCAGGGATAGGGACTTTCAGGTCTGAAAGGCAAAGATTAAGAAAGAGCAATAACCAAAATGCATAACATTGTGAGCAGACAAAATGCAAATTTGCTTATCAAATCTTGAAATTCTAAAGTTGAAACTTGAGTGACATGAAATTTAACCAGAGGAAGACCTGAGCCTTGGTTTCTCCTTTGTGTGATGGAGAGTAGTACTTTGATCAGGATTGAGGTAAGGATTGAACAAGATCAGCAAAATGCCTGCTACATGGGAGATGCAGGTAAAACTAAAGCAATCTGGAATCCTCAGGTAATTCATGACCCCCACAAAGTCTGTTAGTTGGAGGGACATGGTTTTGTCAGTAGTCTGTGAGATGTGCAGTCGAGAAACACGAGTTTGACTTCAGGCTCCACTCCGATCTTCATTTTCCATGACGATACCTATCCCTCAGGGCTTTATGAAGATGAAATAAGATCCACATTCATTCAACAAGCGTTTATTGACTGTCTACCACTTATTAGAGAGCAGGCTAGGTGTTAAGTGGGTATATAGTGATAATTAAGAAAAAGTCCTGTTATGAAGCTTAGAGTCTAGTGGGAGAGAATGATAGTGGATAACCACCAACCTGAAGGGTGCTTGCTATGAGGAGGGTGGCACTATGACACTGCCAAAGATCACTGAGGTAGGAGGGCTTTGAAAACTGTAAAGCACAAACTAATATTATTTAATACTGCCCTTGTATTAGTTGCCTATTGCTGCTAGAACAAATTGCCACCAAATTAGTAGTTTAAAACAACACAAATTTATTATTTTATGGTTCTAGAGGTCAGATGTCCAAAATGGGTCTTATGGGGCTAAAATGAAAGGCTATATTCCTTCTGGAGGCTCCAAGGGAGAAACCATTCCTTGTCTTTTCCAGCTTCTAGTGGCTGCCATAATTCCTTGGCTCCCAGCCACATCACTCTGACCTCTGCTTCTGTCAGGACATCACCTTCTCTAATCTTCCTGCCTCCCTCTTCTAAGGACCCTTGTGATTACATTGTGCCCACCTGGATAACCCAGGATAATCTCAGCATCTCAAGATCCTTAACTTAATCTCGTCTGCAAAGTCCCTTTTGCCATGTAAGGTAACATATTCACAGGTTCTGGGGATTAGGATGCAGACATCTTTGAGGGGCCCTTATTCAGTCTATCACAGCACTCCTGGGCTATACAGTAAGGCTATAGTAGGAAATGGGCTAACTTTAGAAATCAGTAAGCAGAACTGGGCTATCTCTGAACACAGATTTTGCTGGTGGCATTCTATTAGATCTAGTTGCATTGCGGGGAGCAGAATGGGTATCTGAGAACTGACTGGAGATGCCTTCTCAGAGTGCACTGTTGGCAACGTAGACACCTGTGGCGTTGTAAAGGGAGCACTTAGGCAACAAGCAAGGGCACTGGCTGCTGCCACTCAGGAGCTCTGAGACCTTGGGCAAGGATATTACTTTCCTAAGCTCCAATCTCCACCTCAATCAATGGGGATAAATAGATCGACCTGGAAGAGTTGGGGTGAGGGCTAATTAAAATATCATCCATGAAATCTCCTAAGAGAGTGCCTGATCCTCAATAAATGTCAGCTTTGGAATGTCTCCTGAATTCATCGCTCCCTTCTTCTCCTGTCTTTTACTGCGGCCACGGCCTTGGTCCAGGCCTCATCAGAAACCTTCACTGGCTTGACAATCACACCACGTGCCTCAGCCTGGCAGTAGAGCTAGTAGTTAGGAGCAACAGCTTCGGAGCCCGGCAAACCAGCCTGCATGAGCCGTGGAATCCGGGACAAGTCTCTTAAGCTCTCTAAGCTTCAGTTTCCTCCTCTGGACCGTGGGGATAAGAATGCCTATCAGACTGGCTTGTCCTGAGGATGAAGTAAAATGATTACTGTAAAGGACTTAGCACAGTGTCTGGCATAAAATTAAGGGCACAATAAACAGTAGTGTTATTCTTCCCAAGAGATTCCACCTCCTTTCAGCCTCGTCTTTCTTCACATTCCTCACTCACTAGACAACCCACCTCTCCCTGAAGCAGACTTTGAACTTGTACACCTGAGGGGCATTGCTTCTAAACAAGTCCCTCAGCCCGGAGCATGCTCAGTGTGTCTATACTAATTCTTGGGGCTTCAGTTCTACTCTGCTCCCCAGTAATTTGTTCAACCTTTAATAGCCTTTTTTTCAGTTATGGCTACTCATACAGGCCTTTGCCTCAATGCTGGACATGAGTTCCTGACTGCAGTGTGTTGGAGTTCCGCCCCCCACCTCAGTTTCTTTCCTTATTTGCAATGAGTTAATCGGTCTAGAATGGTCTCTCCAGTTCTGAGATCTAAAACTGACAGAACTTAAGAAGGAGCAGAGAGACCTTGAAGATTACCTAGTCCACACCCGTCCTTTTCCAGAAGGCAAAACTGAGAGCAATCACTTCATGCTATTCCATGTCCACCCTCCAGGCCAGACTTCCTGGAAGGCATGCAGCCTTGTTTTCCTAACCCTGCGAGGGGCGACTCTCAGCCGTCTCCAGGGCTCCGGGGGCCGGAAACATGTGCGTGCTCACCTACGTGTACACACGTGAGCACACCTTCAGCAGCGGGGGGCGCTATGGCCGGCAGGGGGCAGCACAGACCCGGCTTGCAATTACCTGGCGCAGCCCCAAGGGAGGAGGGCGTGCTGCAGTCCCGGCGGCGGCGGCGGCGGCGGCCACTGGAGGTGCAGCTTCCCAGGTGGGAGGCGGGGGCTGCAAGCGCAGAAGAGCCGCCTCAGGAGCGGGCGCTCGGCGAGGCCTCCTTGGGCCCCTGGCGCGACGCGGCTAGTGGAAGCGAGCGCGCCAGGAACACGCAGGCGGCCTGCTCCAGCTGGCCCTCGGCCGGCGCGCGGCACAGGAACAGCCCGCAGCCCGCCCCCTGCTCCCCCGACACCCCCCGGCGCCCCTGGTCCGCCCGCAGCCGGCCATCGGGAGCGGCCCCTTCGCAGCAAGCGCAGGTCACCGGCCCAGGACAGCGCGCGGCGGCGGCGGCTGCAGGACGGCCCCGGGGCCGCCCCGAGCGCGCCCTCCCGGCTGCGGCCATTCGCAGCCGGCGCTGGCCGGGCCGGCAGATCCCACACGCGGCCAGATCGCGGCCTCAGCCTTGGCGGGAGCTAGCCCCGGGCCGCAGCCCGCGGGAGGCGGCGCGGGCGGCCGCGGGAACTGACGACGTCGCGGGGCGCTCCTGGGCGGCGGCGCAGCGGCAGCGGCGGCGGCGCAGAGGGCGGAGGCAGGGGGCGCCCCCAGCCAGGATGTTGCGGTTCCTGCGCCGGACCTTTGGCCGCCGCTCCATGCAGCGCTACGCGCGAGGCGCGGTAGGGCGCGGGGCCGCCAGGCTGGGGGACGACCGCGATGGGGGGCCGCGAGGGGGCCTGGCCGCCGCCGCCGCCTCCTCCTCAGCACTGCCCGCCGCGCCGGGAGGCAGCGTGTTCCCGGCCGGCGGCGGACCTCTGCTCACCGGCGGCGCGGCCGTGCATATCCCCGTCGCTGGTGCCGCAAAGGCTACCCTCTACTGCCGCGTCTTCTTGCTCGACGGGACCGAAGTGAGAGTGGACCTGCCGGTGAGTGACGGGGCCTATCCTGGGCAACTGGCACCCCGCGCCCCTCGAGGCAGCTTCCCAGCCGGACCCAGTGTTTCCCTTTGGGGCTCTCTCTCTCGCATTTCTCCGGGGATCCCCTCCCCCATCACCTCCCCGGGCACTTCGAATCCTGATTTCCTCTCGGGCCACCCTTCCCAGTCTCTTCTTGGGGCCCATGCCTGGCCCGCGCCCCCTCCTTGGCACAATGAGCCACTGGATTGCGTCTTTTCAACCTCCACCTCATCCTTTCGGCCTGACCCCCTTGCCAGGGCACAGTCCCCATGTCTCGAGTTCCCTTCCTCTGCGCGAGTGACAAGTGTTTTCCTTCCGCCCCCCCCCCCCCCCCCCCCGGTTCCAGCAGGGGCCCTCCTGGTGCAAGGTTATTGGGTAGAAAATTTCAAAGCAGCACAGGGCTGCCCTGGGGTGGCGAGCTTGCTCCCACCAGGCCTTGGGGACGGTGGGGAGGAGAAGCACCCTCTCCTGCTGCCCCAAGGGTGCCCTGAGTTTGGGGGAGTCAGTGGACCACTTCTCTCTCCTGATTCCCTCTGGGCGCCCCTTCCCCCAACCCCAACCCAGAGGGCCCCTCTGGTCCGCAGCCTCTCAGGGGGTTGGGCAACCTGGGTGCTAACTCTAGAGTCGACTCTCTTGGATCTGGCCAACTTTGCATCGTTGCATTGGCTGAACCCTAGCTGGGGCGTGGGGGGTTGGCCCCGGGTCGTCTGCAGAACCTGGAGCGCCAGACTTTCTCCCTGGGCCAACGTCCGTGGGGCCAGCGGGGCACCCTAGGGCCGCGGTGCCTCTGTCCCTGGCCACCTGCCCACAGGTGGTTGCACTTCCCCCAAGCAGAGAGCTTGCCGGGCGCTGCTCTCCTAGGCAGGGCATCCTGCCACTGAAGAGTAATCTTTCTGGCGGAATCAGATCAAATCAAGCCCACACATTTATGGAGTACCTACTGTGCACAGGCGCTGTAGCAGACAGTGCCTTCGGGAATCTTTGGGTGTGACTGAGAGCACAGTAGTAATTGAACTTTAGACGAATGCTACAGATCATCCTGAGGGTTTCAAGGGAAGAAATAATATAACCTGGATTTGCAAAGAAAGCATTTAGGCCTTCCCGAGTGGAGAAGTTCTTTGTACTTCATCAGAAAAATAGGAACATCCAAGGGTCTGGGATGGGAAAATCAGAGCCTGCCTGGCCTGGGGTTTAATACTTCCCGTGTAGGTTTAATTTGGAGACAGTTTCAATTTATGGCAATTTTATTTTTGTGGTTCCTTGTGATCTTCATAGACTATAATTTTGTTATGAAAAGACCCTTTTGGGGCCTTTTTATTCATGAAAAAGGGGCCAACATTCTCATGCTTAGAGCTGTTGTATTTAAAATCGCAGTAAAACGTTAATGTTCCCTGAGAATGGAGCTTTCTAGCTTTTATCCACCTAAGAGAGGAGGCCTGGAGAAGGTGGAGGAGTGGAGAGGTGAGCGGTCTGCCTCTGGAGTGGGAAGCTTGTGTTTGGAGAGGATGTGGCGCATTTTGCCTCTCGGATCCGTGAAAGGAATGCAACCCTTGGGAATTTTGACAGTGCTCCTTGCTGATGGGTTTCTTGTCTCTTCCCAGGGGGATAATTCCTTTATAAAAGGTATTGCTCCTGTCACGTTTGTGCAACTGGCTTAAGTAGTGTTTCTGAGATGAAAAACGCAAACAGAGTAAAGTGCATGCGTGGTGAACAGACCCAGACAGGTACACAAATGAATGGATTGGGACTGGAATGCTGATTTATGACAGCCAGCGGAACCCTCACTGAGCATGGGGGAAGGGGAGAGTTGCATCCTAAAAGATTTTTTGGCTTTCATAAGGGTACTTGACAGAAGAACTCACCCATTCTCCCCCCGCCCCCTCCCCCCAAAATCCCAAACTCGTCGTCATGGAGTGGATTCTGATTCATAGCAACTCTATAGGGCTGAGTAGAACCAACCGCCCCCATAGGGTTTCCAAGGAGTGGCTGGTAGATTGGAACTGCCGACCTCTTGGTTAACAGGCAAGCTCTTAACCACTGCACCACCAGGGCTCCTCACTCACCGCAGGTTTCTTTTTTATGATGGCAAGTTTTTTGGATGCCTTTAAGATGTAATTTAATGAACCCCAAATTTTATTTATACGCACACATATATACATCCTGTCCAAAGGCAAATGAAAAGCAAATGCTGGCTTTTGTCACGTGAGCTCTCTGGGAGGAAGGATCAAGAAAAATTACCCATGACCACAGCTCACTGATGTAACGATTTAGTAACTGTTAGAGAACTACATCATACAGTCTCTTAGACCAGTCATCTTAGATCAGTGTTAGTTTCTATAATTCATTCTCCCAGTTCAGAGGTTAACGCCAGGCTGCCAGGTCCCCAACACATTTGTAGCATGTATGCTTGTTCCTCAGACCCACTCCACCGGGCTCACCTTTTTTGTGGTCCTTTTTGGCATTTGGCCTCACTTGTCGTTATTCTCCTCTTCTGTATTCCTGAATTTTTACCACTTCCTGGGCTCTGGCCTTATTGGTGTTGCATTGCTACCTGTCGCACAACTAGGATTTACCTCTGACCCTGTTTCCCCTAAGCTGGATTTTCATCTCCGTTCACTTTCCATGGGCACTCAGTGACATTGCCAGGCCAACCATGGCTTCTTTGTAATTAAAACCCTCTGGTGGTGTTAGCTTTAAGAATTCCTTTGCTCAACATACTAAAAGTGGTTATGTGTTGTTATAAACCTTTTTATTAGTGCTAGTCAGGACACTTGTATTCTGAAATCGCCTCAAACATAGTGATACACTCAGTATGACAGGGCTGTGGCACCTCGGTTCAGTTCGGTCAGCATTTGTTGGGAGGCTCCATCCAGTGTACCAGGCGCTGTGCTGTGGACACAAAGGTGAATGAGATGTGGCCTCGAGGCTCTTGGGAAACACATTTTTTTATTCTGGTATGCTGAGTGTGATGACAGGTACACCTAGACAGGGTGGTGGGGGACGGATGGGATCCGGGAATTGGGCAGAATTCCTGGACACTTTGACACTTTGGATTATAGGCTTTCAAATCAAGGGTCCCTTGTGCATTTTTAGAACACCTATTGTGTCCAGTCCACCTCTTGGCAGAGTCATGGCCCAATTGTTGTATGAAATAAAAGAGATAGCACCTATAATTGTCTTCTCCAGCAATCCTCCTTTGACAGGGCTTCGAGCCCCCTTGTCTGGTGGTGGACTGAGTCCTCTAGGACCCCTGAGTGTCTTTAACCTTTGCTATGGATAGTCAGTGGTTTCTCAATCTTTTATAAAGTGTGAATAAAAGGATCTTTAAAAAAAATCCAGCTATAACATACAGCCTAAATAAAATGGGCTTGCTGCACCAACCTAGCTCTCAGGTGAGTCCTTGGCTTGCCCTACCAACCAGGGTGCCACCCTGAGCCATTCTTTTTCAGAACACCTGGCCCTGCCCTGGAGGGCACCACCCTTTCAGTGGCCCAGTGCTGCCCGGCCCTCAGGTATGGTCTGGTCAGAGTAGGGCAGGGCTCCCTCTCAGCCTCCTCTAGACACTTTTCCTTCTATTAATGCAGCTGAAGATCCCATTAGTGTGCTTGGCAGGGGTACCCTCTGTAGATGCATGTTAGCTCTCTGTTGACTAAATCCCTGACATTGCTGTTGCTCAGCCCTGTCTCCCGCTTTCCCTGCACTCACAGGCCTCCAGCAGCTCTATATGGAAAGCTATTAGGGTGTGTGGCTGGCTGGTCAGCGCTCACGCCATGCCTTGGAAGGCACGGCTTATTGGCCAGCGTTGAGCATTTGGAGCAGTTGCTTTCGCTGTATCTGGAATGTAATGTTGACTTATGTGGAATAGTGTAAACATGGTGAGTTTCAGAATTAGAAAATCCACGTTTGAAGCTTGCAACCTGGCTGTGCAGCCTTGGGCAACTTACTTAGACTCTCTGAGCATCAATTTCTTGGTCTTTAAAATGGGGATGTTGGGAGAATTAAAGGAGTCCTCCCTGGGTGGCGCAAATGGTTAAGCACTTGACTACTAACTGAAAGGTTGGCAGTTTGAACCCACCCAGAAGCACCTTAGAAAAAAGGCCTGGCGATCTGCTTGATTCCAAAAGGTCACAGCCTTGAAAACCCTATGGAGCCCAGTTCAGCTCTACGATACATGGGGTGGCCGTGAATCGAAATCGACTTGATGGCAACTGGTTTAGTTTTTTCGGTTTGGGAGAATTAAATGACAGGGAGGATATAAAAATCTTGTGTAAACAGCAGGGTACTGAAAGGAAGCTGGTAGGTTGTAATCTTACATACTCCTTATGCCTCCTCTTTGGCCTATGGAAAGGCTTTGGAAAAATTTCTAGTAATGAACATTAAAAAACAAAGAAAGAAGAAAAACAAAAGCTGTGCCAGGCAGGCTAAACATTGCTCAGCACTTCTCAGTAGAAATTGTAAGTCAGATACAGTCAGAGAGGTTCTTTAAAAAAGTATGTCACTTTGGGTAAGAAAAGACCCCCCCCCCCCCCCCCAAAACAGAAAAATGTAAGTTCTTGGAATTTTAGGACTGGAATAGCTGATCCAACAGAAGGCATAAGGGTCATGTGCTTTATTTTGGAATTGGAAGGGATCCTAGACAGGACACATACCATACACTGTATAGATGGGGAAACTGGGGCCTTTGGATATAAAGTGACTTCTCTTTAGTCAGAAACCCTGATGGCGTAGCAGTTAAGAGCTACGGCTGCCAACCAAAAGGTCGGCAGTTCAAATCCACCAGCTGCTCCTTGGATACCCTATGTGGCAGTTCTACTCAGTCCTATAGGGTCACTATGAGTCGGAACCAGCTCAACGGCAATGGGGTTTTTTTTGTTTCTCTTTAGTTACTCAGTGAAAGATTTGGAATGGGCTACTTTGGAAACCCTGACTGCCCCGCCTGCAGAGTTATGGAGGGTAGGGTCAGCAGTAGGAGGAAAGACTGACGCCTGGTCCTAACAGGATCATGGAAGGGATGTGTTCCTGGTGGTTGAGGTAAGACTCATTCTCCCGACAATGGGAAACGCTAACAAAATCGTTCTGTAACTTCAGTGTACACAGAGTTTATCTGGGATTTTTTTTTTTTTTCAGTTGAAAGTCCCAGGTCCCACCCCCAGAATTTCTGATTCAATATTTCAGGAAGCTGGACTTTTAACAGGTACTCAGGTGATTCTGATGAAGGTGGTCCAAGAATACCCTTTGAGAAACACTGACTGTAGAACTGTGAGAACAGAGAGCAGCTACATGATACATTAAAAACCGGCCCTAGACATGGATGGCACACTGGTGGTCATTGAGCTGGGGACTGACAGTATCAGGCCTGTGCTTTAGGGAGCCCGTTTTTTACTACAGGAGAGTGGAGGCTGCGCCGGAGGAGGGACTTCAGACCAAATGTGCTTTTGCAGTTGTCCAGGAGAGGGGTGATGAGAGCCTGGCTGGGGCCGGATGGCCAGGAGAAGGGGCAGATTTCCAGAACAGTTCAGAAATGGGGTTAATTGAGTATATGGAGGAGGGAGAAGGAGTAGTGGAGGGCAGGGTGTCTTCACCCTCAGCTGTGAGAAGAAATGGGGAGCCATATAGGACAACCCAGGAAGCAGGAGAAGGCAGCTCCTCATTTCTGCCCTCTCCCCAGGCTCTGGCTGCATGGGCACCTTGCTTTCAGGCCATCCCAGGCCTTGGGGTGGCTTGCTTGTTTCTGTTCCTGCAGAGAAGGTATTGGCTAAAGGTGGCCCTCCAGTGCCCCACTCCCCTTCCCAGACCATGCATGAGACCGTGGGGAGGCTTGGATACCCACATGGGTCAAGAGTGTTCTGTACCGTTTTAGATATCTTTCTTTGTTTTAAAAGAGGGCTGAGGGATGCAAGAGGAGGTAGGTGGTGAACAGCCTTTTCAAGTGCGATGCGGGTGAGATCTAACAGCTACCGCTGGCCGGCCGGAGAGGGAACCCAAGTGTTAACCCTGGTTCCACCCGTGTAGACTGTCAGTGTTAATATTGCAGGGGTCTCTGTCTGCAGGGGGAAGGGGCCAGGGCGGTGGTAGTGGGGTCTGTCCAGCCTCTGCAGTGCCAGTCACATAACCCCACACTGGTACAGGACTCTGAACAAATATTAACTTGCTAAGCACTTTCACATGCATAATCTCATTGAATTCTGTTCCTAGAACTCTGCAGTGGAAGAAGGCGTAGTTCTGTTTAGTTTTGAACTAGCAAAAGGTCAGGGAGGGGCCTTTCCCTTAAATTCTTGCATGGGGATTTAGGAAAAAATCCACCCGGTAACCACAGAAATCTTCCTCCCGTAATTTGTCCTCAAAACACTTAATTTCATCCATCTCCCTTTGCCCGGCCAGGGTGTGTTTCCTCTGCCTGCTGTCTGCTCTGCCTTGAGCCTTTTCTTTGGCAAGAATCTGGTTGTCTGAACTGAGGTTTCCCCCTTCAGCCCCCTACAGTCCACGGCAACTGCCCTCGGGCAGGGTCAGCTACTGATTCATCTGTGTAATTTTTTCACGTCAGCCTGTGCTTCCCTCCCCCACTTTCATTGCTTGGTTAGAACATGTTCAAAGCAAAGAAAATGAAGGAGAGCAAGAGAACTTAAAACATCTTGAAATTTCACTAAGCAGAGATAACTTGTTAAAATTGTGGTGTGTATCCATGTGTACATTTTTCTTTTTGTATTTAGATATAAACGTGTTTTAAAAATGATTAACTCATTGGTTGATGGAAGTCTCTCTCCTCACTCCTTTAGCTCAGTTGAATAGGGACTGTCTTTCCAGTTGCTGTGAAGTCTATTCTGACTCACAGTGACCCCACGTATGTCAGAGTGGAACTGTGCTCCGTAGGATTTTTCAATGGCTCATATTTTTTTTTTCCCCAGGAAGTAAATCGCCAAGTCTTTCTTCTGAGGTGCCTCTGGGTGGATTCAAACTGCCAACCTTTTGGTTAGCAGCTGAGCATGTTAACCATATATGCCACCCAAGGACTCCAGTAGGGACTGTGTTATTGTTAGTTGCTGTGGAGTCTATTCCGACTCATGGTGACTCCGTGTGTACAGAGTAGAACTGCTCCATAAAGATTTTAAGGGTGTGACCTTTTGGAAGCAGATCACCAGGCCTGCCTTCTGAGGCGCCTCTGGGTGGGTTCGAATTGCCAACCTTTCTGCTAGTAGTCAAGCACTTAACAATTTGCACCACCCAGGGACTCAGAGGGACTGTAGACCTTGAGTTTGTTTCTCTTTGGGGTGGCCCTCAGAACTCCTCCCCTTACCCTAGACCCTCAGCTGGGAGGGGGCAGCCCTCCAGTGCCAGATGGCCATCTGAGCTGCCTGCAATTGGTCTACCTCACTGCCTGAACCTGGATGAGAAGGAAGCTCCCTTCCCCTGAGCAAACCCTTCTCCCATTGCCTCCTGTTCTTGGCAGGTTAAAGGTCCTGTGGGTGTGACCGCAGAGCTCCCTGACATCAGGGAGCTTGTATTCTGAGCACTTGTATTCTCTCGCCTGCCCGGGGGTGCCCTTGGCTCTGCTACCAGCCAGAGCTCATCTGGCAGAAGTGCGCTGGAGCCTTGCAGCGCCCCTGTGCCCCCTCTGTCCTAGTCTCCCTGATCTTGCGTCTTCTGCAGCCTGGGCGGCTTCTCTCTAGACCTTGATTTATCTCAGTAGTCCCACTTGATTTTAATTTTTGGTTTATTTAAAAAAAAATTTACAAAATGTTTGTCTTTTTCACAGTGTCCCCCCGCCTCCCCTCCTCAGCAAAGACCAAGCCTTTGTAGCATCAGGCTTTGGGGAGGGATCTAGGAATGACCAGGCCAGTTTTGTGTACTTTCAATCTAGAAGGGGAGACAGGAGGTTGAACTGTGGGGTAGAGATGGAGAAGGTTTCATGCCCAAAGTGACATCTGAGTGCTCCCAAAGGATGCACAGGATTCAGCTGTGTGGATGTGGTGGGAGGTCATCTGGGCACAGGAAACAGCCGGTGCAAACACATGGAGGGAAGGAGCCAGAAACTTCTGGTCCTTGGGCTCTGGACCCCTTTGGGTAAGGAAGGAGCCTGAGCTCCAGCTGTATCCCTGAATCTTAAAGGAGTGAGGGAAGAACCTTAGAAACCCAGATGAGTGCCATGAGCTCATAATAAGAGCCAACACTTACTGAGCATTTACTATATGTGCTTAGTACTGTGCTAAAAAACCAAAAACCCGTTGCTGTTGAGTTGATTCTGACTCACAGGGACCCTAAAGGACAGAGTAGAATTGTCCCATAGGGTTTCCAAGGAGCGACTGGTGGATTTAAACTGCCAACCTTTTGGTTAGCAGTCATAGCTCTTAACCATCTCGCCACCAGGGCTCCAAGTACTGTACTAAGTGTGCCAGAAAACTGTTGGTGGTTACTGTTGTTATCCCTGATTCGTAGAAGGGCGAATTGGGGTTTAGTAGACAGGTTAAGGAAACTTGCCCAAGGTCACATAGCTAGTAAATGTAGAGTCCAGCTTCAGGCTGGGACAGTTGGGCAGGAGAATATTTGTATTCTGATAGAGCCAGGATGGCTGGGTGTGGGAGAAGTGGGTGCTGAGCCTGCCCCAGAGGTCCTGAGGTGGGTGGGGACCGGTGAGCCTACTGGGGAAGTGTTTGTTTCCTCCTTTGCAGGCCATGTGTGCTGCATCAGCGATTCCCTGCAATTGGTTTACAGCTTTGGTCCTTGTCTTAGTCATGTAGTGCTGCTACAACAGAAATACCACAAGTGGGTGGCTTTAACAAAGAGAAATTTATTTCTTCACAGTAAAGTAGGCTAAAAGTCCAAATTCAGGGTGTCAGCTCCAGGGAAAGGCTTTCTCTGTCTGTTGGCCTTCTCATCAGTGTTCCCCCGGACTAGGAGCTTCTCCCCGCAGGGACCCCAGGTCCAAAGGACGCACTTTGCTCCTGGCACTGCTTTCTTGGTGGTATGAGGTCCCCCTGTCTCTCTACTCGCTTCTCTCGTATATCTCAAGACATTGCCTCAGGACACAATCCAATCTTGTAGATTGAGTCCTACCTTACCAACACAACTGTCGCCCATCCTCCCTTATTAACATCGTAGAAGCAGGATTAAAACATATAGGAAAATCACACAATACCAGGAATCATGGCCCAGCCAAATTGATACACACATTTTTGGGGGGACATAATTCAATCCATGACAGTCATCCTCAGTTGAATATGTTGTTTGACCAAGAGTGCATTCGGGTGTGATGGCCATAATTCTTCAACAGTGAGGTCACAAGTAGGCAACATTATAAAAAAGTGTTTAATAGAACACTGTTAAAATTATCACAAAGAAAAGCCTTTTACATAGTTCCAATCTGCTGCATAGCAACTGGTTCATTTCACTGTATGCCCTTCAATCTTTATGTTTTGTGTACATGTTTATAAGCATGGTGTATATTCATTCTTATTTTTAATTTTTTTCCCTCCCTATCCAAGTCTTCCTGACATATTCAGTTTGGAGCTCTCTTTTGTGCTTTTTCTAGATAACTTAAATTCAGTCCTTATTCTGTGTCTGTGTGTGTGTGTGTGTGTGCGCGCGTGTCTGCCGCTCTGTGTGGGAGAGTAATATGTGCTTCTACCCGTCTCTCGGGGTTGGAAGTTAATATGCAAAGCACCTAGTATCTTATTCTTAGGCAGCCCCACCTCCCAGGTTTGCAGAATCTGTGTTGCTTTCCTTTATCTTCGCCACCTGGGAAGGTAAGTATTATTATCCCCATTACAGATGCTCTCAGAGCAGATGGCCTCGGGCCACTAACACAGTGAGGGTGGTAAACCCAGAATTGAATTTAGGTTCCTGACTCCTGTTCCAGTGCTCTTCCTCTTAGCCCATGCTGTGCACACGCAGCGTTCCTGGTTTAAATGTATGGTCTTTAGAAGAAGGTTGGAATCCTGTGTTATTCGGCAGGTCGGAATTCCATGCACTAAAACCTCCCGTCTCTCCTGAACCACTTTGCCTTTCTGCATCTCTGGCATTTGAGTTCTGCCTACCATTTCTCAGCATTTTCGCAGGTTCTGTTCCCCAAAGTCATGGCTGGCCAAGCGCCCAGCATTTCCTTTTCTTTGAAGTTAAGTACTGGAAGATGGTATCCCAGGGGTCCTGTCTCACCGGTAGGATCATCCAGTACTTCCTTTTGCTCTGCAATGAGCCCAGCCCAAGGGGAGGAATCGCCCACACTGCTGGCCTGGTTGTCAGGTGCTTGTAGAGCTGGTGTCCCTCGACTCTGTGGTGTCTCCTCCATGCCTGTTTTGGGATCTGAATGCTCACATCCATCTCTTACATTCTACCAGGCCAGTTGCAGTAGACCACACAGGCATCCTGAGAGCGTTTCTTCTTTATCCTACCTACTTGCTTGCTCAGCTGCATGTACTCTCACTTACAGATTTTTGTATTGGTCTGGGCCTTCCTAACTCAGTCCTGCCCATTCACTAGTGGCACTGTGATTAGAGTCTTGGATGTCCCCAGCTCTCCCCTTGTGGTTTTATTCTTGGAATTCTGGCGCCTCTCCCCTGGGACTCTTCAGCTTCCTGTGGATCATCCTGCAAGGTGTTTTGTCTTAGTTTGGGGGTTTGTGGCAGACAAGTTTCTTTCTCCCCCTTAAATTTTTGTCTTCGTCGGCCAGTGTTGGCAAGTCCTCTGTCCCGCACATTCTTTACATTTTTTAATGATGAAACAGAAATACGAAAGAGTTTCTTTAACATGGGTAGTTTAAAGAGAAATAATACAATGAACACCTTACCTACCACCCAGCTTAAGAAAAATAGACCATCACCAATGCTGTTAAAGCCACCACGTGCTCCTTCCCATCCCATCCCCATCCCTCCCTCCAGAAGTTTGTCCCTCATCTCTTCCTTTTCTTTATAGGTTTATCATCTACGTATGTTTTCCTGAATGAGATATTGTCAGTTTTACATGCTTCTGAACTTTATCTAACTGTATTTTCCATTCAATATTGTATCTGTGAGAGGCATCCATGTTGATGAGGTAACTGTAGTTCATTCATTTTTACTGTTCTGTGTGATTAAGGGGAGCCCTGGTGGCGCAGTGGTTAAGAGCTTGGCTTCTAACCAAAAGGCTGGCAGTTCAAATCCACCACGCGCTCCTTGCAAACTCTATGGGGCAGTTCTACTCTGTCCTATGACGTCACTATGAATTGGAATTGACTTGACGACAATGGTTTTTTTTGGGGGGGGGCGGGGTAGGGGTATGAACAAGGAGCCCTGGTGGCACAAACGGTTAAGCGCTCAACTACTAACTGACCCAGCAGCTCTGTGGGAGAAAGATGTGGTGATCTGCTTCCGTGAAGATGACAGCCAAGAAAACTCTATGGGGCAGTTCTATTCTGTCACATGGGTCGCTATGAGTCAAAGTCTACTCGACAGCACCTAGCAACATGAATATACTAGAATTTATCCTTTGTTAGTGGACATTTGGAATGTTTCCAGTTTGGGGCTATAAGGAAAAAATGGTGCTTTGGACCTTCTGGAATTGAGTATCCTGGTGCACATGTGCAAGTGTCTCTTCCTGAGTCCATACCTGGGAGTCGAATGGCTGAGAGGGAGAGTCTGCAGGGCCTTTTAAGTCAATGCCAAGTTGTTTTCCAGAGTTCCATAAGCATACAAAAGCTTCTGCCAATCCATTCTTCTCCAGTACTTGGTATTGTGAGGCTTTTGTGTTTTGCCCATCTAGTAGGAGTTAGTGGTAACTAGTTGTGGTCTTGTCCCCAAGTTAGTTAATTGATGGGATTGGTCATCTGTATTTCCTCCTGGAATGCTTTGTTTTATGATTTTTCCTGTTTTATGGTTGAGTTGTATTTTTCTCATTGTGTTCAGCTCATTTCTCCTGGTCTAAGTGAGATTGTCTCCAATACCCTCTTCCTCTCAGTCTGTACCAGGAACTGGCCTTATTTAAATAGCATCAGACTCAGGCCACACCGAGATCAATAAGATGGGTTCCTGGCCTTCAAGAAGCTTGAGCGCAAACATACAATTACCACCTGGTATGAAAAGTGCCACAGAGCTTTAAATAAGCTGAGGACGGCCTGAAGTGGGGGAGCGGGAGGGAAATTAACTCTAGGGTGGTCAACCAGGGAAGTGTCAAAGAGAAAAGTTTGGGCTCTGAAGGACAATGGGAGAAAAGCCTTCCCATGGGCTGGAATAGAATATGCGAAGGCAAGATGGACATTTGAAATAGCACATCCAAGATTCCTGCTTCTCACCCAGCCCCTGCCAGTGAACCCAACATCTTCATTTTCCTTGGGATGTTGCTTCTTTGAAAAGGTCTATATTCCTTGCGTTTGGAAAGTTTTCTGTAGATTTCATGAAAGCATGTCTTTATTTTTTTCCCCTCTGTGTCCACCTCCTTCTGTTTCTTCATCAGCTCCTTGGCGCTGGTTTTGAATGTCTCCCCCCCCCCCCGATTCTTTTACTGGTTCCCTCTGTTTGGGCACCCTTCACACTCTCCCTGTCTGCCTCTCCTGGCCGGGAATGCCAGCTGACACTTTAGGGACTGGATGATTAATGAACGCTTCAGAGAGAAGGGAATTGGGGCAGAATGTGGGGCAGCTGGAATCCCTGGGTTTTACACCGAAAGGAGACCCTGGAGACCACGTGGTCCAAAGCCTCATACTGAGGCGGAGGCTCTTTCCTGTCTGCCTGGGAACCCTCACTGCTGCTCCCTCCGGCCTGCTGCTGCTCACCTGGGTCAAATGAACAGTTATTATTGTGTAATTAAGAGCAGCTTCCTGCATGCAGCCCTCCCATCTCCAACGCTTAGCAGCCGAGTGACCTTCAGCAAGCCTCTTTACCTCTCTGAGGCTCGGCTACATCTTCTCCACTACATCTTCTACATGGTTCTCCCATGGCACAGAGGAAACTTGTCCTACCCAAGACACTGTCTATGCAATTGATATGGGCTTCATCCAGGAAAGCCCTGGTAAACTGGAAAGATTTAGGAGGGTTAGTTATTAACCCACAATGCACACTAGGCAGCCCATTTCACTGCCCCTCAGCAGGGCCAGGTTACCCAATAAGCAAGGCACACAGGGGCCCAATTGTGCCTTCCCACCAAGCTTCAGTGCACAGTTTCACCTGTCCCCCACCACGTCATAGATTGTGGTGAAACCCATGTGAAATTTTTCACCACAGATTAGCAAGTAAATAGAATTAAGCCGGTGCATACCATGCTTAGTGGTTAATCCGCCCCTGCCCTTCAGTCTTTATATTGCTTCTGTGTTCAGGGAGCCTGAGACCCAAGGCTCAAGCCATCTGCTTGCAATTGCAGTCTGTAATAGGTGGCATCAATGCCATGTTGTAGCAATAGCCCTGGTCAAAGTCCAGGGAGGGGCCCCGCTCAAGCACACAAGCCTGGCGGTGGCAGATCCAGTGGGATACGTGAGCGTGAAAGTTAAGAAGAAGAGATTTGAGGTATGGGATATTTTAGTGGGAGAGGGGCAAATCCAAGTTCAGGAGTATTTATTCAGGATACCTCAATATGCGAGAGCTATTGGATTTATTTTTCTCTGAACTTCAGAACTATTTAGCTTTATTCTAAAAGCTGTGGAGAAGTTCCTCTTCATTAATGAGGCTCCTGAAGAAAAATGCAAAAATTACGTGCTGTCTTTTAAAAGAAAAAGAGAAGAACTGTGTGTACTTGGATTACTGTAACGTGTCACTTGTCTTATTAACTCACTTCAGGAAAGGAGCTCTTCCAAGTATGAGTTTTCCAAATAGCTACAATCTATTCCACTTACTGACAAGACCTGTTTTGTTTCAGCTGTTTCATTTATTTGTTTAAAAAAACTACATAGAACCTCTAGTATGTGTAAGGCTCAGTGTGATGAATGTGAAATGTTCAAACATGTAGGCCCTACTCCTCAGGAGCTCATTTGGGGTGGGGGTGTGGAGTTTCTCCTGAGTTGCATTGTGCATCTCCTGGCCTTCTTCAGAAGGAGAATGAACAACTTTGACTTTGCCTTGGTCGCCCAGGGTCAACATGCTCAGTGCCAATTAGTCCCTCGTCTCCAGGACTCCAGTGCTTCACTCAGGGGGCACTGAGGTCAAAGGAGGGTCCTTCTCATAACCACATCCATCAGTGGTCCTAGCTTCTGTGTCGTCTGGGTCTTCATGGTCAGCTTTGTGTCATATTCCAGCCTTCATTTTTGTTGTTTTGATTTGCTTTCTGGGGTTAATGAGTTACAACAGTGGTTTTCAAAGTTTGTTGCATGCTAGAATCTTCTGGGAAGGTTTTCAAAGTCCAGCTTCTTAGGCGCACTGCAGGCTACTAACATCTAAATTGCTGGGTGTGAGAGGTGGGACCCAGTCATGATAATTTTGTAAAACTCCCCAGGTGACTCCAATGGGCAGCCAGATTTGAGAACCAGTGTTTAACAGGGTCACAGCCCTTACACTTGTGTGGTGTTTTAGGTTTGGATCTAGCTTTCACCTTTCATGGTTTCATTTAATTCTTATAGCACCTCTTTAAGAGAATTATGGGTATCCTACTTTTATAGAAGACTCAGCAGTTAAGATTTTTGTCGTGCATCCCACAGCCAGTAAATGACAGAAACAGACTTAAAACCGTGTTCAGGCACCTAGTTACTGCTCTTCAGCCGTTCTCCACGGCTGTCACTCAAGTGGCTCTCTGGCAGACTGCCCACCCCCGCTGCCCCTCACACCGTTTTTCACTTGTGTACCTTTGCTTGTGCTACTGCCCTTATTTGCAGTTTCTTACCTCTTAAGGGCCTGGCCATCTTTCAGGATCCATCTCAGATGCTACCGTGTTCATGAAGCTTGTCCCGAGCCCACCCTTCTCCCATACAGCATCCCGTCTCCTGCCTGGGAATCTGCAGGGCACTTTTAGCTTGCATGGGACCTAGCACATTTCACCTGGTAGCAGTTATTTATGTAGGAATTGGAATAATAGATAACAGTTATTGGCCCTTTTCGTGTGTGTGTAAATTATTTTTTTTTTATTGTGGTAAAATACACATAGCATAATATTTACCATTATTGACATTTAGTACATCCACACTGTTGTGTAACCATCACCACTGCCTACCTCCAGAACATTTTCATCACCCCAAAAGGAAATCCTGTACCTGTTAAGCAGTCACTGTCCATTCCCCCCTCCTCCCAGCCCCTGGAAGCCACAAATCTGTTTTCTGTCTCTGGATTTTCCAACTCTGGGTATTTCATATAAATGGAATCATACAATTGTAGCCTTTTGTTATTGGTGTGTTGACCATTTACACTGTTCTAAGCCATTTATAATGTGGCTTAAATCATTGACTCCGCACAATCCTTTAGGTCGATGGTTCCTGTTAGAATCCTCATTATTCAAATGAGGCGATTGAGGCAGAAAGAAATTAAGCAACATGCTAGAGCTCACACAGCTCATAAGTGCTCTTGAACCCTACACCATCCTGCTGGTGTCTGCTATGCCTGCTGTGATCTTGACCTTTAGAGATCAGCTCTATAAGCTTAACCTGTAAAGTTGAATTTGAAGGGCAAGAGATGAAACTTCAAGAGAGAATTAAGCTACAGCATGAGAATAATAAGGATGTAGCTCCAGGAGCAGAAACCCTCAGAAGTATCCCTTAGGGGACTGCGGAATAGGATTGCGGGGGTGAATTCTGCCGTGAAAGTTCTAGATTTAATTGGATTGGATTAGTTTTGTTATAGGTTTCCTGAAAATATAAGATGTCAAGGATAGGATTGTATATCTAGTGTCAGAAGCCAGCTGGTTTTCCAGAGTCACTGTGGTAACTGTGAAAGGTTGAGGAATGGGTCTTAAGAAAGTCCTAAAAGGTGGAAGGTATCCCAAGTAAATAATTTCTTATGAAAGTAGCTTTTATTATATGCAGGATCCTTGGGTGATTCAAACTCTTAATAGCTCAGCTGCCAACCAAAAGGTTGGATGTTCGAGTCCACCCAGAGGTGTCTAGGAATAAAGGCCTGGTGATCTACTTTTGAAAAATCAGTCATTGAAAACCCTATGGAGCACAGATCTACTTTGACACACATGGGGTCCCCATGAGTTGGAATCGACTCAACAGCAACTGGTTTAGGTTTCGCTGTTACTCAGCTTTAATAATTATCAACGTGCTGTGTCATCTTTTCCTCTGCTCAGTCTCACTTTACTACTACTACCCCCATTAATTTTTTAACATTTCTTTTTCCAGGATGGTGATAAAATTTACTTATATTGAAATGCACACACTTTAACTATTCCATTTTAACAAAAGGAAACACCAGTGTAACCCACACCCTGTCACCATTCAGCACACTCCCATCTTCCCAAAAAGTCCCCTGCAGTCCCCTCCCAGTCAATCCCTGGCCCTCTGAGTTCCCCAGAGGCAGTTGCTATTCAGATTCGGTGGATTAGTTTTGCCTCTTACAGCCTATTTTGCATATAAATAAACTGTAAGGCTTATTTCACTGAGCATAATGCCTGTGAGATTTAAAAAAGATGAGTTTTAAAAATTCAGTTTGGGCCAAACTGGTGTAGACACATCTTCACCATCCTTTTCATGCCACCTTAGGTGGATAAACTATAAATTTTCACACTTGGCATATATCAAAATAATCCAAATTGGGATTCAGAGCCATGATTTTCAATGAATTTCTGAAATCCTGCTTTTTTCCCATGGTCCCATGTTACAGATACCGGTTTCTGTACCCAAAATGTGCAGCAACAACTATCCCAGAGCTTGATCAACTAGCATTGACTTGTGGCATCCTCTGAGAAGCAAGGTGGACCCCTATTATTTTTTTTCTCCATCTCTAATCCTGCCTGAATCTTCCTCCTCTTCTTCCAGAAAGCTGAGTAAAAACATTTTGAAAACTAGAATGTTCTGTAAACACAAAAGACACTTATTCTCACTAGACTGGCAGATGCTTGAGGCAAGGACGCATCTTTGACTCAGTCTTGAGTCCACCTGCCTTGGTTCTTTGTACACAGCAGACTGTCAATAAATGCCCCTTGTTTTTTTTTTTTTTTTCCTTTCCCTTGAAAATGTTGACCACTCCCTGGTTTGGGAGGCAGCAGAGCAGAACGGCTACGAATGAGGGCTGCCTGGGTTCAAATCCTAATTCCACCACTTACTGTGTGACCCTGGGAGGACTGCCTTCGTTTTCTCATCTGTAAAATGGTGGCAGTAATACTAGCTACTAGCACTTATACTCAACAAGGCTGGGAGGGCTGAGATAGTTCCGGTAAAGCAGCTAGCCTAGAGACCAAGTTTGAATCTAACAGAGCCTGGCAGAGAACAAGTCTTCTACAAATGTCAGCTACTCTTACTGGCATTCGGTCTCCCACTCTGAGCCTGTCAGATGTGCATTTCCAGCCCTTACTTGACTCTTCTCCAGGTGTCTGACCTGCTAGTCTCACACTGGCCTCATCTAAAACACAACCAGGAGTGAATGCAGCTTTTGTGGCACCTCAAAGGTTATACAATTTGGGGTCCTTTTAAAGAGAGAAAATGCAAAAATATCTTATGCTTGCAAACTTTACAAAAACAAGGACCAGATGTACACAGTACTAGGGCCCATCCCCACTCCTACTTCTTCTGGATTCTCGAATTCACCAACGTGCCATGCACAAAACATGGAGGTAACATCTCAGCTTCCCCATTAACCCTATCCCTAAATCCAGTCACCAAATCCAGTAGATTCCAAATCCTCAAATTCTGCTATATGCTCTTCCTGTCCATGCTAATTCCTGTCTACCCTTATTCAGACCCATAGTACTGCTAACAGCCTCCTAACCTGCCTGTCCGCCTTCAGTCACCTTGCAGGGCCAAAACTCCAAGCACAGCATTCAGCTGCTCAAAGACATTCAATGGCTGTAGCCTGCCTTCCCATCCCCTCTGCCTCAGCATTCCATGAGCTGCATTCTGTTTTCCAAACATCCTCCACATGCCCTCCTTAGTGATGTTGTTTATGCTGTTCTTCCACCGGGACTGCCAGTCCTCTGCCTCTCAGTTTGTTAATATCAGCTGAAACGCCACCTCCTATAAAGCCATCCCCAGTCGTAATCCGCCTCTACTTTCAGTGAATCCCCACATAGCTTCATTTGTCTGACTATGAGAGTCCCCAAGCCATCTTACTCAGTATTGTGGTTGTCTGGGAACTATAATGAGGTGGCATAGAGGTGGAAGAGTCAGAAGAACAAATAAACCTTTATAGGTCCTTTAACTACCTCCTCAGCCAAATGGGAATGACAATACCTACCTGCTCTGCTGATCTCAGAGGATTATCATGAAGATTAAATGAGATAAGGACTAGGAACACACACGAAGATCTAAGGTTCTCAGCAGGACCTTAGAGTCTGTGGCCAACCTGGATCCTATTGTGAGCCATAAATTTCCTGTAACATGCACCTTCTCATACCACGGCCATTTCCAATCCTCCTGTGCCAGGGAGCCTACTTTAGCTGTCTCCCTGGCTGCAGAAGTAATAAGATTTCTCCTTCCCATGACAAGGACCAGATCTCCCCAAGGTTTTCTTCAAATATAAGAGACAGTATCATATATAGATTAAGGGCATGGACTATGGAGCCAGACTCCCTGTGCCCACCATATTGTAGCTGCAAGACCTTGGATGAGATATTTAACGGTTATGCATCCCAGTTTCCTCATCTGTAAAATAGAGCAGTAGCTACCTCATAAGTTTTTGTGAGGATTAACTGAGTAAATCTAAGTGAAGTGCTCACAACTATGTCTGATGTACAGTAACCAGTTGCCATTGAGTCAGTTCTGACTTATGGCGACCCCCATGCGTGTCACAGTAGAACTGTGCTCCACTGGGTTTTCAACGGCTGATTTTTCAGAAGTCGCTCACCAGGCTTTTCTTCCAAGTTACTTCTGGGTAGACTTAAACCTCCAACTATTCAGTTAGCAGCTGAATGTGTTAACTACCTAGAGACTCCAAGTGATAGCTACATGGAGCTTATACGATTTCATTTACTTTGTAATTGTTTGAAGTTGCCCATAATAAAAAGATTTTTTTAAGTAAGGAAGCAAGTGCATCAGGTAATATTTGTTGATTCTTCCAGGAAGCCTGTCTGTGGTCTCTTGTGGAGAATGCAGGCTCTCAAGGGACTGGTGTTGATCCCAGCTGCCCTGGCTACAGTCTGTCTGTTTGCTTACTCTCTGCCTCGTTGGTGGCCATGCATGAACTTCGGCTTTGTCTCACCGGCACCAGCCGCCCCCGTCCTTAGCCGTTCCTTTGATCCAGGTATAGATCCTCCTCTTCTGTCGACTTTGACCACCCGGTCCACTCCACCACTAAGTCCTTTTTATCTCCCACTCCTCCCTCTCTGTGGATTCCAAGTCTACCGTGGGAGAACACAAAGATGAATTAACTTGGGTCTCATTCCCCTTCCTCATAGGGTTGTAAGTGCCACCTGTGTGCCTTTGTTCATAGATATGACTCTGCTGTGAACTGGTGGAGCACCATCCACACAGCTACAAAAGAGTGCATGCTGTATGAGTCCATTTATACCAAGTTCAAAACGGGCAAAACTAATCTATGGTGTTAGACATCAGAATCGTCCTTCCCTGTGGGATGGAAGGAGTGAGTGGTGAAGAGGCACAAAGGTGTTTCTGGGGTGCTGGTAATCATCTTTTTTTGACTTGGGTGGTGAGTGCTCAGGTATATTTGCTTCGATAATTCCTTGAGTTATACACATATTATCTGCACACTTTTGTGTATGTATGTTATACTTCAATTAAAAAATGAACTAGAGGTCCATACAAGGTTTTAAAAAATTGCCACATTTCACGTGAAAAATTCAAATTTTCACTGTATATGTGAAAATTGTTGAAATGAAAATGTTTTTTTACCTATATACTTACCATAATTTTTTTTAAGAAGTTAAATAAAATTGTAGCTTTTCTTGAAACAAGTGGAAGATCTGAGAGCACAGTCTACATTCCCACAGAATGCCAGTTAGCTAGATCTGTGTAGTGACTGCCCCCACCCTCAGCCCAGTCCTCCCGTTCCTAATGACCCGCTTCACTCGTTTGAATGGTCCCAACCTGCACATCATCCAGCAGAAATTCCTCAAAGTGCCCAGCATGTGAGTGGCACCTGTCCCTAGTTGCCAACCCCATTACAGACCCCTCCCCCGACTTTTATATTCTGTCAGTTTCTCTAGAAGGTATGGGCAAGGGGGTGTTATGCCTGGTTTAGATGGCAGTCTGGTAGGAATACCTTTTGACAAATAGATATGAAGTCCTGGGGCACTGGAGACTTGTGTGGTAAGCCATTTAGGTGAGTTAGTTCTGCTTGAACTGGAGAAAATTGGGGTTTATGTGCTAATCCATAGCAGATAAAGATGACAAATGTTACTATATTGGTACCTAAGTGATTAGTTTTTTCCCTATTTGTGTATTCTATTTTAAGATAACATTTCCTAATACTTGTTAATGTTTGTACCCCACTTTGTGTTCAGTTTTTGCTTTTAAAAATGCTCACATAATTGTGAATTTTTTTTCTTAGTTAATGGATAAGGAAAGGTAATTTTCTGTGTGGTGGACTTACAGTCAAGATTCTCTCTCACAGCAGATCACAATAACTGCAAACCACATCCCTCAGGGAAATAATCTTCCTAATGCCGTCCGCACAAATCCAAACCTAAGCAGAGGCTGGAAGCCTCACACCCTCCCTTTCTGTCTGAGTGTGTTGTTCTCTGCCTTCTTCTTTCAGAAGGCACGGACTTTTTCTTTTTTTATTTTAAGACTACTGACTCATCAAAAAGAGAAAGAAAGAAAAATCAAAGGTCACTTATTAAAAGATGATTTTACTGGTAAACCCCTCATCAGATAAATGGATCATGGTACCTCACTTATGGTTTTATGACCCTAACAACCAGGCTCACCACAGGAATGTTAAAATAAAAGAGTTTATGTGCTTTTCCTCTCATTAACCTTTATGAAAATTATACATGTGCGCACACACACACATAGCTGAGTGAATAGCTCTAAAATTCTGTGTCTTAGCGGTTGGTATGATCACTAAAAGTGCAAAATGTAGGCTAATTTGCTAGTTCGGTTCGTTATCCACACTTATGGAATACCAGCCACAGGTGGGACCCAAGAAGCTTGGAATCCAAGGCTACTATGGCTCAAGAAGCATCCAGGCTGTTGGAGACAGGACTTCCCATTGATTCAGTCCAGGGATCACCATGCGAAGTGTCCATGGGCTGCTGTGCATTGAAGCTTCTCCATAACCAGAGGGATGTGGTGGGAAGTGCCTGGGGCTCAAAGTCACGAACGAGCCTGGCTCTGCCACTGGCCAGCAGTGACCACACTGGATGGAGCCTGGCACCGACATACCCTGAGACCCTCCGTCATGTTTTCCTTTCACCCTCACCGTCGCTCAGTGGGATGGGCACTGGGTTATCATCATCTCCACTTTACAGATGGGAAACAGGCTCAGAAAGGCTAAGGAGCTTAGTCAGGGTCACATGGGTTGTGAATGGTGGAACCAAGATTCAAACCTGATCTCTAATTTGAAACCATGCACCTCATCTGCCATGTAACCTCCACCAAGCTCATTTCCTTCTCTGTAAATGGAATTACTGCCTACCTAGAATGATGCCCCGTCTGTCACCAGGCACTTCCTATGGGTGAACCCTGGGCTAAGCCCCATCAAATTCATCATCTCAATTAATTTAATCCTCTCAACATCCTTAACGAGTAAACCACTTGCTGTTGAGTCAGCCCCGATTCATGATGACCCCATGTATGTCAGAATAACAGTGTGCTCCATAGGGTTTTTGATGGCTGAGTTTTCAAAAGTAGATCACCAGGCCTTCCTTCTGAGGCACCTCTGGGTGGATTTGAACCTCCAACCTTTCTGTTTGCAGCTGAAGGTGTTAACCGTTTCTACCACCCAGGAACTCTAAGTAAGACATTTCTTGGACACCAGACTCTGCTTGAGCTGAGTAACAAAGCTGGGACTCAGACCCCATCAGGCTGACCCCAGAGCTTGTGCCTTCAGCCAGTGCAACACAGGGTTTGTTGTGAGATTCAAAACTGCTTTCAGAGCTGTAAAGTGCCACAGAGGAAAGGGGAACAGTCATTACAGGACAGGGGCGTTCAGGAAAGCTTCGTGGATCAGGTGGTACTGACATGCCTTCCTTCTCAAATTTAGTCACATTCCAGGTTACAGGATTGGTGGGGGCAGTCATCCACCCAAAGTTATTTCTTTCTGGTCACGTTTCCTGGCTGGCTTTCCTAGGAATTTGTTGCATATTTATTTATTTGGAGTTATTTGCTTTCAGAATTACACGGAGGGGGAATCTGCAATCTGGCTGCAAAAAATAATTTGGCAATTTATTTTCAGGGCTGTCCTTCTTCCAGCAGCTTGTTTCAAACTCAACCTCTGGCACAGAGACATCCATCATTTTAATTGCATGTTACTGTTTAGTCAGGCACGGATTTGTTTCATTTTCTTTTTCCTTTCTCTGGTGGTGGTGTTCCCCATCCTCCTGGTCCATCATGGGGAAAAAAAAAAAAAAAAAAGCCAAAAATATTTCCCTAAACCAAGCACAAGCAAGCACTTTTTATAGTCAAGGAGTTTTTAACACTGAGATTTCTGGGGTTTTGGTGTTGCAAATTTGGTTCTTAACCTTTTGGTAGCAGACGCGCTATGCTTGCCTTTTGCTTCCTTGTTGAGATAACATAATGCAGCTGTCTCAAGATAGTCCTGAGGAGGAAGATTGTATTGGTCTCAGGGCCAGAAAGCTTGAGTTCTGCTTCTGGCTTTGCAGTGGCTACCTGGCAACTGCCTGCCTCTGGCCTCATTTTTCCCATCTGTAAAATGAGGGACTTCAACACCCTGACCTCTAGGACATTCCTGCATTCTTACTTTGTATTTGGGTACTTATGAGGGCTCTGCGCTGAGCCCTGGTCACTGTGGCCATCCATGGGTGTCCACGAGGGAGCTCGTCCTGTTCTTTGTCACGATGTCCTTATTCTGCTGGGCCACAGGTTATGACACTTTAGTTCAAGGTTAAAAATCAATTTTGCATCCCTCAGAAATGTTCTAAGGGATAAAAACATTGTTTCCTGTGAAACTATGTAGGGTAAAATGTTATCTTTGGTGCCCAAAGCTAAAAATTGCACTTTCATTGATACATATACCCTTTGGTTTCTTGCTGTAAAAGTATTTGTGTCTGTGGAATTAGGCAAAAAGTATAGTCATGCAGCCCCCTTTATAAGCTGCACTGAGGAGTGGGGGGTGGGGATGAAATTTGATTTAAGGTCCATAGATTGGTACTGAGTTGGATCCTGACAGGTCTGTGTGTTGTATTTTGTTTTAGTGACATGGAAGAAAATTAATTGTTAATAGCCAGTACTAACTTTCCCCTTCTGCATCTTATATAGTGGAGTCAAACAGTTAATGCACTTGGCTGCTAACCAAAAGGTTGGAGGTTCAAGTCTACCCACAGGCCCCTCAGAAGAAAGACCTGGCAATCTGTTTCTGAAAAATCAGCCATTGAAAACCCCATGGAGTCCAGTTCTACTCTGACACACATGGGGTTGCCATGAGTTAGAATTGACTCAACAGCAACTGGTTAGTCAGTTACCATCCCATAGCTCTTTCATCTTTGCCCCTGTGAACAGAAGTCTCCTCTTCCCAACCAGTGGCTGCAATCCTTGGAGATAGGGCTTAGGCCAGACTGTGCTGATGCCTTCCTCCCCCTAAGTTCTTTGTACTTTGTGGGTTTTGTTTTAGGTTTTATTATGGAAAATTTCTGATACACAAAGTAGAGAGAATAGAAAGCTGAAACTCTCATATACACAACACCCACTTATTTATTTTTCTGGAGTATTTTAAAGCAAATCCCAGTCAACTTATCATTTAATACATAAATAGTTAAGTAGTATCTCTAACAGATATATATATATATATGTACAGACAGACACACATCATTGTTAGGTGCTATTGAGTTGGTTCCGACTCATAGCGACCCTGTGTACAACAGATCGAAACCCTGCCCGGTCCTGTGCCAACCTCACAATCGTTAGGCTTGAGCCCATTGTTGCAGCCACTGTGTCAGTCCATCTTTTAAGGGTCTTCCTCTTTTTCACTGACCCTCTACTTTACCAAGCATGTTGTCCTTCTTCAGGGAGTGATCCTTCCTGATAACATGTCCAAAGTATGTGAGACGAATTCTCCCCATCCTTGCTTTTAAGGAGCAACAGGATGGATTGACACAGTGGTTGCAACAGTGTAACAACGATTGTGAGGATGGCACAGGCCTGGGCACTGTTTTGTTCTGTTGTACATAGGGTCACTATGAGTCAGAACCAACTCAACTGCGTCTAACAACAACAACAAATATACAATAATCCTTGCCGTCCAGTTGATTCCGACTCATAGGGAGCCTATAGGAAAGAGTAGAACTGCCCCATAGGGTTTCCAAGGAGCAACTGGTGAATTCAAACTGCCAACCTTTTGGTTAGCAGCCATAGCTCTTAACCACTGTGCCAGCAGGACTCCATATATATATATATACACACACATATATATGTACACACACACACACACAGTCACAATACCATTCTTATACTCAAATAAAATGAAGAGTGATTATTTAATGCCATCTAAGTCTTGTTTAGCTTTCTCCAGTTATCTCAAAAACCTTTTCACAGTTGGTTTGTTCAAATCTAGAGCCGAATACAGACCACACATTGAATTTCGTTGCTGTGTCTCTTAAGTCTCTCTTAATCCATAACAGTTCCTTCCTCCCCTTTTTGATGCCAGTTATTGAGTTCTTAATATATAGTTGGTGAATGTAGAGTAAGGCAACCTTGGATATTCCAGCCCTCAATCTTTTTTTGTTGTTTTTGTTTATTGTTGTAGTTTAAGTGAAAGTTTACATGTCAAGTTAGTCTCTCATACAAAAATTTATACATACATTGTTATGTGACCCTAATTGCTCTCCCTATACTGTGACAGCACACTCCTCCTTTCCACCCCTGATTTCCCGTGTCCATTCAACCAGCTCCTGACCCTCTCTGCCTTCTCATCTCACCTCCAGACAGAAGTTGCCCATTTAGTATCATGTATCTACTTGAGCTAAGAAGCACACTCTTCACGAGTGTCATTTTATGTCCCACAGTCCAGTCCAATCTTTGTCTGAAGGTTGGCCTCAGGAATTGTTTTAGTTCTGGGTTGACAGAGAGTCTGGGGGCCATGCTTTCTGGGGTTCCTGCATCTCAGTCAGACTGTTAAGTCTGGTCTTTTTACTAGAATTTGAGTTCTGCACTCCACCTTTCTCCTGCTCCATCAGGGACTCTCTGTTGTGTACCCTGTCAGGGTGGTCATTGGTGGTAGCCGGGCACCGTCTAGTTCTTCTGGTCTCAGGCTGATGAAGTCTCTGGTTTATGTGGCCCCTCTCCCCCGTCTCTTGGGCTAATACTTCCCTTGTGTCTTTGGTGTTCTTCATGCTCCTTTACTCCAGGTGGTTGGGACCAATTGATGGGTCTTAGATGACCACTCACTAGCTTTTAAGACCCCAGACTCCACTCATCAAAGTAGGATGCAGAACATTTTCTTAATAAACTTACCAACCCTTCGTCTTAATGGTTTTGTCCTGAACGGAGTCAGTGGCCTTCAGAGAGCAATTTATTAGTTTGTTTGTCCTTTTATTTATTTTTTAAGGATTTATATATTTATTATTCTGTTTTTTTCTCCAAGCAGTTAATATCTAAATAGGCCATACAGTTTGGGGATTTCATACTGTAAAACGTATTTTTTTAATTATGAAAAACTTTATACATACCAGATGTTATACATATAATCATGTACGTCTGTGCACATACATATTATTTATCTGTGTACGTCTGTTTTTTCATCCTAGCTATCTGTTGTTCCATAACAAACTCACCCAATACTAAATTGCTTGAAACAGCAACTGTTTATTACAGCTCACAGATTCTCTTGGTCAAGAATTTGAATGGGGCTCAGCTGGGAGACTCTTCTCTTCATGATGTTGACTGAGGTCACTCAGGGGTACTCCATTTGCAGATGAGTTGGTCTGGGGGGTCCAAAATGGCTTCATTTGCATGTCTGCCATCTTGGCAAGGATGGCTGGAAGTCTGGGCTCAGCTGGGACAGTTGACTGGCACATCTACTGGTGACCTCTTTAGCATGGCAGTCTCAGGAAAGTTAGACTTTTGCATGGTGGCTGGCTTCCCCCAGAGATGACCCAAGAGAACAGTGACCTCGCCTTGGAAATCACAAAACGTCACTAACACTGTCTTCTATTTGGCTGAAGTAGTGATGAGCCTTTCCAGATTCAAGAGAAAAGGACATAGACCCACTGTCTCAATAGGAGAGAACTTGCAGCCATGTTTATATGCACCACAGTTTAAAAGAATAACAATAAAACTAACACCTAGGTACTTGTCACCCAGTACCTTTTAAGTCCTTGTGTAGTTGTTTGCTTTTTTGTATAAGACGAAGACCACTAGGATAGAAGGCACTTGCCTTAAAGGTCATCCAGGGCAGCCGCCTGCCCCCTGTTGCCCATTTGTCATGGATTCAAGTAGACTCAGTTGGGCAGAGACCACTGATGGGTCACATGACTCAATTGTCTAATAAGGCAAGATGGGGAGGATTCAGCTCCAGAACTCTTAAGAGGAGTTTGTCCAGTGGATCTTTATGTTAGGGAGGTTGTCTGATGTTTTGTTAATGTCCCTATCATATATCAGTGCCTGATAGTAATGTCATCAACACATTAAAGAGTATTCAACATGCTGTTTTGATGTTCCTCCTTGTGAATGGCAGCATAATGTTCATAGTGTTGGGTGAACCACTTATCAGGGCAGCCAGAATCAAGTAGTTTCATGTATCCTGACTTCATTCCACACTCTTGAGGAATAAATGGGAAACCCATCCCTTAAACTAACTCTTGAATTACTTGCTTAGAAGGAGCTGTACGTAGACAGAGACTGAGGTCACTAACAGATGTTAGGCATTCCATGTTGATTGAAAGAAAGTTCATAGGATTGTGGCCAGTGGGATCATTTAATCCTCAGTGTCCGTGGGAAGGAGGTGCTGTGGAAGGAACAAATACAAGCTTTGGATCTCTGCTGAGATACAGTTTGGCCTGAAGACAGTTTATCAGCCTGGAACAGGTTGATCAATAGTAAATCAGTGATGCAACACTAAGACTCTGTGTTTGATGGCAGAACAGTTATACCTAAAATCTGCTTGTCCAGACCTCGTATGGCACACTGAGCCCCTTGCCCATTAAGGAGAAGGATGGTGGACGGTGAAACTGATCAGTGATGCCTCCTTTCTTGACTCACATTCCAAGATGACAGTCACTTTCTCATAAGATTGCTCTTAACTTCCTTCTTGATAAAAATGAAGGACAATTGCTTTTGTTGCTTCATCTGATTTCTAAGAGATTGTTAGCCAGGCAAGTCAGGAAGTTAATAAGCTGTACTCTGCTTTTATCAGAATTGAATTTCCAGGAGCCACCCAGGCTGTTGATGTCCCCATCCCCTCCCACTATAGTGTCTTAGTTTCTGTGTCAGTTTGTGAGCAAAGGCTCTATTCTCCACTCTGCTGCAGCTTCCCTGCCCTCCAGACAAAATGGGATCCTCCTCCCCACTATGAGTCTGTCTGTCTGCTGGACCATGTATGTGGCCTTGGATCCCAGGTGTAGCCAAGACCATGCATGAAGTAGGCTGTCAGTATTTGTGTGTTGAATTGGGCTTTAAAAATGCTTCTTGTTTGCTGGGTATGTTATATGTGCTTGGAGCCAAAGAGATGAGTGGGATAACCAGAGAAGCAGTGAATGAGATTGAAAGAACTCTGTCCTAAAAATCAGGAAGGCTGGGCCCCCTGCTCTAGTTCCGCCTCTTATAATTAATGTGAATTTGAGCCTCGGTTTCTTTCTCTGCCCACTGGGGTTACAGAACCTTTGTAAACATTAACACTCTTCAACTATAAGGTGGAGTTTATAGGCTGGACAGCCTGGCCTTAAGTCCAGCAGATTATGGACATTTCTGTGTGGTCTTGATGATGGCTAAAATGGTATTGTTCATTTAAGATAAAACTCCAAGGTAACTTTATTCAGTAATTTCAGATACTTATGTTTACAACATCCTGGAGCAGGTTATATTTGTTTATGGTGACTTAGCAGTTTTGGCAATGGGGACAGAGACCCCTGGGCACTTGGGAGGTGTGTATGTGTGTAATAAAGATCTAATTAGCTACCAAGCTCATAGAAAACTGACAGGTTATTAAAACGGGTGGAGCCAGTAACTAATCATGAAATTAGTACTTCCTAGAAATAGCTGAAACAGGCCTTGAGGCAGGTGCCTTCTAGGAACTGCAGACCGGGAAAGCCAACTTATGATCCCAGGTGGGGTTCTGCGACATCCATTTAAACTAGGGTTCTAAGGACTTGAAAAGGAAGAAATTGATCTCTAGGACTATTATGGATTGAATTGTGTCCCCCAAAAGTGTGTGTCAACTTGGCTAGGCCATGATTCCCAGTATTGTGTGGTTGGCCACTCTTTTGTGATCTGATGTAATTTTCCTGTGTGTTGTAAATCCTAAACTCTATTATGTTAATGAGGCAGGATTAGAGGCAGTTATGTTAATGAGGCAGGACACAATCTACAGGATTAGGCTGTATTTTGAGTCAGTCTCTTTTGAGATGTAAAACAGAGACATAAGCAGAGAGGAGAGGGACCTCATTACCACCAAGCAAGAAGAGCCCTGAGTGGAGCACATCCTTTGGACCTTCGGTCCCTGTGCTGATAAGCTTCTAGGTGAGAGGAAGATTAATGTCAAGGACCTTCCCCAGAGCCAACACAAAGAGAAAGCCTTCCCCTGGAGCTGGCACCCTGAATTTGGACATCTAGCTAGCCTCCTAAACTGTGAGAGAATAAGTTTCTGTTTGTTAAAGCCATCCACTTGTGTTATTTCTGTTATAGCAACACTAGTTCACTAAGACAAGGACCAACATGGGTTTACTAAAACCCCCCAAACCAGAATAATCTCAGTTTTTCTTTACATAGGATTACTAGACTACTACAGATCACGGGCCTATCGTACCTTGATTTTTATCAGGCATTTGACAAAAAGCATAATATTCCTGTTATTTCTGTGGACAAGTGTGAGAACTAAGATTTGGATGAAAGTAATAATGATTCCTTTACTTATATAGAACACTAGAGTTTACAATGTGTGCTCATTTGCTTTTTCGTCTTTTTACTAATACAATGACTTAGCATGGTTAACAGGGCAGGTGACAGTTGGCCCATTTTATAGATGAGGAAGCCAAGGTTTAGGAGGGTTAGGTAGCTTGCCTAAGGTCGTATTGCTGGAAAAGTGGCAGAAGTGGGTTTCCAGCCCAACATTTCTGCCTCTGAGAGCCCTAGGGCATCTCCCTGTGTGGTACAATCGTGTGCGTTCTCTCTTTTTTTTTAAAGTGTGCTTTTTTTAAAGTTAGTTTCTCATATAAAACTTTATACACACACTACTGTGTGACCCTGCTTGCTCTCCTCTTCCACCCCGGATTTCCTGTGTCCATTCACCCAGCTCCTGTCCCTTTCTGCCTTCTCATCTCACCTCTGGACGGGAACTGCCCATTTAGACTCATGAATCTACTTGAGCTAAGAAGAAGCACACTCTTCATGAGTATCATTTTTTGTCTTATAGTCCAGTCTAATCTTTGTCTGAAGAATTGGCTTCGGGAATGATTTAGTTTTGGGCTAACAGAGAGTCCGGGGGCCATGTCTTCCGGGGTCCCTCCAGTCTCAGTCAGACCATTAAGTCTGGTCTTTTTACTAGAATTTGAGTTCTACACCCCACTGTTCTCCTGCTCCGTCAGGGACTCTTCGTGTGCATTCTTGATTGGGGTTGAGGCCACCATTGGATGGGTGCCTTTAGTGAGGTATGTAGGACTAAAGAAAGACACCAGCACCCACAGGCTTGCTTATCAAATTTCCCACATGGTGTAAAACTGGGATTACTAACTGATACATGTGGTAATAGACTGAGACTCATAATTGTCTTAACAGGATAGAATCGTGGGCTAATTTAAATAAGATGAAATGTAATTGGAAAAAATGCAACAGGCTTCACTTAGCTTTAGAAACCGTTACCACAAGTACTTTGGTTGTTTTTAACCCATGTATAAAAATCCGGAATTTGACAGCATTTTTTTTGTAAAGGCATACCATTTTTTTAAGCCGTAAAGACAGGCCACAGTGTAGTGTGGTTTCCAAAACACCAGTGTCATAGTCTGCATTAGAACAGAAATGCGGTCCAGAGGACGAGGTGGTAGTGCCAGCTTCTGCATCCAAGTTCTGGCCAACTGTGGAGAATTCCCAGCAGAGATGGACCAGAAACGTCAGACTTCTAAAAAGCAGGTTGTTGAAAGACTATTGTGGGAACCAGGAATTCTCCTTACCCCACATCAGCATTGATGTTTACTGAGCCCCCAGAATGCAAGATGACAGTGAAGCAAAGATGAATATGACAGGGTCCCTCCAACAAGAAGTTCAGTGAAGATTGTTACCTGAAGTTGGCCATGGAAATTGGTTTGCAGCAGGTGGTGATAGGAAGGAGGACATGGGAGGAAGGCCTCCTAGGTAGAGGAAAGGATATAAGCAAAGCCATAGAGGTAGGACTGCTGTGTATTTTGAGGGCAGGGCTTCCAACCAGTTTGTTCTGGTTGAAAGCCCTGCTGAGAATTTGCATTTTCATCCCAGATATACTGAATCAGAATCTACATTTTAACAAGATCCTCGTGTGATTCTTAGGTATAACTTCCTGGGAACTTGTTAGAAATGCGAATTCTTAGCAGGCGTTCAAACTGTAAGGAACTGGTTTGAAGCCCTGATTGAGGGAAGGGCATTTGGAGGACAGTAGTGTAGTTTGACTGGCACACACAGTGCATGTGGGGCCCTGGAGGAAGATAAAGCTTGAGTGTTAGTGTCTTAGTTTCCTAGGACTTCTATAACAAATACTACAAAGTGGGTCGTTTTAAAGAATGGAAAACTATTGTCTTACAGTTCTGGAGGCTAGAAGTCCAAATCAGCTTATGAGCCATGTCAGTTCCTTCTGAGGGCTTTAAGAAGGGAGCTGTCCTGTCACATGCCTCTCTCACAGTTTCTGCTGGTCACCAGCAATCGTTGGTGTTCCTTTGCTGCTTATAGATGCATCTGCCGCCTTTCTCGTGTGGTGTCTGCCTTCCCCCTGTGTGCCTGACTCTTTTTCTGTGTCTGTCCTCTTTTATAAAACACCTCTCAGAAAGGATTAGGATTAGGGCTCCCACCCCTGTTCTGGTATAACTTCATTAATTTAACTGATAACTCCTGCAAAGAAAAACCCACCTATTTCCCCAAACAAGGTCACATTCACCAGTTCAGGGATTCGGACTTAGGGGGTCACAATTCAATCCATAACAGTTAGGTTGGGCAGTATTGATCGTGCAGAGTCACCTCACACCAGGCCAAGGAGCCTGCACTTCATCTCTGGTAGATGTTTTTGAGCAGAGGTGTGACTGAAATAAGGGCTGTGTTGTGCAAAGATCATTCTGGCAAACATGGGGAAGATGAGTTGAAGGAGGGAGAGACTAGAGGTAGCAGGACCATTCAGGGGCTGTTGCTGTGGCCTCGGTATGAGGTGATGTGGCCAGAACCGTGATGGAGATGGAAAGGAAAGGCCTTTCTGAAGATGGGTGCAGAGGGACATGGCATCTGATGGGTATGGAGCAGGTGTACAGAGGAGAGCCACGTGTGCCACAAGGAGATGGCTCTTGAAATCACTTCCACTGCTCAGATACATTGATTTCCCTTTTTAGTTCACAATGACGATGTGTGTGTTCGGCTGGCACCCTCACACACAGCTTATTTCCAGCCGACCTGGGAAGCCTGCTGCATCTTAAATGCTGTTGAGACGAATGAAATTTGGATGGGTTGGCTTCTGTCTTCTTCATCCTTCTAGTATCAGAGTTGTCTTATTACATTGCACTTGGGTCAGGTTGCAGTAAGACACTGCCAGCTGCATCTTATCTGAGAGGGTCAGGATAGTTCATTTATTTTGGGGCACAGTTAAGACATCAGCTGTCCAGCAGTCTCCTTTATTAGAAGCATGGCTGGGAACCAATAAGCAAGCAAAAACGGAACCTTGGACTGGCCAGCAAAGATATCACAATGTCCATACCTTACCCTGCTGGCTGCCATCCCAAGCTTTAGTTGACAAGTGTGTGCTCTTATTTTACGCATGATGTTAATGAGCTTGGTTATTTTTAGTTTGTGCCAGATCAGAGGCAAAGAAAGGAGCTGCTACAGAGAGAACTACTGACTCAAAACCATTGTTGCTGGTCCTTGTGAAAACTGATGCATTGGGATGGGGGTCAGAAAAATGAGAAAACGTAGAGGCAAGAACTCAAGAGCAGAGCCCTCCTAAAGCCTGTGTGTTTAGGGACAGGTCACCATATGTGTCTCACAGTAGAAGGGGCATCATCGTAGTCCAGAGTGGTGACCCTAACTTAGTAAGAAAAATCCAGATTCTATATTCAGTACTTTCTGCGTAAGGAGGGAGGGAGGTAAGTGGTATTGCTACCTGTGGGTTTGGGTCTCATGCTGTTTCGGAACACTTTGCTTCCCAAGAAGTACTTGTTAATTAATAAGGGTTTCCTGTAGCCACTCTCCTTCTAACAGTCTTTGTAACCCCAGCTGTATCCCCAGCACTTAGAATAGGGGTTGGCATTTTATAAATAGTCAGTCACTATTTGCTGAATGAATAGTAAATAAATGAATGAATTCATCAGAGGAGTAGGCCTAGTTAACAATAAGGCAACAGGGGTGGTTTTCTGGTCTGTCACATTAACTTATCTCCTGTTGTAACCACTAGACAGTGCTTCACATAATAGCACAAGATTATGCTTAGGTAAATGGCCTTGGAAGTACAACGCAGGTCCCTAGGTGCTTGTTCATGTAATACTTAATTTGAAAAGATTTTAGTGTATTCTCATTTTTAAGCCTGCCGCTAGTGAAGTGTTAATCAGTCTGGCTTATGGGCCTATCCAGAAGATCTGATTCTTGGCTCCAGACCCCACACCGTCCATCCATGCCACAAACACAAACATTTACGGAGTGCCTGCTGTGTGCCAGCTGGGCGCTGTGCTTTGGGGATGGGAGGAAAGGGAGGCAGGGACTCAAATGAACACAGCTGATCCCTGGCCGCAGGGGTGCTGTCTGAAGTAGGAGACAGCCAGGAGCACAGGTGATCAGTGTGTATATAATGAAGGCATGCGCCTGCTTGTGGGAACACAGAGGAGGGAGCTCTTCTCTGGGGGTGGGCTGGGGAGGCTCCTGAAGGAGGGACGTTTGGACTAAGCCTGAGATAACAGTTGTGGGCTTCTAGGGGCTGCCCTGGTGGGATGTCCTGGCTAGCAGTGCAGGGCAACATTATCTGTGCCTTCTTAGTTTTGAGAAAGGACGCTCCTTGCATGCTGGGAGGAGTGAGAGACGGTGGGTTCAAGTGCACTGGCCTTGACCTTCCTGTCTTTGTCCCATCCAGTAACCCCATGGGATCTCTTTTGTGAGGACCGCTCTATTCCAGCCCTCTTAATTTTACCAGATTATTTTTGAAGCTGGAAAGGGCCGTCAAGAACTCTCTCTTCCAGCAAAAGAGACTGAACATACTTGGGGAGGGGGGGTGTTTGAATGGTGGTGGCCGGGGGGGGGGGGCTGCTTACAGATATGTGAAAAATGCGAGAGGTGAGTACATAGGAATTTCTCAACCCACTAGGAAACCAGTTGCCATCAAGTAGATTATGACTCATGGCGACCCTGTGTGTGGCAGAGGAGAACTGTGCTCCATAGGGTTTTTGGTGACTAATTTTTCAGAAGTAGATCTCCAGGCCTTTCTTCTGAGGTACCTCTTGATAGGCTTGAACCACCAACCTTTGACTTAGCAGCCGAAAGTGTTAACTTTTTGCACTACCCAGGGACCCCTTCTACCCACCAGACCCTGCTTTCTCACCCAGGTCTAGCCTGCCCACTTCTTGTCCAGCTGAGTGAGGGGCTTCTGCAGAGGAGCCAGTCTGGTTTGGCAAGAGGGACCTGCTGCCTCTGGAAAGGTCCTTTCCCCAGCCTCCACCCTGAGCTCTTTCTAAGTTAAGAGCCATTTTAGAAAGACGTATTGGGAAAGCAAAATCTAGAGTGACCTACACAGATGCTTAGGCTAACCTCCTAAGGTGATTTTCCAGTTCATATTTTGTTGCTGGTGGAATTATATACCTGGATGGTAAGCCCTGAACCAAAATAGAGACCCTGGAGGAGGGCAGATTGGATTTTGGACAAGTTGAGTTTTGGTGCCCTTGGTATTTTCAGGGGGGCGTGTCAGGTTCGCAGCTTTGGGGAGTGCTCTGCGATGGCTGTACAGACTTGGGAAACTGTGAACTGCTTAAAGTCCCAGTTCATTAGTGACAGAGCTCAGGTCTCCTTCTTCCTCCCACCCCAGGGTTTTCTGCCACATTCTGCTGCTAGAACTTTAACTAGTCCTGTCCCACTAGGAATCCGGCTAATGAAGCCTCGGATCCATGATAATAGGTGTCCCATAGGGCATGGTAGCACTGGACAGTGCTAGGAAAAAATAACATCAGAAGGATGGATTTTTATAGGCAAGGGGGAAGAGTCCTGGAATGATTTTTTTTTTTTTTTTTAAATTGTATTCCTTGTCTAAAACTACCAGAAGATCAACCTTCAAGAAAAGTTGGGGGAAGAAAACCACTCACAGTTTCTCCATCCTAATTAATACAGCTATTTTAGTTTTTGGAAATTTACTGTTTTTATCATGAATAACGCATACATACTTTTAAGTGGTAGGAATCACAATTTGCTTATTCTTTTGTGGTCTGTTTACTTAACATTGTCATCAAACATTTCTCTTGCTTTCTGTCTCATCTTTGTAATTGTGTTTTATAATGGTCAAACCGTATTCAGTGGTGTTGATGTGCCACTGCTCTGGGTCTCAGTGGTTGGAAGTTTTAGGTGGTTTCTTCTTCCCCTCCCCCTTTCTCCAGTAAATAATACTACAGAGAACAAGATTTTGCATGTTGAGCCTTTGCTTCTGTTGAATTACTGCCTTCAGAAGAATATCTCCAGTAAGGAGAGCTGACTCTTTTGTTTGTTATGTGTAACGCAAATACAGATATACAAATAAAGCAGTGTACGGTTTGATGATTTACTAGAAGGCGGACACCTTGTACCTTGTCCACTCCCTACTGCCCAGGTCAGGAGATAGAGCCTTGCCAGCCAGCCAAGAAGCCCTCTGCGGGCCCCCTTGCAGTCACGACTCCCTCTCCCCTGCAAGACCAGCAGCTACCCTGACTTTATTGTAATCTCTTGCTTGTTCTTAAATGTTTTTATCATCCAAGTGTGCATCATCCCTAGACACTGGGGTTTAGTTTTGCCTGTTTTTAAAAATGTCTTTTAAATCTCTTTTAATCCGTAATCCCCCTTCCATCTCTTCTTTTCCCTGAATTCTGTTTGTTGAATAAGCTGGATTGTTTGTCCTGAGAAGTTTCTAGAGTTTTCCCATAGGCTGGATCTTGCTGATCGCATTCCCATGTAGTTTAGTAAGATCTTCTTGCATTTCCTGCAAGTTGACAGTTGGATCTAGACAGGTTGAATCAGTCCCAGTCTTGATTTTTTTAATTTTTATTTTTTGCTTTGGGTTGGTGGGGGGGCTTATGGTTGGCAAGCAAGATTATATCATAGGTGATGTGCTCTTCATCAGGAGGCTCGTAATGGCTGGTTGTCTCCTTTGATGTTAGTAACTTCTGGTGCCCAGTGCTTAGAGCTTTCCATTCACTAACCAAAAAACCAGTTGTCATCGAGTCCATTCTGACTCATGGTGACCCCATGTGTGTCTGAGTAGAAATGTGCTCCATAGGGTTTTCAATGACTGATTTTTTGGAAGTAGATTGCCAGGTCTTTCTTCCGAGGCACCTCTGGCTAGACTTTCAGTTAGTAGCTGAGTGCTTCACTGTTTGCACTACCCAAGGACTTCTTTCCATTTACTAACCCGTTGCTGTTGAGTCAATTTTGACTCATATTGACCCTATAGGACAGAGTTTCCAAGGCTGTAATCTTTACAGGAGCAGACTGCCTCGTCTTTGTTCTGTGGAGCAGCTGGTGGGTTTGAACCACCCTTTCGGTTAGCAGCGAGTGTTAACCACTGTGCCACCAGGGCTCCTTTTTCCAGTTACGAGAACCAAAACAAACCATACCTGTTGCTGTTGACTCCATTCCAACTCATAGTGACCCTATAGGACAGAGTAGAACTGCTCCATAGCGTTTCCAAGGAGCAGCTGGTGGATTCTAACTGCCAACCTTTTGGTTAGCAGCTGAGCTCTTAACCACTGTGCCACCAGGACTCCTTCCAACTACTAGGGGTTGCAAAATGGTGATATTGCAATTTTGTTATTTCTTCTTCATTTGTTGAATACTTCTATAAATAAAAACTCAGCTAATCTATATTTAACAGTTGTATTGAGATATATTTTATTGATTTGCATTTCCCTGATGGCTGTGATGTTGAGCAGCTTTTCGTGTGCTTATTAGCCATTTGTTTATCTTCTTTAGAGAACTGTTTATATACCGTACAATTTACCCATTAGAAATATATAATCAGTGACTTTTAGTGTATTCAGAGCTGTGTAACCATCACCACAATCAAATTTAGAACATTTTAATGCCCCCAAATGAGCCCTGCTTCCCTTCAGTCCCCCCATTCTTCCCCCAGCCCTAGGCAATTACTAGTCTGTTATCTGTCTCAACAGATTTGCCCATTCTGGACATTTCATATAAATCGAATCATGCAATATGTGGTCCTTTATGGCTGTTTTTTTCTTTTCTTTTTTCTCTTAGCATAATATTCAAGGTTCATCCATGTTGTAGCATGTATCAGTACTTCAGTCCTTTTTATTGCTGAATAATATTCCATTGTTTGGATATACCACATTTTGTTTATCCATTCCTCAGCTGGTGGACATTTGTGTTGTTTCTACCTTTTGGCTGTTAGGAAGAATGCTGCTGTGAACATTTGTGGACATATGTTTCCATTTCTCTTGGGTATATATGTAGGAGTGGAATTGCTGGATCACGTGCTCACTCTATGGGTAATTGTGTGTTTAATGGTTTGAGGAACTGCCAGACAGTTTTTCAAAGCACCTGTACCATTTTACATTCCCGCTAGCAATGTCAATTTCTCCACATCCTCACCAACACTTGCTATTAACCGTCTTATTGCCGATAGCCATCCTAGTGGGTGTGAAGTGGTATCTCATTGTGATTTTGATTTGCATTTCCCTGATGACTAATGATGTTGAGCAGCTCTTCATGTGCTTATTGGCCATTTGTTTATCTTCTTTGGAGAACTGTTTATTCAGAGCCTTTGCCCATTTTTAGAAAGGGTTATTTGCCTTATTATTGAGTTGTAATAATTCTTTGTACATTGTAGATACAGGTCCTTTCTCGGATGTGTGATTTGCAAAAATTTTCTCCCCTTCTGTGGGTTGTTGTCTTAGACTGGATTCTCTAGAGGAGCAAAGCCAGTGAAGCACACACATATGTGTGTGTCTGTGTGTGTCTGTGTGTGTATATGTGTATTTAAAAAAAAAAAAAACAACCCATTGCTGTCTAGTTGATTCCAACTCAGAGCAACCCTATAGGACGAGTAGAATTGCCCCATAAGGTTTCCAAGGAGCAGCTGGTGGATTTGATTTGCTGACCTTTTTGTTAGCAGCTGAGCTCTTATTAACCACTGTGCCACCAGGGCTCCAAATATGTATACAGAGAGATTTATTTCAAGGAAATGCCTCACCTGGTTGTAGAAGCTGGCAAGTCCCAAATCTGTGGGTCAGGCATCAGGCTGGAGGCTTCTCCTTACTAATGTGTTTGCAGGGGCTGACAAACCCCAAATCTGCAGGTCAGATGTCAGGCTGCTGGCTCACATCCTACGAACCAGAGGTCAGAGGATGACGAGTCAGATGCAGAATTGAGAGAGAGTGAGCTTTGCCAAAACATCCGTAGGTATTGGATGCAGGCCACACCCCCGAGGAAACTCCTCTTCAACTGATTGGCTGCTCACATCAGGTCACAAAATGGAGGTTGATTACATAATATCTGCCAAACCTCTGAGAATCATGGCCTAGCCAAGTTGACACATAACCTTAACCATCACAGTTGTCTTTTCACTTTCTTGATGTCTTGGGGTCCCTTGAAGTACAAAAGTTTTCAATTTTGGTGATGTCCAGTTTCTCTATTTTTTTCTTCTGTTGCTTATGCTTTTGGTGTCATATCTAAGAACCTGTTGCTAAATTCAAAGTCATGAAAGATAGACATCTGTTTTCTTCTAAGACTTATAGTTTTAACTCTTACATTTAGGTCTGTGATCCATTTTGAATTAATTTTTGTACACAGTGCTATCTACACTTTGGTTACCCAGTGCTACTGTGCTACAGCTAAATACAGGATAAATGCTTGATTCTTTCCCTTTGTTTGCCAGTTTTTATAATAAGGAGTCAGTTCCCTAATCATCCTGTGAAGCTGGTTTTGGTTTTGTTTTTTCTTTATTGTTACGAATGCCTAGGTTTAAACATATTTGTGTTGGGAGCCATTGGCAATGATATAGTTTTTATCAGCAAATTATGCCTGCGACCTGCTTAGGTGAGTGTTAATAAGCTCTTTCATTTCTCAAAGACTTGCAGTGGTCTCTCATTTGCAATCTCATTTAATCCTTGGAGAGATGAGGAGAGCAGATATCATTAGGCCCATTTTACAGTCCAGGACTTGACCCTTGTCTCTGACTCTTTTCTTGTGCTCATGCCCCTTGTATGTACTACACAGTCAGGCAGAACCCAGAAATGGACCTTTAGTTTGAGTGTGAGTCCTGGCTCTATCTCCTGTGACCCCAGCAGCTCTCTTGGCTTTTGTGGGTCCTGCTTACTGCACTGTGAAATCAGAGGGCTGAAGGAGTCAATTCCAAGGGGTGAGCTGATTTCAGAAGGTTGGCTGTGTTGATGTAAAACATCAGGGGAAACTGTGCATGTTTCATTGCTGGAGTAGGAGCCCATCACACCTTTCTTCGAGAGTGTCTGAGTTTTGGAAAGCTTCCTATCATATATAGGCATTCATCTAAAAAGCATTCTTTTGAAAGGAGAGACTAGAAAGCGCTAACAGTGGTTATCTGGGTTTTTACTTTATACTGTTATATTGCCTTTGAATTTCTTTAATCATGAGTTTGTATTACATTTATCATAAAATGAATTGACTTTTAAAAATTTGTACTGTGACATGTTATGTGTACGTAACATACAGAGAGAAGTGACTTTGGCTTTTTAAAAATCTCCGATTTCTTATCCAGCTCTCTCACCCTCAATTTTCACGTCCCCAATTGTCTTTCAGAAACATGCCAAAGGCCAGGATTTGTTTGATCAGATCGTATACCACTTGGACCTCGTGGAAACAGATTACTTCGGCCTCCAGTTCCTCGACTCGGCCCAGGTCACGGTGTGTATTGCTTTGGTTCTGTGTAGGCACAGATTGGCTTTTCATGCTAATTGCAGAGCCACAGCTGCTAGAAATTGGTAGAGAAAAATAGGAGTAAAACTGCGATATTGTTCCAGTAACAAGATTTGGGATGCCAGTGATGGTGCCTGTGTGAAATGCATCCACAATGCTTGGAGGACACCCCCTGCCAGGTGGCCAATAACAGGGAAAGAAGGAAGCATTTATGTCACTTGTGGGATGCTTCAGGGAAATGTTTCAAAGCATAGGGATGCATTATGGGCACATATTTAAAGGAGGTAGAAAGAAGAAAAATATCATTAGAGAGATTGTTTTAATGGTGCCACATTTATTTTCAATCAGCAGAGGCTGTGCTACCATCTTCTGGAGTCATGCTGGATGTAGGGGATGGGCTCTCTAAAAACAGCTGAATCCTAGCCAGGCTTAGCGGGTGAGGGAGGCAGTCAGAGCAGGCCTTGGCGTTGCCCAGGAACCATTTTGCAGCTCCAGGAGGTTGTGTTAGGTCAGCAAAGCCTTTGCTTGCTTTGCCTGAGATAGTGGAGGTGCTAGAGTGAGTGAACTGGAAGTAGCTCAGAACCACTAACCACTCTTTTTAAAAGCAGGAATGATTTCATCGTCTTGCTTCCCATCAAAATTTAGCTCTGGGTTTCAAAGATAATTTATTCAACAATCTGAAAATATTTATTGAATGCCTGTTATGCACTGGCCCGGTTCTAAGTACTGTGAATAAAGCAGTGAACAGACAAGGCAGAAGTGTGCTCTCTCAGAGTTTCCATTCTAGTGAGGTGAGATGGTCTGTGAGCTGTCATAGATATAAACATGACAGGTGTGATACGTGTTAAGAAAATAAAGCAGAGTAAGAGGAATAGACTGCAGAGGGTGGACGTCGGAAGGTGCTGTTGTAGACAGTGCATTGAAGGGCGAGTTCTCTGATAATGAGGCATTTGAATGAGAGACGTAGAGCTCCTCATAAATGGTTAAGCCTTTCTGCCTGAAAGACACACACTAGGTACTGCCTAGGTGCCACTGTGACACTCGTAAGGTGAAGATGCTCAAAGTTGGTGCCTGGTAATGGGGTCTGCTGGAGAATGTGAGTGAGATGCCAGAGTCCTTAGAGATGGAGTGGAATCCAGACTTCAGGGCCTCCTGGGTGTATGTGCCTTCCCTGGGGCCCCCCAGCTAGGTGTCTCTGTGCAGGTGCATCTTCAGGACTCCTGAGTGTTGACAACAGATTCCCTTACCCACCCCCAGCTGTTGCTGTGAACGCTGCTGCCCCCTTGAATAAATGGTCTCGATTGCATCTCCGTTTCTAAGCTGGAGGCTGTCACTGTGGCACGCCGGGGAGGGGCAGACTGGCTTTTCCCTTTTCCACCTCCCTGTCCAGCTCTGTCTCCTTCGAAGTTGGGCCACCCACTGTGCCCTGCCTTCTGACCTCACAACTGTCCTTCACATCCCTCAAGGCCTCTGGCAGCTTAGATTTTCTCCTCCCCTGGGCAGCCTCGGAATTCAGGTTGCTGACTTTCTAAACATTCCAGACACTGTTTCCTCTCTGTAAGCTTCGTTTGAGCCAACCTCACTTGAGGACACTTTGGGTCCTGTCCCCACCCATCACTGCAAGATCCAGAATTCTGTCATTCCCTGTCCCAGTGATAACTTCCCCTGATTTTCTCTCTCCAGTCCCTCTGTCTGGTCTTGGCCCTCGCTCTCCCCTTCTACCTCATTCTCCTTTCTTTGCCAGCTTCCGGCCCTGCCTTCCTATCATCTCACCTGTGTCCTTACTCGCCCTTTGACTCCCCTGCCCCCATGACTTTCTCTGCCCTCCCCTCAACATGCAGGCCCACCTGTTTTTTCTGCTGCTTCCCCCAGGCTGCCAGGCATTGCTGGAGAAAGTCATGGGCTGTGCTTTTTGGCACCAGCACAGATCACAGGTTCAGTAAAGTGCAAGCTCCCTGAGCTGCTCTTTAGGCCTTGTTAGACCTTAATTGACTCCTGCATACCACACAGTACCCTCTGAATCTGGACCATGTATCTCTAGTCTAGTCCCCACAAAGATGCTGTTCCAGCAGTTGGCCTTATTGCCTAAACGGAGGATCACGGTCATTGAGCTGAAATGCCTTTCGTTTTTCTCCCTGCCATCTCAAAGTTTCTTTCTTACTCTTTGTCCATCCCTTTTGCTTTCATGTCTTAAGGGAGTAGGCCTGCTTCTCCTGCGTTTGTTCTCTACACCTGCATTGACAGGTCCATTTCCAGTTGCTTCCTGAGTGCTGAACTCAGGGTTCTCTTCTCTGTCCTCAGCATCCTCCAGCTGTCCCTGCGTCTGACACTTTCCCAGCCCCCCCTCTTCCCTGAAACATCTCCATTCTCCTTTCTCCTGTATGTCTTAAAGCATGTGATATTTTTGACTTCAGAATGTCTATGGCCCTGGACTAGGAGTCAGACCTGGACCTTATTTCTGGCTCTATCTATGACTCATTTGGTAGGGTTTCAATAGGCCACTCTATCTCCCTGGGCCTCAGTTCCCTCATCTGTAGGATGGGGTGCTTGGACCTGTTCTTTAAGAGCTCTTCCAGTTCTAATGTTCAGTGATTCTGAGCCTGGGGGGCAAGAAAGCATGCCTGCCCCAAATAAGGGTTGGTCTTTAGAAGGGAGAGGGTATCCACCATTTCTGCCATTAGAGCCGAGTACCTGTTACCCTGGTGCACATCCTCATCCCCAGTTGACCCCTCTTCAGCCACTCAGATTCCCAGAAAGCCAAGGGCATGACTGTATTATGAAAGCCTTGTCTGTGAGCCTCTGCTAACTTGGCTGGCAGGCTTTCCCGTAAGCAAGTGCCCGGTCACTGTGCGGCAGGAGGGATGTTCACGGCAGGATCCAGGCAGCCTTCCTAGGCCACACACCTGTAGATGTTCAGACTCTGCAGGCTCTCGAGCCTTTCAGCATCCAGCTCTATGAACGGGGTATGCTGTTCTTCCTCACAAAGGCAGGTGCAAGGTCCTTATCTAACTTTTTTTTTGGTGGTAAAATATATATAACATAAAATGAGCCATTTTAACCATTTTTAAATGTACAATTCAGTGACATCAATTGTACTCACAATGTTGTGCAACCGTCACCACTATCTATTTCCAACACTTTTTCATCACCCCAAACAGAAACTCTGTACCCCTTAAGCAATAACTTCCCGTTTTCACCCCTCATCCTACCCCTGATAACCTCTAATCTTTCTCTGTGGGATCATACACTATTTGTCCTTTTGTGCTTGGCTTATTTCACTTGGCATAATTATTTTCAAGGTTCATCCATGTTGTAGCATGCATCCTAATTTGATTCTTTTTTTTACAGCTGAATAATATTCCATTGTAGGATATACCATATTTTGTTTATCCATTCATCAGTTGATGGATGCTTGGGTTATTTCCAGCTTTTAGCTTATTACATATTGCTACAGTGAGCATTGGCATTCAGGTATCTGTTTGAGTCCCTGCTTTCAATTCTTTCTGATATATACCTTGGAGTGGAATTGCTGGGTCATTTGATAATTTTACAGGACCCTTGTGGCATGGTGGTTAAGAACTCAGCAGTTCGAATCCACCAGCCACTCCTTGGAAACTCAATGGGGCAATTCTTCTCTGTCCTGTAGAGTTGATATGAGTCAAAATCGATACCCTCTCCCTTCTAAAGACCCACCCTTATTTGGGTTTTTTGTTTTGGTTGTAGGTGGTGCAAATGGTTTGCACTCAACTACTAACCTAAAAGATTGACAGTTTGAACCCACCCAGTGGCCCCTCGGAAGAAAAGCGTGGTGATGTACTTCTGTAAAGATTACAGCCAAGAAAACCCTATGGAGCTCAGTTCTATTCTGTAACACATGGGGTCGTCATGAGTCAGAATCAACTCAGTGACAGCAGATTTGTTTTTTTGTTTGTTTTATGGTAGTTCTATGTTTAACGAAAGGAGCCCTGGTGGCACAGTGGTTAAGCACTCGGCTGCTAACCGACAGGTTGGCAGTTTGAACCTACCAGCCACTCAGTGGGAGAAAGATGTGGCAGTCTGCTTCCGTAAACATTTACAGCCTTGGAAACCCTATGGGGAAGATCTGCTCTGTCACGTCGGGCCACTATGAGTTGGAATTGGCTCAACGGCAATGGGTATGTTTAACATTTCAAGGAACCACCAAACCGTTTTCCACAGAGACTGCACCGTTTTACTTTCCCACCAACAATGTATGAGGGTTCCGGTTTATTTACATCGTCCCCAACACTTGTTATTTTCCAGTTTTTTGTTTGTTTTTTTGTAATCGCCATCCTTGTGAGTGTGAAGTGGTATTCCTCATCCATCTTTGAGTCTGAAGATCCAAGAGATGTACAGCAGCAGCAGCATCCAGCACCCTTCTTGCTCATCACAGTCTTGGGTTCCTAAGCTGGGCACATTCCAGCCTAGGTTCTGATAATGCCTGCCCTTCTTATCTCCATACCTTTGCTTGTGTTGTTTCTCCTCCTGGAATGCCCTTTCTCATCCTGTTTAAACTCCTGGCTATCCTGGAAGACCATCTCGGATGACGCCCCTTCATGAAGCATGTCCTGAACTCAAAAAGCGTTTTTCCTCCTCTTTGTAAAGCTCTGAGCTTATTTTGCCTTCTGTGGCAGTTGGCTCATTTGACTTCCAGTTCAGTAATCAACAAACAAACAAACACAAAACCCTTCTTTTTAGATCTGAAGACTTAGGACTTCCTCTTCTTAACTTGGTGACTCTTGGTGACAAGACACACAACCTAGAATCGTGGTCGTTAGCCCCAGAAGGGACCCTAGGAGGCATCTTGTCAAATCTTTCCATCATATAGATGGTGAAACCAAAGCCTTTGAACCTTGGCAGGTCACACTTAGTGGGTAGCACAGCACAATTTGGACTCAAATCCAAGTTTTCCAAATCCAGGTTCATGTGCTCTTTCCAGTAGACTGTGCTCTTTAGCCTCAGTTTCCCTAACTGTAAAATGGAGATCGTAGCATCTATTTCACGGTAGAATTGAGGGTATCGGTGAGTTAATAGAGGAGAAAAAGTTTTGCATTCCAGATGTGGAGTGTGGGTCTCCTCTTCCTAGCTGGTAGGATAGGGACATTATAAGTCGTTACAGCCCCCAGGGGTGAGCACGCTGAGAAGGTTCACTGGAACCTGCAAGTCCACTTTACCCGTGAAGAAGCCTGAGCTATTTAAATAAAAGCCCTTTGGGAGAGTCTGACTCAGATGGCTCCTGGGGTGCCGTTGGTTTTCCAGGGGCCTGGGATGGTGCAGCTGGTGGCAGATGACTGGATGTTGCAGGAGGTGTATTTCTGGGACGAGTAGGGTAGCAGATGGGGACCGAGAAGGGAATGGCCCACTTGGCCATTGACTTATTGCTCCATAATGGAGGCTCCCACTAGTATTTGATACCCTCACACAGCCCCTGATGCGGGGATCAGAGGACTGACAGCAGCAGGTCTCCTGACACAGCTCTCTGCATGCCCAGCTTATGTCCCCAGCTCCCTGAAGAGAGCCAGGCCTGGTTTCCATAGTACCCTGCCCAGCCCTGAAGCAATGGTCAAAGGCTATTGGGACCACCTACTGGCAGTAGTTGGGGCTGGGGCTCTCATGTTTCCCTTTTCCATGTCAGAGCAGGAAGGCCATCCAGGAACCTACTCTGCAGATCTCATTTTGGCATAGCTGAAAGAGTGTGGTCTGTTTTTACATATCAGATCCTTCTTCTGAGAGCCAAGGGCTCTGGCCTCTACTCACCCAGCTTTCCCACAGCCTGTCATGATAGCTGCTGCTTACTGAGTATGCAGTCTGAGCCAGGCACTGACTAAAGCCTTTACATAATTCTTATTTGAAGTTTATCGCTGATCTCTAAAGCTGGCATTACCAGGCCCATTTTACAGATGAGCAAGCTGGGGCTCAGAGGCATTAGGAACTTTGTCAAGGTCCCAAAGTTAAGGACAGAGCCAGAATTCAGAATCTGGATTGTTCCAAAGCCCAGCACTTTTCACTGGGTTGTACTGGCTGCATCACGCATGGTGATACACACATACACACAGAGGGAAGGAGAACATTCAGCAGCTTTGACTTGGCGCTTACTCAGTGCCAAGCTCTGTGGCTGCAGAAATGGGCTGGACACTGTGCCTGTGTGCCACGTTCTGGTGGGGGAGACAAGCAAGCAGTCCCTTATGAGTCCTCTTAACAGAGAGTCTTTAGACTACTCTGTGAGCCCAGAGGAGGAATTGCCTAAGTATTGTCTGATGACATTAATGAGGCATGAGAGAGGAAGGGTTAACGCTGGGGGTGGGCCATGAAGGATGAGAGGAGTTGAGGGGAGGGTGTAATAGCTCCACGAAGCACGCACGAAGCATCACGAAGCATGAGCCTCACTCCCCTCTCTGAGGCAGGTGTTCTGGAGGGCAGGTGTGGCCACCATGAATCCCCTTCCTGAGCCCCTCCTGACCTGAAAGGGAGCTTTTTATGATGGTAGATTTTTGCAGCAAGAAATCCAGAAAAGGTGATTCAGATTTTGCCTTGGAGATTTGTCTGATGTTTTCCTCTGGCCTTTGCAGCATGGAGTCTGGTAGACGTGTAATAATAAGAGGTCTCAGGCTGTATACTGAGGTTAATACATAGATATGGTGGTTGCTGTCAGGACTCAGCGGGCTAAAGGGAATACCGTGGCTTCCTGGGATTCAGTCCGATGATTGGTTGGAATGTCATCATGTTTGCCACTTGTACAGACACTACAGAGTGTTCCTAACCGTTTCAGATGTGAGTGTAAGAAGAAAGGAGTGATTACTCAGCATACCTGAAGGGGAACTAGGCAAGTATGGAAGCTAATAGTGGGATGTATGTTACTGTAAGAGGAAATCAAACAAAACCCCTTCCTTCCGTACATTTGAATGGTTTATTGCAGTTTTCATGGACACTCCATGGATTATGCAACAGCTCTGTGAGGGGATAGCCCATTCACAGATGAGGAAGCTGAGGCTCAGCAGTGGGAGCCTTGCTCACAGCCACACAGCAGGTGCGTGGCAGAGCTGGAACTTGGACCCAGAACTTCTGTCTGTTTCCATTTTGGTACACAGAAATGTAAAATGGGCTCAAGAAATCCAAATGCCACAGGTCACCCAGCGGTCTGTTTCTGAATGTTGGTCTTGGGGGCAGGGTGAGTGTTTTCTAGCCCATATGCAAATATCAGATTGGTGGCTGAATGGGAAGCTGATGAAGGGGATCTTTGCAATTGATTTGGGGGCAGTGGTGGTTCAGTGGTAGAATTCTCACCTTCTATGCTGGAGACCTGGGTTTGTTTCCGGCCAGTGCACCCCATGCACAGTCACCACCCATCTGCCCGGGGAGGCTTGCGTGTTGCTCTCATGCTGAACAGGTTTCAGCGGAGCTTCCAGACTTAGATAGACTAGGAAGAAAGGCCTGGTAACCTACTTCCAAAAATCAGCCAGTGAAAATCCTATGGATCACAATGGTCCTATCTGTAACTGATCATAGGGATGGCACAGGACTGCTCAGTGTTTTGTTCCATTGTACATGGGTCTCCATGAGTCAGAAGCCAACTCTTGGTCATTTAACAATAAGAACAGCAGTTGATTTAGATGAAACCTCAACTAGCTTGTGTAAAGGAGTTTACAGGTCTTCCTTACAGAGGAGGTAGAGAGAAGAGATCCCTCTGGCCCCATCGGTGGAGAAGAAGAAAAGAGAGAAAGTACTTTAAGCTAGTTTATGGGCTTGAAACCTAGAGCATGGGAAGGTCAGAGAGGCTTGAGTTTGAATCCTGCCTCTACCTCTTGTGAGCGCCGTGATCCTGGCCACATCAGTCTCGCTTTCCGTGGTCATCTCATCTGCTCACTCATCTGAGTAAGGCGAGGGGTGTGGCACAGTCAGCTTCAAAGTGTTCACTCCCTTCTTTCTGCCTTTGTCGTTTGGGTGGGATTGTCTCTCCAGGTTCCTTCCAACTTTAATGTAAGCATAAACTAGATATTCCTTACGGCCAAGAAAATCTCTAGGTACTAGAAACCCAGTTACAAGTTCCATCGCCCAGACTTAATGGTGAGGGCTCAGGGAATGTTCAGGCAAAAGATTTTTAGACCCTCTTCAAACCCCTGAACTTTTCTTGGGTGTTGCAGTTCCGATGCTTTTGTGTGGATGTTAGACGATTAAATTCTACGACCAGTCTTATGTGTGTCTTATTTCCAGAAGTGATGTATTATTCAGACTGTATAGTACTATTCAGACTATATGGGCTTTGCCAAGATCATCTAACATCTTGATTTAAGGGAAGGGTCTTGCCAGATGGACTTGGATGAGAAACGCAGACAGAAACCACCTTTCTAATACCCGTTAAAGTGTTTGAGTTAAGTGTCTTGCCCTTTGAACTCAGAAATGTACCTGTCTCTTTCCAGTGACTGGTTAATGGTGTGTTAAGAGGGCTGGAGCCATTTGCCTTGGCCTTTACCAATGGGCAGCATGGCTATATTTAGCCAGAACGCAGATGAGCAACCAAGACAGGTCCTGCTGCTGCTGGGATACAACTTATCAAATGCCACATTGGGCTTTCAGTGCACATGTTTTCCAGTCACAAGGTGGCCTTGTGGGATAAAACATAAGTGATCAGAGTCTGGTAACATCCCACAGCTAAGAAGAAAGCCAGGTCATTTGAAACTGCTAGGGTACAAGATAGATTTTATCATCTCGTGCTTTAGGATTGTGACTGGGTCTCTTATCACCTTTGATGCAGACAGCAAACCTAATCTGAACCCCGGGGTGGGGTGGGTCAGGGAGCTTTTGAAATGATGGAATTGTTTCTGATTCCTTTGCCAGCTTAGCCGGCCCCACGCTTTTCACAGTCCTCTGCTGTGGCAGCTGTCGGGTCCGGCCACTTTGGGCAGGCTCCATGACTGAGCGGGAGGTTGGAGCCCAGCCTGCAGTAGTAGGCAGTGTGTCCAGAGAGAAAGCAGTCTGCTGTCCCATAGGAACGTCTGGCTGCAGTCTCTGCATTAACACCAGCTATACACAGTTAGCCATGTCACGTTATGGACTGTGCAGTAAGGTCTGAAATTGCTTGAGAATTTACAGAGCTCAAACAGCAGTTTTCAGAAGGGGTGATGGATGTCCCCAAATCCCCAAGATCATCATGGTATATATATTCCTGGGTTGGAGAGGATGCGGAAAACTTTAGTACTAAATATTTAATGGGCTGGGCATCCTGGGAGTGTTTGAAATTAAACGCTGATGCACTGAGATTCTCTTTAATGGGCCTTGGGTGAGGCCTGGATATTGACTTTCTTTCAAGTTCCTCAATGATTGTAATGTGAAGCCAGGGTCAAACATCACAGCTAAAACTACGTAGCCTGGATCAAGATTAGAGTTCCACAGTAGAAGGAGAGGAATGGTGAGCTTGAACTTGTTCTAGTCAAAATATGTCAAGGAGATTTGAGAAAGAAAAAAAATGGGATAAGTACCTTTAATTTATGAGCTTCAGCGCTAACTAGACTAGAAGGCCGATTGCAGGGAGAACTTTCTTTGCATGGTAAAGATTAATTCATTTGAAAGTGAGGGGAAGAACCCTAGAAGTGAAAACAGTTAGCATGATATTTACTTTGGTAGGAAAGTGAATTTTATGCCTTTATAAAGTCTGTGTCTGTCCTTCTCCTGGGGGCTACAATGTCTGGCATATGGTAACCAGTTGCCCTCGAGTTGATTCTGACTCATGGTGACCCCATGTGTGTCACAGTAGAACTGTGCTCCATAGGCTGATTTTTTGGAAGCAGATCACCAGGGCTTTCTTCTGAGGCACCTCTGGGTGGACCCGAACCACCAGCCTTTTGATTAGCAACCGAGCATGTTAATCATTTGCACCACCCATAGACTCTCCTAGAGGCTGAGGTTGGGGGTTTTCAGCTTGGTTGGGGCAGAGGTGATAGCTGACTCTAAGGAGTCAGACTGGTCATCAAAAACTACCTGACAGGTGAATATTGAATATGGAAGTGACAACCCAGGCCGCCCCCATGAATATCGTATTTTCATTTACATAAATAAAAGAATAGTGCAGGTAAGTAAAAAGAAAATTTTAAAAAGCAGAGAATGACATTCACAGCCCCACAATCCAGAAATACCCTCTAAAAATCCTTCTGGACATATCTTGATAGAACATAATAATTTTATGTAAATGGAACCCTACCTGGGTTTTTTTTTGTTTTTTTTTTTTTATTAATACTGTGTCTTGGATCTCTTGCCACATCCATAAATATAGGCCTACATCAAATAGTATTTCATTATATGGATGAGCCATTTTTCAGTCCATTTGTTGATGGACATTTAGGTCATTTCCAATTCAAAGCTATTAACAGTGAGACAAAGCATCTTGTACGTGTGCCTTTGAGATAAGCATCCTGCTGCAGTGATCTGCTTGCTGCTTTTATTACACGGTTGCCTAGCCGGGAGTGGAGATGACAAAAGCCCACATTCTCCCCTGCACTGCTCACGGCTCATTGTGTTGTAATTCATCTGTTATTTGCTTTTGTGTTTCTCTATCCCGTCTTCCTACACAGTCATAATGGGCTCTTTGGTTAGGTGTAGGGTACACTATACTGATTTAGTCACGCCCTCTTTCATTATTAGAATGTGCAGAGTTCAGATTGCTTCTGAAAGTATATTGACAGTCGGCAGATTGGTCTCTGATTCTGACACTAGCGAGAAGCCCACTCTGACTGTGTTACGCTACTCTGATTCCAACAGTGATGTTCCAGTGTGTATTGAGTTAACGTAAAATGATGAGACAAGCCCCTATTTGCCTCATTTTTAAAAATTATATTTAACGTTTATTTCTCAAGAATATAAGGGCCTGCTGGGTGCCAGGCCCTGCGCCCTGCCCAGGAGACACAGAAATGGTTAAGTCCCTGCCCTCCAGGAACTTACCCTCACATGAGGGGATCACAGCATTTAAAAAAAAAAAAAACCTGTTTCCACCAAGTCAGTTCTAACTCATGGTGAACCCATGTGCTGGCAGTGGATACTTACGTGTACGTTTGGTGGCTGAGAGTTAGTGGGAGAAGTTGCTTTTTGATTGAAAAAGACAGATCTAAGATTTTGATATTTAAGGTATTCCTTGTCTCTGGATGATACTGTCTAAACTGAGGCCATTTAAGTAGACAGAGGAAAGTCAACAGAATAAATAATGTCAAGGGACCATGACGACAGGGTGCAAAGTGGGTCATCTGGTTGAATATCGAGTAGTGCAGACTTCTAATATATTGATTAATTAACTAATTAACCATTATTGAACATCTGTACAGGGCATAGTTGTTGTTAGTTGCCATGAAGTCGATTCCAGCTCATGGCAACCCCATGCATTACAGACTAGAACCGCTCCATAGGGTTTCTTGGCTGTAATCTTAAGGGAAGCAGACCACCAGACCCTTTTTTCACAGTACCCCTGGGTGGGTTCAAACTGCCAACCTTCAGGTTTGTAGTTGAGCATAAACTGTTCGTGCCACCTAGGGACCCTAAATGTAGTTTTCCATGGAAGTTAAGCTGCTAAGGCCATTAGGACCGTAGTATGAACAACTCTGAGAGAAACTTATATGAAGGCAATGATTTTGTAATACTCCTGGATGGATAAAACTGAAGGGCTTCTCCTGGTGAACACTAGAGGAAGTGAAAATGCTCTCAGACACTAGAGCAAAATTATCTCAGGCAAATCCCTGGCTGCCTAAACTGTCACCTTTCCATCGTAGATGGGGGTCATTTTCTGGGCAAATGTATAACGGAACCATGAATGTTGGTGTTATAGTTTTAGAGTTTAGGGCAATAGAACTACAAAACTGACGATGATTAGAGAGTCTCAAGCGTGGCTTGTTCTCTTTACTAGATTAATGGAAACTTGGAATTATTGGAGAAGATTGTAACTTTAGGAATGCAGAAGGAAAAGGCAGTTGGTGTTTCCACTGACTGGAAGGGACTTTACAGATCATTTAATTAAGGAATTTTTTTCTTTTAATTGTGGTAAAAATATACATAACAAAACATTTGCCATTCCAACCTTTTTTACATGTACAATTCAGTGACATTAATTATGTTCACTATGTTGTACAATAAGCCCATTGCCATCGAGTCGATTCCTACTCATAGCAACCTTAAAGGGCAGAGTAAAACTGCCGTAGGGTTTCCAAAAGGCTAGTGGATTCAAACTGCTGACCTCTTGGTTAGCAGCTGAGCTCTTAACCACTGAGCCACCAGGGCTCCGTGTTGTGCAATAGTTAAGGGATTTGAAGTTCTTTTGGGTACCCCTTTGAAAATCTTACAGAAACTGTGGGCTCTTTCCCCAGAAAAATGCATTTATGTGCATAAACACAACTTTTCATACCATCCCAAGGGGCTTGCAGATTCCCCAACCTAAGAACTCGTGATCTGGTCCAATCCCTGATTTTTATAGGCAGAGTCACTAGGTATATAGGAGGAGGGTAACTATGAGGGTTGTGTAATCTTGCTGATGAACTATTCCTAAAGAAACATTTTCTTTCTTTCAGCACTGGCTGGATCATTCAAAACCCATAAAAAAGCAGATGAAAAGTAAGTAAGAGGAATTAAGCCTGTCAGTTTCTTTCTTTTCTCTAAGCGTACACACCTTTGCCAGTGTTTTCAGGTGTTATGTTTTCATTAGAACCTGGAAGCATTTTAAAATAGATCAGTTTTAAGTGGATGGTTTTTAATTTCTTAAGGCTGGCCAAATGTTGGCATTTAAAATTTGAATAAGAGTGTTTAGTAGATATTAAAGACTTTGCTCTCATTTGAAATCAGACACCCTTGCCAATGAGAACTGATTCATATACTATTCAGAAACATGGTTTTACACCTATTATATTCACTTTCCAATGAGTACAAAGTAGAGTCAGTGATAGAGCAGGAGGCATCTTGATCTGTCTGGTCCAGCTCTCTTTAGAATATAATTAAATACATATATGTATACATATATACACACATACATATACTTTATATGTAAAATTAAAAATACATATATACATATATACACATATACATATGCTTTGTGTATAATTAAAAATACATATATATACACACATATATATACACACATACATATACTTTATATAATTAAAAATACATATATACACACATACGTATGCTCCCTAAAAAGTACTTTAAGGTATTTTTACTGTATTTTTAGATTTCAGAACACATTGCAAGCCCTTCTTTAGCCCACTTGGTATTTTGTAAAAAGTAGGTGTCAATTTGGAGTATCTTGGCATCAGAGGTGAAAGTAAAATGTCAACTCTTAGTAATATCTAGATCATTAGTTTTTTTTCTCCGCCAGAACGAGGTTAGTAGCTATACCATCTTAGTCAACACAGAAGTCCATTTTAGTTTTCCAACTAGGATTGTAAAGAACTTGCTAGCTTTGCATGCTCCATTGTGCTCTCCAGTATAGCGGTGAATGTGTGGTAGATTTAACGTGTTTTTTCTTTTGTCCATTCTGTGATCTTCAAAACTGGGGGAAAAAAATCTTCAACCTTCTGTTTCCAAATGTTTAGTTGGACCTGCTTATGCTTTGCACTTTCGAGTTAAATACTATTCTTCAGAACCGAACAACCTTCGTGAAGAGTTTACAAGGTAGGACATAATGAGAACAATATCCCCACCAATAGCACTGGTGTTTCTTATAAATGTGGGTCTTCTGAATCATGGGTTTGCCTCCCCTTCCATCTGTTGTGTATTGCTGAGAAAGAGTTAACACTTTGCCTGTGCTTATCTCTGTATTCTGCTGAAAATCCACAACTTAATTTGACCTTTTTTCTTAGTGATGAATAGAAATTATAAGATTTATTCCTGGTCACACTTCTATTTCCTTGGGCTTTGGGTAAATTGGTTAGTCATTCTATGGCTCTTTATTTTTGTCTGAGCTGCAAAAAAACAAGAAGGCAGATACTGGAAGAGTGGTTCTCTTCTAGTGTCCAAAATTGTCATCTTATTTTTCTGAGGGACTGCAAAATATTCCCTTGTTTGTTACAGTATAAGGAACCTTCTCTTTAAAATAGCTGTACTCATGGCAACATGGTTGTTAAAATCCCTTCATGCTATCTTTCAGCCCCATGGAATTTCCTTTATGTTCTGCTTGCCTATGTCTGCACCTCAGAAACAGTGCAGAAGCAAAAGGGATTTAAAATTTTTGGAGTATCGAGTTTCCCTCCACCCACCCTTCCATCAATGAAATTCTCTGCCCGGCCTTTTCGCCTCCTTATGATTGTTTGTATGATGCACAGTAGTGGTGACATAAGCTGCTGGGTGGCCCATGGTGGTGGCCCTGTCTTGGAGATGAGTGCCTAAGTAACGCTTTAAAGACTGACCATTTATCACCATTCCCCTGCTGAAAAGGTTTTCTTATAGGAATTGGAAGTTCTGAGCACTTCAACACTGTGTCCTCCTTGATGCGAGTACACAAACAAGATGGTACCCTGAATTTCAGAAGTGAAGTTCAGTAGTGGTTAAGTACCTGTTAGGAATCAGGAACATTCTGGAATGTACTAGATCCTTCAGCCCCCTACCCCCTTTATTTCTGGGTCACCTGCATTCTCCTATATCCTGTCCACAGAGAGTGATTGTCTGCAGTTTTCAAAGTTCAAATTAAATTATTCTAGTGTTCATCTTTAGAATCCTTTAAGAAGCAGGCTGCTTCTAGCTATCATCAAAGCCAGTGGTTCTTAACCAGGGTTGTGTGAATCAGAAACACCTGGGAAGCTTTTGAACAATGCAGATTCCTGGGGACCGCTCTTGGCGTGTAAGATTCTGATTCCATAGGTGTGGAGTAGAGTGTGGGCAGCTTCGGTATTTACAAAGCACAACAAGTGGTTCTGATGCCCACATCCTCCTGGTAAAAAAAACACTTATTTAAGCCAAGATATTTGTTTTTTAGGTAAGTGAACCCCACTCGTGTTATTTGCTGCGTTCCTCCCCCATCTTCCCTTACCCCTGTAAATGATTGCAGTCCAATTCCAGGATTTTTCATTTTTCTTTTTTGTATGTATGTGTGCATGCCTCTTTGGTTTTTTAAAAGATAGACTGCAGTTATACTGCATCAGGGAAAAAGCCTCAAGCAGTTGCTAACCACAGTCAGCTGTAAACTTTTTGATACAATCAGCTGCAACCTTTCTGGAATCTGCTGGTGGAGCTCACTGGGGGCCAAATCCAATGGTTCCACCCTGCTTGTTTTATTGGGCACATTGCATGCCTGTGTGCCGAGTTTGTGTGCCCTGCCTGGTTCTCTTCTCGAGCTCCTGGGGTTGTGGAGGCCGTCTGTGCGGTGTTCCATATTTCATCTTACAAGTATCTTGCAAATTCTGTATACACCCTCACCTTTCTAGCTGGGTTCTGGGACACCTTCCTGGAGACAGGAGGAGATGCTTCCACCAAAGTTCTCATTTGAGTTGGACTCCCTTTTTACAATGCAGAATTCTGGGCTGTGTGCAGGGTGGATTTGTGGTGGGAGGTTGGGGACTGGAAGTAGCTGGGCAAGAGTTACCCTCTGTTGACTTTTGTATATGTTTGTCAGGTACCTGTTTGTTTTACAACTCAGGCATGACATTCTTTCAGGAAAGTAAGTATGTTTTTGTTCTAACTCTTAACCCAGGATAGATCAGAGTATATTTCAAAATAATTCACCGTTTTAACTCTCTTACCCTTGTTCCCTTTTCAAAGTTCAAAAAAAATGCACCAGGCATTGTAAAGTGAGTCTAATACTTGTATCCCTGTCATCATCACCCTATTTTAAATGATTACTATATGGCTTGAAGCATTTCCAAGAGCATTTAATATCTTAAGTGATGTGTATTTGGGAATATTTCTCTCCCCGATCACATCACTGCCCCATTCATAATGGCTTTTGTTGTATTTGCAGCAAGATACGTTATTAGTATGTATACACTTACAAGTCTTTGGACAGTCAAAAAGTCTCATTCATCACCGTCTGCATTTAAGTAATGTGAAGAGGTTATGTTCTGATTCTGATAGAAAGAGGTTTAGACATCTCATTTCCTTTTGCCCTCTTAAAGATGGTTTTTAAACACTAGGCCTCTGGCTAGACAATTTAATGATTGTTGGGCACGAGAAACATTGGCACTGAAGCAGTTGATTTCGCGTGCAGTATTAATTTATTTTAAAGATAGGAGATTTCAGCAGTCATAGCTTTTACGACTGTGTCGTTTTTCAGCATATTTCGTGAGTATTTTCTATCACTTGAAAAACTAAGGGTATATTGAGTCTAAAAAGCAATACCTGATATTGACAAGAATACTTTTTTACGTCTGATTTTTAATATAATCGGAAGGAAATTTAAAATGTAATTTCAGAATTTGCAAACTCTCAATAGAATAAACTACAAAAATCTCAATGCGATGTGCGCTATAAAACAAGTAGATTGTACAGTGTATACATTTGCCTTATTCAGCCATGCGATAGAGATCTTTGGTCGGTGTGCATACTATGATGTCGGTGTGTGTATTTTTAGCTCTCTCTCTCTCTCTCTCTCCATACTGTGCTTCTCGTACTAAAGGCCTCTCAACTCTAGAAATTGTCTTCAGTTTGGAAAAATAGTAATGGCGATACCTTGCATTTGTACAGTACTTTACAGTTTATATGCACGTCAGCCTGATTTGCTGTACTTCAGAACAGAAGGGTGTTCTAGTCCCAGCACTTCTTCCTACCAGCTGGATGACCTTGGGTATGACACATTAACACTCAGGTCCTCACCTATAAAATGGGGAATGGCGGAGTGCATCCTGGCAACACCTATCCTGGGGATTTACAAATTCAATGCATTAACCAAATTGGATAATATGTATGAAAAGATTTTGAAAACTTTGAAGTGCTATACCAATGTATGTCATCATTATTTTTCTAACTAAATTTGTAGTATTAAGTAAGAATGAGATCACTGAATTTGTAGTAATCCACCTCTAAGGCTATGCCTCGGTTATACTATTAGAATGCTGTCCTGGTAGTGTTAGATATGGCGTCTGTGTGTTTATTTTTAATACTGTGACCTTATTCCAAGAAAGATTTAAGACAGCTTGAAAAGATACACGTACTATAACAAGATAAAATAAGTTTAAAAATAATAAGATACTTAAAAAGCCCAGACTTACTGGACCAGTTGAGACTAAAGGGTCTTTAGCTAAATAACAGATTAGCTCATAAAGTAAACAGTATCACCCGTGAGTATTGTGCTTCTTTAATAAATTGTCCGTATGAGACCAAATGGTCAACACTTACTCTGAAGCAAAGACGAGAAGGCAAGGGAGCAGGGAAACTAGATTACTGGAAACAGAACAGCTAGAATGGAAATAATGGGAAAGTTGACATCCTATGAAAAATGTAACTAATGTCACTGAACAAATTGTGTAGAGAATGTTAAATGAGAACTGATTTGCTGTGTAAACTTCCACTAAAAATAGAATAAAATATTAATTTAAAATAAGAAGAAGAAGACAAAGGGAGGGCTTCTCATTCTGTTTTCCAAACTTCCCCATTCTTGACAAATTCAGTAAAGTTGTTGATAGTACCTATACCTAGATTGGGTTATTTTGTCATGTGGTGAGATCTGACTTTGGGAAATACTTAGTTTAAGTCAGATTGTGGACATTCTTTGTGGTGGACAGTAAAAATATCAATGACACAGAATAAAAATTATTATCTAAATACCACTACCTTTTGCAAAACTAATGAAATTTTGTATGTTTTTGAGCATATTTAAGTACATACTTAGAATTAATTTTGTTTCTTTTTTTTTCAAGACTGAAATGCCCATATGAAACTGCTGTGGAATTAGCTGCTCTCTGTCTACAAGGTACATTATTCTTTAGTAGTAATTAGCATTTTAATGTTACTGCTTTTCATTTCAACAAATGAGTGTCTGTGGTGTAGGAGGCATTGTGCTATACTTTAGGGATCTAAATGAATATGATACAATCTCTGTCCCCAAGTAGCTTCCAGTCCAGTGAGGAAGGCAGGCATACTGAGTACAGTGTAGTTCCTTCAAGAATAGAGACATGCAGGGAGGCATGGAAGAGCAAGACCCATGGGGGGATGAGTAGATTAAGATGAATAAAGGAACCAAGGCACAAAACAGAAAGAAAAGGCAGAGAAATAACAGCAGTTTGGTGCTGTTGAAGGGTGAATTTCAAGAAGCTGGAGAGGTAGATGACCTTGGACTCCATTTAAAGAGCATAAACTCCATCCTTTGAAAACTCTCCAGGAGGAGGCACGTTTAGTCAGATGTGCATTTTAGAAAGTCCACGCTGGCTGTGATGGGGAAAAGGGACTGGAGCAGGACCCGGACTGGAGCTGGGGGTGCAGTGAGGAGATATTACTATAATAGAGGGAAAAGGAAATGAGACCTGACTAGGGCAGAGGTGCAGGGGTTAAAAATTAAAAAAAAAAAAACCTGTATTGGAAGTAAAAAGAGAAGGATGATGATTAGACTTAGGTGTTGAGAGAGGAGTCAGAGATGACTCACAGGCTGCTACCAAGGGTGGGTGGCAGCAACAGTGTATGGTTAGAAGAGCTGGGCTTAGGGGAAAGAGACAGTCTGTTGGGGGCCTGTTGCCTGAGAGGTGCCAATGGGACCTCCAGTAGCTCCTTGGATGTCTGAATCTGCCCTGGTCAGCAAGGTCAGGCCAGGCCAGAAGCATCAACTGGGGAGTCATTAGCATGTAGGTAGAAAGTGGCTAAGAAGTTTGCCTGCATCATTATCAATGTTGACTGTTCCATTCAAATGACACATTGGTGGATTTTAGTTTAAAATGCATAAGAAACACTTGGCTAAAGCCTCTAGCACTAATTAAGAGAATATTAATGTGTAACTGCATGTAAGGAATTTAATTAGGACAGTAGATAGACATATGTTATAAATTCATTTACCAGCATGTTCTGTTTCATTATGAATTATGATGTATTCATTCATAATTAGTGATTATTTATTTACACCATAATAAAGTTTGGCTTCCCATTTTGGTATTTTACCAATTTTTAAAAGTTGATCTGAGAAGGTTTTTCAAATTATAAAATCAGTACACAGCTATTATAGAATATCAGGGCCACAGAACACTCAGATAAGCACAGGGAGGGAAGTAACCCACCGTCCTACCTCCCATAAACAACCCGAGTTTCTGGGAGTTCTTAGTGGATTTTTAAAAATGGAATTCTGATCATAATCACATATACTTTTTTGTATGATTGTTTTACTTGACATTTTTGTTATATGTATTTTGTCATGTTTACCCTCATAAAGATGGTTTTTAATGACTCAAAAATATTCCCATTACCTGACATTTCCATTCCTTAGTCACCTTTGAATTCTTAGTACCTGATAGGAGCTTGGCATATAGTAGGTACTCAATAAGTATAGAATGAGTTGAATGAATACAGTTGGAGAGACACCTCCTCGCCTCCACCCCCCACCGACTTTGAGTGAAGGGGGAGCCTGAAGGTGTTGGTGGTGGAGGTGCTGGGACCATCTGTACCAAGTACAATGCTAAGTGCTTCACGTCCATATTTCCCTGATATTGACAGCAATACTCACGGTAAGTGCCGTAGGGATGTGCATGGCTACAGGGACATGGCAGTGACCTCTCCACCTTTCTGCTGTAGCCTTTGGCCTGGTACAGATTTCACCAGTGCTTATTACCAAGTGACCTTCAATACACCCTTGAGTTTCTGAGTCATTAGGAGGTCTTACCATCAGGCTTGGTGGTCTAACTGTTAGGCATCAGGGTGTAGTTAATGGGATAAAAGCATCCATGTCAGACCTAAGGCCATTGGAACAATATTGCAAGCTTGTATGTTGCTCTCAATGATTTCACGTTCAGGCACCCATGTTACTATCTCCTCCCTTTTCCCCCATGCGCACACCCCTTGTGTAATGGAGCATCACCACACAAAGTTCAGACTCTAATAGAGTAGAACCATTTGCCTGCTCCTAGAGGAGCAATGAGGTCAGCTGTCTGTGAGCCTTTCTTGGAGAATTACCTATTTGAATCAGAACTGCACATCAGTGTCATTCTAAGATGCACTTGTTATGTCAGGTATATATGAAAATACTTTGAAGACTCACAGGACTGGGGAAGCTCTTGTTACACTGTCTCTCCATGCCCCCACCTCACACGTATACCATCAGTAAATGCTGTAGACTATGCTTTCCAGTTCAGCCATATCTGAGCTAGCTTGCCTCTGCCTGTAGTGATCAATAGACATCTCTGTGGGTGTGAATAAAATGAAAGGTGTTCCCGCCTATACTTGAGCCTTGAAAATATGTCTTTCCATGGTTGCCCTTGAATTAATGTTGCCTCCAGAGTTGGGTGATGCAGTGGCCGTGCATGTAGGCTACGCTCTTTTGGGAACTAAATTTATGGTAGATTTGAAAATTAATCCAGGGGGGAAAGAAAAGAAAGGAGAGAGAGGGGAGGATGGAATGATCATTTCTTGTACGCCTCGATTTTGTTTTAGCCTCATAACAATTCTATCTTACGGCTATGGCAGCAGAGCCAGCAGAGACCCAGAGAGGTTAAGTGACTTGCCAATGGTCACACAGATAGTATATGGTAAAGTTGGGATTTAAGCCCTACTGTGTCTGAGCTGTTTCCACCATGTTCCATGGCCTGCCCACAGCCTCCCTGGAGCTGGGACCCTGGTGGTAGAGGTTAAGGGCTGAGTGAACTGTTAAGTTTTGCCAGCAGGTTCCTGTAGGCAGGCATGGCTACCAGGCATCAGTCAGGCCTGTTTTAGTCCATAATGGTGAGGAGGGACACCAGGCCCCTTGCCTGGTCTGAACCTGTCAGAGGAGCCTTGTCATTGTCTGGTTTCTTCCTCCCAGTGCTTGATGATGTCAGTGTCACAATTAATCCAGTCTTATCCAGACACAGCTCTAAAAGCAAGGCTTCACTGTCTCACTTTAGTCCATGGTGCAGGAGAAGGCTGGTTTATTTCAAGGGAATCATTTCCCACACCGCCTCTGTGACCTTGCCTGCTTGCTGGTTTTGGGGTGACCTGTTGGACAGAGGTCAGTGGTGGCCCCCACCTTGGGAGCCCCGCCCTCACCCACCTATGCTGGGTGAATATTTTTCCCAGAACAGAGTCCTCATTTGTGACTTTGCCCAAGTACCACCCAGCTGTACACCCTGGCCAGACCACACGGGGTGTTGGTCTTAGGGGTGCAGCCCAGTTCAGACTGCACTGTGTGGTGCAGACAAGGGACTGTGGTCGGGGGAGGAAACACTCCCCAGTGTCCGCTATGTGTTAGACATTGTCTCCTACAGTCTCCCGCCATCCCTCTGAGTTGCTGTTATTGCTTACTTTGTACGGATGGGGAAGTTTTATCCACTGCTCTTGCAAGCCAACATCCTGAAAGATGGGGTACAGGATTGGAATGCTCAGAAGCCCCAAGTCAGACCTGGCATGCCCCACTTGGGGTGATCCAAAAATGGAAAGGGCCGCTCGGGATACACAGTGAATTGCCATCACTGGAGGTGTCCAAGCATATGCTGGCTGGTCACTTGTGAGGTTTTATGTGTTAAGCAGTGGCTTTCAAAGTGTGCTCCTCTGGTCAGCTGTTTGGGCATTGCTTGGGAACTTGTTAGAAATGCGAATTCTGGCCTCACTCCAGACCTAGGGAGTCAGAGTCACCAGGGGTGGTGTAGGGGGTGAGGGAGAAGCAATGTGTGGTTTAACAAGCCCTCCAGGTGATTTCAGTGGATGCTCAAGTTTGAAAACCGCTGTTTTAGATCAGTGCTTTTCAAACTGTAATGTGTGCACCAGTCACCTGGGCATCTTGTTAAAAGGCAGGTCTGGTTCAGTAGGGCTGGGCTGGGGCCTGAGGTTCTGCATTTTGAGCAAGCTCCCAGGTGATGTTAATGCTGTTGGTCTGTGGACCACACTTTGAGTAGAAAAGTATTAGATGACCTCTGGGAGAGTCCTTAAATTAAGGAGCCCTGGTGATGCAGTGGTTAAGTGCTGGGCTGCTAACCTAAAGGTCAGGGGTTTGAACCCACCAGCTGCTCCGTGGGAAAAAGATGTGTCAGTCTGCTTCCGTAAAGATTACAACCTTGGAAACCCTATAGGGCGGTTCTCCTCTGTCCTGTAGGGTCACTGTGAGTTGGAATCAACTCAGTGGCAGTGGGTTTTGGTTGGGAGGTTCCTTTTTGTTCTGGGACCTGCTTCCTGAGCTGCGGGGTTGCAGGGGTGGGGAGAGCAGATTTTCTTATTCATGCCCTGGGGGAAGTGGGGCTGCCTGTGTCCTCAGGCCCTCCCTTCTGTGGGAGACTTAGCAAGAGCAAGGACTGCACAGCACGGTTTGGGTTTTGCACTGGGACGGCTCACATGGCTGCTCCTCTCTTATGCACGTCTCCCTCCTGGGTTCTGCCTGAGTTACCGTAGTTGCTCCTGCGGCCTTCTCACCCCCTCCTCTCTCCCTCCCTTCCTCTCTCCCTCTCTCAGTATCCCCCCACCCCCACCCCACGCCCCACCATTCTCCATGTATCGAATTCTTGATTGGTCCTCTCCAGCACTGCAGACCCTGAAGTGCTGCTCTGACCTGCCCTTAACAAGAGCCTTGTTCAATGGATGCTTCTGGGCAGGTCCTCATTCCCTGCAATTGCCTTTTATTGCAAATACAGGGCTCTACCACTTCACAGGGAAAATGCAACCAGAGCCTCGCTGGGTAGGAGAACCAGTTGGGAGAAGGACAGTAATAACTAAGATGATGGTGTACCGTCCAATGGGGAGGGCATTAGAGTGATTCTTGGGGATTCAGACCGTACATGTGGGTACTGAGCAGGAGTTAAATCTTCCTGAAAGAAGAGAGTTATACATTAGGGGGTACCTGTGCTTATTATTATAATCATGCAAAATGCCTTTGGAGCTGGTTGTAGTAATAACGGAAAGCATTAAATGTCTCCTGGTTTTCTCTCTTTTATGAAATTTGCAGCGGAGCTGGGGGAGTGTGAGCTTCCGGAACACACCCCAGAGCTTGTGTCTGAGTTTCGGTTCATTCCAAATCAGACAGAAGCAATGGAATTTGACATCTTCCAGAGATGGAAAGAGTGCAGGTACCTTGATGCCAGTCTAGCATTCTGATAGATATATTTATTTTTAATATGTAAGCATTTGTCAGAATCTCTTATTCACCAGTCAGATTGCTCTGTTGATGACGGTTAAATTGCAGCTCCAACTCTTAACTCCTCTCCTGTGCTTCAGTCCTGTTTTTCCTACGGCCTACACATCATCTCTCTTTTAAGAGATATTCAGCAAGAACCAGACCGTGCTCTTTTTCTGTCTCTGAAATACCAGCCTGGTCCTGATTTGCTCATAGCTGCCAGGGCTGCCACCACTGTCCTAGCCCCCAGAGAACGTGTGAAGGCGCTGCCTTGACATGCACTGCTGCTCGCCTGTGTCTCTAGTGACCTCATGGCCTGAGCAGACCTTTTAAAAGTAGTACCCCTTGTAGGGATATTCATATTGGAGTCCATGTGGACAATTATATTTCAGAAAATGGGATCACCATGCCTAAATCCAGCTGTCATCCAACCCTGTCATTTCTCTCTTTGGTTGCTTCCTCCCTTTTGTCATGCACTCACCGCCCAAGTCTAACACTGGACTTGCCTGCACCGCCAACACCACCTCCTCACTCACTGGTTTCCCAGACTAGTCTTTCCTCCTTCCAGTCTCTTCCCAAAACATTGCCTCTTCCAAGTCACTCTCAGGCTCAGGAACGTAGCACAGTTTCCTTTTGTCACTTAGGCATTTTGAAAAACTAACATGACTTTTTTAAAATGGAAGGGTGACTGGATTAGTGCATCCTCATTGTATAAAATTGAAACAGTCTGGAAGTGTGTGGATATAGGGTCATTTGACTTCACTCACACACACTCACACACATACTCACACACACACACACACACACACACACATATAGGGTCATTTGACTTCACTCACATACACACACACACACACACACACACACAGGGTCATTTGACTTCACTCACACACACTCACACACATACCCACACACACACACACACACACATACATATAGGGTCATTTGACTTCACTCACACACACTCACACACACAGGGTCATTTGACTTCACTCACACACACTCACACACATACTCACCCACACACACACACACACACACATACATATAGGGTCATTTGACTTCACTCACACACACTCACACACACACACACACACACACACACACACACATACATATAGGGTCATTTGACTTCACTCACACACACTCACACACATACTCACACACACACACGCACACACACACACAGGGTCATTTGACTTCACTCACACACACTCACACACATACTCACACACACACACACACACCCCACTCTGAAGGAAGCCCTGGTAACAGTCTATCGTGTATTCTTCCAGCCTTTTTTTTTTTTTTATCATTTATATATATATATATATATATCATATATATATATATATATATATATATATATATCATTATATATATATATATATATATGCATACCAAAAAAATGTTTGGTTTTATTAAATGATCATAGGATAAGCACTGTTCTGTGATCTTTCTATTAAATTAACAGCATGTGCTTGGGGATCTTTTGGTGTTAACATAAGATGGTGTCCCTCCTTCCTCTAATTGCTGCATAGATCCCACAGTACTGCTGTGCCCTTCAAAATTGTGTGGGTTTGTGGATTGCAGTTTACATTGTATTTCCGTTGGTTTTTCTAAGGGGAAAGAGCCCTGCCCAGGCGGAACTCTCATATCTGAATAAAGCGAAGTGGCTGGAAATGTATGGGGTAGACATGCACGTTGTCAGGGTAAGAGCTGTGTGTGTTTAAGTAATTTGGTTTTGTGTTACTGAAAAATATGTAAACAATGTGCAAACAAAGTAACATGGTGAGGAAACTGTTTTGCATTCTGCTCTGTGACGACCTGTTAGAACCCTCTACCGATTGTCACTTCGTTTGTTTGTAGGGAAGAGATGGCTGTGAATATTCTCTTGGACTGACTCCGACAGGCATATTAATCTTTGAAGGAGCTAACAAAATAGGCTTATTCTTTTGGTAATTTAGTTTTGTCTAATATAAAAATGTCTTCTTCCTATTTTGTGGTGGAATTATATGTGATGGATGATTATTGAGGGTTATTTTTAACATCTAGATCTATTTTAAAAACACATTATACTATCGTATTTGTGGGTGTATGACAATTTCTAAGAAAATTCTAGATAATCACACTTGAATGAATGATTTTTTTTTTTTTTTTTTAGCAAATCTAACATTAAAAAGTAGAAAGGAAATTGCTATTGAATGCATAGATAGTTTTAGTGCAGAATCTACTTTTTAAAATATTTTTTTCTCTGACCAGGCCTAAAATTACCAAAATGGATTTTAAAAAGAGCAAATTGACACTTGTAGTGGTTGAGGATGACGATCAGGTAGGCCTTGCTCCTGTTTCTCCTCCTTGCTGTGAATTCCCTGGTGATGTAACAAACACAAACGAGAGCCTTCTGCTTCATCTTTAAGGGGCGTGAGCAGGAGCACACATTTGTGTTCCGGTTAGACAATGCCAAGACCTGCAAGCACCTCTGGAAGTGTGCAGTGGAGCATCACGCCTTCTTCCGACTGCGGACACCAGGAAATAGCAAATCAAACAGATCGGACTTCATCAGGCTGGGATCTCGATTCCGATTCAGGTAGGGAGCCATTTTTGCAACACGGATCACATGTTTCGAAGAAGGGCAACAGTGATTTTTTTTAGTGAAAGGAGCATTGGATTTGGGGTTTACGTCCCATCCCTACTTCTTTTTTGAAATCTGACTTTTAAGTCATTTAGTCTCCATATCCTCATTGATAAAATGAGGCTAATAACAACAGAATTAGTAATAGCCAACATTTAGCCAGAGCTATGCTGTCCAATGAGTAGAGGACATGGTGATTCAGTGGTAGAATTTTCTCCAGAGACCCGGGTTTGAGTCACAGCTAATGCCTCTCATATCCAGCCTTATCCGTCTGTCAGTGGTGGCTTTTGTGTTGCTGTGATACTGAACAGGTTTCAGTGGAGCTTCCTGACTAAGACGGACTAGAAACAAAGGCCTGGCGTTCTACTTCTGAAAATCAGGGAGTGAAAACCATATGAATTACAGCGGTCCTATCTGCAACCCACCATGGGGATGGTGCAGGACTGGAGGGTTTTTCATACCATTGTGCATGGAGTTGCCATGACTTGGGGGCCTGCTTGACAACAGCTAACAACAACAACATGCCATCCAGTGCGTAGCCACTAGACACGTGTGGCTATTTAAATTCCTATTACCGGTAATTAAAGTTAAATAAATTTTAAAACCTAATATCTTCAGTTGCGTTAGCCATATTTCAGGTGCTTAGTAACCACATTGAGGCCAGTGGCTACCATATTGGGCGGTGCAGACATGGAACATAGCATCATTGTAGAAAGTCTGTTGGACAGCGCTGCTGTAGAGCTTCTCATGTACTAACTCCTAATCCTCACAACAGCCTTAAAAAGGTGGACACTCTGGTTATCACCATTTTACAGACAAGGAAACTAGGGCCAGAGGGGTTGCATAATCTGCCCAAAGACACAAGCAGCCAGTAAGTGGTAGAGGCAAAAAAACTTTCAACCCAAGCAGTCTGTGGGTGTACTATGTGTCTGTGTAAGGCCTGGCAATGTGCATTTTAATTGTGCCCAGGAGTGATTTTTGAGGCACACTTACAGGTCTCAGAATCGCTGGTACAAGATCTAACACTTTGACACACAGCACATCCCTGAACCCTGTTTAAAATGCCAAGAGACTTGCTCGTTTCCAGTTTAACTACTGTGTGAGGAAATGGCTGTGCACTTCTGTTTAAAGAAATATTTTGTTTGAGTGTATTTTTAAGTGCTCCAAGGGGAAAAAAAGACCAAGTCCTTTTTGAGAAAGAATTGAATCACAGGGCCCTGTGGAGGATGGAAAATGTCAGAACTGCAAAGGTTAGCAGAGATGCTGTACAAGATGCTGATGTCTGCTCGAGTTGGAGTGAGAAGGAAAGGCTGTCGGTGGTTGCCAAGGCAGGCTTGTCCCTCCTGGGAGGAAACTCCCCCAGGATTTGGCCCAGACCAGGCTCCCTTCTGCTCTTTGAGAAGAAGTATAAGAAGGAAGAGGAGGTTGGAGATAAGGTTGCCTCTTGGAGACACTTAGAACTCAGAACAGTTGCCAAGCGGCTCCTTCCCTCTGATAAATCATAGACCAAGAGTGCCTGGGATGCGACAGTGGTGGGTGGAACAGGGAGAAACAGCATGCCTCCTAGAAGCTGCACCTGGATGTGGTGTTTGTTAAAACCCGGAAGGCATTGGTAAATGAATAATATTTTCCTTGGCAGAGCAAACAAAGCCAAGGTTTAGTTCGGTGGTCATTGATAACAGCCTTTTAAAAGATGAGTTAAATGTGTATGTAGTGCTAATCAATGTTGTCTTAGTCAAGTGTTCCGAGTGCTCATAACTGCGTGGTTTGTGCAGCGAAGCGGCTGGTCCTGAAATTGCTGGTTTAGTCTCTTGGTGGAAATTTGTCGTTGTTATTGGTTGCCATCGAGTCGATTCCAACTCTTGGAGACCCCGTGTGTGCAGAGTAGAACTGTGTACCTTAGGGTTTTCAAGGTTGTGACTTTTCAGAAGCAGATCACCAAGCCTTACTTCCCAGTCACCTGTAGGTGGGTTTGAACCAACATCCGTTCTGATATTCCTGAAGTCCGGTGCTTAATCATTCACACCATCCAGGGACTCTCTGCCCCTGTAATATAGCCTGGATTTGGCAAAGGTGATTTTATTGCAAAGTGGAAGGCTAAATTTAGTGTGTGTCTTTACCAAGTGAGTTCAAGACAAATTCAAATTTACACTGGAACTCTTGAAAATAGAAGTTTACTTCTAAGTATGTATAATGCACTGATATTCTGAAATTGGTAACGTGAAATAAAATGTTTATTTTCCAGTGGGCGGACAGAATATCAAGCTACACATGGGGCCAGGTTACGAAGAACCAGCACCTTTGAAAGGAAGCCCAGTAAACGCTATCCGTCCCGGAGACATTCCACTTTCAAAGGTTGTGTGTTTTTCATTCTGCCTTGGAATTTCACATTATGATTGAGTTTAGCCCGAAGGAGCTTGGTAAAGCAGTTTGAGAAGGAACTTTTCTGCAGTTCTGCTTCATCATTCCAAAGCTTTTAAGAAAATCCCGGTGGCCCCTCAATGGGAGTCAGGTCTTTTCTGCTATCCTGCTGTCATTACTCTTTCCCCCTTGGATGTGCTCATTTTCTTCTCCCCATTCCCATCTTTCTTGTGCCCATTTGCTCCTTCTGGACCTGGGACCACGCCCTGGGACCTCAGGAATATCATAGATAAATACTTGCCTGTGGAAGAAGATACTGTGTCTTAAAGGGAAAAACAGTCCCTTTTCTTCCCCATCTGCAATTCCAAGTGGGGTCATCAGGCTCACGCTAACCAGAATTTTGACCATGTAAGGGTAGATACAAACCAAACCAAACCCACTGCTGTCGAGTCGATTCTGACTCATACAACTTTCAAATGCTTGGTTCAGATCCCCAGGGTCAGTCTAGCCTACACCCTTCCCTGGAGGTAGCCAGGCCCTAGGGTGCCCCCCTCCAACTCCCTGAGGCTTGTCTGTGTTGTTTGCTGCTCTGTGTCCTCACACCTGGTAAGAGGCCTGGCAGCCAGTACATGCTCTGTCACTGAGCCCATGAGTGAGCCATGCTCATTTCTGTTTAAATCCTGCATTCAAATCCCATCCTGTATCTCTCCCTTCTCTATCCTTGATTGCTCCTCCAGTCTGGACTCCTGGTTTAGCGCTAAATTGTTGGCCCTATTATATGGCTCTTTAAAGTCAGGGCTTCTGTACTCTAAACTCACCTCCCTCTTCCTCTACTTCACAGATAGTGGCCATTCCATGCGTTGTTTTCAAATGGCTCAGGAGTTAATGGGCTGCCTTGGGCCCTGGCACCTATACATATACATGCCCCTTTCTAGAGTCATTAACCTTGTGTTTCCCACCGTTTTCTTCCTTTATGAACCAATAATGCAGTAGTGTGGTGGCCAGAAATTCTCTAAAGCTACCCGACTGCTTTCATGGAGGAAAAATGCCCAGAGCCTGGGAACTATACCCCACCTTAAAGAAAGGCCAGAGAGTGGGAGCGTATCCAGAGAAGGGGAATGGATTGATGAGGGGGCTGAAAACTGACAGACAAGTGGTGATTGTAGGAACTGGGAGTGATGGGGGAGGAAGGAGAAGTCTCTGTTGGAGGGGCTGTACTACCTCCGTGGGGATGATTATGCGTGTGTGTGGGGTTCACTGGGTTAGTTATCCAGAAACAGTCCTGTACAAGGAAGAACCTTATAATACGGTTGTCCAGAGATAGGAAAAGCTACCTTAAGACACTGGTGAGCTCCCAGCCCCTAGAGATGTGTGTAGGCACAAACAGAGATTAGATCTCTTACTGACGCAAGGTTCTGGGATTCTCTTCCCCTTTCCTTCCTGATCTCCATCCTTCTCTCCTTTATTTTACTGACATTTTTTCGAGCCCAAGTTCTAGCATCTTTGTGAAGCCTTTAAGGATTTTCCCCACCTCATCCTTTTTAAAACAAAATGGAGTATAGATAAATAAGGTCTCCCTCATCCTATGTCCCCCTTCCACACAGACTCATGCCCCTGCCCCACTCAGAAGTAACCGCTCTGAGCTCCCTGACTACCAGACTCATGCATGTATTCTGGCCTTTATTACCTTATGTTGTTTTTACTTTTACGTGCCTCTCTGTCTCTGTGTCTCTCTCAAGACAGTGAGCCCCTGGAGAGCAAGGATTGTGTCTCTTGTCTCTGCACTTCCAGGGACATGCTCAGTGAGTGTTTGCTGAGTGAGTTGGAGGGAGCAGGGCACAGAGGAAAGGCCGTTTATTTTCCCTTAGGAAAAAGAAATAGCTGAGGTGCAGATTCTGCCTGTATGGGGTTGGGACTGCTCTGAGATCTCAGAAATCTCTTCCGGGTCATTGACTTTCAAACTGCATGATAACGACAATTGGTCTCTATTCACCTGGAATAACCGAGGAAGAAGGAGTGTCAGAAATAGGAGGAAGAAATGGAAGATGTGGCTAATTGCCTCCATAAACAAATCCCTCCTTTGCCATGAGACCAGAGTTGGATGGTGCCTGGCTACCATTACTGAACATTTTGTTCAAAGATTCTATAGAAGAATCCTGATCAAAAGGCGGGGGTGGGGGGGGGTGGGGGTGGGGGTGAGGAGGTGGGGCTGTGGAACAAAATTTCAAATTCTCATGGAATCCAGAATTTCTAGAGCCGTGGAGGCTGGATGAACCCCTGAAACTGTTGCCCTGAGATAATCTTTAAATCTTAAACCAAAAATATCCCCTGGAGTCTTCTTTAAACCAACTAATAGGTTAACTTAACTAATAAAGAATGTTTGCCTTGAGCATCGTGCTCTTTTAAAGAACTGTTTATATGGGATCAAACTGACCACAGGAACTTGGAAACATCAGATAGGAAGCTTAGGAGTTGGTGAGTTTATGTTAATGGGGGAGGAGCATCAGAAAAGGAGGATGAGAATGGTTGTACAACTTGAAGAATGTAATCGGTGTCACTGAATTGTATGTGTAGAAATTGTTGAATTGGTGCCTGTTTAACTGTGTATATTTTCAACAACAAAAATTAAAAAACGTTATAATAACTCTTAAGATGTCATAACTTTATTTTTCGTTTAAAGCAAGCAACCCGGTGATAGCAGCTCAGCTCTGGTAAGTGCCCCCAGACTTTGGGGTACAGCTTCCCTCTCTAATTATTCTGTTTATTGACAATGTTGACTTCCCTTATTACAATTAAATCACAGAGTGAGTCACCTGATAATTTTTTTCCCCCTTTTTCTGCTGCCTGGCTGTAGCATCCTCCTGCCTTTCAGTAACTACACAAAAGAATGTTCCAGATAGTTGTTTTTTTTTTGAAATCACAGCTGCTCTGTTTGAGTAGCTTTGTGCTTTGTTTATTGTAACAGTGGGTGATAAAGGTGATAGGAATGTGTACAGCACGCAGTACTAACGGCGTTGGAGGCAGTGATGGGAAACAAAGGCCATGCTCCTCAGCAAAAGCTAGACGAGAGCAAATGCTGGATTTGTTCAGCGACGTGTTAGGTTTTATAGTCATCGATGTAGAAGACATTAAACCCTGTTATTGAAATTCCCCAGGGAAAAGAACTTTATTTCAAGACTGAAGATCTAGCACAGGGGTCAGGAAACTTTTTCTGCAAGGGGCCAGATAGTAAATATTTTAGGCTTTGTGGGCTGTGCTTTCTCTGTTGCAGCTCCTCTCCTCTGCTGTAGCGTGAGAGCAGCCACAGACCATAGGTAAATGAATGCGGATGTTTACCAACTTCTGTCCTAGCACGGGGGCTCTTTGATCTTGCCTATGTACAGGCCTCAATGTCTGGTGAGCTTTGACAAATCCCCTCAGCCAGACCACAGCCCAGACTAATTGAATCAGGATGTCTGGGGGTGGGGCCCAGACATATGTAGTTTTTACAGCTCCCCAGGTGATTCTAGTATGCAGCCCAGGTGAGAGTCACTGCCCTGCCTCGCACATAACCTTTCTCCCTCTGAAACAACCTTTTTTCTTATGTGGGTTTTGATTCATTAGAGGGACTACTGTCATGTTAGAGAATCACAGGCTGTAGTTGTTTCAATCCTGCATCTGAGTTCCAGCCACTGGTAGGGGCTGTTCCATCAGCCATCTCTGCTGTCCCTGGTGCAGGTCTCAAGCTGCTAGGGAGGTGGTCTCTGAGATAAGCACTGTACTGTGGGCTGAAGTATGGATGACATGGCACGTGGTGGGACAGGTTGCAGATGCCCGGATTAAGTGATGAGAGCACTGGCCAAGGAATCAGGGACCCCTATCCTAGCCCCAGGTTTGCTTCCAACGCAGCTCTGGGACCTTCAGCATGCCCTTTTCAGGGTCTCCTGAAAAGTCATTTGAAAACACAGAGTTTGGGCTACATGAAGGTTTTTGTAGACTTTTTAGCCTCTGATTTTTCCCACCAGGAGAAATCTTACATAGAAGCCCAACATATAGAACAGACAGAAGTGGAGCTCTCTGGGTGAAGCAGCGTGGGGGTTGAGGGGCCAGTGCCTCGCTGCTCCCCTGCCTCCCTGCCGCCCTGGCAGCCCCAGGGCACCTTCAAGGAGCCCAGGGTCTAGAAAACATAGCTGGATGAAGTGGTGACCTAGACCAACCCCTTGTATTGCACAGCTGGAAACTCAACATCCAGTCTCCGATTCCAAACTACTTGCATTGCCATTCTGCTGGGGGTCATGCATTCTGGCTCTTGTCTCTGGGTTCACTGGAGGGGCTTGAGGGTCCTAGTGAACTGCTGTATCACCCCCTGCAGGTTTGCCCTATTTCTAGAGTCCCTCTAGCAGGCAGTGTGCTAAAAGCATTTGCCCCTTCCATGGCCTCTCAAGGTGTCTTGCTTTTAATTCTCAGGGGCTGGTAAGTCATAGCATTTATTTTCTTTTCTCTCTGAGGGGGTGATTTTTGTTGTTGTTGTTTTGGTTCGGTTTGGTTGGTTGTTTTTCCCTAATAAAATTCCATCTTCCTCTTAGTTTCTAGTGGCGATTATATATATTGGGGATCAAAGCAAGCTAAAAATAACCAAAAAATCCACTGAAAAAAAGCCCCAGTAAATATACCCTCTAGGAACAAACGAGCTAATAAGCACTGTTCGCAGCTGTTCAATTGCTCTTCACAGCCTGTGGGATCCCGGGGTGAGTGGGATTGCTATGGGAGCCAGGGATGAAATTGTGCCCTGGGATGCAGAGGTGCTACCAGGAAAACAGTACCTCACAGAACACTTAACCTGCCTGATCAAATCCAGCCGGTCGTGGATCTGGCCCAGAGCCTAGTTCTGTGTGACTGGCCCTCTCAGAAAACTGGAACACCAGAACCATTTAGACCCCAAGCAAGACTCATAACAAGGATACGTTTCCCTTTCGTTGCTGGAGAAGCAGTAAACCCTGTTTTCAAGCATACAGCCCTAGCTACGTAGCCCAACGAGTGTGGCCATGTTTGTGGTTTTTCTGTCCAATGCCGTGCTTACATTTTAAGCACATTTCATTTTACACCAACTCCCTTCATCCATATTGTTACCGGAGTAGTTACATTTACGATTCCGTCAAAATAGGCTCATGCGTAAGGAACCCAAACCTGTTCCCAAGGTCTCAGTGTCAGCTTGGTTTAGTGGAAAGAATACAGGCAAGTTATAGCCAAAAAGGAACAGTGTGGGAAAGTTCCTAACACAGTAGGTAGTGCATAGGAATAGCTTGTGATTGTTAAATAAATTAGTAGTAATGCCACTTTCCAACTAGTTAAGTTATATATATATATTTTTTTTTTTTTAGCTCTAAGGCAAATCCTGAAGTCCATAACTACCAGGTGAGACTTTTTAAAGGTTTCCATTGTAATATTTCTTTATATTTTCTAATTTTTGTATGCTGAGCAGTCATTATGCTTATATTCAGATTTTGAAGAAATACTAACAATATGTGTTTTGTTTTGTTCTTGAGAAAACAGTAAGAGGAGGGCCTTTCTTGACCCTTGCTTCCTCTTGGTTGTCTGAACTGCCTGCGTTTCTTAAGCTTGTCAGATGGCAGGTAGCAGGGGCATGTAAGTTTAGGTTTCTGGGTGATCAGACGCAATTTCTTAGAGGCATTCAAGTGAGCAGCTTTTGGTCAAAGTGTGTTCTTGGTCAAGGGAACATGCGTCCCATGAGACGTGCCTCCAGGAGAGGGTGTCTTGGTCAACTGTTTGGGAAATGTCACATCCTTCATCTCCTTTCTTAGATTCTACAGTGCCCACTGGCATGTGGAAAGTACTGAGATACCCCCACAAGAAAGACACGTTTTCCTTTTTTCCCCCTATTTTCCTTTAGTTGCGGTAAATATATACGTAACAAAACATTTGCCATTTCAACATTCTTCACAGCTACAATTCAGTGACATTAATTATTTTCACCATGTGTTCAACCGTCACCATTATCCGTCCAGATTTTTCCATCATCCTTAACAGAAGCTCAGTGTCCCCTAAGCAATGAGTCCCCCTTTCCCCGTCCCTTTTGAATCCGGTGTTTCCCATAGGTCAGTTGATCATGGGACACCCTCCCCACAAAAAAACTAACTTTTTTTTTTTTTTTTTTGTGAACTACCCATTTACGTCAGAGGAGCAGTGGTTTCTAGCACCCACTTTGTAGTAAGTTCGTTTTCTACAGAAGAAGCGTGGATATGTTTCCATGGCTGGTGCTATGCTCTTTGCTCATCTCAAAGTTGTCCCACAACAGGTATAACCCTGTGGTGGCCAACCAGGGCCTGAGGCCGCCTACCTGCCTGTCCACCCACCACTATAGCAGCTCCTGGTAGTATTCAAGCTGCAGTCCACAGCCCAGCTTGGATCAAGCACTTCCCTCCTAAACAGCTGTGGGTGGTTCTTGCTAGCCATTCATGGCCTTCTATGACCTGGCTCCGACTTACTCTTCTACATTTGTTTCTCACTGCACCTCATCACACACCATATGTTCACCTCTCAGGGAACTGCATTATCATTGCCCCATAGTGTTATTCTCTATTCCTTTGCACATGCTCATCTGCCGGGATCCTTTCACCTGTATGCCAAAATATCCTCAAAGACCAACTCAGAAGCCACCTCTTCTACAGCGCCTTCTCTGATCCTCTCCAGTCACCAGCACCTGTGTTTCTCAAGTCTAGTGCCCATTAAAACCATCTGATAAACTTTTAAAAAAATACCCAATGCTTAGGCCTTAGCCCAGAGAGATTGAATCAGTTATTCAAGGGGTAGAATTAGGCATCAGTGCAGCTTCAAAGCAGTGGTTAAGAGCTCAGGTGCTTAACCAAAAGATCGGCAGTTCAAATCCACCAGCTGCTCCTTAGAAACTCTTTGGGCAGGTCTGCTCTGTCCTGTAGGGTCACAGTGAGTCAGAATCGACTCAACAGCAGTGGGTTTGGTTTTGGTTTTTTCGTAAGGTGGTTCTAATGAGCAGGCAAGCTGGGGAACTCTGGGGCTTATGTGGACCTCTCCTCCTAGGTCGTCAGTGCTTGTGCTTAGAGGCAGCGTCCACATCTGGTGACTTCTCCTAACTTGGGGACCACTTACTTATGCTGGGTGGGTTTGAATGTCTAAGCGACACTGCTTTCCCAAATGTCTGTGCCCTATCACCAACCTGGTTTTGAATGTCACCAGTAATGAAGCTATTCCATGAAAAATTAAATCACTTTGCAACCTTCTTCTAATTATTCCCTTTCTTTGTCCTTCATTACTGCAAATGGGGATGGAATCCCTGTGTACATCCTCTTTATGGGGTTTCCAAATTGTTATGTGCTAGCAGAATTTTGTGACATTGACTTTGTTACATGAAATCACATTCCCAATGTGCAGAACCTGGAAATGACTTTAGAGTTTTTGTGCGTAACAAGTAAAAAGGGCTTTAAACATGATTGGGGAAAACTCAGGTCTCCCACTTACCTTGCCTTCTTTAGGTTCTTGAATATTCTTATTCATAGATTGTTTTTGTTGTGGGATTTTCAAGTGTGAGTGGCTGGAATGTTGTAGGGGAGGAAAGGGTTATTGATGAGTCGTTACAGCTTGAAGGAGAGAAAAAATTTAAAATAAACGGAGCAAAGCATCCCAGCTTAGTCCTGCCCCTGCCCTCTCCTCACCAGCCTTGTGGTTGCTTTCTCACTGCATGTTCCTTGCTTAGAGTTGAGGGGATTGTTTATTGAAATCAGACCTACATAACACTGTTACCCTAGACATTGTTCTTCTCAACATCTGTGGCAACCACCGCCCCTTTGCACCTTGCTAATCTTAGAGGTTCTGTCTTGCTCATCAGAGTTTGGGATTTAATTGACTGAGACAAGAACATCCTGAGAAGTGGCCTGATAAGTATCTGAGTGCTATGAAGGGTTTTCAAGAGGATGGTGTTACAGCATTTATCTTACTCTGAACGTAGCAAGGTTAGCCAACTGCAAAGGATGGATGCTGTGTTCTCAATGGGGATGCCACTGGCATTTTGAGAGGGACAGTTCTTCGTTGTTTGGGACTGTCCCTGGAATTACAGGACATTTAGCTTCCCTATTCTCTGCCCTTTAATTAAAGATAACCCTCCAGGCATCGTGACAAGCACAAATGCCACATACATTTCCATTTGCCTCCTGGGAGTCATAACTGCCTCATTCGAGAACCATCTGTGTTAACATTACAGTTCTCCCTGACAGCTTTAGAATTTTCTGAGTCGGAATCGACTCGATGGCATACAATAACAACAGCAAGCTTTAGAGTTCTGTAGAAAGTACCAGAGGAGCCTGAGGAATCTTCTAGCATCTCCTTCTTTCAGGTGTTTATGCATAAGATGCCTACTTTTCTGCAATGAATCTAATTTGGTTGTGTTTGAAGATCAGGGTTAGACCAGAGGGCCTAGTTCTAGGTTGGTCCTTCTCTCTTGCTGAAGACCCAGTTGATGGAGCTGCATTTAGGGCCTGGCTGTGTGACAGAAACACCTGCAACAGTTTAACTTTGAGAAAACCATCTGAACTCTGGGTTTCTGTATCCTCTAAAAAGACGGAGTTGTGAAGAAATTGTATTAGGTGAATTCTGAACCCTTATCCAGCTCTCAAATTCTGTTATTGAGATATTCCAGATTCTTTTTTCCTATAGCATGTCCTTGTGGGGGCTGCAGACTTGGCTTCCTAACAGGCTACCATATTGCTTCCCAGCCAAGGTTGCACAGTGGTTAAGCACTTGGCTGCTAACTGAAAGATCAGCAGCTGAAACCCACCAGCCACTCCATGGGAGGAAGATGTGGCAATCTGCTTCCATAAAGATTACAGCATTGGAAACCCTGTGGGGCAGTTCTTCTCAGCCCTATAGGGTTGCTTCAGGTCAGAATCGGCTCAATGGCAACGTGTTTGGCTTTCTTTTTTTTTTTTTTTTCTTTTTTTGGTTCTATAACAGAGCAAGCTTCTGCTTATTAACCAAAGCAGCAGGGGAGAAGAGAAGAAGGGAGGAAATAATTAAAAGAATAATGGTGGCAGGGCTGTAATGACTTAAATGTAAAAAAAATTAAAAAACCGTTACCATGGAGTCAATTCCAACTCCTAGCAACCCTACAGCGACCCTATAGGACTGAGCAGAACTGCACTTTAACCACTGCACCACCAACGCTCCTTAACTTAAACATCTAGAACCAAAACAGAGCCCATTGCCGTCAAGTTGATTCCAACTCATAGCAACCCTATAGGACAGAGTAGACTTGCCCGTTAGGCTTTCCAAGGAGCAGCTGGTAGATTTGAACTGCTGACCTTTTGGTTAGCAGCCATAGCTCGCTGTAGCACTTAAACGTCCAAACAAAAAAAAACCAAAATCCATTGCCATTGGGTCGATTCTGACTCATCATGACTCTATAGGACAGGGTAGAACTGCCCCATAGAGTTTCCAAAGAGCGCTGGTGGATTTAAACTGCCGACCTTTTGGTTAGCAGACGTAGCTCTTAACCACTATGCCACCAGGGTTTTTCCACTTAAATGTTAGGAGGGCCTAATTTGCCCAATAGAAAGTTTAGCCTTGAGAATCCCCATGGTTTATGGCAGTGTCTGGGACCATTGCCCTCTGCAGGCCAGAAGTGGATAGGCAGCCCGCTTCCCAGCCAGGCTGATCTTGTTTTCACCTGAAGGCTTTGTGAGGGTCGCAGGTCTGGATCTACTTTCTCATCTGAAAATGGACCAATTCCTTCCCTCCTTTCCTCTTTCCCTCCCTCCTTTCCTTCCTTCCATCCATTAAATCATCCAGCTGATAAGCGCCATGGACATTTTTTTTTGGTGTTTTGTTTTCAATCACGTATTAGAAAAGTATTTTTATTGCTACACGAGGGAGAAAGACAAAGAATTCACCCACAGCCCTGCCACCTGAGCGTCCCTGCCCTGTCCTTGTCTGTGTGCAGACATAAAACTGCTACACATAGCTGCCATCATTTTCAGCAATGACAAAAAATTGTTTCCAAAGGGAGAAATTCTCTACCACTCTCCCTATCTTTCTGGAACCTTCTGCCTGTTTCTTTGGTAGAGATGAATATTGCCTGTCCTGGGCATGCTAGATGACCCCTTTTAAAGCAGATGCTTTCACCTTTCTTCCGAGAGCAGCTCCCCAGCCCCTTCGCAGGAAAGGCTACCTGCGTAGATGGCGCTTCCAGAGCCAGCTGCTGTGTTCCCAGCCTTTTATCAGTGGGGGAAAGGTGACTGTCCTGGGAAATGTTTGCCGCACCAGCCAGGGTTTAGTTATATAGCTTTTCTATTCACAAGCCCTTCAGGTGACTGCCTATAAAAGCAAAAGTAAATAAAGATGGTTGAAATGAAATGGCAATTGAATAATCGTGTGTGAAATCTTATTTCCAGCCTCAGTATCATCCTAATATCCACCCCAGCCAGCCTCGGTGGCACCCTCACTCTCCAAATGTAAGGTAAGTGCTGTGCTTTTGAAATTTCTGCTTCTCTGGGAAGTTCAAATTCTGCTTGAAATTCTGCATCAGAAACCAGTCTTAACAGTTACATTGTCATGGTAGAGATTAATTTGCAAAGGAAAGCAAGCCAATGATGAGTCCGGATTTACTCAAGTTATGCTTTGTGAAATTAAAATGAATTGGTTTTTAAAAATAATTCTAACCTTCGACATTTTTGGCTTATGAATTAGAAATGGTACTTAAAATTTCTAAGTAGTTTTCCTATCCTTAGAATTCATTTACTAAAAATTTCAGTATTTTTGTTGTGGTGGAGGTGAATTTTTTTTTAAACAATTCTTGTTTTTTCCAAGGGCATAGGTAGGAGTTTGCTTTCCGGGGTGGTAGATCTTTCTCCCTAACCCAGGGCTTGGCAAACGTTTTCTGTACAGGACCACATAGTCAATGTTTGAGGCTTTGAGGGTCATTTGGTCACTGTTGCAACTACTCGGTTCTGTTGTTGTAGCTTAAAAGCAGCCATAGAAAACACCTAAATGAATGCTGATGGCTGTGCTTCAATAAAATTTATTTAGAAGAGCAGACGGTGGGTGGGATTTGGCCCATGGGCTATAGTTTGCCAACCCCTGGCCCTAAACTAACTACAGTCCTTCGGAAGTAACTGACATCTGTAGTACTGTGTCTATAGTTGGGCTTCAGAGTTTTCAAATGCTAGTTTTGTGAAGGTTGATGTTCCTTTTAAAATGTGATTTTTAGATCAGTCTCAATTGATGTTTATGTGTGAAAACTACTGCAGAAACATAGCTGGTGAATTCAGTTTGCATGAAGTTACTTCTTGGTGAAGTTGCTAGCCTTGCTCCTTAAAAAGGTATGGAGAGTGGAGTGATGGAAGTAAGTCCATTTAGAGCAAGGCACGTGAGAGAAATGAGTTCTTAATAGTTCTTACCAAGTTTGTTGGGGATACTGAAAGAAAATAGTACAACTGTCTCAAATACTTGATTTCCATGTAACTTTCTAAAGCAAGTTAGACTGGTGGAATAATAATTCTAAATGTTTCTGTATTTCAAAAGCAGTTTATTGTCATGTGAGAAATGGAAGAGATGTATAGAAGTAGTATTTTTATTAACATCATTTTTACAGAATGTTTCATTTGTCATTGCCTATTATATCACATCAGTTTCCTCCTGGGGCATGACCTAGCCCAGCATTTCACAAAGGGGCCTCTGAGGAAAGCTGTCAGAACAGTGCTCCTCTGCAGTGGCTCTGATGACTGGCAGCATCAGCATCACCCAGAAATTTCTTAGAAACACAGATTCTGGCCCCACTCCAGACTTAGTGGATCAGAATCTCTGAGGGTGGAACCCAGCATTTTATGTTTTAACAAGCTCTCCAGAGCTTGAGGAGTCGCTGGGTGGTGCAAACGGTTAACACACTTAGCTGATAACTGAAAGGTTGGCAGTTCCAGTCCATGCAGAGACACCTCAGAAGAAAGGCCTGGCGATCTGTTTTCAAAAAGTCAGCCATTGCAAACCCTGTAGAGCACAGTTCTACTCTGACACGTGTAGGGTCACCATGTGTCAGGGTCAACTCGACAGCAACTGGCTTCCAGAGCTCAAAGTTTGAGATGCATTGCCTAAGGTACCCTAAAAAAAGGGAATTCATTGACCCAACTCTTTTGGCAAATGTTGGGTAAAGTAGTCCCAGTGCACATTAGCATGATAAAAGCCCTGAGAAGTCTTGCAATAAAGATACATTTTTAACTTTCACCTAGCTTTCCCCAGACTGACTTGACCCTATGACACCCTTTGAGAAGTGATGACACAACCATAGAGAGTTTTTCTCCACTTGGAAGTCGGTACATGATCCACATCTGAATTTTTAAAATACTAAAGTCAAAAATCTGTTCATTTCAGTTTGTAAGTCATCACCATTCACATTATTTATGGTTTTCCCTGCCCATTTCCTGTGTGCTTATGTTGTTTCGGAGCCCTGGTGGTGCAGTGATTAAGAGCTTGGCTGCTAACCAAAACGTCGGTGGTTCAAATCCACCAGTCACTCCTTGGAAACCCTATGGGACAGCTCTACTCTGACGTATAGGGTCACTATGAGTCAGAATCTACCCAACAGCAACGGGTTTGGTTTGTTTAGGTTTATGTTGTTTCACATTTCTGGGTTTTCTTCCATTCCCCCGCTAACCATTCGCTCTGCAAACAAAACAGGCCGTCTTTTCAGGATGACAGGTCGCATTGGAAAGCACCGGCCAGTGGAGATGGCAGCCATTTTGATTATGTCCACGACCAGAACCAGAAGAACTTAGGAGGGATGCAAAGTATGATGTATCAAGATAAACTCATGACTGCACTTTGAGACACTGAAGCATCTCAATTCCATTCACCATCACAGTTTCATTACATTCCATGAAAAGTGTCTTGGTGTCACATGGATGTGTTTATAAAAGAGTCTGAAAGTTGTTTTCGGTGTCTGTGTAAATATTTGAAAATAACTATGATAGCTAGTCCTGATTTACTGTTAGCTGCATTCTGAATACAATGAAGGTAGTTAAAGACTCAGGAATCATTGTGATGTTCTGATTTTAAAATTGGAGTAACTGTGTTTATTGTATTGCTATGTACCTGATATTCCTTTATTATTTAATTAATGGGACCAAATAAAACCAGAAAAGCTTGGGAAGATAGCTTAGCCTATAAGTATATCATGGGGATCAAAATTGCTGGTGTCCAGCTTCTGCCATTATGTGACTTTGGGCAACTCACTTCCCGTTTGCTAGCCTAAACAGTTTTCCCCCATTTAAAAAGTATGGATGGACTAAATGATTTCCCAGCTCCTTTCCAACTCTAAAATTCTGTGATTTTATTAAAGTTTAATTTTTTAGGCTGAGGACATAACATTTGATCTAAATTTCTCATAAGAAAACTACATTATCCCCTTCTCTGAGAGAAGGCTGCTCTTTTTGAGAAGCTAAATAAGATATGTAACTTATTAGATTGTTGTTTAAATACAGGGAGACTTTGAATTTCATATCTTAAAGCCTTTTAGCCACTTTCAGTTTTAGTGATTGTACTAATCATAAACTGCATAGCATTTGTTTTGATAGAATTTGTTGCTCAAGTACAAGAATAATTTTTTATGTCTCAATGATTGGTGCTGCTAACTTGCATGATTTTAGAGGACATAATTATGAATACATGTTGTCAGAATTTGTAGAATTTGGAGGTTGGTTTTTACCCTAGATTTTTTTCTTTTAAAAAGCAACATGTAATCTGAGATGCATTTATGACTCAAAGCGGATACGATTTTACTGAAGTTGTGCCAAAGCATTCTGTAGAATGGGACAGGGTAGGTGTCACCCCAGTCTTCTTTGTAGCTCTAGAAATCAATATATTGTCTTTTAGGGTAAAACTTGTACCAAAATATTTATTTCCCCGCATTTCAAGCCATGACTCAAACATTTTTTTCCTTAATAAATAAGCCTAAGACATTTTTTATTAGTTTTTTATGAAAGCAATTAATTCTTGTGCCACTTCTATATATGTTGTAATTTGGCCCCATTTTAAGCCTTTTTGAAAAAATGTATTGATATTGTTTGAGGTATTTTATTGCTAAAATCTGATGCTTTTTTGGTTACCACAAAAAATCTATTCAGAAGGAGGGAATCAGATGTGTGCCTTGCACAGTGGAGTCGATCACTTACAAACTCTAAGATATTTGTTTACAGGCATGTTCCATTTTAGCAGATGTTTTCATCCTCAGTGTATGTGCTGCATACAAATAAATATGTTCTGAAACTTCTGATCTTATTGATACATGTTTACAAATGTGTTCCCAAGGAATAAAGATTATTCTTCTTCTTCTGACTCCATCTTCATTTTGTTGATTGCTGCTGCACAGAAGTGTCATTTGTGCATGATCTAGGAAATGGAGAGTTGGCTTTTGGAAGTCTGAAGGTAAACATTCAGTTAGGTGATGTGGAGCAAGATTATCCTAGGATGAGGCTGCCCTTAGGAAGAATGGCTCTTCTTGCAGGCACAGTGGCTGAGGTATTTTGTTCATCTGGAGCAGCTCTGGTGAAGGTTCTAGTACCTGGTCACAGGTACTGAGCAGAGTGAAGTGACCTTGGAGTTTGTCCTGGCTGCTGCTGCTGTTGCTGACTGAAAGACATCCAAAGCTGTATCTGTGGCTCTCCTGGAGGTTATGTACACTATCTATCTAATACCCTCTAATAAATACCTTTCTACTTAAGGTAACTTGAGTGGATTCTTTTGTTTGCAACCAAGAAGTCTCACCAGCACTTATGACCTCCTGATTGCCACGTGAAGCATATGCTTTTCATTCCTTTACTTAGTGAACGTCTCTTTATTGCTTTTGAGAGTGGTGTGATAACACACTCACACCTTCTTAACTCTCTATCCTATGTGATACATCATTGTCTAACCCTCTGACTTTTTCTTCAGTCTTTGTGACAGCCTCCTCTTCTGTCTTCCTATTAAATATTGGTGTTTTCCAAGGGCCCTTCCTTTGCCCACTGTTTTTCTCACTGACTACAGTCTACCTAGGTCTTCTCCAGTCATGATTTTATAGTGCTATTGAATTGGAAACCATTGTCTCTACCCTAGACTTCTACCGTGATTTTTTAGACTGACATTTCAACTTGGATATCCTATATAAACCTCAAACTCCACATGTCAAAAGTGAAATTCATCATCTTTTACCAAAATAAACTTCTCTTCCACCTGAATTCTCTCTTTTCTACCCATGGGAAGAATTTATACATCATCCACAACTGTTCTCCCTTTTGCCACTTGTATCCAGGCAATTCCCAGGTCTTTTCAACTCTGCCTTCTGCCTCTTTAATATTTGTATTAACCCCTCCTGTCTCCTTACCAACACTGATCTTATGGGAGCATCTTTTCTTTGGCTGAGAGATGTCCTGAGGCATCTGGCAGAGTCTCCTGACAAGCCCATTCTTTACAGCCACTAGGGTGATCTTTCTGAAATACCACCTGATTGTGTCATTCTGGTGCTTGAGATCTTCCAGAGCTCTCCTTTACCCATAAGATGAAGTCCAAGCCATTCCTATGGAATTCCCCCACGATCTTGTTACTCTAGCATGTTTTTCCCCTCATTTCTCACCCTCCTGTTTAAAATCGTACAACGCCAAACTCCTTGTAATTTCTGGCGTACACCACATCCTGCTGTTATTGACATCTGTCCCTTTGCAAATCCTGTTCCTCTGTCTAGAATGTTGTCACTTCCATCCCTTTACCTAACTCTTGCTCATCCCTTGAGCCTCAGCTCAGACGATCTTTTCCTGGGAACTCTGACTGCCACAACCTCTGCAAATTGAGTTAATGTTTATTCTCTGTGTTCCCCTAACACCTCCATATATACTAAGGTTGCACTTACCACTTTGTATTAGAACTACCTCTTGCTCATCTCATCCTGTAGCCTGTATGCTCCTCAGGTATAAGCTTTTTATCTTATTCACCTTTGTTTCCCAGCACCTGACACATAGCAGGTGCTCAGTGAATGTCTGTTCAGCAAATGAATTATTCTACATTCATTCTGAAGAAATGTCTAACCAGGTAACCGGTAGTATTACATCATCTCTGCGCTGATCAGAAGGTGTCTGAACAAGATTCTCCAGCCTGGGGCATCATATTTTGAATAGGACGTTGACCACCGTGTTCTGGATTCAGCTTCATCACCTGCATATTCCATGTGTCAACTGTGCTCTCATTTTAAGCATTGGTATACTCTTGTGCTGGGAAGAGGACAGTCCAGTACTGTGATTTTGAAAACCCCAATAGGTTGACATTGGTCCACAGTAATACATAGCTACTCGATGACGACAGGTTAATAGCCAAATGCTGTGCTTAGCGCTCTACTTGTGTTACTTCACTCAATCTTCTGGCCACTCTGTGAGGTGGATAGTATCCTCATTTCACAGATGGGGTAGCTCAGACTTAGGGTTTAGCCAAGCAGCCTACACACAGTCGTGTAGCTGTTAAGTGGTAAAGTCAGAATTCTGACTCCAAAGCCTACGTTCTCAGCTTTTGTGATCTGCTGCCTCTTGCCGTTAATCATTCCACCATTTGTGATCCTGTCTGTCCACATCTCCATGAGATTATGTTGAACAGTTCACTACACCAACATCCAGTTACTAACTACAGAGCTACTCACCCCTACCACGATATAGTAGCCCTGTTCATACCACCACCACCCGTGGTCTAGTAATCCTGTCTGCCACTACCACCATCAGTTGTCTAATTCTGTCCACTACCATCACCATTTCTACCACCTACCCTCTAGTAGCTCTGTCCACACACCCCCACACCTGCCTCCTAGTAACCCTGTCTACCCCCACCACACACGTACACCAGTGGTCTGGTAACAGTCCACTTCCATTACCATCACCAGCAGTCCAGTAACCCCGTTCATGCAGGCGTTCATTCAACAACAGTCCCGTTTTCAAAGGAGCGGAGATTGGGGGTTATTTGTTAGTGAACCACTCCTTATTTGAATTGATCCACTGTTCCTTCCCAAAGGCTCACAAACTAGTAATTTCTTATAGACTTTTGTCTGCCAGCAAAATCAAAACCAATGGAATTAGCTGTTTTACTTTCTGAAACTTGGGTACTTCCGGGTCTTGTGTCGTCCATTCATTTTTCTATGATCCCTCAGAATATCTAACTGCATCAACAGTGTCATCAGATTGATGTAATTTATACGGACCAGAAGTCTTGAAATCATGCAAGGCAATGACCTTGGCCTTCAAAACCCCCTTGCCTGTTTCATTTCTTGGTTTACCATTTCCACTGAATATGATTCTCCTTAACAGCAGAGACAAGAATAGGGACAGTGCGTGAGTCCCACTTTGCCTTTCTTGCCTAATAATATTGCACCATCCTTCCAGGTCAGTGATGATAGCCTCATGGTTTCTGCTCTGAACAAAACTAATGATAGAGCCTTCCTGTTGCCCTTGACTTTCCATCTTTTAACTCATCTTTTCAAATTGGAACTCATCAAAGAACTCCCTGAGCAGCCATACTGATCTCTTTGGATCAATATTTCTCAAGCCTGGCTCTGATTCAATTCCATGACTTACCAAGTCTTCCAAAAGTACCAGGCAAATACCTAAGTAGGCCTAGGATGATGGGCCTCAGCTATTTTGCTGTAGGAGGCAATGGACAAATGCAGAGGCAGAGGGCATAAATAGAGAAGAAGTAAACTGCTGTTAAAGGAAGGTTCTTTTGCACAGGAAAAGTGACACATTTTATAAAGCTCTTGGAGTTCCTAGAAGGTGAAATAAACTTGAAACTGACATTCAGTAAAAGGAGAACTCCTCAATAATTCTGCAAATAGGCCCACTTCCCTCAAAATTAGGGAGCGAGAATGCTTGGACAGCTTATGAAAATGTAGATTGTTGGGCCCCATGTAAGTGGTCATGCAGAAACCTTAGAATGCATTTTAACAAGCACCCCATGAGAGTCTGAGGTGGGCAGTGGCAGGACCTCACTTTGGAAAAGCACAGCTTCTTATCTGGTTCTGTTTGTCCTTGTTTTAATGGCTCAATTTTAACTCTCATTTCAGGCTCAACGCTTTTTTTTTCTCTAAATTTTTTTAAGTAGGCATAATGTTAAAAAGTAAATGGATGCATACATCATAATAAGTACTAGATCTGTCTCCTCAGCATAGTTTTACGCTTCCGTAGGCTCATGGTGAAGCAGAAGAATGCTAGAATTCCAGCGATTCTTTATATGGCTTTAATTTCATCATAACCCTCCCATGTCTGTCAAACCATTTCTGTCATTGTTCTGTGTTCCTCAGTCCAGAAGCAACGGAATAGTGAATTTCAACCCCTGAAGGGTAAGGTGCATGCACAACCCATATAAAGACCTGTGCCAAGATTAGGGCACATAGTGGAGAAACGGGCGGAAATTTGCAGAAGCAAAATAGCAGGATGTTGCACGCCAGATGAGAAGAACTACAGAGTCTGCCGTGCAGAGTACTGATTTGACTTCATCTAATTAAATGAAATGTGTAAGCTTTGGGATCTCATATGGTTTGAACCCAGCTTTGCCACTTACTACCCATGTGATAAGTCCTCGGATGGTGCAAATGGTTAAGCACTGGACTACTAACTGAAAGTCCAAACCCATCCAGAGGCACCTCATAAGATAGGCCTGGTGATCCGCCTCCTAAAAACCCTCTGAAGTGCAGTTCTACTCTGCACACATGGGGTTGCCATGAGTTGGAATCGACTCGATGGCAACTAACAGCAACCGCCATGTGACCTTTGGCCAGTTTCTTCTTTGTGCCTCATTTACCTCATCCCAAAATGGAATTTAACTGTATCTCACTGTCATGAGAATTAAGTGGCATTCTGTACATAAGGTGCTTTGCAGGATTTGACATCAGCTTTTAGCAGCTCTTAGTGGTTTTTGAGATTTAAGGCCTTAGATGTTTACGTGGACAGAAACAGAACAAGGAGATTCAAAGTCTAGCTCAAGAAAGAGTGTATCTCATAGGTTGATTGGTTGAGATAGATGGTCTAAGTTTAGCAGTGGAAAGGGGTGTTTCATTCCAAAGGAAAGATCAGATGGAAGAGTATTAACACAATACATAGAGACACATCTCTTTGAGAGTCTTAACAAGCTAAGAACAGAAGCACCATGGGGATCTTTTGAGAGAAGATAAAAAGAGAAATGGAAATGATATTTCTGTTTGAGAATACTAGGAATAACTGTCCAAGCCGGGTACGGACAATGCTTTCCTACCTGCTGATGGCAAAATTGACATAGAGCAAGGAATTGATGGTACTGCTGAGAATTTGTTCTGCCTGGTACCATTAGGACACAGAAGTTTGGAGAATTGAAAAAAAAGTGCCTGCTCAATTCCCAGTTTGTCTAATTTAGGATTTCGTCTTACACAAAGCAGAGAAAATTTTAACTATTAGGAGACTTAAGTTAGCAACAAAGGAACCACTGTGCTTTTTTGCTTTTTAAATAGGTAATATAGACAGTGGTAAAAATTCAAACAAAAATATCTTAAAATTACATCTCCTTTCCACCTTCTTATCCCCCAATTCCCTAGGTGTCCCCAGAGGCAAACATTGTTAGCATTTCTAGTGTGTCAATCTAGAGCTGTTCTACATATAAATAAGCACATGTATTGATGGACACTTAAACTGCTTGAAATTTCTAAAATTACAACTTTGCTGCTATCTTTGTACATTCTGTTTGTTCACTTGAGCAAAATCTATCTGTAGAAAAAATTCCTAGAAGTAGAATCACTGCATCAAAAGGTATGTGCATGTTTAATTTAGATATCGCCTAACAAAGATCCCCTCCAAAGATATTCTACCTGTTTATGCCTCCCCCAGCCACACCCCAGCAATTCTAACAGTGTCTCTGTGATGCTACAGGAAGCAAGCTCATAGCCTTAGCCAACTTTTTATTTTACCTTTGTTTAGTCTGATGGGTTAAAAACTGGAATTCCAGTTTTAATTGCATTTCTCTATGAGCAAGTTTGTACACCCTTTATCCTTTTGAACGCCATTTGTAATTTGTTTCCTCTGAACTGTCTGGAACCCCTATTCTTGAGTCATGCCCTTTAATGAAGATCAGGCTGATGAAGTCAAAGTAATCATGTCATCTTAGCTTTTATGATAGTGAAGAAAGAGAAGGCTCAGAGGAGTTGATGTTAACGAACATTTTTCGAAAACAGATTTCTCAGTGGAAGTTCAGGTAACAATCGGCGTGATACCAAAGCCCTGGAGATCTGAAAAAGGAATATGGGCAGTATAAGAATAGCCTGGGAAAAGGGACTGATTTTTATATCTATGTTGTCTTCTCTGTTCAGGAGTTCATTGAGAACTTTCCACTCAGACTTCTTAAATAGCCTCTCAGACGTCTGTGAATTTCCCTGGTGCATTTGATCAGGGAAGGGCGGATTTACTTTCAGTTACAATTAAAGTTCTAATATATTAGATCCAAAATCACAGCCACATCCCAGGACTCACCGGTGGTTTTATTGGAGGGAAGGTTGGAGAATTTAAAATACCAAAACTGCTGTAGTCTAGGCAATTCACTAAAAAGTGTTAGAATAATTAGAGGAACATCCCCGTAGGCGCCTGTTAATAAGGACTCCACAGAAAGCTACCTAATCATCTCTTCCTGAATGGTGGTGAATGATTTTAAACAGCCACATTCTGCAGCTGAGACCTCAAAAGCAAGAGGTGTTGCTATGCTAACTGTTCAGCCAGCCTCACTCCATGGCTGAGTAATGGATGCTGTATCTTGTTTAATTAAAGGCAATTAAACAGGCCCTTAAAATTAGGCCCAGTGTACGGCCTCAGAGGCTAGCCAGGGATGTTCATAATAGAAGCTTCCGAAAAACCTACAAAAATGGGGAACAGAGAATGTGGATCATCTGAGATTTTTATGCACTAATGAATACCAAAATAGATCAATCCTCGTCTGTATTACCTCCAGAACATACACAAGTTTTCAGCTCCCGCTCCGGGATAGCTTGTGCAATTAGAATGTCTAAAACCTACCTTAACAGATTATGCATTTTATTCATCTAACCCCAACTTGGTTCTGAAATGAATAATATTTTCAATTCATTCATTTGGGTGAGTTGGATGGTGTCTGAGTGGAAAATAACACTCCCAACTCATGCCTGAGTCTTGCCTTAGCTCTTTCAAAATGCAAAGGATGGTAAAGAACTGGCACAACAATGAACTCAAACATACAAACAATCATGAAGATGGCATAGGACTGGGCAGTGTTTCATTCTGTTATATAAGGTTGCTGTGAGTTGGAACTAAATCGATGGCAACTAACCAACAGCAACAATTTAGCAGTTGTTTTGCACACTAGCAGCTGAGCTTTTGTGACAATGATTATTTTTCATACTGTTCTTGAGGGCTAGCAGTTGATGCTGTTTGGGGATGCACTTCAAGCAGTGGTTAGAGGCAAGTCTGCTAATGCTGTCGCCCACCTGAAAGAACAAAAATGAATCTTCAGTTAAAGCAAAGAGTGGGCTGAAATGAGAAGCCAAAAGAATCTGTAAGAAACCAAGAAGGAAGAGCAATGTTAGACTCATTAGATGTGAGTGCTGTAAAAGAAAACAACTATATTTGTGTCAGATTATTTTTTAAGGCAGGAAGAATTGAATAAACTCTTAGTCATGAGCCTCTGCAAAAATGAACTCATGAAATATTAACTCACTGAACTCATATCCTGAAATTGATAAAAATCCTAGGCTTCGCCACAAAATTATAGAACTTCTTCTCAGTTTCTTGGTGCCTCAGTGGCACATATGCGCATGCATGTGCAAACACACACAGACACACAGTAAGAAGGCTGTTGTAAAACTTAGCAAGAACACTTCAGGACCAGGTGGGTTTTGCTGGTATAAAAGTTACCAACCCTGCTTACCTGCTTACAGCCATTCATTAGAGTCATCTGATAGCAATTTTACCAAAGGAAAATTCCAGACTCAAAGATGGAGGCACACATCCTACTGTAGCTCACACAGGACAGAGACTGAGCCTTAAAGGTTCCCATCATTCCTTAAGATGTAGAATATTTTACAGTTTTGCAGAGACTAAATAAGGTCATGTTAGGAACAACTGGAGAATTCATGACCAAAGTGATTACTTTGTTAAATTACCTAAAACCAAACCCTTTGCCATCGAGTCGATTCCAACTCATAGCAACCCTATAGGACAGAGTAGAACTGCCCCATAGGATTTCCAAGGAGTGGCCGGTGGATTCGAACTGCCAACCTTTTGGTTAGCAGCTGAATGCTTAAATTACCTAGGGAGAATTAGAATTTAGTGTCCTGAAGCATTCATTCAACTAATATTTACTATGCTTCTACTCTGTGCCAAGTACTGTAGTAGCTGGGAATTAACAGTGAAGAAACCTTCTTTGACCCCAGGTAGCTGATAAGCTAATCAGAAGAGCTCCTGATCTAGTGTGGATTCATAATACATCACCTTTGCTAACATTAGAATTAGACGATTCCAAGTTGATGGCTTAGAAATTTGTGGGGAAAAAATACAAATTGGGGAAGTTTCCTTCTGATAATTAGTCTGTATAAAGGAATCATTATTTTGACCCTTGCAGACAAAATAAAAATGACACAGGGTCACTTTTTCTCTCTAATCTTTTTTTTTTTTTTTAATCACTAAGTTACAGTAAGAAATCATTCTTAATTAATTGACTTAACATTGGTAATATATCACGTCTCTAAGATGTTGATACAATTTTCTTCTCAAACCCATTATGAAAAAGTACAGTTTTTCAAATATATGCTGTACTTACTGCCAAACAGTGTTCAGAATTCAATAATAACATGTAGCAATATGTTAGTCGAATTATTTAGTCTGTTTAGTCTCTACTAAATTAAAATTGAAATAAGTTTCAGGATCTTGGAAACCATGATGAAGTAAATGCACCTTCTCTCATCTCTCAGTTAGACATGGTGATTATCAAGTTATTTCATTGAGCTATAGTTCCTGGCATATAAATGCTTAATAAATGTTTACCCAAAAATGCAATGTCTAGGACCCTGATAAGTGAAGCGAGTTACCCAAGGTCACATCACTCAGGAATAGCAAAGCCAAAGCCAAGTGCCAACCAGAGTTCTTTTTACATCATTAAATGCCAGTTTCATCTGTATGGCAAAGCAATATTACTTGACACTCGAGAGCATAGGACTCTAGAGTAAGGTTATCTGGGTTCAAATCCCAGCTCTGCCACTAAGTAGCTGTGTGTCTTAGGGAAAGTCTTCTAGCCTCTCTGTTCCTATTTCCTTATCTGTAAAGTAGGGATAATAATAATTGTCCCTTAAATGGTTGTTGGAGGATTAAATAAGTTAATAGATGGCACATTGCTGGGCACTGAAAAAAATTAGCTTTTATTTATCTTCATCTGTGAGTAGTTAGAGAGCATGATTAATGCTCCTGTGTTCAAGACATGGTACTTGAAGGGATTCCACTAAGAGAGTCCCAGTTGGAGAGTAAAGGCTAACAGACTGGTTATGGACTAGTGGCAGTGCTTCCCAATTTTTTCTTGTCCTTGGCAACAAAGAAAGTGATAATATTTGTATAGCACACTGGGGTAAGCAGACAAGGCTGCTTGAGGCTCCAGGCTCCCCAAATCCTGTCCACTTGGTCTGATAGCTGATAGAATAAATGGCTCGGCCCACCTCTAACTCTCTTGAGGCCTGTCACTTGGGATGCTCTGCTGCAGTGTTTGTCAACATCGCCCCTATGCTTTAGTTCTGATTAGGAATATGGATTTGTCGCTACATAGACTAGAATTAACAGGAACCAGTTCTCCCCAACCCGGCTTCTCTGGAAGGTCTGAGCAGTCTATGAATGTATTCTGAGAACCTGTGTGCTCTGTGTGTCCTACTCTGTGGGCTGTGTAGAAGCTGCTCCTGCCTTCAGGAAGCCTGCCATGGAGATGAGACGTGTGGTATGAGTAGCGAAAATGGTAACTGAGTGCAGGCAGCACATGAAAAGTGTGCAGTGAGTGATCCAGACAAGACCCTGAAGACTTTGCGAAGAAGATGTCCATTGTGTTTTCCTGAGAGCAACTTACAAGCTGGCACAAAGGCGTGGCACAATACCTGTGGGGACTTTTTAGCCATGCAGGCACTGGCATTCTGTTAAAAGCAGAGCATCTGTTGATTTCTTGTCCTGCCTGGCTGACAGTTCGGTTGCTTGAAAAGTAGAAGAATCACTGCAGGTTCTACTGTTGTAACCTTAATTCTGATCATCAAGGAAGACCAGGTTAGCAATCTGGAAGTGACAAGGTCCTTGGAAGAAAATGACTCTGATGTATTGGAACTGTTACTATGAGATAAGTTGAACTCCGGGCTTAATCCTCCAGGTGTTCTAATCTTTAGAAAATGAAGATTTCCAAAAAAAGATCTAAAAGGAAATATTTCTCACGTGGTCTGTGAAAACTTTCAGGGACTTCCCATATAAACTTACAACTTAAAACAGTATCTTAAGAGCAAGAAGGTGGAACATGTGGCCAAAAGCAAAAGGGATAGAGTATTTTTTTTCTTAAGAACAAGATATACTGACACAGTGGGTACAACAGTTGGCTCAAACATAGCAATGATTGTGAGGATGGCACAGAACGGAGCAGTGTTCCATTCTGTTGTACATAGGATCGCTATGAGTTGGAACCTACTTGACGGCACCTAGAAACAACAACAACAAATGTTTCGTAGATGCTTTGGCTGGAGCAAAAAAATGAACAATTTAATAAAAGAGCCATTCTTGAGGATAATACTGTAAGGTTAACAGGACAGAGAAGCAGAGCTACTCAGTTTCCATTCTGCCTTTCTCTTTTCAACAAAGAAGCCAGTCAGTATACTAACTGCAGAAGGTAAAGAGAAGAAATTGAAGACCAAGATGACAGAGTAGTTAGTGAATATTTTACTGCTTGACGATTAGTCAAATCTTCAGGCTCAGAAAAATGGCCTAGAGTACTGAGAAAATGTGCACGTGTCAGCACTGAGTTAGCATCAGTACCCTGTGATAAATCATGGAGTCTTGGGGGAATGCCAGAACAGTAGACAAGGAAATGTCACAGTTTCTCAAAAAGTGGATTGCAAAAATTGGACTGGTAAGCTTGATGGTGATACCTAGGAAAGTTTGAGAACAGGTTTTTTTTTTTTTTTTTTTAGGTACTTAGTAAAGGAAGTGGGATTCACTTGGGAACAGCATGGATTCACTCAGAATAAGTCATGTTAATCTTTCAGTATTGTTAGTAAGCTAAGAGTAGGACTGTCTCTAATCTGATAAACAAGATTTGTCAGAAACCAACATTTAGTGTTGAAATACTAGATAATCGATAAACTTCAGAAATAATACAAGGATGACTGTTAATATTCAAGATCATTCTGGAAGGCTAACCAATGCAGTAGGCCAAGAAAACAAAATAAGGGACAAATATTGGAAAGGAAGAAACAAAATTCATGTGATCATCTTCTTAAAACACCAGTGAATTCCAACTAATACAGGAGTTCAGTAAAGTAGCCGGAGGCAGGAATATCCTAGTCAGTAGTTTTGTGTATCTAGCAGTAAAAAATTGTGGAAAGTGTAATAACTAACGAAATCACATTTTCAATTGTGACAAAACTGAAAAATACCTAGGAATAAAGTTAATAAAATATGTTCCATACCTTTATGAAAAAATTTAAAATCCTGACTGGAGGACATTTAAGAAGATCTGAATAAATGGAGAGAAATATTATGTTCCTTATGAAAACATCCAAATTAATTCATAATATTTAATGCCCTCAATCAGAATTCCAATGGAATTTTTCAAATTCTAAAGTAATCTGAAAGAGTAAGTGCATGATAATATTCAAGAAAACGAGAATAATAATGTGGGAAAGGAAATAGGATTTGTCCTATCAGATAAGAAAACATATTTAAACAAAAGTAATTAAGACAATATGGTGCTAGTTTAGCAGTAGTTAAGTAGATCAATAAAAGTAGGAAGAATCTGGAAGCAGACACAGGCATATATTGTGTATCAGTCCTGGGCAATCATGAAAACTTAAACCACTCATGGAATTGGTCTTACAAGGAATGAAAGCACTAAGAAGCTAAATCGGACAGTTAGGCAATCCAGAAATTAACAACTAGAGCCTGCTCATCACTCCTAAAGGTGGGGGGACAGAGGGAGGAGGTAGTGTTCTGACACCAAGGAGCCAGGGCCACAGTGGAAGTTGGAGCCACAGAGGACCAAAGCTGCTACTGAAAACACCACCTGAAGCACAAAGAAATAGGGGAGAAGTACCCTGACTTATCCCCTTTTTCCACCTTCCAGTCTTTTGCTAATACTTCCTATTGGCCAGACCCACCTGGAAGCCAGAGGGCAGGAATCCTGGGAAATACAGTCCCTTGGGAACAGCAAGTCAGGGGAAGATCAGGGAATGTATCTGAAAATACTCAGAAAAGTGACTGGCTCCTATAGAAGATGGTAGTTCAAGTTTGTATGGCAAAGAGGAATTATTTCTTTGGTGAAATTAGTACAATTGCCTGTGAGCAGCCATCGAAGATACTCCACTAGTCTCACCCCTTCGGGAGCAAGGGAGAATGAAGAAAACAAGATACAAGGGAAAGATTAGCCCAAAGGACTAATGGACCCACAACTACCACAGCCTCCACCACACTGAGTCCAGTACAACTAGATGGTGCCCAGCTACCACCACTGACTCCTCTGACTGGGATCACAACAGAGGGCCCCGGACAGAGCTGGAGAAGAATGTAGAGCAAAATTCTAACTCACAATAAAAGACCAGACTTACTGGCCTGACAGAGACTGGAGAAACTCTGACAGTATGGCCCCCCGACACCCTTTTACCTCAGTAATGAAGTCCCTCCTGAGGTTCACCCTTCAGTCAAAGATTAGACAGGCCCATAAAACAAAACAAGACTAATGGGGTACAACAGCCCAGGGACAAGTACTAGAAGACAGGAGGGGACAGGAAAGCTGGTAATAGGGAATCCAAGGTTGAGAAGGGAGAGTGTTGACATGTCGTGGGGGTGTAATCTAATGTCATAAAACAATATATGTACTAACTGTTTAATGAGAAACTATTTGTTCTGTAAACCTTCATCTAAAGTACAATAAAGTCTAACTCAAAATGGATCAAAGACTTAAATATAAAATCAAAAACAAACATCATGGGAGAAAAAATAGGGACAATGCTAGGAGCCCTAATACATGGCATAAACACAATACAGACTAGAGGTAATAATGCACAAACACCAGAAGAGAGACTAGACACCTGGGAGCTCCTAAAAATCAAACACTTATGCTCATCAAAAGACTTCACCAAAAGAGTCAAAAGACAACCTAGAGACTGGGAAAAAATTTTGGCTACAACAAATACAATCAGCATCTATAAAATCTACAAGATACTGCAAAACCTCAACAACAAAAAGACAAATAACCCAATTAAAAAATGGGCAAAGGAAATGAACAGGCACTTCACCGAAGAAGATATAGAGGCAGCTAACAGACACATGAAGGAATGCCCATGATCATTAGCCATTAGAGAAATGCAGATCAAAACTACAATGAGATATCGTCTCACCCCAACAAGGCTAGCATTAATCCAAAAGACACAAAATAATAAGTGCTGGAGAGGTTGTGGAGAGACTGGAACACTTACACACTGTTGGTGGGAATGTAAAATGGTACAACCACTTTGGAAATCGATTTGGTGCTTCCTTAGAAAGCTAGAAATAGAAGTACCATACAATCCAGCAATCCCACTCCTTGGAATATATCCTAGAGAAATAAGAGCTGTCACACAAATAGATACATGCACACCCATGTTCATTGCAGCATTGTTCACAATAGCAAAAAGATGGAAACAACCTAGGTGCCCATCAACGAACCAATGGATAAACGAATTATGGTATAGCCACACAGTGGAATACTACGCAACAATAAAGAACAATGATGAAGCCGTGAAACATAACATGGAGGAAGCTGGAGGTCATTATGCTGAGTGAATTTAGTCAGCCACAAAAGGACAAATATTGTATAAGACCACTATTATAAGAACTCATGAAAAGGTTTAAACACAGAAGAAAACATTCTTTGATGGTTACGAGGAAGGGTGAGAGTTACTTACTAACTACATAGTAGATAAGAATTATCTTAGGTGAAGGGAAGGACAGCACACACAACAGGGGAAGTCAGCACAACTGGACTAAACCAAAGCTAAGAAGTTTCCTGAATACAATCAAACACTTTGAGGGACAGAGTAGCAGGGGTAGGGGTCAGGGGACCATGCTTTCAGGGGACATCTAGGTCAAGTGGCGTAACAAATCTTATTAAGAAAATGTTCTGCATCCTACTTCAGTGAGTGGTGTCTGGGGTCTTAAAAGCTTGCAAGCGGCCATCTAAGATGCATCAATTGGTCCCAACCACCTGGAGTAAAGGAGAATGAAGAACACCAAAGACACAAGAGACAGAAAGGGCCACATAAACCAGAGACTTCATCAGCCTGAGACCAGAAGAACTAGATGGTGCCCGGCTACCACCAATGACCGCCCTGACAGGGAACACAACAGAGAGTCCCGGATGGAGCAGGAGAAAGGTGGGGTGCAGAACTCAAATTCTAGTAAGAAGACCAGACTTAATGGTCTGACTGAGATTGGAGGAAACCCAGAAAGCCTGGCCCCTGGATTCTGTATCAGCCCAGAACTAAAACAATTTCCGAGGCCAACTCTTCAGACAGGGATTGGACTGGACTGTGGGACATAAAGTGATACTCATGAGGAGTGTGCCTTTTAGCGCAAGTAGATACAAGAGACTAAACGGGCAGCTTCTGTCCAGAGGTGAAATGGGAAGGCAGAGAGGGTTAGGAGCTGGTTGAGTGGACATGGGAAAGCAGGGGTGGAAAGGAGGAGTGTGCAGTCACAGTATAGGGAGAGCAATTAGAGCCACGTAACAATGTATGTGTAAATTTTTGTATGGGAAAAAAATAAAAAAAATAAAGTACAATGAAAGAAATTTAAAAGAAAAAAAGTTAAACCTTTACCTCACAATATAGACATAAATTCCAGATGAGTTAATAATCCAAATGTGAAAAACAAAATTATGGGCGCAAGAAATTCACTCTTGTGTGTATATAAGGTAATCAGTCTAACACTGGGATGAAGCAGTCCCTTCACCAATTAGTGTGTGTTGTCAACTCCAGACCTTAGGACATGCCGTACCCACTACCTGGAATGCCCAGTGCGGCCCCACCCGCAGCCTGCTCTTTGTTATCCTTCAGGGCATCACATACCTCAAGCATCACTTCCCCAGGAAGTCTTCCCTGTTGCCTCCTCCCCAGGCTGGGTTGCGCACCCCTCCCCCTGCTTACCCTTACCAAAGCACTTAACACACTGCCTTGTACTTGTTGCTTAGCAGTGAGCTCCTTGAGGGCAAAGACAGCGTCTCATTTGTCCTTTTACCCTCGTTCCTACTACAGTCCCAGGCACAAGAGTTGGCACTCAAATATTTATCGAATGCGTTGATATTTAATTTTATTTTTAATCCAACCAGTATTGAGCACCTGCTGTGTGCTTAGCACTTGGCACAGTGGAGGACATGAAAACATGTGAGGTGACAGTCTCTATTCCTGCAGAGCTTACTGTATGGTCGGGAAGACAAGATAAGTACACAAGGATGTCTCCGGCAGTGGAGTTTTGAGAAGGATTTGGGATTTTCCTGATGACTGCATTTGCTGCCTTAAATAGAAGCCAAGGCAGCTGGGAAGATGTAGCAGATGGGCAGCATTTGGGGCAGTGAGCAGAGAGGCGGGAGTCCTGAATTTCATCCCAGGCACAGTCAGTTACCTGCTGTGTGACCCTGGTCACCTCAGTTCCCATGGTAGGACCCCATTTCCCCATCTGCAAAATGAGCTGGACTCAGGCAGTGGCTCTCAGTCCTGGCTGCACCCTGGATTTAGAGAGAGATTATAACGTGAATGGTCTGCGGTAGGGCCTGGGCATTGAAATTTTTCAAATCTCTTCTGGTGATTTTTTAATCAGTTTTATTAAGATATAAATTACCATGCAATTCACCAATTTAAAGTGTACAACTCAGTCTTTTAGTATACTCACAAAGTTGTGCAACCATCACTATAATTTTAGAACATTTTCATCTGCCTTAAACTCCATACCCATTAGCAGTCACTGCCCCCACCCTCTGGCAGCCACTAATTTACCTTCTGTCTCTATGCATTTGCCTGTCCTGGACATTTCATATAAGTGGAATCATACGATGCATGGCATCGTGTTTCCAAGGTTCATCCATGTTGTAGCATGTATCAGTACTTCATTCCTTTTTATGGCTAAATAATATTCCGTTATATACCACATTTTACCTATCTACTCATCAGTTGGTGGACATTTGGGTTGTTTCCACTTTTGGGTTATTATAAATAGCACTGCTGTGAATATTCATGTGCAAGATTTGTGTGGACATATGGTTTCATTTCTTTTGGGTATGTAACTGGGAGTGGAGTTACTGGATCCCATGGCAACTCTACGTTTAGCCTTTTGAGGAACTGCTGGACTGTTTTCCAAAGCAGCTGTACCATTTTACCTTCCTACTAGTGGTGTATGGGGTGATTTTAATATTCATCCAGGGTGTAAAACCACCAGACATTTTAAATTCTGTGATTTTTTAAATCCAGGATTAGATCCTAGAGTTGCTCCCAAAAGCCCAAGTTGCCCAGAGCTTGGCTGAGCTGTAGAGTGGTGTGATCGGCTCATCAGAGAAACCACATCACTTCTAGCCTGTTTTGGAGAAAAAATCCTGCATCCCAGCTCAGGACTCTCCCCCTACCCCTGCCCTATACCGGTCACAGTTTTGGAGGTAGATTCTGGAGACCTCCATTATGCAATATGCAGCACACTTTGATTGAGCATCATGTGTTTGACAGACTAGGATCCCAGGGTCAGGGAGGGGAGAGGCTCTGACTGGGAGTACGTATGAGATTAGACAGGGCTGGAGGAGTTCCCCAACCTCATCAGCTCTACTGAGCTCTGCCTACCCCACCCAGTACAGTCAATAAAGTTCCATATCACACAGGTTGCAATAGGAGCACTAACTTCCCTGAAGTTGGAGGTAGTTTGGGGGTAGTACCTTCCCCTGAGGAAAGGGAAGAGAAGAAATTAGATCTGGTTCCATTTCTCACTTTGCATTTACTAACAGCGTAAGTTGCCCTCTGTAAGCCCCAGTGTAACACGAGGCATCACCAGCTTCCTTGCAGGATAAATGTGAAAATTAAACATTAAAGTGCCTAGCACAGTGCTGGGCACAGAGCAGCCTCCTTCTTCTGCACCAGATTTCTTCTCAACTCATGGAAGCAGAGAAGCTGAAGCCTACATAGCCCTCCTCCATTGCCCACTCTGAAAACCTGGGTTTGGAACCTCCGTTCTAGAATGCCAGAAGCCTCATGAGCCTCAGGCTCTGTTGATGGTTCTCACAGACTGGCTCATCCCCTGAACCTTAGCCAACATGCTCTGAGGCTCGTGGGCTGCTAGGTGCTGTTGGAAACCTCTGGGGTGGGCTTCGACCTTCTCAGAGGAAACCATGAACAGGGCAGATGCACAACTCTAGTAGGTGCCATTTACATCGTAGTCTGTGTGAATGGCACCTCTTGGAGCTCTGTGGGGAGCAATCCGTGAGGCAGTAGCTCTGCCTGTGGTTTCTTTAACCTCACAACACTTCTCCTAAGCTTTGGGAAAACCCGTGAATTAAGATCTTCATGACAGTCCAGTATGAATGAGCTGAGAAAGCTCCCAGATGAGTCCACTGCCTGCTTAGGAAGCTTTGCTCTTCTAGAAACCCTTACCTTGACAAGGTTCGTGGGTCCAGCTTCAGGCAGCTTCTGACCCTCACCTATTTGTCTGCCCATTTGTCTCTTTCTCCATCTCCCCCTTCAGTAGCTGTAAGACGCAAATCACACGCACATATTTTATTTGACGTGTTATTAAGTGCAATTTATCACTCCCTGCATCTTTTTTTTTTTCTTCCTTGTTTAACTCTTCACTCTGGGTTCCTTGAAATAAAATTTTTAAAAAATCCACTTTAACTTGGAAAGACAAGGATGTGATACCACTCCTTCCTTCTGAGTCAGTGGTAGACATTACTAATCAATCATAGCACTCTTTCCTCCTGAGCTCGGCATGACTTCAGAATCCTCAATCTTGCACTCCAAGCAGAGAGCGAGAATCAATTGGAGTTGGCATAAGAGATCGCATTTGTTCACCAACCCCAAGAAGCTCTTACTGAAAGCTTCCTGACTCCATCTCCACCCCCAACTGGATGCCAGATCTCTGCTATAGGACATTTCCCCTTCATGCTCATTCTCACACTCAGTGTAACCCAGTGGAAGCTCAATCATAGTTTTCTCTCCTCAGAGCAGCCCTCATTCGCCACCTTTTTTCTATTAATGACATGCCATTTGCCCGGTCCTCCAGGATAAAGGATTTGTAGTGTTTTACTCCTCTGTGTGTCCATGTCCTTTCCTTCTCAAATTCAGCCAATACCCCCATCCTATCTCTCTCTCCCTTCCAGTGTGTTTCTGACTCACCCCCTCCTGTCTAGACAACTATAGTGCCCACTCTGACCTTTATAAGGCTGGCAGCAGTATGGAAGAAGGGCAGGGTGGAAGACTAGCCTTAATTTGTGAAGCCCTCCCCAGTTCCCCCAGGCAAAAGGGAATTTTCTCTGTTCTAAACTCTCAGTCTCTGCACCTCCTTAGGACAGATATTATTTTCAACATAGTTGAGAGAGAGTAAAATAATGGTTAAGAGCATAGGCTTTGGAGTCAGCAGAGCTGTTGTCAAATCCCAGCTCCACAACTTCCTTTGGCAGGTGTGTTTGTTCATACATCCATCTATCCGTTTTTTCATCAGTCGACTATTATGGGACACCCACTATGTACCAAGCTTAAGTTTCCACATCTATAAAATGGGATATTTTATGTAAAATAGCTGGCACAGTGTCTGGAACATAGCAAGTCCTTGATAAATAATTGGGGGAAAGGATGCTGCTCAGATCTGGAAGTGCTCCCAGAGATCGCCCTTAACCCACCTCATGTTACAGATGAGGAAACTGAGGCCCAGGGTGACTGCCCAAGGAACCACAACAAGTTTGAGGTAGAACTAAGACTAGAACTCATCAACTCCAACTCGGTGCACTTCCCACTGCCCCCACCGCTGCCTCCATGAGGAGAATGGATACACCTGGTTATGTTTTAGGTTAGAGAGGCGAGGATGGAATCATGATCCCTAGAAGCCAAAATTGAGCCTTCTTCAACATCGTTTTACACACACACACACACACACACACACACACACACACACACACACACACACACACACACACACAGACAGACAGACACACGGTGTAAGATTATCCGTGAGCAGAGTCCCTGGGAGGCAGCTAGCGTGGGTGAGAGAAGCTCCAGATATTGGGGTGATATGGGGTCAACCAGTGTAGTTTTATCCAGAATATGTGCTGCATATCTATCTGGAGAGGCCTCCTCTATACCTCCTTCCCCTTCTGCCAAAGGACAGACCTGCAAGCCCTACTCACGCTACTTCAGAAATACCCCAGAGGGCTGCACACCTCATTCTATTCCCCCGCCCAGTCCAGGCCCTGCCCTGACAGTCTCCTAATGGTTCTTGTTTCCATTATCTCTCCCACCAGTCTGTCATCTACACAGCACTCAAAATGAACTTTCTAAAATCTAACTCCAATCTTGTCATGCTGTTGCCTAAACCCTTTCTGTGGCACCTAGTTGCCCCCAAGCTGACCGGGTTCACATAACCCTTCATAACCAGCCCTAGCTTTTCTTCCTAGCCTCTTCCCACCTCACTCCCACTTCTTCAGCCATTCTGCTCTTTGAACCACCATTCCTTTGCTCATGTTCTTCCTTAGGCCTGTAATAGAGGTTTCTACCTCTTCCACCAGAAAAAAAAAAATCCCACAAAAAAATAATAACAATAAAATACACTTCCTCTGATTTAGAGCATGTAATTACAAATGGGAGAAACCCAATTACCTTAATCAATCAATCAAAGAATTTATTAGCCCTTCTAACAGAAAGGGTCAGCAGTAGTACCAGCTTCGGGAGTACCTGGGTGGCGCAAACAGTTAAGTGCTCAGCTTCTAACTGGCAGGTTGGCAGTTTGAATCCACCCAGAGGTTCCTTGGAAAACAGACCTGGTGATCTATTTCTGAAAGGTCACAGGCATTAAAAACCCTATGGAACACAGTTCTGCTCTGAAACACAGAGGATCACCATGAGTTGAAATCATCTCAGTGGCAACTGGTTTTTAACTGGTTATACCAGCTTCAGGCATTGCTGGAAACAGGAGCTCAAATTATACCACTAGGATTTTTTTTTTTTCTCTCTGTCTCTCCATCTACCTTCAATCTCTGCCCATCTTGTCTTTTTGTGTGTGTGTGCATTGACATCATTCTCTGAGATGACATCTTTGTGTCCAGGAAGATGGTCACAAGTAACCTCAACTTATATCATCCTTACAACCAGGGCTGGTTTGTCCATTAGGCACAGTAGGCCCAGTGCCTAGGGCTCACAGTACTTTTGAGGGTCCATGACAATGTCTTCATATCTCTTAAAATCAGAAGAAAAAAATGAACATTGAAAAAAATGGTTTAATATGTAATAACAATATATTCATCTCATACCAACACAATCATAAAATACTATATTTAATTTCTTTTAGGGAGAAAGGGATCAAGGCAAAAGTGCCTAGGACCCTGCCTACAAGCTGACTATCAAAAAGGAAGAGAGATTCTTTATCTCAGTTTCCATGTGTGAAACCTTAGGGAAAATGCTGGTTGGATCACATCCTAGAACACATCACTCTCGGAGGACTCTGATTGGCCAGCCTTGAGACTCAGGCTCACCCCTAAGGTGATGTTCCTCACATCATCTTCATATATGGGGTTTCCTGTAAGAAAGAGGCTTCTGTTTCAAGAATATCCACCAAAACTTTACTATCTCCCCCAAATATTCTCTCCCTTATGACACCTTTCCCCAGGAGAATTAGTTATCATCCACTTCTCTGCTCCCTTAGCAGTTCTAGTGGGATTGTAACTGTATGACAAAGTCTCTGGATCTTTCCTACACTGGGTGTCAGCTCCTGGAGGGCAGAACCATGGAGTGGACAGTAGAGATCTGGGCTATGAGAATAGGCAGAAAGAGGGGTTAACTCTGCCTATGGGTGTGAAAAGGAGACATTTGATCTGAGTCTGAAAGGCTGGAAGTCTTCCTGGAGGAAGGGGTATTTGAGGGAGGAAGGACGCGAGGGAGCTGAGGTGGGAGAGGAGGAGTCACCAGAATGGGAAGGAGTTGGGTTGTAGAGAAGGATGTAGCAGGAGATGAAGCTAAAAGGAGGATGGGATAATATCATGGAGGGCTGTGAGTGCCACATAAAGAAATTTGGATTTTATCCCGCAACTCAGGGCTCTTAACCTGGGTCTGTGGAGGGGCTGTAGAGGGCCTGAAATTGTTGTGAAATGTTCTATCGCAGTGCTGCCTTCTGCAGAGAAGGTCCATGGTTCTTATCAGATTTCAAAGGAGTTTCTGTCTGCAAAGTGGTTAAGAACCACTCATAATGGAGATGTGGTCAAGGTGCTTGAGGAAGGAGTGCCAAGCTCGAGTGCGTCACTAGAACACTGCTCTGTGGAAGACGGGCAGAAGGAGAGAGTAGAAGCAGGGAGACCCGTTAGGAATCTGTTAGAGGGTGGGAAACGACATGGACTTCAAACAGGGCAATGTTAGTAAAAACGGAGAGGACCTATTGGCATGAAAAGATGTTGTAGCAGTAAAGTTAACAGGTCCTTTTTGCATGTTGGAGTTGGTGGAGATGAAGAGAAAGTGCCTTTAAATCTTCTCGTTTGTATCAAAATTTTGTCATAGGATAGTTAACAAATCTTTTTCTTTTTTTAATTTCTTCCTTCCATTTAGAGAATACTTTTTAAAGCACACTCAGGATAAAGAATTTATAAAGACACTGCCCTCTAAAAATTTTCCTGAGATCTCTAGAGAGTGGTCTCGGTTCTGAGTATAGTGTTACCCTATGTGTTTCAAAGAACGATCCAGACACAACAAGCAGCTGCAGCAGCTGGTGCACAAGAAGGCCCAACTTGGTTATTTCATGTCTTTCTACAATTGATCAAAAACAATTTTTTTAGGCCAACAATTATTTAGCTTCTCTCCTTCTAGTGCAAGAAACTGCCGGCTGAATTGATAGCTCAACAGCTAAACTGTAAAATTGTCATTGTGCATATTAAATTTCTTTCAAGCATAAAACAAATTCCAATTTCTATTTACTTATTCACTGTGACAGTATTACTAAACAAGTAAGGATGGGAATTTTTGTTATACCGTGTATAGTGAATGTATTGTACTGTATCTGAAAACTGTGCTTTAAATTATGTTTTCATACATTCTGTTGGGGACAGAGCACATTAATTTGGAAGAGACAGATGTTTCTTTTAGAACTGAAGGCAACTTAATAAACCAAAATTCCTGTCAAGGAAAAAAAAATTCTGTCAAGGAAGGCTGTTTATAAATGTAAACAAAATCACATTTAAAATAAAGTAACTCTGACTCCCCCCACCAAAAAAAAGCACGCACAGCAATATCAAGGCAGTTTGCTTTTCTAACTCCTGACTTTGTCACCCTGCACAGCTACCAGCTCCCCTCCCCAGCGCTCAGCAGCTCTGACCGGCTGCCTTTTGGCATCGAGGAGAATGGGGGCACACCATTCACTGCCAAAGTGCCAGGAAGGCATCACCACCACCAGCACCAACACCAGCACCACCCAAGCTATGGCCTCACACTGACCCTGGAGAGCAAAGAGGGGCCTTTGAGGTCCCCCAGCTCTGGCAGTAAGTCCCTTACAAGTGAGTAGAGGTGGAGATGGCAGGGGCAGGGTCGGGGGATGATGCTGTAGAACATAGGTGGCTTCCCTAGATCCTCAGGACAGGCTCTCAGTGCAGCGTGTAACTGTGGTCATAGTGTTGGGTGACCATGTTTAGGCAAGAGTGGACTAGGGCCTTGTACATTTAGGCACATTTCCAGATTATAGTTTATCAGTACATTCTGATTTCATTGCATAGTAACAATTCTGTCTCCACCTCATTGCTTAGCGGTTCTCTTCTTGGGCAGTACCCATCCCTGGCTCAAGCAACGGAAAGGGGAAAGAGGGGCGTGAGATGGCTGGAATTTCTACTTTTGCAATTACAGAAAAACCTATACTGCCCCATTTCTGATGTTCCACCTCTGAAAGCAAGGTGATGTCAGGTAGATCCAGTCTGCTCACTGATACATGTCCCAGTGAGAGAAAGACAAAAAATGGAGAGTAAGCAATTAGAAACATGTTTAGCAATATGACAGTGATTTTATATCTGTTAAAGCTAATAAAAAATATGGACTTGGATGTTATATGTCTGTTATTTTCTTTTTCTAGAAATTCACTTTTATTATATTTTATAAAAGAATTGGCCTGCGATGAATTGGGGGGAAGAGCTTGTTCTGTATTACATATGGTTTGAAAAGTATTGAGGTAGAGGCAAGAGGCTTCAATTCTAGTTCTCACTATCGAGCCAAGTCCCCTCCTCAATCCTTGGTTTTCTCATCTATGAATTGGGATATAGTTGGTGAGATGATCTCCAAGGAACCCTCTAGCTCTGACATTTCATGAGTCTGTGAACTGGTGAAATAGGATGGGCCGTTTAGCCTTCACCTGTAGACCTTACGGAACAATTCTGGTTGGCTGAGCTGGGAGTTGGAAGGGGTACAGCAGCCACTTGGTGTTCAAGGACCAGATCTGTTTGTCACTCTCCACACTGGCTTTGCCCTGGTCTATGCCTCATCTTTGTGTACCTGAATAATAGTAACAGCCTCCTAAGGGACCCTCTATCCAGCTCAGTCTCCACATTGTGGCTGCCAAAGTGATAGCTCTAAAAGCACATCTGACCTGATTGCTTTCTTACCTTAAAACCTTTCCATGGTTCTTCACTGTCCCCAGCTAAAGCCCACTCTCTGAGCATGACCACACACAGACCTTCAAGCCTTGTCCCTGTGCCAAGGTTGGCCAAGATCTCCAGCTTCCCCCACTCCCCACCACATCCAGAACTACTCACCACTTACCAAATGCTGTGCCATGTTCCAGCTCTGCCCCTTGCCCCTGCTGTTCCCTCTGTCTGGAATGTTTTTCTCCACCCTAGTGAACTCTGACACATCCTTCAGGAGCCAGCGCAAATGTTATCTCTTCAGTGAAACTTTCCTTAACACTCCTTCCCCATTTCGGGCTTTGGAGTCCCTTCACTCTTACTCCTAGAGTAATTAAGCACAACTTTTTTTAAAAAGCTAAAGTATTTTAGTAATAATTTATTATCAGTAATAAAGACTGGCTAATGGAAGTTTTCAGTGAAGCAACTTGCTTTAGGGCCATCCAGCTTATATGGGGACAGGAGAGTTAGGCATTTAAACTGTGAGCTTAGATGTTCTCACACCCATCAGCTGGTGCACACTCAAGGGATTCAAGCTGTGGAGGAGGAGGCCAGCAGAAAGGGTGCTGAGGGTCGAGCTCTGGCAAGTGTCCTTTATCACCTGTATCTACCTGTCCTTTCAACCTTTCCTATTATTCCCTCTGGCTATGTTTTTAGAACTGAGTCCAGGAGCACCTGCCCTGTTCAGTGATGCAGCGGCCCATCTAAAGAAGCTGGAACTGGAAACGGTGAAGGCTGTTGGACCCTGGCCTGCTCTGCACATCAACATAAACAAGGTGCCCAGGGCCTGGGGGCTCTGCCGGGGGCATGGACTTGGGGCTCATGTCAACATCTGGTTATAACATTTGCTTGCCTCCTAAACCATGTGCCTTTGCTTTGGAGGGGTTTCTACTCAATCTTTCCTGACATTTCTGCTAAGGGTATCTTTTAGAAGCAAGATGTTCACTTGCATTTTGGGGGAGCGAATTATAGACCAGTCCTTGCCCTCAGTGCTGAGGCCAATAAGCAGGTTCTGTCTGTGAGTAGTCTCTCTCTCCTTCTAGACTGAAAGCTCCATGAGGACAGCGTCCACACTTACGTTTTTCCACTTTTATCCCTCTAGCTCATTATGACAGTGCCTGGCACATAGTAGATGTTCAGTAACTGTTTTCTGATGATAGGAAGGAGGGATTGAAGTGCAGAGGGAGGGAGGGACAGGGCAGAAGCCAAGTTCCGTTTTGGCTAGACCTGTTCTTACATCCAAAAGGGCAGCCTTATAAAAGCCACTGTTTATCTTATAACGATAGAATGTCAGTGCTGGGTTAGAGCTGTCTTTTCTTCCAATGACTTTCTCAAGGTCATGTAGCAGGGGCTGGGTCCTTGGGCCCCTGACTCCTAGTCCAGTGTCCTTTGCCCTCCAACATGTTTCTCTGTCTTCTTCACCAGGGTTTCTCAACCTCAGCACTAGTGACATTTTAGAACCCCTGCTTGATTGTTGTGGGGGCTGTCTTATGCATTGTAGTATGGTTAGCAGCATCTCTGGGATATACCCCCATCCAATTGTGACAACCAAAAATGTCTCTAGACATTGCTAAATGTCTCTTGGGGAGCAAAACTGCCCTAGTTGTGAACCACTGTTGTACATCTATTTTAATTTTATAAAGGAATAGTCTTCTTCATTGATAGTTTATATCTCCCACTCTAATGCTTAGTTTTGCCCCTTTCTAAGAGAGAATATGAAGCTGTTTCCCAGCTAGAAAGAATCCCTTCCCCCGGGGTGGCACTTATATTCATTTAATCAGCAAATCTCTCTTGAGCATGTCTGTACTCAATGCTGGGGATTCAACTCAATCACCTCTTGGTGTTCAACTTTTCTTCTGCAATACACATGATAAATGGTTTTATCAGGGGCTTACTCAGAGTTTGACAAAATTCAAAAATAGTTTGCAAGGAAATAGCACATAGAGCAGCAGAGGACTCATTAGCTGTATAGTAATTTGTAATAGCGTGGCTATTGGTGGGTCATTGACAATAGTTGCTTGCTCTGGGTTAAGGCATAGCTGGTTATTGAGCATTTTCCTGCAGCTCAAACTCTAACCCCTCTCCTACCTCCTTCACAAAGAAACGCATCAGTAAGCAAGTTAGCTAGAGTGTTGAGATTATACAGGTAACCTTGACTTTTTTCTAACACGTAAGCAAAGTATATTACTTCAAACTACTATTCTTTATCATTAATAAAAAATCCCTTCCAATAGATCTCACAAGTCATCATGACACAACAATTGGGAAACCACTGGCTTGGATGACTTTTAAAGTTTTTTCTAGCCCCAAGGCTCTGGAATCCTCTGATTCTTCCAGGGTTTGGGTAATTTCCTGTTTTTGATTTAATGGTGAACAGTCATTTTCATTGCTCAGTTCCAAAGCTGAACCCAAAATTATCACAGGAATTTAAATCTCATCAGATTTCAAATGTGTAAATAATTTGTGTAAACAATTTAAATGTGCATCTGATCATTTCTTTATTCTCAAATGACATTCCCGTGCAGATGAACTATTTCCCACTGTAAAAGTATAAAAGCCCAATTTTCAATCCTTTGTATATTTTGAAATCTGTATTTGCACATTGAACAATAAAGTATCTTTCAGCAATTCAAGTGGATTATATATAAAATTTACAAAATATGGTCACACAAGAGAGAGAAAGCACAGCGTCCTCAGAGCCATCCTCCAGGCTGGATTATAATTTTGTAATCCAGGCCTTTGTCTCCCAGAGAAACATCTTCTATACAAACACATCCACATAACAATGTACAAATTTTCCAAGATTTAGATTGGTATTTGCCTGAGTCAATTCATAATTCATACAGCTGAATATTACTGCTTTGTCCAGATCTGATAGGAACAAGCCAGCTTCAATTTTGTGTCCAAAAGCATTTTAGGGTTACTAAATTCAAAGGGAAAATCAATGCTGAATTCTCATTCTTTTCTTTTTTTAGCAGCATTCAATTTTTTTAAAAATAGGCCTTCGGTCATTATTGTCAGGATGACTACATCCCCTTAAGCAATTGTCAGAAACCTCAAATGGGCTTTAGAACCAATTTAATTCCTGTATCCCAGCATATCATTCCAAAAAGTGAATCTAATTAAACAGTTAAGTCTTCACGCACCAATGAAAACACCCATTGAAATGGTAAATGTCTTAATGTAACTGGATTTGTAAACACAGGATAAATGCTTCTAAAGCTATACCATAAACCTCATCTTTCAAAATAAATTACTTATTTGCCTAAAGGAGAATGCTAAGTCCCACAGGATAATGAATTGAGTTAAATGAGCCAGTTTTCTTTATACCATTTCCCTTTGTGACTCAGGATCATTGTTGTTGGGTGCCGTAGAATCAATTTTCAATTCATAGAGACCCAATGTGAAGAGTAGAACCGCCCATAGGGTCTTCTAGGCTGTAATCTTTATGGGAGCAGATTGCCAGGTCTTTCTCCTGCAGAGCTGCTTGGTGGGTTTGAACCACCAACCTTTTGGTGAACAGCCAAGCACTTCATCGTTGCACCACCAGGCCTCCTTTCAGGATCGTTGGTGTCCTCCTATCTAATGCTCTTTTCTGATTTTTATCTATTTTTCTAACCGTCTTAACGATCTTAATGAAGAAGGAGGCTGAGACTCTGAGAAGTTAAGTGGAGCCAGCATGGCTGAGTGGTGAAGAGCTCTGGCTTTGGTGTCACCTAGCCCTGGTGTGAATTTTGGCTCTTCTGCTTACTTCCTCTGTCACCTTGGGCAAGTGACTTACCATCTCTCTGCTTTGTTTTTCTCACCTATAAAGTGGGCATAATAAACCTACCTCCAAATGGTTAAACGAGAGGATTCAATGAGACATGTATATGAAATGCTCAGTCAATGCCTGACCCATAATAAGCGCTGAGTAAATGTTAGCTACTAGCATTATTTTACTTTTCATCATCTCCAGCATCTTTTTTTTTTTTTTTTTTTTTTTTTTTTTGTTATTAATGGTGCTGGTAGGGAAAAGAGCTGAGATTCAAATCCAGGTCTCTGTCTCTGCTTGTCTTATGATTATGTGAAATTGCTGAGCTCTGCTTACTCTACTAAATGCTTCTCTATGTGTTGGGAGTTCCCACTGGGAAAATGTATATTATGTTCTCTTTACTTCATTAAACGATGTCAACCAGCTAATTGCCCTATACTTCCTCTAAGACTTTTGTAATATCCCTGCTGTGTGTACCAAGGTGCCCAAAGCACTTTTGAATTAGTGAATGAGATTAATTTTGGAACTTGCAGAACTTGAGATCTTTAGAACATTTTATTCTTGTCCTGGTACATTGTGGCTAAGTTGTCATGTTTAGTCTTGATACCACTCAATTGACGTTTAGCAATCATAGACCCTTGTATCTTTTTTACTAAACACATATCTCTTGTACCAATAACTAGCAGCAGCATCTTCTTCAGCAGCCATTTATGGAGCGCCTACTTGCCAAGCGCCATGGTAGCACTTGGCTATGCAATGACCACAGTAGGCATGATTAACAATACGACATTATTTCCCTGTGTGTGGTATGCATGCCACCAAGGTTGATTTTAGGTTATATGCATAAATGAGTGGTTTTTTATTTTAATAATTGTATAATTATTATAATTTTAGTAAATATAATAGTTATCAAGTCCATGATTTCAGAGATATTATTACTTAGGACATGGTTAAAATAGGCAGTGCCAGGGTAATTCACACTAACAAGATCATATGATTTAACACATGGGATACGGCAAAAATAGCAAAAGTGTTACCAAATTATTGAATTCTGAAACACTACAATGAGGTAACATAGATACAAACTCCTCACTGTTGAGAATCACAGTTTTCAGCAAGATCTATTGTACAAATACCAATAAATATTTTCTACTCTTTCCCTTGGCCCAACAAGTCACAGGATTGAATCTTTGTATGTGAAAGGTAGCAAAAAAAAAAAAAAAAAACAAAAAACAGTTGCCATGGAGTCAACTCCAACTCATGGTGACCCCATGTGTGTCAATGAAACAACAGGGTTTTCAGTGGCTGATTTTTCAGAAGTAGATTGCCAAGCCTTTCTTTCAAAGTGTCTCTCAATGGACTCAAACCTTCAACCTTTCGGTTAGCAGTTGAGTGTGTTAACCATTTGCACCACCTGGAGACTCTGTAAGAGGCAGCAGATATGGTGAAAGGAGCGTTATCCTAGGCTCTAGGAAACTGGAAGCTTGAGTCCTGGTTTTGCTTCTTGTTCTAGCTGCATGACTCTGGAAAAGCCACTTCATCTCTTTGAACCTTCACCCCGTCTTTTGTATAATGGGCTGAATGAGATGCTCTCCCTACTTCACTAGAGAATGAGATGATATGCTTGGATATCTTTCACAAGTAGTAAAGCACCAGGACAAATGTAAGGAGGAGGTGACATACTTGTGTATATTTTTAGGTCTATGTGTGATTTGCAGTTATGATTGTTGGGAAAAGTTACTATACGTGTTTTCTTTGTTTACAATCTGTTGCATGTATTTTGGTTTGTCACAGGCTGAAGAAAAGAAAGTCTCTGAGAAGACTCTTCAGACTCCACTTTTGCCTTCCCCCGTAGCTGACCATGTGAAGTGTAACATTTTGAAAGCCCAGTTGGAGAATGCTTCCAGAGCAAATGCCCAGGTGTGTGGAGCACGTGTATTTCTTTGATTTCACTTTGCGGGATTTCCTCCCTGCCACATAGAAGCAAGAGGCACCTTACAGCGGGGATGCTGGGTCAGTCAGATCCAGTCGGGAGACAAGAGTCACACCTACTGTTGGAACAGAGATTTTAGTATAAACAATTATTAAATCCAAAACCAGTTGCCGTCAAGTGAATTCCAACTCACGGCGACCCCATGTGTGTCAGGGTAGAACTGTGCTCCATAGGGTTTTTAATGGATGATTTTTCAGAAGTAGAGTAACAGGGCTTTCTTCCGAGGTGCCTCTGGGTGGACTTGAACCTCCAAACTTTCGGTTAGCAGCCAAGCGTGTTAACAATTTACACCACCCAGGAACAAAGAATTACTAACCAGCATAAAATAATTCATTGGAGACTTGGTGGTGCAGTGGTTAAGAGCTACAGCTGCAAACCAAAAGGTGGGCAGTTCGAATCCATCAGCCACTCCTTGGAAAACCCTATGGGGCAGTTCTACTCTGTCCTATAGTGTTGCTATGAGTCGGAATCGGCTAGACAGCAACAGATTTGGGTTTTGGTGAAGGCAGTGGTTTCAAACTTGAATGTGCATAGAAGTCACCTGGAAAGCTGGGCCCCAGCCCCAGGGATTCAGTAAGTCAGGGTGGGGCTTATTTGCATTTCTAACAAGCTCACGGCACCACAACTTTGAGTAACACTAAGGTACCAGAGGTAGCAACTGCAGGAAGCACCTACCAACCCACTTACCAATCATAGGGCTAACGGAAGAAAGAAAAAACGTTGTAATTATTAAAATTTGGAAACTTAGAGAAGTCCCATGAAGAAACTCAGATTTCTGAGAAGGGGTCATTGCTCAGCCGGTGCTGGTGTTTCTGAGCTCGGAGGATGGGCCCTTCAGAAACAGACCCAGACTCTGAGGAGAGCGTGTTGGCTGGCTGAGGCTGATATTTCGGGGCTAGACAGCATGAAGCTGGATCTGTGAAGAAGCTGCATCTGCCAGTGTTGGAAACCTGCAACCTAGATTCATCTGCTGCTCAGGTGAAGTAGTGAGACTGAGGTGATTCCCAGGACCCGGAAGCAGACGGCGAAGAGCAAGTTCCTCTCCCACTAGCGCCCTCTATGGAAAGAACCTATTACGAGGCTCTAGCAAAGCAGAAATGGGGTTTGCAGAGTCCCAGCCCCAGTGGAGTGTTGATGGTTGGGTTGAGAGCGCTCAGCTGCTAATCGAAAGGTTGGAGGTTGGAACCCACCAGCCGTTAAGCTGCTCCGCGGGAGAAAGATAATGGCAGTCCGCTTTTATCGCAATGAATTGGACTCGACTCAACAGGAATGAATTTTGTTGGCAATCTTCACTGAAGCTGACGTCTTTTTCCCATTGAGCGGCTGGTGCGTTCAAAACAACGACCTTTTGATTAGCAGATCAGAGCTTAACCAGGGCTCCTTTGACTATCTGGTAAACCCCAAAACAAAACCCGTTGCAGTCAAGTTGATTCCTACTCATAGCGACCCTATTGGACAGAGTAGAACTGCCCCATAGGGTTTCCAAGGAGCAGCTGATGGATTCGAACTGCCGGCCTTTTGGTTAGCAGTCGAGCTCTTAACCATTGTGTCACCAGGGCTCCTAACTATCTGCTATTGGCTCTAAAAAAACGGCTTTGATGAGGAAGCAGGGCTGGACTCATATCTGGACAACACCGGCAGGCTAATAATGTGAAACCCTCCAACCAATACACTTGAAATCTTTGCTCAGCGTGTATTTTAGAACAGAGCCTGAGCTCTGTATGTTTGTGGTGGGTGTGAAGGCCACCGGCTACTCCATCTCCCATGGACACCAGCATGGGTTGAGTTGGCCTGGCTGGCTGAGTGGGTGTCCCCTCCACCCCCACCATTCTTTGTGGCACTGGCCAAAGGGAGGAGGACAGGCCTCTATCAAAATCATATGATGAAATTCCTCCCAGGCTTGTTAAGCTGATGTGAAAGCGCAGATTCTGAATTCCTTTGTAAACTCTAAGTGCTATATGAACATAGAGCTGATTATTATTCCTGATCTACAGTGGGGGCAGGGGATTAAACTGTGGATTTGGCTTTTCCCACACCATCTCCTTCTCACTCATGTATGAGCTGGCACATAGCAGGTCCTCGGTAAAAGTAAGAATGCAGGAAGTGATTGCATTTGAATGGTTAAGTATTAATCCCCGAGATGAGGAATGACTCAAGAAAACATTTGTTTGTTAACGTGTACAAATACCAGAGCAAGGTTTGTTACTGACTGGGGACTTGATGAACTGCCTCTTCGGTCCACCTTCACATTTCTATAAGCTTTTGAATGTAGGAGACTTGAAAGCAGTTTTTCATGCCAAAATGTTCACGTTTGACTAACCTGACTGTTTTCTTTAACAGGTTGGAAAAGAGGAATCAACGTTTGTAAATATCAATAAAAAATCCAGTCTTCAGGACACTAATGTAAGGTCTGTTGCTTCTTGTTCAAATGGGGAAATGATACTGTCTGTATCATCAACATTATCCTCGAAACACTGCCCATGAGGACATTTGCTAATAAAATCAGAGAGGAAAAATAAAACTGAGAAAATCTGAGCCTGAATAGGTAGAAAAAAACTGGCTTAAATAAGTTTTTTTAAGCCTCAAAAATGCTGCTTATTCTCTGTGTTGATAGTGGTTAAGTGCTATGGCTGCTAACCAAAAGGTCAGCAGTTTGAATCCACCAGCCGCTCCTTGGAAAACCTATGGGGCAGTTCTACTCTGTCCTATAGGGTTGCTGTGAGTTGGAATCGACTCGATGGCAACAGGTCTCAAGCTTGTAGATATGACCTTGTCATTCCCCTACTTAAAGTCCTTTCAAGGGTCCACTTTGCTCTCAGAGTGGAGTCCAGAGCACAGGAGGTCCTTCGAGACCTGGGCTCTGCCTACCGCTCCAGCTCAGCTTATCACTCTTTTCTTGGCCTACTGACATGGCCCTCGCACTGAGCTACTTACCAATACTAGACCAGAGGTGTAACTAAGGCATGGCAGGTAGGGCGTGTGCCCTAGGAGCCTCTTGAGGAGAGGTGTTAATGAGCAGTTTCTATTGGCCATTGCAGTTTCCATCACCAGCTGTGAGAGATCATTCAGCAATTTAAAACTAATTGCCATAGGCGCTATTTTCCATAGATAGGCCCTTGCTGGAACCACATCTGTTCTTTGACGCTTCCAGGCCTCCCTTGCTTCAAACCCAGAGGAAACCATTTCTCCCCTGATCTCACCGAGAGCAAGAACGCCTCCCCTTACAGCCCAAGTGAGAAACAACTTCAGACTGTGGATTCCTGCTGCCACTTCAGTGGGAGTCTAAGACCACTGCATCAAAGTCTGTTGTTAAAAATGCGGATTCTTGACTCCTACTCTAGAACTTTTAGATTCTTGGGGTGGGGCTGGGGGTGGTGACAAGCACCCCAGGTGATCTAAGAACCACTCCCTGGGGAATTCTTTTAACCAGTAACCATTTGCCATCAAGTGGACTTCAACTCATGGTGACCCCATGTGTATAGGAGTAGAAGTGTGCTCCATAGGGTTTCCAAGGGTGGACTTTTGAGAAGTAGATCACCAGACCTTTCTTCCAAGGTACTTCTGGGTGGACTCCAACCACCAGCCTTTCAGTTAGCAGCTGAGCAGGTTGACCATTTGTACCACCAGGGACTGGGAAATTCTTATACTAGATGGTAAAAATAAAAACAAAAAATTTTCCATATTACCTTATGATTCCTAAATCCATGTTTTTGCTATATATTTATTTTACTTCAGAGACACATACCCATTTTCAAAAATTTGATTCATTTCTTCCCAGACCAGCCCACTCCACTGGGTTTCCAGTCTTGGTTAATAATGGCATTGTTGTCTACCTGTTACCCAGGCCTATAAGCTGGGAGTCCTTGACTTTCCTCTACCTCACACCATATCTAATTGGTCAAGGTCAACAAGTCCTGCCAATTTTACCTCCATTTTCTCTCCCACATCCACTTTCTACTCTTCATGACCACAATCCCTTTCTACCTTGGGCCTTCAACATCTCTCTAGTGTATTACAACAGCAGCAGTCTGCTAATATGCTCCTGGCCTCTTTTCGCCAGTGTCCTCTTTGTTGCTCCAAGGACCTTTCTAAAATGCCCAAGTCTGACTATGCCACTTCCTTGCTTAAAGCCTTTAGTGACTACCATTGCCTTCAGTGTAAACTCCTGAGCCCAGTGCCTGAGGCCCCTCACGACTTGACTATGCTTTCCCCCTAGTCACAATCCTCTGCTTTTCTGCTGGGACCTCACCCTTCAGCAGTTCCGGCCTACCCTTGTGTTCTCCGGGTCTCCATTCTGTCTCCTATCGTGATCTTTCCTCTGTCTGGTTAAGTGCCAACGCCTCTGTGAAGCTTTTCCAGTACAGCCGTTCCACCCAAGCAAAGCTATATGCTCCCCACTAGACTGAGTTCTTTTAGGGGCCATGTTCAGTTCACTCTGGGGGCCCAGCCTGAAGAAATCTTGAACCTAGAATACATTGACTCTAATCCCTTATCTGCTCATTCACATGTTCACTCAACAAACATTTATTCGGCACTGACCATGGACGATCACCATGTTAAGCACTAAACCCATTGCCGTAGAGTCGATTTTGACCCATAGCAACCCTAGAAGACAGAGTAGAACTACTCCATAGGGTTTCCAAGGAGAAGCTGGTGGATTTGAACTGCCGACCTTTTGGTTAGCAGCCATATAACTTAACCACTGCACCACCAGGGCTCCATGTTAGGCACTAGTAAAAGAGAAACTGGGGACCCAGAAGAGTTAATGTGTTTGCCAGAGGTCGCTTGCTGAGGATTTCAACTTGTTTTGATGTCCTTTTTGTCCCAAAGGATAATTATTGATTTTTTTAGTGAAAAGTCATGACGACTACGGAAAATATATTAACCTTCTCCTTAAAATACTGTTTTGAGTAGGGCTCATCGGTTAGCTTGCATAATTTCTTAAAGAAATGTAAAAGTGAAACTTAATGTTTAATACTTCACATGTACATAGAATTAAAAGATGTTTTAGGGCAAGTCTTAAAAGTCTTCTGATGATGCATTTTTCACATTAAATACCCTATAATCCTTTTTCTTTTCTTTTTAAAATATATTCTGTGTTGTATTTAAAATATCATAGCTACCAGATTACTTGAAAGTAAAAACGGATTATCCATAGGTTCCTCTTCACTCTTTTTATTGGCAAAACTTGGTTCTGAACCAAATTGTGTTTTGGACAGGGAAATTTTTTTCCGTACCTTTTACTCCCCACTTGCTATATTTTCTTTCTATGACTTTTGTTTTTGGATTTTCTATAGTATTTATTTTTATATTTAATATGTAGAGTGGAGAGGAGGAGAAATGGATTTCCTGTCTACCATTGCTGTTAAGGTATAAATTATCTGAGAAAACAGTTCCTATGGCCAAAACAAAGCCATGAATATTTTTTGTTGATGTTGTTCCTTTGTGTTTTTTTTTTTTTTTTTTGTATATCTATTAGAAGTCCTATTCCTATACGTGTGGAAACTACCCAACCAGCTGTGGAGAAGCCGGAAATCAAGCCTCCCCGAGTGAGGAAGTTAACAAGACAATACAGTTTGTGAGTTCTGTACTGCAAGTTTTTCAGTTATAAGAACAAAGGCAATGCTAAGTGTTTGGTCATAAATGCTTTTTAGCCCCTCACACCATTCTTCAAAAGCCATCCCCAAAATTCGGTTTATTTCCAATTTAGGTCATAATGGGGCTAGACCATTCTCCCTGAAAATATTACATATTTGGTGTATGTATTAATTATCTATTGCTGCGCAAATTAGTCCAAAACTTAGAGGCTTAAGACAGCGCACATTAAATGCCTCACAGTTTCTATGGGTCAGAAGGCTGGGCACAGCTTAGCTGGGTCCCTGTGTCTCTCACAAGGCTGAAGTCAAGGTGTTGGCCGGGGCTATAGTCTCATCTGAGGCTCACTCAGGTAGTGGCTGACAAGATTCAGTGGCTCGAGGGCTGGTGACTGAGGGTATTGGTTCCTTACTGGCAGTTGGCCAGAGGCTGCCCTCAGTTCCTTGCCATGTGGGCCTCTCCAGCTTTCTTTCTTTTTTAAAAATTTTTTTTTTTTCTTATAATTGTGCTTTAGGTGAAAGTTTACAGCTCAAGTTAGTTTCTCATACAAATACATGCACATTGTTATGTGACCCTAGATGCTGTCACTATAATGTGACAGCACACTCCTGCTTTCCACCCCGGATTTCCCATGTCCATTCAACCAGCTTCTATTCCTTTCTGGCTTCTCATCTCGCCTCCGGACTGGAGCTGCCCATTTAGTCTTGTGTATCTACTTGAACTAAGAAGCACATTCTTCACGAATATCGTTGTATATCTTATAGTCCAGTCTTATGTTTGTCTGAAGAGTTGGCTTAAAAATAATTTTTTGTGTGTGCTAAATTATATATAAAGGATCCTTGGTGACACAATGTTTAAGGGCTCAGCTGCTACCCAAAATGTTGGTGGTTTGATCCCACCAGCAGCTCCATGGGAGAAAGATGTGACCGTCTGCTGTTCTAAAGATTCCAGCCTAGGAAACTCTATGGGACAGTTCTATTCTGTCCTATAGGGTCACTATGAATCAGAATCGACTCGACAGGACTTAACAACAACAACAGTAAAGTATGTATAACATAAAATTTGCTAATTTAATCATTTTTAACTATACAATAAAGTGGCATTAATTACATGCTCAATGTTATGCCACCACAATCTAGTTCCAAAACTTTTTCATCACCCCAAACAGAAACTGTGTACCCAATGAGCAATAACTGTCCATTCCTGTATCCCCGCTGCCCCCGGTAAACTCTGATCTGCTTTTTGACTCCCATGATTTGTCTGTTCTCGATGTTTTCATGTAAGTGGGATCATACAATGTTTGTCCTTTTGTGTCTGGCTAATTTCACTTAGCATAATGTTTTCAAGGTTCATTCATGTCGCAGCATCTATTAGAACTTCATTACCTTTTATGGCTGAATAATATTCCATTGTATGGATATATCACATTTGGTTTATCCATTTATCTGTTGATGGACACTTGGGTTGTTTCTATCTTTTGGCTATTGTGAATAATGCTGCAGTGGACATTGGTGTACAAGTATTTGTTTGAGTCCCTGCTGTTAATTCTCTTGGATATATACTCAGGAGTAGAATTGCTGGCTCATATGGTAATTTGGTATTTAACTTTTTGAGGAATTCTCTAGCTTTCTTCATTAGAGAAAACGCACAAGAAGAAAGAGCCAGAGAGTACTAGCAAGACGAAAGTCACAGTCTTTTGTGACCTAATCATGGAAATGACATCCTGTCACTTTGCCATATTCTGTTCATTAGAAGCAAGTCACTAGGTCCAGCCCACTCTCAAGGGGTGGGGTGGGGGAGGGAATCACACAAAGGCGTGAATACCAGGAAGCGGGTATCTTTGGGAGGCATGTCACAGAATTAGTGAAATGGTAGAGTGGTCTGTCACCAGAGCGAAAGCTAACCACTGAGTGGTAATGAGAGCTGTGGGAGGAGTCATATCCCAGAGTGTCCCAGAACCACCAGGCCTATCCAGTTCTAGTCAGCCTAACAAAGTGTCTTGGCTACTGTACGTGCAGAGCTGTTCTATGTATTGTGGGGAAAAGCAAAATGACTTTGGCAATTCCCATCCAAGGACTCATAACTTACTGTATAATCCAAAGAAGATGTATAAATGTTGAGTAACAGTGGTGGTAGTAGGAGTATTAGTAGCAGTAATAATCACAATTGTAATTACCAGTTCCTGACCTCAGCTGTGGGCCAGCACCGTTTCTGCATGTATAATTGGTCAAAGAGCTGCAGGGGGGGGTCTTTGAGCAAAATGGAAAACATGGGGGCTTTGGAGTCAGAAGAGCCTCTGTTTGAGTCTTGGCTAATTTACAGCTGTAAGCTCTTGGGAAAATACCTCTTTGAGCCTCTGTTTCTTCATCTGTATAATGGATGAGATAACATCTACCTCTGAGGTATTATGTGAGGATTAACATGAGATGATGCAGGTAAAGCCCCAGCCAGAGGCCTGGTTGTAGGATGAGTTAGTTTCCCTTCCTTTCTTGTCTAGGGTCTGGAAGCTTCTGACAACAGGTCGAGTTTAGGGGTTACCCAAAGTGTAAAATGTAGAACGTGGAGCGTAACTCCAGACGCTCTGCTGACGCAAACAACCTTCTCAGGCCTGCCTCTTGCACCTTGTGGAAAGGAGAAGAGGCATGGGAGTTTTTAAGGTCAGACACACCCTACCTCATAGCCTTAATGGAAACTTCTGAGCAGTACAGCAGCTATCTTTCCTAGGAAAGCCAAAGCAAGTAAGGTTCAAATAATTAATTGTCCTAATGATCTCGGGGGGTGGGGGGCGGTGGTGACAAATTAAACCAGAAAAATCTGTTCCCCTGAGGAGAAAGCTGGCAAGACTAGCCTATCCTTTTACACTTTGAAACTCAAAATGTTATTATCACCCATATGGGATTGTAATCATGTTGGAAACAATGACTAGCTGATAACCTGGCCTGGAAGGAGATGAAATTTAATTAACTCATGAAATTGGCTTTTTCAAGGAAACCCTTTTAAAACCTCTAACTTCACATGTGTATTTCTTAAGTGACCCCAACCTATTTTGCTTCAAAAGTCAAAGAATGGCAGCATTTTCCCCATAGTAAAAAATAGCTAAATTAATAGATGGAATTTTTTCAGCATTAAGTTTTTGCCCCGTAAATAGTTGTTGAATCGTCGACACTGGTTACCACTTATTTGCTCATCTCTTGCACTCGTAGATATTGAGAAAATTAATAAACACGTGGTCAAGGAATACAGATGGAGAAACTCAGATTTCTGATTTCCTGAAGATATTTTCTGCATTATGATTTTTGAGATGTGTGTGCAATCCTGGGAATTAGATGGGAATGCAGTCAACCCTCTGGTTACTATAGTATTTCTAGTTCCTAGGCAAGAATTGGATATATTTGGATTTTAAGGTACTCTACCAAGAGCATCATGGTTTTCAGGTGCTCTGAACAAATTTTCAAATTGCTGCTAGTTTTAAGGATACAAACAAAAACTTCAGCAAGAGTGAATTTCTGTTAATAGTGGTAGAATAATTTGGAAAAGGATAGTGGTAAATCTTGTACAACATAATGAATGTAATCAATGTCACTGAATTGTACATGTAAAAATTGTTGAATTGGCAAATGTTTTGTTTTGTATATTTCTACCGCATATGCAAATACACACCAAAAAGCCCCCTAAAAAACCAAAAAGTAATTAATCCCTCAGAATTACTCCATCAGAAATGACCAGTGTTCGCATGTGATGACTGTTACTGTAGACATCTTTCTATGCATATATATTGTTAAAATAGGAAGTAATAATTTTAAAGAAAGGAGTCATACTATGCATATTTTTTAATTATTAAAATGTTCTTTCAAATATTTAACAGAAGATAAACTAAGATAAAATTGAAAGACTTGCTGAATTTTAGATAAATGTTTCTTCATCTTAAGATCTAAGTTGAGATACAAGGTTATGAAAACCATTAAGAATCTGGAGTCTTTTTCAATTTTATATGGTATCGGTTGACTTCCTGCTATGAAAGATGAGCTGCTACATTTTTTAATGGGCTTTTATGTAGAATTAATAATAGCTATGTTTTTAAGGTTACCCTATTTTTTAATAGGGTAAAAATAAATTCTAACCTAATCTTCTACTTAAGTAGCTATGTGATCTTGAGCAAGTCATTTGACCTTGGACAAGTCATTTGACAATCAGCCACTGAACATCACCAGCTTTTCTGAAAAATGCAGATCATAATACAAGGTTGTTGTGAAAATTAAATGGGCTAATGCATGTGTAACTAATCTGACCTGTTTCATCACTGTGCATCCAAATAAGTAGTTTATCTATTGATTTTTTTCACTTACTTGTTCAAACCCCACCTTTTCCCCTTGTTAGTAATAAATCCAAATTCCTTGTCTTGAGGCTTCTCCACATGCAGAATGATCTACAATCCCCTGGGACCCTCCTCAGTCACTGCTGTCCACGCTGCAGCTATGTCCTGTGGCCACGTTTCCCATGAGGCCCACTGCTGCAGGGAGGCCCTCACTGGGGACCCTGCACAGTCCACACTGGTGCCCACTGGTCACAGGTCTCTTATCTACACACTCAAGCTCAGCTATCATTTCTAAGTTGCAACCCCTAAGCCAGGGTGGTCCAGAAGTTCTACATGGAAACCCTTAGGAGGGTGTTGGGGGACCCCAAGACCACTTTTAGGTTTGATGCTTCATTAGAAGGACTCACAGAACTCAAAAAAGCTCTTCTTCTCACAGTTGCGATTTATTACAGTGAAAGGGTACTGATTAAAATCAGCCAAGGAAGAAGGTACATAGGGTGGAGTCCAGGAGAAACCAGCTATAAGCTTCCAGGTGTCCTCTTCCAGTGGAGTCACATGGACAGCACTTAATTCTCCCAGTAACAATGTGCAGCAAGGTGTAGGAAGTATTGCCAAACAGGGAGGCTCACCTGAGCCTTGGTGTCCAGGGTGTTTATTGGGTGGTCAGTCACATAGGCATGGAGCACCTGTGTGACTGATATCATTAGCTACTCAATCTCCAGCCCTTCAGAGCTCAAACCCATACAGCAGGGCCCAAAGCCCCAGGCATACAAAATCAGGCATTCACCATAAATCAGATTGTCAACATCAACTCTCTGTCATGGACCAAGGTCTCAGATAAACAAAGACACTCTTATCAAGAAGAATATCCTAAGAGCTCAGAGATTGTCTCCCAGGGGTCCGTCTCCCAGGACCAGCCCTTTTTTTGGAGCGTGCAAGGTCTGAGCACTTCAGACCTGCTGAGTTAACTCTTCGCTATATAGGCGGCAATCTGGTTGGCATTAGGGACTAAGGGACTTGTCTTTTTTTTTTTTTTAATTTCAGGCATATAACAAATCATTTTTTACTGTGGTAAATATATATATAACAAAACATTTGCCATTTCAACATTTTTTTGTGTGTACAACTCATGAACATTGTGTTTGCCGTATTGTGCAACCATCACTATTACCAGTTTCCAATTTTTTTCATCACCATTGACAGAAACTCAGTATCCCTTGAGCAATAACTCCCTTCTTTCCCCCTCCTACCCACCTCTGGTAACCACTAATAAATTTTGGTCTCTATACGTTTACCTATTCTAGATATTGCACATAAATGAGATCATACAATATTTGTCCTTTTGTGTCTGATTTATTTTATTCAGTATAATGTTTTCAAGGTTCATCCATTTTGTAGCATGTATCAGAACTTCATTTCTCTATATGACTGAGTAATATTCCGTTGTATGTATATACCACATTTTGTTTATTCATGCATCTGTTGATGGACATTTGGGTTGTTTCCATCTTTTTTTTTTAAATATTTTATTGTGTTTGGTGAAAGTTCACACAGAAAATTAGGTTCTCATTGAACACTTCTATATTGTTCAGTGACATTGGTTATGTTCTTCACAATATATCAGCATTCTTGTTATTTCCATTTTGATTATTCTGTTTCCATTAATCTAGCTTCCCTCTCACCCCCTAGCCTACTCATCTTTGGTCTTTGGTTTCATCTGGACGACTATTTTGAGGAGAACAGTACTCAGAGGGTGATATTGTTTATTTTATGGACCAATTTGACATTTGGCTGAAAGGTGACCTCTAAGAGTGGTTTGAGTTCCAAGTTTAAAGCATATCTCAGGGCGATAGTCTCAGGGGTTCATCTAGCCTCTACCGATCCGGTTAAATCTGGCCTTTTTTTTAGGAGTTTGAGTTTTGTTCTACATTTTTCTCCCATTCTATCCAGGACCATGTATTGGGTCCTTAAGGGGCTTGTCTTCATTTCTATGAGTTTGAGAAAATGCTGTTGATATTAAGAATGGGGGGTTGACTTCAGCCAAAGATTAGACAGGCCCATAAAACAGAACGAGACTAAAGGGGCACACCAGCTCAGGGACAAGGACTAGAAGGCAGGAGGGGACAGGAAAGCTGGTAATAGGAATCCCAAGTCAAGAAGGGAGAATGTTGACATGTTGTGGAATTGTTAACCAATGTCATAAAATAATATGTGTACTGTTTAATGAGAAGCTAGTTTATTCTGTAAACTTTCATCTAAAGTACAATAATAAAAATAAAAAAAGAAAGAATGGAAGGGTTGACTCTGAATCTATTGCCTGGAAACAATTTTTAAACCTCGAACCAAAACTATCCCAAGAAGTCATTTTTAAACTAAACAGATTAGCTCAATTAATAAAGAATATTTACTTTGAGCGTTGTACTCTTTTAAAGAATTATCTATATGAGATCAAATTGACAACAGTAACCCTAAAGCACGAATGAGAACTTTGTGGGGCAGAGAGCCTAAGTTAATGGTGGTGAAATAATATGGAAGAGGTAGTGAGAATGGTAACACAATGTGAAGTATGTAACCTTTGTCTGCACACGAACTGCGCATGTAAAAACTGTTTAATGGGGGATATGTTTTGTTGTGTATATTTTCACCAAAAATGAGATAAAGAATGGGGATTTGATGGCGCTGTCCCATGCTGTGCCAGGATGACCTTGGCCTTGGGGATAAGCCCAGGGTGCCGGGCCAGACTTCCTCATGGTGACTACCCATCTAGTATCCTTTTCTACCTGGGTCTTCTCGTTCCATCAAGGAGCTTCTAAGACCAGAGCTCCTTGGTCCCTAAACAGATGTGCCCCACCCCTCCCCTGTAGCCCATTTATTACCCCAAAGGGGCAGTAGTCTCTGTCAGGCCACGAAAGGAGCCATTTCACACTTCTCACAGAGCAGCGGGCTCCTGTGAGCCTCGCATTTACCCTTCAAAAGCCACTCAGAATAATACGCCCCTGGCAAGTGACGGAAAATCCAGCCCAAGTTTGCTTTGGCAAAAAAGTCGAAGTATTGGATCCCATAAGCTGGACATGTGGTGGACATCTGTTTGGGGAGCCCACCCTCTCCGCCTTCCCATTCCTCCCCACCCTCCCTTCTCTCCCCACCGTATGTCTATTATTGTAATGAGCAGAGCTTCATGTGCTTTTAGTAACCGCAGTGATGAAGACGACCTCCCTCCAGACTTGGCCGAGGCAGTGGGAGTGACCACAACGACAACCACAACCTCCACTACCACCATCACCACCACACAAGTCTCAGTGCCGCTGGCATCTCCCAAGGTCCAGAAAGTCAGCTCGCCTCAGAAGTCAGAAGGCAAGGGTCAGCCATCCCCAGGGGCCAAGGTATGGGGGAAAAGCCCTGAGAAGTAGCAGAGCTTGGTGGGAATTCAGTATACATTTTGGGGAACGGCATCCTGTGTGCATAAATGACTGTGTACACACTCAAAACAACAATAAGAACCACCAAAACATGCTCTTTAACTAACCAGTGGCAAAACACAAGCCAACTGTTTATAAGCAACAAATAGTACAGTGTAAAGCCATGTACACTGTATGTACTTCAAGAGCAATTTAAGTGATTTTTGAAGGCAGTTCTGATTTTAGAATATCATCCCTGCATAAGACATTACTACACTGTAAACACAGAAAGTGAAAAATGTTCTTCCCCCGTAATGGACAATTTGGAGGAGTCAAAGCATCGAGTATCTCCATTCCTTATACTGGGTAAAACAACGACAGCAACAAAATCCCAGTTGCATCAAGTTGATTCCAGCTCATAGCAACCCGATGTGTGTCAGAGTAGAGCTGCGCTCCACAGGGTTTTCAAGGCTGTAACTTTCAGAAGCAGATTGCCAGACCTTTCTTCCTAGGTGCCTCTGGATGGTTCAGAGCAGCCACCTTTCAGTTAGTAGTCACTTGCGCCACCCAGGTACTGGAGAATAAAGCACCACACATATGTGAAAAGTATTATTACCATCATTAGATGACACAGGCAAACTTGGATGCCTCCTGGCACCTCAAGCTGGGTTTGCCTCAGCGGTGGGGCGTCCCGTCTTAAGTGTGTACAGGCTCTTATCATATATCCCACACCATGGTTAAAACCAGGCTGAAATATTTACAGAACTTGATTGCAGGCTTAGGAACAACCAAAAGGAGTTCCAGGGGCATGTGGGCGGCATCCTACCAGAGGCCATAGTGCTCCCTCTCCTGGCCGTCTCTCTCCTTAGGACCTGCCAAGTTGATGGGCTGATTTTTCTCCTGACGGAGGACCTTGGTGGGGGTGGGGGTGGGGTGCCCATGTTGCTGAGGCCCTGGGGCAGGAGGAAAAAAAATTTTTTTTTTTCCAGAAAGAAACACAATTTTCCAAGGTACCACCCCCTACCATGAAGATCTTCCTCATTATTGTGCAGATCAGGTTAAGCTCTTTGAGGCCTTTACTCTCTTGATTCAGGATGGAATCTTTGCTCTCCTTGTACACATTCAAAGGGTTCCTCAAAGTGTATTTCCCAAAAGACCAATCAAATAACATTCTAAGAAAAGTTGTTTGCAGATTTAAAAATGACTTTCACTGTCCCACTCCACTCCTTACTTCTACCTATTAAGGTTTCAGGAAAAAAAAAAAAAACATGATTCAGTCTCCACATTTTGTACACTGCTGAGCGAGGGAAATATTGGAAGATTGTCATGATAATGTAGGAGTCCCTGGGTGGTGCAAATGGTTGGTTGGCCTTTCAAACCCACTCAGAGGCACTTCAGAAGGCCTGGCGATCTGCTTCCAAAAAGGTCACAGCCTCAAAAACCCGATGGAGCACAGTTCTATTCTGCACCCATGGGATTCCATGAGTCTGAATCGATTCCACAGCAAGTAGTTTGGTTTTTTTGTTATTATTATTATTATTATTATTTTGGTCATGATAATGAGGCCAGTGTTAGAAAGAGGGTAAGGGAGAGGTTGGGTACCTCTGTCTTCTGGTTAAGTTCAGTGTAAGCTAGGATTGTCAATCCAGAGCTGTCACTAACCAGGAGTATTTTTGTCTGCTTTCTTAGAGCCCCTCTGACCGAGGAGGTACCTTTACCTTGGAGCCAGGTGATCTTCTGATGGATTTCACAGAAGCCACTCCTCTGGTAAACTTTCTATTTTGCTAAAAGCAGAAAAAACACAGATCACAGAACTATCTTGGCAGTGGGACAGATGGACAGGGGTGGGCAGCACTGTTGGGAAGGGTCTTCTTCTTGTCCTGCTCACAGCCTGGAAGCTCAGGGAGCTTTCTTCTAGGGTTCGGGCTCCATGGGCCTCTCCACCTCCTGGAGCCCTTGCAGGAAAGAGGTGCTACCTTTCCTCTGAGGGTGGTTACAGGGGTCCTTCCCACTCCTGTCTGCTGCATCTGAAGTGTTATAGGGCTCCTCCGTGCTTGAGCCTCAGCTTCTTGGCTTCCTGGACTGCACCCTGCATGCCCACCAATGGGGAATCTCTTGCTGTCGCTTCCCAACAACCTGCTGTGGTCTGAAGTGCTGGCTCAAGCCTCATCCTGGTTTTCCAGGCCCCTAAGTGTCTCCCCACCATCCTCCATCCCCTACATACACTTCTGCTGTTAGGGATGGTGGCTCTCCTGGGACTCCTGCAGGTGATAAATCCTTCCTGGGAGAGAGCACTGGACCAGGAGTCATGCAGACTGGACCCAGCTCCAATCTCTGCTCTCCTTAAGAGCCTTGTCATTGAGCAGTCATTGCCCATCTTCTGTGAAGTACGAATGTCATTGTCTGCTCTGTCTACATCACAGAATTGTTATAAGGGTCACATGAGACAGAATCCTCGGAGAATAGAGTACCACAAATATGTGCAGGGTATTATTATTGTTAGATGATGCAGGCAGATTCGGGTGTATCTGTGGCTGGACCGAACTTAGTACCCAAGTGAACTTGAGCATCAATCAGAGTCTGCAAATTTGGAATGGGAGTTAAAGTGTGAGTCGGGTGGGGAAGTATCTGCTGAGAGCACACTGCCCAGCTGTGTGCTAGTCTCTGGGGGCTAGAGACTAGAGGGGAACTCAGGTGGCTAAATAGCCAAAGACGTGAGAGCTACGTAGAAGAGCTCACGGATCATCGGAAGTGGGAGTCATTCAGCGTGGATTTGCTGGAGGAGGACTGTAGTGGGTGGGAAGGAATTCTGGGAAGACTTCCAGGAGATAGTAAATGGGGCAAAATGCTGTCCAGGTTTTAGGAATTATCGCCGTTCTTGCCTTGGCTAGCGCAGGAAATCATTTATATAATTGTACTTCTAATCTGGAGAAGTGGCACGATCTGAGAGCTTCAAGTCAATGCCTTTGGATAAATAGCTGAGAGCTGATGGGGGGGTGACACCCTGCTCTGTGAACCCCTCAGAGTTACCTCTCTCCTGTGTTCAGGTAAACATAGCAAGGTTATTCGTGGCCTTCTTATTAGGCAAGTTGCCAAGACTGTTCACAGATGGAAGGGTTCTTCTGCCCTTCAGATAGGGTAACCTAGAGACAAAGGGCCCTTTACCATTACCTCTTCGTGTAGATGGGGAAAACTGAGTTCCAGAGTCGGGTAATCCCACAGGGACTAAGCTGGAGCTGGATCCCAGGTTTCTGGCCTCTCTTCCAGTGCTCTCTGTGTCACATTGGGTTAAACCCAGATTCCTCTTAGGGAACTTGCCATTTTGAAGAAGAGCAATGTCTGGAAGAAGGGCTGCATTTAAAGCATTCCCCAGACTGGGAAAGGAGAGGAATGGGACTTGGTGAAAGAGACAGGAAACTTGGCAGCTTGGGCCTAGTGCTACAGTCAAAATGCAAGGCCTTATTTGTGAGAGCTAGGAGCAATCTGAGGATATCCAGTCTAGCTGGAGGGCAGAATCCCCCAAAGGGATCTGAGAACCCCTAAGGTACAATCTAAGGGCCTATGAAGGCAAGAAGGGAAGAAAAGTAAGTTCCCAGGGCCATGTTGAAGAGAACATGCCTGGCAGGAATAGAAGCTGATGAGGGGAAGATATCTCTTAAGCAGCTCCCAGGCTGCTAAATATGCTGCAATAGATGCCATAAGAGATTCTATATAAACTGCTACTGATGTGGGACCAAGTACCTAACCCTGTCTGGAGGCAGTGGGGAAATGAAAACTTCATTGTGCCTGGGTTTTGAAGTATGAATAGAAGTTTGGCAGTTGGAGAAAGTAGACCAAGGCATTCTATGCAGAAGGCACAACATGAGCAAAGTACTGAGTATTTCTTAAACGGCCCGGTGGATCTGAGAACTGGGGTTAGTTTACAAAAAAAAAAAAAAATACATCACGGCTTTGACAGGAGTGATGGGTTTCCCTTAGAGACTATTATGTTCTATGAATCCAGCTTGTAGATATAATGACCCTATCTTTTTGTTGATGGAGCATGACTGACTGAGATTAGAAAGGAAGCTAAGATTCTGGCAGGACTATGCCCCCCTCCAGCAACAAGCTCATTTGCCTCTCTCCAGAGTACCCCATTCACATCTCTGGACAGCTCTGACTCAGCTCTGGAACAGGGTCCAGGGAGCTGACATCTTTCCACTGTGCCAAGACACGGCTGCCAGCCTCCAGGCCAAAGTTTACAATGAATACGTGTTCTCAGGATGAAGCATCCTTTGTCTTGCTTGTGTGAATATGAGGCATGTGTGCATGTGTACAGGACTCAGGGAGAAGGTGTGCCTGAGGTCTGGCATTTAGCCAGAGCCCACTCCCTTTTGGGCTTCCCTCAGCACCATTGGCTTTGACCTTACAGTGTTCCAGAGACCTGTCTCACTGAGTGCCTAGCAGGTGAAGGGGCCTAGAGAAGGAGAGCAGATGCAGGCAGTGGGCTTCTCCCTTCATCTGGTCCTCTTCCCTCCATCTCCTCCCAGCATCTCTCTGGTTTTGCTGTTAGAGTGCTCTAGGGGGGTGTCTGTGTCTCAGAGGACAGCCCAGGAGAGAGTGGACTCAGGGTCTGGGACTGGGAAACTTGCTCCCAGTCAAGGCTTCTTGGTGCCACTGTATCAGTAACCGTACCTGCCTCTGTGGATCATGGTGGGTGAGGGCTGCAAGGGGCTTCTTTATGCACCCCCAGAAGGAGCCAAAAGCAGAGTGAGGCAACGGCACCCCCATGCTGGACTTGTGACCAGGACTTCCCCAACTACTCAGACCCAGACAGTCAGCTGGAACAGTTTCTTGAACCATCTTGTCACTTACAGATGGAGAAATGAAGGCCACATTGGGGCAAGCACTTGCACTGGGTCACATAGCCAGTCTGTGTCAGAGCCAGGACTAGAACCCAGGCCCCAAACTGCTGTCACAGCAATTTTCACTGTGGCACGTGGCCTGAGCCAGGACATGTCTCTCTCCTTCCCCACTAACCAGCCCCCTCCCATGGAGCTGCTAAGATGCCCTAGCCTCAGTTCTATCCCCTAGAGCCCAGCCAGGGGCAGCTCTGGGACCATCTCTAAGTCCTCAGCACAGGTTTGGTCCCTAGAGTTGCTGAGTGGGGCATGAGGAAGGGAGGTGCTCAGGTACTTGTCTCAGAGGCTCAGCCTGGATGAGGCCTGGTTCCTTTGCTGCCAGCTATGTGAGTGGACACACCTTAGCATCTGGCCACTTTCTCCGGGCCTTTCCATTGGTATTTCCCTTCAGAAGAGGAAGCAGCATTTGGCAGAGCAAGGATGTCAAAGCTTCCCTGGTGATACTCATCACACAGGCATTTACCCCTCCTTCATGGATACTTTTCCGTGCAGCCACCTACAGAGCTCACAACCTGCCTTGAGCCCCCTCCCTCCTGTGGATGAGGCTCCGAAAGCCCCCACCAGCTGCCCTAGCTTCTCAGGCCAGCACTGGAAGGACAGAGAACTGGAGAGAGAGGAGTGGGACCAGATTTTCTTCCCTTGATTCAGCAACGTTCCACCAAGAGGCTATCAGAACTAGTGTAACCCTTTAACTCTTGCCCCTCCCATCCAGTCTCCTTGTGGAGTGGGTTTCCAAAGAAGCACAGTCCAGACAGCCAAGAGTAATAAAAAGATTCAGTCTTTGCCTGGCATCTTTCAAAACTCTTTAAAGAAGATTAAATTAATAACTCCTGGCAGAACTTCTTAAATCTCTTTTTGCCTTCACCTCAGTTCTCTTGCACCCTGCCACTACTCTAAGGACTTTCATTCTCAAACTGTCCACAAAAATACTCTTTCCAGCTTCACTCTTACAACCTTTTTTCTCCTTTTTCCAAATATTTTCTTCTTCAATCACCAACTCTTTTATTGTGCAGATCAGTTTATCAACCCTTAAGCCTTATAACCTTTGCAGTTCGTTTTCTGCCCATTTCCAGATTCTGGATCACAATAGTTCATAATCTGATCCGAATTGCTTGGGTAGGGCTGGGGGCGCGGGGAGTGGAGATGAATATAGAAGAGGTGGGGAGTGGAACTGGGAGGGGTACAGACAGCACCCACTCTCCATTTCATCTTCTCTTTTGGGGTGTGCATATATGTGTGCATCGGGTTGCTGGTGATAGATGAGGGGGGCTAGAAGGAGGGTACATTTACAAATAAATAACACTGGAGTGTGGATTCGTGCCCCCCACTCCAGGTCTGTTGTGCTAGCTTCCCTCTCAGGTAACACAGAATATAAACATCTCTGCCTTCTGAATTCTGGCTTTCTTTTTGGACTGTCTCTGATTCCCATGCTTCATGAGCCACTCACCCAACTGCAAAGCAGAGCCAATCAGAACTCAGGTGTGTTCTGGGCTGTGGAATGTTGGTCAAGAGTTCTTGTGTCAGGGAGGAGGTAGGCCTGGCCAAAGGAAGGCTGTTAGTGCACAGGGACAGGCCCTGGGTTGGGCATCGGGAGAACTGGGTTCCCCTCTGGCTCAATAACTTATTTTTTATTTTGAATCTCATTCTACCAGGAGGGCTGAAGCTTAATCTCAGGTCAAACCAGGGTACCCCTTCTTTCTCCATGGAGTTTTATCTATGTTCTCCAGAGCGCAGGGAGGTAGAGGGAGGTCTATTTCGTCCATGATGTCATCTGTTCACTGATACATACGAGCACTCTCTCTTCTACCTTCATGCCCCTTTTGGGTAGGTGAAAACCACTCTCCTGCTGGGATGTGTGAATCCCTGCCTGCTGGACAACACAGTAGCCTACCTCCCAGGCTCCACTTGAGCAGCAGGGTACAGAAACTCTCTGGTCTTGAATTCCTGTGTCTCTGACTGATTTGGCCCATGGAGGAGGGGGCACAGGGCCCCTTTCCTCAGTACTCCTAATGTCTAACCTCCCTCTGACTTTTCTTATCTCAAACTGGTAATCTTCATCATCTGGATGATGAAGGAGCCTGACGTGCTTTCAACACCATTTGTCTATGCCAAGAATCTTTTCTGCTTCCCAAAGGGTTGGATTTTGAAACTCAAAAGGCAATTATCTGTAGAAGAACCTAGCTGCCTGAATGTGGAAAAGACCCAAGGAAGAAAGGAAATGCCAGGAGCAAAACATAAAATGGTGTTTCAAAACAGTATCCTATTACATGTGTTATCTTATTTCACTCTCATTTAATTAGAGTCAAGAGTGTGGAAGCCCAGGGATGTTCACTCAGATGTAGATTTGGAAAGGTCAGAAATGCTTGCGGGAATGGATCAGCATGTCTTTACCGTAGAAGTCCAACACTGGCAAGGCCTTAAGTCATTCTTTATCATCTTCAGTTGTGACATATTTTGGCCTCTATGCAGTATGTCCCTGTCCATGTTTCATTATCATTTATGGCAGTTTTTCTTCTCTTCTGAAGACACACATCAGTGCCTGCTATTATAAGCAGGGACAAAGGTCCCTGGTGTAGTTGGTTCTGGCTGGAGCCTTGATGCATTGGGGCAGTGTCAAGAGCTGAGACTGGAGGGCTGGCAGGAGTCAGCTTCATGCTGGCCTTGTCATCATCTTACAAAGCTTAGGGTTTACCCTGAGGGCCATAGAGAGAAGTAGAAAGGTTTTAAGTAGGCCGGTAAAACTGGACTGCAGGACATAGATTAAGGACTAAGGATTCACTTGTCTGTGAAAAATGGTTTTAGAAATGATCAACATGAGGGCCTAGAAACCATGGATTTAGACTTTGCAAACACAATTTCTGCATCCCTCCAATTTGAATAGTAAAATAAGGCTGTCGTGAAGACCATTGTGAGAGAATGGTTGTCAAAGCCCCTTGGAAATTGTCTAGAACTGCACAATTGTGAAAAGGACATACTTAGATCGGTTTGGAGAAGGAAAAAAGGCCTGCAATTTTCTTGATCATTTTTCAGTGAAACTTGCCCAGGTGCTATATTTTATTCTTAATGGCAGGATGATACCAATGATTTCAAGGAAACTCTCTTGAACTAAAAAATGTGTGTATTTGTTTTCTGGAGTGAAAGGTTTCTCCTTGAAACCCAAAGTAACCTTGTCAGCTGCTCCTACACCTACATCAGAGCATTCTTTGTTCACCATCCTCATCCTCACCTGTGCGAGCTGTTGGGCCTCTGCTGTCTGCATGGCACGATTCTGGGGCTGGGACGGGAAACTTGGACCCCAAATGGCGTGACATTTTTCTTGCAATGCTTGGTGTCTTTCAGTTAAGCAGCAAGGTACCCCAAGTATCCCACCTTAAAGGTCAATACAAGACTCCAAGGCCTGGGCCCATGGACATGCAGGAGGAAGAGAGGGGTCAGGGCCAGTAAGTTTTCTGAACACAGATAACAAAGAGCCATGACAGTTCAAATCCTAAACCATGTGTTCCTCCTTCCTAATATATCTCTCCTCTAGTACTGTCTTTTGGACATGTACTCACGTACACACCACAGAAACACATATCGTGTGCCCTTAATTTGCAGGCTGCAGGAGGGCCCTGAGCATAGAAGTAAATACTATCAAGTGTGTGGCCACTTCTCATACTGCTCCCATGGCAGACCTCACTAACTGATCACAGCTCTCTTTCTGGTTTGGCCTGAGCAATGCTTCAGAATCCTCAAAGGCATGCCAGGAAGCCACTATCAATCCTGGGGAGTTGACACAGGAGATGAGCACTACCTGCCAGTCCTGGGAATGGGTTTTGTTTTAATCGTGGTAAACATATGTGTAACAAAACATTTGATATTTCAACAATCTTCACATGTACCTGAGAATGGGTTTTGATGTGTCATTCTGCTGGAGAAGACAAACGAGGGCCAGAGAGGAGGAGAGAGGGCTGAGAGAAGAGGGGGGAGGGAGGGGTTAGAAGCCAGTTGGCCAGAGGCTGGAAGTCAGTCGGCTGCGGGCCAGGCTGGCTTTAGAGCAGTCCAGCGTTGACAGATCTGTCTTGCACTGTGCTATCTTTCTCTCCTTCCCCCTCCCTTATCTCTTCTTCCTCCTCCCCCTCTCTCACCACCTCCTCCTACCCTTCTCTCCTCTCCTCGTGAGCAGGCAGAGCCCGCCAGCGCCCCCCACTGTGCCCACTCTCGCTGTTCTCCTCCACTCTCTCTCCCCATGAAGGAAGAGCCCACTGGAGTTTGCATGCACCCTCCAATCAAAACGAGGCTGGTAGGTACCTGGCAGGGCGAGGGGCCTGTGAGGAGAGGCCAGGTGGGCAGGAGCTCCCAGGCAGCGGCCAGAAGGGCACGCATGGGTGCCAGACCTCCAAAGAGCCAGGCTTTCAGGGGCTCTCCGTTCAAGATGGATGGAGAGTTTGGAGTCCAGCCAGCCCTGGTCAAGCTGGGACACGTGATTTTTGTCCCACCTCTTTGCCTCTAGGCCTCAAGAACCAGGAAAAGTTTGTTTTCCTAGAGTTTTGATGAGCACAGATGTTTTTACCCCAGACAAAAAAATATGTTCTAGTACTCACCAGACAGACTCTTAGTTGTATTTCTATTCAAAATGAAAACTATTTTTACTTTTCTTCTATTGCTATTTATCAAGATACCAATACACTAGGAGAATTCTGTGACAATTTAAAGAGTTCACCCCTAATCCAACCTAGCATGATTTTTTTTCTATTTTTACATGTTTCCTTCCAGTATTTATTCATATCCATTCATAGTTTTTCATAGTTGTAGTCTTAGGGTCCATATTATTTCCTGTTTTTCTCTTTTCACTTAACGTGGTGCTGTTGGGGTTTCTCTCTCATCCTTGTTACCACGTTCTATCAGACCGTCACTGTTCCATCATTTACCGTCATTTACCTAACCAATTCTTTACTGCGGACGTGGGCTTTGTTTCCAGTTTTTCACTGTTCAAGGGAACATAGCTTTTTACATCAGGTGTTTTATTTTCTTAGGCTAGACCCTGCTGGGTTAAATATCGCAACTTTGACTTTTGCTCTATTTCTTAAGTGGTTGGGGCCCACCCCTTGGATGAGCTTGAGAGTCCTTCTTATACTGTGCTGCAGGCAGCTACTACCAGCAATCAGAGCTGGCACCTGAGTCTAAAAGGCAGTTTGGGGTCCATTCTGGGAATTCTGAGATGTTTAAAAAGACTGAAGACAGTTCAGGGAAGGGGAGAAGCTTGGGCTAGACGTTTCAGTTCAGTGCAGAATGCAAGGACATTGTCACCCTAGGTGGTGAGAGTGGTTCCCTTCACCCGTTCAGAATGCCTCGGCATATCTGGGTCTGGTCTAATGTGTTCTTACTCATCCCTCCCTTATGCTTCCCCTTAGAGTGGCTTAGAGAGTCTCGTAGCTATCCCAGGGTCCACAGGCAAGACCCTGAGAGACACAAAGACTGCTGCCATTGGGCAGTGGTGGCCTTGGTGTCCTGGACACAGCCCTCTGGCAGCTGAGTGGCACAATGTCCATTCAACCAATAATTGTGCGGGAAGCTGCGGGCAAAGCTAGAGTCGGCGTCATTGAGCCTTTGGGCCTTGTAGTACCCTAGTCCTGCTTAGAGAAATAAGCCCCAGCATTCCCCAAGGCCTCCAGGAAACCAAAGACAGAATGACCAAAGAAAGAAATGGAAGCAAAGGCTCTTTGGGCACCATTATACCTGACCAGGTTGGAGCATCCAACCTCTATCAGACCAGCCCCGTGCTGAGGCTGCTCCAAGCCCCGGCACTTCTGAACACCATACCTTCTTTCCCAAAGGCCAGGGTTGTAGAGTTCCTGCATGCTTGTGTGGGTTCCCGTGAGGTTTTCTTCTATTGCCCAAAGTTTACAGGCAGTCCAACAATGAAAGTGAATAGACAGGGAATATTTTTTGGCCTAATTAGCCCCAGGCCTCCTGGTACCCTGCCTCCTGTGATAGACTGTGTCCCAGGATGTGACCTCCCAGCAGTCTCTAAGCTGTTCCCCACAGCTGCAGAGAAGCCATCAGAGGCCACCCCAGGCAGCCCTGCTTGCCTCATTATCCACCCTGAGCATGGTCTTTTGTGGGTCAAGCCATACATGGGAGCCAGCATACCAGGGGGGTCCTGAGCTACAGAAGCAGACCTTAGGGAAGGGAGTTCCAGGGCGAGGTAAACACAGGATGCTCTGCCAGCAGGCATACCTGCTGAGGCCCAGCCCCGCAGTACAACTATGGCACAGATATCCCCCCTTGCAGCCCTCCTGAGGGACCCTTTGTGCATTTCTTTACACAAGCTATAAAGTCTCTGCCTGTGTGTTTCCCCGGATCCTTCAGGAGGCTTAAAAGTGTGCTGCCAATAATTTCAAAACTTTGTTTTCTAATCCAAAAGTAACACTCTTTTCTTCTTTTCTTTCTTTCTTTTTTTTGAAGATAAAAACATTCCCGGCTGATACAGTGAACCCATTTCCTGAGCCTTTCACCACAGGGCCACAGTTTACTGTAAGTCAATCCAGAAAACAAATCAGCATTTGAAAACATGATTCCCAAGTGGCTGCTTTTCATTGGAATGCCAGACAACAATGCTAACAACTTCTTTTGATCACTGTGAACGTGGTGTGGTTGGGAAGGAGCTGGGATTTGGGGTTTGGAGATTGAAGTAAGTGCCCTGGATCGGCCTCTTGATAGTTGATAGGTCAGTTACTTTACCATTCTGAGCGCCTTCCTCTTATTTAAAGTGTAAATTGTAATAAGAATATCTTCCTTATATCTGCTGGAGGCAAAAATCAAAAAGGATCAAGGATTTGAAAGTATTTCATCAACCATGGAGTCCGTGGGTTGTGCAAACAGTTAAGCGCTTGGCTACTGACTGAAAGGTTGGCAGTTCGAGTTCACCCAGAGTCGCTTCGGAAGAAAGACCTAGAGATCTACTTCTGAAACATCATAGCCATTGAAAACGCTACTGAGCGCAGCTCTGCTATGACACACATGGGGTTGCGATGAGTTGAAACTGACTCAGGACTCAACAGCAACTGGTTTGGTTTAGTTTTACCAACCACAAAACATTCCACAAATGTTGATTCCACAGTTACGATTGTTGTTTTACCAGGCTGGAGCTGCAGGGTGGTGCAGTTAACAAGACCAGCTAGCCATGTGACAACCAGCTTCTTGTTACCACATGTCAGTCTGTCTCTGAGCAGCTTGTTTAAGCTCTCAGCAAAATGTTTAAATGTCTTTAAACGTTTAAATATTATAGTTTCCTCATCTGCAAAATGCGAGGTTTGGATGATTTTCCAGTAATTTTTCAGCTGTTCAACTTTTCTTCAAATGAAAGCTTCCGTAGACACTCACTACAACGAGCCGCTATATGGAGCAGAAGTGGGGAGCCCAAGGTCCCCTCCTTCTTCCTCTTACCTTCTTCTGTCAGGGATCAGAGTTTGCAATCCATAAAACTATATGATCCCACAGGCTCCTTCCAAACTGTCTCTGGCCTGTCTGGAGGATCTATAAGGTGGGCTGTGAGGTGGTCTGGGGTGGCTCTAAGTGCAGTCTCTAAAGCTGGAGGAAGGCCACTCCCTGAAGCCACATGGAGAGGGAGGGAAGAAGCAGTGGCTGATTTCAGTTTCAGAGGATGAACAGAGAGGTGAAGAGGTGTCCATCTGTCCAGGCAGAGGAAAAACCACGTTCCTAGGACGATCCATTTCCAGGGTCATGAGCTACTTCTAGCACTTGCCTTTTAAGATCCATAGGGCAGAGACACTGGGGCCGGGCCAGGATGTTAAACACTACTCCCCAGATGTCCATCCCGGCCCCTGCCGTTCTGCGGGACACAGCTCCCCAGCTGGAGGCTCCAGCCTCATTTCCCTCACTTGGCCATGGTGGACCACTCTGGCCTCCTGCCCAGCCTTGGCAGTGCTGTGAGACACCCTGGGAGCCCTTCCTGAAAGCTGGAGGCCAAGATGGAGCAGGAAGCCAACATCAGAAACCACACTGAGACTTTTAAGAATTGGGCAAAAGTGGCCTGGAGGCAGCTGAAGCAGGCAGAAGGCACAGCATGAACCAGAGTCCTGGGGCAGCAGGGGTCATCACACATTTAAGACTGAAAAGAAGGTCAGTGTGGCAGGTTGCCGAGAGTACGAGAGTACAGGGAGATGGGTGTGAGAAGAGGAAGGAGAGGTAGGCGGGAGCCACACACTGCAGGGGCAAAACCAAAAATACTGATCTTTATCCTAAGAGCAACAGGAAGCCTTTAAAGGATTTTAAGCAGGTCAGTGACAGCCAGGGTAGATATATTTGGAAGTAATGCATGAGGGTACAGTTGGGTTCAGGCCAGAGTGGATTGCAGAGCACTGGGTAGAAATCTAAGACAAGGAGAGAGGGCAGAGAGCTTGATCCTGAGTGGTTTTGATGGTGGAGGTAGAGAGAAATGCACAGATGGGGACATATTTAGAAGGTTGGTAAGGAATTTGGTTGGATGAAGAAGGGTCCCAGATTTCTGATTTACAAAACTTGGATGGACAACAGGTTCATTCACTTAGATAAGGAAACTTGAAAGAAGACTGGATTGGGAGGAATAATAATTTTGCCTTTGGCCATTATGCATAAGAAAAACCTTTAAAATATCCAGGTGGAAAGAATGAGTGGGCAATTGGATAGCGAAGACTGGAACTCAAGTAAGAGGACTAGACTATACGCGTTGCCATGGAGTGGAGTCTGACTCATAGCGACCCTATAGGACAGAGTAGAACTACCCCGTTAGGGTTTCTAAGGAGTGACTGGTGGATTTGAACTGCTGGCCTTTTTGTTAGTAGCCATGCTCTTAACCACTGCACCACCACGGAGCTACTGGCCATTGGATGGTAACCGAAGCCAAACTCATGGACTTCAGCCTCCCAATTTTCTCACCCACGTGTGTCACATTCTGTGCTTTCCACCAAGATCAAGATGCTTGACCTTGCTCAGCTTTAGCTTCTTCACAGCCTCCAGACTTATCCTGCCCACAGTCATAGGGTAGTTAACGCAGCTCTAGGGAACTCTGCACAAAGTTGGTCTGGCTGTTGATCTAGCGTTCATCTTGGGGCCTGCTTTCAACAATTGGCCTCCTTGTGTGATCCTGAGACTAGTTTCTACCTTGTATTCAGGTTGTTAACTGGATCTCTGCTTGATGCCCACCGAGTGCTCTGGCCCGTCTAGGACGAGGGCCCCTGGCTTGCTCTGGGCAAGTTTGTGTCCAGTGTTCTTCTTCCTAACCTGGTCTGTCCCTCTGTTACCTATTTTGTTCCAGGGAGAGTTTATACATTCACTCATTCAACAAATACTGAAAAGATGAGTACTCAAGTTTAAAATTTAATAATATTAGTAATTTTTACTGCTTCCTCAGGAACAGGATACAAGGAAAAGATTAGTCCAAAGGACTAATTGACCACAACTACCACAGCCTCCACCAGACTGAGTCCAGTACAACTAGATGATGCCCGGCTACCACCACTGACTGCTCTGACAGGGATCACAATAGAGGATTCCAGATAGAGCTGGAGAAAAATGTAGAACAAAATTCTAACTCACAAAAAAAGACCAGACTTACTGGCCTGACAGAGACTGGAGAAACCCTGAAAGTACGGCCCACGGACACCCTTTTAGCTCCATAACAAAGTCACTTCTGAGATTCACCCTTTAGCCAAAGGTTAGACAGGCCCATAAAACAAAACGAGACTGAACAGGCACACCAGCCCAGGGCCAAGGAAGAGAAGGTAGGAGGGGACAGGAAAGCTGGTAATAGGGAACCCAAGGTTGAGAAGGGAGAGTATTGACATGTCGTGGGGCTGTTAACCAGTGTCATAAAACAATATGTGTACTAACTGTTTAATGAGAAGCTAGTTTGTTCTGTAAACCTTCATCTAAAGTACAATAAAGAAAAAAAAGAGGTAATGTATATAAAGTGCGTAGCATAGAGTCTGACACAAAGTAAAATCACTTAATAAATTGCTTTGACTTTAGTTATTATTAAAAAATAACAAGAACCATATGGTGAGGCTTAGGGAGCAGCTGACAGTGTTAAAATGGAACTCCGGTGAAATTAACATCCTCTTTTCTGTTTCTTCTCCAGGCCACCTTTCGAGATAGTAAATTGCAGTACTGCCCTGGGCAGTCTTCCCCACTGATTCCAGCCGCGGCCCTGAGGCCTTTGACAGAGACCGTGTCCACAGTGCAGACCATCTACACCACCCGGAAGCCTGTGTCTCTGGCAGCCAGGTCAGTCAGATCAGCACAGATCAGCACCGTCAGCTGTATCCTGTGTAGTTGTGCGTTGAGGGACACATGTTGCTTGCGGTATGTCAAGTCTATATAGTTAGTAAACACAAGTAAGCCTGTGCTTACCTTGCTTATTGGGTCATCTACCCCTGTTAGGGATTGTAAATTTAAAAAGTGGCTTTGATTCTGTGGGAAGATGCTGTGGGGTTGGGAGAAAGCCAGATGCCAACCATACTTAGAAGTGGAATCTTTGATGTGGTAAAAAATGTGAAATTGTTCACTACAGATGATCTGGTAAACCAGGTAAGCACTGTGCTTACCTTGCCTATTGGATAGTCCACCCCTGTGTGGAGGGATAAAAGGGGGAGGGTTTTACAAGCGAGCTGGAAAGAAAACTGATTTAAGAGCAAGCTCAGCTTCCTTGGCTGCTTTTGTGTGCCTCGTGCACTACTTCAGATACACAGGTCAGGGGGAGCTGAGGCTGCTACCTGCTCAGTAATCCAACGATTAGTTCACTGTGCTAAGTGCTAGAGACACAGCAGAACAACACAGACAAAAATCCCTCCCAGGCTCTCTTTTGAGAAACATAAAAACTTTAGAACCTAGCTTTACACCCCACTGAGGATCTGTTTTCTGGGTTGTCCTCACCACTTAGGAGTGTAAGCTCTGGAATCAGACTGCCTGGAATCAAATTTCTGTTCCAACACTTCCTGCCTTGAGCAAGTTACTTAAACTCCCTAAGCTTCAGTTTCTTCATCTGTGAAAAATGGAAATAACAAGAAACAGTACCTACTCGTAGATTCATTGTGAGGATTCCACATTCTAGCCTTTAGCACACTGCTGAGAGTATAGTAGTGTATGTCATGTTTGTTGTTACTTTATTTAGCAATGTATTATGGAAAAGAATAGGCTATTTCTTAAATTTCTAAACACAAACATGTATCATAAAAGTGAAATTACTTTTCAAACCCCAGATACAGATTTTTCTATCCCCCTCCCCATTCTGCTAAGGATTACAGTTCCAGATAAGGAAAGCTCTTATAATCGACCTGGATGATGTGCTACAAACACATTTCAGAGTGGAAAGAAAGAGACAGTTTTGGTAGATAAAGATATTTATTGAGCCTCTCTTGTATATTAGGTGCTGTGTTGGGGCTGGCGATGACCAGGGCTCATGCAAACAGTTGTGCCCTGCACAGATCCACCCACGTGAGGGGTGGAGGTGCTGAAATCCTGCCTGTGCCCCACTTGCCAAGCCCTGTGCCTGCAGAGCTGCATCTCTCCACAGAGTGCATCTTTCTAAATTATACAAAGGCATCAAAAGACACAGTCCCTCCCCTCAAGTAGCTCACAGCCTGGTAAGGCATACAAGATAGGAATCAAACATTTTGATGAGTACATTCAGGATGCCATGGCAACATTGAGGAGGTTCCTCTAACTTTGCCTGGTCAAATACCGATAGATGTCTTCCCTGTAAATTCTTACGGAGTCCCTGGGTGGTGCAGCTAATGTGCTTAGCTGCTTAACTGAAAGGTTGGAGATTTGAGTTCACCTAGGAGCACCTTGGAAGAAAGGCCTGGTGATCTACTTCCAAAATTCCAGCCATTGAAAACCCTACGTAACACAATTCTACTCTGACACACATGAGGTTGCCATGAGTCACAATTGACCTGATGGCAGCTGGTTAAACTGGTTATAAATTCTTTACGGCATTGATGAAGCATAACATGCCCTAAGACTTTCAAAAATACGGACTTTTGATCTATTTTTCTCTTTTTACCAACCGTTGTGTGGACATGATCCTTCTCTTCCTCATCTCTATCCTCAAGGCTTGGTACAATGAACGATCCATCCAAACAAAGTCAGTTACTTTTCAAAATAGAAAGGTATTGGTTCAGTAGATGAAGTTTTTAAATGTTTAGAAGGGTGCCTTCTTTGTTATTTAATGCGGTTCATGATGCTAACCAAATTCTGCCTTTTATATCTCACTATTTTGTCACCTACTCTTCTTTAGCGCAGAGACGCTCCGGCAGACACTGGAGAGAGAGAAAATGATGAAAAGACTGTTGATGACCGAACTGTGAGAATTCTCCCCTTGTCGCCTGGAGGACGGCACGGTGCCTCCTGTCCATTTTCGTTCTTTGGGCTTTGTGCGCACTCTAGCACAACGTACGAATGTCGCGTGCTCTGTGCTTCCAGGTCTCCTTGGTCAGTTAAAGCCAACTTCTGGCTTGGTTTTTATTGGCAAAGTGATTTTACTTCTCCTGAGCATTAGAGTTTTTCTACTCCTGAGTGTAGCTGAGACAGGATTTGGTAAGTCTAGGAGTGAAAAGATGGGAAAATGGGGATTCCTTTTCGGAAGTACCCATGTACATATGTTAATAACCACAGGGTTAATATGGCGCAGAATCCTTTGCTATCAATCTCAACCATGTGACTTTGTATGACTGAAACTTGCACCAAGCTTTGACTGTTTGTTAAAGAGTCATTTTTAATGAGGGAATAACTACTTCTTTATTGCTGGTTTTTCATTTACACTGATAAATACACCAGTCTTCTAAAGTCCTTAACATTCATTTTTATTCAGACATGAGTAGATGAACTAAAAAAAAAGAAAGTTGCACATCACCATGACTGAAAGTACTTCAGCTTAATCTTAAATGTAATTTCACTTGTGATCTTGGTGGATACGATATTATTTGGGATAAATCGAATTTATCATTGAACTCAAAGCAGGAAATTATAAGCTTAAGTTATCTAAAAATTCTTTTAAGGTTAAGATGATTCAATATCAAGACGATTCATTTGGGTGTTCCATAAAAGGGAAGTTACTTCAAAAGTTGATCAGTTCATGTCCTGGTGATAGAACCTAGAATAGAAGAAATTTTGCTCTTTTTATATAGTTTCAGGAAATGTGTTTTTAAATTTTTATTATGCACTTGAACAACTTTGCAGGAGAAAAGGAACCCCTTAACCACAAACTATCCCTCTAAATTTTTTCCCAAGCTTTCTCAATGTATATGCACATATTTTTACATACTATGATTAGCGTGTACATAGTCTTTTGTTGTACTTTCCCACCTAACACATCTCTCCTCTTATCAACACAGATCCTGCTCTCACCAATTCAGATATCTTTGTATCAGTGTGTTGTGGTTAACCTCACTTTTCCCCATTGTTAGATATTTGAGTTAGATCCAATTTTTCACTCTAACAAATAGTGCTGCTATGAATGTCTTTATTAAAAAAAAAAAAAAAAAAGTTCCTTCTTTTTGGATTATTCCTTTGGGCATATTTCCAAAGATGGATTACAAAGTCAAAGAGCATGAATTATTTTATAGCTTTTGTTGCATATTGCCAGGTTGCTTTCTGGAAAGACCCAATCTCTGGGTTGGAAGGACCTAGGAGGTCATTTAGTTCAACTCCCATCCCCTCTGAACGCTTGAATCCCCTCTACAATTTATAATGCTACCAGCAATGTATAAGCATTTCTATTTACCAGTAACTCTGCCAGTATTGGGTTTTGCCATTTTTATTTATTTTCACTAGTTTAACAGGTGTGTATAATTGTTCTTGAAAGGTTGTTTTATTTCATTAACTGCTAGCAAGATTGAGCACTTTTCCATGTGATGATTTACTAACTGTATTTCCTTGTGTGTAAAATGTCCATCCATTTCTTATGACCACTTTTAAGTGGAAAAATGATCTTGTACATTTGTATCAGAACTGTATTTTTATGTTGTATTGTATACTTTGCTCTCCTGTCCTTATCCTTAAAACTGAATGGTGCCAATAATTTGATACTAATGATTATAAAAAAAAAAAAGTAATGCCTCATTTACTAGTACTGTTGTAAAATGAGGCATGTAAGCAGATATTCAGACAACTGAGGATTAACCCTTTAAGTGCTGACTCTTTAAAATTTTAATATTTTTTGAGGGAAATCTTTCTAAAATGTGTTACACACTTCCCTGCCTTACTAAACAGAGTATACCGGAGAGTATTTAACCTTTTCTTGATGAGTCATGGTCATCATTGTAAGCATCAGCCCCTTCTGTACCTTGGTATGGTACAGTGAGGTCATCAGGAGCTATCCAAATGTGTCGGCCTTGGCTTTGCCTTTCACAGACTATTAACGCTCTCCTCATTGATGGTTTTTACTGCCGTCTGCTCCGTCAGTGATGTCAGGGCAATTGTAGTGGTTGCGGCCTTGTATCCCGACTACATGACCCCCAGCTGTATTTTGAAACAGCTTTAGCCGTTCTTTATCTCGTACACATGATACAAAATATGTTCCTGTACAATCTGGGAGATATCTGTGTCGGGTTGTCACCTCTTGCCAATCCAAAACTCTCCTCTTCTAACTTGCTTTCTGGACTTCTGTTCTTCATCTCCTGCTCTCTGATTGAAACCTCCAGGGAGAAACTGAAGGTTTCTTGGGGGAGCGAGGAAACCAAGTATTAACATACGTGTCAGGGTTGCTTCGCTTCTGAGGAGGGATGCATGGGCTTTTGGCCGCTGTTTTGTGGAGCTTCCGAGCCTCCTGCTTATTCCTTACTTCCCCCCTGGGTTCACAGATGCTTCACAGAAGGTTGATGTCACTGGAAGTCTGACCACAAGCAAGTTGGCTGTTTCTGTGTATGAAAACCCAGTACCTTTGGCAGCTCAACTCTAACCAGTAAAATTGAGAGGATTCTATTGTTTCAGCAGTTGTCCTGATTATTTGACTATTTAAATGTATGACGGGTGCTTAACATTGTGACCAGAGAAGATGGAATTGTGTCGGGTGGATTGACAGAGTCTAAAATGAATTGGTACAATCACTTCACATTTTTTTATATACTTAAAACCAAAACAGTACCATGCGGTCACTTGGCACACACCTATGTGTCACCTTACTGACATAATCATGCCAAAGCAAGGTTCCCAACTGTGGGCCACAGACTCCTGGTCGGCATGGGGGTTTACTGCAAAGGGCCTGGGAATCCTGCAGTCCACAGCATTTGTGAATTGTAGACTGTATAGGAGGTCCTTGTTTGAAAAACTTGAAGACTAAGTCCCAGAGCATTCAGAAGATCCCACTTGGATGCACTCAGAATCTTATTTCCCAAAATAATACAGGCATTCTCTGGTATCATCATCAGCTTTCTTTAACCATGTCCAAATCTGTAGCCTTTTCTTTTTAAACTGTGGTATAATACAGCATTTTAACCATTTTTAAAGTGTACAATTCAGTGGTTTTTAGTATATTCACAATGTTGTGCAACCATCACCCCAGTCTAATTCCAGAATGTTTTCATCAGTCCCCAAAAAAACCCCATACCCATTAGCAGTCACTCCCAATTTGCTCTTCCCAGGCCCTGACAACTGCTAATCTACTTTCTGTCTCTATAGATTTGCCAATTCTGGACATTTCATATAAATGGAGTCATACAATATGTGGCCTTTTATGTCTGGCTTCTTTCACTCACATAATGTTTCCAAGGCATCCAAGTTGTAGCATGGATCAGTGCTTCATTTGTTTTTATTGTTGAATATATTCCATTGTATGGATAGACCACATTTTATTTATCCACTCATCAGTTGATGGACATTTATTTCCACTTTTTGGCTATTATGAGTAATGTTGCTATGAACATTCACGTGTAAGTCTTTGTGTGGACATATGTTTTCATTCTTTTTGGGTATATACCTAGGAGTGGAATTACTGGGTCATATGGCAACTCTATGTTTAACTTTTTGAAGAACTGCTAAGATCAAAACTTTTACTTTTAAGAAATCAAAAGTGAAAAATAGCATATACTAGGCAGTCAAAAACATGGGCAGATCTGTTACTGGTCAGATATCAAAATAGAACATTGATTTGGGGAGTTTTTATAGTAGAAAGAAATTTTTTTTAGAGAAATGACTTTGAAGAGAAGAGAAAATAAAGGTGCTTTTTTTTTTTTTAAATTAAAATGAAATTAAACTCAGGTTAATCTCCAAGGTCCCTTGTTTGAATAGCCGACTCTTGTTTAGCTAGTGGTCTCAGAATGTTCAGAGAAGGTTCTTTCCCAGGAAATGAACACAGAAGAGGAAACAACAGTATATCTTGGCCACTGGGTGGATTCACACTGGTGGGGAGCAGAGGATCTCCGCAAAACTTGGGACAAAACTAAGATGGGAACATGTGCTGAGGGTGGGAACAGGTCTCCCTCTAGTCTTTCCAGGGCTTAAGTCTTGTAAGAAAACAAGAAGAATAAGAAAACCCCAAAGGCAACTTAAGGAATGGGAGAGAACCTCATGAAATGGATACAGTCAAGTCTGTAGGGAATTGGGAGCCCAAGTGGGTTCCAGTGTGTGCTTACGATGACAGAAGATTCAAGCAGGAGGCCCTGGAGAGGCACACAGACTTTGAGTGACCGTGAAAGCTATGGGTCATCTCCCTAGAAAAATGCGTACATCATAGCATTATTCCAGCACTTTCAGAGGGGCCTGACATCACCTCTGAAGCCCATCTGTGACCCCTAGGAATTCATGGGCCCCATGTCCTTGATCAGGGGTAGATCACTGAAATCCACAGATTATCTGCAAACCTCATTTCAGCTGTGATGGCAAACCTTCCCCCACTATCTCCCTTCCTCAAGGGGGGAAAGAAAAACACTCTTTTATCAGGCCAATTTATAGGAAAGTGAATAACCTGATTTATATTTGCCTTCTATCTTACACCATCACTGTTAATTGTAGTAACCAAAATAAAGGAAATAAAAAAGAAAGTAATAGGTGACTGCTTGGATTCACAAACCAGGAAATCAACACTGAAATCAGAAGACTGATGGTTTCCCTGGTGAACAGGAAGAGAAAAGAATAGCCATATATACCCACTGCCTCGAGTCAACTCCGACTCATAGCAACCCTGAGGGACAAAGTAGAACTGCCTCATAGGGTTTCCAAGGCTGTAAATCTTTACAGTAACAGACTGCCACATCTTTCTGCTGTGGAGCAGCTGGTGGGTTCGAACCATCGACCTTTTGGTTAGCAGCAGAGCACTTAACCACTGTATTGCCAGGGCCTCTCAGAGAAAAGAAATTTTTATTTTTAAGAGGTTTTTTTTTTTTTTTTTTTTTTGCTTTCTGAAGGATTACACTTTGACAGGCTTTAAATAGATTGGTTTTGTATTTTAGAATTGTATGCATCAGAGAACGATGCAAAACTGTTTTGGGGGAAGAAGTCTCTTTGATTTTTTAAGTAATTGTAGTTCATCTTACTTTTTTCAAACAATAAATCTGATTTATTTCTTGCAACAACTAGTACTTTCATGAATTTACACCTTGATTTTACCTATGAGGGTAAACATGTTTAAACTCCATTTGTACACCCCACCATCTGCTGATACCTAACAGCAAACACGTGAACGCCATGTTGCCCAGCACTTCTCCCTATTTTGACAGTCGTACCACCTCTGTCTCCCAGCCACCCAGGCCAAAAAAGGTTGAGGTTACCAATTGCCTTTTGAACATTGCTGTTTTGTAATCTTATCCCTATTTGTTCCCTATCATTAATACCACTGAACCCTCTTGATCCTTACCTCTTCATTTTACCTAATCTTCACTGCCATCATGGAGGTTACTGACAAAGGGAACCTGCTGATTTCACCCCAGGCAAGTCTGACTTCTGGGCCTGCATTTGGAACCTCCCTGCTTTTCTGCCTTCATAATTATTTTCTTTGTTTATGCAATGAAATAAAAAAATAAAAAGAAAAAGGCTAAAATGCTGGTTCTGTGATACGAGCATGAAAGGAATGGTGTCCACATCTCTAATGGAAATTAGCTTAGCTGCTTGGATGCGTTATCCCCCCAACCACCGTTATTGGAAGAGAACCCCGGGACCTGGCACGTAGTTAAGTGCTTGGTGTGTGTAAATGGATGGCTAAGTAAACAACCACGAGTGAATTGCAAGCTGCAGAAATGGACTTGGGAAAGTGGAGAATTCAGTGTTGGGGCCGGTCACACGAGGGCCGGCAGCCTGTCCTGATTACTACACTACAAAAATCTGCAGAGGATACAGATGAATCCAGTCGGGAGAGCTGGGTTTTAGTTTCCACTCTGGCTCTAAGCGCCTCATTTTACCTATCTGTATAACGGGGATCTTGCTAGTTTCACTTCGTTCTGTAACAAACTGAAGAAATAATGAGTATAATAAGTGCTTTATAGAAACCAAACAGTGCTGGAACAAGGTGGGGGAGGCAGCGTTTCAGACAAGCCCTGGTCTGATGATGGGTCCAGGGTAAACCCTCTAGAGCAGCGTTTCTTAAACTTGAACAAGCATTCGGATCTTCTGGGGATCTTGTTAAAATGCAGATCCTGTATCATGGCTCTGCAGTGAGGGCTGAAATTCCGCATAGCGAACAAGCTTCCAGGTGATGGCGATACTCCTGGTCCGCGGACCACACTCAGAGTAGCATGGGTCTAGAAGCTTCAAACTTGCGCCTAAGGGAGACCAGTGGAGGACTTGGAGGGAGGCAAGGGAGATGCGGCGAATGGGAGGAAGGGCAGAAGAAGGGAAGCAGCTAGGAAGGTAGTGGGCCCGGGAAAGTGAGTCCGGGCGAGGACTAGAGATGCCAGGAGGAAGAAGGACGCTGCGAAACCGGAGCGCGGATGCGCGAACCAAAGGCGGGTGCAGCTGCTCCGCGGCTGCGCAGGCTGCGGGGCTGGCGGGCGCGTGCTGGCTGCGGCAGCAGCGCAGTCCCGGCCCCGCGCCCGCGGCGCCCCCGCTGCGGCCCGAGCGGCCTGGTTGCGGGTTCTGTGCGCAGCGATGGCGCGGCAAGCCCGGCAGCTCCTGAAGCCCTGGGAGACGCTGCTCTTGCTGCTGACGGCCGGGCCCGTCGCCTGCGCCGCCAGCCCCGCGGACGACGGCGCTGGCCCCGGGGGTCGGGGACCCCGGGGACATGCGCGGGGGGACGCGGGCGCAGACGAGGCGGCGCCGCGCCACGACTCCTCCTACGGCACCTTCGCCGGAGAGTTCTACGACCTGCGCTACCTGTCCGAAGAGGGTGAGGCTGTGGGAGGGTGAAGGGCTGCGGAAGGTGAGGCCTTGGGTTGGAGGTCCGGCAAGAGCGGGGGTTGTGGGTGGAAGTAAGGATGGGAACCGAGGCAGCTCTGGCGCAGCCGAGGCCGGGATGGAGAGCGCACTGCTCAGATCCCCACCGGCCTGGAGGAAGGGTCCGGCTTGCTGTCAGCGGCTTCCACCTGCTACTGCTTTACAGGTGAGGAGACTGAATCTGGGAGCGGGAGGTGGTCACCCAAGTCCTGCGATCCTGCGGACAAGTGGTGCTGCGCTAAGCTCCCCCCAGTTCCCAGCATCTACGCCTACTGGGGGCGGGCGAGTAGAAGAGGAGGCCGCCATCTGGCCTAGAGTGTGTGAGACCAGGGCCTTCAGAGGATGGAGGGACTTGTGCTTCAGGGCTAGCTGTTGCCCTGGCTGACTCCTCACTGGCCAGAATGTTCATAGGACCAGCTGGTGGGAAGCAGAAACCCAGATCCCGACCCCAACTTAAAGAGAGATGCTCCCTTATTTCCTTTCTGTCTGTATTGACCAGAATTGCTAGCTCCCCAACGTTAGCATTCTATTCCTGCTCATTACCCCTGCATCAGCGCTGGGTCACATCTTCTCATTCCCATGCCATCTCTTTTCTGTCACCACACGTGTTATAGTCCCCTGGTGTGAGCCACCTTTGCTGGGGCCTGCTGTGTCCAGAGAATGGGGGGTTTGTCAACCACTGACCTCCCTGCAAAGCTGCTTCTGTGAGCACAAAAGTCAAAGCTGATTCTGTTCATAAGGAATGGAAACTGGTCTCTTGCTTCTGCAACTTTAAAAGTAGTGATTTTTATTTTCTTCTGTTAAGAGTGATATGTCCAAGAATCAAGTTGGGGTTTGAAGTGTGTGTCCCAGCAACTGGTATGATGCTGGGTGTATCTGTTAGTTAGGATTAGGTTCAACTACAGATAACAAACGTTGATAAATAAGATAGAAGTTTCTTGCTTATGTAAAGAAATCTAGAAGTAGGCAGTTCAAAACTGTTATGGAGGTTCCATGGTCATCAGGGACCCTGGGTCCTGCTATTTTGCTTCTTCACAATTCTTAGCATATAACTTCATGGTCCAAGATGGCTACTTGAGCTCCAGTCATTGCATCCATATTCCAGGCAGGAGAGAAGAGGAACACAAAGAAGAGGTTATCAATTATTTATAAGGAGATTACTCAGAAGTTCCATATTAACAATTCTGCTTACATTTCAATGGCCAAAATTTAGTTATATAGTCACGTATAGGTGCAAAGGAGGCTGGAAAATACAGCTTTTTATCTGGGAAGCAATGTGCCCAGTTCAGATATTGGAATTATTGTACTAAGGAAGATGGGGAGAATGGATATTGGGAAGTTTATTAGTTGAGTAGATGCTTAATTGCTGAAACAGAGGTCCGAGCATACGATGGCTTAAGTAAGGTAGTTTGTTTTTCTCTCACTTAAGAGTGGCTGATCTGGTCTGATGGTGCAGCTTTGTTCCAAAGTGTCATTCAGGGACTCAGGTTCCTTCCATGTTACTGCTCCGCCATCCCCTAAGGCTTTGTTGTCATCTGCATGATGGAAGTTGGGTCACTTGCATGTCCTTGTTCAAGCATGGTTCAAGCTTGAGAGAAGAGGAAATAGGATTTTCAGAGTGAGAAATTACCTTTTAGGCTAGTTGCACACAGATCATGGATGCTCACATTCTAGTGGTGAGAACATAATTACATGACTTAGCTGCAAGGGATGCTGGCAAATGCAGTCTTCTAGCCGGGCAGCCAGGTGGACAGGGAGAAGTTGAGAATGGGAGTGAGGAGAAGAGAAGGAAGAGAAAAGAAATAGAAGCAGAATTCATCATTCTGGAAAAGAATAAGTATTCCAAAGCCCATTGAGTTGCCAGCTGACTTAAACATGGCATGTGAGAGTTTATCTGCTGATTGCGTACGTATACTTAAGAAATGAAGAACAAGGTCAGAGTCTATATGTCAGTTTGTATATTTAGAGAGGATGAAGTGCCAATTGTATCGTTGAGACAGTTCTATGAATATGGACATCAGTGTGGGTTGTAGCCATCAAGGGAGGTTTTAGAGAGCCCAGTTGGGAAGTATGGAAGACTCTGGAGAGACAGAAGGGAGGGGACATTTTGGGTGAGGTGACTGCACAGGGGCAGCAGGGCATGCAGTGTGTGCATAAAAATCCCTTGTTTGTCTGCTTGCTGCTTCTACCCTTTTTGCACATAAAACCAACCTAACCTTTCTGAGGTCTGGCTCAAACCCTATTGCTGTTGCACTTAAAAATTTGTGATGATTCCAGCCTGCTCCCTAAGTGAAGCTTCTTTCAACTCCTTTATCTAGAAGTTTGGCTCTGGCTCAGCTTCCTTTTACAACCATCTCTCACTTTTCCCCTCCACTCTGAGCTTTAACTGTCTATTTTTCTCCTGCTCTTTGACAGTTTTGCTTCCTCTTCAGATGCAGATCCTGCTACCGTGGGTGCTGGTGGAATGTTTGTGGGGTGGGCCTCTCAGGGATAGTACCTCTGTTAGATCGCCTTGGGCTTAAGTTTTTGCTCTGTGGGTCTTGAATAGACACTTAATACACCTAATTTATCTTTGTATCCTTAATGAAGGAGCCCTAGTGGCACAGTGGTTAAAGCGCTCAGCTGCTAACCAAAAGGTCGGCGGTTCAGACACACTGGGGGCTCCAAACACAATGGGGGCTCCAAACGCACTGGGGGCTCCATGGGAGAAAGATGTGGCAGTCTGCTTTACAGCCTTGGAAACCCTGTGGGGGCAGTTCTACTCTGTCCTGTAGGGTCACAATGAGTCAGAAGTGACTCGTCGGCAGTGGGTTTTTTTTTTTAATCTTCAAGAATCTAGCCCAATAATTGGAGCTAACTTTTAATAAGGGCTTACTATGTGCCACGGCTTACTAAGTACCTGATCCAGTCCATATTAACTATTTAATCCTTAAAAAAACCCTGTGAGTTAGGTACTACTATTATCCCCACTTTAGAAATAAGGAAACTGAGCCACAGAAAACTTAAACGCCTTAGCTAAAGTCACAAAGCTAGAAGGTAGGAGAGAACTGTGTGGGTTTGTTGATTGACTTTAAGGATAACTGATGCAAGGTGTCCAGCCTACAGGGAGTGGAGGGTCCATAGTGACATCATTGGGAAATGCAGTTGGACAGGCAGAGTCAGAGGTGTGGGGGCGGGCAAAGGGGGGCACTTGCCCCCACCCTCTCGCACGTCCAACGAGTCGCCAGTGGTGTCCGTAGGCGGGTATGAGGGGTGCGGACCACACCGGATGACACTGTCAGAGGGGGTAACACCACGCGGTTCAGAGATAAGTCCAAGACCAAACTCTGCAGGACTTCAGCAGCTCCAGAAAGCCCGTGCTGCTGTCTGCTCTCGAGGTCGGCCATGGTAATTCACCCTTATGCGCCGCTCTCACCGCCGCGCCCCTGTCAGCCAGTCGAGCCATGGACGTGGGTGCGGCGGGAAAAGGCGCGAGGGCCGCCGGAGCGCTGGCTTCTCCTCTTCATGGCCGCTATCAACAGCTATACTTCATGAAATTTGGCAGGGGAGGGGTGGGTGAGTGTGGCAATTCAGAGATTGCCCCTGGGCACTAGAATGGGGAGGGTGCAGTTTAGAGATTGCCCCTGGGCCTGGTTGCCCTTGCTATTCCCAGGGCCTGACTACCCAATAAGCAAGGTGAACCGGGCCCCATTGTGCTTTCCCATCAATCTGCAGTGCACAATTTCACCTGCCTTCCACCACGTCAAAGATGTGGTGAAACCCATGTGAAATTGCTCACCACAAATTAGCAAATACATACAATTGAGCCAGTTTGTACCTTCCTCCATGCAAGCCTGATGGTGCTTAGTAGTTAATGGGCCCCTGGTATGCCCCTGGGCGGACTTGGGTGTTTTTATGAGTGAACTTGAAAAGAAGGGTTTGGACTTGATAGGCAGTTGGATCTCTACAGGTTCCTAGGCAGTGTGGAATGCCACGATGAAAGCTGTGTTAAACCAGCACTCAAGTTTGTGTGGAGCTGGACACTGTACAAAGTGTCTTGACATATTTACTTCTTTATATGACTCTGATAAGTAGAAGCAATTATTCAGGCAGTCTAGAAAGAGAAAAAAGGCTGATGCAGTAGTTCTTAGAGATTTGAAGGGAATAATGTGACCAGACTATTTCTGGTTAAAACTTCAAGGAATCAAGTACTAAATTAATACCTGAAGGCTGTGATCCAAGGAATTAATTAGAAGCAATAAATAGCAAGTGAAAAACCATTAACCATCCAATGGAGTATGGCAAAACAGGCTCAAGGGATTGCAAAAACGGAACAGATAGTTTCTACGAATTACACAATAATGGAACTACAAAACCATATTGAGAACCTGGAAAATCAATCAAGAAAATAAGTACCTCTCATGCTATAAGAATATCTGAAGGGAGAAAAGGATAAGAGAGAAGTGAGGGGGAGAAAAGAAATGGTTCTAATTATTCTCCAAAACAGAATAGTTGCTGAAAAAGTTTATACAGCATATGAGAGAAAAAGGAAAGAGAAGTCTTCATACAGTTGGAAGGCCTACAGAAATCATGTAGTCTCAAACCAGGATTAGTCTCAATACAGGTTTGCATTTTAGAGAGAAAAAAGCACCATCAAAATGGAAAGTGTAAAAAAAAAAAAAAAAAAACCTAAATAAATAATGAAAACTGGGAGAGTGGACAGAGCTAAAGGGAGAGGGAGAAGCTGGCCATGTCTGGGTGGTTCGACCCATATAGCTCTAGACTAAGGAAGACAAGTAAGTGTCGGGGAGATAGAATGGTGTGGATGGGGAAATAGGTCTTTAATTAAGCAGTGGAGTGACAAGATCACATTCTGTTTTAGAAAGATGGTTTGGAGGAAGGGGTCAAAGGGAAGCTGGGGAACCAGATAGAAGCCTGTACAATAGTCAAAAGCTGGACAGTAAATTAAAAAGTCTGAAGAAGAATTGACACCTTTGAATTATGGAGTTGGTGAAGAACACTGAATATACCATGGACTGTCGGAAGAACGAAACCTGTCTTAGAAGAAGTACAGTCAGAATGCTCCTTAGAAGCTAGGATGGCCAAGACTTCATCTCAAGTACTTTGGACATGTTATCAGGAGGGACCAGTCCCTGGAGAAGGACATCATGCTTAGTAAAGTAGAGGGTCAGCAAAAAAGAGGAAGAACCTCAACAAGATGGATTGACAAAGTGGCTGCAACAATGGGCTCAAGCATAACAACGATTGTGAGGATGGCACAGGACCGGGCAGTGTTTCGTTCTGTTGTACATAGGGTCGTTGTGAGTCATAACCGGCTCAGCAGCACCTAACGATGACAAACAGCAACACAATAGTCAAAAGGTGTCTGAGGTAGGAATAACAGGATACAATGACTGAGTAAGTGTGTCAGGTGGGGTAGAAGAGAAATCTAGGACTGAGGTTTTGGGATTGAGAGACTGAGTGGGTAGTGGAATTGTTCACTAAGATAGCAAACATAGGAGGAGGAACATTTGGGAGGTATGGGAGCTTGGTCTTAGACAAAAGGAATTGATTTGCTGGTGTAATATGCAGGTGAAAACCCCTGGAGCCCGTTGGCTGTTGAGCTTAAATGCTGCTATAAGAAAAGAACTGGTGAATGTTATGAAGTTAGAAGAAGAATACATCTAAACAAGGTAGAAGGATACAAATAATAAACTAATAAATATATAGCAGAAATTAATGACATAGGAGCCAGATATTCAGTAAAGAAAATCAACAAAGCCAGAGGTGATTATTTGAAAATACTAATAAAATAGATAAATTTTTGGCAAGATTGATCAAGAAAGAGAGGGCACAAATAATATAGGAATAAAAAAGGAGGAAATAACCTTAGACATGGTGTATTGTCTAATGAGCCAGAATGCTCATTAGAAGCAAGGATGGTGAGACTTCGTCTCACATACTTTGGACATTTTATTAGGAGGGACCAGTCCCTGGAGAAAGACATTATGCTTGGTGTCAGCAAAAAAGAGGAAGACCCTCAATGAGATGGATTGATGCAGTGGCTGCAACACGGGATCAAGCAAAGCAATGATTGTGAGGATGGCGCAGGACCAGGCAGTGTTTGATTCTGTTGTACATAGGGTTGCTATGACTTGGAATTGACTCAATGGCACCTAAGAACAACCTTAGACATAGAGGTTAATGAACTAATAAGTTACAACTCAACAGTAAAAATACAGATAACCTAATTTAAAAATGAGGAAAGACTGAAGAGACATTTCTCCAAAGAAGATTACAAATGTTCAGTAAACACGTGAAAAGATGCTCAGTATTATTAGTCATTAGGGAAATGCAAATCAAAACCACAGTGACATGCTACTTTATACCCACTAGGATGCTATAGTAAAAAAGACAGATAATAACAAGTGTCTTAGTTATCCAGTGCTGCTATAACAGAAATACCACAAGTGGATGGCTTTAACAAAGAGAAATTTATTCTCTCACAGTCTAGGAAGCTAGAAGTCCAAATTCAGAGTGCCAGCTCCAGGGGAAGGCTTTCTTTCTCTGTCAGCTCTGGGAGAAGATCCTGGTCATCAATCTTCCCCTGGTCTAGGAGCTTCTCGGTGGAGGGACCCTGAGTCCAGAGGACATGCTTCCCTCCTGGTTCTTCTTTCTTGGTAGCATGAGGTCTCTCTCCTCTCTGCTGGATTCTCTCATTTATATCTCAAAAGAGATTGACTTAAGATACAGCCTAATCTTGTAGATGGAGTCCTGCCTTCTTAACATAACTGTCTCTAATCTTGCCTCATTAACATAGAGGTTAGGATTTGTAACACATAAGAAAATTACCTCAGGTCACAAATTGGTGGACAACCGCACAATACGGGGAATCATGCCCTAGCCAAGTTGATGCACATTTTTGGGGGACACAATTTAATCCATAACAGCAAGTATTGGTAAGGAAGTGAGAAATCAGACCCTTCATGTGTTCCTGGTGAGAATTAAAATGGTAAATATTTTATCAATACCTTAAAAATTTAAACATAGAGGTACCATATAACCCAGCAGTTTCATTTCTATGTGTATACCCAAGAGAATTGAAAATAGATGTTCACACAAAAACTTGTACAGGAATGTTTATAGTAGTGTTACTCATACTGACGGAAAGTGGCAACAGCCTGAAGATCTCTCAACTGATGAATGGATAAAAAAAATGTGGTATACCCATACAATGGGATGTTATTCGGCCATAAAAGAGTTAACGTATTAATCCATGTTCCAACATGGATGAACCTTGGAAATCTTACGCCAAGTGAAAGAACCCAGACACAAAAGACCACATATTGTCTGATTCCATTTATATGAAATGTCCAGAATAGGTAAATATAGAGAGACAAAGTAGATTAACGGTTGCCGGGGGATGAGGAAAGGGGGAAAATGCAGATGACTGCTTACAGATACAGGATTTCTTCTTGAGGTGTGGAAAATGTTCTGGGATTAGATAGTTAGGATGGTTGCACAACTTTGGGAACTAAAAACTACTGAATTGTACACTTAAAAATGATAAATGTTATGCTTTGTAAATTATATCTCAATTTAAAAAAGGAAACAGATTTTTAAAAAGCAAGCTAATAAGAGAATACAATGAACAACTTTATGCCAAAAACCTGAAAACTTATAACCTGAATGATTTTGTATCCATCAAAGAAATTGAGTCAGTTAAAGATCCTCCAGTAAGAAAGCTCCAGGCTCAGACGGTTCTACCAAACATTCAAGGGACAGTTAATGCCAACCTTAAACATATGATTTCAAACGATAGAGAGGAAATAGTTCCCAATGCATTTTATGAGGATAGCATCACCTTACTAGCAAATCCAGACAAGGACAATATGAGAAAGTAAAATAGAGAAAGTAGCTGCAGGAAGCAGCTACCACCCCTGGGGCTAGCGAGCTGGGGCATCAAAGGGAATGAGTTGAGGTTATCAGAACCTAGAAACTCGGGGAGAGACCTCCCAGAGCAGCGATCCGTTCTCAGCTGGCTGTAGAACACTGGGTTTGCAGCTTAGAGACAAGAGCTTAAAAACTGGCATGTGGCCCAAACTTATTTTATGCCAAGAGTCAGAGATCATTTAATTTCAAGGAAAATTTTTAATATCCTTCCACTTCCAAAACAAGAGAAAATAAATTATGAAAAAGATTCACAAATAAATGCATTTGACAGAACACAAGTTTTCATTCCAAGTTTTAAAAGCACATAAGGTTATAGAAAAACTAGTGCTAGAAAGCCAAAAAACCAAACCCACTGCTGTCAACTCAGTTCTGACTCATAGCGACCCCATTGGGTTTCTGAGGTTGTAAATCTTTATGGAAGCAGACTGCCACGTCCTTTCTCCTGCAGTGCTAGAAAAGCCCTGAGAAATAAGCCATTTGTCAACATTAATAAACAGATTTAGTGCATTTACAAGTGAGCTTTGTTCTGAACGTGCTCCTGTTTGGAGCTTGGGAACCCACTTCTCTTATGGAGACATTCTTACTCATTGGTGATAAGTTCTCAGGCCAGTTTACAAAATGTAATAATAATAATAACCAGCATTTATTGAGCTGGAAATCTGCTATATGCCAATATATTATGCCAGATGCTAGGGAATAGTAAGGATAACATTTTAAAAAATGGAATAAGATTGGGAACTGAATCAGCAACCTTAAAAGAGATTGTTTTTGTTAGTCATCTAAAGAATCTTAAAAACCATGTAAGTAGTCATTGCATTCCTGGATAAATATTCTGAGAAAATAAATGGTCTCAGGATTGTGGTGAGCAGTAGAAGGAGGAACATATATGAAGATGTTTAACATAGTTTGTGGCATTAAGCAGTTCCTGAATAAATATTAAGAGGGAAAAAAAACCTAATCGAAGGCAGAACTCAGTCTGTAGTACTGAAGTGGATGTAGTACTTAGCATAAAATAAGAGTAAAACTAGAAAAAGTAATGCTTTTGGCCCAATTACTCAGAGGTGGTGAAGAGTTAGAGTTGTGTTTTTGCATGTGATCAACATCTAGGATAGAGGAAGTGGACTATCCAAAGTGCATAGATGTGTGCCAGGGAAGTGTGGGTGGTGCTTTATTTAATATATATAAATATATATATATAAATACAAATCTAATGGGACAAAATAAAATCAATTAAAAACACTACAGATCACAAAGAAAAGCCTTTAAAGCAAACTAACAGGAAAAGAAAAAGTAATAAAATAACTAAAATAGTTTTTCAAAGTTTCTGTTCATTTACATTGAGGCAGTGGTGGTCCAGTGGTAGAATTCTCACCTTCCATGAGGAGACCCAGGTTCGATTTCCAGCCAGTGCACGTCATGCATAAATACCACCCGTCTGTGGTTGAAGGTTTGTGTTTCAGTGGAGCTTCCAGACTGAGACAGACTAGGAAGAAAGGCCTGATGATCTACTTCTGAAAATTTGCCAGTGAAAACTCTATGGATCACGGCGTTCTGAGCTGCAGCTGATCATGGGGATGGCACAGGACTGGACAGCATTTTATTCCATTGTGCATGGGGTCACCATAAGTCAGGGGCTTACATGACTTAAGAACAATAACAACAATTCATTTACATTACCTTATGTCTATACGTGATTATTTATTTTTTTAACAATCATGTATTCAGTGTTCAGTGCCAAGAAGTATGCTGGGCGGAGATTACAAGATGAATCAGACATGGTTCCTGTGTGCATGGAGTGAACAGTCTAGGAGAAAGCACTGGTGGCACAGTGGTAAAGAGCTCAGCTGCTAACCAAAAGGTCAGCAGTTCAAATCCATCACCTGCTCCTTGGAAACCCTATGCGGCAGTTCTACTCTGTTCTATAGGGTCGCTGTGAGTCAGAATCAACTTGACAGCGACAGGTTTGGTTTGGTTTTTCATGGTCACAAACTGAAAGCATAATACAGGCTTACCCTTAAATATAAGGGTAGTCGTCTTACACTCAAATGAGAAGAAACAGCTGCAAGCATCCATTAATAATCGGAACATGAAATGTATGAAGTATGAATCTAGAAAAATTGAAAATCATCAATAATGAAGTGGAACACATAAACATTGATATCCTAGGCATTAGTGAGCTGAAATGGACTGGTATTGGCGATTTTGAATCAGACAACCATACGGTCTACTATGCTGGGAATGACAAATTGAAGAGGAACAGCATTGCATTCATCATCAAAAAGAACATTTCAAGATCTAAAGTACAATGCTGTCAGTAATAGGATAATATCCATTCGCCTACAAGGAAGACCAGTTGATATGACTATTATTCAAGTTTACGCATCAACCACTGAGACCAAACGTGAAGAAATTGAAGATTTTTACCAACTTCTGCAGTCTGAAATTGATCAAACATGCAATCAGGATGCATTGATAATTACTGGTGATTGGAATGCAAAAGTTGGAGACAGAGAAGGATTGGTGATTGGAAAATATGACCTTGGTGACAGAAACAATGCCAGAGATTGCATGATAGAATTTTGCAAGACCAACGACTTCTTTATTGCAAATACTTTTTTTCAACAACATAAACGGTGACTATACACATGGACCTTGCCAGATGGAATACATAGGAATCAAATTGACTACATCTGTGGAAAGAGATGATGGAAAAAGCTCTATATCATCAGTCAGAACAAGGCTGGGGCTGACTATGGAACAGACCATAAATTGCTCATATGCAAGTTCAAGTTGAAACTGAAGAAAATTAGAACAAGTCCCCGAGAGCCAAAGTACAACCATGAGCATATCCCACCTGAATTTAGAGACCATCTCAAGAATAGATTTGACACGTTGAACACTCATGACCGAAGACCAGACAAGTTGTGGAATGACATCAAGGACACCATACATGAAGAAAGCAAGAGGTCATTAAAAAGACAGGAAAGAAAGAAAAGGCAAAAATAGATGTCAGAAGAGACTCTGAAACTTGCTCTTGAACATCAAGTAGCTAAAGCAAAAGGAAGACATGATGAAGTAAAAGAGCTGAACAGAAGATTTCAAAGGACAGCTTGAGAAGACAAAGTAAAGTATTATAATGACATGTGCAAAGACCTCGATGTAGAAAACCAAAAAGGAAGAACACACTGGGCGTTTCTCAAGCTGGAAGAACTGAAGAAAAAATTCAAGCCTCGAGTTGCAGTATTGAAGGATTCTATGGGGAAAATATTAAATGATGCAGGACACATCAAAAGAAGATGGAAGGAATACACAGAGTCAGAAAGAATTGGTCGATGTTCAACCATTTCAGGAGGTAGCGTATGATCAGGAACCAGTGGTACTGAAGAAGAAGTCCAAGCTGCAATGAAGGCATTGGCAAAAAACGAGGCTCCAGGAATCGACGGAATACCAATTGAGATGTTTCAACAAACAAATGCAGCACTGGAAGTGCTCACTTGTCTATGCCAAGAAATTTGGAAGACAGCTACCTGGCCGGCCACCTGGGAGAGATCCATATTTATGCCTGTTCCCAAGGAAGGTGATCCAACTGAATGTGGAAATTATCGAACAATACCATTAATATCACATGCAAGTAAAATTTTGCTGAAGATCATTCAAAAGCGGCTGCAGCAGTATATCGACCGGGAACTGTCAGAGATTCAAGCTGGATTCAGAAGAGGACGTGGAACCTGGGATATCATTGCTGATGTCAGGTGGATCCTGGCAGAAAGGAGAGAATACCAGAAAGATGTTTACCTGTGTTTTATTGACTATTGACTATGCAAAGGCATTGGATTGTGTGGATCATAATAAATTATGGATAACATTGCAAAGAATGGAAATTCCAGAACACTTAATTATGCTCATGAGGAACCTGTACATAGATCAAGAGGCAGTCATTCAAACAAAACAAGGGGATACTGCATGTTTTAAAGTCAGGAAAGGTGTGCATCAGGGTTGTATCCTTTCACCATACCTGTTCAATCTGTATGCTGAGCAGATAAACCAAGAAGCTGGACTACGTGAAGAAGAACGGGGCATCAGGATTGGAGGAAGACTCAGTAACAACCTGCAATATGCAGATGACACTGCCTTGCTTGCTGAAAGTGAAGAGGACTTGAAGCCCTTAACTGATGAAGATCAAAGACCACAGACTTCAGTATGGATTATACCTCAACATAAAACAAAAATCCTCACAGCTGGACCAATAATCAACACCATGATAAACGAAAAAAAGATTGAGGTTGTCAAGGATTTCATTTTATTTGGATTCACAATCAACACTCATGGAAGCAGCAGTCAAGAAATCAAACAATGCATTTTGCATTGGGCAAATCTACTGTAAAAGACCTCTTTAAAGTGTTGAAAAGCAAAGATGTCACCTTGAAGACTAAGGTGCGCCTGACTCAAGCCATGGTGTTTTCAATCGCCTCATATGCATGTGAAAGCTGGACAATTAATAAGGAAGACCAAAGAAGAACTGGTGCCATTGAATTGTGTTGGCACAGAGTATTGAATATACCATGGACTGCCAGAAGAATGAACAAATCTGTCTTGGAAGAAGTACAACCAGAATGCTCCTTAGAAGCAAGGATGGTGAGACTACCTCTCACATGCTTTGGACATCTTATCAGGAGGGATCAGTCCCTGGAGAAGGACATCATGCTTGGTAAAGTAGAGGGCCAGCAAAAAAGAGGAAGACCCTCAACAAGATGGATTGACACAGCGGCTACAACAATGTGCTCAAGTATACCAAGGATTGTGAGGATGGCGCAGGACCGGACGCCGTTTTGTTTTGTTGTACATAGGGTTGTTGTTGAGTTGGAACTGACTCGATGGCACCTAACAACAACAACAACCCTTAAGTGTATGGTTTGATGCATTATGGTGGTAAGTAATCTTAAAGATACACAGCTGTTAGAAACTGTGTTTAAAGTATTTAGTGAGATACGAACATCTTACATACAGCTTAATGAAAGATGGACGTTCAGAGAAATGGAATGGAAAGATCATATTAGCATGTATAGAAATGAAAAAAGCCTTACTATCAAGTATATAAATGTTTGTTTATTTTTTTCTCCTATAGCATGTGTATTATATTAAAATTCTTATGTCCAAACTCCCAAGGGACAGAGGTGAGCCAGTGGTTATTTGAAATGATGCTTCCTCTCACTGTCTCAGGTTCCTTGCCTGCAGAATGAGGAAAGAGTGTATATATTCTCAGTTCATGTGTAAGGCTGGGTCCAAAGATGTGTGTCCTACTTCTTTCCCCCGTGAAGAGGATGATCAGGCTTAACCAAAGCCTTCTCTGGGGACCCAAACATTTCTAGACCTGTGTAATAGAGAAGAAGAGCCCTGGTGGTATAGTGATTTAAGTGCTCAGCTACTAACCAAAAGGTTGGCAGTTCAAACCCACCAGCTGCTCCAAGGGAGAAAAGTGTGACAGTCTGCTTCCATAAGGATTTATAGCCTGGAAACCCTATGGGGCAGTCTTCTTTGTCCTGCAGGGTCACTATGAGTTGTAATCAACTCGGCAGCAATGGGTTTGGGTTTTTTTTTTTCTTTTTTTCTTTTTTTGATGTGATAGAGAAAAGAGCCCTGGTGGTGTAGTGGTTAAGCTCTCTGCTGCTAACCTAAAGGTAGGTAGTTCAAACCACCAGCTGTTCCTCGGGAGAAGGATGTGGCAGTCTGCTTTCATGAAGATTACAGCCTTGGAAACCCTATGGGGCGTTTCTAGTCTGTCCTGTAGTGTCCCTATGAGTTGAAATCGACACACAACAACAACATGAATAGTCAACACATTAAAAAAAGTTATTTCTCGTTGGAGAAGTTGTTACTGGGTTTTCTAACCATTATTTATTTTTACTGCCCAGGTTACCCTTTCCCTACTGCTCCTCCTGTGGATCCATTTGCCAAAATCAAAGTGGAAGACTGTGGAAAAACCAAGGGATGTTTTAGGTTGGTACAACAACAAGTTGAATAACTTTAAGGCTGAGAAATTGATTCACTTTTCAAGGTAGTATTTAAATCGGGTGCAGTTCATTCTTCTTGGGGACTTATACCCTGTCATAATTTAAGCAAAAGCGAAGCCTGTTTCTGAGGGCCACCCCAAGTCTTCAGTTTACAGGCCCTTTAACTCTAGTATTCACCAGGCACTGGAACATTCTTCTCTGGTTCTTAATTTAAATTCCTGAAAAAGAGAATCCATTAGGTCCTGGCCCAGGGCATCTCTTTGAGGCAGACCACAATAATTCATAGATGGCTGGCTAGCTTATGGCTGCACTGCCTTTAGCACAGGTTCTATTCCTAGCTAGTTGACTGCTGAGGAAGGATCATGTGATATGGAACATGATCGTGCTTATTCAGCCGGGGCTGTGGGCAGGACAGGCAGTGGTAGACATGTCTGATCCTCAGTATTTTTTCAAATAAATAGTCGTGACTTACAGATATTTGTTATGATTCTTACTGGTCATTAAGCCTTAATTATCGTGTCTAGGTTGGTACCTCACCTCAGGGGTAGTGAGTCCCTACATGATTATTATTAGTATGCTGTCAGTTAGTATTAGTAGTCTGTCAAGCTTACAGATGGGCTGGGGCTTGAAAACAGTAGTGTAAGTAGTAGGCCTCCCCATGTAGACAGCTTTGTTTTGTTGGAAAGGCCTCTTCTCTTCCATCATTTGTTTCCTGAAACAGATTGCCCTTGAGTAGAGGTTTTGTTGGCTACTTCACCAAAGTTTCTGATTTTTGTTGTTGTTAAAACGCTTAAGGTCTAAGGAGGATAAATCTAATACAGAGGTTTTGAGCTGTCTTTGCATTGTAAGGGCATTTCTAAGGAATAAAAAATATTTGATAATATGACTATTGAGGAAGATGACCAGCAATATATACCTCTGGTGATTGGGAGATGCTTTTGAGAAGCAAAGGAATGTCAGTACCTCACTGACTAGCGTGACTTGTTTTCCAGCCTATTCACCCTTCCTTTAGCTTTCCTTACCTCTTTTCAACTTTTTCACCCCAGTTCCGTGTTGCCTTGATCTTATAGCTCTTGCCAGCTGCTCAGGGTATCTCTGCTAGCACGTGCCTTGCCTCGCTCCTTAGTCAGAATTTAGCTGCCTTGGGTCCTGTTCCTTTAGATACCCTCCATTTGCCAATAGAGCTGAGATTGTCTCACCCATTGTTACAATCATCTCTCCTTATGAAAATGATGTAATACAGTGTTCCTCAACCCATTGCCTGCTGATTCTTAAAGGATCCACAAGTCCTCTGTAAGAAATTTAAAATTTGTGTTGTCATTTCAGTGGTATTCTTTAAAAAGATTAATGTATGCATAATCTGATTATCTGAATAACCACCTTATGCTGTGACATGCGTTAGTGTATAAACCTGTAGTTGTATTAGCATCACAGGTAGCCCAAAAGAGCAAAGGCAAATCTAATAAATGATGCATTCACGCTCAGTGAATTCCAGGTGAACTATTTTTTCGGTGCACTTAATGAATGACGGTTTTACTGCAGTTCAAGCAGATAAGAGTGGAAGAGTGTTGAGCCATCATGCTGTGTTCATTAGGGAGGGCATGCTCAACCCAAAAGACCCTGCTCAGGATGTCCCACATCCATGTGAGCAGAAAGTTACTTTCCATAAATCCACATTATCCATTGCAAGAATGCTGTTAATTTAAATGGCCCTGGTTTTGTTGTTTATTTAATTTATATGTAAGTTGTAAACTTGTGTTAGTTTAATGGTTGTATGAAAATATGCAAGTAAAGATGAGTTGGTGTACATTTAAGTAACAAAAACAATTTAAATTATTAACTCCGGATTTTTATCCTCTAAAAGGGATTCAGAAATAATTCAGTAATCAACAATGTTTGAGAAACTCTAATGTAATTTAAAGAAGACTGGCTGGGAGTTTGGAGTCCCAAGCTCAAGTCCTATTGCAGCGACTAACTCACTATGTGACCTTGGGCAAGCCCCATCCCATCTGGACTGCAGCTTATATGTAAAGTGGAGCAGAGAATCTCCAAACCCCTTCCTGAGTGAAACTGTGTTTTTAAGATCCCAGATAGCAAAGCTCTAATTTATTTAACACTATTGCTTAGCATCCTGCCTGATAAATAGTAGATGCTCTCTAAATATATTTTGAATGAGTAGATAAAGAAGCAATAATATGTCTTTTGATATACCGTATAGATATGGCAAACCAGGCTGTAATGCAGAGACCTGTGACTACTTCCTTAGCTACCGGATGATAGGGGCTGATGTGGAATTTGAGCTGAGTGCAGACACAGACGGTTGGGTAGCAGTTGGATTCTCTTCAGACAAGAAAATGGTAAGAAGTAAAGCACAATAGAAGGTGATTTTTTTTCTCTTTAGTTTGTTGTGCTACTTTAGATTTTAGATAATAGGCATGGTTATGTTTCTGTAAGCTACCATGCAACTTTTAAATGTGAAAAGTGAGTTTCTGGCATTTGGTTTTCTTTTGCAAAGCAAAGGAATAAATTGATCAAAGCATTGTTGACTATTATATTAGTAAGGGCTTTCTGATTACGAGTTAAAAAAAAAAAATTCGAGCTAGCTTAAACTGAAAAGAAAGGGCTGGTTATCAGAACACAAGGTGTCTCGTGGTATTTGTATTTGTCAGCTATTCCACAATAATTCTGTGAGAAAAGCCTCTAAAATGACGTGGCCTATAACAGTAAGCGTTTATTTCTTGTTCACACGTCTGTGGGTTGGCTGGGACTCAGCTCATTTTAGGTAGGGATCAGCTGGGCTTTGCTCCAGCCTATGGGTTGGATTCAGGTTTTCTTTATGTATTCTCTCATCATTCTGGAACTAGCATCTACCAAGGCATGTTCTTTTCATGGCAGAGGCAGAAGTACAAGAGCCACACAAGCATATTTCAAGCCTCTGCTCTCGTCATATTTGCTAACATCCTATAGCAAGTCACGCAGGCAAGCTCAAAGTCAAGGGACGGGGAAGATACTCACCGTACCAAAAGGCCATACAAAGGTGTTGCTAGATAATATAATATATACTATATATAGTATGGAGCCATGGTGGCATAGTGGTTAAGAGTTTGGCTGCTACTGATAAGGTCAGCAGTTCGAATCCACCAGCCGCTCCTTGGAAACCCTGTGGGGCAGTTCTACTATGTCCTATAGGGTCACTATGAGTCGGAATTGACTCAACGGCAACAGGTTATATATAGTGTCTTAGTTATCTAGTGCTGCTATAATAGAAATACCACAAGTGGATGGCTTCAACAAAGAGAATTTTATTCTCTCACAGTTCAGGAAGCTTGAAGGGCAAATTCAGGGTGCCAGCTCCAGAGGAAGGCTTTTTCTTTCCGTTGGCTCTGGAGGAAGGTCCGTGTCATCAGTCTTCCCCTGGTCTAGGAGCTTCTCCACGCAGGAACCCTGGGTCCAGAGGACGCACTATTCTTCTGGCTGTTGTTTCTTGGTGGTATGAGGTCCCCATGTCTCTCTGCTCACTTCCCTCTTTTATATCTCAAAAGACCTTGACTTAAGACAAAGCCTAATCTTGTAGATTGAGTCCTGCCTCATTAACAGAACTGCCCCTAATCCCACCTCATTAACATCATAGAGGTAGGATTTATAACACGTAGGAAAATCCCATCAGATGACAAAATGGTGGACAGTCACACAATACTGGGAATCATAGCCTAGCCAAGTTGACATATATTTTTTGGGGACACAATTCAATCCATAATGTGTAGTATATGATATATATGTATTATATAAGTAATAGGAGTCCCTAGATGGTACAAATGGTTAATGTGCTTGGCTCTAACCAAAGAGTTGGTAGTTTGAACCCACCCAGAAGGTGCCGCTAAAGAAAGATCTGGTAATCTCTTTCTAAAAAATCAGCCATTGGAAACCCTGTGGAGCACAGTTCTACCCTGACACACATAGGGTCACCATAGTCAGAACTGACTTGAGGGCAAGTGGTATATAATACTGCTATAGAGGAGTGAAGAGTTGGGACCAACAATTCAATCTTCCACAGCACCCGTGGACAACAAAGACATCTGGACCCAGAACGGACTGTGAGCAGGAGCAGGCAGGGCATCAGGAATCCAAAAGCCACTGTCAGTCTCTTACCTCTGCTTCTCTGTGTACCTGCACTGTGTTCTTTCCTCTCTTCCTCTCCAGCCCATCATTTACCACTTCACTATGCTAGGGTTCTTCCCAAACAGCCAGGCTTTCTTAGGCCTCTGTACCTTTCCATATACTGCTGCTCTGTCTAGAGCACCCTTCCTCTTTGCTCCACCTGGCCTGTTAGGAAGCTCCTGCAGTGGTACCCGTGAGAGAGGAGAATGGCTCAGACCAGGGCCACACCAGTGAGGTGGTGAGAAGTAGCCAGGTTTCGGATATGTTTTGAAGGTAGAGCTGACAGGATTTGGTAGCAGTTGGATATGTGTTGTGAGAAAAAGAGAGGAAGCAAGAGTGACTCCTAAGTGTTTGTCCTCAGCCAAGTGGAGTTGCCATTAACTGAGACTGAAGTAAAGTGGGAGAGGAAGGTTTGGGAAAAAAGATAGGAGTTACGTTTTGGATGTGTTAAGTTTGAGTTCCCCACCTATTTGTCAGTTTGTCATACTATGGTGCTATGGTGGCTTGCTTGTTGCTATGCTGCTGGAAGCTATATCACTGGTATTTCAAATACCAGCAGGGTCACTCACGGCGGACAGGTTTTAGCAGAGGTTCTAGACTAAGACAGACTAGGAAGAAAGGCCTGACAATTTACTTCCGAAAATTAGCCAATGAAACCTATATGGATCATAACAGAATATTACCTGATAATAGTGCTGGAAGATGAGCCCTCTAGATTAGAAGGCAGTCAAAATACACAGGGCGACAACAATGGACTCTAGCCTACTGATGCAGGTGGTGCAGGACCAGGCAGCATTTAATTCTGTTGTACATGGGGTCACCATGAGTCAGAGCTGACTCCACAACAACTAACAACGGCAACAAAGGGTGAGTTGTCTTTAGATATCTATGGCACAAGGCACAGGTTCAACATAGAGGCCTAGGCTGGAAATGTAATGAATAAAGAATAATGAGCTATGGAAACTTTACTTCAGGGATGAAATCAAAGGTTTGAAGGCCTGAAAAAAATGTCTCATTATTGTTTTATGGTCCAGTTATCTATTGCTGTGTAACAAACCACTCAGAAACTCGGTGGCTTAAAACAATGGCAACAACATTTATTTTGTGCATGAATCTGCAATTTGGGCAAGGCTTGGTGGAGACAGCTTGTCTTTTATCCACTCCACGTCACCTGGGGAGGGCTGAAGGTTGAGGCTGAGTCATCTGAAGGTTTACTCACTCGTATGCCTGGCAGATGATGCTGGCTAATGGCTGTGACCTCAGCTGGGGCTGTGGCCACAACACCTACTCATGGCCTTCCCATGTAGTGTGATGACAAGCATTCCAAGAGGACCAGGTGGAAACTGCATTGCCTTTTATGACAGCCTTGGAAGTTACCTAGTGTCACTTCTACTGTGTCCACAAGCCCGCCCAGACCAAAGTGAGGAAATGTTGGCCCTCACTTCTTGGAGGACTGACTGTAACATTGTAGGGAGAATATGCAGAATGGGATATAATAGTGTGGCATCTTTGGAAAATTCAATCTGTCACAGTACTTCTGGTGCATTTATAATTACTATTGGCCAAATTGCATTGTAGGCTGCATTTGAAAAACTTTCTTTTAATCTCATAATTCCAGTTCCCACTCTTTATACTTATCAGTTGTCAAGGATTTCATTTTACTTGGATTCACAGTCAACACCCATGGAAGCAGCAGTCAACAAATCAAATGACATACTGCATTGGGCAAATCTGCTGTAAAAGACCTCTTTAAAGTATTAAAAAAAAGAAGCAAAGGTGTCACTTTGAGGTCTAAGGTGCGCCTGATCCAACCCATGGTATTTTCTAGTACTTCATATGCATGCTGGACAATGAATAAGGAAAACCAAAGAAGAACTGATGTCTTTCAGTTATGGTGTTGGCAAAGAATATTGAATATACCATGGACTGCCGGAAGATCAAACACATCTGTTTTAGAAGAAGTATAGCCAGAATGCTCCTTAGAAGTGAGAATGGCAAGACTTCATCTCACGTACTTTGGACATGGTATCAGGAGGGACCACTCCCTGGAGGACATCATGCTTGGTAAAGTGGAGGGTCAGCAAAAAGAGGAAGACCCTCAACAAGATGGATTGCACAGTGGCTGCAACAGTGCGTTCAGACATAACAATGATTGTGTCGATGGTGCAGGACTGGGCAGAGTTTCATTCTGTTGTACATAGGGTCGCTATGAGTCGGAACGGACTTGACACCTAACAACAACAAACTTACAGAATTTTTTTCTCTCTACCTTAAAAGGCTTTCAGGGGCTCTGGGAGGACATGGTTCATGTTTAGCATAGTACTGGCACCCTTGTGCCCCTTAGGATTTGCTATTAACTTATCTTTGCTTCCTGTTGCCACTTTGGTTGGTAGAGTAGACTGGGGTTGGGGAAGGGGGGCAGTCTCCAATGGCTTGTTCCCCAGCCAGTTCAGAGAGGTCACCAGGAGAAGGCGCCTCCACCAGTTCCCTGTCTAGGCAGTAGGACAATGGGTACAACTGGTAAGACTGTATGGATATGAATGTATATCACTTATCTGTTACTGTGGTGTTGGTAGGAGAAACAGTAGGTGTGTGCCATATCCAGCAGTGGCTTTGGATTGAAATTGACCATTTCTTGTCCTGGAGTGTATTTGCACTCTGTGTGGAGCTGTCAGATTAGGAGGTTCAGTGGAATAAGGAACATTCAAATTTTATAGAAGATCTTTTGTTATCTAAAGGCCTTTTCACTGTGTGAAAGTAAAGATCTCTCTTCTGTTATTCTAAAAAAAAAAAAAAAAAGCATAGATAAAATTTTTTTTTAGCTTGATGCATAGGAAAAGCGTAATGGAAACCTTTTATAATAACCTTTGAATTTTTTAACTTGCTTTGAAAATTGTTTAAACATACAGTCAAACTGTAAGACTAGTACAGTAAACTATATATTATGCTTCACCTAGATTCCCCAAAGGGAAGTATTTGCTATGCTTGTTTCATCTCTCCTAGTACTGCTACTGCTGTTACTACTACTACGAAGTTTAGTAGTATTATTTTCGGGAACCATCTGAGATTAAATAACAGATATCATGATCCTTTAACTCAAGATTAAGGGCATTCTGTTTCATTATATAGTATATTTATTAAATTCAGGCAGTTTAACATTGATGCAATAGTATTATCAAATATACTGTCCATTTTCAAAGGTCACCAGTTGTCCCAATACTGTCCTCTATAGCAATTTTTATCTTATGATCCAGGATTCAGGCTAGCATTACCATTGTATTTAGTTGTCTTACATCTTTAACTAGTTGTTGTGGAGTCGACTCCAACTCCTGATGATGCCATGTGTGTCAGAGTAGAACTGTGCTCCATAGAAGTTATAATGACTGATTTTTTTGGAAGTAGATCACCAGGCCTTTCTTCCAAGGCACCTCTGGGTAGACCCAATCTCCAACCTTTGATTTAGCAGCTAAGTGAGTTAAACATTTGTACCACCTAGGGACTCCTATGTATCTTTAGTTTTCTTTCTTTTGAAATAGCTTCTTAGCCTTTTTTTTTTGTTTGTCTTTGTGACCAAAAGTGTTTTGAAGAGTACAGTCTAGTTTTTTTATAGAATGATCTTCAGTTCGACTCTGTCTGATTGTTTCCTCATGATTAGGTTAGCTTATGTGTTTTGGTTAAAACAGTACATAAGTGATGATTTATTCTTTTGACAAAATCACATCAGGAGGCACTTGATGTCAGTTTGTCCTTTTATTGTGATGCTAACTCGGTTTTTATTCTCTGTCTTCTTTTTTTTAAAAATTTTGTTGTAGTAAAATATATGCAATAAAAAGTTTGCACTTTAAGCATTTTTTAAGCGTACATCGAGTGACATTAATAACATTCACCATGTTGTGCTACCATCACCACTATCAATTTCTAAACATTTTCATCACCCAAACAGAAACTCAGTACCCCTTAAGCAATAACTCCCTGTTCTTTCCTCCTCCCCCAGCCCCTGGCAACCACTAATAAACTTTTGTCTCTGTATTTGCCTATTCAACATATTTCATGTAAGTGAGATATACAATATTTGTCCCTTTGTATCTGACCTGTTTAGCTCAGTATCATGTTTTCAGGGTACATTCATCATGGTTAAGGCTTTTAGTAGCATTTAAAATACTTTTTTTGGTAGAGGAATCCTGATCAAAAGGGGAGGAAATACAGAACAGAATTTCAGATTCTCATGGACTCCAGATTTCCTGGAGCCATAAAGGCTGGATGCACCCTTAAAACTATTGCTCTAAGATAATCTTTAAACCTTAAACCAAAAATATCCCCTGAAGTCTTCTTAAAACCTAACAAAGTTTAGCTTAACTAAGAAAAAAATATCTGCCTTGAGCCTTATGCTCTTTTAAGAACTGTCTATATGGGTTCAAACTGGCAATAGCAACTCAAAAGATTATACAGGAACTTCAGGGGGGCAGTGAGTTTATGTTAATGGGGGAAGAACAATTTGGAAAAGGAGGATGAGAATGATTGCACAACTGGAATGTAATCAGTGTCACTGAATTATACGTGTAGAAACTGTTGAATTTGGTGTATGTTTTGCTGTATATGTTCTCAACAACAACAACTAAATAAACAAACTTAAAAAGAAAAAAAATTGGGGGGTGGGGTCTCAAATTACAAAGTTAATGGCATGTATGTTTCTGAGTAAGATTTCTTTCTAGCAGAAAAGTATGCAAAAGACAAACCTTTGACTTTCTCTTCTTAATTGCATTTCATTTTAGGGTGGTGACGATGTTATGGCCTGCGTCCATGATGACAATGGCAGGGTCCGCATCCAGCACTTCTATAACGTAGGCCAGTGGGCAAAAGAGATTCAGAGAAATCCTGCCAGAGATGAAGAAGGAGTTTTTGAGAACAATCGTGTCACCTGCAGGTTTAAACGCCCTGTGAATGTTCCCAGAGATGAAACAATTGTTGATCTGCATTTGAGTTGGTATTATCTGTTTGCTTGGGGTCCAGCCATTCAAGGTAGGCTCACAGTTTAGCATCTGGATTAAATACCAGACAACATGGTGCTTGTATTCATTACTTACTGAAGTCACACTATGTGTGTAAGGGAGTGATAAGCCCTCTGGATAATGTAAAAGAAAAAGAAGAAACGACCCCTGTCTTCTGAAGGTTATAACGGATTTTATGGAGATGAGTTATACACATGAGAAGCCAGAGCAGTACAAGAGAGTATGTGATGCGTTATGTGATTAATGAAACAGGACATATGTCTGCTGTATGTGGGCTATGGGCTCTTTTTCATGCTCACCATGTTCTCATGTACTGTTTACCCAGTCCTTGAGAGGTAGAGGTGTTATTGTTCTCATTTTAGAGAGTTTAAAAAATTCACCCAAGGCTATACAACTAATTAGTGGAGGCACTAAGATTCAATCCCAGGTCTGTTTGACTCCAAAGCCATTGAGTACTCTTAATCCCTAGGCTCTAAAGATAAAAATTCTGAACCAGGAAAGGGCTTCTGGAGACTTCTGTAGAGATTGACACCAAGCATTTCTTTCATCAACACTCACTCACCCCCCCCCCCTTTTTTTTTTTGGCTGCTTGCCAATTGGGAAAACATTTGGGTGCCTCCAGATTGGTGACACCTTTAGCATTTGTTGATTTCTCAGATTACGGACAGTGGATCTGCAACTATATCTTCAAGTACTTTCCGTACCCTGGGAAATAAGTTATACCTCAGCCTAGAGAATGAATTCATTTAAAATGATGAGATTTGGAGTCTAAAAATTTGTATTTGAATGTAAGCTGCCCCTTGGTAGCTGTATGATATTCAGCCTGTTATCTAAATTATGAACTTCAGTTTCTTCATATCTTAAATGAGGGTGATAATAATAATGCCTACTTCATAGGGTTAGTGTAAGAATTAAATTAAAACAAGAATTGGAAATTGTTTTATAAATTGAAAAAGTGCTGTACTTTTAGAAGATCATCTTCTTACATATATGGCATGATAGCCTCATGTTCAAAGCTCTCCCCAAATCTGACCTGCTTTGCCTGATAAGCTTTCTCAGGGCTCCTATTGTTTTTCTCACCGTCTCCAAACAAAACAGGCACATTCCTGTCCCATCTACTATAAAAAAACAAAACAAAACCTGTTGCTGTAGAGTCAGTTCTGACTCATAGCGACCCTATAGGACAGAGCAGAATTGCCGCATAGGGTTTCCAAGGAGCAGCTGGTGGATTTGAACTGCGACCTTCTGGTTAGCAGACAAATGCTTAACCACCACGCCACCAGGGACCCATCCTATATACTATAGGCTTGTGCTTTTCCTGTTTCTTGAATGCCCTTCTAGTGCCTCTTTATTAATCAAATTATTCCTGTTTTCTTAAGGTCACTTAATAAACTTTGAGCTAAGGCTTGCAGAGGGTATGGGATTAGATTTCCCTCAAGGAAGATATGAACTGGACGTGCATGGTTAAGCCTAGGAAAAACATGGCACTAAATAGACCTCGAAAAGGGCACTTGTTTACAGTATGAGCGCTGAAATAAGAAGCAGAGCACCACCTTGTTCAACAGCTGGGAACATGCGTCAGGCAACTCCAATTTTTTGCCATTCTGCACATGCCCGCATATGATTGTGGAAGCACGGCAGATATTGACTTGGGAGTTACAAATAAATTATAGTGAGTAGACAAATTCGCAAGTACAGAATTCGTGAATAATGAGGATTGACTGTGAAAAAACCCTGACTCTGAGCTGTATTCCAAGGAGACCTTTGCCTGGAACTCAAGTGCTTTAGTTTCTCTAACTCAAGCTTCAAATGGACTATTCAGGGATGTCAGGCACTTCTAATCAACTTCAGCCTTCTAAGCATTCTTACACATAGCCTTTCCCTCTTGCAGCTTCTCATCAAGCCAAACAAGCCCAAAGCCTTATTTCGTATCTTAATCCTCCTACTTTCCGTACCACCTCACTCTGCCAGATAGTCACAGACACTCACACAGCACAGGCTGCCTCTTTATATTCCACAGACAATGAGAAAGGCTTCTGTCTATAAAGATTTTAGTTTGGTCAGGAAGTGTTGATGATGATCCAGATATAAAAGACATATTTGAGGGGAAAAAATAGTAGCTCTCGCTGTTTGAAATAAAAATACAGTTTTTCCATTTGGTATTAGTAAAAATTCATTCCAAAACCAAAAAACAAGCCCTTGCTGTCGAGTCAATTCCGACTCATAGCGACCCTATAGGACAGAGTAGAACTGCCCCACGTGGTTTCCAAGGAGAAGCTGGTGGATTTGAACTGCCAACCTTTTGGTTAGCAGCTGAGCTACGTATTAAAAGCAGGCATTCACACAAGCTGGCTAAGTAGCCATCTGACAGCTGGGGTGCTGTTGAGAAATCAATCAATAGCCTTGTTCTGATGGGGGAAGTGCAGATTAATGAGAACCGTTTTTTAAAAATAAATTTAGCTCCTTTTTCTGTTCATCATTATATGTGCAGCTATGGAGGATTCTGATCAATAACTCTTAACACCTGATTCCAGATCTTTATAGTTAATGCTTATATACTCACCGCTAAAGACTTTTGTTTCTCTGTTGTTTGCATATATTGTTTTAATTCTGTGCTTTTTTCGATTGCTTCCTCCCCTTTTCTTTCTTTCTTAAAGGCTCTATCACCCGCCATGATATAGACTCACCTCCGGCTTCAGAGCACGTTGTCAGTATTTACAAGTATGAAGACATTTTTATGCCATCAGCTGCCTATCAGACCTTCTCCTCTCCATTTTGTTTGCTTCTCATTGTTGCCCTGACCTTCTACTTACTGATGGGAACCCCTTAACGACAGCTGCAAAGCCAACCAATTAAATGGATTGGAAAGTCTTTAGTAGAAATATATTTTTAAAGAAAATTCAGTATAATTTTAGCTTCTATGATTTTTTTTTAAAAAAGAAAACATATGATTTCAACGTTTTTGGAAGAAAGAGCAAGCTTCTTTTCTAGTCAAAGAGGATTGTTTAAAAATGACCCCATACTTTTGGAAAGTACTTAAAACTTTTCAAAGCATTTTCAATTATACTTCCTTATTTGAGCATCACAACATCTCTGAGTGGCTTGATAAAAATTATTCTTGCCATTATACTGCATGGGACCTGAGACGCAGTCAGGCTGCCTTTTTATGACCCACATGTCTTGGCTACGTGGTCAGATAACATGTAGCAAGGTAGAGAAAGAGCTAGGCATCAAAATCATGCTCTGAACAGCCTTTACTCTTCCCACTACTGCACAAGAGAGTAACCCTGAGTATTAACTCAAGAGAACTTAAATGGATGTCACTATTTCACAGTTAGCCTTTTAAGCAGAAGAACTTTCAAATTTCTATGAAGCATAAGACTTTTGGATATTTGCACCACTGGTGGGAGAAAAGGGGAATTACAGTGATATGAAAATGATTCATATTTATCTGAAATTTTTTCTCAGTGAGTAGCTATGAGAAAACTTTTTTTTTTTTTTTTTGATGTTTGGAAAAGTTAGAAATGGAACTGTGAGTATTTCTGGAGATATAAAATTATGTTAATCATAACAAATACGGGACTTCTTAGCAGTTAGAATTTGCACTCTTCCACTACTGTATTTTATAAACTAAGGTTTCATCTGTGGTTATAGCTAATTCTCTTGTCAAAGTCATAATACGTTAAGTTTGATTGAATATGTATTATAGCAGACAAAACAGCTTAATAAAAATTTAAGGTATTTTAATAATAAATCAACATTTTTGGAGATCGTGGAGAGTTGGAGTAGAAACTTTTTTAAGATCAGTTTTGTTTTGTTTTATTAGAAAATAGGAAGGTGACTGGTAAAATGAATTCACCTGGAATATTCATTCAGAATGTTCAGACTTGAAAGTTAGACTGACAACATAATTTGTAATAATGCTTTGACTTTCTTAATGCATTTCCTTTTTTTTCAAAGGAACCCAAGTGTTCCTTTGTTCCACACGCCTTTGCTAACAGCCCATTTAAGGGGAAGGAGTCCGTGGGTGTAGTTGTGCTCCCACATTTCCATTGTTGAGTCCTGGAGTCGTTTGGCTTGCCCACCCCCCACCTCCACACCTCAACTCCCACACCTGTTACTTTAAAGCTGGCTCCAGCTTTTTGGATTGTGTGATTAAATAACATTGGAGACTCAGTTTTCTAATGCCACCTTCAGAATTCATGCCAGGAGTGAGAATTGGCCTATGGGGAGAGCTTTCAAATTCTTCCATATTCTTCTGGTACTGAAGAAAAATAAGGAAGACATCGATGTTCTGTGGTGGTACACAGTTTTCCAAGCACTTTCAGCAGAGCATAGGAGAAAGAATCCTCATTGCAGACGGGAAGACATTAAATGACACCAAGGGTGTAATGGAACTGGGTAGGATTCACGCTCAAGTCCTCAGGTTCATCATGTCCGTGGCTCCATCTGACTACCACCACCTCTTAACGAAGCCAGTCTTGTCTGAGGCTGGCCTGGGTATCACCTTCTGAGCTACAGCATTAGTTTAGTAGTGAGGATGCTGAGTATACAGGCACTCACTTTGTAAATAAGAAATCAAATATTTTTCTATTTCACTCTCGTGTGTAATATTTCAGCTATATATAAAAAAAAAACCCCACTGTCATCAAGTGAATTCCAACTCATAGGGACCCTACAGGACAGGGTAAAACTGCCCCACAGGGTTTCCAAGGCTGTAAATCTTAGCTGAAGCAGACTGCCACATCTTTCTCCTGTGGAGCGGCTGTGGGTTTGAACCGCCGACCTTTTGGTTAGCAGCTGAGTGCTTTAACCACTGTACCACCAGGGCTCCTGTTTCAGCTATAAAAAGGTTAAAACTAAAGAGAGACTTCCAGCTAGTCTCTGTAGCAGACAGGGAAGGAATAAATTAATGGATTTCCTTTCTACTTGTATTTCAAATCAACTAGCTAATTATTTCCACTCATTGTTTCTATTTTGATTTTTAATCATTTTTGCATATTTCTGCTTAGAACTTTCAGTGACTTCTCATTGCCGTTAAGGTAAAGTGCAAACCGTATTGATTACCTCCAGTATCATCTCTTGCCACCCCTCCTCACTTGCTGTGTCCCGGTAAGACTGAACTGCTCCCATTTCTTCTGATTTGTTCTCTCTCTCAACCTTTCATGAGTGTTCCGTTTTCCCAAACATTCTCCACCTCCTCTGTTTAAAGAACTCTTACCCACCTTTCATTTCGCAGCTTCTCCAAACCCCTGGACTAGGTAGGTTTAGGGTCCCTGCCACATGCTTACATAGTACTCTGGGCTTTCTCATCATAACAGTCGTCATAAACAAACAAAACCCAAACCAGTTGCCATTGAGTCGATTCTGATTCATGGTGAGCCCATCTGTGTCAGAGTAGAACTGTGCTCCATATGGTTTTCCATGGCTGATTTTTGGAAGTAGATCGCCAGTCTTTTCTTCCAAGGTACCTCTGGGTGGACCAGAACCACCAACCTTTCAGTTAGTAGCAAATATGTTAACAGGTTGTACCACCCAGGGACTTCAGTACTCATCATACCTTACTGTAATTGCTGGTTTGTCTTCCCTTACTCCCTAATAGTAAGGACCATTTCTCTTTACTCATCATTGTAGCTGACACTAGTATATAGTAGGTACTCAGCAAACATTTGTTGAATGGATAAATAAATGTAACTAGACTTCTATGGCAAGTTTATTTGAGTCGGATGCTTGTAATTTATATACATTGCCAGACTGACCAACACTTATAATCTTCCACCTGTGTTCAAAACCTAAACCATTGCTTCGGCAAACACTGAACTTTCCCTTTTGAAACATGAGTAGGAATATCATTAGTAACAACACTGTTCTGCTCTGTAGTGAACATTAGTTGACATTTTCAACAATAATCATTGTTCAGCAATAAGAATTCACAGGCTAGGAATGCTAAACAGCATTTGACCATCATCTCAGAGAACCATTAACTTATAGATACATTGAAGTTGAAACTGTAGACTTCAATTTCATTTATTCTTATGTAATCTAAGAAAATCAACTTCTACATCTTATTTCTGTATCCTCGTCTTCTAACACAATGCTTGTCACAAGAAGATACCCCACCAGTATTTGTTTTTTAATGCTCAAAAAAGATACAGTAATAATGTTGTTAGGTGCCATCGAGTCGGTTCTGACTCATAGCAACCCTGTGTACAACAGGATGAAACACTGCCTGGTCCTGCGCCATCTTCACAATCATTATTATGCCTGAGCCCATTGTTGCAGCCATTCTGTCAATCATCTTATTGAGGGTCTTCCTCTTTTTTGTTGACCGTCTACTTTACCAAGCGTGATGTCCTTCTCCAGGGACTGGTCCCTCCTGATAACATGTCCAAAGTATGTGAGACGTAGTCTAGTCATCCTTGCCTCTAAGGAGCATTCTGGTTGTATTTCTTCCAAGACAGATTTGTTTGTTCTTCTGGCAGTCCATAGTACATTCAGTATTCTTCTCCAACACTACAGTTCAAAGGTGTTAGTTCTTCTTTGGTCTTCCTTATTCATTGCCCAGCTTTCGCATGCATATGATGCGATTGAAAACATCATGGCTTGGGTCAGGCACACCTTAGTCTTAAAGGTAACATCTTTGCTTTTCAACACTTTAAAGAGGTCTTTTGCAGCAGATTTGCCCAATGTAGTGCGTTATTTGATTTCTTGACTGCTTCTTCCGTGGGTGTTGATCGTGAATCCAATCAAAATGAAATCCTTGACAACTTCAGTCTTTTTTCCGTTTATCATGGTGTTGCTTATTGGTCTGGTTGTGAGGATTTTTGTTTTCTTTATGTTGAAGTGTAATCCATACTGAAGGCTGTGGTCTTTGATCTTCATCAGTAAGTGCTTCAAGTCCTCTTCACTTTCAGCAAGCAAGGTTGTGTCATCTGCATAACACAGGTTGTTAATGAGTCTTCCTCCAATCCTGATGCTGGGTTCTTCTTCATATAGTCCAGCTTCTTGGAGTATTTGCTCAGCATACAGATTGAATAGGTATGGTGAAAGGATACAACCCTGATGCACACCTTTCCTGACTTTAAACCACGCAATATCCCCTTGTTCTGTTCTTGATCTATATGTACAGGTTCCTCATGAGCACAATTAAGTGTTTTGGAATTCCCGTTCTTTGCAACGTTATCCATAATTTGGTATGATCCACACAGTTGAGTGCATGTAGTGCTGTTATAAGCATTTTACATGGATTAACTCATTTAACCCTCACAACAACCATAGGGAGGAGATTCTGTCATTAATCCAATTTTACAGATGAAGAAACTGAGGCTAATCATTTGACATAAATTACCTGTGCTGGCAGAGACTTTAGAGACCATTTAATTCGATGCACTTATTTTCCAAAGGGGTAAGTGAAGAGGTGATATGATTTTCCTATACATACATGCCCTCATGCCCATTCATTAAAACTTTTAGTAGATGGTACCCCATTATCCACATCCAAATTAGCTAGGTGTTTCCCCACACTCCCCCCCACTTTGGTAATCTACCATGGGTAGGAGAACTTTTTATATTTCTGTTGGGGGGGGGGTGGTAAATTTTACTGTTTATTAACTTTCTGCTCTGCTTAAAAACATTTTGATTCATTATTTTACCAGGCATTTTAGTGCTTGTTATTAAATTTTTTTTTTTAATGATATGCAGATTGGACAGGACTGGAAGAATGTATTTGTCTCAGTTACCTAAAACCCAGGTCTTCTAACTTGAAACCCAGTGCCCTTTTATTGCTCCACTGTAGTCTCAAGGGTGAAGTTATAAACATGATTTCACACAAAATGCAGGAGTCATATTAATTATCTTAAGTTGGCTTTTGTCATTGAGGAAATCAGAAAGTTTGGACAACTCAGGGATGGATATCCATCCCAGATGGTTTTTACTACTATTTCTGTAATCAAGTTTACTGTCCATATTCAGGATTTTGTGCTTAAGAGATATTACTGCTGAGGTTGTGTGTGATGACTGACTGTAGGCCATGGGTCTACAAACTTTCTGTAAAGGGCTGGATGGTAAATATTTTAGGCTTTGTGATCTCTGTTTCAGCTCATCAACTCTGCTGTAGGCAATATGTAAATGAATGGGCATGGCTTTTTTCCAATAACGCTTTATTTATTGGCACTAAAATTTGAATTTCATATAATTTTGCATGTCACAAAAGCTTCTTCTGATTTTTTTTAACCATTCAAAAATGTGAAGTCACTCTTAGTTTGGAGACTACATAAAAACAGGCAGCGGGCTGGATTTGGCCCATAGACCATAGTTTGCCCACCCCTGTTCTTGGCTAAGGTACACACCAGTGTGTTACAATCAGTTATTAAGTGTATTGCCAGCAATTTAATACTCGTTAATCATAAAAATATCTAAGTTAGTGAATAATCTGTTTTTTAGATAAATTGTAGTTGGTTTATTGTCATCTCGATAATGGCATTCCCATGTACAATTCCAGTATATTTTATGGAGTTGATGAGAAGGAGGTGGCAATAAAGTCAGAGCTGGGTAAGCAGCAGTTTATTTTATCTAAGCTGCAGCAATAGTGAGTCATTCTCACTGCTGAACTGCTCTTCATGATGGTAATTACAATGTTTTAGAGTAATTTATTTTGCTGAACTCTCTTATACCCACAGAAGTGTTTTATGCATGTGACTGTGGCATTTACCTTGTGTATCATAGTGGAAAAGTATTTGAGAACCACTGCCACTAGGCCAAATGCTGAGATGTGTGTACTTTGTGTGTATAATTGTATTATATATCCTTGTTCTCTAAACAGAATTGGTTATATTTAGTGAATGGTCTGGTTGTTCTTTGTGTGTTTATATATACATAGTTTATATATATGTAAGTGTATATACATGACGGAGTATCTGTGTTTGTAAACGCCTGTACATATATAGATGTATGTGTGTATATACATATATGCACACACATGCAGACACATACAACTATCATTTGACGTCTTTGTCAGGGCCGTTTCTGCTTCTCATCTCTCTAATACATTAAAACCCAAGAGATAAAACATTATGCGTATACAGACAAAACTGCCCTTGAATTTATAGTAATTTAGTTTGTAGAACAGACTCCTGGATCCTTTATTAATCCTTGTCTCTTCCATTTAACATTACCATATATGAATTGGTAGAATGCATAAAGTGTCATTGTTGAGTTTGACTTTTCTATACTGTTAGTTAAGAAACCAAGACTAGTGTTAGCTCAGTACTTGGCATGTTGATGCAGCCTATACACATTTTTTGTATTTAATTTGGTTCCTTATTCCTATGTCAATTCTTTAGTTTCAGTTGCACTTCTTTGATTTTATATTTAATAGATGACTTGAGTATAAGTTCTTTTTCACAAAAACAGTGGCTGTGCTTATATGACTGGAGACTGAAATAATAAGTGAATCATCAAGTTATTTGGGATTTTGTTTTACTTAAAATATACTAATGCTTGGTTGATGTTTTTAGTTTTTCCTCTGGATATTTGCTATTAGTAGGCAGATAGCTGCTCAGCTTAATTCCTTTGGAGAGTTAAGTGATTTTATAGGGTTATGGAGTGCTACAGCGGTTGTGGCATTCACCCAGGTCACTAGAACAGTTACCGTTTCATCAATGCCCTGGCCCATCTGGAAGAGTGGACGCAGCTTCTCTACATGCCTTATTCCCACAGATATGCTGATATGGTGGAACAATCTGGCTCCAGGAGTATTAATATACTTTTTTGAGACTGTCTACAAAATACTATTTTATAAAAACTATGCCTTTAAATAGACATCGATGGGTTATATTTCTTTTATAATAATTGTGCACCTAATGTTCAATTGTGATGGATTTTGAAATTTATGTATATTTATAAGCCTGTTCTACGTGAATTTTTATTCTTAAGATGTGTGGTACATTACTAATAAATACATGGATTTCTATTTATGTAATTACAGCAATATTCCTAGATGCTACCTAAATGAGTGTTCTGTCCACTTGCCATTATAAATACTTTTATCTTTAGAGTACCATGTTACAGCCGGAATATATTAACTAGATTTAAACTTTAATATATAAATTCTCAACATGGTTTGAAATTCTTCCTGTTGATGTAATTAAAGTTAGTTTATAATTCCTTATTGCTTTGCTCTGGTACATTTTTGGATTTCTGTTTGCTCGTTTTAAATCCTTTTAGTAGGAAAGTCTCCCTTAATCTTTCCTAAATTTTTTTAAATTAAATTTTTGTTGTTGTTGTTGAGACTATACATATCAGAAGATACACCAATTCAACAATTTCTACATGTGCAATTCAGTGACATTGATTACATTCTTCGAGTTGTGCAACCATTCTCATGCCCCTTTTCTGGGTTGTTCCTCCCCCATTAACATAAACTCACTGCCCTGTAAATTTCCTGTCTTTTGAGTTCCTCTTGTCAATTTGATCCCTTATAGATAGATCTTAAAAGAGCACAATGCTTAAGGCAATCAAGGCAGACATTGTTTACTCGTTAAGCTGAACTATTGTTTGGTTTTAAGAAGACTTCTAAGGGATATCTTTGGTTTAAGGTTTAATGATATATCTCAGGGCATTACTTTCAGGGGTTCATCCAGCCTCCATGGATCCAGAAAGTCTGGATTCCATAAGAATTTTAAATTCCATTCTGCATTTTGCCCCCTTTTGATTAGGATTCTTCTATAGACTCTTTGATCAAAATGTTCAGTAACGGTAGCTGGGCACCATCCAGTTGTTCTGGTCTCATGGCAAAGGAATCCTCCCTAAATTTATAGACATTGGAGAAGTGACAGCCTGTCTTGTGTGTTGACAAAGAGGGGAATCATGTTGCAGTTGTTGTTGTTAGTTGCCTTCTAATCATCTACTCATGGCAACTTTATGTATATGTAACAGAATGAAACATTGCTCTATCCTGTGCCATCTACCTGATTGCTGATATGTTTGAGTCCATTGTTGTGGCTATTTTGTCAACCCATTCCACTGAGGGTTGCAGTAGTCAGGTAAAAATCCTTGTATAGAAACAATTTGCAGAGTAAACCAGTATTTACAGCTTAAGTTTAATACCTTTATCAAGTAGTAAATGGAGATCTATAATCCCATTTCAAAAGTATCAGTTGGTTAATAGTGCATAGTTAACTCTTAAGAATTTCAATTATGGGCCTTATTGGTAACTAAAAAACCAAGCCTGTTGCTGTCGAGTCGATTCCAACTCACAGCAACCCTACTGGACAGGGTAGAATTGCCCCATAAGGTTTTCGAGGCTGTCAATCTCTATGGAAGAAGACTGCCACATCTTTGTCCTGCTGAGCAACTGGTAGGTTCAAACCATCAACCTTTCAGTTAGCAGCCACTGTGTCACTAAGGCTTCTTATTGGTAACTAAACCATGTTATACATTAAGAATAGTTAGACTTTAGTTGTAGAGCCTAATGAATCATCAGGGAGGTATGAAAATTGAAAGTGTTGTAGCTGAGCTTCTGGTACTACTGAAGCTAGGTTGAGAAGATCAGGGGATGGCATGTTCAGAAAGAATTAGATGAACCCTACATTCTACATTATAGCCACTAGTCCTCACCCAAAAAACCCCAAACATTTTGCCATTTTTTGGGGGGGTGGTATTCTAGGCATTCCCTGTAGTATTTATTTGCAGTATTCTCAGGGGTAACCCAGATATCAGAACTGACCTTGGCTGATGTTTAACTTGGAAATTTCTTAGGGTTTAGTCCAGGAGTCCTGGTGGTGTAGTGGTTAAGGCGCTCAGCTGCTAACCAAAAGTTCGGTGGTTCAAGACACCAGTGGCCCTGTGGAAGGAAGATGTAGCAGTTTGCTTCTGTAGAGATTTACAGCCTTGGAAACCCTATGGGGTCACTATGAGTCGGAATTGACAGCAGTGAGAACTCCAGGTGCAAGAGTCAGGAGATTAGCTGTAAAAAGAGACAGCTGAAATGGAGTGGACGTGAAAGTCTCCTGCAGCTAGAAAGTCACAAAGCTTTAACTGCGTGTTCATTCATTCACTCATTCAATAAATACTGGTGATTCCTATGCACCAATCCCTGTGCTACACACTATACATAAGGAACTCTAGGAAGAATGGTGCTTGGTTCTGCCCCTAAGGGGCTCACAGCCTAGTTGGGGAGTCAGACACATAAACAGCATTACAATGAATGGTGGTGGTAAGGAACTGCCCAGGTGTGGTGGAAACCCAGCATGAGGGTCCTTATCCAACCTGGCACAGCCAGGAAAGGAGGTGGTGAAACTGAATCTTAAGGAAGGGGTAGAAGTAACCAGGCAAGGGGTGTGGAGAAGGATCTCCAAGAAAGGGGAGAGCAACCTCAAAAGAAAGACCAGCAGGGATGTCTTTTGAAAACACCATCATTTGACAAAGTTTGTATTAGTTTCCTATTGCTACTATAACAAATTTACCACAAACTTAATGGTTTAAAACAAAATAAATTTATTTTCTTACCATTTTGGAGACAGAGTCTGAATTGTGTCTTATGGATCTAAAATCAAGGTGTTGGCAGGGCTGGTTCCTTCTCGGAAAGAATCCATTCCTTATCTCTTCCAGCTTCTCGTGGTTGCCAGCATTCCTTGGTTTGTAGCTGCATCATTCCAAGCTTTGCCTCTGTGGTCACATTGCCTCTATAGTTCAATCTCCCTCTGCCTCCTTCTTATAAAGACGCTTTGTGATTACATTTAGGGCCCACTGCATAATCTAGGTAATCTCCCATCTTAAGATTCTTAATCATATCTGCAAAGTTCCTTTTGCCATGTAAGGTAACATTCGCAGCCTCCGGGGATTAGGATCTGGGTGTCTGTGGGAGCCATTATTCAGCCTGCCACAAGGCTGGACAATAAAGAACAAGGCAGGGAGTGAGGAGAAGTGAGGCAGGGTGAGCAGAGGGGCTTTCAAGCCATAGTGAAGAGCTTAGACACCTTCCTACACTGGGTAGAGAGGCTTTGAAGAGAGGTTGTATTTTAGAAAGATCATGATAGCTGCAGTGTGGAGAACTGAGTGGAGCAAGAAGGCAGGCAGAGGGACCAGTTAGAGGCTGCCCTACCTTCGGGTGGAGTGAAGAGGGTACAAGCAAGTAATATATTGGATTCAAAGCCAGCTGGATTGATCTATAGATAAAGATAGTTTATATAAAGAGAAATTAGTCTGGCTAATTTGAAATGCATCCACCATCTGTTTTTCAGCCTTGCTCTGATTCACAGTGGAAGGCTGGCTGTTCATGCCAGTGGGCAGCATCAGCCTTAATTTGAGTATATGTCGTAGGGAGTAGAGCCAAGGGGAGGGGTGGGCTAAGAATTCCAAATCCTGATTCCTAACTCCAAGACTTCAACTGTGCCAGATAAAATGCAAATAGCTTTTGTGAGGATGGGGAGCCACCAGTGAGGAACACTTAAGGCCAACCGCTTTCTGCACAGGGAATTCTGGCTTTCAACACATAACTGTTGATCACAAAGTTCCATTTACAGACAGCCATCCTCCCTACCATCCTACCTTAGAAGGGGAGAGAGAAACTGCCTTGATTATAGACTTTTAAGTACATATGTAGAACAAAACTAAACCCATTGCCGTCCAGTCATCTCTGACTCATGGCGAGCCCATAGGGTTTTCTTGGCTATAATCTTTACAGAAGCAGATTGCCAGGCCTTTCTTTTGCGGTGCCACTAGGTGGTTCTAACTGCCAACCTTTACGTTGGTAGTCAAGTGCAAACCACTTGCACCACCCAAGGACTTATGTATATGTATATTTAAACGTTTTAGTATAAATATATATATGTGTGTGTAAAATATACAAAAGAACTGCCCAAGCTGTTGTTTATTCATCTGGCATGCTTCATGCCTTACCTGGGAACATGGGTCTCGATCGGATCGTCTGAATCCATTTGATAATCTCTTCACTGAACTGTTTCACAAACTAGTAAACTGTCTTCTGTTGACATGGAAAAGCAGGGCAGGGAAGGTTAACTGCAGCTGGATGGGACAGACCAGAAGGGCAGGAACCTAGAGACAGGATAGACTATGCTTAACTCAGTGAGCTGTCAGGACCTGCACTGTAGGTGGGGGTCTATGTCCCCACCTATAGGGAGAGGAGGGATGAAAGGGAGTAGGTAGGGAGCCAGGCAGAGCCTGATGGTATGAAACTTCTTCCCATCATTTGTCCTTCAGTCATTCAAACTGGAAAAAAAAAAATCACTTAATAATTTCTCACATACACACTAACTTACCTTCCCAAACGCTTTTCTTCTAAACAAATTATCTGCATTTTTGGTCTGCCAATTTTATCTAGTAGCAGACACTCAGTGGTAAGTTACAGCAGGGAAAGCAAATAACTTTCATCTTGTGTATCTACTTTGTTCAGTTGGTAGTGGTTCCCTAGAATGCTCCGCTGAGAAGACTTTTGAGACTGTATTTAGGATCAGTGAGAATGAGTTCAGTGGTTGATTAGCAATGTCTGTCATGGATCTGCCATGGACTCAGCATAGTCCACGTGCCATGTAATTACCAACCCTGCTTTACAGTAACCACAATCAAAGACTTTGTCATCCCTATTCCAATCATCACTGTCTAAATTTCTACTGTAAAGTAACCATTATAGTTTGGTTCAGTTCATAGAAGGTAGCTACTACATATAAAGGGCCATGTGGGAAGGGAAGTACATAATGACTATTGAATGCCTACTCTGTGGCCAAGTACCATGTAAGATATTTATATACAGTAGTGTTAATCCTCGCAACAGCCCTGCAATGTGGATTTTATTATCTCTATTACACAAATGAAGAAAAATGCCCAAATAAGTTAGCTCATTCAAGGGAATATAGCTAGAAAGTGGCAGAGTCAGGATTAGAATTCAATTCTGTCTACTTTAAAAGCCTCTGTCCTTTACAGCACATCTTGCAGCCTCTACAGTAATACAGTATTCATTCACTAATTTTTTTAAATTATTAAAAATAATAATGTGTGTAAGGCTGCAGGAAATACAAAAAACCTCAATAATGAGTTTTGATCCAATGGGGAAATTCAGTTATTTGTGAAAATGATTACAGTACGATATGGTGGGCACTTGAGTAGAGGTAAAAACAAGTGTTACAGGGGCACAGTGAAGGTAGCTGCTAATTCTTCCTAGATCAGAGAAGGCTTTACCAAGGAGGTGATGTTTCAGCTGGGACTTAAAGACAAATGGGAATTAACCTAGATAGGCAAGAGAAAGAGCTGAGCTTTAGCCATATAGGACCTTATGTACCATGCAAAACCTTTCTTTTTGCCGTGGGGAACCACCAGCAATTGTCATTCAAAGGAATGACAGCGCTAAATTTATATTTTAGAAAGATAATCCTCATAGCAAAGGGCAAGACTGGAACCAAAGAAATCTATTAGGAGGATACTGTATAGCTGAGGCAAGAGAAGATGTGAGAACCACAGTGAAGGTGAAGGGTACAGAGTGGAGAGTTACTGTATATATTTTTCTATATGGTTGGTCCTATGAAGATAGAAAAGACGTCCAAAGTACAATCATTATTTTTGGGAGCTCAACTCCAGAGGAAGTTCATTGGTTTGTGCAACTGGAAAGCCAGAGGTAATGTGGTTTCCAGTGCCAGCTTGATCCACTATTCTGAGACTGTTTCACCTCCGCCATGCCCTGAATGCCCATGGAGGTCATTCTTACCTGAGGTTGTTGGAGGGAGGTGTAGTGTGGGACCAACAAAGAAAACCCAAGTAGACTCACATTTGGGAGGAGACTCCTAAAAACACAGAACCTCGGAACTAACGTCTTAGGCTGGGTTCTTTAGAGAAGCAAAACCAGTAAAGCGTATAAACATATATAGAAAGAGATTTATATCAAGGAAACAGCTCACATGATTGTAGAGGCTAGAACGTCCCAAATCCATGGATCAGGGTAGAGGCCTCTCCCAATTCACGCAGCCGCAGAAGCTGGCGAGCCCAAGATTGGCAGGTCAGAGAGCAGGGCTTCCACTCACAGGCTGTGATGATTGACAAATTCCAAGATCAGCAGGCAAGACTATAAGGTGTCTCCTGATTCACATAGCTGCAGGGGCTGGTGAACCCAAGATCGACAGGTCAGAGAGCAGGGCTCTGCTCACAGGCTGTGAAGATCCATGAATCCCAAGTTCAGCAGATAAGCTGACAGCTCAAGTCCCAAGAACCGGAGGTGAGATGATAGGAGGCATCTGCAGGATCCAGAGTGAGCAAAAAGCCAGAACGTCTGCTTATATTCAGATGCAGGCCACACCCCCAAGGAAACTCCCTTTCATCTGATTGGCTACTCACAGCATATTCAGTCATGGGAGTGATCACATATAAACACTGAGAATCATGGCCCAGCCAAGTTAACACACAATCTTGATCATCACAACTAAAGATTTGAGTGGAATGTTCATGTATTTAAATTTTTCTCTGTTGTCAACCAAATGAATATGCAGGATGCACAAATTTTTTAAAGGACACCCCACTCAACCATTCACTTGCTTAGCAAACACATACTGATCCCCTACTCTGTACTATAAGTATCCTTCACTGTGACAGGTGCTAGGGACACAAAGATGAAGCAAACACAGTCCCTGCTCTCAACGTGCTCATATTTAGTAGTGAAGAGAGACATGTAAACCACTGCCTTTGACCACAGTGTGGTGGTTGCAGTAATAGACGGGTGGGCAAAATCTTGTGGGAACCCCGCCTTGTGTTAGGCCATACACATGTTAGTCTTTGTGTATGGTGCTTCAGTCTGCACTTCTGTTACAGTTACCTTCCTAACTAGAATTGTGCCTGAACCTGACACTCCTATTGCTTTGGCCCTCAAAGCAATTTCAAAGTGTTCAGCAATTTTGTTTTCCACTGAAACTTGGAAGCAGAGCACCATGACACAGCATTTTTGATTAGCTGAGGTGTGGCTCCAACACAGTTTAGGTAACATTAACAACCTCCCTTGTCCAATGCATACATATACAGTATCTATTTGCATCTATTGATAGGTGCTTTTGTTTAGCAATTAGAGGAAGAGAACTGAGCCTTTGGTTGGAGGAGGACAGAGGGGATGGTTTGGTCTTTGCTCCCTCACTGTCCCTTTGGATGGGGTTTGAGCTCCCAGGGTGAGAGGACTGAAGGCCGGACACAAAAGGAGCTATTCATGAGAGGAGTTGTAATACATTGGGCATAGGTGACCAGGTTCAGGGCTTGATGACAAAAGGGCACAGAGTCAGCAAGTCAAGGAGAAAGACTTCTCCCATTCTCTGAATGGAGCCCAGCTGTGCTTTAGCACCCTGAGGATTAGAAGTTTAGGAGTATCCAGGATCTGGGAATAGTGACATCAGCACTGGCCCTCTTATGGTGGGCACTGAACTCATCTGTGTGCGCAGCAGGGTGGACATGGGGTGGTGAGTGGTTGACTCATGTCTCTGGGCATATATAAGGCAGCATTTATGGGCACCCCCTAGGAATAACTGAGGAAATTTTTCGAAGGGAGGCTGAGAACTTGAGGCAGTGTAAAATGGAAACTGAAAGTAAATATGACCATAATACATAATCATAATCTTGGAAGGCTTGAACATAGTAGTTTAGAAGCAAAGCAAAACGCAGGAACAACTGAAGTAAAATATTCACAGAGTCAAAGTCGAAAGACCACCTGAAGAACAAAGACTGTGACCTGAAACCTGAACAGGTGATGGGAAGAGATTACTTTCTCCTCTAATTAACTTTCTGAATCCTCTTACTTCCAAGTCTTAGTAAGCAACAGTATCTGCATCTGAAAACTGGATAATATCTTCCCTGTGTACTTTAGGGGAGAAACAAAAATTATGTTGAAATTAATATGGAAAACTATTGAAAACAGGAAATGGTAACTTGCAGGGTTTTGAAGCACCCACATGTTGAATACTTGGTAAAGTTTTTTTTTTTTTTTTTTTTTTTTTTTAGTAAAAATGCTGTTTGGGGTATTTTATGGGGGGTAGGCTTTGATCCCAGGACCTTTCCACCAGAGGAACAGAAGCACCTTACACTGCCCCAGCCATTCCTCTTTTTTGTGACAGAGGGGAAATTGAGGTTGGGGGCTTATTGACCTGATCACAGGTCTCAAAGAGAAACAGTGGCAGTGACTATGTTCTAAAGCTATTTCAGGCGTTTACATTTTCTAACACGAGCCCTGGTGGCATAGTGGTTAAGTGCTGGGTGCTAACCAAAAGGGCAGCAGTTCCAATCCTCCAGATGTTCTATGGAAGAAAAGACCTGGTGATCTGTTCCCATAAAGATTACAGTCTAGGAAACCTTATGGGGGCAGTTCTACTCTGTCCTATTGTGTTCTTATGAGTCTGAATTAACTCCGCAGCACACAACGTTTACATGAGTAGTTGTCAACAGTGGCTGCACATTACAGTCCTCTGAAGAGCTTTTAGGAGCCTGGGTGGCACAAGCGGTTTACTTCAAACCCACGCAAGGGGTTCTGCACAAGAAAAGTACTAGTGAACCACTTCCGTAAAGATTAAGGTTAAGAAAACTCTATGGAGCAATTCTACTCTGTATAACATACGGGGTAGCCCACTCCATGGCAATAGTACAGTGGGCAAGGGTATGGTAAGGTAGCAGAAACTTAAAAAAAAAAAAGCCTACGATTCCGCTTCAGGCCAACTAGCATAGCAAATGAGTATGCATAGACTCAGGAGCCAAAACCCAACCACCACTGCCTTCCAGTCGATTCAGACTCATAGTGACCCAAAAGGACAGAGTAGAACTGCCCCACAGGGTTTCCAAGCCTGTAATCTTTCCGGAAGCAGACTGCCACATCTTTCTCCTGCTGAGCTGCTGGGATCCAACCGCTGAACTTTTGGTTGGCACCTGAGCGCTTTAACCACGGCGCCACCAGGGCTCCTTAGACGCCATACTGCTTGCATTTGAATCCTCCTTCTGTCGTTTATTAGCTGCATGACCTTCACTAGGTACTCAACTTCTCTGTTCTTCAATTTTCCTCTTTGTAAGAGCATGATAATACCACCTTCTTTGTAGGGTTGTTATAAGGATTAAATGAGTTAATAGGAGTGAGATACTTTGAACAGTGCCTGCCATATAGTAATTGCTATGTAAAATTTTGTCAAATATACCAGAGCAAACACTTTTTAGTGTTTATTAAACAAATCAATAAAATAGAATCTGGGCATCACTCCTTTACAAGTACTCCCCACGGGATTCTAACGTGCAGCCTGAGTTTTCAATTTCTGAATGACGTGCCTCTTTGGGATCCCAGCCTCCTGAGAAGTTGACATTAACCAACGGCGAAGGGAACTTTTCTTGCCTCAGGATGTAGACCCTAGAAACCTGTTACTTGCACCCTGCGGAGACCAACGGGCGAAGGGACCCTGGGACGAAGAAGCTCGTCCCATACTCTACTGGGAGATGTAGTTTCCCCAAGGTCCTGTAAGCATTCGGTGGCCAGCTGGGAACTACAATTCCCACAATGCTGCGCGCTGCCGGTCCTGCCTCCCGCCCGGAGCTCTCGTCCCGCGCTCCCGTACGGCTTCCCAGTACCGCCTCGCGGCGGCGGCGGTAGCGGTTGTTGAGGCGCTATGGCTGATGGTGCCAGTGGCCTTGCTGAGGCGCCCAAGCCGGGAGGCTCCCCGGGCCAGGCGCCGCTGGTGCCGCGCGCCGTCGGGCTGGGCGGTGGCGGCGTCGTGGAGACCCCGCGGACGGCGGCGCTGGCGCTGCGCTTCGACAAGCCTATCAAGCAGGCCTTCTACAACACGGGGGCCGTGCTGTTCGTGTGCCTGTGCTGCGGCGCCGCGGTGCTCGTCTACTTCATACTGGAGGCCTTCCTGCGGCCGCTGCTCTGGGCCGTGTTGTGCGGGACCTTCCTGCACCCCTTCAAGAGCTCGCTGACCCGCCTGGGCCGCCACTGGCTGCACCGCCTGCACCGTGCGCACACGCCCATCGTGCTAGCCGCGCTGTTGCTCCCGCTCTGCTTCGCCGACTACGGCGTGGAGGCCCTGGGCGAGCAGGCGCTGCGCCGCCGCCGCCTGCTGCTGTTGCTCGGCGCTGGCGGCCCGCTCCTCTACGGCTTCTACTGCCTTGGCAGCTACCTAGGCGTGCAGGTGCTGCTGGCGTACGTCGGCGCGCTCATCTGCCGCGGGCTGGACTACTTCAACAGCCTGTGGGTGAGTGAGCGACTGGGTAGGCTGCTCGCGCTTTGGGCCCTGTGGCCGCGCTGGGACTGCGGCAGGGTTGAAGCCCGGTCTGTCTGTCGTCCTGTCCGGCGGGCAGTACATTTCACCACATTCCCGGTTTCGAGTGCGATCCGGCAGCACTTCATCGTGAAAGGAGACCAAAGGTCCCCACCTTCTGCTGCAGGGATTTATCTCCTTCCTTCCCACACATCTGAGGAATTTGGCCCACTATCTTCGATAGAGAGGGTGGGAATAGTTTGGAACAGCCCTCACTGACCCCTACCCCAGTCTTAATAGCCACTCTTAGGGTTCATGCCGTCTGGTTGAGAAATCGCTGCTGTGCTGCTCCATACTGTCGGCAGAGGGGCTTGGTTTTATTCCTGGTTAGAGGGGGAGCGGCTTCCCCGGCCATCCTCAGCTCTGCTCATGTGGGATCTCTGGATGTCAGACCTGGAAGGGACCTTAAGAGAATCCAGTCCAACCTGCCATCCTACAGATAGGAGAGGTGACATAACAGGTTAGGGCTATTTAGGGACAAAGAGGGGACTGGTTGACTTAAATTTCTCAAGTCTTAAAACAGCTTTTTTAGAGACCAGGGCAGCCTCTCATTTCAGGTGATTTCAATAGAGTTTGTGCAAGGCACTGGGTCTGAGCCACCTGGGCCTCTTCCTCTCTACACTCTACTTCTTGGGAACAGCACATCTCTGACCTGGACTACCTCATACTTCAGCACACTGAGTAAAGGAGAGGTAGATTTGTAGTACTTGGACTCACCCTGAGCTTATTCTTAGAAAATCAGGGAGTTTTAGAATTAGAGGAAGTTCAAATTCATGAACTCAGATTATATTGTAGACCACTTAACTATTCAAATACTTAATTGCTAAAAACAAGCAGATATTTAATACATGCGAATGCTAATTGATCAATGAACAGTACCATTTAAAAATATTTTTGATTCACTTCTTTTGTTAGTGAAATAAAGTTCAGTGCACCTTAAAATCATTATGTTGCAAAATAATCCACTTTATCTGTCATGCAGAGTTTTGACTTGCCTGAGATTATTGGTACAGGGAAGATTGATCCCAGGACTCCTGTCTTCTCTTGCTCTATCAATACCACTTCTCAGTTCAAGTTAAAAGTTGATTAAGCATGTTTGTTGATTGCTGGGTTCTGTGAGAGATTAAAAAGAGTAAAATGCAAGCTCTGCCTTCAAGGAGCATATAATCACATATAAACATATTCTAATGGAGGTGATGGACACAGATAAATGCTTATTACCCACCAACTGTGGGTCAGCACTATGCAGGGCATTGGGAGCCCTGGTGGCGCAGTGGTTAAGAGCTCGGCTGTTAACCAAAAGGTCGGGAGATCGAATCCACCAGCCGCTTCTTGGAAACTCTGAGGCGGCTCTACTCTGTCCTATAGGGTTGCTATGAGTCAGAATCGACTGGAAGGCTACGGGTTTGTTTTTTTTTCCCCCTGTGTGTACAGATGCTAAGTGATCAGGCAGAAACCTTGGCCTCCAAGAGGCCTGGACTATTTCAACTGCAGTAAGAAGGGATGTAGAGCAGCCCTTTTCAACTCCTGAAGTCCTGGCTTCAAGGAGAGGCTTCTGAGATCCACAGGATATGGTTTCCTAAGGTCACACGGTTTGTGACCAAGTTTGCAATACACATTTATGGAGTCTTGGTTCAGTGCTCTTTCTCCTTCACCATGTTGTCTTCTCAATTCGACTGAAAAATTGGTTGAATGCCTTGTATATAAAAAGCAGAATACTGTGGGTTGTTCAGAAATATAGACAACCATGTTTGATTCCTGTCCTCAAGAGATTTAGTCTTACCAGAATGAGACACATTTTAGATTCTGCTAACATTTTTGACTGTAGATAGTGTAATTTGCTGTAAATTGCTGTTGGCAACATCAAGCAGCACATCTACCAAACTGTAGGAAATTAGAAAATAAAGGCCTAACATACTGAATGGTTTATTTTCATGCTAGAATAAGAAGTTGAATACATGAGTAAATTGGAATGATTAGTGGAAAGTGAGGCATTCTGCCAGCCTCAGTGGGAAGAGATGAGGAGTTGCATACTAGTGAAGACGTGCCCCCTGCTCAACGTAGATAGCTTTGAATATCCTTTTATTGAAGGTAAACCCTCATCTTTGTATTTTACTTAACTACGTTTGTATGGGCTGTGGATGAGTGGAAAGGAAGTAAGGGTCAAGATAGTAAAAAAACAAGTCCTCAGCTGTCAGCCAAAAGGGCTGAGGAAGGCATGACGTGAAGTGACAGTAGAAATCCAACAGAATTACAAAGAAACGGACACATGGTCACGTGACTGGATGGGGGGGCCCCCATTCTGTAACTTTTGTATCTCTTAGTTGACAGTAGTTTGTTTTGTGTGCTGAAGCAGAGCTGCCAGTTATAGAAAAGTGGTCTGTATGTATTCTAGACAACTTAAAATTTTGAGTCATTTCATCCCTTGATGCTGAAGAGATGTATAGATGAGAGAGAGAGAGAAAAGTTTTGGTGGGTTTGAACTCGCCCAAACATTTTGGTGAGCTGACAATTCGTACATTTAACATCCAACTTTTGAGCATCTACTATGTGCTAGGCACTGGATTTTGTACTATCATGTGTGCGATTTCATCCTCACAACCATCCTGAGAGGTAGGAGCCTCGGAGGGATTTCATAGGTTCGAAAACTGATTCAGAGATTGATCTGTTCATTTTGCCAGTAAATGTTATTCAGCGGACTTAATCAGCAATTGAAGTTCCTCTGTCATCAAAACTCTAGCCATCTCTCTTTTTTCTTCTCTTTCTTTTTTATGTCTATTCAGTTATTTCCAAGTGCTACCCAGTTCTTTGTAGTGTCCTAAGTGCCTGTGTTGTGCTTTGTTTATCCTCCCAGTTCAGTTCCTCTTCCCCTCACTTTGGGATTACTTCAGTCTTCTCTTTTTCTTGACTCCAGCCTCCTCCTAACACTCCATTCTGCATACAGGTGAAAGACTAATCATTTACGGTATCAGTAATTCTTTTTTAAAGGTTTCAGATGTGTTAGAGTATTGTGCTGACTTAGAAATGATTTTAAAAAACCTTTTATTTTTTACAGTCGTCTGTTACCCAGACATGAGTAAGTCCTTGGGGTGCTTGACATCTTCCCATGGTATAGACTTGTGCAAGATAAATCTGAAAAGCTAATGGTCTCCCTCTGCTCCAGTGTTTTTCTTTGCTGGGAGTGTTTTGATCCTTTCCCCGTTAGTTTAGACTTGTTAGAAAATTTGAAGGTCATTTACAGTTTTTGCAATAATAATAGATTTGGTTTCCCTATGGTCTCTGATTCCACTGTTTTCCATTTTACCTTAGAAAGAAGCATAAGGTGGAAAGAACAGAAGATCATAAGTTCTAAACTCAGCTCTGTCAGTAACTTGCTTTGTGATGTTGGACAGACCAGGGCACTTCTCTTGGCTGCTCAGCCCCAGTTGTGTAAAGTGAGGGGTTAGGTTGGATGATTTCTAAGGTTCCTTGATGTTCTATTTTACAAATTATGCGAATTTGGCAGTACTGCCTGAGAGGCTCTTAAGAAAAGTGCACATTAGTCAGCCAGCCAGGCCCACTCTGTTCCACTTCTAAACTATTTTAGGTTTGTTTCTGCTTGCCTGACAACAGTGAAGAAGAAAGTTGCCAGTGATTCTTTCTCAGTTGGAGACTTTGATTATAAAGATTCTTAACTCTGGGTTGCCATATGACAAAGAGAACAGTTTTCAGATTAGAATACAGCTATTTTACAGGAGAATGAAGTACCTGAAGCAGTCACTGACTGGGGATAAGATTAGGGCTGTGACTCCATAAATTGGGAGGAAGTCTGTTTTTTTATTCTCTCACAAAGACTTAGGAAACTGTTTTGCAAAAATGTGGAACAAAAGCAAGCCAAGTTGTTTTTTCCAGTTAATGCCCAGATAAAAATAAATAAAGACATAGTCAGAATGCAAAATCTCTACTTTTATTTTATGCGTTTAATATTTTATTCAACAAGCCAAGTATATGTTAATCTCGTCAAATGAAAGGAAAATGTCACAAATGTTATGCAGCATCTTCTATAGTGTCTAGCACACATTGGTGCTTTAAAATGTCTCTTGAATGTATATTTTGAAAAGAACACATTATTTTGAAGAACATAAATGTGAGAAAGTACTGTGCCCTCTTATGTACAAACTATGGCTCATTGGTTTACATCTGGAAGAAATTCACACGAGGTTTGCTCAGAGGGTAAACATATAAAGCTGACCAGTTATACCTGAGTCTTCTGTGTTAGTGAAATTTAAAAATTAAAAAAAAAACCTCTTTTAAGGGCACACTTCTGAAGGGTTTTAGGCTAGAGATTATGTATGAAATGTGAATGTATAAATCCTTATTTTCAGTAAATTATTGTTGAGAACATTTAGCAGCCTAAGTAAAGCTTATTTGTTATATAAAAAACAATTTAAGCAGCATAGAAGTTTACATGGTAAAAGGGAAAAGTTATCCCTTTTCTCTGCTACTGTCCCCCCTGTATAGATTTACTATTGTTAACTGATACGAATTTAGCCTTCTAAATTATTTCTGTGCCTATGTGAACATATAAAATATAGGGTTCTTGTTTTTTTAACAAACAAAAATGAGATAACAACGTACATATAATTCTACACCTTGTTCTTTTATTTATCACTGTATTGTGGACATCTTTCCCTGTTAATGCTTACAGATATACCTTTCTTTTTAATCATTCTACAGTATACATGCTTTTTAAACCATTGGTAATTGTACAATCATAATGGTTTAATAGAAGCTCTAAAATGTTTTTATAAATGTCCATACTCTTTGAACTACTATATTACTTTTGTGAATTTTTTCTGAGGAAACACTTAAAAATATTGAAAAAATGCACAAGCCAAAGAGGTTTTTTGTTTTAAAATTAAATTTTTTTTCTATTTATAAAGATAATATATACTATTAGGTGAAAATTCAGTACTTAAAGAAAAGTATAAAGAAGCAAATTACTCCCTGAAATCCAACCATCTAGAGGTAATATTTTTTTTAACATTTTGGTGAACATATTCTCACCGTTAAGAAATGTACACTTGCATACATTTATACTTTATCATTGAATGTAGATATTCATCATGCTTTTGAAAGTCTGAATAATTTTTCCATTTTTGGAAATAATCCCCTATCAAATAACATTTAAGTTATTACAATTTTTTAGTATTGTAAACTGTCACAGTGAACATTTTTGTGTCTGTCTGCACACTATGGACGTGCTTCTGTAAAACAAATTTCTAGAAGTAGAATTGGGGAGTATATTTAATAAGCAGTTACACGTTAACAGGAGGGACCAGTCCCTGGAGAAGGATATCATGCTTGGTAAAGAGGGTCAGTGAAAAAGAAGATGACCCTCAATGAGATTGATTGACACAGTGGCTGCAGCATGGGCTCAGACACAGCAACAGTTGTGAGGATGGTGCAGGACCTGGCAGAGTTTCGTTCTGTTGTATATAGGGTCGCTATGAATTGGAACCGACTCGAAGGTGCCTAACAACAACTATTTTAAACTCAAAAGTAGTCTGTAAATTTCAGGTTTCCTGGGTGAAAATACATGCTTTTATTTAGACAATGAGTTTCTCTTTAAAAATGTGAAGTACGCAGTGTTTTTTTTTTTTTTCTCTCCTTGCAAGTGATACTGCTTCCTTATGAGTACTGATTGAAAACAAAAACTTCTGGGAAATTGGTTTAAAAGTGTCATAGATATTAATACCTTTTTTGCTCAGGGCAGAATTTTGTGCTTTGTCATCCCTGACTTAAGGTCAGCTTTTGCTCAAACACTTTAGTGATGGTGGCTAATTCCATTTTTAGACAGCTGTAGTTTGTTAGAAAATTTATCCTCATATGGAGCTGAAATATGTTGCTTCCTAATTCCCATCTGTTATTTAAGTCTAATGCCTCTTCCAGGTGACATTTTTTCCCAGCTCTTTGAAGATAGCTATGAAATCTTGGTAATTCCTTCTCTTCTCTAAGCTACAGTTTTTTAAGCTATATCTCATAACTTATGATTTCCATTTCCTTTCTCAGACTGAATTTTATTGCAGTGTGGTGTGATCTGTTTGCCTATGCCATGTAATCTGCTCTGAATTCACTGAAACAGTTACCTTCCCTGATATGAATGTTGTACTTTTATAAATAATGACTCACACCAGTCATGCTCCTGACTCGTACTGAGCTGAAAAATAGTTTACCGCATATGTCTTCTTCCCATTCTGTACTTGTGCAGTTGAGTTTTTGATCCTACAAGCAGTTCTTTGCATTACTTTTCATTAAATTTAATCTTACTTGAATCAGCCCCATTGTTCTAGCTTCAGAATGTCTTTTTGAATCATTAGGTCATTCCAATTTTTATTGACTACTCTCAGTTTTTTATAATCTGAGGTTATGATTAGTATGACGTCTAGGCTTTCATCTAAGTTATGACTTAATGTTTAATAAAGCTCTTTGCTGTAGCGTCGATTCCTACTCATAGCGACCCCATGGAACAGAATCTTATAGAACTGCCCTATAGGATTTCCAAGGTGGGTTCGAACTGCTGATCTTTTTGGTTAGCAGCCGGGCTCTTAACCACTATGCCACCAGGGCAGGGCTTATTACTCCTGTATGGCATACTGCTGAAGACCATCTGTTTGCTGAGGATTATTTTTGATTTCAACAATTTGTAGTTGTCAAAATCTACTGGTTTTTTTTTTTGAGGGATCCCTTGCAAAAATTGTAGTAGCTTTTGCTTTTCATTATTTTTTCTAGCACCACTCCCAGATTTTTTTCTGGGCTCTAATCCTGGCTTGGTCACTTACTTAGTTGCTGAATAACCTTAGGTAAGTCACTTCCCTGAAGTCTCAGTTTCTTTCATCTGTAAAATGGGGGATGATAATATTACTTATTCATGGGGTTTAAAAGAACAAAACAAAAAAACCAGACCCAATGCTATTCAGTTGCTGTTTAGTCAGTTCTGAATCATAGTGACCCTACAGGACAGAGTAGAACAGATCCATAGCGTTTCCAAGGCTGTAATCTTTACGGAAGCGGACTGCTACATCTTTCTCCCCCAGAGAGGCAGGTAGGTTAGAGCCACCGGCCTTTTGGCTGAACGCTTAACTACTATGCTTTAGGAGGGTTAAATGAGTTAATATATATACAGTGTTAGAATGGGGCCTGGCACATAGTAAGTGTTATATAAATGTACAGTTATCATACTCAGATTTTGTTTTGAGCGCTACAGTCATATCTCAAATTCTATTCCCAGGGTTACTTTATCTGGTCCTGGAAGCTTGAACTTTTTTGAAGCAACTGTAGTCTCACTTCCCGTAACATTGTATATCTGGGGCTTCAGATCTCTTTAATATTTCATCTGATAGAGTTGCTTGAAGAAGAATATTTTTTTTCCTTTCCTTTTTTTTTTTTTTTTTTACTTTTTTTATTGTACTTCAGGTGAAGGCTTACAGAACAAATACTTTCTCATGAAACAGTAGTACACGTATTGTTTTATGACATTGGTTAACAACACCACATGTCAACCCTCTAACTTTTCAACCTTTTTTTTTTTTTTTGGTGAAACTACACGTAGCCAAAGATACACCATTTCAAAAATTTCTACATGCACAGTTCAGTGACATTGACTACGCTCTTCCAATTGTGCTGTTATTCTCACTTAAGATGAAACCTTAGAGAACTAAATAGTTTCTCATTTAACAGTTACTACAAATGTTGCCCTATGACAATGGTTAACAATCTCACAACACATCAACAATATCCTTACTCAACCTTGAGTTCCCTGTCACCAGCTTCCTTGTCCCCTTCTGCCTTCTGGCCCTTGTCACTGGACTACTGTACCTCGTTAGTCTCGTTTGGTTTTACGGGGCTGTCCACTCTTGGCTGAACGGTGAACGTCAGGGATAACTTCACCACTGAGCTAAAAGGGTGTCTGGGGGCCATACTCTCGGGGTTTCTCTAGTCTCCTATAGGCCAGTAAATCTGGTCTATTTTTTGTGAGTTAGAATTATGTTCTACATCCTTCTCCAGCTCTGTCCAGAACCCTCTGTTGTGATCCTGGTCAGAGCAGTCAGTGGTGGTAGCCAGACACCATCTAGCTGTACTGGACTCAGTCTGGTGGAGGCCTTGGTAGCTGTGGTCAATTAGTCCTTTGGACTAATCTTTTCCTTGTATCCTGTTCTCTTCATTCTCCCTTGCTCCCAAAGGGAAGAGACCAGTGGAGTATCTTAGATGGCCGCTCACAGGCTTTTAAGACCCCAGACACTACTCACCAAGGTAGAAAGTAGAGCATTGTCTTTATAAGCTGTGTCATGCCAGTTGAGCTAGATGTTCCCCGAGACCGTGGTCGCCAGAGCCCTCCGCCCAGCAATTCAGTGCCTCAGGGAGTTTGGATGTGTCTGTGGGGCTTCCATGACCTTTCCTTGTACAGGTTGTGTTAGTTTCCCCTGTATTGTGTACTGTCTTACCCTTCACCCAAGATACCACTTATCTATTGCCTGTTTAGTATTTCCCCCCCACCCCTCCCATCCCTGGTAACTAACAAAGATTGTTACGTTTTGTGTGTGAACTTTTTCATGGGTTTTTACAATAGAGGTCTCATACAGTATTTGTCCTTTTGTGATTGACTTATTTCACTCAGCATAATGTCCTCCAGTTTCATCCATGTTATGAGGTGGTTCACAGATTCATTGTTGTTCTTTCTCATTGCATAGTACTCCATTGTGTGTATGTACCATAGTTTGTTTATCCATTCATCTGTTGATGGACACCTACGTTGTTTCCATCGTTTTGCTATTGTGAACAATGCTGCCATGAACATAGGTGTGCATATGTCTATTCGAGTGACGACTCTTATTTCTCTGGGATAATATATTCCTAGGAGTGGAATGGCTGGATCGAATGGTATGTCTATTTCTAGCTTTCTGAGGAAGCGCCATGTCATTTTTGTCATTTGTCATTTTTGTCATTTGTATCATTTTGCATTCCCACCAGCAGTGCATAAGAGTTCCGATCTCCCCGCAGCCCCTCCAACATTTGTTATTTCCACTGTTTTTGATTCGTGCCAGTATGCTGGGGTGAGATGGTATCTCATTGTGGTTTTAATTTGCATTTCTCTAATGGCTAGTGATCCCGAGCATTTCCTCTTGTATCTGTTGGCCATTTGGATGTCTTCTTTGGTGAAGTGTCTTTCATTTTCTCTGCCCGTTTTTTAATAGGCTTAGTTGTCTTTCTGTTGTAGAGGTGTTGGATTTCCTTGTAGATTATGGAGATTAGACCTTTGTCTGACTTGTACTGTCCAAAAATTTTTTCCCAGTCTGTAGGTTCTCTTTTTACTCTTTTGGTGAAGTCTTTTGAAGAGCATAGGTGTTTGATTTTTAGAAGATCCCAGTTATCTAGCTTATCTTTTGGGGTTTGTGCGATGATGGCTATGGTTTATATCCTGTTAATGCCGTGTATTAAGGCCTGAAGGGTTGGTCCTATTTTTTCTTCTATGAACTTTATAGTTTTAAACTTTATATTCAGGTCTTTGATCCATTTTGAAGTAGTTTTTATATACGGCGTGAGGTATGGGTCCTGTTTCATTCTTTTGCAGATGGATATCCAGTTTTGCCAGCACCATTTGTTAAAAAGACTCTTTTCCCCATTTGACGGACTTTGGGCCCTTGTCGAAGATCAGGTGACTGTAGGTGGATGGATTTACATCTGGGTTCTCAGTTCTGTTCCATTGGTCAACGTATCTGTTGTTGTACCAGTACCAGGCTGTTGTGACTACTGTAGCTGTATAGTAGGTTCTGAAGTCGGGTAGTGTGAGTCCTCCAACTTTATTCTTCTTCTTCAGTACTGCTTTACTTATTCAGGACTTCTTCCCTTTCCATATAAAGTTAATGATTAGTTTTTCCATATCTTTGAAGAATGTTGGTATTTGGCTCAGGATTGCATTGTATTCGTAAATTGCTTTGGGTAGAATTGTCATTTTCACAATGTTGAGTCTGCCTATCCATGAGCATGGTATGTTTTTCCATTTGTATAGATCCCTTTGGGTTTCATGCAGTACTGTTTTGTAGTTTTCTTTGTATAGGTTGTTTACATCCCTGGTCAGATTTATTCCTAAGTATTTTATCTTTTTAGGGGCTATTGAAAATGGTATGTTTTCCTGATTTCCTTTTCATCGTTCTCCTTATTGGTGTATAGGAATCCAACTGATTTTTGAATGTTTATCTTATATCCTGCTACTCTGCTGAATCTTTCTATTAGTTCTGTAGATTTCTTGTGGAGTCTTTAGGGTTTTCTGTGTGTAGTATCATATCATCTGCAAACAGGGACAGTTTAACTTCTTCATTACCAGTTTGGATGCCCTTTATTTCTTTTCTTGCCTTATTGCTCTAGCTAGAACTTCCAGCACAGTGTTAAACAGGAGTGGTGATAAAGGGCATCCTTGTCTTGTTCCTGTTTTCAAGGGCAATGTTTTCAGCCTCTTTCCATTAAGAGTGATGTTGGCCGTTGGTTTTGCATAGATGCCCTTTATTATGTTGAGAAATTTCCCTTGTATACCTATTTGATTGAGAGTTTTTATCAGGAATGGGTGTTGGACTTTGTCAAATGCCTTTTCTGCGTCAATTGAGATGATCATGTGATTCTTTTCTTTCCTTTTATTTATGTGGTGGATTACGTTGATTGATTTTCTAATGTTGAACCATCCTTGCATACCTGGTATGAATCCTACTTGGTCGTGGTGTATTATTTTTTTGATATGATGCTGAATTCTATTGGCTAGAATTTTGTTCAGAATTTTTGCATTTATATTCATGAGAGATATTGGTCTGTAATTTTCTCTTTTTGTGACGTCTTTTCCTGGTTTTGGTATCAGCGTTATGCTGGCTTCATAGAATGAATTTGGAAGTGTTGCTTCCTCTTCTGTGCTCTAAAATAGCTTGAGTAGTAGTGATACAAGCTCTTCTGTAAATGTTTTGTAGAATTCTCCAGTGAAGCCATCTGGGCCAGGGCTTTTTTTGGTTGGGAGTCTTTTTATCACCTTTTCAGTCTCTTCTCTTGTTATGGGTCTGTTCAGATTTTCAACATCACTTTGTTGTAATTTGGGTAGGCCGTGTGTTTCTAGAAATTTATCCATTTCCTCTAGGTTTTCAAATTTGTTGGAGTATAGTTTTTCATAAATATTCTGTTATAATCCTTTTTATTTCAGTTGGGTCTGTTGTAATGTTCCCCATTTCATTTCTTATTTGGGTTATTTGTGTCCTCTCCTGTTTTTCTTTTGTCAGTCTGGCCAGTGGTTTGTCGATTTTGTTGATTCTTTCAAAGAACCAACTTTTGGTTTTGTTGATTCTTTCTATTGTTTTTCTGTTCTCTATTTCATTTATTTCTGCTCTGATTGTTACTATTTCCTTTCTTCTGGTGGCTCTGGGCTTTTTTTTGCTGTTGTCTTTCTATTTGTTTGAGTTCTGTAGTTAATGTTTTGATTTTGTCCCTTTCTTCTTTTTTGTTAGGTGCATCTATTGCTATAAATTGCCCTCTGAGGACTGCCTTTGCTGTGTCCCAAAGGTTTTGGTATGATGTGTTTTCATTTTCATTTGATTCTAGGAAGTTTTTGATTCCATCTCTGATTTCTTCTATTACCCCGTGATGTGTGAGCAGGGTATTATTCAGTGTCCATGTAATTGATTTTTTTTCCTTGCTCTTTCTAGTGTTAATTTCTACCTTGATGGCATTGTGGTCAGAGAAGATACTTTGACTTATCTCATCGTTTTGGATCTTGTTGAGGATTGCTCTGTGGCCTAAGATGTGGTCTATTCTGGAGAACGTTCCATGTGCATTAGAAAAGAATGTGTACTTTGCAGCTGTTGGATGGTGTGTTGTATATATGTCTATGAGGTCAGGTTGGCTGATTGTGCCCTTTAGGTCTTCTGTATCTTTGCTGAGTTTCTTTTTAGATATTCTGTCCTTTACTGAGAGTGGTGTGTTGAAGTCTCCTACTATTATTGTGGAACTTTCCATTTCTCTTTTCAGTGTTGTTAGAGTTTGTTTTATGTATTTTGGAGCCCTGTCATTGGGTGCGTAGATGTTTATTATGGTTATGTCTTCATGATGGATAGTCCCCTTAATCATTATATAGTGTCCTTTGTCTTATGGTAGATTTCATTTTAAAGTCTATTTTATCTGAGATTAGAATTGCCACTCTTGCTCTTTTTTGGTAGTTGTTAGCTTGATATATTTTTTTCCAACCTTTGACTTTTAATAAATTCACATCTTTGTTTCTAAAGTGTGTCTCTTGTAGACAGCATATTGATGGATCCTGTTTTCTTATCCATTCTGTCACTCTCTGTCTCTTTGTGGGTGCATTGAGTCCATTATATTCAGTGTAATTATTGATAGATGTGAATTTGTTGCTGTCATTTTGTAGTGTTTTTTTTTTGTTTTGCTGAAGTTTTCTTTGTTCTTCTTACTGTCTTGTGCTGAGTTACTTTTGTTTGTGGATTTTTTTTTCATTTCTTTTGTTTTTGTAGGTTTTGTTTTTGCTGGGACTTTATATTTTTCTTCCTTTTTTTTTTTAACGAGTATGTTTGTTAACTTTCTTTGTGGTTACCATGAATTTTACCCTTGTCTTTCTAAGTCTGAAGCAGTCTACCATTACTTGGTATTGCCTTGCCTTCCTCTCCATTAGAAGGTTCTATACCTTTGCTGTTTATTCTCTCTTTTATTGTTTTGATGTTGTTGTCATTTACTGATTAACTGCTCTGATTCCCTGTTGTATTTCTTTTGGTTTTGGATAGTCCTCGAGAGTTCGTTTCCTAGATTGGTATCTGGCTGGTACGATCCTGCATCATAGATTCTGCCTGTGAGCTGAAGTTTTTGTTCTCAGATTGAAGAACTCCCTTTAATAATTCTTGTCAGTTTGGTTTGGTTTTTACATGTTCCCTTAATTTCTGTTTTTCTGGAAATGACCTAATTTCACCATAAAATTTGAATGAGAGTTTTGGAGGATTCATTATTCTTGGGTGGCAATTTTTTTCTTCCAAGGTTTTGTATATGTCGTCTCATTGCCTTCTTGCCTCCCTGGTTTCTGCCGAATAATCTGAGCTTAGTCTTACTGTTTCTTTTCTGTATGTGGCTTCTTGTTTTTCACGAGCTGCTCTCAGGATTCTTTGTTTGTCTTTTGTTTTGGCGAGTGTGATTATGATATCCCTTGGTGATTTTCTTATGGGGTCTCTCCTATATGGGGTTCGTTGAGCTTCTTGGATGGCCAGCTTTTTTCATCTTTCATGATATTGGGGAAGTTTTCTGTCAGCAGTTCTTCAGTGATCCTCTCTGTATTTTCTGTTTTCTCCCCCTGTTCTGGAATTCCAATCTCTCACAGATTTTTGCTTTTGATTGTATCCCACATAATTCTCAGGGTCTCTTCATTTTTATTTGTTCTTTTTTCTGAGTTTTCCTGAAACAGAGTTGTATCCAAGTGTTTGTCTTCAATTCCACTGATCTGTCTTCCAGCGTTTCAAATCTGCTTCTCAGCCCTTCTGTGAGACCGTCCATTTCTGAAATCTTGCTGTTTATCTTTTGGATTTCTAATTGTTGTCTTTGTATAATTTCTAGTTGTGAATTTATTTTGGCATTTTGTTCCTGCATTATTTTCCTGAATTCTTCCAATTTTTTGTCTGTATTTTCCATGAATTTGTGTATTTTTTCCTCATGTTTGTCAGCTTTTTGCCTCAGCTCTTGGAGAATTCTGACTATTAGAGATTTGAATTCTGTATCAGGTGGTTTCTGCTGCATTTTCTTACACTGGAGAGTCATCTGGAGTTTTATTTTGGACGCCTACTGGAACCATCCTGTCCTGTTTTTGTAAATGTTTTGATATCGTCTGCTGTCTTCGGGGCATTCAGTAGTTATTTTTCTCGTTTATTGATTGTAGATTTGTTTGCTTCCTCCCCTTTTTTAAAAAAAAAATTTGACTATGTCTGAGTAGGCGGCGGACTGTGTGTTCTTTGTTGTTAGCTCGTTTGTGGGTAGAATATTTTTCTCCTCCTTCTCCAGTTGGCAGGGTCAGTCAGTCAGATATGGTATGGTAGGGCAGGTCTAGCTGAAGAGGAGTTACTGGGATGGGTTGTTTGTGGCACTTACTACAGGCACCAGAGCAGGTCCCTAATCAGTGCAGGGCAGGTTCCAGTGGGCCGTGCCTGTGCTGTTTGGTGGTGTGATGTCAAGCGTCTGGTGCAGGTAGGCAGGATGCAGCGGGGGAGATTGTTATGTGTGGAGCTAAGATAGATATGGGAGAGAGGAGAGAGGAACAGGATCCAAAAACATACAAACAAACAAAAAAGAGTGCTAGGGGAGTTTGCCGTTGGAGTGGAGAGATGAGAGACTATGAAATGGAGAAAAATAGAAAGGGAAGAGGAAGAAAAGAAAAGAATGAATAAATAAAAATTGAAAAGGTTAAAGAACCACAAAGTTCCCAGGGATTTCACCGGTGCTGCTATGAGGTCTGGGGAAGTCGCTCTCAGGTGTTGCAGTACAGCGTGGCTAGAAGTCATAGAGGTATTCAGCGCCAGGTATTCAGGGAACAGAAAGAGAAGGAAGATATAGAGAGATGAGAAACTGAGCAATGGAGAAAGACAAAAAAGGAAAAAGAGGGAAAAGAAAACAAAACAAATTAAAAAAAAAAAAAAAGAACAAGAAAGGCCCCGAAGAAAACAGAAAAAAAAAAAAATAACCCCAATGAAAAAAGAAATGCCCTCAGGGATCCCTCTGCACGTGTGTGCAAGTCGAGGCGGTTAATGTCCTTGCCACGCAGTACTGCCTGGCCCGAAAGGGCTCCCAGCTGAAGAAAAGGAGAAGAAAACAAACAGTTCAAAGGAAACAAATGAACAAAAGTCCCGGGATCCCACCAGCGCGGCAGCCCAGACCGGGAAGCAGCTCCACACTCGAACGGAGCTCCACAGCCCCTCAGCAGGTGTAAAGATGGCACAGGGAGCCAGGTATTTGAGCGAAAGGAGGGGGAGGTGGTGAGAGATAAGGAAGAAATCAAAAGAAGCGGAAAAAAGCAACACCAGCAGCCAGCAAATGGCACTCAGAGAGCTGACCCGTTCGGGTGTGTGGAATCCAAGCAGCCAGTGATTCCCGGTCAAGAGATTGTGGCCGCAGGAAGCAGAGGAGGCCAAGTCGGGCGAAGAAGGGTGGGGGGTGGGAAAGTGTATATTGCAAATTACCGGTTGTTTTGTCTCCCGCTGGACTCTCTGTGAGGCTGCTTTCTCGTAGCCCCTGTTTGCTGGTCTCCGACAGGAGTCCAAGATGGTGGATCCGCGCTGTATTAGCTGGTAGGGGACCTCTGCATGAATCAATCTCTCCTCGCTCTCCTTTCTCTGTCAGTTTTCTCACTCCGTTTGGTCCTTGGCAGAGTTCTTTATCTCTTCATTTGATGTTTTAGGGTTTCAGGATTGTTGTATTCTCTGTTCGGCTTAGTTTTTCAGATCTTTGCTGTGGAGGGACGGCGTGGTGCCTCTGCCTAGGGTACCATTTTGCCAGAACTCGCGAAGAATATTTTTAATATTGTGTCATTGTAAAAGAATTAAACCAAAAAAAAAAAAACACCAAACCTGTTGGCCGTCAAGTGGATTCTGACTCATAGCAACCCTATAGGACAGAGTAGAACTGCCCCATAGGGTTTCCAAGGAGTGCCTTGTGGATTTGAACTACCAGCCTTTTGGTTAGCAGCCGTAGCTCTTAACCATTACACCACCACCAGGGTCTCCTGTGAAAGAATTATTGCTTTATTAAAGGCAGTTTGAAAAATACAGAAGAAAAGTAAAAGGGAAAACAAAGTTTTATCACCCAAATACAACCAGTAACTTCTTAGTATATTTCCTTTTTCCCCTACCACATAGATGTAATTGTGTCATAAGTATTTTTGTATTTTGCTCTTTCCTTAGTAATAAGATACTAGGACTATTTTTAAGCTATACAGTCTTCGTAAAACAAACAGACCTGTTTTAATAGTTATATAACATTTTATTGAGTGAATCATCAATAGGTAACTATTTCCCAGTTGTTAAACTTTTGGGTAATCAACTTTCCAATGTTCTAAATTACACTCCAGTGAGCTACTTTATATTTAAAGCTTTTTCAGAATTTATTGTTATTTAGTAAGGGTAAAGTTCCAAAGCTGAATTGCCAAGTTAGAAGCTGTAAATGTTTTTAAGACCCGAAGATTGTTTTTATTGATAGATATTATTGGAACAAAGCAGGAGGTATTACTCTTCTGTCTTTTGTAGTGATTATATCAGTTACTTTTTCTTTATGCTCTGAATTATAGCTCACACTTCTCTCTGTAATCCACCCCCTTTTTTTTCTTGCATGATTCAGGTCAAACTGGAATTTTACCTTTTTGGTATATTGATGTTTGGTGCTCAAATTTGTTCTGGATTATGTATTCCTTCCTTTTTTTTGTAAATGTTCTCCTAAAATATGAGGTTATTACAGAGTTTCTGTGTAGGCTGTGGTGGCCTCTTGGAATGCTTTTTAAGTGCTAGAATCTTTTAGCTTTAGGGAAGGCTGAAGAGGAGACCCTGTCTGGCTCTTCTATTGTCAAGTCTCGCTGTTTTTTCCTTTAGTGATATTATTTTTCAGGTACATTTCTTAAACTGTGCTTATAACTCTGGAGATGGTTGTAATCATCTGTTACTTAGACTGTTTTCGCAGGGTGCAGGGTCACACTTCAGCTGCCTTCTTTCTAGCTTTGAAAATTCTTTTCACTGTAACAAACGTATTTCTTAGGCTGTAATGGACTCTTAACCTGATGCTTTTGGGAAGGCTTTTCTTTTTTTCCTAAACATTAACCTGTAGAGAAAAGTTCAGGAATCCCACAACATGAGGCTCTTAATTTAAGTTTATCACTTATAAATTAAATGTTGTATCCTAAGTAATTATGTAGGAGCCCTGGTGGTGCGGTGGTTAAACTGCTTGAGTGCTAATCAGAAGATCAGTGGTTTGAACCCACCAGCTGCTCCAAGGGAGGAAGATGTGGCAGTCTGCTTCCATCAAGATTTAAAGCCTTGGCACACGTGGTCCCATGCTGTAGAAGGAAGTAGAGATAGAAAAGAAAGTACAAATTGTATTGTTGTGATCCTGATCACACAGATTAATCAAATCCAAGCAATAAAAGTATTATTAAAGCCCATATTGTAACAACCAAATTTATGAGGGTCATCAACAATCAAGAATAGTCAAGGTGGGAGATAGCACAGTCAAGATGGCCATTCTTGACTTCCATGTTAGGAAAATTGTTGAAACAGCTTCACTCAGCCAAGCCACTAACCACCACCACTCCTCCTACCCCACCCCAGGCTAAGAGAGTGGCAGGCATTGTTCTGGCTGGTAAAACTGGCTGAACTAAATATGGAAGAGTCAGGTTAAGAAAGAGAGAGAGAGTGTGTTTATGTGTGTCTGTAAAAGACATAGAGATAGAAACAGAGAGTTATGGATGTAGAGATAACAAGTGGAAACAGAGATCCAAGATAGATAGGTAGCAAGACACACTTGGAGAGATAGCATGCATATGGGACAGAGATGGAGAGAAAGAGAGGGCTTTACTGTGTTGATGCTGACAAGTCAAAGCCCACCAGGAACACACAGCTAGTTGAACAAAATTATTGGTCTTTGTAAAAGAGAGGGGCAAATACCATGTGGAGCTTTGGGGGCATTACCCTTATTACAACAAGTATCAATAAACCCAACTTTATTTGGGGGAAAAGAAAAAAAAAGATTTGCAGCCTTGGAAACCCTGTGGGGCAGTTCTCTGCCCTGTACTTTGAGTCAGAATCAACACGACGGCAGTTGGGTGGGAAGTAATTATTTTATGCATGAGATTGTTTTGGGCTTTAACATATCTTAAATTAAAATTGTCTATTTTTTGTTAAAGAAAATATTTAGATAATATCATAGCATGAGATTTCAAATGCCTGTTTACTCCAGTACTTGATTTATGTGAACAGGGGTGGAGAACCTAGTCATGTTCCCTTTAGCATCATGAAGCTTCATCTCATGTGTGCTGTATCCGGAGCTCTCATGGTATAGAGATGCTGGCAAATTGTGTATAATTATATGTTTAGTTTCATGTGTATGTATTTTATAATTGTATCTATATTTTATTTATTTAAGATCTGGACGTTGGTAGTTGGCTATGTGTTGACTGTTTCATTCAAGTGGAATGCAAGTACTGAACACTACTTGAGAGCAGTTTCAATTCCTGTCTGGATTATATTGCTTTTTCATTTAGGTGGGTCACTTTTTAAAAGTCTGGCTTAATGTCAGCAGATGCTGACCATGTGAATAAAAGTTAGTTCTTTGTAGTGTTATATGTTTCATTTAGATTTCTTTAAAATAATCTTTAGAAAATGTTATGCTTTAATCTTTCATTAATCTTTAATGAAAATGTTATGCTTAAAATGGGTGTCTTAATTATATTACATGTTCATTTTCAAAAGGTCCTTTAAAGTCAAAGATAATCTTGAAAATTAGAGCACACTTGGACTATCATGGTCATTTCTGAGTGTCATACTTAAGGAGGATATAGACAAGCAGTTGAGGATGACAAGAGGTACTCACAGTTACATTTGAGAAACGATTAAAGGAACCGGAGAAGATGTTTACTCTGGATAAGAGAAGGGGTCTAGGTCTACAGGGCAGGAAGAAGGTAAAGATGAGGAGGATATAAATGAAAACTCATTTCTAATATTTGAATGAATATCTTGTGAAAGAGTGGTTTAAATAGATCTGTGTAACCATGAGGGATAGATGTTAGAGCAATGAGTACCTTTCAGGGAGGTAAACCTCTGGTTCAGTGTAAGGATGATCAGTGAGTGCACAGCCGTACGGAGTAGCGAATTTCCTGTTATTTGAGATGCTTATTGTCAGCTAGGATATTGTAGAGTTATTTTCAGCATGATACATATACTGGGATTCTTTTATCTCCAAGTCTGAGGCGTTAAGTTTTAATTTAAAAACAAAATTCAATAACCTAGAGCTGTAGATAACCTATTAAAAGCAGTTTTTAGAGCTACTTACTGTTTAAAATAAAAAAGCAGAATTGATTGAGGAAATGTCTGTGCTTAGAGTCTGATGTTGAACAAAGCATTCCTCCCAAACTTTACTGACTTGAGGTGCTAGAGAAGGTTAGCAGTAAGATCACCTAATGTCTGATGTAACTCATTTTGAATTTGGGGAAGAGAAGGAAGGCAGACAGATACACCTATGAGGCTCTAGACGAACTCAGGGAAATTCAAATGGATAGGGACCTATTCTTTGGCCACCTGTTAACATTTTCACATTACACACTTAGGAGGATGCAGTGAATCTTTTTGCTGTGTCCTTTTAGACAGTTCTGCCCTTATTTGAGAGATTGACCTCACACCCAATGATACTTTCAGAAAATTAAGTCCATGATGCTGGTCATTCTGGGGTGAAATGGGTGGTTTGAGTTTGGGATGGCCTTAAACCCTGCATCTGCTTTAGAATTTACTTGATTCCTCAGGTGACAGAACCCATTAAAGGTGGGCTGGCACATGCACAGTCCTTTAGACCACACGGGCCTCTGAGAGAGGGACTGGACCTAACTGCTAGAAGCCCTGAATCTAGTCTTATCATTTGGCAGCCTTTTTTTTCCCCCTCTGTGAAACAATTTTGTTGTTACATAGACACCAAATTGTTCTGTCAACCTACTAAACTGAAAAATGTTAACTTTTAATAATTTGCAGCATCCTTGGCTGGCTCATGGAGAATTCCAGTATTCCTGGTTATTGTTTTCCTGATGTCTGTGGGCACCCTCTATGAAAAACAGAATGGAAAAGAGTCTTCTGGTAAGAAATAGGGCATTTTATTAATATTACTCTAAGAAGTATTTTGGAGAGTAGCTTTATAAAAAAACAACAACAACAAAAAAACAGCAATGGTATGATGAAATGGCTTAAGTTTATTTAGAAATGATTTGTTTAAAATATTTTGGGTTAAACTACACACTTTTTTGTAAAATTTTATAACAAAATTAACCATTAATTTAAAATACACAATTTAGTGAAATTTAGTACATTCACAGTGTTGTGGAACCATCACCACTACCTAGTTCTAAAACATTTTCATCAGTTCAAAAGGAAACCTCATTCCCCTCTTCTTCCAGTTTCTGGCAAACACTAGTTGGCTTTCTGTTTTTATGGATTTACCTATTCTGAATGTTTCATGTAAATAGAATCATACAATATATGACCTTTTGTGTTTGACTTCTTTAACTTAGCATAATGTTATCAGGGTTCATCCAAGTTATAGCATGGATCAGTGCTTCATTCTTGTTTATGGCTGAACAGTAGGGCATTGTATGAATATACCACATGTTGTTTATCCATTCATTCTTTGATGAACATTTGAGTTGTTTCCACCTTTTGGCTATTGTAAATAGTGCTGCTATGAACATTTGTATAAAAGTATTTGTTTGAATACTCATTTTCAGTTCTGTTGAGTATGTAATTACGAGTGGAATTGTTGGGTCATATGGTAATTCTTGATTTGACTTTTTTAAGGAACCACCAAACTGTTTTCCATAGTAGCTGTACCATTTTACATTCTTTTTCTTTTTTAAATAATATTTTATTGAATTTTTGGTTGAAGTTTACACAGCAAGTTAGGCTCTCATTTGACAATTTCCATACAGTTGTTCAGTGACATTAGTTACGTTTATCGCAGTATGTGAAGATTCTGTGTTTTGTTTGTTCCCTTTCCAGTATTCTACTTTCCCTGTCCCTTATCTTCTCATCTTTGCTTTTGAGAAATTGTTGACCTTTTGGTCTCATACACGTGGTTTTTAAGTAGGTCACCGATCTTACGGTTGATATCCTTTTTTCTGTGTGCCACTCTGCTGTTTCAGTAAAAGGTGATCTCAGGGGATAGGCTTGGTTCTAGGTTTAAAGAGTGTCTCAGGGCAGTAGTCAGGGAGTCCTGTGTTCTCTGTTGTTCTGGTTTGTCTGGCTTTTTTTGTTTTAAAGAGTTTGAGCTCTGCTTCATATTTTTCTCCCATTCTATGCGGGACCAACTGTTGTGGCCCTAATCAGAAAGGTCAGTGGTGGTAGGTGGGCACCATCTAATTCTGGTCTCAGGGTGGATGAGTTTGTGGCTTTTGTAGACTTGTTTCTTCTCTGCACTTTTGGCTGCCTTCTTACTGTTTTCCTCCTGGCGAGTTGAGACCTGTAGTTGTGTTTTAGATGGCCATTCGCAAGCTTTTACCACCCCAGGTGCTACTCACTTCACTAGGATGCAGATTATGATTTTTGTGAATTGTGGTATGCCAGTTAATTGAGTTGCCCCATGAGACTATGGTCCTAAGCCTTCAAACCCAGAAAGCCAATGTTGGGAGGTGTTTGGTTGTGATTGAGGAGTATCCATATTTGTGCCTTCAGTGAGTATATGTGCCTGTACCCACATACTTGTATTTACCCGTACCTATGGATACTTCTGTCTGTTCTCACCTATGTATGCATGTGTATCTACTCATATTCCAGTTTGCCTATACCCATTCATATGTGCTCAAATGTTTGTTATTACTTTGGTTATGCTGTGCTCACTACATCCACAGCTGGTGCCACTTTTCCCATCACAAATATAATTAGGCTTTACTGTATAAAGCTTTCTTTCCCAACCCCCCCCCCCGCCCCGCCCTTTCTGGTAACCACCAAAGAACATTGGTCTCTCTATTTTTGTCTTCTTTTAAAAGAGGAATATGGTGCGATTAATCACTTTTGTATGTGGCCTTCATAGCCGTGGTCTTGTAACTCCCGCCAAGATGATTGTGTGATCGGGTAATTGTGACTAACAAAGGAATTGGTCAGTTTTACCTTAAAAGAGAGCCAATTCCAGAGCAGAGGGGAGGAGCCCATCACCACCAAAGAAGGAGAGACTTGGAAACAGGAGATGACATGGTGGGCTTCCTGGCCCATGGAAAGAGAAAGCTGAGTGCTTTTGGGCAGAGACTGAGGACCAGGAAGAGGTGTGCCAGTGAGCATGGCTGGGAAGAAGCTGTCCTGATCAAAGAACTGTATCCTGAGTGTTCCTGAACCTGAATTGTAACCATTACTTCCCTAATAGACCCCATAATTGTGAGCGTGGTCTGTGAGTTCTGTGTGGCCATTGCAACGAATGATCGAATCCAGCGGAGAAATAGAGAGTGCTGTGGAAAAGACAGTTGGCGTCAGAATTGGTCAAGATGGCTGAGAGAGGAGGCTTGTCTGGCCTGTGCCTGATGGGAGTCAGTCTTGTCCCCTTTGTAGAATTGGAGAAGGTCAAACACCTCCCCCATGCCGTTTTTAGAAGGGATTGTACAGTATTTTTCCTTATATGTTTGACTACTTCACTTAGCATTATGGCCTCCATGTTATTATGTTTCGCAGACTCATCATTGTTCTTTATGGTTGCGTAGTATTCCATTGTATGTGTACTACAGTTTGCTTATCCATTCTTCTGTTGATGGACACTTTGGTTTTTTCCATTTATTTGCCATTGTGAGTAAAGCAGCAATGAACATAGGTGTGCATATGTCTATTCGTGTCATTATTTGTAGGTCTCTAGGGTATATACTTATGAGAGGATTGCTGAGTTATAGCGTAGTTCTGTTTCTAGTTTTTTGAGAAAGTGCCATACGGTTTTCCATAGTGGTTGTACCATTTTACCGTCCTGCCAGCAGTGGATAAGGGTTCCAGTCTCCCCACATCCTGGCCAACATTTGTTGTTAATCTGTTTTTTTTTCTTTATCAGTGCCATTTTAGCCAGGGTAGGGTAGGGTAGCTATGAGTTGGAATCGGCAATAGGTTTTTAAGATGGTATCTCATTATAGTTCTGATTTGTATCTCTATAATGGCTAATGGGAGCCCTGACTGCACGGTTGTTAAGTAATACGGCTGCTAACCAAAAGGTCTGCAGTTCAAATCCACCAGTCACTCCTTGGAAACCCGAACGGGCAGTTCTGCTCTGTCTTCTAGGGTCGCTGTGAATCAGAATTGACTCAGTGGCAGTGGGTTTGGTTTGGGTTTTTAATCGCTAATAATCATGAACACCTTTTCATAACGTTTGTTGGCTGCTTGGATGTCCTCTTTGGTGAAGGTTCTGTTCGTGTCCTTTGCCCATTTTGTGACTGGGTGGTTTGTCTTTTTGTTGAATTTGTTTCAGTTTTCTATAGATTTTAGAGATTAGACCCTTATTGGATAAATTGTTTCTGAAGATTTTTTTCTCAGTTGGTAGATTGTTTACTAGAGTATTGATGAGCATAAGTTTTTAATTTTTAAGTGGTCCCATTTATCTATTTGTCTTCTATTTGTGCATTTGTTGTAATGCTTGTTATCCTAAAAGATTAGGTCCCCTAGTTTTCTTCCTTTGTTGTCTTCCAGAAATTTTATGGTTTTAGATTTAACATTTAGGCCTTTGATCCATTTTGAGTTAGTTTTTGTGTATGATGTGAGGTATGGGTCCTGTTACATTTTTCTGTGGATGTATATCCAGTTTTATCACACCATTTATTAAAGAGACAGTTACTGCTCCACTGAATGGACTTTGACCCGTTGTAGAAAATCAGTTGCCATAGATGGCTGGGTTTAATTCTGGGTTCTCAATTCTGTACCACTGGTCTGTGTGTCTGTCACTAAACCAATACCAGGCTGTTTTGATTACAGTGGCTGTATAGTATATTTTGATATCAGGGAATATGAGACCTCTCACTTAGTTATTTTTCTTTAGTATTGTTCTGGCTATTTAGGGTTTCTTTCCTTTCCATACGAAGTTGGTCAATACTTTTTTCCATTTCAGTAAAGAATATTGTTGGGATTTGTATTGGGATTGTGTTGAATCTGTAGATTGCTTTAGATAGTACTGACGTTTTTACTATATTGTCTTCCAATCCATGAGCACAGGATGTTTTTCCATTTTTGTAGGTCTCCTTTAGTTTCTTGTAGGAATGTTTTATAATTTTTATTGTGTCTTTTATGTTTCTGGTTAGGTTAATTCCTAGGTATTTTATCATTTTGGGGGTTACCGTAAATGGTATTGTTTTCTTGATTTCTTTTTCGGAATATTCTTTGTTAGTGTAGAGGAACTCAACTGATTTTTGTGTGATGATCTTATACCCTGCAATGTTTCTAAGTTCTTCTATTAGTTCCAGCAGTTTTCACATGGAATCTTGAGGGTCTTCTATATATAGGATCATGTCATCTGCAAATAAAGATAGTTTTACTTCTTCCTTTCCAATTTGGATACCCTTTATTTCTCTTTCTTGTCTTACTGCTCTGGCTAGGACTTCCAGTAGTGTTGTGTAAGAGTGGTGGTAATGGGCATCCTTGTCTCATTCTTCTCAAAAGAAAGGCTCTCAACCTTTCTCCATTGAGTATAATGTTGGCTGTTGATTTTGCATATATGTCCTTAATTATGTTGAGAAATTTCCCGTCTATTCCTATTTTGCTGAGAGTTTTATCAGAAAAGGGTGTTGAATTTTATCAAATGCCTTTCCGTATTGGTTGATAAGATCATATGATTCTTTTCCTTTGTTTTATTTATGTGGTGGATTACATTGCTTGATTTTGTAACGTTGAACCATCCTTGTAAATCTTGGTATGAATCCCACTTGATCATGGTGTATGATTTTTTTTTTTATACATTACTATAGTCTGTTGGCTAGAATTTTGTTGAAAAATTTTGCATCTATGCTGTTTAGGTGTATTCGTCTATAATTGTCTTTTTTTGGTTAAATGTCTTTTCCTAATTTAGGTATCAGGGTTATGCTGGCTTCATAGAAAGAGTTCTGTAGTGTTCCTTCCTCTTCTGTGTTTTTGAAGAGATTAAGTAGGATTGGTGTCGACTGTTCTCTGAATGTTTGGTGTTATGATCCTGGTAAGAGCAATCGGTAATGGTAGCTGGGCACCATCTAGTTCTGGTTTCAGGTTAGAGGAGGTGTGAGTCATGTGGGCCATTAGTCCTTTGGACTAATTGCTTTCTTGAGTCTTTGACTTTCTTCTGTTTTTCTTTGCTCCAGGCGAGAAGAGACCAATAGTTGCTTCTTATCAATTCTTTGCATTTATTCTGGCTTCCATAAGAGAGATTTCCTCTTCTTCATGTATTGCTTTTGATTGTTCCTTCTTCTCTTGTGATTTCGTGTGTTTTACTAACTGTTGAACTTGTGCCATTTTGTTCGCAGCCAGCTGAAAGACCAGGGCATACACCTACCAGGCGCTCTGCGGGAGAAAGATGTGGCAGACTGCCTCTGCAAAAACTCACAGCCCTGGGAACCCCATGGGGAAGCTCCCTTCTGCTCCGCAGGTTCAGTAGGAGTCAAAATGACTTAGAGGCAGCAGGCCTGGTATCTTCTCCTGATAACTGCTAGATGGCACTGTTATTCTTAGGGTTTTTTTTTTTTCCCCCCCCCAGTGCTGGTTCAGGAGTTCTGTGTGCTTGGTCTCTGGAATTCAGTATGCGTACCCGGTGTCGTTGGTTAAGTTGTTCATATACGCTGCCTTAAGCGGTGGGGCTTGACTTTTCCTGTAGTGGTGTTGTGGGGCTCTCTATGTCTTTTCCTCACCAGTGACCCTGCACGGGCACTCCCACAGTGTCCCGCTCTGAGCTATTTCCTTTGTCCCTGTCAGGCTGAAGTATTCTCCTCACCCTTCTGCCCTTGCAGTTCCTCCCGGTCCTAGTGCCCATCAGTCTCGGGTCTCAGTGAGATTCAACAGTACTCTCACACAGCCCCACGTCTCCTTTTACCCTCTCCCAATCGCATAGCCCGTGAACTCCACGGCCAATTTGTGCCGCCTTAAAAAAAAAAAAAAGAAAAAACCGGCTAGAGCTTCCTTAGATTAGCTCCTTTTCTGTGCTCCGTGATTGGGGTGTTAACCAGCCCTGGCCCAAAACGGCTGCAATGAGCGAGTGCTCCCAGTGTTAGTGGGTAGGATCTCCTGGCTTCTGAGCCAACCCAGTTTCTCCTCTCCCCTGCTTCTGAACTCACCCTGACTATCCAATACTTCAGCTGCTGTACGGAGTTCTGAGATGTCTGTGCTTGTTTTTATTTGCTGTTCAGTAAGTTGCTGGGGGAGTGAATGGGAGCATCCACTCACTTTGCCATCTTGCCCTGCCTCACACCATTTTACATTCTTACTAGCCATGTTTGAGGATTTCAGTTTCTTCACATCCTCTCCACATCTATCCGTTCTTTTTTATTATTTTTATTATGGTCAGCTTATTGTTTGTGAAGTAGTATTTTATTGTGGTTTTGATTTTCATTTTCATAAGGACTAATGTCTTTGAGCATCTTTTCATGTGCTTTTTGGCCTTTTGTATATCTTTGGAGAAGTGTTTGTTCAAGTTCTTTGCCCATTTTTTAGTTGGATTGTTTGTCCTTTTGTTGTTGAGTTGTAGGAGTTCTCTCTATATATTATATACTAGACCTTTGTCAGATACATGATTAACAGGTATTTTCTCCTATCTTGTGAGCTGTCTTTTCACTCTCTTGATGTTCTGCTTTGATGGACAGAAATTTTTAATTTTGATGAAATCCAATTTTTCTTTTGTTGTTTTTACTTTTTATGTCATATCTAAGAAACCATTGTCAAGTTCAAGGTCATGAAGCTTTGCCCCATGATTTCTCCTAAGAATTTTATAGTTTTAGCTCTTAAATTTAGTCCTTTGACCCATTTTGAGTTAATTTTTGGATATGGTGTGAGGTACAAGTCCAGTTTCATTCTTTTGCATGTGGAAATCCAGTTGTCACAGCACCATTTGTTGGAGACACCTTTCTTTTCCCATCAAATGGTCTTGACACCCTTGTTGAAAATCATTTGACCATAGATGTGTTTATTTCTAGACTCTCAACTTTGTTCCATTGATCTATATTTCTGTCTTTATGTCAATACCAGAGTGTTTGTTTGTTTTAAATAATATTATGTTGTGTTTTTAGTGAAGGTTTACACAGCAGTTTAGGTTGCCATTCAGCAGTTTCTACACAAGTTGTTCAGTGTAGAAATGTTTGGTTATGTTCTTTACAATGTGTGAACATTCTCGTTATTTCCACTCTGGTTGTTCCATTAGTACCACAGTGTTTTGATTACTGTAGGTTTGTGGTACGTGAAATTGGGAAGTGTGAGTTCTCCAACTTTGTTCTTCTTTTTCAGGATTGTTTTGGCTACTTGAGGTTCCTTGCAATTCCATATAAATTTAGGTTTCACATTTCCATTTCTGTAAGAAAGGATGTTTGGATTTTTTTGATAGCTATTACATTGAATCTGCAGATCTCTTTGGGGAGTAGTGCCATCTTTATGATACAGAGTCTTTTAATCCATGAACACAAGGTGTCTTTACATTTATTTAGGGTTTCTTTAATCTCTTTCAACAATGTTTTGTAGTTTTCAGTGTATAAATCACGTACCTTCGTGGTTAAATTTATTCCTAAGTATTTTATTCTTCTTGATGCTCTCGTAAATGGAATTGTTTTCTTAATTTCCTTTTTGGATTGTTTATTGCTAGTATATAGAAGTACATATGATTTTTGTATGTTGATATTGTATCTTACAACTTTGCTGAATTCATTTCACTTTAATTATTTTGTGTGGATTCTTTAGAATTTTCTCTATATACAATCATATTTTCTGTGAATAGAGATTTTTAATTTTTCCTTTCCAATGTGAATGTCTTATTTCTTTTTCTTGCCTGATCGCTCTAACTAGCTTCCAGTATAATGTTGAATAGACCATGCTCTTTGAGAGATTATTTTTAAGGTACTCTGACTGAAAGTGGTCTGTATCCAGGAATCATTTGTTAAAGCTACATGTTTCTAATGAGCTGTAAAGGGAGAGGAGTACGGCCAACATATAGTAAATGGTCCATGGATCATCAGATCAGACTTACAGTTATCCAGCCATGTGGAAGCAGCTGTTACTGGAGAGGTAGATCTGAATAGCATGCAGATCTGTAGTGACCAGCACTTTGCTCCTTGCTTCTTTCTGATGGTTATACATAAGCTAAAAGAAGAAATTACTCATTGCGGCAGATTTTTAAAAGAAAAAAATGAATTTGTCAGATAATAGCAGTTCGTTATAGAAAAGTTAAAAAATACAGAGAAACAAAAATAATAAAATAAAAATCACTCAAAATCCCACTGCCCACAGATTATCCAAAATGTTAGATAATGGTTTATCCCTTCAGACTTTTAAAAACATACACGCACCAAACTGGATGATAGTGAACATTTTCTGCATTTTAAACTTAATTGCATCATGAGCACCTTTCTGTATCAATAAATATACTTTTACAACATTATTTTTAGTATCTTCATTTTATTCTAATCACCAGGCTACTTGTGGCATTCTGGTATATAACTACCTTCTAAAAGTTGATTTTTTTAAATTAAGTTGCTCTTTGGGTACTATTTTATTTGGCAAATGGGTAATGTTTGACCGTTGTAAAACATCTTTTTATTAATAAATAGATGTTTAGAATTTAAAAATAACTACTTGACACAAAGAAAACCTTAATTATACATCCCTCTGACAGTGGAAAATAGGAAAGATTTTATTTTATTTTGTATTTTGCTGTCTTTCTAAGTTTTCTCTGCTTAGCCTGTCTTTCTGATCATAATGTGTTAGACTGTGGTTACATATCAGACCAGTAGAAGTAAACTTTCTGTTTTGGCAACTACTGTAGAAAGCTTAGTGGTTTCCACTTGTACCTCTGGTTAGCTTTATCTCCCCCCTTTTTTTTCTCTTATTTGGTTTATTGTAAATAATTAAGATAGTTCTGCTTACTCCTCCGCCCAGGATAGTTTTCTCCTTTTTGCCTGCTTTTGTCCAGAGCTACAGTAAGTACTTTATCACAATAGTATATGCACAGTGCAGTTCTAAGCCAGGGGTTTTAGATGGATCTTCTCTTGGGTATAAATTTTAGTCACCTCGTGGTGGCTGCCTAGAGAGCTATGAGAATAGGAATTCTAAGACCAAGTTTTGAGTTTAGGGAAAAAGAGGACCATAGGTAGTTATTATCAGCCATAAATCCAGAATAGTGGTGTGGTGTCACACAAACCAGATTTTGAGTATTTGCATTCTAGACTATTACAAGGAAGGACATCATGAGACACAATAAATATTGAGAGCAGGTTTGGAAGCACTCTTGACTTTTCTTATTTTGTTTTACTCTCATTCCAGCTTGCTTCAGATTAGGTTATTCTCGATCTAGGATCCTTTTTTGATCTTCTAGTCTAGATACTCCTTATTATAAGCTATATCTTTTTAACTCCCCACCCTAAGTTTCTGAATAGGTCTTTTTCTCCTGCCCCTACCACGCTGTTTTGAGCATCAAAACTCAAACCATCTTATCTATATTGGGACAGCCCTTCCCTTTTATTTATGGTCATTTCCTTCTTATAGATGACACTGTGATATAGTTAGGTACAAACCAAACCTGGTACCGTAGAGTCGATTCCGACTGTCTTAGTCATCCAGTGCTGCTGTAACAGAAATACCATAAGTGGATGGCTTTAACAAAGAGAAGTTTATTTCCTCACAGTAAAGTAGGCTAAAAGTCCAAGTTCAGGACATCAGCTCCAGGGGAAGGCTTTCTCTCTTTGTCAGCCTTCTCATCAATGTTTCCCTGGACTAGGAGCTTCTCTTTGCAGAGACCCCACTCCCGCCCCCGCCCCCCCCCCCCCACTCCCTTTTGATTAGCAGTCGAGCTCTTAACTACTGCATTATTCGAAGTCCTGGTGACACAGTGGTTAAGGGCTCAGCTGCTAACCAAAAGGTCGGCAGTTCAAATCCACCAGCCACTCCTTGGAAATCCTATGAGGCAGTTCTACTCTGTCCTGTAGGGTCGCTATGAGTCGGAATTGACTCGATGGCAACAGGTATTATAATATTATATTAAAACATTTTCAGTTTTTCTCCCGCAGAGCTGCAAAGTGAGTTCTAACCACCAACCTTTCGGTTAGCAGCCAAGCATTTAACAATTTTGCCACCAGGGCTCCTTATACGCTTACAGATGAGTAAATTTAGACCTAGAGAACTGTTACCTCTGAGTTTGAGAAGTGCTTCTTCAAAAGCTAGAGAAATAAGCATCACAGGTACCTTTAATAGCCTGGACACCAGCCTGAGAGACACTGGCAAGTACAGCTGGATGCTGTTCCTCTTATCATTGGTAACTGTTATAAATGACCAGAAATACCTTTGCAGGGAAGGCTGGATAGTTGCCTTAAATATCTTGGGAGAGCACGCAGTATGAATGAATAGATCTCGTCCAGTTAAGCCTAAATTATAAGAAGAAAAGGAGCAAACAAAATTTCTTACTGCTTGTTCTCTACTCCCCCAATTCTGATATGGTCGATTAAATAGGTCCAGAGAAACTCCTACTGGTCCATATCCAAGCCTTTGCCATTGACCAGTAGTACAATGAAGTGATACTAGAAGCTGTTGAGAGAGAGATGTGTTTTCAGCATTAGTAATGGAAACAGAAGCCTTCTTCAAAGGGAATGCTGCATGCATGCTGGGAAGGTTTTACTTGGTATGCAAGTCCCTCTTTCCAGTAAGCATGTTTGGATGTATTTCTGGCAACTGCCACTATCTCTGTGAAGGGGAATGAAGTAGATCAAGAGGGATCTCCTTATTTAGACTGGTTTATAACTGTATTTTTCCTTGATTGTTAAAAATATTATTCTGGCTCTTGCTGAATTAGCCATATTAAGAGATGTTACCTAACCTTTTGATCTGTTTCTTACGTTCCAGACTATGAGTTTCCATCCCATGGTGCTAAGCTGATAAGGCAGTGGCCTGCTTGTTTGGAATTGTGTAGATCCCCTGTTATTTGGGCCTCCACTTAATGCTGGCCCTGGCCCTGGGTAAATTGACACTTGAAACCTTGGATGCTCTTTTCTTTTTTGTTTATGGTTCTTGGATCCCAAGATTTGTTCCCTTGTCTATGTGCCTGTTTTTAGCTGGGGCTTTTATCCAACACAATGACCTTGGCTAGATTCTTCGTCTTGGCATTCTTATATCTAGTTTATCATTTCCCTGCCTGAATTCCTGGGGTTATGGAAGTGTTGAAGGATATCACTAAGACAGAAGTCATTAAAATGCATTTCTGTCTGTTAAGAGCAGCTGCCAAATCTCATATATATGTAGTTTTGAAATATTCTTTGTTAATTTTTCTGCTTCTTTAATTCCTTTGTGAAGCTTCAGGCACTCTAAAAATTTGCTGAATCATTTGTGTGTTAACTTGAATGATACTGCATATTTTTCATTGATTTAGCTAAAATTTATTGAATATTTATGTTTTATTGATACCAACAAGTTGGAGAAATAGTCTTTAAGCCATAGTTTTGAGGGTTGAATTTGTTGGTCTTAACTTTCCCTCAAGTTTTTCAGCATTTACTGTATTCAGGGTATTTTGCTTAGCTCTGTGTCGAGATCTACAATTGTCTACTAAGGGGGATGAGACTTATGTAAATGACTATGATGTAGAAAAAGATGAGAGATACAGAGAAATACTGTAGGAGTGCTAATGGCTTATGCTTTTAGTTTATAATATCAGAGTCCAATAGATTTTATATTGTTGTTAGGTGCTGTCAAGTCAGTTCAAACTCAGTAGTGAGCCTTTGTACAACAGACGAAACACTGACTGGTCGCGTGCAATTCTCATAATCGTTGTTGTGCTTGAGCCCATTGTTACAGCCACTGTGTCAATCCATCTTATTGAGGGTCTTCTGCTTTTTTGCTGACCCTCTACTTTACCAGGTATGTCCTTCTCCAGGGACTAGTCCCTCCAGATAACATGTCCAAAGCATGTGAGATGAAGTCTTGCTATCCTCGCTTCTAAGAAGTGTTCTGGCTCTTCTTCCAAGTCAGATTTGTTTGTTCTTTTGGCAGTCCGCGGTATATTCAGTATTTTTCACCAACACCATAATTCAAAGGTGTCAATTCTTCTTTGGTCTTTTCTTATTCCTTGTCCAGCTTTCACATGCATATGAGGCAACTGAAAACACCGTGGCTTGGGTCAGGCGTACCTTAGTCCTTAAAATGACATCTTTAAAGAGGTCTTTTGCAGCAGATTTGCTCAAATGCAATATGTCATTTGATTTCTTGACTGCTGCTTCCATGAATGTTGATTGTGGATCCAAGTAAAATGAAATCCTTGACAACTTTGATCTTTTCTCCATTTACCACGATGTTGTTTGTTTGTCCAGTTGCGAGGATTTTTGTTTTCTTTATGTTGAGGTGTAATCCATACTGAAGGCTGTGGTCTTTGATCTTCCTCAGTAGGTGCTTCAAGTCCTCTTCACTTTCAGCAGGCAAGGTTGTGTCATCGGCATAACATAGGTTGTTAATGAGTCTTCCACCAATCTTGATGCCCTGTTCTTCTTCATATACTCCAGCTTCTCAGATTATTTACTCAGCATAGAGATTGAATAAGTATAGTGAAAGGATACAGCCCTGATGCCCACCTTTCCTGACTTTAAACCACGCAGTATCCCCTTGTCGTGTTCTAATGACTGCCTCTTGGTGTACACCCAGGTTCCTCCTGAGCGCAATTAAGTTTTTGTATAGATGACCATGATAACTGACATTTATTGAATGCTTCCTACATATTAGACAATTTTCTAAGCACTTTCTATGTATTATTTCATTTAATTCTTACATGAGAAAGGAATTTAATAAACCCTGTTTTACACAAGGAGTCCTAGCAGGGCAGTGGTTAAGTGCTCAGCTGCTAATTGAAAGGTTGGGGGTTCAAACCCGCCCAGCCGCTCCGTAGGAGAAATATGTGCTTCCATAAAGATTACAGCTTTGAAAACCCTATAAGGCAGTTCTGCTCTGTCCTGTAGGGTCACTATGAGTTGGAATCGACTTGATGGCAGTGGATATCTTACACGTGAAAAGACTAAGGCACCTAGATGTTAAGTAATTTACTCATGGTCATGTGAGTAGTAAGAAGTGGACCAGGGATTTGACCCTGGGCAGTCTTGTTTCCTCACCTCTGCTCCTAATTACTGAATTGTATCACCTCTGTGCCTAGTAAATAAAAGACCTTTCATTCTATGGTCCTGGTATCTCTCAGCATCCTTCTATCTCTCCACTCTTCTCATTGTGTCCTATGTACCAGCCTTATGGAACTTCTTAGAGTTCATTGCACAGTATACTTTCCTTTCTCTTGCCTTTTTCTCTTTTCACCTGCTTTTTTGTCTTCCTAGTACATTTTTCTGCCCAGACCTCTAAGACACCTTTTCCTTCCTCTCCAAGGTAGACTTGTTCTAGCTTCTTTATCTGGCTAACTTTTGTTTTAAAGGATTTAAAGGATGACATCTTTTAACATTCCAGTCAGATAGCTCCTTGGAAACCTTTCTCTGACCTCTCAGTTTGGATTAGGTTTCTATCTTGTGTTCCCCAGGTGTTCTACACTTACTTTTATGTTAGCTCTGAATCATAATTGGTAATTTAAGTATTAGACTGGGCTTGAAAAAGGATCTGAATCTCTTATCTCAGCATATAGCATAGTCACCTGTTAGGTGAATGAATGCTTGGTGGGAGTTTAGAAATATAAATCACAGTGCAGCCACACTGAAAGTTCATATTTGAGGAGCTATAAAATAATCTTGTTGTTTTGGAGGTACTTAAAAACCATGAAGGGACTAAACTCCTCAGAGTCTCTCAAAGATGAGTGACTGCTTCATTAAATGACTTGTGAGGAGGTGAGTTTAGTAATTCAGAACACTTGTCTATTCTTTGATCTTATATAAAAGAGAATACTTTGGGTTTTTTTTTTTTTTATAGGGGGACTGGAAGAATTTCTTTTTTCTTTTTCTACTCTTGAGTCCCAGGCCATTAGCCATTAGGTGTTCCCAAAACTTTGCTCTTGAGTGTGGCCTAAGAACTCTCTCTTGGGTACACTGCTAAGCAGCTAAGTCCTGTCTCTCGTATAGTCGGTTTATTTGTGAAAATTTTTATCTGAAAGCCTCAGAAGAACCTTAATATATCAGAAATCCCATCTGATTCCCTTACATCTTACCTGTCTAACCATAATCTGGAAACTTGGTAGCCATCATTGACACCTTTTTCTCTTTCATTCCCTTGTGTCCGTTTATCACCAAGTCTGGTCCACTTTGACTCCTTCACATTTTTTGAATCCAGCCATTTTTCTCCATCTTTATTGTCACCACTGTTCACCAAGCTATCATCATGTCTTGCCTATACTACTACAGTAGCTTATCTCCCTGTACCTCTGTCCCCTCTAGTCTGTTCTTCACCAAACAGCAAGAATGATCCTTTCATATCTTAAAATGGATCATTTATTTATGGAGCAGAGCAGGACAGGAGGAAGGTAGATGTGACTATAAAAGTACAGCACAGGGATCCTTGTAGTGATAGAACTGTTCTGTATCATGTATCCATGTCAGTATCTTGGTTGTGATGTTGTACTGTAGTTTTGCAAGATTTTACCATTGGGGGAAACTAGGTCGAAGGTACATGGACTCTCTATTTCTTGGAACTGCATATGAATCTACAGTTACTAAAAAAAAAAAAAAAAAAAAAAAAGTCAACTTTTAAAAAAACAAAACAAACTGACATTTTACTGTCCTGTTTAAAATCCTTCAGTGCCTACCTGACTTTCTTAGTCTGAAGACTAAAGTCCTTAGTATGGTCTTCTGTGATCTGTATATCTTGTCTACCTCTCCGGCCTTGTTTATCCTGTACCAGTTTCCTACTAGTTGTCTGTGTTCCAGATGCACTGACTTTTCTTTCATGGTTTTTAACATGCCAGGTTCTTCTCATTTACAGCCTTCCTACTTGCTTCCTTCTAGCCAAAATGCTAGTCTTTCCACCCCTTTGGTTAATTCTTTCTCATCTTTCCTGTATCAGCTCCAGCTTTACTTCTTAGGAAAAGCCTTTTCTAATTCTCCAGACTAACTCAGATTTTTCTGTTAGGAGCTCATAGAATACCCAGTATTTTTCCTTTATAGCAGTCATGGTAATTTATATTCATACATTTATTTGTGTGATTCTTTAGTTCATATCTGTCTCTTCCACTAGATTATGAGAGTAGGGGTTGTGTCTTTATCCTCAGCACCGAACACAGTGAGTAATGAGTACACGTAAGACATGAAAGGCACTGTCTTTCTTTTTAGCCCTTGTTCTCTTATTGGCATCTCAGAAGCACCTTAGATATGTAGGCAGGAGAGTAAGGTCCCAATTCAGAGATCTGACTTATACTCTTTTCCCAAATCATAAGTTTGAACTTCTCTTGGATTTCCTAACAGTAAACCTCTTTGGGTCACAGGGGCATTTATTAGAGGAGGGATAGGATATGGTTGAGCAAGGCGAGTACTCTTGATCCTAATGGCTGGATCTTAGGAGAGCCCTAAGCTGAGTCTACCAAAGAGCAATCTTTTTTTTTTTTTTTTTTAAATTGTGCTTTAAGTGAAAGTTTATAGTTCAAGTCAGTTTCTCACACAAAAATTTACATACACATTGCTGTGTGATCCTAGCTGCTCTCCCTACACTGTGACAGCGTACTTCTCCTTTCCACCCTGGGTTTTCTGTGTCCATTTCAACCAGCTCCTTTTTGCCTTCTCGTCTTGCCTCTGGACAGGAGTTGCCCATTTAGATTCGTATCTACTTGAGCTAAGAAGCACTCTCTTCACAAGTATGATTTTATGTCCCGTAGTCCAGTCTAATCTGTCGAAGAGTTGGCTTTGGGAATGGTTTCAGTTGTGGGCTAATGGAGAGTCTGGGGGCCGTGTCTTCTGGGGTCCCTTCAGCCTCAGTCAGACCGTTAAGTCTGGTCTTTTTACTAGAATTTGAGTTCTGCACCCCACTTCTCTCCTTCTCCATTAGGGATTCTCTGTTGTGTTCCCTGTCAGGGTGGTCATTGGTGGTAGCTGGGCACCATCTAGTTCTTCTGGTCTCAGGCTGATGGAGTCTCTGGTTTATGTGGCCCTTCTGTCTCTTGGGCTAATATTTTCCTTTTGTCTTTGGTGTTCTTCGTTCTTCTTTGCTCCAGGTGGGTTGAGACCAATTGATGCATCTTAGATGGCTGCTCGCTAGCTTTTAAGACCCCAGACGCCACTCACCAAAGTAGGATGCAGAAGATTTTCTTAATAAACTTTGTTATGCCAGTTGACTTAGATGTACCCTGAAACTATGGTCGCCAGCCCCCTGCCCCTACTACTCTGTCCCTCAAATTGTTTGGTTGTATTCAGGAAGCTTACTAGCTTTTGATTTAGTCCAGTTGTGCTGACTTGCCCTGTATTGTGTGTTGTCCTTCTCTTCACCTTCTCTTCTCAACTATCTAGTTAGTGAATACCCATCTACCTCCCTCCCCACCATTGTAACCATCAAAGAATGTTTTCTTCTGTATTTAAACCATTTCTTGAATTCTTACAATAGTGGTCTGATACATTATTTGTCCTTTCGCAACTGACTAATTTCACTCAGCATAATGCCTTACGGATTTATCCATGTTATGAGATGTTTCGAAGATTTCATCATTGTTCTTTAACTGTTGCATAGTATTCCATTGTATGAATATACCATAATTTGTTTATCCGTTCTTCCATTGATGGGCACCTAGGTTGTTTCCAGGTTTTTGCTATTGCAAACGGTGCTGCAGTGAACACAGGTGTGCATATATCTATTCGTGTGACAACTCTTATTTCTCTAGGATATATCCAAGGAGTGGAATTGCTGGATTTCGTGGTACTTTTATTTTTAGCTTTTTAAGGAAGCGCCAAATTGATTTCCAAAGTGGTTATACCATTTTACATTCCCACCATCAGTGTATAAGTGTTCCAATCTCTCCACCACCTCTCCAACATGTATTATTTTGTGTTTTTTGGATTAATGCTAGCCTTGTTGGGGTGAGATGGTATCTTATTGTAGTTTTGATTTGCATTTCTCTAATGGCTAATGATCGTGAGCATTTCCTCATGTATCTGGTAGCCGCCTGAATGTCTTCTTTGGTGAAGTGCCTGTTTATATCCTTTGCCCATTTTTTTAATTGTGTTGTCTTTTTGTTGTTGAGGTTTTGCAGTATCTTGCAGATTTTAGAGATTAGACGCTGATCGGATTTGTCGTAGCCAAAATTTTTTTCCCGGTCTGTAGGTTGTCTTTTGACTCTTTTAGTGAAGTCTTTTGATGAGCATAAGTGTTTGATTTTTAGGACCTCCTGGTTATTTAGTTTCTCTTCTGGTGTTTGCGCATTGTTAGTAATGTTTTATAGTCTGTTTATGCCGTGTATTAGGGCTCCTAGCATTGTCTCTATTTTTTCTTCCATGATCTTTTATCGTTTTAGATTTTATATTTAGGTTTTTGATCCATTTGGAGATAGTCTTTGTATATGGTGTGAGGCATGGGTCTTGATTCAGTTTTTTGCGGATGGATATCTAGTTCTGCCAGCACCATTTGTTAAAGAGACTGTCTCTTCCCCAGTTAACAGACTTTGGGCCTTTGTCAAATATCAGCTGCTTTATAGGTGGATGAATTTACGTCTGGATTCTCAGTTCTGTTCAGCTAGTCTATATATCTGTTATTGTACCAGTACCAGGCTGTTTTGACTATCGTGGCAGTATAACAGGTTCTAAAATCAGGTAGTGTGAGGCCTCCCACTTTGTTCTTCTTCTTCAGTAATGCTTTACTTTTCCGGGGCCTCTTTCGTTTCCATATGAAGTTAGTGATTTGTTTTTCCATCTTATTATAAACTGCCATTGGAATTTGGATCAGAATTGCACTGTACCTGTAGATTACTTTGGGTAGAATAAACATTTTCACAATGTTGAGTCTTCCTATCCATGAACAAGGTATGTTTTTCCACTTATATAGGTCTGTTTTGGTTTCTCACAGTAGTGTCTTGTAGTTTTCCCAAAGAGCCATCTTAGGCTCTGGCCTGCTTGTCTCTGGTAGATGGCCAGCCTTGGATTTAATAGGTCCACTCACTTCTTATGGAGCTGAAATTCACTGGTCTTCTGAACTGTCAGGACTCTATAGATCATTGGCTTGGCAGAGTTTTCTGCTGTCACATTGATTATTGGCATACTAAAAGTGTGGTCCCAGTTTATGAGTATAGGTATATGATTTGGTGATTGGAAAGATCAGTGTTCTTAGTTGTAGACAGTAACATCCACTCTAGTTAGTTTAAGTAGAAATATATACTGGTTAGCATATAGAATTTCTACATGTAGAATTTTGGGGAATGATAGAAAGCCAAGCTTGGATCCTACATAGGCAGAGGCAGTGCAGCCAGGAGTAATACCCAACCACACTAAAAGACTGTTGCCACCTCTCGTGAAGTTAGAAATGAGACACCAGAGCCTCTGGAACCTGTGCTATAGTTGCGGCCGAAAAACCATTCATCTCTGTGACTGTGCTTGATATGAGAACTGTATGGCTTCCAAATTACACCATGCCACTTCCATACTCCAAGTCTTGTACAAATGTGTCTGCTTGGTAGAAACTGCATCACATGTAGGACTTTAGCTGCAGGGTAGTCCCAGAAATATGGTCTTCTGCTTTCTAATCTCTAGTGTGCAGGAAGTCATGCTAGAACCTGGTGTTGCATGAGCTAGTCTGCATCATGTGCCATAGCAGGTTAAGGCCTGACCGTTACAGATAGACCTCATTTGCCAGTAAGTGTTTTATTTGAGTTTAGTGCAGATGACTCAGTTTGGTACTACCTATTAGGAACTTAACAAGGAAACATTACATGAAACAAGGTAATGATGTTTTTTTGGATTTTCAAGTGGTGAATTTTGCCTGTGCTGAATTATGTAGTTTATGGTTTTATATACTACCCATACATTTGCGTATTCATTCTCCAAATATTATTATTAAGAACATCAAGTGTAGAGTATCTATACTGTACTAAGAGCTATTAGTACAAAAGAGAGTAGACAGTCTGCATTCAGGGAGCTCATAGACTTGGTGTGGCAGTGTTTCCAACAGAGGTATGCATTGAAGCAACTTATGAAGTTAAAAAACATAAATGTGGAACTACACATTTATACATCCAATATCTGCCACACCCATCAGCATGAAGTCCCCAAATCAGAGAGATAGTCACAAAGCAAAGTCAAACTTATAAATCAGTTTCTCTGTGGGTAGGGCCCAGAAACCTGCATTTTTAGTAAGCTTTCCTGTTGATTCTTAAATACCCTACCTTGGTGAAAAACCACTGATCTGGTGGATCAGTAATAACTCTTAATGTTATGTTTTGATTGCAACAGTCATTTCCTACATTTTTCATTTGTTTTAAAAAGTTTAAAAAATGGACGTTTATTTTATAGGGGCAGAGCTACCAGGGCAAGTTATCTCCATGGCAGCTTCCACCCTCGCTACCTTGGCGATCTCTCTCACAGGGTATGAATCAAGCAGTGAAGACCAGCCCTCGACTCAGCCTACAGGTGACTGATGTTATGAAGGAATGTCTCCAAAGTCATTCTGGAAAATGAAATATAAATAGAATATAAAATTAAGAAAGACACTGGCATCGCAAAACGTTAATTTACTCTTGGTGGTCCTTCATTTATTCTCTCTGATTTTTGTTTTTACACCTTATTCCCGCTCATCTTTGTTCTCGTGTGCCACTTTTTTCGTACCTTGAATTATTTTACCTTCTTGGGTTTCTTATCTTGATTCTTGCTACCTCTGTTTCATTCTTTTCTTTTTTTAATGCTTTTCTTATTTCTCATTTTCCTTTCATGTTATTTTCCTTTTGTTGGGGTCCCACATATGTTTTTCCACATTTTACCCCACTTTGTCATTTTCTCATCTTGGTTTCTTATTTTTCATCTACAACTACCGTTCAGTTCTCCATTGTTTTATTTTGGTCTCATGTTGCTTTTGTTCCCACTGCCCCCGTTCTTTTTTTGGCTTTTCTTTTTCATCTTCTAGTCATCCATTTCTCTGACGTTTCTTCTAAAAGTTTTGATTTGCATGCTTTATGCTATTAACGTATTGACTGTTTCCCCTAAAACAGACGTTACGCTTGTTCTGGCTTCAGTATTCTGTGTGGCCTAGCTGCAGAGGAGTTGCAGCCTCCTGCAGGATCCCAGCTGGTAGATTTATACTGGCATTAGAGTCACATTATACTTGCAGAGAGTTCAGGAATGTAATAGGTCATCCTGCCTATGATGAGAAAGAAGTCTAATAGTGCCAGAGGTATTTAGAGTTAGGGAATATGGTGAGTTATTTTTGAAGAACTGACTTTAGAAAAGTCTTGAAGGAAGAGATCGACTAAGAGATAGGCATTTGGGGTAGTAGGAATACTTCATTTATTTGCACACTGAATTATGTTTCCGAAGTGGAGAGGGAATGTTTTGGTTATGGGCTTATTCTTCCAAGTATCTGCCACACCCACCAGCATGAAATTCCCAAATGAGATAGAGAGCAGAGTCACGTAGAAGCATGTCATATTTAGCTTGGGCTTTAGCCCCAAACCTTAGGGCAGAGTGTTAGTCCTGGTGAGGTGGGCTGGCTAACCATGGTGCTAGTTACATCAGTAGTAAAAATTTACTCCAACAGTAAACATTTATTGTTAAAAGAAACATTAAGTAAATTATGACATAGAAGTCAGAGGACTACTACTACACAGTTGTTTATGAAAGTTATCAAATAACAGAGAAATCATTTATTCAACAAGTATTTAGTGAGCACCTGCTGTATGTCAGATACTGTTCTCTATGCTAGGAATACAGTGGAGGGAGAACAAGACAGACAAGGTCTTAGTGCTCATGGAACTAACATTCACCTGAGGGGAGAAAGTGAAAAAAGGTAAATAGAACATGATACAACTATATAAAACTATGTTTTGTAAAAGACTATGGGTAAATAGGGGGTGAGATTATGGTTGTTCTTGATTCTTTTCTCTTTTTTCCTGGACTTTTTGAAATATACTTTTAAAGTTAAACTTTTTTGTTTTATGAAAGGCAAATTGCAAATTTTAGGATCTTATTCATTGCCGTTATCATAGTGTATACTGAGTAGTATTGCTTTAAGAGTTGTATGGTGTCTCATGTATATCTTTTGGTATAACTAGGGGACAGAAATAATATAACGCTGTAGTAAAATGTAACATCGTATTTGTATTATTAGAAAACAGTGCCTTATGTGAAGTAATTCTTTTAGTAAGATTTCCTTTGTTTGGAAATTCCTCACCCCCAGCAGTCTGTCATTGTTTTATATCTCATTTAAAGAAAAACAAATATGTGAAAGCCTGGGTTCTTCATGTAAGAGCAGGTGGTTCCATTTTATGTGAAATGACACAGAAAAGTCATATTGTGTCAGAAATATATATAAATACATGTAATATAAAGTTCTTTTAAAACAAGAGTTTTTAAACACGTGAATTCTGGTATGTGTTAATATTGTTGCTTTATATGATTTGAATAGTTTTTATAGGTTAATTATAATTCTCAGTTATTTTGTTATGCATTTTTCTCTTTTTTTAATGATACACATACGTGGTCATAAAAAACTTGAACAGTATAAAGTATATAAGGTAAGGAGTAGAAAATTCCCTGTCTCCCAACCCTAACCCCCCAAAAAAAACTTATTTTCCTCAAATTTAAGCACAGTCGATAGTGTATGTATGCAAACATATGTATGCATCTTTTTTTTTTTTTTTTTAAATCCATTGTAATCATACTATACCAAAAAGAACAAACCCATTGCGTTGGAGTCGATTCTGACTCATAGTGACCCTATAGGACAGGGTAGAACTGTCCCATAGAGTTTCCAGAGAGCAACTGGTATAATCATATGTTAACAAAGTTCATTTTGAAGGCTAAAAATAGGATACCTTAGTCAATTGCTCTGTATTACTGTTCACTGATGTGGATTAATATGGTGTGTGATTTTTTTCCTTTCCTCTTTAGAAACCACAGACAGGGAACCCCCTCCAAGATTGTCCTCATCTTCTTCAGCTTCCACTCCTTCACCCACTCTGGGCAGACAAAGACCTGAAATTGGAACTTTTCTTAGAAAGAAGAAAACTAGTGATATCTACTTTGTGTCTCTCGTTTGGGCCATCATTGTTGTCCAGATCTGGTTGAACCTATGGATTGTGCAGTTATTGCCGGTGCCTATTGCAGGTTGTTATCTGATTAATTATGATCTGATCTGATCTTTGAGGAGTATTTTTATGTTTTTACTATTTAATTTTAATGTTCAGTAGTTTTACTATTCTAAATACAATAATCTTTTGTTTACATTTAAATAATAAATTTTATTTTGGAAATGTATCACTTTGATAATTCTTTAATATTTCACTTTTAAGGTCACACATGTGTTTGAAATTGATACATGAGATTGATAGCTTCCCATAGAGAGTTAACTATTTTCAGCCTTACATGATTCTGTGGAAGAGAATATTAACAACAATCAGAGTTTTGGGGTTTATGATTGAATTTTGACAGCTGCTCTTAGTGAAGTGCATTTTACATTGCATTTTTTTCTCTCTCTCTCTTTTTTATTTGTGGTAAAATATATATAACATAAAATTCACTACTTTAACCATTTTTAAGTGTACAGTTCATTGGCATTAATTATATTCAAAGTGTTGTACAACCATCACCACTGTTTATTTCCAAAACTTTTTTATCACCCAAAACAGAAATTCTGTTCTCATTAAGCAACAACTCCCCATTCTTCTCTCTCCTCTGCCGTTGTAACCTCTAATCTACTTTCTGTCTCTATGCATTTGCCTACTCTAGATATTTCATAAATGGGTTCATATACTATTTGTCCTTTTGTTTCTAGTTTATTCACTCAGCATAATGATTTCCAGGTTAATCCGTGTTGCAGCATGTCTCAGAGGTTCATTTCTCTTTATGGTTGAATGATATTCTGTTGTATGGATATACCACATTTTGTTGATCGATTCATTCATTTGTTGATGGACATTTGAGTTGTTACCATGTTTTGGCTATTGAGAATAATGTTGCAGTGAACATTGGTGTGCCATTATCTATTTTAGTCCCTGTTTCCAGTTTTTTGGGGTATATACCTATTACACTGCATTTTTAATTCAAAGGAATGTAGATTTTTGTGAAATATATATATGCAAACTCTTGATTTTTCTTTTCTTTGGCAGGCAATTGAATTTTATATATGTATACATATATACGTATTTGTGTATGTATATAAAATACATATTATGTAAAAATGGAATCATGGTTTTCCACAGATCATCATCATATTGCAGTTACAAGTCTTTATTCCTGAATATTCTGGTAACTTAAGGCCCACCTTTATAGTGTTGATTCTCTATGAAACTATCTTCTAAGGCTGGAAAGAATAAGGAAGAGTTATCTTTGATTCAGGTGCATTGTAGAAGAGTCTTTTACTTGATTCTTGCCTCATTGCTTGGGCTTTCCCTTTTGTGCTATCATAGACTATATCAGCTTTATAAAGCTCTCAGTGGGTACTCTGGGTTCTGCCATCCAGGAACCTCCTAAATTTGATTAGTATTTATCTCCTCTGTCAAGGTTCTTCAGTACTGATTAAAACAATAGTGTTTTGAAACCTTATCTCTACCGTGGTCTAAAAGTCCAAACTGATTGGCCTGTTTATTTTCTAGGTCATTAATTGTCAAACTTCTCAGGTTTCTCATCAAATTGAACAGTTAATTAGATAGTTATCATTATTTTAAACATTAACTAGGATCAGAACAACTGTGTAAAACATACAGTATAGGCATACCTTCGAGATATTGCGGGTTCAGTTCAAGACCACCACAATATAGTGAATATTGCAATAAAGCGAGTCACACAAATTGTTTTGGTTTTCTAGTGCATATAAAAATTATGTTTACACTATACTGTAGTCATTTAAGTGTGCAATAGCATTATGTCTGAAAAAAACAATGTATGTATTTTAATTTAAAAATACCTTATTGCTAAAAAATGCTAACCATCATCTAAGCCTTTAGCAGATCATAGTCTTTTTGTTGGTGGAGGGTCTTGCCACGATGTTAATGGCTGCTGACTGATCAGGGTGGTGCTTCCGAAGGTTGGGGTAGATGTGGCAGTTTCTTAAAATAAGACAACAATAAAGTTTGCCACATCGATTGACTTCCTTTCACCAAAGATTTCTCTGTGGCACGCAGTGCTGTTTGATAGCATTTTACCCACAGTAGAACTTCTTTCAAAATTGGAGTCATCCTCTCAAACCCTGCTACTGCTTTATTAACTAAGTTTATATAATATTCTAAATCCTTTGTTGTCGTTTCAACGATATTCACAGCATCTTCACCAGGAGTAGATTCCATCTCAAGAAACCACTTTCTTTTTTTTTTTTTTTTTATATATATATTTTATTGTACTTCAGGTGAAAGCTTACAGAGCAAATAGTTTCTCATGAAATAGTAGTACACATGTTGTTTTTTTTGACATTGGTTAACAACCCCACAACGTATTAAGCCTCTAAATTCTCAACCTTTTTTTTTGATGAAAATTACAGATGGCCAAAGATACACCGTTTCAAAATTTTCTACATTCACAGTTCAGTGACATTGACTACTCTCTTCCAACTGTGCTGTTATTCTCACTTAAGATGAAGGCTTACAGAACAAAATAGTTTTTCATTTAACAGTTACTACACATGTTGCCCTATGACAATGGTTAACAATCTCACAGCACATCAAGAATATCCTTACTCCACCTTGTGTTCCCTATCACCAGGGGGCTTCCTTGTCCCCTTCTGTCTTCTGGACCTTGTCAGTGGACTATTGTACCTCTTTAGTCTCATTTGTTTATTTATTTATTTATTTATTTTTATTTTATTTAAACACCATTTCAAAACTTTTTACTTACACATTTAAGTGATATTGACTATGCTCTTCCAATTGTGCTGCCACTCTCGCCCAAGATGAAGGCTTACAGGACAAAACAGCCTCCCATTTAATAGTTACTACAAATGTTGCCCTATAGCAGTGGTCAACAATCTCACAATACGTCGACAGTGTCCTTATTCAATTTGTGTTCCCTATCATCAGTTTCCTACTCTCCCTCTGCCTTCTGGCCCTTGTCACCGGACTCCTGTACATCGTCAGTCCCATTTAGTTTTACTGGGGTGTCCATTCCCAGGCTTAACATCGAACCTTGAAGGTAACTTCCCCTCTGAGCTGAAAGGGTGTCTGGGGGCCACACTCTCGAGGTTTCTCTAGTATTCTTTAGGCCAGTATATCTGGTCTTCAAGAAACCACTTTCTTTGCTCATCCGTAAGAAGCAACTCTTCATCCATTAACATTTTATCATGAGATAGCAGCAATTTAGTCACATCTTCAGGATCCACTGCTAATTCTGGTTCTCTTGCTGTTTCCACCACATCTGCAATTACTTTCTCAACTGAAGTCTTGGATCCCTCAAAGTCATCCATGAGGGTTGGAATCAACTTTTTCCAAACTCCTGTTAATGTTGATGTTTTGACCTCTTCCCATGAATCACGAATGTTCTTAATGGCATCTAGAATGGTGAATCCTTTCCAGAAGGTTTTCAATTTATGTTGCCCAGATCCACTCGAGGAATCACTTATCTAAGACAACTATAGCTTTATGTAATGCATTTCTTAAATAATAATACTTGAAAGTTGAAATTACTCCTTGATCCTTGAGCTACAGAATGGATGTTGTGTTAACAGGCATGAAAACAACATTAATCTCCTTGTATATCTCCATCAGAGCTCTTGGGTGACCAGGTGCATTGTCAATGAGCAGTAATATTTTGAAAGATATCTTTTTTTCTGAGCAGTAGGTCTCAACAGTAGGCTTAAAATATTCAGTAAACCATACTGTAAACAAATGTACCATCATCCAGGCTTTGTTGTTCCATTTATAGAGCACAGGCAGAGTAGATTTAGCATAATTCTTATGGGCCCTAGGGTTTTCAGAATGGTAAATGAGCACTGACTTCATGTCACCAGCTGCATTAGCCCTTAACAATCATCATCCTGTCCTTTGAAACTTTGAAGCCGGGCATTGACTTCTCCTCTCTAGCTATGAAAGTCCCAGATGGCATCTTCTTCCAATATAAGGCTGTTTCATCTACATTGAAAATCTGTTGTTTAGTGTATTCACCTTCATCAATTATCTTAGCAAAATCTTCTGGATAACTTGCTGCAGCTTCTGCATCAGCGCTTGCTGCTTCACCTTGCACTTTCATGTTATGAAGATAGCTTCTTTTGCTAAACCTCATGAACCAACCTCTGCTAGCTTCAGACCTTTCCTCTGCAGCTTCCTCACCTCTTTCAGCTTTTGTAGAATTAAAGAGAATTAAGGCCTTGCTCTGGATTAGGCTTTAGCTTAAGGGAATGTTGTGGCTGATTTGATCTTCTATGCAGTCCACTAAAACTTTCTCCATTTCAGTAATAAGGCTGTCTTACTTTCTTATCGTTCATGTGTTCACTGGAGTAGCACTTTTAATTTGCTTCAAGAACTTTTCCTGTGTATTCACAACTTGACTGACTGACGCAAGAGGCCTAGCTTTCATCCTGTCTCAGCTTTCAACATGCCTTCCTCACTAAGCTTAGTCATTTCTAGCTTTTGATTTAAAGTAAGAAATGTGCGGCTCTTCCTTTCACTTGAACACTTAGAGGACATTGTAGGGTTACTAATTGGCCTAATTTCGATATTGTCATGTCTTGGGGAATAGGGAGGCCTGAGGAGAGGGAGAGAGATGGGGGAACAGTCAGTTGGTAGAACAGTCAGAACACACATAACATGTATAGATTAAGTTAGCTGTCTTATATAGGCATGGTTTGTGGTGCAGTGAAACAATTACAGTAGTAACGTCAAAGATCGCTGATCACAGATCACCATAACAGATATAATGAAAAAGTTTGAAATATTGTGAGAATTACCAAAACGTGACACAGAGACATGAAGTGAGCACATGCTGTTGGAAAAATGGCACCAATAGACTTGCTCAATGCAGGGTTGCCACAAACTAATTTGTAAAAAAAAAAAAAACAGTATCTACAAAGCACAATAAAATGAGGTGCAGTAAAGTTATACCTGTATAAATGGTTGAAGTTTGTGTCTGCTTCTTGTGCCCTCAAACAGTACTTCTTAGGTAGTTGGAGCAAGATATAGTTGTAGTTGAGCAAGTCACAGTGTAAACACCATGGCTATGCTTTCTGTTAAGGAATTTATAGAAATACTTAGTGAAACATAGTTTAAATTGATCATCTAGATTGTTCCATACATTTTTGGTTCTGCCAGATGATTTATGCTGGCAAATCCTGTGTCAGTGGCTGTTGAAAGCCCCCTTTCATTTGCCAGAGTTACATTTGTCTGAGTCATATCTTTAACCTCTGGTCATCATAGGAATTTGACATGGCCTTGGAAGAACAGGCTGTGAAGAGGGTTGCTCCCCAAAAGTGTTTTATAGCCTGTAATTACCCTGGGTTGTACTACAGACTGTAGGAGTTTTCACAGGGCCAGAATAATAGGATCCTTTTTAGGGATTTTAAAATGCCAACAAAGGAGTTAAATTGGTTCTTGGTTCAAATGGTAAGCTGTGAACTGTTAGGTTATAATGCAGGGACTAAGAGCATAGGAATCCCCGGAGTTAGAGAAATTATAATGATTGGGGTCTAATTATCAGAGGCCTGTCTGCAAGATGTGATATTAATGATATTGTTCGATAATTTCCTCATTCTGTTGGATCATCTTAGTTTGGGATGGGCACAGATATGGGTCTCTTCCTGTCAGTTGGCCAGGTAGCTGTCTTCCAGATTTCTTGGCATAGACGAGTGAGCACCTCTTTGTTGAGACATCTCAATTGATACTCCGTCAGTTCCTGGAGACTTGTTTTTTGCCAGTTCCTTCAGTGCAGCCTGGACTTCTTCCTTCAGTACCTTCGGTCCTTGATCACATGCAGCCTCCTGAAATGATTGAACATCGACCAATTCTTTTTTGGTACAGTGACTCTGTGCATTCCTTCCATCTTTTGATGCTTCCTGTGTCGTTTAATATTTTTCTCATAGAATCCTTCAGTATTGCAACTGGAGGCTGAATTTTTTCTTCAGTTCTTTTCAGCTTGAGAAGTGCCCAGCGTGTTCTTCCCTTTTGGTTTTCTATCTCTAGGTCTTTGCATATTTCATTGTAATACTTTACTTTGTCTTCTCGAGCCGCCCTTTAAAATCTTCTGTTCAGCTCTTTTACTTCATCATTTCTTCCATTTGCTCTATCTACTCTACATTTAAGAGCAACTTTCAAAGTCTCTTCTGACATCCATTTTAATCTTTTCTTTCTTTCCTGTCTTTTTAATGACCTCTTGGCTTTCTTCATGTATGATATCCTTGATGTCATTCCACAACTTGTCTGGTCTTCGGTCATTAGTGTTTAGTGTGTCAAATCTGTTCTTGAGATGGTCTCTAAATTCAGATGGGATATACTCAAGGTTGTACTTTGGTTCTTGTGAACTTGTTCTAATTTTCTTCAACTTCAACTTGAACTTTCATATGAACAGTTGATGGTCTGTTCTACAGTCGGCCCCGGTCTTGTTCTTACCAATGATATTGAGCTTTTCCATCATCTCTTTCAACAGATGTAGTCGTTTTGATTCCTGGCAAGATCCATGTGTATAATCGCTGTTTATGTTAGTGAAAAAAGGTACTTGCAATGAAGAAGTCGCTGATCTTGCAAAAGACTATCATGCAATCTCTGGCATCTTTTCTATCACCAAGGCCATATTTTCCAACTACCAGTCCTTCTTCTTTATTTCTAGCGTTCATATTCCAGTCGCCAGTAATTATCAGTGCATCTTGATTGCATGTTTGATTGCATCTACAGGGAACTTCCAAAAATTTAAGCTGGATTTAGAAGATGATATGGAACAAGGGATAGCATTACTAATGTGAGATGGATCATGGTTGAAAGCAGAGAATACTAGAAAGATGTTTACCTGTGTTTTATTGACTATGCAAAGGCATTCAACCGTGTGAACCGTAACAAATTATGGATAACATTGTGAAGAATGGAAATTCCATAGCACTTAATTGTGCTCCTGAGGAACCTGTGCTTAGACCAAGAGGCAGTCTTTTAACAGAACAAGGGTATACTGCGTGGTTTAAAGTCAAGAAAGGTATGCATCAGGGTTGTATTCTTTCACCATACTTACTCAATCTGTATGCTTAGCAAATAATCCAAGAAACCAGACTATGTGAAGAAGAATGTGGCATCAGGATTGGAGGAAGACTCATTAACAACCTGCGATATGCAGATGACACAACCTTGCTTGCTGAAAGTGAAGAGGACTTGAAGCACTTACTGATGAAGATCAAAGACCACAGCCTTCAGTATGGATCACACTTCAACATAAAACAAAAATTCTCACAACTGGACCAGTAAGCAACATCATGAAAGACAGAGAAAAGATTGAAGTTGTCAAGGATTTCATTTTACTTGGATCAACAGTCAACACCCATGGAAGCAGCAGTCAAGAAATCTGAAGACGAGTTGCATTGGACAAATTGCTGCAAAAGGCCTCTTTAAAGTGTTAAAAAGCAAAGATGTCACTTTAAGGACTAAGGTGCGCCTGACCCAAGCCATGGTATTTTCAGTTGCCTCATATGCATGTGAAAGCTGAATTATGAATAAGGAAGACCGTAGGAGAATTGATGCCTTTGAATTGTGGTGTTGGCGAAGAATATTGAATATACCATGAACTGCCAAAAGAACAAACAAATCTGTCTTGGAAGAAATACAACCAGAATACTCCTTAGAAGCAAGGATGACGAGGCTTTGTCTCACATACTTTGGACATGTTATCAGGAGGGACTAATCCCTGGAGAAGGACATCATGCTTCGTAAAGTAGAGGGTCAGCCAAAAAAAGGAAGACCCTCAAGGAGATGGATTGACACAGTGGCTGCAACAATGGGTTCAAACACAGCAATGATTGTGAGAATGGCGCAGGACCGGGCAGTGTTTTGTTCTGTTGTATGTAGTGTCTCTGTAAGTCGGAACTGACTCCACAGCACCTAACAACAATAACATCTGCAAGGTGGAGCCCTGGTCGCACAGTGGTTAAACGTTCAGCTGTTAACCAAAAGATCAATAGTTCGAATCCACCAGCCACTCCTTGGAAACCCTTTGGGGCAGTTCTCCTCTGTCCTGTAGGGTCACTGTGAGTTGGAATCTACTCGACGGCAGTTTGGTTTGGTTTTTATCTGTGAGACAAACCTTACAGATCAGTAGGACTTGCCCCTGGCCTCACCGCTTTCTCAGCTGACCTTTAAGCTGAACCCCTGCTTGAAAGGCCATAGTACAGCCCAACTCCATAGAATGCCATTCATAGAATGCCATTCATATTGTGGTCTGTGAATGGTGCCCCCGGAGTAGTGCAGTGCACAGCCCGAGGTGCCATTCAAAACAGCCCTGCCCATACTCACACTGTTTCTCTACTAAACTGTGAAAAGATTCAGATGTATTGGGCAGCATGGAGAAATAGGAACACATATCAGCCTTGTAAGGAAGAGGGCAAAGTTTGGCAAGAGTAGCTATAATAGCTAAGGAGATTGGGATATGTCAGGGGTTAATATTCTTTAGTCTAGAAGGGGGAAGGTGTGAGGGGCCAAGATTATACTCACTGAAGTCTTTATGATAAGAATATCTTATGCTTATATGAGCTGTAGAATAATCCTTAACTCCTCCAGAGTCAGAGAAGACTTTAGGAAGAAGAAAACATAAGGGCACATGGGGATTGTTTGTAGTTATTTGGCCCAATTTCATCTATTTGGAATACCTTGAACTCCTCCTGCTCCCCCTTTTACATCTTTTTTTTTTTTTAATTCTGATTTTACTGTTTAGAAGTTCACATGAAATTGAGGGGCCTTTTTTACATTATAACCTTCTTATCTGTATTTTGTTTATGGATGTATTTTTTTTATTTTCTTTATAGTCTGGATACTCAAAAAACTTGTGATTCACTTCGGAGTTGTGAACTTCCTGGAGAAACGCTGCTACGTGTGGTGGCAGGTCATAGAACACTTCCTGAAGGAACGGCAGGAAGCTCTAGCACCTTGGCCAATTATCGGGCTTGGAAAATTCTTATTAAAAGTTGATAGCAAGGTATTGTATTTTAAGAGCATGGGCTGTTTTAATGGAGTTTATATATTTCATTGGTTGAAATACTCCATTTCATGGTATATGGGGTTTATATTGTAATTGTTGATAACACATTCGATATCTAGTTCTGTAGTGTAATTTTCTTTTTTTTTCCTCTCACTGTCTCCTATAGTGAAATTTTAAAGTTTATGGTTTACATAATGATAAGATGGATTTAGTTTAAATAAGCATTGAGTAAGTTATTTTGTTTTTTTTCCCCTCTAAAAAACGAGAGAAAGGGCTCTTACGGAATACTCAGTTTAACATCCTAATTTTATAAGGGCCAAATTGAGATATAGAGAAGTTGAGTGACTTGTCTAAAGTCATATAACCAGGTGGTGGCTCAGTTCAGTGAATATATTTTGAGTACGTCCTGTGTGTCAGATATTATGCTGGATCCTAAGGAAAATCAGATGAATCAGGAAAATCAGATTTAGAAGTTCAGTAACTGTAGAAGTTCAGTTTCTCTTTAGTGGCAAGAGACAGCAGTTCAGTGAAATTCAGAGACAGTGGTTAGATTCAGAGGCCTGGTGGTTAAGAACATGAACTCTGAATCCAGAATCTAATTTTAGCTCTCTGTTCTGCTTAATCGCTGTGTGACCTTGAGCAAGTTTCTTAACCTTTCTGTGCCTTGATTTCCTTATCAATAAATGAGTGTAACAGCACCTACCTCATACACTGGTTGTGACTGTTACATGAGTTAATATATATATAATTCCTAAATCAGTGCTGCTTGGTACACAGTGAGCTCTGTATATGTGTTAGCTTATTTGTGTAGGAAAAGTATGCACAGAGTACAGTGGTAGCACTGAGAAAGAAATGATTAATTGTGATGGGTGGTGGGAGAGGGAAGGTTTTACAGAGGAGGCGATGCTAGAACAAATTTTAAAGCATGAGTAGGAGTTTATTAGACATGGCAGGAAGAGAAGGTAGATGGAACAGTGCAAAGGGCACAGAGACTTCTCTACAGTGTGAATTCTTAGGGAACACCAAGTAAGTGGTCATGATTAGAACATATGAAACGGTGAGTGGTAGAAGGTAAAGCTGGAGAGTTAGGAGAGACTGGATCAAGAAAGTCTTTTTGTGTGCTGTGCTGAATAAGTTGGACTTCATCACAAAGACTAGCAACTGTTTCCTTTAATGGTTCCATCATGACTTAAAGGTGAGAAATACCATTATGTGAAACCAATGTAGATATGGATTGAGAATAGTAACTGGAATTCATGTGAGGGGGAAGTAAATCTTAATAACCCGTTGCTGTTGAGTTGATTCTGATTCATAGTGACTCATCCTTAAAAATTTACTGGGTTGAAGGAAATACACATTTTCTTACATATTGCCTGACTATATTCCTGAAAGCTTACCAGTTTTAACTCCACTAGAACATAGGAGAATGCCTATTCCTTGAGCCCTTGTCAATACTGAATAATAATTTTTTAAAAAGTCCCATGTAGTTTGGGTAAAAATGGTTATCTCAGTGTTGGGGTTTTTCCCCTCCAACAATTTCTACATGTATAATTCAGCAGCATTCAATGTTGTTTTAATTTGAAATTTTTTAAAATAAAAATGAAATTGACCATCCTTTTATATATTTTTTGGCTATTTATATATACTTTCTGTCAGTTGCATGTTTTTATTCTTGTTCATTTTTTCAACTTTTTAAATGAGAATCAACTTTTCACAGATTTCACCTTATTTATCACATCTCCCTGGTGCTGGTGTGAAGCTTTATCTTACTAGAGCAGATTTAGCATTTAACTGTTACTTAGGTCAGTTTCTTTCTCTTACTGCTATCAAAAGTGACAAATGAAAACCAGTTTGCAGCTTTCTCATGTCCTTGTACTTGGAATGCTTTATTTAGGAAATCTCAACAGTGTAACATGTCAGTTGAAGTTCTGGGGGCATCAAAAAATATGGTTATGGAAGCCAAAAACGAAAACCAGACCCATTGCCGGTGAGTCGATTCCGACTCATAGCAACCCCATAGGACAGAGTAGAATTGCCCCATAGGATTTCCAAGGCTGTAAATCTTTACGGAGGCAGGCTGCCATGTCTTTATCCCTTGGAACGGCTAGTGGGTTTGAACTGCCAGCCTTTCAGTTAGCAGCCGAATATTTAACCACTGTGGCACAAGGGTGCCTTGTTATGGAGCAGCCTGGTAAAAATTTGCCACTTTTATGTTAATTTATATGCCAGTCTGTCCTTCTTAAGGAAGAAAGTAAAATGAATGAGACTACTATTTTCTACTATATAGAACAATACATACCAGAATAAATGGCAGTCACAAACTAAATATTTGTTTAATTGTAATTGATGCCAAAATTTTGTTCTCTCTAGTATGTTTGAGCTACAGCTTTGGGGAAAAAAAAAATCTATTCTTCATTGTTCTATTAAATTTTGATTGGTTAGACCAGTGTTTCTGAAATGATCCATGTACAAGAGGTTATTTGAAGTGTGTGTCTAAACAGGCATAGAATGTGCTTTAGGGGAAATTCTGCAAAGAACATTTATGATCACTCTGAAATTAAACTTTTTAAGACTTTTTTGTATCACTAATAATGCCTATAATCCTGTGTTTACTGCTTTTTAGATTCTGTATTCATCAGAAAGAGCTTTACAGTGTTAAATACTGTGAGGTTCAGATGAGACAATGTTTATGTGAAGAAAAGGTGGATATTATATACAGTACAAAAATATGTGCATAAAAATTGGGATGGAAGAAAACTCACCAAATATTAATAGAATGTTAGATACGTCTGTTTTTTGACCAAGTGTTCACTGTTCTGAATGAGCACGGAAATGTTTTTCTCTTCTGAAAAATGTGAAATAGTGGATACTATAAGCTACAACTACAAAGTTCAATGAAAATTTGATATATGAGCATGAATTAGTTTATACAGGGACTAAAAATCCTTTTGGTTCATGATATATGAAAGAATCCTAACATTTGTTACCTTGGTCTTCGGAATTTGGTGTGACTGTTTAAATATACAAGTATTCAGGTTATTTTATGTATTTTTAATTGTTAACTTGCCAGCAAAGCTTGTGGTTACCATCATTTCAATCACTGTATATTTTAAAGGAATACTACATTCTCTTGATTTTGAAACTTTGTTAATGCATTACAGTTTCTTTTTTCTTTTGTAGTTTGTCCTTTGTCTGGAATAATTTCCTCTCATGCTATCAGTGACTTTCTTTTCTTTTCATACTATTATTGCATTCTCTAATGATATTCCACTGTTCTTCTCTTTCTCACCTTACTCAAGCTCTGGCACTGGCTAAATAAGAAGGTAAATAAACACATGGATGTTGGTGTTTACTATTGAATTTTGTAACTTTTCCTCCCATCTCCCTTCTCACGCAATGTTTCTGTCCAAATGTCAAACTAAGTTTTGTTTTGTTTGAAGTTCTAATTATAAGCTATGGAAGGTTGTGAAGCCTGAATACTGTCACAATACTGTTTATAATTTGATAAAAATGCAACAAAGGCTATTTAGGAAAGGATGATGTCTCCTTGCACAAGTGTTTATAAGCAGTTCTGTCTTTTAGTTCTTTTGTCGACTGTGTGTGATTTCCATTCCCCTTCAGCTCTCTACTGTGGCTCAGTCTGACACTCTAGGCTCTTTGCTCTATGAGAGCACATTAGGCAGTGGTTACTGAAAAGGAAAGAAAACTCTTTCTTGTTAACTTGTTCTAGCACGACACTTGCAGGGATTTTTCAAAAGATAAATCTGTGAAGTATTTGTGTGATTTCCTTGGCTGTTAATTTTATGTATTGTTTCTTTTTATAACTAATATTCCAACATTTTATTTTCAATTTATAACAGATTGTAGTTATGGCCTATAACATCTAATTTAGTAAATTTCTCAAAATATGAGGTTGTAAATGCTTTGCATGATTGGCATGGAATTGTAACAAGTACCTTTCTGATAACTTCAATAAAGGCTAACCTAGATGTATCAGTAATGTTGTACCTATGATGTAGAGTCCACATAAACAAGTTCTTGACTTAATTTCATCTGATCCCTAGGACAGATAGAAGGAGATAACATCATTTATATATATTGTTTTTAAACACAGTAAGACTCTTAAAAGTCTTCAGTGGAAATATTATAGCAGTTTTTTAAAAAAGGTGTGATACTTTTTGAAAATAGATCAGAATGAGACTTTCGAGACTAAAGATTAGGATTTCATTTTTTTTTCCTGCTGAAACTAAGGAAAGGGGAAACTGTTGATGGTGCCTAAAGTTTTAAATTGTAGATTGAAAGTAATGTCTAATATACACACGTGCGCGCGCACACCCACACACACACAAGGTTGTATGCAACTCCATTCTCTACAAAACTAGTATTAGTAAATGAGGTCAATCCTTGGCAAATGGTAGTGCTGCAAGCATAAATCACATTTTCTTACTTTGATCAAAGTAGGTGGTTTTGTATATCTCCCCAATTTGTGTATATTGAAATGAAGTTGTACTCAAGAGATGAGAGAAAGGAGAACTGAATTCATTAGGTTCAATTTGATTTAACCTTCAGTGAACTAAATGAGTGAGATTTCCTATTTTACAATCCTAATTCATAATTGAATAGTGTGAGTTAGTTTTAAAAGATTCCTAGGAGATCAAGTAACTTTTTTCTATTCTTTGATGATTCTGTGTAGCGTAAATGAAGCATTAGTGTAGGGTCAGAGTAACTGCTTGAAGTTCTGAGAGTTTGTGTTCCAGGAAAGTAAATAAATAATTTGAGGACTATTTTATTACATTACATCTAAGACAGAACATTGTAGCATTGAATATTTGGTATGTGAAAAGTTAAAGTGGACTGAATTAGGTAACTAGTTCAGTTAATTGAAATGTAACTTCTCTATTTCCCAGGGCCTAATTTTTATTCCTTAATACCTTTGTTTGCACTAAGATTCATCTGCAACTAGAATTTGCTTAAAAAACAAAGAAAAACCTACAGACCCAGAATATTGAAATAGAAGAGAAACTCAGTAGTGGAAAGACACTTTCCTAATAGATTGAAGAATAAAAAAATCAGTTTTTTTTTTTTAATTGTGGTAAAAATATATGTAACAAAACATTTTCTATTTCAACTTTTTTTACCTGTACAATTCAGTGACATTAATTATGTTCACCATGTTAGGCAACCAGCACTACTACTCATTTCCAAAAGTTTTCATCACGCTTCACAGAAACTTACTGCCCCTTGGACAATAGGTCAGTCAGTTTTGAAGTTTTAGAGAATCTTTTGGTATAACTATACATTTACCAATATCTCTAAATTTGAAAAATGCGTGCTCTTCATTCACACTTCATGACTTTCAGAATATAACCTTAAAATTAATTCCTTTCACCGTTTAAAAATTAAAGTAACTTCTCACAGCATGAAAGACCGGGGAACTTATAAGAGACTGCAGTTTCCACAGACAGGGCAGTGATGACAGGTGATATGGTTTCCTTTGCCCAGAGCAGTGTGTGGGACAGGATCAGCCTCGTATAGCACCTCTGGCATTTCTTTAGGAATTGGCTCCTCCGTTCCTTTCTTCTCCCTTGTTTCCTCTCTCCATGTTTCTCTTTCCATCTCTATGAGTTTCTGTTTCCTTGTGAGTGTTGTTGCATTGACTCTTCCAGAGAGTTAGTTTTTTTTTTTCCTCTGTCTAAGTTTTCTATCCTCTTTGTTTTTTCCTCTCAATTAGTCCTTACTTCTGTGCACCTGCACACCCCTTCTCCTATGTTTTTCTTTTCTTCTCTTGACTTTGTTCATTTCCCTTTTTTCCTTAATGTGGCTTTCTCTTTCTCTCTTTCCCGATCTTATTATCTCTCAGGCTGTCTCCCTTCTCACCCTGTTCTTTCACCTTATCTTAGCTGGCTGCAGTGTAAACATAAAAATTTTTTTTAGCTTATGTATTGAATATCTGAAATGTTTTTATTTATTTAAAATTTTAAATGAAACATTTAACTCTCACTGTATCCCTTGAATATGTTTTTATTTAGGTGACTCTTAGTGGATTTTTTCCTTCCCTTGGGTATATGGCTTCTGACAGGAAATAAAAATGACCCCACCCCTGGTTTAAAAATAATAAAATTTGATTTTGTAATGTTGATGTACATAGTGTGTTTGTGAATATTCCATATTTTCTTTCAGACAGATTCAGATATCTATGCTTTTTAAGTAGTACATCATTCATTTTTTAAATATATATTTCAGATACGACTTTTCTAAAAAACACAGGCTTCCTATTTTCAGAGATTGTAATTTGTGAATACATATTTGGTTTTGCTTCTGAAATCATTTATGTTTAATCAAGTGTATATTAACTGGATGCCTGCCATGTGTCATGTACTATGTTAGGTTTTAAAGATAGAGAGTAGTGACATACTAGCCCTTTCCTTAGGAAGCTGTCTCAAGAACTAGGTGATTGTGAAACTTTTCAGTCAGTTTCAGTGATTTTAGAACTTACCTTCAAAATATGACATTTGACCTTCCATATCTTAGAACTTGTTATTACTTTTTTTAATCTCTGCTTTGTCTTGGATGCTTCAGTAGCATGCACTGAACATTAGCTTTACTGTTTGTAGCTATAATTGTCAAGATTTAAGATGAACTTTTTATCTTTGAATTCACTTTAGCATTACCTCTTAGTGACAGTATCCTTTATGAGGGATAGATAAGGGGGAGACAAGCTTATAAGCACTGAGTAGGAGATGAATATTCTAGAAGTCTATTAGGTTCATGAAAATATTTCCTTCCATTTGGTTGAAATAAATTAATGATCTATGTTTATTTGAAGTCAATAGAATCGGAACATTAATTATGACAATGATTTTAAACTCACATATTCCCTTTGGTTACTTGACAGTAAGTGGCCAGAATCCAGGCATTTTAAAACAATATTTAAGAATTTTAATATAGACTTTTTAAAGTACTATTCCTAAAGAGAGGGAAAGGATTCAAAATAATTTCTTAAATGTGCTACTTAAGTATGTAGTTAATTTTAGCAGTGTAGTTTTAAAATTTTCTTTGCTCTTGTATGTTTTATTCTCTGTTTGGAGAGTATAATTTATATTAAATTAAGAATAATTTACTCAGCAATGCTGTAGCTCATGTTGAGTTGGGGTGCAGTATGCTTCAGCAGTCATCAATCTAATTCATTTTAGTTTTAAAACATTAAATGGTAGCCATGCATGGCAGGAATCCTAGGATTATTGTATATTCTGAAAACAAAAACTTTTTTAAGTGTAGGACTGTTTTTTATTTTGAAAGTTGAGGGAAGTTATAGTCAATACAGAACATCAAATAACATTTAGGGAGATCTTAATTTTAATTAGAGATTAAGGATGATTATTCTTCATTTATAGTTACTTAACTGTAGTTTGGAAACCCTGGTGGCGTAGTGGTTAAGAGCTCAGCTGCTAACCAAAAGATCAGCAATTCGAATCCACCAGGCATTCCTTGGAAACCCTATGGGAGCAGTTCTTCTCTGTTCTTTAGGGTTGCTATGAGTCGGAATTGACTCGATGGCAATGGTTTTTTTTTTTTTTTGTTAACTATAGTTAACTCATAAAGCTTATTTTTTAAAAAGAATAGAGGTTTTGAGTGGAATATCAGATTTTTAAAGTATTTTATTATGAAATATTTCAAATACAAAAAGGCATAAAGAACACCCATCTTGATAAAACATTGCCTAAATAATTGAAGCCTATTTTGTACCCCTCCCAACATCTATCCTCCAACTCCTTGCCACCCAGGGTAACTATTATCCTGAATTTAATATTTATCATTCCCTTAACATTGGACTCTAGTATTACCGTTTTGATAAACGCTAATGAAATCAAAGGAAAAATAAATATTTTTGAATATAATCCCTATTTTATCTGTATAATTTAGGATGTACCTGTATTATAAGGAGCATTCTTTTTCTAGAGTCATCAGTATTTAAGTGTGATGCTTCCTTTGCTAATTAACATTAAAATTTCATGAGATTTGAGGTCAGCTAGTGGACTGTCATTATTTTGTTTAGAATAGTTACTGTGCTTTAGGTATAAGTTGAAATGTGAGTTGCCACAATATCTGAATTCAAACATAGATACAGGTTTATGTTCAAATTGACTTGTTTTCTTAGATATGACAATAATGAACTTTAAATTACAATAGTTAATAGTTAATTTTCTGAAGTTGCTTACAGCTTTCACTGTTTTAATCATTATGCCATAGTTTGCAATGCTTAATATCCCATTTTTGTCTTAATGATATGTGAATACATTTTTTTTTTTTTTAAGTTATGTTGCACCTGAAAGATAAGTAATTCTCTTTTTCATTTCTGTACAGATGATCATCTGGTTGGAGAAGATGTTAGACAAAATAATTAGCATTTTCATCATATTTTTGTTAGTGATAGGAACCCTTCTTTTAGCTCTGCTCCTGACTGCAAAGGTAGAGTACAATTACTCTTACCATTAATAATGTCTTAATTGTTAGAGTTGTAAAAAGCTAGCAGACAGCATGGAAAATGTTATTTGGCTTATAAACATGTATAGCAGCTGAAGTATTTATGATTTATACTAATTCTGCCTTGAATTTGCCTAGCATATTTTCTTTTCAAGCTTTTTGCATGAATTTTTATTTTATCATCATCAAAATCCTCAGGAGGAAATGCAGATGAAGAACATGAAATACCGAAGAACAAGAATTTCTCTCAATAGGAGAACTGTGTTCTGGTCTCATGACTCCTAGTCCAGTTCACCTCCTATCTCAGTGGCCTTTTCTTTTGATCTACCATAGGATCTTTTTATTATTATTATTATTGTGCTTTAGGTGAAAGTTTTCGGTGCAGATTAGTTTCCCACTCAAAAATTTATACACAGATTGTTCTGTGACATTGATTGCAATCCCCACAATGTGTCAGCACTCTCCGTCTTTCCATCCTGGGTTTCCTGTGTCCATTCATCTAGTTTTCCTGTGCCTTCCTGCCTTCTTGTCTTTGCTTTTGGGCAGGTGTTGCCCTTTTGGTCTTCTACCATAGGGTCTTTATTTCTCCCTTTCCATATCCTTCTGTTTACATTTTCTCTCCCCCTTTATCTCATCAGAGAAAATCATTCCTTTTTCAAAGCACAGCTAAAATTTTACCTCTACAGTGATACTTCTTATTGACTCTTACAGTGCATCCTAATCTTTATTTTCTCTGAACTCCACTGAATTTGTACAGTTTAATCTCATGTTTTGGTATGTTTTTTAAGAAATTGTGAAGCTTGCATAAAATCATGAATATGAAAATTCTATATATCGTGCTATAGAAATATATTAGTAACTTATCATTAATCTAATATACAGTAGTTTGCTAAATAGTTACATTATTTCTTGCTCTGTGACATCTTCACTTGCAAGTCCTATTCTCAGTCAATCTCAGCCTTAATATGTCCTCAAACCTCGAAGTTTTTCTGTTTTTGTCATATTTTGACTAAACCAGCCACTATACAATCTTATCTTCCATTCTAGTTCTTAGAGAAGCTTTTCACCAGTATAGTCTTCCATCTTCCTTGCTTCCCTTTCTCCTATCTCTCCTGCTTTTCTTCTATTCCATTTTTCCTCCTTTGTCCCTTTGCATAGGGTCTTCCTTTGTGCCCATTTTAATTATGTTCATTTTCAAGTCCTTTTTCTTACTTCATCCCATGCTTCAGTGAGCTTTTGCATCCCTGAACTTTGATAACATGTATTACTGAACCACTTCTTTGTGGTCTAGGACTCATGTAAACAGAGCTTTTGAAGGAACCTTATTGGTCATCTAGTTCATTCTCCCACCCAGTAAAGGAATCATTCTCCAAAACATTTGTGACAGTATCCACTTGGATGTCTAATAAAAACAAAAACAAAAAACCATTGCCTTCAAATCAATTCCAACTCATAGCAACCCTATAGGATAGGGTAGAACTACCCCACAGGATTTCCAAGGAGCAGCTGGTGGATTCAAACTGCCAACCTTTTGGTTACCAGCCAAGCTCTTAATCACTGTGCTACCAGGGCTCCAGATATCTAATAGACGTCTTAAATGCAATGTATCAAAAACTGAACCCAAGACCTTTACCCTCATATGTTCACACAGTCTTCCCATTTCAGTAAATAGAACTGACCCAAGAAGAAATAGAAAATTTGAATAGCTCTATATTAAGAAAAGAAATTGAATGGATATTTGAAAGTCTTTCCACAGAGATGAGATCATTTCCACATGGCTTCACTGATTAATTTTATCAAACATTTAATGAAGAAATAATGCCTATCTTACAAGACCTCTTTCAGAGAATAGAGGAAAAGTAACACTTTCAACTCATTTTATGATGCCAGTATTGGCCAGATACCAAAATCAAAGACATGCAAGGAAAGGAAACTGCAGACCAATTTCCTTTAAGAACATAGACATAAAAATCCTTAACAGATCATTAACATTAAATCCAGCAATATATAAAACGGATAATGCTGTATAACCCTGTGAAGTTTATTTCAGAAATGCAACGTTGGTTTAATGCCCAGTTATCAATTGAAGTAAGATATATCATGAATCCAATCACGTCTTAACCATCACTAGCATTACAGCCTTGCTCAAGATACTGCTCACTTGAATTATTGCAGTACCCTTCTAACTGATCTTCCTGCTTCATCCTTTGCCTCATAGTCTGTTTTCAAGACAGCATCCAAAGTGATCCTTTAAAAATTTAAGTCAGATTATGTTACTTCTAAGCTTAAAGCCCTCAATGATTTCCTCAAAATGAAAAGTCAGATTCCTTACAAGAGCCTATAAGGCGTTGTGTGATCTGGCTTTTTCAGGCATTTGATTCTCTCCCCACTGGATCTGAAATTAGTGTGTTTTCCCTTTCAAGCTATAGTTTATGTTATGTTCTCTCTACTTTGTGGGGCCAGATGGAATTTGCAGTGGGTGGGAGTGACACTCAGTAATGGTTATGTGTGTCTTTGTTAGAATACCTATGTAAACTTCATTTAAACTAACAATTAAAAAAAAAAAAAGAATATCTATACTCTGTTCTGGGTTTTGTATGTCACTTGTCCTGGCTTTTATGCCATTTAGTTGAGGTTGTAACTCATTTCCATGGAAGAATACCCTCAATTTTTGTATTGTTTCCCCAGTTCGTTACTTACTATGGAGCTTTCACGGCCTCATAGAGAAGGAGAGCAAGCGAGAGAGAATTAACCTGTTCTTTTTCCTCTCATCCATTTCTCCCCATGACAATTTCCTTTCTTCCACAGAAAAGGAAAAAGATATGACTGGACATGGCTATCTTCTTAGTTTTGTTTTTCTTTTCCCCTCCAGATTTGCATGTTTATATGTGAGTACTCAGTAATTTGTCAGCTCGCCTATGTGGCTTTTGGGTGTGGGGGTCAGTTCAGGAATGAGCTATGTTATGCCTTTTTGCTGTGTTTCAGAGTGTTTTGTTTCTTTAGTTGATTACTGTTTTCCAAAGTGTATCAAATTATGTTATGCCTCAGTCAGGAGCAAGGGAGAATGAAGAAAACTAAAGACACGAGGGAAAGATTAGTCCAAAGGACTAATGGACCATAGCTACCACAGCCTCCACCAGACAGAGTCCAGTACAACTAGGTGGTGCCCGGCTACCACCACTGACTGCTCTGACAGGGATCACAGTAGAGGGTCCCAAACAGAGCTGGAGAAAAATGTAGAACAAAATTCTAACTCACAAAATAAGACCAGATTTACTGGCCTGACAGAGACTGGAGAAACCCTGAGAGTATGGCCCCCAGACACCCTTTTAGTTCAGTAATGAAGTCACTCCTGAGGTTCTCCCTTCAGCCAAAGATTAGACAGGCCCATAAAACAAAATGAGACTAAAAGGGCACACCAGCCCAGGGCAAGTACGAGAAGGCAGGAGGGGACAGGAAAGCTGATAGTAGGGAACCCAAGGTCGAGAAGGGAGAGTGTTGATATATCATGGGGTTGGTAGCCAGTGTCACAAAACAATTCGTGTACTAACTGTTTAATGAGAAGCTAGTTTGTTCTGTTAACCTTCATCTGAAGTACAATAATTTAAAAAAAAAAAAAATTATGTTATGTCTTTTTCCTTATTTGGGTGTTGTGGCTAAATTTTCCCTCCTTATTTTGTTGGTTATTGGGCAAGACAAATTCTGAGATTTTCACTTGATTTTTTTCACTTAAAAACCACTCAGTTGCTTATTCGCATTATAATTTCATAAGCTCATGTGTTGGCTTTCCTTACATACACGTATGTAAACTAAGTGTATTTATACATTTGTGTTTATTATAATGTCTAGGTGTACATACTTTTACATATCTTTTATCTTTTTCCTTTAGGTATATTGTTGAGCTTATTGAAGGCAGGGAGCCATTATGTACTTACTTCCCATAGTGTATATCATAGGGCATTATATATAGCAGCTGTTCAGTCAATACTTCTAAATTAATTGAAATTAAGATACATAATTACTTGAGACTAAACACGTTGTTCTGATAATAGACTAGAAAAATAAATGTTACACTGAGTCTATTATTGAGATTCTTTTTTTTTTTCCCTTGTTCCTAATATAGGTACATCAAGAGAGTGTACACATGATTGAAGTCACAAGTAATTTGATTAATGAAACACTAGCAAATCACCCGGAGTGGGCAAAGTAAGAGTATTGTTTTGAACAAAAATAAAGATAAATGACCTAGTTCAGGAGCTTATTTGCATGAAATGATCTTCATTGATGCAGCTACATTGGAAGATAAAATATGAATGTCGTCATTTTCACAGAGGAATAGCATGTAATACAGGGGGGCAGTATATAGGATTTTGGGAGCAATTTATGATTGATGGTAACTTTTATTTGATTTACAGTTACAACATGATTATAATTTACAAAGTACTTTCACCTATATTATGTTGTTTGTTTCTCACAGTGACTGAGGTAGATTAAAAGAGATTATCCCCATTTCACAGATGAGGAAATAGTATCAAAGGTTAAAGAAGTTGAAATAATAATCTGTGAATAGAAGAGTCAGCACTCATACCCAGTGCTTCCAACCAGGTGAAAGGAACTTTACACTATGACTTGTAGCCCCTCAACTTTCTGTATAAAGTTGATGTATTCCCAAATTGTATTAGAGGATATGTCAACAAGCTATGACTCAGGGCCAAATCTAGCCACTTGATTTTGCAGACAAGGTTTTATTATAACACAGCCATGCCCATTTATTTACATATTGTCTGTGGTTGCTTTGGTGCTACCAGGGCAGAGCTGAATAGTTGTACTATGTCTCACAAATCCTACAGTACTCACTAACTGGCCATTTACAGAAGAAAAAAAAAAGTTTGCAAATTCCTGTCTTATAGGATCTCTTTAAGTACTCGTTTAATTTGGCTTCCGTAAAGGAGTTTAATATCTTTGTGGGAAATGTTTAAAAGAGCTATGCTTCTCACCTAACTGAACTTGATGACAGATTACATGGCCTGCTTTTTTATTAATTCCAAGGTAGTCACTAATTTATAAGTTGAGATTTAACTTGGTTTCCTCTTTGACTCTATTCTTTTATATAAAATTTGGTTAGGTTATTTCTTTACTTGAACTTGGTTTAAAATCATATTTGAATATTCTTAAAAGGGAAAAAGATTGAAGGGTACAAGATAGGAGCTTCTGAGACAAGTGTAAAGCTCTTAAAATAAACCAGGTCAGAGGTGACGAAGACCTGAACTAGGAACATTTGCAGTGAGGATGAACAGCGACAGGTTTATAGGATCTTAAGGAGATTAGTTGGTGATTAACTGGTTATAGGAGGAAGAAATCATGTGTGACTCATTTGGAGTTTCTAGCATTGACAATTAGTGATGATGGCTGATTCAGCAAGATAGGAAATAGAAGAGTAGATTTGATGGGAAAAATAATTCACTTGCTTTTTTACCTGTTGAGTTTAGAGTATAGGATGAAGTGGTTAATATTAAAAATTTAAACCACTACTGATTTCACATTCTACTTTCTAATTTATACAAAATGCCTTTTTTTTTTTTCCCCTAGTTTAAGACCATCACTTTTATAGGCATCGTTACCTTCATGACTGTCAGTGGCAGTTGGCTTTCTCTTTATGACCATCTTTCACACACATACACACAAAAGCAAGTTATCCATTCTGATTTACTGTAAAAATGACTGCAAGTACATAAAGCTGCTGTGATTTGATACTGCACGTTTGACTTGACTTACTGGCTATTTGACTGCTTTCCATACACCAGCTCTGTAGCATGTTTTATATTTGGGCCTCAGGAAAAATGACTAATTACTGCTTGCCATGGCCTTTTGGCATCACTCTTGAATAGTCGAAATCAGAATTGTTATATTTGTGAGTGTCACAACATCTCTAGTATAGAAGAACATTTTGAGGAACAATTTAGAGATATATGAAAATATTTTCTCTTTTGAAAGCACTGGGCGTGTGTAAAGGATTACATATGTAAATGTACATATGTAAAGGATTAAGGCATATTATGTAGCCTGCTTAGTTAATGGGGAGGGTCATTCTCACTGCACAAGGAGTAAAGCTTGTAAATTGCCTTCCATGTATAGTTGGAACTCTGCTCAGGAGCTCCTCACATCTTAAAGAAAAGATCCTCAGTGGCTAAAGAAGTGAAAATATTCACCCTCTTAATTTTCTGTTTTCTTCCTCAGTTCTTCACTTTCTTAAATCATGATTCTCAAACTTTAGCATTTATCAGAATCACTTGCAGGACTTGTTAAGGTACAGATTGCTGGGCTCCAGCTCCCAAGTTTTTCATTCAGTAGGTCTAGTTTAGGCCCAGGACTTTGCATTTCTAACAGATTTTCTAGTAATTCTGATGCAGCGGGTCCATGGATCTTACTTTGAGAACCACTGTCCCAGGTATTTACGCCCTGAATAAAGAGGATAAGGCAGATGACCCAGGACATGTATGGGCAGAGAAACCAGGGGGAGCAGATGAGAGGGAGGTTGAAAGGAAAGTGGATCTAGGAGCTGAGGAAAGCTTGAAGGGAAACTCCCAATGTTAGAATTAGGTCAGCTGGCCTGTGTGTCTGGGTATGATTCATTTGCATCTGTGTTTCGATGTCCGATCAATATTTGTTATCGATTGCTTAAGTACATCAGGTTCAAAGAATTATTGGTGCAGTACATTAAAAATTATTTTTTCCCGTTTTTATTTATTTTAAATCAGTTGGCTTCCTGAGGCTCAGGTAGTGCAAAGAGCCCTCAATTCTGCGGCTAACAATGTATATCAGTATGGACGAGAATGGATAACGCACAAGGTAAGGGAATAGCCTCTTTTTATAGCTTTCTCTTGGAGGGCCTTCACTGGTAGTGACTTCTTGCTTTGATAAAGCATAAATGGACATTTTGTATATAACAGTTTTCATATTTATAATAGGCTTAAGTCTACAGGTCAAAACATACTCCAGTGAAATTATACCTTCTGGATAATCACATTGAATTGTGCTAGGAGCCTGATCAATCTGAGAGGCTGGTCATTTACTTCTTTTTCAAGACAGATCTGATTCATTATTTGTACTTTAATGAGTCTTCTAATAGCAATGATTAACTTCATTAAACTCATGCTCTCTGGCCCAGTCTTTCTTGTGGCTTGCATTATGAATTTGTTGTATAAAAGATAAGCAAGTTGATGTAGACCTCAGAACTGTCATGGAAGGAAGTTCAAGCCTTTCAGGAATATGTTGACTGACTTATTCTGTTGAAAGCATAGCGTTTAATTCTTGATTATCTATCTGGGGGAAATTTTTATTCCGGTATTATTTTTACCTTTTTGAGAAAAGGACTAAGAAAGAGAATTCTGGATAGCTGGAGAAATGTGCCTTAGGTTTTAAGGAAGTAGATTTTAAATTTCTGAGTAAAGATAAGTAAGGAATCTTTTGCGTCAGATTCTAAAAGGAAAGACAGCTGAAGACGGATGGGCATTGCTAACAATAAAAATTGTAAAATATATATGATCCTGATTTAGAAGACAAAGGGATAGTATCTAAAAAGAACCACTGAATGTCCATCAACTAATAAATGGGAGGGAAATGTGATATATCCATATAGTGAAGTATTTAACCATGAAAAGGGATGAAATACTGATAAATGCTACAAAATGGATGAACCTTGAAAACATTATGCTAAGTGAAAGAAGCAGTCATAAAGACTACACACTATATGATTTCTTATATGAAATGCCCAGAGTAGGCAAATCTTTAGAGGTGGAAAGTAGATTAATGATTGCCAGGGCTCAGAGGATTGAGGGGAAATGGGGGGTGTCTGCTAATAGGTATGAGGTTTCTTTTTGGAGTGATGAAAATGTTCTAACATTGATTGTGGTGATGGTTGCATAATTCTGGGAATATGCTAAAAACCATTTAATCGTACACTCAGATGGGTAAATTGTATGGTATGTTCTGGGTCTGTAATGCTCTGCTTTGCATGTTAGCAGCACAGTTTTGGGAAGAGTACTTTATAACATGGTGTAAAATTATGCCAGGCCCTCCGTTACTTTAATAATTGTGGTATTTTAGAGTTATTCACTGTTGAGCTGGGATACTGCCAAAGGAGATGCCAGTTTGAAATAATGGATTATTGCAATAAAGTCACTGTGTAGACAACCTAGACTGGATGCTGACTGTAACAATATTAGGGCTCTTCTGGTTAAAGGGGATGCTCAGAAGCTGTTAAGAGAATGACAGGAAGAGCTGGTAACAGGAAGTCAGTAGTTGACAGATTTAAAGTAACTAAAGGAAATTAGACTAGCATTAACTATAGTTTTTAATAATTTGGGGTAATTTGCTATTAGATTGTTTTTGTTCATAGGTTATATATGTTATAGTTGAAAGAACATTAGAATAGGGATTTTTTAATCCTAGCTCTTCCCCTTAGCTGTATTACCTTGGGCCTGTTATACATCCTTTCTAAGTCTGTTTTCTCATCTTAAGATCAAAGGTGATGACAAAATCCTTTTCTAACTCTGGGTGGTGGTATAAAGATCACATGATATAGGTGGAAACCATTTGTAAATTGTAAAATGTTGTGCAAAGATAAATGGCTTTGTACTGTATCCACTAATTTATGTTTGGTTTATGAATAAATCAGTTAAATATAAAGGAAAACATCGGGCAGATGTATTTGCAGTGGATATGTCAAAGAACTGGTTCAAATATACATAAGGCCAACATCAAGTGGGCAAAAGGTATGGATAGGCCACATAAAAGGAAATACCCATTGTAAACTAACATGGAAAAATGTTCACTCTTGTCGCTGTCGAAGAAAAGAATAAACAATTGGTTACCATTTCACATCTATTTAAATTATCTAACATTTTATTAGTCTGTAAGGCTTTGGGAAATTTGGTTCATTTATACCTTGTTAGGAAGTATTAATTGACAACAATTCTTATAGAAGGCAATTTAGCATTTTGTTTGATTGCTGTACATATTATCTTATTAACAATAAGAAAAAGCTGGGTATACCACTTCCAAAGTTCACCTTTCAGCCAGAGATTAGACAGGCTTATAAAACAAACAGTAACACATGTGAGGAACGTGTTTCTTAGTTCAATCAAGTATACAAGACCAAATGGGCAACACCTGCCCAAAAGCAACGGCGAGAAGACAGGAAGGGACAGGAAAACTGCATGAATGGACACAGAGAACCCAGGGTGGGAAGGGTTGGGGGAGAGTGCTGACACATTGTAGGGATTGCAGCCAAATGTAACAAAACAATTTGTGTATAAATTTTTTGAATAAAAAACTGATTTTTGCTGTAAACTTTCACCTAAAACAAACAAAAAATCTGGTATAAGAATGGGCATTGCAATGTTATTTATAACATTAAAAATTAAGAACAATCTAGATGTCCTATGACCGGGTAATGATTAAATACTAGTATCAAAACTTAATGATCTATTATGAAACCATTAGAAAATAAAGATGTAGGCTAGTACTTGGAAATGCATGTGGTACAAAAGGAAGCATAGAATTCTGAAGTATATGGATGTAAACAGGCAGAAAGTTACAGAAGAAATAGGAAATGGAGACAATTGTATTAAGAAAGTGGGACTACAAATCATTATCTTTTTAAAATTGTCTTTAATATTATAGTTTTACTAATAGATAAGGGAGATAAGACATAAAAATTAGCCTTCCTCTAATTTTTGGTATCAGTGTACTTGATTCCCACAACCCAGAAGTCATTTTGATCTGTCGTAACTAAGACCTCACAGCTCTCAGCAGTCACACTAAGGGAAATATTTGTGTTTATAACACAAATACAATTTGTGATAAAATTTTATTTAAAGCTCTATGGTAATTCTTAAAAGAGTAGTGATAACTGTAACGTGAGACTTCTGTGTAATGGATGAGTGCTGGGGTCACGTAGAATAGATATCTCTGGGCAGATAAGATCAGGTAGGTCAATGATGATGGCTTCATTTATGACATTCTCTGATAAACCTGAAGTAATTCTCATAGATGCCTGAGAATAGAGAAAGAAAACAGCAGCAACTTGAAGACTAAGGAGAGGAAATTTCCTGGGAATGTTGAGGAGTAGAGATTAAGAAAAAAGAATAATAACTTGGCTAGAAGCAATTAAATAGTCTGGAACATTTTAGTTTGATTTGGGATGAATGTAAAGATCCCAGTATGTATTCATTTTACTGGATTGCTGCCTACAATATTGAACCAGATTAAATCTGTATTTCTTCCAGCTTCATAAAATTTTAGGAGATAAGGTGAACAATACTGCTGTAATTGAAAAGCAAGTACTAGAACTCTGGGACAGACTGTATCACTCTTGGTTTGTAAAGGTAAGTTATTTTAGCTAAGGATTTTAGTTTTAAACTAATAGAGTCCTTTTATAGACTCATTAACTATATAGGATTGTATTAATATTGGAATTGCACTTATTGAAATTTTTTAAACAGCAAGATCTTGAACCTCAGGTCGCTGAAAGTCAGCTTGAGTTGCTGGTAGTCTCCATGGCAGAACCCATCAGTCCCTCTGGTGTGTGGGTAGTCTGTTCTCTGTATATTATCTCCAGCATCTCCTCCTCTGAACTAGCACTGTGCAGGAGAGATGAATGCAAGCCACATAAGTAATTTTAATTTTTCTAGTATTCACATTAAAAAAGTAAACATAAAGAGGTGAAATTAATTTTAATAATTTGCTTAGCCTTATATGTCCAAAATATTATCATTTCATTATGTAATCAGTAGAAAAAAATTTAATGAGTTAACGTGCTTGTATGTATTTTCTTCCATACTGATTGAAAATTTGGTGTCTATTTTATACTAACAGAATATCTCAGTTTTTGGACTGGCCATATTTCAAGTGCTCAATAGCCACACGTGGCTAGTGGCTACTGCTTTGGACAGCCCAGCTCTAGATGTTAAGAGTTTTTCTTTTTGAGGAAATGAAAATAGATCTAAAAGTTGAGACATCTTTATTTTAAACCATACTTGTATGCTGCTTATGCTTATGAACTCTTACTTCATAGTTTATGATGGAAAATAATGTCATTTTTTGCCAGGTGTAAAAATGATGGTTTTGAAAGGTTATGCCTAGCCACGCTGTACACTGGGTTTGGCAAGGCCTTTGGGGATGCAGGTAGAGAGTGGGGAAGAGTTGGTGGTGATTTTTTCCAGGATTGATGTAAGGAAAGGGGGACCATATATAAATCCCTTAAGTTGGGAAGAGGGGAAGGAGAACTGGATTTAGAATTTGAATTTGTTGGTTAGTGACCTGTGTGGGCCTGTGCACCCTTGCCCTGGTATCAGTTGAGGGAACAGTGTTCATTTTTGTGGATTTCAGAAACTGAAAGTTAAAGCTGATTGGGCCTCTAAGTAGAATATATTTGTTCCCATTTGCTGAAGAATCAGAAAATCAGAGAGGTTATTTACTTCCTCTGTTAATTCTAGGCTTCTGCTTATAAACAAATAGCTTTTACTGTCCTCACCCCATTTTAGCTTCATTTTATGGTAGAGGGAGGCCAGTTCCTTGAAAGCATAGGCTTATAAGTGGTTAAGTATATTGCTTTCTTTACCTCTTTCTCTGGAACCTAATGTCTTTCTGCATTGCATGATGGAGATTAATATCACTATTCCATTAGCAAAAGTGGGAGAATGGAAACACATGAAAAATGTTAAGAATTTACCTCTATTTCTACACTTTAATGCCAGCAGTCACTTCATTTAGTCCATATCTCAATTAAATTTAGCTGTCCCTGCATTCTGCCAATATAATTCTCTTCCAGACAAAAGAGGTAGATTTTTCTCCTTATTCTTGATTCTTTTTTTATATTTTTCTCTAACGCTGTTGTCTTTATCTTGTGTGGAAGATGATTAAAGGAGGTAAAGGAAGGAGGAAAAAAGAAAAAATGGGAGACCAATAAAAAGGTAGAGGGGCAGATAAACAAAGAATGAAAGTAAATGCTGTGTTAGTGTACTGTTGTATATATTGAGAGATAAAATGTGTTCACAAATGTATTTAGGACGGAAGCATTTGAGCTGTACTTAGACATGGTACCTAGAATGTAATCAGAAAAATACTATATTTCAAGTATTTAGGTAGAGTTCTTGATTTCTTTAAATAATGTAAAATTTCTCACCTTCAAGTATTCAGTGAAGTGCTTGGTGGACCTAAAACAAAATAGGACATTTATACTCTTTATTCTTTAGGTTAAGATGGAAATTTTATGTTTGAACTGTTTATTCCATAGAATGTAACACATTCTGGAAGGCACAAAGGACAGAAGATGCATGTAAGTCGTCAGAATAGCTGGTTGGGAGACATTCTGGACTGGCAGGATATCGCTTCCTTTGTTCATGAGAACATTGAGACATTTCTTTCGGTAAGTAGTACTATTTATGGTTAAACTGGACTTAGAAATAAAAACAGAATGCTAATTCTCAGTGTTACTTATTTAGAGCCCTTTAACCTGAAAACCCATTGCCATCAAGTCCCTGTTTTTAAAGCTGCAACATTTTAAGTTTCGAGAACTCTAAATGCACTAGAAAGATGTCCAAAAGCCATAGGTGTCAAGTGTATTTACCCTAGTGGCCCCTCTGTAGTTTAAGAGTATCCCAGAGATGTCGAATCACAAAGCATATGAGCGATACTGTGGGCTCTCACATAGGTATCCTCATCCCCTTAAGCTGACCAGAATGCTTTAAGTCCATTGGTCTGTCTTCACTAAGAATGAATCTTTTACCCTTGCATGCCTTTGTAATATGCACTGGTCATGGGGAATATTGGTTCACTCATTTTTGTATGTCTTCTAAATATTGACACATTTTGTTATACAGTATTAAAAAAAATCAGCACCTGTCTCCTCAGAAAAATAATTTAAGTATTAGAAAGCTATCAAGGTCACAATGACCGATACAGATTTTTGAAAATTCTAATTTTTTTCTTGAAAACACAAATGTTATCATTGACAGCAAATACTATCAGTCATTTCCCTTGAAGTGACGGGCTCATTTTATTCATTTTTGAAAAAACTCCTGCCAAATACCAAGTATGCCAGTCTTGTTTTATGTAGAAGTGGTATTCTATGAAAAAAATGACTAGTTTAGCTCTTACCTCATTCACACAAATGCTTTTCCTCCATACAACCATCATACTTTAGTAACTAGCGGATGTGTTTTATGCTTACTTATCATTTACCACACAGAATATCAAAAAGACAGATACTCAAGAATTGATATTTAATAAAATTAATAATTTTTATTGCTTCCTAAAGGGCATTCCTAAGTGAAACTGGCACTAAGTGTGTGGTGGTGGTGAAGAATACAGTGAATACTAGTGCAGTTTGGTGCCACTGCCTTGATTTGGGCTAAGATGACAGCCATTTTACCTACTGTTGTCTTTGTACTATCAGTGCAAATGTCAACACAGTGAAAAAGGCAAATGTTTGGGTATTATGAAAATAGTTTTGACCTCACAGACCCCCAAAGGATCTTGGAGACTGTAGTTGTCCAGAGGCTACACTTTGAGAACCACTTTTCTGTTCTAACTTGTGGAATACCTATTAGTCACATGTTGGGCCTCTGACATGGATTTCTTAATTTAAAAAAAATCTTTTCTACTTTCCATTACTCTTTCTCTTTCTCCTCCAACCCCCAGGAAATAGCTTTACCTTTACTTTTCAACTTTGATTGATTTTTTTTTTTATTTCTGCCATCATATTTCTAACATCCAGCAGCTCTTTCTTATTTTCCGAACCTTCCTTTTTTATTTCTGAGGATTATTGGTAACAAAGTTTTTAAAAAGTCTTCTCTCTGTTTGCTGAGTTTCTTTAAAGCTTATTTTACTTTCTTTTTCATGTTAGAGGCTATCCTCAAATGTCTGGTGACCCTTGTTAGTCTGTTCATTTTTAAGAGTGAAGCGCTAAAAAGCCAGTTAGAAGGTCACAAGCAGAACCTATAGAAAAGCCCTAGAATTCCACCCACTTGCGTGACCTTCTTGATATTCATTCAGTACTTATGTTGCTATCCTTGACTAGACTAAAGTCAAACTTAGCTAGTGTTTTCTGCTTTTGACTTGGGATACGTTTTGTCTGTAGAGATCTTTCTAGTTTTCAGAGTTTCGAGTGCCTTGTTATCGCTTGTGGGGAGTCCCTGGGTAGTACAAATGATCGACACACTTGGCTGCTAACCAAGAGGTTGGAGGTTCGAGTCCACTCAGAGATACCTCGGAAGAAAAGCCTGGCGATTTAATTCTGAAAAATCAGCTATTGAAAATCCAATGGAGCACAGCTCTACTCTAACACACGTGAGGTTGCCATGAGTCAGAACTGACTCTGTGGCAACTGAAGGTGGGGTTATTGCTTGTGGTTTCACTAACTTTCTCCTTTGAGCCTTGCATATAAACAGTTAACATTCTAGTCCTTTCCTCTGTCTTCTCCAACTGAACTCCTTCGGTATACAAAAAAGATGACTTGATTGTTGTTGGAGGCTATCAGTCTATAATTACTATATTCAGTTACTTTTGTAAGAGTTACCGCAGGGGCTTTTTTCTGTCAGTATGACCGAGAAACTATTTAAAATGTTTTTGGATAAAAATTCCACAACGACTGAAACCCCGAAAAGAATGCTTGTCAAAATTACAAGTGAAGACATTGTTGGTTTGTTTCTTGGAATCAGTGGCATTATTCATTCAGTCTTTATTCCACAAGGTCAAACAGTCAGTCATGCATATTTTTGTAGGCATTAATGAAGCATTTTCAAGATTTTATATAAGGGGTTTTTGTAAATGGAACCAGCCTGCCAAAATTCTCTTATGAATACTGAGCTGAGGTTTGCAAGAAATGCTGAGAGCAACAAAATATGCTTTTATAACTGATAAATTTGAGGTAGGAAAGTAATGGATAGGCCTTTCTTTAATAGAACAGATGGTATAACTTGAACATATGACAAAGAACAGAACTGCTGTTTTGGAAAGGGCAGCAAAATAAAAATCACAGATTATGAGTTCTGGTCCCAGCTCTGGTTCCACTTACTAGTTCTGTGCCTTGGGGCAGTTTTGAAAAATCTCTGAGCCTCAGTTTGTGTATCTGTAAACTAGAGATGATGTTACCCACATTATTTCCCTTGCAGCACTGCTGTGAGGTTATGGAAGCATTTTGAAAATTGTAATGAAAGGTGATTTTCTGATCATTTTGTTTTCATGTTTTTCTTTAAGAAGGACAGTCGATTTGGGAAAAATAGAACAGATATAATCATAAGAGAATTTAAGTTAATGAAGAGATAGGTAATGAAAACATGCAGGTGTAGGTATTGTACAAATTGAACAACTGAACTTGGTAGGTCTGAGGGAGGTCATTGTCTACTTCAGGAAAGATTTTTAGCTGCAGAATTCTGCTCTTGTCCCTCTGTGTTCGTTAACATTTATTGTGATCTTTACAGTGTTGTCTCTCAGGAACCAAGACCAAATTACTTTGGGTTTGATGAAAGTGATGCTTTCTGCATTTATAGATGAATCTAAGTTGGGGGCGGGGCAACGAATCTAAAGCGGGGGGACAGCTAATAAGACAAATGCTAGAATATCATGGCCTTAATGTTGAATTCTAAAGGAAAAAGTACTCATGATCCTCTGAGCTTAATATAACCATAGGTTGCATTCTGGTTTATTTTCCTATGACTATTTTTTCTATACATACCATTTTTTACATAGTTATAATCATTCTATATATAAAATTTTTGTATGCTGCTTTTTAAACATGGCATTATATCATAAGTATTTTTCTTTGTTATAATAGAAATGTTTTTAATGGCTGCCTAATATTAGGAGCCCCGGTGGCACAGTGGTTTAGCGCTTAGCTGCTAACAGAAGGGTTGGTGGTTTGAACACACCAGCTACTCCATGGGAGAAAGATGTGGCAGTCTGCTTCTATAAAGATTTATAGCCTTGGAAACCCTGTGGGGCAGCTCTACTCTGTTCTGTAGCATCACTATAAGTCAGATTCAACTCGACAGCCACAAACAAGTTTTAGGTTTTTTTTTGGGGGGGGGGGTGTTATTTTGAGTGGATTTACCATAACTTAACCATTTTTGCTTAGTATCGAACATTTCAATGTTGTGTGTTTTCCTTTTTCATTTTAAATTATGTTCAGTTCTTGCCTTTCAGTTTTTGGTACTACAACATTAGATTAAAAGCACACTAGAACAGCGTAGAAACTTTTCCATCAGGTTTAGTTCTGATATTGACCTTTCCCTCCTCTTTAGATTTTAGAGTCTCTGTGGATTGTTATGAGCCGGAACGTAAGCCTGCTTTTTAGCACTGTCACTACGCTCCTGACCATTCTCTTCTACAGCGGGACTGCCCTTCTCAATTTTGTACTGTCTCTGGTATGTACATATAGATAAGTACACTTCACATTTCTGTCAGCATTAAAGTATGTTCATGGCTCCATTTGCTTTTGTGGGTGTTTATCTTCCTGTAGTTCCTAAATGTGATTTTTTAGAAGATACTGTCCTTTGTTTTGCAGATAATTTTCCTGACCACACTATTTTATCTATTAAGTTCCAGTGATGAGTACTACAAGCCTGTGAAGTGGGTGATAAGCCTGACACCATTATCTCAGCCAGGTCCTTCTTCTAATATTATTGGCCAGTCTGTGGAAGAAGCTATCAGGTGAGGATAAGATTTATGCTATTCTTATTTCCTTCAGAAAGTGCTTTACATGAGAAGCTTGTCTTCTGTCTTGAGCTTCCAAGTAACGTTCAGTGCTAAACTAGTAAAGGTCACTGATATTTTCACAATTTTTATCTCCTTTTGAGAAGGTAATATGAGAAGATAATATGAGCAGTGCAAATGTTAATAAAATTCAAAGCAGTTTTAATATCTTGCTCTGAAGCCTGTGATTCACAAAGATTTTATGTCCTGCCCCATCAGCTTTTTGCTTTAGCTTCTGTTATCATGTCACTTGTTTAGGAGCCCCCCCCCCCCCCCCGGCAGACCTCACCTTCTCTCAGATTCCTTCTGTTCTCAGGAATTCCAGCTTTGCCCAGGGAAGAGAGCAGGCAGCCTTCCTGTTTCCTCTTTCTCCCTCAGCGGCCTGGCTGTGCCCTGTGCAGCAGTTGGGTTGGACGCTGGAAATGCAAAAAGTCTTTGGTTTTCCTAAGTCATAGGCTCTGTGTGCATCGCAGGAACTTTTATCATGCTTTCTGGGATCCATGTATTGCAGGCTTGGTTTCTGGATAAGATTATTCTTCAGCTTTTATTATTGATAAGTTTTTTCCAGCTCACTGGCTCCCAGCTTCCTTTTCTATTTCCCCTTTACTTTTGCAGCCTAGGCCGTTCTGAGCTCCTCCCGCAACCTCTATCCTCATTGCTGTTAACTCAGTAACAAGACTGTGCGACATTTTTACTTCTTTTGAGTGGCTCCTCAAACTAAATCGGCAAGTAATCTATTAGAACTTCTTTCCTAATGGTTATTAGCTAGGTGGTCTTAAGCTTCTCTTGAAGAGTAAATCTTTGGCTAGCATTGATGTTCCAACATACACTTAAAAAATAACACTGTTTAGAACTAGTCTTCCACAGAAATCTTGATTTGAACTGGTAATCCTGTAACAGCTGATCTTTTTTCACTGTATTCATGTAAATAACTGGTAAGGCTACCCCTCTGATCTCTGGAAAAGCCTCAGTTACATTCAGGTAGGATGCATGCTCCTGAAATGTGTTGTCTCTGGAAACGTTTGTTTAGGTTTCCTTCCTTTTTCTTGCTAGCAATGCCTGGGTAAAGTCTTCACCAGTATCTTGCTTCGTTGGTTGGACACCAAGTCAGATCAGAAAATAATTGTTCTTGTTCTTAGTCCCTGTGTGCCGTGGGGTATTCTCGTGGGGGCTATCCATTTAAAGATTTCAGGTTTAGGGGATGTATCATCTAATGCAACAGCTTTCAGAATGAAGCTGTCTTAGGGAAGCGGTCTCACTGGCTTTAGTATCCCTTCTAAGCCTATATGACTAGGTTGCCGTCCTTACTAAGTGAAATGATGGAAATTTCAGCACTAAATTAACTTTTGTTTATTTAAATGACATGATTCTGACTCAAAAAAGTTTATGCAGATTATACCAAAAAATGAAAAATAAACACCTACCTTTTCAATAGGATAAAGCTGTTGAACCAGCCCTATTAGAGGCTGGCAGGAATCCTCTTGTCAGTGTGACTAAGTGAAACCCTATAGAAAAATATCTTCTTGTCCATAAAAAACTTCAAGAAAGATGCTTCATTCTTGTAAAGTAACCTATATTAGCACTGACTTTGATTCTCAAAAATACTTTTTTATTTTAGAAATCACTCTTCTCCAATTTTCTTGTATTCTGCTTTCTTAGAGCGAGTGAACCACTTGTTGAGCATCCTCTATTTAAATACCTGTCGTCTTTTTTCCATACCACCTTTGTTTTGCTGGTAGAGCTATGATTCACACTTAGGTCCAGCTGATTCAAAATATAAGTCCTTCTGTTACACCACGATCCGGGAGGAGCTGCTTAGGGGAGAAGATCATGAGTTAAATTTGTGGCGGTGTTAAGACCATTCAAATGGACATATGAGGCATTCGGCTGGAAATTTGCATCTAAAAAAAAATTAGCAACTCTTAGTACCAGAACTATAATCCTAATAGTTCTCAAAACAGATGTATTTTTGTGAGTCTGGTAAATATGGTACAGACTAGAGAATTTGCTGTAGCCTGGGAAATTTTTCTAACTGTTGCCATATCTGATTATATAAACATTATAATTCAACATGATTTTTAGCAGTCTGCATCTTTTTTGTCTGTTTCTTTACTGGATCAAATTCAAGACTTAAAATATACAGGTTTTACACAGATTCTTCTGAAGAGCCTCCATGTGCATATGTATACATATACGCATGTATGTATGTATGTGTCTATATATATGTGTGTGTGTGAATATATTTTTGTGTATTTGGGTGTGTCTGTGTATGAATGATAGCAGTGACTTCTGTTTCTAAGCTTTTGTCAAATTTTTCATTCTGAAGGATTGTAATCAAGAAGGAATATGTTTCTTCATGAAGAAAGATTTTTAAGAGGAAAAATGTACAAGTGATTATCAAAATATTGTAATATCCTCAGTTTAATCTGCAAATTATCAGTGATACCAGATTTTATAAGTATCAATCATTAATCGTTGTTGTAATTAAGTGGAAAATCATTGCACTCATTTTATATGATTCATTAATAAGTTAAAAGTGTAATTTAAGTTAGGAGTTAACTACATGACCAGATTTGGAAATTGCTTTTCAAGCTTTGCCTTCAGAAGTATGTGGCTACTGTAAAATCACTGTCTCATTGAATTTTTGAAAATTATTATTCTCAATTGTGAATAAGTGTTCTTCTAAATTGAGTACATTTTGTGATTGGGTTTCCAGTTTATGAATTTTTGAGTTAGTGGCATGCATCCTTTATCCCCAAACCATTTTCCTCCCCTTAGCAGCATGTTGTCTCCTGAATGTATGCATCACATTCCTCCTCCCTGATGCTCCCATTCTGCTTGCTCTGGTGGAGATATTGCACATTACTAAGTTGCATGTTGTCAACGCCTCAGTGCAATTTAGTATGTGTGATATTTTCACATGAGTGCATGCACACGGGGTATGGCTCTTGCTTGCTGGAATCACAGCTTTCAGTGCTGGTGGGTGGGAGTTCCACTGATGAATTAGATGGGAGAATGTGTGTACTGTGAGATTTTCCTTTAGAAAGCGAACATTCTTCCCACCTTACCCATCAGTTTTGGAGAATTGAAAGTATTTTGTTTGAAAAAATCAGTGTTGATCATTTAGTAAGTTAGTATTTCCATTTTTGACTTTGAGTAAGTTAAATAATTCATTAGAAAGAAATTTTCATGGACTTAAGTTTCTAAACGATACTTGTTTAAATGTATAAGGAAGGGTTTAAAGCTATAGGAAAATATATTTCCATTTATTTGAAGGGCTACCTCTCCTAACACTGAAATAGTGAGGCAGAATCTTTTATGCATATTTGGGAAAATAAAATTATCTAGAATTCTTAAATAGTAATCAAGCCAGTATATAATGCCCTTTTAACCTACTCATTTAAAGATTGGTCTAATAAACCTAAACCTTTACTTTTTTAAGTTTCCAAGGAAAATGACTTTTAAAAAATTTGTATTTTATTTGTCACTGTGATGCTTTAAAAATTTCCAAATTCACTTTAATAAGCTTATATGGAATAAGTTTTGAGATACAGATATTTACTATTTGCCTATGTAATTGTAACAGCCTCTTTTTATATAGAGGAATGTGTTAATTTTTTGGGTAGTGTCAGAGTAAGCACCGATGATCACTAGGCATTGCCAAGGATGCAAACCATGCATTAATGATATAAAAATATTGAATTAATACCACTACTTCCAGGGTTTCCTGATGATCTGATGTGATGCTTCTGTTGTGTTGCTTCTGTCTGTGGCTCACTACAGTTTTCCAGTGGGGAGGGAAGGTTTCTGTGTAAGTGGCCCTTCCCGTATCTCCCTTAGCAGCTCTCTAGGTCTGCATGTAGAGCATGACCATTCCCCTCACCCTGGAAATCCAGTGTCCCCCAGGTTTCTGTACATTTTACTGTGGAACAGGGTTTCTGGGGCAGATGAACCATGAAAGGCAGGGAGATATAACTTCCTAAGAGGGATTGGGGCATAGATCAGGGGAGATGGAAAATACGTGTCCCAACTGATAATCGTATGTGCTGTGTCTTCAGAAGTTGACCTGCCCCTCTCCACTTCCTCAGCTGCTTCTTGAAGCACACCATATTGCAGTGAGGATAGAATACTGGTAAGGTGAATAAAAGCTATTGTGGGAAAATGATAGTCTTTCTGTTTGACCTTTAGAAAGAAAAGAGGGCAGAACCAATGCAAAGAAATGTTGGGAGGTAGGTGGAATTTGATTTTGGACTCTTCACTCCTCTTTTTCCTTGTTTCCTTTCTATTTCCTTAGACATGCTCTTCCCTATTTTCTGCTATTCAGGCCGTCATACTCTGAGCGCATAGAGCTTCTTGACTACATTTTGTCCTTCTCCCCACCCCACTACTTGCTTCAGATCTCATTGCATTGAAAGCAGGTCATCTAATCAAATCCTGAATTGTCTTGTCACTTTTCTCTCACACAGTTTAAAAAGGTAGCAAAGAGCCATCTTGTTGGTCAGAAATGAGAGGGCTGGTAGCTGAAGTGAAGTATTAGGAAGTTTGCGAAAAAGTAGCAGTTTTATCTTAGAGTTTTATAAAGCGTGAAGCCAAAGTACTTGATAAGAATTAAAGATCTTAACTGATAATTTGAAATCAGTTCTAGCCTCTGGTACAGAGGAGGTATATAGTTGTGCAAATGAGACATGTATACACACACTTCTAGTGCCACACAGTATAAATATACAATTAGGGGGAAATTTAGAAGCAGAGAAAAAGCTGATTGTGTGTGTGACTCTTAGAACTTTTACCCCACAGAGAGGTGTGCTTAGATGGGGTATACTGGATTGGATGCACTATAAGCCAGCCTTCCAGTGGGGAAGGACCTTGTCCCATGATGGTCTGCATGTGGTGTGGGGCAGGGAAACATCTATAGTGTTCAATAAATAATGTTCATCTATGGTGTTACAGTTGACTATAACACTGAAAGGTCTCTGAGCCAGAAGGTGGCCTTGTTAAAAAGGTGGAGCCTCCAGCTCACTGGCTAGTTTCATTCTCTTCTTCCATTGAGCTAAATCAGACCTGCTGAGGCTGCTTAGCTGAGCTAACAAAAGAGGGGTGGGAAAGAGCCTCCAGTGCCTGAATTTGATTCTCTTCAGTTGATGAATGCTGAGAGAACTTGGAGATGGAGAACAATTGCCAGTAATCTTGGAGGAATCACTGAAAAGAAGTCCCAGAAGACTGAAAGTAGGCATGTATTATTCAAAAGAGAGGGAAGAGGATGACTGTGTATTATATAAATAATAGACTGGTGAACTTTTGATATAGGTTTCCTATAAATTTCTGTAGTGGTACTTGATCATGTGGTATATGAACAGTTATAAAGGGAAGGAAATGCTTGATGGAACCATGGATTCACACAGAATAAGTCATATATCGTTACCCATATAGACTGCCACAAGTCAGTCTACCATGGTTTTTGCAAGAGATTTGATTAAGTATATTATATTGTCTTCCCTTGATAGCAAGACAGGGAAATGTTCACCAAACTTGAGTATCCAGAGTGTTGATTAATGGGTTGGTATCAGTCTGTAACTGAAATAAGGGATTGATCATTCACTGGTGTGATTGTCAGGGATATTCTTTTTTTTTAATTGTACTGTATGTGAAGGTTTACAGAACAAATAGTTTCTCATTAAACAATACACATTGTTTTATGACATTGGTTAACAACCCCACGACATGTCAACCCTCTCCCTCCTCGACCTTTTTTTTTGGTGAAAATATACATAGCCAAAGATAACACCATTTCAGAAATTTCTACATGCACAATTCAGTGACATCGATTACGTTCTTCCAGTTGTGCTGCTATTCTCACTTTAGATGAAGGTTTATAGAACAAAATAGTTTCTCATTAAACAGTACACATGTTGCCCTATGACAGTGGTTAACAACCCCACTATATGTCAACACTGTCCTTACTCAACTTTAAGTTCCCTATCACCAGCTTTTCTGTCCCCTTCTGCCTTCTAGTCCTTGTCCCTCGGCTACTGTGCCTCATTAGTCCCGTTTTTTATGGGGCTGTCCAATCCCCGGCTGAATGGTGAACCTTGGGAGTGACTTCACCACTGAGCTAAAAGGGTGTCTGGGGGCCATACTCTCAGGGTTTCTCCAGTCTCTTTCAGGCCAATAAATCTGGTCTTTTTTGTGTGTGTTAGAATTTTGTTCTACATCCTTTTCCAGCTCTGTCCAGAACCCTCTGTTGTGATCCCGGTCAGAGCAGTCGGTGGTGGTAACCGGGCACCATCTAGCTGTACTAGACTCAGTCTGGTGGAGGCCCTGGTAGCTGTGGTCCATTAGTCCTTTGGACTAATCTTTTCCTTGTATCCTGTTCTCTTCATTCTCCCTTGCTCCTGAAGGGGTGAGACCAGTGGAGTATGTTAGATGGCTGCTCACAGGCTTCTAAGACCCCAGATGCTACTCACCACGGTGGAATGTAGAACATTGTCTTTACAAACTGTGTTATGCCAGTGGAACTAGATGTTCCCCAAGACCATGGTCCCCACAGCCCTCTGCTGTCAGGGATATTCTTGCATGGATTAAAGTAATAATTTCTGGTAACCCATTGAAGCTCTATTGTGCATGCCATTAGTTATGTGCCAGATAAAGTTTTATTTGATTATGAGAATAAATTACTCCTTGTAGTCGCTGCACTTTTAGGTTCCAAAGAAGCTGAGAGATGAGTGATTGCATGCTTGGTATTTTGGGTTATTATTCATATAGCCTGATCAGTACCGTACAATTTAAAATAATTAAACCAAAACTTACTAGTATGCTACTTGCACTTCAGCACTGCCATACTCTATCCTTCTTCATCAGAAAGCAAAAATGGGTATACTTCCAAGAACTGGAAGGAGGAAAGAGAAGCTTACTATATGCAATTGCTTTACAAACTTTACTCCATTCCTTGGCTTGTGGCCCCTTCCTCCATCTTCCAGGCCAGCAACGTAGCATCTTCAAATAGCTTCCTCTCTCTCTTACCTCTCCTTCCTTCCTCATGTTTCCTTCTCCGATTCTGACCCTATTGCCTCCCTCTTTTTTTTTATTTTTTTAAATTGAGGCTCACGTAACATAAAATAAACGTTTTAACCATTTTAAAATGTATAATTTAGTGGTTTTGAGTATATTCACAGTTTGTGCAACCATCACCACTGTCTGATTCCAGAATTGCCTCTTACAAGGACCTTTGTGATTACATCGGGCACATCTGGATAATCCAGGATAATCTCCTCATCTCGAGGTCCTTAACTTAATCACACCTGCAAAGTCCCTTTTGCCATGTAAGGTAACATATTCATAGGTTCTGGGGATTAGTACATAGACATCCTTGTGGGACCATTATTCAGCCTACCACATAGGCACTTGGCAAACGTTAATTTCTCTTTATTTTACCTTCTCAATTCAGATACACTAGACTTTTAAGGTATAAGCTTTCTAGAATCTTCATCATCATTAAAGTCCTCTGAGTATTAGTCAATGTATTGATCGAAAGAACTCTAACAATAGCACTAGTAGTAGCTACTGTTTATTGAGCACCTACTGTATGCTGGGTCAATTACTAGTGCTTTAGATGCCTTGTTAGCTTTTCATGGGCTGAATTGCTCCTACTGCCAGTGTCTGCCCACAGAATGCCATAAGTGTGAAATTTATCCTCATACCTTGAGGAGATGTAATGGTAATGTAGCAGGAGTGACTTCTGGTTGGGTTCATGGACTATACATTTTTTCTGAACTGAGAGATCAAAACTATTGCTAGTGTTTCTTATGAAGTTGAACAGATATCGTATCACCCAGTATCTCCACTCCTAGGTAGGTAGGTAAGTAATTAAATAAATTTAAAAAAAATTGCTAGAGAATTTACATAAAGGATGTTTAAAAAGTTCTCCTACCTTTGGTAAATTCTGAGAGGATTTTTCTCTGCGGTTTATTTAAAAACTTAGATGTGTCACATCACAAGTAATAAGGTAAACCACAGAACCCATTGCTGTCGAGTCGAATTCTGACTCATAGGGAAGAACTGCCCTATAGGGTTTCCAAGGCTGTAAATCTTTATGGAAGCAGACTGCCACATTTTTCTCCCATGGAGCAGCTGGTGTGTTTGAACCACCAACTTTTCTGTTAACAATCAGGCACTAATCATTGCACCACTGGGGCTCCTTAAGTAATAAAATAGAGGGGAATACATTGCCTTTTCATCTCATGTTAGAAATGCACTCAGGTCCACAAAATTATTTACAAGTTGCCTTAGTAAGAGTATCACTAACAATCAGTATTCTCAGAAGTAGAGGAAAGTAGACTGCTGTTTCCTACATGTGGTTCTTTTTGGATTGAGCTTTGCTTATTTGCCACCCAGAAGGATGATACTATTGTGATGTTCTCTTGTACCTTCAGTGTCAACTTTTTTTTTTTTTTTTGCTTAAAAAATTTTTAAATAGCATAAAGTTAATGAAAGTACCACATCTGTACCTTTTCTCATTGACCTTCCCAAACCAAACCAAAGCCCTTGCCATTAAGTCGATTCCAACTCATAGCAAACCTATAGGACAGAGTAGAACTGCCCCATAGGGTATCCAGGGAGCACCTGGTGGATTAGAACTGCTGACCTTTTGGTTAGCAAGCAGCTGTAGTTCTTAACCACTACGCTCCCGGGGTTTCCCATTTCTAGTCAAATTCAGTACTTTTTTTCTTAGTCCTTATTCTCATTAATCTCTGTGGTATTTCACCTTATCTTTCCCTCCTCAAAACTTCCTTTTCCTTTGGTCTCTGGGAATACTACACACTCTAGTGATTTTCTTTCTTCTACGGAAATGATAACCATTATCTCCTTGACTGGTGTATCATTGTCCTTTGGTCCTTTATGAGAGTGTAGCCCATTGCCCATTTTCTCTAGGCTTACCCTTCAGGATGTTTATCCTTCTTTATGATCAGTCTTTTCTGCTGCATCTTAAATCTTTTGTCTTGAGTTTTCTGTTTAGCCTTCTCTTATTTCTAGCTACCTCTAGGGTATTTTCATCATCCTTATTGGCTTACCTCAAACTAAACTTACTTCCTTTTCTTCCACGTCCTTTCTCATTCTGGCCAGCTCCTTGTCTTTGAGACACTCACTCTTTTAGACCCTTCAGGGTCAAAACCTGAAACTCTGTCATTTCCTCTTTTTCCTCTGTCTCCTCCATTCGGTTACTGTTCAGATCCTTTATACTTCTTGTAGGCTGTCTCCTTTCCTTTCAGTCTTATTGACACCATTTGTATCTCAACCCTTATTGTCAGGTCACACGGCACCTTTAAGACATTCTCAAGTGAAATTTGGTCAGGACAACAAATAAGGTTTCACAATTTGGGAAGCCACTCTGTTGTCACCAAATCCATGTCCCAGAACCCTATTAAATGACCAAATCACTGGATTCCAGAGCTTGATTTTACTCTTACACCATGCCTTCTAGAATGCTTTGGAAAAGCTTGGTGTTTCTTTTTGTGTGTACAAATGTTTCCTTTGCTGCTGCTGTCTCTGCGTTTTGGAATACAGATAACTTTTCTCATGAATAGGAGTACCTCCCCTGCCCTCAACAGAATCCTGTCTTTTATAATTTTGTGATACCTTAGGATTACTTAAGGTACTGCCTTTGTGCTCTCTTCTGAACAACTCCTCATTTCTCCTCCTTACACTGTGCTACCTTATTAATCTTCCAGCTGAAAAGTAAAACTGAAGTCCCCAAGATTGCAGATTTTTATGTATCTACATTCCTATTAATCACTGAATGTATGTGTCTTTTTTTATCCCCTTTGTATTTTCTTCTCCTTTCTGATTTTACTTTGGAGTTTAATAAGAATTTTTTCTCATAAATTCTTCCTGCATGACCTGCATTCTTTGATAGCATTTACAACAGAAGTTAGTTACATTTGAGGCTTGGTTACATAGTTGAATAAGTGTGGGAAATTGATACTTGTTGATGAGAAAAGACTGATGAAGTACAAGTTATACTATTCCTCACTTGCTCTTCCCAACGGGGAGGGCTGACCAGAGCCTGAATTTCTTAGAGTTTAACCATATTCTCTGAAACATGTTACTCACATGTTTAATTTTATTTCTATCCATTTTGGCCATGAACTGTTTGCTTCAGAAGTGAAAAGGAGATGAACTATTGAAGTGAATAGGGTATTTTTAAGGTGCTTCATTACATTTATTTTTTCTTCATCAGAAACTTTAACAACAGTTTACTAAACATGTATTTTCAGGGTTCTAAAAGTATGTCTAGATCTTTTTGTTTCTTTAAAACAAAGTGAAAACAGATTCTTGGAACAGGAGAAAAAATGAAACTATTAACAGATTTGGAATGAAGTAGCTAAAAGCCTATAAGTACAGTCATGTGTGGCATAACATCCGTTCAGGCAGCGTCAGACTGCATATATGTCCGTGGTCCCATAGGGTTATTTTGTTTGTTTGTTTGTTTTTAAGGGAAGCTTGCTCTCCTTTTGTTTATTATTTCCCCCTAATGGTTTTAAGGAAACCTTGGTGACGTAGTGGTTAAGTGCTACAGCTGCTAATCAAAATGTTGGCAGTTCGAATCCACCAGATGTTTCTTGGAAACCCTATGGGGCAGTTCAACTCTGTCCTGTAGGGTTGCTATGAGTCGGAGTCAACTCGACAGCAATGGGTTTTAATGGTTTTAAAGCCCCCAAAGCGCCCAGAGTGAACGAGCAGCAAGGCTCCAGAGCGCATCCCAGTACCCAAAGGACCTTCTCTGCCTCCTCCTTCCCCTCCTTCTGGCTTCAATTGTGCGTCCAGCAGATGTGCAGCCTTTCACACCTGGTGTAGGGCAGTGCCTGCCATAGCTGCTCAGTTCCTGCCATGGGTGGGGGGGTGCTTGCGGGCTCCTGGCTCTGGTTGGCAGCCGTGGCAGTGGCCACATGATTTGGAAGGAGCAGCACCAACAGGGTGGCGGCAGCCAGGGCCACCACCACCAACAATGTTGCTGCACCCGTGCACGCATACACCCTGCCTTACCCTCCCCTGCACCCTGATGTGCATAAAGTCCTGATCCTGCTGCTAGCATAGCCCCCTGCTCGCCCAGCCGCAGACCTGGCAAGGCCAGCCTCCTTTATCCAGTGGATGCAGTTCTGGGGCTTTGTCTGGTGGGCTCCCATAAGGTTTTAATATAATAGGCTTTTTGGGGATTTAACTATGGATTGTATGGAGACTGCCTGTATATAATGCGGTGTTTACACAACGTCCAAAGAGCATAACGTCCTGTTTCACAGAACATATCGTGGATGTTAAACGACACATACCTGTATTGATTTTTCTGAATCACAAAATGATACTGTGTTTATTTACTTTTTCTTTTATCTTTGGACATTCTAGAGGGGTGTTTGATGCTTCCCTCAAAATGGCTGGCTTCTATGGATTGTACACCTGGCTGACTCATACTATATTTGGCATCAATATTGTATTCATACCATCAGGTAACAACCATACCATAACTTCCATTGTGCTATATTTAAAGAAGTTAAGACATTTTACATGCATTAGGAAATGTCTTCTTTGTCAAGTTTGAAATACTAAATTTTATAGCTGTAGATCTAATCGAGTCCAGATTAGGAACAGAGATATGATACGTAATATGTTTATTGCTGTATCTCCACAAGCTAGAACGATGTTAGCACATAGAAAATACTGCATAAATATTTGTCAGATGACTGAATGCCCTAGCACTCAGCACAACACTTTACATATAACCCACGCTCAGTGACTGTTTGAACTGAACTGGTTGGCAGGGAGCAGTGAGTTATCAAATAGGTTTGTCCCATTTGGGATACTGTCCTGGGCGCAAGTTGCATGCTTCTGAGGGCAGATGGGCTGCCTCCATACATCCCAAGATCTGTTCTGATAATATCTTAATTCCATAAACACCAGGTACCTAAGGATTATAAATTTAATGATCATTTTATTCTTTTTCCGCTATGTTATTTTTTCCTCATTCTTTCTACTTTTTCTTCCTGTATTTCTGTGGCTGCTTATCTTTCTAAATGTATCTGCCTTCCATATTTACCTCTACCACCATTTTTTTCTCCTTTTACTTATGCCCTCTTCCTTCTTTACATTCCCAAGTTCATTCATGTTCTCCCACTTTGGTATCCACCATCCCACCCTTTGACATGCAAGCACCCTGAGAGCACGTGAAGGTTGTTACTTTATTTTAACCCTGTGAGGCAGGCAAAATAGGTGGTGTTACTCTGTTTTATAGATGAGAAACCAAAGTTTTTCAAGGTCACACACCTGGTTAATAGTAGAACCAGAACTAGAACGCTCATCTGCTGACTCTTAGTCTGGAGGGGAGCCAGATGGAGAGAGTACTAGAACAACTGCTGTGAAAGGGGATGGGCTGAAAGTGAGGTCCTTCCAGTATCAGGGTTATTTTGGTTTTGCTTTGTAAATCATAGTCCATTTTTATTAGAAAGAAGCAAGGTAAAGGAATATGCACTCATATTTTAGGTTTAGAAACTAATTTCTAATTTGGCTTTGGATTTGGTACAAATTTTGACTAATGCTCTGAGGTTGCGTTTATAGGACTTTATATTCACTGGTAACCATTGATCAGAATAGTAATCGCAGGACACTAAAATTTTGTTGCTTAAGAGCAGATTCACAAAGTAGGTATACCCTTTAGAAATACCTGCATTGTCAAGTTTTAAGAGATTGGACCTTTAGTTAACTAGAAAATTCAGTGAAACAGCATGTATCATTCCCCTAAAACTTGAGTTTGTATTTGTTTAACTTACTTTGGTGGAGATTTTTAAGCAGGAGGAGCTAGTTATGCTGTTTTGTTATTGTTTTGATGATGATGTTAAGTTGCTTTCTCTTTTTTAATTTTGTATTAGCTTTGGCAGCAATCCTTGGAGCAGTGCCATTTCTGGGGACATATTGGGCAGCAGTACCTGCAGTTCTAGACCTGTGGCTTACACAAGGGTTAGGATGCAAAGCCATCTTACTGTTAGTTTTTCATCTCTTGCCAACATACTTTGTAGATACTGCAATCTATTCTGATATATCAGGGTAAGTATTCTACAGAAGTTTTAAAGTTGCTGGTGAATCATCCAGAGAGAGTTGTACTACTTTTTTTTATAGAGTTTTTTTGTTGTTGTTTTTCCTTCTCTGGGAGCAGGAGAAGAGGACAGTGGTGGTAGGATTTTTCAGTGACGTAGCCTTTTGTGTTCCCACTGATAAAAGTTTAATTTAAAAACAACTAACGTAAGGTATGAGATTTTGTTACTATATAAGTGTTGTTTACATTATTTGATACCCTGGGTGAATACCAAATTATGAGCAATTATCTCTTGACTTAGTGACATTTAACCTAGGAAAGACATATTAACAGATGTACATAAAATATTTTAAGTACAATAAAGAGGTAGTGATTATTTTCAGAACTTCTTTGCTTTTAAGGAAAAAAAAAGCATTATTAGGTTATATTTCTGAGGATTTCCTTATTAAACCAGACCTCTGCAAGTTCATGTCTGACAAGCAGAATTTAAGATATAATAGTATGATTGTAAGATGAAAACAGGTTAAATTTAACTCAGAATAAAAACTCTGGCCATAATATCTAGCTATCTTTGTAGATGTTTAATCTCTTTCAGAAATTACATTAAGTAAATCAAGCTGATTCTCATTTAATCATGATAGTAAATACATTCCCTATCCAGATTCACATTGCTTATTGGAATCTAGGATGTGACCAAGTGTTGGATTTTGATCAGCAACTCCTGTTGGTATGGTGCTGAACAGTTTTTAGCAGAGCTTCCAGACTAAGACAGACTAAGAAGAAAGGCCTGGTGATTTACTTCCAAAAATCAGCCAGTGAAAACCCTGTGTATCACAATGGTCTGACTCCACTGTGCATGGAGCCACCATGAGTCTGGCCAACTTGACAGCAGCTAAAAATAACAACAAATCAAATTTAGAATATGGTCTACTAAGACTATTGTAATAGTTAATACATTAAATTTTCTTTATGTAAAACTCACCATTACAATAAGGGCTGGCAGGATCTAGATTTATAGAAAGAGTTCCTTTCCCTTAATTTGAAATTATCTAGAGATAAATTGTGTGCCCACCTTGTTTTCTCCTTAGTAAGTTAAAGTAGAAAATAATTTGATAATAGAACTACTCTGAACCCCAGAGTTTCAGAGTAAAAAGAAATAGGCAACTCCACAAGTAAACTTTGGAGGAACTTTTATGCTTAAAACTTGAAAGACAAAGTTAAAAGGAGAACATCAGAGTGTGTTTAACAGTTGAAGTTTAAACAGTAGGAATAGGTATACAATTCATACTTAGGTGCTTTCATTTCTTTAAACTTTGCTACAAATTTTATATTAAGGTTTATAGCCAGAACTTAAAACTTACACATGGTTGTATTTTTAATAATAAAATATACCTTAGGAAAATGAGAAGGAGCCCTGGTGGCTTAATGGTTAAAGCAATTGGCTGCTAACCAAAAGGTCGGCACTTCAAACTCACCAACCACTCCAAGGGAGAAAGATGTGGCAGTCTGATTCCATAAAGATTGCAGCCTTGCAAACCCTACGTGGCAGTTCTACTCTGTCCTACAGGGTCACTGTGAGTTGGAATCGACTCAGTGGCAATGGGTATTAGGAAATGAAACGTTTAGCATAAATTGTTTTGTTTTTTAATAAATTAAGCTTTTATTTAAAAGCTCCTACACTTTCTTTTTTTTTAAATGCTTTAAGCAGTTTTGATAGAAATTTTCGTTGAATTTGTTGTTTAGGGAAGAGCTTACTTATTATAGCATACATATAATACTGCCCTAAGTTTTTTTTGGAATGAGGTAGACTCATTCACCGTAAGTTTTACTGAACTGTAATATAATACAGAACATTCTTCCAGGGCATTTAGTTATTTACCCCTCGCTAAATTGTTGTACTCATCTGTGTTTAAAAACTAGAAAACAAACATGTCTTATTTCTTACTCCCTCGTATGTCAGTGGTCATGTCTTATCGTTACCAGTGTGTTGTGCTGCTATAATCTATTTCATTCTACTTACGTGATACTGTGATAAAGCAATTATGACTCTCCTGTGAAAGAAAAATCTTGGGCTTTATGACAGATATTTTCTGCATAAGGCCTTTTTTTATTTACAATGTTAAAAACAGTATTTTTGGAGGTTGCCAGAAATCTAACCTATGAATAACAGGGATGCTATTTTGTTGTTGTTTTGTAAAAAGCATAATTAATTGAATTACATCCTGAATTGTACCCACTTAATTATTCTTGATGGAGGAAAATCTAATAGTTGGCTTATGTAACCAGTCTGAGGTCAACATTAACCCACCTTAGGTGGCTCCCTGTAATGAGTTCAGAGTATCTCTTAACAATATGGACTTCTTCCTTTAGTTGATGACCTATAAAGAGAAGCGTATGCCACACACATGCTGCATTTGCAAGGAAATTCTTGCATCTCAATATTATTACAGTCAATGTTCAGTTATCTGTGTTGAGGTAATCTAAAGCTAAACCTAAAGCTGATAATATAATAAAAAGTATGCTGCATTTAATCATTAACTTTGTGTTAGAGAATGTATTTCGAATTTACTCCAAGGTTTGTATTTGTTAAAACTCATGAACTAATCAGTGTGCTCTTCGTTCCAGAGGTGGCCATCCTTACTTGACTGGTTTGGCAGTGGCTGGCGGAGCATACTACCTAGGCCTGGAAGGAGCAATCATCGGGCCCATACTTCTCTGCATACTTGTGGTTGCTTCCAATATCTATAGTGCCATGCTGGTGAGTCCCACGAATTCAGTGCCTACGCCAAACCAGACCCCGTGGCCTGCTCAGACTCAACGGTGAGTTAAAGCAGAATGGTCATAAACCACATGTGAAAATTGAACCATCCTGTCTCTATTTTTTATTTGACTAGTCTGTCAGGATACAGGTATTTCAGTGCCAGTGCTGTGCTAAAGATTGCATAAAACACTAAGGAAATATATATCGTTTGTTTATAGACTTATGGGTTTTGAAAACTAAATTGAGTCAGAATTGTTAATGTCATGAAAGATCAAAAATAAATAAAAAAATGAAAAGGCACTTGTGGAGCATGGAATACTAGATTAAAGGACAATCTAGAAATAGCACAACCAAATATAATGCATTAATTCTTGCTAGGATCCTGGATTGGGGTGGTAGGAATATATCAGGACGTTTCTGGAACAAGTGGGGAAATTTGAATATGGGCCATATGTTAAATACTATTATATCAATGCTAAATTTGTTGGCTGTGATAATGGTACTTTGGTTATGTAGGAGACTGTCCTTTAGGGGTGACATGTCATGATATCTATAACCTATTTTCAAATAGTTGAGCCAAAACAGAGAGGGAGGAAGTGACTGTAGCAAAATCAGCAATTGGTGAATCTAGTGAAGGGCATACGGTTGTTAACTGTACTGGTATTTCTCTGTAGATTTATACTTTTTCAAAATAAAAGTTGGGAAAAATTATTTGGGAACGCCAGAATAGAGTTGCAACTTATTATTTTGTAAGTAAACTTTTCTTTTTGAGGTATATCTTGCATATGGTGAATTGCACATCTTAAATGTAGAGCTTGATGATTTTTTCATAGTATTTATGCAACTATCAACCCATATCAAAATATAGAATATTTTTCTTACTTTAGAAAGCTTCTCCAAGACCCCTCCTTTGCTGGTATTCTGACCTCTGTCACCTTAGATTAGTTGTGCCTTCTTGTGAACTTCATGTAAAAAGAATATTTTAGTATGTACTCTTTAGTCAGATTTCTTACGCTGAACATTGTATCTGTGAGATGCTTCCATGTTGTCTATCCATGTAGCAGTTGTTGTTGTTGTTTTTGTTGCTACCTAGTATTCCAATTTATTCGTTGTAGTATCAGTGGGCGTTAGGGTAGTTTCCAGTTGATGGCAGTTATGAATCAAGCTGCCGCGAGCATTCTTGTACATGTCTTTTGGTGGACATGAGTGCTTATTTCAGTTGGTTATATACCTAGAAATGGAGTTGCTGGGTATACATCTGTATTTACTTTAGTAGATACTGCCAAATAGTTTCCCTACGTTATTATACCAGAAATTACATTTTAAAAACAAAAAGTAAGAAGGACAATCTCAGGATAAAAGGATTTTAACCTTCCAGAGAATACACTGCATTTTCTTTAGTTTTTCAGTTGGAAGACATGGTTTTTCCTGCTGTTGGATATTATAGTGTAATTGAGGAGTTATTTAACAAGTTGGTTCTGATAATGTACTTAGTGAAATGGTCTTATTTTTTACTTAACATTCTTTTAAAACATGGTTCTTTGTATTTTGTTTTCAGTGTTGTGTTTTGTGAAGAGAGACTTGACACTTTAACTCAGAAGAAGTAGAGTAAAGCTTCTGAGTTAGAGCTGTTTGGTTCAAGGGCCATTTTAGCTATTGCAAGGCACTTGATGGCAGGGAAAAATCAGTTTCCTCAAAAAGAATAAATACAGTCAGAGGTACTTTGGTGGTTTTGACCAAAGGTTCACCATTTTGGGGATGGTGACACTGTTATCTTTTTCTGCCTTTGCCTCTCAAAGGAGGCAGATACCTGAATGGACAGTTTCTTCAAAGCAGTAGAGAGCCTTTGCTAACTTGGTATTCTATCCTTAGGACTCACCAAACAAAAAGCAAAAAGCAAGAAAGAAAACTGGTTGATCAATATTTTGCTGTTATTTTAGGAAAAACTTCCAATGATTCCAGGTTAGCAATACAGAACTTAGTTTGTAAGGTGAAACAAAAGAAACTAATACGAGTTCCTCTAGAGGCAAATGATTTCTTTCCCCCTTGTCCCCTCCTGAAGGTTGCAAGATTTTTGGTTGTTGACTCCTGTTATGAGTGCAGCATTTACTTAGTAGCTTTAGATTGGGCTTGTTATTATGTGTGCAAATGTAATATTAACTGGCAGGGCCATTGCCTTGTGGAACCCTTGATGTCAGCATCTTTTGATTCCTCCTTTTGGGCTAGTAAATTCCTCAGAGAAAAATCTTCTAATCTTCCTCCTAGGGGTTGAAGGCTTTGCTGCTAGCATTCTGGGAGCCAAGATGAGGAAAAGGATTGCATGTATTTAAGATATAAAGGGAGTTACTTGGCTGGAGGGAAATAAAGTGAAGATATTGGGGAGGGGAGTCTTACTGCTTTTTAGCAGACTTTAAAAACAATTCTTCTCTGTTTAGCCCCACCTTCAGCCCCACTTCCAGAGTTATTTGATACTACCAATTCCTGAGCCTTTTGGGGATTTTGATGAATAAATCAGATTATTTCTTGGCTTTTCCCACTACTGGCTTAGGACTCAGCTTTTTAGCGTATCCTAGGCCGGTTATCAGCTGTCCACCTGCTGTCTACCTTCAGAAAGTTTACAGTGTTTGCCTCTTCTCAACTTATTATTTTTTTGATGAGTTTATGCCTTTTAAAAAACTCTTTTACAGACATTCTAATGGAGTTTTGGGAGAGTCTGAATTCAGAAAATGTGTGTTCAATACGTCACTCTTTAGTGAGACGTCTAAATGACCTCTTAAATAGTTACAAAAACAGACACTTCTAACGTTTATAGGAATTTACTGTGTGCCAAGTTCTGTGATAAAAGCTTTACATATGTTATCTTGCTTATTTTACTTAACCTGTCCAATGTTTTCATATGACATTTAAAAAAAAAAAAGCTAACCCGTTGCCGGTGAGTCGATTCCGACTCATAGCAACCCTGTGGGACAGAATAGAACTGCCCCATAGGATTTCCAAGGATCAGCTGGTGGATTCAAACTGCAGACCTTTTGGTTAGCAACTGAGCTCTTAACCACTGCGCCACCATTAGGTACTGTTATTTTCCATGTTTTATAAATGAGAAGATCGAGGCTTAGACAGGTTAACTTGCCTACAGTCATGTAGCTAATAAGCAGGTGGACTAGTGTGTTTCAACTCATAATCTTTCTCTCCCTTTTTCTTCCCTAATCCACCTAGAAAATAACAACATTCTCCTCTGTTTCCTAGCTCAGTAAATGTTACCCTCAGCTTACATTTGCCATATTGTCATCCTTATTACATCCCATGCCTTCATTTATCATCTTGACCAAGTCCTGTTAGTTCTACCTCAAAATCTATCCTTGCCTTTTTGTTTCCAATGCATTTCTCACCTGGACTGCTGCATAGTCTTAGTCTCCTACCGAACCTCTCAACGTCTCCTCTGACTGTTTTCTGGTCTGTTCTCCATATTGCAGCTTGTAATCCATACAGGCGTATCTAATCATGAAACTCACTTACTAAAAAGGCTTCCCATTGGTTTTAGGAGAAGAATCAAAATCCTTGACATGGCTGACAAGGCTCTATCTGATCTGTCCTGTTTCAAAACTTTAATTTGCCCATAAGACTTTCCATGCCTTCTTTCTGTCTGCTTCTCCAGACTCATCTCTTTTTGCTGCCTGCCTTGCATTTTATTTTCTAGTCATATTGAACTTGTTTTAGTTCCCTGAAATCAGTCTAATCTTTGCACATGTTGTCCCCACTGTAAAGAATACCACTCCTTTCCTGCCAAGTCTAGGTGTTATGACCTGTATTTAATATATTCTTCTTCTGAGAAGCATTACTGGAACTCTCTGGACTAGGTGAAATGTCCTTGCTATGTGTCTCCATAGCATCTTGCACTTCTCCTATGCGAACTTAAAACATATGTGTTTAATTAATTGTCTTTCCCACTGCTTGGTAAGCTTTCTGAAGAAAGGAGCTGTAACTAACTTGCTTACATGGTTTTACAATTTCCAGCATGGTACTTAGCACATAGAACGTGCTCAGTGAAAATCTGATGAATTAATAAATCAGTGAAACCAAAAGCAAATCAGACAAAAAGATTTTTTGCAATACAACCTTGAGGTTGATAGAAGAGGATGGGACATAGTAAGCCACAGACTTAGAACATTATTCAAAATGGAAATGAAGGGATATGCATCATAGCTGATGGCATGTGCTTTGTCACAAGTTATGTAACTGTGTGCTGGTGATGGGCTTAGGGAGTACACACTCAGCTGTGCGGCACCAACTAAGCAAGTTAAGTTAATCACTTAAAGCTTTTTATTTTTAAACATCCAAAATTCATTCTACATCTCTTGAAGGCTGGGAGTCAGCAACTCTTGAGTTGCTAAATGAGAAACTATTTAAATATTTATGTAAAGGATATGGGGGAGTGGGAGGTAAAATGAATTTTAAAATATCTCATTGAAATTTTGGGGGAAACAGATCCTAAAACGTTTTCAAAGAACAAGTAAATGAAAGATCACACTACACAATCCCCATTGCTATCAAGAGACATAAAATGTTACTAACAATTCTTTGTCCCCTCAACCGCATGCAGTCCCATTCTACATTGCTATAAATGAGAAATTTTACCACTGTAGCTTTTAGGAGCTTAATCTTTATGGTTTGGGGAAGAATACTGTATTTAGATGCTTTAGGTAGGGCAGTAAACATTTTTAGAAATAAATTCTGTAAATGCAAGTTTATGTCTTTCTAATCCAGAGAGTTAGATTTATATGAGCCCTATTGATTAGTTAGAGCTGTGCCTCTTGATTAGGCCAGAAACCAATAATTTCTGCATCTCTAGGTTTGTTTTCCTAGAGCTAATTAGAGGTTTGTTTTCAGATCAGTGTTACTTCTGTAGGGTTTTACATACATACACACACATACCCTACTGTCACAACTCATCTAGAAATAGTATTGAGATGGAAAATAATTGGTTACTTTTATCAGCTTGCTTTCACTTTGTTTTCTTCTGTGTCCTTTTGGATGTTTTCTTAGCCTGGAGGCAGAATTGAATAGTAGGTGTGAATTTTAAGGTAATAGCTAAACTTACTTGTCAGCAGAAAGCAGTCTCTAAGCCAACCACAGTCTTAATCTTATTTCATGCATCTTTGCCCCGAGGCAGAAGTTTTCGTTCAAAGAAGAGTGGGCCTTGGAAATTGTTTTAGTTCTGGGCTGGTAGAGAATCTGGGGGCCATGCTTTCCAAGGTTCCTCCAGTCTCAGTCAGACCATTAAGTCTGGTCTTCTTACTAGAATTTGAGTTCTGCTCCCCACCTTTCTCCTACTCCATCAGGGACTCTGTTGTGTTCCCTGTCAGGGTGGTCATTGGTGGTAGCCGGCTACCATCTAGTTCTTCTGGTCTCAGGCTGATGAAGTCTGTGGTTTATGTGGCCCTTTCTGTCTCTTGGGCTAATACTTTTCTTGTGTCTTTGGTGTTCTTCATTCTCCTTTACTCCAGGTGGTTGGGACCAATTGTTGCATCTTAGATGGCCGCCTGCAAGCTTTTAAGACCCCAAGCGCTGCTCACCAAAGTAGGATGCAGAACATTTTCTTAATAAGCTTTGTTATGCTGGTTGACCTAGATGTCCCCTGAAAGCATGGTCCCCAGATCCCTACCCCTGCTACTCTGTCCCTCAAAGTGTTTGCTTGTATTTAGGAAACTTCTTAGCTTTGGTTTAGTCCAGTTGTGCTGACTTCCCCTGTAGTGTGTGCTGTCCTTCCCCTTCACCTAAGATAATACTTTGTCTACTATCTAGTTAGTAAATAACCCTCACCTCCCTCCCCACCCTCATAACCATCAAAGAATGTTTTCTTCTGTGTTTAAACCTTTTCCTGAGTTCTTATAATAGTGGTCTTATACAATATTTGTCTTACTGTGACTGACTAAATTCACTCAGTATAATGCCCTCCAGATTCCTCCATGTTTTGTGTCACAGCTTCATTGTTGTTCTTTATCGTTGAGAAGTATTCCATTGAGTGGATATACCATAATTTGTTTATCCATTTGTCCGTTGATGGGCACCTAGGTTGTTTCCATCTTTTTTCTATTGTGAATAGTGCTGCAGTGAACATGGGTGTGCACATCTCTATTCGTGTGACGGTTGTTATTTCTCTAGGATATATTCCAAGGAGCGGGATAGCTGGATCGTATGGTACTTCTATTTCTAGCTTTTTAAGGAAGCGCCAAATTGATTTCCAAAGTGGTTGTACTGTTTTACATTTCCACCAACAGTGTATAAGTGTTCCAGTCTCTCCACAGCCTCTCCAGCATTTATTATTTTGTGTTTTTTGGATTAATGATAGCCTTGTTGGGGGTGAGATGGTGTCTCATTGTATTTCTCTAATGGCTAATGATTGTGAGCATTTCCTCATGTGTCTGTTAGCCACCTGAATGTCTTCTTTGGCAAAGTGCCTGTTCATGTCTTTTGCCCATTTTTTAATTGGGTTGTTTGTCCTTTTGTTGTTGAGGTTTTGCAGTATCTTGTAGATTTTAGAGATTAGATGCTGATCAGATTTGTCATAGCCAAAAATTTTTTCCCAATCTGTAAGTTGTCCTTTTACTCTTTTGGTGAAGTTTTTTGATGAGCATAAGGGTTTGATTTTTAGGAGTTCCCAGTTGTCTAGTCTCTCTTCTGGTGCTTGTGCATTGTTATTTATGGTTCATATTGCATTTATGCCATGTATTAGGGCTCCTAGTGTTGTCCAAAGCTCACATATTTTTGTGTGTTCCTAATTGGTAGTATTGTTGTAAAGGAGCAAGGTAACTTCTATCCAGAAGGATGATAATAAATCTGTGCTTCATATCTGAATCATTTGATAACCAACCAGCTAACCAACAAATAAATCAGAAAACTCACCATCAACATAACTCAAAATAACAGTGACTTAAAGGAGCTAGAAGTTTATTCCTTTATTTCTGCTTGTATAAAAGAAGCCCAGAGGTAGGCTGTCCAGGACTAGTATGATTATTCCACAAACATCTCGGCCCAGCTTCCCTCCATCCTGATGTTCTTTTTGTCAGCCTTGGTATATGACACGTTTTGGTCTAAGATGGGTGCTTGAGCTCATGTTTGTTGATAAGCTCTGGCCTGGCCATCTAGGCTGTTCAGACACGTGGACCTGACCAGGTGACACTTGGGCACATGACTTACGTAGCAAAGGGAAACTGACTACCACAGTCCTCAGGTAGATACCTCATGTATGCAGGAGACCACCGTCATACCATGCAGCCCAGATATTTCCTGCCAATTAGCAAGACTCATTTAGCTTTCCTAATGTGGGACGGAGGGAGTACAAGTACAAGGTCATTGGTTAAAAGACCTCACTTTCGGACCATGGTCTCAGGGAGCATCTAGCTCAATTGGTGTAACACAGTTTATAAAGACAATGTTCTATATTCTACCTTGGTGAGTAGCGTCCGGGGTCTTAGAAGCCTCTGAGGAGCCATCTAACATACTCCACTGGTCTCACCCCTTCAGGAGCAAGGGAGAATGAAGAGAATGAGATACAAGGAAAAGATTAGTCCAAAGGACTAATGGACCACAGCTACCAGGGCCTCCACCAGACTGAGTCCAGTACAGCTAGATGGTGCCCGGTTACCACCACTGACTGCTCTGACCGGGATCACAACAGAGGGTTCTGGACAGAGCTGGAGAAGGATGTAGAACAAAATTCTAACACACACAAAAAAGACCAGATTTATTGGCCTGAAAGAGATTGGAGAAACCCTGAGAGTATGGCCCCCAGACACCCTTTTAGCTAAGTGGTGAAGTTATTTCCGAGGTTCACCATTCAGCCGGGGATTGGACAGCCCCATAAAACAAAACGGGACTAATGAGGCACAGCAGCCGAGGGACAAGGACTAGAAGGCAGAAGGGGACAGGAAAGCTGGTGATAGGGAACTCAAGGTTGAGTAAGGACTGTGTTGACCTGTAGTGGGGTTGTTAACCATTGTCATAGGGCAACATGTGTAGTAACTGTTGAATGAGAAACTATTTTGTTCTGTAAACCTTCATCTAAAGTGAGAATAGCAGCACAACTGGAAGAACGTAATCGATGTCACTGAATTGTGCGTGTAGAAATTTTTGAAATGTTGTATCTTTGGCTATGTATATTTTCACCAAAAAAAAAAAGGTTGAGAAGGGAGAGGGTTGGCATATCGTGGGGTTGTTAACCAATGTCATAAAACAATATGTGTACTGACTGTTTAATGAGAAACTATTTGTTCTGTAAACCTTCACCTAAAGTACAATAAAAAAAAGAAAAAGACCCCACTTTCTCTCCCCTGAACCTCATCCTTCAGAGCTTGGACTATGCTCAATCAGGTGTCCTCTTTTATAGTAAAATTTCCACTTACCCCTTTGTCTTTGCTCTCTCAGTTATTTTTTCTCTTTATCTAAATCATGTCCACTTTTCAGCCAGTAAGGAGGAAGGGCTGAAGTATATTGTCCTTCTCTTTTAAGGACACTGCTCAGAAATTGCACAACACTTCCACTTATGTCTCATTGGCCAGAACTTAGTCACATGGTCGTATGTAGCTTCAGGGCAACATAGTGTTTTAGTTGGGAGACAATGAGTCCAGCAAAAAACTGGGCTTCTTAATACTAAAGAATGACAGACAGCTAGCAGACTTTGAAACAATACTCAGTGAAAATATTGAGAAAAAATAGTATATAACATCATAAAGCCTCTCAAAGATTATAAAAATAAGATACTGCTTTTATAGTAGAGAATTGCTAGATAGATTTTTTTTTTTAATTATCTGTGATTTGGTTTTTTTTTTCTCTCTTTTCCAAAAGCAAAACTATTCATTTCATCTTCTCTTTTTATAGGACTTTCCGTGACGTTTCTGATGATCTGAAATCTTCAGTAGAGTGACATGGCTTCTTCCACGGTTATGATTTTCCTAGGAAGCTCAACCGACAGTGAGTTGGGCTCAGCTCTGGCCTTCTGTCGTTTTAGCTGCGCCCAGCAAGCAGAGCCCAGAAAAGAAGCAGAAACCTCCTGACCTTATATACAGAATGCCTGGACAAGAGAGAACTTGCTGTGGGCTGCTTTGCATTTTAAAACACAGCTTTAGAGCTTAGAAATGGGGTTTGCTCACTTAACTGTTTCTAAAATGGCTTGAAAAGTTTCAATTTATACACTGGTACCATGGCTTGGAATTTTCCCATTTTGATTATCTGTATTATCGTATGTATTTATAAAGTTATTTTAAGAGGTCTAACCTACTCACTATTAAAGGTGTATACTGTGTAATTTTCTCCCGTTTAAGAACTATTTTTAAACTTTTCTCTGACAGTCACTTTTCAATGAAGAGAATTTTCACCTTTCAGTATGTAGCTTCGTGAGCTGGAAAAATGAGTTTTCTTCCCTGCTGTCACTCTGTGCAGAGCCCTGGTGGTGCAGTGGTTAGGCACTCAGCTGCTAACCGAAGGGTTGGTTGTTTGAACCCACCAGCAGCTCTGCGGGAGAAAGATGTGGCAGTCTGCTTCTGTAAAGATTATATTGTAGCAAACTCTATGGGGTGGTTCTACTCTGTCCTTTAGGGTTGCTGTGACTTGAAATCGACTCATTGCACTGGGTTTGGTTTTTATTTTTTTTTAATCACTCTTTATCTTCCCCGTTTAAGAAAGAACAAATCTTAAGTGTAGGAGTGGGTGTGGCTTATTTGAGGTTCAGTTGTATGTTGCAAATATAGGAGATAACAAAGGTTGAAGCTCTTTCTCCTTTCCCTTTCCCCCCATCTCCTATTACACCACTGTTAAATTCCTAAAACTTGGCTGACCACATTAAAGTACTCATTAACCTGCTATTAATGGTAATTATATGATAGAATTCATGCTGTGATTATAGTTTTTTCTCCTCTAATATTTTGGTTTTGTTTTTTAAGTGAAAAAAATCTCAGGAATAGCTATACTCTGTTTTGTTACATGTATCCCTGTTTCATTATTTGAAATTCCACCAATTAGTTACTTACTAGCAGTAAAATTTTGTATTTACGTTGTATTTTTTGATCATCACTTAGGACAGTGCCTTGCACATAAGACACTATATGAATGGTTGTTGCATTAAATTGTAACTTCTCAAATATCCTAGATATTATTATAACCAGCATAGTGTTTTACATTTTGCTAAGCCTTTTTGTGTATGTTATTTCACTACCCTTTCACATCAGCTTTCATATAGTTTCACATTATTTTACAACAGTTTCACATAAATGGGGAAGCTAAGGTTTAAAAAAGTTAAGTGACCAACTCGAAGTCATAAAGCTAGTAAGACTTGACCTCAGGTCTTTCTGACTCCATAACCTGCAAACTCTGTTATGCTACGGAGCCTTCCCTCTGATATCTTGCCCAATGTTTCCCAATACTGTGAGTTAGATTTTGCTATCCATTTGTTATGAATGAATTTAGGACTTGTCCTGCAGTTAATGACAGGGCTGGGACTAGAGCCCAGCTCTTAGCTTTGTGTCCTTTCCACTGTACAAAAACAATCATCAGACTCTTCCTCTGCCCCAAGGGAATATGGAGGAAAAGGGGTTCACTAAGAAGTATAGTTAATAATAATTAGTTTAAATGTGTTCTGATATTACTTAAGAAAAACACATCTGGAAAAGGTTGCCATGAGTTCTTTGACCATGAGTAGACTATATGCAGATCTCGTTTTTATTATGAATCCTTCAATAATTACAATCTGACATTCTACCATTTGTTAGATAGCTCATTCTGTTCTTTAGTCAGTTGTTCATTAATTAAGAAATTTGTTTAGAGTTTGCTAAACTCTAGGCTCCACTCCAGGCACTGTGCAGGGTGCTATAGGGAGATAACTCATTAGAAGGCTTTCTTTTCATCTTAAATCTTGGCCAGATAACATGTAATGCTAAATTTAAAATTTTTGCATTAAAAGGGTTAAAAAAGAAATCAGGTTTGTTTTTTGTTCATTGTATATTGATAAATTTATAGCTGTAGTGAGCACATGTTTGTAAGAGACATATTGTACACAATGAATTGGTGTATACAAATTATGTTCCTCTAAAGTGCTTTTGGAGCCCTGGTAGCACAAGTAGTTAAGAGATCGTCTGCTAACCAAAAGGTCAGCAGTTTGAATCCACCAGCCTCTCCTTGGAAGTCCTATGGGGCAGTTCTACTTTGTCCTATAGGGTCGCTATGAGTTGGAATCTACTCGATGGCAACGGGTGTGGGGTTTTGTTTTTTTTTTTTTTTTTTTTTTTTTGGTAAAGTGCTTTTAGCTGTATAAAGTGGTACTGTGAATAACTAAAGTTAATGTATAGATGTTGCTGGGCATAATTGTTAGGATGAATACGGAGTTTTTAGAGGGAAACTCTGAGCACTAAGAGAATAGTTTAGAGTTGCCACAATTAGCAGCAATGATGCAATATCACCCTGAGATATCAGGAGGAGAGGTGCCCCACAGTGCTACACAGTCCCACTCAGGAAACTTGAACTGCCCCAGTCCTCCAGTGACAGTATAAGGAATAGAAAGGTTAACTAGCTAGGAGAAGTCTAACGGGGACCTTCAAAAATAAGAGAGGAGCATCCTAGCATGCCCGCTCTCTACCCTATTCAAAGACTTTCAAATATAGTGAAAAGATTTAATGGAATTTTCTCAGGGCATAGAGACCAAGCGGTATGAAAAGAGGAATCTCAAGTTCAAGTCTCAAAGATAACCTGTCCTCAGATTCCCAGTCAGAATTTGACCCAGAAAGAGCGTTTCCCTAGGAACAAACCATGCATTGATGAAATAGAAGTTGCTTCAGTAAAAACCAAGTCCATAAATCCTATCACAGTATATCATTTTATAGCTGTATTAAAGATTAGTTTCAAGTACACATTCACTATTCGTTTGTAAGCTGAATGGGAGGGGGTGGTACAGGGATTGAAACCTTCCATACAGATGTGCTCCTCTCTTTTCTGAAAGAGGACAGGATATGGAATTTTCAGCATAAACGCCATGTCATCTAAGTCTAAAATTCCTATCACACTCTATTCCTAAAAGTAATCTCTGTCAGACTGCCTTAGATGCCAGTCTTGCTTATTTTTAAAAATTGCAAGGGCTCCTAACACTCTTTTCTATGAGAGATGGTTTGCTGGCAGAGTTCTTCCTTGATTTCTGAGACCGGTGTGGGTTGACTCTTGACAGTGAGAGGATACCTGAGAACTGTTATGGAGACACTGTGTTTAAAAACTCTGTAGCCTTTGGGAATGGCAGCTGTTTATACCAGTAAAGTGTGTGCTGCTAAAGGGCTTGCAGATGAGGTCTTCTGGCTAAACAGGGTCTTAACATGAACTCATGGGACCCATCAGGACTTCCTAGTACCTCTAGTTCCCACATGGTTGTATTGGTGCTTCAGGAATGTTCAGTACTGGGTAAGAAATACTCAGAAATTCAGGCCATGATGGGTTAGATTAAAGTAGTTTTAGTGAGCTATCAAGAGCTTTCAGTCTCAGGGTTTACAGGAAGACTCCCTTCAGGGCTTCTCATACTCTCATCTTGAAAGTCTCCCTAGACCCTTACATGAGTGTTATAGTGAGACTTAGTGGGTGCATTTTACAGTGGAAATCGTTTCTGGTAACATACTCTGAAATGCTAGTTCTAGCTAAGAACAAGTACTTTTTGTTTTTACAATTTCTTGTCTTTATGTATTTTGTTATGAAAAGTATTTATTTCATTAACATATTGAGGACCTACAAGAAATACATATATCATCTGAAACCACCAAGTAGTTATTTTTTGATGGTTAAAAAATTAAGATAATCTGCCTCCTGGAGTCAGAAATTCTGAGCTAGAATGGGTCTTACATAACCAGATGATTCTGTCATTTTCTAGAGAAGAAAACATGTTCATAGGTTAACCTGACTTGTCTAACACACACAGCCAGTTAGTTACAGAATTCTGAGTAGAATACATTTTTTTTTTTCCCTCTCAGTTCGTTGTTCTACTTTTTTCCCCTTTTCCCTGTAGTTGAGCAGCATTTGCCAAAAGGTGTTCCTTATAGCAGTAGTTCTAAAGGATGTTGATAGATGTTGTAAGAAGGAAAAAAGATGTGTGGGGGGAAGGGGACTTTATGGTTGATTAAAATTGAGGAATGCTGAATTTGTTTTCTCTCTATAGGACTTCTAAGAGTTTTTAACATCCATATTACCAAAAGCAAACCAAACTCGTTACCACTGAGTCGATTCCAACTCATAGTGACCCTATAGGACAGAGTAGAACTGCCCCATAGAGTTTCTGAGGAAGGGGCTGGTGGATTTGAACTGCTGGCCTTTTGGTTAGCAGCTGATCTCTTAAACACTATGCCACCAGGGCTCCAGGACAAACTATTACATGCTGTGAGTTTTTAAGAGGGTTTAAAGACTATGTTTTCTAGCCTTCCTTGACTTCAGAGTACCGCTTCCTTGTTTATTCAGATAATCTCAGAGGACTACTGGTCCTTTAGGAAACATGGCTGTAGAGTAAGTTTACAGCCCTTTAGAAGATATCCCTGATGGAAACACTGAATAATAAATGTTACCATGGTACCGTGTCATCTTTAATAAATCTCAAAGTTTAGTGAGCTACTAGAAAGAGAGCATGTTTGCAGTTCAGAGCTATACTTAAATGTATAGAGATTCTTCTCCACCTATGGTGTGTAAAGTCAGTATTTGTTTCATTTTGCAAGTTTGTAAAGAATCAGTTAATGTGCAGATACAGTGGTGATGCTATTACATTTTAATAATGCTTTTGTATGGCACTTCAGAGTTTTCAGACCCCCTTTTCATAACCCTGTGAGGCAGATGTTAAAAGTATTATCCTCATTGTACAGATGAGGCACTGGAGACTCTGAAAGGTTTGTTGTCATTTTCCCCTAAGTTTATACCATAAAATGACGGAGTCAGAATTTCAGTTACAGGACTTCTGACTCCAAGTCCAGAGTTCTTTCCTCCACACCTGGTTTCTTTCTTTCTTTTTTCTTTTTTTTGTTTCCGGCTTTATATTATTCAATGAAAGGTGTGGAAGTAAATCTGAAAGTAACATCATTTTGGCTTATTATCAAATACCATTTATTTTCTGTTGCAGTGACCAAGAAAGTAACTTTCATTGTAGCTAACCCAAAGAAAACCCTTCTTTTGTCCTTTGCAGTGCCACTTGTTTAGGTGACTAAAGTGTTCTTGGAAACATTATTTAATTTTGAAATCAAGATTGGATGTATCTAGTTGTAATTGTTAATGAAACCTTTTGAAAATTTATCAACTCAGCATTCTCAGGCAAAGTAAAGATGGTTTGAAAGTAAAAATATTCAAATACAACAATAAATATTCTTTATACTCACATACATGCTGTTTCTTAGCTTTAACCTGCTTTGACAACTTACTGATGTAACTTCTTTGTAAATGTAAAATATTTATATTTTGAAATAAAATTACCAGTGTTGAATGAATCGGATGGTAAACTTAGTCTCATTTCTGTCAAGAAATTTGATCTTTAGTGAAGCCAAACTTTAATGAATATGTCCATCTGTCTCTTAGGTCTTATATGTCTTCCTTTTCCTTTGGTTACACTGAAGTTTTTTTTTTTTTGAAATATGGCCAACTTATGTAAGGGAAAGTATATTTGGTGAGTGAATGCTTAAATGGGGTCCAAGGCTGAGGCCCTAAGTTACGGCTTTCTTCAATATAGGACTTTCACCCAGAAGAAATAACTGCTCTGTGTAGCACCGGTAAACAAACCTGAAGAACCAGTAAGGCAGAAGTACTGTCAGAAGCACATTTCAGCAGTGCTTGGGAAAGACCTTTCAGATACCTGGAGTTGGTGGTATCAGTCTGACATTATGAATGGAGAAATGATCCTGGCTGAGGTGTAGGGTGAACTACTACTAGCAGTTACCCTCCAGTCGATTATGATGCATGGCGATCCCAACTGTGAGAACTGCTCCATAGGGTTTTCAATGGCTGTGATGTTTCCCAAGTAGTTCTCTACTCCAGCGGTGCAGAGCAGCGAGGAACCCACCCAGGAGTCGCCTGAGGAGGCGAGGCAGGCAGTGGAGTCAGAAGTGGGGGGCTGGGCTTTGGAGAGCGGACCTGCACTGCAGCGCGTAGGACTTGAAGGCGGGGCAGAGGTGGAGGATGGGCGGGGCTGGGTGGAGGCGGGGCCTCGGGGGGCGGTGCGAGTGCACGGTTGGGGGCGGGGCCCCAGGGGCGGTGCGAGTGCGCTGCTGCAGCCTCCGCGGGCTTGGTGGCGGGCAGGCGGCAGGCGGCGGGCTCGCAGCGGCCCGGAGTCTGGGCTTAGGTACCGGCGGAGGGCCATGGCTGCCTCTCCCGGCCCTGCCGGCGTTGGCAGCGCCGGAACATTCCACGGCTCCGGCTCGTCGGGCTTCGCCTTCGACTCGGGACTCGAGATCAAAACTCGCTCGGTGGAGCAGACGCTGCTCCCGTTGGTTTCTCAGGTAAAGTGGCGCCCAGCGCGGCTCTTCGTCTCCCTCCCGCCGCGGCTCGCGATGGCGGCGGCCGCTTGCTCCTCCGGGGCTGGGCTCCGCGTGGGGACTGCGTCGTCGGTGTCGGGCGGCCTGGCTGGGGCTTGAGGACGGGCCTCGGCTCAGGAGGCGGGAGTCGGGGCAATCTGAAATGCGGCAGCGAGGACAGAGTGGGGCTGAGCAGCAGGGAGGCTGCGGGGCGGCGGTGGTGACTGGGTCGTCCCGGCGGAGCCCGGCTCGGACTCGGGTGCCCGGCCTGGCAGGTGCGCTTCCCGGTCTGCTCCTCCAGGACCCGCTTCGGGGCTGAGGCTCCAGGCAGCCCGCGGCTCAGCGAGGCCCCCTCTGCTGGGGCAAGCAGCCGTGCCCAGCACCCGGGAGGCTGAGATGACTTGAAGACCCTCAGCTGTCCCGGGGCCCTCCTAGTTGCCGCTAATCAACCAACTGCGGTCACATTTCTGAATCCCCAATCCAAACCCAGGACTGTCGGCCACTTTGGGCACTTCTACCAACCTCCAGGTCCAGCGTGCTCTCCCCAAGGCCTTTGTCCCTCTCCCTTGCCTGTGTGTCGGCTCCGCCTCTCTCTCATTCACCCTGGGCCACCCTCCACCTTCTCCTTAACCTGCCAGCTTCCCTCGGTCTGCCTTTGTCTGGCATCTTGGAAGAGAGGACTGACTGTCCTAATAGTTGACCAGGATACACAGCCTTTTGCCAAATCCGACTTTGGGATGTTGTTGGTCGTAACAGAAGTCAGGAATCAGCTAACTGATGCTTAGTTTTAGAAAGGTTTTTGTTACTCTGAGTTGATTTATACACAGCCTGAGGGCTAGAATTCCTCATTCAGATCTGTTGTAATGTGCCAACCACTGTGAGGAGTGAAGAATGGTGTGCCTGCAGGAGCGGGTTGGTGATGTGTGACTCACAACTATTGTGAAATCTTTATGATTCATACGAGTATTATCAAGATTTAAGAGGTAGAATGAATCTTTGAGTTATTTGACTCTTAAAAAAAAAAAATTTCTTACAGCATCCTTGATACCTGGTCAACAGTTCTCTCCTTAAACATTGATGGAAAGCCCGTAGCTTTGAGAGATAGTCTGTTCAATAAAATTTTAAATTTTCTTCTCCATCACAGCCCTGCCAGTATTTGAAAATAGCTGCCACACATGTCTCTAGGCTCCTGTTATGTTGATTATATAAATAGCCCCAATTTCTTCATCTGCGCTTATTTTAGCATGGCTGACAGTAAATAAATATACCACAAACACACACACACACACACACACACACGTTTGTGATTGAGGTACTGGCCAGTGGGAAGGAGTGCTGGGATCAGTTAGTAATGTCTGTGGTAATTGGTCCCTTCATCTCAAGAACAACAACATAACTACAACTAAAAGTGAGAAATACTGGAGCAGTTTTAAGAGATGGAGAGGTGAGAAGAGAGCAGCTGAGTTCAAGTTGATAATGTTTTGTAAGCATTTAGTTAACAATATGTATACAGTGCTCCAGAGTCCCAGAGGCACCTTGGAAGAAAGGCCTGGTGATCTAATGGAGCACAGTTCTACACTGAACCAGCTGGGATTGCCATGAGTCGAAATTGACTGGACAGCAACTGGTGGTGGTGGCGATACAGTGCTCTATTAACTCATTTAACAATCCTACCAGGTGGATATATGTTTATTCTCATTTTACAGATGAGGAAACTGAGAAATAGGAAGGTTAGATAATTTGCCATCAGTCTTTCAACTAACCTGAAAACCAAACCTGTTGTTTTTGAGTCGATTCTGACTCATAGTGACCCTATAGGACAGAGTAGAACTGCCTCATAGGGTTTCCAAGGAGTGGCTGGTGGATCAAATTGCCAGCCTTTTGGTTAGCAGCCGAGCTCTTAACCACTGCACCACCAGGACTCCGTCTTTCAACTAGTAAATGTCAAACCAGGATTTGAACCCAAGCAGCCTGGCTCCATAGTCAAACCCAGGGACTGTCCACTCTAGAGATTAGAAGCAGTGATGAGGTCACCTAGTAGTAGGTCTGAAAAGAGAGTCTACAATGGAAAACAAGCTGGAAGGTTGTTGCATTCTGGAGAAATGGTAACCTTTCACAGTATCACTGCTAAAAATGTATCAGTCCAACAGCTCTGCATTGTGTAATTCTGGGGTAAAAGAGGGTGGGGAGAGTAGGAGAGTGAAGGAGGAAGAATGTGAATTGCTGATGAGAGTTAACTAGAGGTCAGTGCCACCGGGGGAAAATGCCAGCTTGTTTTTTCCTTTTCCTTTTTTTTTTTTTCTCTGTTAAAGTCACCTTCAGGGCCCAGCTAAGGTTCTGCATCATACACGTTTTGTACTATAACTGATATTCCTGATGATTTACTGTTGTATGCTGTCGAGTTGATTCTAACTCATAGCTACCTGATATGGTAGAGTAGAACTGCCCCATAGGGTTTCCCAGGCTGTAATCTTTATGGGAGCAGATCGTCAAGTCTTTTCTCCCACGGAGTTGCTGGTGGGTTCAAACCGCAGACCTGGTTAGCAGCCGAGCACTTAACCATTGCTCCACCAGGGCTCCTAATGATTTACTGTACTCAACAAGGAAAATTTAAAATTATGCTTAAAATTAAAAAATGGATAAAGCATGGTCAGAATACCCTGTTAACCAAATAGGAAAGTGTGGAGTACAATTTAAAATGATTTTAAAGTTTCAGTGAGTGCTTAAAAAAAAAAAAAAAAAAAAAACCATTGCCATCGAGTCGATTCCGACTCATAGCAACCCTGTAGGTCAGAGTAGAACTGCACCATAGAGTTTCCAAGGAGCGACTGGTGGATTTGAACTGGATTGGAACCGTTTGGTTAACAGCCAAGTTCTTAACCACTGTGCCACCAGGGCTCCTCAGTGAGTGCTTAGGGGATTCAACTAGAATGCAAGTCCCTCAAAGAGCATTACTGGTAAGGACAACAATAAATGCTTGCTATTGATATTTAAAATATCCTTGTGGACATTTTAAGGAATCCGTGTTTCCTGGTAAAACATTAGTGGGATAATACTGCAGCATGCTTAGAAAATGAGACTTTTGGGCATACGAGTTTTTCTAGAGAGCTAAAATTTGAATCCCCTAAGTGAGTGGTTTCCTTAAAATGTCCACAAGGGTATTAAAGCATCAATAGCCAAGTATTTATTGTTTCCTTACCAGTAACTACTCTTTGAGGACCTTGCATTCTAGTTGAGACAGGACATGTACAGACTAGCACATCCCAAGTACCAAATGGAAACTATCAATAGTAAGTCTTGTAAGAAAAGAGCTCAGAGAAGGTATGGATGAGTCAGGATGATACCATGTAGAAGATAGGGTCTTGAGGCAAACAAGTAGGAGTAGCATTGTACATTGTAACAAGTTTTAAGCAGATAGTTTCTATTCTGATATCATCTACTCCCTCTGACTCTCCAAGTGAAAAGTCTGGGGCTACTAGCCTTATTTTAGGAATACAAGGTTGGGTCAACATGAGAAAAAATGTATACAACTTACTACTTTCATAGAAAAGAAGAGATACATGTTCATTTGGGCAGATGCAGAGAAAGCATTTGATTAAATTCAGTTTCTAATATGCTAAAAAGTACTTGGCAAACTAGCAATAGATGGAAATTTCCCTAACCTGATAAAGAACATCTACAGAAAACCTACAGTTTACACCATAGAAATAGTCAAATTTGAAACAAGCACTTAAAAAAAAAAAAACAGAAACAAGAGGAAGATGCTGCTATCACAGCTTTTATTCAACACTGTACTGGAAATCCTAGCCAGTAGAACAAGACACGGAGAAGAAATGAAAGGTATAAAGATAGGAAAGGGAAAAATCAAAACTCTCATTGTGATATAATTATCTTCATAGAAAATTCAAAAGAGTCTACAAATAATTGTAAAAATTAGGAGTGTTTAGCAAGTTTGCCGAATGTAGGATGCTAAAGTCAACTGCATTTCTCTGTATTAATAACCAACAGAAAAGATAATTCTAAAAAGATGCCAGCTACAATAACAATTACAACAAAAAATGAAGTTCCTAAGAATATATATAGCAAAAGAGATGCCAAATTTCCTGAAGAAAACTTAAAAATGTTATTGAGAACCAAAGTAGACCTAAATAAATGGAGAAGAAATACTGTGTTCACAGTGGAATCGGCTTGATACTATAGAGATATAAATTTTCCCAATTGATTTAAAAGTTTAATGTAATTCCAATGAAAATTTCAACGGGATTTTTTTGGTAGAATTTGATTAAAGTAATTCTAAAATAAATAAGAGCCAAGAATAGCCAGAAGGAAAACAAGGTAGGTGGACTTGGTCTAATAGATATCGGGACTTACTATAAAGCTATAGGAATTAAGACAATGTGAGTATAAGAACAGAGGTGGACCAGTACATCAGTGAGACACACCAGAGAGCCCAGAAACAGATCCACTTACATATGGAAACTTGATATATGACAGAATTGGCACTGCTGGTCAGTGGGGAAAGGGAGAACTTTTTAGAAAATGTGGCAAGGACAATTGGTTATCTCGATAGAAATACATCAAATTGGATCTCTGTCTCACACCATACACAAAAAATCAATTCCAGGTAGAATAACAACATCCATATCAAAGCAAAAACTTATAATACCTTCAGGAAGCGGGGGGAAAAAACGGACAATATCTTCATAACCTCATGATGGGAAAGGATTAAGTACACCAAAGTACAAATTCTAAGGAAAGATTGATAAATTTGACTGCATTAAAAGGATCTCTGTTCATCAAAAGACTGCAAGAGCTAAAAGATAAGCCATAGAGTGGGAGAATGTAATTGTAACTTGAATAATTCACAAATGATTCATAGTACTTAAAATATATAAAGGACTCCTATGGATCAAAAATGAAAACATTACCAATTGAAAATTGGTAAAAGAGATAGTCATCTCACAGAAGAGGAAACAGATGGCGAAAAGATCCATGAAAAGGTGTTCAACTTCATCAGCAGAGAAGTACAAGTTAAAGCCATAGTGAGAACAAGTGTTGGTGAGGAATGTGGAGCTGGTAGGAGTGTCAGTGGTACAACCACTTTGCAAGACAGCTTGGTTTAATCTATTGAAGTTGAAGGTAGGCATGCCCTATGCCCCAACAATTTCACTCCTAAGTCTGTACCCCTAGAAAAACTTCTGCACGTGAATTGGGGACATAGATTGAGATTAGCATTTTTATTTCTAGTGGCCAAAAACTGGGAACTACCCAAATGTCTTTTAACAGTAGGGTGGTTAAATAAATTGTACTGTGTTCATACAATGAGATATTCTGCAGCAGTGACATGAATGATCTGTAGCTATAAATTTTAATATGTATAATCTGGAAAGCATGATGTTAGGTTAAAAAAAAGCTCAAAAACAGGCAAAACTAAGCCATATATCATTTAGAGATACAACATATGTGAAAGAATTATAAGAAGGAAGTGATGAACACAAAACTAAGGACAGTGGTTTCTTCTGGGCAAGGGAGGGAGGTAGTGTAGATAGGAAGGGGGCCCACAGGTCTCACGGGTTGTCAGAGGTACTGGCGGTGTTCTCTTAAGCTTGCTGATAGGTGCATGGTCTTCTTTTATGTCTTGAAGCTGTACATTTATTTGCTATATATACGCAAATGTTACATATTTTATAATTCAAAAAGAAAAAAAAAACTCAAGCTATGCCTCAAGCATATTTTCCACAGGATAATTCCCCCACCTCCTTTAATAATCATTTTATTCTTCCTGTCAAAGTTCCCATTCCCAGTCTTATAATGTCTTTATCCAAGGAAGGAAAGAGGGATCTCTGACACAGCTCCACCCTAGGGTGAAACATTATTCCACTGCCCAGTCTTTTCCTGTCTATGATGAGTTACTTCAGTCACCACTGCGCAGACCCTTTAAACTTCAAAGGTAGCTCACCTCATGTTCATATTACTATCTGCATTGTCCTTGAGGCTGTTCAGGTTCCTTGTTTCAGTAGGTTGGAGATGAGTAACGGGGCTCTCTCTGCTCTTTGCTGATTTATGTGCATGAATATATGTGTGTTTTTAATTGCAAAGATAAAATGTATAACGTTCAAATAATAAAATGCTGTATAAAGTAAGTGAAAGGGCCCTTTTTCTGCCTCCTTGAAAGCATTCTCCCATGATTTGGGTGTTTTCTTCCATGTTGTTGTTTTTTAATAAACAGTTAGCTGATTTTTAAATCTTGTAATTCTGAAAACTTACTGACGAGTTAAGCCAAAGAGGAACCTTTCTGTCCCAGGCTGGCACCTTTATTATTTGCATTTCAGGGAATTAGACTTTGTTCTTTTTTCCTAGGCTGCCACCACTCCCCCTCACCACTCCCATCCCAGTCTCCTTCACTTGTTTTCTTGCCTCCTCACAAAATAAGAGAGTAAACTAAGAAAATCCACTTCAGTCAAGGGTGTGTTAGTCTAGCAAACAAGAATAATGTCACAAACATGTGGAAAGAACAGAATTTCTAGAAATCTAACCAGCATAATACTATCTAATAATTACGTAGTGCTTTCTATGTACCAGGAGCCCTGGTGGCTCAGTGGTTAAAGGGCTTAGCTGCTAACTGAAAGGCAGGAGGTTGGAACCCACCAGCTGCTCCGTGGCAGAAATATGTGGTAGTCTGCTTCCTTAAAGATTTACAGCTTGGAATCTCTATGGGACAGTTCTACTCTGTCCTACAGGGTCGCTATGTGTTGGAATCAACTCAGCGGCAATGGGTACTACGTACCAGACACTATTTTAAGTACCTTACGTTTATTAATTTATTTATTCCTCACAATAACCTTATGAGGTGGGTACTGTTATCCCCATGTTTACAGATGAGAACACTGAGCCACAGAAAGATTAAATGGCTTGCCACATAGTCACATGGCCAGAATTCAAACCAAGTCAGCCTGACATCAGAGTCCATGCTCTTGAGTGCTAGGATATAACATACTTTGTTGATGATTGGTAGTTCTTGACACATTGTATTAGAAGATATCAAACGAGCCCCAGTTCTTATTCTTTTATTCCACAGCAGCATTCTTCAATATGCCAGATCCTCTTTCTTCCCTATGGGATGCCTTCTCTGCTCTCTTCTCTGGTTCATTAGGTGCTCTTTAAAATCTGGTGTCAGGGCAACTCCAGGTTGTGACTCCCAGTTTAATATGCCTCCTGTTTCTGTAGAATTACTAAAATTTTATTTGACACGTTATAATTTACAAAGCACTTTCACTAGCTTTCTTTCTCTTGATTCTTAATACAATCCTGGAAGGTAAGAGTCAGTTGAGTGATCTTAAATATAATGACTAAGAGTATAGGCAACATCCTAGCTTTGTGACTTTGGGCAGGTTATTAACCTCTTTATATTTTAAATTCTTTATATATAAAATGAAGATAATTATAGTATCTAATTCATAGAGAAGAAATGATGAAGTAAAAGAGCTAAACAGAAGATTTCAAAGGGCAACTGGAGAAGACAAAGTAAGTGTTATAATGAAATGTGTGCAAAGACCTGGAGATAGAAAGCTGAAAGGGAAGAACATGCTTAGCATCTCTCAAGCTGAAAGAACTGAAGAAAAATTTCAAGCCTCCAGTTGTGACACTGAAGGATTCTATGGGGAAAATATTAAATGATGAAGGAATCATCAAAAGAAGATGGAAGGAATATACAGAGTCACTGTACCAAAAAGAATTGGTGGATGTTCAGCTGTTTTAGAAGGTAGCATATGATCAGGAACTGATGGTACTGAAGGAAGAGGTCTAAGCTGCACTGAAGGCATTAGCAAAAAGTAAGGTTCCAGGATGACAGAATACCAATTGAGATGTTTCAACAAAAGGATACAGTGCTGGAAGCAGTCACTTGTCTATGCCAAGAAATTTGGAAGACAGCTACGTGGCCTAACGGCTGGAGGTACATTATATGTACCCATTCCAAAGAAAGGTGATCCAGCAGAATGCGGAAATTATCGAACAATATCATTAATATCACACGCAAGTAAAATTTTGCTGAAGATCATTCAAAAGAGGTTGCAGCAGTACATTGACAGGAACTGCCAGAAATTCAAGCCAGATTCAGAAGAGGATGTAGAACCAGGGATATCATTGCTGATGTCAGATGGATCCTGGCTGAAAGCAGAGAATACCAGAAAGATATTTACCTGTGTTTTATTGACTATGCAAAGGCATTCAACTGTGTAGATCATAACAAATTATCGATAACATTGCAAAGAATGGGAATTCCGGAACACTTAATTGTGCTCATGAGGAACCTGCACATAGACGACTAGGTAGTCTTTCAGACAGAACAAGGAGATACTGTGTGGTTTAAAGTCAGGAAAGGTGTGCATCAGGGTTGTATCTTTTCAGTTTATTCAGTCTGTATGCTGAGCAAAGAATCCGAGTAGCAGACTGTATGAAGAAGGATGGGGCATCAGGATTGGAGGAAGACTCTTTAACAACCTGCAGTGTGCAGATGACACCTTGCTTGCTGAAAGTGAAGAGGACGTGAAGCACTTACTGATGAAGAACAAAGACCACAGACTTCAGTATGGATTACACCTCAACATAAAGAAAACAAAAATCCTCACAGCGGGACAAATAAGCAACATCAGGATAAATGGAGAAAAGATTGAAGTTGTCAAGGATTTCATTTTATTTTGTATTCACAATCAACACCCATGGAAGCAGCAGTCAAGAAATCAAACAACGCATTGCATTGGGCAAATCTACTGTAAAAGACCTCTTTAAAGTGTTGAAAAGCAAAGCTGTCACCTTGAAGACTAAGGTGCGCCTGACTCAAGCCATGGTGTTTTCAATCGCCTCATATGCATGTGAAAGCTGGACAACGAATAAGGAAGACTGAAGAAGAATTGGTGCCTTTGAATTGTGGTGTTGGCAAAGAATATTGAATATACCATGGACTGCCAAAAGAATGAACAAATCTGTCTTGGAAGAAGTCCAACCAGAATGCTCCTTAGAAGCAAGGATGGCGAGACTTTGTCTCACATACTTTGGACATGTTATCAGGAGGGATCAGTCCCTGGAGAAGGACATCATGCTTGGTAAAGTAGAGGATCATTGAAAAAGAGGAAGATCCTCAACGAGATGGATTGACACAGTGGCTGCAACAATGGGTTGAAGTATAACAATTGTGAGGATGGTGCAGGACTGTGCAGTGTTCTGTTATACATAAGGCCGCTATGAGTTGGAGCTGACTCGAAGGCACCTAACAACAGCTCATAGAATTGTAAGCATTAAATGATTTAGTACGCAAAATGCCTGGTACTCTTGTGCTCAATACATGTTAGCTAGCCTTATTTTTGTTACTCTTTTTACATGGTAAGGAAACTGAAGTTTGATCTCAGTTTTGTAAAGCTGTATATTTCAGTATGTGTGTATATATATATATATATATATATATATATATATATATATATATGTGTGTGTATATATACATGTTTAAAAAAAAGACTTGGAAGAATTATGCCTAAATGCTCACAGGGCAGTGGGATTATGGATGATTTTTATTTCTTTCAGCTTTCCTAAATCCCTCTACCCCTTTTGTTTTAAACAACCAACATGTATAGCTTTTGAACTTCCCTTTGAAAAAGTTGGAAAAGAAGGTAATTTTAGGACATAATTATATTTTTTAATAGAACTTTTGTAAATTGACTTAGCTCCTCCAAATATCAATTTTAAGGCATGCCTATATTTGGATTGAATGTTTTCCAGACTGTTTCAAGTAAGAGGAAGACAGCCACACCTAACTATGCACTGGGGAGGATGCTTTTAGTGGAAAGCAAAATGTGTGTTCAGACTGAACAATAGGTGGTATTTTAGCCTAATTGCAGAATCCTCCTTTGTAGTTGAAATTTTAAAACCTTTATGTAAATAAAAGATTTAATAAACACAAGCTCTTTTTCACTCCTGAGTGTCTTCTAAGGTGGCAGCTTGAAATAGTCAGGCCTTCCTGATTCTAAACTATTAATACTGTACTATATAAAGTGGTTGGTACATAGTAGTTGCTCAATAAACAGTGATTTCTTTCCTCTTAATTCTCTTTTCTGGTCTTTGTTCATATATCTATACAAGTTATTTCAAAATTATACTCAATGGACATGTACTATTTGGAATCTGTATTTTTCATGTAATATTCTTTAATAAATGTTTTTATATGTTACCATAGTCCACACACTAATTTTCTAAGACCTTTTGAAGATTTACATTGTTTCAAAGGACTGAAATTGTCACCTTTTGTGTTTTATTTCAGGGCCTGGAACCAAGTGTTAAAACTCTTGGTATTTCATTTACTTTGAATCTGGTGCGACAAAATTTAGAGAAGTATAAAGTTGGCGGTTCAAACCCCCCAGCCACTCCACAGGAGAAAGATGTGGCAATCTGTTTCTGTAAAGATTTACAGCCTTGGAAACCCAGGGGGCAGTTCTACTCTGTCCTGTAGGGTTGCTGTGAGTCGGAATCAACTCAACGGCAATGGGTTTGAGTTTTATAAAACATAGATTACAATAGTTATTCTAAAGTGTCTAGTTAATTCAGTAAACATGTTTGGCACACATACTACATTGTACAACCCATGCACCATGCTAGGCAGTGGAGTGGAATGCCAAGGTGAAGAAGATGCTCTCTCTACTCTCACAGCAGCTCATAGTCATAGTAGAGGAAGCTAGAGCTGAAGTACTTTGGTTTTCTGTGGGTTCTGCAAACGTAACAATCCATCTGCTCTTACTTCTCTCCTATCTTTAAGATTTGTTGAAATATCTGGGGGGCTTATGGAATTGTATTGCCCCAGATCACTGCTCTCAGGTGAATTTGGAATTTTAACTAATGGAGAAATTGTCATAAGGAGTGATGCTGGATACTCCGCTGTCGTCTTTGGGTTGACCATCAATTTAGTCTAAGGCTAGTCCAGGATGCTGTACTTAATTTTCTTGGTCTTTGTGATACAGTTTTTTTTAACACATTGGATAAAAATTTAAGCAAGCTGCTTTTATTTTTTATTTCTAGATTACCACACTTATTAATCATAAAGATAATACCAAAAAGTCTGATAAAACTCTGCAAGCAATTCAGCGTGTAGGACAAGCTGTCAACTTGGCAGTTGGAAGATTTGTTAAAGTCGGGGAAGCTATAGCGAATGAAAACTGGGATTTGAAAGAAGAAATAAACATTGCTTGTATTGAAGCTAAGCAAGCAGGTATGTGGATATTGATTTTGAAGGCTTTTTATACCAATTTGTTGTTATGGATATGATGACAAATTATTGTTTTACTTTGAGTAAAGATGTGTACTGTGCTTTAGCCCTCTGATTACAGATGACTAGGACAGGAAAGGAGTCCTGGCGGCACAATGGTTAATCGCTTAGTTGCTAACCCAAAGATTGGTAGTTTGAACCCATCAGCCACAGAGGGATAAAAGACCTGGCTAACCCAAAGGTTGGTGGTTCGAACCCACCGCAGAGGGAGAAAAGACCTAATGATCTGCTCCCGTAAAGATTACAGCATAGGAAACCCTATGGGACAGTTCTACTTTGTCATATAGGGTCAGTATGAGTCGAAATCAACTCAGCGGCTCACAACAGGGCAAGAAAGGCCCGTAGTAGCTTCCAGGAGTATTGAACTCATCTTAGGACTTCTTAAGTCCTAAATCTGAAACATAGGACTCTTACAATGATCAGGGTAATGGTCTGCCATCCTCACTATCAGTCATTGAAATGTGAGAGATACAGGGAAGTGTGAGGCATAGACTCTGCCCTTGAGGAGCATATTAACCTACTCACCACCATGTAGGAAGTGGAAATAAACATCACTACATATCAGTCACTCTGCAGCAGACAAATCATTGTGACTTCAAGTTTCACAAGTGCCCATAATTCTCCAGAGCTCATGGCACAGAAGCGTAAGAGAACTGGGGTCTTTTAAGGGATACAAATGGTTCAGCTTTACTGATGTATCATTTATCCATTTATTCTTTTAATAAATATTTACTGAGTGCTGGTTGTATGCATACATTCTTCTAGGCTATAGAGATACAGCCCTGTACAAATCATCATAAGTCTGCCCTGATGGAGCTTGTATTACAGTGAGGGCAAAAGGCTATAAACAAATGAATAAATGTATAATGTCAAATATTAATAGTTATCTTGAAGAAAAAAATAAAGCAAAGTAAGGGTTAGGAGAGCAATGGAGGTACTGTTTTAGAGAGGGCAGTGCCTCTCAACTTTGATGCTGTTGGCATTTTGGGCTGGATAATTTCTATGTTGTAGAAGGCTGTCCTGTGATTTGTAGAATGTTTAGCAGCATGCCTGGCCTCTCCCTACTAAATGTCAGTAGACAACCCCCCACCCTCGCTGTGACAACTAAAAATGTCTTCAGACATTGCCGAATGTCCCTTGGGGTCAGTATCATCCCCAGTTGAGAACTAATAAGATAGGGGTTCAGGAAAACCCTCTAAGGAGGTGACACTGGAGCAGAGACCGCAATGAAATGCAAACACCAGCTATATGAATATCTAGCAGAAGGGTATTCCTGGCAAGAGAATGTCAAGAACAGGTATGGCCTTTTAGGCAATGATAGGAACTATGATGGCTCCTCTATGGTGAATAGACTTAGGGGGGTGAGGGGGGAATCAGAGAGACCAGGTAGGAGGCTGTTGTAGTGGTTTAGGTGATAAATGATGGTTACTTAGACTAGGTAATAGCATTTGAGGTAGTGAGAAGCAGCTACGTTTGGATATATAGTGAAGGTTGAGCTGATAGGATTTTTCGATAGTTTGAATGTGGGATATGACAGAAAGAGGAGTCATGGATAACTCCATGGTTTGGAGTGTGAGCAGCTAGGTAATTGGTGGTGCCTTTTACTGAGATGGGTAACCTAGAGGGAGGAGCAGGTGTTTTTGGAGGGTCATCATGAGGACAAGGGAGAGAATGAGATAAGGCTGAGTAAATGTGGAGGGACCAACTAGATCTTACATGGTCCCATAAACCTATTGCTGTCAAGTCGATTCTGACCCATAGCAACCCTATAGGACAGAGTAGAACTGCCTCATAGGGTTTCCAAGGAGCAGCTGTAGATTTGAACTGCTGACCTTTTTGGTTAGCCGCCAAACTCTTAACCAATGACTTCAGGTATTATTCTATAGGTGAAAGGGAGACACTGAGGAATTTTGAGCCAGATGAAAGACATAGTTTTGTGTTAGAAATCATTCTGGTGGTGTAGAGGAAATGAACAAGTAAGATTTGGTTGGGAGATGATTGAGGCTAGAGGCAGGGAGATTAATATGGAAGCTTTTCCAATAAACCAGGCTAAATCAAGGCAGTGTTAATAGGGGCATACAGAACAGGAACAGTACACAACAAAATACTCATTAACGTAATAGATAGGCCTTGGTTATTGATTAAAAGGAAGGGGGGACTCTGGGTTGATTTTTAGGCTTCTGGTCATTTACTGGGATACCAAAACCTGAAAACCTTTTGGTCTTCAGTTGATTCCAACTCACAGTGACCCTATAGGACAGAGTAGAACTGTCCCATAGAATTTCCAAGGCTGTAAATCTTTACAGAAGCAGACTGTCACATCTTTCTCCCCCAGAGCGGCTGGTGGGTTCAAACTGCTGACCTTTTGGTTAGCAACCAAGCACTTAACCACTGCACAACCAGGGCTCACTGGGATAGATGATAGGTTATCTGGGGCGGGGGTGGGCAGGAAGATGTTCTTGTTTCATTTATAATTTATAATTTGATTTTAAAATTTGAAATTGCCTGCGATAAATAATACACGTACATTAAAACCATTAAAATAGGATATGAAAGTAAATACGCCAGAAATTTTAGCCACCATTGTTACTCTAATTAAACATGAAGTTTATCTTTGCACTTCCTAGAAGCCGAGACAAAAATGTGGGAAACAAAAGGTTATATAATTCTCATTGTTGGAAGGAAACAAACCAGCTAAGCAGGAGAAGAAAGACTTTTTTCCTAGCACTAAATTATTATGTGGGCGTTTACACAACAGTCATTGTGTAATGCAATGGACAATTCAACTGAAAATGCAGAGATGTTCTTCATATTGCTATTGCTTATAACAACCCTTGATTAAAGCTAAGAGTTAAGGTTTTTTTAATGAAAGGGCAACTTGAGTCCTACTCACCTTATTGGCTTTCTATAGTGAGTCACTGTTTGCTGTATGGAGGGAAAGTACATGATATACTGACAAAGGCTCCAGCAGACTACAGTACTCTGCAAGTACTGTAAGCCTAGGCAGCTCCATAGGTGAAATATTATGGAAGCCATTTGATTTCATGGCTTCTACATGTCACCTATCCTTCTCATTTGAAGTGCCCTTTCCTTTCTGGAGAACCGCCTCCTGTGGTCACTCAGATAAGAGAATGAGAATGGTGGCCCCGGAGTTTCCTAATATGGAAGCCATTTTTCTTTTAACATGTTTCTAGTCCACTCAGCCCATAGTGCTGCTCCTTTCCTCTTCTGGACAGTTTAACATTCATTTGAGTGAAATAATCTAAAGTAGTGATAAAGAACTAGGGCTTTGGAGTCAAAATTCCTGGATTTCAATCTCAGCTATTCTACATGCCAGCAGTATGATATTTGGCAAACTGTTAAACTTTTTAAACCTCATATTTTCTTATCTATAAAATAATACTGCAATATTAATATTTACAGAGGTGTTTGAATATAATGCGTGGAGCTGCATTATATTGGCACATAGTACATGCTCAATAATTATTAGCTGTCGTCATTATTTTTATTAGTTTTACTTTTCTTTCCTTTATTGAACTACTGCATTTTGTTTTTACCTTGTGCTTGGCTACCTAATCAGTTTTACATATTATATGGGAGGACAATAGATATTTGTGTTTGACTGACTTTGAGTTTTCATATTAAGACACAACACTAGCTAGTTATATATAACAAATTAAAAATGACAGCCATGAAGCCCTAAGCCAGCTTTGTGACTTTTTCAGGGAACTAATTTCTAAACAGTCTATACCTTGAATAATGCAATAGACATTGTTTTTTGTCTATTTGTTTATAATGTTTGTCCATTTGTTTATAATTTTAAGAGAGCATTTGACCTTGTTGCTGGAGCTGACCAAATGTTACCACCCATTGAACTTATGAGTTAAATGCCTAGAAAAGTCAGAAAAGGGAAAGGTTAAATAATGCCATATGTACAGGCTCATATGTAATATCTTTGGCGATTGAGAGCTACAAAAAAAGTAACATTTCCAGAGGTCCAGAGGAAACATTTAATCCTTTCAGCTATTGGTGGTACAATTCATGCTGGTACTTTTCCTAAGCTCTTTTTTTCTCCCTGTATTTTACCATAAAGACTTTGTATTAGTTGTCTATTGCTGTGTAACAACTTAACCCAAACTTAGCAACTTAAAACCACAAACGTTACCTTGCAGTTTCTGAGGGTCAGGAATCAGTGGCTTAGCCGGGCAGTTCTGATTTAGGGCCTTTCATGAGGTTGCAGTCAAGCTGTGGGCTGGGTCTGTAGTCATCTGAAGGCTTAACTGGGCCAAAGGAGCTTTTTCCAAGCTCCTGCCATGGTTTTGTAGCTGGCTATAGGCCAAAGGCCTTAGTTCCTCATCTTATATATAGGCCCTTCTGTTCTAGGTGCTGCTTATGACATGGCAGCTGACTTCCTCAGAGAAAGAGGAGCAAGAGGGCTACCTCAGTGTCTTTTATAACCTAATCTTGAAAGTGACATACCATCGCTTCTGCTGTACCAACCCTGGCGCATTGTGGGGACAACATAGTGATGTGAATACCAGTAGGCAGGGACCATTGAGAGCTATCTTGGAGACTGGTGACTATAAAACTAAAAAATACCAAACCCATTGCCATCAAGTCAATTCCAACTCATAGCAACCCTGTAGGACAGAGTAGAAGTGTCCCATAGGGTTTCCAAAGCTATAAATCTTTTACAGAAGCAGACTGCCACATCTTTCTCCCATGGTGCGGGTGGTGGGTTTGAACCACCGGCCTTTTGGTTAGCGGTCGAGTGTTTAACCACTGCGCCACCAGGGCTCCTTCTGGTTACTATAGACTTCCTTTATTAGTAGAGGAGGAGAAAGATGTGGTAGTCTCCTTCCTTAAAGATTTACAGCATTGGGAACCTTATAGGGAAGTTCTACTCTGTCCTTTAGGGTTGCTATGAGAATCGAGTTATGAGTTGGTAGGACTTCAGCTATTGCTCTTATACAGATGATGTCCAAGTCTGTATTACCAAGTGATATCTAGTGTTTTATCTTCTGGATAGTCCTGTGCTATTTTAACTCCTGTTGTCTGAAACTAAATTTATCAACTCCTTTCCCATGCCCTTCTGATAAGCGACATAGGTTCACAACTTGAAGCTTTCTTTTCCCCCAACTCTTCCTTTTCTTCTTATCACTGGTCAGGTAATTTTATATTTTCTTTCGTCAGTATTTCCCAAATCATCATCATCTTTATATTCCTATGGCTACCATCTAGTAAAGAACCCTGGTGGTACAGTGGTTAGGTGCTTGGCTGCTAACCAAAAGGTTGGTGGTTTGAACGCACCCAGCAGCTCCACAGGAGAAAAAACCTGATGATCTGCTCCCATAAAGATTACAGCCTAGGAAACTCTATGGGGGAATTCTGCTCTCAAGGGCACACGACAACAACCATTTAATAAGGTCCTTAGTACCTCACACCCGTAATTGAAATAACTGTCTGATTAGTAGCCTGACTTGAAGTCTCTCCTTTCCAGTCCATTTTATCTGCTCCTACAAGATCAATCTTCCTGAAGCTTGACTTCCATCGTGTCACATCCTGTGGTTCATTAAAATTCAAATACTTTTACATAAGATCCTTAGCCTGTGGGCTGGTACATTACTAGGGGTATGTGATAGTGTTGACAAGAGGGCTTTCATGAGAAAATCAATCCCATCACACACACAGGTTTATTTAAGACTTAAAAATTATCTTGACCACTATAAGAAGATTAAAAGTTTTTTTTTATCTTAAGTTAAACAGGAAGGAGTTTTGGAACAAGTTAAAGCCTGGTTTCATGTTTGCGGAGAAAAGACTCTTTTTTTTTGAGAGATAATGCTATAATAGAAATCAGAAGGTTTTGGTAGAAACAGTGAAGAAGAGAATTTTTCTAGAGGGTTAGGAGTTTACTTGGTAGATTGGTTTATCATAAGCATTATAAGAAGTACAGATTCAAACCCAAGCTTGAGTGAGGGTCGGCCTGTGGTTTGAATTCTCAGGAGGAAGGCTTTTGTTTTGTTTTGTTTCCCCACCCAGAGCCCAGACTGACTGACAGACAAGTTTCCTTATTGCCCCTTTTTGTCTATGGACAGATTCTTTCCAGGCCCTCTTTTCACTGAAGATGTAGCCCCTTGGAGCCCAAAGCCTTGTCTTCACTCCCTGAGTGTCCATGAAAACACAAGCCTCTTTGGGTTGTAAAGATTAACAATACCGCCCCCCTCCCCCACCCAGAAAAAAGATCACCAGTCAAAGCCTTGGCACCTGCCTCCTGCTCTGGTTTTTAAGTTCTTTTGTTTTGGGCTCCGAGGAGTTCTCTTACTAATTGTAGAAAAGGAGATTTTTTAAGATTGTGTCACTTCCCATATGACTGGAAACAAAAGTTGTGTTTTTCAAAGTGAGTGAAGACAAAAATTTGTCCCAGTTCTTTAGAGTATACTAATATTTTGTCATTTGAAAGCCTTGTATGATAATTAATCCCTCTGCTCATCAAGGATGAGCTGTTCATGTCAGTGATGTAAGACCCCAAAGCCAAAGTTCTGACTGTGGAGAAACCTACCTTCAAAGTTAAGGGCTAGTCTGAATTTTAATGTAAGCGCGTCTTATTTTCAGCTTAACTTTTCCCACTTGCCTTTCTTGGTAGGAGAAACAATTGCAGCACTTACAGATGTAACCAACTTGAATCATCCAGAATCTGATGGCCAGATCACAATTTTTACAGACAAAACAGGAGTTATAAAGGCTGCAAGATTACTTCTTTCTTCAGTGACAAAAGTGCTGTTGCTGGCAGACCGTGTAGTCGTTAAGCAGATAATAACATCAAGAAATAAGGTATTTGCCTTTCCGGTATTTCTGTATTTGTGTCTTCCAGGCTTGTTCAAAAGTGTTTTTTCAGGTTAATTACCAGTAATTTGGCAATTCTTGTCAATTATAATTGTTTATAACTGTAAATATCTATAATTTAAAAGTGATATTTCTTCTATACCTGTAATTCCTGAACTATGTGCATACTGTACCTAAACTTTTGAATGCAAAAAGTCTTCTCAGAAAATCATCATTCTTTTGTTGCTTCTTGGTAAAAACTGTTCATGTGTACAAAATCCAGGAAGAAAAGCCGAACCATGACAATGTATGTAGTAGAAACCTAGCTGATAAAAATTCTGAACCCATCGGTACCTTTTTTTCCAAGTCAGAGAGTTAACAGTTTAAGAGCTTAAGAAAAAATTCAGTCACTGCAACTATATACTCAATTATCTGCAGCTATGAAATTTCTGTATGCAGAGTCTCTAAATATTACTGAATAATCACAAAACTTAGAGAATGGATTTAAACTCCTTCAGTCCAGAACTCTTCCAATCTCGCAGATTGTAGTGGTGTTCCTAGAGCAGGAGAATCCAGGGCATCTACAGTCACTTCTTTCCTTGATAATTCCCTAGGCAGGGGGGGTGGGGGGCAGTCAACCCAGGAATGGCTTGTCCTGGGAGAGTTTGACGAGAAAACCTCAGGACACTTGATGAGTATTGAGTAAATCAAAAAGTGTAAGTTTAAAGAAAAAAAAAATGAAGAGGTGGATTAGGCAGTGTTAGAGGAATAGAAAAAATTTCCCCTCTTTGAAAGGTGGAGTTCCCGCTCAGTGTGTTAGTTCTTATCTGTGCTAGTTGCCTGGACTTCCTGAGCTGCCAGGGCAGATTAACATGCCAAATATCATATCCTCATTAAAGCTACATAAACACAGGATATCTGTGTTTTCTTTACCTATCTTGGTCTGAGTAAAACTAATCCAGTGCTATTATTTTAGAGAAAGTTATTTGAAAATATGTTCCACATCCATTTCTTTCTCATGTCAAGAAAACACATAACAATGTCTGTTGGCTCTACTACAGATTCAGGCTCTTTGTTCACCCTTGACTGTCTAAAAGCTTCTTGACAATTAATTTTTTTGACATAGGCAATTCCTGACTGACCCAAACTGTTTTCCTGCTCTGTAAGTCTAAAACCTGCCTTAGAACCCCTCACTCTGCAGATGGCCTTCTTCTATTTTCCTGAGGATAATGAGGTTCCTCCAATTTTGTTTCACTGAACCTTAAACCTTCTGTTTGTTGTCACTTATCCCACTCCATTCCTAGTTCTCTGAAGATTTTATTACTGTAGTCCCGCCCCTTCCACATTTTCCAGATGTTGTTAACTTCTCTTGTATACTTAGTCATTACTTTTATTCTTTTCTTTTTACTCTCAAATCATCCCAAGTCTCTCCATCCTAAGAAACAAATCATTCCCTAAATGATTCTGCCTTAGAATCTGTTTCTGCTTGTCTGAGCCCCTCCTTCACTGTCCTCTTTTCAGACTCCTTCTCACCTTTCCCCTAGAATTTAGAGTTTTCTTTCTTTCTTTTTTTCTCTACTCAACCTTGAAGTCTCAGTCTCAGATCTGTCACCCTGCTAATAAAATACTATTAATTCTCTATTTTGCAGGTTCTTGCAACTATGGAAAGACTAGAGAAAGTGAGTAGTTTTCAAGAGTTTGTCCAAATATTCAGTCAATTTGGAAATGAAATGGTGGAGTTTGCACATCTAACTGGAGATAGACAAAATGTATGTATTTGCCACATTTACAAATCTTCAGATAAATGCATGCTTTTCAGTTTGGATGTGGGTGTAGTCTTCTGGATCATTTGGATTGCTTTCTTTGCTTACGAAATCTATAACCTTGGCCTTGAAAGCCTTTCATAAATAAGTCAGAATAAGGTAAGTAGATCTGTATGTCTTTTTTGCATACATATAACAGTTAAATATGTTCCCACCTCACACACTGGGAAACGTCATACTCACCCTACAAGGCCCAATTCGAGTATTTCTTATGAGTTTTTATGGAGCTTTCCATTTGATTCTTCTACTAGGGCTGAGGCAAATAAATTGAGTCATCATATATATTCTTACAGTGTTTTGTTAAAAGAAAAATATTTTGTAACAGATGAAAATTTTATGCAATTCAGATTTTAGTGTCCATAAATAAAGCTTTATTGGAACACACCCTTACTCATTCATTTATGTACTGTCTATGGCAACTTTCATGCTACAATGGCAGAATTGAGTAGTTGGAACAGAGGCCGTGTGGCCCAGAAAGCCTAAAACATTTACTTTCTGGTCTTTTCTTTTTTGTTGTTGTTGTTGTGCTTTAAGTGAAAGTTTACAATTCAGGTTAGTCTCTCATACAAAGATTTATACATACATTGTTATGTGACCCTAGCTGCTCTCCCTATATTGTGACAGCACACTCCTCCTTTCCTCCCCAGATTTCCTGTGTCCATTCAACCGGCTCTTGACCCTCTCTGCCTTCTCATCTTGCCTCTGGACAGGAGCTGCCCATTTAGTCTCATATATCTACTTGAGCTAAGAAGCACTCTTCATGAGTATCATGTTATGTCCCATAATCCAGTCTAATCTTTGTTCTGAAGAGTTGGCCTTGGGAATGGTTTTAGTTTTGGGCTAACAGAGAGTCTGGGGGCCATGTCTTCTGGGGTCTCTCCGGTCTCAGTCAGACCATTATGTCTGGTCTTTTTACTAAATTTGAGTTCTGCACCCCACTTTTCTCCTGCTCTGTCAGGGACTCTCCTTTATGTTCCCTGTCAGGGCAGTCACTGGTGGTAGCCGGGCAACATCTAGTTCTTCTGGTCTCAGGCTGATGAAGTCTTGGGTTTATGTGGCCCTTTCTGTCTCCTGGGCTAATATTTTCCTTGTGTCTTTGGTGTTATTCATTCTCCTTTGCTCCAGGTGGCGTGGGACCAGTTGATGCTTCTTAAATGGTCACTTGCTAGCTTTTAAGTCTGGTGTTTTATTGAACACGTTTGTCAACCTCTGATTTAGATGGTAATAACCAACTTATAGGAGTCCCTGGGTGGCGCCAGCAAACATTCAACTACTAACCAAAATGTTGGCGGTTCAAACCCACCCAGCGGCATCTTGGGAGAAAGGCCTGGTGATCTGCTTCTGAAAGGTCATAGCCATGAAAACCTCGTGGAATGCAGTTCTACTCAACAGATAGGGTCACCATGAGTCAGATTCAACTTGATGGCAGCTGTTTTGGTTTTTTAACCAAGTTATTATTAGAGTATTTGGCTCTAGACTGGATCAGCAATATTTGGGTACCTTCTGTGATAGCACTCTATTGAAGACTCTATGAAGAGAAACCTCCCCCACTACCCTCACCCCCCCCCCCCCAAAAAAAAATCAAAGAACAGTGCTTGCTTCAGGGTTCATAATCTAGTTGGGGAAAATTGTCAACCCAAGAAACATCTTAACAACATTTCAGACTAGCATACTGATTAAGTTTAGGACAAACGAACTTCATGGTGAGATGAATAAACAGGTAGATGGGATTAATCTTACATGATTCTTGAACGAACTGGCTTCTAAACTTGTGTCTTGAAGGAAATAAAAATCAATAGATGCTCAATAAATAAGTCATTTTTAACTAATGAAGGTGTAGGATGTTCTTTCTGGCTAGGAGTAACATGTGCCACATGGACACAAGAATGTCAGGTGTAGTGAGTGACCAGAACGTGAGCCATGTGGTAGCCTCCCCCTAAGTCTCAGTTTCTCACTCTTTCACCCTTTGTAAAGGCAGCTGTTTCTTTTCACTCATATCATGTTGATGCATTTAGACCGAAGAGATGGCATTTTATAAAAGTTTACTCTGTAATGTTGGATAAGTATTTTCACATTTCTATTGTCATAAATGGAGCCCTGGTGATACAGTGGTTAAGAGCTCGGCTGCTAACCAAAAGGTCAGCGGTGCGAATCCACCAGCCACTCCTTGGAAATCCTGAGGGGCAGTTCTACTCTGTCCTATAGGGTCACTGTGAGTCAGAATCGACTCAGTGGCAATGGGTTTGGGTTTTTTTCTTTTTGGTATTGTCATAAGCATTTTAAATTTCCACAAGATATTCTATTAAGCAGATTTAGTACCACATTTTACTTAATCATTTATTGTTTAACATTTAAGTTTCTGATTTTTCAGGATTATAATATGCTATGAATGAATGCGTTTTTAGGTATATAAATTGATTTCTAAATTTATTCTTATTCTCATGGGATAGATTTCCAGAGCTAGAATTACTGAGCTGTAGAGTGAACACATTTTGAAATGCTTGGTCAGTATTTCCAATTTGATTTCCGAAAGGAATATACCAATTTGTAGTCCTACCAACAAGCTGTAGTATCATCTTAAAGTAGATTCTATTATTGCTGAGTAAATGATTTTTCAAGAAATTGAATTGTTGACATGATCCTAGAATCCTTAGTGATTTTATTTCATTTTTAGGATTTGAAAGATGAAAAGAAAAAGGCAAAAATGGCAGCAGCTAGGGCGGTTCTTGAAAAATGTACAATGATGCTTCTCACAGCTTCAAAGGTATGGAGATCTTTTGACTGTGTTGTAAATTAAGAATTAGAAAACCTGATGGAAGTGCATCTAATTTATTTATTTCATATTTTTAAAAAGATTAAGATGATAACTTAGAATATAGGCCATAATAGTCAAATCTCAGTTATTCTTTAGGAAGAATGCTAACGTACTTTACCAGCTCCAAACAGCAATTAATCTACAAGTCACTGTGACTGAGCAACTAAACTGAAGGTGGTGGATTAGGTGCTGTGGATTGAGGCCTACCAGACGTAGCCACTGCCTGCAGGGTTTTGCCAGTCTTGTTGGGGAGCCAGCATACATGCTGTAGAGAAAGCTGGGCAAGTTAGGACCTGTTAAATAACCGTGGGGTATTATGTCAGCCCTTAGTTTGTTTATGCTATAAATTCATACCTCTAATTCCCTATTCTACTTTTAACAAAATTATCATGAGTTTCTAGTTCCAAACAGCAGTTAGCCAGCAAATTGGTACAGTTCAAGAATCAACCAGCAAACCTCTTATAAGCAGTTTGTTTAGAGTTACTTGGGCCTTTTCTGCTCAGAGTATGTACTCTATGCTAGCACCAGAGAAGCCACAAAAAGAGAGATTTATCAGTGGAGCCCACGGGGAAGGCTGTGCTCGTATCTAGGTCTCTGAGTTTTTTATTTACATCATTTTTTTAAAGTAAAAAATGCATCCACAGTCACATATCATCTCTTAATTTTTCCTCATTCTTTTTCAGTTCTTGCACATATAAGACAATATTTTAAAATAGTTTTAATCATGATGAAGATACAGGTTTTTTTTTTTCCTTCAAAAATTTTAAGTAAACTTATTATTGGAATATGAAGATAAAGTTTTGCACTTTGAGTTTTTCACTTAACCTTGCTATCGCTTTTTACTCATCCTGCTTCCACTTTAGTGAGGAGAAGGAGCTGGGTGAGCCAGGGACCCAGGAGATTTTGGTAAAGAACCATTTTTATTAGCATGACCTGTTCTGTGTAATATTTTGTGTATTAGGATAAGGGTCAAATATTAAAATGAAAGTATTCAATTTTTTTGAAGACGTGCCTCAGGCATCCTAACTGCGAATCAGCTCATAAAAACAAAGAAGGAGTATTTGACCGAATGAAAGTGGCCTTGGATAAGGTCATTGAAATTGTGACTGACTGTAAACCAAATGGAGAGGCTGACGTTTCATCTATCAGTATTTTCACTGGAATTAAAGAATTCAAGGTAAGAATAAAAAGAAGAGTATGTTTTGATTTTTTTTTCTTTCCACTTTAAAGGAGCATTCTTTTACGTAGTATCCATATTTTTGTGTAATCTTTTAGAATAGATGCTTCACAAAAGCAGGTGTATCTGTTTAAAACAATGCCTCTACAGACAAACATAATGTTCAGTACTATTGGCTTTAGTGTTGTGTATATAGAAGAACACTGGTCTTGGGATATAGTAGCTGCCTTGGCCCTGTTTATCCACAATAATAGGAATTGAGCAGTGCCGTATCATCCATGGATGATGACAGGCAGCTAATCATTTCTGCTGGAATTCTTACTCTTCCTTATGCTATAGAGCTAGTACTTTGAAACTGTGGTAATAATAAGTAGTATTAATGATAACTAAACAAACAAACAAGCATTAACATTTATTGAGCACTTACTATGTGCCAGGCCCTATTCTGAGTGCTTTAAATGTATGGACTCATATGATCCTTAGAAGAATCTATGCAGTAAGTATTATTGTTATTATCCCCATTTTACCATTGAGTAGACTGAGAAACAGGGATTAAGTAACTCGTAAATTAGTGTCAGAGTTGGGATTTGAAACCAGGTAGTCTGACTCCAGAATCCCCACTATTTTAGAGAAGAACTACTCATCAGAAGTCAGAGAGATGGTAAAAATGCCCCTGGGAAACCTTTGGGAAAGAGCAGTCTGAATCAGAAGGATCCTAGGAAATCATCTAGTACAACCCCTCATTTCACAGCTGGAGAAAGGAAGGCCAGCGAAGGTACCTAATATGCTAAGGGTTACCCACTTCTATAATGGATAAGGCTGAGGTAGGATGGCCTTCCTTCCCTCTTACTACACTTTGACTTTTAGTAGTATGAAGTTCTAAGTAGGAACATGGGGTGAGAGGAAGAAAGTGATAGAAAGAACATCTATTTTGAAGATACAGGGACTTAATAAATATTATCTTAATAAACAGTAACCCCTAACTGTCCTTTCAGGTGGATATTATTATACCTGTTTTTTTGAGGAGGAAAGCTAATAAGTGGTGGAACCATTTTTAGAACAAGGACTGTCTGATTCCAAAGTGCATGACCTTTTAGTTTATACCTCCGGGTTTGTTTATCTGATGCTTGAAGAGAAAGAGGCAGCAGGGATCAGTCATTTTCTTAGAATTTTTGTTACTGAAAAGGATCTTAGAGATTGTTTTTCTAATTCCCTCTTTTTATAAAGGCTGAGAGAGGAGATGTCTTGTCAAAGGCCAAAGGATAATTAGGGAAACAGGTAGGATTAGCACTAGATCTTTTGCCTCTTGACACTGCTAGGCCCTTTCTGGTTCCAGGTTATCTAGGAGCAGTTCTATCCAGGTGGCTGCTGCTGATGCTTCTTGCTGCTGACTCTTTCAAGATCGGGCATTCTGGAGATTGAATAGGCTTAGTCTCATGGGACAGTGGTTATCTTTTTGGCATTTTAGTTTTATCTTATGGAGAATATAATCTGTAGAAAGTGAATACTGTACTCATTACTGTGAATACATGAACAAATCTTATGAAACCATATAAATCAATGGCTTAAAAAAAAATGAAAAACTCTACTAAATATTGCTGTCTAAAAATATGTAGATAGTCTACTTAAAGGGAAATATAAAACTTTAACATAAGTGGTATTTGTTCAACATGACTGATTTTTATGTTTTAATTCTGTTTAAATTCTCAAGTTCTCAGACCCTCATTGTCAATCCCATACTCACTTTTATCTGTGTTCATTCCTAGCTTAAAAAAAAAAATCCTTCTGCCTACCTAGGTTGGAGCAATTACTCTATTGATGGCCAAGAGGAGAAGGGGAAGCAAGCACCCCCTTACGGCCTCTTGACCTTCCCGAACTTTGGTATTTTCATGGGTCATGTAAAAATGGGTCATGTGTTAAGAATTAACTTGAAATAATATTTGTGACAGGACTTCAAAAAGCTAAGCAATGTATCATCATGTTCATCATGACCACAGTTATAACCATTACTGCTTATTGCTTCTTGGCCCAAGTTATCTCTGACATATTTCATGAGATAAAGGTTAAGTAAGGGTAAGTGCACAACATAGCTTACAAAGCTAAGTGAGAGAAAGATTGCACAAGTGAACACGTGTCCATCACACATTGAAGGAACTCTAGTGCAGTATGGCTGAAGCGGAAGGTTGTTTTGGGGTGTCGAGAGTGAGGTAGACTGTTATCTCAGAGGTATGTAAGAATAAGACCATGGAAGTTTTTGTGCTATACCATGGAACTTTGGGCTTGATTCTGTAGGTGGTGCGGAGCCAATTAGAGGGAAGTGGAAATATCAGAAGATTTACATTTTAGAAAGATTATAGCAGCCACCAACTGTAGGAGGCTTTAGTCAGGGAAGTGCTGTTGGGGACATAAGACAAAATACAAGGTGACTAGGAGAGTGTTGCTGAATTAATGAAGGAAAATTTATTCCTTTCCCAGTCCCTCCCACACTCCACACCTTCCACACCCTTCCCCTTGGGCTCAGCACATATTCATATTTGGATGTAACACATCTTCCAGAACTTTGCCTAGGCGTTTCTCAGCTGAATATCCTTTACCTAGAGACTAGCTCATTTTTCCTGCTGGTTGGTACATGTTGATGTTCTTTCTGCCTTGGTACTCACTGGTCTCATAGGAAAAAATGTGGTTAACAACTATGGAATGAAGCTCTACATGGCTATTAGTGGCTCTTGAGCAATATGTCCTCCTGTTCAATGGAGAATATAGTTATCACTGGACACTGTATTTCCCTCAGCCCTCAGACACGGAAAGAAATTGCTGGTGTCTTCCCAGGCAGTATTAGAAATTACAGCCCACTGTGGTTGGGTGGGAGCATTGACTCACATGAATGTATATCCTTTTTGTTCTCAGATGAATATTGAAGCCCTTCGGGAGAATCTTTATTTTCAGTCCAAAGAGAATCTTTCTGTGGCGTTGGAAGTCATCTTGGAGCGTACAGAGGACTTTACTGATTCTGCCTATACCAGCCATAAGCACAGGGAACGCATCTTAGAACTGTCAACTCAGGCGAGAATGAAACTGCAGCAGTTAATTTCTGTGTGGATTCAAGCTGTAAGAATTTTTTTCATGAAAGTAAATCTTATAGAGCTTTTCCCTAATGCTCTGAGAAATGTGAAAGCTAACATAATCACCAGGAGTGTGAATTTGGTCCAGAGTTCGATAAAGGAGTCTCATCCATCTTTCCCTCCTAGTTGGCCAAAATATCCTTCCCATCCAGCACTCACAGTGTTTGTTCCTCACCCTGGCCAGTCTGGGTTCTGTGCCACTGTCACCATCACTAGTTCACCCTGTTGTCCCTATTCTTCCATCAAACTCACTTGTGGAAAATTCCTCCCCAAAATGCTTCTTCAGAGTGAAGAGCAGAGGAGTAGACCCCTACCTAGAGGTTCTTGGGACCTGAGTCTTACTGCCGGAGCCATTCAGATGTGCACAGTTCTTAACTCTGAGGACAGCTGATTTACAGACACAACGCTTTAGAAAACTTATTGAGGTCTAGATGAAATGAAGACAAGGGTAGATCCAGCTGGCAGGTAAAAGATTTTTCACCCTTGCACAGATTCCTGGTCTTAAATAGGCTCTGGTATGCTTAAAGCATGGGAGGTTACTTGGGCAGTGTGGTAAAGACTGACAGAAGTGAGATGATACAGGAAAAGCGTACCTAATTTCTTACAAAGGGTAGATTACCAAATTGTAGTTGAGAGAGGACAGAGGCCTGAGATATATCTTTGGCACCGTTTATTTATTTCTTAGACCCAGGCTATTTCAAAAGAGTGTTTAGCATGGTTTATAACATAAAGCATAGATAGAACTAATCTGGAAGTCATGAACAAAAGCTTTGGCAGTAAGGCTAAAGAAGGATGAATATGGATAAGTGTGAAGAAAGAAGCAGCAGTTTACTTCCTTGAAAATAGATTGATTTATGAATGAAGAAAAGATTTGAATCACAGATTTCTCTGATGTTTTCTTGGCATCATAATAGAGCAAATGTTTACATTAACTGGGAAACTTGCCCTAGAGTAGAGTGGTGTCAGGGATATGAGCAACATTTGTGTTTAATTTGAGTTATCTATGTGGTATCTAGTCTGAGCAGAAGATTGCTTCTGTGTTAAATATTTTCACCTAACATTCAGTATAAAGTGTTTCTTGTGATGAAATGCTCTCTGAATTAGGAATCCAATTCTATCAATACTTTGATTTGCAATTAGCACCTTTCACATATTTTACAAGCACTCGGGTCTCTGATTCTACATGTCAGATGTATTGCTCATTCATTCATCTTTTTCAGCAAGTGCTGAGTGCCTTGTGTATGCCAGCCACTGGAAATCTAAAGATGAGTAAGATAAAACCTTTACCTGCAAGAATTTTACAATCTAGCAAAATGTGAGAAGGGGTAAAATAAGTACACAAAGCTTCGTAAGACAGGGCATAGACCATGTGTTGAGGGGCTTTGAAGGAAGGTGAATTTACATTTAGGGAGAAGAATCAAGAAGGCTTCATGAAGGTACTGACATTTAACTTTGGTTTATTCATTCAAAGAATTAAACACCTACTACCTGCTCTGTGCTGTGCCAGGTACCGTGATGTCAATGGTGAACAAAATAGGTGGGATCCTGGACTTGATGGAGCTTATATAGGTCTAGTGGGGAAGACAGAGTTTAAACAAAAAATCAAACAAATAAACTTGTAATTGCAAACTAGGATGACTACTTAAAGAACAGGATTAGAGAGGGCAAGAAGAAGGTCTAATTTAGATTGGGTAATCTAAGAAGACCTTCTTGAGAAAGACATTTATGTAAGATGAAGAGGAATAGGACTTTATTTTTAACTAGATTAAGAGTGAAAGGAAGAGCATTCCAGGCAGAAGATAAAATACATTTAGTTTTAGACATGATTAATTTATTAAAGAAAAGTAGACTCCACCTGTTAAAGTGGGAAAATATAAGTAATAGCTAAAATAATATTTTCTACTCTGTTATAAGCAAGTGAATTTTTAAAATCTACTTTTCTTGTAGTTCACATAATGATATTAAAATTTATCATAATTTGTAGTTCAAGTAAAATTGGAATTACAAATTTAAAATTTAAAAAATGAGATAACACCACATATATACTTTTCAAATTTTTTAGCAAAGCAAGAAAACAAAAAGTATCGCTGAAGAACTAGAACTCAGTATATTGACAATCACTCACAGCCTGGATGAACTTAAGAAAGAAGTAAGTATAGTTTGTTATCTAACTTGGTTTAATTCTTTACTAATTTTCATGTTGTATGGTATGTATGAAATGCATTAGTATTATGTCCCTGTGCCCAGAAAATGGTCTTAAAACTTCTCGTTTGATCTAGTTATTTTGAAGCCACCACTTTGTTAGTGCCATCTTTCTCAAAGCCTCAATCAGATGTTCTGTCATGAAACATCAGTGTTACCACTAATTATGATGTCTTTTGCAAATACTTTTTTAAGTAACTTGTTGAATTATTGAAGTCTTGCAATTGTTTACTTTAAAAATTAGACACGGTTCAAAAATTTACCTGGGATCCATCAGTTCTCTCACTTGCGTTTCTATACGCTTTCTTGGGTTGGAGACAAAAAGTGGCATTAAAAGCTGAAGAATAATGCACAACCTGATCTCTGCCCATAAAAGTGTACTGCATTTGGATGTCATAGGAAAAAGTGGTGAGAATGGCTGTCTGAGAAAACACAGGTTTCTGCCTAGTGCCCATACCCTTTGGCTTTTTCCTCATTTATACATGGAATGTCATGAAACAAATAAAATGGTATTAGACGAGAAATACGTTTATATTTGGGGTTTATTATCTTATTTCCATTGAACTTACCAAAAAGTTCATTTACTACAGACCCAGTAGGGTTTCTTTCAGAAGCTGAATAATTATTTGCTCTCTTGCTGCTGTGTTAGGTAAATCTTACACAATGATCCCAAATTAGGGTTGTTGATGCCATCCTGGGAGATAAATATGTGCAAGTGATTGTTTATTGGCCCTTTAAAAGGGGGCTGTTAAATCAGGAGATGGTAGTATATTGAACAAGCATAACTCAGGTTGTGGAAAAATATATAACTTTATTTCTGTTTTTCCCTGTCCCTTTAAAGTTTACTCATTAAAATGATATTTGATGGTGAAAATCTAAATGCTTTCCTTCTAAGATTGGGAACAGGCAAAAATATCCACTCTCGTCACTTTTATTTAACATTTTTACTGGATAGTCAGTGCAATAAATCAAGAGAAAGAATAAATGGCACACATATTGGAAAAACCAAAAACCAAACCCCGTTGCCATTGAGTCGATTCTGACCATAGCAACCCCATAGAACAGAACATATTGGAAAAGAAGAAGTAAAAGTATCTTTATTTGCAGATGACATGGTTGTGTACATAGAAAATCATATTTTTAATGTACCCTTAAAATGGTATATTTTGTTGTATATAAGTTATACCTCAATAGAGTTGATTTTTTAAAATAGTCTTTTGGTTGAGAAGATTTTCCAGTTCCCTGAATGAAAACTCAGTCATCTCATGACTTATTTGGTCACTCTCAAGTAATAGGAAATCCTATAGTCACTTAAATTAGGGGGTAGCCAACTATGGCTAGGCCACCTGTTTTTGTAAATAAAGTTTTCTTGGACACAGCCATGACCATTTGTTTACATATTGTCTACGGTCACCTTAGTGCAGGACTGGGTAATTGTGACTGAGACCCTGTGGTCTGAAAACCCTAAAATATTTATTATCTGGCCCATTACAGAAAAAGTTTATCAATCCCTCCTTTAAGTCATAAAACAGTTTCAGTTCAAAAATTAGAATGTTCATTCTAATATATTAATCAGTATTTCCATCTTCATTCAATTGTAGGACTTCTCCTCTTTCCCCACTCCCCTACCTCAAGCAGGACTTTTGGGGAAGGTGTGATTGTCTTCTCCCTTTTTTACTTCCCTTATCCTCCATTATCTAGCTGTTGTTTTTGATCTTTGCAAGGTTGTGGCACAGGATGAGAAGAGAGGAAGGGGGGAAACCGCATGTTCTTAGTGACTGGTGCCCTTATAAGATAGATGGCTTTGGGCCCAGTAGATGTTTAACGCTTTCTCTCTCATGGATACTTTAGTTGGGTGCCCCTACTACAACTCCCATATCACGTTGCTTCTTCTACTCGTCCACCTTGAGGTGTGCCTGGAGGTAGGACTCACGGTAAGTACTCTATTAGCTCTTCAAATAGATCCGCTTCACAAAAACCTCTCCTCTCTCTTATCTCTAATTTTTAACTCTTTTATATTTTTTAAGAGGGTCAAGAATCAAGAGCATGAAGTTGGTTTTTGGATGTTTCTATTATAAATTATATACATGATGATGTGTTTCACATCTTACTTGGTACTGATTGTTGTTGTTAGTTGCTGTGGAGTCGATTTGAAACTTCTATTTTAACGTTCTGTTACACATAGAAGGACATGGTTTTCTATGGTTTAAATATAGCTAACCCATTTTTTTTTAACCTATTCAATTTTAACTATTGTTAAAATTGTGACTCTCATTGGAGCATAAAATCCTTACTATTTTTATCATGGACTTTGGTGATAGACTCAGTGGCTTCCCACAAGCTTCATTTTCCTCACCTCTTAAATGGGTATAACACCATCAACCTATAAGAATTTTTATAAGGATTAGGGGAGATAATGTATATAAAGCTGCTGTCAGTACGTTGCACAGAGCAGGAACTTACTAAATGTTTTTTCTCCCTTCCTTTGTTAGAGTTGTTAGTGTATTGTCTCCAGAACTTTCTTGTAAATTTTATGTGACCTTGGGCAAGTGACTCAATTTCTGTGGACTTGTTTCATAGTCTGTAAAATAAAGGTCTGGCAGTAGATATTCTCTAAGGCCTTGATGGTTTAAAAAAAATTTTTTTTTTTTAAATTCTTATGTGGCATTTAGTTTCCAAAGGAAGGTGTATTTTAATATGTTTTTGTTCCTGACTGTAATTATCACTTGACTGCATGAAAGCAGACTACTCTATTGTTAATTTTGTAGAAAGTCCTGCCAGTTTTTAATTTGAATTGACACTGGACTACTTCCAGGAAAGAAAAAAAAAAAAAATAGGCATAATTCAAAGTCATATTTTTTTAGGACAATGTTATTAAAAATTATTTCTTTCTGGAGTATTCTAAAATAACCTGCCACATCATTTAAAAAAGAAAAGAAAAAGACAGGATAAGGAGAAGAAAAGAATGTGTTAATAGTGCCCAACGATATCCAGTGTGAGTGAGCCGTGCTTAAAAACCATTCCACCCAAGTCAAATAAACTTCGGGGTTTTTGTTATGCTTCTATCTATTGTTTCTACTGGGACCCAATTTGTTCATAATATTAATTTTTTTTTCTTCAGAGAGTAAAGTTCTGGATAGCAACTATAAATAGACTATAACACCCTGAGGGAAGGTACTGTGTTCTCTTTGTCATGCATGTCCGGCATGTAGCACAGTGCCTGCCATGATGTAGGTATTTAATAAAATTTTGTTACATAGCTAACTGACTGAATCTCATATTAAAACTTTTTCAAAAGTCTGTTAGAAAACTTGAGAGAATGGAGAACCCAAGGTCGAGAATGGGAGAGTGTTGACATGTAGTGGGGTTGGCAACCAATGTCACAAAACAACTGTGTATTAATCATTTAATGAGAAACTAATCTGCTCTGTAAACCTTCATCTGAAGCACAATAAAAAAAAAAGAAAACTTTAAAGAAGAGAGGAAGTGGGGAAGCAGAACATTCTTACTGACTGTTGCCCTTATAAGATGGCTTTGGGCCCAACAGATGTTTAAAGCTTCCTGTCTCATGGATGTTTTAGTGGGTTCTTCAGAGGCTCTTCTGCTGGATCCCCCCTACTACAATTCCCATATCTCTTTGCCTCTTCCAACCTGTTGATGAGCTGCCATTTCATTTTTCTCCCACTACTCTGAATACCATACTCTAACATTGTTCCATTCTTCACCAACTTTAAGAGCAGCAGAAGCATTCTTTCTTTTTTTTTAACTGAGAGAGAAGCTACGTGGCAAAGAACTGGTTGATCGGAGGATGAAAAGGGGACAAGGCTACTACTCTGCCCCTAGATGTCCAGTTCATTTTCTACGAACAGCTAGCACCAGGGGATTCAAAGATGAATCTGTTGTCACTCCTGCCCGTGGGAGGACTTACAGGCTCCCCAGTGCTGCACAGCTACTACTGTTACCACAGGCAACTTTATACTTTCTGCTCCACAGATCAAGTGGGCCTGCTTCGAAGTTTCTACTCTTTAGTTTCTAAAATGCTTATGAAGCGCTTGATCAAAAAAACCTTCGTTTGTTTTCTTTCCTTCAATACCCTTCACCTCACATCTGCAGCTTCATAGAACAGCAGCACAACTGGCAGCAGATCTCTTGAAGCACAATGCTGATCATGTGGTTTTAAAAGCGTTAAAACGTACTGGAGTAGAAGGGAATTTAGAAGCTTTGGCTGAATATGCCGGTAAACTCTCTGAGCAGAAAGAACAGCTCATTGAGGTGAGTAATAGGTTTGCTGGCTAAAAAGTTATTATTTCACGACAACTATACTATCATAAAGGAATATTAACTTGAATATAACTTTTGGTTCTGATATGAGCATTTTTTCTTTCTCTTTTGGAACCTTAAAGGTATACATTATGTCTGTTCTGTTCTTACAGCTTTTGGCCTCTAAAACAAAACAGAACAAACAACTCTAGGACCCTCGAATGCACTTCTTAATCTGTTTTCTTATCCTCCCAAAGAGATTAGACCTTGGACTTAGAGCAGTGGGGTACATTGCGTGACCTTTTTTCTGTTTGCATCAGAGTCTCAGCAGGAAAGAGATGGCACACTTAAATTAGGATGGCTTAAGGACTCAATAAAGCAGCTTTTTGCAAATGCACGGGCAGGGTGTGGGGGAACCATAGTGGGAGTACAGGAGTTGGGGCTAGTGATAGCAGAGCTGGTGCCACCCTAGGCCCAAATTAACAGGATGAGTGAGTGGTTACTGAAACATGGAAGGGAGAGGTTCTTTCAGAGAGGACTGCCTTGAGAGGCAATGATTTTTGAACTAAACAGGGCACATAGGCACATAGACTGCCCAAGGTGATCCTACAGAGAAGGAGCATAGGAATACTGTCCTTATCCCCACTGTTCTATTGCTGGAACTTCCCATTGGCCAAATGCAGGTCAGCCTTCCAGCGCCAAAAGCAGGTTTGAGAAGTGTCTTAGTTATCTAGTGTCACCTTAACAGAAATACTACAGTTGGATGTCTCCAACAAAGAGAAATTTATTCCCTCACAGTCTAGTAAGCCAGAAGTCCAAATTCAGGGCATAAACTCCAGGGGAAGGCTTTCTATCTCTGTCAACTCCGGAGAAAGGTCCTTGTCATCAATCTTCCCCTGGACTAGGAGCTTCTCAGTGCTCCTGTCACTACTTTCTTGGTGGTATGAGGTTCCCCCATGCCTCTTAAGATTAGGTTTAAGAAAACCTAATCTTATAGATTGAGTCCTGCCTCATTAATATAACTGCTGTTAATCCTACTTTATCAACATCATAGAGAAGGGAGTTATAACACACAGGAAAATCACATCAGATGACAAAATGGTGTACAATCACACAATACTAGGAATCATGGACTAGCCAAGTTGACACATATTTTTGGGGGGCACAGTGCAATCCATAACAAGAAGAGAGAGTGGATATAGAAGGTCAAAGAGAAGACATCCAGCACACTACTCCAACAAACCTCTCCTGTTTTGCTCAAATCTTTATTATGTGTTAATGGTGCTTCCCTAATTCAGGCATGCCACTTTCATAATAATTCCAATATGCCTTATTAATTAATATTCTAAGCCTTTTACCTATTGAAAATGTCAAACATCTGGCCCCCTCCCCCAAAATTGACTTAACCCCTGTATACCTTGTATGTATGAGGTGTGTCCTAGTCAACATGTATATAAATGCACAGATATGAATCATCTAGCTAACTTCATATTATCTGATATACTTTGCTAATGGAATCTCAAAGACTCATGGTTAGAAGGAACCTTGCAGACCAACTGGACTAGCTTTACTTCTTTACATAGCAGGCTGAAAACTGCTAGGGATTATTCTTAAAATGACTGTAGCTAAACCTCCTTTATTTAATAGATTTGATGTTGCTGTGTTTGTAAGCCAAATATGACTATAGGATAACTCTGACATAGTTTAACTGTGAGACCCTGGGCAAGTCACTTCTCTCGGCCAAATTTCTTCATATATAAAATGTGTGGGTACTACTAGATCTTTTCAAACATTTCTTCTCATTCTAATATTCTGTGACCACCTTGCCATGATTGAGAAGTAGAAACAATATGTTTATACCCTATTTGTTCTTAGAGAATTTGTTGGTAGCCAGTATTGTTTATAATAATCTTCTCATAGTGTACAAATGTATTTTAAAGGGTTTTATAAATTATGTTTATAATTTTTAAATTTTCTTTATTAATAATAAAATGATGCTGTGTGTTGGGAAGAATGAGAATGTAAAAGTTGAACTATCCAAATGTTTTCTTGTAGACCTGCCGATTGTTGCGACATGTATCTGGGACAGAACCTCTTGAAATAACCTGTATACATGCAGAGGAGACATTTCAGGTGACTGGCCAACAGGTAGGATCAACAGCAGATTGTACCTTCTATGTTATGTCTTGTCTGAGTGCCATGACAAATTGTGTGGAAGGAGAGTGTAAATGGTTCTGTATAACCAGAGGTCAAATCTACTGAGAGAAACAAAAATAATAGAATTTTCATTGGTTGTTTGCCAGAACATAGCTAACATTCAAGTGGATTATTGAATCATCTGCCAAAATGGAAATTGGCCCATTTAATTGATGCCCTAGTTTCTATCTATTTTAAATGAAGCCCTTTATAATGAGAGTTGTTACAACACTTTTGGAAAGTAATTTATCATTATATAACAAGCCATAAAAATATTCACACATTTTGACCCAGTAATTCCTAAGGATGTAAAGAGATAATAATAATTATAAAAAGGGTGTTTATTGTAACATTTTATAATAAGATTCAGTGGAAGCAAAATAACTCCTAATTTAGGCAAATATTACATTAGGACTTTAAAATAATAATTATGAGAACCAGAATTGGCAACGTGGAGTTCTTTGAGTTGATTTGAACAATGGCTCTACAGTACAATGCAGTCTCCAGTGCGATTCTGAGAGCTGTGATTTTGAAATTCACACTTGTGTACACTGTGTTTCTTTAGATAATTTCTGCTGCCGAAACACTGACATTACATCCATCTAGTAAAATTGCTAAAGAAAACCTCGATGTATTTTGTGAAGCTTGGGAATCTCAAATTAGTGACATGTCAACACTGCTAAGAGAAATCAGTGATGTGTTTGAAGGAAGACGAGGTGAGAAATTGTCCACATATTAAAATATAATTTTAATGTAACTCTGTTGATTTCTTAATGTCAAACCTCAGATGCAAAATGAATTATTTTGGGTTATTTTTACAGTAAAATATGTTTCACAGAAAAATGATGAAAATATTTCTCCTTTATTTTAGCATCTAAGCAATAAAATTTGTTGTACAACAGTGTAGTAGATTTCTTTAAATTAATATTAACATTCTAGCTTTCCTATGGAAATGAAGCCTTTTTACATTTCTTTTAAATTGCTTTTTAGTTTTAGTACAAAAGCTGTTCTAAGATACAGTAATTCTCTGTTAACTTTAATTCTATTAACTTCATAATGAAATGAATGTAGCTATTTGATTTTTGAATTGCTTTCCTTCCACTTGGATGAAATCTCTTCTGTTGATGACTACATAATCTTGGAGTATTTCATGTGGTGGGTAAGTTCATTGGTATTTCTACAATATGTAGAATAGCACCATACAATGTACAACAAAGCATTGTTTTTACTCTTTATTTTAATATCAACTTGGAATTTGGTTTATTCTCCCATTGTACAGCATGTCCTGGTATTTATGTTTATGTGTTATATATTTTTCCCCTTGGAATGGCTTCTGTTAGTGTCAAAGCATGCTTGTTTGTTTTTGTTTTTAAATAAAGTGTCATATGAAATCACAGTAACATCAAATTACATATTTATTTTTACTGAATGTAAACTTTCATATTTAAAAAAATACCCATTTAGGATAAATATTGATATGCTTAAAAATCAGGGAATTATAGACTTTGTAGGTATAACATCATTTGTAAAGTATAATAAATATTTGCCATGCTTCCACATTTAAAGATTTCTGTAATAGCTGGCTGAATGGTATACCATGTTGATACTTTGATAAAATATTTGTAGTTATATGTATTTTTATATGGGGCAAGCTTCACATATTAAAGGGTCAAGTGATATAATTAATCCACATTTAAAGAAGAATGATCAGTTAGCTGTAGGAATTGTTTAGGAAATGAAGAAAAGTACCATGGTGTGATAAAAGGACACCTGGCTGGGGCCAGACAGAGCATTATCAAGACACAGCTCTTTCTCTAGCTTGTCTTGGACAAGCACATCCTCTCTCTGGGCCTGAGTGTTCTCGTCTCAGTGATGAAAGAATTGGGCTGTGTGATCTCAGAAGCTGTTGCCAGCTCTGAAAGTCTTTAGCGAACACTACCTGAAGTCAGTATACCTTTGAGCTCTAGGCACGGGGAGACCCCTAAGCATGTCTCGGTGCTGCCTGTCTCTCTTCAAAGGCCAGAAGAAAATTGTCTCCTAGCTTTGTTATTAGGTGTCATCAGCCCATCAAAGTACGAGGCTGGGGAGAGTGCCAGAGAATGGCCCTCTAATTTTCCAGGGTAAAATCTGACTTTGGGCACTTGCAAAAGTAGTCCATGTACACTGTGGAAAGCCCTACTAAATAGCTGCAGCTGTTTCAACAACAATGTGGCCCGAACCTGGCCAGCCAGGTCTCGCCTTTACCAGAGCAGCATTCAATTCAGTACAGGTTTCTCTCATATTCTTTTTCAGTGCTGGTTAAGCTTTTGTTTTCACTCATGAAAACTTGGGGGATGGCCAAGTTATCATCACTTATGTTCTTTCTGTGTCCTTGAGCTAGCGAGTTCACCATCATGTGCAACTGGAATGGAACCTGAATTCCTCTGTTTGTTCTAGTTTCTCTTTGACCAAGGGCCTGAGTCTTTGTCTTTGTATCTGGGATTCTTGTGGCTTCTAAACCAAGCTGTTGTACCAGAATTTTGATCTAACTTTTTGCCTTTCTTTTATTTCTACAAAAAAGAGGACTTATAAGAGTTTTATTTATTTTTTCCCCCCTCAAGGAAGGTAACAGTCATTTAACAGTTATTCCTGGGCCAAGAACTGAATAGGAGATAGCATTAAGAAGTTGATAAGCTTAAGAAGATTGTTTTTGTTCTGGAAAAAAAAAAAAAACCAAACCCCTTGCTATCGAGTCGACTCCAACTCATGGCAACTCCTTGTGTTACAGAGTAGAACTGCTCCACAGGGTTTCAGTGACTGTAATCTTTACAGAAGCAGATCACCAAGCCTTTCTTCCTCGGCACTGCTGAGTGGGTTCAAATGGCCAACTTCTAGATTAGTAGCCAATCACAAACCACGTGTGCCGCCCAAGACCGTTTTTGTTCTATAAATACAAGTAAATTTCTTTCTAAAAACAAGGGGGGAAGGTTCCACTTTCCACACAAATGTTAGCTGCCATCATGATCACCATTATCATTGCCACCACTACCATACAGTGAAGGAAACAGACTGTGAGTTAAGTCCAGTTTTCTCCCCTTAATCTCAGTGTCTCTCATATCTCCTAACATGCCTCTCTCCCTGTCTCCTTTCCTCAGTGAAGGTATTGGGACTGGCCCTTCTGGCCCCACAGTGGAAGATCTGACCTGTGACCAGTAGAAGAGAGTCTGCCCCTGCTTCTCTGTATAAATGAAACTCTTCCCTTCTCCAGTGGGGAAATGACCCCCTGTGAAAGACTTCTCCCACTAAACAGCTAATGCAACATTAAGTCAGTGCTCCCTTTTTTCTGCCTTTCTCCCAACAAAGGAGGCCTCTTTAAAAAACATCTAGGGAGATTCAGTGAAAAACAAAAATCACAGACTACTAGGGTCTGTATGGGTAATATTGTAAAAATGATTGTTTAATGCATATGGCTGTAATAATACAACCATAAGAATAGCCGCCATCAACTGAGAATTTACTGTGTACCAGGTACTAAGTGCTGAATGTGCATTCTCACTTAATCCTCTCAATATCCCTACGAGGCAGCTATTAGTTCCACATTTTACTTTTAGTTAAACAGAGGCTCGGAGAAGTTAATTTGCCCAGGGTCCCACAGTGAGTAAACTACAGAGAGCTGGGATTCTAACCAAGGTCTGATTGATGCCACACTATTACTCAAGCAGCTAGTCCCACTCCAGAAGTCTCACCAGCCCTGAAGTGTTCTAATGAGAATGAACCAGTTCTGTCAAAAGTACTTACTGCTGCAGCTCTGAGTTCTGCGTTTTTTCCCTCCCAAAGCCATTCCAGAAGTAACTGGGAGATCCCAATCTCAGGCAATTCAGAAGATCCAAAGCAAGGAACAAGCAATTGGGGGCCAGGGAATGGCTTCTTCTTTAGGTCCACCACTTACTAGCTGAGGATGGGACAGGCTAAATTACAGAAGAGATAGTTGGGAATAATAATTAGTGATGGAGGCCTGGGCACATTACCTGGCCCCTTGAGTTTCAGTTACTTTGTCTCAATGGACATAACTGAAATAATCTGTCATATTGCTTAGAATATAATAAGTGATAGCAGATGTTTCATGTTTTTTTGGTTTTTTTTAACAGTTATGTGACGTTGAGCAAATCCTTTAATCTCTAGCCGTCAACTTCCCATCTTTAAAACAAGGAAGTTTGACTAGATCAGAGTGCCACCAGTCCTCATTCTTGCTCTATGACAAATATTGCTAACTGATTGTGATATTTTTTGCACTGCATTCACCCATGGCCTCCCAGTCTTTCTCAGCACAGGGCTCAAGCAGCCTCTATGGATAGACCAGAATTGAAATGGAAGAAGAAGCCTATACTTATTTTTGGACTAGATGGTCACTATGGTTTCTTTCAGTTTCAAATTGGATGTTACATAAATGGTCTCTTCTTTAGGTTTAGGTAGCCTAGCCTCAAAAAGTTCTATGAGTCAGAATCGACTTGATGGCAGCGCGTTTGGTTTGGTTTGAACTTCCTTAGGGCTGAAACTCCACCTTAGGTCGAGGAACCCCACTGCCCTCAATCAGTTGTTTAACTAGTGAAGTATCTCACTGTTCAGAAGGGCATCCCTATGTGTAGTTAATTGAGATATTGCTGGTCGATCTGGTGCACTGCCCTTCTTCATCCTGATTTGCATCATGAAGTACATGAACATAGCTTTTTCCACAAAGAAGTCCAACCCTGGGTTCATCATTATTGACTGGACTGAGTCCATTGTTGTTCTCTAGGGCGGTTATGACAGACCTGCCCATTACCTTGCACCTGCCAACTACTTTCCATACAAAGGACAGAGTGTATTCTTCAGAGCCTGATTCTCTTTGCTACCATTATAACTCATGTTATAACTATTATTGAAAAGCCATTGCTGTATTCTAGCCTCCTTAGTTCTGTTCTGCACATCTTGGCTACTGTGACTGAGAAAATTTATGACATGTTTGCAAGTATCACTTAACCACTTAAGTGCCCATTAAGAGGCCAACACCATGCTCGGCAATGAGGGGGAGCTTTTAGTGTTCTCATTCTTCGAAGTCAGGATCTGAGAGTGAGGTCATTGTCTCTCAAATTTCACAACAGGGCCTCCTGGGATTGTATCAAGAACTCAGAAATCACTACTTGTCTTCCTGCCTTTCTGCTGTTATCCCATTCTACCTTCTCACCCAAGCCTCCATGGAGGCCATGGTCTTGGTATTAGAGGGAACCAGATTAAAAAAAAACAAAAACCAGTTCCCTTAGTAATGAATATATGCCAGCATTTAGAATTTGAGATTATTTTAGACAAATAAATGTGAAAAAGAACCCTTCTCTCATAGCTTGTAGACTATCCTTTCTTTAAGGAAGCTGCATTTCCCTTGTTCTGTTTGAACCATTGTAGAGTTAATATGCCTGAGTTTCAGTTCATAGGGATGTACCTCTGACTAAATTATGTAGGTCAATTGCTGGTCTTGGATAGCATAGTTTCACAAACCACTCTCTTTTTAAATTGGGCCTCCTGCAGAAACCTCATTTGGTTTTTAGTTCTGTAACTACTCTTCTCATATTTCTGATGGCCCTGATTGATAGCCCTGCACCTATTTTATCAATTGGCAGATTGGATGGGTGAGGTAGAGTTCACTGAAATGGGGAGAACAGGGAGAAGGACATGTTTGTAGACAAAGATGAGCTTATCTGGGGGACATATGAGTCTGGAACAACAGAGTGATTCATCCAAACAGGAGGTGATGGCCTACACTACGGCAAATATAGTGGAAATGGAAATAAGAGGACTTGTCTAAGAATTTTTAAAGTAATATTGGTAGGATTTGGTGATTAATTGAATGTAGAGGTGAGGTAAAGGGAGAAGTTTGAGGGTAATAATTGGGTTTGGATTAGAATATATCAGTCCTACTCCTGGGTTTAGCTAAAAATCTGCATATCCTTTAATGGTTTGGATTCATTTTAAGTTGGTCTGGGGACATGAATTCTTTTCTGATTGATCGTGTCTTACATAGGCCCCTCTAGAACCACAATAGCTAATTATTAGAACTTCTAATAGGAAATAAACAGAGGTATTGGCGGTTCAGTGGTAGAATTCTTGCCTTCCATGCAGGAGATCTGGGTTTGATTCCCAGCCAATGCACCTCATGCACAGCTACCACCCATCTGTCTGGAGGCTTACTTGTTGCTATGATATTGAACAGGTTTCAGCGGAGCTTCCACACTAGGACAGGCTAGAAAGAAAGGCCTAGTGATCTACTTCTGAAAATCATCCGATGAAAACCTCTGGATCTGCAACCAATCATGGGGATGTCTGACTGGGCAACATTTCATTCAGTTGTGCATGGAGTCACCATGAGTCAGGGATTGACTCAACAGCAGCTGACAATAGGGAATGATGTAGTACATCTTCAGTGAAATACCAAAGCTTTATTCTTTCGAAGAGTTGCAGAAAGACTCCAGATTTTAAGAATGAGAACAGCATTTCTCATTTAGGTTTTCATAAGAAGTAATTTTGGTAGCCTTATAAGATGAGAGGAGCCCTGGTGGTGCAGTGGTTAAGAACTACAGTGAGTTACAGCTGCTAATCAAGAGGTCAACAGTTCAAATCCACCAGTCACTCCTTGGAAACCCTATGGGGCAGTTCTACTCTGTCCTATAGGGTCGCTATAACTTGGAATCAACTCGATGGCAATGTTTTTTTTGTTGTTGTTGTTTTTTTCTTTATAAGATGAGAGGGCTTTTTGAACTTAATTTTGGGAACTTATCTGGAGATATAAACTCAGAAGTAAAGATGGCACAGTTGTGGTGTTGACTAATAAAGGATTTAGGGAATATTAAACCTATATGATTCCCTGTGAGGACAGTGCTCTGAAAATAATTCTCTATATCAAATATCTGTACCAAATATATTTCCCCAAGGAGTTCTGTTTTTCCAATTACTTCTAATATTTGTAACATGTTTTCATCAGGTAAATTATTTGTTTATGCTATTTCTTTAATTTGATATAATAGCTAAATACATTTGAGTCAATGCATGCTTGGTTTTTGTGCAGTCAATAATTAAAATTATATGGAAAAAACAACTGTAAAATTAATTATAAAATAATTCAGATGTCTGCCACAATTGAAAAAAAGAAGAAAAGATCTAAGTAGAGGAGGAAAAGCTATTATTTATAGGAAGATAGTTTAAATCAGTGGTCTCCAAACTTCTTTGATTATGTACCAAATCAAAAATGTTTGGGAAATCCTCACCCTCTCTAAAATAATTCAGATTCATCATTAGGATCGTCTTCCCTTTTTTGGAGCCCTAGTGGCACAGTGGTTAAGAGCTCGGCTGCTAACCAAAAGGTCAGCAGTTCGAATCCACCAGCTGCTCCTTGGAAAGCCTATAGGGTAGTTGTACTCTGGCCTATAGAGTCACTATGAGTCAGAATCCACTTGATGGCAACAGGTTTTTTTTTTTTTCCCCCCTTTTTTGTGTTATAATCAGATGGTTTGATTTCTGTTGGAATTGGGGGGAAGTGGGATACCCTTGCTTGTATAGCATTTAGTGGCAGCCTATCTGAAGAATGATAATTTTTGCATTTATTCCCAAATTTGTATGAGCCGTTCTGAGTCTAACAGAAGGACGAGAGTAGGGAGCAAGACACAGTACCTGTAAGAGGACCACAGGGACTGGAACTGCCAAGTGATAAGTAATTGGTGGGTGAAATTGGTAGTAAACCAGACTATACAAAATCTCACTTTTCATTGTATCTGTTTCTCCCTACTTTCTGATTTCCTCAACTAAGATGTATTGTAACAGTTGGCTTTTTTTCCCCCTTTGGAGAGTACACGTGCACATCTCAGGGTCATGGGTACTCTGGAGGAGCACAAGGTCAGATAATACAAGAATGATTCACCTAAGCTAATTATACATAAGCAATGATTATGCCCTCTTTTACAGCTTAGTAAGACTACTTTTAAGGATATTATAGACCGGATTTGAATTAAGATAGAAGATGAATTCAGAGAATCTCAGTGATCTGAAAACCATCTTCTGTTATCTTCTTAGGCACAGAAGATACGTTTTACATCAGGGCTAAGAACAAGTCAGGAAATAACATATTCCTCTTTAAGTCTCTTCCCTGTCCCCCAATTCTGATATCAGAAAACCATTAATAAAATTCCCTTACAATTCTGACATTACAAAGAAATGATTTGAATCAGAAAACTGTTACTAAGTACAAGTAGCTGACCCTTAGCAACAGTTCCTCTTCCAGATTAGCACTGTCTGTCCAATAGTGCTGTCCAGCATTACGGGAGCTACATGTTACTTAAAATGTTCTGGTAGCCACATTATTTTTTATTTAACCCAATATATCAAAAATATTATTGTTATAATATGTAATCAATATATGTTATTAATGAGATATTTTACTTTCTTTTTTCTTTGTACTAAGTTTTAAAAATCCTGAACGTATTTACACTTATGGCACATCTCAATTCACACTAGCCTAATTTAGACTAAATTCCACAATTTCAGTTGCTCAGTAGTCACATATAGCCAGTGGGTTCCATACTTAACAGCACAGTTCTAGATGAGATTTTAAATATGTTATGAACAGGTTCACTCTGTTCATATAATAGTCATTCTATAAGAAAGAATGCTCTTACATTATATTTATTTTTATTAAGTTGAACTATATGAAATTGTTGTTTTTGTATTTCAAAATGGTTAAATATCAGCAATTTCATGTGGTTCAACCTAATATAGCCGAACAGACTTCCTTTCCTTATTATCAAGAAACAATTACTTTTCAAATCTTATTTTGAATTCCTACCCTAGATATCACAAAGTAGCTTTATAAAATCTATCATCCATTGTAACCTGACTTCATGTACCATCTGGAAGCTGGAAAGATAAAGTGGGCATTACACATCTCCTTCCTTTCCTTGGTTATTGAGCTTCCTGCTGTGTGTTAATTCACAGCCAAGAGACTGGTTATTTGCTTTATTTCATCTCCTTATCTTCTACACTGGGGTTATTCTCTCCCTGTCTGGGAGAATGCATTATGAGGTTAGCTGTAAATGATTTGGCCTGGTACTTACAGAAAAGGAAGGCAGTGCTGATACTGACATTGATGAAAGAGGAATCAGGTTTCATTAGAGCCAGGGAGCTGTAAAAGGAATTCACTGTGAATGAAGTTGGAAGTAATGGAAGTAGATGCTAGTGAGACAGTTTGCCTTTCTGCCTTCATATCTGGGGAGGCAGAGATTAGCCAGCATATGTGCCCTAGAGATGCACCTCAGTGCATTTTCATGTTCGTCAATCGAATCATAATTTTATTTCTGAATAACATGTAATTAAGACTGAATTATCAAAATGAATGTATTAGTAACATTTGTGTTTAATAATATTTTTTAAAGTTAAATGTAAATAGTAGAAAATATACTAAGAAAAATTTTTTGAAGTTATATGTGTTATTTGTAGGAGAGAAGTATGGCTACCTTTCACTTCCAAAGCCAATGGTAAGTAAAAGAGTTTTATACATTTCAGAATTCAAATTATGCTATTCCTGCCTATTGCTAGTCCCCCTTCCCCCATCAAAAAAATTGACGTTATAGAACAAAGTTAGGATATTAAATATTGACTAATGAGAATCTAGTTATTTTCAGTAGCAATCTAGATATAGCCCATACTCTGGTTGTTTGTGTTGGGTTTAGGGGATACAAGAAGTAGGACAGACTTTGTGATTAATAAGAAGCCATAATCTGAGGTCAGAGGTCTTTTTGTATTTCCTCTCTTGGGTCTAATTCATAAGGTCATGTTGGAACTATGTTCTCAAACTAAAAACTTTCCTAATGCTTTATACATAAGATGAAAGTATGCCATATATTTGGAGAAGAGATACAATGTGATATATTAGCTGGGCACTGGTCCTAGGATCCCTCTTGAGAATAAAAATTCCTACCTTCTGGATCATAGCATTATGACACCAGTCATGTTACCCAGATGACATTTTGATGACCTTAGTAATTCGTTTGTAGAGATCATTTTATGGAATTTTATAGTTTTGACTAGTGCAGGATATGGAAATCAGAGATTATAGTTAAAAAAAAAAAAAAAAAAACTATTATCAAGAAGGACCATTCTTCTAAAACCACTAAGTATCCCAATAACTACTTTCAGAAGTCGAGGGAAAACAACCGACTGTGTATAAATAGCTTCTGAGCAGGAAGTAATCTCAACAACATGAGAAAATCAAAGACTTGTAAATTATATCAAGTATAAAATTATACCTGTTTCCCCAACCACAAAGAAAGGGGTGCTTTGATGGCTCACAGTATTTATAACAGGTCAGACTTTTTGGGTGAGAAGGATAAAAATCATTCATTTATTCATCAAATATTTATTGAGCACCGACTATTTACCAGGCACAATGCTAGGCAGAAGAGCCCCGGTGACGCAGTGGTTAAGCACTTGGCTGCAAACTGAAAGATCGGCACTTCGAACCTACAAGTCACTCTGTGAGAGAAAGATGTGGCAGTCTTTTCCGTAAAGATTTACAGCCATGGAAACCCTATAGAGTAGTTTTACTCTGTCTTATTGGGTAGCTATGAGTTGGAATTGACTCGACAGGTTTAGTTTTTGGTTTTTGGTAATGCTAGGCACAAGCAGCTCTGATGGCACACTAGTTAAATGCTCGGTTGCTAACCAAAAGGTTGGTGGTTCAATCTCACCACCCACTCCACAGGCAAAAAGATTTGGCAGTCTGCTTCCATAAAGATTACAGCCTTGGAAACCCTATGGAGAAATTCTACTCTGTCCTATAAGATCACTACAAGTTGGAATCAACTCAGTGGCAGTAGGTATGCTAGGTACTGGTGAAATATGAAAAAGACACTAAAATGTAAATTGCACAGGTAGGGATTTTTTTGATGTTTATTCACAGTGGTATTCCTATCACCTTGAACTGTACTGGCATAGTTTGGCACTCAGAAAACAATTTGCTGAATGAGTGAAAAAGATAAGCATGGTTCTTGCCACTATGAAGCTTACAGTTTAATCCAGCACTGTCAAATAGAAATATAATGCAAGCCACATACGTAATTTAAAAATTTCTAGTAGCTGTATTAAAAAAATAAAAATAAACAGGTGAAATTAATTTCAATAATATATTTTATTCAATTCAATATATTATCATTTCAACATGTAATCAACATAAAATTATTGTGATATTTTACATTCTTTTTTCCATACTAAATATTCAAAATCTGGTGAGTATTTTACATTTATAGCACAACTCAATTCAGACTAGCCACATTTCAGGTGCTCAATAGCCATGTGTGCCTAATGGCTACCATATAGTACAGGTTTAAACTCTTAAAAAATAAAAGTGAAGACAGAAGAGAGAAAAATTATTGAAGATTACTAATGGTAACAGAGCAGATGGTGAGTATCAAAAGTAAGAACTGGCAATGAAGAGATAGAAAATAAAATGGTGAAGTCTGGCAATGTAGAAATCACAGGTGGAATAATTGATGGTGGAGGGGAAGAACAAATTATTACAAAAGGGCATATACACCTAGTCCTCACTTATTGGCTGTCTTATTATCCGACATTTCACATTCACGACAATAGTAAAAATCTACTCACTATTTTGCACATTAATGACTATGTATTACACTAATGAATGCTGAGGTGCCAGGTAAGAGTAACGCTGGCTGTGAGGGTTATGCGTCAACTTGGTTGGGCCATGATTCTCAGTGGTTTGGCAGTTATATCATGACGTAATTTGGCAGTTATGTAATGATGTAGTCATCCTCCATTTCGTGATGTGATGTAGTCATCCTTCATTTTTGCATAATGCCGAGTTTTACATAAAAACTTAGTCTTTGGAAACTAAGTATGTCAATAAATGAGGAGTAGGTGTAATTAGCTATTTAGTGCTTACTTTTTGAAGAGTGAATGACATGTCATACTGAATTACAGCATTAGAAAATTGGATGTAGCTGGTGAAAAAGCAATCATAACACTGCAAAATAATTTCATAGCTTTTTTAGAAAATAATTTCTATGCCTTAAGCTATCCTCTGAACAATTTGACAGTATAGATAAAAATTCGTCAATTTTTGGCATTTTAAGCCAAATTAACCCTACCAGATGGTATTATAGCTAGTATTCCACTGGGGCTAATCAAATAAGCATAGATTGACTGCTCTTGCAAGTGCTATAACTTTAGGCTACCTCAAAATACATTTTTTTGGAGAAAAGACATCACCATAGAGCTTTTACTAGGTTGAATGGAGCAAAGGTTTTAGTAAAAAAGTCATTTCAGAATCATGAATCATTTCCTTAGCTGAAGATAGCATAGCTGATTATATTATTTGAAAATTGTATCTCTCCTTCTTAGGAAGTAAAGCTGGAGTCTGGTGCTATTTATATTTAGAGGCTTGAAATGTTTTGCTTTACATCACCACAACTGATGCATCTGACTGTACTGTAAAATAGTGTCCACTAGATGGCAAGCTTGGTTACATTATTAAGGTGGCTTATTTACCTTTTCAGGCAATCTTTTAGGTTCCAAATTGGAATTGACTCGACGGCAATGGGTTTTTTTTACACACTTTAATAATAATAATTTGTAAAAGTAAGAACATAAATAATGAAAACACAACTAAATTGAAAAGAATAAAGTGAAGTATAAAATTCTAAATAAAATAAAACACTAAAAACCCTGAGGGTAGTCTTAACTTTCTTAAATGCTTTATTATCTTTTAGTCTACTAGGCCAAGGAAGAAGATAAAGATGAGGTGATTATAGGGGAGGAGTCAGTTAGAGATCACTGATCATTTCATTTATCTTCTAATGAACACAGAGGCAGCTTATATTGAGGAGATGTATGTGTGTGCGTTCTAGTTTTGCTATGTTTATTTTCTGTCCTTAACGTCTTCTATTTCTTCTATAGTTAATATTGTTAGAAGATCTCAAAAGGGTTATGTTAAATGAGCCAATCTAAGCTCTGTGGGATAGGAAAAGAAGGGAGAAGTTGAGGGTATTGTGTTCTGCAGTGAAACTGGAACAGACTAGCTAGTCAGAAAAAAAGAAGTCCTGGTAATAATAAGGGAAACAAAAAACTGAGATATACAAAAGTATTGGTGATGATCTGTTTCTAAGCTAAATGGGCACGTGAGTGTTTTATTATAATTTATACTTTGTGTGGAGGAGCCCTGGCAGTGCACTGGTTAAGCATTTGGCTGCTAACTGAAAGGTTGGTGGTTCAAATCCACCAGCTGCTCCATAGGAGACAGATGTGGCAGTTTGCTTCCTTAAAGATTCCAAAAACCTATTTCCATAGAATCGATTCTGACTCATAGTGACCCTATAGGACAGAGCAGAACTGCCCCACAGGGTTTCCAAAGCTGTAGTCTTTAAACAAGGGGGCACAACTGCAGGAGAAGACATTGGCCTGTTTCTCCTGGCCCTGGGTTTCAAAGCAACTACCTGTTCAAAGCTAAACTTGCATATTAGCAGAGAGTATTTATAATTGGTTATTTAATTTAAACTGCTTAATAGAGTTTAACTATACTAAATATGTTTAAAGTTTTATTACAGATACTTTCTATTACTATTATATTTCCTCATAATTAAATGTACTGCTTTTTAAGGTATCTTAATCTTTTTTATTATCACAGAAGAATAATGCTAACCTGAAATCATTAAAGCCAGACAAACCTGACTCTGAGGTAAGGCTTTTTCCTTTGTAATAATCTTATATCTAATATTCCTTTTAAATCAATAATGACAAAGTTATTATAATTAAAATGTATGCTTTATAGGAGCAAGCCAAGATAGCAAAGCTTGGACTTAAACTGGGTTTGCTCACCTCCGATGCAGACTGTGAAATTGACAAGTGGGAAGATCAGGAGAATGAGATTGTTCGGTATGGACGGAACATGTCCACTATGGCCTATTCTCTATATGTATTTACTAGGTAAATATAGTTACATCTTGATCTTTTTTTAGTCAGTATGATATCGAGTGTAAAGAAAAAGTGCCACATTAAATGACTGATAGGTTAAAGCATCAAATACATGGTAAAAAGACTAGAAGTGGTTTTTATGACAATGATTTGTGTTAGATTACTAACTTAAGGTTGGTGGTTCAAATGATAATTATGTAATGAATGAAACACGAAGACATTTAATTAGGATTTAGATTTAGAAGGGATCCTCTTCTAGGTTTGTGCCTATTCTTCCCATCAGTTTGAAATAATTTTGAATTCTGCTTTTTGCCATCCTGTATTTCAGTTGTCTCTCCCAGCCAGCATCAGTAAATTTAGAAAACATGCCTTTTACATCTTTATACAAGTGACTGATTAAACACAGATAAAAGAATAGAGCTATGGGGCCTACCACTGGAGACCTCAGTAGGGTGCCAAGTCTCCATGAATCAGCATTCCTTATGTAGCAGAGAATTTTCCTAACTTTATTATTACCTGACCTACATTCTCCATCTTGTCCATATTACAAGACTCTTGATGACATGCCTTGTCAATGTTGATCACATGCCAGTCTTCCATTACAGTAGTCTATACATATGGTATAATAATTCCACTTGGCTAAACATTTGTTATCTGCTCAATAATCCAGAGTTTTCTCAAGGAGTAAACTTCAAACTATTTACTCATTTTCTGAAATCTAACTTTTTCAATCTTAGAAACCTGGAAAATATTTCATATCCTCAGTTTTCTGCCCCTTCTCCTACTCATTGTGGTTTTGAAAAGATTATCAGCAGCATGTCACGCCTGCAAGTTGTTACAGTGTTCTGCAGTGTAATCCATTTTGGTCTAGAGATTTAAACACAGTTGAAGTAGTTGGGATCTCTACAAATGTCATGGGCTTTGGGGCTCACTGAACAGCACCCCTTTTCTACCTAAGTTCTGAACAAATTGAAAAATAAGCAAAAGAACAAGGGGTATGGGGGTCAGGAACATTTGTTTGATAAAGCTGATACTGGAGAATGTAGATTATATCCACGGACAAATACCTAGAATTAGAAGTTTTATGTTACCCATTGGGGTGGAATCTGTCTCTATAAAATATCTGGAAGAGCAAGTATCTCCCAAGGTAGCTTTATCTCCCAGAGAAAAAGGAGAAAAGAAAGGGCTACCATGTCCAATTTATTTTTACAAAGTCACCAAAAAGTCTGAAAAGATAAGTGTCTACCTTCTCTGGGGTGGAACAAGTGAGGAGAAAAGAGAAGCAAGGGTGTTTTGCTGGTGGAGATTCTTTCAAATGGAAGGAAGATGAGGAGTGGGGAAGAAGCATTCCCCAACTAAAAGCCTTCATTTCCCTCTTGATTATGTCTTCTACCTTTTCTAGATAGACAATTCCTAAGGGAGAAGGCAGAAATTATGTTCAAGTCTCATAGTTATTAAGAGGCAGAGTTTGTTGCTACCGGATTCCAGATCTTCTGATTCATGCCTATTCTATTGCTTTTTTTCCTTTTTTAAAATTTGCTCTTCTTAATGCATCTGTTGCTCTGTTTGTTGTAATTTACTTTTCATTTGTAGAGTTCTTAATTCTTCTTGGTCATTTTCAATGTGACAGTACTCAGTCTTCTGTTGAGAGTAGTAGCACAAGTAGTATTATGATTGTTTAAAGATTCAGAATCGAAGCTTAAATGACATGCCCCATCAAAGTTAGACAACTGAGTTCTCACCAGAGTTGAAATTAGAATTGTGTTGTTGCGTGCTGTCGTGTCAATGCCAACTCATAGCAACCTACAGGATAGAGTATAACTGCCCCATAGGATTTCCAAGGCTGTAAATCTTTACAGGAGACTGCAACATCTTTCTCCCACGGAGCAGCTGGTGGGTTCAAACTGCTGACCTTTCTGTTAGCAGCCAAGTGCTTAACCACTGTGCCATCAGGGCTGCTTTTGAAATTAGAACTAGAAATGAGCATTTCCTGACTTTTGGTTGATCCTCTTTCCATTATATAACAAAGTCCTTTTGATTAAGGAATATTATAAAATCTTATGTATTTAATTTATGAAGCATAATGAAAAGGTTAAAAAGGACAAGTAAAACTTAAGTATAACTCATCAGTTTAAAAATTTCTGTGTATTATAAAATTAACATGTTTACTTGAACTAAAAAAGGTACCCTAAGAGTAATAAATATTAAAGTCGCTTTAAAAATAAAATCCCTATTCAGTATTATTAGCGTATTCAATATGATTGTTGTTGTTGTGAGGTACCGTCGAGTCAGTTCCGACTCATAGCGACCCTATAGGACAGACTGGAACTGCCCCATAGGGTTTCCAAGGAGCAGCTAGTGGATTTGAACTGCCAACCTTTTGGTTAGCAGCCGAACTCTTAACCACTGTGCCACCAGGGCACCATTCAATATGATTAGTCTATTTGATATTATCCCTCAAAATTTTGGATCTTTTAATACAGCAAGTGCTCTAAAACTTTAATATTATAAAACCAATTTCCAGTCAATAACTTTCTTATCTTTTTAATTATTCACTTTATTTCAGAGGAGAGGGGTCACTGAAAACTTCCCAGGATTTAATTCATCAATTAGAGGTAGGAAAGTATAAAAGATATGTTATCTGTTAATAGGATATTTTCATCTATTTGGGAAAACTTTTGAACTATTGATTGTCAAAAAATCATGTTCACAGTACTGGGGGTTAGATCTTCAACATATCTTTTTGGGGAACACAATTCAATCCATAACACCTGGTATCTCTCATGCCAAAATATTCTGCATACCATGTTAAAATAATCTTTTTAAAGATTCTTGTCTTACCTGTCCAACCTTATTTTTCACTGTTCTTCCCCGTCATACTGTTCTCCTCCTAAGTAAATTATAAAATGTATGGCACATTGTGAATAATAAGAAAACCAATCTGAGTTGGCCCTCTCAAATGGCTAGTTAAGAAATGAGGATAGGTGACAAAATTTATCTTCTTAGTTGGGAGCAGGCAAGTTCTCACCCTTTTGACCTCATGCTCCAAGATTCAGCACCCCTTTATAATTGGGGGTATTAGGAGATGAGCCATCTGGGATCCCAGACATAATTTGTATGGCTCAGCATCGTAAGTCTGTGTGATCCTCCAGAATGACTGGAGGCATCCAGGCCAGAGCAGCCTCTCCAGGGGTTCATTCTGCATCAGGTCTGGAAAATCTTATGAATACAATTAAATTCTTGCATTTTTCTGGATACAGCAAAAAGTTTGGGACTTCCACGACAGGCTTTTTTACATTTAGGTTTCTTTTTTTTAATCCTATATTAAAATTATTAATATTTCTTACCAACTATCCATAAGCCGTACATCTAAACTAGTGATGTGTTTCCTTTCCACCAGGCTTTTGCCACAGAGGGCTTAAAGCTTGCTTCAAGTGTTCAAGCTTTCTCAAAACAGGTAACGCATACCTATCTGTGTGGTACTGGTGGTGATGCCAAGTATATCCACTTTGGGGGTATATTAGTAAGTATTTAAGGTCTGCAAGATGGAATTTTGTTGAGGTTGTTATAAGTTCTTAAATTACATTTCAGCTGAAAGATGATGACAAGCTTTTGCTTCTCCTGGAAGTAAACAAGCTAATTCCTCTATGTCACCAACTGCAAACAATAACTAAGACACCAGTGCCGAATAAAGTGTTTCTAAAGGTAAAAGAGAGGGTGGGTTATTCAGGGAGACACTTTCTCACTACTGTTTTCATCAGTTAGCTGCCAGCCGATTTTTTTCAAGTAACGTATTAATATCCGCAGAAGGACAGTTTATTTCTATTTCTCATCCCTGCCTCGGCTGGAAGAATCATTTATTATGCTGCTATCATAACTGACCCGAGAGCAGCAGGTTCATCAAATAAATGAGCTTTTTTGGCCATGATTAATGTTACAGCAGTGAGCAGCTACCCTTAACTCCTGAAGTCATCACATGTCTAATGAGGGCACAAACTCCTCAAAGTCTGGGCCCCCATCATTTTTTTGGGCAATCTGGGCTTGTGCCCACAAAACAGAGTGCAAAGAACTGCAAAGTAGGGGATTCAGTGCCACTATTTGGAAAGCTTTTGAGAAGCCCCTAAAGCTTAAAGTAGAACAGTTGGTTTTCCACCCATTCTTCCTGGGGTTCCATAAAACAGGCCTGAGAGCTGGGCAGCCCTGCATCTGTGTCAGCTGTGTGACCTAATCTGTATAGCTTTCGAGACCTCATAGTTTTCCACAGTGGAGAAATTTTATCATTTTAAAACTAAATAAATGATAAACTTTTTTTGAAGTACTATTAGAACTTGATTTGTACGCTTTGACACTATAGGTTGACAAGTGTATTATAAAGGCAAGATCCATGATGGCTATCTTGATCCAGCTTCTCTCACTTTGCTATAAATTGCTGAAGAAGGTGAGATTGTTTTTCTATTTTAAACTCATTTTTTTTTAAATTAGTTTAAAGGAAAATGCATAATAATGGTCACTAATTTTACAAAATCTTTTTTTTTTTTTTTTGGAGTAAAGCAGAAACTAATTGTTTTAACTCTTTCTAACTTCAGGTGGAAAGCAGATGGGTCTCTGTTACAAATAAAGACACCATGGATGGTAAAACTTGAGCAGCTTTTGGGGTCAGGTCTGTGGAACATCATGTGGCAAACCTGACATTTTTAGAAAACAAATGATCCTTTATATTTTAAGAATTTCAACAACTTTATTAAGAAAACAATATTGAAATCTTGCTTTATTATCATGAAACTGATTGTGAAGCTTTTTGACAACTGACACATGCCATGGTAGTTGCCAGAATAGTAACTGCAGTGATTTTAAAATGAGAACTTGCCACTAATAATGTTCTTTAAAAGTCAAACCAAATATCACAACTGTCTTAATGACACTTTAATCCAAAGAAGTTTTTTTGAATATACTTACCTTTGGAATATTTTACCTTAACTGTTTCCTTTCGGTTTATCATCTAGAATGCTAATTTTCAGCAGACATGCAATAATCTGGGTGAATGCAGGGTTTTCCTTAAACCTGTGGACTTTTCCTTAATCCCTTTGCCCAACCCAGTGTGATGAGGGTTCTTCTGCTGCCCTGTAGTAGTCACCATGTTCCCTAACAAGTGTCTCATGTACCATGGTTTGTCTGTTGTGCTGCTTGTGTCCCTCCTCATCCTCCAAAGTAGGGTCATGGCACTTACTTCACGGACTCCTGGAGGAACTCACTAGAAGATAGCTATCTTTTAGCTCTAGTTCTAGCATAGCTGGCTTGTCTGCCCTGAATATTAGCTGGAATCCTAAGCCTATCTTACTGGCTTAAAAACTAGTTTTTGAATTTTCCCTGTCAGTAGTGAGTGATGGAGTGGAAGATGCAAAAGATTGAGAACTACGGAACTAAGAAGCTGTTTAAAATAAATTCTGAATAATCATACATTTTACATAAGTGGCTTTTAGAATGTTCACTATAAAATAAACATGTTCCTTTAGTCTTTTTAATTTTAGGATTTATAGCTTTTCTTATTATGGGGTGGCGGTTTGATTGAAGGATTTGGTTCACATATTCTTTCCTTATGATATAGTATGGTTAACTTTGTTTTGGACTCCAGTTTCATGGTGTTTATATTCTAATGCTCTGAAGTTCATTTTGAAATCTAATGGGACGTATCAGTTGCTAAACGGCAGTAGTTAATGTGAGTTTGTCTGATGATGATCCCTAGCTGGGTCAATCACAATCAACATTCATAAAACATCCTGAAGAATCACAGTACCACCAATTCACTAGCTGAAGTTTACTGAAGAAAACTTTAAAGGTAAACTTTTACTATGTTTCTTTTCCATTTGAACTCTGTGAAAAAGTGTCTCTAGCTGGCTTTAGCTAGTGAATTCGCCTTAGAGGTACAGTAGGAGGTACTTGTAAGCCTTAAGTCCCATGGCTCAGTGATACTGCATCTGTGTGAACTTTGATATCAATTTCAAACTTACCAAGCACTCAGCCTGGTTAATGACCTTTATAAAATGCTTCCTTAGGCAGTTAGAATCATCAAGAACGATTTTTAGTCCCTGAAATAAAAATATTTTTAAATTATCAGAGAAATAGGGGAATGTGAGATAATGTAAAATAAAGTAGATATATAATTCTTTTAGCATCTTTGGTGTCTTTGTCTTATGAACAGTCCTCAATATTCACTGTGCTACTACAAGTGGGGATATGCTGGTTTGTGCTTATACTTTCAGCTCAATACCATCAGTATAGGGAAGAGTTACTCCCTGTGTCATGTCTTGTGGATGTATTGTAGGGATAGTCTCACTGGAACTCAAGTTACAAGAAGTTTTTCTTGTGAATCAAAAGTAATTTATGGTTTTATTTACAAAATACTTTTACATATTTGAAAAGAGAATATTCTCTTATGTAAAAGGCAAATCGTGGTGGGGAAGGGATAACTTATGACTTCAGCAGCATAAGAAGACAGAGAACCAAAAAGAATTTACACATCAAGTGATTTCTTCTGTATTAAATAATAATTGTGTTTTATTAAAAAACAGATATATATTTAAATAAATGTATGTAAGTGTTGTAGCCCTTTAGGAAAAATAACAATTTTAAAAGTCCTTTTATTTGAAAATCAGTGTCAATAAGTACCCAACCTCAAACCATAAATGTGTTTAAGGTTTTTTTTTTAGTTAAATGATGTGAAAGCCTTTGTTCTATTCAGAGGCATCTGTGCCTCTAAATTACATGTTCTCAGTAACTTCTCTGCTGGTTACCCCATCACTTGAGTGTGAGGCTGAATGACTGCAGAGCTTGTATTGCAATAACCAGCTTAACACTGCATTATGATAATTCTATACATTAGGAAAGCCCTTTGTATTTATCAAAGCCTCTTCATGTGTCCCTCTTTAAGAAGTCACAGCACTATTGTGCTACTCTGTTTGAGAGAGGAAGGCCATTCCAGCAGCATGAGCAGGAGAGGAGGTACACTCTACACTCTGCTTCTCCTCTGCAGCTTAAAGGGAGAAGAGCTGAGGAGGCAAAAGGCACTGTCCCCGGGGGGATGGGTGAGACTTTTTGGTAGTGGCATACTGAAGCAGGTTGGGTAAGAAAGGCCAGTAGGTTTTTTTTTTTTTAAACTTCAAACTGATGTAAAGTGAGGCAAAAACACTAGCCATGCTATAACATTCCAAAAGAAATATGTCAAAATGTAGTATTTACTTCTGAGCTTCAGGATGATAGGTAAATTATTTTTACTTTGCTACTTAAAACTTTTGTGTTTTCCAAATTTTCCTCAAAGTGCGTTAAAAAAAAGACAAATGAGAAAAACACCCCTTCCTGGCCAGTTGTTAGTAAAAAAAGAAGCAGGAGAGTAACAGAGTACATGGGCAGATCTGGGAGGTAGAAAATAAAAGGGGAACCAAGGCTTGTTACAGATGGGAGAGAGGGAAAACGAGGGTAAGTGAAGGCTCAGGCCTCTCCTGCAGATAGCTGGGTGTGAAGACGTATGCTTCACATCAGGGACGGATTACTCAATAAGCAAGGTACACATGGGCTTACTTCCTAATCTGCAGTGCACAATTTTACCTGTTTTGTGCACCCATGTGAAACTGTGTACTACAGATTAGTTACGTAAACACAAGTAAGCCCATGCATACCTTGCTTACTGGTTAATCTGCTCCTACTTCACATATATACTGGTTCTTTTCCTTTAGTGCTCTGATTATTTAGGCCACATAAGGAAGGATAAGACTCTGTGCTGCTTTTTACTCCAATTCAATCCTTACAGTGTAGCTGTTGTGACGTTAATGCGTTTCCCCACAACTTCTTCATATTGTTCTTGTGTCAGTAACCCTTCTGTTATGTTTTTACTTTCTTCAAATTTGGGTAACACAACTGCAATGTAGCCTTCAGTGGATGGCTGGAAAGGAAATAGAATAGTCAACACTATCAAATGAGAAAAAATCCCATAAAATACATGGATGGGATCATACTTCTTTGCTCTCTTTCTTACCTTCTCTTGAAGAATAGATGGTTTATGGAGAATGTTTTCATTCACTTCCATCAACCGTCCTCTAACACAGCTATTTAAAAAAAAAAAAAAAAAAAAATTCTGAGAAAAATATTGCCTCCTCCCCCTAAATTGTGTTTAGAAACTAACTCACCTAGATATGGTGTATTCTTCTCCATCTGAGCAGTAAATCTTACACAGAGGTGCAAGTTCTGTTAGAAACTGTGCCCCCTGTGTAATAAAAGGAAGGGGGGAATTAACTGAAGTACATTTTTAGTTTCCTTTGAGAGGTGGTCCTCAGAGTTGTAACAGGTTACAGTCCTGGAAATGGAGTTTTAAATAAAAATGATGTAAGTATATAAAAACCATTCAGTTATTCAAACATTTATATAATGGGTGCCTGCTATGTGCCTGGCAACATCATAGGCTCCAGGGAAAACAGTAGACTTATGACACGTAGTTCCTGTTCCCACAGGGTGACAGTCTAGTAAGAGTGAATGTTTTAATAGGTAGTTTAGTAACAGGCTAAGAACATATTTTATCAACTATAAATGAAAAGCTACATATAGCCATGTGTAAAGATTTTAAAAGCCAGGAAAATTCATCAATAAGCAATAATATATAATTCAATGTGACACAATATGACAACAATATTGTACAAGTTAGTTTCATTAACATTCTTGCTTATTTTTTATATCTGAACTTAACAGCTAAAGGAACATTATCAGTGTCAATCACTAAGAGTTTTTTAATGTTCTGATTTAAAACCAAATGCACTTTGAGGAAAATTTGGAAAACATAGAAAAGTTTAAAAGTAGCAAAATAAAAATAATTTACCCATCATCCTAGAACCTAGAAGTAAATCTACATTTTCACATATTTCTGTTTGAATGTTACGGCATGGTTACTGTTTCATGTACTCCACTACATGAGTCTATTTGGGGAAGTTCTGACAAATACCTACAAGGAAGCTCATGGGAAGCTGATGCAGGTATGTCACATTTGTTGCCCTTTTTCTCCCCCAGGAATTTTTCCTGTAGTGAATAGAGGCATTTGAAGTCAAGATGCTTTTCTTTATAACCATGGAGCCTGGGTGCTTCTTTACTTACCACTCAAAATAATGACAGCATTCAGACAGTACCAGCTTGGCTTCACTCTTCTGCCAGCTAGAGTAAGTGCCACTCCCCTCTTTTGGAAGGAGGTAGGGGATTCATCTCAGAGGGCTCTTGCACAACTGGTCTGTGTCAAAGCAGCAGATGCCTTTTGACCCCTTTTTATGACCTCTTTGGGAGAATAAATGATTGCCAGTGCTGAGGTCTAATAAAAAACTAACTTATCTGTAGTGAGTTCAATATGCAGGTTCCTCTCTCTTCATTAGTAGTAAAAGAGTGTTACTATTTTAGACAGTGATTTTTCACAGAAACTTTACAAGAACTAACTTTTTTATTGTAATTTGTAGAATTTATATTTTAAGAAAGGTACATGCTTTTCTAAGTCCATTTGTTTCCTGAGGGAGGAGAAATCAATAATTATAAGACAATTACATATTATGGGACTTCAGGCCTACAAAGGGGAATAAGAACAAGGGTCTCCAAAAACAGTGCTTTATTCCTGACCTAAGTGAGGGTAATCAGCAGAAATTCTTAGTATGAACTCAGTAAATGAAGGACCTAGATCATCCATAGAAACCTTCCCAACCAGTGGGTTGAAGACTCTTCTGCATGTTACCAAATTTTCCTTGATGCAATACCCTCTTTGAATAAAATGTGTCAATTATGCCTAGAATTGTAGAGAGCAGAGATAACATTTTGCACACTGAGCACTGTGGGGAGGTGGAGTATGGGTAGAATGTATTAGACTGGCAATTACTTATAAATGGAAAAATAGCAAGCAGCAAATATTGTATATTTTCTCAGACTGATTTTATTATTGTTTTTTACTACTTTAGAACTTTTTTACTATAATACCAGGATATATATGTATATGTATTTGTGTGTGTGTGTATGAGTTTTTTAAATTTACATGTGGAAATAAAGAGTAAAGAAAAGTTGGTCACCTAAATTTTATAGAACTTGAGAGACTGGTTTAATAATCAAATCAACAGACTGAAAAACTAGAAAGGACAAAATATGTCCTTATATTGGTATTAGAGTTGTCCTTTCAAATGCCCACCATCCCCCCCTCTCCTCGCGGGGATAACAGAGATGTTGGTACACTCCCTAATACGACAGACACTATATCTCATTTTTTGGGTGTAAGGATTTTTTTAGGGTTGAAGTCTACTTAAAATTAGCACCTCAAACTGCCAGGGAAGGACACCAAGTATACATTACCAGAGTCCAAGACTGTCTGCATCTATAATCACCATGAATATAGAGGATTTAAGTAGATAATCACAGAATTACAGAACATACCCGCTTAAATTTCCCAGAGACCTTGTTCTGAAGTCTGCTACAGTTGGTACTGATCTGATAGGAAATGCTTTTAATCGTTTTTCCACTTTGAAGAACTGGATGAGATCCTGCCAGTGTGATGACACATATTCTACAAGGAGCAAAAATTGATCCTATGTTATTGCTTGGCATGGTTCTTCCTCCTGTAACACAGTATTCCTACTTGCACAAGAATATCTGAACTGGTATTTATTTAGTCACACTGTTATTTTCCCTCATTCTCCTTTAGCTACTCTAGGGGCATAGCTGTAAAATGGGGAATGCATTAACAAAAGAGGAGAGAACAGGACTGAATTTCTTCCCAGGATAGCATACCAGAGGCCTTTAGGTGGCACTGGCATACAGGAGAAAAAACTCAGGCACGTCTGTATGTACAGGATACAACATATGCTCCTACCCCAGCCCTCTCAGTGATTAGGCACAGGCTGGCTAGTAGTAGCTGAGAGTGTGGTCCTCCACTTGGACATTTCGGTAATTGGGTTTATTTGTTCAGAGTCATTGGGCAGTGAAAAACTAGTTTTTGCCAACCAAACTCCTATAATAAATAATACCATTTCAACACAGTGGAAGATAATCATTTAATGGACACTTGTTCAATCCAAGACATACCAGGCAAACAAATGTAAGGTTTTGGTCATTTTAAATTCCCAACTCGCTTACCGGTTAGAGTGCTGCAGGATACAGTGGTCCTCACACGGTTTTCCTTTGACATCTAGAAGAATAAATGAGTCTGTTGGTTGCTGAATCGATATTTACTATTCTCTTTCTGAGGCTGTCATATATATGTGTATATACGCACACACTCAAGATCAGTAAGTAGTTTTCAATGAAAATGGCAAATTTTCTAGATCTTTTGCAGATGCATGTGGCCAGTATGAGGTTTCTTTGGTTCATACAGCAACAGTAATTATGAGGATTGAACATATACTGATCACTGGTATTCCTTCATTACTCAAAAATGATACACCTAAAGGCTTCCTATAAACTACCTAAAGGGACCTGGCCCAGATTAGATCGTTCATTTGAAGTTAAGGTGATTAATTTCCTTGCTCCAGCTTGCTTTATCCTCACTTAAATGAGCACACCTATTATCCCTGAATGAAAGAAAGGAGGGGTAGGAGGAGCGTCCCTAGCAATGCCAAAGCCACTAGTACATAAAACAGTACAACAAAATACCTAGAAGTGGCAAATGGGTAACACTGGGGGCTTCTTAAGTAAAATTAGATTCTGCTCACTAAATGGCTTATTCCATCCTCTTCTTTCCATCCCTAGTGCCCCCACCTTAATTACTACGATGTGATCATTAAAATCCTTTACTGTGTTGCCACTGCCTATAGGATTAAGGAACAGGACAAGGGATAGAATTGTTGTTAGGTGCCGTCAAGTCGGTTCCAACTCATAGCGACCCTAGAAGACAGAACAGAACTGCCCCCATAGGGTTTCCAAGGAGTAGCTGGTGGATTTGAACTGCCGACCTTTCGGTTAGCAGCCGAGCTCTTAATCACCACGCCACCAGGACTCCAAGGATAGAACTGACACCCTAAATTCCGCCAGGCACTGAAGCACCTTTGCAATCTTGCCCCTGCCTAGCTCACGGGCGTCATCTTAAGACTACTCATCTTCCCGCAAGCAACCCACCCTTGAACTTATACTGCACACGCCAGCCCCAGAATGTCCCTTGCAATATTTCTCGTCTTTGCAAATGCCATTCTCTCCGGGAACCGAGAGGTCCAGGAGGAAACACCGGGGATAGGGCGTGTAGGAGTCCACACAGCATCAGGCCCACGTGGCCGAGCAGAGAATGACATCAGGCAGGAACGCCTCTTCACTTACCCGCCTTGTACCACCGAGTGAAGTAACGATCCACAAGAGAAGGTATCGACGGCGCTGAGACCCCGGGTTCGGTAGCCATGGCGACCTCCAGCGTGGCTAACCCCGCCCTCCAAGACCCAAGCGCTTCCTCCCTGCAAACTCCGCGCAGATGTCCTTCCGGCGCGCGGCTCGCCGGGTGCGCAAGCGTGCTGCTCTTCCGGCCCCTAGGCTCCTCCCACCGCCTTGAATCGCTGTGATTTCAAGTCCGAAGTCAAGGGGAGGATGAAATACAGTAGGGTGGGAAAGGCGGAGGGGGTGGGGGTCGGCGACCAGAGCAGCTCCTCTGCCTTTAGCTTCTCAGGGCTACAGAGAAGGCCGACCACTGAGAGCGGCCTATGGGGCTCCTCTTTCCCGGCCACGCCCCTGCCGCCTTGCAGACGTCAGCGCCCGCGGAAACCTACGCGTGTTCGGCCTGCCTGGGTCGCACGTCAGTGTCGCAGCGGCCGCCCGTCCGCCTTGTTTCAGCGATAGACCTGGGGATCGGACTCCCGGGCGCACTGGCCTGGCGGCCGGAAAGTCCAGTCTGCGCCTTGAGGGGTCGGGAGCCTCTCGCTGAGCGAGGTGCGTGCGCAATCCCCGCGGACTCCGGGAGGCCGGCTGCGCGTGACCAGGGAGGCTAGATCCGTAGAGCGCGGCGCAGGTGAGCGTCCGAGCGACCCAACCAGATTTGGGGGCAGGGGACCGGGGCCCTATCCGACGGGGGGTGTCCTGATGAAGGTGACTCCTGAGCGCCCAGCTTCTGCCTGCTGTGGGCCCGGGAGTGGAATGCGGCGTTGATACGGCGTGAACTGCCTTCCTGGAGCCTGAGGTTATCTTTCTGCAGTCTTGTCTAGGGCTCTACCCGCGGCCATCTGGGGGCTCAGGCTGGGGACTTCGCGCGCTCCTCCAGCTGCGCACTTACCCAGCCTCCGGATTACTTGCAGGGGATGGACATTTCCGCTGAAAACGAAGCGAATGAATTAGTCCATGGTGGAAGATGATAGTTACAGAGGTTTGGGTGCTGGGCTACAGGTCCCTCCTCGCGTTTGGGACCTTTTCGTGGAAGTGGTTTCGCCTGTGCTCCCCCATTTGTTCCCCCAGACGCTGTGATCTCCGTGGAGGCAGCAACTCTGAGAGGCGTCTCTTATCTTCAGATCCTTGCACTTACCAAGTGCTCAGTCTGTGTTTAATGACCACACACCGAGTCGTAGGATTAGGTACTGTGTCATAGATCCGAACTGTATATTGAGAACCGCAAAGGTAACCAGTGAGTAGTTCACTATGGTTGGTTCAAATTTTAAGTATGGAGAAAGGAGGCTGGAGAACGTAGAGTGAAGGCACGTATCCCCATATTTATCCTTTGCAGTAACCATATTGAACAACTCATTGGTTACATCTGTGGTTTTCGAAAGGCCAGTTCATGAAGGACCTTGTGTGTTTGGAAACTCAGAGTTTTATCCAGTTGGATGAGAATGAAAGGGTGAGGAAAAAGATGACAAAGACAATTCTCAGCTTGGGGCATAGAGAGAGTAGAAATGCCATGCTATTTCACATGCCTGAATAGGGGGGACTCGTTTGGTAAAGGAGCCCTGGTGTCACAATGGTTGAGCGCTCGGCTTCTAACCAAAAGGTCGGCAGTTAAAACCACCAGCAGCTCCGCAGGAGAAAGATGTGGTAGGCTGCATCTGTAAAGATTACAGCCTTGGAAACCCTATGGGGCAGTTCTTCTCTGTCCTACAGGGTCGCTATGAGTTGAAATCGACTCGACTTGGCAGCAACCAGTTTGGTTTTAGGGGTCATTTGGTAGGAGGATAGCAAATTCTTCCATTTCCAGGTTGCGTTTGATGTGCTTGTGAGACATCCTTGTGATAACATCAGAAGGTTGAAAACGTCGGTTTAGTGTTTAGTTTGGGGGTCCAGGGCTAGACATTTAGATCTAATTGGCATATTATGATTTCTTAGTGCTTGTTGCAGAGCCCTGGTGGCACAGTGGGTAAGAGCTCGGCCGCTAACCAAGAGTTCAGCAGTTCAAATCCACCAGCCATTCCTTGGAAACCCTATGGAGCAGTTCTACTCTGTCTTGTGGGTCTGTGTGAGTCGGAATCAACTCAACAGCAACAGGATTGGTTTTCTGGGGGGTGTAGTACTTGTAGTCATGGGCACGATGATTAGCTAAGAGGTGGAGGGATGAATGGGCAAAGGAAGAAAATGGAGTTGTCAGAAAGTTAGGAGAGGATCTAAGGTTTACCTAGTTTTGAGGGGATCTTTAGTATGTATATTTGAGAGCAGAGAGAAGTTGAATCAATGGGTCTTGGGTGGAGGGAGGTTGGAGATTGCAGATGTAAAAGAAAGGGCACTAGTTTAAGTCCAAAGTCCTGGCAGAGTTTGGAAGATTCTCCTTTCTTAGTCCAGGAAAGGAATGGGGTCACTTATCCTTCTGAGAAGTTAAAAACAAAGAAAAAACTGCCGTGGAGTCGATTCTGACTCAAAGCGACCCTGTAGGACAGGGTAGAACAGCCCTATAGGGTTTCCAAGGCTGTAAATCTGTATGGAAGCAGACTGCCACATCTTTCTCCCTCAGAGCGGCTGATGGGTTCGAACCGTCGATCTTTTGGTTAGCAGCCAAGCGCCACCAGGGATAACGAAGTTAAAAAAGGATGATGGGTGAAAAAATTCAAAGAAGTCAATTTTGAGGCTCAAGGTGAGGAAGAGGAAGGAGCTCACCTTGGTCACTATGCACTCAGTGATTTGAGAGCTCAGGTTGTTTGTTGAGTTTGTCAGAGTCCGCTCAGGAAAGCAGGAATCACACTATTTCAACAGAGGGGATTTAATATAAGGGATCAGTTACATAGCTGTTAGAGGACCAAGAAATAAAAAGGGAGCAGTGAGGTAACACAGATACAGTAACTGAAAGAAGCAACTACCACACCTAGCTAGGGATGGGAGAACAAACCAAAGGGAAGAAGCTGGGGTTAGCAGGACCTAGACCTTGGAGGAGGGGCACTATGAGGCCGGGACCAAGACTTCTGGTGTTGATACCTCAGGAATTCAGAATTCAGAAGAGGAGCCCTCAGAGCAGGATTTCAGACCTCTGGAGGGGGCACTTCCTGATTGGTGCTGGTACCTCTGGGAGTGGGGGTGATGAGGCTGGTCCTCACAGTGCTAGAAACTGGGGCCAAGGGTCACTGTAAGAGTGAAGGCCCATTGTAGGGGCAACATTGACAGGAACAGCTAGACAACAGGAAAAAGTTCTCCCCTCCTGCTTTCACCCTCCCAGGTTCTTAATCTAGGGCTCCACAGGTTGTTAGTGAATAGAATCCAAGTTCATGGGGAGGGATATGAAGACATTATAATGATATGAACATGATAATGTCTTTCTCCCAGTGCACAGCTAGTGGGTTCAAACTGCTGGCCTTTCAGTTGGCAGCTGAGCACTTTAACCACTGCACCACCAGAGCTCCTATAAATTTACCGAGTGGCTATTAAATGGAGCCTTGATGGTGCAACGATAAAGTGTTTGGCTGGTAACTGAAAGGTTGGCAGTTTGAACCCACCCAGTGCCTCTGCAGGAGAAAGACCTGGCAATCTGCTTCTGTAAAGATTACAGCCCAGAAGACTGGGGAGTTCTACTCTATCACACGAGGTCACCATGCGTTGTAATCAACTTGATGGCACCCAACAACCATAGTGGATATTAGAGTTATTTTATTCCAGATCCTATTCAACTGCCAGTGTATAGACATACTGGTTTTTATATAGTTCTAATCAGTGTAGTAATCTTTTTGTTTTTCCATGTGGTGATTTTATAAATTTGTCAGGTTATAGAGATTATGTTAATATGCAAAAAGAAAATATTTTCCCATTAATTTTGTTCTTTTCAACTTTTCTGAGAAATAACTGATCGCTAAATCTTTTTTGAAGACACTGAAGTTGAGAATCTTGCCTCTCTTCAAGAATTAGAATGTAAAATAGATGTATAAACCCTCAATTTGTAGACCATAGCGATTAATAGTGGGTCAGGTTGTGGCCTCATGTCCCTGTGTGGGTATGTGTAGGTGTGTGTTCAGATAGGTAGTTTTTTTTCCCTTAGTTATTCTTAGTACCACTTCCCTACCTCTCCTGAATCATTTTCTTTATGAGTGTGGTCATTTATCGTTATTAAGCTCTTCCTTTCTCTCCTAGGAGTTAGTGGTTCATTAAGAAATAGTTGTACTTTTGGGAGTTGCTTCATCATGCGAAATCTAAAATTACTTCGGACCCTGGAGTTCAGGGACATTCCAGCTCCAGGGAAACCCCAGTGCTTCTCTCTTCGGACTGAACAGGGAACAGTGCTCATTGGCTCAGAACATGGCCTGATCGAAGTAGATCCCATCACAAGAGAAGTAAGTTATTGGTGGAGAATGCTAGGACTTGGCATGGTCATTGTTAAATATGGTAAGGGTTGTGATATTTCTCAAATTAAAGTTTGGATTTTAATTTAGAAAAAGGCATTTTTGAAACCTTTTATATTGTAAAAGAAGCATTATAAAGTTATTTCTGGAAATGTTATGAATTGTTCTGGAAAGTAGACTAGGTTAATTTGGTTTTGTGTTTTGATGGAAGGTGAAGAATGAAATTCCTTTGGCGGCAGAAGGCTTTCTCCCAGAGGACGGAAGTGGCTGCATCGTTGCTATTCAGGACTTGCTGGATCAGGAGTCTGTGTGTGTGGCCACGGCTTCTGGGGACGTTGTGCTCTGCAATCTCAGCACACACCAGGTGAGCAGGGAGTTCACTGAGAAGGAAATACCAGCATCCTCAAGCAAGTCACCTGTTTTGTGTTGACGTTTTCCAGTCAGTAGCCATATTTAAACATTTAGCAAACTAAGAGTCTTTGCATTGTGTTATGTTTCTTCATAAAAAGTTGTTGGCATGGCATTAGCTATATTTCACAATTCTTCTAGAACTTAGTTTTTGTCTACTACGTCTGTTAATCAGAACATTTTAAATTAGAACTTTACTTATTTATTTTAAATAGCTAGAAACTGGCCATTTTTGTGTAGTGTAGCTCACCTCTGACTAGAATCTGAACTTGAGTTGTAACCTTTGTTTGTCAATTTAGGAAGTCTTTGAAATGTTTATATGACTGATGTTTTCTGTTATGAATACTGAGTAAGCCTCTCATTGGTGGCTAACTTTAGAGTCCCTGAACTACAGATACTAAAGTAATATACTATCATTACGCGCCTGTTTTAAAACTACCAGGGGAGATAGATTTTGGCCATTTGCCTCTTTTTTCTCTACTTTGGTGTAAGCTCTCAGATGAGTTCCTGGATTTCCACCTTCTTAACGGCAAGGGCTTCAGATCACAGTCGCCTAATTCATTTCAGTCTTCTTCGATTACTCATTAGCTGTAGTCACTTTAACATCGCTTGTGTCATAGTAGTTATAGTATTGCTTATAGGAACATAATAGTAGCAAAAAAAATAACAAAAACGAAAAACCCATTGCTGTCGAGTTGATTCTGACTGATAGCAAACCGTATAGGACAGAGTAGGACTACCCAATAGGGTTTCCAAGGAGTGGCTGGTGGATTCTGCTGACTTTTTGGTCAGCAGCCGAGCTCTTAACCACTGTGCCACCACAGCTCTAGCATAATAGTAGTAGCTTACATTTATTAAATGTGTACAGTGTACTAGAAACTGTTTTAAGGGCTTTTCATGCACAATTTTATTTAATCTTCTCTACAACCTAATGAGGTAGATTGTTGTTTCCCCATTCTTTAGAGGAAGAAATTAAGGCACAGAGAGCTTAAGTAACTACGCCAAGGTTACACAGTTTTCAGATGGGCTTTGAACCCTGTTGGTCTAAATCTGACACCTTCACTTGTAACCATTTTGTTATAGTGCAATAGTAAAAAAAAAAAAAAAAAAAAAACCTTACCTCAGTTCACGGTCAGAAGTATTAAAGTCATCAAGTACAAGTGAATTGAATTCCTTGTATTTAAAAAGGCATTCTTTTACTTAAAACATTTTGTAGAATTTTTTTCCTGATTACTGAACTACTTTAGTCCAATTGTCTCCATTCAGTGGTGTTGACTCTGCCCCTTTGTGGCTTCCCAACGTCGGCAAGACAATGTCCATGCCTCCTTATAGTATCAGAGAAGACCTTTCGCTGTCTGGTCTCCAAATTCCTTTTTAGCCTCACCGCCCCCTGACATTGCTGCTTATATATATACCTTATGCTCTAGTTGTATCTAGTTTTTAGCTGCTTTTTTTAATGCCTTTGTTCCTCCACACCGTTTTTCCTCCTAGTCTCTTTCTCCTCACCCTGTTCTCACCCTTCGAGGCACCTCAGAAAAACTGTCCTGGACTCCCTGGTCGTTTGTCATTCTCTGCTCTGAGCTTCCACTTTGTTTTCCCAGAGAACCGGTTATAGTCCTAATCCTGCTGCAGAGTCTCTTTTTATCTCCCACATGAGACAGCTCTGGAAGAGGAGGGGTGGCCATGTCATTTCCAGTCCCTGTGCCTAGCACCATGCCTAGGCTCTTAATACCTGTTCTGAAAAAATGTTTGTGAGTAAATTCATGTTTGAGTGTTTTGCTTTTAATTGTTTTGGTTTAGGTCATTGTAAGTATTTACTGAGGCGCTGGTGCTGAAATCTCCCTTTCTGTGTTTCTTTGTCTGTCTAGCTGGAATGTGTTGGGAGTGTAGCCAGTGGTATCTCTGTCATGAGTTGGAGTCCTGACCAAGAGCTGGTGCTTCTCGCCACAGGTAAGCTCGTCACTAGTGCCTGACTCTGACTTTTATACAACATTGTTCCTGTACCCACAGGTACAGGCTTAAGTTTGGGGTGCTTGGCTTTGAACAGTGACCACAGCATTATAATCTGGAGGGAATGTGTTCATTTTAACTTAAGTTTTATTTCTTTCTATGTTGTTAGACAAAGTTGTCTCACATAACTTTTTCAGTCTTTGGAAATGGGAAACAAAATCATAAAATCTAGAGAGGCTACTAAATGCACAGTTGCAGTTAAAAGTCTCAGCAATATTTATTTTTAACCTACTTTAAGAAGTCCAGTTGCTATATAAACAGGTTCCAGAAACCCCTCTTGTGGTCTTCCCTTTTTCTTTTAAGTCCAGAAGAGTTTCAATAAACTAGCACTGCCGATGGGGTATATATTTGAAGAGGCATTTTGGTAACTAGGAGTTTTGAAGTTAGTGGAGGGAAGGCTCTGTGGACTTGTCTGTTCAGGTTTACATATGTAAAGAGTTGTAAAGAGTTGAGAATAAGCACTAGATTACTTACCCAGTCAAAGCTTTTTTTTTTTTTTTTAAAGCATTGTGAATGAGCTCTGTCCTTTTCTGACTATAAACTACTCTTCCCCAGCTCTGTAGGTTACAGTGCTGCGGATACTTACAAAGTGGCAAATTTGTTATATGAAAACAAAATCTTTCTTGTTTATGCTCCTCCAAGGTCAACAGACTCTGATTTTAATGACAAAAGACTTTGAACCAATCCTGGAGCAGCAAATCCACCAGGACGACTTTGGCGAAAGTGAGTATAACTTGTTTGAAACATTTTATGGCCTGAAGTTCCTCCTTAGTTTTGATCATTTTCTTGCACACTGATAACCATGTCATAAGCCCAAAGAACTATGAAGCTTAAACCCACATTTATTAAATGTCCGTTAGTTCCTTTGGCCCATCCCAGACCTTAAAAGACATACCTCTGCTGCCTCTCCAGGTCTCAGGGGTGGCTTTCTTTGTTAAGGAGATACCTGTGGTTAAGGTCATCTAGATCATTGCTGTGTGAGCCCTAGGAAAGGCTTAGCCTGAGGTTTCCATGAAAGGGACTGTGCAAGCTAGAATAAGGCAAGCATTTCTAGGAGACAGTTTTGAGGAGAGGAAAACAAGGGAGGTAAGATACAAGGCCCTTTCACAGGAGTAATCAGATTGCTTTCTTGCTGAGATCTAGCCGAGGTCATTTAGGATTGAGGCTATGGAATATTGAAGTGGGAGGAGAGAGGAGATGCTTATTGAGTGTAAGAATCTCTGGCGAAATTGAAGGCACCAGGTAGCTGGCCTGATTGAGGAGCTAGGTAGGGGGAGAAGATATTTAAACCTCTGCTGAGGTCCAGCCTCATGCCTTCTTGCTCCACCAACTCTGAGAAATCATTTAGAAAACTAGTATTATTCATTCGAAAATAATTTATTTGTTCATAAACCATTTATTTAGACGGTACTGTGAGGCAAACTATGGGTTTGATGCTGTAGATAATTTAAAAAATGATTAAGTAGTCAGCTCTTCCCTTATGGAGACGCACATGTACAATATTGAAATGATGTACCAGGTATTTGGGTAACGCAAGAGGAGGAAAGAAGTAACTGGAAAGGGAAGACTTCCCAGAAGAGGCGGCCCTGGAGCTGAGTCTGGGCTGAGTTGGTGTTGGGTAGATGAGAGTTGAGGGTGGAGAAGTAGCCCAAGCAAGTGAATGAGTCCATTCCAAGGAAGGGATGTTTCCTAGAAGCTTTTGACACATCATGACTTACTCAGGGTACTGTGTTCAGGGTACTGTGAGTAATTGAGTGATGCTAGAACAGCAGTGAGTGTGGAATGAAATAAACAGGGGACCAATTTTGATTAAGTTTGTGTGTTTTGGTAGCGGCCCTGGAGCTGAGTCTGGGCTGAGTTGGTGTTGGGTATATGAGAGTTGAGGGTGGAGAAGTAGCCCAAGCAAGTGAATGAGTCCATTCCAAGGAAGGGATGTTTCCTAGAAGCTTTTGACACATCATGACTTACTCAGGGTACTGTGTTCAGGGTACTGTGAGTAATTGAGTGATGCTAGAACAGCAGTGAGTGTGGAATGAAATAAACGGGACCAATTTTGATTAAGTTTGTGTGTTTTGGTAGGGAATTTGGGTCTTGAGTTACAGATGATCAGCTGTTAAAGAATTTTTTTTTTTTTTTTAATTTTATTGTGCTTTAGGTGAAAGTTACAGCTCAAGTTAGTTTCCCATTCAAAAATTAATACACATATTGTTTGTAACATCGGTTGCAATCCCCACAATGTGACAGCACTCTCCTGCTGTCCACCCCAGGTTCCCTGTGCCCCTTCATCCAGTTTTCCTGTCCCTTCCCACCGTCTCATCTTGCTTTCAGGCAGGAGTTGCCCATTTGTTCTCGTATATTTGATTGAACTAAGAAGCACATTCCTCACGTGTGTTATTGTTTGTTTTATAGGCCTGTCTAATCTTTATCTGAAAAGTGGGCTTTGGAAGTGGTTTCAGTTCTGAGTTAGCAGAGTGTCTGGGGACCATAGTCTCGGGGGTTCCTCCAGTCTCTGTCGGAGCAGTAAGTCTGGTCTTTTTTTCATGAATTTGAATTTTGTTGTACATTTTTCTCCCACTCTGTCTGGGACTTTCTGTTGCAATCCCTGTCAGAGCGGTTGGTGGTGGTAGCTGGGCACCATCTAGTTCTTCTGGGTTCAGGCTGGTGGAGGCTGTAGTTCATGAGGTTCATTAGTCGTTTGGCCTAATATTTTCCTCGTGTCTTTGGTTTTCTTCATTCTCCTTTGCTCCATGCGGGATGGGACCAATAGATGTCTCTTAGGTGGCTGCTCACAAGCTTTTAATACACCAGATGCTACTCAACAAAGTAGGATATAGAACATTTTCTTTATGAACTATGTTATGCCAATTGACCTAGATATGCCATTAAAAGTTTTGATGATAAGACACGTAAAAAGATTTTCCTACTAGAAAGATCACTCTTGATGGCACGTTTTTTGTGAAGAGGGAAGAGACTAGAGGCAGGGTGTCAGGTAGGAGATCGCTGCAGGCATCCAGGTTAGAGATGAGGAGGGTGAGGGTGGGGCTGGAAGAGGGAATGAATTCAGGAAAAATCTGATTCTCAATGACAATGGGGAGCACTGTTTTTGGAATTATTTGACAAACGTTTTTGGAATATATCTGTGTGGGTCTCCTGTCTTAGTCAATTTGAAAACTACCAGTTTAAAAAGTGAAATAAATAGGCTTTGGGTATGTAAGGTGAGAAAGAGTTCAGTGTGACACCAGCCAGAGGCTCAGGTGATGGGAATGAAGATGCTGGTAACAGAGACGGAGGGTGGGGGAAGGTGCTGGTTTGTGATGGGTTGCTGGTGAATTCTGTTTAGGATTTGCTTAAGGGCCATGGAATCACCGTGTAGAGTAGGCACATATAAGGGGCTGAAGCCCAGGAGAAGTCAGAGCTATGGCCTCGGAGTCATTGCTATGTAGAGATTTCTTACAATCTTGGGAGTAGGTGAACTTACCAGGGAGCAGATGCAGTGCTGGAAGAGTCTAGGATCCAGGATGGAACTCTGGGGCATCCAGCTTTGAGGATAGTCAGAGTAGCCAGATCACCTTCGGATAGGAAAGTGCCCTGGGCCTGGAAATTCCCACCCAACTTCTTCATAAAAAGCCTAATTTGGTAAATCAAGGGAGAAGGAGTCCAAGTTTGGGTCCTAGGTCTTAGAAATGTTTGTCGGTACCAAAAATTACTCTGTGGATTGGTGAGTAAATATTCTTTCTCTAACCCAGGGATCAGCAAACATTTTCTGTAAAGGGCTTGATAGTCAATATTTTCTGCTTTGCAGGTTATATGATCTCTGTTGCAACTACTCTTAACTCTGCTGTTGTAGTGTGAAAGCAGTTACACACAACACATAAAGGAGTGTCCACGGCTGTGTTCCAGTAAAGTTTCTTTGTAAAAACGGATGCAGGCCATAGTTTGCCAATCCCTGCTCTAACCCCATCACATATTGCCTTATCCCATTGGAAAAGTTCTCTTGCTCCACTACTTGTTTCTTTATGTCTCTGTGGAAACTTGCAGGTAGAAGCCTGGGGGTTGTGTACCAGTATAGGCACTGCTGTTTGTATGCAGCAGCAAAGTCTGCTTTGAGGTACTATAGTACTTAGATTTGCCTGTGCAAAGAAGACAGGTAATGCTTATACTGGGCTCAGAAATTACAGAAATTATAAGTAGTCCTCCCTCATCAGAATCAATGGTAGGAGGGAATTATTGGGCCCTGGATCTGGCTGATGCTTTCAGGGCCATCTCTGTAGTACCTTTTGCATGTGGATGCCAGGTACTACTTCCAGGAACAGAAGGGCTGCATTGTTTTGACAACTCTGACTATATTTTACATAAGGGAGGCATTATTGGGTAGAAAGTCCAGAAGGCAGAAGTCTGGTGTTCTAATTTGGGCTCTACCACGGGGTGGTTTCAGCCTCCAAGTCTATGTAAGAGGCTGGATTCGATGATGTACAGTCCCCTACACCACCAACAGGGAATTGAAATATCTAGTTGATTGAGAGCTTACAGTTAGGGTCTTATTCTCACCTCTCGTCTTGAGTTTTATATTTTGTTATCCATGGACATACTGTGCAAATTCTTCATGTTTCATTCTTTCTACTTTTAAAATGAGGGTGAGATTGCTGACCTGGGTGATCGAGGGAACTTAGAATATGTAAGATGGCAGTGTGTAAAAAGTGAGGGCATTTCACATTCTTCAAAATCACTGCTGCATGTGATATGGAAAATAGGGTTGTCAAATACTGACTTCTGCTTAGGGTACTGAGAGGTCTTAGAGCATCCTCATAATTTTCAGTGACTACTTCATGAACAATAACAATGAAACTGCCTTCAGTTCATTTCATTTACCTTATTGGTTGTTTGCATGTTCCCAAATTGTTCTTTAGGCAAATTTATCACTGTTGGATGGGGCAAAAAGGAGACACAGTTCCATGGATCGGAAGGCAGGCAAGCAGCTTTTCAGATGCAGATGGTAAGGTTGGTCTGATGGTTAAAGATCCTTAATTGGGAAGAATGAAAATTTCCACCAGGAAATCTAAGGTGTCCAGTTAGAGGTGGTAATGGGTGATTCTCTCCTGCTTTAGAGCCCTCAGGGAATGAGTGAGTCTCCCTAGAAAGGAATAATTATGACCAATGTTCATCATTCACTTAAAAAAATGAAGCATAGTAGATAAAAATGGAGTGTCCTGTGCCCCATTCTAGGATCCTTCCCTCCCTCTCCAGAGCACTGCTGTCCTACATTCACAGGTGGTCGTCCACAAGCATATTATTTATACTTTTCCTATGTGCGTGATGTTAGATGTTTTTCTGATTTTCCTTTTGGATGAAGCTCTTTGTTTTCCTTCCTGTGGATTAGAAAATTCTAAAGATCACTTAGCAATATCTTGATGACCAAATCTTATAATGTACAGTACCCCTGGGGGCAGAGCAGTGTGAACACAAGCGTACTCTTGTGGTATCTGGGGAAGTGGCCTTAGGTGTCTACTACCACGTTAAATTTCTTTAAATAGTTATCTTTTATCTTAATTTAAACATTATGAACATTGTAAAAAATATTAATTTAAAAACATTATCATTGAGTAAAATTAATGCCCCAGGAAGATGTGGTGTGTTTATTTTCTGGCATACTGCCAGGTACCCCCAAGGGTAGCATATCTCTCTGTTAGGAAAGTACAGATTACATTATCATCATGACACTTAGTAGTCATGAGACCATGGCACATTTTCTAAACTGTTTGAACCTCAATGTTCTTATCTGTAAAGTGGACATAATAATGTCTCACAAGGGTCGTGATGAGATTTGGAGGTAATATGTATGTAACACTGCCACAGCACCAGCACATGGTACTCACTCAGGTGGTAGGAGCTGTACTAATTTTAGTGGACAAATCATTTTTGAAACTTAAAAAACAAACATAGTTCTTATTTCAGAATAACTGTTTTGAGTAAAATGTACGTGCTGGGTCTTTTTTAATATTCTGAATGCTATCCTGGCCTATTTGAGTCAGTAAAGGATGGGCAGAAAAATGGAGTACGTATTCCCAGACACAACCTTGCTTCCTTAGGATGAACTCAGCAGTTGTCTGGCTTAGGATAACTTTTATACCCTTCTGGTTTTTAAGTGATTTTTTGCACCCTGAACAAGTAAATAGTTCCTACACATTTGTATATTATTTTATCCTCTAAAACCAATTGCTGTCAAGTCAGTCTAACTCATGGTGATCCATTGTGTGTTATCCTCTAAGCAACAAGTAAATGCACTATAACTTTCCAAGACCAAATTGTTAAAAAAAATAGTACTTTACTGATACATGTTGCAACCTGAATGAACCTCAAAAACATTATATGCTAAGTGAAAGAAGCTGGTCACAAAAGATTGCATATATGATTCCATTGATATGAAATGTCCAGAATAAGCAAATCTGTAGAGACAGAAAGTAGATTAGTGATTGCCTAGGACTGGGGGTGTGGATGGGAATGGATAATGACTGCTAATGTGTATAGGGTTCTTTTTGGGGTGATGAAAATGTTTAAAATTTAGATTATGGTGATAGTACACAACTCAAAACAATTTGGATGGATTAATCGGATGCAGGTATTCATATGAGTGTTTTGATTTTCAAATTGTATTGATCTAGCCCTTCTCTTATTCCCTGCCTGGGCTCTCCTAGTACCTTGTAACATTGATTCCAGTGGCTGCAGTGTATACCGTTTTCCAACGGTCTTGAGGAAAAACAAGTCTATCGCTGTTGGATGGGGCAAAAAAGAATTCTTTGGATTGAAGTTCTTTTCTTGATGATTTCTGGGTTTAAGAGGCCTTCTAGAAGGTTTCCTGAGGATTCTGTAAAACTGGTTTTCTAGAGAGCTTAATCCTCACATGGAAGATTTGTTATTTAATAGCCTGGGGCATGTTTGACTCTGGATGATTTAAGGCCCCTCGGTAACATTTGTGGAGCCCTGGTGGCGCAGTGGTTGTGTTAAGTCTGCTAACCAAAAAGTCAGCAGTTCAAATCCACCAGCCACTCCTTGGAAACTCTGTAGGACAGCTCTACTCTGTCCTACCGGGTCGCTATGAGTCGGAATCAACTTGATGGCAATGAGTTTGGTTGTGTTTTGGTTTTAGTAACATTTGTGCTTCTTTCTCCCTTCAGCATGAGTCTGCTTTGTCCTGGGATGACCATAGACCACAGATTACCTGGCGTGGTGATGGACAGTTTTTTGCTGTGAGTGTTGTTTGCCCAGAGACAGGTACGGAAATAAATTGCAGTTAAACAAAAAAAAAAATTGTTTTTAATGTTACTCAGTTCAGGAAAGTTTTCTTCTTTTTGCTTTGGGTGGGGTTTTCTTTAATTATACCTATAAGAGAAGGATATGCTGCTTTCAATGTTAAATGAGTTTGTAGTTCAGAACTAGAAGAGTCCTTTAAGCTATCTGGCCAGCCTGCCACCTGGTGAATACATTCTTTTTAATGTATCCTAGGTTATCCGGTCTCTCAGTAGTGCTTGAGATAAAGAGTCTGGGCTGTTTTTAAAAATGTTTCCTTTACAGAATTTCTTCCCCAGTTACTGCCACCTCTATTATCTGGAGCCTGTAAGAATAAAAGCCTCTTTTCTCCATGATAGCTCCTCAAGTGTTTAAACTCTTCTCCAAGTTGTCTTTCTTCTCTGCCATCCATCCATCCATCTGCCCACCCACCCTTCCCTTTATCATTACAGTAAATATTTAGTACATTCCTGTTATTTGCATAACACTGACTAGGTTTCCAACACGTGGGCAGTCTCATATATTATTTCCTGACAATGTTCCATTTGCAAATGCCCCATTCCATGTGAGGATTGGTTTTAAATTTTTAAGAAGATTAATAGGCTTTGAAAAACCACAAAAGTTTATATTTATAAGGAAAGTGTTTGAAAAGTCTCTGACTTGACAAAACTTACCATAATGTTTTAACTTTTTGTTTTCTAACTTCACCTGCTGCCTAGGGTCTCGGAAGGTCAGAGTGTGGAACCGAGAGCTGGCTTTGCAGTCAACCAGTGAGCCTGTGGCAGGACTGGGACCCGCCCTGGCATGGAAGTGAGTGGGAGAGGAACCCTGGAGCTTCCTCCTCAGAGAATTTCTTGGAACCTTGGGTAGTTGTGAAGATACCAGCTGAATACAAATCTTTGCATAACTCAAAACGATACGTTCTTTTCCTAATTTGGCTGTAAGCCTGTATCTTTCATATTTTTTTAGCTTTCTGAAGTCTGGATTTAACTGGGATAGTTGATGCTAAACTTTTTCACAGATGTCATTATTCCAAGGCCTACGCATTTTACATTCCTAATTCTTAATAGAGTACGGCTATAGATGGGCCTATGTGAAGCCATTGTGTAAAACAGAAAATAGCGCTTGGAAGGAAAGTTGCACTCCATAAATCTCGATGAGATAAATGGAGCCTTTGTGAAAATTAGAAAAAGAGGTTCCTTCTTCTACACAAACGCCCATGCTAGGGGTATCTGCTTGCTGAGGGACATGCAGGCTTGGCTTCGGGCCCCACTCGCCCCGCTGGCCTGATAATACCCTGTGCAGTCCACACCTGCCTATCACATGCAGCTGCCCTGATTATAGGTAAAGGAAATAGCTCCTCTCTCTCAGTAGCATCTGTTAACATGCAAAACCATTAGGTCTCTAGGTTTCAGACATCTTGTTTGCCTCTATCATTTGAAGACAATTGGCTGATAGAGCAAAGAGAGAAACGAGTGTGAATTAAAACTGTAGAGATGATATGAACAAGATAAGGCAGCTGAGATGTTTTCAGTGGATTGAGAGGTCTTAAAAAATACCTGCTGGAGCATGGAATATTTGCTAACATCATACAGTTGAAGGAGAAGCAAGTTACAGTTTATAGGAGATTGCAATGGTTTAAATAATTATTGGTTTTTTTAAAAAGCCACCCAAATGGAGTCTGAACCTGCAAGGCTCTGGGCAGATGGAGCCTTTGTGCAAATTAGAAAAAGGCATACTTTTTCCTTTGGGCAGACATAGTCCTACATGGAGGTGAAATGTTTACCAAGGGTCACATAGTTATTTAAAACTTCTTTCCTTGGATAAAAGTTCATTTTTGGTAAAAAAAAAAAAAAATAATTTCTCTGAACTCATCTTAGTGTTAAGCCAGCCAGATGAGCTTATGGATGTTCTAACACCCTCTGGGTTTGCTTTAAGGCCCTCTGGCAGTTTGATTGCATCTACACAAGGCAAACCCAACCAGCAGGATGTTGTGTTTTTTGAGAAAAATGGACTCCTCCATGGACACTTTACACTTCCTTTCCTCAAAGATGAGGTTAAGGTAGGTACCTGAATTGTTCAGTCATCAGATTTAGAGGACTTCCACAGCTATTGGGGAGGTTTATTTTTGATCTGTTTGCAAATAGAAGCTCCGAAGTAGATAGTAGTAAAAGTGGTGGCTTCTCGTAATGCGAATTTTTTTTAATAAAAGAGAAGTTGTTTTTACAAAAGAGATTTTGCAGAGAAAAATGGCATTTCTTTTGCGATCCTAGGTAAAGCACTGCGTTATAAGCTTTTAGTGCTACTAAAATGTAACAGATACTAGCAAAATTACAATCTCATTTACACGTTCAAAACTGTATTATTAGACTATATATGATAACAACGACTAGATTTATTATTAGTTACTTTTACTATGGAGCCCTACTGGTGCAGTGATTAAGAGCTCGGCTGCTAACCTAAAGGTCAGCAGTTCAAATCCACTTCGTTGGAAACTCTATGGGGCAGTTCTTCTCTGTACTGTAGGGTCGGTATGAGTCAAAATCGACTGAAAAGAAACAGGTTTGGTTTGGTTTAGACTATTACTAATTGGAGTCCCTCGGTGGTGCATTCAGTTAACGCACTTGGCTGCTAACTGAAAGGTTGGCAGTTCAAGTCCACACAGAGATGTCTTGGAGAAAAAGCCTGGCTATTTTTCAAAATATCAGCCATTGAAAACCCTATGGAGCACAGTTCTGACACCACATGGGTTTGCCATGAGTCAGAATCAGTTTGATGGCAGCTGGCAACTATATATAAACTGTATCGTTATACCTAGATTTGTACTAGACTACTAACCTAAAGATGGGCAGTTCGAACACAACCCAGTGATGCCATGGAAGAAAAGCCTGGCAATCTGCTTTTGTAAAAATAACAGCCAAGAAAACCCTATGGAGCAGTTACTGTGTAACACATAAGGTCACCAAGATTTGGAATCAACTCAAGGGCAATGGGTTTTTAGTTGCCTTTAGTTATAACTGAGACTGTGTGTTCTCACCTTTTCCCTATTAGGCTCATTTCACAAGTATTTGTCCTAGAAATCATCCCCAGCTGTGTGTTAGTCTGTTGCTACTTTAGACACCTTAGACCTGATCACGTGCTCAATTTGTAGGTTTCTCAGTACCTTCTAGAGCCTGTTTCTACATACTGTTTTTATATTATTTTATCTTTTCTGCAGCCACCCTGGTTAAGGAAAGTTATTATTATTTTTAACTGAAGTTCATAGTTTATTCAGATTTTAAATTTAAAAGACCTAATGTCTTTTTCTATTCCAGGATCCCGTGATACCACATTACATTTAGTTTTCGTGTCTCCTTAGGTGCCTCTTGGCTGTGACAGTTTCTGAGACTTTCCTTGTTTTTGATGACTCAGACAGTTTTGAGGAGTACTGGTCAAGTATTTTGTAGGATACCCCTCTATTAGAATTTGTCTGTTTTTCTCACGATTAGATTGGTTCAGTGACTCTAGGTTAGTAATTTACAGCTAGGGATCAGCTCAGGTAGTGGGATAATTTGGTTTGTGAGAGCAAGAAATTCAGCTGTTCTCAAATTTGAGGTAAATACATAGCCACAGGCCATTGACAGAGCTTTTTCCCCCACTAGGTAAATGGCCTGCTCTGGAATGCAGATTCCTCTGTGCTTGCAGTTTGGCTGGAAGACCTTCAGACAGAAGAAAATTCCACTCTGAAAACCTATGGTAAGACAGCTGTGTTATCTTAGCCGATGCTCCATAAAATGTAGTTGAAGGTAGTAGGGCATGGAGTTGCATTCATCCTTCCTACTTAGTCCCACAGTGGAGTCAATGATAGCTGAAGGGAGAAGGTGGAGATGTGGGAGTGCTTTGGTTTTATTGTGGATTTCAGTCATTGGTGCTTTCTCTCTCTGAATGGTATTACTGCAGAGAGTCAAACTGCTAATCAGAGGAACACTGTGCGGGTGAAAGAGGAATTGGATTAGCCAGAAGTAAGAATCTTCTTTATAGCTTTATAAATGTGTAAATATATTTTTTTAAGTATATAAATACATGAAAATATTAGAAAATAATGGTGAGAAAAAAGAAAAAGAATTATCCTACAATTCTACCACTCAGTAATAATCACTGTTAAAATTTTGTTGTCTTCCAAATCTATTTCTTATAAACATATATATGTCTTGGTATAGCCATGATCTATTTTTTTTTTTGTTAACTATATAGGTATGATACATGCAGTTTTGTAACTTGCTTTTTACTATATCACAAACATATTTGCATTCCAGGTATACATGTGTATTATTTTTAATGACTGTTTAATATTCATTTGTTATTCATTTACAGTTATTAAATCCCTGATGTTAGACATTTAAGATTTTGTAGTTTTTCTCAGTCATTAACAGCAATGCACTGAACATTTTTGTTCATAAGTCTTTTTACTTGCTTGATTCTTGTCTAAGTGGCTTTCAAACTTTTTAATCAGTAGAACATTTTCTTTAATTGGAACATTATTAAGAAGCTCAATATGTAAAGTGATTTAACAAGTCAAGTTCTGTTTGAAGCTGGATTGGTCCGCCTCAAGGGATTGTATGAGTTTTGGGTTCAGTCTTGCCAATACTGGGTATTGTAGTTTCTTTTTAAAATTTTCCCGTAGGGGAAATGAAAATGGAACTTGTGAAAGGTTAAATGTACATTTTTTTGTTTGATGGTAAAATCAAGATTTTAAAATAGGTATTTATTGGCCACTTATAATCTTTCGTGTGTTACTTTTTCCTTCTTTTGGCCATTTCTTATTGTAAGAGTTTTTATATATGAATTCTTGTCAGATACTTTCCAAATATTTTTCCTAGTTTGCCAGCTGTTTTTTAAATCTAACTATTTTTCGCTTACATATGTGTGAAATTTTTCTGTAGTCCAGTCTGTATATCTTTTTCATGTCTTTGTTGTTTGGAAAGCTCTTTCCCAATCTAAGATTACATAATTGTTTCACCTGTGTTTTCTTAAAGTTTGTTTAGTAGTTATAGGTTACTTGCTTGTGCATGCCTATTTTACATTACAAACCTTATCTATAGACTTTATTTTTCATTCATTTATTCATTCATTCATGCATTCGTTCAACACGGTAGTTCTCAACCCTGGCTGTACCCTTAGAAAAATATATCCAGGCCTCTTCTCAGAGTTGGAGTCATTGTGTTGGAATAGGGACTGTATATCGGTGTTCAATTTAAAAAAAAAAAGAAATCCCAGGTGATTTTTAATGTGCAGCCAAAGTTGGGAACCTCTGATTAACCAGTGTGTCAAGGGCTGGGCACTGTAATATGCTCAGGATAAAAATGGTACACAAGAATAGCCACAGGCTCTGCCCTCTCAGAGTGTGGGGGTGTGTGGTCAACTTAACAACTCACAGCTCAGTAAAAGTATTGTAGTAGTGTAGGCAGAGAACCAGGTTAGATTTGCTGTGATTGCTGAGTTAACAATTAGAGAACAGGGAGATGTTTAAAAATGTATCATTCCTTAATATAATTAAGATCTTAATTTGTATGCTTCATCTGTTTAATAAAATTTGGTTTTGACATGATTAGATCTTGTTCTTTTAATAGATTTCTGATATTAGAAAGGTTAATTGAATACTAATCTCCCTTGGAAGGAGCCCTGGTGGCGCAACAGTTAAATGCTTGGCTTCTAACCAAAAGGTTGGTGGTTCAAACCCACCCGGCGACTCTCTGGGAGAAAGGTGTGGCAGCCTGCTCCTGTAAAAATTACAGCCTAAGAAACCCTATGAGACAGTTCTTCTGTGTCACGTGGAGTGGCTATAAGTCGGAATTGACTTGATGGCACCTAACAAGAACAGCAACAATCTCCCTTGGACGCTGAGTCATAGTTAACACCAGATAGCCTTGGACACAATTTTGTGTAAAGCACCTGGAAGAAAATAAGCATCTTAATGTAAAACAACATAGTGATGCTAATCCAACTACTCTTGGATTGAGTGTTTTAATACTTTCAGTCTAATTGCCTAATTGTTTTCTCCCCACATCTTTATGAAAACGGCTCCCTAGAATACTGTCCTGTTCTAGCAGGCTTCTAGCCTTATCATAAAGTGTGAAGATAGAGGCGGAAATAAACGTGTACTTCTGACTTTATTGACGCTTGACATTTTTCCCCTGTGGAAGACTGTCTTTTAGCAATCATTATGGTTATTATTTTAATAAAGAGGCTGAGCGGGAAGGGTCATTTAAAGAAAAAAAAAAAAGAATGTCCCATCGCCCTCTAGCATGCGGTATGAAATCCTCCCAGCCTCTGACGGCCTTCCTTTTGTTTTCCCTTGCAGTTCAGCTCTGGACTGTTGGAAACTATCACTGGTATCTCAAGCAAAATCTTCACTTTAGCAGCTGTGGAAAAAGCAAGCCTGTGTCTCTGATGTGGGACCCAGTGACCCCGTACCAGCTGCATGTTCTCTGTCAAGGCTGGCATTACCTCTGCTATGACTGGCACTGGACAACCGACCGGAGCTCAGGAGACAATGCAAGTGACTTGGCAAATGTGGCCGTCATCGATGGATGTAAGCTGCTGGAAAGTGCAGGCTCTGGTCTATGAGCCTGGGAGGGGTCTGGGCCCAGGCTTGCCGATGGGGTGGTTTGACATGAACAGTGAGGAGGCTTTTGATTGTTTGTTTTGTGTGTTTTTATTTATGACTGTTTTGCTTCCAACTGAATGAGAGTGCCCTTACATGGTACGTGCAGTCTCCTGAAAACCACATTCTCCCCACTCCACCCAGCGCCCTGGCACGCACTGCCCAGTTCTCTGTTGTACTGTGTCCATGGCCTTCACACTTCCTTGTCTGGCCTTTGAAGGCATTTAGAATTTTGACCCCTGGCATAGAAGAGGTGAACAGTAGTCTGGGGGGAGTCATGTGTTAGCCTTGTCTTTTTGCCCTGACATACATATTGGCCCCTGTACCACTTGCATTGCTTTGTTTTCTGATACAGAACTTGATAATTATTATACCTCCCTGCTATGTTCAGTTCAAGTTACATATGTCTGTCTAGTGTGAGAAGGGTTTTAAATTTTTTTAGCAGGGGAGGGGGAAATAATCGGGCAGAGAAATAGTCACCAAAACAAACAGTTTACATATTCCTAACATAAAGGAACACTTTTTATAAGATTGTAATGTGAGTTGGTATTCTAATTCATGCTCTATGTAACCGTGATAACACTGGTTTTATAATCATTCTCTGCTCAGGTGACTTAATCAGATCTCCCTTGTTACCAAATCCAGGCATAGGGATGTGCTTTAAGGAATTTGAAGGTACTGATCCTCTTGGGTTAGTGTGGCTTGGTTTACAAGCCCAGGTTTAAAGCTAGAACTCTGACCTCGTTGCCTTCTTGTCTGAGTCCCTGGCACCTGAGACCACCAAGCCCAAAGATGGGCTAGCCTAGCCCTGGAGGTGACACTAGTCAGATGTATCAATTAGAGCCCATGACATTTACTCCCACCCCGCCCCCCAAAAAAGCACTATTTTAAAGGTCATTTAAGAGAAAAATACTGAAAATTATTTTTAAGGATTGCTGTATATTTTCTACCACCATTATTACTTGGTGGTACAGTGTTGTTCAGATACCTTATTTTACAAATGGGATATGAACGTCTAGTGCTTCTTGTGTCTCTTTCTCACATGCAGACAGGGTATTGGTGACAGTCTTCCGGCAGACCGTGGTTCCACCTCCCCTGTGCACCTACCAACTGCTGCTCGCACAGCCTGTGAATCAAGTCGTGTTCTCTACACACCCTCAAAAGAGTAATGACCTCGCTGTCCTGGATGCCAGTAACCAGATTTCTGTTTATAAATGTGGTATGTTCAAAAAGTGTTGTTAAGATGTTCTGAGTCAAGTCCTTCCTACTCCTAGACAAAAACAAATTATTTTTATAAGAAAGAGTAGGGTAAAAAAACAAAGTTCTCAAGCCAATTAAACATCATCATGATAATGAAGTCAATTATAAACTCCAAAATTATTAGAAACACTACTCTTTCTTATAAAAATAATTTGTTTTACTTTATTGAACTTGAAGAATCAGTTATTTAAGAATACTATTCAACTCTGGAAGTAGGATAATATCTTACTATTCTTCAACATGTTTTACAATGTTCATTGCCTTTGCACATACTTCCAGTTGATCTTCCCAGCCCTCCTAGGAGCTATGCCAGAAATGGAGTTTTTGTGTTTTATAGATGAGGGAACAAAATGCCAGAGGGTTTGTGATTTCCTTAAGGTCTTAGTGGTGGAGCAAGAATGGAAAGGACCTTAACACAGTCTTCTAGTTCCTAATCCAACCGTTCTTCCACAGCCTCACTGCTGCCAGTTCCTGGTTGCTTTTGATTTACTAGAAAACCAACCAAAACCAAACCCATTGCCATCGAGTTGATTCCGACTCACAGCGACCCTATAGAACTGAGCGGAACTGCCCCACAGGATTTCCAAGACTGTAATCTTTACGGAAGGAGACTGCCACATCTTTTTCCCGCAGAATGGCTGGTGGATTTAAACCACTAACCTTTCGGTTAGCGACCTAGCATTTAACCACTGCGCCACCAGGGCTCCTCTGATGTACTAGACTAATTCGAAATTTGTTTTTTATTTGTGAGTTCTATTGTCATGTCATAAATTATGCTGGCGTATGGCACTAGTAACCTTGTTTCAAATATCTTTTGAATTCTTAGTTAGAAAAAGCGTAGATAGCTGCTGAGAGAGAATGATCAAAATTAATACATACTAGAGGTCCCTACTTTCATATCAGGTTTTCTGTTAAAATGATAGGCTACTTTTTATATGGATCCTACTTGGCTATATCATCGGTTTCTCTGGTTTATAGTTTCATTCTCTAAAAATATTGTTGCCCTTCTTAAACTTCTATTTTTTAGTAGCTTTTTTTTTTTTTTGGATAATAGTAATGTATTCATTGCGAAGGCAAATCAGAAAAAGCAAAAATCAGCTGCTTTTCAAACAGATTTTTCATCAGCCAGTACTACCAAAAATAAACAAATGATTGTCCCTATTACTCTATTACTATTTGGATATCTTACTGTCAGTTTTATGAGATTAAAACGAATCAGATGTAGAGTAAGCTTTTGTGGTGCTGGCTTTATGCTACTAACTTAAGTTTATATATTATTTTACATAATGAGTATATTGTCCTACATTTACTTTAAAAGAAAAAAAGACTTTATTGAATTTGTATCATTTATCTATTTAAAATATACACTTCAGTGGTTTTTAGTATATTCACAGAATCATGCAACCGTCACCACAAGTTTAGAACATTTTCATCACCCCTGAAAGCAACACCATACCACCCTACGTTTATTTTAGTTGATACTTACAAGTCTTTGATCAGGTAGGGCAGGTTGAGAGCTCTGCTTTTGGAAGACTTGTTCAGGCATCAGCGTGTGGTGAGGGTCACAGGTGGGGATGGAGCCAGAGTTACCAGTTAGGAGAAGGCTGTAGCAGAGTGTCTAGGCAGGAGATGGTGAGGGCTTGAATCAGGGGAGTGGCTGTAGAAATGAAACGAAGAGAGAAATTGTACAAATCCAGGAACTTGAAGCTTTTGAGTTAAGGAGCAGATTGTGGAGAGTTTGGTTATAAGAGTCAGGAAGAAGTTGTGGGAGACCTTGTTAGAGAGGATTTAGAGATTGGCATTTCACCATGGATCAGTGGCAGGCGGTGGTCCTGGTGAGGGCAGCTCAAGCAGAGTTGAAGTTGATGAATGCCAACACTGGGTGCTGACGTGATGAGCAAAGTAGGGGGGCAAGTTGGTGAGATTCAAGAGTGCTAGTGGAGAAGCAGCTGGCATTAGCTTCTAGTTGTGCAGGGAGTCAGGTGAGTGTTGAAAAGTAATGAGTTTCACTGAGGTTAAAAGAAATCAGAGGAGAAAAGTTTGGAGGTTGAAGTCAAAGACAGAATCTTCTAGTTTGAGGTCTCAGAGTGGAGCAGGTTAGCATTCCACTCAGTACTGAAACTGAAGAGGAAAGAGCACTAATTACAACTGAGGAACTTTGTGGCGAGTGGTGGACATTTTGGAGGGGTGGAGACAAATTAGATGCCAAAGTTTTCAAATTTTGATGCCTCTTTTCTTCCTCAGTTTTTATGGGTCTTGTTAATGTGCCAGACTTTTTTCTGGTCCTTGCCTTTGTGGAGTTTATATTCTAGTTGGAGAGAAAAATAGTAAATAAAAATATAATATGTCAGATGGCAGGTGCCACGGAGAGAAATAGAGCAAGATGGGTGTAGGGAGAGCTGGAGGGTGGGGGCTGTGCGTGGGCTTTGTATTGAGGGTAGTCAGAGAAGGTCTCTCTGGGAAGGTGACATTTAAGGAGAGGTCTGGTAGGAATCAGAGAGGGAGCCATACATTCATCTGAGGAAAGAATGTTCTAAGCAGAATGCAAAAGCAACCCCAAAGGTACCAGTGGTGTTTAGGAAATAGCAAGAGGCCAGGGCAGATACAGCAAAGCAAGTGAGGGGAGAGTAATGGGAGTTGAGATGGTAGAGTTGAGGAGAGAAAGCATATAGGGCTGTAAAGGCCCTGTAAGACCTTGGCTTTTATTCTGACACAGGTTGCCGTTAGAGGGTTTTGATTAGAGAAGTTCTGTGTTCTGACTTAATTTTTTAAAGGCTTGCATTGGCTGCTGTGCAGTAAATTGAGTTAAGAATGGAAAGAACGTCTTAGAAGGGAATGCTTAGGACTTCAGAGGATGCGAGATGTTGAGATGGTTGTGGGACAGCGGGAGGAAACAGCTCTGGGGTGAGAGGCAGCCCCTCCACCTGGTTATCAGTGAGGATGGTGATTGATGTCATATCAGGGAAAAAAACAGGTTTGGGTAAGACTGAAAGGTAGATGGAGATCTTAAGAAAGAGATGTGGTTGTTTTTTTGATTGCTTTATTTGCCTTCTACCAAAAAAGAAACCAAAAACCAAACCTGTTGCTGTCAAGTCAATTCCTATTCATACTGGACAAGGCGTTCTGCAATTAATAGATTAGAGCTCTATGATTTGCCTTCTAGAGCCTATTAATTGCAAAACCTGTTGTCCAATATAAACTAAATGTTTATAGGTTACCCTAATAATATTTGCATGTTTTGTTTTCTAGGTGACAGTCCATGTGCAGACCCTACGGTGAAACTGGGAGCTGTGGGTGGAAATGGATTTAAGGTTTCCCTTAGCATACCTCACCTGGAAAAGAGATACAAGTAGGTTATACTTGGTAATCTTGGACCTCTGGGAGCAGAAGAAGCCAGCATTTTGTTCTAAATTCAGTCAACTGTTACTATTCTGTGCTTGTTGCTGAGTGGAACGAGGAGACACAACACTTGGACCCTGATTTTCAGCCTGGTTAAGGAAGCCAGTTGCCTTGCACATCTGAATGTCATATATCCTGATGGCTGGCAGGGAGGCCAAGTCCTCAGCCGTCTTAGAACCCACTCCCCACAACAGCCCTTGGGTCTCCAGGGAAAATCATGTGGGAATGATGGAGCTGAAGATGGTAGGGCAGAGTTGTATTGTCTTACATAAATGAGGATGTATAGGTGTTAGCATACGGATAATCTAATGCAGCCTGTGTCTTTATCTCTTTATCTCATACCAAACTCCTGGACTTCTGAGTGCTGTGGTTTGAGGGTCCCAGGTTAGAAATCAGAATGCATTTTCCCACTGTAACAATGTAAATGATTGGGTATAATTGAATACCTCAGGTACGCTATATACTAACTAGAAAGTGTGAGGTAGTTTAGAATATAGTTTCATTTTTTAAAAATTGAGAGAAGGGTGACTGCAAGTCATTTAGCAAAGGTTTCATTTCATGTTGATCCTTAAAGAAGGAATAGATTGGGGATTGGCAAAGAATTGGAAGTCTTGGGTATAGTGGGGAGGAAAGCGTTAGTGACAAACAGAGGTGGGGTGATCCAGAGTGGTAAGAAGACTCTGAGCTGAGTGGAGTTGGAGAAACTGAGTCTGGGGAGAGCTAGTTGAGTAGGAAGATCAGGCTAGTGATAGAGCTTCTTCAGCACGAGCTGAGGATTTGACACTTCATCTAAAAGGTAGAAGTAGCCATTTGGGTTCCTAAGTGTGGTGGCAAAAACAGTGCCCTGGTCAGGTGTACAAATGCTACAGAAGGTAGGCGTTAAATGCAGGGAAACCCTCTCTCAACCTAATTAGTCATTTTGATGAGAGGTACTTAGGAAAAGACCCATGCTTTTCAGACACAAATATCTATAGGAGTCTCATTTGAATGTTGGTAAGTGGGGTGGGTAACCCCTTCCTGGGTAGTCAGTTTCCTGAAGTGTTCTATTTGAATCTAGACATCTCAGAATAAAAGATGCTCAATTTCAAATAAATATAAAAGCATTCTTAAGCCAAGTGTTTGGAATTTCTGTCTTTGGCATTATCTCTCCTGATAATTGGGAGTTGACTATCTACAAAGTGGTTCATTTTCTTTTCCTTCAGGAATATCTTAGTGCTTTTAACGTTTTGCTCATGCCTTGGATATTCTTCAATGTTTCAAACAGAATTCAGTTTGAGAATAATGAAGATCAAGAAGTAAACCCACTGAAGCTTGGCCTTCTTACCTGGATTCAGGAAGATATTTTCCTGGCCATAAGCCATAGTCCGTCCAGCCGGCAGTCTTTCATTCATCGTATGACTATAGCCCCTTCTGAGACGGATGAGGAGCAAGGACAGCTCAACGTCAGGTACTACAGTGCTTCCCTGTATTCCACATGTTAATAAACAAATGAAATTGTGCTTTTGTCTTTTTTTTGGTTTCTAGTGAGCAAAGTTGAGGAGCAATAACTTTCTTGTTAGACATACTTGGTACAGGGTTAAGTCTAGTTTTGAGTCGTGTCAATACAGACTAAAAATGCACCGAAGAGTGGTGAAAAATAGGACAAATACCAAGAGATGTGGTAAAACATTTTTAAGATTTGTTGAATGTTTTAATTCAGTATATACAGACATTCTGGCAGGGTGATTTTTAGATCTTAGAATTGATTTTAATAATACCAAGGGTAATAAGAGTGACTAATTCTCATGAGCTAATGGAATGGGAAGAGATTCAATATATACGTTTTATTTTGATGTGGTGACTTCTTCTGGCCTTCTGTCTTCTACACCATCCTGATTGGCCCTTCACTGCATCTGCTACTAGAAAGTCTCCTCTGTTTTTCTTGCTGCAGTTTCACTGCATCTTGGACATGAGTTTTTGTTTGGATTCCGACTTCATGCAGGTTTTTGTTTAATGAGTGCTTTTCTCTGTAATGCAATCCTTGTTGTATAGTAGGTAGTGTTTTCCTTGGCCAGCTTCAGAACTCCACAGGTTTCCACTGTCAAGACTTGGCACCTTCGGTGTACACTGATATTAATCCCTAGGCTCATTCAAAATTAAAACCTTATTGGTTAAATTTATATTCTGTAAATCCTTTTTGCAAAATGAGGAACCTTCCCTTATTGTATACATAAAACATATTAAAATGTAGTCATTCATGCCTAATCTGTGACTTGTAATACTTCATGGTATTTTGAAAAAGCTTTTTATAAATATATCTGTATATAAGTAATATATGAATATTGTAATATATGTAATATATGAATACTAATATATGAATATATATTGTATTGGAATAGGCAGTCCAGCACCACAGGGAAACTGCTTGCTTCTTTTTCTGTTTTGCAAAATCAGTGAAATGTCACTTCTGAGAAAAACGGTTTATTCACACCTGTCTCCCCCGCTTTTCGTCAGCTCATCTGTAATGGTGGACGGGATCATAGTCAGTCTATGTTGCAATTCCAAGACCAAGTCAATAGCATTGCAGCTGGCTGATGGCCAGATATTTAAGTACCTTTGGGGTGAGTATCAAAGTGTTAGAGAAGCATGTTTATGACTTACGCAAGTGTTCAGTTCTCGAGAACATGGATTTGTGAGCATCTTGTGAGTGCAGCACTGGCTGTTAGGTCTTTTAACTGCCCTGGCAAATCCTGCTGTAGAGTGGAATTGGAAGGTGTACCCTACCTCTGTCTTCCGTTGTAATGAACTGAAATAGCGTAGTGAGTTTCCATGTTACATTCGGAAAGTGATCTAAATTGCACATAAGTGTTTTAGCAAGTGTTGATGTTGACAGTTGTTTACAAAGAGCAGAGCAGCTCTTTGGAAGCCAGATCTGTCAATCCTGCAGAGTCAACTTCTGTGGCTGTGGAACCATGGAAGAACCCTGGGGGAGTTGCTGTCCGGTTTCCTCACCCGTGCATGCAGACTGAATTGGCCATCATCGCAGGAGAGGTAAGTGAACACAGGGCAGGAAGATTCACCACTTAAAGGAGTTACCCAGGGGCTGGTGGTGGTAGGTAGAAAGAGCGTGGGTTTTGGAGGAGGATCCAAGTCAGGACCCTGGCTCTTTTGTAAATCCAAGCCATCTCCCTTTTCTGAGCTTCATCTTCTTCATTTGTAAAATGGGATCAATACCTGTGTCTCAGGATTTGGAGGAAAACTAAATGAGATCATATATGTGATTGAGACATTGCCTGGAATGTAGTAGCTAGTTTATTCCTTTCCTTGGAGGTATAAGTTCAAAAATAAGAAACCGCAATTTATAAACTTTTGTCTTCAGTTGTACAGAAAATTCAAAGTTGGTTTTATTGAATCCCTTTTGAGGACAACAGAAGTAAAATCTCAAAAATGATACCCAGTTGATTATCATCCAGCAAATGCTAGAATGCCTATAATTGTGGTGGGTGGTAGGATATAGTGATTTTAAAACAAAACATCTGGCATCACTGCTCTTCTGGAACTTAGAATCTATCAATGTAGATATAATTACCCCCTGTGATGAGAGAAGGAAATGAACAGGGTATAATGGTAGAGAATTGTGAGGTGTTTAGGGGGTAATTAGAGGATGGTAGCTATGGGGAGGTTAATTATGGTGGTCTCTAAAGTGGTGGTGTATGCTGAGATGTGAGCAAAGAGAAGGATCTATTCCTGAGAGAGGAAAAGTGTTCCAGGAAGAAGGAACTGTGAACACCTTGAGCTTGGGAAGAGCTCAGTTTATTCAAGGAATGAAGGGAGGTAGTGTGGCTAGAGTGATAGGCCATAGAAGGGAGGTTGGATTATTATTATTTTTTAAAAGATTGAAAAGTTATTGATGATTTTTAATCAGTGGAGTAACAGTCTGCCTCATGGTTGGAAAGGTGATTCTGGCTGGCCAGTGGAAAGTTAGAGCGGGGCACAGGTGGAAGGAGGAACCTACAAAGAGACTGTTGGAGTGGAGATGATGAGGGTGGGAAAGGGCATGTATTTGAGATAGACATCTAAAAAATCAATCCACTGTCATCGAGTTGATTGTGACCCACAGCAACCCTGTAAGACAGAGTAGAACTGCCCCATAGGGTTCCTAAGGCTGTAAAGCAGACTGCCACATCTTTGTCCCACAGAAGCCACTGACCTTTCAGTTAGCAGCTGAGTGCTTTAACCATGTGCCACCAGGGCTCCTTGAGATATGCATAAACCACTGTTGTCACTGAGTTGATTCCAGCTCACAGCAGCCCTACAGGACAAAGTAGAACTGCCCCATAGGGTTTCCAAGGAGTGGCTGGTGGATTCGAACTGCCAACCTTCTGGGTAGCAGCCGAGCTGTTAACCCCACTGCACCACCAGGGCTACTTGAGATATACATAGGATATAGAAATGACAGGGCTTGCTGGTGGATTAGATGTCATCGTAATCCATTCTGCACTGGACCAGCCACATCTTAGGTATCTATATCCAGTCCTGACTACAAGGACCTAGATGTGAAATCATAGGGCAGTGGAACTAATTAATAGAAACTTTTGGTTTAACTAGTTTGAATTAGAATTGTTTGTAATTCCAGTTTTGTTTCTTTGTAGGAATGTGTCCTTGGTCTAACTGATAGGTGTCGCTTTTTCATCAATGACACTGAGGTATAAAAGCTTGGTTTCGCACTGTATCCTTTCCACAGTGTTTTCTCCAAGTAATATTGCTAAATTCTCCCTTATCTCCCTTGTCTTGTTGCAGGTTGCATCAAATATCACATCATTTACAGTGTATGATGAATTTTTATTGTTGACTACTCATTCCCACACCTGCCAATGTTTTTGCCTGAGAGATGCCTCATTTAAGAGTAAGTTTTCAGTGTATAAAATAGGAACAATCCCTCTTCTGATATCTTTTGTTCTTTGACTTGTAAGTTTTTTACCTACTTTGGCTTATTATCATGAAGTCCTAGAACTGGAGAATACCTTTAAATTTTACTTACTTCCCCAGTTAAATTGGTCTACAGCAGTTAGCAAAGACTTCTAGAGAAAGAGTTTGTTTCTTAAACAGCACATTCTAAAGTTAAACAAATTTTCAGGAAATTTTACTGTATAACTAATTTAGTATTTTATTTTGATGTTTTATGTAGATGTCAGACTGGCAGTATGCTGTGACTTCTATGTAATCTCCCTTTTCTCACTGTGGCCACCCTCTGTGGCCAGCATCTGAAGAAATCCATGTCTTGGTTTGTAGGAAATTGGCTCCATTTTTCTTCTCTTCCACGCCCCCTTTTGTGTATGTTGTATATATGTATTTCTTCCTTATTGTAAAGGACCCACCTATTTTCTTTGCTCCTGTCTTAGAAATTGGGAATCTGTCTTTCACTGATGTGATTATAGTGTACCAATATGCTAAGAAATGGAGAATCTACCCCAAACCTCGTGTGTTTTTCCAAATCGTTTGAGAAGTTGTGTATGTGAGCATGCATGAGGACTCACAGAGAGGGCAAGTCCCAGGGACAAAGTTGTTTAACAGAAAGTCTAGCTGTCCTGAGGCCGAGTCTGGGAGCAAAGGGACCTGACTGTTAATGGCTCTGTTCTATTTTGGATAATATGTGCAGTTTCATCAGCAGTTAATGGAGAGTGGCTTGTCATGATAGTGATTCTTAAGGCTTAGTCAGGGTGCTGTCTTTAGCATTACAGGCAGGTCTGAGCAGCAGTAATGTGTCTAACGAAGAGACGCTGCGGAAGGTGGAGAGGGGTTCACGCGTTGTCACTGTTGTGCCTCAGGACACAAAGCTCATATTACAGGTAAGCTGATTTTTAAGGCTATCCTTGTAATTGTCATTAGGCAGTCAATATGAAATAGAATTCTTGCAGAACGTATTTTACAGTCTCTGATCATTCATAATCATTTATTATAAGCCTTTCCTCGGTAGATTCTCTGTTAGCTTTGTACAGAGGAATGCTAGTCAAGTAAAATGTTTTAGTTATTGTTTTTTAATTATTTATTTTAAGATGCCAAGAGGAAATTTGGAAGTTGTTCACCATCGAGCCTTGGTTTTAGCCCAGATTCGGAAGTGGTTGGACAAGTAAGTGCCTACTTATATGACTGATTAGCTTGTTGTTGCGACTTACACGTGAAGACAGTGATTTTATTACAATTTTTAAAACTTAATAATCTGAGAAACCTTCAGTACACATGTCTTCAGTCAGATTCTCATAGATCTTTTTTCCTTCGTGTTTTGATTTTATAGCTATATGTCATAGTAGATATTATAAGCAGAAGGAATCTTGAAGCTCGTCATATAAAACAGGGCTTCATGAAGAGACCCGTCAGGGGATCCATATAGGCTTTAGATGGCTCGTGAACCCAGGGATATTGTACACCAGACAGTGTCTATGTGTATTTTCCAGGCAGAAGGCCCAAGGCCCTCAGGAGATTTGCAGAGGAGTCAATCAAAAAACCTGAGCCACTGTTGCAAAGAAAATGAGTCGTTGTTTGAATCTGTTTGGGGAAAACTTGGTATTAGAAAGATCTTTATTAACATTTTCTTGAAAAACTAAATGAGTTTCTGTTTTGCGTAGATGGGGATATAGTCATCAGACTGCCATGATGACTAAATCACAACTTTTAAGAAGTTAAATGAACTTGATACCTAATTTTTTCAGTCTGTGACTTAAGCAGAAACCCAGTAGTAGTTTTTTTGGCATTTCAGCTGTAATCTAATTATACCTGGTTTGTATAATGAAGAAGACATTCTCTTTCTTCTCACAGACTTATGTTTAAAGAAGCATTTGAATGCATGAGAAAATTAAGAATAAATCTGAATCTGCTTCATGATCATAACCCTAAGGTAACTTTCTAAATCTGACATTTGCTCGAGCTCACTTTAGACTTCAACTAATGTGATCTGAACTAAAATGTTTTTTCCTCTTTTTTTGGGCAGGTGTTTCTTGAGAATGTGGAAAGCTTCATAAAACAGATAGACTCTGTAAATCATATTAATTTGTTTTTCACAGAATTGAAGTAAGTATTTTGAATTGCTCAAGAGTATAATAATATCCCTAGTTTTCTTCCTTCTGGTTAAGAAAGTCAAACAAATAGAGAAGAAAAATTACTTATGCTTTTCAGTATATTTTTTCTTACTACAACTTTTAGTTGCCAGATATACTAGTTTTTCCTTTTTTCCCCTCTTTTAAAAACAGCCTATTTAAAAACTGAGTTTAAAACATGTCATTTGGAAGTATTATTTGATGTTATTTGATTACTTAATTTTAGGTATACATATGAAACTATTTGCTTTTAAAAAAAAACGCTTGGTTTTTCTTGGGAGATTGAAATCAAATGATGTCTTTCTCTAACATGATTATTTTCCAACTTATTAATGAAAATTTTTAGAAATACAGAAAAGTTGAGACAGTTGTACAGTGAGCATCCTGTACCCACCAGCTAGATTCTACAATTCATATTCTGCTCAATTTGCTTTATTACTGTCTACCATCTGTCCTTCCATCCATTCATGTTGTTTTTAGGTGCCTTTCAGACTAAGCTGTGAGCATGAATCCACTTTACCCCTCAGTACCTCATCTTGCATAGCATGAACTAGATTGCATTCTTGGTATATGGAGTTTTTTGGGTTTTGTTTTTGAGGTAAAGTTAATCTAAAATAAAATACACAAATCATAAGTGTACCATTCATTGAGTTTTGAAAAATACATAATTCCATGTGGCCCAAAACCCGCTCAAGATAAAGAACATTTCGTTCACCTCAGAATGTTTCCTCATATCCTTTCTCAGCCAGTCCCTGTCCCCACCCCAGGCAACTACTATTCTGAGTTTTTCATCATAGATCAGTTTTGCCTGTTCTAGAACTTCATATAAATGGAGTCATACAGTGTTTATTCTTATGTATAAAGCTTCTTTCACTGAGCGTAATGCTTTGAGAATCATCATGCTGGTGCATATATCACTACTTCATTCTGTTTTATTGCTCAGTGGTATGCTGTTGTGTAGATATATCATAGTTTGTTTATTCAGTCCCCTGTTGATGGACACCTGGACATTACCCACTTTGGGGTTAATATGAATAAAACTTCTGTGGACATTATTGTACAAGTCTTTGGTGAACATGCTTTCATTTCTCTTGGATGAATACCTAGGAATGGAATTGGTTGATCATAAGTTACTGTAGGTTTAGTTTTATAAGAAATTCCCAGACTTTTTCTAAACTGTAGAGGTAATATAGCAGAATTTGACAACTGATTCCTAAAGTTTTTATCACTCAGAATGCAGTACAATTTTCCTGAGTCACTTTTTTGTGTGATGAACTGCTAAGCATTCAGACTGGGAATTAAAAGTTAGTCATAAACTTTTCACTTTTCCAGCATGTATGAATATTTTTATAACCGAATGGTGTTTTCCAGCAGCCAGTTGTATTGTCTCATTGGTACTCCTAGGTATACGTTAGTAGTTTGATAACTGAGTCATATGTTCAGCTAGTAACATTTTAATACACACTCATTCTTAGGGAAGAAGATGTTACAAAGACCATGTACCCTCCGCCCGTTTCTGGCAGGATCCAGCTGCCCAGAGATCGTCATGGGAAAAGTGTAGACCTTATCTGTGACACCCTGAGAGCAGCCATGGAGAACATAAATCCTCACAAGTATGCATGCTATTGTTAGTTGGCATCTTATGAATAACAGACATGTATAGTTGTCCTTATTCAGGTTGTTCATCTTTCTCATGCTGGTGTTTTTCACTTATTAACTCAGGTACTGCCTGTCAATACTCACCTCTCATGTGAAGAAAACAACCCCAGAACTGGAAGTTGTACTGCAGAAGGTACACGAGCTCCAAGGTAGATACCTCTTCACATTGAGTATTTCAAAGTGACCTCAACTCTCACCATTCTTCCAGTCTTTTGGAGATCGTGTTGACCAGGACCGTTCCCATTGCCGTGTCATTGCCACATCATATATTTAACATGTGGCCTTTTGGCTGCCATTTTAACATGAGACCTTTTTTGAGTGCTACCCTACAAAACATGTACAAAAGAATGAAAGATACATATTCATTTGGTGTCCCGTTCTGTCAAGGAAATTTACTATTTTGTTTTTTTGGTTGTGTTGCTAGGTATGTGGGGTTTTTTCTCAAATGTTTTGTTTTTTTTCTTAAACACTGACAGGAAATGCTCCATCTGTTCCTGACTCTGTGAGTGCAGAAGAGGCCCTGAAATATTTGCTGCTTCTGGTAGATGTTAATGAATTATATGATCATTCTCTTGGGACCTATGACTTTGATTTGGTCCTCATGGTAGCTGAGAAGTCACAGAAGGTATGTGGAGTTATTACTTTTACATCTTTTTGGTTTTTGTTTATATGTCATGGTAGTATGAAACCTGCTCCTAAGAGGTTAGTAGCTTGCCAGACATTGTGCTCTGAGTACAAGGCTAGGGGCTGATCTGTGGGACTCCAGGGCCCTTGTTTTCCTAAGCCTCATTCTGCCAAACTGTTTTGATTGCTGGGTTGCATAAGTAAACTAAAATTTCTTGGTGATTTTTTAAGATTATAGGTGTGTGTGTGAACTAATTCTTCTTGTATAATGGAAATATATCAAAGGATTCGAATGTTTTGCTTCAGCTCTTTATCATCAAGGTCTTTTTTTCCAGTAGAAAGTGGAAAACCTGGAGGATAGAAAGGTTCAGAGTCTCTTGTCCTACCTTAGCATGCTGCAGTCAAATAGTTTGAGCAGCATTGGTCTACCCTTTTTATCTGGGTTTCTGCAGCGCGGTCTTGTCTCCTATCTGTCCTTTCTTTACAATTGCCAGAGTTTTTTTTCCAAAAAGGAAAATCTAATTCTTCATTCCTCTGCTTAAAATCCTTCTTCAGCTCCCCAATGTCCCTAGCATAAAGTTCAGAAACCATAATATTACTTAAAAACCCTTTTACGATCCAACTGCTGTGTATCTTTACGTTCTCATCTCTTCACATTATGCTTTTTCTGCCCACAGAGAAAAGCCTTTTATTTCCTCCCCGGCTCACCACCACCACATGCCTTTGCAGCTAGCAGTACTTTTGCCTTTCCTGGGCCTCCACCACTCTTGCCCTCCCCATTCACTTGGCTACTCATCTGCATCTTGGCTGAGATGGCATCTTCCCAGTAGGCCACAGTTGCCTCCCGCCCACCACTCAGGCACTAGTCTAGATGGACCTCATATGTGCTTCCGTTGCACCCAGCGCCTACCCTGCGTACCACATTGTCTCCTCTACTAGACTGCAAGTTTCCTAAAGGTTAAGGGTTGTGTTTCACTCTTTGTACACATCAAATTCTTACTAAATATTTGTTGATTGAGTATTTTGGCCCACAGTTTTCTCCCATATCACATCCATAAGCATTTAATTATTTACTATCTTAGGGTTTTTTTCCAGTATTATTCTTATATATATTCACTTGTATGCCCAGTGAAATTGCATTAAAAACAGGAAACATGTTTCTTTGGGTAGAAAAAGAGTTTTCTTCTAGGGCATGGCACAGAGCTGAAGATGATCAACTCCAATTAATACTTGGTTGGCAGTGCCTCAGAGTTTTGTGTCCAGCTCAGTATAATTTTACCTGTTTTAACACTTTTGGCCTTTGCCAGTGGTGGGCATGAAGAGTCATGAGAACAGCACCAAGCACAATGCCTTGCACTTCAGGAAAAACCAGGATGCATTTGTTGAATATCTTCTAGATTGGAACCTTTTTTCCTTATTAGCCTATGAAATAAGTGGCTATTGTGAGACTTAAAGAATTAGTCGTTATTCTAAATGAAAACTAATAATACTCATATCTTGAAGCATTTTTGCCAGAAAACTTCTTTTATGTAGTTTGGTTTTATATACTACCTAATATATAATTACTATATTATTGTAAGTTTAAAGTTGTATAGTTTTGGGTCTATTGCTGTAAATTAACTATTTTATTTTTATATGTAAAACATAATTACACACAATAAGTTCAGCTTATTGTTTTATCTTCCTAGGATCCCAAAGAATATCTTCCATTTCTTAATACACTTAAGAAAATGGAAACTAATTATCAGCGGTTCACTATAGACAAACACTTGAAACGGTATGAAAAAGCCATTGGCCACCTCAGCAAATGTGGTAAGTGTGATGAGGGTTAGTATGTTCATATCTGATTCATATCTTCTTTGGAACTAGGCAGGGCGTAAATAAAATGTTAGTTTAGACATAAACTGTTTTCAGTTTCCACTCCCCAAAATTGTGACAAGTGTGTATGTACACCTTATTTTATCATGTATTCTGAAAAGCATAAAGCAAACCACTTCTAAAGAACTGGAGGAGCTCCCTGACTAAGAAAATAAAGCACTTCTTTTTGGATTAAAAATGATCACCCCCTAAATTAACTTCATTGTCTCAGAATCAAAATTAGTTGATAATGTAGCTCTTCTCGTGGTGTTTGCAAACCCATGAGGGAAACCACGGCTTGTCTGGAGTGAGTGGCGCCGTCCACCGCCCAGTGCCCTGAAGACACAGTTTCATTGTCATTGATGGAGTAGAACAAGTACAGTGGCTGTCATTTCGCTTCACTCCTGTTTTATCTGTCCAATGCTGGAACCTGTGGCTTCAGCTGTTGTGATTCTTTCCTAAGACGAAATAGGGACATGGAAGAACCGCTAGGGGTGCTTGGTGAGCACTTGGCTTCCAGCTTCCCTGGAGAATCATATGTCGGGGGTAGTATAGAAAGAATTCCTTTTAAGTAGAACGCTGATCCCAATCAGTGCTTCTCATACATCAGAATCTCAACTGGTGCTTGTTAAAAATTCAAATTCCTGGATTCCCTTCTCCAGAGACTCTGATTCTATAGGTCTTAAAAAGATTCCTTGCTGATTTTCTTTGGGGACTGTTGGAATAAATAAAATCCATTATGCTTCCAAAATCTAAACCTATGTTACATGACTCTTATTCCTGCAGGACCCGAGTACTTCCCAGAATGCTTAAACTTAATAAAAGATAAAAACTTGTATAACGAAGCTCTGAAGCTATACCCGCCAGACTCACAGCAGTACAAGGTGTGTGGTGTGTGAGATGAGGCTCTCCTGGCTTTGCTTTGTGCATTAGTTGGAAAGGGGTGAGAAGTCATTTAAGTCCATAACAGTGTCCTTGGTTTCAGGGTTTGTGTTAAAATTAATTAGCCTCATCTTGAGTTTCTTATTTCGGAGAATGATCCTGTCCTGTTCTAAAGAAATCGCCCCTGCCCGAAACTTAGGAGTTGTCCTTGATTCCTCATCTGGAATACTACAGCAGCTTCCACGTGGGGTTTCCTGCTTCCATTCTGCTGCCTCCTCCCATCCAGTCTCACTGCTGTGTAACTGAGTGTCTAAAAAATGCAGAGCTTTCCGTATATTTCAAGATAAAGGGATAAAGTGTTCTTGTTTGTTGATCAAACATTTATTGAGCTCTTCTCATGTGCCAGATACCTTGCTTGTAAGTTAAGTGTATTATATAGTCCTCATAACAACAACCTGAGAGGGTGTTGAGCACACTTTACAGATGAGGAAACTATGTGCTGGAGCTTTCAAGTGGCAGACCGGGGACATGAGCCTGGCTCTCTAACCACAGAGCCCATGCCGATCGGATCGCCAGTCCTCTTTTGTGCCATTACCACACCATTTTCAATTCATTTGTAAATGGCACACATGTTTTTCTATGAGCTAGCCCCTCTGCCTGCTTCTTTAGCATCAGTGTCTGCCACTGCCACTCTCCCACACTCCCGGCCCCTTGTGGTTAGTTCCACAAATGCACTGAACTGTGTGGGGCCTCTGCCCTTTCTGCCTTCTCCTTTCTTTAGCCTCACGTGAACTCTCGGGTCTCCTCCAGAAAGCCATTCCTGGACTAGCCATTCCCAGAGGACCCTGTTCTTACCTTGGTGATCACATTTATCTAACAGATGAGCACACTGCCAACTTACTGATTTGTCTCCCCCACCAGGCTGAGGATTCCCTAAGGGCAGGTGCTCCACATTGTATTCTGCACTGTATCCCTGGCTCACACTGAGTCTGAGAAATGGCAGTGTTTGACCAGCAGCTGCCTCTCTGCTCTCCTTCTTTACTCCTCTCTTCCTTGCTTTCTGTGATCCAACCACATCAGCCTTGTTATACCTTAGATCTACTGTATACACTCTTGTCTTATAGCCTCAGTGCCAGCCTTACTCTGCTTAGAGTATACTCTAACCCCTCACATGGCTTGTTCTGCTCCTCTTCTACTCAGAGATCAGTTTCCTGACAGCCCTCTGATACAGCACTCCCACTGCTCCCTGTCCAATTACCACTAGCTACCATTATGTCATAAACCACATTGTAGTTATAAGTCCATTCTCTGTCACTACAAGAGCAGGAACTTCATGATTGTTCTTGTTGGTTGATTGGTTTTGTTGTTGTTTTGCATTGCTGTAAATATGCTCAGACTAGCGCATATGTAAGTATTGAGTAATTATTTGTTTAGTGAATAAATGACACATCCTCAGTAAGGCTTTGAATGAAAGAATGATTGGACTGACTGATCAACCACAGGATTTTCCTGAGTTATCCAACAGAGTTTCAAGTGTAATCGCTGAGGCACAGCCTACATTGGATCTTCACTGATGTGATTCTCAGATTTCTTCACTAACCCTAAGTTTCCTCTTATCACAGGATATCAGTATTGCCTATGGGGAGCACCTGATGCAGGAGCATCTCCATGAACCAGCAGGGCTTGTGTTTGCCCGCTGTGGCGCTCACGAGAAAGCTCTAGAGGCTTTTCTGGCCTGTGGCAGCTGGCAGCAAGCCCTCTGCATGGCAGCCCAGCTTAACTTTACCAAAGACCAGCTGGCTGGCCTTGGCAGGACTCTGGCAGGTAAACACTGTTGTTTATTTGTTTACTTCTTCAGAAAGCTTTGTTCTTTCTTTTTGTTTTGTTTGTCAACTTTGCAAATAAATTTAGGGCAGCATAGCTTGAGATAGTCTCATACTCACTGATAAAAATTAATTTAGAATAACATTAATGAGGGTAAAGGTTAAGCTCCTACAACAAAGAAGCCCAGAAATGCAGTGGCATAATAAAGAAAGTTTATTTTTTCCTCATGTAAAGACTGACAGATCTGAGCTGCCTGGGCATTGCTGCTTTGAGGTCATTCAGAGACTGTCCATTGTGTGGCTCTGCCAGCTCATAGCATTGTGCTTGTCTGCATGGCTGTAACTGGGTTATCTTCACGCCCACACTCCAGCCCTTGGGAAGAGGGGAAAAGCAAGAGTCCTGGGAGAACACTTAACCTTTAAGTTGGAAATGACCTAGACATTACACTCTCACTTCCACTCTCATCTTATTCGCCAAAATATATCATTTTACTACACCTAGTAAAGTATAGATGGGTGGCCATGTGCCCTGCAAGAATTTGAGGGTGGGCCATTTGGGAAACGAAACAACAATAGCAATTGTCAGAAATGAGGTGGAAGAAAAGGCCAAATGTTTGAAAAGTCAGAAAGCAAAAGCAGTTTAGCTGCTTCAGGATTTAGGGATTGCCTGAACCACGAGGAAGTCTAGTATCAGGGTCTGATTCCTTGGAGTAGAGGAAAGGTTCAGGACTACCTGTAAGAAGAGATGAGTAGGGGCTCTGACTCTCTCGGCAGGGCCTAAGGTGCAAGAAAAAGCTGCAGGGAAAGAGGCTCGCTTTGTCACAGCAGCTGGACAAAGGTCTGTGACACTCTGCACTCTGAACATCCTCAGTGAGAAGAAAATGCTGTTACCAACACCTAGAAGTCAGAGCTGTGATTAAGTCACGCTCAGCTGTTACTCTGTAATTCATTTTTCTACCTGTTAACACATCTGACTTTGTAATTACTAAAGTATTTTAAACTACCTTATAATCTTGCACTTCTAAAAAAAATTTTAGATAAAAGCTTTCTATCCTTCAACCTTTTATTTTAAGTCATTTCAAATCTACAGAAAAGCCGAGAGAAATACAATGAACACCCATATATGATTCCCAATTAACATTTTACCCCATTTGCTTTATATTTTTCTTCTCTCCCTCTTTTTCTTCATGTACACACACATGCGCTTTTTCTTTTTTGGCTGAACTGTTTGAAAGTAAGTTGCAAACATAATGATATTCCATCCCTAACTACTTAAGCATACATTTCCTCAGATTAAGAATATTCTCTTACATAACCACAATACTACTAATCAAACCTGAGAAAATTAACAGTACCGTAATATTATCTAATGTCCAAATTAAGATTTCCCCAATTGACCAGAAATGTCTTTTATAGGTAATCTCTACCTCTCCCTAAGAGTCATCAAGGTTCATGTTCGCATTTGGTTGTTGTACCTGTTTTAATCTAGAACAATCCCCCATCCTTGCCTTTGTTGTTCCATGACAAGACTTATTAAAGAGTTCAGAACAGTTGTCTTGTAGAAAATGTTGAACCTAAAAAATTCAAATTCTAACTTAATGTTTAGTGGTTAAGAGCATGGTCTGTAAGGGCAGATTGCCTGGGTTTGAATTCAGCCTCGTGTGTTAGCTATGGACTGTTAAGCAAGTTACTTTTCTGTATCTCAGTAGCCACATCTTTAAAATGGGAATGATAACAGCAATAGGATTATTGTTGTTGATAGCTGCCATCGAGTCAGTTCCAACTCATAGTGACCCTGTGTACAGCAGAACAAAGCACTGCCTGGTCTTGCACCATCCTCACAGTCATGACTGTGCTTGAGCCCATCCTTGCAGCCACTGTGTCAGTCCATCTCATTGAGGGTCTTTTTCTCTTTCACTGACACTTCACTTTACCAAGCATGATGTCGTTCTCCAGGGACTTGTCTCTCCTGATGACATGTCCAAAGTACGTGAGACGAAGTCTTTCTGTCCTCGCTTCTAAGGAGCATTCTGGCTGTACTTCTTCCAAGATAGATTTGTTCATTTTTCTTGCAGTCCATGGTTATATTCAGTATTCTTCACCAACACCATAATTCAAAGGCATCAATTCTTTGGTCTTCCTTATTCATTGCCCAGCTTTCACCTGCATATGAGGTGATTGAAAATACTGTGGCTTGGGTTAGGCGCACCTTAGTCCTCAAAGTGACATTTTTTAACACTCGAAAGAGGTCTTTTGCCACAGATTTGCCCAATGCAATAGGGTTGTAGGAAGTATTAAAGAGTTAAAGACACGTAAAGCTCTTAAAATAGTGCCTGGAACAGAGTTAATAAATGTTAGCTGCTATTATAATTTTTTATAATTATTTTCCATGGCTTCTTTCTTTAGTCGTTTATGTATTATGTATTTTATATATGTATGCATATATAAAGGAGCCCTGGTGATAACACTGGTTAAATGCTTGGCTACTAACCGCAAGGTGAGTGATTGGAACCCACCAGCTGCTCAGTAGGAGAAAAATGTGGCTGTCTGCTTCTGTAAAGATTACAGCCTTGGAAGCCCTGTGGGGCAGTTCTGCTGTGTCTTGTAGGGTCTGTAAAAATGAAGTGAGGGCAGCCTGTGAGCTCCTCTGTCTTCACAAGGGAGAAGGAGAATCAAGATCAACAGCCCAAGGCTAATTCCCATGAGGCAGAGATCGGACGTGCCACCTCTTTCCTTCCTCTTTACCAGTTCTCACACAAACCATCCCTCCCACAGCATTCTCAACTTCTCTGCTAGCTGCAATAATTCATTGCAATGGCCGCACAGAACTCACAGACAATATTTACGATTATATGGTTTATTAGGAAAGTACCAAGATACAATTCAGGCTCAGGTACACTCAGGATAGAGTTCTTCAGTCAGGAAAGCCTCTTTTCAGCTGTGCATGCCTCTCTATCCTAGGCCTCTGCCCTGCTCGGGCAAATGTTACAAAGCTCTGTTAGCCCATGCCAGTAAGTGCCCAAAGGAACTCAGCTTTCTCACTCTGTGGGCCAGGAAGCTCACTGTGCGGTCTCCTGCTGGTTTCTCCTGCTGCCATTTCTCTGCCACTGCTTCTCACCATCCTCAGGGTTACAGTTTGTTCACTGTCTCCTGGGTCCAGGAGCTTCTCAGTGCAAGGATCCCGAGTCCAAAGGACGCTCTCTCTGCTCCTGGCTGTTCTTCCTTGGTGGTGGTAGGATCCTCTCTCTACTCTGGAATTGGCTCTCTTTTAAGGCAAAACTGACAAATTCCCTTGGTTGGCCACAATTGCCTTGTTTGCACAGTCCCACCCAGTCACTTGAGTGGGAGTTACAAGACTGTGGCTAGAAGGCTACACAAAAACGATTCATAGCACCACAGTCTGTCTGAGTTGGAATAAACTCGACAACAATGGGTTTGGTTTTTTTTTAATTTTGTTCTTAGGATTTATTATCTGTATCCTTTCGACTTTTAGCTTGCTGTTTGCTTTGCCTTACTATGGGTTACACCTAGTTCTCTCAGATGCTTAGCCAAAAACAAACAAACAAAAAAGATGGAGGAGCAGTGGTCAAAGATGTCTGAGAATTGTACAGTAGAGGCACACTTCATGTGCATATTTAACTTAGGCAGTTACCACAAGCTGAGCAAACAAAAGATAACTTTAAATACAGATAGTCCCTGGATTGCGAATTAATTCCATTCCTAAATCTGCCTTTAAGTTGAATTTGTATGTAAGTCTGAACAGTTACTGTGTTTAATGCAAATAACACACGCCTTCTACGTTTGTTTGCCAGCCTATCTTATCCCTGTGAGGCACCCTTACAAGGGCCACCATGCCAATCCTCTTCCACATGTTACTGAGGAAAAAATTAGCATAGTACGGTTAGGAAAATACCTCACAGGAGGAAGGCGCAGCCAGCAAATAAGCACAGAAGGTATGCGTTATTTGCATAAAAAAAGGTTGGTATGGTTCATATCTAACATCGGTTAGTCAAATGTTTGTCTTAGTATATAGTATATCTTTCTATGCATAAAAAACATTAAAGAAACACTGCCAGATACACTAAAACATCTTTAACATAATACAGTAATAATAATAATGTTTAATGCACATTGCGAAGTAGCGCCTGTTCGTTACTACGAACAATTGTATGTACAGGCTGTCCCTGGATTACGAACTAGATCTGTTTTGAGGTGTCTTTAAGAATTTTTAAGTAAGTCAGAAAAGGTGCATACGATTCTTACTTAGTCTTACTTTAGTGCAAGAAAAGGCTCAAAGCCTTTTCAGTGATTTAAAAGCTGCACGTGCAGCAAGTGAAAGTAATAGTGAAGAAAAATTTGTGGCAAGTAGGGGCTAGTTCAGGCATTTCAGAGTGAGAGCAAATTTACATAACATTGAAGGGCAAGTACGAGTCATCCCTAAACCCCCTAAACCGAGTTGTCCTTAAGTCAAATTGACCCTAAGTCAGACATTCATAACCTGGGGACTGCTTGTGCTTTGATTTTTTTTTTTTTTTTTTTTTTTAATCGTACTGTAGATGAAGCTTTACAGAACAAACTAGCTTCTCATTAAACAGTTAGTACACATATTGTTTTGTGACATTGGTTACCAACCCCACAACATGTCAACACTTTTCCCTTCTCGACCTTGAGTTCCCTTTTACCAGCTTTTCTGTCTCCTCCTGACTTCTCGTCCTTACCCCTGGGCTGCTGTGCCCCTTGAGTTTCATTTTGTTTTATGGGCCTGTCTGATCTTTCCCTGAAGGGTGACCCTCAGGAGTGACTTCATTACTGAGCTAAAAGGTGTCTGGGGGGCCATACTCTCAGGGTTTCTCCAGTCTCTGTCACACCAGTAAGTCAGGTCTTTTTTTTTTTTTTTTTATTGTACTTCAGGTGAAGGCTTACAGAACAAATAGTTTCTCATGAAACAGTAGTACACATATTGTTTTATGACATGGGTTAACAACCCCATGACATGTCAACCCTCTCCCTTCTCGACCTTTTTATTTTTGGTGAAAATATACATACTCAAAGATACACTATCTCAAAAATTTCTACATGCACCGTTCAGTGACATCGACTACGCTCTTGCAGTTGTGCTGCTATTCTCACTTGAGATGAAGGCTTACAGAACAAAATAGTTTCTCATTTAACAGTCAGTGCACAGGTTGACCTATGACAATGGTTAAGAACCTCACAACACATCAGAACTATCCTTACTCAACCTTGGGTTCCCTATCACCAGCTTTCCTATCCCCATCTGCCTTCTGGCCCTTGTCCCTGGACTGCTGTACCTCATGAGTCCCATTTGGTTTTATGGGGCTGTCCACTCCGAGGCTGAATGGTGAGCCTCGGAAATGACGTCACCACTGAGCTAAAAGGGTGTCTGGGGCCATACTCTTGGGGTTACTCCAGTCTCCTTTAGGCCAGTAAATCTGGTCTTTTTTTGTGAGTTAGAATTTTGTTCTACATCCTTCTCCAGCTCTGTCCAGAACCCTCTGTTGTGATCCTGATCAGAGCAGTCAGTTGTGGTAGTCGGGCACCATCTAGCTGTACTGGACTCAGTCTGGTGGAGGCCTTTGTAGCTGTGGTCCATTAGTCCTTCGGACTGATCTTTTCCTTGTATCCTGTTCTCTTCATTCTCCCTTGCTCCCGAAGGGATGAGACCACTGGAGTCTTTTAGATGGCCGCTCACAGGCTTTCAAGACCCCAGACGCTACTCACCAAGGTAGAATGTAGAACATTGTCTTCATAAACTGTATTATGCCAATTGAGCTAGATGTTCCCCGAGACCATGGTCCCCACAGCCCTCCACCCAGCAAATCAGTCCCTCAGGGAGTTTGGATGTGTCTGTGGAGCTTCCATGCCATTTCCTTGTACAGGTTGTGCTGGTTTCCCCTGTATTGTGTACTGTCTCACCCTTCACCCAAGATACCACTTATCTATTGCCTATTTAGTATTTCCCCCCACCCCTCCCATCCCTGGTAACCAACAAAGATTGTTACATTTTGTGTGTGAACTTCTTCATGGGTTTTTACAATAGAGTTCTCATACAATATTTGTCCTCTCGAGATTGACTTATTTCACTCAGCGTAACGTCCTTGAGTTTCATCCATGCTATGAGATGCTTCACAGATTCATTGTTCTTTCTCATTGCATAGTACTCCATTGTGTGTATGTACCATAGTTTGTTTATCCATTCATCTGTTGATGGGCATCTAGGTTGTTTCCATCGTTTTGCTATTATGAACAGTGCTGCCATGAACACAGGTGTGCATATGTCTATTTGAGTGATGACTATTATTTCTCTAGGATGTATTCCTACGAGTGGGATTGCTGGATCGAATGGTATGTCTATTTCTAGCTTTCTGAGGAAGCGCCATATCATTTTCCAAAATGGTTGTTGTATCATTTTGCGTTCCCACCAGCAGTGCATAAGAGGTCCAATCTCCCCGCAGCCCCTCCAACATTTGTTATTTCCAGTGTTTTTGATTCGAGCCAGTAGTGCCGGGGTGAGATGGTATCTCATTGTGGTTTTAATTTGCATTTCTCTAATGGCTAGTGATCACGAGCATTTCCTCATGTGTCTGTTGGCCATTTGAATGTCTTCTTTGGTGAAGTGTCTGTTCATTTCCTTTGCCCATTTTTTAATAGGATTATTTGTCTTTTTGTTGTAGAGGTGTTGGATTTCCTTGTAGATTACGGAAATTAGACCTTTGTCTGACTTGCACTGTCCAAAAATTTTTTCCCAGTCTGTAGGTTCTCTTTGGACTCTTGGTGAAATCTTTTGAAGAGCATAGGTGTTTTAATTTTTAGAAGATCCCAGTTATCTAGCTTATCTGTTGGGGTTTGTGCATTGATGGTTATGGTTTGTATCCTGTTAATGCCGTGTATTAAGGCCTGTAGTGTTGGTCCTATTTTTTCTTCTATGAACTTTATAGTTTTAGGCTTTCTATTCAGGTCTTTGATCCATTTTGAAGTAGTTTTTGTATACGGTGTGAGGTATGGGTCCTGTTTCATTTTTTTGCAGATGGATATCCAGTTTTGCCAGCACCATGTGTTAAAAAGACTGTCTTTTCCCCATTTGATGGACTTTGGGCCCTTGTTGAAGATCAGGTGATCGTAGGTGGATGGATTGACATCTGGGTTCTCAATTCTGTTCTGTTGTCAATGTATCTGTCGTTGTACCAGTACCAGGCTGTTGTGACTACGGTAGCTGTATAGTAGGTTCTGAAGTCAGGTGGTGTGAGTCCTCCAGCTTTATTCTGCTTCTTCAGTTGTGCTTTACTTATTTGGGGCTTCTTCCCTTTCAATATAAAGTTAATGCTTAGTTTTTCCATCTCTTTGAAGAATGTTGTTGGTATTTGGCTCAGGATTGCATTGTATTTGTAAGTTGCTTTGGTTAGAATTGTCATTTTCACGATGTTGAGTCTACCTGTCCATGAGCATGGTATGTTTTTCCATTTATGTAGATCCCTTTGGGTTTCTTGCAGTAGTGTTTTGTAGTTTTCTTTGTATAGGTCTTTTACCTCCCTGGTTAGATTTATTCTTAAGTATTTTATCTTTCTAGGGGCTATTGTAAACGGTGTTGTTTTTATGATTTCCTTTTCATCATTCTCCTTATTGGTGTATTGGAAGCCAGCAGATTTTTGTGTGTTTATCTTGTATCCTGCTACTCTGCTGAATCTTTCTGTTAGTTCCAGTAGATTTCTCATGGAGTCTTTAGGGTTTTCTATGTGTAGTATCATATCATCTGCAAACAGGGACAGTTTAACTTCTTCATTACCAGTTTGGATGCCCTTTATTTCTTTCTCTTGCCTTATTGCTCTAGCTAGAACTTCCAGCACAATGTTAAATAGGAGTGGTGATAAAGGGCATCCTCGTCTTGTTCCTGTTTTCAAGGGGAATGTTTTAAGCCTCTCTCCATTAAGAATGATGTTGGCCGTTGGTTTTGCATAGATGCCCTTTATTATGTTGAGAAATTTCCCTTCTATACCTATTTTATTGAGAGTTTTTATCAGGAATGGATGTTGGACTTTGTCAAATGCCTTTTCTGCATCAATTGAGATGATCATGTGATTCTTTTCTTTCCTTTTATTTATGTGGTGGACTACACTGATTGATTTTCGGATGTTGAAGCATCCTTGTATGGTATGAATCCTACTTGGTCATGATGTATTATTTTTTTGATATGATGCTTAATTCTATTGGCTAGAATTTTGTTGACAATTTTTGCATCTATATTCATGAGAGATATTGGTCTGTAATTTTCTTTTTTTGGGACATCTTTGCCTGGTTTTGGTATCAGTGTTATGCTGGCTTCATAGAATGAATTTGAAAATACAAGCTCTTCTATAAATGTTTTGTAGAATTCTCCAGTGAAGCCATCTGGGCCAGGGCTTTTTTTGGTTGGGAGTTTTTTTTATTACCTCTTCAGTCTGTTCTGTTGTTATGGGTCTGTTCAGACTTTCAACATCACTTTGTGATAGTTTGGGTAGGTAGTGTGTTTCTAGAAATTTATCCATTTCCTCTAGGTTTTCAAATTTGTTGGAGTAGTTCTTCATAATATTCTGTTCTAATCCTTTTTATTTCAGTTGGGTCTGTTGTAATGTCCCCCATTTCAGTTCTTATTTGGGTCATTTGTGTCCTCACCTTTTTTTTTTTTTGTCAGTCTGGCCAGTGGTTTGTCGATTTTGTTGCTTCTTTCAAAGAACCAGCTTTTGGTTTTGCTGATTCTATTGTTTTCCTGTTCTCTATTTCATTTATTTCTGTTCTGATCTTTACTTTTACCTTACTTCCAGTGGCTGTGGGCTTTTTTTGCTGTTCTCTTTCTATTTGTTTGAGTTCTGTAGTTAATGTTTTGATTTTGTCCCTTCTTTTTTGATGTGTGCATCTATGGTTATAAATTGTCCTCTGAGGACTGCCTTTGCTGTCTCCCAGAGGTTTTGGTATGATATGTTTTCATTCTCATTTGATTCTAGGAATTTTTTGATTCCATCTCTGATTTCCTCTATTACCCAGTGATGTGTAAGCAGGGTATTATTCAGTTCCCATGTAGTTGATTTTTGTTCCTTGCTCTTTCTAGTGTTAATTTCTACCTTGATGGCATTGTGGTCATTGAAGATACTGTGAATTATCTCAACGTTTTGGATCTTGTTGAGGATTGCTCTGTGGCCTAAGTTGTGGTCTATTCTGGAGAACGTTCCATGTGCATTGGAAAAGAATGTGTACTTTGCAGCGGTTGGGTGGAGTGTTCTATATATGTCTATGGGGTCAGTTTGGCTGATTGTGCCCTTTAGGTCTTCTGTATCTTTGCTGAGTTTCTTTTTAGTTGTTCAGTCCTTTACGGAGAGTTGTGTGTTGAAGTCTCCTACTATTATTGTGGAACTGTCCATTTCTCTTTTCAGTGTTGTTAGAGTTTGTTTTATGTATTTTGGAGCCCTGTCATTGGGTGCGTAGATGTTTATTATGGTTATGTCTTCATGATGGATCATCCCCTTAATCATTATATAGTGTCCTTCTTTGTCTTTTATGGTGGATTTTGTTTTAAAGTCTGTTTTATCTGAGATTAGAATTGCCACTCCTGTTCTTTTTTGGTAGTTGTTAGCTTGATATATTTTTTTCCAATCTTTGACTTTCAATAAATTCACATCTTTGTTTCTAAGGTGTGTCTCTTGTAGACACAATATCGATGGATCCTGTTTTCTTATCCTTTCTGTCACTCTCCGTCTCTTTATGGGTGCATTGAGTCCGTTTACATTCAGTGTAATTATTAATAGATGTGATTTTTTTGCTGTAATTTTATAGTGCTTTTTTTTGTGGTGCTGAAGTTTTCTTTGTTCTTCTTACTCTCTTCTGCTGAGTTACTTTTGTTTGTGTACTTTTTTTCACTTCTTTTGTTTTGGTAGGTTTTGTTTTTGCTGAGACTTTATGTTTTTCCTCTTTTTTTTATGAGTATGTTTGTTAACTTTCTTTGTGGTTACAATGAATTTTACCCTTATCTTTCTAAGTTTGAAGCAGTCTACCCTTACTTGGTATCGCCTTGCCTTCCTCTCCATTAGAAGGTTCTATACCTATGCCGTTTATTCCCTCTTTTTATTGTTTTGATGTTGTTGTCATTTACTGATTAACTGCTCTGATTCCCTGTTGTATTTCTTTTGGTTTTGGATAGTCCTCAAGAGTTCATTTCCTAGATTCGTATCTGGCTGGTACTATCCTCTGTCCTAGATTCTACCTGTGAGCTGAAGTTGTTTGTTCTCAGATCGATGAACTCCCTTTAATAATTCTTGTAAGTTTGGTTTGGGTTTTACATATTCCCTTAATTTTTGTTTATCTGGAAATGACCTAATTTCACCATCGTATTTGAACGAGAGTTTTGCAGGATATATTATTCTTGGGTGGCAATTTTTTTCTTTCAAGGTTTTGTAAATGTCATCCCATTGCCTTCTTGTCTGCATGGTTTTTGCTGAATAATCTGAGCTAAGTCTTATTGTTTCTCCTCTGTATGTGACTCTTGTTTTTTCGAGCTGCTCTCAGGATTCTTTGTTTGTTTTTGGTTTTGGCGAGTGTGATTATGATATGCCTTGGTGATTTTCTTTTGGGGTCTCTCCTATATGGGGTTCGTTGAGCTTCTTGGATGGCCAGCTTTTCATGTTTCATGATATTGGGGGAGTTTTCTGTCAGCAGTTCTTCAATGATCCTCTCTGTGTTTTCTGTTTTCTCCCCCTGTTCTGGAACTCCAATCACTCCCAGATTTTTGCTTTCAGTTGTATCCCACATAACTCTCAGGGTCTCTTCATTTTCCTTTGTTCTTTTTTCTAAGTTTTCCTGAAACAGAGTTGTATCCAAGTGTTTGTCTTCAGTTCCACTGATCCTGTCTTCTGCCATTTCAAATCTGCTTCTCAGTCCTTGTATGACACCGTCCATTTCTGAAATCTTGTTGTTTATCTTTTGGGTTTCTAATTGTTGTCTTTGTATAATTTCTAGTTGTGAATTTATTTTGGCATTTTGTTCCTGCATTATTTTCCTGAATTCTTCCAATTTTTTGTCTGTATTTTCCATGAATTTGTCTATTTTTTCCTCATTTTTGTCTGCTTTTTGCTTCAACTCTTGGAGAATTCTGACTATTAGAGATTTGAATTCCCTATCAGGTAGTTCTAGTGCCTTTTCTTCCACTGGAAAGTCATCTGGTGTTTTATTTTGGATGCCTACTGGAACCTACCTGTCGTTTTTTTGTAAATGTTTTGATATCGTCTGCTGTCTTCGGGGCATTCAGTAGTTATTTTTCTCGTTTTTTGATTGTAGATTTGTTTGTTTCATCCCTTTTTTGTTTTAATATGGGTTTGAGCAGGCGGGCTGTGTGTTCTTTGTTGTTTGCTTGTCTGTGGGCACAACACTTTCCACCTCCTTCTCCAATTGGCAGGGTCAGTCGCTCAGATATGGTACAGCAGGGCAGGTCTAGCTGAAGAGAAGTTACTGGGATGGGTTTTTTCTGGAACTTACTACTGCCACCAGGACGGGTCGGTAATCAGTGCAGGGTAGGTTCCAGTAGGCCGTGCCTGTGCTGCTTGGTGGTGTGGTGTTAAGCGTATGGTGCAGATAGGCCGGATGTAGCGGGGAGATTGTTATGTGCGGAGCTAAGATGGATATGGGAGAGAGGGGAGACGAACAGGAGCCAAAAACATACAAACAAACAAAAAAGAATGCTAGGGGAGCTTGCCGTTGGAGTGGAGAGATGAGAGACTATCAAATGGAGAACAATAAAAAGGAAAAGAGGAAGAAAAGAATGAATGAATAAAAATCGGAAAGGTTAAAGAACAGCAGAGTTCCCAGGGATCCCACCGGTGTGGCTATGAGGCCTGGGGAAGTTGTTCTCAGGTGTTGCAGTACAGCCTGGCTAGAAGGTGTGGAGGTATACAACGCCAGGTATTCAGCGAATGCAAAGAGGAGGAATGTATAGAGAGATGAGAAACTGAGTAATGAAGAAAGACAAAAAGGGAAAAAGAGGGGAAAGAAAACAAAATAAATTAAAAAAAAAAAAAGAACAAGAAAAGCCCCCAAAAAAAACAGAAAGAAAGAAAAAAAGAAACCAACAAAAAAAGAAATGTCCTCAGGGATCCCTCTGCAAGTCTCTGCAAGCCGAGGGGGTAGTTTCCAAGCCACGCAGCACTGCCTGGCCAGAACGGGCTCCCAACTCAAGAAAAGAGAAAGAAAACAAACAATTCAAAACAAACAAACGAACAGAAGCCCCGGGATCTCACCAGCGCGGCAGCCCAGACCGGGAAGCAGCTGCACACTTGAACAGAGCGCCACAGCCCCTCAGGAAGAAGCAGAGATGGCTCACGGAGCCAGGTACTTGAGTAAAAGGAGGGGGAGGTGGTGAGAGGTAAGGAAGAAATCAAAAGAAGCGGAAAAAAAGCAACACCAGCAGCCAACAAATGGCACTCAGAGAGCCAGCCAGTGCGGGCTAGTGGAATCCAAACAGCCGGTGTTTCCTGGACAAGTGACTGTGTCCGCGGGAAGCAGAGGTGGCCGAGTGTGGGTGAAGAAGGGTGGGGGGTGCGAAAGGGTATATCACAAATTACCGGAGCTCTGCAGTCCCTCAGGAAGAAGCAAAGATGGCGCACGGAGCCAGGTATTTGAGCGAAAGGAGGGGAGGTGGTAAGAGTAAAGGAAAATATCAAAAGAAGCGGAAAAAAGCAACACCAGCAGCCAACAAATGGCACTCAGAGAGCCGGCCCGTTCGGTTGGGTGGAATCCAAGCAACCAGTGCTTCCCGAACAGGACATTGTGGCCACGGGAAGTAGAGGAGGCCGAGTGGTGGTGAAGAATGGTGGGGGGTGGGAAAGCATATATCGCAAATTACCGGTTGTTTTGTCTCCTGCTGGAAGCTCTGTAAAGCTGCTTTTTCGTACCCCGTTTGCTGGTCTGTGATAGGAGTCCAAGATGGCGGATCCGTGCTGCGTTAGCTGATAGGGGACCTCTGCATGAATCTCTCCTCACTCTCCATTCTCTGTCAGTATTCTCACTCCATTTGGTGCTTGGCTGAGTTCTCTATTTCTGAAATTTGATGTTTTAGGGTTTCAGGATTGTTGTTTTCTCTGTTTGGCTTAGTTTTTCGGATCTTTGCTGTGGAGGGACGGCGTGGTGCTTCTGCCTAGAGCGCCATTTTGCCAGAAGTCGCCTAAGTCAGGTCTTTTTTTGTGAGTTAGAATTTTGTTCTGTATTTTTCTCTAGCTCTGCCTGGGACCCTCGATTGTGATTGCTGTCAGAGCAGTCGGTGGTAGCCAGACACAATGTAGTTGTGCTGGACTCAGTCTGGTGGAGGCTCTGGTAGTTGTGGTCCATTAGTTCTTTGGACTAATCTTTCTTTGTGTCTTTTGTTTTCCACATTCTCCCTTGGTCCAGGCAGAGTGAGACCAGTGGAGTATCTTAGATAGCCAGTCACAAGCTTTTAAGACCCCGGGCGCTACTCACCAAAGTAGAGTGTAGAACATTTTTTTTATAAACTAAGTTATGCTGTACTTTGAATTGTTAATGTAATAGGCTTTCTAGGGGTTGGTTCATAACTGCGGTTTGTATATCAGATGTTCATAACTCGGGGACTGCTTGTAGCGGAGGTGATTCTACCTATTTTTTTTCAGTGATGATATGTCCTGGAATGAGCATGAGCATGAGATGGGAGCAGATCTGCCATTCCTTTGGCCAGCCTCCAGTCCTGTGTGCCTCTCTAAGTGTGATAGTCTCAACTGGGCTGAGAGTGAAGACACCACATGACCCCCACACATAAGGCAGCTGCCTCCCTCTAGTGCTCAACCAAAGACAGCAGTGTCTTTCGGAATCCACTCGACGGCAGTAGGTTTGGTTTTGGCTTTGGTTCTATTAGAGGGAGCCCTGGTGGTGTAGTGGTTAAGAGCCTGTCTGCTAGCAAAAAGGTCAGCAGTTCAAATCCATCATCCGCTCCTTGGAAGCCCTATCGGGGTGGTTGTGCTCTGTCCTGTAGGGTTGCTATGAATCAGAATCAGCTTGGCAACCACAGGGTCTTTTTTGTTTGTTTCTTTCTATTCAGGGAAAAAATGGATTAGTGAGCAATACCGTCAGTTTCCCATATGCATGTTTTTCAAGCATTTTTCAAGGCTAATTTTGACTATATGTGGTTTTCACATCTTGTGCTAAATTTAGATTCTAACTGCCACTTGAGATAGCACTCCATGGTATGTCTACCTCTTTCCCTCAGAAATTCACAAAGCACATAGTTTGGTACATTATAAAGGTATATTGAAGAAGCATTTGAGTAAAAGAATCTAACTTTGTTTTACCCATTACTTCACAAATGTACTTGACCATGGAGTCTTTTTTTGTACTGTCTTATTATCCCATGGAACAGCCATCGGGAGCACTTTTGAAAGTGCTGTTTTAAAGCAGTTCTATTTGAATATATACTCTGTAGAGCTCAACCTCTAATTTTTTAAGTATTATTTTAATTTAAATAAATGATTTAAGCCCACAAAACTATTTTGTACCAATGAAAACTTTCAACTTGAGTTTTGGGAATACTGTTCTTAACAAGCCAACGCTGATCAAATGTTTATTATTAATTTTGCAGGAAAGCTAGTTGAGCAGAGGAAGCACAGTGATGCAGCCACAGTTTTGGAACAATACGCCCAGGTAAATTCAGTTCCTCCCTTCTGAAACCTCTCTTGTCAACAAGCAAGGACTTCTCAGTCGAATGTCACAGATTGGGAATGTTAAAGAAAGGGTGGGTAATTATTAAGTACAGAGAGTATTTGCCTTGAAGGTATTTTCATCTTGCTGGCTTCACTTGGAAATCTAAATTGAATACATCTCTAAATAGAAGTTCTGTGAGGTAGACTACTAAATAGCTCTTTTATCATCTTTGTCTGTTAACTCCATCATTTCGGCCATTTCTGGATTTGAGTCTACTGATTGATTTTACCTGCATCTTTGCCAGGTAATTTTTTATTTGATGCTGGACATTATGAATTTTACTTTGTTGGATAATGGATTTCTTGTATTCCTTTAAATAGTATTTAATAGTAATTAATAGTATTTAAACATGAAGGAAATTTCAGAAACTCGTAGAATTAAGTAAGATAGAACATGGGAAGCTAGAGGTGTTTTTCTTGCTTTCCCCTCCTCCTTTTTTTTAAAAAATAAGGTTTAGACCGTGGTTGCAACGATGGTAATGAGTAGGCCAGGTATAACGGAGTGGTAGGGATTGTGGTAAACTGCTGTCTGCATACTGATGTAAGGGAAGTTGCTTCCACCAGTGGTTTCTTGCCATGCTTCTGAGACAAGTTGGAAATACGGATTTTTATTTGATATTTGCTTATTTTTAAAATACTAGAGCACAAAATACATCCTACTACTCCCTTTTGTGGACTTTTGGTATATGCCTGTTGGTGCAGGAGGATCCATGGGGGTGTAGAAAGAAAATATTAGAATGTCTACTTGTATTAATTTTACTTCTTTTTTAAATTAAAATAAATTAAAAGTAGTATGTATGTATTGTATATTATTTAAAATGCTGATAAGCAAATACAAGAAAATGAAAACACCTTATTCCCACCACTCAGAGATTGCTATTATTAACACCTCACTGTATTTCCTTCCAGTTTTTTCTTTGCCTATGTATGTATTTTTAACCAAAATGAAATTATGATTTATGTGATGTTTTTTAATTTGCTTTGCTGGTATTATGATCCTCGTCTTTCCTTGTTAAAAGATTTTAATTTTATCTAATAATTAGTATTCAGATTTCCCCAGTGGTTCTAAATGTGTTCTTTACAGTATATTGATTTAAATAGGTTTCAGTCTGGGGCCATATATTGCATTTCATATCTTGTGTCCTTTAAATCTCCTTTAATCTAACATGTATCCTCCCTCCCCTTTTTATGAGAGTGACTATTTGAGGAAACCCAGCCAGTTGTCTTATATATTTCATTTTATTTAAATGTATTGTTTCATATGGTTTATATGGTACATAATGTATTTTTCAGTTTTCTGGAGGTTTCAAATTTTTTTTTTTTTTAAATATTTTATTGTACTTCAGGTGAAGGCTTACAGAACAAACAGTTTCTCATGTAACAGTAATACACATGCTGTTTTATGACTTTGGTTAACAACCCCACAACATTTAACCCTCTGAATTCTCAGCATTTTTTTTTTTTTTTTTTTGGTGAAAATACACATAGCCAAAGATACACCATTTCAGAACTTTTTACGTACATATTTAAGTCACATTGACTATGCTCTTCCAATTGTGCGGCCATTCTCACCCAAGATGAAGGCTTACAGGACAAAATAGCCCCCCATTTAACAGTTACTACAAATGTTGCCCTATAACAATGGTTAACAATCTCACAACACATCAACAGTATTCTTACTCAACTTGTGTTCCTTATCATCAGCTTCCTACTCCCCCTCTGCCTTCTGGCCCTTGTCACTGGACTCCTGTACCTCGTTAGTCACATTTAGTTTTACTGGGCTGTCCACTCCCAGGCTGAACAGTGAACCTCGAAGGTAACTTCACCTCTGAGCTAAAACGGTGTCTGGGGGCCATACTCTCAGGGTTTCTCCAGTCTCCTTTAGGTGAGTAAATCTGGTCTTTTTTTTTGTGAGTTGGAGTTATGCTCTACATCCTTCTCCAGCTCTGTCCAGAACCCTCTGTTGTGATCCTGGTCAGAGCAGTCAGCGGTGGTAGCCGGGCACCATCTAGCTGTACTGGACTCAGTCCGGTGGAGGTCTTGGTAGCTGTGGACCATTAGTCCTTTGGACTAATCTTTTCGTTGTATCCTGTTCTCTTCATTCTCCCTTGCTCTCGAAGGAATGAGACCAGTGTAATATCTTAGATGGCCGCTTACAGGCTTTTAAGACCCCAGACACTACTCACCAAGGTAGAATGTAGAGCATTATCTTTATAAGTAGTGTCATTGCCAATTGAGCTAGATGTTCCCCGAGACCACGGTCCCCAGAGCCCTCCATCCAACAACTCAGTCCCTCGGGGAGTTTGGATGTGTCCATGGGGCCTCCATGACCTTCCCTTGTGCAGGTTGTGTTAGTTTCCCTTGTACTGTGTACTGTCTCACCTCTCACCCAAGATACCACTTATCTATTGCCTATTTAGTATTTCCCCCCTCCTCCCCTCCCATCCTGGTAACCAACAAGGATTGTTACATTTTGCATGTGAATTTTTTCATGGGTTTTTACAATAGAGGTCTCATACAATATTTGTCCTTTTGTGATTGACTTATTTCACTCAGCATAATGTCCTCCAGTTTCATCCATGTTATGAGATGGTTCACAGATTCATTGTTCTTTCTTGTTGCATAGTACTCCATTGTGTGTATGTACCATAGTTTGTTTATCCATTCATCTGTTGATGGGTACCTACGTTGTTTCCATCATTTTGCTATTGTGAACAATGCTGCCATGAACATAGGTGTGCATATGTCTATTCGAGTGACGACTCTTATTTCTCTAGGATATATTCCTAGGAGTGGGATTGCTGGATCGAATGGTATATCTATTTCTAGCTTTCTGAGGAAGCGCCATATCATTTTCCAATATGGTTGTATCATTTTGCATTCCCACCAGCAGTGTGTAAGAGTTCCGATCTCCCCGCAGCCCCTCCAACATTTGTTATTTCCAGTATTTTTGATTCGTGCCAGTAATGCCGGGGTGAGATGGTATCTCATTGTGGTTTTAATTTGCATTTCTCTAATGGCTAGTGAACGCGAGCATTTCCTCATGTGTCTGTTGGCCATTTGAATGTCTTCTTTGGTGAAGTGTCTGTTCATTTCCTTTGCCCATTTTTTGATAGGATTGTTTGTCTTTTTGTTGTAGAGGTGTTGGATTTTCTTGTAGATTATGGAGATTAGACCTTTGTCTGACTTGTACTGTCCAAAAATTTTTTCCCAGTCTGTAGGTTCTCTTTTGACTCTTTTGGTGAAGTCTTTTGAAGAGCATAGGTGTTTGATTTTTAGAAGATCCCAGTTATCTAGTTTATCTGTTGGGTTTTGTGTATTGATGGTTATGGTTTGTATCCTGTGAATGCCATGTATTAAGGCCTGAAGTGTTGGTCCTATTTTTTCTTCTATGAACTTTATAGTTTTAGGCTTTCTATTCAGGTCTTTGATCCATTTTGAAGTAGTTTTTGTATACGGTGTGAGGTATGGGTCCTGTTTCATTTTTCTGCAAATGGATATCCAGTTTTGCCAGCACCATGTGTTAAAAAGACTGTATTTTCCCCATTTGATGGACTTTGGGCCCTTGTCGAAAATCAGGTTACCGTAGGTGGATGGATTTACATCTGGGTTCTCAGTTGTGTTCCATTGGTCAATGTCTCTGTTGTTGTACCAGTACCAGGCTGTTTTGACTACTGTAGCTGTATAGTAGGTTCTCAAGTCTGGTAGTGTGAGTCCTCCAACTTTATTCTTCTTCTTCAGTAGTGCTTTACTTATTCAGGGCTTCTTCCCTTTCCATATAAAGTTAATAATTAGTTTTCCATCTCTTTGAAGAATGTTGTTGGTATTTGGATCGGGATTGCATTGTATTTGTAAATTGATTTAGGTAGAATTGCCATTTTCACAATGTTGAGTCTGCCTATCCATGAGCATGGTATGTTTTTCCATTTATGTAGATCCCTTTGGGTTTCATGCAGCAGTGTTTTGTAGTTTTCTTTGTATAGGTCTTTTACATTCCTGGTCAGATTTATTCCTAAGTATTTTATCTCTTTAGGGGCTATTGAAAATGGTATTGATTTCCTGATCTCCTTTTCATCGTTCTCTTTACTGGTTTATAGGAATCCAACTGATTTTTGAATGTTTATCTTGTATCCTGCTACTCTGCTGAATCTTTCTATTAGTTCCAGTAGATTTCTCATGGAGTCTTTAGGGTTTTCTATGTGTAGTATCATATCATCTGCAAATAGGGAGAGTTTAACTTCTTCATTACCAATTTGGATGCCCTTTATTTCTTTCTCTTGCCTTATTGCTCTAGCTAGAACTTCCAGCACAGTATTAAATAGGAGTGGTGATAAAGGGCATCCTTGTCTTGTTCCTGTTTTCAAGGGGAATGTTTTCAGCCTCTCTCCATTAAGAATGATGTTGGCTGTTGGTTTTGCATAGATACCCTTTATTATGTTGAGAAATTTCCCTTCTCTACCTATTTTATTGAGAGCTTTTATCAGGAATGGGTGTTGGACTTTGTCACATGCCTTTTCTGCATCAATTGAGATGATCATGTGATTTTTTTCTTTCCTTTTATTTATGTGGTGAATTACGTTGATGGATTTTCTAATGTTAAACCATCCTTGCATACCTGGTATGAATCCTGCTTGGTCGTGGTGTATTATTTTTTTATATGATACTGAATTCTATTGGCTAGAATTTTGTTCAGAATTTTTGCATCTATATTCATGAGAGATATTGGTCTGTAATTTTCTTTTTTTGTGATGTCTTTGCCTGGTTTTGGTATCAGCCTTATGCTGGCTTCATAGAATGAATTTGGAAGTGTTGCTTCCTCTTCTATGCTCTGAAATAGCTTGAGTAGAACTGGTACAGGCTCTTCTGTAAATGTTTTGTAGAATTCTCCAGTGAAGCCATCTGGGCCAGAGCTTTTTTTGGTTGGGAGTTTTTTTATTACCTTTTCAATCTCTTCTCCTGTTATGGGTCTGTTCAGATTTTCAATATCACTTTGTTGTAGTTTGGGTAGGCCATGTGTTTCTAGAAATTTGTCCATTTCCTCTAGGTTTTCAAATTTGTTGGAATATAGTTTTTCATAATATTCTGTTATAATCCTTTTTATTTCTGTTGGGTCTGTTGTAATGTCTCCTATTTCATTTCTTACTTGGGTTATTTGTGCCCTCTGCTGTTTTTCTTTTGTCAGTCTGGCCAGTGGTTTGTCGATTTTGTTGATTCTTTCAAAGAACCAACTTTTGGTTTTGTTGATTCTTTCTATTGTTTTTCTGTTCTCTATTTCATTGATTTCTGCTCTGATCTTTACTATCTCCTTTCTTCCGGTGGTTGTAGGCTTTTTTTGATGTTCTCTTTCTATTTGTTTGAGTTCTGTAGTTAATGTTTTGATTTTGTCCCTTTCTTCTTTTTTGATATGTGCATCTATTGCTATAAATTGTCCTCTGAGGACTGCCTTTGCTGTGTCCCAAAGGTTTTGGTATGATGTGTTTTCATTTTCATTTGATTCTAGGAATTTTTTAATTCCATCTTTGATTTCTTCTATTACCCATTGATGTGTAAGCAGAGTATTATTCAGTTCCCATGTAGTTGATTTTTTTTCCTTGCTCTTTCTAGTGTTAATTTCTACCTTGATGGCATTGTGATCAGAGAAGATACTTTGACTTATCTCAGTGTTTTGGATCTTGTTGAGGATTGCTCTGTGGCCTAAGGTGTGGTCTATTCTGGAGAACGTTCCATGTGCATTGGAAAAGAATGTGTACTTTGCAGCAGTTAGATGGATTGTTCTATATATGTCTATGAGGTCCAGTTGGCTGATTGTGTCCTTTAGGTCTTCTGTATCTTTGCTGAGTTTCTTCTTAGTTGTTCTATCCTTTACTGAGAGTGGTGTGTTGAAGTCTCCTACTATTATTGTGGAACTGTCCGTTTCTCTTTTCAGTGTTGTTAGAGTTTTTTTTATGTATTTTGGAGCCCTGTCATTGGGTGCGTAGATGTTTATTATGGTTATGTCTTCATGATGGATCGTTCCCTTAATCATTATATAGTGTCCTTCTTTTTCTTTTATGGTGGATTTTGTTTTAAAGTCTATTTTATCTGAGATTAGAATTGCCACTCCTGCTCTTTTTTGGTAGTTGTTAGCTTGATATATTTTTTTCCAACCTTTGATTTTTAATAAATTCACATCTTTGTTTCTAAGGTGTGTCTGTTGTAGACAGCATATTGATGGATCCTGTCTTCTTAGCCATTTTGCCACTCTCCGTCACTTTATGGGTGCATTGAGTCCATTTACATTCAGTGTAATTATTGATAGATGGAAGTTTGTTACTGTCATTTTGTAGTGCTTTTTTTTGTGGTGCTGAAGTTTTCTTTGTTCTTCTTACTCTCTTGTGCTGAGTTACTTTTGTTTGTGGATTTTGTGTTCATTTCTTTTGTTTTTGTAGGTTTTGTTTTTGCTGAGACTTTATGTTTTTCGTCTTTATTTTTATGAGTTGGTTTGTTAACTTTCTTTGTGGTTACCATGAATTTTACCCTTATCTTTATAAGTTTGAAGCAGTCTACCCTTACTTGGTATCGCCTTGCCTTCCTCTCCTTTAGAAGGTTCTATACCTATGCCGTTTGTTCCCTCTTTCATTGTTTTGATGTTTTTGTCATCCTTTGATTGATTGCTCTGATTCCCTGTTGTATTTCTTTTGGTTTTGGATAGTCCTCGATAGTTCATTTCCTAGAATGGTATCTGGTTCGTATGAACCTGCGTCCTAGGTCCTGCCTGAGGGCTGAAGCTGTTTGTCCTCAGATCGAAGAACTCCCTTTAATAATTCTTGTAAGTTTGGTTTGACTTCTGCATATTCCCTTAGTTTCTGTTTATCTGGAAATGACCTAATTTCACCATCAAATTTGAACGAGAGTTTTGCAGGATATATTATTCTTCGCTGACAGTTTTTTTCTTGCAAGATTTTATATATGTCATCCCACTGCCTTCTTGCCTGCATGGTTTCTGCCGAATAATCTGAGCTTAGTCTTATTGTTTCTCCTCTGTATGTGACTTCTTGTTTTTCACGAGCTACTCTCAGGATTCTTTGTCTTTAGTTTTGGCAAGTGTGAATATGATATGTCTTGGTGATTTTGTTTTGGGGTCTTTTCTATATGGGGTTCGTTGAGCTTCTTGGATGGCCATCTTTTCATCTTTCATGATATTGGGAAAGTTTTCTGTCAGCAGTTCCTCAATGATCCTCTCTGTGTTTTCTGTTTTCTGCCCCTGTTCTGGGATGCCAATCACTCGTAAGTTTTTGCTTTTAATTGTGTCCCACATAACTCTCAGGGTCTCTTCATTTTTGTTTTTTTTTTCTGAGTTTTCCTGAAACAGAGTTGTATCTAAGTATTTGTCTTCAGTTCCACTGATCCTGTCTTCCACGGTTTCAAATCTACTTCTCAGCCCTTCTATGACACCATCCATTTCTGAAATCTTGTTGTTTATCTTTTGGATTTCTAATTGTTGTTTTTGTATAATTTCTAGTTGTGAATTTATTTTGGCATTTTGTTCCTGCATCATCTTCCTGAATTCTTCCAATTTTTTGTCTGTATTTTCCATAAATTTGTCTATTTTTTCCTCATGTTTGTCAGCTTTTTGCGTCAGTTCTTGGAAAATTCTGAGTATTAGTGATTTGAGTTCCCTATCAGGTACTTCTAGTGCATTTTATTCCACAGGAGAGTTATCTGGTGTTTTAATTTGGATGCCTATTGGAGCCATCTTGTCTTGTTTTTGTAAATGTTTTGATATTGTTTGCTGTTTTCGGGGCATTCAGTAGATATTTCTCTCATTTATTGATTGTAGATTTTTTTTGTTTCGTCCTTGTGGTACAGCTGGGCAGGTCTAGCTGAAGAGGAGCCACTGGGACGGGTTGTTTGTGGCACTCACCGCAGCCACCAGGACGGTCGGTAGTCAGTGCTGGGGAGGTTCCAATAGGGCGTGCCTGCACAGCTTGGTGGTGTGACGTCAAGTGCACGATGCAGGTGGGCAGGATGCAGCGGGGAGATGGTTATGTGTGAAGCTAAGCTGGATATGGGAGAGAGGAGAGAGGAGCAGGAGCGAAAAACATACAAACATAAAAGAATGCTAGGGCAGCTTGCCATTGGAATGGACAGATGAGAGACGGTCGTTCCATCTCCCACTGGATGCTCCACGAGGCTGCTCTCCCGTTCTCCCGTTTGCTGGTCTCCGATAGGAGTCCAAGATGGTGGATCCGCACTGCGTTAGCTGGTAGGGGATCTCTGCATGAGTCTCTCCTCGCTCTCCGTTCTCTTTCAGTATTCTCACTCCGTTTGGTGTTTGGCTGAGTTCTTTATCTCTTCATTTGATGTTCTAGGGTTTCAGGATTGTTAATTCTCTGTTTGGCTTAGTTTTTCGGATCTTTGCTGTGGAGGGACGGCGTGGTGCTTCTACCTAGAGCGCCATCTTGCCGGGGGCTAGAGGTTTCAAATTTTTCAAAGTAAAAAGTTACAGAAAAAAATAAAGGGAAAAAAAGTTTAGAAGAGTACAGTTTCTAATCTGTCATCTTCATAGTGTGGTCTTGCTGAAGCAAACTTGGGGTGAAGCTGGGGAAATGGGCATTTCTAACAGACCTCTGGTGGTTTTGATGTCCAGGGATGTAGAGAGATGATCCTTATCATGTGTTTTATTATTATTTCCAGAATACACACCCCTCCTTTGTCTTCTGAGTTAGTATTTGTTGTGCATGGACTCTAGGCCAGGCACAATGCTAAGAACTGAGACTATAACGGATAAGGCTGGGGTGGACAGAGGCAGCTCTGAGGGCAATTGTGCAATTTTTTATGGTGGCATCTGATACTCTTGCTGTATTAACCTGTTATCTTCCTTGATGTTCCCTTGTCAGGATTATGAAGAAGCTGTGCTCTTGCTGTTAGATGGAACTGCCTGGGAAGAAGCTCTGAGAATGGTACGAGAATTTTTTAAATGTCTCCTTGCGTTGGGTGCTAAGCAGAGAAAGAACAAAGGAGACAAAGTCAGCTGGAATCTCTTGTCTTGTGATGCTAGTGAATTTAAGCAGAAATAGTTCAGGTTCCAGGCCTAAGTATAAGCAGTGTTTTTAAACCCATTTTTTAAATTTATTTTTGATAATATTGGAAATTCGTCTATCCTCCAGACTCATAGTACTGTTTTTGCTGAAATGAATTGACTGTCCTTTGGCTGCTGTCTTAGGCTGGGCTCTCTAGAGAAGCAAAACTGGTAAAGCATGTAAATATATATAGAGAGAGATTTATATCAAAGAAATAGCTCACGTGATTGTAGAGGCTGGAATGTCCCAAGTCTTTGGGTTAGGGTAGAGGCTTCTCCCGATTCACGTAGCTGCAGGGGCTGGCGAACCCAAGATTGGCCGGTTGGAAAACAGGGCTCTTGCTCGCAGGCTGTGAATATTGACGAATCCCAAGATTGGCAGGCAAGTCTGCAAGCCTTCTCTTGATTCATGTAGCTGCAGGGGCTGGCAAACTCACAGTTAGCAGATTGGAGAGCAGGGCTCCCAATCACAGGCTGTGAAGATCGAGTAATCCCAAGATTGGCAGATAAGCTGATAGCTCAAGTCCCAAGAATTAAAGGTCACACAAACAGGAGGCAGCTGCAGGATCTAGAGTGAGCAAAAGCCAGAATGTCTGCTTATATTTGGATGTAGGCTATACTCCCAAGGAAACTCCCTTTCAACTGATTGGCTACTCACAGCAGATTCAGTCATGGGAGCGATCACATATAAACACTGAGAATCATGGCCCAGCCAAGCTAACACACCATCACAGCTGCCTTGTAAGAAGCCTGCTCTGAGAAATATCTTGGTCACCTCTGGAAGTGATCCATTTCTTCCCAAGAGTCTTAACTCTCCATTGACTGAAAGTCTTTTTGCCTAAAATTATTGTATTTTTCCTTTCAGGTATACAAATATAACAGATTAGACATCATAGAAACCAACATAAAACCTTCCATTTTAGAAGGTAAGGGTAACATTTTTAGATAGAATTTCTCATTTGGACATATAGAGATGGGGAGGGGAGAGAGAGAGAAGAGTACTCCTTAATAATGTGTTATTACATGGAATCGATAAAAATTCTCCACTGGGTGTAACATTTAATTTTGACTGGAATTTTTTAATATGCTAAACTGTTAAATGGTAACACATAAAATATTTGAAGGTTACAAACCTGTAATAAGATACAATTAAGAATCTTTGTATGTGGGAATGCTTGGTAAATTTAAATATCAACTATATGTTAGATAATAGTATTTGGGTCAGTGGTAAATTTCCTGCATTTAATAATTGTATTGTGATTATGTAAGATAATTTTTTATTCTTAAGAGGTACATGCTCAAGTATTCAGTGGTGAAAGATCATATCTGCAACTTCCTCTCAAAAGTTTCCACAAAGAAACAAAAAGGAAGCAAATATGGCAAAATGTTAGCAAATGGTAAATCTTGGTGAAGGGTATATCTATATTCATTGAACAAATGCAACTTTCATGTAGGTTTAAAATTTTAAAAAATAAAGAAGAACCTTTGCAAATTTAAGTTCATGGTTCCTAGAGAACAGATGAATATTACCAGCTCTAGAATCTTCTGGTGGTCAGCTGTGACCCCTTAAAAGCAAAATGGAAAAGAAGGACATCAGTTTGACTTACAGAAATTTTAGGGAATAAAGGTTGATTTTAAGAATTGCCTTTTTAAACACAGTCTACCCTGTAAATAGTGTCTTTCGACATTAACATGCATTTATGCTCTTACCCTGCCTGCTCCCCCTTCCATCTTAATAAAACTGTGGGAGCTTCTTTCTGTATCATTCACTTTACCCATTAAGAAACCCATTGCCGTCGAGTTGATTTCATCTCACAGTGACCCTATGGAACAGAGTAGAACTGCCCCATAGTGTTTCCAAGTAAATTCTAACTGCTGACCTTTTGGTTAGCAGCTGAGGTCTTAACCACTGTGCAACCAGGGCTCCTCATTCACTTTAGATACCCCAAACTCGATACTGAAAGCATCATGGCCTACAACAGTCCATCTAGGCAGCTCGTACTTAGATTTTTCCCACCATTGAGAACCTGGGAAAATGCTAATAACTCATCTGCATAGGCCTAACACCCATTAATAAAATGTGTCTTTAAATAGTAGTAGTTTGCTTTTTTTTAAAATATATTCTGCTGGTGCCATTAATGTTTTGTGTATTTTTCTGTTGGACAATAATTTTAAGAAATCAATGGATATATTTGTTCAAAACCCTTGAGCATTTTCATGTGTGTGTAGGCAGAAGCACTTAGGTGACTATTTCAAGTTTATCAGTAGAGAGTATTTTGGGATTATGTTGATGGACACTTGGGATCTGGCCTCTCAATCTCCAGGTCATTCTCCTAAAACTTTGTAGGTTAATGCTCATTAAGGAAAAAAATCTTGCCTAGAAAACCTAGAAGCCTGTTAAATTCCAACTCCCATCCCCACCCCCTCGCAGTTTTTCCTTTTTGCTTAAACAGCATGCTCAAATTATTTGCATTCTGTTCCACAGCCCAGAAGAATTACATGGCATTTCTGGACTCTCAGACAGCCACATTCAGTTGCCATAAGAAGCGTTTATTGGTGGTTCGAGAGCTGAAGGAGCAAGCACAGCAGGGGAATCTGGGTGAGTGTCTGCAGGAAGACCATTGATGCTTGGGGTTGGGGGCAACATCACACTTTGTCTTAGCTGCTTGGTATTCCCCTGCAATTTGATTACTGTGCCATGGGGAAGTCTGAGGCCTCTGTGAAACCCTTAGGGGCTGTGCATGACTGTGTTCATGTGTTTTGGGGGGAGGGCAGAGCATGAGTGCAAGGGCTCTGCCCAAAACCCCACCATCCCTTCCAGCCAGAGCAGCTGACCACTTCTCTGTTTAAAAAGTGAGTTTCTTCATTTCCAAAGGTTCCTTTGCTAAAAAAAAGTTTGGTAAACTATTGGTTTGCAGTAATAATAACTGTATTTAATATGGTCTTATTTCATTTTGAGATCAACTTGTTATAAGTTTCATCTATTCTTAGATATGCCTCAGTTGACTGTATTCCGTTTACTCACTGAAGATTAACCTACATTGGCAAGGAAAGTTTTCATCGTGCTTCTGGTTCTGTTTTTCTAGATGATGAGGGGCCGCATGCTCGAGAGTCAGACCTCTTCTCTGAAACTAGCAGTGTCATGAGTGGCAGTGATGTGAGTGGCAGATACTCACACAGTAACTCCAGGATATCGGCGTATGTATCATGTTTATTCAGCACCTTGGCCATCTCCTAGGTATATGGAGAAAGTGCAAGCAAGTAGGTTGGTTTTCCACCAGGAAAGTGAGGCAGGGGTAGATGGACATTATTCACAAAATGTGGGAGTTGTGCGGGGACTTTCCCAGTGTATCTAAAAGATTACATGCAGTCTGCAGCTCTTGTGTTTGCCCAGCCTGTGAGGCACTTGCACTGGGTACTCATTTATATACAACCTGATTTTATTCATTCAGCAAGTAGTTGAGCAACTATAATGTGTAGACACTGAAAAAATGAAAGATTATTTAAAAAAAAAAAAAAAGATTTTAGGCTTCTTCAATTCAAAATCAGAACTAGAAGAAATTATAAACATAAAATTTTCTCTGCACTTTTACCCAGTATAGCAATTGGCAGACCACTTCTGTGGGCACAGCCATGTGCTGGTATGCTAGCTGCAGTGGATGTTACCAACACAATACCAGTTACAAGAGCTTAATAGTCCTGCTTAGGAGACATAAAAGAATGCAAGATTGTATATTTAAATTGAATTGTGCTTTAGGAATTCGGAATGGAGATCTGTGAGGTTGTGTGGGTGATCAGAAACTGCAGGAAAGTTTAAAAACTAGAACTGTGCTTTTAAGAGTCAGGGAGGGAGAATATCAGACAACTCTAATGGCAGAATTGAAGAGCTCTGAGGCAGGAAAGCTGATCCCTGGTGGCACAGTGGTTGAGAGCTATGGCTGCTAACCAAAAGGTCAGCAGTTCAGATCCACCAGCCGCTCCTTGGAAACGGTGGGGCAGTTCTGCTCTGTCCTATAGGGTCGCTATGAGTCAGAATTGACTTCACAACAGGTTTGGTTTCTTTTTTTGAGGCAGGAAAGAATGGGCGTTTTATATATATATGTATATATATATATATATATATATATATATGAAATAGTAAGATTCCAGTCTGGTATGTCTTTCTCATTATTTAAGTTTTATTTTGCTCCCTTTATATTTATGTAGTTTTTTATTATAAAATTCCCTTTGGTTGATCTTTTATTCATTCTTCCAACTCTTATCAGAATCAGCCTCAATTTACTCTGCATCTTAATCAGAACTTTGGGGCAAAACATCACTTTTTTTATAGTTTTTTTTTTTTTTTTTTTTTTTTTTTAGGGTTTTCCTTATTTCCTGCCTGTAAGACTTACCTCTCCCAATTTTTTTTATGTATGGCTTTAACGTCTTGTCACCATTTTCCCCCAAATTCAAATACCATTTATAGACTCTCGTTTCCTAGAAAGGAGGTGGCCAACAGATACATTCATTTAGTCTTTTCAGCACAGGGAGAGTCCTACTTTAAATACTTCTCTGATTTCTAACAGGCGATCATCTAAGAATCGCCGCAAAGCAGAGCGGAAGAAGCACAGCCTCAAAGAAGGGAGTCCACTGGAGGATCTGGCCCTGTTGGAGGCGTTGAATGAGGTGGTACAGAGCATTGAAAAACTGAAAGGTAGATTCTCAATCCTGATGCTGCCTCTTGCCCACAAAAAATATTAAACAGGCAATGCAGACAGGCAGAGGCCAGTTGATAATGAAGATGCAGTTCCCAACTTGAGGAGAGACAGAACACTTTCAGCAGGAAGGGTCACTTAAGGGCACGTTCCTGGAATAGCCCTTCTTGGCTGTAACTGAGAAGCCTTCCTGCATTGGTATCCGCAGGACTGAAATGTGAGAGACGAACACTGAAGCCAGGATAAAGGGTTGTGGAGGCACTGGTTCCTGCTTGGCTCAGTGTGTGTGTTTTCCTTTGTATGGTAGATATGTCGAATTACCCCAGCATTTGGGAAGAAAGAAGAAAATGTGGGAGATAGCAGCAGTAGTGCAGATATTTTTTGCTTAGGACAGAAGCTGTGGTGTGATACTAGCAGTGGGGCTGGGACTCAGCTTACCAATATCTCTAATTTCTTCTCTCTAGATGAGGTACACCAAATTTTAAAGATGCTGTTTCTTTTTGCGTTTGATGAGCAAGCAAAGGAATTACAAAAGGCCTTTGAAGATACTCTGCAGCTGATAGAAAGGTCACTTCCAGAAATTTGGACTCTGACCCACCAGCAGAATTCAGCCACACCTGTAAGTCTTCTCAAAGACAGAGTATACATTTGTTTATCATTTTCACAGGTTATTGCATTCACACAGTTCCTTAAAAATCAAACCAAAAAAACCATCCTGTTCTTAAAATTGAATATGTCAAAGTTAAGTCATCTTAGGTTTATGTTTAAGCTGTCAGTAAGAAGGTTTTATGTTTGACTGTACCGTGACTCCTGATACATCTGGTGTAGGCTAAATGAGCTATTATCTCCTCTGTAGATGAGGCAGCTGTCATGGAGAACATGGGAAAGTCAGTCGGTTGCCTCAGGCCTTCAGCAATGTCAGTGGGAGGACTAGGACCAGAGTCAAGGACTCTCACCTCCCATTTGGGAACTCATGGCTGGGATCAGAGTTCTTCAAAGGAACCCCAGACAATTGCTTTTACATTTGTTATATGGAAAATTGGACTTGTCACTTCTATTATGTTGTTGTGACCAGCTTTGCTAATTCAGTTTAAGGTTGAATCGGCTTCGTGTCCCATCAAGAATTCGAATGCATTACAATCTATTTCTTGTTTACACCTCTGCTAAGCCCTCATACCTCAGGTCTGTGGTTAAGAGTTGGGATTTGGATTTGAAAAGGCTGGTGAATTATTCAGCGTCCACTCAGACAAACAAAAACCACACCAGTTATCGGTTGCTGTTGTTAGGTGCCATCAAGTCAGTTCTGACTCATAGCAACCCTGTGTACAACAGAACAAAACACTGCCCAGTCCTGTGCCATCCTCACAATTGTTGTTGTGGTTCAGCCCATTGTTGCAGCTGCTGTGTCAGTCTGTGTCATTGAGGGTTTTCCTCTTCTTCACTGACCCTCTACTTTACCAAGCATGTTGTCTTTCTCCAGGGATTGGTCCCTCCTGATAACATGTCCAAAGTACTTAGGACGAAGTCTCGCCGTCCTTGCTTCTAAAGAGCAGTCTGTCTGTACTTCTTCCAAGACAGATTTGTTCGTTCTTCTGGCAGTCCATGGTATTCAGTATTCTTCACCAACACCACAATTCAAAAGTGTCAGTTCTTCTTCAGTCTTCCTTATTCATTGTCCAGCTTTCACATGGATATGAGGTGATAGAAAATACCATGGCTTGAGTCAGATGTACCTTAGTCTTTAAGGTGACATCTTTGCTTTTTAACACTCTAAAGAGGTCTTTTGTAGCAGATTTGCCCAGTACAATGCATTGTTTGATTTCTTGACTGCTACTTCCATGGGTGTTGATTGTGGATCCAGGTAAAATGAAATCCTTGACAACTTCAATCTTTTCTCAGTTTATCTTGATGTTACTTATTGGTCCAGTTGTGAGGATTTTTGTTTTATGTTGAGGTGTAATGCATACTGAAGGCTGTAGTCTTTGATCTTCATCAGTAAGTGCTTCAAGTCCTCTTCACTTTCAGGAAGCAAGGTTGTGTCATTGCATATCACAGTTACCAGAAACAATTTAATATACAGAATTGGTTAAACAATTTTTGGAGGACTGAAAAAGCAAATGGGAAACGCAGAGGAGGAACACTGAGATAGTGACTAGAGGAAGCAACTTCTACCCCTAGGGCTGGGGAGAAAAGCGGGGGAGTTTGGGATTATTAGAATTTAGAGGCTTAGAGGTGGACCTTTGTTGAGCTGGGACTTAGACCTCTTAGAAGAGGGCATCAACCAGTTGGTGCTGATATTTCTGAGGGGACATGATGAAGCTGCTTCTAAGTGAAGAAATAAATGGAAATTGGGGTGAACAGCTAGTGCCAGGGTAAAGACCTACTGTTGGGATTTGCTAAGAAAGCAAACAAACGAAGGAGCGAGCTCTTCCTCCTCCGGCCTTGCACTCTCCCTCTGGTGTACCCTGTGGCAGAGCAGAACAGAGAGCCAGTTGGCAAAGGAGAAATGTTTTTTCAGGCTCCCAGCCCTAGCATCACAAGCAGTCAGGAGAAGTGGGTGGGCTTGGAGCTGAGGGAGGGAAGATTAATAATCAACTCACTGGTTAAAAACCCGTTTAAGCTTATTGAGTCTCAATGTCCTCCATTTTAAAGGGGATAATATTTCCCCTATACAGTTCACTGGAATGTTTTGATGATTAGATAAGAGAGTAGATGTAAAAGCCCTTTACAGACCATGGAAATAAAAGTAACCAAGAATCCCAACCGGTTGTCGTCGAGTTGATTCCAACTCATAGCAACCCTATAGGACAGAGTAGAACTGCCCCTTAGGGTTTCCAAGACATCTTTCTCCTTCAGAGTGGATGGTGGGTTGAAATGAAACTGCCGACCTTTTAGTTAGCAACTGAGCGCTTAAGCATTGTGCCACCAAAACCAAAAAACCAAATCCGTTGCTGTTGAGTCGATTCCGACTCCTAGCGACCCTGTAGGACAGAGTAGAACTGCCCCATAGGGTCGCCAGGGAGCAGCTGGTGGATTTGAACTGCTGACTTCTTGGTTAGCAGCCATAGCTCTTAACCACTGCACCACCAGGGCTCCCCACAAATATTTAAATTCACTATAATAGGTATTTTCTAGAAGAAATGTGATCATCATTTTCAAAACTATAGTGTTTTTGAAGCTAAGAATTTATATGCCTCCCGCATGCCCTTCCCTACCCTCTTCTATTCAGATCACTTTAACTTCTAAAATACCAACTTTATGAATCTTCTAGGGAAAATGACGAGCAGAATTGTGTGTTTTTCTTTTGGTTGTTAGTGTTTGGTAATGGTATGTGTGCAGGTTGCCAGCAGATGCTTGAAGGGCGTTGGGCATGTGCGTCGCTTCTGGGCATTTACCACCAGAGGCCTGTGTGCAGAGATGAACGAAGACAAACCAGAGAGTGGCTGGCTGGTGTGGGCCCAAAGAGGCTTGCTGCCAGCATGACATCCTGTCAGTCCCTTGTCTTACCTTGAAAATGTGTGCAGATTTTGCATTCTACTCCATAAAATGCATTTTTATTCTAATATAGAAATGTTTGTTGCCCGCAGATCTTTGGGTACAGTTAATGCTCCATGTATATTCTATAGCCTCTTGCAGTATTTCCCCTCCTCTCAGGGTATGGATTACCCATTTGGAAAGGGCCAGGCATATATCCTTGTAGATTTCCTTTTTCTATTTTCATAGCCTTATTGTTCTGGGAGAAAGGAGATTTAGAGGACTGGGATGAGATTGTGGAGAAATTGGCAAATTAAAATCACATAGGAAAAAATTACACTGTTTGGTACCATACCAGTAAAAAGCGAGAGCTTACATGACAGGCTGTTTACTGCTGGTAGAGAGTTGGCCTTTGATATTTGCAGTGATCAGAAGTATAAGATCATCTTTGCTGATACAGTCTACTTTCTACTTAGATTCTAGGTCCCAATTCAACAGCAAACAGTATTATGATGTCCTATCAACAACAGAAGACTTCAGCCCCTGTTCTTGGTTAGTATTTTTTTTGTTTTTTTCTCTATGAAGTATTATAGTCCTATGCAAAAGCAGTGTTTTTCTTGAAGCGTTGAGAAGGTCAGCAGTATAGAAGTTGGAATTTAACTGTAATTTTCCCTCAACTCTTTAAGATGTTATCTTTAGGAAGATACCAATTTAGTCTTCCAGTGGTGGAGGCACGTTGGGGAGAAATCCAGTACAACAGTAAATGGACAATTGTTTGGAAAATTTTCTGACAGTGGCATACATTTGTCCATACACACCCATTGGCTTAAAGTTTGAGTCTCAACAATGTACATTTGCATATAATTCCAGAGATTCTTTTGAGTCATCATTTTTGACTATTGGCAGTTATGCATTGCATCTTGGGGACATTTTCATAATTCTTGTTTTTGATCTAGACCTTATATCACCTTTAGGATTAACAGTATAATTTGAAGATATATCCAAAGAATTTTAGCATTTTGTCTGTATTTCATAGTTATACCTAAAATTGTTTGTTTGTTGGTTGGTTGGTTGGTAGGGTAAGGTGGTTCTCAATTAGATTATATATCCCTAAAAGTTAAAAAGCCCTACTAGCTTTTTTCAGAAAGCTGGCTAGCAACTTTTGACCAATCAATTTGGTGCCTCAGTGTTTGCCCTTCAGATGAATCAATCGAACATTCTAACCTCTCTTAGCTTTCAAAAGGGAGTGATACAGTCTAAAATAATTGGCAGTTTTTATTGCTATTATTTGCATTTTCTAGCATTTATAAGCAGTGTTCTGAAATTTTTTCATTTAAATGTTGTACTATATTGTTAGTATTTTGGTGACCTTTGAAGTATTCTTTGGGGATTCAAATTAAGCTTAACTTGAACAACTTATGTTGCTACCAAGGAGGAACAGCTGTCATCCATCTCTGCTAAACTCATTCATCCTGACAGCAATTACTGTATCTCTGTCTCCTCTTTTTCCTGGAGACTGGCAAGCTTCTTTTGGATCAGTCGCAAGATACATACTTATTTCCAAAATTCTAAAAATTCATCTTAGACTTGAAGCAATTTGGTAATTGTTTTGTTTGTACTGCCGTCCAATCCAGTTGTGATTTCTGCCCCTTGTGTTTTTTGCTGCTGGCCTGATGCCAACCTTCAGGTCAGATCCAGTGACTCCTTTCGCTAGAGTATTCTAGATGAGTACCACATCAAAGCGCCTCCATTTTCCAGCTGAGCCTTCCAAGACTCCACTGTAACATTTGGGGGCTTCTCATTATTTTGGTGTTTATTATCAAAGTCCTGTAGTAACTTGGCTGTGTAAGAAAAGGGATAATCTAAAAATAGGCAGAAGAACTTAGTCTCACTCAAATATTTCTCAACCGTCACTCCCCAGCTATCAGTAGTTAAGTATGCTCACATGTCCCCACAAATGGGATTGGTGACGTATGGGTCATTTTCTCTGATTGTTTAATGTTTTCAATGCAATGCAAATATCATGCAGATAGATTGCAGTTCCTACAAAAATGTAGAATTTAATGGAATGGATTAAATGATATTGGAGAAGTCCTTGAATCACAGTTGAGCTGGGTTTGTTACGTTGGTAACAAAAGAAGTGCTTCAAATGAGAATGGTTTGACTGTCAAAGAATCGAGAGGTCCTTGAAAAAATTGATAAAGCTTTCAAAGTATTTTTGTAAAAATGGCTTTTTGTGCTGTGAAAATCAAACGTGGAAATGTGAAACATATCATGCCCTACTGTTATACAATTTGTCAGAGTAAATACCTCCTTGCCAAAGAGTTATTAATATGTAGTATTCATTCTTAGTTAAGTCTAAGAATGAAACATAATTATAGTTATACCTAACTTTTTAAAATAAGATAGTATATTTTATTTTCATAACTTTTTTTTTTTTTTTTAAGGTAGAGTCTCATTCATACCTTTCACTGTTCAACATGAAACTGTGGACCTTGTTGACAGTGAATTTATTTAAGTTGCCTTTTTCCATTATCAATATTCTTAAATAACCAGACCTCCTGTGGTCTTTTGTCTGTAGTTTTTTGGTTTTGGGGTTTTTTTTTGATGGGGGAGCAATAATTGTGTGTAGTATGTATATGTGTAATTATAAAACTGACATGATTAGTAGAGGAAATATGGATTGTACAGAAAAGTAGGTCAAAGAAAATTAAAATTACTTAAAATGCTACTACCAAGAAAAACGTTTTACTATTTGACAATTTCCTTCTAGTCATATAATATAAATGTGTATGTATATACACACATATATTTATGTATACTGAAGATCATGATGTTTTGTGTCCTCTATTTAAAGATATTTTATCTTGAGCATTTCTCACATTGTTAACTATTCTTTGAAAATAATTTTTAATGCCTAGGACTCGTTGCACAGATGTATTACTAGAAGTTTAATTATAAATAATACTGAGAAAGAATATCTTACGTATACTTATTTTCTCATATCTGCTTCCCGTATATGATTCCTAGTTAGATGAAAGGCTCCATAGAACTTTCTGACTGAAAGAGTGCCTAGGAGTTCTAGGTTACATGACAGTATTTTCCCCAACTCCTCATTTACTTTTTTTCCTTAAACAGAGACTTTTTTTTTTAATAAACACGTTTGTAGAATTTTTTATCATAAATTATATTCTGTCCACTAGCTTAATTACTTAATTTCCTTACATGCCACCACATTTTTAATTTTTTTTTTAAATTAGGTAAAATTTACATAAGTGAAATGCACAGATGTTAGGGGTACAACTGATGAGTTTTGATAAATGTGTATACCCATGTAACCACTACTATCACCCCCTGAGATACAAAACATTATTCTACTTTCAGTCACTCAGTTTGCTTTTTTTTTTCTTCTGTACTCCCAATGCCAGAACACAGAGATACAGTCCTTCTTCTCAGGACAGGGCCTCCAGGCTGTGTTTGTTCTGACCAGGAGCTTGCAAGGGTAGTAGACACATTACCTTGGGCTCTGGTGGTCATCTTGTAGCTGTGAAACTCAGTCACCTTGTTTGTTTAGCTTAGAGTTATGCCTCAGCTCCCACCAACAAGAGACAGTGTGTCTGTCACAATCTCCATTTCTTACTTTTAGATGCTGAGCTTTTTATACCACCAAAGATAAACAAAAGAACCCAGTGGAAACTGACCCTTCTAGAGTGACTGTGGCCCAGTGCAGAGGGCTCTGGCAGAGAAGACTTTTCCACTCACTGCTAGTTTTCCTTCCATGCCTCGCTCCTTGACGCCTGGCGATCCAACACTGGGAAGAGTAAGACATGAGTACCAAAGCATTGCCGGAGAGCTGATCTGTGAACCAGACCTCAGCAGACACCAAGCATTTTTTTTTTAATTTTGTGTATATGTTTTAATCATTAACAAAGTTTTAAGCTTCAGACAATGTAATGCCATTTTGTAAGAATTACTGTTCTTTTATAATGCTGTTTGAGAGACTATTTCTGGTATTTATAGTAATCAGGAGATTGAGTTTCATTCCCAGTTACAGGTCTGATTCATGTTGTGACCTGAACAAGTCACATAATTGATTTGTGCCTCAGTTCCTCCTCTGTTAAATTGGGAATAATGTTTCATGGCTTCCACCTCAACGGTGTGAAGACAAGTAAAATAATGTTTCTAAATTGTTTTGTGTTCCTGATGAAGAGCATTACATATAAACAACATGACTATCAGTGCTAACATTTGGTCAAATTTAAATCACTGAAATAGCTTCTTCACCTTCCACTAAAGCAGAATAAAAAGTTAAGTGTATCCTTTGAAATTCTAAGCCTTCCTATGCTGGCAGCTGATACTTTGTAATATCTTACCAGGTCATTTGCTTCCACTTAGAGCTGGGCTGAGCCTCCTACACTTGCAAAGTCCATAGGGACTATTTTACTGCTTGTGTATTTTCTGCTAGAGAGTTACTAGTGTTAGAGCTGGAACAGATAAGAATTTATTAAACAGCATCACGCACATTAGGTATTGTCTTAGGCTGGGTTCTCTACGGAAGTAAACCCAGTGAAGCGTATATGCATATGTATATGTATATAGAGAGAGATTTATATCAAGGAAATGACTCACACAGTTGTACAGGCTGCCCAAGTCTGTGGGAACTTTCAGGCATCAGGCTGGAGGCTTCTCCTGACTCACATAGCTGCAGGCGCTGATGAACGCAAGATCGGCCGGTCAGATGGCAGGCTGATGGCTCACGGGCTGCAGAGATTGATGAATTCCAGATCGGAAGGTAAGATGGCAGGCTGTTGGTTCAAGTCCCAAGAAATGGAGTTCAGATGATGACAAGCGGAATGCAGGATCCAGAGCAGAGCAAACACCAACGAGCTTTGCCAGAAAAGTCCATATATATCAGATGCAGGCTACACCCCCAAGGAAATTCCCTTTCAACTGATTGGCTGCTCATAGCAGATCTCATCATGGAGGAGATTAAATTATATCAGACCTCATCATGAAGGTGATTACATGTTTACATGACTGTCAAACTACTGAGAATCATGGCCCAGCCAAGTTGACACACAACCTTAACCATCACAGCCCACCCCTTGTCAACTTGGCACCTGTACACATCTCCCTAAACCATATAATTATCTCTAAATAAAGACAATTATAAAGCCATACTTGCACCTAACATGATAAAACTAACACACGTTCAACTGAAAACGAACTAGCCTTGTTTACATCTTATATAAGTGAAGAAAACAAAAATACTTGATGGACACATACAAGGAAGAAATACTCATAACAATGAACCGTCCTCATTTCTGTAACTGGTCACATGGTCATAACTGGTATTTAGAACTACCTTTTTCCACCACCCATTCTGTATTTCCTTTACCCTTGGCAAGCACTCGGTCATAATTCTTTGCCTGGTGGGGTGACCCAAACCTTCATTAATGAAGGGTCTGGGCCATTAGTGGTCATGTCGGAATTGGGTTGCTATAGTTTTCCATTGTCTTCGAGCACAGGGCTTGGTAATACTAAGAGATGTCCTAAGGGGTCTCCTGCATTCCAGAAATACTCTTCTTTAACTCTATTATGTAATATCAGTTTGATTTCCTCTTGGTAGACGGGATCAGTCACACCAGCCAATAGGGTAACTCCTTTATTTCCCTGTTGATCCAGAGGCATAAGGAGCCCAAAGTGGCTGGGTGGCATTCTTAACTTTCCGTTCAATGGAATCAGTGATGTATTTCCAGGTGGGAGCATTCCTTTCTTTGAAACTAAGACCTCTAAACCTGCAGAGCATAGGTTTGTGGGGCCAGGAAACAAAAATTTTCCAAGTGGGTCACTAGGGGTAATAGTGAGTGGTGCCATTCCCATTTCCACCCCTTGATTCCTGGACCGATGAACCCTGACGATGGGAGAAACAGCACCATATATTGGATGCTGGTTTAGAGCATATAAAGCCTCCCTGACAACATTGCCCCAACCCTGTAAGGTATTGCCACCTAGCCAGCTGCTTCAGGATGATGGGGAACATGGTAAGACCAGTGAATTCCCTGAGCCTGGGCCCAATACCGCACTTCATTTGCTGTGAAGTAAGTCATTTCATCTGAGGTAATGTTGTATGGGATACTGTGATGGTAAATAAGGCATTCTGTAAGTCCACAGATGGTAGTTTTGGAAGAAGCATTGTGTACAGGGAAGGCAAATCTGTATCCAGAGTATGCATCTATTCCAGTAAGAACAAATGCTGCCCTTTCCGTGATGGAAGTGGTCCAGTGTAATCAACTTGCCACCAGGTTGCTGGCTGATTACCTCAAGGAATGCTGCCATATCAGGGACTCAGTGTTGGTCTCTGCTGCTGGCAGCTTGGGCACTCAGCAGTGGCTGCAGCCAAGTCAGCCTTGGTGAGTGGAAGTCCATGTTGCATAAGCTCCATCTCTGCCACCATGGCCACTTTGTTCATGAGCCCATTGAGCAATGATGGGAGTGGGTGGAGAAAGTGGATGACTCATTTCCACAGAACACATCATCCTACCCGCTTGACTTAAAATTCTCTGTTGAGGTCACACTGTGTTTTGAGAACATTCAGCAATGTTTTGTAAGGCATCTCCCCCAAGTGATGCTCCAGATTATGACTCAGATACTGCCCCATGCAATATCTCAAAGGCTCTTCAGACACAGCTAGGTTAATCTCATGAGATGGGGGTGGAGGGGCTAATGGTTCTGTTGGCAGGAGCGATTCAACAGAATTTAGTGTCCCTGGCTTCCTGATTATCTGCCCATGTGTCCCCATCCCAGTTTTCGGGATCCCATTCCTTCCCAATCAATGCCCTCACTTCAGATACCATTTGAGGTTGAGGATTCAATTGGTGTATTTCAGCCACTCTTAAGATAAGACTCGGTTTGGTTGTCAGTAATATCAACTCTGTTACTACAAGAAACAAGGCTTTTTTTTCTGGGCATAAGTGGCAACTTTGAGGTCATTTATGTGGTGCTTGAGCTTTGACTGTAAAGCCCTGAGTTCATCTCTTACACTACTTTGTCTAGCGACAGTAGGACTAATCAACCAGCTTCCTTATACTTCTCATTCTGACAGAATTGTAGAAAAGTATCAAAGACGTTATCACCCAGAGCCTTGCTTCTCACCAATACTTGATCTATTTTGGTGGTGATATTTTGCATATTTCTATTGCCACCTCATGCCATAGATTAGCAGTGCCCTGTTTACTACTGGAAGCAGAGTCAACATCTTTAAGACGAGCCAGACTTGAGAACAAATGTAGAAAACTCATCCTTAGAATTTTGTTTCTCTAGAGTCACTCTTGGTACCAAATGTCTTAGGTTGGGTTCTCTAGAGAGATGAGCAGTGTACATGTATGGCCTGCACAGTTGTAAATTATTCTTTGTTCCCCAAATATGGCTTTCTGTAACTTGAGATATTTTTGTCAATGTCTAAACTATTTCATTTGTTTATGGTGCTTAGCTGTTTTGTTCAGTTTGTCAAAAGAACTTCCTGTTTTCTTTGGAAGAAATGAGAATTTTTTTTTCTTTTTGGTGAGTTTAGAAAAAGCCCGGTTCATTTTGACAACAGTTTTGTGATTAAAGTTTTCTTCCATGATTTTAATACCAGAGTCAGACCTCCATTATTGTATCTAGGATAATACGAAATGCTGCTTTTGATCCTCAGAGTATAGATACAGGCAGCCCCCAGGTTACTAATGAGATCCGTTCCTAAGTGTGTCTTTAAGTCGAATTTGTAGGTAAGTCAGAACAGGTGCATACAGTTCTTATTTAGCCTTAATTTAGTGCAAGAAAAGGCTCAAAGCCTTTTCAATGATTTAACGTCTGCACATGCATCAGGTGAAGGTGATTGTGATGAATTTGTTGCAAGTAGGGGTTAGTTCAGTCATTTCAAAGTGAGGGCAAATTTACATAATAGTAAAGGGCAAGGGCTGGTACTGTCTGTAAGTCAGATGTTCCTAACTTGGGGACTGACTGTATACCTGAATTGTAATTTAAGAAGACTTTACCCAGTATGGGGCCCTAATGGTGCAGTGGTTAACTGTTTGGCTGCTAACCAAAAGGTTCACAGTTTGAATCCACCAGCTGCTCCTTGGAAACCCTATGGGGCAGTTTTACTCTGTCCTATAGGGTCACGATGAGTCAGAATCAACTCTATGGCAACAGGTTTGGTTTGTTTTTTTTTTGATTACCCGGTATAGCTAAAAGTTCACAATAGAATCTAGGGGTATTCACTGTATAATTCAGCTTTTCTGTATGTCTGAAACTTTTCACAATAAAAAATTGAGAAAAGCACAAAAAGAAGGTATTGTCCTGCTTTGAGGGAATCTTTATTGACTCATACCCTAATGAATTTGCTTTAATTACGTGCACAATATTGAAAGGCAGTACTTTGTGACTACTCTTTGGCATGGGTAAATGAACATGGTAACTTACTTAACATTTTAAATATGCTGTAGTGCTCACTTTAAAATTGCAACTGGTTTATATTAAATTTGGATAATAGCACAAGGGTCCCATGTTGATGGATTGAAAGTAGGAATAAATGTGTCTGTTGATAATAGTGTGAATTTTCATGGACATTCAGTTCCCTTAAAATAGTGTATTGATGCAGCAAGAAAGAATCTCTGTGTGAATGCGAATTACTATCAGTTACTCTCTCCTCTTCTGGACAAGATTGGGTTTTGTTGATTTTGACTGTTGTCTCCAAGCCACCAATAAGTTATTATATTTATTTATTTTATGTTTGCTTACTGTGTCCTAGCTTCTTGTTTTGATATGCCCAAATAGGCTGCTTGTATGACCTTGTTTGATTATTGGCAACTTTGAAGCTCTAATGTCCTGTCACCAGATGGTTAGATCTGTTACTGGGTATGTGAGCTCAGGAGTCCGCCCTCTCCTCCTGTATGGATTCAGCTCAGGTGCCAAGGTAGGTAGCCACCAAGTGTGTGGTGTAGGCTCTCACTTAGAGTCCTAGACAGGCATGGTTGATTGCTGTAGGCACAGGTATCTGGCTGCAGCAGGGGGACACACTCTGAGCAAGGCAGGGGGCTGACGGCCACCCTCGAGTGTCCAGGAGGAAGGCGTGTCCCTGTTCCCTAGAGTGTGTAGGTAGATGGGTTTTGCACCCGGACTCTGAGCACCTAATGCTGTTGGCTGTAAGGACTGGGGGGCATCTCTTATTCATGGGCCCCTATCGCAGGTGGCTAGGTGGCATGGGTGGAGCCACCAGTCCTCAGGCCCCTGATGTGGATAGGTGAAGACCCTGCTTAATGGGCAGAGCAGTGTCGGATGTCAAGAACCTGCCACTTCACAGCTGAAACAGTTGAAGGTAGAGTTCCGGTATATACCCTGTTGTACTGTGGTAATGAGGTCCTCCGCTATTTAAATGGGCCCACACAAGTCTACGCAAGGGGAAAGGCACTCAAAGTCCGTGGATCCCTTATGCCTGTGCCTAGATAAAGGAGCTGTGCCTACCCTGGGTTCCTGGCTCAGGGGAGCTGGCAGTTTGCTTTTTCCCGTTTGTTAATTTGTTCACTCTCCAAGGCAGGGAGAATGGCTCTAGATGTGTGACTGATCCTACTTCTGGCCCAGGGGAGTTGGCAATTGCTGAAGTCTGTCGGGGACCCAGTGCAGAGCAGGGAGTGGGGAGGTAAATGGGAGAGAGGTTTTTCCCTAAGGGGGCGGGGGGGTTTGATCCACACAGAAGGCCGTACACAATTGCTTTCTTTCACCGATCCAGGGCTGCTTGTCACTGGTTCTGGGTGGCTGTGTAGACTCTTTGGTGCTGGGTCTCTCCTGGTGCGGAAAATGCGCCTCCTGAGCACCGCTGCTTGCCTACCTCACCGCTTACCCCCGAGCTGATCAGGCCTGAAGGGCTCAGGCTTTCCCCGGGTCAGATCTGGCAACTCCTTGCTGCTTCCAAACCATCTTTCCCTCCCCCTGCCACTCAGTCCGGTTCCTCAACTGTGCCTTTGATATTCAGGGTTCCCAGATTGCCATATATAATCGATTAATTTGTTTTTTCAGGTCTTTGTTGTAAGAGGGTCCACTGGAAGCATCTGACTACTCTGTCTTCTTGGCCCTGCCTCCGGGTTTTGTTGATTTTGAGAAGAATCAGGCAGGAGTAGAGCTTCCAAACTGAAGGCAAAGCCAAGGAGGAATTGATGGAGAAGTCAAATGTTGTATATGGGAAGAGGAGAAACTGTCATGTGGGTGTTGAATGCTTAATTTTAGGGAAAGAGTGTCAAGCGCTAGCGAAGAGTATGTAACTCTTTGCAGAAACTTGGGTTCTGTCCTAAAGCAGGTTCATGCTTCAGGGAGCGAAAATACTCAGATCTTTCCTTGGTTCCATTGAGTCAGATGGCTTGCTCAGATGCCCCAAACATCAAACTAGAACTTACCAGAGGATTGTCTCCATCAATCAAAATGGATTTTAACGTTATATTTCTTTAAATGGAGGCAGGAGCTAATGTTTTTATTATGTCTTTAATAGTATAGCTTATTGTAATTTCTTAGCACTGCTAAGAAAATAAATTTATTTTCTTGTTAAAAAAGTTATATATAATATATATATCTACATGCATTTGAGCGATTTGTCAAACCATACCTGAAGGGGTGTTATAAGAAATACACAAAATTGACTGTTCTCAGTGATATAAATGACTGCAAGTATGGGAAGCAAAATTAATTTTTTTTCTTCTTGTGCCAGCCCATAAACCTTTGTGCTTCCTTAGAAGCACCACCTGGGGCAGGTCCTTGGGAGTCTTTGGTTGTCTTGCCTTGTCTGTTGGGAGTTGGGAATGAAAATCTTAGAGGCTGGATGACTATAAATGTCCAAGAGGCTGGAGACAAGTCAAGGTGACATTTGACAAGACTGAAGGCGTTCTCTTGGTCCTGTGTCCCTGGAGCTGAGCCTGCTCTCTGCTCCCTAAGCCCTTGCTTGTGCCTCATGCCCACAGTAGGCCAATCCACCATTACTCTTACCGGCTCTGAAGTCCCAGGAGCTTTGAGAACAAGAGATGCTCCCCTGGTACAGGAGAGAACAGGCTTTGGCCCATGGGTCCACTCTTTTTTGGTAAGATCCTTGGACGAAGTCATTTAATCTTACTGAGCCTTGCTTTCCTCCAGCCTTGCCTGCTCTTTGGGTAAGACAGAGTTTTTCAGCCTGAGCACTATTGACATTTTGGGTTATACGATTCTTTGCTATGGAATGCTGTCTGGTGCATTGTAGGGATATTTAGTAATATCCCTGACCTCTGCCCACTACGTGCCGGTGGCACACCTCCCCACCTCATCATCCACAGTTACAATAACCAAAAATATCTTCAGACATTGTCAAATGTCACATGAAGGGGAAAGTGTCCCCAGTTGAGAACTAGTGGGCTAAGATGACTTCTAAATATTACTAAAACTGCTCATCTCTTTTTGTCAGGAAGATTCTCTTTTTTTTTTTTTACTAGAGTGATTGTGAGGATCAAGTGAGAATTCATAAAAGTACTTTGAAAAAGACTATGCAACTGTTCAGCCTTATAATGCTGTTTTTCATTTTAAAATACAGCATAACATTTAGGCCTAGGATGACGTAGAGACTCCCATCCTCCGGAACAACCCCCCACCTCTCCTCTTCATCAAGACAGTCACCTTTTGGGGTGTTCTTAACCTGTGTTCCACAGAACGCAAAGGAATCTGAAGATAGAGCTGCATTTTAGTATGATTGGTTTCCTCTGTAATATTATGTATTTTATTTTATGCATTTAGAAGCATTACTCTGAGAAGGGGTCCACAGGTTAATAATTAACCAAAAAACTTGCCAATCAGGGAATGTTCATGGAGTGTTGACAGTAGAGGAGTTTGGGCAGAAACTGAGCTGAAGATGACATACCTCACAGGTCAATGTGCCCAGCTTCTGGCTGGTTCCATGATACTCCAAGGTAAGGCTTAGTCATCTTTGCTGAACCGTAGGGAAGTCCAGGTGCCCTTCTGTGACCATCTTTGCTTCCCGACTCCAGCGTGCTGGTGCTAGCCAGATAAGCTTACTCGTCTGGCTTGGATCCAGGGTCAGGAAATGTAGGTCTTTCAGGGCTGTCTAGGCAAACCTAGATGTGTTAGGGTGGCTCTCTAGGGCGTATCCCTGCAGATGGTAGAGGTGCCAGCTTTCCCAGGAGTGCTGAAATGTGAATATGTGGCTAAGGACCACAGTAAAAGACTGGGCTTATGTTGTATAAGTGGTAGATGCCTACAAAATAATATTAAGTAACTATTTTGAGCACCTTGTGGAGGCTAGGGATGTATTCAGGTGTTTATCTCTGGTGTTTGCATCAGCTGTGTGACGCAGGTATTAGTATTCAATTTTATAGGTGAGCAAACAGATGGTAACAAAATAGGGTTTCAAACCACAGAGGTCAAAAGCCCATGTTCTTTCTACTTTATGATGCTGCCTGCCAGTGTTGCTCAGGTTCTGATCTTCGGAGAGGGCAGAGAATATGTATTGGGGCCTGTTCTTAAAAATCTGTGCTCCAGTTACAAAATCCTGCAGCAGGAATACACAGAACCTGCTGGGCCCTTCAGAGGGCTTTCTTGGCCACAGATGATTGGTATGTTCCTTCAGGCCCCTCTGAGTTAGAATAACTGGTGTGGGGCAACCTCCCACAAACCCATGCCATCAGCCCCAGAACCAGCAGCCTCCATCCTGAACCCACTCCAGACCCAAACTTTGTCCCTTATAGGCTGATGGAGAATCATATCAGGTGGGAGATGGGCAGCTACTTCTGAGATGTCTGGAGAGTGAGTGTGGCTACTATCCTCAGGACTTCAGTGCTGATAGCCCAAGATAAATCTAACCCCAATTTTTAAAAAGAAGAAATCTATATAACACTCTTAAGACATACATATATTACACTTGTACTGTTCTCAGGTTTGGAAGCCAGTCACCATAATGGCTTAATAAGAGCTGGTGTTGAGACACAAGTGACTATTGGAGGTAAAAGTACAGTTAAAGCAGGGGTCAGACATTTTTGTAGGCTGTTTCCAAGCCTTTGGTATTTATTGAAAGGGATCTTCTTATATGTGCCAATGGCATTTTATAATCTATCTTCATTGCACTCCCTCTTCCAAGCCTATTTTAACAATAAAATGATTCCCAAAGTGAGGAATACACAAAACAAGGGACAGATTAATTTTAGAGCTAATTTCTCCCAAGAAAGAGGGAGTGTTTAAGCAATCAGCATATAATGCATGTCTTTTTCACCTCTCACCTCTCCCCTCTCCCCATTTTGTTCTGACAGATGTGTATTTTAAGACAGATGCTGTATCTGTGAAGTTGTTCTTAGTAAGTTAGGAAATAAACACACTGTGGAGGGGAACATGAGGGCTGTTTAATACTATAAGAGTGGACGTGCTGACGTGAGGGTCATTTAATACCACAGGAGTGGACATGCTGGCTCAACTCCCTGTGTGCAGGACAGGTGCTCACCCAGCAAAGCTGATGCATTGCAATCACAGCCACCATGCTTCACTGCAGAGTTCAGAAGCATCTTCTGTAGAGGAAGAAAGGCCCGTGTTCCTCGTACTCAAAGCGGTGGACCCACAGTGGCTGGAAGCCCTGGAGCGAGGCGAGGATGGAGCCACCAGTCCACACTGCAGTGTCTCTTTCCAGCAATACATTTACCTGAGGCGAGTCATTGGGACACATGCTGCTCAGCTCCTTCTGCAGGCGGTTAGGGAAACCACTGAGCATCGTGCTGCCCCCACAGAGCAGGATGTTCCCCATGAGGTCCCGTTTGAGGGCGATGTCACACTTGTTGAGGCAGGACACTGTCTGGGTGTGTAGCCCCAGCTGCATGGACTTGATTAGAGACGGCTTAAAGAACATTTCTGAGCAGAGGAACCTTTCTTGGCACAGGTGTATCTCCTGCCCATCTGGCAGAGTATACTGGATCATATGCTCAGTAGATGGTACTTTCTTCTCTTCGATAGGGTCCAGGGCCACAAAGCAGCATTTCTTCTTGATGTCCTCCACAATGCCTGTCTGGTCCTCTGTGAAATGCTTCCCCGAATTGTTCATCAGGTTCATCAGGTAAGTTGTCAGGTCAGAGCCTGCGTAGTCCAGCCTGCCGGTGATGCTGGGCAGAGGATAACCCTCGTAGATGGGGACCACGTAGGATACACCGTGGCCAACCTCCACTACCAAGCCGGAGGTCCTTCCGTATGAGTACATGGACAGGCGGGACTGGTAAGCTATGTGCATGGCAGGTGTGTTGAAGGTTTCAAACAGCATCTCAGCATACTTCTCTCGGTTGGTGTGAGGGCTCAGGGGGGGATCTGAAACCAAGACTGCATGCTCCTCTGGGGCGATCTTCATCTCTTGTCGGAAGAGATATTCCCAGATATCCTGCACTGAATCCCAGTCCACAATGATGCCGTGTTGCAGAGGATTAATTAGCTTGAGACGGACCTCAGGGTTGAGAAGTTCATGTCCCACAAATGTCTCTTTGCGATTATCCCCGGTTTTGGCTGTTTCCATGTAGGGCTTGCCCACTGTTGATGAGATCTTGTAGGTGGGCTTTGGCAGGCCAGCAAAGCCACATTTACAATAGCCAGTGCCCAGATCCACTACCACTGCCTTCCTTGCCTCTAGCTGGGGCCTGTCCTTGGCCACTGTGGATTTGGTAGGGTCTTCCAACTCCGAACTATTGCAGCGGACCCACACTGCCCGCTTGGCTGGGCCGTCCTTTAAGGAGGCAGTCTGGAGGGTCTGTGTCTGCACGGATATCTGTTCATTCACTTTCTTGGAAGGCCCATCCCCTACGATTGCCTCCCGTGAAGCCCACCCACTGTCAAGAGCCATCGTGCTCTCAGAAAGCTCCTCAATCCCACCAGCTTCAAGGCCTGAAAGGCCTGAATCAGGGAGTGACTTCAGAATCTTCCCAAAGATGACATCACTGATTATGACATAATCCAGTGACCTGGGGCTTTCTACATCGTGGGAAACTTTGTCCCATGTTAGGATAGGTTTGGGGTAGTGTTTGCGAACTGGCTTCACTTTTCTTTTTAATTTTGCAGTAAGCCTGATTCGTTCAATTGATTAATATTTATTGAGTGCCTGCTACGTGTAAGGTAGCCGGGAATACAGCAATGACAAAAAATAAAAGTGTCTGCCCTTGTAGAGCTTACATTCTAGTCAGTGGGGATTGGGCATGAGGGGAGACAGACAACCAAAATAAATATGTTAGAAGGTGTTAACAGAGGTCTAACAAGGGCAGCGAGCGCCAGGGGCAGTCTCTAAGTTGTACCCCACCCCCCCTCAGTTCCAAAATGGGTGAACATAGATAACAGCAACAGTCAGCAGAAACACCTTCCCTGGTCTTGTCCGGCTGCCTTAGGCACCTTTCATATTTGTGGCGCCTCAGAATGTCATTCCGCACTTCATCTGGCACCCCCTTAGACTTGCGCCCAGGGGAAGTGCCCCTCTCTGGACTTCCCACCCTCACTACGCCTCTGGGTATTAAGAGCTAAAGAGAAAAAGGGAAGGGGGATAGGAAGGGTGGCAATGGTAGTGTGGCCTGAGCAGGGCTCCCTGAATAAAGACCTGAAGGAGGTAAGGGACAAGAGCCCTGTGTATATCCAGGAGGAGCATGTGCAGACGAGTTAGAGCAGGGGCCAGCAAACTACATCCCACAGGTGGAATTTAGCCTGTGGCCTGTTTATGTAAATAAAGTTATATTGGAACACAGCCATGCTCATTTGTTTGCCTGTTGTTTATGGTTGCTTTCACACTAAAATGGCAGATTTGAGTTGTTGCATTGGAGACTGTATGGCCTGCAAAGCCAAAAATATTGATTATATGGCTCTTTACAGAAAATATTTGCTGTCTCCTGAGTTAGAGGTTGGGCAAGAAGACCAGTGTGGCAGAAGTAAGGGGGTGGGAGAGGGTGTGCAGCTCGTAGGCCATGGCAAAGACTTTGGAAAATACTAGAGAATTTTAAGCAGAGAATTGACACAACCTGATTTAGATTATAACAGGATCACTTGCTCCTATGATGTGAATGCTACCATTGGGTAATGGTGACCGTGCCAAACACTTGCTATCTCACTTTCTCCTTAGGAATTATTAGTATTATTATCTTCTTTCTTTCTTTAGAATTCCTAGGCCTAAATGTTCCTAGGCTCTAAATACTCTGATTCAATAAGGCTGGGGTCTAGAAATCTGAATTTTTAAGAAAAACTCCAGCTGATTCATAAGAAGAAATGCTATACATTGGCCTTTTCCTCACTAGATTTTCTTTCTTCCCTCCCATGGCTGCTAAAATTCCAGTGGCCTGGTTCACCTTTCCTCCAAACGTCAAGAATGGTATCCTAAAAACCAAGGTCAGGAGCAAGGATACCACCTCAGGGAGAAGCATGTTTCTTGGTCACATCTTAGCAGGTTTTCTTTCTCATCTACATAGGAAGGCCCAGGAAAGGGCCATCTTACGGCTTTTTTAGTGCTGGGCCAGAGGAGCAAAAGTATGTGTAATCTCATAAGAAAATGAGACCCAAGATAGTCTGAGCAATATAGAGGGTCTCTACCTAGAGGGTCCTCCCCAGAGACTCCAGGGAGCCCACAAACACCTTAGATGGCTGGTGACAAGTTGTGGGGGCGGGGAGGGGGGTATGTGCCTGGCAGTGGCAGTTTTGGGTGTAGTGTGCCAACAATTTCTGTATTCTTCCATCATTGATACCACTAACCACATGATGATCTAGGGAGGAGGGAAGAGACATGAAAGCTAAGGGAAAGAGAGTTTCAATTAGAAACTCCCAGTAGAGAGAGGATTCTTTGCTGAACAGACACTTTGAATTTCTTTGCTACTTCCTAAAGCTCAGCCCCCAATGTGATAAGCCAAGTACCAAGCCTGTGCCCATTTTCTTTGAGGTGGAAGGGAAAGGAACTCTTCTTCAGAGGGTGGAGAGACTCTATTGAGGACTCAAATCTAGATCTAGCTGCTTTCTTTTCCTCATTTCTAGACTTATCTCTAGACAGCCTAGTGGTCTGTTGGCATCTCTAAGTCAGCACACCCCAAATAGAACTCATTATCTTTCCCTGCATACCGGCTCTTCTCCCTGCAGTCCTTATTTCTATGAGGGGCACCACCATCCACCAAGTTGCTCAAGTTAGAAACCTGGAGACTAAGGATAGGGACCAAGCTGATGAGGGGGCATAGTACCATTGTAATCAGATTCAGCTAATGTTTTGAGAGGTTTAAAGATCATACAGATAAAAATAATGAAGCTATAGATTTGAACCCAGTCCTCCTGAGTTAAGTTCTTTGCCTGCTCTTCTATTCTGTGCTGTCTTTCCTTAAGGAGTGGAAGAAGAGTAGGCTCACAGGAACACAGTCCTTAAATAGCAGAAGAGCTATCACATGGAAGAACCAGCTTACCCTGCACAGACTCAGAAGTAAACCCAAAACCAATTAGTGCCTTCTTCAGAGAAGTACAGATATCAATCCAATGTGAGGAAAAGTTTATTACTCAAAGCTGGCCAAATGTGGTGAGCTGTCTATGCCTGATTACTGGGTGGAATGTTCTAGAGGGGATGCAAGTGTCTAATCCTCAAGTTCTGTGATTTTGTGATACCACCAATAGAGTTTCTAGGTCACGATGCTCATAATTGTAACCCTTATAATGTATCCACATAATCCAGTTTCATAGCACCATGTTCCAAGAAACAATTCAGCAAACAAAAATTCCAAAATGAGTTCTTCATTAGCGTTCTTACATGGTCCACAGCAATATTTCTTAACTGTATCTCTCTTTTCTTTCCTATCCATGTCCCCTAATCCCTCCGTTACTTCTGCTCAATTTTCCAACAAAACTCCCTCAGCCCTAGCTGCTCCTCTTCCCATTTTTCTCTTAGTTCTTCACTACCAAAGCCCTAATCTTCTGTCTTTTTTTTTTTTTTTTTTACAGGGGAGGGGAGCAGTTTAGGATGGAGGTTCCTATAGAAACCTAATGAATTTATTCCTTCTGGGTGACAGGCCATCTTTCTTTGCTTGGACAAAGGTAAAGGACTCATCCTTTCCTCTCCCTCACTCCCCACATCTAATCTAAGTGCAGTAGTTGAGGCTAGAGAGGTCACAGGTGCCCAAGTGGGAGGGCCTCAAATGCTAGGAGTACAAGCACAGATGAAATTGCGGACAATTGAAGAACTAACTGGTTAGAATAGATTCTGCCTTCTAAACTTCTCTAGAACCTGTCCCTTCCTTTCTTCCACACTACCTACTTCAGGCCACCTTCACGTCTTATAAGGATTTCTTCAAGGACTCTCAGATTCTAGTCTTATCCCTTTCATCCATTCTCTATATTACAGCCAAAGACAAACCTTTCTAAAATACTTTTAGAAGGCAAATCTGACTACTCTCATGCTTCAAGTCTTCATTGGTTCCCCAACTGTCCTCAATTTAATCCAAGCTTTTCTAGCAATTGATGCCCTCCTCCATGCGTTCCTGTGACCTCTCTAGCCTTGTCCGTTACACTACATTTCTAAACGCCCACCACCCCCCAACCCCCACATACCTTAGAGCCTTTGCTCAGGCTGTGCTCTCGGCTTGGGATATTCTTCCCTCCTCTTAGCTACTTAACAAATACCGACATATCTTCCATATGAACTTCTTGTTATGGATTGAATTCTGTCCCCCAAAAATGTGTGTTGACTTGGCTAGGCCATGATTCCCAGTATTGTGTGGTTATCCACCATTTTGTCATCTGATGTGATTTTCCTATGTGCTGTAAATCCTACCTCTATGATGTTAATGAGGCAGGATTAGAGGCAGTTATGTTAATGAGGCAGGACTCAATCTACAAAATTAGATTGTATCTTGAGTCAATCTCTTTTGAGATATGAAAGAGAGAAGCAAGCAGAGAGACAGGGGGACCTCATACCACCAAGAAAGTAGGGCCGAGAGCAGAGGACATCCTTTGGATGGGGTACCTGTAGTTAGAAGCTCCTAGACCAGGGAAGATTGATGACAAGGACCTTCCCCCAGAGCTGACAGAGCTTTCCCCTGGAGTTTGCACCCTGAATTTGGACTTCTAGCCTCCCAGACTGAGAGAATAAATTTCTCTTTGTTAAAGCCATCCACTTGTGGTGTTTCTGTTATAGCAGCACTAGATAACTAAGACACTCCTCCTAGAGAGTATCACCTCCTCTCTAGAGGATCTTCTGAAACCCTCTCCCAAAATAAGTACTACCTGCTTTATGCCTTCAAACTTATCTGCATTCATTCTCTCTTCTGCCCACTTCTGCTGGGCACTGCTTGTGGCCAGGGCCTCTATCAGCTGGCAGGACTGGACTGCACCCACTTCCAGCTTAGTAAATGTTGAATAAAGTGATGAGATCACTGTTGAGGCACTCAAACACTTTATGGAGCCTGATACATTGAACAGATTTGGGTTAAAATTCCAGTACAAACACTGCTCAACTGTTGGCTCTTGGGCAAGTCATCTGAATTCTGAGCCTCCATTTCCTCAGCTCTGGCTACCTCCCAGAATTCTGTGAAATTACATATGTGAGGGGCCTAGTACAGTGCCTGGCTTACTATAGGAACTTGAAAAATATTTCTCCCCCTCTCTGTCAAGAAGCAGAGGAGGAAAAGGTGTTCAGTGAACAAGGCAGGGCTTTAAACCGGTTTGTTCCAATTCGAACCCCTGCTGAGAATTTGTTTTTCTAACAAGTTCCCAGGAAGTTACATATAAGAATTACCTGGGGATCTTGTTAAAATGTAGACTCTGATTCAGTATATTTGGGGTGGACAATCAAATTCTCAGCAGGGAACTTGCTAGAAATTCAAATTCTCAGCACAGGGGTCCAACTTGAAGGAACAGGTCAGAAACCCTGAAACAAGGTTTAGGAGTGGGGATGGAAGGGGAGGGGGCAGAAACCTCTGAGACTACAGGGTGCTTGGATTTCTAAAACTATGCTGGCCACTGCTCAGTCCTGTAGCAACTCCAGTTGGAGTGGGGATGGGGAGAACAGACCAAGGGCCGCCAAGGCCGAGCCCTTCCCCCAGCTCCCTGAGTGGACTAGCCCCAGTGACATCACAATCCTGGGTGGTTGCCAAGACACTACTGGAGGTAAGCCTTCTCATTTCTCCTCAGGGAGCTCTGGGATGTGGATGTGAGAAGGTGAGCAAGGAAGGCAGATGGCGACAAGGAACAGCCCTAGCCCCATGGGCGCTGCTCAGGGTGACCCTGGAGAGGCAGGAGCACTGCCAGGCTCAGATACTAGCATCCGAGACACAGGTTCAGCCGCCCAGCTGAAGGTGAAGCCCAAGAAGGTGCGTAAGATCAAGGCGCTCATCATCGACCTGGGTTCCCAGTACTGTAAGTGTGGCTACGGGGGGGAGCCGAGGCCCACCTACTTCATCTCCTCCACTGTGGGCAAGCGCTGCCCCGAGGCAGCCCATGCCGGTGACACCCGCAAGGAGACCTTCGTGGGCCATGAGCTGCTCAACACGGAAGTGCCTCTCAAGCTGGTTAACCCGCTAAAGCACGGCATCGTGGTGGACTGGGACTGCGTCCAGAACATCTGGGAGTACATCTTCCACACGGCCATGAAGATCCTCCCCGAGGAGCACGCCGTGCTTGTCTCCGACCCTCCGCTCAGCCCCAGCAGCAACCGGGAGAAGTATGCGGAGCTCCTGTTCGAGACATTCAGCATCCCCGCCATGCACGTGACGTCCCAGTCGCTGCTGTCCATCTACTCCTACGGCAAGACCTCAGGGCTGGTGGTGGAGAGCGGACATGGTGTCTCACACGTGGTGCCCATCTCGGAGGGCGATGTGCTGCCGGGTCTAACGATGCGTGCCGACTACGCAGGGAGCGACCTCACCAACTACCTGATGCAGCTGCTGAACGAGGCGGGCCACAGGTTCACGGACGACCACCTGCACATCATCGAGCACATCAAGAAGAAGTGCTGCTACGCGGCCCTCATGCCGGATGAGGAGCTTAGCCTGCCCCTGGAGGAGCTGCGCGTGGAGTATGAACTCCCCGACGGCAAGCTCATCACCATCGGCCAGGAGCGCTTCCGGTGCTCGGAGATGCTCTTCAAGCCCTCCCTGGTGGGCTGCAGCCAGCCGGGCCTCCCTGCGCTCACCGCTGCCTGCCTGGGCCGCTGCCAGGAGGCAGGCTTCAAGGAGGAGATGGCAGCCAACGTGCTGCTGTGTGGGGGCTGCACCATGCTAGATGGCTTCCCCGAGCGCTTCCAGAGGGAGCTGAGCCTCCTCTGCCCTGGTGATAGCCCCGCTGTGGCTGCCGCTCCTGAGAGGAAGACCTCAGTGTGGACCGGCGGCTCCATTCTGGCGTCACTGCAGGCCTTCCAGCAGCTCTGGGTCAGCAAGGAAGAGTTTCAGGAGCGGGGCTGTGCCGCCGTCTACAACAAGTGCTGAGCAGTGGCTCCCTGACCAGGAAAGCCTCATGGACAGGCAGCCACAGTCCACTGCATACAAATTTACAAAATTTCACATAAAACTTTAATTTGCATTGTCTCTTATCTAGTCTGCATTTCTTGCTGTGGTCTGATAGCGTAGGGCAGGGAGGAGTTGGGCTTAGAAGTATTGGGCCCTTGGCTGGGGTAAAAGGGAGTGGCACACTGACTTCTCCCTCTTTACATCCCTTCTGAGGGTAACCCCATCTTAGAGCCCAGAGTATGGCTTACTGTTACATTAGCTCCTGAGAGCTCAAGACCAGATTCAACATCTCTTCCATTTTGCTTGTTCACTCCTCGGACAAAGGAAGAAATGAAGGCTGTCAGATGAAGGGACTAGCATGAGTCACAGTTACGTGGTGGCTCAGCGACACACAAACAGGTGTCTGACTTCAGTCTCCTGTATCTGCTCCTGCTACAACTTTGTCATTGCTTGATCACCCCAGGCTCCCTCACTCACCCTCCTTTATTGCCTTCCCCCTTCTCCATGGCAGTCCACAGATGTGATACTGTGTCTCCTAAGTGTGAGGGGCCATTTCTATCCATCAGTGCCACCCCCCTCTCTCAACCCTGGTCAAAATTACAGCTATTTTCAGGACTCACAAGGCAGCAGCAAGGAGCCCAGAGGATGTTGGAGGAACCAGATGGTCCTTTAGTGGTCCTCCCTCTCCTTGGAGATGGGGAAACTGAGGACCAGAGAGGGAGAAGTTCAGTCCAGCCTCAGTGATTGAGCCTCGCTTTCCTGACCCAGGTCATGATTATTTCCAGAAGGGCAAACATGGTTTTTAATGGTTAGCTAGCAACTCTAAGCACGTAAAGAAACATCCAGTATGGGCCAGGTCCAGTGCTGAAGACCTAGAAATTACCAGAACACAGTCCCTTCTCTTGTAGCTAGTGGGGGATTTAGTGCATAGCCACATTGGTATTGGCCTGAACTCTGGGTTCCTGAGAGTGGGAAGCGGAAGGTGGTGTATTGGAAACATGTAAGGGGAGTAGTTCTAGGCATGGGGCTGAGGGAGAGGCTGTTGCGGTTTTCAGCTGGTGAATACCTGCCTACCTAGAAAAGGGTAGTTCCTGCCCTTTTATCCACCCCCACTTCCTGATGGACCCATGACCAGGTGCCCATCTATCTCTGCGATCAGACATTGGTGAACTGTGTAATCTTGGCTAGATTATCAAATGAACCCAAACCAACTCCTATCTGAACAAAGAGCCTAGATTTGGGGCACTCCATGAGGCTACCTCTGTCCTGGGCCTTGTGCTGGGAGCTACAGACTTGAGAAAGAACCAGACAGTCTCCATCCCCTAATATCTTGTCATCTAGTTGTTTTCCATTGCCTAGAATTGAGTTTCTAGTCTGGAGTTTGAGAACCCCTCTCGGGCTGGCAGGAGCTTGGTGCCACACAAGGAATTTGGGCTTTTTCCTGTGGCAAGCAGTTGCAGACTGGGGACTCGTAGGCTGAAGGTGACCTGTAAACAAATTTTGTTTGGCCAGCACAGTGTATAACTTTTTTTCTTGAATGTAAATTCTTACAGTGGGGCCTGCCTTTTCCAGGTTGCCAAAGTCCCTACCACTCTGATGTCTTCTTGTATACCTGTTACTTCAGTATAACTTTTGATTATTTGGCAAGCATTAGTTTCTGTTGCTTGCAACCCAAGAACCGTGACTGATACTGATCCTAAACATCCACTGAGAAAGAGCAGGAAACTGAGGCTTACAGAGGGGAAAGTGATTTGCCCATCATCATAAAGGAAGTGAGTGCTGGCATGTGAACCCTCTTCCACAGGCCCATCTTGAAGCTCTCTGAACGCCATGCCTGTGTCTATTCCCCACCCCTCCCAACCTCCTCTTCCTCATTCCCCACCTCCTCAGCAATTTCCCTCACTGCCTGGTCACTGTCTTCTGAAAGCATCCCTTGTGTGGTTGGGGCTGTAGAAACATTTAATAAATTACTTAGTTCTTGACATGAACTCATTAAATCAACCACAGGCGCAACAGAAGGTTAAATTTTGTTTATCTTCTTCTCCTAGTAAGACTCCATTAAAGTGATGGTAGAAGACTGTAAATAACAGGAAGGAAGCCAGCTTGAAGCTGACCCAATAAAGAATGTAAAACTCAAGAGGATCTCAGAGAAACAGCTGGTGTCCCGACAATCTCTTATGAACCTCTGAATCAAACCATGCCTAAAGCGCCCCCTACCGCCAAGCATTCTAGGTCTTCGAGGCAATCAATACATTCAACCTCATCATTGAGACCCATTAGAGTTTTGTGTCTGTTACTTACAGCTGAGAACATTCTAGTAGCTTCAGTTTTCCTTCTCAACAATGATATTCCTCTGGACCAAGTTAGCATGAAGAGTGGGGACAAGGTTAGAGTGACCCTTTATGATTGAAATAGTAAGATCAACACTTCATTTTCTTCCCCTAACACAAAAGCTACTACATGAGAAATTTTATTTAGGTATTAGACAATATCAGATAACACTGAAGTGCAGAGGCTTAAGAAGGGTCTGTTCACCATTATCCTATATTCTCTTGTTCAGATGTTTGTCCCCAAGGCTAGACTCGGCTCCTTGAAGGAAGGAACTGTGTCTCCTTCATCTTTTTTTCTCAGAGCCCAGTACACAGTGGGTGATTTGGCACCTGCCAACTGAATTGACTTACTCCCAGTCTCTGTGGTAAAAGTTACAACTATTTTTCCCCCCATTTTATAGATGAGGACACTGGGGCTTGGAAAGGTTAAGAATCTTATCCTAGTTCACCTGCCTGGTAAATCAAAGTCTTGTGCTAAATCAAAGTTTTGTGATTCCAAATCTAATGCCTCTTTGTCCTTGTTTCCTGCCTCTCTGCATATTATCAATCAATCTTGTTATCAAGAAAAAATATATATATATATATATGATTGCTTTTAAGTAAAGAACAACAAATGTCATGTAATTTCATAACCACCATCCTGAGATTTAAAAGTTAAAGAATGACAGTATTTTCAGCAAGGGAGAGAATTATCTTGCCTGAGGTTTCCAGAGGCTTAACAAAGTATTAGAGTGACATCAAGTGGTGAAGTCCCACTATATAGACAAGGCAAGAGGCTACCTAAGACCCTGTTACCTTCACTGCCTGTCCAAGCAGTCTGATCTCTCCCCTCTAAGAGTGTATTACCAAGTTTGCTCTAAGAGTTAGCAACACACAGTGTTTTTAAGAAATTACATTTATCACACAAAAGCCATTAAGGGTGTTCTATTCGATATTATCTTTTTTTAACCCTACAGTTTCTTGTAATGTAGTGGTTCTTAACCAATGGGGGAGGCTGAGCAATGGGGGAGTGGTGTATTGGTACTCTCAACTAGCTCTTAATGGCTTGTGAGAGCTAGTTGTTAAATCTTCAGGAACTTTGCAAGCCAGTTGTCTGTTGGTAGCTTGAAATTGGCCATGGTGGGAGTGTTTACGCCCACAGAAATCAGCAAATACTACAAAACAGGGCTTTTTTTTTTTCTTTTTTTTACTGCAGAGAGCTCATTTAGAGGTGGGGGTGGGGGAGTGAGGGTGGGGTCATGGGGGTGGGTAGCAGAATCATCTAGGGAGCTAGTTCAAAACACATACCCACACCCACACCCAAATACACATATATATATAAACCTCCCCCACCCCAGACTCAGATTCCCTAGATCAGAGGAAGAATCTAGAAATCTGCATTTGAAGAGGTTCCCCAGGTGACTTGAATAGACACTGCTAGTAAAGAAATTGGAAACCCTGGTGGTGTAGTGGTTAAGTGCTACAGCTGCTAACCAAAAGGTCAGCAGTTCAAATCCACCAGGCGCTCCTTGGAAACTCTATGGGGCAGTTCTCTCTGTCCTATATGGTCGCTATGAGTCAGAACTGACTCAGTGGCAGTGGGTTTGGGTTTGGGGTTAGCAAAGAAAATGTCTGCTCATTCAAGTACCTGACACACACTCAGCACAATGTAAATATTTAGAAGTAAACAAGAAAGTATGACACAGTGTGGGGTAAGCCAGAGGTGCCGGGTGACTGAGGTGCTCTTACAGGTCACAATGTCTTTCACCACCTATCCAAGCTCCATTCTTCCTCAAGGCACAACGCAAAAGTCTGCTCCTCTGGGACGCACTCTCTGACATGCCCAGGCAGAGGCCTTCCTCCCTGTACCCCATCGCATTGCTGTGGCCCATGGCACATCTGCCTGGGCTTTTATCAGCTGCACAAGGACCTGTCTGTGCAACTCAGAGGAAAGGACAGGAACTCTGTCTTGATCATCTCTGCATCCCCAGTGCAGGTGCCCAGTGGAATGTATGTTGAATTTATTTTGCATGGGCTCCTTAATTTATATTTTCTAACGCTTGACCTTTTGCTGTTCTTTCTTCCCAGGACTCTGCAGAATTCCTAGGCATTAGTTTTCAATCCTTCAACACTAGCTGCATGTTAGACTCTCCCACGGAACTTCAAAAAATGCCAACAGGGAACCTCCGACGGAAATGAGAATGCTGACACATTGTGGGGAATGAAACCAATGTTATGGAACACTTTATGTACAAACTATCAAATGGGAAACTAATTTGCTCTGTAAACTTTCACCTAATGCACAGTAAAAAACAACAACAAAACCCAAAACACCAATGCCCAAGCTAGTCCCATTAAATGGGAATCCCTGGGGTTGGAGTGAAGCGCTGGTATGATTTCAAGGCCCTCGGGGAACTCTGATGTGCAGCCGGGTTGAGAATCACTGCTCCAGAAAAGCCTCAGGGCCTAGTCTTCCATTTTTATGGCCAGAAATACCAAATAGCCAATCAGGCAGCACTCAACCTAGAAAAATGTTATTTTCCTGAGATGGAAATCTGCGAACTTTCCGACCCTTCAGCACTCCAGAGGCCACTGCATGGCTTCTGAAATGAGATCCACCCCTCTTGGTTTCTGCACTGAAAAATAATGTAAAATAATAATTAGGAAAGAAATGAGTCACAGCAAAAATGGTTAGTGAGTTCCGCAATTAATGAGTTCTGGGAAAATCAGGCAAGAGAGTGGTGCTTTTAGGATGACCCTTGAGCAATTGCAGGCAGAGGGCCTGAGAGTTACTTCCATGGTTTCAGACAGGAAACGTTTAGCAGGAAAATTGTGAGAACCAGAAATGAGTTGAAAAGATCTTGCATGACTAAACACATAAATTCTGGCCCCCTGAACCACACAGTCTTGGGAAGGGCCCTTTGCCTGTTTTCATGGCCAAGTAAATGCATATGGGTTAAATTCTGCCAGGACTCTTTCTTTCCTTCACTAAAACAAAGTCAGCTTGGTATATTTCCACAGTTCTAAGCAATTTTTGCCAAATGGCCTCCATTCAAGACTGCAAATGATGAGGTTAATGTGGATAGTATATTTGTGGCTTGAACAGGAAAATAGACTCTTGGTGCTTGAGAGAATGAGACCTCTTCTCTACCTCTCACCCAGGTGTGTGCACACATACATGCACACATGCATGCGTACATACACACACATTCATACATATGTACATACATACATGTATACACAACCACGACATGCAGTCTGATTAGAGGAATTTATTTCCTTGTGAAAGGTGGTGGTAAAACAATGGAGGCAAAATTCTTGTCTTAACCTTGTGGCTCTCAAATTTTATTGCATATTAGAATCACCTGCGGAGCTTTTAAAGCTCCTTAATACCGAGGATTTCTGGTTCCAACAAGATAGAGTGGGCCCATTCTCCCAGTCCTCCCTCTTACAACTAAAAAACCCTGGACATACAACAAACTAGCATTGAAAGACTGAAAAGTGGAAAGAAGAAGGCAAATTGCTTGAGACTGGAGGTGAGTTCCTGGGTTGCCTTATTGCTTCCCATATATTCCCAGACAAGGAGTTCCAGAAACCTTCAACCCACAAATGCCAACAGGCACAGACAAGAAAGGCTCCAAGAAAAAAGCCAATCGTAAAAGGGCACATACTGTATGATTCTATTTATATGACATTCCTGAAATGACAAAATAATAGAAATGGAGAACAGATTAGTGTCTACCACCATTAGGGACGGGGGAAGTGGGGTGCCTATAAAACGACAACATGAGCGATTGTGATGATGGAACTGTCCACATATGTCAATATCATGGTTGTGACATTACATGATAGTTTTGCAAGATGTTACCATTGGGGAAAACTAGTTACAATGTACATAGGATCTCTCTATATTATTTCTTGCAACTGTATGTGAACATACAATTATTCAAAATAAAATGTTTAATTAAAAAATAAGACTTAAATAAATGAAGAGATACATCGAGGAAAAAAAAAAAATCCTACACCTTAGACCAGTTAAATAAAAATCTCTCAGGGTGAGACTCAGATATTAGTATTGCTTTTTTCAGTTTTCCAGGAGGTCCCAATATGCAGCCAAGTTTGAGAATAAATACCTTCGCTAACTGGAGCATCGTCAGATTAGGAGGCAGTGGAGAGGTTGGGGTTATACTGATCAACTCTGAGACTAGTTGGGTCATTTTGGACAAACCATTTAACCTCATTTAGCCTGAGGCTCTTCATTTGTTCAATAGCAACAACCTGTCCTTCCTTACTTCCCAGAGTTGTTCAGAAGATCAAAGAGAAAGTGTAGGTAAGTGTCTGATCAATATACATATGTACAATGAGTATGTTTATAAAAACATGTATAGAATACCTTCTGTATGAAGAAGCTTCCATATGCATGATCTCATTTGACAAAGCAAGGTAGGAATTGTGATCCTGATTTTATAGAAGGGAGGAGCCTGAGGCTCATAAAGCAAAAACCAAACCTGTGTTGTCCAGTCAATTTCGACTCTTAGCAACCCTATAGGACAGAGTAGAACTGCCCCATAGGGTTTCCAAGGAGCGGCTGGTGGATTCTAACTGTCGACCTTTTGGTTAGCAGCCGAGCTCTTAACCACTGCACCACCAGGGCTCCTTGAGTTTCACAGAAGGTAAAAACATTCCTGGTGTTAGGAGTACAAATAGATTCTGTTCTAACAAAACACTGGTCATAGGCTTGCCCAACAGAGGTGGCTGTCAAGGTCATTTAGAGTCAAAAGTAAGCCCCCATTCTCATTTTTGAGAGACATAAACAAATGAATAAAACTCCCATAAGGGCAATAGTGGTTGAATTATCTGGGTAGTAGTCTAGATTTTTCACTTCACTTTGCCAGTATAGATGAAGTTAAATGTAAGAGAGAAAAACAGAAGTTGAGATTAAGAAAGCACCTGGTTCCCAAATGATTTATGCGCAGCATGAAGCCAGGAGAGAGAGGCCACTGAAGAGAAAACATGATAGGACTTGTGGCATCACGTTAGCTACTATTAAATCCCCCTTAATGCCTGTGTTTGATTACAAAGGTAGTTGAAAAAGCAGTTAAGTATGGAAAAAGCTGATTCTGGCATTAAACTTCCACAAAATGAAAAGAATGTCAAAGTAAAGAGAAAGAAGCTATCACCTGTTTATGTGCTTCGGGTATAAACTAAATTGATTACATCACTAGAACAGTTGTTAAAAATAAAATTTAAAAGGGGTCAGTTCAAATATATCACAGAACTGAGACAATTATATGTTAAAAAGTCTGTATATGCAACCTGAAATGCCTAGATCGTTGGTATGCTTTTTTAAATTATTTTTATTTTTTTATTGTACTTCAGGTGAAGGTTTACAGAACAAGTAGTTTCTCATGAAACAGTAGTGCACATATTGTTTTATGACATGACATTGGTTAACAACCCCACGACATGTCAACCGTCTCCCTTCTTGACCTTCTTTTTTCTTTTTTTGGTGAAAATATACATAGCCAAAGATACACCATTTCAAAACTTTCTATATGCACAGTTCAGTGACATGGAGTACACTCTTCCAATTGTGCTGCTATTCTCACTTTAAATGAAGGTTTACAGAACAAAATTGTTTCTCATTAAACAGTTAGTACACATGTTGCCCTATGACAATGGTTAACAACTTCACAACACATCAACACTGTCCTTACTCAACCTTGGATTCCCTAACACCAGCTTTCCTGTCCCCTTCTTCCTTCTAGCCCTTGTCCCTGGACTGCTGTACGTCATTAGTCCCGTTTGGTTTTATGGGGCTGTCCAATCCCCCGCTGAACGGTGAACCTCAGAAGTGACTTTACCACTGAGCTAAAAAGGTGTCTAGGAGCCATACTTTTGGGGTTTCTCCAGTCTTCTTTAGGCCAGTAAATCTGGTCTTTTTTTGTGAGTTAGAATTTTGTTCTACATCCTTCTCCAGCTGTCCAGAACACTGTGTTGTGATCCCGGTCAGAGCATTCAGTGGTGGTAGCCCGGCACCATCGAGCTATACTGGACTCAGTCTGGTGGAGGCCTTGGTAGCTGTGGCCCATTAGTCCTTTGGACTAATCTTTCCCTGGTATCCTATTCTCTTCATTCTCCCTTGCTCCCGAAGGGATGAGACCAGTGGAGTATCTTAGATGGCTGCTCACAGGCTTTTAAGACCCAGACACTACTCACAAGGTAGAATGTAGAACATTGCCTTTATAAACAGTGTTATGCCAATTGAGATAGATGTTCCCTGAGACCATGGTCCCCACAGCCCTCTGCCCAGCAATTCAGTCCCTCAGGGAGTTCGGATGTGTCTATGGAGCTTCCATGACCTTTCCTTGTACAAGTTGTGCTGGTTTCCCCTGTATTGTGTACTGTCTCACCCTTCACCCAAGATACCACTTATCTATTGTCTATTTAGTATTCCCCCCACCCCTACCATCCCTCGTAACCAACAAAGATTGTTACTTTTTGTGTGTAAACTTTTTCATGGTTTTTTACAATAGAGGTCTCATACAATATTTGTCCTTTTGTGATTGACTTATTTCACTCAGCATAATGTCCTCCAGTTTCATCCATGTTATGAGATGCTTCACAGATTCATCGTTGTTCTTTCTCGTTGCATAGTACTCCACTGTGTGTATGTACCACAGTTTGTTTATCCATTCTTCTGTTGATGGACATCTAGGTTGATTCAGTGTAATTATTGATAGATGTGAGTTTGTTGCTGTCATTTTGTAGTGCTTTTTTTTTGTGGTGCTGACGTTTTCTTTGTTCTTCTTACTCTCCTGTGCTGAGTTACTTTTGTTTGTGGATTTCTTTTTCATTCCTTTTGTTTTTGTAGGTTTTGTTTTTGCTGAGACTTTATGTTTTTCCTCTTTATTTTTATGAGTGTATTTATTAACTTTCTTTTTGGTTACCATGAAATTTACCCTCATCTTTCTAAGTTTGAAGCAGTCTATTATTACTTGGTATCACCTTGCCTTCTTCTCCATTAGAAGGTTCTATACCTATACCATTTATTCCCTCTTTTATTGTTCTGATGTTGTTGTCATTTACTGATTAACTGCTCTGATTCCCTGTTGTATTTCTTTTGGTTTTGGATAGTCCTTGAGAGTTCATTTCCTAGACTGGTATCTGGCTGGTACGATCCTGCATCCTAGATACTGCCTGTGAGCTGAAGTTGTTTGTTCTCAGATTGAAGAACTCCCTTTAATAATTCTTATAAGTTGGGTTTGGTTTTTACATATTCCCTTAATTTCTGTTTATCTGGAAATGTCCTAATTTCACTATCATATTTGAATGAGAGGTTTGCAGGATATATTATTTTGGGGTGGCAATTTTTTTCTTTCAAGGTTTTATATATGTCATCCCATTGCCTTCTTGCCTGCATGGTTTCTGCCAAATAATATGAGCTTAGTCTTATTGTTTCTTCTCTGTATGTGACTTCTTGTTTTTCACGAGCTGCTCTCAGAATTCTTTGTCTTTGGTTTTGGCAAGTGTGATTATGACATGCGTTGGTGATTTTCTTTTGGGGGTCTATCCTATATGGGGTTCATTGAGCTTCTTGGATGGCCAACTTTTCATCTTTCATGATATTGGGGGAGTTTTCTGTCAGCAGTTCTTCAATGATCCTGTGTTTTCTGTTTTCTCCCCCTGTTCTGGAACTCCAATCACTCCCAGATTTTTGCTTTCAGTTGTATCCCACATAACTCTCAGGGTCTCTTCATTTTTCTTTGTTCTTTTTTCTGAGTTTACCTCAAACAGAGTTGTAGCCAAGTGTTTGTCTTCAACTCCACTGATCCTGTCTTCCACTGTTTGAAATCTGCTCCTCAGCCCTTCTATGACACCATCCATTTCTGAAATCTTGTTGTTTATCTTTTGGGTTTCTAATTGTTGTCTTTGTATAATTTCTAGTTGTGAATTTATTTTGGCATTTTGTTCCTGCATTATTTTCCTGAATTCTTCCAATTTTTTGTCTGTATTTTCCATGAATTTGTCTATTTTTTCCTCATTTTTGTCTGCTTTTTGCTTCAACTCTTGGAGAATTCTGACTATTAGAGATTTGAATTCCCTATCAGGTAGTTCTAGTGCATTTTCTTCCACTGGAAAGTCACCTAGTGTTTTATTTTGGACACCTACTGGAACCATCGTGTTCTGTTTTTGTAAATGTTTTGATATTGTCTGCTGTCTTTGGGGCATTCAGTAGTTATTTTTCTCTTTTGTTGATTGTAGATTTATTTGTTTCATCTTTTTTTTTTTTTATTTGGCTATGTCTGAGCAGGCAGGCTGTGTGTTCTTTGTTGTTTGCTCATCTGTGGGCACGATACTTTTCACCTCCTTCTCCAATTGGCAGGGTCAGTCACTCAGATATGGTACAGCAGGGCAGGTCTAGCTGAAGAGGAGTTACTGGGACGGGTTTTTTCTGGAACTTACTACAGCCACCAGGGTGGGTTGGTAATCAGTACAGGGCAGGTTCCAGTAGGCCGTGCCTGTGCTGCTTGGTGGTGTGATGTTAAGCGCACGGTGCAGGTAGGCAGGATGTAGGGGGGAGATTGTTATGTGTGAAGCTAAGATGGATATGGGAGAGAGGAGAGAGGAACAGGAGCCAAAAACATACAAACAAACAAATAAGAGCGCTAGGGGGAGCTTGCTGTTGGATTGGAGAGATGAGAGACTATGAAATGGAGAAAAACAAAAAGGGGAAGAAGAAGAAGAAAAAAAGAAAAGAATGAATAAATAAAAATCAGAAAGGAAAAAGAACAACAAAGCTCCCAGGGATCCCACCAGTGCAGCTATGAGGTCTGGGGAAATTGTTCTCTGGTATTGCAGTACAGCCTGGCTAGAAGACGTAGAGGTATTCAGCACCAGGTATTCAGGGAACAGAAAGAGAAGGAAGGTATACAGAGATGAGAAACTGAGTAATGAAGAAAGACAAAAAGGGAAAAAGAGGGAAAACAAAACAAAACAAATTAAAAAAAAAGAAGAAGAAGAACAAGAAAAGCCCCCCAAAAAAACAGGAAAAAAAAACCAAAACCCACGAAAAAATAAATGCCCTCAGGGATCCCTCTGGGCATCTGCGCAAGCCGAGGGGGTAGGCTCCAAGCCACGCAGCGCCACCTGGCCAGAATGGGCTCCCAACTCAAGAAAAGGAAAAGAAAACACACAAACAATTCAAAACAAACAAACAAACAAATAAAAGCCCCGGGACCCCACCAGCGTGGCAGCCCAGACCGCGAAGCAGCTCCGCACTTGAACTGAGGTCCGCAGCCCCTCAGGAAGAAGCAAATATGGCGCACAGAGCCAGGTATTTGAGCGAAAGGAGGGGGAAGTGGTGAGAGGTAAGGAAGAAATCAAAAGAAGCAGAAAAAAAGCAACACCAGCAGCCAACAAATGGCACTTAGAGAGCCGGCCAGTGTGGGCGGGTGGAATCCAAGCAGCCAGTGCTTCCCAGACAAGAGACTGTGGCCGTGGGAAGCAAAGGAGGCTGAGTGGGGGTGGAGATGGGTGGGGGTGGGAAAGCATATATCGAAAATTACCAGTTGTTCTGTCTCCTGCTGGAAGCTCCGTGAAGCTGCTTTCTCATACCCCCGATTTGATAGGAGTCTTTGATAGGAGTCCAAGATGGCGGATCTGCACTGCGTTAGCTGATAGGGGACCTCTGTATGAATCTCTCCTCACTCCCCGTTCTCTGTCAGTTTTCTCACTCCATTGGTGCTTGGCTGAATTGTTTATCTCTTCATCTGATGTTTTAGGGTTTCAGGATTGCTGTTTTCTCTGTTTGGCTTAGTTTTTCAGATCTTTGCTGTGGAGGGACAGCGTGGTGCTTCTGCCTAGAGTGCCATTTTGCCGGAAGTCTGGTATGCTTTTTGGATTGTTAAGATAATTACTTGACTGACTGGCTATGTGTGTATAGAGACTAAGTAATTCAAGATTTTCAACCTCCCAGGATGGATTTGGAACAAGGGATCAGTTTTAGTGTTGGCTGCTTGGCAAAGTTTTTCTAATGATCTTCCAAGAATTTGGAGTTTGCATGAACTAGCCACTACCTTTAAAGTGCATTAGTCCATCGACTTTGATCTCTGGTTGTGTGTGCTGGTTCCCAAGTGAATTAAATCCTTAAAGTTCTGACTCAGTGAGTTGGAGGCAACTCACCAGTTGAATCTTCCAAGACTGGGGGAGGGATAGTTAAAGACATCATTAGGACATTTTTGCAGACTTTTCCTTCTGAATATGAGAAGGAAACTTCCTTCTAGCCAAGGCCTTGGGGAAGATGGTTGGATTCAGTCTTAACTTCAAGATGTCTAAGCTTAGAAGAAGATGAATATGGCATGTCACGATTCTTGGTCTTATTTTCCTAAACTGGTAAAATTATAATAAGAAAAGTGATATGAAAAAATCATTTGGCAGTGTTGGGTGAGCTGCCTGGTGTTGGCCTGAGTCCTCGTGAACTGGAGTTTCTGTGGGGCACCTATCAGGGTAGTCTGTAGGCAGTATCTGCTCCTGTCTCTACTGGATACTTCCTCTCTGTTCTTCTTGTTTCCTTCTTCCTATCAGGGGACACCTGGCTCTTCTCATCTTTATTTCCTCTCCATCCTTGTCAAAATTTTCACTTGACCTTGGCTCTCAGATTGTCAAATGCCATGCTACTCCTTAGCAAACAATTGTTGTTAGGTGCTGTTGAGTCAGTTCCAACTCATAGCAACCCTATGTACAATAGAACAAAACACTGCCTGGTCCTGCGCCATCCCCACAATTGTTATGCTCGAGCCAGTTGTTGCAGCTACTGTGTCAATCCATCTCGTTGAGGGTCTTCCTCTTTTTTGCTGACCCTCTAACTTTAACAAGCATGATGTCCTTTTCTAGGGACTAGTCCTGCCTGATAACATGTCCAAAGTACAAGAGACGAAGTCTTGCCATCCTTGCTTCTAAGGAGCATTCTGGCTGTACTTCTTCCAAGACAGATTTGTTCTTTCTTCTGGCAGTCCATGGTATGTTCAATATTCTTTGCCAACACCACAATTCAAAGGCTTCAATTCTTCTTTGATCTTCCTTATTCATTGTCCAGCTTTCTCATGCATGAGACGACTGAAAACATCAAGGCTTGGGGCAGGCACACCATAGTCTTCAAGGTAACATCTTTGCTTTTCAACACTTGAAAGAGGTCTTTTGCAGCACATTTGCCCAATGCAATGTGTCATTTGATTTCTTGACCATTGCTTCCATAGGTGTTGATTGTGGATCCAAGTAAAATGAAATCCTTGACAACTTCAATCCTTTCCGTTTATCATGATGTTGCTTATTGGTCCAGTAATGAGGATTTTTGTTTTCTTTATATTGAGGTGTAACCCATACTGAAGGCTGTGGTCTTTGATGTTCATCAGTAAGTGCTTCAAGTCCTCTTCACTTTCAGCAAGAAAAGTTGTGTCAACTGCATATTGTAGACTGTTGATGAGTCTTCCTCAATCCTGATGCCCCGTTCTTCTTCATATAGTCCAGCTTCTCAGATTATTTTTTCAGCATACAGATTGAATAAGTATGGTGAAAGGATACAACCCTGACACACAACTTTCCTGACTTTAAACCATGTAGTATCCCCTTGTTGTCTTCAAACAACTGCCTCTTGGTCTATGTACAGGTTCCTCGTGAGCACAATTAAGTGTTCTGGAATTCCCATCCCTTGCAACGTTATCCATAATTTGTTATAATCCACAGAGTCGAATGCCTTTGCATAGTCAACAAAACACAGGTAAACATCTTTCTGGTATTCTCTGCTTTCAGCCAAGATCCGTCTGACATCAGCAATGATATCCCTGGTTCCACATCCTCTTCTGAATCTGGCTTGAATTTCTGGCAGTTCCCTGTTGATATACTGCTGCAACCGCTTTGAATGATCTTCAGGAAAATATTACGTGCGTGTGATATTAATGAGATTGTGTGATAATTTCTGCATTTGATTGGATCACCTTTCTTGGGAATAGGCATAAATACAGATCTCTTCCAGTCAGCTGGCAAGGTAGCTGTCTTCCAAATTTCTTGGCATAGACGAGTGAGCACTTCCAGTGGTGCATCTTTTGTTGAAATATCTCAGTTGGTATTCTGTCAATTTCTGGAGCTTTGTTTTTCTCCAATGCCTTCAGAGCAGCTTGGACTTCTTCCTTCAGTACCATTGGTTCCTGATCATATGCTACCTCCTGAAATGGTTGAATGTTGACCAGTTCTTTTTGGTATAGTGACTCTGTGGATTCCTTCCGTCTTCTTTTAATGCTTCCTGCATCATTTAATATTTTCCTTGTAGAATCCTTCAGTATTGCAGCTCGAAGCTTGAATGTTTTCTTCAGTTCTTTCAGCTTGAGAAATGCCCAGTGTGTTCTTCCTTTTTCGTTTTCTATTTCCAGGTCTTTGCACATGTCATAATACTTCACTTTGTCTTCTCCAGCTGCCCTTTGAAAATTCTTATTCAGCTCTTTTACTTCATCATTTCTTCCTTTTGCTTTAGCTACTCGACGCTCAACAGCAAGTTTCAGAGTCTCTTCTGATACCCATTTTGGTCTTTTCTTTCTTTCCTGTCTTTTTAATGACCTCTTGCTTTCTTCATGTATGATGTCCTTGATGTCATTCCACAACTCTTCTGGTCTTCAGTCATTAGTGTTCAACATGTCAAATCTATTCTTGAGATGGTCTCTAAATTCAGGTGGATACACTCAAGGTCATACTTTGGCTCTTGAGGACTTGTTCTAATTTTCTTCAGCTTCAACTTGAACTTGCATATGGGCAATTGATGGTCTGTTCCACAGTTGGCTCCTGCCTTGTTCTGACTGATGATATTGAGCTTTTTCATCGTTTTTTTCCACAGATGTAGTCGATTTGATTCCTGTGTGCTCCATCTGGGGAGGTCCATGTGTATAGTATAGTATGTTGTTGAAAAAAGGTATTTGCAATGAAGAAGTCGTTGGTCTTGCAAAATTCTATCATGTGATCTCTGGCATCGTTTCTATTACCAAGGCCATATTTTCCAACTACCAGTCCTTCTTATTCATCTCCAACTTTCGCGTTCCAATCACTAGTAATTATCAATGCATCCTGATTGCATATTCTATCAATTTCAGACTGCAGAAGTTGGTAAAAATCTTCAATTTCTTCATGTTTGGCCTTAGTGATTGGTGCATAAATATGAATAATAGTCTTAAAAATCTTCCTTGTAGGCGTATGGATATTATCTTATCACTGACAGCATTGTACTTCAGAATAGATCTTGAAATGTTCTCTTTGACAATGAATGCAACACCATTCCTCTTCAATTTGTCTTTCCTGGCATAGCAGACTGTATAATTGTCCAATTCAAAGTGGCCAATATCAGTCCATTTCAGCTCACTAATGCCTATAATATCAATGTTTATGTGTTCCATTTCATTTTTGAAGATTTCTAATTTTCCTAGATTCGTACTTCGTACATTCCATGTTCCGATTATTAATGAATGTTCGCAGCTATTTCTTCTCATTTTGAGTCATGCCACATCAGCAAATGAAGGTCTCGAAAGCTTGACTCCATCCACATCATTAAGGTCAACTCTACTTTAAGCAGGCAGCTCTTTCCCAGGCGTATTTTGAGTGCCTTCCAACCTGAGGGGCTCATCTTCCAGCACTATATCAGACAATGTCCAGCTGCTATTCATAAAGTTTTCACTAGGAAGTGAAGTGACTAGGAAGAGACTAGGAAGAAGGGTCCTGTGGTCTACTTCTGAAAAGAATTAGCCAGCAAACAATTAGTAGCTGTCAATATTTTTAAAATATTAAAAATTGAATTAGATACAAGGTATATATTTCCCTATCACTAAATTAGAAATGCTGATGTGGGTAATAGTAGTCATTCTTCACTATTGTGCAGTTCTTTTCAGTTGCAAAGTGCCATTGTGCCTCCCTCGTGGCATTTGATTCTCACAAGTAGCCTAGAAGTAAGACTGGGAGCAGGGGTGGGTTTAACATTATTCTCATTTTACAGATGAGAAAACTGGGGCTCAGAGATATGTTGAATTTAGTTATTGTGCACATAGCACTGTGCATGGTGCATTGAGGGGACATAAGGGACATACAATTCCCTGTGGGATGGACGGTAAAATCTAGTATGGCAGACAAAGTCACCCTTCTTTGAGCACCTGACTTCAATTCAATAGAATGAACTGAAGGTGCACCTACCTGGTCCAGTCTCTGTGCTAGCCCTTGGGGGTGAGGTGGGGTCTTAGTTATCTAGTGCTCCTATAACAGAAATACATAAATGGGTGGTTTTAACAAACAGAAATCTATTTTCTCACAGTTTAGAAGGCTAGAAGTCCTAATTCAGGGCTCTAGGGGAAGGCTTTTTCCCTCTCTGTCAGCTCTGGAGGAAGGTTCTAGTCTCTTTGAGCTTCTGCTCCTGAATGATCTTCATGTGGCTTGGCATCTCTCTTTTCCCATCTCTGCTTCTTGCTTGCTTGCTTAATCTCTTTTATATCTCAGAAGACATTGACTCAAGACACACTGTACAATAATCCTGTCTCATTAACATGACAGAGACAACTCATTCCCAAATGGGATAATAATCACAGGCATAGAAGTTAAGATTTACAATATCTAATTTTGAGGGACACAATTCAATCCATAAGATTCCACCATTTGGCCCCCAAAACTTCATGTTCTTGCCACAGATAAAATACATTAACCCCATTACATCATCCCAAAAGTCTTAAATCAACTCCAAGTCTAAAATCTCATCTTCTGAATCATCTAAATCAAATATGAGTGAGACTTTGGTGTATTCCATCCTGGAGCAAGATTCCTCTTTATCTGTGAACCTGTGAAATCTAGAATAAAAGTTATCTGCTTCCAAAGTATAATAGTAGAACAGGTATAAGGTAGATATTTCCATTACAAATGGGAGAAATTGGAAGGAAAAAAAGGATAACAGCCACCAAGCAAGTCCAAAACCCAGCGGAAAAATTTACACTAGCTGTCAAGGCTTGAAGATAATCCTCTCTTCTCTGAGCCCATCTAGGCAATGGCCCTGCCCTCCAGACTCTGGGCATTGGCCATGCTCGCTGGATTCTGGGTGGAGGCTCTTTGGCCCTGGGCTTCAGCTCTGCCTCCCAGCCCCACTGGGACAGCAGCTCGCTCTCTCAGCCTTGGGAAGCCCCATTCTCCTAGTCCATCTGAGTGGTGACCCTACCCCCTGGCCCCAGGAGGCCCCATTCTTCTGCCCCTTGAGCAGGCCCACCTCCTCAGCTTTGGGTGGCAGATCCATCCCCCTGGCACACCTTGATGACAACCCCACACTCCAGAACTGAGTTAGCGAAGATCAGACTTTTTGAAACTTAGGAGGCTGTGATCCCACGCTTTGAGATCCAGGAGACCATGGCCCCACACTTTGAAACTGAGAAGGCCCTGCTTCCTGTGCTCCTTCCAATGGTTCTGCTGATCTCTGAGCTGATCCAGGGATGGTCCTTTTCTTGGAGGACAACAGATGTAACCCCTTTGACCTGTTTCCTGCCTGTAGAATTCTAAGAGGCAGACACTGTTCTTTCCTTTCATTCTTTCTCTGTCCCCTCATCTAAGCTGATGAGTTTTCTGCTGTGGTAGTTGGTTAGATCTATCAGTCGCAGGCTTAAGCTCTTTAACAAAAGGTTGTGTAGCCAAGTCCTTTGTGAGCATTCTAGGACATGTGTCCTTAGTTTGTACAACAGAATTTTCCAAATCTTTAAGTTCTGTTTTCATTTTGCAGTTTATTTTTAAGTCTATGTCTTTCCTCTCACATTTTACTGTAAGTGGCAAGGAGAAACCGCACAGCCCCGTTAAGACCTTGCTTAGAAATCTTATCAGGCAGATACCCAAGTTCATCACTTACAAATTCTTCCTTCCACCAAACATTTGATCATAATTCAGACAAGTTCTTTGCCACTGCATAAAAAGCATCAGCCTTCCTCTTGTTGAATCACATGTTCATCATTTTTTTTAACACCTCACTAGAAGCACATTTAATGTCCACATTTTTAGCAACTGGTGCCATATATAATTCTCTAAGATGGTAGAAACTTTCTCTATAACTCTCCTCACTTCCTTCTGAGCCCTCACCAGAATTGACTTTGACGTCCATAATTCTACCAACAGTCTCTTTGAGGCAATCTAGGCTTTTACTATTAGGCACCTTAAAACTCTTCCAGCCTCCACTCATTACCCAATTCCAAAACCACTTCTACATTGTAGGTATTTGTTAGAGCAGCACCCTACTCTTACAGTACCAAATTCTGTCTTAGTTATCTAGTGCTGCTGTAATAGAAATAGCATGGGCAACTTTAACAAACAAATTTATTTTCATACAGTTTAGGAGGCTGGATGTCTGAATTCAGGGCACTGGCTCTAGGGGGAGACTTTCTCTCTCTGGGGGCTCTGGAGGAAGGTCCTCGTCTCTTTGAGCTTCTGCTCCCAGACAGTCTTCATGTGGCTTGGCATCTCTCTTTCCCCATCTTTGTTTTTCACTTGCTTGCTTAATCTCCTTTATATCCCTATACTAAACTGTTTCATTAACATAACAAAGACAACCCATTCCCAGATGAGATTATAACCACAGGCATAGAGGTTAGGAATTATAATACAGAATTTTAGGGGACACAATTCAATCCATAACAGGTGGGTAAGACATGAGATGAATAAGCCCTGCCTTCAAGTTGCTTATGGTTTCTTGGGGTAGTGTTGCCAGATTTAGCAAATAAAATAAAGATGCCTAGTTACATTTGAATTTCAAATACACAAGGTATTGTTTTTTGGTATAAGTATGTCATATCCTATGCAATATTTGGGACATACTTATACTAAAAAATCATCCCTTGTTTATAGGAAATTCAAATTTAAATGGGCAGCTTATATTTTATCTGGCAACCCTATATGGCAGAAGATAGACTACAATTCAAATTATTGTGATAATGGTGGGGGATCTGAGAAGATTTCCTGGAGGGATTTCCTGGAGGAAGTGACAGCTGAGTTGGGTCTTAAAGACTGCAGAAGCCATAGAAGAAGATGTAGCAAAGGAGACACAGTAGGGCCTGGTGAGCTGGGAAATCGAGTTATTTATAATATTGGTCTCAGTTTTCTCATCTGTGGGAAGAACACAGGGTTGGGTCGCTTTGGAAACCTTGGATTTTCCCACATCTTGTGTAATGGACATGAGAGAGACAGATGAGAAGGGAAAAATTGTCTTTTCCTTATAATTACTGCTCAAATGTTCCAAACAAGAAACAGACAAGAGGTCATGGACAACTGGGTAATTGGAACAGGAGGGAATCTTAGAATTAATCTGGTCAAAAATTTTTAGATCAGAAAATGGAGGCTGAGGGTTGGGCAGTGACTTGCCTGAGGACACACAGCTGCTGAGTGGTGGAGCTAAGATCGCTGTGAGATTTCTCACCATCTAGTCCTGTTTTCTCTCCATGCCACTGGAGCCTCTAGTTTACCTTCCTGCAGTTCAGCACATTCAAAGCCTTTGCATTGTGTGCTGTTTAATTTTTAAGAATCGCTTAAAGAGGAACAGGCTTGGCTGTGGGTGCCAGTTACCTAGCAGAAACACACCATTTTCATGAACAGTACTATGGTGGTTAAATGATATGGCTGCTAACCTAAAGACTGGCAGTTCAAATTCACCAGCTGCTCCTTGGAAACCCTATGGGGCAGTTCCACTCTGTCTTCTAGGGTCACTATGTGTCAGAATCATTTTGATGGCAATGGGTTTGGTTTTTTAGTTTCTTCTACAAAGAGGAGAAATGAGTCAACCTCCAGTCACAGCCAAGCCAGTGTCTCTCACAGTACTGGAGAAAAAGGCCTCACACATCAAAACTGTCTCTACAGAGAACAGCTAGTGTGATGCTCTGGAAAGAACCCTGGCCCTAGACTCACCTCCCATGGATCCCTCTTTGGGCTCCAGCTTTCTAAATGTATTGGGCCAAAAGTATCTCACCAGGAGGTCTGATGGCATTGAGAAGGCTTCCCCCAATCACTGAGAGGCAGTGAATGGCAAAAGCTCACAGCCAGACCAACAACAAACCAAGAAGGAGATGAGTGAAGCAGGCAAGGCCATGGCAGAGACTGATAGTTGCCCATCAAAACATTTCCTTTCTTTGATAGTAATGTATTTTTTTGCTGGGCATACGGCTGCCCAGTTGGAGACTGCATTTACTAGCCTCTTTTATACCTAAGGACTAAGTTCAGGCCAATGAGAGATGAGTGGAAGGACTATATGTAACTTCCGGTTCATCCTCAATTTAAACAAAGATCTTTGTCCTGGAGCAGCTCTCGCTTTCCTTTTCCCTGGATGTGCCTGTGATCAAGACTTGACCATGCAGATAAGGACATGCCCTTGGTGGTGGCAGAGTAACAAGATGGAAGAAACCTGGTTTCCTGAATGACTGCGGGGAGAAGAACACTCACTGACCTGGACCATTCACCTCAGGACCATTAGTGGCAGAGAAACAAAGCTCAGGCTCCTTTACACTACTATATTTTTGTCTTTGAAAACAAAAGCTTAGCCTTTACTCTAACTTATAATGGGGAGAGCACAATGGGAAGCAAAGGATATTTTGAGCATAACAGGAAGGACTCTAGGCCAGAGCAGATAGGTGTCCCATCCTTTGAAAACTACTGGGCTGGGCACTGAATTTCTCTATAAAGTTGTTTGTTCCCCATCCATCTCTTTTTTTTCTCTCTGACAAATTCCTAAGTGAGCAAACTGACTTTCTCATTATTGTCGTTGTTGTTAGTTGCCACTGAGTCAATTCTGACTCATGTGACCCAATGTGTGCAGAGTAGAATTGCTCCATAGGGTTTTCAAGGCTGTGACTTTTCAGAAGCAGATTGCCAGGCCTATCTTCCAAGGTACCTCTTCGTAGGTTCCAACCACCAAACTTTTAGCTAGTAGTTAGTTGGGCATTTAACCAATTGCACCACCCAAGGGCTCTTTAACTCTTATCATAATCCCGCTAACAGGTTTTTCTTCCATTATATAGTTGAGAAAACTGAGACCCAGAGTGAGGAAGTCGCAGCTAATAAATGATGGGGTCATGATTTGAACTTGGGTCTCTGTGACTCCAGAGTCCAGGCTTTTTGCTTTGTGGCATGCTGCCCCTCCCCATAAGCCAGAATGTATTTTTGAAAATAGGTGCTGACAATGCCTTGTTGGTTTTAAAGCTTTAAGCTCATAAATATAAAAGTTGGACTGTTTCATACAAGCAGAGGCTGACAAGAAGCTGATAATTGCAGGCTCTACCCAACTTATAAACGACCAGTGACGACAATTCATTTACATTTCTGGTGTTGGGGACCCAGATCATGTTTTTGCACAGAATCAATGTGATTCATGGTGACACATGCCCAGGCTAGCTCCCAGACACCTATATAACTTATAACCTCAGGCCTGGGTCTAGGGAGCAAGAAAAGAGGGTCATGGTCGAGATTATGACTGGGTGCCCTGTGCCCATTCTGCCTATGCTCCTGGCCTACCTCGCCTCCAGATTGCTGGATACCAGACCTCAGATTGCCACCTTCTCTACACTTCAGTCAAATCACCTACCTCCTTAGTGTAGCTCATTTTAGGTAGGCATAAGAAAGCAATCAAACTGAACTAACTTAATCTGATTTTTTAAAATTGTGATGAAAATATACATAACAAAACATACACCATCTCAATAATTTCTACATGTACAATTCAGTGACATTGATTACATTCTTCAAGTTGTGAACCTGTTCTTGGTATCCTTTTCCAAATCATTCTACCACCATTAACATAAACTTTATGTTCCTTAAGTATAAACTTCCCTTCTCCCCCTCCTTCTCACCTCTGGTAACCTCTAGTAATCTTTGATTTCTATGTATTTGCTTATTTCATATAAATGAGATCATATAGCATTTGTCCTTTTGTGACTGACTTATTTCACTCAGCATAAAGTCTTCCAGCTCCATCCATATTGTAGCATGTATCAAGACTTCATTTCTCCTACTGGCTGGGTAATATTCCATTGTATGCATGTACCACATTTTGTGTATCCATTCATCTGCTGATGGGTGTTTCAGTTCTTCCCACCTTTTGGCTGTGGTGAATATAGTGCTGCAATGAACATCGGTGTACAGGTTCTCTAATATTCTTATCTAAGAAACTCTTTGTCATTCAGTATGATAGATTTAGAAAAAAATGTATATTATATACAGTACAACTGTGTTCTGCAAGCATGTTTGGATTAAGCCAGGGAATCAGGCTAAGTTATTTTATTGACCAGATTTACTTCTTACAGACAAAGTTCAATATGTAAAGGCATAAATAACATCTTAAAGGAGTGAGACGAGAAAACAATTTCAAATGACAAACAGATGCGTGCCTACCTAGACCAATTGCTGGGAGGCTCCATTGCATTTATGGAGTTTGGGAGGCAAAGGAATTGTCTGGAAACCCAAGAGTTGTGTTGTAAGTCTGCTTTGTACATATCAGTTAGAGTTTGGGCCAGGAAACAGAATCCATCCTAAATATTTTAAACAGGAAGTGATTTAATAGGGAATCTTACCAAATTTTGCTTACCAAAAACTGGTAAATGTTGAGGAAGCATGCTCTGGGCTGGGCCGCTAGGTATGACTCACAGAACACTATACAAATGACCTACCAGGAGATGCTACCACCTCTAAGGCCACTTAAAACTACTGAGTGCAAGAACCATGACTGTAGCTTTGACCAGGGTGTAAGGAAGTTGGAATAAGGAAGCTACTGCCATTGCTGGCAAGGTCAATGTCAATGTCAGTGCCACAGCTGCCTTTGCTATCCACCAAATAAATAAATAAAAGCCAAACCTGCTGCTATTGAGTCGATTCCGACTCATAGAGACACTACAGGTCAGAGTAGAACTGCCCCATAGGGTTTCCAAGGAGCGACTGGTGGATTTAACTGCCGACCTTTTGTTTAGCACTGAGCTCTTAACCACTGCATCCAGGAAACTAGAAGACAAATGGTGGTGTGCTGCCATAGAAAAATTTGATAACCTCATGGTCATGCTTGTCTCATTTTTGCCTTACCAAACCCATAAAGCACATTTAATAGTGTAATGGATTGAATTGTGTCCCCTAAAAACATGTGTCAACTTGGTTAGGCCATGATTCCCAGTACTGTGTGGTTGTCCTCCATTTTGTGATTGTAATTTTATGTAAAGAGGATTAGGGTGGGATAGTAACACCCTTACTAAGGTCACATCCCTAATTCCAGTGTAAAGGGAGTTTCCCTGGGGTGTGGCCTGCATCACCTTTTATCTTATAAGAGATAAAAGGAAAGGAAAGCAAAGGGTGAGGAGTGTGTGTGTGTGTGTGGGGGGTTGGGGGTCACCTCGTACCACCAAGAAAGCAGTGCCAGGAGCAGAGCACGTTCTTTGGACCCAGGGTTCCTGTATGGAGAAGCTGCTAGTCCAGGGGAAGATTGATGACAAGGACCTTCCTCCAGAGCCGTCAGAGAGAGAAAGTCTTCCCCCGGAGCTGATGCTCTGAATTCGGACTTGTAGCCTACTAGACTGTGAAAGAATAAATTTCTGACTAAGACAAATAGGTAACACATAATTTGCATTCAGAACTTGCAAAGGATTAGAGGAAGTATAGTTTTAGCTTTTTAACTTCTGCCTTACAGAAAGGCACTCTAGCTCAGCGTTATCGAATAGAATCTTCTTTGATGAGTTAAATGTTCTACATCTGCACTGTCCAGTAAAATAGCCTCTAGTCAGATGTGGCTACTGAGAGCTTTAAATATGGCTAGCACAAATGAGGAACTAGATTTTAAATTTTATTTAATTTTAATTAATTGTTTAAATTTGAATAGCCACATGTGGCTAGTGGGTACCATCTTGGTTAGAGCAGCTCTAGAAGGAGGGTGGGATGGATGTTGAGTCAATGAATTCATAGTATCATTAACACTGATTATAATCCTTTTGAATCACTGTGGAAGATAACCCTCATGGCCTCTATTTCCTTACCTGTAAAATGAAGATGACTACCTCAAAGAGTAATGTTATAATATAGTAGCTGGGAAACAGTTTATGGCTAGAATAAACTCAAGACCTTGTATACTAGGAGGCTGGGATTAAGATGTGGTAGTTAGTATTATACCAGAGGATAAAGAGAAAAAAACTTGAAACCAGAGTCTGACATAATACTCTTGACAACTCGAGGGCTTTATAAAACATAGCATTCCAAGGAGAACGCTGTTGATATACAATTGTCTGAACTTGACTTCTCTCCAGTCCAGACCTCTCTCCTAAGCTTCATATCTACATATCTATGTACTGAATGGCTTCACCAGTACCAGTTGTCACTGAGTTGATTGCGACTCATGACAACCCCATGTGTGTCAGAATAGAACTGTGCTCCATAGGGTTTTCAGTGGTTGATTTTTTTTTTTTTTTTGGAAGTAGACTGCCAGGCCATTCTTCAGAGACACCTCTGAGTGGACACAAACTGCCAGTGTTTTGGTTAGTAGCCAAGTGCCTTAGCAGTTTGTACTACCAGGACGGATGCCCCATAGTCACCTCAAATGCAATATATCTATCTAGCCATCCATTCAAATATCCAAATATCCAAACAAGCAAACATTCACAAACACACACACACACACACACACACACACACACAGAGATACTGGTTGATTGATTGGTTTTAAGGAATTGGTTTGTGTGATTCTAGGGCTGGCAAGTCTGAAATCCATCAGGCAGGTCAGCAGGCTGGAAACTCAGGAAAGAGCTGTTATTGCAGTCGTGAGTCCAAAATCCATAAGGCTGGCTGGCAGTCTGGAAACTCAGGCAGGATTTTTATGTTACAGTCTTGAGACAGAATTTCTTCTCTCAGAAACCTCAGTTTTTGCTGTTAAGGCCTTCAACTGATTAGATGAGGCTCACCCACATCATCAAGGGTAATTTCCTTAAAGTCAACTAATTGTAAATGTTAGTTACAGCTACAAAATACCTTCACAGCAATGTCTAGACTAGTGTTAGACCAAACAACCGGGCACCATAGCCTAGCCAAGCTGACACACTAAAATTGATCATCATAGATGAGGAGTTAAGCACCATTTTGCATGTGATAATAATACATGCAATTATTGCTATATATATATTATGTATCCTTACTGTACTAGGTTTAATAACTTAACCTTGCTTCATTAACAGATTTTCTAGTGGTCTTTTAGGGAGATGGCCATCAATAACTAAAAAGATTAATAACTAGTGTTTTTGAAGGTTTTGGGAAATAGACCCTGTGGTAGGCAGAATATGGTCCTCCAGAGATGTCCAAGTCCTAATCCCAGGAATTTGTGAATGTGTTACATTACACGGCAAAAGGGATTTACAGATGTGAATATTCTCTTAGGTGGGAAGATTATCCTCGATTATATGGGAGGACACAATCTAATCACACAAGTTTTTAAAACAGAGACACTTTCCTGGCTAGGTCAGAGAGATGAGGTGGAAGATGAAGGAGGAAACATTTGAAGCTTGGGAAGGGTTTGACCTGTCATTGCTGGCTTTGAAGATGGAGGAAGGGGGCCATGAGCCAAGGAATACGGTGGCCTCTAGAAGCTGAGAATGATCCTGAGCTGTCAGCAAGAAAATGCAGTTCCTAAAACTTCAAGGACTGAATTCTGCCAACAACCCAATGAGTAGGAAACAGAATCTTCCCTAGAGCCTCCAGAAGGGAATGCATCCTGCCAATACCTTCATTAGTCCAATGATACTCGTACACACTTCTGAACTATAGAACTGTAAAATAATACATTTGTGTTGTTTTAAGCCACAGTGCTTGTGGTAATTTGTTATGGCAGCATAAAAAACTAATACCAGCCCTCACATACATGGTTGATAGGTGCATTACTCAGGGTCCAGTCAAGAGCTGAAATCACACTAGTAATTTGAACACATTTAATGTAAAGAATTTTTAACTAGTTGTTGTTAGTTGCTGTCCAGTCATCTCTGATTCATACTGATCCCAGGTATAACAGAATGAAATGTTGCCCGGTTGCCTGGTCCTGTGTCATCCTACAAAGAAGGGTGGATTATTCAATAAGCAAGGTAAGCACAGTGCTTACCTTGCTTACCAGATTATCTGTAGTGAACAATATCACATGGGTTTCATGTGAAACTGTGAAATTGTTCACTACAGATTAGTAAGTAAGCACAAGTATGCCTGTGCTTACCTTGCTTACTGGGTTATCTGCCCCTGTTAGGGATTGTAAATTTAAAAAGAGGTTTTGATTCTGTAGGAAGGTGCCATGGGGTTGGTAGAGAGATGGACACCAGCCATACCTAGAAGCAGAATCTTTGATGTGGTGAACAAATGTTAAATTGTTCACTACAGATGATCTGGTAAGCAAGGTAAGCACTGTGCTTACCTTGCCTATTGGATAATCCACCCCTGCTCACAATAGTAGGTATGCTTGAGCCCATTGTTGCAGCCACCATGTCAATCCATCTTGTTGAGGGTCTTCCTCTTTTTCACTGACCTTCTAAAATGTTACTGAAAACTCTAGAAATAAAGGATAGCAAATGTAGGGTGCAGCTACTACTTTCAGGGCTGTGGGAAAGTACTAAGGAAGAAACAAGCATTGAAAATAACCTCACTCCTATCCCTGCAAGGCTGAGGTAAAGCTTCATTGGAGATGGTGCGCCTGCAGCCCACCAGACGGCAGAAAAGTGCACTGAGGTACAGGGCCCAGAGGTGGCCCACAGCAGTGCCACTGGACTGGGGCTGGCGAGCAGAAAACCACCCACTAGCATGCTGGTGAAACTCACTGGAGGGTGGAAGCCACTGGGTCTCCTGCGTACTATTGGGTTGGTATAGGAACCAGAAGGAAAACATTCCAGAACAAGGAACAGAAGTCCTTTCTCTGCTATGCCTTGTCCCTCTAGAGCCCGCTACTGACCAAGCCTAACATGGCAAAGGACCCTGCTCAAGCATCACAAAGCAAGGCACAGAAGAGTGATTTAGAACTGAGAGGCAAATTGATAACTGACACAATAGAACAGAAAATTTGTACAACTTTTTGGTGGACAATAACTATTCAAATTAAAATGCATAAAATACTTTTCCAGCAATACCTCTTCTAGGAATTTATACTATAGAAATAAACAAACACATTTTTGTAAGATATATGTACAAGGATGTTTACTACAGTATTGGTCATAAATGCAAAACACTGGAGGCAATCCAGTTTTAGTAGTGTCTCCAAATAGGGAAATTATGAGAGTATATTTGTAGTATTTTAGGGCCTAGACCAGATGATTTCAAGGAGGTAGGGCAAGGTGGAGAATTGGTTAGAATTGTTTGGAGATTATGTTAGAGACTATAATAGCTTGGCACTGGCAGGCTCAGCAAAGAAAATATCTTGAAGCAAGCCTTGATGAGCAATTGTTAGTCTTAATGAGTAAATCATTTTAGTTGTTTTGCATTTTAATCTTCTAGCAGTAAATATTTCTTGGAACAAGTAGCTATTTTTGCTGTTCTTAATATCATTTAACACAGAGACAGAAAAACATGATGGTCTTAGTATTATTTTGAAGTCCCTGGGTGATGCAAACAGTTAATGCACTCAGCTGTTAACTGAAAGGTTGGAGGTTTGAGTCCCCCCAGAGGCCTGGTGATCTACTTTTGAAAAATCAGCCATTGAAAACACTATGGAGCACAATTCTACTTTGACACACATGGTATTGCTGTAAGTCAGAATCTACTCAATGGCAACTGGTTTGGTTTGTGGTAGGAGAAGCAGCAAACCAAACTTACATTCCATTAAAAGTGAAAGTAAAGAGTTATATTGAGGGATAAGGCAACTGTAGTCATGGCAGCATAAAACAACAGAAGTTGGGGTAGCACAAGGAAGTGCACCCAAGTCTGAAAAGAGAAAGGGGTTTTTATAGGGAGGCCTGAGATTATCACATGAATCACAAGTAAACCTTTTATAATATCAGTTACACAGACTTTGTGTAAGCAATTTCCTGAGATCAGTTTTACATAGAGATCTTTTGGGGGGACATTTTCATCATTTTTTTTTCTGGAACATTCTTATCACTTGTTTAACCATAAACTATAACTTTGTCATACATCAGTTACAAGCATTCTTTCTAAGAATAGAACATTTTCATGAATCATAAGTAAGCATAGCCACATACTTGCTCATTCAAAGGGGGTGCACATATTTTGAAAGCAGAGGCAGGGATTTAGGGCAAAGTGGAGTTTGATTCAGACCTGTGTCAGTCACTTAGTCATGCTAGGTGCCTCAATTTTAAGGTGTCCTTACATATTCCACCCTTGTTATCATGAATCTACGTAGAAAGATTTCTTGAACACCATTATAAGGGTGCTTTCTTCTGCATGGATTTACCCTATGGGTACTTTTCTTCTGTATTTATTATATCATAGACACCTTGCTTCACCATGTCATAACTCAGACACTGCTTCTGTGACATTCTGGTTGGGGCATGTCATGGATTGAATTGTGTCCCTCAAAACTATCTGCAAACTTGGCTAGGTCATGATTCCAAGTATCATATGATAGTCTACCATTTTGTAATCTGATGTAATTTCCCTATGTGTTGTATATTCTATCACTATGATGTAATAAGATGGATTAGTGGAAGTTATATTGATGAGGTCTACAAGATTAGATAGTGTCTTAAGCCAATCTCTTTTGGGATACAAAAGAGAGAAGCAAGCAGAGAGACATGGGTACCTCATACCACCAAGAAAGCAGTGCCGGGACCAGAGAACATCCTTTGGACCCATGGTCCCTGCACTCAGAAGCTCCTAGTCCAGGGGAAGGTTGACAACAAAGACCTTCTTCCAGAGCCAACAGACAAAGAAAAACTTCCCCTGGAGCTGATGCTCTGAATTTGGACTTGTAGACTACTAAGACTGTGAGAAAATAAGTTTTTTTTTTGGTTAAATCCATCCGCTTGTGGTATTTCTGTTATAGCAGCACTAGATGGCTAAGACAGGGCATGTGTACAGCAAGACCACATTTGGAGGAACAACTTATCCTTTCTAAACGACTAACCCAAAGTGGGAGACTGGGGTTCTTTACAAACTTGTTTTTTTCAAGATATATAATTTTCTGCACTGCCGGGAAAACAGTAGTTTGATTGCAAATGTTAGAGAAACAATTCATATAAGATTCGGTAAGTCCAAAGATAATTGTTACAATAAGATAATCAACTTAGCCTGTAACCAAGAGTCAATATTATTAGGTAATTAAAAAAAAAAAAAATCAAGCAAATTATCAGCATTCACTGATTGAGATAATTTAACAAAAACATTTCTTTCCAAGTGTTAGAAGCGACCGCAGAAAGAAAAATCATAAAACTTAAATAGAGCTTCATTATGAATAAAATTGCCAAGGAAGGAGACCACAATAATGGAGCAAGGCTAATAACATAAGAATTGCTACAATTATAAAGCAAAGCCCAAGAATTTCAGCAAGCTACATGATGTTTTTTTCTGTGATCTTGGGATCACTTGTCTACTTTCATATGTCATCTGCTTCTGTCCATTAGGGTGTTTTGAAGTGATTTTTAGTTCTCCAGAAGGTTGGTTAGTTCCTAGAGGTGTTTTGGTTTTCTTAAGTTAGAAAATCTGGCACTTCTGTTGATTTGACAACGTGAGTCATGTAATTCATAACACATTAAATAAAACTTTTTAGAATTTTTTCTTTATACACCAGAAATAAATCTTTTTATGGCTTTCCTACAAAGTTTTAAAATTGTAAGGAGTTTATCATAGGAACAATATTTGAGTTATTTAACTAAAGATCTAAAAGGTAAAAACTTTAAGTTTTTTAAAAGCCATGTGACTTGGTTTTTGATTCAGGAATTTATTTTGTTGAACTTTGCCTTCAAGGCAGATTGCATAAAAAATAAAATTAACTTTTCAACCCAGTAATTAAGGAAAAATTTGTTATCTGAACAGCGAGAGACCCAATTCTTTGTTTTATACACTATTTGACATTAAAAATTTTAATTAAAATTAAAAAGTGTTTAAAAATTCTCATGAATTAATTCATCAAAACTTCAGTTGTGATAAACAAGAACCTTGATCATATCAAACAACAATCTTTAACGAACTTCCAAATTTCTTGTCTTTGTTATATATTTCTCATGCCATAATCCTTCAAGTAGCAAAAAAAGAATATATTCACTATTTCTTCCTTCATTAGCATACTCTCATTTTCTGTTAAACTTTCCTCTAACCTTCTACAGCTTACCATATATCCTCAAGTTTAGCTTTTATTATCTTTCATATTCTAGCATAACCAGACATTCTGGACAAAACTACTCTTTTTCCCTCTTAAAAGAAAAAAAGACTTTCTCTTCTTAATTTTCTGTTCAACTTTTCTCTGATCTTCTACAACTGCCTCTGACCTTCTGCAACTTTCCATATCCATCTAAATTCTTCTTTTCTCTTTCTCTCATCTTTGTTCTATGTTTTTCTCTTTCTTATCTTGGAACAATCAGTCTTTTTCATTTTAGGATAAAATTATTATCTTTTAACAAAACATAGTCTATATATTTAATTTATCCTAAGTTATAAAGATCTTAGACATTGCTTTTAAGTTGACACATTACAAAACATAAAAACTTTACCAGAATGAATTTATTTTCATTACTTTCTGGGAATATTAAGACTATTCAATTTACATAAATGCTTACTTATTGTTAAAATAATCAGAGAAAGTTCTTTGAAGAGATATTGTAATCTAATTTAGTAATACCATCCAGAGATTGGAAATTATTATATTTTCATAACCTTGTATTTTGCATGCTTTATAGGATTCTTTAGAGAAGCAATTTAGAATAATTTGTCTTTTTTTAAGGCTTTGTTATACAATTAAAATAAACAATTTATTTTTTAAGTGCATTTTTCATATATACTGACTTATATCAAAGTTTCTTAGAATAACTATTAAAAGCCCAGATTGTAAAACAGGAGCAGCAATCAGTTTTTCTTAGAAGGTAAAAGAACTGAGATTTTTAGACAGCTCAATAATAAAAAAAGAAAGAAGAAAAAATCAGCCATGGCCTTCAACTTGATATGAAAACAGAAGCTCAGACACAGTGAGCTCCCAGAACAAAGTGAAACACGGGGAAAAAAAAAAACAACCAATCATTTAAACTCATCTGTCTGTAAGGCCAGCTTAAAAACCAAGCTTATACAATACCATACAACACAAATAACTCAGTTTCTTAAAAAGGTATGCAGTAACTCTTTGGTAAGATCGACTTAGTTCTACAGAAAAACAGGTTCTAGATAAAATGTATTAATTTTCTAGCATCCCTGATGGAAGGATTTTATTTAAATTTTTTGACTAAAGCTAAATATTAAACAAAAGTTCTGTAAGAAGGACAACATGAGTGGGAACTCATTTTCTTAAAGTGGAAGGAAAAAGAGCAGATAGAAATTCATTTTTCCCAAAGTAATCACTGAAATTCCAAATTACTTTTAGTATATTCAACTTACTATGTTTTTCAACATAAACCTTAAACTAGTGTCCTGGTGGGAGGAAATCCAGGTTAATTTATTAAGGATGTTTTAAAAGTCTCTCTAAAATTAATTTATCAAAATTAGAGTCATCAATAAACAAATTTTGGAAATTTCTTTCCTTACTTATCATAAGGGCAAGAGTAACATGAGAAGTCATTTGTTTTAGCTGCTGTGTCTGCAAGGTTGTTTCCTTTAATTTCGTAATCAGCACAGGTCCAACCTGCTTATCTGGCAACACAGAGGCCGCCCCTCCTATTTTAATTTTCCTCCTATTATTGTAGCTACTTGATTATCTTGGGGCAGTTATCAGAAAATTCCAGAGAGGGCCTCTAAGGTCTCTTCAAGGCTGTTTCAACATAAGCTATCTTGAAGGGCTTTTTACTCTTTCTTTTGCTGTGCACTGGGTATTCTTAGTGCTGGGGGACCCAGAAAGCTGCTTTATGGGAGTCCAAATTTTCCCAGTCCTGTGGGCCTTCTATTTGTTTCTTTAGGACTCGGATCAGACCCTTCATTTTCAAATTAGAAGGACTACTTTCTCTGCCTGATTATGCTATGGACTACTTGGTATAAATCAGGAAGTCCAGGTTGTTAAGCTTCAATGAGGATACATAATTCTTCAGCAAATTTACAGGGGTCCTCATGTAGTTTTGGCAAATGTTTTTATAATATTATGCAGCTCTGAGCATAGGCTCTAAGTCAGGGGCATCTCATCGTGCTTCTTTTATTCTTTAATTCGTAACAATCCTTTTTCCAATGTCCAGGTTTCTTGCAGTAGTTGAAAGTGCCAGGTAAATTACTTTTAAAAGATTTAGGATTTCTCTTTTGATCAGAGGATTTTAGTTGCTGTAATTACAGGGCCATTGATTTGTTTTGTTTAGTTAATCTAGATACAATGTCCTGCAGGGAGGCAATTTTGCTACCTTGCTGCCTTTTGTTGTTAGGTTGTTGTTGGTAGGTGCGGTTTAGTCGGTTCTGACTTGTAATAACCCTATGTACAACAGAACAAACAACAGCCTTTAGGAAGCCTTCATATACCAATCAAAATGTGAATCCCACTAATTTTGAGCGGAGGTCCTAGAGGGAACTCTGGACTGCTCTTAGATTTAACACTCCCCATTTTCCAGAAGACAGTGCAAATTAAAACAAAGACCAGAGTTTATGGTTTCTCAGGCTCAAACAAATGCTTAGCAAGAGACTCTGGGACACCTTGGTAGCAATCACATGGAACTTATGCCAAATTTTACACACAAAGAGAAAGAAAGACAAAATCCTAGGAGAAAAATAAACCCAACAATAAAACTCAGGGATTTTCTATGCAAAGAAGGTGGAGGCTTGGACCTGAGACATTATTTATACAGCTACAATTCCTGAATCTGCGTGGAGACAGAGGGCTTAAAATGACCCAGCTGACATTAAGTGTGAATCCTCGGTGTCTCAGGAATTGCAGAAACCAATTTACCTTGGGGATTTCACTGCTGCCACCATAAATGTTATAGGAGAAGCGGCAAACCAAACTTACACTGTTAAAAGTGAGATTAAAGAGTTTTATTGAGGGGTAAAGCAACTTCAGTTGTGGTAGTATAAAACAACTGCAGTTGAGGTAGCACAAGGAAATGCACCCAAGTCTGAAACGAGAAAGAGATTTTTATAGGGAGGCCTGGGGGTTTACACATGAATCACAAGAAAACGTTTCACAATATCAGTTACACAGACTTTGCATAAGCAGTTTCCTCAGAATAGTTTTACATAGATACCTTTTGGGGGGACGTTTTTGTAATTTTCTTTCCAGAACTTGTTTAACTATAAACTATAACTTTGTCATACATCAGTTACAAGCATTAATTCTGAGAACAGAACATTTCTATAAATCATAAGTAAGCATAACCGCACACTTGATCATTCAAAGGGGAGGGGTACACATATTTTGAAAGAAGAGACACGGATTTAGGACAATGTGGAGTTTGATTCAGACTCGTGTCAGTCACTTAGTCATGCTAGGCACCTCAGTTTTAAGATGCCGTTACAGGACTTTTACTATTATATTAACACAGAGACAGAAAATTATTTTGGTTTCTCTTTATCTTTGCCATTCTGGGGAAACAAGATATCCTCCTTGCTGTTTCATCAGTAAGTGAATTGAACAGCTTTTCATATATATTTTTGATTGAATTCCTCCTGTGAATTAACTTTTTCTAACTGGTTTTGTAAGAATTTTGCATATTAAGGGTATTAACTCTTTGTCATTTGAGTTAAAAAATTTCCTGGTTTGTCATTTGTTTATGACTTTGTTTTTGCCTTTTATTTTAATATAGACATATTAAATGTTTATGTTGTCCCACTAATCAGTCTTTTGAATATTTCTGAGTTTCAGGTTATGCTTTTATGTGTCTTTCTGTACACACCAAATTGTTAACTGTGCTTATCTCCAGGGAATGGGATTGTAGAGAGATGGGAAGAATGTTTACACTTTTGGACTTATACATTTATTTAAAAAGAAAGCTACACTATTATACTTTAAAGATATTTTTAAAACATAGAAAAACTTTTCCCACTCTAAGATATAATATGAATTTTCATGTTTAAAAAAATTATGCTTGTTTTAAGGAGCCAGTTGTATCCAGTTTGTCCTACCATATGTCCTACCAGTTGCCCCAATTTTGTTGAATATCCCATCTTTTCTTACTAATTTGTCATGCCACCTTTACAGGATGCTAAATTTCCATATACTTTCGTGACAATATGCAAACTCCTTATTCTCATCCATATTACTGTGCCAATATCACAGTATTTTACTTACTGCAACTTTGTTAAAATATTTTAATATCTTTCAGGGCACTTGCCCTCCCCAACTATTTTTCTGTTCAGAATTTTCTCAACTATTTTTATATGTTTTTTATTTTTATATTAAATTTGAAACATTTGTTCCAAACCATCACAAATCATGTTGGTATTTTTATTACAATTCCGACAATTTATAGATTTAGGGAAAACTGACATCTTAATAATGTTGTATCTTTCTATCCTAAAATGGTGTCTCTAGAGTTTTAATGTCCCTAAGTAGAATTTTAGAAACTTGTGATTTTTGTATATTTTTTTACTTAGCTACTGTATTATTTTATTTTCTATCTGTTAATTATCTTGGACTTTCCACTCTTTCTGAGTCTGTTTTAGGCATGTAGTTTATAGATGTCATAGAGTTTGGTTTCACTTTTTTTTTTTTTTATTAACTCTATCTGAGTTTTTCATTTGGTAAGGATTTTATCCCACTTTAATTTAGTGCTATCTGAGGTGTTTGTTTTGCTCTGTAATCTTATTTCAAATAAGCTTGCAGTTGATTAATTACTTTTGTGTGTGGCCTTTCTAGCCATAGTCTTGCAACCCACCCAGGTGATTGTGTGATAGGGTAATTGTGGCCTACCAAACGGATTGGTCCATTCTGCCTTAAAAGAGAGCCAATTCTAGAGCAAAGAGGAGCGCATCACCACCAAAAAAGGAGACACCAGCAGCAGAGACCAGCAGCAGAGACTCAAAGGAGATGGCACTGTGGGCTTCTTGGCCCACGGAATGAGAAAGCTGAGTGCCTCTGGGCAGAGACAGGGCCAGGGAGAAGTCTACACCTGATCTGCAAATTTGGGACTTGCCAGCCTCCACAACCACGTAAGCCATTTCCTTTATATGGTTCATGAGATCTGTGAGATGTTGCAGCGAATCAGGGAACTCAAAGAGAGGACGGAGAGTACTGAGGCAAGAGGGAGTAGTTGATGTTAGATGGGGTGGTACAGCACTTGGAGAAGTTAGACATTTGGGACATCTTTAATCTCCACCTCATAGGAACCAGCTTTGTGCTGATCCTCATATTCATTTAAACCTCTTTTGAGTTTTCATCCTTAAAATCTTAATGGTCTCCCTTACTACTACCATCCAAAAATGTGTTGTTTTTTTTTTTTTTTTTGCTGTTGTTCTAATAGTTACAATAGTTACTTTTATATCTGTACAAAATACAGATATTTGTTTAAATCTTCTGAGCTCTGTCCCAAACTATTATCATAAATTATTATTTTTGTTACATTATGTAAAATAATTTTTAAAAAGGACTCCAAAATTGAGTGAGGAGTTGGTCTAAAATTTCAAGGTCCCATTAATCTCTTAAGATAAAATTTAAAGAATAGCTCTCATATTTTGAGCACTTACTATGGACCAGGCATTTCACATGTGACCTCAATCAACTCACATAACATTTCTAGGAGGGTATTATTCTCATTTTCATGTGAAGAAACCAAGTCTCAAAAAGTCTAAGAAATTTCCAAGTTCAAACACTAAGTGGGATTTGAACCATAGTCTCTTTGTACATAGTTGCCACTCTTCTGTTTCTCACATTCCTTTTACATTTTGAGAGAAATATAAATGATAGATCATTATCCCCATGATACTTTTGTTCATGAACAAAGAATCAAATGAATCAAACAAAAGAATTGGAAGTGAGACTTCTCTGAGTATTAACTTTTTATTTTGAACTATGTAAATGTTTTACGTTTTTTAAGAAATAAATCCACTGGGAAAATAAAGCTAACCCTAAAGTTGAAAACACGGAACCTGGGTTGTGCAAGCAGTTTGCAATCGGCTGCTAACCTAAGGCTGGCAGTTTGAACACACCAAGTATTGTCACAGACGAAAGGCCTACTAATCTGCTTCCAAGAAGATTACAGCCAAGAAAACCCTATGGAGTAGATCTACTCTGTAATACACGGGGTTGCCATGAGTTGGGACCAACTGAACAGCAGTTAACAACAAAGTTGAAAACAAATGGAAACTAATAAACTCTTTATCAAATGGATTACATAACCACACAAAGAAAGTATTTCAAGTAATTTTAGAACATAGTCTTCTGACTGTACACTCTTGATGAGATATATTTTAAGGAAGAAAGAACTGCAAATAAATTTCAAACTTCAGTGAATTTATTACTAGGAGTAATATTTGAAATATAATTTTGAAAGTACTGTATGTATATTTTAGGAAAGAGCAAGTAAGTATCTTAATGTTAAGATCCATGATTTCTCAATGCAAGAGAAATGAAAAAATAAAATAAAAGCAGTAAAAACCCTGTCATTTTAAATTTGAATTGGACATATTAATATAAACTCATGGTTTAATTTTTTTTTTTTAACTTTTTGTCCCTGTCTACTGAAAGGGCCTAAACGAAATGATATTTCAGTAGCAACGTTATCTGAGAATCTAGCCGTCATTCTTGATAGTTTTAAGTTGCCAGTTCTGGAAAAGCCTCACCTTTTAAGTGGGAAAGGATTGGGTGTCCTGGTCCAAGACTGTTTCACATAAGTACATAAATTCAGTACTTCAGTTCAGCCCCGTAGGGATTCCAAAGAGTGGCTGGTGAATTCAAACTGCTGACCTTTTTGTTAGCAGCTGAGCTCTTAACCACTGCTCCACCAGGGCTCATAGGGTCACTATGAGTCAGAATTGACTAGATACCAATGGGTCATTTCAGCAGTTAGGGATTTTAAAATTGCTTTGCCAGGAGGTGCTCTGCCCCTGGCCTTCTTCATCACCCTTACAATGTCTTTTGTGAAAAGGCTTCATTGCTTGCTAATGCTGGTATGTGAAAGTGGACTCTTTTGGGCAACTGTGGAGGAGTTGAGCCCTATGCAGGGGTTGATGCAATGTGGGAAGCTAGAGTTGAAAACCGAGGAAATCCTGAGAATATAACTCTGTAGAAATGAGCAAAAATTCCTGGGAGAACTTCAGACTTTCAAAGGGTACAGAACTGCTGGCGTCAAAGCTCAGATAACTAAGGGGATAAAGGAATATCCAGCTAATATCTAGGTTGTAGGTGAAATAGAAAAGAGCCCTACAGTATATCTATGATATAATGAAAGGATGAAATTGGAAAATAGTTAAGGCTAAGAGAAGGGTGGAAGGATCTAGAAGGCCCACTGGTGTGGGAAAGATCTGCTAGGCTGGCTGGTCAGGGTAGGGATGTGAGTTCCCCTTCCTCTTTCTTCCTCTTTATGGGCCCTCTCCTACCTTCGAGAACACTCCATGATGTAGGCCTAGAACTGCAGACTGCATTCTCATTACTCAGTTGCTTGAGGCAGTTGTGCAATTCAGATGATGAACCATGTCTGCTTTCAGATCCATCTCAGGGAGCCTTGGAGCAAGAGCTCCATCTTACACTTTCTGTGTAGGGTCGGGCTCCTTTTTCTATTCTTGTACTACATGCAGAGGAATAAAATTTTACCAATATTTGGGAAAAACAGACGCATCAATCTGACAAGGGGACACTAGGGCCAGCCCCCAGCAAAGATGACTTTCTTTTCCTACTCCTCTTTCCACTCTTCTAATTATGTTGGCACAAAAAGCTACCTGAGATGGAAACTCTCAGGAGTAGAACCTCTATCCAAGGAACAGGTTGGGAAGGACAGGAATAGGAGTGGGAACTAGGGTTTATATCTGAAGTTCACAGGCCCTCCATCTGAGTGTAGTAGAGGGCTCCAGGATAAAATCCTGATCACAGTGATTTGCTGGCTATGGACTGGGTGATGAAGAAAGTTCAGAATACCTGCAGCAGGACAGGGTTCCATCTTGAGTATCACTGGGCCAAAGCTTCCCTTTGCATTAGGGCTGATATGGGGACAATGCGAGGACTCTGAAAGCCTTGGATCAGATGCTGGTGCCCAAGCTCTGTCGTCAGGGGCATAGCCCTATGTGATGGAGCACACATGCTCCTGTGGATTCTGAGAATCTATGGTCTTTACTAGCAGAAAATAAGGGAGCAAAAACACCAATTGAGCATGGAATAAGGAAAGGCCTTCTTGACATTTTCAAAGAAGGAAAAATGGAAAATATTTTTATCCACTTTAAACTGAATAATGGACATATCACAGAACTCTTAATTCAATGTAGAAAGTCAGATTACTCACTGAAAGTCTACAGCTTACCTAGAGACAGGAGAGTGAGAATTGGGTCCCAGCACTTTGTTTCTTGGCTTTCAGCATCAATACCCAGAGACAAAGGAGTAACAAAAGTGTAACATTAAAAGGTAAGGTTTTATCTATTCAACACCGGGCTCACCAAGGATTAACCTTAATCTCACCTTTCCATGAGGGCCCAGGTCCACAATCTCTGAGGATGTCAGCTGCTAGACCAAGTACATCTAAGAATACAGGGCTCTCAGAGGGGAAGCTCACAGGAAGGATTCAGATTTCCTGTTTTGCCTCTCCATCCAAATGAAAGAAGAATGATGGAGCTGGGTCATGAGTCTTGTCGACTAGCAATGATGTGAGATAGAGTGGATACAGTGGAAGTTTTGGAGGCAGAACTTCTGGGTCCTGATTTTGGAAAAGCTGTATAATTTCCCTAAGGCTCAGATTCCTCATCTGACATGACACCTGGCCTCCATACCTCACAGACTTGTTGTGAGGATCACATGGGATAATGTTTGTGAAAGAACTTACTATCATTGACCTTGGGTACCAATGCTTGGGACCCTCAGAGTCTAGTCTCCCAAGAATTTCCCCCAAAAGACCATTTCCACTCAGCCTTCTAAAGTATTGCTTTGCTCCTCCCTTCACCACAAGTAAATCAGGCTCTTGGTTCCTCAGATTGGAGAGGCTGAGCAAAAGAATTTGAGACAGTGTGGAACCAGTTTTTTCTTATGAAAAGGCGATTAATCTCCTTTCCTTTCTCCAGCATCCTTCTTCCTAACATGGCTGATGCAATTCCAGAGCCCAGTGCAGCCTGGGGTTGACTATGGAGGGGAAACCTATAGGGAAGGGAATGTGAAAGAAAGCCTTGGGGTGAGGAGTAAGAGCTGCATTGTGAAGTCAGGGATGTGGTATGTTTCCTGCACTTTCCATTTGGGCAAGCTCCCTTTTAAAAGCAGTTGCTGTGAGTTGTGCAATGTAGCGGCTATGGAGGCTAATATTCTGCTGTTTGGGGAGCCTGTGGAAGACGCTGCTGCCTCAGAGTCCTGCTGCTGCTATAGTTGCTCTGAATGGGTCAACCTCTCACCAGGGCCTCGGAAGACACTCAGAAGACATATTTTTAGCCCCTCTCTCTGAGCTGTCTTTGACTCTGGTTTCTACCTTTTCACCAGATTCTACAGAGGTCCACATTCCAGACCTTCTACTGAGTTCTATAACACTGGTTGCTTCCATCTTCTCTCCAGACTCTCCAGAGGTTTATTTACCCTTTTTACTTCTTAACTTCTTTGCCTGAGTACCTGGTGGAGGTCCATCTTCCCCCACTGGACTCTTTCCTCTCATTGCATCCTGTTTTCTCAAAGGGACTCACTTTCTCACCATTCCTTTCACCCCCATCACTGGCTCTCCTTTTGAGAAAATTTGCTTGCAAAAGCTAACTTCTATAAAAGGTTTCTGAGTATTGTTTTGTTTGAGACCAAAATCTTTCTATTTATGAAGTGATTGGGGTTTTTAGAATTTAGTTGTTTGGCCTATTATAGTATTTGTCATCCCACAGCCAATTCTTGGTTGAGTCCTATTACCTAGGAAAGCAACTGGTTAATTACAAGAAATTGGTAGCAAAGGAGGTTGGGTGGCACCCAAAGGAAAGTATGTATAAACTCAACAGACAGTGTAATTGCATCTTTTAGCCAAATCATGAGCAAATTGTAGCCTGGTGTTGAACTTATACCAAGGAGTGACTAAGGCAGCAAAAAAGCAGTATTAAAGACAAAGACCTTAGAATATATCTCACAACCATACTCACTGAGGTAGGCCACAGCTGGCATATCTACAGAGGAGGTTCTAGACTCTATTCATGTGCCAGATGAATGCACTGATGTTGCAGCCCCACCAACATCTGAGGGCTACATACCTGAGTTACTCACGTGGAACATACCGCAAGTTAGGAGTTGCTATAACTTAATGACTCTTTGCACAACCACTTTGTGCAGTATGAATCCAAACCTTCTCAAGTTATTACCAGAGATCCCAATTCATTTCATTACATCCACCAGTCAAAAGTTCTGTGGTTGCCAAAGCATTATGGAAAGCCAGAATGCCGAGTCACTCTTGTGCCAAATGGTACTGCTCACAGGCTGCATTTAGAAAGAAATTCCACCAGGGAAGAAGCTTAGCCTTGACAGAGTCCCAGTTAGCAGCACTGAAGAGAACTGGCATTAATGAAGAAATGCTAGAGAATGCCTTAAGGAAACCTTCCAAAAGAAGATCTGAAGAAGCTGTAGCCTCAGGAAATGAGGACTGACTTGTCATTAAAAAACTGAACCCACGCAGGATCCACCAGGTCTGAGCATACATACCAACAGTGATTTTGACAGCATAGAGGTTTCATCACCGAAACCTGCAGAACCAAAGCCAGTAGAGGTGGACAAAATGCTTGCATCTATGCCTCCCAGATCAACCACCACATCTCCTGTCAAGCTGAGCCAGGAAATGTGAGTGGAAGTCATGGCTGAGGACAAAACAATTGAGACCAGCCTGGCAATAACTCAAAGAGTCAAATCTTCCAGGAAAAAGACAGCCACACCCAAACACCCTGCTCCGGATGCTGAGGATGAGACTGGGACAACAGTCAAATGCACCATCACTGATCAACACTATGAGATACAAGAAGCTATCAAGATCTTGCATGACATTCTGTGGCTCTGGTCATCTTGTTTGGCCCATGGGTGGAAGATGCACACTTTATGCAGTTAGCTTAGTCCAGATGGTCTTGGGTGGAAGGTGTCTCTTGTTGCAGTCATCTGCTTCAGAACGATTCCTCCCAAACTCTGTTTGAGGTCCCAGGCCAGTCTTCCAGTGATTTTAGTGTGGCTTAGGTCTTTTTACCTGAGAGGCATAGATATTGAGGGACCAACACTCTGGAGACTGATTGTTGTGTTAGTTGTTAACAGTACCTGGTAAGGTCCTTCTCATTGAAGTTTGAGGGCAGTCTTTCTCTAACGTCTGAATCAGTATCTTAAAAAATAAGGAAATTTGTGTTAAAATTATTCAAGAGTATATCAGAAGGATAGAGTTAACAGGCAGTCCAAAAGAAAACTCTGTTACCTGGGCACAAAATAACTTGGTCACATTATGGAAAGAAAACCCTAATTTTACTCTTCTGCGTATCATCTATATTAACAATTTGTAGTAATAGATTTATAAGTCCTTTTCTGTGAATAAATCCATTAACATGGGATATATTCTTAAACTTGTCTTTTTTATCATTTACAGAATTAAAAAAATTAATATACTTTTATTTGTATATGAGTTGTTGTTAGGTACTGCTGATTCAATTTTGACTCATAGCGACCCCATGTGACAGAGTACAACTGCCCCCATAGAGTTTTCTAGGCTGTAATCTTTATGGAAGCATATCTACAGGTCTTTCTCTGAGGAGCTGCTGGGTAGGTTTAAACTGCCAACCTTTCATTTAGTAGCCGAGTGCTTAACCATCGCGCCACCAGAGCTCCTTATATGTACATGCAGGCACACATAAATATATAAATAAATAAATATATAATAAAATTAAAGGTTTTAATTTTAGTTTTAAGATATAATTTATCTTAGCATATTAAATAAAACAAATGTACATATTATATTGAATTACCATTTTAATAAACCAACTGCTTAAGAAGCAAACTATTATCTTGCATACACATTAAAATTTTTCTATAATTATTATACTAAGTATAGTCTTAATCATTTTTATTAATTACCACTTTTAGCCAAGATAACCACTTTTTGTTTCCTCCAGCCCTGGTGGTGCAGTAGTTAAGAGTTCAGCTGTTAACCAAAAGGTCGGCAGTTTGAATAGACCAGCCACTCCGTTGAAACCTTATGGGGCAGTTCTATTCTGCCCAATAGGGTCACTAGGAGTCAGAATCGACTTGACGGCAACAGGATTTTTTGGTCTAGACACAGAACACAGAGAAAACTAGAAGGCAAGAAACCAACAACTGCCTAGCTAAATTTTTATGAGTATGCATTTTTGATTACCTTTATACATTTTTAGCAGGCAGAATAAACACATATATAACATCACCCAAAAGCATGTGCACATTCTCTTTATCTGTAGCCCTTTTATAAAGTATATGAACAAGGATAAATTAAAACTATAAGTTTTGTATAGTTTTTGTTACTTAGAAATTGTTCAAGTATTCAAATATATATCAAATAACTCAATGTTTTCTAAGGTCTTAAAAATTTAAGTATCTGGAAATTATAATTTAGCTAAAATATTAAGTCCTCCCACCTCTGGTCTGTCTTGAACGTAGAGCGGTTAAAGCAAACGGAAGAAATGATGAAGTAAAAGAGCTGAACAGAAGATTTCAAACAGCAGCTCGAGAAGACAAAGTAAAGTATTATAATGAAATGTGCAAAGACCAGGAGTTAGAAAACTAAAAAGGAAGAACATGCTCAGCATTTCTTAAGGTGACAGAACCGAAGAAAAAATTCAAGCATCGAGTTGCAATATTGAAGGATTCTATGGAGAAAATATTGAACGAGGCAGGAAGCATCAAATGAAGATGGAAAGAATACACAGAATCACTGTACCAAAAATAATTGGTTGATGTTTAACCATTTCAGAAGGTAGCATATGATCAAGAACTGGTGGTACTGAAGAAAGAAGTGCAAGCTGCACTGAAGGCACTGGTGAAAAACAAGGCTCCAGGAACTGATGGGATAACAATTGAGACATTTAAACAAACGGATGCAATGCTGGAAGTGCTCATTCGTCTATGCCAAGAAATCTCAGGGACAGCTGCCCATTCCAAAGAAAGGTGATCCAATGGAATGTGGAAATTATCGAACAATATCATTAATATCACACACAAGTAGAATTTTGCTGAAGATTATTCAAAAACAGTTGCAGCAGTACACTGATAGGGAACTGCCAGAAAGTCAAGCTGGATTCTGAAGAGGATGTGGAATGAGGGATATCATTGCTGATGTCAGATGGATCTTGGCTGAAAGCCGAGAATGCCAGAAAGATGTTTATCTGTGTTTTATTGACTATGCAAAGCCATTCAACTGTGTGGATCATAACAAATTATGGATAGCATTGTGGAGAATGGGAATTCCAGAACGCTTAATTCTGCTCATGAGGAGCCTGTATATAGAACAAGAGGCAGCTGTTTGAATAGAACAAGGGCATACCACATGGTTTAAAGTCAGGAAAGGTGTGCGTCAGGGTTGTATCCTTTCACCATACTTATTCAAACTGTATGTTGAACAAATAATCTGAGAAGCTGGACTGTCTGAAGAATGGGGAATCAGGATTGGAGGAAGACTCATCAACAATCTGCGATGTGCAGATGACACAACTTTGCTTGCTGGAAATGAAGAGAACTTGAAACACTTAACTGATGACGATCAAAGACCACAGCCTTCAGTAAGGATTACACCTCAACGTAAAGAAAACAAGAATCCTCACACTGGACCAATAAGCAACATCATGATAAATGGAGAAAAGATTGAAGGTGTCAAAGATTTCATTTTACTTGGATCCACAATCAGTGCTCATGGAAGCAGCAGTTAAGAAATCAAACCACGTATTGCACTGGACAAATCTGCTGCAAAAGACTTCTTTCAAGTGTTAAAAAGCAAAGATGTCACTTTGAGAGCTAAAGTGCACCTGATGGAAGCCATGGCGTTTTCAACTGCCTCATATGCATGCAAAAGCTGGACAATGGATAAGGAAGACCGAAGAAGAATTGATACCTTTGACTTACAGTTTTGGCAAAGAATACTGAATATACCATGGACTGCCAGAAGAAGGAACAAATCTGTCTTGAAAGAAGTACAGCCAGAATGCTCCTTAGAAGCAAGGATGGTGAGACTTTGTCCCATGTACTTTGGACATGTTATCAGGAAGGACCAGTCCCTAGAGAAGGACATTATGCTTGGTAAAGTAGACGGTCATGGAAAAAGAGGAAGACCCTCAACGAGGTGGACTGACACAGTGGCTGCAACAATGGGTTCAAGCATAACAACGACTGTGAGGATGGTGCAGGACCGGGCAGTGTTTTGTTCTGTTGTATATAGGGTTGCTATAAGTTGGAGCCGACTCGACAGCACCTAACAACAACAACAACAACAATTAAGTCCTCATGATTTGTAGTATTGTAAGTATTTTACAAGATCAAAAGCCTTTAAAAAGACATCTGTCCTTATGATTTCACTTAAACACAATTTTATATTTTGTAACATTTAAAAAAAAATTGCTTTCTCTAACAATGATCCTTTTCTTGTCCATAAAACCAATACAGGAAATTTAGAAAGTTTAAATCTTGAGAAGTTTAACTGTAGTCTTTTATAAACTAGAATAGTATGTATTAATTTTATATAATAAAACCAGGAAGATACAGACATAGAGTTGTCTTTAATCAACATGATTAACTCATTCCAATTTGTCAAAAACATTTATCTATTTATCAGAAATATTACAGATTTTTAAAAATATACTTTATAAACTTAATATTCATGAGACAAATTTTAAATAATCTTAAAATCATATTTAAGAGCTCTTCGCTTGACACTCAGCCCTTTTCTTTCCTCGTAACTACAGTAATGAAGCCTATTATTTAAATTCATTTGTCTACATCTTTTAATGCAAAAGAAACGTAGTTTAACTTTTCTTTTTTTCTTAGACATTTTTGACTATCTAGTGTGCACTCATAATGTCAGTGATTTTTTTCTGATCAGTTAATCTTTAAAATTTCCCAAGTGAGGAGAAAACAGACAGATACACCAACAACCACAAAAAAGAAAAGAAAAGTGAGGGAGAGAGATGATTTTAGGCAAACTATCAATGTAAAAGGTTATGTTTCCTTCATAAGGAGACAGGAGAAAATTCAGATCCAGGAAAACTTTTGTTATATAGATACAAAACAGAAAGTTATTACAGCTGGTTTAAACAATAACTCAAGCCCTTGACAATTTTATCAAGCCATACAATTAAAAACCAGTGCTTATTAGGTAATCCTTGAAGAATGAAAATGAAGGATCTCCTATATTAATCAAAGTGATCTCAAGGGCAGTGTCTTCTGTAAATTAAGATTCCACTTCAGGAATACGATAATGGAGATGAATTTGGGAATTCCTTTAAGGATTAAACAGTCCAGGGAGACAGTCAAGGCCAATGAAGCCCCAGCTCTAGAGTAGCCTGGGCCAACAAAAGCCTAAGTTTTTAAGCTTCAGGCCCCAGGGAGAAGCCAGAAAAACAATGTAGCCCCAAAGGATGAGAGACGGCCTTAGGAGATCCAAAGTACAAGTGCATCAAGGAGCGGAGGAAGGATTGGGGCCCTACCAAGTCAGCCTCCCAGACCGTGGACTTAGTCGACACTCTACTGAACAAGAAACCCTAGTTCCTTCCCCAGAAAGAACAGACTCCTACAAAAAGTAACTTGAAGAAAAAGGATGAGATGCTTGTTTAGGTAGCTTCATCCCAGAAAGCAAGGTTAAAGGCAAGAAGGTCACTTGCAAAAAACTAAATTACTGTGCATTGCTCATGTCCAGTTGAGCACAGAGGGGTCTTTGGGTGACGTATGGTAGTCACTGTTCCAAGAGCTTGGGATACATCAGTACAGAAGAGACAAGACTCCCCGCCCCTGCGGAGCTTACATCATCCTTCCTTTAGTCAGCTCCCTCTCATCCTACTCAAAACTATGTCACATCTTCTTCACTTCCTTCAAACTTCTGCCCCTCCCATCCCCTCAAAATATTTGCTGTACCACACTTCAGAGAGGAACCATAAGTCTTCAGATGGGGAGTTTTTATCATCAAACCTTTAAAAACTGTTGCATTGCATCCTTCTTTCCTCCTTCCTTACTGCTAAATTAAAGAGGGGCCCCTCTGGGAGGCCTCTGACACTCCCAAAAAGGGACTGGTGCCCTCACTTCCTCCGTTACAACTTTTGTCACGCTGTGTTGTAACTTTTGCGTTAGTTATCTATCTTCTCTGAGGACAGGGACCTTCTCCACCTTACTCTCGCTTAGCCTAGTGTGCCGCACTAGCCAACGGCCAATAACGGTTCCTGGGAGAAATAAGGCTCAATGAGGTTCTGAGCGGAAGCTCTGGCGGAGGGCTCCGCCCAGTTCCTCTGGGGGCGGGGCCGCGTCGGGGGCGGGGCGGTGGCTGAGGAAGCAGGCCTACGTGATGCTACGTCAGGCTTCTGAGTAGCATCGTTCTCTGGCGTTCCTTTAGAAAGCTGACTCCTGAAACAAGAGCTAAGGATTCACCCTCCTAGATGAGATAATAGCAGGGCTTTCAGGAAGCCTGAGGGGTCATCTGCCTCCCCTGCAGCTGAGCATCTGAAGACGCTTCCAGGCGTGGTTGCGTCTTCTGAAGGCCCTGAGAAGCATGAGCACGGAGCTGGGCCTGCAGGAGCCGGGACTTCCTTCTCTGCCTGAACTTGGAGATAATTATCATCATCATCATCATATCTCAGAGGGAGGAGTACTAGTACTCTGATTGCAGTTGGTTGAGGCTGCACACCGTACTGGTTGCCTGTCTCTAGACATGTCATTTAGCTCAAGTCCCACATCACATCTCTTCCACGGGACTGAAACAGTACGGTACAAGGTTGCTGCGAGGAATGGACGGAAGCTGAAAGCCTTTGTTCACCGCCAGTTTTCGGAGTTGAGCCAGGGGCTCAGCTGCAGTTCACAGGGGCTCGGTGAGCAGGCATCATCTCAAACTCTCCCTGCAGGACCAGTGTCTTTACACGTAAGGTGCCCACAGTTCCACTGGGAATTGTTTTCTGAGATGCTGACAGGAGCCGAAAAGGCCAGGGGGAATGGTTGTGGGAACCCCAGATAAAGGCCCAGGGAGGCAGCGTGTCAGTGGCCAACCACTCAGGGACAGAGGCAGAACAGTGTGTCTCCAGACTGCAAGGACTGCATCTCCAGAGGCCCCGGTGAAGTCTCCAGAAGACAGGATGGAGCTGCAGGCTTTGTAGAAGGGCAGAACGTCTAGGCACGCTGCCTTCAGATCTCAGGTATTGATACAGTCATGCTTTTATTGAGGGCCTAGTATGTTCCAGGAGTCCCTAGGGAATTGCAAGTGGTGAATACTACCCAAAAGACTGGAGGTTCCAGTCCACCCACAGGCACCTTGGAAGAAAGCCCTGGCGATCTACTTATGAAAAATCGGTCATTGAAAATCCTATGGAGCACAGTTCTAGTCTGACACACTTGGGGTCCATGAGTCGGAATTGACTCAGCAGTAACTGGTGATAGTCATCCAAGCTAGAAAGAAGAACCTTTTTGTGCTGCTCTTTTAATCCTTCCCATAATTCGTCAGTCACCAACTTGTGCTGATTCTATCTGCTAAATGTTTGTCATTTATTCTCCTCTCAATTTGCACTAGCGCTCTGGTGGATCAGGCTCTCATAATCTCTCACCAAATGATGTAGTAGCATCCTAACTAATCTCTGTCCCTCCCGCTTTGCCTTTCTGGAATCCTTTTGCCTCACTATTGTCAGAGCTGTCTAGCTAAAACAAACATGACTGTGGCATTCTCCTGCTTCAAATCCTTCAGTGACTCTGTTTCCTACCAGCTGAAATCTGTGCTTCCCAACATGGTATATAGGGCCCTCCACTCCCTGCTGTTTCTCTCCTTCTTTAGCTTCTTCAGCTATACTCTGCTCTATGGTTGTTTTTTTTTTTTTTTTTAACTCCAGTAATGGAGAAATGCTGGTAGTTCCCCCTAAATCCACTTTTTGTTCAGTGCTTCCATGTCTTAGCTCATTATGATTTATCTACCTGGATTTCCTTAAGCATACAAACACTAAAGTTCTCACAGTCCACTACACCCCGCCAAATAGTCTGTAAGCTCCTTCAGGTCAGGGGCTGAATTTTTTCAAGGAATTTGTCCATTTCATCCAGGTTGTTGAACTTATTGGCCTAAAGTTGTTCATAATATTTCCTTTTATTCTTTTAATGTTAGTAGGATCTGTTTGAGAGATCCCTGGGTGGTGCAAATGATTCGTGCTCAACTACTCATCTAAAGGTTGGCAGTTTGAACCCACCCAGTGGCACCATGGAGGAAAGACCTGGCAATCTGCTTCTGTAAAGATTATAGGCAAGAAAACCCTAATGGAATAGTTCTACTCTATAACATATGAGGTTGCCATGAGTCGGGATTGACTTGAAGGCAGTAGGTTTGGTTTTTTGATTAGGATCTGGTGTTACTCCCTTTTTCATTCTTGATATTGGTAATTTGTGTCTTTCTTGATTAGTCTGGCTAGAGGTTTATCAATTTCATTACTCTTTTCAAGGAACTAGCTTTTGGTTTAATTGATTTCCTCTCTTGTTTTTTTGTTATTCATTTCTACTCTTGTTATTTTGTCCTTTTTGTTTGCTCTGAGTTTACATTATTTTTATTTTTCCAGTTTCTTAAGGTTAAAACTTAGATCATTGAATTGAGACCATTCTTTTCTTCTTTTTTTTATTGTTGTATTTTAAGTGAAAGTTTAAAATTCAAGTTAGTCTCTCATACAAAAATTTATACGTACATTGTTATGTGACCCTAATTGCTCTCCCTGTACTGTGACAGCACACTCCTCCTCTCCACCCCAGATTTCCTGTGTCCATTCAACCAGCTCCTAACCCCTTCAGCCTTCTCATTTCACCTCCGGGCAGAAGCTGCCCATTTAGTCTCATGTGTCTACTTGAGCTAAGATGGACCCTCTTCACGGGTATCATTTTATGTCCCACAGTGCAGTCCACACTTTGTCTGAAGAGTTGGCCTCGGGAGTTTTTTTTAATTCTGGGTTGACAGAGATTCCGGGGGCCATGCTTTCCGGAGTTCCTCCAGCCTCAGTCAGACTATTAAGTGTGGTCTTTTTACTGGACTTTGAGTTCTGCACCCCACTTTTCTCCTGCTCTATCTGGGTCTCTCTGTTGTGTTCCCTGTCAGGGTGGTCATTGGTGGTAGCCGGGCACCTTCCAGTTCTTCTGGTCTCAGGCTGATGAAGTCTCTGGTTTATGTGGCCCTTTCTGTCTCTTGGGCTAATACTTTCCTTGTGTCTTTGATGTTCTTCATTCTCCTTTACTCCAGGTGGTTGGGACCAATTGATGCATCTTAGATGGCTGCTTGATAGCTTAAGACACCAGACGCTACTCACCAAAGTAGGATGCAGAACATTTTCTTAATAAACTTTGTTATGCCAGTTGACTTAGATGTCCCCTGAAAGCATGGTCCCCAGACCCTTACCCCTGCTTCTCTGTCCCTTGAAGTGTTTGACTGTATTCAGGAAACTTCTTAGCTTTGGTTTAGTCCAGTTGTGCTGACATCCCCTGTAGTGTGTGCTGTCCTTCCCTTCACCTAAGATAATTCTTGTCTACTATCTAGTTAGTGAATAACCCTCACCCTCCCTCCGCAGTCTCGTAACCATCCAAGAATGTTTTCTTTTGTGTTTAAACCTTCTCTTGAGTTCTTATAATAGTGGTCTCATACAATATTTGCCCTTCTATGACTGACTAAATTCACTCAGCATAATGTCCTTCAGCTTCCTCCATGTTATGTTTCACGGATTCATTGTTTTTCATTATCGTTGCATAGTATTCCATCATTTGAATATACCATAATTTGTTTATCCATTTGTCCATTGATGGGCCACCTAGGTTGTTTCCATCTTTTTGCTATCACGAACAGTGCTGCAGTGAACATGGGTGTGCATATATCTTATTCATGTGGCGGCTCTTATTTCTCTAGGGTGTATTTCAAGGAGCAGGATTGCTGGATCGTATGGTACTTCTATTTTTAGCTTTTTAAGGAAGCGCCAGATCGATTTCCAAAGTGGTTGTACCATTTTACATTCCCACCAACAGTGTATAAGTGTGCCAGTCTCTACACAACCTCTCCAGCATTTATTATTTTGTGTTTTTTGAATTAATGCTAGCCGTGTTGGGGTGAGAGGGTATCTCATTGTACTTTTGATTTGTGTTTCTCTAATGGCTAAAGATCGTGAGCATTTCTTCATGTGTCTGTTAGCCACCTGAATGTCTTCTTTGGCGAAGTGCCTAATCATATCCTTTGCCCATTTTTTAATTGGGTTATTTGTCATTTTGTTTTTGAGGTTTTTGCAGTATCTTGTAGATTTTAGATATTAGACGCTGATCAGATTTGTTGTAGCCAAAAATTCTTTCCCAGTCTGTAGGTTGTCTTTTGACACTTATGGTGAAGTCTTTTGATGAACATAAGTGTTTGAATTTTAGGAGCTCCCAGTTATCTAGTCTCTCTTCTGGCACTTGTGCATTGTTACTTGTGGTTCGTATTGTGTTTATGCCATGTATTAGGGCTCCTAGCGTTGTCCCTATTTTTTCTTCCATGATCTTTATCATTTTAGATTTTATATTTAGGTCTTTGATTCATTTTGAGTTAGTTTTTGTGCATGGTGTGAGGTATGGATTGCTCTTGTTTCAGTTTTATGCATCTGGATATCCGGTTATGCCAGCACCATTTGTTAAAGATACTATCTTTTCCCCAGTTAACAGACTTTGGGCCTTTGTCAAATATCAGCTGCTCATAGGTGGATGAATTTACGTCTGGATTCTCAATTCTGTTCCATTGGTCTGTGTATCTGTTGTTGTACCAGTACCAGGCTGTTTTGACTACCGTGGCGGTATGTGAGGCCTCCCACTTTGTTCTTCTTCTTGAGTAATGCTTTACTTATCTAGGGACTCTTCCTTTTCCATATGAAGTTGGTGATTTGTTTCTCCATCTCATTAAAAAATGCTGTTGGAATTTGGATCGGGATTGCATTGTATATGTAGATCACTTTGGGTAGAATTGACATTTTCACGAAGTTGAGTCTTGCTATCCATGAGCAAGTATATTTTTCCACTTATGTAGCTCTCTTTTGATTTCTTGCAGTAGTGTCTTGTAGTTTTCGTTGTATAGGTCTTTTATGTCTCCGGTTAGATTTATTCCTAAGTATTTTATCTTCTTGGGGGCTATTGTAAATGGCATTGATTTGTTGATTTCCTCTTGGAAGTTCTCTTTGTTGGGGTAAAGGAATCCAACTGATTTTTGTACGTTTATTTTGTATCCTGATACTTTGCCGAAATCTTCTATTAGTTCCAGTAGTTTTCTTGTGGATTCTTTGGGATTTTCTGTGTATAAGATCTTATCATCTGCAAATAGAGATACTTTTACTTCTTCCCTACCAATTTGGATGCTCTTTATTTCTTTTTCTAGCCTAATTGCTCTGGCTAGGACCTCCAGCACAATGTTGAATAAGAGTGGTGATAAAGGGCATCCTTGTCTGGTTCCCGTTCTCAAGGGGAATGCTTTCAGAGTCTCTCCATTTAGGATGATGTTAGCTGTTGGCTTTGTATAAATGCCCTTGATTATATTGAGGAATTTCCCTTCTATTCGTGTTTTGTTGAGAGTTTTTATCATGAATGGGTGTTGGACTTTGTCGAATGTGTTTTCTGTATCGATTGATAAGATCATGTGGTTCTTGTCTTTTGTTTTATTAATGTGATGGATTACATTGATTGTTTTTCTAATGTTGAGCCATCCCTGCATACCTGGTATAAATCCCACTTGATCATGGTGAACTATTTTTTGATATGTTGCTGAATTCCATTGGCTAGAATTTTGTTGAGGGTTTTTGCATCAATGTTTATGAGGGATATTGATCTGTAATTTTCTTTTTTTTGTGGTGTCTTTACCTGATTTTGGTATCAGGGTTATGCTGGACTCATAGAATGAGTTTGGGAGTGTTCCATCCTTTTCTATGCTCTGAAATACCTTTGGTAGTAGTGATATTAGATCTTTTCTGAAAGTTTGGTAGAATTCTCCAGTGAGGCCATCTGGGCCAGGGCTTTTTTTTTGTTGGGAGTTTTTTAATTACCTTTTCAATCTCTTCTTTTGGTATGGGTTCATTTAGTTGTTCTACCTTTGTTGGTGTTAGTTTAGGTAGGTAGTGAGTTTCTAGAAAATTGTCCATTTCCTCTAGGTTTTCAAATTTGTTAGAGTACAATTTTTCATAGCATTCTGTTATGATTCTTTTAATTTCAGTTGGGTCTGTTGTGATATCACCCATCTCATTTCTTATACAGGTTATTTGCTTCCTCTCCTGTTTTTCTTTTGTCAGTCTGACCAGTGGTTTATCCATTTTGTTGATCTTTTCAAAGAACCAGCTTTTGGTTTTGTTAACTCTTTCAATTGTTTTTCTACTCTCTATTTCATTTAATTCTGCTCTAATTCTTATGATTTCCTTTCTTCTGGTGCCTGAGGGCTTCTTTTGCTGCTGTCTTTCTATTTGTGCCAGTTGTAGGGTTCATGTTTTGATTTTGACCCTTTCTTCTTTGTGGATATGTGCATTTATTGCTATAAACTGACCTCTGAGCACTGCTTTTGCTGTGTCCTGAAGGTTCTGGTACAATGTGTTTTCATTTTCATTTGATTCTATGAATGTCTGTATTCCATCCTTAATTTCTTCTGTAACCCAGTAGTTTTTGAGCAAGGTGTTGTTCAGTTTCCATGCGTTGGATTTTTTTTTTCCTTGATTTTTCTGTTACTGATTTCTACTTTTATGGCTTTATGGTCAGAAAAGATGCTTTGTAGTATTTTGAGGCTTTGGATTTTGCTAAGGCTTGTGTTATGGCCTAATATGTGGTCTGTTCTGGAGAATGTTCCAAGTGTGTTGGAGAAGAAAGTATACTTGGCTGCTGTTGGGTGGAGTGTTCAGTACATGTCTATGAGATCAAGTTGGTTGATTGTAGCATTTAGCTCTTCCATGTGTTTGTTGAGTTTCTTTCTGGATGTTCTGTCCTTCACCAAAAGTGGTGTGTTGAAGTCTCTTACTACTGTTGTGCAGCTGTCTGTCTCTCTTTTCAATGCTGTTAGAGTTTGTTTTATGTATTTTGGAGCCCTGTCATTGGATGCGTAAATATTTATTATAGTTAAGTTCTCCTGGTGTATTGACCCTTTAATCATTAAATAGTGTTCTTCCTTATGCTTTGTGGTGGATTTTATTTTAAAGTCTATTTTGTCAGAGATTAATATTGCCACTCCTGCTCTTTTTGGAGTGTTGTTTGCTTGATATATATTTTTTCCATCCTTTGAGTTTTTGTTTGTGTCTTTAAGTCTAAGGTGTGTCTCTTGTAGGCAGCATATAGACGGATCATGCTTTTTTATCCACTCTGCCACTCTCTGTCTCTTTATTGGTGCATTAAGTCTGTTTACATTCAGTGTAATTATTGATAGGTATGAGTTTAGTGCTGTCATTTTGATGTCTTTTTTCTGTGTTCTTGATAGTTTCTTTGTTCCACTTAATTTTCTGTGCTGAGTCATTTTTCTTTATGTATTTTCTTTTCATCTTTTTCATTGTTGTTGATTTTGTATTTGCTGAATCTTTATATTTTTCTAGTTTTTTATTTTGACGTGTAGGATTGTTAGTTTCCTTTGTGGTTACCTTAATATTTACCCCTATTTTTCTAAGTCTATACCAGTCTTTTATTTCTTTATATCACCTTGACTTCCTCTCCATATGAAAAATCTATGTCCGCATTTTTTAGTTCCTCTATTTTGTTTTAATGTTATCATCTTTTACATATTGACATCTCTGTTTCCTTATTTTCAGTGTTTTAGCTTTGATTTATTTTTGTGACTTCGTTATCTGGGTTGATATCTCATTGCTCTGTCCCGTGTTCTAGTCTTGGGTTGTTAACTGATGTTATTGATTTTCTAACTGGAGGACTCCCTTTAGTATTTCTTGTAATTTTGGTTTGGTTTGTGCAAATTCTGTAAACTTCTGTTTATCTGGAAATGCCCTAATTTCACCATCATATTTGAGAGACAGTTTTGCTGGATATATAATTCTTGGCTGGCAATTTTTTTCCTTCAAGGCTTTATATATGTCATCCCATTGCCTTCTTGCCTGTAGGGTTTCTACTGAGTAGTCTGAGCTTATTCTTTTTGACTCTGCTTTGTAGATGACTTTTCGTTTATTCCTAGCTGCTCTTAAAATTCTCTCTTTATCTTTGGTTTTGGCAAGTTTGATTATAATATGTCTTGATGACTTCCTTTTGGGATCTACCTTATGTGGGGTTCGATGAGCATCTTGGATAGATAGCTTGTCATCTTTCACAATATCGGGGAAGTTTTCTGCCAACAAATCTTCAACAATTCTCTGTATTTTTTGTCATCCCCCCCGTTCTGGTACTCCAGTCACTTGTAGGTTATTCCTCTTGATAGAATCCCACACGATTCTTAGGGTTTCTTCAGTTTTTTTAATCCTTCTATCTGATTTTTCCTCAAATAAGTTGGTGTCAAGTGCTTTATCTTCAATCTCAGTAATTCTGACTTCCATTGCCTCAATTTTGCTCCTATGACTTTCTACTGAGTTGTCTAATTCTGAAATTTTATTGTTAATCTTCTGGATTTCTGATTGCTGTCTCTCTGTGAATTTTTGCAGCCTTTTAAATTTGTCATTATGCTCTTCTCTAATCTTTTTAAGTTCCTCTATTGTGTGTTCTCCATTTTGTATAAGTTCCTTCCTGATCTCTTGAAGAGTTCTGTATATTAATCTTTTGTATTCTGCCTCCAGTAATTCCAGGAAAGTTTCTTCCTCTGGAAGATTTCTAGATTCTTTATTTTGGGAGCTTGCTGAAGCCATCATGGTCTGCCTCTTTATGTGATTTGATATTGACTGTTGTATCTAAGCCATCAATAAGTTATTATATTTTTTGTTTTATGTTTGCTTACTGTGTCCTAGCTTCTTGTTTTGTTTTGTTTTGATATGCCCAAATAAGCTGCCTTTGTGAGCTAGCCCGATCACCAGCGCCCCTGAAGCTCCAATGTCCTGCTATCAGGCGGTCAGACCTGCCTCTAAATATGTGAGCGCGGGAGTCTGCCCATTCTCCTGTATGGATTCAGCTCAGGTGTCCAGGTAGTCAGCTACCAAGTGTGTGGTGCAGGCTCTCACTTACAGCCCTAGACAGGCATTGGTCATTGGTGTAGGCACAGACATCCGGCTGCAGCAGGGGTACACACTGAGTAAAGTAGGGGGTTGATGGCCGTCCCCAAGTGTCCAGGAGGAAAGTGTGTCCCTGTTCCCTAGAGCATGTACGTGGGTGGGTTTTGCAGCTGGACTATGAGCACCCAGTGCTGTTGGCTGTAAGAACTGGGGGGCACCTCTTATTTGTGGGCTCCTATCGCAGGTGGCTTGGTGGCATGGGTGGAGCCACCAGTCCTCAGGCCCCTGATGTGGGTAGCTGAAGACTCTGCTTAATGGGCAGAGCAGTGTCAGATGTCATGAACCTGCCACCTCACAGCTGAAACAGTTGAAATTAGACTTCAGGTATATGCCCTGTTGTACTTCGGTAATGAAGGCCTACACTGTTGAAATGGGCCCACACAAGGCTATGCAGGGGGAAAGGCGCTCAAAGTCCGTGGATACCTTATGCCTGTGCCTAGGCAAAGGACCTATGCCTACCCTGAGTTCCTGGCTTAGGGGAGCCGGCAGATTATTTTTTCCCCCATTTGTTAATTTGTTCCCTCTCCAAGGCCGGGAGAATGGCTCAGGACACGTGATGGGTCCTACTTCTGGCCCAGGGGACTTGGCAGTTGCTGAAGCTGTCCTGAACACAGTTCAGAGCAGGGAACAAGGAGGTAAATGGGAGAGAGGTTTTTCGCTAAGGGGGGGTGTGCTTGATCCGCGTGGTAGGCCACATGCAAATACTTATCTTTCACCGGTTGAGGGCTGCTTCTCACTGGTTCTGAATGGCTGAGCAGACTCTGTGCCACTGGGTCTCTCCTAATGTGGAAAATGCCTCCTGAGTGCTGCTGCTTGCCTGCCTCACCACTCACCCCTGAGGTGATCTGGGCTGAAGGACTCTGGCTCCTGCTGGGTCAGGTCTGGCAACTCCTTGCTGCTTCCTAACCATCTCTCCCTCCCCTGCCACTCAGTCCAGTTCCTCAACTTTGCTTTTGATGTTCAGGGCTCCTAGATTGTCATATATAATCGATTCATTTTTTTTTCGGGTCTTTGTTGTAAGAGGGACCACCGGAAGCATCTGACTACTCTGCCATCTTGACCCCGCCTCTCTTTTCTTCTTAATACAAACTTATAATGCTATAAATTTCCCTGTAAGCACCGATTTAAAATTGTATCCCATAAATTTTGATATGTTGTGTTTTCATTTTCATTCAATTCAAAACCTTTTATAATATCTCATGTGGCTTCCTATTTGAGTAATTTAGAAGTATGTTTTTAATTTCCAAATATTGGGTAGTTTTCCAGATATCTTTCCATTATTGATTTCTAATTTAATTCCATAGTGGTGAGAGAACATAAGTTGTACAATCTCAATTCTTTTAACTTTGTTGGGGTTTGTTTTATGATCCAGTATATGGTCTATTTTGGTGACTGTTTCATATATACTTGAAAAGAATATGTACTCTGTTTTGTTTGCGTTTTCTATAAATACCAATTAGGTCAAGTTGGTTTATAGCATTGTTCATGTTTTCTATGTCCTTCCTGATTTTCTTTCTGCTTATTTTATCTGTTACAGAGAAAGGATTGTTGAAGTATCCAATTATAATTATGGAGTTGTCTATTTCTCCCTTGAATTCTGTCAGTTTTTGCTTCATGCATTTTGAAATGTTGCTTCAGATGATGTCTGTACATCTGTATACATTTAGGATTGTTATGTCTTGGTGAATTGTCCCTTTTATTATTATCTAATTTCTCTTTTTAATCTCTTAATATTTCTGTTCTGAAGTCTCCTTTTGTTCTAATAAAGACCCTCCATCTTTGTTCTGATTAGCATTTGCATGGTGTATCTTTTTCCATCCGTTTGCTTTTAACCTATCATTGGGTCTTGCTTTTTTATCTAATCTGACAATCTGACATTTGGGGTATGGAGACCATTTACATTGGTATTATTGACATGATTATATTTAATCTACCATTTTGTTAGTTGTATTCTATTTGTTCCATCTCTGTTCTTTTTTCCCTCTTTGGTTCTCTGCTTTTGGATTTTTTTTTTTTTAATGATTTTATTTTAACTTCACTCTTGCCTTATTAGTTAACTTCTTTTTTTTTTTTCCCATGGGTGTCTTAGGGCTTAAAATATTCGTCTTTAATTTCATTTATCACATCTTTAAAGTATTCATCTTCAAATAATATTACTCCACTTCTTTTTTGGTATAAGAACCTTACAACAGGATACTTTGATTTCCTTCCTCCATCCTTTGTGCTATTGTCATATATTTAGGGGTTGTATTTTTTTTAGTTAATTTTAAGTTTCTTAAGTGATACATGGTTATATCCTTAGAGTAAAAAAATTAAAACATTCCGCATAGTATAAAGTCCCCTTGACCACACCTTGCTTGGATGTGAACAATATCACAAGTTTGTTGTATATCTGTTACTATGCATTTACACACACACACAGACGTATTTAAGATATGTATAGTTGATTCTTTGTACATAAAAGGTATTATACTGTGCATATCATTCTGTAGCATGCATTTTTTATTCAGCAGTGTATCTTCCCAACCTACCTGTATTAGTATACATAGATATGCCTCATTATCTTAAACTGCTGCATAGTATTCCATTAAATGGATTTCCCACAGTATTTTAAAATTGATGGAGATTTGTTTTCTACTATTTATTATGGTAAACAAGGCCACAGTGACATCCTTCTGTATATCTCATTGTGGACATTTGCAAGTGCTTCTCTAAATACCTAGAAGTGGAATTACATTTCTTATAGAACCCTCCCACAAGAAATAAAGGGGAGAAGAGATGTAGAAATTAAACCTAGAAGGCACTAGGGTTGCAGTTAAATTGGGGCTAGTGGCGGTCATAGGGTTGGTGGTGTGGTAGGGATAGACCAGAGAATTGAAAGCCTGGGAAAGTTTTAGCAAGTCTTATAAAGTAGTGACATCATCTTTGGAACTCAGAGACTTTTGGGGGACACGAGTTGGTTACTGTTTTCATGCCTTGAGTACAAAGAAGCAAACTTTTTCCTTCATCTGAAGTGATGGCCTATCAGAGGGATTAAAGAACTTGTTCAAAGTCATATGGCTAGTAAAGGGCAGTTTTCTTGTCACTTCATGGCAGAATGGATTTATAAAAATAATTGAATTTACAGATCATCTTGTCAAATGCCTTCACTTTTTGGATGGGAAGCAAGGCCTGAGAAGTTCCATAGGGAGTCAGTGGTAAAGCTGGACCTCCAGCTCTAAAAGCTGACCTGTTTCAGCCCAGCTGTAGGAGGCAGAAAAGTAACAGGAAGGAGATGGTTTGGTTCAGCTAAGGGAAGTGGTGGGGGCGCCAAAGAGACAGAGAAGTAAACAAACAGCATTGCTGCCCACTCTGCCCCCTGTAGCCCACTCTCTTCCTTTCCTTAGATTTCTGTGGACTTCTTTCTTCAGCAGCATCAAAGAAGTCCAAAAAGGAAAACTAAACAATCCAAATTACAGGATAGAGAAAATGACCCATTTCCATGTAAATGTTACCATTCTGCAGCAAAACAGAGTGGAAATAAGGAGGCTTTGGTTTGGATCTGCAATGTGGAAGATGGGCACTGCTTATAAATAGTCTCTAAACTAGCAAGTGGAACCACAGTAATTCTCTCTGGTGATGGAGGCTGGGCATGTCACCCAAACATAGCTGTTCAAAAGTGGTCCAGGTTCCCTTACAATAATCATTAATCTCTGGCAACATAATAAAGTAAAACAAAACACCCAAAACAACAACAAACGGGGGAGTTGGGTCATTAAACCAAAAAGGCTGGGCACCCAGAAAGAAGACTGTACAACTAGAAAGTTGTGGAGGTGGGATTTGAAACTGTCTTTCTTGGACTTTTATACCCTTACCACAGAGGCCCTCAAACTGGTCTGCCCACAAGCAGGCTGAGGTTGCCTTTTATGAAGTGTGGCATCTTGGGGCGCTGTCTTCAAGGACTTGGGCACAGAATATTTTTCAACTCCAGAAATGCTACAGGGGAGTCCTACCCCCAGAGCAATGTTTCTCAACCTCCCTGCATGGGATTACCTAGGATGCCTTAAAAAGGTGATTCCTGAACTACCCCACCCCAACTCTAGTATTTCTGGGGGTGGGCCTTGGAATCTGCATATTAAATGCCCAGATTATTCTTGTGCAGTCCTGCTGGCTGACTTGTTTAGCCCAGAGTGGGTGTGTCCAATTAGTTTGCAAAGATAAAGTATCTTATTGAAAGCCTGCAAAAATTAGATTCAATCCTAGCAGTTTACTGTTTTTCCTTTTTTTTGGTAAGTCAAAAATAGTTGAATACTGGCAATTTCACAGGGTTCAGCCTAGGGTCTGTATATTCTTTAAATCTCAGTGGAGCTCTAGAAAATGAGTTTTTTAGATTTTTGATTGGACACAGAGCCCTGGTGGTACAGTGGTTGAGAGCTCAACTGCTAACCGAAAGGTCAGCAGTTTGAATCCACCAAGCCGCTCCTTGGAAACCCTATGGGGCAGTTCTACTCTGTCCCTAGAGTTGCTAGGAGTCAGAAATGACCCCATGGCAACGGGTTTGGTTTTTTGGTTTTTTTGATTGGACACACCCAGGGTGATGAGAATTTTCCAGGGTATGAGTATTCACGGACAAGTGACCCAGGGCCGAGGTTTCCATATTGATATGTTTGGAAACCGTATCAGGGGCACCTTAGACTTCTTGTTCCTACCTGGAGTCATGAAATTCAAAGACCTGTTTTATGGTGCAGCAGGTCCTCAAGTTTCACAGGTAGTTAATTGTTACTTATGTTTCCAGACCCATCCCTCTTCAGGATCTCTACAAACACTGTGGGAGGGATTTCTGCCCATTTTGCATCAGTCAATCAGAACAAACCTCCAGATGGTGAAATGACTTGGGAGTTCACCCAGGGGAAAGTGAAGTCTTTTTCAAGCAATCTGGTGCTGTAAAAAAAGGAGCATTGATTAAATTGAATTTTGGCCCTATCTTAGGGCTGCCACTTAGTAGTTATGTGATCCTGGTCAAATCAAGTAACCTCCTCCAGTCTCAGTATCTGCATCTCTAAAACGAAGAGAATGACATCTTGAAGAACTATGGGGGCTAGGAGTGGAGGTGGTTCTTTGGAAAGATTTGTGAGACCCTCAGCACCATGTGTGCTCCCAGAAAGTGCTCAGTAGTGGTCATTATTAGTGAATTCCAGGCTGAATACACAACAGCCTCTCAGGTAAGAAAAGGAAGTCTCTTAGTATGTTTTAGACCAGCTGCAATGCCCCCCCCCCCCCGCCCATACATTCATACCCTCTAAGGGATAATTCTTACACAAAACTGGCACATCTACCATGGGCACCAGCAGGTGCCAGTACAAGCTAAGCTTTCAGAAGGGCGGCTTCATTTGATTTTATCATTTTTTCCATGCCTCAGTGTGACTCATGGAAGCCCAAGTTTCCTTTGCTTTAATCCAGAGTGATTTCTGCCTTTTCTTGCTTGCTACTTACTCTAAGCCTGGGAGAAAATGCTCAGGGTTGTACTGTCAAATATTAATGAAGAAGAAAGACCTCTTGTTTTGGGAATCCTTGTAATAAAACTAATAAACACCAGTGGCTGCATTTGGGCAGTACTTTACAGTTTACAGTTTGCAAAGCACTTTCATATCCATTAGCTCATTTAATATTTGCAAAGCCCTGTTGAGGCAGTGTGATGATTAAGGGCTGGTCCCTATACTCTGCAGATTGCCTTCAAATTCCCGTCTTCAGATGAATCATCTTGGGCAAGTTAGTTGCTGTCTCTGAACCTCATAGATTTAAGTAGAAAGTACTTTGCATGCAGTCATAAGAGCTCAATAATTGTTGGCTATTATTTCTATCTTGCCTGTTTACCAAGTGGCTTCAGTCAAGTTTTTCCATGATAATTGCTCTTAACTTAATGGGTTGAGCCTCGCTTCCCTCATTTTATACCTCGTCCTTTCCTCACAGCCTCCTCTCTCCACAACTTCCTCAGCCTCACTCCCCTGCACACGTACCCTGCTATATTAGTTTTCTAGGGCTACTGTAACAAAGTACTATAAATTGGGTGGCTTGTAAGAAAGGAAATTTATTGTCTCTCAGTTCTGGAGGCTGGTAGTATGAATTCAGGGTGTTAGCCGGACCATGTTATCTGCAGAGGCTCTAGCGGTAGATCCTTTCTTATCTCCTGGCTTCTGATAATCCCAGGTGTTCCTTGCCCTGTAGCTGCAGCATAATTCAGTCATCAAGTGTATCTTTTTCTTTTTTTATAGGATACCACTCAGAGTGAATTAGTTAAGGTATGACCTTAACTTGTTAACTGATAACATCTTCAAAGACCCTATTTCCAAATAAGGTCATGTTCACAGGGTTAGAACTTCATCATATACTTTGGGAGGACACAGTTCAGTTCATAACACGTACACTGAACTTTCCTTTTCCTGTTCAGTGCAGGCTGTGTCAGGCCTTTGCATGTGCTGTCCTCTCTGTTCTGAATGGCTTCCTGCTCCCTGAATTCTGGTAAATACCTACCCATCCTTAAGTAGACTGAGCCCTCTTAGCCCTGTGCTCCAAGTTTGCTTTCTCAAACCTTGGTTACAATTATGTGGATTGAAATGGTCTGTTTCCCATCTGCCTTCTCATCAGACTGAGTATTCCTAGAAGACAGGGACCATGTCTTCTCACTTGTGTAATCCTTGTGCTTGATATCTAGGAGGTACCCAAGAAATGTTGGTTTGAATGAACAGATGTTGTGGAATTCATTTCAGCTAAAATTATCTTAGGTGAGCGTTCCAGTCATTGAGCCCAGGGGCTGTGGTTCACATCCTGGAACCTAGGCGCTTGGCTCCCAGTCCTCGTGCTCTCTTGGGTCTCCTCACTCCCAGGCTGCCTCTGAGTGTGGCCTCCTGACATTGTTGTGTAATTTTTCTGACTGAGCTGGACACAGAGAGACAAAAACTAATGATATAAAAGAAAGCACTAGACCTCGTATTTACAGGCCCAGTGGAGGTTTCCAGATGACACCAAGCAGCCAGTGTGCAAAGGCCTTCTTTTAATGTATCAGAAAAGACAAAATTACAGTATGCTTGCCTTTGATGTGCCGTCTGTTTCGTCTTTCTGAATAAAAGGGAAACCCTGGCTCCAGGCTGATTTTCAAACGCAAAAATAGACTAAATTCCAACCCTTAAATTATCAAAAGTGCCACATACTTGACAAGCAGCTAAGCAGAGAGCAGAGACTACCAAGTCAATAATTAAACAGAGCTTAAGTCAAATTCACAGAGACAGACATTCTTGTCTGGCGGTCAGAACAGAGGCCTGGAGAGCCCTGGATCTGGCTCTGGTGTCTGCATGTGTCAGAGTCGAGTTCTGATGTGGGCCCCTCCACCCTCCTCTGCCCTCCTGGAAAGGCTCCCAGAGTGGGAGGGGCCCCTGTTGAGAGATGGGGTTGGGGAGGGTGGGTAGGCCTGAAAGGAGGCAGGAGGAGGATAAGGGGGCCAAGCAAAAGAGCATCTCTCCATTTCAGAATTTGTTTTCAAATACTGCAAGGGCCCACGGAAGATTTTTTTCATATAAAATGATTGGAGTTTAGGAGCTCCTATAACAATTTTAATATAAATTATTCTTCATTCAAAAACATTGAGTGCCTACAACAGTGGACAAAGCAAAGTCCCAGCTTCAGGGAGCTGACATGTTGGTGGGGGAAGGCAGACAACAAGCAAATCAATATACAGCCTGCCAGGTGGCTGTAAGTGACATGGACAGGACTACAGTGAGATGAGGAAGAGAAGGAGTTGGGTGGGGGGAGGGGAGGGAGAGGAGTAGGGGAGAAAGGAAGATGGAATTACTGTTTAGATAGGGTGGCTCATGGAGGCTTCTTTGATAAGGCGATATGTGAGCAGAAACATAAAAGGATAGGAGAATTCCAGGCAGAAGAAACAGGAACTGCAAAGGTCGTGAGTTGGAAGAGTGTTTGAGGGAAAGCAAGAAGCCCAGTGTGGCCAGATCAGGGCAAGCAAAGCAGGGAGTGGTAGGAGATAAGGTTGGAAAAAGATTAGGGGCTAGTCCATGTAGGACTCTGGCTTTTATTGTTAGTTAAAAATGAAGGCATTGAAGGATTTTGAGCAGATCTGGAATGATTTACAAGGGTCACCTGGGCTGCTGTGTTCTGAGTAGCTGTAGAGAGCAAGGGTGGAAGCGGGAAAATCTGTTAAAAGGCTGTTGGGAGTATTCCAAGGGAGATTCAGTGTGGCCTAGATCAGATAATGGTAAAAAGTAGTTGGATGCAGAATAAGTTTTGAAAGTAGACTTTATAGGATATGCAGATTGTTTGGATCTAGAATATAAAAGGAAGAAAGTTTTTAAGAGTGACTTCAAGGGTTTTGGCCTGACCAAATGGAATGACGGAGTTGCTGTTTGCTGAGATGGGGAAGACTGAACAGATTTAGGGGATGGAAATCAAGAATTTGTCTTTGGATATGATAATTCTGAGATGCTGCCTATAATACAATTATAGCAGGTATTGTGGATGTGAATTAGCACAACTCTCGTGCTGCAGTAAGAATGCAACTTTGTCTTCTAATGTGCCTTTAACATTTATTCAGTAGAGGAATGATTTTTGCTGCCATTGAGGAAGATCTTTGATAGGCACCATGATTTTTCTGGTCACTCTTAGGTATCAGAAAGTTGCATGGCTCTCTTAAAGTAGGAAACCATAGTCTTGATTCAGAAATAAGAATGCAGTTAATGGCTACTGAGTACTTAAAATGTGGCTAGTATTACTGAGGATCTGAATTTTAAATTTTGTTTAATTTTATTGAATTTAAATTTAGAAGCTGCTACTAAATCCAGTTATTGGCTTTAAGTATGTTTGAAACAGTTTGGATATGTGAATCTGTTTTGTCAGCTGTAAATTTTATGACCAATATACATATCGAGAATTTCCAATGAAAATTAGCATGCATATTGAAGTGTGCATTAAGTGTAAAATATACACTGGATATTGACGACTTAGTATGACAAAAAGATGTAAAATATCTCATTAATAATTTTTTATATTGATTCCATGTTGAAATGATACATTGGACATATTGGGTCAAATAAAAAATATTAAAATTAATTTCACCTGTTTCTTTTTACTTTTTTAATGTGGCTATTAGAAAATTTAAAATTACATGTGTGGCTCACATTATATTTCTCTTTGACAGCACTGCTCTACAATTGGCTGTGAAAGAACATTTGTGTTTTCTTAACCAGGGATTTCCAGGCCAGACCAGTACAAATCATATTTCAAATTTCACATTTTCATTCAAGTAAGGAATTTCCGCAACAACCTATTCTGTCTATCTGATGCTGGCTAATTACCACTCCTTCAAAACTAGTGGAGACTTTCTGGTAGGGGCTCATTTAGGTTTGTTCACACCTTCTGTGTGGAGGCTTCCTAGTTCCCCTTATGTGCTTTGTCCTACCAGCTGGTCTGGAAGGAGTAGCCTCCTGACTCTCCTTCCCACTGTCAAGGCTTCCTGGGTTTGTTGACTTGGGCCTTACCCTGATCTGGTGTCTCTGGACTGTTGTATCTGACTCTACACATGCTTGGTTTCCCTGCTCTCTGGCGAGCCTCTGTCTGGGTGTGTGCTGGCATGGCTACTTCCTTGGGATTTCCCACTGTGCAGAACACAATTAGACATAGGTATGGAAAAGGCTGGATTCCAGGTTAAGGAAAAAAAAAACCCAAACCAGTTGCCTTTGAGTAGGTTCCGACTCACGGTGATGCCGTGTGTGTCAGAGTAAAACGGTGCTACGCGGAGTTTCAGTGGCTGATTTTTTGAGGTAAAGGCCTTTCTTTTGAGGTGCCTACGGGAGAACAGGAACCACCAACCTTTCGGTTAGCAGCTGATGGCATTAACCATCTGGGACTCTAGATTCCACATAATGCCTTAATTTCACTTACACGCTTTTTTTTTTTTACACTTTTGTGAAAGTTCAAGACATTCAAGTTGAAAAATAGACATATTTGTTTTAAGGTGGGGATTGTAAACCCGGCGCCTGAAATATAGTCTCAAATATTACCTTGTCTTTTAGGTATTATTATTTATTTCTCATTAAACAATTAATACACATATTGTTTTGTGATTTTGGTTGCCAGCCCCATGACATGTCAACCCTCTCTGCTTCTTGACCTTGGGTTCCCCATTACTAGCTTTCCTGTCCCCTCCTGCCTTCTCATCCTTGCCCCTAGGCTGGTGTGCCCATTTAGTCTCATTTTGTTTTATGGGCCTGTCTGATCTTTGGCTGAAGGGTGAACCTCAGGAGTGACTTCACTGCTGAGCTAAAAGGGTGTCTGGGGGCCATACTCTCAGGGTTTTTCCACTCTCTGCCAGGCCAGTAAGTCTGGTCTTTTTTCCTTTTTGTGAGTTAGAATTTTGTTCTGCATTTTTATCCAGCTCTGTCTGGGACTCTCTATTGTGATCCCTGTCAGAGCAGTCAGTGGTGGTAGCTGGGCACCATCTAGTTGTGCTGGACTCAGTCTGGTGGAGGCTGTGGTTCTTGTGGTCCATTAGTCCTTTGGACTAATCTTTCCCTTATGTCTTTGGTTTTCTTCATTCTCCCTTGCTCCAGACCAGTGGTGTATCTTAGACTGCCACTCACAAGCTTTTAAGACCCCAGACGCTACTTACCAAAGTAGAATGCAGGATGTTTTCTTTATGAACTATGTTATGCCAATTGAGCTAAATGTTCCCCGAGACCATGGTCACCAGCCCTAAGCCCAGTAATTTGGTCCTTCAGGGAGTTTCGATGTGTCTGTGGAGCTTCCATGACTTTGCCTTGGTCAAGTTGTGCTTAGCCACAATTTTTAATGCTATATTTCCAACATTTCATATATGTTCTTTAATTTTGTTATTGCATTCACAGTTGAAAATACAATTAACTAGCTAAATGTTCAAGTAGGCTGAAGATTTATCACTCTTAACACCCCTAATAAATGCCATCATTTTTGAAATATATTAAACTTATATCTCACACTTCTTATCAATAGCATTTTTTCATTTTTAAAAGTATTAAGAGTAAATAAAGCAGTGCTTTAAAAAAAATTAGCCTTGGATTTTTAGCCTTTTCTCAAATGAAACCTTGTGTGGAAGCTCAATAACTAAAACAGATCACTTCAGAATCGCTGTGGTTGGAGCAGAGTGTGTATGTGTGTGTGGGGTGGGGAAGGGAGCACAAAGGCTATGAAAGGAGTTGACAGATTGCTGCCAACTCACAGGTTTTAAAAAAAATAACTGAATCATTATAATAAAATGTTCACAGAAGGCACAAACCTTTCTTTTGGGGCAAAGACGGTGATACTGCCGAAACTGTTGTTGGCTGCCGGGTGGTCCACCATGATGTTTTTGAGCTGATGTACAAAAGCCTGAAATTTGGCAATTGAAAGTTGTTTTAGGGCTGTCACTGTGTAATGTGCAAAAATGGAAGTTGTTCGCTTGAGGTCTGATTGGTGCCCTGCTGGGTGATGAATCCCATTCTGGGCGGTCCTGCAGGGAAGCCCTGTGTGTTTGTTCTTATGAGAAACATGCCTGTAATTGGGGGTGTTGGTGGTACAGACAAAGATACTTTGCTGCATGCTCAACAATCTGGCTTTATTCCCTCACCATCCAATCCCCTGAAGAGCATGGATGATTTTCCTGGCTGAATTTGCCTCATAAATCAAGGCAATGAAGTACATAGGACACTTTCCAAACGTGTAAAAGCAGACTATACAGCTCGTAACCTCCCTCCTTCCCTGCTCCCCATTTTCTGGTCCCCACTTGGCATGTTTTGGCATGATGGTGAAGAAGGGACAGCTCCAGCATCTCAGATCGGTGTGGTTGACACTACATTAATAAATGTTTATTTTATTAGTAAGGAAATTCTCACTTTTCCAAATAACATCTGGTTTCAGTGGGAGGGCAGAAACTGAGATTCCTGGGCAAGTGAGTGGTTTACCAAATTTTCCCATGAATGAAAGCAGGTAGACAGTTTATCAGGCCCCATCCTTCTCAGTATTCAACCACTTAGTTCTTGAAGAAGATAAGACAAAGGTGGGAAGAAGAATGGCAGGTATAGATTATATATCATATGATTGGTCCCCTGCTGGATGCTTTAAATAATTAACCTCACTGACTCCTCAGAGTAGTTCATTGAATCTTCAGAGTAGGGATTTATTTTTCCATTCAAATATTAGAAAACTGAGGTTCAGGGAGGTGGAGTAATTTGCTGAAAATCCCACAGGTGGTAGCTAGGGATTGCTCTAAATCCATTTGCTTATCTAACATTAGGAAAAAGCCTTCAAAATTAGAATTAATAAGTCCCATTTGGTATCCTTAGGAAAACCTGGTGGCGTAGCGGTTAAGAGTTTGGCTGCTTACCAAAAGGTTGGCAGTTCGAATCTACCAGACACTCCTTGGAAACCCTATGCAGCAGTTCTGCTCTGTCCTGTAGGGTCACTATGAGTCAGAATCAACTTGACGGCAGCGGGTTTTATTTGGTATCTTTATATCCTTTTGTACAGAGTAGAATATGAGCCAGATTGTGATTTATGTTATGCACCTGTCTGCCTCACCCTCTATATGTGGGTTCCTAGGGCTGGGCAGATACTATTGATTCTCCTCCCATTGGCCGCTTACTCCTTCAGCTTCCTTGCCAAGAGGACTCATCTCATTGGCCAGACATAGTCACATGACAACACTTAGCTGCAAGGGGCTGGGAAGTGTAGTATTTTAAGTGCGCTATTTTGCCCAGAATAAAATTGGAGTTCTAGTGCAAAGGAAGGAGGGGAGTCTGGATATTGGGTATGAAACTAGCATTTCTACACAGGGGACTTAAACAATGTATATTTTAACTACCTTTAGGAGAGGCACATTTCCCCACATTTCCTCTACTCCCTTTTCCCTGTTCCAGTTAACACATTTGTGTTACCGCTAGGCTTTGAATTTGGAATCTGGCAGAAACTTCTGTGGACGGCAGGACTCTCCTTTCTTCTGACAATTCCTTTCTGAGGTCGGGAGAGGGTTCTCCTCACTCTGTACTCAGGGGGGCTCCCAGACACAGCCGAATATCTGGAAAAGGAGCTCTTCCCTGGTTAAGTGGTGCTCTTGACTTAGTGTTTCTAAAGCATTTCTCCTGTCGTAGCAAGTTCCTCTGGGGGTGTTTAAAACACAATTCAATGTGATTTGCACCTTATTTGCAGGAAGATGCCCATGGAGAAAGATGAGGGTGGAGTACTTGTTACAGCTATTGCATTTGCCTGTAAACTAGAAGTGACACAGTGTTTAGGTCCTCAAGTAATCCACAAAACCCCTACAAATGTGGTGCCTGGTTTCTTACCGGGCAGCTACAGCTAAAGCAGATACTAAGGGGAGCTTATTGTTGTCTACACCCCCTTCCGAATGAACTGGCTTGGGTCTTTGTTTTAGTATTGGTTATTGTTATTGGTATTCACGGTACAGTTAGCTCTTTGGAGAAGAGATCCATGGAATCTGAGGGAGTGGTTAGAATAAACCCACTATAAAAAAAAAGTTTATTATTATTTTTACTAGCAGTTTCTTTGATTCCTGGCAAGGATTTGAGGGAACTGGTGAAACTTGGGTGATTTCCAGAGACTTCTCCAGTTGTTTTCCACAGGAAATGTAAAAACATATATTTAATTTTAGGTTATTTGGAAGTATTTCAAGGAAAAAGTCTAATATGGAAATTCGGGAGAATGTATAAATAAGTAAATAAAATACTTTTTTAAAAACCAGGAAATGAGTAATTTCATGCATTTTCCTGAAACCTGTTTAAAGCTGATCATGCCTACCATTATTTGAAGTTCAGCTGTCTTTTTAGGGCAGGATTGCTTGTCAGGCTGGTTCTGTAGGGCAGGGCTGTGGCACTGGATTTATCTCAGTACTTTTAGTGACCAGCACAGTGATAAGCATAGTTAGGGGCCCAGAACATATGTGTTGAATTAATGGATGGGACATTGCCAAATTCACACCACAGTAGAAAGAATTCCATTAATGGGCCTAATTGGCTCCTAACTTAAAACTATGAGGAGAACATTATGGATTGCTGGCCCCTGCGGGTGGTGGGGAGGGGACGATTGATTTGCAAGTTGATTAATTAGCCTCATATGTATTAATGTGTTTAGTTCTAATTGTTTATGAGCTTTAAGCAGATGGTTCTGAATGAGAGAATCAATACTCATAAATAAATGACAATGTTTGACTTTTCTGTACTCCATATGCATCCCTATAATGTATATTATAGCAGGATCTAAGGTTAATAAATGACACAGAGAATTGTAATCAAGAACTTTTTATCTAAGTAAGAATATAAGTGGTTCTCCACAGTGACAGTATAAATAGAATTTTAAGTTTGTCATTTGGCAAAATGGGTCATTTCCAGGGGTGGATTATCTAATAGACAAGGTAAGCATGGTGCTTACTGTGCTTACCAGATCATCTGTGTGAAGAGTTTCACATGGGTTTCTCCCCACCCCCTCCACCCCCTCCAGCCCCCAACCCCGGTACCCTGAGGTGTGACATTTGATCTGAGACCTGCATGTAAAGTAGGGGGCTGTACAAAGAGCTGGGTTCATAGTGTTCCTATATAGAGGATGACAATTGGGAAGGCAAGGGGAAGAGCATCGCATATTTGAGGAACAGAAAGAAGACTGACTGGTACCAATCTGTTGACTTACTACAGCGGTATTTGAGTTATGTGTTTGTAACATGGTTGTCAGCTTCATGCTGGAATGGAAGCATCACTTTGATTATAACTGCTATTCAAGGCCCATCTGTCAGTAAATTGTGCCCTTGGAATCCCAAAGTAACTTAGAGCAGTTTTAGCAGGAAAGTCTTAGGAGATTTTATCAAAGATGTGGTAAAATCTATGTGAATTTTTTCCCTACAGATTAGTAAGTAAGCACAATTACTTATACCCGTGTTTACCTTGCTTACAGGGTCACCCAGCCCTCTCAGGGACTGTAAATTTGAAAAAAGACTTTGATTCTGTAGGAGGGTCCTGTGAGGCTGGGAGAGAGACAGATGCCAGCCATACCTACAAGCAGAATCTTTGATGTGATGAAAAAAGGTGAAATTGAGACTAGCTAGGGACAGAAAAGGCCTTAAACGACAAGCTATGTTGGTTAAAATTTTTGTCTAGAAGAATGGTGCACATGTTTGCTCCCTCCTAATCTGTCCACTTGTAGCTGTCTTTCAGATCAGCCAATTAGAGCTAGAATCCTGGGCACCCGCGGTAAGAGACCAGGCTGACCATCAGATGGTCTCATCCTATAATAAGCATTGCTCAGGAACCAAAATCACCGGACATAATCATGGAGTGGTGACCAAGCCCATTTCAGAAGCAAGAAGTCCGTCAGCCACTTGCATGCCAAATCCTACCCTGGCCCCTTTTTGAATATATATGAAGTTAATGGATATGTATGACTTCCCCTTTTCCAGCGTTGTATAAAACTGCCCCTCCCCCCGGGCCCTTTGTTCGGAGAGAGAGTGCTTTCGGGGAGGATCCCCCCTCGTCTCCTTACTCTCTGCGAATAATAAACTGCCTTGCTTTAAATCCTCTTGACTCTTAGTTATTCTTAATGAGAGTACAAGCGGTGAACCCATTGCATTCGGTAACAAAGTTGTTCACTACAGATGATCTGGTAAGCAAGGTAAGAACTGTGCTTACCTTGCCTATAGGATAATCCACCCCTGGTCAGTTCAGACCTATAGCCAGGCGAGGAGCTTTTTGACTATCCAATTTTAAAAACATCAATTAGAGGCACTTTGTAGAAGCCCTTCTTGTATATTTTATGTTAGTGACCTATGGAGATATAGCTGGATTTGCCACGTATTTTAAAAACCTTTTATTAAATGTATTGTACATATAGAAAAACATAAAAATCCTAAGTGTGCAACTCAAATTTTCACAAATGGAACCACCCATGTAATTTAGCACTCAAATTAAGAAACAGAACATTACTTGTACCTTTGAAGACTCCCTCATCCTCCTTGCAGTTGCCACTGGGTTGTTGGTTTTTTTTTTTTGCCATTTCAACCATTTTTAGGTGTACAATTCAGTGGCATTAATTACACTCACGATGTGCAACCATTACATCTATTTGTTTCCAAAATTTTTTTATCACCCTAAACAGAAACTCAGTACCCATTAAACAATAACACCCCATTCCTCCTCCCAGCCCCCGTAACTTCTAGTTTGCTTTCTGTCTCTATGAATTTGCTTATTCTAGATACTTCATTTAAGTGAGATCGTGCAATATTTGTCCTTTTGTGACTGAGTTATTTTACTCAGCGTAATGTTTTCAAGGTTCATTCATGCCGTGGCTTGCATCAGGACTTCATTTCTTTTTATGGCTGAGTAGTAGTCCATTGTATGGACATACCACATTTCTTTTTATTGTGCTTTAGATGAAGGTTTACAGAGCAAATTAGTTTCTCATTAAACAATTAATACACATATTGTTTTATGACATTGGTTGCCAACTTCATGATGTGTCAACATTCTCCCCTTCTCAACCTTGGGTTCCCCATTACCAGCTTTCCTGTCCCTTCCTGCCTTCTTGTCCTTGCCCCTGGTCTGGTGTACTCATTTAGTCTTGTTTTATGGGCCTGTCTAATCTTAGCTGAAGAGTGAACATCAAGAGTGACTTCATTACTGAGCTAAAAGGGTATCTGGGGGCCATACTCTTGGGGTTTTCTCTGTCAGATCAGTAAGTCTGGTCTTTTTTTGTGAGTTGGAATTTTGTTCTACATTTTTCTCCAGCTCTGTGCAGGACCCTCTATTGTGATCCCTGTCAGGGCAGTAGGTGGTGGTAGCCAGGTACCATCTAGTTGTGATGGACTCAGTCTGGTGGAAGTTGTGGTCCATTAGTCCCTTGGACTAATCTTTCCCTTGTGTCTTTGGTTTTCTTTATTCTCCCTTGCTCCAAACAGGGTAGGACCAGTGGAGTATCTTAGGTGGCAGCTCACAAGCTTTTAAGACTCCAGACGCTACTCACCAAAGTAGAACGTAGAACATTTTCTTTATAAGCTATGTCATGCCAATTGAGCTAGATGTCCCCCCCAGACCATGGTTCCCACCCCTTAGCCCACTAATTTGGTACCTCAGGGAGTTCAGATGTGTCTGTGGACTGGGCGGTGTTTCATTCTGTTGTATATAAGGTCTCTATGAGTCGGAACCAACTCGATGACAGCTAACAACAACAACAAATGAAGCTTCCATGACCTTGCCCTTGGTCAAGCTTTACTGACTTCCCCAGTATTGTGTACTGTCTTACCTTTCACCAAAGTTACCACTTATTTATTGTCTATTTAGTATTTTTCCATCCCTACCCCTCCCCTCCCTTGTAACCATCAAAGTTGTTTTTTACTGTGTGTAAACCTTTTCATGAGTTTTTATAATAGCGGTCTCATACAGTATTTATCCTTTTGTGATTGACTTATTTCACTCAGCATAATGCCCTCCAGATTCATCCATGTTGTGAGATGTTTCAAAGTTTAATCATTGTTCTTTATCGTTGAGTAGTATTCCATTGTGTGTATGTACTGTAGTTTGTTCATCTATTCATCTGTTGATGGGCACTTAGGTTGTTTCCATCTTTTTTTTCTATTGTGAATAATGCTGCAATGAACATGGGTGTGCATATGTCTTTTTTTTTTTTTCTTGATAGACACACAAGTGCACCTTTCTCTTAGGCTCAGAAGGAGGGAAATACTTTTTTTCCTTCCATCCTTAATACTGTCCAAAAGTGAGTTCTGCCAAAGGCGAAGTTACTCCTTGAATCTTTCTTGAAGTAATAATAATAATAATCTGTTTAAAAGCAGTTTTATATTTACTTTACATTTGTTTTTTCCTTTACTTTTCAGAACCACCACTGAGGTCAAGATTGTTTTCACCACTTTGTATATGAGGAGCGAAAGCTTAGGGAGGTGATAAATGACTGACCAGAGTCACACAGCAAAGAAAGCATCCCAGGGCTGAGGGACTCCAGGGCAGAGTCTTTTCTGCTGTACCAAACCCAAACCAAATCCGTTGCCATCGACTCGATTCCAACTCATAGCGACCCTGTAGGACGGAGGAGAACTGCCCCATAGAGTTTCCAGGGAGTGGCTGGTGGATTCAAACTGCTGACCTTTTGGTTAGCAGCCAAATGCTTAACCACTGTACCACCAGGAACAGAAAATGTATTGTGACCTCAGGGACCTCGAGAGTCCCTGGTTCATGTAACAAAAGGAGATGTCTTCATCTTTCATCCAGAGATAGTTTAAGTAGACAGATCATGAGGATCAGGGCTGGGGAAAACTGCCATTCATTTATTCATTCATATACTCTTTCTCTATGAACTTTTCTTTGCCAGGCACCATTATAGGGATACAACATGGAACAAGAAGGGCGTTGTCCTTGTTCTCTCTTGGTGCTTACATTCTAGAGGAAGAAACAGAACATAAACACGTAAACACATACATACACAAAATAATTTTTGAGATACTTATAATGCCCTAGGAGGAACTCTGGTGGTGCAGTGGTTAAGCATTCAGCTGCTAACCGAAAGGTTGGTGGTTTGAAACCACCAGCCAGTCTGCGGAATAAAGATGTGGCAGTCTGTGTCCATAACATTACAGCCTTGGAAACCCTTTGGGGCAATTCAACTCTGCTCTATAGGGTAGCTATGAGTTGAAATCGACACAATGGCAACGGGTTTATAGTACTCCAAAGACAATAAATACGGATAACAGGAGAGTGAGATGGCGGGGAGCATGGAGCGTTTAGGGAAGACTTTTCTGAGGAGGAGACTTATTTTGTAAAGTGAACTTTTTAATTGAAGTATAATGTACATAACAAAAAGTACACAAATTGTAAGTGTACAACTCGACAAATTTTTGTAAGGTGAATACACCCTTATAACTACCACCCAGATCAAGAGGTAGAACCTTGACAGCTCCTGGAAGCAGCCCCGCAGTACCCTAAGCAGTAACATTGGATCTGAGACCTGCATGTAAAATAGGGGGCTGTGCAAAGATCTGGGTTCACAGTGTTCCTGTATAGAGGATGACAACTGGGAAGGCAAGGGGAAGATCATAGCATATTTGAGGAACAGAAAGAAAGCCAACTGGTACCAGTCTGTTGATTTAGTACAGCAGTATTTGAGTTACGTGTTTGTGACATGGTTGTCAGCTTCATGCTGGAATGGAAGCATCACTTTGATTATAACTGCTATTCAAGGCCCATCTGTCAGTAAATTGTGCCCTTGGAATACCAAAGTAACTTGGAGCACAGTCTTAGCAGGGAAGTGTTAGGAGAATTTTATTGATAACATGGTATCCACCACATCTGAAGCAGGTACTATGACAGTCCGTGCCCATCTCAGATATGGAGATATTCACAAAGATTTTATTATAAGCTCTCATGTTACAATAATTCCTATATATTCCTTTCACTTCTGTCTACCTCCCATCACCATGGCAACCCATGAAAAAAAGGAGGATGAGTTCCTCTGGCTATCATGTCCAGGGCTCTGGTCTTGACATTTGATAATCTAAGATTACATATGACTATGTGCTTGAAAATCCCAAATTACCTAAACATTTGCATACAGGTGGGGCTGGTTCCTAGGAAAGGATGTAGGTAAATAACAGAGGTATTGGGAAGTATTTGTATAACCAGGAACAATAGGAACGTGGGAAAATCATCACACAAATGTCTGTCATTCAAAGCTATTGTGCTCGGAGGAAATAATTTCAAATGTGGCAGAGAGTGCAGGCTTAAACGTTTTTCTGCCTGCCCTAGTTAAATTCTGATTCTGCTTTAACATCAGACTGCCTCATAATGACTAATCTTCCTGGTATGAACAACATTCATTCAGAACTTGGCAAATGGAACTTCTGGGTGAGGCAGTCCTGCCTTTGCACTCAGCACGTGTGACACAAAGAACCTGCTCTGGCCTACAGCTGCCCATGCAGAGGTCCATTTGGGCTCCCAGCAGCTCTTTATGAGGGGTTTCCCATGAGCGCCGAGCAAGTCCACTGCTATCATGTCCATGTCCCATCCCCAAAGACGACCCTTTGGAGTGTACCATTCCCGTGGTGGGCTGGATGCTGCTCTGCTGCGTGCGGGTTGGCTAAAGGCTGTAACTTCTCCACAGTTCTTTACTTGCCACCACCTTGAACCCTCAGGTGCCTAAATGTTGCAGCCTCAAGCTGGGAGCAACCCCCCCTAATCCCTTTTAAAAGTATGCTTTTAAAATGCTGTTTTCTTTCTTTTCTCTCTAACAGCAAAAGCCTGTTCCTTGTTTTGGATGGTGACTGCCTCCTTCACTTTTGCTGCACCCTGTTAGAGGGACCCCAAGCAGGGCTGTGGAGCTCCAAGGTATTTCCATCTTTACTCCTGCTTATCGGGGGCTCTGACACAAACATGACAGGGGGCTGGGACAAGAGACAAATTCAAGTGGCAGACACCTCACTGTACTCGGAATTTTCCCATCCGTAGGATTTTCTTGCAGCCTAACAGGCCTTTCTTCCTTAGGATATGCTGTCTCCCAGGAGCCTCCTTAGCCACCCTTCATACAGACATCTTGTCAGGCTACTTCCAGTCTGTCAGAGATGCCTAGGCATCCCTGACTCCCCAGCCTGGACACGGCATTAAATCCTTCTCGAGGCAGCTTTGCAGTCCACTGGTTTGCCGTATAGGCTCAGAAATGCTAAATGTTGCTGGGACTCCCCTACCCCCCAGTCCCTTTTAAAAGTATGCCTTTAAAATGCTGTTTTCTTTCTTTCTCTCTTTCTATCAGCAAAAGCCTGTTCCTTGTTTTGACAAGTCATGTCCAAACAGGAGAAGGCAGATGCTTGGTGTCAAACCACCTTAACATGTAAATCTCCTGGGAAGTTGGGTCATTTCTTTGGATCATCTTGTCAGTGAGGATGATGAAAGGAGGCAGTGGGCTCCTAACTGATCTCTGACCAGAGTCTTGCCGCTGTAATTTATCCTTGCACAGGGCCACTTGAATAATCCTTCTAAAATACTGAGTCACACCCCTGCTTTGAAAACTGCCAGCGCTTGCCCATGTTTAAAAGTCAATTTCTTTATCATGACCAATTAGGCCCTTCCTGATCTGGCACCACCTTACTTCTCCTGCCTCAGTTCCCCGGCACTGCCCTCTACATACTGCGTTCTTCAATCACACCAGGCTACTCCAAGTACCCTTAATGTACTTTCCTGATGCTGTCCCCTTTGTCTCAAATACCACTCTCCAGTCCCCTTTTCTGTCTGGCCAAGTCTTACTGATCCTTTAAGACCCTGCTCAAGTGCCCCCTCCTCTAAGAAGCCTTCCCTCCTTATGTTATACGTAGTTTCCTTACTGCAGAGAAGGTGTCTCCAGCAGTAAAGCGCAGGGTCTAGCTCACAGGCAGAGCTCAGGAAGTTCCATGCAGTAGTCAGTTGCTTTTGAGGCATGGTGCATCTCTCTACAGGGCATGGGTTTTCTTCCTTGTCTGCATTTGTGAAACGCATTTTCTTTCTTTATTTCTGAATTTATTTGACCCAGTATGCCATCCATTAGTACATCAGGGAGTTGGCTGTTTGTGCGAGGTGATGAGCCCCCTTAATCCTCAATTGTAACTGGATTATGTCAGACTTTGCCATGTGCCTAGAGGCTTCCTATGGGTTTAATTTCAGAATAACAGAGAAATGTCATTACTCACCTCCTCCAACAACGTTATTTGTTTTTGAAAGAGTTTAATAGAATTGCAGTCAGGAAAGAAACAAGAGCAAGAGAGAAAAAATCACCCTCTTAAACTCACAATTCAGCTAATGTATTCACTATGTCACAGGGTTCTCAGCTCTTCAAGGTGGTCTGCAGGAGCAAGAACAGAAGGAGTCATGGACCTGAAGGGTGAGCTCTCCTCCTCATGTTGGGCTGCCAGTGGGGAGGGCCTGTTATCAACAAGATCCTTTCATCAAGGCCTGAACCGTTACTAATTAACTAGGCGTTAAAGCAGCAAGAGACAGCTGCTGAGGGTGGTGGTGAGGTGCTGTGTGAGTAGGGGTGATGTGGGTATGTGGTGGGAGAATTAAAGCCTTGGAAAGTTGGAGATGAGGCCCTTGGAATGAGCTGGATGCTCTGGTCTGTGTATTCATGTCCCTCTGCTGAGAAGCCTTTGGTGCTATCCCTTTTTAGCCACAGCCTCTTCCCTCCACCCCGCCTCACTAACTCCGGGCAACCAATAATCTGTTTTCTGTCCCTATAATTTTATCATTCAGGAATGTTATATAAATGGAATCATACGGTATGTAACCTTTTGAGATTCACCTTTTTTCACTCAGCATAATTCCCCTGAGATCCATCCAAGTTGGTGTGTGTTATCATTAGTTTGTTCCTTTTTTTTTTTTTTTTAATTGTACTTCAGGTGAAGGCTTCCAGAACAAATAGTTTATCATGAAACAGGAGTACACATGTTGTTTTATGACATTGGTTGACATCCCCACAATATATCAACCCTCTAACTTCTCAACCTTTTTTTTTGGTGAAAATACACATAGCCAAAGATACACCATTTCAAAAATTTCTACATGCACAATTCAGTGGCATTGACTACACTCTTCCAATTGTGCTTTATTCTCACTTAAGATGAAGGCTTACAGAACAAAATAGTTTCTCATTTAACAGTTACTACAAATGTTGCCCTATGACAATGGTTAACAATCTCACAACACATCAACAATATCCTTCCTCAACCTTGGTTCCCTATCACCAGCTTCCTTGTCCCCTCTGCCTTCTGGCCCTTGTCACTGGACCTCGTTAGTCTCATTTGGTTTTACGGGGCTGTCCACTACCAGGCTGAACAGTGAACCTCAGAGGTAACTTCACCACTGAGCTAAAACGGTGTCTGGGGGCCATACTCTCAGGGTTTCTCCAGTCTCCTTTAGATGAGTAAATCTGGTCTTTTTTTTTGTGAGTTAGAATTATGCTCTACATCCTTCTCCAGCTCTGTCCAGAACCCTCTGTTGTGATCCTGGTCAGAGCAGTCAGTGGTGGTAGCCGGGCACCATCTAGCTGTACTGGACTCAGTCTGGTGGAGGCCTTGGTAGCTGTGGACAATTAGTCCTTTGGATTAATCTTTTCCTTGTATCCTGTTCTCTTCATTCTCCCTTGCTCCTGAAGGGATGAGACCAGTGGAGTATCTTAGATGGCCGCACACAGGCTTTTAAGACCCCAGACACTACTCACCAGGGTAGAATGTAGAGCATTGTCTTTATAAGCTGTGTCATGCCACTTGAGCTAGATGTTCCCCAAGACCATGGTCCCCACAGCCCTCCGCCCAGCAATTCAGTCCCACAGGGAGTTTGGATGTGTCTATGGGGCTTCCATGACCTTTCCTTGTACAAGTTGTGCTAGTTTCACCTGTATTGTGTACTGTCTCACCCTTCAGCCAAGATACCACGTATCTATTGCCTATTTAATATCCCCCCCCCCCCCATCTCTGGTAACCAACAAAGATAGTTACATTTTGTGTGTGAACTTTTTCATGGGTTTTTACGATAGAGGTCTCATACAATATTTGTCCTTTTGTGATTGACTTATTTCACTCAGCATAATGTCCTCCAGTTTCATCCGTGTTATGAGATGATTCACAGATTCATTGTTGTTCTTTCTCATTGCATAGTACTCCATTGTGTGTATGTACCATAGTTTGTTTATCCATTCATCTGTTGATGGGCACCTACGTTGTTTCCATCGTTTTGCTATTGTGAACAATGCTGCCATGAACATAGGTGTGCATATGTCTATTCGAGTGATGACTCTTATTTCTCTAGGATATATTCCTAGGAGTGGGATTGCTGGATCGAATGGTATATCTATTTCTAACTTTCTGAGGAAGCGCCATATCATTTTCCAAAATGGTTGTATCATTTTGCATTCCCACCAGCAGTGCATAAGAGTTCCGATTTCCCCCCAGCCCCTCCAACATTTGTTATTTCCAGTGTTTTTGATTTGTGCCAGTAATGCCCGGGTGAGATGGTATCTCATTGTGGTTTTAATTTGCATTTCTCTAATGGCCAGTGATCGCGAGCATTTCCTCATGTGTCTGTTGGCCATTTGAATGTCTTCTTTGGTGAAGTGTCTGTTCATTTCCTTTGCCCATTTTTTAATAGGATTATTTGTCTTTTTGTTGCAGAGGTGTTGTATTTTCTTGTAGATTATGGAGATTAGACCTTTGTCTGACCTGTACTGTCCAAAATTTTTTTCCCAGTCTGTAGGTTCTCTTTTGACTCTTTTGGTGAAGTCTTTTGAAGAGCATAGGTGTTTGATTTTTAGAAGATCCCAGTTATCTAGCTTATCTATTGGGGTTTTGTGCGTTGATGGTTATGGTTTGTATCCTGTGAATGCCATGTATTAAGGCCTGAAGTGTTGGTCCTATTTTTTCTTCTGTGAACTTTATAGTTTTAGGCTTTCTATTCAGGTCTTTGATCCATTTTGAAGTAGTTTTTGTATACGGTGTGAGGTATGGGTCCTGTTTCATTTTTTTGCAGATGGATATCCAGTTTTGCCAGCACCATGTGTTAAAAAGACTGTCTTTTCCCCATTTGATGGACTTTGGGCCCTTGTTGAAGATCAGGTGACCGTAGATGGGCGGATTTACATCTGGGTTCTCAATTGTGTTCCATTGGTCAATGTATCTGTCGTTGTACCAGTACCAGGCTGTTTTGACTACTGTAGCTGTATAGTAGGCTCTGAAGTCAGGTAGTGTGAGTCCTCCAACTTTATGCTTCTTCTTCAGTAGTGCTTTACTTATTCGGGGCTTCTTCCCTTTCCATATAAAGTTAATGATTAGTTTTTCCATCTCTTTGAAGAATGTTGTTGGTATTTGGATCGGGATTGCGTTGTATTTGTAAATTGCTTTGGGTAGAATTGTCATTTTCACAATGTTGAGTCTGCCTATCCATGAGCATGGTATGTTTTTCCATTTATGTAGATCCCTTTGGGTTTCATGCAGTAGTGTTTTGTAGTTTTCTTTGTATAGGTCTTTTACATCCCTGGTCAGATTTATTCCTAAGTATTTTATCTTTTTAGGGGCTATTGAAAATGGTATTGATTTCCTGATCTCTTTTTCATCGATCTCTTTACTGGTGTATAGGAATCCAACTGATTTTTGAATGTTTATCTTGTATCCTGCTACTCTGCTGAATCTTTCTATTAGTTCCAGTAGATTTCTCGTGGAGTCTTTAGGGTCTTCTATGTATAATATCATATCATCCGCAAACAGGGACAGTTTAACTTCTTCGTTACCAATTTGGGTGCCCTTTATTTCTTTTTTTTTGCCTTACTGCTCTAGCTAGAACTTCCAGCACAATGTTAAATAGGAGTGGTGATAAAGGGCATCCTTGTCTTGTTCCTGTTCTCAAGGGGAACGTTTTCAGCCTCTCTCCATTAAGAATGATGTTGGCCGTTGGTTTTGCATAGATGCCCTTTATTATGTTGAGAAATTTCCCTTCTATGCCTATTTTATTGAGAGTTTTTATGAGGAATGGGTGTTGGACTTTGTCAAATGCCTTTTCTGCATCAGTTGAGATGATCATTGGAATCTTTTCTTTCCTTTTAATTTATGTGGTGGATTACATTGATTGATTTTCTAATGTTGAACCATCCTTGAGTACCTGGTATGAATCCTACTTGGTTGTGGTGTATTATTTTTTTGATATGATGCTGAATTCTATTGGCTAGAATTTTGTTGAGAATTTTTGCATCTACATTCATGAGAGATATTGGTCTGTAATTTTCTTTTTTTGTGACGTCTTTGCCTGGTTTTGGTATCAGCGTTATGCTGGCTTCATAGAATGAATTTGGAAGTGCTGCTTCCTTTTCTATGCTCTGGAATAGCTTGAGTAGTACTGGTACAAGCTCTTCTGTGACTGTTTTGTAGAATTCTCCAGTGAAGCCATCTGGGCCAGGGCTTTTTTTTGTTGGGAGTCTTTTTATTACCTTTTCAATCTCTTCTCCTGTAATGGGTGTGTTCAGATTTTCAACAGCACTTGGTTGTAGTTTGGGTAGGTAATGTGTTTCTAGAAATTTATAATTTCCTCTAGGTTTTCAAATTTGTTGGAGTATAGTTTTTCATAATATTCTGTTATGATCCTTTTTATTTCAGTTGGGTCTGTTGTAATGTCTCCCATTTCATTTCTTATTTGGGTTATTTGCGTCCTTTCCTGTTTTTCTTTTGTCAGTCTGGCCAGTGGTTTGTCGATTGTGTTGATTCTTTCAAAGAACCAACTTTTGGTTTTGTTGATTCTTTCTATTGTTTTTCTATTCTCTATTTCATTTATTTCTGCTCTGATCTTTATTTTTTCCTTTCTTTCGGTGGCTGTGGGCTTTTTCTGCTGATGTCTATTTGTTTGAGTTGTGTAGTTAATGTTTTGATTTTGTCCCTTTCTTCTTTTTTTGATGTGTGCATCTAGTGTTATAAATTGTCCTCTGAGGAGGACTGCCTTTGCTGTGTCCCAAAGGTTTTAGTGTGATGTGTTTTCATTCTCATTTGATTCTAGGAATTTTTTGATTCCATCTCTGATTTTTTCTATTACCCAGTGATGTGTAAACAGGGTATTTTTCAGTTTCCAAGTAATTGATTTTTTTCCTTGCTCTGTCTGTTGTTAATTCCTACCTTGATGGTATTGTGGTTAGAGAAGATAGTTTGAATTATCTGATCGTTTTGGATCTTGTTGAGGATTGCTCTGTGGCCTAAGATGTGGTCTTTTCTGGAGAACATTCCATGTGCATTGGAAAAAAATGTGTACTTTGCAGCTGTTGGATGGAGTGTTCTATATATGTCTATGAGGTCAGTTTGGCTGATTGTGCCCTTTAGGTCTTCTGTATCTTTGCTGAGTTTCTTTTTAGTTGTTCAGTCCTTTACGGAGAGTTGTGTGTTGAAGTCTCCTACTATTATTGTGGAACTGTCCATTTCTCTTTTCAGTGTTGTTAGAGTTTGTTTTATGTATTTTGGAGCCCTGTCATTGGGTGCGTAGATGTTTATTATGGTTATGTCTTCATGATGGATCATCCCCTTAATCATTATATAGTGTCCTTCTTTGTCTTTTATGGTGGATTTTGTTTTAAAGTCTATTTTATCTGAGATTAGAATTGCCACTCCTGTTCTTTTTTGGTAGTTGTTAGCTTGATATATTTTTTTCCAACCTTTGACTTTCAATAAATTCACATCTTTGTTTCTAAGGTGTGTCGCTTGTAGACAGCATATTGATGGATCCTGTTTTCTTATCCATTCTGTCACTCTCTGTCTCTTTATGGGAGCATTGAGTCCATTTACATTCAGTGTAATTATTGATAGATGTGAGTTTGTTGCTGTGATTTTGTAGTGCTTTTTTGTGTGGTGCTGACGTTTTCTTTGTTCTTCTTACTCTACTGTGCTGAGTTACTTTTGTTTGTGGATTTTTTTTTCATTTCTTTCGTTTTTGTAGGTTTTTGTTTTTGCTGAGACTTTACGTTTTTCCTCTTTATTTTTGTGAGTATGTTTGTTAACTTTCTTTGTGGTTACCATGAAATTTACCCTTATCTTTCTAAGTTTGAAGCAGTCTATTATTACTTGGTATCGCCTTGCCTTCCTCTCTATTAGTAGGTTGTATACCTACACCGTTTATTCCCTCTTTTATTGTTCTGATGTTGTTGTCATTTACAGATTAACTACTCTGATTCCCTGTTGTATGTCTTTTGCTTTTGGATAGTCCTTGAGAGTTCATTTCCTTGATTGGTATCTGGCTGGTACGATCCTGCGTCCTAGATTTAGCCTGTGAGCTGAAGTTGTTTGTTCTCAGATCGAAGAACTCCCTTTAATAATTCTTGTAAGTTTGGTTTGGTTTTTACATATTCCCTTAATTTCTGTTTATCTGGAAATGTCCTAATTTCACCATCATATTTGAACGAGAGTTTTGCAGGATATGTTATTCTTTGCTGGCAATTTTTTTCTTTCAAGATTTTATATATCTCATTCCATTGCCTTCTTGCCTGCATGGTTTCTGTCGAATAATCTGAGCTTAGTCTTATTGTTTCTCCTCTGTCTGTGACTTCTTGTTTTTCACGAGCTGCTCTCAGGATTCTTTGTCTTTGGTTTTGGTAAGTGTGATTATGATATGCATTGGTGATTTTCTTTTGGGGTCTATCCTATATGGGGTTCGTTGAGCTTCTTGGTTGGCCAACTTTTCATCTTTCATGATATTGGGGGAGTTTTCTGTCAGCAGTTCTTCAGTGATCATGTCTGTGTTTTCTGTTTTCTCCCCCTGTTCTGGAACTCCGATACTCACAAATTTTTGCTTTTGATTGTATCCCACATAACTCTCAGGGTCTTTTCATTTTTCTTTGTTCTTTTTTCTGAGTTTACCTCAAACAGCGTTGTATCCAAGTGCTTGTCTTCAATTCCACTGATCCTGTCTTCTACCATTTGAAATCTGCTCCTGAGCCCTTCTATGACACTGTCCATTTCTGAAATCTTGTTGTTTATCTTTTGGATTTCTAATTGTTGTTTTTGTATAATTTCTAGTTGTGAATTTATTTTGGCATTTTGTTCCTGCATCATTTTCCTGAATTCTTCCGATTTTTTGTCTGTATCTTCTGTGAATTTGTCTGTTTTTTCCTCATTTTTGTCTGCTTTTTGCTTCAACTGTTGGATAATTCTGAGTATTAGAGATTTGAATTCCCTATCAGGCAGTTCTAGTGCCTTTTCTTCCACTGGAAGGTCATCTGGTATTTTATTTTGGACGCCTACTGTAACCATCCTGTCCTGTTTTTGTAAATGTTTTGATATTGTTTTTTGTCTTCGGGACATTCAGTAGTTATTTTTCTCATTTATTGATTGTAGATTTGTTTGGTTCCTCCTTTTTTTTTCTTTTTATTCGCTATGTCTGAGCAGGTGGGCTGTGTGTTCTTTGTTGTTTGCTCGTCTTTGGGCACAATACTTTTCACCTCCTTCTCCAATTGGCAGGGTCAGACGCTCAGATATGGTACAGCAGGGCAGGTCTAGCTGAAGAGGAGTTACTGGGGTGGGTTGTTTGTGGCACTTACTACAGCCACCAGGGCAGGTCAGTAATCAGTGCAGGGCAGGTTCCGGTAGGCCGTGCCTGTGCTGCTTGGTGGTGTGATGTTAAGCGCACGGTGCAGGTAGGCAGGATGGAGGGGAGAGATTGTTATGTATGGAGCTAAGATGGATATGGGAGAGAGGAGAGAGGATCAGGAGCCAAAAACATACAAACAAACAAAAAAGAGTGCTAGGGGAGCTTGCTGTTTGAGTGGAGAGATGAGAGACTATGAAATGGAGAAAAACAAAAAGGGGAAGAAGAATTAAAAAAAGGACGAGAAAAGAATGAATAAATAAAAATCAGAAAGGAAAAAGAACAGCAAAGCTCTCAGGGATCCCACTGGTGTGGCTATGAGGTCTGGGGAAGTTGTTCTCAGGTGTTGCAGTACAGCGTGGCCAGAAGGCATAGAGGTATTCAGCGCCAGGTATTCAGGGAACAGGAAGAGAAGGAATGTATAGAGAGATGAGAAACTGAGTAATGTAGAATGACAAAATTGGACAAAGAGGGAAAAGAAAACAAAACAAATTAAAAAAGAAAAGAACAAGAAAAGCCCCCCTGAAAACAGAAGGAAAAAAACCCACGAAAAAATAAATGCGCTCAGGGATCCCTCTGTGTGTCTGAACAAGCCAAGGGGGCAGGTCCCAAGCCCCGCAGCACCGCCCGGCCAGAACGGGCTCCCAACTTGAGAAAAGGAAAAGAAAACAAACAATTCAAAACAAACAAACAGTTCAAAACAAACAAACAAAGGCCCCGGGATCCCACCAGCGTGGCAGCCCAGACTGGGAAGCAGTTCCACACTCAAATGGAGCTCCACAGCCTCTCAGGAAGAAGCAAAGATGGTGCACGGAGCCAGGTATTTGAGCAGAAGGAGGGGGAGGTGGTGAGAGGTAAGGAAGAAATCAAAAGAAGCGGAAAAAAGCAACAACGGCAGCCAACAAATGTCACTCAGAGAGCTGGCCAGTTCGGGCGGGTGGAATCCAAGCAGCCGGTGCTTCCTGGACAAGAGACTGTGGCCGAAGGAAGCAGAGGAGGCCGAGTGGGGGATGAAGAATGGTGAGGGTGGGAAAGCGTATATCTCAAATCACCGGTTGTTTTGTCTCCCGCTGGAAGCTCTGTGAAGCTGCTTTCTCGTACCCCCTGTTTGCTGGAGTCCAAGATGGCGGATCCATGCTGTGTTAGCTGATAGGGGACCCCTGTATGAATCTGTGCTCGCTCTCCATTCTCTGTCAGTGTTCTCACTCCATTTGGTTGGGGGCTGAGTTCTTTATCTCTTCATTTGATGTTTTAGCATTTCAGGATGCTGCTTTCTCTGTTTGGCTTAGTTTTTCGGATCTTTGCTGTGGAGGGACGGCATGGTGCTTTTGTCTAGAGTGCCATTTTGCTGGAAGTCCTTCATAATTCTTTTTTAACTGGCTTCTTTCACTCAACATGTGGATAAAATTCATCCATGTTGTTACAGGTAGCAGTAGTTTGTTCATTATCGTTTTTGTATAGTATTGGCTTCACTGTATGAAGAAACCACTATGTATACATTGTACTATTGATGATTATTGGATCGTTTACAGTTTGGGTTTCTTTCAAATAGTGCTACCATGAATGCTGTTTTACATGTCTTTTGGAGCACATATGTACTTCTTGCTCTTGGAAGTATACCTAGAAGTGGAATTGCTGGGTCAGAGGATATACACATGTTTAGCGTTAGTGGGTATTGCTGAGTAGTTTTCCAAAGTGGTAGCACCAATTTAGTGGTTACTTCTGGTAGGAGCGTATGAGACTTCCTGTTGTTCTGATCCTTGACAATTCTTGGCAATCTTGTTAATTTTAGTCATTGTGATGGGGCATGTGTCTCGTTGTTTAGGACCAGTTCCAGGAGGGTCTGCATGAGACTGCTGTTGCTTGTTAGTACTCAGTGTAAGGCTCATCATGGGGGCAGAGAGATTTCCTACCCCTTCCTCAGAGGCACATGGCTTGTGCTTCTTTCCAGACAGTGAATCTTTGCCTAAGCCTTAAGTGTTGGAAGGTTGCCTACCCCTACCTCCCCCTCCCCACTTTGGCCTTTGGCTAGGGTTTCATGCCTGTGGCCAATGAGGGGGTTCTGTCAGCTCTCCTGCCTGCTCCAGTCTTTCTTGTGAGTACCTGGTGGAAGTTGTGGAAAACAACTTTCCAGTGAGTGTGAACTCCTCTGTGTCTGGGGTCTAGAATTCTTAACTGTCATGCTAACCCTCACTGATGGTTAAGAATTTGCTACAATTTTAGCTGTTTTCTTCTTACAATTTTTATGGCAGTTGGCTTTTCCTCCAAAGGGGTTCTGTGAAAGCTGAAGCAGTTTGTATGCCCTGTCTGTCTTTGGAAGAATTTGTTACTCTTTGGAATTCAGTTCTCCTGGTTGCCTTGCAACCTTCAGCTGTCTGATAGGCTCAAGGGAAGTTTTGAGTTTATAGATTGTTTGGCATTTTTTCCTTGTTAGGGTGGGATGGTGGGATTGATGTTCTCTTGTGGCTTTCTTTCTCTCCTTGTGGTTTTTCATTTGAATTTTCCCCTTGAATAATGAGTTTGAACACCTTTAAATGTAATAACCATGCCTTGCATTTAAAAAAAAATTTATTTTGTTGTTATTGAGAATATATACACAGCAAAACATACACCAATTCAACCATTTCTACATGTACAGTTTGGTGACACTGATTACATTCTTTGTCTTATGCAACCGTTCTCACCTTCTTTTTCTGAGTTGTTCCTCTCCTATTAACATAAACTCACTGCCCCCTAAGGTTCTTAACTAATCTTTTGAGTTGATGTTGCCATTTTGATCCTATATAGATAGTTCTTAAAAGAGCATAATATCAAGGCAGACATTTTTTACTAATTAAGCTAAATTATTGCTTGGTTTTAAGAAGACTTGAGGGGATATTTTTGGTTTAAGTTTTAAAGATTATCTCAGAGCAACAGTTTCAGGGGTTCATCCAGCCCCCTGGGCTCCAGAAAGTCGGGAGTCCATGAGAATTTGAAATTCTGTCCTACATTTCCACCCTTTTGATCAGAATTCTTCTGTAGAATCTTTGACCAAAATCTTTAGTAATGGTAGCTGGGCACCATCCAGTTCTAGTCTCATTGCAGAGGAGGCCGTTGTTCATGGAGGCAGTTAGCCACACATTCCATATGCTCCTCCTATTCTCCTTCTTCCTCTGTTGCTCCAGGCAAATAGAGACCAATTATTATGCCTTGGATGGCCGCTTGCAAGCTTTTAAGACCCCAGGCACAATGCAGTGAACTAGGAGGCAGAACAGAAGCACTAAACACATTATTCATGTCTTGCAGTTTTGTGCTCCACTGCCTTTTTAAGTACTGTGCCCCCCAGTCTGGAATGCCCTTTCCTTTCATTTTCTGCCTGTGCCTTCAAGGGCCACTTCAAGAGTCCCTTTGTCGATGCAGCTGTCTCTAACCACCCCATCTCCATCCCCCAGCTGAGCAAGTCTGGTACTGCCCCTGGTGTTTTGTACTGTTTGGATTAGACGATTGGGAGTTGGGGGAAGATATTGCTTCTTTCTGGTTTCCGTCAATTATCGACATCACAGTCATCTGGGAGCAGCACAGCAGGCAGGTGAGAGGCGGGGTAAATGCCCAGGGTGGATTTTTCACTGGAGCTAGGAGGGAGGAATAGGGCACTGATAGGATTTCTTCAGAAAGTGTTAAGGCTGCTCATTTCCCCAAAGGCAGAGGCAATGTTGCTATTATTTACAGTCTGAGAATTTGGGGAGGGTCACCTCAGAAATGCACCAAAGGCCGAGACCTGGCTTTGGTTGTGTCTTTGTTCCTCACCAGCACTTTTCCTGCCTAATTGAGCCCAAATTGCTGAAAACCAGCTTTCTCAGGGTTATCCTCATCCTGCTGGGTATCAGCTTTCCCTAAAACCAAAATTGCTGCTTAGTCTAGACCTGCACGTTTATTGTTCTATTTTAAGGGAAGCCCCAAATCCACACCAGAATGGCAGAGGAGGCTGCTCCATTTAAAACTGCCTTTCCCTTTGGCATTTGCTTGTCTCCCTCACAGCCATGAACCTTTCGTACAGTGTCTGTCCCTGGTGGCTCTGGAGCAGATCTCAGCGGTATTGTTACTGCCCAGGGCAGCAGTGAAGACAGAAAAATCATTTTTAAAGTGAGGGAAGAGAAGAATAGGATAAGTTCTGGGCACAGTAAAACAAGCCTGAATGCTGAGGGTGGTCACAAAAGATCATGTGATGACTGAGCCATGTCCAGGTGTGCCGCTCTGGGTGTCCTTTAATCTTTCTTTTTCCTCTGACTACATGGGTTTCATTTCCCTCTTTCATTCTACTTCTCTGCCTGGATTTCCTGGGTGAGTTGGTAAAGCATTTAATTTTCTGTAGTTTTCTCCTACTGTGACCTCAGGATAGTGATGTGCTGATAAATGCTTAACAACCAGCTCTCCAGGAAAAAAGTCCTGATTTGTAGCATTTGCCAATTTCTGTAGGGTAGATACTCCCACTGTAACTGATTTTAGCTACCTAAGTGATATAACTCAACATGGAATTGGGAAGAGATGCACAGTAGCACACAATTACCTAGTTTTTCTACCATGCAAGTAAAAAAGATGTAAAAAAACCTCAATTGCATAGATTAGTGATTGGCAAATTATGACCTGTAGGCCAAATCTGACTTGTCTCCTGGCCTGTTTTTGTATAGTCCATGAGCTAAAGAATGGTTTTACATTTTCAAAGTGCTGTAAAAAAACAAAAACAAAAAAACAAAGATTATGTGACAGAGACTGTCTGTGGCCCACAAGGTCTAAAATATTCACTATCTGTCCCTTTACAGAAAAAGTTTGCCGATTCATAGCATAGAGAATCATAAAATGCAGCAAAATAATTAGGAAGTGAATGAATTTTGAGTATTTTTATCTTTGTTTTTTAGTGCAACTTATTTAATTATAAATGTGTGTAGTTTAATTTTTAATAATGGCTGTGTTTAACAACAAGCTGGCAAAATTACCCAGAATTTAACAATCAAGTCTCACAAGCCAGTAAGAGCCGACTTCAGCATATCACTGCCTCAGGAATCTCAAGAATCCTTTAATTCAGTCTCTTCACATTACACATGGTGAAACTGAGGTCCAAGGAGAATGATTTACTCAAGGTCACTTGGCAAATGAGTGGCAGAGCTGGGTTTCCTAATCTCCAATTCTGTTACTTTTGCTCATTTGATATCGTCCAATAAATACTAGTGGTTTCCTTTTTATTGCCTTTACCTATTTGTGCTATTTGCGCCATGATTTCTCCTGATGTTACATGCGTGGGAGCTTCATGGTCTTCTGTGCAGCCTTGGGGAAGCACATGACAAGAACTCTTGCCACCAACTTGACTTTGACTGTGACCCAGTTCAGTTTATTGACTTATTCCGTTTTTGTTTACTTTGAGAATAAACATTCTTTCTCTCTCCCCTATGTGGTTGCCCTGGGTGTTTTATTAACTCCCTACTTTTTACCCAATCTGATCGTGGCTTCTTATGGCAGGATGGGTATGCTTCTTACTAACCTACTTGACCCACCCAGTTCGTCTTTGGGTTTTGCTCTGAGCACTCTTTGTGCTAAATCTTTGTTCTTTTTCAACTTGTTGTTAGTTGCCGTTGAGTAGGCTCCGACTCGTGGTGACCACGTATAACAGAGCAAAACATTCTCCAGTCCTGTGGTATCTTTGTGATCTTTGATATGTTTGATCCCACTGTTGTGGCTGTTGTGTCAATCCATCTCACTGAGAGTTTCTTTAGTTTTTGCTGACCCTCTATTTTATAAAACATGATGTTCTTTTCAAGGGGTTGGTCTTTCCTGATGACTTGTCCAAAGTAAACAAGATGACATTTCAGCATCCTTGCTTCTAAGGAGTGTTGTGTGACTGGGATCCCCTTTATTGGTGACAGAATATGATGTTTTATGAGGGGGTAAGGCAGGGATGGGGAAGGGAGCAAAGGAAGCTGGGTCTGAGAAAGTGAGGAAAATTGCTGGTGTCAGGATCTTGGTGAAAGGGTGGCTGGCTGGGACTGCATCCAGTGTGAGCTGCTGAGTATCCAAGCTGCAGAGAGTGAAAACAGGAAGAAGGAAGCAGAGACGAGGCCGTGGGTCCCATGGCTTCCTAGTCCCAGAAGGCTTGGCTGCACTTGGGGGTGTCATGGACACTTCCAGTAATCTTACCATCAATTCCCATATAACTTGCTCCTTGTAAATATATAATCTATGATTAGAACACTAGAAAGCTTAGAATCCTCACAGACTGGGAGCAGCTGAGGCACTAAGAGAAAGTGGCCCTGTGAGTAAGCTGACACCTTTCTTACGAGTCCCCTGATTGCTGTGAAGCTACAGCAAGGCCCTGTTCTCAGCACACCAATTGCTTTCTGCTGTTTTCTCTTCCTATTTTCACTGAGTGGCTGACTGCCAAGCTGTTGTTATAGCACAATAAATGCAGTCAAAGCAAGGGTCCTGTATAAAATATGGAATTAAAAGTATCTTAGTTTAAAGAAAGTTTTCCTTTTATGTTGTAAATTGCAGTAACACAAAATTAACGTGAGCAGGCGGAGAGAACAGATGATTTGGGAAAGAACCTGCATCTGGCTTTGAAAAAGCAGCAGAGATATTATAAACCTGTTTATTATTAAAACTTCATAATTACACTAGAAAACATTTATAAAGAAAAATTTACGCGTGATTCTGCTTCCCTCTAAACAGTGCTTTCATTTTGCCTGGGGCTCTACCTGTCTTTATTTACATAGGTGCACTTTTATACGGTTGTTCTAATAGTATGTATACACATTTTTCAGTTACAAAAAGTTTCTGTGTTGTTATAATCTACAAAATTATAATTTTGTTGAATAATATTGTTTCTAGTAGATTTGCCACAATTTGCTTAATTATTTCTCTGTAAATGGGTATTAGATGCTTCTAGTTTTGGCGATGTAACGGTTGAATGCATGGCTGCTAACCAGAAGGATGGCAGTTTGAATGTACATAGCGGCTCCACAGGAGGAAGACTTGGCTGATCTGTTTCCATAAAGATGACAGCCAAGCAAACCCTATGGGGCAGCTCTACTCAATTCTACTCTGTTACATGGGGCCACTGTGAGTTGGAATGGACTCAGCAGCACCCAACAACAACAGTCAACACTAGGAAGAAAGACCTGGTGATTTACTTCTGAAAATTAGCCAATGAAAACCTTATGGATCACAACACAACATTGCTTGACTTGCTTGCTCTGGACACATCATCAGGAGGGATCAATTACTGGAGGAGCACATCATGTTTGGAGAAGTAGAGGGCCAACAAGGGTATGGGACACCCTTGGTGAGATGAATTGGAACAATAGCGACAATGATGGATTCAGACATACTGGTGATTTTGAGGGTGATGCAGAATGGGCAATGTTTTGTTGTACATAAGGTCACCATGAGTCAGACTCAACTTGATAGCAGTTAACAACAACAGCAATCAACAACTCAGTGAACACTTATTTTTTATTTTAAAATTAAAATTCATCATCACACACCTGCAGGAGTGGGATTACTGGGTGACATGAAAAGGCTGGCACAGTGGAAGGAACTCTGGGTTTAGAGTCAGAAGACCTGGGATTGATCTTTGATCTATTACCTGTGTGATCTTGGGCAAATTACTTAATGTCATTGAGCTACAGTTTTCTCACCTGTAAACTTGATTTATACTATTTCAGGATTTCAATAAGGATTAATATCGTGTGAGTAAGTATTAGCACATAGGACACTCAGATGAGTTAGTTTCACCGAAAGGGGGTGGACGTTTTTATTCTTCTTGACCCATATCATCGAATTCCTTTCTAGAAGGTAGAATCACCAGCAGCATAATGAGGATATGCAGGTGTCAGTACAAACTCACCAGAATTGGATTTTGTTATTTTAAAGGTCAACATCTCAGACATAATATGTTATAAAAAGGTACTTAGGTATAACTTCATTCATAATAGCCAAAAGGTAGAAACAACCTGTGGTGGTTAAGACTGTGTGTTAACTTGGCTGGGCCATGATTCTCAGTGGGTTGGCAGTTATATAATCATGTAGTTTGGCAGTTGTGTAATGTTGTAGTCATATTCCATGATGTGATCAGCCAATCAGTTGTAAGGGGAGTTTCCTCAAGGGTGTGGCCTGCATCCAGTGTATATAAGGATGTTCTGGCAAAGCTTGCTCACTTGCTTTGGATCCTGCATCTGGCTCATCATCATCTAACCTCTGGTTCTTGGGACTTGAGCTAGCAGCCTGCTGTATTGCCTGCCAGTCTTGGGACTCATTGGCCTCTACAGCCTGCGAGCCAGCAGTCTGCTGTCTGACCTGCTGATCTTGGGTTCGTCGGCCCTTGCAGCTACATGAGTCAGGAGAAGCCTCCAGCCTGATGCCTGACCCACGGACTTGGGACTTGCCAGCCTCTACAACCACTGAGCCATTTTCTTGAGATAAATCTCTCTCTCTATATATACATGCTTCATTAGTTTTGCTTCTCTACAGAACCCAGCCTAAGATGTTTGTACTGAGAGTGGTTCTAGAGAAATAAAATCATAAGGATGAGTTTTCTAAGTTGATTCTCAAGTCTGACTAGTGTGAAAGGTGCTGATAACTCTTCCTCCAGTACTAAAGAAGTCGCTGCTAATACATGGCATAAGCTGGCAATGTTAATATGCAAAATATCACCACCAACAGATCAAGTATTGTTGAGAAGTGACACTCTAGGTGATCACATGTTTGATACTTTTCTACAATTTTGTCAGAATAAGAAGTATAGGGAAGTTGGTTCATTGGTCCTACTTTTCACTAGACAAAGTGATGAAAGAAAGAGATGAGCTCAGGGCTTCAGATTCACAGCTCAAGCACCACATAAAAGACCTCAAAGTTTCCACTTGTGCCCTGAAAGAAAGCCTTATTTCTTCTAGTGACAGAGCTGATATTGCCAAAAACCAAACCCAGAGTCTTATTGTAAGAGTGACTGACTTATAATGCCAGCTGAACTTCCAACCTTGAATGGCATCTGAAGTTAAAGTGAGGGCATTGATTGGGAAGAAATGGGATGCTGAAACTTGGGATGAGGACATATGGGGAGATAATAAGGAAGCTGGGGACACTAAGCCTCTCAATTCCGTGGAATCACTCTTGCCAACTAAACCAGCCCTCTTACTCCCGTCTGAAGAGATTACTTCATCTTTGTCTGCTAGGCCACCCTCCCCAGTAAAACCATTATTCCGTCTACCTTCATCTGATGAGATTAACCAAGCTGTGTCTGAAGAGCCTTTGTCTGAGATATCGCTTGATGCTGCCTCTGAGTCATTGCCTGGGGCGGTGTCTGAGTCATTGCCTGAGGCGTCACCTGGGATAGATGCCTTACAAGACATTGCTGAATGTTTCTAGGACTCATCCCCACCACCCATTTTTTGCTTCTAGACATGTAACTAGACTTAAGTCCCAGTGACCCCCAAAAGGTAAAGTACAAGGTGAGACCCATGAGGAGGTATACTACACTCCAAAAGAACCGTTTGACTTTTTTAATACACACAAACAGAAAGCTGGGGAATATGTGTGGCAATGGCTATTAAGGGTGTGGGATAATGGTTCAAGGAACATAATGATGGATCAGTCTGAATTAATTGTTATGGGCCCAGTAAGCACAGATACTTTATTCAATGTTTCAGCTTAAGAGGTTAGAAAGGATGTAATAGTTTTTTTGGCTGGTTCACTGAAGCATGGATTATGCAGTGGCCTACACTAAATTAAGCTCAAATACTAGACCTGTGCCTTGGTATACTGTAGAAGAAGGTATTCAGAGGCTTAGGAAAATTGGCATGTTAGAGTGAATTTATCAGGTTAGATGTGGAGTGCTCAGAAGACACATCTTTTACCATAACGATGAGGAACAAATTTGTGAAGGGAGCCCCAGCATCCTTGAAGACTGCTGTGATTGCTGTTTTATGTAAGTCAGCTTTGACAGTGGGAACTGCCCTAACTGAATTAAGACACCTAACTACAATGGAGCTGATTGGACCCCATGGTGGTAGGGTCCAAGTGGCAGCACTCAATTGACAAAGACAAGGTGGGCATGGTTACTGTAATGGACAATGGTGTCAAAGCATTAACAGAATAGCCTGACTCAGATGGACTTATGGTGTTGGCTACTTAGTCATGGTGTCCCTAGGAGTGAAATAGATGTGAAATCTACTAAATATTTACTTGATCTGTACCAGTGGAAGGTAAGTGAATGGAAGTCTAACTCGAATTGCCAGAATAGGGAGTCATGGCTCCTCAGTGAATTCCCAGACTTGAGTGAGTTTACAGACCTACAACCCACTGAATGAGGGGGGATTCTGGTTCCCCTTGAGGATGGACCCCACTACACTGCCAAAATTTTATACTGTTAATCTTTTTCCCAGCCATCTCCAAAGGGATCTATGGCCTTTTACAAGACTGTTCTTTGGAACAAAGGAAATAATAAACGTTTTGGTGATTACTGGATACTGGCTCTGAACTGACATTAATTCCAGGAAACCCAAAACATCACTGTGGCCCACCAGTCAGAGTGTGGGCATATGGAAGTCAGGTTATTAATGGAGTTCTAGCTCAGGTTCATCTCACAGTGGGTCCATTGGGTCCCTGAACACATCCTGTAGTGATTTCCCCAGTTCCAGAATACATAATTGGAATAGGTATACTCAGCAAGTGGCAGAACCCCCATATTGGATCCCTGACAAGTGGTGTAAAGGCTATTATAATAGGAAAAGCCAAGTAGAAGCCATTAGAACTGCTCCTATCTAGGAAAATAGTAAACCAAAAGCAATACCACATTCCTGGAGGGATTGCAGAGATTACTGCCGCCATCAAAGACTTAAAGGATACAGAGACGGTGATTCCCACCACATCCCCATTCTACTTGCCTATTTGGCCTGTGCAAAAAACAGATGGATCCTGGAGAATGACAGTGGATTATCCTAAACTTAACCAGGTGGTAACTCCAATTGCAGCTGCTGTTCCAGATGTGGTTTCATTGCTTGAGAAAATTAATACAAATTAATATATCTCCTGGTACCTGTTATGCAGCTGTTGATCTTGCAAGTTCCTTTTTCTTGATTCCGGTTTCGAAGGAATACCAGAAGCAGTTTGTCTTCAGCTGGAAAGGTTAGCAATACATCTTCACTGTCCTACTACCCTAAGGTGGTATATCAACTCTCCAGCCCTAAGTCATAATTTAGTCCGCAGGGACTTTGATTCCCTTTCCCTTCCACAAGACATCACCGGTCATTACATTGATGATACTATACTGATGGTGCCTAGTAAGGAAGAAGTGTCAATGACTGTGGACTTACTGGTAAAACATTTGCATGCTAGAGGGTGGGAAATTAATTCCACAAAAATTCAGGTGCTTTCCCCCTCAGTGAAATTTCTAGGAGTCCAGTGGTGTGGAGCATGTTGAGATATTCCTTCTCAAGTGAAGGATAAATTGTTATATCTCGCCCCTCCTACAACTAAAAAGGAGGCACAACGTCTGGTGGGCCTCTTTGAATCTTGGAGGCAACATATTCCTCATTTGGGTGTGCAATTGTAGCCTATTTATCAAGGGACTTGAAAAGCTTCTAGTTTTGAGTGGGGCCCAAAATAAGAGAAGGCTCTGCAACAGGTTCAGGCTTCTGTGCAAGCCTCTCTGCCACTCGAACCATATGATCCAGCTGATGCAGTGGTGCTTGAAGTGTCAGTGACAGAGATGCTGTTTGGAGTCTTGGCAGGCCCCTACTGGTGAATCACAGCAAGTACACTTAGGATTTTGGAGCAAAGCCCTGCCATCCTCTGCGGATAACTACTCTTTTTGAGAAACAGCTTTTGGCTTGTTAGTAGACCTTAGTAAAGACTGAACACTTAACCATGGGCCACCAAGTCACCATGCGGCCTGAGCTGCCCATCGTGAACTGGGTGTTGTCTGACCTACAGAGCCGTAAAGTTGGACGTGCACAACAGCACTCCATCATTAAAGGGAAGTAGTATATACGAGATCCGGCCTGAGCAGGACCTGAAGGCACGGGTAAGTTGCATGAAAAAGTGGCCCGAATGCCCATGGTCTCCACTCCTGTCACATTACCTGCCCTCTCCCAGTTTGCACCTATGGCCTCATGGGGAGTTCCTTATGATCAGTTGACCGAGGAAGAAAAAACTCATGCCTGATTTACAAATGGTTCATCATGATATGCAGGCACTATTCGAAAGTGGAGAGTGGCAGTACTATAGCCCCTTTCTGGGACCTCCCTGAAGGACAGTAGTGAAGGAGAATCCTCCCAATAGGCACAGCTTCAAGCAGTGTATGTGGTTGTACACTTTGCTTGGAAGGAGAAATGGCCAGATATGCGATTGCATACTGATTCATGGGCTGTGGCCAGTGGTTTGGTTGGATGGTCAGGGACTTGGAAGGAACATGATTGGAAAACTAGTGATGAGGAAGTAGGGGGAAGAGATATGTGGATAGACTTCTCTGAATGGGCCAAAGAAGTGAAGATATTTGTGTTTCATGTGAATGCTCACCAAAGGCTGACCTTGGCAGAGGAGGATTTTAACAATCAAGTGGGTAGAATGATGTGTGTTCTGTGGAAACCAGTCATCCACTTTCCCCAGCCACTCCCTTCATTGCCCAATGGGCTTATGAACAAAGTGGCCATGGCGGCAGGGATGGAGATTATGCATGGGCTCAGCAACATGAACTTCCATGCACCAAGGCCGACTTGGCTACAGCCACTGCTGAATGCCCAATCTACCAGTAGCAGAGACCAACAGTGAGTCCCTGATACAGCACCATTCCTTGAGGTGATCAGCCAGCAACTTGGTGGCATGTTGATTACATTGGATTTCTTCCATCATGGAAATGGCAGTGTTTCTTTCTTATTGGGGTAGACACTTCCTCTGGATACGGATTTGCTACCCTACACGCAGTGCTTCCACCAAAACTACCATCCACGGACTTAGAGAATGTCTTATCCATCGTCATGATATCCCACATAGCATTGCCTCAGATCAAGGGACTGACTTTACAGCAAATGAATGGGCCTGTTCTAATGGAATTCATTGGTTTTACTGTGTTCCCTGTCATCCTGAAGCAGCTGGCTTTATAAAATGATAGAATGGCCTCCTAAAGACACAGTTGTGGTGCCAGCTGGTTGGCAATACTTTGCAAAGTTGGGGCAGTGTTCTCGAGGAGACTGTATACCCTAAACCAGTGTCAAGTATATAGTGCTGTTTCTCCCATAGCCAGGATTCATGGTTCCAGGAATCAAGGGGTGGAAATGGGAGTGGCACCACTCACTATTACCCCTGGTGACCCACTTATAAAATTTTTGCTTCCTGTCCATGACCCTATGCTCTATGGGTCTAAAAGTCTTAGTTCCCAAGGGAGGAATGCTCCCACCTAGGGACACAATATGGATTCCATTGAACTGGAAGTTAAGAATGCCACCTGGCCACTTTGGGCTTCTAATGCCTCTGGATCAACTGGCAAAGAGCGAGTTACCATATTGGCCGGTGTGGTTGACTACCAAGGGGAAATCAGATTGGTATTGCATAATGGAGGTAAAGAAAATTATGTCTGGAATACAGGAGATCCCTTAGGATGTCTCTTAGTACTAACGTGCCCTGTGGTTAAAGTCAATGGAAAACTACAGCAACCCATTTCCAACATGACTACTAATGGCCCAGACCCCTCAGAAATGAAGGTTTGGGTCACTCTACAAGGCAAAGAACCATGACCAGCTGAGGTGCTTACTGAGAGTAAAGGGTGGTGGAAGAAGGTAGTTCTAAATACCATTTATGACCACATGACCAGTTGCAGAAACAAAGACTATGATTGTTATGAGTATTTCTTACTTGTATGTGTGCATCAAATATTTTTGTTTTCTTCACTTATAAGATGTAAATGGGCTAGTGCATTTTTGCTGTATGCATGTTAGTTATATCATGTTAGGCACAAGTATGACTTTGTAATTGTCTTTATTTAGAGATTGTGTATGGTTTAAGGAGATGTATATAGGTGCCAAGTTGACAAGGGGTGGACTGTGATGGTTAAGGTTGTGTGTCATCTTGCCTGGGCTGTGATTCTTTGGTTTGGCAGTTATGTAATGATGTAGTTTGGCAGTTATGTAAGGATGTGTCATCCTCCATGATGTGATCAGCCAGTCAGTTGTAAGTGGAGTTTCCTTGGGGGTGTGGCCTGTGTCCTATATGTGTATATATGGACGTTCTGGCAAAGCTCACTTGCTTGCTTTGGATCCTGCACCTGGCTTGTCATCATCTGACCTCTGGTTCTTGGGACCTGATCCTGTGGCCTGCCATATTGCTTGCTGATCTTGGGATTAGTTAGCCTGCACAGCCTGTGAGCCAGCAGCCTGCTGTCTTACCTGCCGATCTTGGGTTTGTCAGCCCCTGCAGCTACGTGAGTCAGGAAAAGCCTACAGCCTGACACCTGACCCATGGACTCGGGACTTGCTAGACTCTACAACCACGTGAGCCATTTCCTTGAGATAAACCTCTCTTTGTATGTATATACACTTCACTGGTTTTGCTTCTCTAGAGAACCTAGCCTAAGACACAACTCAAGTGTCCATCAACAGATGAATGGATAAAAAAAAATATGGTATATACATACAATGGAATATTATTTAGCCATAAAGAGAAATGAAGTTCTGATACATGCTACAACATGGATGAACTTTATAAACATGTTTAGTGAAATAAGTCCCAGTTATATGAAATATCTAGAGTAGACAAATGCATGCTTAGAGACAGAAGTTTATTAGTAGTTTCCAAGGGCTGAGAGGAGAGGAAAATGGGAGTTATTGCTGAAGGGGTATTGAGTTTTTATTTGGGGTGACAAAAAACTTTTGCATACGGACGGTAGTGATGGTAGCATAACATAGTGAATGTAATATCACTAAATTGCACACTTAAAAATGGTTAAAATGGCAAACAATTTTTTATATATATTTTATTATTTTTTTAAAAAAGGTACATAGGGAAATTTTGAAGTATTCAAAAGAAATGCTTAAACAATAAAAAGTTAGAAAAAATGCAAAAGCAGGCAAAGCACAGCATGATATAAAATGACTGAAATAAGAGAAAGAATCAAAGAGACTAAGATGGGGAGAGCCTTGTGGCAGAGGAAGGGAGTCAGTACTTTTCCACTGCACCTCTAACCTTTGTTAGGTTGGCTTATGGGTCAGCCACCCAGGCACATTCAGTATTTCCCTTCTCTCTAGGTGGCAGCTCACAGCTTTCTCTCTGGACCTTGGCAGAGGCTCCCTGACTCAGTTCTCCTTCTCTGGTCTCCACCCTTAGTGGAACAGATGTAATGCAGGGAAGGAACAATGCCCACATTGTAAGCCTAGCTGTCACACAGAACTCACTGCTACCCCCCTCCCGCAGGCTGCCCCCCATGCTGCTAGAGCCTTCAGCCTGCCCCTCTGCCCACTCAGGCTCAGTCCTGCCAGACCCCTAGGGCAAACAATGCCTGGTTGTTCATGGGCATTGTTTCTCTTCCCCTTGGAGGATAACCCACTTCCCTTTGAGAACTACCTTTGGCCTGTCTCAGTCTCAGGCAGGCTGGGCTCACGCTGCCCATCTGTCCCTTGGCATTGGAAGAAGGGACAGCCACATAAGTTCCAGGGAACGTTGTTGGTGTGACCTGGGTAGAGGCCTGACTGGGGGGTGGGTGGGCAGGTAGGGTGCCATGCCCTGGGCGGCGCCACTTGAGGTGGGGCACCGATGAGCAGTTCCTATTGGCCATCACCGTTTCCATCGCCAGCTGTGAGAGATCATTCAGCAATTTAACACTAATTGCCCTAGGTGCTGTTTTCCATAGTTAGACCCCTGGGCATGGCCCTTCTTGTGAGGGTTCAGTGGTCTTGACCGTGAACTGAAGGGGCAGCGTCAGGATAACTCTGGTGAGCCCCAAGCTCCAGAACTGCTCTTCTGGAAGTTTCCACGGTCTCTACAGCAATGGTCACTACTAAGTACCACATTGTTGGCCAAAGAAAAAACATCTGTCTCTGCACCAGGCAATTAATTTAAAATCAAGTACAAAATCTTGCCAATGTGTAAAGGAGATTCCTTCCACTTTAATGGTGCTTTATATTCTACAAGTGGAGCCCTGGTGGCACAGTGGTTAAGAGCTCAGCTGTGCACCAGAAGGTTGGCAATTCGAATTCACCAGCTGCTTCTTAACCCTATGGGGCAGTTCTACTCTGTCCGATAGGGTTGCTATGAGTTGGAATTGACTCGACAGCAACAGGTTTTTTTTTCTTAATACATATTTTACAAAGCCTAGTCACAACTAGGACTGGATTACCCAATAACCAAGGTAGGCACTGGCCCAGTTGTGCCTTACCACCAATCTGCAGTGCAAATTTCACCTGTCCCTCATCACTTCAACGTTGTGGTGAAACCCATGTGAAGTTACCACAGATTAGCAAGTAAATACAATTAAGCCTGTGTGTACCTTGCTCAGTGCAAGCCGGTGCATACCATGCTTACTAGTTAATTCCCTCCTCATTGGAAGGCAGGGCAGAGAGGATCTATTAATGGGAAAACTGAGGCCCAGGGCAGAAGAGCAGTTAATAAGTGTGGGAGCTGAGATTTTGGAATTCAGGCTGTTGATCTCCTGGACAAAATTGTGTTCTTGCCATCACACTTTACTGAGTTTAGTAGAGTGTAGAGAGTAGGGGGTGGGGTGGATGTGGAGGAAGGGTCCCAGAGTATGAACCTGGAGGGGTTCTGCAAACAGTAGAGCTGCCTTGGGAGGGGCTAATGGTGTGGAATCTATACATGACTTTCCACTTTCTCCTGAGTTCTGATTTGCACCACAGTGCCTTTTCGGATTCCTATGATACTCCCTCTTCCTGGATTTCTTTGACTTCTGTTTCTTAAGGGTGAGAGGGCTGCTCTGAGCTGAGTGTCCCCAGTGGACTGTAGTGTGTGAGCATTTGTGAGAAGCCATGGACTAAGAGCCATTGGCTCAATAATGGTTGTAATGGCTAACAGACATCCTACATCACCTCCATTTCCACATAGTACTTAGTGTTCTTTTAAAAACAAAAATGATGTCATATTGCTCATCTGCTTAAAACTCCTCAGGGGCCTCCTCTGGCACTCAATAAAATCTTAATCATCGTGGCTTGCAGGGCTCTGCATGCTCTGGCCCCTGACTCCTTCTGACCTCACTACTCATGTAACTGGAACCACAGTGCTTCCAGTCAGTTCCTGGAATGTTCTTTCCTGCCTTAAGACCTTTGCAAAACTCTTTTCTTCTGCCTAGAATGCTGTTCCCTCACTTTTGGCATGAAACAGCCAGCCTGGCTCTTTCTCAGTCTACCTAGCCTATGACAGGGCAACCCAGGGTTCTGGTGAATGAACTCTATGAGCTATGTGATTGCTTATTGTTAAGGTGTACATCTGTGCACCCATGACCTGCCTTGGTTATCACTCTTGTAAAAAATGAAAAGAAGAGAAGAGAAACAAAGTATTCTGGGGCTCTGAGGATGAATAAAAAGCAGTTGCCATTGAGTTGACTCCGACTCATGGTGACCCCATGTGTGTCAGAGTAGAAATGTGCTCCATTGGGTTTTGAGTGGCTGATTTTTTGGCAGTAAATGGCCAGGCCTTTCTTCTGAGGCACCTCTGGATGGATTTGAATCTCCAACCTTTTGGTTAGCAGCTGAGTGTGTTAACCCTTTGCACCACCTAAGGACTCCTGAGGATAAATAGTAAAAGATCAAAACAAAGAAAGGTGATCAGAAGGGGGAAATGGTGGAACAGAATTTTAAATTCTCATGGAATCCAGACTGTCTGGAGTTATGGAGGTGAATGAACCCCTGAAAGCTATTACCCTGAGATAATCTGTAAACCTTAAACCAAAAATATCCCTTGAAGTCTTCTTGAAACCAAACAATAGTTTAGCTTAACTAGTAAAGAATGTCTGCCTTGAGCATTGTGCTCTTTTAAGATCTATCTGTATGGGATCAAATTGGCAACAGCAACTCACAAGATTAGATAGGAAACTTTGGGGGCAGTGAATTTATATTAATAGGGGAGGAACAACTTGGAAAAGGAGAATGGCCACTGAATTGTATCTGTAGAAATGGTTGAATTGGTGTAAGTTCTGTTGTGTATATTTTCAGCAACAATGACAAAAATAAAATAAATTATATTAAAAAAAGAAGATCAGACTCTTAACAGATAGATCTGGCCCCACACTTGTTTGTTTTAGAACTTTGGGTAAATTAATCTCTATAACCTCAGTTTCCTCATCTGAAAAGTGGGATTAATAATGGTACTTCCCTCATGGTGTTATCATGAGGTTTGAATTAATGCATGTCACAGAGTTTAGCACAGTGCCTGTCACATATTAACAATTCAATTTTATTTATTATTTATTACAAAACAGTGTATGCAAATATATAAGGGACATTTATTAAAAATCACTTCAGAATCTTTTCTTTGTCCCTCTCACCTTTTCGTTCTCCCTTTCTTTTTCTCTTTTCCCCTTCCTTCGTTTCTTTCTTTCAAGCATTTCATAAACTTTATTGGCTGCCTACTGTGTGCCAGGCAATATCCCAGAGTCTGGGAAAAGTTTTTTGGAGAGAAGAATGTGTGTTTTGTTGTCTTTTCTTGTCCATGTCCCTGAGTGAACTTTGCATTTGTCTATATGACTGAGCCTCAAACAACAAATGACAAAAAAACAACAAATGACAGGCCCAGCAAATCCATGGAGGAGGGGGTGGCGGTGGTGGGCTTAAAGGCACTGGGGATGAAAAGACCTCCAGCCGTCTGCCTCCCCAGATGCACGCCTCCACCCACAGTACAGCAGGAAGTCTCCGCTTGTGATATGGAAATGCCCTTTCAACAGCACCAGTGTAGAAGCTCAGATGTCTGTAACAGTTGCTTACTTTTAGGAACAGGAATATATTTTGCCAAGCTGTGTTCCCACTGGACCTCCAAGCAGTCTTAACTTGTAATGAAATCCAAACCAGTAAGTCTAAATTCTTGAAACTGGGGGGGAAAAAAAAAAAAAAAAGTGATTTCCAGGTTCAAAGAAAAAAGCTTCACCAGGCTCCTGGGTGTCAAAGTGTTCATCCAAAAATAATATTTTGAAGGTTTCGTTTAGAAAAATCAGAGACCTATGGGTAAAACTTGATTTCTAACTGAGAAATAGAAGTGGGGAATGAGTCTCCTTTCCAGAACACTAAATGAAGAGTTGTTTTTTGATGTCAGTTGCTCAGAGAAAATAAAATACTTTTCTTTTTGACTAGGAAAGATCTTATATAGGTAACAGATTTATAAGTTTGAATCTCAAGTTATACTGCTTACATTTTAAATATGAATTTCATAATTTTCCTCCCCCAACTTGAAGAGCTCTTAAAATAAGTTAGACCAAAGACTATTTATATTTAGCACAGTTCAAAGCATATTTGGTGGATCTTAAACTAGGATTATGAAGGGTAGTTATGCTGATACATGGGGTCACCATGAGTCGGAGTCAACCAGATGGCAACTAACAGCAACAACAACCCATCCTTCCGAGTTCAACTCAGATTTCAGCTCCCCTGTAAAGCCTTCCTTATTCTTCTGCCCATCAGTGTGATGCTGCACAGCTCCCCCCCTCACCCAATTTAGGCATTTAGTTTCCTCCCCATCCTTCTCCCAGACGAGCTGGTCAACCTCCTCCCCAATCTGCTGTCTTTAGAAACCCCCTGAGCCCCTCACAATACCTGAAATCTTTGGGAAAGGGTGCTGGGTGGAGAATTCTAGCTAGTCCAAGGCTATGGAGGTTTACCCCTTGGATACCACTTTCAGCCAGAGGGGTTTCTTAGTCCATCTGCCTGCTTGCGGGGAGGAATGAGGAGACGCAGAAGAGATAAGGCCCCTGCAGAGGTCCCTGGAAGGGATCGCTGGCCAGGATAAGAGTGCTTAGGTTCTAGAAGGAAGAACTGTATCTGCAGAGCCTGTCCTGGGGGATCAGACTCAACTTAGCCAGTCTCATAGGTGGTCTAGTGGAGAAGAGAGGGGAGGTTGCAGAAGACAGCTCTGCTGGCCTGAGAGACTGCCGGGACCATGGTGTGGTGAGGCCTGGGGACTTAGGAAGAAGGTCTACCTGGATAAAGGAGGTGTTCAGCCAGGTGGGAGCCCTGAGCTTGTGGTTGAAGCTGGCACAGCTTCTTAACGTTGGGCCCCTGAACCTAACTTGATAGGACTGGAGAAAACTTGGGGGAGGAGTAGGAACTAAAACCCCAGGGACTTCATGGGAGGCAGAGTTAGCCTGGGGCAAGAGAGAGAGAAGCTTATACCCCTGAGGCAGGACCTTCTCTGCTTTGGAGCTTTGGATTCAAGAGCCATAATGAATTTCAATACCCATCCTATCCTGGAGTCCTTAGCTCTCTTCCTCCGGGAAGTCTAAAGGTTGGTTTGGGCTGAGAAGGAGAGGACGCACACCCCCTCAGCTAGGAAGTGTGGCTTCAGGAAAGGACTACCCCAGTGTGAGAGGGTTATGGTAGTTCCTAAATGTGGTCTGCTATTTCTTTGACGTTCCACCAATTAAAAGGTGGAGCCTAAACCCCATGCCCCCATAAACCCACTTCTAACAGAGTGTGGTGGAAGTGATGCCGCATGACTTCTGAGGGTATATTTGAAAAGGCAGTACAAGTTTGGCCTGGCTCTTTCTCTTAGGATGCTTGCCCTTGGAACCCAAGCCACCATGTTTAAGGAAGCCCAGTCCATGAGGAGAAGCCACACGTAAGTGTTCTGTTTGACAGCACCAGCTAAGGTCTCAGCCAACAGCTAGCCTCAACTGCCAGACATTAAGTGAGTGAGACTTCAGATGATTCCAGAAGCCTTTGACCTGCCCCAGCTGATGTTGAATGGAACAGAGATGAGCTACTCCTTCCGTTGATGCCCTCCTCAAATTACAGATTTGTGAGTGAAATAAATATTGCATTGTTTTAAGTACTATGTTTTATGGTAGTTTGTTACACAGAAATAGGTAAGAGGGGTTTCTTAGTCCATCTGCCTGCTTGGGAGGAGGAATGAGGAGATGCAGAAGAGATAAGGCCCCCGCAGAGGTCCCTGGGAGGGATCACTGGCTAGGATAAGAGTCCTTAGGCTCTAGAGGGAAAAACTGCATTTGCAGAGCCTGACCTGGGGGATCAGACTTAACTCATCCAAATCCCATGGTTTCCTTGTTTTTCTCACTTCTTTAACAGATGAGTTTGTTGTCTTCTGTTCACCAGCAGGATGGTTTGGTAAATCAAGGCACACCCAAAATGAGGAGCATAATGCAATCATTAAAAATGCTGCTTTTGAAAAATTTCTAATATGAGAAAGTGCTCTTTTTATAATATTAAAAACATAAGATAAAATTGTGTATATAATAGAATCCCAATTTCATTTTAAAAACATATGCATAGGAAAAGAACTGGAGGGAAACACACCCACATGATGAAGTGGTGGGATTATAAGTGTTTTTTATTTTCTTTATAATTTTCTGTCCGTTCCAAGTTTTTTTATAATGAGCACATGCTATTTTTATAATCAGAAAAAAATTGTTATGTTAAAAAAAAGATCTGCTATCCCTTTCCTTTTTCTCACACTAAACATGATGTCATTTTTTCATCCTTAATTTCCAATTTCCAATCATGCATAAGTGGAGATTTCATAGTCACTCAGGAAACACTTCCAAATAGATAATAGTAATTGAAAAACTGGCTTTATCAAAACTAAGGTAGAATAAATGAGCTTTTAGTCAGACTTTTAAAAAGTTGGTCCTTTTAGTCCTCCCTTTCCTTTCTCTCCTTATCTTATGTAAGCTTCACTCTGAACCATATTTCATCCCACTGAGTGTCCAAGCCTTCTTGAAACTTCAGGCTTTCTGGAACAGTCTCCTGGACCTGCCTCCTTGTCCTGCTCTGATTCTGATTCCCAAAATGATTTCTTGCTCAGTTAGGAGCAAGAGATATCTTTCTGGAATTGTATGTCTAAGAGGCACATACTATATTAAATTATCCTCCAGATGAAGCTCGCTCTCTCTCTCTGTATAGCCCTAACTCAACTTGGTAATCTAGGAGATAGTAGATGGAATCCAAGAATGTTAAATTTGGGAGAAACCCTATATCTGAGTCTTACCTTTCTTCCAAAGAAAGGGAAAGCAACTTCCAAAGTGTTTGAATGATATTCCCAAGGTTACACAAGAATGATGAAAAACAAACAAATGAACAAACCAAAAAACACAACAACAACAACAACAGAAAAACCAGGGTCAGGGCCAAGCTTTTCCAGCTGTTTTGAGGCAGCAGAGCCTAGTGGGAAGAGTGAGGTTGTTGGTACCAGACATCCTTGGGTTCCAGCCACTGCTCTGCCAACTATCGACTCTGTAAAGTTGGGCAAAGTCACTTAAGCCCTGTAAGCCTCAGTTTCCCCAGCTGAAAAAGAGAATACTGTGCACCTTAAGAACTGCTGTGATATTAGGAATACTATATTTCATCTTCCTTTTAGATGCTTTTTTATTGGCTCAGTTTTTTTCCCACCCCTCTCTGGCCGTGGTTTTTTAAAAATATTTTTATTGTGTTTTAGGTGAAAGTTTACAGCGCAAATTAGCTTCTCATTCAAAAATTTATATGCAGATTGTTTTGTGACATTGGTTGCAATCTCCCAATGCATCAGCACTCTCCTCCTTTCCCTTTATACCCCAGGTTCCCCGTGTCCATTTGTCCAGGTTTTCTGTCCCTTCTTGCCTCCTTGTCTTTGCTTTTGGGCAGGTGTTGCCCATTTGGTCTCCTAGACTTGACTGAACTCAGAAGCACATTCCTCAGGTGTGTTATTGTTTGTTTTATAGGCCTGTCTGATCTTTGGCTGAAAGGTAGACTTTGGGAGTGGCTTCAGTTCTGAGTTAGCGGGGTGTCTGGAGGCCATAGTTATGAGGGTTCCTCCAGTCTCTGTCGGACCAGTAAGTCTGGTCTTTTTTAGTGAATTTGAATTTTGCACTACATTTTTCTCCCACTCTGTTCAGGAGTCTCTATTGTGATCCCTGTCAGAGCGGTCAGTGGTGGCAGCCAGGCAGCATCTAGTTCCTCTGGGCTCAGTCTGGTGGAGGCTGTGGTTCATGTGGTTCATTAGTCCTTTGGACTAATGCTTTCCTTATATCTTTTGTTTTCTTCATTCTCCTTTACTCTGAACGTGATGGGACCAATAAATGTATTTTAGATGGCCACTCACAAGCTTTTAAGACCATAGTCCCTAGCCCTCAGCCCCAGCAACTCGGTCCCTCAAAGTGTTTGGATGTGTCTGGGAAACTTCTGTGACTTCGCCTTGGTCAAATTGTGTTGTCTTTCCCTATGTTTTGTCTTGTCTTTCCCTTCACCGAAGTTGACACTTGTCTGTCTAGTTAATGATTTCCCCTCCCCCACCCTTCCCCTTCCTGGTAACCATCAAAGATTGTTTTTTTCTGTGTGTAAAACTTTTCTTGGGTTTTTATAATAGTGGACTCATACAATATTTGACCTTTTGTGATTGACTTATTTCACTCAGCATAATGCCCTCCAGAATCATCCGTGTTGTGAGAGGTTTTGCAGATTTATCGTTGTTCTTTATTGTTGCATAGTATTCCATTCTGAGTATGTACCATTCATCTGTTGATGGGCACTTAGGTGGCTTCCATCTTTTTGCTATTGTGAATAATACTGCAGTGAACGTGGGTGTGCATATGTCTATTTGTGTGACGGCTCTTATTTCTCTAGGACATATTCCTAGGAGTGGGATTGCTAGATTGCATGGTATTTCTATTTCTAGCTTTCTAAGGAGGCGCCATATCGGTTTCCGTCATGGTTGTACCATTTTACATTCCCACCAGCAGTGCATAAGAGTTCCAGTCTCTCTGCAACCTCTCCAACATTTGTTATTTTGGTTTTTTTTTTTTTAGTATCAGTAATGTCAGAGTGAGATTGTATCTCATTGTAGTTTTGATTTGTATTTCTCTAATGGCTAATGATCGTAAGCATTTCCTCATATGTATGTTAGCTGCCTGACTGTCTTCTTTGGTGAAGAATTTGTTCATATCCTTTGCCCATTTTTTAATTGGATTATTTGTCTTTTTGTTATGAGGTGCTGAAGTATTCTATAGATTTTAGAGATTAGACCCTTGTTGGATGTGTCAGAGCCAAAAATGTTTTCCCTGTTGGCTAGGTTTTATTTGAAGACGTGATTTTTTCAGAGGAATCAGTAAAAGAATCACTGATGCAGACAGCTGTACTCCCAAGAAACAAATATATGCATTTTCAGGGTCTACAGTTTTAAACACAGGAGTTAACACACATCTTTCCTAGGTCACTGCCCCCTCCCCCTCCAATATGTCCACTTTACTCCTTACTCCCTGGTAGCTTTGTCCCTGCCTCTCTACTTCCTTTGTACCCCTGGGCTGAACACTTCATTCTTCTCCCACTGTCCATGGTTACTTTACTTCTGTACCCATCTTTTAAAATAATTCCTTTCCTTCTTCAGTATCTTCTGACATTTATGAATTACTTCAAGAAAATCTCTCTCCTTTTTATTTTATCCATAAATTAAAAAAAAAAAACTTCTCAAGTTCTGGAAGACATGTATAATGATACTATAGTCATGTTTCACTTGTGTGCAAGAAAATGAAAGCCACGTGTTTTTTGGTATTAGGTTGTGTGATAAACGTGAATGAAAGTAAAACAACAGTTTTCATCCATCAGATTGGCAAGAATAACAAAGACTCATAATATTCATTATTGATAAGAGTGAGGGGAATTTTTTACCTATTTATATACTTTTGGTGGAAGTGATTATTGGTGCAGACTTTTTGGAAACATTTTGGCTGTATCTGTTAAAGTTAAAACTGTATTTAGCCTTCATTTCGTACATGCACAAAGAGGTATGTCTAAAGTGTTCACTAAAATATTGTTTATAATATAAAAAATCAGAAGCAACTTAATTCAATGTTGGGAAATAATTGGATGAATTATGGTCCATTCATTTTATAGAATACTCTGAAGTAGTTAAACAGAATGCAGTAGATCTGTGTTTCCCAACATGAAAAGGTCTTCAAGACATATTGTTATGTGAAAAGAGTGAATTGATGAATGCTGTGTTGGTGAACAATATGGTACCATTATATAATATGTACGTGTATAAAAAAGGTATGGAAGGATACACTCAGAATGGATAAAGAGTGATTACTTGTGGGGAAGGAAGTAGGAGTGGGTAAATTTTGATTTTTTAAAAATTATGATATGTTTACTTGTAAAAATTAAAAAAAAATTATTAAATTACAATACCCAAACGTAAAAAACTCCCTATGTGATTCTGATGCCCATGCAGCTTTGGAAACTATAATATCTATTAGTTCTCTACTACTGCATAACAAACTACCCCATAACTTAGTGGCTTAAAACAACAGACATTTATTATGGCACACTTTCTGTGGGTCAGGAATTTTGGTATGGCTTAGCTAGATCTTCTGTGTGAGAGTCTCTCAAAAGGCTGTAGTAAAGGTGTTGGTCAGGGCTGTGGTCTCATATCAAGGCTCAACTGGGGAAGGATCTGCTTCCACTTATGTAGTTGTTGGCAGGATTCAGTTCCTTATGGGTTGTTGGACTGAGGGCCTCAGTTCTTTGCTGGCTTCGCCAGAGGATGCCTTCAGTTTCTTGCCATATGGGCCTTTCCAGCATGGCAGCTTGCTTTATCAAAGTACACAAGCTGAGAAGGCAATAGAGAGAATAACACCAAGATAGAAGTCATAGTCTTTTGCAACCTACTCATAGAAGTGACATCCCACCACTTTTGCCATATTCTGTTCATTAGAAGCAATTCACTAGGTCCAGCCCACACTCAAGGGGAGGAGATTACACAATGGCATGAAGATCAGGAGGTGGGGCCATTGAGAGCCATGTCAGATGCTGCCTACCACAGCAACTATTGACTTAGATAAGTTTAAAATGACTTTGTTTTCCTTCAGAAGGCCCTGGATGGTGCAAATGGTTAACATGCTTGGCTGCTAACTGAAAAGGTTGGAAGTTCGAGTCCACCCAGAGGCACCTCAGAAGAAAGGCCTGGTGATTCACTTCCAAAAAATAAGTCATTGAAAACCCTACGGAGCATAGTTCTACTCTTACACATATGGGGTCACAACTGGTTTTTTTTGTTTGTTTTCCTTAAGCACCAGCATTCAGATTAAAAAATTGCTTGTTTAACTGTACTTTCAACTTTAATTATAGTAATTACTTAAACCTTTTTACAATTTTAATGTATCTCATATAGTACATCTCTTATACTAGCTAAATACCGTTTTGTGGACTAACCTAGAAATCCAGTCATCATTTAGGTCAGGATTTCTATGAGAAAATGCATTTGAATTTTATATAGCACTTCTACAGATTGTTGGAACACCACTCACTTGTAAGCTGGGTATATAGGACCACTGAGTCCAGAGATTAAAACTATTAAAGGCATTTTAAAAGTCTAATATTTCAGAATTTTCGTGCAGTTGATGTCTATTTTAGCTAGATTTGCTATGTAAATATCACCCCAAAACTTAGTGGCATAAAACAACCACCATTTTATTCTTACTCAAGAATTGCGGTTGATGGGGCCGTTCTGTGGTCAGCAGGTCTGTCACCTGGCCAGTCAGCTGGGACTGGATGGTCTAGTATGACCTTAGTTACATGTCTGGTAGTTGACAAGCTGGTTGTTATATAGGGCATCAGCTAGGACAGCTTGTCTCTGCTCCATGTGCTCTCTCATTCCCTAATAAACTTGGCTTCTGCATATGGTGGTCTGAGGGTAGCAAGTGAGGGCAAATCTCACTGGTCAAAGCAAGTTACAGGGCCAAACCCGGAGTCATTATGGGAGGAGACTACCTAAGGGAGGTCTGATTGATTGAGGCCATTAGTGTACACTGCTACCACAGTGTCATAAACTTTCTAAGATCTTTTGTTACCTCCTTGAAAAAAAACAAAAAACAAACAAAGAAACCAGTTGCTGTTGAGTCGATTCCAACTCAGCCACCCCATGTGTTTCAGAGTAGAACTGTGCTCCATAGGGTTTTCATAGCTGTGACCTTTAGGAGGCAGATCACCAGGCCTTTCTTCCAAGGCACCTCTGAGTAGGTTCAAACTGCCAAACTTTCAGTTAATAGTGGAGCACTTGACTGTTTGCAGTACCCAGGGACTCCATGTTTCCTCCTTATCCTATACTATTTTGTTAAACATAGACAGAGGACATGACACTTTTGGGTCTCACTAGAGAGTGCAATCTAGAAAGGACTGATGGCCCTTGTACAGAGCTGGGCCAGGCTGTTGCTGTTTGAGCAAGTGAATCTGAGTGGTTTCATATTAAGCTCTATCCTCAAAGCAATAAAGACCAATCGCACTAACACATGCTGGGCTGCAATAACTCAGTCACCTGCAAGAAAAAAGCCTCATTGAGTAACAGTTTGGCGCCCTGGTGGCGCAGTGGTTATGAGCTTGGCTTCTAACCAAAAAGGTCGGCAGTTCAAATCCACCAGCTGCTCCTTGGAAACTCTATGGGGGCAGTTCTGCTCTGTCCTATAGGGTCACTATGTGTCGGAATCGACTCAATGGCAACAGGTTGTGGTTTACAGGAGTAACAGTTTAATTTTACGCCCTTGGCATTTACTCATGGTCAACATGAGAACTGACCATGAGGAGAAAATCTCTATACCTTTAGTAGAATCAATGTGTGGGAGGTTATTGAGAATTATTTTCACTGTTCCTCATATAAAGTGCCAAATGGAAAATTCCTTCCAGAAGTTAGTATCAGGAAAACACTGATATCACCTGACAAAGGGTAACCTTCCCTTGTAAGTCAATTAGCCCGGTTAGCCCTGGCTTTTTGATACATTTATTTCTCTCTCTACCGCATGATATCTTTCTGTTTTCATGACCTTATATGTTTTTAGAAGTGTTAGGGGGTCAAAATTACAAATATATGAACAACCAAACAAATTAAGCAATCTCAGTTCTGTGGCAAACCGGTTGTGTAATCATGGAGGAAGACAGTTTTCTTGTACGCAAAAAATGTTGAGATAAGGTTGGACTCAGTGATCTTTAAAGCCGCTCTGGCTCTTAAGAACCCGCAAACAGTTTTTCCTGTGACTCTCCCACTTTAACATATTACTCTTTGAGTTATTCCAGCTATTAAATATCGTGAATGGATTAGGAGAAAAAGCGGTAAATTCAGATTTGTTTCAGTGTGGTTGAAGGTTTTTCAAACATACTGTGTTTGCAAAAAACAATAGACCTCGGCAAGCCTTTGTCCCTTGTTTCTAAAACCCAGGTATACGGTATTTCCAGGGAAATGTAAATAATACGGCACTGATTCATAGTATAACTGCCCCCAAAGAGTGTTCATCAAAACCTATTTGATACCCAAGAAACCTTTTTGGCCAGACATATAAAATGTTTTAAGTTTGATTTGCTTTTTAAAATAATTTAGATGCTGAAAGTCACCAGAAGGCAACCATTGAATCTTAGGTGTTCTTAAATTCAGCCAAAGACTCTCCTAATGGTAATTAAGGGGTAATTTAGCTTTTAGACACTATTCTGGGATTCCGATGTTTAGATTGTCTGATTTGTTGTAAGGAAAACCTTTAAAAAAGAGACTTTGGATTGAAGTTTTGTATGAAAGCTTGATGTAAAATATAAAGCCACTGTGGGGTTATTCCTGTATGATTTAATAATGGCTGCCATAGAAAGAATTATAAGGAAGTATTACTGTTTGAAGGCAGGATAGTCTTTTGGTTAAGGGATTAGCTGTGGATATTAAGACCCACCTTTGCGTCCCTCTTTGGGTAATTTTGGCAAGTTACTTCTTTAAAACCTGGCTCCCTAAGTTTTATAAGGGTGGTGAGAACTATATCTACATTGTAGAAGTATGAGTAGGAAATGCAGGTACGCTGGTTAGCACAGTATCTTGTATTTAGTATACACTTAATACATACACATTAGTTATTGTTAATGTTAAATTACATAGGATTAGTAACATTTTTTTTTCCTTTGTCTCCCTCTTTATGTGAACACTTTTGTTGAGCTTGAAATGAGGTGGGTGAATTTAGAATTGTGGACAGTTTAATTGCTGCCCACAAGACAGCAATTAAGAGTTAAATTATCACATATGTAGAAGGAGCCAGACGACCTGGGCTTATATCCTGATTCCTCCACTTATAAGCTGTGTTACCTTGAGCAAATTACTTAACCTCTCTGAACCTCATTTTTCAAAACAGAATGTCAGTTTTCCTGCCAACATGGCTGGTATGTAAAGCACAGGGCTCCCCATTCAATCAGCAACAAGTTTTTTTTGAACTTGACAAAAATGTTTCTCAAATACTTTGGGAGAATAGATGTAAGAAAAGCTAAGAAACATGTAAAAAGAAGAGTAAGGGGGAGTACCGCACCTCAGCTTTATTGAAACCAGTTAAAAAACCTAAAATAATTATAACAGTATTCTTCAGATGTAAGAGTAATCAGAGCAGTGGGACGGAAGAGAAACCTCAGGAGAAGATCTAGAGTGAGATAAAGGGAAAAATACAAATAACAATTTACTGAGCATGACTTATATGCCTGATTCATGCGAAGGACTTTATAATAGCCATTACTTTATTTATTTCTTGCAGCAACCCGAGGCAGCTTACAGCCAAGGGAACGAGGCTTAGGTACAGTCATCACTCAGCCCAAAGCCACCCAGTTACAAAGTTGCAGAGCTGGGATTTGAACCGAGGCATAACACCCAAAGTTCATCCCCTTATTCTCTACCTTACATGAATAAAAGATGTCAAGATTCTGGCTAAATATTTGGAAAAATATGCCTCACACAGACTGTTAAAAAATGAAAATATAGCAAAGACATAGCTTTAAGAATTTTTGCAAAATTTTTTATAATAAAAATTTGAAACCACAGAAATGCCCTGCTTTTCTATTTTTAAAATAATTACATATTTTAAAATTAGTTATATCTACAAATTGTAATTCTAGGCAATTATTAAAAAATTGTCAAAAGACTTCTTAATAGGGCTGCTTCTGTGCATGGCGTGACATTATTTCTGGGTTAAAAAAACAAAAGCCAAACAAACTGAATGATGAAGATACACATAGATCTGAAAAATTGTAGAATATATGAATATTTGCTTTGGCCTGGATGAACTGTTTCTATCTTTCTTTTTTTTTATTTTAATGCCTTTGTGCCCTGGAAGATACATACTTAGATAATCTTTTAAATATTGCTTGTTAATAGCAAAAATTGGAAGCAAATGGAATGACCAAGATTAATGGATAAATAAATTTGATATATTTATATTGCTGTTAGCTGCTTTTGAGTTGGTCCTGATTCATGGCAACCCCCATAATCAGCTGGGGTTTGGACCATTGTGATCCATTGGATTTTCATTGGCTGATTTTTGGAAGTAAATCACCAGGCCTTTCCTCCTAAGCTATTTTAGTCTGGAACCTCTGCTGAAACCTGTTCAGTATCATAGCTACATGCATGCCATGGGGGGCGAGGGGAAGGGACTTACAGAAAAGAGGTAGAGGAATATTTAAGTAATATGAAAAATTATTCACAATATAAGTGGAACAAAAAGCAGGTTGCAAAGGAGTCTGTGAAGTATGTGTTATTTGTATTAAATATATTTATATGTGTAAACAAAAGAAGGAAAAAAACCCCTACATACAAGTAGTATGTGTGTAAAAGAAGGCTAGCCCCTGAAGAGATCTGTCACCGTGCTTTTCTCTTTTGTGGGATGGTCTACCAGTTCCAGACAGAAAATGGCACTCTGCTGCCTTGCAAAAATAGATGCCCAGTTCTTCTTTGGCCACAGTCATTTCTTAACCTGTCACTCCTATCAACAACCAAAATAACAGCCTGCCTTTTGCCACCGCGAGTTCCCACAGGAGTCCGTATTTTTCTTGACCTGACATGTCAAACTCTGTAAAAGACAAATTGGAAGCCTTGTTAACTCTCTTTCAACTCTGCCTTGACTTGGAGCGTTTGAAGGTTTAGGCTGCTTAATGATGTCTGTTTTTTACAGTTACTCAACCCAGGGCCTCATTTCTTACCCAGATGTCCGGCGGAAGGGAGGCAGTTCTTCAAGCCATCTTCACTAATGATGCTGAGGTTCCCGCGCCAGCTCCGTGCTCCACCAGGGCCTCTGGTCAGAGAAGCTCTGAGGTGGGGGAGGGCTGCGATCCCCGGAGCACATTAACTATGCTCAGGTCATTCCTTTCTGAAAACAGCACTTAGGACTGTATGCTGACTGTTTAATATGAGTCTGCCTACCTAGTTAAAATGTGAACTCGGTAAGATCAAACAGCCCAGTGGGGACTGGCTGTTATTCATCTCTGTATCCTCCACACTTTGTACTCAGTGTGATCTTGAGGAAGGATCCCTGACTGGGAATTCCCCATATCTTGGTTGGAATTGTTACTAGCTTCTCTGGGCAAGTGATTTAACCTTTTTGAGCTTCACTTTCTTCGTCTCTAAAATGGGTTTAATGATAGTCACCTGCTGTGAGCATTAATAAGACTAGGTATGTGACTAGGTATGACTAGGTATGCATATATCTCAGCACCTGGTACATGGAAGGCTCTCAAGTGATGTCCAGTGATTGAGTTACGGTGAATCCTGGACAGGGCTAATGGCTCCAAGTGGTTGAAGTGGAATCCTTTGGAATCCTCCCTGGCAGTAACCCAGCTTTCCCACTAGGAGGCGTGGGAGCTCCATGATTGATTTTTTTTTTTTTTTTAACTCTCCGTAATTCAAAGCCAGTGTAGGGAAATTCAACTTCCACAACTTTAATGTATTATTTAAGAGCAGATGAATGGCCTACTCTTGCATTGCTTTTCTATTCAAATTTTTGCCATTAAAATTAAGATGCTGCAGTGGCAGGAAGAGTTTGACATCTTTTTTTTGTTTTGCTTGTTCTTTGCTGTTCTCCATTTTGGTTATCAGGGTTATCAGCCCTGTTTGTTGGGTGCCTAAAACTTAAGCCTTCTCTTTGTTCTGGGTACAGTTAACACCCTTGGCTGACAATGTTTGTCTTGGTGAGAAAGTTTGGACTATTTGTGGGAAGGGAAGTGAAACCAGTCTTGGTCCATTACCTTTTATATAACCAAGGAGGGCATCTGTGACCCTAAATGTGTTGTAGCTCCTTCTCTTTCCTGTCTTAAAGGAAGCATTCTCAGCCCCATCTTTGTTTATTGTTTCTAGGCCAAGATCTCTGAGCTCTAGCTCTGAACTCCCAGTCCAAAGAGCTGGGCTTGAAAATCTATGGGGCCTTTTAGATGATTAGATTAGGAAGAGCCTTCCGGAAGGAGTGAGTCCAGCTTGCCCATAGATGGAGAGAGAGCCTGAAGGTCTGAGTGGGGCAAGGAACTTGGACTTCATTTTCTTTGTGGGTAAAACAAGAGGATTGGGCTAAGTATTTTCTAACACTCTTCCAGTTTTGACATTTTTCAACTTTCAAATCCAGATTCCATGCTCCGAAGCCCAGTTATCCAACTCACCTGAGGTGTGTGAATTCTGGTTAGGAAGAGTAGACAAAGATGTCGTAAACCTGAGTGTCACTGTGATTTATGGGTGTTGTGGCAACCTTGTCCTTGGATCTATGTTGGAGCTACTTTCTCAAAATAGATACTATGCCTGAGAACAAGCTGTTCTGATGAGCAACACAAGGATGCATCAAAGACTCCAGCACCCCTGCATAGCTTTGGGGCCTGTGATTCTCCTCTTTAATAGTCCTGTGACACAGGGACAGAGTTAGCATTTACTTCCATTTGCTAAGCAGGACAACATGCCACGAGAAGGCAGTGGTTTTAAGTATTCTCATGGAAGTGGTCAAGTTGGGAGGAGAACTTAGTTTTCTGACATTTGTCAGGCATTTGGTGTCAACTGCAGCTGCAGTGCAGAGGAGAGAACCTACGTATTGGAGTACAGCCTGCCTGGGTTTCAGTCCTACCATTTACTCGCTGTGTGACTTCAGGCAGGACACTTAACCTCTCTGAGGCTCACTTCCCTACCAGTGAAATGAGATAATAATACCACCTAGTGCTTGTGCTTGTTTTGAGGATTGAGAAGAGCGTGTTAGTGTAAGGTACTCATGAAATATAAGCCTATATTTATTTCTTTCATTTTGAAGCACAAGAGTAATGAAACATGCTTTTCTGTTCTGAAGTGGGAATTCCTAATTGGTAAGATTAAAAAAATGGAAGAAAATAATGCGAGAACTGGAAGAGCTTCAGTGACGAGCAGCAGAGTCTGAATCTGGGATATCTGAAAATAAAAGGGAATGAGCAATTGGGATTAAATGGGAAAAACATCCAAGATCTGTAATGTCCCTGAGCTTCTAAAGGAAGGAAACCCAGGAATCTTGAATTTATAGGGACTCCTGAAAGGCTGGATTGCTAAGGCTCACTTTAAACTGGTGACTGCGTATCTTCTACTATCAAACTTCCAGAACAATTATCCTCTTTCTAACCCTTCTGTCTCACTGGGCCATACAAACATCTGTTGAACACCTATACTAAGTCTGCTGTCACTGCTGGGGACACAAAGAGGCTAAGAACAGGTCCTGTCCTCCATAGTCTGATAGGGAAGACCTACGTGAAAATGCAAGTTCTCTGTCTCAAGAGCAAAGGGCCTTAGTTGATGTTTGCACCCAGTAAAGAGTGAGGTGTGTAGGGGCATCCAGCACGGTCTTCTGGGTGGGGGTCAGGGAAGACCTCAACAAGGAGCAAGTGTCTGGGTTGGATGAGGGGACGGAGAAGACTGTGAAAGAGCCAATGATGGGAGATGAGAGCCCAGGCCACTGAAGTAGGAATCGGGGGATCTAGTGGAGATTGTTGCTGGGAGAGGAATTAAAGTTGCCCAAAGAAGAAGGCTGCTCATCCTTTCCCCTTCCTTTGAATGCTCAACATAGGCTATTCCACAGAGAATATTTAAACTTCATTGAAAAAGTCTTCTTCTTCATTTAGGCTCTAGGAAGACCATTCATGCATATCAGTGTCCCATTTTAACTCTGATACTCATTGTCTGAGAGTATCATCTTAGATACTGAAAGAAGAATAAGATCACCAGGGAATATGCAGATTTAAAACTATCTCCTGTCTTCAGAGACTGTTGTAAACTAACACACTTGGCAATGTTTGGAAAAATGTTAACACCCAGTGCTAATGAATTTCTGTTGAAAATGACATGTTTGCTGTTTCTGGTAGCAGTGAAAATTGGTACAATGCTTTAGGAAAACAATATAGTAATGTGTATCAACAGCTGCAAAGACATATAGATTTCCCAGCCTGCTCCTGGCCTTTAGTTCTGTTCACCTACCCCATAACAGAACTAAAGGAGTCTTTCCTAAGGAAGTAACTGCCAAATGTGCAGCCACAGCTGTGCTCCAGGGGAATTCTGGGAAGTCATTCATGTAGACAAAGGTGGTGAGTGGCATCCCCTGGAGTTGTATGCTGCCACAGTCTTGAGAGCAAGGACTTTGCCTTGTTCACTGCTAGATTCCTGGGGGCCTAGAATTGTATCTGGCACACAGTAGGAGCTCCCTAAATATTTCATGACTGACTGAAGAATGCTTAAGTGTTACGCCAACTCATGAGTCCATTGTCCAGAAATTTAAAACGATCATCATGAAGATAATGCATAAACACACTTATACTGAAACTTTAACCAAGGAAAAAAGCAAGACTTAAGTATTGCTTCTATTTTGTAATTACAACCATGCAAAATCGTGTACAAATATGAAAACAAGGCAGAGACAGAATGGGCAGAAATGAAAATAATTCTGTTAGTGTGCCGAGATTATGGGTCATTGCTTTGCAATGTTAAAACACTTCCAAACTAAAGTGAAGTCAGATATTTTTTGACCACATATTTAAGGTTGATTTAAGAAAAACAGGAAAAGACATTATTAGTAGTAGAAGTGGATTTAAATAACTACAGGCAGTCCCCAGGTTACAAACAAGATTAGCTCCTAAGTCTGTCTTTAAGGTGAGTTTGTAGGTAAATCGGAACAGGTTCATATAGTTTGGTTGGTCAAATGTCTTAGTATGTAGTCTATATTATAGCTTTCTGTGCGTTTAGAACACTTAAACACTTCCAAACTGTGCCATGTTTTCCTGACATCACAAAGTAGTGCATGCCTTTGCTGTTCTAAACCATTGTATGTATTTAACTCAGATTTTTAATATAATAGGCTTTAGGGCAGTCTATTCTTAAGCACAAGTTTCAGACCTTCGTAACCTGGGGACTGCCTGTACTTCATTTCGCAAGTTTTTCCTCTCCAATCCAGTTAATATTCTTCAAGCATCTGTAGTCCATACTTTGTAGCATCAGTCCCAAGGCAATCAATAACTCAAAAGCAAAAGGACTGCCAAGATGGAAACAGAGTAATACTTACGTTTTCAGTATCTACTGTGAGAATGCAGGCAAACAAGCAATAAAGAACCACAAAGTTTGTTGCAAGGTTTAGACTTACTAATTGACCAGAGCTAGAATTTCCCTAATGAACTGAGGGTGCAATCAGGGTGAGCGAAACAGGGCCCACAGCTTCCTCAGGCGGGGACTGGCTTTGCCACAGAACGTTCCATTTTTCCTATTACAGTTCCAGCTCCTGTTGCTTCTCACTGTAAGGGATGGGGGAGTTCCTCATTGTGGGAAGGGGACCTGAAGTGAAGCTTGCTGGGGTCAGTTCCTCATTCCACAAGGGATTCTTTGTCCTTGGGGAAGATGCATTCCTTTTCCATGTCTCAATTTCCCAAACTGTGGTGGCTAGTAGTGCTGGTTGCCCCTGATTGCACAGAACTGCGACGTACAGCAGAGCGCCTCAAAGTTTAGTGGGCATCAGAATCACCTGGAATGCTGACCAATACAGATTCCTGGGCCCTGTCTCCGGATATCCTAACTCAAATAGGTCCTCAGTGGGACCTGGGAACTTGTTTTCTGCCAGCTCCCAGGTGATGCTGATGCTGCCTGTTGGGTGGGGGGCACACTTTGAGTAGCACTGATGTACAGTTTTCCCAGGGGTGTCACTAGATGGTGTTTGGGAGGGGCACTGGATAAAGATTCACCTCCCCTGTGACTAGGTTATAGTTACACTCTGACTAGGAAACAAACACCATTCATTTCGTGAGAGGCGGCCTGACAGAGTACAAAGGACAAGAACTTTAGAATCGTTTCCAAGCTCACATCTCAGCCCTGGCCTTTTCTCTGTGACCGTGGGCACCTAACCTCTCTGAGACTCAGTTTTCTCATCTGCAGTGCGGCTAATGCTGCTCACCTGGTAGGGTTATTGGCAAGATTAAATGAGACAATGTTGGAAAATACTTAACACAGTGCCTGCCTCATAGTAGATACTCAGTAAATAGTGGCTGTTAATAGAATTTCTTTTGAGATTCTACGTCTACTAAGATGCTCTTCAGTTATTCCGTCAGCATTCCTATACTGCCAGTTGCCTTCATGTCGACTTTGACTCATTCAAAAGAGCACCTTTATGGAGCAGTTGGGTGAAACTAAATGTTAGAAAGGGAATGTGGAAAGGAAAGAAAACCAACAACAGCTCCCCCTACACAAAAAACAAAAAACAAACCAACAAAAAGCCCCAAAACAATTGATATAATTCATTAGGCTACAGCTTTTCTATTAACCTAAGTTTTGTGCTGTCTGGGGAAAATAATTTCTCTTTATTCTATTCTGTCCTATCCTATCTTATTGTATCCTCTCCTATCCTAACCTATCCCAAACATTAGAATTTGAAGTCCTTAAAATGCTGTGCACTGTCTGGTGTTTCCTATCCTTAAGGAGAGGCAGCCTGATGAAATGCCAAAAGTTGTGGATTAGGAATCAGGCGGATCTGGGTTTGAATTCAGATTCTGCCACCTCCTGTTTGTGTGACCTCCAAGCTGATTATTTCAGTTGTCTGAGCTGTAGGGTATAGGGTATAGCCTAGGGAGAAGAGTTCCTAGCTTGTGGAGTTGACAGGAAACACTGAGAGACAAGGTTCTTGGCTTATTTGAGTGTTTAGGGGCACCTGATGGAAATTGATGGACAGATGGGGGCCCCTCCTCTGCTAGCCTAGATGGCTGCTGTATTCACTTTGAACAGAACTGTGGCCTCCTCCACTGAGAATCTTGGGCTCCTGAGGGACCAGTACTGAGGCGGGGACGCCTTCCCTCTTGGGTAGAACCGGGCCGCTGATATTTCACTGGAATGACAGAGAAAGGCCAGATGAATTGCCGTCTCTGGAATCTCTCCAACCTGAGTTCTAATCCTGGACTCACTACTTAACATCCATGTAACTTTGGGCAAGGAAATAATTTATCTTTCCTCTTTGAAATGAGACTATGAGCACAGTGAAGATAATTGCTTAATAGAGGATGGGCATAGAGTGAGAGTTTAAAACAATGTTCCTTTTCTTCCACATTATCTTTCTAATCCTCACAACAGTCCACAGTTATTGAGCACTTACTGGATACCAGACCCTGTGCTTAATGTTTTACATTAAGCCTCTCTACATTCCTATGAGGTAAACCCTGTTGAAACCTGTTGCCATCAAGTTGATTGCAACTCATAATGACCCTACAGGACAGAGCAGAACTGCCCCATAGGGTTTCCAAAGCTGTAAGTCTTTATGGAAGCAGACTGCCACATCTTTCTCCCATGGAGTGTCTTGTGGGTTCAAACTGCCCACCTTTTGGTTAGCAGCTGAGCGCTTATCCACTGTGCCACCAGGGCTCCTTCTGTATGAGTTTATTGTTGTTAGGTGCTGTCCAGTTGGTTCCAACTCATAGCGACCCCATGTACAACAGAACCAAATGCTGCCTGGTCCTGCACCATCCTCACAAGTATTGCTGCAACCACTGTGTCAGTCCATCTCGTTGAGGGTCTTCCTCTTTTTCGATGACCCTTTACTTTACCAGGCATGATGTCCTTCTTCAGGGACTGGTCCTTCCTGATAACATGTCCAAAGTACACTTGCCATCCTTGCTTCTAAGAAGCGTTCTGGCTGTATTTCTTCCAAGACAAATTTGTTTGTTCTTCTGGCAATCCATGGTATATTCAATATTCTTCACCAACAAGTAATTCAAAAGCATCAGTTCTTCTTCGGTCTTCCTTATTCACTGTCCAGCTTTTGCATGCATATGAGGCAATTGAAAATACCATGGCTTAGATCAGGTGTACCTTAGTCCTTGTACCATGATTATCATTCTGGTTTTCAGACAAAGTAACTGGGTCTTAAGGTGGTTAAGTAACTTGCTCCTAGTTGTAAGTCCAGTAAAACGAGTAGAGGGTCCTGAACTCCAGCAGTCTGGCTTCATCCCTGGAAGGTGCTAGTACTTTCATTCTGCAGATGATGGAGCTGGGGCTCAGAGGTGAAGCGACCTTCTTGGAAGCCAGGTCTTTGACTCCAAGCCCCAGGCTCTTTTTTTCAGTTCCTCAAACCCATCAAGTTCTTCTCCTCTTTACATGGCCTGTTCTCATCCTTCTAGGCTCAGCTACAAACTCTCCTCTTCAGAGAGGCCTCTCCTGACCCCTGTACCTAAGGAAGCTCCCCACTCTCAATCCTCTATCACTTCACCATATTTTTCTTCTTAGCACCTATCACCATTCATAATGACCTAGTTATTTGCTTCTTTGTCTGTTCATTGCCTCTCACTCCCACTAGACTATAAACTCCATGAGGTCAGGAACACCTTGGCTTATTTTAATTGTCTGTCCCCTATCTTGTCAATTTCCTGGCAAATGTTTGTTGTCTAAATGAATGGTTGAATGAATGAAACGCAGCTGTAGCATAGATCATTATTTCCTGCCTCTGCTGTCACTTACTAAGTGACCACAGTTATTCAGAGCCTCCGTTTCCTTAACCATAAAAATGGGGCAATGAGTCTCACATCACAGAGATGTTGGGAAGATGTCACAGATTGAATTGTGTTCCCCCAGAATATCTGTCAACTTAGCTCTGCCATGATTCCCAGTATTGTGTGATTGTCCACCGTTTTGTCATCTGATGTGATTTTCCTGTGTGTTGTAAATCGTATCAGTATGATGTTAATGAGGTGGAATAGGTGGCAGTTATGTTAATGAGGCAGGACTCAGTCTGCAAGATTGGATTGCATCTTGAGCCAATCTCTTTTGAGATATAAAAGAGAGAAGCGAGCAGAGAGATGGGGGACCTGATACCACCAAGAAAGCAGCGCCAGGAGGAGAGTGTGTCCTTTGGACCTGGGGTTCCTGTGCGGAGAAGCTCCTAGTCCAGGGGAAGATTGATGACAAGGACCTTCCTCCAGAGCTGACAGAGAAAGCCTTCCCCTGGAGCTGATGCCCTGAATTTGGACTTCTAGCTCACTAGACTGTGAGAGAATAAACTTCTGTTTATTAAAGCCATCCACTTGTGGTATTTCTGTTATAGCAGCACTAGATGACTAAAACAGATTATATCAAATAACAGATATGAATCTGTTTTGTTATAAACCATATATATTGTACATGTGAGGTGAAGAGGAAATAGTGTCCTTTTCAGGGCAGGACTTTGATGATACCACCCCCACCCCGACCCCCCAATTCTTCTTGGATTTTTCTCTTCCAATCTGATACATTTCTTGGCAATGGAAGAAAAGCAACTTAATGCCATGCTAATCATGGAACCTAATGACTTACTACTAAAGTAATTTTAAAGTAGTTATGCCTGAAATGTTAACACATTCTTCCCATTCTCCATGAGGGCTACTTGATGCTTTGCCTTTAGCTACAGGTTTCTTGGTTGATTAAGCAGTCTTTTGTGGAGGACTGTGTCTTGAATTTATGATTCAGAGACCCAGATTTCAGTCCTGGCTCTATCAAGTGACAGACCTGGGATGAGTCCCTTCACTTCAAGACAAAGACAATGTCAAGGCTGGAAGTTAGAGAACCTCTAGTCCAGGGAAAGGCAAACTACAGTCTGTGGGACAAATCTGGCCTGCCACTTGTTTTTGGAAATAAAGTTTTATTGGAACCCAGCCACTATGTATTGCCTGTGGCTTTTTTCATGCTGTTATGGCCTAGTTAAGTAGTTGTGGCAGAGACTATATGGCCTGCAAAGCTGAAAATATTACTATCTAGTCCTTTACAGAAAACGTTTGCTGACCCTTCTCCTAGTACAACCCTCCTGTTTCCAGATGGGGGTAATTAATGTCAGAGAGAGAGAGAGGAACTTACTCAAGATCACGCAGATAATCATCAAAAGCAAAACGACAAAAACTTAGGAAGAAAAAGCTAAGGTAGTACGGATTCTGCCAGAGTCCAGAGGCTGGAGGCATCATTTATTTCAAGATCATGCAGAGGTGTTTGAGGGTTTTTTCCCTCTCCCTCATTTGATATCCGTCCAAATAGGAGAAGTGTTATCATATTTAAATGGTGCCAAGGAAACGCATGCTTTGGAGAGCTGTATAATGAAGGCTTGCAGAGTGAATTCAATACATCCGTCATAATGAATATACAGCCAAACATCCATGGGCATGTTGTTTTTGTAATAATCTCCCGATGTCATAATTCATTCGGACTCCACTAATTTGGAAGTGGTGTTAATCTGTTGATATATGCTCTGGTTAAATTTATCTTTTCATACTGTCTGACCAAATGCTTCATTAAGCAAATTGATAGTGTAAACAAGATTCTAGGAGAGTGGGGTGTAAATTACTTAAGAAGACGAACTATTCTTTAGGCCCTGCCAAACCATTTAGTAGTGTTTATTTGAACACTTTATTTGAAAATAAATGATGACTATGCACACCACAAATCATTCCTATCTGTTTATTAATATATGTTCGAGATGTTTCTAATTGGAAAACGTTATGACAACTCCTGGGAGTTGCTGTTTGGATGTTGAAAGTCATTTCTCGCAGAATAGTCTATAACTCAGAATTTCCACTGATTATGATCATCTTTCCTCTATAGACCCAAATAGAGTATCGATGTAGGAGGAGTCCTTAGAAATCATTGTTTCCTAAACCACGGGAGTATTGAAATATTTTTAGGTGATAAAGACAGGACATTAACATTGAATCCTGATGTGAGAAGTTATTCTTTTTAAAATTCTCTTTCAATCTTTCTGATTAATCAAAAGGAAAGTCTTGGGAGGTTGCCACTGTTGTTGTTAGTTGCTGTTGAGTCGGTTTCAATGCATGTCAACCTTATGTATTAACAGAACAAAACGGTGCCTGATCCTGTGCCATCTTCATGATTGTTGGTATGTTTGAGCTCATTGTTGCGGCTATTGTGTCAATCCATCTCATTGAGGGTTTTCTTCATTTTCGATGACCCTCTACTTCACCAAACATGATGTTAATTTCTAGTGATTGATCTTTCCTGTCCAAAGTAAGTGAGCCAAAGTCTCGCCATCCTCGCTTCTAAGGAGCATTCTAGTTGTATTTCTTCTAAGACTGATTTGATCGTTCTTCTGGCGGTTCACAGTATATTCAATATTCTTCACCAACACCACAGTTTGAATGCCTCAATTCTTCTTCTTTCTTCCTTTTTGATTGTCCAGCTTTCATATGCATATGAGGCAATTGAAAAGATCATGGCTTGGGTCAGGTGCACCTTAGAAATAAAAATGACGTCTTTGCTTTTTAAAACGTTCAGAAGGTCTTTTGCAGCAGCAGTTTGCCCAATGCAATACGTCGTTTAATTTCTTGACTGCTGCTTCCGTGGACATTGATTGTTGATCCAAATAGAATGAAATCATTGACAACTTCACTTTCTTTGTCATTTTTCATGATGTTGTTTACTGGTTCAGTTGTGAGAATTTTCATTCAGTAACCCATACTGAAGGCTGTGTAGTCTTTGACCTTCATCAGTAAATGCTTCAAATTCTCTTCATTTTCATTCAGCAAGCAAGGTTGTGTCGTCTGCATATTGCAGGTTGTTAATGAGTCTTCCTCCAATCCTGATGCCTTGTTCTTCTTTATATAGTCCAGCTTCAGACTATTTGTTCTGTATACAGATTAAGAAAGGTGAAAAGATACAACTTTCACACACACTTTTTCCAATTTTGATCTCTTTAACATTTGCTAATATCCCTGCTTAAAATAAGAGATGGCCAACCTCAGGCTACCACTTCTCAATAGGCAGCACTTTCTAGTGATAATTAAAAGTGTTGTTCTGTTTTCATTATACTTTCATGGCTGCCTTCTGTTCTGCCAAGTGATACTGGTTTTCCATTCATGGTAGTTCTCTCAAGTTTCTTTCTAAACTGAATTTCAAGAAAAAAAAGTGATGTAATTTTAACTAAAAATATTATGTAAATAGTGCAGATGGCATGTGGATATGACAAAAATCACTATATGGTGTCTTTTGATGTGGGGAACATAGTAAAGATGGAACTCACGTGACTGAAGTTAGGAAAAAGGTAATCTAGTCCAACACTCTTATTTTGTGGTGGAGGAAACTGATATCCAGAGAGGGCCAGAGACAGGCTACGGTCACACGGTCCTGTTGTTAGAGTGGAGACTTGGCAAACGCCCCTGGCTTTCAGCTCACACTCTTTCTGCCATGTGACACTACCTCATATCCATTTTGTTGTGCCTGCTCAGGTACAAGCAAATATTTGGGAATGTGAGCTCGTTCTCAAAATAGGAACTTTTTTTTTTCATGAACCGGCATTGCATTACAATATTTACCTCAAACAAGCCTGCCCTGTAGTGTAGAAGAAAATTTTCTGGAATGACAGTGAGTGGAACATAGGATCAGGCCCTCACCCTATTATGGTTCTACTTCCCTCTGTGACTGTCCTCACACAGCAGCAGGAGGCTGTAAAACATGAGCTCTTTGAGATGAAAAAGTTTCTTCCTTAGAATAAGGGCTCCCTCTGAGGAAGTATTTATATTCCGCCGTCAATGGGGAGCTCCCTACTTCATAATGTGGCCTGTTCCATTAATGACAGTGAATACAATATGTTTTGGAAGTGCTTGTCTCATGTGCACATAGGCCCTGTCTCCACTGAAGGTTTGAGTATGACTCAAAGACTTGTTCTGATTCACTGGGGCTCATGGAGATTGTCCCATGAATGTTAGGAGCTGGTACTTCCAGTTTCTCTTGAGCAGGAATGCCAGGTTAATGACAAAGCACTGCCCACTGTGTCTTGTCCTGCTGTCCCGGTGTAGAAATAGCCTCCTCCCAGTAAGCCAGAAGTAGAGCCTAGAGTAGAATCAGGTTGCACGGTTTAGAACAGAGTCTACAATTTTGGTTTTTTAATTTTATTTCACAGACTTTGATTGACAGGATGTGAAGCCAGTTCTCTTCATATCCATATGGTGATCCTGCTGTCTTCCCTGCCACTTGCCTAAATATCAGGTATAAGGGCAATGGGTATATCTTACTCATTTTTATGCTATGTTGGCTTTTGTTTTTCAAAATGTTTTTTCTTCCCAAGTATACTACACACAGAGCTTTCGATGAAAATTTTACAACTTTTTTCAGTAAGGTCTAACATGCATATGGTAAAGTACACAAAGTGCCCTGACCTTTAAGATATTTAAAAAAAAAAAGAACCCCAAACCCGTTGCCATCAAGTCAATTCTGACTTATAGCGACCCTGTAGGACAGAGTAGAGCTGCCCCAGGGTTTCCAAGGAGTGGCTGGTGGATTCAAACTGCCAACATTTTAGTTAGCAGCTGAGCTGTTAACCACTGTGCCTCTAGGGATCCTTTAAGGTATATCTGGGTGGATTTTTACTTATGTATATACGCATGTAACCATCATCCAAAGTCCCTGGGTGGCACAAATGGTTAAGCACCCAACTACTAGACAAAAGGTTGATGGTTCAAACCCGTCCAGAGGCACCTCAGAAGACGGGCCTGGTGATCTGCTTCCAAAAGGTCACAGCCTTGAAAACCCTATGGAGCAGTTGTACTCTGTACACATGAGGTCGCCATGACTTGGGGTTGACTCGACGGCAACCAACAACGATCACCTAGATCGAGGTATAGACATTTCAGATTCCCAGGAGGTTCATGAAGGGGCCTCTGGTGACAGGGTAGAAGTGGGCCGCAGGTGGTCAGTGTCAGGGAGAGGTCTCAGAAGGCTGCAGCAGTGGTCCAGGTAAGATATGAGGAAGCATGGTTGCTTAATGAAACATTAGAAGCCCCTGTGTAGACTTTGGGGAGTGATTGGGTAAGGGACTGGGGTGAATGACCCACGGCCCTGAGATTTCAGGTACCAACTTTCTTAGAATTAGCCTGGCAAAAAAGTTGAGGCTTCAGCCCTCTGAAGCCTGGTTGGGTTAGGGAGCTGCAGTGACGCGATTTTGGTTTCTGCCTCTCCCTGCAGCAGGGCTGGAGGAGACCTTGCAGGGTGATGGGGTGGGTGATTGCCCCTAGTTCTCCCCAAGTGCCTGGCCTCTGAGTGTAGCTGAGACAGCGGCCAGCCCCTCAAGTGTGGGCCTCACTCACCAGCTGTGTTTCTCTGGCATCCCAGGCTTGTGGAACATGGACAGGTGTCACCTCCTTGCTTTGAAAGTAAAGCAGCAGAGGGAACAAAGACTCACTTCTCAGAGTATTGCACCAGCACGCATATTTCCTATGCATTTTTCGGATACCACCTGACACACCCAAGTCAGTAATTGTCCTGAAACCACACATTAGCTTTCATGGCACATGATGACATCTGTTTTCAACAGTAGCCCTTCAGATGACACAAGTGATTGGCAAATCAAGAGATGAAAGCCCAGATGAGGAAGCCTTCTAGAGGTCACCAACTCCCCTTGGTCCACATTTGGGAATCACTACAGCAGGATTTCAATAACGATAATAAAATTGCTACCATTTATTGAGCTACTTTGAGCCAGGCACTATCCTAAGCACTTTTTTATCTGTCCCATTTAATTCTCTCAGGCACTTTATGAGGTAGATATTATAGTTCTCCATTTGTAGATGTGGAAATGAGTCTCAAGGAGGTTACATTATTTAGTCAGCTAGAGGCACAACTGGGATTTGATCCCAGGCCTTTCTGATGTTGCAGCCCATGCTGCTTTCCAACTGCACCAGCTTTTATAAAAACACTGGATTAATTAGGACTCTCTGGTCTTGCTCAAATTCCACTATTTATCAGTGAGCACATTGGATTAAAATCCATTAAAAGAGAAATATCATTACAGTTGCGGGGTGGGGGAGGAAAAGGAAAGGAGAAGGTGATTGCTGGTTTAACTTTGACTCCTCAAGGCAGTGGTCCCATGGTCTCACGTCCACCAGACTGGGTGCTACGAGGGCAGGAGGCGCTGCCAGGGCTTGGCATGCACTGAGCTCCCAGCTGAATTGAATTTAGAATTGTTTATACCCCGAGACCCGGAATAAACATTCACTGGAAGGAAGGAAAGTCACAAAGAACAGATTACATTAATGTTTAAAATATTATTAATAAATGCTTCACCTTTTTGGTTACCTATTTTTACTGTAATGTTATGCTCCTTTCCCTTCCAGTATGCTTTCTAACCGTCACAAAATCATTTGGACGATAACATCAACTTTCATCAGATTTTCCTTCGTCTAGTTTTTCTCTCTTCCAATTCAATTCGTCTCCCATAATCCTGCTAGGAAAAGGGGCGTCTTTCTCAGGTGCAATTCTGATTACATCTGTTCCCATTAAAACCCCTCCTTTCTTGCAGAACTTTGTGAGCCCCTCCTCCTCCTTGAGATTGTCAGCATTTTTGATCATTTACTGTATCTGTCTGTGTACACTGCTGTGCCTCCTACAAAGAAAGGGCTTAATAGTTTCTTAAGGGGGCAGTGGTGGTTCATTGATAGAAATTTCGTGTTCCATGTGGGAGACCTGGGTTTGATTCCCAGCCAGATGTACCTCAAGTACAGCCACCACCTGTCTGTCAGTGGAGACTTGTGTGTTGCTATGATTCTGAACAGATTTCAGTGGAGCCTCTAGACTAAGATGGACTAGGAAGAAAGGCCTGGCAATCTACTTCCAACAGCCCACGAAAACCCTGTGGATCACAGTAGTCCAATCCCATTGTGCATTGGGTTGCCATGAGTCAGGGGCTGACTCGATGGCAGCTATCAACAATTTCTTATTGAATGAATTCCCTCTTACTGAATGTCCTTTCCTTTTTGTTAATTAAAAAACATTCCCACTCATTCCCTAAGACTGTCTTGGGTCAGGTTCCTAGAAGCAGAGCCTGAGATGAGAACGCTTATGCAAGTGGTTTATTGAGAGAATATTACAGAATAAAAAACTGTATGGAAGTGAGGGGCTCAGGAGAAGCAGCCAGACAAAGAAGTAGTTCCTGCTGAAGTCTAGCTAGCCCCAGCCTGATCCCACAGAGAGCTCTGGAGCATGAAGAGCACCCTTGAGGCAAGAGGCTGGCCTTTTCTGCTCTGAATCAGTCAGGCATCCACTGAAGGTTGCTCCTGGGGCTGGTGGGGGCAAGGCTTGCATCACCTCTCAGGTACTATGGAGCAAGGTGGAGTCCGTCTGCTGAAGGAAAAGGGTGCAGCTGTGAGCCCTTAGCGGCACTCACAGCAGCTGGGGGATGGACAAGCCACTCAGGTTAAGGGTTGCTGGGCCAGTGGCACTGACAGGTCTACTACAACTGTGAAGCTAAAATTTTATCTCCTCGGTGACTCACTGGCACAGGGCTTAAAAAATTACTGCTTTTACCGATGCAAACATAGAACATGCTACCTTGTTTAACACATGTACGAAATGGAATGGAATAAACTGAGGCTTTGGGGTCAGACACAGCTGGGTTCAAATCTAGCTTTGTCCCTTATTACTTTTGGCATCTTGGATGTTGCTTTACGTTCCTGAGCTCGATTTCCACCTCATAGAATTGTTACGGCACCACGTGAACTGTGGATGTAAAGCCCACCAGAGGTTCAAGAGTGGACCCAGCCAATAAATGAGCAAGCAAACTTATGATGACCTTTATGCTTTTCAGAGAGCTGTCAGTCTCCACCACAGCCTTGAGAGACAGCTACTATTATCATCTCCACTACACGCATTAAGACACTGAGTCAAGAGATCTGGTTACCTGCAGAGGGTGACATAAATGGTAGGGCTGAGTCTTATCCCAGGACTCCATTGAGGAGAAGCACAAGTGGGCTTTGCGCTATGTTTCCATGTAGCCATTATTTTTCAGGTTTTAGGAACTCCCAGTGATAATTAGATTGGCGCCAAATTGTATTTTTGTGGTTGAGAAGGCAGTCAGAGGGTAGCACTAATATTTATTGGGTACCTACTGTGCGCCAAGCACTACTGAAGGCATTTTTTGTACTGAAATTCATTTAATCCTTACAACCAGGTGAGAAATGTCACCCCCAATTAATAGCTGAGACAAATGAGCTAGGTGCTCAAGTCCCATGTCTAGTATGTGAAGCAGTGGGCATCTGAAGCAGACTCTCTTTCCAGAACTCTACTGCCTTCTTTGAGGAAGGAGTGGTGGCTCTGGCAGTTGCCCTCCGCTGTGATCTGACTCGACAGTGGCTTTTTACTTACCCCCCGTCACGTGCTGCCGCCTCCCTTGGTGTGTCTCCAGCCCTGCCTGACGTGGCTGTGGATGGTATTTTTATTGCTGTGGACACAGGGCTAGACTTTTCCTGAGCCAGTGCCACCTGTCTGCCCAGCAGACACTGCAGGCCCTTCACAGCACATACCATCCAGGGGCCACAGTGCCTGCACTACTCAAAGGAAGCCTCGTGTGGGCCCATGTGTGGGCAATTGCCCAGGCATCCAGCCCCCAGGTGAAGCCCCTGGGATCAGATAGCCCGCCAGAATGCCTCTCAGGAATGAGGTTGGCATGGTTGCTCCCTGTTGTGTGCCCACAAATGTCCATGTGCCCAAGTGCCCTCGTGCTGGGAACCTTTCAACTTCTGTCTGTATGTACCAAAGGGAGAGCCTGCAGAACTGCAGCCAATCCCGTTCATTTGTTCATCCACTCATTCATAGGTCCACCCACCCTTACAGCACATCTGCTCTGTCTCGCTCAAAATCTAGTGGGAAATACACAGAAGGTAAAAGACAATTATAATATAGTTTGTAAATAGATGAAAACATTGTTTATTGAAACCAAAATTTACTGTAGCTGCTGCTGGCCTTCTACAGGAGTCGGATAATCTGTATCAGGGAAACCCTTCAAGCTCAAGCCTTTCTTCTTTTGTGAATTCCTCCATGATGAGTTCAGGCAAGGTTAGCTACTTGCTCTTGACTACGCAGCCCCCCATGGTCACACCTGTGGAGGGTCAGCGAAAACGAGGGAAACTCTCCATGAAACGGATTGACATGGTGACTGCAACAGTGGGCTCAAACATACCAATGATTGTGAGGACGGTGTGCGATCAGGCAGTGTTTTACTCTGCTGTACATAAGGTCGTCATGAGTCGGAGCCAACTCAACAGCAGCTAACAGCCACAACAACACTCACACCTGTGGTGGCAAGTGTCCCCTCTGTTGTAGCTATCCACCCTGCTTGTCCGTATCTGCTGTCGGACTAGGAACTGTTTGAGAGGATGAAACCATTTAGTCCTTTTCTTTTGGAAGCAGGCTTTGGAAGCAGAGAAACCCAGATTTGAATCCCAGCACCGCTGGTTACTGATTCAGAGCTAGGACTAGGGTGAGGTGAGTGAGGCACTCACCCTGGGTGCAGAATCTAAGGGGGCACCAACAGACTTAGTAATCAAGATACATAGTATTTTTCGCACTATTTTAAATAATCAAAATTAATGCCAAAAAAATCTATGATGAAAAAATATCAACATTTTAAATAAAGACAGGAGCCTACCCTTGCATGACTTAACTTTACCTGCCTTACCCTAATCCTGTCATATCTGGAGTGATGTCCATTATTTTATTCCTTATATTAGTATGTTGTGTTTTCGCTTTATTAATCTTGTTAGCATTTTATTAATTTTATTTTTCCTATAAGAAAATAGCTTTTGACTTTTAAACAGTTCTCTATTGTCTATTTTGTTGATTCTGCTCTGATGTTTAAAAATCATTTTTAATTATTTCATTTTTCTTATTACTTTGATTTTTTCCTCCACTGGGGGATTTTCCTGAGATGGTGATTCATCATTGCAACCGACACACAGGTGTTAACAGTTCATTAAAAGTTCAGCTGGTTTCTCTCTCCCTTGACTATGGAGGACGGATGTCTTCTCTCCATTGACAGGTTTTGCCCCTCTCTGGAGTTTACTTCATTTGAGTTTCTTTATATCATTACCTGTTTGATGGATTTTTTAAAAAAAAAATGATGATTTTTATAGCTTATCTGGCTTGGTTTTGTTGTTATGGTGGGAATGATATTCTCTTTCAACTTTCTACATCCTAACTGGAACTGCATCAAAATTTTTAACAAATACCCAGAACCATGAGTATTATTACTGTTTTGGTTGAATTCTTGTTGCAAAGTCCTGCTCAACTTTCAACAACAGTGAGTTCTCACCATCCTCTCCGTCCCATCCCCACTCCATCAGTCACTTGATTGCTGAGTTTTAAATGCTCGTAGAACATGCTAGACTCAGCTTTTGTGTTGGTTTCAAAGAGTTCTCTCCTCAGAAAAAATGGTTTGGCTACTAAAAAAAAGAGTCCAGGGAAGCAGATGATGACAGGATGGTGAGGACTGTGTGCACTCTAATCTGTGGGCTTCGTGTTTTGAGAAAGAAAGAAAACTTCTCACCTGTGACATACCCTGCCAAGAACTTGTTATAGCAGTGAAGGTTTATTGGCCATAGTATTTTTCATATTCTTCTGTTTCAGGCTGCCTGAAATCTTGTCCCCCATAAGTGAATGGATCATAGCAGAAGTGTATAAAGTAAGAATAATAAAACTTATCCTACAGGACTGGTTATGACAAAATGAGGCAATGTATATTATATGGTTACCACAGTGAGTGGTAAAGTAGAGGGTCAGGGAAAAAGAGAAAGACCCTCAATGACATGGACTGACACAGTGGCTGCAATGACGGGCTCAAACATAACAATGATTATGAGGATGGCACAGGACCGGGCAGTGTTTCGTTCTTTTGTACATAGGGTTGCTATGAGTTGGAACCAACTTAAGGGCACCTAATAACAACAACGACAACGGAGAGTGGTGTTTAATAGGTGCTTAATAAATATAATTTATTACCTTTAGTTAGAAGAAAAGGGTTCTCAGAATTAAAGATGAGTTTCCTGCTTTCATATAGAGATACTATTAGACCTGTTGAGAACTTGTGTAGCATGTAGCAAGTAACCCAGGTTAAACCTAGCCGCACTGGATTTAAACACATGTAGAGAGCTGGTGGGGGGCGGTGGTGATTCAGTGGTAGAATTCTCACCTTCTAAGTGGGAGATCTGGGTTCAATTTCTGGCCAGTGAACCTCATGCACAGCCACCACCCGTTTGTCAGTGGAAGTTTGCACGTTGCTATGATGTTGGACAGGTTTTAGCAGAGCATCTAGACTAAGATGGACTAGGAAGAAAGGCTTGGCAACCTACTTCTACAAATCAGCCAGTTGAAAACCCTATGGATCAGAACAGTCTGATCTGCAGCCAAGCATGGGGATGGTGCAGGACCTGGCAATGTTTTGTTCCATTGTGCATGGGGTCGCCGTGAGTTGGGGGCTAACTTGATGACAACTGACAACAACAAGAACGCTGGTGGGTTGTTCCCAACAGCAATCTGTTTTCATTATCTACCATGGAGCCTCCTGAGGAAAGGACTTAAGTGCATAAGCTTGGTCCCTGAGGGTAGGGGCAACTCTAATCCTCCTGTTTACTTAGATTTCTCCTCTGCTTCAGCCATAGTGAACTCATGTCTTCATCCTGAGAAGAGAAGATGTTGCACATAAAGATGGAGTGTTTTTCCTCTGATCTAAGGTCATTCTGTGATGTTGAGTCCAAGGCCACCTAGCTTTAGGATCAGTGCAATGGAGTGTGACACAAGAGTGTGACAGAGGGATTCTCCCACTTGGTGGGGGCGGCACAGGGCTCTGGCTGTCTCAGCAAGGATCTTGGCCAAGAGGCTGACAGCAGTGGGTGGTGGCCGAGCCTGCAGCTGGAGCACCATGGTGGCTTTTCAGGGTCTGCCCAATTTAGGGATGATTTCTTTCTCTGGTCATAGTTATTCTGTTTTTCTTAACGTCAGTGGGATGGAAATTTCGGGCCACTTGAGACAGAGATTGGTAAAGAACCTTACCCAGGTTTTATTCACTATCAAATGTAATGTTCGAATATTTAGATGGAACCTACTTGATGGTGGGAGTTTCAACCGTCTGAAGGGTCCTAGGCCCCAGAGCTGATGGGAGCCAACCAAGAGAAAGGGATTGTCCTCACAGACCAGTATCTCTTGGCTGAGGCTGCCCCTCCAACAAAGAAGGGTCTCTTCTGATCCTTTTCATTGTGTGCTTTGGTGCAGAAATTGTGAACCCAAGGTGAAAAATCCAATTAACCTTTTTTTTTTTTAGAAAAAAATTTGGAACATAGAAACAAGTTCCTGTTTAATCTATTTATAATCTATTTATTGAGAGAAACACTGTAGAAGAGCAAATAGCACACTTCTGACACCAGCAGAGGTCTAGGCGTGGGTTTAGTGAACCGCATCCCCTTTCCTTCAGTGCAGACGTGCAGATGTCTTGGAGCAGAGGGGGATTACCTTGAATTTATTACCCACTGTTCCCATAAGGAGGAAAAACCCTTGTACAGCTGGTGCCAGGTGTTTCCAGCCCCCCTTGGGGGACGTTCCTGAGGCTGCCCCAGGACAGTTGGTACCAGCAGCTTCCTTAGGTGGTAGCATCAAGGCTTTAATGGGTGCTGACAGCTGTAACCACATTAGCAGCAGCTTGAAGCAGTGCTGGCTACTTTGGGAGCAACAGGGACAGACCCTCTGCCAGGGTTCCCTGTACTCTTGCTGGTGGATGCTGGCTGTATCCGGTAGAGGGTGCAGGAAGCAAATTCACATGACTTGCCACCCTGCAGAGGCCCAAAGGACAGCATAACAGGGGAAGAGGCAAACAGTGGGCACTATATAGGGTGGGCAGAACTTCATGTGCCCACGTGTGCTCTTCCTGGCCCATGGCAGCAGAGTGGAAACTTTGAAAGAGGCCAGAGGCTTCTTTAGCTGATTTAGCTAATGGAGTGGAGCCAGAGAGAGCCCAGCCAGCTGAATTGTGATCCTGCTTTCACCCCATGCTGCTGCACATGGCCTTTCACATTATCCTTCTCTTCAACCACAGAAACCTCCTTAATGCTGAGTGCCAGAGCCCTTCTTGGCCCTGCCCCATCGCATGAATGTGGAGTGATATTCCGCTTTCTTAAGTCTTTCTTGACTTTTTGATCAAAGGGTCATTTGCTAATTTTCATGAAGGCTTCAAGCCCTGTCCCCATTAGATAATTAACATGTAATATATACTTCTGTAAAGAGTGCTGGTGGCACAATGGTCAAGTGCTTGGCTGCTAACCGAAGGGTTGGTGGTTCGAACCTGCCCAGCAGCTCCTTGGGAGAAAGACCTGGTGATCGGCTTCCATAAAGATTACAGCCAAGAAAACCCTGCGGGGCAGTTCTGCTCTGTCACATGGGGTCACTATGAGTCAGAATCGACTCCATGGCACATAACAACAACACGTATGTGCGTATTTGTGTCTGTCTGTGTGTTCAAAGATTCTCCTCTTGCAGCAAGTGACTTGGCAGACCAGTGCCTTCTCCATGTTTATGGGCTCTTTGGCATTCTTTCCCCTGCTTCTTGTCATCATCTGGTGACATTTGCGTTTCCAGCCCTTGACTAGGAGGCGGTAGTAGAAGGAAAAGAGAAAGACCCTGGAGTCAGACGGACTTGAATTGAACTTTGCTGGGCCACTTGGTTCTGCTGTGGGACTCTGAGCACATCACTAGGCCTCCATATCCTCTTCTGGAGAAGGGGGATAAGAATTCCTATTTATAAGATTGTTATGGGGATTAAAAGAAAAAAATGCATGGGTGGTGCATGGCTCAGGGAAGGCGCTTAATAAGTTAGTTCCCTTTATCCTTTATTCTCTATTTGGATATCTTGAGAAATCACCTTCTTGTCACCCCAAAGACATAACTCACTTCAAGTACTACAGCTCCGAAGACAAACACACAAATTGTTCAGCAGCAACCAATTTTGTGCCGTGGCAACCTGCTGTTTTTAATTATCTGCCTTTACCCTGTAACAGCTGTGGAACACTTGGCCTGGCCAAATATAATTTCAGCCTTGTGACGTGCTCCAGATGTGGAGTTATTCTGCCAGGTGTTTATTTTGAGCGTATAATGTGGCATTTTAGCACTCTTAGCCTTTCTCCTCCTTCCCCCCTCCCCAACCCCCCATCCCACCTCAAATATTCTTTCAGGAAAAGTCTAAGCTCAGGTCACAGCTCTGCATCCTGGGCCCTAGAGCTAGTGTTGTGAGTTGGGAGTCTTTTTAAACTGGGCTTCCTACCTCTTGTGGGGTTCCCTAGCTCCCTGAAGCTTGCTCTGTTAATTAGGAAAATAGCTGCTACTGCTTTGAGAAGGAGCCATGTGGTGCCTTGGGCCTTGCGACCTTCAGTGGTGGCCTGGGCTGAGTTTCCTGGACTTTTACTTGGCTGATCCAGGCCTTGCTTGGTGTCTCCGCTGTCTGAGCACAGACTTGTCTTCCTGAGATAGAGGCAGCACTCCCTTTTTGGAATGTGGCTTGAACAATTAAAAAATCATATTTGGAATCTAGGAGGCCAGCCTCGAACCCAACACACCAAGTGGCTCCCTAATCAGGGTGGGACAGAACGCATGTGCTTTCTGACGCGGCAGCCTCCCTGGACCGCTGCCCGGACTTGGGATCCAGCTGTCACTGAATAAAAATGGGGCAGCTGTTGTGAAAGTGCTGCCTTTGAAAGTGGACATGTGTTTCCAGAATGTTTTTTTCCTTTTCCATAATCTTTGTAAGTTTGGGAAAAGTCCTTTGGACTGCTGATTCCCACCCCCCCCTTCTTTCCCTGACTCATTTGCATTGACCAAAACCTTTGGGGTGATTTGTTGAAAGCATTGAGCAAATTTGGCAGTTGGTGGCTGTATAAAACCAAGCATAGGGTATCAGTTAGTTCAGTTCCATTTTTACCTCAATCTAGTCCACTTCATTTGAACATTCAACAAATATTTTTGGAGCACCCACAATATGCTAAGCCCTTTTCTAAACACTGGAGAAACAACTGTGAGCAAAACGAAGTCTCTGCCCTCATGGATCTTATATTCTAATAGGGGAGAAAAACAACTGAAAGTAAAACAAATAAATATAAGTTATGTTTACTATGTTAAGCGCCAAGTAAAAATAAAGCAGGGTGAGATAAGAGAGAATTTTTTTTTTTTATTTTAGAAAATCCCCAAATAGTAGCTTGGGCAGAAGTATGTATTTTTCTCTCATGCAAAAGCAGGCAATCCGTTGCTGCTAAGGTAGCTCCAAAATCATTAGGGGCGCAGCTCCTGTATCCTGTTATTCCGCCATCCTCAATGTGTGACCTGCACATCATGGCCCTGTATGGCTGCTCTAGCTCCAGCTCCAGCCATCACATCTGCATTCTAGTCAGCAAGAAGGAGAAAAGGGAAAGAAAAGGGTACAGCTTTCCCTTGGAGGGTATTTACTGGAAGTTGCATGCATCGCTTACATTTTCATCCTCTTGATCAGAACTTAGTCACATGGCCACACTAGCTGTAAGAGAGGCCGGGAAATGTTTGCTGTATTCCAGTAGCCACGTGTGTAGCTAGAAATCAGGGGTCTTTTTCTATATAAAAATGGCAGAATGAAACTCGGGATAACCATAGGTGATAAGGGAAGGCCTCTATGAGGAGGCAACATGTGCATGATGTGATTGTCCTCCATCAAATTTAGTTGAGTGCCTCCTCTGTGCTAGGTATTAGAGATGTGAAGATGAATAATTCCTGGTCTCTGCCCTCAAAGCTTGCAATCGAGAGGAGACGTGGATAATTGGTAGTATGAAGGTGCTATCTAGCCAGCAGGTATAATTTGTTTGGCAGACACATGTTTTAATAACAATCAGGAAATTTCACGTAAAAAGTCAGATTTCCATCTTCTCATAAACCTTGAGACCACCTAGTAATGTAGGATATGCGTTCCCACATGGCTGGAGGTGAATAGAGACTGACATTTTCAGTAGAGCTGGGCATGAGCACTCCAGCTTGCCCCAGTCTCCCTCACCCCCAATTGTAACTACAGTGGCTGGCTTCTCTCTTTTTCTTTACCTGCCCAGCACCTGTAAGCATTTGAGTTTGTAGTCCTTGATCTAAAGGGAGAGAAAACAGTAATTAAAATAAAACAAGCTTCCATGATTTGACTTGTCTTTCTTTCAAGTACTATGTGGGTCTCCTTCCTCTTCTATCTTTCTAAAACCCGAAGTGCTTGAGAAAATCATGGGAGTCCAGTCAAATGGAATTTCCATTTTTCTTGATTACATGATGTGGTAGGAAAATCATCAGACTATGAGTCAGAAGACCCGAGTTCAAGTTCTGCACCTTATAGCTAGTAGGGTGGGTAATCTTGGAAAAGTCACCTCCCTTTTTGGACCTCAGGTCCCTAAGTGGCACAAGCAATTTCAGATCAACTACTAACCTAAAGGTTGGTGGTTTGAACCCACCCAGTGGTGGCATGGAAGAAAGTTCTGGTGATCTGCTTCCGTAAAGTTTACAGCCAAGACAACCCAATGGAGCAGTTCTACTCTGACACACGTGGGGTTACCATGAGTGGGAGCTGATTCAATGGCAAATTTTTTTTTTTCCTGGATCTCAGTTTTCCTATCTGTAAAAGAGGGATGAAGGTAGTCACTCCTGGTCCACTAGTCTGATAGTCAGGATTTAGGAAAGATCAAATGGGAAAATGGGTAGAAAAGCTTTGTAAGCTGGAAGGTGCATCGGAGTGGCAAGAAGCAGAAAGCTATTCAAACCCCAGGCCAGTTGCCTAGGGCTTACTCTCAGGAGTAAAACACAGTCTTGCCTTGTGGGAATTGGAGCAGGAAACCAGGGAGCCATTGGAAATTGAGGCAGCTACTTGCTTTCTCTCTCTGGAACCACAGGCTTCTTTTCATTTTTTTTTTTTTTTTTTTGTATCTGAGACAGTCTCTATCTTCTTTGCAAACCAAGTTTCTCTGCTTTCTTGTTATTATACACAAGGCCAAAAATAGCTGCCGCAGCCCTAACGCTGCATGATCTTTTAGTTTGAGTACCCACCATTGATTAATGACAGTCACTGTGTCCTTAGTTCAAATTCTCAAGAGAAGGGCTCTTAACTGAGGCATTGACTGCCTGGCTCAGGTGACATCAGCATCCAGTCACCTGAGGCCAGGAGAGCAGTATCACATAGTTCAAATGTGGTAGCGTAGGACCAGCCCTTCAGCAGGGGCTTAGTGTGGGCCATTCCTGGAGTGAGTGATGTGCCTGGGCAAGGACACCAAGCATGTCTTCTGCAACATGAGAGGTTTATTAACATCATAGCTATAATGATTCTGTCTTGAATGGCTCTGCTGACAATTCTTCTGGCAAGTGAGGTGGAAGGCTCTTTCTGAAGAGACAAGCCATCTGAGGCAACTCTGGAACGGAAACACGATCGTTTCCAGGTTATGGACATGTGCACCGAAGTTTTTGAAAAGTCATACCACCAGCCATGTCCCTATGGCTGCTGCTAACTTCTGGGCTTGAGAAGGAGGAATGGAGTGCAAAGAGACAGGCTGAGGAAATGACATTAGGGTTTCCATGACTACTGGCTTGAGTGAGCATAAGACAAAAGTTTTTGAACTGCAAAGCATCAGTTCATCCAAAATATTTTCCCTCTTCTATTTCACTTGTTTACTTGGTAAGCAGAGAAACAGAGCAGGGAATGTTCTGGTACAAATACATAGCCTGAGGGAGTCAGAATTTTTCCAGCTGCCAGGGACATCCCAAACAGAGCCTTGAGTGTTCCAGAGCTTTGGGGGCACTCAGAACTGGCTTGGTAAATGTAGAGACTGGAGTCTGGGTCTTGTTCCTGCCAATCTCTGAGTGATGTTGGGCAAATCATTTTACTTTTCTGAGTCTATGTGAAAGAAATAATTGCTACTTGAATCTGAATCCTTACTTGTTAGAGCTAACAACCTATGCCAGTTAAGATTAGACTCACCAGCATGTGAAGAAAACTCAAAAGTGGCATTAACTCTGAGGGTTTTATTCTTTTGAGTAAAAGGCAACGATGAAGTGATGAAATCACTAGGGACTCAGGCTCCTCCCTTCTGCTTTCTGATCCATCATCTCTAGGATGTGACCCTCATCCTCATAGTCCAAGATGAATGCTAGAACTCTAGCTGTTATATCCATGTTCCAGGCAGGGGGATGGAGGTTGGTGCATTTCCCTAATCCTGTCCCTTTGAGCATGGGCTGGACCTAGTGATCACTTCTGATGAATAGAATACGGTAAAGGTGATATGATGCCACTCCTGAGATTAGTTTACAAGAAGGCTGGAGCCTTTCTCTCTCTCTGATCCCTAGTGCTGGGGGAAGTCAGTTACCATGTTGTGAGGCAGCCCTGTGGAGAGGCCTAGGTGGCTAGGAACCAAGGCTTGCCAACAGCCACGTGAGTGAGCTTGGAAGTAGGTTTTCCATCCCCTGTTGAACCTTGAGACAACTGCAGAGTGGCTGACAGCTTGACAGCAACATTGTGAGTGACCTTGAGCTAGGGGCACCCTTATAAGCTGCACCTAGGAATCCAGACCCATAGAAACTGTGAGATAAGAAATGTTTGTTGTTTTCAGCTGCTAAGTTTTGGAGTAATTTGTTATGCAACAATAGAAAACCGGAGTCCCAGTGGTACAGTGGTTAAGAGCTTGGTTGTTAACCAAAAGGTCGGTAGTTCAAATCCACTAGCCACTCCTTGGAAACCCTATAGGGCAGTTCTGTTCTGTCCTATAGGGTCACTACAAGTCAGGATTGACTTGATGACAATGGGTTTGGATTTTTTTTTTTTAAAATAGAAAACTAATTCACCCTGAAACTGCTTTAGAGGCATTCACTGAGCTCTGATGACAGTCAGAACTAGCTTGAGTAAACATAGAGAACCCCACAGGTAGCCTAAGGGGAAACTGGACTTGGAGCATCTGTCTCTTCCAGGCAGCACACCAGCAGAGTTTGGGCCAAGCTTTGCTTAATTTCCTATCACTTGGCTGTTTTCCTAAAGTTTGCTTAGAGGAGAAGAATGAAACCACGACAAGAACACCATGCATAGAACAGAAGTGACTCAGCACACATTCTCAGAGCTTGCTCTGGGAATGCCATGGCGTTTGACCCTGTGCTCTGGGGGCACAGGGCATAGATCTGGGCACAGAAGTGGCAGATGGAAGGCGTTGACTCTTGGCTGCAGTGTTGCTCTGGCTCCAGGGTCTCCATGGCTAGGCTCAGCCCTGCTCAGAGGCCGGGACACACCCACCTTCGTACAAATCACACAAAGGCCCCTTCCCTGGGTGTTGTAGCTGTGCCAGTGGGCTTGGCAGGGAGGTTGGAGCAGGCTGGCTTTCAGCTTGCACATGTGCCCCTGGCCTCTGTGCAGGGCATATGCTGTACCACTGTAGGTGACAGCTCTGCCTCCGGGACTGGTTTCATGAGCCATAAAGAGGATGATAAATCACGCTGGTTCTTTTCACAGGGCTGATCTAAGCTCAGAAACATGGCCTCCTTAAAATAAGTTTTCTTGATTTTCCGTCATGTATAACTTGAGTGAAAAAAAAAAAGATTATAAGGCAGCATAAGTAGTATGATCATATATATATGTATATATACATAGATATTCCCATTTATATGTATGTACCTGTGTCCACACACACACACACACACACACACACACACACACACACACACAAGCGATTTCTTAAAGAATTAGCATCAAGATGCTAAAAATCTCTGGATAGTGGAACTTTGAATAGTGTTTAATTAAATTTTTTTTCTGTAGTGTTTTATTCCTTTTTTAAACAATAGCACATATTATTTTAAACAAAAAATTCTCTTTTCATTTGGACAAAACATTTTTTTTCCCTCTTTCATTTGTATAGTGCTTTACAGTTTTCCAAGTAATTTTACATACACCCTTTCTTCTACTCTAGGAGCTAAGTACAATTGTCACCAATTCACAGGTTTAGCTACCAAGGCTCAGAGAAGTGAAGTGACTGGCTGATATATGGAGAGAACCCTCCACTCCACCCTCTTTCGTTCTCCCTGCATCCCCTGCTGTTATATAGGCTGACACTATCAAGCCTGTAATAACTTGGACTAATCGTTTCCCCTCTCAGCTTGCTCATCTGTGAAATGAGGCTAGTGATAGTAATGACCTCATATGATCATTGTGAGTATTAAATGCAATAATGTGTGTGAAGCACAGCCCTAGCCCTTTGCAATTGATAACTGTTAGCATTTGTTATTCTCGGGTGACTTTGGAGAAGAAATTTCCCCTCTCAGGGTCTGTTTTTTCCAACTTGAAAATGAATGGGTTGGACTTGATGATTATTGAAAATTCTGCATTTCAATTCTGTTTCTAATTTTTTTTTGTTATATGAAACAAGGTTAATTTCAAGAAGTTGGATCGCAAGAGTCACTTGTCAGCCTGTCATTCCTTTGTTCAATTAATTCAATACAATTTGAATTTTTGAACAAAAAAAGAGTAGGGAAGTATGTTTTTGGCAGAAGGAATTGCATGTGCAAAATTCCTGCCTCCAGCAAGGGCCAGGCAACTTTGAGGAAGTGACAGGAATGGAACGGGCACCAGTCGCTTGGGCTAACAACTCTTTCCAGAAATAGGTCCTTGGCCATAGTCAAGGGAACAGTGCCCTGCTCCTCTGTGACCCCTTCACACCAGGCTATGGGACAGCTAAGGAGCGCCCTATATGGATGCTTTTAAAGGCACACCATTTTCTCCCAGATTCAGTTTTAAATATCTGCTTTCAACCATTTGTGTTAGACTCCAGGATATGAGAAAGTGTCAGATTTATGCCACATCATAAATCAGAGGCCTGAGATGTGGCTTTTCCATCTTTAGCAAGTCCACTGAAATATCTGGGGGAATTCCCTGCCCCAGCTGAACTGATGGTGGGGGCAGGTATGGTGGGCAGGGAAACTACTGGGATGGCATTCGGAAAGTCCCTTTTCAGCAGCCAGTTAGGAAGGTGCAGATGCAAAATTTGAGAGTGGCTGGGTCATTGGTAAGCTGGAATCCATCTGGGACAGGTGGGCAACCATTGGCATGCCCTGGATGGGAAACAATCTCCTGGCCTTTATTAATTAGCTGAAGATGACATGCTCTTTGCAATGGTGTCATTGTCGTCATCTGGTAGGTCAAACAACATTGACTGCAAGTGAAAAGAGTCAGTTTTACTCTGTTGTCTGCTTTTTGAGCATAGGAACGGAAGTAGAAGATAAAGAAAAGCAAAACAAAACAAAACAGGACAGTGGTTGCTGACTAGTGAAGGGTCCCTCCCTCAGACCCATTTTCGGTTCCTTGTTTTTCCCTTCTCTGATAAAATACTAATAAACTACCTCCTGCCCAGAGGGTGCTTGAGTAACTTGGTGTCCATCCTCCCTCCTCCCAGTGCATCCTCCATTCATCCAATCCTCTGGGTGGATGCGGGGAGGGCTTTTCTAACACAGTGATCTGGTCATATCACTTCCCCTTTCATGGCTTTCTGCTGGATAAAGCCCAAGTGCCTTAGCGTGGCATGCAAGGCCCTCCATAATCTTATTCTAACCTTCCCTTCCAACCTCTTCTTGAAGTAATCCCGCTCCCTTCATGCTCGAATCATAGACTATCAGAGCTAAAATGGATTTGAAGATCATCTAGTTCTTTTACTTGCTTAAAAAATACCAGGTGGAACAGCAGTATCTAAGGCAAAAGGGCAGAGGTTGTCTAGCTGAAGGAATCATGGTAATGGTAGTGGGGTGTTCCAGAGGCTTACCTCTACTTGAACTCCTTAATATCTTTCCCACAAAACCTGCAGTGGCCTCTGAGTTTATACCAGAGGGACTTTAGGGCTTGGAGGAAATGCTTGAAAATCATTGGCTTTATTCAGTCCTCTCCTGTTACATAGAGGTTGAGTTGCTTTTCAGGGTCTCTCAGCTGGTATATTGTAGAGTCAGGACTGAAAAAATCAATTCTCCACGATTCAGGGCAGTGGCCTCACATTCTTATCTTCCCATCCCCACCACCAGTGCCCTGGCCCTGATTTAGGTCTTAACCTCCTTTAAAGTGTTATTCAACTCCATCTCCAGGCAAAGGTCTTTCCACAGGGAGCAACTAAATGAAGGTGGCAAGTCACCTTGGCCACATACCTCTTTACCAATTGCTGGGCCTTTAGATTGCCCAGAACAAGTGGATACTGCGTGGTTTAAAGTCAGGAAAGCTGTGCATCAGGATTGTATCCTTTCACCATACTTATTCAATCTGTATGCTGAGCAAATGATCCGAGAAGCTGGACTGTATGAAGAAGAATGAAGCATCAGGATTGGAGGAAGACTAACAAGCTGCTACATGCAAATGACACAAACTTGCTTGCTGGAAGTGAAGAGGACTTGAAGCACTTACTGATGAAGATCAAAGACTACAGCCTTCATTATGGATTACATAAATAAATTACATAAAGAAGACAAAAATCCTCACAACTGGACCAGTTAGCAACACCATGATCAATGGAGAAAAGATTGAAAGTCGTCAAGGATTTCATTTTACTTGGATCCACAATCAATGCCCATGGAAGCAGCAGTCAATAAATCAAATGATATATTGCACTGGGCAAATCTGCTGGAAAAGACCTCTTTAAAGTGTTAAAAAGCGAAGACGTCAGTTTGAGGACTAAGATGCACCTGACCCAAGCCATGGTATTTTCAGTTGCCTCAGATGCATGTGAAAGCTGGACAATGAATAAGGAAGACCGAACTTTTGAATTATGGTGTTGTTGAAGAATACTGAATATACCATGGACTGCCAGAAGAATGAACAAATCTGCCTTGGAAGAAGTACAGCCGGAATGTTCCTTATAAGGGAGGATGTGGAGGCTTCATCTTACGTACTTTGAGTATGTTATCATATACTTTGGCATATACTAACCAAACCTGTTGCAGTCAAGTTGATTCCAACTCATAGCAAGAGACCAATCCTTGGAGAAGGACATCATGCTTGGTAAAGTAGAGGGTCAGCGAAAAAGAAGAAGACCCTCAACAAGATGGATTGACACAGTGGCTGCAACAGTGGGCTCAAATATAGCAAGGATAGTGAGGATGGCACAGGACAGGGCAGTATTTCATTCTGTTGTACATGGGGTCACTATGAGTTGGAGTTGACAACAACAACCAGCATCAACAGCAACAACATGGGCAGCCCAATGGCTGTGATGTTATCAAAACCCACAAAGTCACAAGGAGCTTCTTCTTTTTGGGGGGTTTATTGATGAGCTCCTTAAACATTCTCCTACTCTTTGGGAATATATTCCTCCCAAATAGACTTCTTGACACAGGATCAGGTTTGCCTTTAGAATTCCATCTCTGCTGGTTTATTTAGCCTTCACATCATTCCAAGGAATTCTACTCAAGCATCCAGGGATTCATAAAGCTGAGGAAGATGCCTCTTTCCCCACCTTACACGATGTCCTTCAGCATCTCAGGCCTATGTAGTTTCAGGTGGAATTTGGTCAGAACTGACTTAAATACTCCACTCACCATACTGGATGGGAGGATTCAGATCCCGAATAGTAACAGCAAGTGTTTCAATCCATGACCAGCTAATTAAGTTTGGTTTAATAAATGAAGACAGGGCAGTTTTTTACTGCAAGGAGAGGCAGGGCTTGGCTTGAAGATCTGAAAATGGCCTTCCTGACTAAATGATGATGATGATGATGGTAATAAAAACTATATTTATTAAACATTGACTATGTATCTGGCTTCATGCTAAGTGGTTTATATACATGATTTTAAAAAGTCCTGATGACAATCCTATAAGGCATATTCATTTTATAGGTGGAAAAAAAAAAAAAGGAAGTTCAGAGAGGCTCCGTCATTGCTTGTGATTGCACAGCCAGAAAATGGTGCAGCCATCAAAGAGCCAGGCACTTGATTACAGCTCTGTGTGTGATATTATCTCCGTGTTAGAGTCAAGGAAATGGACACACAGTGAAAGCAATGACAACCTAGAGTTAAGTTGTATCAGAACTCAAGGAAGAACATGGTTTCCTGAGAATTCCACTGTTGCCTTATTTGCTGGGAATGGCTGCTGGGGCAGGACTGGACAACCACATTGATACCTCTGACTCCACCTCTAGCCAGTGGTAGACACCTGACCCAAGTGTGGTCAATTTATTGCCTGGTCAGCCACTTATCAGACTCTCTCCATGCAAATCTCAAGCAAGCCGTGGGAACTGGAATAAGTTGGTTTTGTGCCCTTGACCCAATGATGAGTCAGAGTAGAAAAGAAAACTGAGCTCTGTTTTCCTGTGTGCCGATGTCCCTCTTTTCCAGACTGTTCTTTGCCCTCAGACAGGAGGTGGGGGGGAAGGAAGGGAAACGGGCATTGAAACAGAGAAGAAAGACTTGTAAACTTGTGCTGTATCCTGGTGTCACTATGATCTTGCATGGTTAACCTGGAGAGATGAGAAAACTGAAGGCCAGGAAGGTTGTTACTTGGCTTCTCAACCAGTGGGTGGCAGCAGTGGGCTCAGAACCTGGTCCTGCTTCCTAGCAGCGGGAAGGAACAATAGGAAAGGAGTAGGAAGATTGTGTTTCACATTTGCATCAGGCATTTGGAGTGGAACAACCTGCTACAAAGAGATAAGTGTAGGTTATGTGTTGCCCTGATTACCAAAAAAAAAAAAAAAAAAAAAAGTTACTAGATTCATTCCAAAAACAAATATACAGTCATGTGTTACTTAATGTCCATGATAAATTCTGTGAAATAGGACTTTACGTGGTTTGGACACTGTGCAAACACTGTATTATATACTTAACAAAGCTGTATGGGATACCTTTAGTTTTCCTTCCAAATCGATACTGCTATCACTAGCGCTGGTTTTGCTGCGTTTGGGAGCCGTATTGCACTTCACGGTAATATTTTCGAAAGAAAATCGAACAGAGAGATAAATAACGCTACAACCCTCAAGAGACTCGTGATACTCAAGATTGAATGCTGCTGCCTACGAGTCAAAGCATGCACTGTTATACAGAAAACTTTTTGTTTATAGGTAGGGAAAGTTCACATTAAAATAATGATAGAAAGTACAATACCACATATACATAAGCAAGTAACATAGGCATTTATTAGGACTATCAAGACATACATGTTATAGGTTATATATGTACTATACCATTGTATGCCTGGAAGCACAATCACTTTGTATACAAGAGACATGAGATACACATGTTGCGTGTGGGAAGCTGTTGCATTAGCTATGTCCGGTTACTTTTGCTATGTCCCATTCTCCAATCGGAATTTCTGAACTCTATTATAACCTTATGGGACTACGGACATATGTGGTCGGAAGTTGCCCAAATGGACGTTATGCGATGCATAACTGTATAGTAATCATTACATTTCTGTCCAGTTTACCATTAGTGCTAGGAATTTGCGTATCTGGGTTGATAAGCAAATTTGTCATATTCCTTAAGATTCCATGAGGAAATTCCTCCCTAAAATCTGGTGTGGAAAGGGAAAAAAAAGGAGACTGGGATAAAGCAGTGATTTCAAGCTGAGCTGAAAGAGATTCTCCCTTTGTGTAGTTGGTGTGAACTGCACATACGCACTGAGATGTATTTTGTCCATTCCTAACTTATTTTTCTCTCTTGTTGATGATGCTGGATACTAGTAACTCTGTTTATAATGCACTGTGGGATCAGTTACTCTGCTGTGTAACATAATCATCTTTAAACACTGGCTTCAGGAAAGCTGGAATTGTTTTGATTGTTGTTACCATGGCAGTGAGCAGCCCATTGTTCCGGTGACAAATAATGCTGTCAGTAATATTTCTGGAGTCTCTTGTGTGATGCTCTCAGTGTTTCCTCTTAATTCTGTTACATTGTTTCATGCAAGGAGCTGCTTACGTATCCAATAGCTGGCTTCACAGTTTTAACATGCCCAGGCATAATCTGGGAAAGGTCGTGAGAGGAGAGCCTCCTCATTTAGAGGAAAAGGGGTGAGGCTGGGTGGCTGCTGCTGTCGGGTGAGGAAAGTCCAGTGAGGCCAAACAGACCCTGTTTCTGCCCTGTCTCTTCTTTGCCGCCTTATCCCAGGTTAGACCCACTGCCTTCACTTCTTCCATCTAGGCTCTGTTCAGGTCCTATATCCCTCTGGGTTTGAGTAAGCAGCCCCAGGACCTTGGAGATTTCTTTTTAGTCCCATACTTCTGTTCCAATCAAATGTTTGGTCCTGTAGGCCTCTTGAAAGGTCTGAAGGCTTAGTCCCACCTGGAGTCCAGTTAATTCCTGGGAACAGGAACTTGATGACCTTTTGCTACTCTAGCCTGGGCTTTCGAGTGACCCTTCACCCTTATTACATTCTGCTGTATGTGGAAGAACACCTGTGTGTTCATCTGGGACGCCACCATCCACTGAGCCTGATTCCTTTGGATACTTTGCTTATGCCTTTGCTTATGCCTTGCTTCCCTGGCTGAATGCCCACCGTCATCTGGGTCTTTCCTTTCTGGAACGTTTTCTGGTCTTTATAGGTCTGGCTGGCACCCAGCCCTGGTCTTTCTCTGCCACCTGGACTTCTAGCCAACATTAAACACAACTTGTTTTGTCTTTTCTGAAATAGGACAACAGGCTAGTGGGACAGATGTCAGGTCACTTTCTGGGAAGATATGACCTGGGGGTAACTGAAAATTTATTTTGTTTCATTGGAACTTTCTGCTTGCTTAAAAGAAGAATGCACAAACAGTGCAGACCCAGCCACAGGTGGATGCCACAGAGAGGCAAACATAAGCTCTGTCTTCTGTCTTAGGGTTCTACAGCCCGTTTTCTGATTTTGGAGAATCGAGTAAACTTCTTTGCTTAAGAAACATTACTGCTTCCTTTTGGTTTCTGAAAGTTCAAGACCTTTCCAAATCTGCCCTTAAGTTGCCTTTCTAGCCAGTGGAACTGGTTTATAGGATGCTGAATGCAATTTGCTACAATCAGGAAATGGTTTTACTTTTCTTGCACCAGTGCTTACATATGAGCTCCATTAGCGTTCCCTTCTCCCACCCCTTGGCAACAGATCCCCATAGCTTTCTGGTCAGTTTCAGCCATGAGCGATGCCTTAGTTTCAAGTATTAAAAGCCCAGTCCAAAGTAACATCTTAATCCTGCATCCAATTCAAAACTTCTCTTTTTCCCCACCCAGCCCCCACCTTAGGCTTGACTTCTATCCTGGGGACTCACTTGTGACATTCTGGCCACACTGGCCTCTTGACAGATCCTAGAAGACACCGGCTATGTCTTCTTTCAGAGCCTTCTCTTAGCTCTTTCCTCCCTCGAATGCTTTTCCATCACTCATCACATGACTGGTTCCTTCTCAGCCTTTAGGTCTCAGCTTTAACGTTCTGTCTCAAAAGGATTGACCTTGGTCTCCAGGAAACCTAAGCTTTGCTCTTTAAGTCTTTAACTGATTGGATCAGGCCCACTCACATTATTGAGGATTCTCCTTTAGTGTCAACTGATTGTAAATGTTAATCACAGTAACATCTAACTAGGGTTTGACCAAACAACTGGGTAACATAGCCATCACAGCAACATCTAGACTAGTTGACCAAACAACTGGCACCATAGCCTAACCAAATTAACACATAAAATTAACCATCACATATATCATTCTTGAAATGAATAAAGTTATAGAGATGGAGAACAGATTAGTGGCTGCCAGGGATTGAGGGTAAGGGGTGGGAGAGGGAGGTGTGCATGGTTATAAATGGGCAACAGGAGGGATATTGGGGTGATGAAGCTGTTCTGTATTTTGACTGTGGTGTTAGTTACATGAACCTATACATGTGATAAAATTGCATAGATCTAAATACACACACACATACACGCACACACAAACGAGTACAAGTACAGATGGGGAAATCTGAATAAGATCTGTGGATTGTGTTAATATCCTGGTTTTACAAGATGTTGCCATTGGGGAAATTGGGTAAAGGGTCTGTGTTATTTCTTACAACTGCATGCGAATCCATAATTATATCAAAATAAAAAGTTTAATTAAAAATACAATATAAGCTAATTAAACCAGGGAGTAACCATAGTATGCTAGATTGTAAATTGCATGAAAGAAGGCACCATATCTGTCTTCCTAATCTTTGGATACCCAGTGCCTTTCTCCCTTGACAAATGTTGGTTGAACTAATGCATAACTAATTTATCATGTATTTAGTTGTGTGGGATATCAGCAAAAATACTGTTTTACAAACATGTGTAAATCCATTATGTGAGATCAGGTACAATAAAATTAACTTAGAATAGATGAACAACTGATATTTTTCATCTTTTCTTCAGATAAATACTGTTATTATTATAACAATAACAGTAACAATAACACATGCTTTTCCAAATACAGGGAAACATTCTCCCTATCTTTGCCCAGCAAAACCCTTCAATAATTAAAGTCAAAGTTCTGTTGCTAACTTTTTATGAACATTTTTTTGATTACCAGGGAGAAATTTATCTCTGAACTCTTTGAATTATCCTCCACTGCCATACACATACCTTTAAAAAATTTTTGTACCATTCACATTTTTATGTTTTATTAATTTTCACCAAATTTCTCATTCTTTTAGTGTTTTCCAAGATGTAAAGAGACGCTTGTAACTCATTTATCCATTGTGTTCATGCAGCAAACCAGTGAGGGTAGGCATTGATTGTCTTATAATTGCCATTTTTCAGTGGCAGAAGCTAAGGCTTTCCGGGGTTCCATGATTTGCGAATTGTCACATAGCTGGAAAACAGAGGGCCGGGACTGGTCTTTGGAATCCAGGTTTAGTGTTGGTCCTCTTTACCGTCTCCCTGAGAACAGCAATCAGATAGCTTGCACAACTGTATTCTAGGACAGTTTTGGCATTGAGAAGCAGTCAGCGAACCCATAGATCAATAGTTCTCAAGTGTGGTCCCTGGACCAGCAGCACCAGCATCCCCTGGGAACAGTTAGAAATGCAAATTCTCAGGCCACACCCTAGACCTACCAAATCAGAAACTCTGGGGTGGAGCCCAGCAATCTGTGTTTTAACAAGCCCTCCAGGTGACTCTGATGCACCTTCAAGCTTGGGAACCTCTGGCCTAGGCAATGATGAGACATGCTTCTTGCTGCTCTTCACTCAGTCTGACTGGGTGTCAGGAAGGCAGGGACACACATGGCACCCTTTCAGTGATGCTCTCTCATGCAGCTAAATGACAGCAAGCGAGGTCAGTTCACACAAGTGTTGCAACTATGTGTGCAGTAGCTTAAATTAGTGAAACCTGTGTCTTTCAACCCAGGATCAAAGACTAGAAATGCCTTCTTATGTTACCTTGAATTTTCCCCAGTTAAATAGCCTTTACTTTCCCACAGGAAAACAAGAGATTAGCTAGGACTTCACTAAGGGTGGAATCCATAGTATGATTTTCTCAAAGATGAAATTAATAAGTGAATGAATGAATTTACCCATTTAAACATCACCTATGCAGTGTCTAGTACTAGCCAGACACTGACGTTATGTTATAAAAGAGGATACAGACAGGTAGACATATACTTACAGTATAATGTGATGTGGGCGATAATAAAATTAAGCACAGGATATGAAGTGATATGGAGAAAGTAATGTTGCCTCTGTGTATCTGTGTGTGTGTGTGTGTGTGTGTGTGTGTGTCTGTGTCTGTGTCTGTGTGTTTTGGATAAAGCAGGATGGGCTTAGGGAGGATGTTGTTTAGGATTTCACAAAGGAGGACATTTTTGAGCTGGATTTTAAGATCGAGGAGTTCAGCAGGTAGACAAGGAAGAGAAGAACATTCCAGGCATACTGAACAGAGTGTGTAAATGTAAGGGGAAATGAAATAGCACAATGTGTTTTGGGAACTATGACTTGGTGTTGCTAGAGTCCAGAGTGTTTAGGAACAGCTGACAGTGAGGCTGGAGGAGGGGTCAGGAGGTAGGTCATGAAGGGCTATGATTGTCCTAAGGAGTTTGCTCTTGATTCCAATGGCTAGTGTTTCCCAAAGTATATACACCATAGAACCCTGGGCCCAGGGAGGTTGTATAGGTGTTTTTTGGGAAAAAAAAAAAAAAAAGATTTCTCTAGACTTGTAAATGTGAAAAGTTTAAAATATTTAAATGGTTTCTTTTTCTGAGAGAACCACTCTGAGCCTTTAAAATGCTAATGTGCATTGAGAATACCCAAGACGGACTCAAAAGGCATGGGAAACTTTCTGATGAGCATCTTCAACATCTAAAGTCTCTCAAGAATAGTCTTTGGACAATGCCACTGTACATAAAGGGGAAAGATTATTTAGTCCAGTTTCTCTTAGGATAAAATCCATATCCTTAACATGTCCTCCATGGCCTTATAAAATCTGGCCCTGCCTACTTTCTGATCTTGACTCCTACCACCTCTTTTTTGGAGAACAGCCACACTCACTTTTTACATATTGTCTATGGCTGCTCTCAGACTACACTGGCAGAGTTGAGCAGTTGCGAAAGAGACCATTATGGTCTTCAAAGGCTAATATATTTACTATAGGATCCTTTCCAGAAAAAGTTTGTCCAGCCCTGCTTTATAGTATTTCCAGTGTTTCCTTGTCTGTCCCTTAGACTTCAAACTCCTAGAAGGCAAGGCTTTTGTCTTATTATTTTTGACCTGTTTGTCTTTGTGTCTTCAGCATCTAGCACAGGGCTGGGCATATAGAAGACACCCAGTGAATGTTTAATGGAAGAATGGATAAAATCATAATAACTGATATTTTTACAGGACTTTGTGGCTTCACATATACCATCTTATTTAATCTTCATTCCAACTCTTTGAGAGGGACACTTAGTATCCCTGTTTTACATATGAGGAAGCAGAGGCTCAGGGAAGCCAAGTGATTGTTCCAAAATAACACAGCCGAACTAGGGTTAGAAGTTGGTCTTCTGCTGCTAAGTCCCATGGTTGCACCATTGCCCTCGGCTGTCTCACACCATTGCCCTCACTGCCAGATCCCTAGTGGCAGTATCGCTGTGGCTTATTTGTCCTGTGAGTGTATATCCCTGCCAGAGGGTCTTCCCTGTGTTGCCTCCTCTTCTGTCCTAGCTGCCTTCCTCACCCTCATTCTAATCTCTTTCATTCCTCTCCGTGCTTGCTCCGGCCCTCTGGGCAATTTGTGGCTCAGTCACTGAGGGTACATATTTCCTAGGAAGCCAGTGCCCAGCACAGTTGTGGTCATTGGTATTTTGGCTAGTTATTCTGTACAAATAGAAGAGGTTGAAGGTCCAGGAGAAGAGAGCCGCCCTCCAGGCCATTCACTGCCAGGGTTCACAAACTCTTCTGTCAATAGACATGGCTCTGCACTCCAGGAAATCGGGGTGTCTTCGGATCCTCTAATAGCACAGCATGTGAAGCCTGCAGAGAAAGGCACGCTGGCCTCTCACCTGGGACTCTTGTGAGCTGGCTTAAGGGTACTGTTTGCAGGAAAAGTATTTTGCTGAGCACCCCTGAGAGAAAATGAAGTCATTGCTTGCTTAAGAGTGATTTATTCCTTTATTAATAACATATATGTTATCTTTTCAAATGATAAATTAGGCCCCTCCGGCAAATGCTTTTGTTAACCTGGCTCTGAGGAGAGGCCTGTGCTTCACTAGTGAGCTGTCAGTTTTCCTGGTGTTCACGTTTGGTCAACTGACAAATCCCTCAAACTCATCACTAGCTGAAATATCTTTGAACTTTGTTCCTGGGCTGTCTAGTTGTCATATGATATGAGGCAAGCCTCCAGAAGGGGTTGTTTATAACTAGCAACTTGGCTTTTGAAGGAGGTACAATATGCAAAAGAAATTACATGAGAAAAAATCTAACACCTTCTTTACTGAAGTTACTACAGGAGGTCCAGATATGAGTCTTGTAAAATGAAATCTGAGGTCATAAACATGCTCTGCACATCTGGAATCTTGCCTGTGGCTGATATTCTAAAACTTGACATGCTATACTGAAGCAAGGAAAAGAACATTTATTGAATACCTAGTAAGTGTTTTCTTCACACTTTACTTCATTACAAAAACCTTGCGAATTGAGACTATTACCAGTTTACACGGTAAATAACTTGAACAAAGTTAGGATTCAAATCCTAGTTTTCTGGCCCAGAATCTAATCATAGTTTGACTGCATATTACTTCCATTCCAAGCCAAAAATAGAAAAGAATTTACCAAGAACACCAAATTTACCAAGAATGTAAAATACCAAGAACACCTGGGACATAGGAAGGATTCTGGTTCCTACAACACTCATAAGAAAAACCATTTGTCCCTGGTGGGTGGACCAGTGGAGAGACCTGAGGATTTGAAGCTGGGATTTAGATAATGCTCTGCATCCAGTGGAGACCTCTAAAATGAATGTTGACCATTGGCTTATTTGCAACTCAGTCATTGATTTGAGTTGTGACCTTTCATTCTCTTCTGATAGCCTTTCCTACTTCTGTGCTGGAAGTTGAAGAACCAGGATGTTATTTTTTTTAAGTCCTACCATTTAGGTAAGAGAAGCAATTTTTCAAATGATTTACCTAATTTGTAGTGTAGTTAGAAATCAGGGAAATGATTTCTTCTTTTCGCAGAGGAACTCTTCACGTTTCTGCCTACACCCAACTGTCACCTTGCTCATTGCAATACGCTTTTTCTTGAGCTCCATCAATCATGACACTCTTCCTGTCTCTAATCACAGATATTCAGTACCCCTGGTGGTCATGGATGCTGTCACATGTCTTTGTGATTCTCCAACTTCTTGCCCCCTGTGTCTGGATGGAGCATGCGATTGATTCTGGCCCGTGGGTAAGGGGTAGAAGTGATACGTGTTACTTCTCTTCCAGGGCGTTTAATTGTTGGTGTGAGAGTCTCTAGAGCTTTCTCTTCTTTCTGACATAATGGCTGCCAATGCTGTAGATGGTGGCTGCTTGCTTAGCCTGGATCCTTGAGTGACTTTGATGAGCAGAGAGCTTTTCTGATATCCGGTGATCAACTTGGACTATGAACCAGAAAGAAACATTTTTGGCTTTACAGTATAATCTAGACTATCCTGAAAGATACAGTACTGTTTACTCAGTGGATAAATCTGTTTTACCTTCTATTCTCACCATTAGACTCTACATTGTAAATCCTAATAGAATCTTCTCAGTTCTTATTCCTTTGTATAATTATCCTGCCTTTGACCTAACTTCTAGGCTCTGAATACCTACTTCTCCTCCACTTTTTTTTTTTTAAGCAAATTCATCTGCTTATGTGATTTTAACTATATATATTTATAGTGAAAAACATTATGTAGGTGAAATAATACTGGATTTTTAGTCAGACAGGCCTCGGTTCCGGTGCTGACTCTACCATGTTATAGCAACCTGGGTAGTTTGCTTAAAACAGTCTCAGTTTTTCTTAACGGTACGGTTGGAATGATGATGCCTACCATGCCTGTTTCATCAGATCACCTGTGAGAATCAGATAAGATAAACAGTAAAGAATTATTTAAATGGTAGGAAGTGGTTTAGGGAAACTGTGAACCTCCATCCCAGCATAGCTTCTGTCCTGAGCTTCCTTATGTTCAAGATTCACCTTGCATGGCTGTGTCTTCGCTAAGATGATTCACTTTGCATGGCTGTGTCCTCACTAAGATGATTCACCTTGACGATGGTGCTCATTCACTTTGTTGTGGCTGCATTTGCATCACCAGCCCTTTGTTCCTAAGGCTCAACCCACACTGTCTCTCCAAGGTTGACCATACCTTTATTTCTATATCACTTCTTCCTGATGATTCACCTTCAGCTGGCTTCCCAGATCTCACCTGCTTTAACCTGGTAACCATCTCCAGGCCATGCCCGAAAGACCTTAACGTAGTGATTGCGACAGCAGATTCAGATGTGCACCTCCCTCTCTCCAGATTCTCACTCCTTTGACCTAACCCATTCTCAGCAGTGAAAACATTTCCCCTAAGTCTCACTTAGTTTGTGTCACTTCCCTCCTCAGAGTTAAACACCAGCTCCCAGTTGTCTATTTAAAATAAGACACATACATGCACACACAGAATTTTTGTGGTTATTACAAATAACAGTGCATGCTTCATGCACCAAAATAGCAAAGTACAGAAAAGCAAATGGAAAAATAAACAGATCACCTACTATCTCGTCACTTTAAGATAATCACCATTAACATTTCCAATTTTTCTATGCTTATGTACTTTATAAAAATGTCATTAAACAGCGTATATAGTTTTATACCTTGCTTTTTCCCTTAATAATATACTCTGAACATTTTTCAGATCAATATGTAGACAGTTCAGCGAGGCAACGGCTACATTGCAGCCCATTGAATAGATTTACCGTAATTGATTTATTTCTTTATTGTAGAACACTGATTTTTTTCTATTATAAATAACACTACGAAATATATTCCTATGCGTAGTATCTTGCCAACAGTCGGAATTGACTTGATGGCAGCAGGTTTGGTTTGGTTCGAAGTGAATCTGTAGAGGTGGAATTGCATGGCTGAAGAGTATCCACATTTTAAGACTTCTGATATGTATTGATAATTCCTTCTCAAAAGTTTTACCAATCTGTGTTCCCAGCAGTATACAAGAGTGTTACTTGCCAAACACCCCTATGGAGTTATAGTCTTTGCCAACTTTATGAGCAACATACCCCATCTTACGGTTTTGACTTTAGTGCTTTTGATTGATAGTAAAGTTGGACATTAGTTCATATATTTATTAATTTGTTATTTATTGTTATTTATTTATTTTTGGAAACTCCACGTAGTTTCCTCATTTTTCTAATGTAGGGCTAATCTTTTCTTTTATTGCAGCATAAAATCTCTTTAATGTATTAAAAATATTAATTCCTTGACTATCATAAATGTTTTCCCATTTATTTGCTCTTTTTTTAGTACAAATGTTCTTTATTTTCAGTTAGTTCAATGTATCAGTATTTTCCTTTAAATTTTCTGACTTGTTATGTTTAGGAAGAACTTCCCCATATGTATTTTTTCTATTTCTTTTATTTTTTTTTTAAACATTAACTCTTGAATCCAACTGTTGTCTGTGATGTAAGGTAAAAATGCAACTTAATTTACTTTTACATAATTAATCCATTAGTTTAACACATTTCCCATGGAAAATAAATGCTGTCTTTGTCATTTAAGAAGTTCTTATATGGATATACTTGGGACCATTTCTGAGTTCTTTATTCTGCTTCTTTGATCTACCTTTCTCTCCTGGCGTCTGTACAGCAGTAGTTTATTTATTGTGGGTTTATATCACATTTTAAAGTCTGGTAGAGCATGTTCATCCACATTATTCTTCTTTTTCAATATTGTCTTGACAGTTCTCATACATTTATTTTTCTAGCTGAAAATTAAGAATAATTTTCTCAAGTTCCAAGAATACCGTTGTAATTTTGACTGAAAAAGTATTAAGTTATGTAAAATAGTGGGAAGGCTTACCATCTTTATAGGGACTTGCTGAGATCCAGGATCATGACATTTCTCTCCATTTATTCAAATCTTCCTTAATGCCTCACTGTGTAAAGTTTGGAATTTAAGGAATACTTCTTGTTAAATTGGTCAGTAGGTATTTTAATTGTTTTGGTTGCTTAATTTGAATGAGATTTTAAAAAATCTTATTTTCTAACTGGTCATTGCTAATCTCATTGCATTCTTTGTAGTAGTTCTGAATAAATTCTCTTGTTTTCTTTTCTTTCTTTTTTTAAAGGAGGAAAGTCTTAGCAGCTGAAAATAATTATAATCTGATTTCCTCCTTTCAACTATTTCTACCTCTTATTTATTTTTCCTGTCTTATTGCATTGATTAAAATGTCTTTAACCAGGTTAAAAAATAGGAATGAGGGTTGGCAGTTCTGTCTTATCCCTAGTGTTTCTTAGTTAAGTAGATTACTGGCTATTGTTTTTAGATAGTTATCCTTTCCCATGTTAAAAAGTAGCTTTCAATCCCCAGTATTTTTTTTTTTTAATCTTGGATCACTATTGAATTTTATCAAATGTCTTTTTGGCATTTTTGCAATGATCATATGGTTTTTCTCCTTTGACCTATTGATGTGATGAATTATGTTAATAGATTTCCTCCGATTAAACTATCCAACATTCCTGGAATAAACTCTACTTAGTCATTTTGTATTATTCTTCCAGTACATGCCTGGATTTGATTTAATAATATTTTATTTAGGATTTTGCTTCTACATTTGTGAGATTGGCCTATAGACTTTTTTTGAGAGTAGTATCTGTGCCAGGTTTTGATTTCAGTTTTTTTCTGGCTTTCTAAAGTAAACTGGGATGGGTTTTCATCTTGAATCAATTAAGTAACATTCCTAACATGGACATAAAGGCTCTCAGCATGGTGTGGTGGAAAGAACACAGGACTGGAAATTAGAAGACCTATGTCTTCATTCCTGCGTTTGCCCCTGTTAGCTCTAGGAGTTTGGGAAAATTATTTCACCTCTCTAAACTTCAGTTTCCTTATCCTTAAAATGGGGATCATAAACCCAGTTTCTGCCCCAACTATCTTGTGAGATTGTTGTGACAATTTAATGAACGAATGAGGATGAAAACACTTTGCAGAGAAAGGAAACACTATTTATCGAGTACCTGTTCCATACAAAGGAGCCCTGGTGACCCAGGGGTTAAAGCGCTGTGCTGCTAACCAAAGGGTCAGGGGTTCGAACCCACCAGCCACTCCGTGGGAGAAAGATGTGACAGTCTGCTTCATTTATAGCCTTGGAAACCCTACGGGGCAGTTCTACTCTGACCTATAGGGTCTCTGTGAGTTGGAATCAACTTGATGGCAGTGGGTTTGGTTTTTGGTTTGTTCCATACAGGTGCTGGGTGTAGTGTTTTTCATAAGTGAAGTCATTACTAGAAATCCTCACTTTAATCTTCAACATGCTCCAGTGATAGGGGGGACCCCTTAGAACCTTACTGCTCGGTGATCTTTGGGCCAGCAGCGTCAGAATCACCTGGCCAGGATTTTAGGAGTGCACAATCTCCAGCCTCATCCACTGAATCAGAATCCACATTTTCACAAGGCCTGCAGGATGATTTGCATTCACATCAGAGTCTGAGAAGCTTTATGGCTTCCAAATCATAATGATGCAGATTCCTCACCATCTGAATAGAAATCCAACTATAACATTTAGAAATAATTCCGATGCCAACACTGTGGTTCATACTCCTGATATTCTGGATGAGATGGCTTCACCATTGAGACGGTAAATGTTAGTCATTTAGAGCAAATGTCGTGAATATGAACAGTACTTTTCAATCCAAAGGTGACTGTCTTTGGAAACTGAGCACAACTAACCCCATCCATTGTTAGTTATTTTCTATCAAGTCCAAAAGTTAAAAGTAGTTTTAGTGTCTGCAGATGTACTCTTCTCTGGGGAGACTCAATCATACTGCATTCCCCTCAGTCAATCTGAAGGAATTTTTCAGCTGATCCTATGAGCAACCACAAACCCTTCACTGGGGCAGGGATTACAATATCATTTTCATCACAAAGATTACACTAGTCACTCCTCAAGCATGTTTTGGCTTCCACCAGGAACAAAGGGCAGCATGTGCTAAGCGCCAGTGCCCACATTCATACATGTACATACATGTACACAGCATGCTTAGAGAATGTCCAAGAGGATCATGATGGAAATAGAAACCATGGCAACCAAGAGATCAACAAGGATTCCCTCCATGGGAGTTCTGCAGGGATGAGTAATGCAACTGAGGTAACTGTTTGCAGACTGGGGCTGGCAGTCGCCATGGAGACTGGCAGTTGGGTGAGGGGAACCCTTCTCAGTGACGTAGCCAACAGCTGTTTTATTCCTCCAGGCCTTGAACGCAAGCAAGTCTTTCACACTCTGTGTGGGAGGGAGGCACAGGTGTGTCTTTCACTAAGCTTAGGAAACCAAAAAGAAAGTCCAATGTAAAAATATTCCTAATATGGCATTCTTCCGTGATGGAAAAGCTATTTTTCTGGGTCAGATTTTAAATGGATATTTTTTAAAATGAATATTATTCATATTAAGGATGCTATCATTATAACCCAATGTGTAGACATTTCTGTGAATGTGAAATGAGTTCACTGTTAGAGCTTCCTTCCCAGTTCAGATATTGTGTCTGTAAGGCTTTCCCCAACTCACTAGTGTAGAAATAATTGCTTTATCAGTTGCAGGCACCTAGAAATTTGTTTATAAGTCTATTATAACACTTTGTAATTTATATTGTTGCTTATATCTACCCATTGTCTCTGCTACCAGCTCACCTCCCATTGCCCCAACCTAAGACTGAGTCCATGGCCTAGCCAAGCTAATAAGGCTACTGTGCCTAGAACAGTGCCCAACACAAAGCATATTCATGACTGAATTAGTTATGTATTGCTGGGTAACAAATTACCACAAACTTAGCAGCTTAAGTAACACACATTTATTATTTTATAGTTTCCGTGGGGCAATTGTCTGGGCCCAGCTTAGCTGGTTTACCTGTCTAGGGTCTCACAAGCTGCAATCGAGGTTATCAGCTGGGCTGTAGTCTCATCTGGAGGCTCTGCTGGGAAAGAATTTGCTTCCATGCTCATCAGGTCATTGGTAGAATTTATTTCCTTGTGGCCTCTGGGAAGTGAGGCCCTCTGTAGGCAGTTGACAAACATAGCAGCTTACTTCTTCATGGTCAGCAGGAGAGCAAGAGCAACTCCAGGGAGATAGAGTCCTATATAACGTAATGTAATCACCGAGTGACATCCCACCACCTTTGCCATGTTCTGTTGGTTAGAAGTAAGTCACAGGTCCTGCTCACACCCATGGAGGGGATTTTACAAGGATGTGAACACCAGGAGGTGGGGATCACCTTAGGGCCTGTCCACTGTAATGATCCTTTGCAGTTTATCCAGTGAACTGGTCATTCAGGTGTACCAGAAACCAATACTCCATTTGGCTTGTTAGGATGGGAAAGGAGACAGCTACCCACCATAGGACTCTGTTATTATCTGTAGTCTGTATTCTTGTGACAGTTGAGTTTTATCATATATAAGAGACCTGAACAGTTTTCCATGCTGAATCTATGTCTTTTATAATGGGCTGTATGTTATTAAATTGGCCATTTTTGCATTTAGAAAAAAAGTTGCAAAATGGCCAGCTGGGGTTGTGAAGAGAATCATTTTAGAAGAGTTCTAGTTCTGAATGTTTTACATGATTCTATACAAAATCACTGTGGTAGCTATAAGAATGTGTCTGTCTGACTGTAGGGAGTATGACTGAACAAGGGCCCCAGCTGCTCTGAAACCCATCACTGCATTCATGCCAAAACCGTGCTTCCCATGGGCTACTCTTGGCCTGTGACGGAGCCTGGTGGAGAAACTAAAGGAGGCCCGTTCCTGGAAGATGAGGACTGCTCTGGTGGGCCACTTTGACTTGAGGATTCCTCCCAGTGGCCTTGCCAAACTTTCCTTAGGCCTGCATGGCAATCTGAGATGCTTCTACCAGCATTCCTTTGTCCTTCCTTTCCTCTGTTCTTCACTCAGGATCAGACCTGCATTGTGGTCTGATGGCTCTCAGCCTCCTCTGACTCCCTCCTCATTTTTTCTCACAGCTGTTTTCCCTAACATATTTCTTACTCATTTAACCCTGTCTCAATATCTGCTTCTCAGATGACCCAGATTAACATAATTATGGATTCTCATGCACAAGTCTGTAACATTATTCGGTGCTATGCCTTTGAGTAAGATTCCTTTCTCTCAGCTGATTCTAGGAATGGCGTGGGGGGATTGGAAAGAACATGGACATCAGATCTGGAAGATTTGAGGAAGAATCTTGATATTACTTGGATAACCTCAGACAAGTCCCCTAATCTCTCCGAGGCTCATTTACCTCATCTTTAGAATGGGAATAATAATACGTTTATCATAGAGTCCAAATGAAGTTGTGCCTAAAACATGATGCCTGGAACAGAGTGGACACTTAAAAAACACTATGTTGATATTATGCAAGACATAGCGAAGCAATGATACTTTTTACAAATCAAGAGGATGCATTCCCAGGAGATGTGTCTTTCCATAAACTCATTATCAGAGGTGCAGGACGCTTTCCAGGACATCTCTGTGGATGAGCATATTATAAAAGACCAACTCAATTAACATCTCCTGACACATGCCCATGGGAAGACTGGGAAGGGAGAGGGGAGGCAATGGGCTTTAATGTTTGAGTAGTGGGAGAGGGCAAGGCTGGGGAAGGAGGGCAGCACCTAGAGAAGTCTGGAGGGATGGGGCCTGCTGGGCACCCACTCATCTCCCACTTCAGTTTGGCAGTAGAAGCTGCCATGGGGCTGGAGGTAAGCCATTTCTGGGGCTTTCTCCTCCCTCACTTTCCCACCTAGTTTATCTTCTATTTTGGCTTCCAGGTAGCATTTATGGCTCAATCTAGTGAGATTTTTGTGATTTCCTTGATCAGATTTCCCCTCCTCCCTGCTCATCTAAACCACCTCTACCAGGGAACAGAGTCCTTCGTTCCACATTTAAGTATAACCAGCTAAAAATGGAGATGCCTTTGGGGGAAGCATGTGACTTAGGTTACATGAGTAGTACACATACATGCATTGTCGCTGAAACCTTAGGTTTTAGACTCAGTCAGATCTGGCTTCCAATTCTGCTCTTCACTTTCTATGTGTGTGACTCTGGGCAAGCTGCTCAGCCTCTCTGAGTCTGATTTTCCTCATCTGTAAAATGGGGTAGTGATCTTTTTCTCTGTGCTGTGAGGACTGATGAACTCTCACAAGAGCTGGCACATGGAATGAGCTCAATAAATTTGTTCCTTCCTTTCCTCGTATACAACATCATTGTATATAGCAAGTTTGGTTTCTGATAACAGTATATAAAAATGCGTAAGTGTTTACCGTGGCTACTGAGCTTTGGAAAGTGAGAAGTGCAGATGAATCATGCGTCTGACAGTGAAGTGTGAATGGCCTTGGGCCTAGCTTCAGAAGTTGGCCTAAAGAGAAGCATACTACTCTTAAAAAACAAGTAGGAAGCAAAAAGCTCTCAGATGTATAATGTTAGGGCCATTCTGGCATTGTAGATTGAAAAGCTCTTTTAGTGATCCCAAGGGAAAAAAACTGGAGAGGGAGGAGTAGGCAGAAACCTTCTGGCTGGAACCTTCCCACCTCCTTCCATCTCTTGCTTTTCCAGGGAAGGGGAGCAAAGTGCTAGCTTGTGTGGGATCCCCCACCCCAAAAGAGGATGGTAATTGGAAGCAGAGCTAAGGCAAGTGTCTTTACAACATGACCCTCTGGGCTACACCAGAGGCAGAGTGGGGAAGTGGAAAATTAACAGATGTGGAATCCAAAAACCTGGGCTCCCATCTGTAATCTTCCACTTACTAACAGTGTGGCTTTGGGCAAATCACTTCCCCTCTCATCTTCAGTTTCATTATCTGTAAAATGGGGATAACAAAATAAATCACGTCACAGGGCTGTTATGAGGCTCAAATGGTATAATGACAGGTGGTGGTGGTGGTGGTTGTAATCGAGCGCTTAACCGTTGTGCCACCAGGGCTCCTTAATAAATGCGTAGTGAAAGATTTTTGTGAATTACAAAGTTCTGTGCAGATGTTAGGCATTTAGCAGAATTCTATATTCTGTTACAAGCCACCTCAATTACAGCCTTCCTATGGTTAACATTGAAAGGTGATTCTTAGGAATTCAGGATAACTGAGTCCATCACACAGAGAAAGATGATGATGATAATTATAATAATAATAATGACCACATTTGCATGGTTCAAAGTGGTGCCTGCTATATAGGAGAGACTGAGGAAAGCAATCTGGCTGGAAGTGGATGCTAAGAGACTTGTCTGGAAGCTGACTGCATAGCACACATGCTGTTTTTACTTATATCTTATGTTTGTTTGGGCATCTGGGGAAATGTTGGTCAAGATAATAGAATGGGAGCTGGGGTTAAATGTTTATACCAGTTTTTAAAAAGGAATTTGGGTCCCTTGTCTCATTTGAGGCTCGTATCTTTCCTGTTCCTATCCCCATATTACAAGGAAATTGAAGTTCTGAGAGGTTCATTAACTTGCATAAGGCCACACAACTGGGAATCAATGCTGATTACCTGAAATAATGTATGTGGCATGGCTATGTAAAATAGTACAGCCTCATGGAGATATAAATCATTACTTCTGTTGGATTTAAACAAAGGAGGCAACTGAAGCCCAGAGAAGTGTAATGGTTTCCTTAAGGTCACACAGCTTAGAAGCAATAGAGAGGCCTAGAATCTGCATTTCCCTGTTCCCAGAATAGGGCATGTTCCACCGTGTCTGCTGCCTCAGGACTGCTCTCTAGCCCTGCACCCCACCCCCTTTTCTTTTAAAAAACTTAATAAAAGTCATCCAAGCAATGGCTAATGGGCTCACAAGAGGTTAGAAAACATACTTGTGAAGCAATCATGAGATCACTTTCAGTGAAACACATGATCTTGGTAACAAAAGGAATACTGAAATAAATTTTTTTGAATGCTCTTCAACCTAATAAACCCCGATGCTGCTAAACTGTTCCCGACATTCTCTGGTACCCACTCCTTTAAAGCCCCAAATAAAACATAATGAAATAAGCTATAAGCATTTGGGGGTTATTCAACTCTCTGAAGTGCTCGAGGATGAAATTTGTAGGCAAGATGTTAGGGAATTTAAAAAAAAAAAAAAAAAAGCTGGCTGGTGCCAAGGTGTGTTGTACCAATTTCTCCATGGCCCTGCTGCATGTTAGGTGTGCATATGGTCCACACATTTTTCAAAAACATAACCCCCAGGTGTCAGAGTCTGTTCTTTAGAGCATATCAACTAAATGTGGAGAGATGGGTGTGCTGAGGAAATGAAAAATAAAACCCCAGCTGCTCCTTAGAACATTGCTGTAATCTGGAGGCTTGGTGTAGACTGTGATGTTCTTGTTCAGAGTCCTACAAATGTAGCACCCTAAAAGATGAGCTCCTCCAGGGCAGGACTGAGGGGATGGGCTGTTCGTCCCGTGGGCCTAACATGGGGCCTGGCACAGAGAGGGGCTCAGGGAACTTGAGGTGAATAAATGAATAAGTGAGCAAGGCTAGCAACTGAATTTGCACAATGAGAGAGAAAAGGCCCTTTGGATAATCCTAACTGAAATAATCTGTGATTCCCAACCACCCCCCTCCCCCCACAGCCAATCCCTGCCTAACCCTCACCCTCCATTTTAAAGAATTGGCTGCCTGGTGTGATGAAACAGGGACAAGAAATGAACTTGGAAGACTTGGGTTTGTGACCAACAGGACTGCATTTAGAGCCCCTTTCTTTTTTCAAGGAGATAGTTGTAGAGCACCTAGCATGATGCTTGGCACACAGTAGCCATACATTTCATTCACCCATTCATTCAACATTCATTCAATGTGACCTACAATGTACTAGACCTTATGTCAAAAGCTAGTGGTGGAAAAGACACCACCCTCAGTCAGCTTACAATTGAGTGGATATGGAGAACTTTATTATCAGTATTTAATTCTCTAAACAACCTCTCTGAGGCAGAGACTATTATTTCTCTCCCTTTAGCAATAAGGAAACCAACTTCATAGACATTCAGTGACCTGCCTCCAGTCCCATAGCTGTAAGTGATGGGCCCTGAAGTGAAACTCAGTATCACATGTCGCCAGTGGGTAGCTCATGGCTCACCTCTGCCTCAACACATGTTTTGTTTGGGCTGCCTATTGTTTATGGAGAAAGAAACAATGGAACTGGAAGGCCTTTAGATGGGGCATGGGCTTCCCAGTTCTTCATGGTCTCTATACTCCCTGAGGCCTAACCTTAGGTCTGATGTGCACTTTTCCATTATTGGCCAAGCCCAGCCACTGAGTTTGCAATCTCAGCTCAGATTTGCTGTTCTCACAACCAGTGCTCTTCCCAGTGGATTCTAGGGAGACATCATTTGCCTCTGACAGGGCCTAGACCTGCACTACAGATGACTGTGGGTCTCTTTTAAAAAGCTGTGCCTCAATGGTTAATTGTTACCACTATCCCTGTTACACTACAGTTTGTTCAACCCATGGGCCAGCCACCAGCTTTGGATTGAAGAGATCCAATGACATGTCGCAAACACAGGCTCTAGTATAGTTCCTGAACTTTTTTTGGGTGCGGATAATGGTGGTAGTGGTGATGCTAATGTGCTTGTTCTGTGGCACCCACTTGACATGCACTAGATGCATAGAAGAAAAAAAAATTCTGAAGTTAGCCTCTTCCAACAGCTCCAATTAAAAAGTTTTTCTTTTCTTCTTTTTAAAGTAAGAAGCACTTCTATGCCATATTCGGTTTACTTTCCTGAGTTCTGTGATGGAAAGGGCAGGCAGCTGGTATTACATCCCCTAAGATGTTTCCACGCTGAAGTCATCTATTCCATTTAATGTAATGTGTGGAGCTTTGGGTTCTCAATCAATCACTGGGAAGTGAGCTGGAGAAAATGCAAATTTTCCTCCAGAAAATCATATTGGCTCCTGGGTGCTCATGCCAGGCCTGACTTGGGCCGTCTCGGGTGTGGGCAAGAATACAATCTGGTCCAGAAATGTCCTCAGAGGAGGTGAGACCTCCCTGGGCTAATAGTAAAGAAATGCCCATTGACTGTATGGTGATCCGTAGTACAGCTTGTCTACCCTACATGTACTCGGATGACTTAATAAGGAACTGAATGAGTTCTAGCACTTGGCCAGAGCTCATTTAATACATAAGACGCTCAGTGGGGCATATTTATCAAGTTGAAGCAGAATAGCCTGATGCTTAAGAGTGAAGATTCTAAGGCAGACTGCCTGGGTTATAATCTTGACTCCACCACTTACAAGCTCTGTGACTTTGGACATGATAATGTCTCTGTGCCTCAGTTTCCTTATCTGTAAATGGGGATAGTATTATCTACCATTTAATTAATTAGCTATTATTTGGAAATAGCTCAAAACAGTGTCTGGCACATAATAAGCAATGTATGTAGCTCTAGCAGTTCTTCAAAATTCTGCCAATATTACGCCTGTATTAGATTTGTTCTACAGACAGCAACTGACTTTTGCTGACCCAGGTTTGATGTGATTTCTTCGGTCTATAGAGGTTGATGCAGGAATGCTGTTGTTGTTAGCTGCTGTTGAGTCAACCCCCGACTCATGGTGATCCCATGCACAACAGAATGAAACACTGTCCAGTTCTGCACCATCCCCATGATGGATTGCAGATCAGATGGTTATGATCATAAGATTTTCATTGGCTGATTTTCAGAAGTAGATCACTGGGCCTTTTTTCCTAGTCCATTTTAGTCTGGAAGCTCTGCTAAAACCTGTTCAGTATCATAGCAACATGCAAGCCACCAGTGACAGCCTGGGAGGTGGCTCTGCATGAGGTACATTGGCCAGGAATGGACCTGGGCCTCTGGCATGTAAGGCAAGAATTCTACCACTGAGCCATCGATGTCCAATAGCATTTCTATTCTTTTATAAATGGCCATTGGAGACAACCTCATTATCCATACAGTGAACTCTCAGAAAGACACTGGCTTCTGTCCATGGATGTGTTTATTTTCTGTTGACAAATAATGAAAATGATGTGCCTGTCTTTTCTTTTCTACCTTACCTGTCAGAAAATTTAGAACATTACCCACTGCTTATCTTGAATACTTAAAAGCATCTATTGTTTCCATGTCCCTCAAATGGAATATTTATCCTAAGCCAGTGCTTATATATTTCTCCTCCCCTCATGGAACCACTAAGAATAGCAAAGTAGAGTGACTGAGCACATATCTCAAGAAGTTTGGAGAGTATAGTCTTAAGAATTCATAAGCCTAAAATTCATTGTAAATCTGTGTTTTAACTTAAAAATGTGTCTGTAATTTGAACTCAAGCCCATTACATAGCTATGTTTGTTTTAATATCAAGTCAGTGTTTTGAATTATCTGCCTTCAAGTAAAATTGATGCTCCAGGAAGGGGCCCCTCTGACTTTATCCTGTGACTCCTTATGACAGTCATTAGTGCTGTTCATGAAACATTGAAAATTTTGGGTTCTTTTCCTGTTCCAGGCACATCATAGGATTGCATCTCCCTGTCCCCCTGAAGTCACGTGTGACCACGTGACTAACTTTAGTCAAGGAAAATGTATCAGTTCTGGGCCAGAGTGCAGTTTGCTACATTCCATTGTTGTGGTGAGGTAGAAACAGGGTTTGAGAGGAAGGCTCCATCAGCTGGGTCCCTGAGTGACTGATGAGGGAGCTCTTCTACTGAACTGTGCTGGGCATGTTGGATAAGCAAGAAGTACATCCGTTGTTGAAAGCCACTGAAAGTTCAAGGTTGTTTGTTATTGCAGTGTGACCTAGCCCATCCTGACTGATACTCCTTGTCTTAGTCATCTAGTGCTGCTATAACAGAAATACCAAAGGCGGATGGCTTTAACAAAAAGAAACTTATTCTCCCACAGTCTAGTAGACCAGAAGTCCAAATTCAGGGCATCAGCTCCAGGGGAAGGCTTTCTCTCTCTGTTGGCTCTGGAGGAAAGTCCTTGTTATCAGTCTTTCCCTGGTCCAGGAGCTTCCCACCACAGGGACCCTGGGTCCAAACATGCTATTCTCCTGGCTCTTGTTTCTTGGTGGTATGAGGTCGCCATGTCTTTCTGCTCACTTCTGTCTTTTTGCATGTTGGATGAGCAAAAAGTATATCTGTTGTTGAAAGCCACTGAGAGTTCAAGGTTGTTTGTATTACAGTATGACCTGGCCTATCTTGACTGATGCTCCTCATACCTTTTAGCAACTGAAGGGAAGCCTGATGCCCATTTTGAAAGCATGGTCTAATGTATCTTATCTAGAACCATACATTTGGAAAGACGAGGGACACAGATGTGGAATGGAAAAATTTCAAATGCTGGGTTCCCCCCTTTTTACTGTAAAGATTATTTCATTGTTCCTTTTAAAATTTTTTAAATAAAAATACAGTCAATGTTTGAGATCCTCTGATTTATAAGTCCATCTCAGATTTAGATCCTCAATATAAAGACTAAAATCAACTTGTCTTTGGTTAATTCTTGGGATGTATCACTCTTTTAACAGTGATATATCTGTTAAATGCCTAGGACTACATACTGTGTCTGAAAGTATGAATCAGAAGTTTAAGTTGAGGCCTAACCCTTTGACTGTTGAATTTCAGTTGTAGCATAGTGCCTAGAATTTAGTGGGTGCTAGATAAATGGTTATAGGTTGTGTGAGTGTCCCTTCATTAACATAATAATGCAAGCTCACAGACCCTTCCCTTGCTTGCAGCTCACTTTGGCATTGATTTCATTTTGCCTGTTTTGTAGCTTGCTATTGATATGTTAGTCTCCCTGTCTAAAATATTACTTCCTTTATGCGGGAACTAGAGCATTTCATCTGCTTGTCTTCCAATGGGACTAAACTTAATTTTCTGTGCATAGCAGGTGCTCAGTAAATGCTTGCTGAATTGAATTGAGTTAGGTGATAAATTAGAGTGATTTTGGAAGTTGAAAACACTGCTGTGTGGCCTGACAATATTCACTGATTCCCTTTGTACTGACTAATTCTGGGCCAGAGCTCATTCCTGTTTCTCTGGCAGAACCTTCTCACCTTGATCAGTGCAGTCCCTGAGGCCCTTCACATGGGCAAACTACAGCAGTATTCTGACTTTTACTGTCTCCCTCTTCCCAGCAATAAAATGAAAATGACCCCAGCCCTTCATTTACAAATTGCTACAGAAATCTTGCTTCCCCAACTGGTAGGACCAAGACAACTATCAGGGAATTTGCATATGTCTAAACATCTGGGAAACCAGCTGACCATTTGGCTAAAAGTGGAATCTCAGTCCAGGCTTCAGGATGGGGGGAAATTAAAAAAAAAAACAACAAAAAATGGAAATGAGAAGTGTGGGAAAGCCAAGAGCCTTAGAAACATCCCAAGCCAGATGCTTCAGTAACCTATTGCTGCATAACAAAACACCCTGTCTTAGGCTGGGTTCTCTAGAGAAGTGAAACCAGTAAAGCGTATAAATATATATATGTAAAGAGATTGATATCAAGGAAACGGCTCACAAGATTATAGAGGCTGGAATGTCCCAAGTCTGTGGATCAGGATAGAGGCTTCTCTCGATTCATGTAACCACAGGGGCTGGCGAACCCAAGATAGGCAGGTCGGAGAGCAGGGCTCCTGCTCACAGGCTGTGAAGGTCGACAAATTCCAAGATCAACAGCTAAGCTGATAGCTCAAGTCCTAAGAACCAGAGGTCAGACGGACAGGAGGCAGCCACAGGATCCTGAGCAAGCAAAAAGCTAGAATGTCTGCTTATATTCGGATACAGGCCATACCCCCAAGGAAACTCCCTTTCAACTGATTGGCTACTCACAGAAAATTCCATCATGGGAAAAAAAACCCGATTTTGACTCATAGCGACCCTTTAGGTCAGAGTAGAACTGCCCCATAGAGTTTCCAAAGAGCGCCTGGTGAATTTGAACTGACAACCTTTTGGTTAGCAGCCGTAGCACTTAAACACTACACCACCAGGGTTTCCCCACCATAGGAGTGTTTACATATAAACACTGAGAATCATGGCCCAGCCAGGCTGACACACAATCTTAACCATCACCCACACACAACGTTGTAGTTTAAAACAACAATATATTATTGTCTTTTATAGTTCTGTGGGGTGACTTGGCTCCACTGGGTAGTTCTCATTTGGGGTCTCTCATGTAGCTGCAGTCTGATGGTGGTTGGTATTGGAGTCATCTGAATGCTTGACTGGGTTAACCTCTGCGATGTCACATATCTTCACTCACATACGCGTGCCTCAGCTGCATGGCTGGAATAGTTGGAGGCTTGCCAGGTCTCTCTCTCTCCATGCAGCCTTTCCACATGACTAGCTTGGACTTCCTCCTAGTGTGGGTGGTATGAGCATAGTGGGAGTTCTTACGTGGCATCTGGCTTCCCCTCGAGCGGGGTGTCTCAAACTCAGCACTATTGACATTTTGGGTCAGATTATTCTTTGTTGTGGGGGGCTGTCCTGTGCACTCTAGGATGTTTAGCAGTGTCACTGACCTCTGCCCATCCAATGCTAGCTAGTAGGACTTCCCTACCAGTTGTGACAACCAGTAATGTCCTCTGGAAAGCAAAGTTGCCCCAAGTTGAGAACCACTGCCCTAGAGCCAGCGTTCTAAGAAATCCAGGTGGAAGTTGCAAAACTTGTTATGACCTAGCTTTGGAAGTTCTATAGGGGCACTGCCTTTGCATTCTGCTTGTCAGAAGTGAGCCCCAGGTCAGCCCAGATTCAAGGGTGGGGGGACTACACAGGGCATGAATACAGGGAGGTATGGTTCATTGGAGGTGCGGTTGTCTTTGGAGACTAGGGTTTTTTTTTTTTAACAGGATAACTCATGGACACAGTCTTTTACCATGCTTTTCATGCTTTTTGTCAGTTTCCTTTAACAGCTCTCTGCTGAATGCCCTTTTTATCCCTGTTTCTGTGAGAGGAAATGGATAAGATAATGTGTAAGTCATGGTTCCTGTTCTTGAGGACCCTGGAGGCCATTTAGGGAGACAGATTCAAAACTAGAGACTCTTAACATGATACAGTATGTGAGAAGATACAGAGCCAAAGGTGAGCAGGGAGAATGGAGTACAGTGGGGGGTGCTGGCTCTAATATGGGAGTGCAAGGATGGCATACTAGAAAAGATGACACCTGAGCAGAGACTTGAAGGATGAGCAAACCAGTCCAGCTGGAGAAATGTGGAAAAGGCATTCCCAGGCAAAAGCACAGATCAATTAAACAGCAAGGGACACAGGTACATGCAGTGCCTAAAAGTCCTAGGTGTGAGGTGGGTGATTGGACCTGGCCCTGGCAGGAAGGGGAGAGGGACAATACGGGGGCCCTATGTACCATGTTAAAGAGTGTAGACTTGATTCTGTATTTATTTCCATTCACTAGAAAATGGCACACCATTATCTTGTAAAGCAAACAGCAAAGCAGTAAGGGTTTCCTTTTAGGATATCTGCAACCTGAGGTTACGTGGGAGACAAAACTAAGCACTGTAAACCAGGAGTGACATGATTCTCTACTAGGAATGAGGGGTGAGGGGCCAAAGAGAGAGTCAGGCATGTTGTGTGCCTATTAAGCATCAGGCGCTTGAACAGGAGCTTCGGAGACCGCCTCTCCTTTAGTCCCTGTAACAGCTGTGTGGATGCATTTTTGTCATTTGCAGATGATGTAACTGAGACTCACAGACTTTAAGTGACTTGATCCATATCCTGTAGTCAGTGAGTTGTAGAGCTAGGATTGGACCCAGGTTTTCTGACTGACATATGTATTTATATGTTGAGCGTTGTTTAAAAAAAAAAAAAAAAGAGAAAAATCTGAGCAACCTAATGTTCCTTGTTTTATGACTGAAGTGCCAGAAAATGTTGACTTGTAATTATTGCCACGGTGTACTGGGGCTCAATCAGGTGCCTGGGAATCTCTTCACTTCCCTGTGGTTCTAGTGCCTTCCCGTCTTGTTCTGTATGTCGACTGCCTGTCCTGTGATTGAATGTGTGTCCCACACTTGGTGGTCTCCACCCTAAGTTTCTGAGGAACAGTAGCCAGTCAGCAGCAACGTTTCTACTACACTTGATGGATACAGAGGAGGATTTGGGCTTTCAGTGCAAATGGGACCACTGAGTAGAAGGGATCAGGCCTCCTGGCAGATACTTGGCTGGACTTCAGTTGAATCCTTACACATTCACTTCACCCCTTGGGCCAGGCCGTAAGCTACCAAGATGAATATTTGCTGAAAAGAAAAGTCTCCAATTTACTGAAGTCCAAGAGACAGTGTTTTCAGTTGAGAAAGTCTGCATGGATCCTCCCATGGCAAGCCCTTACTAATAAATCTACCCTGTGTTCCCAGGATGAAGTTCCAACTTCTTAGCTGGAATACTGGGCATTTCCCAATTTGAACCGAACTTCCTTCTCCAACCTCATCTTCTGTTGTTTGCAATGCCACACACATATTGAAATACTAGTCCTTCCCCCAAATCCCCGTGCTCTGGGCCTTTTATCATAGCTCCTTCTTCTCTTTTCTGTTTTTTCTGTCTAGTGACTGTTACTCATTATTTGACATCTTGATTACTTATTTGGCATGGGCAATAGCTATGAGCACCTCCTATGAGAAAAGCCCTGTGCTATGCTTGGGATGACTAAGACACAGTCCAAGCCTCAAAGAGAACTGCAAGTGTTACTTTCCCTGTGAAACCATCTTTAATCCCTTTGGTAATTCCCAAAGCATGCTCTTAGGGTCTCTGTTATACCACTGATCACAATGTGTTGCAGTTATTTGTTTATGTGTCTAACTTCCTCACTGTTCTATCAGGGTGGACGCCATACCTGACTTGATCTTTGTTGCTGATATTCCTAATACCTAGCTCATGTCTGGATCACACTCAATATATATTTTAAAATAAATGAATAAATTAATGAGTAAGTGAATGGATAAGTAAATGCAGCTTCTTGACACTTAAGCATATGAATGTTTACCAGTATATATACCTCACCACAGTGGCTCGGGAGAATGGTTTCCCTATTCTATATTGAAGTTCTATGTGAAGGTTTCTGTACGTGTACTTCATTCCTGAAATCTTGTAGTGGAAGAACAGGTTTTTGACATACAGCCAGCAAACCTGACAGAGTCAAGTTACTTTCTTTCTTTTTTCTTTTTCAAGTTTCTTTCTTTAAGAAGATTAAAGAACAAGGACTTAAGAGAAGGGATGAGTGAACTGGTTACTAACAAGTAAGAACCAGCCATAAGCTCAGCCCTATTTCAGGAACAAACCAAACCAGGTTCTTTAAGGTTGAGCTTGGCTTGGTTCAATTAATCCTTCTCCTGCTTTTTGTGCTATCGCTGCTCCCACACCCACCACAGCCTCTCACTCATCTCTGTTGAATAATGAGTCAGGAGCCAGCAGCACCTTCATGCTGTCTGTCCTCTGTCAGGCCTGCTATTTTCCTTAACTTTGCTGTCCTATGAGGACAGAGAGTATTGGAGGTGGAGGAAGAGTCTTAGATAAATAAACCATTTTGAGGCTTTCAGAGTGAAGGAAGTTCTGAGTGGGCCTAGTGATTCATGGTGAAAGGAAGATGTGGAGGAGGGAGGAGGTATGGGTTGGAAGAAGATCAGAAGGGAAGAAAGGGAGGTTGGGCCATCTTATGGGGATGGGTGGGAAAGGTGAACCACCAGATCCAGATAAGGAGAGGAAGGTTGAGGCAGGTGGGCGAGGAACCGCAGGCAGAATGGGAACAGAGATAGGTACATTTTACATCTTCACCATGGGCAAAGCCCTAGTTAACTTTCCAGATCCAATTTGAATGCTCCTTCCTTGTGAAACCTTCTCTGACTTCACTGGTGTCCTCAGAACTGCCAGCATCCACCATGTGGCTTCACACACTGTTCCATCCTTTTTCTGTTGTCTTCTCTTCTAGACCACGAGCCCCTCCAGGGTTAAGGCCTCGCCTCCTTCATTCTTGTATTCCCAAGCAGGGTCAGGCACACACTTACACTGACCATCTTTTCCTAGCCCCAGATTGAGCCATGTGGCTTGGCATGGTGTCCACCACATGGTTTGAGTGAGGCACAGAGCATCTGAAATGAGGACCATCTTGGAAGATCTGGGACACATGGTGGAAAAGTACTTGAGACGCCTTGTGTACTAAGAGTCAGTGGAATTTAATAGTATTCATTTTATTGCCTCCCCCCACCCCCACCAAATTCCTAGGTTTCTGGTTTCCCTAATATGAAGATACATTTTGCTGAAATGATTCATTTTACAAAATTCCTGCAGGCCAAACAAGACGAGGCATGTACTAAGGTTTCAGATAGAAACTCATGATCTGGGAACCTGGGGTTTCAGTTCCAAGTTAGTTTATAAATTCAGCTAGTGATTTAAAACTTCCTTGACTAACTAAGATCTCAGGTAGAAAACTTAGGAGTGCCAACAGACCCAGCAAATTTTTGAGCACCTGCTGTGTGCTAGACCCTTTTGCTTATGTTGTTCCATTTAGAACCATCCTGGGAGACAGGCAGCTATCAGCCATATGCATTAAATAGATGAGGAAAGCGCTTGACTCTTTGAGGGGCAGAAGTGAGCTATGTGAGAATAATTCTGAGACTAACTACCTACATCACAATCAAGACAGTCAATAAAAACAAAAAAGAGCCCCTGTGTTGAGAATATGGGGATGGCAGCTGCTCTTGCTGCTTTTGTAGATGGCCTAGAGTCCCTCCTCTAGGGGGCAGTGTGGTGCAGAGGATTGAGTCTGGGATTGGCAAGGATTTGGGTGTGGGTTTGAAAGCTCCGTGGCTTTGAGCAAGTTAAACGACATCTCTGAGTCTCGATTTCCTTGTCCATAAATGGGGATAATCATTATAATTCTCACCTCTCAGGGCTGTTGTGAGGATTAGATGAGAAATGGGCATGGGAAACGCTTTGTAAACTATGAAGAGCTGAACATAAAATTCTAATATGATTTTAATGTATTATATGAATTATTATATTATGTATATTATAATATATATTATTGTATTATATTAATGTAATTTTGGGGGCCCTAAGGCCCTCCCTGACTAAAAAATATTTCCTTCAAAACTCCTGCCTTAATACTTAACTTCCTTAACCCCGGAGTTCCTTCTTGGGGTTAAAATATACTGTACAGGAAACTATTGCTTAAACAAACATAGCTCACTTGGGATGGAGGTGGGGAGGTGCAGCCCAAGTATAAATGAGGGTCTATTTATCGGCGTCATCTTTCTCATAACAGTAAAGCAGGTTATTGAGGATCCAGGACAGTTGCATTTAGCTGGAGAGGAGGAAAGGAAAGGTGCCAAAATTGGGTATTCTGGGAAGCCACGTGGCAGTGGAGGTTTCTGGGATCTCCGGGTTTGGGGCTTGCACTTTGCTGGAAGGAGAAAGACAGAAATCAAAAGTGATCTCAGGTTGGACGGTGAGTATTGAAGATCAGAGAATCTTGGAATCTTGAGGCAGGGAGGAGTTTTCTTGGTCTTCCATTGTTTCCTGTCTTCAGACATTCATGAGTTTGGCATGCCTACACTCCATCTCTACTATGTTTTATTGATGATTTTCTTTACATCAGTTGACTAACTTAAATAAATTTAGCCTCCTCTGAATCACAGATACCTGTGTAATTGCTGTAAAACCATTAAAATAAAAATAATTCATTCATGTATCATTTAAAGTCACTCTACGTACCACGAATTGTCCATCTACTAACTTTGCTGGAAACTGTTCCAGATCAACCACTCATCTGAAATCTGAGTCTGCTCTGAATCATCTCCAAGTAGTAGTCACCCTGCATCTGTTTGCTCATCTCCAGTGACAGGGAGCTTCCTCCTTCTCTTGAGGCACCTCATCAGAAAGTTCTTCTGTAGATTGTGCCCAGATTTCTTACCTGTAATTCCACCCATTGACCCTACCTCTTGGATCACAGAGAGTATGTCTAATTTCACTTCCCAAGAGAGCCCTTTAGAAATAGAAGCCAGCTCTTAGGTACTCCTCACCCCTGACAGGCTGTGTTCCCATCTAGTGTTCCTCTAATGATGTGACTTCCAGCCTCCTTGACAACTTTTGTCACTGTCCTCTGAAAAGACTCCAGTTTAGGGGACATCTCTTAAAGTATAACTCTCACCTGACTACCTGGATGCTAGTGGAAGGCATGTGTGGGCTAATTGACTGCCACCCAGAGCAGCATTCTTTAAACCTTTTTGATTAGGCAAGCCTCTCAGTAAAAATACTTTGAGCATGTATCCCTGATAATATGTACATTTACTTATAAATTATGTAATGTACTAATTACGTGCATGCACAAAATGTAAGTTTAAAAGTATGAGAGAAACCAAAGGTTGTCTTGCACATCGCTGGGTGGTGGGCGAGTGGCCCCTCAGGAGTCAGGAGATACAGTGTCCTTCTACTGAACAAAGCAAATATCTTCATGAGAGAATCGAAACCCCAGTGTGGTCTCACCCAGCACTGTGCTCTAATCCTGTTTTTCAAACTTCTCCAATAATGTAGTGACATGCCTGGGTATTCACTGGGAAGTGCCAGAGCAAAGGAAAGGGGGGCAGATCATCACCACCCCACTACTCTCATTCAGAAAACCCTCATCTGCTTTCTCAACACACAAATACACTCCATTTTTCCTTTTCTCCCTGGCTGCTTCTATTTTCCACTCCACATTCTTTGTACGTTTTATTCTAAAAGACCAGAGATACCTTTGGGATGCAGTGACACACTAAAGAGGGAATTGTGTTTTTGGGTCCCAGAGAAGAGAGGAAAAATCTTTGGAGTAAGATTTCTTCCAACATAAAAATCTCAAGAGATAACCTGGAAGTGATTCTAGCCATGGCATGAGTTGAGAGGAGCGTGAGAGTGAGGGCGCATGCAAAGCCACGCCATGGGGAAAGGCTGAAGCAACTGGGGTGTTTAACTAGGAAGAAGTGGTGGGGGCATGAGTGTTATCCACAGATGCTTGAAGGGAGTCAGGCAGCAGTGGGGTTAAAGCTCTTGCCTGTGGCACTCAGGAGTAGAACAGGGAGACACATTTGGGTTCAACACAGAAGGAATTGTTAATGGTTAGAGCTGCCTAAAGGAGCTCTTGTGGCACAGTGGTTAAAGCGCTTGGCTGCTAACCGGAAAGGTTGGCAGTTCAAACCTACTACTTTCTCCACAGGAGAAAGATGTGGCCGTCTACTTCTGTAAAGATTAAGGTCTTGGAAACCTTATGGGGCAGTTCTACCTTGTCCTATAGGGCTGCTATGAATTGGAATCAACTTGACAGCAGTGAGTTTTTAGGAGCTCAGCTGCTAGCTAACCTAAAGGCTGACAGTTTGAATCCACCAGTTGCTCCTTGGAAACCCTGTAGGGCAGTTCTACTTTGTCCTATAGGGTCACTATGAGTTAAAATGGCCTTGATGGCAGTGGGTTTTTATTTTTTATTTTTAAGAATCAGCTGGGCTGTCAGCCAGGAGTTATGCCTCCACTGCTGGAGGTGTTTATGTGTGGCCTGGGCAAGCAGCTCATGGAAGGCTGTAGAGACCACTGGGCCCCATGCTGGAGGCCTGGCTAAAGGCCAGCAGAATCCCTGCGAATCCCAAGATTCTGAGATTCTAGACCACAGTGGGATGTGATTGTGATGGCTCCAGGAAAGCCTGATCCCCACTGGCTCCCTTAGGCACCTGTCTTCCCTGCCAGAAGTTCTGACATCCCTGCGTCTTTCTGTAGGCACAAGGGTTGCTTTCTTTGGAGAGGCCAGCACGTAATGGGGCAGGTTATGTCCTGGAGCATTTCTGGCATAGCAGAAAGCCTTGAATGTACCGGCAGCTGCCATAGTTGAGGCAGACCTAGCTGGTGTGCACCCACATCACCCGTTTTGCTCTCCCTGGGGTCTCTTACTCAAGGCATTTTTCTCATGAGCTTTTGTCTATATTTATTAAGAAAGGTATGAGGTCTGAGAACCTGGGAGCCTCTGCCATCTTTCCTCAAGGGAGGAAGAAGAAACTGGGACCCTCGTTTGTAGGCCAGAGTCACCTCTCTTGCTCTGCCTTAAATCCCAGGGAGCCTGGGTCAACACAGTATGCTAACTTGGCCTCAGGAATGTCTTGGGGATCCATTAGTTTTCTTTTTCTTCTTCAGCTTTTCTGATTTGGGTCCTTGTTTCTCACTAGGACAGTGATAAGAGCCTGTCACTGCTTGGTCTCCTGGCCTCTAGGCTCTCCCCTCTGAGCCATCATCCTCAGAGTGGTCAGCCTGAAAAATGTCCCCCTGCTTAAGGACTCCATGTTGTCTGCATACAGCGTAACAGCACATACTCAGCCCTTCGCAACGTGATGCCATGTAACCTATACTGCCTCCTCTCCATGCATGAGCCACTTCTCACCATTCCCTTGGTATGCCCCCTGCCCTGGTCACTCCAGACTCTTGCGTATGGGATTTGGCTTCTCAGAATTACCTTATCTAATTCTTCTGCTTGGGAAACTCCTGATCATCTCTTAAGACCTTCTCAAATGTCACTTTTCTGTGAAATTTCCCCTGACTCTTCTAGACCAAGTGAGGGTCTTCCACCTTGCTGCTACAGAGTCTTCTGTTCATCTCTCTGTCTAAGCAGGTACTGTGCTGTATTTAGGTTACCTGGTGTAGTGTCTGAGGAGCCCTGGTGGCGTAGTGGTTAAGAGGTCAGTTGCTAACTGAAAGGTCGATGGTTCGAACCTACCAGCCACTCAGTGGGAAAAAGATGTGGCACTCTGCTTGCATAAAGATTACAGCTTTGGAAACCCTATGGGGCAGTTCTACTCTGTCCTATAGGATCACTATGAGCTGGAATCGACTCGACGGCAATGGGTTTGGTTTGGTGTAGTGTCTGTCTCCGTGGCTCAGATGTGCGCTAACCAGTGGCAGAGACAGACGTGGGCTTATTGTGGCACTCAGTGTGTACCCAATCAATATTAGTCAAGTGAATGAATAATCAAATTTCTTTTAGCCTGCTGTTGATATGATCTTCTGACCATCCCATAAAGACACTTGATATGAAGCTTGCCCATTAAAAGTTGTGAAATGGCCTCGCATTTTCTTCAGAGCTACTGGGTGTGTAGGGGTAGTGGTACTTCAGTAGTAGAATTCTCACCTTCTATACAGGAGACCCGGATTTGATTCCTAGCCAATGGACCTCAAGTGCAGCCACCACCCATCTGTCAGTGGAGGCTTGTATGTTGTTATTATGCTTAACAGGTTTCAGCAGGCCTTCCAGACTTAGACGAACAAGGAAGAAAGTCCTGGCAATCAACTTCTGAAAATCAGCCACTGAAAACCCTGTGGATCACAACAGTTTGATCCCCAACCAATCATGGGGATGGCACAGGGCCGGGCAGTGTTTCTTTCTATTGTACATGGAGTCCCCCTGAATCAGGGGCTGACCTGACAGCAGCTAACAACAACAACAACATTGGGTGTGTAACAGAAAGAATACTAAGTCCTTGGAGGATTACTTTGCTTCTTTGAGCATCCCTTTCCACATCTGGGGAATGGGAGAACTCAACTATCTAGACAAGCCCTGAGGTTCCTTTTTTTTTTTTTCCTCCTGCATGTACGATTTAGTGACACTGATTACATTATTTGAGTTGTGCAGTCATTCTTACCCTCCTTTTCTGAATTGTTCTTCCCCCATTAACATAAATTTACTGCCCTCTAAAGTTCCTATGAGTTGGAATCAACTCTATGGCAACTGGTTGGTTTTTTTTTTTAAGTTTCCTATCTAATTTTTCAAGTTGCTGTTGTCAGTTAGATCTCATATAGATAGTTCTTAAAAGAGCATAATGCTCAAGGCAGATATTTTCTACTAGTTAAGCTAAACTATTGCTTGGTTTTAAGAAGACTTTTGGGGGGGGGTTTGGTTTAAGGTTTAAAGATTATCTCAGGCAATAGTTTCAGGGATTCATCCAACCTTCATAGCTCCAGGAAGTCTTGAGTCTGTGAGAATTTTAAATTCTATTCTGCATTTTCCCCCTTTTGGTCGGGATTCTTCTATAGAGTCTTTGATCAAAATGTTCAGTAATGTTAGCCAGGCACCATCCAGTTCTTCTGGTCTCATGGCAACAGAGGCTTGTTCATGGAAGCAGTTAGCCACACATTCCATACCCTTCTTCTATTCCTGATGCTCCTTCTTCCTCTATGCTTCAGGCAAATAGAGACCAGTTGTTGTGTTTTGAATGGCCACTTGCAAACTTAAGACCCCGGACACAATGCAATGAGTTAGGAGATAGAACAGAAGCACTAAACAAATTATTAGGCCAATTAACTGGGATGTCCTATGAAACCATGACCCTAAACCTCCAAACCAAGAAACCAATCCCGTGAGGATTTTGGTTGTACATGAGCAGCCTCAGCAGCTACACTTTTTTTTGGTTGTTGTTGTTGTTGTAAATATGTCTGTCACACAACTTTTGCCAATTCAACTTTTTACAAGTGTACAGCTTATTGACAGCGATTACAATAATTGGCTGTGCAACCCTACCCTTAATCAGTATGATATTTCTATCACAGTTAACCCCGCCTTTCCCCCTTGCTCCTACTTCTGGTAACCACTAATAAACTTTGTTGTCTATATATTTGCCTTTTCTTGTCTTTTTATATAAGTGAGGTCATACAGTATTTGTCTTTTTGTGATTGATTTATTTTACTCTGCATAATGTCTTCCAGCTCCATCCGTACTGTAGCATGTATTAAGACTTCATTTCTCCTACTGGCTGAGTAGTATTCCATTGTATGTATGTACCACATTTTGTTTATCCATTCATCCCCTGATGGGCATTTAGGTTGTTTCCACCTTTGGGCTATTGTAAATAGTGCTGCAATGAGCATTGGTGTACAAGTCTCTGTTTGAGTCTCTGCTTTCAAGTTTTTTGGGTACATACTTAGGTGTGGAATTGCTGGGTCATATGGTAGTTCTGTTTTTAGTTTTTTGAGGAACTGCCACAATGTTTTCCATGACAGCTGTACCATTTGCACTCCCATCAGCAATGGATAAAGATTCCACTTTCCCCACATTTTTACCAACATTTGCTATTTTCTGTTTTTTTTTTTTTTTAACCTTAGCCAGCCTAGTGTGAGTGAAATGGTATTTTATTGCAGTTTTGATTTGTATCTCTCTGATGGCTAATGACGCTGAGCATCTTTTCATGTCCTGAGGTTCCTTTTATCATACTTTCTCTTTCACTTTGAAAAGTCCACTGGTAACTTTTAATTTATTTGTTTAACAAATAATTATTGAGTGCCTAGTATGTACCAGGCACTTAGGATTTGTGCTCTGTGAGCAAAGTTCTCTCAAACAGTCTGCGCCCCTCCTGGCGAATGAGGCATAATGAAGCGTTCATTGCATATCTTCGGTAGTCATCTTCAGTAGAACCTTGTGTCATTCGGTTGGGAATATGCTTTATCAGCCATTTAAATATTGGTTTCACAACCTGAAGAATAGACTTGTGATTGCCAACTTTAAATCTTAGGCATAATCTGGTTGTGAAATCTGTTTGGAAACACCATGACGGAGCTGCTTTGCTTGGTCACTCTCCAATCCCACGTTTCTGGCTTCAGGAGGCTCAGGTACCAGTTGTTTGTAAAGGAAGTAGTATACTAGCATAAACCTCCTAACGGCCTACTTTGTTCAGAACGTGCCTCATTCTAAATGCACATGACATAGCCAGGTGTCTTTGGAGTGGGGACTTGGGACTGGGTGCCCCCTAGGGTGGTACCCCAGCCAGGCCCCCGGGATCATCGTGAAGGCCTCCTTCCTCCCTTACTGCACACACCAGAACTGTGCTCATCATTTACAAAGCTACCCTGAATCCAGTGCTCACCATTGCTCTGGGCTCTGCGCTAAACCTCATAAATGCTTTATCTCATTTAATCTTCACTACAGCCTTATGAGGTGGGAACTATTATTATGCTCATTTTTCAGATAGGAAACTGAGTTGCTGAATTGTTAACCGTCTCGCCTAATGTCTTACAGTTGGTAAAAGGCAGAGCAAGGTCTCAATTTCAAGTCTGTTTGACCTCCAAGTGGGGCTTTTACTTTTTGCACCTCAGATTCATATATGGACCTGATCATGTCACTCTTCTCCTATATACAATCTATAGCTCCCTATTAACCGGAGATCTGAGAACACCCTGATACCAAATGTAAAATTTTATATGTGTGTGTGAGTGTCTTTTCTGGGGAGTGGATCCAGAGCTTGGCCAGATTCTCAAAAAATCCCTGACTTCAGTACACATACTTTTGCGAGGCAACTATCTGACCCCCATGTTTCCCATTGGTGTCATTTCCTGACACTTCCTCCCTACGGAGTTCTGTTGTTCTGAACGTCTCATAACTTTCTGGAAGGTTCCTAGTACACTTACACCTGAAGGCCTGTGTTCACGTAATTTCTCCTGCTGGTACTGCCTGTTGCCAGCCCCCACGCCCCCACCCCCAGCCCCAAACTCCAGCTCATCCTTCAATGACTAGCTCAAATGCCACTATGTGAAGTTTTCCTCCTTCAGCCACTGTCCTCCCCACGGATCCCCCGGCAAAACTGATTGCTCCCCCTGCTCTGTGCTCTCATAGACTTTTCTCCTACTGTGCACATAGGACTCGTTGCATCAGTTGAGACTGAGAAAGTGGTTATCTGAACCACTGGAGGGCCCAGTGTTCTCTTTATTCTCCTGTCATGGCTGATACAGGACCTGGCCCAGAGTAAACATGCAGCAACTATTGTTGAACAGAGTTTATAAAACATTAAGAATTATTTAACTTACTCTGGGCTCCATAATCTAAGGTGAACACTTTTTAACTCTGGCCTTGGAGTGCAGGACTAACTCCCATTTTGTAGGCTATGTGTGCTCTGCCAGTTCTTACCTTCTGGAAACATTTGGTTTCAGGGAATGTGACCTGTCACACACTAGTCAAATTTTTGAAATAATAAACCCTGTTGTGTTCTACTGGACAGAATAGAAAGAAAGCTAGACAGAGATGGGGGTGAGGGACAGCTTTGGTGTGGCGAGTTGGGTAGTTTTCAGAGTCACTGGTCAGAGTAATAGTGAAGAGTTGGACCTCCTCCACTCCATCTTTCTGTTGGTATTCACCCATCCATCCGTCCGTGCACCCACCCACCCACGCACCCACCCATCCATCCATCCATCCATCAATCCAATGAAATGTCTTCCATATTAAGAAGATTCTTTGGGGATAGTACATGAGCTAGGTCACCTGGGATCATCATGAGGGGTGACAAGATCATCATGAAAAAGAGATTCCTTCTTTCTCTCCTCCCTTCTTCTCCCTTCCCCTCACTTCCCATTCCCTTCCCTTCCCTCTTCTTTCCTCTGGAACCAAACTGTCTAGATTTGAATCTTGGTTCAGAGTTCAGACATATACTAGCTCTAGGTCTCAGTTTCTTCATCTATAGAATGGGGGATAATAATAGTACCTGCATTATAAGATGTCCTGAGGAGTTAAGCAAGAGGACTGTAAAAATGCAGGGAGGGGATTGCCTAATTCCCATTTTTCATTTTTTCGTTTGTTCGTTCAGCATGACTGTGGTGCCTCCTCAATATTTACTCTGGGTTAGTCCGCTCATGTTTATGATGTGGTATGGTTCCACTTGTGTATCCAGCAGGGATAAGAGTTTGCTTTTTAATTTTCTCATGGATTTCTCATCAAAACTGACCACTAATTCCCATAGCTCCCTAGGGAAGGAATTTACATTCTACGAGAGCAAAAATCATATCAATTTTATTCACTACTGTACACCTATAGCTAGTATCAAGTACCCTTATTAAAAGGTAGATACTCAATAAATAATTTGTTGAGTGAATTAATGATAGGGAGGGTGAAGGGAAGATGATCTATGGCAGTGGATCTTAAACTGTAACATGAATAAGAATCATGTGAAGTGCTTGTGGAAACATAGATTCTCACTCCCAAAGACTCTGATTCAGGCTTGGGGTCGGACCTGAGAGTTTACATTTCTATCGAACTTTCTGGTGAGGGTGATGCTGCTGGGGTAAGGTCCACACGCTGAGTAGCGCTGGCCTGTGGAGTCTCCCTCACTACCAGAGATGGCTGAGGCACGTGGTAGCTCTGGGTTGTTCTCAAAGGACAGCCATGAGATTTGGACGCCTCCCCCTTCTAGCAGGGGCCCAGGGCTGTCCTGTTGAACAGGTCCAAGTGATTGGTGTTCTGTACAGGTGCACGGTGACACAGCCATGATGCAGGTGTTTAACCTAACCAGTAGAAATATGAATGTGTGCCTTCAGCAGTCAGCTCATTAAGTGAAATATAGGGCTGTTATAATATCTCTGCTTGTGAAACCCTTTTGTGTAGCGTGCCGATCATTGCCCCTTCTTATGCAATCAGCTTCTTCAAGGAAAAGGACCTGCTCCCCTGGCAATTTAGGTTTTTACTTATTCATCATCACTGCCTATTCATGCTGAGTAAGTTATAATTGTCATTGAAATTGAGCAAAGATCCCAGTGCTGTCGACCTGGGTGTGCTAACCTCTCTCACCAAACTGCTGAAGAGCATGTTGACTCCAGGCGGAAGGCTGTGGCCACCCACCTATCCTTGTGCTTCTTAATGAAGAGGTCTGACTCAGTTGCAGTGAGACACTGTGGTTTCTTCCCTTTCCACAAATATTTGGAGGCTGGTGTCACTGCCCAGATTTACTGCAGACCTCACGCATCAGAGGCACATTTGTAAACTCACTGTCTAAAGCTGTCCGTCATTAATTTGATTACGTATGCAGTGTGGTGAAGTGGAAAAAGCCATGTGGTCTTTTAGGACCCCATTTAGATGTCACCTCCCCCCGGCACTGGGCTGGGTCAGGCACCTCACTCTAGGCTTCTCCCCATCATACCCTTGCAATGGATGTTACTGAACCCATCAGACCACGTGTGTCTCCTTTGCTTGATTTGGAGTTCTTTGACTACAGGGATTGTCTCTTTGGCCACAGAGCCTGGAATGGAGCCTGCTACGTGGTAGGAGCTCCCTCAATGGCTATTGAACTCATGGGGAATCATACAAGCCTATGTTTAGATCCTCGCTGGGCTGCTTACTAGTTGTGTGATCTCTGACCTTATTTCTGAGCCTCACTTTCCTTATCTGAAAAATGAGAACAGTAATATGTATCCCAGTGTTGGCTTTGTATGTACCAGACCTGCTTCTGTGTGCTTCTTGTGTGATATCTCATTTAAACCTCATAACAACCCTGTGAGTGGGTGTTATTGTTAACTCTATTTTACAGTTAAGCACACTGAGGAAGAGAGAAGTTCAGACATTTTCTAAAGTCACCTGACAAATGGGGTCTAAGGATTTGGACCCTGGTGGTTTGATTCCATAGCCTGAACTCTTAACTACTCTATTAGTGGTTCTCAGCTGGGCTCGATTCTGCCCCCTCCCCTAGGCGGCACTTGGTAGCATCTGGAGACATTTTCAGTTGTCATAAAAAAAGGGTGTTACTGGTGTCTAGTGGGTCGAGGCCAGGGATGTGGCTATACATCCTACAGTGCCCAGGACAGCCCCCACAACAAAGAATGATCCAGTCCAAAGTATGAATAGTGCTGTGGTTGAGAACCCTTGCACTATGCTGTCATGTCTCAGTGAAATACGATATGCTAAGAGCCAGGTCCAGAGCCACACACAATAAAGGGTACTTCATTCTTAAAACTCGCAGGCTGTAGCCCCAGAGAAGATGAACCACCCAATCCCCAGTTTTGTTCAACAGCTCAAGTTTTATTCTTAATGATTCCCGGCTGCTTGGCATCTCTATTTTGAGAGTTCCTGTCTTCGTGAAACCTGCTGACAGTTATCAAGAGTTGGAGCGAAACTCTCTTTGGGAGAAGTCCAACTTCACCGAGATCTGGCAAGCTGATGCATGCACAGAATGCACACCTTCTCGAGAAGCCTCTGGCCTCTGACCTCATGGCACGCATGACCCTGGGGATGGTTGACCTTTGTGCAGTGAGTTTCTTCTTTCACGGGAACTAACATTTCTCACCCATTGCATGGGAGGCCTTACTGCGTGCTTTTCACTGTGAGGTCTTGACATGAACGCAGTCATGGTTCTGGCCCTTGAAAATGAATAAGCCAAGGAGAAACATGAGAGGTGACCTGTCAGTTGGGATGGTGGCCACACCTTCCATGCTGGGCACTCTGGACATTTGGGAGACCATGGCCTTACCATTGACCCACCAGGTGACCTTGGACAAGTGCCTGGAACTGACTTCTTTCACTGCCAGCATGAGGACCATCTTACTTTATAAAGCTCTATGAATTGACCTTTGGGCAAACCGGCATTTGGGGTCTTTTTATATATAAAAGAAGAGCCAGAAATAGGAAAGTAATAGCAAATTGAAAGGGTGCTGCTATGCATGCCAGGGGGTGCTGTGGTTAGCATTTGGGGTTTTGTTTCCTTGTAAATTCACATTGCCTCATGCTTCAGCAATATAAAGTGGAGTTAAGTTAGATTAGTGCTTCAGCAATAAAGAGCTGTTAAATTTTGGTTGAAAGTTTACTCGTGGCCTTATATCCAATATCTTCAAGCCATAAGCTTGAGAAATTTTTACTTAAAATGCTGGCCAACAGTAGGCAGCATAAATCCAGTCTTGAGAACCAGTGTCAAAGAGTGAACTATTATATCCACTCTGGAATATGAGCAGAAGAATGAGGCCTAAAGAAAAATTTCCATCAGAATATTAACTGGGATTTATGTACTGAGAATTAGTTCTTTCTTAAAACTGTTATAGGGCACTGGATGGGTGAGTCCAGTGCTTCTCTGGGGGCTGGGAGGCATCCATAAGAGGACTTTTCACGGCGTGTGCTTCACCATATACAAGGATATTTGAAGAACTCGGGAGAATTGACAGGATACAGTTCTCATCAACACAAACCTGGTTTAGAGCTTTAAATTCCATGAATAGAATTAACAACTTGGCAAGGGCGTGCTGCTAGTATTGCAGGGCGTGACTTCTGACTCCATGCTGAAAATCTGGAAACTTCTTGAATAAAATATAAGAGGGCAGTGGAGTCATTGGTAAAGCCCTTCGCAGGTCCTCTTTTCTGAACCAAGTTTGTCACCTCAGCTGGCCACGGAAAGCCATATCCAGTGAGATGGCATCACTCATACCATAGAAGCAAAAGTAGCAGTTTCTCACTGAAACACTGACCACAAGCGTTGAGTGCTCATCTATAGGGGTTTGGTGGGTTCGGATCCACCCACACTGGCTCAGGTGTGGAGGCCTCCCCTGAAATTCTGATTGTAGAGTTCAGATGCAAGGCACCACATTGAGAGGCTGTAGTGTTGAAAAGTGGAACGAAGCCCAAGGCCAGCTGAGAGAGTTCATATCATGTTGCATAAGAGGAACCTGACTATTCGTAGGATATTGGAGCCTGAGAATTCTCACATACAGAGGGTCCCGAGTAGGATGCCTCAGGGCACTGTGGTATTTGCAGCAGGCCTATCAAGTGACCTGCACATAAGAGAACAGTAAAAATGGGAGCAATCATAGCACTTACTGTGTACCACTAGTGTACACAGGCCCTTATTTGTAATCCTTTTTATAACCTGAAAACTTGGTATTATTTACCCCTTTTTCATGGGAGAAAAATGAGACCAAGGGTGCTTAACTGACTGGCTGTAAATGATTAATTAATGGTAAAACTGGAATTGGAAAATAGGTCCATCTGTTTTTAAAAAAAAAACCCATACTTTCTGTCATTCCCTTCAGATTAAACATATATAGTTGGGTAAGGCTAAACTGAAACAAAGTAACCCAAATAAACAGCGGATTAAATAAAATAGGAGTTTATTTCTCTTTCACACACCAGTCTTATGGTAGAGGATGGTGCAGGATGGGTAGGCAGCTCTATGAGGTCATTCAGGGGCCCAGTTTCCTTCAATATTGTTGCTCCACCATCTCCTAGAACGTTCTTTTCGTCTTTATAGTCACTGCCTTTCCATTACCATATCCATGCTCTAGCCCTTAGGATGGGGGAAAGGGAATGACTGGAAGGCAAGCAATTTCACGTGAAGAAAGTCATGTCGAAGTTGTACACATCACTTCCTGCCTACATCCCGTTAGAGGAACTTAGTCACATGGGCACACCTAACTGCAAGAGAGGCTGTGTTCTCTGGTAGGGTGGGTGTGTGTCCTGCTAAAACTCATGGTGGTGGTGGGTGTGTGTGGTCTATTACTGAATAGAGGAAGGAAAGAATAGATTTTGGGGGACATTTAAAAAATTTTATTATGATGCAATATGTATAATAAAACATTTGCTGTTTTAACCATTTTTATGTGTACAATTCAGTGACATTTCAGTGGCAATTCAGTGATAATTATGTTTCTCATGTTGTGCATCCATCATCACTATCTGTTTCCAAATTTTTTTGTCACCTTTAACAGAAGCTTGGTACCATTTTTTTGGAACATTTAGCAACAGTTGCTGATACACAGCCCTATATGAAATTAAAAATGTACCTTTTTCGCTTTATAAAAAAGTGAAGTGCTTGAAAATTTTATCCAGCAAGTGCCTTAGAGTCAGTCATGCCTTGGTGCTAATGTTAATGAGGGGGCCCTGGTGGCGCAGTGGTTAAGTATTTGGCTCCTAACCAAAATGTTGGCAGTTCCAATCCATCAGCACTCTTTGGAAACGCTATGGGGGAAGTTCTACTCTGTCCTGTGGGGTTGCTGTGAGTCGGAATTGACTTGACAGTAATGAATTTGGTTTTTTGGTTTAATGTTAAGGGGAGGTGAGACTTTAGGGCAATGGTCTGGGCTGAGCGATCAAGGCACTTAGGCACTGAGCACTGCAGTGCCTGCTGTCAGCAGGCTCCTCGCTGATCTTGTTGGGGAAAGAAAGAGTTCAGTAAATCCTGACCTGGTCACTGATCCTTCTTAGTAAATACTTGAATCATCACCAGATAATCAGGGTCTCTCCAAGTTGAGCACTCGCTGTTTGGAATTCCTGCTGCCCTGGAAATTTCCTTGTCTGTGGATTTTAGGGGTTAAGATGGTGAAATCAGCCCAGGAAGCTGGTGCTGAATGTTGTCAGGATGTTCTGCTACTTTATTCCCTCTACGTTTTCAGTGAAGACAAAGGAATTAAAAATTCCAGTGTCACCCTCTACTGCCTGAGATTAGGTATGCGCAATCTTTGTAATTTGGAATGTCTTCAGGGATTCTATTTTAGGGACAAATAGGTACCTGAGGCTGGGGTACCACTTCCCCCTTTTGTGCCTCTTGTGTACCCTTTTCTCCACCTGTATCGCACAAACAAAAGGGCTTTGATTCCAAGAACTGTGAGTATGTTTCATGCCACTTTCTCTCTTAATGTGTTGTTCCCTTTCTTTGGGATCTCCTAACCCCATTACCTCTACCCCAATTCCCAAACACTTCGCTGCAATATCTAACCAAATTCCTCATCTTTTAAATCTCACTGCAGCCTCTCTTCCTCTGGGATGCCTTCCCTTACTCCCTGGTCTGATTCAGGACTTCTTGAACCTTTGTATTTCTTTCTCTTTTTGTAGTGCAGTTGTCAAAAACTGAGTTGAAGTCAGGGCTTTGCAACTGACTATCTGTATGACCTTGTGCAAGTTACTTCTCCTTGCCAAGTCTCAGTTACTCAAATAGTCAAGTACCGGTTTTATCGGCCTCCTGTGAGGATCAAAGGAGATGTTGCTTGTAAATTGCTTAGCTTGGTATTTGGCACGTGGGAAGCAGTTAGTAAACATTTGGCTGCCCTGCATCAGAAACCGGCCCTTCTATTAGGAGGATTCCCTCAGGATGAGTCTGGGAAGGAAGCTACACCAGCCTCCCACCATCAAAGGCCGTTATGTTGGTTTCCCCTCCCTTTTTGGCCTTGGCTCATCAGACAGCCCCTGCCTCAGAGTCAGTGTTACATCCTCCTGCACTGCCTTGGGGGGGAGGGGGCGGTTTATTCTGTTCCGTTTGGCAGCAGCAAGTACAGCCTGTCTTCCAGAGCAGTCCCAAAAGCAAGACCAGCCATGGTGTCTAGCCTGGCAGTGGTGGCTGCGACGTTCTCACCAGATCTTCCCTGTGGTGGTATTTTGGCAGTGTGACCTTTCTTAGTTCCTGTCCATTTCACACATCTGGTTCTGCAAACTTCCCAGCAATTCTGTGAGCAAATTTTTTCCTCAATGAATTCCTCTTTTGCTTACATCAGCCAGAGTTGGTATAGCTACTTAAAACCAGAACCTTGACCAATAGAGTTAAATTTTATTATTATTGCTGTTGTTATTGTTACTACCCTCATCACAGTCTACTACAGTCATTGACTTACTTTCTCTCTTCTCCCTAGGACTGTGAACCCAGTCCTCGAACAATCCCTGGCACAGTGTTGGTCTCATAATAGACTTTCTCAATGAATATATGGATGTCTGATAATGGATGGGTAATGGAGGAATGAATGGAAGGATAAATGAATAGCTGAATGAAGTATTTGCTCAGTGCTTATGATGATTCTCATAGCCTCTTAACTTGGTGTTGAGGTGCCCTGAGTAATGTTGACATAGCAGAGGTCAGATAATGCACAGTGATTTCTGCTAAAAAACCCATTGCCGTTGAGTCCATTCCGACTCATAGTGACCCTATAGGACAGAGTACAGCTGCCCCATAGAGTTTCCAAGGAGTGCTCGGTGGATTCCAACTGCTGACCTTTTGGTTAGCAGACATAGCTCTTAACCACTATGCCACCAGGGTTTCCTTCATTTCTACTAGGCCTTTTAATATCAGAAGGCTCAAATGACTCACTCTTTTGGGCTGAAAAAAAATTACAAATAGTTGCTGAGGCTCTCAGATTGACATGTGTCTTATCCTGGTTGCAGCAGGGTTGCCCCAGTAATAACCATAATCAGGTAGGTGATGTTTTGTCCTTTATGATGTGTGTGAATGCCCATTACTTGCTTTAATCCTTACAGAAATGCTGCTTGATAGGTATGATTATCTCAATTTTACAGATGAGGAAACAGTCTCAAAGAGGGTAAGTAGCTTATAGAAGGTGACTCACCTAGGAAATAACAGAGACCTAAACTCCAAATACTATGCTTTTCCTATTTCACTTCTCCACCCAAGGAGTAGTAAACTGTCAAGGAGAGTTATTTATTGAGAGTGCTTTCTTTAAATGAGGAAGTTGAATTATTCTTGTTGAAGGCAATGATTACATTATCTTAGACGTTCTGTTGGCAACATATGAGGAAGTTTTACATATCGTCATAGCCGAGGTGCTTCTGGGGGGGTTCAAATCGCCAACCATTTGGTTAGTAGTTGAGTTTCACCCAGGCACTTCTTGGCACCTGGTAGGGACTCAAAAAATATTGGTTGAATGAATGAACTAATAAAATAAATGATTGAATGGGACAGGGATCTTGATGCTTAAACTGAATATTCTACAAGGAATATATTGAAAGAAATGCTTAAAATAGACTAATAAAATTACGGAAAGGTAAATAAATGAACAAAATTAATTCTAAATCCATGATCATTTTCACCAGAGCCATATTCCCTTATCTGTAACATGGGGATAATGGTGCTTACTTTGCAGATTTGGGGGAAGATTAAAGTTAATGCGTGTGCATGTGCCTGGCATGTAGTAGGTGCCACTGAATCTTAATATAGAATTAACAGTGGAGGGGAAGGAAGATACGAGGATTATCATTTCATAAACTGAACATGCCATTGTCATGGGAATTCTGCTTCTAAGCCTCAAGTCTTATTTATTTAATTTTTTTCCATACAAAAACTTATACATACATTGTTATGTGACCCTGTTGCTCTCCCCATACTGTGACTGCACGCTCTTCCTTTCCACCCGATTCCCCATGTCCATTCAACCAACTTCTAACCCTCTCTGCCTTCCCATCTCACCTCCAGACAGAAGCTGCCCGTTTAGTCTCTTGTATCTACTTGAGCTAAGAGACAAGTCTTATTTTAATTTATATTTTCTTGTTTCTTCATAGAATTCTCACAGAATTCTTTCTCCATACTTCATTTCATCTAATTCTCATTCACCACAATTCTGTATAGTGGATACAGTTAGTCCTATTTCACAAATGGGAGTCCGAGGTAGGGCCCAGCTTCAAGTCTGAGGATTCCTGGAAATCAAGTGTTCTTTGTATTCCTGAGCAGACCCTGAGCTTCTGTTCTGCTCGTGGACACATCATCTTCCCCACCTGGCCAGGCTTGCCTCCCCAGCCCACTTTTGCGTTATTTTTGTGGAATTCAGACCAGGAGTCCCTTGAGGGCAGGGACTGTCTCTGCTGTATTTTACAAAATTCAGTTGCAGTCTGTTTGCCCATGCGCTTATTAGTAACAGGGTTATGCAAAGGTATTGCATACCTGTTTACTCCCAGTTTAAGCAAATACAGGGACACATTCATTTCCCACTTTTCTCCCCCTTTGCCTCCCTCCCCGACTCTCGCCTGCCCCCACCTTCTAGAATCTCACCTCCCTCTGCTTCAGCCAGTGGACTCTTATCAGAAAGGAAGGCAGGCAGAGCAAGCTTAAAGTTAGGATAGGGGTGTCTGCTCCTGGGCAGCCTGTCTGCTGTCATTCCCCTGTGTCCTGGTTACAAAATACGAGATTTAAACCTTGCCACTACATGTAGAATTTGTTCCCATCATTCCAGGTGAGTAGCAGCTCATGCAGGGAGACAGTTAGAGACAGTGGTTAAGAGCATGGGCTTTAGAGCCAGGAAGGCTTGGGTTCAGATTCTGGATCTCTAAACTGATGATATTGTTTTTTCTGTGTTTCTAACTAAATGACTTTAGACAAATCATGTGATTTCTGTAAACCTCTCTTTCCTCATCTATACCACAGGGATAAAGCAACACTTTCCTCTTAGGTTTCATTGAGGATTAAGTTGAAGTCTATACCTTAATCTCTCAGAGCAGAGTGTGTACCTTGTAGGCCGCTAGTAAAGGATAGATATTCTTACCTCATAAGGCTAATCATTCCATTTAAAAAAAAAGTTGTCATTGTCAGAATATTTTGAGTCATAAAATGTTTATCTTTCTTGATCTAATAATTGCTCTCCTGGAACTTTATCTCAAGGAAATGATTCTACAGAACAAGAAAAGCTGTAAGCGTTAAGAAGTTTGTGACACTTATTTATAATAAGAACATTTTGGAAATCACCTTATCACAGAGAATGAGTTACGTAAATCATTATCTATCTATTCTGTGCAATATTAGACAAAACCGTTATAATAATAAGATCAAAGATCATGAAGCAAGATGAAAAAATGTATATTAGATTTAAAATGCTGAATTCAAGATTACATTTCTATTATCATTATAAAAATGTAAACATGTATACATATGGGCAAGGATTGGTGGGCAGAGCAGAAAAATGAATCGGATTCTTTGGTGGGGAGTGAAATTCTGAGTATATTCTTTTCATTTTCATTAATATCACCCTAGGGTTATTTATGTAATAAATAGTCATATAAAATTTTTTTTTAAAGAAAGAGCTTTGTCCTTTCTTCAATAATGTGGTGGCCTTGGACTGCAGCTTTACTCTTCACTGCCTAAAGAGCCACATTATGATATTTTATGCTCTGCAGGACATTGTCTAAATCAGTGGAATCTTAACATAAGATCCCTTTGGTCACTAGAAAGTGATTTGAAAGTTGGCATGGCTAGGAAGGTCCAGAGCAGAAATTCCCCGATGTCATGCTTTCTTCCCTGCTGGGCAAAGAAATTGGCAAAGTTAGTGAAGTCTAGTTTTAAGAAGATATGCCGTTACTCACAAAGGCTTCCCTCCTGCATGGACAAGCTTTTACAAGGCAGGTAAGTAGGGTGGGGGAGAGGACTTGAGACTACACCACGTGAGAAAAGATTGAAAGAAGTGGGTCAATCAACTGGGAGATGCTTGCGGCCTTGATATTTTTGAAGGTAGGTCAAGTGCAAGAGACTAGACTTGTTTAGCTTCAGAACAATCAGTTGAAGAAAACAAAAGACAGAATTCAGCTCAACGCAAGGAAGATTTTTTTTTTTTTTAAATAATCGCAGATGTTCAAAAGTAAGATGGTACAACTTAAGAGGTGGTGCGCTTGCTGTTTTTGGAGGTATTGCCAATGGAGACTGAAGGTTCTAGTGGGAAGAGAGCATTGAATGAGGCTGGGGTAGGGAAAGGAGGAGATGGTCTTTGAGGTGCCTTCTACCCACTGAGATTTCGTGACTCTTCCTTGAACTCTATTCTTGGTACATCAGCACATCTCAGGGATCCACCCTCACATCCTTTCTTATCACCCACCCTGAGGTACTCAAGGGAATTATTCCCTGTAGCATGTCCCAATATTGCCATTTTCAAAATAAGGAAGTTAATGACCTATTAACTATCTCAATTGATTGTAGGGATTAATGAGGATTAGTTAAGAAGAATTGTCAAGAGATTAAATTTCCCTAAGGACAAATTTTATAATTTGGCTGCAATTTAGGTGAATCATTTGGAAGAAAGAGCTACAGATGACAAAATACTCTGACTCAGTATAAATAATATTTGCTTTACAAATTTGTTCATTCATGAAGTATTTATTGAGACCATGTAAACACTAGGAATTTACTCTATACAGCATACATATATGACACTGCATATTGCACAAAAAATGATTTAAGCAAAATTATTTTTTCCCCACAAAATCTTCCTGAATCTGAATTATTCTAAATCTCTTCTTATTCTTATCCTTTATCTCTCACCTCCAAGTTATAGTCCAGTTAGTGTTTTATTTTAGATTATATTTTCAGGGGAATTGTGGGATACTGTTCAGTAATTGGAAAAGGACATTAAAGATGGTGATTTTGCTTTTCATTATATAAACGGCAAATATAATTGTTTTTGTCACTTTTCCAGATTATGCTAGTTTATGCACATTAGTTCATAAGTAAGAGGGCATGAAACAATTAACAGCAAAACAGTAGAAGACAGTAAGAAGATAGATTTTTCTCCCTAGGGCTACAATTAGACAGCTTTTTCTAGTGGTACACTAGAAGCAACTGTAAAGGGAGGTTTAATGAGGAACGGGTAGACATCAAGGTAGCTGAGGTCAGGAATTATTCTTTCCTTTCAAAAGCTTAACAAAACCAAACCCATTGCCGTTGAGTCCATTCTGACTCACAGCGCCCCTATAGGACAGAGTAGAACTGCCCATAGGGTTTCTAAGGAGTGGACTGTGGATTCAAACTGCTGACCTTTTGGTTAGCAGCCGCAGACCTTACCACTGAGCCACCAGGGCTCCTTTGAAAGCATAAGAGAGCTTAATATTGGAGAACTGGTATTCCTAGCATTTGGAGATTTGTGTGTTTTTAAAAGACAAGAATGACCTAATCAAAAAATGGGCAAAGGAATTGAAGGGACATTTTTCTAAAGAAGATACACAAATGGCCAATAAGCACATGAAAAGCTGCTCAACATCACTAGGCATTAGAGAAATGCAAACCAAAGTCACAGTGAGCTATCACTTCAAACCTAATAGAATGACTATTATATTAAAAAAAAAAAAACCCAGAAAATAACACGTGTTGGGAAGGATGTGGAGAAATTGGAACCATCTTACATTGCTGGTAGAAATGTGAAATGGTGCAGCTACTGTGGAAAATAGTTTGGTGGTGCCTTTGGTGGTGCCTCAAAAAAGTTAAACGTAGAATTTCCACATGACTCAGCAATTCCACTCCTGGGTATATACCCAAAATAGTTGAAAGCAGAGACTTAGATACTTGTTCACCAGTGTTCATTGTGGCATTATTCACGGTAGCCAAAAGGCGGAAATAACCCAACTGTCCGTCTACAGATGAATGGATAAGCACAATGTGGTATGTACATACAATGGGATATTATTTCATCCTAAAAAGAAATGAAGTTCTTATACATGCTATGACATGGATGAACCTTGAAAACATTATGTTGAATGAGATGTCAGATACAAAAGGACAAATGATGATCCCATTTATATAAACTATCTAGAATAGGCAAATTCATAGAGACCAAAGTAGATTAGTGGTTACCAGGGGCTAGGGTAGGAGCAATGGGTGTACGGTACATGTCCCTGTTTTGAGTTTTTTTGGGTATATATCCAGGAGTAGAATTGCTGGATGATATGGTAGTTCTGTATTTAACTTTTTGAGAACCTGCCAGACTGTTTTCCACAGTGGCTGCACCATTTTACATTCCCACCAGCAATGCACGAGGGTTCCAGTTTCTCCACATCCTCATCAACACTTGTTAGTTTCTCATTAATTAACTAATTAGTTAATTTATAGGCATCCTAGTAAGTGTGGAGTGGTATTATTGACTTCTTCTTAAGTTTTCCCTCCACAGACTGGGATTGCTTATGGGACAAAATCTATGATCCATATAGACTAATGCTCATATAGAATCTAAACCTTAATTCTACTGTGGAAGTCTGCAGAGGTATAAACAATCTCCTGAGGGAAGAGATGATTTCTGGTGGTGTAATTGATATATCCCCTTCCCCTCTCCATTTATAAACTTGCGATAATGTGACATCTCATTTGGATGAGATGGGTGTCTTCTCCACCCCACCCCACAGAGAGAGTAACAATATGCTGACCTCATGATTTGTTGTTTCAAACTAAGACTGTCTCAGCAGAGAAACCAATGTGCTGTCATCTAATGACTGCCAGAAAAAGTGGCCTAAGACTTGCTATTCCAAAGTCAGTTTCCTGAATTTTGGTAAGTTTTCCAACATTTACCTAGTTTGTAGTTAAGAATCCTATACAAGTTGTCACCTTATTGGCTTACCTTAGCTTACATTTTGCAACTAGTTTATCTTGGAGAGTTCACAAGGCAATGACATTTTTTAATATCTGATATTATATTGAGGTTGTATTGACTCTTTTATGGTCATAGTTGACATTTGAAAACAATAACTTCAAATGTTTTTTTGGTTAAAATGATCATAGCCATGACGTATGGCATCGAACTTTGGGGTCTTGATCCTTCATTGTCTGTGCACTGACAGAACACATGAATGTAGACAACTTGAACCTGTAATAGGTGTCCACCTTTACTCTCCTCTGGCTAGTAGTAGGCTGACCTTTAATCCAGGGATAAATTCTGTTTAAGCTGCTTGGATTTTCTGAGCTGATGCCAATCCCCTGTGGCAGATTCTTATGGTCCTCCTTATCCATTCTCCTATTCTTCCTGGCAGTAATCGAACCTCTTTGAGTTTTCAGGTGGATATGAGGTTTCTCAGGTCACGAGTTCGTTGACCAGCTTTGCTTGCAACTAGGTGTGGCCATGTCACTAAATTTTGGTTAATGGAATACAAATATAATTGATGTGTACAACTTTAAGATCACATTTTTATAAGGAAGCTGTTTGTCTTTCACTCTCATAATTTCTTTCCTTTGGCTTTAAAATGGTGACAACCAGAGCAGCTTCCTTGGACTCAGGCAGCTGCATTCTGAGTATGGCAGAAGCACCTACCAGCCTGGTCCCAGAGCTGCCTATCTGCCCTAGATGACCCTTCTATGGCTGGACTGTTCCATGACAGAGAAAGAAACTTTAGTTTTATTGAGGCTACTGTATTTTGGGTTCTCTTTATTACAGCATCCTCACCTATACTCTAGCTGATGTACCCTCCTCCAGGTCATCTGACTGGTAAATCATATGGAGCTCTCCATAGTTCACCGACATTGACTGTGTTCTGGATACTTGTCACTTTCAATTCACTATTACTTAATATTTATTAGAAGTTTTACTGTGAGAAATAAGACTCAGAGCCCAGCATGAAGAGTGTATTATTAAATGATTCCTCCAGAATCTCCAGATGTTCTTTTTAGATTAAGACACACCATCAGAGAACTGCACACCTGGTCTGTCTTGCTCCTTGGAGAATTGCTGCATGGATCTGAGCTTTGGCCTTGTGCCATCAGCCCACACTGAGGAATGCTAGCAAACAACCCTGTGAGCCCCACTGTTGCATATCCTGGAAGATGTGATTGAGGATGTGGTTTGCTACCCTTTGTGAGGACCCAAGGGAGAAGTTTCCCTCAGACCGTGTACCAGGAATAGTCGTGCTTCTCCTGAGCATCTGGCTTGTTTTGTTTTTGTGGACACTCTGAATTGTGTAACTGTCTGTGTCTTTCAAAGCCACCTCAAATCTTTTGGGAACAAGACAGGGTATAAAATAAAGCTAGTCAGAATCAAGACCACACTATTTAACTCATTACATTGCTTTTGGAAAAGTCACTTCACTTGGCTTCTCTTTCTTTGCTTGTGAGTTAGGGACAATCAGTTCTTCCTGTGAATACAGTGCGGATTAATGTTTATAGTGCACTTAAATTTCCCTCAGTGCAGCTCATTATGGAAATTAACAATAATATATAGTCTCTGTAAATATCTGCTGTTCTGTCACTTCTTCTCTTTTAATGTCCTTTGTGAGCTTCATTTGTTCTTTCATTTATCTAGCAAATTTGAGGACGTACTGGTGTACCAAGTACCCTGGAGGGATACAATTTAATAAGCTTGGATCCTTGCTCTCAAGTAGCATGAATTGCGTTGAGGATGGGTTTTCCACCAAATTTAAGATTTAAATAACAAATAAATACATACTTTAATCATATAATTTTGAGATTGCAATGAAGAATAAGAATAGGAAACAGTGTGAGAGGATAATGATAGTGCTGGAGGTGGGGATGGAAGGCGTCTCTAAGGAGGCAACATTCAAGCAAAGATGACCTGGAAAATTAAAAGGATCAACTCTGCTAAGAGCTGGGGTAATAAGTTTTAAAGTGTTAAAGGGTTTGGCATGCCAATGGACCTGAAAGGATAATGGGATGACAGTTGGTAAGCAAGGGCAAAAGGAACCTGGGGAGTTTGAAGAGAAGGTCCATTCAGGGCCTTGAGGGCCAGAGCATGGAGCCTGGATTTTATCTTATATGCCTTAGGAAGCATTTTATAGGGCAGAGTGATGTGGTATGGTTGATGTTTTAAATAGACAGTTCTGTTTGTATCTCTAATGTGAGCTAATTTCTATATAATAAGGGAACTGTTGAGGTGAGGTAAGCACCGGGGTTAGGGAAGCACAGAGATTGGGATCTCTGGGTATTCTCAGTCAGGGAGTTGAGCAAGACTTCCTGAAGTATGTGGGGGCTGAGATGAGATCTCAAGGGCTGAGTAAGAGTTTGCCAGAGGAAGGGAAGGCAGGGTGAAGCAGACAGTGAACTGCATGACCAAATGCATGGAGGTGCATGCAGCAGGGTATATAAGGTCTTCTTGGCTGTAATCTTTATGGAAGCAGATTGCCAAGCCTTTCTTTTATGGCACTGATGGTCGGGCTGGAACTGCCAACCTTTAGGTTAATACTAGAGCACAAACTGCTTGCACCACTAAGGTGCCTTATGCCTGCTATATAGTAGGTACATAATAAATTTTAGGTGTTGTTGTTGTTCAGAACAGAAAACTAATAATAAAAAGGGAAGGGCATATTCAAGGTTTTTTCTGAAGATTGATCATGGAAAACTAGGGGAAGGAGGAAATCTCTGGAAAAAAATGAAATAATTGATCTTGGCCAAATCACTTAACACATTTTCTCATCTAAATAGTGGGGACTCAACGGAGTATTATGCAACGATAAAGAACAGTGATGAATCTGCAAAGCATCTCATAACATGGATGAAACTGGAGGACATTATGCTGAGTGAAATAAGTCAATCACAAAAGGACAAATATTGTATGAGACCACTACTGTAAAAACTCATGAAAAGGTTTACACACAAAAAGAAACACTCTTTGATGGTTAGGAGGGATGGGGGTGGGGGGGGGGCATTAAATAGACAATAGATAAATGGTAACTTTGGTGAAGGGTAAGACAGTACACAATACTGGGTAAGCCAGCGCAACTTGTACAAGGAAAGGTCATGGAAGTTCCATAGACACATCCAAACTCCCGGAGGGACCGAATTGCTGGGCAGAGGACTATGGGGACCATGGTCTTGGGGGACATCTAGCTCAGTTGGCATAACATAGTTTATAAAGAAAATGTTCTACATTTTACCTTGGTGAGTAGCATCTGGGGTCTTAAAAGCCTCTGAGCAGCCATCTAAGATATTCCACTGGTCTCACCCTTTCGGGAGCAAGGGAGAATGAAGAAAACAAGATAAAAGGGAAAGATTAGTCCAAAGTACTAATGGAGCACAACTACCACGGCCCCCACCAGACTGAGTCCAATACAGCTAGATGGTGCTTGGCTACCACCACTGACTGCTCTGACAGGGATCACAACAGAGGGTCCCGGACAGAGTTGGAGAAAAATGTAGAACAAAATTCTAACTCACAAAAAAAGACAAGACTTACAGGTCTGACAGAGACTGGAGAAACCCTGAGAGTATGGCTCCCGGACATCCTTTTGGCTCAGTAATGAAGTCACTCCTGAGGTTCACCGTTCAGCTAAAGATTAGACAGCCCCATAAAACAAAATGAGACTAATGGAGCACAGCGGTCCAGGGACAAAGACTAGAAGGCAGGAGGGACAGGAAAGCTGGTAATAGGGAACTCAAGGTCGAGAAGGGAGAATGCTGACGTGTCATGGGGTTGTTAACCAATGTCGTAAAACAATATGTGTACTAACTGTTTAATGAGAAACTATTGTTTGGTAAACCTTCATCTAAAGTACAATAAAAAGAAAAAATTAGGAAAAAAAAAAAAAACAAATAGTGAGGACTAGAGTTTCTCTTTTGTGTGACTTATAGGATATTCATAAGGGATGGATGTGATTATAGATGTAAAAGTTCTTTGAAAACTAGGTGCTTTCTTTTTTTTCTGTTGTTTACAGTGTTGGTCTGGATCCTCCAAGAGACCGATGTAGAGGATTTTATTAGGGGAGATGCTTATGAGAAAAAATGGGATGAGAGCCAGAGAAGGCTGTCCGAGCTGTCAGACCACAATGGAGATCTGACCCTGAGTGAAGGGAAGAGGTTGGGGAGGCTGAGTAGAAGGTCTTAGACTGCTATGTAATCCAAAGAAGGCTTGGCAAGGGAAGTCAACCTCTAACCAAAGTCAACCAGAGGAATCTCCTGTCTCCCAGGAGTGAGGCTGCCTGAGTATCCCTGCTGAGCTCTGTCATTGGCTGGGAGGAGCCCATGGGAGGCGTGGTCTCAAAGAAGTGCTGGGTTTCTGAGTGGCAGCTGGGGCCCTTGTCGGTTCCACTCCCTGTAGCTGGAAGTCTGCTAGGTGCATTCTATGGCCACCACATTTATCACAATGAAGAATCTCTTTTCTTATCAAAAGATTATAGTGTTTGCAACTAAAACTATTAATTTTGATTCCCACTGATATGTGAGAAAATTTTTCCCGGGAAATCTGATGCCACCATTCTTCCAGGGAAGGCCAACAAATAATACATAGTTTTCTGATAATGAGCTAAGGAACTCGTGATCATACAAATTGCTGTCAAGCCAACTCTGACTTATGGCGATGCCATGTGTGTCAGAGTAGCAGTGTGCTCCATAGGGTTTCCGATGACTGGTTTTTCTGAATTACATCACCAGGCCTTTCTTCTGAGGCACCTCTGGGTGGACACCAACCTCCAACCTTTTGGTTAGCAGCCAAATATGTTAACCGTTTGCACCACCCAGGGACTCCTCTTGTGAGTGTGGGCACTGCTTTTTATCATAACCGTGGTTAGTTTCCTACCTGCTTTTAGGTGAGCCAAGGAACTGTCTTAGTCATCTAGTGCTGCTGTAGCAGAAATACCACAAGTGCATGGCTTTAACAAAGATAAATTTATTTTCTCACAGTCTAGTAGGCTAGAAGTCCAAATTCAGGGTGTCAGCTCCAGGGGAAGTCTTTCTCTTTCTGTCTGCTCTGGAGGAAGGTCCTTGTCATCAATCTTCCCCAGTCGAGGAGCTTCTTAGCGCAGGGACCCTAGGTGCAAAGGACGCGATGTGCTCCCGGCACTACTTTGTTGGTGGTATGAGGTCCGCCTGTCTCTCTGCTCACTTCTCTCTTTTATATCTCAAAAGAGATTGCCTCAAGACACAATCCAATCTTGTAGATTGAGTCCTGCCTCACTAACACAACTGCCACCTATTCCCCCTCATTAACATCGTAGAGGCAGCATTTACAACACAAAGGAGAGTCACATCAATCACAAAATGGAGGACAACCACACAATACTGGGAATCATGGCCTAACCAAGTTGACACATATTTTTGGGGGACACAATAATTACAGGATCCTTGAGAGAGTTAATGGAGATAGAATTAGTATTCTTCTTTAGAAATGATACCTTTTCTTTCTTTGTACAAAATAGAGCTAATTCATAATGACTTCTACATCCACTGGCATTTTAAGGAGAAAGGAAAAGCACTCTTCTTTTACACAGCAACACCTTTTCTTCACTTATCAACCTGGTTAGGTTCCAAAGACCAGGTTGTTATGTGAAATTGACATTATGGGGGAGTCAGGGCCGTACCCCGTCTTTGGCACTGATGTCCTCCCTGGTTGCTCACTGCCCATTGAGCATCCCTGGTGCATCTCAGAATACACGTGGCATGGCAGACCCCCCCCCCCCCTTCCCCACCATCCCTTTCCCACCACCGTGGAGCCCACAGGGGCTGGGGGTGGTAGTGGTGGTGGTCGGGTGTTGCTTGCCACCGGCCACCCACTGCCTCCTGCCTCCCTCTGCCCGCCCAGGGTGGGGACCCTGGTTGTTCTTCATCTGCCCCGGTCGGGCAGTCCCCTCAGCCTCCTTCCCTTCCTCCCTTTCCCACTTCCTACCTCCCACCATTGACCTCCTTGGCACCTTTGGGCCCTTGCCTAGCCTCCCACTGCCCGCCCCCAACCTCACGTCATTCCACCATCACACTGCGCCCACTGTGGCCAGAACAAGATGTTGTGGATGTACAGGAGAATGTGTCCCCTGGCCAGTTGGCTGCTGTTCCTTTTGTGACCTGGTCATCGCCGGATCCTCCGGTATATCATTCAGAATGGCCTGCGGAGGGCGCCGTGGGCACAGCCATGGCCCCATGTGCGGCCCCGACCATTGGAGGCACCACATGAGAGTTTTTTTTAAGTTGTCCTAAATGTGAGGAGTAGGTGTACTTATACTTGTGAAACACTTTACATGTGTAAAAATGGTATTGTGGGACCTCCTCACCTAACTTCGCAAGGGAGGAGGAGAATCATTATCAGCATCAGCAGTCCAAGGCTTATTACTATGAGGTGGAGGTCAGACATACCTCTGCTCTCCAAACTTTTTACCAATTCTAACACCAGCCATCCCTCCCACAGCACTCTGTACTTCTCTGCTGGGTTTGATAATTCGTTGCAATGGCCACACAGAACTCACAGACCATACTCACAGTTACGGGATTTATTAGGGAAGTAACAGGTTACAATTCAGCTTAAGGAATGACTCAGGATACAGTTCTTTGATCAGGACAGCTTCTTCTCAGCCATGCCAGCAGGGAGGCCGCTCTCTGGCCCTCGGCTTCCCTGCCTCTCAGCCCCTGGGCCCGGCCTCTCTCCTGCTTGGGCAAGTGCTACAAAGCTGATTACCTCTGCGAATAAGTGCTAAGGGGCACTGCAATCCTCCAGGAGGCCTCTTGCCTGAAAGTGCTCAGCTTTCTCACTCTGTGGGTTGGCAAGCCTAGCTTCGCCAACAAGTGCCTGGAGCCACCCCACTCTGCCAGGAAGCCTCCTGTCCGAAGGCACTCAGCTCTCTTGCTCCAGGGCTTGGCATAGCTACTGTAGCCGCCTTGCTCCATGGGCTTGGAAGCCACCTGTGCCATCCTGCACTAGTCTTCTGGTTCTGCTGCCATCTTTTCTCTGCCACTGCTTCATACCGTCTTGTGCCATTTCCAGTGTTATGGCTGTCTCTCTCTCTCTGTCTCCTGGGTCTAGGAGGTTCTCAGCACAGGGACCCTGGGTCTACAGGATGCTTTCTGCTCCCATCTCTTTGTACTGGTGATAGTGAGGTTCCCCCTGTGTTCTCCCTCTAGGATGGCTCATTTTAAGCCTAGCAAAACTGACCAATCCCCTCGTTAGGGTTCCGTACACCTTATTTGCATGGTCCCACCCCCACAAGGGTGCCATGCACTTTATTTGTATTATTAGCAAATTGTCCAATCCAAAGCACTTTATTTGTATAGTCCTACCCAGTCTTTTGGTGGGAATTACAAGACCATGGCCAGAAAGGCCATATAAAAGTGATTCATCGCACCACAACATGCCATACATTTTCATATATATTTTTTCATGTTATTGTCACAAAAATCTTGAGGCGTAGGAATCCCTATTTTAGAGGTTTAAAAAAAGTGAGAATCTGAAGAGTTTAACAACTTGCCTAAAGCACATGTCTAGTAAGTGACTAATTGGGGACTTGAACTCATGCCATCAACTTTTCATGCTTTGTTCCTGCAGCACAGAACTTGCAAGCACCTCTGATTTAATGAGAAATAAATGTTCTGAATCTTTCTTATCATTGCTCTTAGTTTGAATGTCCTCATTTTACAAAAAATGTGGAAGAACTAGGGAGGCTCCAGAGAAAAGCCTCCAACTTTTTAAAATGGGCCTAGGAGGAGCATTGAAGGGAGTTGAAGTCACTCATCTTGGCAAAGAGAAAGCTAATTGACTTCATTACTTGCTTTACATCCACAAGGAGTTATTATGAGGTAGAGATTAACAAATTGCTCTCTATCTCCAGGAACATCAGGACTCAGGAAATGGGGCTTAATGTGGATTCAGAAGAACTTTTTGGTTGTCAGGGTAATTCAACAAATAAACTACCAAGGCCGTGGGGAAAGGCTTAAATAGCTTTACGAATAAGAGTGAATATGACTGGCTGGCTGGTTTCCTACTTGCTAACAGGGTGAAGAAGGTGGTGCAGTGGTTAAGAACTTGGCTGCTAACTGAAAGTGTGAACCTCCCAGCCACTCTGTGGGAGAAAGATGTGGCAGTCTGTTCCCATAAAGATTACAGCCTTGGAAACCTCATGGGGAAGTGCTACTCTGTCCTATAGGGTCTCTATGAGTCGGCATTGACTCAACAGCATTGGGTTTGGTTTTTAACCGGGGAAGCAAGGAACTGGGGCTTCTTGTCTACTAGTACCACATCAGAGCTGTAGTTCTAGGATATCTGTAAAATTTGGTTAGTAGTAGTAGCATCAGCATCTGTTTAACTTCAAGGGGGAGATAATGATCAGGATCATCATCAAAGCTGATTCCCATGAGGTGGAGGTCAGACATACCTGCACCTTCCAACCTTTTTACCAGTTCTGACACAAGCTGTCCCTCCCACAGCATTCTCTACTTCTCTTCTGGGTTTGATAATCCATTACAATGGCCACACAGAACTCACAGACCTTATTTACAGTTAAGTAGTTTATTAAGGAACAGGGTACAACTTGGAATCAGGATGAACAGGCTACAACTCAAGATCAGGATCAGGAAGCATGTAGGCGAAGTCTCTCTTCTTCAGTGCAGGACAGCTCTCTCAGCTCCTCTCTGTCATGCAGGCCTCCTCTCGGCCTCCGGAGGACAAGCTTCTCTCAGCCCCCTCAGGACAGGCTTCTTTTGGCCCTGCTGCCTGTCACTGCTGGCTCTGTCCCTGGACCCTTTCTGGGCCTGTTGTTCTCTTCAGTGTTATAGCCCTTGACCTGCGTTACAGCTCTTTTAGGAAGTTCCTTACCTCCTCTCTCTCTCTGTTTCTCTCTTCTTCTGCTTCTTCCTGCTGCATCTCTTCCTGATTCTTTCTGTCTGAAAAACTATTGTGTGGTGGGCTGCTTATATACACAAACTCCTAGTCAATTTTAAGACATGGCCCTTCCACCAGGGCCATGAATTGACCAGTCCCCTCTTGGTAGGCCACAGACACTTCATTTGCATAGTAGGCCACAGACACTTCATTTGCATAGTCCAATCCCTGCAATGTGCATACCAGTCACAGAGCAGGTACACCCCAGGACCAGACAAAAAATATCGAGCCAGGTTGTTTACAGTTTACCCAGGAAATGTCAGTCAATGTGGACAAAAGTAACAAACCCTCTAGGGTAGAAGACTAGGGCAAAGGTAACTCCTCATAGCTTAGGGGAAAAATCTCTCAAGCTGTTTTCCCAAAGAACCAAGACAAAAGGCCACATAAAGGAACTCATTTCACCATAGTATCAGGATAGAGGGTTGTTTTTTTTTTTTGAGTCTATTGGTTAGCATCATAATGCAATTACTTATATCATGTGAAAAGCATGATAAAACTCAGTCAGCCCTTATTTTGGTGTTACAAAAGGCTCCCTGTCATTTCATCTATTCATTCATACAACAAATATTTGTTGAGCGCCTGTTTTTCCAGACACTATTCTAGGTGGTAAGGACCTATATAGTGGCTGCTGCCTTCATGGTTCTTGTATTTTAGTAGGTGTAAGCAGACAATCAACAACCAAAGGAATAAATAACCAAATTCAGATAGCAATAAGTGTTATGGGGACAATAAAATGGGGCGACGCGACCAAGAGAGACTCAGGATACTTTAGACTCAGTGGTCTGGGAAAGCTTCTTTTAAGAGGTGTCATTTAATCTGAGACTTTGAAAATGAGAATTATCCTATCTTGCAAAGAAGGTTTAGGGGAAGAGCATTTCAAGCAGAAGGAATAGCAGTGTAAGGTAGCATCTGGACTGAGCCTTGAAGGTAGAGATACAGTGGAGGGGGCACCCTAGGGAGGGGGAGAAGCAAGAGTGAAGGTATATTGGCCAATGATTGTGAAGAATTTTCTGGGGATGGTGACTAGTGTAGTTTGGCCGGAGGTAAAGTTTCTGTGGAACGTGCTTCAGAATCACTGAGAGGACATGTTAAAACCCAGATTGCTGGGCTTTACCCCCAGGGTTTCCGATTTAGTAGGTTTCCTGTGGGGCCTGAACATTTGCATTTCTAATAAGTTCCCAAGTGATGCTGATGCTGCTGGACCAGGAACCACACTTTGAAAACCACTGATGTAGAGGGATTAATATAAGGTGAAGCTGGAGCGATCAGTTATCATTTTGGATCCAGTTAACTTACTAATATTAATAAGAAAACATTGACTAAGTCATCATTATGTCAGGTACTGACATGGGCTCTCTTATGGAACCTATGCAACAGCTCCATGGACTAGGTATTATGACTATCTCGTTTTACAGTTGTGGGGACAAACACCAAAAAAACCCATACCTCGCCCATTGCCATTGAGTTGATTCTGACTCAGGGTGAGCCCGTGTGTTACAGAGTAGAACTGCTCCATAGGGTTTTCTTGGGAGCACAGAGGGGTTAAATAACATACTGAAGCTCAAAAAAGAAGAAAGTGCAGAACTAGGGGGTAAACCATAGCCATTGAATGCCAGAGCATTTCACCACCATACTGTAGTCCATCTACAAAACTAAGAGAGGTGGAGATGCAGCGACTGGCTAGGTAATTTAATCAATGCAGAATGAAGGAATCATTTGAGGAAGATGCAGCATGGTTGTATCAGAATCCATTGGTTCTTTACCCAGGGTATTAGTTTCCTTGGGCTACTGTAACAAAGTACCACAAACTTGGTGGCTGAAAACAACAGAAATTTATTCTCTCACGGTTCTGGAAGCCAGAAGTCTGAAATCTGGGTGTTGGCAAAATTTGTTCCTTCTGGAGGCTTTAAGGGGGAATCCATTCCTTTCCTCTCTCCTAGCTTCTGGTGGCTGCTGGCAGTCCTTGGTGTTCCTTGACTTTGGGCCGCATAGCTTCTATCTCTGCCTCCATCTTCACATAGCCTTTTCTCTGTGTCTCGGATCTCCCTCTGCCTTTCTCTAACAAGCATATATATCATTGGATTTAGGGCCCACCCTACATCCAGGATAATCTCATCTTGGGATCCTTAATTATATCTGCAACGACCCTTTTTCCAAATAAGGTCACATTTACAGGTTCTGGGTGGACATGACTTTTTTGGGTCCCACAATTCAACCCACTGTGCCCAGCATGCCTCTCTATTCCCCTTTCCTTAGAGAACCCTGATTTTATTCAGATATTACTCTTCCCCAACTCCAGGGGTTGAGGGTGGGTGTTGAAAATTATTCTGAGTCTAGGCTGATCAGCACTTGACATTTTCCTGGCAACTGTTTGTTATATTGGTTCTGGGTAGAATGTGTGCCCTAATATGGTCAAATCAGACTAAATGGAAGTCTTATAGTTCATGGATGGGAGAGCAACTTTCTCCCCCTCTCTCCTTGGGCACGAACAGAGCAGCTTGTTGCCCTGGTTGCTGCCAGGCAGCCATCTTTCCATCATCCAGAGAAGAAGCCTGAGGACAAAGCTGACACACTGAGGCTGCAGTGAGAAGATGGCAAGAACCTGGGTCATTGACATGGTCAAGTGACCGAGAAGCCTGCTTGACCTTTAGGTTTTGTTATGTGAAATGACCAATGTCCATATCACTTGAGCCGGTGTGAGTCAGAGTAACAGGCAGCTGAAGGCTTCTTCACTGATGAATTTGAAAGAGAGCGTTTGGAATACCTAAACTTTAACAACCAATGAGAGAAGTAAATGTTCTAAGTTTGTTGGGTGTTTGGGGAAATAATGATGGCCATTTACTCTGGGAATGTTGTCTGGAAATGGGGGAAGGGAAAGGAGAGAAGGTGAAGCCTGAGGTGCTGGAGACCTCTCTGTAATGGCCGTGGTCTCTCACACCCTCAGGAAGACTTTCAGCAAATTCAGACAATTTTAAACTAGCAATTTTCTCAGTATGTTGCTTTATTCTTTCCCTCTTCTAGATCTTTTGGCACAACGACGTTGTTGATGAAATGATGATTTGGTAAAAAAAATAAAAATTTACAACCACTGTTTTTTTTCCAAATAAGCATACTATTGGTACATTATGGGGTGACTTTATACTTCTAGCATTTCCCTGTTTGTGGCAAGGAAAGCTGAAATAACACATATCTGACAATAGGCGATTCATTGGAAAAATGAAATAACTTGCAATAGAGGATCAGTTGGAAGAACTTAAGTGGCAAAAATAGGAGATTAATTGGAATAAATTAAATGTCCTTTATTCTGCACACAAAAATGAAATAGAAGCTAAATAAGACGGTAAGCATAATTGAATAAATAATCACAAAAATTTTAAGTGAAAATAAAAGAATTTCCAAAGTCCTAAAGTTTCAGATCCTTTTCTTTTATTGTTGACTTGTTTGTATTCATACTTACTACAGAAAAATCAGAAATGCAAACTAATAGAAAAGAGCATCTCACATTTCACTGAGAAAAAATACTGCTAACATTTGATTTATGTCTTTCTAGCTTTTGAATGCAGATAAAATAATTTGTATCTATAACCAAATACAATAATATGATGTTTATGTTAGTGTTTTTTAAACTAATATACATGGTTATATATATATATATATATATATATATATATATATATATATATATATATATATATTTTATAAAAATGGATATATGCCATTTTGGTATAAAACAAAATGTTTGTAACTCACAATCATTTTGTTAAGTGATCCATTACATTGGTCATTAAAGTAGTTACAAAATTTCCCTCTTAGAATCATGGAAGAAAATAAATAATTCTTAAAAAATGAGATAGAAATAAATGAAACAGAAATATATATTTAAAAATTGTGAACTATTTTGAAAAACAGATAAAAGTGTTTAAAGACACCTAAACTGTTTGCCAAACTTCCTTATTGTCCACTCAAATTTAGTATTTAGAGAAATCAGCGATTGGGAATATCTACTTTTGAATGTCATTGTAGTTTCTTTTTTGCCTTGCTCATCTTTCTTCCGTAGCTGGGGATAATTGCTAGGCTGAACCAGTAGTGATGTGGCATTCAACCAGGAAGTGTTACAGTAGCCAACTTGTCCTAGTTTGCCTGGGACTGTCCCAGTTTTAAAACTGAAAACACTGTGTCCTGAAAATCCCCTTAGTCCTGGGTAAACAGTACAGTTGGTCATCCTTTTAAATAATTTTCCTTCCATAGCTGGAGAGTAATATAAAACTCTCCTACCTGGAAGAGTGAAGGCATTTTAAAGAGTTGTCTGTGGGTCTAGCAGGTGGCTGGAGCAAAATATATCTGCTGTGTCTCTTGTATTTGCCAGGGTCAGCGCAGCAGCAAACAGGAAAAGAAATAATTGGAACTAGACTACTTTAAATGTTGACTTTGAATGACTCAAACAGCAAAGGCCCAGCTAGGAATCCCTACCTGCCTTTTGGTCTAGCCATAATGCCCTGTCCCCCCTTCTTCTTCTTTTTTTTTTTTTTTTAAGGAAGCAGTCAGGGCTGTTGCTGCCAAGACTACTCCACGAGGGCAAGGGGAAAAGTTATTTTTAAGGGGTTTACGAGTAGGGAGTTCATACGAGTTATGTCAGCAACTTTTTTTTTTTTTTAAATTGTACTTTAGATGAAGATTTACACAACAAACTATTTTCTCATTAAACAATTAATGCACATATTAAGTTTGTGACACTGGTTGCCAACCCCACGACATGTCAATACTCTCCCCTTCTTGACCTTGGGTTCCACATTACCAGCTTTCCTGTCCCTTCCTGCCTTCTCGTCCTTACTCCTGGGCTGATGTGCCCCTTTAGTCTCGTTTTGTTTTATGGGTCTGTCTAATTTTTGGCTGAAGGGTGAACCTCGGGTGACTTCAGTACTGAGCTGAAAGTTTGTCCGGGGCCATACTCTTGGGGTTTCTCCAGTCTCTGTCAGGCCAGTAAGGCCAGTAGTCATTTTTTGTGAGTTAGAATTTTGTTCTGTATTTTTCTCCAGCTTTGTCTGGGACCCTATATTATGATCCTTGTCAGAGTAGTCAGTGGTGGTAGCCAGGCACCATCTAGTCGTGCTGTCTGTTCCCTCTTCTTTACTCCTCTTGAGCTCATCTGCCCACACTGGGTTTGGAGATTTCCAGAGCCACCTTGTGAGCCTAGGGACGCAGAAACCAACCAGATGTGTACAATTCAGTGGAGAGGAAAACAGTATAAGACTTTCTAAGGAAGGGAGACATGGGAAAAGGAGAGCTGAGACAATAGGATCAATGGAATATATGAAGTCCCCTCTCCATGATGCAAATTAAAGATTTTAGATTATTATAATTATGAAAACATCACCTTGGTCACAAAAGGCAGACCACAAGCAAAAGAAGGACAATAGAGAACACTTGCAAGACAACAACAAACTCACCTCAAAAAAAACCCAAAAAAACAAAAAACAAAAACAAACCCGGGGAAAGAAAAGCGAAACAAAACCCAAAAAGCACAGAACTTATCCTTACAAACAATCTTAGAGGCTGTTATTCCCTGCCAAGGAAGCAGAACACCCAGAAGCATGAACAGCAACTCTAAGAATGAGGAGGAGGATGAAGAATAGGCTAGACGATTACATTTTGGAATTGCTGACAATGTGTGTGACTTTATTCACTTGGGAAAGATAGACAGTTGAGTCTAAGCCTTTAGCTGGAAGAGAACAGACATGAAGATGATTTTTTTTTTCAAACAATTAATGATTTGTTTCATTTAAAGAGGAAATTGATGTCAAGCAAAAAGTGACTAGCATCTTGGGGGAACATCAAGCTCCATTGGCAGAACATAATTTATAAAGAAAATGTTCTACATTCTGCTTTGGTGAGTAGCGTCTGGGGTCTTAAAAGCTCGCGAGTGACCATCTAATATACTTCACTGGTCTCACCCCATATGGAGCAAAGGATAATGAAGAAAACCAAAGACACAAGGGAAAGATAAGTCCAAAGGACTAATAAACCACAAGTATCACAGCCTCTACCAGACTGTGTCAAGCACAAGTAGATGGTGCCTGGCTATCACAACCAACTGCTCTGACAGAGATCACAATAGAGGGTCCCAGGCAGGGCTGGAGAAAAATGTAGAACAAAATTCTAACTCACACACACACACAAAAAGACCAGACTTACTGCCTGACGGAGACTGGAGAAACTCCCAGAGTATGGCCCCAGGACACCCTTTTAGCTCAGTACTGAAGTCACTCCTGAAGTTCACCCTTCAGCCAAAGATTTTAGACAGGTACATAAAACAAAATGAGACTAAATGGGCACACCAGCCCAGGGGCAAGGACGAGAAGACAGGAGGGGACAGGAAAGCTGGATGAATGGTAATGGGGAACCCAAAGTTGAGAAGGGGAGAGTGTTGACATGTCGTGGGGTTGGCAACCAATGTCACAAAACAATATGTGTATTAATTGTTTAATTTGCTCTGTAAACCTTCATCTAAAGTACAATTAAAAAAAATAACCTAGCAGTTGTTACCCCAAATTAATACGGAAAAATGCTCTAAAGAAGCCTTGGCAAGTTTATTTTCTTTCTTTTATCTATCTACTATCTGTCTGTCTGTCTGTCTCTGTGTCTCTGTTTCTCTCTGATATACAGTTTGCTTTGTTTTGTATTGTTTTGGGATTTGGTTTTAAGGCAGGCTGGAGTAAAGGGACTAAATTTACCCTGCTGCCTATACCACCACCACCAACAAAGACAAAATGTATGAAATAGTGGTTTTCAGGATGCTGGACATCAGGCAACAAAGAACCTTTGATCCCTAAGAGATGAGAAACAAATGAGATGAGCCCTATGACTGTCCCAGCTTACTGCCTAGAGAAAGTTTCCAGGCTGTGGTGCAGGGAGGGGGTGATATAGGAGCCCAGAAAATGCCATGGAAGAATTACTGAGCTATTAAAAAAAAAAAAAATTAAAAAAGAGTCTAAGCTGCAAACAACTGTAGACAGGAAATGGAGAATTTTCTGCAAGACCCCCATCAGCACTACTGTAAGGAGGCGGACTTTTTGGAAGTACACCAGTATGGGGTAAAGAAGAAGGCCAACAGATGAAAACAAGCAGCATTCTACAAAAGTGGGGAGTCAAAACCAGGGTTATCTAATGGCTGCATGAATTGTCTAGTAAGGAGGAACTGGAAGTTAATACCAGAACCACAGTGTGGCTTGGCTGGCAAACAAACTATTTTCAGCTTGTTTTGTGGTGTTTTTGCTTAAGAACATAATAAACTGTACACAATTCATTTCTCATGATGGGGTTCCTCTCTCTTGAGTGCCCATTTTGTTTTTAAAACTCTTGAGTACAGATTCCTTCATGAATTTATGAGAGAGCCTGAACTGAGTGTGAGCCACCAGCATTTGTAGTCACTTTCCTGGTGCCCTGAGAATATGGCGCCCTTCCCTGAAAAGGGTCTAAGAAGGGTTCATTCTTATTTGAGTTGACTGTAGCTTACAGATACCCCTCATGTTTCGAGTCATAAGAACTGCAACAGCAAAAGTGAGGTGAAGGGGAAAATGTAAAAAAAAAGACTAAATGAAATCCAGGGATGGATTTCTTTGTGGTGTGTGTGGGTATATACATGTGTGTATTATTCTTTCTGAAAATGAGGTGTGATTTTCTTGAATACTTTACATCTCGGATTTTCTAGTGCTTTAATTTTATATTCACATATATGTGATAATGTTATCTACAGTGGTGCAGCGGTTAACCACTCTGCTGCTGACCGAAAGGTAGGTGGTTCGAACTCACCAGCTGCTCCATGGGAGAAAGATGTGGCAGTCTGCTTTTGTAAAGATCACAGCCTTGGAAACCCTATGGGCAGTTCTACTCAGTCCTGTTAGGTTGCTATGAGTTGGAATTGCCTTGATGACAATGGCTTTGGATTTTTTTATATCTATATCTATTTTACAATTAGGTTAATTGTATACTCTATTTTCTTTTCAAAGAACTTCAGTTACTCTAACAAATAAATTAATGAATATGAGTTGTACTCTTACTACGTGCACATCACAGAGATAGACAAAGGAGAGCTCCTTCTCTGAGGGCATTTGTGTTTCGGGAGTGTGGGGTTGGGTAGGGGAATGGTGAAGGGGATAGAGTTGAGGGAGGCCAGCAGACTGGCACATGCACATAGTAGAATCTGGTAATTGGAGTCATAATTGTTCTTCAGAGGTTCTGTGAATGAGGCAGAGTTTTCTGACTTTTAGGAAGCAAAAAAGACCTTACATGGATTATACTCAGATGAAAAATCATACCCACAAATCTCACGGGGATTCACAGGCATGTAGGGCAGGTATTTTCTGAAATGTCACTCTTATGTCTCCCCATAAATAGCTGGAAACATAATGAAATTATTTTAGTTTCTTATGTGTGATGTTAGTGATTAGGCCAGAGTAAAAAGTCATGTTCCTGGGGTTGGTATGTCAGGCCAACACCCCAGTTTCTCATCAAGTTTGGTCCTGTGGCAGTGGAAGCTTGCTTTTGAGTTTGGGTCGAGTCACTATCATGATGACTTCCCATCTAAGAACTGTGGCATTTTGGGGCCCCAGAATCATAAACAAGTGTGAACTGGTATTTGTGAGATATTCTGAACCGGAGATAGTAGCTGAGGTGGGTAAATAGAGGGGGGAGAGGACTTGGGCCTGAGATGACACCGAGTGGAATGGCAGATACAAAACTAAGCTGTGTTTGAAAGTGGAATAGCAGCTCTTGAACAAGGGTCAGAACAGGGCTAATGGGTAGGTTTTGTTAGGGAAAAATATTTAAAAAGCCATAAAAGTAAAAAGGCAGCCTTGCAGAAAGCATCTGCTTTGTGATTAATACATCAAGCTACTAATTATTCAGAGGAAGGTTGTCTGTTTGTCCAGACATACGTGTTAGGGGCTGCACCGTGAATCACTGGGGGTTTGACTGTTACAACCAGAAAAACCAGAATGGGTTTAGGAGCAGAATCCCTTAGGATAAGCAGAGACCCTAACAAAATAGCAGTAACATCCAAGGATCTATCTTCTTAAATAGACAAGGTCTGAGAGTAGGCTGTCCAGTGCTAGTATGGCAGCTCCACAAAGTCATCAGGTATTCTAGCTCCTTCCAGCTTACATCATTTCTGTCCCTAGGCTGTGAACCTTTTACTCACAGTCCAATATGGTGGCTAGACCTCCACCTGTTACATTCCAGATGGTGGGGTGGAGGGAAGACAGAAGAAGGAACCCTCCTCTTCCTTTTAAGGTAACTTCCTAAAAGTACCACACAGTACTTAAATCCCACTGGTCAGCCTTAGTCACACCTAGCTTTCAAGGAAGGTGGGAAATACAGTACTTTAGTTGGGCATGTAGTTGCTCTGATTCAGGAGTTTGGGGTTCTGTTACTAGCACCTTTACAAGGAAGTTTGTAATTGAATTATGAAAATGAATATAAACCTTATGCACAGTGCATGTATCACAGGTGATAGGAGTTGGCCACCATTCGTTTAGTCATTCGCCTTATTCATTCATTCGCTACCTCTCTAAGTTCCCATACTCAGCCAATGTGCAAGAAGGATTTGATCTCAGATCTACTGGGAGACTTAGATCATCCTTTCCCACCATACCTTGCTAATCCATCTTTCTGGTCACTCCACTCTGAAGATGTTCAGTTCCCTTACCTGCAAAATAGAACTCATTCTCTACCTACCTCAGGAAGAGATTCACTGATGCACCTGGGAAATTGACCTTTCTCTCCTCCAGACTTCGGATTAGTATAGAGAATATGCACTGGTTGTACCAATTACCTGCCCATGGTGGACAGGCAGATGTGGAGCCATTGTCCTCAGAGAGGTGGAGAGAACCAAAGTGGGTTTCAACCCCTGGGAAGTAATGCTAGTGGGAATTTCTTGAAAGGTGTCTCAGTCAGGTAGTATTGTCAGCAGTGGGTGGTTTATGGGGACTTGAGGGCTGAGGAAGCTCTTTCCTCCAGTGGGGATGATGAAGCTGAGCCTCCTGCATTGCACAACTGTCTTCATAGAGCTAAGTTATTGTGTTCTTTATCTACCCTAAAGGAACTTATATGCCCTGTCTGTATCTAGGGTATTTTTCTGTTAGTCATCTTTGTCCTTGACAAAGTGCTCTCCATCCCCACCAAGTAGTTTGTAAGAACTAAGCCATAACAGGGAAATGTATAGGAAAATGTTTCATTAAAATATGAAGCTCTGATGGAAATGTTGTGATTTCATCTTCAAAGACCACTTACCAGAGGCAGAGTCATCCAGTATGTCTCCCTAATTTTATAGGTCAGGAAACAGGCCACTGCAGCTAGCTGGTCCTTTGGGTTAAGTTGGCTTCAGAGCTCCGAATTTAAACATGTCACTGTAGACACTGTTTAGGTTTTAGAGACAATTCAGTGGTCAGTGTAGGATAGTGCTTAAGAGTTGCCCCCACCCGTGAAAACTTGCAAGTTATTCAGCTTCTTTGAACCTCTGTTTCCTCATCTTAAAGTGGGGATCATAAAAGTACCTACCCTCCAAGAGTTGTTATGAAGATCAGAGGGATTACTATTATGGAAGCACTTAGAATGTGACTGTCACATATTAAATGACATATAATTGGTTGTTTAAAAATGAACATAAACTTTTATTGAAGCGAAAATGACCTCTGGGTCTGTGAGATTCGAATTCCTTCATTCTGCCCCCCCTTTGTCACTAATAATAACATTTTATAGGGCTTGTATATTTTATAGCTTATCAGATAATTTTATGTGCGTAAAATCATGCACAGAATCATGTGAATTAAATCCTAATAGCTCCTTTTTAGAATAAAGATGCTGAGGGTCATAGAGATAAAGTGATTTGTTTAATCTTGCACATCTAGCAAGTGACACAGCTTAATTCACTTTTCCACTGGTACTATTAATCTCTACCATTTTTGTAGCACTTACTGTGTGCCAAGCAGCATGCTGGTTTTTTTTTTTTTAATTTAAATTTTATTTTCTTTAATGCTTATGTTGTCCTCTTAGCACTGTGTAAGAGCTTATCCCCATTTTATAGAGGGACAGACTGAGGCTCGGAGGGGTTGAATAACTTGTCTCAGGTCCTATAACTAATGAATTGAGTTATCAGGATTCAAAGCCAGGTTGGCTTGAGATGAAAACCTTATCCTTTTTGCTCCCGCACTAATTCTCATTCCCATCTTCCAGAAGAAAGGATGAATTGTCTGCTCCTGGGCTGTGAGGGCCTTGATAACAGAAATTGTCTTTTCATCTTTATATTCCCTAGATCACAGTGCCGGCCACCAAGTCCGGTGTCTGGCACACTAAGCGTGAGCTGATCTGAATGGAACTGACCCCTCGTCAGCAATCTCTCCTCTTCCCAGCTAGGTAAGAAGCTGAGTTACCAGAAGCCTGGGCCCTACCCGGTTGCAGCCTGGTGCCAGTTTTCTGTTGAATGCATTTTCTGAGAATATTTTATTTCTTTTTGATCGTGGGATGTAATTAGACATCACTTCCTTTACAATTTTTTGGCTCTTCTTTGGGAAATTGCTCAATGTTATGATTTTGCTCGTCCATAGCAGAACAAGGGCTCAGTAACGCAGTGATAATTGAATTGTTAATGAAAACAGGTTTTGATGAAATGGAAACCTCAGTTTTTTTGCCAGTTGGGAACCTTCAGAACTGGGGCGGTGGGGAGCATGATAGATGTGTTCAGCTATGGTGTCAATGATTAAAAAGAGTTGTAAGGAGAGATGGGATGGACAGTGTTGGGAGGAGAAGGAGACTCTAAATGTTAAAGATAACAATCCTCGGGTCCAAGATGACAAATAGGGCCTAGAAGGCAAGAGACCTAGGTGGATTGTACCCAAGGGGAGGAGGGTCCAGTTCTTAACCTGGAAGAAGGTCTCTAGTGATCTGCCACAGGGATCTGTCCCAGGCTTTGTTACCTTTTATAACTTTAGGTGAGGATGAGGATAGCTTACTGTACTATGAAGCAGACAGTAGGAGCTTTGGATGTTAGTTTAAGACCTGGTTGTACAAATTACTTACCATTTCATTTTTCTCATTTTTAAAATATGGATAATATGCATTTTGAATGGCAGTTCTGAATCTAAAATAGGAAAACTTGTGAAAGCATGGAATAATATTTTACTTACAGTGTACGTTGAAGATACAATGTTAAATATTAAGCTAATAGAGGGCATTGGTGATTCAGTGGTAGAATTCTCACCTTTCATGTGGGAGTCCCAGGCGTGATACATCTTATGTGCAGCCACCACCCATCTGTTAGTGGAGGCTTGTGTGTTGCTATGATGCAATCAGGTTTGAGTTTGGAGCTTCCAGACTAAGATGGACTAGAAAGAAACGCCTAGTAATCTACTTCCAAAAATCAGCCAGGGCAAACTCTGTGGAGCACAACAGTCTGATCTGCAAGTGATCATGGAGATGGTGCAGGACGAGGCAGCGTTTTCCTCCATTGTGCATGGGGTTACTGAATCGGTGCCTTGAAGGCAGCTAACAACAATAACAAATGCATGACAAATAGCTTAAAGTTAAAAAGGATCATAAATGCATTTGGTGTCAAATTCAGTCCTCAAAGATCACTTAAAAAGCTATATTCATTTCAATTTTTGAAATAATCCTCTTTTGTGTTCTAGCTACTGGGGGATAGTATGAATCAGAAAGGCATCAGGCACCCTGACCTCACTGTGTGTAAAATCACCACAAAGGTGTAGAGATACAAGGGTATTTCTTCAGTCAACATGGGACCAGAAACCCCTGGGGTCAGGGTGTATATACGTGGGGTGGAGGTGAGGGTGAGGTAGCTTGCCCAGGTGTTCTGGACAGCACTTCATGTAACAGTAAAATCTGCGAAAGCTGGAACCAGTGTAAGGCGGAAACCTGTCAGAGAAGGAAAACTCAAATATTTTCCTGTAAAATGAATGATAGAAAAGTGATAAGACTGCACCCTGTCAAAGGCAGAAAACTAGTGAGACCTGGGAAAACAAGGCAGGCCCGTCAAGTTCCGGTGCTCGCAGGTTTCACCGTATTTGAAATCATCTAAGCTAAAATTCAAACTTCCTTTGTAGAGATTAGGTCCATTCTACCATTCATTCAATGGATAGTGTGTGAAGTGCTGGAATTAAGAACTGTAGAAAGCAAACACAGTCTGTTCTCTTGGAACTTTGTTGCAGTTTATATGGAAATATGGAAATGCCAGTGGCTTCAAACACTAATTTGCACTTTATAACAGTAAGGAATCAATTCAGGTACGATCTGGAAGAGCCCTCAAAGCTCAATCAGTCTTAGGCGAATCCTGAATTGTACAGATGAGGATAGTGAGACTTAGACATGACAGTGACAGTTCTAAAGTCATAAAGCAAGTTGGTAGCAAAACCAAGTCTGGGACCCAGGCTCTTCATTCTCCATCTAAGGCTCTTTTCACACAGGATTTAGTGATTGATTGGCTGTAGGAGGTGAGGCAAAAAAAGCATTGAAGATGACCCCCAGGCTCTGATGCTGGAAGGAGAAGGGAAAGAAGTAAACTGAGGAACTGAATTTTACAAGTTTATTCATGGCAACTATTAAGGTATTGATTTTGACTGTCAAGGACCAGTTTACCAAGCTATTGATTAATAGTGACATTTCAATAGAGTCGTTGGAGTAGCCATATTGTAATGGGTTGAGGGAAAAGGGGAATTGAAGTAATAGAGACAATTGGCGCAGATTATACTTTCAAAAAGACTGAGAGGTAAAGTGGGAACTGGAGGGGTAAAAAAGTTTGTTTTTTAAAGGATTGCTGGGCCTTGAGCTTGTCTGCAGGCTGAGGGAAGTAGCCAGAGTGGAAGTAATTGAAGAAGTATATAAGAGGGTATCTTAGTTATCGAGTGCTGCTGTAACAGAAATACCACAAGTGGATAGCCTTAACAAACAGAAATTTATTCTCTCACAGTTTAGGAGGCTAGAAGTCTGAATTTCAGGGCACCAGCTCTAGGGGAAAGCTTTCTCTCTCTGTCAGCTCTGGGGGAAGGTCCTTGTCATCAATCTTTCCCAGGTCTAGGAGTTTCTTAGTTCAGGGACCCCAGGTCCAAAGGATGTACTCTGCTCCTGACAGTTCTTTCTTAGTGGTATGAGGTTCCTCTCCTCTCTGCTTGCTTCTCTCTTTTATATCCCAAAAGAGATTGACTCAAGAAACAACCTGATCCTGTAGATGTGTCCTGCCTCATTAACATCATAGAGGTTTTACAACACATCGGATAATCACATCAGATCACAAAATGGTGTACAACCACACAGTTCTGGGAATCATGCCCTAGCCAAGTTGACATACGTTTTTTGGGGATACAATTCAATCTATAACATTCCACCCTTTGCCCCCCCCCCAAAATTCATGTCCTTGCCACATGTAAAACACATTCACCCCATCACATCATCCCAAAAGTCTTAAATCAACTCCAAATCCAAAATATCATCTTCTGCAAAATTTCTCTTCATCTGTGAAATCTAGAATACAAGTTATCTGCTTCTGAAGTACAATGGTGAACAGACACAAAGTAGACATTTCCATTACAAGTGGGAGAAACTGGAGGGAAAGAAATATAACAGGCACTAGGCAAGTCAGCAGAACACATTACATTAGCTCTCAAGTCTTGAAAATAGTCCCCTGTTCTCTGAGACCATTTAGGCAATGGCAATGGCCTTGCCCTCCAGACTCTGGGTGTTAGCTACACTTTCTGGATTCTGGGTGGAGGCCCCTCGGCCCTGGGCTTCAGCTTCGCCTTCCAGGCCCACTGGAACGGCAACTCTGCTCCCTCGCGTTTGGGCAGTCCCATTCTCCTAGTCCATCTGAGTGGTGACTTCACTCCCTTGGCTCTAGCAGGTCCCATTCTTCTGCCCTTTGAGCATGTCTGCCCCATCCCCTCAGCTGTGGGCAGTGGATCTGGCCCCATTCCGCTGGTACTCATGAAAGGCAGCTCCACACTCTGGAACTGAGTTGGTGAAGATCTGACTCTTTGAAACTAGGAGGCTGTGGCCCCATCCTCTGAAACCCCAGAGGCCATGGCTCCACCCTTTGAGACCCCAGTGGTTGTGGCCCTACCCTTTGAGACTGAGGCAGCTCAGCTCCTGTGTTCCTTGTCTCTTCAGCTTCTGCTTCCTGTTCCTTGGCCTCTCAGCCCCTTGGGCCTTTGGGCTGGCCCAGCGTCTGCCCTGCTCGGGCAACTGTTCCAAAGCTCTTAGCTCTACCGATAAGTGCCTGGAGCACCCTACTCTGTCAGTAAACCTTGGCTGGAAGGCACTTAGCTCTCTTACTCTATGGGCCAGCAAGCCCAGCTTCACCGATAAGTGCCTGGAGGCACTCCACTCCACCAGGAAGCCTCCTGCCAAAGGCACTCAGCTGTTTCACTCCTTGGGTTGGCTCCTGCACTGTCTTGCACTGGTCTCCTGGTTCAGCTGCTGCCATTTCTCTGCTGCTGCTTCTCACTGTCTGTGCCATCTCCAGTACTATAGCTCCTTCACTTCCTTCTGAGTCCTCACCGGAATTGTCTTTGATGTCCATAATTCCACCAACAGTCTCTTCAAGGCAATCTAGGCTTCTACTGTTAGGGACTTTATGACTCTTCCAACCTCTACCCGTTACTCATTTCTAAAACTGCTTCCACATTGTACGTATCTGTTAGAGCAGCACCCCACTCTTGCTACCAAATTCTGTCTTAGTTATCTAGTGCTAAACCAAAACCCAAACTCATTGCCATTGAGTTGATTATGACCCACAGCAACCCTACAGGACAAAGTAGAACTGCCCCACAGGGTTTCCAAGGAGTGGATGGTGGATTTGAACTACCGATCTTTTGGTTAGCAGCCGTAGCTTTTAACCACTGCATCACAGGGGCCCCTACCTAGTGCTGCTATAACAGAAATACCACAAGTGGATAGCTTTAACGAACAGAAATATATTCTCTCACAGTTTAGGAGGCTAGAAGTCTGAATTCAGCTCTAGGGGAAGACTTTTTCTCTCTTTGGGCCCTTGTCATCAATCTTCCCCTGGTCTAGGAGCTTCTCAGTTCAGGGACCCCAGGTCCAAAGGATGTGCTCTGCTCCTGACAGTTCTCTCTTAGTGGTATGAGGTTCATCTCTTCTCTGCTTGCTTCTCTCTTTTATATCCCAAAAGAAATGGACTCAAGATACAACCTAATCCTTTAGATTGTGTCCTGCCTCATTAACATAACTGCCTCTAATTCTGCTTCATTAACATCATGGAGGTTAAGATTTATAACACAGAGGGTAATCACATTAGATCACAAAATGGTGTACAACCACACAATACTGGGAATCTTAGCCTAGCCAAGTTGGTACACATTTTTGGGGTTCACAATTCAATCTGTAACAGGGGGAAGGCTGATGGATCACAGTCCTGCAGAAGATGGAGGGGAAGGAAGTTGGTCCATGGGGGACATACTAGCTCTGGAGGTAAGGAAGGACATGTCATCCTTATTCCTTTTGATACAGGAGAGAAGATAAGAAAGCATGGGTGCTGTTACGTTTAATGTAGAAGAGGAGGAATATACAATACTAGCGTTGAAAGCCTTTTATATTCTCCTTGGAAATTAATTCATTGATAAATTGGATTGGACTTGAATAAGTTTTGCATCCCTCATGGGCGAGCCAAGATCAGCTAACACTTTCACATGAGAAAGGAATGATAAAGGAATAATATATGAGTTTGACAAATTACCATTTGTTTTCTGGAGCTGAAGCGTGAACAGAAGGGATAATGCCTGTCTTTGCTAATTGTTTTGTCTCATTTGGGAGCAGAAACCGACAGCTGATCTTTAGCCAGGATGCTTATGATGTGTGCACTTAACTGATGTTTGTGCATGCTTGTTAAACCTACCAGAAAGCTGCCTTCTGCCAGATCATTACCATTCCCTGATCGATCTTGGGCTCTTAATCAGTCTAGCACTATGGTGAATTCCAGCTCTCTTCCCATCCTCTGCTGAAATGCAGCCACCTCTGAGATGGAGCCTGAAACTGATTATGACAGAGCCAGGAAATTATCTCCTCTTGGAAAGGATGAGGCTGATGAATCTGCTGTTTTCCAGGCTGGAATCTCTGTCTTTTCTGAGACTAAGCAGAGTGTGGTCTCCTGGATGCCCTTATCTGAGCCATTTATCTGCCCTGCTGTTCCATTATTTCAGCCACATGTCACAAAGCATCCAGTCAGACTTAAGGTCTAGTCTCTGGAAGTTCATAAAGCCTGGGTATTGCATTAGAAGGAAGGTTCAATTTGGAGACAAATGTGCCTGGGTTTCCACCCTCTAATGGAGCCTCATTTGACTTCTCTGAGTGTCAGTATGTTTCTCAGTAAAAGGAGATGATAATGTCCTCCTCAGTTACTTCAAAGGTTCGTTGAGAAAAATAAATAGGCCAAGGCATATAAAAACTGACATATAAGGTAAAGTGTTTTTATTGACAAGGGAGGGGAGAGAAGGTAGCTATCATTTTTCAAATCCCATTTGTGTGCCAGATGTTGCACTAGCCACTTTTCACGTTCTTGGTCTCATTTATTCTATGGAAAACCTCTGAGGTTAGTTTATTACCTTCGTTTTAGAGATGATAAAACTTCTCCAAAAGTGGGGTGACTTTTTGTCCCTTTTTGCCTGAGACAGTTCTGGGTTATAACTATTGTCCCAGAGTAATCAAACAGAAGTTTGACATACAAATGATACTGTCACCCTATGCAATGGTGAAGGCTTCAGTCTTTTTTCTTAAGCAGTTAAGTATGGTAGATAAATACTTGGTGAAAAAGATTGCCATGTGGGTTTAAATTAGATTCCGGGCAAGGAGGGGCTGAAGAATAGAGCTGCATGAACAGGGGAAGGAAATTGGCAAATGAGAAGGATGAGAGAAAAAAGTGAAAGCAGCTATGGAAAATACAGGAGAAAGCAGATATGAAACTCACCAATCCATTATCTCATTATAAGACATCCGAGGAAATGCAGAAATTGGTCACAAAAAATCATGCGTCTAATTTCAAACTCCGTTATTGGGGGAAGGCCCCCTGGGTATGACGGTTCTTTTCCCCTCAGTTTTACAAATCAGGACACAAGAAGTGAGAAGGGAACCCAGATGAGAGCCCTGACTCTGAGTCCGGTGCCCGCCCTTTTCCACCACGCTCAAGTCTGATTCACATATGTCAAATGGGAAGTGAGGGCTGACGCCTTCCAAGAGAATACTTCTTGTTTTAATTTTTATTTTTAAGAATTGAAATGAAACAGATGAAGAATTTGTATTTAATTGTTACCAGGCTGATTTAAAACACAAATGGTAGGCGTGTGGATGGGAGGAATTTCCTTGGTATCTTTTTTTGCACTGTATTTCTGCTGTGCAACAAGGCTGTGCTTTTCTGCCTCAAATGCAAGAGAAAGATTTTCTGCTATCTACTGAGCTTTGCATAGGGCACTCTTAGCGAGGCCAGATCATCTAACAAAAAAGGTTAAGAAATGAAGCTATAGCAGGAGAGAACCATTTGGTTATGCTTGTGCCAGATTAATTAATTCCTTCCTTTGTTCATTCACATATTCATTTGTTTACTCATTTGCTGGCCACATACTACTTGCAAAACCTACCGGCAGGTGTAAGAGTGGGAGGATAACAGATGAACATCACACAAATCCATTTTCATCAAGAAGCTTACAGTCCAAAGGGGAGATGCAATAAACTAAAATGCAAGACTGAAAGTGCAGAGTTTAAGGAAGTAGTCATGTAATGCATCATTGAGATTTGGAGAGAAAGAGACCACTTTCTGAGCAGGGTAATTTAGGAAGGTTTCTCATAGGAGGGAACATTGGGCTAACTTTGAAGGCTTGGTAGGATGTGACACACAAAAATCACAGGAAAGGACTGTCTGGCAGATCACTCACTAGAAGTAAGACAGGACATTATAAAATCAGGTGCCAGGAGCAGTTCAGTTTTATTAAGATAAAAATAATATAAACGGAAGTGGGAAGAAAATAAAGTGGGAAAGTTTGGCTGAGTTTCCACCATGGTTGGTATAAATACCGGACTGAAAAAGTTTAAATTTTAATCTGTTTGCAGTGGATGTACATCTAAGGTGGGTTGCTTAATTAATTAATTTATCTCTCTGTCTTATCTATTTTTTATTTATAGCAGGAAGGTGAAATGATCCAATCTGGTAGTGAGTGGAGATGGACCTGGGTCAAAGGATCAAAGGCACGGAGACTGTGGCTGAGTGTTTTGTATAAATAAGAATATCCATCTCCAGAAAGAGAATAGTAAAATTAATCCCAGTCCTAATTATAATATTTTTCAGGGTATTACAATTTTTGTATGTGTATACATTGTTGGTGAGTTCATGTAATATTGGGCAAGGTGTGATTAAACATAATGGCTGCTGGGGAGATGTTTAGTGGTGTTACCCAGGAAATATCATGGAGCTGTAAATGGGGATTTCTTTCAAGTTAGACTCTGAGTATGAAGTCACTTTTTGAGCCAAAAGGGGATTAAGCCCCTACATGTCACCTACAGCATAGAGAACACTGATCAGGGCAGAGACAAGACAGCTGCTAAAGGGAACACAAATAGCAAATTCTCAGATCAGAGAGATGGAGAGCTGTAGTTTCATCCAACTACTCTGATTAACAAATAGAGCAGTGGCTCTCCAAAACTTTGCATACCACCAATAAAAATTAGAGCAGTTGGTTTCTCAAGAACAAAAAAATTAGAAATAAAACCTAACAATAATTCTGTAGGTCTGTTAATTAAAACGAGAGTAGAAGCCACTGAAAACCATAATCAACTTAAGATCCCAATAATAAAGAACCACTAGTTAGAATGCATTCTTTCTGAAAACTGCTGGAATTCCAACCATTTGAACTTTGTGTCTTATAAAAATAGCAAGATTTCTTAGTAACCACTGAGTTAGAAAATACAGTACATTTTAGTAATGTGCTGATTTTGATATATTCATACCCAATTTTGGTAATCTTTAGTAAATAGTTTTTAGGTATATGTAGAGATGAAAATCTATGGATTTGTTTAATATTTGCCAAGTAGAAATGGTTCATTGCTCATTCAGGGCCACTTTGGAATGAAACATATTGCCAGATTTTTCACTGAAAGTGGAGGGAAGCTCTGCCCCCTTAGAAATCAGTTGATGAAGAGTCAATTGTTTGATCAAGAGTATATCAAAGAATAATACTTAGAAATGAGAATCCTAAAGATATAAAGCACACATCCCAACTCAGATGAAGTGGTATGACACATGGTCAGTATCAGACACATCTAAGAGCTTCTGGACCTGTTGCGTATAGAGATTGGCTGGAGGTCTTCTCTAGCCCCTTAGTGTGGGGGTTGGGGAACTGAGATCAGAACTTATTATCTATCCCATAATAGAGCAACAAAATGTAGCTCATTTCTGAGCATCGGCTTGGCCATGCACAACAAATATCTTGCTATCTTCACATACTTACAAAAATAATTACAAAACAACTCTGATCTTATAATACAGTAGAAGTCCTCTTATCAGATGTAATTGGGACCACTGATTGGTTGGGTTTTTGAAAAAATTGATTAAAGTGAGGGAAAAATGATACATACACACCATAAACATTTTATTTTAATGTAGAGGACGTACATGTACATGTCCTTGCCAATCTTTTGATGTTGGGCCAAATCTTTTCTTTGAGTATGGTTATATGATTCACTAACCATAGTCATTCTTCTTTTATAAACCACAGCTATGATGTAGTCTACAATTTCTACTTCTGCTTCCTTTAACATGGAGTAAGAACTTACAGACATTTATAAAGCAACTGGAGCATAGAAATTCTAGACTTTTTGATTTTTTCCCCTTACTGTTTACAGTCATCTCAGCCACACCTATTTCCAAAGCATTTACTTAGCGACTCATCCTTATTAAGTCTTTTTAAAGGATTCAAATTATTTTTCATAGAAACACGTTTTATTACATTTATATTTCGTTGGATTCCATAATATTTAAATTCTGTCATTTCACTAGTAAGTACGTAGACATAAACATAAACATGTTTGGGTGCAAATCCAGACGCTTCTTGGTAAGCCAATAACTGACTAGTAGAGTGTGGTAGGCAGTAGTCTACTAGCTGTTCTGTGTGCCTTGGGTGTCTGTCCACATCTTTTACAGAAGGACTCAAGAGTGTGGCTCTCTCAGCAAGGAGATTAAATGAAGGGTACTCAAGACAGGTGTATAGGTCCCTGTGTTGGCTATGTTCCTCTGCCTAAAACCTTAGAGATCATAGTGCCTGGAGTAGGCAATCCAGGTGGGTACTCCCCACTGCTTTACAGAATTCTTTGTGAATGAAGATAATTTCTGTCTGGGTGAGTGGTGTATAATAAGCACTGTGATTTTTTTTTTTTTTTTGTACTTTAGATGAAGGTTTATAGAACAAATAGTTTCTCATTAAACAGTACACATATTGTTTTATGACAAGGGTTAACAACCCCACGACATGTCAACACTGTCCCTTCTCAACCTTGCGTTCCCTATTACCAGCTTTCCCGTCCCCCCCCTGCCTTCTAGTCCTTATCCCTGGACTGTTGTGCCCCATTAGTCTCATTTTGTTTTATGGGTCTGTCTAATCTTTGGCTGAAGGGTGAACCTTGGGATTGACTTCATTACTGAGCTAAAAGGGTGTCCGGGGGCCATACTCTCTGGCTTTCTCCAGTCTCTGTCAGGCCAGTAAGTCTTGTCTTTTTTTGTGAGTTAGAATTTTGTTCTGCATTTTTCTCCAGCTCTGTCCGGGACCCTCTGTTGTGATCCTGGTCAGAGCAGTCAGTGGTGGTAGTCGGGTACCCTAGTTGTACTGGACTCAGTTTGGTGGAGGCGGTGGTAGTTGTGGTCCATTAGTCCTTTGGACTAAGCGTTCCCTAGTATCTTGTTTTCTTCATTCAGCATTGTCATTTTTAACTGCTAAGTGGAAAGTTTCTTGAGGTCTTATTTTTCCTTTTATGTGCCTAGCTTCTGGCTGAGGATTCTGTAAATCATAGGTGCTTGATATGTGTTGGTTTGATGTTTAAGGAACTTGCGAATACCTCCCACTTAAAAGTAAAATTTCAAAGATTTTTCTATACCTTTCAGAGATTGGAGTGAAGGTTTGATTATCCTCATGTTATCGGTGAACTGGCAGAGACTGAAGTATCTTGGGATTTACTCAAGGTCACTGGGCAGGGTAAGTGGTGGAGGTGGGAATGCATTTTGCTTTAATTGCCACACCAATATCCTTCAAAAGCACTTCTCTCGGTAACGTAAGTCTCAGCTTACTCTGGGTTTGAATCCTGTACTTTCAGCTACTGGCTGTGTGACTCTGGGCAAATAACTAGCTATCCAGTGTTTCTGAGCTTCACTTTACCTACATGTGAGCTAGGGTTAATAACACCCAGCATGCAACATGTTGCGAGGACTAAATAGAATAACGTAGGCAAAGTGCTTAACGCATTGCCTTGCCCCAGAGTTAGTGTTCGATAAATAGTTGCTTTTTTGTCAGTAAAAATAATAACACTGTTTCAATGCTGGCCTTAAAGGAAGGATCTTTACACTAACACTGACTATCAGGTACTTTCTGAGAGACTTCAGTGCTTCAGTGGGCCACAGAACAGTGTCCTTCTCCATCATTTTCCCAGGTTATTCAAGAGTTGTGTTGTTTTTGACTGAACCATGCAGAAATTTCCCTCAGTTCGCACTTTGCAAAGTCCTGGAATATGTCTTTATTTTTGAGCAGCTGGAGCCAGTGGTCCTGAGCCAGTCTGGTGCCTACTAGAAAAAGGGGTCCCACTCACAGACTGGAAATATTGGGTTGACGTCATCGTTCGGACTGAGTAAAGAAAGACTGCAGCTGAATTAAGCTTAACTTTACTATTTATGTTTCTCTGGGGCAGTGTGAAAATAGAAACTAAGAATGTTGTGCAATGAAAAAATACAAGCATGAAGCCAAAGCAGGAAGTTAGTTGAAAACAATGAAAACACCAGCTCTTGTTCCTGTCTCTGGGAAAACAAACAAGCAACAAGCACATCAATCACCACTTAAAAGCTTTAGAGTGTACCCAAGAGAAATGTTTTGCCTGTGGAGAAAAGCCCAAACCCCTCAGAACTATACATCAAATCCTTTATAATCTGGCTCCAGCCCTGCTTCTGTCCCATTACTAGACCTCCCTCCTCACTCTGCCTTCCTCCCAAGAATCTAGTACTTCAGTGAAACCAAACCACCCTCCTGGAAACATTCCGGGCGCTTTCAAGCTACCATGGTGTTGTTCAACCTGTGGCTTCTACTCCAAAGTCTTCCCCTTCCCTATTCTCCATCTGAACATCACTCACCCTTTAAATGAAATATCCACGCTACAGCTTTTCCTAAACACCTTCTCCCTTCCCCTAAATCATTTCACTGAAAAGTTAATCATTACATGATCGATGATCGGTAGCTCTTTATGTATATGCTTATCATTATACTCACCATATCTATTCTCTTCTTCCCCCTCCTCCTTCTTCTAATATTGTTTTTTATGCTACAACTGCACTGTCCAGCATGATAGCCACGAGACATATGTGGCTATTTAACTTTACATTTAAATTATTTAAAATTAAATAAAATTGAACATTCAATTCCTTAGCAGCACTAGCCATGTTTCCAATGTTCAATATTCATATGCGGCTAGTGGCTACTGTGTTGGACAGTCCTGATATAGAGTATTTCCATCATTGCAGAAAATTCTGTTGAACAATGCTGTGCTGGAATGTAAGCTCCTTGAGGGTAGAGGCCACGTCAAGTTCACTTCTCCATCCACAGAAACTAGAAACCTTCTGGAGGTTAATGAAAGCTTGAGAGAATGGATGAAACCTAGCTGAAACTGTGGGCTTTGATTCGTAGGTTGGAAATCCCAGTGCCTAGGCTTTTCAAGGAGCCCTGGTGGTGCAGTGGTTAAGAGCTATGGGTGCTAACCAAAAGGTCAGCAGTTCAAATCCACCAGCTGCTCCTTGGAAACCCTATGGGGCAGTTCTACTCTGTGCTATAGGGTCGCTGTGAGTCGGAATCAACTCGATGGCAATGTGTTAGGTTAGGTTAGGCTTTTCAAGAGAAACATCAACCTCCAATTCCCTTGTAACACCCCAAAATGTATCAAATCTACAAATTTCCAGGATGGAAGCAGAAAAAAAAAATGATGTGGGCGAATTCTTCTTGCATTCCTATTTTAATAATGCTTCTTAAATGCATTTTCCAAGGGTGATAGAATCTTGAACAAAATAAGAGTGAAAGGAAGGGAAAATGAAGGCAGGTTTTTACGTTAGATGGATGCTGCTTGTAATCCCACGTGTGTTCTAAGAGACTTATTTGTGGGGAGAGGCTTTTGAAATCCCGAAACTTTGTTTTGACAATTGGTCACTGAGGTGGCTGAGTTTATCTTTGCCAGAATTCTCATCGTTTTTGAGAGAGGTAAAATATGTCTCCATTGACTGCAAGGACGCTGAACATTAAACAGATTCATTGTAAGCTTTTGAGACAGGAGTTTTAGAATCCTTTATAGTGGTAGTGAGATTAGGGTCAATGTAGCATACGCTATCATTATAAATAAGCTTCAGTATAAGCTCAGTTACCAGTTGCCAGTTACTAGTTGTCATCAAGTCAACTCCGACTTATGGCTACCCCATGTGTGTCCGAGTAGAACTGTGCTCCATAGGGCTTTTAATGGCCGGTTTTTTGGAAGTAAATCATCAGGCCTTTGTTCCAAGACACCTCTGGGTGCACTCGAACCTCTAACCTTTCAGTTAGCAGCTGAGTGCGTTAACCATTTGCACTACCCAGGGACTCCAATATCACATAAGGCCATTTAAAAGTAATATTGCTCTTTCCAAGATGATGTCAAAGTCATGGGATTTATAAAGGTCAAGTAACTTACCAGGGTCCTAGAGCTAATTAATCATCAACTGAGGTTAGGACCCAGGTCTTCTAACTCCTAGTCCAGGGCTCTTTTCACTGTACCAAAACCTGTTGCCGTCAAGTCGATTCCAACTCATAATGACTCTATAGGACAGAGTAGAATTGCCCCATAGGGTTTCCAAGGAGCAGCTGGTGGATTTGAACTGCCGACCTTTTGGTTAGCAGCCATAGCTCTTAACCACTGCGCCACCAGGGCGCCTTCACTATACTAGCGTTTTCTAAATTTACCTGAATCATCTGGGATCTCTTGTTAAAAATAGCTCAGACTTACTGAATCAGAATCTCCAAACTGGGATTCAGGAAATCTATATTTTTACTGAATGCCCAAGGTGATTCATAGGGTCCAACAAGTTTGGGAAACTACATTGTGCTCCACACTTTTCAGTTGACTTAATATATAGTAAATATACTGTGTTGATTCCCTTTGGGATTAAGATCTCATTTTAATATATATGGATCTTAGCATAAAAGATCTTACTACTTAATCATCTGGTTGGAATTTGGAGTTAAATTTGGTTATTTCACACAGATACAGACTTATAGACTGTATGAGTTGGGAGTTTGCCAAGATCATTTAATTTAATTCTCATCTGATATAGGAATTATTACTATAGTATCCTGGTGGAGGATCCAGTAACTGTAGCTTGATTAGACTCTCTGGTCTGGGGACACTGCTTCCATTCCTGTGTTGCTCCTAGTATTAGAAGCACTTCCTTCAACTAAGATAAAATCTGTCTCCTTGTTGGTCAGGTTAGACCTTCTGGGATGACTGGCAATGACACTAGAGTCCTAGAAGAGTTGACTGTAATGATCTGGTGGAGGGACCTTAGAGATTACATTGTCAATTCCCCTCATTGTTCAGATGAGGAAACTGTTGTACTTTCTTTCAACATGCATTCAGCAAATATTTATGGTGCACTTACTCTTTGCCAAGCCCCTGCCATGTGCTAGGGACACAGAGGTGAGCAAAAGTAGAGTGGGACTCTGCTATCCAGAAGCTTACAGCCTGTGAGGAATACAGACCGATGTTGGTTAAATAATCACAGAAATATGTCATTTAGCAACATATTGATAAATGATGTAGAGAAAAAGAAGAGTAGGCAATGAACATGTCCAATGGGGCCAATCTCACCTAGGTGTCCGGAAAGGCATCCCCGAGGAAGTGATCCCTGAGACAGCTTTAAGGATGGGGACCAGTTGGGAGTTGATGAGGGGGAGAGAAGAGCCTCTCAGATTGAGGAAACAGTATCTGCAAAGGCCATGAGGAGGGAGGGAGTTTGGGTGTTTGAGAAACTGAAAGGCTGTTTCTCAGGGAGCAGTGGGGATCGAAGTGGGATAAAAGCAGAGTGGGGGGCAGAGGCCTTGCATGTCACATTAGGGATTTGGCAACAAATCCTAAGAACAAATGGGAAGCCATGATATGCTTGTTTTAGGGCTCAGTCTGGTTGCACTGCGAATCTTGGATTGAAGGGCAGCCAGAATGGATGTGAGGACACCAGTAATGAGTTAGGAACTTCTACAGAAGTTCAGGTGAGAGGTGAACACAGCTTGGACTCTAGGGTCTTGGTAGTGGGGATGGAGAGGAGTGGTGAGATCTGAGACATATTTTGGAGATCAAAGAAGTAAGAGAGTGTTTTAAGAAAGGAGTGGTCAAGAGATTCAGATAAATAGGGGAAATGACTGGTCTAAGACCACATTGCTAGTTAATTACAAGGCAGCGCAAAGAAGCCAAGACCAGTGATCCTAAAACTACTTTCTTTGTGGGTCAGAATGCTATAGTGTGAAGGAACTAGACTTTGGAAGTAGATAGACTGGCTTTGAACGCTAGCCTTGCCCATGATAAGCTCTGCAATCTTAAGTAGTTTTCTTTACCTCTCTGAGATGGGGAGGGCATGATAACCATATCAGTTTCACAGAGGAGTTGTGGGGTATTAAATGAGATAATGTTTATAAAGTAGCTAGCATGATGCCTGGCCCATTCCAGACATCCATACAGTAAGCTAGCTGTGGTTATTGCTAGTATTATTAAGAGTTAATATATCTTCCTCAAGGGATCTTCAGGCCCACTTCCTTCACTTCTGTTTCATGTATCATAATTTTCAGAACCATTCTGTTTCCCCAGATATTAATGTAACATAGGATTTTTATCAGGAATTTGGTTAGGCTTTGGTTACACAAGATAAAAACCTTGTGGTGCTTACAACAAGTAGAATAAACACAGTGCTAAATTGTGCTGGATGTCACGGAGGCACCAACTCTGACTCCAATCACCAGGAAAGACTTTCTAAGCTAATATTTTGCTCAGACTTGAAGGATGAGGAGATATTTGCCAGGAGAAGAGGCAGGAGATGGCAGTGGTGGTGTCAAAGGTCGTAGTGGGGCGTTTTATTAAAAAAGAACACTAACTAGAAAAGCACAGAAGCATGAGAGAGCCTCCCCTTCCTTCAGGGTCTGAAAGTAATTTCTAGGTTGAACTTATGATTTCTGTTGGCTGGGTGGCAGAATATGTAGTTGGAAAGATAGACAGGGGCTATACTGTAAAAGGGTTTTTAGGCCAAACTAAAGATCTTGAACCTTATTCTGTAGATAATCGAGAGTCGTTGAAGCTTTTTAAGATGAGTGACATAATCAGAATTGTGGGTAGAAGGGTTGTTGCAAGAGATTACCTTTGTATTTGTTTTTCTCTAGGGAGTTATTGCAAGTAGTACTTCTAGAACGGTTGATGTGAATATTTTGGAATTGCCAGGGGAATATTGCTTAAAAGAGGTGTCCTTCCTTACAAGGCTGTCTAGGATGAGAATATAATCTGATCCTCTGTGCTTTGAGTGTTACAATGGTAAGGCTGCCCAATCCCTTGGAGTTGATCTTTGGGGTAAAGAAGGTGGTGGTGGGTGTGGATCTCTATAGTGGTGGATGCTGGGACTAGTACTGGCCAGTATGCATGGAGCTCAAGCAGTCGACTGGGAACATAGACATTTGATTACATGTGCATCCCAAGTTTGTGAATAAGTGCACATAGGTTATAAGTATTTTACCAAGATCACCTGGTACCTGGCTACATTTCCCAGAAATCTAGAAAGAACAAGAAGAGAGAATGTGATCTTCAAACTGTTTAGAGCATTTGAAAGAAGGGGTATTAATCCTGACTTGATTTTCCATTTTGAAATAGAATATATTTTACTAATTTAAAAAGAAAAGTCTTGTTAAGAGAGTGTTCTGTAATAAGTATTTATTATTTGGTTTTGATGTTTCTGGGCACAGGAATCTATGGTCATTGTCAGGTGTGTCCTGTTCAGGTATCTGTGTTGTTGTTGTTAGATGCCGTCGAGTCGCTTCCGACTCATAATGACCCTGTGTACAACAGAACGAAACACTTCCCGGTCTGGCACCATCCTCACAATTGTTGTTATACTTGAACCCATTGTTGCAACCACTGTGTCAGCCCATCTTGTTGAGGGTCTTCCTCTTATTTACTGACTGTCTACTTTACCAAACATGATGTCCTTGTCCAGGGACTGGTCCCTCCTGATAACATGTTCAAAGTATGTGAGACGAAGTCTTGCCATCCTTGCTTCTAAGGAGCATTCTGGCTATACTTCTTCCAAGAATTTGTATATAATGATATTCAGAAAGGTGCTTTATGAAGATGACCAAATGATTTGTTAATAATGACTTAACCTACATTCTGAAATAAGGATAATTTATAAATCTACAGTATAACCAATATACTTCAAAGAACATCCAGAGGTTCCATTATACATTTCTGATAAGTCTGCACTAAAATTTCTTAGGAGGTCATTCTGGTGTCATCTGGATTTTCCCCTAACATGTCCCAAGTTGGTCAATTCCACTCATTCTTATCTGGGCCATTTAGATTCTTAGTCATTTATCTTGTTAGCCTTGGAATGCCTTCATGATATTTACTTGTGCCATCCTGTTCTCAATGTTTATTCTTTTTTTTCTCTTTGGTGGCTGGATTCTCTCTGTGTTCTAATCATATGGAGGTTTTTAAATTCCTTTGGTTGGAAATTGCTTTCCATTTGGGGTTGGAACGGATTATGAATTCCCCCTTTTGCACCATACTTTGACAGTTCTGTGTAATACTTTAAGTGTCCTCTAGACAATATGAGCCTGGGAGTATTATTTTGAATTACTTCATCTCAAATGTAGGGTGTGATACACTTTTGTTCATAGTTACAACAACAGTAAATATTGATCCAGAGGTCTCATTGTGCTCAGTAAATTATTTTCATGAAATGGCTGCCAAAATTGGTACATCAGTCCCTGTCACCCAACCTGCAAATATAGTATGGCTGGAACTAGTTCTACTTCACCTGCCTCACCTATTTAGGAGCTTTATGTCTTACCATCTTCATCCTGGTCATGACATGTGATGCTCAAAAATACGAAAGGAAAGCAAGAGACAAACGATCTTGTTTATAACCATCACTTCTTCCAATATATGAAACTTGAAGACTGCAAATAATGAGCTTATTTAAGAAAATAAAAGAAAACAAAGGAGCTAGATCCTATTTGCCTTCTAGTGCATAAATACATGCATCTGACACACAGACCAGAAATGTTTCTTTTATGGGTAATTTAGCCTTCCTATTTAAACAACAATGATAATGGTGGTGTTTCCTAGACTACAGTATATATCGTGGTAAAGGTATATACTGCTTAAATTTTTTGGAAAAAGGGTATTTCTCAGTATTTTTTTTTACTGTACTTTAGATAAAGGTTTACAGAACAAACTAGCTTCTAATTAAACAATTAGTACATACATTATTTTGTAACATTGGTGACATGTCAACACTCTCCCTTTCTTGACCTTGGGTTCCCTATTACCAGCTTTCCTATCCCCTCCTGCCTTCTAGTACTTGCCCTGGGCTAGTGTGCCTCTTTAGTCTTGTTTTGTTTTATAGGCCTGTCTAATCTTTGACTGAAGGATGACCCTCAGGAGTAACTTCATTACTGAGCTAAAAGGATGTCCGAGGTCCAGACTGGTTTCTCCAGTCTCTGTCAGGCCAGTAAGTCTCGTCGTTTTTTGTGAGTTATAATTTTGTTCTACATTTTTCTCCAGCTCTGTCTGGGACCCTCTATTGTGATCCCTGTCAGATATTTCTCAGTAATTTTTTTTTGTACAAGTGAAGTTTTCAGATGGTAAGGATGGTCAAACATCCATCAATGTTGGGTACAATATTCTGGAATTCTCTTTGCTCATTTTTAGCCTGCTTTCTCTAAGATCAAGTGCTCTTTGGCCCTAAACTCTTGCTATTTCTTTATGATCCTACCCTTGCCCTGTTAGATTTGATGCTTATATATGGAACATGATTATCAGGTTCCTCTCACAGATTTGGGCATGTATTCTCTCTAAGCTTCTTTCTTTGCCTCTCTCGTATGGCTTACCTTCCTCAGCCAGTCCTCCTGCGGCCTAATTTCTGGCTATCCAATCCCAAGTATGGGAGCAGAAGAAGGGATTAAAATAGGATTTCAGAATGAGGAGATTTGCTGAATGGGAAATGGGCAGCTGAGACAAACAGGAGGGACATTTGAAGTGAGATAAAATGAAATGCAAAAATCTAAAAATATTGGTTGACAGTAACCCTCAGTTAACTGAAAGATCAATTAACCAAACTCTCCATTCCCCAAACGTTTCCATTAAGTTTGAAAAAATGCTAAACAAAGTCATTATAAAAAAACAAAACAGATGGATGAGGTCTGGGACTTCAAAAGAGGCAAAGTTTAATACAAGATTTTAATGGGACCCACCTGACAAAACAAAGACAGGATTTGGACTTGTGCTGTTGGAAATAAAGAGACAAAGAAACAGAGGCACACAGGACAATGTCTATTGGGCTGAAAGAGCTTGAATTAACCTTTAATGCAATTTATAAAGCACTAAAGCATGAACGAGACCTATAGGACCTGCTTAGAATTAACTTCTGATGTCTCTGACTTCAAAGACAATCAGGAAGTAGACCCTGATGAGGCAGATCTTCCCACAATAATATAGTAGTATAGTAATGTATTTCATGGCCAAAGACCCAGCAAAAGAGTTCATTGCTACAGATCAGACAAGAAAAATGAGGTATTTCTCTGCATTTGAGGAGACAGTTTTCCAAATTACTTGCCAGGTCCACAGCAGAGCAACCAAACCCATATGCTGGACCTGAGGGTCAGAGGTCATAGAAAGGAGGTGATGTCATTTCCAAAAGGCAGCAGCCAAACTACCTGGATTTTTATTGTCTTTTCTCACAGTTACTTGAGCTAGTGATTGCACAATTGACTGCGAGACATAATGAAACCTCAGTGGGATGAAGATGCAGGCTGTGTTGAGCTGTGTTTAGAATCATAACCAAGAATCTCCAACAAATAGTGGGTCTAGTCAGGCATCAGCACTGCTATGGTTTTAGGTGGTCTGTTGACTTTAGGGTGGGATGCCAACCAACTGCTTAGGAGGGAAGCAGGGACCAGCCTCTGGAAAGATGATACTGGTCAAAATTAGGAAGATGGCCAGGCCTCAGCCAACTAAACCAAGCCAGTTGCCATCAAGTCGATTCCAACTTATGGTGACCCCATGTGTGTCAGAGTAGACCTGTGCTCCATAGGGTTTTCAATGACTGATTTTTCAGAAGTAGATTGCCACACCTTTCTTCCAAGGTACCTTTGGGTAGACTCAAACCTCCAATCTTTCAGTTAGTAGCCAAATGCCTTAACCATTTGCACCACCCGAGGACTCCCTCAGACAACTAGCTGGTGTTAAAAGCAGGACTCCTCTCTTTAACAGTGAATAAGAACAAAAATTGGGAATCAGGGAAGAAATTTAGTCATATAGGTTATACAATTGTGGTAAGGATCACCCTGTAGATGCATTGTATAATTGACTTAGGCAACAAGCCTAATCACAGAACTTCATGAGTGTGTTAATAGACTGGCTTCCCAGGTCAGCACTGGCTCAGGGACCAAGGAGTAGAAGGCTCCTTAATGTCTGTAGCAGAGTAAGACTTGGAGGAGGGGATGACCAAATCCTAGAGTTGGTATAAACACACTTAGACAAGCTGGGCTGCTTTGCATCCATCAGGAACACAGACAGTGGAACCTCAGAAGTACTGGCTCTACATCATATATTATAAACCTTCATAGTGTTCATGGGTCTAAGCTAGGGAGGACATAAGCAAAGATGTTGAGCTGGATATTCTCTATTTGTTTCTCTAGATACATTCCTTCTCCACCCCACTCTGTGCCCAGGGAGGCTGAACCCTATGGACCACATGAACCAGGCTCCCATGCTCTCTGACTGCTAGTTGGGTTCAGCCAATGGAAAGCCACACTAGTTGGAAGGCAGGTCAAAGGGAGGTCAGGTTTTTTTATTTCCTTGCTCCTTCCCTGCTGGGCCATGGTTTAGGAGTGGCTGCCTTCCCCTCCCCAAGACCACATCCCCTATCAGGTTGTCCCTCCTTCCACTACAGCCTTCTCTGGGTTCTGGTGGTGGCTTCCCCACTGTTGCTGGCTCCACCCTGTTTTGCCTTTCCATTTCTTGTTAGTTCCCTTAAACCTGCCAGTGCTTTCGTAAATATTCCTTTCATGAAACACCTTTTGAGTGTGCAATCCTGTCAGGATCCAACCAATACAGGAGTACAACCAACTTTAAGTATGAGTATTTTATTGTTTTGTTATTATACTGACACAAAACCGGAAACAAACCACATGTTCATCAATGGAGAATTGGTTAAATTAATCATGATGTATTCATATTATAAGGTATTATTCAGCCAATGAAAATCATGGTATTAAAATATTTAACGTCGTGGGATAAGGTTCAACATATAATGCTAAGGGGGAGAAAGCATAAAATGTTATGTACATAATGGTATAAAATACCCCAAAATATGTATATTTATAATAAGTGGAAATCAATAGGGAGAAAATACAGTCGATTACAAAACATGGTTATCTCTAGTATTGTTGAAGGTGATTTTTGTTTCTTGTTATTCTCTCTATATTTTCCAAACATACTATAACAAACATATATTACTTCATAATCAGAAAAAAAATCTAAAAAATAAAATAGAAGAACTACTTGTGATCTGGAAGAATAGTCATCGCTTGGGGGACACTCTCATATTTTAAGGTTTGGCATGGTATAGTTGGTACCCATTCAGTGGTCATATCTGTGCCCTTCTTGGGAGGTTCAGCAACCTAGAAAAATCATGAAAACATCTATGATGGGAAGCTGGCCCAGAACTTCATGAATGTGTTAAGGATATTGAGGTGATTCTTTGTCATGCCATTCAGTTGCCCATGAATCACATCTTCACTATGTTATTAGCAATCCCTTCATTTCTTTCCTTTTAATGGGTACTGACTTTGCTCCAAAATGGAAGAGTCCCAAATGAGATTGAAGAAGCATTCTTTTCCCTCATTGCTCCAGACATAAATTATCTCATTTATATTTATGGACTTTATTATTTCACTAAATGGAAGGTGATATTTTCACTAAATGACAGGCATCTGGTCATGTGTGATACTGGTATTCATATTGGGTGATACTTTTTCTTCTTTGGGTCTTCTCACTGGGGCCACTATCTCACCTTCCAGAATATTTCCGTGCTGCCTCACAGCTCTCTTGGAGGACTTCCTGGGGCCCCTTTAAGCCTCCTCCAGGTCCTGCGCTGGAATTCACACTTTGCTGCTTTCCAAGTGAGGCTCATCTATAACATTTTAATGAGATGGCCAATTACTCATATGCATGAGAAAATCTCTTATAATGCTTGCTTGAGTCCTGTCCAAGTTTGAGGTAAGAGATAATTGTGCCTCTGGTTGGGAACTCCATACTCTGTTTATGGTATTTGGGCTTTGTTTGTCTTTCAGTAACTGCACGATTTCCCTCCCTCCCTGCTGACTTTTATGGAAATGATCTTCCTGCTGCCTGAAGTGTGTCATTGTGCGTCATGCCAAGAAGTAAACCTCTCCATAGAGAAAATGACCCATCTCTTCCCCTCTGCAACCATCTGACTTAATTATGCGCTGCGCTTGGCCCCTGGAGAGCCCAGTGAGGAACATGAGGAAGTCCTGGCTTGATCGCCAAGCCCTAGGGTCTTTGTCAATTATCATCTGGCACCCACGAGTCTGGCCAAATTTACAGGCATGTCTGTCTCTCAAAACATGTCAGACCTGAAGAGTGAATCATTTTTTTTTTTTTTCTTCTTTTTCTGGAGCTGCTATATAAGTAGAACAGTCTTTTCCATTTAAACTCATTTTATTCTCTTCCCAACACCCCAGATCCTCTTGAACACACCTTCCACTCCACGTGTGATGCCTGGGAGACTACAGTTGAATCACCCCGTTCTTGTTTGCCAGGGCTCATGGCATGCAAGGAAGCATTGCTGTCTAGCGGGAAGAACATGGGGTTTGCAGGCACATGGATATAGACTTGGCTAGCGGTGCAGCCTTGGAGGAGCCACTTACCTTTCTGAGCCTCCATTTTCTCTCTAGTACAATGGAGATAATAATACGTACCTCATAGGGTTGCTGTAAGGCAAACATAAGATAATGCATGCAAAAGCAATTTGAAAATTAAAACCCAATAAAATGCTAGTGAATTTAATGAAGAATGAGAAAAGCCACACTCATCCGCTATATTCCTTGCCCCTGTCTGCCCTACTCTCTAAAGGAGAAAGAAAATAGCTTTGCTTTCATCTTCTCCTTTTATTTGGATTTTATACCATTGAATTCAGGGATCTGATCAAAGTCATGTCTTCCTAACAAGCTTTGAAACTTAGATTTGGGGTGTTGTACACAAATGCTGTTCCATCTGAGATACCTCTTTTGACCCTGATCTCCACTCTTTTAGGCGAATGAATGGTATCCCCACACCACTTCGAATATTCCCATCTTTTTGAGGGGACAATAGCATAACTCTGTTCCAGTACTTGTTGAACTCTCTGGGGATTGTTTATTTGTAGGCGTCCCCTCCTAGACTCTAAGAAGAGACAGGGTCTGAGTTCCATTCTTCTTGGTATCTCCAGGGCCCAGTATAGGGCTGGTGAAAAGAAGAAGGTCAAGATATGATTGTTGAAGGAGGAAAGAAGGAAGGGAAGACATAGGGAAAAAGGAAGGAAGGAAGAAATCCAAACTTGATATTCTTAGAAATATGATCAAGGGACACTTGTAACTTGCAACCATACTGGAAAAACCGATTATTACGTCCTTACTTTGAGTCTTGTTTTCATATTTGGGAGGAAATCCACTATTTGTGTTTTGGACTAACCCCATCAATCTGATCTCTCCATCCCTGCCCCAGACTTACCCTGGTGTTGTGTGGGCAGAATAAGGAGGTCCCTGGTTTGTACTGGTAAGTAAAAGCTAATGAATGTTTTCCTGTTCAGAGTCACTGACTTATAGTTGCTGATGAGGAGATGGGAAGGAACGCCCTCCAATTTGGAATTCTTGGGCTTCTGACTTACCCTCGGCCCTGCCTGTAGCTGCCTGTATTATGGGAAGACTCTGGGAGCTTGACAATGACAGCCAAACACTACTCTAAGTGAGTTCATATATACATATTTAAAAATTTTGTCAATAAGGAGTTATGTTGGTTTGATGCCAAAGATCTGTTTGATGGATTTCCCCATTGAAGTGAAGGAATTGAGCTGTTTGCCTTGATTTTCATAGATCTAGCAGAGGCCACTTCTTCCTGTGTTGAACTGTCTTAGCTGAAATTTGACCTAGACAGGAAAAGAGCACTAGCCTTAGGAGCCGGGTTTTAATTCTAGCTCTGTCACTTACTGGCGGGGTGACCCTAATCAACTTACTAAACCTATCTGAAGCTCAGTTCTTTTCTCTTTAAAGTAGGAACAATAATACCTTCATTTCTAGCTTGTTGGGAGGTTAAATAACTTGACATACATAAAAGCACAGTGCTTAGCCCATAGCAGACCTTCAGTATGTGCTTCGGGGATGGGGGCAGATGACCTCTTTTACTGTGTGTGTGTGATTTTTTAAATAATATTTCATTATGAGTTAGATGAAAGTTTACACAGCAAATTATGTTCCCATTTGACAATTTTTATACAAATTGTTCTGTGACATCGGATACATTTTTTTACAATGTATCAGCTTTCCCATTATTTCCGTTCTGTTTGTTCTGTTTCCATTAATTTGGCTTTCCTGCCTCTCCTTAAACTTATCTTTGCTTTAGGGTAAATGTTGACCATTTGGTCTTATATAGTTGATTATTTAAGGGAGCACAGTACTCACAGGTAATATTGTTATTTTATAAGCCAACCTATTATTTGGATGAAAGGTGACCTATGGGAGTGGCTTAGTTCTGAGTTCAAAGGGTATCTTAGGGTGATAGTCTTGGGGTTTCCTCTAGTCTCTGTATCGGTCTGGTGAGTCTGGACTATTTTAGGAATTAGAATCTTGTTCTACATTTTTCTGAGACCTTCTGTTGTGTCCCTGATCAGAACTGTCAGTAGTGGTAGCTGTGCACCATCTAGTTCTGGTCTCAGGCTAGATGAGGCCATGGTCCATGTGGGCTGTTAGTTCTGTGGACTAGTTTCTCCTTTGAATCTTTGGTTTCCTTCATTTTCTTTTGTTCCAGATGAGTAGAGACCAGTAGTTGTGTTTTAGATGGCTGCTCACAAGCTTTTAAGACCCCAGATGCTACTCACCAAACTAGGATGTAGAATATTATCTTTATGAACTGTGCTGTGCCAGTTGATGATGTTGTCCCACAAGACTATGGTCCTAAGCCTTTTAACCCAGTAAAGCAATCCTGCAGGGTTTTGGATATGTCTAACTGTATCCCCTTTCCTATGTTTTAAAGGTTTCAGGTAACCTTGGGAATTGTCATGGGCTATAGTACTCTTATCATTTAGGAGAAACTGATAATAATCCCAGTTATACCAGAAACACATGGAACTCCTCCATAGGATTAATGATCACAAGCAGCTTCAGATGGAAAAGAGGCTAGCTGGCTAATGGATATAGTAAAACTGTGTTTTGTAAACACATGCACACAAATGGTAATGCTTTCTTTTCTCCCCAGTGATGGAGACAAACAAACAAACAAGCATACATGCCTAAAATCCCACTTTCCTGATCAATCATCTGACCACGTTTCCTCCCAATCCTGACCCACATGTGGACATTTATTTTACCCATCAGTAACATGAGAATGCAAAAACTTTTAAACATTCTTCTTCTTTAAGTTAGCTCATCTGCTGAACTGACCTATAGTCTGGAGTGGAGGTAGGGCATGGGTGGGGTGCCTGGGGACCCTTAGGGCTAGTCCGTTCATGTAATGCTCATGGAGTAAGAGCAGAAGTGGTCAATGTCTCTGTAGATTAGTGGTTCTCAAGTGGGATATAATTTTTCCTTCCAGGAGACATTTGGCAATGTCTGAGATATTTTTGGTTGTCACAACCAGGGGTGGGAGCTACTGGCACCTAGTGGATAGAGGCCAGGATGTTGCTAAAACATCCTACAATTGCATAGGGCAGCTCTGCATAATAAGGAATTATACAACCCATAATGTCAATGGTGCTGAGGTTGAGAAACCCTGCTCTAGAAAAAGACTTTTAACCTGGAGGCCATGACGTCAAAGAACTCCCTGAAAGTGTCTGCAACATTTTTGTGTATAGGGACTTCGGAGAGAGTCTGAAGCTTTGATGAGATTTGCAAAGAGCAAGCACGGGTCAGGAGCACTGTTGCAGTGTGAGTGATGTCTCCCAGGTCTGTGGGTGTTGGCTGTAGCTTGAATTGATGGTATTATAGGCATGTGCCCATCAAAAGGGGCAGTGGTCAGGGTGGGACACAGAAAAACCAAGTCGGGAGGCAAACTTGAACCCTCTCCAGGGGAAGTGGTGCCCTGACAAGCAAACAACAATTTACAATCTTCCTGCCAGATGTCTATGGTAGAGACCGACACCTGGATCTGTCTGAGCCTGATGCTATTAAACATTCAAATCATGGTAGTGGGTTGGTGCTCAATAAGGATTATAGTTTTTTTCAATCTAGATTTGTCTTTCTATAGGTTATTGTAAATTCATCATTAGACCCCTAAGAGGCAGGGGCTGGGTGACCCTAACCAATTTATTAAACCTCTCTGAAGTTCTTTTCTCTTTGAGAAGCCTCCGTCCTGGTGAATGAATCCTTTCTGATTTCTGAGAACATACTTGGCAAAAAAAGGTTTTTCTACTGTAATGATGGTGGCTACTGCTTATTGAAGACCAACTCTGTACACAGTGCTCTGCGAGGGAGCTGGTGTGCATCTCTCACTCACAGCGTTGGTGTCTCCAGTGCTTAGTAGTACCTGGCGTGGTGCTGGCATTGAAAAATTGTGTGCTATAATGAGTCCCTGGGTGGTGCAAGTGGTTAATGTGCTTGGCTGCCAAGCTAAAGATTAGAGGTGCAAGTCTATGCAAAGATGCCTCAGAAGAAAGGCCTGGTGATCTACTTCCGAAAAAAATCACATTGAAATCCCTACGGAGCACAGTTCTACTCAGACACACATGGGATCTCCATGAGTCAGAATCAACTCGATGGCAAATGGTTTTGGATAGTGAGCAAGAGAATTGAACTCGTTTTGTCGGCAGAAACATGTCACTCCATGTTACAGGATATTTCTTCCTATAAATTAGCATATTACTTGTCAGGTTTATGCTTCAAGTTGCTGTAAGCTTGGTCAGTGTGAGTTGGCCTCCCTAAATCTGACTGCCTTTGGGACAATGAGAAGATTGTGTTTCGAAGTCTGCAAGGCTGGGAGGCAGATACTGGTATGTCATGTGCCCACTGGGATAATATTGCCCTAGGGGACCTCTTAAAAGAGGGAGAGCCAGTCAGCCTTTCCATTGTAATGCCTTTATATCTCTGTACCCCTTCATTTAGCCACTAACACTGAGTACCTAAGGGAGATTCGATGAGACTGATAAGCTAGTCGTTGGCTTGTTTGCTCTCAGGACTTTTCCTTGCCCCTCTCCTGCTCTGCTCTGTGTCACTGGTGCAGGAGGGACTGGGGGCTGACCCTGCAGACTGTTTGTCAGGCTCCCATGCCCCTGGCATCTGGCTGGATTTGGTCAATGGGAAGTACTGGCCTGAGACTGGAAGGTGGACAAAAGGGAAAGGCCGGGGGATTTCTTCTCATCTCTCTCAGCCTTGGGCAATGTCTCTAGCAGTCATAATGTATCCTCTGTGGTTCAAGGCAATCCAGGTTTTGTAAAGTCTAAAGAGTATACGATTTGGTGGATCCTTTTGAGGAAAAAGAACACAAAATTATGAATACAAAATCAAATCCAGGGTCTTGGAAGGAGCCCACGAATGTGAGGATCCCTGAAGCTTAAGCCTTATCAGCTTCATGGTCAATCTGCCGCTGCCGTGGTGGCTCTAGCTCCCTCTGATGAGGCTGCCAAGGTTCCAGCTTCCACTGGGTGATCTAGTCCCTGGTCTCCAGGAAAACCAACCCTACCTTTGCCCCTCCAACCTGGAAGTGGTGGCAATTTCTGCTTCTTGGGTTGCCTCACCATCTCCTGCTTAATGTCTCAACTCCTCCATCGCCTGGTATAACCAATTATTTTTATTGAATTCCCTCAGTATCAAATATTTAGAGTGATTTCTTGTTTTCCTGGTTGGACCTTGAGTGATAAAACAAGTTGAGTCAAATAAAAAATTAATGTATTTGTTTTGTTATTCCTACAACATAGTAGGGAGACCTTTTGCTTGATGTGGATAAATAGCCTGTTAGGAACAGCTCAGTTCTATGGAACATTAAGGTAAGGCGTTAATCCCTTCTAAAAATTTTGGGATACTTTGATGGATTTTATGTAACTGCTCCAAAGGAGCTGTTAATCCTACAAAAACTGGGAAAGGGCATTTCAATTTCTGAGACAAATGTGCATTGAGCACCTACTAGGGGTCAGGCTTGCTGACATTGAACCACTGAGCCACATTTGAAGAAATGAGTGACACCTTAGGCCGTCAGCACTCCCCACCTTATTCAGCCTTGTCTCAGAAATTGAAATGCCCTTTTCGAATGCTAAGAAATTAATGATCTAGTAGGAGGACAGAAGGAGCCCTGGTGGTGCAGTGGTTAAAGCACTCGGCTGCTAACTGAAAAGTTGGTGGTTCAAACCCACCAACTGCTCCATGGGAAAAAGATGTGGTAGTCTGCTTCTGTGAAGATTACAGCCTCGGAAACCCTATAGGGCAGGTCTGTTCTGTCCTACAGGGTCACCAGGAGTTGGAATCCACTCAATGGCAGTGGATTTTTTGGGAGGAAGATGGACCCCAAATGCATGCCTTCACTACATTGGGAAGAGTATTGAATGCCGTGCTAAGGAGTTGGCAGGGGGACAGTGAGGGACTTTGAGCTGGAAAGTAAGATACTGTATATTTTAGACAATTAGTGCTGCTGACAATGAGGAGGAGACTCTGAAAAGGCAAGAGAAGTAAGCAGGAAGACTGGTTATGAAGTGATGGCAATAGCCCAGGCAAGAGATTGAGAGAGGTTTTGATCAGGGTCTGGGGCAGTGAGGATGGAGGGCAGGGGACTGATGTGACTCAGTAAACGGATGATAAAATAGAGGGAGGAGTCAAGAATGCCTGAGCTTTCTGCCTTGGGTAGAGAGGATGGTGATGCTAGCAACCAAAGCAGAAAACATGAGTGAATGAATAGGTTTTGATGGCGAAGTTGAGAGTTTGTATATGAACAGCTGTGTTTGAGGCTAGATGTGGAGGTCTACCAGGTGGCTGGCTTTGCTGTTCTAGATTCAGGAGAAAGTTGAACTAGAGTGGAAGATTCTGGATTCATTTGGGAGTAGGAGGTATCTGGAACTGGGAGGTAGCTGTGGCATCTTCTAGAAAGAGGATTTTGGAAAGAGAAGAAGCTCTGGGAAGAAAGCTACAGAAAGCCCACACCCAGGAGGGAACAGAGGTTGACGGGTCAGTTGTTGTGAACTAGGGGGAGCCAGGAGAGTGGGCAGAGTGTCATGAAGCCAGGAGAGGAGCAACTTTCCAGAAGTGGCAGGTGGTCAAAGTGGAAAGAGCTGAAGTGGGCCGAGTACGGAGAGACTCTATTGAATTTGGAAAGTTTACTAGTGACTTTCAGAGAACATTTCGGTCATGTGGCGAAGGCAGAAAGGGCTTTATAGAGGCTGAAGGGGGACTACCAGGTGAGAAGCAGCAGTGGATGTAGGGTTCTCTGAGCAACCTCCAGTGGTAGAAGGAAGGAGACAGATGATGCCTGAATGGGGACAGGGTCCAGGGAAAATTCTTTTCATTTTTTTCTCTTTAAATACGAGATGTTTGCAGAATGTTTGTAAGAGAAGTGAGAGTCAAAAGACAGGAGAGGGGGGAGCTAATAGGCAGAAGCAAGAGAATATTTTCTTCTGTGAGGGTTCTCTCTTCCCAAGCAAATGCCATGGAGCAGGACTCTCAATCCTTTCTGAACTGAGAACATCAGAATCTCTCCCACCGTGAGCTCTAATTCTAGGACCAAAAGTGCCCTTGGATGGTAAATTAGCCATACTGACTGTGGAAGGCATGTTCAGAGCTTTGGGATGTGGGAGCATGTTGCTATCTAGAAGTGATTAACCTTCTCTATGAAAAAAAAAAAAGAAAAAGGTGATGCCTATGTGCTTAAAACATATATTGATGCCTCCATTCTGTGCCATAATTGCTCTCCTAGAGAGACAGAGATTGGGAGCTGGGCATGGGGCCAGCGCATCTTGTCAAACCAGGCTATGTGGGAATGTGCCTGGGGCTGCTGAGAACACAGCTCTGATCGGTGTGTATGGGCTTGTTTGACTGGGGCTAGTTTTTACTTTCCATCAAAGGGACACTTGAGCCTCCCATGTAGGTAATAGCTCTGGGTTCATCCTCACTGCTGTGTTTGCTTTGGTTACTGGTGCTCAGCAGAGGAAGCCTCTGTCTTGGTGAATGAATCTTTTCTGATTTCTGAGAACATTCTTGGCAAAAGAAGGTTTTTCCACTGTAAAGATGGTGTTTCCCACTTATTGAAGACCCACTCTGTACCCATTGCTCTGCCAGGGACCTGGCATGCATCTCTCACTCACAGCAAACTGGCCAGGTTGACGTTATGATTGCCACGTTACACACCAGGAAACTGAGGCTCAGTAAGGTTGGGTGAATTGCCCAGTGTCAGACAAGTGATAAGTTGCAGAGCTGCAGTTTTTGTTGAGCCATTCTTCCTCTAAGATCACCATTCAGTGTTGTCTGCCTCTCACTGGATATGGTGTTCTTGTTCTCCAACGTGTGTCCATTTACCTGGTCTGAAACAGCCCTCACAACAGCCCACTTAAGTTATCAGGCCACATAACTTACTCCTCCATTGTTTCTTTCAGAACAGATGTTCCAAACAAAAATAGCAATAAAACTCTTCCCAACATGCCTCCTTGCCTTCGGTCTCTCCCCTGCCAGTCTGCCTTCACAATGTTCCAGAGGGAGTGCCCTTAAAGATATATCTGACACATCACTCCCGTGTTTGAAAGCTCTTGATCGCTCACCTTGGCTATTGGATAAAGGCAGAGCTCCTTAGACTGGGACATAGGATCGCCCATTATGATTTGGCCCTTGCCCACCTCTCTGGCCTCATCCTCCACAATCCCTGCCTCCAGACGACTCACTGTTTTTCCAGGAAGGAAACTGACAGGTTCCCATGTTCTTTTATACCTCTGAGTCTTTGCTCAAGAAATGCCTTCTGTCTGACATGCCCTTACCCCTTTTTCTGCTTGATGAACCCAAATGGCACCCTCTCTGTGACACCATCTTCAATTACCCCGATGGAATTGGTTCTAGAAGTTTGTATATTGGATTTTCCTTGATTTAGTGTCTGACTTGCCTCTAGTTGGTGAGCTCTGCAAAAGAAGAGCAAAGTTCTGCACACCATGGTATACTTGAAGTCGATTCTGGGCCTGACATGCAGTTAGCTAAAAAACAAAAACAAAAACCAAGCTCGTTGCCATTGAGTGAATTCCAGCTTATAGCGACCCTATAGGGCAGGGTAGAACTGCCTCATAGTGTTTCCAAGGAGCGGCTGGTGGATTCGAAGTGCCCATCTTTTGGTTAGCAGCCATAGCTCTTAACCACTGTACCACCAACACTTAGTAAATGTGGTTCCATCAGGACTCAGTGTATTTGTAGATGCTGTTGAGTTTGATGATCTTGGGAGCTGGTGGGTGCCAGTGGTGGTGCCAGCTTCATCATGATGTTTGAAGCTGAAACTGGATGGAGATGACTAGTATGGGGAGGGAGTCTATCTAAACTTTAAACTGGACAAGGCACAACCTGTTCATGAAGAACTACACTACCTTGTCTGGTTCTCTTCCACTTCCAAAGATGTCTAAGGGATCATTGAGAAAGTTTTACACAGGGAACATTTTATGGTCCCCTGGATAAAAGCAGCAGGTATTTAATTACATGACCTTAATTAAACATCTGTAATTTCAAGTTGATCATTGTTATCATGGAAGTGAGGCCCCGATATAACATGCTCCCTTACCCCTTGAATCTTAACATGGTGTTACACATGTATTGCACCAAATTATCTTATTCGATGTTTCAGGTAGATGCTTCTAAGCCTCCACTGAATTGAAAAACTCTACCCCTACAAGGCAGGGAGTATTATTATTCCTGCTTAGGGATGAGGGAACTGAGGTTCAATGCAATTTTCAAAGATCCTATCCTTCGACAATAAATAAAGCATTAGCTTTCATTTTTACACTTACAGTACTGATTTTCATCATAGCCAGAGGTCTGTAAAATGACTATTTTAAGGCTCAATAGATAAGTCACCTCCACTACAGTGTCACTTTCAACATCCCTAGGAGGGATAGATCACCGTCTTTTCATTATTTATTACCTTCTGACCTTTACCTTAGGGGCTATATATGTGTCTGTGTCTTTTCCTAGATATGAGTCGTTCTCTCTTTTGGGTTTTTAATAATTTCCCCCCTAAAAAGTTAGTTTCCAGGATTTTAAGTCTGTTCATGACTGAACATAGAAAAAGTCCTTTAATTCAGGAATTCTGATGACTATTTTGAACAGGGAGGAGAAACCACATTCCAAAGTGAATGAAACATTCCAAAGTAGCAATGCCTTGAGTGGCTCTGCGATGCTGCCTGTTCTCCTTCCTAGTTTTTATGCAAATTGGGCAAGTGACTGTTACTTCTTGGCTTGTGTATAATCACTGATGATCTCCATGTGGATGTCTTTCAGCATCATCTGACTTGTTACTGTGGCCCAGCTCTCCAGATTCCTGCTGTGGACATCTTGTATCATCCATTCACAGAGTATTAGACCTGAGAGGGCCTGTAGTGGTCGTCTGATTCCAATGCTCCCTCATTTTCCAGATACAGCTCCATGAGGCCCAGGTGGGAGGAGGCTCCTCAAGTTTACACAGAGAGTTAGAAGCAGAACTGTCATCAGTGGACACTTTCCTCCACTCCCTCAACCTTCAGCCTGGTACTGTTACTATTCTTTTACTTTTCCTGAATTAAGGCTTATTAATATTCCCTTGATCAAGAACTGATGGTACTAAATGAAGAAGAAGTCCAAGCTGTACTGAAGGCATTGGCGAAAAACAAGGCTCTAGGAATTGACAGAGTACCAACTGAGATGTTTCAGCAAATGGATGCAACTTGGGAAGTGCTGATTCGTCTACGCCAATAAATTTGGAAGACCTCTACCTGGCTAACCGACTGGAAGAGATCCATATTTGTGCCTATTCCAAAGAAAGGTGACCCAACAAAATAACAAAAATTATTGAACAATATCATTAATATCACATGCAAGTGAAATTTTGCTGAAGATCATTCAAAAACGGTTGCGGCAGTATATCAACGAGGAACTGCCAGAAATTGAAGCTGAATTCAGAAGAGGACATGAAACGAGGAATATCATTGCTAGTGTCAGGTGGATCCTGGTAAAAGCAGAGAATACCAAAAAAGTGTTTACCTATGTTTATTGACTATGCAAAGGCATTTGACTGTGTGGATTATAACAAATTATGGATAACATTGCGAAGCATGGGAATTCCAGAACACTTAATTGTGCTCATACACAACCTGTACCTAGATGAAGAGGCAGTTGTTAGAAGAGAACAAGGGGATACTGAGTGGTTTAAAATAAGAAAAGGTGAGTGTTAAGGTTGTATCCTTTCACCATACTTTTTCAGTCTATAAATTGAGCAAATAATCTGACAAGCCAGACTACGTGAAGAAGAATGTGGCATGAGGATTGGAGGAAGACTCATTACAACCTGTGATATGCAGACGGCACAACCTTGCTTGCTGAAAGTGAAGAGGATTTGAGGCACTTACTGATGAAGATCAAAGACTACAACCTTCAGTATGGATTACATCTCAACATAAAGAAAACAAAAATCCTTAGAACTGAACCAAGAAGCAACATCATGATAAATGGAGAAAAGATTTAAGTTGTAAAGGATTTCATTTTACTTGGATCCACAATCAATGCCCATGGAAGCAGCAGTCAGGAAATCAAATGATGTATTACACTGGACAAATCTGCTGCAAAAGACCTCTTTAAAATGTTCAAAGATGTCACTTTGAGGAATAAGATGAGTCTGACCCAAGCCATGGTATTCTCAATTGCCTCATATGCATGTGAAAGCTGGACAATGAATAAGAAAGACCAAAGAAGAGTTGATGCCTTTGAATTATGGTGTTGGCAAAGAATGTTGAATATTCCATGGACTGCCAGAAGAACAAACAAATCTGTCTTGGAAGAAGTACAGCCAGAATGCTCCTTATAAACAAGGATGGTGAGACTCCATCTCATGTACTTTGGACATGTTATCAGGAGGGTCCAGTCCCTGGAGAGGGACATCATGCTTGGTGAAGTAGAAGGTCAGTGAAAAAGAGGAAGACCCTTAATGAGATGGATTGACACAATAGCTGCAACAATGGGCTCAAACACAGCAATGACGGTGAGAATGGCACAGGACAAGGTAGTGTTTTGTTCTGTTGTACATGAGGTTGCTATGAGTTGGCACCGACTGAACAGAAATAATATTTCCTTGTTAAGGTAAAAAATAATAACAACAAAAACCCAGTTGCCATTGAGTTGATTTTGATCCATGGTGACCCCATGTATGTCAGAGTAGAACTGTACTCAACAGGGTTTTCAGTGGCTGATTTTTTGGAAGTAGATTGCCATACTTTCTTCCGCGGCACTTTTGGGTGGACTTGAACTTCCAACCTTTTGGTCAGCAGTGGAGCTCATTAACCATTTGCACCACTCAGGGGTCCTTGTTAATGTCAACTCCTGATGAATTCCTGAGTGAGAAAGTGTCCCTGTTCAAGGTTTTGTCAGTTCACCTTCTGGAGCATAGAGGTGTTGGAAGTCCTGTGTCTGTCCAGCTCTCTCATTAACATCTCTGCCTTATCTTATTCTGCCAAAAATAAAATGTGATTTTCTTTAGGTGTGGAGTCACGGGGAGGGAACTTGTCTGCTCTGTTCAGTTGGAAGAGGCCTAAACTGCAGATACACAATTTGATTGAGGGACGTTACAGAATCATGATGCTAATTGCAATGTGGATTCAAGATGGCCGCTTCTCTCATGTCAACGTATTGGCATACTGCATTGACAAACAAACAAAAAAGCTTTGTTTTTTTTCTCAGCAACAGCAAGACCTGTGTGCATATAATATATCTTTTTGAAGAACGTGACCTGAGAATCAGTCACAAGAGTCACTGGTCTTGATAAGACATTAACTCGAAAAGGAGCTCTTGGGTTTCAAAACTGTGGCCAGTGTGGATTAAGTGGAACCCAACTGAGTTAGAAAATGGGAAAAAAGTTTACAGAACTAAAAATTAATCCCAAGCCTTGACTGAAAGTTAAACAGATCTGCTTTTTTATCCCACTAAAGGAAAAAGAAAAAGTGGAAAAGAAGAGATTTGATTGACTTTTGTTTTTCATTATTTTTCCATTTCACTCATTTCTATACTTCTGGCTTCCAACTGTGACTAGGGAAAGTGCCAAGATATCACTGAAGGTAGTCTCTCTGGAATTTAAGGATGACCAAAGGCTGAAAATATGAAAACTTCACCAAATGAAAGAATCCAAATTCTAGGCCTGTTGTGCACACCATGAGTTTAAGGGCATTTTTCTCAGACTTTTTAAGGTTATTACATTTTTATGTTTGGCCAAACTAAGTGTTGGGACATTTTCTAGTTCATAGATAGGTCTTAAAGCAGAGAAACTGGCCCATTATGAGGGGACGGAGGCATGGGGAGGCACAAAAAATGACCACTTGTTTTTGGCACCTATTATATTCTACTTATTTCACAGAATTCTCATAAAAATTCTATGAGGATTCATTTTATAAATGGATGAACTGAGGCTTATAGATGGTGAGTTTCCTATGGTCATATGCTTAATAAGAGGCAGAACTGGGATCCAAAACTAACTTGATTCGAAAGCTCATTCCCTTTGCTGTTTCCTAAAGACAGGCCTGGCAATCTACTTCCAAAAGGTCACAACCTTGAAAACCCTATGGAGAAATTCTACTCTGCACACATGTGGTCACCATGAGTCACAATCAACTGGACGACAACTAACAGCAACAACAACAATATTCTTTCATACTCCTATTTCTTGTTTATAGATCTGGAAAAAACACAAAATGGCTGTGCTCTTTCTGTCTTTACTGGTCTTGATTATCCCAGAGCTCTGGTTCACTTAGTTTGGTTCGTTAAGGTGATAGTAATTAATTTACTCTATTAAGCTAGAAACATTGGCCAAGACTTGAGATTCTTAAGTACAATGTTAAATGCTGAACTGGGTTTAGGAGCATGGTATTTGTGTCTCTGATTGTGATTAAGTGATGATTTATGACACCATGTCTTTCCTTTAAGGTCATGATGTCAAACATTCTGGAACCACCACTAACCTAGGAAGGTTGGTGTGGGTGGATAAGTACTGAATTTGTGGCCAGGATGCTGGAGTTTAAATTCAAGCTTTGGTACTAACTTCTTGGGTGACCTTGAAGAATTTTTTTCTCCTTTGTGGATCTGAATTTCTCCACCTAAAAAATGAGAGGGTTGAGTTGTAGGATCTGTAAGGTAACTTCAGACTCTAATATTCTGTGATTTTTGTCACATCTGATTTGAATGAAAACTTCATGAAGGCAGGGACTTTGTTTTATTCACTGCTGTATCCCCAGAACTCAGAATATGTGCTAATACATAGTTGGCATTTACTTATACTTACTGAATACATGAATGAATCCACTTCCTTTAATAGCACAGTATGGATTATTTTTATTAATTTTTTTTCTCGTACTTTAGATGAAGGTTTACAGAACAAATAGTTTCTCATTACACAGTCAGTAGACATATTGTTTTATGACATTGGTTAACAACCTCAGGACATGTCAACACTCTCCTTTCTGGACCTTGGAGGACCTTTTTTTTTTTTAGTGAAAATATACATAGCCAAAGTTACACCATTTCAAAAGTTTCTACATGTACAATTCAGTGACATTGATTACATTCTTCCAGTTGTGCTGCTATTCTCACTATCCTTTTCCAAATTATTCCATCACCATTATCTTCAACTCACTGCCCCCTAGGCTTCCCATCAAACCTTTTGAGTTGCTGTTGTCAATTTGATCTCACATAGATAATTCTTTTTTTTGTTGTTCCTTAGATGAAGGTTTACAGAACAAATAGTTTCTCATTAAACAGTCAGTACACATATTGCCCTATGACAATGGTTAACAACCCCACAACATGTCAACACTGTCCCTTGTCAACCTTGGGTTCCCTATCACCAGCTTTCCTATCCCCGCCTGCCTTATAGTCCTTGTCCCTGGACTGCAGTGCCTCATTAGTCCCATTTTGTTTATGGGGCTGTCCAATCCCTGGGTGAATGGTCAACCTCAGGAGTGACTTCACCACTGAGCTAAAAGGGCATCCGGGGCCATACTCTCAGGGTTTCTCTATCTGTCAGGCCAGTAAATCTGGCCTTTTTTTGTGAGTTAGAATTTTGTTCTACGTCCTTCTGCAGCTCTGTCCAGGACCCTCTGTTGTGATCCTGGCCAGAGCAGTCAGTGGTGTAGCCGGGCACCATCTAGCTGTACTGGACTCAATCTGGTGGAGGCTGTGGTAGTTGTGGTCCATTAGTCCTTTGGACTAATCTTTTCCTTGTATCCTGTTCTCCTCGTTCTCCCTTGCTCCCAAAGGGGTAAGGCCAGTAGGGTATCTTAGATGGCTGCTCACAGGCTTTTAAGACCCCAGACACTACTCACCAAGGTAGAATGTAGAACATTGTCTTTATAAACTATGTTGTGCCAATTGAACTAGATGTTCCTCAAGACCATGGTCCACACAGCCCTCCGTCCAGCAGTTCAGTCCCTCAGGGAGTTTGGATGTGTCTATGGAGCTTCTATGACCTTAGCTTGTATAAGTTGTGCTGGCTTCCCCAGTACTGTGTACTGTCTTAACCTTCACCAAAGTTACCACTTATCTATTGTCTATTTAGTACCCCCCCATCCCTCGTAATCAACAAAGATTGTTTCTTTTTGATAATAGCACAGTATGGATTGTTGTTGTTAGGTGCTGTTGAGTTGGTTCCAACTCATAGCTACCCCATGTACAACAGAATGAAACACTGCCCAGTCCTGCACCATCCTCACAATCATTGTTTTGCTTGAGCCTGTTGTTGCAGCCACTGTGTCAATCCATCTCGTTGAGGGTCTTCCTCTTTTTTGCTGACCCTCTACTTTACTAAACACGATGTCCTTCTCCAGGGACTGATCCCTCCTGATAACATGTCCAAAGTATGTGACACAATCTTGCCATCCTTGCTTCTAAGGAGCGTTCTGGCTGTATTTCTTCCAAGACAGATTTGTTAGTACCTTTGGCAGTCCATGGTATATTCAATATTCTTCACCAACACCATAATTCGAAGGCATCAATTCTTCTTTGATCTTCCTTATTCATTGTCCAGCTTTCGCATACACATGAGGTGACTGAAAACACCATGGCTTGGGTCAGGCGCACCTTAGTCCTCCAAGTGACGTGTTTGCTTTTTAACAGTTTAAAGAGGTCTTTTGCAGCACATTTGCCCAGTGCAATATGTTGCTTGATTTCTTGGCTGCTGCTTCCATGGGCATTGCCTATGGATCCAAGTAAAATGAATCCCTTGACAGCTTCAATCTTTTCTCCGTTTATCATGATGTTCCTTCTTGGTCCAGTTGTGAGGATTTTTGTTTTCTTTATGTTGAAGTGTAATCCATACTTAAGGCTGTAGTCTTTGATCTTCGTCAGTAAGTGAGCGCTTCAAGTCCTCTTTACTTTCAGCAAGCAAGGTTGTGTCATCTGCATAACGCAGGTTGTTCATGAGTCTTCCTCCAAACCCCATGCCCTGTTCTTCTTCATATAGTCCAGCTTCTCAGATTATTTGCTCAGCAGACAGATTGAATAGGTATGGTGAAAGGATACAACCCTGACACACACCTTTCCTGACTTTAAACCACACAGTATCCCCTTGTTCTGTTCGAATGACTGCCTCTTCATCTATGTACAGGTTCCACACGAGCACAGTTAAGTGTTTTGGGATTCCCATTCTTTGCAATGTTACTGCTATATGGATTAGTCAGGTATTATTTATTGAGCACTTACTATGCACTGTGAAGGTCACCAGGAACCCTTGAATCTGAAAAGATGAGAGAAAGGCAAAAACTAAGAAATGGCTTACCCCAGCCCAACTGGGGAGGGCCATGAAAGGGGCTCCCATTAACCTGTTCCCTGCCAAGCAATAGTTCTAGTACATAAATATGACCATATAACCATGTTCCTCCCCTGATTACATTCTTCATTGTCTCTTCATTGTCTTCAGGATAAAATTCAAGCTCCTTAATACCTCATTTGCAGGAAGAAAAATGGGAACGTTTATGCTCTTATGCATTGCCTGTGAGTGATAACAGGGTATGATGCCATTTGCTAGGAGAGAGCCATTGCTGCTTGAATCATGGCAGAACTGAGGGCCAACCTTTTCTCATTTATTTACTTACTTACTCGCCCATTCATTCATTAATTTGTCTTGTTCTTCATTTATTTTTTTACTCTCTTCTTCATTCACTCCATTCTTTTATCATCCACCCATCCATCCACTAACTTGTTCATTCACTGATTTTCTGACTTACTTGTGCGACATTTATTGATTACTTATTTTTTCTCCCTTCATCCTTCTTTTTTTCTCTCCCTGTTTGAATCCTGTTTGGTTTGCCTCCCCGCTTGAATAACTTCCTTGGGCTTGCACATTAGCACACTGCATCAGAGTTTGGTGTTAGAGGGATAGGTTCCGAGTGAAATCACCCAGCCTAGACCTACACTGAGAGGTCACTAAGGAGTGACAGTGGCAAGGAGTGAGAGGTGGAAGTGTTGGCTTTATGTCTTGGTTCTAATTTATTTTTGTTTAACCTGCTGCATGGCTTTCACAAATCTTTTTTTTTTTTTTTTTTAATCCAGAAACTCAGTTTTCTCTTTTCCAAAATTAAGGGGGTGGACTAGGTCAACTTTTACAAAATTAGTCTTCTACTGAACAGTGTCTGAGGTTTATAGATATGCAGCACAAAAGAGGTTCTGTAGTCAAACAAATTTGGGAAACATTGGGCTAATAGTAATTAAACATTTGACTAATAAAAAAATGTTAAAAGAAGTCTTTACGGCAGAGCTTTTCAAAGCCTCAAATATGCCAATACGTTTTATGATTCTCCAAGAAAGAGATACAGCATGAAGCTCCAACATCTTGTGAATTTGTAAGTGTTCCAGGCAGTTGGGTGTTCCTCAATTTGTACATCTCTTAAAATTTTCAATGAGTAAGCTGAGCAGTAGGCTTGGTTCTTTCAGATCTGGAACTGTTGAATTTAATTCCACTAGATAATGAATGACATAATTGGATCTTTAAATTTTTATAGTATATAATTTGACACCCTGAAAACTGGCAATGGTAGTGGGAGGTGTAGGGGGGTAGGACTTGGAGACTGAATGGAGGGGGTCACTAAGTCTTTTGCACTCTTCTTTGTATCATCTGTTTCCTAAAAACTATAAACAATTCATCATGCAGAGCAATTTATTTCTAGAGGGCAAGTCATTTAACTCCTCGATCTCCACATCTGCAAAGTGTGTAAGAGGAGCTCCAGATTATTTTACAGCCCAAATGGTTGGTGATTTTGAGATTTGTTCTCTGGTTGCTCATCAAGAGCAGGCCCAACCTTGAATGCATATGGGAATTAATCATGTCATGGGGAACTGAAAACAGTATTTGTTTTGATTGTGCCACTGTTAATTAGGTAAGGTTCAGCCTGACCCTGACTGAATGTTGCGGGCATGGGCTTGTAATGTGAGAAATGGATCCAAATGAGAATATATTACTTGGGCAGAGAGTAGGAAGCACTTAAGTTCAGACACTTTTGAATTGGGATGTGATTGGGGCAGTTTCTAAAATGATGAAATCAACCCTGATGAAGAACAGCTCTGCTGAGCAAATACTTGTATATTCTTATTTATACCATGGCCTCTGCCGTTCACTTTTGGTTAATACAATGCAAAATAATAAAACTAATGTAATAGCTATCACTTTTTTTTTCATGATTTACTTGCAGAGTTATATTTTTGTTTTATCATTGTGCTTTAAGTGAAAGTTTACAATTCGAGTTAGTTTCTCATAAAAAAATTTATACACACATTGTTCTGTGACCCCAGTTGCTCTCCCTGTACTGTGACGGCACACTCCTCCTTTCTACCTCTGATGTCCCATGTCCATTCGACTAGCTCCTGACCCTCTCTACCTTCTCATGTCGCCTCCGGACAGGAGCTGCCCATTTATTCTCATGTATTTACTTGAGCTAAGAAGCACACTCTTCACAAGTATCATTTTATGTCCCATAGTCCAGTCTAATGTTTGTCTGAAGAGTTGGCCTCGGGAATGATTTTAGTTTTGGGCTAACAGAGAGTCTGAAGGCCATGTCTTCTGGGGTCCCTCCAGTCTCAGTCAAACCATTAAGTCTGGCCTTTTTACTAGAATTTGAGTTCTGCACCCCACTTTTCTCCTTTTCCGTCAGGGACTCTCTGTTGTGTTCCCTGTCAGGGTGGTCATTGGTAGCTGGGCACCATCTAGTTCTTCTGGTCTCAGGCTGATGGAGTCTCTGGTTTATGTGGCCCTTTTTATCTCTTGGGCTAATATTTTCCTTGTGTCTTTAGTGTTCTTCACTCTCTTTTGCTCCAGGTGGGTTGGGATCAGTTGATACATCTTAGGTGGCTGCTCGCTAGCTTTTAAGCTACTCACCAAAGTGGGTTGCAGAACATTTTCTTAATAAACTTTGTTCTGCCAGTTGACCTAGATGTCCCCAGAAACCATGGTCTCCAGACCCCTACCCCAGATACTCTGTCCCTTGAAATAGCTATCACTTTTTATGTGCCTACTAAGTGTCATATACTCCCCTAAACACTTTACAAATATTATCTCATTTAATCTTCACAACATTCCACTAAGGAGCTATTATCCGTGTTATGAATGTGAGGAAAATAAGTCTTTTCTGGACATTAATATGATGATGATGATATGTAGTAGTAACAGTAGTTAAAGTAGTAATTTTCTTTTTTAGAGTATAGTATGTGTCAGATATTTTTTTAAACATCCAGAGAAACAGTGGAATGGAGTGGATAAGAGCATGGGCTCTGGAGTTAGATTGCCAGGGTTTAAATCTCACTCCATTTGTGGTTGTTAGCTATGAGTGTTTGGGCAAGGGATAGGAATAATACCTACCTAATAGGGTTGGTGTGATCATCTACTTAGAACAGAGGATTATATGAGATGGGGAAGGTAGAATAATGTTAATTAAGTGCTCAGTAAATTCTAGTTATTATGTAACATTCCTGATCTCATATAATCCTCACACAAGTCTTCCAAAAAAAAAAAAGGGATTATTGTCCCCATTTTACCAATGATAAAACCAAGGAAGTTAGAGGTTAAGGAAGAGGCCAAAGGTCAAGAGTTTGGAAACAGTGAGGCAGGGACTGGATCTCTTCTCAGTGGGATTGTAAAACCTGTGCTTTTTTCTTTGAGGCAGTATTGAATACATGAAAACTGGAGTAGGAACTTTGCTTTGTGGCCAAATGTTCATCCAGAGAAGAAGTCAAAATGGAGAATTAATACTATTATGAATGTCTTTACACCACCTGAAAGCCCTTTAAAGTGTGTTTTAGCAAAGATGCCTCTTGTGAATTGTACAGGATAGACAGCAGTATTGTTGACGTGGTCCAAGACAGTCAGCTATGACCAGCTCAGGATGAACTCTGCATCAAGGAGCCCATTACAAATTGCCAAACCCCACCCAAAGTCTCCACTGGGGGCTCATTTCCCATTTACAAGGCATTTGTCAGCCCATGTCTTCCCTTTCTTCCTTCACAGTCAAGTACATGGACTGTGAATCAGTGTTAGACCTGGGTACTGGGACAGCCTAATGCCACCCTCCTCTCATTGGTCAGTTCCAAGAGTGAAAGAGCAAGTCAGAGAGAGGGTTGTGAGTCTCCGCAGTGGGGCTTGCTGAGAGCACACACGTTTCTGTTTCTGTGTTTTTGGCTTTCTGGGGAGCTCTTTCTCCTTGGCTCTTTACAATGCATTCCATAATTATTTCAGTAAGAATTGGATGTGGAGAAGCTCAGATTTCAGCTTTTTCCTTTCACATAAATAAGGAAAACTTGGATTCTGCTTGTAGAACAGATAGAATGACACTTTTCTGTTAGCTAAGGTTCAGTGTGAGGACTACTTAGTGGAAACAGCGTGACAGTCAAGTGACATGATGCAAAATCTGCTAGTAGCTGCTGAATTAATATACATCGTCGGCTTCTGTTATGTGACTAAGAATGTTCAGCCCAAGGTCTGTCACCAGTGAGACCTCCACAAATGATGCTCCATCCTCCATAGCCTGTTATTGTACAGCCTTTACTGGGAGATCTTAATAGTTCAGGTTTCTCATAACCTTCACATAATATCTTGTCATGAAAAACACCAACACGCAAACAACAAACAGAAAAACTCATTACATGTCAGACAGCTTGGTAGAGATTATAACCTAGAGCCAAGTAGGACACAGTTCCTACTCTGACTCTCATGACCTAGTTGATGTTGTTGTTAGGTGCCTTTGAGTTGGTTCCAACTCATAGCAACCCCACGTACAGCAGAATGGAACATTGCCTAGTCCTGTGCCATTCTCACAATCATTGCTATGTTTGAGCCCGTTGTTGCAGCCACTGTGTCAATCCATCTTGTTGAGGGCCTTCCTCTTTTTTGATGACCCTCTACTTTACCATGGCCTAGCATGAGAGACAAATAACTGTAATACAAAGATGATGTATGGCACAATAGCATTATATGTGATATGCTATAGGGATATTAATGAAACAGCAGTTAATTCGATCTGGAGTTAAGTTTAAGGGAGAGTTGGGCTTTCAAGATAGAAATAGGTCAAAGCATTATTTTCATTTGTATCCCCAGCCAGCACTTCACTTACTTGAAGGTGAAGACTGTGACTTCTTTCATTTTTGAAGTCCTAAGTCCTAGCATAGTGACTAGCACTTGTAGGTACTCACTAAATGTGTGTTAAAGGAATTAATATGAGTATGAAGGGTTTGACAATCACTTCTGACCAGGGTTACTGGAGCATAAGCTGTGCTATAATGGACAGAGTTTAGCATAAACTACAGGTCAGAAAACTGTGGTATGTGGTCAAAATCCAGCCCACTCTGTTTTCGTACATAAAAATTTATTGGACTATAGTTATGTCCATTTGTTTATATATTGTCTATGGCTGCTTTCATGTTATATGGCCAAGTTGAGTAGATATGACAGAGACTGTATGGACCGTAAAACCTAAACTATTTACTGTCTAGTCCTTTAAGGAAAAAGTTTCTGAACCCTGGCTTCGCGAGTCAAACTGGCTCTGCCATTTGCTGAGAAATCAGAGCAAGGTACTTAAATTCTGTGAGCCCCAGTTTTCTTATCTGTAACATGGGGACAATCCAATATCATGTTGCAGATCAAATGAGATGTTATCACACAGATGGATGTAGCTTATAAACAATAAATAACCCTACAAACATGTAATATAATTACACACGGACTACAAAATTCTGTAATTTCTCTTCCATTTTATTGTCTGTGGATTTACTTTCTCTGTCACAAATTAAACACCTATTTGGGGTCTAGTGAAATGAAATCATCTGTATTTTTTTCATGCATAATTGACATTCATTCAAAGAGCATCAGTCACACTCAATATGATTCCATCCTCACAGAGATCATGATGTAGTGGGAGAGGTCAGCACAGTCTTTTTTTAAATTTTGTTATTGTACTTCAGGTGAAGGCGTACAGAACAAATAGTTTCTCATGAAACAGTAGTACACATATTGTTTTATGACATTGGTTAACAACCCCACAACATGTCAACCCTCTAACTTCTCAACCTTTTTTTTCTGGTGAAAATACACATAGCCAAAGATACACTATTTCAAAAATTTCTACATGCACAGTTCAGTGACATTGACTATGCTCTTCCGATTGTGCTGCCATTCTCACTTAAGATGAAGGCTTACAGAACAAAATAGTTTCTCATTTAACAGTTACTACACATGTTGCCCTATGACAATGGTTAACAGTCTCACAACACATCAACAATATCCTTACTCAACCTTGGGTTCCCTATCACCAGCTTCCTTGTCCCCTTCTGCCTTCTGGCCCTTGTCACTGGACTACTGTACGTCATTAGTCCCACTTGGTTTTACAGGGCTGTCCACTCCCAGGCTGAACGGTGAACCTCGGAGATAACTTCACCACTGAGCTAAAAGGGTGTCTGGGGGCCATACTCTCGGGGTTTCTCCAGCCTCCTTTAGGCCAGTAAATCTGGTCTTTTTTTGTGAGTTAGAATTATGTTCTACATCCTTCTCCAGCTCTGTCCAGAACCCTCTGTTGTGATCCTGCTCAGAGCAGTCAGTGGTGGTAGCCGGACACCATCGAGCTGTTCTGGACTCAGTCCGGTGAAGGCCTTGGTAGCTGTGGACCATTAGTCATTTGGACTGATGTTTTCTTTGTATCCTGTTCTCTTCATTCTCCCTTGCTCCCGAAGGGATGAGACCAGTGGAGTATCTTAGATGGCCGCTCACAGGCTTTTAAGGCCCCAGACGCTACTCACCAAGGTAGAATGTAGAACATTGTCTTTATAAACTGTATTATGCCAGTTGAGCTAGATGTTCCCTGAGACCATGGTCCCCACAGCCCTCCACCCAGCAGTTCAGTCCCTCAGGCAGTTTGGATGTGTCTATGGGGCTTCCATGACCTTTCCTTGTACAGGTTGTGCTAGTTTCCCCTGTATTGTGTACTGTCTCACCCTTCACGCAAGATACCGCTTATCTATTGCCTATTTAGTATTTCCCTCCCACCCTTCCCATTCCTGGTAACCAACAAAGATTGTTACATTTTGTGTGTGAACTTTTTCATGGGTTTTTACAATAGAGGTCTCATACAATATTTGTCCTTTTGTGATTGACTTATTTCACTCAGCATAATGTCCTCCAGTTTCATCCATGTTATGAGATGGTTCACAGATTCATTGTTGTTCTTTCTCGTTGCATAGTACTCCATTGTGTGTATGTACCATAGTTTGTTTATCCATTCATCTGTTGATGGGCATCTAGGTTGTTTCCATCGTTTTGCTATTGTGAACAATGCTGCCATGAACATAGGTGTGCATATGTCTATTCGAGTGACGACTCTTATTTCTCTAGGATATATTCCTAGGAGTGGGATTGCTGGATCGAATGGTATATCTATTTCTAGCTTTCTGAGGTGACGCCATATCATTTTCCAAAATGGTTACATCATTTTGCATTCTCGCCAGCAGTGCATAAGAGTTCTGATCTCCCCGCAGCCCCTCCAACATTTGCTATTTCCAGTGTTTTCGATTCGTGCCAGTAATGCCAGGGTGAGATGGTATCTCATTGTGGTTTTAATTTGCATTTCTCTAATGGCTAGTGATCGCGAGCATTTCCTCATGTCTCTGTTGGCCATTTGAATGTCTTCTTTGGTGAAGTGTTCTTTTCCTTTGCCCATTTTTTAATAGGATTCTTTGTCTTTTTGTTGTAGAGGTGTTGGATTTTCTTGTAGATGATGGAGATTAGACCTTTGTCTGACTTGTACCGTCCAAAGTTTTTTTCCCAGTTTGTAGGTTCTCTTTTTACTCTTTTGGTGAAGTCTTTTGTAGAGCATCGGTGTTTGATTTTTAGAAGATCCCAGTTATCTAGCTTATCTATTGGGGTTTGTGCATTGATGGTTATGGTTTGTATCCTGTTAATGCCATGTATTAAGGCCTGAAGTGTTGGTCCTATTTTTTCTTCTATGAACTTTATAGTTTTAGGCTTTCTATTCAGGTCTTTGATCCATTTTGAAGTAGTTTTTGTATACGGCGTGAGGTATGGGTCCCGTTTCATTTTTTTGCAGATGGATATCCAGTTTTGCCAGCACCATTTGTTACAAAGACTGTCTTTTCCCCATTTGATGGACTTTGGTCCCTTGTCAAAGATCAGGTGACCGTAGGTGGATGGATTTACACCTGGGTTCTCAATTCTGTTCCATTGGTCAATGTATCTGTCGTTGTACCAGTACCAGGCTGTTTTGACTACTGTAGCTGTATAGTAGGTTCTCAAGTCAGGTAGTGTGAGTCCTCCAACTTTATTCTTCTTCTTCAGCAGGGCTTAACTTATTCGGGGCTTCTTCCCTTTCCATATAAAGTTAATGATTCGTTTTTACATCTCTTTGAAGAATGTTGTCGGTATTTGGATCAGGATTGCGTTGTATTTGTAAATTGCTTTGGGTAGAATTGTCATTGTTGAGTCTGCCTATCCATGAGCTTGGTATGTTTTTCCGTTTATGTAGATCCCTTTGGGTTTCCTGCAGTAGTGTTTTGCAGTTTTCTTTGTATAGGTCTTTTACATCCCTGGTCAGATTTATTCCTAAGTATTTTATCTTTTTAGGGGCTATTGGAAATGGTATTGTTTTCCTGATTTCCTTTTCATCATTCTCCTTATTGGTGTATAGGAATCCAACTGATTTTTGAATGTTTCTCTTGTATCCTGCTACTCTGCTGAATCTTTCTATTAGTTCCAGTAGATTTCTCGTGGCGTCTTTAGGGTTTTCTATGTATAGTATCATGTCATCTGCAAACAGGGACAGTTTAACTTCTTCATTACCAATTTGGATGCCCCTTATTTCTTTTTCTTGCCTTATTGCTCTAGCTAGAACTTCCAGCACAGTGTTAAATAGGAGTGGTGATAAAGGGCATCCTTGTCTTGTTCCTGTTTTCAAGGGGACTGTTTTCAGCCTCTCTCCATTAAGAATGATGTTGGCCATTGGTTTTGCATAGATGCCCTTTATTATGTTGAGAAATTTCCCTTTATACCTATTTTATTGAGAGTTTTTATCAGGAATGGGTGCTGGACTTTGTCAAAAGCCTTTTCTGCATCACAATTGAGATGATGATGTGATTCTTTTCTTTCCTTTTATTTATGTGGTAGATTACATTGATTGATTTTCTAATGTTGAACCATCCTTGCATACCTGGTATGAATCCTACTTGGTCGTGGTATATTATTTTTTTGATATGATGCTGAATTCTATTGGCTAGAATTTTGTTGAGAATTTTTGCATCTATATTCATGAGAGATATTGGTCTGTAATTTTCTTTTTTTGTGACGTCTTTGCCTGGTTTTGGTATCAGTGTTATGCTGGTTTCATAGAATGAATTTGGAAGTGTTGCTTCCTCTTCTATGCTCTGAAATAGCTTGAGTAGTACTGGTACAAGATCTTCTGTAAATGTTTTGTAGAATTCTCCAGTGAAGCCATCTGGGCCAGGGCTTTTTTTGGTTGGGAGTTTTTTTTATTACCTTTTCAATCTCTTCTCTCGTTATGGGTCTGTTCAGATTTTCAACATCACTTTGTTGTAGTTTGGGCAGGCCGTGTGGTTCTAGAAATTTATGCATTTCCTCTAGGTTTTCAAATTTGTTGGAGTGTAGTTTTGCATAATATTCTGTTATAATCCTTTTTATTTCAGTTGGGTCTGTTGTAATGTCCCCCATTTCATTTCTTTTTGGGTTATTTGTGTCCTCTCCTGTTTTTCTTCTGTTGTTCTGGCCAGTGGTTTGTGGATTTTGTTGATTCTTTCAAAGAACCAACTTTTGGTTTTGTTGATTCTTTCTATCATTTTTCTGTTCTCTATTTCATTTATTTCTGCTCTGATCTTTACTATTTCCTTTCTTCTGGTGGTTGTAGGCTTTTTTTGCTGTTGTCTTTCTATTTGTTTGAGTTCTGTAGTTAATGTTTGATTTTGTCCCTTTCTTCTTTTTTGATATGTGCATCTATTGCTATAAATTGTCCTCTGAGGACTGCCTTTGCTGTGTCCCAAAGGTTTTGGTATGATGTGTTTTCATTCTCATTTGATTCTAGGAATTTTTTGATTCCATCTCTGATTTCTTCTATTACCCACTGATGTGTAAGCAGGGTATTATTCAGTTTCCATGTAGTTGATTTTTTTTCCTTGCTCTTTCTGTTGTTAATTTCTACCTTGATGGCATTGTGGTCAGAGAAGATACTGTGAATTATCTCAACGTTTTGGATCTTGTTGAGGATTGCTCTGTGGCCTAAGATGTGATCTATTCTGGAGAACGTTCCATGTGCATTGGAAAAGAATGTGTACTTTGCAGCGGTTGGATGGAGTGTTCTATATATGTCTCTGAGGTCAAGTTGGCTGATTGTGCCCTTCAGGTCTTCTGTATCTTTGCTGAGTTTCTTCTTAGTTGTTCTGTCCTTTACTGAGAGTGGTGTGTTGAAGTCTCCTACTATTATTGTGGAACTTTCCATTTCTCTTTTCAGTGTTGTTAGAGTTTGTTTTATGTATTTTGGAGCCCTGTCATTGGGTGCGTAGATGTTTATTATGGTTATGTCTTCATGATGGATCGTCCCCTTAATCATTATATAGTGTCCTTCTTTGTCTTTTATGGTAGATTTTGTTTTAAAGTCTATTTTATCTGAGATTAGAATTGCCACTCCTGCTCTTTTTTGGTAGTTGTTAGCTTGATATATTTTTTTCCAACCTTTGACTTTTAATAAATTCACATCTTTGTTTCTAAGGTGTGTCTCCTGTAGACAGTATATTGATGGATCCTGTTTTCTTATCCATTCTGTCACTCTCCATCTCTTTATGGGTGTGTTGAGTCCATTTACATTCAGTGTAATTATTGATAGATGTGAGTTTGTTGCTGTGATTTTGTAGTGCTTTTTTTTGTGGTGCTGAAGTTTTCTTTGTTCTTCTTACTGAAGTTACTTTTGTTTGTGGTTTTTTTTTTCATTTCTTTTGTTTTTGTAGGTTTTTTTTTCTGAGACTTTATGTTTTTCCTGTTTTTTTTTTTTTTTTTTTTTTTATGAGTATGTTTGTTAACTTTCTTTGTGGTTACCATGAATTTTACCCTTAGCTTTCTAAGTTTGAAGCAGTCTACCATTACTTGGTATCACCTTGCCTTCCTCTCCAGTAGAAGGTTCTATACCTATGATGTTTATTCCCTCTTTTATTGTTTTGATGTTGTTGTCATTTACTGATTAACTGCTCTGATTCCCTGTTGTATTTCTTTTGGTTTTGGATAGTCCTTGAGAGTTCATTTCCTAGATTGGTATCTGGCTGGTACGATCCTGCGTCCTAGATTCAGCCTGTGAGCTGAAGTTGTTTGTTCTCAGATCGAAGAACTCCCTTTTATAATTCTTGTAAGTTTGGTTTGACTTTTATATATTACCTTAATTTCTGTTTATCTGGAAATGACCTAATTTCGCCATCAAATTTGAATGAGAGTTTTGCAGGATATATTATTCTTGGCTGGCAACTTTTTTCCTTCAAGATTTTATATATGTCATCCCATCACCTTCTTGCCTGCATGGTTTCTGCCGAATAATCTGAGCTTAGTCTTATTGTTTCTTCTCTGTCTGTGACTTCTTGTTTTTCATGAGCTGCTCTGAGGATTCTTTGTTTGTCTTTGGTTTTGGCTAGCGTGATTATAATATGACTTGATGTTTTTCTTTTGGGGTCTCTTCTATGTGGTGTTCGTTTAGCTTCTTGGATGGCCAGCTTTTCATCTTTTCTGATATTTGGGAAGTTTTCTGTCAGCGATTCTTCAATGATCCTCTCTGTGTTTTCTGTTTTCTGCACATGTTCTGGAATTCCAATCTCTTGTAAATTTTTGCTTTTGATTGTATCCCACATAACTCTCAGGGTCTCTTCATTTTTCTTTGTTCTTTTTTCTGAGTTTTCCTGAAACAGAGTTGTATCCAAGTTTTTGTCTTCAATTCCACTGATCCTGTCTTCCACCATTTCAAATCTGCTTCTCAGTCCTTGTATGACACCATCCATTTCTGAAATCTTGTTGTTTATCTTTTGGATATCTAATTGTTGTCTTTGTATAATTTCTAGTTGTGAATTTATTTTGGCATTTTGTTCCTGCATTATTTTCCTGAATTCTTCCAATTTTTTGTCTGTATTTTCCTTGAATTTGTCTATTTTTTCCTCATGTTTGTCAGCTTTTTGCCTCAGCTCTTGGAGAATTCTGGGTATTAGAGATTTGCATTCCCTATCAGGTAGTACTAGTGCATTTTCTTCCACTGGAAGGTCATCAGGTGTGTTTTATTTTGGATGCCTACTGGAACCATCGTGTCCTGTTTTTGTAAATGTTTTGCTATTTCTGCTGTCTTCGGGGCATTCAGTAGTTATTTTTCTTGTTTATTGATTGTAGATTTGTTTGTTTCATCTCTTTTTGTTTTAAAATTTGACTATGGCTGAGCAGGCAGACTGTGTTCTTTGTTGTTTGCTCATCTTTGGCACAATACTTTTTGCCTCCTTCTCCAATTGGCAGGATCAGTCACTCAGACATGGTACGGCAGGGCAGGTCTAGTTGAAGAGGAGTCACTGGGACGGGTTGTCTGTGGCACTGACTGCAGCCACCAGGGTGGGTCGGTAATCAGTGTGGGGCACGTTCCAGTAGGCCGTGCCTGTACTGCTTGGTGGTGTGATGTTAGGCGCACAGTGCAAGTAGGCAGGATGTAGCAGAGAGATTGTTATGTGTGGAGCTAAGATGGATATGGGAGAGAGGAGAGAGGATCAGGAGCCAAAAACATACAAACAGAAAAGAATGCTAGTGGAGCTTGCCGTTGGAGTGGAGAGATGAGAGACTAGGAAATGGAGAAAAAAAGAAAGGGGAAGAGGAAGAAAAGAAAAGAATGAATAAATAAAAATTGGAAAGGTTGAAGAGCCGCAAAGTTCCCAGGGATCCCGCTGGTGCAGATAGGAGGTCTGGGGAAGTTGCTCTCAGGAGTTGCAGTACAGCCTGGCCAGAAGGCGCAGAGGCATAGAATGCCAGGTATTCAGGGAACAGAAAGAGAAGGAAGATATAGAGAGACAAGAAACTGAGTAATGAAGAAAGACAAAAAGGGGAAAAGAGGGAAAAGAAAAGAAAACAAATTAAAAACAAAAAAAGAACAAGAAAAGCCCCCCAAAAAAACAGAATAAAAAGGAAAAAAAAAAAAAAGCCAACAAGAAAAGAAATGTCCTCAGGGATCCCTCTGCTTGTGTGTGCAAGCCAAGGGGGTAGTCTCCTTGCCACGCAGCATCGCCTGGCCCGAAAGGGCTCCCAACTCAAGAAAAGGAAAAGAAAACAAATAAACAATTCAAAGCAAGTTAATGAACAAAAGCCCTGGGATCCCACCAGCGCGGCAGCCCAAACCAGGAAGCAGCTCCACACTCGAATGGAGCTCTGCAGCCCCTCAGGAGCAAGCAAAGATGGTGCATGGAGCAAGGTACTCGAGCAAAAGGAGGGGGAGGTGGTGAGAGGTAAGGAAGAAATCAAAAGAAGCAGAAAAAAAAAGCAACACCAGCAGCCAACAAGTGGCACTCAGAGAGCCAGCTAGTGCGGGCTGGTGGAATCCAAGCAGCCGGTGTTTCTCAGACAAGAGACTGTGTCCGTGGGAAGCACAGGGGGCCGAGTGTGGGTGAAGAAGGGGTAGGGAGTGGGAAAGCACGTATCACCAATTACCGGAGCTCCGCAGCCCCTCAGGAAGAAGCAAAGATGGCGCATGGAGCCTGGTACTTGAGTGAAAGGAGGGGGGAGGTGGTGAGAGGTAAGGAAGAAATCAATAGAAGTGGAGAAGAGCAACACCAGCAGCCAACAAATGGCACTCAGAGAGCCAGCTAGTGTGGGCTGGTGGAATCCAAGCAGCCGGTGTTTCCCAGACAAGAGATTGTGGCCATGGGAAGCAGAGGAGGCCGAGTAGGGGTGAAGAAGGGTGGGGGTGGGAAAGCGTATATCACAAATTACCGGTTGTTTTGTCTCCTGCTGGAAGCTCCGTGAAGCTGCTTTCTCGTATCCCGTTTGCTGGTCTCCAGTAGGAGTCCAAGATGGCGGATCCGCGCTGTTTTAGCTGATAGGGGACCTCTGCATCAATCTCTCTTCGCTCTCCAGTCTCTGTCAGTTTTCTCACTCCATTTGGTGCTTGGCTGATTTCTTTATCTCTTCATTTGATGTTTTAGGGTTTCAGGATTGTTGTTTTCTCTGTTTGGCTTAGTTTATCGGATCTTTGCTGTGGAGGGACGGTGTGGTGCTTCTGCCTAGAGCGCCATTTTTCAACCCAGCACAGTTTTCTGGCTTAAAGTATAGGAACAAAGGAGAATGGTGTCAGTCTGACATCTTTTCAGCCTCCCTAAGTAAAAGATTTATTTTGTTTACCATGTGGCATGGAGGAACTGAAAGACACAAGATTTTTTTTCCTCCAGACCTAAAACAAAAGAAATGTAAATGATTCCTTTTGGTGGATATGATGGTTAAGATTGTGTGTCAGCTTGGCTGGGCCGTGATTCTCAGTGTTTATGTGTGATCACTCCCATGATTGAACCTGCTGTGAGTAGCCAGTCAGTTAAAAGGGAGTTTCCTTGGGAGTGTGGCCTGTATCCGAATATAAGCAGATGTTCTTGCTTTTTGCTTCCTCTGGATCCTGCGGCTTCCCCCTATTCGTCTCACCTCTGGTTCTTGGGACTTGAGCTATCAGCTTATCTGCTGATCTTGGGATTCCTTCAATCTTCACAGCCTGTGATCCAGAGCCCTGCTCTCCTACCTGCTGATCTTGGGTTCAGCAGCCCCTGCAGTACATGAATCAGGTGAAGGCTTACAGTCTTGCCTGTCAGTCTTGGGATTCGTTGATCTTCACAGCCTGTGAGCAAGTGCCCTGCTCTCCAACCTGCCGATCTTGGGTTTGCCAGCACCCGCAGCTACATAAATTGGGAGAAGCCTCTATCCTAACCCCCGGATTTGGGACGTTCCAGCCTCTAAAATCATGTGAGCTGTTTCTTGGATATAATCTCTATATATATTTATACAATTTACTGGTTTTGCTTCTCTAGAGAACCCAGCCTAAGACAGTGGATATGGTTCTCACCGTACTTGAAATTTAGCTGTGAGAGTTTTAAACTGAGATCTGTGGAACATGATTCATTGCAGACATTTGAAACCCTTTAAATACAGCCTTAAAGTTCCTGAGTCCAATAGTTACTCAAGTAAGCTTCTGTTGACTTTGTTGCATCTAAGGAGGAGAAAATTTTATGGGGTGATGCTCTGAATGTGGTAAATTACTTGAGGGCCTATAACAGAGTGCAGTATTCCACACTCATACCATCATTTCTCTCTCCTGTTCTCATTTCAATCCCTGCAACTCTTTTCATCTGAAGCCCAGAAGTAGCCTTACAGTCCTCCCCAAGACAATATTGCATGCATCCTTTACCATCAACTGAGTGTGAAACAAGAGGTGACATCCACCTGTCCATTGCGATCTAGGACTTATACCATAATAGATGATCTTCAACCTGGCATAGAACTGAGACAGCCGTATATGAAATATACTTTTTCACACAAGATGATATTGATGAGATACATGAATTAGAAGGACTTAAATCTAAGAGATTGAATATCAACTGAAGACTGAAGAATTTTAAGAAGTTTCTGTTGAAGAATTATTCCAGATGTATGCTTCCTATAGTATTTTATGTAGTGACCAGATAATCATACTTTGTAACTACGACAAATAATTTTCTGAACTGTGAAGCAGAGTTTCTTAATTATAATGTGCATCCAAATCATATAGGAATCCTTGTTAAAATGCACATTCTGATTTGATTAAGGTAAAAAGAAAGGCATATGCCTTATCCTTTCCAAAACAATAAAACGTATGCCCATTTTTGGAAGGAAATGAATAGTACATAGCAGAATTCCCAAAGAAGTAGATACTGTTATGTGATCTTTTTATGAAGGATGGTCCAACTAAAGAAGTGGCATCTTCCAGATGTTTCAATCAGTCATCAAAGAGCACAGTGACACTTGAAACAGAATCCCAAGTTTTCTCTAAGCTTGTCTGTTCTTTAAATTTCTGCTTAGTGATTCATAGGGCGTACATTTCCACAGCTTTATTCCCTGTTATGGAGTTCCTGGGGTGCGAACGGTTAACATGCTGGGCTGCTAACTGAAAGGGTGGCAGTTCAAATCCACCCAGAGGTGCCTTGGAAGAAAGGCCCAGTGATTTACTGAAAAATCAGCTATTGAAAACTCTGGAATCCAGTTCTACTCTGACACACATGGGGTCACCATGAGTTGGAGTCAACTTGATGGCAACTGGTTATAAAGTGACTATTGGGGTTAAGGCAAATCCTTTCAATGACTTAGACCAATTTAGAAATGAAACACCAATATTTTAGGGTGATTTTCAGTCTTTTTTTTTTTTTTGGCTTTAACAAACAGGAATCTATTTTCTCACAGTTTAGGAGGCTAGAAGTCTGAATTCAGAGCACCAGCTCTAGGGGAAGGCTTTCTCTCTATCGGCTCTGGAGAAAGGTCCTTGTCTCTTCAGCTTCTGCTTCCTGGTTCCTTGGAGATCTCCATGTGTCTTGGCATCTATCTTGCCCCATCTCTGCTTCTCTCACTTGCTTGTTTAATCTCTTTTATATCTCAGAAGAGATGGACTCAAGACATCCTACACTAATCTTGCTTCATTAACATAACAAAGACAACCCATTCCCAAATGGGATTATAACCACAGGTATAAAACCAAAAAACTAAACCCATTGTGGATTCTGACTCCTAGCCACCCTATAGGACAGAGTAGAACTGCCCCATAGGGTTTCTAAGGCTGCAGTCTTTACAGAAGCAGACTGCTACATCTTTCTCCCCAGGAGCAGCTGGTGGTTTCAAACAGCTGACCTTGTTAGCAGCTGAGCACTTTAACCACTGCATCACTAGGGCTCCACCATAGGCAAAGAGGCTAGGATTTACAGTACATATTTTTAGGGGATATAATTCAGTCCATAATGGTGTGAGAGTGGAAACGAGGAAACCAGTTAGAAGTCTACTGTAGTATAGGCAAGAAGGAGAGTGATATTTAAATCTTGGAGCCCTCTTCATTTATATATTTTTTAAAAAGGAATTGAGGCATAGAGAGTTAAAGGACTTACACAGGGTCACAGAGCTACAACTAGAATCCCAACATCATTCATTCACTGAATGTCTATTGAGCATCTTCTTTATAAGTGTATCTATACTACAGTAGAAGCAGCTTGGTGAGGAGGTCTGGAGACCTTTGCATGTTAGATAGATCTATAACCATGATATGCTGCTGTCTTGTTGAGCATGGGTGGGACCTGTGACTTGCTTGTAAACAATATGGCAAAGGTGATGGGATGTCACTCTCATGATTACGGTACACTGTGTGTCACGTTATTGTAATCTTGGGACAAAGTAATGCTAGTTTTTTTTTCACTACATGAATGAAAAGATCCTAACTTGGAAAAGGAGGCATTTTGTCACATAACACCAAAGTATTTGATACTGTTGTTTTTCTGTAGCCACCTTGCATACCTCAGATGGACTGCATGATCCCCTTCTTGGCTAACTGTTTGCAGGCATAGCTTGTCCTAGGCAGTAACTTGATTGTCCTCTGGCTGGCTAGGAGTGTATGAGCTGGTTGCTCATCTTGGATGAACTGGAGTCTTTGGTAGTTTTCTTTTGACTGACCTCAGAAGGTGGGCTCTTCTTCTCATTATTAATGCCACTATTATTTTTAGATTCCTTTTTGACACGTGGGCTTCTTTTTGGTTGTTGTTGATGTTAGGTGCCACTGAGTTGATGTCGACTCCTAGTGACCCCATGTGACAGAACAGAACTGCTCCATAGGATTTTCTTGGCTATAATCTTTATGGGAGCAGATCACCAGGTCTTTCTCTCAGGTTCAGCCTAACTTTATTTCCCCCTTCCTCACTCTTGCTCTTTCTTTCTTTTTCATACACCCACTGAGAGTCCATGCATACGCAATAAACATCCACTTGAATTTCGTCTGTGTATTACATGCACATAGCTGCTCACGTTTACACAAAGTGACATTTTCACCTCAGATAAACTGAGGCAATCAGAAGAACTTTATAATATAATAGCCCCAACAGCAAAGGCCCGAGAGGAAGAGGGAAATTTGGGTCTGAATTTTCACTGAATAAATAGCCCTTTCTTGTGTAATTGCCTGTTTGCTTTCCTTCCATGTTTTCTTCCTTTCTCCTGTCCTTCTCCCTCCATACTAATGTAACGCATACGAAAGGGCTTGGGCTGTGGAGTCGTATTCGCTCATTGATTCAAGCAGTATGTTTTAAATTAATATGACAAGCTATACCAGGCACTGTTCTAGGTAGTAGAGAAAGAGCTGCAGATGAAAACTGGCAATAACCTTGCTCTTGCAAACTTTTTATTTTAGTTGTAAGAGACAGTTAGTAAACGAGTCTATAATATGTCAGGTGGTGATAAATGCTTGATAAGGGGACAGAGTGATGGGGTGTTATTTTAGAAAAAAATCAATCAAGGAAGCTCTTGTAGATGTTTGAGCAGAGCTCTGAATGAATGCATATGGATATTTGGGAGAAGACCGTGCATGCCATGTAGAGGGAAGCAGGCACAAAGACTTGGAGTTAGTAATGTGTCTGGTATGTTAGAGGAACAGTAAGCAGGCCTGTATGGCTAGAGTGGAGTGAGCAAGGGAAAGAATGGTAGGAGATGATATTCCAGCTAGCTATAGCTGTGTAACAAACTATAAGTTAGTGGCTTAAAACAATTATTATTATCTCAGATTGTTCTGTGGGTTGACTGGGTCCATCTGGGTTGTCTTGCTTGGGGTCTCTCCTCTGGTTACAGTTGAATAGCAGTTGGAGATGGAGACATCTGAAGGCTTAACTAGACTGTAAGTCCAAGATGGCTTACTCACATGGCTGGCATGCTATTACTTGAGAACTCAGCTGAGGTTGTATTCTGGAGTGCCTACTCATGGCCATGTTGCTACTATATTGCTTGGGTTTCTAACACCATGAAGGACTGGGGGCATTGGACTTCTTACATGGTGGCTAGGACACCAACATATCATGCTTCCAGGCAGAAGTTACTAGTCCTCTTAAAGACTAGGCCTGGAACTGTCAAAGAGGCACTTCTACTATGCTTTGACTTATGCCATACTCAGCTTTAAGGGAAGGGGAAGTAGATCCCACCTCTCAATGGGAGGAGTATCAACGTGGCCAGCTTTAATCTGTCACAGATGAGATTAGAAAAGTAGTGAGGGGTCATATCATATGAAGCTTTGCAGGCTATGGGAAAGACTTTAGAGTATGTTTTTCTGAGTACAATGGGAAGCCATTGAAGGGTTTTGAGAAGAATGGCATGACCTAATTTATGTTTTACAAAGATCACTTTGCTGTTCAGATTAAAACACTAAAGCAGGATGAAGGTAAAAACAGGAGATTAGTTAGGAGTTTTTTGCAAAAGTTCAGATGAGAAACGAAGGTAGCTTGGATTAGGGTATAGTGGGATCATTGGATGGGGTCCAATTCATGATATAATCTAGAGGTAGAAGCTTCAGGATCTGCTGATGATTCAGGTGAGAGAAATAGAGTAGTTGAGAATGACTCCTTTGTAGTTATATTGGTATACATGGAGGGAAGAATGAAATCAGCCTTTTCTATTATAAGGAAGACAGATGAAGGATTAGTTAGTTTTTTTTTTTGAGGAGGTGGGTAGGGGTGGGCTAGGGATTGAGATCTACAGTTCAGTTTCTTGACATTAAGTTCAAGGTACTTATTGACTATCCAAGTGAAGATGGCAAGTAGTTGGTTAGATGTTCTACTCTAGAGTTCAGAGAAGTTGGACCTGGAGATATAAACTTGAGAATAATCAGTAAATAACTGGTATTTAAAATTAGGAGACTGGATACGATAATCTAGGAAATGAGTGTGTAAACAAAGAAGAAAATGGGTTTGAGGATAGAGTCCTGGGACTGCTGAATGCTTACATGTTGGGAAGATGAGATTCTAGCAAGAAAGGGGCCAGTGATATAAGAGAAGGCCAAGAAAGAGTGGGGTCTCAGAGACCAAAAGAATAAATTATTTCAAGGAGGAGGGTGTGATTTGCGATGTCCAGTGCTGCTGAGAATTGACCATTGGTTTTTTGGCAACATGGTCTCAGAACTTTCCTGATCCCCACTCTGCATTTTTCTAGCTATGTGACCTCAAGCAAATTATTTCACCTCTTCTGCTCCTTAGCTTCGTCTTCTGGAAATGAAGACAGTAATACTGATCTCACAGAGTTGCGATGACCATTCTATTAAATAAGAGCATATATATGTTTTATATGTGTGTGTAAATACATCTCATTTAACATGGTTTTTGACAGATAATAATGCTCAAAGTATCAATCACCTTTCCCCTTTACAAAATGCTTAAATGATATTAGATTGAACCATGGGAAATTATCAATTTTGAAGCACTTTCAACCTATGAAATGGCAATTTCATATGGTTCAGCTTTGCAATTGAACTAGATTTCTGTCTTACAAAAAAGGGCAGGCTTTTACTAGCCTAGTCTTGTGTTTAAAGATTTCTAATTGCACATTTCCTGTTTCTCCAGGAGAAAGCTATATTGGTAATAGTTTCTAAACTGCTCTCCAATTCTGTCTTTGTTGCATATTTATTTTCATGTTGGCACCATGTCAAGTACAAGGGCCCAGTTTCATTCCTATATACCACTTGCTGTTTAGAACACAGATGTATGAACTTATGAATCAAGAGCTTCTTAAAGAACTCTTCTGATCTACTTCTGGAGTAGTTGTTGTGATGCTTGTCCTTTCTTGGCAAGTCTGATTCTGTTAGGTCAGCATTCTAGAGGTCATTTCCTACCAGGTACTCTTGAATTTGGGTAGTTTGGGTAAGCTGCCACCAAGTGACCGTGGAGTTATCTCTAGAGGTGACCAAGCTTACCATGCTTTTATTCTGCTAGGCACTTTCTCTCCCCTGGGGCAAAGTTTTTGATCTTTGTGGGCTTCCCTAGTCACTAGTGCTCACGGATGTGATTAAGTACCTGCCCAGTTTCTTCCCTTATCTTAGCTCAGGAGAAATACAGCAAAACAAAATACAATAAAATAAAATTATTTCTACTCGTCAAAACTTGGCAGAAACTAGACGAGAAAGTGTTTAAGGTCTATCATTAGCATGATTTTCCAGTGAAGTGCTTTTTCCAGAGACGTTTTATAACTAACTGGCTGCCTCTCTTTATGTTAGCTCTTTGCCCTGGAAACTTGAGTTTACTAATTAGTTTATATACTTAAGCTCACTCATTAGAGGCTGAATTGGCCTCCAGCCTTGCCTCTCATGCTAGAGGCCCCCTTTAAATGGGCTGTACACCCTTTCCATATAAGAGCATGTAAATACATTTTAAAAATAAGCATAAGGGTTTCAGTTAAAAAAAAAAAAAAAAAAAAAAGATGTCTCTGTCCACCATTCCAGCAATAGGAAAAACATTCTTAAGACATCGGTAAGGAAGAGGGAAAACTTAAGAAAAACTGTCCTAATGGTGTATAGGATCACTCAGAATTCTGGGAAGGAATTTTTTTTTTTTTTTTTTAAAGAAGACCTTTTGAACATCTTCTGAGCTTCTTATCTTTAAGCATATGCAACCACATTCAAAGGAAGTGAAAAGATGAAAATCTTAATGGAAGAAGAGGAAAAAGCAGCTAATAATTACTATACATTTTCTACGTGCTAGTCTATGATCTTATTTATGTCTCAGGCAATCCTGAGGGCAGGTCATATCTACACTTTACATATAAAAAGGTGAGGCTCAAAATGGTGAATTGGCTTGTTAAAGGTCAAACAGCTGTTAAGCAGAAGAGTCAGGATGCAAACACAGGTCTGTGGGACCTCACCACTCTGCTACTTTCTGGAAAGTATTAAAACAGGAGAGATTCTAAAGATGGACTTTAGGGGTACTCTGAACTTCCAGTTTTTTTCTATAAGGGTGGATTGTGATGAGAGATGAGTTTTGATTTTCAGAACTTGGCTGTAAATGGTATAAGTCTCCAAGGGAATCAGACAGAAGCAAAATTTGCCATTGCTCACCTAAGACCAAATGGTACAATGTTTTAACAGCATAGGCTTTGAAATTGAGCCGAATTCCTATCCTGAGAGAGCTTGAGTAAATCATTTAACTTCTCTGATCCTCAGTTTTCTCATCTGTAAAATGGGGATGACAGCAATCCCTACTTCATGGGGTTTGTTGTGAGCATTAGATGTGTGTAAGACATTTAGTCCCAGTACTGACAAACATAGCCAACCTGTTAGTTTTGAGTGCAGGCTGTGGTCAAGACACCACCATTGCCTAGCTCTAGTTATACGTAGGGAGCAGGGAAGAGCATCATCTCTTGTACAATTGTTGCATGAGTTTTAATGTTGACATATGTCTCCTAGCTTCCTTTTGCTTCAGAGACTTAGAGCAACTCAGTGCTTTAGGAAGCAAATCTTTTTAAGTAACTTTTAGCCTGCTCAGCTTAGCGCAACTAATATGAGAAAAATCCCCATATATACACAGGCTCTCCAACTAACTCTAATGCCACAAAGTACATAGGAACATCTGAGTTTACCATCCACTTAGCTTCCTTTTTTTTTTTTTTAATCTTCCTTACCATTATGCATTAATGGGAAAAGCTGTAGGCTGGTAAAGTGGGAATTTGTTGGTTTGCCTCTCCGGCGTCCATTGTCCCCTCCTTCCTTCTCAAGGGCTCTCGATTTCCTTTGGGGTTTCATGTAGTTCTGAAGAACCACCCTCCACCTCAGGCTCCAGGAGAGGAGTGCATGACTCAGGCTAAGCCAATCAGCATATTCCATCCCCTGGCCTCTATGACTGGTTTGGAGAGAGAGGGAGATGTAACCTAAGTCATTCCAGGCAGAGTAAATACCAGGATTTTTCCAAGAATATTGGGGGAAAAGATCCAGTCATTTGCTTGTTGCATGTGGATGCAGAAACATGTGACCCTGGAAAAGCAGATAGCTGTCTTGCAACCATGATGGAGGCTGGTCTTAGAGTGCATTTGACCCTGAAGAAGGCATAGTTGAGAAATGGAAGAAACTATCACTGACCTGATCAAGTTTCCTTGAGTCTGGCACTAGCGTTGCAAATGAAAATTTCCTAACTGAGATAACTGAAGGCAGTGGCCTGTGTTGCTGGACTAGTTCTGCAAGATTTATAACCTTTGGCATGCTACTTGTCCTCTCTAAGTCTCAATTTCCAAATCCGTAAATTGGGAATTAAATGAGATTATGGAGGTAAAAGCACCTTTTAAACTGTAAAGTAATTATAAGTGCAAGGAGTTATTATGATAATTTTGATTACATCATGATGGATGATTCTGTGTTTCTTTCATACCAAAGCCTTGGGTTGGCAGCTTGAGTTGACCCCCAAGCTACAGGTAGGCTCATGTGACTGGCATTTGTTACATTTAATCCTTGCAGGTTTTGGTAGGGGATGGGGACCTGTGGACTTCAGAGAACCTGATCATTTGTCCAACCACTATGAAGAGGTTTACTCTTGAAAATAGTTAATATGATAATCTTCAAGCAGGTGATCTTCTATGCCTGGATTTTGAAGTTTTAAGTCGAAGTTCTCTCTTTTTTTTTTTCAGAGTATAATTGCTGCATAGGGTTTTCTGTTTAATTCTTAATTAGGTTTTTACTATTGTACTTTAAGTGAACGTTTAGAACTCAAGTTAGTTTCTTATACAAAAATTTATACATACATGGTTATGTGATCCTAATTGTTGTCCCTATACTGTGACAGCACACTCCTCCTTTCCACCCCTGATTTCCTGTGTCCATTCAAATAGCTCCTGACCCAATCTGCCTTCTCATCTCACCTCTGGACAAAGTTCTCTTTACCAGAGGGCTAAAGCAATGTATTGATAGCAATGATGACGTTACAAAACATCAAAATAACTCAGTAAAAGGAGATCAAATATCTTTAATCTGAATAAGTGATCATTTTGTAGTATTATCTGACAAGAGGATTTTCTTAGCATGGGAGGGTAAAGGGAGGGAAAGTTATGTTTATTGACTCACCACGATATATGTCCAGCACCACATCATGTGCTTTCTTGTGGCATGTAAATTAATCCGGTAATGAATCTTTTATCTCATAGTAAGGAACTTTCCCAAAGCTCCAGACAGTATTGACAAGAGAAGGAACTGTCAGATGAGGCTTTGTTTTAATTGCTTATTTGTAATACTCTTTATGGTCTGATGAGGGCAAGGTGGAAAGAAATCTAGAGTTGGACTCAGAAGCCCTGGACTCTATTTTTTGGTTCTAAATTCACTTAACTTCCAGGAGCCTCAATTTTTCATTTTTATTGAAAAAATTTCATTATTTATTTTCATTTTATTTCATAAAAATGCTACTGCCCACTTCACAGGTGTTTGTGAGGATTAAGTGGGTCCCCCTATATTTAACACTGTGATATCCTACATATTATTATAATTTTTATTAATGTCAGGTAACAGTAATCACAGTGACCTCTTAAGCCAATTTAATTCCAGTTACCATGTCTTGGTTTCTGATTTGGAAAATCCTTCATTTAAGGTTATTCTTTCCTTTTTTACAAAAACACAGAGCAGTAAAAATGTAAAAATCATCCCAGCAGAACAGAAAAATACCATATGCAGGATTCTTTCTTCCAAAAGCTTCCATCATCCTTAATCAGGATGATTCACAATTTGAACACACATGGTACAATCCAGGTGTAGTAATTTATGTGAAATATTATGACATTGTAACACATGTTAGATGAAAACATACGTGCACTTATGGACACAAGATATATGAATTTATTTTATTTATTTATAAAACTACATCTTATACACAAGCTCTGAGAAGTTGGAAAAACAAAACTAAAAACGCAAAGCAACAATAGAATACAGGTAAGTAAATCTCAGAAGCTCAGATTCTATCACTGGTCAGAACTTCTAATTCCAACTGATACCAAACTAATTAAATGGTTACTCCTTGATTTATGTGCTCTTACACCAGGAAAGTAATTTCCAAAGAGTTGAACTTTTCATTCTAGTGTTCTAGATCAGTGCTGTCTAAAAGAAATATAATGCAAGCCACAAATGTGAATCACATACGTAATTTAAAAATTTTTAGTAGCCAAGTTAAAGTAAAAAGAAGCAGGTGAAACTAATTTTAATAATATATTTTATTTAACCTAATATCTGACTAGACAGCAACGGGTTTGGTTTTTTTTTTTTGTTTAACCTAATATATCCAAAATATAATCATTTCAACATGTAACCAACATAATTACCAATGAGATATTTTGCATTCTTTTTTTCTGAACTAAGTCTTCAAAACCTGGTGTATATTTACCTTTGCATCATATCTCAATTAAGACAGTCACATATAATAGCCACACATGGCAAATGCTACTGTATTGGACAGTGCAGTTCTAAATTTCTCTGAGGAGGATGTTTGGATTCAGAAAAACCTGGCTTTGAATACCTATTCCATCACTTTTTAATTTGTGACCTTGAACAAGTTCTTACCTTGCAGAGCTGTCATGAGTCTTAAATGCGATGAGTCATGTGAAAGTGCTTCTTTCCCAGCATCTGGCTTTTGGCAGGGGGTCAATATGTGTAAGTTCTCTTCCCAACTTCTCAAAATGAAGGTGGAAGGTGAGGTGGGAGAAAGGCACAGACATTAGCACAGGAAAGCCTGGATGACTCTCCTGACTCTGAGCCCAGAAGTAAGGACCAGGGATTTAGAGAAATGGTAGAGGGGCTGAAGTGGATGGGCAGATGGAGGGCTGATGGGCATTTCCATGTCAGTACTATATGGTTATTAGTGCTGCAAGGTTTTTCAAAAACTTTCCACTGTTCTTCTCGGTGCTGATCTAGAGCCTTAAGCAATGTAACCCTGTTCAGAGGAGAGCTATCAGGGATGATGAAATGATTCAAAATCATGCCCCCTAAAGGAATGGTTGAAAGAGGTGATTATATTTCCATTAAGAGAGGGAGGGAGAGAGCGAGAGAGAGAACTAGGGAAAACATGAACTTTATCTTCAAATAAGCCAACATTGTCTGGCCTTAAGAGGCTGCAGGAAGGAAGAGTACAGCTCAACAAAAAAAACTTTTTAACAGAGATGTTTTGAAAATGGAATGGGTTGCCTTGTGAGTTGGTGAGCATTTTGTCAGAAAATGAGCTACCACTTTATCACTTGGCAGGGATACTGTAAGGAAGGATTAAATGAGGCAGCATGTATAAAACACTGTGATATACTATATGCCATTATCATAACATTCTGTAAGGGTAAATGCAATAACCATTCAACATAGGTATAATTGGACTAGATGAACTATAAGGCTCTTTCAATCCTTAGTGTCCGAATCACTACTCTTTTTTGGGGGACTGTTGCATAATTGTCCAAAATTAGATTTTATGCTCTTCTTCAATGACATGACACATTAGAAATGAGTATCTCTTCCTTGGCTCTGACTGTATAAAATTGATTTCCTAAGGCTCAAAGTGAATCCTGATGAACTTTCCAGTCCCAGCCACACTGGCATCAACTTCTCTCTCAGCTTTTTGGGCCCTGAAGGAAATGGAATGCTGTCCTACTTTGGGGCTTCATGCGGCCCAGTTAAATCTTCTTGAGGTTTTCTCACACCTTGGTTTCTTGAGTGCCACTTTCTCCTGTTTTCTTTCTGTTTCTGACGAAATTTTCTCAGATTCCTATTCTTCAATGCAGGAGTTTTTGAGTGTTATGATCCAAGCCCCCTTTTTTTCTCTTTCTCCCCACTCTTCCATGGTAATATCATCTATTCTTTAGGTCCCACTCTTGATTCCCATATATCTTCCGTCCAGCTCAGATTTTCCCCCGAGCTGCCTATCTGATGTCTTTACTTGGACGTGTCACAGTCTCTTCTAACCCAGCATGCCATACCTGAACTCATTGTTCTGCAAACCTGCTCACCGTCCTCCGGCTGCTTAGTTGGTGAAAGGCACCATCATCCATCTTGTTGTCCTGGTCAGACACCTGACAGTCATTCCTAGATTCCCTTTTTTCTCCTTGCCTCCCACAGGATCCATTCAGAGGATCTGTGGGTTTGATCCTTTCTACGTGTCTTCTCTTCATCATCATGTTATACTGGTCTTCTTCATCTCTTACCTGGGCTACTCTTTTTGTTTTCTTAACACCATGGCACACACCATTTTCTTCATAGCCCTGACATTTTGTAGAGGAGTCTCAGGCACTATTATGGGGCTGAGGGGAAGCCAAGTGAGCATGACCCCAGGTCCCAGGTACCTGCTTCAACCAGAGAAGCTCTGCTTTGGTCTGTTTCATACCCGAAAGTCTCACTTAAGATTTGACTTAAATGAAGTGTTCTGATGTGTTAAAAAAAAAAAAAAAAGTTAGTGGAAAAAGCACTCTTTTGATGACTTTCAAGCTTCCAAGCTTTTATTTCCAAGCCATATTCCAAACCATACAAGAGAGATCTTTCTAAAGTAAAAATCGAATCGTGTCATATTCAAGTTTAAAATGTATCCTTTGAGTCTCCATTGTCTACAAGCTAAAGGTCAGCTTTCATACTAGGCCTTTTATGATCTGGTCCCATTCCTTGTACCTTGTACACAAGTATCTGAATGCTCTGAATAATTTACTTATCTCTTTTCCCCATTCCACTATGAGCAAGGAGGCACGGCTCTCTCAGTTGTATTTGTATGTCCATTGACCATCACAGGGCTTGACTTGCAGTAGGTGCTCAATAAATTTTGATGGAAAGAAAGTTTGAACCTAAGGCTCAGTTAGATGTCAGAGTGAACCTGTATGGTTGGGCTGATGCTGAGTCCCTTTGTCGGAGGCTATAGGTGACACTTCTCTATAATTTTTCCATGTTAGAAATGGAATATATAGCAACCAGCTGGCATTCTGATAGCTCAACGTGAGTTTTTAAATTCATTTCTTTCTGTGAACCTAATATAGTCAAATCAGCCTTTTTCCAGTTTCTCTAAATTTGATTTTCAGATCATGTCATTCGGTACTCAAAATAATGATGATAAAAAATACTATTTATAGTGAACTTTGTACCTACAAACTGTTTTTACTTTCATTATCTTGCTTGATATTTACAACAATCCCATGGTTGGGGCAGGGCAGATATTACATTCTCATTTTATAGAATATGGAATCAGACCCTCAGATGTCACATGATTTGCCCAAAGTCACACAGCTGGTATAGTAGAGCCAGATATTTAAATCTCCTTATTTCAAGGCTGGAGCCCTGGTGGCATAGTGGTTAAGAGGTTGGCTGCTAACCAGAAAGGTCAGCAGTTTGAATCCACCTGCTGCTCCTTGGAAATCCTGGGGGGCAGTTCTACTCTGTCCTATAGGGCTGCTATGAATTGGAATTGACTTGATGGCAATGGGTTTATTTCAAGGCCAGTTAATTATTCATATGTATTTGAAGGTCCCACTGCCAATAAAGGAGCATCCTCCTATTTCCTTGAACATGGCAGAAAAATAGGTCAGTGGGGTCAGAAACAAATCCTTGTTGACACACTTGTCTGACATTTGGTCATCTGGAGAATGGGTTTTTCCATTGCTTTGTCTACTTGCTCCCCCCTTCCTTCCCCTAAGGCTTCCCTGTATAGAGCTGCCAAGTCTCTGCAATGGTCACTGCAATTTGTTGACAAATAACAAAGATGCTCCTTGTCTTGCTGTCAATTTTACATCCTCTGGGTTTGCCAAGTGAGCTGACATGCCAGGAAGGGCTTTGTTTTGGACTGTGACTCACTGTGCTCACTCCTCTGCCGCTCCCTGTGTGCAGGCTTATTACACTCTGCCGATTATACAATTGCAGAACATCTCTGGATGAATTGGCAGAGGATGAAAAACAACAACAACAAAACAGACCAAGGGTTCAGCAACTGCTACACGAAGCAAAAGGAATATTACCATAGGAGAGGTACTCTAATCTCATCTGCAAATTGCTTCTGTCATCATCCAGAGATTTATTGGAGGCATTCACTACCAGAGGGATACTGTTTCTCCTGGGTAGTTTCAATCAGCAAGGTCTTGGAATGTCCTGTGGAATAAGGGATGTAAGTCAGAGAAAGGGTCCCTCTCAGTCAACAGTAGCTCAGTTCAAACCCTGTTGATAAGAGGCGCTGCTCATTTGGCCTGCTTGGAGATTATCCCATGTGCTCAGTTTAGGTCCTTCTTAACAGAAACTGGGGAGAGTCTTTTTTTTTTTTTTTTGGAGGGAGGGAGGGTAAGAGGACATTGTTAAGATGACAAAAGATTGTTTGCAAACTGAACTTCCAGTATGAAATGAAGTACATTCATTTTCCCAATAGATAATGTATTTGTAATAAATGATAAATTGTATGTAGGTATGATTAGAGTTTATTTCAAATACCAATGTTAATCACCACTTTGTCTTCAAAAGGTCACTGGTGAAACTGTTAGCCTGGAGGGGTGAAGGGGGTTAGTGTCTGGATCTGGAGTATTTTCTTCTTCCATCATCACCTGTTTCATGAATTCACTCATCAAACATTGGATGAGGGCCTACCATGTGCCATGCTCTGTGCTAGATGCCTGGGAGTTCACAGTGATGAATGAGATATAGTCTCTGTTCTTAGGAAGCTTTTGGTATAGAGAGAAAGACAGACCTAGGAGCAGATTAATTGTAATACAGTGGGCTAAGTGCAGTTTGAAATACCCACTGGGTGCTATGGGAGTAAAGAGAAAGAGTGTTTCGCTCAGGGAACCAGGGGAAGTTTCTTGGAGGAAATGATGATGCTTAAAATAAGTCTTAAGCAGAACTGCCCTTGGATTTGTACAAGAAGGTCCCTACCCTGGGTCCTGAGCTATATTGAAGGTCCTGCTCTTGTGCTCCTCCATCTGTGTCCCTGGTCACAGATTAAAGAGACAATAAATTCAAAAGAAAAGTGCCCATCCACACTCAGCACTTGCGTCTGCACCCTTCCAACCCCTCTAAACCCTGCTTTGGATACTCTGAATACTGAATTTGCTCAAAGCCTGCTTCTAGGTCCTGCGAGGGTCTCTTTCCCCAGTCCATCTTCCCTCAGCTGACTGCATCACTGCTGATGAGTGAACTCCTAGGCCTGAAGAGAGTGTGGACAGCACTTGGACATACCGGCTGGGATGACCACTTATGTACATCAGAGTCCCCTCACAGTGCAAGACGGAGGTGGTGCTGGGACAAGAAGGAAGCAGGCAAGGGTCTGGGGCAAGGGTCTGTTTTCCTTGAGTCTCCCAGTTCTGATGTGGATCCCTGAAGAGTCAGAGAAGTCTAAAGTTGAACCTAGCTTTCCAGATTGTTGAAGGTATGTTTTTCAAGGAAAGAAGATAGAGCATTTTTATTTAACTGGTAACTAGCTTGACTTACAACTTTTCTTTTTTGTCTTTACTTTCTTTCTTTCTTTTTTTTTTTTTTTTTTACTGTACTTTAGATGAAGGTTTACAGAACAAATAGTTTCCCATTAAACAGTTAGTACACATACTGTTTTATGACAATGGTTAACAACCCCACAACATGTCAACACTGTCCCTTTTCAACCTTGGGTTCCCTATTACCAGCTTTCCTGTCCCCTCCTGCCTTCTAGTCCTTGTCCCCAGACTATTGTGCCCCATTAGTCTCGTTTTGTTTTATGGGGCTGTCTAATCTTTGGCTGAAGGGTAAACCTCAGGATTGACTTCATTACTGAGCTAAAAGGGTGTCCGGAGGCCATACTGTCAGGGTTTCTCCAGTCTCTGTCAGGCCAGTAAGTCTGGTCTTTTTTTTATGGGTTAGAATTTTGTTCTACATTTTTTCCAGCTTTGTCCAGGACCCTCTGTTGTGATCCGAGTCAGAGAAATGACTTACAACTTTTCAATAGTTGGGACATCTGCTATTAGGGCCTGCATTAGTACTCTTGTCCCAGGCCCTATAAATGTTAGTACATGAGTATGGTGCTGCCAGACTGAACAATGTGTTAGGTTCTTGGGGATGAATGAGATCATTAGCCTCAAAGGTCTCTCCTTATTGGGAATACAGGCAACTAAACAGTCACAGTAATGATGTTACAGATGCTGAAGGAGTGGTCTGTCCACCAGGCATAGAGGAGAGGGAGATTCGTTCTACTAGAGTGATGGGAAGTAGGTTAGAAAAGCTTTATGGAGGAGGTCATTTTGACCTGAGCCTTGAAAGATGAATAGTTGAGTCTGGATTATAAAAAAATGAGTGAGGTAAGAAGGAATTTCAGACAGAAGAAGTAGAGACTTAACAAGGCATGGCACTTTAGGCAAAATAAATTGTCCAATATAGTAGGAGCTAGAACATGAGCAGGGTACAGTGAAGGGAAGGCAGGGGCTGGATCATCAGAGGTCTTACAAGCCAGGCTATAAGCCCCCTGTAGGCCATGGGTGGTCCCTCAATTGTTCTAAATAGGGAAGTGAGATGATGAGATTTCCATTTTAGAATGATCCCTCTGAAGAGCAGATTGGAGGATTCAAGCTTGATTCTCAGTCTTTGTGCTCAGAGTGCTGAAAGTCTATCCATTTCCATGCATCGACTTCATCCATTGGACTTCCATTGTAGCTCACTGGTTTATATGCCGGCTGTTCATTAGAATCACTTGGGGATCATTTTAAAAACACCAGTGCCCAGGCCTGGCCCCAGACCAATTAAATGAAATCTTTGGAATTTGGTTATCTGTAGTTGGAAGTATCCCTAGGTGATTCTGATGAACACTGAAGACTGATAACTACTGTGAAGTATTAGTTCTCTTGTCCCAGTAGTATTTCTATTTTCCACCACATAGATTAGTATGAACTAATTATATTTAGGAGGTAAGCACTAGTCCTTACCCCACTCTACTATGCAAATTCTTCCTTCCCTGTTTTTTGTACTTTGGTGATTGGTGGGATATTACACATATCCCTGACTATTGAAGAAAAAATAATTTCTGTTTTATGTGTCAATTGGGAAGCCTTCTCTTTTGATCCAGAATTCCTTTCCTTAATGGCGACTTCCCATCTCCCACTTGCAGATGTCTCCCTGGGCTACAGAAGCTGGGAGTGAAAACTGCTTCTTGTTACCCTTTTGGGACTTTGCAATTTAACTGTTTCATGCCCACCCACAGATAGGTTCCCTTCAAAACTGGTTGCCTCATTTCTCAAAGGAGTGCTTTGCCCTTTGGGCTTAATGGAATGTCCTTGCGTGCCAAAGCCCATGGAAACACTGTGGTGGCAGACTCCCTTCCACCTACCTATGCAGGAGGTGAGTAGTGCAGGAGATTGGCCTCGGGGGAGTAATCCTATCTGAACTGAGCTGGAACTCAAAGAAGAGGCTGTCCCCTTTCCTGTTCCCCCCACATCCAGGGCATTGTGGACATGACTGCTCTGTCAGAATGTTTCACGGGCACTGTGGCTCTCTGGAAGATACGTTTGGATCATCATTACCTTGTGATCCTAGACAGTGGGAGAAGTCTCTCTCCCAGAGAAACTTTTCCTATGCTATTCTACATTTTAGCATAGATAAGAATTGTAGCGAGCAGGTGTAGGAGCTGGAGTTTGGGAGAACATGAAGGTTAGGGCTGAGTTCACAATATCTAATATTTTGCACATATGAAACAAACAGACAAACAAACAAAAACCAGTTGCCATGGAGTCATTTCTGACTTGTGGCAACCCCATGTGTTTCAGAGTAGAACTGTGTTCCATAGAGTTTTCAGTGGCTGTGACCTTTTGGAAGTAGAGTTCCAGGGCTTTCTTCTGAGGTACCCCTGGATGGGTTTGAATCGCCAACCTTGTGTTTAACTATTTGTGACACTCAGGGACCCCTTTGCATATATTAGGAAGGTGCTAATTTTTAAAATGAATGAATGATTGGAAGATAAATCCAGGGAACTAGGCCACCCCAGGAAGCAGACTGGCCCCATCAGTGCACAATGCTGATATCTACTTTCCCTTCCTGGTCTCCAAGGATGCTGACCAGTGAAGGGCCAGGTCAGCAGTCCCCATGTAGCTGGAGCAACATAGCCCTCTGCAGGATCAGCGTTCAACTGAAGGGCTTAATTAGGTAACCTGGAAAGTCTCCTCCAACTTCAAGATTCTAGAGCCCTCTGAGTGTACCTCAAGGGAATGCCTTTAACCTCCTTTAACCCAAGGAGGCTGTGGTATTTGCTTTTATCTAGTAATGCCAACAGCCCTCCCATCCTTGTGCCTTTCCTCCACCCTACTGAATCTGCTCCTTCCAAAATGGGATGGTTTGTTCCTTGTTTCAATTTCTTTTAAAACGTGTTTTTTTGATTATAAAATAGTAAATATTGAATATGGAAAACTTGGTGGGAAACAGTGAGAGTCTAAAGAAGACAATGAAAATTAAGCCTACCGACAGATAATTCCACAATTAACATTTTCTTCTAGTCATTTTTCTATCTGTATATAGATATATACTAAAACAAAACAAAAATTATATAAAATTATATATTCTGCCTTTTAAACTTAGTATATCATACTTTATTCATTGTCATCAATTATTTTTGAAATGATGAAAATACATTTGTTACATAAGTATGCATCGTCACTGTGGAGAAATAAAGATAAACAAAAGGAAAATAAAAATCACTTGGAATCTTAGCAGCAAGTGAAAGTATTTTGAGGTCGATTCTTACATAGGAGTCCCTGGGTGTTGCAAATGGCTAACGTGCTTGGCTGCTAAGTGAAAGGTTGGAGGTTTGAGTCCACCCAGAGGTGCATTGGAAGCAAGGCCTGGTGATCTACTTCCAAAAAATCGGCCATGGAAAACCTTAAGGAGCGCAGTTCTACTTCGACACACATGGGGTCATCATGAGTTTTTTGTTTTTTTTTTTTTTATTCTTACATATTGTTTTCTACGAGCAATTGAGCCTCTACATGCACATGCGCACACTTGTATTAAAGTAATAGATGCACATGGGGAAAATTTAAGCACTACAGAAAGATTTAAAATGACGAATCTTCCTTTCCACTCTCCTGACCCACCTTCCCATCTCTGTCATTAGTCACTGTTTATAGTGTCTTTGGTATTCTTTGAAGAGATGTTTCTGTATACGAAAGTCTATTTTATCTGTAGCTGTATGTCTTTTTTATTTCCACAAATGGTATAATATTTTCCATGGTGTACTCTACTGTGGTTTTTCGACTAAATAAAACATATATGTGCTGATCTCAGAAATCTTTCTGTATCAACACATGTAAATATGCCTCATTCTTTTTAATGTCGGTCTAGTATGGCTATATCATAATTAGGTCACTTAACCAGTCTGCATTGATTGAAATCTAGGTTGTTTCAAGTTTGTTTAGTTTTTACTATTATCAGAATGCAGCAATAAACATTCTGTATGTGTATTTTTATACATTTCACATGTAGACTACTAACCTAGAAATTGCTTTGAAAAATGACACTTTTTAATTTTCTTTTTTTCTCACTCAGTAATACATCATGAGCATTTTCCTGCAAATATGTCCACTTCTAGAATATCTTTTAAATGATTACATTGTATCCCATTAGACAGACATTATTCAGTGAATTTCCTATTGCTGTACATTTAGATGTTCCTCCTTTCTCTTTCTCCCTCTTTTCTTTCTGCTTTCCCTCCCACACTCCCTCTCTTCCCCTCCTCCCTTCACTCCCCCCCTCACTTCCCATTATTATCAATCTGAAGATAACAGCTGTGTAGCTAAATCTTTGTGCCAATCTTTAATTATTCCAACCAGTTAAATTTCTGGAAATAGAAAAAATAGAACATTTTTAAGTTTTAAAATAAAAATAGCCAAATTGCAGTTGAGAAAAGTCATACCAATTTAAACTTCTACCGTCAGTATTTAATCATGCCAATTTCTCTGCATCCTCAAGTTTAATACCTTTTAACATTTTCCAATTTTATAGTTGATAATCAGTGTGTTACTTTGCATTTATTTAATTATTAATGAGAAACTTTTTTTTCATATTTATTAGATAATTGTATCTCTTCTTTTGGACTTGTTAGCTCATCTCCTTTGCCCATTTAAAAAGGTATAGAGTTTATTTTCCTATTGATTTGTACGATCTGTATTTTGTGGATAGTGAATGCTATGCTATCTATAATATAGATATTTTATCCCATGCATCAAGTGCCTTTCAGTTTTGTGATGATTTCAGATGTACAGAAGTTTAAAATATAAAAATTTGATCCTTTATGGTTGTGTTCTGAGTGCCATGCTTAGGAATGCCCTCCACCTCTAAGATCATATACATATTAACATATGTCTTATTCACATTTAAACTTTTAATCTATCTAATACTTGTCTGTATATTTTCCCAATTTATTAGCCAGTTAAACAACACTATTTTTTTTTACATTTATTTTTTATGTTCTAAAATAAACTTGAATTTGTTTTGAACTATCTATTGCTTCCCTATGCGTCTGTCAGTTTGTCGTACTGTGGGGGCTTGTGTGTTGCTGTGATGCTGGAAGCTATGCTAACGGTATTCAAATACTAGCAGGGTCACCCATGGTGGACAGGTTTCACCTGAGCTTCCAGACTAAGACAGACTAGGAAGAAGGACTTGGCAGTCTACTTCTGAAAAGAATTAGCCAGTGAAAACCTTGTGAATGGCAGCAGAACATTGTCTGATACAGTGCTGGAAGATGAGCCTCTCAGGTTGTAAGACACTCAAAAGACGACTGGGGAAGAACCTTTCAGTAGCTTCATTTGATGATGTGGCATGACACACAATGAGAAAAAACAGCTACAAACATCCATTAATAATAGGAACATGGAATGTACAAAGTATGAATCCAGGAAAATTGGAAATCATCAAAAATGAAATGCAACGCATAAACGTTGATATCCTAGGCATTAGTGAACTGAAATGGAGTGGTATTGGCCATTTTGAATCAGACAATCATATGGTCTACTATTCCGGGAATGACAAATTGAAGAAGAATGGCATCACATTCATTGTCAAAAGGAACATTTCAAGAGGTATCCTGAAGTATAATGCTGTCAGTGATAGGATAATATCCATACGCCTACAAAGAAGACCAATTACTATGACTATTATTCAGATTTACACACCAACCACTGAGGCCAAAGATGAAGAAATTGGAGATTTTTACCAACTTCTGCAGTCTGAAATTGATCAAACATGAAATCAAGATGCATTGATAATTACTGGCGACTGGAATGTGAAAGTTGGAAACAAAGAAGAATTGGTAGTTAGAAAATATAGGCTTTGGTGATAGAAACGGCACCGGAGATTGCATGATAGAATTTTGCAAGACCAACAACTTCTTCATCGCAAATACCTTTTTTCAACAACGTAAACGGCAACTACATACATGGACTTCGCCAGAAGAAAGACACAGGAATCAGATTGACTCCATCTGTGGAAAGAGACGATGAATAAGCTCAATATCATCAGTCAGAACAAGGCCAGGAGCTGACTGTGGATCAGACCATCAGTTGCTCATATGCAAGTTTAAGCTGAAGTTGAAGAAATTAGAACAAGTCCACAAGAGCCAAAGTATGACCTTGAGTATATCCCATCTGAATTTAGAGACCATCTCAAGAATAGATTTGACGTGTAGAACACTAGTGACCGAAGACCAGATGAGTTGTGGGATGACATCAAGGACATCATACATGAAGAAAGCAAGAAGAGATTAAAAAGACAGGAAAGAAAGAAAAGACCAAAGTGGATGTCAGAAGAGAGTCTGAAAGTTGCTCTTGAACGTAGAGTAGCTAAAGTGAAAGGAAGAAATGATGAAGTAAAAGAGCTGAGCAGAGGATTTCGAAGGGCAGCTCGAGAAGACAAAGTAACGTATTATAGTGAAATGTGCAAAGACCTGGAGATAGAAAACCAAAAGGGAAGAACATGCTTGGCTTTTCTCAGGCTGAAAGAACTGAATTAAAAATTAAGCCTTGAATTGCGTTATTGAAGAATTCTGTGGGGAAAATACTAAACTATGCAGGAAGCATCAAAAGAAGATGAAAACAATACACAGAGTCATTGTACCAAAAAGAATTGATCAACATTCAGCCATTTCAGGAGGTAGCATATGATCAAGAACCAGTGGTACTGAAGGAAGAGATCCAAGCTGCATACTGAAGGAAGAGGTCCAAGCTGCACTGAAAGCATTGGCAAAAAACAAGTCTCCAGGAATTGATGGAATATCAAATGAGATGTTTCAACAAATGGATGCAGCACTGGAAGTGCTCACTCATCTATGCCAAGCAATTTGGAAGACAGCTACCTGCCCAACTGACTGGAAGAGATCCATATTTGTACCTATTCCAAAGAAAGGTGATCTAAAAGAATGCGGAAATTATTGAACAATGTCATTAATATCACATACAGGTAAAATTTTGCTGAAGATTATTCAAAAGCGGTTGCAGCAGTACATCAACAGGGAACAGCCAGAAATTCAAGCCGGATTCAGAAGAAGACATGGAACCAGGGATATCATTGCTGATGTCAGATGGATCACGGCTGAAAGCAGAGAATACCAGAAGGATGTTTACCTGTGTTTTACTGACTATGCAAAGGCAATTGACTGTGTGGATCATAACAAATTATGGATAACATTGTGAAGAATGGGAATTCCCGAACACTTAATTGTACTCATGAGGAACCTGTACTTAGACCAAGAGGCAGTCATTCGAACAGAGCAAGGGGATGCTGCGTGGTTTAAAGTCAGGAAAGGTGTGCATCAGGTCTGTATCCTTTCACCATACTTATTAAATCTGTATACTGAGCAAATAATTCAAGAAGCTGGACTATATGAAGAAGAACACAGCATCATTAACAGCCTGTGATTTGCAGATGACACAACCTTCCTTGCTGAAAGTGAAGAGGACTTGAAACACTTACTGATGAAGATCAAAGACCACAGCTTACAGTATGGATTACACTTCAGCATAAAGAAAACAAAAATCCTCACAACTGGACCAGTGAACAACATCATGATATATGGAGAAAAGTTTGAAGCTGTCCAGGATTTCATTTTACTTGGATCCACAGTCAACGCCTATGGAAGCAGCAGTCAAGAAATCAAACGGTGCATTGCATTGGGCAAATCTGCTGCAAAAGATCTCTTTAAAGTGTGAAAAAAAGCAGAAGATGTCACCTTAAGTACTAAGGTGTGCCTGATCCAAGCCATAGTGTTTTCAATCATCTTATATGCATGTGAAAACTGGACAATGAATAAGGGAGACGGAAGAAGAATCAATGCCTTTGAATTAGGGTATAGGCAAAGAATATTGAACATACCACGGACTGCCAGAAGAACAAACAAATATGTCTTGGAAGAAGTATAGCCAGAATGCTCATTAGAATTGAGGATGGCCAGACCTCATCTCACATACTTTGGACGTGTTATCAGAAGGGACCAATCCTTGGAGAAGGACATCGTGCTTAGTAGAGTAGAGGATCAGCAAAAAAGAGGAAAACCCTCAACGAGATGGATTGACACAGTGACTGCAACAATGGGCTCAAGCATAGCAACTATCATGAGGATGGCGCAGTACTGGGCAGTGTTTCATTCTGTTGTACATAGCGTTGCTATGAGTCAGAACCGACTTGGCGGCAGGTAACAACAAAAATCTATTGCTTTCTATTGATCTGCCTACTATTTCTGCATCATCGTCACACATTTATTTGTCCTACTGGAGAACATTTGAACATCTCATTGGGTAAGTTCCTCTCTTAGTTCTTTTCTGTGGGTGAGTCCAAGAGTTAAAATTATAATCAGTGAGTGGAAGCTACAGGAAGATACCTTTGTCTCATTGTACACCAGTTACCTTTGAGTCAATTCTGACTCATGGTGACCCCATGTGTGTCAGAGTAGAATTGTGCTCCATAGGATTTTTGATGGCTGTGATCTTTTGGAAGAAGATTGCCAGGCCTTTCTTCTGAGGTGCCTCTGGGTGGACTTGAACCACCAACCTTTTAGTTAATAGCCAAGCACTTAAGAACTTAATGACTGAGTTGTTGGAAAAGAAAGACCAAGTTGTGAAGGAGAAGATAGGTGAGGAGATTATCAATAATTTAAAGAGGCATTAAAGACTTCTAGGCAGCAAACTATGACTTTCTTCTTGAATAATTAAAAGCATTGAATGAAATTTGAATAGGGAATAATGTTTTTACTCTTGGCAATCTGCAGTCCACCAGCCAGTATGGATTGGAGGCTTCTTTCCCACGTTCTTGCCCACACAGTATGTGACTTAAGCATTTTGATCTTTGCCAAGATGATAGGTGATAAACGATATTTCATTGTGTTTTTAATTTGCATTTCCCATATTGAGTGATATTAAGATAGCTTATCAATTGTCTAAGAGGCATTTACATTTCCTTTCAAAGAACTCTCTGTTCATATTTTTTCTTATTGATTTGCAGTTCTTTATAACAGAAATTAGTCATTTATGCTGACTCATTGTTCTTCTTTTGACTTAAAAAGTTAGATTTTAATAATTTTTATGTAGTCTCATTTGTCAGTTTTTTTTTGTGTGTGTGTGTGTTTATGTTTTCTGTCATACTGGGAATAACTCCCCAACGCTTTGAAATTGTAAAGAACAATTCTCCTGTGTTTACTTCTGGTATTTTTAGTTTCATTGTCTCATGTTTAAATCTTCGATTTATCTAGAATTTATCTTCATGTAGGATGTGGGGTATAGATCCAACTATATTTTTCTTTCCAGATGGTTGCCCAGTTGCCAAAATGTTACTTATCGAATGATCTTCCCCCTTCCCTCACTAGTTTAAAATGTCACTTGTTCCTACATATGTCTCCATATATTTGCATCTATTTCTGAACTTTCTAGTCTATTCCATTGATCTATTCCATCTCATGCTATTTTAACTTTTAAAGCTTCATACAGCATTATTTATCAGTAGGACTGGTCTGTACTCATTACTCTTTTTGTTTTTATTTCCAGAATTTTTTTTGATTATTCTTGCTTGTTTATTTCCTATTAGACATTAGAATATAATTATCTGGTTGAAAAAAAATCCCATTGGTATATTTCTTGAAGTGTGTTAACTTTATAGATTGGTTTGAAGAGAACTGACGATTTCATGCTATTATATGTTCTTATCCGAGAACACGGCAGACTTCCATTTATTTGCCTTCTTTTTATCTGAGTAGCATTTTAAAGTATTCTTTATGTAGATCTTGTACTAAGATTCTATAGATCTATTCCGAAGTCTTTATCTTTTTCTTTCTATTGTAAATTGAGTTTTTCCTTTTTTTTATAGCTTCTAATTGGCTCTTGTTTGCATAATATGAAGGCTATTGATAGTAAGTATATTAATTTTGTGTCCAACTACCTTAATGAATTTTCTTGTTGTTTCTAAACATTTGTCAATTGCTTTTTCTTGGATTTCTAATAAATAATATTTACAAGTACTTAAAACTTTATTGCTTCTTTTCCAATGTCTGTACCTACCATTTCCTTATCTTATCTATTGTGTTATCTAATAGCTTCAAAATAAGTAGTGGTAAAGAACTTCCTTGTCTTACTTTTGACTTTAAAGGAAATGCTTCTACTGTTTCCTTGATAAGCATGATGACAAATTTTTGGTTGAGATACCTACTTTATAGTGTTGAATAAGTAGTCCTCTGTTATTATTTTAAATAGGTTTTTAAACTCAAGAATGGGTTTTGAATTTTTCAAACACCTCTCAGTGTTTATAGGAATGAGTGCATGATTTTTCTTTTTTGATCTATTAACGTGGTGAATTATATTGTGAGTTGCAAGTATTTGAAAGCACTTTCCTGATATCTACTATGTGAAGAATTTCCTCTATAAAACCTCAGTCTCATTTTTATTATGCTACCAGCTAGCTTTCTTCAAGGCCCAGGAGGTGGATTATTAAAAATGTTTCTGCACTTACTGTTTTCTTTTTTTTTTTTACCCTGAGATTCTCTAATGCTCCTGAGTGGGGCTCTTAGGTCAAGCCATATGGGTAGCTTTTTGGATCATCTGATTTTTCCTTCTAGAGTAATTCATTTTTGGTGGCCCTTTGCAAACTCTTTCCTGTTCAATACTTAGTTAGAAAAAGATGTGGAGGTTGAAGATCCACTTCCTAAATATTCTTGCCAAGCCAGTCCTGCTGGGCTGTCTCCTCACTTCCCTGGAAGGAGGTACTCAATATCAGTTTTACACATGCGCCTGATCAGTTGCCTCACCATGGAGCAGTCATCAGCAGCCAGCCTTCCAACACGGCCCAGGTGTGACCAGCACTCACTGATTCACTGAGCCATGGCCTGGAGACAAGGACTCATCCTGGCTGGTCTTGCTTGCATCCTCAGCAGTTTCTCTAAGTGCGGAGACAGCACAGATCCTGGACTTTCATGGGGCCTGTGCCCTGCTTGCATGGAATCATGCCTCCTCTAGTCCTGTTATCTCCCCATCTCAGGCATAGACCCAGGGCCCTGATGCTTTTCCAGAGGCAGCAAAGATTTTATCCTGGGAAATCTCATTCTTGGGAACTGGAGAGTCATTTCAGTATAATTCAGTGAATAGTCATTAACCACCAGTTGCCAAACGGAGTCATCCGACTCATGGCGTTCCATGTGTGTCAGAGTAGAACTGTGCTCCATAGGGTTTTCAATGGCTGATCATTTGGTAATAGACTGTCAGGACTTTCTTCTGAGGTGCCTCTGGGTGGAATGGAACCACCAACCTTTCCATTAGCAACCAAGCATCAGCTTCTCCTGTATGTCAGCTATTGGTCCCTGGCGATCTGCTCTGAAAGATCACAGTCTTGAAAACACTATGGTTCTACTCAGCACAGATGGGGCTGGCATGAGCTGAAATTGACTCAATAGCAACTAGCAAGAACAAAAACAACAATATTATCAGCTTAATGCCTGGGGCAAACGTGGAGAATAGTAAGATGAATATGGCTGTTATTGCTTTCAAGTTGTTCACAATTAAAAGAGCTTTGATTACATACAGCTGGAACAAACAAGTGTTTAATAAATGCTGTGGACTAAGCTTCCTGTCTCCAGTCTCCTCTTCAATTCTTCCTTCACCTAGCTTCTAGAGAGAGCTTTCTGTAACAAGAATCTAATAATGTCAATCCTTGCTTGAATGTCTCCTCTTTGCTTTCAGGATAAACACTAGATTAAGTCTGGCATGCAAAACTCTTCAAAAAAAAAACAATGGCTGATTTTTTGGTAGTAGATTATCTGGTTCTAATCCTGCTGGCCTGCCTCATCTTCCTATATCTTCTATTACCCCCCCTTTTTTTCCTAACAGCTTAGTTGAGATATGGTTCACATACTATACAATTCACCCATTTTAGTATACTATTCAATGGTGGCGCAGTGGTTAAGAGCTCGGCTGCTAACCAAAAGGTTGGCAGTTTGAATCCACCAGCTGCTGCTTGGAAACCCTATGGGGCAGTTGTACTCTGTCTTATAGGGTCGCCATGAGTCAGAATTGACTTGATGGCAACAGATTTGGTTTGTTCATTCGGTGATATTTAGTATAGTCACAGATATGTGTAACTGTCTCCACAATGAATTTAAAATATTTTCATTACCCTAAAAAAAAAAAAAACCCTACCCTTTAGCTATCACCCTGTACCCCTCCTAGCACCTCTGCCCCAAGCCCTAGGCAACCACTAGTCTACTTTCTGTCTCTATAGATTTCCCTGCTCTGGACATTTGATGTAAAATGTAATTGTATTATATGCGGTCTTTTGTGACTACCTTAATTCACCCAGCATAATGTTTTCAGCTTTTATCACATTGTACTGTGCATCCATACTTCATTCCTTTTTATTGCTGAATGCTATTTTATTTTGTTTGTTGTCAGTTGATGGACATTTGGGTGGTCTCTACCTTTTGGCTATTATGAATAGTGCTGCTTTAAACATTCAAATACAAGTTTCTGTGTGGACATATGTTTTTATTTCTTTTGGGTATATACCTAGAAGTGGAATTACTGAGTCATATCACTGAGCCGTGACATGAATAGGCATATGCACTCCCATGTTCATTAATCATATGAGGACTAGGCTGGCTAAAATAAAAAAAAAAAATCAGATAATAAGTATTGGTGAGGATATGGAAAAAACCCTCGTAAATTTCTGGCAGGAACATAAAATGGTGCAACCACTTTGGAAAACAGTCTGGCAGTTCCTCTATTCCCCTTTTACAGACAACACCAGCCTGTTATCTGAAGACAGCATGCTTTCTCTCACCTCTATGCCTTTGGACATGCTGTTTTCCCTGTAGGTAATACCCTCTCCATTTCTTTGCCTGATGAACTCTTGCTTGTCTTCTAAGACTCAGGTCAAATGCCCCTCTTCTGGATCTTGTCCTTGGATACCCTGTCACCACATTTAGTCCCTCTTCCTTCTAGGCTTCAGAGGTGACATCTTCACTTTTCTACTTAGCAATTTCCACAACATCCTGTAAATCTTCTAGTCCAGTGGCTTCCAAAGTCGGGTGTGACAAGAATAAATAGAACTCTCATTTCTATTATTTGTATAGTTTGTAATAGGCCTAATATGTTGGTACAGTGATACATACATATACTACATGACTAGTAAGTATACCTATATTGTGGTTGTGTGCTCAAGAGTTGTTTTACTCATCTGAAAAGTTTGATGGCCACTGCTCTAGTGTTTACATCTTTGAGGGCAGGGATCCTATCTTATTTGTATGAGCTCCAAAAAAATTTAGTTGAGAACCCAGATGCAAATCCATCCACCTATGGACAGCTGATCTTTGACAAAGGACCAAAGTCCATTAAATGGGAAAAAGACAGTCTCTTTAACAAAGGGTGCTGGTAAAACTGGATGTCCATCTGTAAAGAAATGAAGCAGGACCCATACCTCACACCATACCTAAAAACTAACTCAAAATGTATCAAAGACCTAAATATAAAACCTAAAAGTATAAAGATCATAGAAGAAAAAATAGGGATAATGCTAGGGGCCCTAATATATGGCATAAATAGAATACAAAACATAGCTAAAAATGCATAAACAGCAGAAGATGAACTAGATAAATAGGACAAAAATTAAACACTTGTGCTCATCAAAAACTTCTCCAAAAGAGTAAAAAGGGAACCTACAGACTGGGAAAATAATTTTTGGCTACGACATATCTGATAAGGCTCTAATCTCTAAAATTTATAGAAAACATCAATATCTGAACAACAAAAAGACAAACAATCGAGTTAAAAAATGGGCAAAAGATATGAACTAATCAAAAACAACAGAAAATAACAAATGTTGGAAAGGTTGTGGAGAGATTGAAACTCTTATACACTGCCGTTGGGAATGTAAAATGGTACAACCACTATGGAAAACAGTATGATGCTTCCTTAAAAAGCTTGAAATAGAAATACCATATGACCCAGGAATCCCACTCCTAGGTATATACCCTAAAGAAATAAGAGCCGTGACATGAATAGGCATATGCACTCCCGTGTTCATTGCAGCGTAATTCACAATAGCAAAAAGATGGAAACAACCTAAGAGCCCATCAACAGGTGAATAGATTAACAAGCTGGGTACATACACACAATGAAACACTATGCAACGATAAAGAATAATGTCAAATCTGCAAAACATCTCACAGCATGGATGAATTTGGAGGTTATTATGCTGAGTGAAATAAGCCAAACATAGAAGGACAAATGTTGTATGAGACCACTGTCATAAAGAAACAAGAAAAGGTTTACACACAGAAAAAAACAAACAAACAAACTCCAAAAAACAAGCAAACATTCTTTGATGGTTACCAAGGATGGGAGGGACAGGGAGGAAAAATTAAAAAAAAAAAAAATTTTAGTTGAGTAAGTGAATGGCTTCTACATGAATAAAATTATGATAAGGGCTTTAAATGAGATATAAACAAAATTCCAAGGGGAGAAAGAGTGGAAGCATGATGGTGCATTAATTTCAGAGTCAGAGAGCCCTGGGTTCAAATTGTTTCTTCAGGAATATTCGGAATGGCTACTGGATTCTCTTAGGCGTGTTACTCATTTCTGTAGACCTGGTATAAGGAAACTTTTTCTGTAAAGAGCCAGATAGTAAACATTTTCAGCTTTGTAGGCCATACATACAGTCCCTGTTGCAACTACTCAGCTCTGTCACAGCCAGTAGACAATATGTAAATGAATGAATGTGGCTGTGTTCCAATAAAACTGTATTTGCAGAAGCAGGCCACTGGCTGGTTAGCCTGTGGGCGGTAGTGTGCTGACCCTACTCTAGATGATAATTTCTAGCTGTGTGATTGTTGTGTTACATGAGACGTCATTTGCAGTGTGCTCTAGCCCTTGACTGGTGATTAGTTGGTGTTTAATAAGTGCTTAAAGATTTCAGCAATGTTTAATTCTGATATGGGGTCTTGCACAAAAAGAGATGTTGAGTTGAGTCTTCAGATCTGAGTCCCCTAGACAGGTGGGGCAGGTGGGGGAAGGGACAAAAGAGAGAATAAGTCTAGGAAACAGCACATGTAAAGGCCAGACACCCTGTTGTGGGGACCTTGGAAATGGCTGCAGAATTCCCCATGTGATGGTATGGTAGAAATAGCAAGGGGCAAACTCTCCTTACCTCAGTGATGATTTGGAGACAATGGTCACTTACCCTGCAGTAGTAAGACTCAGTGAAAATGTGTATCGAACACCTGGTGCTTGGCAGACACATCTTAGCCATGTCCTCTTAAGTCTTTCGGTCATGACTTTCACCTATTGTCTTATACCAAGACTTTTGGCAATATTGTTTTGCTGAGCTGGACTCTTCCAGTACATATGTTTAGGGCAATTTGCTCTCCATTCTGAGTTCCAACCTACCTCAGTAGATTTCTTGTCCCACCTAAAAGGTCCGATTCTGAGACATGGCTTCAGGGGCCTTCCCTACTGGATGGAAATCAGTGGCCCTCTAACATCTGCAGCCTGGAAGAAAAGAGGCTTCTTGATTGGGATTTCTCAAGGTGGGGTCCACCTGGACCAGAATCACCTGGAAGTGTCTGTTAGAAATGGAAATTCCTGGGTCCCATCCAGACCTCTGCAGTCAGGCTCTCTGCTTTGGGGCCCATTTTAAACTAGGTTCCCAATTGTTTATGTCCAGAGTTGGAGAGCTGCTGCTGTTCTGACTGAAGCATTTAAAAAAAAGTTTCCAAGCCCCCCTTTAGATTTCCTTAACAGGACTCTTAGCTCTTTGAAGCCAGTGTAGTCAGTGAAAAATGAAACATTATGTCAGCCACTAGCTTGCCTGACTTTTTCCCCAATAAAATTCACTGATATTTTAAAATAAATTGGTCGATGAATGAGTTAATGTCCGTGTGGGTCTCAAAGTTGCAAGACCCTTCTGAGGTACCTGTCTCAAGCAGAACATGCATGCAGAGCTGATTAGAAAGCTCACGGTTTCTGTCTTTGGAACATCAACATCCTGATTTGCTTTCCCATGTGACCTTCCTGAGATAGAAATTTCACCTTGGATTTTCCTGGTTACAGCTGGCATGCGTGGTTTTCCTGGTTAGAACCTCCGCTAAAGATTAGAATTCTCCCACAGGTCTTCCCCAATAACCTATTTAACTGATAACTAGGATAGGGAGCCTCTGGTGACCACATCTCGGGGGTTCTCTGCTTTGGTGATCTTTTAGACAATCTAGTATGCCTAGGGAAACCCTGGTGGTGTAGTGGTTAAGTGCTACAGCTGCCAACCAAAAGGTTGGCAGTTCAAATCCACCAGGTACTCCTTGGAAACTCTATGGGGCAGTTCTACCCTGTCCTACAGGGTCGCTATGAGTCAGAATCAACTCAACAGCAATGGGTTTTTTTTTTTTTTAGTATGCCTAGAACTCTGTCAATGGGATGTGAATTTTATCCCTTATAAAAAAAAGTCATTTTGAAATGTAATTTTGTCATCTTCATGGTCATAGGATTTAAGATAAAAAATTAGCTTCCAGATTTTTAATCAGTGAGTTATTATTGATTGCCCATGTACTCATGTACCACACATGGAGTCCTGGTGGTGCAGTGGTTAAGAGCTACAGCTGCTAACCAAAAGGTTGGCAGTTTGAATCCACCAGCAGCTCCTTGGAAACCCTATGGGGCAGTTGTACTCTGTCTTATAGGGTCGCTGTGAGTCAGAATTGACTCAGCGGCAGTGTGTTTTTTAAAAAAAAATGTACAACGTGTCAGAACCTGCACAACAATTAGTACATACATTCATGTGTGTGTGTACTTATTTATTTTCAGGGTTATAGATGTTTGCAACAAATTTGTACATTACTTACCTTATTCATTATAACAATTTCCTGGTGATGTAGAGGGCAGGGTTATTACCCACATCTTTCAAGCAATTAACTGAAGCACAGGGGAGTAAACTGTGTCCAAGGTCACAGGAATGGTAAGTGACTGAGCCAGGGCTCATATGCAGATTCTTGAACCTGTATGGTGATTTAGAAAATAATATTTGCAATCATTATTCCCTGACTTTGAGCATGGAGAAATGGGACGCAGCTGGGGCTGGGCCCTCACAGACTCACAGAGACACATCAGCTGGGCCCTGAGATAGACAATAGATGAGACAATCTCAGAAGTTATCTTAAGCCAATCAAACAGAACACAAAAGACAATCCATTCTTATCTTTTTCTATTAGCATTTAGTGAATAGAAATTTGTTGGACCAATGAAGACCCTCCTGACTCTTGTTACTGAAACCCGTACCAATGATTGTTAGGGAAGACAATTCAAAATGTAGGATCACTATTTCTAGCCAATCTGAAAAGGCTAAGCTTTCAATGGTTTTGCCCATTTGTAATGTTAATATATACTGATGGCTCTGTAACTGTTCTTTGGACTCTGCAGACATGGCTGTGGCAGCACGGTTGTCCGTTTTCCCATTCTTGCCTATTCTGTAATGTTCTTTGGATTCGGGCAGACATGGCTCTGGCAGCATGGTTGTCCATTTCCCACTTCTGCACTTTTGAATATATGCCGGATAAAACTTTCTTTTTGCTTTACTAGACTTTATGATGTTTTTCCCCTACAACAATGGCCATCATCCTGCCTTTCAGTTTGGGCCTGCATCCTATCCCATTCTATGCCCCTGTTCAAATAAAATCTAGGATTCATAGATACCCAGGAAAAGAAATCATGGAACACTTAGCAAGCAAAAAGCGTCCACATAGGGCTCTGTCATCCTTTGAAATCTCTCAGCTATAGCTGAGGCACAATTGCATCTTTATAGGACCTGCCCCTGGAAATGCCAAAGTAACCACTAGATGGCAGTATATGAACATTAACGGGGAAAATGGTTCTCCCTCTTGATTTTGAAGAATGGCCTAGGACTGCCATGGTGAAAACCTTGGCAAGGACACCCCAGGAAAACTAAGCTTCCAAGTGGGCTAACCTTCCAAGAACAAAGAATTCAGAGATCTGGTCTGACTTCAGGCTCCAGACTGGGGCAGGATGCCTATGCTTTTTGGCTCTAGGAGAAGCTAGATGAGTGGTGCTCAACCCTGCCTGCACATCAGAATCACTTGGCATTCTGATCTATTTTACCTGGGGTGGGGCTCAGGTATTGGTATTTTTTTCCCCAAAACTCCCCAGGTGTCCCCAGTGTGCCCCCAGGGTTGATAATCTTTCCTAGATGGAAGGTGTCTGCACTTGGATTGCGGAGAATCTAATGTAAGCAGCACAGTTTGAGCTCTTAATTATGTTCCAGGCTCAGGGCAGGACGCTCAGGCTGTAGAATTGAATAAGGCATTAAGACATTGTTTCTGCCTTCAAGAAGCCACAGTCCCAAGGGAGTTGAAATTTAAAATCCCAAATAGAGCCAGGTGTGTGGCAAAGTACCCCTGGAGTTCAGTCCCTGCTCCGCCCTGCATGGCCCTGAGTACATCACTTGACTGCTTCATAACTCACTTTCTTCATTGGGGTTTGATGGGATTCCTCAATGGGAAAATAAGGATGATGAAACAGGTACCTCTAAGGAACCGTTGACCTGTGCCCTAAGGGCAGCAGCGTTCATTCTGAGAAGACCAGTGCACCCGGGAACAATTTGGCTATTCTAGGGGAGAGATGAACTCCTTTGGCCTGACATCAGCTCAGCACTTCAGGCAGGACAGAGGGGACCTGCTACTTCTTTGGGGCATGACTGTTCTCATTTGTCAATGGTAGCATTTTAGTGGGGAGACCAAACTAGCTCTTGATTATAAAGCCTTTAAATATATCCACAGCTTTCATTTGCTTGTGTTCCAGCCATGTTTCAGAGCAGCAAACAGTGGGCTGAGCATGAGGAGGGCACCTCCAAACCTCATTCCTGCTCCTTTCTCCCCATGTCTTTATCCCTAGCTTCAACACTGCTGGAATTTCCCATAAGCTAGGATGACCACTAGAAGCTGCTTTATGTACTCTGCCTTTCATGCAGGGTTGATGAGGCATATTCAGGAATGGGGAGGAATCAACAGTGATAGCCAGTGGGTCCTGATCCGCAGTTTATGCCAAAGAAAGACTTGAAGAGCACGAACTTGATCTTACTCATCTCACTTATTTTAATACCTGTCACAGGGGCTGGTAGAGAATAGGTGTGAGTGAATGTTTGTTGAATTAAGGTTTCTGTAGCTTCCGGTGTTTAACTATGCTACGCTTACATTAAATATTCAGATCTTGGCATCAAAAATAGCTTTGATGCTATTTGTGTCTTACAGACACAAAAAATTATGAAACAGATAATATTTCCCTCTTTGCATTGGCTGCTTGGAATCTCAGAATAAATTAGTGCCCCACTTATAGCAAATGACTAAGGAAGACCTTATGACACACATGTGTGCTTATATGATGCTTGCTTTCACTATATTTTTCTAAACCTTGTTATTTATTGTACTGAATTATTATTGCAAGATATGTCAGATTCTTTTTGGAACAAGAAATGGGGAAACTCATTAAATCTGAGGCAATATGTCTGGGAGAGTACCTGGCACATAGTAGCAGCTCAGATTATTTATTGAGTGAATGAATGAATGAAATTTTTCTGTGAACCATAAGATTGAATTCAATGTTAAAACAAACCTATTGGTCAACCTTATAGTCCAGTCTTTCAAACTGAATGGGAATAGATGAGAAGATAATGTGGGAAATAGAGCCAGAATGGCAGAGTGGCCTGCCCCGGACCGCACAAAAATTCAGTGGTTCTAACTTAAGCCCAATCTTTTTACTCCTGATCTACTGTGCTTGCTATTACTCCAAAAACATTTCTTTTTTATCTTCTGAGAGAGATGACCTCAAATAACCTTCAAAAATTAAATATAAAAAAAGGTATTTCATCAAGCTACCCCTCAGGTAAAATAGGAGATAAAACAAAAGAGCAATGTCACTGTGTTTGATGGAATTGATAATTCTGTTTATTATTTCTCCTTTGACCAAGTCCATGCCAGCCCATTTGGCGACCCACGATGTGATTTCTTTTCTAAGATTCGTAAGGAGAAAAGGTTGGGTAATGCGGGTAGCCCCATTCAGCAGGCAATCCCAGTCTCCCAGAAGGCTGGGAATGGATAGTTTTACTAAGTGTTTACCCTGGACAGAGGCCAGTGAGCCCGTCTGCTTGAAGCGTGAGCTGCTTCATCTTGTCAAACATCTTTATCCAAAACGTAGTTAAGGGAGAACTGAGGTAGCTGCATTTTGATGGAAATTTGTTCCTCATGTATTTATTCAATGTCTCATTAGAGAGCAAAAGAAACCGTGATCTTATTTAATGGCCTGACCTGTCTACTTTTCCAGCATTTCCCAACCACTTCCCTTTAGCCCACCATTCCTACTACTCTGTCTCCATGGTGGAGCTCTCTGCCCAGCAAACACTTAAACAAACAAATAAACCTCCCTAACCAAGAGAAATCTCTTTCCTTCCTTATTCCCTAACCTTGTGTATTTTTATAGGCACGGATTGTTGTTAGCTACCATTGAATTGGCTCTCTAGGTGTATATAATTTTCTCTAAAGCTAGATTTTATCTTCAGCTGACCAATTGTTTTTCACTGGTATTATATCAATTGAAGGCTTTAGGTCTGTCTTCCAAAGCACTTTTAATCCTGGGATCATCATTTACAGAGGTTTCATTTTTATTTAATTTCATAAATGAACCTCAAACCCTTTATTACCCCAAATAGCTGTGGCAGATGTCTTGCTTCTGTTCCTTCACTCATGTTTTTCTCTCTGCCTGGCATACCTTTTTGTTTTTGACCAACCCGTGATCTCTAGCTCAGATGACATAATGTCCCAGGAATAATTTATTCCTTTCTTTTCTGTGCTCCTACATTGAATCCATCCCCATGATGGCATCACCACATTATGTTCCCATTGTGAAGTTGCATGTCTGTTTCTCCCTGTGAATTGTGAGCTTCTCAAGGGCAGGGACCGTTTCTCGATCTCTGAATCTCCTGAGCCTGCCTAGGGCCGCGTATACACTAGGTGCTCACATGCATGTTTCCTCATCCTATTGTTGGATTCATTGTGGTTGCTGCTGTTGCCTCACTCAGATTTCTGGCCTTGCTGGTGAGGAGGGGACTCTGCAGAAATCCTGGCCAGAAAGAAATCTGATGTACTAGCCAGAGCAGCTCACCTGTTGGTCCACTGGACTGAATGTGATGTGATGATCACACAGCCCAAAGGCTTTGTTAACAGGCACAGAAATGTCTTCTGAGTCATTCTCGGTGAGCTATTGCCTGAGCCTCAGTCCAGTGGAGAAGACCCAGCTACTGACTGCAGTCTCTTCTGGGAATTTCAGCTACTGGTTTCAACTCCTGGCCTTAGTCTTCTCTGGGGATTCTCTGAGTTTAGCTCAGAGGCTGCTGAGGCAGACACGTTTGGGAGAGGAGAGTTTGGTTTTGGGGAGTCTGTATTTAATCCAGGGTGAGAATGTTAACTCTCAGCTGCAACCAGGCCTTGCCAGGCAATCCCCAGATCCTTCTCAGGCCAGAGGTATAGTGGGCTATGGAAACAGAACTTGTCACTATGGAGGAGACAAAACTGTGTCTGAGGTGAAGAAGTCCTAGGGCAAGGGAACTGGAGAGGCTGCTAGAGGGTAATAGTGTCCATTTATTTTTCCTTTGAAAGACCAGACAGTGACATCTTTTTTCTTTGGCTTAGATCAATAAGAATTTATTCTTTCACAGTTGTGGAGTCCAGAAGTCCAAAATCAAGGTGTCAGCAGGGTTAGCTCCTTCTGGAAGCTCTGAGAGAGAAACTATTCCATGCCACTGTCTTAGCTTCTGGTGGTTTCTGGCAATCCTTGGCATTCCTTGGCTTGTAGCTGCGTACTCCAATCTGTGCATGGCCTTCTTCCCTTTTAACATGTTTTTTTCCCCCTAGCAAAGGAGAATGCCTTTCAATGAATCTATTTGGAAAAATGCCCTTGGCATTGGAAGTTTGGTATTGGGCTTTTATTGGCTCTAAAACTTTGGGCTTTTGCAAATCCAGATAATTTTTTTCTCTCTCTTCATTCTAATCTTTATATGTGTCTGGATCTGTTAGGAGGATCGCTAAACCAGGCCATGTCTCCAGCTCCCCCTTGCTTGAATAGTCTCAGTGAAGAGGTTCTCCAGACTAAATCTGGACACTTTCTTTGACAGAAAGCCCACAACCTCTCCTCTTTTCACACAGCATTGTCAGAAGAAAAACGCCGTTCTAGTATCGAGCAGATTCTATCTTTGCCTTAGTTTCTATCACTTGTTTCAATTCTACCTCTTAGGGCCACATAAAGCACGTATCTCTTTTCCCCAAGTCATGTATTCTTTTAGCTAAACAGCTTCAATTCTTTAAACCTTTCTTCTTGTAATACTACTTCCGTACTTTTTCCACTTGAGCCACTCTTCTTTGGACACCCTCCGGTTTGTCCCTCTTGAAGTGTGTGTAACCCAGATAAAGGAGGAAGACTCATGTCACACTCAGAGATGCCCTCGTCAACAATCAAAAGTGATTGAGAAGAAATTTGATCTTTAAGGAAACCGTTTGAAAACCTCGAAGAGTTCACTTCCTAACTCACAGCAAAACATCATGAAATTTACATTTTCTATTTTTTCTTCTTCCACTTTAGTCTCTCATCTTCTTTATTAGAATTATGAGAAAACTTCCCAACCCAGCCAAATCAGGCTTCTTAATTTCTCCTCTTTTCTCCCTTCTTAGGCTCAGTTCTTCATTATTGGGGGAGAGGAAGGGTAAAGCAGGTGGGAGAGATTGCAGACAAATACTTTAAAAAAAAATTCTTTTCTGCATGATTTAGAATTAGTCAGAGTGAACAACCACAGGGAAGCTGATTCATGCAAAGCAGAGCAAACTCATCAACTTCCCTTCTTCTTAACACTCTATGTCTAGTAAGAGAGTTTCAAATACCATTGACTTTTTTGATAGACTATTCTGCTGGTGTCTCATATTAAATTTCCTGTGGACTCAGAAACTTAGAGAACTCATCCAGGATCTGGGGTTGAGGTGGACCCTGTCACTGAGTCTGTAGTTTCCTGGTTGAATCTTTCTGGCACAGGTATAAGGGGAAAAGGAAAAGTTTACCTTCTTATAGTTTTATTTTGTAAAATTAGAGGTTCAGTTTCTTGTAAGGAGTGAGGAAGGAGCTATTGACAGAAGTGGCCACATAACATAGCAGGGAACTTCACATCTTTGCTTAGTGTTTTTTTCATTTTATTTGTGTATGTGACGAGGTGGGAAATGACTATGGACCAAAGCCCCCTGCCACCCCTGCCCCCAATTTGATTGCCAGGACTATTATAGTTCGCAGAAGTCATATGTGGGATTGAGGTTGGCGCTCTCCCTCAATTTCCTCATCCGAATCTAATTGGGTCTCCTGCTCTTGTTTCTCAGAGTGTGGGAGGTGACTTGGAAGTGCTGTTACAGACAATGCGGTTTCCTCCTTTACTTGTCTTGGATGATGGGCTGGTAGACGATTTCCTCAACTAGCTCTGTCTCCCCTACATCTTGCAGAAATTCCTCTTATATTTTGGTCAATAATGACATCAGTTTCCTGAGACAGACATTTTCTTATTTTTAAAATGTCTTCTTTCATTTTAACAGGAATTTGGGAATGAGCAGGATTATATTCATGGACACAAATCAACATGTTGAACCAGAAGTCACTAGGGTTAAACTTTAATCATGTTGGTTAGGCAAGAGGGGAAGGAATGGTGATTCTCTTGAGGCCAGGTGTCTGAGTGGTCATAGTATTGTTCTCTCTACACATTTCCAAAGCATCACCGCTTACGTTATTTTCGTTTGATTTTTACAACAAATCGGGCATAGGAGAAGTTACAGTTATTACCAGTACTGGCTAATTTAGAAAAACGCTCACAGAAGTTCAGAAACTTACCCAAGAGCAAAGGACTTTTGAGCCCCTGAGATCTTTTACCTTGTAAGACTAGTGTTTTGTCCATTCTAGGTGTTTGGGTGCTGTCCTCACCATTTTTGCAATGTCCACAACTACCTATAATAATATTTCCTTATTGTTTTTCTTTAAATTGACTCATTTTTAACTTAAATAAGTATATTTAACATGAAAACTTCATAGTACTACAGTAAATAAAAAATCAATATCACTGTCTATAATTGGAAAGTAATTGTAAAAAGAAAAACAATGAGAACAAAATGTATTGTTCTTACATTTTAGCTAATGAAGTTTTGAGCCTAAGACCTATCCTGTCTTTGTTAAAGAGGGAAAATTTAATGTATTTTTAGAGAGCTATTAAGGTCATATGGCATCAGACTAAGACTTTTTCCTTTATGTCATCAGAAGGACTGAAGTAGAATTGAGAAAGGAATAACCTTCCCAGCATGTGGCTCAGTGTTATTTAATACTGTGTCCATGTAATAGCTAGAATTCTCTCATACATAATTTAAAAATTCTTAATTTTTTTCCCAGAATACCATAATTATATGATTAAAGAGTAGATATTGGCCATAAATTTGGTAGCTCTGGTAGACTACATGGATATTGGTAGCAGTTGTGCTAGTTCAGTTCCATAAATCACTATTTATCCATTTATTCACTCAGTGACATTTGCTAAACATGTGCTGGCTATGCAAAGATGAATACTGTATGCTGGCCACGCAAAGATGAATAAGACACAGTCCCATCCCTGAAGGAGGTTCATGGTCTCATTAGCATTAGCAGTGATATGAGCGTCTAAGTTCGCTAATATGTGGGATATACCATCAACTTTGTTTGAGGATGTGTGAGGGAAGAGTCCAGAAATGTGGTGATAGCTGAGCTGGGTATTGAAGGATAGGAGTTTGTCAGCTGCAGATCTCCCAGAAGGAGTACAGCTTCTACAAGGAAACAATAGTAGGAAAAGACATGGTGGTCTTGAGGAACAACTAATTCTTTGCTTTGGCTGAAGTGTGGAGCCAATAGGGAGAGAGGTAGGGTGGGGTGAGGAGGTTTCAGAAGAGGAAGCTGAAGCGATGCACCCAAGCCATTCTGAGAAGAGCTTTGTGTGCCTTGCCAGGGAGTTTGGACGAGCCTTGTAGACAGTGGGGAGCCATGCAGAATATGTAAGCAGAGAAGTGACATGATCAGACCCGCATTTTCAAGAGGTCACCCTGGAAATAGTAAGGAAGGATACAAAGGAGAGAGTAAGATGTCAGCACAGATGTCCAGCTGGGACACTAATATCAAGCATAAGTTATCCCGTGCAAATTGTATTCGTTAGCTCTACTTGCCCATGTAAAAAGTTTTTGACAGCCTCCACTCAGATCTGAATGGGATGATGCTCTGAACAGAGTCTGTTGCTTTGACCTTGGCTGAGTTTCCCTGGGATTTTTACTACTGTAGAACTCCATCTTAAAAGTGGTCCATACGGGCTGTTTCAAGGATGACTTAGGAAAATATCAATTTCACAACTAGGCAAACAATGAAGGTTTTAGTGTCCTTGATCACAACAGATGCTCAGTAAAAGTTTATAGTTATTTTGTGTTAATGGTTCTTTCCCCCTATACCAGTTACTCTGTAAACTAACAATTTAGTTTTCCTTTAATATCTGTTATTACTCACTCCTTTCTGTCTACTTTATGAGGAAATTTTTTTTAATCAAATAGATTGAACAGTGAGTTCTATTTTGGTAATTACATGATGCATTGCAAAATGATCTTGGCTCTTACTTGAAAGTCAGAATTTAACACTTGGTGTGACCAGGTCCTACATGTATCATCGAGGACAATGCACTTCATCTTCTGAGCCTCATTTCCCAATCAGTAAAATGGGAAGTTTGGACTATCCAGGATGGCAGATAGGTTTCCTTTCATGGGCCAACTGTAGGGGGTTGATAGTGATTTCCTAGAGCACCAGTTCTTGACCCCCCTATGAAGTCTTTTTAGACTTTTTTTTTGCCTAATCACCACTTCCCCTCAATGTAATTTTAATGCCACAGATGTACTATGTATCTCTCTATATACTGTGTCATTTTGGAAGAGCACAAACCATTGTCATATGTAAGATTTTTGATTATCTAAAAAGCAATTTTTGCCCCCTTGGGTGCAATACCACTTGGTTGAGCTTGTGTGGCCCAGAGGGCTCTACTGATAAGGATAGTGAAGACATAGCCATGCTCAGAGGGAAAGAGGACTAGTGATATCTGCCATAGGCCTGGAGAGGGAGTAGCAGGATGTGAGCTTTGTATCAGGATAGCTGATCTGTGTATTCTTTGCCGCTTGAACATTCTGAGATTCCATGTTTAATAGGAGTGTAAGCTGTATCTACCTAGTCAGAAGTAATTAGCTATGTTTTTATGGTTAATCGGTGGTAACTAGAAGTTGATATAATTCGCAAATCTGGGGAAAAAAAGATCTCGAAACAATCAATTTAGAGGCCACAAGCAGACAGGCCATATTGGTGCAATATTTTATTTGTAATCCTTAACACTTCCTGAGTAATTAAGATGTTCTTCTAAGATATGCCTACATGCCATTGCAATGCATCAGAAATTATTCACTTTTGTTTTTGCAGATTTCCCAAGATTAGTTTTGGAGATAGGAAAAATGGCTATCAGATGTTTTGTCGAAAGAACTTCCAATGCTTATACTGAAGCAAATCCCTGAGCTTGATCGAGTAGTGGCTCTTCATAACGGGAATGCACGTGAATAACTTCTGACCACTTCTGTTTGACACATTTATTGTACTCAAATCCTGCTGTGAGCCAGGAATTATGCTGGTTGGTGGGGGTGGAAGGATTACTAAGCATTGTACCCACTCTCAAGGAGCTCACAGTCTTGCGGATGGTGTCAGTAGAAGTAACTTGTGTGATCAGGCCGCATCAACCTGTGACTGTAAAATGAAGTCACATTACCTTTAACACCTATCTCTATTAACTTGAGCCTTTCTCAGCTTTGATGACTAACGCGTATGCTCCTTAAAGCATTTCTAGCTAGTTATCAGAGTTTCTTTGGATGCTGGCTTATGTGTGCAAGTAAATGGTCCCCCTGGGTTGACCTGTTTTGACCCGTTTGCCATGCTGTGGGGCTTCCATTGTACCTGTCACTGCTCCATTGGGCATGACTATCCTCAGCTGATTCCCACGGCTGCTACCTGGTCTCAGGAGATGGCCCTATTCTCTTCTCTACCAGTTCACCCAGATATGGAGCAGGCTCTTCCCTTAATTTACCACAGCACACTTGAGCCCAGATTGTAAATTTTGAACACAATTTATCAAAGGTTGGGGATTATAGGAGATAAGTACAAACAGAGAATAATTAAAAACTACTGTTTCATATTTCTGCTTTCAGAGACCATAAGTCCAGACCCACCCTCACTAGGCCTCCGAAGGGTCATTGTCTAGCCTACCTTTCTCAAAGAGGCTACTTTTCTTTCTCTATTGGGAGTCTCCCTGACTTATAGCGTGTCTCCTTCGCTATAGCCTAGACCTCAATTTATGAAGGCCCAGAGTAAGAATAGAGTTTTATCCTCCTCTCCCCTTCCCACCCTACCAGACCAGGCTTGCCTTCTTAGTCCTCATGTGTTGTCCCGGGCTTGACTTCTCCTGAAGATAATGTACAGCATAAACGGCCATTGTTTTTAGGGGAAACTCTACTGCTAGACTCATGGCCTCCAAAAGACTATCAGATCAAAGTGTAATATTTTACCGTCATTTCCTGAAGCTTAGATTGTTGTTCGTCTTGAATAACATCATAGTCTAGTTCAAGATGACTTGAGCACAATTTCAACTTTGGTTTGAAGTAAAGACAGATTCTTCTCCATCTTTCTTGCAATCTTTTAGTTCTCTATTTCTAATCTCCTGTGAAAAAATTCTTGAACACACACACACACACACGCACATCCATCCCCAAGAATAAGCAATAATATACAATCATAGGGAAGATTAAAACCATATATAGAAATGTTTTCTCTGTAGAAGCTACAAAGTCTACAGAGACATAGCTATGCTAAAACAAATACCTAACTTATATACCAAAGAGAATTCTTTACTTCTTAGTATAAACATTTACATTCAGATTAATGGTGACTTCATTTTTCCTCAAATATAATGGCTGGTTATATTGCTTTACATTTGGGTAATTAGAGGGCTCACTGGATTCATTTTTCAAGAACAAAAGACAAAGGCAGTGTGACCCAAAGGTAAATTTAATGCTTTTACTCCTAGAAGATAAAAACTACTGGCAACTTCTGAATGACTTTGTTTTTCAGCATCTATATTATACAAAAAACAAACAAACTTAGCATCTAAGTTCAGTGAGAGCATTCTATTACGTTAGAGCAGATGTGCATAGATTTTATCTATAAGGGACCAAATAGTAACTATTTTAGACTTTGCAGGTCTTATGGTCTCTGTCACAACTACTCAGCTCTGTCATTGTGGTGCAAAAGCAGCCATAGACAAAATGTAAATGAATGAGCATGACTGTGTGCCAAAGAAATTTTATTTATGGGAACTGATCATTGAATTTCATATAATCTTCACACACTAAAAAATATTGTTATTTAAAAAAATTTCCCCATTATTTAAAAATGAAAAAGAGCATCTTCACTCATGGGCTGTACAAAAACAGCTGCTGGGCTAGATTTGGCCCACATACTGTAGTTTGCTGACTTTTTCACTAGAGCCCTGTATTATGTTATAAATTATATAGTCACATTACATTTTATGTTGTGTTAGGATAGACAAAAACACAGAGTACTTTGGGTCTGTGAAGAAATCAATAAACCCAACTTGAGAGAATCTCTACCTTGTTAGACTTTATGTGTAGATATGAACACATCTAATTCCTTCCAAGAACAGCCTGGAATATTTTGTGATTTCAATGTGCTTCCCCTTGGAAAAAGACAACTTCCTACATGTCAAAAGGGGGAAAAAAAAAAAAAACAAAAAAAACCAAAAAACCTTGGAAAGCTTCTGGCTATCCAAACTCAAATGTGAAAGACAATTTTGATGAACTAGCAGAAGCATATGGTTTAAATTGTACTTAACAGAGTCACATGTTTCAATATTGCCATTCTGACAACTGCGACCGGTTGTCCTAATGGCTGGTGAGCACTCCTGGGTCTGGGTCCACAGAAACCTAATTGAGTGAGTGCAGGTGTGTGCAAAGGGACACAATGAATATGGATACCCCATGTGTGTGTACATGTGAACATGTTATGGCAAGACAACTAACATTCCCTAATCATTTGTCTTTGGTAAAATATTCTTCCTTTACTTCCACCTGTCAAAGCCCATTCCTTTATCAAGCTTTGAATCAAATGCCATGTTCTCTGAGAAACCAGACCCAATTTGCAGCCACTCTTCCTCCTTTCCCATTCCTCTGTCAGAATTAGCCTTTCTTTGTTCAAACCACTAGAATTCCTTCCTACAACTCTGACTTGGATTATAGTTGCATCTCACCAGACTGTGGGTTCTTGAGGTAAGAATAATATGTTTTCCTCTTTATATTCTCGTTGCCTTGCCTTGTACTTAGTACAGAGTAGGTACTAAAAAACAATTTGCTGAATGTGGCAAACTAAACTAAATGCGTTAGTGACCATGACTAAATGATAATGCCTTAATTGTAAACACTTCAGCTGTGTCTAGGAAGGCTCTTTTGACATTTGCAAGTCTCTGTGATTGAGGGGAGCTTCTCACTTGTGTTCACAAAGGCTCATCCTTCTTATTTGGGAGGATAAAGAGAGCCCTGGCTCATGGTTGTGCTAACTGTTCTTCTTTTGGTAGGTGGTCACTAGCCTTACGTTTTTAACAGTAGCTTATGCACATCTACGTACCTGCTTAGCCTGACATATGACTCCTGGGGACTCAGGCCGAGGTGCTGTCAGCTAAGGGCCCATTTCTGTGAATGTGGATGGAGGGGTGTGGTGGGAGATGGGGAGGCAGGCAGGCTTCCCATGCAGGCTTTGGACACTGGCTGGCTAGGAGAACTTAGGGCAAGATACTGAGTCAGATGCCGTCAGAGGTTATCTAGTCCAACCCCTTCATTTTTCAAATGGGAAGGCCAAGGCCCAAGGGGGAAGTACCTGTCCCTAATCCACATGGCTTATTACTGTCAGAGTGGGTCTCCAACTAGCTCCTTTGTTCCTAGTCTAAGCTTCTTTAAAATCACCCAATTAGTTAACCAAACATCACTGAGGCCTACCATGTGTTAGGACGTCTGCTAAGCACTGGGGAACCAAGCTGAGTCAGGCATGCTGCCCATCTTCCAGGTCCTGCAACCTTGCGGAGGCAAACTGGAGCAGTAAAGGTGCTAGCTTGGGCTTCACGAAGATTTGGGCACGAACCTCACTTCTGCCCTTTCCTTGCTATTGGAAGCAGAAAAATGAAAATGCATATGCTCCCCTCAGAACATTCTTGTGAAGATTTAATGTAATAATTAATGTAAAACTCTTAACATATTTTCTGGTACCTAGTGAATACTCAACACAGCCTTGCTTGCTGACAGTGAAGAGGACTTGAAGCACTTACTGATGAAGATCAAAGACTATAGCCTTCAATATAGATTACACCTCAACATAAAAGAAAAATCCTCACAACTGGACCAATAAGCAACATCAAGATAAACAGAGAAAATATTGAAGTTGTCAAGGATTTCATTTTACTTGGATCCACAATCGACACCCATGGAAGCAGCAGTCAAGAAATCAAACACTGTATTGTATTGGGCAAATCTACTGCAAAGACCTCTTTAAAATGTTAAAAAGCAAAGATGGCACTTTGAGGACCAAGTGTGTGCCTGACCCACGCCAGGGTATTTTCAATTGCCTCATATGCGTGCGAAAGCTGGACAATAAATAAGGAAGATGGAAGAAGAATTGGTGCCTTTGAATTATGGTGTTGGTGAAGAATATTGAATATACCATGGTCTGCCAGAAGAATAAACAAATCTGTCTTGGAAGAAGTACAACCAGAATGCTCCTTAGAAATGAGGATGGCGAGTCTACATCTCACGTATTTTGGACATGTTATCAGCTGGGACCAGTCCCTGGAGAAAGACATCATGCTTGGTAAAGTAGAGGGTCAACAAAAAAGAGGAAGACCCTCAATGAGATGGACTGGCACTTTGGCCGCAACAATGGGCTCAAGTGTAGCAACAATCATGAGGATGGCACAGGAATGAGCAGTGTTTCGTTCTGTTGTACGTAGGGTTGCTATGAGTCAGAACTGACTTGATGGCACCTAACAACACAGTTAGTGATATGGAGACGCTTAGCTGTTGGACCAATCAGCTTTCTTAGGTACCTTATTATAAAAGGCAGGAAAAGTGTTTGATAAAAATTTGACCTCAAAAAAATACTGCAAAATTAGCTCCCTTGCCTCAGATAAGGTTGATTCTAATCCGTCTGCTGACGGATTTTCTACCTTTTTCTAGAACTGAAAGTGAAGAGAGGAGAGGGAGTGTGAAGATCAGATGAGAAATAATTTCATCTGTATGGGGATAGTTGTGTTCACTGCTTCCCTGGTAACTTTAAAGTATGTGCAAATCATGCCACATTTGATGTTAACTTTTTGTAGCAAGACATCGTAAATAGAGGCAGGCTTCACACTGACTGCTGACCTGCCCTGCCCTGATTTGGCCACTCTGGGGCTCCCCCAGAACTGGGCACGGGTCGGGCTGCCTCCCTGCTGACTGTCTGGCACAAGCAGGCCACTGCCTTGGAGGCACTTCCCCGATCTCGTTTGTGGATGGAGTTCCATGGGGTGCAGCTCACCCTGGTTTCATGTGGTGTTGCAATCGAAACTATTGAGTCTCAAAATGGAATATAATTAAGGCTGGGTTAATAAAGCACGTTCTGCTTCTAGCCAGTAAAGGATGTCATGTGTCTCCATGCAGCTTTAGGCAAGGAAACTTAATCTCCACCTTTGTCAGGGCAGACTGAATCAGAGGTGTGTCATCGAGCGGAAAGCCTCTTGTTTTACTTGTTGCAGTCACTATGTGGCCAGCTTCATGTTGGTGGGTTTGTACTGAGCACGCAGAAGCCAGCCTGTGGCATGGCCCCGAAGGAGAGGCCTACTCTGCAGTATGCTGGGAGACTAATCTGCCTTTGTATAGTAGGAATTAAGGGGCCTTGGGCTCCACGCTGTGCCCTGAAAACAATCCAGGAGAAGATACGCCTCAAGTACAGAAATCTTTGGGGCTGCAGGGAGGGAAAGCTTGAGCAAGAATGGGGGATAGTGTTTTAGAACAGCAGGGACACAGGGCAGCATGAAGGCCCCTTGTAGGCCTGTCAGCCTATCTCGGTATTTTTCCTGCTTTGAATCCTCTTCCTTCCCTCTTCGAGAACATTCTACCATTTTTTCTTTCAGGCCCCAATATGATAGACTTCCCTGACATCCTCAAGCATAGATCATTAATGTTCATTAATGATTCCTTGGTACTGGAGCCCACTGCATAGTAAATAGTTAATAATAATTGCCAGTCATTTTGTTTATTATGGGCTAAGCTCCGTGCTAAGCACTTATAAATGTTGTCTAATCCTCTCAACAACCCCTATACTATAGCTGAGAAAAGTGGGGCTCAGAGAGGTTGAATAAATTTTCAAGGGCATATACTGAATTCATTTATTCACCAAACGTATATTCAACACCTGTTACGTGCTAGGCACCGTTTAGGCTCTGGAGATAGGTTCATGAACAAACAGATGAAAATCTCTGTTCTCATAGAATTTATATTCCAGTGCTTTGTTTTTTTTTTTTGTTTGTGTGTGTGGATAGTCAGATAATAAACAAACAAATAAGCAAATTATATAGTGTGTTAGGAGGTGGTAAGTGCTATGGAAAAAAATGCAAATGTGAGGCTGAGCTGAAATTTCAACTCAGATCTCTCTTACGCCTAATGTGCTCTTACCCACTTAGTTATATTGCCTCCGGTTCTTGGATCTTCTTGTAATTGTATATTTATTTACTTCCCAGCCTTCCGCTCCTAGACTGTAAATTTCTCTGGGTCAGGACATTTCCTTAATCGGTTGCCTATCCTGGCACTCAGCTCAGTGCCTGGCATGAAGTCAGCATTCAATAAAGGTTTGTCTAGCATGTGAATAAGCGAGTGACCGTATGATGACACAAGAACCTGCCGGAAAGCAGTAATTTCCTAGGAGTCTGGCCAGTCCTGGAGGCTGGGCTCCACTACGAATGTGCCCTGTTACCCCACCAAGTGTTGGAGCCCATAAAATCTGCAGAATGGGAAAAAAGTAATGACTGTTTTTGACTTCCTAATAGATACGTCGTGAGGATTAATGAGACAGTGTGCACTCAAAGACTTCAGATTCTTTGAAGACAGGGACTCGCATTATTCCCGCTGGTATGCTCACTCTTCAAAATTCTAGCAAGGATCTGGCATGGTATTTTCAGAAAGGGATTGGTCCCAGAGAAATAAAGTTTGTTTCACTGACAAGGTTTCTAAGCAGATTTTATGAGCTGCCTCTTCTAGGCTGTGGGCCTGTGCAAGGGTTCCCTACCATCTGTAGCAACTGTGAAAACACATTCTTTCCCCTTTGCCAAAGTGGGCTCTAAATCAGTTCAAGCTCAAGTTTTCATGGATATTTCTCTCCCATTGTGGAAGTAAAAACGCTGTTTTCCTTTGAGTGAAACCCCATTCATTGGCTCTAAAAGGGCAGCTTTTGGAATGGTTGTCGGCCAAATGCCAAATATAAGTCACCAAGAGAAGTGGCCTTGGATTCATGCTCCCAATGAGAGAAGGGCTCTGCCATTTGACAGTGGGAACAGAAAATGGGAAATCCCAAGAATGTCTAAACAGTATGAAAACTAAACGGGAAAGTTCTGTTTAATTCTCTTTTGTTGCTGACGACTCAGCACCCCAAACCTGTTCAGTCACTCCCATGTTCAGAGTGCATGAGGGAGGCCCTCTCAGTATTTTCCTGTTCACCTGATGCTGTGTCCTTAAGCAGAATGAACTCAGTTAACTAAAAGCATTGCCAAGATTCTATTTGACATCAGCAAATAGGTCAGCACTGGAGCATTTGCTTGATATGGACAATGTGCAAGCTCAAGGGCAGAGAGCTGTTTCCTGGTGGGGAAAATCCCCTCTCATTACTCAGCAATGACAGGTATAACAATAGATCGGATTTCTCAAGTGCCTCTCCTCCAAGAGTTCAAAGGTCTCGCTTCCACTTTATTTTGGTCATCTTTACAGCTCTCTTGGGAAATAGGCAGAAACAGGCCTTAAAATCCCTATTTTAGAGAAAGGAAAGCTAAGCACATTTTGTTGAGTTATCCCGCTTCATGCTGTTATTGCTTGACTCAGGTTCAATCTCCTGGCTACTATGATGATCAATCAATTTAGGCCTAGGCACTAAAGACCTATCTACCAGGTAGGCTCATACGAGACACTATGCATATGGTAACTGTCATGGATTGAATTGTGTCCCCCAAAAATATCTGTAAACTTGGCTGGGTGATGATTCCCAGTATTGTATAGTTGTGTACCATTCTGTAATCTGATGTGATTTCCTTATGTGTTATAAGTTCAGTCACTGTGATTTAATAAGATGGATTAGCGGCAGTTATACTGATGAGGTATACAAGATTGGATAGTGTCTTAAGACAGTCTCTTTTGAGATATAAAAGAGAGAAGTGAGCAGAGACACATAGGAACCTCATACCACCAAGAAAGCAGTGCCGGGAGCAAAGCACGTCCTTTGGACCTGAGGTTCCTGTGCAGGGAAGCTTCTGGACCAGGGGAGGATTGATGACACGGATCTTCCTCCAGAGCTGACGGAGAAAGCATTCCCCTGGAGCTGACACCCTAAATTTGGACTTGTAGCCTACTGGACTGTGAGAGAATAAAATTCTCTTTGCTAAAGCCATCTGCTTGTGGTGTTTCTGTTAGAGCAGCACTAGATGACTAAGACAGTAATTTAATTATTTCACCAAATAAATAATCCTACAAGGTAAGTATTATTGTTGTCCTTTGCTAGTTTAAATAGGTTATCCAAGTTCTTAGAACTAGTAACTTGCCACACCATTACTGTTGTATCCAAGTTCAATGTCTTTGTCCACATCAAGATGTCTCCTTTTGGAAATATAGATTTGACTCTGGTTCTATTAAACTATGTTGTGTCCAGGCCTGGGCTGAGATGTAGGTGCCTCGGGCAGCTAGTATGGCATCTGTTAATATCAATATTTTAAAAAATACTCGCTCAACGTTTATTTAGTGAAGGAGGAGAGAAACTGATTTTCTATTAAATAAAATTCCTCTCTCTTTATGTTTAAATGTAAAATGAGGAATTTATTACATGCTTTGACACTAACATAGCATTTTAATGTATTTAGAATAGGCTTCCAGTTCACACAGTTTTTCCATCTCTCATTATTGGATAATGTTAGTCACTCACATTCAGAAAGATAAAAGTAACTTCCATGAATATGGTTACACGGTCTCATTCAAAAGGAGTGTAAAAATAGTTTTTCCTGGTTTACCTGTCAGCAAAAGTTCCCCACTTTTCTGTTTTTCATTCTCTCTTGAACTTTATTGTATGATTTTCTGGACCAGACAATTTTTTGGAAAGCCCATTACAGGGATTGAATTTTAAATATTACACCAAATCACCCATTGTCAGTAAACAGCATGATCTCAGGTATTACTTGGTTTCAGATTTTCTGCTGACTTCAGGGGACAATTAGCTGGATGATTTCAGAGTTGGGGGCCTGGCCATCACTGTACTGAGCAGCCTCCCTAGTGAAACTAACCATCAGACACAGGGTGACCCCAGTGAGCAGTAGTTGTAACACTTCCTTTTGAGGGTGTCCTCTACATCAATGAGAGCGGAACTAAGTTCAGCTTTACTAGTTATGTAAGTGAAAGCCTGGGTTAACTGCCACTACATTCTGATTTACTCCCATGATGTTTTAAAGTTTGTGGTAGGGACTTCTAGTTCTATCCATATTCTTACCTTGTCTCCTTCATAATCATCTAGGAGGACCTCATCTTCTGATTTTCTGGCATTTAGATAGACCATTGACTAGTTCTGGCCCATGGGCTGAGAGTAGAAGTGATGTATGTCATTTTTGGCCAAGGTGTTTAAAAGTGAGGGTGAGACCCCGTTCTCTCTCTTCCCTTGTGGTGGTGAACCCCGAAACCATGTGTTAAGCTGGTGATGTCACAACATAACTGCTCTTCCTCTGCTAGTTTGACTTCCTGAATGACTAGATGGAGTCGAGACCTCTGGTGACCTGCATGAGACATGTACCATGAACAAGAGAGAAATCTTTGTAGTGTTAAACCACTGAGATTTAAGGGATTTATTTGGCGTTGTAACTGATGTCCTGGGCAGCCGCCTGGCTGGCTCACTCTTTTCTCTGACTCTGATTGAATCTTGTATCCCTTTTATGACTGAATCCCATGTTCCTCTGTTCTTTACTTATAAACTTAACATGCTTCCTGGACAGTCTAGATTTGGCTTGATAATTCTCTTACCAAACCTCCGGAGGGATGCTCCATGAATTCTGGGCTGATGAGTGCTGCCAACAGTCCTTACAACATATTCATCTCCCTCACTGATCTTCCCACTTTGGGCTTTGAGGATAGGATGCACGGGGGAAGGAAAGTTAAAAAGAGGAATGGGAGGAAGAGGACAGAATAGGACACTGTAGGAATAAAGAATGTTCTGAAGTAATTACAACGGGGAAAACAAGATACAAAGTAGACTAAAGACTAAAGTCTTCTTCCTTTTTGGTCCCATCAAACGCTTCCATTCGTGGAATCAATCACTTATTCCTTTGTTGATTGATTCTTATCTCCCTGCTAAAGTCATTTGTCCATTCCACACACAGTCAGAACTTTCTGGGCTAATGATTTAGCTCCAATTGCTGATACTCTTCTAGGGAAGGCATTTACATAAAAGGGCATTTGCAATTCATTGAAGCAAAGAATGCAATGTAGAATTTCTGTGGCCAAGAGTGTGACTGGTTGCTGTTGTGGGGGTGGAGGGACTGGCTCAAGGCTTTTAGGTCCAAGAACATTATCTACCTAGTAGCCCTAGACCTTAGCAAGCTCACTCTCATGCTGAGATAACTCTTCCCTTTCATAGCAGTGATGTTGAAGTCAAATGTCAATGCCTGAATTATTAGCCAGACCCTGTACCAAGGAAGTAACAATAAAAATATATCACTAATAACTATTTAGTGAGGGCTTCTGTGTGTGGTCACTGTGCAAATCCTGTACATTATTTCATCAGTCTCCACCATTGCCTTGTAAATGTTGATTTTTATCTCTGTGTTACAATACTAGAGATGAGCAAACTGGGCCTCCAAGAGATTACATTAGTTGTCTAAGGTCTCTAAGAATATGATGGTGCTAGGTGTTGATGGAGTGGTATGGAGTTTGATACCACAGGCCATGCTCCTACTTATGTTGTACTGTCAGGTTAGCAGAGAAAGGAATTTAATCCTCAGAAGTAGCTTGGTGAACATGGAAGCAAAGCTGATGGATTTGGATGGTTTGGAGAGATGTTGATTCCTACCCCACAATAGAACCTCCTCTCCAGTAACCAGAAGGCTGTTGCCACTTCAGGTCAGTGTTGGTTACCTGGGCAGGGGTATATAAGTTCTGACAAGTTCTTATTTTAGGTTCTTTTGTTCTAGACTAGACTCCAGACAGACACACTCCCTTCTCTCCAACATTACTACCACTGCTAAGGGTTACTACCATGGATCAGCTTGTATTTTCCCCGTCATTGCACAGTTGTGTCCTGCTCCCCCTCCTTTGAGTTGTAAGGGAAGTCAAGTGGCTTGGGAAGAGGGTGGTTTCTTCAAGCTGTGGGAACTTCCCTGGTCACTCTTTCAGGGACAACAGGCTCTGAACTCCTATACACAGACCACAAAGCACAGAACTGCAGCAGAGACCAGGACAGCCTGAGAAGGGACTCAGAGGGGCTCCACAGTTATATCACCACTGGGGGATTTAGGATGCTGCACCTGAGAATGAGCCATGTGGCTGCCTTGGAAAGCTGAGCAGGATTTTTCTAGGAAGAGAAGAGAGGAAGACATTGCTCAGAGAGGGGATGACATGCACAAAGCATGGCAGCCTGAGCAAGATCTGGGTGTTCAGGACAATGGTGATCAGATTCATGTGGCTGGAAGCCAGGGTGCCTAGGGAAACTGGAAGCTGCCAGAGGCCAAGGGGCTATGTCCTCTCCCTGCTATCCAGCAAGGGCTGAACCAGAGCAGATGCTCAATCATAATTTGTTGCTTGAACGCTTGTATGGTTGAACTAATGAAGAAAAGAACTCCTCACTTTAATCTAACCCCTGTTAGATCCCCCATGGGGTGAGGTCCATGATACCAGCTTTTTACTCCTCACCTGCTTAGACCCATCCTTAACGGAAGACGACTTTTCCCTTTATTTCCTCTTCTTTTTGCAGTTCTTTCTTCTCATAATTTCAATACAGCCCACCTATCTTTCTTCTCTAAGTTTCTTTATCTACTTATCTGCTTTTAATGGAAAAAGACATAGATTTGGAGTTGGAAGTCTTGTGTTCTAGACCTGGCTTCTGCTTTTTCCTAGCTGGGTAAACTTCTGCAACTCACTCAATAACTTGATTCTTCAGTTTCATCATCTATAACATGGAAATAACAATGCCTGTCTCAAAGTGTTATGAGGCTCAAGTGCACTACACTAGTGTTTCTGCAAATGTGCTACACAGCTTTTTAATAGGTGTTACAAGAAGGTGAAGGAAGTATCCATCCTGTAGCCATATGAAAGTGGGTAAGTTTGGGTTGGACAAAATGCATAAAAATTTCTCAAACCCTTAATATGCTAAAGTATCTTATGATCACCAAGAGGGGAGGGTGGTCGGTGAAGGGTATAGAATACTATATTTTTATGGCAGGCACAATTTATCACCTACCTAATAGCTCTTTTCATTTTCTTCTTTGCTATAAGAACCCCTACTCGTTATGGCATTAAGTATGCTCATTCCCTTTGCAGCTGGTCTATGGCAGTTCAAAGCTTGGTGCTGTAACTCAGTGTGCTGTATTTGTGCAGAGGGGAGGTGATGTTTGAGTGGGGCCTCATGGGATGAGTAAGTAGGAGCTTCCACCAGGCACAGAAACTAAGAAGAAGGTACAGAGCCAGACAGATCTCATCATGTCATGGCTTGGATGCAAGAGGGGCCTGAGCTTACTCAGACCTTTGTCCAGGGCTGAGTAATGAGGCTTTGTGAAAGTACAGGGTTAGAGGGAAATGACATAAATCATTAGCTTTCTATTCTCCAGTGACAGCGTTATTTGCTCACAAGCTCAGGCCCTGTGACCTCCCTCACTTATAATTGCGTGCTATGTTTGGGGAAATGGGGCATTCCCCATGCAGACTTCAAGGCACACCCTAATCCTCCTTGCCCAAATGACACAGGGAGCAGCTGGGAGGAGCAGCTCTCTGACAATGGTCCAGGCGTTCTTCAGGCTTGACTCTTCATCTCAGACACTCCCAGGCCCCACCCCTGGAAAGTGGGTGTAAGCATCTCCGGGTGGAATTGGGCCCTGGCAGCTCAAGCTTCATGTTGGGAGCAGTAGCAGTGGCAGCATCGCCCTTCTGCTGCCTGCTGTACCTGCGCCTGGAAGCCGACAGCCTTACGCAAAAATATAAACACAGCAAGCAGGTGGGAGTGACAAGGGCACCGGAGAGCCAAGTGCAGAGACAAGATAATGCCAAGTAAATCCCATGGGCTGCTGACACCTGGAACAGAAGTGAAAGGTGAACTTCGGCACTCAGGGACAAAGTAGAAGGGACTTGCTCTGCTTGCAGGGGTAAGATTCCAATCTCAAATCGATTTCAGAGGAATCTGTTCAGTTTTGGATCAGGTGCCTCCTCTGGGGTTCCTCATACCTCAGCACATGTTACCGTCAATACCTGCCCCACTCTTCTGGTTCCTTCACTAGACCCTGGGCTCCTGGAGGGCAGGGTCTGTGCCTCAGTCTCCCCATTGCTTCACATGTACCAGCCCAGAATAGGTGCCCAGTGAATGAAAGAATGCATTTATTCAACATTTCAGCAGCATTCAGGCCTGATTTTCTAGGTTCGGTCGGTTTAGGATCATTATCACTGGTCTTTACCTTCTTTTATTACTTAAAATGATTACTTTTTTTTTTCTTTCTTTTTTTAGTCTAGAGCTAGCAGTCATGTGGCGCTCTGGTGGCATGGTGGTTAAGAGCTTGGCTGCTAACCAAAAGGTCAGCAGTTCGAATCTACCAGCTGCTCCTTGGAAACTTCCGGGCTTCACTCTGTTCTGTAGGGTCACTATGAGTCGGAATCAGCTCCATGGCAGTGGTTTGGTTTTTTTTTTTTTCGTTTTAGCAGTCATCTTGGAAAGACCACTTCCTTCTTCATTATAGGCTAAGGGCCACTATGTTGCTGATGTCGGTCATGCTCCCCATTGGGAAGGTGTTATCTAGTTAACCAGTTGACAAAGGCAACGCTCTGAGTGTGTGGAGAGCTGGATCCTGACTCCTCATCCTCCTAAGGCCCCGTCTAGTATGCTTTCTACTCCACCTTGCTGCCTCACCCAAGTCAAGGGTGGCTATTCGACATTTATCTGTTTAATAATAAAGGTGATTAATTCCTGATTTTCTTTTTCTCTGAAATGGAGAAAACTCTTTAATAGTCACGTAAGCTGCTTTACAGAAACACACCGAGAGAAAAATTATTGCTGTCCTTTAAACTAAAAAGGAAGCGATTATTATAATAATGGTGATGATGTGGTCAAGTTCTCTTCCATTCAGTCAGCAGCGTTTGATGCCTCACTATTCATATGTCTTCAAATGTTCTTCCCAGGTCTTCCCGCCTTAGGTAATGCTGCTGACAGCTTTAGAATCTCAGCAGGAGGATACAGTATGAAAACAAAATTTAAAAGGATTTCTTTCTTGAAATTCAGGAGGAGACTTGGAGGAGGGAAAGATCAAATGCTTGAGTAAACACGACAAGGCGGAACAGTTATAACACATTACAATTCCGGGATTTTTTTTTTTTTAGCATTTGTCAGATGCCTCATTTCATGCTCATGCTTGTTACTGAACATTATTGCCTCTGACTCTCCTGAGCATATACTGAAACCAACCTGACCACCCAGCATGAAATTTTTACCTAAGATTCAAGAGACAGTAAAAACTTTCCTGCCAATGTCTACACTGGCTTTGGGGGGACAGATCTGGAAGCAGTCGTTAACAAACTGTTTTCCATTTTCACTCCCTCAAAGACTAGCCCTTGCCTTCATCCTCTGACTCATGGCAACATCACGTGTTTCAGAGTAGAACTGCGCTCCGTAATGTTTTCATGGCTGTGACCTTTCGCAAGTAGATTGCCAAGCTTTTCCTCCAAGGTGCCTCTGGGTGAGTTCCAACAGCCAGCCTTTCAGTTAATAGCCCAGCGCCTAGGCGTTGGTGCCACCCAGGGGCTCCACCTTTGTCTTAGTCATCTAGTGCTGCTATAACAGAAATACCAACAAGTGTATGGCTTTAACAAAGAGAAATTTATTTTCTCACAGTCAAGTAGGCTAAAAGTCCAAATTTAGGGTGTCAGCTCCAGGGGAAGGCTTTCTCTGTAGGCTCTAGAGGGAGATCCTTGTCATCAATCTTCCCCTGGACTAGGAGCTTCTCCCAGCAGGGAGCCCGGGTCCAAAGGGTGCACTCTGCTCCCGGCACTGCTTTCTTGGTTGTATGAGGTCCCCCTGTCTCTCTGCTCCTTTCTCTTTTATATTTCAAAAGAGATTGGCTTAAGACACTATCTAATGTTGTAGATCGCATCAGTATAACTGCCACTAATTCATCGCATCACATCATAGTGTTAGGATTTACAACACATAGGGAAATCACATCAGACAACAGAATGGTAGACAATCACACTATACTGGGAATCATGACCTAGCCAAGTTGACAGATATTTTTGGGGGACACAATTCAATCCATGACAGCCTTCATCCTAAAAGGCCCTAATAAGAAGCTTTAAAGATCGCCTCTGATGTTACTTTCCACCTGCTGTTTTCTGGGTGAAACCAGTGGTGAGCACTTTCTAAGAGCTGTGGAAGCTGCTTAAAGTGTATTTTCTTTTCAGCACTCTGGGCTGGCAGCTGCTAAGTGAGAGCTCAAAGGAACAATGCAAGGAGAGAAGAAAGAAGCCCTCTTGGGCCCAAGTGGCAGCCTGGCTAGGGAATGCTGAGTCTCCTCTCCCTCCATGTGGATGGATGGCCTCAGCCCCACCGCCGAGCCATGCAATCACTCCTCAGACCTCCCCGACAGTTCAAGAAATCCATCAGCAACTGTGTACAGAGTGCTTCGGGAGCCCTCCCAGCAGCTTTGATCCCAGATTGTGTATGTTTCTTGAGTTGGCTTGCAGAGGAAGGAGCAGGAAGTTAGCAGAAGCCCAAAGAAGCTGGGGACAGGGATTCCTTTATCCCTTGGAACCAAGGGTGTGGAAACTCAGTGTTGAGAGAAGAAGGCTTAATGGTTGGCAAGTCCAGCTCCCTTTGCCCACCATGTGGCATTCTACTTGCACACTTCTAGAGACAGAGTGCTCTGTTTGTTCCCTTCCTTCTCAGTCATCCCATTCCATCAAGAAGCAGCCTGAGTCTCTGAAAGTTCTCCACTTAATTCAATGGAATCCACCAAACCTGTACTGAGTATTGACTGGGCCAAGTACGGTGCTAAGTGGTGGAGACATGGCAGTGATCTACCAAGATACTCACTCCTCGGTGTCCCAAACACAGCCAGCCTACTTCCTGCTCCATTCTGTAGCTGTTCTAATATTTGAACACAGGTCACATCACCCAGATTCAAGTCTTTTTTTCTGCATGCTTGAAATCCTGTGCCCTCTGCTCTGATCATTTTTTCTTTGTGCCCATATCTTCCTGAAACTCACATCCAAAAGGAAACATGCATGGGCCACCTAGGATGGAAAAGGTGTTTGTTACTATATTTCATAATGCAGCCCTTAACCAGGCAGAGCTAAGAATGCAGACCCCAATATTGATCATAGATAGAACTGAATCTAGGGTACGTATAAATAATATCAGAGAGGAACTCCCACCCCCATCCCATCAGTCTGACACTCTATCATTCCCAATTCCTCTGAGACTTTGTATACCTGACTGTCTTAGTTATCTAGTGCTGCTGTAACAGAAATACCACAAGTGGATGGCTTTAACAAAAAAGACATTTATTCTCTCACAGTCTAGTAGGCTAGAAGTCTGAATTCAGGGCATTTGCTCCAGGGGAGGCTTTCTGTCTCTGTCAGCTCTGGAGGAAGGTCCTTGTCATCAGTCTTCCTCTGGTCAAGGAGCTTTTCAGCGCAGGAACCTCTGGTCCAAACGATGTGCTGTGCTCCTGGTGTTGCCTTCTTGATGGTATGAGGTCCCCCTGTCTCTCTGCTCGCTTCTCTCTTTTGGCTTAAGACACTATCTAATCTTGTAGATCTCATCAACATAACTGCTGATAATCCATCTCATTAACATCATAGTAATAGGATTTACAATGCTTAGGGAAATGATATCAGATGACAAAATGGCAGACTATCATACAATACTGGGTATGATGACCTAACCAAGTTGACACATATTTTTAGGGGACACAATTCAATCCATGACACTGACTTAATAAAAAATCAGTGGTCATCTCCAGGGGGCTTTTGAGTGAGCTCTGGGTTCCTGCTGGGAGCTTCTTCTTAGGCCAGGATCAGAGAGTTATAAATTCCTTTGCTATAGGCCTAAAATGCCCCATTCACAATGGTCTCCCATCTGCTTTGGGCCAGCATCGGGTCTGTCTTCTTGACAGGCATCTCCTATGTGCATGTGGGAGGGTGGGGGCAAAGAGGCAGCTTAAAGAGCAGTGCCTGAGCAGCTGCCCTTTCCTGGCTATGCTGTGCTAAGGACCCACTGGGCTAATGGCTCTGCTCTGTGGCCTCCTGCCTCTGGATAGGAAGATAATTCTTCTTGACGCTTTTCTCTGCCTCAGGTGGTCTGGTGGTGCTGGTGATGGTGGTAGTAGCGGTGGTGGTGGAGGTGACAAGAGCCCATCCTGATTCCTCTCTAATATAATGCTTCGCACTCAGTAAATCTTTGCGGAAGGAATGAGTGGGTGAACAAATGATATCAAACTATCAGGCAACTGATGTTGACCTTGAAGAAGGTCAAGGTCAGATCTTTGAAGAAAGTTTCTCCCGGTACCTTCTTATCTTCTGATTAAGACGTAAGTGTTTGAGGAGAGCCCCTTCTCCCTCAGCAGGTAAAGAGATGAGGAGAATTTACTGGGCACCTACTGTGTGCCAGGAACTTTACATACATCACCTGAGGCAACCTGTGAAACAGGCATTACTATCCCCATTTTTCAGATGAGAAAGCTGAGGTTCTACTCAGTAAATCAGTTGACCGAGGGCATAAAGCTGGTAAGTGGCATGGTCAGAATTAGAGCACCTCAGTCCATGTGACTCCAAAAGGCTTGGTCCTCTTTACGTCTTACCAGTTTCTTAGCAGGGATGTTGGGAGAACCGGCTCAGGCCTCTGCACCAGGCCCACTTTGTACCCACAGGTCTCCACAGGGACACACACCTGGGCAGGCTGTCTGTGCCTGGCTCTTAGTATTCTTTCAGTACAAGGTCATCTGCCTTTGTTGTCTTAAACATATGGAGGCCTGAAAGCTGTGCTTACCATGGTGTGAGCAACAGATTGACCCTGGCCGGTTACATTCTTGTTTACTGGGTGTTCACTTTGATTTCTCAGCCTGACTGGTGATTCTGTGAACTTAAACAGGAATCAGGTCAGTAGAGCAGAGGCCTATCGTGTTACTGCAGAATGCGGGTAGATTATCTTCAGAATATCCCTGAGGACATCCATCTTCCCCAACTGAATGGTCTGGGGACACTCCTTGGCCATTCTCATCCCTCAACCCAGAGGGATTTAAGTTTGAAGAAAGAGTTCTAGAAATATTTTATACAGGTATTGGCCCAATTTATCTATTTGGGCCCGGTCTTTTTGCTAGGATGCTCCTGGGCTTCTCTGGGAGAGCTTCAGCATGGAGTCCAAAGAGCAGGGGCTGCCTCCTCCAGAGTGATGCACAAGCACTTACTAGTTGCCTGAATGTATTTTCCTGAAAAATAAGGATAATGATGCCTACCTTATAGTATTGGAGTGCAATAGATACTCAGTAGATGGTGATTTTTATTATTATTATTTTTATTGTTGTTATTGAAGGATCTTTAGATATCAACCTACGATTTTATCAAAGTTTTTTCCAACTCATTTTTACATAGTATTTTTTAAGTTTATAAAAACTTCTGAATATAATATTTCATTTGAATTTCCTAACAATCCCATAAGAAACCAAACCAAACCAAAGTTGTTGCTGTCAAGTCGATGCTGACTCATAGGGACCCTGCAGGACAGAGAACTGCCCCATAGTGTCTCCAAGGAGCAGCTGCTGGATTTGAACTGCTTACCTTTTGGTTAGTAGCGATAGGTCTTAACCACTGCACCACCAGGGCTCAGTATTATTATTATTCATACACATATGGGGAAACTAAAGCCTAAGAGAGGTTTAGTGAGTTATTCACCATCTTCCTTGCAGGGCAGAAGAGTGTAGTGGTAAAGAGTGGTAAGGCTCTATAGTCACTTCTACTTACCTTAGGCAAGTGAACATCTCTGTACCTCAGTTTACTAATCTGTAAAGTGGGAGAATTTATCTAAGTGGGTAGTTAAGAGGATTGAGTTAGTTCTTGTAAAGCATTTAGAATAGGCCCACAGTGAGCACTTAATTGAGCCTAGCTTGGAAGAACGCACGGCTGGTGAGCAGAGGACTCAAAACCATATCTGATTTCACATCCCATTCACTTTTTGCTACCCCAGACCACACCTCACCCCACTGCTACTTTCATAATGAAAGAATTTGGCACACCTCAGCCATAGGGGGCCTCCTATTTCCATGCTTCCTGCCCCCAACCCTGGTTTTATTTTTTTTTAACTGACAAGTAAACCCAGAAAGTTTAACCGATTAGGTCTTAACCTAGTTTGTAGCAGTATTACCATCTCCTGACTTCCAGTCTGTTACTCTTTTTGTGAACCCAAGATCTAAAAATTAAGAAAAGAATGAGATACACCCACACACAGCAGAACAGTGTATCTTGAATTTCATTCCTGCCTCCAACTAACACTCATAACTCTTGCAATCAGTAATTTGTTCCAACAGTTCTGACTTTTCCAAGTGCAGTTCAACATATATTAGTAGTGGCAAGGGAGACAGGATCTGGAGTCTCCCTGGGAGAAGCACTTCTTTAGAAGTTCTGCATGACTGAGCTGCAGCACATGCTCCTCCTGGCCGGTGCCCGGAATTCCAGATTACATTTGTTCATCGCCACATCCCCTCTGCTGCCTCCCAAAGGGTAGAACAAGTGCAGGCTAGGGTGGTAAGATCCACGTGTCAGATAGAGGGAAGACGGTCCCGGTGGTTCCCTGGGGGTTTTGCTGCGGAGGATTAGCTCATGTGTTGGAATTCCCAAATAAAAACAAACAAACAAAAAATCTGTCATTACATTGGTGTAGAGTTCTTGCTTCTCAAGAGTTGGATTTCCCAGAGCCCTGTCTCCTCCCTTCAACAGCACACAGCATTCCCATGAGTGGGAGTTCCGAGTGCTAAGAGAAGATGTCTGGATAAGCTTTGGAAATAACTTTGGCATCCAAGGTGGCCCTCTGTATTTAGCCTCAGCCTACCTTTGCAATCTTACCTTGCATGACTCCGTTTCTTGTGCCCTGTACTCTAACCACAGTGAACTGCTCACCCTGTCTATGCCCTTATGGTTTCCCTGGAACCCCTGAGCTCTTCATCTCCTCTTGGCCTGGACCTGCCTGGCCTTCAAGACTCAGCCTATACGCTGCCTCTTTCAGGATGCCCTCCTTGATCTCTGGAAATGATGCTCCTTTTTCTGGCCCCTCAAAGGTCTATCCTATTATTCACTGAACAAATGTTTATTGAGTTCCTCCCAGATCCAGGTACTATTTCTAGGTGTTTGGGGTGTATCAGTGAATAACAAATATTCCCAGCTTTGGTGAGTTTATATTCTGGCATCTCTCTTAATTTGTTACTATTTCTATACATATCTTGTCTTCCTGCCAGACATTATGCCATTCATTCAAAGTCAGACTGATGTCATGTCTGATGTCTCTTATGTATCCCTTCAATGTCTTTTCATTGATCTTGTTATAAAAACATCAGTGCTGAGAATTCCATACCAGATCTTCTATGAATTCAACCATAGTTCATATTATTTTCCTCCTTGCATTCCCTGTTCTAGATTTCTTTTAGTCCCTTCTACTCATCCTGCCACAGTGCCTTTGCATGTGCTTTTCTTCTGTGTGGCATCCTCTCCCTTCTCCTTTCTACTTAGTTACTTTTATAGTTCAACTTAAGCATTACTTCCTAAAGGAGGCCTTTTTTGAAGCCCTGGTGGCACAGTGGTTAAGAGGTCAGCTGCTAACCAAAAGGTCAGCAGTTCGAATCTACCAACCGCTCCTTGGAAACCCAATGAGCAAATTCTACTCTATCCTTTAGGGTTGCCATGAGTCGGAATTGACTCGATGGCAATGGGTTAAACTGAATACAGCAACGTATAAAAAGGATTATATACCTTGAACAAATGGATTCATCCCAAAAATGTGCCCTTGCATATGCTGTTCCATTCACTTGTAATGCTCTTCTTCCTTCTGCATCCAACTTGGTGAACTTCTGCTTGTTCTTTGAGCCTTAGCTTAAGCTTCACATTTCCTTGACAATCTTCCCTGAATTTGGCTGAAGAAGTTCTGAGCTTGAGATTCACAAGGTTCTCTGTGCTTACCCCATCAAACTGTCCTGTAGCTGTTGGTTTACTTGATTATATCCCCTAGTAGACTTTGTGCTTCTTAGGGAAAGGACTGTGCCTTGGCCATTTCTGCATTCTCATTGCCATTCATGAAGCCTGAGTCCAAATAGGTGGTCATCGAATGGATAGGAATGATTTAAGCATGGTTGGAAGTTTAGCCTGGGAAAAAGTTGAGGTCAGTAATGACCAGCTGTCCACCCAGCACATTAAAATATAGCACCGTGCTTTCAGTGTGGTGTCCTGTTTTGAGAAACTACACCCTGTGAGGCACGTCACATTGGTATATCTGCAAATTGTATTCCAAGGCTGCTAAGGCACTTCAAGCTATTGGTCAAGGTGTTTAAGAGTGACCATTTAAGCCCTGGTGAAAATCTACCAATTACAACTGTTTTTCAGACTAATTCATACAAAACTTCTTTCTCTTGGCAATAGTAGATCAACAAAACTAACCACATCTCAAGACCGTTCCGTCTAAATAAATCTGAGTAAAATTTAGCCTGTCAATTTTCCCAAGAGTTAGTTGTATCTTTTTTGTTGCTTTTGGATAGATGGATAAAGTGTTGTTTTACTTTTCTGTCAGAGCCCTGGACTTTGACAGGTAATTGTTTATAATTTGGCAGGTCTCATTGGTAATGTACCTGTTGAATGATTAATTACAAAGGTTTAAAATGTGAACTTTCAGTGTATGGGGAGCAGGAATTGTTTTGTGAGTTTTCTCATTACACTCCATTAACATCTTACAGAGAATGGAGCAGCTCTTAGAAAAACAAATAAACACACCTCACAGACTCTCTCCATAACTGATTGAAGGAAACAATCATTTTAAGTTTAGAGGCCTATGTGTGATTTAAGAAGTGGCACTGTAGATATGGTGGAGCTGGACATTTCCTGCGCATGCACACTCAAAATGTGAATGTGTTCAGAGAAATGAGCCTTTTGCTTTTGATCCCCAGACTGAGTGGGGCATCCGGGGTGCTAGAGTATCTGTGATGCTTAGAGACCCTCTGGTCCATTCCCAGGTTGCTGAAGTAGGAGAAAGAGTCTAGTCCTGGAGTCAGAATACCAGAGTCCAAGTCTTTTTCTGACTTGTGCTAATTCAAAGATTGATCATGGAAGAGGCATTTTTGCTGTTTCTCCTGGCCAACAGTCTTTGGCTCAGTGTTGAATAGAATAGGAATGCCTAGGAGGGAATGGTTTTCAATGGAAATAAATTTCACCTTGGTGATATTCCTGGTGTATGGTCCTATGTGATCCTGGACAAGGTGGTTAAAGTTTCTGAGCCTTGGTCTCCTCAATTGTTAAAAGCAAGAGGATAACGTTTACCTCACAGTTTGTGGCAGCTTTAAAAGAGAAGGCATTCGGAAAGTGTCTGGCCATAATTGTTCTCGCTAGTCAGTTCCTTTTGCAGTCCCTCTTTGGTGTTTGAGGCAGAAGGGACGGATTTAACGGCTTCTCCTCTTTTCCCCTCAGTCTTCAAAACACACGAAGCCATTCATGAAAGGGCCAGAAGAGCCCACCTAGGTCAATGCCAGCACCTCGTATGGGAATCTGTGGGAATCTGGATGTGGTGCCATGTTTCGTCACTCCATAGGCTCAAAGATTTGGTTAAAAGAACTTACATGGGTTTTTTGGATGATTGAACTGTTGACTGACATTGGGAAATGTTTTCTTTGTAATTTTATTTTGTTTCCCTTTTTTTTGGCATTGTAATATCTGATTTCCACCAAAACCAAAAATTAGAAATTTCATGATTCTACTATAAAGGTTATTTGAAGATATTTTTGATTAGCCAACCCAAAGTGTACAGGGACTACCCCAAGGATTTTATTTTCCTCATGAGATTGTGAGGTCATTTTTTTCTAAGGAATATAAGCCAAACGTCTGGCTGGCTCGTTCCAGTTGTTCTAACCCACCATGGCTTTGGTCATTCCTGAAAAATGTTTTCTTTTGGTGTTTTCTTCTTCCAGTATGAATTGAAAGCTTAAAGTGCTAAGGAAAGAAAAAATAACCAAAGTTCTAGAAACATCTAAAAAAGTCTAAATATTTCCTACTTCAAATAGCAGGGAAAATACAGGATTATTTCTTTTTCTGCTAAGCTTCAATCTAAAGATACCACTTTCAGGTCACAAGAATTTTTTTTGGTATTTCTCACACTTTCTTACGCTTCTTGAATACTTTTTGAGACCATGAAGCACTGAACATTTCTAACACCTATGAACACGTTTTTTCCAAAAAATTGTCATAAACCCCCAAAGGAACAAAAAATCTAAATCTCAGTGTATATGTAAGAATAAAAATGAAGTAATTTAAACAAGTATCTTAACAATGAACATGTAACATACCTGATTTTAACTGTTATCAGTATACATCAAAACTGTTAGATGAGTGGGCCATAAATTACTTGAGTTTTCCTCTAGTCTTTCAAGCATAATGCTATATTTATTCAAATATCATTAACATGTGATTCCATTTGCCTTGATTTTGACGTAACTATAAGCACTGTTGGATAAAACTCTCTAAGCAAATAACATAGTTCGGATGAATCCAAATTCTAGGCATGAGAGATGAGGGATATAACTTTTCAAATCCTGTTTTCTTCTTCTTCTTTTTTTCTTTTTGTGGTTTGTCCCAGAAGGCTGTGCCACATTTCTAAGAAAAGATTTCTCTCCCATTCACTGATTTATGGTACTGGTTCCTAAGCTGGGATATTTTCATTCCCTTCAGGCTGTCATGGAAACTACACTGGCAAAATTTGGAAATAGGAAAATGAGGTAACTGTGCATTCTGTCTATACAGGGCTGGGTATGACTTCCTATTGACTGGACTCTTCTACAGCTCTGAAGGGGCAGCGCAATACATCCTACTTTATGAGGTGGAGTGAGATGGACCATTATCTCAGGGGCCCAATGACAGCCAGGTCGGAACTTAAACCTTCTGACTCTTTTCAAGCTACTTTGTGTTTTTTCTGCCCTCTGGGGGGTATAGGCCACAAACAGGTGCAAACTCTAGGGAAGGCAAATTGTCTTTGCAGATCAAAAATGTTAAAATTGATCAGATCCTGTGACTCTGAGTTTACTTTTTGCAATCACCTAACAAAAACCAACAATCAGAATTGTATATATTGATTTCTTTTTTACAAAGTTATACTTGATAGTGCATTTAATAATTGTAAAAAATAAACAAAAATTAATGTCCAAAAATAGGGGAATGATTCAATCTTAGCCACCTATCAATAGGATGCAGTCATTATACTATCTGCAAACCATTTTTAATGATGCTGGGCAATAGCTACTGCGTACTCACTTTATGCAAAGCACTTCTTTTTGTATTTTTAAAATTTTCTATGATGAACATTTTTAAACTTTATAATCGTAGAAGTGACATAGATTTTACCTTTTGACATTTTTCTACAAAGAAATTTGTTAGTTAAATCTTGAGGGTATACAAGGCGATAGTGAGTGATATTTGACATAGACCAATTCTGTTAAGGAATTTATCATCAGCCATTTACAATCCATTAGGAAATTTGCTAAACACAAACAAGAAGGCTTTTTGTTATTATTTAATAGGCCTGGACTCTGCCTGACAATGCTGTAGCAGTTGCAAATACTTTATTCATTTTAAAGACAGAATACTTTTCAGATATTAATTAAGACTTTTCGCCTTCCTTCTTTCCCTCATTCTCCTTCCCCTAATGGTCTAAACCAGTGATGCTTTAATTTTTTGTTTTTAATTTTCATGCAACAACTATATGCAAGGGTCAGTAGACTCACTGGCTGCAGGGAATTGTTGCCACATTCAGAGAAAAATCTAACAGGCCTCTAATTCCTGAGAGCAATCTTACACATGCAGAGAATTTGTGCTTATGGCCCTTACCCAACACTGCAGACCAGGGCTGGAGTTTTTACAGATGAGTTTGATGGAGAGGGTCAAGGAAGTGATTAGGAAATAGATCATGGAATCTCATCTGGGTAAGAGGTGGTGAGGATACAAAGGGGTGATGGTAGAACAAATTGTAGACCCAGTGGATTGGAGCTCTTAATTGGGCCAAAGAATTGTTGGTGCCAGCATGGTAGAGGATGTAAACTAGCAAGACAGCCGGTAAGCACCCAAGGATGGGAAGTTCAGAAGAGAAATTTCAGGGTTTTGGTTGAAAAGTTATGGTTTAATTTGAAAAGGTCCAAGGTGTGTCTACGGAAGGCAGTGTGAGGCCAGTTCGATGGATGGGTAGTCTACATGGATAATAAAGTCACCAAGGCAGATAAGAGAAGTAGCAAGAGAAGAGCTGTCAGCCAAGTTCTAAACTCTTTAGAGATGAGGACTCCAACAATGAGGATAAGAGAATGGGTCCAATGGTGTGCTCTTCAAAGGATCTGAGTTTTTTAAAGTGGAAACACCAGTGGGGATCAAGGAAGTCATCACCTCATGTCTATGCCCCATGAGACAAGACAGATACGTTGTAACTCACCATAACTTTAGAGACCCATTTTGGAAACTTAAGGCTAGCAAGTTTTCTTCTCTGGTCTCATTCACAGTTTTTCTCTTCCCACCTACTTATTTTATAGTTTGACGTTGTTTCTGTGCTTGTCTGTGTATGTTTCTCCCTCTGGATTCTAAATTCTCCTTTGGGCAGGGCCCACTGGTATCTGTCCAGAGTAAATGCTTCATGAATGTCAGATAAAGAACTCACTTGACTGAAATGTAGTTAGGGATCTTTTAGAATTTTGGTTTTGCTCATGAATCTGAACCAAGTCTCTTTAGACACCTGTGCCCTTAGAACCTCAGATGCCCTCAACAAATTCTCCTGAGCTTTTTGTCTCACAGTTATTTAAACTTGGAATTCCTCATGTGGGCACCTACCTTTCTGTCCAATTTTCTTTTCCTAAAACAACTTCTCTTGCGTACTCTCCACCATTATCCAGATTCTGGCACCGCCCACCCCCCGCCACCAGTATAAGGTTGAGCTCCCTGCTCTGCATCAGCACACCCTCTATGTGTGCGGGCTTACTTGTCTTCTGAGATGCACACACATACCAATGTACAACAGACCTCCCTTGGATGGAATCTGAGTTTGAGTCCTGGCTTTGTCACAACTTAGCTGTGAGGTCTATAGAAACTTGTAACACGTGAGTTTCAACCTTAAAAGGTTAACTAACTTGCCCAAGATTTTGTAAGTTACTAAGTATCCTCTAACCAACCAACCAACCCTGTTGCCATCATTTCCAACTCATAGCAACCCTATAGGACAGAGTAGAACTGCCCCATAGGGTTTCCAAGGAGCGCCTGGTAGATTCCAACTGCTGACCTTTGGTTAGCAGCTCTTAACCACTATGCCACCAGGGTTTCCATTAAGTATCCTGGGTAGTGCAAATGGTTAAGCGCTCAGCTGCTAACCAAAAAGTTGGCAGTTTGAGCCCACTCAGAGGCACCTTGGAAGAAAGGCCTGGTGATCTACTTCTGAAAAATCAGCCAATGAAAGTCCTATGGAGCACAGTTCTACTCTGACATACATGGGGCTACTATGAGTCAGAATCAACTCCATGACAACTGGGTTTAGACCCAGGGCTGTGGGATTATTGAACCTGGATTTTCTCCATTGCCCAAACTACGTCTCAAATGTTTTCTGATTTGTTATTTTATTTTTTTTAAATTTTATTGTGTTTTAGGTGAAAGTTTACAGCGCAAATTAGTTTTCCGTTAAAAAATTTATACACAAATTGTTTTGTGACATTGGTTGCAATCCCCACAATGTTTTAGCACTCTTCCCCTTTTCCTTTTCCCCCCAGGGTTCTCTGTGTCCGTTTGTCCTGTTTTCCCGTCCCTTCCTGCCTTCTCGTCTTTGCTCTTGGGCAGGTGTTGCCCATTTGGTCTCCTAGACTTGACTGAACTAAGAAGCACGTCCCTCAGGTGTGTTATTGTTTGTTTTATAGGCCTGTCTAATCTTTGGCTGAAAGTTCGACTTGAGAGTGGCTTCAGTTCTGAGTAAGCAGGGTGTCTGGGAGCCATAGTCTCAGGAGTGCCTCTAGTCTCTGTCAGACCAGTAAGTCTGGTCTTTTTTTGTGCATTTGAATTTTGTTCTACGTTTTTCTCCTGCTCTGTCTGGGACCCTATATTGTGATCCCTGTCAGAGTGGTAAGAGGTGGTAGCTGGGTACCATCTTGCTCTTCTGGGCCCAGCTGTCAGTTGATTTCTGAGGGAAACTTTCTTTTCTTAATTCTAATAAAGTCCCTAAACATGGGCCCAGTTTAATTATTTTCATTTCTTTTTCAACTCAAATGGAGCCTGAATAAGAATGACAGCAGCAAATTAATCCCTGTGTGTCTTCCTGTTAATAGAACGTGACTTTAAATTACATTACCTGCTGTTTTTATCCTGGGTCAGGATAAAGTGTTTTTTCCATCATAAACAATGATCCAAATGCTCAGGGTTTGGGAGGAAACACCTTTCCTGCATGCCTTGGTCATGTGATGATGGGCAATTAGGGTAACTGACTTCAATGCAATCATCAGGTGGTCACAAGCTGGGCAGAGGGTGACCTGCCTAGCACAGCCATTTTCCATAAGCTATTCCTCTGTGGAAACTAGGAGTTTTCAGTAGTAAATGTATACTGTGTGTCACAATGCTACCCGACAGAGCAGAAGAACAGAAGCAGCTCACTTAAAGGAGAAAGAGCGTACATCTTGGAATCAAAAGATATGGATTAGAATCCTGGCTCTGGAAGTTTCTTCCTAGGGGGCCTTGGGCATGTCACTCTATCGCTCTTAGCTTCATAGTTCTCATCCATAAAACACAGCTCTGATATTCCTTCTATAGGTTAAAAGAGCAAAATATATATAAGTGCCCATAGGGAAGCTCCATAAGTATTTCCTTGTTTAAAAAAATTGTTTTGAGAGTTAAATTCTTAATATTTGTTTCAGAAGTACTTAGTACAGATCATATTTTGACTTAAGATTTCCCTTCAATGCAATATTTGTAGTCTGAGCAAGGACTGAGTTGAATGAAGATCTTTTTTCATATCTTAGGTATTTTTGTGGGGTTCTGGATGTTGAGTTCAGTTTTTACACAAAGAAAAACAGAGATGCTTCCTAACACAGGTTTTATATAAGTACAGCAGGCAAGAACAAGCCTTTGATGAAAGTTAGCATTCTTAAGAAATCAAAGAGTAACTAAACATTGTGTTCTTACTATTACTCATACCAACAATAACAACCCAAAGCAAGGGTACAAAGGGATTTCGGGTCCATTATCTTCTTAGAACTAAATCTTTAACACTCCTGTGAGATACAAAGGTCAACATTTGGTACTGACCTTAAGCTCGACCTGATGTTTGAGAACATCAGCCTGCAATTAAGATATATTTATCCTTTCACAAATTCGTCTTTAAAACAATTCTTGGTCTATATTGTAGAGAAAATGGATCACATTTATTGTTATCCTCCTTATAATTCTCTACTTTTCCTTGCTAATTTTCAACTTGTCCTCTACATACGTATCTATAAATCTCGTGTGTCAGCTGAGAATAATAGCGCTTATGCTGCCTGGAGTGGGCGGTATGTTTAGATGTAGAACTAACAAGCGCCCTCTTATCCTCTGCAATGCTACTGAGCAACTGTCAAAATAACAAGATTGCTGGGCCTGCAAGACCCAAAGGCAAGTCCTTGTTTTGTGAAAGGGGAAATACAATAACAAGAAAACAAACTGCTGGGTTCACCTGAGCCAAGCGGGGCTCCATCCTGTTTAGTATTTGGGGAGTGCTGGTGTGATTTCAGTCATGCTGTCATTTTGAGTGTGCTGCATCAGTGCTGTTATACCCATCAAAATTCCTGCCGTGACTGTGGGACTTATCATTGTAGCCCCACGTCCTGGGAACAGAAGGCTATCGATTGAACAACCAGAAGGCTGTTGCAGGTGACATAAATCTAGGGAATGAGAAAGAGACTCCAGCTTAGCTGTAAGTGTGTTGTACGTGTGTGCGTACATGCGTGCTTGTGGGAGGTAGATAGGTTAGAAGGGAGGGGGGACCAGGACACTGGTCATTTACAGTTTTAGGTAATCAGTTTCAGAGTCTCTCAGGGTCGTAAGAAGGTTTAAATGCCAGTAAGACAAGTTAACCCTTATTTATATATATGAGCCTCAAAATATTATGCAAACAATATATATTCATTTTTTAAAATTAGAAAATACATGTAAGTAAGAAGAAAAGAAATAGCAACTATAATCTCATCAGGGATAAGGATAGTCTCACTCAGGGATAAGTATAGTTAGGACCGGGAAACCCATGAGAGCCAGAACTCAACGGGACTACCTTGTTTTTCCAGGTCTTGAAAGTTTTCCTCCTTTGACAGGGTGCAGTCTTACCACTTTTTTTTTTTTAACCCACTGAGTAGAGAATATTTGAATTTTCCTTCTCTGACAGGTTTACACAGTTTCTGGCTTTCGCAGGTTTTACTGTAATTAGGTGTATAATCATGTAGTCTTTTCTAAGAATTTGAGACTATACCATACCCGATATTTTTACTTAATATATTGTGAATGTTTTTCCATATCAATAAATTCATACATACATTGTGATTTTTATGGTGTTCAATTGTGTGAGCTTACTGTGCATTTTGTATCTAATCCTGTATTATTGAATTTTAATTTATTTCTTGTTTTTCACTATTATAAATAATTTAAATGATTTAAATCTTTGTACATACATATTTTTATGCTCAACTGATGTTTGAAAACCTTCAGTATTGGGGAACAACCCACCCCTGTTGCCTAACCCATGGCAGTTCTCAGTAGAGTATAGGTTCTGGAAATGGGACCCCTAACCGAATCTGCACAATATGGGTTCTCTGTAGCATGGTTCCTGTAAAATATATCCCAAAGGCTCTTCTGTTCTCTTCACATTCTCTAAAGTCACCTCATGCTCGTATGCCTTCTTCCATCAGACTAGTGTCGCCCACTACTCTTAGGCTGCAGGGCTGTTCATGATGTCACACAAGCTCATACAGTGTCAAAGGTCTTCCACCAATCTCCTGTTGCCTGCTAACGTATACATCTCTAATGTACATATAAGCCAAAATAAAAGGCAATTTTTATTAAAACAAAACAAAACAAAACAAAACCGAGTTCTAAGCACAAACCTGTGTCAGGAAAGAGTACTATCCCCCTGGTTGGTAAAGGCTCCCAGGAGATGGCAGACTGAACACACCTCTGTGACATAGTTGGCTTCAGCTTCTCTGAGAGTTTGCAAGGTGCCCTGCTTTTGTGAAATTAGTGGAAAAGCACTTGAGTGAGCGCTAGGAAATGCAAGGAGTGCCTGTGCTCAGGCTGTCCGGCAGGGTTGTAGTGTAGGCCAGATGCTGGATGCCTGGTAGGACAGCAGTTTGAATCCACCAGCTGCTCCTTGGAAACCCTATGGAGCAGTTCTCCTCCATCCTAGAGGGTCGCTGTGAGTTGGAAATGACTCGACAGTAGCAGGTTTTATAGCCTGCTTAAAGGAGCCCTGGCGGTGCAGTGGTTAAGCACTCGGCTGCTAACTGAAAGGACAGTGGTTTCAATCCACCAGCCACTCCTCAGGAGAAAGATGTGGCAGTCTGTTTCTGTAAAGATTTACAGCCTTGGGAACCCTGTGGGGCAGTTCTACTCTGTCCTGTAGGGTCATTATGAGTTGGAATTGACTCCACAGCAACGGGCGATGGGATAGCCTACTTGGAACCCTGGTGGCACAGTGGTTAAGTACTCGACTGCTAGCTGAAAAGTCAGTGGTTTGAACCCACCAGCTGCTCAGTGGGAGAAAGATGTGACAGTCTGCTTCCATAAAGAATTTATAGCCTTGGAACCCTATGGGGCAGTTCTACCTCATTCTGTAGCGTCGCTATGAGTCAGAATTGATTCAAAGGCAACTTTTTTTTTTTTTTTAATAGCCTGCTTGAGAGCACTTGTTGGCTGAAAGCATATAACGGCATCTAGAGCATGTGCAAAACTATACACACACAGGGAACTCTGTTGGATAATTGCATACATATTTATTTTAATATTTCAGAAGCAAATAGTTTTATTAAATTGGTGCTGTTTGGTAATAGTGCTGGTGTGTAATTATGTTGAGACTCTCCTCCTGTAGCTAATTGGTCCTAGTTTTCTCTTCTTGGGGCTACTTTGTCTCCCTGATAGATCTTTAGAGACTAGAGATCGTTTCTGGGTCTTCTCTTGTCCAGAGGTAATAGCTGCAGTTTTAGTTTTAGTCAGTATTGCATTTCAAGCAGCATATGTAAGTATGTAGTTCTATACATCCTGGTTTGGAGAGGGACGATAGATAATAGCCTTAGAAGGCTTGACATTCTGAAGTCTCGTGTGTGGGTGGCGTGCAGAGTGGGGTGGGTGGGAGATGATGCAGAAAGGGAAATAAAGAAGTAAGGCAAACAACAGGGAAATGTTCTGGATTCTCCTTCTCACCTTCTCTTGGGATGGTCCAAAGAGGAGGAAGAACTCACAGTATCTGCCAAGCTTCCCCATTAGATGAAAATTTCACACTCAGGTGTGTTAGGAATCAATCAAGCCCAACTCAGTAGCCAGAATGAAAGAGTCAGCATTAAAGATGGCAGGGTTGAGAGATATCACCTCTGGTTCAAAACTTCATTTTATAGATGCAGAAACAGACCTAGAGAGAGGATGGGTGTGCATGAGGTCCCTCAGTGATGTAACAGCAGAACCTAGAGTAGAACTCAGCTTTCCTGATTTCCAGTTTCTGGGGTGACATCTTTGGGAGCAACGTGAAATGAAGCCGTCAGATTAGCAATCTCATTTATGGCCTGTGTCCTCCGGAAATCATCCTAGATAAGACGCTGAGGTAAGTGCAGAGGAGCTGCATGGCCATTGGAATTCAATTATTCTCAACAAACAAACAAACAACAACAAAAAAAAAAATCGCAATTTTTTTTCTGGTTTAAATCAATGCTTTAGTAACTAGTCTGGCAGGTAGTGAGATGTAGGGCTGTTTTGCTAGGTTGTTAAATACCTCTGTCCACTCCCTTTTGGAGAGAATTTTCTGCTATTCCTCTGTGGAATGTTTTTGTTATTTGTTACAAAAAACAGGTATACAGAATCACAGGCAAACCTCCCTGGTCCCATAAACATTTGAGTAATGATGCACTTCCAGTTCCAAAACTGTCAGGGTTTACCAGGAGATTTTGATGCTGCTCGCGTTAGGCTCTGGGAGGTGGGTCTTATGATCCCCACTTCTTGCCTGTGGAAACAGGCTCAGGAAGAGAATTCAGGTGTTCTGAGCACATGTGCTGATTCTCTGCAAGCCACCAGAGGCAAGTTTCAGAGAGGTGGCAGCAGGACCATGGGGGCTTCACTTACCCATCTACTACATTCCCACTTGGAGTCCCCGCTTTGGACCTGCCCTAAAACACATCCACTCATTCCCTCCCTTCCCCGAAGTTTAGCAAACCTAATCATTTCAACTTCCCACACTCTCAACACCAGTCATTCAGGTGAGCTGAGAGCTCTGGTCAAGGCCAGATGTGCTCATCCTCATTTTCTGTTTTCATAAAATATATGCAGTTAACTTGAGCTTTATGGGGACATTGGTGGTTCAGCGGTAGAATTCTCACCTTCCATGCAGGAGACCCAGGTTCAGTTCCTGTCCAGTGTGCCTCATGCACAGCCACTAGAGGCTTGCATGTTGCTATGATGCTGAACAGGTTTCAGTGAAGCTTTCAGATCAAGACAGACTACGAAGAAAGGTCTGGCGATTTACTGCCAAAAATCAGCCAGTGAAAACTCTGGATTACAGTGGTCTGATCTGCAACTGATTGTGGGCATGGTACAGGATGAGGAAACATTTTATTCAGCTGTGCATGGGATTGCCATGAGTAGGGAGCCAACTTGACGGCAGCTAACAACTAGGGCCTTGGCATTCTGTGGCTTGTGTCTGTTATTTGGATAATCAGTTTTCTTGGATATTTGTACTTTCTTTCCTTGGTGTTTGAATTGAATTCTTCTCACATTTTATTCCCATTCTATTATATTTTTGTTATTCTGTCATTTAAAATATAAAAACTATATCCTAGTCAGTTTTTTAGACATGATATTTGAGTTTGGAAGACATAATTTTGGTTCCCAGGTTTTACTGTCACTATATCTGTGATATTGGCCAAATCCAGTGTCCATTTTGGGCTTTCGTTTCTTCACCTATAATATTAGGGTGTTGGACTAAGATGACCTCTGAAATGCTCCGCTTGCATTTTTTCTTTCTATTTTTAATCAAGATTGACCTTGTAAGTTAAAGTTGGATGGCTAGGTCATCTGGTCTAGGGGTTCTTATTAGAATTTGATGATCTTGTTTTAGATTCAAGGATATAGGAACCAGGAGGATCCAGCCAGGATGGTCTCAGTTTGGAATGATCTATGTTTGGTGTCCAGGTTTCTCAGAAATTGTCCAGGCAAAGCCCTAAGCTCCAGATCCCTGCAGACATTGCATAAAGGGCTGTGTGCTGCTGTGTGCTTAATGTCATAATTTGACATGCAGGGAATATGGATGTTTTCAAAGTATCACAAAACTCTTAGCGAACTGTCAATGGTGGAATTACAGACCTCTTATCTGGTTGTTTCTAAAAACCATGCCTTTTAACCTAAAAGATACTGAACTCTGTGAGGAAAAGTTTATATCCACTTTTTACAGAGGGTGATGCAGAAGTTCAGACAATAAGTAAGTGATACCACCCCACTGCTGTTGAGTTGATTCTGACTCATAGCAACCCTATAGGATAGAGTAGAACTGCCCCATAGGGCTTCTAAGGCTGTTTAAATCTTTGCGGAACAGATTGCCACATCTTTCTCCCACAGTGTAGCTGATGGGTTCGAACTGCCAGTCTTTTGGTTAGCAGCCACGGACTTAACCACTGTGCCACTAGGGCTCCTAAGTAAGCGATAAGGATGTGCAAAGGTCCCTGGGTGGCACAAATGGTTTGCACTTGGCTACTAACTGAAAGGTTGGTGGTTTGAACAAGGCATACTACAGACGAAAGGCCTGGAAATCTACTTTTGTAAGATTGGAGCCATTGAGAACCCTGTGGAGTGCAGGTCTACTGTGAAACATATGGGGTTGCCATGAGTCAGGATCGACTCAATGGTAACAGGTAGGGCTGTGAAGGGGAAAGAGAAGTTCACTCAGCCTAACTCCATCTTTCTTTTGCAGTTCGAAACCTGCCAGTTTAGGTTAAGTTTATTGAGTTAATCCAACATTGGACCAAGAGTTTCTGAGCCACATGGGTACTTTCTTCTGTACCAGAGCCAGAGATAAAATTCAAATCCACAGCCATTGAGTTCCTATCGATCTAAGGTGTGACATTACCCTTCTAAAACAGTGTTGTTTTATACCATGCTCCCTTGGGGGAAGCCAGCTGAGATCCAAGTCCCAATGGGTTAGTTCACCATTGTCCCACAGAATAATGTCCAAACAACATAGCATGGCATTTGACCTCGTTCAAAATTTATCAGTTGGTGTCCAGTTGAGTGAGTGAGGGGCATAGAGAGGGATAAGCCAGTTGTTCGGGAGGTGTGGGGATGGTTAGGAAGGCTTCAGAGATGAGGTGCTGAGTCCCCAGGGATGCCACAGGTGAAGAAAGAATACCTGATACGAAACTGGAATTTTCTACCCGAGACTGGGGGACCAGATTCTCTGGAAAGGAGAACCCAAACAAACAAACAGCAACAGAAAACCTTGCTGCCGTCGAGTCAATTCCAACTCATAGCAACCCTATAGGATGGAGTAGAACTGCCCCATAGGGTTTCCGAGGCTGTGAATCTTTACGGAAGCAGACTGCCACATCTTTTTCCTGCAGAACGGCTGGAAGGGAGAAGTTGTTGGTTTATTAGTTACCCTTTGAAAACAGAGTAATGTGAGAAAAAGATTGGAGCCTCTTGCATGGAAATCTTTGACATTTGGGATCCAGGGTGCCCCATGGCCAGCCATCCTGGCCGAGGGTCTAATTTGATCTTCAGAGAGGGGAAATTCCCAGAGGCGGCTGCAGTGGAAATACTAAACGTAGAAGGCCAACAGAACAGACTCTCATTTTATCTGGCCGAAATGAGGGGGAAATGGCTCTTAATACGACCTTTCTTCCATGTGAGGTTGCCTGTTAGACTTGGAAAATTTGGCTCAAAAGCAAAATGCCAAGTGAACGATACACCCAGAATATCAGCAAATAGTAACTTCCCCAAGATCATTCTTCCTGTGTGTTAGCTGAGAAAACTGCATTCAGGTATCCAGCGCAGGGCAGTGACATACATGATGTTCTGGGCATGCCGTGGCGACAACTGCTTGGTACCCACCAGTTGGTGGCAGAGCTGGGACAGGATCATTTGGGGACGCAGAGCACCAGAAAAGAGAGGGATGGGACTGGTATGCTGAGTCTGTCCCACTTGATACGAGGGGTATTGAATTGCTTGGCTCTCTGAGAGGGGTGTTTCGCCGGACACATTTTTCCACTGTGACGTTTGTGTCAATGCTGATGTCCCTGTGGGAAGTAGGGTGGTGAGAAGAATGGAAAAGAACAATGTTTTCCAACAGGGCCATTGCATTATGGAAACCCTGACACTGATTTTCAGATGTCTCTTTTCTCTTGGGAGGCATTACGGTGGTTACTGACTCCTGACCACGTGAGACTTTTATTAACGTCGGAGGCCGTGGTGGTTATGATTCAGAGTTGATTAAATAAATCTACCTTCCATTAAGATGCATGTGAGTTCAAAAAAAGACCAGACTTACTCCCCTGACAGAGACTGGAGAAACCCCGAGAGTATGGCCCCTGGACACCCTTTTAGCTCGGTAATGAAGTCACTCCCGAGGTTCACCGTTCAGCCAAAGATTAGACGGCCCCATAAAACAAAACGAGACTAATGGGGCACAACAGTCCAGGGACAAGGACTAGAAGGCAGGAGGGGACGGGAAAGCTGGTAATAAGGAACCCAAGTTTGCGAAGGGAGCGTGTTGACATGTCGTGGGGTTGTTAACCATTGTCATAAAACAATATGTGTACTAACTGTTTAAGGACAAGCTGTTTATAATGATGAGTGAAAAAAACACAGAAGAATATATACAATATGATTAGATTTATTTGAAGCTTAAAAACAAATACAACTAATATATATGTGTATATATAGTTGAAAACATAGGTATATATGAAGAGAAATATATATAGTTTAAGGATGCAAACATGTATACGTGTAGAACTTAAAATTAAGTAAGGACATGATAAATACAAAATTTGAGAGAGTGGTTACTAATTTTGAGGGATAGGGAAGGGAAGGTTTGGGATGGGGAGGGCGTTCATAGAGGAATTCTAGGTAATGAAAATGTTCTTTTTTTTTCCAAAATGGGCAGTGAGAACAGAAGTGTTCAATGTATGGTAATTCTTTATGTTATATGTATTTTAGCAATATTATTTATTTCTTAAACTATTCTTTCTAACGGTGTGTGTGTGTATTTGTGTGTGTGTGTAAGTGTGTGTCTGATGTTCATGCATTTGAAAGAAGGACATTGGTTGTTTGCCAGCTTTTTATGAGTCAGCATGACCCCAGCTTTCCTTATATTGCCAACTGATTTATATTTTGAATATAAAAGTGTACAAATTGACCTCAGGGCCCCCGGTTGAATAAAAAGTTATTTTTCTTTCTGACATAGGAAATGCTAACGAAATAACGTAAGGTGGAAAAAAAATCAAGGTATAAAAAACAAGATATAAAATGTACGGCTTCATTTTATTATATGTTTTTTGTTTTATTATGGTAAAAATACATAAAACAAAACATTTGCTAATTCAAAAAATTTTCCATGTTTACAATTCAGTGATCTTGATTACATTTATCATGTTGTGCAACCATCACTACTATTTCCAAATTATTCTACCACCATTAACAGAAACTCAGAGCCCCTTAAGCACTGACTCCCCCTTTCTTCCTCCCTTCAACCCCTAACTAGAAAACCAAACCATTTGTCTTTGAGTTGGCTCCGACTCATGGCAACTCCATGTGTGTCAGAGTAGAACTGTGCTCCATAGAGTTTTCAGTGGCTGACTTTTTGGAAGTAGATTGCCAGGCTTTTCTTCTGAGCCATTTCTGGGTGGACAAAAACCTTCAACCTTTTGGTTAGCAGCCAAGTGTGTAAAAAACATCCCAGAGATAAACAAGCTTTGGCATAGTCATGCAATTGAATATTACTTATCATTAAAAAATAAGGAACCACTGATATACATAAAAAATAAAGATGTCACTTTGAGGACTAAGGTGTGCCTGACCTAAGCCATGGTATTTTCAGTCTCCTCATATGCACGCAAAAGCTGGATAATGAATAAAGAAGACCAAAGAAGAATTGATTCCTTTGAATATGGTGTTGGCGAAGAATATTGAATATACCACGGACTGCCAGAAGAACAAACAGGTCTGTCTTGGAAAAACTACAGCCAGAGTGCTCGTTGGAAGTGAGAATGGGAGACTTCGTCTCACGTACTTTGGACACATTATCAGGAGGGACTGCTCCCTGGAGAAGGACATCATGCTTGGTAAAGTAGAGGGTCAGCGAAAAAGAGGAAGACCCTCGACGAGATGGATTGACACAGTGGCTGCAACAATATGCTCAAACATAGCAACGATTGTGGGGATGGTGAAGAACAGGGCAGTGTTTCATTCTCTCATCCATAGGGTCGCTATGAGTTGGAACCAACTCGATGGCACCTAACGAGAACAACAACATTGATATACACAACAACATGAACAAATCTGAAAAATGTATTGGTAAAGTGGGTTTTTCACAAGAGTAAATACTTTGTGATTCCATTTATATGAAGTACTAGAGCAGACTTTTTTTGGTGGAAGATATCAGAACAGTAGTTACTTTGGGGATATGTGATGGAAAGGACATAATGGAATTTTCTGGGATGATGAAAACGTTCTGTATCTTGATATGGGCTTGCATTATACAAGCACAGAGCTTGGCACAGAAAGCAAGCACAAGAAATGCTGGCTAAATTGAGTAGAAAAGAACTGAGAAGTCTCTGAGCCACTCATTTGTCTTTTTGCCCTCAGATCTAAATCTTGCCCTTTCTTTTCTATACTCTGCATTACTGGGGGCTGACCCCTGTAAACTACATTTCCTAGGCTTCCTTACCAACTAACTTCTGGCTAGATGCAGCCAGTAGGAGGGACTGGTAGGAGATTGGAGGATAGGAGCAGTGGGAACCAGGGTATTTCTCCCCTGCTTTCTCTGCTTTGGAAAGTGTCCCCAACAGTGGTTGAGTCTCCTGCACGATTCTAGCTGCCACCAGATAGCCCTTTTTTCTGTGGCCCCTACTTTTGTCAGGCAGCCCCTGCTGTGGTTCTGGCTTTCTTCTGGTGGCACCAGCTTCTGGTTCTGGTAATACCACCTTCACCCTTTGTGCCTCCAGCCCTTGGGATGGTAGTGGCTTCCAGCTGTTGACAGTTTCTGGTTTGACTCTCTACCTTCTATTTGGCTTTTAGGCTCTTCTGAAAGTCTTGTAACTAATTTCTCATATGGCTAGTCTGGGCTGTTTTCCTGACTAGTCAGATCCTGACTGAGATGGTCCCTTACTTTCTTTGCACCTCAGTTTCTGTATTTAAAAAAATGAAGTGATTGAGTTGTAAGATCACCAGTTTGCTCCTTGCTACAATTAAAGAGAAGATATACTTTAGCAAGTCGTCTATATGGGCCCATTTTAAATTTCATAAAGATACATAAACAAGCCTAAACACTTCCCCATAGTACCTTAAAAGCTTGCAAGCAGCCATACAAAGCACAACAATTGCTCTTTATTCACCTGGAGCCACAGAGGAAGAAGAAGAGTCAGGAATAGGAGGAAGATATGGAATGTGTGGCGAATTGCCCCCATGAACAACTGCATCCTTTGCCATGAGACCAGAAGAACTGGTTGATGCCTGGCTACCATTACTGAACATTTTGATCAAAGACTCCATAGAAGACTCTTGATCAAAAGGGGGAAAAACACAACAGAATTTTAAAAAAGAGAGAAAGTTATAAAGAAGCCCAAATACTTCCTCTTAATGCCTTTTGTCCTTCTTAATGCAGTATCTACTTCTTTCAGCAGGGGCTCATCAGCAAGGGAGAGGAGTGAGAATCCATCTGCAGTCCTGGCTAGCTAGGTGATTAAAATGCTACCTGTCAAGTACTAATGTCAGTTCACCAGCACTAATCAAATAGTGACCAGAGATGAGTGAGTTGTAGTAGGAGCTGGTATGGCAGTGAGGAAGGAAGGGCCTGGAATCAACGCTCGGTCTCCACCAGCTCTGACACCTTCCTGCAGACCACCCTGCACCCTGGGCTTAGAGTAAAGATGGAAATAAGTCCCAGAGAGGAAGATGAGCTGCTTCTCTGCTGAGACCTCTTCACTGGTGGTTGTCAATCATCAGCTAATACTTGCCCTGCTCATCTTCTAAATCCCAAGTCCAGCACACTTTTCACCTTATTAAGTTCCAAATTGCATGAAGCATTATTTTATGTGTGAAAATAAGGAAAAAAGTGAATAATATCTAATTCCTTCCCTCCAGGTATTCTCAGTCAGGTGGGGGATAAGGTACGTATATGACTCTCATTCATAAAAATAATTCTAACACAACAAAGTTTGTGGTACATGCTGTAATAAGTGCAAATAACATGTTTGGGAAATATTATGCAGAAGAAAGTATTCTAAGAGGAGTGTTTTTGGAAAGAATTGATGGAAGGGTGATACTGGACTAGGCCTTGAAAGATTATGGTCAGACTTAAACATGATGGAAAGGACCTTGTAGGCAGTGGTAAAGGCCTGAGCAAAGGTATGGAGGGAGAAGGTGAAGAGCCTGTTAGGGAATAACTGAAATGATGGTATGGGTAGGAATAGTCAGGAAGGAGGTAGGATCAAGTTCTGAAATCAATATGGGATGAACAGTTTAGAGTATCTTCATATGCAACTTGAAGTCAATGAAGGCTTTTAAGCAGGGATGTGATGAAACCAGATCTGTGCTGTAGAAAGATTACCCTTGTGTCGTGGGGACCTATGGGCAAGGAGAAGGAAAGAAAGAAGCCTATTAGGAGGCTATTACAGTAGATCCCCCTCAGTGGCCATGACCTCCTTAGACCTGTGGGGCAATCAAGACAAGACAGAAACTAGCTGAGCTTGCACAATTTTAGGAATTTGTATAGACTTCAAGATGTTTAGAAAAATGACCAATATCTGAGTTTACACTGATAGGTCTCATGGAATGGGCTGTAGAGGGCCAAGGAATTAGGGTGCTTATATAAGTTCAGCTGAAATTGTTGACCTTAAAACCCAGGAAAACAAGAGAGGGTGTTAGCTAGAGGGTCAAATGGAAGAAGTGGCAGGCAGTACTCAGATGCAGTATGAATGAGGGTGTAAGGACAGAGAAATGGTTTTAGATGGTGAGCTTAGTGATACCTAAGAAGATTCCATGGGTGCCTAATGGTCACTTACTATCCTTTTATCTCAAGGGTTGCATCAGTGGTGGGAATTGGTCTTTGCGATTTTGTTCTTTTAAGCATATGTGGAGGCAGGGGGTAGTAGGGACAGCATGAGGCCTAGAGTAAGGGATCATAGATTGAGTCTCAGCTCTACGCTTACTAACCCTGAAAGCTCTGAAGTACCGTTTAATCACTGTGTGCCACCACTGCCCCAATAAAGCAGCCTGGGTCAGTGGCTAACAGGGTGGGCTCTGGAGTTAGATTGATTTGGCTTCAATACTGTACCACCACCCTGTGCAACCTTGCATGTGACCTGTGCGAGTGACTTCTTGGTGCCTCAGTTTCTTCCTCGGTAAAACACGGATACTAGCATTGCCTACTACTTAGAATTGTCAGGATTAGGGGTCTTAAAAGCTTGTGAGTGGCCATCTGAGATACTCCACTGGTCCCACTCCATCTGGAGCAAGGGAGGTGAAGAAAACCAAAGATACAAGGGAAAGATTAGTCCAAAGGACTAATGGACCACAACTACCACAGCCTCCACCAAACTGACTCCAGCACAGCTAGATGGTGCCCAGCTACCACCACCTACTGCTCTGATAGGTATCACAGTAGAGGGTCCTGGACAGACTTGGAGATAAATGTAGAACAAAATTCTAACTCACAAAAAAAGTTCAGACTTACTGGTCTGACTGACTGGAGAAACCCCAAGAGTATGGTCCCCGGACACCCTTTTAACTCAGTGCTGAAGTCACTCCTGAGGTTCTCCCTTCAGCCAAAGATTAGACAGGCCATAAAACAAAACAAGACTGAATGGGAACACTAGCTCAGGGGCAGGGATGAGAAGTCAGGAGGGGACAGGAAAGCTGGTAATGGGGAACCCAAGGTCGAGAAGGGGACAGTGTTGACATGTCATGGGGTTGGCAACCAGTGTCACAAAATGTGTATTGTTTAATGAGAAACTAATTTGCTCCATAAACCTTATCTAAAGTACAATTAAAGAAAAAAAAGAATTGTAAGGATTAAATGATATTATGCAAGCTAAGCCTTTAGACAGTGTGTAGAACACAGTGACCAATTAATAAAATAATATAGCTATATATAATATTATTAATAAATAAAAAATATTAACAACTATAAAATGGGGATAAGAAACTGTACCTCTAAGAATTGCTGTGACATCAAATCATGAACTTATAAGTGCTTTCAAAACTGTAAAACACTGTACAGATGTCAGATATTAACTATGATGGTAACAACAACCCATTCAAAGAGAGACACTCTCCAGATGCACACAGAGCCAGTGTTGTGTGACTGCTGAGGGAGGAGCTAATTCGCTGCTGGATAGTTGGCCTGATCCATCTGCTCTGGCTTCTCTCACTGTTTGGAATTCATTGATAGCTGCTCATTCGCCCGTGCAGCCCTGAGTGGGAGCCAGTTGTAGTCAGTGCAGCCGAGAATAAGGATGCTGCTGTGCTAAGCCAGTGATGGATGAAGCCAATCCTACTCTGATGGCAGCCTTGAATGGTCACAAAAGCCATCAGTACCAGGCCCTCTGATAATGGGGAACCCAAAGCCCAAGTGCTGTTTAAGAGTGTTAGCACCTACAGACTCATTAAGAAACTTGCCCAAGGTCACACAGCTGAGAAGTGGAGTCAATTCTGTCTAATTCTAAAGGTCACGTTTCTTTTTGCTGTCCTTCATTGCCTGCTTTGGGAGTTAGTGTTTGGGTTGGGGAAGTTGCAGAAATGTGGTGATGAGCTTGAAAAGCCCCCTTGGGTATTGATATGAGAGCCATCCCACTGAAGAAATGAGTCACAGACCTATCCTGAGAGGACTGCTAAGTATTGTCTATTTGAAAAAGATGATGATTACCATTTCCAAAAGCCATGGCAAGAGCTGATGTTTGGCCCTGGTAATCGTTCCCGTAAGAACACGCACCAGGCTAGGATGACCCAGAACAAAGTTATCTTCTCCCTCCTAAACCATCTTTTTTGCTCCCAATTTCAGTGAAAAGTATGTTTCTTCTAGTCACTGTTTCAAATCTCAGAGTCATTCTAACTCTGCCTGCCCTACTTCCTCTGCCTCTAATCAGTCCTAACACCCTGTTGATTTCATCTCCTTCTTATCCTGATCTTGGTCAGGCCCCTTCTCTCTTGACTGGATAATGGTGGCAGGTCCATAAGGGGCCTCCCTGCTCCATCTCTTGGCGTCCTCTCAATCTGCACACAGGCACCGCATGAGTTATCAGAAGAAAAGCTCTTTTCACATTGTATCCTTTCTCCAGGAACTTCATGATGTGTCCACGGCTTAAGGAATGAAGTCCAAGTTCATGGGCATGGTGTTCAAGACCCTTCAAGATCAGACATGTCTGTCATCACTCGTGCTGTTTTCTCTGCCAGCCAACACCCTCGTTACTTTCTCATACTCATCCTGCAAGGCTGAGCTTAAAAATCACCTTTGGATTCACCAGTTTGGGTTTGATTCAGTTTAACAACCACGTCTTCAGCTCCTACCTGGTACCATGCACCCCCTGTTACCCATTTTGTTTTCTTTTTTACAGAGCTATTCTATGCTTATATTCCATTTTATGTAAATTGAAATACTGTATATACTCTGTTACACACTTAAGTTTTTCCTTATTGTATCTTGGGGTTATTGTCATATTAGCACATATAAATTTACCTAGTCGTTTTTTCAGCTGCCTGCCATTCCATTTTATAAATATACCAAAATTTATTTAACTATTTCCCCATTATTGGGCATTAAGATTGTTTGCAGTCCTTTGTTATTACAAACAGTGCTGTGACAAACAACCTTATGCATCTGTTGTTGAGCACATGGACAACTGTATGATCTGCATTTCCAGAATTCAAATTTCTAAAACAAAGGATTTTCATTTTAACGTTGCCATATTGAGCAGGCTATTAGGTTTACTGTGAATATAGCTGTGGGCTTGAGGTTAAGCAATATATCTTAAACAAGAACTGTTTTATATGTACATTTCTAAAATGAAAACACAAAGAAAGCGTATAATAACTTAGGCTGCGGAAAGTTGGCTTTAGTACATTGTGGTACTCTTGTAGCTTCCACCCACTAGTCTGCATCCTACTCCATCGGACTCCACAGAACAAGTCCAATCCTTTTTCTATGTGATGATAGTACTTCAGAGATTTGAAGATGATAGTCATGAATTTCTAGAATCTTCTCTAGGGGCACATTCCCTGTATCTTTAGCCATTGTGCGTGGGGCTGGGTTTGAGTTCCCTTCCACTGAGTTCCCTTCCAGTTCTCTTCTAGATGTGTTGCCTTTTGTCTCAATCTTTCTTGGAGTGTGGAGAATAGAATGGGATACTGTCCTCTAAAGGTGGTTGGGGTACTGCAGTAGAGCAGCACTGATCGCGCCCTTCATTCAGGATATGATACTTACGGTGATGCAGCCTACGTTTCCAATAGCTTTTCTGTTGGCTATAACTTAATATTGAGTGACACAGTTCATGAACATTCTGTCCCTTCTCTCTTGGTCAGACTCTCCCACTTTGTGCTTTTAAGTTGTTTTTAGGAGTAATGGATATTTGTCTTTATTAGATTTTATGTTGGATTGTTAGATTCTGATCATTCTTCCAGCCTGCTGTGGAATTGGTTGATACTGATTGTCATCCAGAATATTTATTTTCCCTCTCAATTTCATGTAATCTATAACAATTCAGAAAAGAGTACAGCCCTTATTTGGATCCCTAGAGATTTCTTTTGAGACTGACCTTGAGCTGCCTTTGGGAATGATGTGGTCTTGCCATCTGCAAGCCACCTACAGAATATGCCTGCACCAACTCATGTCGTTGTTATTGTCATCAAGTTGATTCCAACTCACGGTGACTCCATGTGTTATAGAGTAGAACTGCTCCATAGGGTTTTCTTGGCTATAATCTTCACAAAAGTAGATCACCAGTATTTTTTTCCGTGGTACCACTGGGGGGGTTTGAATCACCAGCCTTTAGGTTAGCAGTCGAGTACAAACCATTTGTGCCATATAGGGACCTACACCAAGTCATGGAAAGGCTAAAAATCCACCACTACTCCCAACTGCTCTCTATTTTCCTGCTTAATTTTGCCATAGCATTTACCCCTTCAAACATAAGTAAACATGAACATATAGTTTACTTATTTTCTTTGTTTATTATCTGTCTCCCCTGACTAAAATACAAGCTTTGTGAGGACAGGAATTGTTGTCTCTTTTGTTCACTGATGCATCCCTAGTACCTAAATAGTGCCAGGCACATGATAGGCACACAGTAACCATTTGTCAATGATGGGACAATTGCTTCTCAGAATCTATATATGTTATGCCCACTGGATTTCCTCTACCTATCTGTGATGATAACTGAATCAAATTCTTCTGATTCAGTTTTGTCAGATAATGTAGGGTGCTCCCTAAATTTCATCATTCCAAATTCAACACTAACTTAAGGTAAAGTGAAATGCCTGTATCACCACATATTAGAAGCACCCACTTTTCCAGGATCCTAAAGAATTTATCTTATTTTTAATGTTTTCCTGAGTTATGATATGTATAAATTACTCTTAAAATCTAATGGTTAGGAAATTATAGTTAGTATCACAAATAAATGTATATTTCTTTATATAGAACTTTATGTAAGAACCAACCGGGAAAGCTGTACTTGGTAGAAAATCCAAGACTCTCAGAATGAGGTCTGAAATAGAGACAGATGTGGGTTTGAATTCTAGCACCCCCACCAACTGCATTATTGATGGCCAGTTACTTAGCCTCTATGAACCTCAGTTTCCTCGTCTGTGAAATGGGGATAACAGCACCACCTCTGCATGTGTGTAAGGATTAATGAGATAATGCAGGCAAAGTACCCTTTACACTAACTGTTGGTTTACTTTGCATTTCTCTAACAAAGAAAGAAGTTTAAAATAAATTGGAAAGCTTATCTAAATTCTTCTAAATATTTTCTCGTTTAAAATAGAAACAGATTGCCTTTAAAAGGGAGGTAAACAAGTCACAGATAGGATCAGACATGATGTCATTACAATAACTTCTGGTAAAGCCAATTAAGCACTCACCAAACTGTTTTAACACTCTTAATAAGAACATTTCAGAGAGTTTTCTCACTATCAATAGGTAGCTGGGCCAAAAAAGTAGATCTCATGATCTAGTTGTATCTAACAGTTACAGGAAAAAGAGATGTTCAGGCTTCAAATAAACGGACAGCACATCAAAGGTTGAAAAGCAGATCCAGGATACTCTGTGCCCTGTTTGTCGGCTAATCCTACTATCAGCACATTTGGAGGTGGTGACTGTTTCATTTATTTGCTTATGTCGTGTATTTTTGCATTCTTTTTTCCTCCTCTTACATTACATGAATTGTCAGTTTTCCCCAAACTGGGATTAAATAGTGCAAGATGGTGGCTTGAGCATATCCTACAGCCATTCATTATGTCGCCAAATCCAGGAAATAATAGAGAAAACAAGCATCAAAAAAAACAAAAACAAAACAAAAAAACAAACAAAAACAACTATCTGCATGGGAAAATAAGCAGGGAAATTGTGAATCAGGAACTATGAGGAGTCTCTGGAAGACAGAAAGCAAACAGTTTGGACTGAGATGAAAACCCAGCCTGGGAAATTGGCAGAATTGCACCACAGAAGGTAAGAGCAGCAGCAAGGATGTGGTGGATTCTGGGGGAAGCTTGGGGGACCTCAACAGAGCAGGGAGTAGGGGTACTATTGAGGGAGCAGCGAGGTGGTTTGACCTTCCTTGTTGGGTAGAGAATGGGGGCATCTGCTCTCAAGCAAAAGTAGTATGTGGGGTCTTTGGGTCACAGAGAAGGGTTCGAGGTCCAGGTGGTGGGTGCTGCTGGGAGGAACATTTTAGATGCAATGTCCCTGACAACTGGTAAAGGAGAGAAACCAGTGCACATGAAACAATAGTGACGGTTGTAAATACAGTTTTCCAGGTCCTTTGAGCTAGGAGTAGGGTCGGATCATGGGGTTAATAATTCAACAGAAAGTTTCTACTAATTAAATCCTTGAGTTGCCACCATTTTAGGGTGACCACAACTTTGGCTTGCCTATGACTGAGGGAGTTCCAGGGACAAGTGACTTTCAGTGTTAAAACCAGGAAAGACCCAGGCAAACTGGGAAGATTTGGTCACCCACCATCCTTCCCCGTATTATCCCATAAATGAAATCAGTGTGTCATTTGACCTGTTGTTTCAAAGCTCCCCTGGCTGCTCTGTGGCTCACTTTTTGGCTGTTCCCGAAAAACTGTGTTTTTCTGTCTGCCTGTTTCTCCAGTTTTTGGGGTGGTGGTTTGCCGTGTGACCTCAGTTCTCTGATAGCTCTAAGAAGTTTCTTGATTTTCAGGGTTTTTTTTCCTCTTGTTGTGAGGATGGGAGTGACAACTTTCAAGGTTTTTACATATCCAGCCAGAAACCAGAAGTCCAGTTACATTAATGTGATACACTTTGAATGAAATATAGAATCGTTATGATGCATGGACAACAGGAGGCATATTCTTTCATATTTTTCTTGTCATAAGTACTTTTTTCAGGGCCAAACCGAATTTCAGTTTTCACCTTTCATTTTAGGTTCTCCAGCATCTATAAGCAATGCCTGTGCCCATGTCCTCCTCAATCACATGAATTTCCTAATCAACTTCAGCATCAAATTATATGTACCTAAGTGCAGGCAAAAAGATAAAGGTTCTGGGTCTGATTCTCTAGCAGTTGGAGATCTCTTTCCCCTACTTGCCTCTGCATGCCCCGGTCTTGAGGTGTCTGTGGACTTTTTCCAGGTACTCAGCCAGCCAGACCTTTTCCTATCTGAGGGTTTCAGCAACCATGTCCTGTTATCCATCCTCAGGTCAGAGTCTTTAATCATGAGTAATTTTCATTTATTCATTTGGTCAATCAACAAATATTTATTGATAAATAACTAGGTTCTAGAGGATTTGGGATTTAATAGTGAAGAAATAGAGAAAGATGTTAATTTCAGCTCAGATATTCTAGTGGGGCTGGGGCAGTCAATGGAAGAAATATTAAGCACAAAGCTAGTAACAAGAAAACGTAAAATATCAGACAGTACTGGGTGTTAAGCAGACATTTAAAGCTAAGTGCTTTGATGGAAAGTTTTCAGATGGCAACTTTCTCTTGGTGGTCAGGAAGGACCTCTCTAGGAAGGTGACGTTTAAATGGAAATTGGAATGACAGGAGGAATCAGTCGTGCAGAGATGGAGAATGGGGCCATGTAGTAGATTGAGTTGTGTCCCTCAGAAAGATAGGTCCAAGTCCTAATCCCTGGTACCAATGAATGTGATCTTATTTTAAAAGCAGGTCTTTGCAGGTATAATTAAGTTAAGGATCTTGAGATGAGATCATCCTGGGTTTAGGGTAGACCCTGAATCTAATGACTGGTACCCTTATAGGAGAAAAAGAGGACGATTTGAGACACAGAGACACAGGGAAGCTGGCCATGTGAAGATGGAGGCAGATATTGGAGTTATGCTACCACAGGCCGAGGAATACCAAGAACTACCAGAAGCTGAAAGAGGCAAGCAAGGATTCTCCCTTAGAGCTTTTGGGGTGAAGAGAAGTATGGCCCTACAGACACCTTGATTTTGGACTTCTAGAACTGTGAGAGAATAAATTCCTGTTTTAAGCCGCCCAGTTTGTGGTAATTTGTTATGGCAGCCCTAGGAAACTAATATAGGCAAGAAGAACATCCCTGTTAGAGGGAAAGTTAGGAACAAATGCTTAAGGGGCAATAAGCTTGAAGCATCCAAGGAACGGAAAAAATCCCAGCGTGGGGGAGGGAGAAAAGGTAGAACAGAAGGTTAGCACCATAGGCAAGGGCCAGTTCGCAAGGTCTCAGGAGGTTGTGGTGGGGAGCTTGGATTTTATTCTAAGTTAGTGATAAATCTTTGGGAAAGGTAAGAGTGTGGTGGAATGAGACCAGTTAGGAAGCTAGCAGAGTGGTTCAGAGAGAGATTTTGGACATGCTGGCCTGAGTGGTGGTACTGTAGATGGGTAGAAGGAGAAAATAATATAATATACGGTAGAAGCACAATCAGTGGGACTTTGGACAAATTTGATATGAGAAAGAGGGGAAGAGGGAAATAAAAGTAACTCCTAAGTTTTTTTTAGATTTAGCCACCTGATGGGTGGTGATGCCATTTACCAAGATGGGGAAGGCTGGGGTAAGAGTAAGATTTTCTACATTATACATTCTTCAACTGTCAAGGCAGAAAAGTCATTGTAGGAGAGGCCATGGTCAAGAAGCAAGCTGTGAGTTGAGGTGAAGTTCATACATTGTGGAGGTGGCAGAGTGGAAGGGATTCCACATGAAGAGGAATGCAGGCCAAGTTTGCAGGCTCAGGGCAGAGGAAAGGGGGTAAGCAGAGGTGGCTCCAGGTCTAGGGTTAAAGTTACAGGAAGGAAGGGTCAAGAGCAGTACTCAAGTGAAAGACTGACACTGGTTGGTGTCTCACGTTAATCCTCCTTCCCTTACTTGGTGCAGGAACTTAGGCCATTTATTTAGCTTCTTTAAATTCCATTTGCTTCATTTTAAAATAGAGATAAAATAAAGACTTTTATTTCTGGGTCAAGAAGATATCCTGTATTTTACCATCTTACCCAGATATTTCTCTGAAGATCAATATTTTCCTTTTTAGATTCCAGCCGTCAATATCAAGAGGATTAGTTGCAAGGCCCAAATGTGGTAAAGTTGAAGAACTCTCCATTAATAGGAGTAAGCTTTGGTACCCTGAAATATTTGGGGACTGAAAGGTTTCCAATTCAGCTGTGGTTTGAACATGTGATCAAGTACCAAATGCCTTAAAAGTCATTTCAAAAATTTTTAAGGAGTTTCCCAATTTTCCATTCAAGAAATTAGCTCTCTCTCTCTTTCTTTCTCTCAAGACAGGTCCAGAAGGTATCACTTTATTCTAATGTGGTATTTATAACCATGTCAAGGTATTTTATTGCAAAAGAATTTTCAAATTGCAATTCTAAGAAAAGCCTTTTCAAATTATTAATGTATTTTACCTCTTCCCTTCCATGTAAGATCACAGGTGCCATGACAAAATCAAAGGAATTGCTCAACTCTTCTGTGTCAGTTGCCTATAAATTTTCAAGATTCAGTCAGCATTCCTCGAATGTGCTGACAGATTTTTTCAGTTTTGGTTTCTGCAGTCAGAAAACATCTAGGAAGCTGTAAATAATTGCCTCTGTGCCTTTGCTCAAGCTATTTCCTCTGCTAGAAAATCCTTCTCCACCTTCCCCATTGTGACACCCATGCCAGCCTTCCTGAATTCTTCAGTACACTGCTTAAAGGCCTCTGTGAAGATTCCCCAATTCCTTCCTTTTCCAGTATTCATGATGAGGTGGAGATATTAGTGGAACTGTAGACTTCCCCCAGCCCGAGCCCAGCCAGATGTGATCCCACCTTCCTCTGACCTTCTCTCATGGTACTTTCTGTGCCTTTCTCACCTCACTGGACTATATGTCTACATATGGCAGGAGTTAATTCATTTTTTCTTTAAGGTACTGATATAAATAAAGTCTCCTTTTACAAAACATTTATATAAGTAAAACTGTGAGTTGATTAAAAAAAAAATTGTAAGACCCAGACTCGCGGTCACCGTCTTCCCTGTCAGGTGCTATAGTTTCTCTTGTCTTGCTTCTCTCTTCCTTCTAAACATCTTGATCTATAGTCCATTCTCCTTTGCATTTGCCTCAGCACAGCCTCACACATTCCAGGCACTAGAAGGTATGTGTGTGTGGATGTACGGATGGATGCATGCATGCTTGCAGGCATGCTGAACATGCATACTGTCTATGAATTGTGAAATGGCTCTTTCTTTGCCCAGGTGCTCACCTTGGCAGTATGCAGCAGGTGCCACATAAATGGAACATTCTGGAACATGGGCCTTGTTCTTCAACTTAGATTCTTAAACCACCAGTTTTGCTCCTTCTTCCTTACCCCTCAGCTCTCGCTTGACTCCTCTTGCTGTGCTGTCTACCCTCAGAACTTCACTTCAGCTCACAGCTAGTTTTCTCTGGATGATAACTCAGCTTGCCACTTGACCATGGCCTCTCCTAACCATAGCTTCTCTGCCTTGACAGTGGACTTGTAGACTACCTTGGATAAAACACTTCCGAACCCAATTCATTCTCTAGGACTCTTCTTCCTATATTCTACTATTGGACCTGTCTTGCTTTTATCAGTGTGGCATTTTTTTTTTTTTAAATCTTATTGACAGTAGCTCACGGAATAACTGAACTCAGGAGATACCATATTCTCGCTAGAGAGGCAAAGGCTTAGATACAGCTATATAGCTATTCCAGTTTGCTTACCTATCAGGTTTCATGGAATCCTTGCCTTAGAGTACAGAAAAAGTACCTGTGCTTTGTAGGCTCATTTCTTAAAAAGCTGTAGTTTTGAGAGGCCCAGACCCTGTAATTACTTGCTAAATCATAATGGAGCCCCATTTTACGGTGGCATGACCAAGGAGAAGAGCATTTGTAAGTTATAAAACTGTTTGTCCAAAGTCAAGGAGGAAAATCAGGTTCACCACTTCCCCAATCCATCCTTTATAGTCAGCTTGATACTTTTGCTGATGACATAATTTAAGACATCACCACAACAACCTAAACTACTGAATATCAAGAGCTTAAAGGCCCTTATAGTACACCTAGTCCAGCATTTTCCAAAGGGAGGGATTGTACGCCTAGTGGTACTTGGGATCATTTTGGTGAAGCACCTGCAGACAATGCTAAATACCATTAGCTCATACAGTGAGAGTCATTCCCTTTTTAATTCTCTAGCCTTCTGACTAGCCAAGGAGAAGTTTGCAATTTGCAGTCAAATGTCTTTATCGCCTCTCCACTACTTACTAATATTCTCTATTTATCAGTTTGTTTATAAATGAAGAGAACTCAAACCTCAGGCTTTCGTAACACTTCTGACGTCATTGTGTGTATTTTCATGGTTAACATCTACATATGGCAAGGTGTATTTGTTTTCCATTTAAGGCGTGGAAGTAAAGTTTCCTATCAGAAAACATTTATAAAAGTAAATTATGAGTTGTTTAAAGAAAAATAATAACATTTATTGAGATCCACAGAGGGTCACTCTCTGGAATTCTTTGGTGAAAATGCAGATATAGGTCCCCATTCCCTGAAAGCTACAGGCAGGTGAAGACAATGACAATGTAGATGCTCTACTATTTCTCTTTTCAGTCTTGGTATATGTGTTCCTATTGTGAGCTGCTTCTAAGCCTTAGGGGAGTGGACAAAGTGCCCATTCTAATGAGTTCATTTCTTTAAAATAAGATCAATTCTGTTGGACCTCACAGTCTTTGTGTCTCACCTTTGTTCCTCTAATTTGAAGCTTCCAAGAATTATTTCCACCAAGTATGTTACTTAATTCTTCCTTGTGGCAATTAACTCCTCAAGAGTAAATAATGCAATGGGAAGCCAGGTGAGGCTGGGGTGTGTTGAGGCAATCTGAATTGGGGCCATGCCTGCAGCCAATAGACCACACATAAGCTTCCCCATCTTATTAGGCAATTTAACTCATGGCTGATCCCGGAAAGAGTTTAGTCCACCAAATGCTCCCTTGGCTTCCATCAAGATGACTGGATGCTGCTCTTGAAAGCTCTCAGGACATCATGTAGTCCTCTACCCCCAGCAGAAGAGGGACTGTTGCCACATCTGAGAAGGGATTGGTGATGTTGTCTTCAGGAACCACTTCCCCTGAATTGTCATCTTAGCTTTCACTTTTCCAAATAGAGTGAGAGGAAAAAAATAAAAATAAAAAAATAAAAGAATACTGGGGTCTGGAGAACATCTGGCTAGCACATTGGTCAAAGGGATCTGTTTCTCTTTTCCTCTTATGGCAAGGAAGCCATCCTCTGTTCCTGGGAAAATGATTAATGATAGCACACGGAAGCCAAGGCATATAAGCTTTTACTTTACTCTTTTTTTTCCTCCTACCTGTGGTTAGATAGCCTCTTCCTGTGCGTTTTGGCTTAGGACACTCAAAATTTCAGGAGTCTCCTTGAGCCTTGTTTCTTGAAGGGTCTGTGGATTTTGCTGATTGCCTTCCTTCTTGGTGCACTGAGCAATTATCTGGCGCAGAGGACACAAACATTTCTGATGCGTGAAAACCTGCCTTTGCCCTCCTCTTCAGTTTCTCTTTATCTCTATTAAGTGAAGGCAAGCCACAGCCCATACAGACAGGAAGCCACGTTCACAAGTGTGTGGTGACCTGATAGAGTTGGCTGACTCATGATTGAGGTCTGGGTCACCTTCTGTGGCCCCTTGACTTCAGACACCACAAGAGCAGAGACCTGGCCCTAAGCCCCGACCTTACCCCTTCCTGAAATGCCTTGAGGCCTTGCAACTCCTTCTTCAGCTCACAGAAACCCATGAAGCAGTCTGACTCTATGCATATGTGTAGGAAGGAAGTGGGGGTCTTGGTGCCTCACTACCCTAGCACAGCAACCTCTCTCTGCTCCAAGACCCTACTCCCACAACCCCAACCCCCACTTCCATATTTTTTTAGCTTGACTGTTCTCCTCTCAGACTCTGGGTTTCTCCACAGTTCTCCATTTTTCCCACCCCTGAGCACACAAGGCAGTCCCTCTGTTATGATCTGGACCTATGGGACTGCTTTCCATCACTCTAATGCATCCAGATTTGTATACCCGCATCCACCACTAACTCCTTACTTCTTTCCTCTCCAACCTCCATTCTTCAAAGAGTCAGGTGAAGAAGGCCTGATAACGGGCCTTAACCTGAGTCCCACTTTTACCATAGAAGTGCTTCCCCAATAGGGATGAAGGGGGCTATCCTTGAATCTTTGGGGGATTGGTCATATTTGTGGCCCATTTGTCCTTTTCACAGGCCTGAAGGTTGAGGTTAGGTGAAGGGGAATGAGAATCTAGCATCTTCTGAAAACCCATCCGTCTGTCTGCATCTCCTTCCTCATTCTTAGGTTCCATTTATCACCTTCCCCATCCTCATTCTTTTACTCATTCTAGGCCCAATTCTCATAGCCCCCACTCCCATACTTAACACTCTCTCTTCTGACTCAGTTACTTCTCACCTCAGACACAGGGTCTCTGCTTACCTCCTTCCTCTGCTTTCTTAAGTATCTGTGAGGCCCTTGAAGGCAGAGAGAATGCCTGATTCGTCTCTGTTTTCTCCCTCATTATCCATGCAGCACAAGGCCTGAAATCTTTTCATTTGCTGACACAATTGAAAGGGATGGTAGGGGCACTCCTCCATGGCATAACATTGAGGATATAACAGAGAAACAGTATGATCCTTAACATCCTCTTCAAACCAAACCAAATCCATTGCCATTGAGTTGATTCGGACTCATAGCAACCCTATAGGACAGAGTAGAACTGCCCTATAGGGTTTCCAAGGTTGTAAATCTTCACAGAAGCAGACTACCACATCTTTCTACCACGGAGTGTCTGGTGGGGTCAAACCACCAGCCTTTTGGTTAGCAGCCAAGCACTTAACCGCTGCACCACCAGGACTCCTTTAACACCCCTTAGCACATCTGAAATAGAAGCAGAAGTCTGTCATGGGAAGACAGTAAATGCAACTATTCTGTAGGGCTTCAATACAAGTGCCTTTTCTATTTTAGGGGCTGGGCTAAGGAGTGGAGAAAGGCAAGGTCTTTTGGAGCTTTGGAGTTTACTGTCTAGGGGGGTGTATACCTGCACACCCATATACAAAATATACTTATACAAAAATTACTTCCACTTATGGATACTAATGCATTAGAAGTGGGAATAAAAAATATATTACATGTAAGAATGATAGAAATGATAACATCTAGAAAAAATTGAACAAGAAAGTTATATCATGTGCATAAAGAAAATAATTCTTTTTTATTTTAAATAATTGTATAGATTGTGTGGTAAGTCCTACTACCGAGTCCCTCCAAGACCTTGCCACCCAGGAGAGATCTGGTTGTGTCTGCTGCACAGTGGGCATTGTTGCATTGTTGCCATGTGACTCAGCACATGTAATGCCTGGTCCATACACTCTACATCTCTATGTTGTTTATATAGTTACACAAACCAAAATACAATCTTGTGTATATCCCACCTGATTTTAGAGACAATCTCAAGAGTAGATTTGATGCATTGTACACTAATGACTAAACACCAAACGAGTTGTGGGATGACATCAAGGACATCATACATGAGGAAAGCAAAAGGTCATTAAAAAGACAAGAAAGAAAGAAAAGATCAAAATGAATGTCCGAAGAGACTCTGAAACTTGCTTTTGAATGTAGAGCAGCTAAAGCCAATGGAAGAAATTATGAAGTAAAAGAGCTGAACAGAAGATTTCAAAGGGCGACTCAAGAAGACAAAGTAAAGCATTGTAATGAAGTGTGCAAGGACCTAGAGTTAGAAGATCAAAAGGAAAGAACACGCTCAGCATTTCTCAAGCTGAAAGAACTGAAGAAAAACTTCAAACCTCGAGTTGCAATATTGAAGGAGTCTATAAGCAAAATATTGAATGACGTAGGAAACATCAAAAGAAAATGGAAGGAATACACAGAGTCAGTGTACCAAAAAGAATTGGTTGACATTTAACCATTTCAGGAGGTAGCATATGATCAAGTCAATGGTATTGAAGGAAGAAGTCCAAGCTACACTGAAGGCATTGGTGAAATTTCTAATTCTGCCAGTTATCTATACAATATTCTAGACTGTAGATTGCAAAATGGCAGAGAGTTGTAAACAATAATAACAACAAAACAGTTTAAATGATGGCTGCTTGAGGACGTCTCCAGCACTGAAATGTACATTCTTAGCAATCACTTTTATTTTGAAGGAGTTACTTAAACCTTCAAAATAAATTGATGGCAAATCTGAATTTCCTAGGGATGTCTAGAGAATTCCAAACTATTGTAGTCATGATCTATAGAGCAGAACTTTGAACACAGGCTGTCCATTCTTCTGGACACTGGAGGAGATTAAAAGCCATTTTTCAAGAATGCTTGCCCAGCTCCAGGTTATGTGGTCCTCATGATGGACTAGGGAACACAAAGGACGTTGGCCTTCTGGCATGGTTCCTAGTCAGAATCCCAGAACACACTAGAGCAGTGTTTTTGAAACTATGAGTTGCGACTTGTTAATAGATCATGAAATTAGTTTACTGCAGTGCTGCCCAAGTGAAATATTCCAAGCCACATGTGTGATTTAAAATTTTCTAGTAGCCACATTAAAAAAAAGAAACAGGTGAAATAAATTTTAATGCTATATTGTATGTAACCCAACAGCCAAAATATTATAATTTCAATATGTAATTAATTTAAAAATTATTAAGGAAATATTGCACATTCAGTTTTTGGAACTAAGTTTTGGAAATCTGGTGTGTATTTTACACTCACAGCACATATCAATTTAACTAGTCATATTTCAAGTGATAATAGCCACATGTGGCTAGTGGCTACCATATTATACAGCACAGGTTTAGTGGGCCCCTGCCAGCATTTAGACATTGAAAAGAATAAAATAGAATGAAAATTTCAAAAGTCGTCGCTCATAGTAAGATAAATAATTTTTCAGAGAATGTAAAATGTTTCTCTGAGTGGGGGTCATGGTTAAAAAAAAAAAGGTTGAAAGTCAATGTAGTAGAGCATGCTGATCCCACCCCCACTTTAAGTATCTGTGGAGATGTCTTGAAGACGACTGCTCTCTTGGCAACATGGAAGAGCTTCACCAGGCACTTAGCAGGTGACTGACTCTTGGATTCACCAGTTCTTGATAACTTCTTAAGACTTAGATATCTATTAACTAAGCCCTTGGAGGGTTTCTTGAAGTGTACGCAGCCCACCACTCTTCATATATGCTAAAATCTCTCTGGACCAAGCCAGATCAGCAGACATATGGGGCCCTCAACCTCAATCAGGGTGTTTTTCTGGAGTTTAACTTTGGTGTGACACTATCATAACGAAATTCAAAGCTGCTATGAAGAACAGTGTTGTCTGAATGTACATGGGCACTCTGTGCGTTGCTGAGGGGAGTGTGTGCCGGTACAACATTTCTGGTGTGCAATTCAGTGATAGACATATCAAAGAGTTTTAAAATCTATGTGCCCTTGGCCCAGAAAGGAGCTCTGGTAGAGCAGTAGTTAAGCAGTCGGCTACTAACCAAACTTCCAGGAGTTTATTCTTCCATTTTCAAGAATGTATTCTATGCAAGTGATAAATGTGTAAATAAAAATTCAGCTATACTAAACGCAATGTGGTATCCTGGATTGGATCCTGAAACTAAAAAAGGACATTGTTGGAAAAACTCGTGAAATCTGAACACGGTCTGTAGTTTAGTCAATAATAATGTACAAGTATTGGTTTCTTAGTTGTGACAAATGTACCAAGGTAACGTAAGGTATTAACATTAGGGGAAACTGGGTGAGTTCCTGCATACCTACAGGAACTCTCTGTATTATCTTTGCAACTCTTCTGTAAATTGAAAATCATTACGAACTAAAATGTTTACTAAAACTATTCAGCTATAACAATCTTCATTGCACTGCTATTTGTAAAAGCAAAAAATCAAGAACAACCTAAATATTCGAGTACTGAGGATTGCTTAAATAATTTTGGTGCCTCATAGGATGAAATACTACGTTGTCATTTAAATGATGCTTTAACATTGTACTTGTTAACAAGCTAAGATGTTCACAATATTTTATGTAAAAAAAACTTACAAGTTATTATTATTTTATTATAATATGCAGAGTGGTCACCAAAATATCAAGAGTGGTTATCTCTGAGTCAATAGGATTAAAGGAGATTTTTTCAAAAATTATTTTTGTCTGTATGTATTTTCCAGTTTTTCTATATGGTGCTTGTGATGGTTTTGTAGTAAGAATTCTTCAAGTTACTTTTTTTTTTTAATTCACAAAAGTGAAATGGGTGAGTCAGAGTGCCCTGACATGATAGTGACAGTGATGAGTGTACTCCCACCACAAACTTGGAACCAAGGGAAATCAGATTGCCCTCTGAGAATTAGACTTTAAAATCAACATAGAAAGTATTAGCGTTGAACCTGGCGGAATCTCTTTAAAGAATCAGAGTGACTCACAGGCCAGAATTAGCCCTAGCTACAAACAAACTTGACATCCAGAAACTCAACTGAGGATGTGTCTGTCAGAAAGGAATAGACATGGTTAGGGAGTCAGTGCCCAGTCCAGTGGGCTCAGGGATGATGCCCCCTGTCGGACTGGCCTTAGTATCTTTCTCTCTGATTGAACTGTTCCAAGGTGCAATAGAAGTGTCATCATATTATCCTGGCCCAATCCCATTAAGCATTTAGCTCACCCAGTTAGTTCCCCTGACTAATTCCAAGCCTGCGGTAGAGCCTCCAGATCACTTGGCTCTGCTGCAGCCAGTCCACAGCTGGTCAGGCTGACACCAGCATCCATCCTCTTGAAAATGAGTTTCCTCACTGTGAATTAGCAGATTTGGCAGTTAATTTGATGAACACTACTGTGAGCATTGTTAGAGTGAGTCAGCCGCTCCAGGTCCAATCAAATCTGCAGCTCTGACAGGAGGAATTTATGAGCCTGTGAGAGGAACAGCCAGAGCATGGACTGTATGAACTGTTTAAGATAATGGTCTCCTTTGGGCCTTGTCAGGCATCCCCTTGATGCTACAAGTAGCATTTCCCCTGGTATGCGGTGGGCTCTCTTGTGTCTTTTGCAGTACCCGTCCTATTGATCTGGCATTGAGAAAACTAGCCTAGTCCTCTTGGGTAGGACTACTGATTTAAGTGCTATAGGGGCTCAGTGATTTGAATACTACAGGAACCTGGTCGAAGAATTAAGAGAGACATGAGAACCTGCCAAACTTCCATTGAGGGATGAGTAGTTCCAGGTATTGATGTGAGCTTGGTGGAGACTATTCACATCCATTGTTCATTATGACTCTGTTATGGTGAGAGAATCATTAGATTTGGAGTCAGCAGGTTATGGTTCTATGGCTTTGGCCTAATTATATGGGTGACCTTGGACAAGCCAACTTTTTGGGTCCTCAACCATAAAATTGTGCTCATGAGGAACCTGTACATAGAGCAAGAGGCAGTCGTTCAAACAGAACAAGGGGATACTATGTGGTTTAAAGTAAAGAAAGGTGTGCATCAGGGTTGTATCCTTTCACTGTACCTATTCAATCTGTATGCTGAGCAAATAATCTGAGGAGCTGGACTGTATGAAGAAGAACGCAGAGTCAAGATTGGAGGAAGACTCATTAACAACCTGCATTACGCAGATGGCACACCTTGCTTGCTGAAAGTGAAGAGGACTTGAAGCACTTACTGATGAAGATCAAAGACCACAGCCTTCAGTATGGATCACACCTCAACATAAAGAAGACAAAAATCCTCCCAACTGGACCAATAAGCAACATGATGATAAGCGGAGAAAAGATTGAAGTTGTCAAGGATTTCATTTTACTTGGATCCACAGTCAGTACCCATGGAAGTAGCAGTTAAGAAATCAAAAGACACATTGCTTTGGGCAAATCTTCTGCAAAAGATCTCTAAGTGCTGAAAAACAAAGATGTCACCTTGAAGACTAAGGTGCTCCTGACTCAAGTCATGGTGTTTTCAATCGCCTCATATGCATGTGAAAGCTGGACGATGAATAAGGAAGACCGAAGAAGAATTGACATCTTTGAATTGTGTTGGAGAAGAATATTGAATACACCGTGGACTTCCAAAAGAAAGAACAAATTTGTCTTGGAAGAAGTACAACCAGAATGCTCCTTAGAGGCAAGGATGGCGAAACTACGTCTCACAAACTTTGGACATGTTATCAGGAGGTATTCGTCCTTGGAGAAGGACATCATACTTGGTAAAGTAGAGGGTCAGTGAAAAAGAGGGAGACCCTCAATGAGATGGATTGACACAGTGGCTGTAGCAATGGACTCAAGCATAACAACCATTGTGGGGATGGCGCAGGACTGGGCAGTGTTTCGTTCTGTTGTACATGGGGTTGCGATGAGTTGGAATCGACTCGACGGTGCCTAACAATAACCACAGCCACAACAACCATAAAATTAAGGATAACAGTACCTCCCCCACAGCATTTTTATATGTTTAGTTGCTAAGATAGATAGGAAGGCACACTATAAACTATAAAGAACTTCACAAAATATTTTTATTTATTCTATTCATGAGCCATAATTCGAATTTGTGTGTGTGTGTGTGATTTTTGAAATGCGAAACAGTTGAAATTGTGCATGTCATGGGAAGTGGAGGTTGGTTTGTTATCGTGTAATGTAAGGAAATATATCAATTACTAAAGAGGCAGCACGCAATGCCCTGGCTTATTCAAAACTTCATAATTGAGCGTTTAACTTCTATTAAGAATCCAATAACTAGGCTTTGTTCTAAGTGATTGCTTTGCATCTAAATTAGGTTTGTATTTAGTGTTTTTAAGATACAGTTTAAAAAAAAAAGGAGATTCTTTCACTGCCAAATACAAAAGAAGCCACACAATTCCAAAGTCCTTGCTAAACCTCTCCAATCTAAGTGTCCCTAGAATTCTTATGAGTAATTTTCTCTTAACTTATGGTGGTATGGATTCCCTTGTCTAGCCTGTGCCCTACTTCCTAGAAGATCATGGTCACTTGTCTTTGCATGGCTATACATGGCACAGCAGGAGAAAGATCCCTGGAATTATGGACAGAAGACCCTTATCATGTGATTTCTGGTACGTCACTTCACCTCTCCATGTCTTAGATTCCTCTTTCTAAAATGAGAAAGAGACTTACCTTGCAGGGTGTGGTTTAAATTGAACACCGAAGGGGGAATTGCTTTGTAAACTACTTGAAGTCTTATTATTGTTATTAGATGATTATTATGTTTATTCCATAAAACTGTAACACTGAGTATTTTGAACTTATTTATAAGGCTGAGCAATAGTATAGGGCAGGGTGACCTCCTAATCCAGATTGCTGATGCTTGAACACCATCATCTGGGGCTTGGAAGCTTGGACATGTACATTGACAGAAAACTCCCAACTAGTTGAAGCATCTACTACCATTCTGAAAGGGCTCTACTTTAGAAATTCTTTCAGTAAACAGAAATCTGCCTCTAATTATTCTTGCTGTTTCCTTCTGAACCTGTGCCCTTTTCTACTATGATATGACTTCAGATTTTGAAGACAACTGTATGTTTCCCTTACCATATGTTTCTTTTTCACACTTTAATTCCCTCTGTTGTTGCTTGCCTGAAATATTTTCCAGACTGTTCAATATCTTGGCCGTTGGCTAATAAGCATTTATTAAGATGTGTCACTCACATATTCGTTAATAATGGCTACTGTTATTGGAAGGAGCCCTGGTGATGCAGTGGTTAAATGCTCGGTTGCTAACCGAAAGGTCAGCAGTTCAAACCCACCAGCTGAGTGGCAGGAGAAAAGACCTGGGATTCTGCTCCCATAAAGATTATAGCCTAGGAAACCCTATGGGCAGATCTACTGTGTCACGTAGGGTCACTATATGAGAGTTCAACCATTTTAGGAGGTAGTGTATGATCAAGAACCAATGGTACTGAAGGACGAGGTCCAAGCTGCACTGAAGGCACTGGTGAAAAACAAGGCTCCAGGAATTGACAGAATACCAACTGTCATGGATTGAATTATGTCACCCCAAAAATGTGTGTATCAATTTGGCTGGACCATGATTCCTGGTATTGTGTGATTTTCCTGTGTGTTGTAAATCCTGCCTCTATGATGTTAATGAGGGAGGATGGGTGCCAGTTGTGTTAGTAAGGCAGGACTCAGTCTACAAGATTGGATTGTGTCCTGAGGCAATCTCTTGAGGTAGAAAAGAGAGAAGTGAGCAGAAAGACAGGGGTACCTCATACTACCAAGAAAACAGTGCCAGGAGCAGAGTGCGTCCTTTGGACTTGGGGTCCCTGCGTGGAGAAACTCCTAGTCCGGGGTAACACTGTTGAGTAGGCTGACAGAGAGAGAAAGCCTTCCCCTGGAGCTAATGCCCTGAATTTGGACTTTTAGCCTACTTTACTGTGAAGCCTACTTTACTGTTAAAGCCATCCACTTGTGGTATTTCTGTTGTAGCAGCGCTAGATGACTAAGACACCAACTGAGATGTTTCAACAAACAGCTGCAATGCTGGAAACACTCACTTGTCTATGCTAAGAAATTTGGAAGACAGCTACCTGGCCAACCACTGAAAGAGATCCACATATGTGCCTATTCCAAAGAAAGGTGATCCAATGGAATGCAGAAATTATTGAACAATATCATTAACATCACATGCAAATAAAATTATGCTGACGATAATTCAAAAACGGTTGTAGCAGTATATCGACAGGGAGCTGCCAGAAATTCAAGCCAGATTCAGAAGAGGACATGGAACAAGGGATATCATTGCTGATGTCAGATGGATCATAGCTGAAAGCAGAGAATACCTGAAAGATGTTTATCTGTGTTTTATTGACTATGCAAAGGCATTCAACTGTGTGGATCATAACAAATTATGGATAATATTGTGAAGAATGGGAATTCCAGAACGCTTAATTGTACTCATGAGGAATCTGTACATAGATCAAGAGGCAGTTGTTGAAACAGAACAAGGGGGTACTGCATGGTTTAAAATCAAGAAAGGTGTTTATCGTTTCACTGTACTTATTCAATCTGTATGCTAAGCAAATAATTGGAGAAGCTGGACTATATGAAGAAGAACATGGCATCAGGATTGGATGAAGACTCATTAACAACTTGTGATATGCAGATAATACATTTTGCTTGCTGAAAGTGAAGATTACTTGAAGCACTTACTGATGAAGATCAAAGACTACAGCCTTCAGTATGGATTACACCTCAACATAAAGAAAACAAAAATCTTCACAACTGAACCAATAAGCAACATCATGATAAACAGAGAAAAGATTAAAAACAAGATTTCATTTTACTTGGATCCACAATCAATGTCCATGGAAGCAGCAGTCAAAAAATCAAATGCTGCATTGCATTGGGCAAATCTGCTGTAAAAGACCTATTTAAAGTGTTGAAAGGCAAAGATGTCACCTTGAGGACTAAGGTGCGCCTGACCCAAGCCATGGTATTTTCAGTCACCTCATATGCATGTGAAAGCTGGACAATTAGTAGGGAAGATTAAAGAAGAATTGACACCTTTGAATTATGGTGTTGGAAAAGAATATCGAATATACCATTGGCTGTCAGGAGAACAAATCTGTCTTGGAAGAAGTATGGCCAGAATGCTCCTTAGAAGCAAGGATGGCAAGAGTTCGTCTCATATACTTTGGACATTGTGATGGTTAAGATTGTGTGTCAGCTTGGCTGGGCCATAATTCTCAGTGTTTATATGTGATCACCCCCATGATGGGATCTGCTATGAGTAGCCAATCAGTTGAAAGGGAGTTTCCTAGAGTGTGTAGCCTGCATCCAAATATAAGCGGACGTTCTGGCTTTTGCCCTTTCTGGATCCTGCAACTGCTTCCTGTTTGTCTGACCTCCAGTTTCTTGGGACTTGAGCTAGCAGCTTACCTGCTGATCTTGGGATTTGTTGATCTTCACAGCCTGTGAGCAAGCATCCTGCTCTCCAACCTGTCGATCTTGGGCTCACCAGCCCCTGTAGCTACATGAATCAGGAGAATCCTCTATCCTGATCCACAGACTTGGGATGTTCCAGCCTCTACAATCGCATGAGCTGTTTCCTTGATATAAGTCTCTCTCTATATATATTTATGCTTTACTGGTTTTGCTTCTCTAGAGAACCCAGCCTAAGACAGACATGTTATCAGGAGGGACCAGTCCCTGGAGAAGGACATCATGCTTGGTAAAGTAGAGGGTCAGTGGAAAAGAGGAAGACCCTCAACAAGGTGGATTGACACAGCGGCTACAACAATGGGCTCAAACATGGCAACAATTGTAGGGATGGTGCAGGACTGAACAATGTTTTGTTCTGTTGTACATGGGGTCGCTATGAGTTGGAATCAACCTGACAACACCTAACAACAACAACATGAGTTAAAGTTGACTCGATGCACACAACAACAACGTTTATTGAGCATTAACACTTTTAATCCTTTTAACAGCCCTATGAAGTAAGTACTCTTATTATCTCCTTTTTTAGAGAAAAAGAAATGGAGGCACAGGCAGTAACTTGCTCACCCTAGTAATAAGTGGAGAATCTGGGATTTGAACACTTCCTCTGTTGTATTGGAGCCCTGGTTGCACAGTGGTTAAACACTAGGCTGTGAACCGAAAGGTCAGCAGTTCAAATCTACTAGTTGCTCCTTGGAAGCCCTATAGGACAATTGTACTTTGTCCCCCTAGGGTTGCTATGAGTGGGGATTGACTCAACAGCAACGTGTTTAGAATTTGTGGTTTTCCATTGTATTACATAGCCCTGTATAAAAAAGAACATTTGTCCCTATCTTTAGACTGACGAGCACAGGAGAATGCTGAACATTATTCTTTCATTAGTTGGCCCTATTACTGGCACACAATATGTTTTACTCTACCAAAAAAGCCCGGGTGACTTCTTTCTGGAACTCAGTTTTCCCGTGTGTCACCTTAAAGGTTTTGATGAGGCAGTCTCGAAACACCTTTATAGCAGTAATATTTGATAGTATCATGGCCTAGGAATTTACAGCAATGATAACTTAAAATGTATAGCCTGGTTCCTGTGCCAAAATATGTGCTAATTTACTTGTGATTTAGACTTTCCAAATTTAGTTGAAAGACATTCTCCTACTAAGAAAATTCCTATTCTGATCTTGGCAAAGTTTCCATGGGATGAGAATATTTTGAAGGAAGTAGGTTCTGGTGAAACTCGTCCGATCTGTCCTGATCTGGTCTTCAGTCCTCTCCATTCTCATCTTGCCCACAGGCCACTTGCATCCTGATTCATCTTAAAGCCCAGATCTAATAGTCCATTCCATTGACCAAAAATCATGACTTCCCATTGTTTACTAAATAGGAGTCTAACTTGTTATAGTATGAGTCATGGGCCTTGGCTCACGTGTCTAGTCTTTTCCTGCATTGCTTATCTTCACCCAACATTTGGGGTCTTCTTATTTGATCCACATTTCTCCCTCTAACCTTGACCCTTTCTCCTGTTGAAATCCCATTTGTCTTTCAAGGTCAGCATCAATGACACTTTTTGTTTAAAGCATTCTTTTCTTTCTTCAGACATGATCTAAAAAAACCCGTTGCCGTTGAGTCGATTCCGACTCATAGTGACCCTGTAGGACAGAGTAGAACTGCCCCATAGGATTTTCAAGGAGCTGTTGGTGGATTCGAACTGCCAACCTTTTGGTTAGTAGCTGGACTCTTAACCCCTGTGCCACCAGGGTTCCCAGACATGATCTATTGTCTCCAAACTCATATTTGCATTTAAATTGTGCTTCTTTCTCACTGCATTTAATCAAATTTAGTTGCTATAGTATGTATTTGTGTACAGATAACATTATCATATTCACATAACCGAGCTTTGGTCTTGATGAGTTGTTGTAGTTAGTTGCTGTTGAGTTGATTCTGACTTATGACAACCCCATGTGTGCAGAGTAGAACTACTCCATCAGGTTTTCAAGGCTGTGACCTTTTGGAAGCAAATTACCAGGCCTATCTTCCAAGGTACCTCTGGATGGGTTTGAACGTCCAGCTTTTTGGCTACGAGTAGAGTGCTTAACTGTTTGCACCACCCAGGGGCTACTTTCTTGATGAGTACAAGGCTCAAAAAAGTTTGTATAGATAAATGAATTGGATTGAATTTGGAAATAATATCATTATATAAATCAACAAAAAAATAGAAAAGGTTAAAAAAGACAAGACTTCAGAATTCACTCACACGTCTTGGCGCGTTGAAAAAAAATGCTTCTGTTCTGCTCTGCTGACCTGAATGATGTTTTCTTTAACTAAGATAATCATAAGAAAAGAGATAACTCAAAAGAAAGTCCATTTCAAGTAGACTCTGAACTGTTAAAAGTATTTTAGCAATGATAGAGTAGGGTTTTTCCTAGAAAGTCTGCCTTAAGAGTAAAGTTTGAGGTCATTTTTTTTTTTTTTTTTTTTTTTTTGCGCCAGGTTTCTAGCTTTCAAATAGAAAGCATATGCCCAATGTATAGGTATGTTGAGAGCCATTTTGTTTTCTAAAGGTGTCATGGCATGGGAATAGGATAGTTTTTGAGCCTGGCTTAGGTGAATTCTGCCTTTGTCTCTAAAATTTCTGCATCTAAGTTTCTTATTTGCTAAGATGAGACTAAGGGAATTTGCTCTGTTCATGACTCCTCAGCCACTTTCAATACTCTTCTCAGATCTGGGGAATTTTTTTTGCATTACTAATCATATAAGGAGGATATTACTATCCCCGTTTTAGAGAGGAAGACACTGTGGCTTAGAAGGTTTAAGTAATCATTTCATGGTTACACATTCAAGAGGAAGAGTCAAGATTTGAAACCAGATCTGTGATTCCAAAGGTCGTGATCAAATTATTGTATTTCCTCCACTGGAAACTTGTTGTTGATTGTTGTTAGTTGCTGTCTTCGAACTGCTCCATAGGGTTTTCAAGGCTGTGACTTTTTGGAAACAGATCTCTAGGCCTGTATTCTGAGGTGGGTTCAAACCGCCAACCTTTTGGCTAGTAGTTGAGCGCTTAACCATTTGTGCCACCCAGGAGTTCCTGGAAGCTACTATTAGATAAAAATGTATATGCAAATATTCATAACCAAGTTTATAATCTATAATTTATAATCTGTATATAGTGCTCATTTGTGCTCCATAATCTTTTAATTGTCTTTATGAAGCTCTATATTTAAGAAATCTCTGTAGATGTTACTGTAGCTAGCCAATCTTGTTGTAAAGGTTTTGGTATCTAGAATGGGAGGAATAGTTGAGCAACTCTCCTTTTCCTTCCCTACCACTCCCCTCACCCCACATACACTGACTTTGAAAATTCTGATGAGAATTAGGCAAGCATCTCTCTGAGTATGCTGAGTTACAGAAGCCCCTAGCTCAGTGTCTGGAACGTGTTGGATGCTTTTTTCCTAGAAAACACCCATTGTGTTTCTATATCAGTTTTGTATCAGTAGCTGACAGCGTTTTTACAGCCTAAAATGATGATTAATGCTGTGACTATCTGGCGTCCAGTAATGCTATCCCCCATTTTCACGGAGGCTGGCAAGGACAGGGATATTGCATGTGTCTTAGAAATTCGCTGAGGCAGAGCCAGAGTAAACATTGACTGGAGGTTTTGTTTAAGGCCAACTCATCAGAATATTAAGCAATTTGCAAGAATAATGTCAATTAGCACAGCTCATTAGACTCTAATTGGACTCTAATCCCTTTCTTTCACCTGGTAGCCTCGGTGGGACTCCCTACCATGGATTGTCGGGGGTGGATGTCTACATGGATGTGTTTGTGTGGATGTGCCAAAGAGTTAATTTTCCCACAGCAGGGTGGGGTAATCCAAAGAAAACAAATGAGGAATCAGACTGGCTTGACAAAAGCACTATATGATTGTAAAAGGCAGCAGGACCCTGGCTTTATAAGAAGTAAACTTCTTTTTATTTCTCTCTTATCACAGCCAAAAGATGCTGCTGATGTTAATCTGTGTTCCAGATTGGTCAACGAAAATGTTTCTGGAGTACAGCCACTGCTCCCTCATTCCAGCTCAGCCTTAGGTAACCTTAGGATGACTTACTGGGTGTCAAGCCAAAAATGCATCCTGGCTCTAGTCCTAGCTAGTACCTGTCATGTGCCTGCAGCAGTGTCTTGGGCACCTCTTCTCTCAGGAAAGTATCTGCCAAGTGTCCAACCTGTGCTCTTCCAGTTAACTCTTTGTAGGTGCTGGTGCCTCCCCCTCCCCCTTCACCTCATCATCCTTGAAGTTAGGAAATCTTTGAAATGTGTTGATTTTGGTTGTGAAATCATCACCTCAAGCAAGACTCAAGATACCCACTATTTTTCTTGTGCTTGATTTCCGGGAGTTTATAGACTTGGAAGAGGATCCAGGGGTCCCACCCAGCAGAACTCATTTGCAATAGCATGGACAGGTGCCCATTTCCTACACTTCCAGTAACAGGGGCAGTCCTGCCTTCCAGTATATTCCATTCACCCATCCAAGTCTTCTGATTTATGGAACTACACTGAGTATGTTGAGTCCTCATGACATGAATCCCACAGATATGTCCACGACTTCCTTGAGTTTGCTTTTCTTTAGGTGAAGGCCTCCCTCCTCCCTCAGCTGCTTCTCAGGTGATACCATTTTGAAATCTTTCTCCATACTGGCCTCCATCCTTCCTCTACTTTGTTATGCTCTCTCACTTATGGTCAGGGATGGATTATCCAATAAGCAAGGTAAGCATGAGCTTACTTGAGTTTACTTACTAATCCGTAGTGAACAATTTCACATGGGTTTCACCACATCTTTGATGTAATGGTGATGTAATGGAGGAGTGTGTCTGGGGGTTGGGAGAAAGGCCAAGGGCTCTTTTAGCATGATATAGTCAAAGTTGCACTGGCAGGAGAAATATGCAACTAGTACATAGATCCAAAAAGGGTTTGCAGCAGGAGATTAATCTTTGCTCTCTGAAATTGTGTTTTTCTCACCCCAAATCTCCAACTAAAAATTCCCTATTTGACCTTGTTTTCTGTTCACAAGACTGTTTTTTGGAAGTGAAGAGTGCTTTGGAGAAGGTTAAAAAAAATCGGAGAGGCTGTTCAACTCTGTCTTTCTTTTCAGAGATTGAATAGTTCTCCCTGGAGAATACAGTCATAATCTTTCAACTTAAATATGCCATTTACTTCTCTGTTACTTAAGAGTCTAATAGGAGCTCAGATGGGGCAGGACAGAAAGTAGAAGTCAGTGTGTAATAAAGGAAAGGACATTGGATTAGGAGCAGAACCAGCCTCCTGGGTAGGTAACCTGTGGAGTCACAATGGGCCCCTCTCAGAAGGCCCTGCTCCTGGCTTAACGCTTTGTTAAATGTTGAAATTATGAAATTTTGAACAAGGAGCTCCACATTTTCATTTTGCATGGAGCCCTGCAAATTTTGCGGTTGATCATGATTAGCTGAGCCATGATTAGGTGTCCTCGCCTACCCGTCTTGGCACATTGCTTCACTTCGTATCTATTGTAAGTAAATTGAGGGGATTTCTGCCTCTGTCCATGAGTTTAAAACAGGAAAGGTAGAAAAATGGATCAGTGGCCCTGTCAAGAATTGTGGATGGAACTGAAACCTCAGACAAGGTCTTTGACTTTATTGGTCCAGTTCCCTCATTTTATATTGGAGAAAACTCAGTTTTTAAAAGGGAAAAAGGCCTCCTCGAGTTCCCATAACATAATGGAGTAGAGCTTTCTGTGGGTGGATCTCCTCCCTAGAGGAGGGAAGGTAGCTTGGGGCTACCAGAAGCTTAGCGAGACATGAAAGTCTTTTCTCATAGAAACTTCAGAGGGATCATGGCCCTGCCAATACCCTGAATCCAGACTACTAGCCTCCAAACTTGTGAGACAATAAATTTCTGTTGTTTAAATCCACCTGCTTTACGGTGTTTTGTTATGGCAACCCTGGGAAACTAATACAGGAGCAGTGGGTAGGATGTTCTCTGCTTTAAGCCCTCTACACAGGGGTGGAGTATCCAATAGGTGAGGTAAGCACGGTGCTTACCTTGCTTACCAGATCATCTATAGTGAACAATTTCACATTTTTTCACCACATCAGAGATTCTGCTTCTAGGTATAGCTGGCATCTGTCTCTCGCCCAACCCCACAGCACCTTCCTACAGAATCAAAGCCTCTTTTCAAAGTTACAGTCCCTGATAGGGGTGGGTGACCCAGTATGCAAAGGTAAGCACGGGCTTACTTGTGCTTACTTACTTATCTGTAGGGAAAAATTTCACCTGGGTTTCACCCCAACCCTTGCTGGAGATGCTCCAGTTTTAGTGTTCTTCCAGTTGCTGGAATGTGTTCTGCATCCTTCAGCACAGGGCTTCTGCCTTGAATCCTTCTCAAGCCTTCTTCGCCCTCATACTCGTCCCCAGTGAAGTCTTCTTTGACCACTAAATTAAGTTAGTTATCCGGAGTGTTCACTTTCACTATCACATCACTTATCACTCCCTTATAATCATGTTAATTTTTCAGTGCTGTTGTGATTAATGTTTGTGTCCCTTGCTCGATTAAAACACAAATGGCTAAAATTTACTGTCTCCCAGGGGCTTCACATATGCTATTTAATCTTTATAGTAACGCTAGGAGGCAGATATTATTGTTCTTATTTCACAGATGCAGAAACGGAGGCATAGAGAGGGTAAGCCATTTATTCAAGGTGGCAGAGTTGGTAATTAAGACAGCTGGTTTGTCTCCAGACATCAAGCCCTTCATCCCTATGCCATCTGCCATGGTGGTAGGGGCCATGTCGGTATTTGCTTACCATGGTGTCTTCCATGCCAAACTCCTAGCACATAACAGCCCCTAAATAAATGAATATTGAATCATGGAAATTCATCAATTTATTTTTTTTTTTTTTTAATTTTAGAGTTTTTCTGCTCCTTGTTGCAGAGGGAAAGGAAGGAGACTGATATGCATACGCAGTAACATTGGTGGTTAGAACTCTGCCCTCAGAGCACCTGGCCCTTTTCAGGCAGCCACAGAAGCACTAGGAGAGCAGGGCTGACAATGGCATTGTGATTTTTGGACCTTGTAGTGTAGCATAATTGCTTGCCTTTTGGTTATTGTGGCTCTGCCTCTACTCTACCTTGGTGCCAGTGGAGAAGAGCCCCACAACACTTGCGATGAAACCTGGCCCCAGAATTATGGAAAGGGATGGCCAGAGGAGAGCCCAGTGAACATTCTCCACCTCAGATGTGGTTAAGGTCAGAGGTCCTGCTCAGTTTGTCCTAAGATTTGGTTGCATGGTGACTAAGGAGGATGATTCATCAGTAATCTTCCTATTTCACTATTAAAGCAATTCTAGAACAACCTAGTTTCCATTGCCATGAAGGGCAAACCCCAGCCTTGTTGAATTTGTTAATATTTAAAGCAGAGATTGGAAGGGATGGAGAGGATAAAGGCAATCCAGGGAACACACAGTGTAATTATGGCCCACTGCAGATGTTAAGGACAAGGGGTTGTGATAAAACCCTATTTTTATTTCATTCAGGTATACAAAATAGTATCCTGGGCCAAGTCTGTGGTAGTTGCCATGAATACAGAAAGGAATAAGATAGTTACTACCTTGGGAGGAAGCAGGGCAGGCTGTGATACCGGGCTATCTGTGCTGGGTTAACCCAATTAATTGTTCAAATCCAGGAAGGTCCTAAAAAGAGATACCATTTGAGCTATGCTGAGGAGGATCTGGAAAATTGACAAGAAAAGATGGTGGAAGGGTATTCCAGGTAAGGAAGGTACAGAGGCCTGAACTGTTGGTCTGGAATGGACATAAACATGGGGGATCATAGGAAGGCCTCATAGTACATGAGGTGGAGAAAGCATACTGGGGCCACATCATGGAGGGACTTTATGCTTTAGCCAATGGTGGTGGTGGTGGGGGGACTCTTCCACCTTCTCTTCTTTTCCTATATTCAACAACCCACAGTTAAATTCAGCTCTCAGAGAAGCAGGCTGACAGTAGAGAAGAGGAGAGCCACTGGTTACATGACTTCTCTTTCAAGAGACCTGGCAGACTGTCCTGCTTTTTAACATTTAATCTGCAAATGCTTATTTCATACCATCCTGTCAACACAATTCTACCTGTCCATCAATCAATCTACATATCTATACTAAATTTAACCCTTACTAAATTCCTACTATCTGAAGGCCCTCTGTTAGATATTGAGAAGAGATATTAAACCAAATAAGACAAGTAGGCTTTGTGTGTGCCAAGCATATACTATTTTTTTTACAATAGTTCTGTAAGCCTATTATAGATGATAAAACTAAGACTTTAAAAGGTTGAGTAATTTGCCCAAGATCATGCAGGTAGTAAGTGGTTGATCCTGGAATCAAACCCTGGAAGATTTCTGAACCTCAGTTTCCTAACCTGTTTTGTGAGGAGACTAAATAAATACATCATAGAATAGATGAAGAGTAAATGAGATAGAATAAGTAAGTCCCCAGCATAGTGCCTCACACCTAGTTATTGTTGTTATTTTTATTGCTTTTCACAATTAGTGGATGACAGAGCTGAGAATGGGGCTGAAGCCCATTTAAGCTCCCCCCACCCCCAGTTTCGTGTTCCTTCCTCAACCCCACACTACCTCCCTGCAAAATGATACAGCATATTTTGGTTTCGCCTCTCAGTATAAAAACTGAAGGCAGAAATAGACCAGAGAATGAAGTGGCATTAAAATGATGTTGGTTAGAGTGATTAACAAAGCAGATGACTAGTCTGAAGTACGTGCCAACCCTCCATTCCTCAGGATTCACTAAGCTTTCTCCTTGGATCTAGTCCAATTCCAGTGAACCATCATCTGAGGATGGTCAGACTTTAGCTCCTGATGGCCTGACTTCAGATGACAGCAGCTTAATGCTCTTTCCATCTATAGTAGTGACCACAGCCAAAAAGCTTTGGAGCCTGCCAGACTAAGATTGATATCCCAGTTTCAATGCTTGTGTACTCTGTGATCAAGGTCTCGTTACTTCTTTGAGTTTCAATTTCCTCCACTGTAAAATGAGAAGAATAATACCAAGTAATAGGGTAAGATTCTATGAAAATAGGAATTATATACAGCCCTCAGCATCATATCTAACTTAATAGAAAGCTTTCAAAGAGTGGTAGCATTTAAGAAAGTTTCACTTCTTTTGTAAGAAGGTTTTGGGTGAGCGTTGATGACAGTTCATGCGCTAAATACACTTTTCTTAAGTGCTTCTTTGGAAGAGAGAGTCATTTCTTCCAGTTTGGCTCTTTCTGTGACATTACGTGGAGAAATGTACAAGAAGTCAGAGGGAAGCTCAAAATTCATTCTGAACAAATTTTATTCTAAGCAAACTCACTGTGTGGAAGCCTGCACTTATGCAAAGATAAGTCAGAAAGCAATTACTCCCTTCATAAAGGACTTGGAAAGAGTATATGTAATCTGCCCTAAAGTAGTTTGGAAATGTAAATGTAAAAAAAAAAACAAAACAAAACAAACAAAAAAAAAACTTCTATTAGGGTGTTGGATGATTATTTAACATTTATTTTCCAGTTTTATCATATCGCTTTTTCCTAAACAATAAGACAAAAATAATTAAATAAAAATTTTAAAAGTAATTAGATATTAAAAAAACTTTTTTTTCCCTCTTAGCTTTCTAGGAGCTTTTCTAGGAACACATAATTTTTTAAGTGCAACATGTGTTGGCTCCATTTCCTTTCTTCTTTTTTAAATTCGATTTTTAATGTCCATTATCATATTTTCATCTTAACTCCATTGTTCTTTATTCTATTTCTGTTGTCTCTTTTTGTACTTTTAGATTATGTCTTTTTGAGGCCAAAACAGTGAGTTCATTTGGTCAGTTAGCCAAATAACTGTTAATTCAATTATAGGAGAAAAGAGATCCAAAACCACGAAACAAAACATAAAGACCCACCACCACCACCAACCACAACCAGCAAATCCTATATCCAGAATTTGTCTTAGGCACCAAGTGGACCAACTTGAAAGAGCTGACTGAGTCATTTAGTTTTTGTTAGCAGTGTTGGTAGAGCCATTCTTCTTTTATTCATAAAGTCAGCTAAACAAATCCTTCCATTTATTTATTTCCCTCTAATGTGTAGAGCTGTGTCCTTTCATGGTATTTCTCTGTTCCGGGAGCTGTTGTCTCTTTAAGATGATGAAGAAATGATTTCTAGTCCTAACTTAATTTCTTATGCTCAAGTCATATAGTAGGTCTGTGACTCCATATCCTCATCTCTAAACTGGGGAGCTACTTACTATGAGGATCAAATTAGGTAAGAGATATAATAAGGGCAACATGATGTACACATGCAGATGATTATTATCCCTGTTGAAATCCTAGTGCAAAACTATTTTTTTCCAAAGATGTAGTGTTTTCCTTAAATAGTCCATGGTATCATTTGGGACTGAAAAAATAAGTACCAACATCTCTTTATTTTTACATACACAAGTTCTTTCTTGAGTGGTAAATTATTTCTAAGAAACGTTAAAAAAATTCTTGCTTAGCTGAATTTAAAAGCATAGGTTCTATTGATTTGTTAAATAATTGTTAGCCTCCAAAATCCTTATTCTTGAATCAATTTGAGGCTACTTCCTCCATTGTTACAGGTTTAGAATCTGATCTCCCAAAATTAAAAGATATGGGACATCAGGTGCCGTATCTGTTGTTTTTACGAATCTGTATAAAAGAATATCAGTTTGACCTGATTTAATTCATCCCAATTCAGCAAACATTGATGAGCATTTAGTGGGTGCCAGGAACCAGGGCAGGGGCTGGAGAATAAGAAGCTGAGCATGGGTTCTGTGCTTATGCAAGCTGGCTTGCTTAAAAATTTTTCTACTAAAATCATGAGGAAATAATAATTTAGCATTTGTGTTATAAGACTTTATAGTTTCTAAAGTGCCTTACATAACTCCTGTTTTCTCTTAATAACAATTACATGAGTTAGGTATTCACTATTTCTCTCTTACAGATGAGAACACAGGTTTAACAAGGTTGAAAGTTACTTGAGGGTAGACCCCCAGCTAGTTTGTGGCAGAGCCAATATTCACGCAGAATTTGCCCGCATCTAAATTCTGGTTTGTTTTGTTTTTTTTCTTTCTTACACTGCACTGCATCCATCCTAAGAAAAGCAAAACATTCATCAAGTAAATTATGGCCTATTTCTGTATTTTAATTAGGCACAAATAGCATGTGTTTCTCCTTGCCAAGTTCACTACTACCCATCTGTCTGTTCTCATGACATACTGAGCTTTGAACTTCTTGGAAGAAAGGAATTGTCTAAATTCAAGGTATTATTATTATTGCTATTACTATTAGCCAAGACAAATGAAAAGTGGTGAATAGAGCATCCCTTGTCTTACTAGAACCCTTTAATTAAGGAAATTGGTTATTTTCACTCCCTGTAGCTATGTAATGATTAATGCAACACAGCACAATGCATTTGGAATCTAAGACATCTGACTGAAACCAAGCAGCAAGTTTACTTCTTGAAAGAGGAGTGAATAGTGGCCAGATTGGGGCAAATATCATGCCAGATTTTACAAATTCTGAAGAAGCTATTTATCCACAGTCCAGGGACTGTAAAGTTATCTAGTGGAACTAATTTTGAATACGTTTATTTTGCAGTTAGAAAAGTGAAAAAAATTAAAATCATTCTGGTCTCCTAAAGCAAAGAGAAGATACTGCAAGACAGATAATATCTAATGAGTACTTTACCGTACAGCATCCCTTATAGCTACACAAAGAGGACATGCTCAGTTCTTAGTACAATACAAATGAAGTAGAATTGCAATATAGAGTTTAAATAACTTACTTTGTCTCTGCTACCAATGTTATTCAAAGTTACAGCTGCTGGTAGGACTATAGCTGTATGTATTCAGTGAACTGACTTTATCCCTTAGAGGAATGGACTGCCACTTAATAGCTGTGTGCTCTTGGGCAGTTTACCTCAAGTCTCAGAGCCTTGGTTTCTGCATCTGTAAAATGAGGAAACAATACCCACCTTGTGGGGTATCTGTGTATGAAGTGTGTGTTTGAATATAGGGTCTAATGTGAGTAACTAAATAATAAATTGTAGTAAAGATGCTGATATTGATGATGGTACTTTGGCATCAAGCTTTCACCGCCTTTCTGAATAGGCCAAGAAAGCATTACTCAACCACTGTCCCTTGGATTCCACCAGCAGGGGCTGGGTCTCAGCCACAGCTCTGGCTTACTTCCTAGGAATTTGGCTGTGGCTCATAGTCCCACATCTAATCCTTCCATTTCGTTCTAAGGCTCAAGCCTGAGCCATGCCAGGCAAGAGGCAGTGAGGCTCTGAGGAAGGAGTCCTGTTGGACTGTTTGTGTTCCGTGGGTCTTTGAAGGCCAGCCACCTAGACCTCAGGCTCACAGCATCTTCTGCCTCTTGTTTGCCTGTGACCCTGATGGAGTCTGTGAAACTGTCACCATCTATGGAATTCCAGGGTCATAACCATGGGTATAAGGCAGAGAACACTGGTAGGATGCGAATCAGAGCCCTGATTAGAATCACCTCTGGGCAGCTGACTTTCTGCTCCACACCTCTGGGCTCAGGACTTTTCCTGAGCTCCAGACAGCATGGTGGAAAGAATCACTGATGTTTCTGAGTTCCTGTGGCACTTAGCAACCTCACATCTGAGTTAATGATATCCCACTGTGTCTCCTCCACTATTCAGACTGTGGATATCTCCAGGGCAGTGACTGCATCCTACTTTATTTTGTCCTGTTGTCTGACATGTTGCCTGTTGCATTTTAGCCTCTCGATGAAACTGTGGTGTATTGAACTTTGTGACTTTAGTCTTTAGCACTGTATATGACGCTGATGGTGCTGAAGATAAAGATGATAGCAATGGAGAAAAAGAGAGAAAAATGACAGAATTAGAAGTGGAGACACAGGCAGTCAACTACCCTAAGATACAAGCTATAACTCAGCTGCTAGAGGTTCAGGAGGTGTAGAAGGATTTTACACCAAGTAGCAATTAGAGTAAAAACTGGCTATGCATTCCCTGTTGAGACTTGAATCAGAAAAGTAGTTAATTCCCATGGATGTCACAGCAGCATAAAAATTATAATAACCAACATTTATTGAGCACTTACTGTGAACTAGGTACTGTTCTAAGCACTTTGTATCTATTATCTAATTTAAGCCTTCCAACAACCATGTGAAGCAGTTAGTACTATTATTACTAGCTTCATTTTACAGACAATAAAACAGAAGTGTAGAGATGTTAAACGATTTGGACAAAATCACACAGCTCGTAATTGGCAGAGCCAGGATTTGAATCCAGGCACTGTGACCCCTGCACTATCCTCTTAATCATATGATTGCTCTTGGGACATAAGGTAGTAAAGTTACAGGGTCCTAGGAGCAAAATGAGATATAAATGTCTTGCAAAACTTGGCACAACAAACCTGACTTTGGTTGTATTTTTCATTCTTTCGCTAATTAATTACAACCAATAAAAAAATAAATGTTAAGCTAAACCCCAAAATCTGTGGATCAGAAAACTCAGAGTGGAAAAGGTTGAATACGATCATGGGTAAAGCAGATTATCAGATGCACAAAATCAGGATGTTTCCTGAACTCAAGGATCCGGATATAGACAAACATTACCTAGGTGTATTAGAAGACTAAGGCTCTGAGGCTGGACCAGAGAATGACAGTCCATTCCCAGGTATAGTTATTGCCTCTTAAAACTGTACAGGGCAAAGTGGGGGCATTAGTAATTCTCAGTGGACTAGCAAACATATAATCCAGAATGCTCTTCCCATCTCAAAATCCTTAAGTTAATCACATTTGCAAAACCTCTTTTGGAATGTAGGGTGAACATCTTTGTGTGTGTGTGTGTGTGTGTGTGTATGTGTGCATTGTTCTGCTTACCACAATACTTAAGGTTCTTTCCAGCTCTGAATTCTATATCTTTTAAAAATGTTTATTATAACCTCATGCAGACAATTGCTTAGTGAAAGTCAGCATACACACTCAAACTTAGTAAAATATCCATGTTAAACATTATTTCTTGGAAAAACAAACACAAAATCCAAAAATTCCTTAATATACTTCAGTCTAAAGTAGGATTATTCATTAGGTACAGGAGAGCAACCTACAATTATAGTAGAGACAACAGACTTCAAAGAGAGTCAGGAGTTGAGTTTGGGAACCAAAATCAGGTTGCATTCTTACTCCTTCCATACTTCTTGTAAGTATGAAGGCTTCCAAATCAAATTCATAGAGCATCAGTGTTTTTGAGATTCTGGAAAGCAGTCATACCATATACATATTTTAACAGTATAATATTCCCATACAGTTCTGTCCCCTGCAGCAGATTTGCATCAGACCACTGAGTACTTTGGCATATTATTGGGTACTGTATACACAGTAGTACTGAGGGTGTTGGAATCAGGCTGCCAGAACTATAAGTGGCTCTGGTTTACCACCTGTTTGATTATTATTCGTCAGTGCTTGGCTCATAGTTACTCCTCAGAAATATCTATTGAGTGAATGAATGAATGCAGTAAGATGAGTCAGGTCAGTATAATGTCCTGGTAGCCACTCAAGCCAAGATTTAAAGAGAAATAGACTAACAGTTGACACAAATGTTCAGAGACCTGGCCGGTTAATGTGGTTCTCACTCACCTATGACCATGGGAACATAAGCCTATAGAAATGTTTTATGGGCTTAGATCATAGCTCCACAAAATGAGAGGAGAATACTCAGGGCCTTTGTTTGATGTCCCCAGAAACAAGTCATAGCTGGAAATAAGACCATCAAGGATGATCTTTAAAATTCAATTAAGAAAAAGTAGAAATGTATCTTTATAGGGTATCATGCTGGCTATAGCTCCTTGCTGGTGATCAGAAACTCACTAGTTTATAACTGAGTAATCCACTACCCACTTTGAATCAGAAATTTTGGTTTAATGTAGGCAAAGGGAAGAAAGAATATTCCATCAGTGGAATCCCAGTTTTCTTTCCCTTGTGGAAGATATTTGATGTTCACTGTGTTGAGCCAACCCCTTATCATGCTTTTATGATTCCATAATACATGGAATATATTTGTACTCAGAATACAGTTTTTGAATTAGGGATTGTTGCTAAATTCTTGTGTGGTGTTGTGAAGCTTACAGAGCACCAAGGCAGTATTTTCCTGGTGTGTTTAGAGGAAGATTTGGCTTCTCAGATGCTTCCTGACAAAAAGGTTCTGAGGTCAAATAAGTTTTACAACTTAAATGATATAACAGAGTCAGCATTGAATTAAAAGTTATTTTTATATATTTTCAAATTAGTGTGAAATATACCTAAGAGTTTGTATTTCTAAAAATCTTGCTCCAGATGAATAGAATCTTATTAAATACTACTGATTACTGAAAATACTTATTAGACTTAATGAGGAAATGAGATGCTTAAATAAGTACAGTTTTACAAAAAGCTTAAGTTTAAAATAAAAAACAATTTTAATGAAATCAATTTGATAGAAAATGATTAAAAATGAATTAATTTCATGTTTTCTAAATAGAATATAGTAAAGGCAGTAGCTTTCCCCTCAAGTCTCGGTGTTATCATGATACATGTTGTGCAATATTATAATACAGGGAGGCCTTCAAGACTAGAATGTGTGGGACTGTCTGTCCCCAGACTCTTTAGTTCTCTGAGTCCTTGTGTGAGTTTTTTGTGGACAGGCTTCATCATGTCCCTCTCTGAAGTTATCACCCGTCACTTCTTATTTCACTCTCCATATTGATCGCTTATCAGTTTTTTTTTTTTTTTCTAGTATGATATAGATAGGCTGGCACAGTTTTTAGAACTGCGTTTAGAGTAAGACAAATATATTCTATGAGACATAACTTCGGTAAAGCATATGAACATTAGTTAAATTCATGATATATAAGGAACATTTCTTTTTACTGTTCTTTTATTTTTGCTTATTCCCTGATTCTGAATAACTTTTGTTTTTGTTTTGTTTCTTAACATATATGACTAAAGCATGGAAATTTTATTTTGTTTATTTGAAAAAAATAACGTTTTACTATTAAAGACTATTAATCTAATTCTCAATCATATCTGTAAATCACCTGTCAGTTCCAACTAGTCGATCGCGAAGGTACTTCCATTCACCTAGTAGCAACATATCATAATTACAATCAAATTAAATAAGAATGAAATAATTATTAAGCTTTGTGATTGCAAACACACATTTTATGAAACCAATGAGTGTCATAACACACAGCCATCTCAGTCACACCAGTATGGAGAACTAGCAACTGACACTTAAAATGTCAAAGTGGGACATCTATCACTTTCCGTCCGAGGCCGCTGGTTCTTTGGTACTTCCACAGTGCACCACTTTTGATAATACTCAGGAGCCTCACTGCATTATACCAGACTCCTTCATTTGTTCTAAGGAGCCCTGGTGGCATAGTGGTTAAGTGCTCAGCTGCTAACCAGAAGTTCGGCAGTTCAAACCCACCAACCTCTCCAGGGGTGGGAGATGTGGCAGTCTGTTTCCATAAAGATTTACAGCCTTGGAAACCTTATGGGACAGTTCTACTCTGTCCTGTAGGGTTGTTATATGAGTCAGAATTGCCTTGAGGGTGATGAGTTTGATTTTGGTTTTACATTTGTTCACATCTACACCAAGAGAAGTCATGTGCAAATCTCTGAAATTACATTTTGCCTGGAAACTAGCTTCCTTTTAGGTGCCCCCAGTATTGCTCATAAGCAATATAGAGAGAGTAAAGTAAAGTAAAGGCTCTATGTATTGAACTGTCACAGAAACAATCTAGTCTGCTAGGCTAGAAATAACAAAACAGAACAGCAAAAACAAATTAAAATAATAACACACACGAGGGACATGCTTCATAGTTCAACCATGTTTATGAGACTAATGGGCACACCAGGCCAAAAGTGAAGATAAGAAGGCAGGAAGGGACGGGAAAACTGGACGAATGGAAACAGAGAACCTGGGGTGGAGACGGGGAGAGTGTTGACACATTGCAGGGTTGGCAACCAATGTTACAGAACAATTTGTGTATTAACTGTTTAATGATAAACTGATTTGCTCTGTAAACTTTCACCTAAATCATCAAAAAGATTAAAAAAAAAAAAAAGTTTCTGGTAGCCCCAGGTGTTCCTTGGCTTACAGCGACTGCAGTCTCTTCCTCTGTCCTCACATGGCCATCTTCTTTCCGTGTCTCTTCTCTTTTATAAGACACCACTCATATTGGATTAGGATCCATCCTCCTTCAGTATGACTTCATGTAAACTGATAACATCTTCAAGACCTCATTCCCAAACAAGGACACATTCACAGGTACTAGGGGCTAGGACTTAAACGTGTCTTTTTCAGGGACACAAGTCAATCTGTAACAGTGATCATGGACAAGTGCCTTGTTCCCTCTGTATCTCATTTTCCTCCTCTAAAAATGAGGCATTTGAATGAGATGCTCTAAAGTCTATTCCAGCTCCGGAACTAGTTGTCTCACTTCAGCCCGATGGGTTACAACGAAATCCTGCTTTGCTAAGGGAATTGAGTGAGGGCCTACTTTGGATAACTTATTCATGATAATTTATTGTGAGAAGGAGTGCTGGGCCTATCACCTTTTTGTTCTTCCTTAGGCCTGGGGCTACTCCTACTAGTTTAGTGCTGCCCTCAGCTGTTTGCGTTTTGCAAGTAAGGAATTAACTCAGAAGCTTTTTTGAATTCTCTTCCTTCTTCCTGGTGGTGCAGTGTGAAGAGCTTGACTGCTAACCAAAAGGCACTTCGAATCCACCATCCCCTCCTTGGAAACCTTATGGGACAGTTCTGCTCTGTCCTATAGGGTCACTATGAGTTGGAATCGACTTGATGGCAACGGGTTTGGTTTTTTTGGTTTTCCTCATAAGTAATGTGTTATTTTATGCACAGATTGACCTATATTGTCTGACTCTAAGCGTCTTGGAATGGATGCGTACTGGAGCTAACTCTTTTGACAGTGAATTAATAACTGTTGAAGCTGCATGATGGGCACTTGGGGTTCATTTATATTACTCTTTCTTATTTTGCGTGTGTTTGAAATTTTCAGTAATAAAAAAAAAAAAAAAAAAACTTCTGTGGGGCTAAAAACAATTATGAAAGTTTGGAACCAGAAAAATATTTGCAGCATGTACGGTAGCACAAGGAGTAATATTTCTAATCTACAAAGAACTACTAACCAACGAGTGAAAGAAAAGCTTAATAAAAATACAAAAAGAAATAGCCAAAGATATGGACAGAGAATTTACAAATGAAGAAATACGAATAGCCAATTTGTATTGGAAATACAAGCAGCCAATACAAATACAGTATAATAAATATATACAGACTAGGTGTTTTTATTTGTTTTGTTTATTGCTGTCTCTCCATTACCTAGAACAAGGGCCTAGCACATAGTAGATTCTCAATATTTATTGAATGAATAGATGAATGTGTGTTTCTACCACTCAGTGTTCTACAGCATATCTCACATTTTTTTCCTCTATGATTTTTCTTTTGTTTAAAATAGGTTCTCATAGTGGGTTTTTGTATATAAATCCTTCATTTCTTCATTGAAAGTAAAGACTCACCTTTTAGAGGTGGGGGGTTTATGTTTGGCTGGTATGCTAATCATCATTGTCGTTGGCGATGAAATGACAGCAATGAAGGTATAGTTAGTTCTCGTTATTCGTGGTAATTATGTTCGACAAAGTCACCATGAACATTGAATTAGCAAATACTGAACCATTGCTCCTAGGGGAAATACAGAATTACATTCCTTCGGGTCTCTAGTCACATTTTCATCAACTGATCAGTACGTAATATTGCTTTATGTGTGTTTCTGTTTAAAGACACTGTCTTAGTTGTCTAGTGCTGCTCTAACAGAAATACCACAAGTGGATGGCTTTAACAAACAGAAATTTATTCTCTCACAGTCTGTATACCATACCATCCCCATTGCCGTTGAGCCGATTCTGAGTAGGACGGAGTAGAACTGCCTCATAGGGTTTCCAAGGAGCGGCTGGTGGATTTGAACTGCCAACCTTTTGGTAGCAGCCGATCTCTTAACCACTGTGTCACCAGTGCTCCACTTCTCACAGTCTAGAAGGGGAGAAGTCCAAATTCAGGGCTCCAGCTCCCGCGGAAGGCTTTCCCTCTCTGTCGGTTTTGGGGGAAGGTCCTTGTCATCAATCTCCCTCTGGTCTAGGAGCTTCTCAGTGCAGGGACCCCAGGTCCAAAAGACGTGCTGTGCTCCCAATGCTTCTTTCTTGGTGATATGAGGTCCCCCTCCTCTCTGCTCGAGTCTCTCTTTTATATCTTAAAAGAGATTGAGTCAAGATACAACCTAATCCTGTAGATTGTGTCCTGCCTCATTAACATAACTGCCTCTACTTCTGCTTTATTTAGCATTATAGAGGTTAGGATTTACAACACATAGGGTAATCACACCAGATCACAAAATGGTGGACAACCACACAATACTGGGAATCATGGCCTAGCCAAGCTGACACACATTTTTGGGGGACACAATTCAATTCATAACAGATACCTTATTTAATATATTTGGAGTCCCTGGGTGATGTAAACAGTTAAATGTCCAACTACTGTCTGAAAGTTTAGTGGTTTGAACTCAACGAGAGGTGTGTCGGAGGACAGGCCTGGTGATGTGCTTCTGAAAGGTCACAGCCATGAAAACCCTATGGAGCAGTTGTACACTGCACACATGGGGTTGCTATGAGTCAGAATTGACTTGATGGCAGCTAACAACAACAAAATTCAGTAAATATTGCTGAGTCATTAACATTCAACTCACAGCCAACAAACAGCACTGTAACTCACACCTCAACAAAGCTTAACACATGCATTTTCTCTGGAAGGTACGTCATGGCTTTGTTGTGCTTAGGAACAAGAGATAGCTCTTCAGCACTATGCTTAGGGACCATTGTAAACAGTGAAATCACCAACAAAAAGCACAACAATGTGAAAAACATGGTGCTAAATAGACTCTGAAAAGGACACCTCTTTAGAGTACAAGAGCTGAAACAAGAAGGCAGAGTGTCACTTTGTTTGACCTCAGCTGGTAACGAGTGCATCAGGCAACTCAAATTTTTTGCCACTCTGCATATGTCAGCAAATGACTGCGAAAATGCCTTGAGAATTGATTATGAGGTTACAAACGAATTTTAACAAATAGGGAAATTTGCAAATACAGAATCCAAGAATAAGAATCGACTGTAATTGAAGGAAGCCATGTTTCCTTCATCATTGATCATTTATCATCATAGCTGAGGATGGCTCAGATCTGATGCACTATGGGGCAAACCTGACAACACTGAGCAATGGGGAGGGGGAAGGAGCCAGAGCTTGGCAAAGACCCACTCTCTAGGGCTGAAGGTAGACCCAGGTGCATGACTGGCTTTAGAGAGGTCATGACTGGAAGAACATCTCCGCGGTCCAGCATCCCAGGGCTCTTTCTGGAAGTGACTGGTACTAGAGCATCCCATCAGGATCATCCAGAGTCAGGGAATCCAGGCCGAGACCACTACTTTTGAGGGAGGCTGGGGAGCAACAAAGGTTGGAAGAAATGGAATGGGTGGGATACAGTCCTGTGGAAATGGCCTGGATAATGTCGTACAGGGTCCTACTGTCTCACCAGATGGAGTGAGACCTAGGGTTGGGCAAATCTAACACCACCAGGTCAATCTGATCAAAGAAGGAGGACAGGAAACAAAAGCACAATCCTAAGGGTGGACTAATCTAGATTGGTACCTACTGAGAGTTAGAATATGGGGCTACACAAGTGCTATGGAATTAGGGAATTGGGACTTGGTTATAATTTCATGAGAACCCCAAAATGGAAGCATGGCCTCATTCCAAGTCACAGCAGACGGTCGTAAAGTGATGAAGGATGATAGGGAAGGTTAGCAGATGTATCGACCCAGTTCCTGCCTCAGCTGGTATTATCTTAGGCACTGGTGTAGGTCCACTCTTCAGAAAGAGAACATTTTCGGGAGGTACTGGGTCAATCAGTAGCAGGGGCTGACATCATTTATTTTCTGTCATTTATAATGAGATTGGTTTGTACTACTCATCTATTGCTCTGTTTACTTTCAGCATATCTAGTTCTTGTTTACTTCTAACCACCTAATACATCCACTGGAAGACAGGCAAAGGAAGAAATTATGATGCATTTTAAAATATATAGGACAGATAATTTTCATGCAAGCTACACATAGCCTAAAAGTCTTATCCTTTCATCTCAGACTTTTGTATCCTTTCAAAGTAAGGATAATATTTCTTCTTACGTTTGTGTCCCTGAGCAACATTATAGACTATTTATCATCAACAATAAAATATGGTAATCAAAAAGATGTGTGTTTGGGATGACTGGAAATATTGCTTAATTTCATGGCATTCTTAAAACCATGTTTTGATTTTATTTTGTTTTCTGGATGCCTTTTTTTCCTTTTGTGGGATCGGCTGAGTCTTTTTGACTTTTTCCCTGGTATGGAATTAGCTATGTCTTGGACAAAGGCCCTAAAGTGCAGTTCAGTATGATTTAACAGAACTTTTGGTAATGACTTTAAATGAATACTACCCACAGTGTGGATGTTGAAATTGGGACTGCCGGCAAAGCAGATAAGTTAATTTTCAGGATGCGCTAGGGGAGCTGCAAAGAGTTCCTGTTATTGTTGATGGCATATCCCATTCACAGCTTCAGCCTCTGGAAATGCTTTGATTCAGTGGCAAGTTCAGGCTTTCAAACACCCCCAGTCGGCCTTTGTAGGCAACTGCTAGGCCTATGCGCGAAGAGGGCTCATTCTTCCAGGAAGGGCCAGACAGCCTGCTGATGGGCCAAACCAGTTTATACTTATGTTGCTTGTGGGAGGGAGAAAAAAACAAGCAAGCCTGGATCGGCATGGCCTATAAAGGCACCATTTACCCATTTCCAGCTCAACCTCCTCTTCCTCAAGTGCATGCCACCTTCAGGGTGCCTCTTGTTTAATGGTCTTTGAGCCGCAGTTCTTACAAGGCCTAAATACCTCTGATGCTCCTCAAAAATAAATACCTGAATATACAACAGAGGCTGTTACAAGGTACCGTCCCCAGTGTCCCTTAGGGAAAATGCTTTGTGGAGAAAATAATGTCATCACATGCCCCTCCACATACTCACATTTCCCTTTCATTTCATAGTGTTTACCTGTGGCTTATTGGTACCAAGGCAAACTGGGTATTGAACATTCTGCTTTGAAATAGGTCTGATTCTCCAACAGGCATCCTTTGAAGTCAGATCCATTATGCATTGTTTGCTGCTCCTTCAAACATACCCACATGTATTTCTAAGACCAAGGATCTTCTTTACTCATTCAAAAGAACTGTAGTTTCTTGCCGTATTGGCTACCCTTGGGTATTTTTAAAATGAGAAAAATAATATCTCTGGAGTCCATTTTGTCCACTTACAAATTATTTTAACAATAGATGTTAAGGGCAATTTTACATTCTCTCTATCCCATTACTATCTTCCAAAACACAATTATATGTCAATTGAATGACTCAGAACTTCTTCTGCCCAAGTAATAAATCATAAGTGTAATGGGTAAAAAGAATTTGTCATTGTTCAGTGTGTGTACAGAGTTATGTGGCATATAACCTCAAATTTCTTTCAGATCATATATAAATACATAATAAAATAATAATACTCATTAGTCAACACCAACTATGAGTTCCAGATGTTTGAACATCAAAGTATTTAGAGGCCTATAGGAGCCGCCTTGAGACAGGAATGGTACTGGAAGAAAGCAGGCTACAAAAACCTCCCAAATTCTCTGAAACAAAAGCTATTCTTGTTTATCCATAAATTATGAATGACTTTGTAAGGGCTGACTCATTGGCCGGTGCATGTGTCTACAAATCCAGTTTCACAAGAGAATGAAAGCTGACTGGACTAACAGGAATTCTACAACAGATCATTTTTCCAGCTTGCTTCTAAAGCAAGTCAGTTTGTCTGGGTTTTCAGCCATGGCTCTTGTCAAGGCACAGCGGGGCTTGCTGCTCCAGCTTTGAGCCCTGCCACTGCTCTGAGGCCACTCAAATCACCTGGCAGTGCTGCCTGCTCCAAGAGGGTCGACTGTCTTGTCTCCAAAGAGGCCTTTGGAGCCCTGGTGCTCTCAGGTTAGTCCTCCGCAAAAGGGGACTTGACGGCCCCCTCAGATGGTGGGATTGCAGTGGCAACAGGCAGCTCATTTGCCTGAAGCCCCTTGCCGCAAGCAGCTCCAGTTCCCAAGTCTTTTCTCTGGATGCCGGCATTGTATCCACAGCGAGGCAAAGGAGAAACTCCTGGGAGGACAAGAGCATTGGTTTCTAATCCTGACTGTGCCATGGATTCATTGCCTAACCTTAGACAAATGAGCTGACTTCTCTCTTACGTTCTCTTATCCATGAAATTAGGTGTCATACAGAATTATCTTTTAGCTTCTGTCCAGCTCTGATGAACTATGATTTGTATATACAAAAGGTGATGTATTAGGTCGTGGTGACCAAGTTGCTAATGAGTGGCTTAATTAGTCATGACTTAATGCCAGATACCACCACTGATGCAGACCTTCCAAGACTTCAGATATTTATTTCTGTCTTGCACAGAGGTGGGGGGTAGGGAGGGTGGGGAGAATACAATGGCTATTTTCTAAGGATTTAGGTATGAAAAGGTAAAGCCCAGACCACTTGTTGGCAACATGAAAAAGCAAGCAAACAAACAAAAAACCCTATTGTCCTTTTCTGCCTCAGATCTTCCTCTTACAGGAAGGAGGAAAAAAATGAAAGCGCTTATTAAATGCAGTGATTCAAACTCTCCAGTGACTGACAGTGTATGAATGTCAAGAATTTTGAACATGAGTTATCCATCCTAATTTTTCTACTCAAAATGCTTTTTTTTGTTAGTTTCTTCAACTATGGAGAAACGCTGTAAGAAGGAAGTGTTTCCTTTTTGAAATGTTGAATAAGGAGATGAGTACTTGCATCTGAGCTCTGTGGGATCAAAAGTAAATGGGATCTTCCTAATGGGAGCCATCTTAAGTGGGAATAACCACACTTCTTTCCTTCGCTTTCTCAGAGGGAATTCGTTTTCATCGGCGCACTTGTCTGAGTGAAGAATCCTGGATTTCCTCAGATAACACAGTTTGATAAATACAAGGTGGCAACAGTGTTCACTTATCAGTTTTCATTAGTAAATAAATGACTGCAAACTTCCACAGTCGACATGGAATAGAGTCAACATGGCGTAGAGATAACTTAAACCTTGAAGCGCCAATGTTGCACAGTTAACAATAAATCCATTATTACTTGATGTGTTTTCTCAAACAAAAAACACATGGGATTGGGGATTTAAAAACTGAACAGACATTGGCAAATGTTTTCCAAATATAATACACCATCCTGACAGCTAATGCATCAGTAATGTTTACTTCAGCAAATGTTTCCAATTTAGAGAAGGAAAAAAATGAGTGTCTAATAATAATCTTGTGCATTGGAACACGTGTATGGTGCTTTACAGTTTACAAAGCACTTAAGTATATACAGCCACTCAACTGATCCTTGAAACAACCCTGGGAGGTAGATGGGACATATGTTATATAACCAACCAATAATTTGTAGTTCCCAAACTTGCCACAGTATTTTGTGTCTCTGTGATTTCACACATGCTTTTCCTGAGTCCTGGAATGCCCTCTTCCCCCTCCCCTGCGCCATTTTTCATCTTGCTAATTCCCAATCAGCTTTAAAAATCAACACAACTGCTGCCTCCTTTTAAATCCTCTGGAAGCCTCCAGACTGGTTTAGATGTCTCCCTTCTGTGCTTCTTCCATATGCTATGTAGTGTAGCAATGATTACACTTTACTTCCATCATCTGTTTTTCTGTCTGTCCTACTAGACTGTGTGCCAACTTGATTGCAGAAATCCTGTCTTATTTATCTGGCACCTGTAGCATCTAGAACTGTCTCTATCACATAGTTGCTGTTGGTGGTGGTGGTGGTTGCTGTTGAATTAGCTCTGACTTATGGTGACCCCATGTACAATGGAATGAAACATTGCCTGGTTCTGTGCCATCTCAACCTAGGGGGCTCATCTTTCAGCACTATATTGGACAATATTCTATTGTGGTACATAGGGTTTTCATTGGCTAATTTTCAAAAGTAGATCACCAGGCCTTTCTTCCTAGTCTGTCTTTATCTGGAAGCTCCACTAAAACCTGTCCACCATGAGTAAACCTGCTAGTATTTGAAATGCGGGTATATCGCTTCCAGCGTCATAGCAACATGCGAACCACCCCAGTATGACAAACTGACATGTGAGTGGTGGGTCACATACTTAGGACTCAATAAATATCTGGAGAAAAAATTAATTCACTCTATTTTTGAGATAAGGAACCGATGCCTAGAGATCTGGGTGTCTTGCTCAAGGTTACACAAGCTAGTAAGGGGCAGTGGTAGAACTTTCACCTGAGATGCTGACCTCCCAGTCACGCAGTCTTTCTCAATGTTATGCTGTGCTTCTCTAATTTTTAGTAAAACATATTAAACTGTCATGGATATAACATAATAGGATTTTGAGGGTGTTTCTTCAGCATATATAAGAAGTAATTGGGAAGAAATGTGTTAACTTCTTTTCTTAGTTCTTTTATTCGTTTATTATTTTTAATCCACTGTATTGGCAAAGAATATTGAATATACTGTGAACTGTCAAAAGAATGAACAAATCAGTGTTAGAAGAAATAGAACCAGAACGTTCCTTAGAAGCAAGGACGTTGAGACTCTGCTTGGTTTACTTTGGACACATCATCAGGAAAAACCAATCTCTAGAAAAGGATATAATGTTTGGTAAAGTAGAGGATCAGTAAAAATGAGGGAAACCCTCAATGACAAAATAGCCACAACAATGAAGTCAGACATACCAGGGATCATGAAGATGGCACAAGACTGGGCAACGCTTTGTTCTGTTATACACAAGGTTGCCATGAGTCAGAGCTGACTCAACAGCAACTAACATTTACTTCCTATTTTCTTCCAACAAGGATTCGACAGAGCTTAAAATGAAAAGTTTATGTAAAACAAAAGTAAAAGACAAGGAGCCAGGTAAAAGAGAAGGTAAGCAGGGAAAGTGTTGTACCAGAAATTCTAGGCTAAGAAGTTACTGTAATTGAGGGTGAAACTTGTCTTTGAGCTTCCTGGGACCCAAGTAGAAAAGAGAAGCACAATGTGTTTATATTACTCTTCTTATTAGGTAAAGAGAGAGAGAACATTACGGGATATAAATTTTTCTCTATTATTAAACTCTAAGAGGAATTTATCGCATGAATATTTATATGAACCCATGAAAAGCATAATGGAAAATGTCTTCACCTGCAGCTCACAAAAGAGGAATTTCTTCATCAAACATTTGGTGAATACCTCCTTTATGTTAAGCATTGCATTAAGGGTTGGGATGAGGATTTGAAGATGAGTAAGACATAGACCCTACCTTCAAAAGATTTCACAGTTGACTAGTAGAGAAAAGCGATACACAACTAATTAGACCTAAAAGGACAGAAACCTCCACAGATGTTTCTTATAGCAATCCTAATAACAAGTGAGGGTATAATATTAAATTATAGTTCCATAAAGATTCCTTCCTCTATGAGGAAGCTAAGTAAATGCAGAATATTTATATAGGCTGCATATGGGGGTAATACTTTTTACTTAGACCTTCTTTTAAAAAAGAATCGTAGACTCTGATAAGAATTTAAATATTTAGGTATATTATCAATGTTTGATGATTGAAAGAATTAATACCTTATATTTTGTTTGCATTTTTCTTAATTTTTTCATTTTTAAAGTGTATATGCAGTGTACAACTGCTATTCACTATAAGATTGTGTGTGCTTTATAAGTGTGTAAACATTATCCATACGTGGAAACATCCTTTTCAATAACAGACCACTAGGAAGCAAACCTAATAATAAATTGTCTGGCCTCAGAAAACATGGTTAGAGAGAAAAGTCCGCATTTTGTTCCTGTAATTTGTAATGCACTCAGAAAATCCCGAGGCTGGCTCAGAACCAGCTGACGACCCCTCAAGCACTGAACTTATAATGGGGAGCCTATTTTTCTTTTATTATTGGTAACTGGAAAAGCCTAGCAACTATTTTCCATTGACATTCCCTCCAAGATGGAGAGCTTCTTTTTCCTAGATTTTCATATATTTTTGGGCAGTTATCTTGGGCAGTCTGGCTTAATATCAAAAGTGTTTTTAATTGAAGAGGTTCTCCCTTGGGCTATTGGGTAGAAAAATACACGCTCTGTATCTCCGTGTCTATTTTGGGGGTCACGGCTGGGTTCCAGTTCCCTATCTTTTTGCAAAGCAGCTGGTCTTTCATCTTACCATTCCTGCAGTGTCCCTGGAAAAAGGAGAAAAGAAGGAAGGATCAGAATACCAGAGCTGTGGTCAATTTTCTAAATGGCTGGCTTGGAAGTGGCCAAAGTGGCAACCTTGGGTCACCTGCTCTGTTTTCTCAAATTTATGGAAGAATCTTTAAATGTTGATGGAGAATCCGGAGCATTGACTACTGGTCAGTGAAATGATAGCGGTGTCCATCTTTGTGATTGCCTTTGGATCAGACCTGTAAGAATTTTGCTTACACTCGACTGTGCCTCAAGTTTTCCATATGCATAGTTCTCCTTTTCTTAGAGGCAAAACACACTTGTACTTAACTTTGGGCTCATGAAACATTTTTATATGTCCTGTGGCATATGTGTGACTTTTGCTTCTTGCTTGGTACTATGAAGCAAAGCATACTTAGTTATCGGGGAGAGTTGAGCTTGATATTTTATCACTTCAGAACATCGCTTAGCAACCTTAAAAGCACTGAGCAAGACACCTGGCCGCTCACTTGTCTCTAACATCAGGAAGATGGGAAGTGAACTAACAAAGATAGATAGGATGTTGTTGTTGTTGTTAGCTGCCGTTGAGTCAACCTGTGGCAACCCCATGCACAACAGGTTGTGATTCCATAGGATTTTCATTGACTGATTTTCAAATGTGGATCACCAGTCCTTTCTTCCTAGTCTGCCTTAGTCTGGAAGCTTTGCTGAAACCTGTTCAGCATCATAGCAACACACAAGCCTTCACTGACAATGAATGGTGGCTGTGCATGAGGTGCATTGGCCAGGAATCAAACCCTGGTCTGCTGTATGAATGGTGAGACTTCCGCTACTGAACCACCACTGCCGTCATACAGGATGTTAGGTCACTAGTATTATGGTAGTTCGTTCGCTCATTTAGCTTTCACAACCAGCATGCAAGGAAAAAACACTTACCTCCCATTTTCTAGTGGCAGGTTCAGAGGTCAGCTAACTTGTGAAGGCCCCACAGCTGATAGTAGTGGAGCAAAAGATGGCCTGAAGTTGAGAGGACTCCAAAGCCTGGTGCTCCCTCCAGTGGTACACGGGACCTGAGTACCCAGCATTAGCCAGCACACCATGACCTTCACTAACACATCTTTAGGAGAGTAAGGGATATTTACCCACTTCCTAACAGTCTTTTCAAGAGTGGGATATTCAGTAGAGCAGAGTTTTAGGCTATAACCCATCATGCATCTTCTAAGGAAAACACTGATTCACCGATTATATTATTCAGAGGAGACTAAGAATATGAGGCATCAACAGATAGTGAAATTCCTTTCCAATGAAGCCAGAGATGTCAGAGAAAGAGCACTTAATGACATTTCATAATACTTCATAACACAGTGTACTTATCTGATTATCAGGTTCTCTTGCCCTAGTTAAGAGGACAGAAGAAGGGGTGTGACACCCACATAGTTTGACTTGAAAAAAGGACACATGCTAAAGTAAAACCTCTGAGGTATTTATTGATACGGTTTGTTAAGAGTGGCTTCTTTTTAGCTGAGGCCTTAAGCGTGGGACCTAAAGGCCTAGGTCTGGGGCTCTGAGGGTTTGAGCACTATACTCTATTAGAAGTCGTTTTACTGGAAGGACTTATACTAAATGCTGCTTTTTATTCTATGAAAATTTGCTTTCACTGTTAATAAAAAAATTCTGAATTTCTAGTCATAAGTAAAAAAAAAAAAAAAAAAGAAAATTCTTAGGAAGATTTGAGATTATCCTGAATGATTCATCAGCATGTTCATATTCTGGGGTAATTTTCGAAATATTAAAACATCTGCCTTGGTGTGGATGTTGACCATCAGAATAGACAGACCCAGGGCTGGGTTGGGGAGCAGGCCTTTACTGTCAGGCTCTAACCTTTAAGCGGCTGGAGTGTTGGAAGGTCTAGGGACGCCAAGGGAGAGACCAAGGTGTCCAGGGCAGCAGGGAGGATATTGGAGCTAATTATGAAGCTGATGGAAAAGGTTCAACATTTTAGCAATGCTTACTGCCACACCAGTGTGTATGAGCTGCGTATCATCTCTGTGTATGTAATAATTCCATCTAAAATAGTAATTAAAGTTCTACCTGTATGGAGTACTATGGGGCTAACCAAGGGAAACCCTGAAGCCAAGGTAAAACTCCTTTTGTGCAGTCTTTTCTAGGAATACTGACATCTAACACCAGAAGGATGATATAATCGAATATTTTAATGTTCAGGCCCTGGAGTCAGACTGCCTGGAGGTATTAGTTTGCAATTGCCGCTGTAACAAATCACTGCAAACTTGGTGGCTTAAAACAGTACATATTTATTATCTAGCAATTGTGGAGTCCAGAAGCCAAAGATCAAGCTCTAGGCAGGGCTGTGTTCCTTCTGAAAGCTTCAGTGAGAATTCATTTCCTTACCTTTTTTCAACTTCTAGAGGCTGCCTGCATTCTTTGGCTTGTGCCTTTTGCCTTGCACCAGTCTAACCTACTACTGACTTTCACCTTCTTGCCTCCCTCTGATAAGGACCCTTGTGATTACATTGGGCCCACTTGGATAATCTCCCCATTTCAAGATACTTAATGTATTCACATCTGCAAAGTCCCTTTTGCCATGTGTCTTGGGCTGGGTTCTCTAGAGAGGCAAAACCAGTAAAATGCATAAATATAAATCCAGAGAGACTTATATTAAGGGAATGGCTCACGCGGTTGTAGATGCTGAAATGTGTGTCTGGTGGGAGGCTTCTCCTGACCCATGCAGTCACAGGGGCTGGTGAACCCAAGATCGGCAAGTCAGCAGGGCTCTGGCTCACAGGCTTTGAAGACCGACGAATCCAAACATTGTCAGGCAAGATGGCAGGTAAGCTGCTAGCTCAAATCCCAAGAACTGGAGGACAGATGAACAGGAGCCAGCTGCAGGATCCAGTTTGAGCAAAAGCCTACAAGCCTTGTCAGAAAGTCTACTTATTTGATGGAGGCTACACCCCCAAGGAAACTCCCTTTCAACTTATTGGCTACTCACAACAGAGCCCATCATGGAGGTGATCACATTATATCAAATCTCATCACGGAAGTGATCACATCATCATATGACTGCCAAACTACATGATAACTGCCAGACCACTGAAAATCATGGCCCAGCCAAGCTGACACACAGCCTTAACTATCATACCATGTAAGGTAACATATTCACACATCCCAGAGATTAGGACATGGACATCTTTGGGGGGCCATTATTCTGTCTATCACACTGGGTTCTCACCCTAGTTCTGTGCCCCCACTGAAAGGGATTTCAAAGCCCCGTCCTCATAGCCAGTGTGGGAAATAAAATTCTGTTCCTTTTATTAAATATATTGGATTTGGACTTGCAGGCATCTGCTGTCTGAAGGCTGTCATGAAAAAAGAAAGTGGCATATGTATATGAGAGAACAAATGGCTCCTTCCAACTCAGGGGGCCTATGAACCCAGTGGAAACACTCTAAGGAAAATTGTAAGATGTTCTCTTGGCATGACTGAATCCAGAAAGACTGAGTTTCCAGAGTATTATAATAATTTATTCCATTTCTGTAGTGTTCTTGTTTACATTTTTTACATCCCTACTTGTGGAAATTTCTGACATGAAAAACCATATGCAGATAAATAAAATATATTCTCTGACACCAAGAATCAATCTGTTTAAACAACTGAGCACCCCTCCCACCTTCATTTTTTATTTGTTAAAGAATCCCAGTTTGTGGCTTCACTTTGGTACCTTTTATTGCTTCCAAACTAGGTTACGCTATTTTGAAAAAAACAAAACAAAACATTTTACCCAGACCTGTTTTCCCTGTCAGCTGCCTTTGCCACAAAAGACTAAATTTATCTCTGTAATTATAAATAGAGCATAGTTACAGAGAAATTTTACTGGCTACTTTAAAAGCAGTATGGTTATTTTAATGGTAGAAAAATCTGAAAGTTTTGTTTTCTTCGTTCTCTAGCCCTCTTTTCAAATAAAAATTCTTCATTAAAAGAAGTGCAAACCATCTCTGTAAAATGAAAACATTACAACTCTTTAACATCACGCATCCCCAATGAAAGACACAGACACTGAGACCAGAATAGTCTTGTAGTCTGTTGAAGTGGAAAGAACACTTGATTAGAAGTCAGGAAACCTGGGTACTAGTTCTTAGTGACTAATCATTAAGACTTAAATTCTTTTTGCCTGAGATCTTCATCTGTAAATGTGGACAATAATTCCTTTACCTCATAAACATGTGGCAGGGCTCAAGGGAAGTAATCTGTAAGAAATTGTACTGAAGAGTACAAAGGGTCATTTTAAAAATATAAAATGCCAACACAGCATCCTAGAACAAGCACGGGCTTTGCTGCAGGCCTGTGCAGTGAGTGCTGTTCTGTCAAGTATCAAGCTGTGTGACTTGCCCAAGTTAGTAAACCTCTCTGAGCTTTGAATTCCTCATCTGTAGAATATAAAATTCTTAACAGTAATTTTAAGGATGGAGAGAGCCGTAAATAAGTGCTCAGTTAATGGTGGCTTTTATTACTTTCCTCCACGGAGCAAGGCATTCCTGTCGGTATATCCAATCTATAAATATACTAGAGGTTTCCCCAGACCAGGCATTCTTGAACATTTGACTCAACAGCCTTTCTTCACCACTTTGCAAAAAACTGATACTGTGTGCAGGCTTGTGGCTGTCCATGTCATTAACTTCAGAAATAAATGTGCTCAACCACAAACTCCCCATTGCGTCTCCACAGGCCGCTCAGGTTTTCAGTTTAGGCCAGTAGAGTGTGTTCTTGCTTGCAAGGAGCATCCCTATCCCTTAGGACTTGTATCCCTTGGGGCAAGGAGGGCCCAGGGCACAGGTGGAGCTCAGGCCTGAGCAACTTTCTGTGTATTCTAAGAGCTTTCTTCAGAAAGGCCCAGTGCCACTTGCAGCTTGGCCTGGTACAGCCCTACGTCAGGGAATGCAAACTCAAAAGGGATCTTGGGGTAAACAAATGAGTGGGGATGGGCGTCAGCGTAGGGGTGGTGATGAACAGCAGAGCAAGTTCCCTGTCCAGGGGACGGCAGCTCTCAGCCTGGCTGATGGTTGCCAGGCAGGAGTATAAGCCCACGGTTGCTAGAACCTATTTGTTTTACCTATAAATTTGAATTTTGATGCAATATTTTTCAATTTTTTAAATGTTGGAAACTAATTTAAGTTCCTCTTTAAATCTGTGGAGATCAGAGTTGGCCTGTGGACTGCCAGTTTGTGTCCTTTGCTATGCAGGGCTGGCTGTGGGCCTGTAGTCACTGCTATGGGTCAGGAGGACACTACCTTTATCTGCATGAACTTGGGTCACTTATGATCGTCATTACCTTTAGGTTAAAATGCCACAAAGAGAGGATTTTAGCTCTGAAATTTTACAATATCTTTTCTGTTATTGACTATGAATGGTTTTTTTTTTTAAACGTAGAAAATTGTAACACCCACCCTCCCCAACCATTATCTCTTGATGAAAATTATAGTTTTCAAACCATGCGCATATAAGACCAAGCCGTTCAGAACAGGATGAATAATCCATCTATGGTATGGAGAAGTCTTGCCTAGATATGATTCTATCATCATCAAGTCCTTCTGACTTAAAGTCCCATCTGGGATCAACAGTTTGCAGGTTGAAAAACCATGTGGAGTGGAGCCCCTGAAAGCAGCTTTCCATCTCTTTCCCCTCCCCCTAGATTGAGGAGGAGGGGAGGAGGCTCACTCCTCTAGGTAAAATGGAAGACGGTGCAGCTGATAGCAATTCTTTGTTTAGAATATCAGAATCTTAATCAGTGGCTTTCACACTGCACATCAAGATCTTCAGAGGTACTCGGGGATCTCCCAGGGGTGACTGGGAGAATGTCACTTTTACATGTCACTTTAATATGCCTTTTCTATAGAGTATTGGGATTGCATATAAGTGGCTATCTGATAAAGGGTTCCATTAATTAAAGAAAGAAAACCTCACTGGTCTCATTTAATTAAAGAAACCGGCCCAGAGTCTAAATTGCCCAAGGCTACACCGTTAATAAAAGTAAAGCCAGTCTAGAACCTGACTCTGTTGTCTCTAAGCCCTTTCCTGCACCCACCTGTGCATTAACTATCTCTTTCAGCACCCAATTTATTTCTTCTAAAGGTCTCGGAGGCATTTTCATTTGCTTGCTGAAAGATGAGGTAGTTCAAACTGCTTTGTATTTTGTTTGAGTTAATTTTTACATTTCTGACAAGGGCTTAGCAACCACTAGTTAGCACACCAACCATACACCATTTAGACTCAGATTTCTTTGGCTAGTGGGCCATCACCAATCTCTCTTCCTGAACTCCATTTATAAGGACTGTGGTCAGTTGGGAGAATCAGAGATTGGTATAGTCCAGGGGTATGCTGTGTAAGTATTTATCAACTGGTTCTCTGGGGGTGGTTAACCCTGATATGTAGCATGGCCAATTTCCGTGGTGTAAATACTCCCACCATGGCTGATTTCAAGCTACCAAAGAGACATCACTGAGTACGGAGTTGAGAAGCAATTATGAACAATTGGCTCTCCTAAATTAGGGCTAGCTGTTGCTAGTATGCTACTGCTTCCCCTTTTCTCAGTTAGGAGTTAATAGGTTCATAGTTTAGCCCCTGTTCTCACCTCTGCAGCCAATCTTTTCCATTCTTCCTTACCCCAAACATTTCTCTCCCTGTAATGCCAAACCATTGCTTGGGATGGTCAACCTATCAACTAATTGATTGAATTAAAGACATTTTTACATAATCTAAGTGTTTAAAAATGTATTTCTGGTAAGACCGTACGCAACCCCCCATTCCATCCTTAAAACAAACAAACAAGCAAACACACACACAAACAAAAACAGCTTTAACTGATTTATATTTTTAACTATTTCTTGGTTTCAGTTTTAAAAAAACTTAAGTATTCTAAGTTATTTCACTAGATGGTGCTATATAGGGTTCAGAGTTAGGGAAAGTCTCAGCTCAGAAACCAGGGAATCCTCTGAGGAAAGTGCTTTTCTTATGGCCAGAAATTGTCATCAAATTAAAATTGGGATAGTCCAATTGACTTTATTAATTTCTTTGCCTTTATCTGTGGGATTGGTAAAAGCAATTCACATTGTCATCTGCCATGTACTTTAAGCATTACTTTCTCCAGTGGTGGAAAGTGCTTAAAATTTTTTCCCATCATAAAGATCTTGCCATATCTTTTGCACCTTTGAGGTCTGCCACAAGTCTCACTTCATTCAGAAGGTGTCTCTGTCCTCTACCCTGTGATTTCTCCTTCATCCCTATTCTTTGGGTGTGAACATTTTTTGTCCCTATAGACTCATTTCTGAACTGCTGAATATGCTGCTGAATTATTTTCAAGATGGTCATACAGATTTGAATTCTACACATTGGGAGATGTGTAAGTCCTTTTACATATTTTATTTCACTTCATTCACTAAGTACAGGAACTGGATATGTTTACCCAACTTGTACAGTTTTTCTCCACTCTCCGTACTCAGGAGACACATAGTATAAAGATCCCTCTCTAAAGAGAGAATAAGAAGCTTATTGATCTGCCTTTCACCACCTGTAAGATCATCATCAACCATTTTCATTGCTAGCCACCGTGCTATATAGTCCTATTGGCTGACCATGGTTTTAATGTTTTAGTTCCACATTAAGTACAGAAATGGAGAAAAAGACATTAATCATTATTGAAAGTATCTTCCCAGCAACACTGACAGCTCTATGAAGGTGCCAAGCTTTGCTTACTATGGATTCCCCCAGTACAGTACCAGGCATGTAGTAGGTGGTCAATAAATTCCTGCTACATTGATGACTATGCTCAGCACTTTTGGACGCTACTTCAGTTATTCTTTACAATACCAGAGGAAAGCAATATGGTTTCCATAGTGTCCAATGAAGAAATGGATTATCAGAAGCTTGTCCTAGGCAATATAAGCAAGAGAGCTGGAATTAGCTCCCAGGCTTGGCCTCAAAAGCTACTACCTTACTGATTTCATTCATCAGTAGATCAAGTGGAATTCTTTCAAGCCCTAGGCCAGCAGCTGAACCAGGCACATTGTTCTTGGCTTCTTTTATGGGGAACAAAATAACCAAATGTTATAGCAGATACTCAATTTTGATAGCCATATCTTTGTGATGTTCACATGAATAGCATTCTGCCTGTCTGGAGGGACAATGCATTTTACCCTACATATTGCAAATCTTCATGAGTGACCATGGAGGTGTTTTTAAAAATGGAAAAATTGAGGCACATTTGACAACTCAGATAAATGGATTTGATTACTAATTCAATCTCTTTACTTGTTACAGTTATGGTAATTTTCCATGAATGCCTGAACGGTTCCCTAGTCTCATTCCCTTTGGAGCATCCTTCCCTTTGCTGCCAGGGAGAGCAAAGGTCAAAACCAAAAACGAAAACACAGCTCCTCTACTCACAGTTACTTAATGACTTCCCTTTCTCCATAGGATAAAGTAGCAACACCTTAGCCTGGCATAGAAAGCTGTAGGTAATCTGGTTCTTGTCTACCATGTAGTCTCATCTCTTGCATAAGAATGAATGAATCAATAAATATATTTAATGATTACCTACTGGGTAAAGGGGACTCTGCAACATTCTAGGGACCCAGCGTCAGGAACACAGATGTGTTTTCTACCACCATTTTTATAGCTATATGTTTAGCACTTTATAATCTAGCATCATGGATGCACTTTAACCTCTCTAAATCCACCATGCTGTTTCCCACTTCCATGTCTCTATGACTGCTAGTTCTGCTGCCTGGAAAGTCCTCACTGCCCTTGTCCTCCTGTAAACTATCTGCTCATCCCCCGAGTTTCAGCCCAATTTACTTCTTCTGTGGAGTTTTCCCCATTGCACATCATACGTACCCCCATTATAGCAATTAACCGGTTGTATTACAACCAGTTTTCACCCGTATTCCCACTGGACTGTGAGCCCTTTGAGGGCTGTATTATTTCCTCTCTAAATCCTAGCATCTGGACCACAGCTTTGCAAGAAAATATAGGAGAATGAGTGGATTTCTTCATTGATTCGGCAAACGTTTACTGATTGCTTATCCTAAGGCAAGCCATGTGTTGGGTACTGAGGATACTGTAGTGACCTCTTGGGACTTACATTCCAGCAGGCGAGAGAGAAATAACAAAACAACTCAAGAAGGTCATAAGTGGTATGAAGAAAATGAGCAAGGAGAGGTGAGGGAGAATAAATGGATGAAGAGGGCAGGGCTTGCTTTAGACAGGGTATTCAGGGAGGCCTCTGAGAAGAGGTGACATTTAAGCTAAGCATGGTAGGAAGGAAAAGTGGGGGAGATGGAATGACAGGAGCAAGGGACCTTAATGTGGAAAAAGCTGAGTGTGTTCAAGAAATGAAAAGGCTGGAGCAGGGTGGTGAAGAGGGAAAAGTACCAATGAGATTGGAGAAGTAGATGGGGGTCAGTTATGCAGAACTTTTGATGCCACGATTAGTACTTGGAGTTTTATTGTCAATGCAAGGTTTGGTGGGTTTTGGCAAGGTGAGTGACATGATCTGATTTACATTTTGGGGATGTCACTCTAGCTACTATGTGGGAATGAATTTGAAGGGGCATGCAGAGACTTGTTAGAAGACCACTGCAGTCCTTCAGCTTAGTGATGATACTGGTTTGGACTGGAGGGATGGTAGAAACAGGAAATGTCTATAGCACCTAGTTTCCAATGAGATCTCTGTCCTGGAACTAAAAAAAGTAATTGATTCTAGTTTTTGAGGTCGTAAGTGACAGGTTGACTTTAGAGGGATATGCATAGGGGATAGATGGATGAATGACTAGCCAGATGGCTGGCTGGCTGGCTGGCTGGCTGGCTGGCTGGCTGGATGGACAGATGGATGTGTGGGTGGAGGGAAGATAGTTATATAGGTAGAAAGGGAGGTAAGTAGGTAGATAAGTAAGCAGATAAACCTCATGCTCCTAAACCTTTACGTTTCTTTTTTTTTTTCCAAGTAGGATATTTTGTTGGGTACATGTAAGCTATACCCTTAGAAGACTGACACAGACTTCTTCTTGATCTTGAGGGAGATGAACTCTTGAAAACCAAACCCATCCCTATAACCACTGAGGTGATATCTACGGAGAGAGGCAGCAGATGGCAGGATCTGACTAAGTGAATGAGAAGCCACACCAGGCACCCAAGGCTGTCAGGGAATGACAGGCCCACGGAGTCCCTCCTTCCCAGACAAGGTGGGCAGAGGTCTTGAGTGTCCAGGGTACCTTGTTATGTATGAGTTCCTGCTCTGCTTATTTATGTTTTAATATTAAAAGTAACGTTTAAAAAGCAGTCTGGAAAAATATGCTGCTAACATGAAGGAGAAAATAACCCAGTGTAGAGCTCTGGGCTTCACCCCTCAGGTGCTAGGGACCTTGGTCAAGTTGTGGACCCTTTCTAAGTTTCAGGGTACTCATCACAGAATGGATATAGCAATACTTACTTCCCAAGGTAGCTGTGAAGAGATAAAGGTTATTAGGGAGATAATGGATATAGAATAAAATCAGTAAAATAATCAGCTGCAAATGCAGGAGTTTCCTTGAAGACCCTCTGCCCCTCCTCTGGCTAGGCAGGAGCCATTGCGCTCTGCATTTGTCCTCATCTGGGCACTGACCAGAAGTCCCAGGGAGGTGCAAACGGTTAATGCGCTTGGCTGCTAACTGGAAAGTTGGCAGTTGGAACCCACCCAAGGCACCTTGGAAGAAAGGCTTGGCATCTACTTCCAAAAAATCAGCCATTGCAAACCCTATGGAACACAGTTCTACTCTGACACGCATAGGATTGCCATGAGTCAGAGTCTATTTGACAGCAACTGGTTTTTGTTTTTGGGTTTTTGGTTTAGGCACTGGCCACACTGCATTGTGGGTAATTTTGTGTACTCCTCCATCTTCCTTCGCTGTCCTGAGAGACCTCAAGGGAGAGACTGGGGAATTCTACCCTACCTGGGGACTTCTGGGAACTTCTATCCCATCATATTGTACCTATTTTTGTACTAATAATATGAAGGCATATGTCTATACATTTGTGTGCTTTGTTTTAAGTTCTGTTTTTAATGTAATCCTATATATGTAATCATTAATATATATAAATAACTAATTTATTTATATTTATTAATATATATAACCCATTGCTGTTGAGTCAGTTCTGGCTCCTAGCGACCCTATAGGACAGAGTAGAACTGCCCCATAGGGTTTCCAAGGAGTGGGTGGTGGATTTGAACTGCTAAACTTTTGGTTGGTAGGCGAGCTCTTAACTACTGTACCACCAGGGTTCTCTCTTTCTGTCTCTCTCTCTGTATATATAACCAAAAAAACCAAACCAAACCCGTTGCCACTGAGTCGATTCCAACTCACAGCCACCCTATAGGACAGAGTAGAACTGCCCCACAGGGTTTCTGAGGAGCAGCTGGTGGATTTGAACTGCTGACCTTTTGGTTAGCAGTCATAGCTCTTAACTACTGAGTATATATATAATTTTGAGGATACTACCTTTCTACTTACTGTTCATTGGGATTCCTTATGTAATATGTGCTGCATAAACATTTGTTGAATTTAAAGGAATGGGATCCAATCAAAAAACTAGCCTGAACTGTCCTGCTTGAAACATGTACTGATTAATGTCTTTTTCTTCCCTGTGTTCCTCCCTCCCTCTCTTCCTTCCTTCCTTCCCTCCATTTTATTTCTTTTCCCTCTCTCTCTTTTTCTTCCTGGGATTGGAAGTCTAGTTGATATCCCAGTGTTTTTCTAGCTGTTGGTGAATCAACAGACCTTTAAATTTGGAGCAAGAAATATTTTACAAGATCCTATAAAACTGTAAAAACCGTAAGAGTCACACACTCAGCTATTCTCTGCTGTGTTCAGAGATGTGATCATGCAGGCAACTGTTGGGTTGAAGAGATCCATGAATGAATGGCAGCACTGCACTTTTTTAAATTGTCTTGAAATGGAAAACAAAAAACTTCATTGTAGCTGCACAGAGGAAAATATACGACTTGTATATGGTTTCAAAATCAGAAAATTAGTTTCCAAGATAATACATAGCTACATATTTTTAAAAATATACATTGCTTCTCATTTGAATGGGAAGCCTTTCAATCTGAGGATCAATTTGATCATGATGAGGATATTTCTGAGCATAGGTTTGTAGATTTTAAGGTCCAGACTTCAAGACCCATTTAGAAATGAAGAACAAATATCTTGTTTTGGTTGTTACAACACACTCCCTAGATGACAAACTCCCAAGACATCAGTTTCCAGTAACTTCCACTTTGAACATGTCCTGAACCCATATGTATGGACATAGATGTCCCTGTCTTCCCTAAAGGACTTAATTTTTAAAAGAAAATTTAAATTATATTTTAGATGAAGGTTTACAAAACAAATAGTTTCTCATTAAACAGTTGGTACACATATCGTTTTATGACATTGGTTAACAACCCCACGACATGTCAACACTCTCCCTTCTCAACCTTGAGTTCCCTATTACCTGCTTTCCTGTCCCCTCCTGCCTTCTAGGTCTTGTCCTGGGCTGTTGTGCCCCATTAGTCTTGTTTTGTTTTACGGGCCTGTCTAATCTTCGGCTGAAGAATGAACCTCAGGAGTGGTTTCAGTACTGAGCTAAAAGGGTGTCCGGGGGTCTTACTCTTAGGGTTTCTCCAGTCTCTGTCAGGCCAGTAAGTCTAGTCTTTTTTTGTGAGTTAGAATTTTGTTCTACATTTTTCTCCAGCTCTGTGCAGGACCCTGTGTTGTGATCCCTGTCAGAGCAGTCAGTGGTGGTAGCTGGGCACCATCTAGTTGTATTGGACTCAGTCTGGTGAAGTCCATGGTAGTTGTGGTCTGTTAGTCCTTTGGACTAATCTTTCCCTTGTGTCTTTGATTTTCTTCATTCTCCCTTGCTCCCGAAGAGGTGAGACCAGTGGAGTATCTCAGATGGCTGTTCGCAGGCTTTTAAGGGCCCAGGCACTACTCATCAAGGTAGACTGTAGAACATTTTCTTTATAAAGTGTGTTATGCCAATTGAACTAGATGTTCCCCGAGACCATGGTTCCTACAGCCCTCAGCCCAGCAATTCGGTCCTAGAGGATTTAATTTTGAGGAATGCAAGCAAAATGCCAGGATTCCTTTTCTCCTATGTTTACCCTTTAAATCATAGCACAGTCAAGCATGGGAGCCTGTGACCCAGCACAGACCCCAGCTGAGTCTGACCAATGCCAAGCCACAGACTGGCTCCAGGAAGAAGTGTGACCTGGAGAACTGAGAACAGCTGCCTCCTTGCCAGGGCTGAGCCGGCAGCAGCTCTCTGAATGTGGACCCACCAAGCAAAGACAATTTGAGGTTGCCCTTCCTGTTTTTACCTGGTATGCCCCTTACACAGGGAGGCAAAAACCGTGCCTTTTTTTTTTTTTTTTTGTAGTGAGGACCTTTTGAGCTCTCTTAAATGGGTTGTATAAAGCTATTTAGTATAGTAAAAGAAGGTGAAGGAAATAGGACAAGGTATGCCTAACTAGATGCTGTCAAGTTGACTCTGACTCATGGTGACCCCTTGTGTGTCAGAGTGGATCTATGCTCCACAGAGTTTTCAATGGCTAACTTTTTGGAAGTAGAACCCAGGTCTTCTTTTCCAGGCATCTCTTGGTGGAATTGAATCTCCAGCATTTCGGTTAGTAGCTGAGCAGGTTAACCATTTGCACTGCCCAGAGATTCCAAGGTATGATGTTTAGCTGTGGGGGAGTGCGGTCATTGCCCCTTGTTTCATTTGGCAACACTCAACTTACTCCAAGGATAATGCTTGTCCATCTCTTCGTAATGGAAACATTGTAAGGCTCATTAAAACTTGTCTGACAAATGTTTTACAGGGTAGGTGGCTAAATATAAAAAACAAAGAAATAAATAAAAGTTCAGAAGGGCATTAAAGACTGTGTTTCTATCCAGAGAATAAAAGGGATAGAGAATGATGGTAATTAACAGTATGTTTTAAAGCCAAAACAATACTTACGTTAGCTATATACTTCATCCTGAAGGAGCTAGGTCATGCCTTCCATTGCCCCCATGGTGTCTGGCACGGGATGGGCACTACACCTGGTTGGGCCCATGAATGAGTATTTCTCCCAAGGTGTCCTCTTGTTTCAGGCAGAAGCAGGTGATAGGATGGCTACCCCTTCTCCAGTGTTTGTTTACCCACTGCAATGTCAGGTCCCCCCCTCATCCCCTACCCTGTGAACACTGGGCAGCACAGGGGTGGGAGGTGTGCCGGCAAAGCTCGCTTGGTGTTTAGGGTGCCAGCTGCTTCCTTGGCATCCAGTGATGTTTCATCAGCTTTTGTTTGGGATTTTTTTGGAGCTCATACTAATTTCTTTAAGGTCATAAAAGGATGAGGTATTTCCACATCTGCAACTACCAATGCTTGCTCAGTGGAAAATGATGAGGAGTTGTTTAGTTGTTTCTGTAGGAAGCCGAAGGAGTGGGTCTGTAGCACTTTACAAAGTGTTCTCACACCCAGTGTTTCACTGGAGTCTCTCAACAAGCCTAGGAAGTAAATACCATTTGTACCAGGATTTTACAAGGCCTTGATAAGTTGACTAGCCAAAGGCAACTTAGCTAGTGAGTAGCGGAGTCAACAGTGGTCCTATCCACAGCCAATCATAGGGATCACACAGGACCGGGCAGCATTTTGTTCCATTGTTCATGGGATCGCTAGGAGTTGGGACCTACTCGATGGCAGCTAACAAGAGCAGAGTCAGAACTCAAACCCAGGATTTTGGTCTAAAGTTGACACTCTTGCCCCTGTACTACAGCTGGCTCACATGTTCAGAATTGTGGAGAGAATAAACTACCACGTCGTATGCTATCCATCATCCTGTGTGCACTGCTATCGGCCTTACTTTGTAGTTTTGAGTTACTACCCATCAGCAGTCTTGTCATCTGTCCTTCCATGGTGTCCTGCCTAATTAAGTAAAACTTGGAGCTATGTTAATTTCATTCAATTTATAATAGGATGGTATGCATGCAATTTTATGGACCATAAGCAAACAATGTGTGTATAGTCTGCTTAGGGTGGCAGGGAGACATTGTTTTACTTTTCCTTCATCCTCCCTCAACTTTCACAACCTGGTAAATAATACAAGCTTCACCGCCAGTTGCTGTCAAACTGATGGCGACTCATGGTGACCCATGTATATCAGAGTAAAACTGGGCTCCATAGGGTTTGCAATGGCTGATTTTTCAGAAGTAGATTGCCAGGCCTTCCTTCTGAACTGCCTCTTGCTGGACTTGAACCTCCAACCATTTGGTTAGCAGCCAAGCATGTTAACTGTTTGTACCACCCAGGGACTCCAGTATAAGCTTTTAGTATAGTTTTTAAGGGAATGACCAGTCTTCTGATCTTAAAAGTATACATCGACGTACCCGATATATTTGTTTATAAAATTCTACGTGCGTATTATTTTACAAATATATATTGTGAAAAAAGCATGTTTCTTTTAGGAAAGCCCAAAGAGATAAATAATTAAGAAGAAAATGTGGGTAATATGGAAATTTTTATTAGGATGATGATTTCAAACTGACAAGCAAATGCTAGGATCTGCAAAGGAAAGAAAGCAGGATAATACAAAGTAGGGGCATTTATTTTCTAAGTATATATTTTGGAAAACTTCATGATGGTTGATCAACCAAATAGTATTTATTTCTGAGGAAACAAGCTAAATGAAACTGCTTAGGATAGAGCAAACTAATAAAATATGAAAGACTCTCAGAGGCCCCAGAGACATAATTCTGCAGGCCCACTCCAAAACCTATCCACAGTAATTTAAGAATGAAATGATAATGCAGACGTTTCTTTTCAAATATATCCTAAGTGCACATTGGGTATGTGACATCATGATGAGGTCCTGGGGAGTAGTACTTAAGGGTTAAACAAGGAGACAAACTCTGGGCCTCCACAAATTTCTAATCTGAGAAGAGACACCGTCCAGGGATTAAGGATGAAAATTTCAATACGTTGTCTCCTTTTGTCACAAGTCACTTTGACCTGGCATAAAAGAAGAGGGGAGATGGCTTCTAGAAGGAAGGAAAAAAAGGGTCTCAGGTTCCTAGCTGGATTTAGAGACTCCTCCTCAAATTCAGTTCTTCCCAAAGCTAATGTAATCACTAGTCAATGCTAGGAGTCCCTGGGCGGTGCAAACAGTTAATGTCCTTGGCTGCTAACCAAAAGGTTGGCACCTAGAGGTGCCTCAGAAAAAGGCCTGGCAATTACTTCCAAAAAATCGGCCGTTGCTCTGGTGGCACAATTTTATTGTGACAGTAGGGCATACTTCTACTGTGACACTCATGGGGTCACCATGAATCAAAACTGACTTGATGGCAACTGGAATGAATACTGCCAGCTCTGGACACGCACAGGCTTTGTCTGCACGATTCCCAGCCCTTCTCCAACTCCCTGTTGACTTGAATTTGAAGCCTATTTATTTTTCCAGTTGGGCATTCAAGCCTTTCAGGCCAGGTAGATCTCCTTAAACGTGTTCAACTGCACACTCCTTTTCCACATCTAGAAACATGCTCCAACTCAAATAGTTTGGTAGGTTATTTTCTTTAGGGAAAAAAAAAAAAAAGAGATTTTTGTTTAAGCATTTCAAGTTGTAGCCTGTGGCATTTATCTGCAAGACAACACTTGATACAATTAAGTTTTAAAACTATCATTTTTAAAATGTTTCATTTTAAGCTCCCCCCCATCTTTTTTTTTTGAAAGCTTGAGAGCATTTCTTAAGAAGTCAGCATTCATATTAACTTTACAACATCTGGGCTAATTCAGTATTCTTTATTTGCCTTTCAAATTTTAATTTAGATGCACATGAACAAAAATGTTTTCCAGCCATGCCTTCGAGACCCAACTTTACTATACATTGTCACAGGCTGTGCACACACAAGGTAATGAGAGGGTTAGGGGCAGAGTGTATTCTTTCTATACGTAAATTGCCCCACAGCAGAAACCCAAACCTACATCCCAGAATGCACTTGGATACACAGAAGCTTCAAAGGGAAATCTTTTCCTTGAGGGAATTGGTAAAATTGGAGTTGGGTGAACCTCAAAGGAGTTTCGATTCGCAAACATTGCTTATGTTTAGATTTGGAATTGAATTTGGCTCCAGTGGCTGGCATCTCTACACTGTGCTGTGAACTACCCCAGCCGCAGAGAAGGGGGGAGGAAGAGAAGAAGAGAAAGACAGAACTGTGGAGCAGAATTTCCAGAAACACACAATAGTGCAATGTTGATGCAATTAAGAAAATTAGAAAATGGACTTTAAATTGAAAAAGTCCGTCTTTATCTTTCGCTTCCTTTGTGATATCCTTTCAGCTCCATATCCTCTGTCTTTGATCTCATTTGCCTTCCACTTTTCCTTCCCTTTCTTTTACTTATGAGATCGCTATTCAAGCCTGTTCCTCCCTTTCTTTCAGAGTTTGCCTCAAGGGCTTGAGTTATGAATTTCAGGGCTTAAAAAGGCCTGGCAGGTTACAAAACAGTATATTCAGTATGATCTAAATTTTGGAAAGGGAAGCTATGCATTGATTTATGTGCATGTAGACAATAGATTAGAAGGGTTCTTATAAAATCTTTAACAGTGTAGCTTCCTGGACAGTGGGATTATGGGTAGTTTTCACATTCTCTTTGTAACGTAATGCGTTTTCTCATTTTTCCGCAAAGAACACTTCACTGTAATAAGTGTAGTAGACAAAAGGGCTGATGATTTGACATGGTCTTACTGCCAGTTTTTAGGATCTTTATATTATTGTCTGTGTCCTTTTATATTTTATTACCGTTGCTTAATTTTCGTAAAGTTCTAACCTTGTGCCTATTGCATTTCAGGTATAAAAAGATGTTTTGATTCTCTTTCATTTAAATATTTAATTTTAATTGTGTATGTGATCAAACAGCTACAACCTTACTTTAGACAATAGGCGGGTTTCTTATATATTGTATGTAAATAAAGGTTTAACAAATAAACTGAATTTAGAAGGTTTTAGAGAAACATACTTTTCTTGCAAAGCAATGAAAAACAAATCCTTTGGAAAAGGAAATCATATTCCCATAGAAATTTGCTTCTTGAATGTTTACGGATCACCTTTTCATTATAAAATAGGTAGTAATACGGTTCAAGGAAATAAAAAATGATCAGAAAGAACAGAAATATATAGAGATCACCATAAGCCTTAGTGAAAGCAATGAAGTGATTAGTTATCTGTGTACATATATGTGTGTATATACACTGAAACAGAGAGGGACAGAAAAATAGATCTTAATCCAATACCTCAGAAAAGACACAAACTAATCTACGTTAAAAATACTGCTAAATACTTAGAAAGTTTTACTGTGAATAAGAAGCATTAAAAGAAATGAGCATTATCTCAAAGCTAAATATGTAAACAGGTAAAGATCTTGTCTGTCTTCAGCCAGGTTCTCTACTGAGAATAGAGTGAATCATCTTCAAGGGGAGAGAGATACATAACTCTCCTCTAAATCAGAGTAATACCCACATTTGAGATATGCAGTAAATCACTGTCCTCGTGGTCTTAGCTGGGAGATTTCCTTTAAGAAGAAAAAACAAACTTATCTGGGGATACTTTTGTAATTTCAGAGATTTTACTCTGTAGGAGTCCAAGAGAGATACGCTTTTACCCAATTGTTATGATGTATGTGTATCTTTATGTATTCTGGGAAGATCATTTATTAGTTCATTCTTTCTCTCGTCATAGAAACGCTCATGAAGCACTGCTGAAGGGCCAGGCATTGTGCTAGAGGCCAGCGATGAAAATAGCTGAATCTTCTGTTGAGGTAGATTGGAGTTTGCAAATGGGAAAGCAATTTGGCCATTTCATTTAATTTTCAGAGGAGTGGTGCCCCAAAAGAATGCTTGCCAGGGCTGCTCCCCTTAGGATGGGCAAACTGGCTCAGAGGAACTAGATGTTTGGCTGCTTGAGTTAGTGTCTGGGTTCTCAGCCAATTGCTCAGCTCTAGAAAAGAGCTATAGGGTGTGGGATGAACTGAATGTTATTGCTCCAATCGGACTTTGCTGTACTCAGAGGAAGCGTCTTATCAGGGTGACTGAGGTCATGAAGAAACACTGATCCAGACCCTTTCTGTTTTCTTAAATGCATAATCTTCAGTGAAAATTCCCTTTTCATGAGCCATGACATATCATAAAGCTTCTTTAATTTCCACTGAGAATCCGAAAGGAAGACCGGTCTTGACTGGTAAAAGATCTGCATTATAGAATATGTCTAAGAAGAGGGGAGTTTGATTATCTTTAGGCCCATTTACTGTAACTAGCCAAAGGTTGTTAAGGGGAGAGGCTGTAAATTCTGCATTGCTGAGGCTTGTCATACCTTCTAGTGTCCTGGTTGAGAGCATGAACTTTGTGCCAGACAGCTTGGATTCAGTCACAGTTCAGCCTGTTTCCAAGTCTGGGACTTAGGGTTAATTACTTATCTTCTCGGTGCCTCAGTTTACTCATTTTAAAACAGGGGAAATGATAGTACTTCATATAGTTGTGAGATTTTAGTTGGTTAATGCAGACACCATCTTAGAAGAGGACCCAGCCATGGTTGTTCAATGAAGACTAGCTAGTATTATGACGATAATGAGGCAGTTTGGTACCTGAAGATAGATGTTGGAATGGTGGCACAGTGTAATTAATGGTTTTGACTGTAGATTTCAGAGCCAGACTATCTGGGCTTAAATCTCCACTCATCTCTTATTTGCTGAGTAAACTTGGCCAAGTTACTTAACCATTCTGTGCCTCAGTTTCCTCATTTGTGTAATATGCTACTAATAGTATTATAGGGTTATTATTTAAAAAAATGAATTAACACACATAGGACACTTAGAACCATGTGTGGTATGTAATAAGCACTTGGTATTAAACATTGTTATTACTGGCTATTTGACTTAGCCACAGCACTCACTTTTCTGAACTTGCACTCTTTTGGGAAAATGAGGATGATAACTCTCAGGCAGCTCAGACATCCTCCTAAAGTAGTTAATATCTCAGTAGGCTGGGTATTAACTATTGTCTCTCACCTCCAAACCCACTTTTCTATACTCCATTTGTGGAGCTAGGATTGGGAGCCTGCAAATCTCATCTCTGTGTTGCTAGCTGGTTCCACCATAGGCTCTGCCAGTAGGGAGCACAAGGAGGAGACCGCAAGAAGGAGGGAGAGGAGGGAATTGCTCCTTTCTGTCCACTTCCTACTCTTGGGAGTAACCCCAGCCTTCTTCTCTACCCCAGCAGTGGCGCTTCCTCCTGTAGCAGCAGCTGAATCCAGTTTGCGGTTTTCCAGTACTCAGTGACATATCCTACTCACCACAGATGTATCAGCACCAGCTGCCCTGCGCCCCCTCCTTAGAGTCTGGGTCCCAGCCCCGCAGGGCTTGACCTCTGAGCTTAGAGACACCAGCACTGGCCACAGCGACCCCTTGGCCCCTCCTTATAATCCGAGTTCCACCTCCATGGGGCTCTTCCTCCAAGCGTCCAAATTTTAATACTTCCAACCTCTTCCCTTTGAGAAGTTTTCTCAGTCTGCTGTTGCTACCTCTGTGACAACTTAGAGTCCTCTTCTTACCCTTTCAGTTACCTAGTTAACAGCATTATAGCCATTTAATGATTGTTTGTATTAAATTATCTCTGTTCAAAAAACTGGGGTGGTTTCTGTCTCTTGGCTGGACCCAGATTGATCAATCAGGGAATCTTGCTGAGGAAACAGAGCACCTGGAAATTATGGTATTTGCAGCAGAAATTTACTAAAGGCTGGTACATTCCATCTAAACTGCGAGATGGTTTTCTCTCCACCAACTGCTGTTGTGTTAGCTTACTGCCAACAATTAATTAATAGGGCAAAGATCTCATTTACATTTGTTATGGATTGAATTGTGTCTCCCAAAAATATGTATTGGAATCCTAACTCCTATACCTGTGGATGTAATCCCATCTGGGAATAAAGTTTTCTTCGTTACATTAATGAAGCCATATGGGTGTAGGATGTGTCTTAAACTTAACCACTCTCAAGGTGTAAAAAGAGCAGATTAGGCACAGAAGCAAGCAAGCAAGCACGGATGGGAGAAACATAGATGCTACCTGAAGATCCCCAAAGAATGCCAAGAAGAATGCTGGAGAAGCTGAGACAAGGATCTTCCCCCAGATCAGTCAGAGAGCCTTCCCCTAGAGTTGGCGCCCTGAATTTGGACTTGTAGCTGCCTAAACTGTGAGAAAACAAGTTTCTGTTCCCTAAAGCCACCCACTTTTGTTATTTCTGTTCCAGCGGTGCTAAGAAACTAAGACAACATTCATGGGAGAAAAACTGAAAAGTGAGAAAATTCCTTCTACTAATTTTTTATTCTCAAGTACATAGTTGCTAGAATTTTATTTCAGCAGTGAATCACTTTGATTCACCTCAAAGGAAATCAATGAACCTTGGGAGCAAACTTAAGAATCTTTACCCCCTTCTAAATTATGCTTCTGTCTTAAGGGATTGTGATTTTTTTCTCCCAAGTAATAGAAAGGTAAACTGCAAGCCAAGTGCAATTATTACACATTCTGCATTTTGTAAAGTCTAAATTAAAGGATGCTGTTGTATGCTGAAACATCTTTGAAAAGGAAGAAGGCCATTTGGAGCAAGGCAATAGTGTTCTGAGACTGAATTCAAACCCTGTTGTACAACTCCATCCTTTTTAATTGTAGCAAATTGTGACTTCCTGTTTTGTTTCTGGGGGCAAGGACAAGGCTAATGGAAAGGCTCCATAAGGATACTTGGACATCAAATGACTCTTACAAAAGAACATTTTGATGATTTAAGAATAAATAAATTAGAAACATACCACAGCATTTGAATGCCTTTGAAAATTCCCATGAGGTTAAAAATGGAGAGGCAGCAAAGGGCTAGAGAAAATGAGACCTTTAGTGACATGAAACATCTTAAGTAGCCTTGGACCATTTTATGGGTCTGTAAATACAGGCTGCTTTGCATAGTCTTAATTGATAATGGGAGTCCCTGGGTGGCACAAATGGTTAACGTGCTTGGCTGCTAACTGAAAGGTGGGAGGTTCAAGGCCACCCAGAAGTGCCACAGACAAAGGCCTGGTGATCTACTTCTGAAAAATCAGCCATTAAATACCCTATGGAGCACAGTTCTACTCTGACATGCACAGGATTGCCATAAATGGAAATTGACTCCATGGCAACTGGTTTTGGTTAATTGATAATGAGAGTGTCTCAGGTAAATCCTGATCATCAAAATATGCAGGTAATATTTACAGTTAGAATCTATTTCAGCAAATGGGGAGGTATGTCTTTTTATAAGTAAGCAACCCTATGCTATTAATAAATTTTAAGTTATAGGTATTGTTTCTTGCAATTCCCTAAAGAAATATCTTGTGGAGACTGAAACTTTTCTGTAACACAAAGGGGAAAGAAGAAAAAAGAAGGAAACGTATTTGCTACGTCCTAAAAGTTTTTGGATACTGGAAGCATTTGTTTCGACTGATCGGTTTCTAAGTTAAAACAAAGTAAATCATGAAGAACATTTCCTGTTACATTTGTTAGCTTTGACGTCAGTACTTCTCATTCTGTTAATACATCTTTACCGATCTCAAAGAGATCAATAAAAGTTAAGTCTCTTTTACTCTTTTCTTCTCCAGAAACCTGTCAATAGAGCTCTTGGCACTAAACTGAAGGTGGAAAATTAAGGAAATCTTGTATTTTCACAACACCTGAAATAGATTTATAACCTTAGACCAGTCACTCCCTTCGCCTTTCTGAACCTTAGCGTCCTTGTCTGTAAAATGACACGCTTGGAGTCACTGATCTTTAAGGAGCCTCGGTGTCTGACATCTGGAAGTCAAACATTTTACACTAAGAATTTAACACCTTTTACTTCCTCTTTAAGGGCACTGGTGATTCAGTGATAGAATTCCTGCCTTCCATGTGGGAAACCCAGGTTCGATTCCTGGCCAATGCAGCATCATAGTAACATACAAGCTGTCTTCAGTGGAGGCTTGTGTGTTGCTATGATGCTGAACAGGTTTCAGAGGAGCTTCCAGACTAAGATGGACTAGGAATAAAGTCCTGGCAATCTTCTTCTGAAATCAGCCGATGAAAACCGTGTGGATCACAATGTTTCATTCTGTTGTGCACTCAGTCACCATTAGTCGGGGACCGGCGGCAGCTAACAACAACAACTTCCTCCCTAATTTCCTTTTCTCCTCACTATACAAACTTTAATATTGTAATTATGGGCTTGGTGACCAGATTAAAGTTAATAACAGTTTTGCTTTATATTCGTTACCTTTGAATGATTTTTTACAGTTGCTTTATTTTATAACCATATTTACAGTGATATAACTTTAGCATTGGTCCTTTTTATACCCTGATTTCTTCATTCTTAAGTCTTTATCTTTCTGTTGGCTGGTGTACAACTTCATATAGATATATAATTTTTGGTATTGTTGTTGAGAATGTACAAAGCAGAACATACACCAATTTGATAATTTCTACATGTACAATTCAGTGACATTAATTACATTCTTCAAGTTGTGCAGCCATTCTCACCCTCCTTTTCCGAGTTGTTCCTTCCCCATTAACAAACTCACTGCTCCCTAAGTTTCCCATCAAATCTTTTGAGTTGCTGTTGTCATTTGATCCCATATAGATAGATATTAAAAGGGCCTCCGAAGTCATGCAGCCACAGAAGCTGGCAAGCCCAAGAGCGGCAGGTCAGAGAGCAGGGCTCCTGCTCACAGGTTGTGAAGGTTTATAAATTCCAAGATCGGCAGGCAAGACAACAAGGTTTCTCCTGATTCACGTAGCTGCAGGGGCCGGTGAACCCAAGTCGGCAGGTCAGAGAGCAGGGCTCCACTCACAGGCTGTGAAGATTGATGAATCCCAAGTTCAGGAGATAAGCTGACAGCTCAAGTCCCAAGAACTAGAGATGAGATGACAGGAGGCAGCCACAGGATCCAGAGTGAGCAAAAAGCCAGAATGTCTGCTTGTATTCAGATGTGGGCCACACCCCCAAGGAGACTCCCTTTTATCTGATTGGCTACTCACAGTGTATTCAGTCGTGGGAGTGATCACATTAAAACACTGAGAATCATGGCCCAGCCAAGTTAACACACAATCTTAACCATAACACACCCCTTTTCTTCTATCCCAAGATTCCATATAATTCTTTTAAAAAAAAACTCACAAAAATTTTATATTGAGTTCTCTCTCTTTTTCTCCTTTTGTCATATTGTATTATAATTTAGAGCTTTATCATTACTTACTTTATGATTTACCTGAATTTGCTTCTCAGGTCCTCGATATTCCAGTCTGTTAAATGGACATAATATACAGGATTTGGGGGCGGGTTACCAGTTGCTGTTGAGTCAGTTCCAGGTCAAGGTGACCTTATATATGTGTCAGAGTAGAATTGTGCTCCACAGGATTTTCAATGGCTGTGACTTTTTGGAAGTAGATCATCAGGCCTTTCTTCTGAGATGCCTCTGGATAGGTTCGAATGGCCAACTTTTTGTTCTGTAGCTGAGTGCTTAACTGTTCGCACCACCCAGGGATTGGGGGGAGGATCAAGCAAGGTAAAGTATGAAACGTGCCTTAGTAGAGTCCCTGTCACATAAAGGGAGGTCACCCTGGTGTGCTGCTTTGTTTTGTATCAGTGAGCAGATTATAGGTCATCTCTAACTGCAGGCCTTTCAGCACTAAGTGACTGACTTATTGCTTGTATACAGTAACACCAGGAATCAACTGAGGCCTTTGTTGTGAGTGCATTGTAGCCCAACTTCTCCCTCTACCAGTCCTACTTCCTTTACTTCCCTATCGGCAAGAACCCTGGAGGACAGGCAATGGGGAATGGCCATAAGAACAGTCTCCTTAGCTTCCCATTATTGGCACCACTGCCCCTGCACACGTTCAGTCTCTGCCACTGAATTATCAATGCTCCTGCCTCCTGTACTAGATTGAATAGTTTCCCTCCATGGCTCATGTCTACTCAGAAACTGTAAATGTGACCTTACTTGGAATTAGGGTTTTTGAAGATGTAATCAAGTTAAGATGAAGTCATACTGGATTAGACCCATTGCTGTCGAGTCGATTCCGACTCAGAGTGACCCTATAGGATGGAGTAGAACTGCCCCATAGGGTTTCCAAGGAGGAGCTGATGGATTTGAACTGCCAACCTTTTGGTAAGCAGCCGTATCTCTTAACCACTCCACCACCAGGGCTCCCTACTGGCTTAAGGTAGGCCCTATATCCAATATGGGGGAGCCCTGGTGGCACAGTGGTCAAGTGCTTGGCTGCTAACCAAAGGGTTGGTGATTTGAACCCACCAGCTGCTCCTTGGAGAAAGATGTGGTGGTCTGCATCCATAAAGATTTATGGCCTTGCCCTCCACCAGACTGAGTCCAGTATAGCTAGATGGAGCCCGGCTACCACCACTGACTGCTCTGACTAGGATCACAACAGAGGGTTCTGGACAGAGCTGGAGAAGGATGTAAAGCATAGTTCTAACTCACACAAAAAAGACCAGATTTACTGGCCTAAAGGAAACTGGAGAAACCTCGAGAGTATGGCCCCCAGACACCCTTTTAGCTCAGTGGTGAAGTTACCTCCGAGGTTCAGTGTTCAGCCTGGGAGTGGACAGCCCCGTAAAACCAAATGAGACTAACGAGGTATAGGAGTCCAGTGACAAGGGCCAGAAGGCAGAAGGGGACAAGGAAGTTGGTGATAGGGAACCCAAGGTTGAGTAAGGATATTGTTGACGTGTTGTGAGATTGTTAACCATTGTCATAGGGAAACATTTGTAGTAACTGTTACATGAGAAACTATTTTGTTCTGTCAGCCTTCATCTTAAGTGAGAATAACAGCACAATTGGAAGAGTGTAGTCAGTGTCACTGAACTGTGTATGTAGAAATTTTTGAAACGGTGTATCTTTGGCTATGTGTATTTTCACCAAAAAAAAAAAAAAAAAAAAGGTTGAGAAGTTAGAGGGTTAATATGTTGTGGGGTTGTTAACCAATGTCATAAAACAACATGTGTAAAAAAAAAAAATTTATGGCCTTGGAAACCCTATGGGGCAGTTCTACTCTGTCCTACAGGGTCGCTATGAGTCGGAATCTACTCAATGGCAGTGGGTTTGGTTTTTTGGGTTTATATTCCATATGACTGATGTCCTTATAATAAGAGGAAAATTTGGACACAGAGACTTAGAAACACACAGGGAGAATGCCATGTGATGATGAGGCTGTGATTGGAGTGATGTGTCTACAAGCCAAGGAACACCAACTGTTGTCAACACCAGAAGCTAGGAGGTAAGCATGGACCAGATACTTCTACAGAGCCTCTAGAAGAAACCAACCCTGAAGAAACCTTTATTTCATACTGCTAGTCTCCAGAACTGTTGTTTTAAGCTGCGCAGTTTGTGGTACTTTGTCATGGCAGCCCTAGGAAACAAATGTACCTTAAAGTATTAAAAGGCAAAGATGTTGCCTTGAAGGCTAAGGTGTGCCTAACCCAAGCCATAGTGTTTTCCATCACCTCATATGCATGGAAAAACTGGACAATGAATAAGGAAGGCTGAAGAAGAATTGATGCCTTTGAATTATGGTGCTGGTGAAGAATATTGAATATACCACGGACTACCAGAAGATCGAACAGATCTGTCTTGGAAGAAGTACAGCCAGAATGCTCATTAGAGATGAGGATGGCAAGACTTCGTCTCACATACTTTGGACATATTATCAGGAGGGACTAGTCCCTAGAGAAGGACATCATGCTTGATGAGACAGAGAGTCAGCGAAACAGAGGAAGACCTTCAACAAGATGGATTGACACAGTGGCTGCAACAGTGGGCTCAAATACTTTCTGATTTTACCTGAATTTGCTTCTCAGGTCCTCAATATTCCAGTCTGTTAAATGGACATAATGTACAGGATTTGGGGGCAGATTACCAGTTGCTGTTGAGTCAGTTCCAAGTCAAGGTGACCCCATGTGCATGCCAGAGTAGAACTGTGCTCCATAGGATTTCCCATGGCTGTGACTTTTCTGAAGTAGATCGTCAGGCCTTTCTTCCGAGGCGCCTCTGGATAGGTTTGAACTGCCGACTTTTTGTTTTTCAGCTGAGTGCTAAATGTGAGGATGGCGCAAGACCTGGCAGTGTTTCGTTCTGTTGTACGTAGGGTCGCTATGAGTTCGAATCAAGTCAACGGCACCTAACAACAACGACAGGAAAAAAATGCACTTCCTTTGTGTATACTTTCCCAGATGATTCTCATCTTTGCATTTAGCCCTCTCCTCCAAAGTTTCAGTGTTGCAGAGAGGCACATCCTCTGATTGGACAGGACAAGCTTGAGTCACAAGCTAATGGCTGGCATTGGGTGATGGGAGAAGGGAAGAGCTAATGATTCCATAGTGGAAGGCAGGTCCTTTCCCATCCAGGGGACCCGCACAATGGTGATTCCTCCCCCACCCTCACCTCACATCAGAAGGGCCTCTAGATGCTGGTTAGCTAAAGATGACAAATGTGTACCCAGGGATGATGAGTTATGCTTAGGCTTTATAAGTTTTCTAATTCTGCCAGTTGACAAAGGGCTGCACCTGCGTAAATGGCTTAAAAGTGGATAGTTAGTCTCTCACATCTTCACCAGGGCTCTGACAGTTAGCAATATTTAACTACACTTAAAAGAATGATCCATGAAACTTGTCTGGATCTTTTTCAGATATGAAACTTTCCTAACTTTAAACCACACAGTATCCACTTGTCTGTTCGAATGACTGCCCCTTGATCTGTGTTCTGCATGAACACAATTAATTCTTGTTCGCAATGTTAGCCATAACTTGTTATGATCCACACAGTCGAATGCCTTTACGTAGTCAAGAAAACACAGGTAAACATCTTTCTGGTATTCTGTGCTTTCAGCCATGATCCATCTGACATCAGCAATGATATCCTTCATTCCTGTTTGTTGCATCTGTTTGTTGCAACATCTCAGTTGGTGTTCTGTCAATTCCTGGAGCCTTGTTTTTCTCCAATGCCTTCAGTGCAGCTTGTACTTCTTCCTTCAATACCATCTGTTCTTGATCGTATGCTACCTCCTGAAATGGTTGGATGTTGACCAGTTCTTTTTGGTACAGTGACTGTGTATTGCTTCCATCTTCTTTTGATGCTTCCTGTGTCGTTCAATATTTTGCCCATAGAATCCTTCAATACTGCAACTCGAGGCTTGAATTTTTTCTTTGATTCTTTTGGCTTGATAAATGCCAAGTGTGTTCTTCCCTCTTGGTTTTCTAACTCCAGGTCTTTGCACATTTCATTATAATACTTTACTTTGTCTTCTTGAGCTGCTCTTTGAAATCCTCTGTTCGGCCCTTTTACTTCATTATTTCTTCCTTTTGCTATAGCTGCTCTACGTTCAAGAGCAAGTTTCAGTCTCTTCTGACATCCATTTTGGTCTTTACTTTCTTTCCTGTCTTCTTAATGACGCTTTGCTTTCTTCATGTTTTATGTCCTTGATGTTAGTCCACAACTCATCTGGTCTTCGGTCATTAATGTTCACTGTGTCAAATCTATTCTTGAGGTGGTCTGTAAATTCAAGTGGGATATACTAGAGGTCATATTTTGGCTCTTATGAACTTGTTTTAATTTTCTTCCGCTTCAAGTTGAACTTGCATATGAGCAGTTGATGGTCTATTCTGCAGTTGGCCCCTGGCATTGTTCTGACTGATGATATTGAGCTTCTCTATCGTTTCTTTCCACAGATGTAGTCAATTTGATTCCTGTGTATTCCATCAGGCGAGGTCCATATGTATAGTCACCGTTTATGTTGTAAAAATGTAGTTGCAATGAAGAAGTCATCAGTTTTGCAAAATTCTATCATGTGATCTCCAGCATTGTTTCTGTCACCAAGGCCATATTTTCCAACTGCTGATCCTTCTTCTTTGTTTCCAACTTTTGCATTCTGTTCACCAGTAATTATTAATGCATCTTGATTGTGTGTTTGATCAATTTCAGACTGCAGAAGTTGGTAAAAATCTTCAATTTCTTCATCTTTGGCATTAATGGTTGGTGCGTAAATTTTTTTTTTTTTTTTATATTTTATTGTACTTCAGGTGAAGGCTTACAGAACAAATAGTTTCTCATGAAACAGTAGTGCGTATGTTGTTTTATGACATTGGTTAACAACCCCACAACATATTAACCCTCTAACTTCTCAACCTTTTTTTTTTTTGGTGAAAATACACATAGCCAAAGATACACCGTTTCAAAAATTTCTACATGGTTGGTGCGCAAATTTGAATAATAGTCGTATTAACTAGTCTTCCTTGTAGGCATGTGGATATTATCCTATCACTGACAGCACTGTATTTCAGGATTGGTCTTGAAATATTCTTTGTGATGATGAATGCGATGCCATTCTTCCTCAGCCTTGGAAACCATATGGGGCAGTTCTGCCGTGTCCTATAGGGTCAAAATAGTCAGTACGCAGAAACAACAATATCACCTTCTGAATTATCGGAAGAGTCCACTTCTAATGATAGTAAACGTGGGCAACTGGTTATATCAGCAATATAAAGTGCCTTTTGTATGATATTCAACATGTTTTTCATGTTAATGCCAGTGCCATGTTTTCTATGGGGTTCAAACTTAGCTTGGTGGATTTTTGCATCTTTACTGAAACATAAATCATTTTCAAGGATCAGGGAATGTCTCCAGGAATTGATCAATTTGTGTGATCATTCTCTAATGAGCATCTCATCAATTTCATATTTTGCTCATTATATCATGAATCCTCAGAAGCAAGAACTGTAGTTCCTAGGTCAATTGACATAACAAAGTTTATTAAGAAAATGTTCTACATCCTACTTTGGTGAATGTTGTCTGGGATCTTAAAAGCTAGCAAGTGGCCATCTAAGATGCATCAGTTGGTCCCAAACCACCTGGAGTAAAGGAGAATGAAGAACACCAAGGTCACAAGGAAATCATTAGACCAGAGACAGAAAGGGCCACATAAACCAGAGACTGCAACAGCCTGAGACCAGAAGAACTAGATGGTGCCCAGCTACCACCAATTACCGCCCTGATGGGGAACACATCAGAGTCCCTGTTAGAGCTGGAGAAAAGTAGGGTGCAGAACTCAAATTCTAGTGAAAAGACCAGACTTAATGGTCTGACTGTGACTGGAGGAACCCCAGCATGGCCCCCGGACTCTCTGTTAGCCCTGCACTAAAACCATTCCCGAGGCCAATTTTTCAGTCAAAGATTAGACTGGACTATGGGACATAAAATGATACCTGTGAAGAGCATGCTTCTTAGCTCAAGCAGATACATGAGACTAAATGGGCAGCTCCTGTCCGGAGGTGAGATGAGAAGGCAGAGAGGGTCAGGAGCTGGTTGAATGGACATGGGAAATCAGGGATGGAAAGGAGGAATGTGCTGTCACAGTATAGGGAGAGCAATTAGGGTCACATAACAATGTATGTATAAATTTTTGTATGAGAGACTAACTTGATTGTAAACTTTCACTTAAAGTACAATAAAATAAAATAAAAGAACTGTAGTTCTCTTTTTTTTATTGTTGTGCTTAAAGTACACTAAAGTAAAATAAAAGAACTGCAGTTCTCTTTTTTTATTGTTGTGCTTAAAGTACAATAAAAAAAGAGAACTGTAGTTCTCTTTTTTTATTGTTGTGCTTTAAGTGAAAGTTTACAGTTCAAGTTAGTCTCTCATACAAAAATTTATACATACATTGTTATGTGACCCTAATTGCTCTCCCTATACTGTGACAGCACATTCCTCCTTTCCACCCCTGATTTCCCATGTCCATTCAACCAGCTCCTGACCCTCTCTGCCTTCTCATCTCACGTCCGGACAGGAGCTGCCCATTTAGTCTCATGTATCTGCTTGAGCTAAGAAGCACGCTCTTCACAGGTATCATTTTATGTCCCATAGTCTAGTCTAATCTTTGACTGAAAAATTGGCCTTGGGAATGGTTTTAGTGCTGGGCTAACAGACAGCCCGGGGGCCATGTATTCTGGGGTTCCTCTAGTCTCAATCAGACCATTAAGTCTAGTCTTTTTACTAGAATTTAAGTTCTGCACTCCACTTTTCCCCTGCTCCATCCAGGACTCTCTGTTTTGTTCCCTGTCAGGGCAGTCATTGGCGGTAGCCGGGCACCATCTAGTTCTTCTGGTCTCAGGCTGATGAAGTCTCCAGTTACTGTGGCCCTTTCTGTTCTTGGGCTAATACTTCCTTGTGTCTATGGTGTTCTTCATTCTCCTTTACCCCAGGTGGACTGGGACAAATTGATGCATCTTAGATGGCCACTCACTAGCTTTTAAGACCCCAGATGACACTCACCAATGTGGGATGCAGAACATTTTCTTAATAAAATTTGTTATGCCAGTTGGGATGCAGAACATTTTCTTAATAAAATTTGTTATGCCAATTGACCTAGATGTCTCCTGAAACCATGGTCCCCAGACCCCCACCCCTGCTACTCTGTCTCTCGAAGTGTTTGGTTGTATTCAGGAAACTTCTTAGCTTTGGTTTAGTCCAGTTGTGCTGACATCTCCTGTAGTGTGTGCTGTCCTTCCCTTCACCTAAGATAATTCTTGTCTACTTTCTAGTTAGTGAATACCCCTCTCGCTCCCTCTCCACCCTCGTAACCATCAAAGAGTGTTTTCTTCTGTGTTTAAACTTTTTCTTGAGTTCTTATAATAGTGGTCTTATACCATATTTGTACTTTTGCTACTGACTAAATTGACTCAGCATAATCCCTTTCAGATTCCTCCATGTTATGTTTTCCGGCTTCATCATTGTTCTTTATCATTGTGTAGTATTCCATTGTGTGAATATACCATAAATTGTTTATCCATTCGTCCATTGATGGGCACCTAGGTTGTTTCCGTCTTTTTGCTGTCGTGAACAATGCTGCAGTGAACATGGGTGTGCACATATCTATTCATATGATGGCTCTTAATTCTCTAGGATATATTCCAAGGGGCAGGATTACTGGATCGTATGGTCTATAGTTCTCTTAATTTCTCACATTGGTTCATATAGTGAGAATGGCTTACATTGTAGTTCACATTTGTATAGAAGCCTGCTTTTATATCTTACAGCAATCTATTTGATCCTTATGATGAAGCTCTGAGGCAGATGAAGAGGTGCTATCCCATTTTACAGGTGAAGAAACTCAGGCTCATAGATGTTAAATTATTTCTTAAGGTTACATAGTTGTAAGGGATAGTTTAGGTTTAAACCTCAGATTTCTTAGCTACAAGTCTGTAGATTTTATAACTAACGTCATAATAAAGCCTAAAAGGAACTGATCACAAAATGATTTTTGAATTGAGGCCCCTCTGGGACTGTGCTACATATTTAGAAGAACTTAATGTTATCTTTTAAAGAAGAACCAGGAGTATTTTCTTGAGTGCTCTTGATGGCTATGAAACCAGTGAACTGATGTGTTTTGACAGAAATGTTACTGGATAACTCTATTACTCCCCTTTGATAACTAATTGAATTGGTCAAGTCGAAGTGTTTTTATACTCAGTCACTGGGATGTAACAAGAGAGCACCTGATTTTATCTTGTTTTTATTTTGCACTTTATATAAAAAAGTTTATATTTTAATTGTAATGTAGAAATACACCAAGTGTTATTTTTACAATAAGTAATCTGGTGGATTAATGTCAAAATTTGTGCTTTGGTGATTTGTTTTAATATATTCTCTCTGTACTATAAGCCAATGTGAGCAGGGATATTTATATTGTTCACTGATGGATTCCTAAAGGTCCAGAGCATATAGATGATATCTAATAAATATTTTAAAATGTATTTTGTGTTTAAGGAAATGGAAGCTTAAAGAATAAAGTAACGCTAGAAAATGACAGAGCTGGGATTCAAACCAAATTGGTGTTCTTCCATTACACCTCACTACTACAACAAATGGATGATATTTATTTTTCACAAGTTTCCTGAGTTTGATGAAGCCATTGTGTTTTGTTTTATTTTAAGGGATATACTAATGCTTATAGATGATATCAGGAATGCAAATTAAAGAGGCAGAATGAATGGTGTCTTAGTTATCTATTGCTGCTATAGCAGAAGCCCCACAAGTGGATGGCTTTAACAAACAGAAATTTATTCTTTCACAGTTTCAGAAGTTAGAAGTCTGCTTTCAGGTCAGTGGCTCCTAGGGAAGGCTTTCCGTCTATGCGTGCTCTGGGGGGAAGATCCTTGTCATCAATCTTCCTCTAGTCTAGGAGCTTCTCAGCACAAGGACCCCAGGTCCAAAGGACATGCTCTACTCCTTGCTATTCTTTCTTGGTGGTATGAGGTTCCTCTCCTCTCTGCTCAATTCTCTCTTTTATGTCTCAAAAGAGATTGACTTAAGATACAACCTAATCCTGTAGATTGAGTCCTGCCTTGTTGACATAACTGCCTCTAATCCTACCCCATTAACATCATAGAGGTTAGGATTTACAGCACATAGGATAATCACATTAGATCACAAAATGGTGGACAACCACAAAATACTAGATATTTGGCCTAGGCAAGTTAACATACATTTTTGGGGGACACAATTCAATCCATAACAAGTGGTATGACCAACTCTATTCAATCAATAAAAAATGAAAGCAAGATGGTCATACATAATCCAGTGGTGGATTATTCATATTATATTTCATGATGTTAGCAAAAGCTGCTGAGACAGAAGGCTTCTTCATGGTAAGATGCTTATGCACTTATTATAGAGATTTCATAGCAGGTGATATGCTTCCTAAGCCCTAGACATGCCTTAATGTAGAAACAAGCTCATAAGCACAATGCATTCCTGATTTCTCTCTCAGTACAGTTGATGCATTGCTGTGATCTGAGACAAAAGAACTAAGATCTGAAGAAACTGGGGAAATCCATAGAGCATATCTGTAGCATTTACCAATAGTGAGCCATGAGTTGCTTACATTCACTTAAATCGGTGGTTGGGAGAGCACAGCCCATTAATGTGTCTTTTCTATGTCCCCAAGTTCTGGGTGAGTAAACTCACAGTTGTTTAATGAATGAATCTCAGTTGGATATGGCAGCCTATGTGCCCCGTTGGACACTGTTGGTTCTTATTTCACATTGGTCTTAACAGGATTGGAAATTAGAATTGAGACACCAGGAAAGTCTTTAAATTCAGAATTTTTAGGTTGTCAATTGTGTCCTTTGGGAGTGATAGTGATGAAAAGTTGATTAAATCTATACATTTCTCATGTATATAGTTGTAGAGCAATGACTGGTCAAATTATAATCTATCTTTACTGCTATTAAGAAAACTTGAAAAATCAAATAATAGAAGAAATTATTGTGAATAAATTAATTTTCCTGATTGCCAAAGTGATCTCATTTTGAGTACTAGAATTTTCTGATTTTAAATATTTTTGATGTGATTTTTTTTACTAAAAGACATTATATTAGATAGTTCTGGGGAAATACAAAATAATGTAAGCTAGCAATATTAGGACAAACTTAATTTGCCGGTCTGTTTTTTAATATGTTGTTGTTAGGTGCCGTTGAGTCTGTTCAGACTTACAGGGACCCTGTGTACAACAGAACAAAACACTGCCCAGTCCTGTGCCATCTTCACAATTGTTGCTATGTTTGAGCCCATTATTGCAGCCACTGTGTCATTTCATTTCCTTGAGGGTCTTCCTCTTTTTTGCTGACCCTCTACTTCACCAAGCATGATATCCTTCTCCAGGGACTGGTCCCTCCTGATGACGTGTTCAAAAAGTACATGAGATGAAATCTCATCGTCCTTACTTCTAAGGAGCATTCTGGCTATACTTCTTCCAAGACAGATTTGTTCATTCTCTGACAGTCCATGATATAGTCAATATTCTTTGCCAAAGCCATAATTCAAAGGCGTCAATTCTTTGGTCTTCCTTATTCATTGTCCAGCTTTCTCACGCATATGAGGACGTTGAAAATACCATGGCTTGGGTCAGGTGCGCCTTAGTCCCTAAAATGACATCTTTGCTTTTTAACACTTTAAAGAGGTCTTTTTGCAGCAGATTTCCCAGTGCAATACACCATTTGATTTCTTGACTGCTGTTTACATGGGCATTGATTGTGAATCCAAGTAAAATGAAATCCTTGAAAACTTCAGTCTTTTCTCCATTTATCATGATGTTGCGTATTGATCTCGTTGTGAGGATTTTTGTTTTCTTTATGTTGAAGTGTAATCCATACTGAAGGCTGTGGTCTTTGATCTTCATCAGTAGGTGCTTCAAGTCCTCTTCATTTTTAGCAAGCAAAGTTGTGTCATCTGCATATGGCAGGTTGTTAATGCGCCTTCCTCCAATCCTGATGCTGGGTTCTTCTTCATATAGTCCAGCTTCTTGGATTATTTGCTCAGCGTACAGATTGAAGAAGTATCATGAAAATCCTGACCCACAGCTTTCCATGTCTTTGCATATTTCATTATATTTTATTCTGTCTTCTTGAGATACCCTTTGAAATCTTCTGTTCAGTTCTTTTACTTCATCATTTTTCCTTTTGCTTTAACTACTCTGCGTTGAAGAACAAGTTTCAGAGTCTCTTCTGTCATCCATTTTGGTCTTTTTTTGTTTTTCATTTCTGTCTTTTTAATGGCCTTTTGCTTTTTGCTTTGTAGTTTTTAAATATAGGCAGGTCCAACTCTTGCTGTTTCATACACTGTTACTTAAGATGTATATTCAGATCCAGTGCTGGAAGTGCTCACTCATCTATGCCAAGAAATTTAGAAGACACCTACCTGACTGCCTGACTGGAAGAGATCCATATTTATGCCTATTCCAAAGAAAGTGATCTAACCAAATGCAGTAATTATCAAACAATATCATTAATATCACGTGCAAGTAAAATTTTGCTGAAGATCACTCAAAAGCGGTTACAACAGTACATTGACAGGGAACTGCCAGAAATTCAAGTCAGATTCAGATGAGGATGTGGAAAGAGGGATACCATTGCTGGTATCAAATGGATCCTGGCTAAAAGCAGAGAATACCAGACAGATTTTTACCTGTGTTTTATTGACTATACAAAGGCATTCGACTGTGTGGATCATAAGAAATTATGGATAACATTGTGAAGAATGGGAATTCCAGAACACTTGATTTTGCTCATGAGGAACCTGTACAAAGATCAAGAGGCATTCATTAGAATAGAACAAGGGGATACTGCGTGGTTTAAAGACAGGAAAGATATGCATCAGGGTTGTATCCTTTCACCATACTTATTTAATCTGTATTCTGAGCAAATAATTCAAGAAACTGGACTACATAAAGAAGAACACAGCATCAAGATTGGAGAAAGATTCATTAACAACCTGTGATATGCAGATGACACAACCTTGCTTGCTGAAAGTGAGGAGGACTTGAAGCACTTACTGATGAAGATCAAAGACCACAGCCTTCAGTATGGATTACGCCTCAACATAAAAAAATAAAAAAAAAAAATCCTCACGACTGGATCGATAAGCAACATCATGATAAATGGAGAAAATATCGAAGTTGTCAAGGATTTCATTTGACTTGGATCCACAATCAACACCCCTGGAAGCATCAGTCAAGAAATCAAATGACGCATTGCATTAGGCAAATCTTCTGCAGGAGACCTCTTTAAAGTGTTAAAATGAAAAGATGTCGCCTTGAAGACTAAGGTGTGCCTGACCCAAGCCATGGTGTTTTCAATCGCCTCATGTGTGTGCAAAAGCTGGGCAAAGAATAAGGAAGACCAAAGAAGGATTGATGCCTTTGAATTAAAGAATATTGAATATACCATGGACTGCCAGAGAATGTATAAATTTGTCTTGGAAGAAGTACAGCCAGAATGTTCCTTAGAAGCAAGATGGCAAGATAACATATCACATACTTTGGACATGTTATCAGGAGTGTTCATTCCCTGGAGAAGGACATCGTGCTTGGTAGAGCAGAGGGTCAGCAAAAAAGAGGAAGACCCTCAAGGAGATAGATTGACACAGTTGTTGCCCTAGTGGGCTCAAGCATAAGAACGACTGTGAGGATGGCACAGGACTGGGCAGTGTTTCATTCTGTTTTGCATAGGGTGGCTATCAGTAGGAATCGACTCGACGGCGCCTAATAACAACGAGAACAACATTCTGGAAATAAGTGAGTTTCAAGTCAAAGTTGTAGTTACTCTTCTGAACAAACATTTGTTTCATCCCGTAATTTTTATGCTAGTCTACGAGAGCTGTGAAGTGCAGAGTGAGGGTATGGGCAGGAGAGTCAGACAGCTTGGGTTCAAATCTTGCTCTAGTTCATATTGATCATGTTAGGCAACATACAAAATCTCTCTCTGTTTTAGTTTCCTTCTCTATAAAATAGGAGTAATAATAATAGTGTACTGATTTCATAAAGTTATATGAGGATTAAATGAGTAAATATATGTCAAATGTTTAGAACAGTGCATGGAACATATGAAGTATGTTATTAGTGTTAACTATTTATAATATTAGATCCATAAATGGTTTAAACAAAAGGACGTATTCTCTGTTCATAAGGTGGCCTAATAGGGACTTTCTTTCATTCTTTATCTCATCCTTTTCAGAAAAGTAAAAGTGAAAAGGAAATAAAACAATCTTGCATAGCCCAAGTGCTCATGCCAATAGCCCTAGTGAGTATAATGTTAAAGAAGATGTTCAACATAATTGGTTATTCAAAATACATTTGTAAATCTGTATCTGGAGATCAATATGGGAGTAATGTCACATTTCATACTTAGTGTGAAGAAGGGAAGAATATTTGGAGGCTTTAAGTTCAGTGATTCCCATCTTTGTATAGAGTAAACTTCCATGTGATAATATGACTGTATGAATTAATTGAGAGCATACATAATTATAAAATAATACTATGAATTCAGTACTAGTTTTAAATGAATTTTTATTTTGTATAAGCCAACAACAATAATTACTTTATTTATCCAGTATATCTTACTAAGTATCTACTATATATCATGCAGAAGCCCTGGTGGCTCAGAGATTAAGTGCTTAGCAGCTAACGAAAAGGTTGGTGCTTCGAACGCACCAGCTGCTCTATGGGATAAAGATGTGGCAATCTGCTTCTATAACAATTACAGCCTTGGCAATCCTATGGGGCAGTTCTCTGCTGTTCTGTAGGGTTGCTGTGAGTCTGAATCAACTCTATGTCAACGGATTTGGTTTTTGATTTATATATCAGGTGCTGTTTTAGGCCCCAGAGATACAATAGTGAACCAAAAACTTAAAAAATTCCTGTTCTCATGGCTCTTACATTCCTGTGGAATATAATATATATTAGGAATCACAAAAATTTAACAAATTTGCCATACGTATTGTGAGACAATATTTGTTCCTTATGCAGTGTTTGCTGCATATGAATTAATGTATCTATTGCAATAATATATAGTTTCCCAGGGTCGATGTCCCACAGATTGGTTCAACACTCTCATTTTTCAGATAGGGAAGATAAGGACAAAAGAGTTCACCAAAGGCTAGAAATCCCTAAATCTTCTTGCTGTGCAAGACTTTTGAGACAGAATTGTGAGCTCTGTGAAAATGAGCTACATCAAAGTTGGGTATTTATATCAGTTAGGAATTTTTAGTTGCAAATGACAAAAAAAAAAAAAAAAAAGACTCGTTAAACTGACTCAAGCAAAAGGAGGATCCATTTACACACATAATTAAGAAGACCAGGAGTAAATACGGTTTTAGATAAGACTGGATATGGGGGCTCAATGATATCGTTGGAGACCAGTCTCTCCCTACTCTTCCTCTCTGCTCTTCTTTGTGTTGATTCCATTTTAGTCTGCCTCTCACAGTGACAAAATGACTGCCGATAGCTCAGTTTACCCATTGCTGTCGAGTGGATTCTGACTCACAGTGACCCTATAGGACAGAGTAGAACCGCCCCGTAGGGTTTCCAAGGCTATAATCTTTTCTTTCTCCCGTGGAGCGCTGGTGGGCTCGAACCACTGACCTTTTGGTTAACAGCTGAGCACTTCACCACTGTGCCACCAACATTCTGAATCTTGAGCAAAGGATTGTGCCTTTTTCTACAAATAGTTGGAAGAAAAATTTCTGGGCCTGGTTTTCATTGGCTCATATTTGGTCACATTTTAATCATTGACCCAATTAACCCTTGTGGCCAGAATAATGTAGTGCACTGATTGGCTAAGGCCTGTGTTACTTTCCATCTTCTGAAAATAGGTGCTCTCTCCAAACCACTTTGTAAGAGAATGGGGGAGGAGGTGATTCCCACAAATGAAATCAGGGCAACAAAAGAAGGGAAACTGGATGCCGATTGCCAATGAACATTAAATGTCTTTATCAGGTCGAACTCAAATCATAACACAAAAGACTCTGTTTGGCATAACTTTTGACTGTTTATGAAACACTTTCACAGACAATTCCATGAGATAAATAGGACCATTTGATAGATAAATGGTTTGGTTAGGGATAGATAAGGGTCCCTGCCAGTGTGCAGCAGCCCAATTAAACGTGAAAATCTTCTCCAATCAAATTCTTCCCTGTCTGCAGAAAGGCAGTGCCGTTTAGAGCAAGGCTTCTGCTGTGCTTCTGTTTTGGTAACAGGGCATTTACAATCTTTGACCTCTTCACTGAGCCTGGACATCTGCTTCCAGTTTTTGGAATAACCACAGTACCTCAGAGAAGAATTCTTACCAGAATATGGAAAGAGGATGAAGTTCTCATTTGTATAGATTTTATGTTTCCTGCATAGATCAAGAGCAACAAAAGATTCTTCAGTAAAATAAGTAAATGTGATGAATACCACAGAGCCATCTAAGGCTGGAGCAGAAGGAATCATCAGAAGTCATTTAGCACTTCCTCTCCCATTCTACAAATGAGGAGACCAAAGACCACACAAGGGAAAGAAGTTGCCTAATTCCACAGAAATAGTTAGAGGTAGAGCTGGGACTAAAATTAGACTTCCCTGATCCTTAGTTGGTATGTTTGTTCCTCATATAGCACAGTGCTTCCCTTACCAGCTGTGTCTAATACGGAAAAATTATAGTTCATTTATAGGACTAAACTGTTTTATTCTATTTCCTATTGCTTGTTTATCCAAAGGAAATAGAAAAAAAAATAAAGTGAAATGTATTGGCTCCCAAATTTAGCCTCATCCTGCTATTCCCCTAAAGTGTGCCCCAGCAATCCCCAACAGACCAAGGTTTCTAGCCATTGCTCTAATACTTTGGGGTAGGTTTGCCAGGTTTACTAAATTAAAATACAGAATGCCCAGTTAAAGTTGAATTTCAGATTAAACAATGAATAATTTTTTAGTATAAATATGCCCCATGCAATATTTGGGAATACTTGTACTAAAATATTATTTGTTGTTTACCTGAATTCAGATGTAACTGGGAGCCCTATATTTTATCTGGCAACCTACTTTAAAGAGCCAACAGAAGAATTAATGCTTTGGTTAGGAGGAGGGAACAGTTAATAAATATTGATTGATGACTGTGTTGAATCCTGGAGGAAAAAAAAGATTGACTGCTTCAGGAAGACACTCCCTTGGTCTCTCACAAGTTTAAAGCTTTGAGGAAGAAGACTGCAAATTGCTAGAGGACCAGAAATGGGGTAAGGCATGATCTTCCAAAAGGAAGTGTTGGTCACAATCCTGAGTCAGGTTAAATTGACTCAGGGAATTAGCACTCACCCACTAGGGGTGGGGGGACAGAGGTGGGTGACTCTCCTTTCTCTGATGTGATGATTGCACCTTGGCCCACCCTAATCCAGTATGGAGCCCTGGTGGCCCAGTGGTTGAGAGCTATGGGTGCTAACCAAAAGGTCGGCAGCTCGAATCCACCAGCTGCTCCTTGGAAACCCTATGGGACAGTTCTGTTCTGCCCTAGAAGGTTGCTATGAGTCAGAATTGACTCAACAGCAACAGGTTATAGAAGTTTGGTAAGTACACCAGTCCGTCTGCTCTCCTACAAGCTTCTTCCTTGTCTTCTGAAATCACGAGCCAAGCCACTTAACTGGTTGCACAATTTATTAGTTTATGTCTTGATTTTAACACTTTTTTGATTAAGGAAATCCCTCAGAATTAGAGACTCAGAACAGAAAAGGAAGAGATTAAATGAAGACGGACAGCTGAAGAATACCATCTACGGCCGGCTGCTCTAAGGTTAAAACTATTCTTCCTTCCCTTCTTCACTCCTTCCCTTCCTCCCTCTTTTCCTTCCTTTCTTAGCTCCTTTTTCCCTTCTCTCCCATAGGCAGTCATCCAAATGTGCTTTGCAAAATGCTCATTGTATTTTTGTATGGATGCGTTTTTAATTTACATGAATACCATCGTGTTATATACTTCATTAGTTTTTAATTAACTCAGCAACATGTATTTTAAGAGCTATTTATATTGCTATGCCCACATCTGCTGGTTACTTCCCACTGCTTGATTTTTTTTTCCTTACCCACAGTATACTCCTTGAAGACCAAACAACAACAACAACAAAAAACAAACAAACAAACCAAAAACCAAAGCCGTTGCCATCAAGTCCATTCTGACTCATAGCGACTCTACAGGACAGAGTAGAACTGCCCTATAGGGTTTCCAAGGAGCATCTGGTAGATTCCAACTACCGGCCTTTTGGTTAGCAGCCATAGCTCTTAACCACTACACCACCAGGGATCCCCTTGAAGACCAGAGACCTGTCTTATTTATGTTTGAATCTCCAAAGTTTAGAGGCTGGTAACTTAATAAGCACTTAAGTAGTTTGGGTTGAGGGATTGGAGTATGATATGAATAAACCAAAACCAAACCAAATCCGTTGCTGTCAAGTCAATTCTGACTCATAGAGACAATACAGGACAGAGTAGAACTACCCCATAGTTTCGAAGGAGCAGCTGGTGGATTCGAACTGCCGACCTTTTTGGTTAGCAGCCAAGCTTCAAACTACTGCGCCACCAGGGATCCGTGATATGAATAATAGTGCTCAGTTAAAATTTTGATGCGTGGAAAGGACTGAAATGTTAATGGAAGAAGCAGTTGCTTATTCTAGATATTAAAGATTCACTTAGGAAGAATTTCTATGTTGTCAGAATTTTTGGTGCTCATCAGTTAGTACTTCTAACTTCAACTTAATACCAGTGAGCCATAGTCATAACTATGACTATCTTAGACTTCTGAGTATAGTTGAAAAGGTTTTATCGTAGTCCTACTTAAAGTACAGCTTTAGGAAAACAAAAGTGATAAACCCAGCACATAAATTCCACTTAACTAGCGACTGGGGTAGGATTAACCTTTAGTGGAAATCAGTTAATAGCGTTGCTCAAGCCCTATTAGCTCTTGTGAAATTCAAATCCCTGCTTTGAATCAAATTAAATGCAGAAAATTTCACCTTGATTTTCCTCAACCAGGGTATATGGATATTTGTGCAAGAAAAAGATAATAATTTTGGCAATAACAGCACAACCATGGACCTAATTTAAAAAAAAAAATATATTTTTTAAACCTGAGGTGAAAAATATCAACAGTATTAGAGGACTCTTTTTTTTCCTTCTGTTTTCAACTACAGTTTACTAAGGGGGCCCCAAACATACATTTGGCTGGGTAACTATATGGAGGTGTCACCCAGTGTCAGCCCAGCTATATGAGCTACATGTTGAGGGAGAAAAAGCACAGTGTGACTGAATGCGGCTTGGTGGGACTTTTCTTCTGAGATGGGGCCCTAGAAGGCAGTCGCTGTCACACTGTCCCCTGCTGGTGCCTGCGGGTCAGAGGAAGTTCTTGTGTTTCTGGGGTTCAGGGGACTGGCTAGGGGCTGCTGAGGGAGAAATGTAGGAGTCTGTATGAAGGGGCACTAAGGCAAGTTCACTCCTATGTTTCTGGACTTTCAGAAAGAAACCTGTAACAACAAGATTATTTTAAGTTCCTTTTTAATTTTACAATATCATGTAGTTATTGAGATCGTGGAGCCAGACCATGCTGTTTAATTGACCAACTTTGCAATTACAAGGTGAAGGCCCTTGGCCAAATAACAGAAATTTTGTGAACTTTGGTTTTTTCATCTTGTGAGTTATTCAAGCAACAAGGCTGTTATGGATTGAATTATAGCCCCCAAATATGGGTCAACTTGGCTAGGCCATGATTCCCAGTATTGTATGGTTGTCCTCCATTTTGTGATCTGATGTAATTATCCTATGTGTTGTAAATCCTAACCACTATGATGTTAGTGATGTTAGTGAAGCCCTGGTGGCACAGTGGTTAAGAGCTCGGGTGCTAACCAAAAGGTCGGCAGTTTGAATCCACTAGCTGCTCCTTGGAAACCTTCTGGGGCAGCTCTACTCTGTCCTGTAGGGTCACTATGAGTCGGAATCGACATGATCGCAATTGGTTTGGTTTGGTTTGATGATGTTAATGAGGCAGGATTAGAGGCAGTTATGTTAATGAGGCACAACACAATCTACAGGATTAGGTTGCATTTTGAGTCAATTTTCTTTTGAGATATAAAAGAGAGAAGTGAGTAGAGAGAGAGGGACCTCCTCAAGAAAGGCGAGCTGGGAGCAGAGCATGTCCTTTGGACCCTGGGTCCCTGCACTGAGAAACTCCTAGACCAGGAGAAGATTGATGTCAAGATCTTCCCCCAGAGCTGACAGAGAAATAAAGCCTTCCTCTGGAGCTGGTGCCCTGAATTCAGACTTCTAGCCTCCTAAACTGTGAGAGAATAAATTTCTGTTTGTTAAAGCCATCCACCTGTGGTATTTCCCTTTATAGCAGCAGTAGATAACTGAGACAAAAGCTGAACAGGTTTCTTTACAGCAGAGCCTCTTAGGATCTTTAATATGGTTAATGTCCACTGTGCATCTCTAAGACACTATTAGAATAATGCAAGACTTCCCAAACTTTTTTTTTTTTTTCCTCAGAGCAGCTTATGGTACTAACATTCTGAGCCAGGCATTTGGAAAATGTTGCCATATATGTAGATCCTCTTAAAGAGGTCTGGAAGGATGTCTCAGATACTTACTTAGTGACTGATGGATTTATTGAGAACTTACTATGTCTCAGGCACTATTCTAAGCACTTTACAGGTACTATATTATTTTTATATCTCAATCGTATAACATAGATACTATTATAATCCCTACTTTGCAAATGAGAACACTGACGCACAGAGAAGTTAATTAACTTGCCTGCATGGTGTTGCTGTAAGTCAGAATCGACCCAATGTCAACTGTTTTTTTTTTTCTTTAGGATCATATCACTCTCGTGAGCTGTCTAATTTGCAATTTAACCCAAATGTTGAGTGTTTCAGTGACTATATTGTTTATTTCTACAAGTTCTAGTTAGTTATTTTACACATTTATTTCTTTGTTTTATCAGTGTCCTATGCTTTCATCATAGCTTCCGTTGCTTTCACTTCTTTAATAATCTAAAACATTTATTTTGTTGTCTCTGAATTTGCTTTATAATTTCTGGTTCTTAGAGTCCAAATTATTGCCTTTGCTTCATGGGTTGTCTATCCATTATGGTGGCTCGTTTCCTTGTGTTACTTTTAAATTTTGGGGTGTGACCTTATCTTCAGCATACATTGTTATTACTGGTTGCTGTTATTTTTCTCTGGGGCTGCATTAAATTTGAATTTCAGATTAATAATGGATAATTTATTAGTTTTGAGCACATTTACACTAAAAAGTTATTTGTTGTTATCCAAAATTCAAATTTAATTGAGCCAACTGTATTGTATCTGGCAACCATGTCTGGGGGAGTCCTCTGTGTTGGGCATTGTGGAAGAGTGGTTATACAATTGAGTCTTCTGAGGCAATGAGGTTTACAGGGTCAGACCAGTTTTCACACTTTCTTGGCTTGGGATTCCTATAAAATGTGGGTCTTATAAATTTGCATGCTGTGTGAGGTGACCTACCTTTCTGGTTTGCTGAGGACTGAGGGGTTTTCTGGGAGGCAGCATTTTCAGTGCTAACACCTGGGAAGTCCAGGCCCATGGGGATGACTTGATCCCTGTAATGCCACACCCATGTGTGATATGGACTTGGAATCAAGATTTCTTACAGAAGCTCCCTGCCCAACCCCCCCCCCCCTTTTTTTTTTTTGCCTCTTCTAACTCCTAAGTACATGGAAAATTCCCTTGATACATCCGAAGTTTATTGCTTAGGATTTTTCTAATTCTTTTGTTATTAGAAGGCAGCCTTTTGAGGGTCCAGTGTTAATTCAGTGCTTTTCCACCTGTCCATGTCTCCTATCCTCACATGAATGTTAAATTCTCCCCTCTTGGCCCTATGGTGTATTACAAGTTTTTAATACTCATGGGATGCTGTGGGATCCACTGAATCTTATGATCAGGCTTTGAGGTTTCCTTTTTGTTTCTGGCTTTTAGATTTTCTTTCTTTTTAGTTTAAACTTGGCTGTGTATATGTATTTTAGCTGTTGAATTTAATGCAGCATTGTTGTGTGTTTCTAGTGAGCGATAGGGCTTCATTAGCTAGCCAACATGCTGCCAGAGTCTTAAACATTTCTATAATAATTGTATTTTCTATAAAAGCATATAAATAAAAAATTAATATTGGTATGGGTACAAGGAAGCAGAAACTCTCATATGCTGATGATGGGAATGTAAATAGGTGCCAACTCTTGAAAAAGTAATTTGATAAGAATTATCAAGAGCCTTAAAAATGTTCACATGCTTTAATTTAGGAGTCTATACTAAGAAAATAGTTCCAATGTAGGAAAAAATTTAAGTACAAATATATTTGCCATGATGTTATTTAAAATAAGCAAAAATTGGAAGCAACCTAAACATCCAAGAATAGGAGTGTGATGGGTAAGGTTATGTGTCAACTTGACTGGGTCATGATTCTCAGTGGTTTGGTAATGTAATGATGTAGTTTGGTGGTTATGTAATGATGTAGTTATCCTCCATTTTGTGGTATAATGTAATCATCTCCATGATGTGATCTGATGTGATCAGCCAATCAGTTGTAAGGGGAGTTTCCTCAGGGTTGTGGCGTGTATCCGATATATATGGACGTTCTGGCAAAGCTCTCTGGCTTTTGCTTGCTTTGGATTCTGCACCTGGCTCATCATCATCTTGCCTCCACTTCTTGGAACTTGAGCCAGCAGCCTGCCATATTGCTTGCTGATCTTGGGATTCACTGGCCTCTGCAGCCTGTGAGCCAGCAGCCTGCCATCTTACTTGCTGGTCTTGGATTCATCAGCCTCCACATCCTGTGAGCTAGCAGCCTGCTATCTGCCTGCCAATCTTGGGTTCCTCAGCCCCTGCAGCTACGTGAATCAGGAGAAGCCTGTAGTCTGTCGCGTGACCCACAGACTTGGGACTTGCCAGCTTCTACAACCATGTGAGCCATTTTCTTGAGATAAATCTCTCCCTCTGAATACACACACGCACACACGCACACACACACATACATGCTTCCCTGGTTTTGCTTCTCTAGAGAACCCAGCCTAAGACAAGGAGAATGATGTATCAAGGTGCTTATGTAACTTGAAATCTTATTTAAAATTATGCTTACAAAAAATTTTATTGCCATAGAAACTTGGAACCCTGGTGGCACAGTAGTTAAGTGCTCAGCTGCTAACTGAAAGGTCAGTGGTTTGAACCCACCAGCTGCTCCATGGGAGAAAGATGTGGCAGTCCACTTTTGGAAAGATTACAGTCTTGGGAACCCTATGGGGCAGTTCTACTCTGTCTTATAGGGTCGCTATGAGTTGGAATAAACTCTAAAGCAGTGAATTTTATTTTGTTTTATTACTACTGAGGATTATATGTGTCCCAAACTGTGCTGAACACTTTATGTTGACTTAATCTCCATAATTTATCAACTGGATGTTATCATTTCCGTTTTACAGATGAGAAAACTGAGGCTTAGTTTTCAGAGAATCCAAAAGACTCTAAAGCATATTCTCAAAACCACCAAGCTATGACTTCACAATTGTATTTAAATGTTTATAGTAAAAATCAAAAGTAAACTAAAATGTAGTTAAATTGTTGAAATTTTGCTTTCTTTATTCTTTTCCATAACTTCTACATTTTCGTCAGTAACATGTATTATTCTTAGGATCAGAAAATAAATTTGAAGTTAAAAAAAGAGTATGTCAACATCATTCTTTTACTTTCTAAATAAACTCCCATTAATTACATTAGTTTTCTATTTAAATTTATTGGTGTTAGTTTAAAAAAAGACAATGTTAAGAAAGGTAAATCCCACCTAAAACACCTTTATAACTTGGAGAGTCTTTTCTTTAAAGCCTTGTTTATTGAGGTGTAGCTTCCATACAGTAAAATTCACCTGTTACCGCGCAGCTCTACTAGTTTGACGAATTCGTGCAGTTGTGTGACCACCACTAAATCAAGATTTAGTAAAGTTCCACCAATACCACCAAATTCCCTTGTGCCCATTTGTGGGCAACCCGTCCCCCATCTTCAGCCTCTGGACACCACTGATTTGTTTTCTGTTCCTATAAGTTTTAGTTTTCCAGTGTTATATAAATGGATTCATAGAGTATATTGTCTTTTGGGTCTGTCTTCTTTCCATTAGCATAATGCATTTGAGATTCATCCTTGTTGTTGCATGTATCAGTAACTTTTTTTTCCTAAAAAATATTCCATTATGTGGATGTACCAGAGTTTTTTTTTTTATCCATTCATCAATTTAGGGCATTGAGGTTGTTTACAGTTTTTGAGTGGTTATAAAAAAAAATGTCTATAAGCATTTGTATGCAGGTTTTTGTGTGAACAGTTTTCGTTTGTCTGGCATAAATACCAAGGAATAGGCTTGTGTGGTAATTGTATGTTTAATTTTTATAAGAAACTGCCAGATTCTTTTCCAAAGTAGCTATACCAGATTTGCATTCCCATTAGTAATACATGAGGATTCCAATTGTCTCAGATCGATACCAGCACTTGGTGTTGTCAGGTTTTTTTGTTTGTTTTGTAGTTATTCTAATAGTCGCATAGTGGTATTTCATTGTGATTTTAACTTGCATTTTCCTGATGGTCATGACGTTTAATATCTTTTCATATGTTTCCCATTTCTATTTCTTCTTTAGTAAAGTGTTTTCACATTAAAAAAATTGGATTGCTTGTTTCATATTATTGAATTTTGAAAGTTCTTTATATATTCTGAATATAAGTCCTTTATCGCAGATATGTTTTGTGAGTATTTTCTCCTTGTCTGTGGGATATCTTTTGATTTTCATAATGGTGCCTTTGAAGAAAAGAAGTTTTTAATTTTGATGGAGTCCAATTTATCAGTGTTTTCTTTTATGGATTATGTTTTATTATTGTATGCAAGTATTTTTGCCTAATCCAAGGTAACAAAGATTTTGTCCTATATTTTTTTCTAGAAATTCTGTAGCTTTAAGTTTTTAATTTAGGTCTATGATTTATTTCGAATTAATTTTTGTATGATGTGCATGGCATGGGTTCTGGTTCATTTTTTTGCATATGGACATCTAATTTTTTCAATATGATTTGTTGAAAAGACTGTCTTTCTTCATTGAATTGCATTTGTACCTTTACTGGAAATCACATGTGTGGGCCTATTTCTGCACTTTATTCTGTTTTGTTGCTCTATGTGCCTATCCCTTCACTATTGCCTAATGTCTTGATTGCTATAGTTTTATAATAAATCTTCAAATCAGATAATGTAAGTCCTTCAATGTTTTTTTCCTAAGTTGATTTTGCTATTCTAGCTTCTTTGACTTTCCATATGAATTTTAGAATCAGCTTGTTTATTTTAAAATTCAAAATCCTGGTAGAATTTTGCTTGTCATTGCACTGAATCTATAGATCAACTTGAGAGAAATGGCATTTTGACTTTATTGAGCTTTCCAATGTATGAACACAGTGTATCTCTCCATTCACTTAAGCCTTCTTTGATTTTTTTAATCTGCATTTTGTTGTTTCAGTATACAGACCGTGCACATATTTTGTTAGATTTCTACCGAAGTATTTTATGTTTTCGAGTGCTATTGTAAAATTATTTCTTTTCCTATTTTAATTTCCAATTGTTAATTGCTATTATATAGAAATAAAGTTTTTCTTTTTAGATTCTTTGGAACTTTTGACGTAGACAATCATGTTGTCTGCAAAGAGAAACAGTTTTATTTTTTTTCTTTCTAATCTGTATGCCTTTCATTTCTTTTTAATTCCTTATTGCACTGAGTAGGACCATCAATACAATGTTGCATAGGAATGGGGAGAGTGGACCATAAATTGGATTTTATATAGTTACACCAGTTTACAGCAATGGAAAATTTATGTATGTGTTATATATATATATGTATTAGGGTGACAACATCATGTTGGTTTGCTTGGGAACTTCCTGATTGTAACAATGAATCCTGTGTCCTGGGGACCACCTCAGGAATGAGGCCCAGGACTGTTGGTCATTCTAGTTTGTGTACTGTGTGTGTTGTGTAGTGGGGGTAGGGAGGGGAGGGAAGGATAGGAGATAAAATGCTTTATTTTTTTTCTAGACCCATCTTCAAAATATATACTCCCTTGTTATTTATTAACACTTTCTTTTATTATGAGAACTATGTACATAAGGAGTCTTTAGCTATCATTTAATTGGATTGGACGCTAACAAGTAATTATAACAAAATATAAATAATTATTATCCATGGGTTTGTCTCTTAAAATGAGCAACGTTTAACCGAGAGTAAGGTTAGTGCAGAAGATTTAGAAAAAAATCTCTCCCTGGCTGCACCTCATCTTCATAAATCAGCAAGCTCTGCTTTCCCATTTTGGCAAAAACGTTTTTTTTTTCCCCCGTCTTTATGTTTTCTGAGCAAGTAGTCACAAGAGGAAAATTCACGTAGCCATATATAGTCCATGCCAAAAAGAAAAAGAAAACAAAACTAACCCTGTAAACATCCCCAACTTGTAGATTTGTATAAATCCATCATACGTCCTTGTAGATCAAATTCATAATCATTTGTCCTAATATATGCTGTAGAACCCAGTCACATGAAAAAAAAAAGAGCAGTTTGGGTGTACCCTTCCCTGGTATCCTTAGGACACTCATGAAAACCACACTGAAACTATCGTCTGAGTCATTTTATGTTTTGAATATGATTTGTGGAATGGAGTTAAAATAAATCTGAAGCAAAGAAGCCCTTGGTTATATTGACTACAAATATTATCATAGTAATTCCTCTTTTTTTTCAGTCTTTGCATGAATCACGGACAGTTGTGCAAACATCCCAGGAAAGCAGACACAAATGGGGTTGAGCAAGAGTGGTTTAATCTGGCCAGTTTTTCTGAGTCTGAAAAGCAAGCTGATCTATTTTCCAGTTTCTCTAACAGGCTACCAACCCTCTTTTTCTTCACACCATTTGGCCAGTTACTTCACCCCTTGCTCCTACAACCCCATTCCCCTTCTTCACCTCACCTTCCTCTGGCTATCTCCTTTTCCTCTTCAAGCAACACATAAGGCATAAGGTGTAACCTCCTCCAGTCAACCTCTTACTCCCTCAAAGTTGGGATGGAATCCTTCTCCTGAGTTCTAATAGACCTTGTATTTTCCTCAGAATCACTGTATGACAATCATCTGTTTGTCTGTCTCTTCCCCAGTGATTCTCAACTTTGGCTCCACAGTGATTATGATTTAATTAGTTAGGAGTGGGGCCCAAGCATCAGTTCTTTTTTATTTTTTTATTTTTTTTTAATATATATTTTATTGTACTTCAGGTGAAAGCTTACAGAGCTAATAGTTTCTCATGAAATAGTAGTACACATGTTGTTTTTTGACATTGGTTAACAACCCCACAACGTATTAAGCCTCTAAATTCTCAACCTTTTTTTTTGATGAAAATTACAGATGGCCAAAGATACACCGTTTCAAAAATTTCTACATTCACAGTTCAGTGACATTGACTACGCTCTTCCAACTGTGCTGTTATTCTCACTTAAGATGAAGGCTTACAGAAAAAATAGTTTTTCATTTAACAATTACTACACATGTTGCCCTATGACAATGGTTAACAATCTCACAGCACATCAAGAATATCCTTACTCCACCTTGTATTCCCTATCACCAGGGGGCTTCCTTGTCCCCTTCTGTCTTCTGGACCTTGTCATTGGACTATTGTACCTCTTTAGTCTCATTTGTTTATTTATTTATTTATTTATTTATTTATTTTTATTTTATTTAAACACCATTTCAAAACTTTTTACTTACACATTTAAGTGATATTGACTATGCTCTTCCAATTGTGCTGCCATTCTCGCCCAAGATGAAGGCTTACAGGACAAAACAGCCTCCCATTTAATAGTTACTACAAATGTTGCCCTATAGCAGTGGTCAACAATCTCACAATACATCGACAGTGTCCTTATTCAATTTGTGTTCCTTATCATCAGTTTCCTACTCTCCCTCTGCCTTCTGGCCCTTGTCACCGGACTCCTGTACATCGTTAGTCCCATTTAGTTTTACTGGGGTGTCCATTCCCAGGCTTAACATCGAACCTTGAAGGTAACTTCCCCTCTGAGCTGAAAGGGTGTCTGGGGGCCACACTCTCGAGGTTTCTCTAGTATTCTTTAGGCCAGTATATCTGGTCTTTTTTTTTTTTTTTTTTTTTTTTTTTGGGAGTTAAAATTATACTCTACATCCTACTCCAGCTCTGCCCAGAACCCTCTGTTGTGATCCTGGTCAGAGGAGTCATTGGTGGTAGCCGGGCACCATCCAGCTGTACTGGGCTCAGTCCCGTGGAGGCCTTGGTAGCTGTGGACCATTAGTCCTTCGGACTAATCTTTTCCTTGTATCCTGTTCTCTTCGTTCTCCCTTGTTCCCGAAGGGATGAGATCAGTGGAGTATCTTAGATGGCCGCTCATAGGCTTTTAAGACCCCAGACACTACTCACCAAGGTAGAATGTAGAGCATTATCTTTATAAGTAGTGTCATGCCAATTGAGCTAGATGTTCCCCGAGATCATGGTCCCCAGAGCCCTCCGTCCAACAACTCAGTCCCTCGGGGGGTTTGGATGTGTCTATAGGGCCTCCATGACCTTTCCTTGTGCAGGTTGTGTTAGTTTCCCCTGTACTATGTACTATCTCATCTCTCACCCAAGTTACCACTTACCTATTACCTATTTAGTATCCCCCCCCCTCCCATCCCTGGTAACCAACAAGGATTGTTACATTTTGCATGTGAATTTTTTCATGGATTTTTACAATAGAGGTCTCATACAATATTTGTCCTTTTGTGATTGACTTATTTCACTCAGCATGATGTCCTCCAGTTTCCTCCATGTTATGAGATGGTTCACCGATTCATTGTTCTTTCTCATTGCATAGTACTCCATTGTGTGTATGTACCATAGTTTGTGTATCCATTCGTCTGTTGATGGACATCGAGGTTGTTTCCATCGTTTTGCTATTGTGAATAATGCTGCCATGAACATAGGTGTGCATATGTCTATTCGAGTGATGACTCTTATTTCTCTAGGATATATTCCTAGGAGTGGGATTGCTGGATCGAATGGTACGTCTATTTCTAGCTTTCTGAGGAAACGCCATATCATTTTCCAAAATGGCTGTATCATTTTGCATTCCCACCAGCAGTGTATAAGAGTTCCCGTCTCCCCGCAGCCCCTCCAACATTTGTTATTTCCAGTGTTTTTGATTCGTGCCAGTAATGCCGGGGTGAGATGGTATCTCATTGTGGTTTTAATTTGCATTTCTCTAATGGCTAGTGATCGCGAGCATTTCCTCATGTGTCTGTTGGCCATTTGAATGTCTTCCTTGGTGAAGTGTCTGTTCATTTCCTTTGCCCATTTTTTGATAGGATTGGTTGTCTTTTTGTTGTAGAGGTGTTGGATTTTCTTGTAGATTATGGAGATTAGACCTTTGTCTGACTTGTACTGTCCAAAAATTTTTTCCCAGTCTGTAGGTTCTCTTTTAACTCTTTTGGTGAAATCTTTTGAAGAGCATAGATGTTTGATTTTTAGAAGATCCCAATTATCTAGTTTATCTGTTGGGTTTTTTGTGTTGATGTTTATGGTTTGTATCCTGTTAATGCCATGTATTAAGGTCTGAACTGTTGGTCCTATTTTTTCTTCTATGAATTTTATAGTTTGAGGCTTTATATTCAGGTCTTTGATCCATTTTGAAGTAGTTTTTGTATATGGTGTGAGGTATGGGTCCTGTTTCATTTTTCTACAAATGGATATCCAGTTTTGCCAGCACCATTTGTTAAAAAGACTGTCTTTTCCCCATTTGATGTATTTTGGGCCCTTGTCAAAAATCAGGTGACCATAGGTGGATGGATTTACATCTGAGTTCTCAATTCTGTTCCATTGGTCAATGTCTCTGTTGTTGTACCAGTACCAGGCTGTTTTGAGTACTGTAGCTGTATAGTAGGTTCTCAAGTCAGGTAGTGTGAGTCCTCCAACTTTATTCTTCTTCTTCAGTAGTGCTTTACTTATTCAGGGTTTCTTCCCTTTCCATATAAAGTTAATAATTAGTTTTTCCATCTCTTTGAAGAATGTTGTTGGTATTTGTATCGGAATTGCATTGTATTTGTAAATTGCTTTAGGTAGAATTGCCATTTTCACAATGTTGAGTCTGCCTATCCATGAGCATGGTATGTTTTTCCATTTATGTAGATCCCTTTGGGTTTCATGCAGCAGTGTTTTGTAGTTTTCTTTGTATAGGTCTTTTATATTCCTGGTCAGATTTATTTCCAAGTATTTTATCTTTTTAGGGGCTATTGAAAATGGTATTGATTTCCTGATCTCCTTTTCATCGTTCTCTTTACTGGTGTATAGGAATCCAACTGATTTTTGAATGTTTATCTTGTATCCTGCTACTCTGCTGAATCTTTCTATTAGTTCCAGTAAATTTCTCGTGGAGTCTTTAGGGTTTTCTATGTATAGTATCATATCATCTGCAAACAGGGAGAGTTTAACTTCTTCATTACCAATTTGGATGCCCTTTATTTCTTTCTCTTGCCTTACTGCTCTAGCGAGAACTTCCAGCACAATGTTAAATAGGAGTGGTGATAAAGGGCATCCTTGTCTTGTTCCTGTTTTCAGGGGGAATGTTTTCAGCCTTTCTCCATTAAGAATGATGTTGGCTGTTGGTTTTGCATAGATGCCCTTTATGATGTTGAGAAATTTCCCTTCTATACCTATTTTATTGAGAGCTTTTATCAGGAATGGGTGTTGGACTTTGTCAAATGCCTTTTCTGCATCAATTGAGATAATCATGTGATTCTTTTCTTTCCTTTTATTTATGTGGTGGATTACGTTGATGGATTTTCTAATGTTAAACCATCCTTGCATACCTGGTATGAATCCTACTTGGTCGTGGTGTATTATTTTTTTGATATGATACTGAATTCTATTGGCTAAAATTTTGTTCAGAATTTTTGCATCTATATTCATGAGAGATATTGGTCTGTAATTTTCTTTTTTTGTGATGTCTTTGCCTGGTTTTGGTATCAGCGTTATGCTGGCTTCATAGAATGAATTTGGAAGTGTTGCTTCCTCTTCTATGCTCTGAAATAACTTGAGTAGAACTGGTACGAGCTCTTCTGTAAATGTTTTGTAGAATTCTCCAGTGAAGCCATCTGGGCCAGGGCTTTTTTTGGTTGGGAGTTTTTTTATTACCTTTTCAATCTCTTCTCTTGTTATGGGTCTGTTCAGATTTTCAATATCACTTTGTTGTAGTTTGGGTAGGCCGTATGTTTCTAGAAATTTATCCATTTCCTCTAGGTTTTCAAATTTGTTGGAATATAGTTTTTCATAATATTCTGTTATAATCCTTTTTATTTCAGTTGGGTCTGTTGTAATGTCCCCCATTTCATTTCTTATTTGGGTTATTTGTGCCCTCTGCTGTTTTTCTTTTGTCAGTCTGGCCAGTGGTTTGTCGATTTTGTTGATTCTTTCAAAGAACCAACTTTTGGTTTTGTTGATTCTTTCTATTGTTTTTCTGTTCTCTATTTCATTGATTTCTGCTCTGATCTTTACTATTTCCTTTCTTCCGGTGGTTGTAGGCTTTTTTTGTTGTTCTCTTTCTATTTGTTTGAGTTCTGTAGTTAATGTTTTGATTTTGTCCCTTTCTTCTTTTTTGATATGTGCATCTATTGCTATAAATTGTCCTCTGAGGACTGCCTTTGCTGTGTCCCAAAAGTTTTGGTATGATGTGTTTTCATTTTCATTTGATTCTAGGAATTTTTTAATTCCATCTCTGATTTCTTCTATTACCCATTGATGTGTAAGCAGATTATTATTCAGTTTCCATGTGTTTGATTTTTTTTCCTTGCTCTTTCTAGTGTTAACTTCTACCTTGATGGCATTGTGGTCAGAGAAGATACTGTGAATTATCTCAGCATTTTGGATCTTGTTGAGGATTGCTCTGTGGCCTAAGATGTGGTCTATTCTGGAGAACGTTCCATGTGCATTGGAAAAGAATGTGTACTTTGCAGCGGTTGGATGGAGTGTTCTATATATGTCTATGAGGTCCAGTTGGCTGATTGTGTCCTTTAGGTCTTCTGTATCTTTGCTAAGTTTCTTTTTAGTTGTTCTGTCCTTTACTGAGAGTGGTGTGTTGAAGTCTCCTACTATTATTGTGGAACTGTCAATTTCTCTTTTCAGTGCTGTTAGAGTTTTTTTTATGTATTTTGGAGCCCTGTCATTGGGTGCATAGATATTTATTATGGTTATGTCTTCATGATGGATCATCCCCTTAATCATTATATAGTGTCCTTCTTTGTCTTTTATGGTAGATTTTGTTTTAAAGTCTATTTTATCTGAGATTAGAATTGCCACTCCTGCTCTTTTTTGATAGTTGTTAGCTTGATATATTTTTTTCCAACCTTTGATTTTTAATAAATTCACATCTTTGTTTCTAAGATGTGTCTCTTGTAGACAGCAAATAGATGGATCCTGTTTTCTTATCCATTCTGCCACTCTCCGTCGCTTTATGGGTGCATTGAGTCCATTTACGTTCAGTGTAATTATTGATAGATGTGAGTTTGTTGCTGTCATTTTGTAGTGCTTTTTTTTGTGATGCTGAAGTTTTCTTTGTTCTTCTTACTCTCTTGTTCTGAGTTCCTTTTGTTTGTGGATTTTGTGTTCATTTCTTTTGTTTTGGTAGGTTTTGTTTTTGTTGAGACTTTATGTTTTTCGTCTTTATTTTTATGAGTTGGTTTGTTAACTTTTTTTGTGGTTACCATGAATTTTACCCTTATCTTTATAATTTTGAAGCAGTCTACCGTTACTTGGTATCGCCTTGCCTTCTTCTCCTTTAGAAGGTTCTATACCTATGCCGTTTGTTCCCTCTTTCATTGTTTTGATGTTGTTGTCATCCTTTGATTGATTTCTCTGATTCCCTGTTGTATATCTTTTGTTTTTGGAAAGTCCTCTGTAGTTCAGTTCCTAGAATGGTATCTGGTTCATGTGAACCTGCATCCTAGGTCCTAGGTCCTGCCTGAGGGCTTAAGCTGTTTGTCCTCAGATCGAAGAACTCCCTTTAATAATTCTTGTAAGTTTGGTTTGACTTTTGCATATTCCTTTAGTTTCTGTTTATCTGGAAATGACCTAATTTCACCATCAAATCTGAATGAGAGTTTTGCAGGATATATTATTCTTGGCTGACAATTTTTTTCTTTCAAGATTTTATATATGTCATCCCATTGCCTTCTTGCCTGCATGGTTTCTGCTGAATAATCTGAGCTTAGTCTTATTGTTTCTCCTCTGTATGTGACTTCTTGTTTTTCACGAGCTGCTCTCAGGATTCTTTGTTTGTCTTTAGTTTTAGCGAGTGTGAATATGATATGTCTTGGTGATTTTCTTTTGGGGTCTATTCTATATGGGGTTCGTTGAGCTTCTTGGATGACCAGCTTTTCATCTTTCATGATATTGGGAAAGTTTTCTGTCAGCAGTTCCTCAATGATCCTCTCTGTGTTTTCTGTTTTCTTCCCCTGTTCTGGTATGCCAATCACTCGTAAGTTTTTGCTTTTAATTGTGTCCCACATAACTCTCAGGGTCTCTTCATTTTTCTTTGTTCTTTTTTCTGAGTTTTCCTGAAACAGAGTTGTATCCAAGTGTTTGTCTTCAGTTCCACTGATCCTGTCTTCCATGGTTTCAAATCTACTTCTCAGCCCTTCTATGACACCGTCCATTTCTGAAATCTTGTTGTTTATCTTTTGGATTTCTAATTGTTGTTTTTGTATAATTTCGAGTTGTGAATTTATTTTGGCATTTTGTTCTTGCATCATCTTCCTGAATTCTTCCAATTTTTTGTCTGTATTTTCCATAAATTTGTCTATTTTTTCCTCATGTTTGTCAGCTTTTTGCCTCAGTTCTTGGAAAATTCCGAGTATTAGTGATTTGAGTTCTGTATCAGGTACTTCTAGTGCATTTTCTTCCACAGGAGAGTTATCTGGTGTTTTATTTTGGACGCCTATTGGAGCCATCTTGTCTTGTTTTTGTAAATGTTTTGATATCGTTTGCTGTTTTCGGGGCATTCAGTAGATATTTCTCTCGTTTATTGATTGTAGATTTTTTTTTTTTTTTTCGTTCTTGTGGTACAGCTGGGCAGATCTAGTTGAGGAGGAGCCACTGGGATGGGTTGCTTGTGGCACTCACCGCAGCCACCAGGACGGTCGGTAGTCAGTGCTGGGCAGGTTCCAATAGGGCGTGCCTGCACCGCTTGGTGATGTGATGTCTAGTGCACGGTGCAGGTAGGTAGGGTGCAGCGGGAAGATGGTTATGTGTGAAGCTAAGCTGGATATGGGAGAGAGGAGAGAGGAGGAGGAGCAAAAAGTGTACAAACATAAAAGAATGCTAGGGGAGTTTGTCGTTGGAATGTACAGATGAGAGACTATGGGATGGAGGAAACCAGAAGGGGGAAGAGAAAGAAAAGGAAAGAATGACCAAATGAAAATCAGAAAAGTTAAAAAACTGCAAAGTTCCCAGGGATCGCACCGATGCAGCTATGAGGTCTGGGGGAGTCGGTCTCAATTTTCACAGCTCAGCCTGGCCAGAAGGTACAGAGGCATACATCGCCTGGTATTCAGGGATCAGAAAGAGAAGGAAGAGATAGAGGGACAAGAAATTAAGCAATGAAGAAAGACAAAAGAGAAAAAGAGGTAAAATATGACAAAACTAATCAAAAAAGGAAGAAAAATAAAATTGAGAAAAAAAAAAAAAAAAAAGGGCAACACCAGCAGTCAGTGCCTACAAATGGGACCCAGAGAGCCCCCACTCAGGGGCGCGAATTCCAAGAAGCCGATAGTCTCGGGGTTAAGTGACCGTGGCCACGGGAAGCAGAGGGGCCAATGAACAAAGGCCCCAGGATCCCACCCGCGCGGGAGCCCAGACCTGGAAATAGCCACACGCCCGAACGCAGCCCTACAGCCCCGCAGGAGAGAGCAGAGACGGCCCTCGGAACCAGGCACCCAGGCAAAAGGAGGGGGAGGCGGCAGAAAAAGGTCCGCTAGGTGCCAGCAAACGGCTCCCAGAAAGCTCCCAGCCCGGGCGCGCGGAACCCAAGCACCGGCGCCCCCCCGCCCAGGGACCCCGGCCACGGAAAGCAGAGGGGTGAACGAACAAAGGCCCCGGGATCCCACCCACGCGGGAGCCCAGACCCAGAAACAGCCACACGCCCGCACGCAGCTCCACAGCCCCGCAGGAGAGAGCAGAGACAGCACCCGGACCCAGGCACCCAGGCAAAAGGAGGGGGAGGCGGCAGAAAAAGGTCCGCTAGGTGCCAGCAAACGGCTCCCAGAAAGCCCCCAGCCCAGGCGCGCGGAATCCAAGCACCAGCACCCCCCAGCCCAGAGACCCTGGCCACGGAAAGCAGGGGATCCCCAGCTGAGGCGGAGAGGGGTGGGTGGTGGGAGAGCGCGCACCGCAGTTTACCGGTCGTTCTGTCTCCGACCAGATGCTCTGCAAGGCTGCTCTCCTGTTTGCTGGTCTCCGATAGGAATCCAAGATGGTGGATCTGCGCTGCGTTAGCTGGTAAGGAATCTCTGCCTGAGTCTCTCCTCGCTCTCCGTTCTCTTTTAGTATTCTCACTCCGTTCGGTGTTTGGCTGAGTTCTTTATCTCTTCATTTGGTGTTCTAGGGTTTCAGGATTGTTGATTCTCTGTTAGGCTTAGTTTTTCGGATCTTTGCTGTGGAGGGACGGCGTGGTGTTTCTGCCTAGAGCGCCAACTTGCCCCTCTCTCTCAGTTCTTTTTTAAAGCCTTAGGTAATTGTAATGTGCAGCCAAGGTTGTGAAACACCGCCCCAGACTATAAGTTTCTCTGATTTTGGACCCTTTCTTAGCTAACTGTGTATCTCCAGTGTGTCTTCCCAGGGCCTGCACAAAGTAGATTCTCCAGCCCCTCAGTCAATATTTGATGAGTAAATGAGTATAGATCATGAAAGAGGAAGGTTGTTGGGGCATATTTAGAGGCTTAGGAAGGGGGAGGGTTATTCTAGTCTTCTAATCGAGACCAAGCGTCTTTCCCTGAATACTCATCTCTGAGAGCTTGGCCAAGTTTAAGGTGCTGGAAAGGGGCCAGTCTCTTACCTAGGAGATGTTTAATCTTGGGATATTTCATCTCCATTTGCACATTGCAACCTCACTGTCCATCAATCTTGGACGTTCTATGCGTGAGTGATTCTGTAGCAAGAGTGGGAGTTTCCTAGCTCCATAACCTATGGTGTAACACAGTAATTAATAGAATAGACTGAGTTTATTTAAGTGGGAGGGCAGGGGATTGTGGCTCTTACGATTCTTTTTTATGGCTCTTCTCTAGTCTTTCAGAGTTGCATTTAGCAGAAGACATTCCTGTTATTCAAAGAAAAGCTGTTAAAGCAGCCTGTATCCCCCCACTCTGAGTACACTGCAAATAAAAAATAATAAACCAATAATATTAGCTGTAGTCAGAGTGAAGTCTTTAGTTCTAAACTCAAATTTATCTCCATTATGTCTTTAAAACGCATACCCTATCAGCCCGTTTTTGGCACTTTGTACATAGCAAGTACTGCAAATCTTTCTGAATTCAGGGAAAAAAAGACCATACATATATTTTCAGCATATACATAAAGGATAATTTCTTCCTGACAACTAGACTCCATAGACTCCAGCCTCTCTCTCTCTCTCTTTTTACTGGAGTGATTGATATATTCTGTTTTGTCAGTAGAATTGTGTTACTTTTAATGCTTTAATGAGTAGAACTGAAAAACTTAACTAAGTCTGTGAAAAAGGACTTGGAGTTCACCCAATGCAGATACTGTTTTTCATGGTTTCCATCTTTCTGTAGGTTTTGTAACCTTCGGTGGACCCTGGGTCCTAAGGCAAAGATTAAGAATTCTATAAAACCAGGAAGTTCATCAGGACACAGGGTGTCATTTCAGAAAAAAAGAGATGACAGAGATTTACAATCTCTTTGATGCTGAGTAGAGCTTTCCTCATAAATTGCTACACAAATAGAAATGGGGCAGTGATGTGATGGGTGAATTCCCAAGTACTCTGACTCTGGGTGGAGCTTGGTTTTATCCCTGTCACCAAGAGCTTCGAATGGGCTCCTGGGCCTCATTCCTGAATATCATGTGTCATTGGTCTGCTTGCCTCTTGTTTTGGATCCTCTACTAAATTCACCTTACTGCTTCCAGAGAAGTCCTCAAAAATATGATTGTGTGCATCCCTAAATTTAGAAACCTTTAAGGCTTCCCAGAGGTCCATAGGATAGCTTCTCAATTCCTTCCGCTGTCATTCAAGGCCCCTCAACTTCAGGCTGTGAAATTCCTCTACAACCTCCTCTGGAAAGTAGGCATTTTAGTCTGATTTTCTGGTTGCGGAATGTGAGGCCTCGGAAATGAAGTGACTTCCCCAGGATCACACAGATAGCAACAGAGTTGATGCCATTTGATTCCTCATCTAGTGCTCTTTCCACCTCCACGTTGTCTCTATACTTAACCTCTGCTGTTTCATCTGTAAAATGGGGTTAATGATAATAACTTACCTCTATGAAGTCAGGGAGCATGCTAGCAAGCCTCCATAATAGCCTCCAATTAGCCTCACCTCCTGGTATTCATACTCTTGTGTAGTCTCCTCCTATACTGAATAGGGCTAATCTGTGTAAACCATTAGGACATTCAGGAAATAATGATGTGTACCTTCTGACATTGTGATCACTTACTCTGGAGGAAGTCAGCTGTCAGGTGGACACTAAAGCAGCCCTAAGGAGAGGCCATTTGGCAAGGAACCGAGGCCTCTTGCCAACATCCGTGGGGGTGAGCCATCTTGGAAAGGGATACCGCATCCTCAGTCCAGCCATCAAGAGGTGCTTTTCAGCCCTTAGATCTTGGATTTTATGAGAAAATGGTGATTAGCGCTTCTCAGACACATAACAATCATATCCTGCAACCAAATAAAAGGGCTGCTCAGTGGCTAATCTAATAGATTTTAATTCCATTGATTATAATTAATATACCAAATTACCCTCCTTCACAAATGGAAGGGTACAGGCATATCTTGGAGATATTGCAGGTTCTATTCCAGACCACCACAATAAAGCGAATATCACAATAAAGTGAATCACACGGATTTCTTTTGTTTCCCAGTGCGTATAAAAGTTATGTTTACACTATACTATAGTCTATTAAGTGTGCAATAACATTATGTCTAAAAAAATGAACATACCTTAATTAAAAAATATTTTATTGCTAAAAAATGATAACCATCATCTGAGCCTTCAGTGAGTCGTAGTCTTTTTGCTGGTGGAGCGTCTTGCCTTGATGTTGATGGCCGCTGACTGATCAGGGTGGTGGCTGCTGAAGGTTGGGGTCACTGTGGCAATTTCTTAAAATAAGACAACAATGAAGTTTGCCACATTGACTGACTCTTCTTTTCACAAAAGATTTTTCTGTAGCATGTGATGCTGTTTGATAGCATTTTACCCACAGTAGAACTTCTTTCCAAATTGGAGTCAGTCCTCTCAAAACCTGCCAATGGTTTATCAACTAAGTTTATTTAATATTCTAAATCCTTTGTTGTCATTCCAACAATGTTCACATCATCTTCACCAGGAGTAGAGTCCATCATGAGACTGCAGCAATTCAGCCACATCTTCAGGCTCTACTTCTAATTCTAGTTCTCTTGCTATTTCCACCACATCTGCAGTTACTTCCTCCACTGATGTCATGAACCCCTCAAAGTCATCCATGAGGGTTGGAATCAACTTCTTCCAATATCCTGTTAATGTTATGAAATGTATTTATTAAATAATAAGACTTGAAGGTTGAAATTACTCCTTGATCCATGGGCTGCAGAATTGATGTTGTGTTAGCAGGCATGAAAACAACATTAGTCCCCTTGTACATCTCCATCAGAGCTCTTGAGTGACCACCAGCTGCACTGTCAATGAGCAGTAATATTTTGAAAGGCATCTTTTTTTCTGAGCAGTGGTCTCAACAGTGAGCTGAAAATATTCAGTAAAGCATGTTGTAAACAGATGTGCTGTCATCCAGGCTTTGTTATTCCATTTATAGAGCACAGATAGAGTAGATTTCGCACAATTCTTAAGGGCCCTAGGATTTTTGGAATGGTAAATGAGCATTGGCTTCCTCTTAAAGTCACCAGCTGCACTAGTCCCCAACAAGAGAGTCAACTTGTCCTTTGAAGCTTTGAAGCCAGGCATTGACTTTCCCTCTCTAGCTATCAAAGCCCTAGATGGCATCTTCCAATATAAAGCTGCTTTGTCACTTTGAAAATCTGTTGTTTAGTGTAGCTACCTTCATCAGTTATCTTAGCTAGATCTTCTGGATAACTTGCTGAAGCTTCTATATCAGAGCTTGCTACTTCACCTTGTACTTTTATGTTATGGAGATGGCTTCTTTCCTTAAACCTTATGAACCAACCTCTGCTAGCTTCAAACTTTTCTTCTGCACCTTCCTCACCTCTTTCAGCTTTCATAGAATTGAGGAGATCTAGGGCCTTGCTCTAGATTAAGCTTTGGCTTAAGGGAATGTTGTTACTTGTTTGATCTTCTATCTAGACGGCTAAAACGTTCTCCGTGTCAGCAATAAGGCTGTTTCACTTTCTTACCACTCGTGTGTTCACTGGAGTAGCACTTTTAATTTCCATCATGAACTTTTCCTTTGCATTCACAGCTTGGCTAACTGTTTGGCACAAGAGGCATGGCTTTTGGCTCGTCTTGGCTTTCGACATGCCTTCCTCACTAAGCTTAATCACTTCTAGCTTTTGATTTAAAGTGAGAGATGTGCGACTCTTCCTTTCACTTGAACACTTAGAGGTCATTGTAGGGTTATTAATTGGCCTAATTTCAATATTGTCGTGTCTCAGGGAATAGGAAGGCCCAAGCAGAGGGAGAGAAATGGGGGAAAGGCTGGTCAGTGGAGCAGTCAGAACACACACAGCATTTTTTGAATAAATTTGCAGTCTTATATGGGTGCAGTTCATGGCACCCCAAAACAATTCAATAGTAACATCAAAGATCACTGATCACAGATCACCATAACAGATATAATAATAATGAAAAAAATTTGAAATATTGCGAGAATTACCAAACTGTGACACAGAGACATGAAGTGAGCACATGCTGTTGGAGAAACGGCGCCAATAGACTTGCTCGTCATAGGGTTGCCACAAACCTTCACTATGTAAAAAAAGCAATGTCTGCGAAGCACAGTAAAGCAAAGAGCAATAAAATGAGGTATGCCTGTATTTTTACACTTAAAAAAACCCCAAAAACCCAAACCTGTTGCCATCAAGTCGATTCCAACGCATAGCGACCCTATTGGACAGAGTACAACTGTCCCATAGGGTTTCCAAGTAGCAGCTGGTGGATTTGATCTGCTGACCTTTTGGTTAGCAGCTGAGCTCTTAACCACTGTGCCACCAGGGGCCCACACATTAAAGAGTCTTCCAAAATTCCAACTTTCACTCATCCTTTACCCACTGGGTACTGATACCTATGGATTCTATCCCTTAGAGTTCTCATCTCTGTCTTTTACCTACCATCTCATAGCTAGAGTTCAGGCCTTTTCATGTTTTCACCTTCTGACTGAACTATACCAATGACTTTCAAAGTCTCTTCTTCTTATTCACCTTCCAATCTTCTGCCATTACTGTTCCCAAACCCAGATGTGGCTATATCACCCTTTGTTTAAAAATACTCTCCTCACTTTATCATCTTTAAGCATCTCAGCCAGCAACAAAAAGTGTACCATGACCTGCCCCCTACTGGCTGCTCCAGCTCCGCCTTCTCAGGCCCTAGGTTCTAGCCTTCCTCTAGTTCCCACACACTTCCCCACCCTTGCTCATGCTACTTCCTCTACCTGGACTACCCTTCATCTCTATTGACTAAAATGCCCCTCTCTCCTTATCTGCCTGGTGAACTCCCTTTCATTGTCAAGGCCCAGCCCTTGGTGAAATTTCTCCTGGTGCCCCACAAAATTGCTTACTTTCTCTTGAATCCACCTCTATTAGAGCACTTCATACACTCCGTTGAAATGCTTTGTTCACAAGTCTTTCCATACTAAGATGAAGTTCGTAAAAGACAGTCATTGTATTTTATTCATCTGTGTCCCTAACAGTTCTGGGTCTAGTACAGAGTAAATGCTCAGTCAATTTCTGTTGAATGGAAGGATGGATAAAAGAATTAAAAAATTAAAAATATACATATATTTTATCCTTAATTGTTTAAAGTACACTGGGACAATTGACTCTTCTTCTAAGAATTGATCTACTTTCTTCATTCCCTGAAGGCCTTTTGAACACTTTACATTTTATTTTTTAATGTGTGAAAGCTACAAAGTCCCTAGACCTGAAGAGTTACTCAAGAAATGGCTGGGCAAGTTTTGGCAACTGCTAGGAGCCTAGTTTGATGGTGAAGGGTCTGGACTGTGTCCTAGACTGGCTGAGTGGGGTGAGACAGCAGCTGGGGATGGTCATCTAGGATTTCTAGCAGAGTGAGACATGGAAACAATAAGGCCAAAATGGAACAAGGGCCTGGGAGCAGGTGGTGCCTGAAGACACAACAGTCCAGATAAGCAGATGAGCAGAGCAGTGAAGGATGGGAATTCAGAAGGAGGTGACATTTGGAAATGCAGCTGGACAGGAGATCTATCAGAATGGAGCAAACATGGCCAAATCATCTAACTTCCTAGCATTTACCTCATAAGTTTGCTGTGAGGATTAAAGGCATGAATGCATGTAAAACTCTTAGAACAGGACCTGCTGCAGAGCAAGTACTCAATACATACCAGTTGTTCAGATTTGTATCCCTATGGTGTTAGCATTTGTGTGAGGCTCCAGAAACTCCAATTCCTGGAGGGTGGAGTCAAGAGGTCTGACAGGCCAGAGTAAGGTAAACCCCACTGCCAGGACCCGACTTAGACACAAGGAACAAGAGAGAGGCCCAATACTGGACCAGGGCACAAAGTAAATATTGGTTCCAGGGAATACGGCAGAGAGCAGTTCTAATAAACAGAGCAAACTAAAAAAGAAAGGAAAAGATCTGTTATTGAAGGCTGCCTATGTTTCAGGCTCAACAAAGTCCTCTTAGAAAACTATTAGGTCAAAGCATATAAAATTATATTTTACATAGATCAAAAATCATGGAAATATTGGTAATTTTATATAGTTTAACCCCCTGGATCACACAGGATTCCCCAATAATTTAGACTGTGATCTACGGAATCTAGTTACGTGAGACTGAATTTTGGTTCCCCTGTTTGCTAGCTGTATGATTTGGGCAAGGTAAATAACCTTTATGCCTCAGTCACTCTATTTGTAAAATGTGGGAGATACTATGTTACTACTTCATTGGATTATTGTGAGGATTAAAAAACAATTTATAGGAGCACTGTGAAGATTAAGTGAAATAATCTGTTTAGAAATGTGCCTGCCATGTAGTAAGCACTCACTAATGTTAAGTGTTACTATTCCAGACCTCAGAAAACAGTGCCCAACACAAGGGAGACATTCAAGAAATATGAGTGAAATATGAATGAATGAATCCATGTAAAGAGTTGTGCATAGAGCCTGGCTTATTATCATCCCTGAATAAATGTTAGCTACTATAATTATGTTTCTCATTAAATCTTATAATAATCCTATGAGATAGCTATTGTTGTGCTTGTTTTATTAGGTGAGAAAAACTAAGTCATAAAAAGGTGAAGCAATTTTCCATAGGACATACAGTAAGTAAAAGGCAGAGCTGGCAGTTAAAACCCTGTTTGTCTGACTGTACCATCAGAATAGGCTCAAAGTCAGGGCCTGGAGAGAACAGAGGATATTTGATTTTTCCTATTTTTTTGAGATGGGACTGTTTAAATATTGCTTACTTCAAATCAGGATGCCTTCCTGATCCTGGGTAGAGCTGAGCCTGCTGAGGTGGGTACCATGCATAGTTCTGTAGATAGGAGGATTCCCTGGGTGGTGCAAAGGGTTAAGTGCTCAACTACTAGTCGAAAAGTTGGCAGTTTGAACCCACCCAGAGGTACCTCAGATAATGGGCTTGACAATCTGCTTCTGAAAGGTCACAGCCTTGAAAACCCTATGGAACACAGTTCTTCGTATACACGGGGTTGCCATGAGTCGGAATTGACTCGATGACCACTAACAGCAACAGCAACAACAGGTTAAAGCTATGGTTCTAAAGCATTAGATGATAGTTGTCTGTGCCCTTTATTTTCTAAATTTGACTCTGGGAAAGCATTTTCCTAAATAGACTGCTGTAATGAAAATAAAGAGGCGAGCATGACAAGATAGTTGCCTCTGGAAATCCTGAGCTGAGAGAGGCTGGTTGGCCAGTGTGTGGCTGATGCTGGCCAAGTTGGTGGTGTAGAACCTGGTCTGGGGGTAGGGTTGTGTGGCTCAAGCCAGCCTCTGCCAGCCTCTGCCTTCCTGGGGACACAGATCGCGAGCTGATGTCTCACGCAATGTAGCTGCTACCTCTTTTCACCTCACAGGCTCCTGAGGCTGCTAAGAAGGACGTTCTTTGTGTTCTGCATAATAGCACCTTCTGGATGTCCCTTCTCCTCCCAGAGCCAAGCAGTGACCTTTGCAGTGAGCCTCCCCTGTGCTGAATATGCAGGGCCTGCTCAGAACGCCAAGTGCCAAGTCCATCCCTGGACTCTCTCACCGACTTCAAACCCAGCAGCAGTTACTTTCTGTTCAGTTGTTAAGAAATGCTCTTTTTAATCTGAAACTGGAGCAGTTTCCATAATAGCTACTCTTACTGAGTACAAAGCATTTTAGAGACAAGAAAACTGAAGCTCAGACTAGTCTTCTCTAACTTACTCTGTATATGAGTCACCTGGCCATCTTGTTAAAAAGAGGTTTCTGGTTGAGTGTGGTGTAGCGGTTAGGAGTTCGGCTGCTAACCAAAAGGTTGAGAGTTCACATCCACCAGCCACTCCTTGGAAACACTATGGGGCGGTTCTACTCTGTCCTATAGGATCACTATGAATATTAGTATGAATAAAAATCACTTTCTGTTTCTTTTTCCTCTTCATGTGTCCAGTAAAAGTGACTAAATAAATTGTCAGATTCAAAACTATGTCTGGGTGGATCTGACTGAAAATACAGACTATCTTTTATGTGGCCTCCATGGCTTTCTCTTTGGGAGGTTCTGATGTGGCAGCTCAAAGAGCCAGACGTCACTCTAGAGTTGCTAAGCTGAGCCTCAGTGAGAAACTTTTTGTCAGTTATGCATTAATATGATGTGGAGAGAGAATATAAATAGTTTCTAATGTAAGTTCAAGTCAATAGTCACCTGACAGGTACTTCAAACTATAGGCATTGATTGTAATGGAACTTCTTGCAGCGGCAACTGTATTCGGAAAACTGAAGACAAATTTGAGCAAAGACTTAGGTATTTATATTAGTTTCCTGGGCCTGCTATAACAAACTACCACAGACTGGGTGGTTTATAACAACAGATACCACAGACTGGGTGGTTTATAACAACAGAAATTTATTCTCTCACAGTTCTGGGGACTAGAAGTCCAAAATCAGGGTATCAGCAGGGCCATGCTCTTTCTGAAGCCTCTAGCGGAAGAGACTTGCTTCTTCCAGCTTTGGGTAGCCCCAGACATTTCTTGGTTTGTGACAGCATAAATTCAATCTCTGCCTCCATCTTCACATGGCCAGCTTCCCTCTGTGTCTGTAGCTGTGTCTCCTCTCCTCTTTTATAAGGACGCTAGCCATATTGAACTAGGGCCCACCCTACTCAGGTATGACCTCATGTTAACTAATTACATCTGCAAAGACCCTATTTCCAAATAAGGTCACATTCACAGGTACGGGGGTTAGGACTTAAACATATCTTTTTAGCAGACACAAATAAACCCATAACAGTATTTAATGACAGAAAATGAGTTGTCCCAGAAAGACCTGCTGGGTCGTTACTTAATACTTTCATGTGTCTTACACATCAAAAGGTGTTTCTATGCATATCATCGTTGTGTACGTTATGAACTTACTGGTAACAGAAATGGTCAATTATGAAGAAATAAAATATTTTTGCTACTCATGTATCTTTAATTTACTCAACTGATGCTGTTCGAGGGTGGATCAACTCAGGACTTCTTAAACTTTTATGGGCTTTTGTTAAAATAAACGTTCCGATTAGTAGGTCTGAGGTGGGGTCTGGAAGCCTGCATTTCTAACAAGCTCTCAGGTGCTGCTGGTGCTGCTGGTCAGGGGACCACACCTTGGATAGCAAGGGAATAACTGAGCAGCAGTTTACTTAGGATGGATTAAGGCAGGCATTAAGTTGACATGTGGTCTTAGGTCCTAAAATCTTACGTCGGGACACACTGCTTCCCCATTTGGGTACACTACTGACACCACCGTGACTCCTGGCTCTCTCCTGGAAAAACCTTGACCCAACTTCCTGATCCTACCTTCCCACTTACTCCAGGTCTCAGTCTCCTGGTCCATCCTTGAGGGGACACACCCTCCCCTCTGCCCAGAAATATAAAGTGACACTTCTACTAAAGGCACTAACACAGGGTTAGTGAAAGCCAGCTACCTAGAGGTTCCCAGCACATCCAGGAGCCTGGCCAGTGACAACAATCAAGCACAGATTCAAGGCCTGGACTCTTGTCTACCAGCAGCCTTCAGGACTATCTCAGTAAATTCCTGCTCAGAAATGGCCTCCCATTGGTCCAAATCTACCATGTGACTCCATCCCCAGAAGCCACACCTTATGTTCCGTCCCTTGTACAGCCTCCCATGTTAGCATTATTGCTTATATGCGGGTGAATTTGCTGGCCCTGTGGGCTTACTAACCAACTTTCAGAAAATAAATTTATATGGCCAAGTCACCAAAGGCATCTGAATTGCCTTTCCTTCTCACAGCAGTGAGTTATAATGATTCTAAAAATATAAAAAATGAATATTATTAAAATATGCATTGCTGGATATATGTTATTGATAGAAGAAAATCTTTTAAAAGTAGACTCAGTGTTTAAACTAACTAGAAAAGATTACAACACTGAAACAATTATCCCCATTTAGCTACTGCTCAAGTAAAGGCATCTTGAAACTATTTTTAAAGGCTAATTTAACCTTAGAAGGATTTAGGGTCAACTTTTAAGGTAGAAATGAATGCATCGTGATAAACGGGGTGAGGTTCTTTCAGTACCGTTTAGAGTTGTTACCTGGTGGGCAGGGCAAGCTGCTTTACCAACACTAAAAAAAAAAAAACCAAACCCATTGCCGTCGAGTCAGTTCCAACTCATAGTGACCCCACAGGACAGAGTGGAACTGCTCTACAGGGTTTCCAAGGAGTGGCTGGTGAATTTGAACTGCTGACCTTTTGGTTAGCAGCCGAACTCCTAACCACTGCACCACCAACACTACTCCCTCATAACTGTGCTCCTCTCTCTTCCCCTTCTTTGAAACTTGGCTGTCTTAGTTACCTAGTGCTGCCATAACAGAAATATGACAAATGAGTAGCTTTAAAAAAGAGAATTTGTTTTCTCATAGTTCAGGAGGCTAGAAGTCTGAATTGAGGGTGTGACTCTAGGGGGAGGTCCTTTCTTATCAGTAGTCAGGTGAGATCCTTGGTGTCCCTTGGCATCTGTCTTCCCCCTGTGTGTATCTCTGTCTATTCTGCTCATTTTATAACTCAGAAGTTTTTAGGTTTAGGACCCACCCTCCTCTGGTATGACCTCATTAACATAACGAAAGAAACACCTATTTCCAAGCAAGGTAATATTTACAGATTAGGATTTTAACACATATTGTTTTTGAGGACACAATTCAATCCATAACAATGGCTAACAAACCTACTTGACTTGGAAGTCTTAACCAGGCATCTCTGACTCTGAATCTAGAGTTACAGAAAACTTGAATAACTTTCCCAAGGTCACACAGCAAGGAAGTGGCTGGGTCAAGACAAAGTCAACTCTGGCTGACACAAAAACCCATGATTTGAAGGTCTGCATTTTACCACCTCCTATTTCAACTGTAATACTTTTCCCTTGGATTTCTGTGTAACTGTCATTGTTTCTGTACTCTAGGAAGTTGGGAACATAGCCCAAACTCCTGCAGGATGGAGTGACCAGGGCTCACTTGTCATCATAATTCATTTCACTCTGTCTCCTACTCCTAATGAAAAATGAAAATAGAAATGGAAAAATTTGAACGTTGTCTCACTGAACGTGACACCAAAACTAAACTAATGGCTCTCAAACAATTTCTTAGAATTGTCACCTTAGAAGACCCTCCCAGCGGAGGGATCTCAGCTCACCAGCCCTTGGGACTACTCCCTAACCTCTTTTTCCAGCAAGGCAGACTCCAACTCCTTCTACCCAGCCTCCTCCCTGATAGTGACAGAACTTTTAGTATTACTTGGTTGAGAAAGTTTGGCATGGTGCTTGAAACTGACATCTTTAATATCAGTCAGACTTGGGTTTGCATCCCCACGTCCACTGTTATAAGGTGTGTTATCTTGAGTGAGTTATTCAACCTCTCTGAGACTCTGTTTACTCATCTGTAAAGTGAGGGCAGTCCTCTCATAGAGATTGGCTTAAGCAAAATGTGAGATAATAAACCATAGGAGAGACAAAGAGATTATGTAACTTGACTAGCTTGACTTAGGCCTCAAAGCCTCAAGTGATGGACTCAGGATTTGAATTCCAGCAATCTGACTCCAGAGCCTCCTTGCAACCACCTTCCTCTGCAATGTGATAAGGGCTATAATGGGCCAGTGCATGGTCCAATGGGAGAACACATGAAGGATCTCTAACCCGGGCCAAGAAGGGAAGAGTCATGGAAAGCTTCTCAGCGATCGTAATATCCAAGCTAGGAACTACAGAAATTAACCAAATATAAAGGGAGGTGGGTTGGTGATGGGAAAAGAGTATAGTGAGTTGTAAGGTGGGATGGGAGAGTTAAGATTGCGTGTCAACTTGGCTGGGCCATGATCCTCAGTGGTTTGGCAGTTATGATGTAGATTGGCTTTTAAATGAAACAGTCATCTCCATAATAAGATCTGATATAATGTGATCACCTCTGTGATGAGATCTGCTGTGAGCAGCCAATTAGTTGAAAAGGAGTTTCTGTGGGAGTGTGGCATGCATCCAATATAGGTGGGCTTTCTGGCAAGGCTTGCTGGCTTTTGCTTGCTCTGGATTGCAGCTGGCTCCGGTTCATCTGACCTCTGGTTCTTGGGACTTGAGCTAGCAGATTACCTGCTGTCTTACCTATCGATCTTGGGATTCATTGGTCTCCACACCTGTGAGCCAGAGGCCTGCTACCTGACCTTCCAATCTTGGATTCGCCATCACCTTCAGCTATGTGAGTTAGGAGAAACCTCCAGCCTGACCCCAGATTTGGGACTTTACAGCCTCTACAACTGCATGAGCCATTTCCTTTATATAAATCTCTCTCTCTATATATTCATATGCTGCACCGGTTTTGCTTCTCTAGAGAACCCAGCCTAAGACATTTGATATTGAGAGTAGTTCTAGAGAACAAAATTGTAAGAATGAAACAAAATTGTAAGAATAAGTTTTCTAAATTGGTTCTGAAGCCTGTTTAGTCTTAAAGATGTTAATGACTGTGCTTCCAGTAGTAAGGAGGGCACTGCTAATCCATGGTGTGAGGTGGCTATAGAAATATGCAAAATAAGAAACCATGCAGGCGAGAAGGCAGTGGGATGGCATATATAAAATCTTGAAAGAAAAAAATTGTCAGCCAAGAATAATATATCCTGCAAAACTCTTGTTCAAATTTGATGGTGAAATTAGGTCATTTCCAGATAAACAGAAACTAAGGGAATATGTAAAAGTCAAACCAAACTTACAAGAATTATTAAAGGGAGTTCTTCGATCTGAGGACAAACAGCTTCAGCCCTCAGGCAGGAGCTAGGACACAGGATCGTACAACCCAGATACCAATCTAGGAAATGAACTCTCGAGGACTATCCATAACCAAAAGAAATACAACGGTGAATCAGAGCAGTCAATCGATGGATGCTAGCAACATCAAAACAATGAAAGAGGGAATAAACGGCATAGGTATAGAACCTTCTAACGGAGAGGAAGGCAAGGCGATACCAGGTAAGGGTAGACTGCTTCAAACTTAGAAAGATAAGGGTAAAATTCATGGTAACCACAAAGAAAGTTAACAAACCAACTCATAAAAATAAAGACGAAAGACATAAAGTCCCAGCAAAAACAAAAGAAATGAAAAAAAAAAAAATCCACAAACAAAAATAACTCAGCACAAGAGAGTAAGAAGAACAAAGAAAACTTCAGCACCATGAAAAAAAGCACTACAAAATGACAGCAACAAACTCACATCTATCAATAATTACACTGAACGTAAATGGACTCAATGCACCCATAAAGCGACGGAGAGTGGCAGAATGGATAAGAAAACAGGATCCATCTATTTGCTGTCTACAAGAGACACATCTTAGAAACAAAGATGTGAATTTATTAAAAATCAAAGGTTGGAAAAAAATCTTATCAAGCTAACAACTACCAAAAAAGAGCAGGAGTGGCAATTCAAATCTCAGATAAAATACACTTTGAAACAAAATCTACCATAAAAGACAAAGAAGGACACTATATAATGATTAAGGGGACGATCCATCATGAAGACATAACCATAATAAATATGCACTCAATGACAGGGCTCCAAAATACATAAAACAAACTCTAACGGCACTGAAAAGAGAAATTGACAGTTCTACAATAATAGTAGGAGACTTCAACACACCACTCTCAGTAAAGGACAGAACAACTAAGAAGAAACTCAGCAAAGATACAGAAAACCTAAAGGGCACAATCAGCCAACTGGACCTCATAGACATATATAGAACACTCCATCCAACCGCAGCAAAGTACACATTCTTTTCCAATGCACAGGGAACGTTCTCCAGAATAGACCACATCTTAGGCCACAGAGCAATCCTCAACAAGATCCAAAACACTGAGATAATTCACAGTATCTTCTCTGACCACAGTGCCATCAAGGTAGAAATTAACACTAGAAAGAGCAAGGAAAAAAAATCAACTACATGGAAACTGAATAATACCCTGCTTACACATCAGTGGGTAATAGAAGAAATCAGAGATGGAATCAAAAACTTCCTAGAATCAAATGAGAATGAAAACACATCATACCAAAACCTTTGGGACACAGCAAAGGCAGTCCTCAGAGGACAATTTATAGCAATAGATGCACATATCAAAAAAGAAGAAAGGGACAAAATCAAAACATTAACTACAGAACTCAAACAAATAGAAAGACAACAGCAAAAAAAGCCTACAACCACCAGAAGAAAGGAAATAGTAAAGATCAGAGCAGAAATAAATGAAATAGAGAACAGAAAAACAACAGAAATAATCAACAAAACCAAAAGTTGGTTCTTTGAAAGAATCAACAAACTCGACAAACCACTGGCCAGACTGACAAAAGAAAAACAGGAGAGGACACAAATAACCCAAATAAGAAATGAAATGGGGGACATTACAACAGACCCAACTGAAATCAAAAGGATTATAACAGAATATTATGAAAAACTATACTCCAACAAATTTGAAAACCTAGAGGAAATGGATAAATTTCTAGAACACACGGCCTACCCAAACTACAACAAGGGATGTTGAAAATCTGAACAGACCCATAACAGGAGAAGAGATTGAAAAGGTATTAAAAAAACTCCCAAGCAAAAAAAGCCCTGGCCCAGATGGCTTCAATGGAGAATTCTACAAAACATTTACAGAAGAGCTTGTACCAGTTCTACTCAAGCTATTGCAGAGCATAGAAGAGGAAGGAACACTTCCAAATTCATTCTATGAAGCCAGCATAACACTGATACCAAAACCAGGCAAAGACGTCACAAAAAAAAGAAAATTACAGACCAATATCTCTCATGAATATAGATGCAAAAATTCTGAACAAAATTCTAGCCAATAGAATTCAGCATCATATCAAAAAAATAATACACCACGACCAAGTAGGATTCATAGCAGGTATGCAAGGATGGTTTAACATTAGAATATCAATCAATGTAATCCACCACATAAATAAAAGGAAAGAAAAGAATCACATGATCATCTCAATTGACGCAGAAAAGGCATTTGACAAAGTCCAACACCCATTCCTGATAAAAGCTCTCAATAAAATAGGTATAGAAGGGAAATTTCTCAACATAATAAAGGGCATCTATGCAAAACCAATGGCCAACATCAATCTTAATGGAGAGAGGCTGAAAACATTCCCCTTGAAAACAGGAACAAGACAAGGATGCCCTTTATCACCACTCCTATTTATCATTGTGCTGGAAGTTCTAGCTAGAGCAATAAGGCAAGAAAAGGAAATAAAGGTTATCCAAATTGGTAATGAAGAAGTTAAACTATCCCTGTTTGCAGATGATATGATACTATACATAGAAAACCCTAAAGATTCCATGAGAAATCTACTGGAACTAATAGAAAGATTCAGCAGAGTAGCAGGATACAAGAGAAACATTCAAAAATCAGTTGGATTCCTATACACGAGTAAGGAGAATGATGAAAAGGAAATCAGTAAATCAATACCATTTTCAATAGCCCCTAAAAAGATAAAATACTTAGGAATAAATCTGACCATGGATGTAAAAGACCTATACAAAGAAAACTATAAAACACTACTGCATGAAACCCAAAGGGATCTACATAAATGGAAAAACATACCATGCTCATGGATAGGCAAACTCAACATTGTGAAAATGTCAATTCTACCCAAAGCAATTTACAAATACAATGCAATCCCGATCCAAATAACAGCAAAATTCTTCAAAGAGATGGAAAAACTAGCCATTAATTTTATATGGAAAGGGAAGAAGCCCCGAATAAGTAAAGCACTACTGAAGAAGAAGAATAAAGTTGGAGGACTCACACTACCTGACTTGAGAACCTACTATACAGCTACAGTAGTCAAAACAGCCTGGTACTGGTACAACGACAGATACATTGACCAATGGAACACAATTGAGAAGCCAGATGTAAATCCATCCACCTACGGTCACCTGATCTTCGACAAGGGCCCAAAGTCCATCAAATGGGGAAAAGGCAGTCTTTTTAACAAATGGTGCTGGCAAAACTGGATATCCATTTGCAAAAAACTGAAACAGGACCCATACCTCACACCGTATACAAAAACTACTTCAAAAAGGATCAAAGACCTGAATATAAAGCCTAAAACTATAAAGTTCATAGAAGAAAAAATAGGACCAACACTTCAGGCCTTAATACATGGCATTAACAGGATACAAACCATAACCATCAACACACAGAACCCTACAGATAAGCTAGATAACTGGGATCTTCTAAAAATCAAACAGCTATGCTCTTCAAAAGATTTCACCAAAAGAGTCAAAAGAGAACCTACAGACTGGGAAAAAATTTTTGGACAGTACAAGTCAGACAAAGGTCTAATCTCCATAATCTACAAGAAAATCCAACACCTCTACAACAAAAAGACAAACAATCCTATCAAAAAATGGGCAAAGGAAATGAACAGACACTTCACCAAAGAAGACATTCAAATGGCTAACAGACACATGAGGAAATGCTCGCGATCACTAGCCATTAGAGAAATGCAAATTAAAACCACAATGAGATACCATCTCACCCCGGCATTACTGGCACGGATCGAAAACCCTGGAAATAACAAATGTTGGAGGGGCTGTGGGGAGATGGCAACTCTTATGTACTGCTGGTGGGAATGCAAAATGATACAACCATTTTGGAAAATGATATGGCACCTCCTTAGAAAGCTAGAAATAGAAATACCATATGATCCAGCAATCCCACTCCTAAGAATATACCCTAGACAAATAAGAGCCTTTACGTAAATAGACATATGCACCCCCAAGTTCATTATAGCATTGTTCACAATAGCAAAATGATGGAAACAACCTCGATGCCTGTCAACGGATGAATGGATAAACTAACTATGGTACATACACACAATGGAGTACTATGCAATGAGAAAGAACAACAATGAATCTGTGAAACATCTCATAACATGGATGAAACTGGAGGACATTATGCTGAAGGAAATGTCAATCACGAAAGGACAAATATTGTATGAGACCTCTATTGTAAAAACCCATGAAAAAGTTCACACACAAAATGTAACAATCTTTGTTGGTTACCAGAGATGGGAGGGGTGGGGGGTGGGGGATAAATACTAAATAGGCAATAGATAAGTGGTATCTTGGGTGAAGGGTGAGACAGTACACAATACAGGGGAAACTAACACAACCTGTACAAGGAAAGGTCATGGAAGCCCCATAGACACATCCAAACTCCCCGAGGGACTGAGTTGTTGGACAGAGGGCTCTGGGGACCATGGTCTTGGGTAACATCTAGCTCAATTGGTATGACACAGCTTATAAAGACAATGCTCTACATTCTACCTTGGTGAGTAGTGTCTGGGGTCTTAAAAGCCTGTGAGCACCATCTAAGATACTCCACTGGTCTCATCCCTTCGGGAGCAAGGGAGAATGAAGAGAACAGGAGACAAGGAAAAGATTAGTCCAAAGGACTAATTGCCCACAGCTACGGAGGCCTCCACCGAACTGAGTCCAGTCCAGCTAGATGGTGCCTGGGTACCACCACTGACTGCTCTGAGCAGGATCACAACAGAGGGTTCTGGACAGAGCTGGAGAAGGATGTAGAGCATAATTCTAACCCACACACACAAAAAAAGACCAGATTTACTGACGTAAAGGAGACTGGAGAAACCCTGAGAGTATGGCCCCCAGATACCCTTTTAGCTCAGTGGTGAAGTTATCTCCGAGGTTCACCTTTCAGCCTGGGAGTGGACAGCGCCATAAAACCAAATGAGACTAACGAGGTACAGTAGTCCAGTGACAAGGGCCAGATGGCAGAAGGGGACAAAGAAGCTGGTGATAGGGAACCCAAGTTTGAGTAAGGATATTGTTGATGTGTTGTGAGATTGTTCACCATTGTCATAGGGCAACATTTGTAATAACTTCTAAATGAGAAACTATTTTGCTCTGTAAGCCTTCATCTTAAGTGAGAATAACAGCACAATTGGAAGAGCGTAGTCAATGTCACTGAACTATGCATGTAAAAATTTTTGAAATGGTGTATCTTTGGCTATGTGTATTTTCACCAAAACAAAAAAGGTTGAGAAATTAGAAGGTTGACATGTTGTGTGGTTGTTAACCAATGTCATAAAACAATATGTGTACTACTGTTTCGTGAGAAACTATTTGTTCTGTAAGCCTTCACCTGAAGTACAATAAAATAAAAAAATTAAAAAAAATTAAAATCAGAAGAAAAGATGAATTAAAAAAAAAAAAAAAAGAAATATGCAAAATATCACCACCAATACATCAGGTATAGGTGAGGGGCAAGGCTCTGAGTGATTGTATGTTTAATACCTTTCTAGAATTTTGTCATAATGAGAAGTGTAAGGAAGCTGGTTGGTTGATCCTACTTTTGCTAGACAAAGTGGTGAAAGAAAGAGACGAGCTCAGGTCTTCAGAGTCAAAGCTCAAGCACCGCATAAACAACCTCAAAGTTTCCACTTCTGCCTTGAAAGAAAGCCTTATTTCTTGTAGTAATAGAGCTGATATTGCTGAAAATCAAACCCAGAGTCTTATCATAACAGTGGCTGAATTACAATGCCAACTAAATTCCCAAACTTGAGTGGTGTCTGAAGTTAAAGTGAGGACATTGATTGGGAAGAAATGGGATCTTGAAACTTGGGGTGAGGACATATGGGCAGATAATCAGGAAGCTGGGGATACTGAGCCTCTAATTCTGTTGAGTCACTTCTGCCAACAGAAACAGACTTTCACTCCCTTCTGAAGAGATTACTCCATCTTTGTCTGTAAGCCACCCTCTCCAGTAAAACCATTAGTCCCTCTACCCCCAACTGATGAGATTAACCTAGCTGTGTCTGAAAAGCCTTTGTCTGAGACATTGCCTGCGCATCACCTGAGACAGATGCCTTACAAGTCAATGCTGAATGTTCTCTAAACATATCCCCACCTCCCATTTTTGTATTCTAGATCTACAACTAGACTTAAGTCCCAGTGAGCCCCAAAAGGTGAAGTAGAAAGTGTGACCCAGGAGGAGGTACTCTACATTCCAAAAGAACTGGACTTTTCTAATATGTACAAACAGAAATCTAGGAATTAAGTGTGGGAATAGCTATTAAGGGTGTGGGATAATGGTGCAAGGACATAAAGATGGATCAGTGTGAGTTTATTGGTATGGGCCCACTAAGCACAGATTCTTCATTCAATGTTTCAGCTTGAGAGGTTAGGAAAGGATTTAATAGTTTACTTGGTTGGGTCTCTAAAGCATGAATTACACAGTGGCCTACACTAAGTCAAGCTGAAGTACCAGACCTGCCTTGATATACTGTAGAAGAAGGTATCCAGAGGCTTAGGGAAATTGACATGTTAGAGTGGATCTATCAGGTTAGACTCACAGACCAACACATGGAGTGCCCAGAGGACACACTCCTTACCACAATGGTGAGGAACAAATTTGTGAAGGGAGCCCCTTGAAGACTGCTGTGATAGCTATTTTATGTAAGTCAGTTTTGACAGTAGGAACTGCCCTAACTGAATTAAGACATCTAACTACAATGGGGCTGACTTGACCTCGTGGTGGTAGGGGCCAAGTGGCAGCACTCAATCAACAAAGACAAGGTGGGCATGGTTATTGTAATGGGCAACGGAGTCAGAGCAGTGATCAGAATAATCTGACTCTTATGGATTTACGGCATTGGCTACATAGTCATGGTGTCCCTAGAGTGAAATAGATGAAAAATCTTCTAAATATGTACTTGATCTGTACAAGCAGAAGAATTCTAGGTCAAGTGAATGGCAGTCTAACTCGAGTCACCAGAATAGCTAGTCACGGACCCTCAGTCAAATCCCAGGCTTGAGCCAGTTTACAGACCTGCAACACCTTGAATGAAAGGGAGACCAGGTCCCCTCGAGGAAGAACCCCACTACACTTCCAAAAATTAATACTGTTAATCTTTCTCCCAGCCTTCCCCAAAGGGATCTATGGCCTTTTACAAGAGTGACTGTTCATTGGGTAAATGGAAATAATCAGAATTTTGGTGGATTATTGGATACTGGTTCTGAATTGACTCTAATTCTAGGAGACCCAAAAGGTCACTATGGCCCACCAGTCAGAGTGGGGGCATATTGAGGTCAGGTTATTAATGAAGTCTTAGCTCATGTCCATCTCACAGTAGGTCCAGTGGATCCCCGAACCCATCCTGTAGTGATTTCCCCAGTTCCAGAATGCATAATTGGAATAAGTATACTCAGCAACTGGCAGAACCCCCACATTGGATCCCTGAGAAGTGGAGTAAGGGCTATTATGGTAGGAAAAGCCAAGTAGAAGTCATTAGAACTGCCCCAACCTAGAAAAATAGTAAGCCAAAAGCAATACTACATTCCTGGAGGGATTGCAGAGATTACTGCCACCATCAAGGACTTAAAGGATGTGGGGATGGTGATTCCCACCACATTCCCATTCAACTCGCCTATTTGGCCTGTGCAAAAAACAGATGGATCTTGGAGAATGACAGTGGATTATCAAAAACTTAACCAGGTGGTGACTTGAATTGCAGCTGCTTGTCCAGATGTAGTTTCATTACTTGAGCAAATTAATACATCTCCTGGTATCTGCTTTGTAGCTATTTGTCTGGATAATGCCCTTTTCTCTATACCTGTTTCAAAGGACCACCAGAAGCAGTTTGCCTTCAGCTAGCAAGGCCAACAATACATCTTCACTGTCCTACCTCAGGGTATATCAACCCTCCAGCCCAATGTCATAATTCAGTCTGCAGGGACCTTGATCACCTTTCCCTTCCACAAGACGTCACACTAGTCCATTACATTGATGACATTATGCTGATTGGACCTAGTAAAGAAGAAGTGTCGATGACTCTGGACTTATTGGTAAAACATTTGCATGCTAGAGGGTGGGAAATTAATCCAACAAAAATTCAGGTGCCTTCCGCCTCAGTGAAATTTCTAGGAATCCAGTGGTATGGGGCATGTCAAGATATTCCATCTAAAGTGAAGAATAAGTTATTGCATCTGGCCCCCTCCTACAACTAAACAGAAGGCACAATGCTTGATGGGCCTCTTTGGATTTTGGAGGCAACATATCCCTCATTTGGATGTGCTACTCTGGCTTATTTATCAAGTGACTCAGAAAGCTGCTACTTTTGAGTGGGGCCCAGAACAAGAGAAGGCTCTGCAACAAGTTCAGGCTGCTATGCAAGCCACTCTGCCACTTGGGCCATGTGTTGGTTACCCAGTGCTGCTATAACAGAAATACCACAAGTGGATGGCTTTAATAAAGAGACATTCATTATCTCAGAATCCAGTAGGCTACAAGTCTGAATTCAGGGTGAAGGCTCCAGGGGAAGACTTTCTCTCTCTGTTGGTTCTGGAGGAAGGTCCTTGTCATCAGTCTTCCCTTGGTCTGGGAGCATCTCAGCACAGGAACCTCAGGTCATAAGTGTACACTCTGCTCCCAGCACTGCTTTCTTGGGGGTTTGAGGTCCCCATGTCTCTCTGCCCCTCTCTTTTATATCACAAAAGTGATTGGATTAATCTTGTAGATCTCATCAATATAACTGCCACTAATCTATCTTAGTACATCATAGTGATAGGATTAACAACACGGGGAAATCACATCAGATAACAAAATGGTACACAATCACACAATACTGGGAATCATGACCTAGCCAAGTTGACAGACATTTTTGGGAGACACAATTCAATCCATGACAGGCCATATTATCTGGCTGATCTAATGGTGCTTGAAGTGTCAGTGGCAGTTAGAGATGCTGTTTGAAGCCTTTGGCAGGTGCCTATTGGTGAATCATAGCATAGACCCTTAGGGTTTTGGAGCAAATCCCTGCCATCCTGTGTAGATAACTACTCTCCTTTTGAGAAACAGCTTTTGGCATGCTACTGGGCCTTAGCAGAGACTGAATGCTTAACCATGGGCCACCAAGTCACCATGCAGCCTGAGCTGTCCACCATGAACTGGGTGTTGTCTGACCCACAGAACCATAAATTTGGATGTACACAGCAGCACTCCATCATTAAATGGAAGTGGTATATATGAGATCATTGTATGAGCAAGTAGCCCAAATGCCCATGGTCTCCACTACTGTCACATTACCTTTCATCTCCCAGACTGTACCTATGGCCTCACAGGGAGTTCCTTACGATCAGTTGACTGAGGAAGAGAAAATGTATGCCTGATTTACAGATGGTTCTGTGTGAAATGCAGGCACCACTCGAAAGTGGACAGCAGCAGCACTACAGCCCCATTCTGGGACCTCCCTGGAGGATAGTGGTGAAGGGAAATCCTCCCAATGGGCAGAACTTCAAGCAGTGCACCTGACTGTTCACTTTACTTGGAAGGAGAAATGGCCAGATGTGCTATTGTATACTGATTCATGGGCTGTGGCCAATGATTTGGCTGGATGGTCAGGAGCTTGGAAGGAACATGATTGGAAAATTGGAGACGAGGAGGTATGGGGAAGAGGTATGTGGATAGGCCTCTCTAGGCCAGAGAAATGAAGATATTTGTGTCTCATGAATGCTCAACAAAAGGTGACCTCAGCAGAGGAGAATTTTAACAATCAAGTGGATAGGGTGATGTGTTCTGTGGAAACCAGTCATCCTCTTTCCCCTGCCACTCCCATCATTGCTCAGTGGGCTCATGAACAAAGTGGTCCTAGTGGCAGGGATGGAGGTTATGCATGGGCTCAGCAACATGGACTTCCATTCACCAAGACAAACTTGGCTCCAGCCTCTGCTACGTGCCCAATCTGCCAGCAGCAGAGACCAGCACTGAGTCTCCAATATGGCAGCATTCCTCAAAGGGATCAGCCAGCAACCTGGTGGCAGGTTGATTACATTGGACCACTTCCATCATGTAAAGGGCAGCATTTTGTCCTTACTGGAATGGACACTTCCTCTGAATACAGATTTGCCTTCCCTGTATGCAATGCTTCTGCCAAAACTACCATCAGTGGACTTACAGAATGTCTTATCCACCATCATGGTATCCCACACAGCATTGCCTTGGATCAAGGGACTCACTTCACAGCAAATGAAGTGTGTCAACGGGCCAGTACTCATGGAATTCACTGGCTGTACTGTGTTCCCTATCATCCTGAAGCAGCTGGCTTGATAGAACGATGGAATGGCCTTCTAAAGACACAATTATGGTGCCAGCCAGGTGGCAATATCTTGTAGGGTTGGGGCAGTGTTCTCCAGGAGGCTGTATATGCTCTAAACTAACATTCAATGTATGGTGCTGTTTCTCCTATAGCAGGATTCATGGGTCCAGGAATGAAGGGGTGGAAATTGGAGTAGCACCACTCACTATTACCTCTAGTGACCCACTTGCAAGATTTTTGCTTCCCGTCCCTGACACCCTATGCTCTGCGGGTCTAGAGATCTTAGTTCTAAAGGGAGGAATGCTCCCACCTGGAGACACCTCACTGATTCCATTGAACTAGAAGTTAAGAATGGTGCCTGGCCACTTTGGGCTCCTTATGCCTCTGGATCAACAGACAAAGAAGGGAGTTACCATATTGACTGGTTTAATTAATCCCAATTACCAAGAGGAAATCAGATTGATTTTACATAATGGAGGTAAAGAAGAGTATGTCTGGAATGCAGGCGATCCCTTAGGATGTCTCTTAGTATTACCATGCCTTGTGATTCAAGTTAATGGAAAACTGCAGCAACCCAGTTCTCACATGACTACTAATGGCCCAGACCCTTCAGGAATGAAGGTTTGGGTCACCCCACCAGGCAAGGAACCGCAACCAGCTGAGGTGCTTGCTCAGGGTAAAGGGAATATGGAATAGGTGGTGGGAGAGGCTAGTTCTAAATATCAGTTACGACCACCTGACTCGCTGCATAAACAAGGACTATAATTGTTATGAGTATTTCTTCCTTGTTTGTGTGCATCAGATATTTTTGTTTTCTTTACTTATGAAATACAAATTGTAAATGGGGCTGGTGGGTTTTTGGTTGTATATAAGTTTTATCATGTTAAGCACAAGTATGACTTTATAATTGTCTTTGTTTAGAGATTATGTATGGTTTAAGGAGATGTGCCAAGTTGACAAGGGGTGGACTGTGATGGTTAAGGTTGTGTGTCAACTTGGCTGGGCCACGATTCTCAGTAGTTTGGCAGTTACGATGTAGTTTGGCTTTTTAATGATGTAATCACCTCCATAATGGCATCTGACATAATGTGATCACCACCACGGTGAGATCTGTCACGAGCAACTGATAAGTTGAAAGAGTTTCCTTGGGGGTGTTGTCTGCATCGAATATAGGTGGACTTTCTGGCAAGGCTCACTGGCTTTTGCTCACTCTGGGTCCTGCCACTGGCTCCAGTTCATCTGACCCCTTGTTCTTGGGACTTGAGCTAGCAGCTTATCTGCTGTTACCTTCTGATCTTGGGATTTGTTGGTCTCCAGAGCCTGTGAGCCAGAGGCCTGCTACCTGACCTTCTGGTCTGGGATTTGCCAGCACCTTTGGCTTCGTGAGTCAGGAGAAGCCTCCAGCCTGACCTATGGATTTGGGACTTTACGACCTTTACAACTGCATGGGCTATTTCCTTTATATACATCTCTATATACACATTGGAGCTCTGATGACAAAGTGGTTAAGAGCTCTGCTGCTAACTGAAAAGGTCAGCAGTTTGAATCCACCAGCTGCTCCTTGAAAACCCTATAGGGCAGTTCTACTCTGTCCTATAGTGTCACTATGAGTCGGAATGAACTCGACGGTAACCAGTTATGTACACATTTATACACTGCACTGAATTTTCTTCTCTAGAGAACCCAGCCTAAGACAGGGAGTGTTCTATGCAGAAGGAACAGTATGAACAAAGGCCAGGGGGTGAGACAGCAGGGCACTTTTGGGGTGCTAAGCATAGTTAGCTGATAAATATCTAGAAGCATTGCTGTAGGAGTGCTTCTGTGCCAGGACTACTACCTGGGGCAACTCTTGCTTTGTGTGTTAACTTTCCTGGGCTCTGAAACATATGGCCTATATGGCTACCTGTAGCGGCCTTATGAGCAACTTGTAATTCCAGCTCAATCACAAGCTTCTTGGGGCCTGGACCCAGCCTTTGGGCTTTGCTTCGTCTCCAGGACAGAGCACATGTCAAACTCTCAAAAAAAAAAAAAAAAAAAAAAAAAAAAAATCTGGGTAAGTTCTGCTGGTATAAATTTATCTGTGAATGACTTGGTAAAGCTAAGCCTTTATTAAGAGAAAACAGCAATTATTTGGTTCTGCAAGTACCCAAGGTTATGGAATGGTGGCCAGAATTCATTTTTATCCACAGGGAACACCAATGCCACATGATTTGTGTGCAAATTGTCTTCTTTGGATAATCAGTACTGGCAAGAAGCAGACAGCTGACAGGGATTGCTCAGAATCAGGTGATAAATTCAGAGAAGAGGCCTTGCTTTCCTTGGGAGGAGCAGGCCTTGCTATTCTGGGCCAGTGTAAATAGTGACCATGTAAAAGAAACTCTGTATTAAAACTGATGGTTCAGGCCACCAGGGAGATCGTTACTGTCTTTCCTCAGTAGAACAAAGACCCTCAGCGTGGCCCGATGTGACCATTGTCCTGTTTATATACAGAACTGTAACCTTCAGCTTTTTGTTTTTTAAAAGAGAAAACATGTGTTAATGATTTCGCTGTGTTTAATGGGTATCAATTTTCTCATTGCATTTTTTTTTAGGATAGTAGAAAGTTTGGGGAGACTTGGTGGTGCAGTGGTGAAAACACTTGGCTGCTAACTGAAATGCCAGCAGTTCAAACCTACCAGCCGCTCCACGAGAGAAAGACATGGCAGTCTGCTTCCGTAAAGATCTACAGCCTTGGAAACTGTATGGGGCAGTTCTACTCTGTCATATAGTGTCACTATGAGTTGGACTTGACTTGATGGCAATGGGTTTGGTTTTTTTGGATGAAAGATCATAACAAAAATGGTTGAATGGCAGCAGGCCCGCAAAGGGAACAACCAGTCAGAAATCAAGGCATAAACACCAAGCTGGGAGGCCTTCTGAGGTGACCTGCTCATTTCTTGCATTTATAGAGATTTTGGTTTTGTAGTAAATATGCATGCAGGATGTCATGACTCTAAAAGCATCTACTGTACATTTTTGGAGATGTTCTTAAAATGTTCTCCTTTGCTCTTGAATGGAAAGTGGTTTTTAACTTTTTATTTGGAATAATTTCAAACTTAGAAAAAAAGTTGCAAGAATAGAGCAAAGAACATCATTATACCTTATATCCTCATTCATCTATTGTTAATATTTGGTCCTGTTTTCTTTATCTGCCTGTCTGTCTGTCTATGTATCTATCATCTAATTTTTTTTTTCTTACCAAATTGAGAATAAGTTGCAGGTTATGGTCATTTACCCTTCAATATTTCAGTTTCTATTTACTAGGGAAAAGAAGATATAAATTTAACAGAGATGCAATACTTTAATTTACCGTCTATGTTCTAATTGTGTCAAGTGACCCAGTAATGTCCTTTATAGTATTTTCCCTTCCAGTATAGGTCCATTTGTCATGCATTTAGTTTTGTTCATATCTCTTTAGCCTCTTTTTCATCAGGAACAATTCCTCAACCTTTCTTTCTTTCTTTTTTTTTTTTTTTGTGACATTGATACCTTTGGAGAATATAATTCTTTCCCTCTTATTAAAATAAAATGTTCCTCATCTTGGGTATGTCTGATTCTTCCTCCCAGTTAGATTCAGGTTAATCATGCCCCACTGAGTGCATGACTTTTTAAAGAGACTCGGTGTGTGGTATGTGTATGTATCACAGACTCTCTAGGGTAGAAATAATCTAGTGGGTCACCTAGTGCAAAATACGATATCTGCATGAACCTGTGCCAGGAGCTTGGAGTCTGAGTTATGGGTTCACCCCTGCTGTTTCACTGTACCGTCCTAGGCTCGTCACCATCCTGGGCCTCAGCTTCCTCATTTATAAAAGGAAGGCGTTGGGTTAGATGATCTTTACTAGTCCTCTGGATTAAACCATTCATGATTTTTTATGAATCCATAATAACAAATGCTTGTGTTCAAAGACAGTTAATGCCCTTATTAAAAATGAAAATAATAATAGCAAACCTCTTACTTGCCGACGTCTTCAGAGAGCTTAGTTTGGATTTGCAAAGCTGAAACTTAAAACTAGAAAAGTCCATTGTATCTTGATTAGCGAGGGGGAAGATTATGTCTTGGCCTGGACACAAATTGCAGTTTATCTCATGCAGATAAACTGACACATTAACACTGAGGTTCCAAGATTCTTACATACTTCAAAACATATATTTAGTATCTAAACCTTCTTTCTGGATGATAACAAGATTCCTGTAATAACATGCATTTAGGATATTTTCCAAATACCCAAAGCATGTGTGACTTTAAAGAACATGTGCATTTCATTGCAGTAACCCACTTTCATGCTTAATTAAATATCATTTGGCAGAAATGGCCATTTGAATTTGATAACTGTTGTTGCATTGCATTGCCAGTGTGCCTCACAGGCTTCTAGCCTGGGCACCCCTGGTATCAAGCACTTTGCAGCAGAAAGCAGTCTGTGAATCTGCCAAAAGGTAGGCTGAACATACCCCAAGGCAGCCCCTAAAGACCTAGAAAGAGGAACATGAGTGCTCCCAAGAAGTGTGGGCTGGTGGTGCTTTGAAAGGCTGCTCATGTGCCCCTTACCCTATTGGGGAGCTCTTTATTCAATACTGGAGTACCTGGGTGGTGCTAACTGAAAGGTTGGAGGTTCAAGTCCACCTAGAGGTGCCTTGAAGGAAAGGCCTGGTGATCTACTTCCAAAAAATCAGCTATTCAAAACCCAGTAGAGCACAGTTGTACTCTGACACACATGGAGGTCACCATGAGTTGGAGTTGACTCAACAGCAACCGGTTTTATTTAATACTAAGAAATGATGAGAAGCCCTTTCCCACACTTGTGCTTTGGGCAATCAATTGGGCACTCAGACATTTTGTTGAAGGCAGTGTTAATGTAGGTGCTTGGCAGCGTACAAAGCATTTGTAATTACATCCCATGGAGGCAGCCTGGAGGAAGGAAGGCGGCAGGCACCAACTTAGGTGATAGAGAACCTGGGTTCAAAATCTGACTTTCACACTTACTAACAATAAGACACAGTTTCCCACCTGGAAGAACCCACAGTCCATTGTGTTAATTAGATAAAGAATTAGATAGCTAGGGTGCAGTGCATCAGTGTTCTAATGAAAGGAAGGTGTGACTACCTTTACCTGGAAAAATCTCAAACGTCTTCCTGAGAATGTGTCCTCTCGACTGGGTCTTGAAGGATGATCAGGAGGAGATGATGAGGTGGAGAAAAGGCAGAAGAGTAGTGCTTGCAACATAACAACCTGTTTTGTTGAGCAATGTCAAGCATTGCTGGAGGAGAGAGCATGTGGCCTGAGGTGGGGACGTCAAGCTGGTCGGTTGGGACCAGATTCTCAAGCACCTGTCTATATGCCATGTTGATTAGTCTGTACTTCATTCTGTAGGTTTTAAAGTAACACTCAGGGGTGTTAATCAGGGTATGAGATTTATATTCTAGAAATGTCACTCTGAGATGATGCTTTAGAAGTGGGATGGAGGCAGGGAAACCTGTCAGGAGATTCTTGCAACAGTCCAACTAAGAGATGATGTGGGTGTGAATTCACCATTAACCGAAGTCTGTTGCCTTTATTTACTGCCCTTATTGTCCCATTTGCTTGGTAAAACACGTAGCCCATGTTATGTATTATGAATACCATCAAATGATACAGTTCCCAATGATAAGTAATCACAATTTCTTATATCAATAGCGAAGCAGATAAGTGAGGGCAATAGAGAAGTGTTTACTTCAGATGCAAAGCCGGGAGCTGCGAGAAAATGAGTTAGATAGTATGTGATGCCCGACTCAGGAATCCAGACTGCAGCCCTCCAGAGCAGCATGAACTGGTGCCCGTCAGGAGTACAAGTTCATGTTTGCACGTGTCCTTCCTATGCTTCCTGATCCCTGTTCCTCTTGTTGATTCTGCCATCCTCAGCATGCATGGACGCAAAAAGCTAATTTGAGGAATTATCTAATAATGTAGTCATGCTTTTAGCAATCCACATTAACCTTATTTGACAAACCGTCAGGGTACAGGGACAAAGAGAGATCTTTATATTACAGATTTAAATGTTAAATCTTGTCATAAACTGTTCAGTTGTACTTCATAGAAAGAAAAATATATTTGATAAACAGTAGAGTCAAGTTAAAACAAGAAAAAGAGAATGTTCTGTTCTTTGGTCAATGTTCCTCTGCCAAGTATAGAAGTTCCATTTTCAAGTTTTCAAGGCTTTGAGGCCATAAATAAGGCTAGGGTCTTAAAAGGCCAAGAGCTGTATGCAAAGCCATCTTGGTTAGAAAAACAAAATTCATGGAGCTGAGGTAGGCCAGGAGGTGGTGTGGAATGTGATTGCAGAACATGATTCCAAGGATGCTCAGAATTAGCTCTCTCTTGGGTTGAACAGCTGTTTGGCCGGTGGTTTCCAATACTCTTTAAATGTGTTGGTGATAGGAACAGCAAGAGGCATCATAACAGAACAGAGAAATCTCAAACTCAGGTTGGAGATCTGAGTTCAAGTCCAGCTTCCACCATTAACTCCTGTGAGAACTAGGCAAAGTCACTTCTGCTATCTGTGGGTTATTCCTCTATAATAAAATGAAAGGACTAGATTAAATTATCTCTAAATTCCTTTTTCCAGCCCTGGAAACCCTATGGGGTCTCTGTGAGTCGGAATCAACTCCACAGCAGTGGGGAAATACTTTTATAGATGTATATGACCAGAAAGCTGCACAATGTAGAGCAAGCCTTGCCATTTTTATCTTGCTGAGGTAAAATTAAGTTAAATAATCTCCATAAATATTAGAAGAAAGCATAAGGATAAATCTTGATGAACTTGGATTTGCAATGGAATCTTAGATCTGACACCAAAAGCACAAGCAACAAAAGTAAAATAAGTATATTGGACTTCATCAAAATTAAAAACTTGTGCGCATCAAAGGACATTATCAAGAAAGTTACAAGACAACCTGCAGAATAGGAGAAAATTATTGGCAAATCATATATTTGATAAAAGTTGAATGTCTAATATGTATAAAAAACTCTTACAACTCAACAACAAAAAGACAAATAACCCAGTTAAAAAATGGGCAGAGGACTTGAATAGACATTTCTTCAAAGAAAATATATAAATGGCCAACAAGCATATAAAATGATGCTCAGCATCATTGATCATTCAGGAAATGCAGTTCGAAACCACAATGAGACACCACTTCACACCCACTAGGATGACTATAACAAAAAAAAGAAAAGAAAAGAAAAAGTGTTTGCAAGGATGTGGAGAAATTGGAATCCTCGTGAATGGTGGATGAGAATGTAAAATGGTACAGCTGCTGTGGAAAATAATTTGGCAGCTCCCCAGATAGTTAAATAATGGAATTACCATACAACTCAGCAATTCCACTCCTAGGTATATATCCAAGAGAAATGAAAAATGTGTCCACACAGAAATGTTTACACAAATGTTTATAACAATATTTACCCAAATGTGGAAACAATCCAAATCTCCATTAATGGATGAATAGATAAACAAATTGTATATACATATAATAGAATATTATTCAGCCATAAAAATGAATGAAGTACTGATACATGCTATATTATGGATGAACCTGAAAACATTATGCTAAGTGAAAGAAACCAGACGTAAATGGTCACATATTATATGATTCCTTTTATATGAACTATCCAGAATAGGCAAATCCATAGAGACAGACAGCTGATTAGAGGTTGCCAGAGATAGGGAAAAGACAGGAATAGGATGTGATTACTTAATGGGTATGGGGTGTTCAAAAATATATAGAAAGTGCAAATTGTTTCACTGTGCTATAAGGAATATTATCTAAGGCATTAAATTAATATAGTGGTCTGCTTTCAGAAAATGCATTTTGGATTCATCAATGTTGAAAAGAATGTGACTCAAGTTATAACAAATGTAGCCTCAGAATGTTCTTGGGGTCGAAACAGAAGGGTCAAAATGACACCCGAGTCAAAATGATGGGAACAAAATGCAAGGCCAAAGCATCCTGTTCTTAGAGGATCATGGTGATGGTGGAGGAGGAACCTTCTAAAGCTGCCAGGGAGTTAGGATAAGTCTTATGGGAGGTGACATTAGAGCTGACTATTGAAGAACAAGTAAGCATTAGCCAGATAGAGCTCAATGAGAAGGGCATTCTGGTCAGAGGACACAGCAAAGAGACAAGAAATAATATAGTGTTAATGGAAAAGTAGAGACATAGGCACTTAATGAATTCTGGCTGAACTGAATTGAATTAAAGAACTTGTCATAGAGATAAACTCCATTTGGAGTTCAGTTTTCTGAAGCAAAAGCTCTTGGAGATCAGACTTCGCCACGGTTCTGGGTCTCAAATTGCCAGGTAAAATTCAGATGTTAAATTTGAATTTCAGATGAAGAATGAATAATTTTTTTTTTTAGTATATGTATGTTCCAAACATTGCATAGAACACATGTATACTAAAAAAAAAAAAATTTGTTGTTTATCTAAAATTAAAATTTAACGGGTTGTCTTTTATTTTTATTTGCTAAATCTGGCAACACTACCTGGGTCACACTGGTATGAGGAACTGGTGCTATTTTCCTCCAGGCCACTTTTTCCTTCTTTCTATGAGACATAAAACAAGGAAATATTTCTAAGGGGGAGAAATGAGCCAATCTGCAGGATTGAATGGAGTGGTGGGTGTGCTTGACTTTATTACCAAAGCATGAAGGAAGCGTCAACCAGGAGAGCATTGCCAGCCCTGGCAAATCCAAGCAAGTAGAAAAGGAGGAATTAAGCCCAAATGGGGCCATTGTTAGAATGGAGATAAGATTCAATAGGCAGCTAACTGCAGCCCATGACGAGGGAGTCAATAGGAGACAGTAGATAAAGAGGAGGCCATAGGTGAGATTCCATGATGAACGTTGGGGAAGAAGAAAGGAGGGCATCTACTTGGTAAGCTGTTTTTTCAAGACTAAAAAATTAATGGTCACGGGGAGTAGCAGTGAGAACAATGACATAGCTCTGAAGTATTTTTAAGAGCTTCAGACACTGAAAGCCATTTTAAAGACACTATTTTTATTCTTATGAATTAATAAACAAAATGCAACATGGAGTGGAGGAAAGAGTATGTACTTTGGAGCCAATCAAATCTGGGTTCAAATCCAGGCTGTGCTGCTTATTAGCTCTGTGAGCTTGTCTGAGTAATTCTGAACCTGTTTCTTCAATTTGTGAGATAGAGATCATACCGCTCAGAGTTGAGTTAAATGGAATAAACTGTATGTGAAGTACCTACAACAATTTAGATACTCAAGAAAAGTTACTTGCATATCCCTCAAGTCTGTTTTTTACACTGAAGGTCTCTAAATACTTTAGCCTAGATATCTCTCTTAGAACCTCAACCTTAACGTGATAAACACTGAGCTCATCATCTTCCACAAATCTTCCCAAGTACAGTGATTCCTTATACTGTTAATGATTCCACTATACACTTGGTTGTCCCTACTTAAGAGCTCCTTAATTTTAACTCTTCCCCACTCCCTGTCTGGTACATACCAGATGCTTGGTCATATCTAACTCCAAGCTCTGTCAGTTCTACTTCTTGAATATCTCTGGAATCTAGCCAAGCCATCAGCATCTCTTATTTTGGCATGGCTATGCCCTTCATCTGGTCTCCTCACCTCTTAGCCACTCTGCCCTTCAACCTTTCTCCACATGCCAAATGGCTCCAATCAGAAACCTACACTATCTCCCTCGTATCTCCAGTACTTATATATATTATATTTCTCTTCTTGCACCCACCTAGTACTTTTCTAGCTTGCATTCTACCAATTTAATTATTTTAGCTCTGTCAGTTAGGGTACCTTCAGTAAACAAATTGACACTTGAAAGGAGAGGTTTAGTAAGTTTCATAAAGGGATTATTTACAACTATATGGATAGGATAAAGGGAAGCCAGCAAGGAATGTTGAAACACCCTAATGTCTGCAGATGAGGGGAAGAGTTACAAACCCTAGCCTGAAAGGAAGAAGGTAGAGAGCAGCTACCTGGATCAGAGAGGTTAAGTCTAGTGGAGGGCTTCCCAGTGAGCTATGGCCTTCAGTAAAGGGACAGTGGCACCAACAGTGACTTGACAAGGAGGCAGCTGGAAGAATAAACACCCTGACATCACATTCCTCCTGTCCTCCGATCTTCTGCTTGAACCTCGCATTGGTCAAACCCAACCAGAAGCCAGGGAGCAAGGGAGCCCATTGATGAGGTCTATTAAAGATTAGCTTCCTGGGTCACAGAGCAGAGTGGGACAAAGGTGGATAATAGATCTGGAGGGTCGGTGGAAAATGTCTAACACACGTCTCTTTTATAGGTTAATGAAAACTCTCTGTGCACAGAATTTTATTCAATTAATTTTTGTCAGCCTCAGAGCAATGAGTGGAACCTGTATACTGTGGTTACTTCGTAAAAGTTTGCTGAATGAATGAAGAATAAATAAGCAAATGAAAATAGAAAGGATAATGTATTGCTGATCCTTGAAATATCATTAAGCCACCATCAGACAATAACACCTCCTATTACTTTGTGCTGTAATAATCTGTTTTTATGGGTATCACTTCCATCACAGTGTAATTTTCTTAAGGGCGGGAACCATGCTTTTTAAGCATATGTTTATATCTAGTGCCTGGTACTTAGCAGGCATTCAGAGAATCTTTGCTAAATAAATGAATGACAAAATTTTATATTAAGGGTCAGGTTACTTAGTCAAAGAAAGCTGAGATATTTTCCTCATGTTTCATTTTCATCAGAATGGAAGTTCAACTGAGAACCTGGGTAGACAGATTTGGGGCTTCTAACCCTCATAGAATCAGTGTCTGATTAGGAAATACACTTTGTAATGGTAACACCCACACTATTTAGAGGAAAATATGAAATAAGAAGATGTCTACGGAGGGCTCTCCACAGAGCTGGTTTCTACTTCACTATTTCTCTAGAGACCTCTGGCTCAGTTTGCTCTGTTCTGCTTAGCAAAGCTTTGGCCCCAGTCTTGACAGCATCTTGGAGGCAGATAGGAACCTTATTCATGAAGTAATTTAGATATGATTCAAAAAAAAAAAAAAAAACAAAAACCTCCTCTTGGCACAAACCCTGCAAGAGCTTGGGTTTAACCAGTTAATATGACATTGCAGGGAATAATAGGTTGGAAGCTAGAAAACTGCAGAAGGTTGAGCAGACAGAATTTAGGCTGCAATTTTCATGCAAGCCACCCACCATTAAAAGGGGTGGGGGGAGGAGGTGCCTCAAAGGAGTGAAGTATGTAAAAACACTTGAAGAATTCCCTCTGTCCTGATTTTCGGAAAGGATAGGTACTTGGAATTTCACCACTATGAAAACTAGAGCCAAACATGATAGGAAATGCTTGATATTAGACCAAGGGTTTTAATAATCCAACATGGATTTTTTTATTACAAGCCCTTCTCTCATCTTCCGCTCTTGGTTAGGTCTTAGAGATTCATTTCCTTCTCTAGCCTTGGAGGGGTATAGTACTTCAGGAGGTGGGAGAGAATCCAGCTTTGTTTCAATACAGACAAAATGTTGTATGAATTTGGGCAAGTTATTCAACTTTCCTAAGCCTCAGGTTCCTCATCTCTAAAGTGGCGATTGAATGAGGGAAAGTCTGTAAAGCTCCTAGTGCAGAGTCAGGTACATAGAAGATGCTACAAAATGAGAGCTAGGAGAACGGAGGTTCAGAGGTGGTAAGTGAACAACTCAAGACCTCTATCACACTCATGTGTACATTTCAATCCCACATTCTTTTTTTTTTTTTAATTCTGTCAATCTACTTTTTATTCTTAAGGTAAAATTTACATATAATAAAATGCACAGATTGTAAGTCTGGAGCTTAATGAGTTTTAACAAATGTAAATACCTGTGCAATCACCACTCAAATAAAAATACAGAACATTTGGATCACCTCAGAAAAGTTCTCTTTTTACAATAAATCTAATTCTAAACTTTATGTTTTTGATACTATGTAAATGGTATTTCTTAAAAGTTTTATTTCTAACTGCTTGCTGTCGATATATAGAAATGTAATTGATTTTTGTGTATCAACCTTATATCATTTTTGAGCATTTTCTGTGTACCTGACACTGTGCTAGGACCTTTACATACTTTCCCTTGGTAAATTCACTAGTGGGCTTTTATTTATTTATTTATTTTTTGTAGACTCCTTAAGATTTTCTACATAAACAATCATACTTTTTCTAAATAAAAAACAATGTTACTTCCTTCTTTCTTCCAATCTGCAGAATTTTATTTCTATATTTATTTATTTTTCTTGCCCAGTTGCCCTGGCGAGGGCTTTCAGTGCCATGTTGTCTAGAAGTGTGAGAGTAGACATCCTGCCAAAATATGTCTAGCAATGAAGCCCTAGATATTGGGCACACTATGGAATAAGAGAGGCAAAAGGAAGCAAAAAAGGGGGCAGAGATGGGATGGCTATAGAGTCAGGAATGCATATTGGTCACTCTCAACCAATGGACAAAAGACAGGCCCTTGTCATGAAATATCCGCAAGCCTCTACTCTTGCCTTCTTGGATCCACCCCAGACCATAGCGTGACCTAGGGTGGAGGGTCCCTGAAAGGTGTTTTTTTTTTTTTTTAAAGCAATTATTAGGTATGTAGTCTCTGCTTCCTAAGCTTCTTATTCCTGATTAAAGAATCATCATGAACAAAATTTAGGAACATTTGCTTCCCAAGAATTATCATTTCTGCTGTGCATGTGTTGCAGCTGAGTTTAATAAAAACTGACTTACTTATTCATGTGATAGAATCAAGTCCATTCAAGGACTGGTAATTTTTGATGGGTTGGAGATCATCCAGCTTTTTTACTCTCAGGACTTTATTTTTCTCAGGTCTTAAAGTATCTACAAAAAGTTTGGAGTTTACCCAGACTTTTCATATGCATTATGCATTTTTGTTCCTCACAGAGACTCAAGTACTTAGCAGAGCATCCATTTTTATAACCAAAGAAACTCAGATTCAGAAAGATGAGTGACTTACCCAATATCACACAGAAAACAAATGGCAGAGTTGGGATTGGAACCCAGCTTGTCACTGTCCAAAGCCTAGACCGTTTCTTCAACTTTCTACCTTCTCACAGGGATGATGCAAAGACCCAGGTCCTGTTATCAGGTTCATGCATCACGGGGAGTCCGGTGATGGGTAGGCTCCCAAGCAAAACGCAGGTGACTGTTATCCTAATGAAGTGTTTGTTGGTGCCACACAACATAAACCATACGTATCAATTGACCTGGTTCAAATAGGTAAGACTTGGTCAAATTTTCTCCTCATCAAAAGAGAAACTGGAAGATGTTCAAGGATTTTTCTGCTCAATTACTAAAACATTCAGAAAAGAAGAAAATCAGGAAAGTATGAAGTCAAAAGAAAGATAAAACTTTAAGTAATTGATGGTACAAACAGAAAGTGACCTTGAGAAAAGGAATGGTCAATTGTGTGAGAGGAATGTTGATTAGGTCTTTTCATATACTGAAGTTTTAAGATATCTTTCCAGGGATGAAAAAAATCTTATTGAATAGTTAGCGTATGAAACCACATGCCTAATTTTCCCACATCACAACCTTTCCTCATGCCTTTATCTTTCCTAGGTTTCTCTTCCTCCTTTGATGAGATGATAAACTCCTACTTATCCATCAAGTCCCAGGTAAACATCATATGCTCATCGAAAGTCTCAGTGGGTCCCACAGAGAGTTCTCTGCTCCTTCCTCCTTTGAACCTTCCCTGTATCTTGTAGATATTTCTATAACATGAGATACTACCATATTATCCAAAAGTATTTAAACTACTTGTATACACCCACCCATTTAACTCTAGGGTTCTTGAAGCAGGAGACTCTGTTTTATTCATTTCTTCATCCCAGTACTTCCTGAAAGACTTGCACACATTAGACCCTCAAAAGTTTTTGGAGCAAACACACAAACAATGAAAAATGCACAATACTGGGAAATTCTTCTGTTAAACACACCTTATATAAGTAAGAAAAAACTACAATACAATACGTATTTGCATATATTGTCTCTAGGTTAGATGCAATACTAAAAAGAAATAAATGTCAGCATTTAATGAGCTTTCTCCGTTGATAGTCACTCTGTGGAAAGAGAACATTGCTGCTGCTTGTAGAATTCATTGAAATCCAAGATTACATGTTGCTTTTGGAATGCACACCATGAAATAGAAAAGGAATAGCTAGGGAAATGGGTGAAAATGTGAACATGTTGACAAAAATATTTAATCTCTGAAATTCTTTTTGAATATATTTTTATTCAATTAATGATCATGGACAACACAACTAAATTGTACAGTCATTTTGATGACATGACCCTAGGGTAAACATTATGTAGGTCACCCATCACCATCATGGCCATCAAAAACCAAATCCAATAGAGAGGGCAAGATGGCGCTCTAGGCAGAAACACCACGCCGTCCCTCCACAGCAAAGATCCGAAAAACTAAGCCTAACAGAGAATCAACAATCCTGAAACCCTAGAACACCAAATGAAGAGATAAAGAACTCAGCCAAACACCAAACGGAGTGAGAATACTAAAAGAGAACGGAGAGCGAGGAGAGACTCAGGCAGAGATTCCTTACCAGCTAACGCAGCGCGGATCCACCATCTTGGATTCCTATCGGAGACCAGCAAACGGGAGAGCAGCCTTGCAGAGCATCTGGTCGGAGACAGAACGACCGGTAAACTGCGGTGCGCGCTCTCCCACCACCCACCCCTCTCCGCCTCAGCTGGGGATCCCCTGCTTTCCGTGGCCAGGGTCTCTGGGCTGGGGGGTGCTGGTGCTTGGATTCCGCGCGCCTGGGCTGGCGGCTTTCTGAGAGCCGTTTGCTGGCAGCTAGCGAACCTTTCTCTGCCGCCTCCCCCTCCTTTTGCCTGGGTGCCTGGTTCCGAGTGCCGTCTCTGCTCTCTCCTGCGGGGCTGTAGGGCTGCGTGCGGGCGTGTGGCTGTTTCTAGGTCTGGGCCCCCGCGTGGGTGGGATCCCGGGGCCTTTGTTCGTTCGCCCCTCTGCTTTCCGTGGCCGGAGTCCCTGAGCAGGGGGGCGCCGGTGCTTGGATTCCTCACGCCCGGGCTGGAGGCTTTCTGGGAGCCGTTTGCTGGGACCTAGCGAACCTTTTTCTTCTGCCTCCCCCTCCTTTTGCCTGGGTGCCTGGTTCCGAGTGCTGTCTCTGCTCTCTCCTGCGGGGCTGTAGGGCTGCGTGCGGGCGTGTGGCTGTTTCTAGGTCTGGGCCCCCGCGTGGGTGGGATCCCGGGGCCTTTGTTTGTTCGCCCCTCTGCTTTCCGTGGCCGGAGTCCCTGAGCAGGGGGGCACCGGTGCTTGGATTCCGCGCGCCCGGGCTGGAGGCTTTCTGGGAGCCATTTGCTGGCACCTAGCGAACCTTTTTCTGCCGCCTCCCCCTCCTTTTGCCTGGGTGCCTGGTTCCGAGGGCCGTCTCTGCTCTCTCCTGCGGGGCTGTAGGGCTGCGTTCGGGCGTGTGGCTGTTTCTAGGTCTGGGCTCCCGCGCGGGTGGGATCCTGGGGCCTTTGTTCGTTGGCCCCTCTGCTTCCCGTGGCCACGGTCACTTAACCCCGAGACTACCGGCTTCTTGGAATTCGCGCCCCTGAGTGGGGGCTCTCTGGGTCCCATTTGTAGGCACTGACTGCTGGTGTTGCCCTTTTTTTTTTTTTTCTCTCAATTTTATTTTTCTTCCTTTTTTGATTAGTTTTGTCATCTTTTACCTCTTTTTTTCTTTTGTCTTTCTTTATTGCTTAATTTCTTGTCTCTCTATCTCTTCCTTCTCTTTCTGATCCCTGAATTCCAGGCGATGTATGCCTCTGTACCTTCTGGCCAGGCTGAGCTGTGAAAATTGAGACCGACTCCCCCAGACCTCATAGCTGCATCGGTGGGATCCCTGGGAACTTTGCAGTTCTTTAACTTTTCTGATTTTTATTTGGTCATTCTTTCCTTTTCTTTCTCTTCCCCCTTCTGGTTTCCTCCATCCCATAGTCTCTCATCTGTACATTCCAACGACAAGCTCCCCTAGCATTCTTTTATGTTTGTACACTTTTTGCTCCTCCTCCTCTCTCCTCTCTCCCATATCCAGCTTAGCTTCACACATAACCATCTTCCCGCTGCACCCTACCTACCTGCACCGTGCACTAGACATCACATCACCAAGCGGTGCAGGCACGCCCTATTGGAACCTGCCCAGCACTGACTACCGACCGTCCTGGTGGCTGCGGTGAGTGCCACAAGCAACCCATCCCAGTGGCTCCTCCTCAACTAGATCTGCCCAGCTGTACCACAAGAACGAAAAAAAAAAAAAAATCTACAATCAATAAACGAGGGAAATATCTACTGAATGCCCCGAAAACAGCAAACAATATCAAAACATTTACAAAAACAAGACAAGATGGCTCCAATAGGCGTCCAAATTAAAACACCAGATAACTCTCCTGTGGAAGAAAATGCACTAGAAGTACCTGATACGGAACTCAAATCACTAATACTCGGAATTTTCCAAGAACTGAGGCAAAAAGCTGACAAACATGAGGAAAAAATAGACAAATTTATGGAAAATACAGACAAAAAATTGGAAGAATTCAGGAAGATGATGCAAGAACAAAATGCCAAAATAAATTCACAACTCGAAATTATACAAAAACAACAATTAGAAATCCAAAAGATAAACAACAAGATTTCAGAAATGGACGGTGTCATAGAAGGGCTGAGAAGTAGATTTGAAACCATGGAAGACAGGATCAGTGGAACTGAAGACAAACACTTGGATACAACTCTGTTTCAGGAAAACTCAGAAAAAAGAACAAAGAAAAATGAAGAGACCCTGAGAGTTATGTGGGACACAATTAAAAGCAAAAACTTACGAGTGATTGGCATACCAGAACAGGGGGAGAAAACAGAAAACACAGAGAGGATCATTGAGGAACTGCTGACAGAAAACTTTCCCAATATCATGAAAGATGAAAAGCTGGTCATCCAAGAAGCTCAACGAACCCCATATAGAAGAGACCCCAAAAGAAAATCACCAAGACATATCATATTCACACTCGCTAAAACTAAAGACAAACAAAGAATCCTGAGAGCAGCTCGTGAAAAACAAGAAGTCACATACAGAGGAGAAACAATAAGACTAAGCTCAGATTATTCAGCAGAAACCATGCAGGCAAGAAGGCAATGGGATGACATATATAAAATCTTGAAAGAAAAAAATTGTCAGCCAAGAATAATATATCCTGCAAAACTCTCATTCAGATTTGATGGTGAAATTAGGTCATTTCCAGATAAACAGAAACTAAAGGAATATGCAAAAGTCAAACCAAACTTACAAGAATTATTAAAGGGAGTTCTTCGATCTGAGGACAAACAGCTTAAGCCCTCAGGCAGGACCTAGGACCTAGGACGCAGGTTAACATGAACCAGATACCATTCTAGGAACTGAACTACAGACGACTTTCCAAAAACAAAAGATATACAACAGGGAATCAGAGAAATCAATCAAAGGATGACAACAACATCAAAACAATGAAAGAGGGAACAAACGGCATAGGTATAGAACCTTCTAAAGGAGAAGAAGGCAAGGCGATACCAAGTAACGGTAGACTGCTTCAAAATTATAAAGATAAGGGTAAAATTCATGGTAACCACAAAAAAAGTTAACAAACCAACTCATAAAAATAAAGACGAAAAACATAAAGTCTCAACAAAACCAAAACCTACAAAAACAAAAGAAATGAACACAAAATCCACAAACAAAAGGAACTCAGCACAAGAGAGTAAGAAGAACAAAGAAAACTTCAGCATCACAAAAAAAAGCACTACAAAATGACAGCAACAAATTCACATCTATCAATAATTACACTGAACGTAAATGGACTCAATGCACCCATAAAGCGACGGAGAGTGGCAGAATGGATAAGAAAACAGGATCCATCTATTTGCTGTCTACAAGAGACACATCTTAGAAACAAAGATGTGAATTTATTAAAAATCAAAGGTTGGAAAAAAATATATCAAGCTAACAACTACCAAAAAAGAGCAGGAGTGGCAATTCTAATCTCAGATAAAATAGACTTTAAAACAAAATCTACCATAAAAGACAAAGAAGGACACTATATAATGATTAAGGGGATGATCCATCATGAAGACATAACCATAATAAATATCTATGCACCCAATGACAGGGCTCCAAAATACATAAAAAAAAACTCTAATAGCACTGAAAAGAGAAATTGACAGTTCCACAATAATAGTAGGAGACTTCAACACACCACTCTCAGTAAAGGACAGAACAACTAAAAAGAAACTCAGCAAAGATACAGAAGACCTAAAGGACACAATCAGCCAACTGGACCTCATAGACATATATAGAACAATCCATCCAACCGCTGCAAAGTACACATTCTTTTCCAATGCACATGGAACGTTCTCCAGAATAGACCACATCTTAGGCCACAGAGCAATCCTCAACAAGATCCAAAATGCTGAGATAATTCACAGTATCTTCTCTGACCACAATGCCATCAAGGTAGAAATTAACACTAGAAAGAGCAAGGAAAAAAAATCAAACACATGGAAACTGAATAATAATCTGCTTACACATCAATGGGTAATAGAAGAAATCAGAGATGGAATTAAAAAATTCCTAGAATCAAATGAAAATGAAAACACATCATACCAAAACCTTTGGGACACAGCAAAGGCAGTCCTCAGAGGACAATTTATAGCAATAGATGCACATATCAAAAAAGAAGAAAGGGACAAAATCAAAACATTAACTACAGAACTCAAACAAATAGAAAGAGAACAACAAAAAAAGCCTACAACCACCGGAAGAAAGGAAATAGTAAAGATCAGAGCAGAAATCAATGAAATAGAGAACAGAAAAACAATAGAAAGAATCAACAAAACCAAAAGTTGGTTCTTTGAAAGAATCAACAAAATCGACAAACCACTGGTCAGACTGACAAAAGAAAAACAGCAGAGGGCACAAATAACCCAAATAAGAAATGAAATGGGGGACATTACAACAGACCCAACTGAAATAAAAAGGATTATAACAGAATATTATGAAAAACTATATTCCAACAAATTTGAAAACCTAGAGGAAATGGATAAATTTCTAGAAACATACGGCCTACCCAAACTACAACAAAGTGATATTGAAAATCTGAACAGACCCATAACAAGAGAAGAGATTGAAAAGGTAATAAAAAAACTCCCAACCAAAAAAAGCCCTGGCCCAGATGGCTTCACTGGAGAATTCTACAAAACATTTACAGAAGAGCTCGTACCAGTTCTACTCAAGTTATTTCAGAGCATAGAAGAGGAAGCAACACTTCCAAATTCATTCTATGAAGCCAGCATAACGCTGATACCAAAACCAGGCAAAGACATCACAAAAAAAGAAAATTACAGACCAATATCTCTCATGAATATAGATGCAAAAATTCTGAACAAAATTCTAGCCAATAGAATTCAGTATCATATCAAAAAAATAATACACCACGACCAAGTAGGATTCATACCAGGTATGCAAGGATGGTTTAACATTAGAAAATCCATCAACGTAATCCACCACATAAATAAAAGGAAAGAAAAAAACCACATGATTATCTCAATTGATGCAGAAAAGGCATTTGACAAAGTCCAACACCCATTCCTGATAAAAGCTCTCAATAAAATAGGTATACAAGGGAAATTTCTCAACATAATAAAGGGCATCTATGCAAAACCAACAGCCAACATCATTCTTAATGGAGAAAGGCTGAAAACATTCCCCCTGAAAACAGGAACAAGACAAGGATGCCCTTTATCACCACTCCTATTTAACATTGTGCTGGAAGTTCTAGCTAGAGCAGTAAGGCAAGAGAAAGAAATAAAGGGCATCCAAATTGGTAATGAAGAAGTTAAACTCTCCCTGTTTGCAGATGATATGATACTATACATAGAAAACCCTAAAGACTCCACGAGAAATTTACTGGAACTAATAGAAAGATTCAGCAGAGTAGCAGGATACAAGATAAACATTCAAAAATCAGTTGGATTCCTATACACCGGTAAAGAGAACGATGAAAAGGAGATCAGGAAATCAATACCATTTTCAATAGCCCCTAAAACGATAAAATACTTAGGAATAAATCTGACCAGGAATATAAAAGACCTATACAAAGAAAACTACAAAACACTGCTGCATGAAACCCAAAGGGATCTACATAAATGGAAAAACATACCATGCTCATGGATAGGCAGACTCAACATTGTGAAAATGGCAATTCTACCTAAAGCAATCTACAAATACAATGCAATTCCGATACAAATACCAACAACATTCTTCAAAGAGATGGAAAAACTAATTATTAACTTTATATGGAAAGGGAAGAAACCTCGAATAAGTAAAGCACTACTGAAGAAGAAGAATAAAGTTGGAGGACTCACACTACCTGACTTGAGAACCTACTATACAGCTACAGTACTCAAAACAGCCTGGTACTGGTACAACAACAGAGACAATGACCAATGGAACAGAACTGAGAACTCAGATGTAAATCCATCCACCTACGGTCACCTGATTTTTGACAAGGGCCCAAAATACATCAAATGGGGAAAAGACAGTCTTTTTAACAAATGGTGCTGGCAAAACTGGATATCCATTTGTAGAAAAATGAAACAGGACCCATACCTCACACCATATACAAAAACTACTTCAAAATGGATCAAAGACCTGAATATAAAGCCTCAAACTATAAAATTCATAGAAGAAAAAATAGGACCAACACTTCAGGCCTTAATACATGGCATTAACAGGTTACAAACCATAAACATCAACACAAAAAACCCAACAGATAAACTAGATAATTGGGATCTTCTAAAAATCAAACATCTATGCTCTTCAAAAGATTTCACCAAAAGAGTTAAAAGAGAACCTACAGACTGGGAAAAAATTTTTGGACAGTACAATTCAGACAAAGGTCTAATCTCCATAATCTACAAGAAAATCCAACACCTCTACAACAAAAAGACAACCAATCCTATCAAAAAATGGGCAAAGGAAATGAACAGACACTTCACCAAGGAAGACATTCAAATGGCCAACAGACACATGAGGAAATGCTCGCGATCACTAGCCATTAGAGAAATGCAAATTAAAACCACAATGAGATACCATCTCACCCCGGCATTACTGGCACGAATCAAAAACACTGGAAATAACAAATGTTGGAGGGGCTGCGGGGAGACGGGAACTCTTATACACTGCTGGTGGGAATGCAAAATGATACAGCCATTTTGGAAAATGATATGGCGTTTCCTCAGAAAGCTAGAAATAGACGTACCATTCGATCCAGCAATCCCACTCCTAGGAATATATCCTAGAGAAATAAGAGTCATCACTCGAATAGACATATGCACACCTATGTTCATGGCAGCATTATTCACAATAGCAAAACGATGGAAACAACCTCGATGTCCATCAACAGACGAATGGATACACAAACTATGGTACATACACACAATGGAGTACTATGCAACGAGAAAGAACAATGAATCGGTGAACCATCTCATAACATGGATGAAACTGGAGGACATTATGCTGAGTGAAATAAGTCAATCACAAAAGGACAAATATTGTATGAGACCTCTATTGTAAAAACCCATGAAAAAATTCACATGCAAAATGTAACAATCCTTGTTGGTTACCAGGGATGGGAGGGGGGGGGATACTAAATAGGTAATAGGTAAGTGGTAACTTGGGTGAGAGATGAGATAGTACATAGTACAGCGGAAACTAACACAACCTGCACAAGGAAAGGTCATGAAGGCCCTATAGACACATCCAAACCCCCCGAGGGACTGAGTTGTTGGACGGAGGGCTCTGGGGACCATGATCTCGGGGAACATCTAGCTCAATTGGCATGACACTACTTATAAAGATAATGTTCTACATTCTACCTTGGTGAGTAGTGTCTGGGGTCTTAAAAGCCTATGAGCGGCCATCTAAGATACTCCACTGATCTCATGCCTTCGGGAACAAGGGAGAATGAAGAGAACAGGATACAAGGAAAAGATTAGTCCGAAGGACTAATGGTCCACAGCTACCAAGGCCTCCACGGGACTGAGCCCAGTACAGCTGGATGGTGCCCGGCTACCACCAATGACTCCTTTGACCAGGATCACAACAGAGGGTTCTGGGCAGAGCTGGAGTAGGATGTAGAGCATAATTTTAACTCCCAAAAAAAAAAAAAAAAAGAAGACCAGATATACTGGCCTAAAGAATACTAGAGAAACCTCGAGAGTGTGGCCCCCAGACACCCTTTCAGCTCAGAGGGGAAGTTACCTTCAAGGTTCGATGTTAAGCCTGGGAATGGACACCCCAGTAAAACTAAATGGGACTAACGATGTACAGGAGTCCGGTGACAAGGGCCAGAAGGCAGAGGGAGAGTAGGAAACTGATGATAAGGAACACAAATTGAATAAGGACACTGTCGATGTATTGTGAGATTGTTGACCACTGCTATAGGGCAACATTTGTAGTAACTATTAAATGGGAGGCTGTTTTGTCCTGTAAGCCTTCATCTTGGGCGAGAATGGCAGCACAATTGGAAGAGCATAGTCAATATCACTTAAATGTGTAAGTAAAAAGTTTTGAAATGGTGTTTAAATAAAATAAAAATAAATAAATAAACAAACAAAGGAGACTAAAGAGGTACAATAATCCACTGACAAGGTCCAGAAGACAGAAGGGGACAAGGAAGCCCCCTGGTGATAGGGAACACAAGGTGGAGTAAGGATATTCTTGATGTGCTGTGAGATTGTTAACCATTGTCATAGGGCAACATGTGTAGTAACTGTTAAATGAAAAACTATTTTGTTCTGTAAGCCTTCATCTTAAGTGAGAATAACAGCACAGTTGGAAGAGCGTAGTCAATGTCACTGAACTGTGAATGTAGAAAATTTTGAAACGGTGTATCTTTGGCCATCTGTAATTTTCATCAAAAAAAAAGGTTGAGAATTTAGAGGCTTAATACGTTGTGGGGTTGTTAACCAATGTCAAAAAAAACAACATGTGTACTACTATTTCATGAGAAACTATTTGCTCTGTAAGCTTTCACCTGAAGTACAATAAAATATATATATATAAAAAAAAAAAAAAAAAAGAAATAGATATAAAAGTTAATAAGGGCATATAGCTGTAATACCAAAAAAGAAAATCAAAAGTAAAATTGAAAAAAAAAAATTGATTAACCCTATCGGGTTGCTATGAGTTGGAATTGACTCAATGGCAATGAGTTTAGTTTTTCTGAAGGGTTTTAAGACAAACCAACGTTCTGTGGCTCCTGATATGTTGATATGATGTAACAAGATGGATACAATATTATATTTGTAATGTTAATGCCAAAATCCATACCTTGAATATAATTCTGATGTAATACTAGCTAAATCCAAATGTAGGGCCTTCTAAAAACAAACAAAAAAACTAGCCTTTACTCTTCAAAACTAATAAAGTTCAAAAGACAAAGAAAGCTAAACTCCTCTTTTAAAGTAGATTAAAGAGACAGCAATGAAATGCAGTGCTTGATACTAAACTGAATCCTGTGTAGGGAAAAAGTACAATAAAGGATATTATTGAGATAACTGACGGAAGTCTAATATGAACTCAGATTAGATAGTTGTATTATATTGGTGTCAAATTGTCTGATTTCTGTAAATGCATTCTGGTTATATAATACAATGTTTTTGTTATAAGGAGATGCACACTAAGTGTTTATGGGTAATGGGGGATGCTGTGTCCAACCAGAGAGGAAAGGTGAGCCTGGATAAGGGGTATATAGAAGTTTCTTGTACTTGTCTTATAACTTATATATACTTTTCAGGTCATGTAAAAGAAGTATTAGCAAAAAAAATGATTGAAAATACAGTAGATCAAGGTATTCTTTTTTCTTTTTTCTTTTTTTGTGCCCTAACTGCCATCTACAAAATCCTATACACTACTTTCTAATAGGCTGTATTAGAGGATGTATTATAATTTAAATGAATATTATATAAAAACCAAAGCAATTATCTAGAACTTAACTAAGCCTTTACTTAATCACCTGTACTTAACCAGACAGTATATTTCTGGGAATTCTCAAAAAGAAGAACTGGCATAATGTAATGAATCATGTAGCAAATGGTATCCTTATGCAAACAGAATGGAAAGTTTCAAAACACAAAATCTTACATCAACCTTTAATAAAAGTTAACGGCAACACAAAAAAAAAAAAAAAAAAAAAAACCAAATCCATTCTATTAAAAAAAAATTATATATATATAATTTTATACACATATATATCACAGAGTTGTAAGTATTAATTAAGATAATGGGAAAAGTACCTAGCACTATTTCATATTTCTCCAAGGGGAAATGTAATGCCTGCAGCTGGGCTGACCAATAAAACTTTCTGCGATGAGGGAAATGTTCTATATCTGTGCTATACAATATGGTAGCCACTAGCCACATGTAATAGATATTGAGCCCCGAAATGTGGTTAGTGCAACTGAGGAAATGAATCTTGAATTGTATTTCATTTTAATTAATTTAAATTAAAATAGACCCATGTGGCTATTGAATAGTGTAGGTCTAGACTCTGTGATGTAGGTCTCAGTGTAGTTGAGTGCCATTGAGTTGGTTCAGACTCACAGCGACCCCATGTGTCTGAGGAGAACTGCCCCACAGGTTTTCTTGGCTATAATCTTTATGGGAACAGATTGCCAGATCTTTCTCCTGCAGAGCTGTTGTGCAGGTTACCATTGTGCCACCAGGGCTCCTTGTAGGTATCATAGTCACTATTTTATAGGTGTGAAAATTAAAGAACAAAGTAGTTTAGTGATGTTTTCAAGGCCACACAACTAGTGTATACTAAAATTTGAACTCAGGTCTCTACCTCCAAGTTGAGTTCTTTCCACTGAACCATAGCTGAAGAGAAACTCAAAGATATCCCCCCCTTTTTTTTTTTTTTTTTTTTAAGGAAATGGAGGGCTATGAATTTGAAGTGACTTGCCTAAAGTCACACATTTCCTAAGAACAAGATATAACACACGTCCAGGTCTCTTGGTATGAGAAGTTCACATATAGTGGCCTCCATAAGTTTTAAAAATTTAATTAGTCTCAAAGATGCTTCCAATTTTTTCCATTCAAATTCAATTCTTCTAACATGGTTTTAGAAGAAAGAAAGAAAACAAACCATAATTTATGTCCATTTCCAATAGAGAGCAGGTCTGGAGTGTCAATGTCAGCATCTACACAAAGGCATTAGAACTGCGCACATAGCACTTCATGTGCTTTCATGGGACTTTGTCTCCCTGCCTAAAGTGATAGTTGCCTTGAGCCACTGACTCAGCATACTTGCATCAGACTTTTCAGTTTGAAGTTCCAAATCTGAGATTTTATCTCAATCTCTTTCATTTGTTCAGAAGTGCTTTCACACTCTGCTTCCCCTTAGAATGGATGAGTATATTTGGATGTTGGTTTGAGGGTCTGGGGAAAAGAATCTATAATTACTAATGACTGGATAAGCATTAAGGTGTGAGAACTACAAATACGCTGCTTGAAAATCTTTGGCTTTTTTCCAATTGTAAGAATATGCTGTGAAAAATCAGGGATTAATATTTTAGGAAATGTGGATTTTGAACTTTCAGCTTACTGAAAAACAGCTTCAGTATCTCTGTTATTGTTGTTAGTTGCTCCTGAGTCAATTCCAACTCATGGCGACCTCATGTGTTACGGAGTTGAACTGCTCCATAGGGTGTTCTTGGCTGTATTTTTTTTTTTTTTGGTGGTGGTGTCGTGAAAATATAGATAGCACCACATTTGCCAATTCAACATTTTTTACATACACAATTCATTGAGATCAATTACATCAATCCTGTTGCCCGACCATTCTGCATCTAAGGGGTTCAAAATGGGGAAGTGATATGTTCAAGTTAGGACTGGGATTCACATCTAGACTTTCTGGTGCCCTGGATGATGCTCTGTTTCTATACTGCACTAGCATGGTATAAAGAAAAGAGCATGAGTTATGCAACTTAAAAGACTCAGATATAAATCTTGACTCTGCCACCTGTTAACCTCAGTGAGCCTTAGTTTATCTGTTAAATGGAGGCAATTCATACCAAATAAAATGTTGTTTTTTTGTGTGTCTCAAATTAGACAACGCTCTAAAAGTACTTTGGAGAGTATAAATTGCTCTTTGTCATTGAATTTATTTTGATATGAAGATATTAATTACTTCTATTTTTTGGGGGGGTGGGTTTAAATCAATCTGTAAATTCATCCCAATCCCAATGAAAACTCCAATAGAATTATTTTTGGAATTTGATTAGATATTTTCAAGTTCATTTAGAAAAATATCAGGATAGGGATAGTCAAGAACACTTCAGAAGAAAGAATAATAAAAGTGGACCTACCCCACAAGGTATGAAAGCACATTATAAAGTTAGAGTAACTTAAAAAGTGTTGGTACAGGGATAGGACCAGATAAGCAGAAAACCAGGTTTTGGTAAATTATAAAAATGGAATTTCAAATTAGGGATGAGGGGATATTCAGTAAATGAGTTGGCACAATTGACTAGTCATTTGGAAAAATGATAGCTAGTGCTATGTTGTAGGCATGGCTCAGAGTACTTAATACAAATTAACCTTTTTTAATTTTTACAGGAACTTCATAAGTAGATACTATTATTATCACCACTGTTTTACAGATGAGGAAATTGAGATACAGACAATTAGTCTGTGTCACACAGTTAGTCAGGGGTAGAGTTGGAATTTGAGCCTGGGAAGTCTGGAGCCTGAGTTCATGCTATTTATTACCCCTAGGCAATACTGCCTCCCAACCCGGTGCCTTGCACGAAAATAATTTCAAATGGATTAAAGCTTAAAACATAAGTTTACAACTAGAAGAAAATATAGGTAAGTCTTTCTATCATTTTGGATGTGTAAGGCATTTTTTAATGTGACATCAAATGCAAGAATCATAAAAGAAAAAAGATTTAATTATATAAAAATTAAAAATAGCAAAACCAAACCAAAGCAACCAAACAACAACAAAAACCCACAGAAAATTAACATCATCAAATGACAAGTTGAAACGTATCCAAGCAACATATATGATAAAGCATTAATAAACTAATGAAGGAAGAGTTCAATAGAGGGTTGGTGAAATAAATCCTGGTATATTCATGCAGCCTAGAAAATCACTGATGTTAAAAACGACAATTTAGACTGATATTTACTGCCATGGAGATGCCTATGATACAGTAATTAATGAAGAACAAATTACAACCTTACCCTATAATCCTATTTTGAGGGAAAAACGTGTGGGTGCTTGTATGAGTGTTCACGTATGTTGATGAAAAAGCCTAGAACGATAAAATCAAAGTTATCTCTAGGTACTGTGGGTATGGATGAGTCTTCCTTTACACCTTTATAGATTTTATTTCTTCAGTTACTGAGTGGTCTATGCCTTTAACCATCTTTTTCCATAAAGTTAGTCATTGCTGCTGTTGTCTGCCATTGAGTCGAATTCCAAGAGCATAATACATTTGTATATTCCTGTTGTTGTTGTTAACTGCTATCGAGTTGGTCCCCTACTCATGGCGACCCCATGTGTTACAGGGTAGAACTGCTCCTTAGGATTTTCTTGGCTATAATCTTTACGGAAGCAGTTTGTCAGGCTTTTCTTCCACAGAGCCACTAGGTGGGTTCAAATCTCCAGCCTTTAGATTAGCAGCCAATCGCAAACAACTTGTGCCACCCACGCTTCTAGGTTGTAGTAATTCCTATAACGTTTTTGGTGGAAAGTTTTTGGTTTTTGGAAAATGGCTTATAGTAAAGAGCTAACTAGACCATATGAAGTTATCAGTTTTTACATTTAAATTACATTATGTTCTGAGAACATGACCTATATAATTCGTACTTTGGAGGATTTATTTTGGCATTATTTTTGCTGCCAAGTGTATGATCTATAATTGTAATGTTCTGCAGGATCTTGGAAAGAAGGTTTATGCCCTGTTTTTCTCCCTGAAATCACTATGTATATATTTAATCAATCTATTAGTTTTATTATTCCAATGTTCTTATCCTTGGTTGGTTTTTACCCACTCATGTGGCCAAGACTGAGGCGATATTTTAAAGTCTCTCATTACACTTGTGTTTCTGTATATTTTGCCTAGTATTTCTAACATTTATGCATTTCTGTTCTTGAAATCGTTGCGGACTATGATTTTTATCAATATGAAATGATACTCCCTGTCCCATTTAATGCTATTCGATGCACATTTTCTCTTGTCTGGTATTAACATTGTGACTCCTACTTTCTTTTTGTTTGCGTTTACTCGGTGTGTCTTTCCCTATCTTTCTGATTTTAATCTTTTAAAATAATTTAATTATTTGGTTTTAAACGCGTCTTACAGTTACTTTAATTTCTGACCATTTACATTTATTGTTACAACTGGTATGTGTGGTCTCCTTTCTATAATCTTCCTATTATGCTTCTATACTGATTTATTTCACCAGAGCTTTGCTATTGGAAGTGGGATGCATGCATTCCAGCTGGTGTACAAGATAATTCACTGGAGTGCCAGAAGAAAATACTATTTTTATTTAAATAAGAAAGATACTAAACTTTACTAACGTTTAATGTGAATTGGTTCTGGTACTTTCCTCAGGCCCACATGTCAGACAGACACGAAGCTAGCAGCTCCACAAGTCGGGGCAAATGAAGTGACACTTTTAAATTTTGCTCATTTTCATTGACCCACTGGAGTTTAAGTGAGCTCCGTTAAGTGGATTTAAAGGTTATATCATTTACTTTTTTGTAAGATACTACACAAAATTGGCAAGGTTCTTAAAATGATTCCTGCAAAAATACAAAAATGCAGGTTGAAGATAATATCCATGATGCAAACATAAGGGAAAAACAATAACAACCAAAAAAAAAAAAAGGGCCAAGCTAATACTTTTCTGTTCCTGGCAGGAGCTCATCATCAGCCACATTATGAGGTAACAGAGAGCATTTCAGAACGGATGTTTGGAAGTGTTTCCCAGTGTTCCCATTGCTATGTGATATGTTACTGAAAATGATATAAACATGACACCTATAAAAATAATCTCTTCCATCAACACACAAGAAACTTGAATACAATTTTTATCCTATTTAAAAGTTTTAGAGAATTTTAAACCTGTTTGTTAAAGCATAAAACTATAACACGTAGTGATACTTTTTCGAGAACACTTGATGGATATCATGGAAGGTGGAAATTTACTCCCAAATTTCAAAAAAAAAATGACGTAACTGGTGAATGGAATAGAAGTGCTGTGGTTATTAAGTGCAGTCAATGACACAGTTCTTTGCCTTGGATTTATCTATTTCTGTGAAGAATCTTATTCAGCTACTACATCCGTGAATACCAAGTTTGACATAAAAATTGATCCAGAATCAAACCCTTGAATTGCTATATTGCAAGGTGTGAAACCAGGATTTCGAAAAACAATGAGAGCAAATTCAATCATTCTAATCCCAATAAAAACATCACTATTATTTTAATGAAAGAAAAAAGTATGTTATTTATAAATACAATACAATGCATTGTGAACATACTCTTTATTTCAGGCTCATCTCATCCTTTTAATATTTATACTATTATGTGTTTTATAATACCATGAAACCTGTAAGAGTCCCAACTCAAGGAGACTGTCTTGTTTCTCTGAGTCTGGCAAGTCTTCCCGCCTTACCACGTTTCTATCACTCCTTTTAGTGGAAGGTATTTGAGTTTTCCTTCTCTGACAAGCTTCCACCTTACACAGGTTCTGACTTTCGCAGGTTTTACTGTACATGCTAGTACAATAGTACATATATTTGTGTGTAGTTGATTAAGAAATAACAATGTACTAGGGATACATTGCTCAAAAAGTTCTACTAATAAATGTAAAAAGATGCAATTAAAAGATGGTGGTCCATTCTTTTTTTTTTTCCCTTTGATTTCTTAAAAATATATAAGAATATATTTTCTCTAATTATTGATGTTGAGAATTAAACTATATTTCTATTGTGTAAAAAATCGAATACGCTTTTCTATATCTTTTTCCACATGTCCTAATTTTTATTAATAATAATTTGTGACTTTGACCCAAATTACTGTAATTTTGTCATATAGCTTCTCTATTAAGAATTGTTATTAACATCTGTATTAAGTTTTAAAACCATATTTATAATTGTTTAAACAACTCTTTGTTTAGTTTCGTTTGTATCACTGAAGCTTTTCTACCACAACTGCCCCATTTTGAATTTTTAAATTTTGGTTTATGTCTTGGTTAAAACGTCAAGTTATTTTATATACATACGTTTTTCTGGAAATATATGGATGATATAATTTTTGAGTCTTACATCTCTGAGTGTAATTTTGTCAGCCTCATATATATAGAGAAAGTGTTTAGTTATTGAATTCTTTAGTCACAGTCCTTTCCTTTGAAAAATACTCCAGATATTACTCAATTATTTTCTGGAAGTTTGCAAGACAGAGATGTCTATGACTAGCTGAACTGTGCTTCATAAGGTTTTCATGGCTGTAATCTTTACAGAAGTGTATCATCCGGCCTTTTTTTCCACTGCACGATTGAGTGGGTTCAAATTGCCAATCTTTCAGTTAGTAACCCAGCACAATCCTGAAGTTTTGTCTCTATAGTATTTATTATTATTATTTTTTCTCTGAGTTTTACAATTCTGTGGTTATGGTTTCTCCTGAGTTTGCAGACGATGCAGTCATTGGCTGCTTACCTAAGCCTGGAGGGTCTAAGATGGCCTCACATACAGTGTGTATCCTGGTACTGCCAGTCTTGGGTCTCTCCATGCAGTCTCTCAGCTGGTCCAGGTCTCTTATACAGCAAGGTTGTGTTCCAAGAAGGGGGGGCAAGAACTGCAAGCTCTCTTGAGGCCTAGTCTCCAGAACTCACACAATGTCACTGTCTTGGTCATCTAGTGCCGCTATAGCAGACATACTGCAAGTGGATGGCTTTAACGAAGAGAAGTTTATTTCCTCACAGTAGAGTAGGCTAAAAGTCCAAATTCAAGGCATCATCTCCAGAGGAAGGCTTTCTCTCTCTCTGTTGGCTTTCTCATCAACCTTCCCCCAGACTAGGCGCTTCTCCTGAAGGGACCCCAGGTCCAAAGGACTCACTCTGCTCCCGGCACTGCTTTCTTGGTGGTATGACGTCCCCCTGTCTCTCTGCTTGCTTCTCTCTTTTATATCTCAAGAGATTGCCTCAAGACACAATCCAATCTTGTAGATTGAGTCCTACCTCACTAACACAACTGCCGCCCATCCTCCCTCATTAACATCGTAGATGCAGGATTACAACATACAGAAAAATCACACAATACCAGGAATCATGGCCCAGCCAAATTCATAGACACATTTTTGAGGGGACATAATTCAATCCATGGCAGTCACTTATGCCGTAGTCTGTTGGTCAAAATAAGTCACAAGGCCAGCCCAGATTCTATCTACCCTTGGATAGAAAATGCAGCAAAGTCCTATTGCAAAGAGGCATGGGTACTGGGTGGAGAGGAATTTATAGCCATCAAACAATCTACCACACCAATAGGAACCCTGGTGGCACAGTGGTTAAAGGTTAGCGGTTTGAACCCACCAGCTGCTATGTGGGAGAAAGATGTGCAGTCTGCTTCAATAAATATTTACAGCCTTGGAAGCCCTATGGGGCAGTTCTACTCTGTCCCATACGGTCCTTATCAGTCAGAATCAACTCGATGCTATGAGTTTGCCACACCAACAAACCCCAACATTTCAACTTAGCAGACAAAAGTGTATTTCTTGCTCTTGTAAAGGTCCATTTTTTAATCTCTACCTGGTAGTTCAGGGTCCCAGGTTCCTTCCATCCATGAGAATCTCTGAGCCCTCTGTCTCCAGGCAGCCAAAGCAGAAATGCAGTAGAGAAGGCACACTCATTTTTAAAAAATCCTGGCCCAGAAGAAACACTTCACTTCTGCTCACATTTCTTTGGCAAGAATCGTCACATGCTGTACCTAGATGCAAAGGGGCCACTGCTTCCCAGTAGTAATTATGATAGGGGATCATGGATTTTTGGTGGATAATTGACCAACTCTGCCACATTCGACAACTCTTGTTTTCATTTCTACTGCTTACTCTGGTATCAGAGACTTGTCCAGAAACCCTTTGGAATCTTTTTGAGATACAAATTAGCATTTTGTCTTATTTCTTAGCATAAATATATTTCAAAAGAAGCATTTCATCTCTTCAAAGTGATCTTCTTGTTTGGGCCTGCAGCATCTTTTCAAGACCCAAGACCTCCAAGATGGCCCTGTGTGGAATGGCTTCCCACTCTTGAAGTGGCCTCTTGCTTCTGTTGCGAAAAGTACTTTCTTTTTGTGGTGGCTTCTGGATCAAGAAGCAGAACCAGCATTTTGATTGTTGGATGTTCCTGCTCCAAGGCCTCTTTTCACCCCTCAAAGTAAGCGTGTCTCACAGAAATTGTTTGGGATCTCTTCACTTCCTTTCTACTGCTCCTCTGTCAGAGGGACAATCACGCATAGAACCGAAAAGGTGTCTTCTATTCATTACCATTAAAACCAGCTAACATCCAGTCAACTCCAACTCATGGCAGCTCCATATGTGTCGGAGTAGAACTGTCCTCCACAGGGTTTTCAATGGTTAATTTATCAGAAGTAGATTGCCAGGCCTTTTTCGAAACACCTCTGGGTGGACTTGAACCTCCAACCTTTTCATTAGCAGTCAAGCATGTTAACCATTTGCAGTACCCAGGGGCTCTCTTCATTACCATTAGCCTATATGAAAGTACATTCCCTGATGTTTCCGGAATATGTGTGGCACCCTTCCTATTTTCCAGTGCTGATGCTGGTTTTTCCCTAATTTTATATCCACTGGTCATCCCATTTGACTGAGGGTGGAGGGCTGAGTGTTAGACGCCTGCACTTACATCACCATCAGATGTAGAGGAATGACACAGTCTTACATTTAAATGCTTGTGGAAATTATATGGCCTGTGATATCAGTTTCTTTAAAACACCTTGTAAACTTTCATTTGTGCAGAACTATCATAAATCTTCTAAATTCAACAGTTTATGCTAAGTACTCCAGTACTCCACTTAGAAGTAAAGAGTTTTTCTGCTTGATTGAAGCCTTGCACGGTTGGAAGTTCTTAAGAATACCATTTATTGCAGCCAAATGTCTCCATATCTGATGATCAAAAATAATTATAGCTCACATGTGTATCCATTTAGCAAGTAGTTTCTAAGGGCTGCGTTGTTCTAGTATGATGCTAAGATTTTGGGGTGCAGGCATCAGGATTAGAGCGTCTGCCCTCAGGTTGCTCATAGTCAGGGAGGAACAGACAGTAATAGAATTAATGTGATGATGATTTAGAATAGGAACCAGCGTGCTTTTCTTTTCTCTGCCCCCTTGTATATGACCTTTCCCCAGCAGCATTTACAGTGTCTCTGAGGGTAAGCAGGACTAAAAGGGTAAGAAACAGTGAGTGAGTTTTTGTTTGTTTGTCTTTTTCCTTTCAACTTTGAAAACGTGTTTTTGATACCTGAAAAGGGGCTTGAGGGAAGCAAGGCACAAACTTTATGCCCAAACTGTAATTTCTCAAAGAGTTCTCTATTTCACTTCGGAAGGAGGGTTCTCTGAGCTGGGTCGTGGTTTGGTGGGAAGGAGGAGAAATAATTGAGTAGAGCTTGGTGGTGTGAGAGACAAGAGGGCCAGACCTTGGTGTCCATGTGCAGGAGAGCAAGATCAACATAGCAGCCCTCTTCAACTCTATCAGCCCCAAGACTTTTCTGAGACATGAGAACCACCCTCTGTAGACAACCCTCCTTTTCCATGGCCTGGGATACTCATAAAACACACACACAAGGCTGAGGTCCATGATACCCTGAGACACAGTGATGAAATGGAAGAGGAAGCCCCAGGATCTGTTCTGGGGTGAAACTAGGCAGGGGTGAAACTCACTCCCTTTACACAGATAATTACAATGTGAGACCTGAGACAGATTTTTATGTAGATGGAAAATGGCATTGAGAAAAGGAAATGGTGCTGAGAAGGGCTAGCAATGTGGGGCTTCATTTAAGGCACCTTTCCATGGTCTAAACTCACGTCTTGTTGGGTAAGGGCAGCAAGAGGGTGCCACTATCGATAAATTGTCCACAGGTGGAGTGAAGATGGTCGTGGGGTTTTAGTAATATAGGTTTTGAACTCAGTATGAAGACACCATCCAGGAAGGACTCCCAAATGTATTCATATGAAGAGCTTTACAAAAGCATACAAATCAAATCGTGTGAAACTATCTATTTGATAAAAACAAACTTTATTAAAATTTAATTATATAAAATGAATATCATCTTAGAAAACTTTAATCCCTATATCACAAGGTAGGGAAAAGATTATGAAAATTCTAAATTTGAGCATGAAATTTGTATTCTATATGTAATATTTTTACTTGTAGAAAAACTTGTCTTGGTTTATGGGATTATGGGTAGACTTTCTTGTTACTTTTCAAGTTTCAACTAATGAACATGTATTCTATAATTAGAAAATATGATCAGAATTTTTTTGAAAATAGGAAACAGGATATGTTCTGATGAATAAACATTTTTTTCTCTATAAATTGTTTTGTGTAAATTATCTTCATGTATCTATCAGAAACCGATTAATATGAAAATTTAAAATTAAGGTTGTTTTGAAATTATTTTTATGAGTTTTGTTTTTCGTTGTGGGGGTTGTTTTCGGTTTTATCCAATACCTATTGAATCTAATGACTTTGCCTTAAACATTTGGCATTTCATCATAACTAATAACTTCTAAAAATCACTGCTTTGAAAAAAGAAAGAAATGATTCTTTGTTCTTGAGGCCAAAGACAAAGAATCAGATGGCTTTGTTTCCTCTAACTTATTTCATTTGGTTTGACTTATTTTGACATCTATTCCTTGTCCTGTTCCAAAACCCTGTTTGACATTGATCTCGACACTTCGTTAGGAATTCATGGTGGAAAGAAATTACTCTGGACATTTGTACCTTGTTCTTACAGTAAACGAAGTGTCATTTACATTTCATATCTTTGTCTGTTAACCTGTAACCCCTTGAAGAACGTGATACTTTCCCACTATTAGTTCAAAGACATTTTTATTATCATTTTCCCTCTTGATTTATGCTGAGACCTTGATGATTGAGCCATGATTCTCAAAGTCATCATGTAAAATTGTATAAGTGCTCTGTGAACAACAACAACAAAATTCTTTACACTTTTCAACAACAAATTAAAGAAGTTGATTTCCTAGCTTTTCCCTTTATAAAAGAGCTGTGTTATTAGAATGGACAGCTATAGCTGCTGTGGCTCGATCTCCTAGGGGTGAAAATGTACACATTTAGATTCTAGAAATGGCATTTTATAGTGGAAAGATCACCAATTTTAGGAATGACAGACCTGAATTGTCAGTCAACATTCAGGTAATTACTTGCTGCATGTTTTTGGATAAGTCAGTTCCCCTCTCTGAGCCTCTTAAAGTGGGATTAGGAAAAAAAAAAAAGACTACTTTTCAGGGTTGTTATGAGGATGAGAGATATACTAAGAATCTTGTTGGTAAAGTAGAGGGTCAGCAAAAAAGAGGAAAACCCTCAACAAGATGTATTGACACGGTGGCAACAACGGGCTCAAACATAGCAACTATTGTGAGGATGGCGCAGGACAGGGCAGTATTTCGTTTTGTTATACATGAGATCGCTATGAGTCAGAATTGACTCACTGGCACCTAACAACAACAACAACAAGCATCAGTATGTGGTAAATGCTCAATAAATGATAGTGATTGTTATAGTCACCTTCTTTGTTTTCTGTTCTGCCAGTTTCTACATTAGCAGGATGGCTGATGCAAGCTGAGTAATGAATTGCTCACTGTGGCTATGAGTTTTGGACTTAGGAAAGTATCTGTATAAAAAAAAAATCAGTTGCCATTGAGTTGATTCTGACTCATGGTGACCCCATGTGTGTCAGAGTAGAACTGTGCTCAGAGGGTTTTAAATGGCTGAGTTTTTGTAAGTAGATGGCCAAGCCTTTCTTCCAAGGTGCATCTGGGGACTCGAACCTCCAACTTTTGATTAGCAGCCAAGAGCATTAACTGTTTGTACTACCCAGGAACTCCACTATTTGTATTATAACCTTAAAAGCTAAGCTTCTTTTTTGGTGTACAGTCATGTATTTACATGCCTGTGAGTGCTCAATCATGCATTTGCATGCCTGTAAGTCAGGCAGCTGCCATAACTGATATTTTAACTGCCATGAAATACAGCCAAAAAATCAGAAAGTTGCCTAATCTGGTTAACAGTGAAAATCAGTTTTTCTTATATTCAGTGACTACTGAAGTACTACCAAGTACTGCGTCCCTACCAAGTACCTACCAAGGCACTGTGCTACCTGCTGTGACACAGAGTAAAGAGGACAGGCAAGGCCCCTAGTAGGGTGGAAAGTTTTTAGTGAGGAGAGAGTTAACAAAAACCAGATAAATGAATAAATAAAACAATTAAGGCTTATCACCTGGAGAATAACAGAGGATCTATTGAGATAGAATGATCCAGATCCTGGAAGGCCTGGGGTTGAGCGGTGACATTTAAGCTGCAGTGGGAAGGACCTCCTCCTGCAGGGAGTAGGGGCAAGACCCTTCCAGGAAGCCTGAAAGCACATGCAAAGCCCTAAGTCTGGGAGTATGGAAAATTTAATGAATATTTAGATTGTTGTCGGGCCATGATAATCTTCTCTTTTATCGTTCCATTTTTTGAATAAGAACTGATGAGATGAGATTTGTGATAATCTGAGACTCTTGCTAGCCATATATTAAAATATTCTGGAATAAGGTAGTCCAAACCCCATTGCCATCCGGTCAATTCCAACTCATAGCAACCCTATAGGACAGAGTAGAACTGCCTTGTAGACTTTCCAAGGCTGTAATCTTTACAGAAGTAGACTGTGACATCTTTCTCCTGCAAGATAGTCCAGAAGATAATAGGTAGGCAGGTAAAATTTCTACTAAAATAGGTTTATGGGTCACTAAATAAAAGCTATTCAGGTCTCTTTTAAATTATAAGTAATATTAATAATAATACCACTGTTACTGTATAGAGCACTTGTAGTTCACAGAGTACTAAGGAAATATTAGAATACTACATGGAGCTGGAGCCCTGGTGGTACAGTGGTTAAGAGCTATGGCTGCTAACCCAAAGGTCAGCAGTTTGAATCCACCAGCTGTTCCTTGGAAACCCTACGAGGTAGTTCTACTCTGTCCTATAGGTTTGCGATGAGTTGTGATCCACTCGACAGCAATGGATTTATGTGGGGTTCAGGTCTATTTCCTCAGGCTCTCATGAGAAGTATTGATTTTCTTATTGCCCAAGTCCATGTAGTATCTTAAGTATCTCTGCAGCTTCCTGGCAAGCTTGGTTCCAAAAATCTTTGTCTAGGCTGGGAGCCCCAGTGATTGCACATTACTCATAGAACTTCCCAGACCCCCAAGTCCTTCCTGGTCTGAAGAGTCTCCCTCCTCTATCCCTTTACTTTCTCCTCTCCTCCACTCACATGCACTTAGTGCTCCAATCCTCATAGCAAAATCCTTACAAGCTCTTGCTTTTGGAGTACAAGAACAAGGAAGGGAGGCAAGAGAATGACTCTGACTATCCCTTCACACTAAGGTAGAGTAGGAACAAAAGTCTGGTGATATACTTTCAAAAACCAGCCAATGAAAACCCTATGGATCACAGTAATCCAATCCACAATCGATCATGGGGATGGCGCAGGACCAGGCTGTGTTTCGTTCCATTGTGCATGCGATCACCATGAATCTGGGGTGATTTGACAGCTGCTAACAACAAGATATATGTTCATAATTCTATGAAAAACAACAAGTCTCCCTCATCAGAGGCAATCACTGACAGCACTTCTAATAGAATTTTTTAGCATTTAACTTTATATACCTAAATCGTTTCTTGATTTAAAAGAATTATTTTAAGTATTATTATTGATAAGTAAGGATTTACTTGACCCATGTTTCTCATTTCCCTCATTTTCTCAATTTAATCATTCGACCATATAAAGATGATTTATAGCTGAGCATGCATATTGTATGATTACTTTTCTTGCACAATGTTTTATTATCCTTGGAGTTAAACTTGTTTTCATCCTTTGCTTATGTTTCTATGTACTCATTATTAATTCATCCACAAACCTACTCCTAATTGTGTAAATTTAAAACATATTAGATATTCTATCATTTTCATCTCCTTAAAGAACTTTCTTCTTTTTAACTTCCTCCAGCCTAGACCAAAGTGGTAGACATGGAGATGTGTTGCCTGCCTTTTGTCCCAGCTACTGGGAATGAGTGATCAGACAGCCTCCAGCTCTTAACTTCTTCATCTTTTGGCTCAGTGGCTCATGCCCAAGAGCATGTCCTTCCCAGCGTAGCTTATATCCAATGACTAATAATGGTAAGAGTATAAATGTCTGGCCATTTGTCCCCATTATGGGAAAACTCTGAAGAGCTGTAATGCCCCAGGGATCCCCAGGGGTTTGGCCAAGGCTTTGTTGTACCTGCATCAGAATTCAACTTCTCCCTTTATCCAATCTTGCTTCTTTCCCCTCATTTCAACAGTTTTTTTTGCCAGACTTCTTCTCTGCATCTGCTTCTAGAGAACCGAAAATGAACAACTAGTTACTCTCTAGGTCTTCTGCATAGGAGTTGTCTTGAAATGCCCCTTCACTATCATCCTAAAGATTCCCTTTGATGGATTGTTATGTTGGATTTCTTATTTCCCAGATCTCATGTCTTCCTCTTTGGTTTACTCCCTTGTTTTGATGGAGCACATCTTTTAGTGTTTTCCTGAGGAACAGTGTGGGAGATTAATTTACTTAAACCTTATGTGTATGAAATGGTTTTATTCTACCATTATATTTAATTGCTAGCTTAGCTGGGTATAGATTTCTGGGTAGAAAATAATTTTGTCTCAGAATTATAAAGGTATTGTGCAGTTTTTTGGAGCCCTCATGGCATACTGGTTAAGAGCTACAGCTGCTAACCAAAAGGTTGGCAGTTCGAATCCACCAGCTGCTCCTTGGAAACCTTATGGGGCTGTTCCACTCTGTCCTGTAGGGTCACTATGAGTTGGAATAGACTTGTCAGCAATGGGTTTGGTTTTGTTTTTTGGGTGCAGTTTTTTTTTGGGCCTGGGGTAGTTTCAAGATTTTTGTTTAGAATTATAATACCATTTTAATTCTTGAGCCCTTATATGAAAACTGCATTCCTTCTCTGTGGAATCTTTTCTTTGTTCCCATTGTTTTGTAATTACATCTTCCAGCTTAGGATTCTGCTAAGTCTTTTACTACCCATCATCTACTTTCCATCTTTCAAAATTCAGTTGGTGTTAGCTCTTCTCTTTTTTCTTTGTTCTTGTGTATTTATGCATTAAAACAGACAGACAGGAAGTCAAATAAACAATAGGAAAACACTGTAGTGGTTAGTGACATTTAAGTAGTTTTGGGAAGGAGGGAGAAGGGGTAGATATGTGTGTTCAATCTGACACCTTTAAGCAGAGGATTAATTGGTTTTTTTTTTTAAAGGAAAAGTTTATCTGCTGAAACTGATGTGTCTTCTTTCCTTCTCTTCTCCCCCCCCCCTTTTTTCTTTCCACCTCTTTTCCATAGTACTAATTGAATAACTATACTACACCAGATCTTGTGTTTATAAAGTTGTTGTTTTAGTGCCTTTGATTCTACGTATCTTTGTCTAAGGTAAAACGTAGCTAGCTCATCTCTATCCAGATTCCAATCCTGTGCAGACTGTGCTGAGAGCTAACCATACTGTTGCCAACAGAGAAGACTTATAGTTATGCATTATGTATAAGTTGGTGACCTGTGAATTTCCTTAAGTTTTAAATCCAGAAACATACATATTCAATGAGTATAAAGAGTTTCAAGTCTCTTTAGGAAATATAATATGTGAAATAAACTCTTAGGCCCACTACTATAGTGAAAATTCCCACTCATAATCATCTTTTTGGTGGGAGGACTGAAATGATGAGAACACAATCCTTCAGCTAAAATTAACAAATAATTAGTCCTGAGATGAAGGTAGAGAATGGATACTAATCAATCAGCTGCCTGATTATCCTTTACCTCCTTTGGAATTAGACGTACATTCTATATAGGAAACACAGCTAATTAGCATTGTATGATAAATTATGTGACTTTAAAAAAAACAACAAAAGAAAACAAAAAATGTTACCGTCGAGTCAATTCCGACTCCTAGTGACCCAATAGGACAGAGTAGAACTATTCCATATGGCTTCCAAGGAGCGACTGGTGGATTTGAACTGCTGACATTTTGGTTAGCAGCCGAGCCCTTGACTACTTCACCACCAAGGCTCCACTATGTGACTTTAGCAGACCATAATTCTTATGAGTGTTAATTGGTCTGGAAAGTAAGAAATGAATTCAAAGCCTCCTCACTTCTTGTTCTGTGTGTTGTAGGGATGAGAGCATCAGCCAAAGAACCAGAAATTCCTGTTTATTTCTCCACTATGCTTAATAGCTTTGTGACTTCGGGTAAGTTACTTTATCTAAGATTTATGTTCCTTATTTGTAATTTGCTCATTGTAATTTTCATTCCTTCATAGGGTTGTTGTAAATGAATTTTTATATATATATATATTAAAGCAGTGACCATACACAATGTCCCGTATGGTAGGTACTCAAACAATGTACTTTTCTTCCCTTGTGTCATCTATATTTGACCAAGAACATAATGATTTTTATGTGCAATAACATTTTGGGGCCACACTATTAAAACTTCCTTCAAAAAAATCTACAAGATAAGCAGGTTTCACCTGTGTTAATGGAAATTGTGAATTCAGATTGGTTTTAATCCCCTCCTCATATAGTCTATCCTCAAATTAAGGCCAGTCAACTTCAGGTGGCATGAGGACCTCAGAATCAGGGAAGATTTCATAACTAGAGTTAACTGCAACAAAGAAAATTTGGGTCTGTAAATAAGACCTGACAGCTAAAGCAAAGATTAATCTTAATGGCATGCATTAACAATATGCAATTTGAGATTGGCAGTGGAGAATTCTTCCTGAGAACTGGCATTAGCCAATATGGGTTTTGACGTGTGAATTCACATGGGCCAGCAAGCCTACTCACTGGAGACACCTTTTCCATCCCAAAGACATTAGCATACCCAGAGACACACAAGATCAGGGCAAGTGGCCTGTTTATTTGAATCAAATCACCATGTGGTCCAGAGTTTCTATTTAATATAATTGTCATTCAGCAGTAAAGACTCACTCAGTGTAACTTAGAAGTGACAAGGAAATTGGATGGAGCTTCAAATGGTTGACTCTAGAAAAACAATGAAACAGTGACTAGAAGTTTTAAAGTTAAACCCTAATTTCTACAAAGGCTTAGAGGCTTTGTGTCCTGGTAGTAAAAAGTGATGGCAGAAAGAACCTGGTTTGGCGATTGTAGACTTTGACCAGATTTCTTTCACAGAATTCTTGTCCTGGGTCAGATTCTGGATTGAAGGATGATACCGCTATGATCATGAGCTCCTCTTCATGACTGTGGGTGGTAAAGAGCAGAAGGACCGAAAGGTGTGTGAATGTTGTCTGCTTCAGGATTCTTCATACTAATATTGACTCTCAGGTACAGGCAGGCAAAACAAATTACATAACTTTTTTCATGCCTCATTTGAGTTGATCCAATTATAACTGTGTTTGTCCTACCTCATGAAAAGGTAATAAAAATTAATAGAAGCTATCTGAATGTCTCATAAAAGGTAATTTACAAAAATATTTTACTTTTACATTTCAAAGGATGCAATTATTATGTTATAATTTGGTTAAAAGGTTATTTTATTAAATGTGCCTTATAAACAGATGAAAGCTTAGACAGCTTTTCTAAGTTTGTATTTGTTAAGAGAATACATTTTCGTACTTACTGAAAGTGTTTTTTTTCATCCTTCTATTAAACAATAGTTTTTGTTGTGGAAAAAAATTATATTTTCTAATGCCAAATATTCTATATTGGTATGTCTCTAAAGAAAATGTGAAGATGTAATTAGTGGTTACTGAATTATCAGTTATTTTCCAGATGGGCATAATCCTGGGAATTAGGGATGAGGTGGGAGTTATTGTTGGTGTGTGTGTGGGGGCTACCAGTAGAGTTAGTAACAGGATTTGAGAAATCCATACATGCCCCCTAAAATATTTGGTGACTGAATCAGTATTGTATATTGCATGTACACACTGGATAGCAAGAGTGGCACATGAAGATTTCTTTCACTTAAAAAGGAGTCCTCGCGTTTGCAAAGTTTGGTAGCCACTTCTCTGTGTGGAATTTTAGAGTATGATTTGTCTGTTACCTCACTGTCATGGACAGGGGAAGAGGGGCTAAGGTATGTGTATGGAACTTCTCCATGTGCCAGACACTGAGCTACACAAACCCAGACAGTTTCTCTAATGTGTACAAGGTCATGCAGCTAGTTAGAGCCACATTTAAAACCTGAATTGGTCTGATTTCAAAGCCTAAACTCTTTTTACTCTACCATGTAGGTTTCTGACTGAGCAGATTTGCTTTTCTGTTTCATTCTTTCAAAGATTCAGTTCCCACGGGGAAGTAGCAAACACATGTGTGCAGAATGTGGAACTATGTTTATATGTGTTGCTTGGAGCCTCCATAATCAGTCATTTACTGTAACAAAAGAGAGAGGGATAAGTGGTATCCAGCGTGGGGGTAGGAAAAGGAAATGGCCTCAAGCCAGTTAGGCTCTTTCGAGGCCTGGGCAGAACCCTGGATGGGGAGTCAGGAGGCCTAGCTTCTCACTGCAGCCCAGTCACTGACCTTCTATGTGACCTGGCGGAAGTTCCTACCTTACTCTGACCTCAGTTTCCCATTTGTGAAATAAAAAGGTGAAACCATGCTCCAGAAACAAATTGGATATCTGCTCTAACATCTTAATCCAACGTGCAAAACAACCAGGCTATGGAACAAAATAGACTTGGCTCAAATTTTCGTTGTTATCCCTGGCTGTATTTCTTGAATGAAAATTTTGATCTTTATTTATTTTTATTTTTAGCAACCCATTCTCCCCCAAAATTACACTGATGAAGAAATCACAGGAAATATTATTCTCCCATTTACCTTGCAATGAGGCAAAACCAGCACCAGCTGTCTTTGAGTCAATTCCAACTCATAGCGAACCTATGTGTGTCAGAGTAGAACTGTGCTCCATAAGGTTTCCAGTGGCTGATTTTTCAGGAATAATCACCAGGCCTTTCTTCTGAGGTGCTTCTAGGTGGACTTGAATGTCCAACCTTTTGATTAGCAGCTGAGTGCGTTAACTGTTTGTACCACCCATGGACTTCTTGCTTCCCTGTTTCTGAAATTTTAACATCATGTTAGCTTCATGGTAAAAAAAAAAAAAAAAAAAGGATAGTAAGATGCCCCCAGAAAAACTGCAAATTTAAAGTATTACAAAATAGCTGCAGGAGAAACCATGTTAAGTCAAATGCGTCCCAAGGACGAACCACAGATTTATATATATCATTTACTACAGAAACATTCTGAATGAGACTTCCAACCAGACTTAGGTGATAATTGAATATACTATATTTTACAAGCAAACAGCCTCAGAGGTGTCATATTAAAAAAAAAAAAAAGTCAGGACAAACAGCAATAACACAAGTGTCGCTACAAAGCTTTGGCTGATAGGGAGGTACCCATTAGGTTTCTGGCCCTCAGGTAATGGATAAAGGGCGACGGGTTGGCCTGGGGCAACGTATGACTCTGAAGGTCATCATGGGTGAGGGGGCAGAAGACTTGTTTCCGGGACAGTCCCATGGCCCCTCCAGCAGTGGTCTTTCTGTGATCCAATACAGCTATCTTCATTATGAAGTATCGAGGAACAAGGGGCTTGTAGACATTATTTTTCCTGAATTATCTTAGAGTAAAAAGGTTACTCAGCACTGACGATATCTTAGGCTGAGTTCTCTAGAGAAGCAAAACCAGAGTCTATATGTATATAGACAGACAGTATATATATGTAGATAGATAGATAGATAGAAAGAGAGAGAGATTTATCTCAAGGAAATGGCCACGTGGTTGTAGAGGCTGGCAAGTCCCAAACCCGTGGGTCAGGTATCAGGCTGGAGGCTTCTCCTGACTCATGTAGCTGCAGGGGCTGACGAATCTCAAGATCGACAGGTAACATGGCAGGCTGCTGGCTCAAGTCCCAAGAACCAGAGGTCAAGTGATAATGAGCCAGATGCAGGAGCCACAGCAAGCAAACAAGCTTCGCCAGAATGTTCATACGTATGTTGGATACAGGCCACACCCTCAAGGAAACTCCCCTTACAACTGATTGGCTGATCACATCAGATCACATCATGGAGGATGACTGCGCCATTACATAACTGTAAAACTACATCATTACATAACTGCCAAACCATTGATAATCATGGCCTCACCAAGTTGACACACAACCTTAACCATCACAGACAGTGAGGAACACATTTGATTCTGAGCTTTTTACAGCTAGAAAGGAACCCTAAAGTGAGGAAGTTTTACACATCACAGGGAAGGGAGAACGGCTGCAAGGATGTGATTCTTACTTGCATAGTGAGGAAAAATTCAGGGACAGGAGGAGGGTCAGAGCAGGGCTAAGCAGATAGTGGATTTCCTATCACTATGAAGTCTTGCTGAAGAAGCCAGAACAATCAAAGTTTCAATTAGAAACTGAGAGATTGTGAGCCAGAGTCTACTACCACCACCATCAATCAATAAACAAACAGAACAATAAAAATAATAATGATAACAACAATAATAACAATTACTCTTTTGCATTTTGTGGACACCCAGCATTGCCTTGAGATGGATGAAAAACCCAAGAGTTCAGGAAGGTGGTCTTAAGTTGGATCATGTTCCCATCATACCTGCACACAAAAGGGATCTTTCATTTTATTAATAAAATCTGAATTTGATGGAGTTCCTTGACTATGAAACCACTGTCTACAGCACTTTAAATGGGGAGAGCAATTTGGCTTGTGAGCTGCAGCATATCAGCGTGCAGTAGTAAGAACTATAACCCCTCCGTTCACATCCGGAGGACATTAAGGACAAAACTGATAGAATTTGCCAGGTAGTCTCTCTCCACATCCTCCATCAGATTCCTCATTTATTGTAAGAAGGTTGTTGATATTATCTGCCCTATCCATCTTAAAGAGTTGCTAAGAGGATAAAGGGACACTAAAGGTGCCAGGCAACACAAGAACTCTTTTTCCCAATACTTCAGTTGAAGAATTGTTCTGTTCAGACGTAGTGGGGAAGGCGATTGCTGAACTTGGGCAATAGTGTTCAAGGAAACAGGAAAAGAAGTGGCGTTACATCTAATCTGATAAACCTGGGCCCAGTTGAGGTTGACATGTAAGGAAGAGCAGTGGGCCCTCCTGCCATGATCCCTCGTACATTTCCCCGGGCCATCTCTGCCCTTTCTGGAAGCCGTGTCCTCCATAACAGGTTTGAAAGAGATTCTTTGGCCATGTGTCTGAGTTTCTTCCTGTCGCCAGCCAGGCAGCTTCTTGTCCCACATATAATCTCAGGAGATGGCTATGGCTGGTTTGTGGGGAAAGCAGGTTCTTACTCAAGTGGCTCTTGTCCTGCCCAGCATCAACTTTGTTATTGCCTTTTATTGACCATCTTGGAAACAGGCCTTGGTGAACCTGCAGTCCTATCCCCAACCACCAGAGAATAAAAATCACCATCTCTTTTGGGAATGGGGGCTTGGGGCACTTACCAAGTTCACAGGTAAACTTCTGATCAACCCTGCAACAGCAAGGGTAGAAGGAATCTCCTCTCCCAGTGATGTGTACAAAAGGTAATCCACTCCACAGAGGGAGCCTGCTAAGGAAATTGCCTGCTTGTGGGAGTTGTTTGGAGCCCAAGCACCACCCTCTGTCTTCTTTGTCAGAGGGAAATATGGGAATCATGGTTGGGCTGATTGGTGAAGCTATGGTAGTTTACCCTGGGTTCCCATCTAGAAGTGCTTCCCTGTTTCAAGGTACAGCTTTGTGAAGTCCTCATGTCTTCTATGGCAAGTCCTATTCATCTAGTTATGATATTCTGGGGCTAAGTTGCTCTTTTGGGGTATCAATATTGAAATCCCAAGCAATAGGAGAGAACAAAAGTGTTTCAGGAGCTTTAAGAGCTTTGTCTGGGGGATTGCCATCCTTGGTAATTTTACAATTTACTGGACATTTATCTTTCCTCCAGTCACACTTGGTTTATCTACTATAATTTCTTTCATCTATCTGGTTCAAGAAACCATAATCAGAAAAGCTCGTGTAGTGGACAAATAAATGGAAGAAAATCCCCATGGTAAGGATATATCGTTTTGGTTTCCCAACCAGCGTTTGGAAGGGCATTGCCATGGCTCACCATCAGGGAGGTTCACTGCACCTGGCCCTGGCCCACTGCAGTGAGCACACCTTTTCCTAGAAGGATGCATGCAGGATACCCTGGCCCAAGGCACAGGGCTGGTCCCTAATGGTCAGCCATGGTAGGAAGCAGAGCTATGACAGCTCAACCCCCATTTACTCTTTCTGAACCTTAGTCCCCTAATATATGAAATAGGTGCAGTAACACTAGCATGGGGAGAAGCAGGCGCTTGCTGGATTATTATGAAAATCAAATGAGATAACATGCTTAATTTCTCAGTACCGTGTCTAATTAATTCCATCTTTTTTTCTTCTTCTCTCCTCTTTCTATCTCTGATTCCAGTCTCGATTCACTATGGAGTCAACCTCCCCATCCCAAACTTTTCTAATCTTCCCCTTTCTTGAGGAAAACAAGTCCACAGTTTTTTCTCCATGGAACTGAGGGTCTCTATGAATCGGTTCTGGATGAACCTTCTAACCTTATTACCCATCTCACCATCCCCACAAGACCCCTGTTCCTGCCCCTAACCTTTTTGGCTCTAACTCCACTAGACTGTGCCTCAATCACTGCTGTCCTAAGCACACCTTCCCCTGGACCACCTCTGTGCATTGTGTGAATCAGTGTGCTGCAATGTATTTCTTTTTATGTCTGGTTCCTTCCAGACCATGAACTCCTTGAGGGAAGGGACCATGTCTTGTTCATACCTTTGTATCTAGTGTTCAGTAGGTAACCAATAAACATTTGGATAATAAAAGAAATTAAACAAGACTCTGGGTGTGTGTGTGTGTGTGTGTGTGTGTGTGTGTGAAAATGGCCTGAATATTTTAGAGGAATCCTTTGGTTTCTTATAAATACATATGATTTCATTTTAGAGGGGAGGATAATTGATTCTTCTCTGTGAACAAAGAGGATACTTCCTTTTCTCTTACTGATGTGTGGTGAAGGACATAAATTACACAGGAAACAGGATGTGGAGACATAAACCTGCTTAATTGAATTACATATGTCAATCCAAAGACAAGGTCCTGAGAGAGGGGAAGGTGCATGGAATGGAGACCCTTGCTTGGGAGCTAGGAGATGTTCTCACTCACTGTTCTTCAGAAAGAGAGAAAGAGAAGGGAAGAGAGGAAAAGAAGGCACGGCAGCTGTTATAGGAGGTGAAGATCAATGCTTACTTCTTATAGGACCCAAATTAATCTTGAAGAGGCTGTTCAGTCTCTGGAATCCTAAACAGTGGATGATACATGAATGATTTTCTGGAGACAAACGAAAAGAAGCACAAAACAAAACAAACGACTGAAGCGAGGAAAACAAGAAGCAGGCCTTTAAAAGGAGGGACAGTCTAATTACAGCAGTTCGAGTAGAGAAAGTCACAATTGTAGCCTGGTGCAAACAATATTCATCTTCAAATTCAATTGAGAGAGTGCAGAAGAACAATAGGATCACTGATAGTTACTGAGCGCCTGACAAGCACTTTCATTTTACATGTTGTTGTTACGTGCCATTCAGTCAGTTCCGACTTACAGCGACCCTCGACCCTCTGCACAACAGAACGAAACACTGCCCGGTCCTGTGCCATCCTCACAATCGTTGTTATGCTTGAGCCCATTGTTGCAGCCACTGTGTCAATCCATCTCATTGAGGGCCTTCCTCTTTTTCGCTAACCCTCTATTTTACCAAGCATGATGTCCTTCTCCAGGAACTGATCCCTCCTGATAACATGTCCAAAGTATGTGAAACGTAGTCTCACCATCCTTGCTTCTAAGGAGCATTCTGGCTCTACTTCTTCCAAGACAGATATGTTTGTTCTTTTGAAAGTCCATGGTTTATTCAGTATTCTTCACTAACACCATAATTCAAAGGCATCAATTCTTCTTCCGTCTTCCTTATTCATTGTCCAGCTTTTGCATGCATTTCACATGCTCTGTCTTATTTAGACCTTAATAAAGCAAGAGTTCATTACCTGTATTTTTCAAATAAAGCAACTGGGGTTCAGATATCAACTATTTCAAGGTCATGAACTTTGATTAGCTGGTTAATGGTACAGCTGAGATTTGAACCTGTGTCTACATGACCATCTTCCACATCCTCGCCACTGTATCATGCTCCTTTCTTTAATGGGAGGTGACCCATAAGACTCTACTCCTTTGGTTCCAGACTCCAATATATTTGTACAGTTGATTGTTGTGAACTCCAAGGCAGGACCTCACAGTCACCCCTATTGCACTGATTCTAGTCAAACTTTCATCACTTAGACTTGTAGCAGTTGAACCACTCTCTTGCGTATTGCTGCCCTTCCCCTTTTTTCTGCAGCTGAAGTCTGTGGTTCTTACCTGGGACTCAGGCTCATGGAATGACCAACATCTAGAATCTTGCCCATCACTGTGGCAGGGGACAGAGAGTGTCCTGAAAGATCTCCAGCCAGCAGTTAAGCTCTGCAGTCCACAAGTGACCCTGCTTAGCACTCACATGCCAGAGCAAGTCCAATGGGAGGCTAGGAAATGCTATCCTGTTGTGTGCTTGGAAAGCTAAATGCCAGAAATTTTTGGTGAACATCATCAATGACTACTGCAGCACTTGGCACCTTAACCTTACCATACATTTTATATATTTATCAAGTTTACTATCTGTCTCCCCATCTAGAATGTCTGCTCCATGAGAGCAGAGGTTTGCCTTTTTCATTCACTGATGTATCTTCAGCGCCCAGAACAGTGTTTGGCAATAGCAAGCGTACAACAGATGGTCAAATGAAGAATAAATATCGTCAGTTCTGCCACTCACTTGCTGAGTATCTTTGGGCAAGTCACTTATACTCTCTGAGCCTCCAAATTTCCTTTTAGAAAATGAGGATAAAGGGATGATCTCTGTCAGATTGTGGTCAGAATGAATGACATAAGTAGGCAAAATACCTAGTAGAAGGCCTATCCTGTAATAAGCTCTGGATAAATATTTTGTCTTTCCACCTTCAATGGCCAAATTAGCCTTGACTTTTACTCCAATTCTCCAGCAAATTTATCCATTAAAAAAAAAAAAAATAACTCTGTAGTTTGAATAAATTCTATAATTTTTGTATCTCTTGCCCCGTGTGCAGAACAATACTGACATTGCTCTCAGAATTTTTTCCCTAGAATTGCTGAAAAGGTCTGTAAATGGAGCAAGCTTTAAAACTCGGGTGGAGGTGGGGCTGGGTACAGCCACCAGCCAGGCTTTTCAAACAGTGTGACAAATGATGTGTGGACACAACTGGGAAAAACACGCACATTCTTCACGGGTCTGGCGAAATCATGTATAGCCCCCAGGTGCACTTGACCTGTTAACAACATTTAGACAGATTTATCAGCCGTAAAGTTTACACCAGGGGAAAAAAGGCTTACTTTTTTTTCCCCTTCCAAACATAAAGCAGAAAGATTTTTAAGCAACGAGGGGAAATTAAATCAAATTAAGTAGCGGACTTGGTTCTCTCTGCCCATCAATGGCCTTGCAGTGGCAGACCACAACACAGAAACCTGGGTAGTTTCCGGGGAAAAGAGCAGGAGTGGCGTGAGTGCTTCAACTTGGGTTGCTGAGCTCCAGTTACAAGAGTCAGGACTGGGTGAGTGAAGGGAGAATACATCCTTAATTAACACCATAATAAAGAGGGGGAAAAAAAGAAAGCATAAGAGTCACACAAAACTTTCCAGAACTTTCTGTGGTTCTCTTCCCTATATATTTGTATGAGATGCTTGCGAATTCATTGTTTGAAAAACTAGATGAAGATCGGTTTAAAATGCCCCAGATTGAACTGATTCCAAAGAGTCAGAATACCATCGGCCTTATGTTTATGAAATATCTTTCATGATGCTGTGGAGAGAGAATGGAATTTAGACTCAAAAATTGAGTCCAAGCTCCACAACTTACTGGCTATATGATCTGGGGTAAATCACCAATTCTCTAAACCTTACTTTCTTCATCTGTACTATGGGGATTATAAAACCCAGTTTAGCAGGCTGTTGTGAGAATATCATGTTTGTTAAATAGTTTTCTCAATTTTAAAGTTCAATGCAAATATTGGTAACAATGGTATTTATAATTATTCTGCAGAATTATAGATCATAAAAATGTGTTCTTTTTTGTCCTTGGAGAGGAGGTAAAGACTCATCACCTCTTCCCCTTACCCCTCACTTCCCTACAGAGCCAACTTGTGTGTGTGTATGTATATATTTACTTTTTCCTTCCAAACATAAAGCAGAAAAATATATGTGTGTGTGTGTGTATGTATGTATAAATTTACTTTTCCCTTCCATACATAAAAGCAGAAAAAGAATATATATGTATGTGTAGATATATATGTACAAATATACATATGTATTATCTGTCTGTCTATTGAGAGAGCCTGTCCTTTCTTCAGCCTTCTCACGGTCACTTACAATTCCTTTCCTAGACAATCGCAATAGTACCTGAACTAGACTGACTGTCTTTGTGCTGTCTTTCTAATCCAGAACAATCGCAGGCAAATGCGTATCTGACCGAGTCACTTCACCTTAGGAGCCTCTAACCCAGCATAATGTTCAAAGTCCTTAGTTTAGCCCAGTGGTTCTCAACTGGATGTAATTTTGTCTCCCAGCAGACATTTGACAATGTCTGGAGACATTTTGGTTGTGACAGCTGGGAGAGGGGATTTTGCTACTGGTATCTAGTGGTTAGAACCAGCGATGTGGCTGAACATTCTTGCAAAGCACAGGACAGCTACCTAACAGCAAAGAATTACCTTGTTTCACATGCCAATAGTATGTAGGTCAAGAAACCCGTATTTCGCCCGTGGGTTCTCCCTACTTGGCTCCTACCTACACGTAGCTCCAGCTTGATTACTGCCCTCACACCCTAGCCTCTAGCCAAACCGAATTACTCACACACCTCCAGGTCATTCCAACAGTTCCCAAACTGTGTGGCATCTCTGGGCCTTTGTCCTGAATGCCTTGCCTACTTCAAACACTCCTTCCCGGCTTTCTTCAGCTGGCTAACTCCTTTTCATTCTTTTGAGTCTCACCTTGTACCTCCTGTCCTTCAAGAATCCTTCCACACACATTAGGCCCCTTCTCTGTGCTCCCAGAGCCTCCTCTGCTTCCCTGTGTTCCTGGACCCTACCACACTGTAATGAAATAGATCTGATTCTGTGTTGATATTTAAAAAATAGGACTCTCCCATCCATCGGCGAGTTCAAAAAGGGCTGGGACCATGTGTTGTTCAATTTCATAGCCTCAGACCCTAGCCCAGACTGAGGATATAATGTCAGTAAATACGTGTTGATTGAAAGACAGAAAAAATCCACATCAGTGACCACCCTCTAGGTGAAACTGTAGGGTTCTTTTAGAATGTTGTAAGATGAGCCACTTCAGCAAAGATTCTGCCCCACTTCCATGGCTACTGTGCATCTATGATTGTCAAGGATTAGCCCATTTTCACTAGTTGTAGTTAAAATTTATTGATTTTACTATGTGCCAGGAGCTTCCTAAGTGCTATATGTTTATACTGACCCCTCACTCTGTTGAATCCTTACTCTTGCAAGTCCTTTCATTATCTCCATTTTACAGACATGATAACTGAGATTTGGAGGTTAAGAAAGCAAGCCACACAACAAGTAGTGGAGCCAGGATTTAATCCATGTGTTGAGACTCCAGAGACCACCCTCTTAACTGCTCTGCTATCTCAATCCATTGTCACTTCGTCTATCCTGTTTGTGGTTCACAATGTGTGGTCACCTGAGAACATAGTTTCAGTGGGTCTCAAATTTATAGATGAAGAAATAGAGCTTAGGAGGGAGTCATCGGTGACACCTCCATGTTAGAGCCAAACCAGAAATTGGTTTGAAATCTTTCTCTTCAGCTCTGTCTCAGGTATCCAGTAGAACTCTGTCAGCTAAACCTATATTTGCCAAAATTTGCCCATCAGTTGGGGCACAGAATGCTGAAGATGCAGATTGTTCATGAGAACAGACCCTAGGAGCCTGAGTGCCCAACTTGGGGACCCACTGCAAATAGATCTTTGGCTAATTACTTAAGCCCCTAGAAATCTTTACCAGATCTGGGAAGCTTTGATTGTGTCTGGGACAAGTCCTACGTCCTGGGAGGTCTTTGTGCTGAATCCCATTTGCTACAGATCTCTAAAAGCTTCCAGGCTGCTTAACTCTTCCCAAACTTCTTGGTTTAAAAATACATTCCTAATCAGTGGGTCTGGGTGCATTCTTTGTGCCTAGAGAATGCCTCTCCCTTTGACTTTGGAGCAGGCCAGCACACAGCACAGACCAAAAAATGTGACACTCCTTTTCCAGACTGCATTGGCTGAGAGCACAGTGTGGGTGGAGGTGGTTGCCATGCAATTCTGAGAAGAGGGCTTTGCTTTTCCAGGGTGGTCCAATGATCTTGGATTGCAGTCAGCTACATTTTGCTGGAATCTCTTGGGAAATCTCACAGAAAGTTTATTGCAGAAATTCTACCTTTTGAGGATGTCTTTTCCAGGGCCCATAGCCTACCTCAAAGGCATGTGGTTGTGATTCATAGAGTGCGTTTCCTGACTCGCTTTAGTTCTCTTCCTGCATACATTCTACAAGCACTCAGTGAGTGCCCCTTTGATGCCAGGTGCTGGAGATATGGGAGTAAAAATGCAGGCTTGATCTCAAAGTGGTCACAGTCTAGTGGGGAAGATATAATAAAGCCAGTCCTATAAGAGAGGCTCAGAGGTCCAGGAGAGCACACAAGAGGGACCCCAAATCAGCCCTTGGAATCAGGGGTAACTTCCCAGATGATGGCTAAACTGATTCATGAGCAATAGAGTAAATCTGGCAGAAGTTGTTGAAGGAGATGGGAGACAAAAGGATTCCAGACAACAAAAATAAGAAGTATGAAGTGTTGGGGAAGTGCGTGGAGTTCAATCTGGCATGAAAATAGGGTGTGGGGGGGGCTGGTTTTGTCGCAGGTGGAGGGGGAGGTCAGTGAGAGAGGACGCTAGAGAGGGAGTCATGAGTGTGTCCTGTGAGCCCTTGCAGTCATGCTGAGGATTTGGGACTTTATCTTGAGGGCAAATGAGGCAGATTTTGATCAGGAAAATGACATGGTCAAATTTGCTTTTTTTAGAAGTCCAGCTAGGAGGAGATTGAGCAAAAATGCCTGAAGGCTTGTGAATGAGTTTTTATCAGAACAGAAACTTGTTCTGGCCCTTCTCATTAGAGCCAGCTGCAAGGGACATTAGGGAGTCCCTCCAGGTAGATTGATGACAGAGAGATAGTAACGGGTCACAGGAGAGAGCTGGGGAAGAGTCTGGGTCCACCCAGAAGGTCCAGGGGCAAGGAGTAGACAGGATTAAACCTGGGGAACAGGTGGGATACAAGGACCCAGGAAGAGAGAAAGAACAGGAAAGAGGACTGGCTTCCAACAGACTCCATTGCCTGTGACAGGTGGGGAAGAGAAACAAGCTGGGCAAGTTAGTAAGACCAGGGCTGAAGTTTAGGGATTCAAGTCAAAGTTGAAGTCTAAGGTTCCAGATGGATTATCCAAAGGGAGAGGAGAGGTCAACTATTTATCCAGCACCAGGCACTGAGGTAGGCACTTTGCAAACATCCATCTTCCCATCCGTGCCACGAAGTAGGTATCATTATCCTCATCTTCCACCTGAGGAAATAGAGACTCAGAGAGGCAAAGTAATTTTTCCAGGCTTCAACAGCTAGCAAGTACAGAGCTAGGATTTTAGCCCAATATTCTCTAGCTTCAAATCCATTTTCCCCAAATGTTAGAGTTGGCACTCAACCTCAAATCTGTCATAGTCCATTGCACCCTGATGCCATTTTCCTTCTTTAGAAGAAGAGTGAGTCTGCATTAGCTATTTCCCAACATGAAATCATCATCCCACGATGCTTTGCATCAAGGACTCTCTGGTTCCAGGTATCCTACCAGAAACTTCATCTCACACCAGGGTTTGCAGCCTGTATCATCATGCTCAAATCTCCTCCACTTTTTCACATCAGCATTCACTGTTCACTGCAGCAGATGCTGAGATGAGTCTTAACTAGAACTGGCTGTCTTTATGCTGTCTTTCTAATCCAGAACAATCTAAATCAAATGTGTATCTGGTCATGTCACTTAACCTTAAAATTCGAAGTCCTTAGCATCAAGTTCAAAGTCCAGTGGTTCTCAATCAGGAGGGACTTTATCTCCCCTGCCCGCACCCCCACCCCCAAGACATTTGACAACGTCTGGAGACATATTGTGGCTGTCACAGTGAGGGATGGTTGTTCCCTCCCAGAGTGAAAGCCCTCTTTTCCTTTTGGAGCTCAAGGTTCACCCATCAAGTTAAAGAGGCATTGGCACTCACACCATCCAAGGGGTGCAGAACACATCAACCTAACCCTAAAGTTCTTTTGACCCACCTTCTTCTTCTCCAGAGCATCACTCTCAACCAACTCCCTTGGGTGACCTTAGTGCCTGGGAAGAAATAGCCCCAGTTATCTCAGATATGGAGCCAGTGTGGTGCTACGGGAAGAGCTGGGGTTTTGAGTCCATCAAACCTGAATTCACAGTTCTGCCACTTACTGCTGTGTGAACTTGGGCAAGTCCCTTAACTTCACTGAGCCTCCATGTACTTCTCTGTATATGGGGATCATAATACCTATGAATGTTCGGGGAATTGCTTGTATAGAGTTTCGCACAATGTCTAGCACAGGTTGTTGTTGTTGTTAGTTGCCATCGAGTCAGCTCTGACTCTTGGTGACCCCATGTACAACAGAACGAAACATTGCCCAGTCTTGTGCCATCTTCGTGATCGTTTGTATGCTCAAGTCCATTGTTGTGGCCACTGTGTATTTTGAGTGCCTTCCACCCTAGGGGGCTAGTCTTCCAGCACTGTATCGGACAACATTTTTCTAGCACATAGTGTGTTGGTGTTTGTTGTTAGGTGCCGGCAAGTCGGTTCTGACTCATAGCCACCCTATGTACAGCAGAACGAAGCACTGCCTGGGCCTGGGCCATCCTCACAATTGTTGCTATGCTTGAGCCCATTGTTGCAGCCACTGTGTCAATCCATCTCGTTGAGGGTCTTCCTCTTTTTCACTGACACATAGTGTAGGTCTTTTAAATATAATCAATATAACCATTATTGCTACAGTCCCCCTCCCCCAAATCTAAATGATGATCCAGTCTAAGCAGCTTTTATAATTTATGTGTGTGGAGAGGGTGTGTCCTGGTCTCATTCCTCCAATTGTGCGTGGATGAATCCTGGGCCTAAGTGAGACCTGCAGATCATGAACAGACCACATGACTTTGTGACTTTTTCACAAGAGAAGCTTGTATGAATGCTTACTTCACAAGGTAGTGGTAAGGATTGAGAAGGTCAACTGAACAATGAAATGTCTAGGTAAACTGTAGTGTGCATGTTTCTGTTTATTTTATGATTTTTATTTCTTAAATTTACTCCAGTATAATTGACATATAATACAGTGCTCACAATTTAAGTGTATACTTAGATGAGTTTTGACATATGTATATACAGGTGTAACCACCACTTCAGTCATGATACAGAAAAATTCCATAACCCCAGAAATGTCCTTCATGCCCCTTTGCAGTTGATACCTTCATACTCCTTGCCTCCGGCAAACACTTGTTTGATTTCTATCACTATAAATTAGTTTTGCATATTCAAGGACTTCATATAAACGGAATAATACTGATGTGCTCTTTCATATTTGGGTTCTTTCACTCTGTACATTTTGGGATTCATCCATGCTGTTCTGTCTATCAGTAGTTTCTTCCTTTTTATTGCTGAGTAATATTCCATTGTTTAAATAAACCAGTTTGGCTATGTACTCACCAGTTGATGGACACTTGGTTGTTTCTAGTTTTGGGCTATTTAGAATAATGCTGCTTTAAATATTCACATAAAGTCTTTTTGTGAACATACATTTTCATTTCTCTTAGGTAAATACCTCTGATTAAAATTGCTGTATTATATGTTAAGTGTATGATTAACTTTAGAAGAAACTACCAAGTTGTTTTTCCAAAGTGGTTGCACCATTTTACAATCCAAGTAGCAATGTATGAGTTGCTCCACATCTTCATCAACACTTTGTATTGTAAGTCTTTTAATTTTAGCCATTCTACTATAGGGTCAGCTATTAGTCAGAATCGACTTGATGGCAAACTGTCTGTTCAAATCTTTGGCCCATTTGTTTATTTATTTTATCTTATTATTATTGAGTTGTATAAGGGTTCTTTTTATATTCTGGATGCTAGTCCTTTGTATTATTTATTTATTGTTTATACTTTCTCCTTGTCTTTAGCTGACCTTTTCATTTTCTTAACAATGTCTTTTGAAGAACAGAGGGTTTTAGTTTTGATATAGATCACTGGGAAGTACTAGAAAGTCTAGATATAAACCTATCTTTTATTTGACAATTAATTTATCATTTTTTTCTTTTATGGTCCATATTGATTGTGTCTTGTTTAAGAAATCATTGCCTACTCCAAGATTATGAAGATTTTTTTCTAGAAATTTGTAGTTTTACCTTTTATGTTTAGGTCTGTGACTTGTTTTGAATTAAATTTTGTATATGGCATGAGTCGAAGCTGTGAAAATGTGCAAGACCTCTACACTAAAAATTACAAAATTTTCAAAAAATCTAAATAAATGTTTTTCTTTTTTTTTCTACAGGGAGGTCAGTTGTTTCAAAATCCTATACTGAAAAGACTCTTTTCCCATTAAATTATTTTGGCACATTTACCAAAAATCAATTGGCTATATCTGTGTGGGTTTATATCTGGACTTTCTGGTCCTTCCCATTGATCTATATTTATATCCTTAACCAATAAGAAAATGTTTTGAATTAAAAATATTATAGTAAATCTTTCAATCAAGTATTGTAAGTCCCCCAAACATTGTTCTTTTTCAATACTGCTTTTGCTATTCTTGATCCTTCACATTTCTATAAAACTTTTTGAATCATCTTGCTCTTTGGGATATTGGTTAGGGTTGTAATAAATCTATAGATAAATTTATAGATAATAGACATATTAACCATATTGAGTTTTCTGATCCATAAACATGGTATACCTATACATTTATTTAGATTTTTTTAAAAATTCAGAAAATTTTGTTATTTTTAGTGTAGAGCTCTTGCACGTTTCATTAATTTATTTCTAAGAATTTTATGTTTTGATGCTATGCAAATAGCATTTTTAGATTTCATTTTCTAATTGTTGCTGGTTTTAAGATTTACAGCAGAAGAGCTAGTCTGGTACCAAATATTCTATCTTAGCCAGAAGCCAGATTTTATTTTTAATAATCACCATGGGAAGGGTGAAGTATCTCCTCATGAACTGATGTTTTTCTTCTTTTTAAAATGTTTTCAATGTTAAAAATAAGTTTGAAAATTTTGTGTCTGTTATATTTCAAAGCATTAAATAGGTGGGCAGGTGTGTGTGTGTGTGTGTGTGTGTGTGTGTGTGTGTGCGCACATGTGTGCATGTGTATGTGTTTGCTGCTGCTGCTTGGATTTCATAAGTTCTCTCCTGGAGAGATTTACCACTGTCACTTTTTTTTTGGCATCAGCAAACTAAGACCAATTTGTGAGCATGGCATGGTATAGTACTGTGCATGTTTGGTTTATTCACAAGCCTGGAAAGCATCTCAGGTTTCCTGTGGCCAGTTTAGAAGCATTGCTGAAATATTAGCTAAATAACTGCACATAAATCAGAAAGCACATGAGAGAATAAATATTGACTTATTCAACAAAGTTTTTGTATTTGCGTTTAAGTCACTCTTTGAGACTTGAAGAAGCTAGTTTATAATAAAAATTGGAATATACTAAAATCAGACTGAAAATATCCCCATTTGCATAAATTCTCAGACAAGAGGGTCGCAAGTTATTAATAATGGCATATGTTTGTATCCTACCGCCTACTTTCAGATTCCACCTTGAACATATGTTCTGATGCACGTACATTTATGCTGTTCCCTCTTCCTAAAACAACCACTCCCTTCTTTCTCTGACATAAACTCAGTCTGTTCCCAGTTTCCCCATCTCCATCTCCGTCTGATTTGGTTCACACCTCCTTGCTGCTTCCATCATAATACATTGTACATTCAATTCAATTCACCAAGTATTACTTGTTTCTGGGTTATGCCCAAAATAGGGAGTCAGTGAAACTTCTTATGCATTCTCAAATACCGTAAGTAATATTTATAGATTCTTCTCCTTTCTCTAAGTACAATCCTGTCATCATTTAGCATATATCTTGGGTAATGGCTTTTATCACACTACAGGAAGGAAAATCAACCCTAAATACGCCTGAAAGAAATAGCAAGATTTGCCTAAAATGACATAATAATTCAAAACAAAATTAATTCGAGGCAGAATGGAAGAAACTCAAGGTCAAGAGTCCTGGGTCCTTGTCTTGGCTTTGTCTTCAGCTAACTCTGTGACTAGCCCAACACCTGCTGCATAAAAATATGAACTGATGAGTGAATGAACTCAAATATGTCACTTAACCTTTGTTGGCCTCAGTTTCTGCATTTGTAGAATGAAAAAGTTGGAGTTGATGGTCTCTAATTTCTTTCCGAGTTGGAGTCAATGGTCCCTAATTCTGTTCCCTAATTCTTCATGAACCTTTTGAGATCCTTCAGGACCTAAGTTAATCACTTTAACTCTAAACAACTTGTTGTTCAGAATTATTGGAAAGGGAGAATGGAAATGGTACTTATGGAGTGTCTGCTATGCACCAGGCACTGTATCAGATATTTTTGGTATATTTGGAGGCATTTAAGCATAATAAATCATACTGGTCCTGTCCTTTCACTCCTATCGGATCTGTCTTATTTCCATTTACCTTCTAAGTTCTCTAAATCCACTTTCAAAATGAACAAAGGTTAAGAACCACTCTTCTAGGATGAGGGAGGAAGAGAGGGAGCTGCTCTCTGGAATGAGATGAATGCTGTATATTTGGTCCAGCCATTATTTACAGGCAAATGCCTATTTCTAAAGTACTTAAAGCTGATTTAATATTCAGCTTTCCTTGAGGCTGATTGATTTCCTTCATTACCTCATGTATACCTTGTTTAAAGATAAGCTTTAGTATGACTGCTATCACAAATTTCAAATAAGTGGGAGATTTGAATTAGTAAGGTTTTACTACATGTGCCAGGACTGTGAGGTATAGACTAAGAAGACTTGATAGAAGAGACATTTTCTTGGGAAAGAGAACCTTTGGGTATCAGTTGTTCCATGAAATATGACTGCTCCAAGGCTGCCAAAAAGAAATCTGCCTTGCTGAGAGGCCACCATTCTTCCCTCCCATTGCTTAAGAGATTGATTGCCTTGGCTTGTGCTTCTTCCACAGGGAAGCTGGTCAGATGTGATCATGTAAAGTCACATAAAGCACAAAACTTCTCCCACCCTTTGGCTGCTGGATTCTGGAATCAAGGTCTGGATCCATGTTACTTTCCGATTGCCCTATGAGGACCTGAGCACTGAGGTGATCCAATGACACATCCATTTTCTCTTGCCTCCCTTGCAGAGGGGAGGATCTGACAGCTTCTGTGTGATTTATGTTAGGGCTGAACTCCTCTGGGTTTCTGAGACAAAGAAAGATTCATGTCTCCTTTGAGAGGTCACACAGGGAAAAAGACCCATTCACCTCTCTTTAGACCCAAACATGCCACAGAGGTGAAATATAGAGACCATTCTGAAAGAGTTATTCGGGAAAAGAAAGAAAACAGCCAGTTAATGTGTTTAGTGGTGGCTCTAGGATTTTTATATCACCTTGACTTCCTCTCCGTATGAAAAATCTATGTCTACCTTTTTTAAGTCCCTCTTTTTTGTTTTAGTGTTGTCATCTTTTACATATTGATATCTCTGTTTCCCTATTTTCAATGTATTAGCTTTGATGTATTTTTGTGACTTCCTTATCTAGGTTATATCTGGTTGTTCTCTCCTGTACTCTAGTCTTGGGTTGTTATCTGATGTTATTGATTTTCTAACCAGAGGACTCCCTTTAGTATTTCTTGTAATTATGGTTTGGTTTTTGCAAATTCCCTGAACTTCTGTTTATCTAGAAATGCCCTAATTTTGGCATCACATTTTAGAGACAGTTTTGCTATATATATAGTTCTTGGCTGGCAATATTTTTCCTTCAAGGCTTTATATATGTCATCTCTTTGCCTTCTTGCCTGCATGGTTTCTGCTGAGTAGTCCGAGTTTATTCTTATTGACTCTCCTTTGTAGATGACTTTTTGTTTATCCCTAGCTGCTCTTAAAATTCTCTTTATCTTTGGTTTTGGCAAGTTTGATTATAATATGTCTTGGTGACTTTCTTTTGGGATCTACCTTATGTGGGGTTTGATGAGCATCTTGGATAGATATCTCCTCATCTTTCACGATTATCAGGGAAGTTTTCTGTCAACAAATCTTCAACAATTCTCTGTATTTTCTGTTATCACACCAATCACTTGTAGGTTATCTCTCTTGATAGAATCCCACATAACTCTTTGAGTTTCTTCATTTTTTGAAATTCTTTTGTTTGATTTTTCCTCAGATAAGTTGGTGTCAAGTGCTTTATCGTCAATGTCACTATTTCTGACTTCTACTGCCTCAATTCTGCTCCTGTGACTTTCTACTGAGTTGTCTAACTCTGAAATTTTATTGTTAATCTTCTGGATTTCTGATTGCTGTCTATGGATTCTTGCACCCTATTAAATTTGTCATTATGCTCTTGAATAACCTTTTTAAGTTCTGCTACTGCTTTGTCTGTATGTTCTTTGGCTTTCTCTACATTTTGAAAAATTTCCTTCCTAATTTCTTGAAGAGTTCTGTATATTAATCTTTTGTATTCTGCCTCTGGTAATTCCAAGAAATTCTCTTCCTCCATAAAATTTGATTCTTTATTTTGGGAGCTTGCTGAAGCCATCATGGTCTGCCTCTTTATGTGATTTGATATTGACTGTTGTCTCCGAGCCATCAACAAGTTATTGTAATTTTATTTTATATTTGTTTAGTGTGTCCTAGCTTCTTATTTTGTTTTGTTTTGATATGCCCAAATAGGCTGCTCATGTGCACTAGTTTGATTATTGGTGCCTTTGAAGCTCTAAAGTCCTGTCACCAGGTAGTTAGGTCTGTTACTAAGTATGTGTGGCCAGGAGTCCGTTAAATTTTCCTGTATGGATTCAGCTCAGGTGTCCGGGCAGTCAGTCACCAACTATGGTGCAGGCTCTCACCTATAGTCTCAGACAGGCATGGATGATTGGTGTAGGCACAGGTGTCTGGCTGCAATAGGGGGTCACGTGCTGAACAAGGTAGGGGGCTGACGGCTGCCCCTGAGTGTCAGAAAGGAAAGCGTGTCTCTGTTCCCTAGAGCGAGTAGGTAGGTGAGTTTTGCAGCCGGCCTATGAGCACCCTACTCTGTCAGCTGTAAGGACTGGGGGGCACCACTTATTCTTGGACCCCTGTAGCAGGCGCCTAGGTGGCGTGGGTGGAGCCACCAGTCCCCCAGCCCTGATGTGGACAGATAAGGCGCCTGCTTAAAGGGCAGAGCAGTGTCAAACATCACAAACCTGCCACTTGACAGCTGAAACAGTTGAAGTTAGACGTCAGGTATTTACCCTGTTGTACTGTGGTAGTGAGGGCTTATGCTGTTGAGATGGGCCCACACAAGTCTGTGCAGGGGTGGAAGGCACTCAAAGCCTGTGTACCACTTATGCCTGTGCCTAGGCAAAGAGCTGTGCCAACCCTGAGGTCCTGGCTTAGGGAAGCCGGTAGCTTTTTTTCCCCTGTTTGTTAACTTGTTCCCTCTCCAAAGCCAGGAGAATGGGTCAGGGTGCCTTATGGGATCTACTTCCAGCACAGAGGACTCACAGATCACTGAAGCTGGCCGGGACCTGGTGCAGAGCAGGGAGGGAGGAGGCAAATGGGAATGACGTTTTTCCCAAATGGGTTTTTTTTTAAAAATCACCCCGTGGTAGACCGCACGCAAGCACTTGTCTTTAGCCACTTGAATGCTGCTTTTCGCTGGTTCGGAGTGTCCAGGTAGACTGCTGCTGGATCTCTCTTGATGTGAAAAATGGCTTCCGAGCAAGCGAGCTAGCGAGCGTCCAGCTGTTTGCCAGCCTTACTGCACACCCTGAGCTGATCCGGTCTAAAGGGCTGTTGCTCCCGCTGGATCAGGTCAGGCAACTCCTCACTGCTTCTGAATCATCTCTCTCTCCCCCTGTCACTGAGTCGGATTCCTCAACTTTGCCTTGTTCAGGGCTCCTAGATATTCATATACAATCAATTCACTTGTTTTTTCAGGTCTTTGTTGTAAGAGGGACATAGGAAGCTGTCTGACTAGTCCGCCATCTTGGCCCTGCCTCTGTTGTTGGATATTTTAATTGTCACTCATTGTTTTTGGTATAATATACTGTTGTTGCTGTTGCTGTTGAGTCAGTTCCAACTCATAGTGACCCTATGTACAACAGAACGAAGCACTGCCCGGTCCTGCACCACCCTCACAATTGTTGCTATGTTTGAGCCCATTGTTGCAGCCACTGTGCCAGTTCATCTTGTTGAGGGTCTTCCTCTTTTTTGCTGACCCTCTGCTTTACCAAGCATGATGTCCTTCTCCAGGCAGTGATCCCTCCTATTAGCATTTCCAAAGTACGTGAGACAAAGTCGTACCATCCTCGCTTCCAAGGAGCATTCTGGCTACTTCTTCTAAGATAGATTTGTTCGTTCTTCTGGCAGTCCATAGTATAATCAATATTCTATGCCAACACCATAATTCAGATGGGCCAATTCTTCTCTGATCTTTCTTATTCATTGTCCAGCTTTCACATGCATATAGGTGAATGAAAACACTGTGGCTTGGGTCAGGCACACCTTAGTCCTCAAAGTGACATCTTTGCTCTTTAACACTTGAAAGAGATGTTTTACCGCAGATTTGCCCAAAGCCACATGTCATTTGATTTCTTGACTGCTGCTTTTATGGGCGTTGATTGTGGATCCAAGTAAAATGAAATCCTTGACAACTTCAATTGTTTCTCTGTTTATCATGATGTTGCTCATCGGTCCAGCTGCGAGGATTTTTGTTTTCTTCCTGTTGAGGTGTAATCCATACTGAAGGCTGTAGTCTTTGATCTTCATCAGTAAGTGCTTCAAGTCTTCTTCACTTTCAGCAAGCAAGGCTGTGTCACATGCATATCTCAGGTTGTTAATGAGTCTTCCTCTAAGCCTTCTTCATAAATCACAGCTTCTCGGATTATTTGCTCAGCATACAGATTGAATAAGTATTGTGAAAGGATACAACCCTGGTGCACACCTTTCCTGATTTTAAACCACACAGTACCCTCTTGTTCTGTTCAAACAACTGCCTCTTGGTCTATGTACAGGTTCCCCATGAGCACAATCAAGTGTTCTGGAATTTCCATTCTTCGTGAAGTTATTCATAATTTGTTATGATCCAGAAGGTCAAATGCCTTTGCATAGTCAATAAAACACAGGTAAACATCTTTCTGGTGTTCTGTTTTCAGACAAGATCCATCTGACATCAGAAATGATATCTGTCATTCCACATCCTCTTCTGAATCCTGCTTGAATTTCCAGCTGTTCCCTGTCAATATATTGCTGCAACCATTTTTGAATTATCTTCCACAAAACTTTACTTGTATAGGATATTAATGATATTGTTTGATAATTTCCACATTCTGTTGGATCACCTTTTTTTGGAATGGGCACAAATATAGATTTCTTCCAGTTGGTTGGCCAGGTAGTTGTCTTCCAAATTTCTTGACACAGATGAGTGAGTGTGCTTCCATTTGTTGAAACATCTCAGTTGGTATTCTGTCAGTTCCTGGAGGCTTGTTTTTCTCCAATGACTTTCATGTCCTTTGGACGTCTTCCTTCAGCACCATCGGTTCTTGATCATATGCTACCTCCTAAAATTTTTGAATGTTGACCAATTCTTTTTTGGTACAGTGACTCTGTGTATTCCTTCCATCTTCCCTTGATGCTTTCTGCGTCCTCTAATATCTTGTCCATAGAATCCTTCAATATTGCAACTCGAGTCTTGAATTTTTTATTCTTTCAGTTTGAGAAATGCCAAGCGTGTTCTTCCCTTTCAGTTTTCTAACTCCTGGTTTATGCACATTTCACTATAATACTTTATTTTGCCTTCTTGTGCTGCCTTTGGAAATCTTCTGTTCACCTCTTTTATGTCATCGTTTCTTCCTTTCTTTAGCTACTCTACAGTCAAGAGCAAGTTTCAGAGTCTCTTCTGACATTCATTTTGGTCTTTTCTTTCTTTCCTGTCTTTTTAATGACCTTTCAGTTTCTTGATGTATGATGTTCTTGACGTCATTCCACAACTTGTCTGGTCTTTGGTCATTAGTGTTCAATGCATCAAATCTACTCTTGAGATGGTTTCTAAATTCAGGTGGGATATACTCAAGTTCGTACTTTGGCTCTCGTGGACTTGTTTTAATTTTCATCAGCTTCAACTTGAACTTGCATATGAGCAATTGATGCAGTTGTCCCCTGGCCTTGTTCTGGCTAATGATATTGAGCTTCTTCATTGTCTTTCCACAGATGTAGTCGATTTGATTCTTGTGTAATTCTATCTGGTGTAATACACGTGTATAGTCCCTATTTATGTTGTTGTAAAAAACTAATAAGTAAGTCGTTGGTCTTCAAAATTTTATCAGGCGGATCTTCATTGTTGTTTCTATCCCCAAGGTCATATATCCCAACTACCGATCTTCCTTTGTTTCCAACTTTCACATTCCAATCACCAGTAATTATCAATGCATCTTGATTGCATGGTTGATCAATTTCAGACTGCAGAAACTGGTAAAAATCTTCACTATGTTTATCTTTGGTATTTGTGGTTGGTGCGTTAATTTGAATAATAGTCATATTAACTGGGCTTCCTTGTAGGCGTATGGATAGTATCCTATCACTGACAGCGTCGTACTTCAGGATAGATCTTGAAATGTTCTTTTTGATGATGGATGTGACTCCATTCCTCTTCAATTTGTCATTCTCAGTATAGTATACCATATGATTGTCCAATTTAAAATGGCCAATACCAGTCCATTTCAACACACTAATTCCTAGGTTATTGCTCTTGATGCATTCCATTTCATTTTTGATGACTTCCAATTTTCCTAGTCTATCTGAGTCTGGAAGTCTGAGTGCTGAAACTTGTCCACAGTAGGTGATCCTGCTGATATGTGAAATTCCAGTGGCATGGCTTCCAGCATCACAGCAACATGCAAGCCACCACAGTATGACAAACTGACTGATGAGTGGTGGTATAATATAGTACACTGCTTGTATTAATTTCCTATTGCTGCAGTAATAAATGATCACAAACTCAGTGGCATAAAACAGCACAAAGTTTATTTTATGGTTCTGCAAGCTAGGTATCTGAAATCAGTTTCATTGGGTTACAGTCAAGGTACCAGCAGGAGTGGTTCCTTCTGGGGGCTCTAGAAGAGAATATATTTCCTTGCCTTTTCTAATTTTTAGAGGTTGTCTGTATTCATTGGCTTGTGGCCCCTTTCTCTATTATTAAAACACATGACTCCAGTCTCTGCTTCCATTGTTCACATGGCCTTCTCTCTGACTTCAACTTCTCTTATAAGGACCCTTGTAATTATATCAATCCTGCTGGGTAGTTCAGGATAATTTCCCTATCTTAAGATCCTTTACTGAATTACACCTGCACAGTCCTTTTTTTTTTTTTTTTTTTTCCATGTAAGTTAACATTTACTGGTTCTGAGCATTAGGACGTGGCCATCTTTGGGGGGCCATTACTCAGCCTACTGCAGTGCTATAAAAAATGATGTAGGAACTTTTCCAGGTCCATTTTAGCTCTACAGTTCTATGGTGAAGTGTTAAGAAAGACGACTGTCATTATTGTAACTTAAGAAAGATTTATGAGGGCAGATAGAAAAGTAGAGAGAAAATGGAGCATAATGACCTGGAGGTAGCTTGCATCTGCCCCTGACTCGTATGTCCTGGGGACTGGTTGGCTTTTTCTCTGATTTAACATACTCGCTAACCCTATGTATAAAGTGAGGGAGTTGAAGATTCCTTTCAGATAATTTTTCATGATTTTTTTAACTGAAAGACTGTGAGTAGTATAACATAAAAACAACAATGGTGTGTTAAAAATGTTAATGGCATTACTCTGCCATAAAGAGAAATGAAGTTCTGATGCATGCCAGAGCATGGATAAACTTTGAAAATGTTATGCTGAGTGAAATAAGTCAATCACAGAAGGACAAATATTGCATGATCTCACTAATATGAAATATCTAGACTAGGCAAGTGTATATAGAGATCAGAGTTTAATAGTGGTTACCAGGGATGGGAGGGAGACGGGAGGAGAAATCATTGTTTAGGAAGCAGTGAGTTGCTGTTTACGGTGATGGAAAATTTGGCAACGGATATTGGTGATGGTTGCACAACGTGATTGATGTAATTGGTGTTACTGAATTGTACATGTGGAAAATGCTGAATTGGCAAATGTTATGTTATCTGTGTTTTTAAAACAATAAAAAAATGACAAAAAAAAGATTAACATTGATGATGTATATGCAGTATTTACCCTAGAGCCAGACACACTCTAGGCGTGTATTAATAACTAAAATCTTGGAGGAAAGCATCACCTGCCATTTATCCTGTGTACAGGATATTTTACACACATAATCAGTAATTCTCACAGAAATCTCATAAACTAGGAGGTCTTGTGCATGTTTTTCAGACTTGTGCATGTTTTTACTTGTTCAAGGTTGCCCCACTGGTAGGGAACACAACTGTTGACTTATGCCATCTCCATCTGGATCTAAGTTTAAGCTTTTTCTCTTAGATCTGCTGCTTATGCACACACTGTATAGAATTAAGTGTGACAATGGAGTTAGAACATTCATCTGAGATTTCTGGAATAATTGGTGACACCCTATCATTGGTGCTTGGGCATTATTGATGCGGTTAAGTGTGCAGTTCTTTGTGAACCTGCCCAGCAGGGTTGATGGCACTTCATTTCTCTCAAAAGCAACTTTTCCTGCCGTAGACTGTACAGAGGAACTGAGGGAATTTTCTCCATTCTTTTTGGCTCCTTTTGTGATGTTTATGGTCAGGACGTGCACGTGCTGAAGTTACGTGGCCAATCATTCGCCAAGTTCCCTTCCTTGCCTTATGGAAACCAGATGGAAGCTGGAGTCAAAGTTCTAGCCACAGAAGTGAGACTCGTCTGCCTCTCTGGATTGAATCTCTGAATTTCAGAAGGCATAATCCCCTCTCTCCCTCTCTCCAGCCCCACTTCTCATTCCAAAAACCAAGAGTCAGTTTCAGAGATGTAGCCTTTCTCTGTGTGTTGCCTGGATACTTCTCCTTTTTTTAAAAAAAAATGTCTAATTGCAACTTTGTTTGTAGCAAAACCTCTGCTTGGTTGTTATAAATTGTAACCAAGAGGGACAATATCCACAAAACAGTCAGTGCCAGCATATGCTTTGAATAGCCTAGATTGATAATGTGAGGTCTTGCCCAACGTCACTAACCTCTACTAGCATTTTGGGAGAATTAAACAAATGCATAGTAAAACAAGCAAGCAAACAAACAAAAACAAACAGACAAAAAAACTGGGAGAGTTGGGAGGGGACTTTCAAATGTGCTGGTAGTCAATGAAATTCAATAAGATTAATTTTGAGCTTTATTCAGGAGTATCCCTGAAGACAGAATTTCAAGAGTAGGAGGAATCTTAAAGTTCACCCAGTAATTAATTTAATCCAATTCTTCCTTATTGGAAGAACCCAGAAGATATCAGGAATACTTCTACTGTGAAATAGGATTGTCACAGCAAAGTCCAACTCACTTTGTATAGTAGTAATATGAGTAATTATAATTATAAAAATAGAGTAATTGGTGGCATGTAAGATAGAAAGGATTGAGAATTTCGCAGTGAAATAGCCACATGCTAGTTAACTCTTTGGGGGAAGTCTAGTGCTGTGGTAAGACTATAAGATATGAGTCAGATAGACAATGGACTCTCTTACTTACTGGCTTGTGTGGCCTTGGGAAAATTATTTAACCTGAGTTTCTGTTTTGGCATCAAAAGCAAAGTTAGAATGAGTTTAAAATGTAACATAGCTCAGTGCTGGGAACCTGTTGTATGTACCTAAGGAGTGGTAGCTTCTATCTTTCTTGTATCCATTCCATAAATTCTCTACCTGTGTGTATACTTCTACCCTGGAGGTGAGCAGAAGACCATAAAATCCCTACCCTTTTCCAGAAAGTCACGGTCCTTTCTGGAGGAATCACAGACTGGTGGAAATTGGAGCCAGATAGACTTGAGCTCAAAACTCTGAGCTCCTTGAGACAAGTCACTTAAAAGAAAATAATTGGCTTATTTGACTCTAAAATACAGGAAATAACTGTATAATCTATTTGTTTCATGTTTCATGTGTATGAGAAGGAAAAAAGCAAGCAAGTTTATCAAAATTTTAACACCGTTTATCTCTGGGAAAGGGAAATCAAGTTTATTTTTTATTTATCTTCTTCACACTTATGTTTTCCAATGTCCAAACGAGGTATGAAGTGCTAAAGAAGTTTAGAGGAGTCTAAACTAAGTAAGGTCCCTGGCTCTGGAAAATTGAAAAACAAATTTCAACACCAGGTTTGACTTTCTAGCTATGTGACCTTGGTCAAGGTTTTAGTATCATTTAACTTTAGTATTTTTATGTACAAAATGAGGACATTCACTTCATAGGATTGTGGTGTACATGAAGTTAGCAACAACTGGGAAATAACATTATCGTTCTGTGGAAGAAATGGCATTTATACTAGGCCTTCAGGGATGGTTTCCATGTTTAAAAAATAATGTAGATAATAAATGGTTTAATATAAACCATGTCAAGTATCCAGGTGGTGCAAATGGTTAAGGTGCTTGGCTGCTAACTGAAAGGTTGGCAGTTGGAATCCACCCAAAGGAACCTTGGAAGAAATGTCTAGCAATCTACTTCCAAAAAGTCAGCCATTGAAAACTCCATGATGCTCAACAATGACAAAAAAAAAAAAAAAAAAAAAAAAAATAGAAAGAAAGAAGGAAAACCCTATGGAACACAGTTTTGCTCTGATGCACATGGGCTCGCCATAAGCTGGAATCAACTCCAAAGCAACTGGGTTTTTCTGTTGTTGTTGTTATTTGTTTGTTTGTTTTTACCTTGCTTAGTACATTCTGCTTTGCCTTTTAGCTATCTGGCTACTTCTCCATCCCTGCTTCTAAACTAGAAGCAATGCGTGTTTAGTGATTGTGCTTTGCCCATCCTTGGATTCTCTACAGAGCCTCACAGGCAGGAAGGGCACAATAGGAACCACATGTTGGTTGAATGAACGCTTGAAATGAATGGAGGTATACTGCAGGTTCTTAACATTATTATGACATGACTGTTAACTCTGTAGCCAATACTGTCTCTACTTTTGATTGTAGTCACCTCCTGGGAACACTTGGATTATCCGCTAGCACTTTTGGCTATGGGTGCCAGTTTCTCAAAGCAAAAGTGGTCTCATATTTTGAGAAGTGTTTTTTTTTTCTTTTTTCTTTAATATCAAGATGACAAATGCTAAACTGGAGACTACATGGCCAAAAATCAAGGCTGGTCTCTTTTGTTTTGACCCAAATAAGCTCCAAAATAGATTAACAAATGCTTTTAATCCTTTGATTCCTGAGGCATTGTGGCAGATCATAATAATTTATGTGTTGATGGAAAGGGACCAAGAAGTTTTCCTTGCAAAACTCTTATGGCTTTCAGGAGGTGTCTGTGAGGGCAGAACAAGGGCTTGTTTGGAGCTAGAATTTAGGTGAGTAAGATGTAAGATTCCAGTACTTTTTAACCATAATTTTTTTGATCTTTTGCCACTTTTGCTAAGGTCTCCTTACCTGATGGGCCACAATCCTAGAACTATTAGCCTTAAAATAGAATATACTGCAAAAGTATTATTTTGTTTTTAAAAGTAGAGCTTGCAGTCAAATGTATACTAGAAATTGTAGTGTATTCTGTGTCTTAGGATATAAGAATTTCTTTTCCTGTCTCCCCTCCTACTATCCCTTATCTCTTGTGAACGTTTAAAACTGACTTTACATTCCGCAAAGGAGAAATGTGTCTAAACCAGTCAATCATGTTAAAGGTGTCTATTAACTTTCATGAGGTCCTTGGGTAGTGCAAATGGTTGCTTCACTCAGCTGCTAACCAAAAGGTTGGAAGTTTGAGCCCACTCGAAGGTGCCTTGGAAGAAAGCCTTGGTGATCTACTTCTGAAAAATCAGCTGTTGAAAATCCTATGGAGTACAGTTCTCTGACACACATGGGGTCTTCATGAGTTGGAGTTGGCTCAATGGCAATTGGTTTATTGACTTTACTGTTTTATTGGAGAGGAAAACTAAAAAGAATAGGAAAATATTCTTTTCTTCTTGAGAGCAAATTAGAAATTGCATATGTCAAATTTCGGAATATTGATTTGCATGGGTATGGAATAACTGACAATTTTCAGTTGTGGCAGGCTACTTCTTACCTCTTAGCTGCAGCTGATTGGACCAGGGGTAGATACCTAGTCCAATTAGATTCTCTGTCCTGAAATTTTTGAATTGAGACAGACAGATCAATTTCAGTCTGGAATATTTGTTTGAATTTCGATAGTGAAATATTAGGAGCTTTGGAGAAGTAGAGAAAGCCAGTCATCAGAGAGAGAAGAATAGACACAAAGAAGAAAACATGAGAGCATGGGAAGGCCTGAGAGAGTAGCTGTGTCTACGGTGTTCCAGCCCATCCCAGGGAGTTTGGTTGCTCCCAAGATGTGACTTTGACTTTAATTCAATATGGTTTGTCCTTCTAATAAATCCTCAATTTTCATTAAACTGCTTCAGGTTGGTTTCTGTTACTTGCAAACCAAAGATCTGTGTTCATATGCCTATCCGCAACTTTATCACTTTGTTTTAAAATAGACCATGGTCACTTTCCACCATTACCTCAAGAGTTTCTTGAAGCCAGAAACATGTTTCTTCCTATTTTCTGAACTTAGCATATGTCTGGCACACAGAGACGTTTAGTTACTATTTATTAAATAAGTGGATAAGTGAGTAGAAGATCATACCCTGTCATTAATTCATTCATCTAGGAGACCTTCCTACTAGGACAATTTACATAGTTGCCAGTCATTTAGATGGTAAAAGTACACTTTGATTCATCTCAGATATATCTCAAGTTAGTAGCAAAAAATATATCTATATTTACATATCTCCAGGATTCTGGGAAACTATGGTGGCAATGGATAGGGGAAATAATTTTTCAGATGCAAAGTAGTTGTTAGAGATTAATTGGGAAAGCTGGGATGCCTGTCTAGAGGGATTAGCTCTTGAAAGGGAGGGAGAACAGAGAAATTGGCCTGGAGATAGTCAGGTCAAAGAGGAATGACTTTAGGCCTACCTGGAGAAGACTTTTCCAGAACTGGTTCCAAGAGGACTCCTGAATCCTCAGCCTTAGGTGGGAGGTATTTATCAGTCTTCCAACTCCCAACGGGGATTTGTGCACAGAGAGACTGTCCCAGTACAAGGTTCCCTTGGGAGGGGGGAAGGCCATCAAAAGCTGATTACCATGCCCAGGCATACTCGTGTGAGTCTGCCAGACTCAATTGCTAAAGAGGCCTTGACATGTTTCCATTTCTGATTCTGCCCTTATAAAATGTGTTGCTAATTAAAATAACTGCCAGCTAAGACTCATACAGGGAAACCCATCCACGTGCTTAAAGTCTGTTGTTTTCCATATTTCTAGCTCTGGCTAAATAAACAAAAACTACAAAACGAGCAGCAGAACCCAACTATCTGGGGCAACTTGAGGGGGGCCCAGCCCATGTGAGAGTAATCAAGCAGTGCATGAACTCAACCTTCCTTGCACTAGAGAAGGGAGGGGTTAAGTAACAGATCATGCCACTTCCACACAGTGCTATAGGCATGTTTGATTTGGCAAGTGGAAAAAGAAGCACAAAAACACATGTCCTGACAAAGTCAAGTATTATCAAATTGAATTCAAGACACTTACCAAATTGAATTTTCAGTGTGTGCCTTTCTTCTTCATTTGAGCTACAGTTTGTGCAATTGCTTTTTAAAAATTCATATCTGCTTATGTCACTGCTTACTATACCTCTTTGGTTGGCTTCCCATTAATTATGCTCTGCATGAAGTTTAAGCTCCTTCACATGGCCAGAAGACCATTTGTGATCCATATCCCTCTTAACTCTCTAACTTCTGGTTCCATTGCTCATTCTTTAACTATACCAAACCACTTGCAGTGTCCTGAAAGGACCTTATTCTCTCTTCCCTCTATGCCATTGCACATGCTGTTGCATCTGCCTGGAATGCCTGTCCCATCTATCTTTATTCCCCTAGCGAACTCATAAACAAATACCCTTTACAATTCAGATCAGGAGTCCTCTCACAGTGTGGCTACCAGGCTAGAGAGAGGCTTCCTTTGAGCTTTCATGGCTCCTGCTCTATTTTTTACTATCCAACTTATCACATTTGCAATCGATATGAATGAAGAAATAAACTACTCTGTAGTTATGGTTAGAGCCCAAGTCTGAGGGCATCTAAGCCCCTAATGTTGCAGACATTCCTGATTTTGGCAAAAGAGGGCTCACAAAGCTGAAACTGTACAAAGGGCCGAGGACCACAAGTGCCAACCAGCCTCAGAAATGATGTGTTGCTTGGAAGTATGAAATGATCCATCCACTCAATTGTTCATTCATACTTACAGTAAATTGTTATTAAGCACCTACTTTGTGCTAGGCCTCTATGAGATGCTGGGGACTACAGATCTGACTATGACTCAGGTGTTTCCTCCCCTGATGGGACTTGCAGCTTATCTAGAGAGACAGACATCATACACATAATTATACACACAATTATAATCACAAACCTGATTCTTACTACAAAGTAAAATCCAGGCATTAAATGAGATATTAAAATAGGGAGCTCTAGCCCAGTCTGAGAGTCAGGTTAGAAGGTGCACCGAATAGCACAGAATATCACTGAACAAGTACTTTCAAAGTGAAATAGTAAGGACGTTTGTGCTATAAGGCAGAGCGGGAGGAAGAGAGTATCAGGCAAAGAGAACAATATATGCAAAGCAGTAGGAAAGAGGTTGACATGTTAAAAGAACAAGAGGAGACCAACGGAGTTAGAGGAAAGTTAACAAAAGGATATTGAGAAAAAAGTGAGCATGGAGTGGCCAACAGGAGATAGATCATGCAGAGCTGTGTAAGACAAGGTAAGACTCTTGAATTTTGTCCTACATGTGATTGGAAACCATTAGAAAGCTTTAAGCTTTAAGTCCAATTTGCAGTGTTACAATTTATTTGGCAGCAATGTGGTGAAGAGATTGGAAAGAGCATAGAGTGGAAGACAGTACCAATTAGCAGAGATGGCGGCTTGCACTGAAGTGGTGGGAGTAATGATGCAGGCGAGTAGATGGAGTCAAGAGATACTGAGGAATGAGAAGCAATGGCCCTTGTGACTAATTGGCAGCTGAGGGTGAAGTAGAATGATACATCAACGTTTGTTTGTTTCTTTAGTTCTTCAGCAAATAGCTATTAATGATTATGTACCCGATAGGCATGTTGAGGATGACTCCTTACACAAGTTCATGACCGCCTTCTCTCAGCTGTTAGAATACAAACCTGTTTGTAAGAGAGCATCAAAAAGTTTATTTCTGATGCTTAACTGACTGTAACACAAGCTTTTTAAAAACTTTTTCCATTAGGCTTTTGTAGATGACATGTTTAACAGGTCATAACTCACCACCTCATTCCTCCTCTCAGTCATTAAAGACAATTCTCTTCTCAGGAGTCTGCCTTGCAGTTTTGCTTGTGTTCTCATCATATAATTCTACTTTGTCCACTTAGGATATTCTGAGGATCTGTCCATCAGCTCTCCTTCCCTGACTTGCGTGTGCAGGTAACATTATGCCTTAGTCTCTAATGATTGTGTAACCTGAGATGTGTTACTCAACCTCCCTTACCTTAGGGTCCTCCTCTCTAAATGGGCCTGACTTAACTGATTTTAGCATCATTAATATCCTTTATGTGGCAATCAGGTATAATATGCTTCCTAATATGATGTAATTACTATGAGGTAATCAGTCTGTGCATCAAAACATTACTCAGATCCAGAATCTCATTGTGTTCAATAGCCATGTATCAGCAAAGCCTGGTCAGAAAACTCTGGAACCCTTTAGAGGGTAGCATGGATGTGGGTTGGCAGCCTCGCACCATGCTTGATGGAATAATTTTCTAAAAATATCTGGCCCATTCACAAACAATGAGTGAAATACTGAAACTCTTTTCCCACTGAAAAATCAAAATGCAAATAACATATTCATCTTTGGAAATGTAGAAGTGTTCAAAAGTGGAAAGGTCTTTGCTGAGTTGGCCACATGACCCTATGTACAAGGAGTGATACTGGCCTAAACACTGTTCTAAGACCACGTTTACAGAGGGGATTTACTGGGCTCCTAATCACAGCTCTTTTCCTGACTTTCTGTACTTCCTCCAGTTCTACCCCAGAAGACAAGAGATGAATGAAGTATCTCTGAGAGCTGGGGAAAGTGGAAAAATCATAAGACCAAGACGGTATCAGGAGACAACTGCAAATGCGTTATACACATACACATTGCAGTTCGATCTTGCTGCCCCAAGAAATTACCAATAGCACCCCTTTTCACGCTCAAAAGTGTCCTACTTGGATGATAAATTACTTGTCTCCCTTAAATACTCAGCATGCTTATCTCATGAGGTCTTCTGTGAACTGATCCTTGTCTCATCCCTGGTCAACCCAGGTCCTGCCACCCACTTCCCCCTGCCACCCCCACCTTGCAACGATCTAGTCACACCAGTCCACTTGAAGGAGTATCAGCATGCCATGCTCTCTCTCACCTCTATGGTTGCTGACCCTTTTACCTAGGATGCTCTCGTGCCCCTTCCTCACCCTTTTTGTCTTCACTTGGCTAGCCCCACCCTTTCTCAAAAGCTTGAGTAAAAAACTGAAGAACTTGCCTTGATTTCATGGAGTGGATTTGGGGTTTTTCTCCTCTGTGTTGCTAGCAGGGCCAGTGCCTACTGACCATAATGTAAAGTATGGAGATAAAGCAGAGAATGAGACTGTTGTGTAGACTATTTTCAGAAGGAATAGTTGATAATTGTTTTTTGATTTACATTATTTTTTTGGGGGGGCACATTTTTTGGGATAAGGAGCTAAAATCCCAACTTTAGTTTTGTATATGTCAGCAGAGCCTTGGGCTTCATCAAGCAGGCGGGCTGAGGTATGGCCCCACGTCTGGCCCATTTGATTTACGTGTTTCGTGGACAAACTCCTATTCTGTAGGAGCTCTGTGAAAACTTCAAAAAAGCCATTAAGGCTGAACCATTTCTCAGTTCATTTTCAAATTACTCACTCATCATTTCCAAAGCCCATTGACAGGAGAGCTCAAGTGATTTTAGTCAAGTTCTCCAGCTGAAGCCCCACTTTCTATGACAGAGTTACAAATGCTTTTAGCTACATTTTGCATACATTCTAGAGAACTTCTTGGCAGGATCTGTAAAGTGTGTTTTCATAGTCTTTGTATTTCATCTTTGTAGCAAGGCCTCATGGAAAAACACTGCATTCCAAGTGCAACTGGGAAGTTTCATTCACCACAGTGGTTGCCAATAACATGCGGGGAGTTTATTGTCCCTCCAGCAAGCTCATCAAATCCAAACAAAATGTGTGCTCTGCAATTTCAGCTGATTCATTTCCATAAGATGCAAGTTGATGTTATTTACTAGATACCCAAAGATCAATTTTAGAGTCTAAACAATGGTGGAATTAAATACACAATGGTTTTTAAATCAATATGTCATTAGGGTCCTAGCAGGAAACCAATGGCACATTCAAAAGGGTTTAACTGAATATGAATTTTCATGAAGAGAGTTATTTACAGAGGCATGAGCAAGGTTAAGGGAATCAACAAGGAACAGCGAGGCATCCAGGAACTATCAACAGCAGGAAGTAGTTACTGCCCCAGGTGGAAGGGTTAAGAGGTAGGACTTGAAGGCAGAAGGAACTGGAGCTGGAGCTCTGGAAGAAGGGCTGCCCAACAAGAGCCATAGCTATAGGAATGCAGCCATAGCTCAAGGCAGCAAGCCAGGGAGGAAACAGAGGATAAATACCACAACCCTTTTTCCTTGCACCCTCTGATTGCTTGCTGGTGCTGCCCATTGGCCAAACCCAACTGGAAATCAGAGGCAAGGAAGACTGGTAATACTTATCATAGAGATCAGCCTCCTGGGAGTCCAGAGAAGGGCAAAAACTTTCCTTGGTGGAGGTGAGTGGCTTGATAAATGGAGCATAATCAGGTAACTTGTACCAACTAATTTCAGACTTTACTCCAAGAGACAGGGGTGTAGCAGAATGAACACAGATCTAAAGGTCAGAAAGATCTGGATTCACATTCTGCTTACTAGTAGTGAGATCTTGGGATCTTTACTGGAGAAAATCTGTTGGGATAGCTTCAATAGAGTTCCAGTTTACCCTCTCTGAGTGCCAGTTTCCTCATCCAGTAAAATGGAAATAATAATAATAACAACTCCCTACCTAATTGAGTTTTGGGGAGTATTAAACCAGTTACCCAAAGAAGAGGGCCTGACACAATGCTTAATACATGGTGTGTATTTGATATTTGTGGTTTCTTCTGTTAGCCCTTCCATCAGTTACCCCTTATATGGTAAGATGCCTGCCGTGTGGAGGTGGGAGAACCAGTCTGACCATTTTTCTCTTACCAGGTTCCTGTGGGGAGTCCCCTGTTGACTCATAACTGGAGCACTGGGCGGGACACTTTTGTTCCCGGAACCTTATTTACTGGGGTCCTGTCAGGAGAGAACTATCCATTCTGCTGGTCACTTCTCTGAAGAAAACCTGTTGGGACATTCTTCAGGAGAACTCCAGTGTTAGCTTTCCACAGCGACGCTGGTTCCCTGCATTGCTGTACCAGTCTTCACGTTTCTTTAGCAAGTTTTATTCCCCATTGCTAGGGGAATAATGCTTAAAAAGCTCATCCTTCCTCCCAGTGTGCATTAGGTGGTTGACAAGGCATACACTACTTTTGCAAGATCTTGGCCAATTCGGTTCCTCATAGTTAAGGTCATCTCCTTCCTATCTGAAGCCACTGGGGAGGTTTTTGTTTGTTTGTTGCTGTTGTTTGTTTTGGAGCAAATGAAAATGCATGGTTACTTGTGCACTTTGAGTGGACACTTGGAAATGACACCGGTGATTTTAAAATAAAAATCCACAGTAGTCATTCATTCAACTATTCATTCTTTCAAATTAGCCTTTATGTGCCAAGCATTACCCTGAGCAGTCACCCTTACTTCTCACAACCATCCTGCAAGGTAGGACCCGTGACTTATTTTCAGCTGAGGAAACTGAGGCTCAGATAGATAAGGTGACATGTCCAGCTTGTAAGAGGCAGTGTGGGGCTAGAGCCCATGGCTCTACCTGAATCAAAGCACAGAGCTCTGTTTACTTTTGAGATGGTTACAGAGAGTCATTTGCAATATTTTCATTCATCTATCCATAATTATTAAAAAAAAAACCTGGGACTGAGAGCTTCCTCATGACAAGGTGTAAATCTTATTCATCTCTGACTTCTCACCGTTGATCACTGCTCCTGCCATAACATGGGGCCTGATTAATGTTTGTTGAATGAAAAAATGATTGACTGAATGAATCATCGATACGAAGATATTCTTGTCTCCATGTAGCATTTTTCTAATGAATATTTATATTTCATTTGACAGTGTTTGCAAATTGCATAATATTTCCCTTCAGCATAACTTGCAGTGTGGAAATGCTTCCATATGCTAGATGTTTCCCCTCATTTGACTGAGGTGGGAAAAAGACTAAGGAAAACATCACACAGTGGCTAAGCATCCATATAAACACAGGTTATAGCACGTACTGTTCATGAGTGGTGTATTTTGGAAGGATGATTTTGCAAAGGTATTCAAGTAGACATTCAATTTGGATTGATGTGAGTTAGGAAAATATTTGCATGCAGCTAAATACAGTTTTATAATTACTACACTGTGTGTAAGGAGGTATAGAGTAGTGGCAAAGAGCATGGGTCCTGGAGCAACTGCATACGTTCAAATCTAGGCTCCACTGCTTACTAGCTGTGTGACCTTGGGCAGTCTGTCTGTAAAATGGGGATAAGAATAGTACCTGCCTCATGAGATATTTGAGACATTAAATGAGTTAATATACAAGGAATGCTTAAAACAGTGCCTGGTAAATGACAAGCCTCAATAAATGTTATCTTCAAACCCTATTGAGTCTAGTTCAGGAAAGTCTCTCAGGTCTCTTCCACCCTCTCCATCCTCACCTTATTTCAGGAACTCATCAAGTCTGGCCTAACTTACCTTACCTCCCAGCTCACCCTTCACATGGTCATAGGAGTGAATCCTTGAAGACTCACATTAGACCAGGCTCTTATGTTCTTGAAGCTCTGTCTTTGTTCACTATTAACTTCAGGACTAAGTTCAATCCCCTTAGCATGGCGTTCAAGGTCCTTCATGAACTCATTCCTTCTTCCTTTGGCTTCATGTTTTGTCATTCCCACAAGCATGCTGTATTATAAGTATCAACAAATGTCCCAAATGGAAAAAGTTATATTGGCTTCATGAATATATAATACTTGAGGAAGAGAAGTGAGCAGCTAATTTTGTTGATGGACTCAGGAAAGACCTCAGATAAGATGGAATATTTAAGTTGTGCCTTAAAGAATAAGTTGCTATTGGTTAAGCAAGACCAGGTAAAGGTGATGGGAAGGATTACCTAAATTGAGGGAAGGATTTGTGCACTGGTACAGAAAAATGTATTGTATTGCATTGGGCAAATCTGTTGCAAAAGACCTTTTTAAAGCAAATATATCAACTTGAGGACTAAGGTGCCCCTGACCCAAGCCACAATATTTTCAATCGCCTCATGACTCCTCTGCCTAAAACCTCCTAACAACATCCCATCTCGTTCAATAAAAGTCAAAAGTCTTTACTGTGGCCAACAAGGGTCTGTAAACCACATGGTCTGGTCCCATTACCACTTGAACTTCTACTTCTCCTGTCAGCCCTCTCTACCACCACTCAGCCACACTGGGTCCCTTGCTGTTCCTCATGCATGCCCACCATGCTCCTGCATAGGAGCCTTTGCAGTGACTGCTAACTTGCCTGCTATGGCTTTTCCTCAGATGCCCATCTAATTGGCTGCCTCATTCCAGGTCTTCAGGTCTTCACCCCAATGTCCCTTCCTCAGTGAGGCCTCCTCTGGCCACCTTGTCTAAAGTAGCAGCCCCTCCTTCCTCTGATCTCTCGATCCCCATGTCCCTGCCTTTTTTTTTTTTTTTTTTTTAGCATGTATCACTATTTGACATACTGTATATTTTTCCTTTAAATTTTATCTATTGTTTGTCTTCCCGTTGCTCTCTCACATCTATAGTACATGCTCCATAAGGCCACTGATTCTTGTTTTGTTCCCGTCTGTATCTCCTGTGCCTAGAACAGTGCCTGGCACACAAAATTCACTCAATAGGTATTTGCTGAATGAAAGAATGAATCCAGATGGGGATTACAGCAGTGTGTTACCACAAGGATCTGGTACTCAGGAGGTGGATCTGAGTTAAAGATACATTTGGGAATCCTCAGCACTGAGGTGACAGTTGTGTGGGAGTGGCTAAAACTGACGTAGGAAAAGATATCTAATGGGGTTTTAAAAAATGAGCAACATAAAACCCTGAGGAAAACTAATAATTAAAGACTTACAGAGGAAGAGGTAGATTGAAGAGCAGTGGCTTTGGGGTTATAGGCTTGAGTTGAAAGCTCTGCTCCACCAGTTACTAGCCGTGTGACCCTGAGGAAGTGACTGGGTCTTTCTTAGCCTCCATATCCTCAAAGGCAATTGGAAAAAAAAAAAAGTTCCCACTTCCCAAAAAAACCAATCACCATCAAGTTGATTCTGACTCAGAGCAATCCTATAGGACAGAGTAGAACTGCCCTCTAGGGTTTCCAAGGCTGTAATCTCTATGGAAGCAGACTGCCACATCTTTCTTCCATGGAGTGGCTGTTGGGTTCAAACCACTGACCTTTTGGTTAGCAGTCAAGCACTTAACCACTGTGCCACCAGGGCTCCTTGGTTTCCACTTTGGAGAGCTATTAAAAGGATTAACAAAAAAAAAGAAAAAAGAAAAAAAAACCATAGAAATCAGTTAGCAGAAGCTAACAATGAATATAGGTTATTGTTGATACTAACACCATTATCATTATCATCAAAATCCAGGAAAGAATCCTTCAAAAAAGCAGTATAAAGCAAGTTAAGTGACAGGAAGTTTTCAAGAAAGAGGGGAAGTAAACTCTGTAGATGTAGTTATGTGGCCAAGGATAATCCTGGTGAGGGCTATGTAAAGCCCTGGGGCAGAGCTGTTTGATAGGACAGTTTCATTTGAACCAAAAAGTCATAATCCAATAATTTAAAATGAGCTAATGTTTTGTGGAAAATAACAATATTTGTCCTAGAAAAAAAGTCAAATAAAAACAAAACAACAACTGGGCCCTCAATTGTGTCCAGCTGACACATGTAGAACATGGTGACCCAAAAATTTGCTCTCTCTGGTCTTTGGGAGATTTACTTGCTCACTAGTCAGAACTAGTTTGCTAATTTTATGAGGTTAAGATATTATTGTGAAATACTATTCAGCTGGCTATGTGGGTGTTTATTTATAGATGGCTGCCATCTTGATTTACTGTCTGTCAAATTATAATTATTAAGGATGGAGTTGTCATTCAACCACCTGGTAACTACCCACTGTGCTTTCATGTGTTGACAAATCTGTACTTTAGATCAAAATTGGAACATTCATAAGGTATTTATTTCACTTCCATGTTCATCTCCATTCATGTCTTGTTCAAAATAAATGATTAGTAGAAATTATCAATACTTTTAAGTGTAATTTGTGAATTACAAAGTAAAAGAATTGCTGATTGTTCTAAATGTTTTTGAGCTGTAGAGCTGGTAAAACAAGAATCCAGGGATGTGAGTTATAATAATTGACGAGTTATAATAAATAAGGAGGCAAGCTCTTTCAAAGATTGGTCTAATAAAAAACAATTTAACAATGCTCCTAGGATGGTCCACAGTGTATCACCTAGAATGATGGTTTATAACCCTCATTATTTGTTTTCCCCATTGTTTACCAAAGTCACTTTATCCTTCTGCCATTCTGAACTTTTAGGATTGAATTCAGCAGAGACAATGAGGTTACCACAATCTGATAAGACCTCTGTCACTTTGATTCAGGGCTGTGGATGAGATTCTCTGCTTGATCCCTCTTCAGGGAGACACTTGATGGAGCCAAGGGGATAAAGAGGACAGGAAGCATATATGCCATAGGAGCTACAGCTCCCCTCACGTTTTTGGTGTCTGGTTCCTTCTTTGTGTACTTTTCCTTTCCGAATGTATATATTTTCAGGAGGGCACGCATAATTTGCTAAATCACTTAGTAGGGACTGAGATGGAAAATTCCCTACTAGGTCTCACTATCTTTTTCCTCACTCACAGGAAACCCATCGAGCAAACCTTCTGTGCCAAGCTTAATCTAGTTTTTGGATGAAAAGCATAGAGGGAAAAAGCCAATGTTCCTGGCTCCTCAGTATTTCCGTGAAGAGTCAGCTAATTGGCACCAGCCATATGAGAGTCCTTGATGGCCACGAGGTCTCACCTTGCCACTTTCTGTGCAGTGAGACATACCCTGGGCTGATTTCTGCTAAAACCTCTTCCCAGCCAATCTAGGAAAAAAACAGGAGGGGACAAAGGGAGGATTGCTAACTTCTATACAGAAAAAGTGAAAATTCTGTTCTCATGTCAGTAAAGTCCTTTTGATGGCAGATTGCACCATCTCATCCTGAATCCAAAATTATAACTGAATTAGGCATTTCCAAGAAACTCTTCTCTTATTTAATGCTAAACTAATGACCACTGGCTTTATGGGAATGGCCCAACATGGAGACTGGTTCCATGGATGTTTGGTGAATTTTCCTTCTTTTGGTTGGGATTGAAGAAGATTTGTACTTTCTGAAATAAAAAAAAAATCTCAGCATGAAATTTAAACTATTATTCTTCTGTTCTATTCTGATATCATCAGGAACTTTTCAAGGCAAAGTAGATAGCTGAGATCTAGAGTGGGTTAAAAACTGTGCTAGTAGAGTGGAGGACTTCCTGAGGCCCTGTCCTTCTCCAGGAACCATTCATTACTGTCATGATGATTTATCTGTATATATCCATTACCTTCATAGCAGAAAAGTACTGCTCAGTATTTGCTTGAAAGTCTTGTGAGAGAAGTCTTTGTACCTCCTACAGGAAACATTGAGTGAGAAGAGTTTAAACGACAGGTGCAGGTCCATGTGCTGTGCTGGTCAGGTTTAGAGTCTCTCTTGGTCTTTCTCATATTGAATCCTGCTCTTGAGCAGAGACTCTTCTTCTTCTACTACTTTTTTAAGAGCCAAGTTTTTAATTTACTCATTTCTTGCATCTGAACTATTCTTCGATGACATCCTTGGCCTGAGATTCTTTGCCATAGTCTTTAACAACCACACAACTGCTTTACAGGGTTCTCCTCTCTGTCAGTTTTGCAGAGGCCTACCTATTCTCCTAGTTTCTTGTTGTCATTACCTTGATCAGGTTGATTTGGTGTTCAGCACAAAAGGTCTCCACCAGCCTGACATACATTATCACAGTTGGATGCAAGCACCCAAAGATAGGTTTTGTGAATTCCTCATGCTAGGCCATTGTGGATGAGAGTGGTCCTCAGCACCTCTTGTAGAGCTGTATAACATCCTTTACCCCTCTAGCAGCAATGTCTTCCTGAGCCATGGTGGTGGGCTATGGGTGGAGCTGAATTTTGAACGCTCCTGGGCCTTCACCTCTGTGAAATTTGGTAAGAGCAGGGAAAGAGATAGAATTGTGTCTTAATCCTGCTTGTCACTATGTCAAGCCAGAAACTGAGATTGGAAGGAATGGAGCAAAATAACATGCTTAAATTTCTCAGTAGAAAACAAATTGTATCTGTCACATTTCCTTTCCTTGAAATGATAGGTCCTAAAAGCTTTGACAAGAGCCTCAATCTGCTGCAAAAGACCTCTTTGAAGTGTTAAAAAGCAGAGATGTCACTTTGAGGACTAAGGTGTGCCTGACCCAAGTCATGATATTTTCAGTTACCTCATATGCATGCAAAATCTGGACAATGAATAAGGAAGACCAAAGAAGAACTGATGCATTTGAATTATGGTGTTGGCAAAGAATATTGAATATACCATGGACTGTCAGAAGAATGGACCAGTCTGTCTTGTAAGAATACAGCCAGAATGCTCTTTAGAAGTGAAGATGGTGAGACTTCATCTCGCTTACTTTGGACATGTTATCAGGAGGGACCAGTCCCTGGAGAAGGGCATCATGCTTGGTAGAGGGTCAGCAAAAAAGTGGAAGACCCTCAACAAGGTGGATTGACACAGTGGCTGCAACAATGGGCTCAAATATAGCAATGATTGTGAGGATGCCACAGGACTGAGCAATGCTTTGTTCTGTTGTACATGAGGTCACTATGAGTTGGAACTGTCTTGATGGCACCTAACAACAACCACACAAAAAAGAACGCTTTGAAGAGGCAACACTATCACACCTGGCTGTTGTTGTTAGGTGCTGTCAAGTCGATTTTCAACTCATAGTAACCCCATGTGACAGAGTAGAACTCCCCTGTAGGGTTTTCTAGGCTGTAATTTTACAGAAACCGATCAGCAGGCCTTTCTACCACAGAGCTGCTGTGGGGGTTTGAACAGACAAACTTTCAGTTAACAGCCGAGCACTCAACTATTGCACCACCAGGGCTTCTTTCATGCCTGGTAAGAATTTCTTAATTTTAGTACTAGCAAAGGAGTGGTCTGAGAGTTAGTGGACCTGGGGTCCTGTCCTTGCTCGGCACTGACTGGCCAAATGAACTTGGACAACACCTTTCTCTAGCCTTAATTTTTCTCCTTGATATGATGAGGTGATAACTAAAGCTTCTCCCAGGTTTGAATTCTCTAAGAAGTTGAAAGCTGCAGGAGAATGAGTGAATCACTTCGCAAACCTCTGAGTCCCATGCATGCACATCCAGCCAGGTGCCTGCTAGGAAGTCTCTTCTTATCACCCCTATTGAAACCTAATCTCAGGGCCATACAATTGTTTGTACCCATTGAATTAGTAATTCCACTGCTGGGAATTTAGTGTAAAGAAATAAATCCCTTAGGAAGGAGGAAAAAGCTATATTTTAAAAAAGTTGCTCATCCTGTAAGTATTCAAAATTTGAGGTAAGCTCCATGTCCAACAGTAGGAGAATGGTTCAGGACAGTTGGTGGGCTATGTCAAAACCACGAATATTATGGAACTATGTGAAAAATGTTTATGATAACATAAGAAAACAAAATATATTTACCTTGAGGACAGTAAATATGTATATGGACAAGAGAATGGTAGGTGGAACAAATGCCTGTGGTTGGTGTATCCTCTGTGGGTCAGACACTGTGCTAGGCTCTTGAATACATTAATTATTTCATTTATTCCTCAGAACAGATCTGAGGATAGGTACTCATTACAGGGTAGGAACCTAAGGCTCAGAGAGTTACAGTCCCTTCCCAGAGCACCACTGCTGTTAAGTTCCAGCACTCAAGATTCAAACCCAAGTTGATTCATTGGCAAATATTTATCAGATGTCTTTTATGTGCCAGACATTGTACTAGGTACTGGGGATTCAGCAGTGAACAAAACAGAGCCCTTGCCATCATGGACCTAATGTTCTGGGGAAGCAGACAGGATGTAAGCAGATAAACGTATATAGTTTACCTCTGAAATAAGTATATCATCCTCAGGAGTCTGGATGGTGGAAGTGGTTTGCAATTGGCTGCTAACCTAAAGGTTGGTAGTTCAAACCCACCCAGTGGTTCCATGGAAGAAAGGCCTGGTGAACTGCTTCCATAAAGTGTATAGCCAAGAAAACCCTATGGGGCACAGTTCTACTCTCTAACACGTGGGGTTGCCATAAGTCGGACTTGACTCCATAGCAGTGGGTTTGGTTTTTTTCTTTTTTCTTTTTACATCGTCCTCAGATGGTGATAATCTATGGAGACAAAAAAAGCTAGGTGGAAGGGTTGCTATTCATACAAGGTAGTCAGGGGAAACATGGGAAGTAACATCTGAACAGACCCTGAAGGGAATAAGTCATATGGACATCTGTGGGAAGATCCATCCAGGAAGTGGGAAGAAGAAGTGTAAAGACAGGGGTTGCAACCAATGTCACAAAACAATCTGTGTATAAATTTTTGAATGAGAAAATAATTTGAGCTGTAAACTTTCACCTAAAACACAATTAAAAAAAAAAAAAGACATTGAGCAGGAGACTGGGATGGCTGGAGCTCATGGGGGTTGGTGGTGGGAGAGAAGATTAAGGAAAAAGTGGATGGGCAGATGATAGAGGCCTCTCTTACTTCAAAGCCTGGTCTCTTAGAAGGAATGTGATACAAACACCCATAGTGGCAGCACTGGGATACTGTCTAAGTTGTCATAATACTAATAATAGAAAACACTGTGTGTATTTGCTCTTAGGAAAGGCTCAGGTAGAATCCAGAGATTTTTGCAGAGTGATGGGAGGGTTTGCCAAGGCCTCAGACCTCTGCTTCATGTGAGGCTTAAGACTAGTGCACCTTGGGCTGCTTGGTTTAGGGAAATGTTTTAAAATTGGCCTGGGCTTAGGTGAGATTATTTGGGTGATAAATCACATGGCCCATGGCTACAATACTGAGGACAATTTCATCAGCGTTTGTAGTGCATCTGAGGAGAGGTCACAACAAACAAAGCATCCCCAGGACAACAGGAGGAATGGAGATGGGAAGCAAGTCCACACGGTGAGAATTAGCTTGTGGAAAAGGCTGCTCATCAATGCTGAGTTCTGCTCACAGTGCTTGCAAGAAGATTGATGCGGCAGCCCAGGCTGGGGCCAGCTGCATAAGTCATTTGGAGTTAGAGTTCCTAAGACTTAACGCTTACAGCTGACAGATAGAGAAACTGAGGCCCAGAAAGGGGTGAGCTTCCAATCAAACACCCAGGAAGTGGCTGAGCTAGGACTGGAATTAGCTGTGTCGCCAGACTGTCATTCTAGACAGTTATTGCTAGAATTTAGGAGAAGAAATTTGACAGAATTCCAAAGTTTACAGAAAAGCCATTGGTTGTGCTAGCTGCTGTGATTATGCCCATGACAGCAACAGCAGCAGCCTCTACAATTCGATTCAGTGAACATTTTTTTTTGCAACCTGGTCATTCAGCATCTGGTTCTTGGCGTGCCATGTGGAAATGTGTGTGGCCACAGTGTAAATCAGTCCCAAGAGAAATGTTCTCAGACAGCAAGGATGGCCACTATAGATGGAAGAGAGTCAAGAGGATTAAAATGCTGCCCCAGTTTCTTTAGACCTAACTGAAGTCGTTCCTTCTTTTGTAACTTTCTATATGGATGCCTGTCATGTGTAGGGGCTCTTTGGATACAGGTTCCTACCAGTCCTCTCTGAGGCACTGAATCCCCAAAGAGGTAAAGTGTGTTAGATGAGGGGACGATAAACCAGCTCTCTGGGGGATAGAGGAGAAAAGCCCTGTTGTCTTTTGTTTGCCAATATCTCTGGTGTAAATACTTTCACCATGGCCGATTTTACGTTACCAATGGTTAAACAATCAAACCTAAAAATTTAACAGTTAGCTCTCATGAACCTGCTCCAGCCATCTCTAGCACACCACTGACTGGGGTGAGGGGGGAGAGGAGCTGTGGTTGATCCTTAGTTCAGTGAGGTCAAACCTTACTTGAGGGCGTGTGCCTAGTTTCCAATCCTAGATTATAAGAGGGACATTGACAAACTGAAAATTGTTCAAGGGGTTGAGCAAAAAGTGGTGTCTTCTGAAAAAAACCACTGGGATAGCTATTGCTGTGATGAGAATTCAGGAGAAGAGAGACACGGGGTATCCTGGTCATTGTTTCCGAACTCTGAAGGGCTGTTAGGTGGGTAGAGGAAGCAAACTTGTTCTGGGTAACAGAATCTGATAGCACTGGAAGTGGTGGTGGGGTTTCTTAGAACAGGGAGTCTGATTTCAGCTCAACGTAAGAGTTTTTGGAGAAAGCACCCAAAGATAGGCAGGGGGGCTTCCTCGTGCTAGAAGGAGCACTTCATGTCTGCAGGTATGAAAGTAGATGTGGGGCAACCGCTAGGTGGGGCTGTGGCAGTGGGTGCCCCGGGAATTAGCGTCTCTAGGGCCCCTGCCAGTCTCTGGGGTGTGATGCTACTATGGAGTCTTCTTCCTTCTCTTTCTCCCATTTGCCCATTTTCATCTATTTCGTTCCTTTTTTTCCTCTTTCCCCCTCCACTGGTTCACTTTCTGATGTGCCTGTGGCTTATTTACCTGCTGTAGCTGTCTTCCTGGCCACTGACTTCTACAACTCTCTGAAGAGACTAAGCCCCTTAACTTTCTTGACTGCTTACACCTGGGGAGGGGGCGGGGGAGAGGAAAGCATAAATCCTCCTTTCCCCATTTATCTTTGCTTTCTTTTCTCTCTTCCAACATTTCAGCTCCGCATTTGTGACCGAAGAAGGGCACATAAACAAATTGAAACTGAAACTGAGCATCGGCCATAAAGTGAGGACATCTGGGAGACTTGCAGGGAAATGTACATGGTCGGGTTTCAGGTTACATATTTTGTGTTGCCTGGTAACGAGCCCCACGGTTCCCTTTCATGCTTTATTCTCCCCTATCCCGTGTTTATAGTGTAATTACCACTGTGACATCATAATCCCCCGTTAAGCAGCTGTCAGGGGGGCCCAACTGCTGAGTAAATAGGGCTTTACAATCTCTCCTCCCACAGGCTGGTTTACTAAATAGATCAATATTTGGTTTGTAGGCACAGGGATTAGGAGGTGGAAGTGTCTTTTGAAAAAGCCCTCTCTCTTCCCGGGGCCCCCAGTGCACCTGAGAATACTGCAAAGAAAAGCCAGGTTCACGGATAAAAAGAGTCTCCCAGGCTGCTTTCACCTGCCCGTGATTTCTGAAGGGCAGTTTGTCTTTAAGAAGTGAGACCTATTTGAGAATTAGTTATGTCTTAGGCTCTTTATCTTAATGCTTAGAGCGTTCCACCTTCTCTCTCGCTCTCTGCTGCCCCCTTATCCCTCCTTTCTTTGCCTCTCAATCTCATTTTATTTAATCTTTCTAAATGGATATTATAGCCTCAGGGACAAGAAGAATAGCACATGGATAAACAGGAACTAAGCTCCTAAAGATCCGCCCCCCCCCCCCTTCTCCTCCTGCCAACTTCCCCAGCCCACTCTGGGATTAGAAGCTCCACAAAGGAGGATGCCTCCAAGGTTCCTTTGTCAAACTAAAGATGCCTGGATGATGGTTTGGGAAAGGATGATTTAGATCTTGCCTCCTCTGGGTGGGAGAAGTGTGTCTGAAACACCCACAGGAGCAAAGAACTTGGAGCCCTGGCCTGTGTGAGTTCTAAACCTGGTGTTGCCCGGGACTTGCTCTGTGACCTTGAACACATCCCTTTTTGGATCCAACATGGGAACCAGGCTGCAAACATCTGCAGGGCCTCTCCTAGGGAGGCAAAGTGGACTTTGTGCTCAAAAACTCATCTTGACACTAATCAACTGCCAAGTTCCCAAACCATAGGCAACTTCTTGGTGCTGTTATGGATTGAATTATGTCCCCCAAAAATGGGTGTCAGCCTGTCTAGGCCATGATTCCCAGTATTGTGTGGCTCTTCACCATTTTGTGATCTGATATGACTTTCCTGTGTGTTATAAATCCTACCTCTATGATGTTAATGAGGTGGGATTAGCAGCAGTTATGTTAATGAGGCAGGGCTCAATCTACAAGATTAGGTTGTGTCTTAAATCAATCTCTTTTGAGAAATAAAAGAGAGAAGTAAGCAGACAGACATGAGGACCTCATGCCACCAAGAAAGCAGCACTTATAGCAGAGCGCCTCCTTTGGACCTGGGGTTCCTGTGCAGAGAAGCTCCTAGACCAGGGGAAGACTGATGACAAGGACATTCCTCCACAGCCCACAGAGAGAGAAAGCCTTCCTCTGGAGCTGGCACCCTGAATTTGGACTTCTAGCCTCCTAGACTATGAAAGAATAAATTTCTCTTTGTTAAAGCCATCCACTTGTAGTATTTCTGTTATAACAGCACTTGCTGTATTTGCTTAACTGTAAAAAGGAGATAGTTAACCTACCATTGTAGGCTAACTGTGGGCCTGATATTTGGTGAGTGTCTTTTTAATACTAAACCAGTAACCAGTTGCAGTGGAGTTGACTCAGATTCATGGCAATCCAACGTGCCAGAGGATAAGTGTACTGATTTTTCAGAAGTAGACCCCCAGACCTTTCTTCCAAGGTACCTCTGGGTGGAATTGAACTTCCAGCCTTTCGATTAGCAGCATAGCACGTTAACCATTTGCACCACCCAGGGACTCCTTTTTAATAACAATCTTGTGAAATTTCATAAATCTGCTGCAAAAGACCTCTTTAAAGTGTTCAAAAGCAAAGATGTCACTTTGAGGACTAAGGTGCGCCTTCCCCAAGCCATGGTATTTTCAATCACCTTATATGCATGTGAAAGCTGGACAGTAAATAAGGAAGAATGAAGGAGAATTGATGCCTTTGACTTATGGTGTTGGTGAAAAATATTAAATATACCATGGACTGCCAGAAGAACAAACAAATCTGTGTTGGAACAAGTACAGCGAGAATGCTCCTTAGAAGTGAGGATGGCAAGATTTCATCTCACATACTTTGGACATGTTATCTGGAGGGACTAGTCCCTGAAGAAGAACATCATGCTTGGTAAAGTAGAGGGTCAGCGAAAAGCAGGAAGACCCTTAATGAGATAGACGGACACATTGACAACAATGAACTCAAACATAGCAATGATAGTAAGGATGGCACAGGCCCAGGCAACTTTTCATTCTGTTGTACGTAAGGCTGCTATGAGTCGGAACCAACTAGATGGTACCTATCAACAACAACATTGTGTGATTTCAGTAAAAACCAAGAATCTGGTAAATGAAGGCTTGGAGGTAAAAATTAGAAAGGGAAGAAAGAGAATAGTAACAACCAATACCTGTGCAACCCATTCACAGCATGCAAATCACCTTCTGATCTCAACAACCTCGAGGAAGGGAGAAGCACCACATTTGTAAACCTCTCAGAGTATGCCAGTAACTGTCCTGGTTTTTCATAAATATCATTTCCCTCAAGCCTCGTGAAAACAGCGAGCTCTTATTTTCCCTGTTTTACAGACAAATGAGGTTCAGAGAAATGAAGCGACCTGGCCAAAGTCACCCAACTGGTGAGAGTCAGACCCATCCCAGGTCCATCTGGTGCTTAACCTCTTACCCCCCCCTTCCCCCAATATTCCACAGAAGTTGCAAGATCAGTGTGGAAAGGAAACAGCCAAACAACAAGATGCTAAATGACTGAGGTGAAGGAAAGGAACATTTATACAACACCCGACGCTTCCTTTGCAGTCGTCACGCAACACGGTCCTTCGCTGATTCAGTCATTTCACAGAGTAATTAGAGACTGCCTCTGAAAAACAAAACATGGCAATTGGCAGTTGTCTCTTGGACTTTGTAGGACTTCCTCTCCACGGGCAGTTGCAAAAGGCCTACACATCTACAAGTGCCCCCTGAAGGTGAGAGGTACCCAGAATAGAGAGGAAAAAAGTCTCTGGCTGATGGTGGAGGAATGGTCGACTTCAGACAATTAAAGAAAACCCGTTCCCTAATTCGCCTGTGCAAGGAATAGCACCAAGCCAAACCCATTGCTGTCATGTCGATTCTAATTCATAGAGACCGTAGAGGACAGAGTAGAACTGCCCCAAAGGGCTTCCAAGGCTGAAATCTTTATGGAAGCAGACCGCCACATCTTTCTCCTGTGGAGCAGCTGCTGAGTTCCAACCGCTGACCTTTCGGTTAGCAGCCGAGTCCTTTAACCACTGTGCCACCAGTGCTCTGTAAGGAATGGCACAGGTGTCCTATAATTCCTGTACCAAACAGATGGTTGGTGGCTTTCTCTGAGAAAGACGATGTAGTTTCAATTCCATTTCATGCAGATCTGTGTGTAGATCTGTACAGAGATAATATTACTCTGTGCTAGGTCTGTCCAAGATAACTAACCTGTTTCCAAGATCTAATTTTGTATTTGGGAATTTTGCCTTGCCCTGATTTCCAGACCCATAGGCAGGCTTGGCAGCTGTGGCTGGGGGAGGCCCTGTGCTTGCCCTCGTACCCTGAGCAAGCATCCTTCTCCTTCGCGGTTAGACAGAAACACCTGTCCTGCCACAGAAGGTGCTGTCTGGCTGGCAGAGCTCATCTCCGCTGTGGGGAAAGTTCCTTGTGATTTAAGATTTAAGGCCATTTAGATATGTCAGAGCCCGAGTTTCTTTGCAATAAATAAAACGTGCGTTCCAAGAGCCCCTTCTTACGTGAGCCTCTGTGAATTCTATGCTGAAAAAAAATGCTACAAACTCTGGAGACTTCCCATCAACCAGAGGTTTTCAAGTTTGAGCGTGCATCATAATGAACAAGAGGGACTGTAAAAACACAGATTATTGGGCTGTACCCCCAGAATTTCTGATTCACATGTCTGGGATGGGGCCTGAGAATTTGCGTTTCTAGCAAGTTCCCATGTAATGGTAATGGTCCTGGTCTGGCGACCACACTTGGAGATCTACTGGACTAATCTAAACCATCTACCTCAACTGCTTGAGTCCGGGAGCCCCTGGTGGCTGATTTTTTTTTTTTTTTAAACTTCCTCTCCAGTTATTTCTTGTAACTGACCATTGTTCTGATTACTTCTTTCACCAAAGCATTCTGGGATTGCCTTTCTCCTCATATGCAAGAATGCAAGTCATACTTCTTTACCTGGCATCATTTTCCACATCTTCTTGTAATGTATATCATCTTAGCTCTTAGCTGTGGAATAATATGTAATTTTTTTTTAATTGTACTTCAGGTGAAGGCTTACAGAACAAATAGTTTCTCATGAAACAGTAGTACACATATTGTTTTATGACATTGGTTAACAACCCCACAACATGTCAACCCTCTAACTTCTCAACCTTTTTTTTGGTGAAAACACACATGGCCAAAGATACACCGTTTCAAAAATTTCTACATGCACAGTTCAGTGACATTGACTACGCTCTTCCGATTGTGCTGCTATTCTCACTTAAGATGAAGGCTTACAGAACAAAATAGTTTCTCATTTAGCACTTACTGCACATGTTGCCCTATGACAACGGTTAACAATCTCACAACACATCAACAATATCCTTACTCAACCTTGGGTTCCCTATCACCAGCTTCCTTGTCCCCTTCTGCCTTCTGGCCCTTGTCACTGGACTACTGTACCTCATTAGTCCCATTTGGTTTTACGGGGCTGTCCACTCCCAGGCTGGATGGTGAACCTCAGAGATAACTTCACCACTGAGCTAAAAGGGTGTCTGGGGGCCATACTCTCGGGGTTTCTCCAGTCTCCTTTAGGCCAGTAAATCTGGTCTTTTTTTTTAAGAGTTAGAATTATGTTCTACATCCTTCTCCAGCTCTGTCCAGAACCCTCTGTTGTGATCCTGGTCAGAGCAGTCGGTGGTGGTAGCTGGGCACCATCTAGCTGTACTGGACTCAGTCTGGTGGAGGCCTTGGTAGCTGTGGACCATTAGTCCTTTGGACTAATCTTTTCCTTGTATCCTGTTCTCTTCATTCTCCCTTGCTCCCGAAGGGATGAGACCAGTGGAGTATCTTAGATGACCGCTCACAGGCTTTTAAGACCCCAGACACTACTCACCAAGGTAGAAAGTAGAACATTGTCTTTATAAACCATGTTATGCCAGTTGAGCTAGATGTTCTCCGGGACACAGCCCTCCACCCAGCAGTTCAGTCCCTCAGGGAGTTTGGATGTGTCTATGGGGCTTCCATGACCTTTCCTTGTACAAGTTGTGCTAGTTTCCCCTGTATTGTGTACTGTCTCACCCTTCACCCAAGATACCACTTATCTATTGCCTATTTAGTATTTCCCCCCACCCCTCCATCCCTGGTAACCAACAAAGATTGTTACATTTTGTGTGTGAACCTTTTCATGGGTTTTTACAATAGAGGTCTCATACAATATTTGTCCTTTGGTGATTGACTTATTTCACTCAGCATACTGTCCTCCAGTTTCATCCATGTTATGAGATGCTTCACAGATTCATTGTTGTTCCTTCTCGTTGCATAGTACTCCATTGTGTGGATGTACCATAGTTTGTTTATCCATTCATCTGTTGATGGGCACCTATGTTGTTTCCATCGTTTTGCTATTGTGAACAATGCTGCCATGAACATAGGTGTGCATATGTCTATTCGAGTGACGACTCTTATTTCTCTAGGATATATTCCTAGGAGTGGGATTGCTGGATCAAATGGTATGTCTATTTCTAGCTTTCTGAGGAAACGCCATATCATTTTCCAAAATGGTTGTATCATTTTGCATTCCCACCAGCAGTGCATAAGAGTTCCCATCTCCCCACAGCCCCTCCAACATTTGTTATTTCCAGGGTATTTGATTCCTGCCAGTAATGCCGGGGTGAGATTGTATCTCATTGTGGTTTTAATTTGCATTTCTCTAATGGCTAGTGATGGCGAGCATTTCCTCATGTGTCTGTTGGCCATTTGAATGTCTTCTTTGGTGAAGTGTTCGTTTCCTCTGCCGATTTTTTAATAGGATTATTTGTCTTTTTGTTGTAGAGGTGTTGGATTTTCTTGTAGATTATGGAGATTAGACCTTTGTCTGAGTTGTACTGTCCAAAAAATTTTTCCCAGTCTTAGGTTCTCTTTTTACTCTTTTGGTGAAGTCTTTTGAAGAGCATAAGTGTTTGATTTTTAGAAGATCCCAGTTATCTAGCTTATCTATTGGGGTTTGTGCATTGATGGTTATGGTTTGTATCCTGTTAATGCCGTGTATTAAGGCCTGCAGTGTTGGTCCTATTTTTTCTTCTATGAACTTTATAGTTTTAGGCTTTCTATTCAGGTCTTTGATCCATTTTGAAGTAGTTTCTGTATACGGCGTGAGGTATGGATCCTGTTTCATTTTTTTGCAGATGGATATCCTGTTTTGCCAGCACTGTGTGTTAAAAAGACTGTCTTTTCCCCATTTGATGGACTTTGGTCCCTTGTTGAAGATCAGGTGACCATAGGTGGATGGATTTACATCTGGGTTCTCAATTCTGTTCCATCGGTCAATGGATCTGTCATACCAGTACCAGGCTGTTTTGACTACTGTAGCTGTATAGTAGGTTCTGAAGTTAGGTAGTGTGAGTCCTCCAACTTTATTCTTCTTCTTCAGTAGTGCTTTACTTATTTGGGGCTTCCTCCCTTTCCATATAAAGTTAATGATTAGTTTTTCCAACTCTTTGAAGAATGTTGTTGGTATTTGGATCGGGATTGCATTGTATTTGTAAATTGCTTTGGGTAGAATTGTCATTTTCACAACGTTGAATCTGCCTATCCATGAGCATGATATGTTTTTCCATTTATGTAGATCCCTTTGTGTTTCATGCAGTAGAGTTTTGTAGTTTTCTTTGTATAGGTCTTTTGCATCCCTGGTCAGATTTGGAATAATCTCTCATTTGCTTGATCTCTCACAACTTTTCATCTTTGGACTTTCTGCTTCGTCTCCTTGGAAGGCCCTCCTTGGCTCTGTCTGGTGGATGCCAAATTGTATGTCAACATGAACTGCATGCCATGGCCCCATAGGGTCATTCCTGAGCAACCTAACCAAGCAGAGGTAGTTTTTCTTCTTTTTATTTACTCTTATAGCTTCTAGTAGACACTTCCATTCTAGCTTTTGGCACATTCTAATACAAGGACCCAGCTCAGGTCCATCTGGTGGTCCCCTGAGTACTGGACAAGGAGATCCTACAGGGCAGAGACCAGGAATGACTGGACTTGAAGTTCCTTGAAATACCAAGCATAGTGGGTCTCAAACTTGGCTGCATCTTAGAATCACCTGGGTGATTAGGGAAGTTGCAAAAAATTCCAACACTTAGGCCTCTTTTCAGACCAATTAAATCAGAATCTCTGGGAAGCAAAGCTGTAATTAAGGCCTGCAGCTTCCAGGTTTCATGGGGAGAATTTTTTCAGCCGATACAGCCCCATTCTGATTATGTGCTTTTACGGTCCAGTGTCTTGTCTACGCAGCAGATAGAGTAGATTTTATGGTTCCTATTTTATAAGGGAGGACAATGATCTAAGAGAAGATCACTGGTTGATGGATGTAGCAAATCAGTGTTTTAATGGTGCATTCATTCATTCATTGAACAAGTTTTTTTTTTTTTTTTTTAAATTATCTAGCATGTGCCTGGACACACTGGTAAACAACAACAGGTACTGCCCCTACTTTCATGAAGCTTTCAGCCTAGTGAGTGAGACAGACCTTGATCAATCAATTACCCAAATAAATGTAAGATTGTACTCCTGATAAATGCCATGAAGGAGGGTGTTTCCCTCCAGGGAGAGGAATACAACGCTTTTTGAGTGTTTAATGGGAGAGGAGTTGATTGAGTCTAGGAGGCCAAGGATGGTTTCCCTGGAAAAGATCAGTTGACTGGAGAGCAGAAGAATGGGGAATTCACTGAGCCAAGACAGAAAGGTAGAGGGGGCTACAGAAGCAGGGCCAGAACTCCCCTCCTTTAGCCAGGTTTACCCCATGGCTCTGGGCTCCTGTCCTCACCTTAGCCTGCCTCTTCAACACTCCCGTGTGGTAGCGAGCAGGGCTCTAGGGAATTGCAAGTAGTGTGCACACATGCACACGCCCCCACACACGTGTGCTTCCACCAATGTGAATGGATAAGCATCTAGACACAACCACACACATATATGCACACATCATATGCATATGTGCACACACACACACCCCATTTTTTTTTTGCCCAGGATCAGAGCTGGGCTCACTGCTTTGGGATATGCCTAAATGTTGATACTCAAGACTCACTTTCTCCAGGAATCTCAGAATAAGTTTTAAACCACATTATCCCACTGACTGTCCAGAGTCCTCTGACAAATTGTGACACTTCATCGCAGCAGGGGGGAGGTGGTGTGGAGAATCTAGACAGGAGCTGAGAGCCACAGTGCCCAGAGCTACCAGGTACACTCTCCCTTACTAAGCCAAGTTCTCCCTTTGTTGTTGCTCTAGATGGAGCAGAGGAAGGCTTGGGCTGTCCTGTCATTCTGCTCCAAGCCTTGTGTTAGTAGCTGCCATGGTTCATAGCACATCAATTTTTCCATTTAAAAAAACTTACTTTTAAGTTGAGGGGGTAGGGTTCTTCTGCCCTACGTAATATAGACGAAATGTCAATCAACCTGGCCTTGAACCATTGCTACCAATAAGAGTCTGTGGACATCCAAAGGGAAAATTGTTCATGTTTTTCAAACTGAATCACAGTCTCATAAAGTTTCTATTCCGTGGCTGTTTCTCTCCCTCTCTTGGTGGTTTTTTTTTTTTTTTTTTGCAGTGTTTTATGTGGAAAAAATTGATTCAGGAAGAAAGTAAAAATAGTTAAAGGCTGTTCCCATCATGGTCTCTCAGAAACAACAGAAAAGTAGATTAATTAGTAAGCTAGAGTACTAAAACTCTCAACAAAATAAGGATGGCTGAAAGGAACTGCTCTGTAGGGAAGACCTGGTTAAATAATTATAACAGCTACCATTTCTTGAATTCTTGTCAGGTGCCAGATGATGTATCAGGTGCTTTACTTAAGCTATCTCAGGCAATCCTTCCAACAACCCTAATTTTATAGGAGAACAAACTGAAGTTGAGAGGTTAAGTAACTACCCTCAGGAACACATAGCTAGCAAATGACATTTGCATTTACCTCATGCTGAAACTCATGGCTTTTTCCCAACACTATAATCCCTTGGGCCTCTGCACCTCTGTTTTCTCATCTGTAAAACGGGTAAAGTAATACTCTTTCCTTTATGTGCCTTGCAGGGATAATGGTATAATAACAGTTATTAGCAATAATAATACCTTCAGTTTGTGTAATACTTCAGTTTCTAAAGTGCTTTTGCATCCTGGATCCCATTTGAGCAACACAACAACCTTATGACACAGGCATTATCATACTCATCTTCAAGATGAGGAAGTTGAGGCTCAGTGAGGTAAGGTGATTTGCCCAAGGTCACAGCCCTAAAGAATGCTCGCACCAGAAAATTGATACCAAGATCAGTGCTTGGTCTACCCAACATCAGCTGCCTCTATAATTACCTGGATAACTGTAATAGACTCAAGTTCCTCATGGGCAGGAGAGACTCATGGTATAGTATTGTGAAGGGGGTTATTATAATTGTTGCCATTGTTGTGATTGGTTGCCAAAGGACAATTGTGAAACCCTTGGTCCTTTTTATCCTCAGCAGATCACCTTCTTTCTCCTGTTAGTCAAAACTTCCGCTCCTTCATCTCTTGGTCCTTGAGGTCACAGCTCTCATTTCCAGAGGTCCTCATGTGCTTCCATGGTACCCAGAAATTGGAGTCTTACCTTTGTCAGATGGCTGGTGGGTGTTCAGAGTCTCTCTTGTCCCCTGAGTGAATAGGAGGAAGTTAGGGGTACTCAGCAATTAATATCTTAGATACATGAATGGCAGAAGTACTCATTAAATTGGCCTCTAATGTGAATTGGCATGAAAGCAAGCTCTTGGGAACGCTGGATTACAGTTATGAATGCTCTTGACCTTTGGGGTTGGCCAAATGGATAGGTGAAGTCTATTAGGAAAAGTACAGAGTAGTCACTCGGGAGAGGAATAAACTATTTATTGAGTGAGAAAGAAGAGCTCAGGGGCAGAGTGGGTCACAAGTGATGAATCAGACATAGTGCTGAGAAACATTTTCCATTGCTGGAAATTTTCACAGAGTTGGTCTTGAACATAGCAGTTATTTTTTGGGAGCCTTTGATTCGGGAAACATGGAATTTAAATAGGATCTAGGGATGAACTGATAAAAATAATTAAATGTTCTAGAAGTAAAGATGTGAAGAACAAAGAAACTGGGTTTACTTTAAATTAGAATTGGCATAGGAGAAGGCTATACACTCAGCTACCTTCTGAAAAGATAAAGCATGAATGGTCAGGGGTATTTTAGGGCAATATACAAGCAGCAGAATGACCAGACCAGCATCCTTTTCCTCCCCTCATCTTTCTGACAGCCCATAAACTAGGAACTTCTACCCACTTAAAAGTATTGCTGCTCTTCCTGTCTCCTGTCTCCAATTAGTAAGATGGTGAAATCTGACATCCTTTGGTGGACATTTCTCTTTTGGATGGGATAAACAATGCTACTCATGAGTGGTCTTTCTCTCTTGTATTCTCCACACTTAATGAGGCAAGTAATGTTTCTGCATGCAGCTGGAAGCTGTGAGGCCTAACTCTCCTTGCACTTAGTTCCCAAGATCTGGAATTAAGGGAAAAGGAGTAGAAGCTCATGGAGGCCTCTCATATCTGTCATGTTTTCCATCAGTACTATTGGTATTCAGATTCCTGTTTGATGTCAATATTTCTTTCCCACTGGATTCAGAACTCAGGAAAGAGGGTATGATTAATTGATCCCCTAAACAACCTCAACAAATATGTAGAAACAGAATTATAGTTTAGTTTTGAAGAAATCCTTTTAATAACTGTGAGATACGGGTAGAAATGGATCATACAGGAGAAGAAGAATCTTCTTTTGACGTTAAAAAAAATAAACAACTAAAACAGAAATGAATGTTGAAAGCATTTTTAAATGCTGCACTAAGAAGAGACCCTCCTAAGGCCCCTTAAGATTCGGTTATTCAACAAATAGTTAAACTCTAAGAAGAGTCCAAGGGAGAGATTTGTTTATGTGTCTTGCTTCCAGGAAGGGCTGGGTGCAGGAAGAGAACTTTCCTGATGGGATCATGGAGATGTCTTGGATGGCCATGGAGTCCCAGGTTGAGGGAATCCTCAATGTTAAAGCAATTGTGAAGGAACTCCCACAGGCCTAGGAATTGCATCTGTTGTTACCAACATTGAGGTGAGAGAAATCCTTCCAATTTGTTACAGAAAGAGTTGGATAATGAGTTTCTCTGTCCCCATTCTCTCACCCCTCCCCAGGCCCGCAATCCCAGTCAGATTGGTTATCACACCCTGAGAATATGGAGCCATTTTGCATCATAAGAAGGAAAGGAACTAGTGTGTTAGGCACTTATCTATATTATGTCACTTAATCCAATAAACAGGTGAATCTAGTTTACAGATGGGAACAATGAATGATCTGTATAAGCAAATTGCTCAAGATGACAGAGCTTGTAAGTGGTAGAAACTGTGTTCAAATCTAAATCTGATTCCAAGTTTTATTCTCAGATACTCTGCCTCTGAAAGCCAAAGGGCAATAGAAATTTGTCTTCTTTCTGTCTCTGCTCATTCTTTTCTGTTTGCCTGGAATGTCATTCATTTGTTCATTCATTCAATTAACATTTGTAGAATGCTTGCTATGTGTCAGAGAATTGGGCCAGTGCTGAGAAAATAGATGACCAATACTATGCTCCTACCTTCCAAAAGCACACAATCTAGGGAGAGAGAGATGTGGACACAAAAGAAATAAATATAATGTGGTGAGTTCTGTGGGGGAAACTAGACAACGTGCTGTGAGATCATATGTAATGAATCAGTGAACTCCACTAGCAGATGAGAAGAAGAGTGGAAGGAGATGGAGAAGATGGTGAAGACAGGATGCTTTAAAGGGCATTTGTGAGATCATATATACGCAAATGCTTACCACAGTGTCTGAAAAATAAGCACTAAAAATGTTTACTTGTTAATTTTAAAAAATTAATTCAACAGATATTTATTGAGAGCCATTGGCCTGCCAGGCACCATTTCAGGCATTGAGGATCCGGTAAGAACCAAACAAAGTCTCTGCTTTCGTGGCGCTTACATTCTAGTGGGACAGACAGATGCAAATGAACGAAAAGCTCTGTGATATAATGCCAGGTAGTGATTAATGCGATGAAAACCACAGCTGGGTAGGGTGGTGGGGGAGTCCCTGGATGTTGCAAATGGTTAACGCACCTGACTGCTAACTGGAAAGCTGGAAGTTCGTGTCCACCCAGAGGTGCCTTGGAAGGAAGGCCTCGTGATCTACTTCTGAAAAATCAGCCATTGAAAACCCTATGAAACACAGCTCTACTCTGATGCATAACGGATCGCCGTGAGTTGCAGTCGACTCCAAGGCAACTGATACTAAGGAGGTAGAGGGAGAGCAGCTTCTCTTTGAGGTAGACTGGCCAGGGAAGATCTCACTGAGGCCTGTGGGGAGGGACAATGTAGCCATGTGGGTTTCTGGGAGGAGAGTGGTCTAGCCTGATGAAAGTGCGAGGCTCTGAAGCTGCCTGTTGCTGAAGGAACAGAAGAAGGCCAGTGTGGCTATGCAGAGCAATAGAAAAGAAGTGTGATAATAGATGAGGTCAGGAAGGGGCCAGGGGCCAGATCAAGGCTATGAGAAGCAATTGAATCAATTAATTTATTTACCATTTCTTATGTAAACCTATTACTGGTTACAAAGTTGTCCAACAGACATTTAAAACACAATTACTTTTACAAATATAAAATAAAGTACATTTAAACATGATTTATTGGGCTGGTGCTCACACCATTCTCAATTTAATCAAAATTGATATTCTTCATCTGTGGTTGATATAAACTTTAGAGTCACTTAAAGGTAGAAAATGTCTATCATGTGAAGAATAAAAAAGTTATCTTTTAAAAGAGAATTTGAAACTGGGGAAATACACAATAAAAGTTACAGATGAACCTGTTGGAAACTATCACATAGGTCAAAACCAGATACTGTCTTCATCTGGTCACTTTAGTTCAGGTCCTCTTCCAGGTCCACTCAGAAAAACAGGTGACTTTTTCACCAATATTCCTCCCTTGAGATTGGCTGCAACAGCCAAGGGCCGTAGGATAGGCCAGGAACCGAAGACGTTAGATTCTCTTGTTCAAGTTCTTCTAGGTCTCAGTTCTAGCAAAGTCCACTTTCTCTTGATCTGGAGTGTTAACAGCTGGACTTTCCCCAGTCTGAACACAGACCGTAGAAGAAGAGGCTCTGGGGACCACTTACGGACGTGGAAAGGCCTGATTTATGGCTCCCACGAAGGGGGTGGGCATCTGAGACTGCCACCTACCATAAGAACTATGCGTTGTTCCCTAGCCCTGGTTCTGCTCCCTAGCACTCATGGAGCCTCTGACACGAAGAAGAGCCTCAATTCCTTGCTGTTACTGAGAAGACAGAGCCAAGAGGGAGGAGTGGAAGAGGCTGAGTTAGTCCTTTGAGATCTATTATAGCAAGCCCTTAACAGAATAGAAGTGTGGGGGAGGGTAGAAGGGAAATCCCTATTGTCTTCCACTGTATTTACTCTTCCTAAAGAGCTCACATGTCACACTTACTTCCCAAACTCAAGGAATAGCTAAGAGAGATAGGTAAAAACTTCCCCATTCCCACCAGCCTTGCATGTACTTTCTTCCTGATTTTGGAACATGGTCAGTTGGGAATCTAGAAGTTTTCTATAAGTCAGCCTCCTCTCCTTATTGCTACCACTGGGGCTCTGGAGTTAGGAGGATGTGGTTCAGTCAATGAGAGTGGGTCTCTTGGTCCAAACAGTAAGTTTAGCCCTTTACTGGAAGGTTCCAGCATTAGTGTTCCCTCCTCTGAGGCACCTGTCGAGAGAATATTTGGCACCATCCCCTACAGCAAATGCCTTCCTCATCAGGACCTCACTCAGTCCCCTGAAGTCTCAGGTATATCAACTGTTTCCTCCAGTTGGAGGACATCTCTCTTTGCCCAGGAATATGAATCCTAGTGACTTAGGATGCCTATGTTCACCTCTGAAGTCTACTTCAGTTTTCCCAGTGCTGGAGGCTGCTTGCATCTCTCGTTAATACTCAGATTAAGCCATACTGTGTTCCTTCACAGCATCCTGCCCTCACAGTTGAGGAAATTGAGACCGGAAACAAGAAATGACTTTTTAAGTCCCAGACCTACTTCTCCACTCCCCAATTCTTCTTAGAATGTGGCTGTTGTACAGAGGAAAGTAACACACCAAAATTCTTCTACAGTTGTTTCTCCACAAGCTCTTTGGGGGACTTCTAATGCAATGATTTCCTCCAATGCACTTATGGATAAAACACCCTAACCACATGGTTTCCCTTACCCCATAGTTACTTTCCTCGAGGTATCCCCCCTAACTCTTTCAAACTGCATTCCCGGAGGAAGAAACACTTGAGCAGTCTCTGTGAAGATGAGTATTTCAACTTTTAAAAGCAGTTTCTGAAATACTCCAGTTGCAAAGGTGGCTTTTGGAAATCAGTCTTACCAGGTTGTCTTAATGCTGGGTTTTCATTAAACTTTTTAGTAGAATGCTAATCATGTAATCTTGGTAAGGATTTTAAATGGCTTCTGACTCAGATTCTTAGAAGTAGACCAATACACATAACATGTACATACACATACACACCACAAGCACTCACATACACATTTCCACTTATTCCATATGCTGAATTCAATTTTATTTTTCAGTGCATGATCTTGGAATTAAGAAGCTAAATTTCAAGGCAGGGATGGTGGATTAGTCAGACGCTTCCGGTGGATCCTCTTACAACAAAGACCCAAAAAAAACAAGTGAATCAATTATAATGACAGTCTAGGAGCCCTGAACATCTAAGGCAAAGTTGAGGAACTGGACTGAGTGGCTGGGGAGGGAGAGACGGTTTGGAAGCAGCGAGGAGTTGCCAGACCTGACCCGGTGAGAGCCTGAGCCCTTCAGGCCTGATCAGGTCATGGGTGACTGGTGAGGCAGGCAAGCAGCAGTGCTCAGGAGGTGCGTTTTTCACACTGGGAGAGACCCAGCACCAGAGAGTCTACTCAGCCACCCAGAACCAGTGAGAAGCAGCCCTGATCTGCAAAAGATAAGTACTTGCATACGTTCTACTGCGTGGATCAAAAATACCCCTCATAGGGAAAAACTTCTCTCCCATTTACTTCCCTGCTCCCTGCTCTGCAGTGAGTCCTGGACTAGCTTCAGAAATTGCCAAGTCCCCTGGGCCAGAAGTAGGATCCATCACACACCCTGAGACATTCTTCTGGCCTTGGAGAGTGAACAACTTAACAAATGGGAAAAAATAAACTGCAGGCTCCCCTAAGCCAGGAACCCAAGTAGGGACAGCTCCTTTGCCTAGGCACAGGCATGAGGGATCCAAGGACTTTGAGTGCCTTTCCCCCTGCAGAGACTTATGTGAGCCCATTTCAACAGCATAGGCCCTCATTACTGCAGTACAACAGGGCATATACCCGAAGTCTAACTTGAACTATTTCAGCTGTGAAGTGGCAGGTTTGTGACATTTGGCAATGCTCTGCCCATTAAGCAGGGTCTTCACCTACCCACATCAGGGGCCTGAGCACTGGTGGCTCCACCCACATCACCTAGCCACCTGCGATAGGGGCTCATAAATAAGAGATGCCCTGCAGTCCTTAGAGCCAACAGCATTGGGTGCTCATAGTCAGGTTGCAAAACCCACCCACCTACACACTCTAGGAAACAGGGACACGCCTTCCTCCTGGACACTCAGGGGAAGCCGTCAGCCCTCTGCCTTGCTCAGAGTGTATACCCCTGCTGCAGCCAGATGCCTGTGCTTGCACCAATCGCCCATGCCTGTCTAGCACTATAGGTGAGAGCCTACATCACACACTTGGTGGCTAACTTCCTGGGCACCTGAGCTGAATCTATACAGGAGGCGTGGGAAGACTCCTGAGCTCACATACCTAGTAACAGATCTAACCACCTGGTGACAGGACATTATAGCTTCAAAGGTGACAATAATCAAACTAGCTCATACAAGCAGCCTATTTGGGCATATCCGAACAAAACAAGAAGCTAGGACACAGTAAGAAAACATAAAATAAATAGATATAATAACTTATTGATGGCTCAGAGACAACAGTCAATATCAAATCACATAAAGAGGCAATCCATGATGGCTTCAGCAAGCTCCCAAAATAAAGAATCTAGAAATTTTCCAGAGGAGGAAAATTTCTTGAATTACCAGAGGCAGAATACAAAAGATTAATATACAGAACTCTTCAAGAAATTAGGAAGGAAATTAAGCAAAACACAGAACATGTAATAGAAGAAATTAAAAAGATTAGAGAAGAGCATAATGACAAATTTAATAGGCTGCAAGAATCCATAGAGAGACAGTAATCAGAAATCCAGAAGATTAACGATAAAATTTCAGAATTAGACAACTCAGTAGAAAGTCATAGGAGCAGAATTGAGGCAGTAGAAGTCAGAATTAGTGACATTGAAGATAAAGCACTTGACACCAACTTATCTGAGAAAAATCAGGCAAAAGAATTTCAAAAAATGAAGAAACTCTAAGAGTTATGTGGGATTCTACCAAGAGAGATAACCTACAAGTGATTGGAGTAACAGAATGGGGGGAGATAACAGAAAATACAGAGACAATTGTTGAAGATTTGTTGACAGAAAACTTCCCTAATGTCATGAATGATGACAATATATCTATCCAAGATGCTTATCGAACCCCACATAAGGTAGATCCCAAAAGAAAGTCACCAAGACATATTATAATCAAACTTGCCAAAACCAAAGATAAAGAGAGAATTTTAAGAGCAGCTAGGGATAAATGAAAAGTCATCTACAAAGGACAATCAATAAGAATAAAATCTGACTACTCAGCAGAAACCATGCAGGCAAGAAGGCAATGGGATGACATATATAAAGCCTTGAAGGAAAAAAATTGCCAGCCAAAAATTATATATCCAGCAAAACTGTCTCTCAAATATGATGGCAATATTAGGGCATTTCCAGATGAACAGAATTTTAGGGAACTTGCAAAAACCAAATCAAAATTACAAGAAATACTAAAGGGAGTCCTCTGGTTAGAAAATCAGTAACATCAGATAACAACCCAAGACTAGGACACAGGACAGAGCAACCAGATATCAAACCAGATAGGGAAGTCACAAAAGTAAATCAGAGCTAAAACACTGAAAATAGGAAAACAGATGTCAATATGTAAAAGATGACAACATTGAAACAAAAAAGAAGGACTTAAAAAATGTAGACATAGATTTTTCATATGGAGAGGACGTCAAGGCAATATAAAGAAATAAAAGACTAGTATAAATTTAGAAAAATGGGGGTAAATATTAAGGTAACCACGAATGAAACTAACAATCCTACAAGTCAAAATAAAAAACTAGAAAAATATAAAGACTCAGCAAACACAAAATCAACAACAATGAAAAAAATGAAAAGAAAATACATAAAGAAAAATGACTCAGCACAGAAAATTAAGTGGAACAAAGAAACTGTGAACAACACACAAGAAAAGACATCAAAATGATAGCACTAAACTCATACCTATCAATAATTATGCTGAATGTAAATGGACTAAATGCACCTATAAAGAGACAGAGAATGGCAGATTGGATAAAAAAACAGAATCCGTCTATATGCTGCCTACAAGAGACACACCGTAGACTTAATGACACAAACAAACTAAAACTCAAAGGATGGAAAAAAATATATCAAGCAAACAACACTCAAAAAAGAGCAGGAGTGGCAATATTAATCTCTGACAAAATAGACTTTAAAGTAAAATCCACCACAAAGGATAAGGAAGGAAAGAGTATAATGATTAAAGGGTCAATACACCAGGAGGACATAACTATAATAAATATTTATGCACCCAATGACAGGGCTCCAAAATACATAAAACAAATTCTGACGGCACTGAAAAGAGAGATACACAGCTCCACAATAGTAGTAGGAGACTTCAACACACTACTTTCGATGAAGGACAGAACATCCAGAAAGAAGCTCAACAAAGACATGGAAGATCTAAATACTACAATCAACCAACTTGATCTCATAGACATATACTGAATACTCCACCCAACAGCAGCCAAGTATACTTTCTTTTCCAACGCACATGGAACATTCTCCAGAATAGACCACATATTAGGCCATAAAGCAAGCTTTAAAAAAATCCAAAGCATCAAAATACTACAAAGCATCTTTTCTGACCATAAAGCCATTAAAGTAGAAATCAACAACAGAAAAAGCAAGGAAAAAAAAAATCAAATATATGGAAACTGAACAATACCTTGCTCAAAAACTGCTGGGTTATAGATGAAATTAAGTATGGGATAAAGAACTTCATAGAATCAAATGAGAATGAAAACACATCCTACCAGAACCTTTGGGACACAGCAAAAGCAATGCTCAGAGGTCAGTTTATAGCAATAAATGCACACATCCAAAAAAAAGGAAGGGCCATAACCAGAACATTAACCCTAAAACTAGAACAAGTAGAAAGAGAGCAGCAAAAGAGGCCCTTAGGTGCCAGAAGAAAGGAAATAATAAGAATTAGAGCAGAATTAAATGAAACAGAGGATAGAAGAACAGTTGAAAGAGTTAACAAGACCAAAAGCTGGTTCTTTGAAAAGATCAACAAAATTGATAAACCACTGGCCAAACTGACAAAAGAAGAGATGAAGCAAATAACCCGTATAAGAAATGAGATGGGTGATATCACAACAGACCCAACTGAAATTAAAAGAATCATAATGGAATGCTATGAAAAATTGTGCTATAACAAATTTGAAAATCTAGTGGAAATGGACAAATTTCTAGAAACTCACTACCTACCTAAACTAACACAAACAGAGGTAGAACAACTAAATAAACCCATAACAAAAGAAGAGATTGAAAAGGTAGTTAAAAAACTCCCAACAAAAAAAAAAGCCCTAGCCCGAATGGCTTCACTGGAGAATTCCACCAAACTTTCAGAGAAGAGTTAACACCACTACTACTAAAGGTATTTCAGAGCAAAGAAAATGATGGAATACTCCGAAACTCATTCTATGAAACCACTGAAACCCTGATACCAAAACCAGGTAAAGACACCACAAAAAAAGAAAATTACAGACCAATATCCCTCATGAACTTTGACACAAAAATCCTCAATACAATTCTAGCCAATTGAATTCAGCAGCATATCAAAAAAAAAAAAAAAAAAAAAAAAAATTCACCATGATCAAGTGGGATTTATACCAGGTATGTAGGGATGGTTCAACATTAGAAAAACAATCAATGTAATCCATCACATAAATAAAACAAAAGACAAGAATCACGTGATCTTATCAATTGATGCAGAAAAGGCATTTGACAAAGTCCGACACCCATTCATGGTACAAACTCTCAACAAAACAGGAATAGAAGGGAAATTCATTAATATAATTAAGGGCATTTATATAAAGCCAACAGCCAACATCATCCTAAATGGAGAGACTTTGAAAGCATTCCCCCTGAGAATGGGAACCAGACAAGAATGCCCGTTATCACCACTCTTATTCAACATTGTGCTGGAGGTCCTAACCAGAGCAATTAGGCTAGAAAAAGAAATAAAGAGCATCCAAATAGGTAGGGAAGAAGTCAAAGTAGCTCTATTTGCAGGTGATATGATCTTATACACAGAAAACCCCAAAGAATCCACAAGAAAACTACTGGAACTAATAGAAGATTTCAGCAAAGTTTCAGGATACAAAATAAACATACAAAAATGAGTTGGATTCCTTTACACTAACAAAGAGAACCTCAAAGAGGAAACCACCAAATACACCATTTACACCATTTACAATAATCCCCAATTTACAATAAAAACCACCATTTACAATAATCCCCAAGAAGATAAAGTACTTAGGAATAAATCTAACCAGAGATGTAAAAGACCTATACAATGAAAACTACAAGCCACTACTGCAAGAAACCAAAAGAGACCTGTATAAGTGGAAAAACATACCTTGCCCATGGATAGGAAGACTCAACATTATGAAAAGGTCAGTTCTACCCAAAGTGATCTACAGACACAAGGCAATCCCGATCCAAATTCCAACAGCATTTTTTAATGAGATGGAGAAACAAATCCAACTTCATATGGAAAGGGAGGAGGCCCTGAATAAGTAAAGCATTACTCAAGAAGAAGAACAAAGTGGGAGGCCTCACACTACCTGATTTTAGAACCTATTATACCACCATGGTAGTCAAAACAGCCTGGTACTGGTACAACAGATACATAGACCGATGGAACAGAATTGAGAATCCAGACATACATTCCTCCACCTATGAGCAGCTGATATTTGACAAAGGCCCAAAGTCCATTAACTGGGGAAATGACAGTCTCTTTAACAAATGGTGCTGGCATAACTGGATATCCATCAGCAAAAAACTGAAGCAAGACCCATACTTCACACCATGCCCAAAAACTAACTCAAAATGGATCAAAGACTTAAATATAAAATCAGAAACGATAAAGATCATGGAATAAAAAATAGGGGCAATGCTAGGAGCCCTAATACATGGCATAAACACAATACAAACTATAAGTAACAATGCGCAAGCACTAGAAAAGAGAGTAGATAACTGGGAGCTCCTAAAAATCAAGCACTTATGCTCATCAAAAGACTTCACCAAAAGAGTCAAAAGACAACCTACAGACTGGGAAAAAATTTTGGGCTATGACAAATCCGATCCGTGTCTAATCTCTAAAATCTACAAGATATTGCAAAACCTTAACAACAAAAAGACAAATAACCCAATTAAAAAATGGGCAAAGGATATGAACAGGCACTTCACCAAAGAACATATTCAGGTGGGTAACAGACACATGAAGAAATGCTCATGATAATTAGCCATTAGAGAAATGCAGATCAAAACTATAATGAGATAGCATCTCACCCCAACAAGGCTAGCATTGATCCAAAAAAATACAAAATAGTAATTGCTGGAGAGGTTGTGGAGAGACTGGAACACTTATACACTGTTGGTGGGAATGTAAAATGATACACCCACTTTGGAAATCAATTTGGCGCTTCTTTAAAAAGCTAGAAATAGAAGTACCATACAATCCAGGTATCCCACTCCTTGGAATATATCCTAGAGAAATGAGTCATCACACAAATAGATATATGCATACCCATGTTCATTGCAGCACTGTTCACAATAGCAAAAAGATGGAAACAACCTACGTGGCATCAATGGACAAATGGATAAACAAATTATGGTCTAGCCACACAATGGAATACTACGCAATGATAAAGAACGATGAAGCCATGAAACGTAACGTGGAGGAATCTGGAGGGCATTATGCTGAGTGAATTTAGTCAGTCTTAGAAGGACAAATATTGTATAAGACCACTATTATAAGAACTCAAGAAAAGGTTTAAACTCAGAAGATAGCATTCTTTGATGGTTACGAGGGTGGGGAGGGAGGGTGAGTGTTATTCACTAACTAGATAGTAGACAAGTATTATTATTTTAGGTGAAGGGAAAGACAGCACACACTACAGCAGAAGTCAGCACAGCTGGACTAAACCAAAGCTAAGGAGTTTCCTGAATATAGTCAAACACTTTGAGGGACAGAGTAGCAGGGGTAGGGATCTGGGGACCATGCTTTCAGGGGGTATCTAGGTCAATCTGCATAACAAAGTTTATTAAGAAAATGTTCTGCATCCTACTTTGGTGAATGGTGTCTGGGGTCTTAAAAGCTTGCAAGCAGCCATCTAAGATGCATCAATTGGTCCCAATCACCTGGTGTAAAGGAGAATGAAGAACACTAAAGACACAAGGAAAGTATTAGCCCAAGAGACAGGAAGGGCCACATAAACCGGAGACTTCATCAGCCTGAGTCCTGAAGAACTAGATGGTGCCCGGCTACCACCAATAACTGCCCTGACGGGAAACATAACAGAGAGTCCCTGATGGAGTAGGAGAAAGGTGGGGTGCAGAATTCAAATTTTAGTAAGAAGACCAGACTTAATGGAACCCCAGAAAGTATGGTTCCCGGATTCTGTATTAGCCCAGAACTAAAACAATTTCCGAGGCCAACTCTTCAGACAGGGATTGGACTGGACTGTGGGACATAAAGTGATACTCATGAGGAGTGTGCCTCTTAGCTCAATTAGATACAAGAGACTAAATGGGCAGTGTCTGTCTGGAGGTGAGATGGGAAGGCAGAGAGGGTTAGGAGCTGATTGGATGGACATGGGAAATCAGGGATGGAAAGGAGGAGTGTGCTGTCACAGTATGGGGAGAGCAGTTAGGGTCACATAACAGAGTACGTATAAATTTTTGTATGGGAGACTAACTTGAAATGTAAACTTCATTTAAACTACAATAAAAAAATTTTTAAAAAAAGAAGCTAAATATCTTTGAATAAGCAATTACAGCTATAGATGGCAGTGAGCAGGAGGCCCAAGGAACGTTCTCGGTATTCATCAGAGCCCATTTGCATTATCTTTTTAGAAATCTTGCTGACATTTCAAAATAATAAAGTGAGAATGCCTATAAATATGCCAAGAGCACATCTTGCCTGAAGCTGTAATTAATTATTAAAAGAATTGGTATTTCACTGCAAGAGTTCAGGACAGATCCCTCTCCCCTGCGTCTATGTACCTCCATGTCCAATTCAGAGAATCTTAGAGTGTCTAAGCTGTATACTCAGAAGGTGTACAAAATCATATTATCTAATGCCGTCACTATACAAGTAGAGCAATCAAGTCCTTTAGAAGGAAAGTGACCCAACTGAAGTCACATAGGAAGCTGGGAATAGAGCTGGACCAGGGCCCCTTGGACTCCTGAATCTCAGTCCAGATTGTTCTGTTACCCAAGCTGTTGCTATTCAACCTGAGGTTGGAGGTAGTTTTTCAAAAAGATGCTTCCTAAGCCCAGTGAATCTTTAAATAGGGGAATTTCAGGCAATGGGACAAATAGATACAAAGTCAGCATATCTAGAGGTGGGGATATTTGCTTTGGGCACATCATTAGAAGGATCAATCACTAGAGGAGGACATCATGTTCAGTAAAGCAGAGGGCCAACAAGGGCAAGAAAGAGTCTCTTGAGAGATTGAAATCTTCTGGGATATGAAAGCACATAATGATTGGACACCCATCCAAGTGGTGTGATCTTTTAAGATAATGTTGGCATGAAGTACTAAGGGAGCATGGAAGAGAAAGTGACTAACTCTGTCTTGGGGTGGTAGGGGAAGGTCAGGGAAAGTTGCAAATAGGCGTTGACTTCTAAGTTGAGTCTTAAGGACTGAGAAACTCTTGCATGTACTTATCATTCATCTATATTTGAACTAAGTCAAGATGATACAATGTGAACATTAATCACTCCATGAAGGCTCAGTGATATGGGAATGGGTTGGCCTAGTTTGAAAAGAACAGTATGGTATTTCGGTACCAACAAGCCACAACTTGAGAGTTAAACTTGAGCAGTTCCAAAATCATACATGGAATGTGTGAAGCTACACTTTTTGTTTTGTTTTGTTTTTAATAAAAAATAAAATAAAATTGGATCTCAGTAACAGCTTTTGGGAAACCCTCAAGAGTCCATAAACATTTAACAAATGCCTTGCAATGTCCTCATTTTCACCTTTGGGAAGATTCAGAGGTATCCCTCTGGAATTCTAGCTCTATCTCATGGTAACCCCTCCACTTGTTGTTCTAGTGAATGGTCATAGGCCATCATTTGGTGGGTCCTTCCAGGCAAGTCTGTAATGGCTGGAGGAAGGAAGCTGGTCAATAGGCTTTTTACACACACAAAATGTTCTTTCTAATCTAAAACCATAGCTCAGACTTAGAGTCAATGAACAATTGTGCCCCTATTTTGCAAAGTTGTAGACATTAGGTCATTTAATTCTCACAATGTCCCATGAAGTGGGATCATCTTCTCTTCCACTTTATGGATGAGGGAGCTGAGGCAAGGGCAGGTGAAGTAACTTGTCCACATTTGCAAAGCTATAAAAAAAAGGTCTTCTGAATATCAAAGTAGATTAGTTAGACACTTCTGAAATGATGCAAACATGAGGAATTTTATTGTCTGCAATTTATGGCAGAGTAGATATGCACAGAAACATACTTAGAAAAATTGCATCAAGCAGTTTTTTTAGCTGCATGACAGAGCTTGTGGTAAAGTAAGCTTGTGGGAAGAGAGTTGACTGGGACGTGCTCTCAGGAGATATACCTATAAGCACAGAGTGAGGCAGGCAGGATTGGGGAGAGGGAGGAGCTGCCCCACAATGTGGTCTCCAGTGATGACTTGGGGCCATGCTAGGGTGCTCTGGAGCTGAGCTGGCTCTTGAGAGTTATTTCAAACTGAGGCAAGGGGCTGGAATTTTGTAGCTCTGCTTTAGCTGCAGACCAGTGTCAGAGGCTGTAGCTTTGCATGAGGCAGTTCCCTGTAGCTCAGGGCAAGTCCTAGTGAGGGATGCAGCTGGGAGTCATCAATAGCCCATATTCCCAACTTCTAGGCAATGGGTGCACTGCACCAGCCCTAAAGAAGGGATCTGGGCAGAGCACCCAGTACCCACAACACTTCCCTGTGTCTGTCCATCCAGAGGTATGCATGGGGTGCTGTGGAGACATTCACTCCACAAATTCTATTAAAAAAAAAAAAGACATATTATCCATTCATTTTAATCATGCTTCCCAATACACCAGTTCACCTTCCCCTTGTGTATATATCTAGTCCTTTAAGGAGCAAACAATTCATTTTCCTCATGGCTCTGTTTGGAATTTAGAATGAATCCCCATACCAGCCAGATTTTTGTTAATGCAGTACTGAAACAAATTTGTAGCAGGAATGTTTAATGCTCAGCAAGTCACAGAATCCATGTGAAATTTATTTGTAACATTCATTAGTAGTATATTTAGCACCTCAATTTTACAAATGAGGAAGTTACTTTATATGCATTGGGGTGAGGGGTAACCATGATGCTTAAGAATATAAGAACTGTGGATTTTTTTTTTTTTTAAACAGGAATGGGCAAGAGCAGAAGACATTTTACTCTGAAGCTACTAAAGCTTAAGCTTCAGGGTCCCTCCCTTGCTCAAACCCCTTTCACAAGGTCATATAATTTTGTAATATTTGCAAAGAAAGATACTTATATTTGTTGTGACTTCATTTCTCATTCCAAGTAAATCCTCACGTTATAATTTATGTTGTACTCATAATTTAGTGTTCTTTTTCTTAAAGAGAACCACCTCCCAATTGTATACAAACTGTATCTATTCCTGGACAGGAAGGAGCCAGAAGTTGTTCCCCTGTCTAGATGTAAGTATTTGAGCTCCACTGAGAGATGGGAAAGTTGGTGCTTATTGGCCTGCAACTGCCTGGGCTGAGCTTTTGAATATCAAAATGTTTCCAGGCTCTGGCTGACTATAGTTACATAATGACTTATCCTCTGAATCGAAAGTGTGTTACTAATGAGTTACATGTGAACAGTATAAATACCTACATCACTGCATGTCGAGCCTCTGAATAACTTACAAGTTAGGTATTACAGATGAGGAAACTAAGAATCAGGAAATTTAAATAATTCACCAAATGTCTCATGGTTAGGAAATGGCAAGCTGTAACTCAAAATTAGCCTCTAATTTCTATTCATGGGGCTTACTGCTCTGCCACAGTTTCCTCTCAATAGAATACTTATCTAGATCTCTAGGACCATGCTTTTTTTTTTTCCTATTAAAACGGCAATAATAAATTTCACAAAGTTTACATATTTCTACTTCAAGACTTAATAATGATACCAAATTATGCAGAGTTCTGAGTGGGAAACATCAGATGACATCAGAAGAAGTGAGTGTGCAAAGAAGTCATAGAGGGAGATTTAGGAAGGTGAAGTTTGCAGAACTTGGTTGAGACCTAGATGTGGAGCATGAAGGATAAGTTAAAGATGATTGCAGGTGTTACGGATTGAATTGTGTCCCCCAAAATATGTGTCAACTTGGTTAGGCCACGATTCCCAGTACTGTGTGATTGCCCACCATTTTGTCATCTGATGTGATTTTTCTATGTGTTGTAAATCCTACCTCTATGATGTTAATGAGACAAGATTAGAGTCAGTTATGTTAATGAAGGAGGACTCCATCTACAAGATTAGGTCGTAACTTGAGTCAATCTCTCTTGAAATATAAAAGAGAGAAGCAAGCAGAGAGACAGGGGGACCTCATACCACCAAGAAACAAGAGCCAGGAGAATAGCGTATCCTTTGGACCCAGGGTCCCTGGACTGAGAAGCTCCTCGACAGGGGAAGCTTGATGACAAGGACCTTTCCCCAGAGCTGACACAGAGAGATAGGCTTCCTCTGGAGCTGGCACCCTGAATTTGGACTTCTAGTACCCTAGACTTTGAGAGAATAAATTTGTTTATTTAAGCCATTCACTTGTGATATTTCTGCTATAGCAGCACTAGACAACTAAGACAGCAGGTTACTAGCTTAGATAACAAGAAGAAGACTAGTGTTATTACTGAGAAGGTAAGCGCAGGTGGTTTGGTAGGCAGAATAATGCCCCTCCAAAGACATCTACTCCTAGTCCCCAAAATCTGTGAATATGTTACCTTACATGGCCAATGGACTCAGCAGAAGTGATTAAGTTAAGAACCTTGATATGGAGAGATTATCCTGGCTTCATCACAAAGGTCATCACAAAGAGGGAGCCAGGAGGGTCAGAGTCAGAGAAGGAGATACGATGGTGGAAGCAGGGGTCAGAGAGAGGAAGATTTGAAGTGCTGATGGCTGACCTTGAAGATGGAGGCCCCTTGAGGGGGCCATGAGCTGAGGAATGCAGGCAGCCTTTAGCAGCTAGAAAAGGCAAGGAAACAAATTCTCTCCTAGAACCTCCAGTAAGAATGCAGCTCTACTGACACCTTGATTTTAGGACTTCTGAACTTCAGAACTCAAAGACAATAAATTTGCATTGTTCCAAGCCACAAAGTTTGTGGAAACTTGTTATAGCAGCCATAGGAAACTAATACAGGTGGTAAAGCAGGTTTGGGGTCAAGGGAAGAATGGAGAGTTCACTTTGGTCATGTTGAATTTGAGAAGCCTAAAGGATATCCTGTAGTCCTTGGGTGGTGCAAATGGTTAATGCACTTAACTTACCAAAAGGTTGGGGGTTCGAGTTTACCCAAATGCATCTTGGAAGAAAGTCCTGACAGTTTACTTCTGAAAAATCAGCCACTGAAAACCCTATAGCGCACAGTTCTACTCTGACACACATGAGATCTCCATGCATTGGAATCAACTCGACAGCAATTGTTATATCCAAATATGCACAGTGGCCAGATGGGTAACATATGAGACACCATGTAGGACAGTAGTAAACAAGGGTGACTTTGATAAACTGGAGAGTGCCTGCCGTATCTCTAGGGCATCGTTGCTACTCAGCTCTAGATAACTGTTGCCAGGTGGAAATGTGGGCCTAGTGTTGTTAGAGCTCCTGAATTTTCAGTGGAAGCTGGATATCGAAATTTTAGGTGATAATATGTTGATTTTTAAATGCTGGCAAGTAATACAGTTTTTAAAAAATCCATAAGGGCAGGCTCAAAAAAACTATCTGTGGGCTCGATGTTGAACAGATTTGGTCCTGGTCTGCCAGTTTGTCTAGATATTCTTTACTGTCTTTTTTCATCCTTTGTGTTCTATGTATGCTCCCAGCATCCTCTGTGCTTCGATTTCTTCTCTGAATTTTTTTTTGGGGGTTACTGAAAGGGCTAATCACTCTGTCTATGTAGATTAAGGCAGTGATAGTAGTCCAGTACCACTCCCTGGGGACTAGAGGTTTAGTCCCTTCACCTAGGTAGGCAATACTGGGGCAATCCAGACAAGTGTTGGGCTGTGAGCTCACTGAAGGCAAAGACTTTGTCACATTCACTTTTCTTACCTGCACATCGTTGGTGATCAGTAAGTGTTGGTTTTTGAACTAGTGCAAACATAAGATATCATAGTAAGAATGACCTCAGCCATCTGGTTCGATGTACTCATTTTACAGATGAGAAAACAGACAGAGGAAAGACTGTGAGTAATTGAACTCCGTCTATGACCCAATCTACTATACCGAGGTTTTCTTAGACCACTCAGGAACTGTAGCAATGTTCCTGTGTAATGAGAAAACAATCCACTGTGGTCATATTCTGAAAAGAGGTTGTTTGAAAGTGGCATGTCCTTGAGAGATCAAAGCAGGGCATGGGGTGATAGTGAGGGGCCCTGAATGAATTTGGAAAGAAGAAAAGCAAAGTTGCCCCCCGAAAGTTAAACTTTAAAATAAACACATAATGTATTAGAATAGGGCAGAGGTTGGCAAACATTTCCTATAAATGGCCAGATAGTAAATAGTTTAGGCTTTGCAAGCCATACGGTCTCTGTCGCAACTACTTAACTCTGTCATTGTAGTGTGAAAGCAGCCATAGACAGTACAAAAACAAACGAGTGTGGCTCTGTTCCAATAAAACTTTATTTATGGAAACTGACATTTGAATTTCATGTAATTTTCATAGTCATGAAATAGTAATCTTCTCTAGACTTTTTTTTCAATCATTTAAAAATGTAAAAAAAAAAAAAAAAAAGCGTTCTTAGTACACAACTGTACAAAACAAACAAAAACAAAAAACCAGGGGGCCAGTCAGATTTGGCGCCATAGGCCATAGTTCATCAGCCCCTGGAGTAGAGGTCTGGGTTTCTGGAAAGAGACAAAATGTCTCTCAGACCAGGAAGACTAGATAGTGATCTAACCAAACATATCTCCATCTCTGAAAAAAGAACGTGCCAAACTGAAGAGCATCCGGTCAACCAAACGAACCACAGAAGAAAAGACAAAGAGCATCACAGAGGCAGGCATAGCAGTAACCATTCCTAAAAGATTTGGGAAGGGTGATCTTGGCCATTGGAGATCACATATTGGCACCCAACTTTTTAAGTTCATTTTGTAATGGGAAAGGATATCTCAAGTTGTGTTAGGTGAAGGTCTCTTCCATAAAAAAAACTTAAAAAAAAAGTGCATGTGTGTGTATTTATCATTCTCTGGTTTATTTTTGTCTTAACCATTTGCTAACTCTATGACCTTGGTTATATTTCTTTACTTTTCTATGCTTCCTTTTCTCATCTGTAAAATGGGGGAGATAATATTACCTACTATCTTACAGGTTTATTTTGAGGAGTAAATGAGATCATGCGTGTGGAATGTCTGGCATATAGGAGATGCTTAGTATATAGGAAGTACTACATGATAGCTCCTGTAAAATTTTACATCTAAAGTCTATAAAAACATTTACAAATATGCACATGTGTTACTATACACACACACACACACACACACACACACACACAGTCACATACACAGGAAATATATCATATTGAGGATCCTTTTGTACATGCTGTTTTAAAATTTCCGTTTTTCTCTTACTATGTCTTGGAGAGCCAGGAGACATTACAGAGCTTGGCTTCTACCATCTTACTTCTTGAGCTTGAGTCCTGGCTCCATTATATAAGGACTTGATTAAGTTACTTCCGTTCTCTATTGTCTTTTCCTATAATATGATACTAACAGTACTTACCTCATGTAGTTAATGTGAGAATTAAATGAGGAAATATATGTAAAATGCTTATCATACCTCAGGTCCAAATAAATAAATTTTAAAAGGTCCTTAGTACAAAGACCAACTTATAGTAAGACCTCAATAAATGTAACCAAATATTATTCTAAAAATGACAGTGTAGCATCTAAGAAAAAAATTATAATGAGCTGGAATTTTTATTCAGCTTTCTCATAAAATTCTTAGCATGGAAACAAAAGGGGGCACATAGCAAAAATCTGTTTGAAGAGAAAAAAAAGAAAGAACTGTTAAAATTGCCTCCTACAGCAAGGACAATAGAACATACACCAAGCGAGACTTCCACTTAGAAGTCAGGATAATGCTTTGCATTTATGCAGCATCATAAATAAAGCAGTTTTCAAACTAGCACCTTTTCAAAGGCATTTCTAAGCACGGACCTGAATCTTCTGCAGATTGTTGTGATAATTAGGTAGTAGAGATGTTTTAAAAAGGCAACTCAAGACCCATTTTAACCATAAATTATCCACTTTAAAAAAGATATATGGAACTTTCTTCAAGAAAAAGGCCTAAGTTTCTACATGATTTATGGAATCACCCTTGAAATATAAGACTTGGTGGGTTAATTTATTACAGCTTTCATTTTTACTGGAATTTAATTTTTATATAGATCTATGAGTTAATTTCAGAAAACGTGAGTGTTTGGAAATGCAACAAAAAGGAAATGTGTCAATGTCACCAAAAGGGTTTGTTGAAAGGTAAAAATTTAAATCAGATCACTGTGTGTGTGTGTGCGTGTATGTGTGTGTGTCTACAACATCAGGCACTACTGTGACTAGTTTTTTTTTTTTTTTTTTATATATATATTTTATTGTACTTCAGGTGAAAGCTTACAGAGCAAATAGTTTCTCACGAAATAGTAGTACACATGTTGTTCTATGACATTGGTTAACAACCCCACAACGTATTAAGCCTCTAAATTCTCAACCTTTTTTTTTTTTTTTTTTGATGAAAATTACAGATGGCCAAAGATAGACCGTTTCAAAAATTTCTACATTCACAGTTCAGTGACATTGACTACGCTCTTCCAACTGTGCTGTTATTCTCACTTAAGATGAAAGCTTACAGAACAAAATAGTTTTTCATTTAACAGTTACTACACATGTTGCCCTATGACAATGGTTAACAATCTCACAGCACATCAAGAATATCCTTACTCCACCTTGTGTTCCCTATCACCAGGGGGCTTCCTTGTCCCCTTCTGTGTGACTAGATTTTTGCTGAAGTAAATCAGCTAGCTAATGCTGCCGAGACACTAAATGAGATGACAGGCAGTTCCCACAAAGTAGGTGCTCAATTAGTGTCACAATCTATTGTACCTGTTACTGAATGTTTGCCAAGTTCCAGTAGCTTCCATTTGCTGTCTTGTTTAATTTAAATCCTGACAACCCTATGAGGAAGGTGGCATGATGATAATTTACCCAGAGGAAGTTGAAACTCAGAAGAGTTTCATTCAGAGATCACACAGGTTGAAATGGATTGAATGAGTGCTCATCTTTCCTTTATGAGACATCTTCCCTTTTGAAGACTTTCCCTCCCTCCTCCCTCCTCCTCCTTCATTCCCTTCCTCTTCCTCTCTTCTTTCCTTTGCCTTTCTTCCACTCTCCCACTCTCCTTCCTTTCATCCTACCTTTTTCCCTCCCTCCCTCCCTCCCTCTCTCCTTCCCTCCTTCCTTAACCAAGTGAAACATACTGCTGATGGATAAAATACAAGAAGCTGGTCTTTCAATGTATGAATATGTACTTGTGTGTGCTTTTGTATGGAGATAATGTATTCTTTTTCAGTAAAAATATCAACCCCATAATGTGGTTAATGAGTAAATTAATCCTGATTCAAAGAGAAATGAAGAGAGGGAATTATGTGCAATCTTAACTGAGTGCCATATTTATTATGTCAAAGTTGTTTTCCAAAGTGTAGCACTTATTAAAGTTGGCCATGTATTACACTTATCCATGCATCTGCCTCCTTGAATGAGGAATGAGATCTTTGTTATTAAAAAAAAACAAAAACAAACAAAAAAAAAAAACCAAACAAAACCTAAATCCCTGTTACCGATTCTAATAACAAATTGAAATGAAAGAGACTTTGGAAATATGATGACCTTATTGATAGTTTATTGGGTTCCAACTCCAACTAATACATTGTTTCTGAGTTCCTCTATGGGTGTAGAGCCTGCTATGCCTTGGTAAAGCTGTGGAGAACATTGATGTGATGAGAAACATGCTTTTTCTATGAGAAGGAAGTGTGAAAGTTTGGGGAGGGATTGTTAAGGAGGAAAAGGCTAACCCACGTGTAACAGGACAAAATTAGCACAAGTTAAGGCGGTAGAAAGCACTGGTATTAAGTAAGGAGCAGTAAGTTTTTGTATCAGCCTTATTACTAACAGTCCTGGAACTTTACACTAATTGGCTAGCCTCCTGGACTGTAAGAGAATAAATTTCTGTTTGTTTAAGCCATCCACTTGTGGTATTTCTGTTATAGCAGCACTAGATTACTAAGACACCAGGGAATACTGGTTTTCAATAAAGGGAAAGTTACTGACCAATTCAGTTACACAATAAATATATTTTGTCAGAGAAACTAATGGCCTCTTTGTGAAGTCTTACAGTAGAAGGAAGGATTCCAGCAGATCATACTATTCCTTAAAGTCGTAACTCCCCCTCCCACCTTTTTTTCTCTTTTAAACTTAGGGTATTAAGTACATGGCAGGAGAACAGCATTCAGACGTGTGACCATGACCATCACACATCACTTATGGATCATGACCCTGTTTCCTCCCTAAGCCTGCATCTGGCTTGGATCCTTCTCAGCAAGAAGCTCCATAAAGCCATTAACAATTGATCAATATTAACTGTAACTTGAAAACAGTGTTCCATTCTTGCTTTAAACAGTTTATCAACATTTGAAGCTAATTGTCTAGTTTTTTAATGTGCTTATGCTAGTGGTATTTTTCCCTTCTGGGCAAGATAAACAAGACCCTTCTGAGCTGGCACCCAAGGGTTTTGTTTGTTTGTTTGCTTTCCTCTGTGTTTGCTTGCACTTTTCATTTCGAAGTTTTCCTTTTAAGACTTTTAGAATTGCTTAAAGCAAATTGGATTTGATGTAACATTCAACGAGATAGATTGACATAATAGCCACAACAATGGACTCAAACATGTCAAAGATCATGGAGATGGTGCAGGGTCGGACAATGTTTCGTTCTGTTGTACCTAAGGTCACCATGAGCTGGAGCCAACTCGATGGGAAGTGACAACAACAACAACTAGTATAACCAGCGTAGATAGGCTTAAACTTCATAGTGCTAAATTTTGCTCAATTCTTTTAACTAAAGTTTCTTGAGAATATTTTACATGGTAGCTTATTCTCTATACAGACTGTAAAAGACAGAGTTCCTGCCTTTAAAAACCTCACATTAAAAAAAAAAAAAAAAAAAAAAGGTATTCTAGGGAACCATTTATTTATTTATTTTTTTAGAAGGACCATCTGGGCTGTCTAAACTCTTTCAGAAACGTTTTTGGGTAAGCAACAGTCTCAGATACAAACTCTGCGTGTAGCATTCATCTGGAACAATCCGGCCAGTTGGCAGTGTCTGTGATCAACACCAACTGCTCCGAAGCTTTGGAGAAAGGCATCAGCATGTGTATGCGATGTATGATGCAGGAATGCCACTGAAATCCAACTTAATCCATTAACTCATAAAACAGATTCAATGTTTGTTTAGCACTTGGCAATACATTTTCTCGAATTTCAAAACTCATTGGAAATCCCACCCACATTTAAACATATTTTTTTCTTCTAAAATTCTTCAAAGTAATCTTTGTAGAGTAGGAACACCAAACAGCTCATGTATCAGGGCTGAAATTACCACTGACACCTGACAGCTTGGCATATTAGAGAGAGTGTGGTCTTTGATGTCAGAAGGGCCGTCCAGTCTCTTTTATGTGAGCCTTGGCAAGTTGGATGACGTCTCTGAGCCTTATGTCTTTATCTCTTGAGTGAGGATAATGATGTCTACCTGGCAGAACCATTATGAGGATTAAAGGAATAATGTATATTAAATGATTGGCACATACCGGACACTTCATAAAAATTAGCTGCTGCTATCATTCTTATTATTATCAGTAGTAATAGTGTTAAAAGAACTAAATTAAGTTTATGTTTATCATTCATTCATTAAATAAATGTTTACTGCGTGTTCATAGGGTACTGTGTTGGGTGATGTAGGGCGTGGGTAGAGGTGACACAAACATGAGTAAGACATGAATTTTACCTTCAATGGCCTTATTTTCTAGTTGGAAAAAAATATGTACATAAATAATTGGGAAAGAAAGTGCCAAGGAGCTGTAGAGTAAATGGTAGAGGGCTTTGAAGAAGAGAAGAGTCTGATGGTACTAGGAATGGAAGTGGAGGAAGAAGTCAGGAAGGGTTTCCTAGAGAAAATACAACTCTGTTCTTCATTACCACTGGGCAAGTGAGTCCTACTAAGTCAGGTAAGCCAAAACAAAAGGACGCCTTCCCCTCCCCAAATCTCAGGCATTCTTTGCCATGATTCCAATGGCTCTTAAAGTCTTCTACTTCTAATAGACTCTCATACTGGCCTAGTAGATCTGAAAGAGGCATTAACTATTATCTCCTTTACTCCCTTGAAGGATCCCATAAATCAAAAAAGTCAGTTGTTAAAAGCAGCTGTTTGCTTTCTTTGTGAAGTATGAAGCAACCCTATACCTCACTTATACCTGCCTTTGGGCATCTTTATTTTGGTTTCACATTATAAACGCTTTGGGCAATGAGGTTTGAGGTTTTCCGCATAATTATTTGATCTTTGTACAATTTCATGGCAATCATTTTGCTCTCCTTAAACAGTTTGTATGTCATCATTACTTTTTAAAAGTATATTGAAGTTATTTTTATTGTAGTGTGGCTAAACTTGAGATTCCTGGAGAGTGTGTCTTTACAGAATGAGAGACTTGTCCTTCCCTGTTACAGGGAATGAATGCAATGTAACCGAAATTATTTCCCTGTTTTTACTTGCAAACTCCTGCCAAATGCAAAGCCCAGCTGCAGGAATTACTTCCTATGAGTACCATGATAGATATTAAAAAGGCATTTAATAACATTTACCAACTGTCCCTTATTAAAAATATAGGAGGAATAGAATTAGGATGCTATTTCCTTCATATGACAAACATACATCTGCATATATATTTGCACACACATGCAAACACACTTTCACACACATGGCCATTTTCATTAAAGGCAGACACAGCCAACGATGTGCATTATTACCAGCATTATTTCACATTATTTTGGGAAAGCTAGCTATGCAAATCGGCAAATGAAATGAGATATAAGTACCAAAAAGAAGGCCAAATTTCAAATTTAATAAAAAACCAAGAAGCCAACTAAAAACCCTTAGATACAAGAAGAGAAACCAATAAGGTAGCTGGTTAAAAAAATAAATATACAAAACCCAAAATGATCTTATCTAAGAGGAAGGATCCGGTAGGAAATACAATGGAGAATATTCCAAAATAAAATAAAAGCTAAATACTTAAAATATTTAGGAAGAAACTAAAAAAATAAAGGCTCAGAACTTACATGAAAAAAATATAAAACTTCACTGAAGGTCATAAAAAGGAGGGGGATAAATGGAGAGGCACGCCTTGTTCTTGAATGGCAGACATTGGTGATGCTGTTGTTCTCTACACAAGCCTCTGTTTAATACAGTCTCCATAAAATATATTTAAAAATTATAAAGTTTATCCAAAAAAATAAATATCAGCATAGTGAAAAATTCTGAAAAGGAAGAATAATTGAGAAGGGCGCTGAAATGACATATATTTAAATCCAGTGAATGCAAGATGGCCAATAAGCAGTTTAACAGATGCTACACTACATTAGTAATCAAAGAAACATAAAATAAGAATGAGAGTTCCTTTCTTGCTTATTGGTTTGGGAAATGTAAAAAATTATAAAAATACCTAGCATTGGTAACTATGGGTATCAAAAATTCAAATACCGCTAAGGTGAATATAAGTGGGTACAATTTTCTTGAGAGAAATTGGACAATATATTTTAAACTTTTAAAGGTGCAAGCCATTGAGGGTATGCATTCAAATATGAAGGTATGAATGGTGTATGATGAATCAGTTGTATTGTCTAGGAATTTTTCTGAGGTAAATAATTAGATGAGTGACTAAAGATATATGAACGAGGATATTGATTGCAGCTTTACATATAAGAAAAAAATAAAGATAAATAAAAAGAAAGAAAAAGAAACAGAGCAAGATTTCATTTATAAAAGGTTGACGCAATCATTTATATATCTACTTAATGTGGTAGTAAAAGTCTAATGGTAAAAACATAAATTTGTACTATTCACAAGGAAAGAAATTCATGATATACATATTGTTAACTGAAAAAGGTAGGCTATAAAAGAGAATATATGTCATATATATATACCAAAAACAAAACAAAACTAAACAAAAAAACCCAAACCCATTGCTGTCGAGTCGATTCTGACTCATAGGGACCCTACAGATCAGAGTATAATTGTCCCATAGGGTTTCCAAGGAGCTGCTGATGGATTCAAACTGCTGATCTTTTGGTTAGCAGCCTTAGCTCTTAACCACTACACCTCCAGGGCTCTCTCTGTCTCTCCCTCCCTCTCTCTCTCCTTTCCTGTAAGCCCCAAGCAGACATCTCTGCTAACTGAGGGCAATGGCCAAGCTCTTTCTGGGTCCCTCTTACTAGTAGATTTCCACTACCTCTAGCCTTTCTTGATGACCATGAAGCCACGGAAAATTGTTGCTCTCCCATTGCAGAGACTGGAATCCTCTTTGAGAATGCTGGTATCTGAGTTGCCATCTGATGCTCCCAAAGCTGCCCATGACAGAGGGGTGCATTCCCTGCAGTCTATTAGCTGTTAACCTGTTTCCTTTCCTTCCTGAGCACTCAGCCAGACTACATTTCCCAGGCTCTCTCCAGTTAGATTTGGCCATATTACCAATTTCAAACCAGTGATTGTGAGTGGGAATCAGGGGCACTACTTCCAGGCCTGGCCCCCGGAAACTCCCATTGGTGATCCTCCCTGCTCTTTACATCCTCTGGCATCATGCCAGTGTCTGACATTACCTTGAAAACCATGTGTTGAAGGTGCAAGAGCCTCAGTCTTTGAATGACTTGTGAGTAGACCTGGCCTGCCAATCTGGAATTGACTTGGATTATTTCTGATTTCATACACATACACATATGTTTGCACACACATACAAACCTAAAAACATTAAAAAAACAAACAGATGAAAACACTTATGCTATTCTTGAAACGTTATACTTTTAGGAGGTGTATTTGTATTGAGGAGGTGCCCTGGTGGCGCAGAGGTTAAGCTCTTGACTGCTAACCGAAAGTTTGGTAGTTCGAATCCACCAGCTGCTCTGCGGGAGAAGATGTGGCAGTTTGCTTCCATAAAGATTACAGCCTTGGAAACCCTATAGGGCAGTTCTGCCATGTCCTGTAGGGTCACTATGAGTCAGCATCGATTCGACAGCAACGAATTTTTTTTTTTTTAATTTGTTATTGAAGATAACTTACCTTCACTAATAACAAAAACCATGTCATTTTCCGTGTAGATATGGGGCAGTGTCCTTTCTCCCACTCTGGTTACATTTTGTACCCTGGTCAACACAGCGTATACCGCAAGTATCAGAGTCCTTCATGAAAACAGCTTCAGTTGATGGTCAATCTCTCCTCCATAGGTTCAGATGTTTGTGGGGTTCAGAAAGGAACATTTTCAGACATCTTTACTGTGGTATTCTCCTTTCCCTCTCCCACCTTATGCTTGGGTACATACATTCTGAACTTCCTATCTTTTAGCCAAAACCATCATAGCATTTGACTCATAAAAGAAATAACACCTCATGTGCCTTCTTCCCCATTGAGGGGCTGTGCTGGGATAGCTTGGGGCTTAGCTGGAATTCCTGTTATGCCTACAAAAAGCTGCCTTATTTCATGGGATATTTATAAGCTGACGAGTGTGAAATAAATGTATCAGGAGTCTTGGGCACCAGGGCCATCAGTGAGGCAGCGTGGTATAATGGAGACCACATGGGTTTTGGCTTCAGAGGGACTTGAGTTCAAGTCCTGCATCCTACTTACCACCTGCGGTGACCTCTTGGAATCTTAGTTTCCTTAGCAGCAAAATGGAAAAGAAGTAATTCCTACAAGATAATCTTGTCCTGAAATATAGATGGGATGATCTTGCAAATCGTTTGACACTTAATGGTCACAGTAATTGACAGAAAAAGTTGATAAGATGAACGATGATTGAAAAATGATAGAAAAAAATCCACTGGGCTGGAATTTTCCAGGAGACAGGGAGAAGGATTGAAAGAAAGAGAGATACTTGGACACTCAAAAGGTAAACACTTTACCTGACCAAATTAAATTGCAATTGGTGACATTTTAATATTTTACGTGACCCATGGTAATAAAATACAGCTTCAAACCAGCATGGTGTCATTATCAACTCGGTCTGCCATGTCTTTGGTGCTCATTCCCCTCCCCCTCCAAATTTCCATTATTCTCCTTTGCCATATTTTATGTGAATGTAGATATTTTCAGCAGGTTATTATGCCCTGTTGAGTTATCAGCACCTTCTAGAGTACTTCATGATTTCATCTTCTTAGAATGTATTCCCATGGAAACAGAATATAGTATAACACAACTGAGAAGGGGCCCTGTATGCCGTTTCTGTGTATATCTTCAAGAACAACATTAACTAGGGGAACAAGGCTGGGAGTATGGGGTTTATTGTGGATTTTCACAGTGATTCCTTTTGCATCTCTCAAAGAGTTCTGCTTTTAATAAACTTTACTAGAAATGTAACATTACCAAAAAGTATAATCAAGTACATTGTATATGTATGAATCATAACAAATGGGGATTAGATAATGTTTTTGCTTACATAAATAAGCTGTTTCACAGTTGATATTTATTCTTTAGTGGAAAAATTTGTTTGGGCAAAGCAAGGGAGTCTGGGTGAAAGGCTTTAGAGTGGGGTTGACTTGTGTTCAAGTAAAATTTATGAATACACTTGCAGTTGACCACAAAGTTCTCTCTAACAATGGAAGGTTAACTTTACCAATTCTGTGCTCAAGCATGGGCTGAACTGGTGAGCTTAGTGGGCTCTAGGATTGACAGATATTCATCTGAATCTCCATGAAGAACATGCTGAAACCTGGCATATGTGTGGGTCTGGGGTAATAATTCCTAAAGTTGAGTCCTCATTTTGCTGAGGCTTGGTTTTCTTGTTCATAAAATCTACTTCACACATCTACTGACAGTGGTGTGCTTAGCACTTTTGACACATGGAGGTAGATCATTTTGAACATCCCCTGCCCCAGGTGACAAAACGCTTTTCAGTGATAATCATGAAATGAATGAATAATAATGGTGGCAAGACAAGAAATTCAGGCAGTAAAAATTTTCTGTGAATTTCATATATAATCATGACAATAAAATTAATTAAAATATTATATTAAAATAAAGGAAAAAATCCAGGATTAATACTTTCTAATTACACTAATTTCTTTTTTGGAAAAAAAAGAACAAACATATACCTACATTTACATAATTAAGATTACAGTTTCTGTTTTTATGCCTTTTGCAAATTTGTCAATGACTTTGTCAAAATTGATCTTCTCTGAAGGTGGGGCCAAGATGGCAGAATAGTCAAACGTTTGCTGTGGTCCCTCTTACAACAAAGACCAAAAAAACAAGTGAATCGATTATATACGAAAATTAGGAGCCCCGAATATCAAAGACAAAGCTGAGGAGTCGGACTGAGTGGCAGGGGGAGGGAGAGACAGTTCAGGAGCAGCAAGGATTTGCCAGACCTGACCAGGCCAGCGCCCTGCAGATTGGATCAGCTGGTGTGTGCAGGCTGAGGCAAGCAGTAGTGCTTGAGATGTGTTTTCCACATCAGGAGAAACCAAGCGATGGAGAGTCTGCACAAGCCTCCAGAGCCAGGAGGAAGCGGCGCTGGATCTGTGAAAGTTAAGCGCAAGGGTCTAACCTACTGCTCTTGGGATCAAAATAACTCTTCCCTCTCTGGGAAGTGCCTCTCTCCCCCTCACACACCTCCTCCCCACTCTGCTCCGGTCTGGCCCAGCTTCAGCAATTGCCATTGCCACGCCCCCTGGGCCGGAAGTGAGACCCATCACACAGGCCGAGCCATTCTCTCAGCTTTGGAGAGGGAACAAATAAACAAATAACAAACAGGAAAAAAGAACCTGCCAAATCCCCTAAGCTGGGATCTGAGGGCAAGCACTGCCCTTTTGCCTAGGCACAAGCATAATGGGTCTATGGACTTCTAATGCCTTTCACCGCTGCCTAGACCTGTGTGGCCCAATTTCAACAGTGTAGGTCCTCATTAGCATAGTATATATCTGAAGCCTATTTTCAACTGCAACAGCTAAGGAGTGACAGATTTGTGACATTTGACACCACCCTGCCCTTTAAGCAGGGTCCTCACCTACCCGCATCAGGGGCCTGAGGACTGGTGGCTCCACCCACTCCACCTAGCCACCCATAAGTGGGGCCTCCCAGTCCTTACAGCCAATGGCATTGGGTGCCCAAAGTCCGGCTGCAAAACCCACCCACCTACGTCCTCTAGCGAAGAGGGACACGCCTTCCACCCAGGCATTCAGGGCCAGCCGTCAACCTTCTACCTTGATCAGCACATAACCCCCTACTGCAGTCAGATACCTGTGCCTGCTTCAACCACCCCTACTTAGCCCTGCCCATCTAGGATTGTAGGTGAGAGCTTGCACCACACACTCAGTGACCAACAACCAGGACACTTGAGCTGAATCTACACAAGAAAAGTAAACTGACTTCTGGGCTCACATACCTAGTAGCAGCTCTAACCACCTGGTGACAGGATGTAAGAGCTTCAAAGATGCCAATAATCAAAGTAGCTCACATGACCAGCCTATTTGGGCATATCAAAACAAAACAAAACAAAAAGCTAGGATGCAGTAAGCAAACATAAAATAAATAAATGTAATAACCTATTGCTGGCTTGGAGACAACAGTCAATATCAAGTCACATAAAGAGGCAGACCATGATAGCTTCAGCAAGCTACCAAAACAAAGAACCAGGAAACCTCCCAGAGGAAGAAAAGGTCTTGGGATTACCGGAGGTAGAATTCAAAACATTAATATACAGAGCTCTTCAAGATATCAGGAAGGAGATCATGCAAACTGCAGACCAATACAAGGAACACAGACAGACAAAGCAATAGAGGAATTTAGGGAGGTTATACAAGAGCAAAATGACAAATTTAACAGGCTGCAAGAATCCATAGAGAGACAGCAATCAGAAATCCAGAAGATTAACAATAAAATTTCAGAAATAGACAACTCAATAGAAAGTTGTAGGAGCAGAATTGAGACAATGGAAGTCATAATTAGTGAGATTGAAGATAAAGCACTTGACACCAATTTATTTGAGGAAAAATCAGATAAAAGAATTAAAAAAAAAAAATAAAGAAACCCTAAGAATTATGTGGGACTCTGTCAAGAGGAAAAACTTACGAGTGATTGGAGTACCAGAATGGATGGTGGAGGGGATAACAGACAATACAAAGAGAGTTGTTGAAGATTTGTTGGCAGAAAACTTCCCTGATAGTGTGAAAGATGAGAAGCTATCTATCTAAGAAACTCATCAAACACCGCACAGGGTAGATCCCAAAAGAAAGTCACCAAGATATATTATAATCAAACTTGTCAAAACTGAAGAGAGAATTTTAAGAGTGGCTAGGGATATATGAAAAATGACCCACAAAAGAGAGTCAATAAGACTAAACTCTAACTACTCAGCAGAAACTATGCAGGCAAGAAGGCAATGGGATAACATATATAAACCCTTGAAGGAAAAAAATTGCCGGCCAAGAATTATATATCCAGCAAAACTGTCTCTCAAATATGAAGGCAAAATTAGGGCATTTCCAGATAAACATAAGTTAAGGGAATTTGTAAAAACCAAACCAAAATTACAAGAAATACTGAAGGGAGTCCTCTAGTTAGAGAATCAATAATATCAGATAACAACACAAGACCAGAACATAGGACAGAACAACCAGATATCAACCCAGATAAGGAAGTCACAAAAATAAGTCAAAGCTAAAACACTGAAAATAGGGAAACAGAGAGGTCAATATGTAAACGATGACAACATTAAAATAAAAAAGAGGGACTAAATAGTGTAGTCCTAGAACTTTCATATGGAGAGGAAATTAAGGCAATATCAAAAAATAAAAGATTGGTTTAAACTTAGAAAAATAGAGGTAAATTTTAAGCTAACTACAAAGGAAACTAACAAACCTACACATCAAAATAAAAAAGAATAACATAAAGACTCAGCAAATACAAATTTAACAACAATGAAAAAGATGAAAATACATAAAGAAAAATGACTCAGCAAAGAAAATTAAGTGGAACAAAGAAACTGTCACCAACACACACACACAAAATACAAAATGACAGCACTAAACTCATACCTATTGATAAATATGCTGAATGTAAATAGACTAAATGCTCCAATAAAGAGACAGAGAGTGGCAAAATGGATAGAAAACCATGATCCATCTATATGCTGCCTACAAGAGACACACCTTAGACTCAAAGACACAAACAAAGTAAAACTCAAAGGATGACAAAAAATATATCAAGCTAACAACAATCAAAAAAGAGCAAGAGTGGCAATATTAATCTCTGACAAAATAGACTTTAAAGCAAAATCCACCACAAAGGATAAGGAAGGAAACTATATAATGATTAAAGGGTCAATACACTAGGAGGACATAACCATAATAAACATCTACACACATAATGACAGGGCTCCTAAATACATAAAACAAACTCTAACAGCATTGAAAAGAAAAATAGACAGCTCCACATTAGTAGTAGGAGACTTCAACAAATCACTTTTGGTGAAGGACAGAACAGCCAGAAAGAAGCCCAATAAAAACACGCAAGATCTAAATGCCACAGTCAACCATCTTGGTCTCAGAGACATATACAGAACATTCCATCCAACAGCAGCCAAGTATACTCTCTTTTCCAATGCACATGGAACATTCTCCAGAATAGACCACATATTAGTCCACAAAGCAAGCCTTAACAGTATCCAAAACATCGATATATTACAAAGCATCTTTTCTGACCATAAAGCCATAAAAGTAGAAATCAATAACAGAAAAAACAAGGGAAAAAAAAATCAAATACATGGAAACTGAACAACACCTTGCTCAGAAACTACTGGGTTAGAAAAAAAGTCAAGGATAGAATAAAGAAATTCATAGAATCAAATTAGAATGAAAACACATCCTACCAGAATCTTTGGGACACAACAAAAGTAGTGCTCAGAGGTCAGTTTATAGCAATAAATGCACACATCCAAAAAGAAGAAAGGGCCATAATCAAAACATTAACCCTACAACTGGAACAAGTATAAAGAGAGCAGCAAAAGAAGCCCTCAGGCGCCAGAAGAAAGGAAATAATAAGAATTAGAGCAGAATTAAATGAAATAGAGAATAGAAAAACAATTGGAAGAGTTAATAAGAACAAAAGCTGGTTCTTTGAAAAGATCAGCAAAATTGATAAACCACTGGCCAAACTGACAAAAGAAAAACAAGAGAGGAAGCAGATAATCTGTATAACAAATGAGATGGGTGATATCACAACAGACCCAACTGAAATTAAAAGAATCATAACAGAATACTATGAAAACTTGTACTCCAACACAGTTGAAAACCTAGAGGAAATGGACAAATTTCTAGAAACTCACTACCTACCTAAACTAACACAAACAAAGGTAGAATAATTAAATAAACCTATAACAAAAGAAGAGATTGAAGAAGTAATAGAAAAATGCCCAACAAAAAAAAAAAGGCTGGCCTTGATGACTTCACTGGAGAATTCTACCAAACTTTCAGAAAAGAGTTAACACCACTACTACTAAAGGTATTTCAGAGCATAGAAAAAGATGGAATACTCCCAAACTCATTCTTTGAAGACAGAATAACTTTGATACCAAAACCAGGTAGGGACACCACAAAAAAAGAAAATTACAGACCAATATCCCTCTTGAACATAGGCACAAAAATCCTCAACAAAATTCTAGCTAATAGAATTCAACAACATATCAAAAAAATAATTCACCATGACCAAGTGGGATTCATACCAGGTATGTGGGGATAGTTCAACATTAGAAAAACAATCAATGTAATCCATCACATAATAAAAGATAAGAACCACATGATCTTATCAATTGATGCAGAAAGGGCATTTGATAAAGTGCAACACCCATTCATGATAAAAACTCTCAGCAAAATAAGAATAGAAGGGAAATTCCTCAACATAATAAAGGGCATTTATACAAAGCCAACAGCCTACATCATCCTAAATGAAGAGAGTCTGAAAGCATTTCCCTTGAGAACAGGAACCAGACAAGGATGCCCTTTATCACCACTCTTATTCAACATTGTGCTGGAGGTCCTAGCCAGAGCAATAAGGCACGAAAAAGAAATAAAGTCATTCAAATTCGTAAGGAAGAAGTATCCCTATTTGCAGATGATATGATCTTATACACAGAAAACCCCAAAGAGTCCATAAAAAACTACTGGAACTAATAGAAGATTTCTGCAAAGTATCAGGATACAAGATAAACATACAAAAATCAGTTGGATTCCTCTACACCAAAAAAGAGAACTTTGAAGAGGAACTCACCAAATCGGTACCATTTATAATAGCCTCCAAGAAGATAAATACTTAGGAATAAATCTAACCAGAGATATGAAAGACCTATACAAAGAAAACTAGAAGAAATTCTAGCAAGAAACCAAAAGAGACCTACATAAATGGAAAAACATACCTTGCTCATGGTTAGGAAGACAACATTGTGAAAATATCAATTCTACCCAAAGCGATCTACAGATACAATGCAATCCTGACCCAAATTCCAATAACATTTTTTAACGTGATAGAGAAACAAATCACCAACTTTATATGGAAAGGAAGAGGCCCTGGATAAGTAAAACGTTACTGAAGAAGAACAAAGTGGGAGGCCTCACACAACCTGATTTTAGAATCTATTATACTGCCATGATAGTCAAAACAGCCTGGTACTGGTACAACAACAGATACATAGACTAATGGAACAGAATTGAGAATCCAGACATAAATTCATCCACCTATGAGCAGCTGATATTTGACAAAGGCCAAAATTCCATTAAATGGGGAAAAGACAGTCTCTTAAACAAATGGTGCTAGTTATAACTGGATATCCATCTGCAAAAAAAATGAAACAAGACCCAAACCTCACACGGTGTACAAAAGCTAACTCAAAATGGATCAAAGACTTAAATATACAATCGAAAATGATAAAGATCATGGAAGAAAAAATAAGGACAATGCTAGGAGCCTTAATATATGCCATAAACAGAATACAAACAATAACTAATAATGCACAAACACAGGAAGAGAAACTAGATAACTGGAAGCACCTAAAAATTAAACACTTATACTCATCAAAAGACTTCACCAAAAGAGTCAAAAGACAACCTACAGACTGGGAAAAAATTTTTGGCTACGACATATCCGATCAGGGTCTAATGTCTAAAACCTATAAGATACTGCGAAACCTCAACAACAAAACAACAAATAACCCAATTAAAAAATGGACAGAGAATATGAACAGACACTTCACCAAAGAAGACATTCAGGTGGCTAACATATACATAGGAAATGCTCGGATCATTGGCCATTAGAGAAGTGCAAATCAAAACTACGATGAGATACCATCTCACCCCCAACAAGGATAGCATTAATCCAGAAAACACAAAATAATAAATATTGGAGTGGTTGTGGAGAGAGTGGAACACTTAAACACTGCTGATGGGAATGTTAAATGGTATAACCACTTTGGAAATGGATTTGGCGCTTCCTTAAATAGCTAGAAATAGAAGTACCATACATACAATCCAGCAATCCCACTCCTTGGAATATATCCTAGAGAAATAGATACATGTACACCCATGTTCACTGCAGCACTGTTCACAATAGCAAAAAGATGGAAACAACCTAAGTGCCCATCAACAGACGAATGGATAAACAAATTATGGTACATATACACAATGGAATACTACCCAACGATAAAGAACAATGATGAATCTGCGAAACATCTCACAACACGGATGAATCTGGAGGGCATTATGCTGAGTGAAATGAGTCGCAAAAGGACAAATATTGTATAAGACCACTATTATAAGAACTCAAGAGAAGTTTTAAACACGGAAGAAAACACTGTTTGATGGTTACAAGGGTGGGGAGGGAGGGAGAGGGGAATTCGCTAACTAGATAGTACACGAGAATCATTTTAGGTGAAGGGAAGCACAACACACAATACAGGGGAAGTCAGCACAACTGGACTAAACCAAAAGCTAAGAAGTTTCATGAGCACAACCAAACATGTCGAGGGATAGAGTAGCAGGGGCTGGGGTCTGCGGACCATGGTTTTGGGAGACATCTAGGTTCGATTGGCATAACAAAGTTTATTAAGAAAATGTTCTGCATCCCACTTTGGTGAGTGGTGTCTGGGGTCTTAAAAGCTTGCAAGTGGCCATCTAAGATGCATCAATTGGTCCCAACCCACTTGGAGCAAAGGAGAATGAAGAACATCAAAGTCGCAAGGAAAATATTAGCCTAAGAGACAAAAGGGCCACATAAACCAGAGACTTCATCATAATGAGACCAGAAGAACTAGATGGTGCCTGACTACCACCAATGACCACCCTGACAGGGAACACCACAGAGAGTCCCTGATGGAGTAGAAGAAATGTGTGGTACAGAATTCAAATTCACATAAAAAAACCAGACTTAATGGTCTGACTGAGACTGGAGGAACCCTCGAAGCCATGGCCCCTGGATGCTCTGTTAACCCAGAACTGAAATTATTCTTGAAGCCCACTCTTCAGAGATTAAACTGGACTATAAAACATAAAATAATACTCGTGAAGAGTGTGTTTCTTAGTTCAAGCACATACACAAGACCAAATGGGCGGCTCCTGTCCGGAGGCAGGATGAGAAGGCAGAAAGGGACAGGATCTGGTAGAATGGACACGGGAAACCCAGGGTGGAAAAGGGAAATGTACTGTCACATTATAGAGATGGCAACTAGTGTCACATAACAATATGTGTATAAATTTTTGTATGAGAAATTAGCTTGAGCTGTAAACTTTCACCTAAAGCACAATAAAAAAAATTTTTTTTTAAAAAAGATCTTCTTCACCTATTTATGTTGAATAAATGGTATAGCCAGACTTGTCAGTCTACCTTCCCTCATAGTTGATTACGGAACACTTTTAGAAAAATTAATTTTAATTTTAAAAATTTCTTTCACAGGAATCAACATATATACAAATTGAAAATCTCTTAAACATAAGGTTAAGTTGAGCAGAGTCACAAAAATCCCATCTTATAATAATTGAGAAATTGTTATACTGGCCATGTCTTTGTTTCTTTGAGAGTCAATACTACTAACTTTTCAATTGTCTCTGAAATTTAAAAAAAAGAAAAAATCTACTGATGTATCTTCACTAGAAATTTTATCAAAAAATATCTATTACATTTTGAAAAATCAGCAAAAATCAGGGAAAATGGCTGAATAATGACTAATATTGACGTTATTTGATTAATTGTTTTTGAACAAGTGTCCAATTCCTTGTGGAAATGATCATAGCAGACATTGTCCTTTTGATTTCTTTTAGCAATGTAAAACCAGCTTCTTTTGTTGTTTCTCCTGGCATTCTTCCTTTCCTATGAAAAATGTCCATTTCCTACATTGTGTTGTCTAATTATCGCCAATCTTTCTGTGCTGAACTTCTAGGATTAATTTTAAAGTGAGCTGTTTTACTGTACATTGATCAGGCTAATTCTGGCTGTTCTCAAAAGTGTGCTTTTGATGTCTGTTTAGTGTCATCTAAAACCTCGCACCAGAAAAATTCAAATTCTGGAAACATTTTATATATGAACTAAAATGTGCCCATTCTAAGCTAGAAATACAAGTACCATATGATCAGCAATCCCAGTTCTAGGAATATAGCCTAGAGAAATAAGAGCTGTCACATGAATAGCCGTATGCACAACCTTGTTCATTGCAGCATTATTCACAATGGCAAAAAGATGGAAACAACCTATGTGCCCATCAAGAGATGAATGGATAAACAAACTATGATACATACACACAATAGAATACTACACAACAATAAAGAACAACGATGAATCTGAGAAACATCTCACAACATGGATGAATATGGAGGGCATTATGTTGAGTGAAATAAGTCAATTACAAAAGGACAAATACTGTACGAGACCACTATTATAAAAATTCATAAAAGGGTTTACACACAGAAAGAAACAATCTTTGATGGTTACTAGGGAGAGGAGGGATGGGGAGGGTAAAACACTGACTAGATAATAGAGAAGTGGTCATTTTGGTAAGGTTATGAAAGCTTTATAGACACATCCAAACTCCCTGCGGGACCGAATTACTAGGCTGAGAGTTGGCGACCATGGTCTTGGGGGACATCTAGCTCAACTGGCATGACGTATTTTATAAAGAAAATGTTCTACATCCTACTTTGCTGAGTAGTAACTGGGGTCTTAAAAGCTTGTGAGCAGCCATCTAAGATACTCCACTGGTCTCACCCCATCGAGAGCAAGGGAGAATGAAGAAAACCAAAGACACAAGGGAGAGATTAGTCCAAAGGCCTCGTGTACTACAATGACCACAGCCTCCACCAGACTGAGTCCAGCACAACTAGATGAAAGATGGCCACCACCACTGACTGCTCTGACTGGGATCACAATAGAGGGTCCCAGACAGAGCTGGAGAACAATGTAGAACAAAATTCTAACTCACAAAGAAAGACCAGACTTACTGATCTGACAGAGACTGGAGAAACCCTGTTACAGCCCTCAAAGACGTCCTTTTGACTTAGTAGTGAAGTCACTCCTGAGGTTTACCCTTCAGCCAAAGATTAGACAGGCCCATAAAACAAAATAAGACTAAATGGGAACACCAGTCCAAGGGCAAGGACGAGAAAGAAGGCAGGAGGGGACAGGAAAGCTGCTAACAGGAAACCCAAAGTTGAGAAGGGGAGAGTGTTGACGTGTTGTGGGGTTGACAACCAGTGTCACAAAACAATGTGTGTGTTGTTTAATGAGAAACTAATTTGCTTTGTAAACCTTCATCTAAAGTACAATAAAATAAAATTTGTGCTTTCTAAACAAGAATGTATGACTTTATGGCTTCCCCCTGTTTCACTGTTCTAAATTTTAAATGCAAATTAAATCTTCAAGTACTCCCATAGAATGTCAAAAAATGAAGTAACCCTAGTTGTGTTGCTTCATCTTTTTCACTCACTGTGCTGTTGTGTTCATTCAGAACCACCTGTTTACCCCAAGAATATGGCCCCCAGACACCCTTTTAGCTCAGTAATGAAGTCAGTCCCGAGGTTCACCGTTCAGCCAAAGATTAGACAGCACCATAAAACAAAATCAGACTAATGGGGCACAACAGTCCAGGCACAAGGACTAGAAGGCAGGAGGGGACAGGAAAGCTGGTAATAGGGAACCCAAGGTTGAGAAGGGACACTGTTGACATGTCTTGGGGTTGTTAACCATTGTCATAAAACAGTATGCGTACTAACTGTTTAATGAGAAACCATATGCCCTGTAAACCTTCATCTAAAGTACAATAAAAAAAAAAAAAAAAAGAAGAAGAAGAAGAAGAAGAACCACCTGTTTAAATACAGGGATAGGTAGTACCACAGAGGCTGAAAACATTAACTGCACTTGAAGCAAGCTGGAATGGTTCCAAACTGTCACCAATGTAGTCTCAACATGGATGCCTGTAGCTGGGTCCGTGCATGTTGGGGGCTGTCTGTATAACTGGAAATTCTCCAAATTCTATGTAAAAGATAATATTGATTAAAGGATAAGTAGTAAAAAAAAGTGTTAATTTAAGGCTAATGTATATTATTAAAACTCGATAGTAGCCACAATTGTTTAGAACTTAGACTAACAAAGTATTTTTTTGGTGGGAGGAGTATTTTATCACAGACATTGTTCAGAATTTCTACCTCATGGTGATAATAAAGAGTAGACCAACTTTTTAGTTTGTTTTGGTATTGTCTTTAAATTCTCTACAGACAATGCATCCCTTTTTGCCTGTACCCAGGGTAGACTGTTGGCACATCCTGCCCTTGGTACCCCACTGGTTTGGGAAATCCACTAGAAGAAGGGCTGGCCTATGTTAGGTTCTCAACAAATGCTAGTTTCCCTTCTTTAACATTTTTAGAATTTACCACACCCTCCCCAAACTTTATCCTGCAATTGATTTAATTATATAGGTATATATGTATACGGGGAGCATTGGTGGTTCAGTGGTAGAATTATTGCCTTCCATGTGGGAGACCTGGGTTCGATTCCTAGCCAACGTACCTCATATGCAGCCACCATCTGTCAGTGGAGGCTTCTGTGTTACCATGATGCTGAACAGGTTTAGGGAAGCTTCCAGACTAAGAGGCACCAGGGAGAAAGACCTGGGAATCTATTTCCAAAAACCAGGCAATCAGAATCCTGTGGATCACAATAGTCTGATCTGCAACTGATCATGGGGATGGCACTGGACCAAGCAGTGTTTTGTTGTGTTGTGCATGGGGTCACCTTGAGTTGGGAGCTGACTCGACAGCAGTTCACAACAGTAACAACAATATATGTATGTATTCATCACTCATTTACTGAGCACCCAGTGGGCCTTAGGGATACAGGGTGAAAGACCTAGCAATTCCTGCTTTTCAGGAATGTACCGTCCTATTAATGAATAAATTATTTTTCCGAAGTTTCAGCCATTGTTGGAAGTATTCTTAATGTATCTTTAAAATACAGGCAACTATAAGTAACAGAAATCTCTCTGAGAGTAGCTTAAACTGTAAAGCCATTTGCTGTTGGATACAGTATGTTGACTAGAGGTGTGAAGATCCTGGGTTTAATTGTCAGCTAAAAACTATCATCAAAGACTCTGGTTCCTCTGGTTCTTTGGCTTTACCATCCTCAGTTTGTCTGCAGAGTCTCCCCTCATGGTCACAAAATGGCTGCTGTAGCTCTGACCATCATGTTCTCACAAAGTAACTTCTGAAACAGGAAGTAAGGGTGAAGATGAGGCAGCAAAAGGACTTTTTTCCTCTGTGTGCATCTGTGTTTTGAGGAAGGGAAATCCTTTCACAAAACTCTCCAGTGACTTCTCCTTATGTCTTATTTGTCAGAACTGGGTCACATGCTCAACTCTGAGTAAATCACTGATAAAGGCAAATGTGTTGTCATGAATGGTTCACACCATTCCATATAACGGTTCACTCCAGCCATATAATATGCCATCCATTCACATGAAACTCCTTGAAGAAAGGGCAAGATAAAGTTTCCCATAGAGCTTTCCCTGTTTTCTTGGGGAGAAAGTTTGCTGCAAATCATTGTCTTAGACGTTTAAAGATGTGTCAAAATGCATCCTCTTAGATGTCTAGGGACACTTCAGGATACAGGAGATGTGAGTGATTCTTAGCATTTATTGATTTGTTCTAGTTTCTCTCCAGGTTTACCAATATAATATAGCAGGAGAAAAAACAGAAACTAAAACAAAAAACAGTGGTGGAATCATACATTCCTGGTTTGATTGCTTCCTTTCATCGTTTATTAAATGTATGATCATGGACAAGGTATTAAAGTCACTGCAAACCTCTGTTCTGTCATCTTTGAGATAGGGATGGTGATTATCACAGAACAAATCTCTCAAAGCAAAGACCTGGCATCAAGATACAAGGACATGTAGTCGAGAGGACTAAGACTGCCCTGATTGTCATCTCAGGGAAGTCTCTTCCCCCCTGTGTTTAAGGTCCCTTATGTGTGCAGTGAGGGTTTGAACCCAGCTCAGGTAACTCTAGCTCTATGAAAGAGTTGCCATATAATGATCACAGAGAAGGCCACATGTCAAAGATGAAAAGAACCAGAGAGGGCTTAGGGGCTGAACACTAAACTAGGCTTAGAGACCCTTCGAGGGGAGGGAGAGTAATAGCAAGATTAATGACAACTTTAAGACAACTGCTAGGCAGCATCAGGGCTGTCTGAAGCATAGATTATCCTGTCCTGACCTTCTAGCTTTTGAAGATTCTCTCTTAATCGCAAGTACATCTTGAAGTTAGTCAATTGTATTGCTATTGAGTGACTACATGGCAGCAACTTAGGTAATCATCTCCCTTATTTTCACCCTTCCTATTTGCCACTTTTTTTCACAGTGAAAGTAGGAATACCAGAGGATTTAGAGTGACAGGAACTGGTTTCTGGTTATTGCTACCAAATACTGAAGTTGAATTCTTCTTAGCTCCCTTCCTCCTACTTAAATCAGCAGCTGGTAGAGTGAAAGAGGAATACTCCCAGATGGCCCACTTGTCTAGGCACCAATGCCTTCCTGTTGACTTCTTCCTCCACCACCTGCTCAGCTGTCCTCTCTGACTCCCCAGAGTGTAACAAGCAGTCTTGTTTCCAGTGGCAAGCGAACCCATAGGACAAAATTCTGGGTCCTCAGCAACTTTGAACATTCTCAAATCACTTTTCATACGAAAATTCTGGAAAATTATTTACCTCTTTGTTAGCCTGGTGAATTCTAGTCTCTCTACATTAGGTCTTATTAAACCTTCCTCAGTGACTCTCTATTCTGTTTTCCTTACTTTTATTTACACCTCTTATCACAATGTGTCCTAATGATCTGTCAACAGACTTTAAGCTCTACAATGGTAAGACCTGTGTCTGGCCATCCTTGTAGCATAGTGCCAGGCACAGGATATGAGGAGTGGAGAAGGCGCTGGGCAGGCTCAGTGACTGGTGAATGAAACACAGTTTGTGAGTCTGGCCCCACTTGACTGATGGTGAGCCCAACCTCCTTGACAGCTGAAAAATTCTGCACCCTCCACAGCTCCAATTTTGGAACTCTGGTCCAGTTTGTGAGAAAGCACTTCCCTCATTAGATGGAAATCCCCATCTGGACCCTATTCATTGTCTCAAATGTACATAAATAATTCAGGAGGACATAAGCTGACTTTTTTGGGCATGGACTCAAACTGAGGAATCTAAAAGCACATAGAAGATGAGATACTGACTATTTCAAGGTGTAATGTCAAACACACACACACACACACACACACACACACACAAATGTGCACTCATGCCCAGACATGCATGCAAACACAGGGGGAAGATAGACAGTATCTAATGATGATGGAGGCAGATGAATCTACAAGGCCAGGTCTCCAAGGAGTGCCAGCTATTAGACAAAGAAGGACCTCTTCCTAGAGCCACACCCTAGATTCAGACTTCTAGCCTCCTTAACTGTGATAAAATAAATTTCTGTTTTTTAAAGCTACCCACCTGTGTTATTTGTGTTAGAGCAGCACTAGGAAATTAAGACAAGGTCTAATTGGAATTCCAGGAGTAGGAAGGGGAACAGAATAGAAAGAAGAGATAGAAGCAATATTTAAAGAGATAATAGTGTAGAATATTCCAGAATAGAGACTTGAGGCTTCAGAATGAGGAATGACAATGATTCTAGAATATGATAAATAAAAAGAATTACCTATACAACTCGTAGTGAACATAGCATAATCCAAAAACAACCAGATCTTCAAAACAAATAGATAAAACTTTCTCCCTGTAGTTCTGTCATTTTTGCTTCATACATTTTGGAACTATGTTACCAAGGACATGCAAGTTTTAGAACTGTAAGATCTTCCAGGATTACTAAAATTTTTATCATTAGGTAGTGAAATTTTTGTGATTTATAGTCTTTTTGCCTTAAAGTCTATTTCATCTTGGTACCAATGTAACTACCACAGGTTCGTTTTGGATGGTATTTGCCAAATATCTATATGCTATAATATCTTTTTTCCATTTTTTATTTTCCATCTTACTGTTTCTTTGTATTTTAGGTATTTCTCTTACACAGAGCAAATAGCTGTTGTTGATGTTGCTTTTATTGAATCAGTCAATCTTTATCATTTTACACAAAATTTAGTGTATTTACATTTACTGTAATAACTATTATATTTGGTTTTATTCCTATCATCTTATTTTGTGTTTTATATTTCTACCATCCTTCTTATGCTTCTTCCTTCTTTTAGATCAACTTATTAAAAAACGAACAAACATAATTAACATTATAAGTGATCAATATACAAAAACACTTTCAAACAAGAACAAAAAACAGGAAACATAATTTTTGAAAGATACCATTTACAATAGTATGAAAACAATAAGTTTCCAGTAAATGTGTCTAAGAAAATTTGTGCATGGTCTTTATGTAGAAATTATAAAACTATCTGAAACATTAAAGTTTTGCTAAATAAATGGAGACATATGCACACAGATAAGAATGGTTCAGCATGTTAAAGAAGTCATGTCTATATAAATTAATCTATAAATACAAAGCAATCCAAACAAAATCCTGTCAGGATTTTATTTTAATGGAACTGGACAAGGAGATTCTAAAATTTATATGTAAGAGCAATAGGTCAAGAAAAGGAAATATATTTTTGAAGAAGAAAGATTAGATGGAAAGACCATCTCCACTAGATATCAAGACTTTTTTTTTTGTCAGTACACATATTGTTTTATGACATTGGTTAAAAACCCCACAACATGTCAACCCTCTCCCTTCTAGACATTATTTTATTTTTTTTGGTGAAAATATACATAGCCAAAGATACACCATTTAAAAAATTTCTACATGCACAATTCAGTGACATCGATTACGTTCTTCCAGTTGTGCTGCTATTCTCACTTTAGATGAAGGTTTACAGAACAAAATAGTTTCTCATTAAACAGTTAGTAAACATGTTGCCCTATGACAATGGTTAACAACCCCACTACATGTCAACACTGTCCTTACTCAACCTGGGGTTCCCTGTCACCGGCTTTCCTGTCCCCTTCTTCCTTCTAGTCCTTGTCCTTGGACTGCTGTACCTCATTAGTCCTGCTTTGTTTTATGGGACTGTCCAATTCCCAGCTGAATGATGAATCTCGGAAGTGACTTCACCACTGAGCTAAAAGGGTGTCTGGGGGCCATGCTTTCGGGGTTTCTCCAGTCTCTTTCAGGCCGGTTAATATGGTCTTTTTGTGAGTGTGTTAAGAGTTTTGTTCTACATCCTTTTCCAGCTCTGTCTAGAACCATCTGTTGTGATCCCGGTCAGAGCCATGAGTGGTGGTAGCCGGGCACCATCTAGCTGTACTGGACTCAGTCCAGTGGAGGCCTTGGTAGCTGTGGTCCATTAGTCCTTTGGAGTAATCTTTTCCTTGTATCCTGTTCTCTTCATTCTCCCTTGTTCCTGAAGGGGTGAGACCAGCGGAATATCTTAGACGGTAGCTCACAAGCCTTTAAGACCCCAGACACTACGCACCAAGGAAGAATGTAGAACATTGACTTTATAAACTGTGTTATCCCAATTGAGCTAGATGTTCCCCGAGACCATGGTCCCCACAGCCCTCCACCCAGCAATTTAGTCCCTCAGGGAGTTTGGATGTGTCTATGGAGCCCCATTGTGTGTATATACCGTAGTTTGTTTATCGATTCATCTGTTGATGGGAATCTAGGTTGTTTCCATCTTTTTGCTATTGTGAACAACGCTGCCATGAACATGGGTGTGCACATGTCTATTCGAGTGACAGCTCTTATTTCTCTGGGATATATTCCTAGGAGTAGGATTGCTGGAGCATATGGTATTTCTATTTCTAGCTTTCTAAGGAAGGGCCATATCATTTTCCAAAATGGTTGTATCATTTTGCATTCCCACCAGCAGTGTGTGAGTTCCGATCTCCCTGCAGCCTCTCCAACATTTGTTATTTCCAGTGTTTTTGATTCGTGCCAGTAATGCCGGGGTGAGATGGTATCTCATTGTGGTTTTAATTTGCATTTCTCTAATGGCTAGTGATGACAAGCATTTCCTCATGTGTCTGTTGGCCACTTGAATGTCTTCTTTGGTGAAGTGTCTGTTCATTTCCTTTGCCCATTTTTTAATAGGATTATTTGTCTTTTTGTTGTAGAGGTGTTGGATTTTCTTGTAGATGATGGAGACTAGACCTTTGTCTGACTTGTACTGTCCAAAATTTTTTTCCCAGTCTGTAGGTTCTCTTTTTACTCCTTTGGTGAAGTCTTTTGAAGAGCGTAAGTGTTTGCTTTTTAGAAGATCCCAGTTATCTAGCTTATCTTCTGGGGTTTGTGTGTTGATGGTTATGGTTTGTATCCTGTTAATGCCATGTATGAGGGCCTGTAGCATTGGTCCTATTTTTTCTCCTATGAACTTCATAGTTTTTGGCTTTATATTTAGGTCTTTGATCCATTTTGAATTAGTTTTTGTATATGGTGTGACGTATGGGTCCTCTTTCATTTTTTTTTTGCGGATGGATATCCAGTTTTGCCAGCACCATGTGTTAAAAAGACTGTCTTTTCCCCATTTGATGGACTTTGGGCCCTTGTCGAAGATCAGGTGACTGTAGGTGGATGGATTTACATCTGGGTTCTCAATTCTGTTCCATTGGTCAACGTATCTGTTGTTGTACCAGTACCAGGCTGTTTTGACTACCGTAGCTATATAGTAGGTTCTGAGGTCAGGTAGTGTGAGTCCTCCAACTTTATTCTTCTTCTTCAATAGTGCTTTACTTATTCTGGGCTTCTTCCCTTTCCATATAAAGTTAATGATTACTTTTTCCATCTCTTTGAAGAATGTTGTTGGTATTTGGATTGGGATTGCATTGTATTTGTAAATTGCTTTGGGTAGAATTGTCATTTTCACAATGTTCAGTCTACCTATCCATGAGGATGGTATGTTTTTCCATTTATTCAGATTCCTTTGGGTTTCTTCCTGTAGTGTTTTGTAGTTATCTTTATATAGGACTTTTACATCTCTGGTTAGATTTATTCCTAACTATTTTATTTTTTTAGGGGCTATTATAAATAGTGTTGTTTTCCTGATTTCCTTTTCATCATTCTCTTTGTTGGTGTATAGGAATCCAACTGATTTTTGCATGTTTATCTTGTATCCTGCTACTCTGCTGAATCTTTCTATTAGTTCCAGTAGATTTCTTGTGGAGTCATTAGGGTTTTCTATGTATAGTATCATATCATCCACAAACAGGGACAGTTTAACTTCTTCATTACCAATTTGGATGCACTTTATTTTTCTTGCCTTATTGCTCTAGCTAGAACTTCCAGCACAATGTTAAATAGGAGTGGTGATAAAGGACATCCTTGTCTTGTTCCTGTTCTCAAGGGGAATGTTTTCAGCCTCTCTCCATTAAGAATGACGTTGGCCGTTGGTTTTGCATAGATGCCCTTTATTATGTTGAGAAATTTCCCTTCTATACCTATTTTATTGAGAGTTTTTATCAGGAATGGGTGTTGGACTTTGTCGAATGCCATTTCTGTGTCTATTGAGATGATCATGTGATTCTTTTCTTTCCTTTTGTTTATGTGGTGGATTATGTTGATTGATTTTCTAACATTGAACCATCCTTGCATACCTGGTATGAATCCTACTTGGTTGTGGTGTATTATTTTTTTGAGATGATGCTGAATTCTATTGGCTAGAATTTTGTTGAAAATTCTTGCATCTATATTCATGAGAGATATTGGTCTGTAATTTTCTTTGTTTGTGGTGTCTTTGCCTGATTTTGCTATCAGGGTTATGCTGGCTTCATAGAATAAATTCGGGAGTGTTGCTTACTTTTCTATGCTCTGAAATAGTTTGAGTAGTACTGGTACAAGCTCTTCTGTAAATGTTTTGTAGAATTCTCCAGTGAAGCCATCCAGGCCAGGGCTTTTTTTTTGTTTTGGAGTTTTGGTTTGTTTTTTAATACCTTTTCAATCTCTTGTTTTGGGTCTGTTCAGATTTTAACATCACTTTGTTGTAGTTTGGGTAGGTAGTGTGTTTCTAGAAATTTATCCATTTCCTCTAGGTTTTCAACTTTGCTGTAGTATAGTTTTTCATAATATTCTGTTATGATCTTTTTATTTCAGTTGGGTCTGTTGTAATGTCTCCCATTTCATTTCTTATTTGGGTTATTTGTGTCCTCTCCTGTTTTTCTTTTGTCAGTCTGGCCAGTGGTTTGTGGCTTGTGTTGATTCTTTTGAAGAACCAACTTTTGGTTTTGTTGATCCTTTCTATTGTTTTTCTATTCTCTATTTCATTTATTTCTGCTCTGATCTTTATTATTTCCTTTCTTCTGGTGGCTGTGGGCTTTTTTTGCTGTTCTATTTCTATTTGTTTGAGTTCTGTAGTTAATGTTTTGATTTTCTCTCTTTTTTCTTTTTTGATGTGTGCATCTATTGCTATAAATTGTCCTCTGGGGACTACCTTTGCTGTGTCCCAAAAGTTTTGGTATGATGTGTTTTCATTCTCGTTTGACGCTAGAAATTTTTTGATTCCATCTCTGATTTCTTCTATTACCCAGTGGTTTTAAGCAAGGTGTTTTCAGTTTCCATGTAATTGATTTTTTTTCCCTTGCTCTTTATGTTAATTTCTACCTTGATGGCATTGTGGTCAGAGAAGATACTTTGTATTATCTCAGCGTTTTGGATCTTGTTGAGGATTGCTCTGTAGCCTAAGATGTGGTGTATTCTGAAGAACGTTCCATGTGCATTGGAAAAGAATGTGTACTTTGCAGCGGTTGGATGGAGTGTTCCATATATGTCTATGAGGTCAAGTTGGCTGATTGTGCCGTTTAGGTCTTCTGCATCTTTGCTGAGTTTCTTTTTAGATGTTCTATCCTTTACTGTGAGTGGTGTGTTGAAGCCTTCTACTATTATTGTGGAACTGTCCATTTCTCTTTTCAGTACTGTTAGAGTTTGTTTATGTATTTTGGAGCCCTGTCATTGGGTGCATAGATGTTTATTATGGTTATGTCTTCTGATGGATTGTCCCTTTAATCATTATATAGTGTCCTTCTTTGTGGTGGATTTTGTTTTAAAGTCTATTTTATCTGAGATTAGTATTACCACTCCTGCTCTTTTTTCATAGTTGTTAGCTTGACAGATTTTTTTCCAACCTTTGATTTTCAATAAATTGATGTCTTTGTTTCTAAGGTGTGTCTCTGGTAGACAACATATTGATGGATCCTTTTATTTATGCATTCTGTCACTCTCTGTCTCTTTATGGGTGCATTGAGTCCATATACATTCGGTGTAATTATTGATTGATGTGAGTTTATTGCTGTCATTTTGTAGTGCTTTTTTTGTGGTGCTGACATTTTCTTTGTTTCTCTTACTCTCCTGTGCTGAATTACTTTTGTTTGTGGATTTTTTTTTTTCATTTCTTTGTTTTTATAGGTTTTGTTTTTACTGAGACTTTATGTTTTTCCTCTTTATTTTTATGAGTATGTTTGTTAACTTTCTGTGTAGTTACCATGAAATTTACCCTCATCTTTCTAAGTTTGAAGCAGTCTATTATTACTTAGTATCACCTTGCCTTCCTTTCCATTAGAAGGTTCTATACCTGCACCGTTTATCCTTCTTTTATTGTTTTGATGTTTCTGTCATTTACAGATTAACTTCTCTGATTCCCCATTGTATTTCTTTTGGTTTTGGATAGTCCTTGAGAGTTCATTTCCTAGATTGGTATCTGGCTGGTACTATCCTGCGTCCTAGATTCAGCCTGTGAGCTGAAATTGTTTGTTCTCAGATAGAAGGACTCCCTTTAATAATTCTTGTAGGTTTAGTTTGGTTTTTACATATTCCCTTAATTTCTGTTTATCTGGAAATGTCCTAATTTCACCATCATATTTGAACAAGAGTTTTGAAGGATATATTATTCTTGGCTGGCAATTTTTTTCTTTCAAGGTTTTATATATGTCATCCCATTGCCTTCTTGCCTGCATGATTTCTGCCGAATAAGCCAAGCTTAGTCTTATTGTTTCTCCTCTGTATGTGACTTTTTGTTTTTCACGAGCTGCTTTCAGTATTCTTTGTTTGTCTTTGGTTTTGGCAAGTGTGATTACGATGTGCCTTGGTGATTTTCTTTTGGGGTCTATCCTATATGGGGTCTGTTGTGCTTCTTGGATGGCTAGCTTTTTATCTTTCATGATATTGGGGAAGTTTTCTTTCAGCAGTTCTTCAATTATCCTTTTTGTGTTTTCTGTTTTCTCCCCCTGTTCTTGAACTCTGATCACTCACAAATTTTTGCTTTTAATTGTATTCCACATAATTCTCAGGGTCTCTTCATTTTTCTTTTTTTTCTGGGTTTTCCTTGAACAGAGTTGTGTCCAAATGTTTGTCTTCAATTCCGCTGATCCTGTCTTCCACCATTTCAGATCTGCTCCTCAGCCCTTCTATGACACTGTCCATTTCTGAAATCTTGTTTTTTATCTTTTAGATTTCTAATTGTTTTTGTAGAATTTCTAGTTGTGAATTTATTTTGACATTTTGTTCCTGCATTATTTTCCTAATTCTTCCATTTTTGTCTGTCTTTTCCATGAATTTGTCTGCCTTTTCTTTGATTTTGTCTATTTTTTTCCTCATTTTTTCTGCTTTTTGCTTCAACTCTTGGATAGTTCTGAGTATTAGAGATTTGAATTCCCTATCAGGTAGTTCTAGTGCCTTTTCTTCTACTGGAAAGTCATTTGATGTTTTATTTTGGACACCTACTGGAACCGTCCTGTCCTGTTTTTGTAAATATTTTGATGTGGTCTGCTGTCTTTGGGGCATTCAGTAGTTATTTTTCTTGTTTATTGATTGTGGATCTGTTTGTTTCATCCTTTTAAAAAAAAAATTTGGCTATGCCTGAGCAGGCGGGCTGTGTGTTCTTTGTTGTTTGCTTGTCGATGGGCACGTTACTTTTCACCTCCTTCTCCAACTGGCAGGATCAGTCGCTCAGATATGATACAGCAGGCCAGGTCTAGCTGAAGAGGTGTTGCTGAGATGACTTGTTTGTGGCACTTACTACAACCACCAGGGAGGGTCAGTAGTCAGTGCAGGGCAGGTTCTGGTAGGCCGTGCCTGTGCTGCTTGGTGGTGTGATGTTAAACACATGGTCTAGGTAGGCAGGATGGTGGGGGGATTTGTGAAGTGTGGTACTAAGATGGGTATGGGAGATAGGAGAGAGGAACAGGAGCCAAAAACATACTAGCAAACGAAAAACAGTGCCGTTGGAGTGGAGAGATGTGAGACTATGAAATGGAGAAAAACAAAAAGGGGAAGAAGAAGGAAAAAAAAGAAAAGAGTGAATAAATAAACATTATAAAGAAAAAAGATAAGCAAAGCTCCCAGGGATGCCACTGGTGTGGCTACGAGGTCTGGGGAGGTTGTTCCCAGATGTTGAAGTACAGCCTGGCTAGAAGGCATTGAAATATCACTCAGCACCAGGTATTTAGGGCACAGGAAGAGAAGGAAGGTATAGAGAGACGAGAAACTGAGTAATGAAGAAAGACAAAAAGGGAAAAAGAGGGAAAAGACAACAAAACAGATTTTAAAGAAAGAACAAGAACCCCCCCCCCCAAAAAAAAAACAGAAAAAAAAAAACCCACAAAAAAAGAAATGTGCTCAGGGATCCCTCTGTGCATCTGCACAAGCCAAGGTGGTAGGTCCCATGCCACGCAGCACTGCCTGGCCAGAACAGGTTCCCAACTTTATAAAAGAAAAAGAAAACAAAAAAGCAATTCAAATCAAACAAACAAACAAAAAAAGCCCCGGGATCCCCCAGCATGGCATCATGGACCAGGAAGCAGTTCCACACTCGAGCGGAACTCCACAGCCCCTAAGGAAGAAGCAAAGATGGTGCATGGAGCCAGGTATTCGAGTGGAAGGAGGGGGAGGTGGTGAGAGGTAAGGAAGAAATCAAAAGAAGCAGAAAAAAGCAACACCGGCAGGCAACAAATGGCACTCAGGGGGTCGGCTAGTGTGGGCGGGTGGAATCCAAGCAGCCAGTGCTTCCCAGCCAAGAGACTGTGGCAGCGGGAAGCAGAGGAGGCTGAGTGGGGGTGAAGAAGGGTGGGGGGTGTGAAAGTGTATATCGCCAGTTACCAGTTGTTCTTTCTCTTGCTGGAAGCTTCATGAAGCTGCTTTGTCGTATCCCCTATTTTCTCATCTCTGATAGGAGTCCAAGGTGGCGGATCCGTCCTGCGTTAGCTGATAGGGGACCTCTGCATGTATGTCTCCTCGCTCTCTGTTCTCTGTCAGTTTCTTATTCCATTTGGTGCTTGGCTGAGTTCTTTATCTGTTCATTTGATGTTTAGGGTTTCAGGGTTGCTGTTTTCTCTGTTTGGCTTAGTTTTTCGGATCTTTGCGGTGGAGGGATGGCATGGTGCTTCTGCCTAGAGCACCATGTTGTGGGAAGTCCCTAGATATCAAGACTTTTAAAAAATCTTTTGTAATTAACAAAAGGTAATATAGGTTTCACCATATGTCTGTCAGTTTGTCGTACTGTGGTGGCTTGTGTGTTGCTGTGGTGCTGGAAGCTATGCCACTGGTATTTCAAATACCAGCAGGATTACCCATAGTGGACAGGTTTCAGCTGAGCTTCCAGACTAAGACAGACTAGGAAGAAACACCTAGCAGTCTACTTCTGAAAAAATTATCCAGTGAAAACTTTATGAATAGGGAGGAACGTTGTCTGATATGGTATCAGAAGATGAACCTCTCAGGTTGGAAGGTGCTCAAAACATGACTGGGAAAAAGCTGCCTCCTCAAAGTAGAGTCGACCTTAATGACATGGATGGAGTGAAGCTTTCAGGACCTTCATTTGCTGATGTGGCACAACTCAAAATGAGAAGAAACAGCTACAAACATCCATTAATAATAGGCATGTAGAAAGTACGAAGTATGACTCTAGGAAAATCAGAAGTCGTCAAAAATGGAATGGAATGCATAAAGATAGATATCCTAGGAATTAGTGAGCTGAAATGGCCTGGTATTGGCCATTTTGAATCAACAATATACTATGCTGGTAGTGACAAACTGAAGAGGAATGGCGTTGCATTCATCATCAAAAAGAATATTTCAAAATCTATCCTGAAGTAGAGGGCTGTCAGTGATAGGATAATATCCATACGCCTATAAGGAAGACCAGTTATTTTGACTATTATTTCAATTTACCCACCAACCAGTAATGCCAAAGATGAGGAAACTGAAGATTTTCACTAACTTCTGCAGTCTGAAACTGATCAAACATGCAGTCAAGGTGCATTAATAATTAGTGGTGATTGGAATGCGAAAGTTGGAAACAAAGAAGGAAGAGTAGTTGGAAAATATGGCCTTGGTGACGAAAACAATGCTGGAGATTGCATGATAGAATTTTGCAAGACTGACGACTTCTTCATTGCAAATACCTTTTTTCACCAACATAAATGGCAAATATACATGTGGACCTCGCCAAATGGAATACACAGGAATCCACGCAGGAAGCATCAAAAGCAGATGGAAGGAATATACAGAGTTACTGTACCAAAAAGAATTGGTTGACATTCAACCATTTCAGGAGGTAGGATATGATCAAGAACCGATGCTACTGAAGGAAGAAATCCAAGCTGCACTAAAAGCATTGACGAAAAACAAGGCTTCAGGAACTGATTGAATACCAACTGAGAAGTTTCAACAAACAAATGCAACACTGGAAGTCCTCACTTGTCTATGCCAAGAAATTTGGAAGACAGCTACCTGGCCAACCGACTGGAAGAGATCCATATTTGTGCCCATTCCGAAGACAGGTGATCCAACAGAATGCAGAAATAATTGAACAATAGTATTAATATCACACACAAGTAAAATTTTGCTGAAGATAATTCAAAAGCAGTTGCAGCAGTACATCGACAGGGAACTGCCAGAAATTCAGATTGGATTTAGAAGTGGAAAAAGGGATATCATTGCTGATGTCAGATGTCTCTTGGCTGAAAGCACAGAATACCGGAAAGATGTTTACCTGTGGTTTTTTTTTTTTGTTGTTGTTGTTAAATTTTTATTTTTATATGTATATATATATATTTTATTGTACTTTAGGTGAAGGTTTACAGAACAAATAGTTTCTCATCAAACAGTCAGTACACATATTGTTTTATGACATTGGTTAACAACCCCACGACATGTCAACACTCTCTCTTCTCAACCTTGGAGGAACTTTTTTTTTGGTGAAAATATGTATAGCCAAAGTTACACCATTTTAAAAGTTTCTACATGTACAATTCAGTGACATGATTACATTCTTCCAGTTGTGCTTCTATTATCACTATCCTTTTCCAGATTATTCCATCAACATTATCTTCAACTCACTGCCCCCTAACCTTCCCATCAAACCTTTTGAGTTGCTGTTGTCAATTTGATCTCACATAGATAATTCTTTTTTTATTTTGTACCTTAGATGAAGGTTTGCAGAACAAATAGTTTCTCATTAAACAGTTAGTACACATATTGCCCTATGACAGTGGTTAACAACCCCACGACATGTCAACACTGTCCCTTCTCAACCTTGGATTCCCTGTCACCAGCTTTCTTGTCCCCTCCTGCCTAGTAGTCCTTGTCCCTGGACTGATGTGCCTCATTAGTCCCATTTTGTTTTATGAGGCTGTCCAATCCCTGGCTGAACAGTGAACTTTGGGAGTGACTTCACTACTGAGCTAAAAGGGTGTCTGGGGGCCAGACTCTTGGGGTTTCTCCAGTCTGTAAGGCCAGTAAATCTGTTATTTTTTGTGAGTTAGAATTTTGTTCTACATACTTTTCCAGCTCTGTCCAAGACCCTATGTTGTGATCCTGGTCAGAGCCATGAGTGGTGGTAGCCGGGCACCATCTAGCTGTACTGGACTCAGTCTGGTGGAGGCCATGGTAGCTGTGGTCCATTAGTCCTTTGGACTAATCTTTTCCTTTTAACCTGTTCTCTTCATTCTCCCTTGTTCCCAAAGGATTGAGACCAGTGGAATATCTTAGATGGCAGCTCACAGGCCTTTAAGACCCCAGATGCTACTAACCAAGGTAGAATGTAGAACATTGACTTTATAAACTGTGTTATGCCAGTTGAGCTAGATGTTCCCCAAGACCATGGTCCTCACAGCCCTCGGCCCAGCAATTCAGTCCCTCAGGGAGTTTGGATGTGTCTATGGAGCTTCCATGACCTCTCCTTGCACAAGTTGTGCTGGCTTCTCCTGTATTGTGTACTGTCTTATCCTTCACCAAAGTTACCACTTATCTACTGTCTGTTTAGTTCCCCCCACCCCTCTCATCCCTCATAACCAACAAACATTCTTTCTTTTTGTGAATAAAGTTTTACATGAGTTTTTACAGTAGAGGTCTCTACAGTATTTGTCCTTTTGTGATTGACTTATTTCACTCAGCATAATGTCCTCCATTTTCATCCATGTTATGAGATGCTTCACAGATTCATCATTGTTCTTTTTCCTTGCATAGTACTCCATTGTGTGTATGTACCATAGTTTGTTTATCCATTCATCTGTTGATGGGCATCTAGGTTGTTTCCATCTTTTTGCTATTGTGATCAGTGCTGCAACAAATATGGGTGTGCATATGTCTATTCGTGTGCTAAGGTGTGTCTCTTGTAGACAGCATATGGATGGATCCTGCTTTTTAATCCATTCTGTCACTCTCCATCTCTTTATGGATGTATTGTAATTATTTTGTAATGTAATGTAATGTAATGTAATTACTGATAGGTGTGAGTTTATTGCTGTCATTTTGTAGTGCTTTTTTTTTTTTTTTTTTTGTGGTGCTGATGTTTTCTGCATTCCTGTTACTCTCCTGTGCTGAGTTCCTTTTGTTTGTGGATTTTTTTTTTTCCATTTCTTTTTGTAGGTTTTGTTTTTATGGAAACTTTATGTTTTTCTTCTTTATTTTGATGAATAGGTTTGTTAACTTTCTTTGTGGTTACCTTGAAATTTACCCTTATCTTCCTAGGTTTGAACCAGTCTATTATTACTTGGTATCATCTTGCCTTCCTCTCCATTAGAAGGTTCTATACCCTGTTGTAATTCTTTTGGTTTTGAGTAGTCGTTAAGAGTTCTTTTCCTAGGTTGGTATCTGGCTAGTACAATCCTGTGTCCTGTATTCAGCCTGTGGTCTCATGTTGTTTGTTCTCAGATCGAAGGACTCCCTTTAATAAGTCTTGTAAGTTTGGTTTGGTTTTTACACATTCCCTTAATTTCTGTTTATCTGGAAATGTCCTAATTTCACTATCGTATTTGAACAAGAGTTTTGCAGGATATATTATTCTTGGCTGGCAATTTTTTCTTTCAGGATTTTATATATGTCATCCCATTGCCTTCTTGCCTGCATGGTTTCTGCCGAATAAGCCGAGCTTAGTCTTATTGTTTCTTCTCTGCATGTGACTTTTTGTTTTTCTCAAGCTGCTCTCAGGATTCTTTGTTTGTCTTTGGTTTTAGCGAGTGTGATTATGATATGCCTTGGTGATTTTCTTTTGGGGTCTATCCTATATGGGGTCTGTTGAACTTATTGGATGGTCAGCTTTTCATCTTTCATGATACTGGGAAAGTTTTCTGTCAGCATTTCTTCAATGATCCTCTCTGTGTTTTCTGTTTTCTTCCCCTGTTCTGGAACTCTAGTCACTCGAAGATTTTTGCTTTTGATTGTATCCTACATAATTCTCAGGGTCTGTTCATTTTTCTTCATTTTTTTTCTGACTTTTCCTCAAACAGAATTGTATCCAAGTGTTTGTCTTCAATTTTGCTGATCCTATCTTCCATCATTTCAAACCTGTTCCTCAGCCCTTCTATGACACTATCCATTTCTGAAATCTTGTTTATCTTTTGGATTTCTAATTGTTGTTTTTGTATGATTTCTAGTTGTGAATTTATTTTAGCATTTTGTTCCTGTATTATTTTCTTGAATTCTTCCATTTTTTTGTCTGTATTTTCCATGAATTTGTCTATTTTTTCCTCATTTTTGTCTGCTTTTTGCTTCAACTTTTGGATAATTATGAATATTAGAGGTTTGAATTCCCTATCAGGTAGTTCTAGTGCCTTTCCTTCTACTGGAAAGTCATATGGTGTTTTCTTTTGGATGCCTCCTGGATCCATCCTGTCCTGTTTTTATATGATTTGATGTTGTCTCCTGTCTTTGGGGCATTCAATAGTTATTTTCCTCATTTATTGATTGTATATTTGTTTTGTTCTGTTGTTTTGTTTTATTTGGTTATTTCTGAAGAGGTGGGATGTGGATTCTTTGTTGTTTGCTTGTCTGTGGGCATGATACTTTTCACCTCCTTCTCCAATGGGCAGGGTCAGTCACTCAGGTATGGTACAGCAGGGCAGGTCCAGCTGAAGGGGAGTTGCTAGGATGGTTTTTTTTGGCACATACTATGGCTGACAGTGCTGTCCGGGAATCAGTGCATGGTAGGTTTCAGTAGGCTGTGCCCGTGCTGCTTTGGAGTGTGATGTTCAGCATACAGTGCAGGTAGGCAGGAAGGAGGGGGGAGATAGTGATTTGTGGAGCTAAGATGAGTATGGGAAAGTTGAGAGAAAGGAGAGAAGAACAAGACCCAAAAACATACACACAAACAACACAAACAAAAAAGAGTGCTAAGGGAGCTTGCTACTGGAGTGGAGAGATGATAGACTGAGAAATGGGGAAAAACAAAAATGAAAAAAAAGAAAAATGGTAAAAGAAAAAAATGAATAAATTGAGAAACTGGAAATGAAGAAAGACAAAAAGAGAATAAGAGAGAGAAGAAAACAAAACAAAGAAAGAAACAAACAAACAAAAAAAAACCCAAACCAAGAAAAAAACCAAGAAACCAAAAAAAAAAAAGAAGAAAAAAGAAATGCCCCCAGGGATGTCCCTGTGTGTCTGTGCAGAGTAAGGGAGTAGCTTCTAAGCCACGTGGTACAGCCCAGCTAGAAGGGGCTTCCAAGCCAGTAAAAGAAAAAGAAAACAAACAAACAAACAAAAACAGAATAAATCAGAGTAAACAAACAAACAAAGAAGAAAAGCCCTGGCGGTCCCACCAGCATGGCATCATGGGCTGGGAAGCACTTTCACAGTTGAGCTGTGTTTCGCAGCTTTTCAGGAAGAAGGAAAGATTGCACACGGAGCCAGGTATTTGAGAGAAAGGAGGGAGAGGTGGTGAGAGGTAAGGAAGAAATCTAAAGAAGCAGAAAAAAGCAATACCAGCAGCCAACAAATGGCACTCAGGGAGCTGGCCAGTGCGGATGGGTGGAATCCAAGCAACACTGGGGTGAAGCCAGTACTTCCTAGCCAAGGGACTGTGGCTACAGGAAGCAGAGGAGGCCGAGTGGGGGTGAAGAATGGTGGGGGGTGGGAAAGCATATATCGCTGGTTACCAGTTGTCCTGTCTCCTGCTGGCAGCTCCACGAAGCTGCTTTCTTGTACCCCCATTCACTGGTCTCCGATAGGAGTCCAAGATGGCAGATCCGTGCTGTGGTAGCTGATAGGGGACCTCTGCATGTATCACTCCTGCTCTCTGTTCTCGGTCAGTTTCTTATTCCATTCAGTGCTTGGCTGAGTTCTTTATCTCTTCATTTGATGCTTAGGGTTTCAGGATTGATGTGTGACTCTGTTTGACTTAGTTTTTTGGATCTTTGCTGCATAAGGACGGTGTGGTGCTTCTGACTATAGCGCCATGTTGCCGAAAATTCTGTTTACCTGTGTTTTATTGACTATGCAAAGACATTCAACTGTGTGGATCAGAATAAAAAATGGAAAACATTACAAAGAATGGGAATTCCAGGACACTTAATTGTGCTCATGCGGAACCTGTACATAGACCAATTGGCAGTCATTTGAACAGAACAAGGGGATACTGCATGGTTTAAAATCAGGAAAGGTGTGCATCAGGGTTGTATCCTTTCACCATACTTATTCAGTCTGTATGCTGAGCAAATAATCCGAGATGCTGGACAATATGAAGAAGAACTTGGCATCAGAATTGGAGGAAGGCTTATTACCAACCTGCATTATGCAGACGGCACAACCTTTCTTGCTGAAAGTGAACAGGACTTGAAGCACTTTGATGAAGATCAAAGACTACGGCCTTTAGTAGGGATTACACCTTAACATAAAGAAAACAAAAATTCTCACAACTGGACCAATAAGCAATATCATGATAAATGGAGAAAAAATTGATGTTGTAAAGGATTTTCTCTTACTTGGATCCACAATCAGTGCCCACAGAAGCAGCAGTCATGAAATCAGACTATGCACTGCATTGGGCAAATCTGCTATGAAAGACCTCTTCAAAGTGTTAAAAAGCAAAGATGTCACTTTAAAGACTAAGGTGTTTTCAGTCACCTCATATGCATGGACAATGAGTAAAGAAGACACAAGAAGAATTGATGCCTTTCGATTATGGTATTAGTAAAGAATATTGAATGTACCATGGTCTGCCAGAAGAACGAACAAATCTGTCTTGGAAGAAGTACAGCCAGAATACTCCTTAGAATCGAGGATGTTGAGACTTCATCTCATATACTTTGGACATGTTATCAGGAAGGGCCAGGCCCTGGGAAAGGACATTATGCTTGGTAAAGTGGAAGGTCACCGAAAAGAGGAAGATCCTCAACGAGATGGATTGACACAGTTGCTGCAACAGTAGGCTCAAGCATAGCAACGATTGTGAGGATAGTGCAGGACCAACAGTGTTTCATTCTGTTGTACACAGGGTCACTATGAGTCAGAACCAACTGGAGGGCACCTAACAACAATATAGGTTTGTTGTTCTTAGGTATCGTTGAGTCAGTTCCGACTCATAGCAACTCTATAGGACAGAGTACAATTGCTCCATAGGGTTTCCAAGGAGTGGCTGGTGGATTTGAACTGCTGACATTTTGATCAGCAGGCGAACTCTTAACCACTATGCCACCAGGGCTCCAATATAGGCTTAGGGATGGACAAATAGTCTATAGGAACCAAATAGTTCCTGATAAGAGATCTTTATGTATATAGAAATCTTACGCATAGCAGTGGTGCATTGCAGCTCAGGAAGAAAAAGAATGGACTATTTAATTAATGTGCTGAAACAATTGTTTATTTGCATAAATAATACATTTGACCAAACACAGAATCATATCCAATTGAATTCAAAATCTGAATGTGAAAAGCAAAATCCCAAAACAGGTAGGGATTTAGTATCAAGAATATAAAAGAACGCCTATGAGTCAGTGAGAAAAAAACAGACAACTTAAAAAGATACCCAAAGTTATGAGCAATCACTTCACAGAAAAACAAAAACAGAATGATCAGTAAGCATAAAATATTGCGCCACGGAAGCCCTCACTCTACAGGCCTAACATGGATCAGTAGAGTAAAGAACTATAGTTTTAAGCTCATAGACCATGGTCTTTTTTAACTGCAATTTTAAATCTATTGGTAATTTTCAACATATTTACAAAATATTCAATGGAATGCAGATATTGCACATAAACTAGACTTTTTGTAGGAGGTGAATGGTTGTGGGTGGGTGTTGGAGCATTTATTGCTTTTGTAATCCAAATCTCCTTTAAAGAGTTACTTTTACCATTAAAATGCATTCTGAAGGCACACAAATTTAGGACACTGGAATAAAAGCTGATGAATTGTACAGGAAGATTTCATTTCCAAGACAGTTTTACAAAAATATCTCATCAGAATAATTCTTGAAAAGTGTTGAACAAAAAGACTTGCATCATTTCTCCTTTTGAAGCAACCCCTGAAGAGCAGCTTTTCCTAATCTCTTGTTTGATAGAAGGTCTAGCTCTTATTTCTGTGACTCCATCTAACATCTCAAAGTGACACACCAAGGGATGAGCTTAGTTGTTGGCAGGCAGGCTTAGAATATGAGGAAGGAAATCTACTACCATTTTGGGACTTCCAGGCAGCCGCTGTCCAAACCACAGTGAGCGGAATAAACCATAAGTTAAGCTGACCTTCTGCTGATACGCCTGGGACACCATCAGAATCTATGTCTAAAAAACTCGGAAGGGACCATGTGGAATCTTCTGACTTCTGAGCCATCAAATTCAATGCGGAACCTGTTTTTTATTATGGTTGAGAATAAAAAGATCACGTTTAACTATTCACTGACTTTAATGGAATACAGATTTGGTTTGTCTTGTTCAGCATTATAATTACAATCTGCTTGTAGATTCAGTATAGGCACACAGTGGAGTTGGCTTCCAAACCACAGAGGCAAAGAAGAAAGAGGACAAGCACTGAGATACACGTGTGTATGTACACACATACACACATACATATACATCACCCATTGATTCATTTGCAATTCATGACACGTTGGAAAGGGGAGGCTTTTTTTTTCCCAAAAGGCAACATCCATTGCCTGACAAACTCATAAATCATTTTGTTTCACTGTTATAAAGCACAAACTATTTCTAAAACCAATGCGATCTCTGAGTCTCTGTTCATTTGGCAAATGCTTCTCAGGCTGAAATAAACCTGCCGTCAAGTTTGACAAGAGGGCCACATTCTTGAATGGATGTGCTCTCGCAGTGTTCATCGAGACGCATGCCATTTTGGGTAATGCCCTCATCAAACTTCTCTTGCCCGAGTGCTGCACTTAGCTCTCATGGTCATCCCTTGGATCCCTGCCAGTGTAGCCCTTTCACCCCTTTTGAGGGCTTTAAAGTTTCACCCAAGGCTTAAATGTGATAATAGAATCTGGAAAGAATCCAAATGGAGCCGGAGAGATGAAGCAGAACCCAGCTGATGAAGTTCTGTAAAGCACCATGTGTTAATTCTGGGGCGTCCACAGTTTTCTCTTAGAAACTATCACCCTAGGCAGAGTGAATAGTGCAGGGAGCATGGGGCTGTTGACAATAAATTATTCAATGCCCCATGTTTCATCAGCTGGGCCTTTGTACTTGCTATCCTCTCTCCCTGAAATGAGCATTCTCCAAGCTTTGCATGGCTGACTCCTTATCTTGTAGATCTTAGTTCACTTAGTTCTAATAATTACCTTTTGAGTTCAGTGCTTTTATTATCACCTTTTGAGATATGAAACAACTGAGACTCAAAGAGTTCAGGTAGTTTATCAATTGGCTAGTAACTCGTAGTGATAGGATTCAAACCCCATGAGTCTAAATTTGAAACCCATACTCTTAAAGATTCTAATTTAGACTCATGGGGTTTGAATCCTATCTCTACGAGTTACTAGCCAATTGATAAACTACTAAAGATAGAGCCCCAGTGGCACAGTGGTTAAGAGCTCGGCTGCTAACCAAAAGGTTGGCAGTTTGAATCCACCAGCCACTCCTTGGAAACCCTAAGGGGAAGTTCTGCTCTGTCCTATAGGGTCGCTATGAGTTGGAATCGACTTGACGGTGACGGGTCTTTTTGGTTTATTCTTAAAGATTCCAATATGCTGCCTAGGTCTTTGTTAAACAAAGGCTCTCAGACTAGCGCAAAAGGGAAGTTAGGTGGGTAGAATGTACCTTCGGACATATTATTATAGTTCTTGCAAGCTAGTTCTAGAAAGGAGGTGCACAGGTAATGCTGTGGGAGTCTGGGGTTCATTGAAGACTTCTTGAAGGAAGCAAATCTTGAACTGAGTCTTGATTGAGTACCAAGTTGCTGGCAGCTAACAACAACAACAGCCATATGGAAAATGGATTGGAGCAGGGCAACACTAAAGAAGACATTTTAGGGAGGTAAGTCAATAGACCAGGTAAAGGATGCTGTGATCTTGAAGCAGAATAGTAGTAATAGACAGTGAGGAGAGGTCCAATTCATGACTATTTGGAAGATAAGATCATTAAGACTTGGATTTAGGAGGTGGAGAGGGTGACAGGTGAGTTTAGGCATACTCCCAGGTTTTTGGCACATGCTCCCTGGGTGCATGCTGGTGCCATTCATGGAGAAAAGGAGCCAGGTTTAGTGAAGCAAAGGATAAGCTACTTCAGTTTAGTATACGATGACTTTAAAGAGCTAGTGGGTCCTGGTGGGGCCGAAGACCATTGGGTTTTTGCACATGAAGTGCTGGAGGGATGACAGAACTAGGATAGCGATTTGGAGTTCATAAGCATATAAGAGGTTGTTAAAACCGTTACTTTGAGGAAAACATGTAGTGAGAGAAGAATAGCGTCCCCAGTAGGAACCACATGGCACAACAGTGCTTACAGGGTGATCAGAATAAGAGGAACTCACAGAACAGACTTGAGCCCTGAATGAAGCAGGGTGCAGAAACAAGGGCCAAGCGATTACTCACCTCGGTAGCCTGTGGCTACTGTCTTCTGTGGAATACTGATCAACTCCTCTTTGGGGATGAAAAAAAGGAGTCAGAACGGCCTGTGAAAATTACTGTAAAGTCATCAGTTATCCAAGCTGCTGGGACTAGGTAGTCCAATAACCAATCAAGTGCCTAAAAAGCATTCTGAAAAGTTAAAAGTGTTTTTGAAAGAGGAGTGGAAATTTTTAATATGTTTTTCTTAGCAAAATCCACAGAATTAAAGTTTAATTTCAATGACATGAACATTTTGAATGCACTAGTTGTTTATTTTTTTTTTACAAATCCAGCTCAATGCCATAGAAGGCAGTAACTTTCACAAAGTTCTGGCCCTTAATTGTGTCAATATGTCCAATATTAAATGGAAAATGGAATAAGGAGGGAGAGAATATTTTTATTTTCACCATTAACCATTCAAAGGTTTGGTTTATGTAATTATTTTCTAATAGACTTCATTTGTGGCTAGCCATTCCCATTCGTATTGGTTTTAGAAAACATTTAATGTGCAATTGCTATCTGCCTGGAGCTATGCTAGGCGCTTTTATGTGCAGTATTTCCTTTGGACCTTACAACAGGGCTAGAGTGAGGTCAGAATGGTTTTGCCCATTTTACAGATGAAGAAACCGAGGCTTTAAGAGTGAAGTTATTTGTTAAAGTTTACCTAGCCAATTAGAGGAGGGCCAGGTTTTACGTGTGTTCCTGTGCACCCGAGCATACACAGGCACACCCATACACACATACATACACACTTGAAATTCTAACTCTAGTGTTTTTTTGTTTTTTCATTTTAATACAACTGCTGTTTCTAATTCAAAATGTGGTTCACATCTTTCTGATTTTTCTAACTGAATAAATCTTTTCTTTAACTCCTGAGCACCCCAATCACACTGGACAATTGTATAAAAAAGGGGAGTAAGTGAAATTGTGACCTTTATAAAATATCGTTCCTAGGTCATCTGTGCAAACTGTATTTTTCTACATCTTTAAGTCTTACAAACAGGCAGCTTCAGTTACTAGTCTAAGGAAAACTAATGGGTAGTGTGTAAAATTCACTATCAATAATCTTTTTCATCAACTTCCTTGAACATAGGGGTTATGCTGATTTACATAAATTCATATAGCTATTTAGTGTTGGATTAAATATATGACTAACTACATCTATAAGTATGTCCAAATATCTTTGAAGTTATAATAAATACTCATACAATGGAGCACTATTCAGGGATTAAAAAAGAGAGAGAGAGAGAGCTCTCAAGCTATGTAAAGACATGGAGGAAACTTAAGTGCAGGTGATTAATGAAAGAAGTCAGGCTGAAAAAGCTATATACTATATGATTTCAACTTTATAACATTCTGGAAAAAACAAAACTATAGAGACAGTAAAAAGATCAGTGGTTGCTGTGTGGGAGGAAGAGATTAGTTGGAACAGAGGGCGTTTTTAGGGCAGTGATATTATTCTGTAAGATAATGTAATGGTGGACACATGGCATGAATACCAGGAGGCAGGGATCACTGGGATTCATCTCAGAAGCTGTCTACCACACCCCTTATCCTAGCTGGCCAAGTTTACTTAGCCTGTCTTAGCCTTGGCTCCCCCATGTTTACCGTAAATAATGTTGACAGTGTACTGTTGTTTTGGGGATTAAATAAAATGGTCTATGTAATGCCCTGGCCCATAATAGTTCCTCAGTAAATTATGACTATAATTGTTGTTGTTGATGTTGTAAGTGGAAGAGCCAGGATTTGAACCCAGGTGTGTGTGATTCCAGTCTGTGCTTTCTCCACATCACCTCTTACGCAGCTTTGCTTTTGGCTTGATCTAATCCCTTCTGAGATGAGCCCACATTTTCTAAGATAATTTGCTTAAAATAGCCCAAGAAGAGTCATCTATTCTTCTGTCACGTGCAAAGGGAGATTCAAGGTGAACTTTTTTTCCTTAACAACTATAAATTTGAGAACGTCTTCATATGAGATGTTTTCTTTGTTCAAGTCTTTAGCTACTCTCATAAGACAGTTTAATGTTAATAGGGCTCCCAAAGGGATAATATAATTGATACAATACTCTTCCAAAACTGTTCTAAACACTGCAGTCACTGGAGTATAGTAATATATCTTCCTAATGTCAGAAAACGCAGAGTGGTTACTGAACTCCAACTTGCTTGACTCTGGGATGGTTTCTTTGAAGAACGATGTGAATGGGGAGGCTGACTTTGGAGCCACAGGAGCAAACGTGATGAATGTGCTGGTTGTGCTACGGTGGCCTTTAAAATGCCTGAATGTCACTGGGGGAAATAAAAATGCTAAGGAGAATTAATGCGATAAGCAAGTGCTGTCCGTGAGCCATCTCAGAATTGTGGACTTTGGATTTTAGCAAAACCTCACCGTGTAGTGGAAGGAAAGACTGTAGGCTTTGGAGTCAGCCAGACAAAGCTGGGTTTCAGCCCAGGTTCTGCCTCTTTCTAACTGAGTGGGACCTTGAACAAATAATTTAACCTATATTAGAGTCTTAGCCACCTACTCGGCAAAGTGGGGTAAAAATAACTATATCATAGGTTGCATTGGGTGTCAGAGAGCGCACCAAAGCTGCTTAATAAATTTTAGATCTCATCTTCCCCTTTTAGCTTGCTTTAATCCAGTGGTGGTAAATATTTAACTACTGCTCTCCAAAGGATAGGAGGGGAAGCCCTAATTTGTAGCATTTGCCTATTTCTGTAGTGTAAAAACTACCACCATGGCTGATTTCAGGCTACCAACTTGAAGTCACTGAACATGGAGTTGGGAAGAGATGCTTGCAGTTGACTCTTGAGACCACACACACCTTCTGTCTGTCTCGTGTTGATTTGTGTCTTCTGTCAGGGCCTATAGCTGGGTCTCCCCCACTCTTCTGCCAGTTTCTTGTACTGTATAGCTATAATGCTGGAAGCTATGCCACTGGTATTTCAAATACCAGCTGTGTCACCCATGGTGGACAGGGTTCAGTGGAACTTCCAGACTAATACAGACTAGGAAGAAAGGCCTGGTATCTACTTCCAAAAATTAGCCGACGAAAACCTATGGATCACAACAGATCATTGTCTGACTCACTTGCTTTTGGCACATCATCAGGAGGGATCAACTGCTGGAGGAGGATATCCTGTTTGGTGAAGTGGAGGGCTAGTGAGGGCAAGGGAGACCCTTGGTGAGATGGATTGGCATAGTGGCCACAATTATGGACTCGAACATGTCAGCAGTTGTGAAGATGACACAGGCAGGACCTGGCAATGTTTCATTCTGTTTTACATTGGTTTGCCGTGAGTCGGAGCAATTCAACAGCAGCTGGCAACAGCAACATATCTAGGGCTATGTCCCCTTTTTGTAAAATAAAACTAGAAGGCGATTCCTACCCTGCCCACCCCCCCCCGCCCCCCTCCTCCAGCCACTGGACAGACCACAGCCCCTCAAGGATAGGGTTTGGTTAGCAAGCCGTACCTTTGTCCAAAGAAAAAGGCAGCCTCTTGCTCTGGAAAGATGTGGCCCCAAGTAAGGACACATGACTTGGCAAGAGGAACATGGGCAGGGTTACAGTGCCCTCTCACCGCCTTGACTGGGTACCCTTGTATAAGATACAACCTTTCAAAAATATTGGAATGTTACCTATATGGAAAGAGGAGAATAGGACTGAGGTATAGGGATAAAAGGGAAAAAAATAAGTAAGTCAAATGACAGAGGAGTTAAAAATAAAACAAATGAAAGCTGATATCTTTGCCTTGTTTTTGTCACTAATAGGGGTGCCTATGGTGTTTCCAGGAGCCTTGGTTGCGCAGTGGTTAAAGCATGTAACTGCTAAGCAAAAGATCAGTGTTTTGATCCCCCCAGCCACTCCATGGGAGAAAGATGTGACAGTATGCTTCCACAAAGATTATAGCCTTGGAAACCCTATGGGGCAGTTCTGTTCTGTCCCGTAGGGTTGTTATGAGTCAGAATCAACTCCACAGCAATGAGTTTGGTATATAAGAGTTAAGGAGCCCTGGTGGCACAGTGGTTCAGTGCCCAGCTGCTAACTGAAAAGTCGGTGGTTTGAACCCACCAGCAGCTCTGCAGGAGAAAGATGTGACGGTCTGCTGCCATAAAGATTTACAGCCTTGGAAACCCTACTGGGCAGTTCTAGTCTGTCCTACACGGTCTCTACAAGTCAGAATCAGCTTGACGACCATGGGTTTTATGATGTTTCCACATTAAGCATGTTGCTGATCTTTTATTCTTCTGTTAATATTGATTCCCTTTTGTTTGATCCAGTTTTTCATTCACAATACCAATTAAGTATCTTTGTTCTCTATCCTATATATTTATCACCTTTTTCCCCTCTTTATTCTCCCACTTCCTCATTTTCTTCAACATTTTTGAAGAGTTTTTTTTTTTTTCTCTAGCTTCTACATCACAGGCTGGAATTTACACCTTGTTGATTCTGCCCTTTACTGCTTCTAAAGCAAATTTTACATCTGTTACCGCAATTTAAACTTCTTATATGATTTCATTATTTTATCCAGCTGCCATTTATTTATGTTGTTGTTAGGTGCCATTGAGTCGGTTCTGACTCACAGTGACCCTGTGTACTACAGAATGAAACGCTGCCTGGTCCTGCGCCATCCTCACAATCGTTATGCTTGAGCCCATTGTTGCAGCCACTGTGTCAATCCATCTCATTGAGGGTCTTCTTTTTCAATGACCCTCTACTTTACCAAGCATTATGTCCTTTTCCAGGAACTGATCCCTCCTGACAACATGTGCAAAGCATGTAAGACATAGTCTCACCATCCTTACTTCTAAGAAGCATTCTGGTTGTACTTCTTCCAAGACAGATTTGTTTGTTCTTTTGGCAGTCCATGGTATATTCAATATTCTTCGCCAACACCACAATACAAAGGCATTAATTCTTCTTTGGTCTTCCTTATTCACTGTCCAGCTTTCACATGCATATGATGTGATTGAAAATACCATGGCTTGGGTCAGGCATACCTTAGTCTTCAAGGTGACATCTTTGCTTTTCAGCACTTTAAAGAGGTCTTTGGCAGCACGCTTGCCCAATGCAATGCGTCTTTTGATTTCCTAACTGCTTGCTGCTTGCATGGATGTTGATTGTGGATCTAAGTAAAATGAAATCCTTAACAACTTCAATATTTTCTTTGTTTATCATGATGTTGCTTATTGGTCCAGTTGTGAGGATTTTTGTTTTCTTTATGTTGAGGTGTAATCCATACTGAAGGCTGTGGTCTTTGATTTTCATCAGTAAGTGCTTCAAGTCCTCTTCATTTTCAGCAAGCAAGGTTGTGTCATCTGCATAACGCAGGTTGTTAATGAGTATTCCTCCATTCCTGATGCCCTGCTCTTCTTCATATAATCCAGCTTCTTGGATTATTTGCTCAGCATACAGATTGAATAGGTATGCGGACAGGATACAACCCTGACGCACACCTTTCCTGACTTTAAACCACGCAGTATACCCTCGGTCTGTCCTGATCTGTACAGGTTCCTCAAGAGCACGATTAAGTGTTCTGCAATTCCCATTCTTGACAATGTTATCCATAATTTGTTATGATTCACAGAGTCGAATGTCTTTGCATAGTCAGTAAAACACAGGTAAACATCTTTCTGGTATTTTCTGCTTTCAGCCAGGATCCATCTGACATCAGCAATAATATCTCTGGTTCCACATCCTCTTCCGAATCTGGCTTAAATTTCTGGCAGTTCCCTGTGGATATACTGTTGCAGCCACTTTTGAATAATCTTCAGCAAAATTTTACTTGCATGTGATATTATCGATGTTGTTCGATAATTTCCACATTTGGTTCGATCACCTTTCTTGGGAATAGGCATAAATATGGATCTCTTCCAGTTGGTTGCCCATGTAGCTGTCTTCCAAATTTCTTGGCATAGATGAGTGAGCACTTCCAGCACTGCATCCATTTGTTGAAACATCTCAATTGATATTCCGTCAAATCCTGAAATCTTGTTTTTTGCCAGTGCCCTCAGCGCAGCTTGGACTTCTTCCTTCAGTATCATAGGTTCCTGATTGTATGCTACCTCTGGAAATGGTTGAATGTCGACCAGTTCTTTTTGGTGTAATGACTCTGTGTATTCCTTCCATCTCCTTTTGATGCTTCCTGCATTGATTAATATTTTCCCGATAGAATCCTTCACTATTGCTACTTGAGGCTTGAATTTTTTCTTCAGTTCTTTCAGCTTGAGAAATGCCAAACATTTTCTTCCCTTTTGGTTTTCTATCTCCAGCTCTTTGCACATGTCATTATAATACTTTACTTCATCTTCTCGAGCCACCCTTGGGAATCTCTGTTCAGTTCTTTTACTTCATCATTTCTTCCTTTCACTTTAACTCCTCGAGGTTCAAGAGCAACTTTCAGAGTCTCTTCTGACATCCTTTTTGGTCTTTTATTTCTTTCCTGTCTTTTTAATGACCTCTTGCTTTCTTCATGCATGATGTTCTTGATGTCATCCCACAACTCGACTGGTCTTTGGTCATTAGTGTTCAACCCGTCAAATCTATTCTTGAGATGGTCTCTGAATTCAGGTGGGATATACTCAAAGTTGTACTTTGACTCTCATGGATTTGTTCTAATTTTCTTCAGTTTCAACTTGAACTTGCATACAAGCAATTGATGGTCTGTTCTACAGTTGGCTCCTGGCCTTGTTCTGACTGATGATATTGAGCTTTTCCATCATCTCTCTCCACAGCTGTAGTCGATTTGATTCCTGTGTATTCCATCTGGCAAGGTCCACGTGTATAGTTGCTGTTTATGTTGTTGAAAAAATGTATTTGCAGTGAAGAAGTCGTTGGTCTTGCAAAATTCTATCGTTTATTTATACCTGACTCTAAATCCACATCTGGAAAGCAATTAAGTGGGGGCAATCCCTATAGGCAACTAATATTTCTAATTTGGGGACAGTATATTTGACTGTTGTATTAGCTCATCTTTTATCCTTTGCTTGATTTCCTAGAATTTTATTGAGAGTAAGGAGTAGATGTGGTTCCATTTTTATGTAATTTTTTAGAGATATATGTTCTTTCTTTGCTTCTTCAATGCTATGTTCTCCATTATTAACACTGCAGCTTTTTCCCCCACATAGGGAAAAAAATTGCATGCACTCAATTTCTATTTATTTGTCCTTAAACGTAGGTGAGTAGATGACCTAGCTTCCTCTCACTATTCACCTGGTCCCTGTTACAATCCTCTCCCATCACAGGCTGAAGGTCTACTTGATATAAATGTTTATTTCTAGTCCGTTGATAAAGAAGCTGGAGGAGAGGACAAGCACAGAAGCCAAGGGCCATTTCATTTTTGCTTCTTCTCTGTGTTTAAGCCACTGTTCCAAAGGTCATCTTTCTGTATCGGTTTCCCATTTGATCTTGTTTCTAGTCCAGCTGGAAAACGTGACTGTAGCCAGGTACTTGAGGCTTGAGGCTTGTGAAGAGAGGAAGAGTCTACTCCTCTGCTAACTTTCTGGTAAAGTTGCTGTGTCAAAATTATGATAAGTACCATAAAAGAGTCTGAATGCAAAGCTCCCTGCATATTCTGTGTCCCCTTGCCTTTCCAAATTTGATAATTTAGGTGGGCCTGCAAGGATTCCTCCGAATATTTGCTTTCTCAGATGTAAGACTGGCAATTAGTTCTCACCAACTTCCTTTCAATTTTTGGTCCCATCTAGCAGATTTCTGATCGAGATGGGCTTGTTCCTTAGGATGCAGCACAACTGCTGCCTTTTCATTAATTTTTATAAAATTGTCTTGCTGTTGCTCAGCCGTAAAGAGAAATGAAGTCCTGATACATTCTACAACGTGGTGGAACCTTGAAAACACTATGCTGGATGAAATAAGTCAGTCACAAATACAAGGACAAATATTGTATGATCCCACTTATATGAAATATCTAGAATAGACAAGAGTATAGAAAGCAAAGTTTATTAGGGGCAGGCAGGAGGGAGGTAGAAAGGAAGACACAATGCTTAGGGGACCCTCAGCTTCTTTAAGGGTGTTGGAAAAATTTGGGAATGGTTAAGGGTAATGGTTGAACAACATGATGAACGTAATTAATGACACTGAATTGTACATATGAAAATTGTTGAAAATGCAAATGTTTTGTTACATATAAACTTACCACAATAAAAAAATCAACAAAATAAAATAAGTTTTAAAAACTAAAAAAATTGAGATTCTCAAAAAAATGATCTTATAATTTCAAGAGAGATATAAGGAGGGAGAAGTCACATTTTCTTCTCAAGTCATCATCTTATTTGAATATCTTTGTCTAATATTTGAATTTTAACAGGGTATTAATGCTGTAAGGAAGTAAAGACAAAGTAGTGGGCATTTTCATCCCCCACTAAAAAACATTTATTTTGTATCAGAAAGGACTTTAGAGCTTCTTAAGTTCTACTGTCTAGGTACCTATCAAGTTCACCTCTCCATAAGATTTGTCCCAACAATAAATGAAAAGCCCGTTTAAATGTTGGTCCTGTTATGGCTAAATTGTTCCTATTCTGCTGGACTATGAAGAAAACAATTAATTTTAATTGCTTTAAGAAGCTTTGGTAGTTGTCCCACTACAGCTACCAATGGGAAACAAGCCTTGTTCCCATTCTTGTATTACAAGCAGTACAGTAGTTGGGATAGGAAAATGTCACATGTATGCTTAAAAGGCTGTGCAATACAACCTGTCCTTTAAGGATGCTTAGACATCCTTTTAGACCTACAGAACCATGCCCCTATAATAAAGAGGATTTAGGGAGAGTCTGTGAAGCTGCAAAATTCCATATATACAGACCCCTGAGGATGTAAGAGTATTGAGTTGGATATTGTCTACATAAACTATTATGACCATCTGGGTGTGCTGTGAGAAGAATCAACCCTGCTTCCTGGACGTAGCTGACCAGAAAGATCTCTGGACTTGAGGGAGGCCAGCTACTTCTCCGATGCCTCTGTGGGAACTTTGACCCGTGGAGACTGAGTGGCAGCAAATCGAGCCAATTAAATCCTCTTCGTGGAGAGGGAATACTAGGTTAACTAGGAAAAGGATAGTTACATCAGCTCAGGCAGCTGTCCAAGAAAATCGAGCAAACTTTCCAGTTTTTCTAAACCCCGTTGCTCACCCCAGGTTCAGAAGTATTGAGATCCAGGAGTCTGGTGACTGTGGCTCTGATTGAACAGACTCCTGGATGGTAGGTCAGGTGTGATACGGGAAAGAGGAGTCAGGGAGGCCATGAAAAGAACTAGGTTTGTTATACTCATGGCAGTACAAAGCATGCCGCACAGGGCCACAAGGGAGCATAGCCAGATGCAGGGAAACCGCAAGAAGAGCAAGAGACCTAGCAAGGAACTGTGGGCAGCTGCCTTTATTTGGGCTTCAGGGTGGGGTTAAGTGGTTAGCTGTGCTTGTCTGTGGTTGGCTAGTTATTCTTTTAAAGTTTATGTTGGAGTGGGGGTATTACCTCAAAAGGATCATCAAATGAGACCAAATGGTGTTTACTAGAGGAGGCTTGAAACTAGGGCAAAGGGCAAGGGTTTACTGTATGGGTTGAGCCCTAGAGACTTGAGTGCAGAATGTTGGAGCACCAAAAATGATTTAAATTGTTAATGAAGGCTCCTGACACAGCTTCCTGTATGTGTCTTTTCCTTGTGTCATCATTGAATTGGACGTAACTATCAACTGGGTCAAATGGTTTAGTGGTAAAAGAAACAGAGCTTCACATGCCTTTCAAAAATGAGTGTTGATACTGAAAAGAGCAAAGCAGTCCATTGCAAACCCTTTATTCTTCCTGAAAAGCAAGGCTTAACAATGGTCCCCACTCCACGCACACAGTCCCCCCGAAGAACTCTATGCTGTCTTGTGATGGGAGAAAACCAGATTAGGATCTAGGAGTATAAAACCTAGGCAGACGTGCCCTTTGGTTTGTTTTATGGGATTATCCCTCATAGTGATCTTGAGAGCTGCCCCTAGTTAAGATGAAGACAGTTTAGAAAGTTGGATGGGGTTTCTGTTGACAGTATTAACTTGGCGTTAGATGCCTTATTACGCATCCAAGTATTGGAGGATCATTTTATGACTAACATTTGGGTTAAATCTGTAAACACTGTTTATCTTTGACATTATTTTCTTTAAAAAAAATAAATAAATAAAGGCAATAACAGCAACATTTTTTCCTCTTGTCATTTTGGCCAGCACCAGTGGGAAGGAGGCTGGTAGAATAAGGGTGAGGAAGGCAATGATGACAAGACGTCGAGATGCTATCTTCCCTTACATCTTCTGATTTAGCTGGTAGAGGGAGAAAAAGTTGACATGACATAGGAGGCCTTGCCTCAGGGATTCCCACAAGTGAAAATTGATGGATGTTCCCCACCTAATCCTTTTCCTTAAGAGATGTTATCATGTCACATTTCTGAAAATACAGAATGCACCCTGGAAAATAGTTTCACATATGTTGATAAATGCAGCTGCCAAGAAAAGCAAGTTTAAAAAAAAAATCCAAGAGATTTTGAGGGCTGTTGCTCTCTTTGAATGGAATTTCAATTTTCATGATCTTCCTCGATTCTGTCAGTGATGCTGGGTTTACCTATTCTCCCCATGCTTTCCCCACCTCAGCCATTTTTAAAAAGGGAAGATTAGAAATAATTAAAGCCTGATTCTTAATTTTCTAATGATGGATAGTGATGGAGATAATAAATTTGTCCCATTATTTTTTTTTATGAAAAAGCATGCACACACAGCCAAATAAAACAAAACAAAAATGGAAGAATTTTTAAAACATGGAACAAAATAATCCATAAACCATCCATAATAAAACCATATACCATCATGACTTTTTTTTCTTTTTGTTCATAGTTCAGCTCTTTTATTTTATTTTTTTTTTATATTTTATTGTACTTCAGGTGAAGGCTTATAGAACAAATAGTTTCTCATGAAACAGTAGTACACATGTTGTTTTATGACATTGGTTAACAACCCCACAACATATTAACCCTCTAATTCTCAACCTTTTTTTCTTTTTTTGGTGAAAATACACATAGCCAAAGATACACCGTTTCAAAAATGTCTACATACACAGTTCAGTGACATTGACTACGCTCTTCCAATTGTGCTGTTAGTCTCACTTAAGATGAAGGCTTACAGAACAAAATAGTTTCTCATTTAACAGTTACTACAAATGTTTCCCTATGACAATGGTTAGCAATCTCACAACACGTCAACAATATCCTTACTCAACCTTGGGTTCCCTATCACCAGCTTCCTTATCCCCTTCTGCCTTCTGGCCCTTGTCACTGGACTCCTGTACCTCATTATTCTCATTTGGTTTTACAGGGCTGTCCACTCCCAGGCTGAACAGTGAACCTCGGAGGTAACTTCACAACTGAGCTGAAAGGGTGTCTGGTGGCCATACACTCGAGGTTTCTCCAGTCTCCTTTAGGCCAGTAAATCTGATCTTTTTTTTTTTGTGAGTTAGAATTATGCTCTATATCCTTCTCCAGCTCTGTCCAGCACCCTCTGTTGTGATCCTGGTCAGAGCAGTCAGTGGTGGTAGCTGGGCACCATCTAGCTGTACTGGACTCAGTCCGGTGGAGGCCTTGGTAGCTGTGGACAATTAGTCCTTTGGACTAATCTTTTCTTTGTATCCTGTTCTCTTCATTCTCCCTTGCTCCCGAAGGGATGAGACCAGTGGAGTATCTTAAATGGCCGCTCACAAGCTTTTAAGACCCCAGACACTACTCACCAAGGTAGAATGTAGAGCATTGTCTTTATAAGCTGTGTCATGCCAATTGAGCTAGATGTTCCCCGAGACCATGGTCCCCAGAGCCCTCCGCCCAGCAGTTCAGTCCCTCAGGGAGTTTGGATGTGTCTATGGGGCTTCCATGACCTTTCCTGGTACAGGTTGTGCTAGTTTCCCCTGTATTGTGTACTGTCTCACCCTTCCCCCGAGATACCACTTATCTATTGCCCGTTTAGTATTTCCTCCCCACCCTTCCCATCCCTGGTAACCAACAAAGATTGTTACATTTTGTGTGTGAACTTTTTCATGGGTTTTTACAGTAGAGGTCTCATTCAATATTTTTCCTTTTGTGATTGACTTATTTCACTCAGCATAATGTCTTCCAGTTTCATCCATGTTATGAGATGCTTCACAGATTCATTGTTGTTCTTTCTCGTTGCATAGTACTCCATTGTGTGGATGTACCATAGTTTGTTTATCCATTCATCTGTTGATGGGCATCTACGTTGTTTCCATCATTTTGCTATTGTGAACAATGCTGCCATGAACATAGGTGTGCATATGTCTATTCGAGTGACAACTCTTATTTCTCTAGGATATATTCCTAGGAGTGGGATTGCTGGATCAAACGGTATGTCTATTTCTAGCTTTCTGAGGAAACGCCATATCATTTTCCAAAATGGTTGTATCATTTTGCATTCCCACCAGCAGTGCATAAGAGTTCCCATCTCCCCACAGCCCCTCCAACATTTGTTATTTCCAGGGTATTTGATTCCTGCCAGTAATGCCGGGGTGAGATTGTATCTCATTGTGGTTTTAATTTGCATTTCTCTAATGGCTAGTGATGGCGAGCATTTCCTCATGTGTCTGTTGGCCATTTGAATGTCTTCTTTGGTGAAGTGTTCGTTTCCTCTGCCGATTTTTTAATAGGATTATTTGTCTTTTTGTTGTAGAGGTGTTGGATTTTCTTGTAGATTATGGAGATTAGAACTTTGTCTGCCTTGTACTGTCCAAAAATTTTTTCCCAGTCTGTAGGTTCTCTTTTTACTCTTTTGGTGAAGCCTTTTAAAGAGCATAGGTGTTTGATTTTCAGAAGATCCCAGTTATCTAGCTTATCTGTTAGGTTTTGTGCATTGATGGTTATGGTTTGTATCCTGTTAATGCCATGTATTAAGGCCTGTAGTGTTGGTCTTATTTTTTCGTCTATGAACTTTATAGTTTTAGGATTTATATTCAGGTCTTTGATCCATTTTGAAGTAGTTTTTGTATACGGTGTGAGGTATGGGTCCTGTTTCATTTTTTTGCAAATGGATATCCAGTTTTGCCAGCACCATGTGTTAAAAAGACTGTCTTTTTCCCATTTGATGGACTTTGGGCCCTTGTCGAAGATCAGGTGACTGTAGGTGGATGGATTTACATCTGGGTTCTCAATTCTGTTCCATTGGTCAATGGATCTGTCGTTGTACCAGTACCAGGCTGTTTTGACTACCGTAGCTGTATAGTAGGCTCTGAAGACAGGCAGTGAGAGTCCTCCAACTTTATTCTTCTTCTTCAGTAGTGCTTTACTTATTTGGGGCTTCTTCCTTTTCCATATAAAGTTAATGATTAGTTTTTCCATCTCTTTGAAGAATGTTGTTGGTATTTGGATCAGGATTGTGTTGTATTTGTAAATTGCTTTGGGTAGAATTGACATTTTCACAATGTTGAGTCTGCCTATCCATGAGCATGGTATGTTTTTCCATTTATGTAGATCCCTTTGGGTTTCATGCAGTAGTGTTTTATAGTTTTCTTTGTATAGGTCTTTTACATCCCTGGTCAGATTTATTCCTAAGTATTTTATCTTTTTAGGGGCTATTGAAAATGGTATTGTTTTCCTGATTTCCTTTTCCTCATTCTCCTTACTGGTGTATAGGAATCCAACTGATTTTTGAATGTTTATCTTGTATCCTGCTACTCTGCTGAATCTTTCTATTAGTTTCAGTAGATTTCTGATGGAGTCTTTAGGGTTTTCTATGTATAGTATCATATCATCCGCCAACAGGGACAGTTTAACTTCTTTATTACCAATTTGGATGCACTTTATTTCTTTTTCTTGCCTTATTGCTCTAGCTAGAACTTCCAGCACAATGTTAAATAGGAGTGGTGATAAAGGGCATCCTTGTCTTGTGTCTGTTTTCAGGGGGAATGTTTTCATCTCTCTCCATTAAGAATGATGTTGGCTGTTGGTTTTGCATAGATGCCCTTTATTATGTTGAGAAATTTCCCTTCTACACCTATTTTATTGAGAGTTTTTATCAGGAATGGGTGTTGGACTTGGTCAAATGCCTTTTCTGCATCAATTGAGATGATCATGTGATTCTTTTCTTTCCTTTTATTTATGTGGTGGATTACTTTGATTGATTTTCTAATGTTGAACCATCCTTGCATACCTGGTATGAATTCTACTTGGTCGTGGTTTATTATTTTTTTAATATGATGCTGAATTCTATTGTATAGAATTTTGTTCAGGATTTTTGCATCTATATTCATGAGAGATATTGGTCTGTAATTTTCTTTTTTTGTGACGTCTTTGCCTGGTTTAGGTATCAGCGTTATGCTGGCTTCATAGAATGAATTTGGAAGTGTTGCTTCTTCTTCTATGCTCTAAAATAGCTTGAGTAGAACTGGTACAAACTCTTCTGTAAACGTTTTGTAGAATTCTCCATTGAAGCCATCTGGGCCAGGGTATTTTTTGGTTGGGAGTTTTTTTATTACCTTTTCAGTCTCTTCTCTTGTTATGGGTCTGTTCAGATTTTCAACATCACTTTGTTGTAGTTTGGCTAGGCCGTGTGTTTCTGGAAATTTATCCATTTCCTCTAGGTTTTCAAATTTGTTGGAGTATAGTTGTTCATAACATTCTGTTATAATCCTTTTTATTTCAGTTGGGTCTGTTGTAATGTCCCCCATTTCATTTCTTATTTGGGTTATTTGTGTCCGCTCTTGTTTTTCTTTTGTCAGTCTGGCCAGTGGTTTGTTGATTGTGTTGATTCTTTTGAAGAACCAACTTTTGGTTTTGTTGATTCTTTCTATTGTTTTTCTGTTCTCTATTTCATTTATTTCTGCCTTGATCTTTACTATTTCCTTTCTTCTGGTGGTTGTGGGCTTTTTTTGCTGTTCTCTTTCTATTTGTTTGAGTTCTGTAGTTAATGTTTTGATTTTGTTCGTTTCTTCTTTTTTGATATGTGCATCTATTGCTATAAATTGTCCTCTGAGGACTACCTTTGCTGTGTCCCAAAGGTTTTGGTATGATGTGTTTTCATTCTCATTTGATTCTATGAAGTTTTTGATTCCATCTCTGATTTCTTCTATTACCCACTGATGTGTAAGCAGGGTATTATTCAGTTTCCATGTAGTTGATTTTTTTTCCTTGCTCTTTCTGTTGTTAATTTCTACCTTGATGGCATTGTGGTCAGAGAAGATACTTTGAATTATCTCAATGTTTTGGATCTTGTTGAGGTTTGCTCTGTAGCCTAAGATGTGGTCTATTCTGGAGAACGTTCCATGTGCATTGGAAAAGAATGTGTAAGTTGCAGCGGTTGGATGGAGTGTTCTATGTATGTCTATGTGGTCAAGTTGGCTGATTGTGCCCTTTAGGTCTTCTGTATCTTTGCTGAGTTTCTTCTTAGTTGTTCTGTCCTTTACTTAGAGTGGTGTGTTGAAGTCCCCTACTATTATTGTGGAACTGTCAATTTTTCTTTTCAGTGCTGTTAGAGTTTGTTTTATGTATTTTGGAGCCCTGTCATTGGGTGCATAGATGTTTATTATGGTTATGTCTTCATGACGAATCGTCCCCTTAATCATTATATAGTGTCCTCTTTTGTCTTTTATGGTAGATTTTGTTTTAAAGTCTATTTTATCTGAGATTAGAATCGCCACTCCTGCTCTTTCTGGGTAGTTGTTAGCTTGATATATTTTTTTCCAACCTTTGACTTTAGTAAATTTACATCTTTGTTTCTGAGGTGTGTCTCTTGTAGACAGCATATTCATGGATCCTGTTTTCTTATCCATTCTGTGACTCTCTGTCTCTTTATGGGTGCATTGAGTCCATTTACATTCAGTGTAATTATTGATAGATGTGAGTTTGTTGCTCATTTTGTAGTGCTTTTTTTCGTGGTGCTGAAGTTTTCTTTGTTCTTCTTACACTCTTGTGCTGAGTTACTTTTGTTTGTGGATTTTTTTTTTTCGTTTCTTTTGTTTTTGTAGGTTTTGTTTTTGCTGGGACTTTATGTCTTTCGTCTTTATTTTTATGAGTTGGTTTGTTAACGTTCTTTGTGGTTACCATGAATTTTACCCTTATCTTTCTAAGTTTGAAGCAGTCTACCATTACTTGGTATCACCTTGCCTTCCTCTCCATTAGAGGTTTCTATACCTATGCCGTTTATTCCCTCTTTCATTGTTTTGATGTTGTTGTCATCCATCGATTGACTGCTCTGATTCCCTGTTGTATTTCTTTTGCTTTTGGATAGTCCTCGATAGTTCATTTCTTAGATTCGTATCTGGCTCACACGATCCTGCGTCCTAGGTTCTGCCTGTGGGCTGAAGCTGTTTGTCCTCAGATTGAAGAACTCCCTTTAATAAGTCTTGTAAGTTTGGTTTGACTTTTACATATTCCCTTAGTTTCTGTTTATCTGGAAATGACCTAATTTCACCATCAAATTTGAACAAGAGTTTTGCAGGATATATTATTCTTGGCTGACAATTTTTTTCTTTCAAGATTTTATATATGTCATCCCATTGCCTTCTTGCCTGCATGGTTTCTGCCGAATAATCTGAGTTTACTCTTATTGTTTGTCCTCTGTATGTGACTTCTTGTTTTTCACGAGCTGCTCTCAGAATTCTTTGTTTGTCTTTGGTTTTGGTGAGTGTGAATATGATATGCCTTGGTGATTTTCTTTTGGGGTTTCTTCTATGTGGGGTTCATTGAGCTTCTTGGATGGCCAGCTTTTCATCTTTCATGATATTGGGGAAGTTTTCTGTCAGCAGTTCCTCGATGGTCCTCTCTGTGTTTTCTGTTTTCTCCCCCTGTTCTGGAATGCCAATCACTCGTAAATTTTTGCTTTTAATTGTGTCCCACATAACTGTCAGGGTCTCTTCATTTTTCTTTGTTCTTTTTTCTGAGTTTTCCTGAAACAGAGTTGTATCCAAGTGTTTGTCTTCAGTTCCACTGATCCTGTCTTCCACGGTTTCATATCTGCTTCTCAGCCCTTCTATGACATCATCCATTTCTGAAATCTTGTTGTTTATCTTTTGGATTTCTAATTGTTGTTTTTGTATAATTTCTAGTTGTGTATTTATTTTGGCATTTTGTTCCTGCATTATCTTCCTGAATTCTTCCAATTTTTTGTCTGTGTTTTCCATGAATTTGTCTTTTTTTTGCTCATGTTTGTCAGCTTTTTGCCTCAGTTCTTGGAAAATTACAAGTATTAGTGATTTGAATTCCCTATCAGGTACTTCTAGTGCATTTTCTTCCACAGAGGATACATCTGGTGTTTTAATTGGATGGCTACTGGGACCATCCTGTCCTGTTTTTGTAAATGTTTTGATATTGTCTGCTGTTTTAAGGGCATTCAGTAGTTATTTCTCTCGTTTATTGATTGTAGATTTGTTTGTTTCATCCCTTTTTTTAAAAAAAAAAATTGAGTATGTCTGAGCAAGCAGACTGCGTGCTCTTTGTTGTTTGCTCGTCTGTTTGCTTAATACTTTTTGCCTCCTTCTCCAACTGGCAGATTCCTTCACTCAGATATGTAGAGCAGCGCAGGTCTAGCTGAAGAGGAGCCACTGGGACGGGTTGTTTGTGGCACTTACTACAGCCACCAGGGCGGGTCGGTAATCAATGCTGGGCAGGTTCCAGTAGGCCGTGCCTGCATTGCTTGGTGGTGTGATGTCAAGCGCATGGTGCAGGTAGGCAGGATGCAGTGGGGAGATGGTTATGTGTGGAGCTAAGATGGATATGGGAGAGAGGAGAGTGGAACAGGAGCCAAAAAACATACAAACAAACAAGAAAGAATGCTAGGGGAGCTTGCCGTTGGAATGGAGATATAAGAGACTATGAAATGGAGAAAGACAGAAAGGAGAAGAGGAAGAAATGAAAAGAATGAACAAATAAAAATCAGAAAGGTTAAAGAACCACAAAGTTCCCAGGGATCCCACCAATGCAGCTATACCATCATGACTTTTATTTTCTAGTCTTCAGTTTATATATTTTACACCAATGCAATTGTCTTGAATTCTACTTTCTAAGTTTCATTGAGGAAACTGAGTCAATTTGGTAGTCATGATTATCATATTTTATGTCTCCAGAGAGTTATTAATGGAAATGATGCCATTTTACTTACTCATTCCTCTATTTTTGGATAACTTTGTTCCTGGTTTAACCAATCATAGATAGAATAGCAATGATTATCCTTTGGCTTTTTTTTTTTTTTTAATTACTTTCTCTTTTACTAAGAAACATTCTTAAAATGTTGAATAATGGTTGTTAACATTTTACCATTTTGCCAAATTATTTCCCAAAAGGGTTTTACCAAGAGTTACTATGGGACAATTTCCTTACATCCTTCATTGTAAATAACAGGACATCTTTATATAGAATTAGGGCTTTTGTAAAATTTTCACAGGGAGCAGGTGTGAAAATTCAAGTGGTCAGGGGATGTCTTAGAACGAAACAAGCACCTCCATTTATTCTGATGTAGTGAGTCCACGGATGACACTTTGAAAACATCCAGTAATCAAATGTTTTTCTCTTTTCACTGCCTCCTGAGGGTAGAAAGTATAGCTCCTATTTATCAGACAACAGAATTGTAGTTTAGTTCTCATGGATTAATTTTATGTCTGGTTTCATTTCCTTTTTCTGTCCTTACTTTTGCTGTGCCCCAATTTCATCCAGTATTTATTTTTTATCCATTGTTCTCTATTTATTGCAATAGACCCTTTTTTGAACTATATGTGAATAATTTTAAAAAGAATCCTCTTAGGAAAATACTCTGATACAATATGTGCTCATTTAATAATTGTCGAATAAATAAATTATTATACTGTTTAGAAGGATCTTGAATGTTAAAAGAGCATTTTTTTCATGTTCATTTTGTCAAATAAAGCTGGACAGTATAAATCCTAACCTGCTAATTTAGGCTTTCACTTATTTAACTTTTTATTGTCATGTCACTTTATAGTTTAAAAAGTGGTTTCACTTCCATTATCTTATTTGATTCTCACACCAATTCTACGAGTTAGAAAAGGCTATACTACTTTCCCCACTTCAGAGAAAAATAAACAGAGGCCAAGAAAAGAAAGAAAGATACAGAGCTCTACTACAGACCAAGCTCTGTCCCTGGGCTTTACCTGTGTTAAACTGCAGGAATCACATCACCACACCATGCAACATGTTTTGTTATCCTTATGTTACCAAAAAGAAGTGGACTCTCAGAGGAGTTAGTAGCTTGCCTAGGAGCAAAGATGAGTGTTCAGCCAGGCTACACTTTTTACATCCCTTACTCCATTTAACCACTCTAGCCACCATCTGACGTAGCTGTGACTATGCCAAAAACTTTTAAAGTTAATGGAACTGGGGCTCAGAAAGTGTCCTCACTTACCTAAGTTCACACAGCTCATAAGTAGAACAGCCAGAATGTTGATCAAAGTCTATGAAATTTCAACAACCCTGTGAGGAAGGTATTATTATTAATCACCTTTCCCGTTTTATAGATGATAAAACTAAGGCCCAGAGATCTTAAGTAACTTCGCATTGGCCACAAAGTTAGTAAGGGCAGAGCTATCTTGTGCCCAGTGTGTGAATCACTCTACACAGCCCATAAAGCATTCTCTGAGCTCCTGTTTCTATACAAGATGGAATATCTCCATCTGAGGAGACAGTCCATCTTGCCTGTTGGAAAATTCTTCTGACATCTGTCTTCCTAAGATCCCACTCATGGGTCTAGAAGAGTGCCTGGCACATAGTTAGCACTATACAGATGTGTGTTAAATAAATACATGTATTTCTTTTAGTCTTGCTATGCAGGTCTATTTGCTCTTCCTTACCAAGGCCTTTCTGAGACCAGAGTGCTGGAATCATGCTTACCAGAATCACTTTTTGTCCAGACCACATGTCTTCATCTCAGTTTTTTCCAGACATTTTACTCCTGCCGCGGTTTTCAATGACTTTATTTCTTCTTCTAGAACTTTTGCTATAGAATGAGTCCTAGAAGGCCGATGTTGTCTTCTAATAAATAACAGAAAAACATCCTGTATGTGGAAAATAAATATTATCAGTTAAATAACAAACATAGGTACACCTCCTATCTCATGCCCTACTCCCACATTTCGATTCATGAACCCCTAGATTTTTAAGTACTAGCTAGAAGAATCATTATCACAATAGAGTAAGTCAACTGGCTTCATGATAAAATTGGCACATTTACATTAAGACTTCTTTTTTTGTGTATGATAATTTAAGCAAATCCATTAAAAAATTTTTTTGGTGTATTTCCCTCCATTAAAGTAAAATGCTACTTATTATTAAATATACTATAATATTATACCAAACTCATTGCTGTCATGTTGATTCTGACCCATAGCGACCCTATAGAACAGAGTAAAACTTTTCCATAGGGTTTCCAAGGAGCAGCTGGTGGATTTGAACTGCTGATCTTTTGGTTAGCAGCTGAGCTCTTAACCACTGTGCCACCAGGGCTCCATAGTATTATAGCCATATCATAATATTATATTAAAACATTTTCAGTTTCTGTGTTGAAGGTATGCATAACCATTGTGATGGTTGAGACTGTGTGTCAGCTTGGCTGGGCCTTGATTTTCAGTGTTTGTATGTGATCACTCCCATGATTGAATATACTGTGAGTAGCCAATCAGATGAAAGAGAGTTTCCTTGGGGGTGTGGCCTGCATCTGAATATAAGCAGACGTTCTGGCTGTTTGCCTTCTCTGGATCCTGCATCTCACCTCCGGTTCTTGGGACTTGAGCTGTCAGTTTATCTGCTGAACTTGGGATTCATTGATCTTCACAGTCTGTGAGCAAAGCCCTGCTCTCTGACCTGCTGATCTTGGGTTTGCCAGCCCCTGCAGCTACGTGAATTGGGAGAGGCCTCTATCCTCGTCCATGGACTTGGGACATTTTAGCCTCTACAATCAAGGGAGCTGTTTCCTTAATATAAATCTCTCTAGATATATATTTATATGTTTTACTGGTTTTGCTTCTCTAGAGAACCCAGCCTAAGACAACCATTTATCCAGAAATCTCTCTCCTAAGTAAATAACATAGGGAAATATTTGTACATATCTTCTACCAGTCTTTTATTTCTTTATATCACCTTGACTTCCTCTCCATATGAAAAATCTATGTCTACATTTTTTAAGTCCCTCTTTTTTGTTTTAATGTTGTCATCTTTTACATATTGACATCTGTTTCCCTATTTTCAGTGTTTTAGCTTTGATTTACTTTTGTGACCTCCCTATCTGGGTTGATATCAGGTTGCTCTGTCCTGTGTTCTAGTCTTGGGTTGTTATCTGATGTTACTGATTTTCTAACCAGAGGACTCCCTTTAGTATTTCTTGTAATTTTGGTTTGGTTTTTGAAAATTCCCTAAACTTCTGTTTATCTGGAAATGCCCTAATTTCACCACTGTATTTGAGAGAGATTTTGCTGGATATATAATTCTTGGCTGGCAGTTTGTTTTTCCTTCAAGGCTTTATATATGTCATCCCATTGCCTTCTTGCCTTCATGGTTTCTGCTGAGTAGTTAGATTTTATTCTTATTGATTGTCCTTTGTAGATGACTTTTCGTTTATCCCTAGCCGCTCTTAAAATTCTCTCTTTATCTTTGGTTTTGGCAAGTTTGATTATAATGTGTCTTGGTGATTTGCTTTTGGGATCTACCTTATGTGGGGTTCAATGAGCATCTTGGATAGATACCTTGTCATCTTTTGTGATATCAGGGAAGTTTTCTGTCAACAAATCTTCAACAATTCTCTCTGTATTTTCTGTTATCCCCCCCGTTCTGGTACTCCAATCACTCATAGGTTATTCCTCTTGATAAAGTCCCACATAATTCTTAGGGTTTCTTCATTTTTTTAAATCCTTTTATCTGACTTTTCCTCAAATAAGTTGGTGTCAAGTGCTTTATCGTCAATCTCACTCATTCTGACTTCCATTGCCTCAATTCTGCTCCAATGACTTTCTATTGAGTTGTCTAATTCTGTAATTTTATTGTTAATCTTTTGGATTTCTGATTACTGTCTCTCTATGGATTCTTGCACCCTATTAAATTTGTCATTATGCTCTTCTCTAATCTTTTTAATTTCCTCTATTGTATGTTCTGCATTTTGATTGATTTCCTTCCTAATGTCTTAAAGAGTTCTGTACATTAATGTTTTGTATTCTGCCTCTGGTAATTCCAAGAAATTTTCCTCCTCTGGAGAATTTCTAGATTCTTTATTTTGGGAGCTTGCTAAAGCCATCATGGACTGCCTCTTTATGTGATTTGATATTGATTGTTGTCTCCGAGCCATCCATATGTTATTACATTTATTCATGTTTGTTTACTGTGTCCTAGCTTCTTATTTTGTTTTGATATGCCCAAATAGGCTGCTCATATGAGCTAGTTTGATTATTGGTACCTTTGAAGCTCTAATGTCCTGTCACCAGGTAGTTAGATCTGTTGCTAGATATGTGAGCTCAGGAGTCCACCCACTCCTCCTGTATGGCTTCAGCTCAGGTGCCCAGCTAGGTAGTCACCAAGTGTGTGGTGTAGGCTCTCACTTACAGTCCTAGACATGCATGGGTGATTGGTGTAGTCACAGGCATCTGGCTGAAGCGGGGGGACACACTCTGAGCAAGGCAGGGGCCTGATGGCTGTCCCTGAGTGTCCAGGAGGAAGACGTGTCCCTGTTCCGCAGAGTGCGTAGGTGGGTGGGTTTTGCAGCCAGACTATGAACACCTAATGCTGTTGGCTGTAAGAACTGGGGGGGCGCCTCTTATTTATGAGCCCCTATTGCAGGTGGCTAGGTGGTGTGGGTGGAGCCACCAGTCCTTGGGCCCCTGATGTGGGTAGGTGAAGACACTGCTTAATGGGCAGAACAGTGTCAAATGTCAAGAACCTGCCACTTCACAGCTGAAACAGTTGAAGTCAGACTTCTGGTGTATACCCTGTTGTACTGTGGTAATGAGGGCCCACACTGTTGAAATGGGCCTGCACTAGTCTATGCAGGGGGAAAGGCATTCAAAGTCCATGGATCCCTTATGCCTGTGCCTAGGCAAAGGAGCTGTGCCTACCCTGGGTTCCTGGCTTAGGGGAGCCTGCAGTTTATTTTTTCCCATTTGTTAATTTGTTCACTCTCCAAGGCCAGGAGGATGGCTTCGGGTGTATGACAAATCCAACTTCCGGCCCAGGGGATTCGGCAATTGCTGAAGCTGGTCTGGGACCCAGTGCAAAGCAGGGAGCGAGGAGGTAAATGGGAAAGAGGTTTTTCCCTAAGGGGGGTGTTTCTGATCTGCGTGGTAGGCTGTATGCAATTACTTATCTTTCAGCATTTCAAGGCTGCTTCTCATTGGTTCTGGGTGGCCGTGAAGACTCTCTGGCACTGGTTGCCTCCCAGTGCGGAAAAAGCACCTCCCGAGCACCGCCATTTGCCTGTGTCACTGCTCACCTCCAAGCTGATCAGGCCTGAAAGGCTCAGACTCTCGCTGGGTCAGGTCTGGCAACTCCTTGCTGCTTCTGAATTGTCTCTCCCTCCCCCTGCCACTCAGTCTGGCTCCTCAACTCTGCCTTTGATGTTCAGGGCTCCCAGTTTGCCATATATAATCAATTCACTTGTTTTTTTAGGTCTTTGTTGTAAGAGGGTCCACTGGAAGCATCTGACTACTCCATCATCTTGGCCCCAGCCTGCACATATATTCTAGATATTCCAACACAGATATTTATATCAGCATTGGTTCAAATCGCCAAAAATTGGAAATAATTAAAATGTTCATCAATATAAGAATGAACAAATGTATCATAGAGTGTTTATACGATGGGATATTATATAGCAATAAAAACAGATGAACTATAGCTACATGCAACACCATTGGTGATTCTTAAAAACATAATGTTGGGCAAAAGAAGCTAGATTCAAACAAACAAACAACAACAACAAAAAAAGAAGAACATACAACTTGATTCCATTTATTTATTTAAAGTTTTAAAATAGGCACAAAGTATATTGTTCCAGGAAATATAAACAGTGGTAAAACAATAAGGCTAAATTAAATTATTACCATAAAATTAAGAGAGTCAATACCTTTGGGAGTGGAAGGGGGTGGAGAGGGGCGTCATGTTGGGGAAGGGCACCTTTTGAGGTGCTGGTGACTATCTCATGACCTGGGTAGTGGTTAAATGGGTCTTTATTTAATAACAGTTTACAGACTCTATGCCTATAGGTTTCCAAACCAAATTAAACCCACTGCTGTCGAGTTGATTCCAACTCATAGTGACCCTATATAACAAAGTAATACTTCCCCATAGGATTTCCAAGGTGGTAAATCCTTATGGAACCAGACTGCCACGTTTCTCCCACAGAGCGGCTGGTGGGTTCGAACAGCCCACTTTTTGGTTAGCAGCTAAGTGCTTTAACCCCTGCTCCACTAGGGCTCCTCACCTATAGCTTAAGCCCCCTTTATTTATGTGATTTATATGCATATGTCGTATTTAACAAAAGAAAAAGTCTTAAAGGTAAGAATAGAAGAAAAAAAAAAAAAAGTATACTACTCTGTGCCTACTACTTAAATCCACCATTGCAAACATCTCAGTGTAGTTCCTTCCAGTCAAGAGAATATATTTCTAGTCCTTCATCTGCTTCACTCATGTACTTCTGTGAAAATACAATAGGAGGAGAAGAATGGGGATCTCTTTTGTTTGGTTGCCTTTCAGTCCCCCCTACCCCCCTTATTCAAATGAGCTACAAAGAAGAGACAGTGAGTTGATGGAGCAGTATGTGTCTACTTAAGCCATTGCTTCTCAGATGCATTTCAGGTTCCGAACATTAACCATGCAAAAGATAATGAAATCTTAGATTAGCCGTGTACTATTCTCCTCTAGCCTCATTTTGTGAGATGGTAAACAAACTGCCAAGCTGTGGGTTTTATTAGAAGCAGTAAGTGGTAGCAGAATAATAAGTAGTACCAAAGTGATCCGGACTCATACTTGTCAGCCTGGCCATCCTCTGTGAGGAAGTGAGGCCTCATTTCCACTGAGTTATATAAGCTGGGCAACTAATCTTGATGTATTGGTGCCAGCACATAGCTCTCAGCATCTTCTTGCCAAGGATCCTAAGCCATCTAGCGGCTCCCTTAAACAATTCCCCAGATGGGCATTTGGTATGCACTCTATATGCTCGTTCACTGACCCCCATATACATCACAAAGCATTTTTGTTTTATTTGGATTGTGACATTGCCTAAATATTTGCCCTTATTTTTCTAAGATGCATGGAAACTGGATCATGCTGAGTATGAAGCAAACCAGGCCCGTCTAATTAATCCAGGCCACTCCTTACTTAACATCCTCCCATTCACTCTAGTCTGGGGCTCATTCTGGATCCTTCCCATGGTGACTAAGAGTGGGGCTCAAAATATCAAGAGCTGCTAGGTCCTGCATCTCCGCGAGATCACCACACCAAGTCGGGGATCTTCCCACACTTTGGGGTGATTAACAGGCTGGTATAACATGTCTTCCAGATGATCTGATTTACTCTTTTAAATTAGACAATGACTTCAATATAGCAAATAAATTGGTGTCTGATTAAATTTGTTTAGGATCACATTTACTGAGCAGCGACTACATGCCAGGCCCTGGGTTATGTGATGGAGCTCAGAGGAGAATTAAATTTCACAATTGACGTGGAAACGTACACCTTAATTGAGACAAATGCGATGTCAGGGGTGTTTGTGGGATATTGAGGGAGAAATTATTAATTCTACTGCAAAGGGCCAAGCAGAGAAAGTTTCACAAGAAATTGACATTTCTGTAAAGAGGAAGATTCATTATAGGCCTGGCAACGCAATTCAGGAAAAGCAAAACTAAACCATCCTTGGACAATGTGAGGGATCTAATTATGAAAGAACATGCTAGTTAAGGAATAGTGAAGTGATGATAGTGAGACTTCATCTCACGCACTTTGGACATGTTCTCAGGAGGGACTAGTCCCTGAGAAGGACATCATGCTTGGTAAAGTAGAGGGTCAGCGGAAAAGAGGAAGACCCTCCATGAGATGGATGGATACAGTGGCTGCAACAACAGGCTCAAACACAGCAATGATTGTGAGGTTAGTGCAGGACCAGGCAGTGTTTCGTTCTGTTGTACATAGGGTCACTATGAGTTAGAACCAACTTGATGGCACTTAACAACAAACACCAGTTATCTAGGAGCTCAATTCCATTATCCCATCAAGGTGATTAAAAACAAAACAAACAAGAAAACGTCCAATGTTCCTCAAAATAGAAATACAGCATAGTAAATATTTCACTATGATGTATTCATCAGCACCCAGTACATCTCATTAGAACAGATTGATGGAATGAAAGAATGAATAAACAACCTGAAAATGCATATATACACATATGTAGAAAGTATGTAAGTGCAGGTGTCATGCATCTAACATACAGAAAGAAACACACTTGCAGAGAGCGATGGCTCGAAATGGCTCAGTTTTTGGAAACATAGTGCTAATAATACCTTAGTTTCAGCACTGATTTTTGTGTAACCTGAAAAGTACACTCAAACTACCCTGGGGATGACTCCCATAGCTTTGCCCCTCCTGCTGTATTTGAGTAAGATATAACTGCTCCTTCTCTGGAGTGTTATTTTGATCATGGATTTTATGGCTCACTTCCCATAACTACATCCTGCTAGCTCTCACGATGCTGCCCTGATCAGGATCATCCCACCCACTCCCAACTGGGCAGGGTCTCTCACAATTCGACATCCATGCATCCACCCAGATAAGCCAGACTCTTCCAAGCCCATCCTCAGTTGGCTCTTGGTGAGCAGCTCATCACTGTGCATGTAGAACCATGAGTGCCTAATGCCTGCATCAAAGCAGCATAGGACAAAATGAGTCACTGCTGAGGATAGATCTTCTTTTTATGGCAGGGGATGTAATGCACTGGGATTTTGCCAGCATCCTCTCTAGAGGCATCACTGTTGCTGTCAGGTGGCTGTTCTGGATCTGGGAGGGGTGGGCACCTGGTCAGGAAGATGCTGTTTGGAAGAAGGCTACAATTAGGCTGGAAGGAATCAAGTAGAAGCATGGTTACGTGAAGTGCCAAGTGAGGCTAGAAGATGCAGGGAAAAGAATGGAAATGTCTGCCCTCATTGGTCTGGGGAGGGGGTGGTTGCGATGATCTACTTCTCCTTGTCCAGGCTCAGCCCATGTCCCTAGCCACGTGATAGATTTTGTCACTGTTTTAAGTGGAAAAGGCTTTGAATGGTTTGAGGGCAAGAGACCTTGCTTTTAGACTGTGTTCTTATATGGACTAACGGGATGATGGGCAGGTTACTTCCCATCTCTAAACTTCAGTTGCCAAATCTATAAAAGACTGGGGTTTGATATGCATTCATCTTTCCAGTTATTACAGTCTATTAAATTTCAATATGTTTTCAAAGAAGTAGTTGAGAAGAAAAAAAAAATGGATTTTGAAAGAAAAAGTAGTTCAGAAGCAAAAAAAAAAAAAAAAAAATCCTCAGTGCTTTCATTTAGGGAAAAAAGAAATCCAGACACAAATTCCAACAGAGTCTTTATTATCCAGTGACTTCCTGTAATATATTTTTTCAGTAAAATGCAAATGACTTAGGAACAAAGCCCTTTATATAAAGGGCTTGCCCAGTTTAGTGTTCCAGCTTCTTACTGACAAATCTTCTTAATGGTTTTATATTTTCAAATTATTACTTCCTTACCCCTTTCTCAAAAACCAGAAATAAGTACCAAGTGTCACAGTTCATGTAAATGAAACAAGCAACCCCTCATTCCCTCTCAATTTCTAGTAGGGGCGATTTTATGACATTGAGAGCATTGAGTCCTGTTGCTTCTGCTCTCACTTCTATGCAGACCGCTGCCTAATCTTATCTCTCTAGCCACAACCTCTCTCTGGAATTACACTTCCACCTGGTTATTGGACATTGCTTCTTATATATCCCATAAACACAGCAAGAGTAGCACTAGACTCCTAAACCCTGCCCTACCCTTCAGTTTTAATTATTATGTAATTACACCTTATATCTTAAGTGAACTTTACAGTTCAGAAAACATTTTCACATGCATTTTTTCATTTGGTCTTTATTTTAGATAAAGTTAATTATCCTCATTTTTCAAAAAAAATTGAGTCTCAGAGCAGTTAAATGCCATGTAACTAATAAGATGAGCACAGGTTGCTTCCAAAACATCACAGATGCTTTAAGTTTTTGGTCTATCAAAACTCTTCTATTGAAGAAGGTCCCGGACAGAGCTGGAGAAAAATGTAGAACAAAATTCTAACTCACAAAAAAAGATCAGATTTACTGGCCTGACAGAGACTGGAGAAACCCCGAGAGTTTGGCCCCCGGACACCCTTTTAGCTCAGTAATAAAGTCACTCCTGACGTTCACCCTCCAGCCAAAGATTAGACAGGCCCATAAAACAAAATGAGACTAATGGGGCACAACAGCCCAGGGACAAGGACTAGAAGGCAGGAGGGGACAGGAGAACTGGTAATAGGGAACCCAAGGTCGAGAAGGGAGAGTGTTGACATGTCATGGGGTTGTTAACTAATGTCATAAAACAACATGTGTACTAACTGTTTAATGAGAAATTATTTGTTCTGTAAACCTTCATCTAAAGTAAAATTTAAAAAATTAAAAAAAAAACTCTTCTGTTGACTTCCCATTGCCTATAGAAAAATTTCAGTCTCCTTCATCTGCCATTAAAGGGCCCCATAAGACCCATCACACCTTCCCAGTATTATCTTCCACTCCGTAAATTTAAACATCCTGTCCTCAGATCACTCAAGAAAAATCACCATTTCTAATCACTCTTAGGAGTCCCTGGGTGGTGCAAATAGTTAACATGTTTGGCTGCTACCCAAAAGGCTAGAGGTTTGAGTCCACCCAGCGGCACCTCAGAGAAAGCCCTGGTGATCTACTTTGAAAAAATCAGCCATTGAAAACCCTGTGGAGCACAGTTCTACTCTGACACACATGGGATCACCACGAGTTGGAGTCACAGCCACTGCAACTGGTTTAATCACTCTTGCTGCTTTTCCCTTGCATACTCTGTTCCTTCCTTTACATTTCTGCCTACTGGGATCCTACCCATCCTTCAAGATAGTTCAAATATTGGACCATAATCCTTTATCTAAAAATCTTTGGACCAGATGTATTTTAGAGTCCATAAATTTTGGATTTAAGAAAAATAATAGAGTGCATATATTGTATATTATAAAATATCTCTAATAGAGACTAGGGCAGCACCTTACAATTAAGTATACTAACGTTTTAACGCAAAATGTGAATGCTCACACTGAGTGGAATAATTAAAGCTGCTAAATAAGTCAAGTCAGATTTTGCTACCCAATGATTAAAAGGGACTTTAGTCTCCCTTAATCTTGGTGTCTTCCCTGCCCCTGAGAATTTTATTTTATGTATTCATTAATTCAATAACTTATTCTGCAAATATTTATTGCATACTATGTTAGATACTGAGGATACTGTGATAAATCAGATAAATCAGACTGCTTCCTAAGGTTCCTGATCTGGTGGGGAAAGCATGTATATAAAAAAGCAAAAACAGTCAGGTATGATGAGTCCTAAGATGGAACTGCTGCAGGGATTTAGGAGCAAAGAGGAGGTACCAGCCCTGCTAGGGGTGAGAGGGTGGGGAGAAACAGTAAAGATTTTCTAGAAGTAAAGTCATCTGGGCTGAGTCTTGAACAAGGAGTAGAGGTTAGCCAGGCTAAGAAATGAGGAATGGCATTGGAGGCAGAGAGAACAGCATGCTCATAACATGGAGGAGATGCCAAGCTAGGATGATCGGCATCTGCCAAGTGTTTTGGTTTCAGAGGACTGAAGGATGCATATGGAGAGCTGGTGAGAGGTGAAACTATGGTGGTGCTTGGCTGGTACCACAAGTTGAAATACTTTGTATGGGTACTAATGAGGTAACACTTGATCCCTAAGGGCCATGAGGATAGGATGGAGAAAGGAGTGCTGGGAGGCCAGTCAGGAGGCTCTCATAATAATCAAGAGGGGGAGGAGGATGACATTGAGGAAGTGTTATGGGTTGAATTGTGTCTTCCAAAAATATGTGTTAAAATCCTAACCCCTGTAAATAGGACCCTGTTTGGAAATAGTTTTCTTTTATGTTAATGAGGTCATACTAGAGTAGGGTGGGTCCTAAACCTAATCACTTCTGAGTTATAAAAAGAGCAAAACAGACACAGATACACACACGGGGAAGATGCCATATGAAGACAGACATGAGGTGGATGCCTCTACAAGTTCAGGAATGCCAAGGTTTGCCAGCAGTTAAAAGCTGATAGAGAAAGAAGGATTTCCTCCTAGAACCATGCCCTGAATTTGGACTTCAGCTTCCTGAGCTGAGAGAAAATAGATTTCTGTTCTTTAAAGCACTGACTTGTGGTATTTCTGTTCTGGCAGCACTAAGTAAGACAAGACAAGAGGGGAATGCTCTAGGACTCTTTGACCCCCATTACAGCACTTGTTTCAGGTGGTTTGTTTTCAATTCAAGTTTACAAATGAATGAAGTTTCAGGGCAGAGATCATGTCTTAATCTATTCATTCAATAAATTGTATTGAGCGTCTACAATGGACTGAAGCCATTCTAAGCCCTGGGACAGCAGTGTACAAATCCAGCCAGATCCCTTGTCTCATAGAGATGACACTCATTGAAAGGGGTGGGAGGAAGGGGGTGAAACAATTAAAAATAAACAAACAAGGAAGTTAATTTCAAAAAGTAAGAGGTAGATGTTCTGAAGAAAATAAATCAGGGTCATATGATATAAAGGGGGACTGGCGGGACATGTACTTTTGTTCAGGGAAGCTCTCTCAGGGGAAAGATTTTGGCTGCAGCCTGCATGATGAGAAGAGTCAGCCATGCATAGATCTGGGGGAAGAGCATTCCAGGGAGAAGGATCAATGGCTGCAGAGTGCCTGGGTGAGAGCCAGCTTGTTGTTCAAGGCAGAGAGAGATGTTCAGTGTGATTGGAGCACAGAGGGTTTAGGGGATAGTGGCATGTGAGGAGTGGCACAGGTAGGTGGCAACTGGGTTGCCTGGGGCTTCTTTCTTGCCTGTGGTAAGGAGTTTGGAGCATATTATATATGACTCAAGAAGTCACTGGAAAGCTTTAAGTAAGTGAGTGTCATGATCTGGTTTAGATTTTGCAAAATTCCTTGGTTGCTGTGCAGAAAATGGATTGAAAGATGACAAGAGTAGAATGAGGAGATGTTGAAGTCCATGTAAGTGGTAATTGACCAGGGTTGGAGCAGAGGAAATAGAGAGAAAGTAAAAGATCATGGTTCTGTTTTGGACTTGCTTATGGAGTGTGTGTGTGTGTGTGTGTGTGTGTGTGAGAGAGAGAGAGAGAAACATTAACATCAAAGATGTTGTGGTCCCCTCAAGGCTTGGCATGTAAATAGCCCTAAATAAGTATTTGATGCATTGAAAGCATGTATTTCTCTTTACTTAAATATTGTCATCCCTCTGAATAATGGTTTAATAAATACACAGCCTATGCATCACATGAGCTTAATGAAAGTGTTCTAAAAGGTTTTTCAACAAAATTTCATTTAGAAGTAAATATTTATTTTAGTACAACTCATTTGTGAAATTAAGTCATCTTCATAAGACATACTTGATTATAACTAGTGAGCAGCATAATGTCTATGGAATTGTACAGTTTGAAGCATTTCTAACTAATTATCTTACTTAGGAAACATAAACACAGACTTTTTTTTTCTTCAAAGTGAAGTTACAGACAACATAAGTTTGTTAGCAAGGCCGAATGGATGTATGTTTTGTTGTATATATTTTCACCAAAAGTAATTAAAAAAAAAAAAAATCTAACAAGTATACATGCAGCATTTGACTGGATACAGCTGGAAAGTTCTGAGAAGCAGGAAGCCATGACTTGTCCTGTGTCCTTTTCCAGGTATACAAAGCAAATTCCAGAGTCTAGGAATAAAACTCAATTATGCATCTATCGAACTCAAAAAATGTCAGTTGTGTCTGTGTGCAGTACTTTCCCAGACCCACTGAGGACATCGGAAGGAATTAGAGATGATCTCTGGGCTGGAGGTGTGCTTAGAGTTAGTAGAGAGAGAGACATATAAACAAAACACTAATAATTGGGCGTCACATGTACTAAAGATAGATGAAAACTCAGGATGCTGCTTATGGGAGTCCAGGAGGGGCAGCCAATTCACGGATGGGGGAGTGAGGGAGACAGGCAAGGGTCCCAGGGATAGCTTCCTTGGAGATGTGAGGCATGGTCAGAATCTTGAAAGATGAGCAAGAGCCATTCAGGTGAAGAGAGAGGGGAAGAGGATTCCAAATGGAGAAAGGCACCTGGCAAGGGTTGGGAGATGAGAAAGAACCTAGAGAAGGAACTGTGACTCCTTCTGTGTAGCTGGAGCATAAGGTTTGTTGGAAGTGAGGGGGATCTTAGCAAAAGGTGAGGTGGGAGCTTAAGAGGTGGCTAGAAGCTAAGTCACACAGGTCTGCCCCTGAAGGGAGTAAGCAGGCAACGGGCATGAGCAGATTTGCATTTGTAAAGATGTATCTGTCTTCCCTCTGCCTGGAATGCCTCACTTTTGGTCTGGCTAAATGAAATCGCAATTTAAGACTCCAGTGACTTGTTCCTTCCACAGAGAGGCCTTCTCAGACCTTCCCTCATTTCAGTTAGCTCCCCTCTGTTCTACTGTCTAAGGTACTGGGTTATTTAATTTTATTGGGTCATTTATCATAATGTGTAATTACATATTTAGTTACATGGTTATTTATTTAATGATGGCCTCCCCAGTAGACTCTATGGTCCTTGAAGGCAGGGGCCAGGCTTGTATGGCTGCCCCACTGTCTCAGCACACACTTCAAGGCCTGGCCCACAGCAGGTGCTCTGTGAATACCAGCTTCAGGAGAGCAGCAATTGACCCCATAGTAATTGTTGTGGTGGTGGTAGTGTGTCTTCAGTCGATTTCGACTCATAGCGACTCTATGGAACAAGGTAGAACTGCCCCATAGGGTTTCCCAGGCTGTAATCTTCAGGAGAGTGGATCGCCAGGTATTTCTCCCACAGAGCCACTACTAGGTTTGAACTGCCAACTTTTCTATTAGCAGCTGAGCGCTTAACCACTGTGCCACCAGGGCTCCTTTCATAGCAATTATCTGCTACATTTACTAGCTCATTGATACTGGAGAATCACTGATCTCTTTGAATCTCAGTTTGAAACATGGATAAGAATCACTACCTTGCCCACTCTGAGAGTCATCTGAGATTCAAGTAGGATAATGGATTGGAATGTACCATGTGTACAATAAGGCATTATAGAAATATTAGTAAAATGTCCAATGCTGTCTGATACTCATCAACTCAACTCATCTGTAAATAGGATCTGTCCTTTGTATAGTTCAGGAGAATGGCTCAGGGAGCTTAAATTATTGGTTTTAGTCCCCAAAGGTGCCAACTTGCAAGCAGAGAGTAACCAGATCCTAGCACAGCCTATCCCTCCTCCTCCCTCTCCTCTTTCCTCCTCTCTCCCCCTTCCTTCCTTCATCTCCTTGGCTTCCCTTTGTCTCCACCCCCACCTCTGTCTCTCCACATAATTACTTTTTAACACCAATAATCCTTACTTGACCTCATCCTCAAAACTAGTATGCACTAGGGGACCATTGCATACAACCTACAGCCACAGGAAATGATTGAATGGTGCCCAGAGTGCTACTGAGAGCTACAGCGACTCCCAAGATGACGGATGGAAACCAGGGAAGCAGGGAAATCTGGCCCCTTCGCAGCCTCAGATCATCCAAGTATCCTCTTCTCCAGCTAAAGAGCAAGGAATGATGGAGCAACAGAGGACTTCATTCAGCAGAGGATTTGTTTTAAGATCCTGAAGGGGAGAGCGAGGAAGTATGAAAACCACATTCACTTAGTAGACATTGCAATAAGAGCTACCACTTACCCTAGCACTTTATCATATTTTTATCTTCATTTTCTTATCTGATTTTAACAACCGCTCTGTGGTTTCCATTTAATAGAGTAAACAACTGAACTCAGAAATACTGTGTGAATGTGTCCAGGTCACACTGATGGGATGTGGTGTTGGTGTGACTTGAAAGTGTAACGCCACAGCTTGGATTTCGATTTCTGCTAAGCAAGCTCCCAGGCACTGAGAAGATAAGCATGGAGTATAAAAAGATAGAGGAGACATTTGTGAACACCACTTCTTGGAAGACTTCCTTTTCTTCTGAGAATGGTCCCCTTCTCTAGGAGCCCTCCTCCCAGGCCAAATGCCTCTCTCCCTCCTCTGTGCAGTCGCTCCCATCCCCCTGCCCCTCCCCTTGCTTCCTGGAAAGGTTTGTGTGTGAATGTGGACCTTTGGACTCATTGGAGTATGCAGATTCTGATTGTGCATAATCCAGGCCTCTCCCTCCTCTTTCCTGGAGTACCTCTGACTCCTTAGTCCATTTCTCTGGATTGCACTTCATCAGCTGAAAATCTACCAAGGGGTCAATGCTGCTCCCCCGCAATCCAGGTCTGTTTAGCTTCAGCCCTTCCCAAAGCCCTGACGGCCCAGGGATCCATCTCACATAGAGTTGCCAGATAAAATACAGGATGCCTAGTTAAATTTGAATTTTATATACACAAAGAATAATTTTTTTTGTGTAAGTATGTTCCAAATATTGCATGGGATATACATATACAAAAATTATTTGTGGTTTATCTGAAATTCAAATTTAACTAGGCATCCTGTTTTATTTTGTTTTCTTCCCTAAATTGTACAACTGTAATTCCCAACTCTCTCCTTTCCCCAGGGACCCAGGTAGTGGGAGGGGCTCTGTGGGCTGAAAAGTAGGAAGCTGGGTTCTGGTCCAAGATCATCTAACTAAGCCCTTGAAGCCCTGGTGGGTGGAGCTTTTTCTCTCAGTGACTCAGGCTCCCCATCTGCCCTGTGAGGGGTTGAATCAGGTAGTCTCCAAGGACTTTCCTGGCCCTGTGTTCTAGCACAGGAGAGGGGCACTCTCTTTTCCACGCACACACACATTGCTCCAACTATAGGAGGGGGCGGTTAGTTAGTTATGGAACATGGTCCCACTAGATTGACTCTTCTGAGAGCGGGGAGTGTTTTTTATTCACAGGCAGTCTGGCATTGTGGGAAAGAAATGAGTTTGACATTCTGAGTTGAAGACCTGGCAGCACCATTTACAAGTTTCTTAACCCATGTAATCCTCAGCTTCTGTATCTTACTACAATTAAAATGTTGATATAAGCTCCTAGTACCCTGTCTAGCACATAATAAGTGCTTAAGAAACAGAACTATCATCACCGATTTTGCATGTCCAGAGCCTGACAAAGTTTCTGACCCAGGATTAGCACTATAATATTAGATTAAAAAATAAACATGAAGCAGTCATTGGAAAGCTAAACGTCAAAGATTATCTGGCTATCAGCATGAAGGAAGCCTATAGTCAATCCTTATAGAGAGAATTCTAACTGGCCTGCATTCACTTGGCTTCATGAGAAGGCTGTATATTAGGCTGTGTGAGCAAACACACATCTGCTCACACACCCAGGCCTTGCCCAGGGTCTCTTCCAGCCCCAGCCAATCACCTCAAGGTCATGAAGCCTCCAGCAGCAATCTTCATCTCTCTGCCACTGTCAGAGCTTGGATCCAGTGCATAGACTCTAGGTTCAGGATGTCTGGCCACCTCCCAAGCAGTTGGAAGCATCCCGTGCGTTCTTGGCCACAGCACAAGTTTGATTCTATAATATGTAGATGAGGAAGTGGGAAGCATAACTTTTTCTTTGGGCAAACCGGGGGCTGATGAATGGGTGTGTTGACCCAAATTTCTGATGGATGTGCCAACTGCAGCAGATAGATTGAGTCGTGAAGCTGGGAGAGCAGCGAGTGAGAGTATGTCCAGGGAGAAGGGTGGAAGAAATTGAGAAAGATGGAGAAGACTGGCACCCAAGAAGGCAAAGGCCCTAGGTATGCTCAGGTATCTTTGCTGCCTGAAGGGAAAGCAGATAGTGGCAGCCTGGACACTGGGGGAGGGAGGGCCCTCATCTTTTGGTGGAATTAGCCTACTCAGAACAGAATTCACGCCCTTGGGAGGTACCACCTCACTGTGAACAATAATATTAATAGCAAACATTGATTGAGCAGTTATTGTGTGCCAGGAGTCCTTGGGTGGTACAAACAGTTAATTGTCTTGGCTGCTAACCAAAAGTTTGGTGGTTCAAGTCTACCCAAAGGCACCTTGGAAGAAAGGTCTGGCAAGCTACTTCTGAAAAATCAGCCATTGAAAACCCTATGGAGCACGGTTCTACACTGACACTCCTAGGGTCACCATGAGTCAGAACCTACTTGACAGCATCTTTTTTTTATGGTATGCCAGGCATTGTGTGGAGTACTTGGCGTAGGTTGTAGACTCTAATCATGACGATCACTGTCTAATGTATTTACTAATAGCAGGGCTTGTGCTTAGCTGGTATGCCTGGATATGGCCTTACGGGGTGTTAAAATATTGAAATAATTCAAAACCGGTTAGTAAATAGCTGCTTCCCTGAACCCCTGAGTGGCCCCCACCTCTCTGGCTGTCTCTGCCCCTCCCCGGAGCAGGAAATCAGGGAACCATCCTTAGTGATCTGTGCAGGTGCCACACTGGTTGACACATATTTTTAGTGTTGTTGTGGTAGGCTGAAAAATAGCCTCAGAGATATCCAGGTCCTAATCCCTGGAATGTTGTCTTATATTGAAAAAGAGACTTTGCAGGTGTGATTAAATTAAGTATCTTGAGCTGGGGAGATGATTCTGGATTATCCAGATGGGTCCTTAATAAAATCACAGTGTCCTTATAAGAGGAGGGCAGATAGAGATTTGACAAAGAGGGCAGAAAGCAGTGTGATGATGGAAGCAGAGAGAAATTTGAAAATGCTACTCTGTTGGCTTTCAAGATGGAGGACGAGGCCACCACTAAAGAAAAGACAAGGACATGGATTCTCCCTTAGAGCCTCCAGAAGGACATTGATTTTGTCTTCTAGCCTCCAGAACTGTAAGCAAATAATTTCTGATTTTTTTAAACCACCAAATTTGTGCTTATTTGTTACAGGTGCCATGAGAAACTAATACAGTTGTCCTGGCTAATAGCAGTCCAGCCAAGGAGTCTGAAGCTTGCTGGGTTAAGTGATGTGCTCCAAGTTCATGGTCTGAGTAAATTTTGGCTACATCACTACAGAACCCATGTTCTTAACCAGTAAGCTGTTTTCTAATAATGCTGCAAGGAAATTGTCATTGAACCCTTTTCAATGAGATTCCAGAGACTCAGAGAATTAAATGACTTTGTCAGAGGTCAGAGTCTTGCTGAAAGGACAGAGCTGAGATTTGGAGACATATGTATTTGTTCTGATGCATGCTATATTATAAAGTTCTAAAACAGTGGGGTCAGTGGTGGTTTAGTGTTAGAATTCTCACCTTCCATGAGGGAGACTCAAGTTCAATTCCCGGCCAATGTACCTCATGCGCAGCCACCACCCATCTGTCAGTGGTTGGTTGTATGTTGCTAAGATGCTGAGCAGGTTTCAGTGGAGCTTCAAGACCAAGTTGTACTAGAACGAAAGACCTGGCAATCTACTTCCAAAAATCAGCCAATGAAAACTTCAGGATCACAATGGTCTGATCTGCAACAGATCATGCGGATGGTACAGGACCAGGTGGCATTTAGTTCCATTGTGCATGGGATCACCATGAGTCAGGGTTCAAATTGTTGGCAGCTAACAACAACAACTTAGAGACTTTGTGGTATCCAGAATTCAACCCAGGCCACCAGATGCTGGCCTCCACAGGGGCAGTAAGACTAACTCAAATACCCTCCAGTGCTGGAGGCAGATCTTCAGATAATTATCTTAGCCATGTAGGGATGGTTTAGGAATGCAGGTGGAGACTCAGCCTGGGTCTGCCAGTCAGGTTGCTCCACATGCTGCTGCAGGGAGCTGTGAATACCTGGGTGGGGGAAGGAAGTAGCTCTGCCTCTACCAAGCCACATGCAGCTCTTTTCAAGATTCAGTACTATCCAGAGAAATCAATGAGAGGATGCTCTTTGGCTGGCAGGCTGAAGCACACACCATGACGGACCCATGGGACATCCATTAGCCAGGCCTTCCTGGCCAGCTGTGACGAGTTTGTGCCAAGTCCTCCATTCAATCCTGGATTCTGTGAGAGGCTTCCTAGAACCAGATCGCTCTACGGAGCTTCAGATGGGGCCAGTGGATGCATGCAGAAACTCTTTTTGGTCTGTGAGAGGTTATGCAAAGCACCAGGTAGTATTTGTGGGCCCAAATTAACATTTTCTTCTCCATGCATATCCTATTTCTCTTGGTCATTTTCTCCAAATTACCACTTGTATGAAACAAGTACCAAAAGATGAATAACAATTCCTGAGAGGGAAGAGGAAGGGAGGGTCCCATCTGGTTGGGACATCAGAGAACATTCCCCAAGGATATTAGACTTAGCCTTGAAAAATGAATAGGACCAAAGAGTTGGTGCCTTGAGCTAACCCATTCTTCTTTACATCTCCTTCAGCCATGATTCAAGGCCTGTCACACCACAGCTCAGACTAAGGCTGAAAGTGAGATGTGAGAAGACCAGTGTGCACAAAGGCTGTGTGGCTGGAAAGTTTGAATCACATTTGAGGGAAAAATAAATTTAGTCGCAGAGCAGCGAGCCATGGTGAATGAAGCAGGACAGGGAGGTCAGAGCCAAATGGCGACCAGCCTAGTTCCCAAGCCAAATACAATATCTTGACATTGGACTTCCTCTTTCTCAGAGGGGCAGAGCGTGTGCATCTCACATAAATTACTGTGAAGACAAAACATTAGAGCTAACCCCTCCACACCTTATATAGACACACTGTAAGTTTTTGTTTTGAAAATTCCTGCTTCCCTGTTTGAAGAGTTGATTACCTTCCTGATCTCCACCTTCTGTTGGAACAAATTGAAAGGCAGGTGCAAAAGTCAGTGAGATGGGTATCAAAATATGATTTTCAATATGAGAAAACCTTACTAGAGTGTCTGATTTAGTGTGAGAGCCAATGGCCTGACCTTGGGGGTCTGCAGAACCTACCTACCGTGTCACAATCACTGCCTCACCCTACTTTGGGGTGGGAGGAAAGAAGGAGAGCAAATCCCCCAGCTTAGGAGTTTGAATGGAGATAACCATGGGAAATGATGGAGCAACAGGTGTCCCCCTCATCAGGGAGCCCACTGCACCCCTGAAGGGAGGAGTCAGAAGCCAGCAGGAAGCCAGAGTGCTTAAGGAAATTCAGAGGTGTGGAGAGTAAGCTTTCCATTCCTTAAAACCTTAATGCTATACCTGCATGTGTGCCTACGTGACACTGTCCTGGGTGAGGGAGGGTTGAGTGGAAGTTGTGTGAAGGGGAGGGGGCAGCTTCAAAATCCACATCAAGACAGCAAAGGTTTGTGGAACATTGGTGAGGAACCTTTTAGGGTGAGAGGGAACATAGGAATTCGACTCACAAGATGTGGTATATTTTCTTAGTTTTGCCATAAACTTGTTGGCCTTCTTGTTGGATTCTTCTCCTTTAGGACATTAGTTTGTATATTAGAAAAAAAGAAATCTAAGATATCTCAAAGCTCTGCACTAAGCTGATGATCTAGGAGAGAGGAGCCTGACTGAAAAGTCTCTGGAAGATAATATACAGACAGTCCTCTGCAGGACATTGAAAGAGCAAATGACCACCCCATGATATCTGGCTGGATGAGAAGAGAGAGGGTCAATCTGTCACTGCAGGCTTCCAAACATCTCTAGTTCGCTTTTTATCTTGGCATTCGGCATCACTTTGATGTGGCCTTAGAGCAATGTTTGAGGTGATATATGGAAAATATTAGATTCCTACAGGCCTGTCAGGATAGGATGAAAATGATGGTGGCTGTAGAGCTAGGAAGCAGAGAAGGACTCCTCGCAGACCCCAACTCCACTCTGTCTTGGTGGGATACAGGGGAGGCAGGGATGGCAGAGGGTAGGAGGGGGAAGCATAAGACTGAGCTTCTGTGCAGGAGGCAGCCTTCCTGAGGACACTGACATCTTGTGCCAATGTGTGCCCTCACTGAGTTCTGGGGAAGTTCCCAGAGCTCTATCCTCAGCCCACAGCTCTTCTCTTTGTGCATACTCTCCACTAATGCTTTAAGCACCTCCTATAACATGCTGGGAGTCCCTGGGTGGTGCAAATGGTTAATGCGCTTGGCTGCTAACCCAAAGGTTGTTGGTTTGAGTTAACCAAAGGCACCTTGGAAAAAAGGCCTGGCAATCTACCTCCAAAAATCAGCCATTGAAAGCCTTATGGAGCACTCTTCTACTCTGACACACGTGGGGTCGCAATGACTCACAGCCATCTCGTCAGCAACTGGATATAATACACTGAGAACTACTAGATCTTTGTCTGCAGGCTGCTCCTGTTGCCCAGAGGACATCTCTACCTGGATGATCCAGAGCAACCTCAAAGTCAACATAATGAAAACCAAATTCAGTATCTCTTATTCCTGTCCCAAACCTGCACGTACTCCTGCTCTCCTTTCTCAAAGAACCATGAGACATCTACCTGGTTGCCCAAGAGACACAGGGAGTCATTCTGGACACCTTTCCTCTACTCCCCATCAAACAGTACGTTCTCATAATTCTTTTTCCTCACTATACTTCCCTAACTCAGACCTTGTCCTGATTATTGAGACAAACTTCTAACTGATCTCCCCATCTCACCTCCTCCTTCCTCCTCCTCTAGACCAGGATTTGAGAAGCTTTTATTTACAAAAACCGATGAAGGACCAGGCCTGGCCCAGAAACCATAGTTTGCTGACTTCTGCTTTTGTCTAAGGTCAAAGTGATCTTTCTAAAAGGCAATTCAAATCATATACACTCTCTTGCTTAAAGCTTACAGTATCTGCCTATCACCTCCAGGCTCTCCACAATGCCCAGCAGGATCTGGCCCCTTGCCACCTCTTGCACTGCAGAGTGTACTGTGCCCCATGCATTCTTTGTAGCTCTGTCTTGGAGTTCCCAGGAACACATGATTCTGTTTGTCAGTTCCATGCCTTTGCACACCTGTCCCCTCAACCTTGAAGTTTTCCTATCACCATGCTTCCAGGGATGCTGCTTATCTTTGTAGACTAAACCTATGTACCCTCCTGTCTTGACTTCGTTCATTTATTCACTCATTCATTCATGTATTTATTTAACCAGTAGGTGAGCAGTTATTATGTGCCCGGAAGGGGCTATCTAAAACATGGCAAAATGGGGGGTTGTTCAAGGGGACTGTTTGGCGTGGGCCTCACCAGGATAGATAGAAGCTTAAAGCTTTTTCTCTAAATAAGTTTACTACATTATTAAGCTAATTCATTTATGGTACAATTTTAAATTTGTGTCCCTAGAACACACTGCGTAAGGCATACTATAATCCAATTAAAAAAAAAATACTGGAATTATCCTGTGACTAGCAGGATAACATATTGCATTATTATTTTTTAATAGACTTTATTTTTTAGAGCAGTTTTAGGCTTACAGGAAAATTATACAGAAAGTAACAGAGGGTTCCCATATACGCCTTCTCCCTCATGCACATGGTTTGTCCTGTTACTAACATCTTACATTAATGTGGTACATTTGTCATGATTAAAGGGAAATAATGATATATCATTATTAACCAACGTCGTTACTTTACGTTAGAGTTCACCTTTACGTTGTAGCATTGTATTTTTAAAACATTAATTTGTTACATGTTAACATTTAAGAAACATAATTTTATAATCTCTTTATGGCATTTCTTCATTTTTTATTATATTAGATATTTAAAATAAATGAACATGGGCCCCTCTGGACTTCTAAGAGGCTATGGGACAGCAGCAGCACAAGGGAGTGGCCAGGAGGGCGGTGTCCTGAGCTGCTTTTCCCTAATTCCTAACAACTCCTCACCAAAGCCACGTCAAATAAACTTACCAGTCATTGAAACAAGTAACACAGGGCTTGCTATGAAAACAGAACTTTAATACTACTCCTGTCCCAAGTAGTTGCTGTCCCTGAACCACTCCTGGGTGGAAATTCTGGAGGTGTCACTGCCAAGAGCCAAGGTCCGTTCTAGATGCTGGTCATAGAATGGTGACCGAGAGAGACAAGGCTCTTCCATTATAGTATAAATCCCAAGTAAATGAACTTGATGGTGTGAGCTATTAACGACGAAGGAAATTATCCAAGACAATGTGCCACAGAGGGACAGATTGGTTTAGGGGGAAGAATAGAGCAAGCCCACAGTGGATAGTGCTCTATCCACTTTAGCCAGAGGAGGATGTTCTGAATAAATGCATTTCTTGCTGTGTTCTCTCGTCACTTGGGTACCTACTGTAATTGAGTCCATCACATTACATTTATTTATTTGTTTACTCATCTGTTCTCTCCTGGCCGACGATGAGCTCCTCATCAGCAGAAACCCTCACTGAGTTCTCCTTGCATCTGCTGTGCTTCATTAGAATTTGCTGAATGAGTATATCTAGTTGCACCCTCCAAATGCTGCCTAAATTTCTACCACCAACCACAATAATTTCGGGAGACCAGGGCAGTGTCGGGGAAACCCTGAAGTTAAGCTCAGTGGCAAGCCCACTTCAAAAGCGGCTAGATGACTGAAGAGAGGCGGTTAATACACGTGTGTTAAATTTACCTTAGAAATGAAGGGCAAACATCTTCCAGACAAGTGCCACTGGGGTTTCACCAATCATCCAAACATCTGAAAAACAGCCCAAGACATTGAACATATACAAAACATGGTTGGGTTTAGCTGGCTGCGGTAATGCCTCCGGATAAAAATAACTGCTCCATGGCTTGATCTCAAAGGGAAGACAAAGACTTCTCAGTTAAGATGGGGAATGTAATTGTTTTTTAAACCCTACTTTTTAAACAAAAAAATCTACTTCCGAAATATCAGCCATTGAAAATCCTATGGAACACAGTTCTACTCTGACCCACATGGGGTCACCATGAGTGGGAATCAACTCAACAGGAACTGGAAAGGTAAGGAGGGAAATACAATCATTTTACTGTTATTTTTATACAATGAATTATTAAATTAACCTTCCAGCAAATGAGGAGAGGGCTTTGCCTTTTTGCATAAGTTTTTACTTTTATCTGATTATAAAAGCAACATGTGCTCATTTTGGAAATGATAAGGAAGAAATACCTGTTACCCACACTCCCACCCCCAGGAGATAAAGACTGTTAATGTTCGCACAGACTTTTCTTCAGGTCATTTTCAATGCAAATAAATATAGGTAAGCTCTCACTGGGCAGGCAATTTTATATTCTGCTTTTTTTTTCCCCTAAATTTTATGTATTTTGTTGTGTTGAGAATATACACAGCAAAACATAAACCAACTCAACCATTTCTACATGTTCCATTTAGAGATGCTGATTACATTCTTTGAGTTGTGCAACCGTTCTCACCCTCCTTTTCTGAGTTGCTCCTTCCTCATTAACATAAACTCACTGCCCTCTAAGGTTCCTATCTAATCTTTCAAGTTGCTGTTGCCAATTTGATCTCATATAGATAGTTCTTAAAACCGTGCAATGCTCATAGCCAAACTTTTTCACTAGTTAAGCTAGTGAACGAACTATTGTTCGTTTTTAAGATGACTTCAGGGGTATTTTTGGTTTAAGGTTTAAAGAGTATCTCAGGGCAATAGTTTTAGGTATTCATCTGCCCCCCATGGCTCCAGAAAGTCTAGAGTCCATAAGAATATAAAATTTTGTTCTGCATTTTCCCTTTTGATCAGGATCCTGCTGTGCAATCTTTGATCAAAATGTTCAGTAATTGTAGCAGGGCACCATCCAGTTCTTCTGGTCTCATGGCAGAGGAGGCAGTTGTTTACGGAGGCAATTAGCCATACATTCCCTATCCTCCTCCTGTTCCTGACTCTCCTTCTTCCTCTGTTGCTCCAGGTGAATAGAGACTAATCATTGTGTCTTGGATGGCTGCTTGCAAGCTTTTAAGACCCCAAGCACTAAACAACAAACTAGAAGGTAGAACAGATGCATTAAACACATTGTCAGGCCAATTAACTGGAATGTCCCATGAAACCATGACCGTAAACCTCCAAACCAAGAAAACAAATCCCATGAGGTATTTGGTTGTGAATAAGCAACCTCACCAGCTACTTTTTTTGTTTTGTTTTTGTTTTTTTCACAGTTGTTGTAAATAGCTGCATAACATCCATTCAGGTGACATTTGACTGCATATGCATCTTTGGTGCCAACCCACATAAAGCCTATTATATTAAAAATCTGAAGTACATACAATGGTTTGTAATAACAAACAGGGGCTAGTTTGCAATATGCATCGAAACATTATTATTACTATATTATTATGTAAAAGACGTTTTAGTGTATCTGGAAGTGTTTCTTCAATGTTTTTTATGCATAGAAAAGCACACGATATGCTATATACTAAAACAAACGTTCAGTTAACTGACAATAGATACAAACCGTACCTAACACCAATGTTCATGGCAGCACTATTCACAGTAGCCAAAAGGTGGAAACAACCTAAATGTTCATCAACAGATGAATGGATAAACAAAATGTGATACATATATACAATCGACTACTACCCAGCCAGTAGGAGAAATGAAACCTTGATACATGCTACAGTATGGATAGAGCTTGAAGATATTATGGTGAGCAAAATAAGCCAATCACAAAAGAACAAGTATTGTATGACCTTACTTATACAAAAAGACAAGAAAAGGAGAATGCATAGATACCAAAGTTAGTGGTTACCAGGGGTGGGAGGGAGGGGGAAAAGGGGGATAATAGTGATGGAAAAATCACATTGATTAAGGTAGAGTTGTATAGCCAAATATTGTAATTGCTGTCAATAAGTTGTACGGTGTAAAAAGTTGAATTGGCCAAAGTTGTGTGGTAGATATGCAGTCATGCAACACTTTATGTCCACAATACATTCTGTGAAATAGGATGCTATATAATTTGGACGTTGTGCGAACACCATATTATATATACAGGCAATCCCTGGATTATGAACTGGTTCTGTTCCTAAGTCCGTCTTTAAGTCAAATTTTTGTGCATTCTACTTTTTATTTTTACTTAGTTTTACCTCAAAAACAATTCCTCCATACTTAAAACTCCTTCATAAATGAATTTTAATTTTTATACAGCCAAATTTTCTGGATAGACCATAATTATTTAACAACTATAATGTTGTGGCCAACATTTTGGATATAAATTTTCTTTGAGTTTGAGGGTATCTCTTTAGGAAAATGAGGAGAATCTATACCTGTATCTGTATCTTTATTCAAGTACATAATTCATCTTTAAAATACACCTATAACTGTTGCTTCCAAATTGATTCTGACTCATAGCAACCCTATAGGACAGAGTAGAACTGCCCCATAGGGCTTCCAAGGAATGGCTGGTGGATTTGAACTGCTGACCTTTTGGTGAGGTTGAGCTCTTAACCACTGCACCACTAGGGCTCCAAAATACACCCACTTCTCACTTATCAACTATCTCATTATCCGACGTTTTGCATTTATATCAATAGTAAAAAATCTGCTATCTGACTATTTCGCACATTAATGACATACCGTAATGAACACCAAGGTGCGAGATGAGAGTAACGCTGGCTGTGACGGTTAAGATTATGTGTCAGCTTGGCTGGGCCATGATTCTCAGTGGTTTGGAAGTTATGTAATGATGTAATTTGGCAGTTGTGTAATGATGGAGTCATCCTCCATTTTGTGATCTGTTGTAGTCATCCTCCAAACAATCCTCAGCCATCAACCAGCTATAGTTTTTCAGATGATTCCGAAAACGCAGAAAAGTTATCATCTGAGGGTTTTATATCTGATTAATTTTGTTGTCCTGTATTGTATTATTGTAAAATATGGTTTTGTACTGTATTTAATACTTGGAGTTTCCACTGAAATGTGCAATATTAAGCTTACATCAAGAAATAATAAGATTAAGATGATTTCATTCCTTTCATATCATCTCTTGCACATTGAGTATGGTAGGCTGAAGTAAACTCTCAAACAGTCTTGGTTAGGCCTAGGCTACCCTAATTTTTGCATAACACCAATTTTTGACCTGGTCTTTGGAAAGTAACCATATTGATAAGTGAGGAGTGGGTGTATCACCAAACCAAAAAAAAAAAAACCCATTGCTGCCAGGTCAATTCTAAATCATGGCAACCCCTTGTGTTACAGAGTGGAACTGAGCTCCATAGGGTTTTCCTGGCTGTACTCTTTACAGAAACAGATCACTAGGCCTTTCTTCTGTGGTGCCACTGGGTGGCTTGGAGCTGCCAACCTTTAGGTTAGTAGTCAAGTGCAAACCATTTGTACCACCCAAGGACCTTAAAATATCATCAGGGATTTTAAATTGGTACAACTACTTTGGACACTGTTTGGCAGTATCTACTAAACTTACCACAAACTTACCTTATGACTCAGCAATCTCATTCAGAGATCTATACCCTAGAGAATATAGTACATTTGTCCACAAAAAGACATGTACAAGAAAGTTCAAGGCAGCTTTATTCATAGGAGCTCCAAGCTGGAAACAGCCCAAATGTTCATCCACAGGAAAATGGATAAATAAATTGTGGTATATTTATAAGATGGAAAACTACATAATAAAAAATAATGAAATGTTGACATGCACAATGACATGGGTAGGTCTCTTAGAAATAATGTTGAAAACAAAACAAAAAAACAAGACATCAAAGAGTAAAGACTGTATAATTCCATTTTTTTGCAGTTCAAGAGTGGATAAAACTGATAGAGATAGAAATCAGAATAGTGGTTCCCTCTGGATGGAGGTAGGTGGTTTTTGACTGAGAAGAGCATGAGGGTATCTTTTGGGTTGTTAGAAACATTATGTATCTTGAACTGTATTTATGGTTATGTGGGTGTATTCAAATATAAAAATTCACCAAGCAATACATTAAGATTAATGCAGTTATTGTACTTTATTGTATATACGATATACCTCAAGTTAAAAATCTTGCCAGTAATGTTCAATCTCAACATCATCAATCCCAGTACATCATCATATTAAAAGTAGAACTTCCGTCTCTTTTGCACATCGTGTACCTTCCTTCCTTCCTTCCTTCCTTTCTTCCTTCATCTCTTCTTTCCTTCCCTCCTTCCTTCCTTCCATCATTCCTCAAGCAAACATTCACCAAGCACCTGCTCCATGCCAGACCCTTTGTCAGAGCCTGTGGATATAACAAGGAAAAAGTCAGGACCTTTGCCCTCAAGAAACGCATGTTCCAGTTGTTGAATTACAGGAATAATGTAGGTATGATCCCTGTTTCCATTTCTTAGCAACACTTCATCCACTAAGGGACCATAGCCTTGAAGGAATTGCTTCTTGCATAGATAACAACATGACCCTAGCATAGCCAGTCCACAGGATGCCTAGCTGGGCCTTCTGGGACTAGAGGCCATCCTTGGGCCTCATTGAGTAGGGTTCACCTGAAGGGTAGGGCAGGTCTTGACTCATGAGAACCACTTAAAAGATAGGTCTGTGAAGTGGGAAAGGGAGGAGGGCAGCATGGTCTACTGAAGAAAGTTTAGACCTTGTGTTTCAGTCCTAACTCACCCCTAAATTGCTTCTGTACCCATTTCTACCCTGGGTCTTGGTCTTCTTATCTATAAATGGAAAGAACTGAGCTAAAATGACCTCTAAGTACACTTCTCTGGTGGTTTCTGATTTTTCAAGGCCGTTTGATTCCTAATCTTCTTTTAAAAGAATAAGACATTAATAAATAAAACCTGTTGTCATCGAGTTGATTCTGATTCATGTTGACCCCATGCCTTACAGAGTAGAACTGTTCCATAGGGTTTTCTTGGCTGTAATCTTTTATGGAAGAAGATAGCCATGCCTTTCTTTCACAACACCACTGGATGGGTTCAAACTGCCAAACTTTAGGTTAGTAGTCAATTGCAAACCCTCTGTGCCACCCAGGGAGTGGAGACAAATTCCACGGTGTCCTATTCCCTCAGCCTACTTCAGTCCTGGAATTTTCTGCCTTTTGTGCATCTCTGTCAGGAGCCGTGGTGGCACAATGGTTAAGAGCTTGGCTGCTAACCAAAAGGTCAGCAGTTCGAATCCCCCAGCTGCTCCTTAGAAACCCTATGGGGCACTTCTACCCTATGCTATAGGGTCGCTATGAGTTGAAATCACTTGACAGCAATGAGTTTTTGGTTTTGGTCATCTCTGTCATTGACATTGACATTCTCAGTGGCATCTTTAGTAGCAGCTGGATCCCTGGTTTTCCAAAGGTTTGAGGTGGCTGCCAGCATTGCGAGTCCACTTTGTGGATTTAAAGATATGGCCTGAAGATAAGACCAGAAATTGTCCACGTCTCAGCAGGTCTGTGCACTGTCCACAGGTTCTGGCTTCCGGCTGCAGTCAAAACACTACAACAGCAAACTTTTTCATGGTATTTTAAGAAGTTTCCTTCTTGCCAAAGCCAGAAACTTCATAATTAAAGCAACAGAATCGGAGGTATACTGTGAAAACCGCAAATAAGGTCTGGGTTGGATTCGACTCAAGGTTTACACTGAACTGGAGGGTTTCTGAAAGGCATTCTGTTCCCATCAGTGGGAGTCGCTATCACCTCTCCCAGTTTCCTGGGCTCAGCCTGTAGGGTGCACCTAGAGGCAGCACTTTCTCTCCATACCTTGGTGGTAGATTAGGAAATACTTGGCAGTTACCAGACTCCAACAACTCAACAAATAGCCAGCTCCTGGCATTTCTTCTTAAATTCTCTTCATTTTCTTCAAAGCACTTGAATTATATAATGTCAGAGCTTGTAGTTTCCTTTTAAAGCATTGCCTTTTTATCCATATTACTGATGGGGAAACTGAGGCCCGGCTATGTCTAAGGACTCACATTGAGTTATTTGGAGATATAAGCAACTAGGTTAGTTTTTTTTTTTTTCCCCAACCAAATCACCCTTACTCTTGGTGGTGTTTTCTCTTTTTCTTTCAATTTATAAATTTATCTACCAAAAACTTCTACCTCCATCTTTAATCTGATAAATAATCAGCTGGAATAATAAATGGACCATCTGTAAGAACTAAATTCTGGCAGAAAATTTAACAATAAAATTTAATATATATTGAGTGCTTTCTCTTCTCCAGGCACTTTATAGGCACCTTCTCCTTTTATTCTCAGAAAAACCTGTGAGGTAAGTATTGTTCGGTCTCTTTTTTATAGAGGAGACTAACTCACAGTAAAACTAAATAACACAAAATTGCATAGCAGCTAAATTGTAGGCATAAGATTCAAATCCAATTCCCTTTGACTCTGGTGTCCATGCTTTTAATCACTTTGATAGGTTGCCTACCTTCAGATCAGAAATGCTTGCAGGTGACTAATGAATAGGTCAGAAATAATTTTTAGCTAAAAGCTGACCCTTAAGTGGAAGATACCTGAGTAATCCACACCTACATAAAAATATTCCTTTAAAGACTTTGGATGCTAAGAGATGGTTCCTGCTCTCAAAGATCTCTCAAGGTTGGGAACAGTGCTTTTCAAAACTGAGGTGAAGAACAGTTTTTATTTTTTTTTAATTTCCAGCCTGTCACATACTGATACTTCAATAAACTATAATAAAAATTATTAGCTAGAAAAATAAAGTGAAAAAAGACATACACAACAGAAGTCCAAATATTTTATTTCATTCATTACAAAAAATTACTGTCAAATGGCTATAAATGTTCACTTAATTTCAGTTTCTGTACTTATCTCATCAAGGATTGATAACGGTGCATAAACAGCACTTGTCCACAAATTACTTATTGAGGAACTTATTGAAGAGGCATATGTTGATTTTTTAACAACAAACGTGAGTTAACATTAATTTGGACTGCCCAGGCTTCCATTGTTTCTGTCTCTTTTTTTGAGGAACTAGAATGTAGAGCAAATGGCAAATCCCAAAGGCATTAACATTTGGCTGCCAATAATTGGTATAGTAGAATTACAGTAATCTTTGGAATCAGGAGTTCAATCTGGGGTTGAATTCCAGAAGCTGTGTGTCCTATCTGTGTGACCTTAAGCAATTCAATTCTCTCTCTGAACCTGATTATCATCATCTGAAAAAGTAGGCTAGAAAGTCTTATCTTACAGGGATACTATAAGATGGAATGTTACCAAGTATAGACATCACTTAGCATAGTGCCTAGTACATCACAGTCACTCAGTCAATAAATGTGAGTCTCTTTCCTTTTCCCTTGGCAGAACTTAGACAGCTGTCGAAAGCTGCCAGCAGAGTACCAGACCACAGCAGAATCTAAAAATGTACCCTCTCTTAATTACCATTTGGTTTGGAAGGAGACTGACTCATCTTTAGCCTCAGCAGCAGCAGGTTCTTGTCTAGATAGAGGCGATTTTGGGTCACTAGACATGCCCTGGAACTCTGCCTCTTCCCAGCATGCTCTGGGCTGCTGCCACATCAAGGCCATTTAGACTCAGCAAAGCAAATACTGTTAACATGCCATTTTATTTGAAAAAGCTGGGCTTTGAAAGAGTCAAACAAGGGGTCCTTACAAAGCAAATTCAGTGTTTCCCATTACCCTGGATTTACTTCAAAAGAATCAAGCACTCTACTAAAGACTCTAGCACCATCTTTGAAAATCTATGAAATCTTGATGTTCCAGGGCCTTGGGAAAATAAGACATGTTCCCCATCCTCTTCCCACTCCATTCAGAAGGACTTTTTTTGGACATTAAAATAAAAAAAAGAAAACAGTTGCCTTTGATGCGAACTTACGGTGAACCCATGTGTGTCAGAGTATAACTGTAGCTCCACAGGGTTTTCAATGGCTGATTTTTCAGAAGTAGATTACCAGGCCTTTTTTCTGAGGCACCTCTGTGTGAGCTTGAATTTCCAACGTTTTGGTTAGCAGCTAAGTGTGTTAACCATTTGTACCACCCAAACCAAACCTGTTGCCCTCGAGTTGGTGCCAACTCATAGAGGCCCTATAGGACAGAGTAGAACTGCCCCATAGGGTTTCCAAGGAGCACCTGGTGGATTCATAATGCCGACCTTTTGGTTAGCAGCTGAGCTCTTAACCACTGTGCCACCAGGGCTGCTGTACCACCCAAGGATTCCCTTTTTTTTGGACATGCCAAGTAGACCAATTGTCTTCCAGTTGATTCTGACTCATGGCAACCCTTGTGTTGCAGAGTAGAACTGTTCTCCATAGGGTTTTCAAGGATGTGAGCTTTCGGAAACAAATTGCCAGGCTTTTCTTTCAAGGTGCCTCTGGGTGGGTTTGAACCTCCAACTTTCCCTAAGTAGTTGAGTACTTAACTGTTTTTGCTAAATGCTTGGTTTTTAGATCTGGGTTTAAATGCTAAATTCATAATGCCAGTCATGTGTCCTCAGGGTCACATGTATGTAAAATGGGTTTAATGCTATAATTTCAGTTCTTGAAAGGAATGAATGTGAAACTGTTATACAACCCTCTCTCCCTCTCCACATTCTCTCCCCAAGTGGTAAAAATGGGTTAGAGGTACAACAAAATGTTTTGAGGCCCATGGCTCAGTGAGGAGAGTATCAGGGATGTTCTGCCTCCCATCTAGAATACCAAGATTATTTCTGGGCAGATGGAGTATGAGCATTTACTGTCTAGAGGGTCTACATCAAAGTCTAGTTCCGCTGCCCGTACACCTCGTAGTTTTCAGTTCTGAAACATGAGCACAACTGCTGAGTTTAGCGTGACTGAACAAGGAAATAATTTGTTCATCATTCTTTAAAGGGACTCTGAACTTACACCAATAACAAGGAGTCTGTGTTTATCTGGAATCTTTCTCTAAAAACTTTATGGATCAACACAGGCCTGGAAAAGAGGGATGATGAGTGATGGGGACCACATGGCCCTAGGAATGTGACTGACTTCATGCTTGCTACATGTAGGATGTGCTTTTCTGATTTCTTCAATAGAGCGTTGCACTGGCCTTTAACTATGCCTTCAGGAGAAGACATTTATCAGCCTGACTCCTAGAGGATGGGTGCCCAAGCAGAGTGTTCAGTAATATCAGCTTTAGACTGGCACTCTGTAGAGCACAGCAAGCTGGGAGTCTCTGGGTGGTGGAAATGATTAAGTGCTCAGCGGCTAACCGAAAGGTTGGTGGTTGGAGTATGCCCAGAGGCACCTCAAAAGAAAAGCCTGGCAATCTACTTCTGAAAAATCAGCGAATGAAAACCCTATGAAGCACAATTTTACTCTGACACATGGGGTCACAATGAATCAGAATTGACTTCACAGTAACTGGTAACCAGCCATTTATACCTTGCACAGGTCAATGATTTCACGCCATGCTCTGCTGTTTTGATGCCCAAATCAACTTTGAAAACATGATCAATCTGCCTTAGGCTGTCTTGTGAAACATCCCTTACTTTCTTATCTTGGTCTTAGCATCCTTTCTGCTTCAGAATTTGTCTCACAAGTAGCTCTCCACCCTGATTCACTGATGCTTGGCGTGACTTGTTCAGGTTGAGTAAGTATTGAGCTGGTGGGATTGGAGGTAGAGTACCTCTCTTGAAATCAATCAGTGAATATATTCAGGAGCTGAGTGTGGTTGTGAGAGGATATAAGTAGAAAGGAACAGTCCTTTCTGTTTTTAAAGTAACCATAGGACTTACCATGGACACGTCTTGAGTTCTCCGCTGTTTATGTTGTTGACTTGATCTTTAGCTTTTGAAGAGGATGAGTGTCTGAAACATGCTCTCTTGAAATAGTCAAGAGAAAGTTTCCCTTTTCTGGGCTAAGGTAGGAACAGAGGCATGGGTAACCCAGAAGGGCATATAACCCCCAAATCCTTGATATTTATATTTTGAATTTATTATGATAATGGCACAATGGGTAGAACACATCCCACTGGAAAGATGCAAAGCAGCCTATGTGGGATGCAGGGCTTTTATAACCATTGTTAAGGATTTGTAGGCAAATCTGCTCTCAATAATTCATGCCATTATGTGTCACCTTGGAACCTGGAGCAACTGAACAAACAACCAAACGGTTAGAAACTAAAACCCTTCTGCAGAAAAGTGGAACTTCCTGTTTGGAGGGCTACTTGGTTCACTGGGAAGAGATGGACTTTGCACTTAACCTTGTTACATGTGGCAGGACAAAAGAAAAAAAAAATCAGGCTTAAAGAACTGTACCTATTTCTATGTTTTTGGCAGAGTTCACCTTTAGAGGAATATTGCTGTTTTGTTGTAAAAACATTTTAATGGACTATTGGCTATTCAAATATAAGGCCTTGGACCTAGAATGAAGGGGAGATGTTCAAACAAGGAGAAGATAAATTGCTCTGCATAAAAAGTAAAGGGAATCCTCATAAGAAGAGATTGGGTGTTAACTGTGTTTTGCATTCTCTAGAGGCAGAAAACCTAGAGACCTAGAGTTTGGGGCTCTAAGAGACAGATGAAGAGAAAACTTAGAAAGAAGGATTCAGATCTGAGTAGGAGTCCAGTAAAAACAAACAAACAAACAAAGAAAACTTGCCCTTGAGTCGACTGCAATTCATGGTGACCCTATGTGGGCCAGAGTAGAACTGTGCTACATAGGGTTTTCAGTGGCTGATTTTTCAGAAGTATCACCAGGCCTTTTCTCCAGGGCCCTTCTGGGTGGACTGGAACCTCCAACCTTTCAGTCAGCAGCTGAGCTCATTAAGTGTTTGCACCACCCAGGGACTTGTGAGTAGGATTAGAGCCAGCAAAATGGTGACAGAGGTGGGTGGTGGGAGGGCAGGGAAGGAACAGAGGGAGGGCTGTGGCTCAGCCACATTTCCCCCCACACCAGTACTTCTCCCCAACACTTCTCCTTCTTTACCTCTGCGTAGATTATGTCGGGAGAGGAAGGGAAAAAAAAAAAAAGAGGAGGCAAAAACCTTGACTTGACCAAATTTATATCTTGAATCGGCCAAGGTTACATACAAAAAGCAATTTAATTTGTGACAAAATTAATTAAATTTCATTGAAATAAAGTTACATCTTTGCCCCTCTTTGAGTGAAATGTCTATGAAATCCATACCCACACTCGTGGCATCTGCTGGATTCTCATCTAAATTTTGTGATTTCTGTGCTTATTTTGTTCCCTGGATTTTCTGATATGCTAGAATGGCTGTATGCCCCCAGGCCTCCTTGTTCTTTCCCATCATAGTTGCTTTCACACTCTATTGTGTGCTCTACTGTATTTGTCTGTTTACCTGTCTCTCCTCTTGGACTGCCCGCTTGGTAAGGGCAGAAACTCTCAAGAGCACATCATATCCGCAGCCCTTAGCAGAGGGCCAGCACACAGTGGGTGCCAAATAATTGTGTGTTGAGTGAATGCCTAAAATAAGGAGGCGGAAGTGGCTAGGAGAGGAGCAGCAGTCAGAATGGGAGCAAAGGAAGGATGGACAATAAGCCTTAGGGAAGAAGGAGACCATTGTTTGAGTTAGCACAACTAGGACAGAGAAGCAGGTAGCATGGCTGCAGAATATGAGGACAAGAAAGTTCAAGACAGGCTGGAGAGGGCAGAAGGGAAGTTTCTGCAATTCCATGTCAGGCACCAGTCAGTTGGCAAATTGTTGTTTCCCTTTGATTGGCTACCAGCCTGGTGAAAGGCTGTATGTGTGTGGTGGAGGGAGGGGGGAATAAAACAGGTTAGTTTGGGGGCAAGATGTTTGGAGTCTTTCAAACTCTCCCCGGAGAACAGGTGGGATGCCAATTCCATGAACAGTGTTATCCTCCTGAGCAGCTGCGATCATTTTCTTATCATTTTGAGATCTCTTTTAGAATGTTCTGCCAGTGTGTTAAGCCTGAAGCTTTGGGAAAACCAGAGCTCTCTGCCACAAATCCTCAAACATCACCTGGCTTATGTTATTCCCTCTTCCAGCCCCTTTGGTGGCTTCCTCTTGCCTCCAAGATTTATTTTGAGATGGGGCTTGTTTAAGGCTTCTCACACAGTAGTTATGAGAGGTATTTGAGGCCCCTTCGAAAGAAGATTCCCCCTTCCTTACAGATTCTGTTATGAAGGTGGAAGCACTGGGAACAAAGCCTTGGTGGATGGAAGGCAATGGGAGGCCGTTGCTGGTCAGAGACTCGAGGATGTTGTGTGATAGTGAAGTGGTGAGTAGCTGACCAGGCATCAGCTCTGTGGCAGCAGTGTTTCCCCCTGTGGCTTCCTCTTCCTGCTCAGCCCTTCGGCGTGGCTGGAACCTTCACATTGCTGTCCATCCCTTCTTGAGTTAATAAATATAAAACTCCTTAGAGCAGTGGCTGACTGGGAGTTAGCACTTAATAAATGTTTGCTAGTCTTTGCACTTACAGTTATTTTCTACTCTTTCTGTTTCTTACTGCTCATGTTTTTGCTACCTTTAATCAAGTCCCTGGGTGGCTCAAATGGTAAAACACTCAACTACTAATCCAAAGGTTGGCAGTTCGAATCCTCCCAGAGGTGCCTCAGAAGACATGCCTTGAGATCTGCTTCTGAAAGGTCATAGCCTTGAAAACTGTACAAAGCAGTTCTGCTCTACACACATGGGGTCGGCATGAGTCAGAATCAACTTGACAACAATGGATTTGTTGTTGTTTATTGAATCAACATGTCAGTCAACATGCAGCACATTCGAGGTGAATCTGTATGGGGTGGTGTCCAGAAGGTTTGGTGAGAAAAGTGATCCTGTGCGAGTCTGCAGTAGGGGGAATGGAGAGTGGTGGGTGTTGGGGTCCAGTGTGAAGATCAGATGACAATGGCTTACCTCTGCTGCAGGATTTAGCCAGAGAGATGTCAGGCAAGTGAGGCAGGTGCCCACCAAGCACTTGCTGATTAGATTTGCTGGTGGTATTTGAACTGGGCTTTGAAGCAGTATGAAAACCCTGGTGGCATAGTGGTTAAGTGCTACAGCTGCTAACAAAAAGGTCGGCAGTTTGAATCCACCAGGGTCTCCTTGGAAACTCTCTGGGGAAGTTCTACTCTGTCCTATAGGGTGGCTAGGAGTAAGAGTTGACTCAGTGGTAAGGGGTTTGGTTTTTTTTTTTATTTTGAAGTGTGGCTAGAATAATCTGCCAATCAGAGGAAGAGATGTTGAAGGTGTCCGTTTCTCTGCTGGAGAACCAAAGAGTCAGCAGAGAGAAATAATTCTAATTATATAAGAATGTGAACCAAATGGAAGAAGAAAGAACAAAAGTGTGAGAAAAAGCATGGGAGAGTCTTGCCTTCCAGATTTCTGAATAAGCTTTACTCATGCCATGGGGCTTAGAGAAAACCCTGTGGAAGTCAGATGTATGCGATGACACTAAGCGGGTGGTCCTCCCACACAGAGACATTGTGCCCACCCACCAGCACAAGAAGAGGGCTGAGCATGGCTCCTGGGGTTGCTAATAGACTACTGAGTCACCCATGTTTGCTCTGAAGCTGCATTCCTGAAACATAATGTTGGTCAGGATGCCTCCCTGCCCACTGCCTATAGGATAAGTCCAGGCTGTTTGGCTTGGCAGGGTGTATCCCTGTCTATCTCTCTGGCTTCATCTGCACCCCTGACCCATCCCCATGCTTGCTATGATCCTGTCTTACAGGGATGCTGATCGCCGCCCAAACACACCGTCTTTATTCTACCCCCAGGACAATATACATGTCAGTCCCTCTAACCAAAAAATAAATATATAAACCATTTGTTGTTGAGTTGACTCTGAATCATGACGACCCCATGTGTGCCAGAGTAGAACTGTGCTCCATAGAGTTTTAAAGGCTGTGCTCTTTCAGAAGCAGATTACCAGGCCTTTCTTCTGAAGCACCCCTGGGTGAACTCAAACCGCCAACCTTTCAGTTAGCAGTGGAATGCATTAACTGTTTGCACCACTCAGAGAATTCACCAGTCCCTCTACCTAGATTTCCCCTGCACCCGTATATGCTTGTCAAACTCCTGTTCATCCTTCAAACCCCAGTTCAAATATTCCTTCATTTCAATAGCTTTCTCTGAAGCATTGCAGTTCACCACCAACGAAAAGCAGAATTGAATATTTTATCCCAATTGCTCCCGTGTTATTTCGAATCTAGTCCTATGATAGCATTAAAATAACATGCTGCCCTTACGTATGTTCTTTGTAAAATTGTGGCATTTAAGGTCATTCTCTCATTCAATAAATATTTATTGATTACCTACTATATGCCCGGTACTCAGGCATACATCTATATTACTCATCGCAATCTCAGTATCTCCAGAAGATCGCACAGTTTCCGGTTCAAACAAGTGCTCCAAAGTATTTGATAAATGAATGAATGAATGAAATCATCTTCCCAAGACTCTTCAACTTCCCACCCTAGACCTGGTTTGACTACCTTAAAACACGAGCACCCTGAGCTCCTAGGGAAGATGCCAGCACTCTTCTCTTGGACTTGCTGGCTTTCTACAATCTGATGTAAGCCGGAGAATTTTATGCAGTTTTGTGGAGAAGTACTTTGTCTGGTGGTCACCCAGTCTTTTCCATTATGAAAGCATGGGTTCCTGTGGTTCTGGAGGTTGAAATGAAGTAGTCACATCATGAGTCATCATACCCTTAGTGGGCCACGAACAAGCTGCTTGGCTCAAACCCTACCGGTGGGACCACTGACCACCCATACCTGCCTTGCTGCCTGTCTGTGTCCTGTTGTAAACCTTGCATCAAGGCTGGAACAATTTGGGGTTTTTCTAAAAGTACTCTGCACCAGTTTTAAAGAAAACTTTCAAATGGGGTTTGAGGAGTAAATGGACAGCCGTATAATCACGTTCTCTTCTTTGGGAGAGACATAATAAGCTCTCGTTTGATTTGATGATGAGTTGCTTGGCCCATGTGTTTCCTAGGCCCTTGGCAGTAATTAAAACCTTTCTATAAAGGGTGACTACAAATTTATATCCCTGATTTCTTTTAATCAGCACACCTGACTTAGATATCAAACTGAATGTCAGCTCCCTTGAAACAGCCTCCTTCCAGGTAGCGTGCTTGCTTGGGAGTCAGAATACTGGGCAGTAGTAGTGACTTTTACCAGAGGGTGACATTGGGCAAATCACCCATCTCTTCATTTGTAAAAATGGAGGTGATACTTACTTTGCAGGGATCTTTTAAAGAGCAAATGAAGCAATGAATATAAAGTTCTTGGAACATACCAGTTACTGTTGAGTTGATTTCTACTTATGGTGACCCCATGTGTGTCAGAGTAGAACTGGCTCCATAGGATTTTCAATGATTGATGTTTTGGAAGTAGATCACCAGGAAAAGGAGCCCTGGTGGCACAATGGTTGAGTCCTCAGCTGCTAACTGAAACGTAATTGGTTCGAGCCCACCCATTGGCTCCATGGGAGAAAATACCTGGCAATCTGCTCCCACAAAGAGTACAGCCTGAGAGACCCGATGGAGCAGTTCTACTCTGTCATATAAGGTAGCTGTGAGTCGGAATTAACTCAACAGCACACAACAACAGATCACCAGGCCTTTCTTTCAAGGCTCCTCTGGATAGGCTGGAACCTCAAACTTTTCAGTTGACAGCCAAGAGCCTTAACTGTTTGCACCACCTAGGGACTCCTCTTGGCACTTAGGATATAGTTAATAAATACACATTTCCTATGTTTCTTTGGAAATCATGTACTCTTTCTGGTAATCCTGGTTTGCCCTCTTTGCAAAGGGCTGTCAGAGTGACATTACAGTAACTATCAGCAAAGTAACATTATAGTAACTATCATTTATTGATGATCAGGGGCATGTCTTTCAATCCCTGGGATTTTCTGGGAAACATTGGTGATGCATTCTCTCCTTTTTTTTTTTTTTTTCATGACTGCCCTCAGAGCCTACATCTTCACAGGGGAGGGCCTGTGCCTGACCAGGGGCCGCATTCCAACAGCTGAAGATGTTTCTTGCCTCTCCCTCGATGACCCAGTTCAGCTTCACCAAGCCTCATAGCACTGTTGGGGTGTTCAATGGGCCCGGTGAAAAGCATGCCGCCTCTCTGCCTCAATTTTGAGTCATTTGAGAAACCAGACAAAAGTGTCACTGGATGGAAGACCAAAATACCACTTTGAATATTGATAGATCTAATGTGAGGAGGTAGCTTAGTGTGAGACCCAAAACAGAATCTCTAACTCCCTAGGCCTAAGTCTGACTTCACAACAACCTGAGTGAGGGCAAATTTGGATTTACAGAGCAGATACATTTACCCAAGCTGCTGCTTCCTTCCCAACTGGTCCAGGTGGAGAGAGAAACAGAAAGAAACCTAATCTGACAATTTTAAGATATATGAGAGAATTAACTCCATCTAATTGAGATCAGTGGCTGTAGTCCACTGACAAGGTCACTCTCTCCACCTCCATCAGGTGGAGTGAGTGGTGGAACAAGGGGTCAAGAGTGTCAATGGTGGCCCACTTGTAAGATGACACCACCTGTGGCACCTGAGTCCTACCTAGCCAAAGCCAGGCTGTAGCTATACAGGAGGTTATGGGCCTTCTCCTCATCCCCCATCATTAGTGGGGTCCTGTCACTATAAGTTTCACATCCATCCTGTCCCCTTATTCAGAAAGGCAATCAGCATTCTGAAGCTGCTCATTCTCTCCTGGTGTTGCCAATTCGTCTCTTCCTTGTGTCTGGTTTCCTTCTCTCTACCCAGCTTGTATTGGTGCCTTGGTTTGGCTCTTAATGGGACTTTCAAATATTTCTTGGCTTCGTGCTCTTGCAGATGGGCGCTTCCCAGCCCACTCCTTCTCATGGCCAAGAACTTCGGTCCTCCATGCCTCTCCAGAAGAGTTCAGAAGCCAAGGTGGCTGAATTCCCACCAAGACCGTGAGGAGCTCAACAACAATAAAGACTTGCTGAGTCACCTAGTCTCACACAGCGCCTGCCTGCCAGGAAGCCCTGGGTCAGAAGGAGAGGGAAAGCACTTCTCAAAAGGCCAAGGCCAGCCTGAAATGCATAGCCACTCCCCAGCAGGGCGACTTCTGTGAAGGCTGTCCTTGGGCAGATGACTTTTGTCCCTGTTTAAAACGCAAAGAAAAAGGACACAAGCCCCTGGAGTGACTAAATACTGAGCAAAGTAATTTCTTCAGTTAGTCAGAGTTGTTATTTTCCAGGAAGAGAGGCCAGTGATTAAAAAAGCTAAACAGACACTTTGTAGAGTGGTTTAAAAACAAAACTCTGCATTTTGTATTACTGAAGTGTCAATATGTGATTATGTTCCTTATGTTTTTCCCAGCCTCCATTTAAAGCAGGTAGCCATATTTAATTAATTTCACATTTCATGAAATTTTGCAATGTAGAAGATAGAAGCTGCTAGAAAACCATACCTTTTTTTATTTTCTTTTGCCTTTTGTTAAAGCTTTAACTGAAAGCACTGTGCATGTGTCCTTTGGGGAAAGAGGAGATGGAAAATGTGAGCAGAGAACAGGTGGGGCATCTAGGACAGCAAAGGGCTGTAGTTCCAATGGCTAGCCCAGGCTCATGTCCTGCTCTGTTTTGCTCCCTGGGAAACTGACCAAACCTGGGACTGGTTGATTGTTTGGTGTGCATAGAAAGCAGGGTTCTGGGCACTGCAGTGGCTGAGAGTCCCACACCATCCTGTAGTATGGAAGCAGCTGGACTCCCATGGAAGCTCCATGAAGGAGCTGCTTCTACTTCAGACGGTGAAGATGTTCATGACAACCACAGTGGACTGGAAATTAGAGAACCATCCCCTTTTCAGTCACCAAAAAGGATCCCAGATTTTGATGTGGCCTTGAAAGGAGGGGGGCTGCGAGATTGAGCTTCTTGCCATCCAGGAAGGATGATAGCTCAGAGTCATATAAAATTTGATATAAAAAGAAGTCAGAAATGTGATCTTTCTTGTGTACTTGCAGATGTAAATTGAGACTCACACTTTCGCATAGAAAATAAACTAAGTCTTTAAAGATAATTACTTTGTAGAAGGATCCTCAATGGGAGTCTCATAAATTAGTAGCTTTAACCTTAAAAAATAAGAGTTGGGCTTTTCCTTTGTTTTAGCTAAAATGCACTTTCTTCAGAAGAATTCTTATGCAACGCATAGATATACAATTCAAGTAAAAGTGGAGATGTCCTGTTTGATGTTGGTGTCATCCAGGGCCCTCCTACTCAGCCTCTCCCTCACATAGACTGACCCTAAGTGAGATCTGTGAAACCCCATGGCTTTGCGGAGCAATTCAGAGGCATGCTACAGGTCCTAGACTCACTTTGCTAAATACATGGCTGATATACCAAGTAGCTAGTACCTCAGGGTCATGCCAAAATTCCTCAGCACTACACTTAAGGTCCTTCATAATGTGGCTGTCCCTCCCCACCCAGGGCCACCCTTTGCTGCTCGTATCCATCTTTGTATTTTGAGGGCCTGCTCCAGTGTCCACCTCAGTGCCTAGTACGGTGTAGGTGCTAAGTAAATGTCAAATAAATTAATACATATTGTTGGAGGAAGTCATCTTGCAGCTCAAAAGATTCCAAGAAATAGCACAAGATTTTTGGCATTACAGAGAAAGTGAGAACAAATTAAGCTTTTCCTTTATTTTCTCTCTCTTAATTTAGAATGGGGACTTCTATACCACAGTTGGGACTGAATACAAGGAATTACTTGCATCATTCACTCTACCTCTTCCAACCTCACTGGGTGTCTATGCACACACACACACACACACACACACACACACACACACACACATATACACTGTGTTTGCAACCAATAGAGAAGTCAGAGAGACAGGAAATCAAAACAACTGTTGTTTTGCTAGTAATGCTGGATCAGAGAATGTGGCTTGAACAAGCTTCCTCCACCTTGTCCCCAAGTCTAGACTTTGAAATGAGTTGCCTTAGCTCTGTAACCAAGTTGACTCAACCAGCAGCTAGCTAGTCTCAAGGAAACATGGCCATCTCACCACTGAAAGGCCTCTTAGTAAGAACAGAGAGAAGTGAGTCTCTGGAGCTGCCTCTGGGCTCTGACCCAGGTAAATTCCACTTGGAAGCAGATGCAGAGTATAAAACACACACATACATACCCCACCCCACCCCACTCCACCCCACCCCACCCCAAAAGAAAGAGCTAGAGAAAAGCTAAGACTGCTTAGTGAACTCTCTGGGATGTGGGAGGTATAAAATGAATGAGGGGGCTGCTTTCTAATGTTCATGAATGGATGCTACCTCCCAGTTAATAGTGCAGGGTGGAAAACTTAGGAAGAGGGAGAATCCCCTAAGAGTCATTTTTTAGTAAATGAAACCTAATTTTATTCCTGAAAGGCCCCACATGGATCTCTGTGTCAGTGAGACATTTTGAACTGTGGTTTTTATGTTTGTTGACAAAGACAAGCCCTCAGCTCATTTCTGGCAGGGTGACTACATTTGGTGGGCACTGCATGATGGCTGAATTCTACAAAATGAAATGAAACCAACCAAAACGTTATGAGGGCTGTGTTTACAAATGTATAATAAGGTGCATTAAATGCCCTAAAAGAATTTGGCTTTAGCCCTAGTGTACACAATTAAGCTCTAACATACACGAAACATGAAATGTATAAGTAGAAATTAGAAACTGTAAACAGAGGGGCAGAGATGCAATGCAATAATGGAAGTGAAGAGGCACAGGGCCAAACAACCTATTAGGTCTAGGAAAAGCATAAGCACAGTTAAACACCAACATATAAACTAGTCATCCAATTCAACGTTGATTCAACATTGCCCCCTAAGAGCAAGGTCCTTAATCCTGATAATTTCCAACGGGGGAGGCCTGTGGAGACTGAAATTGGGGGCTTGCTAGAAATTAGATATAAGGAATACAGTTGGGTAGGAGACACAGGATGTTAGAGATGGCTCACAAGGAGAAAAATGGTGTGCCAGCTAGCCTTCTTGGTTGCAAGCAAAGGTATCCATCTGTCTCGAGAAAAAAATAGATTTTTGTAATTTATGGGAGCTGAAGAAGTAGATTTAGTGAACAAACAAAATTTGACTAGCATTTGGAAGCCAGCCAGCAATATCAACCTGGCCAGGACCACACCCCTACTGGTAGACACTATTGTACCACTGCTGTTAGATACTGCTCGACACTGTAGTTCATCACTGCAACCTCTGAGCACGCTGGACACCATACCAGCTGCATGCCAGCACCATCAGTTCCAACCTTTCTTCTGTTTTACGTATCTTGTTTCCACTTCCTGGTAGGAATGTGTCTTTGGCTCAGTCTCAGTTAGGTACCTAGGCCCAGGCTGCCAGGTAGGGAGGAGAGACTGCCCTTCAGTTACCATTAAGAAAGCACACAATAAGAAATGTTCCCTTTTCTCCCCTCGTCAGAAGGAGAGTTGAACAACAGGCAGTGAAAATTCTAACAAAACTCATGGCTACACCGGTTGAGCATCTTGAAAAGATTCAGCACTCAAATGCTAAAGCTAAACGGATCTGAAAGTATTAATAAAATGCCACAAAACCAACAAGAGTATTTCTTCAAGTCTCAATGAAAGCAGTATATATTTAGCTTTACAATCAGGTTTTTAAAACAAAAATCAAGTTATGTGGCTTCTTATATTGACAAATTATAAACTGCCTAGCCCATACCTCCTTTCTTAATATTACTTCTTCCCCTTCTCTACCTATTAAACCAAAAAACCTAGTGCTATCAAGGGGATTCCTACTGATAGCAAGCCTATAGGCCAGAGTAGAACTGTCTTATAGGGTTTCCAGGGATGTAAGTCTTTATAGAATCAGACTGTCACATCATCCTCCAGTGGGGCACCTGCTGGGGTCAACCACTAAATTTCGGTTAGTAGCTGGGCACTTTAACCATTATGCCACCAGGGCTCTCTTTCTCTACCTGTTAGTCCTTGCAATTTCCAACTTACGTGCATTATGTGGAGAGTAAGTTCCGGTCAATTCAAGTCACTAGAGGAAAAAAAAGAAAAATCAAAATGGAGTAATGATGCAGTTTATATTTTTTTGATCATGTGGCTTGGCTCAGCTCATATATTAACAGGCAGATTGCACTAGTTATTCTTGTTAAATAAAACACTTGAGATAATAATAATAGATACTGTTTATTGTTTACTATGTGTCAGATGCTTTGCACACATTATCTCAGTCAATCATCATGACAACTTGGTTGAAACAGGCATGATTATCATTTTAAAAAAGGGGAAACTAAGGCTCTAAGAACATACTTGACTTGTGCCAAGATTGCAAAGCTGAACAATGGGCAGAACTGAGATCCTAACCTCCATCTATATAACCCAGAAAGTCCTTCCACCGTGCCTACACCTCTTATGCATATTGCTGCTGTTGGTAGGTGCCCTTGAGTCAGACACATGTACAATAGAACGAAACACTGCCCAGTCCTGCACCATCGTCACAATCCTTGCTGTTTGAGCCCATTGTTGCAGCCACTGTTTCAATCCATCTCATTGAGGGTCTTCCTCTTTTTTTGTTGACCCTCTACTTTACCAAGCATGATGTCCTCCAGGGACTGGTCCCTCCTGATAACATGTCCAAGGTACCTGAGATGAAGTCTTGTCATCCTCGCTTCTAAGGAGCATTCTGGCTGTACTCCTTCCAAGACAGATTTGTTTGTTCTGGCAGTTCATGGTATATTCAATATTCTTTGCCAACACCGTAATTTAAGTGCATCGATTCTTCTTTGGTCTTCCTTATTCATTGTCCAGCTTTCACATGCATATGAGGCGATTGAAAATACCACGGCTTGGGTCAGGCACACCTTAGTCCTCAAAGCGACATCTTTGCTTTTTAACACTTTAAAGGTGTGTTTTGCAGCAGATTTGCCCAATGCAATGCATCTTTTGATTTCTTGACTGCTGCTCACATGAGTGTTGATTGTGGATCCAAATAAAATGAAAATCTTGACAACTTCAATCTTTTCTCCATTTATCATAATGTTGCTTATTGGTCCAGTTGTGAGGATATTTTTTATGTTGAGGTGTAATCCATACTGAAGGCTGTAGTCTTTGATCTTCATCAGTAAGTGCTTTAACTCCTCTTCACTTTCAGCAAGCAAGGTTGTGTCATCTACATAATGCAGGTTGTTAACGAGGCTTCCTCCAATCCTGATGTCTCATTCTTCTTCATATAGTCCAGCTTCTTGTATTATTCGCTGAGCATACGGATTGAATAAGTGTGGTGAAAGGATACAACCCTGACGCACACATTTCCTGATTTTAAACTACCCAGTATCCCCTTGTTCTGTTTGAACAGCTGCCTCTTGGTCTATGGACAGGTTTTGCATGAGCACAATTAAGTGTTCTGGAATTCCCATTCTTTGCAAAGTTATCCATAATCTGTTATGATCCACAGAGTCGAATCCCTCTGAATAGTCAATAAAACACCGGTAACATCTTTCTGGTATTCTCTGCTTTCAGACAAGATCCACCCAACATCAGCAGTGATATCCCTCATTCCACGTCCTCTTCTGAATCCAGCCTGAATTTCTGGCAGTTTCCTGTTGATGTACAGCTGCAATCACTTTTGAATGATCTTCAGCAAAAATTTTACTTGTGTGTGACGTTAATGATATTGTTTAATAATTTCCACATTCTGTTGGATCGTCTGCCTTTGGAATGGGCGCACATACGGATCTCTTCCAGTCAGTTGGCCAGGTAGCTGTCTTCCAAATATCTTGGCAGAGACCAGTGAGCACTTCCAGTGTTGCATCTGTTTGTTGAAACATCTTAGTTGGTATTCCGTCAATTCCTAGAGCCTTGCTTTTTGCCAGTGCCTTCAGTGCAGATTGGACTTTTTCCTTCAGTACCATTCGTTCTTGATCATCATCTGCTACCTCCTGAAATGGTTAAACATCAGCCAATTCTTTTTGGTACAGTGACTCTGTGTATTCCTTCCATCTTCTTTAGATGCTTTCTGCATTGTTCAATATTTTCCCCATAGAATCCTTCAGTATTGCAACTTGAGGCTTGAATTTTTTCTTCTGTTCTTTCAGCTTGAGAAATGCTGAGCGTATTCTTCCCTTTTGGTTTTCCGACTACAGATCTTTGCACATTTCATTATAATACTTTGTCTTCTTGAGCTGCACTTTAAAAACTTCTGTTTAGCTCTTTTACTTCATCATTTCTTCCATTTGAATAGACTTGAGTCAAAGTTCCTCTGAGGGGTGTTGGCTTCCTACACTAGCACATTCCTTTAAAGATAAAAGCATCACTCTCACAGGTTTCTTGGCAGAGATGATGGGAATCTTGGCTTCACACTGAAACAGGATTGGCTTCCAGGAGTGGGGATTGGCAGAAAGGGGAAAAAAGAGGATCTCAGATTGCAAGAGGCAAGCATAGGCTAAACAAGACCACCTGTGAGGATGTCTTGGCCAGTGAAATCGCATTTGGCTAAAGTTGCCTTCTTCACAGCAGATGGGAACTCCAGAATCATATGACACAATCTGCCTTTTCTTGATGATTCTTTTTGCTTGTGTGATGTTTCCTGGGTTTCTTATCATACAAGCATTGACTTTAGAAGTGAAAGAGATGAAACTTGTTATACATTTTGTGAAATCATGATCATTTTGCCTTGGCATTGGTTTAAAAAATACTCAAACTGCATTGCAGTTAAACTGGAAGTACAAACAAATTCATGCCAAGCAAAGTGCATTCTCTCCCCCAAGACACCAAATACATAAAACCCAATAGTGCTTAATTCTTTATATACAGTACTGAATTTTTTTGAATTTTCTTCTCCAGAGAGAATATACAATATAATGTTGTGTTGTTGTTAGGTGCCGTCGAGTCAGTTCCTACTCACAGTGACCCTATACAGCAGAACAAAACGCTGCCTGGTCCTGCACCGTCCTCACAATCATTGTTATGTTTGAGCCCATAGTTGCAGCCACTGTGTCAGTCCATCTCACTGAGGGTCTTCCTCTCTTTTGCTGATCCTCCACTTTACCAAGCATGATGTCCTTCTCCAGGGACTCATCAATATAGTACAAGGTTTGAATCTGTAGAAAAAAGAACAAATTAAATTTAAGGCTAGAATGATATGACTCTTCGCAGATTTTTTCTAACTATGGAATTTATTTATTGAATAGTTAATAGCATAACCATACCATAAATCAAATATGTTAATAAAATTAAAAACCACGAATTATTTTAACACTTTAATAAATCAAATATGCTAATTATTTGTTTCTTTTTCATATAGAGACATGGTATATTCAGCTTTTCTCCCTTAACCCTATGTCACAGACATTTTCCATATAAATATGTAGTTTTAAAATTACAATTTTATTTGCTGCATTAAATTCAATTGAGGAGATATGACATGATTTATTTAACCAATTTTCTATTTGAGGATTTTAAAGTTGTTTCTAGTTTTTCACTATATGGAAGGCATTGCAATAAATTTAGTTTTGCATTTAACTTCCTACACTCCACCCCTACCCTTTTAGGGAACTATTTCCTTAAAATAAATTTCCTGGAGTTGAGCCACGTGGTCTGATGAAACGAACTATTTTCCTGCTCTGGGTAGGTATAGCAAGATTGCTTTCCAAAAAAATTTTATCTATTTACACTGCCACCAGCAGTGTTTCACAAGCCATTTTTATTACAACCTTAGTGGCGTAGGATGTTCCAGATCTCTTAAACTGACCTTCTTAAGAGAAGATCTATCTAATTAAGTCAAGGGTGGTCAAAAACCCCAGCTCAGCTATTGTGTGAATGCATCGTGTGAACGCGTAGAGTCTGATTATGAAATCACAGCAGTAAAGGAGATGTCAGAGGCCTTTTTAGTTTGATCTGTCCCTCTGTGACAGGTGTTGGATTATTACCCATATGCCAGTGCTTAGGGGACACAAACGACTAGAATATGTTTGTCAAACATGTCAGACAGAGTTCCCATAAGACTCGGCCACAAAATGCCGACAAAGCTGGAATGCAATGGCCTGGCTACTTGCCTGCCATCCCCTGCAAGGCTTGGGCGCCTATGAAAGGAGGGGTATCTCCTGGGTATGCTACAGGCCCTTCTGGGTTCCAGAACTTTGCTTGGACACCTGGAATTCAAATTTCCATCACAGCTGAACTGGAATAAACAAATGCACCCCAGGGCTGCCTTCTTCTATTTCATCCTCTGAATATGTCGTTTGTAATGTTGAAATGTATTCCACTAGAATGCCATTGGACGTAGAAGTTACCAGGGGCATTGGGAACCGTCTAGCCTAATCCCGCATTTGAAGAGGAGGAAACTGAGGCTCAGTGAGTGGGAGATACTAATAATGCCTGGGTCTCTTGACTCCCAGCATGCTGGGAGTGCCTGCAGCCTTCACACATTATTTTAGTGATGAAATAATTTTGATAAAAACTGATTCTGAACTGCCTTGCTAAACTAACTTATTAGTGGACTCTTCCTTGTTACTGGTGATTGTTACTAGTGTGCCAGGCAATAATTGCAACACCCACAATGGGAAATCATGGGCATTTATCTCAGAATTTTGTATACTTCAGTCACAATGATGAATAACATTTATTAAGTGCTCACCATGTGCCAGTCTTTGTTCCAGGAAATGTGCATGAATTAAATCATTTACTCTGACAGTTCTCTAAAATACATGTTTTCATTATCTTCATTTTACAGAGAGGTAAACTGATAATGGTTTCTTAAATAGTATATTAGACAGTAGGCTAAATCATTCTAAAATCATAAACAATCCCCAAATCTCACTGACTTACAACAGGAAAGCTTTATTTCCCTGTCATTGTAGGCTAACTTCAGTTCTTTTCTCCAGGATCCAGCCTGAAAGAGTAGCCCTTATCTGTCACCTTGCTGGTATGTTGGCAAGGGGAATATTGTGAAGGCAGAACATGCAATGGCTTTTAAAGCTACAGCTTGAAAAGCAACACATGTTCCTCCCTCTGCATTTCATTGGCCAAGGCAATAGCATGGCCAAGCCTGACATTAATGAGGTAGGCAGTGAGATACTCCAGCAGGGAAAGCCCAGTGAATATATTGAACAAATAATAAAATCTGTCATCAACAGCAACACACTAAATGGTCCTACATCAAGTAAATTTTGGAGTCAGGATTTGAACTCAGTCTGATTCCAGAGCCAACACAATGAACTTATTTGCTTTACTCTCTCGATGATCAGATGCTGGAAGATGTCCTTGGAACCTCAGTTGAACTTTGGAATCTGTTCTTTTTCCCCAGTAGCAAATGCTATTGTGAATGTTAAGCACGCACCCATATTTTTTCAAGTCAGCTACTTTACAACATTCACTGAATGCCTCCTTTATATGGGAGCACTTTCTAGCACATTTCTCTTTTTACTTTGCATGCCATTTTTGTCTGGGTCAAAGAGAAGATCTCTACAGTCACTTAATGCTCCTATGCATGAAGGCATCTTTAAAGACCTCATAGACTCTCAGGATGATCGGGGCCTCAGAGGATTACAAGTCTAGCCAATGCTGGAGTCCTCACTATGCGTTCCAACCGGGAAGCTGTACAGCCTATCCTGGGCATCTCTAGCACCCACACCCCAGGAATGTTCCATTTATGGATGGCTCTGACTATTGGAAAGACTCACTTTGAGTTGAGTCTCCCTTCCTCAGCTTTCAGCTTTCATTCTTAGGGTTACATTTCAGAACAAATGTTTATATATATCCTAGCTTTTAATTTTATTTTAATCAGGCATTATAATCCCCCAGGTCGTCTCTACTCTAGCCTAAAAAGGACCCAATTTCTTCCTAATATGATATGATTTTGTGTCTCAAAGCATCCCAACTGCCATTTCTGAAGGTATGCTGGTATTATATCTTTAATAAAAAATGGAGTTTGGACAATGTTATTCACTGCCGTCTTTTATTTATAATATTGGAATTATAACTACCATGATAGAAGTGTCATTTAGATTTAGTGTGATGTAATGATCTTTTCTGCAATGAATTAAATTTATTTGTCAATTTCCATTGATACAACCAATTTTGGTATTAAGAACACTCGTAAGTCCTGAGTGGCAAGGTAAGAATATCCCCAAATCCTTTAATACATGTTCCAGAAATTACTACAAAATAACAAATACTTTACTCTTTGGATAAGTAAAATGGTTTTGCTTTTTTGTTTGCTATTTACATTTAATAAGACTAGTTTGTATTCAAATATAGAATATATTTGTATATAGTAATACATATATAATAGTTGAATGTATATATATTTATACATACTTAGTATGCATACATATATACGCACATTATATTTATAATATATATATGTTTGGATGAATATATTTGAATATAGGTATATGTACACATATATGTATATTCTATATTTGAGTACACATGACATGTCTTTTCAGTAAATGTTTGACAATATTCTGTTTTTTTTAGTTAGCTTTTAATTTTGAGGACTTTTTTTTTTTAATATTTTATTGTACTTCAGGTGAAGGCTTACAGAACAAATAGTTTCTCATGAAACAGTAGTACACATGTTGTTTTATGACATTGGTTAACAACCCCACAACATATTAAGCCTCTAAATTCTCAAGCTTTTTTCTTTTTTTTTTTTTTTGATGAAAATACAGATAGCCAAAGATACACCGTTTCAAAAATTTCTACATACACAGTGACATTGACTACGCTCTTCCAACTGTGCTGTTATTCTCACTTAAGATGAAGGCTTACAGAACAAAATAGTTTCTCATTTAACAGTTACTACACATGTTGCCCTATGACAATGGTTAACAATCTCACAACACATCAAGAATATCCTTACTCCACCTTGTGTTCCCTATCACCAGGGGACTTTCTTGTCCCCTTCTGTCTTCTGGCCCTTGTCACTGGACTACTGTCCCTCATTAGTCTCATTTGGTTTTTTTTTTTTAACACCATTTCAAAACTTTTTACTTACACATTTAAGTGATATTGACTATGCTCTTCCAATTGTGCTGCCATTCTCGCCCAAGATGAAGGCTTACAGGACAAAACAGCCTCCCATTTAATAGTTACTACAAATGTTGCCCTATAACAGTGGTCAACAATCTCACAACACATCGACAGTGTCCTTACTCAATTTGTGTTCCTTATCATCAGTTTCCTACTCCCCCTCTGCCTTCTGGCCTTTGTCACCGGACTCCTGTACCTTGTTAGTCCCATTTAGTTTTACTGGGCTGTCCACTCCCAGGCTTAACATCGAACCTCGAAGGTAACTTCACCTCTGAGCTGAAAGGGTGTCTGGGGGCCACACTCTGGAGGTTTCTCCAGTATTCTTTAGGCCAGTAAATCTGGTCTTTTTTTGGGGGGGGGGGAGTTAAAATTATGCTCTACATCCTTCTCCAGCTCTGTCCAGAACCCTCTGTTGTGATCCTGGTCAGAGCAGTCAGTGGTGGTAGCCGGGCACCATCTAGCTGTACTGGACTCAGTCTGGTGGAGGCCTTGGTAGCTGTGGACAATTAGTCCTTTGGACTAATCTTTTCGTTGTATCCTGTTCTCTTCATTCTCCCTTCCTCCCGAAGGGATGAGACCAGTGGAGTATCTTAGATGGCCGCTCATAGGCTTTTAAGACCCCAGACACTACTCACCAAGGTAGAATGTAGAGCATTATCTTTATAAGTAGTGTCATGCCTATTGAGCTAGATGTTCCCCGAGACCATGGTCCCCAGAGCTAATTTTGAGGACTTTTTGATATGTAGACAAACTCAAGGTACTTTCAGAAATTGAGATTTTTATAGACTTTAAGATAATATTCGTTTTACTTTATAAACACTCTGTGGTGGAAGGACTATGTATTTCTTGTTTATCACTGAACCTCAGTGGTTGGTATAATGTCTGGCACATAGTAGGCACTCACTAAATAATTGCTTAGTTAAAAAAAGAAAAAAAGCTGGTGGGAATGCAAAATGATACAACCGTTTTGGAAAATGATATGGCGCTTCCTCAGAAAGCTAAGAATAGACATACCATTTGATCCAGCAATTCCACTCCTAAGAATATATCCTAGAGAAATAAGAGTTGTCACTCGAATAGACATATGCACACCTATGTTCGTGGCAGCATTGTTCACAATAGCAAAACAATGGAAACAACCTAGATGCCCATCAACAGATGAATGGATAAACAAACTATGGCACATACACACAATGGAGTACCATGCAATGAGAAAGAACAACAATGAATCTGTGGACCATCTCACAACATGGATGAAACTGGAGGACATTATGCTGAGTGAAATAAGTCAGTCACAAAAGGACAAATATCGTATGAGACCTCTATTGTAAAAACCCATGAAAAAGTTCACACACAAAATGTAACAATCTTTGTCTGTTACCAGGGATGGGAGGGGTGGGGGGGAAATACTAAATAGGCAATAGAGAAGTGGTATCTTGGGTGACGGGTGAGACAGTACACAATACAGGGGAAACTAGCACAACTTGTAGAAGGGAAGGTCATGGAAGCCCCATAGACACACCCAAACTCCCTGAGGGACTGAATTGCTGGGTGGAGGGCTCTGGGGACCATGGTCTCGGGGAACATCTAGCTCAATTGGTATGACACAGCTTACAAAGACAATGCTCTACATCCTACCTTGGTGAGTAGTGTCTGGGGTCCTAAAAGCCTGTGTGCGGCCATCTAAGATACTCCACTGGTCTCATCCCTTCGGGAGCAAGGGAGAATGAAGAGAACAGGATACAAGGAAAAGATCAGTCCAAAGGACTAATTGTCCACAGCTACCAAGGCCTCCACTGAACTGAGTCCAGTACAGCTAGATGGTGCCTGGCTAACACCACTGACTGCTCTGAGCAGGATCACAACAGAGGGTTCTGGACAGAGCTGGAGAAGGATGTAGAGCATAATTCTAACCCACAAAAAAAAGACCAGATTTACTGGCCTAAAGGAGACTGGAGAAACCCTGAGAGTATGGCCCCCAGATACCCTTTTAGCTCAGTGGTGAAGTTATCTCCGAGGTTCACCTTTCAGCCTGGGAGTGGACAGCCCCGTAAAACCAAATGAGACTAACGAGGTACAGTAGTCCAGTGACAAGAGCCAGAAGGCAGAAGGGGACAAAGAAGCTGGTGATAGGGAACCCAAGGTTGAGTAAAGATATTGTTGATGTGTTGTGAGATTGTTAACTATTGTCATAGGGCAACATTTGTAGTAACTTTTAAATGAGAAACTATTTTGTTCTGTAAGCCTTCATCTTAAGTGAGAATAACAGCACAATTGGAAGAGCGTAGTCAATGTCACTGAACTATGCATGTAAAAATTTTTGAAATGGTGTATCTTCGGCTATGGGTATTTTCACCAAAACAAAAAAGGTTGAGAAGTTAGAGGGTCGACATGTTGTGGGGTTGTTAACCAATGTCATAAAACAATATGTGTACTACTGTTTCATGAGAAACTATTTGTTCTGTAAGCCTTCACCTGAAGTACAATAAAAAAAAAAAAATTTCAAAAAAAAAAGGAAAAAAAAGCAGTGGCAGCCATAAGACAGTGCCCAGATATTATGTTTTGTTTTTTTTGCTCAAAGCAGACAGTACTGCTTAATAAATATAATAAAGTAATAGTATGTATTACGGTAATTGATGTAATGGCATTGGTAGTAGAGTGGAAGAAAAGAGATTTGAGTTCTAATTAAGAGGTAAAGACTAGTAAGAGTAAAATTTAGTGAACAATTGTAGACTGTAAGAGATTTAGGGAAAAAGAAGAGTCTAGAATGACTCAGGAGTTTCCAGTCTGAGTGACTCAGTGATCAGTTCATGGCCCACAGAACAAATGCAGTGCACCCCCTGTATTGTTAACAACATTTTACTGAATTACATCCATGTGAGTTCATTCATGTATTGTCTGTGACTGCTTTTACACTACAATGACAGAGTTGAGTAGTTGTGACAAAGGCCACATGGCCCACAACATCAAAAACTTTACTATCTATGTCTTTACAGAAGAATGTTAGCTGACCCTTGCTCTAGTGAATATAGATCTTTTCCGGGGTTGGGGCGGGAGGGAGAGGTGGATTTGGGGGCAGGTAATCTGTGCTTATTAATATGCCGAGTTTGTGGTTCCTATAGAATAAATGAAGATGTTCAGCAGGAAGTCGTAGATACAAGCCTGAAACTCAGGCATGACATGATGGCTGGAGATACAGATTTAGTAGTTCATGATCAAGTTGTAACTTTATCTGCCATGCTGAGACAGCATGGTGGCTAAGCATTATAAAATGAAGATATTGTGAGTAATTGTATGGTACTCACTGAGGTCTAGGTTAGGAGGTGACCCATGAAAAGGACAGAGATGTGGGACTATGTTAGCATCCTCTTCCAGAATTGGGGTAGGAGGGCCCACTGAGCAGGAGGTGCAGGCAGAGCCTCCAGCCAGTACCACCTGTTTGCTTCAGGATACCCAAAACACTGCTGCGTGTCCTCACAGTAGACCTCAAGGCAGCTAATTCCAGGCTGAAATCAGAACCACCCCTTACAGCTTTGCTGTACAATTTTTTGCCAGCACAGCCACAGAACATCTCCATATTGGTTGATTTGAGGGGAGGAAAAACTAAACGTTGGTTACAGTTTCAAAATGTTGCCAGTCCTGAGATGTAAAACTTTGTTCTGGCCATCAGAGCTAAGCCTAACAAGGCAGCTCATGTACTTTCCAGGCCCTTTTCCAGCTGGTAAGTGAATATTTCTGTACTGCACGTGGGAGCTGGTGAGAGCTGGCCCAGCACAAGGACAGTTTGTTCCAACAGAGTTTTCAGGCCAGTCGCAACCTGCCTTTGAATCCTCTTACTTCCGGAGTGATTCATTTCCATTTCCTCTTTTGCCAAGTAGGGGAAATAGCAATCCCTCTTTTTCATCCTTGGTAAATGTTGTGAAAAACAAATATTTTGAATGTGAAGGAGAATATGTGACTATATTGATGCTGAGCTCCTGGAGGGAAGACCCTGCAGTTTTTATAGTGGTGATTCACGGAGAGTGGGCACACAGGATATTGAATGAGTGGGTCTTTGAAAAATAATTTACTTTAAATACTGCTATGTATACTTTCTAATGTGGTGACCAATACAATAGCCACTGTCTGTCTTAAAGAAGCAAGGTAATAGGCAACTATGCTAAGATTTCTCCCTCTTTTTTTTTCCTTTTTCATTAGCAACGGAAGTTAATAAACTTCATGGATGAAGTTAATCTTGTTTTTCGTTTGTGTTTGCTGACTGACCTTAATAAGCATAGGAAACTCTGCTTATACCTCTGAACCTGCTCCTACACATATTTTTGAGTTGTATTTCTGGAAATGTAGTTTCACAAGTGTTTGAATTTTTTCCAGTTCTAGCAGAGGCCATTTTGCCAAATATTCCAAGGTACAAGTGAAAAACGGGTGGAACCAAAGGGGGAGGGGATGCTTAAAAACTATGATTGCATTTTTCTTCAGATGATTTTTTTATCCCATTAGGAAATTCCTGGATGTTATATGTAACACTGAATTTCCATGCCCACTTTTGAATTTTTTTGTGTGTGTCTGTGTTTGTGCCAGTGTGAATATGAATATTGGAATGTGTGTTGGGATGTGTACATGTGCCTATGCATCCATGTGGATCTATGTGCATGTGTGTATGTGTTTGTTAAGTATGGGTACATTTTCCTTGTTGGTGTGCTGGTGTGTATAAATGCAAGTCTGGTGGAAGGAGCTCTTGGAACCCACAAGAGCCACATGCCTCTCGGGAGGCATCTTTGTTAAGTTTTTCAGCACATGCATTTGCAGAATTAAAGGGTACAGGCACCAGGATAACCACAGATCCCAACATGAACTATTTTGGGTCTCCCCAAAGACCTTTAATTTAATATTGCATTTAAAGACAATGCATGACCTTGCAGTTATGTCTGCAAATGCTCATCTGCTCAGTGGCCGTGGAAGACAAACCATCACCTGGTAGGGCCAACTGAAAGGCTTAACTGGCGTCCCCGGAACTTGCTTGAACAGTACATTTTGCTAGAGACTTTTTGTTTGTCTGTTTGTTTTTCTCCTGGCTCACTCTTGGCTCCAACTCAAGATAAACTTTGTTGCCTTTCTGCCTGCTGTGCTTAATTTTCTGTGGTACCTAAAATGCTGGATTTGTAGCCTTTTTCATTTGGCTGCGGTTTGGCTTCTCCTTTCCAATTCAACATTGAAGTTTCCTCTGTGTGCAGGACTCAGAAATATTTCACTTGAGAGTTTAAGTTACATGATTTTAATTATTCACATCATCTAAACTTGGCTTTGAAATCAACCATATCAGGCATGACAATTCACCCAAGAGTCTGAAATGGACTAAAGAAAGCAGAGATGAGAAGACATCTGGTGCCAAACCACCCCAGTGAGGTGCCCATATGTTTATGAAGGGGGTTGGGGAGGGAAAGGGGGCTTGAGAAGCAAAGAGAAGTAGCTTTTGTAAAGTACCTACAATGAGGTTTGAGATACATTATGTGCTTTACCATCCCCAGAATCCTTTTGGAGGCAGGAACTTCCCATAATTATTTTTGTCCTTGCTTGCATTTCCACACATTTGTGCCCTAGTGTGGATGCTGTAGCTGCAGGGGAGTGCATAAAACAATATTTTTAATGGTTATTTAGTATCCCAATATATTAATTTCCTATTGCTGCTATAACAAATTACCACAAATTTAGTGGTTTAAAATAACAAAAATTTATTATCTTCAAGTTCTGGAGGTCAGAAGTTCTAAATCAGTCTTAGTAGTCTAAGATCAAGGAGTTGGTAGGGCTACATTCCTTCTGGAGGCTTTAGGAGATGATTCATTTCCTGTCCTTTGCCAGAGTCTGTAAGGAGCCCTGGTGGCTCAATGGTTAAGCACTCAGCTGTTAACCATAAGGTTGGTGGTTCAAACCCACACAGCCTTTGCAGAGAAAGATCTTGGCAATCTGCCTCTGTAAAGATTACAAACAAGAAAAGTCTATGGGAACATTTCCATTTTGTCACATGAGGTCGCTATGAGTCGTAAAGTACTCCACAACACCCAACAACAATAGGCTGCCCGCATTCCTTGACTTGTGGCCCCACATTAATCCAGCCTCTGTTTCTGTTATCATTATCTCCTCCTCTCCCTCTGCTTCCTTCTTTACATTGCATCCTCTGACTGACACTTCTGGCTCCCTCTTATAAGGACCCTTGTGTAATTCATTGGACCCAGCCAGGAAATCTCCCCATTTTGAGATCTTTAATTTAACGACATCTGCAAAGTCCCCTTTGCTATGGAAGGTAGCATATGCACAGGTTCTGGGGATTAGAACATGGACATATTTGGGGGGCCATTATTGAATCTACCACACCCATGTTCTAGAAGTTTCACAATTTAACTAAATTTACTTTCAATTCTGCCATTTTAATAATACAAATGGTACTGCAATGAATTTCTTTGTAAATAAAATAATTTTTTTATGAGCTTCTCTGATGGTTTGCCTCAGTGTAAATTCCTAGAAGTAGAGTTACTGGGTAAGAACATTTTTCAGGACTCTTGATTCATCTTGCCAAATTCTGTTCCAAAAAGGTTTTATAATTTTTTTGCTCCACAGACCATGTATGAGACAGTCTAACCTACCATACTCTCATCAGCATTGATTGTCCTTATTATTTTTCATTTTTGTCATTTTAATAGCTAAAAATGGTATCTCTTGGATGTCTTTCACTAAGAGCGGACTGAACATTTATCATATGGTTATTAGCTAAGTGCATTACTTCTGTGAAATACGTGTTCATTGCTTTTGTTCGCTTTTATACGGGGTGATATTTAGAAGTGAGCGCTTTGAGGTTGGTTTTGCAAAACCGCATTTTCTATCTGCCTTTTTATTTTTATTTTCTTGGCGTCGCTGTGCGAACTTGTGCAGAAAATGTAACCTCCCTTTGCCTCAGTATTCTCACTTTTCACATGTGAATAGTAACTCCAACTCCACAGTATAAGGCTTAAATGAGATAATGGATGTAGAGCAACTAGGTGAATATTTGTGCTTGGTGAGAATGGGCTGATGAGTAGCTACTAGTATGACAATACTAACAAGTGTCAGAGGTTTGTTTTTTAAAGATTTGTAAGATTTATTTTTTAACCTTTTATATTAAACCCTTGTTATTTGTATTTGTTGAAAATGCTTTTCCAGTTTCTTATTTTTCTTTTGCTCATTTTTTTTGGGTAAAAATATCTAATTTTTTGTGATTGTCTTATCATTTGCAATTTCTTTCATTTATTTATATTTAGAAGTTATTCCCTACCTCCAAGATAAGTTAAATATTTACTATTATTTTCATTGTTTAATAATTACTTTTCCTTTTTTACACATAGATCTGTAAAGCATAAGGAATTGATGGATATGTGAGATGAGGATCAAGTAAAGGCTTTTTTCTCCCCATACTTTTAACCACTTTTCCCGGTATAATTTGAATATTCTACCTCTTGTGCACTGAATTTTCTGCTTCCATTGTTATCATGTATTAAGTTCTATAGTATTTTAAGGTTGTTCTGGAACTGTCTGTGTTGTTCTACTGATATATCTATCCAGTCTTGTGACAATACAATTTCTGTTTTAATGATTATAGTATCATACATTTCGGTGGGCAAATGCTCTCTTATTTCTCTTATTTTAAATTTGTCCTTAACTATTTTACTCATCTAGTCACCATTTTATGAATAACTTACCACAATTTTTGTGATGTAAAAACCCCACTGATACTGTGATAAACCTGTACATTAACTTAGGAAGATCTGGTATCCTGGTTTATTCCATTCATCTGGGATCTTAAAATATCTCTTGACTTTTTGTTTGTTTGTTTGTTTTTGTTTTGAGTCTCTATAAACCTTTGCAGTTTCATTCACAGTGATCACAGTTTTATTAAAACTGCTTGGCTGTATATTTTAACAGGAATAAAATCAATCTTTTTCCACTATGTTTTTAATATGGGTGGTCTGTTGTATAGAAGAGTTATTGGTTTTATTTTTAATTTTATTTAGCCAACTTAGTGAGCTCTCTTATTAGTCCTATTACTTTCCTGCTATTTATAATTTTACACTATATAAATGAAACCCGTTGCCGTCGAGCTGATTCTGACTCATAGCGACCCCATAGGACACAGTAGAACTGCTCCGTCGGGTTTCCAAAGAGTGGCTGGTGGATTCAAACTGCTGACCTTTTGGTTAGCAGACAAGCTCTCAACCACTACACCACCGGGCTCCTTACACTACCTAATCAATAATAAAAAAATAATTTCTTGGTTTTGGGGGACATCTGGGTCAATTGGCATAACATAGTTCATACTTTGGTGAGTAGCATCTGGGGTCTTAAAAGCTTGTGAGCAGCCATCTAAAATACATCTGTTGGCCTCATCCCATCCAGAGCAAAGAAGAATGAAGAAAACCAAAGACACAAGGAAAATATTAGTCCAAAGGACTAATGAACCACCACATGAATCACAGCCTCCACCAGCCTGAGCCCTGAATAGCTAGATGATGCCTGGCTACCACCACCCACCATTAGATCACAGTAGAAGGTCCCAGACAGAATGGGAGAAAAATGTAGAGCAAAATTCAAATTCACAAAAACAGTCCAGACTTACTGGTCTGATAGAGACTGAAGAAACCCTCTAGACTATGGCCCCTGGACACCCTACTAACTCAGAACTGAAACCCTCCCAAAGTCCACCTTTCAGCCAAAGATTAAACCGGCTTATAAAACAAATAATAACACACACGAAGAACGTGCTTCTGAGTTCAATCAGGTATATGAGACCAAATAGGCAACACCTGCCTAAAAGCAAAGATGAGGAGGTAGGAAGGGACAGGAAAACTGGATGAATGGACACAGGTAATCTGGGGTGGAAAGGAAAAAGGGGAGAGTGCTAACACATTGCAGGGATTGCAATCAGTGTTACGAAACAATTTGCATATAAATTTTTGAATGAGAAACTCGTTTGCGCTGTAAACTTTCACCTAAAGCACAATAAAATTAAAACAATAATAATAATTTTCTAAATCTTTCCCAAAAGTTCTGTCCCTTATTTCTGGTTCTTGCTTTATTGTATTGACTAAAATATCCATAAAAATAATGAATGTTAATGTTAATGGAGGCATTCTTGTTGTTTTCCTGATATTGAACACAATGCTTCTAGGATTTCACCATGAAACAGGGTGAAGTAGGTTTTCTGCTCATGAAGGTACTTGGGGATTGTTGTAATTATCTCTTTTGAATATCTTCATTAGGGTTATTAGAAAAAATTGCATGTAAATAGCCTAGAAAGATAACATAAAGTGACATTTTAATGCAATGAAAATAACATGGGCTTTGGAGTCAAGAAAACTCAGGTTTGAATGCTTGTTCCAGCACTTTGTAGCCACCAAATTATAGAAATTTGCACAAACAAGTACAGTTTTTATTTCTTTCTTCAAAATGTAGGTGATAATATTACTTTGGGATCCCTGGGTGATGCAAAAGGTTAACACACTCGGCTACTCACTGAAAGGTTGGAGGTTTGAGTTCACCCGGTGATGCCTTGGAAGAAAGTCCTGGTGATTTACTTTAAAAAAATCAGCCATTGAAAACCCAATGGAGGTATGTTTTGCTGTGTATATTCTCAACAACAACAGCAAAATAAATAAAATTTTATATAGACATATATGTGTATGTAAAAGAAAACTATGGAGCACAGTTCCACACTGACACACATGGGTTCACCATGAGTCACAATCAACTTGATTGCAACTAGTGGTAACTGATAATATTCTCTTATAAGAAAGTTTGAGGATTCAATAAGATATGAGAAAAGTACCTAGGACAGTGCTTGGTAGATAGTAAGCACTGACCATGGAAGACTTGCCCTCATTATTTCCCTTCTGCAAAATATGGACTGGAAACATGCAGAATGAATTTTAATAAGAAAGGCTAACATTTGCTGATGACCTCTATAGGCTTCAAATTCTTCCTCTTTTTATATGCAGATGGTTGTTGTTGTTGTTAGCTTCCTGCTATCAGCATGGACTCATGGTGACCTCATGTACAATGGAATGAAATGTGCCTGGTCCTACACCAGCCCCATGACTGATTGCAGATTGGGCCATTATGATCTATAGAATTTTCGTTGGCTGAGTTTTGGAAGTAGATGGCCAGACCTTTCTTCCTAGTCTGTCTCAGTCTGGAAACTCCACTGAAACCTATTCAGCGTCATAGCAACACACAAGCTTCCACTGAGAGACAGATGGTGGCTGCTCTTAAGGCACATTGGCCGGATATGGAACCCTGGTCTCCCACTTGGAAGGTGAGAATTCTACCACTGAACCACCAAGGTCCTTGTATACGAAAACTAAACTATGAGTGAAGTCTCTCCTAGTTGGAAAAATTTTATGACTCTAATCACAGACACTAAAGTACCCATTTCTCAGATTCTGTTGCAAAGTGGATGTAAGGGCAGCCCTAGCACTGTAGGATTGCTGCAGAGGAAGGGAAGAAGCCACAGGAAGCCTGGGCAGCAGCTGGAGTTTCCTCCTTGGCCCCTCGTAAGAGAGCAGCGCTGTGTGTTGTTGCAGTTGTACTGTACTGTTCTACCGCGTGGATTCATAGTTAACATTTTTCTTCCAGGCACATTTAAAACGTTTGGCTCACATCCTCCTTGAGCTGTTTTATAAGGGCAATAACCAAGGCCGGGGTGTGCTCTTGTCAGCAGGCAAAGCATGCAGTGAAGGCTGCCAAAGAGTTTCCTGCTCGGGCCCACCCATCCTTGGCTGCAGGGATGCATGGCTGGAGCTCATGGCAACTTGCACAGAGCGAGCACTGGGACTTTCTGTTCTCAGGGCTCATGCTTTGGATTCCATCCTTCAGTCCCACTGCACTGATCAGCGCAGTCTGTTGTGTTTGCGCTTATTTGGGACTAGCTCAGAACACATATCACAGCAGTGGTCCAAGGCTTAGCTCTAAGGCTTGGAGCTGGGAAAATGCTCTTTAAAGACCAGCAAGCTGATCTTCCCTCCTGTTAATGCAGACTCAATTCCCACAAATCAGCTGCAGGGGAGGCAGGCTTTCCCTTCATCCCACTCTCTGAATTAACTTCTGGAATGGACAGCCAGCACAGATGCCAAGTGGAGCACTGTCACTCCATCCTCTTTGAAGTCCACCTTGGCATGAGCTGGTCTCTTTTCATGTGTTATTTATTGCCAGGGACCGTGATGGGGAGAATCCCCAGAAGATCACTGAACTATTTTCTCAGGATTTCCTTTGATTGGAAGCTGTTGGCTGTGCCTTCTGCAGCTAGCTCTGCTGCTGAGCAAAGGGCTTTGTGCGTCACCCCAGTGATACCGCCATGCCAGCATGTCTTAGTCATCTACTGCTGCTGTAACAGAAATACCACAAGTGGATGGTTTTAACAAGGAGAAGTTTATTTCCTTACAGTAAAGTAGGCTAAAAGTCCAAATTCAGGGCGTCAGCTCCAGGGGAAGGCTTTCTCTCTCAGCCTTCTCATCAGTGTTCCCTTGGACTAGGAGCTTCTCGGCGCAGGGACCCCAGTCCAAAGGAGGCGCTCTGCTCCTGGCACTGCTTTCTTGCTGGTATGAGGTCCCCCTTCTCTCTGCTCACTTCTGTCTTTTTTATCTCAAGACATTGCCTCAGGATACAATCCAATCTTGTAGACTGAGTCCTGCCTTACTAACACAACTGGCGCCCATCCTCCCTCATTAACATCATAGAGGCAGGATTTACAACCTATAGGAAAATTACACAATACCGGGAATCATGGCCCAGCCAAACTGATACACACATTTTTGGGGGGACATAGTTCAATCCATGACACAGCGCAAAGGGGGTTCTGGCTGTGAAAGTGGCTGGGACATTCTAAAGAACAGCACATGTGGATCAGGTTGTTATTACTGCTTCACCTACCCTGCATTGCAGGGAGGCAATGCAGTGTCAAAAGTAGAAAGAACAGGAGCTTCAAGCCCAAGAGATGCAAGATGAAATGTCAGCTCTCCCATTGACTCACAGAGTGACCTTGGCCTCAGTGTCCTTGTCTCCAAAATAGTGATGAAAAGATTCACCCTCAAAATTGTGGCAGAGGGACAATGTGATAAGACATGCAGAGGGTTTAGCTCCTTTCCTCCAATTTCCAAAGCTAGTCTGGAAATTATAAAGCAGTTGGGATAACCAAAAATACTCTCTTTTTTTCATTCGTTCGTCAGTCGTTCTGTCAGTCATTTAACAAAACAACATTTCAGTACCTTTAACATTTCCGTATGGAGTCCTGGTGGTGCAACGGTTAAGTGCTTGGCTACTAACAGAAAGGTCACCAGTTCAAACCCACCAGCTGCTCTGTGAGAGAAAAGACCTGGCAATCTACTCCCTTAAAGACTGTGCCTAAAAAACCCTATCGGGCAGTTCTACTCTGTCATATAGGGTTGCTGTGAGTTGGAATCAACTAGACGGCACACAATACAAAAACATGGATGACAAACGGCTTCCCAGAAAAGGGACACTTAACCAAGAGGATGGCGTCAGTATATAGAAGACAGCATAAAATATTGCCAGAATTTAGAGACAGAAACCCTTTGAGAGTGACAACCTTTTGCAAAAACTACTTGTCCTTAGAGATAGATAGTTCGTAAACTTCTATGGGAAGTGTAGATAATGTCAAGTCTTGTCAAAGAACTCAAATTGTGCTTCTTTTAGTTTGTAACTAAATTCACCTTGGTTCTACTCAACAGGACTGCCTTTATCAGTCTGGAGCAAGGATAGGCCTGCAAGTCAGGGAAAGAGAAGTTTGATGTAGACTCCACTAGAAATGGCATCTCATACCTGAAGCAGAATCTGGTTAGTTGATCATCAATGCCATTTCCCATTCTTGGACACACAGGAGTTTATCTCACTGCCTATTCCAAGCCATGTGACTGGGTTGTGGCCAACTGACTGTGAACAGAGTATTGTACGGTATTTCTAGGCTTGGCCATGAAAGGTTTTATATGACCTTCCTTGTACTGTCTCCCTCATCTAGGTGGCAGAGACACACTATGGAAGAAGGCTGGATACCTAAGGCATTGCTTAGAGGACAGCCACCAGTTGAATTGTCCAACCCACATCGGACCATGATATGAGCAAGAAATAGACTTGAATTGTGTTAACCCACCACGATTATGGAGATTGTTTTTACAGCACTTAGCCTTATTTAGTCTAATATATGTATCTAAAGTATCTTGACCTATGCCCCGCTCATGGTAGACACTCAATCATGTTGAATTGAATACATGGTAAGAACTGATCAGTATTTGTTGTACTTTATGCAATGCCTTGGCAGTGAGGGACACAGTATCTGGTGAGCTTGAGGATCCCAGTTATTAGCCCATTGAAGCAGACTATGGGTGGTTCCATAAAGCTGAATCTCAGCTTGCATTTGTTCACACATACATATAAGAAAGCTTTTGTGACCCCCATAAGTACTGAGAATGAGAAGAGGGGAGAGTGTCATGGATTGAATTGTGTCCCCCAAAAATATGGGTCAACTTGGCTAGGCCATGATTCCCAGTTTTGTGTGGTTGTGTTCCATTTTGTGATCTGATTATCCTCCATTTTGTGATGTGTTGTAAATCCTATCCTCTATGCTTGTGGTTATGATCCCATTTGGGAGTGAGCTGTCCATTATGTTAATGAGACAGAATTAACCTGAAAATACCCTTTGCTGTGGAGTTGATTCTGACTCATAGGGACCCTATAGGACAGAGTAGAACTGCCCTATAGGTTTCCAAGAGCAGCTGGCAGATTCTAACTGCCGACATTTTGGTTAGCAGCTGAGCTCTTAACTATTGCACCACCAGGGATCTGAGACAGAATTAGGTCATGTTAATGAGGATTAGGGTGGGATGCAACACCCTAACACAGGTCACAGCACGGATCCGATGTGAGGGGAGTTTCCTTGGGGTGTGGCCTGCATCACCTTTTATCTTACAAAGGTAATAGGAAAGAGAAGTGCGCAGAGAGAGTGGGACCTTACTACCACCAGGAAAGAAGGGTGGGGAGCGGACCTGAGAAATTCCTAGACCTAGGGGAAGATTGATGACAAGGACAGCTGACAGAGAGGAAGAAACTTCCCCTGGAGCTGGCACCCTGAATTCGGACCTCTAGCCTCCTAGACTGTGAGAGAATAAATTTCTCTTGGTTAAAGCCATCCACTTGTGATATTTCTGTTATAGCAGCACTAGATAACTAAGACAGAGAGCATTGTATATGGTGCTTGTGTGATTTGCAAAGGACTGAATATCTAAAAATGAAAGTCCTTGTGCCTTTCTACTCTTAGGATAATTACTAGCTTCTCTGTTAAAGGAGGACATAAGCTTAGGTCCTCCCAGACCCTACTAGGGGCGCAAATATTCACTGCTTCACTGAGTACAAGTGTCTGTCTTTCAGTCTATCCTCATCACTAACAGCGAAGTGATGTTTTTGAACATAGATTAGATTTTGTCCCTCCCCTGCTTACAGCCTTCAATGGATTTACCATTATCTTCAGCATACATTAGAGATCTCTGAGGCTCCCAAGAGTAACAGGCTCTCTCAAAAAGGTGTCTTTACCGGGGAAATGCTTCCTAGCAGAAGCATGGGCATATATAGTTTAGAAAAACCCTCTGTGTAAATCTAACCTGCTGTCTGGACTGTTAAGTCCCTTGAGGGCAGGGAGCTTGACTGTGTTTTGGTTTAGTAATCACCTGTATCCTCAGCACCTAGCATAGAGACTGAGAAACAGTAGGGGGTTAATAAATCTTTGTTGAATTAATTAATATTAATTAATTAACATATACCCATTGGCTTTTATGACTGCAAGTTAAGTTCCAAACTGTTTGCAGTGACATGCAAGGCCTTGTACACAATGGTCCCAATCTACCTTAGCAGAGTCTTCTTTCATCACTCCTTCTGTTTTAGTCTATGATCTAGGTTTGGCGTTTTTTAATGCACCATACATTCATGCACTTTCACACCTCTGATCTTTGTGCATCTTGCTCCATTTGCCTAGAATATCCATCAACCCCTTTTCCACATGGCAAACTTCTAACGCATCCTTTAAAACATGGGTCTCCTCACCAGCCCATAGTCTGGATAGTGTCCATCACAATCCTTTCTAGCAGTTAGGCTGCTTCTCCTCTGGTTTCCCATAGCACCTTGAAGACTGAAATATTAGGCAATAATTCTGCATAGTCTCATAGTTAATAGCAGAGTGCCCGGATCATAGTAAACGTACTATAAATGTTTGTTGAATTGACTTGTGCTGTATTTTTATAAGGGAAATGCCAGGCTATCTGTAAATCATTTACAAATATTTGGATATGATAGCTGAGTTGGGAAATTGTAATCATGCCCAACTAACTGAATCGGTGATTTCTACAGAAATAGGTTCCTACAATAGCATCCAGTTTAGCAAACATTCATCAAACACCCACCCTATGTTTGGTGATATAGGGACATAAGGGTGGATAAGTCACTCTTTCTCTCCTCAAAGAGTTCCCATTCCAGAAGAGAAAACAAATACAAATATAGAAATTTACAGTAGAGTGTGCACATAGATTGTGGCAGAGACAATATTGGCCTCCAATATTATTTCCTTTTCCTGAGTATTCAGGAAGACTACATTTCTCAGCCTCCTTTGCCATGAAGTCGGGAACATATGTGTAGTTTGGGCCAAAGGAACCCTGTGCAATTCCTTGGCCAAAAGAACACTGGGACAAGTGATACACACCACTTCCAGCTTTGCTCCTAAATTCTCCTATGATGTCTTGGATTGCTCTGTCTTCCCTAGTTGGTTACCTGATTCAGGGAATTCAGTGGAGGACTCCTAATCCCTAAGAGATGGCAAAGCTACAAATGGAAGGACCCTTGATCCCTGCATCACTATGTGGAAAGCTTCCTACCAAAAACCAACATAAAATTCTGTTATATTAAGTCACAGATTAAAATTAGATTATTTTTAATAGTAGCTAATACAACCATTCATTTTTTCAATAAATATGAATTGAAAGCTTATTGGGGGCCAGGCACTAGGGGTAAGGGTAGAAAAAGAGATATCAAACACAGTCTGGGAGGAATAAGTAGGAATATCTCCTTTCCTTATTATGCAATTTGGAGTTTCATCACAAAGGAATTTATCAGGCAGAAAAGTTGTGGAGGGAGTGTGCTAGGAAGAGAAATAAAGATGAATGATTAACAGTAGATCTAAGTAGATAATAGACCTGAGCTTCTCTTTGTTCTATTCTTCCGTTCTCATGCTTATGTATTTCTGTCATAGGTCTCCTGAAAAATATGCTGAGGGGATAAAGAAGTTTGGGTAACAATCCTCCCTAGTATGAAATAATCCTTTTAAGGGACTCTAGGGGGGCCAGGAGAATACCAGAAAATTCACTTCAATAATACCTTTTACTACAAAGACTCTCAGGGACCCAGAACGACCCTGAATGACCAAACCAGAGGGACTTGTGAAATTGTCTAGGCCACATTTTGTGGATGGGGAAACAGACTCAAAGAGAGGAAGTAAGGTGACCAAATTCTCACAGAGGTTAGTGTCTGAGAGCAAAGCCGAGATTCTCAGATTCCTAGCCCAGTGCTTTTTGTACTAACGTCATGTAGAAAAGAGATCTTTTAACTAATTCAAGGCTTAGAAGTGTTAAGGGCAAATTAGGGAAGGAAAATAAAATTTATTAAATTCTTGCCAAGAACTTAATGTGGCCAGCAGGGTGCCAAACACTTTACATAGATTCTCATTAATTTTCAAAATAATAACGTAGATGCAATTTACCTGTTTTACAAATGAAGAACCTGAGACCTTGGGAGGCTGCCTGAGGCTTTTGATCAATTTATTGCTTCATCTCATTACCATGGACAAAACACTTCCTGGAATCAGCTTAGCCTTGAGCCAGCGTCTCATCGTTGCCCTCATGATGATTGGCAGGGGATAATGGAAGCCCCTTCATCTCCTTGCCAGTCCCTTTCAAGGCATCGCACGAGACACAGTAACCTCTGGCTCTCTGTGGTTATAAATTGTGAATTGCATAGAAATTGGCATTTAATTCTCTGGCTAATCAAATCTTGAAATTATATCTGGCAAAATATGATTAAATCTCTTACTGGACAGAAATTCATTTTGACATTATTTCTCTAAATTTAAACTGCGTGTATTAATCTTAATTATTTGAAACTGAATCAAATAATCTGTTCATAAAGACTACACCCTCTATAACTTATTAGTAGATGCAATTTTTATCAATATTATTTCACTGATCAATGAAAATGAGATCCATGAGAAAAACATCTATAAGTTTATATTACGTGTGTATGTGTGTTGTCTGATCAATGTTATTCATCAAATTAAAGTTTTAGTTTGGGAGCCATCATGTAAACCACAGGAAGTGATTTTTAAAATTAAGTTTTGTGTGATTGCTACTTGTCAGTAGTGGATTTGAATTATTCACATGAATGCCATGTCTTATAAATAAAAAATCCCGTAAGAACTGGATGCATATTAAGGAAATGTGATAGCCTGATTATTTTCAGTATCTGTGGGTACAAGGTGCTGGAGAGTGAGAGAGTAAATATGTACAGGACTATGTTTACAAAAAAAGTAACAAGTCAAATAAAAAGAAAAATTTCTTCTGTACTGGGTGGCTAAGGTGAGGTCAATATCAATATTGGCGCTGGCACTGCCAAGTCCATGATTTGCATGATGATAATTTCAAGACGTGTTGGTGACAAAAGGCTTATCAAACATGGAATGTTTTAGTACACAGCTTGGTTTGTTTGAGAAAAGTGACACCCATCTTCCTTCACAAAGCTACTGCAAAATTTGTATCCGGCCTTGCAAAATTTTATGTTGACAGCAAAGACTGTGATGTGCAAATTTATTAGACATTTGACATGCTTATTACTCATCATGGAAAAAAAGTACTTCTTTTTTTCAGGAAGGAGGGATGTTTATTTTTGCCCCACAGAAGCAAAATGTATAACAGAAATTATAAGTATAAACTGGGAGTTGAAACAGTACTTATTGAATCTGACAATATTTTGACTAAGAACAAATTTTGTTGTCCCATTTTACTAACAGAAAAAGTAAAATATAATGAATTTAAGATAACTTAGCAACTTTTCTGTTCCTTTATACAACTGTAATAGGGCAACAGCCTGGTAAAGCCCCTGAACATGAAACTCGAAGTTCTGAAAGACCAGCTCCAGTAGTACATTTTTGTTTGTGAGTTTATCCTACTGTTCCTTATTTGATTTAATCATCTTTCAATTTCTGTCGAATTTCCAATGGGAGTTTTGCTTACCCCAAATCCTTTGGAGAAGAGGGGAAAATCAATCATTTAAATTTCTACAGGAGAAGACCAAATTTAGCTCTGAGTTGCTTGTTAGCCAAGGAAAAAAGAAAAAGAAAACGGGTTGTAACCTTCTGTTGATTCCTGAATAAAAGCAAGTGTACCTTTCCATGGGTGGAGAAGATTTTTCCAAGCAGTAAACAAAAAGAGAAATTCATCCACTCTTTTGCACACAGACACACACACACACACACACACACACACAGCCACTTCTATAACAGACATTATCTTCCACAGAACCACCAAACCACCTCTGATGCAAATTAAAAGAACAATTAAGTTTCCTGGTGTAATGTAAACAGAGCTTTCCAGGGTAGTGACTGGATACAGGAAGAGTGCAGGTCATTTGAAGTTCGTTCCCAGGCCTAACACCAAAACCAACCAAACCTGTTGCCCTTGACTGGATTCCAACTCATAGTGACCCTATAGGACAGAGTAGAACTGTCCCATAGGGTTTCTAAGGAGCGGCTGGTGGGTTTGAACTGCTGACCTTTTGATTAGCAGCCGAGTTCTTAACCACTCTGCCTCCAGGGCACTCCAGTCCTAATAGATGATGAAATCTCCGGATGAAAGAGATCACACTTCCTAAATGAATTTCACTTCCATGAAGATTGGCTCCTTGTAGGGAAATTTCCAAATGTATTCATATGTGACAGATAAAATGTGAAGTGAGTTTCCAACCATATTCAACCCTCTGTGCACCCCCAAAGCAGCCTTCTTTGCTAAACTGTTAATCACATAGAAGGTCTGTTTTAGCGGAGACATTGCTGCTTCCTTGGATCTTCCAACCATTTGTTGAAATTTTAAATCTGGCCCACACTAGGCAACTTCATTTGTCCCTCTAAACTGCAGCCGTGAACCGTTTGATGCTGGCAGCCATAAGTAGCGGCTCCAGAATTTCTGTGCAGAGAAAATCGAGTGGTGGTATTCTGATTGCTTGAGGGGCGGAAGGAATTGTCCTAAAGCTGCCTCTATGCTGCAAGCATGCTTTTCTCATGTCCACAGTGTATTTATTTGTGTTCACTTGGAGGAAGAGGAGTTGTAGGGATTATGGGACTGATCTTTGGCCATTCCCTCCCCTAGGCATTCCGTGGTGCTGTCACACTGTCCATCAGAAGGGTTGGAATATACAGGCTGTGTCCATTGGGCTATTAACCCACTGGTCTCTGAGCAATCAAAATAGGATAACTGTACTCCCAACTCCCCGTCATTCGGTAACCCGAAGGGAAGAGCTAGTGGGGCACCTCTGTCCAAAGCCATCTGTGAGGACGATGTCCCTATAAACCCATGGTTGTGTCCTAATGATTTGTAGCATTTGCCAAATTCTGTGGTGTAAATACTCCCAACAAGATCCATTTCAAGTGACCATCTGACATCAACCAGCTTGCAAAATTCCTGACAGTTTAGCTACCAGCTCTCATAAGCTGGTATGAATGTCTCCAGCGCAACACTGGTTAGGAGAGTAGCCAGAGGTGAAGGGGCAACAAGTTTTGGTTCCAGTCTTTAGACCTGTTTCTAGCAAGGCAACAGCCACTTTCCATACCACTGAACCTATCTCACCAAGAGACTGTGTAGATGTTTAGGGCCAAAGGTGCACAGTTAAAAAGAGAGCACATGTATATATATGGCTTTATCTTTGGTGGATTTATTTTCCTCAGAAATTTCAAGGGGATGGATGGGAAACAGATCAGAATAGTATGTTTAGAGCCCATTAGTATTGTCATATTTTTCTCTCTCTCAACAAATGTATGTGTGTGTGTATGCACATGTGCTCGCAAATGTAAAAACACAGGACTGTATTAGGCAAGATTTAGAAACTCCCACTTAAGTAGTGCAGATATTAACAGATTGGGCTTTACAATGATGTAGACATGAATTTGATTCCCAGCTGTAATACTCTGACAAGTTGCTTAAATTCTGTATCAATTTCCTTGTCTGTAAATTGAGAATAGGTGGCACAAATAGTATGTGCTGGACTGCTAACCTAAAGGTTGGTGGTTCTAACCTACCCAGGGGTAACTTGAAAGAAAAGGCCTGGCAATCTACTTCAGTTACAATTAAAACCTCGTTGCCGTCGAGTCGATTCCGACCCATAGAGACCCTATAGGACAGAGTAGAAGTGCCCCATAGGGTTTCCAAAGAGCAGCTGGTGGATTCTCACTGCCAGCCTTTTAGTTAGCAGCTGAGCTTTTAATCATTGTGCCACCAGGGCTCCTTAGTTACAATGACAGCCAAGGAAACTCTATGGAGCAGTTCTACTCTGTAACACATGGGGTCCCCAAGAGTCAGAATCAACTTGATGGCAACTAGCAACAACAACAAGGTTGGTCTAAAGATTAAATTATATAACAGTGATTTAAAGCTGCTAACATCCAATAAATGGCAGTTGTAGTTTTTATTTTCCCTATACCTAGCCTCGATAAATTCTCCATTGCTATCAACATCTTTCCTCCCTGTCCTCTGTGGACACTTAGAGGAATAAGCTGCAAAGTACATGATGGCAGAGTGACATTTATTTGGTTCCTGTTTAAAATGAGTGATAGGGGTGTTGATAATCTTGTGCATTTTTTATTTAAATAATTTTCCCACAAGTCCGAATAATATACTTGTCACCCGTTACAGGCCTGGGAACAGATCTTATCTGCTTTGCCACAAAATGGTGCCTGCCTGAGTAAACACAAATACAGAATAGAACTGCAGAGGCTTTGCTCAGCGCTTGTAACCTAATTCATTAAGGCAAACAGACCATATGGCTGCCAGCTTAGCCTACCAGAGCAATTTTAATCACAAAAGCAACAATTTATGTCTCTAAAATGTAAATAAAACATCTTTAAATTGTCCCAGGGACTCTGTTAAATCCTTAAAGAGCACACCAAACCTGCTAGTGAATATGAATATTTAGAAACTAAAATAGTCCTTGAGGGCCTAGGATGGCTGTTAATGTTTTACTTTCCCATAACTTGATACACTCACTCTTTAAAAAAAAAAAAAAAAAGAAGAAGCTTTTATTTTTATCAATGTAATTCACATGCATCGTATAAAGAATCAAATAACTCTATAAGGCAAGTATTTGAAACTCTTTCAGCTCATTTTTTTCCTATTTACCTCCATATCCTCTAAATAACATGCTCATAATGCTACTTCTAGGTATATTTTAGTTTTAGGGACTATTCATTAACTTCTTATTATGGAAAATGAGGATTTAACTTTCTTTCACCCTCTGCTGCACTTCATCCAGGCACACTTTTGTTCTTCCACTCACCCAGGACAGCTATATTATCATTTTGGGTAGCTCAATTTTCAACATTTACATTATTGTGGTTATGTGAAGGCCATTGAAAACCAGTTGATGTCAAAGTGACTCTGACTCATGGCAACCCCATGTGTTTCAGAGTAGAATTGTGCTCCGTAGGGTTTTCAACGGATGATTTTTTGGAAGTAGATTGCCAGGACTTTTTTCCGAAGTGCCTCTGGGTGAACTCAAACTGCCGACCTTTTGCTGCAAACACTTGGTACAAATGGTTAAAGTACTGAGTTGCTACCTGAAAGGTTGGAGGTTCGTGATGATGCGTTTTAATGTGGGTATATTTTCATCCATTGTTCTGGACCTACTCGAAAATTCCGTCCTTCAATTCTGATTTTTTTTTCTTTCTTAATTATATCCTCCCTTGTCTTTTATATGTTCTCTTTTTCCTGAATTCCACTTTTTCAGATGTTATGCCTTTTGGAATGGTTCATTTATTTCTCTATTTTCCATCTCTTTTCTTTTTTTCTTTGTGTGTGGGTTTGGACAATTTCCTTAAATTTATCTTCAAACTCTTCCATTTAATTTTTTCATTTCTGCTATCATATTCTGGAGCCCTAGTGGTGCAGTGGTTAAGCGCTTGGCTGCTAACCGAAAGGTAGGTGATTTAAACCCACCAGCCACTCCATGGGAGAGAGATGTGGCAGTCTGTTTCCATAAATATTTACAGTCTTGAAAACCCTATAAGGCAGTTCCACTCTGTCCTATAGGTTGCTATGAATCAGAATTGACTTGATGGCAACGATTTTTTATCATATTTTAAATTTTCACATGTGCTTTGTGTTCTCTGGTGCTCATTTATTATATCATTGATAGATATTCTCGTTTCATAGATGCAAACTCTTCTCTCATCTTTCTGAGAATATTGATGACATATTTTTGAAATTTTCATCACTTTGCTTAGGCTGTATTTCTCATTTGTTACTTTGTGTGCTTTGGTCTCTATTGTTGTTAGTTGCCTGCAAGTCTATTCTGACTCATGGCGATCCCATGTGTGCACAGACCTGCTCCACAGGGTTTTCAAGGTTGTGACCTTTCAGAAGCAGATCACCAGGCCTGTCTTCCAAAGAGCCTCTGAGTGGGTTCAAACTGCTAACATTTTGGTTAATAGTCCAGCGCTTAACTGTTTGCACCATCCAAGGATCTCTGTTTTGTTGTTGTTTTTAGGTGCTGTTGAGTCAATTCTGACTCATAAGGACCTTATGTATAACAGAAGGAAATGTTGCCTGGTCCTGCACCATCCTCACGATCATTACTATGTTTGGACCCATTGTTGCGCTATACCAAACCAAAAACCAAACTTGTTGCTGTCGAGTCGATTCCAACTCATAGCTACCCTATAGGACAGAGTAGAATTGCTCCATAGGGTTTCCAAGGACAGCTGGTGGATTTGAACTGCTGACCTTTTTGTTAGTAGCTGTGGCACGCCATAGCTCTTAACCACTGCCCCACCTCTATACTTCATGTTAAATGCTTTCTCCAAATGTCTCACTTTTAAACGTGGGACACTAAAAAGTTCTGCATGCATGGAGGGACTTTGCGGGGCTTCAGTATAGTTGGGCCATTTTATACCCCAATATCAGTGTTTACAGATTTCTTTCTCTTGGAATGAGCAGAGTCCCCAGAAAAGTCTCCCTCCAGCCTCCTGCCTTGAAGGTATAAGCCTGGCTGCCTGTGTTCTGAAAGCTGAGTATGTCAACATTTGGTGCATACACTTTTATTCAGTATCCCATTTCCAGTATGACACCCATTTCTCAACTCTGCTCAGCGTCTTCTAATACAAAGATCTGCCGTTTTACCCGCTTAAGAGAAAAACAAACAAACCTCCAAGAATTTCCAGATTACGAGAGTAACAGTCACTTAGCTACATGGTGAAAAAGTAGGGGATTTGGGGAGCTCACTGATTTTTAAATAGAGTTCCAACCAATCCTCCTGTTTTGAGCCCCCTTTTAGAGGTGCTCAATGCCACCAAGCCTGGGGATTCTGCTGTGTAAATTGAGTGGCTTCTCAGCTTTCTCTATTACTCACTTATAATTCAACTTTACTGGATCTGTGAATTCAGTTCCCATCTGCTTTTCATCTTCCAAAAAACTGTTTCTGTTTTCTCCATCCTCTCGGTTTATGCCTTTATTTTTCAGACTGTATTGCCCAAGTGGAGCTTTGAGATAGAAGTAAAGGAAAATGCATGTGTACAGTTCATAATTGTACCTAGTTTATGTTTACTTTTGAAAGCAATTTTTGCTCAGTTGCACTCACTGCGTTTCTTGCCTTCTTATTTTAATCATACTTTGCCTTTTAGTTTCTGATTCAACATCATTTACGGGGTAGTTATTAGGAGTTAGGCACGTACTGAGCACTATGAATGCAAACATACAAGAATAGGAGCCTCTCAATACATTTTGGTGGTGATAATAGGAAGAAAGTCTTAAGGATATTTTGAAGCAGTCATTTTGCTGAACTTAAATTTATGTTCCCGTTTTTCCCAATTTTCATATCCCCTTTTTGGTTAATCTAAAATTGCCAACATATATAGAGTTTCTCTGTGTCGTCCAAGGCCAACAACGTAAAGATAAGCCCCTCAACTTCTATACTCTATATATTCATACTATTTAGTGCCAATATTTATCGGCCTCTCTGCCAGGCTTTGTCTCCCTCCACTTTGTCCTTACCATGTGCTACACTTCACAGATCTTCTTGCTGCTTTTCTCGCATGACATATCCTCATTATGCATGAAACATTTAAGAAAATTCTGTTCTTTTCAGCTTTGCATCTGCAGTCCATTTATTGCAAAGATGAAAGGAGATAGTCCTTGTTTTAGTAAGGAGATGGATATATAACCAATACTTAGAAGATAATATAAGCATGTACACTAATAAATATATATTGTTGTTAGCTGTCATTGAGTCGATTCTGACTCATGGTGACCCCACGCATTGCAGAGTAGAACTGAGCTCCTTAGGGTTTTCAATCAAGGCCGTGACATTTGGGAAGCCGATTGCCAGGCCTGTCTTCCAACGCATCTCTGGGTGGATTCAGACAGCCAACCTTTGGGCTAGTAGTCAAGTGCTTAACCATTTGCATCACCTAGACGCTCCACAATAAATGTACATAGAAATGAGTTATTCATTTGTTGGATCAAGAAAAGCTTCCTGGATGAAAAATGTGGGACAAAATTCCAACTCACAAAGAAAGACCGGACTTGCTGGCCTGACAGAGACTGGAAAAACCCCAAGAGTACGGCCCCCGGACACCCTTTTAGCTCAGTTATAAAGTCACTCCTGAGGCTCACCCTTTAGCCAAAGATTAGACAGGCTCATAAAACAAAATGAAACTAATGGGGAACCACAGCCCGGGGACAAGGACTAGAAGGCAGGAAGGGACAGGAAAACTGGTAATAGGGAACCCAAGGTTAAGAAGGGAGAGGGTTGACATGTCGTGGGGTTGATAACCAATGTCATAAAACAATATGTGTACTAACTGTTTAATGAGAAATTATTTGTTCTGTAAACCTTCATCTAAAGTACAATAAAAAAAATAGATTAAATAAATAAGAAAGAAAAAAGAAAAGCTTCCTGGAGAAGGTGGTAGCTGAGCTGTTTCAAGGATAATTAGGAGTTGACCAGGTGCTTTCTGTTATAATTTCACATAATCTGGTTATAAATTAGCTTCCTCACCACATTGTTAGCATATTAACTCAGGATCCGTATTTGAGGACTTTTTTAAAATTTAGTTTAATTTTATTGTTGTACTTTAAGTGAAAGTTTACAATTCAAGTTAGTTTCTCATACAAAAACTTATACATACATTGTTATGTAATGCTAATTGCTCTCCCTGTGCTATGACAGCACACTCCTCCTCTCCACCCCAGGTTTCCTGTGTCCATTCAACCAATTGCTGGCCCTCTGCCTTCTCATCTCACCTCCGGACAGGAGCTGCCCATTTAGTCTCATGTATCTACTTGAGCTAAGAAGCTCACTCTTCATGAGTATCATTTTATGTCCTGTAGTCCAGTATAATCTTTGTCTGAAGAGTTCGCCTTGGGAATGGTTTTAGTTCTGGGTTGACAGAGAGTCCAGGAGCCATGCTTTCTGGGGTTCCTCCAGTCTCAGTCAGACCATTACGTCTGGTCTTTTTACTAGAATTTGAGTTCTGCATCCCATTTTTTTCCTGCTCCATCAGGGACTCTCCGTTGTATTCCCTGTCAGGGTGGTCATCAGTGGTAGCCGGGCACCATCTAGTTCTTCTGGTCTCAGGCTGATGCAGTCTCTGGTTTATGTGGCCCTTTCTGTATCTTGCAGAGCCTGTATTTGAGTTATTTCTTGAATACTTAATGCTTAGCATAGTGCTTAGCACATAATAGAAGCTCATTAAATGCTGAATGAGTTAAAAATGTAGAAGGTGCAGAAATTTGGATTAAATCTATATTGCTCTCAGAACTTCCCCTGAATTAAATAAATACATAGGTAAGTAAATAAAACCAATGATGTAACCTGACTTCCTAGGACAGTTTTGATTTACTTGCTCTAGTTACTTCTTATTTCATTCTATTTTAAAGAAACAGCTTATTATTATCATATTCTGTTTCCAGAAATATCTGGCACTAGCTTGATTGGAAGATATTGTACCTGATAAAAACTTGTAAGATACTCAAGTATTTCTCCTCTTCCAAAATAATTCAATTATTGTATTTTACAGAGTATCAGAGAGATTTAGGGTTGATCTTAGACTCAGAACTGACCTCAGTGTGAAGGCTAAGAAATGAACTAGAAAGTCTCTAAATGACTGAATTTATTCTAGGTCAACTCAAGGAAGAACTGAGTTGGAAAACCTGGTTTCTTGGCTAACATGTGGCACACACAATCAACAATAATCCTGCCAAGATGACTAATTTATAAAGGGAATTATTTATCTTGACTGAAGCTCCACATACTTATTTAAATCCATGTTTGTTCCCAAGACTTTATGAAGATAGCAGAAGGATCAGTTGAGGATTACCGAATTCACAGCTGGGACTCAGAATCACATACATGCTACCATATTATTAATTTATACATAAATATCTAGAACAAGTGACCATTAACACCCTATGGGGTTCTTATGCCAACTTCCAATTCCTCCTCCCTAGGAATTTTGAAAGGCTCTGTTAAGTGTGCTTACAGTAAATACTTCTATTCAGATTTGGTCAGGATTTCTGTTTCACACTATCAGGTCTTGCTGATTCTCTTTTTAAGAGATCCGCAGAGTGTGCGTATGAGCTATCAAGTGCCCCCTGCTAATGATGAGACATGCAGTCTTGACCTTACCACATATCCTGCCAACCCCATTTCACTGCCCGGTCCCCAAAAGCGTTTGGCTTTTCCATTCCTTATTATTGGGCTGTTGGGTCCTTATGTTGGTATGTTTGTATTATCTGCAGGATATCTGTTACGGATTTAATTGTGTCCCCTCAAAAAGACAGGATGAAGTCCTGACCCCTGTACCTGTGGATGTTACCCTGTTTGGAAATAGGATCTTTGAAGATGTTATCAGTTAGGTTAACTAGGGGTCATACTGGAGAAAGGTGACTCCTAATCCCATATGACTGACGTCCTTATAAAAGAGAAGATACACAGTTAGGGAGACGGGAGTTTGGAGTACTCATCTTTCCCACTAACTGAACTTCTCAAGGGCAGGGTCAATGGGAAAAGCACGATAATCTTCATGGCTCTTTTGCAGACTCAGAGAGGTAAAGTGACTCTCCCAAAGTCACACAGCTGGGTCTCCAGGTGCCTTAGTATGGTAAGAGGTTACAACAGCATGATTACTATCCAAAGACCAAGTTTCCTTCTCTGAAACTGTGGTTTCACATGGTGGTTTGTTTCTTTCATTGTGTATTTCCTTTGGTGACTCAGCATACTGCAGAGGAAAGAGCCTTGAGGAGAAAGGGAAAAGGCCCAGGCCCTCACCTTGCTGCTGGTAACTTTATGTGGGACCTTGAGGAAGTCATTTCCCTTCCCTGGGCCTCAGTTTTCTTATCTGTCAATAAGGGTGTTGGGCCATGGCATTCAGCCTCCTGTGATTCAGTCCAGTGTGTACGTGTGGCTCATAGTGCCTGGGTGACCTTGTCACGTCAATAGCTCAGGCTTTGCCAAAAAAGCTGAATCAAGCTGGGGAAACAGGCAGAGGAAAGAATGGCTCCTTCACATGGGCTGTTTGTGTGGGGCGACCATTATCGCAGAGGAAATTGACTCAAGGAGATAGCACGCCAGTATCAGAGAAAGCCAGGCTATCAGTGGGCAGCCTGCACAGTCCCAGCCCTCCTTGCCAAGGGTGCCTCGGGCTGTGCAGCCTGGGGCCTTTTTGACACACAGCAAGGACAGTGCCAGGCCAGGCCAGGCCGCTGTGGAAAAGCTCAGACCGGAAGTCAAGCCCTGGGAATCTGGAGGGCTGTGTTGGACGTGGGATGCTCTCTTCGGCCCCTGTATGCTCTTTTCGGCCCCCATGACACCCAGGAAGCTTATTCACTCCGAGTGTCAATACTTCCCCAGGTTCACAAAGGACCTGATACTCTGCCCTGTACAGGTCTTACTTGGAACCCTGTCCTCCCACCTTCTGCGCTCCATAGCTGGACCAGGGGACCTCCAACGCTAGTTCTACTTCGTTTCCCAGGAACAGGAAGCATTAGGCAGAAAGCATTTAATCAGCTTCATCCCATCTCTCAGAAACTATGTCAAATTTCTCCAGCTCTTCCTTCCTCCTTTGCTGGGCCAACTTCAGCATAAGCTTCAAACTTTAGCTTGAGGGTCACCTGCTCCGAGAGATCCTCCTCGACTTCCCAGGGTCTGAGCCCAGCACTTCCTTCTATGTTGAAATTATCACTGTATTTATCCCTGGGTTCTGAGCACCTTGGGCAAAGAATCATTTTTCTCTTTCATTCATTCATACATTAATTCAACAAACACTCTTGAGTGCTTACTCCATGAGAGATACAGCATGAATTGGAGAACAAAAGCAGAAATGGTCCCCAGCATCCTGTTATGTATAGGCTAGTAAAGGAGTTAATCAAATCATCATCCAATACACTGAAAAATTAAACCTTACAAGTCCTAGGAACAAATAATGGCACACTGCAAGCCTGTGGCAGGAGACTTTGCTATAATAGGGAGAGTCAGCGGAAGCTTCCCCAGAGAAGTGTTGATGGATGTGAGGAACAGCAGGAGTTACATGCAAAAGGAGTCAAGGAGGAGCATTTTAGGATCAACCATGTCTCATTGTGTGCTGGACTACTAACCTAAAGGTTGACAGTTCAGACCAACCCATCAGAAGAAAGGCCTGGCAGTCTGCCTCCATAAAGATTACAGCCAAGAAAACCCTATGGAGCAGCTCTACTCTAACACGTAGGGTTGCCATAAGTTGGATTCAGCTCAATGGCAATGAGTTTTTGTTTGTTTGTCTGTTTATATCTCATTGATCCCTGTATTACCAGCACATCGCAAGGCCTGAGACCTGATAGCTACAGAATGAATTTTTATAAATACTGAAGCCACCTTTACTGCAAAGTTGACTCTAACCCTGTGGCCCAGTCCCTGCCTTCGTCTACTGGCCCTGTCCCAGTGAGTGCTCTCATTTCACTGTCATTCTGGGAAATGTTTCTGTCTTGCCCTTACAACTTGCCCTCAAGATCCAGAGTGTTTTATTTAGTCCCAGCCTAGCCTGTGGCCATGTCATCTGCAGTAGATTTTCACATGTCCTCTCTGTGAAGGTCTCCAAAATCACCTGTACCTGTGTTCTCCTACCCTGAGGACCCATTTGAATCTCTGCCTTTGTCTGGTATTTCATGCCCCCATGCAGACAGTTTGCCTGGACGACCTGTGCTCTTTGCCACCATAGCTCCAACTATTGAAATTTTCAGCTTGCTGATTGGGTTATTTGAGCATACTCCCTTTTCTCCTACTGCCTCCCTGTCCCCAGAAAGCTGGATTAGTGCTGGGTCCCAGACATGCCCAGCACCCTCCTGAGACGCTACCCAAACTTTATTAATATTGGATTAATCACAGGCAACAACACATTTGGTTAATCAACCCTTTTTTACAAAACTGGAGCTACACTGATAAAGATCGAAAATGTGCCCCCATTGTAGGTGGCTACTGTTTCCAATTACATATGCTTCTTCCAGCCACCATGCAATCTGTTCACTTCATGCTGGTTTGCAAGAAATGTTCGCACCAAACCCTTGACAGCCACTATCTAAACTGAAACCATCTGCTCAGCCATTTGCCATGCATGGCTAGATCTTGTTGCCTTACCCAGTTGAGGCCCTGTGGAGCAGTCCATAAAACAAGCATGAATTAACGCAGCCTGTTTTTATTAAATGTCTTGCAACTGATGGGAAGATGGACAAGCCTGTCTGGCAAGGGTAATGGCCAGTTCTCACAGCATCTGAAGTCTTGGATAGCACCCTGCATCTCAAGATCATCCATGTGTTTCAGGAGCGTGGTCGTGCTTAGCAACAATTTGTCTATAAAAGACGTTTTACAGATTTTATGGTTTCTCCTCTTCCTTAAGAAATAGAATTTATTGGTGAGCTCTAAAGCCGTAACTTATACTCTTTCTGTTTTCCTTGATATTATTCAATATCAGAGAGAAGCAGATAAGTGTGAATAGGAGTCATTAGTAGAATGCTGATATTCTCTACTGCTATTACCAAGTCCTGAAGATTTGGGTGGGTAGGTTCCCTATTACTGATGTGGATGGCTGCCTAAGAGTCAGGGCTGGCTTATTCAGTAACCATGCACTTTATCGAAAAACTTTGGTAAAGGCAGTGAGGCTGCAGGGGAAAGGATATCTTGACCCACTCACACCAGAGTTTGATCTTTTGTTTTGGAAGTTTTTCTGTATTATTGCTGTGGTGTGATGAATTACTTTGTGTGGCCTTTCTTGCCATGGTCTGATGACTCCCACCTGGGTGATTGGGCAGGGCTGTGCAAATAAGATAATCGTGGCCCAGCAAAAGTGTCGGTCAGTTTTGCCTTAAAAGACAGCCAATTCCAGAGCAGAAAGAAGAGCTCACCACCATCAAGGAAGGAGAGACCTGCAGGAGATGGCACAGTGGGCTTCCCAGCCCATGAGGTCAGAGAACTGAGTGCCTTTGGGCAGAGCTGAGGGCCAGAGAGAAGCCTGTGTCTGACAAATCTGGGACTTGCCAGCCTCCACGACCTTGTGAGCCACTTCCTTTATATGGTTCATGAGCTCTGTGAGATGTTGCAGCAAATTAGGGAACCCAAAGACAGGAGGAAGAGTACTGAGGAGAGAGAGTAATTGATGTTAGAGATGATGGAATGGTACAGCAGCTTGGAAAAGTTGGGCATTTGGGACATCTTCTACCTCTGCCTCATAGGAACCGGCTTTGTGCTGATCATTATGAAAGAAATTATTCATTTAATTGCCAAAGAAAATATCAGTGCTGAAACCCAAGGGCACTGCCAATAATTAAGAAAATTTGGTGTACTCTTCCTACTCTGATTCCAGGATCATCGAGCAACTTTCTGATATTTTGACTTCATAGGTAGAAGAATGGTCATAAATAGGATCTCTTCTAGTCAGTTGGCTAGGTAGCTGTCTTCCAAATTTCTCGGCATAGACGAGTGAGCACTTCCAGTGCTGCATCTGTTTTTTGAAACATCTCAATCGGTATTCTGTCAATTCCTGAAGGCTTTAATATCACATGCAAGTAAAATTTTGCTGAAGATCATTCAAAAGCGGTTGCAGCAGTACATCAACAGGGAACTGCGAGAAATTCAAGCCAGATTCAGAAGAGGATGTGGAATGATGGATATCACTGCTGATGTCAGATGGATCCTGGCTGAAAGCCGAGAATACCAGAAAGATGTTTACCTGTGTTTTATTGACTATGCAAAATCATTTGACTGTGTGGATCATAATACATTATAAATAACATTGTGAAGAATGGAAATCCCAGAACACTTAATTGTGCTCATGAGGAACCTGTACATAGATCAAGAGGCAGTTGTTCGAACAGAACAAGGGATACTATGTGGTTTAAAGTTAGGAAGGATGTGTGTCTGGGTTGTATCTTTTTACCATACTTATTCAATCTGTATGCTGAGCAAATAATCTGAGAAGCTGGATTATATGAAGAAGAACAGGGCTTCAGGATTGGAGGAAGGCTCATCAACAATCTGCATTATGCAGATGACACAACCTTGCTTGCTAAAACTGAAGAGGAATTGAAGCACCTACTGTTGGATTATAACTCAAGACAAAGAAAACAAAAATCCTCACAACAGGACCAATAAGCAACATTATGATAAACAGAGAAAAGATTGAAGTTGTCAAGGATTTCATTTTACTTGGATCCACAGTCAACTCCCATGGAAGCAGCAGTCAAGAAATCAAAAGACTCATTGCTATGGGCAAATCTGCTGCAAAATACCTCTTTAAAGTGTTAAAAAGCAAAGATGTCACTTTAAGGACTAAGGTGTGCCTGACCCAAGCCATGGTGTCTTCAATCACCTCATATGCATGGGAAAGCCGGGCAGTGAATAAGGAAGACCGAAGAAGAATTGATGCCTTTGATTTACGGTGTTGGCAAAGAATATTGAACATACCATGGACTGCCAGAGGAGTGAACCAATCTGTCTTGGAAGAAGTACAGCCAGAATGCTCCTTAGAAATGAGGGTGGTGATACTTCATCTCACATACTTTGGACATGTTATCAGGAGGCATCAGTGCCTGGAGAAGGACATCAGGCTTGGTAGAGGGTCAGGGAGAAAGAGGAAGACCCTCAATGAGATGGATTGACACCGTAGGTGCAACAGTGGGCTCATGCATAACAATGATCATGAGGATGGCGCAGGACCAGGCAGTGTTTCGTTCTGTTGTCCATAATGTCGCTATGAGTTGGAAGTGACTTGACGACACCAGACAACAACAACAACAGGTAGAACTATTTGTAAGAGGAGACTGGGCTCTTGAGCAAACACAAGCATTCACCCCACTTAAGAGCTACGTTTCAGACTGTAAAGTAATACTGTGATGTAATACAGTGGTATTCTAAGTTTTTATTATTATTATTTTTTAAATCCAAATGAAAGAAGTGAATTTAGGGAGAAAAGTTCAAGCAAAGAATGGTATACCTTTTCCCTTCTGCAGGAGTGATATTCAGAATATTTAACATCCATCAACCAATCACAATGAACTTTGGCTGAAAATAAGTGGGTCAGCTATACTAGTATGTTCAGGCTGAATATTGGTGATGTCTCTGCCATATTCTGTGGGTCATTCACTCACAATGGGATGTTGAGAAGGCTGTTAATTTGGATCCCATTCCTTACCTTCACTGATTAGCTCTTTAAGATTACATACTGAGATTTTTGCATTCATTGCCACCTGCATCAGTTGTATGAAATTTGCTTTTGTATTTGCTATAAGACTACAGTCAATGATTGTTTCGTACACTGATTCATTTGTCCCACAGTCATTTGTTGAAGTTCCCAAATCTTTGCATTTTCCTCATTTCTTTGGCTGTGCCTACTGTTTATTTTTTAGTGAACTTTGTATATGTCTGGCCCGTATTGTAAACTGATTCTAATCCTTTTGGATATAGCCTGGAATGATACAAATGCACATATGCAATTTTAATAAAAAAGATTTGGTTTATTACTGTGCCTTTTGTTTGGCCCAAGGAAAATAAATTCCAGTTCTTACAGATTGATAAACGGTAACTGTCTGTGCTCATTCATATCTTCTTCTCTGACCTCCTCCTCCCTTCTCTTGCGGCATTGTTTTATGAACATATATGAGTTTGTTGATGGGACAATATTAATTTATTTGAGAGGTCATCTGGGGAATTTCTAGGGAAAAAATATGGCTTATGGTTTCTGGATCTACCATACAAAGAGACAGGTGATATTTATTTCATTTCAGAAATAAATAATAACTGGAAAGGCCTTAAGAATAGTTTTCTGACTTGCCTTTCTTTTCATTTCTATCCACAAGGTCTGGCATAGAGTCTGCAGAGAATAAGTATTTAGTAAAGCAATACTGAAGAGACAAGTGTAAGAATGAATAATCAGATAATTTAGTCCCTACTACAACTGTCATATTTGGTCTTAAACTCTTGTTCTTTCTGAATAATATACAATGACTACATGTTGCCAAAGCACACAGTTGTAAACTAAAGAGAGATCCACCAAGTCAGGCATTTTAATGTCCTGGGTGTGTGTCTTTGTCAAAGAGATGAATATATATGCATATGTACATATATATCATCTAACTGCTTGCTTTTTCCAGGGTTTAACTAGGCTGCTTTCTATGTAGATGTTGCCAGAGATAACAGAAAGCCATCTCAAAGAGATGCTCGTCTTTTAATTATTAACCTCACATGTGTGATCCCTTAGGCGCCCTCCTCCCAGGAACGTCTAAAGCAGAAGTAGCTCAGTGTGGAGGAAAGAGCAGAGCTGGGGAAATAGAGGACTTGGTGCGACTCCTGGCTTTGCCTGTGCTCACCATGACTTCATCGAGTACCTGAGGCCCTTTGTCTGCAAAAGGTGAACTGCACAGGATTCACTAAAGAAGAATACTTCAATAATAGAGAAGATATAAGTGAAAACGGTTTATGAGCTAGAGGAATATTATCCAGTTGGTCTAACTTGCCACCACATTTACCTGGATGCCTGGGGACACTGGTGTCTTTGCTGCTACTCGTGCCCAGTCTCTGCTTCCCCATCAAGTGCACTTTCCCATAGTTATTTATTTATTTATTTTTTGTATAAGCTGTCAACAATGGAGAAGTATGGTATTCCCTTTAGTAGAGTCCCTGATTGGTGCCAGGCCCTATGCAAACACATTCACTTTTGCTCTGTTATAGATTCTGAACACCGGAGGCCTCAGGGTTCCAGTTTCTTCTCCTAGACATCTATCTGCAATTTCCATCACCTTCCAGCTTAACCTCCCAGTCCGAGCACCATCTACCCCCTCTACCAGTCCCAGTGATTTTAGATTTAAAGTGGATTTGAGAATTCCACGTTGACCCTCCATATACGTGAGCCACCATTTCACAAATCTGTGCCCGACATCATGGGTTGGCCTTAGAAGCTTTGATGGTACGATCACGTACCTATGGCTCTGTCAGTTCAGGGAGCTCTTCGAGCAAAACTGATTGATTCAGTGATGAATTCATTTTGCAGGTTAGCATCTGTTCCTCATACATTTACTCACGTGCACTTCCTTGAGTGATAGGGTTACATAGATGAATAAGAGCTAGCCCCTGCCCTTTGGAATTCCTGGACTAGTGGGTGAGAGGCCCAGGTAAACAAATAATTACAATACAATGTGATACGTGGTATAATAGAAGCAGGTGAAGTGAGCATCGAGAGCACGGTGGAAGGAGTGATTCACTATGTGGTAGAAGAAAGTTGAGACAGGCTTCCCAGAGGATGTGACCTTTAATCTAGGTCTTGACCTATGAATAGAAATGTATTAAGTAGAGGACGTAGAAAAGGATGCTTGAGGAGAGGGAACAACTGGAACAAAGGTATAGAGGTTTAAAAAAAAAGAGTTTAGCTGATTTGTAGAGAAATCAGATAGGAAAATGTGGTAGGAAATGAGACAGTTTGATGTAAATTGAGACTAGATTATAAAGGGTTTCAATACCAGGTTAAGGGGTATCCTGTAGATTTACACTCTCTAATATGGTAACTGGAATCCCTGGGTGGTTCAAACAGGTAACACTTGGCTGTTAACTGAAAGGTCGGAGGTTTAAGAACACCCCGAGGTGCCTTGGAAGAAAGGCCTGGTGATTTATTTCTGAAGAATCATTCATTGAAAACCTTGTTGAGACAGTTCTACTCTGACACATGTGGGGTCACCATGAGTTGGAATTGACTCGATTGGAAACAGGTTTAATATGGTAGCTACTAGACACATGTGGCTGCTTAAATGTAAATTAATTAAAACTAAATAAAAAAAGAAAGAAAAATTAAAATTCAGTTTCAGAGTTGTACTTAACTATATTTTAATGCTCAGTGGGTACACGTGGCTAGTGTCTACATATTGGACAGTGCAGGTATAGAGCATTTCCATCATTGCAAAAAATTCTGTTGGACAATGCTTCTGTACATGATGTAGTGGGTGATGGATATTAAATGGAAGGTCATGGATAGATTTGTGAGTAATGTGTAGAATGGATTTGAGATGGGTAAAAGCAGAGGCATAGGAGCCCTGCTGGTACAATAGTTAAGTGCCCACCTGCTAACCGAAAGTTTGGCAGTTAGAACTTGCCAGCAGCTCTCTGGGAGAAAAGATCTGGTGATCTGCTTCATTAAGATTGCAGTCTAGGAAACCCTATGGAACGTTCTACTTTGTCATATATGGTCGCTATGAGTTGGAACTGACTCGACGATACGCAACAACAACAGAAGCAGAGGTAGGGAAACAGTGAGGAGATTACTGTAACACTGGGCAAGAGATGATGAGGACCGGATTGGAGGATGGTTGTAACTATGCAGAGGGGGGAATGAAGACCATCTTGCAGCTTATAAAGTATCAAGAGACCAAAGACTGTGGTCATGTTTGCAGTTTGCCAATTGAGATCTGATGGGGGTTTTGGAGGAAATCAATCTCATCTCCCATCATGAGCACTCTTTTGCTAGAAGCCTCAATCTTCAACCTTCTCCCCAGGCTCTGGGCATGTGGGAAAACTCCCAAGTGCCTGTGATTTCTTTCCAGTCTCCTGGCTCCTGCTTGCCTCTGTTTTGTCATGCCATTGGGTCTTAATCAGATAAGTATCTCATTTGGCCTCTTTTCTAACCATGGCAACCAGAGTTTGGAAGAGAAGGATTATATGGCCTGCCCACGCATCTGGTTTGTTCCAAGTGTCTGGGCTCCATGGTTATAACATGGTAATGTATACTGCAGAAAGGCAGTGGCAGATTGGATGATAAGATGTGGTTCCTTGCCTCTTCCGTGTCTGATAGGATCTCTGCTAACCATAAACAAATTACTTCCATTCAGTTGACAGGAGGAGAGCTGTACTCCACAGGGGAAGTTGCTGAGGGCACAGTGGTAAGGAATGTAGACTATTTCTCCTAGTAATGCAAAGATGCTCTCAGGTAGTCGTGGTGCTATGGGAAGTTTACCCGTACCCTGGAATACAGGGTCTTGATATGAATCTTCCCAGCCATGACACCCTGGTTCAACTTCTTACATCAAGGACAGCTTTTGCTGTCACAGTTTCTCTCAATCCCTTCCCTGTCCATGTGGTTAGATAATGAGAAATGTAGAAGAGCACATAAGAAAAATGCAAGCCGTAGAAAAAGAAGGAAATTCTCTGATGGTGAAACATTAATCTTCTGAAATCCTACTCATCCTTCAAGGCCCAATTCAAGCACTACCTGCTTTGTGAAACCTTGGGATCCCTATCCTGATCAAATGGTTTCTTCTCTTCACACAAACCTCTGTTTGGCACACACCATGTTTGGTTGGATGATTATGTTCCTGCCTGCCTCTCTGAATAGTGAGCATTTCTGAGAATGGCTTGGTTTAAGCCATGTTTGCATCCAAAGGACCTTCAGAAAATTCCATTCTTTAAAGGTTCACTAAACTGTAGGAATTAGGATGCATCAACACCTGGGGAAAAGACCAATCAGAAGAGGTCTAGGAAGGAATCATGTAGGGATCTAGGGAAGAAAGCATCCATTTACTTTAGGTGTTTTTTGTTTTATCGTTACTTTATGCATCTATGCATCTATTCATTTATGCATCTATTCATTCCATTATCGCATAAGTCCCCACTGAGTCCCCATTGATGGCCAGGTGGTGTGCAGTGCATAGACAGAAATTAGCACATCTAGGAGTTCAGAGACGGGTAGGGGAGGTGAGATTTATGTCAATAATGACAGTCCATTGTGGGAACTGCTCCACTGGAGGGGCGTACCAAGTGCAGGTGAAGGGAATCAGAGAGAAGCATTTGCTGAGGAGCATAAACTCTGGACTTCAAATCCTGGCTCCATGATTACTAGCTGGGTGGCCTTGAGCAATTCATCTCTCTGAGCCTCAATATCCTTATTATCTGTAAAATGGACATGGTTGCTGTGCAGAAAAAGTGGGATAATACTTACAAAAGTCTTAGTGCAGTGTCTGGGACAGAGTAAGTGCTCAATCAATGTTATTTTTCAGGCTTTCGTATTTGTCAGCCTAAATAATCAGGGAACCTGATACCATTTACAATTGCACTTTGTCTGTGCAGACAGACTGAATGTATTGCAAAACTTGCTACCAAAGCATGCAGCAAGAGATCTGTGATAATGTGTTTTAGATGATTCAGCCTTTGACCAAATGCCTTTCTAATGCATATTCTCTGAGCCTTAACTTCCGGAAAGGCAGACAAAAGGAGTCTAACTGGCTTTTCACTTTCTTATCAGACAGAAAAATGTGATTAATCAGACAGAGAAATGTGGCTATTTGAGACTGGGATTGGTGATCTCTTTTTCGTATGCTTTCACTGTAAACACATTTATTGAAATACAAAATTCTGGAGTGGCCACTGAAAATTGTACATTGATATTCTCCATGGAATGCGTTTATATGCACAGATTATAATCATGATTATGATTGTCATTATTAAGCCAATGTTGCTGTTGTTAGCTGCTGTCAAGTTGGTTCTGTATCATAGTGACCCTGTGTACGACAGAACGAAACACTGCCTGGTCCTGCACCATCCTCATAATTGTTGCTATGTTTGAGCCCATTGTTGCAGCCATTTGTGTCAATCCATCTCATTGAGTGTCTTCCTCTTTTTCACTGACCCTCTGCTCTGCCAAGCATGATGTCCTTCTCCAGAGACTAGTCCCTCCTAATAACATGATCAAAGTACCTGAGATGAAGTCTTGCCATCCTCCCTTCTAAAGAGAATTCTGGCTGCATTATCATGATTGCAGTAGATAGTCACTAATGTTTAGATTGTTGGTCAAAACTGGAAAGAGATGCTGGGCAACAACTAATTTAAATCCTCAGAGAGACAGACAATGAAACTCAGACATACTAGCCAGTTGAGCAACACTGTTATCTTTTCCACTGTGAAGGCGAAGAAAAGACTGTCTGGTTTGTGTGTTCCCTGACTCCTCCCTTCACTCAGAATGGGAACGAAGGCTAGGCCATGCGGAGTTCTGAGAATCGTCTCAAAGAAGCAGAACAAGGCCATTGGAGGGAGAAAGGAGGGAAGATTCTCTCACTGGCCTCTCTGTACCTCTGCTACTTCTTTTTGATTGAGGACAAACATCCTGGTCAATCAATAAGCTCTCTGTGTGTACACTCATTTCTGTCAATTATCCAGGAGAAAACAGACTAGCAACCTAACAACAACAACAAAAAAGTCTCATTTCTAAACCATTGACTGAGAGGAATCAACTTTCCTCAAACACATTTGGGAATTGCCAGACCTCCAAATGCTTGTTTAAAGAGAAGGGGAAACAAAACAATACTGAGTGGACCCTCTCTTCTTCAAAATATGAATCATCTTTATATTTTATTGAAGAAATCAAAAGGTTTTTTTTTTTTTTTTAAATGGTGTGTTGGAGAAGGCACTTGGCAGGTGTCTTTATTAGCCTAGATTCTCTTGATTTTAAATTACAGAAATCCAACTTAAAAGCATTTAAGCAAAAAGAGAGTATCTTGGCTTATTTAACCATGAGGAAGGATGGCTTTAGGAATGACTTGAAGGTGGAGAATACATTTTAATCTTCTGCATCCCTGGTGTCTTCTCTAGTTTGTTGAGCTGGACTGGATGAGTTGGGCAAGAAATTCTTGAGGTTCTGTGACTGAGCCCATATTTATAGTACAGCAACCATATAGAATCCTTATGTTTCCATCTACTTCTGAGATGCTTCCAATCACATGTCTCTGAACAGTTAGTCCAATCTCCTATGAATTGATGGTTGACTCTCCTCTAAATCTCCTCAGCTAAGATTTCCACCCTCTGGCTGAGCACTTTGTTTGTCAAGAAACTCACTCCCTTCCAAGGTAGCTAATTTTATCTTCAGACATATCTGTTCGAATCCCTTTATTCCTTCTATCAGTCAGCTCCTTTTCTTAAATATATTCTTTGCCATCGTACATCTGATCTTTCAGACTAGAGATTTCAATGGTCCGTTTATTCTCACTGACTTGGTTTGATTTGATTCAACCATAATTTACTGAGCACCTTCTGAGTGTGTGAAACTCTGCTAGGTTTTGGGGACACAGAAGTGAACGCAATATAGTCACTGCTCTCAAGATTTTGTGGCATACACTGTGGCAAGGGTGAAACTTTTTCATTATATGTGCTTTAGAATAAAACAGAAATGTATACAAAGTATAAGGAAGAAAGATACAAAGTATCACATGTTCTCCTCTGTACTGGGGACACAGGAATAAATAAAATATTGTCACTGTTGTCAGGGAGCTCCAGGACTGGGAGGAAGCATACTTTAAAAAGGTGATTATTGGGGGACTAACAATGATGGAAAAATCACGTTGAGTAAGAGTAGGGTTGCAGCTGATTATTGTAATTACTGTCAATAAGTTGTATACCTGTAAAAAGTTGAACTGGCAAGGGTTGTGTGATAGATATTGTCTTAGGCTGGGTTCTCTAGAGAAGCAAAACCAGTAAAGCGTATAAATATATACAGAGATTTATATCAAGGAAGCAGCTCACACAATTGTAGGGGTTGTATCGTCCCAAGTCCATGGATCCAGATAGAGGTATCTTCCGATTCACGTAGCCACAGGGGCTAGCGAACCCAAGATTGGCAGGTCAGAGAGCAGGTCTCTTGCTCACAGGCTGTGAAGATCAACAGATCCCAAGATAGGCAGATAAGCTGCTAGCTCAATTCCAAGAACTGGAGGCGAGATGAACAGGAAGCAGCTGCAGCATCCAGAGCAGGCACAAGCCAGAATGTCCACTTGTATTTGGATGCAGGCCATGTGCCTGAGGAAACTCCCTTTCAACTGACTGGCTACTCACAGCAGATCCCATCATGGGGGTGATTACATACAAACACCGAGAATCATGGCCCTGCCAAGTTGACACACAATCTCAACTATCACAGATATATTTACAAAAATGGCAAAAAAAAAAAGAGACCGCTTATGTACAACCAAACACCTCTTGGGATTCGGTTCCTCAGTTTGGAGGTTTAGGGTCTTGGTTTCATGGGACATGCCAGTTAATCAGCCTAATAGCATGTTTAGTGCTTCTGTTCTACCTCTTATTTCACTGCATAGTGCCTGGTGTCTTAAAAGCTTGCAAGTGGCCATTCCAAGGCACAACAATTGGTCTCTATTCACCTGGAGCAACAGAGGTAAAAGGAGAATCAGGAGTAAGAGGAGGCTATAGAATGTGTGGCTGATTGCCTTCATGAATAACTGCCTCCTTTGCTATGAGACCAGAAGAAGTGAATGGTGCCCAGCTATCATTACGGAACATTTTGATCAAAGATTCTATAGAAGAATCCTAATCAAACGGGGAAATGCAAAATAGAATATCAAACTCCAGACTTTCTAGAGTCATGGGGGCTGGATGAACCCCTAAAACAATTGCCCTGATGTAATCTTTAAAACTTAGATCAAAAATATTCCCCGAAGTCTTCTTAAAACCAAACGATAATTTAGCTCAACTATATAAAATGTCTGCCTTGAGCATTATACTCTTTTAAAAACTATCTGTAGGGATCAAAGTGACAACAGCAACTCAAAAGATTGGATAAGAACCTTAGGGGGCAGAAAGTTTATGTTAATGAGGTAGAATAACTCAGAAAAGGAGGGTGAGGATGGTTGCACAACTCAAAGAATGTAATTGATGTCACTGAATTGTACATGTAGAAACAGCTGAATTGGTGTATGTGTTGCTGTGTATATTCTCAACAACAACAAAATGAAATTTAAAAAGTGATTATGATTGAGGGTACAGCAACAGCCGTGTGTGTATGTATTGTATACATAGATAGTTTACACAAGGTATCTATGTATATATATTTGTATATATAGTTATTATATTCTCAACATCAATTCATGTAACACACACACATATATATAGTCACACACACATATGTCTATTATACACACACACCTGTTGCCATCAAATCGATTCTGACTCACAGCAACCCTACAGGACAGAGTAGAACTGCCCCGTTGAGTTTCCAAGCCTGTAATCTTTACGGGAGCAGAATGCCACATCTTTCTCACACACACACACACACACACACACACACACACACACACACACACACACACACACACACACACACGCACACGCACACACACACAGAGACAGGTATAGGTGGTCCGTTCTATCATGGTGAAGTGAGGAGGGGCTGTCACAAAATCCTGCCATGGCTGTCACTTCTCCCTTCCAATATTCTCTCACGGTCATCCCTTCCTCTCCAGTTCAGCCACCACCACCTCACTTCACCCCCCCACCCCCCATGGCTTGCTTCCTAAAGCTAACTCCTGCTGTTAGCTTAGGAGAAAAAAAAAAAGAAGAAAAAACTCTAGGATGGGCTGCTAGCAAACCTCGGGATATCATCTGCGTGCTGAATGAAAATGGATGCATTTTCTTTGCGTTACTTCTCCAGAAGTAAAACACATGAACAGGGTTAGCCTCTGTCCTGACCAGAGTGGGTGCACTCCACACTGAACCCCTCTCTTATGGAAGCAGAGATTGCCAAGGTTGCCCCTGCAGGAGCCAGAGGGCTGGGTCTCCTGTGCTGGACCATTTGGCCTGGATTTTACATTCCCCAGGATTTTAATATCACAGGGCTGGGCAGAATTGAAAAAAAGCCATCAGGACAAAGTTTTCTTTTAGATCCTCCAGAGGAGAAGCATCTATAACTTTCTCCAAAATATGTTCTTTTCTCCCTATACCATGTAAAGCAGGCAGTTCTTTCTAAGTGGTGCAGATGGCATTTGGGATGGGACAATGTTTTTGTTGTGCTGGACACTCCTTTGATTTGCAGGATATTTATCATTCTTTATCTCTGCCATTAAATGTGAGTAGAGCTCCCACCAGCCATTGAGACAATCAGAAATGCCCAAGTTTCCAAACACCCTCTTCTCCCAGGGGAAGGTTTCGTTTCTAACTGAGAACCATTGGATGAGGTCACCAAACTTGGTTTTAATTGAGGCTCAGTTATTGATTTTTTCATGTAAATAATACAAGAACAAAATACCTGACTCCTATTGTATACCTTAGGAGTCGCTGGATGGCTCAAAGGTTAATCACTTGACTACTAACTGAAAGGTTGGTGGATCGAAACCACCCAGAGACTCCTTGGAAGAAAGGTTTTGTGAGCTGTTTCAGAAAGATCACAGCCTTTAAAACCCTATGGATATAACACCGAATGTGGGTAAAGTGTGCACAGCTTGACTGAGGTAAATGATGTCACTAAGATGTACACAAGAAAAAAGGACCTTTGGTAACTGCTATGGCATATATAATTTTGCAACAGTAGGAACAACAACCAAAAAATATATATGTGGGTGTATATATATATACGTAAGCATATATGTGTATAGGTATTTGTATTGAGTATATATGTGTGCATACATAGGTATATATATGTGTATGCATGCATGTGTGTGAATGCATATATATTTTTATATATGTAATAAAGCACACAAGGGGCACATTTACAGATACTTCTTAGACATAACCAAACACCTCACAGGATTGGATTTCTGGGTTTGAAGGCTTAGGACCATAGCCTTGTGGGGCAACTGAGTTAATTGGCATAATATAGTTCATAAAATTTATACTCTACATCCTAGTCTGGTGAGTAGTGCCTGGGATCTTAAAAGCTTAGGAGTGGCCATCTAACATACAACTAACTGAACTCTACTTGTTCAGAGCAAAAGACAAAGAAGGAAACCCATGACTTAGAAATTAGTCTATAGAACTGTCTACATGAACCATGGCCTCACTACCCTGAGATGAGAAGAACTAGATGGTTCCTGGCTACTGCTACTGATCATTCTGATCAGGGCCACAATAGATGGATCCTGATAGAATGGAAGAAAAATGTGGAACAGAGCCTCAAAATATTTTTTAAAAATCCAGACTTACTGGACTGGTTGAAACTAGAGGACTCCCCAAGACTATCAACCTGAGTTACTCTTTAAACCTTGAACCGAAACTATCCCCTGAGGTCACCTTTTAGCTAAATCACAGATTGGCTCACAAAATAAAGAGTATCACCTATGAGTACTGTGCTCCTTCAAAAAAATTATTTATACGTGACCAAACGGTCAACAATTACTTTAAAACAAAGATGAGAAGGTAAGGGGGCAGGGAAACAAGATTACTGGAAACAGAACAATAAGATCAGAAATAACAATGTTCACACGTTGTGAAGAATGTAACCAATGTCACTGAACAATTTGTGTAGAAATTGTTGAATGGGAACCTAATCTGCTGTAAACTTTCACCAAAAACACAATATTATTTTTTTAAAAAAACCCCTATGGACACAGTTCAACTCTGACATGCATGGGGTCGTTATGAGTTGAAGCTGACTTGACAGCAACTCGTTTTCTGGTTTATTATGCACCTACAATTGTCATGTGCTGTGAGGTCTACAGAGATAAGCAGGACACTTGCTCAGATCTTACTCTAAGTAAAAAGAAAAAAGCGAATGCAAATATTATTATATTCATTCTTTCATTCAAAAATATGTACTGAATATCTGTTTATTTCTATGATTCAGACCTTGTCCCATGTATACAAGACAGAATGCAGACAACCACTATGTGAGTTCAGAGAGAGAGGGAGCCTTCCCAGTGCGGAATCTAGAGAAGTTTCACGGTGGAAGCCATGTTTCAAGTAATACTTGGAAAGGAGTTGGGTAGCTGGAGAATGGAGATGCCTGGGAGAAAACAGCACAAGTGGAGAAAGCAACACATGAAAATGAGTTCAGGTGACCTCATCTGACTGTGTGGCAAGTGGGAACATGTGTGTGGTGGGAAAGGAGCCTGGAATAGTGAGAGTAAAGGGCTGGAGAACTCTTCGGGAGTTTTGTTTCCATTCTGTTGGCCATTGAAGGGATTTCCAAGTGCATCTCTATTCCAGATCCAGAATGCTGTCAAATGCTTGAAACCATTTCTCAGGCTTCTTTCTTCTACTCTTTTCTCTACTTGGAGGTCAGTACACACGCATGCACACACACGTTCACACACCTCTCCACATTCCTTTTCCAGGTAAAATAATCTTTGTCTATTTATTCTCACAGAAACTATTTTCCAGTAAAATAAAGATGGCAGATAGGATTTATTTAGAAATGACTGTGATTTTTACACACTGATTTTTGACTATTTAGGTCGGGCAGGTCCGTTGCAGCTTACTGAAGGCCCCAATACTTCCTAATGCCCACTGCTATCTCTTCCCTTGGCTCTCTCCAGGTTGAAAACGCCTTTGTCTGGCCTTCAAGGCCTCTCGTTATCTGGCCCCTGCCAACTTCTCTGCCTCATCTTCTGCAGCTGCCTTCATGTACCCTTCACTTCAACCATCCTGAGCTGAATCATTTTATTTCACTCCTTTCTGCCTCGTTTTCATGGCCAACTCCTGGCGCTTTAGTTCTCAATTCATGTAGTACTTTTTCTGGGAAGTCATCCTCGAGCCTCTAACCTAAATTAGATGCCCCATACACCTTCTACCACTATCACTCCTCATTCACCCTGATTTCTTTCAGTCCAGACCCCAGTCTACCTCTTGATACTGTTTTAAAGTACTCCAACCCCTTTTTTCTTTTTAACATTTATTGACTGAATTATTCATTTGACTGCCTAGTACACGTTGTTGCTATATTCCATTTCTTTTTTTTATATATGTTAACATCTTACAAATACTGCTTGTGGCTCTCCAACCACTCTGACTGACCTCCAGGTCCGTCCTGCCCTAGAGCCTTTGTGCCTTCTCTCCCCATTGCTCAGAATGCAATTCCCACCTTCACTCACTGCCACCTGTACGAAAATAAAACAAATCCCACTAATCTGACACCAAACCGTAAAGATCAATCAAATCAGTGCTATCTACTGTCAGTTCTGTTCCCCTCTGTTCCACATCTGTTCTGACACTGGCTGCACATGCTCATTCTTCCTGACCCTAACCAGGGATTCCCTCTACTCCCTCAGGATACCAGCTGTAAGCTTAAGGGTCCCCAGACTCCTTACTTCTCACCCACTGCCTCCCACTGTTCCCTCAGGTTTGATAATTTGCTAGAATGAATGACTCATAGAAAGCACACCATCATATGGTGTGGAACCTCGTATACCTTGCCGTGGAATTCAGTTTACCTCTAGCTATGTTGTTGTTGTTAGGTACCCTCAAGTTGATTTTCCACTCATAGTAACAATATGTAACAAAGTAGAACTGCCCCATAGGGTTTTCTAGGTTGTAATCTTTATAAGACCAGACCGCTAGGTCTTTCTCCTTCAGAGCCGCTAAGTGGGTTCAAACTGCCAACCTTTTGGTTAGCAGCCGAGCACTTAACCATTGTGCCACCAGGGCTCCTTACCTCTAGCTATGGAAATAAACAATGCATTGCCATCGAGATGATTCCGACTCATAGTGACCCTATAGGACAGAGTAGAACTGCCCCATGGGGTTTCCAAGGAGTGGCTGGTGGATTTGAACTGCCGACCTTTTTGGTTAGCAGCTGAGCTCTTAACCACTATGACACCAGGGATCCACCTCTAGCGATAGTGATTGATAAATTGTTAGAAATATCAATGAGAATAGCATTTTTATTCCAACCTGTCCTTAGTCTGGAAAGTTCTAGTCAAGAAAAAATGTGACATTTTAATTTTCTTTCTTTTTTTTGTTTTGGGCTAGAAATTTAAAATGGAGGTTTTGAAGGGATTTTGCTTCTCTTTGACGTTGAGATTTATTGTGTAAATGAGATCCTATACACAGACTTGGCTCCCATAGGATACTATCACTGACGCATCAGGGAGAGATTTAAAAATGTGGTTTCTAACTGAATCGTCTGTAGAGCTATCAGAGGCCTCCTATGAATTCTGTGGTAATTAAGATTCCACCATGAGATAGCAGTCATTACCGGCTTTTCTCATAATCCCATCTGTTCTCCTGGAAATAGAAAGTCTCATAAGCCACCATTCAGCCACACTGATTTATTAAAATCTAATGACCGGGAGCTCCATTAGGATTCCATATGGATGACATGCTTTCTGGTAACTCCTTTTCTCTGGAAAGCAGAGGATGAATTTACAGTTCTTAAGATCACATCATGGTTGTACATATTTTTAAACTTAGAAGCAAAATACAGTATCAGCCAAAAAACTAGCAATCCTTGAACTCAATATCCAGGGCCCATCTCTCCATAACAGTTTCATGAAGGCCCTGGGCCAGAGGAAGAGGCGAATAATTCAGAAGTCAAAGTCTAATTCTCCATCCAGACTGCTAAGAGAACTCTTATCACCAACCATCCCATCCAGCAAGTGGCATGTGAGGCTGGACTTGAGCTATGAAGGCTTAACCAAGAGCAAAGGATTCTGGCCAGAAGGAGTCACACATTAACTGATTACTGCCCTCCTCTCTGGAGTCCCTGGGTGGTACAAATGGTTTATGGGCTTGGCTGCTAATCAAAAGGTTGAAGGTTCAAGTCTACTCAGAGGTGCCTTGGAAGAAAGCATCTAGTGATCTACTTCTGAAAAATGAGTCATTGAAAACTCTATGGAGCATAGTTCTACTCTGACACATGGGGATGCCATGAGCTGGAATCAACTCAATGGCAACTGGTTTTTACCCTTCTCTCTGCAAAGCAGTAGGAAAAAGTCCAGGGAAATGCCAAGATCAGAAGAAATAAGCTGACTGACCAAGCACAGATGCCACTCATACCACAAAGGTCCAGGATAACGTCTTCCATACCTCTCTGGCTTCCTTCTCTCCTTCCCATGTGCTCCCCCTGGGCTCCTTATATCTTTTGTGTTATAACAGTATCTTCCCGGACATCTTGCCTCCTTCCCTAGTAAAGCCCGCACACCTGGCTCTATTCATTCTCCAATATTTGCTAGGATCAAACATCCCATGCACTCTTTTCTGCATCCCACTGCCTTCCTCCACACCCACACCCTCCCCCGGCCCTCTGGACATACATACACCATGCAAAGAATCCTTAATATCTGATTTCCAGAGACTTTCCCCAGCCATAACTGATGGGTATAAATGGAATGGTGGGCATTCATTATGTTGTAACAGACTGAAGGATTGACCCTTCGAGGCTGATGATATTGTTCCCTTCAACTCACCCTCATGACAGAGTGATCTTTCTGAAATACTGCTCCTACCTTGTCACCCTACTCCTCCCTATTTAATAACCTAAGCTGTACCCACAATGCATAAACAAAAAAATCCAAATTCCTTAAGCTGGCATTCATTGACCTTCATTCCCTCTTCCCAGTTCTCATCTTCTACCATTCTCCCTGGTCCTCCCATCCTAGAGTCCCACCATTAGTTGTCAAAACAAGCTTTTCCTTGTCTCTGTGTTTTGCCAATGCTATTTTACCTGCCTTAAATAAACTTACCTGTGTACATCTCCACCTGGAAAACCTTTGAGGCACAGATGCCAGTCCTTTGCTTTCTTCTTCCTCACCCTCCCCATCCCCAGGGTAGGGATTCCCTTTTCTATTCTCTCTTGTCTTCTAATTATACTTCTATTTAGTTTCTAAATTTCCATTAGGAAAAAGGAGATCCTGGAGTATCAGACCTAAGTGGGACCCAAAAGCCAAAATTAGGTTGCTGGGATGAGGAGGGGAGGAAATATAAGGTGTATGGTCACCCTAGCTATCGAGTGTAGATCAATAGAGGTGTGAATGACAGTACTCAGAGTCATATTTAAGAGTGAGGACAAAGGGTTTCATCCAAGAGGGCCATAAAGACAGGCAGAAACCAGATACTCTGGAGCCAGATAAAAAGAGGGAATGTACAAAATACTTTGGGAATCTGGAGAATAGAAGGAACAGTTGTGTTTGGGGGCAGGGGTGGTCAAGGCTGGCTTTCACAAGGAAATGACATTTGAATTGAATATTGATGCATTTGTACTTGTCAGTATCAAAAGGAGAAAAAAGTATCCCAGGCCCCTGTCATCAATTCCAGCAGCCAGGAAATAAATGGATGCTCACACCAGAGAGTAAGAGATGAGCAGCCCTATATTCACTTTCTGTAGAAATGCTATCGCTGTCAGCAAATTATTTGGGAAGAAAGATGAAAATTATCTAGAGTTCTTCTTTAAGCTGATTCGTACTCACAAATATTTAAGCTCAGAGATTCAGGGAAATTTGTAAACTCTGATTTCAAAATCATAATGAGAAGCCTGTTGGGTCATTCTGTAATAACGACAACATCTACTATTTATACAGAGACTTACAGTTTGTTATAAAAATAACAGCCGGCACCTTCTGTGTATTTGGTGTTTTACATGCAATATTTTATTTAATCCTCATAACAATTCTATGACTAAGTCTTGCTATTACCCACATTTTATAGATAATGAAACTGAGGTATATAAAGAAGACACACAACTCACCCAAGAGCATATGGAACAAGGATCTGAAACTAGGCAAGGGGATGCCAAGAGACTAAGCTGTTATTTGTTTCTTGAATTCCCTCAACAACTCTGAAGGAGGAGAGGGCAAATTTTGTGAATAGAGTTCTTTGAGAGAAGTGTTCCAGTGCTAAGTTCTTTCCACCTCAAGGCAAATGTTGGGGATTTCAATTTAGATCATTTGGAGAACCTTGAAGTGCAATCCCTATAGTTGAGGGACACAGAAACTGGTGTCTCCAGCCTGGGAAATCTAGAGAGTGAGAGACTGAAAGCTTTAAGCCCAGAGCCTGGAGAGTGAGTTTGTTTGGCATCAGTCTGCTTTCCATGGTTGTTGGAGCAAGGGGTTTGTGGTGTTTCCTGTTGACCAGTTGTGGATCATGTGGGAGAAAAAAGTGTGTGTGTGTGTGTGTGTGTGTGTGTGTGTGTGTGTGTGTGTGTGTGTGTGTGTGTGATATCTTTTGACCTATTCAATGGTGCCATATTGAAGTGGGAAGGGAAACTGGAGAGTAGGGGAGAGAAGTCACTGGAATTTTGGACTGAAGAAGGAGTTGAAAGGGATCAGCTGGACTAGTGTTGCATCCATCCTTGTCTAGGAACTACAAGATAGAAAGGCCTAGGAGGGACCTTCCAAGGAGCCCACAGAAGTGCCCACTAAAGAAACAATCAGCTCTAGACATTTGCCTGGCCCAGAGAATTCAGAAGTAGCTTAGAATGGGATTCATTCAAGTAAGACCTTACCTATCCCTCTATCTCTCCTTTGATTCCTGGATGGTGCGAATGTTTTGTGCTGGATGACTAACCCAAAGGTTGGTGGTTTGAACCTACCCAACATCAACATGGAAGAAAGACCTGGAAATCTGCTTCCATAAAGATTTCAGCTAAGAAAACCCTATGGAAGACACATCCAAACTCCCTGAGGGACTGAATTACTGGGCCGGGGACTATGGGGACCATGGTCTCTGAGAACATCTAGCTCAACTGGCATAATATAGTTTATAAAGAAAATGTTCTACTAAATAGACAATAGATAAGTGGTAACACTGGTGGATAAGACAGTACACAATACAGGGGAAACCAGCGCAACTTGGACAAGGAAAAGTCATGGAAGCTCCCTAGACACATCCAAACTCCCTGAGGGACTGAATTGCTGGGCAGAGGGCTGTGGGGACCATGGTCTCGGGGAACATCTAGCTCAATTGCCATAACACAGTTTATAAAGAAATGTTCTACATTCTACCTTGGTGAGTAGCATCTAGGGTCTTAAAAGCCTGTGAGCGGCCATCTAAGATACTCCACTGGTCTCATCCTTTTGGGAGCAAGGGAGAATGAAGAAAACAAGATACAAGGAAAAGATTAGTCCAAAGGACTAATGGACCACAAGTACCGTGGCCTCCACCAGACTGAGTCCAGTACAACTAGATGGTGCCCGGCTACCACCACTGACTGCTCTGACCAGGATCACAACAGAGGGTCCCGGACAGAGCTGGAGAAAAACATAGAACAAAATTCTAACTCACAAAAAGGAGACCACACTTACTGGCCTAACAGAGACTGGATAAACCCCAAGAGTATGCCCCCCGGACACCCTTTTAGCTCAGTAATGGAGTCACTCCCAAGGTTCACCGTTCAGCCAAAGATTAGAGAGCCCCATAAAACAAAATGAGACTAACAGGGCACAACAGTCCAGGGACAAGGACTAGAAGGCAGGAGGGACAGGAAAGCTGATAATAGGGAACCCAAGGTTGAGAAGGGACAGTGTTGACATGTTGTGGGGTTGTTAACCATTGTTATAAAACAATACGTGTACTGACTGTTTAATGAGAAACTATTTGTTCTGTAAACCTTCATCTAAAGTACAAAAAAAAATTACTATGCTTTTCAATAATTTGGCCCATGGAACACAAATAAACAGAAATTCCAGTCAAAAATAAAAAATAAAATGCTCGCACAACTGGAAGAATGTAATCGATGTCACTGAATTGTACATGTAGAAATTTTTGAAATGGTGTATCTTTGGCTATGTATATTTTCACCAAAAAAAAAAAAAAAAAGTCCTCCAAGGCTGAGAAGGGAGCGTGTTGACATGTCGTGGGGTTGTTAACCAATGTCATAAAACAGTATGTGTACTGACTACTTAATGAGAAACTGTTTGTTCTGTAAACCTTCACCTAAAGTACAATGAAAAAAAATTAAAAAAGAAAGTACTCTACATTCTTTGTGGTGAGTAGCATCTGGGGTCTTAAAAGCTTGTGAGCAGCCATCCAAGATACTCCACTGGTCTCACCCCATATGGAGCAAAGGAGAATGAAGAAAACCAAAGACACAAGGGAAAGATCAGTCCAAAGGACTAATGGACCACAACTACTACAGCCTCCACCAGACTGAGTCCAGCACAACTAGATGGTGCCTGGCTACAACCACTGACTGCTCTGACAGGGATCACAACAGAGGGTCCTGGACAGAGCTGGAGAAAAATGTAGAACAAAATTGTAACTCACAAAAAAAGATTGGACTTACTAGCCTGACAAGAGACTGGAGAAACCCCGAGAGTATGGCCCCTGAACACCTTTTTAGTTCAGTAATGAAGTCACTCCCGAGGTTCACCCTTCAGCCAAAGATTAGACAGGCCCATAAAGTCTTACTAAAGGGGCACATCTGCCCAGGGGCAAGACTAGAATGCAGGAGGGGACAGGAAAGCTGGTAGGTAATAGGGAACCCAAGGTCGAGAAAGGATAGTGTTGACATGTCATGGGGTTGTTAACCAATGTCATAAAACAATATGTGTACTAACTGTTTAATGAGAAACTAGTTTGTTCTGTAAACCTTCATCTAAAGTACAATAATAAAAAAAGAAAACCCTATGGAGCAGTTCTACTCTGTAGCACATCGGATTGCCATTAGTTGGAATCAGCTTGAAAACAATGGATTTTGTTGTTTTTTTTTTTTTTCCTCTCTCTCCTTCTTACTTCTCAACCTGAAACCTTGGTAGAATCAAAACAGAAACCAGCAAAGGGACCAAAGGGATCAGTGGTGGGGGTGAGGATGGGGCAGCTGTAGAGAAGTGTAAGGCAGGGAAGTGAAGAAGCCGACCGTATCCTTCCTTCCACTGCAGACTTCAGACCCAAACAACCCAAACAGGTGGTAGGAGGAAATTTGACACTAGACCAGATTCTACACTGATTCATTTTTGAAAGTAAACACACTCTGATTTCAGAATTGAAACTGAGATTTCAAACTAAAAAACCCATTGCACTCCAGTGTGGTACAGGAAGTGAACAATGAAGATGTGCTGCAGTTCTCATGCTGGGGCAGAGCAAGATCATCCCACCCAATGCTTCTTAAAGGTACAGTAAGAAACAAAAAAGGTCCCTGGCTAGCACAAACGGTTAAGTACTAGACTATGAACTGAAGGGTTGGTGGTTTAAACTCACCTACAGGTGCTGAGGAAGAAAGGCCCGGCAATCTGTTTCTGTAAAGATTACAGCTAAGAAAACGCTATGGGGCAGTTCTGCTCTGTAACACATGGTGTTGCCATGAGTCAGAATTGACTCGACAGCAAAGGGTTTGGTTTTTATGGTTTAGGAAACAAAATTAAAGGAGCATCACCTATGCAACAGCCTCTGTCATTTTACTACACATAACCTCTTTGAAAACACGTGTGGTAGAAATTAGCACATAAAAACAGAAATAAATCTAGGAGCGGAATTTAAGAAGTCTGGATAAGAGTGATCAAGTTACTGAAAAAAGATGTTTTACTTTGTTTTCCCAAGAAATAGATAAGGACTAAGGAAAATAAAAGAAAAGGAAAAATAATTTAGAATTACAACTTTAGACAAACAAATCACAGTAAAAGTGAGGTAAAGATGGGAATAGAGACAAAAGAAACATGAGAATGTGCTTGACAGCCTGTCATTTTCAAGAAAGACATAAATATTAACATATTTTAAACTTAACAGTGTAAACATTGATCTTAACGTAAACTCAAAAACAGGAAAGAGAAAAGAGAAGAAAGAAATAATTTTAAAATTATAGCACCTGGGTTCATCATGGAGCCCTGGTGGCAGTGGTTAAGAGTTTGGCTGCTAACCAAAAGGCCAGCAGATTGAATCCACCAGCCGCTCCTTGGAAATCCTATAGGGCAATTCTACTCTGTCCTAGAGGGTTGCTGTGAGGCGGAATCAACTCGATGGCAATGGGTTTGGTTTTTGTTCTTGGGTCCACCATGAGCAGATATGCCGCTAGCAATAAAGCCTCCAAATATATAAAACAGGAACTGATAAAACTGTGGAGAGAAATAGATAAATCAGCAATTGTAGTTAAATATTTTATTAAATTTTATTGTGATTTGTTGTTGTTGTTGTTAGGTACCGTCAAGTCAGTTCCAGCTGATAGTGACCCTTTGCACCACAGAACCAAACACTGCCCAGTCCTGCGCCATGCTCACAATTGTTATGCTTGAGCCCATTGTTGCAGCCACTGCATTAATCTGTCTCATTGAGGGTCTTCCTTTTTCTTTGCTGACCCTGTGCTTTACCAAGCATGATGTCCTTCTCCGGGGACTGATCTCTCCTGACAACATGTCCAAAGTATGTGAGACTTAGTCTTGCCATCCTTGCTTCTAAGGGGCATTCTGGTTGTACTTCTTCCAAGACAGATTTGTTCGTTCTTTTAGCAGTCCACAGTATATTCAATATACCATACACATATTGTGCTTTAGATGAAAGTTTATAGCTCAAGTTAGTTTCTCATTAAAAAATTTATACTCATATTGTTTTATGACATTGGTTGCAATCCCTGCAATGTGACAGCACTCCCCCCTTTCAGTAGTTAGTTTTAACACACTTCTCTCAAAATGCAATAGATCAAATAGCTAAAAATGAGCAGAGAATACATAATCTGTATAATACAAATGCAATAGCAGTTAAAAACATATCTCATATTTAAGTAAGGTTTTTCTGGAAATGGAAGCATATTTCAACATCAAATAATATATCAATACATTTCATCCATATAAATTAAACTAAAAAAATTCTTAAAGATGAAGGAAAATCATTTGATAAAGTTCAATGTCTGTTTACGATAACAAAACAAAGACAAACAACACACGGCTCTTAGCAAACCAGGGACCAAGGGCTTATACCAAAAATCTATTGCACACATTATACTCAATGGAGAAACTTCAAAAACATTATCTTTACAATCAGAAATAGATCAAGGATGCCCACTATCACCACTACTGTTTAAGACTGAGTAGAGTTTCAGAATAGAGGTGAGACCTTCTTGGACATGAGCAGCTGATTCTCAGGAAGTGAAAGGTTTGTTGAAGGTTTCCTGAGATGCAGGGAAGGGCTTCCTGATAATCTGTTTACTCATGGCTCAGGAGTGCCAGACCTTTGTTCTGGTTCTGCATTTACTGATGCCAGAGGCAAGAGCCAAGGCAGATGAAAACAGAGGGCTAATGTGTGTGGACACAAGCTCTGGGCCAGGTCCTGGGCCAGGGGCTTCACCTTCATTACCTCATGGAATCCTCTCAGTAGCTCTGCCAGGCAATAGTTATGATTTGCTCCATTTACAGATAAAGAAACTGGAATTCAGAAAGATTAAGCAATTTATCCAAGGAGTGGGTGCTGGGATTAGAACTCATGTTGGCCTGACTCTTGCATGGTCATGACAATGAACTGTCCCATGGAAATAAAGCACTGCCAAAGTGAGAAAGGCAACGAAGGGATAGGAAACGATTAAGTAGAAACAAAAGGAGGAAAAGACAAGATACAGATTGTATCTTCTGCTTAACAGGAATCAAAGGTTTCTGCCTCTTGAACACATCCTTAGGATCACTATACTTTTCCATTATTATTATTATTATTATTGTTACTATTATTAATTCAGGGACTCTTCTGTGAAGGTACCCCACACATCAGATAGGCAATCACATGATTATTTCCTTACATATCTGGGCATCCTCATGGCCCAATTCCAGAGCAGCGTCACTTCCAAGGAAATGCTTGTCTAACAATCAATAGCAATTACAAACATTTACATTATTTACATTTCCCATCCACCACCTGTCTGTCAGTTTGTTGTATTGTGGTGGCTTGCGTGTTGCTATGATGCTGGAAGCTATTTCCAGAATCATATTTCAAATACCAACAAACTGGGTCACCCATGGTGGACAGGTTTCAGAGGAGCTTCTAGACTAAGACAGAGTAGTAAGAAAGGCCTGGCAATCTACTTCCAAAAATCAGCCAATGAAAACCCTGTGGATTACTGTGGTCCCATCCCATTGTGCATGGGGTTGACGTAGCTAACAACAACATATTCATTTAATTATTTTGGTTGGTGTGTTCATATTCCCCTAGATAATCACAACCCAGTCTGACAAGGTATTGTGAAGGAGGGTCAGAAACCCAGACCCAAATATGTGTCCTTCCTGGTGTATTTAAGAGAATGATTATCTCCAAGGCAGGTTGTCAGTCCTCTGTGCTGCCAGGACACCAAGCAGCTCCTTCTGTGAAGGACTCTCCTTTACCTTCTTTGATAAAAAGAGCAAAGGAGGAGTCCCCCTCTCTAAATTGTAGTCTAGAGGCCCTGCAGAGAGAGAGGGTGGGGGAGGAATGAATGCCCGAGGACAGCTGGTCTGCAAGGGCCTGTTTTCATTCCCCCTCTTCTTCAAGCCTCCTCCTCCACATCATCACTGAGGCTCTGCCTTGTTCTTGAAGAAATGACAGACCCCTCCCAGCTTCTGTGGATGAGATGTAACCCTCAGAAGACCCTCTGATGCATGAGAGGAGGGAAAGTCAAAGAGCATCAGTCCAGGGAGCAGAGGAAGGGCTTTGCAGGATAATCCCTGATGAGTGGTACAGAGAGATTCAAGAGAGTTCCCAACTTTGGGGCCAGTTTCTTGCAGATATACAGAAGTAGGTTAATGGCTTAGAAATAATTGCTTTGTGATTCCTATTAGTTGTTAGAGTTTGGCCAAGATGCTTACCTCTTTGAGTCAGTCTCCTCATCTGTCAGATGGGATAAGAAGAGCCCCCACCCCTCTATCCCACCACAGGTGGGACTGCAGGTGAGACTGGGTGAAAGAGGTCTGCAAAATGGCCAGGACAGTGCAGGCAGCCTGCGTCCTTGTCCTTTGGCCAGCCAAGTCCTTATTTCCTTGGTTCTGCACTTGGAGGTTGAGTGGTGGACTTGGCCAGGGGGCAGCACCAAAGCTATCATTGTGGCCTATGAATGTAGCATATTTATGTTCCTGTAATAAGTGCTACCCCCAGGGTCTTTTCCATCCTTGCCTGATCTCAGGGCTCAGAAGCCTGGTAGGGGCAGACTCTGTCTGGGTTCTGCTGGTTGAAGGCCTGTGCTGCCACACGTGCAGCGCTCATCCACCACTCGACCTCTCAACAGGCCCTGAACAGAAAGCATTTGCTTGTTATGAATTACTGGGAATCTGCAGGGTGAGGGATCTTACCCAGTCACCATTCACCTTCTCCTTCCTGGGAGGGTGTGTTTGAGGGGTGAGGAGAAATGCACCAGCCAGTGCTTGGGGTGCTATAATAAAAGTGACCCCCTAAGGCAATCATACCAGCACAGGTATACCTGCACACTTGCATGTCACCACTGCACTCAGCTGTGGGAGATGCTGGGCCACTTCACCCCAGTCAATCACATGCAAGAGAACCTTAAGGAAACGGCTATGCACTCATGTAGAAGTATCTGCAAAGGGCAATAATAGCATTCCCTTCTCTTTTTTATTTTTTTTTATACAATGAGTTATTTGTCACTAATGCAGTGCAATTTATTAATAGAGGATAGACTTTGGAGTCAGAAGCCCTGGGTTTGAACCCTAACTTCATCACTGGGTGCCTGCGTGCCCTTGGACAAATCACATAATTGTCCTAAAGCTCATTGTCCTTATTCAGAGTGTGACAATAATAATTAATTAATACCCCATAGAGTTTTTTAGATAAGTGAAATGTATGATGACATAAAATTAAAAATGGCTGAGCCTTCTAATTTAAATAAATATTGAAGACTAGGAGAAGCTATGCAAATGTTGGCTCTTAACCAGTATCACCTGCCTAGTCCTTAGCAGGCTGTGTTAGTGACTAGATTTGTTTGATGGTATTTATGCTGGAATGACTCCTAAACTCTGGACTGCTAAGTGTAAGGTTCCAAAACTCATGTACCTGCCCTTGAACCATAAAACAGAACTAATATTTTTTGAAAGGCAGCCACATTCCAGGCACATAAAAACCCTCACTACAACTCTATATGGGGAGTGTTGTATCTAAGAAGCCCCCAATGATCCTGCCTCTTGTTATTTACATCCTTGTGTAATCCCCTCCCATGCCATAAGGATTATCTTAGGTGAAGGGAAGGACAGCACACACTACAGGGGAAGTCAGCACAACTGGACTAAACCAAAGCTAAGAAGTTTCCTGAATACAATCAAACACTTTGAGAGACAGAGTAACAGGGGTAGGAGTCTGGGGACCATGCTTTCAGGGGACATCTAGGTCAATTGGCATAACAAAGCTTATTAAGAAAATGTTCTGCATCCTACTTTGGTGAGTGGCATCTGGGGTCTTAAAAGCTTACAAGCGGCCGTCTAAGATGCATCAACTGGTCCCAACCACTTGGAGTAAAGGAGAACGAAGAACACCAAAGACACAAGGAAAGTATTAGCCCAAGAGACAGAATGAACCACATAAACCAGAGACTTCATCAGCCTGAGACCAGAAGAACTAGATGGTGCCCAGCTACCACCAATGAACGTCCTGACAGGGAACACAACAGAGGGTCCCTGATGGAGCAGTAGAAGGATGGGGTGCAGAACTCAAATTCTAGTAAGAAGACCAGATTGAATGGTCTGACTGAGACTGGAGGCGCCCTGGGAAGCATGGCTGCTGGACTCTCTATCAGCCCAGAACTAAAACAGTTTCTGAGGCCAACTCTTCAGACAGGGATTGGACTGGACTGTGGGACATAAAGTGATACTCGTGCCTCTTAGTCAAGTAGATACAAGAGACCAAAGGGGCAGCTTCTGTCCAGAGGTGAGATGGGAAGGCAGAGAGAGTTAGGAGCTGGCTGAAGGGTCATGGGGAATCAGGGGCAGAAAGGAGGAGTGTGCTGTCGCAGAATGGGGTGAGCAATTAGGGTCGCATAACAATCTATGTATAAAAATTTTGTATGGGAGACTAACTTGAAATGTAAACTTCATTTAATTATAATTTAAAAAAAAAAAGAATCTAAAAAAAAAAAAAAAAATCCCCTCCCGTTGTACCAAGGTTGGTCTGTGTGACCAGTATAAGACAGCAGAAGTGATAGTATGTCACTTCTGAGATTCGGTTACAAAAGACCCTATGCTTCCGTCTTGGGAAGTCAGCTGCCCTGCTATGAGAGACCCATACAGAGAGGAACTGAGGCCTCTTACCAACAGCCATGTGAGTGAGCTGGGAAGTGAATCTTCCAGCCCCAGTCATGCCTTCAATTGTTTGCAGTCCCAGTCAACTGCTTGACTGCAACCTCATGAGAGACCCTGAGCCAGAACTACGCAGCTGAGCCACCCCTGGATACCTGACTCAGAAACTGTGTGATAATACATGTTTGTTGTATTTAGCTGCTAATTTTCCAGTGACCTGTTATGCAAACATAACTAATACAGGAGCTATGATCATCATAACTATTGCAGAGATGAGAAAACTAAGAATCAGAGAGGGTAAGTACTTTTCTAAAGTCATACAGTGAAAATACTACATTTGAGCCCGCGTTATTCTGACTTCAAAACCAGCATGACTTTGTCACTAATCTATTGCCTTCCCATGATAGAAATACACTAATACTCTGAAGGGGGAAAAACAAACAGAAAAATTAGGCTTTTCAAGAAAGATGTATTCTTGTCATATACAGTTTTTATGATTAATGAATGCTTTGGTTTTGATTGTTTTTGATAAATTATTTCGAGTAATGAGTACCCCCTGCAACTGAAGATAGAAAAGAATTGGGGGATGGGGAGAATAGATTCCTTTCAACACAAATGTCTTGCTATCTACTGAATGCCAGGTTCTGGGGATAAAACTGAATACACACACCATGATTCTTGTTCCCAAGGAGATTATAATCTGCTGTGGAAAATAGTTAAGTTTCCAAAACTCATGTATCTGTCCTTGAACCCATAAAACAGAACTAATACTTTTGAAAGACAGCTACATGCTAGGCACATATAAGCCAGAAGATTACAACTTATAATACAGTCTATAATAGTAACTGAGAGCTTTGGAATCTGGTAGAATTTGGTAAAAATACACTACTTAGCACCCGCCTGATCTTGGGCAAATGACTGCTAAGTTTCTCATGTTGAACTTCTCTTGTAGTCCTTACCAAGCGCTAAGCTCTTTATATGCATTATCCCTTTTAATCCTATAAGAGCACTATGTGTAAGTATTATTACCCCAATTGCATAGATTACCACCTATGTCAGGATTGCAAGAAGAATTAAAACATATCATCCATATAAAGAGCTTGACCCAGCACTGAGCTCTTGGCAAGTACTAACTAAATGGTTGTGTCCTAGTTTGGGTTGCTCCCAAATCAGACCTAGAGACAACAATATGTGTGCAAATAGTTTATTTGGGAAAGGACGCCAGGAAGCTGTGAGGGAATGGACAAGTGACACAGGGGAAGGAAGAAAGCTAACAAAGTCTATCTTAATGAGCAGGTTACTTCTGTGGGCAATTGGGGCTCAATCCCACTGGAGATTCTGAGACACAGTGTGGAGCACACCTCAGAATTTTCCCACCAGAGCAAAGGAAATGCATTATTTATCCACTAACTCATATCCCTCATTGGCTGAGGTTAACTTGCCAGTACTTCCACCATGCCCTAGGTACATGCTCTGTGACCAAAGAACACTCTCCAGCAGAGGCACAGGAAGCTCTTGAGTAATGGAATGTGTGCAGATGACTCAGGGTAGGTCCAGAGAGCAACTATTACAAGTAGCTATTTTAATGTTACTTTTACTGTTAAAAGTTAATAATAATACAGAATGATTGATGCTGTGCTAGGGAGATAGTGTAGGTTGTTATGGAGCACACAGGAGGGTTATCTCATAGCCTTGCACTAGGGAAGTCATGACAGGTTTCTCAGAGATGTGGGGTCATAGGGAGATGAACAGAGGTTTAGGGGAGGAAAATTGAACAGAGGAGTGTTCCAGGCTGCAAGAAACATGTATGAGAAGTAAAACCAAGGGATAAGAAGAAAACAAAAAAACCAAACTCGTTGCTGTCAAGTTGATTCCAACTCACAGCAACCCTATAGGACAGAGTAGAACTTCCCCATTGGGTCCGGAATGGCTGGTGGATTTGAACTGCCGATCTTTCTGTTAGCAGCTGAGCTCTTAACCACTGCACCACCAGGGCTCCAAGGGACAAGAAAAAGGAAGGCTTATTTTAGAAAATGAAAGGAATTTGGTGTTTGAACTCTGAATTCTGAGTTCAACAGAAAGAGTCATGAGAGCTAAGACTCGGAAGGTAAGCAAAGTCAGAACATGCAAGGCCTCCTGGCTATATTAAGGAGTTTGGCTTTACCATAGGAGCAATGGGAAATCTTTAAAGGGTTTTCAGCAGATTCATATTTTTGACATTTCACTTAGGTCTCTGTAGGGAAAGTCCGGGAGAAGAAAGACAAAATTGAAAGCAAAAATGTTAGAGAAGGCTTTACAGTAGTTAGTCAAGAGGCCCCAGTGCTTAAAATTCCTCCCACATGCAAAACACACCCACCCATCCCCCAAGGCTCCCAAAATTCTCATTATAGAGTAAGCATCAGCTGGAAGTCCAGGTTCTCATCATCTAACAACGCCCCTTGAGAAGAGTTCTGTTCCTCTCAATCTAAATTTCTATGAACCTAAGAGACAAATTATCTGCCCCCTACAATGGTGGGACAGGCATAGAAAAACTACTGTAAACATTCCTGTTCAAAAAGGTCACCATAGCAATTCTGAAATCTAGCCAGTGTTGTAGGGGAAGAACATCATAAAGTTTAGTGAAGCAAAAAGTAAGTTTTATTCAGCATATGTTCACAAGGGCAGAAGTGGGAAACAGACAACCATGCTGCCAGAGCCATGTCTGCCCGAGTCCAAGGAAATATCACAGAACAAACGAAAGTGGGAAAATGGACAAGCATGTTGCTAGAGCCATGTCTGTCCAAGTCCAAAGAATATTACAGAATAGGCAAGTGGGAACATGGACAAGCATGCTGCCCCAGCCATGTCTGCCCAAGTCCAAAGACCATTACATAGTCATCAGTATATATTAACATTACAAATGGGCAAAACCATTGAAAGCTTAGCCTTTTCAGATTGGCTAGAAACTGATCCTACTTTTTGAATTGTCTTTCTTAACAATCATTGGTACAGGTTTCAGTAATGACAGTCAGGACTGTCTTCATCGGTCTGACAAATTTCTATTCACTAAATGCTAATAGAAAAAGATAAGAATAGAAAGTCTTTTGTGTTGTGCTTGATTGGCTTTAGTGAAAGTTTCCCTAGAAGATATTTTCTAAGAGTATCTTAGCTATTGTCTTTATACCTCAGGGCCCAGTTGATGTGTCCTTGTGAGCCCAGCTCCAGCTGGGTCACATTCTCTATGCTCAAGGACAGGGAATAATAACTCCAATATTATTTCCTAAATCACCAGGAAAATGTTGATTAGACCTCAGTCCTACTCCTGCCCAGGAATGACTCTCCACGGCTCTTGGATCTGCCTTGCTGCAGCCCTGCATTGCACATGTAGCCCAAGCAAAAAATAAATACTTGTCACTGATATTTTAAGGGTTGTTGTTAGAGCAGCATTACCAAGCTTATACTCACTAGTAAATTTATCTTGAGGAAAAGGCATTTAAAGGGAAGGCAGAGGAACAGAAGCCTGCAATGGAATCTAAGAAATGGCCAAAGAGATAGGAGGAAAACCAACGATCTTCAGACTCAGGGAAGGGAGTCTTTTAAGAAGTGGGAAGTCATGAACATTTTCAAATACCTTTGAGAGGCCAAATGAAAGATGCCTTGGGATTGCCTTACAGGTTCAGGAAGAAGATGGTTTTGGAAAACCACTGTTGTGTGCCGCTGAGTCAATTCCGACTCATAGTGATCCTACAGGACAGAGTAGAACTGCCTCATAGTGTTTCCTACTCTTCAGTCTTCACAGGAACAGATCACCGGGTCTTTTGTCCCACAGAGCAGCTGCTAGGTTCCAACCACCAACCTTTCGGTTAGCAGCCAAGTGATTAACCATTGTGGCACAACAACTCCTTTGGGAAACCTTGTTGTTGTTGTTGTGTGCCATTGAGTTGATTCTGACTCCTAGCGACCCTACAGAACAGAGAGGAACTGCCCCAGAGGGTTTCCAAGGAATAGCTGGTGGATTCAAACTGCTGACCTTTTGGTTAGCAGCCTGAGCCCTTAATTTCAGTAGAATGGCAAGATCAGAAGTCAGATGATAATGGATTGAAGAGTACATAGGAGATGAAGAATCAGAGGCAGAAACTATTGGCTGTGAAGGGTAAAAGCATGGAGGGAAACATGTCCAAATGAGAGAGACATACTTTTTTAAGAAGAGAGAAAAGGAAGAAACCAGAGAAAAGATGAGGTCCCTGAGAAAGCAGTAGGAGATGGGATCCAGAGCGAGATAGAAGGAGGAACACTTCAGCCACAGTAACAGGAGAGGAGGAGAGGATGGGGCATTCCACGTAGACGAGACTGGTGTGGAATGGGGAGGCTGGAGAGAACTTAGCAAGTTCAAGTCATAGCACAAGCTGTTCTCTGTGGCTGAAGTTTCGCTGCCCTGGAGGCAAATGAGAGGAAGGAGCATGGGGAGAGAAGAAGAGGAAGTTAGGCAGGGATTGACACCCGAAGGGCCTTGAGTGACAAGGTTAGACCTTATCTTGTATGTAATAGAGATTCATTTAGGTTTTTCAGACAGCATAATAATACTTTCCCTTCAGACAAGACTGCTGACCAATCACATATGAAGAAGAGGAAGAAGAATGACACCGACATTTCTAGCCTGGGAAACTGTGGGATGTTGATGCCACTGACCTACACGAGGACTACAAGGGGAGAAACAGGATTCGACAATTATTTTGAAAACCCTGGAATGTATCAGCATTGCAGCTGAACTGGGAGAGCCAGGCTCGATATCACTGACATAAAGGAGATCAGCAGTCTTGAGTTTCATAGCCGGTGCTTGTCAGAGAATCCCAGGCTGCAGCTAACACCAAGCAAGATGCTGATGCTGAAATGGCTTTCCACACCATCAACAGACTTGGAGATTAGCTTGAAAGTGAACTTTTCCTGCATCTAGCTTGTGCCCACCAGAACAAAGGGGCAAATGAACACCAGGCCAAGAATAAAGACAGAATCACTGAATAATAGAATTGGAAGTTGCCTCAGAGTTGATCTAACCCTGGTGGCAGTGGAAAAAGTGGGGTGTGGACCTTAAGTACATCAGTTGTCTACCTGAGCCTCAGATCCCTCAGGTAAAATGGTGATGTTAATGCCTACTTCAAAAGGTTCTATGAAGACTAGTGACTGTTAACGTATTCTATATTTATTGACTACATATTTATCAGTGTTTACAATGTCTCGGGAATTTTTCTAAGCAGTTTACAAATATTAGCTAATGCAACCCTCAGCATTACTGTTATGAGGTAGGACTATTATTACCCCCATTTTTAAAGATGGAAAAACTACGGCTCTGAGAGGGAAAGAGACTTGGCCCAAGCCACCTAAGTATTGAAAGGCAGAGCCAGAAAGGCATTCAGGCCTCCTGACTTTCGGACCTGTGCTTTCCACTGAATCAACACAGGCATTTTCCAGCTGCATCTTCATGTACCTGTGCACCGCTGCTTGATTCCAGGATGTGGCTTATACCTGAGGAAATGCTGGGAACACTGTGGTGTTAAATGGTCACAGAAGTTTCCATTAGTCTTTCACAAACATCTTCTCTCAGGCCCTTGGCCAGGTGCGTGCTAATACAGTTAGCTCTGCTCTGTGTGGGGAAGGTGGGCACCCCAGAGGCTAAGATCGTGGGACACCATGACCTGGTAATAGGTGGAAATACCACCAAGGGCTACCCTTTCTGACTTTCTGATCTGGTTAATCTTGAAAGGATCTGCATGGCATGTTTCTGCATTGAGTGTTTCTCATTTCCTTCATTTATTCATTCTTTCAGGGAAGGTCACCAGCTAGGATCACGGAATTGTGACTGTAATTGCAAGCAATCAGTATTCTCCTGCTTATATATTAGTTGGTAGATCCAAGAATGTGGGCTCTATGTTCCTCTCCTGCAAAAATAGAAAAAGAAAGTTGGTAACCCCAGCTCTTAGGTACAACCAGAAAGAATTATAGAATCACTAGGTTAGAAAAACACAGTCTCCACACTCATTATAATCAACTAAACACAGGTTGCTAGGGTTGTTAAGAACCTTAAAATCCATCTGATCCAAATGCCCATTTGATGCTTGGAGCCTCCAAGCATCTATCAAATGAGCATGACCCCACAGTTTGCTCACCTCCAGAGATAAGCACTTCAACTCTTTCTGAGTTGGCCAACTCCATCTCTAGAAATTTCCAAATGCTAAAGCTCTTCATCACTCTGAATCCAAAGATTTCTTCCTGCAATTTTCCCTTCCAGGCCTAGTCTCAGTCTACTAAAGAATGCCTCTGTGAAGTCTCTCACCTAAATTATGGACAATAGACTCTTATGAGCTTTTCCCATCTCTCCTGCTGTTTCTTTGTTTAAAATAGAAATAGCTGTCTTTCTTTTCACCATCAAAAGTCCTTTCTTTCCCAAACTTCAAATAAAGTACTTTCATGATTTCAAAGCTTTTCATATTCTAAATGACCTAATTGTTTTATCGAAAGAGAAAAGAATGGAGCCACCCAAACCCTTCCACATGCAGATATTTGGGGAACACCTGGTACCTGGGAAGTATTAAGCCAAGTCCTGGTCACAGGAGGAAATGATTTGGATAATCACGCCTGGTGCTGGACACCATCATTCTGCTATTCTGTGAGGACCCAGGAAGCGGTTTGTGTCTCAGATCAAAGAAGCAGTCTGCCTCGGGGGAACCGGTGGGGAATCACTTGAAGGCAGGCAGCCAGAGAGTGACAGTGAACCCTCACCTGAGCCTGGCCAGGAAAGCGGGTTTCCCAGGAAGGACCAGCTATGCGACTTGTGGGCCCAGTACAAAGTGAGAATTAGAGGCTCTTGTTAAAATTATTAAGAATTTTAAGATGGCAGCAGCAGAACGTTAAACCAAGCCTGGGCCGGGCCTCTGGACAGTGTGGTTGGTCCCATTCCTTCTGCTCAGGCAACCCCAAGCTCTGTAGGGCAGGTGAGGCAGAGGAGAAGGACCTCTTCTCATCCTCTTTTCCAGGACCCCTGTGGCAAGATAATGGGACCACGTCTTCTGGCTTCCTATCTAGTGCATTTCTTACTCCGTTCACATCGTTCAGTTCGGTGATAGAGTTCTTCTGGCCTTCCACGCGGGAGACCCGGGTTTGATTCCTGGCCAGTGTACCTCATACACGGCCACCACTCATTTGTTAGTGGAGGCTTGCATGTTGCTATGATGCTGAGCAGATTTTAGCGGAGCTTCCAGCTAAGTTAGATTAGGAAGAAAGGTCTGGCAATCTACTTCCGAAAATCAACCAGTAAAAAACCCTTTGGATGAAATTGGTCTGATCTGCAACCTATGAGAGGGATGGCACAGGACCTGGCGGTGTTTTGTTCTGTTGCGCACGAGATCGCCATCAGTTGGGGGCCAACTTGACAGCATCTAACAACAACAATAAAGGCAAGAAGGCATCAACCCATGGTTACTTATTCAGATCTGAAGAAACACCCTTGTCAGATTACCAAATTTCTAACAGAAGGTGGTGTACAGAGTGGGGAAAACAGAGTCTGTCATATAATTCCCCACTAGCCATGTGATCTTAAGGATGTCCCCTATAATCTTTCTCGTCTCTAGAGTGGGAATAATGATTGTCCTTGCTTCATCGGCAGCATTAGATAAAAATAATATACGTTAAGGGTTTACAGGATCTGACATAAAAATAGTCAAAATATTTCATTAATATTTCACTGGGATAAGAAATGGAAGAGAGGGGAGGGGAAATGAAGAAAGGAGGGCGAGAAAGTAAAAAAGGAACAGGGCACAATCTTTCGTATCTCTGCCTCTGCCTAGAATGCCCTTCTTCCTCCTGAAAGCCCCTCCTCTCACTTCCAGCTCCAGCATCATTTCCTTGGTGCAAATAGCTCTGTTCTGAAACAGTTTATTCCCTTCTTCTGGGATCTCCTCAGTCATGGGCCTCAATAAGGGGGACTGTGAGTGTCTGATTTCTTTTCTGCCACTAGACCAGTGCTCTTGGAGACATGGTCTAGCCATATCCTCCTTCCTGGTCCCAGGCTGTCTTCTTGTGCTTGGCACTGAGGAAGTGCTCTGTTCATGCTTAGTGAACGAAGGAAGGGAGAAGATGGAAAAAAGAGAGAAAAAAGAAATTGAGTGAATAAAGATGGGCAGACCTGCTAGATGGCAAATCTACTGGGTCATTGGTTTATTGGGGAGTTGCCTCTTACAGTGAGTCCAGTTTTCAATGCCTGTGAACCACCATGGCCCGTTAGGCATCCTCGTACTCTCTCCATAAGCCTCGGCTTGTAGCCCCATCTAAGCACAAGCACTTCTGGAAGACACAAAAGCATGAACATGTGTGGGAGGGGTGACCAGGATTGGGAGAGGAAGTGATGGGGCAGATCTGGAGATGCTGCCCTACCTACTCCTTCCCATCATCCCAGGCCCAAACATGGGCCCAGACAGTGTAAGAGACAGAGTGTCCTGGGCAAGCCTGGTCAAGGCACTGGGCAGAGGAGGAGGGAGAGGAGAGAAGGAGAGGCGGAGTGGAGAGACAGTGCTAAAAACGCTGAGATGGAGGTTGGGTCAGGATGGAAGGGGTGTGGGCAACTGCTGACCTAGTGACAGAGGCGGCTGCGTGGAGGCTGAGATAGGCGGTCAGGAATACAGAGCTGGAGGGCAATACACCTTGACCCTTAGGGAGATGTGGGGAGGGCTGGCGGAAGGCAAAGCTGGAGCTGAGCGTTAGAATGTTGGCTGCAGTCCTTGTGGGAGAGGTTAGACTGGGCATTTTGGAGCTGAGATTCTCCTTAGGCAACTAAAATCTCATAGCCCACCCAGCATAGAGGGGGATTTGCTCCAAAATTGACCCTCTTCATCTCTACTGTACCCCTTTCCACTTATTTCTCCAAATTAGCGACCTCCCTGAAGCTCTCATCTCAGTCAATGGACCATTTCTTTCTTTCTTTTTTTTTTTTTTTGTTTATTGTTGTAGTTTAAGTGGAAGTTTACATTTCAAATTAGTTTCTCATACAAAAATTTATACATACATTGTTATGTGATCCTAATTGCTCTCCCTGTACTGTGATAGCACACTTTTCCTTTCCACTCCTGATTTCCTGTGTCCATTCAACCAGCTCCTAACCCTCTCTGGCTTCTCATCTCACCTCTGGACAGGAGCCGCCCATTTAGTCTCATGTATCGACTTCAGCTAAGAAGCACACTCTTCACGAGTATCATTTTATGCCCGAAAGTCCAGTCCAATCTTTGTCTGAAGAGTTGGCCTCAGAAGTTATTTTATTTCTGGGCTGACAGAGAGTCTGGGGGCTATGCTTTCCGGGGTTCCTCCAGTCTCAGTCAGACCATTAAGTCTGGTCTTTTTACTAGAATTTGAGTTTGGCACGCCTTTCTCCCACTCCATCAGGGACTCTCTGTTGTGTTTCCTGTCAGGGCGGTCATTGGTGGTAGCCGGACATCATTTAGTTCTTCTAGTCTCAGGCTGATGAAGTCTCTGGTTTATGTGGCCCTTTCTGTCTCTTGAGCTAATACTTTCCTTGTGTCTTTGGTGTTCTTCATTCTCCTTTACTCCAAGTGGTTGGGACCAATTGATGCATCTTAGATGGCCGCTTGCTAGCTTTTAAGACCCCAGATGCCACTTACCAAAATAGGATGCAGAACATTTTCTTAATCAACTTTTTTATGCCATTTGACCTAGATGTCCCCTGAAAGCATAGCGCCCAGACCCCTGCCCCTGCTACTCTGTCTCTCAAAGTGTTTGATTGTATTCAGGAAACTTCTTAGCTTTGGTTTAGTCCAGTTGTGCTGACTTCCCCTGTAGTGTGTGCTGTCCTTCCCTTCACCTAAGATAATTCTTATCTACTAGCTAGATAATGAATAACCCTCACCTTCGCTCCTCACCCTCGTAACCATCAAAGAATGCTGTCTTCTGTGTTTAAACCTTTTCTTGAGTTCTTATAATAGTGGTCTTATACAGTATTTGTCCTTCTGTGACTGACTGACTTCACTCAGCATAATGCCTTCCAGATTCCTCCATGTTATGTTTCACGGCTTCATCATTGTTCTTTATCATTGCATAGTATTCCATTGTGTGAACATACCATAATTTGTTTATCCATTCATCCTTCAGTGGGCACCTAGGTTGTTTCCATCTTTTTGCTACTGTGAACAGTTCTGCAATGAACATGGGTGTGCATATATCTAGATGTGTGATGGCTCTTATTCCTCTAGGATATATTCCAAGGAGCAGGATTGCTGGATCATATGGTACTTCTATTTCTAGCCAAATCGCCTTCCAAAGTGGTTGTACCATTTTGCATTCCCACCAACAGTGTATAAGTGTTCCAGTCTCTCCACAACCTCTCCAGCATTTATTATTTTGTGATTTCTGGATTAATGCTAGCCTTCTTGGGGTGAGATGGTATCTCATTTTAGTTTTGATTTGCATTTCTCTAATGGCTAATGATCATGAGCATTTCTTCATGTGTCTGTTAGCCGCCTGAATGTCTTCTTTGGTGAAATGCCTGTTCATATCCTTTGCCCATTTTTTAATTGGGTTATTTGTCTTTTTGTTGTCGATGTTTTGCAGTATCTTGTAGATTTTAGAGATTAGACGCTGATTGGATTTGTCGTAGCCCAAAATTTTTTCCCAGTCTGTACGTAGGTTGTCTTTTTACTCTTTTGGTGAAGTCTTTTGCTGAACATAAGTGTTTGATTTTTAGGAGCTCCCATTTATCAGGTCTCTCTTCTGGTGCTTGTGCATTGTTACTTATGGTTTGTATTCTGTTTATGCCATGTATTAAGGCACTTGGTGTTGTCCCTATTTTTCCTTCCATGATCTTTATCGTTTTCAATTTTATATTTAGGTCTTTGATCCATTTTGAGTTAGTTTTTGTGCATGATGTGAGGTATGGATCTTGTTTCAGTTTTTTGCAGATGGGTATCAGTTATGCCAGCACCGTTTGTTAAAGAGGCTGTCTTTTCCCCAATGGACTTTGGGCCTTTGTCAAATATCAGCTGCTCATAGGTGGATGAATTTATGTCTGGATTCTCAATTCTGTTCTACTGGTCTGTGTATCTGTTGTTATACCAGTACCAGGCTATTTTCACTACCGTAGCAGTATAATAGGTTCTAAAATCAGGTAGTGAGAGGCCTCCCACTTTGTTCTTCTTCTTGAGTAGTGCTTTACTTGTCTGGGACCTCTTCCCTTTCCGTATGAAGCTGGTGAGTTGTTTCTCCATCTCAGTATAAAATGCCTTAATGGACCATATCTAAGTCATTCCAGCAGAAACGTCAGAATCCTGCTGCCCAGCCCTCCTCTCATCAGTCTTCTTCTAGTCTGTGGCCAGAGATTTATGTAAAATAAAGTCCTGATGATGTTCCTTCCCACTTAAACACTGCCATATCTCCTTTGGGAGTCCCTGGCAAATGGTTAATGTGTTTGGCTGCTAACTGAAAGTTCCAATCCACCCAAAAGTGCCTCAGAAGAAAGGCCTGGCAATCTACTTCTAAAAAAATCAGCCATTGAAAACTATTGAGCATAGTTCTACCCTAGCACACATGGGGTTGCCATGAATCAGAGTCGACTCAGTAGCAACTGGTTAGGTGGTGCAAGTGGTTTGCACTCGACTGCTCACCTAAAGGTTGATGGTTTGGACCCACCCAGTAGTACCAAAGAAGAAAGACCTGGAGATCTGCTTCCATAAGATCACAGCCAAGAAAACTCTATGAAGCACAGTTCTACCCTGTAAAACATGAGGTCATCGTGAGTTGGAATTGACTTGATGGCAATGGGTTTGGTTTTGGTTTATAGCTCCTTTGGTGTTTACAGGATCAGCTCCTATTCCACAGAGCTGGTCTGGGGCACTGATCACTTTGCAAGCTAATTAGTGGCACATGCCTATCATGTCTCCTCCCTGGAGGCTGAGAATCCCTCAAAAGCAAGGACTCTGCCTCATTCATCTCAGAACAGACATCAGTAGAAGATTCTTGAGCTGAACTTCTTTGTAATATGCCTGGCACCTGACACTCTGTGAATAAGGCACAATTGCCTAATTAAAATGCACCAGAGACGCTCTGTCTCTCCCTGCATCAAACCCGCCCTGGCAAATCCTCACGGGTGAGAGAATGTATCAGCATGGACAAGTACATTACCGTAAGTGGAGCATCAAACTCGTAATTAAGAGATAAACATCTGGAACGCATGCATTTCAGCGTCTACGTATACACAGAGAGCCCACAGACAAGGAGAACGCGTTTCAGTTCACACTGCCTGCGTCAGGCGACTGGGAAGTGTTTGTCAGCACAGTTATATAATATCTGCACGCTCGTCTGAGGGTGTGTGAATGAGCAAGCCGGGGGCTCATGCATCAAACTCTCCTCCTTTAAGTCTCAGAGATGCAAGTTCGAGAAAGGTACAAAGATGACTAACTTAGTAAAGGGCTGTGGGGTGCCCTGACTATGTGGGGCACTTGTGGGGTGGGATATTTTCAGCTGCTGCTCACAAGATGCTAGCAAACCCCTACTTTGCCAGTCTGTTCTCACTGGGTTCGCATTTCTCACTATCCGGTCATAAACCCACTTAGGCAGCATTTTCCCAAGTTCTCGTTCATCAACTGCCTCATTGGAGTGATGTGGAGGGTGACCTGAGGATCAGAGAGGTTAAGTGCAGTAGCCAGGGTCACACAGCAAGTGAGTGGTGAGTGGCAAACATAGGACCCACAGCCAGTTCTGTCTGTTGATCCAGTATCTTTTTCTCCTGTTGAATCCATCTATATTATTCTTTGTGTCCAATGTATAAGACAGTTGAAACTCTAGCACTAGGGAGGCATTAAAAGTTATTTTTAATTTTATTTCGATCTTGCAGGAAATAAGATCCCATGAATGCCTTCTCTAGATAAATATGAAGGAGGATAGAGTTTGACACAGAAGATGAGGAAAGGAAAAAAACGTTTTGGTGGCCACTACGTGCCATCAATAAGAAAACAATATATTATCACAATTAATCACCCAATGACTTGTCCTGATCAATATTATTTTGACCTTATTCTACAAACGAAATAAACAATACTCGAGTGACTGAGCTAGGATTTGAATCCAAGTCGGCTGATAGGAAACCCTATGTCTTGCGTGCCTGAGTTGATGCCATTCTGCCCCCTCCTCAAGGCCATCAAATCAAGGGTTCACAGTCATCCCCTGCACACAGGAGCCTGGATCCCTGATTTTCAGAGAACCTCTGTCCTGCTCCCCCATGCCTCACTCCTCATCCTCATCTTCCTCACGTTCTCCTACAGCGTCTACCTGAATCGCAGACAAATCTCCTCTCGCCAGCACCAATGCAATGAGACCTGAGGCCCTCCAGGGGGGTCTGAGGAGTCAAGCAGCCTCAAAACATTCAGCCCAGAGACAGAGCAGGACTTAGGACTTTGTACCTGTTCAGCACTGACCCTGTCCAACGTCCTGTGCTGAGCTCCTTGCAGGGAGGGCTATCTAACTCACTTAACCCCTCCAGGCCTCAGTTTTCTCCTATGTAAAATGGAGATGAAGTTAATAGTCCTTAATATGTACTGGGCTCAAATCCCAACTCAACCACTTATCAGCCATGGCCCTTGGGCAAGTCACTGCTTCCCCTCTCAGAGTGTCCCACCACCCACACAGAGGCCGAGCAGCGAGTAAGAAGCTGTATGTTGAAATAGCACATGCAAAGCTACATGCAAAGATCTGTGTAGAGGTCAGCAGTTATTCTTCAACAAAAATAATTTTATTTGATTCACTGTTTCTTCAGTCTGCCCAAATATTTTTGACAGTCCAGCAGAGCACCTAAAAGTGTGGCGCTGGAGCCAGACCACCTGAGTGGAATCTCAGCTCTGCTATTACTGGCAGTGTGGCCTCAGGCAAGTAACCTAATCTGTAAAGCTGGAAAACGCTAGTACCTACCCCAGGGGGCTGTGAAGATTAAATGAGTTAGTACACACAAGTGTTTAAATCAGCATCTGATACTAGGAAGTATTTAATGAACATTAATGCTTTTTTAACGCAACATTTTTTACAAATACATTTTTGTATCCTGATTCCTTTGTGGCCTTAGGAAATTATCCAGACCTATCCTTGCTGTTCTTCTGTTGAATGCACTGCTGTAAAATGTGGGTTGCAAACAATTACCCAAAGGGATTAGAAACTGAAAATGGAGAGATGGCTTGGTATGGTGAAGTCTCCACCTCGAGTTGAAACTCTGCCCCAAAGGGCTGTGTGCTCTTGAGCAAGGCCCTCTTCTTCTTTAGGATTCAGTTCACTAACCTGTGAAATGTGCATGTAGGTGCAGGTCTGCACATGCATGAATGTGGCAGGTGGCAGGAGAGGTGGGGAGAGACAGTGGTTAGTCCAGGTGAAGCTGTTCTGACTTCAGTACTTCGAGGCCATGTCTGGCACGTGGCAGAAGCTGGTGATTCCAGGTGTTAGCAGGGCATCTCCATCATGTGACAGGGATAACAACAGACTGTTTCATTCAAGCCAACACCAAGACAAGGCAGCAGGCATTGGACTCAGGCCAGGTAAGGAGGGGACAGAATCTGCTGAGGTTTGCAGGACCCGGAGTTGACACGGAGCTGTGTCTTTTAGCCAGGTCTTCTCAGGCTCCCACGTGGAGGCCAGCAAGGGAACAGGGAGGTGCAATGCTACGAAAGCCACACTCTGCTCCAGAGCAGAGCAGCACCCTAGGGCAAACCACAGAAGACCACGAGTGTCGGAATCTCATGATATCCAGGGCTACTGCTTGTCATGCTAACACAGCCAGGCAAAACCCAAGATGCATTGCTGTAAGTCCAACATCTCTCAACTCTCCAAGCCACCACATTTTATAGCTTCAAACCCCAGGGGTGCTAATCTATGCAGCCAACACTGTTTTGTTCCCTGGTCCTCTGAGATCGGCATGCAGAAATGTAACAGCCACATGATGAACTTGAAATGTTTGGAATTGACGAGTGTAGGTTATGGTGACCATCTCCCACGCTTGTTGTGTGACCTCGGATCCAATATTCCATCTCCCGGACTCTGTTTTCTCATCTGTCAAGTCAAGAGGAAGGATCAGTCAATCTCGAAATAGCTTCCAGCTCTGGAATTCTTCAATTTCAGTTTTTCATGTGAAACCTCAGTTTTCAAGCCATCCCAATCTATAAAAAATGGAAGACCCCCTATATTTTTTCCACAACACTCTGAGAGGGAAAAGAAGCATTTAATAAATGTCCCTAACCTTAAAGAATGTACATTCACCTGGCTGCTTTCTTCATGAAGAAGCTTTGGAAAACACTATTTTACCTAAAAAGCATGAGTTTAGAGGACCTAAGCTTGAAAAGACTCCTGACTTTGATCCAGAGCTATCTGTCCTTAGACTTTGAATATCCCTGTACAACCCCACCCACGAAACACTCAAAAGCCAGCATGGGCATAGATCTCCTAAGTATAGCCTAATACCTACTTGATTTGGTTCTTCCCAAGCTTTTCAATTTCTGACATCTGCTTTGGGTCCTCCTTGTTTCAAGGACCCATTTAGAGAGCTATCCTGGGGTACTAGTATTAACTTTTGAGACTTGGCTCAAAACCTCATTGCTTGTTAGTTGCTGTTGAGTCAGTCCCGACTCATGGCGACCGCACGCACAATGAAACAAAATGCTGCCCAGTCCTTTGCCATCCCCGTGATCAGTTGCAGAACAGACCATCGTGATCCATAGATAGGTTCATGAGCAGATTTTCAGAAGCAGATCATTAGCCTTTCTTCCTAGGCTGTCTTAGTGTGGAAGCTCTGCTGAAACCTGTTCAGTACCATTGCAACGCGCAAGCCTTCACTGAAAGACGGGGGGAGGCTGCACATGGGTACATTCGCTGGGGAACTGAACCTGGGTCTTCTGTGTGGAAGGTGAAAATTCTACCAGTGAACCACCACTCCCCCTATTAAAATCCCGTGGGCTGTTCTGATTCCATCAGCACTGGCTGCTCTGCATAAGAACACTCATCCCGAGAAACTCTCGAGCCTCTGCTTCTCTTCTCGCTTCCTTCTCAGGAAAGGATTTTAGTAATAGCCTTGCCTCAGAACTGGGCAAGAGACTAAATTACATAGCAAATGTAGAAAAGGGAGATTTGTAAATGGAAAACAGCCTCCTAAACAGGTTTGTTTTTGAATACTGGTTCAGAACACTGGCACAGGCAGCTAGCTGTGCTGGATTCTACCGTTGCCTGCCCGTTGTGTGGCTGGAAGAAAGCAGGCCCCTCCACCGCTGTGGTTCTCGCCTTTGGAAAAGGCGGATCTCAGAATGTGCCAGCTCTTCGCCTCCGAGGGGTCATGATGCGGTTCCTGCTAATACAATAGGGAATTCAAAACCTACAGTGCAGCATAAAATATCAATTTAGCCCAGGCTCTGAGTGCCGTTGCATGTTGGAGAGGAAAGAGGGAAGTGGTGGGAGGGGGTGTAATTTGTGTGGAGGAATGACAGATGTGGTTGATCCACTTTGGATTTATCTGCCCATCTGGACTTTCAAAAGAAAAGAAAGTGGTGTGGTAACAATTTCATAGCAAAGGCCACAGGCTGGTTAATCTTCGGGGATTTTTTTGAGCTAACTTCTGAAAACGTCGATTTGGCCTATTGATTTAATATTAATTGGCTTTGACTAGCTGGAGCGCTGCCAGAGAAATTCCGGGCACTTTGCATGTTGCAGTTGTCAGTCCACTCTCCTTGGCGCAGTTTGGGCGGCGTGGCTGGGTGGCTTCTGCCATGGCACGTGGGCCCTTTTCTAGGAAGCCCTTTTGACCAGACTCAGGGATTCTGCATCTGAAAGAAAAGTTGATGGAAAGTTGATGATGAGGGAGGAAGATTAACCCTCAGTGTGCCATATTAGCTGTCTGGGAAACTGAGCCCATTTCTTTGGGAACTGGGCCAACCTGCTGAGCTGTGTGGAGAGAGAGAGACAACAGAGACACAGAGAGAGTCAAGAGAGTGAAAAGAGTGACAGAGAACCGGAAACTGAGAGACCCAGAGAGAGACAGTGAGAAACCGAGAGAGAGGAGAGACAGAAACTTATGAGGAAGGAAATGAGACATTGACTGAGACACGCAAAGAGAGAGACACGGAGAGAACATAGATGCAGGGATACACATCGAGAGAGTCAGAGACAGGGACCCAGAGATGGAACAGAGGGAAAAACAGACAGAACACAGAGAAAGGCAGGGTGAGAAAATAGAAAGAGACAAAGAAAGACGGTAAGAGACAGATATGAGAGAGAGAGAAACGAGTGGAGGGAGACAGAGACACGGATACTCATGGAGACAGAGGGGGATAAAGCAAAGGTACACAAAGACGGAGACAGGGATAAAGAGAAGCACAGAGAGACAGCGAGAAAACAGAGAAAGAGAAGAACAGAGAGAGACCAAGACAGAAAGAGAAAGAAAGAGAAACAGAGATAGAGACAAAGAAATAGAGACACAGAGATAGTCAAAGAGACACAGGCAGAGGGAACACAGAGAGACAGAAACTTACAAGGACAGGAGGAGACAAAGAAATAGGCAGAGACACAGAGAACAGGAGCTGTAGATGCACCTTCAGAGAAACAGAGCTAGGTGGGTAAGAGACTCGGCTGCCAGGGGAGCAAACAGGGAAACGCTGGGAGTGGGAGAGAGTGCAGAGACAAGGGGAGAGAGAGGTACAGAAAGGGCAAAGAAAACACAAGCAGCAGCCCCACAGGAAATCCCTGGAGCCCTGGCTGCAGATGAGGACTCTCCCCTCTGGTCAGCTGCCTTTGCGCGCGGTCCCCCTACCCGCCCAGGAACCCAGGCAGCCAGCGCTCCAGTGCACGTTAGATCCCAGGGCCTGCAGAACCGGTTCACGTGTTGTGGTGTGTTGGGAACAACGACTGAATCATGAACAACTGAAAACAAAACAGGAAAACAAAACGGGGAGGGAAAATTCCACAATAATATTTTGGAGTCCCAATTTCCTACGTGCAGTTGCTAAGCAGTTTCCTGCTGTGTGTGTCTCTCTCGGTCTTGAGAAGAAAAAGGGCTATGAAGAAAAGCTGGTTCAGGGAGGTCTGCTATGTGGCCTCCAAGTTCTCCGGAGCAGAGGGGCTGTTCTTCCTGGGGGGGGGCCAGGAGAAATGCATCTGTGCTGGGAAACAGAATAAGAAGGGGCTGGCTGCTCAGTCGTAAGCAGCCCAATTTTCTCCCAACCACCCAGTACATCACAGGAAAATATGGCGGCCCTTCAGTATCTCAGGAGCCCTGGTGGCTCAGTGCTTAAGAGCTTGGCTGCTAACCAAAAAGGTCAGCAGTTAGAGTCCTCCAGCTGCTTCTTAGAAACCCTGTGGGGCAGTTATACTCTGTCCTATAAGGTCGCTATGAGTCAGAATCAACTCAGTGGCAATGGGTTTGGTTTGTTTTTTTTTTTTAGTATCTCAGGGACATACAGGCACCCAAGTTGAAACTGGCTCACTGAGCTTCTCCCTCTATGTTACCTGTCAGTCACTGAGGCTCCTCCTACCTCCTTGGCCATGACTATTGCCATGCTTATTCCTTGCAGGGTTGCCACCGCCCAATAGTCTCTCTGCCACCAGCCTAAACTGTTTTCCTCAGACACAAATCTAATCGTGCCACCCCACGGCAGAAGCTGCATCCAACCCATATCTATGGGCCAGTATCTTGCACAGAGGTGTTCTATTTGTGGTTACAAACGAATGAAAACTCCAGCGTGATAAAATCAGATTTGCAGAATCCAGCCATCTGGCCACTCAGAAACAAACTGGGGAAGAGACTCACACGAGGTCCCAGTTTGTGCTAATTTAAGGTTAATAAAGGTTTTGGTTGGAGTCGCTGGTAGTGGAAATGGTTAATGCACTCAGCTGCTAACCGAAAGGTTGAAGGTTCAGGTGCACCTAGAGGTGCCTCAGAAGAAAGGCCTGACAATCTACTTCTGAAAATCAGCCATTGAAAACTCTATGAAACACACAGTTACACTCTGACACGTATGGGGCCACCATGAGTTGGAATCAACTTGATGGCAACTGGGGAAAAGAGAAGTTTTGGTCACTCACAGCCCAAAGTTTTACATTGTTCTTAGGTTCGTTCCCTATTCCCCATTCCAGCCCTTTGGTTCATGGTGGCTGATTGGGGATGTGCCATTTCTAGTCTGGATTCACATGTTCTCAGACATGACAATGGGCTGTGACTAGAGCTAGAGCCTCGGCCTCAGAAGTACTTCCTCCATATAGGATTTTCATTTTTGGGGGACTCTTGTCAATTACAGTTTTGTTTTGTTTTATTTTTTATTGTGAGCAAGGGATCTACTGGCTAATTTAAAGGGAAAAAAAGCATTTATTGGAAGGTATAAGTTAGTTCACAGGAAATAAAAGAACCATGGCAAAGAGAAAACAAGATCCAGGGCAGCTCTGAAGATCGAGGTTTCTAGAACTGTGGACAGACTTCTCACATCTCAGCCCCAAGGATGAATGACCCCTAACCCTCTTCTACCTGTGGTACTGGGCTCAGAATCCTGAAAGAGTCTGACTGATTATACAGTGTCAGATGTCACCTCCTTGGCCAGGATGAGGGGAGCCTCTTGAATGAAAATCCTACCAAGACAGACTCACAGTCCCACAAAGAACAGCATTAAATGGAGGAGTTGAAGTTCACTCAAGAACAAGTTGAACAGAAGAGAGGAGGGGCTCTGGGGAGGCAACAGCATCCACTCTGGGAATTCTGGGAACTTGCCTGTATCCTCCAGGAAGGCGGTATAAAGCCTTAGTCATTCGATATTTAAGGTGAGCTTATGCCTCCTTTTCAAGTTGTCTGGGGCACATACTGGGGCTGTGGGGCATCAGAGGGTCCTAGTTATGGCGGAGGGAAGAGGGGAGAGGGCCACAGGGCCCAACCTGAGGAAAGTGAGGAGCAGAGGGCTGGGTGTTCATGATCAGCTGAGCCTTGGCAGCCAGCGAGTGGGGAAGGTGGGGACTGATCTACCCTCAGAGTGTCCCTGAAGAGGTTCAGAATCAATGCTGTCACCTTGACCTCAAGGCGGAAAAACAAAGAGGAACGTGCTGTAGGGGTCTGGCTTTTCCTATAATCTGATTGTTTGGAACCCCCAATTCTTTATAACCCAACATGCTTCCCCGCATCAAACTTCATATGAGAATACATGAGGAGTTTTCAAAAGGCAACAGCTCCAAGTGTTCGGTCAAATGAGTTTACCCTTTGGCAACAGTTATAAGATTCCCATAACTGAGATCAGTGGGGACAGCATTGGGGCCTTTAATGTCTCTGTGAAAACCCACTGCCGTCTGCTCACTGCTCACCAGGCCTTTGTCCTGAGCACTTTCTTACAATGGAATAGACCATGAATGGCCTTGTGATTCCATTGTGCGTCCCATTTACAGTATTCTAAAGGCTTAGTTAAAAAAACAAAGCTTTCTGCCTAGAAACACGCAGACCACTCCCAATTATAAGCATCAGGTTTGAAACTTGGTGAATCGTCAGGCTGAACACCTGGGCCTCTCTGGCTGCTGCCAGTGGCTCACGGAATGTGCATCTATTTCAGTACAGCCCACACAATAATTAAAAGGACGGTTTGCTTCTACATAAAGAATCGCAGAATGCAGCCCCAAACCACATAAAAGCTGTTTCTGCACTCACTGAAGTTTAGCTCTCCCCAGCCGGCCAGGCCACAGTCTCTCTCCCCTGGGGATGGTGGCTGCTTTTGTCTGGTAGTGCGTCAGTGACTTTCAGAGGCAGCAGAGTGGTGAGGAAAATCCCTGGCTTCTACTCCTCACCTTGCTGCACCATTCCCATGGAACCACTCCGGACTTCTGTTTGCCCATCTGCAAGTTGAGAATAAAAGTCGTAACTCTGCCTTTCTCTCAGGGTTGTGGTGCAGCTCCAAATGAAGACGTGTGTGAAATCACTTCAGATAGTAGAAGGGCTCTGTACAAATAAAGTTTGTTACTTGGACTTCTGTGATTATAATACCAAGATTTCTCCAGAAGTATACCCCTAGAGAAGATAGGGGTGGAGGGGTAGAGTTCAAAAGCATTTGGGAAGGATGGGAAAAGAGAAGACAATCCATAAAGCACCAGTAAAATTGTACGTTGCGCACTTGAATGAGACCCTAAGTTAGTGGCGTACTGGAAAATATTGAACAACTAGCTCTCTGAGGAGGTGGGGGGAGCCTCAGTTGCAGCATTTGCCAGTTTCCGTGGTGTAAATACTATCAATCATGGCCAATGTTAAGATACCAACATGATGTCAACTGGCTAGCAGAATTCCTGAAAATTTAATAATTCTCTCTCTCTCTTTCTGTAGTAGGAGCTGGCGCCAGTACGCCACTGTCCTAAGTCTTAACAGAGGTTGAACTCCTTCACAGCAGCCTTAGTCTGACATACACCTGTTCACCTCCTGGATTTCAAACAGAGTTCACTGACAGACAAAAGCAGAAATGGATAACTCTAGAAGGTAGTCCTTCTCTGTGCTTTGTGTGCAAGGGAACTAATAGAGACAAGTCTCTTGTCCGCAGTGAGGTTGACAAGGAAGGGTCTTCTTTAGGAAAGGACTTTTGGATCTCTGCTGCCTCCAGGCTGAAGCATAGGCTGCCCCTTGCCCCGCGGACCAGAAAAGAGCAGGGTCTCTTCATAGTTTGCATGGTTCACTTGCTCATTCCTTCCGCCAATCTTTGTTAAGCACTTCTGATCACCAGGCCTATACTGGCACAGCGGTTTCAAGGATCAGTAAGTTATGTTGCTTTCCCTCAAGTAGGGGAACAATGAAAACGAAATGAGAATTGTAGTGATGGAGCAAAACACAGGGCATTCTAAAACAGCATCATCTAGGCTGGGAAGCTCAGGGAAGACGCCCCAGGTTTTGCATAAGAAAAGTATGTCTACTTCTATAAACGGCGTTTGTAGGGTGCTGGGGAGTTTGTGGACACATTCACATCCATCATCTTTTTGATCCCACAGTAGCCTGGGAAGCAGATTCAGCAAGGACTCCCACACTCTCCTTCTATCATCCCTGCCTCATCAGCAAGGTGGAGGAAGCGAAACAACCTCAAGCCCAGGAAGAGATAACAAGAATGCATTTTAATGAGAATGCTTTACCAACTGATAGCAAAAAAGTGGGGTTTAATCATGAAGAAACCTCTGTATTGCTTCTTCTGAGGAGCCCTGGTGGCGCAGTTGTTAAGCACTCAGCTGCTAACCAAAAGGTCGGTGGTTTGAACCCACCGGCTACTCCATGGAAGAAGGACGTGGCGGTCTGCTTCTGTAAAGATTTGCAGTCTTGGCAATCATATGGGGCAGTTCTACTCTGTCCTATAGGGTAGCTATGAGCCAAAATCGACTCGATGGCAGTGGGTTTGGTTGCTTCTTAAAATGAAGAAAAATACTCCTGGTCAATTTCTAATTGGTACTTGGCAGCTCAGAAGTCCCTGGGGGATGCCCCAACAGTGGAGCAGAGCACAGCTAGAACTAGCCACAAATTGGGCATTTGTTCACGATTCCTAGAAACAATGAGATTTGTCTGAATCTGCTAGCACACTTTTCGCCAAGGGATGTAAACTGGAGTCATGTCAATGTTCCATCCTTCAGTGCTTTTTGGAACTAAAACTATTACCAAGATTTTGTTTTTGCTTTTGTTGTTTTGTTGTTTTTTGGCGGGGAGGACCCCACTCTCAGTATTTGTGCAAGAGGATACCACGCATTCCTTCCCAGAGGGCTGGAATGTTAGCCAGGTAAGCATCCGGGTCCTCGCCCCGTAGTCAGTGTCCCTCGTGCAACTGGTTCTCCTGCGCCATTTGTGCTTGTTGGTGACCACAGAGTCACAGCGGTGATCTCCTTGAGGGTTCATCTCAGGGGCGGCTGGTGTGTTGTTGATTCCCACAGCCCCTCAGACCTGGCTTTCTAGGTGGGCTGTGACATCAGGATGCAGGAAAGCCAAGAGTCTCTCCGTCTCTCAGATCCGAACGGTGCCACTGAGGGGTATGCTGACTGTCAGCAAACAACTAATGAGGCAGCTGCTCAGGGCTGCCTGAAGGGATAGATTTTCTCTCTTTCTCTCTCGCTCCAGTGCTCTCTCTGTCTCTCTCTCTCTTTTTTTTTTTTTTTTTTTTGACTCATGTAAGACCCAGAGATTCAGCTCAAATCCTCCAGTAGTTGGAGCTGGGAAATGCCTGCTCATTTGTCTTACTGAAAAGGCATTCATGGTTTTAGGTGAAATGCCAGGGCTTAGGAAGGAGCCTTGACCATCCATGCCAAACTGATAAAGATCCAGAAAAGCCGCTGGGCATACCTCCTCCCCTGCCCTGCTGAGGAGGAGTGACTGCAGAGGAGAAATTCATTTCTCTCATCCAGATAAAGTATCCATCAATCTTCTGGATATTTTGTCAACAAATACCTTATCTGTAACGGCTTGCAGATGACCATGGATTTGGGGAGAGCAGGAGTCCCTCTCCATTTGCCCTTCTGGCTTCGTCAGTCCAGATATGGGCATTTTTTAAAAGAGCAATAGTGACATCTGTCCACCGAGCGACAGTCCCGATCTCAGCTGAGTCATTTAGGAGTCACAGCCCATCCACAGGCCTGTATGTAAATGAAAGCCAGGACCTACCCCCTGGAATGTGTGAAGTACATTAGTGTGATTTTGTGCTCGATTTAGTGACAGGAAACTGAGTTTTGAAGTCTGACTCCGAGCCTCAGCTTTCTTTGGTGAAATGAGATGTAGTACCAATCCTTTTCCTGTTAGCCCAATAGCATTTTTTAGGACTGTGAAATGGTCCTAAAGTGCTGTACACATAATGAGAAAATTAGTTTGGGAGCTTCCCCGTACCAACGTGGCACTCCTGAGTAGTGGAAGGGAAAATGCTTTTGCTTTTCCTTCTCCTATGGGATATGAGCACTGTCCAGATGACAACGATACTGTAAAGGTCAAACTCCAAAATGCATCTCAAGTAGTTTCTACACATAGGTCATGTGGAAGAATACCAGAGATTTGATGTCCATGGGAGATTGAGTAGTGAGAACTATTGGACAATCATTCCTCAGAATCATTCCTCACCAAGGTAGCTGTCTTAGTTATCTAGTGCTTCTATAACAGAAATACCACAGGTGAATGGCTTTAACAAACAGAAGTTTTATTTTTTCACAGTCTTGTAGGCTAGAAGTCCCAATTCAGGGTGCCAGCTCCAGGAGAAGGCTTTCTTTCTCTGTAGGCTCTGGACAAAGGTCATTGCCATCAGTCTTCCTGTGGTCTAGGAGCTTCTCTGAGCAGGGACCCTGGGTCCAAAGGACATGCTCTGCTCCTGGTACTACTTTCTTGGCGGTATGAGGTCCCCATGTCTTTTTGCTCACTTCTCTCTTTTATATCTCAAAAGAGATAGACTCAAAACACGACCTAATCTTTTAGATTGAGTCCTGCCTCATTAATATAACTGCCGCTAATGCCACCTCATTAACATCATAGAGGCAGGATTTACAACACATACGAAAATCACACGAGATGAGAAAAGTAGTGGACAATCGCACAATACTGGGAATCATGGACTAGCCAAGTTGACACACATTTTTTGGGGGACTCAATTCAATCCATAACAGTAGCGAAGACTTTAAAATAATGGTCCCTAACAAGCTCTTGAAAAGATGGTGTTGAGTAATAGGTTCTGGCAAGCACCACTGCGCCTCACTTGGTACAGGCTGGACCTCACAGGCAGAAGGGTTAGCAGGCTGCATGAATGCCCTTCTGCAAAGGTGTGTCTGGGCCAGGGAACGGATAGATGACTGTGGAGTTACGCTCTAGGAGAGTGACCACCCCCTTGCTCCTCTTGGGTGTAGGGCAAGAGAGAAAACAGTCTTGTAAGCCTGGAGACAGTAAGCTGAGCTTGAGCATCAGTTACTCAGAAGTGGTGTGGGCCAGTGCACTTGGCAACCTTGTGGGAAACTGGCTTTGCGTGTAGGCCTTCTGGCTAGATGGAGACACTGAGGCCATCAGTGGGCAGCCTGGCTTGTTTCTCCATAATATTTCTCCCTGGTTATATGAGGAGGAGAAGGGGAGGTGGGAAAAGGAGACAAGAACTCAATTAACTGAGCACCTACTATGTGTCAGGCTGTGCCAGCTGCTTTACATGTTTGATGTCACTTAATTCTTCCAAAATCTGTATTACAAAGGTAACACATCACAATTTCAAGAGGAGGGTCTGAAGCTCAGAAAGATTAAACAGCTTCCTCCAGTTACTGAAGGAGAGAGACAGGAGTCCATTCTGGGTGTTTCTGACTCAAAAGCTATAGTTTTTCTCCTCCGTGAAGATGAAAGAACTCTCACAAGCTTAGAGACGTAGCTCCCAATCGTAGACAGACCCTGGAATCACCCAGGGAGTTGGGAGCTTAAAAAATAACCATATCCAGGTCCCACCCCTAATGATTCTGTTTTCACTGGTCTGGGCTGGGGCCTGGGCACTGGTATATTTTAAAATCTCCAGATGATTCTAAGATGCAGCCTGTTTTGTTTTGTTACAAATAGTGTTCAGAGAAGCTCCTAGTTCATCTGGAGCTAGCATAAAATCTACTTCTAAGATGTCCATCTGGGAGATCCCTAAGCAGCAAGGGTAAGGAAGAATTAAAAGACCCTTGACCCATGGGAACCTTTGTTGGCACACATGCTGTGATGAGTGGGATTTGCGGTCGGGCCCACTAGAAGACCAAGTGATACTGCTTTTAAAATGATCTAAAAATGTTGTAATTTGTATCTGAAAACTTGTTGGTGTTTAAGAATTAAACACACACACACCAGCTGACTGCTGGTGACAGGAAGTAGGGACCAAGGAAGTGGTTCCTGATTCTTGCCAAAAGGCAGGAAGGACGGAGATGTCTGTGAGTTGTGAAATAATAACAGCAGATTTCACTGGAAATATTTGCAGCAGATTTATTCATCCTTGAGAAATATCTCTTTGGCCGTCTATGTTTTATTTTCCTCAACTTCCTTTTTCTCCATTAGCCTTTCCTAGTTTTCTATCCTCTCATGTGTTGCTGAAGGCGTCCTAGTGGTGTAGTGGTTAAGTGCTTGGCTGCTAATGGAAGTGGCAGCAATTTGAACCCACCAGCAGCTCCATGGCAGAAAGATGTGGCAGTCTGCTTCCATAAAGATTATAGGCTTGGAAACCCTATGGAGCAGTTCTACTCTGTCCTATAGGGTGGCTATGAATCGGAATCGACTCGACGGCCACAGGTTTGGTTTTGGTTTTTGGTTCATATGTTGCTGTCTACTTGTTGATAAACAAGACCAGTGCAGACAGCACAAGTAATAAAGAAATGGAATCCTACTCCTCTGCAACCCGGTCTCCAGACCTCAGCCCTTCTCCTGATTAAATTCCTTCAATCCTCCACATTGCCCATTAGGGGGTCATGATCAGAGGAGGGAGCTGGAGTCAGACTGAGAGGTTCGAATCCTAGCTTAGCCTCACCGTACCTGTGTTAAGCTTGAGCAAGTTACTTAGTCTTCTCTGTGACTGTTTTCCCCATGTGTAAAGTGGGGATAAAAATAGCGACTCTCTCATAGTATGATTCTGAGTATTAGAGTTAGTTCATTTAAAATGCTGAGAAGTGTACCTGGCACATATTAAAACCACCAAACCAAACCCGTTGCCGTCAAGTCGATTTCAACTCATGGCGACCCCGTGTGCTAAAGAATAGACCTGCTCCATAGGGTTTTCTTGGCGTAATCTTTACAGAAGTAGTTTGCCAGGTCTCTCTTCCATGGAGCTGCAGGGTGGGTTTGAACCGCCAACCTTTCAATTAGCTGCCAGTCACAAATTGGTTGCACTACCCAGGCTCCTAGTAATAACAATAGCAGCAACAATATTTATTATGTTAATATTTATTGGGCACTATTGTTATTGCTGTTGGTGTTATCAAGGGTCTGATTTTCTCCAGCTCTTCTCTTGCTTCCATGCCCTACCATAAAATTTATATTACAGCCACATAAAACTGCTTGCAGTTACTAGAAACTACCATTTTCTCGTATGTCTTTGGGCTTTTGCACATGCTTCCTGTCTTAGGCTGGGTTCTCTAGAGAAGCAAAACCAGTGAAGCGTACATATATGTATATGTATATATATAGAGAGAAAGAGAGACTTATTTCAAGGAAATGGCTCACATGGTTGTAGAGACTGGCAAGCCCCAAGTCCATGGGTCAGGTGTCAGTCTGGAGGCTCCTCCTGACTAAGGTAGCTGCAAAGGCTGACAAACCCAAGATCAGCAGGTAAGATAGCAGGCTGCTGGCTCACAAGTTGTGGAGGCTGACGAATCCCAAGATCAGCAGGCAATGCGGCAGGTCACTGGCTCAAGTCCCAAGAACAAGAGGTCCAATGATGATGAGCCCCATGCAGGATCCAGAGCAAGCAGTGAGCTTTTGCCAGAATGATCATACACACACACACACACACACACACACACATACACACACACACACACACATATATATAGGCTACAGGCCACACCGCCATGAAAACTCCCCTTACAACTGATTTGCTGAGCACATCAGATCGCATCATGCAGGATGACTACGTCATCTCATTACATAACTGCCAAACCACTGAGAATCATGGCCCAGCCAAGCTGACACCCAACCTTAACTATCACGTTTCCATTTGGCAAACCTTCTCCATTTTGTGTACCTGTTGTATTAGCTTTCTATTGTTGCTGTAACAAATTACCACCAATTTAGTGGTCTGAAACCACACAAATGTATTCTTACAGTTCTAAAGGTGAGAAGTCATCCCATAGGAGAAGGACAAGCAAAAGCATTTCCCTTCCCATTACTCATGTTGTAAAACATCCTTCAGGTACCAGCATTTAAAGATCCATAAAAATTCATTGGAAATAAATCAATCTACACGTTTAATTTAATTGGAAATAGTTGATTTCTGTGGTCGTTGAAAAAGTTTTCTCCCTCAGGTGGGTAAAATATCAATTCCATAATTATATTTGTATAATTCGTTTATTAATAAGTTTTTTCTCATAGATAAAGCAAAATAAAATCTTAACCCAGCCACCGTCCCTATTACGAGATTCAAAATCCGTGACCCTTGAATGAATGCGGTTTCATGACGATTGTCAACCCTATGGTCTAATAGCTCTCCTTCTTGAATAGGCAGGAGTTCAGTGATCACCTGAGGGTACTCCATATAAAATCAGCCATGGCTATGCTGGAATATAATCTTCAGAAAAATCACATTTTGTGATGTATATAGGGCATGTTCATTGAAAGCATAAACACTTGGAACCCATCAAGTTTATAGACACTGGCAAGTAAGGATGTGCTGCTACATAGGAAAAGAATGAAGCATTGAAGCAATTGAGTTTTTTTCCCCTGTGCTGACCATAACAATGATAATCTCAGAATAAAGAGTAGAGTACCCCTCCCTTGTGTGGATAAATCCCTCTGCCTCCCTCCCCGTTTGTACTACACCCAATGCCAGAGGAGTCCCCTGAGTTCATTCACTTTCTTGGCTCTTTGTTCTGCCTAGATCATCCTTCTCTGCACACTTCAAGACCATTCTCAAATGTCACCTCCTCTGTGAAGCCTTCCTGGCAGCGTACGTGAAATTGTTTTTTTACCTCTGTGTTCTTATAGTGCTGACCTCGTTTCAATCACATTCTTAGCTCTTTTTGAATCTGTCTTCCCCACTAGCCAGATAGCTCTTCCAAGGCAGAAATGTCTTTTTTTATTTTTGTATTGTCTGATTCTAGCATAGGATGTGACATAAAGAGATGATTAATAAATGTTTGCTCAAGGGAATTATATTAGAGTTTAACATCATCATTCCAAAGGTCTGCCCTAAACCCTGCTTGCCTTTACTGACTGTGAGAACAAACACAAGTGCACACACACTCTTATTTATGAGCCGAAAGTCATAAATAATGAAGCACAGATATACAAAACCTTAAGTGTGAGGATGAACAACCTTGACGTCAAGGAGATATCATGCCCCTCTCTACCCCATGGAGACAAAGCTACTTTATGTGACCACATTTGGGTTACATCTGTATAGTTAACCTGTGTGTTTTATATTTTATGATTCAATTATCTTTGTAATAAAAAAGCATGCAATTACATAGTGACTTTTACCTCACCAAATTAGAATTGAGCTCATTTCCAGGGGCTCATTTTTTGTTACTTGCTTGAAACTCTTTCCATATTGTTGGTATTAATCCTTTGTGTTCCATGTAACAAATATTTTCTCCTAGTATGTCTCTTATTTTTCAACCTTTTTCAGTTAACTTTTTCCATCAGAAATTTTAAAATTGAAATTAAGCCACATTTATTGCTTTCCTTTTTTACCTTTGTTTTTTTGTGTATTGTTTAAGGCTGATTTATCCCAAGAATATATAATACAACTGAAGTGTTATTTTTACATTTAGGTTTTTAATCCACCCGGATTTATTTTTGAAATGGTATAAAGTGTTATATATATATAATGGATATATTTAATGAAGGGTCAGTTGCTCATTTAAAATGTCCCTTTTACTGTATATTAAATTTATATTATACACATGGGTTAATGTCTACATTCTATTCTCTTCCACTGAGTTATATAGATATTCTTCCATGGATATCAAAAACTATTTTAATTATTGAGCATATTTATAATAACATTCTATATATGATGTGTTATATATTTCAAATATAGTCCACATACATGCACACATATTCAGATTTGGAGGTACCGAGAAAGAGTTACAGGATCACATGGGTGAAAGAGTTTATTTGTAATTTGAGAAATCAGAGAACAATTTGATGAGGAGGTGGCATTTGGGTTGAACCTTAAGGAATAGGTAGGATTTGGCCATGACATGACAAATCAAAGAAATGTCAGGAAAAAAGATTTGTTGTAGCAAAATGACAGAGGCAAGTAAGCACAGTCATGACCCTGTTCACCTCTAGCCCGTAACAGCAGGTATTCTAGTTTGGTTGAACTTTAAGCAATGTTTGGAAAAGAGAGATGTTGGAAAGAAAATTGGGAGAGTAAGATTGAAGCAGGATCATGGAATCCCCAAGTGCCAGGCTAGAAAGGATGAACAATCTTGATTCTGGGGGCAATAAGAGCCCTGGAAGGGTTTAGCAGTGGTGTTGCCTTACCTCTGTCTTAGAAAGATACTGTGTAGGGAGTAGACTTGAGGGAAGCAAGAATGGAGGCGGGGGAATAATCAAGTTGCTGCTGCAGGATTTTAGGCAAAGATAAAGAGGCCTTAAAAAAATGGCAAAAGAAAGTTTCAGCATTAATTTGGTCAGCATTTTCTATTTTCTTCCTAATACGCTGTATTAAAAGGAACTGATTTAAGGATTGCAGAGCCAAAAGTCTTGTGTTTATGCAACAAACAGAACAGAAAAGCTGACTTTCCTTCTTTTTTTCCCTCAAGAGGCCTCCAGAGTCCTTAAAGTATTAAAATCTGTGAAGTCTGGCTACATCTGAGTGTCCTTGTAACAGCTGATCTTTTAGGAGAGTAACTCTGACCGGGGACTTCTATCTTATGCAGGGTTTCTCAACCTTCAGGCGATTGACGTTTTGGGCTGAATAATTCTTTATTGTGGGGGCCTGTCCCGTGCGTTAATATTTAGCAGCATCCCTAGCATCTATCCACTCGATGCCCAGTAACAACTCCCTACCCAGTTGTGATGACCAAAAATGTCTCCAAATATTGCCAAATGTCCCCTTGTCTAGCGGATCCTTGAGCCAAGTAGGCCCAAGATGTTAGAAGGCTAAGCTGATAGAAAGAGCTTGAACTTTGGTGTTGAACACAACCAACCCCCATCCCTTAGTAGCTGTAGGTCCTTGGACAAATCGCACATAAACTCACTGAGTTTCGGTCTCCTCACCAAGAAAATGAAGATAATAATAGCTACTTCACAGGGTTGTTTTGAACATTAAATGAGATGATGTATGTGTAAAGAGACAAATGCTGTGTGTGGCACACAGTAGGTGTTCACTAAATACATGTTGACTTGATTATCATTACCCTTATCTCCTTAATGCAGTTTTTCTCTGATACAAAAGAAGACATTTGCCTTTGCTGAAAAAGTGCTTTTACATGCCCACTCCTTGGCATGCTCTTAAACCCCAGGTTTCAGAGTCTTGTGCATTTTTGACTCAACATTGTGAAGAATGCTGAGCTGATAACCAATAACCCAGGTACTAGTCCATTGCCGGTCAACACGGAAAAGGTGGTCCTCGGTTTGGTTTTGTTCAGTCTCTGAAATAATATTGTTCTGGGTAACACACAGCAACCAGAATGAACTCTCCCCCTGGCTGGGCTGCTGCGGCAGCTCCCTGAGGATCAGAGCCTCTGGAGTTTTAAGGATGAGAAAATAGTGAGAAAAAAAAAAGCGAAAATAGTGGCCCTTCATTCTACTCATGAAGATCCCACGTGGTAATTTCTTATGAGGTGTTACATGAATGTGACTCTAATTTTCTTTCCCTTCCGATTCTTCCTCTATCTTCACTGAGAGTTGATTGTTTCTTATAATCTTTTACTCTTCCTCTTCTCTCATCCTTCTCTCTCTATAGAAAATTCTGCTCTTCTACTATGGATACCATTTCTTGCTCTTTTTTCTCTCTCTCTCTTCCCCTATCTTCTCCCTGTCATTATCCCTTTTTCTACTTCTCAACATCTTTCTCTTTTAGCTCCTCATTACATATCCAACATTTGGTTATTTAAAAATAAGTTGTATATTCCCTGTTCCAAATTTTAAAAGCAGAAGACTTGAATATCAAATTTATTTTATATTTTAATCACATTTTGATTATATGTACTTTTTTAAATCTTCCAAGCCCTTGACCTAAGTAGAAAGATTTCTAACGCTCTGACACTCTCCCCCAGCTTCACATCGTTCCCTCATCACTGCTCTAGCGAGAATCTATTGGGATTCTTGTACATTTTTCTTAGCAGTTGGTTTATGCAGAACTGGGGGGATGAATGTGCAAGGAGGTGAACAACACTGTGTATTTAGATAGCACTTTGTTCCAAGAATCTCAGGAGAGCTTCGTTACTCTTAACAAGAACAGAAATGGAATCATTAATACTCACCTTAGCTGGATTCCTACTAAAAGAGAAACTAGACAGCTTAACACTCCCCTCCCTGCAACACAATTACCCTTTCCTTTCACTTCCTCATTTCCTTTGCCCTCTCTGAACCAAACATCCCAGAACCTTTCTCTATGACAATTTTCCTGCAGCTGCTGGTCAAGGTGGTCTGGGAAACATAGGGCTGATAATTGTCCGGGGTAGGAGCCCAGGAAAACTGCCTTTTGCACTTAGTAGGCACTCATGACCAAAGACTAGACGAGTTGTGGAATGACATCAAGGACATCATATGTGAAGAAAGTAAAAAGTCATCAAGACTGGAAAGAAAGAAGAGACCAAAACAGATGTCAGAAGAGACTCTGAAACTTGCTTTTGAATGTAGAGTAGGTAAAGTGAATGGAAGAAATGATCAAGTAAAGGAGCTGAACAGAAGATTTCAAAGGGTGGATTGAGAAAACAAAGTAAAGTATTATGATGAAATGTGCAAAGACCTGGCACTGGAAAACCAAAAGGGAAGAACATGCTCAGCATTTCTCAAGCTGAAAGAGCTGAAGAGAAAACTCAAAACTCGAATTGCAATATTGAAGGGTTCTATGGGCAAAAGATTGAACGGCACAGGAAGAGTCAAAAGAAGATGGAAAGACTACACAGAGTCACTGAACCAAAAAGAACTGGTTGACATTTAACCATTTCAGGTGGTAGCATATGATCAAGAACCGATGGTATTGAAGGAAGAAGTCCAAGCTGCACTGAAGGCTTTGGTGAAAAACAAGACTCCAGGATCGACAGAATACCAAATATGTTTCAACAAATGGATGCAGCGCTGGAGATGCTCGCACATCTATGCCAAGAAATTTGGAAGACAGCTACCTGGCCAACCAACTGGAAGAGATCCATATTTGTGCACATTCCAAAGAAAGGTGATCTGACAAAAATGTGGAAATTATCGAACAATATATCACACACAAGTAAACTGCTGCAGATAATTCAAAGGCGGTTGTGGCAGTACCTTGACAGGGAACTGACAGAAATTCAAGCTGGATTCAGAAGAGGATGTGGAATGACAGATATCATTGTCGATGTCAGATGGATCGTGGCTGGAAGCAGAGAATAACAAAAAGATGTTTACCTGTGTTTCATTAACTATGCAAAGGCACTTGACTCTGTGGCTCTTAACAAATTATGTTTAACACTGCGAAGAATGGGAATTCCAGAACACTTAATTGTGCTCATGTGGAACCTGTACACAGACAAAGAGGCAGTCGTTTGAACAGAACACGGGGTACTGCATGGTTTAAAGTCAGGAAAGTTGTGCGTTAGGGTTGTATCCTTTCACCATGTCTATTTGATTTCTGTATGCTGAGCAAATAATCTGAAAAGCTGGACTATATGAAGAAGAACGCGGCATCAGGATTAGAGGAAGACTCATTAACAGCCTGTGATATGCAGATGACACAACCCCTTGCTTGCTGAAAGTGAAGATAATGAAGATGAACATCAAAGACTACAGTCTTCAGTATGGATTACACCTCAACATAAACAAAACAAAAATCCTTCCATCTGGACCAATAAGCAACATCATGATAAATAGAGAAAAGATTGAAGTTGTCAAGGATTTCATTTTACTTGGACCCATAAACAACATCCATGGAAGCAGCAGTCAAGAAATCAAATGATGCATTGCATTAGGCAAATCTGCTGCAAAAGATTTCTTTCAAGTGTTTAAAAAGCAAAGATGTTACTTAGAGGACTAAGGTGTGCTTGACCCAAGCCATGGTATTTTCAATTGTCTCATATGCTTTCGAAAGCTGGGCAGTGAATAAGTAAGACCAAAGAAGAATTGATGCTTTTGAATTATGGTGATGGCAAAGAACATTGCATATACCATGAACTACCAGAAGAAAGAATAAATCCATCTTGGAAGAAGTACAGCCAGAACGCTCCTTAGAAACGAGGATGGCAAGACTTTGTCTCAGGTACTTTGGACATGTTATCAGCAGGGATCAGTCCCTGGAGAAGGACATCATGCTTGGTAAATTAGACAATCAGCAAAAGAGAGGAAGACCCTCATGAGATGGACTGACAAAGAGCTGCAATGATGGGCTCAAGCATAGCAAAGATTGTAAAGATGGCGAAGGACCTGGCAGTGTTTCATTCTGTTGTATATAGGGTCGCTATAAGTTGGAACCAACTCAACAGCACCTAACAACAACACGCGCTCATTACTAGATTAAATGGAGGCCACAGTTGCGCCATAGCGGAGGGTAGAATTTGCATCTTGAAACAACTCCCCATGATTTAATCTTTAGTATCTTGTATAACATGTACACACAACAAATAAACACAGCAAAAAGGGACTTCAAAGAGACACTGGCGTTCGCTGTTTACATAGGTTGATCCAACAAGGGTGAAGAATAAACCAGAGTGATGGTCTAGTAACATTTACTCTGGAAAGTGTCCACCAGTTTCCTGGGAAATTTTACCTTTGGGGCCAAACCCAGGACTTGAGAGTTTACATGGAGACCACTCAACTTGGAAGAGAGAGAACCCCAACACACAGCCAACTGAAACAGCACAGGTAGGTGGACTCCCACTCAGGTTTTGGAACTCAGACTAGTTATTCTACCATTTGTGAGGGCTTTCTTTTCACCCAGAGGAGATCAGTTTTCTTCCTTTTCTTTGATCCCGCACCACTTTGTGTTCACTGTGTTTATTGCTCTTAATATGCTGCAATGAAATGATGTCTTTTCTTATCTCTCTCAGTTGAGGGGCAGACACAAAACACTTTGTTCTTCCCCATATCTGTACAGAGTCTAGAACAGAGCTCATCCCAGACAAGGACTGAGGAAGAATCCCCTATACTGGGCCAAATCCCATCTACCTCCTGTTGTTATAAATAAAGTTTTATTGGAACACATGATCACTTGTTTATGCATAGTCGATGGCTGCATTTGTGCTACAATGGTAGAGTTGAGGCATTGTGACAGAAGACTATATGGCCTGCAAAGCCTAAACTATCACAGCCAGTTGTAATAGAGTCGATTCTGACTCATGGCAACCCTAGGTGTTGCAGAGTCAAACTGTGCTCCATAGGATGTTCATGGCTGTAATCTTCTGGAAGCAGATCACCAAGCTTTTCTTCTGAGGCACCTCTGGGTAGGTTCAAACCTCCAGTCTTTCAGTTAGTGGCTAAGCGCTTAACCACTTGTGCCACCAGCCCTTTGCAGAAAGTTTGCTGACCTCTTCACTATGGCACCCAACCAGTTTAACAGAGTCAACCAAAATGTCACCACATGAATGTTAAATAAGGCTGGGGAGGCTAGAATATTCCTGAAAGAATCCATTCTGTCTTCTTTCATAAAGACCTTATCTTTTGTTTCTAAAACATGGATGTTATCTCACTTTTTCTACATCTGCTTTTTTCTCCTCTTTTTTTTTTTTTTGATAACCCTCCAGGATATTTCTCTAATGTTTTTTCTTCTATACCAGTAATGAGATAGGATTTATCCACTACGTATTATCTTCTTGAAGCATGTTTTATATCACAGAAATAAAACTAATAATACAAAGTGAAAAAAGCAAAATATACAGATTCACATACAGTCTAATTGTAGCCAATGTTTTTAAAAAAACATCATTCAGGGACTAAAAGGAAGAAATAAACTAAGATGTCACCAGTGATTGCTTCTAGATAGCTTGATTTGGGTGATTTTTACTCTGTTCTTTATATTTTAGTATATTTACAACAGTAATGAATCTAGCCTACCTGCCAAACATCTTTGATTGAAACAGTTCTGATTTCAGTGCTTCTGTTACTAAGTGGAGGCTGTCTCTAATAGGTCCTCCTATGTTGCTACATGTTAGATGAACTCACAAATCCTACCTATAATTTAGCTACATCATATTTGTGAAGCTGTTTAGGATAAAGGCACTGTGTATGTGGAAAATATAGTTAACTCTTTTTTTTTTTTTTTTTTTTTTCAAACTCAGGGGGATAAAAATGAGGTCTACCCCAAAGTCTAATTCGTGATGTTAAGTCTACTCATCAGGTTTACTCATGAAGATGGATTCCATTTTTTCAGCTGCTTTCTTTAATTAGCTTCTTTCTAATCCAGACTCTAGGGTCTGCCAGGAGCCAGAAGAGAAAGCACCATAGGCAGCTGTGTATGGTGGGAAGACAGTGGGGCATGGTGCCTTCAAATGTGGACTTCAGCTCCAGCTTTGCTACCTCCCAGATATGTGGCCTTAGGTAAATCACTTCAGGTCTCAGAGTCTCAGTTTCCTCCTCTGCAAAATGGAGTTACTAATAATTCACAAGGAGCCCTGGTAGCACAGTGATTAAATGCTTGGCTGCTAATTGAAAGCTTGCCAGTTTGCATCTACCAGCTGCTTCATGGGAGAAAGACGTAGCAGTCTGCTTCCATAAAGATTACAGCCTTGGAAACCCTATGGGGTAGTTCTACTCTGTCCTATAGCGTCTCTATGAGTCAGAATCAACTCAACGGCGATGGGTTTGGTTTGGTTGGTTTTTAATAGTTCACTGGGTTACTGAAGGATTAAAGAGAGAAGTTTTTGTGTAAGAACCTATGATAGTCCTGGTACCCAGTAAGTTCTTGTGAAATATTCTTTTATTTATTCTTTTATTTAAAAAAAGAGAATGCCTTTTAAACCAGTGTTTATTATGGAAGGAAATGCAAGGTGCTTTGAGTGGAAGAATCTGAGGAGGAAACGACACTTCCTGTCCCTCTGACTCAGCCAGAAGCAGGAAGAATCTTTACTCACGTGCTCTACTGGTTACGTGTGCTACTACAATCTGTTTGAAAGAGCACTGAAAGATGAGTCAGGGAACGCAGGCCTAGGTTTGCCTCTAACTTCCTGTGCAATCTTAGATAAATCACATCCCTTCTCTGGGCCTCTCTTTGTTCACCTGTAACATAAAAGCATTAGACAAGATTCTCCCTAAGGTTTTGAATTTCTAATACTCAAAGATGCTGAGGATTCAAAAGACTGCAAAAGCGTAACCTGACGAAAGTAATTAATGTCACTGAATTGTACATGTAAAAAAATGTTGAAATGGTAAATGTTTGGAGATATATATGTATGTGTATATGTGTATGCATATATATATATATTCACCACAATAAAAAAAATTAATTATAAATAAAACAAAACAAAAAACCCTGAGACAGTCAAACAAGGCAGTCGGGTTGCCCCTGGAGTCCCTACTAGAAATGTTGACTCATCAGTAATTTGGCAATTTGTTTAATTAAGGTAAATACCGATTCTGTTACAGACCCAGAAGATAACTATTGCATACATGTGACAAAACAAACTAGAGAAGATCATGGATTGCTGTTTAATTTTTCTGAGGCAAAAATCTAAATAAATGCAGTCTGTTCACTGCTAAAAAAAAGAAAAGAAAAAGAAAATTGCAAAAACGTGTCATATTAACCAAATAAACCAGTGAAATTTTTAAAAAGTCACTCCGGAATGAGAACATGCAACACAGGTACAGTACTTTACAGCTTACCACATGCTTTTGTATACATAATGCTTGGAACAGTGTTGGGGCTGGGAAAGTCAAACTATGATCCCATGAAACAGAGGAGGAAAACAGAGGCCCATAATCACATGGCAAACAAGTGATTGAAGTCAGACATAAACCCAGGCCTGCCTGATACCAATGTCTGCAAACTTTATGTTCTACCAAGAAGAACACATTTTAATGCTCTGGATGTTTACTTTGACGACCTTAAGTTTCCAGCAAATCCTTAATTAAATTACCCACATATTTTCTGTTAGATTATAGGTCTTGCTTGCTCTGCTCTGGAATTTACTGGCATAGCAAATTCATTTGCACAGGGTCATCTTTACAGTGTCCACAGTCTTGATTTTATTGAAAGAGAGTCCAAATTGAAAGACGCTCCTACAGAGGGCCTCCAATAACACCAAGAGTCAAGGGAGCAAGCTCAATGTGTCACAAGAAGCTCCGTTATGACAAAATCTTTTGTTTCCATGGCCTTGGAGAACAGACCCACCCAGAGCTCAGACTAGGTCTGAACTCAGGCCAGGCAACTGCTGTAATAGGAAGCAGACTGGACTGGCAGTTTGAATGCCGGGCAACATAGGACAAGCCACCTACCTCCTCTGAGTCTCAGTGTCCCTGTGGGCAGATCTGTAGAGTGAAATGCCTAACAAACTTCTCCTTGACCTTAACGCATTGGCTTGGCTATCTCAGGATCCCAGTTCCTACTATCTACCCCTCTACCATAGGCTTCCTTTTCTGTAGTATCTAGTTATCACAGGTATTATTATTATGCTTACTTACCTGTTTCCCCACGACACTGTGAGCCACTTGAAGGCAGAGACTGTATATTTTTTCTGTCTGAGCTATTCAAGTCCCCTAGGGCATTCAGACTTAGTGTTTGCAATATTACATCCTGACAGTATTTTCACAGTGGCCTTGTAGACCTTACAGGACCTCTCTTCAGCCTTCTAACTTTCTGAAATCTCCACATTGTTCGCTTCGCTTTAGCCACACTGGCTTCCTTGCTGTGCTTCAGATACACGGAGCTTACTGCTGATTTGAACCTTTGAGGGAACTTGTCTCTCCCTGGAATGCTCTTTCCCCAGAAACCTCTAGGAAAACTTCATCATCTCCTCCATGTCTTTGTTCCAATCTCACCATCTCAATGAGGCCAAACTTGACCATCTATTTAATTCTGCAACATGCTTCCCTGAGCACCACACAGCACTCCTGATACTCCTTCCCAAGCTCATCTTTTTCTCCTCCATGCTGCTCTCACCTTCTAACACCTATTTATTATTGTGGCTTTTAGTTCTTTTCTGTCTCTCCTGTAGAATGTAAACTTCACGAGAGAAGGAATCTTTGCCTTGTTCACTGGTGTATCCCATGTCCCTGTGAAAGTGTCAAGCACATAGTAAATGTTCACGTTGTTGTTGAATTGAATGAAATCTATTGATTTTTTTTTTTTTTTTTGTTTCCTGCTTGAGCCATTTAACTTCCCCAAGACACTCAGGCTGAGCTCTTCCAATATTTTGGATTAAATATTCCAGATGATCACTTTGACTCTCCCCTGGCCTTTGTGCAACCATTGCCCTGATGATACGAGTCCCATGGGATAGCTTTGCACATAGGAAGGGACAGCTGAGATAATGCAAACCTAACAGCTATTGTACGGTAATGGCTTTGTCCAAAAAAAAAAAAAAAAAAAATGAAAAAACTTGTTTCTCCTTATTAAATAGCTCCCAGACTGGATTTTCAAAATGGGTAGAGGCTCCGTAGCGCCCCTTCCCCCTCCCCCGCCCCGAAGATGAGATGAGCTCCTCTTATTGTGAACAGTACTGGGCTGCAGCTCAAGTTTCCCGCTTTCATTGTCTCTCGCACCAGGGCTCCGTTTCCGCCTCTACGTTAACTGTATTAATCACAGCTAAAACAAAGCTAATAATTGCTCCTCTGAACATTGCGCAACACCATGGAACGTTGCCACGATCCTCTGAGAATCGCCCCTAATTCTGCTCGGAGTAATTTCTCAGGGATTTTAACTCGGCCGGTCTTTAAGCTGAATGTTTATCATTTTCCTTTTTATTGTTTCTGGCTCCTCCCCTGCCTTTGAAGTTCCTGAAATCTTTAAGCAATTGGCCGCTCTCTGTACACCGCAGGTCTTGTCCCTCGCAGAAGGCGCCTGGCCAAGAGAAAGGAATTGGAGCTCCCCTCTTGGCTGGGCCTGTAAAACAATCAGATCGCTCCGCAGGCTGCCATTTGAAACGTGAGCTGTGCTAAAAGTACAGATAATGCGGCGTGTTCCAAAGAGATTAGAATATATCCCAGTGGGATTTCGGGTGAATGGAGAGGGAGAGTATGGAGTCCTCCACACACAGTGTAACCCTCTCTGCTCCAGACTACACTGTCTACAAGGGAAGATCAAGGGGATGAACCTTCTCCCCTCCCTTCCCATAACCACCCTGATTGGTGAAACTTTCAGGAGTTTACAGCTGGGCATTCTCCACCAAAGTACCGTTTGTTACTTCCATCAAGAGTTACCCTTTTCTTGGCCTCAACAATCCCAGATCCCATGGCTTCCTTACGTGGGAGGCAGACCCCATACTACTTCCTTTGTTGTCGCCCCTCCCCAAAATTGGGAGAGATTTCTTCCCCACCTCCCAACCTACCCAGATTTTCAGCTTTTTTGACGATTTCTGAAAGAAGTGGGATTGAGCCACCATCCCATGAGAAGACCCTGGATAGCCCAGCTCAGAGCCCAGAGCGAGCATTCCTACTTAAGGAAACAACATATTATGTGCTTGAAGTTTAATTCTCATGAATAAGATTTGAATGCAAATAGGCTTTACTCTTTCAAAGACTCTAAAAAATCAAGAATTAAAAAAGTTGAGGTGACATTTTATTTCACCGAACTTGAACATTAAATTTTTAAAAATTGTTTTATTGTAGTAAATACATACATAACAAAACACTGGCCACTTCAACATTTTTGGCATGTACAAGCCAGTGGCATTATTTACATTCATCATGTTATTCATTATTATTATCATCATTATTCATTTCCAAATTTTTCCATCACCCTTAACAGAGAAGCTCAGTGCCCCGTAAGCAATAACTACCCTACTTCTGTCTCCCACCTGCCCTGGTAACCACTAATAAACTTCTGTCTCTCTGCATTTGCCTATTCTAGATATTTCATGTAAGTGGGATCACACATTATTTGGCATTTTGTGACTGGCTTATTTCACTTTGCATAATGTCAATTTTTTTAACATATTTCTTTCACTTTCTAGACATGTTTGCTATCCTTTATACGTCATTCATGAACTCAAACGCAGCCTCCCATGGTACCAGCAGCGCTGTGACACAATGCTTGTACCTGGGAGAAGTAACACTAGGACTGGTGGGCCTGCAGGGTAGAGCCAGGTGAGGTGAGCAGCAGTGGAGCTCAGCGTGGTGCATAATTAAGTGTTGCAAGGAGCGGAGGGGCGGAGGGGGTAATAAATGTCTACCCTGAGTGAAGACATGGCAAGGCCAAGCCTGCCCGTGATGTGCCCCAAACCTCCAATCATATCCAACCCTGTGCAATAAAAGCCGGATAGACCAGGGAACTGATGAAACTCCAGCTACTGATGAAAGAGGGAGTCCTTTCCTGCCTTCCTGGTGAGTCACAGAATTCGAAACTTTGTCTTGTCCAGCTTCGTTCCCTGTCTCTCTTTGGTAGGGACTTAAGAGAGAGAATTATGAGGAATGTGTTGAAAGATGGCAAATGCTCTCTAATGTGGAAAAGTGGCAGATGTCACAATGTCCCTGCCAAGCTCATGCTCTAGGTAGTTATGGAATCACTGATCCCTAGGAGCTGAAAGTACCATCTAGTTGATTCCTGGTCTCATTCAGTGGACACTGGAATCCTAGCTACAATGTGCCTGCCAAGAGCCCCTCCAGTCTCTGTTTGGATGCCTGCAGGGAGACGGAGCCCCTGACCCCTGGAGGCAGCTCAGTCTGTAAGCATACATAATATTTCTTTAGTCTGTTTGGATTATTATAAATTTATGATAATGTGGTCTAAATATCTACTGAATTGATAACTATCTCTTGAAAATAGCAGGATCTCATGGTCCTCCATTATTTCTAGAGAATTCCCAAGGAAAATCCTCAAGCTCCACATATTTGTAAAGGTAGCCACTTGTCACCTCTTCCAGCTGCCAAAGCTTGAAACAGTAGCTGTGAAGAGGTCTCAGGACACTTATATGACCTTGACCCTTAGCTATTCCAGGCTGCTGGCTTTCCCTCTCCTCATCCTTACTCACTGTGAGTCAAAGCACCACCTTCTTCACAGTTCCTAGCAGAGATGACTCTCTCACTCTCAACATGGAAAGAGAAAGAATCTCTCCAATGAGAGCTATAATTTCTCCCCTACCCACTCCATACCAAGAGAGGAGCCTTACAATAGTTAAAACTACACGCGCACGCGCACACGCACACACACACACACACGCACACACAAACATATTGATACGAAGCATTTGGATTAGTTCACTGTCTTAGGTCAGTTTCCCTAGAAGCAGAACCTGAGATGACAATTCCAATGCAGATGATTTTTTAGGAAGTGTTCCCAAAAGAACCTAGAAAAGGTGTGAGGGAAGCTGGATTGGGAAGGGGAAGAAGCCTGGCAAGGGTACAATTTCAGGCAAAGTTCATTCAGCCTCAGCCTGATCCCACTGGAGAGTAAATGATACCTCAGAGTTCATCCAGACTCCATGCAAGGGAGCTGAGGGTTGAGATCCTTCGTCAAAGTCAGTCATTGGCAAAGGTCCACTCCAGCACAATGTAAACGCCTGGGTATTTCCAGCTTTCTGAGAGTTTGGGCAAAGTGGATCCAGTAGCCCAAGGGTGCCACCTATTAGAAAAAAAGGCACCTAGAAACCAGAAGAGGGGAGCACAAAAATGTAAATAGGACCTGAAGGGACCTGGACAGAGCGTCAACATGACCACTCATTTACCCATGTCATCTTCCAAATAAGGAGTTTTACTGGCCCTAGATTTTATGTGAAGCCACCGGGTGGTACAAACGATCAGCATGCTCTGTTGCTAACCAGAAGTTTGGGGGCTTGAGTCCACCCAGAGATGCCTTGGAAGAAATACCTGGCAATCTACTTCTGAAAAATCAGCTATTGAAAACCCTATGGAGCATAGTTCTACTTTGACACTTGTAGGGTCACCATGAGTCGCAGTTGACCCAATGGCAACTGGTTTAGACTTTATGTGACTAATGGACTGTAGCACTAAAATAACTTGCCATCTCTGCAGTAAGAAATGATCAACAAATTTTGAATGGAGTTCCCACGGTAGAGTAGGGAAGGGAAAGTTCTGCCTCACCATGCACCCCACTGAGTAGATATAATGCCATTTAGGTCCACACTGGCTGTTTGGTGGTGGACACTCACATTTAGATGGATGCCGTTCAAATGAAACCTTTGAAGTCACTTTATAGATGCTGCTACTAAGTCTTGTTTGCTTAGCCTCTATATGCATATGAACTTGGTCATGTTCCCTCCTTCACTAGAATCTTCTATCCAGCTGCCCTTCAAGGCCAGTTGAATCACCTCCCAAAAGATGGTAAAGACTCTTAAGAGCAAACCTGGAGCACATCCCCCCTCCCCCTGCAAATGCTGGCATCTCTTGGAAGGTGGTATCCATGGACATGCAAAATCACCCACATAAAACGCCTCTGTAAATACAAATGCAAATTCAAATAAAGCTGCTTTTACTTTCCTCACAGTAAACAGACCGAGACCTAGAGGACTATCAAATCAGGTATTTACCTTTGTGGGTACGTTTTTATTTAATTTTCCAGTAATAACTACTAGATCTCTGGTGCCCTATCGTTTTGTGCCTGGGAACCTATAACCTGCCAAGGAAATTTCAAGACACTGACATTTCAGTTTTACCAGAGTTTTAATGGCCCAACATTAGGTTCTGTTCTGTCTCTCTTTTTTTTTCTTCCCTCAAGTAAATAAAAGCATATGCTCCTTTCTCCTTCTCCCCACATCACCTAAAAAAACAGGAGAGAGAGAAAGTGCATAGAGCAAAGCTCTTAAGTCAAACCAGCCCACACAAGTTAGACTCTCATGTCTGTTTTAACAGAATTTATCCTGTTTCCTCTGTCACCACTATAATCCCTGGCACACAGGGGTAGGTATTCAATAAGAGGGCCTTACAGTTCCTCCCTCCTTCCCCTGCTGTAACTCTGGCCCTACCAAATTCCACCCTCTCCTGTGCTCTCTGGGTGGTGCAAACGGCTAATGCACTGCACTGCTAACCAAAAGGTTAGAGGTTGAGTCCCCTCAGAGGTGCCTTGGAAGAAAGACCTGGTGATCTACTTCCAAAAACCCAGCCATTGATAACTCTATAGAGAACAGTTCTACTCTAAAATACATGGAGTTGCCATGAGTCCAAATTGACCCATAGCAAATGGTACTATGCTCTCTACCAGCCCTCATCCCTTGCCTTGAAAACCAGTTTCATGGTTTATCTGGTTGTCCATTGCTCTCACAGAGATGAACAAATGAATACCTGCACATTTTTTCAGCTCTTACTATGTTCCAGGTGCCTTCCATCCATCATCTCATTTTAATCTTCACAGTAGAAATATTTCCCCCATTTGGATGCAAGAAAAGTGAGGTACACTGAATGGAAGTGCCTTTGTCAAGAACATGCAGTGGGCAAGGAGCAGAATTTGACATTGACCTCATGCTTGACTGTATTTAAGTCTAATAATTTCTGTCCCATCCCATTTCCTAGAATATGCTTTGAGTCTTCAATTCCCACGTGAACACCACAGAATTCGAAGCATTTCTTAGACCCCACATTAATGACCTACGATGAGAAAACTCTGATTTTAAGTACAAAAACTTAAATAACAAAAAGAGCAGCATATATTTGGAGAAAGAGAAGTGACATCTTCCTTCCTTCAAAAACGTCTGTAATACCCATAACTCATTGCTGTCTAGTCAATTCTGATTCATAACAACCCTGTAGGACAGAGGAGAACTACCCCATAGAGTTCCCAAGGCTGTAATCTTTACAGGAGCAGATTGCTAGGTCTTTTCTCCTGTGGAGCTGCTGGTGGATTCTAACTGCTGACCTTTTGGTTAGCAGCTGAGTGCTAAACCTCTGTGCCACCAGAGCTCTTTTAATGCCTAGAATAGACCAGCATTATTGTCAGTCCTGAACCAGACTAAAAGAATTCTCGTTTATGATTTTCACAGACTTATTTTGTAATAAAAGTTTTTAAAAACAGTTTGAACATATTGTTCACTCAACTGCCAATCCCTATGGCTTGCAACTCAAAATGTCAAGATGGTGAAATACTCATTAATCACTTGCTGTAAATTGGATGGAATGTGCTGGGACATGGTGTCTGTAAAAGCAAATACAGTTTTGCTAAGCTGTCAGGTCACATAATATACAGCCTCACGCAAGGATACTCATCAGCAGAAGGGCTTAGATGTGTGCTTCAAGTACACTGAGAAACTGGTTTCTAGAAACCTGGCTTTTCATTGAACGCTCCTTAAAGCCAAGCTAATGTGTTTCCTACTGTTATAACAACAAAATGTAAGTCACATCTGTGGTTTCGAGATTCCTCAACTGGATCTGTGTGGCTGCTGATGTCATCAGAAATAACCTCTGGGTCTTTGAGACTTGAAGATTCGAGAGGAAAATTGCCCAGCTGAGGCAATGGGTGCTTTTCTTTATTGCTATCACCAGCATTCCTGTTTTTAGATTTTCCTGGGAAATTAACTAATGTTATATTTTCATTGAGAAATTTATTTACTAACAAGGCAAAATATTTCCTGATTTCAGTATGCAAACTTAACTTGATTCTCACCATGTGGAGACATTTCATTATGGCGGAAAAGAACATGGAGTTGAGTGTCAGACAGATTTGCATTTAAATTCCAGCCCTGGCACTTACCAGCTGTGTGATTTCAGATAGGTTACTTAACTTCTCTGAGCCTCAGTTCACCTAATCTAGAAAACGGGATAATTATTTCTGTTGTTGTTTGGTGCTGTTGAGTTGGTTTCAACTCATAGCGACCTTACTTACAACAGAATGAAACAGTACCTGGTCCTGTGCCATTCTCACAATTGTTGCTATGTTTGAGCCCATTGTTGCAGCCACTGTGTCAATCCATCTCGTTGAGAGTCTTCCTCTTTTTTGCTGACCCTCTGCCTTCTCCAGGGACTCACCCTCATGATAACATGTCCAAAGTACCTGGGACAAAATCTCACCATCCTTGCTTCTAAGGAGCATTCTGGCTGTACTTCTTCATAGACAAATTTGTTCTTTCTTCTGGCAGTCTATGGTATATTCAGTATTCTTCACCAACATCATGATTCAAATGTATCAATTCTTCTTCAGTCTTCCTTATTAATTGTCCAGCTTTTGCATGCATATGAGGCAATTGAAAATACCATGGCTTGGGTTAGGCACACCTTAGTCCTCAAGGTGACATCTTTGCTTTTGAACACTTTAAAGGGGTCTTTTGCAGCAGATCTGCCCAATGCAGTATGACATTTGATTTCCTGACTGCTGCTTCCATGGGCGTTGATTGTGGATAAAGTAAAATGAAATCCTTGACAACTTAGATCCTTTCTCCATTTATGATAATGTTGCTTATTTGGTCCAGATGTGAGGATACTGAAGGCTGTGCTCTTTGATCTTCATCATTAAGTGCTTCAAGTCCTCTTCACTTTCAGCAAGCAAGGTTATATCATCTACACATCGAACATGTTAATGAGTGTTCCTCCAATCTTGATGCTGCATTCTTCTTCATATAGTCCAGCTTCTTGGACTATTTGCTCAGCATACAGACTGAATAATTATAATGAAAGGATACAACCCAGACACACACCTTCCCTGATTTTAAACCACACAGTATCCCCTTGTTCTGTTTGAAGGACTGCCTCCTTGTCTATACAAATTCCACATGAGCACAATTAAGGGTTTTGGAATTCCCATTCTTTGCAAAGTTATCCATAATTTGTTATGATCCATATAATCAGATGCATTTGCCTAGTCAATAAAACACAGGTAAACATCTTTCCAGTATTCTCTGCTTTCAGCCAAGATCCATCTGACATCAGCAATGATATCTGTCATTCCACGTCCTCTTGTGAATCCAGTTTGAATTTCTGGCAGTTATGTCGATGTACTGCTGCAACCATTTTTTTTTTTTTTAATTTTTTTAAATTGTACTTCAGGTGAAGGCTTACAGAACAAATAGTTTCTCATGAAACAGTAGTACACATGTTGTTTGATGACATTGGTTAACAACCCCACAACATATTAACCCTCTAAATTCTCAACCTTTTTTTTTTTTTTTGGTGAAAATACACATAGCCAAAGATACACCGTTTCAAAAATTTCTACGTATACAGTTCAGTGACACTGACTACCCTCTTCCAGTTGTGCTGTTATTCTCACTTAAGATGAAGGCTTACAGAACAAAATAGTTTCTCATTTGACACTTACTACAAATGTTGCCCTATGACAATGGTTAACAATCTCACAACACATCAACAATATCCTTACTCAGTCTTGGGTTCCCTATCACCAGCTTCCTTGTCCCCTTCTGCCTTCTGGCCCTTGTCACTGGACTCCTGTACCTCGTTAGTCTCAATTGGTTTTACGGGGCTGTCCACTCCCAGGCTGAACAGTGAACCTCGGAAGTAACTTTACCACTGAGCTAAAAGGGTGTCTGGGGGGCCATACTCTCGAGGTTTCTCCAGTCTCCTTCAGGCCAGTAAATCAGGTCTTTTTTTTTGTGAGTTAGAATTATGCTCTACATCCTTCTCCAGCTCTGTCCAGAACCCTCTGTTGTGATCCTGGTCACAGCACTCAGCGGTGGTAGCCGGGCACCACCTAGCTGTACTGGACTCAGTCCGGTGGAGGCCTTGGTAGCTGTGGACAATTAGTCCTTTGGACTAATCTTTTCCTTGTATCCTGTTCTCTTCATTCTCCCTTGCTCCCAAAGGGATGAGACCAGTGGAGTATCTTAGATGGCCGCTCACAGGCTTTTAAGACCCCAGACACTACTCACCAAGGTAGAATGTAGAGCATTGTCTTTATAAGCTGTGTCATGCCAATTGAGCTAGATGTTCCCCGAGACCATGGTCCCCAGAGCCCTCCGCCCAGCAATTCAGTCCCTCAGGAAGTTTGGATGTGTCTATGGAGCTTCCATGACCTTTCCTTGTACAAGTTGTGCTAGTTTCCCCTGTATTGTGTACTGTCTCACCCTTCACCCAAGATACCACTTATCTATTGCCTATTTAGTATTCCCCCCCCACCCCTCCCATCCCTGCTAACCAACAAAGATTGTTACATTTTGTGTGTGAAGTTTTTCATGGGTTTTTACAATAGAGGTCTCATACAATATTTGTCCTTTTGTGATTGACTTATTTCACTCAGCATAATGTCCTCCAGTTTCATCCAAGTTATGAGAGGCTTTACAGATTCATTGCTGTTCTTTCTCGTGTGTATGTACCATAGTTTGTTTATCCATTCATCTTTTGATGGGCACCTACGTTGTTTCCATCATTTTGCTATTGTGAACAATGCTGCCATGAACATAGGTGTGCATATGTCTATTCGAGTGACGACTCTTATTTCTCTGGGATATATTCCTAAGATTGGGATTGCTGGATCAAATGGTATGTCTATTTCTAGCTTTCTGAGGAAGCGCCATATCATTTTCCAAAATGGTTGTATCATTTTGCATTCCCACCAGCAGTGCATAAGAGTTCCCATCTCCCCGCAGCCCCTCCAACATTTGTTATTTCCAGGGTATTTGATTCGTGCCAGTAATGCCGGGGTGAGATGGTATCTCATTGTGGTTTTAATTTGCATTTCTCTAATGGCTAGTGATCGCGAGCATTTCCTCATGTGTCTGTTGGCCATTTGAATGTCTTCTTTGGTGAAGTGTATGTTCATTTCCTTTGCCCATTTTTTGATAGGATTATTTGTCTTTTTGTTGTAGAGGTGTTGGATTTTCTCGTAGATTATGGAGATTAGACCTTTGTCTGAGTTGTACTGTCCAAAATTTTTTTCCCAGTCTGTAGGTTCTCTTTTGACTCTTTTGGTGAAGTCTTTTGAAGAGCATAGGTGTTTGATTTTTAGAAGATCCCAGTTATCTAGCTTATCTGTTGGGTTTTGTGCGTTGATGGTTATGGTTTGTATCCTGTTAATGCCATGTATTAAGGCCTGAAGTGTTGGTCCTATTTTTTCTTCTATGAACTTTATAGTTTTAGGCTTTCTATTCAGGCCTTTGATCCATTTTGAAGTAGTTTTTGTATACGGTGTGAGGTATGGGTCCTGTTTCATGTTTTTGCAGATGGATATCCAGTTTTGCCAGTACCATGTGTTAAAAAGACTGTCTTTTCCCCATTTGATGGACTTTGGGCCCTTGTTGAAGATCAGGTGACCGTAGGTGGATGGATTTACATTTCGGTTCTCAATTCTGTTCCATTCGTCAATGGATCTGTCGTTGTACCAGTACCAGGCTGTTTTGACTACCGTAGCTGTACAGTAGGTTTTGAAGTCAGGTGGTGTGAGTCCTCCAAGTTTATTCTTCTTCTTCAGTAGTGCTTTACTTATTTGGGGCTTCTTCCCTTTCCATATAAAGTTAATGATTAGTTTTTCCATCTCTTTGAAGAATGTTGTTGGTATTTGGATCAGGATTGCGTTGTATTTGTAAATTGCTTTGGGTAGAATTGCCATTTTCACAATGTTGAGTCTGCCTATCCATGAGCATGGTATGTTTTTCCATTTATGTAGATCCCTTTGGGTTTCATGCAGTAGTGTTTTATAGTTTTCTTTGCACAGGTCTTTTACATCCCTGGTCAGATTTATTCCTAAGTATTTTATCTTTTTAGGGCCTATTATAAATGGTATTGTTTTCCTGATTTCCTTTTTCATTGTTCTCTTTATTGGTGTGTAGGAGTACAACTGATTTTTGTATGTTTATATTGTATCCTCCTACTCTGCTGAATCTTTCTATTAGTTCCAGTACATTTCTCGTGGAGTCTTTAGGGTTTTCTATGTATAGAATCATATCATCCGCAAACAGGGACAGTTTAACTTCTTCATTACAAATTTGGATGCCCTTTATTTCTTTCTCTTGCCTTATTGCTCTAGCTAGAACTTCCAGCACAATGTTAAATAGGAGTGGTGATAAAGGGCATCCTTGTCTTGTTCCTGTTCTCAAGGGGAATGTTTTCAGCCTCTCTCCATTTTTAATGATGTTGGCCGTTGGTTTTGCATAGATGCCCTTTATCATGTTGAGAAATTTCCCTTCTATACCTATTTTATTGAGAGTTTTTATCAGGAATGGGTGTTGGACTTGGTCAAATGCCTTTTCTGCATCAATTGAGATGATCATGTGATTCTTTTCTTTCCTTTTATTTATGTGGTGGATTACTTTGATTGATTTTCTAATGTTGAACCATCCTTGCATACCTGCTATGAATCCTACTTGGTCGTGGTGTATTATCTTTTTGATATGATGCTGAATTCTATTGGCTAGAATTTTGTTCAGAATTTTTGCATCTATATCCATGAGAGATATTGGTCTGTAATTTTCTTTTTTTGTGACGTCTTTGCCTGGTTTTAGTATCAGCTTTATGCTGGCTTCATAGAATGAATTTGGAAGTGTTGCTTCCTCTTCTCTGCTCTGAAATAGCTTGAGTAGAACTGGTACAAACTCTTCTGTAAATGTTTTGTAGAATTCTCTAGTGAAGCCATCTGGGCCAGGGCTTTTTTTGCTTGGGAGTTTTTTTTATTACCTTTTCAATCTCTTCTCTTGTTATGGGTCTGTTCAGATTTTCAGCATCACTTTGTTGTAGTTTGGGTAGGCCGTGTGTTTCTAGAAATTTATCCATTTCCTCTAGGTTTTCAAATTTGTTGGAGTATAGTTTTTCATAATATTCTGTTATAATCCTTTTGATTTCAGTTGGGTCTGTTGTAATGTCCCCCATTTCATTTCTTATTTGGGTTATTTGTGTCCTCTCCTGTTTTTCTTTTGTCAGTCTGGCCAGTGGTTTGTCGAGTTTGTTGATTCTTTCAAAGAACCAACTTTTGGTTTTGTTGATTATTTCTGTTGTTTTTCTGTTCTCTATTTCATTTATTTCTGCTCTGATCTTTACTATTTCCTTTCTTCTGGTGGTTGTAGGCTTTTTTTGCTGTTCTCTTTCTATTTGTTTGAGTTCTGTAGTTAATGTTTTGATTTTGTCCCTTTCTTCTTTTTTGATATGTGCATCTATTGCTATAAATTGTCCTCTGAGGACTGCCTTTGCTGTGTCCCAAAGGTTTTGGTATGATGTGTTTTCATTCTCATTTGATTCTAGGAAGTTTTTGATTCCATCTCTGATTTCTTCTATTACCCACTGATGTGTAAGCAGGGTATTATTCAGTTTCCATGTAGTTGATTTTTTTTCCTTGCTCTTTCTAGTGTTAATTTCTACCTTGATGGCACTGTGGTCAGAGAAGATACTGTGAATTATCTCAGCGTTTTGGATCTTGTTGAGGATTTCTCTGTGGCCTAAGATGTGGTCTATTCTGGAGAACGTTCCCTGTGCATTGGAAAAGAATGTGTACTTTGCCGCGGTTGGATGGAGTGTTCTATATATGTCTATGAGGTCCAATTGGCTGATTGTGCCCTTTAGGTCTTCTGCATCTTTGCTGAGTTTCTTCTTAGTTGTTCTGTCCTTTACTGAGAGCGGTGTGTTGAAGTCTCCTACTATTATTGTAGAACTGTCAATTTCTCTTTTCAGTGCCGTTAGAGTTTGTTTTATGTATTTTGGAGCCCTGTCATTGAGTGCATAGATATTTATTATGGTTATGTCTTCATGATGGATCATCCCCTTAATCATTATATAGTGTCCTTCTTTGTCTTTTATGGTAGATTTTGTTTCAAAGTGTATTTTATCTGAGATTAGAATTGCCACTCCTGCTCTTTTTTGGTAGTTGTTAGCTTGATAGATTTTTTTCCAACTTTTGATTTTTAATAAATTCACATCTTTGTTTCTAAGGTGTGTCTCTTGTAGACAGCATATTCATGGATCCTGTTTTCTTATCCATTCTGCCACTCTCCGCCTCTTTATGGGTGCATTGAGTCCATTTACATTCAGTGTAATTATTGATAGATGTGAGTTTGTTGCTGTCATTTTGTAGTGCTTTTTTTCGTGGTGCTGAAGTTTTCTTTGTTCTTCTTACTCTCTTGTGCTGAGTTACTTTTGTTTGTGGATTTTTTTTTTATTTCTTTTGTTTTCTTTTTGCTGAGACTTTATGTTTTTCGTCTTTATTTTTATGAGTTGGTTTGTTAACTTTCTTTTTGGTTACCATGAATTTTACCCTTATCTTTCTAAGTTTGAAGCAGTCTACCCTTACTTGGTATCGCCTTGCCTTCCTCTCCATTAGAAGGTTCTATACCTATGCCATTTATTCCCTCTTTCATTGTTTTGATGTTGTTGTCATCCATTGATTGACTGCTCTGATTCCCTGTTGTATTTCTTTTGGTTTTGGATAGTCCTCGAGAGTTCATTTCCTAGATTGGTATCTGGCTTGTACGATCCTGCGTCCTAGGTCCTGCCTGAGGGCTGAAGCTGTTTGTCCTCAGATTGAAGAACTCCCTTTAATAATTCTTGTAAGTTTTGTTTGACTTTTACATATTCCCTTAGTTTCTGTTTATCTGGAAATGACTTAATTTCACCATCAAATTTGAACGAGAGTTTTGCAGGATATATTATTCTTGCTGACAATTTTTTCTTTCAAGATTTTATATATGTCATCCCACTGCCTTCTTGCCTGCATGGTTTCTGCCGAATAATCTGAGCTTAGTCTTATTGTTTCTCCTCTGTATGTGACTTCTTGTTTTTCACGAGCTGCTCTCAGGATTCTTTGTTTGTCTTTGGTTTTGGTGAGTGTGAATATTATATGCCTTGGTGATTTTCTTTTCTGGTCTCTTCTATGTGGGGTTCGTTGATCTTCTTGGATGGCCAGCTTTTCATCTTTCTTGATATTGGGGAAGTTTTCTGTCAGCAGTTCCTCAATGATCTTCTCTGTGTTTTCTGTTTTCTCCCCCTGTTCTGGAATGCCAAGCACTCATAAATTTTTGCTTTTAATTGTGTCCCACATAACTGTCAGGGTCTCTTCATTTTTCTTTGTTCTTTTTTCTGAGTTTTCCTGAAACAGAGTTGTATCCAAGTGTTTGTCTTCAGTTCCACTGAGTCTGTCTTCCATGGTTTCAAATCTGCTTCTCAGGCCTTCCATGACATCATCCATTTCTGAAATCTTGTTGTTTATCTTTTGGATTTCTAATTGTTGTTTTTGTATAATTTCTAATTGTGAATTTATTTTGGCATTTTGTTCCTGCATCATCTTCCTGAATTTTCCAATTTTTTGTCTGTATTTTCCATGAATTTGTCTATTTTTTCCTCATGTTTGTCAGCTTTTTGCCTCAGTTCTTGGAAAATTCCAAGTATTGGAGATTTGAATTCCCTGTCAGGTAGTTCTAGTGCATTTCCTTCCACAGGAGAGTCATCTGGTGTTTTAATTTGGATGCCTACTGGAACCATCGTGTCCTGTTTCTGTAAATGTTTTGATATTGTTTGCTGTTTTCAGGGCATTCAGTAGATATTTCTTCCATTTATTGATTGTAGATTTGTTTGTTTCACCCCTTTTTTAAAAAAAAAAAGTTGAGTATGTCTGAGCAGGCAGACTGCGTGCTCTTTGTTGTTTGTTCATCTGTGCGCTCAATTCTTTTCACCTCCTTCTCCAACTGGCAGGTTCAGTCTCTCAGATATGGTACATCAGGGCAGGTGTAGCTGAAGAGAAGCCACTGGGACGGGTTGTTTGTGGCACTCACTACAGCCACCAGGGCAGGTTGGTAATCAGTGCTGGGCAGGTTCCAGTAGGCTGTGCCTGAACTGCTTGGTGGTGTGATGTCAAGCGCACAGTGCAGGTAGGCAGGATGTAGCGGGGAGATGGTTATGTGTGGAGCTAAGCTGTATATGGGAGAGAGGAGAGAGGAACAGGAGCCAAAAAGCATACAAACAAACAAAAAACAATGCTAGGGGAGCTTGCCGTTGGAATGGAGAGATGAGAGGCTATGAAATGGAAAAAAAACAGAGAGGGGAAGAGGAAGAAAAGAAAAGAATGAACAACTAAAAATAAGAAAGGTTAAAGAACTGCAAAGTTCCCAGGGATCCCACCGATGCAGCTATGAGGTCTGGGGAAGTCGCTCTCAGGTGTCACAGCACAGCGTGGCCAGAAGGTGCAGAGGCATACAACGCCTGGTATTCAGGGATCAGAAAGAGAAGCAAAATAAAGAGAGACGAGAAACTGAGCAATGAATAAAGACAAAACGGAAAAAGAGGGAAAAGAAAACAAATAATAAAAAAAAAGAACAAGAAAGGCCCCCCCAAAAAAACAGGAAAAAAAAAACCAACAAAGAAAGAGATGTTCTCAGGGATCCCTCTGCACATCTGTGGAAGCCAAAGTGGTGTCTACCTGGCACGCAGCTCCGCCTGGCCAGAAAGCACTCCCAACTCAAGAAAAGGAAAGGAAAACAGGCAAACAATTCAAAAGGAAGAAAAACCCTGGGATCCTACCAGTGCGGTAGCCCAGACCGGGAAGCAGCTCCACACTCGAATGGAGCTCCGCCGCCCCTCAGGAAAAGCAAAGATGGCGCACGGAGCCAGGCACTCGAGCGAAAGGAGGGAGAGGCGGCGAAAGGCAAGCAAGAAATCCAAAGAAGCAGGGGAAAAAAAAAAAAAAAGCAACACCAGCAGCCAAAAAATGGCACTCAGAGCCAGCCAGTGTGGGCTGGTGTTTGTGGACAAGAGACTGTGTCCATAGGAAGCAGAGGAGGCTGAGTGTGGGTGAAGAAGGGTTGAGAGTGGGAAAGCGTATATCACAAATTGCTGGCGCTCTGGAGCCCCTCAGGAAGAAGTAAAGATGGCGCACGGAACCAGGCACTTGAGTGAAAGGAGGGGGAGGTGGCGAGAGGCAAGTGAGAAATCAAAAGAAGCAGAAAAGAAAAGCAACACTAGCAGCTAACAAATGGCACCCAGAGAGCCGCCTGCTTGGGTGTGTGGAATCCAAGCAGCCGGTGCCTCCTGGTCAAGAGACCGTGGCAGCGGGAAGCAGAGGAACAAACGAACAAAAGCCCCAGGATCCCACCAGCGCGGCAGCCCAGACTGGGAAGCAGCTGCACACTTGAATGGAGCCCTGCAGCCCCTCAGGAAGAAGCAAAGATGGCGCTCGGAGCCAGGCACTTGAGCAAAAGGAGGGGGAGGCAGCGAGAGGCAAGTGAGAAATCAAAAGAAGCAGAAAAAAAAAAAAGCAACACTAGCAGCCAACAAATGGCACCCAGAGAGCTGCCTGCTTGGTTGTGTGGAATCCAAGCAGCCAGCGCTTCCTGGTCAAGAGACTGTGGCCGCAAGAAGCAGAGGAGGCCGAGCATGGGTGAAGAGGGGTGGGGGTGGGAAAGCACACACTGCAAATTACCAGCAGTTTTGTCTCCCACTGGACACTCCATCAGGCTGCTTTCTCATACCCCCGTTTGCTGGTCTCTGATAGGAGTCCAAGAACGTGGATCCGCACTGCGTTAGCTGGTCGGGGACCTCTGCATGAATCTCTCCTCGCTCTCCGTTCTCTTTCAGTATTCTCACTCCATTTGGTGCTCGGCTGAGTTCTTTATCTCTTCATTTGACGTTCTAGGGTTTCAGGATTGTTGCATTCTCTGTTTGGCTTAGTTTTTTGGATCTTTGCTGTGGAGGGACGGTGTGGTGCTTCTGCCTAGAGTGCCATCTTGCTGGAACTTCTGCAACCATTTCTGAATTATCTTCAGCAAAATTTTATTTGCGTGTGATATTGTTGGAAAATTTCCATATTCTGTTGGGTCATCTTTCTTTGGAATGGGCACAAATATGGATCTCTTCCAATCGGTTGGCCAAGTAGCTGTTTTCTAAATTTCTTGATATAGATGAGTGAGTTCTTCCAGCATTGCATCTGTTTGTTGAAATATCGCAATTGATATTTCGTCAATTCCTGCAGCCTTGCTTTTGACAATGCCTTCAGTGCAGCTTGGACTTCTTCCTTCAGTACCATCGGTTCTTGATCATATGCTACCTTCTGAAATGGCTGAATGTCAACCAATTCTTTTTGGTACAGTGACTCTGTGTATTCCTTCCATCTTCTTTTGATGCTTCCTGTGTCATTCAATATTTTGTCCATAAAATCCTTCAATATTGCAACTGGAGGCTTGAATCTTTTCTTCAGTTCTTTCAGCTTGAAAAATGCTGAGCGTGTTCTTCCCTTTTGGTATTCTAACTCTAGGTCTTTGTACATTTCATTATAATACTTCACTTTGTCTTCTCAAGCTCCTTTGAAATCTTTTGTTCAGCGCTTTTACTTCATCATTCTTCCATTCCTTTAGATACTCTATGTTCAAGAGCAAGTTTCAGATCTCTTCTGACATCAGTTTTGGTCTTTTCTTTCTTTCCTGTCTTTTTAATGACCTTTTGCTTTCCTCTTTCCTCATGTTTGATGTCGTTGATGTCATCCCACAACTCGTCTGGTCTTTGGTCACTAGTGTTCAGTGCCTCAAATCTATTCTTGGAATAGTCTCTAAATTCAGTTGGGATATACTCAAGTTTGTACTTTGGCTCTTGTGGAGTTGTTTTAATTTTCTTCAGCTTCAACTTGAACTTGCATAGGAGCAACTGATGGTCTGTTCCACAGTCGGCCCCTGGCCTTGTTATGACTGATGGCAATGAGCTTCTCCATCATCAATTTCCACAAATGTAATTGATTTGATTCCCGTGTATTCCATCTGGTGAGGTCCAGGTGTATAGTTACCATTTATGTTGCTGAAAAAAGGTATTTGCAGTGAATAAGTCTTTGGTCTTGCAAAATTCTATCATGAGATCTCTGGCTTCATTTCTGTCACCAAAGCCATATTTTCCAACTACAGATCCTTCTTCTTTGTTTCCAAATTTTGTATTCCAATCATCAGTAATTATCAATGCATCTTGATTGCACATTTGATCAATTTCAGATTGCAGAAGTTGGTAAAAATCTTCAATTTCTTCATCTTTGGCATTCATGGTTGGTGCATAAATTTTAATAATAGTCATATTAACTGGTCTTTCTTGTAGGTGTATGGATATTATCCTATCACTGACAGAGTTGTACTTCAGGATAGATCTCGAAATATTCTTTTTGACGATGATTGCGGTGCCATTCCCCTTCGATTTGTCATTCCCGGTATAGTAGACTATATGATTTTCTGATTCAAAATGCCAATACCAGTCCATTTCAGGTCACTAATGCCTAGGATATCGACCTTTATGTGTTCCATTTCATTTCTCACGACTCCCAATTTTCCTAGTTTCATACTTCGTACATTCCATGTTCTGATTATTAATGGATGTTTGCAGCTGTTTCTTCTCATTTTGAGTCTTGCCACATCAGCAAATGAAGGTCCCAAAAGCTTTACTCCATCCACATCACTAAGTTCAACTCTACTTTGAGGAGGCAGCTCTTCCCCAGTTGTATTTTGAGTGCTTTCCAAACTGAGGGGCTCATCTTCCTGCACTTTATCAGACAACATTCTGTTGCTATTCATAAGGTTTTCACTGGCAGGTTTTTTTAGAAGTAGATCTCCAGGTCCTTCTTCCTAGTCTGTCTTAGTCTGGAAGCTCCGCTGAAATCTGTCCACCATGGGTGACCCTTCTGGTATTTGAAATGCCAATGGTATAGCTTCCAGCATCACAGCATCACAACAACACGCAAGCCACCACAGTATGACAAACAGACAGACGAGTGGTGGAATTATCTCTACCTCACAATAAAGAATGAAGTTAGATATGAAATAGTATCTGGCAAAATAGTAGGGATACAACAAATGGTAACATTATTCTTAATGAGATATTAGAAGAGACACACTTGGCCTCAGGTCCAAAAAGGCAAGGCATGTCTCTGCCACTCTCAGGGACACTGTGGGGCATAGAAAAGATCACTGGTCTGGAACCAGAAAACCCAGGTTTGCATCTACTCCTTTCACTTACTAGGTGTGTGACCTCAGAAAACTTATCTTACATCTGGGAGCCTGAGGTTCTTCACCTACCAAATGAGGATCATATTTTCTCTTCTGATCAACTCACGAACTAACTGTGAGGATCAGTCAGCAACACTGTAGGCTTTCCACAGTGTTGAGCCCTGTCCATTTGTGAGAGGTCCATGTTATTTTGACCAGGCTTCCCATATATAGCTGGCCTAGTTGCTGTTCACCTTCAGGCCAGTCCTGGATGAGGCAGCCCACAGCATCAGGAACACAAGCTGAGCAGGAACAGGTATGGCTGCCCTCAGAGAGTTCATACATCCTGTGCAGAGGGTGAATATTCTGGCTCAGAGGGTAAGGGTTGAGGACTTTCCTGGTGATCCAAGAGGAGGCTGAGGACACGAGTTCTACCCAGAAAAAGCAGCTCTGAGAAACCAAGGGGTTGTCTACATTGCAGCTGCTTCTTCTCTGCTCTGACTTGCAGTGGGTCACACCAAAAAGTCAGCCACATGTAGAGGGAAGCTGAAAGGTTCTGCTTTTTTGGGCAGAATGACCTCAGGAGAATCACTCCCTCTCTGAGCTTCACGTGTACAAAATTGTTATGTGAATTTAATGAGCTGACTTGTGAGGAAGGACAAAACCATGTGCTTGGCACTTTTTTATGTAGCAAATGGGTTGTGTTGATAAAGTTCCTGCAAGGAACAATGGGGAAGAAAATGAAAGGAGTATAGCTCTTTCTCAGTCACTCTTGCCTGTGAACCATCAACATCACTACAAAAGGTTCCCTTCTCAACATCTTCAAATCACCCCTTTCTCCACCTTGCCTTAGATATTTTAAGCCAGCTTGACTAGCTTGGGCTATGCTCCCACTGATGTACCAAGGCAAAGCAAAGATGCCCTTGCAGTCAATAATTTCTTTAGAACAAAGATGGTAAATTTATGGACATGGTACCACTAGTCTCCTCTTCCCAAGTCTATGACAAATGTCACTCATCTATTATAACAAAATCTTCTGTTGAGCTTGATGTGACTTTAGAATTCTTCCCAATGGGATGCTCCAGAGCACTATTACTAGACAGAAATATGCCACCTATTCGTCAATCCAGCCTTAAACCTTCCACTCTGCTCCAAAGTTGTTTCAGCCAGTTTTACAGCCTGAACTTGATCTTGAATATTGAGACCTATGGATTTGCTATTTACATGCAGACAACTGGTGTTTGGATCCAGGCTTTCCTGCAAGGAGCCTTGCTTAGGTAATCCTCTTGGTCTTGATCCCTGCGTGGCTTAGACAGTAACCTGCTCTAGCTGTGGGCCTCCAGGCCCTGCTCCTCTCAACCTCTAACCAAGGGATTCATCCGAACACTCCCCAGGGATTCACAGGAAGCAAGACGAAAATGATAAATGATAGAATGAGGTGGGAGGGGGCGTCTCCTCTTGCCAGAACAATCTTTCCTATGAGAATGCCAGTTGTCAGTCATTAAAGTGGCAAAGCAGCAGGTGAACGTAATGGTCTGAGTATGAGACCTTCAGAATTTCTGTGAGCAGCCTCTTTGCATCTGAACAAGAAGGGGAGATGTTAGCTGTGTAAGGAAGTAGATCATGGAAATATTGCAATTTTATATAGGCAGAAATTGGGGTAGAAGAAGAAACCTTAAGTTTCCTTTGAGCTATGGATGATTCATTAAGCAGGCAAGAGGAGGGTTCTTACTGCGCGTTTCATTCTCAAGGGGCCCAGAAGAAGGGAGCATGAAGAATTTTCTCTGGGGACCACATCACAGTGTCTGCATTCTCAGTCTTTCTCCAGTTAAAAAGCTTTTCCGCATTTAGCCTCACCCCAATATTGTGAGTCGGGAATCTCCTTTTGAGAGATGAGAAAACCGAAACGCAAAACCCTGTCTAACTTGAGAATTCTGTGAGATTATACCAGAGAAATGGCTGCTTGGTGCTACAGTGTGATAGGTGTCCTTTGGTTTACATTTCTTTCTTAATTGCATCATGAAATTAGATTATATCCTGAAGATCTGGGGAAGGGCAGAGAATGTTATACAGTTTATAAAATCTTTCATATTTTAGTGGTGCTGCTCCAAAAGAAGCAAGAGGGGAAAAATGCAAAGAGCAAAATGCTGACATTAAAATTTTGTAGTGAAACTCAGTGGGGTGAAGTCGCTATGTGCTTCAAAGATTATGAAAAAAAATAGAAGCGTCTTTTAAGAAACAGTAACCACTGCTGATTCTATCAAAGGCAAAAATGCAAATGAGAAATTGTTTCCTCTTTCTAATGATAATATTATTATTAAGTGCTTACCATAGTCTAGACAGTACGTTGAGTATTTTGCATTCATTATCCCTTCAGCCCAATGGGGTTGATATAATTGCTCTGCTCTCTTTAGAGGTGAGGACTAGACTTAGAAAGTGTAAGTAACTAGTCCAAGGACACTCAGCTGGTAAGCGGCAGAACCAAGACTTGAACACATTCTGATGACAGTGTGTGCTCTTAACTGCTACCTCCCAGAAACTGTACTGGCAAGTGAAACACATTTTTTCACTGAATTTTCAAAGAAAAGCTTCATGAGGTAGGAATTATTACTCTAAGTTCTCAGATAAGGAAATTAAAGTTTAAAATCCTTAAGTGACTTCTCCATGACCACACAACTAGTCAGAAGAAAAGTCAGGATTCAGACACAGAACTTTTCATTCTATGCCTAGGGCAGTTTCTCCCTTCATAGCTGGCATCATAGTTCTTTTTTTTTTTTTTTTTAAATTTATTGTGCTTTAGGTGGCAGTTTACTGGTCGAGTTAATTTCTCATACAAAAATTTATACACATATTGTTACGTGACCCTAGTTGCAATCCCCTATAATGTGACAGCACGTTCCCCCTTTCCACTCCAGGTTTCCTGTGTCCATTCAACCAGCTCCTGTCTCCTTCTGCCTTCTCATCCGCCTCTGGACAGGAGCTACCCATTTAGTCTCATGAACTAAGAAGCACACTCTTCACAAGTATCATTTTATGTTTTATAGTCCAGTCTAATCTTTGTCTGAAGAGTAGGCTTCGGGAATGGGTTTAGTTCTGGGTTAACAGAAAGTCTGGGGCCATGTCTTTGGGGGTTCCTCTAGTCTCAGTCAGACCACTGAGTCTGATCTTTTTACATGAATTTGACTTCTGCGCCCCACTTTTCTCCTGCTCCATCAGGGACTCTCTGTTCTGCTCCCTGTCAGGGCGGTCATTGGTGGTAGCCGGGCACCATTTAGTTTCTCTGGTCTCAGGTTGATGGAGTCTCTGGTTTATGTGGTCCTTTTGTCTCTTGGGGTAATATTTTCCTCACGTCTTTGTGTTCTTCATTCTCCTTTGTGCTAGGTGAGTTGGAATCATTTGATGCATCTTAGATGGCTGGTCACAAGCTTTTAAGACCTCAGATGCCATCCACCAAAGTGGGATGCAGAATATTTTCTTAATAAACTTTGTTATGCCAGTTGACCTAGATGTCCCCTGAAACCATGGTCCCCAGGCCCCTGCCCCTGCTGCTCTGTCCCTCAAAGTGTTTGGTGTATTCAGGAAAACTCTTAGCTTTTGGTTTAGTCCAGTTGTGTTAACTTCCCCTGTAACGTGTTTTGTCCTTCCCTTCACCTAAGATAATTCTCATCTACTGTCTAGTTAGTGAATTCCCGTCTCCCTCCCTCCCCGCCTCATAACCATCAAAGAATGTTTTCTTCTGTGTTTAAACCTTTTCTTGAGGGCATCATAATTCTTGATGAGAAAAAAAATTTGAGTTAGTGCAGAATTAATTCCTCCACAAGAAGGATTTGTTAAACTGTACAAAGGCTTTCAGCAAATAGGATGACCCCACTCACTGCTGAAATACTCATTCACTCAGTTACCAACTAGTATTTATTGGGTACCAGATATGTACAAGGCATTGTCAAGTACCTTGGAGAACAGAATAAACACAGAGTCAAATAACTCTATCCTCATAGTGCTTATTGGGTCCCCTAAATGCCTTCTTTCCCAGACAATTTCTCAATATTGATGGACAAAGTGGTTTCCAACTGACATTTTCCCTGAAACCCCATCACCTTTGACAAAGTGTGGCTGTAAATCAGTGCTCAGGAACTGGCCTGGCTATTTTTTGGGTTCTACAGAGAGGCGACCCCAGAGAATCCAATGAGGCTGACTGTGGTGATTCTGACAAATACCTTAGGCCCCTCCTTCACCAGCCTGGATTAGCAGCTTGTCCTGAGCAAATTTGGCCGCCAAGCAGAAACCCCAAAGCACAGACACATGCCTTGATGTCATCTGAGTACAGACACCTGCAAAGCAACTCTCTTTGGACCTTCCTTGGGATTGATTTCTACAGGGAGATCACTCTCTGGGCCTTACGTTGGTCTGCATACATGGATCTCCAGTGTTTCTGCTGCCTGAAAGTGCTGCCAAAGGGAGATTCCTTGGAGTGGTGATGGAAGTGCATCTTGTTTGTTTGGCTTCTCTAAATGCAGGGAAGGGCTGGAAAGAAGCAATCAGATGGAATGACTGGCCATTAGCAGTTTCCAGTTGACTTTGCCAGGACCAGAAGAGCTATGACCTAACCTCTGCTTCAAGGAGACTGCAAACAAATGTAAACAGTCAGTTTCCAAGCCTTGTGTCCAACTCCTGGTGTCCTGGTCCCCTCTGCCTTGTAATGTATGTCTCGGTATCCTGGTAACTGTTAGAGAGAGGCTCTCAGTTGAGATGACCAGTACAGGCTGCAATCTCAAAAGAAGGCGAGGTCCATGTGTGCACATCATTTTATAGTTAACAAGGTCCTGCTATTTCCAATACCTCATTCAATAATACTGAAAGGCAAGTTTTGCTATTCTCATTTCACAGATGAAGAAACTAAAGTACAGAGTTAGTGGCAGGATTGTGGCTAAACACTAGTTCTGTTGACTACCATAATGGTTCTCATTCTTCTGCTTTATATTAAGATAAGAGACATTCAAGAAGTAAAATCTTCCATGAAAGTTTCTTTTAAGGGTTGGAGATTATATAAGTCAATCAATCATCTAGCCCAGCACCTGGCAACCTGGCATAAAGTAGTCCCTTGGTAACAAATAGCGTCTTCTTTTTTTTTAATTATTGTTTTTGGTAAGGCAGCATAGTGTAACTATTCAACCATGGTTTCTGAGCTCAGGCCAATTTGCAATGATATCTTGACTTGGACAAGCTATTTAACCTTCTGGGCATCAGTTTCATTGTCTGAAATATGAGGATACTGATAAAAACTTTCTAAGGTTAGCATGAGAGTTGCTTACATATAAGATAAGAATTTGCTCCCAACATTGAGGTGCAAGAAGCAAACCACTATTTCAGTAAGGTAAGCAGGACGAGCTTTGTCTCCTTTCTAGGCAATTTACAAAGATCCAGGGGTTTTCCATGGAGTCTGACAAATGGGAGAACTTACTCTTCAGTCCGTAACTATTTACTGACATGGAAAAATAAACATGTGTCTGGGAACTCTTTCCCATCATGCTCAGCGTGGGCATTGGGCTATTTTGCAGTAGATCTGAGGCCTTGACTCTCAGCGATCAGTACCGTGGCATCCATGTAGAGGTGCTAGCATTTCTCAGGATGCTCCATGAGTTCCTGTTCCTGCAGGAACTCCACAGCATGAACCTCCCCACCCAGGCTCTAGGATGATAGCCTTCATTTCCTTTGTAGGGCTAGTTCTGCCTCCTTCTCTACCCCGAACACCATCCTCCCTCAATAATTCCTCAAAGGCCTGAGGGTGGGAGTAGGTGTGGGAGTGTCTTCTAGATGATTTTCCTTTTCAGGACTGAAACAAAAAAGTCTTTAACAACTCCCTCAGGGGAGGGAACACATACTCCAGACACATTTTTTCCAACTTCTTATTATATGGTAAATACAAATTAATATCCTAATATGTTTTCCCGTCACATATAACAAGAAGAAATTTAAAAAAGAAAAAAAAATTGGGCGTCATCAAAATTAAAAACTTTCGTGCTTTTAAGAACACCATCTAGAAAGTAAAAGACAACCCACAGAATAGGAAAAAAATATTTGCAAATCATATATCAGATAAGGGACGTGTCTCCAAAATATGTAAAGAATATAGAAAATTGTCAATAATAAACAGACAAATAACCCAGTTTAAAGATGAGCAAAGAATCTTAATAGACATTTTTTAAAGAAGATAATACAGAAAGGTCAATAAGCACGTGAAAAGATGATCAACACCATTAGCCACTAGGGACATGTAAATCAAAACCACATAGGATACCACTTCAAAACTACTAGGATTGTGAGTGGTGTGTGAGAACTAATTCCTCAATTAGCATATTATGATAATATCAATAAATAATGCTCAGCTCAACAGATAATGTCTAAAATTGATACAATGCAAATATTATTCAGAAATATAGCTTAAATAATAGTTAAAGTAGTTGAAATGTCTGAATATGGAGTGAGAACCAGGGAATAGAGAAGAATAGATAAAAGATTGCTCTTCTTTATTATAAGATCTTTAGTAGTTGATTTTTTAAGAATCATGTTTATGTATTGTTTAGTTAAAAGATTGAAAATTGATGTTAAAAATTTTAAAAGAAAAACATGCACCTCAAGTTTTGTAGAAATCGATGGATTGAAAAGCATGAACAATTTGAATTTAAGAGATTTGGATTCAAAGCCATTCCATTAATTCTTGGGTATGTGATCTAGGACAAGTCACTCAGATCTGAGCCTTGGCTTCTCATCTGTAAAATGGGTGTAACACCCTCTGACCTTCATATCTCCACTAGATTGTGCTGGAGATGAACTGAGAGCATGGACATGGAGATGCTTTTTAATCTGTAAAGTTCTCTACAAATGTTGGCTAACTGCAATACAGGTAGAGACTTAAGCATTAACATTTCTATCCAGATAATAGCTCCGTTTCCTGCCTTCAGCCCAACAGTTCTCCATTGTCTAGCACAGTGTCTGCCACACAGTAAAAACCTCGTTGCCGTCGGGTTGATTCCAACTCATATCACACAGTAGGGCCCCATAAATATATGAAAGAATGCATAAGAACTGCTTGATCAAAAATCATTTTTTAGGTACAGTATTCAGTGCAAAAGGGAAAGGGTGCAGAATTAGGAAAAGGGGTTTATTTTTCTCATGCTCCCAGTTTTAGTAAGATTTTGATAATTAGCCTTAGGGGAATTCACTAGTAGAAGGCATGAGCAAAGGCACAGAGATGAAACAAATTAGGCAGGGTTTAGAGATCAGTAACTAGTCCTTTCTGATTGACTGAAGGTGACAGGTTGGAGACTGAGAGAATTATAGGGGTCCTTGAATGGCAGGCCGTATGACTCAGTATGATAAGCAAGGGACCAAACAAACAAACCTACTGCCATTGAGTTGATTCCAATTCATAGCAACCCTATAGGACAGAGTAGAACTGCCCCATAGGGTTTCCAAGGCTGTAATTTTATGGAAGCAGACTGCCACATCTTTCACCCACTTAGCGGCTGGTAGGTTCGAACTGCCGACTTTTTAGTTAGCAGCCAAGCACTTAACCACTGCGCCAGCAGGGTTCCCAAGCAAGGAGTAGGTAGTCCTTCTGTATCTGAATGCAAAGTTGTGACATGAAGCAGAGCCAGGCTTTGGGAAAATCACTCTGGTTTCTATGTTGGAGGATGGACTGGAGTAGGGAGAGGAAAGCCTTGAAAAGGGAGAACAAGTAGGGGATTTTTGCATTAGTCTGTAAGAGAGAGCAAGATTGGATGCTGGCTAGTGGCAGTGGAGCCAACCAAGAGGAGGGGTGGGGTCAATGGGATCTTATGCTGCACAGAGACCAAGGAAAATAGAGCTATGCATTGGGCAACCACGCCATTCCTAGTGACACTAGAAGTATTCCCAGAACTCTCCTTAAATAAAAGATTCACCCCAAGATCCTACCCTTCTGACTTTTGCTGGAATATGTAGATGAAATTTATGTTAAAAACTAATTTATAAACCAGAAAGACTCATAGGCAGTGTGATTCAGTAGAATAATTGTCCTTTGGACAGATAATTCCCAGCTCTGAAACTCATTAGTGTTGTGGGTCTGGGTGAATCACTTAAAAAATCTGAGTGTCAGTTTTCTGTTTCACTAAAATAAGGTTTCTAATCTCAACTGTGGAGCCTGTTGTGTGGATTGGATTCCATATATGGAAGAGGCTGGCAGACTGTCCAGCCAATACATTCCCTTCCTCTCCTCAGTGACACACCCCTGCCTGCGCCCTACAACAGTCTTCTTTGTGAGTCCCCATGTTCACTGCGGTTGAAACGTTTTGCTTTTTTTCTCATTTGTCTCAGGGAAAATTAAAAAAAAAAACTCATGAAGAAAATTATCATGGCCTTTTTTGCCATCTATCAGTTTCTAAATCCATAACCTTCATCCCTGCCTCTCACCTGACATTTCAGCCTTATTTAATCACGTGGTTAGAATGCCTAAACCTGTGACTTCTCTAACCCAAGCAACACCTGCATAAGCTCAGAAGCATTGCTAAAATAAGAATGTCCTGCTGCCAAAAGGTGCCAGTCAGCTGGCAGTGGTGAGCCCCTCCCTCTAAAGGTACCCATGCTCTCCCCAAGTAGTGGCGTCCATGAACGATTCCCACACTCAATGCCCATGTCTCAGCTCTCTTTTCAGAGTCTGCCTGTCCATCACTGCCTGTCTCCTCTGATGACAAAGAGTGGCTTCCAACCAGATGCCAGCCAGCCTTCTGAATGTCCCTCTTAGTTTGAGAAAGGAACCAGGCTGAGCATGGAGCAGTTCTTGGCAGACAGCGGGGAGATGAGTCAAGGCAAAAAGAAGAACTGAGCCATGGTGACCTTTAGTCACCAGAACGGCATTTGCCATTCAACAAACATTTATCAACCTCTGCTGTGGCTGCAAAGAGGAAAGATCAGTAGTTGAAAATATGGCCTTGGTGAGAGAAATGACGCCAGAGAGTCCACGATAGCATTTTGCAAGACCAATGACTTATTCACTGAAAATACCTTTATTCAACAACATAAACAGTGACTACACACGTGGACCTTGCCAGATGGAATACACAGGAATCAAATCAATTACATCTGCGGAAAGAGAGAATCAATATCACTAGTCAGAACAAGACTAGGGCTGACTGCAAAACAGACCATCAGTTGCTCATAGGCAAGTTCAGGATGAAGCTGAAGAAAATTAAAACAAGTCCACAAAAGCCAAAGTATGAGCTTGAGTATATAGCACCTGAACTTAGAGACCATCTCAAGAAAAGATTTGATGCATTGAACACTAATGACCAAAGACCAGATGAGTTGTGGGATGACATCACAAACATCACACATGAAGAAAGCAAAAGGTCATTAAAAAGACAGGAAAGAAAGAAAAGTCCAAAATGGATGTCAGAAGAGACTCCGAAACTTACTCTTGAACATGGAGTAGCTAAAGCGAATGGAAGAATGATGAAGTAAAAGAGCTGAACAAAAGATATCAAAGGGCAGCTCAAGAAGATAAATGAAATGTGCAAATACCTGGAGTTAGAAAACCAAAAGTGAAGAACATGCTTAGCATTTCTCAAGCTGAAAGAACTGAAGAAAAATTCAAGCCTCGAGTTGCAATACTGAAGGATTCTATGGGCGAAATGGAAACTCTGGTGGCGTAGTGGTCAAGAGCTATGGTTGCTAACCAAAAGGCTGGCAGTTTGAATCCACCAGGTGCTCCTTGGAAACCCTATAGGGCAGCTACTCTGTCCTATAGAGTTGCTATGAGTCAGAATCGACTCGACGACAACAGGCTACTATGGGCAAAATATTGAACAATGCAGGAATCATCAAAATAATATGGAAGGAATACACAGAGTCACTGTACAAAAAATAATTGGTAGACTTTCAACCATTTCAGGAGGTAGCATATGATCAAGAACCGATGGTACTGAAGGTACAAGTCCAAGCTGCACTGAAGGCACTGATGAAAAACAAGGCTCCAGGAATGGACAGAATACAAACTGAAAAATTTCAACAAATGGATACAAAGTTGGAAGCACTCAATCATCCATGCCAAGAAATTTGGAAGATAGCTATCTAGCCAACTGACTGGAAGAGATCCATACTTGTGCCCATTTCAAAGAAAGGTGATCCAACAGAAATGTGGAAATTGTCAAACAATGTCACTAATATCACATGCAAGTAAAATTTTGCTGAAGATAATCAAAAGCGTTGCAGCAGTACATTGACAGAGAACTGTCAGAAATTCAAGCAAGATCCAGAAGAGGACGTACAACAACGGATATCATTGCTGATGTCAGATGGATCTTGGCTGAAAGCAGAGAATACCAAAAAGATGTTTACCTGTGTTTTATTGACTATGCAAAGGCAATTGACTGTGTGGATCATAACAAATTATGAATAACATTGCAAAGAATGGGAATTCCAGAATGCGTAATTGTGCTCATGCAGAACCTGTACATAGACCTGGAAGCAGTTGTTCGAACAGAACACGGGGATACTGCATGGTTTAAAATCAGGAAAAGTATGCATCAAGGTTGTATCCTTTCACCATACTAATTTTGTCTGTATGCTGAGCAAATAATCCGAGAAGCTGGACTATATGAAGAAGAATGCAGCATCAGGATTGGAGGAAGACTCATTAACAACCTGTGATATGCAGATGACACAACCTTGCTTGCTGAAAGTGAAGATCAGGACTTGAAGCACTTACTGATGAAGATCAAAGATTGCAACCTTCGGTTGCATAAGGAGGACAAAAATCCTCACAACTGGACCAATAAGCAACATCATAATAAACTCAGAAACAATTGAAGTGGTCAAGGATTTAATTTTACTTGGCTTCACAATCAATGCCCACGGAAGCAGCAGTCAAGAAATCAAAGGCCATAGTGCATTGGGCAAATCTGCTGTAAAAGACCTCTTTAAAGTGTTAAAAAGCAAAAATGTCACTTTGAGGACTAAGGTGCACCTGACCCAAGCCATGGTATTTTCAATCACCTCATACGCATGCAAAAGCTGGAAAATGAAAAAGGAAGACTAAAGAAGAGCTGACTTATGGTGTAGGCAAAGAATGCTGAATACACCATGGACTGCCAGAAGAATAAATAAATCTGTCTTGGAAGAAGTACAGCCAGAATGTGCCTAAGAAGCGAAGATGGCTAGACTTCATCTCATGTACTTTGGACATGTTATCAGGAGGGACCAGTCCCTGGAGAAGGACATTACGCATGGCAAAGTAGAGGGTCACGAGAAAAGAGGAAAACCCTCAATGAGATGGATTGACACAGTGGCTGCAATGATGGGCTCAAACATAGCAACGATTGTGAAGATGGCACAGGACCAGGCAGTGTTTCCTTCTGTTGTACATGGGGTACTATGAGTCAGAGCTGATTCAACAGCACCTAATAACAACAGCAATATAGGATTAATAACATAACTTTGTTTCACCATGGGCTATTTTGAGAATGGATTGAGATAACATGTATGAAGCACACTAGTTCATAGCAGGTACCCACCAAATGTAATTTTCCTCTTTCCTGTCTGATCTCTTCCTACCAAATAAGCTGTTGTTCTCAAAACTCTTCCAGCCAGTGCTTTCCTGATGAGTTCCCTTTCCTGATGAGTTCCCTTTCCTGATTACTTTGACCCTCTCTGAAAGGATAGAATTGTATATAGGCTCCCTTCAGACCAGACACCTTCTCCAACTTCTCTTAGCCTATGTCTCATGACCTTCAGGATAGAGTTCAGACTCCTCAACCTGATCTTGAGGTATTCCACATGTATCCCAGTCCCCTTGGTTCTGCCTCCTCTTTGAAGCTCCTTGTCTTCCTTGTTACAGCTTTATGGTGAGAGCACTCAGCACTTGAAGCCACTGCCTGTTTGGGGAACCATACCCCACACTAAACTGAAATTCTTGAGGGTTGGACAAGCCTTATTCACCCTGTGTTCCCCTATTGATTAGCACAGAACTTAGCACAGAATAGGTACTCAATAAACATTTGTTGAATTGATGCAGGAATATATGAATAAATAAATCAGCGACTCAATGAAGGGGAATAATGATACCTGCCCTTTTTGAACTTGCAGACTTATAGTAACAAAAGATACAAAATGTATGAGAGCAGGACACACTAGGAGATTCCAGGCAGATACGGACCATCGTTCCCATGAGTTGATAAAATGAACCTGGAAGAGTTAGTGTGTGTGCTCAGACAGCATATGTTGGTTGCTGGAAGTGCTACTGTTTGGGTAGGAGAAGTCAAGGAGCCCTTAGGAAGTAACCTCATTTACATTTATGGAAGGAACTACATCATAGTTTCTGAATAGAGCTTGGCATAGAAAAGGCATTCAAATGATATTCAGTATCAACAGGGGCAGATACAACTCAGAGTTAGGTTTTGTCACCAGGAGGCCATCTGCCACCTCCACTCAGTGGGTTGCGAGTCTGAACTCTAGAAACTCCAAAAGGCCCAAATTAATCTTCTCGACTTTTCTGAGTCTCAATTTTCTCCACTTTAAATGGAGACATAATAGCAACTATCTTCCTGAGTAGTTGTGTGAGGACTGTGTAGATTAGACAGCACATGAATGGAAGATGCCTGTCGTAGTGCCTGCCCCCTACTAAATTCTAAGGAACTGGCAGTGAAACTAGAGATGATAATGATATTGATAAGGCTGGTGATCAATAGTTCTCAGACTCCAGCTCAAGGCCTGGCTTGTACTAAAGCAATGTTTTTATTTATTTATTTGCAGTAATATTTTATTGTGTGTTAGCTGAAAGTTTTCACAGCAAATTAGGTTCCCATTTAACAATTTTTATACAAATTGCTCTGTGACATCAGTTACAATTTTCACAATGTGTCAGCATTCTCATTATTTCCATTCTGTTTGTTCTGTTTCCATTGATCTAGCTTCCCTTCCTCTCCTTGCCTTCTTATCTTTGCTTTTGGGTAAATGTTGACCATTTGGTCTCATATAGTTGATTGTTTAAGGGAGCATGTTACTCATGGGTGATACTGTTTATTTTATAAGCCAATCTATTATTTGGCTGAAAGGTAACCTCCAGAAATAGCTTCAGTTCCAAGTTCAAAGGCTGTGTTACAGCAATAGTCTCTGGGGTTTCTCTAGTCTCTATCGGTCTAGTAGATCTGACCTTTTTTAGAAATTTGAATTTTTACATTTTCCCTCATCTATCCAGGACCTTCTATTGTGTCCCTGGTCAGAATGGTCAATAATCGTAGCCAGGCACCATCTAGTTCTTCTGGACTCAGGTTAAAAGAGGCTGTGGTTCATGTGGGCTATTAGTACTATGGACTAGTTTCTTCTTTGTGGGCTATTAGTACTGTGGACTAGTTTCTTCTTTGAGTCTTTGATTCCCTTCATTCTCTTTTGCACCATACGAGTAGAGGCTGATAAGTTGTATCTTAAATGGCAGCTGTTTAAGCTTGCTTTTGAACAAAAGATTCCACTGCTAAAAAGAAGAGAGAAAGAAAGGAAAGAAAAGAAAGAGGGGGGAAGGAGGTAGGGAAGGAGGGAGGGAGGAAAGGATAGAAGGAGGAAGGATTGACAACCAGTGGCCTATAGAACGAAATCTGTACTCCTTACATTGACATTCAAGGTCCTTCATGAAGCAACTCCTTCCCTTTCCAACCACATCTAGGTGCTCTAGAAGGAACTCAGCCTTCATGTTGACCCGCATCAAGATGCCATCATTTCCCAAGAATGGCATGCCGTTTTAAGCCTCCTTGCTGGCGCTTTTTCTCCGTAGACTCCTCTGCCTACTGGACACTTACTCATCTTTCATATCCCAACCCAAATGCCACCTCCCCTATGGTGCGTTCCCAGTGCTTCCACATCCCCACCACGTCCACTGCCCCCCACTCTAGTGGCTCATGACAATACCTTGTCAATCACCATCATTATCAAAGTAGTATTTATGGAGCTCTTACAAGGGGCTAGGAGCTCTGCTAACTACTCCATGGACTATTTCACTTTATCCTCACAAAAACACTGTAAGATAAGTGTAATTATGATACTGAAGATATAGCTACAGATGGGGAAACTAAGGCTCTGGGAGGTTCGGGAGCTTGCAACGCTGGAGCACCTGTTCCTGCAAGATTTGCACAATCATGTGATTATTCATGTTTCATCTCTTTCATCAGATCTAAGGTTTCCTTTCCGGCAGGGAACATCTCTATGTTCTCCTCAAAGTATAGCCTAGCATGGAGTTCAGCACATAGGTGTTCAGAGAGCATTTTTTTTATGTGGTGAGCATACACACCAGCCTAGAGGAAGGTCTCCTGTTCTCAATTAGTTACCCACCCCTGAAGCTTCCCACACGTCCCCACGGTACTGCCCACCCTCTAAGACTAGATTCTGAGCCATCTCACTGCTTCTAAAGCTCCTGTGCTTTTCTTTTTGTACAATAATGGTTAACTTTTCTTGAGAATCTGCTACAACTAATTTAATAATAAGCTTGTGAACTTTTGTTGTCATGTTATTGTTGTTAGCTGCCCTCCAATCAGCACCCAACTCGTGGTGACCCCGTGCACTATAGAAGGAAATGCTGACTGGTCCTGTGCCATCCTCGTGATCAATTGCAGATCTGACCAGATCATTGTGATCCATAGGGTTTTCACTGGCTGAGTTTTGGAAATAGATTGTCAGGCCTTTCTTCCTAGTCCATCTTAGTCTGGAAGCTCCACTGAAACCAGTTCAGCATCATAGCAGCACCCAAGCCTCCACTGACAGGCTGGTGATGACTGTGGATGAGGCATGTTGGCCAGGAATCAAACCTGGATCTCCCACATGGAAGGCTAGAATTCTACCACTACTGCCTCCTTTTGTTTTTATAGTTTGTTTATATTATATTATATGATAGTTTCTTGGCCTTCTATGAGAGCCCCTGAGGGCCTCAAGGACAGGGTCCTGGCTGGCTCTGCCTCTGCCTCCCCAGCATGCAGGCTGGCTCAGGCATAGAGAAGAAGCACCACATTGGTGCAAAGCAAGGTAACTGGAACAGGCCCATTAACTATAGCGTCCTGGCTGGGAAGTATTTTCTCCAGCTGAGCTGGGGCCCTGTGGTCCTGTGGTCCACTTCAGGGCTGGCCTTCATGTCTTGGACCTGCCTTGGATCCAGCTTCTCCCCAGAGTCCAGGCTTATAAACAAAAAACAGAGCAAATAAAAACATTATCTCATTGGTGCTTAAGTCAGCTGCTCCAGATGGCTTGAGGTGGGGCAGGGATGCAGCAGAGCCAGCGAGGAGCTCCATCCAGCCTGCAGTGGGGCTGCAGCAGGGTGCAGATGGGATGAGGCCACTCCTCTGGTTTGAGATTTGCAATGAGGCCACCTTCACAGGCATTCCCACCCCACCTGCCACTACCAGCCAGCCATGGTGGTTGCAAAAGCTCCTGGCCTGCAGCTGGCAGCCCTGTATGCCCAGGGTAGGCATAGGGTAGCTGCTGGATTTGATAAACAACAAAACGGATGAATTAGGTACTTTATATCCTTTATCTCATTTAATCCCACAAGTGGCCTTCGAGGTCAGGTTTCCAAGACCCACTTCACGGATGAGAGGCTGATGCCCAGAGGGTTAAGTGATTGCCCACAGTCATGACCAAATAAGTGGAAGAGCTTGGACTTGACCCAAGGTCATTGCCCCTAGCTTCTGGGCTTCTCCCAGTCACCCCCCGCCTCTCCCACCTCCAAGAATCGGTATGATTTCACAGCTGATAGCAAGCTCCTCAGCTGTCCCTCCTCTCTGCCAGGGGCGGCCATAAGGATGGAACAGGAGACACTTAAGAACAATGAGAAAGAAGGAAGTTAAGAAAGAAAGTCAGCTTGGGTTTCCCAAAAGCATGTCCCCTGTGTTGTTGAGCTATAGCAGAAAGAGTACAGCCTGGGAGTCAAGGAGCTCCCAGTTCAAGTCCCAGGCTCCCTGCTACTAACGTTCTCTGTGCACTCAGCAAAGTCACATCCCCTCTTTGGGCTGCATTTCCCCTGACTGTGAGGTGAGCCCTGAACCCAGAGAACCCATGTAGCTGCCACTTCCTGCCCCATATTATGGGTCCCACATTTTACCCTTTACCCCTTTTACCTCTTCCGGACATTCCACAGACACAGAAGTTCAATCATCAGTACGCCGGGTTCACACAGTCCCCACAGAGCAAAACCCAGAGCCTGGGGAGGGTTAGCAAGGCAGCCTCTTGGTCCTGCCCATCCTCATGGCTTGATTTTTTTTTTTTTTTTCCCTCCCAACCATGTTGTAAGACCCAGAAACTCCGAGGAGAACTGTGCTCCGTTCTCCTATTTTTCTCATGTGTTTCAGGATTTGGCTCTCTCCAGCATTTCATTCTCCAGACGTGATTCACAGCAGAAGTTTCATTGCATCTTGACATTTTCCACCCAATCTGAAAGCCCTGCATGTGGCCTATCCTGAGACTCTCTTACTGTTTATTTAGCTACTAATTAGTGCTGGTAGAGGAACAAGTGTTGCCTCAAGAATGTTGCCAAAACCAGCAACATCATCCAATTATATACTGGAGGTGGGTGTGGGGGGAGGGACAGAGTCCAAAATCTGGCAGAGCCCAACAGAGCAAGGTCATGGGGGTGAAGGGTTCAGGGGCAGAGAAGGTGGAGGGATGTGGGGTGGAGGGGTTAAGGGGCTGCGGCTCCTGGAGGAGAAGTCTAGCTGAACTTAGAAGAGAATTTAAACTTAAATCCGTAAGAGTGATTGATTAACAACTTCTCCTTCCCTCCCTTCTGTTTGCTGACACATGCCCTGGCTTCAACCCCAAATTACAACACATATGAGGTTTTAGGGGGCTGTAATTGTAGGTCAGCCCAGGTGAACAGAAGACCTCCATTGCCACAAAAACGGAGTCCATAATTGAATTTGCATTTACCAAATGAGCACCTGAGCCAAGCCAGCACCAAGGATGTAGAGGTGAATGAATGGCACATGGCCCCGGTCTTAAAAAACTGACCAGCCAGAGAAGAGGCAGACGGAGAAACAGGCAGGGAGTCAGTACGAGGAGGGGGATGACAACATTTTGTGTAAAGCTCTAGGTGACAAGGAGGGAAAGGCACCCAGCTCTGGGGAGGGCTTCCTGGTGGAGGAGACACTTGAGGTGGAGTTTGAGGGATGAGTGGGAACTCATGAAGAAGGAAAAGCACTAACGGGCTTTCTAGAGGCTGCACTTTTAAGACCCTTTGAGCGAGGGCCTCCTTAAATTACGAGCCCTAGGTGCCTCTCCAGTTTCATAAAATACGGTGAGTAGCACAGGAAGCTGCAAGCAGCTGCAGGTGAAGGAAGAGTGATTAGAAGACTGGGGCTGGAGAAGAAGGCAGAGCCCAGGTCAGGGAGTGTTTTAGCATTAGGCTCAGGACTTGGGACTTCATACTCTAGACCGCTGCTCTCCAGTATGGCAGCTACTAGCCCTGGTGGCACAGTGGTTAAAAGCTAACCAAAAAGGCAGCTGCTTGAATCCACCTTGGGAACCCTATGGGGCATTTCTACTCTGTCCTATAGGGTTGCTATGAGTCATAATCGACTCGATGGCAATGAATTTGGGTTTTTTGGAGCCACTTGAAGCTATTTAAATAAGTTAATATTAAATAAAATTACAAATTCAGTTCCTGGTGGCACTAGCGATATGTCAAGTACTCAATAGCTGCATGTCCCAGTGGCTATTGTATCGGGCAGTGCAGATATAGAATACTTCCACCATCACAAAAAGTCCTGTTGGACAGCACTGTTTTAGAGAATGGGAGACATTGAAGGTTTTGTAACCAGAGAAGAAACAGGGTTAGACTTGTATCTTAGGTGGGCGTGAAGGTCTGGCTCAGGGGAAAGAGATCACAGACAAGCATCACTTGGAAGCCTGTTCAGTTAATCCAGATAAGCCTTAATGAAGATGGAGAGAGAGGCGGGCAGAGGAGGAGTACTACCATATTTTTACACAAATAATGTTTGCCTTCTGCATTTGTTTGCCTGCAGTGCCCCCGACCCCCCAGGTATTTTCATAAACACGCTATGCTAATTTTTTTACGGCAACATGTGGAAGAGGGTTGGCATGGTGGTGCTTGTGAGGGTGCCTCGTGGGGATGGGGGGAAGGGCAGAACCAGCAAATAAATGCAGAAGGTGGGTGTTGCATAAAAATACAGTATCTTAAAACCTAGGGAGTATTCTCTGCGGCCAAGTCTTTTCCAGAGCTACTGTCTTTTGGGGCTGACTGGCGCAACTGCTCCTCCCTCAATGGTTAGAGTCCAGTGTCTTCCCCATGTCTACTTTCCCTAGCACTGCAGAATCCTGAGGCTTAGCCACATCTGGAGGGACTCCAGATCCAGACTTCCTGGGTTCAGATCCCTCCATGCCACGTGTTAGCTGTATGATTTTGTGTAAAACAGGGATAATAATGATACCTACATTGTGAGGTTACTGGGGGTCAAATGAGATAACTTATAATGTACTTAAAATAGGACTTGGTATAGGTCGAGTGGAAAAAAAAGTTGCCGTTGAGTCATTTCTAACTTACGGTAGTCTTATGTGTGTTAGAGTAGAACTGTGCTCCATGGGGTTTTCAGTAACTGATATTTCAGAAGTAGATCATTGGACCTTTATTTCAAGGGGCCTCTGAGTGGTCTTGAACCTCCAATTTTTTGATTAGCAGCCAATCTCATTAACTGCTTCTACCACCAAGAGACTCCTGGTATAGCTGCTGCCATGACTAAGAAAACAGTGGCGTCTTGGGGTTTAGAATGTGAACTCTGGATTCATTCTTTTGGGGCTTGAAACCCACATCTGTCATTTAGTTCTGAAGTGAGGATTGGTATATGCCTCATGGGGTTATTGTGAGGGTCAAATGAAATCGTGTATGTAATGGACTTAGTAAACCACCTGACACATGTGAAGGGCCCACATATGTCAACTCTCATACTTGCTACTATTGTTGTTATTACTGCTATTGTGACTCAGGTAACAATACTCAAGTAAGCAAGAAAATGTTCTGATTCCATCATAACTATCTGGAATATTCTATTATTCTCACTCCCCACCTCCCTCCTCCCACTCCATTCCCTGCCAAATGTTAAACACCTCAAAGGGTGGTTGGTCTTAAGGACACTGACTTGGCGATTTTGCACCTACTCTTCTCCATGAACGCTTTAATAGAAGCATTTCTTCTTCCTCTTCGAGGCTTCCCCACATCATATTTCAAGTTTTTCACAGTAATACACTAGAAGTCACTCTTGATAAGTAAGGGAGCTTCAGGGATTTAGAAAGCTTCTGTGCTCTCTTCTAAAAAAAATCTAACTTCCAAGACTCTTGGTTGACCACTGCAACCAAGGGGAAGATGTCAAAAGGTGGGCACTGAGGCTGTCCTTTTCTTGGCATTCCTGCTAAAAGAAATTTACTTATTTCCCAGGGAAATGGGTGCCTCTGGCTAACTAGGGAAGAAGGTTCTTTGTAAGGAAATGTTAGAGAAGAATGTACTTTAATCAGTTTCGAAAAATCATACTATCCCCATAACCTGTGCGTCTACTGGCTTCACACTGCAGGGCCAAGTCTGCAGCTGGGATGAGCCAACACAGGCCCTTTACACAGCTTGTCACAGGTTTGCATTAGGGTGTCCCTCTACACAGGACTTCTCAATGACCTGTCTAAATTTTCCCTAACGTTTACCAGAAGTAGTGTCTCAAATACATGTCATGTAGCCTATCAGAACCCTCTGGCAGATGGCTCATGTGCCTGGGGAACTGCTGAGTGGTGGAAGTGGCACCCGTGTTTTTTTAAAGCCCCTTAATTCTTGTCACTAGTCCCCCCACCTGGTCATGCATATAAATCAGATATGATTATGCTATTTACCACTCTGAATCTCTAAGTCACCCTGACACTGATCCCAGTACGCCTCCTCACTGCTTCTGCATCCACTAGAGACTGGGGGAACCTTGGGATTAATTGGGGGTTAGTGACCTCAGAGTGTGTGTGTCAAGAGTGGGGGATGGTGGGTAACTTCAGCATGCCAGCCATGAGGCCAGGCCCTTTGGCACTGTTTATAGACTCCTCAGTTACTTCTGGGCGCTGCTCAGTGAGATGGGCATTATTGTCCTTGACTTTCAAGAAAGACACAAAGCTTGGAGACCTTATGGCCATGCAGCTTGTAAGAGATGGAGCTTGAATTTGAATCCTAATCTCCATCCCTCTGAAGGCTCTTTGCTTTGTGGCACCTTGCATGGCATCTTCATCACTTTCCGAGTGCTGCAACTTTAGCAAGCTGGAAGGCTTGAGAGTGCTAGGGCAGTTTAAATCAGTTACCTCATTAAGAGTTCCTATCCATCACCCCCAGCCCCAATTTAAGGTGAGCATTTAATTTATCATCCACCCTGGAAGACTTCTGAAAGGGAAAGGGGAAAAATTAATAATTATGTCTGGACAACAGATGTAAACAGGGACAAAATTAGCCTTAAGGGTAAATGATCTGACTTGTCCCGGGTGTTTAGAGTCTGAAGCTTCCTGTGTACGCCAAGGGTTGTGAATTAGACACGGGAGTGAGTGTATATTGGCTGGGGAGTGGGCACAATCAAGGAATGGACAGAGTGGAGGTATGGCAAGAGTGACCTCTTTGTTAAATAAATTATTTTGTTTCATTCTTTAAATTCTAACAGTGAAACCTTCTCATTAGAGGAAATGTGGAAGAGGCAAAGAATAAGGAAGACAGTAAAGAAAAACCACTGATCCACTGATAATACTAGCATAGTTCCTTTTAGTTTTCTTTTCTATACATATGCCTGATATATTAAATAATTTATATTTATGTATATATTAGAGTCATATAGTTTTGTACTCTGCTTTTATCCCTTAAAATTTGAAATGAGCATTTTCCAATGTCTCCAAGGATTACTTTAAAATATTTTGTTGTATGGACACCCCAGTAAAACTAAATGGGACTAACGATGTACAGGAGTCCGGTGACAAGGGCCAGAAGGCAGAGGGAGAGTAGGAAACTGATGATAAGGAACACAAATTGAATAAGGACACTGTCGATGTATTGTGAGATTGTTGACCACTGCTATAGGGCAACATTTGTAGTAACTATTAAATGGGAGGCTGTTTTGTCCTGTAAGCCTTCATCTTGGGCGAGAATGGCAGCACAATTGGAAGAGCATAGTCAATATCACTTAAATGTGTAAGTAAAAAGTTTTGAAATGGTGTTTAAATAAAATAAAAATAAATAAATAAATAAATAAATAAATAAACAAATGAGACTAAAGAGGTACAATAGTCCACTGACAAGGTCCAGAAGACAGAAGGGGACAAGGAAGCCCCCTGGTGATAGGGAACACAAGGTGGAGTAAGGATATTCTTGATGTGCTGTGAGATTGTTAACCATTGTCATAGGGCAACATGTGTAGTAATTGTTAAATGAAAAACTATTTTTTCTGTAAGCCTTCATCTTAAGTGAGAATAACAGCACAGTTGGAAGAGCGTAGTCAATGTCACTGAACTGTGAATGTAGAAATTTTTGAAACGGTGTATCTTTGGCCATCTGTAATTTTCATCAAAAAAAAAGGTTGAGAATTTAGAGGCTTAATACGTTGTGGGGTTGTTAACCAATGTCAAAAAACAACATGTGTACTACTATTTCATGAGAAACTATTTGCTCTGTAAGCTTTCACCTGAAGTACAATAAAATATATATTAAAAAAAAAAAAAAAAAAAAATATTTTGTTGTTTGCATGATTTTCTATTGTAAAGATGTAACTTAATCAGTCCCTTACTTCGGTTGTGTGATTTGATTCCAGTTCTTTGATTCCATGAAACATACTGTGGTAGAGCACATTATAGATCAATCTTTATCTGTATTTCTGTTGACTTCTGGGCAAACCTTAGTGTTTCTGATCAAAGGAACATATGTGACCTGCCCTACCCCTCCCCTTTATTCCTGCCTTGAAAAAAATGTATACCTAGAGCTAGGGCAGCCATCTTTTGACTATGAGCAAGACAGATATGGTCCTTGGAATAAGGACAAAGCACAAGTCATCCCAAATGATGATATATTTAGGCACTGATAACTGGCATGAAAGAAGGAAGCATTGAATTAATAGTGAATAGGTGTGCATGAGGAGCTCTGGTAGCACGGTGGTTAAAGAGCTTGGCTGCTAACCAAAAGGTCAGAAGTTCAAACCCACTAGCTGCTCGGTGGGAGAATGATGTAGCTGTCTGCTTCCATAAAGATTTACAGCCTTGGAAACCCTATAGGGCAGATTTACTCTGTCCCATAGGATCACTATGAGTCAGAATTGATTCAATGGCAGTGGGTTTGGTTCTTGGTTTGGTTTTAGGTGTGCCTGTGTATGTGGGGAGTGTGAGACGACTACTTAGATTAGGTGGCCAAGGAAGGACTTCCTGAGATAAGGATATTCACGTAGAGGAGTGTCTAACTTACAAATTGTCTAACTGACAGAGAACAGAAGGTAGAGTTTCCAGGTAAAGGGAACAACATTGCCAAGAGCGCTGAAGTAAGAAAAAAACTTGGTGTGTCTGAGAAACTGAAAAGGCATGAGTGTAGCTGAAATACAGTGGCAAGGAGGAGCGAAGCATGAGAAGACCTCAGAGGTCCTGGTGGGACAGGTCCAGAATCACAGGAAGTAGGGCTGGAAGGGGTTTTAGAAAAACCTGCCCCTTCCTCCCAATCTCATTCTTGGCTCAGAACTCTCTCTTTCTTATCTACCCACTGTTCTGGAAGGTTCATGTTCAGTGCATTACAATAGCTCCTAGGCCTTGGGGGTCACCTGGTAAGGTGACATTACACACTGCAGGAAACAGTCCTTTGTTCCTGTTCATTTCACTGTCATTCAGCTGGAGTGGCAGCAGCTTTATGGTGACACAGTGAGCTTGGGCCCCAATGCCAACTGCCAGTTTCAGTACAACGTGTCCCATCAGGTCCCACTGCAAGCTACTAGCTTATGTCATTGGACAAGCCCTGCCCGGTTTTGTGTCAAGCCACTCAGGCAGTTATAATGTTGGGCAATGAGCTCCGGCCTGGAAGTTCAGGGAGCTGAGGTTGAATTCTGTCTCAGGCTCTTACCAGCCACATAGCCTTCGTAAAGTCGATAGGCCCCTTAAAGCTTCAGTTTCCCCATCTGTAAAATGAAAATAAAAAAAAAACAATCTTGCAGCAAGGCTGTGAATCAAATGAGATGAGCTTGAGAAAATGTTTTGTGAAATATAAAGTGTTCTATATGCATAAGGAAGTGTTATTAATAGTATTGAAGCCCTAGGAGTCTCTAACCATCTTCCTGAGGGTAGAGGGGACTCAGGAGCCACCTCATCTCAGGAGCCACCTCATCCAGTCCTACACTCGTACACTTTGCACTGACAGCCGTATGCCCTTATTTGTCACTCCCCAAAGGGTTAACATGTGTTATGGGTTAAATTGTGCCCCCCAAAAAGATATGCTGAAGTCCTTACCCCCTGGTACCTGTGAATGTGACTTGTTTGGAAGTAAGGTCTATGAAGATATTATTAGTTAAGTTAACATGAGGTCATACTGGAGTAGAAAACGAAAACTTGTTGCTGCCAAGTCGATTCTGACCCATAGCACCCCTATAGCCCTATAGGACAGAGTAGAACTGCCCCATAGGGTTTCCAAGGAGCGGCTGGTGGTTCAAACTGCCGACCTTTTGGTTAGCAGCCGTAGCTCTTAATTACTGTGCCACCAAGGCTCCTACAGGAGTGGAGTGGGCCCTAATCCAATCTGAGTGGTGCCTTTATAAAAGGAGGAGAAGAGACACAAGAAGAGACAGACACGGGGAAAGATGGCCATGTGAAGATGGAGGCAGAGATTGGAGCGATGCATCTATAAGACAAGAATGCCAAGGATTACCAGGAACCACAAAAAAAACTAGGCAGGGGCAAGGAAAGAACTTCCCTTAAGGCCTTTAGAGAGAGTATGGCCCTGCCCACACCTTGATTTCAGACTTCTAACCTCCAGAACTGGGAAAGGATAAATTTCTGTTGTTTTAAGCCACCCAATTTGTGGCGCTTTGTTATGACAGCCTGAGGAAACTGATGTAACATGCATCACGTCCCATGGAGATATCATCACAGAGCAAGCCCCCAAATGGAAAGAAACAAAACTCAAATTTGCTTCCCTATAAAAGACAGCCTGCCTTTGAAACTTGACCCCCTTGAAAACCTACTGAATTGAACACGAAGGAAAAGGAGAACAAAAAAAAAAAAAAAAAAACCAGGTAATTAATCAGCATTTTGTCTAACCTAATTTGGCTTTAAGGCACACTGATTAAGACCAACATACCTGCCAAGGCAAACTGTGTGAACCCTCTGCGTGGCCTCTCGGATTTGACATCCGTGGTGTCTGCAGTCTTCTCACTTGCAGACTGGTTTCAGTGAAGGTAACCATTTGATGTAATGGGAACCATATGGACTGGTGGCTGCTGTCAATAGAAAGAGCCAACATGGCCTACGTGGCCAGACACAACATCAAGTGAAGAGCAGGAAGACGAGAGCTGTGGGAAGGAAGGAAAAAGTTGTTTCAGATGACAAGAGAAAGAGAAGCCCTCCTGGTTCAGGAGGAGGCTTCAAGGATCTGGAAAATGAAGCCAAGAGGCTCCTCAGGACGTTTGCATGAACGAGCAGCCCTCCCCAGCAGGGCTTTCCACAGTCTCCTGCCCCAGTTGAGAGGTAACAGAGGGTTCTGTCTGGGAAAGCATAAGTGAGATCTCTGTAGGATGTGTACTCAGGCATAGAGTTCTCTCTTAACCTAACTGTCTCCATGGAAAGTCAGCGTGTAATGCTCAGAGCAATAAGACTATGTAAAGAGGTAATGGCAGGTATGAAATAATAATAATAAGCATATATTTTAAATTATTTTCATGTTTTCTCGCATAATAGAAATAGCATGATTTAAAAATCATGAGATTTGCTTGACTCTCACAATAAACTCACCCATTTTATAAATGCAAGCAAACTACTTATTTTCTCAGAGCTTCAGTTTATTAGTCTATCAGATGAAGGTAATGGTAACCAATGGTTGTTGTGAAGAGTACATGAGCTGATGCTCCTTACATTTGGTAGAACACCCAATTTGTCCATTCATGTTCACTCATTCAAAAAATATTTATTAAGTACTTACTAATGAGAGTCCCTGAGTGTTGCAGATGTTTAACCCATTCAGCTCCTAACCAAAAAAGTTCAAGATTTGAGTACACAAAGAAGTGCCTTGGAAGAAAGGCCCGGTGATCTAATTCTGCAAAATCAGCCATTGAAAACTCTGTGGATGAGGCAGAGCCAAGATGGCGGAGTAGTCAGACGCTTCCAGTCGACCCTCTTACAACAAAGACCTGAAAAAACAAGTGATTCGATTATATCTGGAAATCTGGGAGCCCTGAACATCAAAGGCACAGTTGAGGAAACAGACTGAGTGCCAGGGGGAGGAAGAGACGGTTTGGAAACAGCGAAGAGTTGCCAGACCTGATCCAGGAAGAGCCTGAGCCCTTCAGGCCTTAGCTCGACGATGAGGGATGAGGTAGACAAGAAGCCATGCTCTGGAGGAGCGTTTTCCACACCAGGAGAGACCCAGTGCCAGAGAGTCTCCATGACCACCCAGAACTAGTGAGAAGCAGGCCTCCACGAAAAATAAGTACTTGCAAACCACTTACCGTGCAGATTAAAAACATCCTCCTTAGGGAAAAACTTCTCTCCCATTTACCTCCCTGCTCCCTGCTCTGCACTGGGACTCTGACTGGCTTCAGCAATTGCTGAGTTCCCTGGGCCAGAGTAGGATCCGTCACATGCCCAGAGCCATTCTCCCTGCCTTGGAGAGTGAACAAATCAACAAGCAGGGGGAAAAAATAGACTGCCGGCTCCCCTAAGCCAGGAACCCACGGTAGGCACAGCTCCTTTGTCTAGGCACAGGCATAAGGGATCCATGGATTTTGAGTGCCTTTTCCCCTGCATAGACTTGTGTGGGCCCATCTCAACAGCTTAGGCCCTCATTACCACAGTACAACAGGGTATATACCAGAACTCTAACTTCAACTGTTTCAGCTGTGAAGTGGCAGGCTCTTGACATTTGACACTGCTCTTCCCATTAAGCAGGGTCTTTACCTACCCACATCAGGTGCCTGAGGACTGGTGGCTCCACCCATGCCACCTAGCCACCTGCAATAGGGGCTCATAAATAACAGGCACCCCCCCCCCCCCAGTCCTTACAGCCAACAGCATTAGGTGCTCATAGTCCAGCTGCAAAACCCACCCACCTATGCACTCTAGGGAACAGGGACACGCCTTCCTCCTGGACATTTGGGGGCGGCCATCAGCCCTCTGCCTTGCTCAGAGTGTGTCCCCCTGCTGCAGCCAGATGCCTATGCCTACACCAATCACCCATGCCTGTCTAGGACTGTAGGTAAGAGCCTACACCACACACATGGTGGCTGTCTACCTGGGCACCTGAGCTGAACCCATATGGGAGGAGTAGGCGGACTCCTGAGCTCACATACACAGCAACAGATCTAACCACCTGGTGACAGGACATTAGAGCTTCAAAGTTGCCAGTAATCAAACTAGCTCATACGAGCAGCCTATTTGGTCATATCAAAACAAAACAAGAAGCTAGGACACAGTAAGCAAACATAAAATAAATAAATATAGTAACCTATCGATGGCTTGGAGACAAAAGTCAATATAAAATCACATAAAGAGGCAATCCATGATGGCTTCAGCAAGCTCCTAAAATAAAGAATCTAGAAATTTTCCAGAGGAGGAAAATTTCTTGAATTACCAGAGGCAGAATACAAAACATTAATATATAGAACACTTTAAGAAATCAGGAAGGAAATTAATCAAAATGCAAAACACACAATAGAGGAAATTAAAAAGATCAGAGAAGAGCATAATGACAAATTTAATGGGCTGCAAGAATCCATACAGAGACAGCAATCAGAAATTCAGAAGATTAACAATAAAATTTCAGAATTAGACAACTCAGTAGAAAGTCATAGGAGCAGAATTGAGGCAATGGAAGTCAGAATTAGTGAGGTTGAAGATAAAGTCCTTGACACCAACTTATTTGAGGAAAAATCAGATAAAAGGATTAAAAAAAAAGAAGAAACTCTAAGAATTATGTGGGACTCTATCAAGAGGAATAACCTATGAGTGATTGGAGTACCAAAATGGGGGGGGGGGGTGAGGTGGTAAAGAAAATACAGAGAGAATTGTTGAAGATTTATTGGCAAAAAGCTTCCCTGATATCATGAAAGATGACAAGATATCCATGATGCTCATCGAACCCCACATAAGGTAGATCCCAAAAGAAAGTCACCAAGACATATTGTAATCAAACTTGCCAAAACCAAAGAGAAAGATAGAATTTTAAGAGCGGCTAGGGGTAAAGGAAAAGTCATCTACAAAGGTAAGTCATAAGAATAAACTCAGACTACTCAGCAGAAACCATGCAGGCAAGAAGGCAATGGGATGACATATATAAAGCCTTGAAGGAAAAAAAAAAAAAAAAACCTGCCAGCCAAGAGTTATATCCAGCAAAATCTCTCTCAAATACAATGGTGAAATTAGGGCATTTCCAGATAAACAGAGGTTTAAGGAATTTGAAAAAACCAAACCAAAATTACAAGAAATACTAAAAGGAGTCCTCCGGTTAGAAAATCAGTAACATCAGATAACAACCCAAGACGAGAACACAGGACAGAGGACCAGATATCAACCCAGATAGGGGAGTCACAAAAGTAAATCAAAGCTAAAACACTGAAAATAGGGGAACAGATGTCAATATGTAAAAGATTACAACATTAAAACAAAAAAGAGGGACTTAAAAAATGTAGACATAGATTTTTCATACGGAGAGGAAGTCAAGGCGATATGAAGAAATAAAAGACTGGTATAGACTTAGAAAAATAGGGGTAAATATTAAGGTAACCACAAAGGAAACTAACAATCCTACACATCAAAATAAAAAACTAGAGAACTATAAATACTAAGCAAACACAAAATCAACAACAATGAAAAAGATGAAAAGAAAATACATAAAGAAAAATGACTCAGCACAGAAAATTAAGCGGAACAAAGAAACTGTGAACAACACACCAAAAAAGACATCAAAATGACAGCACTAAACTCATACCTATCCATAATTATGCTGAAAGTAAATGGACTAAATGCACCAATAAAAGAGACAGAGAGTGGCAGATTGGATAAAAAAAACATGTTCTGGCTATGTGTTACCTACAAGAGACACACCTTAGACTTAAAGACATAAACAAAGTAAAACTCAAAGGATGGAAAAAAATATGTCAATCAAACAAAACTCAAAAAAGACAAGAGTGGCAATATTAATCTCTGAAAAAATAGACTTTAAAGTAAAATCCACCACAAAGGATAAGGAAGGACAGTATCTAATGATTAAAGGGTCAGTACACCAGGAGGACTTAACTATAATAAATATTTATGCACCCAGTGACAGGGCTCCAAAATACATAAAACAAACTCCAACAGCACTGAAAAGAGAGATAGACAGCTCCACAGTAGTAGTAGGAGACTTCAACACACCACTTTCAGTGAAGGACAAAATATCCAGAAAGAAACTCAACAAAGACACGGAAGAGCTAAATGCTACAATCAACCAACTTGATCTCATAGACATATACTGAACACTCCACCCAACAGCAGCCAAGTATACTTTCTTTTCCAATGCACATGGAGCATTCCCCAGAATAGACCACATATTAGGCCATAAAGCAAGCCTTAACAAATCCAAAGCATCCAAATATTACAAAGCATCTTTTCTGACCATAAAGCCATTAAAGTAGAAATCAACAACAGAAAAAGCAAGGAAAAAAATAATCAAACACATGGAAACTGAACAACACCTTGCTCAAAAACTACTGGGTTATAGAAGACATTAAGGATAGAATAAAGAAATTCATAGAATCAAACGAGAATGAAAACACATCCTACCAGAACCTTTGGGACACAGCAAAAGTGGTGTTCAGAGGTGAGTTTATAGCAATGAATGCACACATCCAAAAAGAAGCAAGGGCCATAATCAAAACATTAACCTTACAACTGGAACAAGCAGAGAGCAGCAAAAGAAGCCCTCAGGTGCCAGAAGAAAGGAAATAATAAGAATTAGAGCAGAATTAAGTGAAATAGAGAATAGAAAAACAGTTGAAAGAGGTAACAAGACCAAAGGCTGGTTCTTTGAAAAGATCAACAAAATTGATAAACCACTGTCCAAACTGACAAAAAGAAAAACAGGAGAGGAAGCAGATAACCTGTATGAGAAATGACATGGGTGATATCACAACAGACCCAACTGAAATTAAAAGAGTCATAACAGAATACTATGAAAAATTGTACTCTAATAAATTTGAAAACCTAGAGGAAATGGACAAATTTGTAGGAACTCACTACCTACCTAAACTAACACAAACAGAGGTAGAACAGCTATATAAACCCATAACAAAAGAAGAGATTGAAAAGGTAACTAAAAAACTCCCAACAAAAAAAAAAAGCCCTGGCCTGGATGGCTTCACTGGAGAATTCTACCAAACTTTCAGAGAAGAGTTAACACCACTACTACTAACGGCATTTCAGAGCATAGAAAAGCATGGAATACTCCCAAACTCATTCTGTGAAGCTAGCATAACCCTGATACCAAAAACAGGTAAAGACACCAAAAAAAAAAAAAAAAAGAAAAAGAAAGAAAGAAAATTACAGACCAATATCCTTCATGAACATTGATGCAAAAGTCCTCAACAAAATTCTAGCCAATAGAATTCAGCAACATATCAAAAAAAAAAAAAAATTCACCATTGTAAAGTAAGATTTATACCAGGTATGCAGTGATGGTTCAATGTAATCCATCACAAAAATAAAACAGAAGACAAGAACCACATGATCTTATCAATCGATGCAGAAACGGTATATGACAAAGTCCAACACCTATTCATGATAAAAACTCTCAACAGAATAGGAATAGAAGAGAAATTCCTCGGTATAATTAAGGGCATTTATACAAAGCCAACAGCCAACATCATCCTAAATGGAGAGACTCTGAAATCATTCCCTTTGAGAACAGGAACCAGACAAGGATGCCCTTTATCACCACTCTTATTCAACATTGTGCTGGAGGTCCTAGCCAGAGCAATTAGGCTAGAAAAAGAAATAAAGGGCATCCAAATTGGTAGGGAAGAAGTCAAAGTATCTCTATTTGCAGATGATATGGTCTTATAAGCAGAAAAACCCAAAGAATCCACAAGAAAACTACTGGAACTAGTAGAAGGTTTCAGCAAAGTTTCAGGATACAAGATAAACATACAAAAATCAGTTGGATTCCTTTACACCAACAAAGAGAACCTCGAAGAGGAAATCACCAAATCAATACCATTTACAATAGCCCCCAAGAAGATCAAATACTTAGGAATAAATCTAACCAAAGCCGTACAAGATCTGTATGATGAAAACTACAAGCCACTACTGCAAGAAACCAAAAGAGACCTGCATAAGTGGAAAAACATACCTTGCTCATGGATAGGTAGACTCAACACTGAAAATGTCAATTCTACCCAAAGAGATCTACAGATACAATGCGATCTGGATCCAAATTCCACTGTCATTTTTTACTGAGATGGAGAAACAAATCAGCAACTTCATAGGGAAAGGGAAGAGGCCCCAAATAAGTAAAGCATTACTCAAGAAGAACAAAGTGCGAGGCCTCACACTACCTGATTTTAGAACCTATTATACTGCCACAGTAGTCAAAACAGCCTGGTACTGGTACAACAACAGATACATAGACCAATGGAACAGAATTGAGAATCCAGACGTAAATTCATCCAGCTAGGAACAGCTGATATTTGACAAAGGCCCAAGGTCCATTAACTGGGCAAAAGACAGTCTCTTTAACAAATGGTGCTGGCATAACTGGGTATCCATCTGCAAAAAACTGGAACAAGAGCCATACCTCACACCATGTGCAAAAAATAACTCAAAATGGATCAAAGACTTAAATATAAAATCAAAAACAATAAAGATCATGGAAGAAAAAATAGGGACAACGCTAGGAGCCCTAATACATGGCATAAACAGAATATGAACCATAGTAACAATGCACAAACACCAGAAGAGACACCAAATAAATGGGAGCTCCTAAAAATCAAATACTTATGCTCATCAAAAGACTTCACCAAAAGAGTAAAAAGACAACCTACAGACTGGGAAAAAATTTTGGGCTATGACAAATCTGATCAGTCTAATCTTTAAAATCTTCAAGATGCTGCAAAACATCAACAACAAAAAGACAAATAACCCAGTTAAAAAATGGGCAAAGGATATGAACAGGCACTTCGCCAAAGAAGACATTCAGGCGGCTAACAGACACATGAAGAAATGCTCATGATCACTAGCCATTAGAGAAATGCAGATCAAAACTACAAATAGATATCATCTCACCCCAACAAGGCTAGCATTAATCCAAAAAACACAAAACAATAAATGCTGGAGAGGTTGTGGAGAGACTGGAACACTTATACACTGTTGGTGGGAATGTAAAATGGTACAACCACTTTGGAAATCGATTTGGCGCTTCCTTAAAAGCTAGAAATAGAAGCACCATACGATCCAGCTATCCCACTGCTTGGAATATATCCTAGAGAAAGAAAAGCCATCACACGAATAGATATATGCACATGTTCATTGCAGCACTGGTCACAATAGCAAAAAGATGGAAACAACCTAGGTGCCCATCAAGGGATGAATGGATAAACAAATTATGATATATCCACACAATGGAATACTATGCAACGATAAAGAACAGCGACGAGGCTGTGAAACATAACATGGAGGAATCTGGAGGTCATTATGCTGAGTGAATTTAGTCAGTCACAGGACAAATATTGTATAAGACCACTATTATAAGAACTCAAGGAAAGCCTTAAACACGGAAGAAAATATTCTTTGATGGTTACAAGGGTGGGGAGGGAGGGTGAGGGTTATTTACTAACTAGATAGTAGATGAGAATTATCTTAGGTGAAGGGAAGGACAGCACACACTACAGGGGAAGTCAGCATAACTGGACTAAAATAAAGTTAAGAAGTTTCCTGAATACAATCAAACATTTTGAGGGACAGAGTAGCAGGGGTAGGAGTCTGGGGACCATGCTTTCAGGGGACATCTAGGTCAATTGGCATAACAAAGCTTATTAAGAAAATGTTCTGCATCCTACTTTGGTGAGTGGCACCTGGGGTCTTAGAAGCTTGGAAACGGCATCTAAGATGCATCAATTAGTCCCAACCACCTGGACTAAAGGAGAATAAAGAACACCAAAGACATAAGGAAAGTATTACCCCAAGAGACAGAAAAGGCCACATAAACCAGAGACTTCATCAACCTGAGACCAGAAGAACTAGATGGTACCTGGATACCACTGATGACCGCCCTGACAGGGAACACAACAGAGAGTCCCAAATGGAGCAGGAGAAAGGTGAGGTGCAGAACTCAAATTCTAGTAAGAAGACCAGACTTAATGGTCTGACTGAGACTAGAGGTACCCTGGAAAGCATGGCCCCTGGATTCTCTATCAGCCCAGAACTGAAACAATTTCTGAGGCCAGCTCTTCAGACAGGGATTGGACTGGACTGTGAGATATAATGTGATACTTGTGAGGAGTGTACCTCTTAGCTCAAGTAGATACAAGAGATTAAACAGGCAGCTTCTGTCCGGAGGTGAGATGGGAAGGCAGAGAGGGTTAGGAGCTGGTTGAATGGACATGGGGAATCAGGAGTGGAAAGGAGGAGTGTGATGTCACGGTATGGGGAGACCAATTAGAGTCACTTAACAATGTATGTATAAATTTTTGTATGGGAAAAAAATTGAAAAATTAAAAAAAGAAAACCCTGTGGAACCTAGTTCTACTCTGACACACATGAGGTCGCCATGAGTTGGAATTGACTCAACGGCAACTGGTTACCTACTAAAGGCCAGGCATTGTTATAGAGGAATAAATCAGTAAGTAAAACATTAAAAGTCACTTGCCCTCTCAGCTTCCATTCTAGTTGTAAGTAAATCATATGAAATGTTGGAAGGTGAAATGTGCTATGGATAGCAGGGAAGGGGGATTAGGAGGGCAGGAATTGAGAGTGCAAGTTTAAATAGTGTTGTCAGAGAAGATCTTGCTGGGAAGGTGACATTTGAACAATGATTGAAGGAGATGAGAGAGCAAGTCATGGAGCTCTTTGGGAGTCTAGTCTTGAAAGCAGAGGAAACCATTAGTACAAAAGTCCTTAGCAATAGAGAGCCTGAAGTGCTCAGGGGCTGCAAAGAGACCAGTGTGTCTGGAGCGATGAGAGCCAGAAGTCAGGGAACAGTAGGGGTCCAGATATGTGGGCTTGAGGGGCTATTGTGAGAAGTTTGGCTTGACTCCATTGAGTAGAAAGCCTTAGGAAGGTTTTGAACAGAGAAGTAGTGCAAAATCACCCTGGCTGCAGCGTTGAGAAGAGTTCCTACATGAGCGAGTGCAAAAGCAGAGAGACCAGTCAGGAGGCAGTTGCAGTAATCCAGGCAAGTGATAATGGTGGCTAGGATTAAGGTGATAGCGTCTGAGGTAGTGAGAAGTGGTGGGTTCTGGATATATTATGAGAAGTGGGTGTGAGAAAAAGAGAGGCGCCAAGAAAGACCCAAGGTTCTGAGCCTAAGCAACTGGAAGAAGTTGACATTCCCAGAGATGGGGACAACCATCCCTGGGAGAAGCATGTTCAAGAGGGAAAATGGGAGTTCAGTGGTGCACATGTTAAGTGTGAGATGCTTATTACATATTCAAGTGGAGTTGCGGAGTGTCCAGGTAGATGAGAATCATAAGCATATAGAGGAAACAGGATGAGATAGTATGAGATCACCATGAGAGTGAGTGGAGATAGAGAAGACCAGGTAAAGATGTTTCTCCACTGACGATCCGTAGAGATTTGTAGAGCTTAAGTTGTCTTCTAAAAAGCACCGTTTTCCAAATTCATGATCTACAACAAGAGTAAGTACATTGAGTACCTATGAGCATAAACCCTATTAGACAGATAGTGCTGTTAGTATTTTACATACAAGAAAATCAAGAACTTGCTTAATACCAAATAACTAAAGAAAACCGAAACAGGAATTCAAACCTAGGTGTCCTGACCCCACTTCTGATGCTTTTTCAACTACAGCCGTCTTCCCAGTGCTGTACGTACTTAGTATCTAAGGTAGAAATGCATCTTTTGTCTTCAAAATATTTGTCATGTTACTGTAAGTTTGAAATCAAAACAGGGTCATTCTAGCTGTTAAGTGCTCTTATTTCTAAGTTGGAGATCTTGCCAGTCTTAAAAAACAAACAAACAAAAACGTCTTATGAAAAACTGTCTTTGGCAAAGACCAAGAAAGAGAGAGAGAGATCTTGCCTCCTGTTTTTCCCACAGGTACTCACTGTATCCTGTCCTTGGAATCATCTTCTCTGTCTTTGGGGGAGGTAGATATAAGGCAGATACAATCTTCCCAGTCTTCTAAGTCAAGCACAAGGGATAGAAAAATAGAGTGATCTAAATGGGGTCACCCAGTGATTCAGAAATGTGACTTGGAAGAAGTCCTAGTTATTTTGCACAACTCTTTTTCCTTGTCACCTAACGCTGCTTTAGACCACATGAAAGGAAACTGGTGAAGATGAAATCATATCTGCTGATTTGCAAAGCACTTTTCATCTACTATTGGTACAGAGGAGCCCCGGTGGCCCAAGTTGTTAAGAGCTCGGCTGCTAACCAAAAAGTCGGCAGTTCGAATCCACCAGCCACTGCTTGGCAACTCTATGAGGCAGTTCTACTCTGTCCTACAGGGTCGCCATGAGTCAGAATCGACTTGATGGCAACGGGTTTATTGATGCCAAAACACTTTTTGAGGTGGCTACTATAAAGTTAACATCCATTTTAAAGATGAATAAGTCATAGCTAAGAGAAATGAAATAATTTAACAAAAACAGAATGTTGCAATTTTATAAAATATTATTATAATCACTGGAAAATAAATACAAACTTATGGAAAATACAGTTCACTTGGCATCTGTCGTACCTACAGCAATCAAGCTTAATTCTGTTTTGGCATCATCATTTTCTGCAGTGTGGTCTATACCTTTGCCTGAATCTGCCTTCTCCCTTTATGTTCCGATAACATCGCTCCTCCTGGAACACCAAGTGTTGGCCTTTTCAAGGGCATGGCCTAGGTCTTCTCCATCCTGGTATCTCCAAAGCCTTTCTGGTTGCCTGGAACAGTGCAGGAGAAATATTGGCAGGGCTGCAACGAACCAAAGTTGGTGAGCTGGGACCAGCCCCTGGGTTCTACAGCTCCATACTAGGTTGGGTGGTACAAACAGTTAACCTGCTTGGATATTAACCAAAAAGTTGGAGGTTCAAGTTCACCAAGAGGCACCGCAGAAGAAAGGCCTGGTGGTCTTACTTCTGAAAAATCAGCCTGGAAAACCCTATGGAACACAGTTCTACTCTGACACACATGGGGTCGCCATAAGTTGGAATTGACTTGACGGCAACTTTTTTTTTTTCTGTTTTTGTTTTTACCGAGTAGGTAAAATGGGAGGAAACATGTCTTCATTACAAACCTCAGGAAAACCCTAGCCAAACACTTCTTATTGTTTTTCAAATTTGAAGGCTTGGCTTTTTTTTTCTTCCTCTCCTCACCTACATCTCAGGCTTTGTCTTGGCTTCAGCCGAAGAAAACTAATTTAGACAGGGCCATTTCAGGCTTGTCCTGAGTTCCAAGTAGGAAGACAGGAAGTAGGAGATGACAATTTATTTTTTTGAGGTTTCCTGCTCAAATTTAAGACCAAAGACTTTTGTGTGTTATTTCTGAGTCAGATGAACTGGTTAGAGGTGTTCAATTCCTTTCAGCTTATCCCATATTTATTAGCTGTGCTAGACCCAGGAGGAAAAGAAAAGACATTAGTCTCTGCCCTCATGCAGCTGTCAGTCTAATGGTTAAAAAAGAAAGAGAAATACACAAAGTGCACAGCAAGGCAGAAAGTAACGTATGATCTCAGAGAAGCGATGGTAACTGTGCTATGTGGACTTGTAGATCATAGGAAGTAAGAGGATGGGGAACAGAGAATGCTTCTTTGAGGCAATGACGTTTGAAACTGGTGACATCTAAGCTGTTCCTTAATGGATGGGTGGAATTTGGATCTATAGAAAGAGATCTAACCATTGCTCCAGTAAAGATTACAGCCTAGGAAACCCTATGGGGGCAGTTCTGCTCTGTTCTGTAGGGTCACCGTGAGTGGGAATCAAAGGCACACAACAACAACAACACATCCTCCACAGTGTACCTAGCCTGGAGCTAGACACAGAACTCAATTCAACGTAAGACTAGAGAACTGAGACTGCCGTCTCAAGCCACATTGGAGAATCTACCTCCTTTCTTTAGGAATATACCATGTTTTTATGCAAAGGACGTGCACGTTGTATGTTTTTTTGTGAACCGTGCAACTCCTCCAGCGTTATGTTCCTAGGTGTGCTGCAAGTGTTATATGTTTAGGTGCGCATTTATGTGAGTGCATTATTTGCAAAAAAAATTTGGTAGTTCATTAATTCTTCCTGAATTTGTTTCTAGTCTTTTTGTATTTCATGAAAGGGAGATTTTAAGTGGGGAACAATCATAGGGTTGTTAACTTTTGATTCTTCCAAGTAATGCAGTTATTTAAAACAATAATAAAAACAGTGTCCATCAATGATCATATTCATTTCATAAAAGGGAGATGATTTTTAATACCTCCCCCAAAAAGAAGGGCATAATCTCAGAAAGGAAAACCATCTTTCAAAGAGAAGATCATTGGAAATATAATATTGTAATTTTACAGATGGACAATATAATACTGTAATTTTAAAAGATATGTTTTTAATTTTAAAATAAAAATATTATGCAAAATTTTATTTTATGTATTGTAGATAATTTTTTTCTTGAGAGAAGTTGTAAGTTGGGAGAATATATATGTAATACGGCAATACAAAGTGACCATAAGTCTCCAAGTAGTTTTGCCACTTCATTATTAATACTATCGTCAAAAATCAGTTTTTGAAGAAATTTATTGATGAGAATGGAAGCATACACTCTTCAGACTTCACTCAGTTCAGAATATTCTGGGCATTCTTAGAGAAGTGGATGAGCAACTCAACTTCACCATACTTTCAGCAGCTTCTCCCTGTTTCTTCTCCCAGAGCTAGGAAGGAAATTCACTGAGTCTGGCTGGTGAAGATGGCAGGAAAGGATCTTCTAGTGTTTTTCTTTTTTTTCCTCGCTGTGTGGCTACCTACAACTAAGAGCAATTTATCTCCTTGGTAGCCCAACATGGAACAGTCAGGAATTTATCCTAGTAGGATATCGCAGACTTAAAATCACTTCATCCTGGGCCAGCACCTTTTAAATCACGTATATTTGAGAATCTGATCTAATCCTCTCATTTTTAAGGTAAAGAAACTGGGACTAGAGACATGCCCAAAGCCTTATTTTGAGTTGGAGACAAATTCAGCACTCAGCGTGTATCTTCAGATGGTTAGCAGCATGTAGTTTCCTGGCCCCCATGTTGAGTGCTTTGTATATCATTAAAGATATTTGACTCTCAAGAGAGTAGAAACTTTAATCTAGCAAGAATGGGATTCCAATGGGAATTTGTTCCAACTAGGAACACCAGAAATGCTCCCTTATGGAGTCTGATGTCTTTGGTATATATTGGGACAGATGTTGCACTGTGTGTATAGATGGGCAATCACCTTTTGGAAAATACCTACAAGTTTATCACTTCTGTGTGCATTTTTTCTTTCTCAGTTAATTTATAATAAGAATTCAATAATTATTGGATATAGAATTACTGATCTTTTAAGTATATACATTTCCACAGGATTATACTCTACGATGTGCACAGGAACTTATTCTCAGTCATTTTTTAGGTGATAACTTTGGTTACATGGGCATTTCATCTGCAGAATCCATTGAAGGGTTATTTTCTTGGACTAAATACAATTATATAGGCTCTTTCTTCCTTTTTACTCTACTCTCAAAACCACTTCATCTCCACCTCAGGCTAAGCTGTGTTCTGGATCCTGGACCAACCAACCTTACCTGAAGCAGAGTGGACTAAGGGAACCCATGCTCAGAATTGTGGAAATCGGTCCCATGCCATGATAGCTTTGACTTTTGGCCCTGAGCCAGGTATTGTGGCTACTCCTTGTACCTGAGGCCTCATGCCCACCTGGGACACCATTCTGATAAGTGGATGACAGTCTCTCTAATTTGTTGAATGCCCCAGGCCTTCCAGGGCTGGGTTCTTCCTTAATCTTGCAAATTTTAACACACACACACACACACGCACACACACACACACACACACACACGAAGGGCATAATCACAGAAAGAAAAACCATTCTTTCCTGAAACCAACCTGATGACTGAAGGGCTGGCCCTGAATCCAAGCCCAGGGACCTGGAATCTTGCCGTCTATACATGGATGTCTCTGGATTTGCCTTGTCAGTAAGAGTAAGTGTCAGTTTTAAAATACCAGCTTCAGACCAAACCCTGTGCTAAACATTCCACATACATGATCTCATCCATTACTCACAAGAACCTATGAGATTGAAATGGTTGTGCTCATTGTATAAATTAAGGAACTGAGGCCTAGAAAGCCTCCTTGAATTTTCTAAAGTCACACAACTGGTAAGTGGTATAATTTAAGTACAGGTCCTTCTGACAAGGTCTCAGGGCTTCCTAGACCAACATTCATGCTGTCTAGGACCTAGCACAGACCTGGCATTATGGTAGGTACTCAAGGAACATTGTTGGGTTGAAGAAATGCATCAGTAGCTTCCTCCTCCATCTGAGAATGCTGTCCCTTTGCCACCACACCACCTCCATGGTGTTTCATAAAATGTCCCAATTAATTACCACCAAGATAATTTATAAAATGTCCAGTTAAATGTGAACTATGACTTTGAGGATACTCTTCACACAGACTAAGGATGTGCAAGTTTGTTTTACTTCTGATTTAAATACTTGGTGCAAATTAATCTTGAGGCCTTGCAAAGTCCCTAGATCTCTCGCTTGTGGCCGGGTTCCAAGCTGGGCTCCCCTCTCCTCTTTCTTGAACAGTTGATTGCTTGGAGGGAAATGCCGGCCCTCGCATGGACCCCTGCTGCACTTCATCTCGCTGGATTTGGCTCATCGTTCCAGCCAACTGAGATCATTTAGAAGTTTGATTTTGTCATCAATCATATTTTCTATCCCTCCCAGCTGTGTGTCAGCCACAGATGTGATAAGTGGACTTTATATGTCTTTGTCCAAATCACTGATACCAAATGTTAAGCAGAGTTAAGGACAGTTCTCCGGGGAACACCTCTGCAGTGATCTCAGGGCATTTTGCATGGGCCTTTATTCCAGCATTTGCCTTGTGACATGATCAGCTTTTTTAACCTATATGCAAGCTCTTCAAGAGTTAAACGTTGATGTTATATCCCTCTCAATCCTCAAAAGGTACAATGCTGAGTATTGAAGAAACACTCAGTCAATTTTACTGAATAGTACAATAGACAGAACAATTGATTTGACATCAGAAGATATGATTCGACTTACAGTTAACCTCTTCCTAGTCATATGGCTGCTGCATACAAGCTGCTTGTCTTCCCAGGGCCTCAGTCTTGCCATCCATAAAATGGAGATAAGGATTCCTGCAGACAACCTCACTGGATTAGTGTGGAGCTCAAAAGAAGAAATGGATGCAGATAACCTTTTCACCCACTCTTATTCATGCTTTTATGTAAACATTTCTTCAACCTGAAATTTCCTCCCCCTCCCCTTTCCCATCGATACCACCCTTCCCTCATTCCGGTCCTTCTGCTTCTCTAGGAAGTCTTCATGGCCCTTTAAGTAGTCCATCATCACCTCCTCTCAACTCCTACAACACTCTGCTGATCCTCCCTGGGACACATCTCCATATGTCCCCCATCTGCCTGGCTACTTGTCCATCTTCCCCTCCAGACTATGGTCTTGAAAGTTAAGAGCTACATCTTACAATAGAATTGAGCAACATATCAAAAAAAAAAAAAAATTCACCATTGTAAAGTAAGATTTATACCAGGTATGCAGTGATGGTTCAACATTAGAAACACAATCAATGTAATCCATCACATAAATAAAACAAAAGACAAGAACCACAATCTTATCAATTGATGCATAAAAAGCATTTGACAAAGTCCAACACCTATTCATGATAAAAACTCTCAACAAAATAGGAATAGAGGGGAAATTCCTCAGTATAATTAAAGGCATTTATACAAAGCCAACAGCCAACATCATCCTAAATGGAGAGACTCTGAAATCATTCCCTTTGAGAACAGGAACCAGACAAGGATGCCCTTTATCACCACTCTTATTCAACATTGTGCTGGAGGTCCTAGCCAGAGCAATTAGGCTAGAAAAAGAAAGAAAGAGCATCCAAATTGGTAGGGAAGAAGTCAAAGTATCTCTGTTTGCTTATGATATGATCTTATACACAGAAAACTCCAAAGAATCCACAAGAAAACTACTGGAACTAGTAGAAGATTTCAGCAAAGTTTCAGGATACAAGATAAACATACAAAAATCAGCTGGATTCCTTTACACCAACAAAGAGAACCCTGAAGAAGAAATCACCAAATCAATACCATTTACAATAGCGCCCAAGAAGATCAAATACTTAGGACTAAATCTAACCAAAGCCGTACAAGATCTGTACAATGAAAACTACAAGCCACTACTGCAAGAAACCAAAAGAGACCTGCATAAGTGGGAAAACATACCTTGCTCATGGATAGGTAGACTCAACACTGAAAATGTCAATTCTACCCAAAGAGATGCAATCTGTATTTGGATGCAATCTGGATCCAAATTCCACCGGCATTTTTTAATGAGATGGAGAAACAAATCAGCAACTTCATATGGAAAGGGAAGAGGCCCTGAATAAGTAAAGCATTACTCAAGAAGAAGAAAAAAGTGGAAGGCCTCTCACTACCTGATTTTAGAGCCTATTATACTGCCACAGTAGTCAAAACAGCCTGGTACTGGTACAACAACAGATACATAGACCAACAGAAAAGAATTGAGAATCCAGACATAAATTCATCCACCTATGAACAGCTAATATTTGACAAAGGCCCAAAGTCCATGAATTGGGGAAAATACAGTCTCTTTAGTAAATGGTGCTGGCATAACTGGATATCCATCTGCAAAAAACTGAAGCAAGACCCATACCTCAGACCATGCACAAAAAGTAATTCAAAAAAGATCAAAGACTTAAATATAAAATTGGAAACGATAAAGATCACGGAAGAAAAAATAGGGACAACGCTAGGAGCCCTAATACATGGCATAAACAGAATACGAACCATAAGTAACAACGCACGAGCACCAGAAGAGACACCAGATAAATGGGAGCTCCTAAAAATCAAATACTTATGCTCATCAAAAGACTTCACCAAAAGAGTAAAAGGACAACCTACAGACTTTGAAACAATTTTGGGCTACGACAAATCTGATCAGCGTCTAATCTCTAAAATCTACAAGATACTGCAAAACATCAACAACAAAAGACAAATAACCCAGTTAAAAAATGGGCAAAGGATATGAACAGGCACTTTGCCAAAGAAGACATTCAGGCGGCTAACAGACACATGAAGAAATGCTCATGATCACTAGCCATTAGAGAAATGCAGATCAAAACTACAAATAGATATCATCTCACCCCGACAAGGCTAGCATTAATCCAAAAACACAAAACAATAAATGCTGGAGAGGTTGTGGAGAGACTGGAACACTTATACACTGTTGGTGGGAATGTAAAATGGTACAACCACTTTGGAAATCGATTTGGTGCTTCCTTAAAAAGCTAGAAATAGAAGTACCATACGATCCAGCTATCCCACTGCTTGGAATATATCCTAGAGAAAGAAGAGCCATCACACGAATAGATATATGCACATGTTCATTGCAGCACTGTTCACGATAGCAAAAAGAAAAAAACAACCTAGGTGCCCATCAAGGGATGAATGGATAAACAAATTATGGTATATCCGTGAAACATCTTATAACATGGAGGAATCTGGAGGGCATTATGCTGAGTGAATTTATTCAGTCACAGAAGGACAAATATTGTATACGACCACTATTGTAAGAACTCAAGAAAGGGTTTAAATACAGAAGAAAACATTCTTTGATGGTTACGAGGGTGGGAAGAGAGGGTGAGTGTTGTTTACTAACTAGATAGTAGGTAAGAATTATCTTAGGCTAAATAAGGACAGCACACACTACAGGGGAAGTCAGCATAACTGGACTAAACCAAAGCTAAGAAGTTTCCCGAATACAATCAAACACTTTGAGGGACAGAGTAGCAGGGGTAGGGGTCTGGGGACCATGCTTTCAGGGGACATCTAGGTCAATTGGCATAACAAAGCTTATTAAGAAAATGTTCTGCATCCTACTTTGGTGAGTGGCATCTGGGGTCTTAAAAGCTTGCAAATGGCCATCTAAGGTGCATCAATTGGTCCCAACCACCTGGAGTAAAGGAGATGAAGAACACCAAAGACACAAGGAAAGTATTAGCCCAAGAGACAGAAAAGGCCACATAAACCAGAGACTTCATCAGCCTGAGACCAGAAGAACTAGAAAGTGCCCAGCTACCACCAATGACCACCCTGACAGGGAATGAACACAACAGAGAGTCCCAGATGGAGCAGGAGAAAGGCAGGGTGCAGAACTCAAATTCTAGTAAGAAGACCAGATTTAATGGTCTAACTGTGACAGGAGGTAACCCGGAAAACACGGCCCCTGGATTCTTTATCAGCCCAGAACTGAAACAATTTCTGAGGCCAGCTCTTCAGACAGGGATTGGACTGGACTGTGGGACATAATGTGATACTTGTGAGGCGTGTGCCTCTTAGCTCAAGTAGATACAAGAGACTAAATGGGCAGCTTTTGTCTGGAGGTGAGATGGGAAGGCAGAGAGGGTTAGGAGCTGGTTGAATGGACATGGGGAATCAGGAGTGGAAATGAGGAGTGTGCTGTCACAGTATGGGAAGAGCAATTAGGGTCACATAACAATGTATGTATAAATTTTTGTATGGGAAAAAATGAAATTTTTCATCTTAGGTATTTCTGTCCCTGGCCCCAGCACAGGGACCTGAGACATAGAGGGCACTCAATAACAGGTTTATGGAACAAATATGAATAGTTACAAGCTGCAAAGTCAGCCTGCTCTTGCCTCATTGGTGGCTGCAGGGAGTGGTATGGCTACAGGCATCTTTGCTCAGGCCACCAGAATGTGCCACAGTGAACAGAGCTGACTGTGCTTGAATGTTTTTAATTTATTCTTAGGGAGAAAGAGAGGCACGTCTGATAGACAAAGCCAGCCCGAAGTTCTGTGAGAACAGGTATCATGTCTGTTTTGCTTACCCCTGAGGCAGCCTGGGTTCCCCAGCAAGCTGACTCTGAGATGGAGATTTACATGCAAGAATTTTGCTGAGGAGTGTCTTTAAGATCAAACCTGTAGAGGAGTAGGAGAAGGAGGATTGGGCAGGAGAAGTTGAACTGCAACAAATTGGTCACAAAGGCCTCAGCTGGTCCCTTGGAGATCTTTGGAGCTGAGGCTGACATCAGAGTTGTCCCACATTAAGGCAAGGTGATCAGGTCTGTGTAAACACCTCCATTAAACTGTCTTGGATGATCACTGCCTCCAGGGAAGGGTGAAACCTTGGGCTGGGAAGCTTTCTTCAGTTGAGGACATTGCCAGAGAGGGACAGCTGAGAGCTGCTGAGACTTGCAGCATCTGGAGACAGGAGTGTCTCCATGCAGAAGCCGGAGGATCTATTATACAGCTTGTGCCTAAGAGCATCTGGCGCATTGTGCCCCTTCAGTAAATACTCACTGAGTGAATCAATGAATCCATAGCCAACCTCAAGTGGAGGTCTGTAGGCTTCCTGTGGCCGTTCAACACCCATTCAATTAATATACCTTTAGAGTGTGCAATGTCCCTGCTGGGGCCTGGGCTGGTGCTTGGTTTGAAGATGAGTAAGACAACACCCCTTCCTTGAGAAGAGATGGCAATCATATGAACAGCCAATTATACCCCCAGCTGAGGACTTGAGGTGGAAGAAGCTAGAGGGCTGTGGTAGCACAGAAAAGGCAGATGGCTTCTTGAAGAAGGTGACATTGAAGCCAAGACAAGAAATAGGCAGCTTCCAGGAAACATGAAGTGTAAGCAAATAATGCCAATATAAGAGACCACAGCATTTCAGGGGTCCATATGACCCTACGGTGGAGGCAGTTAGGACCAGGTTCTGAGGGCCTTGAATGCCAGACCCAGAGCCTAGACCAAACCCTAAAAGCAATCAGGGAACCATTGGGGGATTTTCAGCAGAGGACTGACAGGCCAGACTTTCCTTCATGTAAGAACACAGGTTTCAGTATCTTGTGTCATTTCTCCTCCAGGTGTTCCATGAGGAGAGGCTAGTTACCCAAGCACATACCATAACCATGGCCTCCACCCGGTGCATGGCATGAACTGTCCCCACTGCTGGGTCCTCTGGCAGGCTGAGGAACCTGCTGATTCTCAGGAGGAAGGGTACACTCCTCCCTTGACATGCAGTGAGCTCCTGAAGGTATGACCCAATGAAAGAAAACCCAGTGAACAAACCCAGTGTTGTCAACACAGAAATCAGGGAAACTCTCTGCACATCAAAAGAGACAGCATCCTACAGTGAGATGAGCATTGCCCAAGGAGTCCTTGTTGGGTTGGCTTACAGTACTCCTTCTTCACTTACCAGCTCTCTGGTATAGGCAAGTCATTAATCCTCAATTTCCTTATCTATAAAATGAGAATAAGAATTTACCATGCTAGTAATAAGGACATGCAAATTAATCTGATGATGTGATATAATTTTATACTTATCAGATTGACAAAGATTTTTTTAAAAAACATTGATCAGTGCTGAGGAGAGTGGGTATAGGCCAGCTCACTGACTGTGGGTAGGTGTGTGAATTGTAATAAACAATTCCAGGAAGCAATTTAGCAACAAATATCAAGTCTTTAAAACGTGCATATCCTTTGACCCTGAGATTTCACTTCTAGGAATATATTCTAAGGAAATAACTAGAATTTCCAGGGAAAAAAATGTATGTTAAAGGGTATTTAGTGAAGGGCTATTTACATGAGCAAAAATTGGAAATAACTAAATGTCCATCAATACACATCAACAGATAATTAATTGTACTAATGAATCATAGCACACCCATATGTTGGAATACTACACAGTAGTTAAAAATTACGCTTTTAAATTTGATTTACTAACATAGAAAATACTTACGGTATAATGCTAAAAAATCAGTCCCAATTTTGTACCAATAAAAACAGTTACAAAAATATTTTGTTGTTGTTGTTATAAAATTGAGATGGAAATGCTGTTTTTATTTTTTTCACTTAACATTGTGTTGTAAGTAGGTGGTTATCAACATATTAACTGTGATTATCAATTTGGATATAAGGACTGTTCTAATTTCCTACTCATTTTTTTTTTAAGTATTTCAAGCATTCTACAATTACAGTTGCTATAATTTTTCTTATAAACAGAAAAACAAAAATGTGATTTTAAATAATAATGATATGTGACTGTTGGGAGGCTCATAATGATGAATAAAACAATGCGAATGAAGGAGCCCTGTTAATAAACCCTTAAATGCATGTGAGGATCCATTCTGTTCTGAAAATCTGCATCTCTTTACCAAAGAATCTCACATTATGAGGAGCTCATTCCATCCTGATGTGCTGGTACTTTGGAAAGTTCTTGGTAGACAATGAAGGTTTTCCCTACAGGATAACATCACAGCCATGTTCGAAACATGCCTCTTAACTATCTCCTAGTCCTTCCCTTCTCTTCATTCCCACTGTCCTGTCATGGGTCAGCCTCTCATCACCTCTTGCCTGTACCACCGTATCTGCCCCATCTCTGGTCTCTTTGCCTCCTGGATCCCGGCCTCCTCCAACTGCCACAGTGCAGCCAGGGTGATTGTTACACTGTGCACATCTGACCATGTCACGCCAATGTTGTTGCCACAGGTGAGTGTCTGGGCTTCCTGGTGTGGAGTATGAGGCTGTGTGTGAGCTGACTTCCATCGAATTATCCAGTGACATCTCCTGCTTCTCCGCCACTTCCACAAACACAACCTTGGCCCAGGCCACACTAGTTCCCCAGATTAGTTATATTAGTTCCCCAAACACTCCATTCTTTTTGTGTGCCTCTATAGGTTGCTATGAATTGGAATCGACTTAATGAATTGGAATCAACTTGACGGCAATGGGCTTTGGTTTTGGTATCTTCCTAGAGGAGCCTAGTCGTTCAATGGTTAAGTGCTTGGCTGCTAACCAAAAGGTTGGTGGTTTGAATCCACCCAGTGGCTCTGCTAAGGAAAGAGCCTGTGATCTGCTTCCATAAAGATTACAGTCAAGAAAACCCTATTGGGCAGTTCTACTCTGTCACAGGGGCTTGCTATGAGTCAGAATCAAATGGACAGCACCTAGCAACAACATCTTCCTAGAATGCTCTTTGCCCGTGTTCATCTAATGAATTTCTGTTTAGCCTTTCCAGGCATTCTTTGTGAAGTTGCCTTCTCTCCACTCTCCAATCCATGCCAAAAGATGTCTATTTTGACACATGCATTACTAGACACATTATTTGACACATTACTAGAAGGTAATTTCTTTTGTGTCTGTCTCCTCCATTGGACAACAACAAGGTTTCTTATTCATCTTTGAAACCTTGTCACCTATCACATGCCCAACATAGCCCAAGATTTGTTAGTATTTTCTTGAATGAAGCTTGTCAGAATTGCATCCCATGGCATAAAGCAAATTATACCTGTATTTGCCCTGGCTGCCTGTAATGTCAACTTCACAAAGTCCCCAACCACCCAAGCGATCTTTCATAGTTGTCATCTGGAGGACAAGGGAGCTATGGAGAAAAGCAGATCCCCTCAGTTACCAGTTCTGACAACTCTCATTACGATCCAGGTCTCCCCATGCAAACAGACAGTCAGCATGTGACTGTAGAAGAAATGAAAGTATGCTTCTATTAAAACCATGTTCCTTAGATTGTCGCTCTGAATTTACATCCCTCTGGCCCTTGCCAAGTTGGCTCTTGGTTATCCTCTCTCCTAAAATGAGAGCATTCTTCTCATAGCCCCAGGAGATGCCTATGATGCCTGAAGATTGAAAACAGATCCTGAAACATAGATTTGGGAATTTGTAGAGTCCAGTGCACTACTTCTCAATGTAAACTGCCCCAGATAACCTAGCTTCCCTTTGCAATTCTGATTAGAGCTTTGTTGGGATAGAAGAATTCACTGCTTGAATGGTGTTCCCACCACCCATGATTAAAGACAAGAAACCTAATTAGAGTAGGGAGAGTTAACCAGCTTAGGGTAAAAGAAACGCCACTCATAACCAATGGGTTTTGGCCTTTGTACAGAACCATCATGGGATAAATGTACCTCTCATTGCTGTATTCAATAAAAATGAGTAATTATTGGACACCTAGTATTGAGCAAGACTGTAAATAAATGAGCCATTAAACTGCTCATTTACTGAAGGTTTGGATATATGAGGGTAAGTTAAAAAGGAAGTATTGCTGCAAAATCATAGAAACCTTTATTAAGCAAAAATATCAAAATGTGAAGCTATTGTTTCTCCACATGTCCTCCATCTAGGTCTATACACTTCTAAAGAGAGTGTTTCCATTTCTTTAACCCTTCCCTGAAGATTTACACTACGTCAAAATGGCAGTTTTGGCATCCTCAAGGGACTCAAATCATGTTCCTTTCAAATGTTCTTTGAGTATTGGGAACAAAAAAGAAGTCTAAAGGGATAAGATCAGGACTGTAAGGTGGATAGGGTAAGGTTTCCCAATGAACTTTTCGTAGGACAGCCCTTGCTACCCTTGAAGAATGAGCAGGTGCGTTGTCATGATGGAAAAAAATTCCTCGGCTCAACTTTCCTGGCATTTTTCTCACCAATGCAGTTTTCAATGATCTTAAAACTTCTTCATAATAAGCCCCAGTGATCATCCTGTGTCCTTCGAGAAAAACTATCAAGATTACCCCTTAGGAATCTCAAAAAACAGTCACCATAACCCTCTGAGTGGTCTTCCCTCTCTTGGCTCATCTTTGAGATCTTCCCAACCTCTCTTAAAACCCTTGACCCATCTAAAAACTGTTGTTTTACGTGGGGCAGCATTCCCATAAACTTATATCGCAAAGCTTCGATGATTTGGGAAGATGTCCACTTGAGTTTTGTTAAAAATTTTATGTTAGCTTTGACCTCAAAATCATTTTTTTCCATGACACAAAAAGTATCCTTTTGTTTTTGAAGGCACCCTAACGAGACTAACACAAGTGTATTACCAGAGAGAACTTGCCTGCAGCCATCCGCTGATCATAGAGACATGTTTAAACATGTTTTGTTTGGAATAAACCCGTGGATGTATGGACTGGAACCCTAGTAGCAATACTTTTTTAACTTACCCTCATAAATAGCCATGACGGACAGTAGAATAGGATGAGTACGATATGCCATAGAAAGTGCTATGTGTATGCCAAGGGGTAGTGTGGAATGGTGAAAAGAGCACAGGCTCAGTTGCCAATCAGATCCAGGCTCAAATCCAGTCCTAGCCAGTTACCTCAGGCAAATTACTGCACCTCCCACAGCCTCTGTTTCTTCAGCTGTGAAATGCGCTCCAACAGACGTTTGACAAAGAAGGAGTTAGATGGAGATTAAATGAGATAGAGCATGTGCACTCCTGGCCCACAGTTGCCCTAGCTTCTTTCCCTTTCACTGTCAGTTGGGGCTGAAACCCAGCGACCCTGGAGATAACCCTGGGCAAATACTCGTAAGTCCTGAGAGGGAGTGTCAGGAAGGGAGGCCAGAGCCTGCTGAAGAGAAAGCCTTCACCCTATTCTTCCAGTTTTCAGAAGAATGTCTTTCTGCTCAGTTACCTTGAGTCTGTGTTTTTCTTTCTTTCTCTCTTTTTTTTTGCTTGGATTTCACACATGTTCTGTCAGACAGGTTAAATGTTATCAACTCATTTGGATTAAAATTTCTGTCAGCCTAAGAAGTTGAGCTGTGCTTTCTCAAACCCAGAAACTGAGGAGGAATGCTACCGTGGTGGTTTTGCCAGTGAGGCACCCAGCTCCTCGCCAGGCTGCAGAGCAAACAAGAGGAGGAAAATGAGGAACAAGCTGCTGAGAAGACACGGCCATTGCCATTTACTGGCTGCTACCTTGGCCTGTGGTCTTGAGTGATGCAATTAAGCTTGGGGAATCTCAGCTCGGTTTAGCGTGGCTGATTGTTGGAATGTTCAGACTTCTGACAGAAGCGCTCGGGGCAGCTGGTTCATGTCTCTGTACCTTGTGTCGTTTTATATGTAAAGGAAAGCAAATTTTCAAATCTATCTGTAAACAGAAGAGTTAACTCACTTTTCCATTTGTAGTTCTTCTTACCCAAAATCCAACCAAGCAGAAATGCTATTATCCCCATTATAGTCAGGCTTGAGGAGTTAAAATGTAGCATGATAGATAAAGGCACTGAACTAGTTATCAGAAGACTAGGATCAAGTGTTGGCTTAGCACTGATGAGCTGGAGGACTTTGGAACAGCTACTTAAGTCTCTCTGTGACTCAGTTTCCTCATCTTTTCAACAGGTACAATAATATCTATTCAACAGGGTTGATCTGAGGATTAAATGAGGTATTATATCAAGCACCTGTCACACAGCAGGCACTTAATAAATTTTAGCTCTTCTTGCAACTCCTACTCCATGAGATACCAAGTAATTCCTTTAATCAGTGTTAGAACATTCTTTTTGTAAAATTAAGGCCATCTACCTTATTGTATCTACTTCTTGGAGCTTAATTGAGGAGTTAAAGCAATAGTGGGATGAAAGTGCTTTGTGAACTGCAAAAAACTAAGGCAAAATAAAGTCCATCAGGATCGCAGTTTTAACCATATGGTAATAGTCCAGGAGAGAAGAGAAGAGGATGTCCTTTTTAAAGGTCCACCCCTTAAACTCACCCCTTAAATCTGAAGGCCATTTTAGAATGCCCCACTTTTGCTTTGACCTCTAGACTGATTGACCGCTTGTCATTAAAGAGCTGGAGAAAAGGTTCAAGCTCTTGTTGCTATTGAGGTTGAGTGATGTTGGCTACAGGGTCAGTGCCTAGACTCGTTGAATGCCATACAGCCCCAAAGAAACAGAAGCTGGCAAAGCCTGACGCTGGTTACATGATTAACTGGACATAACCTAAACACTCTAAGCCATGAGATCAAAGGGAATAGTCTTTCCGACAAGTAAACCCTCTTAGAAAATTAAAACATGATTCATCCTAACAAGACACTTAGGAGTCAGAAGAGCAGACCATCTCCTTCCTAAGGAATTAAATGCAACTATGTCCCAGAGGAGAGTGATGGGGTGGTCTCTTAGGACCTTCATATCCAGAGGCAAGATGATCACGATCTGAGACCAGAGCCTGAGGGTTGACCTCCTGAGAAAGTCCCCTCTGGGTCTACAAAATGGCAAAATCCTTGAAGGCTGGGGTGCATCCAGTTCAGCTGACACTCCCAGTTTCTAGCTCAGGGTCTCACACAGAGTGGGTCCTCAGAAACCTAGTTTTTCATGCTTGTGTGAGAAAAAATCTTCACTATTAATTTATACCTTAGCCCTAATCTGGCTGTTGAGGCTCCTCTTCCACCACCTTCCCTCAACCCCATGGACAGAGCAAGTTACTTGACTTCGCTAAGCTTTAACTTATTCAAATGAAAAAAATGATCCATTGGAAAAGACTCAATGAATGAATGTAAACAAGCATGCCTGCAAGCCTCCTACTGAAATCATCAAAGAGCTTCAGACCAGTCAGGACAGGAAGAGGGCTGGGATATACAGTACCATTATTTCTCTCTTCTTTGTAAAGAGGTAAGAAAAAAATTCTCTAGCACTTGGTATCATCTACCCAGTTGTCCAAGCCAGAAATATGGGAGTCTTTCTTGACTCCTCCTACTTCTTCTATCTTCTTCACCTTATCAGTCACAGTGCCTAAAAAAGTATTCTCTCTCCAATCTGCATCCTCCTTCCATCCCCTGGGCCTCTGCACAAGTTCAGAGGCCCAGCATCTCTCTCTAGGACTACTACAGCAGCCCCTTGATGCTCTCCCTGCCTTTATCTTTCTCTCCAACCCAGCTTCCACTTGACCATCAGAGCCATCTTTGTAAAACGGGACCTGACACTCCCCTGCTTAAAGGCCTTCATTGGCCCCTGTGCACCACTCCCAAGAGTGTAAAAGTAGATACTCACAAGGCTTTGTATAACCTGACCCCTGCCTATCTCACAGCCTCATCTCTCCCTTCACCATGCAGACTCCCACACCCCACCTCACCCAACCACGATCAGCAGGCCATGCTCTCTCATATATCTGCACTTTTGCATCCCCTAGTGATTTCCTGCATTATCTTTCTCCTATTTTCCTCAACAAACTCCTCTGTGTTCTCCAAAACTCACCTGAAGTGTTGTCTCCCCAATGGAGCCTTCTCTGATACCCCCCATCCCCTCCCTCCAGAGTCCGATACCTCTTCTGTGCTCCCAGAGCAACCCCAACTCATGCCAATCCTGATATTTATTACAGGGTGTTTTAACTGGCCAGTTGTTTACTTATCTGTCTCCTCCTTCAGGACCAGCCATGAGCTCCTTGAGAGCAGGCCCTCCATCTTGTTCACACTCCATCATCAAGCCTAGCACAGAGACAGGGAGAAGGCAGATGTCTTAGTAATTGTCTGTGGATTGAAGATACTCCATGAAGTTCTGCGTCAGACAAAGAAACCTGCTCTATCTGCTCTGTAGAGACAACTCTGGGGACCCGTCATCAATTCTCATACATTCTTTGAATCAAACAAGCCAATCAAGTGCTTAGGTGGGACCAAGACAATAACAGAGAACATAGCATAATGGAAGGATTGCTGTGCTAGGAACTGGGATACTCAGCTTACACTCCCAGGCAGCCTCCATATTAGCAGATTACTCTTGAGCAAGTCACTTAACCTCTCTGAGCTTTAGCCTCTTCACATGAAAACTGAGCCATTGGAAAAGAGTCAACAGTTATCATGCCTGACTGTCCATTAGAAACTTCTGCAGTGGGAACTGGGCATTGATATTTTTTCAAGTCCCCTGGGTTATTCTAATGGCAGAATTGGGTGTCACTGAGACCGAGGATGGAAACTGTGACCTGTATCAGCTGGTATGAGGGGCCCTCCCAATAGCAGTATTATTAATAGAGCTACTGTGAGGGACACTCACTCGTACTGGTGTTCACTCAACTGGTGTGAGGTGCAACAATAATACTGGTTATATGACAGATGAACTAGGTTTTAAAAGTTCTCCATTTCTGAAGAGTTTCGAGTACTAAACCAGTTGCCACTGAGTTGATTCTGAATCATAGTGACCCCATGTGTACTAAGGACATACAAGTGATGGAGACAGGAAGAAAGGAAGAAAAAAAGAATAAATGTATTGAACTCATTCAATGCGCCAGGTGCTGTGTCAGGTGTGTGATCTCATTTAGTCACACAACAATTCTATAAATGTTCCCCTCATGTTACCCATGAGGATATGTGGACCTCAGAGGAGGGAGATGACTTTCCCAGGGTCAGTCACATGATGGTAAGAAGAAGAATTAAGCTAGAAGCAGGTATTGACTGCAAATTCTATACTTGCTTCATTATAACAGCAGAGTAATGGCCATTTAGGCACTGGGCCCAGGACAGTGGCACATAGTAGGTGCTCAACAAAGAGCTATGGAAGGAAGGACACAAAACAGAACATACTGACCAGCCATATACTCTGAGTATTGTGTTATGCTTGCACGCTCTTACCTCATCTGATTCGGATAGTATTAACCTGATTGGACAGAGCTTTGCAGGGGTTAAATAAGCTGCCTTTCTGAACGTGGTTCAACATCTGGGAAAAAAAAAATCTAATTCCTCCTAACTTTCAGGGTTAGCAGAAGATCAGAGAGCTCACACATGGCTAAGGTGGGATTCCAAACCCAGGTATGTCTGACTCCAGAGGTCATGCTCTCCCCCAACCCCAATACACATTTAGGACTTTGCCAGGCATCTTCCTGGCTAATCCAAACTTGGTCCATATGGCTTGGTCTCCATTGGACAGGGCTGCAGCTCTTCCTCATATCTTTATATGCCACTCCTATCCTTAGCTACCTGGAATTCTGGAACCCTGTTTCCAAAGGGGGTACTTAAGACAGAAGAGCTGCAGGGATGGATGTAACCCTGCGCCCTGGACAGGCTGCCCTTCTGATGATCAAGTAGCCACAAACTGGGAGCTTGAGAAGGTTCAGCACCATTTCCAAGGCCAGGCAAGACTCGGAGGAAGACATTTCCCCTGGAGGGCAACTGAACTGAGTATGTTTGGGGAAGGGGTAAGGTTAGACAATTACTGTTGTGCTCAGGCCTTAGAACCCTGGGGATCAGGAACTTGCCCTAAGGGAAGCCAGCTAAGAGGATAAGTGTCCTTTCTGCCCTGCTCAATGCTCACAATAATAGCCAGGACTTGAAGTGAGGCCACAGGCCCCAGTGGGGTTTCCCCTAGGAAGCCAGAATAACCAAGGCTGGCAAAGCTAAAAATAAAACAGCCCAGATGTGGAAGGCACGATTCAACCCTTCAAGTGTGTGATTCATACAGAGAGGTGGGATTGGCTCTGCCTTTCGTTTTCAACTTCCTTCAAGCAATTCCTAAGGAGGTATCTTGTCTACCAGTTGAAAGCAAGGGAAAAGTATTTATATTTTCTTACCCTGAGTTTTCTGGTGGTACTTTTTCTAACCCTCACCATAAGACAGAGGTCTATTTTATAAATGGAAACTCCCTTTAGTAGCAGAAGGGACTGTGTTCATGTCTAGTAATGGCTTTTGTGTTAATTGGGAAACACATGAATATAGTGACCGCAGCACCAATGCTAAAGTTATACAGTCTGAATTAAATCCTGATTCCATGCATCAGGAAACCCTGGTGGTGTAGTGGTTAAAAGCTACAGCTGCTGACCAAAAGGTCGGCAGTTCAAATCCACCAGGCGCTCCTTGGAAACCCTGTGGGGAAGTTCTACTCTCTCCTGCAGGGCCACTATGAGTTGGAATTGACTCGACTGCAATGGGTTTGGTTTTTTTTTTTGTTTTTTTTCCCATGCATCGTGCTGTGTGATATGAGCGAGTTCCTTTACCTCTCTGAACCTCAGCTTCATCATCTATAAAATGCAGACAATGACAATAGGAGCTAAAACGTATTGAACACTTAGATATCTCAAATCACTTTGAATGGTAGAAGAGGTTTCAATTCAGCTATGCAACCTCATTATCAAACTGTCCACCACACAGTAATAGTGTGTCAAAGCAGCTATAGGTAACTCTTTAGAGCTTACTTGGCATTTTTATATCAGAGAACTTGTTTGACTTCCACTGTAGTCCAGTTAAGTAGACCCTATAATAGGGATGACGATTCTCATTCCCAAAGAAATGATGCTTAGCGAGTTTGAGTGGTCTTTCTCTCGCTACCCAGCCTGCAACTGGAGGAGAAAGGTCTGAACACAGGTCATAACCACCATGCTATGTGCCGGGCATATGCCTTACAAGTTTCTCACTTAATATGTAGGACAGAGGTTTTCAAACAGGGGTAATTGCATTTGGTAATGTCTACAGACAGTTTTGGTTGTCATAACTGGTGGGATGGGTGTTATTGGTATCTAGTGGATAGAGGCTAGGGATGCTGCTAAACATCCTACAGCATGTGTGGAAGCCCTCCACAGCAAAGGATAATCTGTTCCCAAATGTCAGGAATGCTGAAGTATGTCCCAACTTTTAAGAAACTTTGGCAGGTAAAGGCATACATAATCAAAGACCCTATAATAACCCTAAGGTCCCTAGGTGGCGTAAACAGTTTGCGCTTGACTGTTAACCTAAAGGTTTGGTTTGAACTCATCCAACAGCACCATGGAAGAAAAGTCCTGGCAATCTGCTTCCGTTAAGATTGCAGCCAAAAAAAAAAAAAAAAAACCCACGGAGCAGTTCTGCTCTGTAACACTGGGGGTCACCATGAGTCAGAATCGACTTGATGGCAACCGCCACCAACAACAAGATGATAAGCCTTAATCACTATAGCCTTTAATGAGCCTTCCGTGATGTGAGAGCACATGGAACTGTGGGTTATGCTCAGTCCCCAGTCCAGGACCTGTAATTTCACTGTCCTGCGGATAAGACCATACAGAGCTGCTAGAGGAGCTCCTGTTCCAGACATCCAAGGCCCTTGGAGCATAATCTAAAGTGTGGTCAGTCAGGGTGGGGCAAGCCTGGGGAGTCCTCTGGGGGATCCTGGTGGGTACAGTTCCAAGAAGCAGCTTCATCTCTAATTTCACATATTCTGGATACCCCTGCCCGACTCCTTTTAGTGGCTTACTAGCTATCTGCTCTAACAACATCTGCACATTACACAAAGTAGAGCTTCATCACTACTTTGAAATCCTTGATATAAAGAAGTTCAACTGGATTTGAAATGCATTTGTATTAGTATAAACAATCCAATATTTACCAATAAAAAAGGAAGACTTGTTAGAGTCTTCAAATATAATTCCAACTACAGAAATGTTTAAATGGTTGTAAAAATGTTTTAAAATTGTTATCATCTCTATGTGAAAAGTTTCCAGTCTATGGTCAAGAATTTGAAGAGGCCATCATTAAAATATCATGGTCAGGGATTGATTGCAGCCAGTGCAAGCATAAAGACTGACTTCTTTTTAAAGTTATATTAACAAAAGCAAGCTCAATTTCTCATTGGAAAATTTAAACACATTTATCTGTAAGTTTTATACATATTCTATATTTAATACATTCCTTAAAACTTTGTGTTCCATCATAATTGTATAATATAAGGAAAAGATGGTGATTTATTTTCTATCAAGTCCCGTATATACATCCCCACAACCCCTCTAACCTACCCTAGTATAGTGTGCAAATGTTCTTATTTTCTCTGAGTGCCATGACATGAAAGAGTTTGGGAAGCACTATTTTAAAGTACAGACTGGGCCTATGCTTCGATTTGCTAGTGGTGTTTATGTGCTACCACAGATTGTAAGTTCCCTGGGGTTGGAATTTGCTATATATGCATCTTCGGATGTCCTGTGACACCTCACACGGGGCTTTGAGTACTTTCTCAATACATGCTTGTTTCAGACCTTTCTTCTCGTAGACCCGTGATGTGCACTTATAATAACTATAATAGTAGCTACCATTTCTTGAGCACCACACTAAGTACCTCACAGACATTATTTCGCTTTTTGTAAACAAAATATTTGATATACACAAAATTATGCATGAAATATATCTGTCAGTTTGAAAGTTAATAATATAATGAACCATTAAAAACCATGATTTGTAATTGTTACCACAACCCCAGAAAGCTGGCTATGATTGTCCCTTCTTTACAAATTAGGGAAGTGAGGTATGGTGAGGGTAAGTCACCACCCAAGCTCACACAACTAATAATAAAATTTTAAGTTAGTAATACTTGACTGAGTGGCTGATATTAGCATCTAAAAATCTATGGGTATCAGACTAGATAGGAAAAGAATAAATATAGGAATCAAAGACACGAAGACATGGACACAAAAATTAAAGGAAAGAAGGAAGAAAAGAAAGAAGGAAAGAAACAAGGAAGGAAGGGAAAAATATTTCTCTAGATCTGAGGGACATCAGAGAAAACTACATTTAAAATCCATAGATACATTAAAAGAAGAAATAGACGAGAAGCAAGAAGGAGGAAGAAGAGAACTCATGGAGGCCTGAGATGAAATAAGTAATATAAGTTGACATTGTATATATCCTATCCTCAGGCATTAATTCCAACCAAGCTAGATAAAAATAAAAAGCTAAAGAAAAGAGACCCAATCACATGGGAATTTTTAAAAATCTAAAATGATACATGTGTCAGTGAAATAATCCAAGAAAATTAACCAAATTTTTACGACAAAAAACACAGACCACAAGGGCTCCACTTCCTTTTGCCTGACAGCACCCTGACCTGCCTGAGGTCATCAAGGACACACAAACAGGGCAGGGCCTTCAGTGGGAGAGAAGAAGATGCTCCCAAATCCCGCTAGTTCCCTTCCCACAGGTCCTATAAATAGTAAAGTGGGACTGGAGTGACCCTTTGGGAGGTGTTCAGATGGAGATGACCAAGAAAAAATAAGGAAGGGTGTAGAGGAAATAAGTCTGGATTGAAATTTTGTCTTAGGGAAGGACCAAGGAGATGTTAGGAAATTTCACAGTATGACCAGATCTGTTCACTGTGGTGATAAGGAAGAGGGATTCTAGGCGTCAGGCAAAGTTAGAGGTGTTGTTAATTTGTGTACAACCAGTGTCCTGGGTTTATACTGCACCTTCTAAGGAAATTTAAGCATGGCTCTGGTTTCCTGGTGGGTGGAGAGTATCCAGTGGAAGGCCAGTAGGTCTAAAAACATGGCCAACAAGCCTACTGTGCTGAAATGCGTAGGTAGTAAGCAGTAACGTCACTAAATTTCACCAATGTACTAGCTCAGAGTGTATGTCTGGAAAGATGGTATTTCTCTTCCCTCTCTCATAGATAGTTTTAAGGACTATATTAAGTAGAAAGAAAAATTATTACTTGAAATAACTCTAGCCATAAGAAAAGCAAAGAAAAATGTGATTTAAATATATCCCTTAGTGGTTTAGAAAAGAAATAATAAACTTGATGGAGTCTAGAATAAAAGAATAGATAGTCTGGTGGATTTTTGTCACAGAGGAGAGGGTAGACAAGAAACACAGGAGGCAAGACCATAGGGTGAGGGCCTTGTGTTCAGTAGAAGTTTGTAGAGCAAAGCCCAACTCCAGGATGGGATGGGGGAATAAAGAAGTTAGGAAAATTTGTTTAACATAAGGAAAGCACAAATACAGTATTTCCTGAACATCCGGGGGTGGGGCCTGGGGGTAGGAAATGCAAAGTCTACATATTTTCTCAGTAGACCTACAAGTGAAAGTGTAAAGTGAAGCATGGTGTACCATTCTAACAAGACTTGGAAAAGAAAACTACATTTTACCCCAGAGCATAATTTCCAAAATTCTGGAGGCACCACGTGTGGACAGTTAGGTGGGTTCTTCTGTGGGATCCTTAAGAAAATGTCGTCTGGTACCTTGGCTGGGCTGAAGCAGTTGTCTCACTTTTTGGTAGAAAGTTTTAATATGATGAAATTCCTGTGTAAAAATATCGTATCTTTGACTTTGGAACCCTTCCAGGATGTTTCTATTTGCATCCAGGAGTAAATGAACTAAAGGAAGACAGTGTTTTTTCCCTCAGCCCCCAAAGATGGTTTTGAGACAAAGGAAACATTGCTAAAGACGTAGAGTTCTGGATGGTTTCTAAGAGTTGATTGGTTTTTGGTGAAAGAATTCTCCCAAATAGAATCATCTTGGATTTTCTAAATTACATGCTCTAATTGCAGCAGAGACCCCAGGCAAGATGCTCTGCTGACTGCGTGTTGTGCTTGACTCACTGGCGCTGAGGGAACTGCTGGCCAAGCCCAGCATGGCCTACAGCCCAGCAACTGCCTTTGATTGGGCTCTGTGGCCAGACTAGTGTGCAGGGGCCTGCCCTGTGTCCCCTGAGGACTCTGAGAAGGAACAATTCTGACCAAGAATGACACACTTGGTTTCTGGAGAAGCACGTTCTGGGCCATTGTGCCTGCCAGTTTATGGGGCTGGCAGGGGCCTAACTGGACTTCCTCTGAGCAGTGCTTGTGGGGCTGGGTCCTCCCTGGTCTCAAATTCCTGGGTTCCAAGGCTTCCCTGTGAAGTCAGGTATGTGTCAAACTCCCCCTGCCCTCCACCTACCACCACCAGCCTAGGAACAATGATCATATCTCCAAAATCCCAGATATGTGAGTGAAGGAGAAGCATACTGATAAAAAAAAATGAAATCCAGATTGTTCCTAAAATCCAGAAAGATGGTTTCTGTACATAGAGATCTGTGCATGTTTCATCTACTAATTCTCTGCTAGGAATACTCTCTGCCCCTTTCCGGTTTGTCACTCCCCTCCCTTAATCTCTCTTCCTCTCACTCTTGTTCTCTCGTCTACTGTTTATTCAGTTATAACCCTTATTTCCCTTCTCCTCCAAAAGTAGCTACATCTTGGCATTTTAGCTGAGTTCTTTTTTTTCCACTATGGAAATTAATTGCAAGGAAAAACTAAGAAAAATGCTTGAGACTATAAGACATTGTGACAAGGGAAATGAAGGCCTGGGCTGTCATGTAATGAGTTGGGCAACAGAATATCATCTCAGCTAAACAATGCCCACTGCCTTTCTGCCAGCCACTGTGGAGAATGCTTCAGAAGATAAAGGTGGAAGGGAAGGAAACAAGAATGATGAAGCACTGTTCTTTGTGTCAAGAACTGTGCTAAACTCTTTGTATCTCTTAGCTCATTTAATCCTCTCAAAACCTTATGAGGTGTTTCGCCCATAGAATCCTTCAATATTGCCAACTCAAGGCTTGAATTTTTTTTTCAGTTCTTTCAGTTTGAGAAACGCCGAGCATGTTCTTCCCTTTTGGTTTTCTAACCCCAGGTCTTTGCACATTTCATTATAATACTTTGTCTTCTCCAACTGCTCTTTGAAATCTGCATGATTTAATCCACATGATTAAACACAGCAATTTTTTTTTCTGGAAACTTCTCTTCTGAAGCCCCTTGTCATCCTGCCCCAGTTTGGAATTTTTTGTTTTCCAGGTCTACTGTACACATACGGTCTTAGGACTCCCTTTTGTCATCATTGCAGAAAGTCTCTTACCCTGTCTCTGAATTGCCTATACCTTAAATTCCATATCTTGCTCTTTCTTTGGTTAAGTTCTTGTTTTTTGTAGAGCACATCCTCCAGTAGTCACAGGGAAAGGAGTATTTGGAGATAACTTTTTAAAAATCAACATTATTGAAATATAATTTACCCATTATGAAGTGCACCCATTTTAAATAAATGTTTTGATGGGTTTTGATAAATTTATACACCTGTGTAACCACAACCACAATAAAGACATTAGAACTTTTCATCACTCCAAAAATTCCCTTGTGCTGTGTCCCAGTCATCCTCATTCCCCATCCCCAGCCCCAGGCAACAACCGATCTGCCTTCTGTTACTAGAGATTAGATTTGTCTTTTCTAGCTTCATATAAAAGGAATCAAACGGTATATTATCTTTTGTGTCTGTCTTCTTTTGCTCAGCATAATGTTTTAGAGATTCATCCATGTTATTGTATGCATCAGTAGTTCATTCCATTAAAAAATAGTAAAAACAGCTTTTTTGAGATATAATTGAAATACAACAAATACCTCCAAAGTGTATTTAAAGTGTATAATTTGACAGATTCCAGCATGTATATACCCTTGAAACCATCACCATCTCTCAGAGTAATTATTTTGAAATTCATCAGCGTTGTTGCGGTATCAATAGTTCATTCTTTATTATTGTTGGACGGTGTTCCATTGGATGGACGTGCCACCGTTTGTCTGTTCATCCGTCAATGGACATTTGGATTGCTTCCAGTTTTGGCTATCACAAATAAAGCTGCTATGAACATTAAAACAAACAAACCTTTTGAGGAAGGCACTGTTGGTCCTATATTACAGGAGAGGAAAGTGAGGCTTAAAAGGTTAAATAACTTGACAGGATTGACCAGTTTATTAGTGGGGAGATTGTCTAATCCCCATGTACTAATCTATCCTGCTAAGCCTTTTGTTCATGTTATTTTATTCTATCATCACAATAAACTTACAAAGTAGGTTGTAGTATCACTGTTTCATAGATGATGAATCCAATTCAGAAAGGTTGAGTAATTTATCTAATGTCACACAGCTAATCAATGGCAAAACAATTTGAACCCAAGTTTGACTATCTCCAGAGCGTGTGTTTTGGCCACCAAACCATATGGCTACTGTCTCCAAAATTAAGGATTTTTAAATTTACTAAGAGTGTTAAAAGGAGCCCTGGTGGCACAAAGTTTAAGTGATTGGCTGCTAACTGAAAAGTTGGCAGTTCAAACCCACCCAGCATCTCCATGGGAGAAAGTCCTGGTAATCTACTTCCATAAAGATTACAGCAAAGAAAACCCTTTTGGGCAGTTCTACCCTGTCACATGGGGTCGCTATGAGTTGGAAGTGGCTCGATGGCACTGACAACAATAGTAAGAGTGTTAAGACACACAAACAACTATGATAAGTCTCCTTGGAAAGCAAGGTATGGAGGAGGAAAAGCCACCTCTGACTGGGGGCAAGGGAAGGCCCTATGGGGAAGGTGGCATTGAGATGGGTGGAGATGGATTGAAACATGGTCCTCCAACTACTCCATGTCTCAGGGTGAAGAGATTGCCTTATTCTCCTTTAGCCTGAGTTTCTATGTAGGGGCCCTAGTTTTAATTTTTCTTGGTTGAGTTGTTTCTCCTGGTAGAATTCTTTGGCAGAAGAACATCCAAATAGAAACAGTAAAAGGAACAAATATCGAGTATGGATTATTTTCCAAGAATATTAAGCCATGGCTTTCACACCGTAAAAAAGCAAACCAGATAAACAAACAAATCATTTCATTAGTAATAATAATTTTCAAATAATAATAACCATGTTGAGCTTGATGGCATCTTTCACCCATATGCCTGCAGCTAAATAGAGTTAGTCTCATTATTAATAATGAGATTGCCTCCTCTGTCCTGATTACTATTTTAAGATGGGAAAATGGTTTCCAGGGCAGCCAAGATGAGTTTCTGCCAGTGGGTCACTAACTCTTGTAGAGAAGATATGGGAAGGACTCCTAGAGTCCTCTCCCCATGGGTTTGTTTTCCTGTTCCCCAGAAACAGCATATCTGTTATTGAGTGCCTGCTTTGGACCAGGAATGATATGGGGCCAGGAGGAGTGATGGCCTTATTGGAAATGAGGCAGAGGTGCTGTCATACCAGAAATAGCCTCTAAATCTTTGCTTACAGAGAGGTCCTCCTGCCCATTGCGCAATGAAAAAGTTACATAACTCTCATTTGTGCAATCTAGAATCTTGCTTCAAATCAAAGGTTTCACAACTGCATAGTTTATTTCCAACGTTCTGCATTGCACTTGGTCTAATTGTCAGAGACTGGAGAAGAAACCAGGTCAGCTCCAAGAATTTGAGAAAACAATAATTATTTCTTTTATTTTTTTAAATAATTATTTCTTGAGAACTCACTAAGGGCCAGTTCGTGGGATTTGAAGTCAGGTCTGTTGGCAGAGTGGAGGAAGGGTGGGAATCAGAAGAGTCTTCATAGAAGGACTCTTGAGCTGAGTTTCAAAGGATGAAGAGGCAGACAAGCAGGGGAGGAATAGTTCCTTCAAGCAGAGTGAAAGCAAGTGCAAAGGTAGAGAGCATTAAACTGTATGGTGAATTCATGAAATTATGGTAGTTTGGCATGACTCAGTTCTGGTAAGGTCTACCATTTTATTCTAGCACAGGGGAGTTACAGCAGGCCCATCTCAAAAAATATCCGAGATGTTCTCCAAGAGTCTATTTGCACGAACATTCCATGAACTCTTGGGAGAAACAGTAAAGCCAACCTTTAGACTGCCTCAGGCCTCCAGGAATATCAAGATTAAAATGCTAGTTTGGGGAGATCATGAAGGTTCTCTAAATTCCACAGTGGTCCTTCAGGTGGGCCTAGAATTCATCCTGGGCTGTAAAAGCCAAAAGAAATTGGCCTCAGATTGGATGCTAATTGATTACTAGTGAGGGGTGCTTCTGAGAATGGTATAAAATTGTGCTGCTTAAATGTCCTTCCCTTCAGCCCCCCTCTGCCCCATGGCAACTTGCATGTGGCTGTGATACTGGAAGCTATGGCACCAGTACAGCAAACACCAGCAAGGTCACCTGTGCTGGACAGGTTTCAGTGGACCTTCTAAACTAAGACAGACTAGGAAGAAGGACCTGGCGATCTGCTTCTGAAAAAATTAGCTAGTGAAAATCTTATGAATAGCAGCAGAACATTGTCTGATATGGTGCTGGAAGAGGAGCCCCTTAGGTCAGAAGACACTCAAAATACAACTGCGGAAGAGCTGCCTCCTCAAAATAGAGTCGGCCTTAATGACATGGATGGAGTAAAGCTTTCAGGAACTTCATTGCTGATGTGATACAGCTCAAAATGAGAAGAAACACCTGCAAATATCCATTAATAATCGGAACATGGAATGTAAGAAGTATGAATCTAAGAAAACTGAAAGTTGTCAAAAATGAAATGGAATGCTTGAAGATAGATATCCTATGCATTAGTGAGCTGAAATGGACTGCTATTGGCCATTTTGAATCAGACAATGATATGGTCTACTATGCTGAGAATGACAAATTGAGGAGGAAAGGTGTCACATTCATTGTCAAAAAGAACATTTCAAGATCTGTCCTGAAGTACAATGCTGTCAGTGATAGGATAATATCCATACACCTACAAGGAAGACCAGTTAAGGACTATTCAAATTTATGTGCCAACCACTAATGCCAAAGACGAAGAAACTGAAGATTTTTACCAACTTCTGTAGTCTGAAATTGATCAAACATGCAATCAAGATATGTTGATAATTACTGGTGTTTGGAATGCGAAAGTTGAAAACAAAGAAGAAGGATCAGTAGTTGGAAAACACGGCCTCGGTGATAGAAATGATGCCAGAGATTGCAAGATATAATTTTGCGACATCAATGACTTATTCATTGCAAATACCTTTTTGCAACAACACAGACAATGCCAATACACATATATCTCACTGGATGGAATACACAGGAATCAGATCGACCACCTCTGTGGAAAGAGATGATGGAGAAACTCAGTATCATCAGCCAGAACAAGGCCAGGGGCCAACTACAGAATAGACCATCAATTGCTCGTATGCAAGTTCAAGTTGAAGCTGAAGAAAATTAAAACAAGTCCACAAGAGCCAAAGTACGAACCTGAATTTAGAGACCATCTCAAGAATAGATCTGACACATTGCACACTAATGACTGAAGATCAGAAGAGTTGTGGGATGACATCAAGTACATCACACATGAAGAAAGCAAAAGATCATTAAAAAGATAGGAAAGAAAGAAAATACCAAAAGGAGGTCAGAAGAGATTCTGAACTTTGCTCTTAAATGTAGGGTAGCTAAAACGAATGGAAGAAGTTATTAAATAGAACAGCTAAACGGAAGATTTCAAAGGGCAGCTCGAGAAGACAAAGTAAAGTATTATAATGAAACGTGCAAAGAACTGGAGTTAGAAAACCAAAAGGGAAGAACACACTTGGTATTTCTCAAACATAAAGAACTGAAGAAAAAATTCAGGCCTTGAGTTACCATACTGCAGTATTCTATGGGCAAAATATTGAATGACGCAAGAAGCATCAGAGGAAGATGGAAGGGATACACAGTCACTGTACCAAAAAGAACTGGTTGACATTCAACCATTTCAGGAGGTAGCATATGATCAAGAACTGATGGTATTGAAGTAAGAGGTCCAAGCTGCACTGAAAGTATTGTCGACAAGCAAGGCTCCAGGAATTCAAGGAATACCAACTGAGATATTTCAACAAACAAATGCAATGCTGGAAGCGCTCACTCACCTATGCCAGTAAATTTGGAAGACAGCTAGCTGGGAAACTGACTGGAAGAGATCCAAATCTGTGCTCATTCCAAAGACAAGCAACCCAATAGAAAGTGAAAATTATAGAATAATATCTTTAATATCACACGTAAGTAAAATTTTGCTGGAGATAACTCAAAAATGGTTGCAGCAGTCCACCAACAGGAAATTGCCAGAAAATCAAGCTGAGTTCAGAAGAGGACATGGAACAAGGGATATCATTGCTGAAGTCAGATGGATCTTAGCTGATAGCAAAGAATACCAGAAAGATGTTTACCTGTGTTTTATTGACTATGCAAAGGCATTGATTGCATTGCAAAGAATGGGAATTCCAGAACCTTAACTGTGCTCATGCAGAACCTGTACATAGACCAAGAGGCAGTCTTTCAAACAGAACAAGGGTACACTGCATGGTTTAAAATCAGGAAAAGTATGCATCTGGGTAGTATCCTTTCACCATACTTATTTAATCTGTATGCTCCGAGAAGCTGGACTATACGAACAAGCAGGAGGCATCAAGATTGGAGGAAGACTCATTAACCACCTGCAATATGTAGATGACACAACCTTGGTTGCTGAAAAGAAAAGAACTTGAACTACTTACTGATGAAGATCAAAGACTACAGCCTTCAGTATGGATTACACCTCAACATACAGAAAACAAAAATCCTCACAACTGGACCAATAAGCAACATCATGATAAATGGAGAGAAGATTGAAGTTGTCAAAGATATCATTTTACTTGGATACACCATCAATGCCCATGGAAGCAGCAGTCAAGAAATCAAACGACTTATTGCATTGGGTAAATCTGTTGCAAAAGTCCTCTTTAAAGTGTTAAAAAGCAAAGATGTCACTTTGAGTAGTAAGGTGCACCTGGCCCAAGCCATGATATTTTTCAGTCGCCTCATATGCATGCAAAAGCTGGACAATGAATACAGAAGACTGAAGAATAATTGATGCATTTGAGTTTCGGTGTGTCGAAGACTACCGAATATACCACGGACTGCCAGAAGAACCAACAAATCTGTCTTGGAAGAAGTACAGCCAGAATGCTCCGTACAAGCGAGTATAGCGAGACCTCATCATGTACTTTGGACATGTTATCAGGAGGGACCATTCTCTGGAGAAGGGCATCATGCTTGGTAAAGTAGTGGGTCAGCAAAAAACAGGAAGCCCCTCAACAAGATGGATTGATACAGTGGGTACAACAATGGACTCAAACATAGCAAAAATTGTGAGGATGGCGCAGGACTGGGCAGCGTTTCGTTCTGTTGTACGTAGGGTCACTATGAGTCAGAACCAACTAGACGGCACCTAACAACAACATCAGTCGTTAACCATGTCTCCAGTTTACAAATGAAGAAATTTAGCTTCAAAGAGATGAAATGAATTGCACATAGTCATATAGTTAGTGAGAGACAAGGTGAAGATACCAGGCCAGCTCTTTATGCCACAAAGTCCACTGGCTTTTTCAACCTGTTTGCTATTAAACTTTTCCGAGGCTCTGTAAAATAATACCCTTCAGTCCTAGGCCTCATGCTGTTAAATATCCTGTTGTTAGCCTATCCTTTTGCTCAAGTTCAATTGCTCATCTTGGGGAGGTATAAAGGCACCAGCCTGAATGGTGCAGGAGAGAAAGATACTAGCATTGGTTGGTCAGCATCCATGTGCAAGCCACATAAATATACAATATCCCTGAATACTCACAGCACGTCTCTGAAATGTGCCTTCCTCGGAGTGGACCAAATGGGTTCTTGTTCAGCACTATACCCCCAGCACAGGGCCTGGCACGTGGAAGACACTCAGTATGTCCTTATCAAATTGAGATTGGTATCTTTATCCTGATTTCATAAAGGAGGAGCCTGAGACTTACAAGAAGTAGGCGGTGTACCTGTGATCACAGACCAGTGAGAGGTGGAGCAGGCATTCCGTGCCGGGCTCTCTGTAGCAACAACTCCCCCTTTGCCTTACCGGGAGCCAAGACTTCCCAGCAGCCTTTCCAGCTACCAACTTTTCCTTTCTCCAAACTTGAGAGAGTTGAAATTACCCTCACGTTGCCAAAGAGATGTGTGTGTGCGTGTGTGTGCACTCATGCTTTGGAGTGGATTTATAAATAATAAAGCAATCCTTCCAAATTTTTTTTTTTTTTTTTTTTTTTTTTTTGTCAGTAGTTTCCATGTTTCTGAGAAAGCCATTAGTAGGAACCTTCTGGAGCCTGGTCATTTTGCTCACTTCTCCACATCTTTTCATGTGCATTGGGCATGAACTAAGACCATCCTTCTTACATTTCTAAGAAGTGTCCTTTTCCTAAAAACTAATATGCCTAGAATACCAGGAAAAATCAACATCTTATTGTACTTAAGACCCAGATTGGGTGGAAAAACATGAATTTTACCATGTTGATGGGTCTTTCATCCTTGGGGGTGAGAGTGGGGTGCCTTCTTCATCTCAGAGGTAGCAGACTTCTGTGATTAACAATAAAAAGACACTGGTTTGGGACTAAAAGCTGTACTTAGCGTCGACTCCTCTGCTATAGCAAGAGTCTGGGGGATTGCAGCTTTTGAGGATTTTTTTTTTTTTTTTCTTTTTAATGGAAGCTTTTGTGAGCTTAAGATATCTAATTAACTTAGGTCTTAAAACTACTGAGGTGCTGCATCCTCAAGAAAGATGCTTATCAAAATAGTTTTATCTAACATAATTACCCTAAATCTCCTATGGAGGAAAGAATTAAAATGTTTCTTTTTAAGAAAAGCCAATGTATTGAATGACACACAAAGTATTTTGTTGTGGGATCCCTGTCTATGCAGTTGAGTCTAAATCAACTTAGTAACCAGCATAATTATCATATCCAGAGTTTGCCTTGGGAAATGCCTTGCAGAATAAGGGAAAACATAGCGTCTGTGCCCACAGGATGACTTGACTACCCCCCGAGGATGAAAGGCTCCAGCTGCCGTGCAGTTATAATCAAACTGGCTCTCTCCCTGCCTCCTTGGCTCATCCATCACACAGTAATAACAGAGTCGCTGGCTGCTGATCTCCAAAATGGTGTTTAGGACATCAAATGCTTCAACTACCACCTATGTGCGTGATGACTCCCAAGTGTGTGTCTCTAACCCAGGTCTTCCTCCCCCAGCCCCTAGACTCCAAATAGAACTCTTCAGCTGCCTACTGGATATTTCCTGGATGTCCCATGCCTCTCAAGGGCAATATCTCCAAGACAAACTCACCACCTTCCCCTCTACCTCCCACCACAAGTAGACTCCTTGGCTTACGTTCCCTGCCTCAGCAGCCCCATCATCCTGCTAGTCACCCAAGACACTATTTTTAAGGATTGATGTTATTACTTTTTTAATAGACTGTATTTTTTATGAGTTTTAAATTAAAAAATAAATTTAAGAAGCTCATACAGAGCCCACATATACCCCATGTGAAGTTTCCCTTATATGTTAATATCTTACATTAGCATGGTAAGTTTGGTGGTAGACTTGTTACAATTAATGAACCAATTTTGATACCTTACTATTAACTAAAGTTCATACTTCATTCAGATTTCCTTAGTTTTTCCCTAATGCCCTTTTTCTGTCCCAGGGTCTCATCCAGGATACCATATTACATTTAGTCACCATGTCTCCCTAGGCTTCTCTTGACTGAGATCATTTCTCAGACTTTCCTTGCAGTTGATGATCTTAACAGTGTAGAAAAGTATATTGTCGTGTATACTGCAGGATGACCCTCTCTTGGAATTTTCTGTTGTTTTTCTCACAACTGGGGTTATGAGCTATGTAAGAGAAGACTGCAGTGGTAAAGTGACAACATTATTTTTAACATATTGTTTAGACACTGGACAGAGTCGGTCACTGGCTTCACTTCATGGAGGAAGTGCTAACACTTTCTGATAGTGCACTTATTAAATAGAATCATAATTATTCATTTTCCTCTTCCCTCCCAGTCTGTAACTCTCTCTTAGACTGTACTCGATTCATCTCTGTACCTTCAGAATCTAGCTTTGGGCATGAAACTGAGTCAGGACTTGATACATGTTTGAACCTTTGGTTTGTTTCCTCATCTGTGAGGCTGGGTAATAGAATGTATTTCATAGGATTGTTTCAATGATTAAAATATTGTTAGCTGCTGTTGAGTTGGCCCCCGACTCATGGTAACCCCATGCACAGCAAAATGAAAAGCTGCTCAATCTTGCACCATCCCAAAGATCGGTTGCAGATCAGACCTTTGTGATCCATAGGATTTTCATTGGCTGATTTTCAGAAGTAGATCACCAGGAAGTAAAGTGACCACTAACAAAAAAGTAATCCTGTAAGCTGGAGCTGACTTGGGGAAAGAAGATGAATGTGTCTGGAACAAGTTGAACATTATACAAGAAATATTAATGTAACCAAAACTTCACCACCTGGAAACAGTCAAGGGACAGATTTGAGAATTATCAGCCATGCTGTAATAAGGATATAAGAGCACCCAGAAGAAAAGGGTGGGGAAGGGAGAACAAAAGCTAAGCTATGAGCCCTGGGCTATTTTCACCCAGCAGGCCATGCAGAGAAGATGCAAAGTCAGGAGGGGGCATCAGAGGAGGAGATGGAGAAGTCATGGTTCAAGAAGTAGGAGGAGATTCTAATAGGAGAGAGGTCTGAGAATGGGGTAGTCAACTATGTCAAATGCTACCAGACATAAGATAGAAATGTGCCCGGAAACAGTGACCCTTAATAACAACAACAACAGAACTTCTAAGCAATTACTATATGCCAACCCTGACACTGCTCTAAAGCACTTACTACCTTTTCTCATTTTTCTTTGTGCCTAACATAGTGTAAGACATACAGTAGTTCTCAAAAAATGACTCAATTTCTAAGCCAAACTTGAGAGTCCTTAAGAATCTGGGTGTTTTGATAACATAGCTGGTGCTGGAATGTTAGAAATGGGGTTTTATAGGTTGATAGGGTAGTAATTTCTTTCCTCCAGTCACACTGTCTGAGATAAATGATTGGTTTCTTCCTGACCAGTAAAATCTTGTCTGATAAGATTCCTTCTCTCTTGTCCAATATGATAATTCACTGCTTACCCATACGTGGGGTTGGGATATCATGTCTGTGGGTGCAGCCCAGAAGGTTCTTCAATCCAACCTCTCCAGCTGATGAAATCACTGAACATTACCCTGAAACTTTTGGGGACTAGACATCCTTTTCCTAATGTGTTTATGTTCTAAAGTGCATTATAAAGGAAGGGGTGTGATCTGAGCATCAGCTGGATTCAGACGGGAGTTTGGGAGTGGGTGGGAGTGGCCTACACTTGCAAGAAAAGTTGGCCAACAAACTTTGTTCTTATTCCTCTCCAAGGCATCCCTGAACTGCTTTGTATTCATCCAAAGACTGACCACAAATTAGAAAAACAGGAGGTGGTCTTTGCTGAGTGGTTTTCAGTTTGGAGAACCAAGTACCTCCAGAGTGCGGGGTGAACATCATACTAGGACGGGGTTGCTACACTAGTGTACTTTCAATTCAGACTGGGACTCGCTCTCTAACTTGGTAAAGTTACAGAACACAATGGAGAAAAATAAACACATTTTTATTTAAAACTCAATTTTTAAAAAGGGAGAACAGGAACTCTGTACCTAAAACAAACCTGAGCAAATAACTCCTTTAAGCCAGCAAGCCTGCATCCACTCCATAGGACCTGCTCTAATAAAAAACACGCCTCCGAATGCTCCTGCCAGTCACAGGCTTAGTTCTAAACCATTCTCCTTGTCCGGATGTTCACCCTGAAAGGCATAGGGCATAAGACAGGTATAAGGTGGAAGATTTCACTCATGTAGTGGAGCCAGAGTTCAAACCTGCCTCAGTCTGTTCCCAATTTCTTCCAACCTACTTCTATCAGCTGCGATTGACCCCATGATACAATCAAAGGTCACGGGCAAAATCAGATTCCTTTAGAAAACATGGACTAGTTTGGAAGAAAGAAGTGGGGCAGTGGCTGTAGGAATAGAAGGATTAAGTGATGAGAATTGGCGGGTAGTTTGGTTAGGATGAAGGACAAGACTAATCACTTAGAGCTATTGTCCTTGTCATTTCCAAGGCCCTTCTGCTCTTGCCCCTGAGTTTTATATAAATATATTTTCTTCTTCTACATGGTGTTTTGAAATCACATGTCTATCAACTGTATGATTTGTTTCGAATTTTACTTTTCAAATACGTATCATGACATGAGTTAGTCGTGCTTGCAGCATAGTAAGAGCAAGTTTGTGGGAGTGTTCTCTTCTAGCCCTTGGAACATTAGACTTTCATGAACAAAAAATGATTTCGGCAATGGCAGGAGGGAGACACCTGGATGGGCTGCTGCAGATGAGAAAGCACGGCAAGAAGAATGAAAACTTAAGTGCTCAAGAAGAAGCTGACAGTCCTCAGGGAGCTGCCTTCGGGGCCACGAAGGACCCCTGAGCTTGGATGCCTGGTCCTAGGGAGAATGCCTCAGGGATGGGATATGTGCCTTGTGAAGCCTGGGCCTGGCTGAATTTACTTTTAATTCTGTATCTCCATCAAATCTTAAGTGATATGGTAGGGTTGGAATAGAGTCCCATCAGCAGCAGCTCCTTGCAAATGGCAATTCCACATCCTTTCTAGTACTTTGGGATTTCCGTAAACTTCTAATATCACACACACACACACACACACACATGCAGGCATTCATGCACAAATTTTCCTGAACTTCACCCATCTCTAACATCAATCCAAAAGCTTGAGAACATCCCGAAAATGCATTGCTACTAAAATCATAGATTGGTCAGCAAATGGCCTAGGATAGTGGGGAGGAAAATAAGGCTGCAGCACAGCAATTCAATTTGATTTAACTTAGTGTGAAACCCTTAGTGTTTCTGCCCTCAAAAAAAATCACAGACAAATTCAAACCTCCAGGCCAGTGTTTCTCACAGTGTAGCATCAGATCCGCCTTGGGAGCTTGTGAATGTGCAGATTCCTAGGCCATATCCTGTGTTACTGAATTAGAACCTCTGGTGTGGTGGGTCCCAGGAATCTGAATTTTTAAAAGCCATGACAGCTGATTCTTCTGCACCATGAACTTGGAAACCCCTCTGCCTTAGGCTCCTAAGTAACTACTATTTGCATTTGCAGAATTCAAGCACAGAGGTGGGACACGTTTTGTCATCAACCACACATTTCTGGAGCCTCTAACATGCAGGGGCTGCATCTGACTTTACCTGTGACTCCTGAGAGAAAGAATAGCCAACCAGAAGGTCCTGTCAGTCCTACATCCCAGAAGCAACCTCTTGAGAAAAAGATGTGATAATGATTTGAGGAGAGGTCTGGAATGTGGTCACCCAGGGTTCAGATTCAGATGTGCCTGATGTACCAGATGTGCTTGAATTCAGATGTAGATGGAACGCATCTTTTCTATGCTTCACAACACTACCTTTAGAGGTTAAGTATTTTGACAATCTGTGTTTAACAGAATGAGGATCCAACCAAGTTCAGCAAGATTCAGTGGCCTGCCCAAGCTACAGGAATTTCAATCCAGGTCCCATAACTCCAAATCCTTTAGGTTGTTAGAAGCTCCCAACTTTGGAAGAACCTTTCTATGAGGTCCATATCCAAGGCTATAATATCTCAACAGGACCTGGAGCAGAAGTAAACTAAACCTGGCCACTGGGAGCCAGCTGTGATGTAGTTACAGATCATTGGTCTAAGCTTTGGATCATAATCCTGATTTTACTGATAACTAACTAGGTGGTCTTGGACATATCACCACCATCTGTGCATCTTCTCAAGCCAGACACCCAGGTGTTGTCCTTGATACCTCTCTCTCTTATTCACCCTCGCCATGTGATCCATTCTTATTTCCATTTACCTTCTAAATATCTTCAAATTTATACACCTCTTTCCATCTTCGCTGCTATAACCTTAGACTTGAACTACTGCAAGAAGTCTTAACTCATCACTCCCCTTCCAGTTTTGCCATTCATCCCCTCCCAACGCATTCTCACAACAGCCTAAATCATAGGATATCACTCCCTTACTTAAAAACCTTCAATGACTTCTAATTCCTCTTAGAATGAAATTAAATTCTCTATCATGATCTACAATACCTGACCTGTCTGGGTCTCGCCTACCTCTCCAGACTCATCCTGAGTCACTTGCCTTACTTTCTTGGCTCCAGCCACTCTGTCGTTTCTGCCTTTCAAACACTATGTTCCCTCTGTGCAGAAGCCTTCATATGGTTTGATTCTTCCCCTAAGAGCATTTTTCACATCCTAATTCACCCACTTAACTGGACTCATTCTTCAGATCTCAGTTCATTATCATTGCCCTAGGGAAGCTTTCCTCATCACCTCTGCCCCCTCTTCCCCACCACTAAATCAGCTCCTCCTGTTACACCCTGCACAGCTCCCTGCACGCATATCAGTTTGCAATTATAGATCTTATGGTGATTTGATTTCCTGTCTCACCCGCCAGAGTGCCAGTTACATTAGGATAAAGACTGTGTCTATTTTATCTACCATCACCTTACACCCAGCCCCCAGCACAGAACCCGGGATTTAGTAGTAATACTACTATTACTACTAATAATGATAATGCTGCTATGCTAATGGATAAAATTATTGAGTGCCTACCATGTGATAGTCTTGGTTCTAAGTGCTTTACTTAGATCAGTTCACTGAAATCTTGAAAATCCTATGAATTAGTAGGTATTCCACTGAAACCCTTGATAAATAAATACACTTCACTTGTTTGAGCTTCGTTTTCCTTACTCACAAAATAGAGAAAGTAATATGTGAGGGAATAAGAATCCAAGTTGATGTACTTTGTATTTTCTCTGATTATTTACAAATGAGAGAATAGAGCCTTTTAAAAAATTTCTGTGGGATTTTAAGAATATGTAAATGTGTGCATGTGTATATCCTTTACCTTATTCCAAAGCAGAATTTCTCCACCTTTTTTTTTTTAATTATCCACTGCCCAAAGGAAAAAAGTCAATTAAATCTTAAATTCTCCATAATGAGAAAAATTAAATATTAAGGAATAAGATTTTATTGGGTAGAGTTGAGCTTTGGAGGGCCACAAACCATTATAATATCTAAGTTTTTTCTTACAAAGAGCCAGTACTTGGAACCTTGGCAGCAATATGGTGCTTCTTCCCTTTGAGAATGAATGTTCTCAAAAAAAAAAAAAAAACCCCAGGAAAGAAAGGAAGTAGAAGAAGGAGGAGGGAAGAAAGGAAGGAAGAGTAAACTGAGGGAACTAATAGTGATCCTATAATGGAAGAGGAGGATTCAGGGAACAGACAAAGCCAGGCCACCAGTTCTCAGGCCTTTAGATCAAACTCCCTACTGTCCTACATGCTCCTCTCTGCCCTTTTTTCCGTGAAAGCCCATTCCTTTTAACATCCCCGCCCTGCTCCCAGTTTCCCCATTGTAATTGAAATCCCACAACATGCCAAGTGAGGCTCTGTGCTGTGCAGATCCCACAGCATGAAGTCTCGGTTGCTGCCCTCAAGGGAATACAATTTGGTAATGATGGCATCTCATGCAGAACAGAGTTTGGAAAAACTATTACCCATTTGGGGAAATCAGGAAAAACTTTAGAAAGTAAAAGCATCCTTTGAAGTTGGGCTGGAAGCAGGGGTCAGGATTATGATAGGCAGTGATGGGAGGTGTGAGAGTGAGGATAGAGGATACATCCTGGGAGAATAGCTGGTGCAAGATGTGTAGGCATACCCTGGGAGAAGGAGTGGTCCAAGCAAGTTAAATTATAGGGCATGTGGTGTGAAGGGAGGGAGTGGGAACTAGACTAGAATTCTTTGGGAGAATCTTGAATGACAGGATTAGAGAATTGTTAGGAAACATCGAAAGTTTTCAACAGGGGGGTGACATTAGAAGACACATGCTTTAGAAACCTTAATCTGGAAGCTGGGCAGAGGATGAATCAGAAGCAGAGAGGCAGAAGCCTAACAGACAAGAATTTCCCATGGTCTAGACTAAGATTTCTCAACAGTGACGCTATTGACATTTTGGGCCCGACAATTCTTTGTTGTGGGGAGCTGTCCTGCGCATTGTAGGATGTTCAGTGGCAGCATCCTTGGCCTCTACACACTAGATGCCAGTAATACTCCTCCCCAACTTGTGAAAACCAAAATTGTCTCCAGACATTGCTAAGTGTCCCCAAAAGAGCAAAATCATCCCCATTGGGTACCCTGATCTAGGCAGGGACCAATGTGGGCCTGATCCAAGATGGTCACAAAGGGAAAGGGGGGTGGCGATTAGGCAGCAGGTGCTTTCAACTGGATAGATGAAGGCAAAGGTGGAGTCAAGGAAATTTTAATATTTCAAGAATGAATGATTGACACACCATGTACAAAATATAACTCAAAATGGACTGATGACCTAAATATAAGAATGAAAATCATAAAAAATTCTTAGAAGAAAATGCAGGGGTAAAGCTTTGGGATCTAGTCTTTGACCATGGACTCTTAGATATAACACCAAAAGTGTGAAAAACAGATGACAAAATACATAAATCGCACTTCATCAAAATTAACAACTTTTGTGCATCAAGGGACTTCATCAGGAAAGTGAAGGCTGATGTTTCTGGACCCACACAGAGTTAGAGACGTACTGTAGGCTGTTAATAGAAGCTCAGTCAAAGTCTCATGTATGAGTGACTACATGAATGAATGGCATACATCAAGAGAGAGATTGGAAGCTAGAGATGAGATCACAGGCGTGAATGAAACCTCTAAAATAAAGTTGAGAAAAAGATTAGACAACAACTAAGTTTAGAACCTGGCATGATGTTTCCTATTGTGAAGAGTAGTAAGGTAGAAGCATTTATTTTATAGCTATTATAGTATAAACAAGCATTTCTTTTCCCCAGATGTAGCCCTGATGGTAAATAAGAGCAAACTGATATCCCTGGGAGGCTGGAGACTTGGCCCAAAGCTGTCCAGAAAGCACATTTGATTGCAGTTTCAAGTTTCATCTTAAGTCTTTTGAATATGTATTTTAGCCCATGTTATGGACTAGTTTGTTTTACTCAGAAAATATTTTATTTATTTTCTCCCACAAAGTTTAAGTAGTATAAATAATCTAGTAAATTCCCCTATAACTGGCCAGCATTTTCACCTACTCCCTCATTCAGGGGCATCCGTGCCCCAGTTTGAGACATAGGAGTAGAGAAAATAACACAGAACTGAGAGTGTGACAAATCTGAATGCAAATTCTTATCCTGCGACTTACTAGCTGTGTGAGCTTAAGCAAGCATCTTGACCTCTCTGAGCCTTGTTTTCTCAACAGTAAAATGGGGCTACCACTAGCAATCTCCATTGTGAAGATCCAATGAAATAAAATATATAAAGTTATATACTAGCTGTTTATTAGGTAATAGCTCTTTTATTAAGGAGCCCTTGCTAGGAGTCGGAATTGACTCAATGGCAACAGGTTTGGTTTTTCTTGTTTGTTTTTTTCTTTTTTTGTGTTCTACGCTGTTCTAGAAGGTTGCTATGAGCTGCAATCCACTCAATGGAAACAGGTTTAGTTTTTTGGTTTTGGTGGCACATTGGTTAAACGCTTGGCTGCTAACCAAAAGGTTGGCAGTTCAAATCCACCAGCTGCTCTGCCAGAGAAAAGACCTGAGAATCTGCTTCTGTAAAGATTAAAAAACCAAACCCCTTGCCGTAAATTCAATTCCGACTGATAGTGGCCCTATAGGACAGAGTAGAACCGTCCCATAGGGTTTCCAAGGGGCACTGGTGGGTTCAAACTGCTGACCTTTCGGTTAGCAGCCCAGCTCTTAACCACTATACCACCAGGGCTCCTTACGGCCTAGAAAACCCTATGGGGGCAGTTCTACTTGCCATATAGGGTCTCTATGAGTCAGAGAGCTACAACACACAGCTGATTTATTATTTGGGATAAGGGAAGAAAGGAAGAGGAATGTATAGAGGCAGAGAAGGGGTGGCTGAGATGCTAGGAGATAACCAGGGTAGTTCAATATCCTGAAAGCTTGAGGAAGATGGCATTCCAAGAACAAATTATTTTGAAACTATCAGCTGGCTCAGAGAGTGAGAACGAAGGCACCTGAGAAACATCTTTGGAGTTGTCACTTGAGTTCCTTAGCTGCGACCCGAGAGAGTAGTGTTAGAGGCCTGCTGATGATGAAGCCTGAGCAACCAGAAAGTAGAAAGAGAATAGGAAGTAGGAGGAAACCTAGACTATCTTTCCCACAAATTTGGTGAAGAAGGAAATAGGCAAGCTATTGGAGGCAGCCAGACTGGAAAATGTCATGAAGAAGAACTTACAGCTGACTACCTAAAGCTTGGAAAGATCTATAAGATAAGAGCTCATGGAAATAGAACCCAAATGGAACATCCCTACATGGAAGAGTGGATTATGTTCATACGTCTTTTACTTTTTCAGTCAAACTTAGAAAAATCATTCATTTCCAGTTTCTTGCATTGTTATACACACACACCATGGTTCTGTGGTCAAAATAAGTATAGCAAATGCTATGTTTAAACACGATTTAACAGCAACAAAAAAAGTTTCTTTACTTATTGTGAATCTCCAAGGCAAAAATATGTACCATTTACAAAGTTAGTACATAATGGAATTAAAAAAAAAAAACTCCTATAACTTGTGTTTGGGATACTCTTTGAAATTCTCTGCCCTAAACAATCCTTTTAACACACTTATCTCACTGCAAGAATCTTCAGCCTACTGACATCCTCCAGCATCATGGCCCTCGTCCTTTACCAGTGGGGTAAGATCCATGAAATCCTCAGGCTGGTAGAGAGCTCTAAATCTAAAAACATTTGTAGCTATTTACAAGCATGGGTGGGTTAAATCTCAGTATACTGAATCACATAAACTACCAAGATGATGACAGTGGGCTTTTTTGTTTTATTTATTTGTTTGTTTGTTTATTCATTCATTCATTTATTTATTCTATTCACTATATTAATAGCGTTTGTATTTTTTAGCCTTTGAGACCAGAAGTTGAAATACAGCTAAGATTCAGCTTTCTGGGTGGTTAGTAGAATAAAATAATAATTTCTTTAAAACCAGCAGGGGATGTTGCCGGGTGCTGTCGAGTTGGTTCCGATTCATAGAGACCCAATGTACAACAACAGAACGAAACAGTAGCCAGTCCTGCGCCATCCTCACAATGTTTGTTATGCTTGAGTCCATTGTTGCAGCCACTGTGTCAATCCTTCTCATCCAGCAGGGGATACTGGGAACAAATCACCTCTACCAGCAACTCCTACTAACTCCTGGATATTGCCCTGAAATGCTTTGCCAAGGAGAACCATTTGGGACGCAAGTAAGCTTTCTGTGGGAATGTGTGGACTGGCTCAGGTGAAGAGGTGAAAGGGAGTTGAAGGAAGGGCAATTTATACTTAATGTCTGAACAGGAGACCTGGAACTAGCTTGGCCATAGCTGGCTCCTGCCAGATCTTCACTATAAAGAACAATTCTTATATAGACAGGGTCAGTGAAATTCTTTTTATTTATGATTTCTTTCTTATACAAAATTGATTGTAACCAGTTGAACAGAGTAACCATGACAGGCAGAAATAGCTCCATCTAAGAAAATAAAACTAAAAATGAAAAAACCAAAACCTTTATTCTGATTTTGAGTACTAAGGGCGAAAACTACGGTTACTCTTCTTTCCAAGGCCAATGGATGGCTCACAAAAGTCCATTGATACTGATATTTTCTTCTCTGATCATTTCCATGCATCAGTTATATTCCCTTGCTTTCTGGTCTAAATACCAAAAGAATTTATTTCCCCTAACCAATCACAGGAATGACAAAATAATAATAAGCCACTAACCATGCTAACACGATCTCTTGAGACATCAGCATGTTATTAAAGCCTGTCGTGACAGCACGTTGACAGACAGGCAGGAGAAACACGCGCTGACATCACTCCAGTGCTGGACTGCGGCTCAGCCATTACCAGTGGGACAGAAGCCCTTTCCTATCAAGGCCAAAAGCCACAACAGTGCTAGGTGGCCTTGTTCCTGGAGCCCTTGCAGCGTGGGCTGGAGTCAGAGAGTGGGGCAGCCAAAGGCCAGAGAGACATGCTGACCTCCCTGTCCGTTAGTGAAATGGCCCCCACACATCTTAGGCAAACACTCCTAGCATACCCCAAGCAGCTGCTTTTCCTCTCCTTCCACATAAAGCATCAGACATGTCTTTTTCACCTGCAAGAGACAGGACCAACCACGATGTCTACAGGCTCTCATCACTTCTGACCTGGACCACTGCAAGAACTTTCTAAATAACCCTCCTTCCACCTTTTTCCACTTCTCCTGTAATTCTTTTGCATGGCCCCTGTGGCCTTTCTAAAACAAGCTTAGAATTTGGAATTTCTGGCCTAGAAGTTTCCATTTGTTCCCCATTGCCAAGGGTGCAAAACCCATTCTCCTTGACTGGCAATAGAAGAAACCTCCCATCCTGGCCCTGACTCCCTCTTTAGTTTACCTCCCATCCCTTCCCCACGACTCACTATGTGCTGGCCACGCTGAATTTCACACAGTTCTGAGGCACACTGGACTGTTTCACACATTAGTGCCTTTGAGCAAGCTGTTCCCACTACCTCGGATACTCCCACGGGTGTCTTCCTTTGGGGAACTCCATCTCGTCCTTCAAGATCCCAGCTCAAAATGTCATCTCCACAGTAAAGCCTTCACTGGACTCCTCCTTACCACCAAGGACAGAGGGAATAAACTCCTCCTTGTGTCCCCGTGTCGCTTTTACACACTTCTGTGAGGGGGCAGTATTAGCATAGTGGCTAAGAGGGCATAATCCAACTTTGCTGTTATCAGCTGCTGTCGAGTTGGCCCCCAGAGCATAGTGACACAGGTATAATGGAACAGAATGCTGCTTCTTTGTGATCCATAGGGTTTTCATTGGCTAGTTTTTTGAAGTAGATGACCTAGTCTTTCTTTACAATTCATCTTAGTCTGAAATCTCTGCTGAAACCTGTTCAGCATCACAGCGAAACACCAGCCTCCACTGATGCATCACAGCAAGATGCCAGCTTCCACTGACAGACAGGTGACTGCTGGGCATTGGCCGATCTCCCACATGGAAGGTGAGAATTCTACCACTGAACCATAGTAGACTATCAGGGCTCAGATCTTAGCTGTGCACACACTAGTTCTCTGGCCTAATGTGTACCCAGATTCTTCAACTTTAAACAACGGGAATAATAGTAAATACCACGTTTAATTGCTGTAGGAAATAAATGTGTGAAGGCCCTCAGAACCCTTAAGCTGAGTGCTCCATTCATAATAAGTGCTCAGTAAATGCTAGCTATTATTATTATATCCACTAAAATTTTTTATTGTCATCGAGTGCTTAGGTGTCTCTCTCCCTGTCTAGAGAAGAGGGTGGGGACTATGTCTTACCCACTCTTATACTCCTTGCACCTAACACACTTCCATGTAATAGGCCCTCAGTAAATGTTTACTGAATAAGTAGATTATTTTCTAAGCAATAAAATATTCCCATGATTCCAAAGATTATATCTCAAGGAACTTTGTTTTTCTTTTTTTTTTGTTTTACTCCATGGAAAGGAAGACATTATGTACATCCATAAAACGCTTTGTCCTGAACAGAGACGCTGGGAGTAAATCTCATGAGTCCAGCGAAGAGGGAGTCTGGCAGCTTAATTAGAGTCCTGATCGTACCAGGGCTGGGTGACTTTGGACAAGTCACTGTCCTTCATTTGCTCAAGTATATTTTTAAATGTCAACTGTGTACCAGATGCTGTTCTAGGAGCTGAGGAGGATGCATTGCACAAGACAGGCAAGATTCCTATTTTCTTGGACCTCAATAAGAGGGAGATAGTTAGTGTATTAAATGATGAATAAAGGAAGAAAGAAAAAGAAAAGTTGAATAGTGTTAAGTGCTATGACTGAAATAAAATAAGAAAACATGTTAGGGAGTTCCTGGGAAGTCTACACTTGAAAAAATATGTCTAGGAAGGCTTCTCTGAAGGTTAGGAGTAACACTTAGTCTTAAGTCTGAGACCCAGGTGAAGGACATTCCAGGCAGAGCGGGCAGTAACTACAAGGCCAGATGTGAAAGTGAGCTTGGAGTATTCCAGGATTCAGAAGAAAGAAAGCCTGTGTGCCTGGAGCTCAGGGAGCGAGGTAGGAGTAGCACCAGGGAAGGAAAATGCGTATTATTCTAAATACAACGGGTAATCTTTGGAGAATGTTGAGCAGGGAGTAATATGGTTTGATTTACACTTTTCTAAGATTAACTTGCTGTAGGGAGAATAGATTATGAGGGAAGTATAGGCAAGAGTACAAATAATGAGACTAGTTAAGAGATTATCCCATTGATGTAGGTGAGAAATGAATAAGTAAATTAGGATGGTGTCTGTGGAGACGGACTTGATGTATGCTTATGAACCAGAGTCTTGATGCTGAATGTGGGAGTGAGAGAAAGACAAGAATCAAGGATGGCTCCTAAGTTTTGGGCCTTAGTATTTAAGACAATCTTTGTTGCTACTTGCTGAATGAGGACAGCTGGGCAAGGTATGTATTGGGGGTGGGAGAGTAAGACTTCTGTTTTCAATATGTTAAGTTTGAGATGCCTAGTGGATTTCCAAGTGGAGAAAACAGAAAGTTGGATATCCAAGTCTTGAGTTCAGTGGTGAGGTCAGACTGTAGGTATGCACGCAGGAATCATTGGCATTCAGACAGCATTTAAGGCTATGGGAACAGGTACAATCACCTAGGGAAAGCATAGAGATGAAGAAGAGATAGAGTTCCAGAGCAGAGCCCTGGAGAGGCCAGCATTTGGAGGTGAGCACTGGGGACCAGCAAAGAAGACCAAGAGGAAGCAGCCAGTCTTGAAGAGCAGATTCTAGAAGAGTATATCATCATGAAAGCCAAGAGAATAAAGTGTTTGAAAACAGAGGGAGTGCTAAACTGGGTCAAATGTGCCAAGAGGTTAACTAGAAAGAGGCTTGACTTAGGCAACATGAAAATATTTGATGACTTTGAAGAGATCAGTTTCACTTTTTGTCTCTTAGAACTGCCTTGTCTATCTTAAAAGGAAAAAAAAAAAGGAAATTTATTTCAATTTTTTTTAAGCAGAAGCATTCTTTTCTTAAAAATAAATCATTAAAAGAACTTGGAGATACAGAAGAGAACGAGATCAGAGCTGCTTTGGCTGAAGCAAGGGCTTCAAGAAATTATCTAGCTCCATCCCCTTCTCCCCTAGGGCAGCTTTGGGCATGCTAGGACTTCTCAGACAGCAGATCCAAAACCACAAAACTGGAAATCTTTGACAGTTCGGATCTCAGTGGGGTGGAAATGTGTGAGTAGCTCTCAGTCTGGTGAGCAACACGGGGCCCACTAGCTAGGCACCTCCTTGCATCTGGCTAGATTTTCTGTTGTGAAGAGTACAGCATCCAGGATTATAGGTAGGGATGCTTAGTACCTTTTAGAATCATGGCTTATTCTGGTCTCTGAACCCATGACTCATTCTAGTTTCTCATTTTCCATCTAGAGTAGGCCATTGGTTGCTTAGGGGCGCACCCACTCAACTGGTTTGCCCAGATCCAGCTGTCCTGCTACACCTCCAAGAAGCATCCAAAGCTCTTCCTTTGTTGCAAAATGATTCTGCGTCAATTCCATAAAAAGTGGGGATCTGAGCATATGTTCACACACGCAACCTGTGAGATTTAAAGGGAGACATCCTTTAAGGGAACAGGACTGCCAGAATAAATTCCTGGTTGACTTAAAGGAATCACCAAGTATCTCATGGTTTGCATATTCCATGTCCCCTCAAAGTAAAGTACAGTGTTGCTCTATTGAGAACAATCACAAAAGGAATGTTTGAGTGTGATTAGTGGGAAATAAGGAAGAAATGAGAATGTGAGGAATGATTAGGAAGTACCCAATAAATGGACAGAGTGAGATAAAGTTCTTAACTCATGGAGTGCCTACTGTGTGTCAAGTACTATGCTAGGCCTAGGAAAGGGGTAAGATAAATACAAAAAGATAAATTCCCCAAAGATATCCTTTTGTTTATCTGAATTGAGTCATCTTCAATTAGTTCTAAGAGAGTCTAAAATCAGATTGCCCATTAGAATTTCAGGGTTTCCCCAAGGAGCACGTTCAGACTACCAAAATATGAGTCCAAGTATACTTGTATCACAATGGTATAATAGCCACACCTGACATCTATATGCAAAAGTACTTTACAGTTTACAAAACTCTTTCATACACATTAAGTAGTAGAACATTCCTTTCTCTCTTGGTTCGTGTAGCCTTTATGTTTTCCTATAATTGTTTCATTAAACTGTTTTTGTTGTTATTCTGTTAACCTTTCAGGATCATTTCATTGTTATTGTTTAGTTCTATGTTGTATATATCCTGCCCCAAAGACAAAGGCCTGAAATGGGAAAATACCCTGTGGGACATGTGCAAGGGTGGTTATTCCAGGCAGGACACTTTGCAAAATCATTGACACCCACTGGCCTCTGCTAGTACCTGGCCCAAAGGAGAGTGGACAGCCAGAGCAGTCAGCAAAGGCAGGTAGTTAACCCTCTTGCCCAATGTAAATTCCTTGTATCTTCACCCATCCAGAGGAACCCAAACCCGAGGCTAGACCATAACCCCCCAGGCTAGCCCTTTGACATTACCACATCCCCAGAGCAGGTGAAACTGGGTGATGGAGTCTGGGTGAGAGAAAGTCCCTACTGTACCTCCTGGGAGTCGGAAGACTGGGCAGAGGTGACAGGGCTTATAAGTGTAATACATTTGTTCCCTTCACCTTAGATACGACGTAAACGGCTCACATTCATGGGACATCTTCTTTCCAATTTATTATACTCAATGACTATTGAAATAATGTTATCTAATCCTCACAACCATCCTATCAGGGATGTATATATTAATAGTCTCCTTTTACAGATGTGGAAATTGAGGCATAGAGAAGTTAAATAATATGAGCAAAGCCACAGAGCTCTTGACGGAATCTAGATTTACCTGTTTCCAAACTCTATAGTTCTAACTACCCTACCATCCAGATCACACAAATAGGAAGAGCATGGTCAAGACTGGAACTCATGTCTCTTTACTAAGCCCCACAGATGAATAAAGCAGCCCCTAACATCCTTTTCCTGTGCATTTAGATGTTTTGTTCATGCTTGGGGTTTGATATCTGAACATCCCCCACCCCTTTCTTTTCTTTCATCTTTTACAGATTTTGTTGTCAAGATATTACTCTTGGAAAGTATCTTCTTTGGCAAGTTCCCATGGCCACTGGGGATTCAACTTGAAGGGAAACACTTGGAAAACATTTCTGATGACTGTAATAGAGGGAAAGTGTACCATCCTGGCTGGATTCCCCCCACCAAAGCCCTCCCAAGTCTTGTGGGAGCGAGGGTGGGGGGAGGGGGTAGTACACAGAAATCTCAGGATGGGAGGTGAAATGGCATGTGTGCCTTTGAGATTATCTCTGGTCACTTATAGTCTGAGATTAATGGGCCGCAGATCCTAATGCAGCAATGATAGAGATCACACCCAGATTTTCAGCTTAATTCATGGAGCTGAGCTAACATCAAAAAGCTCAGCAGGTTGGTTCAGATCATTATGATAATGATTAATAACAGACTTGTTTATGGAACTTCTATCTCCATAGCTTGCTAATGCCTCTATGCAAAAGCTCTGTTGCAAGAAATAGAAACAACACTGGGAACTGAATGGTTTCGCCAAATAAATCAATCCCTCCATGAACTCTGAACCCACTTCTGGTCCTGAAGACTCCTGCCACAATATGGCCTTTTGCTCCATTGATTCAAAACCCATTTTGTCCATGTAAATGGATATAAGGAGAACAATTCATAGAATCGTGGATTGTATAAATCCTAATACAGCATACTTCACATTGTGTTAACACTGTCCGTATCTGCCTCTCCCTCTGTTGTTGTTGTTGTTAGTTGCCCTCGAGTTGATTCCAACCCATGGCGACCCCATGTGTGCAGAGTAGAGCTGTTCCAGAGGGTTTTCAAGGCTGTGACCTTTTAGAAACAGAGCCCCAGGCCTGTCTTCTGAGGCGCCTCTGGGTGGGTTCAAACTACCAACCTTTCAGCTAGTAGTCGAGTATTTGATCATTTGCGCCACACACAGAGCTCCTGCCTCTCCTTCTAGATAACGGAACTCGGGAACTGAAACCATTAATAATTTACCTCTTTATTTGCAGCATTTAGCCCAGTATCCCAAATATAGTAGATGTTCAGTTAATACCTACTGAAATGTTAAAGCAATGATGTCATAACTATGACAGGGGCTTTCTAGCACAAATCCTTTTATTTTACTGATGAGAAAACGAAAGTCCAGGGGGTGGACATGAATTACCCAGAGTTACTGAGCTAGTGACCTGAGCAGACCTGAGTCTAGAAACTTGGCTAGCCTTCTACTGCTCTTTCCACACTGTATACCAAAGCCTTGGAAATGATGAGCCAATCAAAGAGACCACCATCCCAGGACTTCAGAAAGGTCTGAGTGATATAATCCAGTGCAACCTTGTTGCCAAATTTCCATGTCTTTCTGATGACCTTCCAGGAAAGGGTTCAACAGTACTGCTTTATTCCTAGGATGGAATTATACGTCAGACTTTTAAACTCTTGAGCCAGAAGCATCAAGAACATATTCTCTTCATATTCCATCTCACTGAGAAGTGAAACGGGGAAAAATCAAGTGAAAGCCTACAGTTGTTTTTAACATTGCAGAGACACAGCGTGGTTCTAAATAAGGGCAGAGATTAGCGTTGCTCATGACATAAAGTAATGAGTAAAGCACCAGTAATTAGTGCCGATGTGCATTCAGTAACAAAAGGAAAATCTCAAGTGAACAAAAGGATTTCTGGGTGATTATTTATTCATTCAAAGAACTTGAAGAAAAACTCTTACCCTTCCAATTTGATGATATCTAAAAGATCTCCACTTGTTCCTATGTCAAATGGGCAGAGGAATACCAGGATTTATTTTGAAAGCTTGAGAGGTTGGCCAGATGCTCCAGAAACTGTCTCAGATCATTGGGTCTATGCTGGGGGCCAGTCCTTTGGTCACTCATCCAAGCTCACAAAGATGATTCTTGTGAGTGGGTGGGTTTGTGCGAGGCAGCACACATTCACTCCAGCCTCTCTGTTGCAACCTGGCAAGGGTAGAATAAGGAGACGATCACGCTCATAAACTTGGCCTCATTAGCCCCAGGACCTCCTCAGTCCAGAATCCACAACAGGTCTCATATCTAAACGTTGCTGATAATCGGTTAATGCAGTGGGCATGGTGGTTAAATTAAGGAACAGTGGCAGCCAAACAGGTCTCATTTGGCTTCTTGTGGAAGGAAGACAGTGATACATACCTGCTGTTGCTGTGTACCATCAAGTCAATTCCAACACATAGTGACCCTATAGAACAGAGTAGAACTGCCTCATAGGGTTTCCTAAGCAGTAATCTTTACAGAAGGAGATCACCAGGTCTTTTCTCCCGTGGAGCGGCTGGTGGGTTCAAACCTCTGCTGAGAATTTGCATGTCTGCTCTGGATATACTGAATCAGGATCTATATTTTTACAAGATTCCCAGGCGGTTCTTATGTATCCCCTCACGTGATTCTTATGTACACGTACATATCTGGAGTGGAAATGCAAATTTTCAGCAGGGGGTCAAACGAGTTTGAAGCCCTCATTCAAACCACCAAACTTTTGGTTAACAACTGAGTGCTTTAACCATTGCTTCACCAGGGTTCCTTGATACAAACCTACTGGTCTGCAATTGCCATTGCCATGTCTCAACCATTTGCTGAAATAAACGATTAATTTGATAAAATGTTTCATGTTTTATTTAAATAATTTGATTAAAAAAAAAGTCTTCCCCCATTCTTATTAGAAAGAGAAAGCAGCATTTTATTGCAAGAGGTCATGTTATAGGTCAGATTGTTCTAGGTTCTAGTCCCTTGATTCAGTATCGGGGTGAACTTGGCTAGTTATTTAACCTCTTTGAGCCTCTACTTCTTCATCTTTAAAATGGGAATAGTGATTTCACCACCTCAAGCATTGCTCTGAAAATAAGCATTTAAAAATAAATTAAGAATTTTTAAAATATTAAAAGCATGGACTATGAAGAGTACATAGTAAATGTTTCTTTTCTTCCCCTTTTCTGGGAATCACTGGTTCCGTGCTCGGAAAAAAAAAAAAAAAAACTAAACTAAATGGATTCAAATGTGCACCTCTGTTTTTAGTACCTCAGCCAAACTGAAGGATGATTCAATTGTTAATGAAAGCAGGTGATTATAAGCAGCACAGCGCATTCATCGGCGAGGCAATTCATCAGTTAGTATGATTGATCGCTCCACTCATTTTATGAGAAAACTTCCTTTGCTGCTAATGAACCCCAGATCTTACCTGTGTTGTAAGATGAGGGTGTGTCCCTGAGGGCACGCGGGTCATTTTCTTTATGTGTAAAAGGTTACGCATCTAGTCGGTCATTGCCACACCCAGCAGGAGCACCTGTGTGCTTTGCGATGCGAGGTGCTTGTGTCTATGTGTGTGGTGTGTGTCAGAGTCGGAGTTTGTGGAGTCCCCTTGATTGTCTCCATATTTTTGTGGAGATTCCTCAAAATATAGCCATTGGGTCCTGATCCTGTTTCTGTGGAAAGGAGCTTGGGATGGTCCTAATAGGACCAAAAAGAATCATCCTAAAACAAACTCCTCCTTCCCTTTCCTGGGGGTCTTCACAGCCTCTGTCCATGTGCTTGTATACATCTGTATTTGTATACCAAAAAAAAAAAAAGAAACCCACTGCCATCAAGTCAATTCCAACTTACAGCGAGTGACCCTGTAAGACAGAGTAGAACTGCCCCATAGGATTTGCAAGGCTGTAATCTTTATGGAAGCAGACTGCCACATCTTTCTCTGGAAGAGCAGTTGATGGGTTCAAACAGCTGACCTTTCAGTTAGCAGCCAAGTACCTAACAAATGCACCATCGGGGATCCTTCTTTTATACATATATATGTACATATAATTGATTTTTTTAAATCACAGTGAACTGTTTGTACCATCCTGAAATATGTAGAGTTCTTTCACTTCATCATACCTTTGCACATGCTAACCCCTCTGTCTTGGACACCCTACACCTTCTTATGCCTTCTTGTCCTTCTAGAAGCAGTTCAGGTGGCACCTCCCTTCAGAGCCTTATCTGACTTCTCCAGGATAGGATGGGACACTCCTTTTTCTATTCCTGCTGAACATATTTTTATTGTAGCACTTTCACACTGTAGGTTACTCACCTGTTTGTGAGCCTAATTTCCCAAACCAACGGTGAATTTCTTCAAGACCTAGAGCACATTTTATGTATCTCAGCATCCACAATACCCAGCACAGGAGTTGGCACACTGTAAATCTCAATATATATATATTGAATGAGTGAATAAGTGAATGAATGGCTCAGGTACAGCTCTAGGTGTGGTGGCTACAGCCAAAAAACACTGAGAGCTCTGTAAGGTAGGGTGGGATCTTGCTCAGTAACCCTTGAAGCATTCAGAGAGAAAACAGCTCCCTAAGGCCAGTGGGTTGGCTTGTATAATACTGTGATAGTTGAGTGGCTAATAGATCAAATAATTTGTCCACTTTCCTGGAGTGATGTTTTCGGCTTGGGCTCACCTTAACTCAGAAAGCTGAGTGCGTGATGCTGCATGCCTTGTTCAATGGAGTTAAATTAAGCTTAGTATCTTATGACTCAAGAGTTTGCACACCAAGGCTTGGCACTTAATATTGTAATTACCCCTTTTGATTAGAACTGCCTTTCATAAGCAAATCGGCGCAGTGGTTTGACAAGCTTGAGGAATTGTTTTTGGAGCTCACCCTACGAGTTCCACAGGGAACTATAATCATGGTAATTACTATTGAAGCGAGATTCTAGTTCTCGATGTACCAGGAGGTAGATGAATAAGAGTCACATGCTGCACCCTTTCCCATCTCAGGATAGGCTGTGAGACTGAAAACGAAGAATGAAGGTGGAAGTAAACATAGTACGATCATCAGTCTGTGGTTCTTCTTCTTTGATAGGACCCAGCCTCTGGGGATTCAGTACCTTGGAAAAGAATTCTTTGGCCACCATATTGTTGCTGTTGGTTTTTTGTTTCTTTTCCCCACAACTCAACACATTGTTGGTGGAACCTACTTTGCTTGTCTATACTAACTTTTGGGAATACACAGATAGGAATGCATTTCTGAACCCACAGACTCTGTCCTTGAAGGCCTCCAAAATTAATGTTAGGACAAATGTGGTAATAAAAACCTGTTAGATGAAGGGTCTGTAATAACCCAGTGAAGTGCTTGGCTCAGAATCATTGAGGTCCCTGTCAATTTATAGATCAAGTGATCCCTGAAGAATGAGCTCAGAGACCCACTGGAGGTGTCCCAAGTTTTCTGGGCTGGTTTTTAAAGGACAAATGCTTCACCAGGGAGAGGAGCCATATCTCAAATCACAAGGGAGTATTGCAGTCACAAAAGCATCTTACAAATGAGCAATTCTGCGCATCTGTTCCATGGCTCTCGTGCTGGCTTCCCTGAGAAGCTGGAACAAGTTCCAATGCTAAAGAAGACCATTTCCCTGTGGGACTTAAAAGGGAGCCCTGAGAAATGGTCATTTCTTTTCTTTTTCTTAGAGAACTTGTTTATGCTGGGGGCCCCCTACTCTTCAGAAACATGATCCCTTGTGGCTAAACCCTAAACTGTGGCTCCCCACTGTCCACACTTTACAGATTCCCTCCTCCACCTTTGTTTTTCTCTCTATCACCCACAGCCTGAAAATTCATTTAAAAATTAACAGCACAAGAAGGAAAATGCCACAAGACCCAGATTGCTAGCAGATGTTCTGGGAGGGCTAGTAAGAGAAAAGCCAAGTGGAATTAGGCAGTGTGAGGACAGGATTCCCTACCTGCCTTCTTTAAAAGTCTCCATAGAATCAGGTGAGGCTCTTTAGAACATGCCTCCGCTTACTCACATGCTCACTCATTCATTCTTTCAACAAATATCCTTTGAGTAATAGAGTGTGCCAAGCCTGCTGCTGGGTTCTGCAATCTCAACAGTAATAATAATAATTAACATTTATTGAGTGCTTACTACATGCAAGGCACTATTCTAAATATTTTATAATTGCTAATGTGTTAACTCAGTTGTCATGAAAGCCCTATTTTTAATCCTCAGATGAGGAAGCAGTGGCACAGAGAGGTTATTTTGCTCAATGTCACACAGGTAGGAGGGAGTAGAGTCAGGATTTGATCCTAGGCAATCTGATTCCAGAGTGTAAGGCAGAGGTCAGCAAACTTTTTATGTAAAGAGCTAGATAGTAAATACTTTAGGCTTTGTGGGCCAGATGGTCTCTGTTACAACTACTCAACTCTACATTGTAGCACAAAAGCAGGCATAGATGATATGAAAACAAATAAGCGTGGCTGTGTTCCAATTAAACTTTATTTATAGACACTGAAATTTGAATTCCACATATTTTTGCATGTCATGAAATCGTCTTCTTCTGATTTTCTTTCAACCATTTAAAAATGTAAAAATCATTCCTAGCTCGTGGGCCATACAAAAACAGGCATTGGGCTGGATTTGGTTTGTGGGCCACAGTTTGTCAATCCTTGGCCTAAGCTGAGCTATCTCCCTATGAGTGGATAAGGGAAAATTGTTATCTGAAGACTCTTACAGTCTAGCAGTGTAGTGGGGGAGATGTGTAAACTTAAAGCTCTTTTGAGAATCTTTTTATCTATGCATATGTTGCCTGCTTTGCCTGAGTTACTCTATCTTGCATCTTCTACCCTCTACCTGGCTAAATTCTATGTGTCTTTCAGACCCCAGCTTAGCCATCAACCTCTTTTAGGAAGCTTTCCTCAGCACCACCTGTCCCTCGTCTCTCCTCTGTTTTTCCCCAGCATCCTGTCCATTCCCCTATCATGGCATCATCCCACTGTATTGGAGTTGTTTGTGTACATGTCTGCTTTCATAAGGTAATCATGTCCCACTCAGTCCTATCTCCCTAGATTCTGACCTGGTCCCTGGCACGTGGTAGATGCACAATGAATGTTTGTGAAATTAACTTATCGGTGAGAGATCTTAAGAAGGGTGAAGGGAGGAAGGAATTTTTGAACACTGAGTTAAATAAGAGTACTCTAGGCCTATAAGATGTGGAAGGGTATTCCAGAAGAAAAAAAAAAAAAAAGAACTGCATGTTACAAGACATGAGGCAGGGATGAGGAAAACTATGGTGTGCTCAAGGAATGACCAGGGACTGACAAATTCTAATGTCAAGATGAGGCAGACAACCGTTGACAAGGGTGTTACCCCTGCAGGCCATGGGAGAACAGTTGAAAGGCATTTAGCATAGATAGACATGATGTGCCAGCTTTGTGCTTTAGAATAGGGGTCAGAAAACTATAGCCCACGGACCAAATCCAGCCCAAGATCACACAGCTACAAAGGGACTGAGCTGGGGATGGAACCCAGGGGTATGTGAGCCCAAGTCTGTGCTCTTTCACTTCACCAAGCTACGTTCCCCCATCTGGAGATCTGGCCCTGGCCTGGATTCACTGAATGTCTTTGAGGTCCTGTTATCCTAGAAACAATCCTGGCTCAGGCTGATGGATTCCAAATGCCACATTAAAATTAAAACTTAGAAGAAGTGAAAGTTGTTGGAACCAAAGAAGCAAGACAAGAGTCATCACTCTTACCCTTGAAACACAGAGGTGAGCAAGTATCCAGGGCTTCAGGAGGGGAAAGGAAGATCCATACCAGATTAGCTCTGAGGGGAGGGAGCTTGTTAAGGGGATTTAAAGTTTACCATCTTAATAACCCTTTGTAGTTCTTTGGCACCTGGCTTTTCTTGAAGCTCAAAGTATTTTGCAAACATTAGCTCATTAATCCTGCCAGCAATTTTGAGAAGTGGGTAGGTGTAAATGTCTTATCTTCACTTGGGAAACTTGGATTTGAGGGAAAAGGGGGCTCTGACTGGTGACTGGGGTGGGAAAGAGACCACACATGGCAGCCCAGAGGCTGGACTAAATTAGAGTCATTTGGGTTTTTATTATTATTATTATTTCTTTTCTTTTTTTATTCTAACAGAGGAAAACCGGACACTGGGGAAAAATAGGAGCTCTGGAACCAGCCAAACCTAGACTCCAGGTCTAGTTTGGCCCTTTTACAATTGTATGGCTTTAGACAAGTCCCTCAACTTCTGGGAAATTCCATTTTTCCTTTATAAAGTGCGTAATTTCTCAGACCAGCTTATACTCTGAGAAATGTAAATGTTAAGTGCATGTCAAAGTCATCTGTAAATTGGAAATTCTCAATGAATATATTTAAGAAATTTATGTTAATAATTCATGAGATGTGGGTTTTATGTTCTGGTATGTAAAACTCAATCAAATAAACTCAGAACCGAAGTGGGAAGGAGATCATACAGGGGATCCCCTTCCAGGTGGGAGAGCAGGAGGAGAAGAAACAAAGTTCTAGGGACTGGACTTATTGGGCTTGTTCAGAGAAACCAACTGCTCAACCTGAGCAAAGTTGTCTTGAGACAAGGCTGAGGAGGAGGCTCAGACCCCACTACCTGGGGAAAGGTGTTAGGAGGATGTTTCATGGACAAGTGGTAGCCTTGTAAGATGTGAGCAGGTAGCCATCTCTGGTCAGATCTGCAGTATGAAGAATGCTCTGACATCAGTGTAGAGAACCAATGAGAGCAATGGTCTTCAAAGTGGGATGCATACCTGGCAGCTGATGGGCAAGATCATTCACTGGAGTGTGGGAAGAAAAATTTTACAACATCTACTTAGTCATTTTCTAAATCTCATCCTTTTAAAAATTACTTTTGTGTGTGTGTTTTATATTTCTATAGTATATAATATTATATATTATACAAATAATATATTTATGTACTTAATGAAACATATATATATACAGAGAGAGAGAATATATTTGAATTTTTTATTGATGGAAGTACACAGTCTAAAGTTTGAAGGCTACTGCATTGGAAAGGCAGAAACTAGATGCAGAACTCATAGGAAATTTCTTTAAGACATCTGAAAGAGAGCTAATGAAGGTCTGGATGGAACAAAGGTTTAAGTGGAAATAAAGAGGAAAGAATATAAGGAACATATTAAATAGGGAGAAAGGGTGGGACTTTATGATTTTTAGGCCTGAAGAGAAACTGATTACAGGAGAAGGTAGAAGCAAAGCTGACTTTGAGGTTTCAATCCTTGACCAAGAGAATTCTGGCACCAATGAGGAAAATGAGGAAGGTCAGAGAGGAAACTGGCTCGAAGGAAAGATGAAGAGTTCTGCTTTGGCCAAACCAGACTTAAAATAAAGGCAAGAGAGACGCAGGATTGGAGATAAGAAGCTGGAGCTCAGAGGAGAGGCCTGGCTAAAGGACCTGGGTGCCTCCTGTGGAGGTGAGTGGGGGACGGAATCTCTCAGGAAAAGATGGTGGGCAGTAAGGAGTCAGCAAAATAGGAAGAGAAGCCCCTGACCAAAATTCGGTCTTAAGAGAGCCCACTGTCAGAGAGCTGCCTGAGGTCAACTGCTATTTCATGTGCTCTATGATGTCAGGCTAATAGTTTATTTCTACAAGTTTATAGACTCATAGGACATCTGAGCTTGAACAGGCCCTTGGAAATTATCTAGTTTACAGTTAGTTTGGTTTAAGTAAATTTTTAAAACAACAGTCTTAACAAACCCCAAATATGTCAGTGAGAGTTCTTAGTTGCACACACCAGAATCCTCTCTAGCTAATTAAAAAAAAAAAAAAAAAAGATTTCTTGAAAGATATCTAAAAGGGTATCAAAGAATCCTTAGAAAGGCTAGGCTAGACAAACAGGCTTGAGGCTGAGCTTCTAAGAACAGTGTTCAAAACCACACCTCAATGGAATATCATTCTAAAATGAAAAGGAATGAAGTACTGTATTTTCATGCAAAGAACGCATACCTTCTGCTTGCCAACTGTGCCCTCCCCCTGTGAGGTATTTTAGTAAGCATATGTCTTAGGCTGGGTTCTCTAGAGAAGCAAAACCAATGAGGCATATATATATAGAAAGAGAGATTTATCTCAAGCAAATGGCTCACATGGTTGTAGAGGCTTGCAAGTCTCAAGTTCATGGGTCAGGTGTCAGTCTGGAGTCTTCTCCTGACTCACATAACTGCAGGGGCTGACGAGCCCAACATTGCCAGGTCAGATGGCAGGCTGCTGGCTCACAGGCTACAGAGGCTGACAAATCCTAAGACTGGCAAGCATTACAGCAGGCGACTGGCTCAAGCCCCAAGAACCAGAGCTCAGATGATGACAAGCCAGATATGGGATCCAAAGTAAGCAAGCAAACTTTGCCAGAATGTCCATATATACACTGGATACAGGCCACAACCCTGAGGAAACTCCCCTTACAACTAATTGACTGACCACATCAGATCACATCATAGAAGATGACTACATCATTACATAACTGCCAAACCACTGAGAATCATGGCCCAGCCAAGTTGATATACAACCTTAAGCATCATATGTAACATTTATAGCAACATGTAAAAAAAAATGACATAGTAGCACTTATGAAAGTACCTCACAAGGGGAGAGTGCAGCTGGCAAACAAACTTAGAAGGTGCACATTATTTGCATAAAAATACAGTACTGATACATGTTACAACATGGATGAACCTTGAAAACATTATGCTATGTGAAAGAAGCCAGACACAAAAGATCACATATTGCATGGTTCCATTTATATGAAATGTCCAGAATAGGCACGTCTATGGAGACAGAAAGTAGATTAGTGGCTACCAAGGATTAGGATGGAGGAAATCGGGGTGGGGTGGGGAGTGATGGCTAAGGGGTATGGAGTTTCTTTGTGGAGGGTAATAAAATTGTTCTCAAATTGTTTGTGGTGACCACTACACAACTCTGTGAATATACTAAAAGCTATTGTACATGTAAGTGGGTTAATCGTATAGTATGTGAATTGTAGCTCAATAAATCTGTTTAAAAAAAACCACAACAACATAGAAAGATTGATGAGAAGAGAATCAATATTCCACTTTTGCAATACCAAACAGGAAATGCCAAGGACGTGACTTTAATGCACCCGCCGCTGTTAGCATCCCTGATGCCACTTCTGCCTCAAGGACTTAGCTGAGCAACCACTGGTGCTTCTCAAAACTCTTCATCTCCGTCACCACCCATATTAGCACAATTGGAGGTCTGGGCAGATTCAGTTTCTTCAAAATGCTCTCTTCCAACTCCAGGTCCTGCATGATGCATCTAACTAATGCGGCAAGGACTCACTCTGTGACCTAGCTGCAAGGAACTCAGAGAAAGGCTGGTCAAAAGATGATGGGCAGCCATAGTTATAACAAACAGCCACTACTGGAATATATTATAAAATTCCCGAATAAAACTTAATAGAAATCGAGAATTTTAACAGTTTGTCTAAGAGGATTTTGTCTTTTTTAACTATTGAAGTAAAAAGCATCCAGGTAGAATATAAAGGATGGAAAGAATGGTGAGGTGGAATGAGCACAGGCTTTGAAGCCCACCAGACTTGGGTTTGAACCCACACCTGCCACTTAGAAGCTGTTTGATCCCCATAAGTCACTTAATTTCCAGGTAAGCCTCACCTGGAAAATGACAGCAACCTTGCCCCACAGGGTTATTTCCAGAACTGGGTCAATGGATGCTAAATAAGTCTTAGTTTCTTCTAATACAAAAGAAAAACAAATGTTATTGTTTCTATTAATTTTTATTAGCTCAGACTCAATTGTTATTCTGATTTTCAAGTTTTCATAATTTTTTAAGATATGGTATCGATTTATTCTTTTCTTACATTGAATTTGTTCTAGTTAGGTGTCCTCTTGTTGCTTGTGAGAATGTTATAAGCTCAACTGTATAAAAATTGCATAGAAAAAGTACAGGAAGAAAATATTCTAAAATGTCGACAAAGGTTGTCTCTGGTTTGTGAAAGTAGGAACAATTTGTTTCCAGTTTCTTTCTACTCTTATTGTTTTTCATTTTGTTTTGTTTCGTTTTTTTCAATAGTTAGCATATACTACTTTTAAAATTAGACACAAATAAACAATCAAACAAATCAGAAAGTGAAAATGAAAGTTCCATGGGACTAGCATATAAAAGAAATACCAGCAGCTCTTTCTCCATTAAGCTACTGCACCCGATGTGCAGAAGCAATCCCTAATTAGCAGACTGCAGCATCATCTGATGGGCCAGCCCTGGGGGAGAGAGGGGGAGTTCTAGACATCTCCCAAACTGCTCATCCAGCCATGCTATTCCAGATACCACCTCAGGTCGTAAAATTGAGGAACTCTTTACCCACTTTCCTCAAGCCTTTAGGATTCAGTTTACTTCCCAGGACATTGTCTCTTAACACATGGGGTCCAAGCCCCATGTTACTCTTGGGTTATTAAGAGTAGGATGAGAACTCTCGTCTCCTGATTCCCTTGTATCCTTAGCATTCTCCCTCCCCCTTGTCAAATCTGACCTCCATTTATCATAGGGGTAAATAACTGCTAAGAGTTTCCTATGCTTGCTCTTCCAGGGGCCCCAGTAATGGTGACCTAACTCTCCTGATCTGATATGCAATCATTTCTCAGTTTCTGATGGCCTCACTGCTAGGCTTTGTTATATTAAATCATAATGTCCCTGATGTTTTGGTAGTATTTGAGAGCAGCAAGAACCAAGATAAATAAAATAATTTGGTATATCTCTATCTGACTAACAAACAACTTCCCGAAAATATATATATGATGTACTTGACCTCATCATTGACCTTCTTACTGTTTTCTCTTGGCTCTCTGTTTCCTTTGCTCCAAGTTTCTCACTCCTTAGCATGCCAATTAAGGCCTTTTATGTCAAGACCTTGCCTGCCTCTCTAGCTTTAACTCCTGCTTCCTCTCAGTCCCATCCACTCTCTCATGCAACCACAGCAAACTTCTGGCCGATTCTAAATACATACACACTTTCTTACTTCTCTGCTCATAGACATAGCTCCCTTTGCATGACTTCCTTCTACCTCCACGTAAGACACAACTCATTCGTAACTGATTTGGGAAGCATTCCTGACTCCTCCAGGGAAAAGTAATGGCTCTCTCCTGTTTGTCCCCGAAGCACAGAGGCTTCATTCGATAGCCAATCCACAAGCATGCGTTGAAGACTTGTATAAACTCTGCACTGTGCTCTCATAACCCCTTGCACTTACGTCTATTACAGCAAGTGTCACACTGAGTATCATTATTTGTTTACCTGTCTGAAGGTGCAGCCTGGCAACAGAAAGCCATGTGTAATGTTTGCTTAAGACAATGGCATTATTTCCTTTCTTCTCCAGACCCACCCAGCTAAAGTCACCTGTGCCCTCTGTCTCTGAGCCCAGTCCAGGACAAGGACGACATGTTACTTTTGATCCAGCCTCAAAGAGCCTGTTAATAGGGAAATGATTGAGTAAATTATGGTTTCTCTTAGCCATGGACTACTATATAGGCATTGTAAAGAATAAATTCAAATTATACCAGTTGACTTGGGAAGGGATTTTCTAAAGGTCAGGTTCAGTAAGAATAACTAGATACACATAATTGTGTATAATATGATCCCACATTTGTTTACCAATGACGTAAACTTCTTAACTATATAAGCCTGCTTATATTTATGTATGTACTATGCAGCATAGCACTCATAGTATAATTCTATTTCAGGAAAAATATGGAGCCCTATGTATGTGTATTTCTATTTTATTATGTACAAATGAGAAAGGAGAATATGATGGAAGAATCCATGTTGGTGTATTGGTCTTGGCTAGCTGGGAGGGGCAGAGGAAATAGGGTAGGGAAAGAGAGTTTTTAGGTTATATATCTTCACATCATTGGTTTTGTTATGACAAGCATATATTACTTTCATAATTTGAAATAGTCAGATAAAGAAAATTATTTCTAAAAAAATCCGTATTTCCCAAGAAGGCATGCTCCTCACTTGTGTGTTAAACCGTGAAAAAAGAAAGAATCTGTGCTCTTGTAGTCCCCAATCAATCGTGTACTACACGTGATGGTTTGGAAATCCACAAAGTGCAGCCCATCAACTTCTGAGATATTCTCAGCCTTTCTGTCTTCTGGGGTCAACTATATTTTAAATGCAATTTACCAGAGACTATAAGTAGCATATCTTATGGCCACACAGCAGGCACTGAGAGAAGACTGAATCGCAGCCCTGAAATTTTGGACTCCAAACCTAGCGCTCTGTTATTGGGGGTATAAAATTGTATAATGTAGAAATACCCTTTAAAATACCAATTTTTATAGGCAATAGATAAGTGGTATCTTGGGTGACGGGTGAGACAGTACACAATACAGGGGAAACTAGCACAATTTGTACAAGGAAAGGTCATGGAAGCCCCATAGACACATCCAAACTCCCTGAGGGACGGAACTGCTGGGCAGAGGGCCGTGCGGACCATGGTCTCAGGGAACATCTAGCTCAATTGGCATGACACAGCTTATAAAGACAGTGTTCTACATTCTACCTTGGTGAGTAGTGTCTGGGGCCTTAAAAGCCTGTGACCTGCCATCTAAGATACTCCACTGGTCTCATGCCTTCGGGAGCAAGGGAGAATGAAGAGAACAGGAGACAAGGAAAAGATTAGTCCGAAGGACTAATTATCCACAGCTACCAAGCCCTCCACCAGACTGAGTCCAGTCCAGCTAGATGGTGCCTGGCTACCACCACTGACTGCTCTGACCAAGATCACAACAGAGGGTTCTGGACAGAGCTGGAGAAGGATGTAGAACATAATTCTAACTCACAAAAAAAAAGACCAGATTTACTGGCCTAAAGGAGACTGGAGAAACTCTGAGAGTATGGCCCCCAGACACCCTTTTAGCTCAGTTGTGAAGTTACCTCCGAGGTTCACTGTTCAGCCTGGGAGTGGACAGCCCCGTAAAACCAAATGAGACTAACGAGGTACAGGAGTCCAGTGACAAGGGCCAGAAGGCAGAAGGGGACAAGGAAGCTGGTGATAGGGAACCCAAGGTTGAGTAAGGATATTGTTGATGTTTTGTGAGATTGTTAACCGCTGTCATAGGGCAACATTTGTAGTAACTGTTAAATGAGAAACTCTTTTGTTCTGTAAGCCTTCATCTTAAGTGAGAATAACAGCACAACTGGAAGAGCATAGTCAATGTCACTGAACTGTGTATGTAGAAATTTTTGAAATGGTGTATCTTTGGCTATGTGTATTTTCACCAAAAAAAAAGTTGAGAAGTTAGAGGGTTGATATGTTGTGGGGTTGTTAACCAATGTCATAAAACAACATGTGTACTACTGTTTCATGAGAAACTGTTTGGTAAGCCTTAACCTGAAGTACAATAAAATAAATAAATAAATAAATAAAAAGATACCAATTTTTGAAAACCATGTAAGAATCAAGTGACTTAATACATTTAACCCTTTAAAAGTATAAAGTATTGCACATATCATTATTATAGTTACTCCTTAATTTCCTTCTAAGCACTTTGCCTATAATTAGGACATCAGTTACATGACTTGTAGATCCTTGATTACAATCTCACACATTCATTCAACAAACATTTATTGAGTACCTTATATGTGCTATTACTCAGTTAGGTACGGGGTTAGCCTTACAATCCAAACAAGCAAGTTTTCCATGAGCATTTGACCAAGACAGATTAGTTGAGTGGTCTCCAACATTTTCCTTTTTAAAATTAAAGAGACTATTTTATTAAACATGAAAGTTTAGTAAACCTTAAAAACTTTTTATTTCAGCAGAACTCATAGATCAGAAAATACTTAAAAGAAATTAGCATGGTTTGCAGAAAGGTAGACTATAAATAAATCCAATGTGAAGGAGCATGAAGGATGACAAATAGAACTAGCATTTTTTAGTGCATGCTCTATGGCAGTCCCTTTACATATATTATTTCACTGTATGCGCTCACAATAACCCTCCATGGGTGGGACTATTATTATTCCCAGTTTGCCTTGAGACTGAAGTTCAGGGAGATGTGAAAAAAATTTTCCAGAGGCCATAGAGAAAGTTATGGAGTCAGGATTTGAGTACAGACTCATCTAGCTATAGAAATCAGAGGTTTATTTTATTACTTTTCTCTGCTTTCAGAGGAGACAGTTGTCCTAAAGAGCATATCAAGTTTGTGACCAAGGTGAAATGGTAGTTGAGTGTATCCATCACCTGGACCATGTGTATCAAGCAGGGGTTAACGCTGGAATAGTAATACTATCAATTGTTGATATCCCATCACCTCTGAGGCACGGTTCTAGATATTGTTCTAGGCACTTTACATAGATTGTTTCCAACCCCAACCCTAGCTGGCTTAGTTCCTCCTAAGTGGTCGCCTTGCTTCTTCACTTGTCCGTCTACAACCTCCCTCATTACAACAGTCAAAAGAATCCTTAAAACGCAAGTCAGAGCAGTTCCCGCCTCTGCTCAAAACTCTTGAATGACTTTCCATTGCAGTCAGAACATAAACAAAGTCGTTAGAAGGGCCTGCATGCTCCAACATATCTGCCCCATCTCCTCAATCTCACGTCCTACCACTTTTCCCCTCGCTCTCTTTGCTCTGGCTCCACTGGCCTCCTTGCTATTTCACCAACATTCCAGGCTTTTATACTTTCTAGTCCTTCTGCCTCACATGTTTTCCCACAGGTATCCAAATGACTTACCTCTTTACCAACTTCAAGTCTTTGTTCAGCTGTCTTCTGTTCTGTGAGGCCTTCCCCGGCCGCTTGATTTAACACTGTTACAACCATCACTCAGCCTTCACCATCCCGCTGCTGCCCTAATTGTCCCTAACATCACTTATCTCCTTCTAATATTCTATATAATTTACTTATTTATGTTGTCTAGAATGTAGGAGCATGAGGGCAGAAATTTTTGTTTGATTTGTGCACTGATGTATTCTCAACACTTAGAGTAGGGCCTGCATGCAGTAGGTCATCATGACACACTGGCTAAATTGATGAATAATTCACGACCCTGTAAAGATGTCTGTTATTATCTCCATTTTAAAGCTTCAGAAACTCAAGATCAGGCTACTGTGTGATTGTCCAAATCAACAGCTAGGGCCAAGCAGGGATTCAAAACCACAGTGTCTTCTCAGGAAGGAAGAAAGGGAAGAGGAGGTAGCAGAAGATACTTCTCCCATACTCAACCCTCCCAATTCCACACTTTCTACCAGCAACCCCAACGAGCATGGCTCCTATCTTCTGCGATAGCATCGGAAGAATGTGGAAGTAAGTGGGTAGAGACACTTTTTCCATCACTGTTGGTCTCTGTTGACTGTCTCTGGGAGCCCAAGCTGGGAACCAGGCTCCAATTATGTTTTTAGAGAAAGAAATTAAAAAGTGATGCTAATAACACATGAGAAAGTCACAGGATTGAGCCAAGGAGTCAGAGTGCTTTAGCCTCTCGTGTGAATAGTTCTTTGTACATACTGAGTGCCAAATACGCAAATTAACCGGCATGATAAGATAGAATCAGCTCTGCTGGAGAAGTTCCTGTTTGCCCAACACAAATTGCCTGCAATTGGGGCAGTCACACATCCCCATCACCTTCTGACATCAAACCCTGCCTGTACAGTGAGTACTAGTCTTTGGCCACTCTGATACGAAAGTCAGCATGAACTCTAGAAGGTCATGTCTGTGCTCGTCTGCTTATTAATTTATTTTCAAACGTGGATTGAGTGTCTTCTCTTTTGTAGACTCTGTATTGGGTCCTGAGAACACAGTATTGAAGCAGACTACTGCTTTCAGGAAGCTTAAATTCTGGTAGGGAGACAGACACAGAGGCAACCACAAAAAAAAATCCAACTAAGCTTGGATTGAAAGAGAGAGGGGCAAACACTTGAAGGGCACCGGGTCTGGGAGACTTCTGTAGAAGATGGCCTTTGAGACAATGAGAGTCCCTTTGCAGCCAGACTGTCACATGGGCTGGCAGGCCCTAGAAGTGCTAAATTGGCCCCTAAGCCTACAAACTTCAGGGGTCATGGAGAAGCTCCTATGCTACCTTGTACCTGGAATGGATTCCTAAGAAGCAAGTGGCCCAGAGATGCCTGTTGTAAACTAGGGGTCAATGATTAACTAGAGCCAATGTCTACTCTGCCCTGTCCTAAACTTAAGGAATTTTTAACAACAACACCATCAATTATTTATTGAGCCATGTGCCAAGCCCTATGCTAGGTACTTCACATTCATTCTCATTTAATTGTTATAACTACTTCACAAATGAAGAAACTGAGGCTCATAGAAGTGAATGACTTGTACAAAAGCCACAGAGCTGAAAGCTGTACAAGAATCCAGGATTTAGATCTCAAAATCCAGGGCTCTTTCCATAATACAAGGCCCCTCATCTTCCCACTTAATGCTGACATTGCTGATAGACCTGCTTCTTTTATTAGTCCTGAAATAAATTTCTTGGAGAACTTTGAGGAACACCTGCTATTATGGGACAAAAAGGAGACTGATAGAGCTTTGCGGTTAAAGTGACTCATGTTAATTTCTGCTCTCATTAACTACCCTTGGGAACTCAGGAAAGGAGCTTTACTTCCCTGGAGCCTTAGATTTTTTTCTTCTGTAAAATGGATGTACCAGTAGTTAACTCAGTGGATTGTTATGAAACTTCAAGAGTATAAAGTCCATAATATACCCTGCACTTTGTAGGCAGTCAATACAGGTAAACAGTGTCTTTCTTCTGGAGAACTCTGTGCTAAGTGTTCCTGCCAAGGTTCCAGTTTGGAAGACAAGTGAAGACAGACAATGACCATATGCTAAGGAGTTGTCACCATGTCTTTCTTGAGGGGTTTTTTTTTTTTTTTTTGCAATAAATAAGGAATCTCAGCACTATTTTGAAGCTATCATCCTTGAAAACAAACTACAGATATTGCTAAGACAGCCCTCACACTTTTCCTGGCTATCTTACTAATGGCTGTGATAAACACAAAAAATAAGTGCGGCACTCTACCTAATCCCACCACCAAATGGAGCTGATTTCTTCATTTCTTGAAAGTTTGTTGGTCATCAATTGCAAACCCCCCACTTTGGAAGGTGTTTGGCCCTAAATAATCACTAAGGGAATGTGGTGATTTCCGGCATGGGAAATACAGCATAGGTCCCACTGTAATTACTATGGAACCCTTGGAATATAATTACTAAACAGGCTGTACAAGTGGCATCTGCTGGCACTGCCAGAACAATCTGTATACCTTCTGTCAAGCAGCAGCTGTCAAGCTCTTTTATTGCATGAACTCAGATATACTGATCAATCCTCTTGTTCAAAAACTATTCTTTTGAGATGATTATAGATTCATATGCAGTTGTAAGAAATAATATAGAGATACTCAGTGTATTCTTTCCCAAGTTTCTCCCAATGCCAACATCTTATAAAACTATAGTACAATGTCACAACCAGGATATTGATAGTGGTACAGTCAAGATACAGAACATTTTCGTCACCACAAGGATACTTCCTGTTGCCCTTTCATAGCCACACTCAAATCCCTTCTACTTCCATGCCCTCCTAACCTGCAGCAACCACTAATCTGTTCTCCAAACCCATAATTTTGTCATTTCAAAGATGTTATATAAATTAAATAAAACAGTAGGCAATCTTTGGGATCGGATTTTTTCACTCAGTATAATTTTCTGAAGATTCATCTATATTGTTGCTTTTATCAATAGTTTGTTCATTTTTAATTGCTGATTAGTATTCCATGGTACTGATGTATCATAGTTTGTTTAACCACTCACCCATTGAAAGACATCTGAGTTATTTCTTGTTTGGGGCTATTATGAATAAAGCTACTATAAGCATTTGAATACAGGTTTTCCTGTGAACATAGGCCTTCATTTCTCTGGGGAAAATGGCCCAGGCTGCAATTGCTGGGTCTTATGGTATTTGCATACTTAGTTTTTTTAGGAAATTACCACACAGATTTCCAAAATAGTGGCACTATTTTACATTTCCACCAGCAGTGCATGAGTGATCTAGTTTCTCCACCTCTTCAATGTGTTTGCCTTTTGTTCCCTTTTTTTTTTTTTTTTTCGGTCTTATTGCACTGGCTAGAAGTTCCAGCAGTATATAAGGTTGAAAAAGATAAATTGTGAAATATTTCCTCATCTTCTATTTTCTGGAAGAGATTGTGTAGAATTGGTGTTAATTCTTCTTTAAATGTTCTATGTTGTTGCTGTTGTTAGGAGCTGCCGAGTCACTTCCGACTCATAGCGACCCCGTGTACAACAGAACAAAGCACTGCCTGGTCCTGTGCCATCCTCACAATTGTTGCTATGCTTGAACCCATCAAATGTTTCATAGAATTCTCCAGTGAGATCGTCTGGGACTGGAGACTTCTTTTTTGCCAGTTTTAATCACTGATTCAATTTCCTTGATAGTTACAGGACTATTCAAATTAACTATTTCCTATGGGGTGAGTCGTAGTAATTTGTATTAATCAAAGAATTGATCCATTTTGTTTTACTTATTAAATTTATATGTGTAGAGTTGTTTGTAGTACTACCTCATCCTTTTGACATCTGCAATGTCTGTAGTGATATCCCATTTCACTCCTGATATTCGTAATGTGTATCTTCTCTCTCCCTTTTTTTGTCAGTCTGGCTAGAGGTTTGTCAATTTTATTGATCTTTTCGAGAACCAGCTCTTCATTTCATTGATTTTCCCGGTTGTTTTTCTGTTTCCAATTTAACTGATTTCTGCTCTTGATTATTTCCTTCTTTCTGCTTTAGGTTTATTTTGCTCTGCTTTTTCTATGTTCTCAACATAGGAGCTTAGATTATGGATTTGAGATTCTTCATCTTTTCTATTGTATGCATTTAGCACTAAATTTCCCCCTCAGTGAAGCTTTAGTTGTGTTCCACAAATTTTGATATGCTGTGTTTTCATTTTCATTCAGTTTAATATATATATATATATATATATATATATATATATATATAATATATATTTAATTTCCTTTGAGACCTCTTTGAACTATGGATTATTTAAAGATGTATTGTTTAGTTTCCAAGCGTTTGGAGATTTTTCTCTTATCTTTCTCTTACTGATTTATAATTTGATTCTATTGTGGCAAGAGCACATGTTTTGTATGATTTCAATTCTTTAAAATTTTTTGAGGTTTGTTTTATGGCCAAGGATATGTTACATGGGAACTTGAAAAGAATGTGTATTCTGCTGTTGTTGGGTTGAGTGTTCTATACATATTGATTACATCATGTTGATTGATGGTGCTGTTGAGTTATTCTAGTTCTGTCTTGTTGTATTCTGTCTAGTTGTTCTGAAAATTGTTGTAAGAAGGATTTTGAAGTCTTCAACTATAATGGTTAATTTCTCTGTTTCTTCTTTCAATTCTGTCAGTTTTTCCTTCACATATTTTGTAGCTATATTGTTTGATATATGCATATCTAGTATTGCTATGTCTTCTTGGTTGATTGACCTTCTTATCATTATATAATGTCCCTCTCTATCTCTGGTAATTTTCTCTGCTCTGAATTCTATTTTATTTGATATGAATTCTATTTTATTTTATATTAATATAGCCAATTCTGCTTTCCTTTCATTAACGTTTGCATGTAATGCCTTTTTTCCATCTTTTTACTTATAGCCTTGTAGACTATGTAGGGCTATGTTTTTAATCAACTCTGCCAATCTCTGACTTCAAATTGGTGTATTTAGACCACTTACATTTAATGTAATTATTAATATGTTAGGGCTTAAGTATGCCATTTTATTAATTGTTTTCTATTTGTTCTCTTTATTTTTTTATTTCTCTTGTTTCTTTTTCCTGTCTTCTTTTGGGTCACATGGACATTTTTAAAAATTCAATTTTGATTTATTTATAGTGGTTTTTTTTTTTCTTTTTTTGGAACCCTGGTAGTATAGTGGTTAAGAGCTCGCCTGCTGACCAAAGGCTGGCAGTTTGAATCCACCAGCTGCTCCTTGGAACCCTTATGGGGCAGTTCTACTCTGTTCTATAGGGTTGCTATGAGTTGAAATCAACTAGACTGCAATGGGTTTGGTTTTTTTGGGGGGGATAGTGTTTTTTAGTATATCTTTTTAGTATTGCTCTAAGTATTACATTATATATACATAACTTATCACAGTTTATTGTTACCATCATTTTACTAGTTTGAGTTAAGTACAGAAACTCTACCTCCCTCTATGTCATTAACAACCTGTGATATGCAGATGACACAACTTTGCTTGCTAAAAATGAAGATGACTTGAAGCACTTACAGATGAAGGTCAAAGTCTATAGCCTTCAGTATGGATTACACCTGAACATCAGGAAAATGAAAATCCTCACAACTGGACCAATAAGAAACATCGTGATAAATGGAGAAAAATATAAAGTTGTCAAGGATTTCATTCCACTTGGATCAGCAATCAATGCCAGGATGGCTAGAGAATACTAAGGCTTGGTGCTCCTGGTCTTCTCTCATTCCCTATGAAGGGAAGCACACAGAACCCCTTGTAGAGTGAAGTTCTATGATGCTTAACATCTTGTGGTAAATATAATTCTTCACTTTGCTCTAACACAAAGTCTAAAAAACCATGTTAATTAAATAACCCACATAAACCAGTAGCCATCCCTAAGTGTACAGCCAGAATCACACAGCCTCAAACATTCAAGACCATCAAAGTACATTCCTGGGAAGTCTGTTGAGTGAATATAAGGTCTACAACCATGAAGGGAAGGGATATTTACCAGAAGTCTCATCTGGGAGGAAGAAACAAACCTTATGGTGAGATTCTTTGCTACATAAAAGTATCCCATGAAATGCAAAAACACAAAAGATGTCTCAATCACTGCCACTTTGTGAGAATTCCAAAGCACCAGGAAATATCATGTCCAGGAATACCTGTAATTATAAGGTTATTTATCCCTGCATCAGTCATCAGATGTTTCATCCTCAGAATTGCAAAAGTCACTAGTGCTATAATCAATTAGGCCACACAGTGACATGGATGCACTCCCTTATGTGTTTCCTTTCTCTGGGGTTGCTGGTAAGCAAAAATGACCTATGCAAAAGTGTAATTTTGTTGCAAAAACATCACACAAAATGTGACCTATTTATCAGGTTCAAATAAACCCTTGTATACAATACTTACAACAGTCATGTGAATTGGCTGCATATTCTACATTTTACGGATGAGTAAATTAAGGCTATGAGAAGCTAAGTAACTTGTCCAAAGCCACACATCAGGTAAACCTAAAATCTGAGACCTTAGACCCTGCTTCTCTGCTCTAATACTGTGTGCTCTTTCCACTTCCCAACCTAGGAATTAAATCAGGAGAAATTAAACCATCTACAAATAAGGAAAGTATGCAGTGTCAAGAGAACCATGCCAGCGTACTCAAGGTGGTAGACCTGGTTTAGGGCAATTAGCTTTTCTGTCTCCTGTGGCCTAAACTCTAAATACTGGCCAGAGTATAGGCAATTTGGTCACAACAGCAACTGAGTGAAATGTCTTACATAGATATGGTATTTCTGAATTTGAAATTTTTCTCTCCAATATACTATCCACTTTGACCCTCAAAAATAACACAGTGTGGATTTTACCATTCTCACCTTACAAATAAGGAAGCTGAGGCTCAGAGACAGAGAGAGTGTGATGTGACTGCTTATGACCACACAACTGGTAATGGAGGAGACTGGAACTAAAACCAGGACCTCTGACTCCAAGCTCAGTGCTCTTCCCACTGTCCCAAAATTGCCATAAATAGACCCAGACTCTCCTCAATGCCTGAAACATTGTCTTAAAGTCCATAGTCTTCTCAGGGACAGTGGGGACATCCTGGGGGTAAGACCATGCATTTAGATGGTCCCAGCTGAGCCTATGTTTTTCTCCATCACCCTGGTGCTACTTGGGTTTATCATGCATTCTCCTCCCTAAAGCAAATCCAGATGAGCAGTGCTAAATGCCTAACCACCAAGGTCTCTTTCCTCAGACATTTACCCATGCAAGATGCATAGGCCAGAGCCCCACCCAGAGAGCATGTGTGGAATTTGATGGTTGTCCTCAGCATCCATCCCTCTCCCCTCTTCCCAACTCTACCCTAACTTTCCCAGTAATGTGTTTTGAGTAGAATTAATTCTGAATGATGACTCCCTGAAAGCATCACCAAAATAACAGTTGATAAGATGAAGCTGGGTATATTCTCACTGAGGTAAAGGAGAATAAGTACTAACTTGACAGAGTCTTAGTATCACAGGGGCAAAGTCGATTTAAGAGATTTTGGAGTCTGGTTTAAGGTGAGCTTTCAGTGAGGGAAGGCTTAATTAGAATTTGATAAGGATCATGACATAACAGTTTGATATTGGTAAACACAACAAAATAAGGGTTTTGAGGCAGGATTTCAAAGAGTCTTGCAGAGTAAACAGTCATTTGTTGCTATTTATTGAACATTCCAAGTTTGATGATCATTTAAATGGAGTTTTTTTCTGGGGGGAAGGGATAAGGCAGGAAATTCTTGAAATGAGCAATAAGGTAATCCTTAACCTTTATCTTCCTGAGCAAGTGTTCTCTGGAAGAGTAAAGCTACAGTAATAAAGATAGTAGAATGGTAAATTTACGCAACTGATGATAGTCAGATAGTAAAGTCAGGTTAATGGAAACAGTCAGCTGTGTAGGTACAGATGGATTCAGTGTGCCCCGATTAACTTAAATGAATTGGCATAGGCCATTCCTTTGGTCACAGTGATTGGTTCAGCAATGGGCACACAAACCAAATCAGGTCCATCAGGAAAAATGGAGACATAATTGAGCTATCTGCAAAACACACTTTCTAATATTTACTAAATTTGTACTCCAGAGTCTGTAGCCCCACAAGTTCCTGGCAGTGAACTTGCAATCACAGGAAAAAGACCTCCTGGAATAGAGCCAATGCCAAGGAAGAAGATCTGAGAAAGGAAAGAAAGAAACCAGGTTCCAGTCCAATCATTTGAGCCATTGAATCAAACTTGAAGCCAGCTCTACCATTGAACTTCCCAATGAAGTAAGCAGTATATTTACTTTATACCTAACAAACCTATTGCCGTTGAGTCGATTCCAACTCATAGTGACACTATCGGACAGAGTAGAACCGCCCCATAGGGTTTCCAAGGCTGTAAATCTTTAGGGTAGCCGACTGTCACATCTTTCTACCGAGGAGTGACTAATGGATTCAAACCGCTGACCTTTTGGTTAGCAGCCTATGCTTAACCACTGCACAACTGGTGCTCTTCATTTACTTTACAGTGTAAACCAATTTAAGGTGGATCTTCCAGTACTTGAAATGCTAAAAAAAATTCTAACAGATACAGAGCTTAACCACTGTGCCACCAGGGCTCCTCATTTACTTTAAAGCCTAAACCAGTTTCAGGTGGATCTTCTATTACTTATGATGCAAAAAATTCTAATAGATACAGAGCACAATGAAGACTTGCCTATATGTGTGACTTTGAAAATGCTCACTTCTCTGAGCCTTGTTTTCTACATCTATGAAATGAAGATTATAGGTAATGTATTCAAAGTGCCTAGCCCAATACCTGGCACCTATCTTTACTTGATAACTGTTAACTCTAGCTATGACTCTACAACTAACCAGTAGAGTGACTAAACCTCTCTGGGCCTCAGATGCTTCATGCTTTGAGTCTATTAACCCTCACCCAACCCCCAGATTTGATTATTCTGTGCTTTATCTTTCTACAAACTAGAATGAGTTAAACTGGAAATAACCCCCCTCCCCCACTGCTCTGACCCCGCCACAGTCATTCAACAAGCCAGTCTTGAGGGATGATATATTGGTATTTGATACTAGCTGGGGTTGTTGGCCATGATAACAAACAGGGTACTAAGATAACTAACACTTGGTCACCACTGAACGGATTCCAAGTACTGTAGTAGGTCAGATTTGGGAAGCTGGCTGGATAAATATTAGCCTTTATCACAACTCAAACAACCCCAACTGCCAAACCAAAGACTTCTGGGGAGGGAATTATGTTCCTTCTTCTGCTCTGGAGAACCAGAAATCACAAAGCAATTTTGTCACACTTCCCAGCAGATAACTTTTTTCTAGCTAGTCAGTAAAGGTGGGCACCAGCCTGCGTTTAAAGGCATTTCACGTCTACACTAACTCCCTCCTTCAGTAAAAGAGGATGAGGATAGCATAAACAAAAGGCACTGCCATGAAATTGGAGATGGGTTTTGCCTCTGGCCAACCTGAGAACTCTAGTTGTAGGAGCACCAGTGTGAAGAATTACAGAATGATACTTCAAAAACTCACATCCAGGAACAAGAAGTTTCCAATTTCATTTTCATGACAGAATTCCTTTCACAGATTCAAAAGCCATGTCGATACAAACAATGGAAATTGGACGACTGAAACAAACATCTGGTAATTCAAGTGAAAAATATTTTCTCCTAAATGATTCAGTTGAAGCAAGTGAATTTTTCCTTCTGAACTACCTAGGCAATCACATTGACCTCAATTAACATCTTATATTTGTACATCTTTTTACTGTTTTCAAAGCACTTTCACTTATTTGATTCTCACAGTAATGTCATTTTATAAAGGAGGAAAGTTAGGAGCAAAGAGGTGAAATGTCCTGTCCAAAGTCATAAACCATGAAATTGTAGTTGAGATCCAAGCGGTGTGTTAAGAATTGAATTTTGTCCACCCAAAAGATATGTTAAAGTACTAACAAAAGACATGTTAAAGTCCTAACTGACAGCCCACTCGTCTGTCAGTTTGTCATACTGTGGTGGCTTGCATGTTGCTGTGATGTGGGAAGGTATGCCATCAGTATTTCAAATACCAGCAGGGTCACCTGTGGTGGACAGATTTCAGTGGTGCTTCCAGACTAAGACAGACAAGGAAGAAGGACCTGGTGATCTACTTCTGAAAAAATTGGCCAGTGAAGAACTTACGGATAGCAGAAGAACATTGTCTGATATGGTGCCAGAAGAGGAGCCCCTGAGGTGAGAAGGCACTCAAAATATGCCTGGGGAAAAGCAGCCTCCTCAAAGTTGAGTCGACCTTAACAATGTGGCTGGAATAAAACTTTCAGGACCTTCATTTGTTGATGTGCGCAACTCAAAATAAGAAGAAACAGCTACAAACATCCACTAGTAATCAAAACAAGGGATGTATGAAGTATGAATCAAGGAAAATTGGAAGTCATCAAAAATGAAACGGAATACATAAAGATCGATATCCTCGGCATTAGTGAGCTAAAATGGACTGGTATTGGCCATTTTGAATAAGACAATCATATGGTCTACTATGCAGGAAATAACAAATTGAAGAGGAACAGCATCACATTCATCATCAAAAGTAACATTTCAAGGTCTATCCAGGAGTACAACTCTGTCAGTGATAGGATAATATCCATACGCCTCCAAGGAAGACCTACTAATACAATTTTCATTCAAATTTACACACGAACCACTAATGCCAAAGATGAAGAAATTGAAGATTTTTACCAACTTCTGCAGTCTGAAATTGACCAAACGTGCAATCAAGATGCATTGATTAATTACTGGTGATTGGAATGGGAAAGTTGGAAACAGAGAAGGATCGGTAGTTGGAAAATACATGGGCGATCACATGGTGGAATTTTGCAACACCAGCAAATTATTCATTGCAAATACCTTTTTTCAACCACATAAATGGTGACTATGCACGTGGATTGTCATTCCAGGCATAGTAGACTACATGGTTGCCCACTTCAAAATGGCCAATACAAGTCCATTTCAGTTCACTAATGCTTAGGATAACGCATGTTTATGCATTCCATTTCATTTTTGAAGATTTCCAATTTTCCTAGATTAATACATCATACATTCCATGTTACGATTATTAATGGATGTTTGCAGCTGTTTCTTCTCATTTTGAGTCCAGAACACTTAATTGTGCTCATGAGGAACCTGTACATAGATTAAGAGGCAGCTGTTCGAACAAAACAAGGGTATACTGCGTGGTTTAAAATCAGGAAAGGTGTGCCTCAGGGTTGTATCCTTTCACCATGCTTATTCAATCTGTATGCTGAGCAAATAATCCAAGAATTTAGACTATATGAAAAAGAATGGGACATCAGGATTGGAGGGAGATTCAGTAACAACCTGTGTTATACAGATGACACAACCTAGCTTGCTGAAAGTGAAGAGGACTTGAAGCACTTACTGATGAAGATCAAAGACCACAGCCTTCAGTATAGATTACACCTCAACATAAAAAAATCAAATCCTCACACTGGACTAATAAGCAACATCTTGATAAACGGAGAAAAGATTAAAGTTGTCAAGGATTTTATTTTACTTGGAGCCACAATCAACATCCATGGAAGCAGCAGTCAAGAAATCAAACAACACATTGCATTGGACAAATCTGCTGCAAAAGATCCCTTTAAAAAGCAAAGATGTCACTTTAAAGACTAAGGTGAACCTGACCCAAGCCATGGTGTTTTCAGTCACCTCATATGCATGCAAAAGCTGGGCAATTAATAAGGAAGACCAAAGAAGAATTGATGCCTTTGAATTACGGTGTTGGCAAAGAACACTGAACATAGCATGGACTGCCAAAAAACAAAACAAATCTATCTTGGAAGAGGTACGGTCAGAATGCTCCTTAGCAGCCAGGATGGTGCAACTTTGTCTCACATACTTTGGACTTGTTATGATCTGTCCCTGGAGAAGGACATCATGCTTGCCAAAGCAGAAGGTCAGCAAAAAAGAGGAAGACCCTCAACGAGATGGATTGACACAGTGGCTACAACAACGAGCTGAAGCATAACAACCATCCTGAGGATGGTGCAGAACCAGACAGTGTTTTGTTCTGTTGTACATAGGATCGCTATGAACTGGAACCAATTCAAGGCACCTAACAACAACAACAACATATACATGGACTTCACCTTATAGAATATACAGGAATCAAACCGACTACATCTTTGGAAAGAGATGATGGAGCAACTCAATATCGTCAGTCACAGCAAGGCCAGGGGTTGACTCTAGAACAGACCATCAATTGCTCCTGTGCAAGTCCAAGTTGATCCTAAAGAAAATTAAAACAAGTCCATGAGAGACAAAGTACAACCTTGAGTATATCCCACCTGAATTTAGAGACCATCTCAAGAATAGAGTTGATGCACTGAACACTAATGACTGAAGACCAGATGAGCTGTGGAATGACATCAAGGATATCACACATGAAGAAAGCAAACAGTCATTAAAAAGACAAGAAAGAAAGCAAAGACTAAAATGGTTGTTAGAAGAGACTCTGAAACTTGCTCTTGAACATAGAGTAACTAGAGAAAGAAAGAAAGGATGAAGTAAAGGAGCTGAACAGAAGATTTCAAAGGGTGGCTTGAGAAGACAAACTAAAATATTATAATGAAATGTGCAAAGACCTGGAGTTAGGAAACCAAAAGGGAAGAACACGCCCAGCATTTCTCAAGCTGAAAGAACTGAAGAAAAACTTCTAGCCTTGAGTTGCAATATTGAAGGATTCTATGGGGAAAAAAAATTAAATGATGTGGGAAGCATCAAAAGAAGATGGAAGGAATACACAGACTCACTGTACCAAAGAATTGGTCAACATTAAACCATCTCAGGAGGTAGCATATGGTCAAGAGCCAATGGTACTGAAGGAAGAAGTCCAAGCTGCATGCATTAGTGAAAAACAAGCCTCCAGGAGTTGGTGGAATACCAACTGAAATGTTTCAACAGATGGATGCAACACTGCAAATGCTCACTTGTTTATGCCAAGAAATTTGGAAAGCAGTTACCTGGCCAACTGACTGGAAGAGACCCATATTCATGCCCATTCAAAGACAGATGATCAATAGAGTGCAGAAATTATGGAACAATATCATTAATATCACAGTTAAGTAAAGCTGAAGATAATTCAAAAACAATTGCAGCAGTACATTGACAGGGAACTACCAGAAACTCAAGCCAAATTCAGAAGAGGACATGGACAAAGGATATCATTGCTAATGTCAGATGGATCTTGGCTGAAAGCAGAGAATACCAGAAGGATGTTTACCTGTGTTTTATTGACATGCAAAGGCATTCAACTGTGTGGATTGTAACAAATTATGAATAACATTGCAAAGATGGGAATTCCAGAGCACTTAACTGTGCTCATGCGAAGCCTGTTCATAGACAAAAAGGCAGTCATATGAACAGAATAAAGAGACATTGTGTGGTTTAAAATCAAGAAAGGTGTGCATCAGGGTTGTATCCTTTCACCATACTTATTCAATTTGTATGCTGAGCAAATAATCAGAGAAGCTGGACTATAAGAAAAAGAACATGAGATTAGTATTGGAGGAAGACTCATCAACAATCTGCAATATGCAGATGACACAACCTTGCTTGCTGAAAGTGAAGAGGACTTGAATCACTTAATGATGAAGATCAAAGACTACAGCCTTTAGTACTGATTACACCTTAATATAACTGGACCAACAAGCAACATCAGGATAAATGGAGAAAAGGTTGAAATTGTCAAGGGATTTCATTTTACTTAGATCCACAATAAACGCCCATGGAAGCAGCAGTCAAGAAATCAAACAATGTATTCCATTGGGCAAATATACTGCAAAAAACTTCTTTAAAGTGTTCAAAAGCAAGGATGTCACCTTGAGCACTAAAGTGCACCTGACCCAAGCCATGGTATTCTCAAACGCCTCATATGCTTGCAAAAGCTGGACAATGAATAAGGAAGACTGAGGAAGAATTGATGCAGTTGAATTGGTATTGGCAAATAATATTGAATATATCATGAACTGCCAAAAGAATGAACAAATCTGTCTTGGAAGAAGTACAGCCAGAATGCTCCTTGGAAGCAAGGATAGTGAGACTTCGTCTCACGTACTTTGGACATGTTATCAGGAAGGACATCATGCTTGGCAAAGTAGAGGGTCGGTGAAAAAGAGGAAGGCCCTAAACAAGACTGATTGACACAGTGGATGCAACAATGGGCTCAAGCACAGCAAAGATGGTGATGATAGTGGAGGACTGGGCAATGTTTCGTTCTGTTGTGCATTGGGTCACCATGAGTTGGAACTGACTTGACGGCACCTAACAACAACTTCTTGTACCTATTAATATGACCTTGTTTGGAAATAGGGTCTTTGAAGATGTTATCAGTTAAATTAATATGAAGTTATATGGTTGTAGGGTGGGTCCTAATCTGATCTGAGTGATGTCCTGTAAAAGAGAAGAGACACAGACAGACGGGCAGAGGAAGGACAGTTATGTGAAGACGGATCTACCAGCAAAGAATGCCTAGCAAAAGCTGAGAGGGACTAGAAAGAGCTTCCCCTAGAGTCTTCAGAAGGAACATGGCCCAGCTGACATGTTGATTTGGACTAGGTGTCAGAGCCAGAATTAGAACCTAAGTCTTCTGATTCCTTTTCTCCATAGGGCAACACCACATCTCACATTTCTCTTCTAGAGACAATTTATCATTGACTGCATTATAGACATCAAGGTCTTTCAACAGCATCTACAATTCAGTACTTCAGGGAGAAGATAATGAAACAAGTTAGTCATGGAAAGAAACTACTGCTTATTGAACAGATTTTATGTACCAGGCCTGGTGCTTAGCACTTTAAATATTAGTGTGTTTCATACTCTCAATAGCCCAGTGAGGTGGAAATTATTATCCCAACTTAAGCCATCACAGAGTCTAGAGGATTTGATGACTCCACATCTCCAGCACAATGCTGAGGGTACAGTTGCTCTCCAGCTTCCACTAACTGGTACTACCATTCCTAAAAAGAGCTTGGGTTAATCACTGATACCACAGTTGCTTGCTGAGCCCCCCTCACAAGCACCTACTGGCTGGAATCAGCTGCATCCTGAGCAGCAAGGGTGTTGAGACCACTGGGAAGGAAATTAGCTTTAAGAGAAGGTGTGTCTTTGCCTGCCCAAGTGGTCTAACCTAGTATAGAAGATCTCTAAATGAAGAAAACCAGAAACAGTATTCTAGGCACAGAAAGAACAGAATGTGCAAAAATACAATGCTGTGAAAGACAAAGGGGAGTTCTGGGAAGAGTTGCCTAATCTCATCTGCTGACCCAGGATGCCTGGGGAGAAACAGAAAGAGCTGAGCCTGGTGATGGGTCTTGAAAGTCATGTTCCAGAAGATCTTCAGTTTTGTCATGTGAGTAGTGGGGATTGGGCCATGGGAAGGTGGTATATAAAGAAGAGCAGCATGGTAAGATTTGTGTTCTGGAATAATCATTCTGACAATAATAGAAGATGGAACAGAGATATCAGATTCAATGGAGGTTGGGAGACCAGTGAAAACAGTATTGTAACATGCATCTCTTTCTGTGCAGCCTTAAGCAATACCTCATGATAGAAGCAGCCCAGCATGGCTCTTACTCAGGGGCCAGAACACCCATGATGATAGACTTGCTAAATGACAGTGAGATGGCTCCCAATGCCACAAGTCTGCAGCCTAATGGGGAAGCTTTTGACTAGGTTCTGTTGAGAGAGAAAGAGAAAGAAAATGTGTGTCTATATATGTGTTTATGTGTGTATGTGTGCCACAAACTTACTTTTCAGGCCCAGAGTGCCCTTAGTCCTTTTGGATGGGAGTCAGTTTTGGGCCATAAATCAGCAGGGTCATCATTTCTGCAGGGATATGTTTGCAACAGGCCTTGAGTTAGAAAGAATGTAAATTTTCTGGAAGCCAGAAAAAGATGAATAAGCATTTCTTCTCTGATTGTTGATGCAGAGTACATAGCCCCTCTCCCTCCTGAAATAAAACAGGACTGTCAACTCCACATGCCTCCTTCTAGGTTTCTGGAAAATATAACATACCAGGGCCCACAGAATTACGCCCTCAATGCCTCTCCCTGAGGGATTGGTGACAAGAGGCCATTCTGAGGCAGAGATTGTCAGGCACAAATAGGTGAGTTTGAGCCAAGTGAGAAGTCATGTAGAGCTCAGTTCAGCAGGAGGAAGAACCACTTCTAACCATGTGCCTCTCCAGCCAGGACGTCATGAGGCTGAGGAGTCAGACTGTGAGAGGCCACGTGTGTTCTCCAAACGGGCTCCAATAGGAGCTTCCAACCTGGGCTCCAGACCCAGCTCTGCATTAGGCTAGCTCTGAGACTTCAGGCAAGTTACTTCCTCTCTCTGTGTTCAGAAGTCTCCGAGCATAAAACGATGAAGCAGACTGGCTCAGCTTTCAGAGATCCATTCCAATGAGAAACCTCTATAATCAATCAAGCAAGCAATCCAATCCAATACACAGTCAGTGGGTACTTCCTGAGGTCTAGAACCTTGTTTAGGTGCTACAATTACACATAGGCATTAAATCTTGTGCCAGCCCTCAAAGAGCTTCTGTTCTAGTGCCTGAGAGAACAATTACCTACAATTGCTGTTGTTGTTAGGCACCGTAGAGTCGGTTCCGACTCATAGTGACTCCGTGTACAACAGAATGAAACACTGCCCAGTCCTGCGCCATCTTCACAATAGTTGTGTGGAAAAAGGGCAAGATGGGGAGACAGGAGTGATTAACGCTTTCTGAAGTGTAGGGGTGGGGGGCAGTCTGGGAAGGCTTTTGAGGGAGGAAAGACGTGAGCTGGACTTTGAAGGACCAAGCCTGATGGCCAGCATGAATAAATCCTGGGGGCAGGAAAGTTCTGTGGCTGGAGCATCCAAGGAGGTCCCGCATCTCCAGGGCTGTCTCTTCCTTCCCTACCCTGCATGCACACTCACAGACCTCACCCCTTTCCCTCTACTCAGTTAGAGTGAGATGGAAGAGAAGTCCATAAAAGCTTCCTATTCTGGGCTTGGCGTAAGGCCTGTGGGTTAAAAAGAAGGGGCGAACACAGGGAGGAAGGCCAGCATCTCTGGTGGTTCCTTACATCACTGCTGTAAAGAAGGGGTGGAGAGAGGCACAGTGTGCTTTTTAATCCTTTTTCTTTCCATTATTTTATTTAATTTCATTACATATACACTAATGCATACACATAATTTTACTTGACTCCATAAGTGCATTCTTTCATTTTCCTTATTTGCTTGGCTCCCCACTCCTCTCCCCTCCATTACCATCTCTCACTTCTGCACCCCTGTCTCCCAGATCCCGTATATCAGTCCTCGCAAGAAACAGATGGCACATTCATACAGAGTATCTGAGGAGCTTTTAACAAATGCACAATTTTAAAGGCGTGACAGGGTTAAGAAAAATCAGCAAAAGACAGTGAAGTAGTCTAGCTGGCAATAGCAGCTAGCCCTGTAGGCCTGAAGGGCCAAAGATGAAGATTGCAAAACAGGGAGAAAGGGGTCATATAAGAGTCTCCCCACCTCCAGGAGCTGTAGCTTTCAGTAAAGGGGTGGCACCTACCTGTAGCCACCTGGTCCAAAAGGAGCCAAGGGAAAAATGCCTCAACCTTACATTCCACCCTTTTTCTCATCTCCTGATGATGTCTCCAACTCACCAACCAACTAGAAGCCAAGAGGTATGCAGAACTATAGCCTTGGCCCATAAAGGTCAGCCTCTGGGGCACAGAGCTGCGTGGGGAAGGGCAGCGATTGGATTTGGGAAGCAAACAGAAAATACCCAGCACAGCCACCTAATGTGCATTCTTCCATAAATTTCTCTGCAAACATGGAATTCTGTAACCCAAACCTGTTGCCATCAAGTCAATTCCAACTCATAGCAACCCTATAGGACAGAGTAGAACTGCCCCATAGGGTTTCCAAGGCTGTAATCTTTATGCAAGCAGACTGCTACATCTTTCTCCTGCGGAGCAGCTGGTGGGTTCAAACCACCAACCTTTCGGTTAGCAATCAATCACTTTAACCACCAGGGCTCCTTCGGAATTCTCTAGATACCTGTATATTCATATACATTGTACATGAGATTTCTGTCATTGTTTTACAAAAGTAGTAGCACATTGCACACACTTTTGCTCATCTTTCTTTTCTCACTCAACGATAGCTTGTGAACAAATCCGGCACGTTGTCTTGTAGAACTATATTCATTCTTTTTTTTCTTTTTAAATAGTTGCAAAATATCCCATAAAATGAATGTATGATTAGTTATTCCGTAATTCTTTGACTTATTTTCCAATTTTTTGTCAGTATAAGCAGTGCTGCAAAACACACTGGATTAGAGCTTTTTTCTATGCTATAAATTCCCAAGATGGAGAAGGCTTGGATCAAGGGTATGTATGTGTATTTTTAATAGAAGTTGTCAGAATGGAACCATACCATGGTTTCTCAAGTGCTTAAGAACAGGCAAGGACTGGACGAAGTGATGTAGAAGTCTAGTATCTCCACTTTTGTGTAATCTCCTCTGCCAGGCCATTCTTGATCTCCCCTCCTCATATTGTCGTTGTTCCTTTGTCTGCCCCTCCTTATCCCTGTTACTACCCTGTCCCAAAGACTTTGAACTTTCTGAGATTAGACATTGTTTCTCGTCTCTCTCTGAACCTCTGCCATCTAGCATGAGCCTAACATAGGTTAGGCTTTCCATGTTTATTAAATGAATTAATGAGTGAACCAAACAAAGGCGACAATAACCTTCAGGTTTCATTCTCTGCTTTCCCAGGATGAAAAAGCAGGATGGATTTAGGACTGAAGCTCTGTATCAGCACAAAAAGCATGCCTTTGAGTGGAACATTCTCTGTGGTCCACTTCTTGGGCCTTGATCTTGACAGAGAAGGTGCAAATGGTGAGAAGCAGACGTCAGGCCTGGAAGAAGAACATTAAAAGACCAGAGTTTAGATTAGACCTTTCCCAGATACACAGTGTTTGTCTCTTTTATTCTCAGAAAGGCAAAATAAAAACAAGACTCTAGCTCATTAAAAACCTTTGGAAATTGTCTCATAACAAAGCATGGTTTCCTGTAACAATAAAGAGAAACTTCTTTCAGAGTCTTCTGTTTGGGTTCATTAATTTGTTTCCCTTCCCCAGATTACTCGGCCCAGAGCATGTTGTCTCAATCCACCAGCTGGTGTGGCTGCCAGCAGAAGTCATTCTTCTCACAGTTAGTGCTTTCGGAAGAAATAAAAGGAAAAGACAACTTTACAATGATGTCTCTGCTCTTCCAGAAACACAAAGAGAAAAAGTTGTTTCCAGTGTTTTCATGTGCTTTATTTTTTTAAATTATTTTAAGATTGGTCTTCTGGTATCTCCAGAAAGACTGGATACATTGTGTTCTTCTTGAAAATGCTTTCGTCCTTGCCTGAAACTGTCAGCAGAGTTCTCAGTGGTTCTGAGTTGATGCAGTCATGTGTGGGACTAAATGAAAACAGGCCTTTGCTAAAGGGACTGAACTTGGGTGGTGTCTTAGACATCTAGTGCTGCTATAACATAAATGCTACAAGTGGATAGCTTTGACAAACAGAAGCTTATTCTCCATCAATCTTCCCCTGAACTAGGAGCTTCTCCACGCAGGAACCCTGGGTCCTGCTCCTGGTGCTGCTTTCTTGGTGGTATGAGGTCACCCTGTCTCTCTGCTCGCTTCTCTCTTTTATATCCCAAAAGAAACCAACTCAAGACACAATCCAATCCCGTAGATTAAGTCCCTCCTCATCAACACAACTGCCACCCATCCCCTCTCACTAACATCACAGAGGCAGGATTTACAACACATAGGAAAATCACATCAGATGACGAAGAGGTAGACAATCACACAATACCAGGAATCACGACCCAGCCAAAATGATACACACATTTTTGGGGGACACTACTCAATGATAGGTGGACTGACTCATGGACTAGGTCTTGGCCTCCTCCACCTTGTGCCCCTCAGGTCCTGGGAGAGATGATGTTTGGGAGAGGTGGAGGAGGAGAAACAACTGAATGTGCTTCCCAAGTGACAGGAGATGTTAGAGAGCACTGGTTGGCCAGGATGCTTTCATGGAACCAGGTTGTCTGGAGGGAGTGATTCACGTGTATGGAGTGGGGTAGATAGGATGTGCTGGATGGGAGGAATGGTTCACCAAAAGTGACTGGAGACAGAAAAGACAGAGGGGAAATCTGGAACAATATCAACCAGGGAGAACAAGGGCATTACCAGGGAAGGGAGACTAAATTGTAACCCATGGTTTCTCATCATTGGCCCTACTGACATTTTGGACCAGATAATTCTTTGTTGTGAGGGGCATTCCTGTGAACTGTAGAATGTTTAGCAGCAACTCTGGCCTCTACTAACAAGATGCCAGTAGCACTCTTTTTCAACCTGTGGCAACCAAAAATGTCTCCAGGCATTGTCAGCTGTCCCCGGGGGGCAAAATCACCCCTGCCTGAGAACCACTGGTCTAGTTTAAAGGCGAGAGAGCAAAGAAGGGACTGACTGGGAGTCAGATATCAGAAATAACATGAGTCAGTTGTCATGAGGTACATAGGCCAGGTCTAGCCAAAATATTTGATCACAAGACAAAATGATGGTAGTACCTGGGGGGGTGGTCCTACTTTCATTGGATGGCCTGGTGATTTCTGGTGGTTGAAGAGCCTATACAGGGATGAACACAGAGGCTTCCTTTCCCTATGTCAGTTCCTTTTCTTTCAGAAGGACATAGCTTGACATAACTTGGGCCTTGATCTTGACAGAGAAGGTGCAAACGGAAAAGCAGACATCAGGCCTGGAAGAACATTAAAAGATCAGAGTTTAGATTAGACCTTTCCCAGATACACAGTGTTTGTCTCTTTTATTCTCAGAAAGGCAAAATAAAAACAAGACTCTAGCTCATTAAAAACCTTTGGAAATTGTCTCATAACAAAGCATGGTTTCCTGTAACAATAAGGAGAAACTTCTTTCAGAGTCTTCTGCCATTGTTTTGTTTTGCAACCACTATACAACTCTGCCATTTGCTTCCATTATAATCACAGCTTTTGCAATTGATTCAGTACTACATTCATAGTGAAGACAGATAGACAAAGTCGTCTTTAATTTCATAGAATCCTAAGGATGTGAGCCCTGGAAGGGCCCTAGAGATTATCTGATCCAGTAGACTCTTTTTACCAACAAAGAAGGTGACTTAGCTAAAGTCACACGTGTGCAATAAATTATCCCAAAACTGAAAACAATAAACATTTATTATTATCTCACAACTTCTGCAGGTCAGGAATCTGGGCATGGCTTAGCTTGGTCTTCTGCTTCAGGGTCCTTCACAAGGCTACAGTCAAAGACAGCTTGGCTGCAGTCATCTCAAGGCTCAACTGGGGAAGGATCTGCTTCCAAGCTCACTCATGTGGTTATTGACTGTACTCAATTCCTCACAGGCTGTTGGACTGAGGGCCTCAGTTTCTCACTGGCTCTTATCTAGAGGTTTCCCTGAGTTCCTTGCCACTCCATAGAGCAGCTCATAACATGGCAGTTGGCTTCATTGGAGTAGTAAGAGAGAAAGCCAGACAGAGAGAGAGCAAACAAGATGGAAGTCACAGCCTTTTTGTAACCTAGTCATGGAAGTGACATCCTATCACTTTTGCTGTATTCTATTTGCTAGAATCAAGACACTAAGTCCATCCCACACTCAAGGGGAGGAGGTTACTCAAGGGTATGAATACCAGGAGGTGAGTATCCCTGGGGGCCATTTCAGAAGCTGCTTACAAGGAGTTATCAGAGCACCTTGATCTTCAGAACCTTTGTCCCTGACAAAAATTAGTCCTTTGTGTCAAGGTGTGGATTGTGTGGGCAACTAGAGCAGATTGGCTGCACAAAGAGGAGTTATGGGGTCTACTCCTCTGGTATTATCTGCCCTGATCTCCAGGTGTAGCTATCTGCCTTCACCTTCTGGCTTATCTCCATCATAACATTTATGTAATGATCTGTTTACTCATCTGTCTCCACTACCTGACAATATTTCATTCATCTCTGTTTTCTCAGCAACAGTTCAGGACCTGACACAGAACCGGTACTCAGGGACTGTGTTTAATGAAACTGAACATACACTTGCCAGTAAGGAGTTGGGGTACCACTTCGGGGAGTGGACTCAGCTTTCTTTGATAAGAATATTTTCTAGGGGATTGAATTGCACACCAGTGAGTGGGGCTCAGGCAGAGAAATGTACTGCTCTGGCTTGGGCACAATTGGCTTGGTCTTTCCTGAGTAGGACAGCAAGAACATAGATGTGGAACAACTGTGCCTCCATTACTGGTAAGGCATCTACTCTCAAGAGATTAAACGTCTAATATTTAAGTGGTTTTATTTTGTTCTGTTTTGCAGTTTTGGAGGAAGCTCTACTACTGGAGTTTTAAGTAGTGCTAAGAAAGGATCTCTGCAGAGAATTATCTTTCCTCTTTGTGGCAGATACTTGGATTGACATTCTCAACCCCCATTTCACCCTTCTTATACTTGAATAAAGGAGCCCTGATGGTACAATGATTAAACGTTCAGCTGCTAACCAAAAGGTGAGTGGTTCAAACACACTCAGTATCTCTGTGAGAAAAAGACCTGGCCATCTGCTCCCACAAAGATTACAGCCTAGGAAACCTTATGGGGCATTCTACTCTGTCAAATAGGATTGCTATGAGTCAGAACTGACTCGATGGCACACAACAACAATATACTTAAAATGGTTAGAAAGCCAGTTAGAGGCACTCATATGATTTGAAAGGAAGAAGTGAGGCACAGGCCATCTCTTTGGCTTCTGGCTATGTCTACTATTTAGAAAGCTGTGGTTTTCTTACAGCAGGTTGCAGTGTTTATTCTCCAGGGTCCAGGGTATTGACAAACAGTGGTGGTAGTGTTAGCCTCTTGATGTGACTTTCTGATCCCTGGATTATCCATTCTCCAGCTTCCTGGTATCCAGTCACTGCTGGGATAGTGTCTCCCACTCAAGACCAGTCTAGCTGCAGTGACACCCTCAGAGGCAGTAGCTCTTCTGGTGGGCCAGTCCTGTATTGCTTGGAAATCATTCAAGAAGCCTAGCCTAAAACCTGCTCTTTCAGCTTTTACATCTGTTTTGTAAGTCTGCAATTATTTATATTAAACCCTATCCTGCTTAAAATACCTAGAATGATATCTGTTTCCTGCACTTAACCCTGATAGATACATATTTTGTCACCTGAAGTCCACCATTTTAAAGTCTTCCCTTTGGAACTCAAAGCCGTTAACTTCTCAGTATCTCCTACTTATACATAAATGGAAAGAACCTTGGGTGACAGCCTCTCTAACTTACCCTCCCTCCAATTCTTTTTCTGGTATTTTCTAGTTGTAGTTCCTACACTAGGTTGAGCACACCTAGAAGGTAGAGTAGAGATTGTGATGGACACTAAACATCAGGTGTCTTCCCCCACACGTGCTTCCTCAGATGTATAAGCAGCCTGAAGAGCCTGGACCCAGGGGGTCCAACAGCCACTTCCCTCTTCCTGTGCGTAGGTCTTTGTGCAGCAACTCTCTACTGTCTAGGAAGGAACCTGTTCTGGTAAGAGGAAGCAGCTATATCAATAAGAGAGGACAACTCAATCTCCACTGCAGTAAAGTCATATCCCAAGTTTCTTGGAATATTTGAAAATACTAAAAATGTGCATAAAATTTGTATATCTTAGGGAGTCAGTGAGTCTCAGAGAGGTGACCAGCCAGAACTGAGTTCTAGCCTAAGCTCTACCACTTAAGAAATGTAACCTTGTGCACACTGTACATCTCTGAACCTCAGTTTCCCCCTCTATAAAATGCATGGTTAGTGCAAAGATCAAATAAAATGATCTTTCTGACTCCTAGTATTAGATGATTGTAGTTCCTTACTCTCCACTCCATCCTATAAGAATGTAACCAATCAAGAGGCGCAGATTCTCATAGCATGTAAAAGTTGGAAACAGTCTTTGAAATCCTATGCTTAGCATGGTGCCTGGTAGAGAGTTGGCAGGCAATAATACTTGTTGTACTAAAGAACTAATTGTCGAAGAATGTAATGTAATAATTTTGCAACCCCATATGAAGCTCAGAAACATGGGATGACTTGTCAAAGTCGCATAACTAGTTGGTGACAGGACCAAAACAAAAACCAAACCTACCGCCTTCGAGTCAATTCTGACTCATAGTGACCATACAGGACAGAGTAGAACTGCTCTATAGGGTTTCCAAGGCTGTAATCTTTATGGAAGCAGACTGCCACATCTTTTTCCTGCGGAACTGATGGTAGGTTTGAACTGCCAACCTTTTGGATAGCAGCAGAATGCTTAACCACTGTGCCACCAAGGCCCCTAGTGATCAACATATAACCCTCGATTCCCAGTCAGTATTCCCTGCCCTGACTCATACTTCATAAAACCATATATGCATCTCAAAATCATTTGTAGGCAAAATAGAACTGATTTATGGGATGCAAATCATAAATTATCCTCAAATACTAATTTCTCGACATTTGAGGCCCATTTTACATGGATCAGGATTTCAGATTTCCTATTGAAAATCACGTCAGGGACCAAGGATTACAGAGCCTATTTCCCCAAAGAGAGAGAGGGCTTTTGTGGTGTGGATGCTAACAATCATCTAGAAACTTTCTCCTTTCGGGAAGTGAGAGGAGTGAATCTGAGGTCTGGACAAGGACATCTTTAGTGATACAAAAATATTATGAGGAAGCAACCTGAAAGCCATGATTCACAGGATAAAGTCCCATTAAGCAAATGAAATGACAGAGAGAGAGAGCACTAGCTGAATATGAAAAGCAGCTCAACAAACATGTAAAAGAGAAATCACGAGGTTCAGAATACGGGCAACTCTAGAGAAAATTGCCATTGATTTAAACAAAAACAGTCCAGAAGTTTAGGAATAATAGGATCATTGGACTGGCTTCTTTTTCTGGTCCCGATTCCACTTCTCTCTTGTCCCTGGGACTCCCAAGGCAGATTCTTACTATGGATGAATTAGGCTGGGTGAAGAGAACAGGATTGTTGCCCACAATTTTTTCAGCATATCTAGTTGATTTATCTGTTGATACCACTGTGTTATGGCAGTTAAAACACTGCAACATTAGAACAAGCTGAAACAGACTTCTTGCATTCATAAAAGCCATATGACAACCACATGTAAGAGACATGGGAAAACCGGTCCAGATAAGACAGTGGATGCAAACATGCACAATCCTTTGCTTACAGCTGAAGTACATGCAGTGCTTGGCTGCAGAATTGTAAACACTGCAATGGAATTTGGGAATCATCACCTTGTAGAATCCTTGGGTTGTTCTGCTATCAGATAGGTGAATGTCCAAACCTCATGGGATCCAAGTTTTCCTTATCTTACTAGGAGGCCCTCTATTGACCGAAAGGAAGTTTATAGCATTCCTCATTCCACTCACTTTGAATCTGTGCCCCTCTAGATCCTTTAGGAAGAAACAAGGGCCTTTTACTCACTTTCTGGCTACAAAACCAAATTTTTTCCTTTTCTTAGGAGGTAGCCTGGATGGATTGGGGGTCAGAAGACATGGATTGAAGCTAGAATCTGTTAGATCCTAGATGTGTGACCTTGGATACAAATCTAAACTCTCTTCAGATTCCTCATCTGCAAATGATCACAATCATCACTCACTCAGAGTCCTCAAGGAGAAAATGTGGAAATCTTTCTACAAACTCTACAGGGAGCCTGTGAATCACACTTCAGACTTCCTGAAACTTGTGTAATATATGTTGTTGTTAGTTACCATCAAGTCGGCCCCCTACTCATGGTGACCTCATGCCATCCCCATGATTAATTGTTGATCAGACCGTTGTGATCCATACGGTTTTTACTGACTGATTTTTGGAAGTGGAACACCAGGCCTTTCTTCCTAGTCCTTCTTAGTCGGAAAGCTCTGCTGAAACTTGTTCAGCATCATAGCAATGTGCAAGCCTCCCCTGACAGACGGGTAGTCATTACGCATGAGGTGCATTGGCCGTAGTTTGAACCCAGGTCTCCTGCATGGAATTCTCCACTGAACCACGGCTGCCCCCATTGGGTAATATATAAACTCTTTCAAATGGAAAAAAACATCCTCATAACACCCCAGGAAAGTGATCTCAGATATGGAACACAGTCTCTACTTTATGATCCACAAACTTAAGCAACACATGTCTTATTTTACTTATTAAAAGGAAATCTCTTCATTTCAAACTATCACTATGTTTTTAAGTCATTTTTAATTTATAATAAGTAAAATTAGATTATTTTAAAGATCATCATCAAAACAAAAATGCAACATTTTAAAAAATGAGGTGCTTCTTGTTTCCCTGAGAATGAACCATGGATCAGTTCTAGGTTGAGAAACACTGGCAGAGCAATTAAGAATTCAGATTTGGAAATCAGATCAGGATTTTCATCCTGGCTATACTATTTACTGGAGCCCTGGTGGTGCAGTGGTCAACAGCTTGGCTGCTAACCAAAAGGTCAGCAGTTCGAATCCACCAGCCGCTCCTTGGAAACCTTATAGGGCAGTTCTTCTCTGTCTTATAGGGTTACTGTAGAGTCGCTATGAGTCAGAGTGGACTCCATAGCAACAGATTGGGGTTTTTTGTTTTGTTTTGTTTTGTTTTTTCTGGTGCTATTTACTAGCTGTGTGATTTGGGGCAGGGAACGTAACCCCTCTAAGCCTCAATTTTCTCATTTTAGATTATTGGTCCCAGAAATACTGATCAAAGGTGAGAAAACTTTCTGGAATGATATTCTCCAAACAAAATCTTGAGGAAAGGAAATCCTAGTCCAAGAGTCTCTGAGGCTGAGGGGCAGGTCTGGTTAGCTTGGGCAAACTCCTCACTGAGCCTCAGTTTCCTCTTTGAGAAAATGGGGTGATAATCTCTGACCAGCTCATCTACCTCAAAGAGCTGCCAGGAGCATCAAAAGTGTTTGTGTGGGTGTCTGCTCTGCAAACAGGGAAGCACCATGCAGAACAGAGCTTCTTCTGGAACAGGACAATTCAACATTGCTCAAGGTTTAGAAACCACCATTCTTATCTGAAAAATCAAATCCATCTAGAGGTTAGAGCTCTGATTTATGATCATCTGTTTCTCGTGCCAAAAACGAACTTGGCTGAAAGCGCCATTAACTACCCGTTGCTGGGGTGGGTTCGTTGTCAAGATCCTTTTGATCAGTCAGCTGGCTGTGAAAAGCCAGATAGCACTTAATGACAACCATTACCCAGAGAGCCCAGTGGTTGTGCTTCCTGAGGCTGTGGCAAAGCATGCCCTTCCTAGACTAGGGCAAAACACTGGTCGAATCATGAATGAATTCTATTCTCCCTCTCTGGCTTCCCTGCGACCCACAATGATTTCAATGTAAACAGAAGGAATAAATGAAGAGAGAGGGGCATCCCTAAGTGATTTACCTGCTCCTTCCCTACACTTCCTCCCCTTACTTTTTCTCCTTCTACATCTAATTCCAGCAGGGTCACCCATGATAGACAGGTTTCAGCAGAGCTTCCAGACTAAGACAGACTAGGAACAAAGGCCTGGTGATCTACTTCCGAAAATCAGCCAATGAAAATCCTATGAAGCACAACAGACTATTGTCCAACACAGTGCTGGAAGATGTGCCCCCTAAGTTGAAAGGCACTCAAAATATGCAGAGGCCACAACAACGAACTCGAGATTACCAACAATTGTGAAGATGGCACAGGACCTGGCAAGGTTTTGTTCTGTTGTACATAGGCTTGCCATAAGTCAGAGTTGACTTGAAGGCACCTAACAACACAACAACATACCTAACACAGAGGTGCACATGATGGGGAATTAGGCTCCATAAATAGAGTGGAATCCAAAGCAAAGTTTCTTTCCAACCTTCTAAGAATGATCTCGACACACATCTGGGGATAGCCAGCTAAAATTTTAACCCTGTTAATTAAGGTATCTCCATGTTCCAGAGCTGGGCCAGGGACTTTCACATAAGATTATCTATACTTCAGCTTACAGTCACCCCTAAATGGTAGAATTATTGTTCACATTTCACAGCCAGAGGGTAAAGAGGAAACAGATACTCTCACATAGGCCCTTCCAGGGATCACGCTGCTGGGTCCGCTGCCTCTGCTCTGGCTGTTATCATTATGATTGTCGTTATCTAAAGAGGGTCCCCCAGATATTATAAGGATGGTTTGGTCCCAGCACCACCCCAAACAACTGTGTGCCCTTGGGGTCTCGCCTTAACCTGCTATGAGCTACAGCTTCCTCCTATTTGACTTTTGCCTGGGTGCAGTGTGGTTGTGAAATTTAATTGAGATAATATGTATGTATTCTTTGTCCATTGTGAGGTACCGAACACATGGGAGAAGTTGTTATTAAAGTCATAGAAAACACCATAAGCTCTTCAGTCAGACTCTAAGTCACCTCCTGAAAGAAGCAGGAAATATACTGATAGCCAGAGAAGAGCTGATGGAGATACCCCCGTGTGAGACCTTGTTACTGGAGTCTAGCCTGAGCATATCCACTGGTGTAATACAGGAAAACTTTGGGACAGGGATTTAACGGCTCACTACTGTTATAGGCTGAATTGTGTCTCCCCAAAATACATGTTGAAGTCCTAAGCTCTAGTACCTGTGAATGTGACCTTGTTGGAAAATAGGGTCTTTGAAGATATTATCAGTTAACTTGAGGTAATGGTGGAGTAGGGTGGACTCTACTCCAATATGACTAGTGTCTTTATAAAAAGAGGAAAAGAGATGTAGAGACAGAGGGAAAACTGCCATATGAACATGGAGGCAGAGAGTGGAGTGATTGAAGTAATACATCTACAAGCCAAGGAATGCAAAGAATTGCTGGAAACCACCAGAAGCTAGGAAGAGGCAAGAATGGATCTTTGCCTAGAGACTTCAGAGAGAGGATGGCCCTGCTGACACCTTGATTTTGGACTCATTGTCTCCAGAACTGTAAGACAATAAATTCCTGTTATTTTAAGCTACCCAGTTTTTGGTACTTAGTTATGGCAACCCTAGCTTATAGGAAGGATGGATAAAAACAGAATTTTACCCAGAAATGCTCATTTTACTATAACTAGGAAAATAAATGAAATGTGGCAGAGACAATGCTCACTAAATATTCATTTTCTCCTTTACATTACCCAGTCTCCTCAGCAATTAGATTGGGGCCATGCAAATCGTTTTAGCCAATGAATTGTGAGCAGAGGCGACTTGTATTATTTGCAGGCTGAGGGAGTTAAAAGTTTCTTACATCCTTCTCTTCCTTTACTTACCTGGAAAGTTATGTAATCCAGTTGGCGTGGCTACAAGATGGAGGAGAACCTCCAAACCTTTGTGAGATTTTATATGAGTGAGAAATAAGTTTCAATTTTGCTAAACCAAGGGCAACTGCCTTTTAGAGACTTTTTTTTTTTTTCCTTATTGAACCACAGGTAAACAGAACTGAATTACTCCGAATTACTCATAACACTTTTTGATCATTGATCCTTGCATGACCCACTTTTACTTCTTTCATTAGTTATTTAATTAGTTATTTTAAATAATGTGTGCATTCAAGAAACCACCTTCAGAACTCAGATTAGTACATTGACAGTAATCTTCATCTAACTACATAGTCCCTCTGCCAACTCTTTTCCCTGCCTTCCCTCACCCAAATCAACTATCACCTTACATCCTATATTCTTCATTCCCTTGCCTTCTTTAATATATGGTCTTATTGCATGTATGTGTATTCCCAAAAAGTGTAGTTTTTTTAGATTTTAGTTGTTTTTAGCTTTATTAAAAATGGTATTATGCCATTGTTAATCAATTGGGACCTAATTACGTTTATCTAATATTATATTATTAACAAGAGGCAGTTGTTCGAACAGAACAAGGGGACATTGGATGGTTTAAAATCAGGAAAGGAGCGTGTCAGAGTTGTACCCTGTCACCATGCTTATTCAATCTGTATGCTGGACTGTATGAAGTTTGGACTATATGAAGAAGAATGCAGCATCAGGACTGGAGGAAGACTCATTAACAACCTTCGATAGGCAGATGGCAAAACCTTGCTTGCTGAAAACAAAGAGGACTTGAAGCACTTACTGATGAAGATCAAAGACTACAGCCTTCAGTATGGATTACACCTCAACATAAAGAAAACAAAAATCCTCACAACTGGACCAAGAAGCAACATCATGATAAACAAGAAAAGACTGAAGTTGTCAAGGATTTCATTTTACTTCTCCACAGTCAACATCCATGGAAGCAGCAGTCAAGAAATCAAGCAAAATATTGCATCGGGCAAATCTGCCGTAAAAGACCTCTTTAAAGTGCTAAAAAGCAAAGATGTCACCTTGAAGACTAAGGTGCACCTGACCCAAGCCATGATTTTCTCAATCACCTTACATGCATGAGAAAGCTGGACAGGGAATAAGGAAGATTGAAGAAAAATTGATGCGTTTGAGTTACGGTGTTGGTGAAGAATATTGAATATACCCTAGACTGCCAGAAAACAAATAAATCTATCTTGGAAGAAGCATAGCCAGAATGCTCCTTAGGAGAGACTTCATCTCACATACTTTGGACATGTTATTAGGAGGGACCAGTCCCTGGAGAAGGACGTCATGTTTGGTAAAGTAAATGTGGTGGCATAGTGGTTAAGCGCTTGGCGGCTAACCAAAAGGTCAACAGTTCTAACTCACCAGCTGCTCCATGGAAGAAAGATGTGACAGTCTGCTTCTGTAAAGGTTACAGCCTTGGAAACCCTATGGGGCAGTTCTACTCTGTCCTATAGGGTTGCTACGAGTTGGAATCGAATTGACTCTATGGCAGTGGCTTGGGTTTTTTTTAAAAAGGAGACCTTTAATAAGATGGATTGACACAGTGGCTGCAACAATGGGCTCAAACATGGCAATGATTGTGAGCATGGCTTGGGACCAAATAGTGTTTCGTTCTGTTGTATATAGAGTCGCTGAGTCGGAACTGACTCGGGGGCACCTAAAAACAATAACAACACTTATCTATATTATTGAATGTTGCTGAAATTTATTTATTCTGACTGCTCTACATTGGATTTTCTTCTTTTTTTTTTTAGATATGTTCTTCTCCTTATCCTTTCCAAGTTGTGTTTAGTTACCATATACACTTATAATAAGAGGAGCAAAATCCATAAATATTACAGGCAAACTTGAAGTAGAACAGGACTGGGGTTCAGATTGGCCTGTGTTCAATCCAAGTTTTACTCCTTGGGACACAGTTTCCTCTTATACGAAACTGCCACATTCATACTTTCCTTATTGGTCTGTGGTAAGGATTCAACCAAAAAATGAATGAACCAAGCACTTTTGAATTCTAACGTGCTACATAAATATTATTACAAGTGAGAGAAAAGTGCTTCAGTCTGCTTTTTAAAATTCACGCACACACATACCTTGTTCCCTATGTCAACTAAAATCAGCACGTTCAAGCTTGTAGCAATATTTCTACTCTGGCTGTCCCCATGAGCAATCATCAATAGAATAAATAGCAAATTGGAATCATCCATCTCCCCTACCAGATGTCTCCACCCTTCTTGCTCTTTGAAGACTCAGATGATACTCATTATCCAGCTTCCAACAAATTGCAGGTGAAATAGGTTTGGAGTTGGGTGCATTTTACCCAGCAAATGTTTCTTTTCCCAATATGTGTGTGTGTGAATGAGATTGATTGTTCAACAAAACCATGGTTTGCACCGAACAGAGTGGTTTGCAATAGTTAAAGGACAATGGATTTTGTAGGCATCCAAAGCAGATTTTTAACTTAGCAGTGGTATTTACAGCCTTATCGCAGAGGAGGCATATAGGTTTTTATATCTCTGTTCTCCCATCTGTAAAGCACAGTCATTATAAATTGTAATTCAGATAATGTAAGTTGAGTGCTAATAACAACTAATATTTAAATGTTTATTTAAAGTTGTTTATTTACATGTTAATTTTCTTTTTATTTCCTTTTCCTCAGTTGTCAGTTTTCTCGGAGGTATATTGGTACAGGAGCAGTGTTCCAGTATGCCTTGAAATACTTAAGAGAAACTGTGAGACTTGCCAAAGCAACACAGCTATTAATGGCAGAATCCATATGGGTGGGGGTGGGGAGCAAAAACTTCAGGTTTGAGAAAAACTTTGACTTTCTAGGTGCTTGTTTTGACAAAAACAGAGACTCTGACAATCTCCTACCTGGATAGGGAACAGAAATCTGCAGGGGAACTAAAACTGTATCTCTTTCTGGACAGATAGTGGGAACTAGTCAGTTAAGTCAAGTAGATAAAACCTTGGGGGGAAAGTGGACACTACCAGGTTAATCTTTATGACACCCCAGGAGGAGAAGTCAGCTTCAGATGAAAAGAAAACACATTTTTAAATCTGGGAGAGGAGGTCCTTCAAGAGAAGGTGGCTCAGATGGGCGGGAAGATTCCCTGAGGCTTAATTCAGATAATAATAAACAGTAAGTTAATTTAGGGAAGAAAATAAGGATTAGGGCAATGAAGGAAGCCAGGCTATCTGTCCACTGAATTATCCAATGAGCTTACACTTTAAAAGGCCAGGTAGAAGAAAATTGCCAAATATTAGAGAATGAATCAGATCTGTGGGACCCATGAAAGGAAGGCTTGAGCCTCTCAATTCTAGTCCAGAATCCTTGCCATCAGTCAGTGTGATGACTCCAGGCGAGTTCCAGACAGTGGCTGGATGAGGAAGAAGAGGAAATGAGGTCAGTAGATGGAAAGCATTCAGTCATGGAGAAGAGCAGGCTAGGGTTAGACAATGTGCACTTCAAAATGGTAGTACTAGCCATATGTGGCTATTTAAATTAAAAGAAATTAAAAATTCTGTTCCTTCTTCACACTAGCCACATCTGAAGTGTTCAATAGTCACATGTGGCTGGTGGCTACCATATTGGATAGCACAGATATAGAACATTTGCATCACTGCAGAGAGTTCTATTGGACAGAACAAGAGAGTCAGAGCTTCAACAATCCCAGGGTTCAAGCTTGAAGCAGGGGTTGGATGCAAAAATGGTCAGAATTGAAAAGGAGCACATGAGGCAGTGTGGTGGCTGTTATTTGAACCTGCTCTAGCCAAGCCACCCTGGTATCACATGTATGCCCAAGAATGAAAGTTTGTGTGTGAAACAGAAAACTCTGTCTCCTTAACGTGATAAAGGCTTATGGCCCAAAAAACACTGTTGAGGGTCCCCTGGCTCAGAAAAACAAAGGAGATGGAGATATTCCCCCTATACCTCTGCAATAAGCCAACAAGAAGTCAATCCACCTTGAGCATCAGTAGTCCAGAGCAGACACTTTGTTTAAAACCTTCATGTATAATTTTCAGAGGATCACTTTGGCCTGCTTAAAACAAAAATAGCAATCCAAACCCTTTGCCATCAAGTCAATTCTGACTCATAGTGACCCTACAGGATAAAGCAGAACTGCCCCATAGGGTTTCTGAGGAAATGGCTGGTAGATTTGAAATGCGGACCTTTTTGGTTAGCAGCCAAAATCTTAACCACTGTGCCACCAGGGCTCCAAAAAACCAAACCCCGTTGCCATCAGTTGATTCTGACGCAGCAACTCTATAGGACAGAGTAGAACTGCCCCCATAGAGTTTCCAAGGAACAGCTAGTGGATTCAGCTACTGACCTTTTCATCAGCTGCTGTAGCTCTTTACTACTGTGCTACCAGGGCTTTTGGCCTCCTTAGGGGGTCACTATTGGAACTTACAGAATAATGGTGGGACTCCAAGCTATGAGTGTTTTAAATTTCCGTATTCACTTGAGCATTTTCTTAGTCGTTGCTTTTAGTGGGACAAATAATTTTTTGCATGATTATTTTTTATTACTGTTTCTGATGAGATCAACATGGTAGGGTGCCTATCTACTGGAATTACTCCCAGCCCATGTATTACTCCCTGCTATCTAATTACCTCTCTGCATGAAGAGAAGTAACAATTCAGCCTTGTAAATCGCAGGACCATGTCCACATAGCTGCCATTGCTACTAAATGCCCATTCCCCCTTCAGAGACATCTACACTCATCAAGCCATAGAACAACAGAGGCAAGGGGGCTTTAAGGCTAAATTGTCAGAGCACTTCACTTCCCAAAGGGTAAATCTGGGGACCAGATCTCAGCAGCCAGTGAGGATACAGCGAAGATCAGATGCCATGTCTTTAGACTACGCTTCCTTTCAATCTCTCATATCAAGTACCTACAAGGAGATTCTGCCTTCACATCCTCAAAATTGGGTCAGAATGAAAGAAAGACAAAGGAGAAGAGGGCCAAAGAGCTAGGGTTTCTCAGTCATCCAAAGTCAGCTTCCCTCATGGGTGCTATCCAAAGATTGTTTTTTCCATCTCACTGAACAAGCTCCCATTGGGTGCCTCCTATATGCACTAAGACTACAGGATGCATTAGATGTAGGCGCTGCCTGTGAGGTCTTAAAATCTGGTAAAAATAGAAATATACGAGTACTTAATAAAAAGTTTCTCTCATCCTTTAACCTAGCGCTCATACCGGACTGTACTTTGATTCTGACTTTTTGAGGGCTGGCAAAAAGCTGGGAAAACATTCTTCCATTTTACATAAAGTTTTTGACATCAGAGTGCAAGATTAGGGTGGATAACCTCCAGACAGAGCAGAAAGGACATCCCAGTTCCTGCCAATTATTAGCTGTATAGCCTTGGGTCTGTTACTTCATGTCTAGGGTAGCCAGATTTAGCAAATAAAAGTACAGGAGACCTAGTTTAATTTGAATTTCAGATAAACAATAAACTTTTAGTATGAGCATGTTTGAAACATTTCATGGAATATGCTTATCTGAAATTCATATTTAACTGGGTGTCTTGTATTATATCTGGCAAATCTATTCACTTTGTTAGACCTGTTTCTTCATCTGTGAAATTGGATAGGACTATCTACCTCGTGTGTAAAATCAGGATTTAATTAGGGTATGGGAAGCCTTAGCACATAATAAGTACTCAACAAATGATAGCTCTCCTCATCTCCTCACAAATAGCAAAATGCACTTGGACAAATGTACCCTGCCCAGTGGATTGGCTTTCGGGGAGCTGCAGCAACCAGTTCTGGAAGGGAGAACAGAGGTCCTCTGGCCTAGCTCCTCCACCTACTCAGGACTTCCCTGTAGAGTCTGGGGTGTGCACATAGAAATGAGTGCCCAGGCTTACACTAATTGTGGGCCTGGCCATATTTTGTGACATGTGTAGCTGCAGGGATCTGGGGGTGAATGTGGAGCAGTGGCATCTATACTAAAAGGAAGAGTACTTAAATCATAGGTGATCAATATGTGGTTGGCTCTCAATCTCTGCAGGGAGAAACAACTCCCCAGCAACTTAATGACACACACAAAGATCAGAAATCCAGTTAGGCATGGTAATGTGGGTCAAAGATGGGAGCTAGAAAACAGTAGGTCCTGGAGGCTCCTATCCCTACAAAAAAAGGCAATGGGCCCAGGGATGAAGATCTGGTCCTAAGGAAGCATCTCTGCATCGTGCCCTCCTCAGACTACGCCATGTACACTCTGCCCAGCAAGCCCACAAAGCAATTTGTGTTCTTGCCCATCATGAGAGGTGATGCGGATGTCATAGAGGGAACTTAAACATCAGGGTTGGGGAGAGCTGCTGCCTGACTGTCCCAGGAGTCTTTGACTCTGTGCGTTCATTCCATGATGTTGGGCCCTGCTGGTATTAGTTAGTGTCAGAAGTTGTCCCGAGTTACCAGGTAAAATAAGGCCCCTCTCCTATGTTTCATATGCACCCCACCGTTAAAGTTGCAAAGGAAGGGAATTATATTTTGTCAGGCCTGTGTTGTCATCTTAACAGCCACGTTATTTTACCCTAAGCATTAATTTGTCCTTCTCAGGTTGTTGTTATCGTAGGTTGCCATCAAGTCAATTATGACTCATGGTGACCCTATGTGAGCAGAATAGAACTACTCATAAGGTTTTCAAGACTGTGACCTTTCAGAAGCAGATCGTCAGGGCTATCTTCTGAAGTGCCTCTGGGTAGGTTTGGACTGCCAATGCTTTGGATAGTAGTTGAGTGCTTAATCATTTGTGCCACCCAGGGACACCTCTTTCTCAGGTACCGACGGTTATACACTACTAGAAGACGAAAGGCTAGCTGTAATAAAACTCTGAGTTATGATCAATTAAAGCTCTACCTACCTGAAAGACATCTAACTAGTCATCGCACTCTTGTCTTGAAATCCATTTTGTAATGGTAAATAGTTAAAGGGGGCAGGGGGAATAAGAGGGAAGAGCTCTTGTATTCATTTCTGAAATGTCATTCAGGGTCCCCAAGATTCTTTCAGGAGTCCGTGAGGCCAAAATTGTTTTCCTAATAATACTTAGGTGTTATTTGCCTTTTTTCACTTTTCTTTCAGGAATGTACAGTAGTATTTTCTAGACGCTATATGACATATCCATAATTATCTTAAAAGGCTATTAAAATACTCCTCCCTTTCCAACTGCTTGTCTATGTGAGGTTGGATTTTCTTTACACATATCAGCCAAGATAATATATAGCAGCAAATGTTGTGTTATATAGATTTTTACAACAACAAAAAGATAATATATAGCAACAGATTGCATGAACAAGCAGATATGAGAATCCTGCTGTCTACTATTAAGTCAGGCATTAAAGAGATTTGCAAAAAAGGTAAAACAAAGCCATTCCCACTATTCTTTTTTTTTTAACTCCGTGGTTATTTTTCACAGAAATGTTTACTTATGTTAACCTGCAATGAATTTCTAATAAGGTAAATATTGATAGACGTATATGCACATAAACAAAAGAGCTTTGGTGTCTGTCATGGTTTGAAATGTGTCCCCCCAACATATGTGTCAACTTGGTTAGGCCATGATTCCAGTATTATGTGGTTGGCTTCCATTTTGTGATTTTCCTATGTGTTATAAATCATAATCTCTGCCTGTGGTTAAAGAGGATTATGGTGCAATGTAACACCCTTGTTCAGTTTACATCCCCGATCCAGTGTAAAGGGAGTTTCCCTGGGGTGTGGCCTGCACCACCTTTTATCTTACAAGAGATAAAAGGAAAGGGAAGCAAGCAAGACTTGGGGACCTCATACCACCAAGAAAGCAGAGCCAGGAGCAGAGTGACTCCTTTGGACCCAGGGTTCCTGCATGGAGAAGCTCCTAGTCCAGGAGAAGATTGATGACAAGGACCTTCCGTCAGAGCCAACAGTGACAGAAAGCTTCCCCTAGAGCTGAAGCCCTGAATTCAGACTTCTAGCCTACTAGACTGTAAGGAAATAAATTTCCTCTGTTAAAGCTATCCACTTGTGGTATTTCTGTTACAGCAGCACTAGACGACTAAGACAGGGTCCTCAATATTTTTTAGTGTAAAGGTGTTTGTAGATGGACAAGTTTGATAACCACTAGTTTAAGGGAAATGAAACAAGTAAAAAATTATGAAAGTAAAGGCAATTTACAAAGAAAATTGGATTAGTTCTTATGGAGTCAGGGACTACATTTGTTGACTTGTTCTGGGTGGACACAAGGGATACAAATAGAATCTGTAAGTAAAATCCCAACAAGAGGATTTCAGCCTGAGCTATCCCAAGATGTAAGAGACTGCCTTGGCAGGGAGTAAGCTCCCCATCCCTAGAAGTATGTGAGCAGAATCTGGCAAACAATATCTCAGGGATGTTGCAAAGAGGAAGCCAAGTACCAGAGGAAGCTTGGGTAGGGTTTGGATGGGCAACTAAAGGGTTTTAAGATCTCTTACAACCTGAGAATCTAACTTGAGAAAACACCTAAAATTATTTTCATAAAAGTCAAAAGCAGAGCTTTATTGGCTCAATTCTCACCCTAGAATTGCTCCCTTGCAGGTACAGGGAACTAAAAAAAATGACTCTCACAAGTTGCCTTGTAATAACCCCTCATGTTTACATTGGAAGAGTCATGGTTACACTGGAAGAGTTGACAAAACTCTTCACTTGCTTTACTTAATGTGATCCTCCTAATTGCCACATGAGGTAGACATTTCACAGATGAGGCTCCAAAAGGCAATGGGAATTGCCTAGAATGATACAGCAGGTAAGTGGCATATCCTTTTGGCATCAAGCAAGGTATTCTTTGTAGTGTACGTATCTCAACTTCCTCCTTACTGGCCCAAGGACTGGGCGAGCACCCAAACTCAAAAGCACAGCTCTGACATCTACTCACTCCTCTTCACGTGGCTCATGCGTAATGAAACTCTTTACCTAGCTTGGCTCCTGCCAAAGTGCCCAGTGCAATGTTCTTGCTCATGTAGAGATGTCGCTTATCCCCAGCCCCCCTCACCCCTGAAAATTCCTTCCTAGGAAACACTGGACTCTTGTGAAGGCTGAACTGTTCAACTTTCCCCAGGCATGCTAATGAGTTGTTTTAAGCTGTGTGTGACTTTCATGTTCAGGAAATCCAGGAGCTAAGCGATGGCAGCCTAGGCGTGCAGGTGTGAGGTGCTGCCTATCTCTGCAGCTTGCCCTATGCCCAGATGTTACCACCTCTTTAGAGTGGCACTTCCAGGTGCCTGCAGCCATACCTCTTTGGGCAGGGATCCCATCAGATTTTACAAGCCAGGCGGGGACAGGCCTGGTGAAAATGTGAATGGGAATGCCCAGAACAACAAAGGCAGCAGGCAGTTTTCCTTGGGAGATGGGGGCTGAGCCAAGCCACATGTTGGCAGCTATGGGGCACCAATATGAAGGCAATGTGTGACAGTAGTTAGACACCAGTACTTGGGACTAACTGGAGACAGATCTGTGGGGATTAGCACAGAGCTTAGTTTCTGAGAAGATGATCTTTGAAGGCTTTAGTTTTGATGATTTTCAAACAGTTTCATTCTGGATTACCAGGATGCAGGTTTGTTGGCTGGTAATAATTTCCAGAGCAGAAATGTCTCAGGCTAGGTTCCCTAGAGAAGCAAAATCAGTAAAATATACAAATATCTATATAGAGAGATTTATATCAAGGAAATGTGTCATGCAGTTGTAGTGGCTGGAACATCCCTAGTCCGTGGGTTAGGCTGGAGGCTTCTGATTCACATAGTCACAGAGGCTGGAGAACCTAAGATAGGCAGGTCAGACAGCAGGCTCTTGCTCACAGGCTGTGAATACCAACAAATCCCAAGATCAGCAGGCAAGATGGCAGGTAACCAGCTAGTTCAAGTCCCAAGAACCGGAGGTCAGATGAAGGGAGCCAGCTGCAGGATCCAGAGTGAGCAAAAGCTCACGAGTCTTGCCAGAATGTCCACTTATATTTGATGCAGGTCACACTCCCAAGGAAACTTCCTTCAACTGATTGGCTACTCACAGCAGATCCCCTCATGGAGGTGATCACATTATGTCAGATCTCATCATGGAAGTGATCACATCATCATACAACTGCCAAACTACATCACAGCTGCCACACCACTGAGAATCATGCTCAGCCAAGTTGACACACAACCTTAATGATCCTAGTCCACCCCTTGTCAACTTGGCACCTGTATACATCACCTTAAACCATACACAACCTCTGAATAAAGACAATTATAAAGTCATACTCGCACCTAATACGATAACAGCGAACACACATACAAGACAGAAACACTCATAACAATTCCACTCCTCATTTCTGCAACTGGTCATGTGGTCATAACCGGTATTTAGAACTACCTTCTTCCACCACCCGTTCTGTATTCCCTTTTCCCTCAGCAAGCACCTCAGCTGGTCATGGTTCTTTGCCTGGTGGGGTCGCCCAAACCTTCATTCCTGAAGGGTTTGGGCTGTTAGCAGTCATGCCGGAATGGGGTTGCTATAGTTTTCCATTGACTTTAATGACAGGGTATGGTAGTACTAAGTGATTCTCTAAGGGATCACCTACATTCCAGACATACTCTTCTTTACCTCCATTATGTAATATCAGTTGGATTTCCTCTTGGTAACCAGAATCAATCACAACAGCCTATATGGTAACTCCCTTCTTTGCCTGTTGATCCAGAGGCATAAGGAGCTCAAAGTGGCCAGGTGACATTCTTAACTTCCAGTTCAGTGGAATCAGTGATGTGCCTCTAGGTGGGAACATTCTTCTCTTTGGAACTAGGACCTCTAGACCCACAAAGCATAAGGTTGTGGGAACAGGAAACAAAATTTTTGTGAGTGGGTCACTAGAGGTAATAATGAATGGTGCCACTCTCATTTCCACCCCTTGATTCCTGGATCCATGACTCCTGGTTATGGGAGAAACAACACCATATATTGGACACTGGTTTAGAGCATATACAGCTTCCTGGAGAATACTGCCTGAGCCCTGCAAGGTATTGCAACCTAGCTGGCACCATAACTGTGTCTTTAGAAGGGCATTCCATCATTTTATCAAGCCACCTGCTTCAGGATGATGAGAACATGGTAAGACATGTGATTTTCATGAGTATGGTTCTACTGCTGCACTTCATTTGCTGCAAAGTGAGTCTCTTGATCTGAGGTGACACTGTGTAAGATAACATAACAGTGGATAAGACATTCTGTAAGTCCATGGATGGTAGTTTTGGCAGAAGCATTGCATGCAAGGAAGGCAAATCCATATCCAGAGTAAGAGTCTATTCCAGTAAGAACAAAATGCTGCCCTTGCCCTGATGGAAGCAATCCAATGTAATCAATTTGCCACCAGGTTGCTGGCTGATCACCTCGCGGAATGGTGCTTTCTTTCAAGGCACAAATGGAAACCTTAAGGTCATTTATGTGTTACTTGAGCTTTGACTCTGAAGCTCTGAGCTCATCTCTTTCTTTCACCACTTTGTCTAGTGAGAGTAGGATGAATCAACCAGCTTCCTTATACTTCTCATCAAGACAAAATTGTAGAAGAGTATCAAACATGCGATCACTCAGAGCCTTGCCTTTCACCAATATCTGATCTATTGATAGTGATATTTTGCATATTTCTATTGCCACCTCATGCCATGGATTAGCAGTTCCCTCTTTGCTACCGTAGGAAGAGTCATCAACATCTTTAAGACTAACCAGACTTGAGAACCAATTTAGAAAACTCATCCTTACAATTTTGTTTCTCTAGAACCACTCTTAGGCTGTATTCTCTAGAGAAGCAAAACAAGTAAAGTGTATAAATATCTATAATAGAGAAATTTATATCAAGAAAATGGTTCATGTGGTTGTAGAGGCTAGAACGTCCCAAGTCCATGGGTCAGGCTGGAGGTTTCTAATTCACATAGCTGCAGGGGCTGGCGAACTGAAGATCAGCAGGTCAGGCAGCAGGCTCTTGCTCACAGGCTTTAAAGGCCTACAAATCCCAAGATCAACAGGCAAGATGGCAGGTAAGCTGCTAGCACAAGTCCCAAGAACCAGAAGTCAGACAAACAAAGAGCTGGCTGCAGAATCCAGAGCAAGCAAAAGCTCATGAGCCTTGCCAGAGAGTTCACCTATATTAGAGTTAGGCCACACCCCCAAAGGAACTCCCTTTTAACTGATTGGCTACCCAGAGCAGATCCCATCATGGAGGTGATCACATTATATCAAATCTCATCATGGAAGTGATCACATCATCATACAGCTGCCAAACTACATCATAACTGCCAAACCACTGAGAATAATGGCCCAGGCAAGTTGACACACAACCTTAACAATCACAAGGAGTTATCAAACTTTTCCTGTAAAAAGACAAAGAGTAGGTATTTGAGGTTTTGTGAATCTGATGATCTCTGATCTGACCACTCAACTCTGCCATTGTAGCATGAAAGCTACAACACACGACACAGATGAATGGTCATGGCAATAAAACTTTATTATGGACATTGAAATTTGAATTTTATATAATGTTCATGTCATGAAATAGTCTTCTTCTTTTGGTTTTTCAACCATTTAAAAATGTAAAAAACATTTTTAGCTTGTGGGCCATACAAAAACAAGAAATGAGCCTGGATTTGGCCTGTAGGCTATAGTTCCTTGACCTCTATTCTGGAGCAATACTTCTCAAATTATATTTGGTAAATGATCTTTTTTTTCTTTCATTTCCAGTCTTTCTCAGTTAGATACTTTTGTAAATTTATATTAAAATGGGTTGCTATCAAAAAGAAATAGGAAAACTATAGATTCAATGCAATCCCAATCAAAATTCCAGCAGCCTTCTTTACAGAATGGAAAAATCAATCCTCAACTTCAAACGGAATGACAAGAGTCCCCAAATAGCTAAAGTAATGTTGAAAGAGAAGAACAAAGTAGGAGGACTCACACTTCCTGATTTTAAAACATTTTATACAGCCTAAGTAATCAAAACAGCCTGGTACTGGTATAACAATAGACACATAAACCAATGGAATAGAATTGAGAGTCCAGAAATAAACCCACATATCTATGGTCAATTGATTTTTGACAAGGGTGTTAAGTCCATTTGATGAGGAAAGAAGAGTCTCTTCAATAAATGGTATTGGGAAAATTAGATTTCCACATGTAGAAAAATGAAACAGGATCCATGCCTCACACGATACACAAAAACAAGTTCAAAATGGATTAAGGACTTAAATGTGCAAACTAAAACCATAAAATTCTTAGAAGAAAATGCAGGGGCAATGCTGTTGGGCCTAGCTTTTAACAATAGATTATCTAATATAATAACAAAAGCACAAACATCAAAAGACAAAATAAATAAATGGGACCTCATAAAAATTAAACTTTGTTCATCAAAAGACTTTACCAATGACTGAATCCAATACAGCTAGATAGTGTCCGGCTACCACCACTAACTGCTTTGACCAGGATCACAACCGAGGGTTCTGGACAGAGCTGGAGAAGGATGTAGAACAAAATTCTAACACACAAGAAAAGACCAGATTTACTGACCTGACAGAGACTGGAGAAACCCCGAATGCATGGCCCCCAGACACCCTTTTACCTCAGTGGTGAAGTCACTCCTGAGATTCACCGTTCAGCCAGGGACTGAACAGCCCCATAAAACAAAACAGTGCTAATGAGGCACAGCAGTCCAGGGACAAGGACTAGAAGGCAGAAGGGGACAGGAAAGCTGGTGATAGGGAACCCAAGGTTGAGTAAGGACAGTGTTGACATGTCGTGTTGTTAACCTTTGTCATCGGGCAATATGTGTACTACCTGTTTAATGAGAAACTGTTTTGTTCTGCAAACCTTCATCTAAAGTGAGAATAGCAGCACAACTGGAAGAATGTAATCAACGTCACTGAATTGTATATGTAGAAATTTTTGAAATGATGTATCTTTGGTTATGTATATTTTCACCAAAATAAAAAAAGTCCTTCAAGGCTGAGAAGGTAGCATGTTGACATGTCGTGGGGTTGTTAACCAATGTCATAAAACAATATGTGCACTGGCTGTTTAATGAGAAAATATATGTGTTCTGTAAACCTTCACCTAAAGTACAATAAAAAATAAATAGATAAATAAATAAAGACTTTACCAAAACAGTAAAAAGACAAGCTATCAACTGGGAGAATATCTTTGGAAACTATATATCCAAAAATAATCTAATAAACAAACTATATATAAAAATTCAAGAACAAAAAGTCAAATAACCCAATCATAAAGTGGGAAAAACACTTGAATAGACATTTCGCCAAAGAGGACATTCAAATGGTGATTGAACACATGAAAAGATGCTCAACATCATTAGGTACAGAGAGATGCAACTCAAAACCGCTAGGATGGGATAAAAAGAACAGAAAATAACAAATATTGGCAGGGATGTGGGGAGATTGGAACACTTATCCATTGCTGGTGGGAATGCACAATGATACAGCTGTTGTGGAAAACAGTGTGGGGACTCCTCAAAAAACTAAAAATAAACTACCATATAACCCAGCAATTCCACTCTTAGGTATCTACCCAAAATACTTGAAAAGCAGAGACTCAAACAGATGCTTGTATACCAACCTTCATTGCAGCACTGTTCCCAATAGCCAAAAGGTGAAAACAACTTAAATGCCCATGAATGGATAAACAAAATGTTGTGTATATATACAATGGAATACCACTCAGAATACTACTCAGCCAGTAAGAGAAATGAAGTCTTGATACATGCTACAATATGGGTTGAGATTAAAGACATTGTGCTTACTGAAATAAGTCAATCACAAAAGTACAAATATTGTACGACCTCACTTATATAAACAGACAAGAAAAGGCAAATGTATAGAGAACAAAGTTTGTTAGTGGTTAACAGGGGCAGGAGGGAAGAGGAAAGGAGGAGGGGTTATTGCCTATGGAGTACTGAGTTTCAGTTTAGGGTGATGGAAAAATCACATCCATTAAGGGTAGGTAATGTAATTGTTGTCAATAAGTTGTACACCTGTAAAAGGTTGAATTGGCAAAAGTTGTGTGATATATTTATAGCAATGACCAAAAAAAAAAAGAGTGGCTGCTGAGGCTGAGGCTAATTGTGTAGAACCAAATACTTTATAGGATTTGGTTCCTTAGTTTGGAGGTTTAGGGTCATGGTTTCATGGGACATCCCAGTTAACTGGTATAATAATGTGTTTAGTGTTTCTGTTTTACCTCCTAGTTTGTTGCATATTTTCCTGGGGTCTTAAAAGCTTGCAAGTGGCCATCCAAGTTACAACAATTGGTCCCTATTTGTCTGGGACAAAAGAGAAAGAAGGAGAGTCAGGAATAGTAGGAGAAAATGGAATGTGTGGCTAACTGCCTTATGAACAACTGCCCCCTTTGCCATGAGACCAGAATTGGATGGTGCCCTGCTAACATTACTGAACATTTTGATCAAACATTCTATAGAACAATCCTGAACAAAAGACAGAAAATGCAGAACAGAATTTTGAATTCTCATGGAATCCAGACTTCCTGGAGCCATGGAGGCTGGCTGCCCTGAGATAAGCTTTAAGTCTTAAATCAAAAATATCCCTTGAAGTCTTTTTAAAACAAACAAAATAATAATAATTTAGCTTAACTATTAAAGAATGTCTACCTTGAGCATTGTGCTCTTTTAAGATCTGTCTGTATGGGATCAAATCGACAACAGCAACTCAAAAGATTAGATAGGAAACTTAGGAGGCAGTGAGTTTATAATAATGGTGGGGGAGAGGAACAACTTGAAAAAAGAGGGTGAGAATGATTATACAACTCGAAGAACGTCATCAACTTCGCTGAATTGTACATGTAGAAACTGTTGAATTGGTGTATTTCTGCTGTGTATATTCTCAACAACAACAAAAATAAAATAAATTATTTTAAAAAAGGGAAATAGGGGAAAAAAAAAGAGTTACCAAATACAAGTCCACTGATCACATGACTGAGTACTCAGCAATGTCACATTATTACCAGTGTTTCTAATGCACGTGCTCAGTGTCTAAATTTATCTCACCATGGACTATATGGCTGTACCGCTCATACTATAGATGTAAGTCTAAGTAACCCTTTTGTTGGTCAAAAATTAATTAGCTTATCAGTTGTTTAGATTATCATATAGTATCGTTAAGGTGCTTAAAGCCTGTGTTTTCATACACTGCCTTATTTACCTGTTAACAATATATGTTAACATCGTGGATTGACCAGGCCATGTCCATCTTCCAGCTATAATTCTTTCACAATAATAACCACTGCTAATCAGTATTTCTCTGACTCTGCCCCTAGCCTCTAAATCCCCTTCAAATTCCCATCCACCAGTCTGTGATGTCCTACAATGTGTCTCATCAGGGCTCTTCAAAGACTTATTCTGGATTACAGTCTACTTTTTGCCTCTTTGCATGCTCTGGTGCCTGGGTTTATATATCCATCACAGCTTCTGCCATTCCAAGACCCCCAGTAGCACCATGGCCTTAATTCTTTTCCCTCTGGAGATGGTCATTCTGTTCTCTCAGCCACCATGTCTACCCTGTTTTCAAATTTTTCTAACTTGCTCCTCCAGTCTTCCCGAGCCGAAAAAGTCATACATGCCAATGCCCTATGGCTCATTCTCCCCTAGGGATCACAGAGGACCAACCCTTTTCTTTTTCACCCACTTGTACATTAGCCCCATCTCCCTAAAAGACAGGCATCACCAGAGGTGAGCTGAGTGGCAGACACTTTCCCTCCAGCCTCTGACTACTCAGCTTTTACCAATTTTTTGTTTGGGGAAAGGTTTTAATTTCTAATTCAGCCTTTTTGGTTTTTTTGTTTGTTTGTTGTTGTTTTGTTTTGTAGTAGATGTATGACTATTTAGATTTTCTATTTCTTCATGTCTCATCTTGTCTAACATGTGTGTGGTAGGCAGAATGATAGCCTCCCAATGTCCTAATCCCCAGAACCTGTGAGTATGTTATGTCATGAGGCAAAGGAGAATTGAGGTTGCAGATGAAATTAAGGTTGTTAATCAGCTGATCTTGAGATGAAGAGCTTATCCTAGATTATGTGGGTAAGCTGCACTATTGTTGAGCTACTATGTCTAGAATGAAGGAGGTAAACAATCTGCTCTACTGGGGCCTGATTCAGGTTTCCTGGAAGTGGCCACTTTCACTTCCAAGTCACATTTGAGAGTGATGTGGGCAAATCAATCAGGTCCAGAAGAACATGATCAGGAAAGCAAAGACTAAACCAAAGAAACCAAAGCTGTGTTGCTGAGTTGATTTTGACTCATAGCAACCCTATAGGATGGAATAGAACTGCCCCATAGGGTTTCCAAGACTGTAAATCTTTATGGAATCAGACTGCCACATCTTTCTCCTGCAGAGCAGCTGGTGGGTTTGAACCACTGACCTTTTGGTTAGAGGTCAAGCACTGTAACTACTGCACCACCAGGGCTCTTTAAAGCAAAGATTACTAACCTCTTAAGGGCCAAGTACTGTGTGCAGCACTTTGTTTATCTCATTGATATACCCATTGTACAGATGACAAAACTGAGACACAGAGACAGAGAAGTGACTTAGCCAGAGTCACAAACAGTTTCCCCAACAGAGCTCTGTCTCTGTGTGATATTTCCATTCTATCACGCTAGCTTCCAGACACCAAGAAAGTGAGAGATCAGGAAAGCAACTCCTTGAAGACATAACTCAGCACACTGGGGATGCTCACTCTGGAGAAGGGACAACAAAAGTCACAGAAAGTGGTCTCCAACTTCAGAAGGGCTGCCACAATAAGAATTAAGCAGAACTCTTCTGCATGGCTTCAGAAAACTAATGATACATACAGTATATAACTTTTTCAGATAGACTTCTTTCACTTTGTTGTTATGTGCCATCGAGTCAATTTAGATGCATAATAACCCTACAGGACAGAGTAGAACTACCTTATATGGTTTCCTAGGTTGCAATCTTTATGGGAGTAGATCGTCAGTTCTTGTCTCCCACAGAGCCACTGGTAAGTTCGAACCACCGTCCCTTTGGTTAGCAGCCAAGTGCTTAACCATTGCACCATCAAGCCTCCTTTCTTTACTTAAAAAACTCATTGCCATCAAGTCGATTCCGACTCACAGTGACCCTGTTGGACAGAATAGAACTTCCCCCATAGGGTTTCCAAGGAGCAGCTGGTGGATTCGAACTGCTGAACTTTTTGGTTAACAACCTGAGTTCTTAACTACTGTGCCACCAAGTTTCCCTCATGTCTTTTCATAGGTTGACAGCTCATTTCTTTTTATCAACCTTAACAATATTATAGGTAATAGATTCAGTATTTAGAGTCAGCTGTGAGCATATGGGAGCCCTGGTAGTGCCATGGTTGAGAGCTTGGCTGCTAACCAAAAGGCCAGCAGTTCAAATCCACCAGCCGCTCCTTGGAATCCCTATGGGTCATTCTACTCTGTTCTGTAGGGTCACTATGAGTCAGAATCACTTGATGGCAGTGGATTTGCAGGTTTTTTGTTTTTGTTTTTGTTTTTGTTTTTGTGGTGAGCAGATGGACTAGCAGACCGCCAATTTTCAAAAATTAATAATAAAAACCCTAATATAAAAGTAGTCTAGACTCCAGGTAATGAGAATGATGAGGCCCCCAGAGAAGAATAACCAACTTTGTACAGCAAAGCAAGAAAAACCTGCACAATTTCTATAAGTGTAAATTCTTAATGACTAAGTTTGCCTGGCTAAGGCTTTTCATCAATGCCTTACTGAGGAGGAATTTAGAAGTTGATATTCAAGGCCGTTTAAGGATTTTATTATGCAAACATGTCTATATTGTATATGAGGGAGTATAATACAGTGACTATATGGATTCTGGGTTCAAATCCTGCCTCTACCACTTATGAGTTGGGTGAGCTCAAACTCTCTGTGTCTCAGTTTCCTTATCTGTAAGGTGAGAATAATAATAGTGTATGTCTCATAGAGATGTTTTGAGGATTAAATGAGTTAATATTTTTAAGGCACTTAGAAGAGTTCTTGGCACATAGTTAATTCTGTATAGGCATTTGTTGTAGATAAATATGTAGTTTTCATTCCATAGTGTGGGCTCAACCTTCCTAATAAAAAAGTTTCTGTTGTCTTCCTAGTTCTAGCTAAAGACTCTCTCTCCATGCCAGCCTCTAGGAATTGTTATAAATAGGGATTGCCCTACTAGCAATTGCAGTCAGGGGCATGGCACTGAGGGCCAGCCAAACCCAGGAGAGCAAACACCCCACAAAGTCCTACTTTGAAAAGGCTGATTCCTGTTCTCCTTGGTTAGAGTTAAGTTCTTAAGTGGAACCACTGAGTCTCTCCAAATAATTTCTCTGGGTGTTCTGCCAAGCCCCAGTTTGAAAGACCTCTTCTTTTGCCTTTGCCCAACATGCTCCAGCTCTGGGTCCAGAACAGTTGGCAGGAATTGCGAGCACACTACTCCCACTTACTGTCAATATTCCAGCTAGTACTCCTGGGAGTCTTAGAGAATCAATCAACTTCCCCTTTCTTCCTGCTGTGGGGCAAGGGCAGGCTGTTCCTCTTGGCTTGGGGTTACGAGTTTCGTTTTATTAGTCCCTTCCTTGTTGCTTTAACATCCTTTCTTTGTCACCAGACCCGGGCCAGGAGATGGTCTTCCCAAACAGCACAGATGGCCTACAAGTCCTGCATTAGGTCCTACAGGAAAGTGCAGAGGGGTTAAGCAGCAATGGATGTGCGATCTGAGAGGCCCTCCTGCCCTGGGTTCACAGCCCCCTTGCCAAGTCTGTCTACCATGGGCCTGTGTTCCCCCAGTGGCATTTGGCAGGGTGTGGATGGGGAGAGGACCAAGCCCACTCAAACTAGATAGACTCAGAGTAGGGAGGGTGGGTCCTTTAGTGGGAAGTCAGGCTGGACCAGAACAGGGAACAATGAAGTTTGGGGCCACAGAAACAATGGGGTCTCCTACACTTGGCTGAGAACGCACGGAAAGTCTATATCAAAGTAGAAGCTTGAACCTGTTCTCTTGCTTACAAGCTGAACACTTATCTAGTGATCTCCCTCTCACTTCCTCTGGAATGGGGTTGCTGAGACCATCAGATTTCCACGTGGAACCCCTAAAAACAGGGAGAAATAGAATGCTTGAATGAAGCCCACATAAAGAAAGGCAGCAGCAACATATGGAGAGAAACTAGGTCCAATGACATCCATCCATTCTAGGAACTAGGCTATGTGCTATACACAGATTATCTCCTTTAATGAAAGTTCGTTCAGTCAGTGGGATGACAGACAATTAAACATTAACAACCTATTGATTAACACCCCTAGGGGCATTTATACTGGGACTTGAAGAATAAATAGGTATTTACAAAGTGGAGAAAGTAGAGACAGACACTTGAGTCAGAGGGAGTAGCTTGTCTAACCACACTAAATGACATTAAATCCTGGGTGCCTGGAGCAGAGAGTGCTATATGGGATGGAGGAAGGAGTGTCCAGCAATGAAGTTGGACAAGGAAGTTAGGTGTACAGGTGAAGGGCCTTGAATGCCACCCCAAGACTAATAGCTATTATTGAGCACTTACTATGTGACAGCCATAGTTTTAGGTGTTTAACATGTATTTACTTATTAATCCTCAAAAAAAAAAAAAAAAAACGTTATGAAGTAATATAATTATCTTTCCTATTTTATAGCTGAGGAAACTGAGGCACAGGTTAGATGGCAGGCAATAGGGAGTCATCAAAAGGTTTATGCTATAGAAAGGTCACCACACAACCTGAAGAATAGTTTAGAAGGAGCGCAAATGGAAGCAGAACATGGTTTAGGAGGAGGTCATTGCAGTCATCCAGGAGAGCAGAGGGTGAACAGGACTAGGCATTGGCAGTGGGAATGGTCAGAAGTGGAAGGATCCAAGAGATATCACAGAGGTGGCATCAGTAGGTCACTATGCCTGCTTTGGCATGAGGCATAGACACAGGAAAGAGTTCAGGGTGACCTATAAGTTTCTGGCTGGGATGTTTGACTGCTTGGTGAAGTAAAACTGATGAAGTCAAACAGGGAGAAGAGCATATTTTGAGGTCGTGGTAAATGATGGCTTTGAGGTGCCCAAGGGGCATCCAAGCAGAGATTTCCAGGAGGCTGGTGGAAATACCAGCCTCCTGCTCAGGAACAAGGTCTGGCTGCAGGTAAAGATTAAGGAGACCTCCGCATCCTGAAGGTCATTGGAGTTAGAAGAATTGAAGACCTGACCCAGGGCTAGTTGGAATGAGAAAAGACAGCAGCACAGGTGAGGGCTTGAGTGTCACTGAACCCAGAAGAGTGCTCAAGCAGTATCTGTGGACTGATTACCTACCTGTTTGAGAATGGATGGGAGGTAAGCTCACAGAGGGGCCTACGCCCTACTGGGTGTTTCATCGATTTTCATGAAACCAGCCCTGGTGGGAGAGGAGAAGTAGCCTGTTCTCCCCCTCTACCAGCACCATTCCCTGAGCAGCTCAGCCATGCCCTCTCTTTCAAATTCTCCACCATCTACAGTGCACACACGCGTTCTCACGCACCCCAGGCTCTGGGTGGAGCTCAGAGCTCAGCTGTCCCCTAGAGTTTCAGTAATGAGAATGTCTTCTCCACTCCAAGCAGCCCCAGAGGCTTAATTTCTTCCCACAAGAAAGAGGAAGAATGGTCTCAGGCTCCTTCATTCTCTGTCCTCCCACTGCCCTCTCTTTCCCCTCCCCAGCCTGTGAACTCCTCAAAGGCAGGAAATTTAACTGTTTATCCCTGGATCCCCAGGGCCCAACAGGAGGAGTTCAATGGATATGGGGCAGGTGCTCACGAACGTGAGTAACAGTAACGATGTAAATTCCCTACTTCTCAGATATGATGGTGTGGGGAGGGAGGTGGGAGAGTTAAATCCCCTCCCCCCACCTTAAGATGACTTTTTTCTAGAGTGACTTTGGAAATAGAACACTTGCAGCCTCTGATGCTAAAACAGAACACTCAAAAGGTATGAACAGTATGAATATAAACCTACCTAGTTTTCCAAGGACATAAAATAGCTTTTAGAGGGAAGCAAATCCTCCTTTCCGTGCACATTTCACTCCATAGGACACTTCTTAAACCAGTTGGTGATTCAGGGTCCCAGAAATTCTATCATGTGACTTAACCAGCTTTTTTTTTTGCCATCCACCCTGACTGAAGTTGAAACATTCCAGGGAAACTTGCTTTCCAAAACTTACACTTCTCCAGAAAGGCAGAAAATAGCTTGCTTTCATTCAAATCCACTGTAAAGATTTCACTTAAAAAATAAAATAAAATGGAACCAAACGCTCCTGGCATCTAATCTGACTACAAATTGAAAGCTATACTAGTGTTTACATGGTTTTGGGTTTTATTAGGAAAGAGTTGCCCGGCATTAATAATACGATATTTAGATGGAATGGAATTCAGCTCTCCGTCTTTCCAGACTCTAGGGGAAGTGAGCACAGCCTGCCCACGCTCTGGGTCTCCACGGGCTCATTTAAGGAGGAGGTGCTCGAATGAGGGCCAAGGAGAATCACAGCCACCATGAACTTGGACCCTGCTAGGTCCTCTTCAAATGTCAGACTGAGGTGATTTCCCAGCAATCCTGGCATGAATATCTTCAATCCTACTCTATGAATTAGGAAATTGAGGCTCAGATGGATTAAGTTCCTTGCTCAAGAAGATCGCAAAGGCAATAATTGGGGGAACCAGAATTTGCATCTGAGCTGGACTTCATTTTTCTTCATCAGACCCTTTGATTCATCTAACTCAGTGACTCTCCTCAGAGGGGAAGAGAAAGGGTAGGGGCTGGGAGTGAGATTTTACCCATCCCTCCAGAGGACATTTGGCACTATTTGGAGACATTTTTGGTTGTCACAATCAGGGGGATGCTACTGGTGTCTAGTGGGTAGAAGCCAGGGAAGGGACTAAGTTTCCTACAAGGCCCAGGACAGCTCTACAACAAAGAATTATCTCACACCGAATGTCAAGAGTGCCCAAGCTGAGAAACTCTGAGCTGACACTAAGCGCCAGATGAATACAGGGGCACGGGATATCTTTGAAGGACACATACATGTTTGTATCACAGTCACAACAGGAAACTTCATTACAATTGCTTGATAGCAGACAAGTTGTTCCATTGGTCAAAAAGAACACTGACTTTTTCATAAAAAAATTATTTAAGTGAGAGATAGTTCATTCGGCTTAAATTATTTTGGGAAGAAATAATTCGGCAATTTCCTTTTTCTTTCTCAGAATCATGATGAAACTTTGTAATTCTGGGGATATTGTAGTGGCTGTCACAGAGCGCAGCCCCAGATGGCACAACTCACCTTTGGAAATTTCCTGAGGAGATCTCTGAGGGGCAGTGAGAAGGAAAGACCACTGGCTCATGGTGTAGTGGTGAGACCTACGGCAACTAGGTGATGATGGTGAAAATTTCGAACTGTGCTTCTGGCTGGGATTGGAGTTCCCAGGTGATACAAACAGTTAGCATGCTCAGCTGCTAACCAAAAGATTGGAGATTCAAGTCTACCCATAGGCCCCGCAGAAGAAAGTTCTGGTTATCTATTTCAGAAAAATCAGCCATTGAAAACCCTCTGGAGCACATTTCTACTCTGATACACATTGGATCTCCATAAATCAGAATCAGCTCAGCTGAAACTGGTGGTTCTGATGGATGACCCTTCAGATGTCCCTGGAGTCAGAGCTTGATGAGTTTGGGGATTTAGCAGGTGCCATCTTGGTAGATAAAAAAAGAGCAAGTATGGAATCATTGGAACTATACCCAAGATGTTTCAAAAAATGGGAGATACAAACAAAAGCCAATAAATCATGGCAGTGGATAGAAAGGAGGAAACAGCAAGAATGAACCAAGGCATTGTTGTGAACAAGGCCAGGGGACTGCTGAGGCACATGGGGGTTCATCTGACTATTTTAGAGACACCAGGCAAGATAAGCGTTAGATGAAAAATATAATCCTGCTTAGACTCTTCCAAAAATTCAGCCATTGAAAACCCTATGGAGCACAGTTCTACCATGACACACATGGGATCACTATGAGTTGGAATCAACTCAAAAGCAACTAGTCTGGTCTGTTCTAGACTCTGGAAAAGTATCTAGTTTCTTCCCCAAAGCCCTGTTCTTCTCTGTAATCTGAAGGAGAAAGAAAACTTCCAAAGTCTGAGGCAGAAACTAGAGCACAGTTCTGTGCCACGCTGGCTAGGCAAGACCCCTGCAGGGAGAAATCCACCCATGTGTTCACTCTCGGGCAACCCCAGTCCTTGTGAGCACTTCACTCGGAAGGGGCCGGACTTCAGCTTCATGTATGCACACGTAGAGAGCATGTACTGAAAGCAAGATCACAAAGACGGGATGTGTCACAGGCCACGTATGTACAAAGACCCAAGTTGCATTCCAACCCACCGGGCCTGGCAGATCCTGTGCAGAAGCTGGTCTGTGTCATACTGTACTTAGCCTGTGCTCTCTAATTTCATCATTTCTGGCTCAAAGTGGGCCTGCAATTTTCATTTCTTTATGGGCTTAAGTAATCTATTGCAAATGTCACCAGCAGGCTGTAATGCATTCTTGCCGAGGAAACTGTTCTTTCTCTTCCGCAACTTTCTGCTTGAAGATTTTCTGGGCCGGGTAACTGTTTTACATTAGCTATAATGGTGTTTACATTGGATGCACCAATGTTTAAATCGCTGGATATAGTTGTTATTAGTAGGGAGGCAGTGGCATTGTTTAGTCCGAGTATCTGGGTGGGGAGGGGGGTTCTATTAGTATTGATAATATTTTACGAGAAACCTTGCAAGGATGTTTATAATAATAGCAATGCTGTTTATCTTACCAGGATTATGTTGAAGCAACTTTAATTGTATTCATATTAAACATATCAGTGTTAGAACTGATGTAATATGTTTAGCATTAATATGAAGGTTGCTAAGTTGGGGGCTTTTGAGATAGAATTATAGGGCTAGGAAGACAATGGTACATATGGAAAGCATTTTGGGGGTTTCTGTTCTTGTCTAACAAGAAGGATTAGTGTGTTTGCCGAAATACAGTATGAGACGTACAGTGGGTTGTAACGCTAGCATCTGTTTCCCTTACGATCGCATTCTCTTGGCTTGTGTGTGTGTGCACGCGCGATTACACTTGAGTCCCTGCATGCTCACAAGCTCCACCAAAGCCCAAATGTCAGGGATACTTCAGACGCTTTGCAGCTGGCTGTCGCACCCAGAGATGTTTCAAAATGGATTTTGTAATGGCTTATAAAAGTCCCACATTGTGCACGGGCAGTTATTGAGTGTGATATAGTGTGCATAAGAATGTTCTAAATTCCCTTGCGCTGTATCCATCAATCTGGCTCTATTAGGGTTGGCAGGATAATGGCTGGAGTGAGGCTCTGGACTTTCTCTCCAGCTGAAAGAAGCATCCTAATTATCTACTCATCAGAGCTACCCCACTCCTGGCTCGTAAGACCACTGCCAGTTCAGGCCCAGAAATTCCATCTCTGCACAGTCACCATCCAGGCCCACAAAGGCTGAGATGGACAATTGTGTGTCCAGCCCAGCTGGGGAATCACAACCCCAGTAAATCCTGGAAATCAATCCGACTACCCAGCTGGAGGCATCACTTGGATTTAACCCATTAAGGCTCAGTTTCCTCCGGCTCCTCCCTTCCAGACTGGTTCAATTCTCCCTGGGCCCAAATGGTTTCCTGAGGCTTAGATGCAGCTCAACTAAGTCAGAAGCTCTAGTTTTCCATAACATGGGGATGTACCTCCTCCTAAAGTCGTTGGAAGGATTAAATGTGGGAACAAAGGATAGCACCTAGCAGAGTATCAGAAACTCACCGTTCACTCTTATTGGCCAAATTGGAAAATTCAGTGGCGCATTAGGGTTTATAGGAACTGCATGGTTTGCTTTATAGAAACACAACTATTTATAAAGAACTTTCTCCTTTACAAAATACTTCTCACAAATATCCTGTAAGTGTGTTAGTATCATCATAATTTTTATCTCCATTTTATCTATGAGGGAAGTAAGTCTCAGAGAGGCGAAGTGATTTGCCACTTGCTCACTGATTATTTCCTGACCTCCTATGTGCTGGCCACTCAGGCTTTAGAGTAATGGTGCCCACCCCACTGTGATTTGCAAGTGGCTGAGAACGGATTGAACACACAGCTTCTCCAGCTCCACGTCTTTCCCTTCCCCACCATGCCACCTCCCTTGCAGAAAGTGCTCAGGAGGTCTGCAAATGTGAGATGGGTCAGGGTGGAACACATACATAAATAATTATAAAGTGCAAACAAACTTACTAGCCCTGAGAAACGGGCAGTGTGGTGGGATTTGAGAAAAGGAAGTGATTATGACCAGCTGGCGTGATTGGAAGGCCTCACGGAGGAGGTGGAATTTGAGCTGTTCTTGATGAATAGGACTTACACATGCAAAGGGAGCCCTGGTGGCCCAGTGGTTAAAGAGCTTGGCTGCTAACCAAAAGATCAGCAGTAAAAATCCACCAGCCACTCCTTGGAAACCCTACGGGACAGTTCTACTCTGTCCTCTAGGGTCTCTATGAGTCGGAGTCGACTCAACAGCAACAGGTTTTTGGTTTAGACGTGCAAAGGGGAGAGAAGGACATTCTAGGCAGAGGGAACACAGTGGTGAACACAAGCACAGGGGCAGGAAAGCAGGAGGCGCACATGGGAAATAGCGGGTAGTTTCTATCAGACTCCAGTGATGGGCATGGAAAGGTGTGGAGCAGCAGGTCCCACGGAGTGCTAATGTGTAGCCGATCAGGGCAAACTGAGGAATTAAGCTTTACTCTTTAAGAAATGGCGAGCCAAGGAAGATGTTTGAGCAGGAGCACGACATACAGAATCAGAGCTATGTTTTCAGAAGATTAAACTGAAAGCTTTGGATGAAGTTGGCGGGAGGAGGAGGGATAGGCTGACCAATGAGGAGGCTGACACAGTAATCCAGGCAAAAGGCAAGGGGGGCCTGATGAGGTTGATAGAGGTAGAAATGGGCAGAGTCTATGCATGCCTGAGAGATTAGAAGGTAGAAATGTGACTGCATATGACTGGTTTCTTCCTCTGCTCCTTGAAGTCTGGGAGCAGCGTTGGCAGGCACCTCTAAGGAGAGAGGTTGAGGGGCAAGCCTTGTGGAATAAGATTTAGCAATGGGTTGTGTTTCCCAAGCATGCTGGTGGGTGGAGTCTCTGTACCTCACTTCAGATAAGTACTTAGGAAGAATTCTTGGTTTCCCCTGGAGCTTAGTGCCATGCAAGCCCACTCTGAGCCAAAGTAAAATAAGACAATTTACCAGGCTCTCCTCGATGGCCCAAGGAAGGATCCATCTCCTACCAGCAGCACGCAGAGCTAGTAGTGGTTGGAGGCAGTGGCGCCACTAGAGGGTGAGGGGGTTATGAACCATACCCCCGACACTGTCAGAGGGGATCACAGCAAAATGACTCAGGGTCTGCAGCACCGGCAGGGGCGGTAGGTGAGCCAGCACCATTGGGGAAGGGGCTGCCAAGGCAGTAGCATCACTAGGGTTGGTGTTGCCTGTCACCCAGTGCAGTAACTCGTCACCCCCCTGCCCCATCACCCATCAGTCACTAGGGTTGGTGTCGCCCATGCACTAACTCATCACCACACCCCCTCACAACCCTGCCACCCTCCCCAACACCCCCCCATCCCCGCCCCATCACCTGCTAGTCAGGGTGTGGGAGGCCAGGCCACAGCGCCCCCCATTGAGCAGAGAGGTGGGTCTCTGCCTTGGCCAATGGGAGAGGGGAGGAATTGTGGGGAGCCATGTGGGTCCAGGCTGGGAGGGACTGGCCGCTTCACAGCACTTGGCCCCACGCAGAGAAGGGAGTATAGGGGAAGGCAGGGTGGGGTGGCCGGTCAGACCGTGTGGGGGGTGTGGGGGTAACACCATGAGTTACCACACAGGGTGACACCAACGTTAGTGATGCCACTGGTTTGAGATGGCCTCTGGAGACATAGTACCAACAGTTCAAACCACAGCTCTGCCACTTACTAGCTATGTGACCTTGCAGGGATTACATATTCTCCCTGTGTCTAAATTTCTTCATTTGTAAAGTGGGCTAATAACAATATCCATTTCATAGGCCTGTAATGAGGATGTCTTAGCTATCCAGTGCTGCTATAACAGAATATACCAAGTGGATGGCTTTAACAAACAGAAATTTATTTTCTCACAGTTTAGGAGGCCAGAAGTCTGAATTCAGGGCACAGGCTCTTGGGGAAGAGTTTCTCTCTCTGTCAGCTCTGAAGGAAGGTCCTTGTCTCTTCTGAGCTTCTGCTCCTGGATAATCTTCATGTGGCTTGGCAACTCTCTTCCTCCATCTCTGCTCAGCTTGCTTGTTTAATCTCTTTTATATCTCAAGAGATTGACTCAAGATACAGGTTGCACTAAACCTGTCTCATTAACATAACAAAGACAACCCATTCCCAAATGGGATTATAACCACAGGCATAGAGGTTAGGATTTACAACACATATTTTAGGGGGACATAATTCAATCCATAAGAGAGGGTTAACTGGGAGAACATATATAAAGATCCTAGAATGGTACCTGGCACATAGTAAGTGTTTAATGCATGTTAATTATGACATCCATTAATATCCTAGGTACTGATCGGCATGGAGATGGCTGGCAATTGAAGGCGATGGGTAAAGGAGGGCTTTACCAAGGTCTAGAAGCTTTTATTAACATTTTGCAAAATCCACAGGAATTTGTGTACTTATCTTCCCAAAGTCTGTACAGGCTGAAAAAAAAGTCAAATTCTTTGCTTGGGGGACATCATGCAATGCACCCTACATGTCTATTATGCACAGACCAGGCACTGGGCAGGAGTGAACTAGCTACTCTTGCCAGGGCCTATCAGAGGAGGGAAGCCTGTACAAATTATCAGAACCCAACAAAGGGTCTGAGACCTGACTATGTGATGTGTTAATAGAAATCCACTTTGCCTGGGGTGGGTGGTGGTGGTGAATGACTATGCTGCATATCAACTCAAATCCTGCCTTGTAGGGATGTCCTCACAATGCCAAGAATAGAGTGAGAATGAGGCATTGGCCTCGGGAGCAAAATTAAAGGGGCATCAAGACTCAGTTATCAAGATAACATTTTTTAATGAAGTGTTTATAAAAATAAAAAAAACTAACACCAAAAAAAAAAAAAAAAAAAGCTATGACAAAGAAAATATCACAATTGTAAATAAAGACAAAATCCAACCCTGCACTTACATGTGGCCTCACTTAGCCTCACCGTGATCCTGGCTCTAGATCCCCAAATTTCTTCATGAATCCAGCCTCACTGTCTATGATTCTGATCTAGGACCTTGCCTCAAGCTGCTCCTCAAGTGGGGGCTGGGGTAGGCGATAATGATAAAAATAATACTAGCTAAAACTTACTGAACACTTATGATGTGCCAAGCAGTTTCTATGTGCTTAATATGTAGTACTTCACTTACTAACAGCAATTAAGATATGAATAATAAATGATCACAGGGAGGGGCCCTGCAGATGTGGAACACAAAGGGGGTACATCTACATAGCCTAGGAATTAGACATTGATTCCCAGAGGAAGCAGCATAGACGGGGGCTAAACTGTGGAAAACAAGCAGGCAGGAGAACAGGAGGTGGGGAATGATGTTAAGGAACGAAGAACTTGTAGTAAGCCCGGGCCTCATGGCATAAATGGTATCAAACTAGCATGGCAGCCCCGATTATCTCTTAGGTGAAAGAATCTTTGAGGGATGTGATTGATCTTTAAGGCAAAAATCAACCATTATCCACAAAATGTTATTTGTCTGATCAAACTCTTTCCAAAAATGGGAGCTATGGAGCAGCAGTAATGCAATAGGTCCTTGTGGGTGGAGAGATGGGAAACTGCCTCCACGAAAGGTTTCTGAGGTTTGGAAATGAGCTTCAGAAACAGTGGTGGATTGGGTGAGACAAAAGATGACAATTAACTGGCAACTGATTGGCTGAGGCTGCCTGCAGTGCTTTGTCTGTTCTGGGCCCAGCAGACCTTGGTGATGCATGGGCTAAGCCTACCACTTTCACAGATTCCCACATAGGGCCTGCCAGCATTCCCCGCCTTGTTTTAATTTTCCCACACTCAAAAGGAGCCCGGGTGGCACAGTGGTTAAGCGCTTGGCTGCTAACCGAAAGGTCAATGGTTTAAACCCAGCCACTCTGCGGGAGAAAGATGTGGCAGTCTCCTTCCATAAAGATTTACAGCCTTGGAAACCCTGTGGGAGGGTTCTACTTTGTCCTACCCTCTAAAAAACCAAACCTATCACTGTTGAGTGGACTCTGACTCATAGAGACCCTATAAGGGCAGCTTTAAGTCAGAATCGACTCGACAGTAATGGGTTTGGGTTTTTTTGGGTAGTCTCAGAGGAGAAGGCAGAATGGCTTTATAGCAGAGGTCAACAAACTTAAGGCCAGTGGGCCAAATTCAAACCCAGGCTTATCTGTGTAAATAAAGCTTTCTTGGAATGCAGCCACATCCATTCATTTACATATTGTCTTAGAGGCCACTCCCTCAAAAGGAATGAAGACAGACATCCTGTTGGGCTCAGTTGGTTGGAAATGGCTTTCCTGAGAAAAATGGCCCTAAAGAGACCAATTCAACTGATTTAGAAAATAATATTGGAGTCATTATTCCCTGTCCTTGAGCATAGAGAATGTGACCCAGCTGGAGCTGAACTCACAAGGACACATCAACTGGGCCCTGAGGTCTAAAGACAATAGCTAAGATAATCTTGGAAAATATGCTTTAGGAAACATTTCACATAAGCCAATCAACCAGAACACAAAAGACTTTTCACTCTTATCTTTTTCTATTAGCATTTAGTAAATAGAAAATTTGTTGGACCGATGAAGACCCTCCTGAACTGTCCTTACTGAAACCTGTACCGGTGATTGTTAAGAAAGACGATTCAAAATGTAGGATCACAGTTTCTAGCCAATCTTTGGAAAGGTGAAGCTTTCAATGGTTTTGCCCATTTTGTAATGTTAGTATACACTGGTCATTCTGTAACATTTCCTTGGACTCGGGCAGACATGGCTGTGGCAGCATGTTTGTCTACTTCCCACTTTTGCCTTTTTAAATATATGCTGGATAAAACTTTCTTTGTGCTTTACTGAACTTTGTGACGTTTTTTCCCTACAACACAACTAACCCATTCAGCTGAGAGGTAACTAGGGAGAGGCTGAGAAGAAGCCATGTGTAAGTAACCCAGTGCAGCAGCTTATTCTTTTGAGTGAGTCCAGGATTAGGGGTCAGAGAGATCTGGGTTATAACCCTAGCTCTATAATTTACTCACTAGATGAGCAAACTGAGGCCACGGCTCTCTTATATGTAAAAAGAACATAATAAGGCAATTTTTTGAGGATTAAATGAAATCATGGAGCCCTGGTGGTACAGTGAGTGGTCAAGAGCCCGGCTGCTATCCAAAACGCCAACAGTTCAAACCCACCAGCCACTCCTTGGAAACCCTATGGGGCAGCTCTATCCTGTCTTATAGGGTCAATATGAGTCAGAATCCGAGGGCAATGGGTTTGGTTTTTGGTAAATGAAATCATAGGTAAGAAGTTCCTGGAATTCAGTAGGTCAGTGGTTCCCACAGGTGGCTACACCTTGGAATCCCCTGAGGTGTTTTAAGAATATCAACTTGGATCTTAGCCCTGGAGATTCTAATTGAACCGGTGTGGGGTGTGGCTTGTGGGGAAGAGGAAGGAATTAAAAGGAAAATAGACCTCTCCATAACTTCTTTTATGCAGCCAGGATTGTAGTTGTTGTTGCTAGGTGCCGTAAAGTGGGTTCTGACTCATAGCAAGTCAATTCTGACTCTATGTATAACAAAACCTGTTGGTTGTAACTCAATGTATAACATAGACTCTGTGTACAGTATGGGGCCCTGGTGGCACAGTGGTTAAGAGCTCAGGCTGCTAACCAAAAGCCTCCTTGGAAACCCTATGGGGCAGTTCTGCTCTGTCCTATATCACTGCTATGTTTGAGCTCATTGTGTCAATCCATGTTGTTGAAGGTCTTCCTCTTTTTCACTGACCCTCTACTTAACCAAGCATAATGTCCTTCTCCAGGGACTAGTCCCTCCTGATAATGTATCCAAAGTGAGATGAAGTCTTGCCATCCTTGTTTTTAAGGAGCATTCTGGCTATACGTTTTCCAAGACAGATTTGATCATTCTTCAGGCAGTTCACGGTATAGTCAACATTCTTTGCCAACACCATAATTCAAAAGTGTCGATTCTTCTTTGGTCTTCCTTTTTCATTGTCCATCTTTCTCATGCATATGAGGTGATTGAAAATACCATTGGGTCAGGTGCACTTCAGTCCTCAAAGTGACATCTTTGCTTTTTAACACTTTAAAGAGGTCTTTTGCAGCAGATTTGCCCAATGCAATACTTCGTTTGATTTTTTGACTGCTGCTTCTGTGGGCATTGATTGTTGAGTGACCCTATATGATAGAGTAGAACTGCCCTATAGGGTTTCCTAGGCTGTAATCTTTATGGAAGCATTTTGTCAGGTCTTTTCTCCCAAGGAGCGGCTGGTGGGTTTGAATGTCTGACCATCCAGTTAGCAGTCAAGCACTTAACCATTGCATCACCAGGTTGATTCACTTGTCCTATCTCTAGCTTTCTATGATCCCTTAGGCAAAGATCAAAGACAGGCTTTTCAAACTTTAAAGACTTTGGGATCTTGTTAAAATGCAGATTCTCGTTCAATAGGTCCAAAAATGGGGCAACAGATCTGCATTCCTAACAAGCTCCCAGGTAAAGTTACTCCTGTTGCCCTGACGTAATTGTTAGTAGCTCACTTGCTTTTGCTTTGGATATAAAATTAAAGAATCACCCTAATTATAGCACTTCTTAGGCAGAAAACATTTGTGGCTTCTTCTCCTCCACCAGTAAGTCTCTTCCACCTGACTGAAAGATTCCTAAGGTCCAGGTCTGAGTATCCTCTCTCTCTGTTTCCCCCAGTGGCTGGCCCAAAGCCAGGCTCAGAGCAGGTACCCTGGAAATATTTGCTAAATGGGACTAAATCAAATGAGGCAAACAACTTATCTTCTCTGCTGCAGAGTCAGTCTTCAAAGTGCTCTCCATAAAGGCATTGATTCTTAGTCTCTGCCTCTTCCGAGGAAGGGGACAATTGTCCCCAGAGCCACCATCCTGGATGTGAGTCAGAAAAGAAGCAGAAGTGAAAGGCAGCCAAAAAGCAAGAGGCCCTCTCTGGCTGGCACTTGGGGTAGAACAAGTCACTACGCAGAAGGCACACCCTGCAGACCCTGGTGAGGAACAGGGGCTGGCTACTCCCTTTCCACAATGGGGGGAAGCCCCAGCCTATTTCTCAGGGCCCTGTCGCACCCAAGAGCCCCTGCACAAAGTAGGGCTTTTTGTGTCACATCCTCCATCAGCCATTTAGCTTGGAAAACTAAGTGTGAGGGATATGAGCCAAGAGATAATGGCAGGTCCCTAGACTAGACCTACTTGGTGTCAGTCTATGCATGTGACCTTTCCAGATCTCACCTTTGTTCCCTCAGATGCTCCCCTTGTGTTTCAGCTCACCCAAGTTATATAGCTAAAAAATAGCAAGACTAAGTCTTCTGATTCCGTATCAGGCACTTGATCCAAGACTCTTGGGCTGGAAATAAGATCAAAAGAAGAAAATGGAAAGATCATAATTTTGAAAAGGTTTATTTAAGTACATTACAAAAATCTTCATCAAGCTAACATGTTAGAAAGAACCACTTGCCTTAATATAAACATCGCGTCATGGACACAAACAAAGAAACCCAAAAAATCCAAATCAACTGCCGTCAAGTCAATTCTGAGTTATAGTGACCCTATAGCGTTAGGGGGCCCTAGAGGCTAAAGACACCTGATTAATTAGTACACCATCGATTATCAAACCACATCTAGTCACCTTCCCCACTACATCACTCACTTCCTCTAAGTTGTTTTGCAGACCCTCTGGAAAGCCCCAGATGGGTCCAGATCTAACCGGCTCAGAATGGTCAGACATGCACAAAACAGATAAAGATGACTGACAGATGACCTGGGCCACCACACATGCTCAGTTATGATTCAGGGATGGGAAAAAGGACTGAGCCCCTAGGCAAAGAACTTGAACTAAAAACATGTGCTTAACTAATGACACAAAACCCATTATCTTGGAACATGCAACAAAGAAAGAACAACCCACCCAGCTCGCAGTGTACTTCCTTGATAAGATGTTTTTCAAAAGAACTGGCCGAATCTGATTCCTGGATCACGCGCAGACATCTGCAAGGTAACCGACAGACTCGCGACAGGAATTGAGCTGGCACCACAGGGGGGACTGCGCAGGGCGGCACCCCTAATAAGTTCTGCCATCCAGTCCCGGGAGCCTTTATTACGGGTTCCATGTTGGGCTGCCCTCCTCTGCACGCACCTAATCTTCATAACCCCGCCTCTTTCGTGAATAAAGATGATGCCTTTTCCCACCTAAAAACCTTTAAAAGCCCTAGCCAATCCTTTATTCAGGGAGACAAAGGCTAGCATCGCATTGTCCCTCTTTGTCTCCACTCGTGAGCTACTTTTGCTCAATAAAGCTTTGTTCGTGGAGAAAACTTGAGCCTCTCCTGGTCATTCTTGGTCAGTAGAAGGCAAGAACCTCATAGGGGCTGCCCAGGTTGGGCAGAAGACCCTGGCAACAGTAACACAAGAGAACTCATATCAAGGAACCAAAAGACTCCTGTCAAGGAACCAAAGTCACCGGATATACGTCATCGGCAGTAGCCCAGCCCATTTCAAAAGCGAAGAGTCCGTGGACCACTTCCAGGCCAAGTCAGCCCCGCCTCGTAACAAATAATCAATAGAAACTATGAATAGTTAAAACCTTCTGATCCTGCCCACTGCTTTCCTCCACCCGTACATGAATATGTATAAGTATAAAATGTGATTTCTAACTCAAATTGAGGAACTCAATCTGAGGTTGATACCTCTGAGTTCCCACTTGCTAGCCTGCGAAATAAACTCTTTCTTCCTCTCAAAAACAGCATCTGAGAGATTGGCTTCTTGCACACTGGGCACGGACCCACTGTTCTGGTTTCAACAGGACAGAGTAGAACTGTCCCATAGGGTTTCCAAGGCTGTAAATCTTTACAAAAGCAGAGTGCCACGTCTTTCTCCCACTTAGCAGCTGGTAGCTTCAAACCACTGACCTTCCACCCGAGTGAGTGTTGAGCCCCACCCCAGAGTATCTAATTCAGATGGTTTCTGTTAAAAGTCCCTGGGTGGTGCCAACAGTTAGCACTCAGTGCTAACCAAAAGTTGGGGTTCAAGTCCACCCAGAAGCGCCTTGGATCTGCTTCCAAAAAATCAGCCATTGAAGACCCTATGGAACACAGTTCTACTCTGACACGCATGGGATTACCAGAACTCAGAATCAACTGGAAGGTTACTATTTGTTTGTTGCTGTTTTGTAGATTCATTTGGTTTGTGTTGGGGCTCAAGAATTTGCATTTATAACATGTTCCCAGGTAATGCTGATGAAGCTGGTCTGAAGACCACTTTGGGAAATACTGCTCCTTGGAAACCCTATGAGGCAGTTCTACTCTGTCCAATAGGGTCACTATGAGTCGGAATCGACTTGATGGCATTGGGTTTTGCCTTTGATTATCTGGGGAAAAGACCCCCCCTAGCAGGTAGACGCAGGGCTTCCAACCTCTGCTCAGAATTTGCATTTCCACCCAGATATACTGAATTAGAATCTACATTTTAACAAGCTCCCCAAGTGAGTATGTGTAACTTCCTGGGAACTTGTTCAAATGCAAATTTTCAGCAGGGTTTCGAACAGGAACAAACTGATTCGAAGCCCTGGCTAGACCATTCCCTAAAGAGCAATTCTCTACCTGGCTGCACGTTAAAATCAGCTGGGGAGCTTGATGAGCCGTGGTGTTGCAGTGGTTAAGAGCTTGGCTGCTAACCAAAAGGTTGGCAGTTTGAAACCACCAGCCGCTCCTTGGAGACCCTATGGGGCAGGTCTACTCTGTCCTATAGGGTTACTATGAGTTGGAATTGACACTTATAGGTTTTGGTTTTGGGGGAGTTTGTAGAACTCCTCATACCCAGGTCACAACCCAGACCAATACATCAAGATCTCTGTAGGTGGGACCTAACCTTTTGATGTTTTTATGGCTGTCAAAAAAACAACAACAACAACAACCAAACCTGTTGCCATGGAGTTGATTTGGGCTCCTAGCTATCTTATAGGACAGAGCAGAACTGCCCCATAGGGTTTCCAAGGAGCGGCTGGTGGATTCGAACTGCTGACCTTTTGTTTAGCAGATGAGCTCTCTTAACCACTGCACTACCAGGGGTCCTGCCCAGGTGATCCCAGAATGCAATCAAGGTTGAAAAAGACTCTAAAGCTACTTTTTCCCAAACTTGATTTCCTTTGGCCCTTTTGCTAATCAGATACCCTTTGTGACCTGAATTGAGTGAGTTTTCTTTCTCTTCCGTATGTTCTTGACACAATTATTTCCCACCTCATTGCAAACTTCTCTCACATTTAATCCATCATGGGGTGAAGGTGGGGGCAGGGGGCAGGGAACTGACAGGATTAGAATATGTAACACCTTCAAAACATATTTGTAAAATATTTGTTCAACATTTATTTAATGGGAATGGTGAGGAGATTATTTCCTCTTAATAAAATTATATTCAAAAACAGTTTCTCATATAATTGACTCGCCAAAGGCGATTCAATGATCCTAAAAAAAAAAAAGACATTTCCCATTTTTCTGTGGTTCTTGATCTCCCTTTAGTTGTCTTTTGTGATTTTCTGAATCAGACCAACTTCTTAGGAGGACTATTAAAGGATTTAAATTTAGAGAAAATGAATCACCAACTTTAAAGAACACCACATCACTCATGCTTTGGTTACAGAGTTTCAGCTGATGGCTATTGCCTGAACACGTCCTAGAAACTCGCAGCTGAGATAGGCAGTTGCTAGCAAGACATTTTTTTTTTTTTTTTTTTTAACTTCCACTCAAGAGGCGTTTTGTACTTGAGTAAGAGAGTTACCAATTTATAATGTGCCAGTTATGTAAACTGTTACATGAGGGTTCCTAAATAAACTGGCACCATATTTTCCAGTTCAATTCCATGAAGTTTGGTTTGGGAAAGATAGATGTCCAAGGATGTGACCCAGCCTGGCCCTCCCCTCCGTGCACTTTGGCTTACAAGCTATTCTTTTCCATTACACACAGTGGATGATAGCACCAGATAACCATTCCGCTCACCAGAATAGTCGCCTGTTACAAAAACCACAAAATCAAAAAAACCAAACCTGTTGCCATCGAGTCGATTTCGACTCAGCAACCAGTTATCACCGATGCCAAATGCTATTGCAAGGCCAACTAAGGCAAGTCCTCAAAGGCAAGGGAAGAGAAGCGTCCATTAATTTGAAGAGTGGGTGTCTTGTGAGAAAGTGGAGCCTGAGTCTGGAAAGCTCTTTTGAGAGTTTGGTTTAGAAGAGGAGGAGGAAGATGAGAAAGGAAGCCAGAAAGAAAGCAGGGTCAAGGAGGGGAGGGGTTGCTTATTTGGTTTTAGTTTTGGTTTAGGATTAGAAAGACCTGAATTTATATTGATAGGCTGAAAGGAAGAGTGGTGCAGACTAAGAGATGAAGATATAGTAAACAGGGTTCCAAAGACACAGGGAGGCTCATCACAGAGGCGACAAAGAGGGTGAGGTCGAAATGTTTGCTTCACTTTGCTGCCTTTCCATTCAGTTACCGCCTTTTTTCCCCACCAGTTAAGCAGTATTTTATTTCTACCGAACCCACACAGATGACACACATTACCGGCCGAGGGGAGGGTCTGTCACAAGGAAAGGGACTAGGAAGAGAATAAGGTCATATTAGTGAATATTACAATTGGATTTCTAAAATTCTATTCGAGCAGCTGTTTTAACATTTGTTGTTCATCTTTTACTGAGTTAAGCATGCATTCAGTAAAGTGCACTAATCTCAATGTAGAACTTGTTGAATTTTTACTTAAATATACAATGGTGTAACTATCAAGATATAGATCAAGGTACAGAACATTCACAGCACCCCAGAAGGCTCTTTGTGCCCTCTCCTAGCCAATACCGTCCGTACCCCTATAACCACTGTTCCGATTTCAGACTCTATTGATTGTCTCGTTCTTGAACTTCATACAAATGGAATTACATGTGAATGGCTTATTTTGTTCAACATGTCTGTGAGATTCATCCATGTAGTGCTATCATTATTTTGTTCATTTTTATTGCTGTGAAGTATTCTATTGTATGTATATGCTGCCATTTATTTCTCCATTCTGTTGATAAATATTTGGTTGCTTCTAGGTTAGGGCTTTTATGAATAAAGCTGCTATGAACGTTCTCAGACATGTCTTAGTGGACATACGTACTTTTCTTCTCTTGGTTGTGTATCTGGGAGTGGAAGTGATAGGTCCTATGGTTGGTGTAAAGGAGCCATCGTGGCACAGTGGTTAAAGCACTCAGCTGCTAACCAAAAGGTCATGGGTTCAAATCCACTAGCCGCTTCATGGGAGAAAGATGTGGCAGTCTGCTTCTGTAAAGATTACAGCCTTGGAAACCCTATGGGGCAGTTCTACTCTGTCCTACAGGGTCAAAATCAACTCGACATTAATGGGTTTGGTCTGGTTTTGGTTTAGGGTTGTGTACAGAAGCACTAGTGGTGCAATGGTTAAGCACTCAGCTGCTAACTGAAAGGTCTGCAGTTCAAACCGACCAGCAGTTCCATGGGAGAAAAGACCTGGCAATCTACTCCTGTAAAGATTACAGCCAAGGAGAGCCTATGGGGCAGTTCTACACTGTCATATAGGGTCTCTATGAGTTGGAATCGACTCTGGCACACAACAACAGGGTTGGTATAGTAGTCCCTGGATGGTGTGAATGGTGAAGTGCCCAACTACTAGCTGAAAGGTTGGTGGTTCAAACCCAACCAGAGGCACCTCAGAAGACAGTCCTGGCAATCTGCTTCCAAAAGGTCACAGCCTTGAAAACCCTATGAAGCATAGTTCTACTCTGACACACATGGGGTTGCCATTAGTCGAAATCATCTCAACAACTAACAACAACAACAGAGTTGGTGTGGTTCAGTGGTAGAATTCTTGCCTTCCATACGGGAGACCCAGGTTCCATTCCCAGCTACTGCACCTTACGTGCAGCCACTTCCCCCAACCCCCACGCCCCCAATCCAGTCTCTCACTGAAGGCTGGTGGTGTGTTGTTATGATACTGAACAGGTTTCAGCAAAGCGACCAGACTAACACACACTAGGAAGAAAGGCCTAGCCATTTACATCCCCAAAAAGCAGCCAATGTTCAATTCACAACCTATTATGGAGATGGCGCAGGACCATTTCCTCCTGTTGTGCACAGGGTCACCATAAGTTGGGGCCAACTTGGTGTCAGCTAACACAACAACAGGTCTGGTGTATGTTTAGCTATAGGAGATAAGAGCGGGGGTATTTTTGAGGACTTGGGGCTACTTCCATAACCCACAGGATAAAGCCTGAACATTATAGCGCATGGTACCTTCCACGATATCGCCAGTGTCTACTTCTCTAACCTTATCTCTCACTGTGGCCCCTTCTTGCACCCTACTCAGTGGCCATCTGAACTCCATACATTTTCCCCAATATTCCCCATGCCTGTGCTTATACTGTTTGCTAGGCTTATGATGCCTTCTTCCGCTGCTCAATCTAGTGGAGAACTCCTACTTATCTCTTAAGACTTTGGCAGAAATTACTCCTTGAATGAGTCTTTTCTTGTCCTTTCCCCGTCTCTCTCATGAGTAGCATTTTTATCTGTGCACTCAAAGCATTTTGTACTTACTTTTATCAAGCCCAGTCACTCTGTGTTGAGATTACTTGGTTATGAGACAGAGATCTCCTACAAGCCTGGGCCTGTGTCTAAGTCATCTCTCTTTTTAAAGGCCAAGCACAAGGCCTAGAACTAAGAAACCAAAACCAAAAACCAAACCCATTGCCATCCAGTCGATTCTGACTCATAGTGACCAATAGGCCAGAGTAGAACTGCCCTATAGGGTTTCCAAGGGGCAGCTGGTGGATTCAAACTGCCAACCTTTTGGTTAGCAGCCCTATCTCTTAACCACTGTGCCACCAGGGCTCCAGAACTAAGAAAGGGCTTAATAAATAGTTTGGGGATTTAACGAATGAATTGGATTTTAATAACAGGGGAGAATGACCTTTTTTCCCCCTCTCTCCAAAGATTAACAATAGGAGATGAACCATCCACTTCTATAACATTCAAGTGGAATTGCATGTAATCTATGTAACAGTTACTGAGGATGAAAGTAGATGAGAGACAGAGTTAGACTCCCAAGTGACAATTTCCTTCTCTTCTCAAAGGAATGCATTTCCCAAACTCTAAAAAGCATGTTAGTGATTCAGACTTTGTCTATGTCCTCACAATACCAAACACGCAGATGCAAAGTATTTTTATTATTATTATTTTTTGGGGGGGGTAAGCTGTCCAGCTGTTTCCAAATATACAGATGTTCTCCCTGATATAATCCAAACAACTCAGTATCATTGTCATGTTTTATTAAGATATTTGGTATCATGGAGACAGAGTTTGAAATTGAATTATAAATCTGGTAAAGATAGAGCCAAGGGCAGGAACTTTGACCTGCTCACTGTACTCTAAAGGATGCCTGAGAAATATATGGCCCAGAAAGGAATCAAGAAGATATACCAGAGGTGTGTGAAGTTGTCATCCAATAATTCCATAGAGTTCCCTGGTCAGTGTGTTTCAGTTGATCACACACAGTTATGTGGTGAAGGACTCATTTAACCTTACTGCTTCAATCCTTCTCAGCACACTGAGTAACCAGCAGCCTTTCTCCAAAACATGCCGAGAACTTTCAAACCTCTAAGCCTGAGTTTATGCTGACTCCTTTGCCTAAAATGCCTTTTATCAATTCCTCCCTAACCCATCCTTTCAAACCTAGTTCTTACGCCATGTCCTCTGTGATATCTCCCCAGATGCCCCCCAGCTGGAAGTGATCTCTTGCTCATGCCTCTCAATTTCTTCTCGGCCCAAATCCTTCCAAGAGTTAGCTCAAATGCCTGCTCCCTGTGGAAACTGATCTTGCACTACCCAGATAACAAGTTCCCCCAACACTCTTTGCTTCTTTCTTGAGTCACTTGGCATTTTCTATGATTTACCGTAACTCTTTATACACATCTTAACCACTTCCACAAATAGTAAGCTCTTTAAGGGCAGGGTCTTCATCTAATATATATTTATGTCCCCCAAGGAAAATAACAGTCAGTTAAAATATTGATTAATTGCATGTTACAATTTCAATTTATGACCTGTGGCCATAATCTGTATATCCTAAAGGATGGAAGGAACAGTGGGAAGGGCACTGGATTAGGAGTTAGGCAGACCTGGGTTCCACACTGGATCTGCCCCCCACCATGTCTTTGGCCTAGTTATCTCACCCCTCTGGGCCTTAGTTTTCCCACTCATAAAGTAACATGATTAAACTAGAGTCAGTGTCTCCAAAACTGATGTAACAGAAGAACCCAAAACACAGAGTTAACTGGAGGTACCCAGTTATGCCAAACTTTCTATTTCCTATTTGGGGTTAGAGATGAGAGACCATTTTGAGGTATGCCTTCCTTGTTCAGTGAAAGGCCACTTGAATGACTGCTCCTTGGTATGCAAATGACACAGGGAGGAAAGATACAGAAATTTTTGTGCTTTTTTGAACCTGACCTGAGATACCCAGGCCCAGTACAGATCTGGTCTCCTGCAAGGAAATGGATCAATTTTCACAAAGAATGCTGCTTCCCAAGATTTAAGGTTAGAGAGACCTGCTGGAGTGGGCACCATGACCTCAACAAGACCCTGTGGCAGAGTAGAACAACTTGATTCCACAAATAAAATCACTTTAGAGTAATGGGAACTTTATGAGCATAGAGGCTCAACGGGAGTGTCTCAGTGTCTTTGGGAAGGGCTGGTTTTGTCCTATGTGCTCTCAGTGTTGGACCCAGAGCTCTGGCACAGCTATTCTGCTTTGGAGAACAATGACTGTGTATGAGAGAGTCAACAAAAAAAGAGCCGTAAAGGTAGAACCCAACTTGGGAGGGACTGGGGCTGGGACCAATAATGGTATGCTGGAATGGGTAGACAAACAGATGTCCTCTACAGCCATATGATGGCAGGGAAGTCAAGAGCAGTAATGGCCCAGGTAGGCATAGCATTCCCGGACAATTCCAGGGGATGAGACTTTCTGCTAACAGGCCATGTGATGGCTCAAGCAACCAACTGGAAAAGTAGAAGAGATTCCATCATAATGGTCCTATTGGTTTAATATAAAACTCAGCTCAGTGCGCTCTGCCCCAACTTCAGAATAAAAATTCCAAGGTCAAATAATTTTGTAATCATTGCAGCTGTATGCTTCTTTGGAGATTCACCATGTATATGAGCATTTGATGGTCTGAGACATCTTTACTGCACAATTCAGTAAAAATACCAATTTAACTTGCAGTAAAAGCACCAGTTTAACTTTATTTAAAGTCAGCATTTCCCAAACTTATTTGACCTTGGAGGTTCTTGTTCCCCCTTTTTTTCCTGTAATCCTATCACTATCCTATAGAACTCATGTTCTATGAAAAACACTTTACAAAATACTGAATGTGGGAACCTCTAAGACCTTTCGAGTGAGACTTACGAAGGATCCTAAGTTATTATTAAAAAAGCAAAAAACAGGGATGAGGATGCAGAGTGCCCTTTCTTCTGTTCCCTATTGCTTAAGTCATCTCTGGAGCAGTTGGCAATGTCAGTGGTAGACAGAATTAAACCAGAGTCCAAGGGAAACCCAAATGATAGCAAAGGCAGCATCATCACATTAAGAAGCCAGTAATTGGCCTCAGAACCAAAGAGAAATGTGTTCCCAATACAGCCACCAACACATGCCTTCAGGAGCTAGAGCGCTATTACTACACATTGACTCCATCCCTGACCAAAAGAAGAAAAAGGTTTATTTCCTAAATACAAAGTTGATTTCCAAAGTAACATTTCTTCTTTTAAGCAATTTTTATGTTTATGTTGTAGAATAGTTCCAGGCCTTGAAAATTCCCATTAGAACACACATTGATCTTTATTTGCCAAACATTCACCTGATGTTGTTGATTCAATTGCATATTTATGTTACCTCAAAAAACTGATGAGTTTCTGAGATGTGCATTTTTAATTTTAAGCTACTAACTGGGCATGTGGATTAGTGACTCTCAGAAAAGATCATTTTAGAGTACACATCTTGTTTTGTACGCCTAGCACCCCTTCCCCTCACTCTTCCCTATTCTGGCAACAGCACCATGCTTTCTTGGGGGAATTGTTTTTCTCTACTCCATCTGGGTGATTTTGATGGGGATGGTGGTTCCCAGCTGGCCTGCTACAATCGGGCCTGGTCAGAGCAAGATGGGCAGCTTCCTAAAGAGTTTCTGCTCTTATCCAGCCCATAAGCCACTTGAGGGTCAGAATTCAAGCTGATTTACTTTTATATCCCCAGTGGTCTTCCTGGCATTGCATATGTAGGTGCTAGGTCAATGTTTAGTGAGTGAATGAAGGCTCTAGCCAGCTGAGACTCAGACTCAGAGAAGAGGCAAGGACATTGTTTCCAGAGATTGAGGACAGGATCTTTTAGAACTAAGCATTCAGTCAGAGAATGTCTATCAGCCAGACTAAAATGCTGAGTCACTGGAGAATTGAACTTGGCTTCTTAAGTATGACTGGGCTAACATTAGGATTCCTCCCTGAGCCTGGGGTAGGGCTGAGCTCTCACAGTGTCTCCAGCTGTCAGGAAAGGAGGGCTGTGTGGTCAAGAGCCTGGCACTGTCCAGCAACATCTGACTAGGTCCCTCTTGAGGACAATTCAGCTACATATTTTCTACGGATCCTTGAGCTCTGAAGCATCCATGGTTCTTTGTCTTCTACTGAGGGGGCTTCCTGTTCTCTGTCTCTTCATCCATTCTCTCTCCCCTCTTTCTCCCTTACCTCCTTGACTCTACAATGGCGGGTTACACAAAAGCCGCAAATTCCAAGCTATATGTAGCATAGAACGGCTGTTTGTCCCAAAATACCACATCGCTGACTGCAGCAAACACAAATTACAAGCTTTATCTAATCACAGTTATACGACCAGTCATTTTTGGTTTCCAGAAATGACAGTGAGTGGCGTGCTTCTGCAGCTGCTGGTGGCACTGGCTTGGGTTTCAGATCTCAAGTGCACACCGATGTGCATGGAAACGGGCATCCCAAGTGACCGATTCAGAAAGGGAAATAGGAGAAGGAGGAGAGGGAAGTACAGTTCGCCAGATAAACAAACTCCACTGGCTCAGACCTCAAAAATAAATTCTTTAAAATCATCAGTTTGCATCGCCATTGCACTAAAGCACATCCACACTGATCTCCCTGTCATTTAATGCCACTGTGTTCTAATCTAGAGGATGACACTGAAGTAGCAGCCCAATGGCCATGCCAGCGACTGGAGGAAGTCCAGCATGTTTGGAAATCATTGACTCTGTTTTTATGTTGGTTTTTTGTTTTGTTTTCACCCAGAGTAGATGGCAGTGGTATCAAGGTAGGAGCCCTGGGCTTGGAGTCTGGAATCTGGGGTTGGCTTGTAAACTCCATGACCTTGAGCAAGTCAGCCCATCTGTCTGAGTGACCTCATGAAGAAAGCAAGGCTGATAACACCACCTACCTTCCATATTGATGTGACGGTGCTCTAAGTGTGCATGAGAAAGTGCCAGCAACACATTTGGCACAAAGTAGCCGCAAGAAAAAGGAATTAGTCACTTGCTAGAAGCCAACTTCTCTTTCTGCATCATTTCATCATAATCATTTTCCCGGCTCCTTACTCCCATGCACGTGGGCTTTCCTTTGCTAGGAACAGGCAGGAGAGGGGCCCAGCCTCTCTCTGCACGTCTTGCAGCTTCAGTCTCTAACATTATGAACTTGGCCTGTGATTCAGAGTACTCAAATACTGCTACTCAGAATAAACTGGTGTTCCATTGAGATTCCAGAGCACACGTGCACACTCAGAAGGTACTCCTCGGCAAGTTTTAAATAGCCTAAAGATGTGCTGGACCGATCCGCTCTGCTAAAGGATGAAAGCATTTAGGGAAAACAAGGCCCTATAAATACCTACATTCCTCCATACCAGATGGAAATCTCAAAAGGCCGCACTTTCCAGAGGATTTAAGCTCTTACAACGGGCCTTTTCGGTTACAGAAACCTGTCTTTCCAGGGCCAGCAGAGGGGAGAAGAAGGATAGACAATAACGCTGGTGGCTGAAAGTAATAACCATGAACGGTCCGAACTCTCACTGACTTTCACTTCCTTAAACTATAAATAAATCAGCACTTTTTGGTTTTTTTCAATTCCACATTAGTCCCCTCCCATGAATGGGTCCTTTAAGAGAAAGAACTGGAATTTGAGCATCACATTCTAGCTGTGTAACGCTGGAAACTTCCTTGTTCCCTCTCACTCTGAAAAGTGAGTATGTTGGACTAGCTCTCAAAGGCTCCCTTTAAGCTCTAGCATTCTAGTCTCTCAAGGCCATTTCTTCCCGAGAAATGGGTTAGGATAAGGATCTGACACGAAGGGACAAAAGGACGTTACCCTCACCTGCTATCATACCTGTTGCAAGCAGATGATAATATTCTGCCACTCCCCACACATATACCAGTAGAGTAGTTGACTTGACATCAGCCTTGCCCAGCCTGCACCCCATTGGAAAAGGGGTAAGTCCTCTGGATCTGAGTCTGTTTAAATACCAACTGCAGTGCTAATTTCTAACTTCAAAGCAAGCACCTTAGAGGAGATAATAGTAACAAGAAAAACTAGCATTTGTGGAGTCTCTCCTATGTGTTTTGCATTGTACTTGTGTTTCATGTCCCTTATTTCATCTGATCCCCAGAACAATTGTATGAGGGAGATATTTTTATTCTCATTTTATCAACGATGAAACCGAGATGTAGAGAGTTTAAGTAGTTTGCCCAAAGTATTTATCTGTTTCTTCTGACTGCTGGGAGTCTCAAGGTCAAATTTGGGGGCAGCTCAGTATAAGTGCACAGGGTTTGTACTTGTGTTTTTGTCATTCCTGATTCCGTTTTTTTTTTTTCCATCCAGCCTCTACTTTCCTATTTTCTTTCTCCCCTGCTTATGAGTTCTTTCCGCACTTTTACTATGGATGTGTATCGGTCTTAAAACTTTCTTGTGAATAAATGAATGAGGGGCAGCCAGACAGTGGCAGAGCCCAGATGAAAACTCAAGTCTCCGATGCCTGAGCCCACTGCCATCCCGTCTGACCTCTTGCTCCAGAGTAGGCCGATTGCCTGGGAAATGTGTATTTGCAATGGCAAAAAGTCCACAGGCAGCCAGAAGAAGCTCCCAGCCTGAAAGTACCACAGGCTGCTTGGGTTCTGGCTGAGGATGGGGTAAAGGGATGCAGAAGTGCAACTCAGATCTAGAATCTTTTTCTGGAATAATTTAGCTCTGTTGGTGAGAGGTGCAGAGAGCAGAGACCCAAGAATGAGGTTCAAAAACCAAAAACCAAACCCATGGCCGTCGAGTCGATTTCGACTCATAGCGACCCTATAGGACACAGTAGAACTGCCCCATAGAGTTTCCAGGGAGTGGCTGGTGAATTCAAACTGCTGAACTTTTTGGTTAACGGCTGAGCTGCTAACCACTGCACCACCTAGGCTCCGGCATGAAGTTCAGGAGGGAGCAACCCAAGAGTTGTTGTGTGCCATCAAGCCAATTCCAACTCATAGCGACCCTGTAGGGCAGAGTAGCACTGCCTGCCCCAGAGTCTCCCAGGCTGTGAATCTTTATGGAAGTAAACTGCCACATCTTTATCCTATGGAGCCAAGGGCTTAACCATTGCATCACCAGGGCTCCTCTAAACCAACAGCAGCTCCTGGCTACTGGTAGAGCAAACCTTCAGCATGGCTCCAGGAACTGAAATGTTCTAGCATCTCTGTAGGGACACAGCCTTGGCTTCTGTGTCTATCTCAAAAATCCACCAAAACCTGAAAATAACCATCCACAGTGTTGCAAGAACTTCACAAAAAGGAGGGATATAAGATAAAAGGGCAATAAGTTACAGCAACACACATCTGTGAAAGTGTAAAGGGACAAATGAATCCATTTATAATACATAAAAATTTGGAGCAAGCTTAATGAAATTCAAATGAAGCTACAAAATATGATTTAGAGAAAATAAAAAGGAAATGAAAGTTCAGTGCCCATACTGTGGCAAGCATTGTAGTGAGTGTTTCATATGCTTTCCCTTGTTCGATTAGAATGACACTGCTCTGAGGTAGGTCTTATTATCCCTGTGTGGTTAGGAGGAGGCTAACTCTGGGTGGTTAAGGACCCTGGAAAAACTAGCAGGTGGCACAATGGGAGTTTGTGGCCATGGCAGTCTGACTGTAAAGACCGTACTCTTCCCATCCAACCACACAACTTAGAAGAAATGACTCAAGTCCTGTCTCCCATGACCCACTCAATGATGAACGTGTGTCTTAAATGGAAACTAGCCCAAATAGCAAGTGCTCTCCTTTTAGAGTTTGGCAAGTTAATCTAAAGCTCATAGGAAACACGAGGGAGAACACACAAAAAACAAAATGTGAAAAAAATAAGCAGTAATAGAAGAATCAGACCTATTAGGAGTTAGACCAATCACAAAGCAACAATAATAAAAACTGAATTTTTTTTATACAACTAGGTGGCAATTTTGAGATAAATTAATTTAGATTACACCTTATATGATAAAAAAGAAAACCCACATGGATTAAGAGTAAACTATTAGAATGAATCATAGAACATAATAGAATAATCATGATTTTGGAGGAATGCTAATTTGATAGATAGCAAATAAATAGTGTAACTTTCAAAGAAACAAGAAATTCAACTCTGTTACAATGTAATTTATCTTCAATAAAAAACAAATACAATTAAATTAAAAATAAAAACTATTTCCAAAATGTGGCACAGATGGTTCAATTTAATATCTACGATGTATAAACAGCCAGTATAATTAGGGCCCCAACAGAGTAATAAACATCAGTTAACACATGGACAATTGCACAGAAGAAACAAATACATTTTAAACCTCAGAAAATGAAAACATAACATACAATGAAGCACCATTTTATACATATTTTCTAGCGGCACAGAATTTTGGTGTTCTTTCAGAAAACAGTATAAAAGAATATAACAAAATCCTTAACACTATGTATACCCTTCAATCCAGTACATCTATCCTAGAAACTTATCCAAAGAAGATAATCCAAAAGAATCAAAAATTTATGCACACGAGAATGCTCTTTGCAGTGAGTAAAAAAAAAAAAAAAAATCAATATAATGACAAATAAGCGTGAAATGGTGAAATGGTTGTGGTATAACGACCGGATAGCATATTAGGCAGACATCATAGGATGATGTAACAATATGGTGTGGAGAACAAAAAGCAGTTCACCAAGATGAAGGCTGACTAAAACTGCAAGTACATATACATGTACACAAATGGAAGAGCACTGGAAGGGGTCATAGAAAATGGAAAGTTTTATGAAGGAGACATGTGAAGAATAATTTTCCATATTTTGAATTCTCTTCAATGTCGTTCTAATAAGGCTTTAGCCATAGCTTAAAATCTGGTTTGAGCAAGGCATTGTTGAGCACCCACAGGATGCATAGCAATGTGCTAGCAGATACTTCAGAATGCTCCTTGGAAGAACTCCCTGGACCTTACTACCCAGGAGACGCAGTCTATCTAATACAGGCAGGTGCACTGCTCTTGGGACAGGAAAATAAAATGGGAAGGCTCTCTGTCCCTGACACCAACATGTATCTAAGCCCATGAAATAAATAAAATCTGACCCACCCAATATCCAAAAATGCAGCTGCCTATGTAGGTGCCTTAATTCCTACAATCCTCTCCACTCCCATCAATAAGACATGGAAAGAAGGGCAATAAAAGTTAAATTTCATGGTAACTATTTGAGGGATCAGTGTTTTGTACCCAGCCAGAGACACTCCTTGCTGAGACTGTCTTGGTGGGGAAATCTGAGGACTGGTTTAAGGGTAAGCTCGAGGAGGGTTTTTAAAGGAGCTCTCTGAATTAGTGATTGAAACTATTGAATTCCATCATGCTTTCTTGGTCTCTTGTTGCTCTGGCCTCAACAAAATTTTTAAAAAGTGAGCATGGCATTCACTCAAGGTTAGTGACTGCTGTGACTGGTTTCTATGGCCCTAACCTAGGACTTTGGAGGTCATACTATGGGGTAAAAGGCAGGCAAGGAGTTGATAGAGTGTGGGGAAGCATCAGCAGAGGCAGAAGAAAATGGTGGGGGGGAGCACACTAAAAATTCTAGAAATGTTCAGCAAAAATACAGAATTGTTTAGGGGTGTCTTAAATATTATAGCCAATGCAAGAACATTCTAGACGTACTTTAAAAGTATTCTAGAAGGAGATTCTTGAGCCCCTACAGAAATAACAGTCATGCAGTATGATCTATATGGTTTCCCTTTACGATAAGATGAAGTCCAAACACTGTCACCTCATTCAAGGCCTTCATGATTTGTTCTCAACAAATCTAACCCCATCTTTTACTCAAACCTAGGTTCTAGTTTGACGTTTCCCAAATAGCCTTCGTGACTTACCATGGTCTTGCACACAAGCTCCTTTCTACTGGGATGCCTCCTTTTGCTTCTGTATTCTAGAGAAGGGAGAGCTGCTAAGGCCCTATGTTTCTACGGCCTCAGCTCAAACATTATCTCATATCCTCTCAAAGAGTCCTCTACTACATTTTATTATGATCACCTTCTTTAATATTTTCTTCATTCATTTATTAAACCCATTCAATTATTTAGTCAGCCATTGCACAAATATTTATTGACTGCTGACAGTGTGCCAGGGACTGTGGTACCACATTATGGATGGATAGGATATGTAGATGGATTATTTTGTGAACTACCAGACAGGAGGAGAATGTATGGGCTTGTGGATAAAGGGTTGGCGGTCCAACTGGAGGGCCCCATGGAATTGAAACAAGGGTCAATGACAGACATCATACCTACATTCCATGGCACAGGGTCTTTGGGAACCCTGTGTCATGATCACAGTAGAGCAGCTTATTCCCAGGTCAGCCTTACCTCTATATGGACTGCTGCAGCCTGGATAAGCAGAGAGATCATTTGAGGTTGGAGCTCTCACACCCTCAACGGGGAGTCTGGGAATGGAAGGCATTCATGGGCCCTGCCTCCCCATCTGTGGTAACAGTCAGACCGTGTGGCCTAATGAGGAACATAAAATGTTTAGGAGCAGCCTCCCCACCCTCCTATGGGAAGCCCTGTATCCCTTCCTGAGAGACACAGGAGCACCCAGTCCTCTTCCTTTTGAAATCTAGCATGTGCCACCTTTTGGCTAAGGCAGGACTCCTTCTGAACCCAGTCCTCTGTTGGAGAAACATCCTAACTCCAAAGGCGCCAGGGAAAGCTACTCATCCCTTGGTCTTGTAAGGTCCCTCTGTACTTCTGTTAGATTAGAAGAACTTTTATTTCCTCCTTGCCCCTCTATTTTTGATTATATATACTTCCTCTATTTGCTGCCCCGATAGTCCAAGCCACCCCGCATGCCACTTCCACAAGAGAAATAAGCAGAGGTAAATGAACCACTTCTTCCTCAGCTCTCCAGCAGCTCATGGCCCTTCCCTCTGCATTGCAAATGCCACAGCTCATTGGGATTGCCAGTTTGTCTGTCTGTCTGCCCCCTTGGCTGTGAACTTCTCAGTGCAGGTACTCTGCCCACTTCATCGCTGTGTCCCTAGTCCCCTGTGCGGCGTCTGGTATACTTATAAGCATTTATTGCACGAGCAGAATGAGATGAAAGTTCTTTATACCTATGTGTTCTGATACTTGTCTTGATTTCTCATTTAAAGTCCCTATAGGTAAAGATACATGGAAAAATTATGTCCTATATTCTGTTGCCGTTCTCTCCAAGCTGCAGAATTTCCTATCTCCAGACTTCTGTTCAGTGAACAAACTGTTGCAAAAATTAAAAATTAATTAAAAAAAGTCAGGCCTGGCAAAGCTCTTAGAGATCAGCTTGACCAACCCCCCATGACCAGATGGACCCTGAGACCCACAGTCTTGCAGTGTGTTCCTTGCAGACCAGGGAGTAAAGCCCAAATCTCCAGATCTCAGCTGAGGCCCTCTACATGCCACGGCGTCGTTCAATCCTCTGTGCAGAAACACCCAGCACATAGAGGCCCAGGGTGTAGAGGCCAGTCCTCCATACTAGGTGCTCAGCCATGACAAGTGACTAAGTGTTAGGAGGCCTACCCAGAAGGCACTTGCCACTTCCTTATGGAGGGGTCATCACTGAAGTAATATTGGCTCTGGTCTGGCTCCAGCTCACTCAGCTCACTGCACTGTCTCCTCTCTGGTGACTCACAGCACTGACCTTGCCTCTGACACTGACCCTCCCTCCTCAGATAGCTCTCCTTCCTCACAGCACTGAGCCAATGACAGGGCCCAGGCTACTGAGCAATCCAGGGCCTCTCTACCTATTCCTAGAGTCTGGCTTCTTCCTACCTCCCCAACTATAGACTTCACAGTGCCCAAGGCATCCCTTGATTCTATCTGAAATGCATGTGATTTCCCATTAGGACCACATAATGTTTGTCTTAATTAAAAAAAAAAAAAAAAAGGCCAGGAGCATATGTGCAAATGTGTACAGGGAGCTCCATCTTGCCAGCCGCCCTGCTAACCTGCCCAAGGCCACCCTGAGTGAGTGCTTCCGCCTGCCCCGAGGAGGAGGCTGAGAGAAACCTGAAGTTCCTGAGGGGAGTTTGGCCACAAAAGCAGGAGGAACACTTTCCTCACTGATATTTCAAGACTATTTCACAATCTCCAAACCACCAGCCATATGCAATCACTGGCTGAAAAGAAAAACTGCAAGTTTGGATTGGAGGAGTGTGTGTGTGTGGGGGGGGGGGGGGGTGTGCGTGTGTGTGTGTGTGTTAAAACATAAAATAATAAGGTTTGAAGAAATAACTTAGGCAGCCAATGGAATTCCTTGTAAAGGCAGTGTGGGCATTGGCCAAAAGGACATGTATGGAGCAGAGAGAAGAAAGGCCTATTTAATTCAAGAGCCAGTTGTTACCCCCGGACACCCTTTTAGCTCAGTGGTGAAGTCACTCCCGAGGTTCACCATTCAGCTGGTGACTGGACAGCCCCATCAAACAAAACGGTACCAATGAGGCACAGCAGTCCAAGGACAAGGACTAGAAGGCAGGAGGGGGCAGGAAAGCTGGTGATAGGGAACCCAAGATTGAGAAGGGACAGTGTTGACATGTCGTGGGGTTGTTAACCATTGTCATAGGGCAATATATGTACTAACTGTTTAATGAGAAACTATTTGTTCTGTAAACTTTCATCTAAAGTAAAAAAAAAAAAAAAAAAAAAAAAGAATTATCTATGTGAGATCAAATTGACTACTGCAACCCAAAAGGTTTGATGGGAAGCCTAGGGGGCAGTGAGTTGAAGATAATGGTGATGGAATAATTTGGAAAAAGATAGTGAGAATAGCAGAACAACTGGAAGAATGTAATCGATGTCACTGAACTGTACATGTAGCAATTTTTGAAATAGCGTATCTTTGGCTATGTATATCTTCACCAAAAAAAACGTCCTCCGAAGTCAAAAAGAGAGAGTGATGACTGTTGACGTGTCATGGGGTTGTTAACCAATGTCATAAAACAATATGTGTACTGATTGTTTAATGAGAAACTATTTGTTCTGTAAACCTTCATCTAAAGTACAATTAAAATAATAAAACATAAAAATAAAAAGAGCCAGTTGTTAGATCCTCAGATATGAAAAATAAATCTCCCCAAGGCAAACACAAAATGTGATATACAGACAGAATTGTATTACTTAAACCCAAATATATGAATATATATAAATGTTAAATTAAAAGAGAAATTGGAAATAATATTGTTTTTAACATCTGCATTTAATATTTTGGGGCGCTGTGAAGTCACAAGTTGAAAGATCAAAAGGAAGATTTTGCCAAGATGAGGAGACGAAAATGAACAAGGAATGTTTGTTTGTTTGTTCTTCCAATTCCCTGCCAAGGGAAGAGAGGGAACAATATATCTACATGGTAGGGTTGCCAAATAAAATATAAGACAGTCAGATAAATTTGAATTTCAAATATATAGCAAATAATTTTTTAGCATAAGTATATCCCAAATATTGCACCGGGTATACTTAAATTAAAAACTTACTTGTTGTTTATCTAAAATTCAAATTTAACCACGTATCCTGTCCTTTTACTTGCTAAATCTAGCAACCCTACTTCCAGGCCTCCAGGCAGCAAGCCAAGGTACTTCAGTTTGAAAGACTGCAACAATTTCAGTACCTCCTTCAACCTTTCACAGAATGTCAGGCCTGTCTGAGACCATAGTAACTGCAAGGTGCCCAGCGACCATTACTGAACATTTTGATCTAAGATTCTATAGACGATCCCTAATCAAAAAAGAGGAAATGCAGAACAGAATTCCAAATTCTCATGGAAACTGGATATTCTGGAGCCTTGGAGGCTGGATGAACCCTTGAAACTATTGCCCTTAGATAATCTTTAAACCTGAAACAAAAATATCCCCTAAAGTCTTAAAACCAAACAGCAGTTTAGCTTAACTAGCTTAACAGTAGCTTAGCTTAAGTAGCTTCACAATAGTTTAGCTTAACATTGCCTTGAGCAATGTGCTCTTTAAAGATCTATATAAGATCAAATTGACAACAGCAACTTGAAAGATTAGATAGGAAATTTCAGGTCAGTGAGTTTATGTTAATGGAGGAGGAACAGTTCAGAAAAGGAGGGTGAGAATAGTTGCACAACTTGAAGAATGTAATCAATGTCACTGAACTGTACGTAGAAATTGTTGAATTGGTGTATGGTCTGCTCTGCATATTCTCAACAACAACAACAAAATAAAATAAATTATTAAAAAAAGAATGTGAGGTCTGGAAGATGATCTAGTCCAATGTCCTCCTTTTATAGATAAGGAAACTGAGGTCAGATAGAGGAAGTGCCTTGCCCAAGGTCACCCAGGGACCCAATGGTACAACCAGGACACAAACCCGGGTTGGTTTGCCTCAAATGACAGGGAAATCCAAGTTACCATGGAGGTATCTATAAATGTCCATCCAAAGTTCAAACTACTTTAGGACCAAATGTGTATAAAAATAATCCATGTAAGATCCTCGGGCCTATTTGGAAATGTTCAGTTAAAAGCTGGAGAATTGTGACTTCCAGAACTTTTCAAAGGGTGCAGACCCTTGACTCAAATGAAATTATATATGAAATCTGGTATATAAAATAAGTAAAAACTAGAACTGCTGTGGTTGAATCAGGAGTAGGGTGGGGCCCTTTTGACCCTCCCATTCTCTACTAAAGCATCCCAAAATTATATCCGTGGATTCTCTTAAGTTCCATCAAGTGCCATAGAAGCACCACTAGTGTGATGGAACAAGCACAGGTGCTGGATTCAGAAACTACACCACCATCACCCTTGGGCTAGACAATAACTTCTGAGCCTCAATTTCCTCAGTGGTCAAATAGGGAAAATGATAACTACCAATGGCAAGATGCCACTGCATGCAATGATAGACGTGCAGGTGCTTTGGAGGCTGTAATGAGCTGCACAAGCAGGAATTCTTGCAGGTTTTTGCTTTTATGTAAATTAAAGACAGAAGACTAAGCAGGAGAATTAGTGAAGGACTTCTTTTTTGCTCCGTTTTTGCTCTACTTATCAGTCAAGTACTTTGCAATCTTTTATTATTATTCCCCTTGAGATCTTAGGGATGGATTCTGACAGGTCCACTGTGGCTCTAGGTAAGGGATTCTAAACTGCTCAACAGTCAGATTATGAACACAGTGTCTTCTCAGGCTCAGGGAGACCGGTATGGCTCAGTCCTCAATGTGACTAGGAGGAGATGTAAATGTACATGAATTTATATCTCTTCAATAGATCAACTAGCCAGGACTTTGTCAGACTCGGAAGAAAAGAAATAAATCTAGAAGGCTCTACTGAAAAACCCCTGTGCGGGTCTCCTTAAGTTTCAAGTCTCTTATGAAGTCATCCCCTACATGGAAGGAATCCTAGAGGGATATTCTCACAGGGACATTTACCTTTGAGGATAACTACAAATAAGACTACAGTGGCATTCAGAATAGTCCAGTGCAGGATAGAACCCAGAGATCTGCTCTTCATAGACACAGTTTTAGACACAGGACAGAGGAGTTCACGAGGAAACTTTGAGGCAGGGCCATGTGAGATGACTATTTGCAAATTCCTCGAATTTTGAAGTTGAGGATCTAGTCTCGCAGAAATATCACTCCTTTAGCAGAGGGAAAGGGGCATTTGCGAAAAAAAGTTGTGAAAGGAAAGAAGAAATAAAGAACTTGGAGAAACCTTAGCCTTCTGCGAGCATTTCCATTTCAGACCCCTCTAAATTGTGCTCACGGGGTCTGTATTCCGGAACTAGTGCCATTCCACTCCTTTCTGAGTATTACCCCATTTCTCCAGCTAGTCCAGTCTTACTCTTGTCAGAAGGACACTTGACTTGCTAGAATTGAAAGTCTGCCAGGATTGCTATCAGCTACGTTGGTCTCTGGCATTCCTATTTTAGTTTGGAAAGAGTTTTCCCATTTATGATCTCATTTGTTCCTCTTTATAACCCTGGGAGGAGTCTCTGGGTGGTGCAAATGGTTAACACCCTTGGCTGCCAACCAAAAGCTTGGAAGTCTGAGTTCATCCAGAGGTGCCTTGGAAGAAAGGTCTGGTGATCTACTTCCATAAAATCAACCACTGAAAACCCTATGGAGCACAGTTCTACTCTGATAAGTGTGGGGTCACCATGAGTTAGAAACCACTCAATGGCAACTGGTGTGTAACCCTAGGAAGAAAGACATTGTCACATCCCTAACCCAGACGAGGAGACCAGACATAGCCAGCCTTCACAAAAAGGAGGGCAAACCCCATTTGCAATTATGAAATAATACTTAAACTACTGAGAAATACACTGAGTGAAGAAATTTCCTGTCACATTTATGCTTTTGGAAAACAGCATTTCCAGAGAGTAAGCAGAACCAAAACTAAGTATTAATTGCCTGATAACTACAGTTTTAACTGGATAGCATTTTATTAGATACCCAAGTTGGCATATCGTGATTCTAGGCAAAAGAAATGAAAGCGGTTATTTTGATTTGTTTTCCTCAACAGATACTAGCCCTTTCATTAATCTTGATTATTAATGGGATGGGTAGGACGTGGAAAACAAAGCCAAGAGGATGCTTAAATTCCGCAGAATAAGAGAAATGTGACATGTAAATAAAAGTTTCCCACTACTCCCCACCTCCCCATCCCCACACCAAAGTCTGTCTTGTTTAGGGAATAGAGTTTGTTTTTCCACATTAGCCCAGCTCTATCGAAAACGTCGGCGTGGAATTGGAGCCACTGTAGGCAAGCCTGCCTCGTAAGTGCCTGCGAATGAATTGCTTTGACCTGAGGCACTTCCATTTAGAACAGAAGGAAAAGGCTGCACTTGGTTGCTTGGCACTCATGCAGGTACACATTCATGGAGAGACTTCCCCAGAACTCTGGAATAACTGGACTGCGTATCCACTCCTCATTTTCCAGACGAGGAAACGGAGGTTGAGAGGGTGAAAAGGTCTTGACTGGTGACACTCAGGCCATGGCAGCTCTGGGGCCAGAATTTAGCACTGTGGCTGGTGTGTGCATATACTGAGGTGTGTGTGTGGGGTGGGGGTGGGGGTGGCTGGTGCTAGAAAAGGATTCTTCAAGAGACGGCATCTGAGCTGGGTTAGTAAGTGGAGGTTACAAAGGTAGGGCAGGGTTGAAAGAGAGCAGCAATTATAAAGTATAAGAGGTCTTGGTGTTCAGGGACCAGCAGGACATTCCATTTGTCTGCCAAAGTAGGGGGAGATAGGCAGAGAAGAGAGCAAGAGCCAGAACAAGGATCCTTAACTTCATTCTAACTGCCTCTACCTCCTTCGTGCCAGCTGCCTGTCAGCTGCCCATGCTCACACTGGGGGTTTCACCCACTCTCTTGACTTCAGCTGCCTCCTGTACAACAATACTTCCCAAGCCTGTATCTCCATCTAGACCAGCTCTCCCTCTTGAGGTCTTCATCCCCTTCTCTCCATCCACTCTTCCGTGGGAGTAGAAGAACATGCTACTGACTCCTGGGGGCAAAGAGGGTGAAGGGGGGAAAGAAGAGGGAAAAGCAAGAAGGGGAGGGAGGCACTGGGGAGACAAGCAGGGAGAGAAGGAAGCTTGCAGTCCCTCCCCTTTAGGAGAGTCATGTGTTGGGGGTGTGGTTCTAGCAGAAACGGGGTCCCCTTCTCCCCTTCAAGGTTTTACTCACAGTTTCAGCAGGGTGGGAGCCAAGGGAACCGCATGAGCTTCAGACCTGTAATAGTTGCCTTATGGAGAGAGGTTGTAGTTTGTAGGGTTCCTTTCTAGGGCTTGTCTCCTGCCCCCACCCAGCCCTGTAATACTGCCCAAACCCTGGTGGAGTAGTGATTAGAGTTCGGCTGCTAACCAAAAGGTCGGCAGTTTGAATCCACCAGGCACTCTTTGGAAACCCTATGGGGCAGTTGTACTCTGTCCTATAGGGTCGCTATGGTCGGAATCAACTTGATGGCCAACAGGTTTGGTTTTTTTTTTTTTTTTGGTACCCCATCCCTAACAGGAACAGGACAGTCATACCACTGCTGAGGCATCTATATTCTGTGCCTGAATATTTGGGGTTGTGTTGTGGATGAAAGACACAAGTTTTCAAAGTTCTCGGACTTCTCTACAATTGACAACTACTTACGTCCCCAGAATGGTGAACTAGAAGTGGGTTGGTGAACCCAAGATCCGCAGGTCAGAAAGCAGGACTCCACTCACAGGCTGTGAAAATCTACTAATCCCAGGATTGGCACATAAGCTGATAGCTCAAGCCCCAAGAACCAGAGGCCAGATGAACAGGGGGTAGCCGCAGGATCCAGAGGGAGCAAAAAGCTAGAACGTCTGCTTATGTTTGGATGCAGGCCGCACCTCCAAGGAAATTCCCTTTCAACTGATTGGCTACTCACAGCGGACTCAATCGTGAGAGTGATCACATATAAACACTGAGACGCATGGCCCAGCCAAGCTGACACACAATCTTAACCATCACATAGGCCTGTCCTTGTGAATTCATGAAGAGCAACACTGTCTTTTCTCATTGTTTCTGATAATTTGAAATTTTTTGGAGTGGGAGGAGGGGGCTTTTGACTGCTTCGGGAAAACCAAAATTATAAAAAAAAACCTGTGACTGCATGGGCTTCATCCATCCGTGTGCCGGAGTTGGCTACTACTGGCTCGGGAGAGCTGAACGTACACATCTCTTTTCAATTCCATGTTCCTGACATCAGGTTAGCAGCTTGAAATTGGTCATGGTGGGAATATTTACACCATGAACATTGGCAAGTGCTTTAATTTTTTTTTTTGGTGGAAGGTAGGGGAATTGGTTTACTGACAAACACTGGTTTCCTCTCTCCCTCCTAGGAAGAACCACACAAAGCCAACACTCAGCAAAAAAATTCATCTGCGTCCTTGCGCAGATGAAGTACAAAATGCTGGTACTTTGAAACGGCCTAAGACGTGAGAAATATCACATCTTTAGTGACCACTCTTCTGACAGCTTTGGAACACGCTAACATCAATTCTCTGCTCCCAGATAGCGCTTGTTTTCAGAGTACCGTGAAAAGGGACCTGAATTTGAAATCAAAAGGCATGGATTTATGTCGGAGCCTCACAACGGTGATTTGGTGAGTCTTTGCGCCTCAGTTTGTACATCTTTAAAATGAGGTCGACAAACTACTTCCCACACTGACTGTGAGATCTGAATACAACAATGTTGCTGTTAGTTGCTGTCACGGCAGCTCCAACTCATGGCTACTCCATGTAAAACAGAACAAAATATTGCCCAGTCCTTCAGCATCCTCCCAAGCGTTGGTATGTTTGAGTTCATTGTTGCAGCTGTTGCGTCAGTCTATCTCACTGAAGGTTCCCCTCATTTTCGCTGACCCTCTACCAAACAAGATACTCTTTCCTAGTGACTGATTTTTCCCGATGATGTGTCCAAAGTAAGCACGATGAAGTCCCTCCATCCTTGCTTCTAAGGAGCATTTCGGTTGTGTTTCTTCTAAGGCTGATTTGTTCATTCTTCTGACAGTCCTTGAAGTTAGTCTTTGCCAGCATCCCAATTCTCATGCATCAGATCTTCTTCGGTCTTCCTTTTATACTGTCCAGCTTTCCCACGCATACGAGGCTATTGAAAAGGCCATGGCTTGGGTCAGACACACCGTAGTCATCAAAGTGATATCTTTGATAGAGCACGGGGGAAATACTATTTATGAATAACAGAGGCTGGAAAATGTGGGAACCATCTTTCCAACCAAATGACGGGCTCCTCTCTTCATTTAAGGGGAATTCCACCCCTCCAGGTGGATTTTACATCGCTCTAGCATTGACTTGGCTCTACCATCTGCACGAGCCTTTGTGATCTGTGCCAGCCCCGCAGAAGAGCTGTGAGACAATCACGGGCAGGTGGAGGCGGCTTCACCACCCTCCTTTGCCCTCTCTGCTGGTGATGCTGATGATGACTCCCTTGGGAAGTGTCACAGCCAGATGCTGGCAAGCATGACAGCTCTAGAAACTTTTCCAGCTGTAACATCTTTGATCACTGGGAATTCTTTCGATTCATAAAGAAACAAATCTTACTAGCTGTGTTGTAAGCACGTTTCTTTCTCTAGGATCTCTGGAGAAAGAAGTGTCTGTTGCAGGGGGTCCTAAGGGAATGAGTCCTAGGAGAATGCCTGAGGGCAATATTCTGGTTATTATTGCTGCAAAACAAATTACTCCAACATTTAGTGGCTAAAAATAGCCATTTTCGTATAGTCACACATTCTGTAAGTTGAGTGTTTGGAAAGGGAACAGGCTTGATTCTGTTCCCCAGTTTCGGAAGCCTTAGCTTGGAAAATTCAAAGGCTAAGGTGACTCAATGGCCAGAGAAGGAATCATCCGGAAGCATCTTCATTTTCATGTCTGGCTGTCAGCTGGGACCTCAGCCAGGCTGTCAGTCAGAACACCTGCACATGCCCCTTTCATGTAATCTGGGTTTCCCCACAGCACGGCATCCTCAGGCTTCCTAAATGACAGCTCAGGGTTCCACAGGCAAATGTCCCAGCTACGAAGGTGGAAGCCCATGCTCATTCCCCAGCCCTAACCTTCTATGACCTAGCCTCAGAAGTCCCTCAGTGTTACTTCTGCAGAATTCTGTTCCTTCTGAACAAGTTGGGAGCCCTGCCTAGTTTCAAGTGGAAGGGGATTAGACGTCACCTCTTGTTGGGGAAATGGCAACGTTCCAGAAAAGCATATGGAATGGGAGGTACTGTGATCATTCTTGGAAAATGCTTTCTGCCACAGGTAGCAGCAGATTATTTCTTTCTCACTCAGGGCCCTTATCTTCCCAGCTGTAAAATGAGGATAGCTACAGCTTTGATGTCTGGCCCCAGCCTTTATAGGGGTCTGCTTTTCTCCAAGCCCAAAACTGGGTCAGGTTCATCATTCCTACATGATGTTCCCATAAAAAGGATTTTGCAAGAAGCTTGAGAGCCAGGGCTATGACTTGTTCATTTGAAATGTCCCGTCCACATGTTGCTTCTGGCACAGAATGGGGCACAGAAATGGTTATTCAAATGGGATTATTGGGTTATTCAGAGTCTTACACCCACTAACCCATTGCCATCGAGTCAATTGTGACTCCTGTATGAAAGAGTAGAATTGCCCCATAGGGTTTCCAAGGCTGTAAATCTTTATGGAAGCAGATTGCCACATCTTCCTCCTGCAGAGTGGCTGGTGGATTCAAACTACCGACCTTTCGGTTAGCAGCCGCTCTTAAGCACCGAGCTACCAGGGCTCCTTCAGAGTCTTATGGAATATAATTTTTTTCTATATGGTAGGCCCCCACCTTACCCTCAATAAACAATTTTAAAACATTTATATAGTACTTATTATGTTCCAGGTACTACTCTAAGTGTTTTAGAGATATTAATTCATTTTATCGTCCTAGGAGCTCTACAAGGTAGGAACTACATTATCTCCATTTTACAAAACAAGGAAGCTGAGGCAGGTTTAATTACTCACCCAAGATCACTCAACTAATAAGTACCAAGGCCAAGATTTTAACCCAGACAGTCTGGTTCCTAGAGCCCACGCTCTTACCCACTGTTCCACACTGCCTCCCAGGGTGCAAGGAGTCCTTGTCAAATAAACAGGCTGTCAAGAGGCCAAAGGTGATGTTGCCGCCTCCTTTAGCTTATGCAAGTCCTTGCCCTTTCTGGGTGGTCATGCCTTCATTATAACACAAAGGGATGGACTCGATTTCTGAGGGCCTTTCAGTTCTGCTACATGAGCTGTGTTTTCACAGATGGACTAAACTAAAAGTTAAACCTTCGATGATGCAAACTTTTATGCTTCTCTAGAAGGAGGCTAATGGGGACTTTCAGATGTTACTGAGGACCTGAAGTCCTGGGACGGAAAGCTGTAAAGAGTCATTCATCCTAAGAATGTATCCTGAGCCCCAATTGGTGCCAGATTCAGTGTTAGACACTAGGATATGGCCGTGAGAAGGACGTACACAGGCCTTATTTCATGGAGCGAATAGCTTGGGGGGTGAGGGTGGAGTGTGGGGCCCCCTGTATAGAACCAGAACAAGAAATTACAAGGGAGATACTGTACTTGGGGTGCTGTGAGCGAGCACAGAAATGGGATCTGGCCTCATGAGAAGAATCAAAACTTACATGATTCTCACTTTGTGATCCTGGCCAGCTCTGACTGCTCAGAATCCTGCGTGAGAGGAAATGAGCTGAGACACAATGTTCCAGTCCACGCTGTCTTTTCCTTATGTTACCAACAATTTTGTCTGACCTATACTCATTGCCCAGCCAGCAGAGAGGAGGAGGGCTGTCTTAGTTTCTTAGGACTACCATAACATAGTACCACGAAGTATGATTTATAAGAAAAGAAATTTTTTCCCTCCTAGTTCTGGAGTCTAGGAGTCCAAAATCAGGGCATCGGCTGTGTTGATTCTTTCTGTGGACTCTGAGGAAGAATCTGGTCCACCACGCCTCTCCCCTAGCTTCTACTGACTGCTCAACGATTCTTGGCGTTCCTTAGCTTGTAGATGCATCTCTTCAATCTCTGCCTCTGTCTTCACATGACCGTCTTCCCTCTATATGTGTCTCTGTGTCTCTTCTCCTCTTTTATAAGGACTCCACTCATATTGAATTAGGACCCATCCAGTATGACCTCATGGTAACTAATTGCTTCTTCAAAGACCCTATTTCCAAACAAGGTCACATTCACAGGCATGAATTCACAGGACTTCAAGATAGCTTTTTGGCTGACACAGTTTAATCCATAAAAGGGCATATGACCCCACAGTGATATTTTGATCCCCTTTGTCTCTTCAGCAAATGCGGAAAACCGGTGTGGCTAACAAGGAACACGTCAGACTAAATGGAAGCATCCCTCCCCTCTGAATATCCTTCTCTAGATGCCTTTCTGCTTATAAGGGATGGAAGAAGTAGTGAGAAGCCTTGGCAAGGTAGGCCTGCGATAAGAAAGCAACAGGCCAGAAAGAGGCTACAAACTGGCGAACTCCAGCCTGCACTGCCTGGAGTCAACTCTAATGTTGCTGAACTGACTGTCCTGTCAAAAGCCGGCACAGAGGAGAGTTGGTGAAAGGTAAATGCCTTTCATTTGTTCCACTCTGTGGTGCTATTAGTAGTACACAGAAAGAATTTTAGTGTCAGATCTTTATCCCAAAAGCCTCACTCAGGTAAGGGAGTATTTTGCTCAGGGCTTCGAACCAGTTTGTTCTAGTTCGAAGCCCTGATTTTACTTACATAATAATCTGCTGCTGATAGGATTTCCCCTAGATCTTTTAAGCTCTCCTGCTTTAAGTCACACCAAATCAAAGTTGTGATTTATTTTCCTCCATTCTTTCTCTTTTCCACCTTGGCAACAACGGTGGTAGCCATTTTCTAGCTCCTATTAGGTGGAGGAATCGACTTGAGGGCAACGGGTTTGGTTTTATTAGGTGGAGACCTCTCCTTCCTTATCGTTGTTGTGTGCCCTCGATGGAGTCCCACTCATAGCAACCCCACGTGACAGAGTAGAACTGCCCCGTAGTATTTTCTTGGCTGTAATCTTTACAGGAGTAGATTTTTCCCAGTCTTTGTCTCTCAGAGCTGCTGGGTGGGTTCAAACCACCAACCTTTTGGTTAGCAGTCCAGTGCTTAGTTGGGCCACCAGGGTTTCTTTCCTCCTCCTTACTTCTGATCAGTTGTTAAAGATCGGTAGCATCATCTGCCCTTACAGATGAGGTTGTTAGGGTTCATAAAAGCAAAGTCAGTGACCCATGTTCACACAGGTGGGTAGTGGGTGGCTGAGCTAGGGTCTTACATGAAATCACAAAGTCCCTCCTCCACCAGCATGCTGCCCCTCCCCTGCTACCAAAACTAAATCACTAAAATCCTGAGCTTTCAGCTGAAATAATCCAATTTATAGTTCCTGTACATAGTCAATTACTGTAGATGTTGGTTTGGGGATGTTTCTAAGTATAGAATTTTGTAGCTTTTCTAAAATATTTTGAATTTACCTTGAAAAGACAATTTTTCTGAAATGAAGTCAGAGTTTTACTGTTGTTGCTATTTAATAATAGAGAGGTTTTTATTACACTCTCATTGTTTTGTTTGGTATCACTGAGAACTTGCTACATCTACTTCAAGGGAATAAAATGATACTAGAATAGATTTATGGAAAATGAAAACAGGAAGAGGCAAAATCAACGCTATTTCACAATTATTTCTAAAGGAGTTTGCAACACTCAGATTTAGTTGCTTTTTTTTTTTTTTTTTTTTTTTTTTTTGCTCCATTTCAAATGAATAATGAGTCTGAATTTGAAACATTTTTAATTTGCTAGAATACCATGTGCTCAGCCCGGAGGAGGAGAACACTATGAAAAATCCAAGTGTTAGAAACGTGCATCTAGCATGAGGTGCTCGGCTTCCATTTTCCCTGAATTGGGAAGCTGATGTTTCTGTAACCCTCAGCAGGCTTGAGCTCCTGGCTCTTTAGAGAACAGAAGAACAGTATCGCCTTTTAAAGAGAGGCTGCTTTTGCTATGGCATAGGGGCTACCCTTCTGCTTTATGGGCTAAGGATGAAGGCTGGTGAACCGTGGGCAAAATGCAACATATATGTGCCTCAGCATCCTCATCTCTGCATCCATGCCATATTTACCAAAAAGGCTGTTGGTAGATTTATCTATGCCATGTGATACAAGTATACCAAAGAGTTTTGAACTGTGAAAAACCCAGTGAAAGGGAGTAATCAGTATAGCCATCATCATGATCATGATCCAGAACATAACTTAATACACGGGCACAACCTTGACTGTACCTCCTACCAGCTAATGAAATATTTTCATCATAATTAATTCTAATCCAGTTCTGGCAAAAGCAACATCAACAGTAAAACTTCATTCTTACAAGTTATTCTAGGAATTTGTGATGACTCAGCCAAGGGCTTGGCTTAAACTGACCTTTGATACTAAAGGGAAAAAAAAAGTTCACTTAGTCATTCATTTATTTGTTCTTTTGTTCATTCAACAAACCTTGAGAGTCTTTAACAAAGAAGTTCAAACAGAAGCTTTCAGACAAGGAACAGCTTAAGCATTTGAGAAGTATGATTTGCACACAAAGGCTTCTTCACATGGTGAATACTCATTTACTAAGAGTGGGTGTGAAATTGCTTTGCAAACTATTAAGGTCATGAAAAGGGGAGCTGCTCACCTTGTGTTTCGACCTTTTCATTAAAGGAGGTCCTAGGGGCTCCCCTCATTCGAGACTTTTGGTTACCTAATTCAGGTCTGTGTGAGGTGTTTTAAATTCTCAAACATATGTTAAAGTTACATATTACACGCAACTGCAACTTACCTATTTCATTGTAGACTTTCTCTGATTCTTTGGAAGTATTCAGATTTTACAACTGATTGAGATGGAATGTGGGCAGAACATCAAAGACAGCACACGGGCCTTTCGGATGAGGGGTCCCCACAGGTCAGGAGGAGGCTTCTCCATGAAAGGACGCTGGAAGATAACCAAGCACCGAGAACTGGGGTAAATAGCACATAGAAAGGATATGTAATTTTCTAGGCTTTAGCTGGGAATCATTGGTGTGGTAGAAAGTGCTGTGACTCCAGCTCATGGCAACCTTGTGTTAACAGAAGGAACATTGCTTGGTCCTGCATCATCCTCACAATTGCCAGCATATATCTGAGTCCATCATTGTGGCTCTTGTGTCAATCCATCTCACCAAGGGTCTCCCTCACCTTCATTGGTCCTCTCCTTCACCAAACATGATGCCTTCTCCAGAAATTGATCCTCACCAGCTCCATGACAGGGCCAAAACAAGCAAGTCAGACAATATTCTGTTGTGATCTGTAAGGTTTTCATTGGCTAATTTTGGGAAGTACATCACCAGGCCTTTCTTTCTAGTCTGTCTTAGTTTGAAAGCTCCACTGAAACCTGCCCACCATGGGTGACTCTGCTGGTATTTGAAATACTGGTGGCAGAGCTTCCAGCATCACAGTAACAGGCAAGTCACCACAGTATGACAAACAGACAGACGAGTGATGGTTGGGTTATACATCAGAGTGCTTATACTGAATCTTTCACTTCACAGCTTGATTACTTTGGACAAGCCACGTAAACATCTGTGAGCCACAGTTTCCTCATCTGTAAAATGGAGACGATAATAGCACAAGTTTATTGGGAAGATTAAATGAAGTAAATCTTGTCTGTAAAGTAACAAGCAACCAGAATAGTGGGCCAATAAATAATAATTAAGACCATTGCCCATTAGTCTCAACCATAAATTCTAATGCAAGCAGGAGGCAACATGAGCCACTAGTTTCTTCCAAGGGGGTAGGGGTGGGGAGAGATGAGCCCACTGCCCAGCGAAGCTCTTGTTCCTGCCTTTGCCTCAACTTCCCTGCCAGTCTTCCCAACTTCCGACGCTCACTGTAGCCACTATCTGCCTTCCATAGGCAAGATGATTCACTAAGTGCAAAAGACAGTTTGAATTTTATTTATAGATATTTTAGATATCATCCATCATATTTCTATTTGTGAGTGTCTTATACTATATTAGAGCTAACATTTATTCAGCATTTACTATGCACTGAGCCTTATTGTATTTATTCTGTTTAGTCATACAACTGTCAAAAACACTCTGGGTTATCCTTTCCAGTTTATAGATGGGGAAACTGAGGCACATGCATGTTAAGTAACTTGCCTGTGGTCACACAGCCAATAAATGGCACAGCTTGAACGCATAGAACTGTTTTGGTAGTATAGTGTTGTTAGCCCCTGACTCATGGCTACCCCATGTACAACGGAATGAAACACTGCCTGATTCTATGCCATCCCCATGTCCAGTTGCAGAAGAACCCGTTGTGATCCATAGGGTTTTCATTGGCTGATTTTTGAAAACAGATCGCCAGGCCTTTCTTCCTAGTCTGTCTTATTCTGGGAGCTACACTGATACGCTGAAATCTGGTCAACATCGTAACAACACAGTAGACCTCCACTGACAGAGGGGTGGCGCCTGTGCATGAGGTGTATTGACCAGGAATGGCACCTGTGTCTCCCACATGGAAGGAGAGAATTTTACCACCATAAAACATGGGCATAATTTAAAATAAACACATGTACGTAAATCAGGACTGACTCCTCACATTTTTTGTTGCGAGGATTGTAGCATTTTAAAAGTTTGGATTAAATCTGATTTTTTGCCTTGGCTTTCCAGACCTATTATTCTCTTCTGCCTGCCTCCGTAGTCTTATTTCCAGCTGTTTCCCTCACATACAGAAACATGGGGCTTCAGCCTCCAGGCCTTTGCTGCTGCTACTGGTTATCTCTAACTGGAATGCTCTTCCCTGAGGACCAGTCAGCAGATGGAGACTTGAATTGTAGTGAAAACACGTGTCCTTTACTGGAAAACTATGCATTATCTAGAGGACCCCTTCCCAGTTATCTGATTGTAAGAGAGTTATTTTACAACTCTGAAAATTGTAGGTAACTGATTTTAAAAACAGACAACTGCTGCTGTCAATCGACTCTGACACATAGTGACCCTGTAGGACAGAGTAGAACTGCCCCATAGGGTTCCCAAGGCTGTAATCTTTACAGGAGCAGACTGCCACATCTCTCTCCCGCAGAGCAACTGGTTTGAACCACGACCTTTTGGTTAGCAGCCAAGTGCTTAACCACTGCACCATCAGGGTTCCAGATAACTGATAACAATGCAAAATGATTTGTGTTTATAGACATGTAAATTCTGTTCTATCCAAGAGGTCCAATTAACACCTCAGCTGTGAAAAAAGCTGGTTTGGCCTCTATTTCTCTGTTTGCCTATTCATTTAAATATTCCTGAGCCATAAGTGTGCAGCTTTTCTGGATTCTCCTTTGTATTGGTTATAATATCTTCCAGCTTCACTCATTAATTAATGAATGAAATACAAATGTTAACATATGCTTATTTTATATCTGAATGACAGTCACTTTGTTATCTTTTTTTGAAAATTTTCGTTTAGTAGAACTGGCATCTGACCCGTTGCCCATGCTCTTTTCTCTCATCCTACTCATTCAACAAACCTTCACGGAATACCTGCTTTGCGCCAGGCCCTACGTTGGGTGCTGGGGATCTGGGTTGAATCAGACACAGGTCCTACCTACCAGTGACTCACCTAGGTTAATGGGAGAGGCACAGTAACACAGAGTCTGTTTTATTCCAGAGTGATAAATGCTGGACAAAAGGAGAGATAGAAACCGGAAGCACATGTGAGGAGTCCCAGCCCCAGTTGGGACCCAGAGAAAGTCTCCTAAGAATCAAGGTAACAATTAATATAATGAGTTAATCCCATTACAACAAATTCTGAAATTCTATCCAAAAACATTGGCTGAAATATAACTTTATATTTCATGTTACTTGAATTAGGTGAACTAAACATTTGATTTCACATGAGCTATATTAGTAATAATATTTGGCCTGCACTGTATTTGAAATGATAAACTGTATTTTTTTCCAAAGAACATAGTTTAATATTTCCAAGCTCCATGTGCAGAACTGATTTCCTGGAGTTATTTAAACAATAGTCAGTCATCAAACAGTCTTCCCCATGAAAAGGAAAACACACGTATCCAACAACTGCACTATAAAGCCCTCCCTTGACACCAGGGAGAACAAATTGGAGCGCGTATGAATTTGAAATAAAAACCAAGACATATGTATATGCAATTATGCTTTGTATCGGTCATCCATATGCAATTTTGTCTCTCCACAATTCAGTTGCTTTTATTCATCTTGTATTCCCAGTGTTTTGCCCACGCATTCATTCAAAACTCTGCTCCAAATACCTGTTCGATTCTATAGGAGCTTGAGGGGGCTTAATGATGAAAACACACACACACAGTTCCTGTCCTCAAAAGCCTATCGTCTTGTAGATAGGGATAGGGGCAGGGCCCACACGTAAATACCCATAATGCAATTTAATTTCTGTTATAATACAGGTTATATTCAAAGTACTGTGAGAACAAAGCAAATGATGAAAATTTGAGCGCTAGGAAATGGTACGAGAAGACAGAAAAGTTGTTTCCACCAAAAGGAAGGCACAAGACTAGGCTGGGCTAGGAAAATCCAACATGACTGCTCATGCCTGCTTTCAGGAGTGTATATGCCAAGATCATCTTTAACTATAATTTTCAAGACTTTAAAAACGTGACTTTGCTACAGATATTAAATAAACAAATGTCAAGGATTTTCTTCCACTCCTTAGTAGTGAGGGGACTAGTAAGATGTGAAAACCACTTCAAATAAGAATTTGAAGAGCTAGGTATTTATAGGTAATTTAATGAAGGAATGTTAGACTAAGATTCCAGAAGAGATGCTAAACTGGTTAATGTCACACAGGGCAATGAACAACAACTTTTGGAGCTGTACTTATTCCCAGGTTCTGAGAGCTGGGCTAAATGCTTCCTGAGGCCTGCTCGCCTTGGGACTTGTGCAACCTTCAAATTATTATTGGGCTTAAGATGGTCTTATCAGAGAGGCTGTTTAGGTGGCAAATGGTCATATTAGTGTTTGTCCTTTGTGTTCCTTCTTTCTTTATTTTACTTAAGGGGTGTAATGGAAGTTTGCAGGGAAGAAGTATTCAGTCATTTGGGATTTCGAAGGGGAACACATATTTTAAGGTTCATGACGTCATAAAAATGATGTGAAGCTTGGGAATAGGAGGAAGATCCTCCCCGGTGTTCTTGCTGTGCTGTTCTAAGCTTTTGCCTTTGATTAACTTTCTATTGACTGGGCTATTTTAAATTCTTTAGGGACTAAGGTTGCCATGTAGATCTTTGTTTTGTAAAACTGCAAACTTTCTGGCTGTGTTAAGCTTACATACCTCAAATTGCCTTGACCACAATGTTGTTTAATAAAGTGAGTAGTGGGTTTACCCTGTTTGGTGTTTCTCCAGGTCAATTATAGTAGCAACGGTGGGACCAGCAGAAAAAGCTGTATTTGCCAAATCTCTCTGAGACTCCGCCCTTCCTCTGCCCAGAGCTTTGAAAAGACTCTACCAGCACAAAAATGGGAAAAAGGCAGATGTATTTAGGAAACAAGTTTGTTATGGCAAACAGATAGCTTGGGGCATGGAGGGAGAGGACAGAGAGATGTGAAGAAGTTTGTGAGTTGTGTTAAAGAGTACTAGTTTCTCAAATCTTGACTTGAGTGAAGGGTAAAAGATAACCACCAGAAGTTTCTAAGCTAGAGAGAGATATGGCCAAATTTACATGTTAAAATGACCGCTCTGAGGAGGGTATTAGAGCTGGAAGTTTGGGGTCAGACTCAGCAGGAGGCACAGGCATAATTCACAGCAGGATGATGGGTGCTTTGGTATTTTACAGAAGTGTCTAAGTGGCAAAATTCACGGAACAGGTGACCAACTCGTGAGCAGAGAAAGAAAGGAAAAGTTACAAATCTCTTATAGGTATCTACTTTGAGTGTCTGACAGGAAGGTGGTTCCATTTTTTTTTTTAAGTAGGAGTAGGTTTAGGGGAAGAAAAAAGTTAGAAGATGGTGTATTTAGCCCTAGATATTTAGAAGGGAGTAAACCAAAAAGAAAAAAGAAAAAAACCCATTGCCATTGAGTCCGACACTCATAGTAGCCCTCTTGGACAGAGTAGAACTACCCCATATGGTTTCCAAGGAACGACTGGTGGATTTGAACTGCTGACCTTTTGGCTAGCAGCCAAACTCTTAACCACTGTGCCACCAGGGCTACTAGAAGGAAGTAGGGGCTGAAAAGTCTCAGTTAACTGGATGGGATTCAGAGTTCAAAGGGTCTTTGTTTTCCATGATGGGCCTGTTTTGCAATAAGATGTATGCTTGAAAGTATTCATAGAAGTGACAGATCTGAGGATCATGTTACAGCATTTCTGGCAGATTGTGGAGCTTCCTGAGTACCTACTGTGTGTCAGGCCTGTGTTGGAAGGCAAAGGTGACCCAGTCATGTTATCTGTCCTGTAAAAGCTCATAGAATTTAAGGCTCTCCAAGAAAGTTAGCAATAACAGGTAAGAATGGGGGGCATTGAAGTGACAAAGAAGAGCCCTATCTTCTGGTTCACAGGCAGCCACCTCCTCCAGGGATACAAGGTCAGCTGGTCACAGGGTTATGCCTTGCCTTCATCTGATACAAGAAGTCACTCACAGGAGGAAGGGGAGAAAGTAACTAAAAATAGAGTGATTTCTCACTTGAGTACATTGCAACATTCTTTGGGTCATTCATTTTAAGGAACAAGTCCCTGTGTTCTCACAGAAAGAACTTGGACATCAGTAGCTATACATGATTTGAGTCATAAATATTTAAAGGCCTAAACCAGCAGGCTTCTCGAAGTTCCCAAGATCTTTCCCCTGCCTAAAGGAAAGACAGACTTAAATTTAAGTTTTTCTTCTCTCTCTCTCTCTCTCTCTGTCTCCACAGATGCACAGATGCTACAAAATAAATTGATTTGATTCCGTGTACTCCCCTGTCAATTTTCAGTGGTGCAATATCACCAAAGGTCCAAGTACAAGATCATAATTTATTCTTTTTTATTGCTGAGTAGTGTTCCACTCTATGAAGATAGCACCCTTTGTTTCTTCATTCTCCGGCTGATGAACATTTGGGTTGCGTCCTGTTTTATGTTACTATGACTATAGCTGCTGAAAGCATTCTTTCATAACTCTTTTATGTTTTACTTCCCTTAGGTTAATATCCTTTCAAAATGTCTGATCTTGCTACTACCAACTTATCCCAGTCATTGTCCATGTCAAGTTGCCTCAGCGTCTCTTCATGGCAAGAAGGCCCAGCCCATTTATAAGGACTGCCCTGTGAAGGAACCATACTTAACTCCAAAACTCAGAGGGGCCAAGGAACTTGCCCAACCATGTACCCAAGGGGTAAAACAGGACTAGAAGGTAGAGTTTCTGATCCTGAGGTTCCCCCTTCTTCCTTTCTGAGAAGACTAACGCCATTGAAGGTGTGTGTGTGTGGGAGCATCCATTCCCACACTTATCTCACCTTTAGCGGTCCCTTTCAGTTAGTCACCTTTTCCTCCCACCAGTGTTTCAGGGTGGCCTAGAAGTCAAAACTCCAAAAATGGCAGGAACACCATGTCCAGTACTCATTTCTCTGCTTTATCCTCTTGCTACCAGTGGCAAATGAACATCGACTGGCCTATTATGGATCTTCCATTATTCTTTGATGACCCTGCCTTGGAGGAGAGGGAATAGATATTTGAGTCAATTAAATAACTTACATGGGTCAATTCAAAGGAAACTTTTGAGCGTCTATTTTATGCCAGAGGCAGGGGACACAAAGATGACTAAAGTCCAGTCCTGAGCTTCAGGGAACTAACAGCCTAGTGAAGGCAAGTAGATCAGTAACCATTGCAAACAAGACAGGCCTTGGCACCAAGTATTAACACGGGAGGAGACTCACTTCCGAGCGGAATTGGACGGAACATATTCTTGAAGGTAACAGTATTTGTGATAGACCTTGAGAGTCAGATTTATTAGATTTCTACCCTTGGAAATGGGACATTGTGAGCAAAGTCCTAGAGGTAGAAGAGTGCAATAAGTACCATGAGGGCCAAAAAAATCCAAACCAAACCCTTTGCCTTTGAGTTGATTCTGACTCATGGCAACCCTATGTGTTACAGAGTAGAACCACTCCATAGGGTTTTCCTGACTGTAATCTTTATGGAGGCACATCATCTGGCCTTTCCTCCTCAGTGCTGCCGCGTGGGTTCAAACTGCCAACTTTCAGGTTAACAAATGAGCACAAACCACCTGCACTATCCAGGCACCTACCATGTGGGCAGTGCCCAGGAAATTGTGGCTGGAGTATAAGGTTCATCCAAGGCAATAGTGGGAAGAAGGGTGATGAGATTGGCTGATTGGGACCAAGTCAATGAGGGCCCCAAATGCCAGGCTCAATAGAGCTTGACTTCTCCTGATGGAATTAAGCACATTCATGCTTTAGGAAGATCCGGAAAGTTGAGAAGATGGACTGTGGAAGAGAGGGAAAGAAGATCCAGGAGCCCAGAAAGAATCAGGTGCTGGTGAGAGATGATGTAGGCTTATATGTAGAATAGGGCTAGTGGTGGAAAAGGCACAAAGGTGCGAGACCCAACAAAGAAAAAGGTGATGCCTCCAAAGACAATGTTAGCAGAGTAGAAAAGAAACCGGCTCTAAGGCCAAGCTCTGTAGATGGCAGCCCCAAGGACAGAGGCACTCACCATGGAAAATCGTGGCACGGCACAAGCTTGAGATAAGCGGTGATGGACACACGATCAGCGCCTGCTTTGTGGGAATGGCAAGAGGATGGCAGGTGTAGACACTTTTGCACTGGACTAGGAGCTAGCAGCCTGACCTGGTTGGTCAGAATGCTGTTTGTTTTTGTATTTTTTGCTTTGTTTTAGATCTGTGTTGGGCAAACGGTACCATAGAATCCTGGGAGCAAAAGCAAAGGGAATCTCTCTTAAGGTTTAATTACGCACTACAACAGATATCAAAATTGGGAGGACATCAATGACAAAAAACAACCAAATTTCAAAATGAGCAAAGGACTTGTATAGACATTTCTCCAAATAAGTTCTACAACTGGCCGATAAGCTCATGAAAATATGCTCAATGTCATTAGGAAAACGCAAATCAAAATTACAATGAAATATCTCTTCACTCTCACTAGGATGGCTATTATTGGAAAAATGGAAAATAACAAGTATTGGTAAGGATGTGGAGAAATTGGAGCCCTTATCTACTGCTAGTGGGAGTATAAAATGATGCAGTAGTCCTGGAAAACAATTCGGTGATTTCTCAAAAAGTTAAACATAAAATTACCACATGACCCAGCAAGTCCACTCCTAGGTATATACCCAAGAGACTTGAAAGCAGGGACTCCAACAGATCGGTGTACAGCAATATTCGCTGCAGCATTATTCACAATAACCAAAAGTGGAAACAACCCAAGTGTCCGTCAATAAATAAATGGATAAGCAAAATGCGGTATGTAATACAACAAAATACTATTCCACCATAAAGACAAATAAAGTGGTGATGAATGCTACAATATGGTTCAACCTTGAAAAACGTTACGCAAACACAAAAGAACAAATTTTGTATGATCTCATTTATATAAAATATCTAGAAAAGGCAAATGCTTAGAGACAAAAGGTTAGGTTTGCCAGGGCCTGGGGGAAGGGGAAAATGGAGAATTATTGCTTAAGGGATACTAAGCATCTGTTTGGAGTGATGAAAAACTTTTGGAAATAGATAGCAGTGATGGTTGTGCAACACTGTAAATGTAATTAATATCACTGAATTGTACATTTGAAAATGGTTAAAATAGCAGAATTTTTGTTATATGTATTTTAAATTGAGAGGACATACTCCTCCCCTCTTTACAGCCCCACTGCTAGTGGAAAGGATGCCAGACAAAAAATGGGGAGATATGAGTTCTGATTTTGCCACTTAAGTATAAGACCTTGGAAAAGTCACTTTACACTTTTCCCAGCTGATCCTCAGCTTCTTTCATCTTTGTAATACCAGCCTTAACTTCCTTATAGGCTTGTTGTGAGGCCCAAATGAAAATGCAAGCAAATGCGGTTTCAAAAAGTATAGCTTGCTATTCAAGTATATTGTTATTCATGTTATTATTGTTATTATTCTATGGTGTCTGCCAGGAAGGGAGTGTTAATGACCTGACCACTCCTTTAACTTCACCAGTACCTAGAAAAGGTAAAACCACCACAGGAAAGACTCTGTTTTGCCCAAGAAAATCTAAACGCGTAGTGTTCATTGACCCAAAAGCATGACACATGTTACAGCACTTTTCTAAGTATCAATTTTCCACGAAAAAGAACAATGCCTCCTGGCTTGAGGGTTTTAGCAAGACTTGCTTTTCTTTCCCTCTTAAAGAACTTCTAAGGATTTCTGGAAACACCAAATCACCCTTGAATCCTTTCATTTCCTACTAATTATCCACAAAAGTACTTCTGACTATAAAGGCTATAAAATTTTAAAGAACATTGAACCTTTATTCCGACAAATGTTTCTGGAGGACATAGATGGAGCATGGAATATGAAGCAAAAGAGATCTCACAGGAGCCCCGTCTGTCCTTGTATAGGGGCTCCCACCTAAAGGGGCATTCTGATGGAAAAGGGGATTTATAGAAAGGGGGAACAAATGTCTCATGGAGAAGAAAAAACTGGAATGTGAGCTAGGCATGGAAAGTTCTCGGCTGTGTCTATAATAGGCACATGGAGAAAACATATACACTCCCCACCGTCACCATTTCTGAAAAGACCCTGTGGTCCATCCACATGGGAACTAAACAAAGTCCCTATATTCCAATATTTGAAGAGTTTCTCGAGGTTATTGAGAAGCTAACTTTTGCCCATATAACTGTATAACCACATAAGCTCTACTCAAAACAGCCTTAGTTGTGGGAACTTCCAGATTTATTTCATTTTCAATAAACAAGGGTGTTACTACATTAGTTCAGCATTAATTCAATAAGATTATTCTGCTACTTTGTGCCAGACGCACTGCTCTTGGCCCTGGGAGAACAAGAGATGCACAGCGCCCACCTCATGGTGCTTACAGCCCTGAGTACTTACATTGACTGCATTCAAATGCAAGCTGTGATCATTAAGAGGACTTCTGGTTTTCTTGCTTTTGAATGACACATTTCTAGCACGTTTGCTTCTGTTTGTTTGTTTTTGAAACTTATGGTTACTGTTTTGCCAACCCAGAATGAAATAAGGAATTGAGAAAGAATCAGATTAACTTGACCCAGGTAGGCAAGAGAAGCAAGACAATTGGAACTCCCAGATCTGCATAGGAGCCAGAATGTTCTGTTCTGCAGTGGTCAGATTAACCTACAAAAAACAGAAAACCAAATCCATTGCCATCCAGTCAATTCCAACTCATAGCAATCTCCACTGTGCTACCAGGGCTCCTTAAAAAAAAAAAAAAAAAAAAAAAAACAAAAAACCTGTTGCCGTTGGGTCACCCTATAGGACAGAGTAGAACTGCCCCATAGGGTTTCCAAGAAGCAGCTGGTAGATTCAAAATGCCAACCTTTTTGGTTAACAGCCGTAGCTCTTAACCATTATACTATCAGGGTTTCCAGATTAACCTAAACCCACCAGAAATCTAACTGTCTTTAGTCATCTCAGCAAAGGCTTCAGGTTGCAAGATCAGGGAAGGCAGAGTGAAGAATAACAGTATGATAAAAAGAGTTTGTTTGAAGATTAAAAAAAAAATTATTTTAAGGAAGCGTAGGGCAAACAGTCTTGCAAACGCTTGTGAAGGATACAAAGGATTCCTTCTGAAGGTCGACTCACCCTCCCTTAAAAAAAACTGGCATTGATTAGCAAGGGTGATTGCGTGGGCTATGTGGAGCTTGTTTCCATTCCAAGAAACTGGCAGCTCTCTCACCACTGATCTCCCCAAACTGATGGATGGTAGCAATTATGTAGAGTTATTTACGCAATGTGTTGTAATAGCACCACGCTTTGGCTGTCACTCTGACCCAGACACCCCCTTGCCCAATTATAAAGAAACCCCATCACAGAGCTGCCTTCAACAAGGAGCCAAGAAAAGGAAAAAAAAAAAAAAAAACCTCTTTCCCCCACCCCACCACCTCTGCAGGAATAAAAACTTTGAAGGCCTTCAAGAAAATAATGTCCCTTTAATGGGAATACTTAACAGTATTGTGCAATATTAATTTGTCTTTGAGAATTATCAGCCCATCTGGGCGTTTTTTCCTGTCTGTTCTTGTAGCACGTGAAGATTATTAATGTAAAGACTAAATGCCATTCTTTCACTCAATGGATGTTTAATGACATTGTATTAAATGCAAAACATTCATCTTGTCTTTAACCTGTTGCTGTCGAGTTGATTTCAACTCATAGCGACCCTATAGGACAGAGTAGAACTGCCCTATAGGGTTTCCAAGAGCCACTGGCAGATTTGAACTGCTGACCTTTTGGTTAGCAGCTGAGCCCTTAACCACTGTGCCACTAGGGCTCTTGTCTTTAGGGAAATGCAAAGGTGAAATACTCCCTGGTGTGCAGGAAGCAAAGTGCCTGGTATCTTTAAGATGAAAATGGGAATAATAGCCATAGGAATCACAGCTCTCATTTATTGAGCGTCTTCTGTGTGCCAGGCATTGCGCTAGGTGCTTTACCATGCTATCCCTTATAATCAGTCCCCAGACGAGGATCACATGACTGATCCACATCTCACTCCTTCAATTCATTCAGGTCTCTGTTTAAATGTCGCTTTATTTGACAGTCTTTCACTAACTACCCTACGCAAACTACCGGCATTTTCACTCTTACCACACATACTTGTCTTCAAAACACTCATCACTCCTGACAAATTATGTATCTATCTGCTCATTTGTTTACTGTCTGTTTCTCCCATTCTAAGAGGCAAGCAGGATTTTGTTCTCTTCCCAGTTGTATCCTTAGGATCTAGAGAAGCACTGAGCACAAAGGAGGTACTCAATGAGTATTTGCTAAATGAATGAACATGTGAGAAGGAGTCTTGAAAACTAGGAAAGCATTGATCAGCCACAAGGGTGTTAGTGTTTTTTGTTTCACAGGGGATGATCAAACAGAACTTAAGTCAGGATAACTTGCAGCACATAATTTATCTGCTTCTCAAAGAATTATCTGGGCTTCTAGATTCTTTTTTCCATTTTTTTTCCCCAGTCTACTGCAATGTCACCAAGCTGAGAAGTAGAAAGAAGAGTTAACTGAAAGACAGTTCTAGATTCCTACACCGGCTCTGTTAATTATAGTGTATGACCTCAAGTCAAATAGCTCACATATCTTTTTGAGCCTTGAGTTCTTCATCTGTAAAATGGGGGTTATGACATTTCACAGAGTTCTTATGAGGATTGAATAGATGAAAGCATATGAAAGATTCTAGCAGTTTGTATGTATATAAGAAGCAACCAAGAAGTGTTTTCGTACCTACCAAGGCATCAGTGATGTACCTTGAAGAGACTCAAATTTAATCTGAAGGTACAATTGCCTTTAAAAAAAAAAAAATTCCACTTCTCAAGAAGTGAGAAACTTGAGTAGTGTCTTGTAAGCCACCATCTAAGATACTCCACTGGTCTCACCCCATCTAGAGCAAGGGAGAAGGAAGAAAGCCAAAGACACAAGAGAAAGATGAGTCTAAAGGGCTAATGGACCACAACCACCACAGCCTTCGCCAGACTGAGTCCAGCACATCTAGACGGTGTCCGGCTGCCCCTACTGACTGCTTTTAAAAGGATCACAGTAGAGGGTCCTGGACAGAGCTAGAGAAGAATGTAGAACAAAATTCTAACTCACAAAAAAAAAAAAAAAAAAAGACCAGATTGGCTGGTCTGACAAAGACTGGAGAAACCCTTGAGAGTATGGACCCAGGAAAAACTTTTCACTTTTCACTCAGTACTGAAGTCACTTCTGAGGTTCACCCTTCAGGTCCATAAAACAAAATGAGATTAAATGGACACACCAGCCCAGGGGCAAGGACAAAAAGGCAGGAGGGGACAGAAAAGTTGGTAATGGGGAACCCAAGGTTGAGAAGGGGAGAGCGTTGACATGTTGTGGGGTTGGCAACCAATGTCACGAAACAATATGTGTGTTAATTGTTTAATGAGAAACTAATTTGCTCTGTAAACCTTCATCTAAAGTACAATAAAATAAAAAAAGAAGTGAGAACCAGAATTTCAAAGCAATGAGAAAGTGAGATGACTGCCCTTCCACTGGGTGTCGAAGCTTCATCGATGCAGACCTTCCTACTCTGACTGTTGACTCTCCTTTCCACACCAGGGCATAGCTCTGCATGGCTGAGTGGAGAATGTCCTGGCTCTGCAGTCAGGCTAACGTAAGTCTGAACCTGAGATCTGCCTCACTGTGACCTTGAGCAAGGAGCTTGATCACTCAGAGCTGCCGTTTCCTTATCCATTCAATAGGAATTGCAATCCTCTGTGTGTGTTTGAGCCTAAGTGGAATGAAATAACAGATGTGCAAACATAGCACTCATCACTACCTAATATCATTATTGCCCTCTGTCCCTCTTCCCTGCTCACAGGATGCAGATTTTCATTCTTTCATTCATTCATTTAATATTTAATGAGCATCCACTCTGTGCCAGATGCTGGGCTTTGAGGAAACAAGAGTTTACAAGACAGATGTGGTCATTTTGTCATTCCCCTTACAGAACACAAAATCTGTAGGTCTCTGGGTGAAAGTACCACTAACCTGACCTTGGCTACAGTCCACATGGAACAGTCAGACTCCACCTCTGTATGAGCAAGCAGCCCACTAGTCCTTCCTTTCCTCCTTCTCCATGGACCAGAGCTAGAGGAGTTTGAATTCCCGAAAGGAGAGAACTTCTATCTGCCTTCTGGTCACACAAATGAATTAAGTCAAACCATCCCTCTAGCTTCCAAGATATCTGGATTGCTTGGAAAAATGAAAGCTCGTTTCTGGTCTCAAAGACCAATATTACTCAATAAGCTGGATTGTCATCAGACAGGGATTTAGTCTCAAGAAGCTTCAAAGGAACACCAGATGAATCAGACTTCCCAATCACACTTGGAAATAACACCCAGACTATTATTAGAATGACAAAGAACTCTATGGATGTGCCATCTCAGATAATTTTCTCTGCTACACTGAGGCTTTCATATCAAATGGGCAGTTTACCTTCTTCTATGGGTCAATAGCTTTATTGAAAACAAAGACATGAATACTCATGAGTAATAAAAAGATTTTAAGTCTGGTGTAGAATGGGCAGGATTCAACTCCCTGGCTCTCCTTATAAAAAGCCTTGTGCCAATGACAAAGTGCATTAATTTTATTGTTGTTGTTGTTGGGTACCATCAAGTTTGTTCTGACTCACAGTGGCCCTATGTACAATAGAACAAAACACTACTCAGTTCTCCACCATCCTCACAATCTTAGCTATGCGTGAGTCTATCGTTGCAGTCACTGTGTCGATCCATCTTGTTGAGGGTCTTCCTCTTTTTCCCTGACTGATGACATGCCCAAAGTACATAAGACGAAGTCTCACCATCCCCATTTCCAAGGAGCATTCTGGCTGTACTTCTTGCAAGGTAGATTTATTCGTTCTTCTGGCAGTCCATGATACATTTAATACTCTTCGGCAACACCGTAATTTAAATGCATCAATTCTTCTTTGGTCTTCCCTTATTCATTGTCCAACTTTTACGTGCATATAAAGCCATTGAAGATACCATGGTTTGGGTCAAGGGTATCTTAGTCCTTAAAGTGACATCTTTGTTTTTTTAACACTTTAAAGAAGTCTTTTGCAGCAGATTTGTCTAGTGCAATACATCATTTGATTTCTTGACTGCTGTCCACATGAGCATTGAGTATGGATCCAAGAAAAATGAAATCCTTGACAACTTCAATCTTTTCTCCATTTATCAAGATGTTCTTCATTGATCCAGTTGTGAGGATTTTTGTTTTCTTTATGCTGAAGTGTAATCCATACTGAAGGCTGTGGTCTTTGATCTTTATCAGTAAGGGCTTCAAGTTCTCTTCACTTTCGGCAAGCAAGATTGTGTCATCTGCATATCACATGTTGTTAATGAGTCTTCCTCTAATCCTGATGCCATGTTCCTCTTTATATAGTCTACCTTCTTGAATTATTTGCTCAGCATACAGATTGAATAAGTATTGTGAAAGCATACAACCCTGGTGCACACTTTTCCTGATTACTTTTATCACTTGTCCTTAATCATAATTTGGTGAGAAGAGCACACCCTTCCACCTGAAGAACATTGCCTGTATCATGCTTGGGGGAGATCCCATCCCTAAGCCTTGTCATCAGCTTTTTGACCCTTTGGGCCCTGGAAAGACTTCCCAGGCTGCCACAGGTAGGTAACATTTTGTGCCTATAACTTTAGATGCTTAGATCTGCTTTCAGGGTTGTGCTCACACTGTGAGGATATAATATTTGCCACATAGATCAACTTCTCTCTTAAAAACATCAGATTCTTTCATTCATATCTAATAACAAATGATTTTACAGCATGTCACCACATGCATTATCTAATTTAATTTTTATAACAATCCTGTGAGGTAGGTATAATCCCTTTTATAAAAGAAAAACTCAAGACTTAGTAATTTTATAAATAATAAAGCCAAGACCAAAATCCACTTCCTCAAATTTCACATCCAGTTCTTCTCATCTATTCTACAACTGTCTTACAACATTTTCCTGGAGCCCTCATAGAAATTAAATAGGTACATATATGATTGCCTTTATTTTACAGATGGAGAAACTGAGGTAAAGTTTAGCCATGATGCAGCAGGGACCACAACTCAGTTTTTTCTTTTGCGTAGCCCTTTTGCTATAATTCTAAAAATTTAAGGTAATTCTAATAAATTGGCCATTTTTTTTAGAATGCTCAGTCCACATCTGAAGAAATAGAATTGACTCTGTTTTCTGCCTTTGTGAGTGAATCACTGCAAGGCCCAGAGAGATCTCTGAGGAGGGGAAGGCTCCAGGGCTCCCAACGGCAGCCAGACCCACTCACGAAGGTCAAGATTTCTTAAGCAGTGCCCACAGAACCAGCTAAATTCCATTGTGAAGTAGGTGTGTCTGAACACATATGGCAAAGTATGTTCTCTTTTTTCATGGTTTTAGGCAATAGACAATTGTATGAAATCATGTGTTTACCAAGTCACTCATAAATAGTTGTAACAGGAGTAATCTCCTGTAACAAGAGAAATGTATAATTGTCTTTTTCTCCCCTTCTTATCCCACACTTCTTTGCTCATGATTTTACCTTTGTTTATGCCAAGTCAAGTTCCCTGTAAAATCAGGAAGAAAACAAGAAATTAACGTTCCATATTTCTCCTTTATCTATCAAAAGTCAAGTCTAGTGGACTTGGACTTAAGAGTTTTACTATAAACCATAATGTAGGAAACACGACAAAAGAGACATTCACATGAAACAGGCAAAAGAAGAGAGAGAGAGAAGAAAGAGGTCAAATGCAAGAGTCTGTTACCACTGACACCCAACAAGATAGAACTCCTAGAATGGGAGAGAGAATAAAGGGCAGTAAAAAAATACTCAAATAATTGTGAACTCCAAATGTTGGAATCGCAGGCACAATTTACAAACAGTGCAGTTGGCAACTTATCCGATGGGCTTGTTTCTAGACAGACCTTTGAAAGGGGGAGAAAGGGAGATCTAGAAACAGAGGGAGAAAAAGTGTTGATAGGGAGTTTAGACCTTGAAATAACTAAGTACATATCCAAATCACTGTGTGTTAATCCAGATGAAAGTGTTTTAAATGGGAGAAGGTTTCCTTTAACAGGCAAACTTATCCTCCCCACCTATCCCTCAAGGAATGAGAGTGGTAGCTCCAGAGTAAGATAAAATCATTTATGGATAGAGTAAACATACAATTTATTATTTATACTGGGATACTTCTGAGAGTGAAAGGGGGCACTATGAATGCTTTCTCCTGGACAGCAGGCAAGCTGGTTTATGTGGTCATCCTAGACTAGCTGTAAATAACAAAAATGGCTCCTTTTATTTTGTATCTTAGTTGTAGTTTGTAAATACCTACCTCTTCACTCATCTAGTGCCTCTCCTGGGCAAAGCAGAACACTGAACACTGTGGGAGAAATAACAGTGAATCAACCCTCAACCCTGGTTTAGAGAACCCTATAAACTGGCTAGGGGAGGATCAGGGAACAGATGCAGGTAAGACAAGTCCTCAGGCTCTCCGATGATAAGTGGCAGTGGAAATACAGGAAGATGGAGACCTGTGCCTGCTAGAAGCGTGAAGATATCAGGAAAGGTGCTGAGAAAGGGAGGCGTCAAAGATCGAGGAAGTTTAAAATTGTGAAAATAGGAAACTATACTGGGAAGGAGGTGAAAATATTTCAGAATGAAAAAAGATATAAAAGCAGAGGTAAGTGAATATGAACAGGGCACTACAAGGCATTCCATTTGGAGCAAAAGGGGTGTGTAGCAGACATTGTTAATGGTGATTCTAGTTGCCATTTCCTCTTCCTTTCAAAGAAAACCTAATTTTGTTTAGAATGACAGTGAGCCTATCTAAAAATACTTAGATCTCCCGGACTCTCTTGCAGCTAGGTGTAGCCGTGGGGCACAGTTTTCTGGCCAACAAGATTTGGTGGAAATTCTTGTCAAGGACATTCTTTCTCAAAGTATTGTTAGCAGAAGACAATTTACCCATCACCTTTCACCTTTCTTTTTGTCCTGAATGCAAGTGCAGTGCTTGGAGGTGCAGCAGCTATCTTGCCATCTTTTGTGAGGAGGATGGTCACAGCTTATGAATGGCAGAGCAAGAAAATAAAAGGATCCAAGGTTGCTGGTGGCATTGTTCAGCTGCCATACCAGCTATAGGCTGCTTACCTTGAACTTCTTGTTGTATAAGACAAATAAATCCCTTATTTATTTGACCATCTGTGCATGGGGTTTTCTGTTATATGCAGCAAACATAGTTTTAACTGAATATATATACAAAAAAAGATATAAAGGTAGGTTGCAAACCAAATAGTGAGGTGGATCTTAAAAATAAGCCACTGCTCAACATTTGTAGTAACTATTAAATGGGAGGTTGTTTTGTCCTGTAAGCCTTCATCTTGGGCGAGAATGGCAGCACAATTGGAAGAGCATAGTCAATATCACTTAAATGTGTAAGTAAAAAGTTTTGAAATGGTGTTAAAAAAAAAAAAAAAAAAATGAGACTAATAAGGTACAGTAGTCCAGTGACAAGGGCCAGAAGACAGAAGGGGACAAGGAAGTCCCCTGGTGATAGGGAACACAAGGTGGAGTAAGGATATTCTTGATGTGTTGTGAGATTGTTAACCATTGTCATAGGGCAACATGTGTAGTAACTGTTAAATGAGAAACTATTTTGTTCTGTAAGCCTTCATCTTAAGTGAGAATAACAGCACAGTTGGAAGAGCGTAGTCAATGTCACTGAACTGTGTATGTAGAAATTTTTGAAACGGTGTATCTTTGGCTATCTGTATTTTCATCAAAAAAAAAAAAAAAGGTTGAGAATTTAGAGGCTTAATATGTTGTGGGGTTGTTAACCAATGTCATAAAACAACATGTGTACTACTGTTTCATGAGAAACTATTTGTTCTGTAAGCCTTCACCTGAAGTACAATAAAATATAAAAAAAAATAATAATAAGCCACTGCTATATGGAGTACCTTACATATCATAAAAATAAATACATTTGAAGAAATAAGAAGAAAACATGTAGAAATGCTGAAGTTGTGACAATTTCGTCACTGAGAATTTTTTTGCACGTACCTGGAATGGTCAATATAGTACCTAAAGTCAGCATAAATCAAAATCTTCAGGAATAGCTGAGGTTGTGACTATGAAGTAGTTCCAGCATTTACTGAGTACCCATTACATGCCAGTTTCCAAAATGAAATGAGAGTCTTATCTTACTACTGTTCAACTACAAAAGGTTGACATCTGTTCCCATTCTGAAATATTTTCCTTTATCTATAGGCTTCTGAATTTTCTAGATTGTATAGCTAAATCAGAATAAAAGAGAGAACTTTTAAGTTATCACATTCTTAGTTTGGAAAATGTACACAAGTTTACATACTTAGGAAGTCAGTGTTTGTGTGCCCTACCAAGATTCAGCCCAGATAAAAGCATCACCAGCAAAACTCAAAGCTGATGTACAGCAGAGATCGGGCACCTGTATCCAGACCATCTAACTCAAGCAGTAATGTATGTGGAAGAGTCTGGAGGAATCTTTTGGAGTATGGGCTTATCCACAGTGCCTCTGAACACTCCCTTTTTTCTTGCTGCCCAAACACCCCATGGCCAAAACTCAGGGACAGGAATTAAAGGAAACTATTTAAAGGAGGAGGAGAAAATGCTATGCCCACTGCTACCCCAGTGTCTCATATCATTCCTAAGAAGCATAGTCTGATGTCCAACATGCACAGCATCAATTACAGAAGAAATGTGGATGGTCTTTAGGGTCTCCATTGTTGCTTATGCCTCCAGCTGATCGTTGGAAAATTCAGAAGTGCAGCATGGGTTGAGGGCACAGGCTCAGAATCAAATTGCCCTGGTTTGAATTCCAGCTTCATCACTTACTTGCTATTTGACCTTGACAATGACAACAATGTCAGAAGATTAAATGAATTAACACCTGTAAAGTGTTTGGAACAATCCCCAATACATAGTAAGTACTTCATAAATCTTAGCAGGTCTAGGGAAGTTTGGGATGGAGATGAAGCCTTGTCTACTGGGCTTTTCCTTTCTATCCCCCTCCAAGAGGTCCAGCACCAAGGGTGACTTTTTTCTAAAAAGAGGAACTCACTCTGGGTAAATCTGCCTTTAGAAAGTCCTTTGGGGAGAGAAGAATGACACTTCCTAGGTACCTGCTGTGTTTTTACCATTGGTAATTCCCTACCCTCTTCTTCTACAGTTGACTGTAGCCTCTTTTTCCACTCCAAATCCCTGATCCTAGTTTGTTGAGAATTGATTCTAGCTTTCTCCTTTTCCAACCTGGAATTACTAAGTCATTTAATTTTCTTTAAGTAGTCCAAGATCATGCTGATGAAAAAAAGAAAACATTTCAGTACTATTGCATTTCTTTGGGACTAAGAAAACAAAATTCAACATGAATGCACTTGTCTTTATTTAAAACCTCTTTCATAGTATATATGAAATCTGTGACAGATTTTTCTGCTCAATATTTAAAAATAGCTTAACCCCTCTCTTAAAAGCTTCCCTAAGGACCAGCAATTCACTGTCAATGTCAAAATAAGGTGAAATATGGAAATGCATTCTCTCAACATATGTTCGCTACACAGCAAAGTGTTACAAAGAAAGCATAGATTAAAAATCAGAAGATCTGGGCTCTAGACTTTCTCAATCATTACTTCTCCTATTTACAATTTGTTATTAGACCTAGGATGAGTAATTTTCTCTCTCTGGATCTCAGATTTTCAACTGCAAAACAAGGGGCATAAGGTAAGTTGAAAAATGGCAGCTTAGTCAGACACACCATGTCATCCCACTACAGCAAAGACCCAAGAAACCAAGTGAAACAAATAAAGAGGACAATCCTACAACACTGAGCATCAAATGAAAGGATAAAAAACTAGATAGAACTCTAATTGGAAGAAGAAAATGACTGAAAACAATGAACAAGAAGAGACAAGTAAAGGGGTATTGCCAGCTGGCCCATCACAGCATGACCATCTTGAGACAAAGACAGCAGCAGTCAGGGATGAGGAGCACAGAAAGAACTTCATGGAACTCCCAACAGGATGCAGAGTAACTGTGTAGACATACCTGGAGTGAATTAAGGTACCATTTGTTGGCTGCAGTCAATGGGAAGAGCCTAGGCACCCTCACCCAATCAGAGGAGTGTGCTCTTCCTCTCCTCACCCTCCTGGTGATTAGCAGCACCAACTGCCCCATCCCTATAGCCCAACTGCCAGGATCAAGGTACAAGTCCTCCTTTCCCCCATCCAGCCTCAGCTGCCACCCCCCAGCCCAAAATCCACACTAAGTGTATGGTGTGGTGCTGGCCACTAGCCTCATCCCTTCCACCTACCAACCCAGCTGAGCTCCCTCCCCCCCACCACCTGATGAGAGGTGGTGGCAGTGCAACCACGCAGGCACCTGCCTGTCACTCACCCTCTCCCTCCAACTTGCCAATAGGTGGTAACTGTGCGTGCACATGTGCAACCACCTGCAGCCTGCACCCCACCCCACCCAGCAAGAGGCAGTGGCAGCGTGGCCACACATATGTCTGGCTGCTGCTCCCTCACCCCTCCCTCTGCCCGGCAAGAGACGACAACAGTGTGACACCATACACACCCACCAGCTGCTCCCACCACTTATTGCTCACCCTTCCTCTGTCACCCAGAAAGGGGCAGTTAGTGGGGAACCATGCATACTCCGGCCTGCTACTCACATTCTCCACCTACCACGGGAAAGGGAGCAGTAGTGCAACTGTGCACTCTTCTGCCCACCACTCACTCCTCCATCTGGTAGGAGGCAGCTACTACACTCCCACTAGCCAGCCACATCTGCCACACCTGCCACCCCACCCACAAGTGCCACTGCCCACTTTTGCACTACTGGACTGATGGCAGAAGGTGGCCAACTCCCGCCCAACCTACCCTCAGTAGCCCCTGAGACCAGCGAACAGAGATCCACGCTCACACACCCAGCAGTTACCCCATCCACATGGAAGGAGACTTGTGGCAAGCACTCCAGTGCAGCCAGACTAGCGACCAGAGTAGCATGCCTGTCCTGCCTGTCCAGATACATAAAAAAAAAAAGATGCAGCAAACATACAATTAATAAATAAATATAGTAAAACTTTAATACCTCAGAAACAACAGACAATATCAAATCACTTAAAGAAGTAGACAAGATGGTTTCAGCAAGTGACCAAAATAAAGAACCAGGAAATCTCCCTGAAGAAGAAATGGTAATGGAACTACCTGACAAGGAATTCAAAAGACATATATAGAAACTGCCAAGAGATCAAGAAAGAGATCAAGGAAAACACAGACAAAACCAAGGAACACACAGACAAAACTCCAGAAGAATTCAGGAAAACAATATGAGAACAAAATGACAAAATAAATAGACAATTAGAAACCATACAAAAACAGCAACTAGAAATCCAGAAGATTAACATTAAAATTTCAGAAATAGATTATGCATTGGAAGAACAAAGGAATAAAACTGAAGCAATAGAAATGAAGACAGAATCAGCAAAATAGAAGACAAATCCCTTGATACCAATCTGTTAGAGAAACAATCAGAAAAAAAGAATGAAGAGAAATGAAGAGGGCCTAAGAGTTATGTGGGACACTCTCAAGAGGAATAAGTTACAGGAAGAGACCAAAAAAAAAAAAAAAAAAGCACAGAGAAGTTTTTCAAAGATTTGCTGGCAGAAAATTTCCCTAATATCATGAAGGGTGAGAAGATACTCATCCAAGAATCTCAGCAAACCCCAAATAGGATGGGCTCCAAAAGAAAATCACCAAGACATATTATAATCAAATGTTCCAAAACCAAAGACAAAGAAAGAATCCTGGGAGCAGCTCAGGAAAAACGAAATGATATGTACAAAGGGAAACCAATAAGACTAAGCTCTGATTTCTTGGCAGAAATCATGTAGGAAAGAAGGTAATGGGATGACATGTATAAAACCCTGAAAGAAAAGAATTGCCAACCAAGAATTATATATCCAGCAAAATAGTCCCTCTAATACTATGGTGTAATTAGGACATTTCCGGATAAACAGAAATTAAGGAACTTCATAAAAACCAGGCCTATCTTACAAGAAATACTAAAGGGAGCCTTCAGACAGAGAACTAACAATGTCAGACAACAACTGAGATTAAAACATATGACAACATCACCCAGATACCAACCCAGATAAATAATTTTCAAAAATAAAATAAAGTTATGGGACTGAAAATACAGAACCAGAGATGTCAATTTGTAAACAACAATTTCAACACAAAAAAAGGGAATAAGTGGAGTAGTAAAAGAACTTCCATATGGGCAGGAAGTCAAGGTGATATCAAGATAGAACAGACTGTTTTAAACTTAAGAAGATAAAAGTAAATGTCAGGGTAACAAAAAGAAATTTAATAACTTTCTCACCAAAATAAAAAATAGAAAATCCTAAAGATTAGTAAATACAAAATTAACAGCAATGAAAGAAATGCAAAGAAAATCCATAAATGAAAAGAAATCAGTTCAGAAAAGTGTATGGAACACAGAAATCATCAGTGCCACAAAACAACAACGAAATGACAGCAGTAAATTGATAGCTATCAGTAATTACACTGAATGTAAATGGATTAAATGCACCAGTCAAGAGACAGAGAGTGGCAGAACGGATAAGAAAACATGGCACATCAATATGCTGCCCCCCATGCCTCTGTCAGTTTTTCCTACTGTAGGGGCTTGCATGTTGCTGTGATGCTGGAAACTATGCCACTAGTATTCAAATACCAGCAGGGTCACCCATGGCAGACAGGTTTCAGTTGAGTTTCCAGACTAAGACAGACTAGGAAGAAGGACTTGGTGGTCTACTTCTGAAAAGAATTAGCCAGTGAAAACCTTACGAATAGCAGTGGAACATTGTCTGATATAGTGCCAGAAGATGAGCCCCTCAGGTTGGAAAGCACTCAAAAGACGACTAGGGAAGAGCTGCTTCCTCTAAATAGAGTCAAACTTAACGATGTGGATGGAGTCAAGTTTTTTGGACTTTCATTTGCTGATGTGGCAGAACTCAAAAAAAAGAAGAAACAGCTGCAAACATCCATTAATAATCAGAATGTGGAATGTATAAAGTATGAATCTAGGAAAATTGAAAATCATCAAAAATGAAATGGAATGCATAAACATCAATATCCTAAGCATTAGTGAGCTGAAATGGACTGGTACTGGCCATTTTGAATCAGATAATCATATGGCCTACTATGCTGGAAATGACAACTTGAAGAGGAATGGCACTGTGTTCCTCATCAAAAAGAACATTTCAAGATCTATCCTGAAATACAACACTGTTAGTGACAGTGTTTTTTTTTTGGTCTCTTCCTGTAACTTATTCCTCTTGAGAGTGTCCCACATAACTCTTAGGCCCTCTTCATTTCTCTTCATTCTTTTTTTCTGATTGTTTCTCTAACAGATTGGTATCAAGGGATTTGTCTTCTATTTTGCTATTTTGCCTACAAGGAAGATCAGTTAATACAATTATTATTCAAATTTATGCACTAACCACTAAGACCAAAGATGAAGAAATAGAAGATTTTTACCAATTTCTGCAGTCTGAAATTGATCAGACATGCAAATGAGGATGCATTAATAATTAATGGTGATTGGAATGCAAAAGTTGGAAACAAAGAAGGATTAGTAGTTGAAAAATATGGTCTTAGTGATAGAAATGATGCCGGAGATTGCATGATAAAATTTTGCAATTACAACAGCTTCTTCATTGCAAATACCTTTTTCCAACAACATGAATGGAGACTATCTAGTGGACGTCCCAGATGGAATACACAAGAATCAAATAGACTAGATTTGTGGAAACAGATGATGGAAAAGCTCAATATCATCAGTCAGAACAAGGCCAGGGGCTGACTGAGGAACAGACCATCAGTTGCTCCTATGCAAGTTCAAGTTGAAGCTGAATAAAATTAGAACAAGTCCATGAGAGCCAAAGTATGACCTTGAATATATCCCACCTAAAACTAGAGACCATCTCAAGAATAGATTTGATGCATTGAACACTAATGACCAAAGAGCAGATGAGTTGTGGGATGACATCAAGGACATATATACGCAGAAAGCAAAACATAATTAAAAAGACAAGTTAGAAAGAAAAGACCAAAATGGTTATCGGAAGAGGCTATGAAACTTGCTCTTGAACGTCAAGTAGCTAAAGCAAAATGGAAGAAAGGATGAAGTAAAAGAGCTGAACAGAAGATTTCAAAGGGCAGCTAGAGACTAAAAGTATAATGACATGTGCAAAGACCTGGAGTTAGAAAACCAAAAGGGAGGAACACGCTTCGCATTTCTCAAGCTGAAAGAACTGAAGAAAAAATTCAAGCCTCAAGTTGCAATAGTGAAGGATTCCATGGGGAAAATATTAAATGACACAGGAAACATCAAAAAGAAGATGTAAGGAATACACAGTCACTATACCAAAAAGAATTGGTGGATGTTCAACCATTTCAGGAGGTAGCATATGATCAGGAACCCATGGTACTGAAGGAAGAAGTCCATGCTGCACTGAAGGCATTGGCGTAAAACAAGGCTCCAGGAATTGACGGAATACCAACTGAGATGTTTCAACAAATGGATACAATGCTGGAAGAGCTTACTCATCTATGCCAAGAAATTTGGAAGACAGCTACCTGGCCAACTGACTGGAAGAGATACATATTTATGTCTATTCCAAAGAAAGATGGTCCAAATGAATGTGGAAATTATCAAACAATATCATTAATATTACATGCAAGTAAAATTTTGTTGAAGATCATTCAAAAGCGGCTGCAACAGTACATCGACAGGGAACTGCCAGAAATTCAAGCCAGATTCAGAAGAGGATGTGGAGTGAGGGATATCATAGCTGATGTCAGATGGATCCTGGCTGAAAGCAGAGAATACCAGAAAGATGTTTACCTGTGTTTTATTGACTATGCAATGGCATTCAATTGTGTAGATCATAATAAGTTATGGGTAACATTTTGAAGAATGGAAATTCCAGAACACTTAATTGTGCTCATGCAGAACCTGTACATAGACCAAGAGGCAGTCGTTCAAACAGAACAAGGGGATAGTGCGTGATTTAAAGTCAGGAAAGGTGTGCTTCAGGGGTGTATCTTTTCATCATACTTATTAAATCAGTATGCTGAGCAAATTATCCGAGAAGCTGGACTTTATGAAGAAGAGCAGGGCATCAGTATTGGAGGAAGGCTTTTTAACAACCTGCATTATGTATGATGACACAACCTTGCTTGCTGAAAGTGAAGAGGACTTGAAGCACTTACTGATGAAGATTGAAGACCACAGCCTTCAGTATGGATTGCACCTCAACATAAAGAAAACAAAAATCCTCACAAATGGACCAATAAGCAACATCATGATAAACAGAGAAAAGATTGAAGTTGTCAAGGATTTCATTTTACTTGGACCCACAATCAACATCCATGGAGGTAGCAGTCAGGAAATCAAATGATGCATTGCATTGGGCAAATCTGCTGCAAAGGACTTCTCTAATGTGTTAAAAAGCAAAGATGTCACCTTGAAGACTAAGGGGTGCCTGACTCAAGCCATGGTGTTTTCAATCGCCTCATGTGCGTGCAAAAGCTGGATGATGAATAAGGAAGACAGAAGAAGAATTGATACCTTTGAATTATAGTGTTGGCAAAGAATGTTGATTACACCATGGACGGCCAAAAGAATGAACAAATCTGTCTTAGAAGAAGTATAGCCAGAATGCTCCTTAGAAGCAAGGATGACGAGGCTTCATCTCACATATTTTGGACATATTATCAGGAAGGCTCAATCCCTGGAGAAAGAGATCATGCTTGATAAAGTAGAGGGTCAGCAAAAAAGAGAAGACCCTCAATGAGATGGATTGACACTTTGGCTTCAACAATGGACTCAAGCATAAAATATGATTGTGAGGATGGTGCAGGACTGGGCAGTGCTTTGTTCTGTTATACATAGGGTCACTATAAGTCAGAACTGGCTTGACTGCACCTAACAACAACAACAACAACATTTGCAGATGATATGATCCTATACATAGAAAATCCCAGAGATTCTACAACAAAGCTACTGGATCTAATAGAAGGATTCAGCAAAGTGGCAGAGTACAAGATCAACATACAAAAGTCTGTCAGATTCCTATACGCCAATAAAGAGAACTTTGAAAAGGAAATCAGGAAAATAATACCATTTACAATAGCCCCCCAAAAGATAAACTACTTAGGAATAAACCTAACCAGGTATGTAAAAGACTTATACAAAGAAAACTGCAAAACATTACTGCAAGAAACTAAAAGCGACACACATAAATGGAAGAACATACCATGCTCATGCATAGGAAGATTTAACATTGTAAAAATGTCAATACCACCCAAAACAAACTATAGGTATAATACAATCCTAACCCAGATTCCATCAACATTCTTTAAAGAGATGGAAAAACTAATCACCAACTTTCTATGGAAAGAAAAGATAACCCAAATAAGCAATGTGCTACTGAAGAAGAACAAAGCAGGTGACCTCACACTTCCCGATCTCAGAACCTACTGTATGGCCACAGTAGTCAAAACAGCCTGGTACTAGTACTGGTACAATGACAGGTACATAGACCAATGGAACCGAATTGAGAACCCAGAAGTAAATCTGTCTGTCTATGGACAGCTGATCTTCTACAAAAAGTTGAAATCCATTAGATGGGGAAGAGAGAATCTCTTTAACAATTGGTGCTGGCAAAACTGGACATCCATTTGCAGAAGAATGAAACAGGATCCATACCTCACATGATATACAAAAAGTAACTCAAGATGGATCAAAGACCTAAATATAAAACTTAAAACTATAAATATCATGGAAAAAAAAATAGGGGCAAACCTAGGGGCCCTAATTTATGGCATAAATAGGCTATCAAAAATAACTAAAAGTGTACAAGCAGCAGAAGATAAACTAGATAACTAGGACCTCCTAAAAATTAAACACTTACGTGCATCAAAAGACTTCTCCAAAAGAGTAAAAAGGGAACCTACAGACTGGGAAAGCATTTTTGGCAACAACATCTGACAAGGGGCTAATCTCTAAAATTTATAGAAAACTTCAACACCTCAACAGCGAACAATCCAATTAAAAAATAGGCAAAGGATATAAACAGACACTTCCCCAAAGAAGACATTCAGGAGGCCAACAAACACATGCAGAGATGCTCACGATCATTACCCATTAGAGAGATGCAAATCGAAATAACATGAGATGTCATCTCACCCTGGCAATAATGACAATGATCAAAAAAACAGAAAACGACGAATACTGGCGAGGGTGTGGAGAGATTGGAATTCTCATACACTGCTGGTAGGACTGTAAACTGTTACAACCATTGTGGAAAATGGCATGGTGCTTCCTTAAAAAGTTACAAATAGAGATGCCATATGATCCAGCAATCCTAGAGAAATAAGAGCCGTGACATGAATAGACATATACACACACATGTTCATTGAAGCATTATTCACAATAGCAAAAAGATGAAAATAACCTAAGTGCCCATCAATGTATGAATGGATAAACAAACTATGGTACATACACACAATGGAATACCACTGCAACATTAAAGAAGAACAATGAATCCGAGAAACATCTCACAACATGGATGAACACGGAGGGCATTATGCTGAGCGAACTGAGTCAATCACAAAACGATAAATATCGTATAAGACCACTATTATACAATGTCAAGAAAAGGTTTACACATAGAAAGAAACATTCTTTGATGGTTACCAGGGGTGGGAGGGGGAGGGAAGGAAAATCAGTAACTAGATAGTAGATACATATTAACTTGAGTGAAGGGAAACGCAGTACACAGTGAGGGAGATGTCAGCACAATGTGACCAAGGCAAAGGAAGACACTGGGAGGTGTGTAAGAGTAAAATGAAACAAAGGTAAACACTATTACATACACAATCCTGAAATAACAGTAATAACAAACAATAATTTATGAGTGGAAACATAGGTAGATATGTAAGTTGAACAGGTGCGGGATGACATATGGGAGTACAACCATGATTGTATATAGGTTGTCAGAGGATATTTCTACATACGTATTCGTATGTGTTGCAAGATATCTATGTACATAGTAGAGCACACAGGGGAGGAGGGGAGGGGGCAAAGTTACAAAAACTCCTTAGCCATAACCAAACACCTTGAGGGACTGAGTCATAGGGCTTGAGGGCTTATGACTAGTCTTGCGGGATATCTAGGTCAATTGGCATAACATAGTCTTTAGAGACAATGTTCCAAATCCTATTTTGGTGAGTAGCAGCTGGGGTCTGAAAAGCTTGTGAGTGGCCATCTAAGATACAACTATGGATCTCTTCCCATTCATAGCAAAGAAGAGTGAAGAAAATCAAAGACTCAGGGAAACAATTAGTCCAAAGAACTAAAGGATCACACGAACCATAGCCTACACTAGCCTGAGACCAGAAGAACTAGACAGTACCTGGCTACCACTACCAACTGCTCTGATTAGAACCATAATAGAAGGTACTGGACAGAGTGGGAGAAAAATGTAGAACAAAATTCACATTTGTAAAAAAGACCAGACTTACTGATCTGATAGGGACTAGTAGAACCCCCAAGACTATGGCCTTTAGACACTCTTCAGACCTGGAACTGAACCCACTCCCGGAGATCGCCTTTCAGCCAAACAATAGACAGACCTATAAAGTGAAAAAAACATTCATGAGGAATGAGCTCCTCAAAACAATCAGCCACATAAGACCAAAAGGGCAGGGTTTGCCCGAAAACAAAGTTCAGAAGTTAGGAAGGGGCAGGAAAGACAGGTGAATGGAAACAGGGAACCCAGGGAGGAAGTGGGTAGAGTGCTGTCACATTGAGGGGATTGCAACTAACGTCACAAAACAAAATGTGTATAAACTGTTGAATGGGAAACTAATTTGCTCTGTAAACTTTCACCCAAACCACAATAAAATGTTCAAAAAAAAAACCAAAACAAAACCAAGGGGCATAAACTACAGCAGTGCTCTTTCTTTCCTCCCTCCCCCCTTTATCTCTTGTTCTTGATTTTGCTTTCTTTCTTTCAAGCAGTAGAAGCTCCTCATTAAATTTAAATAAAATCTCATCTAGTTGGCTGAGCTGCCATACCAGCTGTTGTTGTATAAGACAAGTACATCCCGCTGTGCGTGGGATTTTCTGTTACATACAGGCAAAGATAGTTTTAACTGACTATATGAAAAAAGGATATAAAGGTAGATTTATATCTTTTTGTAACACTTTGCTCTTTTTACTGAAATGTTTTGTTTCAGCAGCGTGATCTTTGATTACGTTAAAAAAAAAAAAAAGAAAAAGACATATAACACGTGAAGATGGAGTTCCTTTTTATGAAGCTCTCCTCGCTGGTCTCCTTGCCTCCAGGAGCATATGTGGCAGCTAACGGTACCCTAGGGCTCCTTAGAACCCAGTTTGTAAAAAGAAGGGAAAAACAAACCAAAAAAACCACTGAATTAGAAGATGAGAGATGATAACACATTGTGCAAAGTACATGTGCTTTGGAATAAAACAGACCCCAGTTCAAATTCCTAATCATGTCTCTCTTACCAGGGTGTAACTTTAGAAGACTTGTTCCGTCCACCCTCCAAGGGATCTTAACTTTTTAATTTATTTTTTATTGTGATAAATACATAGGTAACAAAACATTTCTATCTCTACAATCTTCACATATACAGTTTAATGACATTAATTGTATTCATCATGTTGTTCAGCCATCACTATTAACCATTTCCAAATTTTTCCATCACCCTTGACGGAAGCTCAGTGTCCCCTAAACATTGCGTCTAGAAGACTTATTTTTGACGACTTAATTTTGATGAATACAGGCACGCGCAGTTCACCCACACTGTTGGGAAATAAAGCACGTGAATTGTCAACTCAGAGCTGGGAATAAGAGAAGAACCCTGATCTTGGGACTGTATTCTGATACAAAGAAAAAATGTGTATGAATGTGTAATGTGTGTGCCTGTGGGTGCTTTTGTGGTTATAATCAAGCAAATCCATTAAGAGCCAACAAACATCTGTGGAGTTTTTTAGTGTCAGTGATTCTGATCTCAAACCATTGGCTTGTTTGCAGAACTGACTAGGATCTCCACTGAAAGCTGCCCACATCAGAATTGTTTTGTAGGCTTCTACATCAGCCTGGAGAACAAGAAAGTAAACACAAGCATCACTTATCATTCTGGCAAGCTCAACAAACAGAGATTTGGAGTGTTAACAGCCCTTAATAAGGACTCTCACTGTTGTGAGTTAAACAAACAGGCATTAAGTTAGGGAAGGCAATCAGCGGCCAGATCTCAGCAGTGACTGATTGTTATCGGAGTTGGCCTCAGATGACTGGGCGCACATTCCAGCCACAGCACCTTCGGACTGCAGCTGGCGGTATTTGCCACTTAGGAAATGGAGGCCTAATTATTTAAATTTCCAGTCGGGACAGATGGTTGTCAAGAGATGTTTGTGTCATTTTCAAGTGTTAGAGGTAGTCGGGTGCTTAAATATTGGGATTTCTGGAATATTTTTATGATTTACAGCATCAGTGGGGCAGAAGTTTTGAAATAGCCAAGACCCTTAGTTACCAAATCTGTGCACAGCTTTATATCACCTTGGGAGGGAGAAGGGCTTGTGTTGATGGGATGGTCAGGCAATATAAAGATTTTCATGCAAATAGCTATGCCCTTTTAGAGTTGGATCTGCTCTCAAGCCTGGGCTGCCATTCTCTATTTTAAATAATCTGGAGTTTAAACATGGGGTGGTTTAAACCGTCCACTCTCTCCTTTCCACCTTCCACTCCACCCATTCTCTCCTGTCCACCTCAAATACTGCCCAGCTCCTCTCTAAGAAGTTTTCTTCTCACCCCACTCTCCTTGAACACCAGTGGGAAATTGTCTTTTCTCCTCTGAATTCCATAATGCAAACTTCAGCTGTGTACGAGTCACCTGAGATGCTTGTGCGCAATGCCAGTGCCGCTACTCAAATGGGTGGAAATTCTGGCTGCACGTTTGAATCACTTGGGGGTCATGAAAAAAAATGATCTCTAGGTGATTCCTATCTGCAGACAGAGTAGAGAACCATTGCTCTTCCCCTAAGAGATTTTTATTCCATACGTATGGGGTTGGTTATAGAAATTCTAATTCTTAATCAGCACCCTGGGGCAAGGACTCTCTGTCTATTTTTGAGAATCCTGCCATGGCCCTAGTTCTAGAGCTCTTGCAGGTTCACATTCTACTCCCAGTTGTTTTTGTTGTTAGGTGGAGTCAGTTCCAACTCATGGCGACCCACTGTACAACAGAACAAAACACTGCCTGGTCTGGCGCCATCCTCACAATCGTCGCTATGTTTAAGCCCACGGTTGCAGCCACTGTGTCAATCCAACTCGTTGGGGGGTCTTCCTCTTTTTCCCTGACCCTCTACTTTACCAAGCATGATGTCCTCCAGGGACTGGTCCTTCCTGATAACATGTCCAAAGTCTGTGAAACGAAGTCTTTCCATCCTTGCTTTTAAGGAGCATTCTGGCTGTACCTCTTCCAAGACAGATTTGTTCTTTCTTCTGGCAGACCATGGTATGTTAATATTCTTCACCAACACCATAATTCAAAGACATCAATTCTCCTTTCGTCTTCCTTATTCATTTTCCAGCTTTCACATGCATATGAGGTGATTGAAAATACCATGGCTTAGGTCACACCTTAGTCCTGAAAACGACATCTTTGCTTTTTAACACTTTAAAGAGATCTTTTGCAGCAGATTTGCCCAATGCAATGCATCGTTTGATTTCTTAACTGCTGCTTCCATGGGCATTGACTGTGGATCAAAGAAAAGTGAAATCCTTGACAATTTTAATATTTTCTCCGTTTATCATGATGTTGCTTATTGGCCCAGTTGTGAGAAATTTTGTTTTCTTATATTGAGGTGTAATTTGTACTGAAGGCTGTAGTCTCTGATGTTCATCAGTAAGTGCTTCCAAAGTCCTCCTCACTTTCTGCAAGCAAGGTTATATCATCTGCATATCACAAGTTGTTAATAAGTCTTTCTTCAATCCTGATGCTGCATTCTTCTTCATATAGTCCAGCTTCTCAGATTATTTACTCAGCATACAGATTGAATAAGTATGGTGAAAGGATACAACCCTGACACACACCTTTCCTGATTTTAAACCACACATCATCCCCTTGTTTTGTTGGAAAGACTGCCTTTTGATCTAACTACAGGTTTTTCATCAGCACATTTAAGTGTTCTGAATTCTCATTCTTTGCAATGTTATCCATAATTTGTTATGATCCACACTGTTGAACACCTTTTCATAGTCAATAAAAAACAGGTAAACATCTTTCTAGTATTCACTGCTTCCAGCCAAGATCCATCTGACATCAGCAGTGATATCCCTCATTCCACATCCTCTTCTGAATCCATCTTGAATTTCTGGCAGTTTCCTGTCTATGTACTGTTGCAACCATTTTTGAATTATCTTCAGCACAGTTTCACTTGCATATGATAATAATGACATTATTTGATAATTTCCGTATTCTGTTGGGTCACCTTTCTTTGGAATGTCTTCCATTTGGTTGGCCAGGTAGCTATCTTCCAAATGTCTTTGCATAGACAAGTAAGCACCTCCAGCGTTGCATCCCTTTGTTGAAACATCTCAGTTGATATTCCATCAATTCCTGGAGCCTTGTCTTTGGTAGTGCCTTCAGTGAAGTTTGGACTTCTTCTGTCAGTACCATTGGTTCTTGATCACATGCTACTTCCTGAAATGGTTGAATGTCAACCAATTCTTTTTGATACAGTGATTCTGTGTATTCCTTCCATCTTTTTTTGATGCTTCCTGCGTCATTCAATATTTTGCCCACAGAATCCTTCAATATTGTAACTGGAGGCTTGAATTTTTTCTTCAGTTCTTTCAGCTTGAGAAATGTGGAGCATTTTCTTTCTTTTTGGTTTTCTAAGTCCAGATGTTTGATGTTTGCCCATTTCATTATAATACTTAACTTTGTCTTCTCAAGCTACCCTTTGAAATCTTCTGTTCAGCTATTTTACTTCATCATTTCTTCCTTTTGCTTTAATTTAGCGACTCTATGTCCAGGAGCAAGTCTCAGAGTCTCTTCTGACACTGATTTTGGTCTCGTCTTTCTTTCCTGTCTTTTTAATGACCTTTTGCTCTCTTCATGTATAATGTCCTTGATATCATTCCACAACTTGTCTGGTCCTTGTCCTTAGTGTTCAATGCATCAAATTTATTCATAAGATGGTCTCTAAATTCAGGTAGGATATACTCAAGGTCATACTTTAGCTCTCACGGATTTGTTTTAACTTTCTTCATCTTTAACTTGAACTTGCATATGAGCAATTGATGGTCTGTTCCACAGTCAGCCCCTGGCCTTGTTCTGTCTGATGATACTGAGCTTCTCCATCCTCTCTTTCTACAGATGTAGTCAATTTGATTCCTGGCCAGGAATCAAATTCTATCTGGTGAGGTCCACATGTATAGTCACTGTTTACGTTGTTGGAAAAAGGTTTTCCAATGAATAAGTCATTGGTCTTGGAAAATTTCTTTCATGACATTTCCGGCATCGATTCCATCACCAAGGCTATATTTTCCAACTACCAACCCTTCTTCTTTTTTTCCAGCTTTCATGTTACAATCACCAGTAATTATCAATGCATCTTGATTACATTTTTTATCAATTTTCAGACTGCAGAAGTTTGTAAAAATCTTCAATTTTCTTCATCTTTGGCATTAGTAGTTGGTGCGTAAATTTGAATAATAGTTGTATTAACTGATCTTCCTTGCAGGTATATGAATATTATACTATTACTGACAATGTTGTACTTCAGGATAGATCTTGAAATGTTCTTTTTGATGATGAATGCAACACTGTTTCTCGTCCATTTGTCATTGGGTTCAAATCTCACCATTTACTGGGCTGTGTAAAAATCAAAATATTTGCAGTACTTTGAATACTTCCCCTCTCCCCAAAATTTATGTCCATCTAGAATCTCAGAATGTGACTCTATTTGGAAATATGGTCTTCGCAGATGTAATCAGTTAAGATGAGGTCATACTGGATTAGAGTGGGCTCTAAATTCAATATGTCCGGTCCTTATAAGAAGAGAAGGTGGCACAAAAATCACAGACACGAACAGAGTGAAGAAGGCTATGTGAAGACAGAGGCAAAAAATTAGAGTGATGCAGCTATAAGTCAAAGACTGCCAACGATTGTAAGCGACCACCAGAAGCTTAGGAAGAGGCAAGGAAAGATTCTTCCCTAAAGACTTCAGAGGGAACATGGCCCTACCAACACCTTGATTTCAGAGTTCTAGCCTCGGAACTGTGAGAGAATAAGTGTCTTCTCTTTTAAGCTACCCAGTTTGTGGTAATTTGTTACAGCAGTCCTAGAAGGCTAACACAGTACTTAACCTACCTCCGTATGCGTTGGCTTCCTTATCTGTAAAGGGTAATGATGGTAATAGTAACTCATGTGATCAGTGGCATCACTATGGTTGGTGTTACCTAGCGCAGTAACTCATGGTGTTACCCCTCCCTGAGGACCTCCTCCTGTACCACACTATACAGAATCCTTAGTAATGTTTTTTGTACTAATGTTAATCATAAATCATAGTTCCCATATATCTCTCCTCTTTTCCTTTAATTACTACTTCATTCTCAAAAAAGTTATTGATACAGGTTCACAAATACTAATTACCACAATATTATACCTAAAACACCAGAAAATTTGGCAAAATCAGCTAGTATAAAAACGGTGGTAGCAACAAAAACAACAGCGCATGCTTGTAGCACATGCAGAAAAAACCAAGTGATTTGAAGCATCGTTGTAATTGGCTAATAATGACAGCTCTGACCAGAGCACATTAGAAGGTTCAAAAAGTAAATTAGCATAGAGTTTCAGCCTTGTAGGTATATTGATACATGTAAGCTGGGCTTATGAATAGTTGTTTATTGTTATAACTAAGTATAGGGATATTTTTATAAAAAATAATAAATTTCTGCTGAAACACTGCACAAAAACTTTATAGACAGTCATTTTGGTGTCAACCCCTCTGATAGTGTCACTTAGTGTGGTCCATACCCCCTGTACTCCCCTAGTGATGCCACTGCATGTGACCAACCATCTAGGTTTGCCCATGATAGTCCCAGTTTTAGCACTGAAAGTTCCACATCCCAAGAAATCTTCTATCCTGGGCAAACCAGGACAGCTGGTCAAATCACTCATGGTGCTGTTAGAGGATTGAAAGAGAAAATCCCTGTAGAGCATTTAGCCTGATACACAGCACACTGATATTGCTTTGTAAGGAGTGTGCATTCTGGAAACTGGTGACTCCTTTAGTCTTCTAAGCATTATGATCCATGTGCATATACAAGATTGAGGGTAGAAACTGAGGCAAAGATACCTTTTTCTACTTCATAAAAGAGAGAGGGTTGAATAAGTGGGAGTGGGAGTAGGGCAGAAGAGCAGGTACTGGGATGCAGGATAATGCAGTCAGCAGGGCTTGCTTGGGAAAAGGTTAAGAAGAGAACCATGACCCTGGCACACAACCATGCCCCAGAACCAACTTTGAAGAATGAAAATATTGCAAGACAATGTAGTAAATTGTTTGTTATAGGATACAAAAAATAATCTCCCCCCTCCATCTTTCCTTAAAAATCTTGAGTAAAGATATGCTGGAAGCCCTCTCCACAATGGCAAGGGCAGAAACAGGGAGAGGACTTGAAGAAGCAGATTAAAAGGATGAAGGACAGCTCACATCTGGCTTCCATGTGTGGGCCTTGTCCCCTAACAAAGCCTGTTACACAAAACAGGTGTTCAAAAAGTATTTGTGAAATAAATGAAGTAACTACTGAGAAAAAGCTTAAGGGAAGACATGGATTCCTACTACCAGAAAGGACTGGCAAAGGTAGAAACATAAAGGAAGTAGTCTTTTTCTCATCGGTTTACAAAGGCAAAGCCCGACCCCCTCAACTGCAAGCTAACACAGTATGCAAGTGTCTGCCAAGAAGAGCAGCCACACTTAAAGCTTATCAAGTCAAAGAACTGTCCACGTGACATTAGCTTGGCTTTGGGTGTTTGGCTGTTGTGATGGTTAAGATTCTATGTCAACTTGGCTAGGCCATTATTCTCTGTGTTTTAGAAGTTGTATAATGTTGTGATCACCCCCATGATGGAATCTGCTGAGTGGTACTGGCAGAGGTGAGGCCTGTGGCAGCTCACCGTCCCCTCCATTTCATCTCTCTGCCTTCCACTGGTTACTTTCTGCCTGCTCGCCTTGCCAAGGTTTTTGGCTTGTTCCAGACTCAGCAGCTGCCTTTTGTTGTCTCACCTCCGGTTCGTGGGACTTGAGCTAGCAGCTTACCTGTTGATCTTGGAATTCGTCAAACTTCTCAGCCTGCGACCAAGAGTCCGGTTCCCCGACCTGCTGACCTTGGGTTCGCCAGCCCCTGCAGCTACATGAATCAGAAGAAACCTTGCGGTCTTGTCTACTGATCTTGGAATTCATTGACCTTCACAGCCTGTGAGCGGGAGCCCCTCTCCGACCTGCCGACTTTGGGTTCACCAGCTTCTGAGGCTACATGAACTGGGAGAGGCCTCTACCTTGATCTGTGGACTTGGGACATTTTAACCTCTACAATTGCATGAGCTATTTCCTTGATATAAATCTCTCTCTATATATATTTATATGCTTTACTGGTTTTGCTTCTCTAGAGATCCCAGCCTGAGACAGTTGTTATGGATTGGAAAAAGTTTAGCAAAAATTAAAGAGGATGTGATGGTTAAGGTTGTGTGTCAACTTGGCTGGGCCATGATTCTCAGTGGTTTGGCAATCGTATAATGTTGTGATCACTTCTATGATGACATTTGATGTAATGTGATCATTTCCATTGACTACTCAGAGCCAATCAGTTGAAAGGGAGTTTCCTTGGGAGTGTGGCCTGCACTGAATATAAATGGACCTTCTGGAAAGGGTCATGGGCTCTTCTCATTCTGGATCTTGCAGCTGGCTCCTGCTCATCTGACCTCTGGTTCTTGGGACTTGAGCTAGCAGCTTACCTGAGATTTTGCCTGCCAATCTTGGGATTCGTTGATCTTCACAGCTTGTGAGCAAGAGCCCTGCTTTATGACCTGCCAATCTTGGGTTCACCAGCCCCTGCAGCTACATGAATCAGGAGACACCTCTCTTCTTTTATGTGTGTGTGTATTAATCATTTAATGAGAAAATTATTTGCTCTGTAAACTTTACCTGAAGTACAACAAGAAAAAGTTTTGTTTTTTTTTTTTAAACAAAGCATAATGCTCAAGGCAGACATTTTTTACTAATTAAGCTAAACTATTGTTTGGTTTTAAGTAGAACTCAGGGGATATTTTTGGTTTCGTTTTTAACGAATATCTCAGAGCAATAGTTTCCAGGATTCATCCAGCTTCCACAGCTCCAGAAAGCCTGGAGTCCATGAGAATTTTAAATTCTGTTCTATATTTCCACCCTTTTGATCAGAATTCTTCTATAGGATCTTTGATCAAAATGTTCAGTAATGGTATCTGGGCACCATCCTATTCTTTTGGTCTCATGGTAGAGGAGACATTTGTTCATGGAGGCAATTAGCCATGGACTCCATATCCTCCTTTTATTCCTGACTGTCCTTCTTCCTCTGTTGCTCCAGGTGAATAGGGATGAATTGTTGTGACTTGGATAGCCTCTTGCAAGCTTTTAAGATTCCAGGTACTACACAACGAACTAGGATGCAGAACAGAAGCACTAAACATGTTATTAGGCCAATTAACTGGGATTTCCCATGAAACCATGACCCTAAACCTCCAAACCAAGGAACCAAATCCCATGATATTGTTGTACCTAAGCAGCCTCAGCAACTTTTTTGTTGTTGTTGTTGTTGTAAAAGTATCTATCACACAACTTTTGCCAATTCAACCTTTTACAGGTGTACAACTTAACAGCACTTACAATAATTGGCTGAGCAAACCTACCATAATCAATAGGATTTTCCATCACCATAAACCAAAACTCAGTACTCTGTAAGTAATAACCTCCCTTTCCGCCTCCCTCCTGCCCATGGTAAGTACTAAGAAACTTTGGTCTCTGTATATTTGTCTGTTCTTCTCTTTCTATATTGTTGTAGTTGTTGTTAGGTGCTGTCGAGTTAGTTCTGACTTATAGAGACCCTTAGTACAACAAAACAAGCACTGTCCAGTCCTGTGCCATCTTCACAATCGTTGCTGTGCTTGAACTCATTGTTGCAGCCACTGTGTCAATCCATCTCATTGAAGGTCTTCCTCTTTTTCCCTGACCCTTTACTTTACCAAGCATGATCTCCTCCTCCAGGGACTGGTCCCTCCTGATAAGATGTCCAAAGTATGTGAGATGAAGTCTTACCATCCCCGCTTCTAAGGAGCATTCTGGCTATACTTCTTCCAAGACAGATTTGTTTGTTCTTGTGGAAGTCTGTGGTATATTCAATATCTTTGTCAACACCATAATTTAAAGTCATCAATTTTTCTTTGGTCTTCTTTATTCATTGTCCACATTTCACATGCATATGAGGTGAATGAAAACACCATGGCTTGAGTCAGGTGCATCTTAGTCCTTAAAGTGACATCTTTGCTTTTTAACACTTGAAGAGGTCTTTTGCAGGAGATTTGACCAATGCAATGTGTCATTTGATTTCTTGATTGCTGCTTCCGTGGGCGTTGATTGTGGGTCCAAGTAAAATGAAATCCTTGACAACTTCAGTCTTTTCTCTGTTTATCATGATATTGCTTGTTGATCCAGTTGTGAGTATTTTTGTTTTCTTTATGTTGAGGTGTAATGCATACTGAAGGCTGTAGTCTTTGATCTTCATCTGTAAGTGCTTCAAGTCTTCTTCACTTTCAGCAAGCAAGATTGTGTCATCTGCATAATGCAGATTATTAATGAGTCTTCCTTCGATCCTGATGCTGCATTCTTCTTCATATAGTCCAGTTTCTCCGATTATTTGCTTAGCATACAGATTTAAAACAAGTATGGTGAAAGGATAAAACCCAGACACACACATTTCCTGACTTCAAACCATGAAGTATCCCCTTGTTCTGTTTGAATGACTCCTCTTGATCTATGTATAGGTAATGCATGAGCACAATTAAGTGTTCTAGAATTCCCATTCTTTGCAAAGTTATCCATAATTTGTTATGATCCACACAGTCGAATGCCTTTGCCTTTTTATATAAGTAAGGCCAAATAATATTTTTCCTTTTGTGATAGACTTATTTCACTCAGTATAATGTCTTCCAGCTCCATCCATATTGTAGCATGTATCAAGACTTCATTTTTCCTACTGGCTGAGTAGTACTCCATTGTATGTATGTACTACATTTTATCTACCCATTAATCTGTTGATGGGCATTTAGGTTGTTTTCATCTTTTGGCTATTATGAATAGTGCAGCAATGACCATTGGTGTACAAGTCTCTGTTTGAGTCTCTGCTTTCAAACCTTTTGCATATATACCTAGTAGTGGAATTGCTAGGTCATATGGTAGTTCTGTTTTTAGTTTTTTGTTTTCCATAATGTCTATAGCATTTTGCATTCCCACCAGCAATGGGTAAGGATTCCAATTTCCCCACATACTCACCAACATTTGTTATTTTCTGTTTTGTTTTTTTTTTTTATCTTTGTCATCCTAGTGGGAGGGAAATGGTATCTCATTGTGGTTTTGATCTGCATCTCTCTGATGAAGCAGCTCTATTCTGATTCACTCACTTGGGATGTGCCGGCCTCAACAACCATGTAAACCATTTTCTTGATATAAATCTCTATATATGTACTTCTACACTTTACTAGTTTTGCTTCTGTAGAGAACCTAAGACAGAGGGCATTCAAAATACATGGAGGAAACTTCCCATATGCCATCCTATCCTGATGTGCAGAGCACTAAAATAAAAAAAAACAAGTAGAGCAGAGGGTGTCCATGCGATACCCAACTGATTGAGTCCCATCTGTTCTCAGCCAAAGTCACAGATGTAGACTGGAGGCCCTGCTCACAGTTCCGTTTCATACAGCTCTGCAGCAATGCTTCTCTTCTTCCTCGAGTTATTTTGCTTTGCTTAGAAGCTGTATGTATTCCTAAGTCAACAACGTTATCTTTAATGACTTTTTCATTATTGTTGTTAATTGCTGTCAAATCGAATCTTACTCATGGAGACCACATGTGTGCAGAGTAAAACTGCTCCACAAGGTTTTCAAGGCTATGAAGTTTTGGAAGTAGATCTACAGCCCTGTCTTCCAAGATGCCTCTAGGTGGTTTTGAACCACCAACATTTCAGCTAGTAGTCAAGCGTTTAACTGTTTGCGCCACCCAAAAACCCGTTGCCGTCGAGTCGATTCCAACTCACAGCAACCCTATAGGATGGAGTAGAACTGTGCCATGGTGTTTCCAAGGGGCAGCTGGTGGATTCCAACTGCCAACTTTTTGGTTAGCAGCTGAGTTCTTAACCATTGTGGGACTCCCTTCATGACTTTAGGAACAACTTAATCTAGCTGTACTGGAAGGTAGGACTCCCCAGGACTTGCTGAGTACAAACACTTTTATTTGTTTATTTATTCTCAGGCACATTTTAAGTTGGGTTTCTGTAACTTACAAGAAGTTGTTATTGTCCCAGCTAATAAGATGTTTATATATTCAAGTAAAGTTCATGAAGCAAAATGGAATAATCACTACAGTTATCTACTGAACATTCATTTGAAATCAAGACCTGTATCAATGACCTTAAGTGCGTATCTCATTTAAACAACTCACTTAACAAATGAAGACATCTGATATTCAGGCAGTTGCTTGACTTGGACAAAAATCACTGAGCTATTAAGTAGAGAAGTGGGGATCCAAATCTAAAGCTCAGCTTCTGCTCACTCCACTCTATGTTCTCAAAGGAAGAGTGTACATGGTGCCAAATTATTTGTAATTCACAGCTCTCTTGTGCTGGTTTAGTTAACAAGAGGCCAGCACTTCCCTGTGAAGCCCAAGCCCTCAGCACAGTTCCTTTTTCCCTGACACAAGCCTTGAAGCTTCCAAATCAGGCTCCTGAGGGAGGCAGAGCCAAACTCTGAGACCCCATGGCAAGGCCTCACTGGTGGTCAGTTGGGCTGCCTGAGCCACATGCCAGGCCATCAGAGGAGGCTCACACTGCTGGGCTTAAAGCTGAGGGAGGCTAACGCTAAGGTCGTGAGTTTCATTCAGAGTTGGCCACTTTCTTGGTCCACAGTCAGTCCATCCACCTTCCCTAGAGTGAGAAAGCCAAACAGCGGAATGACTTTGATATGTTGGAAACAGGAAGTGAACATATCCAAGATGGCCACATGGTACTCAGCCCAATTTGACTAACTTTTCCCACCATTCTACTCCCTCTCCTACTTCCCCTTGGAAGTGGCAGGGGAATAATATACCTAAGGAATACATTCCAAAGGCCCATTAAGGAAGGTTTACTTTATTTGAATGTCATTTCCCATTCCCAGTTGTGAAAAAATGCATGCTTTGCCTTATTTAAATTCTTATTCCAAGTTTTGAAAAATGCATGGACCTGGCCTTGCACTCCCATTTATTGTCTGTGTGACTTTCAGCAAATTACAGAGTCTCTCTGAGCCTCAGTTTCCTCTTCTGAAAATGGGAGTGATACTATCAATCTGAAGGTATTATAAGAATTAAACAAGGTGGTGTGGCCATCACTCATCCCAGTGCCTGGTATGTAGTAAATCCCAGAATGGTAAGTGTTAGCAGGGTTTCCCAAGAAGGTTCTTGGGAACAACCTTAATGCATGCTGGACCCTGGCTCCTTGTCTTGTCTTGAGTTGTTGCCTATTAAAGTAACTAACTTCTTCCAAGTAGAAGATGACTTCTCACACTTTCCATAATTCCTAACTCTAGAATCTTCACTAATAAAGCCTGGCCACAGTTGAATAGATAGGGCAGTGCTGTTCCAAGACCATACAATCACCATTCCAGCCTAATAAGCAATCATGTGAATTACTATGGCACTACGGTTAACTGTGGGTTAATTACAGGTGCAAAGGTACTATAACAAGAATTCTCATGGAAAGCATGTGTAAAGGGCTCAGGTATCAGGTACTGCCCCTTCACCTCCATCTGAAGCTTCAGGGCCACAGTTAGGTAAAGCAGATGAGAAGGAGACGAGGGACCCCACATACTTTCTAAAGTTGTAGCCTAATCTGCTGTACTTCCCATTCTATGGAGGCCTGGAGGCGTACCCCACACATCCACCTTTGGAGTGGAGGGGTCCCCCAGGGTCCAGGTGACCACAAAGGCACTCAAGTGCAGGATGAGACTTGTTCTAGGGCTGTCCCACTCTTCTGTGTGTGGACTAGGAAGGCAGAGTTCCTGGGAAGAGGGATCTCCTCCATAAACATTTCCACCAAGGTAGAAAAGCATTGAGGATAGTGTTTTTTCACCTTTAATGTGTGCTGTGATTCACCTGGGGATCTTGTTAAAATGAAGATTTCAATTTAGCAAGTCTGGGGCGGGGCCTGAGATTCTGCATTTCTTGCATGCTCCCAGATGTGCTGACGCTTCTGGCCCAGGAACCACATTTTGAGTGGTGAAGCTCTCAGATATAGGAAGCTCATAGCAAATGTTTGCTTATTAATTATTAATCAATAAATTGATGAACGTGCATATGAATGAATGAAGCAGAAGGAAAGTAGATTATGATGAAAATTCTATTATCTGGTTGTAGACTGGGGTTAGACAGACTGTGTCCCTAGCATTCCATACTTAACATTTATCCATCTACCTGTTCCTTTTGATCCCTTTTCTTCTGTCATCGCTCTCTTCTCAGTGACAGGGCAGCCAAAGGATCAAGGACACTATCTTTGGTGTACTCTTTGAGCCTCAGTGTCCACATCTGCAAAATGGGAATCATACTGCATATTTTACAGTTGTTTCAAGGACTAAATGACTCATAAGAGGAGCTCAGAAAATTATGGCTATCGAATATTATTCACATTAATTAATTTAGAGAGATAACAGCTTCCTCTCTTCCAAGTAGAAGGAACAGGGGAAGAAAAATATACTTGTATGTTTATGTGCTGTCACTATGCAATGTGCCTGAATAAACTGTCTCATAACTTCCTAAAAGTTCTGAGATCCACATTGTTATCTCAATTTATAGATGGAGAAACTGAGCCTTAAAAAAAAATAAGCAACTTTTATCCAAGGTCACAAAACTGAGTAACTGGCAGAGACAAGTTATGTCTGATTCTAAAGCCAGTGCTCTTTTCTTGCTATTCTGCCTCTCCTCCGTGCCCTGGTTGTGGGCAGTATGCCTCTCTGAACACAGTGCTCCTCAGTAAAAGGCTCTGGGTATTAGCTGTCAAGGTTCCAATTCCAGACCCACATCCAGGGCTTACTCTTTGGCCGTGAAGCAGACAGACTGTTTACACAACATGAGTCTGGGATGGCAAAGACTCAGTGCCTGTTTGTCTGCATTTGCCTTCCTTACACTCAGACCTTTGATGAGTCAGTTCCAGTCAAATCCAAGGACAGTTTGTGCTGAGGTCTCTCCAACCTACTGAAGGTGTTTGAAGCCCTGAAGGTCACTAGGTAAAAGTGTCAAAGTGGACAGACAGATGACCCCTCGCCTCCTGCAGGAAAAAGGTGTTTGTTGAGCAAAAGGTTCAAGGGTGTCCTCTCCAAGTCCCAAACTGGCCTGAATCACCATCCTGCTTTCCAACCACAGATGTTTTCTTGCTCATAGCCAGGTTCCAAATGGGGCAGAATCTGCCTGGTTGAGCTGTAGAAGAGACTGAGATGAAAGAAATGTGAATCTGACTTGTTTGCACCACTGTAAACCTGACTTCTTGGTCCAGAGTCTAATCCCTCCTCAATATTCTTCATCCTGTGATGAAGTCAGCTAACTTCTCCCCAAAGATTTCTGCTCCCCTTCCATAGCATAGAATTGTCACTGGGAAGTGACTGCCAGTGACCAGGTTTCCCAGCATCCCTTGCTCCTTGTGAGGATCATGTGACCACTTCTCACCAATAAGCAGAATTGATATGTCTCGCTTTTGGACTAACCTTTTCCACCCTCTTTTCTCATCCTAGGAAAGAAAGAAGCCACAGATGGAAGGAGCTTGGGTCCCTGACTCACCAGGTAGAAGACTTCCTGCTGACCAGGAACACCCAAATACACTGTTCGGTAAGTAAGGAGTAAAGTTTTATTATTTTAATGCCATTGAAACTTCTGAATTTGTTTGTTATAGCAGCTAACATTGTTCTCATTAAAACACCCCCTGGGATGAGATAACAGCAAGAACAGTGCCTGGACCTTTGGTACTAGGTTCAGTACACTGTGCTCAGGACCTCATAGCCATGATCGCTCACATGATTCTGGCAGGAAATCACCCTCCCCATTTTAAAATACAAAATTTGGCTATGGAAGATTAAATCATTTGTTCCAGATCATAACCGAATGCTACCAACAAAAGCTAAGTGACATACATGGGATTCGAACAAATTGCTGTCTGACTACAGGTGCAAGAAGCCTTCCCTTTGCCAACCTCTAAGAGAGTATGGTCCTGAAGGTCCATCCAAAAGATCATCTTTCCACAGTCATCCTTGGGCAGAAGTCCATGATAGTAACTCATTTATCACGGAACTCATCGAGATCACATTCTCTTCTCCCACAGGTCTGGTCCTGGGATCTGTAGATTCGGAAAGAAAGGAAGAGTGATAGCCATTTCCTCAACAATCTTAATCTAGCCAGCCAAGGGCAAAAGGAGACCACAGAGGCATTAGTAATACCCTTCCTAAACCCTTTCACCTAGGCTTGGTATGGACTCCAAAGAAGTAGCAGTAAGTTCGGTTTAAATGCCTTTGGAGTTGCCAATGGATTTTTTTTTTTTTAAGTGTGTTTTAAACTTGCTGTTGGCAGGTCATAGTGAAATAGAGTTCCAGTAATTTTCCCAACTAGTGTGACTCAAAACTGTTTAAATTAGAATTTACAAGGGTAGCCAAATTGTAAAATGTGAATTATGCCCTACTAAGACTAGATACAGGCTCACCAAGGACAACTCTGTTATTGCTAGGTGCTGTTGAGTTGGTTCTGACACATAGCCACCCTATAGGACAGAGGAGAACTGTCCCATAGGGTTTCCAAGGAGCAGCTGGTGGATTTGAACTGCCGACCTTTTGGTTAGCAGCTGAGCTCTTAACCACTACACCACCAGGGCTCCAAGGACAACTCTAGCGGACACTTAAAACCAAAAAAACAAACAAACAAACCCGTTGCCCTTGAGTCAATTCTGACTCACGATGTATCCGTGTGCTTCAAAGTAGAATTGCACTTCACAGAGTTTTCTTGGCTGTAATCTCACAGAAGCAGATCACCAGGCTTTTCTTCTGTGGTGCCACTGGGTGGATCTAACCGCCAAACTTTCAGTTAGGAGCTGAGAGTAAACTGTTTACACCACCCAGGGACAATGAGGGGGCACTTAAGGCACTGGCAATAATGTTGTGCTCAAGTGGAAAACATTGAGCTTGGAGTAAGAAGCCATAGGTTCAAGATCAGACTTTATAGGTCACATGTGGTAAATAAGACACAATCACTCAGAGCTACAGATTCCTCGTTTCTGAAAAGAGGTGAGGATGGGAAGAAGATGATGTCCTATTTTCCTCACAGTGTTGTCAGGAGATTTCTCAGTCTTTTGCATCTTTATGCTCCACTATTCAGGCGTCAGTATCTTGTACTTGACATGTTGCAGCAAGCCCTGGAGGGAAGAGAGTGAGCTCACTCTCCTGCTTAAACTCATTAAGAGTTCCCCACTATGTATAACCTTGACCTTCATTTTTATTGTATATTCCATTACTACACTCCTTCATCATACTCTTGATCCTAATGGCACGTCTCACTTTTCCCTGTGCACCTTCCTGCCATTTACTGCCTTTGACGCCCCCTGATGTGCTCTTCCCTATTCTCATTATCACAAGTTCAAACCCTAGTCTTCTTTCAAGGCTAATGTCAATACAACCACTTCTAGAAAGCCTTTCTTGATTCACAACTAGGACTTCCATCTCCCTCCTCTGTGATCAGGCAGCAGGTCCTACTGGGCTCTTGTCCCTTTTGAACCTTGTTGATTTGTTATTTGAGCCCATTTATTGTCCCCTCTCCCAGCCTGGGGGCTCCTTAGAAAGAGAACTCTGCTTGCTTTATCTCTGCATTCCCCAGCACCTAGTATTGTGCCTGGTACAAAGTTGGCACTTGGTAAGTATGCTGAGTTAATCCAAAATCATGAGTCAAGGAAAGACTCAAAAATGGCAGTTGATAAGAATGAAGTATTAGAGTAAGCTATGCTGTGGTAACAAGTAAACCCTGACATTTATGGCTTAACATAATGAAAGGTTACCTCTGCTTCTCACATCTCATGGGTTAGGCAGCTCCCCTGAGCAGAGCTCTTCTGGTCAGTGCCTTGGGGATCCAGTCTCCTCCCATGGAAGGACTCTGCCATCCCTGAGGGCTTTGCTTCCACCTGTGCAGATGAGGTCAAGAGAGCATGGAAGTCTGCACGGGACATTGATGGATAGGCTGGAATTGGTGCACATGCTTACTATTCCAAGTGTGGTCTGTGAACCTAGCACTGGCATCACCTGGGAGCGTGCTGAAATGCAGAACCATGGGCCCCATCCCAAACCTCCTGAATCAGAAGCTACATTTTAACAAGTTAACCAGGAGATGTGTAAATACAACACAGCGTGAGAAGCGCTGGAGAACATTGCTGCCCATATCCCATTGTTCAAAACTCAGTCACATGGCCGACCTAACTGCATGGAAGACTGGAAAATGTATCCTTCCCTGATACCTAGAAAGAGGAAACAGGTTTTGTGAGCTTTAGACTCTGCCACAAACAGTGTTTAAGGACTGAATCCAGTTTTGCTTCTAGGTCAACTAAGTCATATAATTCTGTTTCTCGGTTACCTGTCCTATGTAGGAGGATGGGCACAGTTCTGAAGGGTCCTTGCCATTGCAAGTTGGAATCGACTTGACAGCAACAGGTTTTGCCATTGTCAGAGGCTATGACTCACCTAATAAGAGACAGGCTGTTTCAAGAAGGCAGAATCCAGCAGAAGGACCAGTTAAAACTAGTTTTCGTGGTGTCAGTTCCAACTCATGGCAACATCAAGTGTGTCAAACTGTGCTCCATAGTAAATAGTCAGGCCTTTCTTCAAAGGCACCTCTGGATGGACTTAAACCTCCAACCTTTTGGTTAGCAGCCGAGCACATTAACATTTGCACCAACCAGGACTCCCAGCAGAAGGACAGGGACTTCCAATATGCCTATAGTGAGATGGAGACCAGGTGAAAAGCGACATTAAACAACCCTTTAGCCACAGGAGTTGAAAGAATATTTAAAGTTAGTGTACTCTAAAGAGGAGTCTAAAGGGTAGTGCAAAGGGTTAACGTTCTCAGCTACTAACTGAAAGGTTGGAGGTTTGAGTCCACCCAAAGCTGCCGATGTAGAAAGGCCTGACAATCTATTTCTGAAAAATCAACCCCTGAAAACCCTATGGGGCGGATCTACTCTGACACACATGAAGTCACCATGAATTGGAATGGATATCGTGGCAACTGGTACTCTGAAGAAAGTAACCCACCTACCCACACCAAAGGCCATTCAACCCATGCACAGGTCTTAAATAGCCACAGTAGCAAGCCAGAACAATGCACCGTTAATTCGCTGTGAAGTCTTGACCTGTTTTATCCAACTGTTTTCACTATTTCCATTGATTATCGTTTCTGTTTCTCATTAGTTAAACTTTATTTTAATTATTCCATGAGTTTATTTTTTCCAGGAAACAAGGATTTGAAGTTCACGTACTTTCATCTTTTCTTTATGATTGGTTAATTAACCAGCACTGAGTAGGAGGAGGAAACTTTTAAAAGTCATTTTTCATGTAAATATGTAGATCACGTAACAAGAAACTCAGAGGTTCTTTGTAATACTTGTACTTGATGGTGTTTTACTTGGGAAATAATGTTAACCCAGCTCTGGTCTTCAGTTTTAAAGCTTTTTTATTAAAATAAAACAGAAAACCTAGTATTTCATAATAGGAATTAGCTTCATCTTGAATGTGCCTGCCTCGGAAATGATCAACCCTGAAGCAATCAGAATTTTCCCATCAGCACTGAGCATATAATGCTTACAGCAGAGCATCCCTTGTCCGGATGTATTGTATTTTTGTTTTTAAACCGCAAGGAAATTAATGATTTATAAACTCAAAAGGAAAAGAAAATAAATCTTTAAAAAAATACGTATCATGGAAAGCATCCCTAGTGCTGAGTGTAAGTTGGCATTTCTTGTCCATTCACACGATTGAATAGTCAGAGTTAATATGGTGTTATGCAACTCACAGGTGAGCTGCAAGGGTGAATGAGCGATGTACATATGTACGCCATCAGTCGTGGGGTGTTGTCTGCATTGTTAAAGGACCATACATCTTTTCCTTTCCCTGTGCTAAGCCATCTTATTGGCCAATTGTTCCTCTCATGGCTTCAGCAACTAGGTTAATGACTTCCAAATCTTTCTCTCTAGAACCCACCTTGTCTTGAGCTCTACATTTGTATAACCAACTCAGTATTGGACAACTTTATTTCCAGAAGGACCTCAAAAGAAGCTCACCATCTTCTCCTCAGAACGTTCTCCTTCTTGTATTCCCTTAAAAAGTATTCAAATATTTGCTGAATTATTGGGGAAGAGGGAGATTCACTCTTCATTTCCCTTATTCTTATTTCTACAGAATTAAAATAATCCTTTATATACATTTATGTTCACCTCAACTTGCTTCTCATCTCCCCAAAAAACAAACTTAAAGTGACTTTTTAAAAAAGCTACCATGCAATACAATGAAAATAGACATTTTATCATTACATGAGGTGAATTCACCCAGTTCCTTTTATTTCAGCCTTATAACTACATTGTAAAGGAGATATTATTCTCATGGCCCATTCTACAGAGGTGGAAACTAAAGCTCAAAGAGGCAAGATGACTTGCCCAAGTCATAGAACCAGGATTGCCGACTCAGAGCCATATGCTCTTTCTCAGGCACAGTTGCGGAGGAGTTGATTCTGACTCATGGGGACCCCATGTGTTACAGACTAGAACTGCTCTGTAGGGTTTTTTTTAGTTGTAATCTTTACGGAAGCAGATCACCAGGCTTTTCTTCTGTGGTGTCACTGTGTAGGATTAAACCACCAGTGATTCTTAATATCATATTATGTGCAAGAGTCACCAAGGATCTGGTCTAAAACACATCAGGAGGCCCGGCTCTCAGAGATTCTGATTTAGTAGTCAGTTGTGGAGAACAGGGATTTGCTTTTTAATCAGCACCCTAGGTGATTCTCATCCAAGTGGTCAGCTGGTCACATATTAAAAAGGCTACTCCCCTTACCCAGCAAGGGCTTTCTTACCTTATGTAGCTTGACAAACCCATTTGTATAGTATCAAAAGCCTGTCCCTGGTTGCAGTGGGCAATGCAGAGAGCAGGCATCTGGAAGCCTCAGCCTTCATTTTGCTTGTGGTTTCATTTTGCCTCTTCACCAAATCCTACTCCCTAGTGTTGACAGCCCCTCCCTGACCAACAGTGCTTGCTGCAAGGGTGAGACCAGCTGGATCTACACTACACCATCATGGGGGTGGTACAGGTGCTACAGCTCTGAAGCACCTTGGGAAAGTTAAAGTCCATCTTCTGGGAAGCCATCCCTGACTCCTTCAGTCGGAGCTGGGGCCCCCACCTTTTGGCTCCCATAATCCTTTGTGCATAGTATAGAGTAATTGTTAGTTTACAAGCCAGCCTCTTCCAAAAAGGTGTAAGGAAGAGTGAGCCGAGGAACCACGTCTTAGCCATCTTTCTAACCTAGTACCCAGCCCCAGGTCCTCAGTAGATACTCACTGAGTGTGTGAACGAGTGAATGAATGCACAATGAATGCAGAACAAACAGAACAATGATTTATTCTCATTAACAATGGTTAATAAAAGTTTCCCAGCTGCTTTTGTCTTATTCTAGTCATAAGGTTTGACCACTCTAGAATTCTAAGAAGCAGGCCCTTTTCTGACCATTACAGAAACTTCCTTTATTTTTCTTAGAATACTTTTAAAACATAAAATAAAGCACTTCTTGTGAAGCTATAAAAATGACGAACAATAAATCCTGTGGTGTGTGAGGTATGAAACACCACAAACTGTTTTGAAGAACTAATTTTACTGGAAACAATATATTTGGTAACTAACTTGCCATTTCAATTGCCAGACATTACCCTGCTTACCCACAGAGGAATATGGGGTATAAGGCTTTCTGGCGCAACCAACATTTCACAGAATGACCTTCCCAGGATAGGTCTTGTGCACAGTTTCTAGTTCAGTGCTTTGATGGTGTTCTGTCAGTTGTCCTCTTACAGACGGAGTCCCTTTCCCATTTTACAGTTGCAGTAACTGAGGTCCAGAGATCACACAGCTAGTAAGAGATAGAACTGGATTCAAATGCAGGTTCTTTTAAGTCTCAATTCTGTGGGCTTCACATAAAACCCAGGCTGTTCTCGGTTCAGAGGTGTGATCATAAAGCACTTTCAGTAGGTTCTACGCTAATACACAGCAATGAAATCCAAGCAGGAAAAAAAATGCTTCCTCTCCTCAAAGAATCCTCCTGACCCCTTTCTGAGTCTCCCCTTTTAAGCCATTTAATGGGAATCATGTTCTTTTGAGGAAAAGGCTGAGAATGCTACATGCTAAGAACTGTATAAAAGATGGGACACTGCCAGGTAGCTGCTGCATCATGATCCCGAAGCCCTGAAGATACGTGGACCTTCAGAAAAATCAGACTGCAAAAAATAGACAAACAAAATATAATTAAGGAATAAATGCTCATCAAATAAAGTTTGGAATGAATGGAAAATAAAATAAAGTGCCCATAAACTACCATTCAGAGACTATAAAGCATTTGATTAATATTTACTTGGAGACAGATAAATACGTAGGTAGGTAGATGATAGAGAGGTAGATAGGTAGACAGATTGACAGACAGATAGATAGACACATATCTATCTCTATATATGAAATCATAGCACATATCATGTAATACCACATCTTTTTGTTTTTCCAGTTAACATTTAAGCATACACATTTTCCCATGAATTTATATACTCTCCATGGGTTTTACTGGCTGTATAATACTCCATCAAAAATTCTCCATTAATTAAAGATTCCTTTTTTGTTACACATTTAGATTATACAGAGTTGTTCACTGTATAATAATAATTCTGTAATAAACAATTCTGTAATAAATAATTCTGAATATAATAATATAATGTAATAAATAATTTTGAAATAATTCTGTAATAAACAGCTTTGTAAGCAAAGCTTTTTAAAAAGCTTGATGATTATAGCATTAGGATAACCAACCAGTTGCCATGAATCAACTCCAACTCATGGCAGCCCCATGTGTGTCAGAGTAGAACTGTGCCCCCTAGGGTTTTCAATGGCTGATTTTTTGGGAAGTAGATCCCCAGGCCTTTCTTTCAAGTTTCCTCTGGGTGGACTTAAACCTCCAACCTCTTGGTTAGCAGCCAAGCATGTTAACTGATTGCACTGCCCAGGGACTCCATAATATTAGGATATACTCCCACAAATTCTATTAGGCATGAATAGCATGCAAATTGCCAAAATACTTTCTGAAGGCTGTACTGTTTTGCACTTCATAAGCAGTGCTCTTCCCTTCGCTGTTGCCAAGCCCAGCTTCATGAGTGAGTGACCTGTGCAGTCATACAAGGCTCAGCACTCAGAGGGCCCCATGCTTAGTTTAATTCTCTGCTATCACCATCTTGAAAGTCTTAATAATTTTATCTTTGAATATGTGCTTTGTCAGTGGTCTGATGGGCTACTAGAACATGCAGGAGATCAGAGGAGATACACGCAATGTGTGTGTCCACCGTTCCTTGCTGTCTCATTCACAGATGGCGCTGATCATGCCTCATGAACACACGATTCCAGCGGACCCACAATGTGCGGGAGGTCAGCGAGACTCAAAGCAAGTACAAGGTAAGCGTGTTACTTCTCAAATAGAGTAAGCAGAGCACTGACAGCCCTAAGTGACCATGCTTTTCACTGGAATCAGAACTTGCTTCCAACAGCCAAGAAACCTACAATATGCTTTCTTGCTAGTATTGTTGTTGTTGTTAGTTGCTGTAGGGTTGATCCCAACTCATGGTGACCCCGTTTGTGCGGAGTAGAAGTACTCCATAGGGTTTTCAAGGCTGTGACCTTTCAGAATAGAGCACCAGGTCTGTCTTCCAAGGTGCCTCTGGATGGATTCAAACTGCCAACTTTTTGGACAGTAGCCAAGTGCTTAATTATTTGCACCAGCCAGAAACTCTTATTGTAACTTCCCTGCAGTAGCCAATTGCTTCATGCTGAATGGCTTGTGATAACGCTCAGAAAATGCTCATGCTGTAATATTAAGTGGAAATTGAAAAAGTATATTAACATACATACACATATAGTATGACTCTACTTATATAAAAAAACACTGGAAATAAAAGTAATGACGTGAGTGTTCTCTCTCTGTGTCCATATTTTGGAACAATTGTTTTTAAGTAAATTAATTCTGTTACGGAAATAGGCCTTCAAAACCATGCCTCCCCTTTCTAACTGAATCCAGACACTTCGGTGGAGTCAGAGCAGGATTTTACCAGGAGTCATCTTCCTTCTTCCTCCTCCCCACCCTTCTGTAACTACCTTCTGGCTCAACAGCAGGCTGATGGCTTTTTTTTTTACATTATCTAATCAGGCTAATTTCTCCTGATAGTGACAGATAAATAGCAAGGTTTGTATCCAGTAAAAGCAACCGGGCTAATAGTCCTTTATTGCCACATGCTCTATAACTCTTAGGTTCTTTATTTACTTGCTTTCTGGTAAATTTGTACAGCCTTGTTCTGCCAAATATTGCTCTCCTTTGAGTTTTTTGCTCTCCTCTTGCCTGAAATACAACTTTGGACTTTGGACAGCAATAAAGTCACTCTTGCTATTATGAGTTGACTCTTCTTTATAAAACTACAAGGTTTTCCTTCTAAAGATATTATTATAGCACGAGATTACCAGGTATCCTGTGTGAAAAATCCGCTCAGGCTGATAAGCCATAGCCTGGAGGAGAACAAGCTTAACTTCTAAGATTTCCAAACTTGGCTGCACACTAGAATCAACTAAGCAGCTTTTAAAAATAGAGATGCCTGGGTCTAACCCTCCGAGGTTCTGATTAAATTGGTCTGCAGTGGTCCCGGGCATTGGGAGTTTTAAAATCTCTCCAGGTGATGCTAATATGCAGCCATAGCTGTAACCCACCATTCTAAGATCTCATTTGTTTAAGTCCAGAGAAGGAAATCCATACAGCCAGATAAGTCAGAACATCAGCTTCCATTTCAGTTGGACTCAGGAAATAATTAGGGAGCCCCTACTCTTTGGCAGAAGCCCTGGTGACGAAGTGGTTGTGCTTGGCTGCTAACCAAGAGGTTGCTCCTTGGGAACCCTATGGGGCAGTTCTACTCTGTCCTATAGAGTTGCTATGAGTCAGAATCGACAACGAGTAACGAGTAACGCTTTGGCAGGTCTAACACTAGTTATTTGTGGATTGCAAAGATGAATAAGATAACTTCCCAGCCAGAGACACCACCCTGGGTGGTGCAGTTAACACACTCATCTACTAACCAAAAGGTTGGAGGTTGGGCTCCACTGAGAGGCTCCTCAGAAGAAAGCCCTGGTGAGCTACTTCCATATAATCAGCCATTGACAACCCTATGGAGCACAGTTCTACTCTGACATCCATGGAGTTGCCATGAGTTGGAATCAACTCAACAGCAACTAGTTTCCGTCCAGGAGTCGCTTTCAGGATAGAACAGGTGAGTCAAGAAGCAGACAAGTATTCAAGAAGGGAGAGTATCAAAAGATTAGCCAGAACAGAGATACAACCAAGGGCCAACAGGATACTGGACATGCATACTGTGTTAGGAAGAGGACTTCTGGGACGTGCCCATGGGTCAGGCACTGTGCTGATGGTATGTCTGTAGGAAAAGAACAAAAGCTTACAAAGCAGTGAGCTCCCAGGGCCGAGACAATGTCTTGTTTGACATTGATGCTGGCACATAGTACGTGGTTGTTAAGGATTAGTGTAGGGTGTATCTTGAGTCAGTCTTTTCTGAGATAGAAAACAGATTAAACAAGCAAGTGAAAGAAGGAGAGATGGAGCAAGATAGATGCCAAGACACGGAAATCTCCACAGAACCAGGAAGCAGAAGCTGAAGAGTCAAGGACCTTTCTACAGAGCCGACAGAGAGAGAAAGCCAGGCCTCTGAATTCGGACTTCTAGCCTCCTAAACTGTGAGAAAATAAATTTCTGTTTGTTAAAGCCATCCACTTGTGGTATGTCTGTTATAGTAGCACTAGATAACTAAGACAGAGGTCAGCAACAAATGAATGGCCTGATGTGGCTGTAATGTAAGATACTTAGAAGACCCTCAGTTAAAAACAAGATGGGAAAGTTCTGTCTGAACCAGGCCTTGAAAGTACTTGAGGTGGCCAGTTCCATCATCTGAGCTGTTCATCGGGAGCATAGATCTGGCAGTAGAAGCAGGTAATGCTGTGGCTGGAGAACAAACCTGGAGGTGCTTTAGGAAGCAAAAGCTTAGGGCAGGGAGAAAGACCTGAATTAAGACAGCGGTGGTAAAAAGAAAGTGGAAGGTCTTACTAAGAGATTGTTCACTGATGTGCTTAAGAAAGAAGCCTAGAAAACTCTGTTCCCAAGAGATTTTTGATACAACTGATTCAACAGGTTTGACCATTTCCTGCATGCACTCAAATATGGAGATTTTATCCCAGTCCATCACAAACCTTCTTCTCCCAAGGCTTCACCATACAGAATGATCATCTCCACTAATAAAAAACAATAAAGAAAATGTTTGATTAATTTTTTTTTTAAGATAAATGAACTTTTTAACAGCCACCCAGTCATTGGACATCAATGCATGCCAATAGGGAGAGAAGGAGGAGGGGAATCAGGACTCAGAATTGCTGTTTCTCCAGCAGATTAAAAAACAAAACAAAACAAATACACTCCCAACTCTGTCCAGACTTTCAAAAGCTTTTCAGGCATGTCCTGATTTATTCTCAGAACACTCCTCGGGGGAAGGTATGGTGGTGATAGTATGTTGCCCATTTTATGAAGAAACCAAGGCCTGTATAAATAATTAGGTAACTTGCCAAACATCACCAAGCTTGTAAGTGCAAGAGTTGGATCTTGAATCAACATCTCTCCCACAGCCACCATTTTCTTCCACTACATCCAGCCCATCCTTTTTATGTTAGCTATGCTAACACAGAGCAAGGCACTTTCCTTTATAAATGGTCAGTAGACATATGGAATGTTGCTCAACCTCACTAGTGATCTGGGAAGTGTTCATTAAAATGACAACAAGATTTCATTTTTCACTCATCAGATTGGAAAAAATTAAGACTAATAATATCTAGTGTCAGTGAGGGAGAGGGGAAAGATGTGCTCTTAAATACTGCTTGTAGGAACACACATCAGTGGATTATTTGGAAGGTAACTTGGCGGTTTCTATAAAATTTTAAATGTGCATACTCTTTGATCAAGAATTTTTACCCACCTCAGAGAAATATTTTCACATGGGTGCAACAGGCATACACTGGGATGTTCACTGCAGTTTCTGGTAAAAATGAAAAATCGGAATTAATATATTACCCATTAGTAAGGAATGGCTAAAAGTATCATGGTTCATCCAGTCTATAGCATCTGCAAAACCTCCAGAAGAATGTGGCTGATATGTATATCCTGATATACCATGTATTATTCAGTTTAAAAAAAAAACAACTGTGTAGTATTATAACAATTATATTTATAAGACCAAAAAAAAAAAAAAAAGATACTCTGTACATAAGGTCACTATGAATCAGAATCTACTTGATGGCACTTAACAGCATCTATGTATATAAACCAGTTAAACTCATAGTGACCCCATGTGTGTCAGAGTAGAACTGTGCCCCAAAGGGTTTTCAACGGCTAATTTTTTGGAAGTAGATCACCAGGACTTTCTTCTGAGTTGCCTCTGGGTGGACTTGAACCTCTAACCTTGTGGTTAGCAGCCAAGCATGTTGACCATTTGCACCCCCAGGGACTCCATCTATATGTATATATGTCTATAATTTCATCGAAAAAAATTCAAGAACGGATTCACATCAAACTGCTAATAGTTACTTCTGGGATCAACGAAAGGAGGAGTCAAAGAGATTTTTTACTTTGATAAAACTATATTGACTGAAATTTCACAATAATACATTCATGTTGTTTTTTGCATAATTACAATAAATAAACTAATTGGTTGGCAAATACATGCATAATTACCATGAATGAATTCATTAATTGGCAAATACATGGAAGGAAAGTGCTTTCCTTCACGGTATCTTTTTTTTTCTCCTCTCACAACAACCTGGTGGGGTAGAGAGAGTAAGGTTATTGCCTCAACATTCCAAATAAGAAATCAGAGCCTTTGGGAGGAAAGTTGACTTGCCCAAGGTGACAGGGTGGGTTAGCAACACGGCCGGAACTAGAACCTAGGTCTTCCGGCTCGCATTCCAGGGCTCTGTGAATTACACCTCACTGCTCCACTCAGCTTCTGCAGTCTTCACGCCATCTTGCATGCCATCAAAGGAAGCTTTCCACCTATTCTTTCAGTGATACTTCAAACTCTTAAGGAGTTAGAAGATTTCAAATCCTTTCTTCTCCCTTTTCTCTTTTCAACCACGGCAATGATTGGGGACCAGCTTGCTCGGAATCTCCACTTGCAATCCGCAGGTTCGATGTTGTTAAGGACTCCTCTGACGTTCCGTCAGATTTCCCTACAAATAAATCTCATTTTGCTGATGTCTGTAACGTCTGGCTTTATCGCAGAGTGCTCTCCTAGAGCTCTGTCTTTAATAAAAGGGGAAAGAAGTGGAACTACTAATTTAGTTTCTTTGAAAGGCGTGCATTTTCATGCGCCTTAAATCCATCTGTTTGTGAAATGGATGCCTTTGCGCAGTGTATAATTTGATAAAACCCGAAAGAACTCAGAGCTCCTAGCTTGAAGCAGAAATAGAGAAAGTGGCAGGGAACCTGACTAAAGAAAAGAAATCCACCAAACACTATTTTTAGAACTAAAAACTGATTTAAAAAAAATACTACTCATGGAGAAAGATTAGTGTTCTCAGCATAAGAGCCTCTCAGCACATTTGCATCATTTCAGGGGCCGAGATCAAAGGGCCAGCTGTATCTGCAGCTCGTTTGTTAGGGATATCTTTATCACCGCAGTGTATAATATCTGAGCCCCTCACTCCCTGACTTCACACCCTCCACCGATTCCTTGCTGCCTGCAGACACGTGTTTATTTGCCAATATGAACTGTTCTAAAAATCTGAAACGTTCATAAAATTTAAAAATTGGCATTTTACATTAAAATCCTGATTTCTGATTTCTTTTAAAAAATCAGAAGACCTGGCCATGCTGGGTCCAAATTCCCACAGAGCATTAATGGGTTGGTGCGAGTAAAGGAGGCACAATTTAGATAGAACAAGTTCTCTGGATGGTGCAAATGGTTAACACGTTCAGCTGCTAACTGAAAGGTGGGGGGCTTAAGTCCCCCCAGAGGCAACTCAGAAGAAAAGCCTGGTGATCTACTTCCAAAAAATCAGCTCAACCTCTGTGGAGCAGTGTTCTACTCTGACGCACATGGGGTTGCATGCTTGGAATTGACTCAGCAACAACTGGTATGTTCTCCCCAATTTTGGTATGGTCCCCACCTGTACTTGCCTGGCCCCCGTAGACACTTACTGTAACATCTGGTCTTCAAAATAAAGTCAAAACTTCTAAAACAGGCATTCGAGGTCCTTCACTCTTGACTTCTGGCCAGCCCCTCCATTCTCATCCTCTTCCAGTTCTTTCTCCACATATTCAGTCAATAAACCTTCATTGATTGCTACCATGTGTCAGGCAGAGTGCTGGGGGGATAAAGCAATGAATGAGATACATGTATCAGTCAGAGTTCCAGCAGATGGCACACACAAATTAAGGCAATTCCAGCAGGTGTGACTAGAAAGGGAACCACAGGCTAGCACAGTGTCCTGAGCCTACAAACCCCGGGACTATCAATACCCCTGTGACAGAAGGGTGAGAGTTGCCTGCCTGGAGAGAAGCTGTCACCTTTTTCTGGGACTGCAGCTAACCTAAGATAGCCCTGCAGAGGAGGATCTGGGGAGAGAAACACCTGCTCTCACTCTCCTCTCTATCTCCTGTCTCCTGAAGGGACTCCTCCACTGTCCAAAGCCAGAATCAAAGAGCAAGGAGCCTCCTGATGCAGTCAGTAGAGGTCAGCCCTGCTGGCAGAGAGCAGGGCAGAGAAAGGAGCAAGGATCTGAGGGGGTGAATGGAAGACATCCAGCCGCTCCGTTCTGTCCTTCAAGGCGCGCACAGTCTAGTGAAGAGAAAGACAAATCAACAGACTAAGCCACTGCAGTGGGAGCAGTGCTGTTTAAAGGGAATCACCGTGAAGGCAACTAGCCTTAGTTGGGAAGCTTCCAGGAAACAGTGAGTCAAAGCTGAGATCAAAATGGTTGAAGAACAAGGAGTTAGCCAGTCAGAGGTGAGGAGGGAGAGGTGGAGTGTGCTTAGGATAGGGAGCAACCCATTCCTAAGGCTTCATGAGGCACCATAAACCCTAAGCCACTGGGTCACAAATGTCCCTTGCTTTTTTGCCCCGTATGTGTATGTGTGGACCCTTCCCTCTTTTGAAATAGCTTCTCTCTATCTTTCTTGGTAAGTTATCTTTAAATCCAGCTCAGAAGTCACTTCTTTAAACAATTCCACTCTTGTATGTATCCAATAGAAAGATGTACATATATACACCTAAAGACACACATTAGAATGCATTATTTACAGTAACCAAAAGCCCATCAATAGTAGATGAATCAAAGAATTGTATATTCACACAATAGAACACTACATAGCAATGAGAATGTACGATGCACAATTACATGCCAAAATATGGATGAATATCACAAACATAATATTGAGTGAAAGAAGCCAGACACAGAATAGTGTGTACTATATAATTCCATTTATAAAAAGCACAAAAGCAGCCAAAGTCAGTCTATGGTGTTAGAATTTGGGATAGCAGTTACCCCTTAGGGGACTGGTAATTACTCACTCAAAGGTAGCACAAGTTAGAGGGTTCTGTGTTGCTAGGGATGGTCCATTTCATGATCTGGGAATGGTTGCGTGGGCTCATGAAAATTCATGAGCTGTACATTTATGATAAGTATCCCTTTTTATGTTTTACTTCAACAAAAAAAATTTCAGTCCCCTTCTCTGAGGTGCTGTCACGTATTGAATTGTGTCCCCCAAAAATATCTGTCAACTTGGCTGGGTCATGATTCCCAGTATTGTATGATTGTGTACCATTTTTTAATCTTAAGTGTTGTAAATTCAATCACTATGATCTAATAAGATGGATTAACAGCAGTTATACTGATGAGGTATATAAGATTGGATAATGTCTTAAGCCAATCTCTTTTGAGATATAAAAGAGAGAAGCAAGCACAGACACATGGGAACCTCATACCACATTAAGGCAGTGCCAGGAGCAGAGTGCATTCTTTGGACCTGAGGTTCCTGTGCAGAGAAGCTCCCAGACCAAGGGAAGATTAATGACATGGACCTTCCTCCAGAGCCAACAGAGAAAGCATCCCCCTGGAGCTGACCCCCTGAGTTTGGACTTGTAACCTACTGGACTGTGAAAGAAAGCTACACACTTGTGGTATTTCTGTTACAGCAGCACTGGATGACTAAGACAGATGCCTTCCCCAGTTATGGAATAACAAGGGCTTTGAGTCCAAAGAGCTCCGAAAACCCTCTTTAAAACTCACCCAAGATGTCTGAAAAGTCCTAAGGAAAAAGCAATGACTCAGGAGCCCCAAACCTGTCTTGATTTCCCTGGCAATCCTGGACAAACTTCGTCTGTTCTCTGGCCTCTGTTTGCTACTTTAAAGTGATGCAATGGAGCACATGCTCTTCCAGTTCTTTCCAGTCATCAGAGTTTTTATAAGCATCAGAGATCAAAGGATCAGACAGCATTTTCTGACCTTTCTTGCCAATCCTGGACCATCTCTGCCATCTCTCAGCTGAGTGACTCCCAACTATCTCATCACCAAGGACCCTGCCACTACTTTTCTCCCATGAACCCCACATACTGAAAGAGGTTGCAACCAAGGGGGGAAAAAAAGATGTTTATTGTGTAATGATCCATTCATTTTAATCGAGACATTTACATAAAACTGCCAGCCTGACCTTGTGATCAGCATGAGAAAACCAATGTTCTTCTCCTGGGTTGTATAATTCCAGCTCAAAGCAGAGTAATATAATAGTTGAGTTGGCCCAGGAAGATCCATAGCAAGGCCTCAGTGTAGGATTTCCATTATTAATTTTATAATATATAAAGTAACTTAAAAAACCAAAACTCTATTGCCAAGTTGAGTTGATTCCAACTCATACCGATCCTATAGGACAGAGTAGAACTGCCCCATAGGGTTTCCAAGGAGGGGCTGGTGGATTCTAACTGCTGACCTTTTGGTTAGCAGCCAAACACTTAACCACCACATCACCAGGGTATAATACATAAAGTAACTTAAGAGATCCTGTTTTTTTTTTTTCCCTCAAGCTTCTTAAAATAGAACACCTATGTCAAGGCCACTACATTAACTCCTCACACTATGTACTGAAGATACTTGGCTTCTGTCTTCAAATATTTCATGGTACTGCTTTCCTGGCTTCTTTTCAATAATGGATCTCAGAAAGACATGGCCTTCATGAGGTTACATAAGCCAAGTAAAGTGAAACATCGTAGATGATTATTTGAATAATACCAATATTGACTGCCATTTATACAGCACTGATTGTATGTGTGTTTACTATCCTAGGCACTTATATGGATTAACGTGCACTATGGAATTAAGAAACCATTGCCATGAAGTCACTTCTAACTCATGCGAGCTCGTGTGTCAGAGCAGAGCTGTGCTTCACAGGATTTTTAATAGCTTATTTATTGGAAGTAGATCACCAGGCCTTTCCTCTGAGGCATCTCAGAGTGGACTCAAACCTCCAACCTTTCGATAATCAGCTGAGCGTGTTCACTGTTTGCACCACCCAAGGACTCAGACAGTGTGGGTTCAAACCTCACCTCTGATCCTTGCTGGCTCAGTGACCTTAAACGAGCAGGTATTTAACCTCTCTGAGTTACTGCTTCCTTACCAAAGAATGGGATACATGGTCATCTCCTTCAGTTACTGGGAGATCAAATGTGTATAATCCACAGAAGCCCATGGCAGAGTGCTTGGTATGTAGGAAGTGCTCAAAGAATTTAGCTGTAACTAGTAACTGTACTTTCTTCACAACAACCCTTTTAAGAAAGAAACATTATCACCATTTTATGAAGGAAAAACTTCAGCTCAGAGGGCTCGCCCAAGATCACATAGCACTTGAGTGGCAGATCCAGGATTATTAATTCTCTTTCTACTCGACCCCAAAGCCTGGCCTCTTTCCACTATTCAATTCTTCACAACCTCAGCAGATGCTGTGGCTGAATGTCTTCAATAGATTATTTTTGAGAGAAAGACTTTTTGTTATTTTACTTAATTATTTATAAGAAGAAAATAAAGTTATAAGGTAAATTTGCTCTTGTCATAAAACTCAATTTTTCCCATTTGTTTGTTTGTTTGTTTTGGCCCCACTCAAGATTGCCACCCTAGTTTTATGACTGTTGCCAGTCTTGTTTTGGGCACTTAGCAAAGAGCTGGGAGAACTCAGTCGAGCTGTTTGGCTTTGGGCAACTCCCTTCCCTCTCAAGTGGGGGTCCATTTCCCTTTCTGTAGAACTGAGGAGTGGATGAAGGTTCTCTCCAGCCCCTGCAGCCCTGACGTAGAAGCCTCTCTGACATCATTCCAGGCCCTTTGACACTTGTGAGCGGCTCAGCTTCTAATGTTTGATTCCTGCCCTGTCTTCCTGAGCTAAGTCGGGGGTTGGGCGGGGGGGGGGGGGGGGCGAAGAAGCCAACATCTGTTTTCACACCATAACTGGGAATTCATTCCTAAAACATTTTTCATACTTAACCAGAAGGGCTTTTTGCCATGAGTAACAGGATCCATCCCTTGCTCCCTGGACGTCTCTGCACTTTGCTGATAAGACAGTAATGAATGTGCTGATGTGTGTTTCCAGGAATGACGCTTCTCCCGGCAGGGCAGGCCGAGGGCAGCTCTTCCGCGTTCACAGAAGCAGGTGCTAGAGCCCAGCGCTGCAAGGCCTTCTCAGGGGAGTGGGCCAAGCCACTGCACCTCCCCAGGCCCCTGGAGGCAGGTAAGGATTGAAGGCTGTACAGCCACTGAGCAAGCATCCCTGACCCTGGCCAGGTCGGGGAGAAAGGCCCTCCTCACTTACTTCTGCATTTCCCAGCCACGGAAAGAGACAAATGTACCATCAGTCCCACTACGACTCAGTTGAGGCTCTGCCACTCACTCCCGGTGTGACCTGGAACAGATCTCTTACCTTCTCTGTATCTCCTTAATAACTAATATTTGTAGAACACTTACTCTCTACTGAGCATTGTTGTAGTTACTTCTGATAAGAATCAACTCATAATTAAACCTCTCAACAACCTTATATCTTGTGTAGTTATTGTTACTCTATTTTACAGATGAGGAAACTAAGCCACCAAGAGATTACGCGGTTTACCTAAAATCACACACATTCAGGATTTGAACCCAGGCCATCGAGTCCCGGAACACTCACTCTCGCCACTATGCCAGCGGTCTTCAAACATTGTGGCCTCAGGACCCCTTTACCATTTTAAAAATTATTGACGACCGCAAAGAGCTTTTACTACTGGGAGTTATATCAGATCATCACATTAGAAATTGAAAGTGAGAATGTTTTCAATACAAGAATGCACAAGAACATATTAGCCATCAGAGCAAAGACGTCATCACACATCAGGTAGCCTCCAGAAAACTCCACTGTACCCCAATGAGGGAATGGAAGTGAGAAAGGCAAATAACATCTTGATATTATTATGAGAATAGTTTTGACTGTGTGGACCCCTGGAAAGGGTGTCAGGGACCCCAAGGGGGTCCCAGACCACACTTTGAGAACTTCTGCACTATACTGCCTCAATTACCTTGGCATAGCACATGCCTAAGAACATCCCCACTACCACCTTTCTCCCAGGACACTAATTCAGTCAGTAAATGTTTATGGAGCACCTACTATGTATCAGGAGCCCTAGTGGCACAGTGATTAAGAGCTCGGCTGCTAACCAAAAGTTCTGCAGTTCAAATCTACCAGCTGCTCCTTGGAAACCCTGTGGGGCAGTTCTACTCTGTCCTAGAGGTCAGAATTGACTAGACAGCAACTGGTTTGGTTTCAATTTTTTACTATGTATCAGGCCCAATGCCAGGCACTAGGATACGACAGTGATTAACAAACATGTGCCTGCCCTTGTGAAGCTTCTGGTCAAGTGGAGGAGACAGACATTAAGAAAAAAATCACAGCGTTATGTCGTTTTATACTATCAAAACTATTTTAAAAGACTGGGACTCATGGGAGCATAAATCGGAGACAAAATCGAACCTGAGGGGTCAGGGAAGACTTTCCTGAGGAAGTGGTGTTCCTGCCGTGGACTTTGCAAACTGTTACTGTGCTTTGCAAGAAGAAACCTTCGGCGGTCTCTTTGTATTGAGGGTTTGAGCTCTGTCATAACCTCCTTGCTTCTAGGTCCTCCTGCCCTGAAAGCCATCCCAGTTGAATTCTCCTTTCAGTCCAAAGACTCTTGCCCTGGATCCAACCTGTTTCAGCCCATGAACCCTTCACTCCTAGCATCTGGTACAAACACAGTGAATCACAATGCACACAAGTAGTGACAGAAGTTGGCAGTGAAGGAGAGAGGAGACGACGTGGGAGGGAAAAGAACTTTGGGATCAGGCGTCTTAAGTCCCAGTCCTGGTTCCTCCCCTTCCTAACCACGTGACCCCTAGTTAAGCCACTATTCTGGAGTCTCAGCATCTTCCACAACACACAGGAAGACTCATAACACCTCATTCACATGGCTGGGTGATAACACTTCGTACAGTTAGAGAGATGCACACATGTCAAGGGCTGTACGAGGACAGCAATAATGACAATATTTAGTTAGAAAAAACAATCTGACAGTGAGACTCATTGAATGAAGCCACTTATCTTTGCTGCTCTCAGTTACACGTCTAACTTCATGCTTAAATATAGACCGTTTCAAAGAAAGTCTGTAATTCATAATTTATATTCTTTGAAAGATGTATGGTGTTTTTTGTCCTTTTTCTAAACGTGGAGCCACAGATGCAAAAGCAGCAGCTATAATTTCTTCAAGACAGAAAGTCTTGCTGATTCAGAGTTTGTCTTTGCTTGTCTTGTTTATCCTCCCAACCTGAAGCTTTTTACAAGATCCACTATGGTGTTTGGTAGAAGGACACTGGGCTAGGAGTCCTGTCCTGGCTCAACAACTGATTGACTATAGGCTTTTGAACAAGTGTCTTCTTTTGTTTGGGCCACCGTTTTCACATCTATGAAATGGGCAGTGAGGTGAGTGGGAGAGTCAGACTATATCAATCTTTTTCAAAGGATGGGGCAAAAAGCAGGACAGAACCCCTACAGGAGATGATTGTAAGAACCACAGGCTTAAAAGAAAATCACTTAGTAAAAAGGGAGATCATTTTTCAATTCTCTTTTTATCCTTTAGATTTTATGTCAAGGGGAAATTCTCATATTGGTGCTAGTGTGCCTTCAGCAGCTCCCTAACACTTGATACTTTCCTCTTAAACCAAGAACATGCCTTAGCACCAGGCTTCAACAGGCAAGAATGTTTAGATTTAATATCATATCAGTGGTAAAATTCTTGCCTTCCATGCGGGAGACCCTAGTTCAATTCCTAGCCAGTGCATCTCATGCCCAGCCACGACGTGTTAGTGGAAGCTTGTGTGTGGCCAGGAAGAAAGGCCTGGCAAAGTACGTCTAAAAATCAGCCAATGAAAATTCTATGGATCACAACAGTTCGATCCATAATTGATCATGGTATGGTGCAGAACAAGGCATCTTTTTGTTCCATTGTGTATGGGGTTGCCACGTGTCAGGGGCCAACTCAACGGCACTTAACAACAACAACAATTTTGTTATCATTGTAAGTATGTTTTGGTTAATTTTTGCTTTAACAAGTAACAATTTACTGAAGTGATGTAAAGTTCCCTTGGTAAATAAATTTATTTTAATTTAAAAAAGTGATTTATTGAAGAAAAAAGTAACAAATACTTCAGGAAACACATAGCTATGGTAACAATCACGGCCATGTTACTCAAGTTTGGGAACCCGGCGTGCTGATATCTGAGGTTACTGCCATACCTGCTGAGGGTCTAGACACAGCCTTCACTTGGTGGCTGTGAAACCTGTGCTCGTGGGGGTGAGGAGGGGGCATCACTCTCCCATTGGCCCCAGCAATTCTGGCAGTCCCAGATCCCAGGTTACTGAAGTTGTGTTAAACAGACTCTGGGTGAGGGTTAGAAAGGTCCGAGCAGCCACAAATTTTGTTCTACTTCTGGCCTAAGAACAGAGGGTCCATTCTCCAAGAATAATCTAACTTACTGCAAGGGGAGAGCTCTGGTTGTCGTTTGGACTATATTCAGAAGAAATCGTCATAATCATGAGCTGTGGATGGTGTAAGAGTTTACATGGTGCTTCCTTGCAAATGAGTTCAAGAATCCTCACCACACGCCTCCCATTAAGGTATTGTTTCTGACCTTATTTAACAGGTGAAGAAACAGAGGCGCAGAGATCAGAAATGGCTTAAGAAGTCACACACCTAGAAAGAGGTAGCATGAGAACTCCAAATCTCCATCTTTTGTCACCAAAACTCATGCCCTTTCCATTACAAATGATGCTAAAGAGGGTTTGGAAATAAATCAGGAAGATGGATACAGATTTTTTTCATGGGTTCCTGTATCCAATTCTATGAATGTGGTATGTAAATAATCTCCTACTTTTGAACATGTATCTTGTATCCAATAAATGAGCAACCTTGTGGCTAAACCTTGTGTGCAACTATAATACAAGATAAATTTCCCAAAATTCCAACTGCTAGTTCAAAAGCTATATGTGCGTTTTTAAGGTTCTTGACACGTATTGCCAAAATGCCCTTCAGAAAGTGCAATCAAGTCACGTGGCTCCTCCCACACTTTCCCAATTCTGAGTATCGCGCTTAAATTTTTTAAAATACGAAAGAAATGGCACTCCAGTGCTTCAGTTAGCATTTCTTTGATTATTAGTGAAGCCAAACATCTTCTCATCTGACCATTTGAATTTATATTTTGGGGAACTTGATGTTCAAGTCCACTGTCCCTTTTTCAATATTTTATCCATTCAGGTTTCAGGTTGAGGACAAGGTCCCAGCTCCTTTCTGTGCCCTGGTTTTCCTAACTGTGAAGTGGGATTTGAAGGAAACGCTCTTAAGGACCCTTCAGCTCATCAGTATTGTTGAGAACCCGGATACACCTTCTAGACAGAAGTCTCAACCCCACTACGTGCTTTCTATGCATCCTGTAAAAATGGTCCAGGTTGCCCAGTGTGCTAGGTCACCTTACCAGAGTCAACACCTTAAGTCTGCTTCCCCATTGGGACCCCCTCACTCATGATCCTTTATTGGGACAATGACTATCTTTTGCATCCAAGTCAAACAAAATTGTGAAAGCTCTTTTTATAATTGAAGAAGTGATTTTGTTCTTGCTACTTTCATCATTTTTAATAACTCTTCCCTCTCCTTATATCCCTACAAACCCCACCAGCAATCCTACCCTTAAGAAAGCAGATACGTAGACGGTGGACTTGCCACAGCACCTCAACCAGCTCCGTGACAACCAACAAGACCCCTGACATGTCTATAAAAGAACATATCCCCAGCCTACCAGAAGGGACTGCAAAACCTTGGAAAGAGAGCACAAAAAAGTAACTGGAAACAGTAGTTTCTCATTTTAGAATGCCTTTAGTGGTAATTATTAAGTTACAAAAATCTCATTTTTCACCTTGGATGGGTTTCTGGGTAAGATGAATTCCATTTAGTTGAAAATTCAGTAAGTAGAAATTTCCCGAGAGTGATCATCTCTTGAAAATGAATGTGTAAGCACAGAAAGGTAATGAGGAAAATATTGGAAGTACGCTTTAATGCGCTGGGGAGGCTCATATAATATTTTTTATTTCACTTAGGTCTTCTGGAAAAAAGGGGAGCTGTACTTTACTATCTTGGCCTCCCTCTACGTCCCTCTGTATCATCCTTTGAGCAGGACTGACCCACCCATACATCACACTCCTGACGGTCCATGAAAGTGACCTGAACACATAGCTGATTTTAGAGTTCATGAAGTAGCCCCATTCTCCATGCCATCTCCATCTGCTGTCCCTCTTTTTGAACTCTTGCTCGCATTCACTGCTCTCTTCTGCTGGCCTTCACAGATGTGGTACCCTTCCCATCTGTATCCTGTACAGTTTCTGGCTTTGTTAAGCTTCGCATTCTGGTAGCTCCTGATGTTCCGGCCCTGATGATCCCCCTTCCAAATTCTCAGCAGGGTGAAGAGGAGCTGCGAACTCATTCCTGGCTCCATCTTTGGAGAAGGAGCAGTCTGGCATAACTGGGTATGGGTGCTTTGCTAAATCATTGCATTATATACATTGGAACCTAATTGTTGGTTTGTCCGATGTCTCTTTCGGCTTCCTTCCAGTGCACATTTCTGATCACAAAGGCTTGAGAGCTAAAAACTGTTTCCCAAATCCCCTTGCAGTGTGGAGCACGTTTTCTAGCACTTCCAGTAATTTTGTATGCATTCATTTCCCTACATTAAATTCTTTTTCTGCTTAAACTAGCTAGAGTGACTTCCACTGCCTGCAATTGATTCCTGACCAATGCACCTCCCCTCCAACAACCGATACTTCGACACGGGCTTTTGCAAAATACATTTTCAGAACTTTTTTCTCATTGAAGTCTCATAACAGCCCTAGGTTATGAATGTTTTCAATCACCTCATGCAAAAGCTGGACGATTAATAAGGAAGACAGAAGAAGAATTGATGCCTTTGAATTGTGGTGTTGGCAAAGAATGTTGAATATACCATGGACTGCCAAAAGAATGAACAAATGTGTCTTGGAAGAAGTCCAACCAGAATGCTCTTTAGAAGCAAGGATGGCAAGACTATGTCTCACACAATTTGGACATGTTATCAGGAGGGATCAGTCCCTTGGGAAGGATACCATCCTTAGTAAAGGGTCATCCAAAAAGAGGAAGACCCTCAACGAGGTGGATTGACACGGTAGCTGCAACAATGGGCTCAAGTACAGCAACAATTGGGAGGATGGCACAGGACTGGCCAGTGTTTCGTTCTGTTGTGCAGAGGGTCACTATAAGTCAGAACTGACTTGATGACACATAACAACAGCAACAGCAACAACAACAATAACATCCCTAGGAAGAGTTATGCCCATTTTTTCATACAATTAAGATGAGGCCCCATTTACCTTTTGCATAAAAACCCTCCATAGTTCCCAATATCTATGGGATAAAATCCAAGTCACCTAGCATGGCATTCATGCCCCAATATTATCTGCCTGGCTTCATCTCTGCTCCCTCCTGGGTCTTCCCCGATCCTGCTAAATCTTACTCTCCTTACAGCACATGCAGCCCCTCTGCCTGGCATGTCCTTTGCTTCCTTCTTAGTCAGGTACATGTACTCATCTTTGCAAACCGATTGTGAAGATGATCTTGACTCCTCCAGGGCCACTCGGTCTCTCCCGCCTCTGGGTTCTGCAGCTCTGTGTACGTGTCTCTTTATACCCCTGTCACAATATAAAAAATAAATAAATAAAACCAAACCCTTTGCCATTGAGTCGATTCCGACTCATAGCGACCCTGTAGGATAGAGTAGAACTGCCCCATAGGGTTTCCAAGGAGCACCTGGTGAATTCGAACTGCTGACCTTTTGGTTAGCAGCCAAACACTTAATCGCTACGCCCCCAGGGTTTCTGGTCACAATATATTGTGTAATTATTTTACTGATGTTTCTGTCACTTCCAACACACCATGAGCTCCAGTTCATCTCCAAAGTCAAGGACTTGACACAGAGTGGGTCTCAATAGATCATACTGAATGAATACATAATCAATATTATTAACAGCAAGTTTTCTTTGATGGCCCCATAAGGTTTACTAAGTATATTAAGCTGATGTGGGCAGTTCTGGAATGAAGACACTGAGTGAAAAAAAGAGAGAACCAGCTGGCTGAGCTGAGCAGGCTTGGAGCAGTTCGGAACCGGATTTCCTCTTCTTGCAGACTGGCAGGCTCCGGAAAGAAACCTTGGCTCCTCTGAAGGCCCAGGCCACTCCAGTTCTCCAGCCCACAGCTCAGCACTTCCCGTATTCACTACTGTTATTCTCGGTGGTCCTCTTCCCCAGAGCCTGCTTCCATATTTTCAAGTCTTTGAATGTTGCAGCCAAACCACTGCTGTACGTCCGAAAGCAGAACCAAAACACCCACTGGCCACTGCTCTTCACTGACTTCCTGCTCCTGGGGCTCCAATCCTGGCTCCACCCCTTTATCCCCTCTCTGCTCCTGTGCCCCGGAAGCCACATCCACTTTCTGCACACTGGTCCTGAATGCTGGCCTGCCTCCTCCACACTCCGGCTTCCCTGGTGGATTCCTCCTCCAGCCTTGCTCCCTGAGACCTCTACCTGCTCTTAGAATCCCTGCTCCTCCCCACCCTCCTCCTGGTTGAACCACTTCCCCATTTGAATTCTTTATGTCCCTCCTCCCTTTATTTGGGGGAAGCCTGTTCCAAAAGCCAGTTGTAACTTCTGTGGGTTAAAGGGTAGGATTAAAAATAAGAAGGAGTTACCATTTCTGTCCCCATAATTCCTTAGCTAGAAGGAGCCACAAAGTGACCAAGTGAAGAGATTGCCAAAAATGACTGTGCCGCTAGGCCTGGAAAGGTGGTCAGGGAAGACCAGGGCCCACTGACAAGCTTAGGAGTGGGCTTCAGTTTCTCATAAAACTTAAGGGATATTGAATTTTATAGGTGATTGGTCTCAAGTTTGAATAACCAAAAACCAAACCAAGCCTGTTGCTCTCATGTTGATTCTGCCTAACGGCAACCCCATGTGTTACAGAGTAGGACTGTTCCATAGGGTTTTCTTGGCTGTAATCTTTACCGAAGCAGACCGCCAGGACTTTCTCCCATGGTGCCGCTGACTGGGTTCAAACCACAAATCTTTACGTTAGTAGTTTAGCAAAAACTGTGCCACCCGGGGACCTCAATTTTTAACGTTATTGTTGTTAATTGCCTTGGAGTTGATTCTGACACATGGCAATCCCATGTGTGCAGAGTAGAACTACTCCATAGGATTTTAAAGGCTGTGACCTTTCAGAAGTAGATCACCAGGCCTGTCTTCTGAGGCTCTTTTGGGTAGGTTCAAACCCCCAAACTTTTGACTAGTAGTTGAGCACTTAACGGTTTGCACCACCCAAGGACTCCTCCTCTATTCTGAGTACACACTGAATTCTTGGAAGCAGGACAGGGTAAGGAAAAGAGGTGGACAAGGTTGGATTCAAATCCCAGCTGTGTGACCCAGGACAAATCACTTAAAACCCCGTGAGCCCTGGTTTCCCCTATAGAATGGGAAGAATAAGGTCTTCCTCTTGGGATGGCTGGGAGAATCAAATGAGATAGTATTTCCAATGACTAGCACAGCCTATAATATGGAGAAGTCTCGCCAAACAAAGCCAGTTACCTTTGCCTATAAAATTGTCGTTGCTCCCTTCAGTGGAGGCCCACAGGAGGGTGTCATGCTGCCTCAAGAGCTGCCCTACCTGGAATGCATTTAGTATCTCCAGGGCACAGCCATCAGAGGCCTCACAGCAGGCCTGCTGCCAGTCTGGGTGGGGGTGGTGGTAAGTGGCCCTGAGCCAGCCAGCGTCCTCAGCAGCTTCAAGAGCTGCTGAGAAGGGGTGACTTTGATGTTTAGCCAACAAAGACGTGTTGCAATTATCTAAATTACTCAAGGCCCCCCAAAAATTCAGAGAATTTAGGTTGCTTGCATATTTTACAGTCCCTGCCTATCACTCACTCTCCTCATCATATCGGCCAGATTTTCAGCTTTCCATCAAGCTCTGCTGTCTCACACCTCGGTGCCTTTGCGCTTGCTTGAGTCTCTACTGGGAATTCTTTCCCCTCTTCTTTGTCGCTGCCCAGAGAATTCCTCCTTGTGCTTCAGGTTGCAGCCTCATGACCTGTCCTCCAGAAAGCCATCCCTGACAGTTCCTCCCCATGCTCTCTGCATACGTCATTTATTGCACTCTGCTATAATCATCCATTCATATGCCCAGCTCCCCAGCAAGACTGTGAGCCCATCGAGGGCAGGAAGCACGTTTTGTTCATCTTCGTGCTTGCTGCCTCACACAATGCCTGCCACAGAGAAGGCATTTATGGCATTTGAATATTTAGTTGTGCCTAAAACCTCTCCAAAGAAGGCAGACAGTAGGTAAAACTGAGCTTACCCAGAGCTTAGTCTTAAAATGACAGATGACAGGCACTTTTTTCTATAGAGAGCTAGAAGCATTGAGATCCCTGACTTCTTTTTTATTAAACCCAGCCCCTAGCACAGAGTCTGGCATACAAATCTCGTAATGATGCTTGCTGTTATCTATCTTTGCGAGGAGTATGCCATGAAAGATGTTCCTTATTTTGTCAATGTCAAAATGAGATGACCTCTTAAGTTCCTTCCTCTCTGGCATCTATAAAATGCAGGTGTAGAGTGGCCAAGTGGCACATCCAGGGTTGCACCGCAAACTTACCAGAAGTTCAGGACCGCAAGGTCTAGGCAGAAACATACAAGTTTAGCTGGTTTTTTTTTGTTTGCCATCATGAGCCACAAATCAGAAATCAATGTGTAGGGAGCATATTGATTACTTTTTGTAGCAATGAGGAAAACTAACCAGTTAATTATTCATAAATAAGATCTTTCAAGGAGCCCTGATGGCACAGTGGTTAAGGGCTCAGCTGCTAACCAAAAGGTCAGCGGTGCAAATCCACCAGCTGCTCCTTTGAAATCCTACTGGGCAGTTCTACTCTGTCCTATAGGGTCACTATGAGCCAGAATTGACTCGACAACAATTGGTTTGGGTTGGTTTTTGGTAAAATATTTCAAATCATTAATATACATGCTACTTTTTAAACTATTTTATTGACATTATTTGTTAAAAACAAAAAATAAGACCATCATTATAAGTCTAGTGCTGGTTCCTGCTCAATCCAAGTCAGCGAGAACGCTGGTGTTTTCAGACTAAATGGATTAGGAGAGGGCATGTGATCATGGAGGACCCCTCAGTTCTGACTCCAAATTATAGTCACTTTCAGCTACAGTTATAGTCTGATCATGAAAGAAGGTAGGTCCTCACATTATCAGGTGGAGCTAAACATGGCCCAATATTTGGTCACAAGATTCAATAGACATTTCAGTCTATCACTGATAACATTTTCTGAGTAGTCATAATGTGCTTTTTGGCTTCATTCCTCTTAAAATTGGGCAGATTGTGCAGGCAGGTGCTTAATAATCCTCAGAAGCCCTCTCCAAGGACATTGTAGAAACTCAGAATAGGCTGACCTCTGACCAAAATCTGTGAATTTCTTCTGGATTGTTTAATTTCATTTACACCAAGTTTCTACCATTTTTCAAAATCTGTGATTCCACTGGGTTTGGGACAGTTTAGTGGCAGGAGGGCTGTGCTTTTTCCAGCTGCCATAAGCCTGATCCGTCTGTCCAAATCAGGCGCATTCTTATTTTTTTCCTTATATTTTCAAGTTTAGTGTGCCCGGATGTCTTGTCACATCAATTAGGAAGCTCAAACTTGTGAGTCATGGGGGGGTGGGGGTGAATTTTCAAATCCCTTGAGCAGGTTTTAAGATCCAGTCATCCTATTGCCCTAAAATAAACTCAATCTCCTTGCTCTGCCTCATCTTCCTCCAAATACCCCATGACCTGGAGATGACTCAGGGCCCAAGAATGAAGAAAATAGTCGCAATCTCAATGACTTCCTCCATCACATCTTCAGTGAGCCTGACTGGCAGAAATTCTCCAGATGAATGAGGCAGTGGAAGCTGCGCCCAGCAAACTTCTCTTTGGACATGAATGAATAGCCATAACCTTCTTCTCTTTCATGAAGGAAGCCCATCTGGGTCAAGGGAGCACAGTTTCTCTGCATTTAGCCTCCATGTCTCAGATACTATGTTGGCTGATGTTAAGTCGTGTTAATTCTTGTATGCTAGCAAAAGATATAGAATTATCAAGCACAAATGAAAAAGACAGAAAATAGCAAGTGCTAAGGAAAGTGTGGAGCAACCATTAAACATTGATAAGAATATAAATTGGTATAACTATTTTGAAAAACTCTGTGACAATATCTACAAAAGCTGATAATACCTTATTTCCTAGTAATTCCTCCCCTGGGTATATATCCAGTATAATGCACATAATAACCAAACGCTAAAAACAACTCAGATGTCTAACAACAGTAGAATGGCTCAATAAATACATTCATACAATGGATGACAATGATGAGAACGAATGATCTGTAGCTACATGTGACATCATGGAAAAATGTCACGAACGTAATGTTGAACAAAGAAGTCTGACACAAAAGATGATATAAATGATTCCATTGATAGAAAATAGACAGACAGAACTAATCTATGGTGTAGGGAGTAAAGATAATGGTTACCACTGGACGGGCTCATTGACTGGAAAGGGTCATGAGGAGGCTTCTGCAGTAATTGATAATGTTTTGTTATCTGTTGCTGCTTAATAAATTACCCCCAAACTTAGGGGCTTAAAACAACAACCATTTTTGTTATAGCTCATGATTTTGTGGCTCCGGAATTCAGGCAGGGCCCAGCTGGGTGATTCTTCTGCCCTGCATGGTTCTGACTGAGGTCACTCTGTGGCGTCAGTTGGTGTATGAGCTGGTCTGCATAGTCCAAGAAACTTTACTAACATGTTTGGTGCATTGGCAGGCATCACTGGGGGGCTGGACTCACCAGAAACTGTCAATAGGAGTATCAATACCTGGCCTCGCTAACATGGCAGTCTCAGGGTAGCTGGACTTCTTACTCAGCAGTTCAGAGTTCCTAGAGAGAGTGTTCCATGAGACTAAGGTGGAAGCTGCAAGGCTCCTTGTGATCTAGGCTTAGCATCATGTCTACTTCATTCTGTTGATCATGGAAGACATTAAGGCCAGACCAGATTCAATGGGAAAGCAGAATGGCATGCAAGAACATGGAGAGAAGAAAATGATGGCAGACATCTTAGAGACAAGTTACCACCGCTAAAGTTCTGTTTCTTGATTTGAGTGTTGGTTACAAAGCTATATTCAGTTTTTGAAAAGCTATCAAGCTATGTCATGTGCAATTTTCTATATGTATATTATTATAAAAAAAAAGTTACAGTTTAAAAAGAGCTATCAAGCAGAATAACCTAGGAACAGGCTGGCCCCATTCTGGCCCTCCTGTGGCTTGATGGATACTCCTTAGCAGCTGGCCCCTTACCAGCTCTATGGCCATGGGCCATATGTGTGTGAACTATGGGGCCTCTTTCCCTCTGAGGGGCTCCACTTCACTGAGGAAGAAAAGCAACAGCTACCTCCCTGGATTATTGTAAGGGAGAATGAGACAACCTGAGAGAAAAATGCCCAGCATATCCTGGGTGTCCAGTAAATGAGCTTCATTTTATTTCAAGCTCTGAACACTGGCTCAGACCCATGGCTCCTCAGCTGCCAAGGAAGTTAGCAGCTAAGACTTCCGGAAAGGCCTGACAGGAGTCCAAAGAGAGCTTGTCATACCCACCCGTGGTCCTCACCTCGTGAACAGAGAAAGGGATGCATTCTCAGGCATCTGTGCCCTACAGGGAGGGCCTGGGCCAGAAATTGATGAAAACACTCTGCAGCTGCCAGTGCAAGACCAAAGTCCCCAAGTGGAGTGACAAGTGAATCACCTCAACTAATGCTTAGTCACTATGAGGTACTTTCCACACAGACACATGGAGATGGTTACCAAAGAAATGTCTGCTGGCTGCTCTCACATCAGCTCAAAGAAAATGTTGTTGTAACCTTTACTTTGGAGGGGGAAAAATAGCATCACTCTCCCTTTTCCTTTCCTTTTCTTTTTGGAGAGAGATTTGTTGGCAAAATAGTTGAAGTGGTTGTTTTTGTTTATTCTGGAGAAAGTTTCCAGATAGCTCTGAATCCGGAGCTTCATGTATGTGGCAGGCCCTTCAAGTCTTAAGCACTTAATGTCTAAGTGTGTAAACAACCCCCTTAGAGGAGACTGTAACAGGCCATCCAGATTACAGGGCCTCCTATCATGCTCTCTGGTCACCAGCAGAGTCTGAGAGGCAGGGGTTCAAATTTTTCCTCCAACTTAAACAAACAGTGTGACCTAGGGCATGGTATTCAAGTCTTCTATTCCCTCATTAACAAGAATGGGGACTAAGTGATGCTTCCCCAAGAAAGTGGTTATGAGAATTAAATGAGGTGAGGTGTAGAAGCACCAAGAAGAATGCTTGGCATGCACGTAGTAGTTGACCATTTAAATAAATTAATCCCTCCCTTCCTCTCACCTAATTCTTCCTTCATTATTTCCCCTTCTCCCTTTCTTTTTTTAAATTCCCTCTATTCCTCCTCCTCCCCTCCACCCCAAACCTAATCAACCCTCATTCTCTCCTCCTCTCTCTGCCATCTGCTTTTTTTTTCCCTCCTTCTTCTGCTTTGCTTGTTTTCAAGCCCCAAATGCCCTCCACACTTGTAGCCATCCCTCTGGCTGGTACAACCTTGGCACAGAGCTACTGAAAGCCGACCAGACCCTGGTTAAAAACATTGCAATTCTTGGCCAGACTTTCTCTCCTTACAAACGAGGGTGATGTTTCAGGCATGGGAAGTCTTCCCATCCATTTAGGCCCCAAGGAAAAAAATAGCAAAGCCTCAGTGTGTGGCCTTAGGTGCATGGTGATGTGGGACTTTGGGTATTGACAGAAATAAATCTGGTGTTTCTGAAAATTGTGAAACATGCGCAGTGAATGTGTCATCCCAGCAAAAGTGAGTCAGTCCCCAGGCCCAGGCCCAAATCGGGCTACATTTGCTTTCTAAATAGAAAGTGTATTCCTGGCCAGACTAACATTAGTAAATTGGCGGTCAAAAAGAGTGGAAAGAGAGGTAGCAAGGAGACACGCAAATCTATACTTTGCAAAGTTACTGAAAAAATCACCGTCTCTCTCTGTGATTTTAAAAACCCATTCCCTGTCCCTTCTTTCCTTTTCTCTCTATCCTGCTTTCTGCTCCAAGCGTTCCCTCCCAGCATCGTCTTAGGCCAAACTTCCAGAATGACCTTCAAAAATACGACCACAACCAAGTTGCATTAAGACAGTCTGGAGTAATTGAATCTGGGTTCAAAGCCCCATCCCACCTCTAACTAGCTGTGTGCATGCATGTGTGTGGTGTGTGTGTGTGTGCATGTGTGCGCATGTGTGTCTGACCTTGGGCAAGTTTCTAAACCTCTTGGAGACTTAGCATTCACTTCAACCAAATGGGAGCAACCCTCTTTCCCTGCAAAGATTGAAGGAGGTGACATCAGCAGTGTCCAGCACGTGGCAAGTGCTTGTCCTATCTGGGTCACCTTTCTTTTCCTTTCCCTGGGAAGGGAGGTACGGGGAACTCTGCTGCTTCTTTATTCCTCAGTTCTCTGCCCACACAGAGTCACCACTTTCAGAAGGTGTGTACACCCAGCTTATGTGAACAGCAGGAGCAGTGGCTTTGCCTCTTCCGCTCCAGACACAAGCTTTGCAGAAAAGAAGCAACAGAGGGCCTGGGGCCTCCTGTGCCAGCATTACCCGCAGGGCTCCACTGCATCCCTGGCAAGCAGAGATGCTTGAGTCACGTGGCCCCCACAGTGCCAGAGGAAGTGATGCAACCACCCTCTGGCTTTGGGTCAGCTGGGAGGAAAGTGTCCTGTTACGGCGTGGGTGTGACTGGCTTCGGGGCACCAGGCCCAGGCCCGCACCCTGTGTCCCCATCCCACAGCACAGGGACAGGAGGAGATCCTGTCTTTGTGCACACACTGCTTGCTATTTACCCTGCTTTGTGCTCCATCATCTGGGCCCCACAAAGTGCCCAGCCAAGCAAATCATCCCTGGCTCTCTGCCTCCCCCTTCCCCTCCTTCAGCTCACAGGTCGCCCTCACTGCAAATACCTGTTTCCTTCCGCATGGACCCTGTAGGGTACAGCTATTCTATTGGCTTCATATGCATAGCAGGAATATAATTTAATTCAATTGTAATAACTACATTCATTAAAAACCTATGTCATGTTCATTAAGCAGCCTGGGTAATATGCAATTAGTGGCATTAGCGTACGAACTGTGCATTGGGTCACTAATATGAAGGTATGTATAATGTTCAACGTATGTATTAATTACAGCACATGCCAGGAAAACACAGCACTCAAAGCTTGCAGTTCTGTCCCAGTTATGAACCCTTTTGATCTCATATAAAACCCTTTTACGGAAGAGCCTTTTCATTAATGGGAACATTTGATTTTCAGCTCTTTACACAAAGATGACTGTTGGAGATAAAGCATTCTGAGAAGTTGGTTAGTGCTGGAGTTGGGTAAGCCTAAGAAGCCTGTATTGAAGCTTACCCTGGAAACGGGCTATGATCTTGAGAGCAGAGTTCAGACTTCTGGGCTCTGTCCTAACCTCTGCTGAGACTCCCCCTGCCAATCGCTACCACCTCCAGTGGACATTCATCATTTTTGAATGGCGTAATAGCACTTGATGATGCCTACCTACGTCACCAGGACATTAAGTGGATGATCTCAATAGGGAGACTAACATGCTTTGGAAATGCAGAATGGCAACGAGCATGAGCATCACTGCCAGGAAACACCTAATGGAAAATTTCTCCATTAAGTAGAAGAACCTGCTCCAACACACCCAGCCTGCCCTTGACGTGGGCATGCTTGTCCAATGTCACTCAGAGAGGTCATCAGTAATGGTTTCCCTTTACTCTGAGTTTATCCTTAAAGCATGTTATTGACATTGGCTGGTGTCTAAAGTTAACACTCCATTTTACAGAATTTGGAAACTGAGATCCTGGTGGAAGAGAAAGCCATCCCAGAGTGCCTCCCTAACACAAAGGAGATGATAGAAGATAGACAGAGAGGCATGCATCCTAACTCCTTGTAAGTGACTTTTGACTCCATAGCTAGCCTTCACCTTCTCTGTGGAAATGAGCAAATCCCAGAGCATTCACACCTACTTCATTCTTCCCCCCATTTACTGCTGCCTAGCAGGAAACCCCTAGTGATCCCACCTTTGAAGCATCTGTAATTCATACTCTGCTCTCCATCCAACACTCATCTGAGAATTCCATGCACATCTACTCCATGTCAGGCACAGTGCTGGACACTGGGGCTAAAACCATGAGTAAGTCATGGTCTTGTCTTCAAGGAGCACAGTGACAAAGTCTTAGTTCAGGCTTTTGCTCCATCCTAGGCTGAGTTCTCTAGAGATGCAAAACCAGTGGAGTCTATCTATCTATCTATCTGTCTGTCTGTCTGTTTATCGAGAGAGAGAGAGAGATTTATATCAAGGAAATGGCTCACACAGTTGTAGAGGTTGACAAGTCCCAAATCCATGGGTCAGACAACAGGCTGGAGGCTTCTACTGACTCACGTAGCTGCAGGGGCTGATTAACTCAAGATCAACGAACTTCCTGGCTCACAGGCTGTGAAGGTCAATGAACCCCAAGATCAACAGGGGATATGACAGGCCACTGGTTCAAGTCCTAAGAACTGGAGGTCAGATGATGATGAGCCAGATGCAAGATCCGGAAGGTGCAAAAGCCAGGATCTTTGCCAGAACATCCATATATATTGGATACAGGCCACACCCCCAAAAGGAACTCTCTTTCAACAGATTAGCTACTCACAGCAGATCCCATCATGGCATCATTATACAACTGCCAAACCACATCATAACTGCCAGACAACTGAGAATCATGGCCCAGGCAAGTTGACAAACAATCTTAATGATCACATGAACCAAACATTTATTCCTGGGCCATTAGTAGTCAAATCAGAATTGGGTTGCTGTAGTTTTCCATTGACATTAACTATAGGGCATGGTAGTATTAAGAGATGACCTAAGGGATCACCTGTACTCCAGAAATACTCTTCTTTACCTCCACTATGTAACATCAATCCGATTTCCCCTTGGCAATCAGGATCAATCACACTAGCCAATACAATAACTCCCTTCTTTGCCTGTTGATCCAGAGGTATGAGGAGCCCAAAGTGGCCAGGTGGCATTCTTAACTTCCAGTTGAAGAGAATCAGTGTTGTGTCTCCAGGTGGGAGCATTTATCCCTTTGAAACTAAGACCTCCAGACTCACTCACTATAGGGTTACAGGGACAGAAAGCAAAAATTTTGTGAGTGGATCAAGGGGAGTAGTAATGAGTGGTGCCACTCTCATTTCCACCCCTTAATTCCTGGATGCATGAATCCTGGCTATGACAGAAACAGCATCAAATATTGGAAACTGGTTTAAAGTATATACAGCCTCCTGGAGAACATTGCTCCAATCCTGCAAGGTATTGCCGCCTAGCTGGTGCCTTAATTGTGTCTTTAGAAGGCCATTCCATCGTTCTACCAAGACAACTGCTTCAGGATGATGGGGAACGTGTCCCCAGCTTCCTGATTATCTGCCCGTACGTCCCTATCCCAAGTTTCAGAATCCAATTTCTTCCCAATCATTGCCCTCACTTTAAATTCAGACACCATTTGAGGTTGGGAATTCAGTTGGCATTGTAATTCAGCCACTCTTACAATAAGACTCTGGATTTGGTTTTCAGCAATATCAGCTCTGTTACTACAAGAAATAAGGCTTTCGAGAGGTTCCGGCAAGATGGCTCTCTAGGAAGAAGCACCACACCATCCCTCCACAGCAAAGATCTGGAAAACTAAGCCAAACAGAGAATGAAACAATCCTGAAACCCAAGAACATCAAATGAAGAGATAAAGAACTCAGCCGAGCACAAATGGAGTGAGAATACTGACAGAGAACGGAGAGCGAGGAGAGATTCATGCAGCGGTCCCCTGCCAGCTAATGCAGTGCAGATCAACCATCTTGGACTCCTATCGGAGACCAGCAAATGGGGATATGAGAAAGCAGCCTCACAGAGCGTCCAGTTGGAGACAAAACAGCTGCTTAGCTCCACACATAACCATCTCCCCACTGCAACCTGCCTACCTGCACCATGCACTTGACATCACACCGCCAAGCAGCACTGATTACCGACCCACCCTGGTGGCTGTAGTGAGTGCCACAAGCAACCTGTCCCAGTGGCTCCTCTTCAGCTGGACCTGCCCTGCTGTACCATATCTGAGTGACTGATCCTGCCAGTTGGAGAAGGAAGCGAAAGGTATTGAGTGCACAGGTGAACAAACAACAAATAGCACGCAGTCCGCCTGCTCAGACATACTCAAATATTTTTTTTTAAAAAGGGACAAAACAAACAAATCTACAATCAATAAATGAGAGAAACAACTACTGAATGCCCCTAAAACAGCAAACAATATAAAAACATTTACAAAAACAGGACACGATGGTTCCAGTAGGCATCCAAACTAAAACACCAGATGACTCTGCTGTGGAAGAAAATGCACTAGAAGTACCTGATAGAGAATTCAAATCTCTAATACTCGAAATTTTCCAAGAACTGAGGCAAAAAGCTGATAAACATAAGAAAAAAATAGACAAATTCATGGAAAATACAGACAAAAAATTGGAATAATTCAGGAGGATGATGCAGGAACAAAATACCCAAATAAATTCACAACTAGAAATTATACAAAAACAACAATTAGAAATCCAAAAGATAAACAACAAGATTGCAGAAATAGATGATGTCATAGAAGGGCTAAGAAGCAGAGTTGAAACTGTGGAAGACAGGCTCAGTGGAACTGAAGACAAACACTTGGGTACAACTCTGTTTCAGGAAAACTCAGAAAAAAAGAACAAAGACAAATAAAGAGACCCTGAGAGTTATGTGGGACACAATTAAAAGCAAAAATTTACAAGTGATTGGCATTCCAGAACAGGGGGAGAAAACAAAAAACACAGACAGGAACATTGAGGAACTGCTGACAGAAAACTTCCCCAGTATCATGAAAGATGTAAAGCTGGCCATCCAAGAAGCTCAACGAACCCCATATAGAAGAGACCACAAAAGAAAATCACCAAGGCATATCATATTCACACTCGCCAAAACCAAAGACAAACAAAGAATCCTGAGAGCAGCTCGTGAAAAACAAGAAGTAACATACAGAGGAGAAACAATAAGATGAAGCTCAGATTATTCGGCAGAAACCATGCTGGCAAGAAGGCAGTGGGATGACATATATAAAATCTTGAAAGAAAAAATTGTCAGCCAAGAATAATATATCCTGCAAAACTCTTGTTCAAATATGATGGTGAAATTAGGTCATTTCCACATAAACAGAAACTAAGGGAATATGTAAAAGTCAAACCAAACTTACAAGAATTATTAAAGGGAGTTCTTTGATCTGAGGACAAACAGCTTCAGCCAACAGGCAGAACCTAGGATGCAGGATCGTACAAGCCAGATACCAATCTAGGAAATGAACTCTCGAGGACTATCCAAAAGCAAAAGAAATACAACAGGTAATCAGAGCAGTCAATCAATGGATGACAACAACATCAAAACAATGAAAGAGGGAATAAAACGGCATAGGTATAGAACCTTCTAATGGAGAGGAAGGCAAGGTGATACCAAGTAATGGTAGACTGCTTCAGACTTAGAAAGATGAGGGTAAAATTCATGGTAACCACAAAGAAAGTTAACAAACCAACTCATAAAAACAAAGACAAAAAACATAAAGTCTCAGCAAAAACAAAACCTACAAAAACAAAAGAAATGAACACAAAATCCACAAATAGAAGTAACTCAGCACAAGAGAGGAAGAAGAACAAAGAAAACTTCAGCACCACAAAAAAAAGCACTACAAAATGACAGCAACAAACTCACATCTATCAATAATTACACTGAATGTAAATGGACTCATTGCACCAATAAAGAGACGGAGAGTGACAGAATGGATAAGAAAACAGGATCCATCAATATGCTGTCTACAAGAGACACACCTCAGAAACAAAGATGTAAATTTACTAAAGTCAAAGGTTGGAAAAAAATATATCAAGCTAACAACTACCAAAAAAGAGCGGGAGTAGCAATTCCAATCTCAGATAAAATAGACTTTAAAACAAAATCTACCATAAAAGACAAAGAAGGACACTATATAATGATTAAGGGGATGATCCATCATGAAAACATAAACATAATAAACATCTACGCACCCAATGACAGGACTCCAAAAAACATAAAATAAACACTAACAACACTGAAAAGAGAAATTGACAGTTCCACAATAATAGTAAGAACTTCAACACACCACTCTGAGCAAAGGACAGAACAACTAAGAAGAAACTCAGCAAAGATATAGAAGACCTAAAGGGCACAATCAGCCAACTTGACCTCACAGACATATATAGAACATTCCATCCAACTGCTGCAGAGTACACATTCTTTTCCAATGCACACGGAACATTCTCCAGAATAGACCACATCTTAGGCCACAGAGCAATCCTCAACAAGATCCAAAACGTTGAGATAATTCAAAGTATCTTCTCTGAAAACAATGTCATCAAGGTAGAAATTAACACTAGAAAGAGCAAGGAAAAAGAATCAACTACATGGAAACTGAATAATACCCTGCTTACACATCAGTGGGTAATAGAAGAAATCAGAGATGGAATAAAAAAATTCCTAGAATCAAAAGAGAATGAAAACACATAATACCAAAACCTTTGGGACACAGCAAAGGCAGTCCTCAGAGGACAATTTATAGCAATAGATGCACATATCAAAAAAGAAGAACGGACAAAATCAAAACATTAACTACAGAACTCAAACAAACAGAAAGAGAACAGCAAAAAAAGCCCACAACCACCGGAAGAAAGGAAATAGTAAAGAGCAGAGCAGAAATCAATGAAATAGAGAACAGAAAAACAATAGAAAGAATCAACAAAACCAAAAGTTGGTTCTTTGAAAGAATCAACAAACTTGACAAACCACTGGCCAGACTGACAAAAGAAAAACAGGAGAGGGCACAAATAACCCAAATAAGAAATGAAATGGGGGACATTACAACTGACCCCACTGAAATAAAAAGGATTATAACAGAATACTATGAAAAACTATACTCCAACAAACTTGAAAACCTAGAGGAAATGGATACATCTCTAGAAACACACGGCCTAACCAAACTACAACAAAGTGATGCTGAAAATCTGAACAGACCCATAACAAGAAAAAAATTGAAAAGGTAATAAAAAAACTCCAACCAAAAAAAGCCCTGGCCCAGATGGCTTAACTGGAGAATTCTACAAAACATTTACAGAAGAGCTTGTACCAGTACTACTCAAGCTATTTCAGAGCATAGAAGAGGAAGCAACACTTCCAAATTCATTCTATGAAGCCAGCATAACGCTCATCCCAAAACCAGGAAAAGATGTCATGAAAAAAAGAAAATTACAGACCAATATCTCTCATGAATATAGATGCAAAAATTCTCAACAAAATTCTAGCCAATAGAATTCAGCATCATATCAAAAAAATAATGCACCACGACCAAGTAGGATTCATACCAGGTATGCAAGGATGGTTTAACATTAGAAAATCAATCAATGTAATCCACCACATAAATAAAAGGAAAGAAAAGAATCACATGATCATCTCAATTGACACAAAAAAGGCATTTGACAAAGTCTAACACCCATCCCTCATAAAAAACTCTCAATCAAATAGGTATAGAAGGGAAATTTCTCAACATAATAAAGGGCATCTATGCAAAACCAACGGCCAACATCATTAAAAATGGAGAGAGGCTGAAAACATTCCCCTTGAGAACAGGAACAAGACAAGGAAGCCCTTTATCACCACTCCTATTTAACATTGTGCTGGAAGTTCTAGCTAGAGCAATAAGGCAAGAAAAAGAAAAAAAGGGCATCCAAATTGGTAATGAAGAAGTTAAACTGTCCCTGTTTGTGGATGATATGATACTATACACAGAAAACCTTAAAGACTCCACAAGAAATCTACCGGAACTAATAGAAAGATTCAGCAAAGTAGCAGGATACAAGATAAACATTCAAAAAACAGTTGGATTCCTATACACCAGTAAGGAGAACGATGAAAAGGAAATCAGGAAAACAATACCATTTTCAATAACCCCTAAAAAGATAAAATACTTAGGAATAAATCTGACCAGGGATGTAAAAGACCTATACAAAGAAAACTATAAAACACTACTGCATGAAACCCGAATGGATCTACATAAATGGAAAAACATACCATGCTCATGGATAGGCAGACTCAACATTGTGAAAATGACAATTCTACCCAAAGCAATTTACAAATACAATGCAATCCCGATCCAAATACCAGCAACATTCTTCAAAGAGATGGAAAAACTAATCATTAACTTTATATGGAAAGGGAAGAAGCCCCGAATAAGTAAAGCACTACTGAAGAAGAAGAATAAAGTTGGAGGACTCACACCACCTGACTTCAGAACCTACTATACAGCTACAGTAGTCAAAACAGCCTGGTACTGGTACAACGACAGATACATTGACCATTGGAACAGAATTGAGAACCCAGATGTAAATCCATCCATCTTCGACAAGGGCCCAAAGTCCATCAAATGGGGAAAAGACAGTCTTTTTAACAAATGGTGCTGGCAAAACTGGATATCCATCTGCAAAAAAATGAAACAGGATCCATACCTCACGCCGTATACAGAAACTACTTCAAAATGGATCAAAGACCTGAATAGAAAGCCTAAAACTATAAAGTTCATAGAAGAAAAAATAGGACCAACACTTCAGGCCTTAATACATGGCATTAACAGGGTACAAACCATAACCATCAATGCACAAAACCTAACAGATAAGCTAGATAACTGGGATCTTCTAAAAATCAAACACCTATGCTCTTCAAAAGACTCCACCAAGAGTCAAAAGAGAACCTACAGACTGGGAAAAAATTTTTGGACAGTACAAGTCAGACAAAGGTCTAATCTCCATAATCTACAAGAAAATCCAACACCTCTACAACAAAAAGACAAATAATCCTATTACAAAATGGGCAAAGGAAATGAACAGACACTTCACCAAAGAAGACATTCAAATGGCCAACAGACACATGAGGAAATGCTCGCCATCACTAGCCATTAGAGAAATGCAAATTAAAACCACAATGAAATACCATCTCACCCCGGCATTACTGGCACAAATCAAAAACACTGGAAATAACAAATGCTGGAGGGGCTGCGTGGAGATCGGAATGCTTATGCACTGCCGGTGGGAATGCAAAATGATACAACCATTTTGGAAAATGATATGGCGCTTCCTCAGAAAGCTAGAAATAGACATACGATTCAATCCAGCAGTCCCACTCCTAGGAATACATCCTAGAGAAATAAGAGTTGTCACTCCAATAGACATATGCACACCTGCGTTCATGGCAGCATTGTTCACAATAGCAAAAGGATGGAAACAACGTAGGTGCCCATCAACAGATGAATGGATAAACAAACTATGGTACATACACACAATGGAGTACTATGCAACGAGAAAGAACAACAATGAATCTGTGAAGCATCTCATAACATGGAGGAAACTGGAGGACAGTATGCTGAGTGAAATAAGTCAATCACAAAAGGACAAATATTGTATGAGACCTCTACTGTAAAAACCCATGAAAAAGTTCACATGCAAAATGTAACAATCTTTGTTGGTTACCAGGGATGGGAGGGGTGGGGGGGAAATACTAAATAGACAGTAGATAAGTGGTATCTTGGGTGAAGGGTGAGACAGTACACAATACAGGGGAAACTAACACATACCTGTACAATGAAAGGTCATGGAAGCCCCATAGACACATTCAAACTCCCTGAGGGACTGAATTGCTGGGTGGAGGGCTCTGGGGACCATGGTCTCAGGGAACATCTAGCTCAATTGGCATGACACAGCTTATAAAGATAATGCTCTACATTCTACCTCGGTGAGTAGTGTCTGGGGTCTTAAAAGCCTGTGAGCAGCCATCTAAGATACTCCACTGGTCTCATGCCTTCGGGAGCAAGGGAGAATGAAGAGAACAGGATACAAGGAAAAGATTAGTCCAAATGACTAATTGTCCACAGCTACCAAGGCCTCCACTGGACTGAGTCCAGTACAGCTAGATGGTGCCCGGCTACCACCACTGACTGCTCTGACCTGGATCACAACAGAGGTTTCTGGACAGAGCTGGAGAAGGATGTAGAGCATAATTCTAACCCACAAAAAAAGACCAGATTTACTGGCCTAAAGGAGACTGGAGAAACCCTGAGAGTATGGCCCCCAGACACCCTTTTAGCTCAGTGGTGAAGTTACCTCCGAGGTTCACTGTTCAGCCTGGGAGTGGACAGCCCCATAAAACCAAATGAGTCTAACGAGGTACAGGAGTCCAGTGACAAGGACCAGAAGGCAGAAGGGGACAAGGAAGCTGGTGATAGGGAACCCAAGGTTGAGTAAGGATATTGTTGATGTGTTGTGAGATTGTTAACCATTGTCATAGGGCAACATTTGTAGTAACTGTTAAATGAGAAACTCTTTTGTTCTGTAAGCCTTCATCTTAAGTGAGAATAACAGCACAATTGGAAGAGCATAGTCAATGTTACTGAACCGTGTATGTAGAAATTTTTGAAAGGGTGTATCTTTGGCTATGTGTATTTTCACCAAAAAAAAAAAAAAAAAGAAAAAGGTTGAGAATTTAGAGGTTTAATATGTTGTGGGGTTGTTAACCAATGTTATAAAACAACATGTGTACTACTGTTTCATGGGAAACTATTTGTTCTGTAAGCCTTCACCTGAAGTACAATAAAATAAAAAAAATTTAAAAAAAAGCAATAAGGCTTTCTTTCAGGGCACAATTGGCAATTTGAGGTTGTTATGTGGCTGTTGAGCTTTGATTCTGAAGCCCAGAAATCATCTCTTTCTTTCACTATTTTGTATAGCAAAAGTAGGACCAACCAACCAGCTTCATTGTACTTCTCATTCTGACAAAAAGTATCAAACATGTGGTCACCCAGAGCCTCACCTCTCATCAACACTTGATCTATTAGTGGTGATATTTTGCGTATTTCTATCTCCATCTCATGCCATGCATTAGCAGTGCCCTGTTTACTACTGAATGCAGAGTCATTAACATCTTTAAGACTAACCAGATTTGAGAACCAATTTGGAAAACTCATCCTTACAATTTCATTTCTCTAGAATCACTCTTGGTACCAAACGTCTTAGGCTGGGTTCTCTAGAGAAGAAAAACCAGTGAAGTTGGAGAGAGTGAGAGAGATTTATCTCAATGGAATGGCTCACATGGTTGTAGAGGCTGGCAAGTCCCAAGTCCCTGGTTCAGGCATCAGGCTGGAGGCTTCTCTCGACTCATGTAGCTGCAGGAACTGAGGAACCCAAGATCAGCCGGTCAGACAGCTAGTTGCCGGCTCATGGGCTATAGAGGCTGATGATTCTAAGATTGACGGGCAAGATAGCAGACCACTGTCTCAAGTTCCAAGAACCAGAGGTCAGGTGATGACAAGCCAATGCAGGATCCAGAGCAAACAAAAGCCAGGAGCTTTGCCAGAAAGTCCATATATATTGGATGCAGGTCACTCCACCTAGGTGTGCCCTTGCAACTGATTGGCAGATCACATCATGGAGGTGGTTACATTAGATCACAAAATGGAGGATATCTACATCATTACATAGCTGCCAAATCACTGAGAATCATGGCCCAGCCAAGCTGACACACAGCTTTAACCATGATAATCCCTGCCCTTGAACTATGCATGGCCTACTGGGTTCTTTGCCTTGAATCTCACCTCCTTCCAATCCAGGCTTCACATGGCCACCAGAATGGGCTTTCTAAAATGCAAAGCTGACTCTGCAGTCTCTCTGCTTCTTGAATCCCTTCATGGATCCCTATCACCTACAGAATAAAGTTGAAGCCCTTTCACCTGGCATTCAAGGCTTATCAGGATTTGCCTTAGTCTCTTCTGTCTCCTCTTCTGCACCATCTGCCATATGCACCAATATCACTGGATTCCCCACCCACAAATTTTCCCCACTCCTTTAATGTGACTTGCTGTTCCTCCCATTAAGAGGTGGAGTCTCTCTCTCTACCCCTTGAATTTCAGATGGCCATGCAACTGACCTTGGCCAACAGGACATTAGCAAGTGTAAAGCAAGCAAAGATTTGAAAGGCTTGTGCATTAGGACTTGCCCTTTTCTGCTGCTGCTCCTTCTGCCATCATGTATACACACTGAGGCTAGACTCCTTGAGAGTAAGACCAGCGTGGAAAGAGATCCCTGCTGAGGCCCCAGGCAAGTGGGTAACACCATCCTAGACCATCCAGCTACATCAGAGCTGGCTTGGACCAAAAGAATCATTCAGTCAACTCAGAGAATCATTTTAAAAAAATGAATAAATAAAAATAAATGTGTTGTTTTAAGTCACCAAGTTAGGGCCTGGTTTGTTATGCAGCAAAAAGTAACTGATAAAAATCCACAAATGCACCGTGCTCTTTTGTGCTACTATGCCTTACCAAACGCAGTTCCCTCTGATTGGAATGCAGCTCATTCTCCTTCTGTGCCTGAACACACTTCTATTCTGCTTACTGGATGATAGGATTTTACCAGGCAGAGTGAAGGAGAGCATTCTCAGTAGAAAGAAGAGTGTACACAATAAAGGTGATATTGGAAAAGCCTGTTGTTCTCAGTATTTTTAGCCTCTCTTGTATTCATTCTACTGGATGGGTAAAGATCTCTCAATGGCATATGATCTTTTCTTTCTATCAATGCCCATGAAAAATAGGTGCCTTTCAAAGCACCATCTACAGCCCAGTGAACACTATGGCTATGCTTGTACCTGACTAATCACCCTCAACACAGTCCTCAATTCCCTCCTTTTTCTCACTTACCTTTGTTTCTTCACTAGCCTAGGAACGCACTTTGTCCAGAATAAGCGCTCATCATCAAGTTTCTTGGAAAGACCCAGTTCAAAGTCACCTCCTCCATGAAGCTTTCCCCAATACCCCATTCACTTATGCACACACTTACTCATTGATTCATTCATTCATTTATTTGTTCTCTAAATATGTATGGAGTGTGTGATCTGGGCCAGGCCGTGCTGGGAGCAGGGTCAGAAGATAAATATGACTCAACTGGTCTCTGACCTAGAGGAGTTGAGCTCTCTGTTGACTTTTTTGGTGCGTTGCGGGGGGAAGGGGGGAGAGCAGACATGAAAGCAGGTCGTTGCAATGTGCAATTTGCCTTATAAGCCTACCATGAGGGCTCCAAAGGGGGAATCACCTTTTGAGTGAGGCTGGAGTGTGGGCGTGAGTTGTGGACTATAAGGGATAAGTGCAGAGAGGACATTGGATTCTGCTGATTTTGAAGACCACTCCAAAGAGCTGTTTTGTTTTTGTTTTTTTATCCCAGAAAGAGGGGAGCCACTGGAAACCTTACAGCAAGGAATTGACTCAAATACCTATCCTGCTTCAATTCAAAGCAGTTTGATTTGCCTTCCCTACTGCAGTTCCACCAGGTGAGTAGGAGTAAAAATAATTGACACCAATTACCAAGCATTGCCTTGCATGACTTGGGCAAATCACTTTATTTCTTTGAATCTCAAAACTGGAAATAATAATTTTACTGATCTTCCTCACAGAATGGTTGAGCCTTACAAAATTATAGCTCAGTGGCTAAGCATGCAGGCTCAAGGGTCAGACACAGTTTGCATGCCAACTCTGTCATATTGTGACCACTTAACCCCTTGAACCCTCCATTTTCCCATCCGTAAAATGGGCACAATTATGTGGTTGTGTGAATTAAAAGGAATAATGCATGTCAAAACATTAGCACAGTGCCAGCACATAGTAAGCACACAATGCATGATGGTATCGTTATTCTTACCATTATTAAAGTCAATAGAACACCTGCCTGACACTTGGTCAGAACTGCAAGCTTATTCCATGTTCTAGCCTCACACACTCACAGGTCTCAGGCTAGACCCCAGTCCAGACCCACGCAGTGCTCTCTCGCAGACTTTCAGAGCACATTTTGAGAAGGAAAGAACTGCTAAAGAAAATCCAACTACATGGTTTCCTACCAAAGAGAAAAATTAAAAATGCAAAACTCTTCCTGGAAAACCCAGTTTTTGTCCAGGGACTTCCTAACAGTCTGAGGGTCTTTCCACGGCACTCCTGGCCTGAGCCTACCCCCAGGGTATTTCCCCAGCAGCCATCGCTGGTGCCCCCAGCCAGGCTCTGAATAGAGGGCAGGTACAAATGCCTCCAAGACGCAGAGCGCTCACTTTTCCAGCCTCAGTGGCCTGCAGGGAAGGTGGAGCAGACTTTGAACTGCATCCAGGGTTCCAAAGAAGAACCTCATTCATCTCCAGAACAAAGAATGAGAGGCTCTCCCACCAGCCTTGGCCTCCTGCTGCACGGCTCCTCTGGAAAGAGAAGCTCCTTTTGGTGAGCTACAGCACCCACTCTTTCCCATGTCTCCAGGCCCCATTATGTTCTCCCCAAAGTCACTCCTTGTGCCCTGGGAGGGGGGACTAATCTTCACAGTGCAGAAGGGAGAGGGTGCTAGGGCCCACCCACCAGAGGTCCCTGAGGCAGGAGCTGCTGAACACAGATCCCAGCACATAGTTGTTGTGTGCTGTCCAGTCAATTTGGACTCATAGTGACCCTAAAGGGCAGAGTAGAACTGCCCCACAGGGTTTGCAACGCTGTAATACTTATGGAAGCAGATCACATATTTCTCCTGCAGAGCGGCTAGTGGGTTCAAACTGACAACCTTTTGGTTCACAGCCCGATGCTTAACCACTGAGCCACCAGGGTTCCTTCAGCTCATAGTACGAGCTCCAAAAATGGTAGAGAAGTAAGCAGCTTTGTCTCAGGTCTTCAAGCAATAAGATGGGGGAGCAGACAAAATCTGCCAACACCTGAGCATTTGGTAAGTACCAGCTAGCACGAGGTGCTATTTTATTTCATTTAATTCTCATGCTAACACTGCGAAGTAAAGTCGTCTTAGACCCACCTTATAGACAGGTAAACTGAAGCTCAGAAAGGCTAAATAACTTGACCAAGTTTCCAGGGACAGAAAGTGACAGTTCTGGGACTGGAACCAGGTCTGCCTGACTCCCAGACTCTTGCCCACTGCAGTCCCTGCCTCTCAGAGGAGTTGACAAGTCTTCAGCTTCCAGAGCTGGCCCTCAGGGTGCTGTCCAGCACTGTGCTAGATATGGGGAGAGAGACTGAGCCTGGATCACTGGCCTCCAAGCTTCTGCCTCTGATCAGGAAGACAAATCAAGGAGAAATTGCAGGAGGAGGATAAGAGGAAGTGGCATCAATAAGCTGGGGGGGGGGGCAGGGAGGGGCACAAGGCACAGAATGAATATTATTATCCTTGAGTCAGTACAAAACTGCTGTGACCATCCAGGGCCATATAAAATGTGAGGCACTAATTCCCCTCCTCAGAGGTCAGGAAGACTCCATGGAGGAGGGGCCTCTGAAACCCAGATCTAGGGACTAAAAGAATAATAATGAAAATTAGAGCTGCCATTTATAAATCACCCACAACATACCCCGTCCTCTACTAAGCACTTTATATACAAAATTACATTTACTCTTCCCAACAACTCCCAGGGGGTGAGTTATGATTCCTGTTTTGTAGATGAGAAACTGAGGCTCAGGTTAGGTAATTGAACACACAGCTGGTCAGTGACAGTCCAAAGTTGTACCCACGTCTGACTGATTCCAATACCTAGTCTATTTCATAAGCCTGAAAGTCCACGGGTGCCTGACAGACTACACAAATGAGGAGGGCAGGGTGGGTACAATATAATACGGAGTGCTGGAGACTGCAGAAAACTGGAGAACACAAGCCCCTTCTAAGGGGCAGCTGCTCCTCAGCTCCAGCTAATTCTCACCATTTGAGAGTGTGGACCCTGCACAGTCAGATCTTCTCATTTCAAGATAAGCCACAAACAGTTTCTATTCATGGATGTAAAATTTAATTTTTAAATGTTGGAGACTAATTTTTAACAAATTGTTAAACAGTTGACAGACAAAATAAAGTCTGTCTGGGGGCTAATGGACCACAAGTACCACAGCCTCCACCAGACTTGAGTCCAGCACAACTAGATGGTGCCCGGCTACCACCACCGACTACTCTGACAGGGATCATGATAGAGGGTCCTGGATAGAGCTGGAGAAAAATGTAGAGCAAATTTCTAACTCACAAAAAACAGCAGACTTACTGGCCTGACAGAGACTGGAGAAACCCTGAGAATATGGCCTCCAGACACTCTTTTAGCTCAGTACTGAAGTCACTCCTGAGGTTCACCCTTCAGACAAGGATTAGACAGGCCCATAAAACAAAACTAAAGAGCCACACCAGCCCAGGGGCAAGGACTAGAAGGCAGGAGGGGACAGGAAAGCTGGTAATGGGGAACCCAAGGTCAAGAAGTGAGAGTGTTGACATGTCGTGGGGTTAGCATACAATGTCACAAAACAATATGTGTACTGATTGTTTAATGAGAAGTTAGTTTGTTCAGTAAACCATCATCTAAAGTACAACAATAAAAACAATTAAATAAATCTATCTGAAAGACAGATAAGGCCTGTGGGTCACCATTTTGTAATCTCAGTCCCACAATGTGGGCCCTCGGTCATCAGAGAGCACCGATCACTAGAGATGCTGAAGCAGATTCTGTTCAGCCTACTCAAGGGGGTAGTGAAGAAACAGTTGGAGGGAGGAGTTGCTGAGGATGGACTAGATGACCTTTACGATTCCTCCCAAGCCTGAGACTGAATGAATCCATGAATTGGCAGAGTAGAGATGGGTGGATGTTACAAGCACGGAGAGCATTATGAGCAAAGACACAGAGTCAGGAACAGTCCTTTCGTGTTCATTCACTCCCTACTCCAAAACCTTCAACGGCTCCCTATTGTCTCCTCATCTTGGCATTCAGGGATGTCTCCACCTTAAACCTCTGGCCCAACCATCCATTGCAATGGCTCCAGGAAGGGCCACCCTCAGAGCTTCCTGCCTCCAGACCCCTCTCCACCTGTCCAGGTATTGCATCTCTTCTTCAGGCCAACTCTCTGAACTCTCACTTCACTTGTAATTGTCACTACCCAGCCTTGATGATCACAGAACATGGTTTCCTGCCATTTGTCATTTCTCCTCCACTGTCCATAAGCCTCCCAAATACTCATTCCATGAGTGTTTATTGCACCCCTACTTCATATAGGCAGTTCCTGGATAGTGCAAATTGTTAATAAGCTAGGCTATTAACCAAAAGGTTGGAGATTTGAGTCCACCCAGAAACACCATGTAAGAAAGGCCTGGAGATCTACTTCCAAAAAATCAGCCACTGAAAACCCTATGGAGCATAATTCTACTCTGACACACATGGGGCCACCATGAGTTAGAAGTGAGCCAACAGCAACTAGTTAACTGGTTTACTGCATATAGAGCCCTACGCTAGACATTTAGGACATCACAGTGAACAAGACACAGACGGTCCCTTCTGATCTCATATTCTCTTGAGATTTCACCTTGTCTAGTCCAGTCCTGGCCATGTAGGAGATATTCAGCCAAGACCTGCTAAATGGAAACAAATGTTGATAAGTTGAAGAGTTCTTTGATCACCACCAGCTTCCTTTCTAAGCCCCTGCATCTCCTCCATCCAGCAGACACCCAGTCCTGATGATCCTGCTTTCTTAATATCCAGCCCTCAAGGCATTAGAGGAGGTGCAGTGGAAAAAAGATCTGGAAACCTGTGAAGAAGGTAGTGCAAGGGTGGTGTTTTTTTTTTAACGTTCTCACTGCCACACCAGCCATAGTAAGGGGCCTGCTCCCAGACACACTCCTCCTGAGGTTGGAAGCTGGCCTGGCCTCTGCTGTGGGAGGCAGCCCTGAGCTGCTGCCAGTGCCTGGGGATGGAGTACAAATAGCCCCATCCCCCTGATCAAGAGCCAACAGCTCACCCCCTGGGCACACAGCCAGGCTCCCTTCAAGCCAGGGCCCAAGCACATGGACCTTAATCAACTAGAAACACCCACCCTTCCTTCTGCAAACACCCTGGTGGCCAGCCACAGGGCGGGCCAGCAGGCTGAGTTGATCCCCTGACCTCCCTGCACAGCCCCACACCTAAGGAGCTGGCACAGGATCGCTCACCCCCAATCAACAGCAGCTGGGTCACCAGAGAAGGGCTGTCAGCTGCCCTCTGGACCAGGAGAGGAGCTCCGGGACTGGAGTTGGATGCTGACATTGCTGGATGCATGCCCTTCTTCCTCCAGTTCTCTACTCCAATGCCACTTTATCAGGAAGGCCAGCCCTTACTTGCCTGTGCTAGGCATGAGAGGAAGACTGAGACTAGACCACTGACTTCCATTCTGATTGAGAAGACAAACCAGAGAGATAATGCAGAAGGAAGATAAAAGGAAGTGGCATCAGTGAGCGGGGGTGGAGAGGGACACAGGCACAGGATGGATGTTGTCCATGAGGGAGCAGAAAAGGGCTTTGAGCATCCAGGGTCATACAAAGTTGGAGCCACTAATTCCCTTGCTCTCAGCGGCTAACCAAAAGGCTGACAATTCAAGTCCATCAAGAGATGCTGCAGAAGAAAGTCCTGGCAACCTGCTTCCAAAAAATTAGCCATTGAAAATTCTATGTAGCACAGTTATACTTTAACACACCTGGGGTCACCATGAGTCAGAATCAATTCGACGGCAACTGGTACTGGTAATTCCCCTCATCTCTGATCCTTACTGTGCTTTATTTTTCTTAATAGGTTTTTTTTTTTTTAACCATTTGCCATATTATGATGTATTAATTTGCTTAGTCTTGTGGGGTACTCACTAGAATGAAAGTTCTATGAGGATTGGAACCTCTTTGTTCTGTTCACTACTATATCCCAAGTTCTTCAAGTAATAGTAATGGTCCATAGTAGGAGCTAAATATTTCAGGAAGGAAGGAAGAAGGGAGGGAGAGAGGGAGGAAGTCTTTAGAGATGGTTGGCCTTGGTTAGCTTTCGTCTCTGCCCAGCTAGCTCTCTCCTTCAGGACTACTCCAGACTTGACGGCCTTCTAGCTTTTCAAGAGAAATGACCTCAGCTACCACTTTTTAAACTTCCATTTCACCAGGGCCCACTCTGTGTTAGGCAATTCAGATTCATGACCTCACTTAATTTTCTCAACAGTTCTGAGGTCTGAGGCATTGTTTTGACTCAACAGTGGGCTTCTCAACCACAGCACTATAGGCATTTTGGGCCAGATAATCCTTTGCTGTGGGGCTGTCCTGTGTATTGTAGGATGCCTAGCAGCATCCGTGGTCTCTATCCACCAGATGCCGGTAGTACTCACCCCTTACCAGTTGTAACAACAAAAATGTCTCCAGACATTGCTGAGTGTCCTCTGGGGGCAAAATTGCTCCAGTTGAGAAACTCTGTGTTAATTCTACAGATGAGGAAACTGAGGCACAGAGAAGCTAGGTAAATTGCCCAGAGTTGTCACAGAGGCAGGAATTCATCCCAGGTTTGTCTTGCTTCAAAGCCAGCGTTCTCTCCATTCCACCAGGCTACCTTCTCCATGGCAGGGCAGGGCTCTCCCCCAGACAACCGTTACTGTGAAGGCCCAGGGGCCTCTGCCCAGCGCCTGCCAGTGTCCTAGCGACAGAGTGAGGCTCCTAACGTGCAAGCAGAGCCTGCCCCAGCAGCGCCACCGAGTTTACCACCAAACAGCCTGAAAAACACTTACTCATATGCTGGCTGTGCCTGAGAAACATCATCAATGATACATCATGTATCCTAATTATCTGTGATTTCTGAGGCTAGCCAAGATTTCCTTTCCGTGACAAATATTTTTGCTCTTTTTTTGTGACAAATATTTGATGAAAGTTTCCTCTCTCTCTGAAAACGAGAAGCAAGGCAAGCACAGCTCCCGGGCTGGTCTCCATGCAAGCCGAGCCCAGCCATCTCGGGTCACCCCACGGGACCACGCCCAGCCTGGTCAAAGATGGGTTCTTGCTCAGGCATGCCTCTTCCCTCCATTCTCTGTATATTGAAACTCCAAGGTTTGTGCTTTGCTATTCTTGCTGTTGTTTTGTTTTTTGTTTTGTCAGAAGAGCTCTTGAATTGGAGATGTTTACTCAGACGGATCTTGTTCGAAATCACTGTGGGGGAGGGAGAAAGACAAAAAATAAAAGGGCACTGGATCAGGGTGAAAAGGCCAGGCTCAGTCTGCTGGAACTTGCTACAGGAAAAGCTACTCCACCCCACTAAGTCTTGTTCCCCACTGTAAGGAGAATGTGCAGGCTTCTCAGCCGCCAAGTCTTCTAGTTCTTCATTCTCTGCACCTCTCTCTAGATCCCACTTACTAGAACTATCTATATGGGATCACATTGACAACAGCAACTTGAAAGATTAGGTAGGAAACTTAGGGGGCAGTGAGTTTATGTTAATGGGGGAGGAACAATTCAGAAAGGGAGGATGAGAATGGTTCGATGCACAACTGGAAGAACGTAATCAATGTCACTGAATTCTACATATAGATATTGTTGTGCTCTACGGTGTATATTCCTTTTCTAAAATTTTTTTATTGTACTTTATTTATTTACTTATTTTTTTATTGTACTTCAGGTGAAGGCTTACAGAACAAATAGTTTCTCATGAAACAGTAGTACACATGTTGTTTTATGACATTGGTTAACAACCCCACAACATATCAACCGTCTAACTTCTCAACCTTTTTTTTTTTTTTTTGGTGAAAATACACATAGCCAAAGATACACCCTTTCAAAAATTTCTACATGCACAGTTCAGTGACATTGACTACGCTCTTCCAATTGTGCTGTTATTCTCACTTAAGATGAAGGCTTACAGAACAAAAGAGTTTCTCATTTAACAGTTACTACACATGTTGCCCTATGACAATGGTTAACAATCTCACAACACATCAACAATATCCTTACTTAACCTTGGGTTCCCTATCACCAGCTTCCTTGTCCCCTTCTGCTTTCTGGCCCTTGTCACTGGATTCCTGTACCTCATTAGTCTCATTTGGTTTTATGGGGCTGTCCACTCCCAGGCTGAACAGTGAACCTCGGAGGTAACTTCACCACTGAGCTAAAAGGGTGTCTAGGGGCCATACTCTCAGGGTTTCTCCAGTCTCCTTTAGGTCAGTAAATCTGGTCTTTTTTTGTGGGTTAGAATTATACTCTACATCCTTCTCCAGCTCTGTCCAGAACCCTCTGCTGTGATCCAGGTCAGAGCAGTCAGTGGTGGTAGCCGGGTACCATCTAGCTGTACTGGACTCAGTCCGCTGGAGGCCTTGGTAGCTGTGGACAGTTAGTCCTTCAGACTAATCTTTTCCTTGTATCCTGTTCTCTTCATTCTCCCTTGCTCCCGAAGGGATGAGACCAGTGGAGTATCTTAGATGGCCACTAACAGGCTTTTAAGACCCCAGACACTACTCACCAAGGTAGAATGTAGAGCACTGTCTTTATAAGCTGTGTCATGCCAATTGAGCTAGATGTTCCCTGAGACCATGGTCCCCAAGCCCTCCACCCAGCAATTCAATCCCTCAGGGAGTTTGGATGTGTATATGGGGCTTCCATGATTCCTTGTACAATTTATGCTAGTTTCTCCTGTATTGTGTACTGTCTCACCCTTCACCCAAGATACCACTTATCTATTGTCTATTTAATATATCCCCCCCTACCCCCTGCTCCCATCCCTGGTAACCAACAAAGATTGTTACATTTTGTGTGTGAAGTTTTTCATGGGTTTTTACAATAGAGGTCTCATACAATATTTGTCCTTTTGTGATTGACTTATTTCACTCAGCATACTGTCCTCCAGTTTCCTCCATGTTATGAGATGCTTCACAGATTCATTGTTGTTCTTTCTCGTTGCATAGTACTCCATTGTGTGTATGTACCATAGTTTGTTTATCCATTCTTCTGCTGATGGGCACTTACGTTGTTTCTATTGTTTTGCTATTGTGAACAATGCTGCCATGAACATAGGTGTGCATATGTCTATTCGAGCGATGACTCTTATTTCTCTAGGATATATTCCTAGGAGTAGGATTGCTGGATCAAATGGTATGTCTATTTCTAGCTTTCTGAGGAAGCGCCACATCATTTTCCAAAATGGTTGTATCATTTTGCATTCCCACCAGCAGTGCATAAGAGTTCCCATCTCCCCGCAGCCCCTCCAGCATTTGTTATGTCCAGTGTTTTTGATTTGTGCCAATAATGCCGGGGAGAGATGGTATCTCATTGTGGTTTTAATTTCTCTAATGGCTAGTGATGGCGAGCATTTCCTCATGTGTCTGTTGGTGATTTGAATGTCTTCTTTGGTGAAGTGTCTGTTCATTTCCTTTGCCCATTTTGTAATAGGATTATTTGTCTTTTTGTTGTAGAGGTGTTGGATTTTCTTGTAGATTATGGAGATTAGACCTTTGTCTGACTTGTACTGTCCAAATTTTTTTCCCAGCCTGTAGGTTCTCTTTACTCTTTTGGTGAAGTCTTTTGAAGAGCATAGGTGTTTGATTTTTAGAAGATCCCAGTTATCTAGCTTATCTGTTGGGTTTTGTGCATTGATGGTTATGGTTTGTACCCTGTTAATGCCATGTATTAAGGCCTGAAGTGTTGGTCCTATTTTTTCTTCTATGAACTTTATAGTTTTCGGCTTTATATTCAGGTCTTTGATCTATTTTGAAATAGTTTTTGTATACGGTGTGAGGTATGGGTCCTGTTTCATTTTTTTGCAGATGGATATCCAATTTTGCCAGCACCATTTGTTAAAAAGACTGTCTTTTCCCCATTTGATGGACTTTGGGCCCTTGTCGAAGATGAGGTGACTGTAGGTGGATGGATTTACATCTGGGTTCTCAATTCTGTTCCAATGGTCAATGTATCTGTCGTTGTACCAGTACCAGGCTGTTTTGACTACTGTAGCTGTATAGTAGGTTCTGAAGTCAGGTGGTGTGAGTCCTCCAACTTTATTCTTCTTCTTCAGTAGTGCTTTACTTATGCGGGGCTTCTTCCCTTTCCATATAGAGTTAATGATTAGTTTTTCCATCTCTTTGGAGAATGTTGTTGGTATTTGGATCGGGATTGCATTGTATTTGTAAATTGCTTTGGGTAGAATTGTCATTTTCACAATGTTGAGTCTGCCTATCCATGAGCATGGTATGTTTTTCCATTTATGTAGCTCCCTTTGGGTTTCATGCAGTAGTGTTTTGTAGTTTTCTTTGTATAGGTCTTTTACATCCCTGGTCAGATTTATTCCTAAGTATTTTATCTTTTTAGGGGTTATTGAAAATGGTATTGATTTCCTGATTTCCTTTTCATCGTTCTCCTTGTTGGTGTATAGGAATCCAACTGATTTTTGAATGTCTATCTTGTATCCTGCTACTTTGCTGAATCTTTCTATTAGTTCCGGTAGATTTCTTGTGGAGTCTTTAAGGTTTTCTGTGTATAGTATCATATCATCCACAAACAGGGACAGTTTAAATTCTTCATTACCAATTTGGTTGCCCTTTTTTTCTTTTTCTTGCTTTATTGCTCTAGCTAGAACTTCCAGCACAATGTTAAATAGGAGTGGTGATAAAGGGCATCCTTGTCTTGTTCCTGTTCTCAAGGGAAATGTTTTCAGCCTCTCTCCATTAAGAATGATGTTGGCCGTTGGTTTTGCATAGATGCCCTTTATTATGTTGAGAAATTTCCCTTCTATACCTATTTGATTGAGAGTTTTTTATGAGGAATGGGTGTTGGACTTTGTCAAATGCCTTTTTTGTGTCAATTGAGATGATCATGTGATTCTTTTCTTTCCTTTTATTTATGTGGTGGATTACATTGATTGATTTTCTAATGTTAAACCATCCTTGCATACCTGGTATGAATCCTACTTGGTCGTGGTGCATTATTTTTTTGATATGATGCTGAATTCTATTGGCTAGAATTTTGTTGAGAATTTTTGCATCTATATTCATGAGAGATATTGGTCTGTAATTTTCTTTTTTGTGTGACATCTTTTCCTGGTTTTAGTATCAGCGTTATGTTGGCTTCATAGAATGAATTTGGAAGTGTTGCTGCCTCTTCTATGCTCTGAAATAGCTTGAGTAGTACTGGTACAAGCTCTTCTGTAAATGTTTTGTAGAATTCTCCAGTGAAGCCATCTGGGCCAGGGCTTTTTTTGGTTTGGAGTTTTTTTATTACCTTTACAATCTCTTCTCTTGTTATGGGTCTGTTCAGATTTTCAGCATCACTTTGTTGTAGTTTGGGTAGGCCGTGTGTTTCTAGAGATGTATCCATTTCCTCTAGATTTTCAAATTTGTTGGAGTATAGTTTTTAATAATATTCTGTTATAATCCTTTTTATTTCAGTTGGGTCGGTTGTAATGTCCCCCATTTCATTTCTTATTTGGGTTGTTTGTGTCCTCTCCTGTTTTTCTTTTGTCAGTCCGGCCTGTGGTTTGTCGATTTTGTTGATTCTTTCAAAAACCAGCTTTTGGTTTTGTTGATTCTTTCTATTGTTTTTCTGTGCTCTATTTCATTGATTTCTGCTCTGCTCTTTACTATTTCCTTTCTTCCGGTGGTTGTGGGCTTTTTTTTGCTGTTCTCTTTCTCTTTGTTTGAGTCCTGTAGTTAATGTTTTGATTTTTTCCCTTTCTTCTTTTTTGATATGTGCATCTATTGCTATAAACTGTCCTCTGAGGACTGCCTTTGCTGTGTCCCAAAGGTTTCGGTATGATGTGTTTTCATTCTCATTTGATTCTAGGAATTTTTGGATTCCGTCTCTGATTTCTTCTATTACCCACTGATGTGTAAGCAGGGTATTATTCAGTTTCCATGTAGTTGATTTTTTTTCCTTGCTCTTTCTAGTGTTAACTTCTACCTTGATAGCATTGTGGTCAGAGAAGATACTGTGAATTATCTCAGCATTTTGGATCTTGTTGAGGATTGCTCTGTGGCCTAAGATGTGGTCTATTCTGGAGAATATTCTACGTGCATTGGAAAAGAATGTGTACTTTGCCGCGGTTGGATGGAGTGTTCTATAAATGTCTATGAGGTTAAGTTGGCTGATTGCGCCCTTTAGGTCTTCATTATCTTTGCTGAGTTTTTTCTTAGTTGTTCTGTTCTTTACTGAGAGTGGTGTGTTGAAGTCTCCTACCATTATTGTGGAACTGTCAATTTCTCTTTTCAGTGTTGTTAGAGTTTGTTTTATGTATTTTGGAGCCCTGTCATTGGGTGCGTAGATGTTTATTATGGTTATGTCTTCATGATGGATTGTCACCTTAATCATTGTATAATGTCCTTCTTTGTCTTTTATGGTAGATTTCTTTTTAAAATCTTTATTGTACTTTAGATGAAGGTTTACAGAACAAATAGTTTCTCATTAAACAGTCAGTACACATATTGCCCTATGACAATGGTTAACAACACCATGACATGTCAACACTGTCCCTTCTCAATCTTGGGTTCCGTATCACCAGCTTTCCTGCCCCCTCCTACCTTCTAGTCCTTGTCCCTGGACTGCTGTGCCTCATTAGTTCCATTTAATTTTATGGAGCTGTCCAGTCCCAGGCTGAATGGTGAACCTCGGAAGTGACTTCACTACTGGGCTAAAAGGGTGCCCAGGGGCCATGGCTGTGTATATTTTTAACAACAACAAATATAAATAAAATAAATTTTTAGAAAACATTCTTTTCCGCATGTTGTTCTCTTAGAAATGAATGCTTTTCCCCCTTCTCTTCCCAGAAAACTCCCACTTATGCTTGATACCCGGCATAAATACCCCTTCCTTCTCCAATCCCACTGCTGCCCATCTGCAGAGTTCATCCTCACTCCTCTGGGTTTGTCAGCCTTCATGGACATCAGTTTAACTTGGCTTACACTGTCCTGGAGACTAATGTATATCAGGTATCTGGAGTTCAGGGGAAAAGCCGAGTCAACAACCACAATTGCCAACAGGAGTGGAAATGAAGAAACACTCAGATTATTTTCACCCAGGGCCTTTCTTTCCACATTGCATGGTTTTCCTTGGCCCACTAGCATATATGACTTTCATGGGAGCATCTTCTAGGTTTAATTGCAGGAGAATTTTCCAGCACTCAGAGACCCTCATTTTGTTCTGGATCCTGAAACAGGTGGTGTGAGTTTCCTATGAGAACAACCTAAATACTGGTTACCCATAGGTGCCATCACCATGGAGCAAGGCTTGTTGCATGCACTCAACCACTGTCGATCCCTTTCTTCTTGGTGTAAAAAGCTGAAGAGGCAGAGTGGGTGCCTGGTCCAGGCTGACAGAAAGAGCAGAGAGCCGGTGTTCACCTCTGCACGTCAACCTCCCACCATAAACACTCACGTTCCCCAAAGACCACCCACAAGGCCTGCTGGGGTTCATTAACACTTCTCCCCTCACACATCCAAGCTGGAAATGGAAGAACAGGTCAAAAGACCTTATCTCAAAGGGGGAAAAATGTGGGACAGAATTTCAAATTCTCAATAGAATCCAGACTTTTTGGAGCCACTGAGGCTAGCTAAACCCCTACACTATCGCCCTGAGATAATCTTTAAACTTTAAACCTAAACTATCCCCTGAAGTCTTCTTTAAACTAAAAAATAGCTTATCTTCATTAGTAAAGTATGTCTGCTTTGAGCATTGTGCTCTTTTTTTTTTTTTTAATTGTACTGCAGGTGAAGGTTTACAGAACAAATAGTTTCTCATTAAACAGTCAGTACACATATTGTTTTATGACATTGGTTAACCACCCCACGACATGTCAACCCTCCCACTTCTCGCCCTTTCTCTTTCTTTCTGGTGAAAATATACATAGCCAAAGATACACCATCCATTTAAAAAATTTCTTCATGCACAGTTGAGTGACACCGATTACGTTCTTCCAGTTGTACTACTGTTCTCACTTTAGATGAAGGTTTACAGAACAAAACAGTTTCTCATTAAACAGTTAGTATACATGTTGCCCTATGACAATGGTTAACAACCCCACTACATGTCAACACTGTCCTTACTCAACCTTAGGTTCCCTATCATCAGCTTTCCTGTTCCCTTCTGCCTTCTAGTCCTTGTCCCTGGACTGCTGTGCCTCATTAGTCACGTTTTGTTTTATGGGGCTGTCCAATCCCCTGCTGACTTCACCACTGAGCTAGAAGGGATCTGGGGGCCATACTTTTGAGGTTCCTCCAGTCTCTTTCAGGACTGTAAATCTGGTCTTTTTGTGTGTGTGTTAGAATTTTGTTCTACATCCTTCTCCAGCTCTGACCAGAACCCTCTGTTGTGATCCCGGTCAGAGCAGTGAGTGGTGGTAGCCGGGCCCCATTAGCTGTACTGGACTCAGTCTGGTGGAGGCCTTGGTAGCTGTGGTCCATTAGTCCTTTGGACTAATCTTTTCCTCGTATCCTGTTCTCTTCATTATCCCTCATTCCGGAAAGGGTGAGACCAGTGGAGTATGTTAGATGACTGCTCACAGGCTTTTAAGATCCCAGATGCTACTCACCAAGGTAGAATGAAGAACATTGTCTTTATAAACTGTGTTAAGCCAGTTGAGCTAGATGTTCCCTGAGACCATGGTCCCCACAGCCCTCTGTCCAGCAATTCAGTTCCTCAGGGAGTTAGGATATGTCTAGGGAGCTTTCATGACCTTTCCTTGTACAAGTTGTGCTGATTTCCCCAGGCATTGTGCTCTTTTAAAGAATTATCTGTGTGAGATCAAATTGACAAAGGCAAATCGAAAGGTTGGATGGGAAGCTTGGAGGGCAGTGAGTTTAAGATAATGGTGGTGGAATAATTTGAAAAAGGATAGCGAGAATGGCAATACCAATTGAAGAATGTAATCAATGTCACTGAAATGTTCATGTAGAAATTGTGAAATAGTGTCTTTTTGGCTGTATATACTTTCACTAAAATAAAAAAAATTAAAGCAAAAAATACCTATCTCAGTTGCCCAGAGCTAGCTACCTGTCCTTTAATGATGCCCTGAAATGTCACATCCCACCCCAAGAGCAGACTCCCTTTCCCTGAGTCTGTGCCTTCCTGGACTGGTGTGGCCAGTGATAACTATCATATGTAGTGGTTTACAGAGGCTGGGTTTACAGTAGATCTGCAGCATTCTGCTCAGTTGGTATGTGGGTTGGCATGCTGGGGTAGGGGGAGAGCAGCAAGGGGCTCCCCTGTTCCTTTATCACCCCAATGCCCTGAGTTTATTAAATGCAAAGATATTTGCAAAGTCACCCCAGTGTAATCACTCAAAAGGTAGTTCCAGACCCCACTCAGGAGTTAACAGGCTGTTATGGAGTAGAAAGCTCAGATATTTTTATTTATTAAGTGGCAGAAGATGGGACTAAGTGTGAGAATGAAAAGTAACGTAGGGACACATGGCAATAGGTCTTGAATGGCCAGTGCGGGAATTTCGTCGTAATTCTCTAGACAATCGCAGCCAGAGGAGTGGCATGGTCCTAATCTGGTCTCAGCAAAGTCGCCCCACCTGTGAAATGAGGATGCATCAAGGAGACAGTGATGGAAGCCAAGAGAGGGACTGCTGCTGAGGGCCTAGCTAGTGTGGGAGCCATGGGAATTGGGAGGAAGGGGCACATTTGAAAACGATGAGGTCTGTACAATAACAGGACTTGGTGATTTATTAGATATGGGTTAAAGAGAGGGAGTCATCAGGGCAGATGCCCTGGCTTAGGTACCTAGGTGGATGGTGACTCAATGAATTAAGCAGGAAGGCCCATTTATTGGAGACTGGGGAAGTGGGGAGATAGTGGGAGGTAACAGGCCTTAATGTGGATCTGTTGAATTAGATGTACCTGGGCAACATCCAAGTGAATCTGTATAGATGGGTCTAAACCCCAGGGCAGAAGCTGGGCTGCAGATACAGCATAGAAGTGGCTGTTAAACCCATAGAGAAAGATGCATCTGCCCAGGGAGACTGTGTGTTGAGAGAAGAAAGGAGGCCTAGAGCACAGCCACAGCTTGTAAGGGAAAGTCAAAAGGAGAGATTCCTGCAGAGAAGAGAGAGGGGTTCATTCAACAAGACAGTTGAATGTAAGAGACAGACCTAGGAGATAGGATTGGGAACATCATGGGGAGTAAGAAATAAGCAGCTAGCACTACCCTTGCCATGTAGAAGGTGTCCTCAGGAGTGGCAGTTTTCTACCCAACTGGGCAATAATGTAAACAGTAATCGCTGCCACTTATTGAACTCTTATGAGGCCAAATGCTAATAAACAGTTTCCCTAGACACCTTACATACTCCAGCCAACTGCAGTGATGTAGGTACTATTATTATCCCTGTTTTAAAGATAAAGGGTGGGGGGTGACTGGGTGGTGCAAATGGTTAAGCACCCGACTGCTGTCATGGATTGAATTGTGTCCCCCCAAAGTATCTGTCAACTTGGCTAGGTCGTGATTCCCAGTATTGTATGATTGTCTACCATTTTATCATCTGATGTGATTTCCCTACGTGTTGTAAACTCTATCACTATGATGTAATAAGATGGATTAGCGGCAGTTATATTGATGAGGTCTATAAGATTAAATAGTGTCTTAAGCCAGTCTCCTTTGAAATATAAAAAAGAGAAGTGAGCAGAGACACATGGGGACCTCATACCACCAAGAAAGCAGTGCCAGGAGCAGAGTGCGTCCGTTGGACCCGAGGTTCCTGTGCTGAGATGCTCCCAGACCAAGGGAACACTGCTGCATCACAAGGACCTTCCTCCAGAGCCAACAGAGAGAGAAAGCCTTCCCCTGGAGCTGATGTCTTGAATTTGGGCTTGTAGCTTACTAGACTGTGAGAGAATAAATTTCTTTTTCTTAAAAGCCATCCACTTGTGGTATTTCTGTTATAACAGCACTAAATGATAAGACAACTACTAACCAAAAGGTTGTCATTCTAACCAGAGGTGCCTTGGAAGAAAGGCCTAGAGATCTACCATTCAAGGTCAAATCCTTGAAAATCCTGTGGAGCAGAGCTACTTTGCGCACTCGGGGTCACCATAAGTTGGAATCGATCCAACAGCAACTGGTTATTGGTTGGAAAGATAAGGGAAATGATCACAAAAAGGTTAATATGTGTGGATTTACTATCCCAGTTTATAGACAGATAAACTGAGCGATGGGATAATGTCGAGCTCATTTTAGATAAAAGGGTACTGTAGCTCATGGCAAAGAAGTAAACTCAGTCCCCAGGCCCAAATCCCGGCTCTACCTACCAGGTTTGCTGCTGCTGCTATTGCAGGCCCTGCTGGGAGTCCAGAGGCTCTCAGCACCAGACAGCACAGCCCGTCTTCACTCAGAGTCGAAGGGCCTGAACAAAAAAGCTTCCAAGGTCTCCTGGCTGCCAAACTGTGATTGCAAAACAACTTCTGATGATTTAACTATAAATGAATCTGAAACATACGGACTGAATTTCTCTGAACTGAACATTAAAATCTTCATTTAAAAGAAAAAGGCCTTGTTGAAAAATTGTAAAGAAATGTAAAAAAATAGGAGAAAAACAAGGTGGTAATTTTGTGGGGGTCAGAGGGGCATAGAAATCAAGGAGCATACTTCTGACTGGTCCCTAGTGCAAAAGAAGTGAGAGATACTTTGCGAGGGGTTATGACCTGGGGTAAAGCCCTCCTAAAACTGACAACCAGCGTAGGGTGTCTGATGACTGCTTGACTTCTACTAAGTGGCAGCTTGGGAGAAAGGAAACCATTTACACAAGGTGGTGTGTGTGTGTTTGTGCATACACATTAACTAAAAAACAAAACCCATTGCTGCCAAGTCAATTCTGACTCATAGCGACCCTTTAGGACAGAGCAGAACTGCTCTGCATATGTATATACATATGTGAACCATCCTCTCTCTCTCTCTCTCTCTCTCTATATATATATATATATATATATATGTATATATATATATATCATGTACATGGAGCCCTGGTGGCATGGTGGTTAAGAGCTTGGCTGCTAACCAAAAGGTTGACAGTTCAAGTCCACGAGCTGCTCCTTGGAAACCCTATGGGGCAGTTCCACTCTGTCCTATAGGGTCTCTATGAGTCAAAATCGACTCGACGTCAAAGGATTTATATATAAATATATACAGATGCATATGTGACTACATCCAAATGTATACACACATACAGGTATATGTGAACCATGTTATCTCTCTCTCTCTATATATATATATATATAAGATTACACAACACGTGCAAGTAAGAGCTTGACAAGAAGGAACCGTTCTGTATATAAAATGTGAATAGTTTCTACATATTAAATATATATTTATTTTATATACAAAGATATGTATAGCTTTGATGTTTCATATGCATCAAAAATACATGTTATAAAAATATGAGTTTTAAATATATATATTCTAAATATGTGTTTTTAAAATAAATGCAGTGTAAATATATACATGTGTATTCTAAAACAAAACACAAAAGGAAGGGAAATCCATAGGAGAGCAGTGGGTGTTTCATACACATCGTCTCTCTCCAATCTTAATCTCTGGGAGATGGAAGAAGCCAGTGATCGCTACTGAGATTTCTAGATGTGCTTCTGGTGGCCTCTGAGCCAGTCTCTGCAACTCAAGATGGTATGAGGAGACCCATCATTGGTTCTGAGCTAGACAAGGTGGGGAGGGAGCTGATCACCTCGAAGGAGGGGCTTCTGCCCCAGCCCACCAGTCCTCAGCCTTTCCATACCTGGCATTTTCTCTGACTGATATTTCAAAACCATCCACTGTCTGCAACTTGGTCTCCCGCAATTTTGTCACAATTTCAGCAGAAAACTTCCAAAGGGGTAAAAGGAGTCCTCCCCAGCCTAAATAAAAATCAAAATCGCCTTTGCCAGAGAAAGACCATCCACTCAGCAGCTCTGGTTTATGAAAGGCCCGGAGCCACAGCCCAGGATTTTTAGTGGCGCTAGTAAAGGGTGGTGGTGGTTTTATTTTGCATTTTTCCTTCCCAGTAACTTCTACAATCCTGTTTTACTTTCTTTTTCCCTCCTGACCCCTCGGTGCAGTTAGGAAATAGCTTTGGGAAACGCTTGTTCAAAATACAATAGCAGAAAATGGGTTAGCAGCCAGTACGGTTTTCAAAAGAACTGTTTGGCAGCCCTGAAACAGATTACCACGCTGGTACAAACCTCGATGTCAGAATCGTGCGTATTCAGAAATATGCACAACAACAACTGGAATAGCCATCATGACACCTGGCCCAACCAACATTGCAAAATGCCGGCAAAGAAGGAGAAAGACCAGTCCAGTTATAACCTTTTCACTGAGTGGAGGTGGGGCCCAGGAAGCTATGATTCAGTTGTCAATGAGGACTGGAAATTCCTTGATTAAATCCCAAAAAAGTAGACTTTTCAATGCATTTCTCTGTTGAAAGTGGCTTTCTTTAGGTGAGTCCTGTCAGCAAAGGGATATGGGGATTTTTGCCAAGGCTGCAATAAGATGTATATAAACTCTGCCAGGAATCTGCTAGTCCTTCTTCCGGCACAAGGCAGGAGTTAACCCTTGAACGGGTGCAGGAAGTGAGATAATCCACTGCCAAGGCCGAAAGCACCGACTCAGGAGCCAGATCGCATCAGTTCAAGCCTCAGCTCTGAAACTTACTTGTTTATGTGGCCTTGGGCAAGTGACTTCACCTGTCTGTGCCTCAGTTGCCCCATCTGTAAAATAGGCATGATAACAATTGTAACTATATTGTAAGGATGCTTTGAAACTTAAACGTGGTAAAACATGACAGGGACTTGGCATAGGGCATGATGGATAAGTTCTCAATATCATTTAATAGCTGCTGTCAAGTCGATTCTGAAATTCTTAATAGATGGTAGTTATTATTTTTGTTTGTTTGTTGTTGTTGTTGTTAGTTTCAGCTCAACCAAACAGAAAAGCAAGGAAAATCTTCTTTACCTAAGACATCACTAACGAAACTTTACTAAGAAATACGTATGTGAACTCCTTCTGTTAAGCACCTTAGGGATATTTAACAACTATGGAGATGCCACCTAAAATCACACTATACTTATTTCGTCTACTTCCTTACTCATTAACTGATTTATTCTTACATTCATTTAACACAGTAGCACTGAGGAATAACAGTTTGAATAAGACATGGTGCCTACTTCAGTAGGGTTCGCGTCTAGTTGAGGAGATAAGCGTGGACAGAGTGATGATACAGAGTTGCCCACATTCCAAGTAGAAGGGTTCATGTAAGCTAGAAGAAGCTGCAATGAGTTCTTATGGAGGAATCTGAGAAGGCTTCCTGGAGAGGCAACATTGAGCTTAGCTTGAAGATGAGCAGGTTCTCAGTCATTAGAAAGGGAAGGCCCTACAGGCAAGGAAAAAGGTTAGAACAGAGGCTCAGAGGCATGAGAGAGCCTCACAAGCTTAGCAGCAAGCAAGTAGTCCAGGGTGCTTGGATGATGGTGTTTGTCATAGACTGTATGAGAAATGAGGGCATTGACAGAATCAGGGGCCAGAAAACAGAAGAGCTAAATGCCCTACTCAGGGGTGGCAAAGAAACATGGGTCAACTTGATTCCTTCTTGTCGATTTTGGCTTAGCTCAGATATCAGCTTTCACAGAACACCTTCCTTGACACTCGTTCTCTTCCTACCCCTTTATCTCCTGCAGCACTCACAGCACTCAATGGGACTCATTGGTCACTGTGTCTTCTCCTCTCGATTGGGTTCTCTTTGAAGGCTGTGTAGCAGAAAGACCCAGCAAAGAAGCAACTGTTTAACTGTCTAAGTCTGTCTTCATCAGGGAGATATGTGTCAGTGCTGAGCTCTGAGGATACCCAGAGTGAGTTAGCACTCTTTTTGCCAGAGTTCAGTTGAGCTGGAGGTCAACTTGTACCATGTCAGAGTGACAAGTATATTGATGGGCTAACTCAATGTCAGTTACTCATGGAAGTGGGGCCACTGGGAAACTTGCACAAGCACCACCCATAAAAGTAGTCTCAGCCTTGTTTTAGAATCCATCCCCAAACCTTTCAGTAGCTGGGGACTCAAAACAGAAGGGGAAGGGAAAGAAATGTTGATTTTGGGTCCCATAACAGTCCAGGCACCATGCTAAGTCCTTTACATACATTCTTGGAGAGTAGGTATTATTATCTCCATTTTATAGTTACAAATTCTGAGGCTCAGAGAGGGCAAGCAACTTTCCCAAAGTCACACAGCTAAAAAGAGACACGGATGGAATTAAACACAGGTCTACTAACTCCAAGGCTCATGCTCTTGCTTTTGAACCACACTGTCCCTCTTCTCTTATATGCTACTGCAGGATCACTCCCACTCCCACCATATGACATCTATTTCTCATAGTCAATCTTAAACGGCATTTTTCATTATCGTTTGGCAACTGCACATAGTTCTTCAGGGAAATCAGGGAGCCCAGGATGTAACCCCGCCCAAAGATTATCTTAAATTGCTTATATTTCCTTGAAAAATGCCTGGCACTGCCAACAGCTCTGGTCTGGTTACCAACAGTGGCTGGGGCTTTGCTCAGCTTGCAGCCTCTAACAATCAATTGGCTGTGCTCTCCGTGAGGGCTGACACTAACAGATGCTATGATTCAGATTTGCCATCTGTCCGTGACACTCAGCTTTATGTGGGCCTCAAGGTCTTCCCCAGCCTGAAGAATCAGCCTGGCTTCATTAGGGTACTGCCATGGCAAATCCAAGGCACCAGTGGAATGCTAGCCTTCCAGTGGGAAAACCTAGGGCAGGCTGTGGAGTCCTGGATGTGCTCAACTAGAATGGAAGGCAAAGTAGATGCTGTGCCCTTTTTAAGGCCAAAGACATGGCCGGGCACACAGCAAAGAGATTCAACTCCAAAAGACCCAAAAGTGTAGAAGGGAGAATATGCAGGTTGGTAGATAGGAGAGAAGTAGTAGGAAAAACACCAGCTTTGACCTCACTTAAGATGGCAGAGAAATGGGGAACTCCATGTTCTGAGCACAGTGTGTCAGTCACTGGGCTGGGCATTTTACATGACATTCATTATCTCTAGCGCTCAAGGCAGGTCTTCCAAACCATCTTAGAAATAGGGGATGCAGAAACCCACAGAGGTCTACAGGGATCTTTTTCAGATTCTCAGCAGACTATTAGAAAAGTTCTAGGCAAGTCTTAGACGTCACTTAAGTGTCACAACTGAAAAGGACTTAAGACAATTGGCTCTAAACCCATAGTTATGCAGACGGGAAAACTGAAGTCAGGAAAGAAGCAATGACTTGCCTAAACCATAAGCAGCTTTAAGCAGCATAAGACTGGAACCTAGGATTCCCAACTATCAGTTATTTTTCAAAAATTGGAATGAAATTTCCCATGTTCTCACCATTTTTAGCGTTCCTATTCCAGTTGTGATTTCTTCTTTTCCTCTAACAAGTGACCATCAGTTTGTCATGACTCAAGGTAAGGTAGCACTATCCTCAGAAAACTGTGGGATAAAACTGCAGATTTTCTAAGGATCGATATCAGGCATAGCAGATAACGAATAACATTTTATGATGTGTGAACAAAAATATCCTTTCCTGAGAAGAAATTTACCAATTAATCCATGTCTTTAAAATAGCAAAAGAGATAAAGTAGAAAGGACATTGGATTGGAGATTAGGAAACTGGATTCGGCCCCTGGCCCTACTACTTATAAATTGGCTTGCCTTAGGCAATTACAAACTCTCATTGTACCTCAGTATCTGCATCTGTGAAATGGGAATGGCACTAGACTACTCCAAAGAGTTCTCATAAGAATTTAAGAAGATAATGACGCAAAACCAATAGCATGAAGTACGGCACTTTATAGGCCCACAATAAATAGGAGTTCAGTGTGAACTTCACCTCTGACTCTGTAGTGAAGAGACAGCTCTTACATCGGAAAAACATTTGAAATACACTCTTGAACTAAATAAACATCTATTAAGAGGCATTTCTTTTACACAAAATTGTGGTCTGCTTTCTAGGCAACAGTGAAATACCCATTGACCACTGGCCTATGAACACCCTTTCAGAGAACAATTCCAGCCCTGGTCACATACACCAGCTTACTCACTCCTCTACTCATGACTCTTATCTGGTTTCTCTCAAAGTGAGTAATATTTGCCTTGGCCTGACCTCTTTGTTGCTATATATACAATCACAGAAAATACTGTCAACACCATAGCATTCCAGCCCTTTCCCAGTGCCATGTGGTGGAAGGAAGGATTTCTTCCAAACTCAAAAGATCAACTCATACCCGATGAGTCAACAGGATCCTGGCATTTCTCAGATTTACATTGTACTGTTAAAGATTCCTGTGCTTATGTGTGTGTGTATAAATTTGCTACAGACAGTTCTCCAACTTCCTTGGACTTCTATAAGTCAAACAAATCATCTTAGGACTACCCACAATGCCTCTGCATTGGCAGAGATGAGCAGCAATCCCCTTCAAGAGATTTCTAAAACGTCTTTTGTTTGTTGTGCATGTTAAAGGTGTCTTGTGCCTTGAGGTCATCAAATGGTAGAATTTCCTGTAGAAATTTCAGTAGTTAAAGATACCATCTAATGAGTGTGACAAAGTTTTCAAACACAAAGGTGATAACTCAACAATATTGTTGATTTGGTTTGCATTAACTTGATGTGATGACCTTGAGTGTACACCATGACGCAGGTAGAGTCTTTGGTTTTGAGTCTTTCAGACTTTCTTGGGAGAATGTCCAAAACTTCTACTCCAAGGAGTTAATGCTCTGGGAAATCTGACCAAATCTAAGTGCCTTATCACCATTACCACCTTCATTTCCACCGCTAACAACAGCCCATTACCTCATACAAGCTTGGAAATCTGCTGTGGCACTCCACACTTCTTATACTGATGGTACTCATGGCCTTTCATGACTGAGGTCCCTGCCTTCCTCTTCAATCTAATCTCCAACTTCTTTTCTGTCTCTGCACTTTATTCTGTAGCTGCATTGATTAATCAGGATAGACCAACCGGAGGAACAAAAAAACCCCAAATCTCAGTAATCTAACCCAATAAATATTTTCTAGCTCATGTTAGAGTTCAGTGAGTGGTTGTCTGGGGTCCTGCTCCACATAGTCATTCAGAGCCCCTGGCTCCTTTCTCCGTTTTATTATTCTCTTGGCCCTTGAAGTTCTCTTCATTGAGCCAAAGGATGGAGAAATAGAGTGTGGGCGATTGTACACATTTCACTGGCCAGAACTTGGTCACATGGTCCCACCTAACTGCAAGGGAGACTGGAAAGTATAGTCTAGTTATCGTTGTTGTTAGGTGTCATCGAGTTGAAACACTGTTCAATCCTACCCCATCCTCATAATCATTGCTATGTTTGTGCCCATTGTTGTCACCCTCAATCCACCTCTTTGAGGGTCTTCCTCTTTTTTTGCTGACTCTTTACTTTACCAAGTATGATGGCCTTCTCCAGGGACTGGTCCCTCCTGATAACATGTCTAAAGTATGTGAGATGAAGTCGCACCATCCTCACTTCCAAGGATCACTCTGGCCATACTTCTTCTAAGACAGACTTATTCATTCTTCTGGCAGTCCATGGTATATTCAATATTCTTCACCAACACCATGTTTCAAAAACATCAATTCTTCTTTGGTCTCCCTTATTCATTGTCCAGCTTTCACATGCATATCAAGCAATTGAAAATACCATGGCTTGGTTCAGGTGCACCTTAGTCCTCAAAGTGATATCTTTGCTTTTCCACACTTTAAAGAGGTCTTTTGCAACAGATTTGCCCAGTGCAATAAGTCATTTGATTTCTTGACTGCTGCTTCCATAGGCGTTGATTGTGAATCCAAGGAAAATGAAATCCTTGACAACTTCAGTCTTTTCTCCATTTATCAGGTTGTTGCTTATTGGTCCAATTGTGAAGATTTTTGTTTTCTTTATGTTGAGGTGTAATCCATACCGAAGGCTGTAGTCTTTGATCTTATCAGTAAGTGCTTCAAATCCTCTTCACTTTCAGCAAGCAGTGTCATCAGCATATTACAGGTTATTAATAAGTCTTTCACCAATCCTGATGCTACGTTCTTCTTCATATAGTCCAGCTTCTCAGATTATTTGTTCAGCATACAGATTAAATAAGTATGATTAAAGGATACAACCTTGACACACACCTTTCCTGATTTTAAACCACCCAGTATCCTCCCTATGGAAGCCCTGGTGGTGTAGTGGTTAAGTGCTATGGCTGCTAACCAAAAGGTTGGCAGTTCTAATCTACCAGGCGCTCCTTAGAAACCGTATGGGGCAGTTCTACTCTGTCTTATAGGGTCGCTATGAGTCAGAATTGACTCAATGGCAATGGGTTTTTTGGTCTCGGGCATCCCCTTCTTCTATTTAAAAAACTGCCTCTTGGTCTATGTACGGTTTCCACATGAGCACAATTAAGTGTTCTGGAATTCCCATTCTTAGCAATGGTATCCATAATTTCAGCATGAGAACTCCTACTCATCCTTCTCTAGAAGCACACTGCATCCCCCTACCACTGGGACAGCTTGCTGGCACCTCCTCTGCCCCTTCAACCATCATTCATACCAGCAAAGTGATCACCATGGTGCACTACAGCTATCTGCTGACACATCTGCGTTCCTGACTAGACTGAACTCTGTAAGAGCTGGATCATGCCTATTTAAGTCTGTGTCCCCAGTCTCTAGCACTACACCTGAAGCCTGTCTGACCTGCTGAAGATATTGGCTGACTTGTGGGACAAGACCAAAGGATGCGGTTTACTAACAATGCATGGACCGGAACTGACAGTAATGGAGCCTTCATTCTGGATCCTCTACTCTGAGAGCTTTTCAGAATAACCTCAGGAGTCTCTCTCATTCAATGAAGGCCTCTGAAATTTTTCTTGAAAAAGAAGTGGAGAGAACCAAACATCACAAAGCTGTGAGGGGCCATTGGCTGGAATTCCCAGAGGGCAATCTTGAGCAGATGGCTGAAGGACCCTAAGAGTCTGGGGAGATTAGAAGCACCCCATGGGATGATCTATCAGATATAGCCACCAACTGGAAGGTGACAGGAGGAGCTACTGCTATTGGAGACCATGCAAAGTGGCAACCCTGGGATAAGAAAGAAGAATGCTGTGGCACTCCAACTGAAAGGAGCTTGAGGAAATGAATCTTGGTCCATAAACTGAGATGGGTATGAAAGAGCATAGCATTTTACTTTCCACAAATCATCTTAATTTTGATCCTGAGCTCCCTCCTATCAGGATGGAAGAAATTCAACCTCAACCTTTCTTTGGAATCCCTCCAACCCCCAGGTTGTGTCAGTGGCCCTCAGGTCTCACTTGGTTCCAATGTGCTATGGAGGTCCCTCTGGTCACTGGTTATCTTTCTCCTGAGACCCCCCGCCCCCACACACACACACACCATTGTCCAGTCTGCAAGGTGCCTTGAGTCTAACACCCTGTCTTGTAGCCACTGGTTCCCTGGATAGGGGAGCTCCAGGCCTACAGACAGCCGCCAGGGTGAACCACAAATTCCTGGCACGGCATACCCTAAGGGTACTTCAGGGGCCAAGACACAGGTCCCTATGCGCAAGGAATCCGCAGAGGCCTCCCTTTCTACGCATAGCCTGGGTGAATCTCTCTTTCATTTAGAGGAATCCCTCTCTCCTCAAACCCTGTAACCCTCAAATGGCTGCACCAGAGCCCTGATGGCAACAGTCAGCGTGAGTTTTGGCCAACAGAGCATCGATTTACAGTTGGTTAAAAAAATAATAAATTGCCAAAATTTAAAATCAGGAGATTTCACACAGAGTTCCAGAATTTTCTCTCCTTTTGAAAAGCTAGATCTAGCATCACTTGGGCTAGAGTTGATAGCTGCCTATTCCTTTTCGTTTTCCCCAGCCTCCTCCACCATTACTTATTATCTTTACACCCATACTTTTTCTTGTGTTTTGCTTTTATTGTACCTGCCTGAACCCTGTGGGCATTTGATTTTTCAACATTTAGCTTAGGCCACAAACCTCCGGTCATGAATCTCTGGCAATAAACCTCCGATGTAAGGAAACAAAGATCTACCTACTTAAATGGGGGAAAGGAAAAGGGAAAAATCCAGGAAGATAAAAACAAATTAATATTTTAAGTCACTCTGCCTCAGAAGCATTAACTAAGATCAGGTTTATTGTTGTGTGCCATCGAGTTGATTTTGAATCATAGTGACCCCATGTGACAGAGTAGAACTGCCCAATAGGGTTTTCTAGGCTGTAATCTTTACTGATGCAGATCACCATATCTTTCTCCCATGGAGCCACTGGGTGGAGTTGAACTGCCAACCTTTCAGTTAGCAGTCAAGCACTTAACCTTTGCTCTACCAGGGCTCCTGAGGATCAGGCTGGGGCACAGGAACATGTATCTGGGCTTCTCAAATCTCTCCAAGCCTTTCTCCTTTGATATGGAGAGAATGGAAAGGTATTCATCATTCCTCAACCCCATGTGACAAAAAGACCCACCCTCTTACGTTGCCTGAGGACCCACTAAGCACGGTGAGGTCATATTGCCGTGAAGCCACATGGGCAATAGACAGACTGCAGAGTATAGTCAGGGTCCTGGTGTCTCTAAAGTGCTAGTGTAGGGCCTAGCACACAATTGGCCCCACATTATTATGGAAAATCCAAAACACTCACACATTTGTTAGGTGCCATCAAGTCTTGGCTCCAACTCGTAGTGACCTTATGTAATAACAGAATAAAATGTTGCCCAAGCCATCCTCACAATCGTTGCTGTGTTTCAGCCCATTGTTGCAGCTTCTCTGTCAATCCATCTCATCGAGTCTCTCTCTTTTCCTCTGACCTTCTACTTTACCAAGCATGATGTCCCTCTTCAGTGATTGGTCTTTCCTGATGATGTGTCCCAAGTAAGCAAGATGAAATCTCACTATCCTTGCTTCTGAAGAGCATTCTTGCTGTACTTCCTCCAGAACAGATTTTTTTGTTCTTCTGGCAGTTCATGGTATATTCAGTATATAAAAGACTCATAACCTCATTTAATTCTCACAATAACTCTGAGTAACCAGCAGTGCTATCCCTGTGTTATAGGAGGAGAAACTGAGGCTTCAGGGAATGAAGTTAACTTGTCCAAGAACTAAAAGCTTGTAAGGAGTAGAGAGAAGATTTGAGTTTGGGTTAGTCTAGTTAGTCTAGTCTAGTTGGAACTTTGCTCTATTTCCCAAGAGTGAAAGAATCAATAACTCTGGTGGGGATGCCGGTTCCAGATATTCTCAGTGGGAGTTGGCCCTAGCCAGAGAGCCCTTGGCACCCTGCAAAGGGAGCACCCGCCTGAGAGAGCCAGACGGTGAGAAGCCTAGGGGAGCAGTGAAGAGCACAAACTCTGAAGCTGGACGCCTTGGGTTGAAATCCCTATTCTGGCCCTTTTGACATGGGGCACTTTATTTAACTTCCATGTGCCACAGTTTCTTCATAACAGTATCCCCGTCTGTGAAATGGGCATAGTCATAGTACCATTCTCATAGAGTTATTGTGTGTTTTGAAGGAGTTATTATTTGCAAAGCACTCAGTTCAGTGCCTGATAATCTAGCTCCTGCCCCCTGTCTGGCCTGTACCCCTCACTCTCTCCTCCTCTCACTCTGCTCCAGCCACATTGGCCTCTGTGATGCCCAAAATATGCCCAAACCATACCTGACTCGGCGCCTTTTTTGTTGCTCTTCTCTCTGCCCTTCCCTCAGAAGTTCGATGGCCCCTGCTCTTCCCAAATTTCACCTCCACACTGCGGGATTTCCTGCACATTCTATCTAAAATAGCATCCCTCCATCACTCTATCCTCTTCCTCTATTTGTCTTCAGAGTGATTGTCCTCACCTGAGATTATTTCATACTTTGGGTTTTCATATGTATGGTCTGACTCTCACACTTGAATGGCAACTCTGTGAGGAGCAGGGACTCTGCCAATCTTTCTTCCTGCTGAACCCCCAGTGCCTAGAGCAGTGCTTGGAACACAGTAAAACAAAACAAAACCAAATCCATTGCCATTGAGTCGATTCTGACTCATAGCGACGCTATAGGACAAAGTAGAACTGCCCCATAGGGTTTCCAAGAAGTTCCTGGTGGATTTGAACTGCTGATCTTTTGGTTAGCAGCCGAACTCTTAACCACCACCCCACTGGAACACAGTAGGCATTGGTAAATATTTACTGAAGGAATGAATAAATGAGAGGTTAAGTAAATGAATTTAATGTGTACTTTTGGACAAACCTTTGAATCCAGACTCCACCAATTACTGAGGATTATTGTTGCTGTTGTTGTTAGCTGCCATCAAGTCAGCCCTAACTCAGGATGACCCTATGAACAATGGAACGAAATGCTGCCTGATCCTGTGCCATCCCCATGATTGGTTTTGGATTGGACCACTGTGATTCACAGGGTTTTCATTGGCTGATTTTCGGAAGTAGAGTTCCAGGCCTTTCTACTTAATCCATCTTAGTCTGGAATCTCTGCTGCAACCTGGTCAGCATCATAGCAGCACATAAGCCTCCACTGACAGACAGGTGGTGGCTGAACATGAGGTGCATTGGCCGGGAAGCAAGCCTGGGTGTCCCACAGGGAAAGCGAGACTTCTACCACTGAATCATAAATGCCCTCCAAAAAGCCAGTCACCATCGAGCTGATTCCAACTCATGGTAACCCCAAGTGTGTCAAAGTAGAATTGGACTTCATAGGATTTTCAATGGCTGATTTTTTGGAAGTAGATTGCTACGTCTTTCTTCTAAGGCACCTCTGCGTGGACTCGAACCACCAACCTTCCAGTTAGCAGCCAAGTGTGTTAACTGTTTATACCACCCAGGGACTATACTAACTGAATGACTCTGGGTAAATGACAAAACTCTCTGAGACTTAGTTGCCTTACATGGATATTTTTGGGGATTAAGAAAGAGTACTGGGGATGGGGGAGGTGGTGTGATTATAAAAGGACAATCCAAGGGATTCTTGTGGTGATGGAGCTGCTCTGTATCTTGACTGTGGTGGTGGATACACAAACTCACATGTGATAACTTGCATAGAACTAGACACACACACACAAAAATGAGTACAGGTAAAACTGGGGGATAGGAATATGATCGGTGAAGTATCAATGTCAATATCCTGATTGTGACGCTGTACTATTGTTTTGCAAGATGATACTCAGGTTACAGTTCTGATCCAATGTAGGGGAATTTCCCTGGGGTGTGGCCTGCATCACCTTTTATCTTACAAGATATAAAAGGAGAGACAAGCAACAGAGAGATGGGGACCTCATGCCACCAAGAAAGAAGCACCGGGAGCAGTGGGTGTTCTTTGGATCCGAGATCCCTGAGCTGACAAGCTCCTAGACCAGGGGAAGATGGATGACAAGGACCTCCGCCAAGAACTGACAGAGAGAGAAAGCCTTCTCCTGGAGCTGGCACCCTGAATTCAGACTTCTAGCCTCCTACACTATGAAAGAATAAATTTCTGTTTGTTAAAGCCATCCACTTGTGGTATTTCTGTTATAAAAGCACTAGATAACTAAGACAGACACCACTGGTAGGAACTGGGTACATGGGATCTCTCTGTATTATTTCTTACAACTGTGTGTGAATCTACAATTATTTTGATAAAGTTTTCCAATTAAGAATTAGTTTAAGTTAAATTAAAGGGGGTGGAGGCGTTCTATACTTTGAAGCATCCAGCTCTGAGCCTGGCACATAGCATTTACTTGTTAATGTGAGTTCCTACTTCTAAATACTTATTTTATCATCTTCCATTTTCTATCACAAAAAGTGCTTGATATCTAACAATTGGTCCCTGCTGGCCCAACCCATAGCCCTCCCTGACTGAGGGCTGTAGCTTCAGGTTCCACCTTGCCCCATGGAGAATTTGCTCATAAACAAGCAAGTATGAAAGAGAGAATGAGAACAAGTTAGGATTAGTGGGAATTAAAGATTGATACCTGCTAGAATAACTTGTAGCCCCTGACCATCCCTGTGCCTTTTCCTAACCATTGATACGTTGTCTCAACCATTTCAAAGGACTTCTGCTTCAGCTTTCTGCCTCACAGTGGGAATCTTGGTACATCATGGTTAGCCAGGCCCTGCTATCCTACAAAGCCTTGGCACATTTCTCCTCCAGGGACCGGAGATCTCCCCTAAGCATCACAGGCTGGGCCCCACAACCAGAATCTTGGACTAACTCCTTCCCAAGCCACCAAAATCAGAGATCCTTGAGTCTGGGCAACACATTCTCCTTGGGAAGTTCTGCCAGCTTGAATCAAGCTTGCATTTATCACATTGCATTTGACACTGATTCTGGGGACCACTCTTTCCCACAATGAGGGCCAATCATAAAAGCTGGTAAGTTTCCTACCTTCAGTCCCACCTGCTTCCATCTCTTGCCCTTGCCCACAGCCCATGACTGAGGTCCCAACATGCCCTATGGTCCCATCTCAAACATTTCCTGAATTCTGAGTGTGAGTCAGGCTATCTGGTAAGTGCTGGGTGTTCAGAGAACAATAAGACACATTTCTCCCTTGGGACTCAAACAGGCTCATGCAGAAAAGAGAGAAGAAAACAGATGATTCCAAAAATTGGATGATGAAGGTGTTTCAAGATGCTATGGGAGGATAAGAGAAGGAAGGAGAACCTAATTCTGATTAAAGAAGTCAGGACAGGCAGCTTTGAGCTGAAACTTGCAAGGTGCACAAGGACTATCCAAGGAGACATGATAAGGAAAGGCTTTTTAAGGAAAGGGATCAACAAGTGTAAAGGTCTCGGTGAGCATGGCTGGTCTGGAAATATTGGTACATTGGTACAGCTGGGAGCATGAATTACAAAGGGTAAGAAGTATGAGATGAGGTTCAGAGGAAGGCAGGCAGGAGCCAGATCATGAACGACAAGGGGATGCCTTTGTCAGGAGCTTGAGTCTAACTTGAAAGTCAATGATGAGGAGAAATTAGTAGCGTAGCTCTTGGATTCACACATACACACACACACCAAAAAAAGCTGGTCACAGCTCATGTAGAGATGTTAGTAAATTAAACTACACGATCCCATAAAAGCTGGATTTTACCTGGGTGCTGATTAACATGGGTCACATGACTTCCCACAAACTCCGTATGTTCCTGGGAGGATATTGCTTAACAGAATTGCTCTTCTGGATTGCTGGGGCATAAAAAGTTAGGAGCCACAGATGAACTTCTATGGCCACTGAGCTATAAACTCTGCAAAGAGAGCAGCAGAGTGACTCACAGTGAAGGCACTTCTACATGGAGGGCTCTCTTGAGATTGCCATCATCGTGAGACAAAGTCATATCTTCGTGGCACTCAGCCAGTGTATCAGGGCATCTGTTACACAGATGCTCTTCCTGCTCACTGGGTGCAATTGGCTTCATTACTTCCTGGATCACTCTCTGTTCCAGGGACCAAGTGTAGGCTACAGGACATGGGGCAGGCACTGAAGACAGGCACACCTGTGTTTACATCCTAGGTCTACCACTTACCAACTGTTTGATGGGGCAAGGGACTCCCAATCCTCAGTTTCCTCATCTGGTGCACAGAAATAATCATCCTCCTCTCAGAGTGTTGTTAAATAATATAATGCAAGGGAAGAACCTGGCAAATAAGAAATTCTCAGAGAGAGACACGGGTGTTATTATTGTCGTTGGAGGCCAAGTCCTATTTTCAACGCAGATCTTCAAAGACATAGAGAGCAAGGTGCTGAGGACCTCAGAGAGTCAAACTTTCTCTGGCCACATGGCTATACGTCATTCCAGGACACGCAATTTCTCAGCCAGGGAGGGCTGGCAAGGGGCTGATCTCCTTGACATGTGTGCCTGCCTTTCTCTAAACTGTTTGGCTCATGATTCAACTACAGGGATGACTGCCCATACCCCTGAATGACACCTTTATCACTCCCAAGGAGCTTGCCAAGCAACCTGAGGTTGGAGGATTGATGGGCAATCCTGAGAAGACAGTATCTGCACACATCCATTTAGAAGTCTGAAATTCCAGTGCAGTCACTTCAATGAGAGACAGAACCAAATATCTTCCAAGTCCATTTGCAACTCAGCAGGAAAGAGCAGGCCAGGGAAAGGAAATTAAGATATACTAAATGGCTACTGTCTGCCAGTGTAACCCACACAATCTTGGGCATGTTTGATTAAACAGCTTTAGTCCTAAGTTAATTTTAAGTCCTGGTGTCAGAGGGTGTTAAATAGTATTACACAGGAAGTATAGTAGGGGTACAAAAGGGATTTATCCTGCCCGTACCTCAGCAGGTAGTGATGCTTCCTGGCAATCAGGACAAATGGCTCTTCCTAGGATCACAGCAGAGAATGTGCACCTGAAGCAGGACGTATTTTTCAAAGCAAGTGCAAGTCAAAGTATTAGATTAGAAAAAGGCAGCTTCCCATGCTCATCGTCTTTAGCAAGCAGAGGACACAGGCAGCATTTTACAGAGCACATTGCTGGGAAATTCAGCTTCCATAGAAACCATAGATAACAACTTAGCACTTAATATTCCCCTTTAAGTCCTAAACCAAAGCCTAAGAATTTTCCGTGATTACTGATAAAGACTCTGAAGCAAGAGACAGGCATCTTCGTATTCACTGCCTGACATAAGATGGAATGGAACACAGAAGAGGATCTCTGGAAAAAGGATCAAGATGGAACCAGAGTTGACTCCTCAGCCACCCTGGGAAATAGTCAGCCCAGCTCCTGAGGGCACAGGAGAGAGATCCTAATGTCAGTGCCTAATGTATGTTGTTGCTGTTAGGTGCCACCTAGTCAATTTCAACTAATAGAGACCCCATGTGACAGAGTAGAACTGCCCCCATAGGGTTTTCCAGGCTGTAATCTTTATGGGAGTAGATTGCCAGGTCTTCTGCAGAGCTGCTAGGTGGGTTTGAACCTCCATCCTTTCATTTAGCAGCCATTGTGCCACCAGAACTCCTGCCTAATGTATCGCTCTTCTAATTGGCTGACTCTACATTCATGTAGAAGACTCCATATGGTTTTGTTGTTATTGTTAAGGAACCCCAGTGGCATGATGGTTATGTGCTCAACTGCTAACCGAAAGGTTGGTAGTTCAAACGTACTAGCTGCTCTGTGGAAGAAAAGAGCTAGCAATCTGCTTCTGTAAAGATTTCAGCCTAGGAAACCCTATATCCTACAGGGTCATTATAAGTCGTAATTGACTCAACAGCAGCACACAACAACAACAACAACATTGTTGTTGTCATTATTATTATCATTACAGAGTATGGACTTAGCCACCCAGTCATCTTCAATTAATCTTTGTGTTATCTGCAGAAGTTCCAGGTTAAAGAACTACTCTAGGTACTGGTGTGAAGAGATTCCTGGTTTAGAAAGACCCTATCTGACTATTATAAAAAATTCTAGTGCCCAGTGTGGATAAAACTAGATAAGAAATTCTCTTATAGATACTGGCCATAGCCATACTTATTTCTAAGTGTATTGCATATTACACCAACACTGTGCTCAGCCATTTTGTATTGGAGCAGACACAGAGGTATACCACTCAGATATCCCTTCAAGAAAGAATTTGCCATTCAGCTGCAAGTAGAGAAGGTAGATGATAGCTTCCAGCTACAGGACTTTCAGAATATGCCTCAGCTTTCAAGCCAAGGCCACGTTCTTCCTGGGCACCCTTTAGCCAATGGCTTGGCATGATGAAAGTACCAAGCTTGACTAATTCTGCCCAATTTGGGACTCCTTTAACAGGCAGTCTTTGCTCCAGAGCTACCAGTTGGGTTGATGGAGACTTTGTGAGATCAGAATTGCAGTCTGAGGCTCTCCCTGCCTTTTTGGTCTCTTTCCTCTCACAGATGTCAGATCTGAAGATCTGTGTCATGATCTGAAGGGCTTTTCCTGCCCAATTCTCCTTGCCCCCTCCCCCCCAGTTATATAGTTGTACGTCACGAGTGATACATCCAGTGAACTATTTGCACTCCAAACTCTTTGTTTCTTAGGCTGCTTCTCAGAGGACCCAATTGACACCGTTCAACAACCTTGTTTAACATTACTACTACCTTGCAAAGTAGGTGCTAAATAACCTTATTTTGCCAATTAGGGTATTTAGAGGCAGAGAAGTAGGTGGGGAAGCTTTAATTCAAACTCAAGTCGGTTTGACCAGGAAGAAAAAAAAATTAAGAAGCAATATCTTTTATTCATATTAGCAATAGAATGAAACTCTTGTTAGTGTTATCTTAGGTTGAGTGAACAGAAGATTAGTGCCCAGAAAGAGTGAGAGGAGTTTCTTTTGTCCCTTTGGAGATTTTTCTGGATAAAGGAGTACTCTGTACAGAACTCCAGCCTCTGAGGCTTTTCAGAAGGAGCTTGTGAGCATCATTACAGAAATTAAGAAGCCCTACAAGAAATTCAGGAAATACTTCACAAACCCTGCAGTAAATTCTAACTCACTCAAAACTATATAATAATTCCCAAATAGGTAATATGTAGCTCCTTAGGGACAGGATTGGTGTGCTCTAGGAGCCATCAAAGGATACTATAAATTATAGTGAGCAATCTGACTTGTTTTTGTGATAGGGTCAGAGACCGGTAGACAGGGGAACAGTGTGTGCAGCAATATGATGTGTTGTGGATTGAATTGTGTTCCCAAAAAATATGTGTTGTAAATCTTAACTCCTATACCTGTGGTTATAATCCCATTTGGGAATAGATTTTCTTCGTTATGTTAATGAGGCAGTATTAGTGTAGGGTTGTCTTAACTCAATCTCTTTTGAGATATAAAAGCACAGCTGTAGGAAGACAGATGCCACGCCACATGAGATCTCCAGGGAACCAAGAAACAGAAACTGAAAAGAGACAAAGACCTTCCTCCAGAGCCAACAGAGAGAGAGAAAGCCTTCCCCTAGAGCCTGAATACGTACTTCTAGTCTCTTAACTGTGAGAAATTAAATTTCTGTTTATTAAAGCTACCCACTTGTGGTATTTCTGTTATAGCAGCACTAGATAACTAAGACTTGGTGTCTGAAACACCATGGACCCAAACCCTCAAGATATCTTTTAGTTAAAAGAACATATATTGTGTGAGACCACTAGTGTAAAAACTCATGAAAAGGTTTACATACAAAAAGAAACAATCTTTGATGGTTAAGAGGGAGACTAGGAGTAGGGGTGGAAAAACACTAAAGAAACAATAGACAAGTGGTAACTTTGGTGAAGGGTAAGACAGTACACAATTCTGGGGAAGCCAGCCCAACTTGTTCAGGGTAAGGTCATGGAAGCTCCATGGACAAATCCAAACTCCCTGAGGGACTGAATTATTGGGCTGAGGGCTATGGGGACCATGATCTCAGGAAACATCTAGCTCCACTGGCATAACATAGTTTATAAAGAAAATGTTCTACATTCTACCTCGGTGAGTAGTGTCTGGGGTCTTAAAAGCTTGTGAGTGGCCATCTAAGATACTCCACTGGTCTCACCCACTCAGGAGCCAGGGAGATGAAGAAAACAAAAGACACAAGGGAAAGATTAGTCCAAAGGACTAATAGACCACAACTACCACAGCCTGCACCAGACTGAGTCCAGTACAACTAGATGGTGCCCGGCTACCACCACTGACTGCTCTGATAGGGATCACAATAGAGGGTCCCGGACAGAGCTGGAGAAAAACGTAGAACAAAATGCAAAAAAAAGACCAGACTTACTGACCTAACAGAGACTGGAGAAACCCTGAGAGTATGGCCCCTGGACATCCTTTTAGCTCAGTTATGAAGTCACTCCAGAAGTTCACCTTTTGGCCAACGATTAGACAGACCCATAGGACAAAATGAGACTAAAGGGGCACCCCAGCCCAGGGGCAAGGACTAGAAGGCAGGAGGGGACAGGAAAGCTGGTAATAGGGAACCCAAGGTCAAGAAGGGAGAGTACTGACATGTCATGGGATTGGTAACCAATGTCATAAAACAGTATATGTACTGTTTAATGAGAAGCTAGTTTGTTCTGTAAACCTTCATCTAAAGTACAATTTAAAAAAAAAGAATTCTGATCAAAAGGGGGAAAATGCAAGACAGAATTTAGAATTCTCATGGACTCCAGACTTTCTAGATCCATGAAGCCTGGGTAAATCCCTGAAACTACTGCCCTACATAATCCTTAAACCTTAAACCAAAAACATCCCCTGAAGTAGTCTTAAAACCAAGCAATACTTTAGCTTAATTAGTAAAAAATGTCTGCCTTGAGCGTTGTACTCGTTGAAGATCTATCTATATAGGATCAAATTGACAACAGCAACTCAAAAGACTAGAGAGGAAACTTAGGGGCAGAGAGTTTATGTCAATGGGTTAGGAACAACTCTGAAAAGGAGGATGAGAATGGTTGCATAACTTGAAGAATGTAATCAATGTCACTGAATTGTACATGTAGAAACTGTTGAATTGGTCTATGTTCTGCTGTGTATATTCTCAATAATAACAACAAGAATCTAATAAACTATAAAAAAAAAAAAAAGGAAGAAATTTAGGAAAATAACCAGCAAGTCTACTGAGCTCAGAGCAGAGGCTGTATTTTCTTTCACAGACTGAATTTCCATTAGATATTTTTTGCCAGTTAGCTATTTTGTTGTTGTTGTGGTTGTTGCATTCAAATAACTAAAGCTATGGTGAAGAAAATTGTCTTTTTTTTTTTTTTTTCTGATCAAACTCTGGAGTGACTTGACACCAAGAGGAACACAGAATCTAAAATGCTACCTGACTAACCTTAAGTAAAAATTAAAATACAGAAATTGATAGGTTGAGCTGAATTATAATGATTTAGGCTATGGCTACTTAATTTCTTTTGTTAATAACTCTCACATTTTAACAGTTGTGTTTTATTTCATGCTGATTTCAGAACCTAGACCACTGATTATACCAGTGATTAAAGAAAAAAATAAAAAAACTAAAAAAAGAAAAGATATCTTTTAGTTAAAATGAAAAAATATGAGCTTAACCATGATGTAGTTGTTTGACTTCCTAGCCAGTTGAACCAGCCACAGTCTCCAAAGGGTCAAAACCAGGCAGGAGGGTATGTTCCAATCCGTTTTGAAGGACTCAGCCCTCAGCCCCAGCTGCTCCAACCTTTTTCACAGAGACATGGATGAGGACACAGAAAACCAGCTGAATCAATTCCCAAAAGTCATGAAACCAGGAGGCCTGGTAAATCCTCCAGATGGCAGAGTCAACATCCAGAGTGGTGCTAGTGAACCAGAGAAAAATGAAACAAATTTCAAAAGAAGGAATTTCGTCAGGATGTAGGCAAAGTCAGACATTGAAATTTACAAGCTGTTATAGCTTCAATTGTGGCCCCCAAAAAGATATGTTGAAGTCCTAATGCTCTTACCTATCAATGTGATCTTGTTTGGAAATAGAGCATTTGAAGCTGTCATTAAGTTTGCATTAAGTCATACTGGAGAAGGTTGGGCTCTAATTCAATATGGCTGTCTCTATAAAAGGGAAGAGACACAGAGAGACAGAGGTACACACAGGGAAGATGGTCATATGAAGATGGAGGGAGAGACTGCAGTAACGTGCCTTGATGTCAAGCAATGTCAAGGACTGCCAGGAGCCACCAGAAGCTAGGAAGACTCAAGGAAGGATCTTCTGTAGATCCTTCAGAGAGAGCACAGCCTGCTGCTGACACCTTGATTTTGGAATTCTAGCCTCTAGAACTGTGAGACAATACATTCCTGTTATTTTAAACCACTGAATTTGTGGTACTCTGTTACAGCAGCCCTAGGAAATTTATACACAAGTATAACTGCAGTACCAGAAGGTGGTAGAGGTAAAGCTTACCAGCAGCATATGTGGGGGCAAAAGACTTAGAGATGCTGCATCTGTCACAGATGATGCTTCCATAAGCCTGTGCTACCCTACCCTGAAAGCTGTTATTTAGAGCAAGGGAGATGAGATTCTTTTTCTTCTCTAAGTTAGTCAGCCCAAATCTGGGGTGTGTGTGCAACATTGGGAGTCATACTCAAAGACTTACAATAAGATTGCATGCAGAGGAAAGTTGAAGGCTCTAAACACTTTGACATATAATTGGTTTTTTAAGCCACTGAGGACATTTGGTTTGATAAAGAGAAAATATGGAAGGAAAGGAGGAGAGAGATGTGATCATTTTTTTCAAAGGCCATTTTTAGAACAGGGGTCAGCAAACATTTTCTGTGATGGCCCAGATAGTAAATATTTTCAGCTTTGCAGACCTGTGGGTCATCTGGTTTCTGTCACAACTACACAACTCTGCCATTGTACATGAAAGCAGCCATAAACAATACATAAATGAATGGCTGTGGCTGTTTTCCAATAAAACTTTATTTACAAAAACTAGTAGAGGGCCATATTTGGCCCATGGGTTGTAGTTTACCAATTCCTGATGTAAAGGAAGGGAAGACGGAGAAAAGTAGCATTGGCTTAGTTTACTGAGTGTCAAGCATGTTCACATTCTCTTGTTGATTCTTCATAGAACTCCTTAAGGTAGATAATATTTTCCATTTTTTACAGAGAGGTAAACTGAGGCTCCAAGTTATTTTTTAAAAATGTGCCGCAAATCCCATAGCTGTGATGTGATAGCCCTAGGATTCTAACATGACTCTATCACAGCACTCCCTTGAGAATTAGGGGGGAAAATCCCTACATCTGGTATGATTCATCACTGTAACAATAGCAAATAGTACATTCTTAAGGGTCACCAAGTTCTAGACGCATCCTAAGAAATGCAAAGACCATGATTCTAGTCATGAGGAAGAAACTTGGGTCACTGGGTTTGAGATCTGATGAGGTGACCTGTGGTGCCCACTCTTCATGGGAATAGACTAGCAGAAAGTTTTTCTCATTGTTTGAAGTATTTTTTTAATTAGTTGATTTGTTAGCCACAGAGATATTTTCCACAGCACCACTTACCGCAGCACTTCCTGCCAAGAACAAGGAGGTCAAAGGCAGACTTCTGTCTCTGGATAGCTGTAGCATCAGGGAAGAACAATGTAATAACATCTCCTGCCCATGGGGGCAGAAGAACTGCTTTTTCCTTCACCCCTCTTCCTTTGCCATTAACTCACAACACATCCCTGGGAAGCCTCCCCATAAGTCTCCCACCAACCACCGGGAGTCACTCCCTCTTCTGTACCCTGTCCACCTTGCCATTATCACACCTATTTCTCTGAAAAATCACCCTAAACAGCACAAACTGCACATTGTTTACCACTGAATCTAAGTGCTCAGATAGTGCCTGATACATAGATTCACTCAATAAAGATCTGGGTAGTTGACTTTTGTTTAAACTGGACTCAACCAAATGCATTCACATATATTTTTCGTTCAGTCTCCATGGCAACCATTTAACAAATTATCATCTCTCTCATTTTACAGATGAAAGAAACAGAGGCTCTAAGAGGTGCCTGGATTGGGGCAGAGGGAACTGCTGGTGTCCGCTGGTAGCCACACCTGCTCTTCCTATACTCACTGGGCTCTGTATCACTCTTTGTTCTTGGGCTAGAAAGAATATTTACAAAGATATCAGCCATATTGCCAGCCTGCACAGCTTTTCTTTAGTGGTTACTGAAGGAGGAGATTAATTTGTTTCTGTTTCAAACGAACATCTAAAGACCGCTTCTCAAGCAAAAATATGAGGGTAAGTGAACTGGATGGGCCAATCCTGCCCTGAACCCATTCTACCGTTTTATTGATAAACTAGCCCTCTACAGTGTTTTTACAGGCCCAACACAGTATGTAGAAGAGAACAAGGCTCTGAAGTTGGACAGACCTGAAATTAAATCCTGCTTCAGCCATTTTATCAGCTATGCAACCTTAAGCAGACTGCTTAACTTCCCAGGGCCTTAATTTTCTCATCTGTAAAATGGGTTTAAGGATGTCTGCCTTGTAGGCCTTTGAGATTACGAGAAGTAACGGTCCAGAAGAGGCATCAGTGGATGAATAGAAAGAGAGAAAGATGATAGATAGATAGGTAACAAAAAACAAAAACACATTGCCATCGAGTCAATTCCAACTCACAGTGACCCTACAGGACAGAGTAGAACTGCCCCATAGGATTTCCAAGGCTGCAATCTTTACAGAAGCAGATGGCCACATCTTTCTCCCACAGAGAGGTTGGTGGATTTGAATCGCCAACCTTTTGGTTAACAGCTGAGTGCTTAACCATTGCACCACCAGGTCTTCTCTGGATGATAGATAGCATGTAATATGACACATTTTGTAGCCTGATAAAATGAAATGCTAAGAATTAAGGAAGAAAGGAGTAATAATATTTCCCACAAACACGTGTCCTTTTTCTACATGCGGGACCTGGGACTCAGAGGTATTAAATAACTTGCTCAGTGTCACACAGCAAATAAGTAACTGAATCTCATTGTATTTCATGCCCTTACCCAGTACCCGGCATGCAATAGGCACTCAATGAACATTTGCAGACCGACCAACTGAAGGAATGAAAGGATGATGTCTAGAAAACCAGTGGCATAATCCAATAGTACAATTCTCATGTTTTCTTTAGGCAGTGTCCATTCTGGTTGCAGCTTACTGGATGCAGGCGTCTACCATGAGTTTCAGTCACCCCAATGAGAACTGTCTCCATAGCCTTGAGAACCAACTTCAGTCATTGTCTACAATCTTCTCAAGGGATTTTAACTGCTCTGATCTAATGTTTATGACTATTCTTAAATAAGTAAGATCGAGTTCTTTTCTTACCCTGAGCATATTACAGAAATAGAATTCCAATCAGTGAGAGTCATCATACCATTGATTCTAATTTGTTTTAATCCTATAGAATTAGATTTAGTTCTATGAACAGAGAGCCATGGTATAACGGCCTGAGCACTGGGCATAGAGTTAGGCGTCCTGGGTTCAAATTCCAGTCTCTATGGAACTCTAGGCATAAATTCTAACCTCTTTACCTCTATTCCCTTGTGTATAAAATGGGGAAAATGTTACATGCTTTCTCATTATAATAGTGAAGATTAAGGGGGATCATGTATGTTAAAGTACCTAGCCTGACACCTAGCACATAGAAAGTATTTAATAAATGTGTATTCATTTGGTGGATGCACACACAGTGTCTGGTATATTACTGATGAAAAATAAGGTGTTATTCATTCAGTTCAATCCTAGCGTAATACCTGGGTCCATAGAAGGCACTTAATACATGTTTATTCACTCAGAGGAAAACTTACCCAATGACTGGAGTAAACCAGTTGCCGTTGAATCAATTCTGACCCATAGCGATTCTATAGGACAGAGTAGAACTGCTCCATAGGGTTTCCAAGGAGTGGCTGGTGGTTTTGAACTGACAACCTTTTGGTTAGCAGCTGAGCTCTTAACCACTGTGCCACCAGGGCTCCAAATGACCGGCATAGTACTTGCTTAATGACTGTTCATCATTCAATGGAATCCTAGTACAGTGCATAGCACTTAGTCAACACGCAATAAATGCTGGCTGAATTCAAGTAGGGAAAAATGGAACTTTATCCATTTAACGAGATTTTGCAGTCCCATAAATACTGTATGTTGTTGTCAGAGCTTTACAAATTGAACCAACTGTTTCTGAAATGTTCTCAACTTGAGCTGGTTAACAAACCATTGTAAACCGTTTTCCAAACATACAGCATTCCACGAATGTGCCATAATAACATTACTAATAATAAACACCCAAGGCCCCCAACAAGTGGCAGGAGAGGGAAGTATATGAATTAATTCAGAAGTCAAAAAAGTATCCATCCTGACAGAGAGAAAGGCAACTGCACAATCCCTTATGTTTTCCTAGAGCTCAGCTTGAGAATTGTTCTGGCAGTTAATAGAGACCTTGGATCCCAAGTTAGAACTCCCATGTATAGTCAGAAACCGTCAGGAATTAGAAATAAATATGTACAAATGTGTATATTTATGAGTATGTCCATAAGTATACAATCACCTTATAAAGGATTAATCTTTGGCAATTTTGCTTTATTTAAGTAATTTTCAACAATAAGACAGTTCCCTTGGGAAAAAGAGAAGTGGCTTTCAATAGTTTAGTTTCTCTTTTCAGAGAACATAGTCTCTAAAATGACCAGCAAGCGCAGACTTTCACAGGAGAGGGAATATACCTTCAATAGGCATTTAGTTTTCCAGTTAACCAGAAGTCCCGGGGGAGGGAGAGACACTCTATGAGTCCCTTATAAAGTAGGCGACACTGGAACTTTGTCTTGAAGAATGGGCAAGAGTTTTCCAGGCAGAAAAAGTAGAGGAAGAGCCTTCCAGGTCTAAAAGGGAAAGTAGCATTTAAGTAAGGTACGGCAAGAAGTTTGATATAGTTAGGTGTCAGGTAAGTATGACCAAGGCATTAGCAGCAACAAGTGATGCTGAACAGGTGGGTCAGGCTGAGAGACATTTAATGCCGTGGTATGGAGCTTAGACTTTACTCGGTGACCTATGAAGAATGCTATGCTTGTATAATCTCCAGCTGTTTTATTTCAGATTTAGTTATTATTGCTTTTTTTCTCTTCTTCCTCCTTCCTATCTTTAAGTTCCATGAAACCAGGGTGTGTGTATTTGTTACCTTTATTCATATCTGCCTGTGTCTAACTTGAGGAATACTGGTGGCACAATGGTTAAGCGCTAACCAAAAGGTTGGAGGTTTGAACCCACCAGCTACTCCGTGGGAGAAAGACGTGCCATTCTGTTTCTGTAAAGATGTACAGCCTTGGAAACCCTATGCAGCAGTTCTACTCTGTCCTACAGGGTCTTTGTGAGTTGGAATCAACTCGACAGCAATGGGTTTGGTTTTGATTTTGGTGTTTAACTTAGCACATTGCCCATAGCAAGTACAAAACAAGTTGTTAAAATAAATAAAAAGCAATGACACCCGCCCAGAAGTCAATTTCTGTTGTCTATAATCTAACTCTCCTTCAAATACCAAGTCAATGTGCCACTCTAGGTTTTTAAACAGAAGGGCATTTACTACAGGGAATTACATGCTTATATAATCATTGGAATGACTAGAGGAGTCACTCTAGGGGACTACAGCTTTCAAGTGCATAGCTCCAAAGCAAAAATACAGAAGTCAGTAGGCTGTTGCTGTTGTGACTTCTGACTTAAACCACCAACGCCTCTCGTTCTCAAAAAGCCAGTGATTACATGCCATAAATCTGAGTCAGTTCACAGACACTCATGCATCTGTGACCTCACTTCCTGGTAGCAATGACAGCAGGACTATGGCTTCAAACTGGCTTCCAATTTCCAAGTCTTTTGAGAATTCACCTCATTGGTAGAACATATTTTGCTTCCAGAACCCAAACTGCAAAGGACTCAGGGAAATATAGTCTCTAGCCTTCCAACCCTACAGTAAAGAAAGGTTCATAGAGGAGGTTGGGAATGAATGCCAGGTTTCAATCAAAGATATCTAGCACGGTCAGAGAGAATTGTAACTATTACCTCTTTAATAAATGAAGTATATTCTCTAAAGAAATCTCCTTTTAGCCTGGATAAAATCTTCTAAGTAATGAAGAGAATAGATTATTTTTATTAGCCTTATTTTTTTTAATTAAAATGATAAACGCCTGCCTTTTTGCCTGCCCGTCCTCTTCCCCTTCTCTAGTCTTCCTTTCATTTCCATTCCCTTTCTGAACAATCCTGTCTTAAACGTATTAGGTGGGGCAAAGCAAAGTAAGTTTCTGTGCTGGGAATGGGGAAATCCATGGTGGTTAAGAGTAGGGTATCAGAGCCTAAGCCTGGAGAGGGGCAGCCTGGTGTGGGGTGTCAGCTCCTGAGCAGGGTGAGAAGGATGTCCACTTAAGCTAATGGCCCCAAGTAAGGGGATCAAAGCCCAAGCAAGTTTAGGAAAACATCCACTGGAGTAGGAGCAAAGATGTCAGAGCCTAGGTGGGACATGCCAGCCCAATGTATCAGAGCCTGAGTGGGAGGAAGGGGGGAAAGGACAGCAACAGAAATGGAAGATAGATTATACACAGGGGGATAATAATCAATAAACGGAGCCCTGCTGGCACAGTGGTTAAGAGCTCAGCTGCTAACCAAAAGGTCAGTAGTTCAAATCCACCAGTTGCTCCTTGGAAACCCTATGGGGTAGTTCTACTCTGTCCTGTAGGGTTGTTATGAGTTGGCACCTAACAACAATAATCAATAAGTAAATATATTAAGAATAATAGAAGCCAGGTTTTCCATGGTGGGAGAAGGGAATCACAAATGCAGAAAGGAAGAAAACTGGAATGAAGCTTGTGGTGTTACCCTGGAAGTAGAGCTACTAGTGTGAATTAATGATTTTCAATATATATACTTACAGAAATAAATATAAATGTTAACGTGAGTGGGTGTGTGCGTGTGTGCATGTGTGTGTTCTCTAGCTCTGCCCATAAAAAGGGTCTGAGAGCCATGACACCCCAATAGCAGTGAGCACACCTAGGACCAAGATCTTGGCTTCCAAATACCATTCTGCACTAAAAGGAAATTTCTTACTCCAGGAGTGGGGCAGGGAAAGTACAAGATGATCCTGGAACGTCTTGTTATGCCAGAAAGTATTAAAGGACTCAAGGAATGATGGGGACATGTGAAAAGGATGCAGAAGCCAGATTGAAAGGACTCCCACTGGTCAAATCTGGGACACTCTGAGCACCAAAAATATCCCATAAATAATGATAGTAAGAAATGATTTTTGCTCATTGAATAAAATAGGAAAGCACAAGTCCATAGTGAGATATCATTTTAGAAGTGAAAGTTTGATGAAAAACAAAGTATTTGCAGTTTTAAAGTGTCTCCCCACAAAGTTACAAAGGGAATAAGAGAGTAACTTTCTGGTGGAGAAGCCTAGTAGACACCACCTTATGAAGTGATCATAGTCAATACCGTCAGTGATGGGACAAGTCAGGATTGTGCACTGCAAGATGGGATGCAATGAGAAGAACAATATTGCTTCCAAGAACGCACAGCTAGAATAATATGGCGAAGAAACATCATACAAACCCAAACTGAGGGACCTTCTATGAAATGATTCGCCTATAATCTTCAGAAGTGTCAAGGTCATGAAAGTAATGAACTGAAACACAACTTCTCAAGGAGACTTAAGGGACATGCCAACTAAATTCAATTTTTTAAAGTGTAGTCTTTTACTATAAGAACATATTGGGACAATTGGAGAAAATTGCATAGGGTCTAAGGATTAGATTGGAGCCCTAGGAGCCCTGGTGGCTTAAATGGTTAAGCGCTTGACTGCTAACCTAAAGTTTGGCGGTTTCCCGATGGGAGAAAAGCCTGGCGATCTGTTTCCATAAAGATTACAGCCAAGAAAACCCTATGGGGCAGTTCTACTCTGACACAAGGGATTGCTATGAGTCAGAATTGACTCACCGGCACCTAACAACAGCAAGGATTAGATGATAATATTGTAGAGATGTTAATTTTCTGATTTTGATGGTTTCATTGCGGTTATGTTGAAGAATGTCATTGTAGGAAATATCCACTGAAGTATTAAGGACATCAGATTGACAACTACTCTCAAATGGTACAAAAGGACAAAAAGTTCTTTGTACTATACTAGCAACTTTTCTATAGATTTGTGAATATTTCAAAATAAAATTTATTTTTAAAAAATGATAAGTACCCCAGTTCCAGCGGAACCCAATTTTATGAAATCAATAATCAGAAACCACACCTGTCTCCCAGCCTCAAAGATAAATTCATTTAAACTGTCCAAACAGATGAATCCTTTTTTTTTTTTTTTCCACATTGGTGCTGGGAAATATAAAATGAAATTCTATTGATGATTTTTTTTCTGGAACTTGCAGTATTCCTGAAGGCTGCATCTGGTATACACACACTTCTAAATGTCCGGTGTCTATCTTGATGAACGGCTACAAAACTTGGTTTAGAGTAAGAAGACCCAAGGTCTCGATGTTATTTTATGAACTTCTTAATATGCTGCACTGGCAATTACTTAGCCTCACTAAGCCTTGGGCTCCCTAACTATAAAATGCAGATAATAATATGTACTTCACAAGATTGTTGACAAAATTAAACACAATAATGGGTGTGAACCTGCCTACATAATGATCGGCATAGGAGCACAAGGCTTTTTGTTTTGTTTTACTTATAATTGCACAACAATTTAATCCTATATCACCCAACAAGTTCCTTTGACCCTGATAGAATCTCTCCTACCTACCTCTAGCTGAACACAGTTGTCATTTAGTTATTTATTTTCACTGATTTATGCGCTTAATGTTTGACAAATGTTTATTTATTAAAAGCTTGCTATACAGGGTTCGATGGTCCAAGTCAGAAAGAATAAACTCCAAGGTTTTTTTTTTTTTCCTACAAAGAGGAAGATGCAATGGAAAACGCTTTACATACAGCTGTGTATTATGATTTTAAATCTGTTTAATAATCCTGCTAAGGGTGTGTTTGCATTTCGTTCCCTCTCTTATTGCGGCTATCGAATCCACCCACTTCTCCATCACATACATATTTATTTTCCAATGAGTTCTGAACAATTTCCAAGGTAGAGCAAGAAACTGGGAATGCAGCTGACGTCTGCCTCCCCCTGGGAATTATGTCACTCCTGGATTTAATTCCTCCTGACATTTTCCCCATTGTGCTTTCTGCTCTTCATCAAAATACATCCCTCTCGGAAAACAAATGTGCCTATTGACTACCCAGCACAACCTTGGAAAAGGTTGTAACTGGCCCTGTGTAGGGTTAAAAACTCCTGGCAAACAAACTGTGGAGACCTTTTCTATAAGGTCAAGTGCACACACAGGGTTGTGTTAGACTCCAGAGTCCCAGAAGTTTCTCTGCAAACCCCACTTAGGCAAGAATAGAGGGATTTATTTTCCATTTTTAGGCCATTGGCAATTTTGTTTGCTTAAGCTTAATCGTTCCCGGATATCAAGAGGGTACAGAACGTAACTGTATGTTTGATTTTAATGATTTTTTTGGCGTTGATTTAACATCCTCACTGGAAAAATCACCAGTGCACACACACGTGCAAAATAGGCAGATTTCTTTTTTCTTAATAAATTTACATTGAGATGAAACGTAGATAAAATCCAGCTGTGCAGCCCATTCCCTTTATGTGAGTTGACTGAACTTATTCAATAATCTCGACATCATAAGCAGAGATGAGGCTAGAGAGGGCATGGTTTCTGTTTGTCAGATCGGAGATGACTTTCTTGCAAAACAGTAGCAGTGACCTCAGTCAGCCAAGGGGAGCAAATGTCGCCCCTGCTCTTGTCACTCCTCAACCTCCAGCAATCTAACATCTACCTCCACGGTTTCTCTGAAACTGCTCTGGATAAAGGGGCACAGTACTAGGGGAACCCAGCTCCCATCTTCCCAAAGATGGAAAAATTTCAACTGCTAAAGGTATGGCAAAAATTTCTGAAGTACATAAAATCAGATGCATACATTGTGAAGCAACTGTTGTACTGTTTATTGTAGCTATTGAATGCAACAGCTCCTGTGCCAATCATTGTGTAGGCATCACATCATGTAGTCCAGGTCCCCTTGAAGAAGGGAGCTTACCTCCACCCTTACAGACTCTGCTCTTACCTGGTGTGTTAGCTATGCCTGCCTGCAGCATCTTCACCCATAGCCTGCCCATCCTTGGACCCAATGGCCTCGCCTCACTCCTCACACAGTGCCTAACAAAATATCCTTCCCTCCTAGGAGCCCTCTCTTCCCTGGAACTCTTTGCCTCTCTAGCCTTACCCCCTTTCACAATTTTCTTTCTCAAACTCTTCTTTCTCAAGCTTCCTTTAAATGTTGATGTAGCCCAGGCCTCCATCCACCGAACTCTCCTGACTTCCCTCATTTTCTCCCTGAATTGGTGATTCTCAAGGGATGGGAGAGGGGCAGGAGAGCAAAAGGACAGCCATATCAAAACCTCTGGGAATGCATAAATAGATTTTGAAAAAGATATTCAGCATTATAACTTAATAATTTTTATCAGGAAATGGATGCCTGATTTATTTTATTTTGTTTTAATAGAAATCATAGAAAGTAAAGTTTGGCAAAGCCTCCCTAGTTGTGGAGACACATGGATGCTCCAGGGACTCTTAGCTGGGCCATGTCCCCACAGAGTTCTATCAGTTTGTTTTTCCAAAAACATAATATGTGCTGCTTTTTAAGGTATGAGGAACACTGTTCTAAATAACCTCATCTACTCCCACAGCTTCAATTTTACCTACAAGCCAACAACTCCCAATGCTCTGTCTCTACCCCAGATCTCTCCATGGAGATACTGATCCACATATGGATGCTTACAGGATGTTTCCACTTGAAAGTCTCAAACCTAACAGGTCTGAAGATGAGCTCATCATCTCCCCACACCCTGCTCCCTGCATCCACCCCGTCACCCAAGCCACAGACTGAGAATGCCTACCTTTCCCTTGCTCTCCCACGCAATGGTCACCTCTAAAACATCTCATATATCCGTCTCCTCTCCAACTCCACAGACACTGTCCCACCTCAGGCTCTCTCTCTCTCTCTCTCTCTCTCTCTTTGGTCTCTTAGAAGATTATAGCCTCTAAACTGATTGTTTGGTTTCAAATTCTTCTTCTTGCTTATCTTCTTGTTGGAAAATGGTCCGTCTAAAACTTTACAGAGCATAGTTCTACTCTGAAACACAGGGGGTCACCATGAGTTGGAATGAACTCCATGGCAACTGGTTTGGTTTTTGGTTTTTAAAATCTAGACAGTGAATTCGCTCCCTTGCTTAAAATACTCCATCGGCTCCTTGTTGCTCCTTAGAAAAACCATGGAAGGCTCCATCCTACCTTCTCTGCTTCTTTTTCTGCCAGTGTTCCTTCAAATTCTTCTCTATAGCTACCTTATTCCTCCCATACTCCTTCCCACCTTCAGACTTTTACGCACACAACTTGCTCTGTGTAGAATTCTTGCCTACTTGGCTGCTTGTTGAATGCTTACATCTCCTACAGCACCTAACCACATTCTTCCGTGTAGAGCTTTTCCAAATTCCTCTTGGGAAAAATAACTGTTCCCTCCACCATTCTCCTGCTGTAATTCCTACATGCTTCTTTAAGCTCTTATCAGTTTGTAGTTTAATTATTTAGTTAATGTCTGTCTTCCTTTGTATATCATGACATCTTTCAGTGCAGGAGCTGAAGCAGCATATGCATCTATGTTTCCCTAGAATCTAACACAGAGCCTGCTGCAGGGTAGGTACTGAATGAGTGAATGAATAAATGATGAACTCAGAGTTCCTGCTGCCTTGTCCCAACCTCTTTGTCCTCTTGCTTCCTCAAAGACATGACAGTGCCAGACAGGGCAGTACAACAGTGCAGTATCCTTACATTAGTTCTTTAATGCTACGTATTACATTATCCCAAACTTAGTGGCTTGAAAAAGCAATAATCATGTATAATTTCTCCTTGGGTAGGTGTTATGGATTGAATTGTGTCCCCTTAGAATGTGTGTCAACTTGACTAGTCCATTATTCACAGTATCGTGTGATTGTCCACCATTTTGTCATCTGATGTGATTTTCCTGTGTTATAAATCCTACCTCTGTGATGTCAATAAGGTGGGATTAGCGGCAGTTATGCTAATGAGGCAGGACTCAATCTACAAGATTATCTTGTGTGTTAAATCAATCTCTTTTGAGATATAAAAGAAAGAAGCAAGTAGAGAGACATGGGGGACCCTCATCCCACCAAGAAAGTAGTGCTGGAAGCAAAGCATGTCCTTTGGACTCGGTGTTCCTGCGTGGAGAAGCTGCTAGACCAAGGGAAGATTTATGACAAGGGTCTTCCTCCAGAGCTTACAGACAGAGAAAATTTTCCCCTGGGATGATGCCCTGAATTTGGACTTCTAACCTACTAGACTGTGAGAGAATAAACTTCTGTTTGTTAAAGTCATCCACTTACGGATGTTATAGCAGCACTAGATAACTAAAACAGTAGGTAATTCAGACAGGGAACAATAGGGATCACTTTTGCTGATGTTTTTAGGTGTCAACTGAAAGACTCAAAGCCTGGGGGCTGGACTTATCTGTAGGCTTGTTCACTCACCTATTGATACTGTCAGCTGGGGGACACCTGTATGTGGCTTGTCCATGTGACCTGACCTTCCTCACAACATGGTGGATGGGTTTTAAGGATAAGTATCCTAAGAGTGGGGAAAAAAAAAAAAACCAGGTAGAAACCATATTACCTGTTATTACCTAGTCTTAAAGTCATGTAACACCACTTCAGCCACACGCTATTGTCAAGGCAGTTATAAAAGTCCACCCAGGTTCAAGGGGTGGGAACACAGACTTACCTCTTAATGGAAGAATGTCACATTGTAAGAACATGTGGGATGGCATATACATTGGTATGACCATCTTTGGAAAATACTATCTGCCACAATCTTCTTCAAGGAACACCACCCTCTCCTAATGTGTGGGCACTAACCTTAATCTCATGAGGCATTGAGAACACATTACGCAAATTACCCAGAATGGTTACTCAGCTTTGCCAAGAACATTTTGTTCTGAATATCGGATGGAAGATTTCTATCCAATTAGCAGGTTCCTCTTACCCTAAGAGACATAAAACTGTGCTATGACGACTAAAAGGAATTAGGAAGGATTCATTTATTGAATTCACTAGCAAAAGATTGACTACTCTGAACCAGGCCTTATAGATACAGCCCCACCCTCCAGAAACAAATATACTCAAACACATCTCCTTGCTACACTCCACCATCATCCTTGACCTAAAGTGCACTTCCACTGTTTTCCCTTAACGTGGAAACTTGGTTCTACATGCGAAATAGACTTTGCAGATATATCAAGTCATACCTGAGTCCAGGAACAAATACAATTTAGACTTCTAACCTGGATCCCTCTATTGCACAAAGAAGAATTCAATAACCACCATAAAAATAATACAGATAAAATATTATTAGCGATAACGATATGTCAATGTTATAGCACTCATTTTCCTTGTGTGAGAAAACTACGGCCCAGGGGCCAATTCCTGCCAGCAGCCTGTTTTTATAAATAAAGTTTTATTGGAAAATAGCCACCCACATTGGTTTACATATGGTCTATTGATACTTTCATGTGGCCGAGTTGAGTAGTTACAATAGAAATCTGGCCCTGCAAATACTAAAAGATTTACTATTAGCCCTTTACAGAAAAAAAATGGCCTACCCTGCTCTGAAGTCTAGACTATAATCAATTTACTTGCTTACATAAATTATAGCAGCTGCCATTTATCATATATCACCTATGTGCCAGGCTCTATGCTAGGAATCCCTGCATGTGTTATCTCTAAACTTCACATAGACCCACAAGAAATATTATTATTGCCACCTTGCAGATGAATAAAACTAAGAATCAAAAAAGTTAAAAGACTTGCACAAAGCCACAACGAGTAAGTGGTCAAGCCTGCAATTCAAATCCAGGTGAGTATGATTCCAAAACCTGTGTGCTTTTCTTCACACTCTTTAATAAATGCATGCAGAATGGATCCTTCTGCTTTCTGGCTGTCTGGGTGGGAAACAACTGCTATTCTTGCTACAATCAGAAGCTGCTGTACATGATTATTATCCTAAGGAATCTTCACTCAAGCATAACCACTTTTCCCAAATGACTGCTCACAGTGGAGATGATTCATCATCCAACGAGTCGGGAATCACAGAGGGTGCCCCTCGAAGCCCAGGAAATTAATGGAGAGAGATTGGCCATGAAAGCCCACAGCACATGCTTCCTGACAGCAGAGACAAGAGACTTGGAGCTATAGAACAAGAATATAGGAGACTCCACTACTTCCTTCAGAGCTCCTCAACTTGGAGGAGTTACCTAGGCCATCTGTACAATCAGAAAGAGTCCAGTCATCGCAGGTAACTTTTACCTAGACAGTAGCCACTGCAGCAGTGAAACCCCATTACCAGTTGTCATCAAGTCGAATCCAACTCATGGTGACCCCATGTGTGTCAGAGTAGAACTGTGCTCCATGGGATTTTAAATGGCTTATTTTGGGGAAGTAGATCACCAGGACTTTCTTATGAGTTGCTTCTAGATGGACTAGAAACTCCAACCTTTCAGTTAGCAGCTGAGTGCATTAACTGTTTGCACCCCTGTTAGTGTTTGCCAAAATTTGTGTCTCTTGTCAGCCAGGACCTGTGCCCCGAGTTTAAGTCCGCATGCTCCAGATCCAAAGGGTAAATGCTACAAAGGGCTAGCCATCTTACCAGGTGGGAGGGAGAAATGTTTTGGGGCACAGGGTGCTCAGGACCAGAAGGACTCTGCCCAGGTGTTTTCTGGGAGCTCAGCCATCACACCCTTATTGGCCTTGGACCCTAGTCTGCTCTGCTAACGAAAAAGAGGGCATGTCCCACAATGCACTGGGATAGTGTTTTGTTATTGTTGTGTTGTTGTAATTCTCATTCATTCCACACAAATTTATTAGCACTCAGTATGTGCTAATTGAGGATAAGCAATAAACAAAATAGATAAAAAATCATTGCCCTCAATCACATTTAAAACTCAACAACAACACAAAGAGGTAAGTACTAGCATTGCCCCATTTTACAAAAGCATAAACTGAGGCATAGGAACCTTCATTCATTCAACAAATAATATACATAAAATGTAATATATATTATGTTATATAATATGTATAATGATATATATTTTATATAGTGCCTACTATGCTAATATTCACAATAATGGCATGTGTACAGTTGTAGCCACAAAATTTTAACAATATTCTTTACTGTACGTTTCCCAGACATTTCCACTCATTGTACCATCTTTGTTAAGAAGGTCATTTTACAGATTGTAAAGTCTCAGGGAGGTTTAAGTAATTCACCCAAGGTCACATGGCAGATGTGATCTATTATTCCAATGCTTTTTCCATTAGAATACTTGGACTAAGAGATCCTAGAGGTACTTTCCAGATTTAGAACCTTAGGGATCAATAACAGTTTGTCGTCCTCTCTCGCCTGCCCCTTGTTCCCACAATAGGTGTCTTGCCATCCCACCAGGTATCCTCCAGCAAAACTTAAATGTCCACTCAACCAGTGAGAAGTAAACTCAAAAACTCCACAACCAAGAGTAAAAAGAGGCTATGGACCAGCAAGCTTCAAGGTTAGCACCTATGCTTTAATCATCAGGGCAGAACTTCCTCACAAAAATTGGCAGAGTGGGAATGCCGAGTGGGAAGGTCACAAAGGCAAAGCCACCTCTAGAGCACATTTGACTCATCCTTTGAAGGGCTGTGAGGGACTCTTGCTTTATCCAAGAGCCACGACAGTGGTAAGTCGTCATCTATGGGGAGGCAAGAGGATGGATTTCCAGGAGGTAAAAAGCCGTTTGGGAGAGAAAATAAGCTGAGTGGGGAGTTGAGGTGGAGGATACCTGGCCCCCAATGAAAAGAACCTGAAAAGCAGCAGGCCTGTAACTGCTGCTGTAAATGCACTCTGGAAGCTTCTGAGAGGTTCTCAGAATCGATGTAGTCAAACTTCCAGGGGGCCTGAGGCCTGCCTCCCAATACCAGCCCTTCTGAGGGGTTACTGCCCTGTGTTAAACAGCGGTAATTCCATTAGTACAAACGTAAACTTATTCAAGATTAGATGCCAGTGAGGAGAAGTTCTGAAGGTCAAGTGAAGTGTTCCCTGTGTGAGATTCAATGTACCTACTGTGCAGATAGGGAGTTCTGAGTGATGCAAATGGTTAATGAACTCAGCTGCTAACCCAAAGCCTGGCTGTTAAACTCTACCCAGACATGCCTCAGAAGAACAGCCTTCCACAAAACCAGCCATTGAAAACCCTGTGGGGCACAGTTCTACTCTGACACACTTGTGGTTGTCATGAGTTGGAATGAACTCACCAACTGGTTTTGTTTTACTGGGCATATCAGTTGTGAAGACCAAATTGATTCCGCTTATGATCTCGGTATTGGTTTGTTCACTCACTGATGTATTCATGAAATATTTGTTGAGTATTGCTTGGGGTACAAAGGGGAAGAATGGATAGTCCCTGTTCAGTCATGTGGGAGCAAGAAGCAAATAAACAATGGGCCACAGTCCAATATGATGAATGCTGGGTTCGAGGAGTAAGCAGAAGAAAGAAATACCAACTCCAATGGGACCGCAGATGGGATAATACTACTATCAAACACTTGTTTGGGCTGTGGGACCTACCACAAGTTACTTACTCTCCTTATGCCTCAGTTCCTCATCTGTAAAATAGGGATAAAAATAGTTCTTTTCTTAGAAATGTGTTGTGAGGATTAAATGTGAATATACAAAAAGTATTTATAACAGTGTCTGGCACATCCCAAGCATCATTTGAATGTTATCATTATTATTAAATGTTTCCTATGTTTTAAATGTTTTACGTGAATGCTATATGATAGGGACTCTTGTTAACTTAATTTTATAGGTGAGGAAACAGAGGCACAGGGAAGGTTGAGTGATAAGATTCCATAGCTTATAAGTGACAGTACTGGGATAGGAACAGAGCAGTCAGGCTTTGGATTCTGTGCTCTTGACCTACATAATTTGACCTCAGAGCCCTGCCAGGTCGACCCAGCAAGTGATGGGGTTAGGGGAGTGGAGCTACTCCCAGAAGATGTAACATGGAGCTGGACTTGGGTGATATTTAGTGTTTGTGAGGTGTTAGTGGGGTGGAAAAGCAGATGTGTTTCCTGACACGGAGTTTTAGGGCATTGGTTTGGTGGTTAGAATCCCTGCTCTGCCATTCTCTAACAGTGTAAACTCAGTTTCCTCATCGGGGATAACTATTCCTACCTTGAAAGGCTGTTGTACAGATGAAACAAGTTCGTAAATGCAAAGAAATAAGATGTTATCTTGCACATAACAAGTGGGCAGTAAATAGAGACTATTTCTTCCTAGTTTCACTCATCTCTGGCTGCCTCACATCCCTCTTTCTTTTACCCCTTCTCCCTCTTGGCCCTACCTTCTACTTTCCCCACCATACTCTTCATGGAACATTGGTGGTTAGTTTTACTTAATTTTCACAGCAAATACTCTCCTAGTTTTCCTTCTCCCCTCTGACACCTCCTTCCTCGCTTCCTTTTCAGGTTCCTCTTCCTCTACCCATCTGTCTTAGTCATCTAGTGCTGCTGTAACAGAAATACCACAAGTGGATGGCTTTAACACAGAGAAATTTATTTTCTCACAGTTAAGGAGGCTAGAAGTCTGAATTCAGAGCACTGGCTCTAGGGGAAGGCTTTTCTCTTTCTGTGAACTCTGGAGGAAAGTCCTTGCCTCTTCAGTTTCTGCCTCCTGGTTCCTTAGAGATCTCCATGTGTCTTGGCATCTGTCTTACTCCATCTCTCCTCTGCTCACTTGTTTAATCTCTTTTATTTCTCAAGAGATTGACTCAAGAGGCACTCTATGCTAATATTGCCTCATAACATAACAAAGACAACCCACTTCCAAATGGGATTATAACCACAGGCATAGAAGTTAGGATTTACAACACATATTTTGGGGGGACATAGTTCAGTCCACGACACCACCCATAAACTCTGGTGTATCTTCATGTTCCACCATTGGGCATCTCCTCTCTTCCTACTCTACACACTTTCCCCACTAACTGTGCATCCATATACAGACAACTTCCAAATTTATATGCCCAGACAAGGTTACTCTTCTGAGTTCTTGACCCACATCTCCATCTGCCACCTCCACTTGGATGTCTCAATGGTACATGTACAAATTAGAACCATCCTTTTCATCCCCAAATCTGCTCTTCCTCCAGGATCCCAATCTCAGCAGTTGGCAGCACCACCCACCCAGTTGCCCAAGCTAGAAACTGAGAGTTGTCTTAGAATCCTCTTGCCATTCCATCTCTACATCTAATTAGTCACCGAGTCTTGCTGATTCTACCTCATATAAAGCTTTCGTCTTCTCTCCAGCTTCACTGCACCTGCCTGGTTCAGGCTCTTGCCATAGCTTATATGGTTTTGAGATGGTTTCCTATCAGAGCTACCTCTCTCCAGTCTTTGCCCTCCTCTAATCCATCCTCTTCATCAGGGGTTGGTGAATTTTCTTTTCTGTAAAGGGCCAGAAGATAAATATTTCAGGCTTTCTGCCATATGATCTCTGTCACAACTACAGAATTTTACCACTGTAATACAAAAGCAACCACCTCCCAAAAACCCATTGCTTTTGAGTTGATTTCAACTCATAGCAACCCTATAGGACAGAGTAGACCTGTCTCATAGGGTTTCCAAGGCTGAAATCTTTATAGGAGCAGATCTCCAGGTGTTTTCTCCTCAGAAGTCACTGGTGGGTTTGAACTACCAACCCTTCTGTTAGCAGCCGAGAGTTTAACCACTAGTAAATGAATGGGTGTGACTGTGTTCCAATAGAAGTTCATTTACAAAAACAAAAGGAGTTTGGATTTGGTCCATGGGCCATAAATGCCAACCACTGCTATACACTGTTATCAGCGTGGTCTTTCTAACATGATTAAAGGTCTATGCCTTCTTCTTGTATAAAATCCTTCAACAACTTACCAGTGCTGTCAAGATGAAGTCCAAAATCTTTAATGAGGCCCTCTGTGATCTGATCTCCCCTTCTTATCCTTCTGTCCCTTCATCACATGGTCCCCATGCTTCAAACTTTCCCAATGACTACCTAAACAAAACAAAACAAAATGAAACCCACTGCCTTCTAGTCACTTCTGACTCATAGTAACCCTATAGGACAGAGTAGAACTGCCCCTAAAGTTTCAAAAGCTGTAATCTTTACAGAAGCAGACTGCCACAACTTTCTCCTGAGGAGCTGCTGGTGGGTTCAAACCGCAGACCTTTCGGTTAGCAGCCGAGTGCTTTAACCACTGTACCACCAGAGCGTCAATGACTAAGTTCCTGGAATATATTGCAATTTTTTCCCCTCTGTGTCTGTACACATGCCAATCCTTCTACCTATAAATGTTCTTTCTCTTCTTAAACTGGTATTCATCTCTCAAAATTCAAATCAAGCCTCCCATCCCCCAGTGAGGGAGAAAAAAATATTTCCTATTTGAAGCCTCCCATCCCACAACAAGGGAGAAATAAGTATTTCTAGTGGTGTGTATTTTACTGACAAATTGGGAGATTATTGAGGATAGAGACTATATCTCATTCATCTCACTTTTGTGATAGCTAAAGAAACTCTAACTTTCCACAGGAGAAAACTGAGGTACAGAGAACCCATTTTACAAACTCAAAGTCACGTAACTAATAAAGGCCTACACTGGAACCTAAACCTGAAATACATAGGTCCTGAATCCAAAACCTCTGCTCTCTCTACTTCACTCTGAAAGAGACAGAGAGGGAGGGAAGGAGGAAGGGAAGGGCTAACAGAGGCAGGGAGACAGGAAGGAATATTGGTCCACATCTACCCACTCCACAGCATGGGAATAATGTCACTAGTTTTCTCCACTTCCATGTGAACCTCCAGCAGTGGAACAAGGCAAATGGAGCTCTCTATGAATCCACTAGGAGAAATGATGTGATCTTTCTCCTTTATCTTATTTCCAAGTCTTCAGGCCAAACTGGCGAACCCAGCTCTCGGGTTCCAAGCTTTGCTACTGCCCAAACACTCTGAAGAGATTTCTTGGAGCCCCCTAACTGCCTGCATGGGTCCTCTTCAGTTGCTGACAAACTCCTCCGGTCCCTTCTGTGAGCATCCTTAATAAAGTCAACCTGCAGACGAGTAAATGTGCCTGCCCTATCAGCTGTGCTCGCAACAAGATGGACAATGAAGCAGCTGTCTCCATGGTGATCTGCTTTCCAGGTCAAACCCATTACAGTACAGGGAGTGTACACTGCACTTGGTAAGGGTACTGGTTGATGTGAGAAGACTGAAAAGGAAAACACAAAACTTAAATTCACTACTTCTTTCTGACGAAATTACTCAGAATTTTCTTGACGGCCATTCAGCAATGGGATGAGTTTTGTTTTTTTTTTTAAAATCTTTTAAGCTTTGATGGCTTCACAGTAAGGAAAATAATGTCTCATCCTCAGGCACTTGGTCTTAAATCTAATGCTTCAAGAACGTGTAAGAACTGATTGTGTGGTTTTCAATCTTAGCTCTACGAATACTAGGGCTCCTCTGAGCCCTTACAAGTTCTGCAAACATTGAAGTATTCTCCACAAATTTTTGAAAGTTTATACTGAGTCCTCTTGACTTCACTATTAAGTTCTATGTAAGATTTTTGTTTAAAACAATTGTTCAACTGCTTATTGGAACAAATACAAAAATAAAAACCATTCCAAAACTGCATTGATGAAGAGTAGGGTTGTCAGCCTATTATTGTAATTGCTGTCAATAAGTTGTACACCTATAAAAAGCTGAATTGGCAGAAGCTGTGTGATAGATATATTTACATCAATGACAAAGATCAAAAACAGTAGCTGCTGAGGCTGCTTATGTACAAGCACACACTTCATGGGATTTGGTTCCTTGGTTTGGAGGCTTAGGGTCATGGTTTCATGGGACATCCTAGTTAACTGGCCTAATAAAGTGTTTAGTGCTTCTGTTCTACCTCCTAGTTCGTTGCATGGGGTCTTAAAAGCTTGCAAGCAGCCATCCAAGGCACAACAACTGGTCTCTACTCACCTGGAACAACAGAGGAAGAAGGAGAGTCAGAAATAGGAGGAGATATGGAATGTGTGGCTAATTCCCTCCGTAAACAACTTCCTCCTTTGCAATGAGACCAGAAGTACTGGATGGTGCCTGACTACCATCACCGAATATTTTTATCAAAGATTCCATAGAAGAACTCTGATCCAAAGGGGGAAAATGCAGAACAGAATTCTATATTCCCATGGACTCTAGACTTTCTGGAGCCATGGCATGTGGATGAACCCCTGAAACTATTACCCTGAGATAATCTTTAAACTTTGAACCAAAAATTTCCCTTGAAGTCATCTTAAAACTGAACGATAGTTTAGCTAAACTAGTAGAAAAGGTCTGCCTTGAGCAATACGTTCTTTTAAGAACTATCTATATGGGATCAGGAGCCCTCATAATGGTAATTAACAGCCTGGCTGCTAACCAAAAGGTCAGCAGTTCGAATCCACCAGCCACTTCTTGGAAGCCCTGTGGGGCAGTTCTACTCTGTCCTAAAGGGTTGCTATGAGTCGGAATCGACTCAAAGGCAGTGGTTTTTTTTTTTGTTTGTTTGCTTTTTTAACGGGGATCAAATTGACAACAGCAACTCAAAACATTAGATAAGAATTTTAGGGGGCAGAGAGTTTATGTTAATGAGGGAGGAATAAGTCAGAAAAGGAAGATGAAAATGGTTGAACAACTCGAAGAATGTAATCAATGCCACTAAATTGTATATGTAGAAACAGTTGAACTGGTGTATGTTTTGCTGTGTATATTCTCAAGAACAACAAAAAAGTAAATAAAATTTAGAAAAAAGTAAAATAAAAACCATTCCATTCAACTTGCAGCTTACATTAATGGATCTGGAATATCCAGAATCTGATTCTGCAGTATGACAGAATCAGGTCTCCTAGGAATACAATCCAAACTCTTTGGCATAAACATACACAGACATTCATGTCTGGTGGCTACTCTTCTAGCCTCAGTTCTCCTCACTTCCCCAGCACTACTTGAGCTCCAGCACCCAAAACCCCCTTCCCTCACATGATCTTTTACAACTTTGTGCATTTGTTCATGCTCCTTTCTCTGCCGGAATTGCTTTCTCTGCTTCTTTTTGCTTCAGCCAACAGACGCTGTCTTGCTCATCACGCATCACCTGCATCTAACGTGTAGGTGAATGTCCCCAGCAACTAGCAGGTCCTTAATAAATATGAACAAATAAATTAAAGGCCCAGCTCAATTGTCCCCCCTTTGGTGAAGTCTGCCCTGGTTTTCTTAATCAAAATTAGTCTGCTGCCTTCTCCGTAATCCCATAACCCTTTGTTCACACCTTCTTCAAAGCACATAGTACACTGTACTAAAATTATCAGTTTGTGTGTGTCATGTCTAAACTATCAGTTCCTTAAAAGTAAAGATGGTGTCTTAGATATGTTTGTCTACATCACCCACTTCCCTCTCTTCCTTCCCTGGAATTAGCGCTGCTTGATATATACTTTGTGTTTAATAAGTGATTGAAAAGAAATGAATATAAGAATGAATGAATGAATCAATCAAAAAAACCAAACCTACTAATGTCAAGTTGATTCTGACTTATAGTGACACTGTAGGGCAGAGTAGAACTGCCCCATAGGGTTTCCAAGGCTGTAAATCTTTACAGAAGAAGACGGCCACATCTTTCTCCCAAGGAGCAGCTGGTGGATATGAAGCGCCGACCTTTCGGTTAGCAGCAGAGCGCTTAACCATTGTACCACCAGGGCTCCTAATGATGAATAATGGACATTAAAAAAGCATGCAGACACAAATAGTAGAGGATTCATTCTTACTAAGGGCATTAGATAAGGTTGCATAGAAAAAAAATGGTGTAAGGATTAAGCCTTGAGAAAGTAATGGACATGTGCCTAATAAAGGAGAGGAGGGAAGGCACTCCAAGGGGAGGGAATAGTGAGAGCAAAGGTAAGGAGGATTGGAAGAATGTGATAGATTTAGGGAATGGTGGGTATATTCATGTGGCTGGAGCAGAAAGGGGAGTGGGCTTATATGGTACCAGATAGGGAGGTAGGGGGCTCAAATAATATATGTCTTGGTGGCCCTTCTGAGGAGTATGGATTTTATCATGGAGCCAATGAAGAGCCACTGCAAAAGAGTGATATGGTTAGATTTGCATTCTAGAAAGACAAGTGTAAGCTAATGGTGGGTGAGAGACTGGAGGCCAGGAGATTCTTCCTAGGCAGTTGCACTTGCCTTGTCTAGGGAATAGATGGTGACAATCTGGACTAAGACAGTGAGTATGGAGTTGGAGATGGGGACAGCTAAATAAACTAAACAGGTGCTCTGATTCTTAAGGGAAAGAAGCCCAGACACAAAAAGAAAGAAACTGAGGAGAAGGTGAACTAAAAAAAGTGGAATCAGATGATTAGGTGATCTGCATTGCCAAGGCACTGGCCTTCTAAAAGAATATGGTGCAAACTCAGAAGTCAAAGAGGTGTAATTGTGAACAAAGAATCCAATCAAAGAAAAATACCCTCCATATTCTATAGAGTCCCAAGAATTGTGAGGAAAGCTGGTTTCTTGGCTGAGATTCTTATTCAGCTGATTACAAGAGCAACACATGCATGACTAGCAACCCCATAATAGGGCCCTTCCTTACCAGCTGTAATGGGAGCTGTGCTGATGGATGTGATGGGTGTTCCTGTCCTGTAGTCCTCAGGGAGTGAACACTGCAAAGCTCACTTACAAAAAACAGGTGAGACTCACTCTTGAAACGTCCTAGGAGTTGGCATTTGAGTGGGTTGGGTTCCTCAAGCATCCTAAAAGTTTCTTTTTTCCATTTGAAAAGGGAATCTGATATCTTCTTGGTTATGAGGACTTGTGAGAGCCTTGTGTGTGCTCACTGTCCTCACCTGTAAAACAGAGATAATTGTACAAGCTACTTCAAAGGGTGACTATGAGAAATCAATGAGAAAATGGTAAACTAGGTAAACAAAGGAGCACTAATAAATGTTGGGGGTTATTATTATTTTGTAAGCGAAGAACTTTATCTGATATTTATTTCTTCCTATATCTGAAAAAAATGAGGTCTGTTTCTGTATGATTTGTACAAATCATCCAAAGTGTTAGCATTTTTTTTTTCCTGATAGAGAGTAACTTCTTCTCTTAAAAGGGAAGTGATGCTTTGCTAAGGGCAAGCACACCAAAAAGTTGGAGTGTGGTTTTCCCAATGCCACTCAAAGACAAAAGATCATCCACCAGCCTCTGCAAAATGTCTCTGAATGGGCAAAAGGCAAATGGAGCAGGCAACGAGGCAAGGGGAGAGGACTGTTGTAGTTCACTCCTCTCCTGGAAGGTTCCAAGGGAAGGTACCAATGGCTTGCCACAAGTCTGTAAGAGCTTGGAGACTAAGGCGAGAAAGAACAGCTCAATCTCTTAAAATGTGCCGTCTCTGATTAAAAACTGCTACCTGTGGGGGAAAATTGCAAAAGCAGGCTAGAGAGAACTGGAAAAAAATTAGCCTTTTTCTTTCTAATTATTCACCAGGTTGGTGTTTCTTTGTAACAGTACCTTATGTCTGTACATTTGTTTAGAAAACACTTTCACCCTCTTTATTTCATGTATTTATCATACTAAGCCATGCAGACGATACCCTAATTGCCATTATTCGCATTTAAGAGCTGAAGAAACTGAAGCTCAGAGTGACATGCCATCAAATAGCAGGACAGTGACAACTGATGCCAGCTCACTGCTCTTCACGTACTTCTCAACAAGGCTGCAAGCTCACCAAGAGCATGTCTTCTCTTTCTCGTAGTGCCTAACCTACTGCTCCAAGTAGGAACCAATAAGTGCTTCCTAAAAAAGTATCTTGTTTGTTCACTTATTTATTCATTCCACAGACATGCATTGGGCACCTAATAAGTTCTGCTGTGGATCATGAAGATTTTATACATGAACTGAACTCTGCTGGAAATCCAGTAGGAGGCAGGGTGTTAGGAGAGGTACAAGAGTCCCACAACCACTTAGGATTGCTACTCCTATAGGAAGAAATGGTATTTGAAGGGATTGGAGTGGTTACTGTTGCCGTAAAGGGAGAATGCTGTTGTGCTAACAGAGGGGGCGCTGTCCACTTCCTCTACGTCAGTACACATTTGGTGTGTACCAGTACCACTTGGAGAGCTACCGAAGAACACAGAGGCCCAGTCTCCTTAAAGTAGGTTAGGACCCTGGCCTTTGTGTTTTATGAAGTTCCTCAGGTGACTCTAATACTGACCAAAGTTTGAGAACCACTGTTCTAAGCAGACTTTTTTCAGGGATGAAATTCAATAGGCAGTGGCTCTGAATTTCTTCTGCCTCTTCCCTGGCATGATACAGGGATAGAGACTTCCAGTGGAGGTCAGCGATTGACCTCCGCACGTTGGGGGCATTGCCCATGTATTAATCCACAGGACTCAGTCAAGGTTGACAGTCTCTAGCTTAGAATTGGAGGAGAAGGAAGCTGGCATGGGGTAAAGCTGGGGAGCATACCCCATGACCCCTGGGAAGGACATTGTTCCGTTTACACTGTCAGGTTGCCTTTCCCAGCCCACATTTTTGCTCTTTAAACAATGTTTCATTCAGTGAATGCTGACTAAGCCACTGCCATGTGCCAAGTGCTGGGCTAGACCCAGAGATGAATCAGGCAAAGTCCCTGCCTTCAAGGACCTCCTAGGCCAAAGGGAGAGACCCACTCCTATAGGATAACATCATGCATGCTGTCTTTAAGAAAGATGTAAGCCAGAGGAAGAACCACTAACTCCGTCTGGGCCAGGGAAAGCTTCCTAGAAGAAGTGACATTGAAAAGTACGAGTGCACCAGGCAGGGAAGGGGAAGCAAGATCTTGGCAGAGAAACTGGGTACTGTTGAGGCCGGACGGGTGCCTTGAGCGGATCATAGCTAACAGGCTGGTGTGACCGACAGGCCTGATGTGAGGACAGAGAGGAGAGGCAGACCAGACACGAGGGCACTTGAATGCCATGCAGAAGAGTTTAAGCTTAAACTTAAACAACGAAGAGTTTTCCCTTTTTTTATTTCCATGTGTTCTTTCTGCTTTTTTCCCTCTCCCCTTTAGTAGGTATATCACCTTCCCAAGAGCAGCCATAACAAAGTGCCACCAACTGAGTGGCTTAAAACAGCAGAAATCTACCTACTGTTACATGCTTCTGGAGGCTGAAAGTCCAAAAGCAGGGCCAATCTCTCTCTGAAGCTCTAGAGGAAAATCCTTCCCTGCCTATTCCTAGGTTCTGGGATTCCTGGCAATTCTTGACGTTCCTTGGCTTCTAGGTGCATCACTCCAACTTCTGCATCTGTCTTCACGTGACTATCTTCCCTCTGTCCTCTCTTTTTTCTTATAAAGACACCAGTCATATTGGATTAGGACCTACCCTACTCCAGTATAACCTCATGTTAACTAACAACATCTTCAAAGACCCTATTTCCAAATAAAGTCACATTAACAGGTATGGGTGGGGACTAGGACTTGAAGTTATCTATTTGGGGGACACAATTCAACCCATAACAGGAAGCTAGAGAAGAGAGAAAAGCAAAGGAGGAAGGAGGGAATGTAAAGGGAGAAGGGAGAAGGGAGAGAGGAAGAGAGCCATTCCAGTTCCTTTTTTTTTTTTTTTTCTGGCCCCACCTTGAAATGCTATTGCTTGTGTTTTATACGGAATTAGCAAATTAATGACTTCTGGCTTCACAAGAGATTTAAGTGCTAAAGTTTTGATCCAGGAAGGCTGGGCTCCTCTCTGGGTGGCACAGTTTACGTTGGACTGATACAGTCTACAGTTGTGATTCCCAACCTCTTGAGCACCAGAACCATCCCTCACCAACATTTTATTTAGGTTGTTTCTGTCTGTTGATTGAGAAAATACAAAAGAAAAACTCTGCTGTTAATTGAGGAGCACTCTACAATGAATTTATTCTAATAATCACAACAGCATCCACACACTTTTAAAAATTCATTAGTGCACAATAACCTATATTAAATGGCAAAAATCACATGAGGACAAATATTTGTAACAAACATGATAGACCAAGGGCTAATACCTTAATAAATAACTAGTATACATTAATAAGAAAAAGACCAACAACCCAATAGAAAAAATGTAATGGGCAAAGGACATTAGCAATAATGTTCACAGAAAAAAGAAATACAAATGTCTTAATGGATATACAAAGAGAATACCATTTTTTATTTTTTTTTAGCAAAGTTTGATAATCATAGTGTAGAAAAAGTGTCAGGAAAGAACCACTTTCAACCACGTTTGGGAAAGTATAAATGAGTATAAATTAGTTGGAGGGAAATCTGACCACATCTATCAAAAATTTAAACATACTATTTATTGACATCAAAACTCCACTTCTAGACATTTATTCTACATATAAAATCACATGTGTTCATAAGGAATGAATGGTGAATGAACTAGACTCAATAAGGGACAATCATAGTACAACTTTATTCTTTCTCACCCTATAAACTCATTAACTGGATTTTTTTATTCACAAAAACCATCTCTGTCTGCAATTTAAAGGCTCACTCCAGTGTATTTACCAGAACATTGAAAATATTTCATATATAGTATAAAAGTTTCTCTCCTTCCTCAGCTTGGGTCAGCTTCAAGCTTGGATATTAGCTGTGAAGAAGGGGCAAGATGATCTTCTCTCTCCCATCTCACCTCTTCCCCCTCACCAGTTTCTGGTACTACTGAGAACTGGGGATGCTACTATCTGTACTGGCTGGTTTGTATGGGTTTCCCAGATAGTCCACCATTGGGAACTTCCATTAGCAGTTCCCAAAATGAACCTGGTGACACAGTGATTAAGCGCTTGGCTGCTAACTGAAAAGTCGGCAGACCGAACCCACCAGCCACTCCAACGGAGAAAGATGTGGCGGTCAGCTTCCATAAAGATTTATAGCCTTGGACATTCTATGGGGCAGTTCTGCTCTGTCTTATAGGGTTGCTACCAAGGTGCACCTGACCCAAGCCATGGTATTTTCATTGCCTTATATGCATGCGAAAGCTGGGCGATGAATAAAGAAGACCGAAGAAGAATTGATGCCTTTGAATTGTGGTGTTGGCGAAGAATATTGAATATACCATGGACTGCCAAAAGAATGAAGAAATCTGTCTTGGAAGAAGTACAACCAGAATGCTCCTTAGAAGCAAGGATGACGAGACTACGTCTCACATACTTTGGACATGTTATCAGGAGGGTTCAGTCCCTGGAGAAGGACATCATGCTTGGTAAAGTAGAGGGTCAGAGAAAAAGAGGAAGACCCTCAACGAGATGGATTGACACAGTGGCTGCAACAATGGGCTCAAGCATAACAACAATTGTGAGGATGGCGCAGGATGGAGCAGTGTTTCGTTCTGTTGTACATGGGGTCGCTATGAGTCAGAACTAACTCAAAGGGCCCTAACAACAACAACAGAGTTGAAATCGACTCAAGGGCACACAACAACATTAGCAATTCCCTAGATGCTGGTGAGGTTTCATCCAGGTTGCTGCTTTCAACCTCCACCTTAGGCCCTGGGCTTCCAACAACCGGGTCTTCTGCTCTTTCAGAAAGCCCTCCTGGGAAAAATGTCTTTCAAGACGATGCCAGGCTATCTCTGTCTTGCTGGGCGCCTTCAGGTCCACAGGTAACAGATTCTTCTGCTACTAGTCATCGAGGAAGCTCACTTCTTCCAGCACCAACCTATCCCTCTTTATCTCCTCAGGCCCTTCCAGCCTCAGCCTCTTTTTACCAGTCTATGTCCCCAGACTTAGTGACTGACACTAAGCTCTTTGAGGGTTCTGTTTAAATCTCTCTCAGTTGGCTTAAGCCAACTTAACTTCTTATGGAATGGAAGGGTGGGGAGGCTACTCTACCAGGTTAAAAAGATGGAGCTATATATGTATGTGTACATACAGGAAAAGCTGTGAGAGCCAGAACTCGATGGGACTGCGTTGATTCTCTGGGAGTCACAAGTTTGATGTCTTTGACAGGGTGCAGTCAGTCTTACCACTTTCTATCCCTCTCTATTAGTGGAAAATATTTTAGTTTTCCTTCTCTGATAGGTTTGCACCTTACATAAGTTTTGGCTTTCACAGGTTTTACTGTATATATATATAGATATATAGATATAGATATAGATATAGATATAGATATGCATATAGGGTTGCTGTATATGTATACGTGTGTGTGTGTGTGTGTGTGTGTATCTGTTATAAAAGAAGTTAAGACATTTGCATTTTTTTCTGTGAACACTATTGCTAATGTCCTTTTCTAATTGGGCTTTTGGTCTTTTCCTTATTAATTTATAAGAGTTCTCTGCGTATCAAGGCATTAGCCATTGGCATACTACATGTTACAACACTGACAACACTGTCCAAAGAAAGTTTCTCTCCCTGTCTCTCCCACCTCTGCTGTTTCTTGATGACTGGTGCTAGATAATGGTTCGTACTGCCAGAACAGGCTTTATAATATTACCAGGACCTAACTAGGTGAACTAGTACCTCATTTAGAATTGGAGAGGAGCTATTCAGTAACCGTTACACTATTCTAGGGCTTTGGAGCCTCAGCCAAGAACTAAGAAAGAGTTTGATTTTAACATCCTGTTATATGTATATACCACAGACAACACTTCCAGCATTGTGTATAATAGAAAAAGTAGCTTAAATATCTGGTAAATAAATTATGAAACAGCCATGTGATAATCTGCATATGTTATTATAGGAAACACTCTACAAGACATATTGTTAAGTTAAAAAAAAAAAAGAGTAGAGTTCAGAACACTGTGGGCTCCTATCTGTATGTGAGCATTTTAAAAGGTGTATCTTGTGGTATACATGGTTGTGCTGCACAGAAACTCTCAGGAGTGGGACTAGAGATTGGGGGGTGAAGAGATCTATTATTCATTGTATATTCCTTTATATTCTTGAATTTGTATCATGTGCATGCATTAGTTTTGTAATTTTAAAGCCTATTAATAAAAGAAAAAATAAAGATGAGCATCATACATGTATATTAGACACATTCTTTTTTTGAAAGCATTGATTTTATTTACAAAAGCAATAAACACTCATACAAATAACATTGAAAAAACCCAAACCCATTGCTGTCGACAATTCCAACTCACAGTGACCCTATAGGACAAAGTAGAATGACCCCATAGGGTTTCTAAGGCTGTAATCTTTATGGAAGAAGACTCACATCTTTCTCCCCGGGAAGGGCTGCTGGGTTCGAACCACTGACCTTATGGTTAGCAGCTGAGTGCTTAACTACTGCACCCCCAGGGCTCCTTCAAACAACATAGAAACCTATAAAGAAATAGATTGAAAATCTTATCCTAATATTTTTTAGAAATCATCTCCCATCTTCCTAAGGTAACCATTTTCAACAGTTAAATGTATATTTTCATTCAGTTGTTTCTCTATGCCTTTACAACATGTATAATTTTTGAAACCAAAACTGGAATCACACTGTACAGAACATTCTTCAACCTGATTTTTTTTTCACTTTAAAATAAACCTTGGAAAATTTTCCAAGTCAATGAATCCTTTAACCTTGCAAACAGTATACCTCTGTTCTGGTAGCACAGTGATTAAGTGCTCAGCTGCTAACCAAAAGGTTGGTGGTTCAAATCCACCAGAGGCTCTACGGAAGAAAGATGTGGCAGTCTGCTTCCATAAAGATTTTCAGCCTTGGAAACCCTATGCGGCAGTTCTACTTTGTTCTATAGGATCACTATGACTTGGAATCAACTCGATGGCAATGAGTTTTTGTATGTTCCTACAAGGCAGACGGTTTATTAGGCTGCTCTTTCAAACAAAGCTGTAGTAACCATCCTTACGCACATTTGTGCACTGTAATAATATTTCTGTGGGTTAGATCCCTGAGGTAGGATTGCTCAGACATTTGAAATGTTGACAGACATGGCCAAAATTTCCCACAACTCCTCTCTCTGCCAGCCCCTCTCAGCACACCCCCCTCCTTGCCCCCATCCTTGTAGTGATGCAAGTCATCTTCTTCTATAAACCACACTGAGCAACTCACAACCTACAAAATGGGACCTACTGATCTAGACTGGGGCTTCTCCATCTGGAGTGTAACTATCCCTGCAGCTATGTGGATGAAGAAGCTGGAGGAGGAAAGAAATGTTGTACTTATATTAGTACAGCCATAGATTAAATGTGCAGTGGAAAGCAAAGTATACAGTATCATCACTAAGATAAAACATAAATTATCCATGAACTGTCGTGATTGCACCCAATAGTTTCAAACTATGCTCCAGACTCCCATACACTCTATTCTGCCCTTAGATAACCTTACTGAGATTCTCCAACCTTGCAGGAAAGCAAAGTCAAAAATCAGCCAAGGAAGGTCCTACACAACACATGAGAAAAGGGATGAGAGCAGCTTAGTCTGGAGGAGAAAATGGCCTGGGAGTGATGAGGGATGTCAAAAAACATCTCAAAGATTCTCCTGTGGAGGGAGTCCGGCAAGATGGCGCTCTAGGCAGAAGCACCACGCCGTCCCTCCACAGCAAAGATCCGAAAAACTAAGCCAGAGAATCAACAAGCCTGAAACCCTAGAACATCAAATGAAGAAAAAAAGAACTCAGTCAAGCACCAAATGGAGTGAGAATACTGAAAGAGAACAGAGAGCGAGGAGAGATTCATGCAGAGGTCCCCTACCAGCTAACGCAGCACAGATCCACCATCTTGGACTCCTATCGGAGACCAGCAAACGGGGGTACGAGAGAGCAGCCTCACGGAGCGTTCAGTGGGAGACAAAACAGCCACGACGAAACAAAAAAAAATCTACAATAAACGAGAGAAATATCTACTGAATGCCCTGAAAACAGCAAACAATATCAAAACATTTACAAAAACAGGACAGGATGGCTCAAGTAGACATCCAAATTAAAACACCAGATAACTCTCCTGTGGAAGAAAATGCACTAGAAGTACCTGATAGGGAATTCAAATCACTAATACTCGCAATTTTCCAAGAACTGAGTCAAAAAGCTGACAAACATGAGGAAAAAATAGACTAATTTATGGAAAATACAGACAAAAAATTGGAATAATTCAGGAAGATGATGCAGGAACAAAATGCCAAAATAAATTCACAATTCGAAATTATACAAAAACAACAATTAGAAATCCAAAGATAAACAACAAGATTGCAGAAATGGATGATGTCATAGAAAGGCTGAGAAGCAGATCTGAAACAAGGGAAGACAGGATCAGTGGAACTGAAGACAAACACTTGGATACAACTCTGTTTCCGGAAAACTCAGAAAAAGAACAAAGAAAAATGAAGAGACCCTGAGAGTTATGTGGGACACAATTAAAAGCAAAAATTTACAAGTGATTGGCATTCCAGAACAGGGGGAGAAAACAGAAAACACAGACAGAATCATTGAGGAACTGCTGACAGAAAACTTTCCCAATATCATGAAAGATGAAAAGCTGGCCATTCAAGAAGCTCAATGAACCCCATATAAAAGAGACCCCAAAAGAAAATCACCAAGGCATATCATATTCACACTCGCCAAAACCAAAGACAAACAAAGAATCCTGAGAGCAGCTCATGAAAAACAAGAAGTCACATACAGAGGACAACCAATAAGACTAAGCTCAGCTTATTCGGCAGAAACCATGCTGGCAAGAAGGCAGTGGGATGACATATATAAAATCTTGAAAGAAAAAATTGTCAGCCAAGAATAATATATCCTGCAAAACTCTCATTCAAATTTGATGGTGAAATTAGGTCATTTCCAGATAAACAGAAACTAAGGGACTATGTAAAAGTCAAACCAAACTTACAAGACTTACTAAAGGGAGTTCTTCGATCTGAGGACAAACAGCTTCAGCCCTCAGGCAGGACCTAGGATGCAGGATCGTACGAGCCAGATACCAATCTAGGAAATGAACTCTCGAGAACTATCCAAAAGCAAAAGAAATACAACAGGGAATCAGAGCAGTCAATCAATGGATGACAACAACATCAAAACAATGAAAGAGGGAATAAACCGCATAGGTATAGAACCTTCTAATGGAGAGGAAGGCAAGGTGATACTAAGTAAGGGTAGACTGCTTCAAACTTAGAAAGATAAGGGTAAAATTCATGGTAACCACAAAGAAAGTTAACAAACCAACTCATAAAAATAAAGACAAAAAACGTAAAGTCTCAGCAAAAACAAAACCTACAAAAACAAAAGAAATGAACACAAAATCCACAAATAAAAGTAACTCAGCACAAGAGAGGAAGAAGAACAAAGAAAACTTCAGCACCACAAAAAAAAGCACTACAAAATGACAGCAACAAACTCACATCTATCAATAATTACACTGAATGTAAATGGACTCATTGCACCCATAAAGAGATGGAGAGTGGCAGAATGGATAAGAAAACAGGATCCATCAATATGCTGTCTACAAGAGACACACCTTAGAAACAAAGATGTGAATTTATTAAAAGTCAAAGGTTGGAAAAAAATACATCAAGCTAACAACTACCAAAAAAGAGCAGGAGTGGCAATTCTAATCTCAGATAAAATAGACTTTAAAACAAAATCTACCATAAAAGACAAAGAAGGACACTATATAATGATTAAGGGGACGATCCATCATGAAGTCATAACCATAATAAACATCTACGCACCCAATGACAGGGCTCCAAAATACATAAAACAAACTTTAACAACACTGAAAAGAGAAATTGACAGTTCCACAATAATAGTAGGAGACTTCAACACACCACTCTCAGCAAAGGACAGAACAACTAAGAAGAAACTCAGCAAAGATACAGAAGACCTAAAGGGCACAATCAGCCAACTGGACCTCATAGACATATACAGAACACTCCATCCAACCACTGCAAAGTGCACATTCTTTTCCAATGCACACGGAACATTCTCCAGAATAGACCACATCTTAGGCCACAGAGCAATCCTCAACAAGATCCAAAACGTTGAGATAATTCAAAGTATCTTCTCTGAAAACAATGCCATCAAGGTAGAAATTAACAATAGAAAGAGCAAGGAAAAAAAAATCAACTACATGGAAACTGAATAATACCCTGCTTACACATCAGTGGGTAATAGAAGAAATCAGAAATGGAATCCAAAAATTCCTAGAATCAAAAGAGAATGAAAACACATCATACCGAAACCTTTGGGATACAGCAAAGGCGGTCCTCAGAGAACAATTTATAGCAATAGACGCACACATCAAAAAAGAAGAAAGGGACAAAATCAAAACATTAACTAGAGAACTCAAACAAATAGAAATAGAACATCAAAAAAAGCCTACAACCACCCGAAGAAAGGAAATAGTAAAGATCAGAGCAGAAATCAATGAAATAGAGAACAGAAAAACAATAGAAAGAATCAACAAAACCAAAAGTTGGTTCTTTGAAAGAATCAACAAAATCGACAAACCACTGGCCAGACTGACAAAAGAAAAACAGCAGAGGGCACAAATAACCCAAATAAGACATGAAATGGGGGACATTACAACCGACCCAACTGAAATAAAAAGGATTATAACAGAATATTATGAAAAACTATACTCCAACAAATTTGAAAACCTAGAGGATATGGATAAATTTCTAGAAACACACAGCCTACCCAAACTACAACAAAGTGATGCTGAAAATCTGAACAGACCCATAACAGGAGAAGAGATTGAAAAGGTAATAAAAAAAACTCCCAACCAAAAAAAGCCCTGGTCCAGATGGCTTCACTGGAGAATTCTACAAAACATTTACAGAATAGTTTGTACCAGTTCTACTCAAGCTATTTCAGAGCATAGAAGAGGAACCAACACTTCCAAATTCATTCTATGAAGCCAGCATAACGCTGATACCAAAACCAGGCAAAGACATCACAAAAAAAGAAAATTACAGACCAATATCTCTCATGAATATAGATGCAAAAATTCTCAACAAAATTCTAGCCAATAGAATTCAGCATCATATCAAAAAAATAATGCACCACGACCAAGTAGGATTCATACCAGGTATGCAAGGATGGTTCAACATTAGAATATCAATCAACGTAATCCACCACATAAATAAAAGGAAAGAAAAGAATCACATGATCATCTCAATTGACACAAAAAAGGCATTTGACAAAGTCCAACACCCATTCCTCATAAAAAACTCTCAATCAAATAGGTATAGAAGGGAAATTTCTCAACGTAATAAAGGGCATCTATGCAAAACCAACGGCCAACATCATTCTTAATGGAGAGAGGCTGAAAACATTCCCCTTGAGAACAGGAACAAGACAAGGAAGCCCTTTATCACCACTCCTATTTAACATTGTGCTGGAAGTTCTAGCTAGAGCAATAAGGCAAGAAAAAGAAAAAAAGGGCATCCAAATTGGTAATGAAGAAGTTAAACTGTCCCTGTTTGCAGATGATATGATACTAAACATAGAAAACCCTAAAGACTCCACGAGAAATCTACTGGAACTAATAGAAAGATTCAGCAGAGTAGCAGGATACAAGATAAACATTCAAAAATCAGTTGGATTCCTATACACCAGTAAGGAGAACGATGAAAAGGAAATCAGGAAAACAATACCATTTTCAATAACCCCTAAAAAGATAAAATACTTAAAAATAAATCTGACCAGGGATGTAAAAGACCTATACAAAGAAAACTATAAAACACTACTGCATGAAACCCGAATGGATCTACATAAATGGAAAAACATACCATGCTCATGGATAGGCAGACTCAACATTGTGAAAATGACAATTCTACCCAAAGCAATTTACAAATACAATGCAATCCTGATCCAAATACCAGCAACATTCTTCAAAGAGATGGAAAAACTAATCCTTAATTTTATATGGAAAGGGAAGAAGCCCCGAATAAGTAAAGCACTACTAAAGAAGAACAATAAAGTTGGAGGACTCACACTACCTGACTTCAGAACCTACTATACAGCTACAGTAGTCAAAACAGCCTGGTACTGGTACAACGACAGATACATTGACCATTGGAACAGAATTGAGAACCCAGATGTCAATCCATCCACCTATGGTCACCTGATCTTCGACAAGGGCCCAAAGTCCATCAGATGGGGAAAAGACAGTCTTTTTTACAAATGGTTCTGGCAAAACTGGATATCCATCTGCAAAAAAATGATACAGGACCCATACCTCACACCGTATACAAAAACTACTTCAAAATGGATCAAAGACCTGAATATAAAGCCTAAAACTATAAAGTTCATAGAAGAAAAAATAGGACCAACACTTCAGGCCTTAATACATGGCATTAACAGGATACAAACCATAACCATCAACGCACAAAACCCAACAGAAAAGCTAGATAACTGGGATCTTCTAAAAATCAAAACACCTATGCTCTTCAAAAGACTTCACCAAGAGTCAAAAGAGAACCTACAGAGTGGGAAAAAATGTTTGGACAGTACAAGTCAGACAAAGGTCTAATCTCCATAATCTACAAGAAAATCCAACACCTCTACAACAAAAAGACAAATAATCCTATTACAAAATGGGCAAAGGAAATGAACAGACACTTCCCCAAAGAAGACTTTCAAATGGCCAACAGACACATGAGGAAATGCTCGGATCACTAGCCATTAGAGAAATGCAAATTAAAACCACAATGAGATACCATCTCACCCAGGCATTACTGGCACAAATCAAAAACACTGGAAATAACAAATGTTGGAGGGGCTGCGGGGAGATGGGAACTCTTATGCACTGCTGGTGGGAATGCAAAATGATACAACCATTTTGGAAAATGATATGGCGCTTCCTCAGAAAGCTAAAAATAGACATACCATTCGACCCAGCAATCCCACTCCTAGGAATACATCCTAGAGAAATAAGAGTCGTCACTCGAATAGACATATGCACACCTATGTTCATGGCAGCATTGTTCACAATAGCAAAACAATGGAAACAACGTAGGTGCCCATCAACAGATGAATGGATAAACAAACTATGGTACATACGTACTATGCAACGAGAAAGAACAACAATGAATCTGTGAAGCATCTCATAACATGGATGAAACTGGAGGACAGTATGCTGAATGAAATAAGTCAATCACAATAGGACAAATATTTTATGAGACCTCTATTGTAAAACCCCATGAAAAAGTTCACAAGCAAAATGTAACAATCTTTGATGGTTACCAGGGATGGGAGGGGTGGGGGGGGAATACTAAATAGGCAATGGATAAGTGGTATCTTGGGTGAAAGGTGAGACAGTACACAATACAGGGGAAACTAACACAACCTGTACAATGAAAGGTCATGGAAGCCCCATAGACACATCCAAACTCCCCAAGGGACTGAATTGCTGGGCAGAGGGCTCTGGGGACCATGGTCTCGGGGAACATCTAGCTCAATTGGCATGACACAGCTTATAAAGACAATGCTCTACATTCTACCTCGGTGAGTAGTGTCTGGGGTCCTAAAAGCCTGTGAGCAGTCATCTAAGATACTCCAGTGGTCTCATCCCTTCGGGAGCAAGGGAGAATGAAAAAAACAGGATACAAGGAAAAGATTAGTCCAAAGGACTAATTGTCCACAGCTACCAAGGCCTCCACCGGACTGAGTCCAGTACAGCTAGATGGTGCCCGGCTACCACCGCTGACTGCTCTGACCAGGATCAGAACAGAGGTTTCTGGACAGAGCTGGAGAAGGATGTAGAGCATAATTCTAACTCACAAAAAAAAAAAAAAGACCAGATTTACTGGCCTAAAGGAGACTGGAGAAACCTCGAGAGTATGGCCCCCAGACACCCTTTAGCTCAGTGGTGAAGTTATCTCCGAGGTTCACTGTTCAGCCTGGGAGTGGACAGCCCGGTAAAACCAAATGAGACTAACGAGGTACTGGAGTCCAGTGACAAGGGCCAGAAGGCAGAAGGGGAGAAGGAAGCTGATGATAGGGAACCCAAGGTTGAGTAAGGATATTGTTGATGTGTTGCGAGATCGTTAACCATTGTCATAGGGCAACATTTGTAGTAACTGTTAAATGAGAAACTGTTTTGTTCTGTAAGCCTTCATCTTAAGTGAGAATAACAGCACCAATGGAAGAGAGTAGTCAATGTCATTGAACTGTGTATGTAGAAATTTTTGAAACAGTGTATCTTTGGCTATGTGTATTTTCACCAAAAAAAAAAAAAAAAAAAAAGGTTGAGAATTTAGACGGTTAAAATGTTGTGGGGTTGTTAACCAATGTCATAAAACAACTTGTGTACTACTGTTTCATGAGAAACTATTTGTTCTGTAAGCCTTCACCTGAAGTACAATAAAATTAGAAAAAAATATATATATTGTCCTGTGGAAAGAGGAACAGGCTAAGGCGCAGAAGAGGAGCAAACATCTGGAGCAACAGGCAGTCACGTTTTCAAGCTAAACAAGGGAGAACTTTCTAACTGTCAAAACTGCCCAGAGCTTCCAGGGGGAGGGGTTTGTAGCAGCCAGGACTAAAGTCAGCATCCTCTATAGAAGGGCCAGGGGGAGACAGAAGGCGATGTATGAGGTAACGAGCGCAGTATTGTCTGAGAAAGTCCAACTGGCTATCCCCAAGGAGCCACGTCAGTCTGCATTTATTTTATCGTTTTTGTGAAATCTGCCTAAGTCTAAGATTTTCTATTTCAGAAACCTGATTTGATTAGAACAGGAAGAGTAGATTAGTCTCTCAGGGAGGATTTGCATTAACTAAGCTTAGAGAGATAGATGCATAACCCCGAGAATCCATGTATTCATTTACAAGCAGAACCCTTGGTTAACTAGACCAGAATCTCAAGTCACCTGAGCAAGCCTCCTCTTCCCTTTGGCAGATGTACTCCATAAGGATAGTTGTACTGGTGGGACCCTAATTCTCAAAGTCTATTAGCCAAGACTCTGGCTTAGATGATGCTAGGCTGAGATCTGCTTGGGCATTCACTGTGACTTTCCCTAATCCTCGTGTTCATGGATGGTGAACATCCCTTCAGAACGTCCCACTCTATCTTCCAGTACATAAATAACTCAGTCCTGTCATTGACAAGTCCTGTTATTCTAGGAGATTCTTCTTAAAGTGACTTTGTGACTCTCCCCTCTGGTTTATCACCTTTGGGTTTCATGTCTCAGAGGACAGATTCTGGTAGGAAAACATGGCTTGCATTAGGGGAGTAGAAGGGAATTTGCACGCACTGCCTGCCTAAACTGCTTACCGAGAGAGGCAGTACAAAGTCGAAGCTAAGAACACCAGACTCCAGAGACTGAATCCCGGTTCACCACTTCTGTGTGACCTTGGGCAAGTTGCATAATCTCTCTTTACTTCAGTTTCCTCTTTTGTAAAGTGGAGATAATAATAATACCTGCCTCATAGGGCAGTGAAGATGAAATGTCTTAATACTTTTAAAGCTCTTAGGACAGTGCCTGGCATAGACCATGCATCATAGGAGGGTTTGCTACTATTATTACCAGGCCCTGATATAAACCTTGCTTAGCTAATTCTCACCATGAGGCAAGTAATATTCTTGGCACCACTTTACCAAAGAGAAGACAGAAGTTCAGCAAGTTCAGATAGATAGAGAGCAGGAATTAAAACCTAGACCTCTCTGACCCTGAAGCCAGGGTCCACTCCATCACCCACACCCCACCATGTTCTTTCCAGAGAAAGGGTAGAACTACTTGTCTTCACTGGCCACACTGGGGTTGGAGAGATTTATTTTCATCATTGCAGCTCATCCTTGAGCAAGGAAAATGATCATACCTTCTGTCTACATTATGGCCAGAATGAGCTGGTGAGAAGCATAAACGGTGCAACATGAGCAGCTGCTACAGCAGATGTATCCACAGCTAAACATCAGAAGTTTCACTTCCAGAGTTGAGAAAGAACATTATCCTGAAATGTCCTCCATGGCTTTACCAGAGGTAGATGAGGCAAAAACAGGTAGGGGTTGATGCTCCTACACACAGCCACTTATTCCTTTTCTGCTGCAGTAACTATTAAAACACGAAAACTAACTGTTTCCCATGCAGCCTTTTCTACCAATCTCAAGTGTCCCTGGTTCCCTGGGTCTACTAAATATTTGGACATAGTCCTCAAGACAGTCACTTACGAAACGGAAAATAATAAGAAAAAGGGAGAGAGAAGGACCTTGAAATTTAAAGCTATGGATTAAAAACTCTGATCCAGTCAAAGAGGGTGCTGCAGAGAGGAGGAACTGGGTAGTTGGACAGACCTGGATTTCAAGCTGTCAGTCATTGTGGTGTGACCTTGGGCAAGCCATCCAACCTCTCTGACTTCAGTTTTTCCTTCTGGTGAAATAGAAGAACATTCTTACCTTGCAGTTTTACTATGAGGCAAGGAGATTGTATGCAAAATGCTGGAACCACTATTACGAAGATTGTAACCACTGAATGCTGGAAAGACCCACTATTAGCCTAGGACAATCAAAGACTGGGATAGATGGAAAACTTTTTTTAAAGGACCAAGAAAGCAAAACATTTACATTTTGCTACATATAAATTAATTGCAAAGAGAAAAGGAACTTTTTTTTTTTTTTGAGTCTCACTAGAGGCCAGATATATCATCATACATATTGTCATACTGTGGTGGCTTGCATGTTGCTGTGATGCTGGAAACTATGCCACCAGTATTTCAAATACTAGCAGGGTCATCCATGGTGAACAGGGTTTAGTGGAGCTTCCAGACTAAGATAGTCTAGGAAGAAGGACCTGGGGGTCTACTTCTGAAAAAAATTGGCCAGTGAAAAACTTACACATAGAAGCAGAACATTGTCTAATACAGTGTCCTCAGGTTGGAAGGCATTCAAAATATGATTGGAGAAAAGCTGCCTCCTCAAAGTAGAGTAGACCTTAATGTCGTGTATGGAGTAAAGCTTCGGTACCTTCATTTGCTGGTATGGCACAACTCAATATGAGAAGAAACAGCTACAAACGTTCATTAATAATCAGGACATGGAATGTATGAAGTATGAATCTAGGAAAATTAGAAGTCATCGATAATGAAATGGAACACATAAAGATCAATATCCTAGGCATTAGTGAGCTGAAATGGATTGGTATTGGCCATTTTGAATCAGACAATCATATGGTCTACTATGCCAGGAATGACAAGTTAAAGAGGAATCATGTTGCATTCATCATCAAAAAGAACATTTCAAGATCTATCCTGAAGTACAATGCTGTCAGTGATAGGATAATATCCATACACTTACAAGGAAGACCAGTTAATATGACTATTGTTCAAATTTACCCACCAATCACTAATGCAAAAAAAGAGGAAATTGAAGATTGTTACCAACTTCTGCAGTCTGAAATTGATCAAATATGCAAACAAGATGCATTGATAACTACTGGTGATTTGAATATGAAAGTTGGAAACGAAGGATCGGTAGCTGGAAAATATGGCTTTGGTGACAGAAATGACATGGAAGATCGCATGATAGAATTTTGCAAGATGAACTTCTTCTTCATTGGAAATATAATTTTTCAACAACATAAATAGTGACTGTACACGTAGATCTCAAAGGATGGAAAACAGACGAATCAAATCGACTAAATCTGTGGAAAGGGATGATGGAGAAGATCAACATTATCTGTCAGAACAAGGCCAGGGGCTGACTTTGGAATAGAGCATCAATTTCTTCTATGCAAGTTCAAGTTGAAGCTGAAGAAAATTAAAACAAGTCCATGAGAGCCAAAGTAAGACCTTAAGTATATCCCAGCTGAATTTAGAGACTATCTCAAGAATAAGATTTGAAGTATTGAACACTAATGACCAAAGGCCAGACGAATTGTGGGATGACATCAAGGACATTATACATGAAGAAAGTAAAAGGTCATTAAAAAGACAGGAAAGAAAGAAAAGACCAAATGGATGTCAGAAAAAACTCAGAAACTTGTTCTTGAACAGAGAGCAGCTAAAGTGAATGGAAGAAATAAAGAAGTAAAAGAGCTCAACAAAAGATTTCAAAGGGCTGCTCAAGAAGACAAAGTAAAGTATTATAATGAAATGTGCAAAGACTTGGAGTCAGAAAACCAAAATGAAAGAACATGCTCAGCATTTCTCAGGCTGAAAGAATTGAAGTAAAAACTCCAGCCTTGAGTTGCAATATCAAAAGAAGATGAAAGGAATATACAGAGTCATTGTACCAAACAGAACCGGTTGTCATTCAGTCATTTCAGAAGTTAGCATATGTACTGAAGGAAGAAGTCCAAGCTGCACTGAAGGCATTGGTGAAAATCAAGACTCCCGGAATTGACAGAATACCAACTGAGATGTTTCAACAAATGGATGCAATGCTGGAAGAGTTCACTATTCTATGCCAAGAAATTTGGAAGACAGCTACCTGGCCAACCGACTGGAAGAGATCCACATTTGTTCCCATTTCAAAGAAAGGTGATCCAACAGAACGCAAAAATTATCAAATAATATCATTAATATCACAAGCAAGTAAAATTTTGCTGAAGATAATTAAAAACAGTTGCAGCAGTACATCAACAGGGAACTGCCAGAAATACAAGCCAGATTCAGAAGAGGACATGGAATGAAGGATGTCACTGCTGATGTTAAACGGATTTTGGCTGAAAGCAAAGAATACCAGAAAGATGTTTACCTGTGTTTTATTGACTATGCAAAGGCATTTGACTCTATGGATCGTAACAAATTATGGATAACACTGAGAAGTATGGGAATTCCAGAACACTTAATTGTGCTCGTGAGGACCTTGTACATAGACCAAGAGGTAGGTAGTCCTTCAAAAAGAACAAGGGGATGCTGTGTGGTTTAAAATCAGAAAAGGTGTGTGTCAGGGTTGTATCCTTTCATCATACTTATTCAATCTGGACTGTTGGACTATAAGAAGAACATGGCATCAGGATTGGAGGAAGACTCATTAACAACCTGCTGTATGCAGATGACACAACCTTGCTTGTTGAAAGTAGAGTACTTAAAGTACTTACCAATGAAGATCAAAGACTATAGCCCTCAGTATGGATTACATCTCAACATAAAGAAAACAAAAACCCTTACAACAATAGGCAACATCATGATAAACAGAGAAAAGATTGAAGTTGTCAAGGATTTCATTTTACTTGGATCCACAATCAATACCCGTGGAAGCAGCAGTCAAGAAATCAAAAGATGCAGTGCTTTGGGCAAATCTACTGCAAAAGACCTCTTTAAAGTGTTAAAAAAGCAAAGATGTCACTTTGAAGACTAAGATGTGCCTGACCCAAGCCATGGTGTTTTCAATCGCCTCATACGCATTCGAAAGCTAGACATATGAATAAGGAGAACTGAAGAAGAATTGATGCCTTTGAATTGTGGTGTTGGTGAAGAATATTGAATATAGCATGGACTGCCAAAAGAATGAACAAATTTGTGTTGGAAGAAGTACAACCAAAATGCTCCTTAGAAGAGAGGATGGCAAAACTACGTCTCACATAAGTTGGACATGTTATCAGCAGGGATCAGTCCCTGGAGAAGAACGTCATGCTTGGTAAATTAGAGGGTCAGAGAAAAAGAGGAAGACCCTCAACGAGATGGATTGACATAGTGGTTGCAACAATGGGCTCAAGCATAACAGTGATTGTGAGCATGGCACAGGACAAGGCAGTGTTTTGTTCTGTTGTACATAATGTCACTGTGAGTTGGAACCAACTCAATGGCACCTAACAACAATTTGGGTTGGTCTCAGGGATTTATTGATTGAACACATACCATGTGCTGAGTGGCTTCAGTGTTGCAGTTGTTCCTTAACTCTGGGGTAGCCCACAGCATCTTCACCTTTGACTACAACCTCCAGCTTGTCAAGACCCCAGCAAATAAGAATTCCAATAGCATTCCCTACCTTAACCAGTCAGGCTGAACAACTGGTTCATCTCACAACAAATGCCACGTACTTAAAACCTAATATCAGGCTATAGCTGAGGCAAGGCTGGAGTATTTTACATGAATTATCTCATTTACTGGTCTCACCAACCCAGTATTACCTCCATTTTACAGAGAGGAAATGAAAACCAAAAACGAAAGCTTGTCCATAGCCGCACCACTAGTGAGAGCCAGAATATGAATCCAGGTGTTTCTGATGCCAGTGACTATGTTCTTTTCAATATTCTGCTTCCATGATGGCCAACTTAGGGTTCAGAAAACATGGTTACCATGTCAAAAGCTCAGTAAGCTTAGCAAGAGACTTCCTCCATGTCTGTGCCTGCTGATAACTGAGGGCCTGGCTGAAAAGTCTGGTTATAAGTCACTGAGGCGGGTGAGGTGGATGAGGTGAACTGTGAAACCTTAGGGGGTATCTCTTACACTCAATCAATGTGCCTCCTTCACTTCAGCTTGAGAAGGGTCTTGAGACAACTGTGTACCTCTGGGCCTCAATACCTCTAAGGTAATGCCATCCAGGATGGTGACAATGCACAGAGCTGTAGTGGGCTATTTCTTTGCTTTCCCCCACATCATCAGCTGATGAGGAAAACAGATTCACCATTAAATAAACAGGGTCAGGGAGCAGCCAACAGAAATAAACAATAAATGATGTTGAGCAAATCCAATCTGGATCACCGAAAATCCTGGCTTTGGGAAACCCTAATTCCTTCCACATTTCAATCACCGAACCCTTTTGGAATGAATAGTGTTCCAGATTGGCAGTGATGAAAGGCTCAGATACAAATTAGCCACTCAGAGGACACACATGCACAAAAAGGCAAAATAAAACAACTTATCATCCTTATTGTTACACAGGCTCTCCCACGTGGTTCCTCCTAATTGTGTTCCGGTATGATCTTCCAAGGCTAGGTACACTAGAGGGGGCACAAACATCTTAAGGTTATACCTGCCCAGCTGCCCCCCAGCCCCTCAACCGTGTCCCTTCCCCATGCCAATTCATGAACGATGCAGACGGGTTTGACCAAAGTTAGAGCAGTCGTCCTGGAGCTTATGGTGTGGAGGAGGCTTCGGAATGGAGTGAAATCATGTTCTAAAATACAGCAGGTTTTTAAGGAACGGCCAGGCAGGGTGGGGGCTGGGAGATGGGCTGGTCAGGAAATGCCAGTTTAAAGTTAGCTCTGACCTATTAATCAGCAGCAGGAACAATGATACAGGAGGGGCGGGAAGGCCAGACGTGCTCGCGCCAGATTTATGGGCCCAGAACAAAGGGTGACCTGCTCGTTTAGAGAGTCTCTTTCCCTTTTCCTCCGGCAAAACGAGGACATTGTTTGAAAAGCTAAAGAGAACAAATATTCTAAGGACTGAAGTCATTTCCAGAGATGCAACAGGTCCTAAAGGGGATCCATACACACATGCGTCAAATACAACGGCCGGGCCTCTAAGCAGCCTGGTGGGCTGCACACCGTGAAGCCAAGACTACAGGCCCTTTACCTATGCACTCAGAGGAGTTGGGACCTGCCTGAGGCCACTGTGAAGGCATCTGAAGAGCTCACCCAAAGCCCCTCAAGATAAATTGAGAAGACTTCCATTCAGGCTAATAGCATGGTCCATGCCTCCTTCCACACTCTGTAAGCTTTTCTGGAATGGTCTTCCTGAGAGTAGGCTGCCTAAGATGCTGTTGGCTGAGATCCACTTCCTCTGAGATCCAGGAGAAAGTCTTGTTTCAACACCCTGTCTCATTCTGTCAGACTGGGGGAGACTAGGGAGGTGAGAAGAGTAGGAGAGGAGAAAGTATTTAGCCAGGGAGCTGGGTTACAAAAGAAGCCAGCCTCATGGAGAGGAGATTTTGACTCTCTTCTCCTTGTCGTTAAATGTTTGGGAACCTAACTGCTGTGGTTTTCCAGTCTTTCCCTCCCCAAGGTTGCTATCTTGAGTCAGTTGCTGGTTGTCTCTTACCTGGAGTACTGCAACATCCCCTAGATGGGTCTCCTTGACTCCTGTCTTGCTCTCCTCCAATCCAACCTCCACACAGTGGTCAGGATGAATTTTCTAAACTATGTATCTGACCATATCCTTCCCAGCTAAAAAGCACTCCATGGTTCTCCATTTTCTTCAGAAAAGAGGAGCAGAAACTTCAGCCTGGCGACAGGATCCCTCATGATATGGCAACATCTGCCTTTCCAGCTGTGTCTCATCTTTCTTCAGCCCTACCATATACTTCAGCTCCATAAAAGTATTGTCTATTCCCTGAACACACCATGTTCCTCCTGGTAAAATGCCAGCCATTCTTGAAGACCCAGATTCAAATATTACCTCCTCTGTGAACACTTCCCTTACATTGAGATCTTATCCCTGATGGTGGCTCGATTGACCACTTATTTCTCTGGGGTCTCATGCATACGTTCACACTACTAATAATAATAATTGCATAGCACTTATCATAGAGTCTACCTTCAGCAAAGCTTTCAGACTAAGACAGACTAGGAAGGCCTGGCAATCTACCTCTGAAAATTAGCTAGTGAAAACCCTATGGATCACAACAGTCTCATTCCCAAATGATCATGGGGATGGCAAAGGACCCGGCAGTATTTTGTTCTGTTGTGCATGTGGTCACCATGAGTCGGGGGCTGACTCAACAGCAGCTAACATAATCTACTAAGTAGAGCCATTCTTAGGTTGTGTGGAGGCCAGACAAATATTTTTGTGGGGGCACTTGTATATGTAAACAATTTGAGTCACCCAAAATTACTGTTTCGGCACCATCTTAGAAACCCAAACACCTGTGATTCTGCTAAAGAAATACCTATACATACTGGCCAGGGGAAAGATCCTTTCATCAGACAGCCCTCCTGGATTCAGGGTCAGGTCCATGGGTCCCTGGGACAACACCATAGGCTGAAGCCTTGGAGCTCCCCAGGGCATCTGGTCAACGCCATGCACTAAGTACAGGATTGGAGAGTACACTAAAGGGGAAGAATTGAGACAAGGATGGCATTGCTGACCCTGGCTGGTCCTAAACACTGGAGGAGCTTAGAAAATGTTAAGGACAGCGTTCCAAAGATCAGGGACTCCTGAGCCCAGGGCCCAGGGCAGATTCCCTTCTAGCCCTGGTCTATGGGTGGCATTGCTGCTAGGTAACCATGTGATTATACAGTTTGTCATTCAACAAACATTTACTGAGCACTTACTATGCACTAGGCACTCTGTCAGAAGACAAAGTTACGTGCTCACTATTATTTATTATTATGGGTTATCAGGTTGTCTCTGCCAAGCAATGAGCTTAATAACAACACACCAAGACCCACAGAGTGTGGGAGCTATCATTTTGCCCATCAGGAAACTGAGCCGGAGAGAGGCTGTCATATATTCCGTGAAGGCCAACCACGAGCTCTACTCCTGGGTGTGGATAGAAATGCAGCGGAGAGGTTCCTGAAAGAAAGCAAAGGGCAATCCATTCATCTCTCTTCCAAAAATATGACGAAAAGTGAGGGGAAAAGGAGAATGATGACTTAAGCCTTTTCTAAGGTTCAATAGTTGATTGAAATAATGACTAAAATACAAGTAAATGGCTCCATACTGTGCTGTCAGAAATCGTAGCAACAGGTCACCTGGGAAAGCCCCTCAGAGCAGAGCAATGGAAGAGCAATGCCTGAGATCCAGAGTCGCACGCTCATTTCTACTTCTCTCCCTGAGCCTCTGTTTCCTCACCTGTGAGCTGTGAGCCCTCCACACCCTGTGAGGTTTTCTGGAAGAGGGTGGGCTGCCTGAGGGATCAGGGCTCTCATGTATAGCTACGAGGTTCAAGGATATTAAAGGTCATGAACAACCTGTGCACTTAAAGCATCACCGATGAGTTGCTCATTATTAATAAAGAGGTGGAGGGGTTATTTTGCGGCTTTTTCACCTCCTCCCCTCCCCCAAAACACACACACACACACACACACACACACACACACACAGAGAGAGAGAGAGAGAGAGAGAAACAAAAAAGGGAACTTTTACTATTTGGGGGAGTCCCTGGGTGGTGCAAACCATTAATGCACTCAGCTGCTAACCAGAAGGTTGGAAATTCGAGTTCACCCAGAGTCACCTCGAAAAAATCCCTGGTGATCAACTTCTTAAAAATCAGCCTCTGAAAACCCTAGTTTCTACTCTGACACACATGGGGTCACCATGATCAGAATCAGCTCAACGGCAACTGGTCCACAATTTGGGCTTACATGAAAGATGAGGCAATCAAGGGAAGAGAGAGATCTCCCCTCAGCATAACCTTGCTTCTCTAAAGATTTACAGCCTTGGAACCCCTATGGGGCAGTTCTACACTGTCTTATAAGGTCACCATCAGAATCAACTTAAAGACAATGGGTAATGGGTACACAAAAAGAACTAGCACTAAAGAGAAAAAAATTGATATATTGGACTTCATTAAAATTGAGAACTTCTTTCATCAAAAGAGACCATTAAAAAGGCAAGCTACAGACTGGGAGAAGAGATTTGCAGTAGATATATCTGACAAAGGACGTGTATCTGTAATATATAAAGAACTCTCTCAAATTGATGAGAAAAAGTCAGTCAGCATGATTTTTTAAAAATGAGTAAGACTTGAACGGGCACTTCACAAAAAGGATATCCAAATCATATGAAAAGATGCTCAAAATCATTAGTCATCAGGGAAATGCAAAATAAAACCACAATGAAATATCACTCCTCCATGCCAGAATGGTTAAAATTAAAAAGACTGACACTACTAAGTTGATGGCACTTAAAGAATGTGAAGTAACGGGATGTCTCATACATAGTTGGTGAGAGTGTAAAATCGTACAACCACTTTGAAACTTCCTTGGCAGTATCCAAGAAAATTGAACATTCCAATCTTGCCTCTATGAAGCCTTCCTGATCCACCTACCTTTTCCTTCCCCTAATCCTTCTGATCCGTAAAATGTTGTGTCCAGTGAATATCCACTCCTTGTGACCCCATGTGTGCAGAGTAGAACAGCACTTCATAGGATTTTCAAGGCTGTGATCTTTTGAAAGCAGACGGCCAGGTCTTAATTTCTGAGATGCTTCTGGGTGGGTTTGAACCACTAACCTTCCAGTTAGTATTCTAGTGCTTAACCATTTGTGCCACCCGAGGACTCCTTACCAAAAAAACCAAACACGCTGCCGTCGAGTCGATTCCAACTCACTCATAGCGACCCTATAGGACAGAGTACAACTACTCCATAGGGTTTCCAAGGATCAGTTGGTGGATTCAAACTGCTGACCTTTTGGTTACAGCCATAGCTCTTAACCACTGCACCACAAAGACTCCTTACAACCCTTTAAATTCTATCCTAGGTTATCAAAGAGCTTTGGTTCTATTTTACTAGTATTTGCTGAGCATCTACTCTAAGCCAGGCATTTGGGAATCTTGTCATTGGGAATAAGGAGATTGCCTCTTTTATAGGTCCTATTTTACGTGTAGGAGCCCTGATGGCAAAGAGGTTAAATGCTTGGCTGCTAACCAAAAGGTTGGCGGTTCAAACCCACCAGCCATTCCACAGGAGAAAGATATGACAGCAGTCTGCTTCCCTAAAGATTTATAGCCTTGGAAACCCTATGGGGCAGTTCTACTCTGTCCTATAGTGTTCACTAAGAGCCGGAATTGACTTGATGGCAATGGGTTTTGGTTATTTTACATGCCCCGCAGGAGCTCAAAGACTAGATGCAAGTGAAGACAGACAGTTGTTGGAGAAGACAGATACCTCTTTAGTCTAAGGTGCTCTTCCCAACCAAATTCCAAGTTTATATCATTGCCTCACATTTCTTTCATATTCTCACAGTGCCTGAACCCATGATGACCCAAAGTAGGACCTGAGAAAGTACAACCTGCTCAACAGTTCCCATTGACAAGTACTCACAAGCAGTAAGAAAGGTTTGGGCTAGGTGAAAGGAATAGATTTTGGTCCCCGGCAGCTTCAATAGGAAGGCTTTAGGATATTTAAAACCTAGCCCCATGCTAGCCAATTTTACACCCATTAGCTCATCCCATTCACAACAATCCTGTGAGGTAGGTGTTATTATCACCATTTGGCAGGTGAGAAAATTGAGGTTAAGATAGCTTACATTATTTGCCAAGGCATATAGCCAGAAACTGGCAGGGCTGGGACCCAGACTCCCAATCTTTTGCTTTGAATTTTGGTTCTTTCCACTACATCACACACTTTAGAAACTACCCAGTACAATTCCAGAGAGGAGCAAATCGAAATTTCTTTCTGGTTTTGGTCCCTTACACATGTTTTTCCTTTCCCTGAAACACTTAACACAGCCGCCATCTTTATTCTTTCCTCCCACCCTGCTGTCTCACAGCCAACTCCTCCTTCTCCTTTAAATGGTATCTGCGTTAATATTAGTCTTTCCAGAAGGCCTTTGCTGACACCCTGGACAAGTTCTGATGCCATGACTGTGAGCAACCAAAGCTCTTTCATCACCCCGTGTTGTCATTAATAGTTTAAGGTTTCTTCCACTCTAGACTGTGAGCCTCTACCTTTCCTGTTCATTGCTCAATTCCCAATGCCTTGCACAAGGTAGGGGTTCGTTATTTATCGATGAATGAGTGAATAAAAAGTGAAAGCGCTCTTTTCAAGTCTAAGTCCAACCCTAGTTGTTCCCTTTTAATCTAGTCGAAGGAGCCCTGGTGGCTTAATGGTAAAGGCTCAGTGGCTAACCCAGAGGTCAGCAGTTTGAACTCACCAGCCACTCTGTGGGACAGAAGACCTTGTGATCTGCTCTCTTAAAGATTTGCAGCCTAGGAAACCCTATGGGGAAGTTCTACTCTGTCCTATAGGGTCGCTACGAGTCAGAGTAGACTCAACAGCACACAGCAGCAATCCTGTCTACCAAGTAGCAGCAACCCAAGCATAAAAAGGGAAAGACCACATGGTCAGATGGATCAAGAAACGTAGGTTCTCATCCTATTCTGACACTTATTTGCTGAGGTATTCTCTCTCTTTTCTGTAATTCAGTTTCCCCAATGGTAAAATGGCAACATTGTATGTGATTGCTTCTATATACGTGCCCAGGACCACCTAGCTCTGGTGCTGCCTTAAGACTTGGCACGGCCCATGCTCTATCTGTTCTAGGAAGTCAGCTCCCGCTAGATCCATCTGTACTCCTAACTTTGGAAAATCAGCTTCTATGGGCTTCATATGGTTTAGTGGAAATTTCTGTGGCTGCAAGGTGATACACAGGGATGAAAGTGAAACTCATGACAACCACATGACCCCTAATATTCTTCTGGAATGTTCTCTTATAATAATCAGTGGTTCAGAACTATTTTAATTTAGTGCTTCCGACTCTACCATATCAACTTTTGTTCAGTTGTTCTTGAAAACCCCAAATTTTAAATGGTGTTGTAGTTTTGAAAAAAAAAAAAAAAAAGGTCTCCGGGAAAAACGAGTAAAATTAAATGATTGAAATCTCATTTTAAAATCCATGATGTAAATAATTAAGGATGCCAGATGCCATCTGGCCTCACCCTGTCTGCACAGCATCACTGACAGGTGATCACGCAAATCATACCTGAAAGCCTCTAATTATGAGGGACCCACTACCTGCAAGGCAGTAGCTTCCATATTTGACAGTTTTAACTGGAAGACAGTTGTTGATCATGTTTAGTTGAAATCTGCCAAGCTGCACCTTTTCTCCCAAGGAACTAGTAGGCTTTTCTTGATATACTGGGGAAATGTGTAATCCTCTTCCATATGGTAACCATTAAAAATATTGAAGGACGGAAAAAATGAATAAAATTGGCTACATAAGAATTGAAAACTTCAGTAAGCAAAACAAACAAGCCATTATAAACCAAAAACCCAAACCTGTTGCCATCAAGTCAATTCCAACTCATAGCGATGCTATAGGACAGAGAAGAACCACCCTATAGGGTTTCCAAGGCAGTAATCTTTATGGAAGCAGACTGCCACATCTTTCTCCCTTGAAGCAGTTGATGGGTTGCAAGCATCGACCCTTCAGTGAGCAGCCAAGAGCTTAACCACTGTGCCACAAGGCAGCCATAGACAATAAGTAAACAAATGAGTGTGGTTGTGTTCCACTAAAACTTTATTTATAAAAACAGGTGCTGGGCTGGATTTGGCCCCTGGGCAGTAGTAGGTTTTGAACCCTTGATCTACACCTACATCAAGAGTGCATTTATCCTTTTCCTAGTTGGTGTTTACAGTCTGTTGCATATACTTTGTATCAATTAGTTTTGGCTGCAAAACAAGTCATCCCAAAATTTAGCAGCTAAAAACAACAACCATTTATTTACTTTTAAGAGTCAACAGTTTGGGCTGGGATCAGCTGGGACAGTTCATCTCTGTTCCATATGGGACTTTCTGGGCCCATACACTTGTCTGAGGTCAGGTGGCAATCAACAGCCTCACACCCATCTGGCTGGCTGTCACCAGAGGATATGGTAGTAATGGAGCCATGTGTCTCTCGTCATCCAGCAGGTTGCCTAGGCTTACTCATACAGTATTGTTGCAGTGCAACCAAGAGTAGCAGGAGAGGGAAATCCCCAATCCCAACCACTTTTCAAGCCTCTGCCTGCATCATGTTTGCTAGTATCTTATTGGCCACACAAGTCATATGGCCAAGGAGAAACAGATTCCAGTCATATTGCAAAGAGATATATACATACTGGGTAGGGAGTAATTTGTGGCTGTTTTTGCAATCTGTCAATCCCTCAACAATCTCACCTCTGGTCCTTTCTCCTTCCAGAAGCTCTCCCAGGCTTCTGCACACTTGAGTAAGTGGCTCTCCTACACAGAGGCTTCCTGTATCTTTTAGCCGAGAAGCTCCAATCCCAATGCATCTCTTCCAGATACATGATCATAATTCTTCAGCTCTCACCTACAGTCAATTGCTTCTCTACCTGGCAAAATGAGCTGAGCAGCTATTTATAAATCTGCTCAAAATATTTCTCTACTCTCTGATTTCCCTCTTCAAAAACCTGCATTTAAACCATTAGTCTGCATCCCTTCCCATTCACTGAATTTTTCCTGCTCTCCATGTGTTCATTTTCAGGCCTTTGAAAAATGGAGATTGTAAAACTGGGACAGTTCCCATGGTGACACATTGGTCTCTTTGATCCTCTTTACTTACACATGGCGAGCGAGCGAACCACCCAGACAGCTGAAGCTCATTATAATCTTTTCTGTGAAGAGGGATCACGCCTCCTTCATTCACCCTCCTTCCCCAACAGCATATACAACACTGCTGGCAACCTTGAAGAGAAAAGACAAATCTTACTCAACAGCCATCACTAATGGAGATCCTGAGAGACTGCTGAAGTGTAAAAGAAAGAGCACTGGTCAGAAGGTCCACCCAGGTTCAGATCCAGCCTCCACAACCATTGGTGTGGACCTGGAACAAGTAATGTCATTTCACTCATGTGAACTCACCCAGCGTAGTATTCGGAACCAATGAAGTGCTCGATTTAGTCTGTTCATTCATATTTGCCCATGGTTGTATGCAAAGCACTATGGGAAGGAGTGAAGAGAGCTCATAATATGCCACTGAGTGAAAGTTCATGGCCCAAATCTTCCACTTTCAATTCTCAGTAAGAGGAGAACGTAAGAGGAAGAAAAAACTCTTAAACATTTGCTGACTTCTGAGTTTAATTAGGAGAAAATGCGCAATACTGATAATGGCCTTCAGACTCATTTTGCATCCAGGCCATCCCCATCTCCAGTCCCAACCAAGTCCTGACCTATATCCAATGGAAGAAACACTCCCGTATCAGTCCACAGCCAATGTGACTTCTGCCATCTCATCCTTGGAAGGCAATATTTGGAAAACTCAGTTTATCCGAGGAACAGAGAGAACTGGACAACAAGGCTCTGGAGTCACAAATGACAACTGCTTTGGCAAGAGACTCTCTGAATAGAGAAGGATAAATGCAGAGAGAAAGATGGCTATCTTCTTACAAGACATAGAGGTGATTTCATGTTGGTTTATATCATTTGGTGATTTTCCTTCTTAAAACATGAAATGAGAAAATTAAAAATAGTCAGTTTAAATTAGAGTTGGAAAACTCAATCTAATTTATGTGAACATGAGCAAATGCATTTAAACTCTGAACTTTAGAATATTTATCCATAAAATGAGGATATTTATCCTTATAACCTCTGATAACCTACCAACACCTAGTAATGAGGCTTCCAGATAATAATAATAATAAAGGACAAACAGAGTCTGCACTATTTGGTCTTAGGTTCCCCCTAAAGTGGTCTTTACAAACAAGAGAGAGACACTTCGTGTCTAAGACACCCTGGGGTTTTTCTGTGCCTTAACTCCATTTTTCAGCTCTATTATTTTCAGCTTCACATGTGAGGAATCTGAAGCTCAGAGAAGTCAAGCAAATGAACCAAAATCACAGAGCTACTAAGTGGCTGGTGCTTCTGACTCCAAAACTAATAACTCTTTGTAAGACACTGCCCGATAACACTAATGATAGCCACAGACTAGAACAAAGTGTGGCTTTAGTATCCTGCAGAGACATCTGGATTAGAGTTTAGCAGGGGCTCCTCAGAGAAGAGGAGCTGGCCTGGCTGGTGGGAGTGTCTGGCAGGCACCCTGGAGAGCCATGTTCGGTCTGACCTCATGCAGAGTCTGCACCGATGAGCAGGAAGAGGGTGTAGCTCTGGTGCTAATGAAGTTTGCAGATGCTGGAGACATACTGTAAACACCAGTGGGTGTGAGTGACCAGGGGGGTGGAGGAACAACAATGAGGCCACTCTGGCAGCTCTGAGCAGGTAGAAATATGGGCAAGAGGTAATGAAAGGTAACTCCATCCACTGGCAGGGGGGGCTTGAGCAACCCAGACACTCTCTGAACAGAAGGCAAGGGTCTGTGGTGGCAGGAGTGGCCCTGATGCCAGAGGCAGAAATTGGAGGAAAGATAATTGAATGCCAGCCCCTCTAGTACACAATTATGTAATGAGGCTCTAAGTCTAAGATTTGGTCCCTACTGATCAAATAATAGCAATATTAACGTTAATTTGAATCCTAACTTTCCCACTTAGTAACTGGGTACCTTAGCCAATTACTAACAACTTCAAGCTCTCCTTTTCTCATCTGCAAAGTGGGTATAATAATTAGCACCTTTCACATAGAATCGTTGTGAGGATTAAATGATATAACGCATGTTAAAAAAAAGAAAAACACACACACAACTTGGCTCAGTGCCCAGCCCAAACTAAGCCCTTAATAAGGGCTCTGCTGATGTTACTATCATTAAGCCTCTCTTGCATGCCCAGGCACCAGGCTTGACATTGTTCGGGTATTGGCAGGGAATAAATGATACACTCAACTGGGACATTTAAAATAAATTTTATTAGACTATTTGCCAAGGTCTGGGCAGGATTAAGGAACATAATAATGGATTTTGAGACACACAGGGACTAACAACGCTGGGGACCTAATACTCACATCCTGTCCCCCAGGCCTGGGTGAGAGCTGAGGCCCTAGAGGGTTGACCACCACTGATGGAAGCTGAAGCGTAGAGGAAGGGAGGCAGGCACTGGTCAGAACCAAGCAAAGCATGGAGGGAATGAGAGGAGTCTGTCTCTCCACCCACCTGCCCCTCAGTCTTCTGTCACTACCTTCCATTACCTGAACTCAAGGGGAGGGCGGAGGGTGAGAGATGCTGTAGAAGCCAGCCCTCCTGGCTGCCAGTGAAGCAAGGCAAAGAAGGTGCAGCATGGATCTGGGTGGGTAGACAAACGGAACCACCAGTCCAGGCTCCAAAACTCCTTTATTAGTCTCATTAACCCTATGAGGTTAGGGTCCTTATTTTCTTTTTACAGACGAGGAAATTTGGCTCAGAGAGGTGCTGCAGCTCACTCAAATGCCCAGTAAAAAAAAATGTGGAGCCATCATTGGAATCCAAATCCAACTCATTTTGCTACATCATGTTGCCTCAACAAATTCAAGATTGCGTCAGTCTTTGACAGAATAGATTTGAGGGACCCTTGTTGTCCACAGGGATTTGGTGGGAGAATTTTCCACATGAAACTAGAAGGTTGCATAGAGTTCTAAGTTAGTTCGGGTTAAGGGGCACTCTAAAAATCAAGCAAAACAGGAAAGTCAGACCCCTGTATGCCCATTTGGGCTAGGACCAAGCCTTGCACCATTACTAATGACTGTCCTGAAACTTACACCTCATTTATACCTTCCACAGACATCTCCTGCAGCACCTTCGGCGCTCCAGGCCCCGGAACTGGGAGAAAAGAGATAATAACATAGGCATAGCTTTCACTTATATAGCACTTCCAAGTGCCAGGAACTGTTCCAGGCACTTTATATTTATTTACATATTTTAATCATAGATTTAATTCACTTAATCGTCATTAAATCATTTAATCAAATGCGGGTGCTACCCTTGAAAAACTCACAGTCTAGTGTGAGCGACTATTTACAGATAATTTCAGCTTTGTGATAGTTGCTAAGTCAGAGGTGCATACAAGACGTTTAAGAGCAGAGAGAAGCTGCTTGCCTGAAGGCAATGGTGTGCAGAGGCGGCTCTGACCACTTCCCAGAGCCAACTGTGTGTATTTCTTCCTAACTAAGTGCTCAGTGACTTCACATGTCTAACTTGAATTGGCCGTGATGAGAGTAATCGGCAATACTATATAAATCAGGGCTCTTTTTTTTTTTTTTTTCCTGAGGGCTAAGTGTTAAACATTTATCAGAGGATGTGGAGAAATTGAAACCCTCACGGGTTGCTGGTAGGAGTGTAAAATGATGCAGCTGCTGTGGAAAACAGTTTGGTAGTTCCTAAAAAAGTTAAACAGAATTATCGGATGACCCAGCAATTCTACTCCTAGGTACATATCCAAAAGACTTGAAAGCAAGGACTCAAACATATACTCATACACCAATGTTCATTGCAGCATTATTCACAATAGCCAAAAGGTAGAAGCAAACCAAGTATCCATCAGCAAATGAATGGATAAACAAAACGTAGTATATCCAAAGGAGTGTTTTTCAGCTGTAATGAGTTCTGATACATGCTACCACAAGGATGAACCTTGAAAACACTCTGCTCAGTGAAATAAGTCTGACACAAAAGAACAAATAACATATGACCCCACTTACATGAAATATCTAGACTAGGCAAATCCATCCTGACAAAAGTTTGGTGGTTAGCTGGGGGTGGAGGTGGGGCGTTTTTTAAAAAATCATTTACCTGAAGGGCTTCCCAGAAGAGGAAGTATCTGAGGTAAAGATTCATTTATAAGGAGAAAGAAGTTGAATTTATTTATAAGGGTGCCTAAGCCTCCTCTTCCTCCACTTCCCTCTCACACCTCCTTACTCCAGCTTCTTTGAGCTGTTCTAGGTTTCCCTCTTCCATTCCTTTAAGTGGCTCTTCTCTTTGCCTGGAAGATCCTTTTCTTCTTATACACCAGAGAAGCTCTTACTCCCGACCAGTATGCAAAGATGCTTTCTAGGCAAACTCCTGCCCAGGACCCAACGCCAGCTGAATGACCTTGGGCCACCCTTGTCTGTTTTCCTAGACTATAAAATGGGGAAAATATGACTTGCCTGCTCCATGGAGTTGTTGTGGGACTGAAATAAGATTGTCCAAGGGCCACACAGGAGAGATGAACACCAGCAAAAGCATGCATAGAAACACTGGACATCAGAGTTGGAAGAAAGCTCAGAAAACATCCTAAACAATCTTCTCAACTTACAAATGAGAAAACCAAGGTGCTGAGTTAGCGTGCTCCTTGACTAGATTACTGAAAGCATTAGAAAAACATGATCCCACAAGTGTCCCAGAAGGAGATCTCTCCTGTGTGCCACCATGGATATGTGGGCACCACCAGGCCAGACTTCCCATGAATGAGACTCTGGAATCAGTACAGAAGCAACAACTGGCCCTAACTTTCTAGGCAGTGAGCTAGGGAAAGAAAGAGAGTATCTTGAAGGAAGAAAGAGCAAAGGGGCTGGAGCTGTGCAGAGATCCTGGTAAGGTGAGGCCTTTGGAGTGTTACCTTGTATGGCAGTGCCACTCATACGGTCACACTCTGCTCCTCCGCACCCCAGCTATAGAAGGAAGGAGGGGAGGCAGGGAAGGAGGCAAGGAGAAACAGGGCTACCCAAAACTGAAAGAGCAACTCTTCAAGAAGAACTGCAATACAAGGGACTCTCTTGAAGACTGAGTCCTGGAGGCAACTCTACTTGGGCTCAGGTGACATGGGGCATCACCAGTCACCAGGTTAACAGCGAGGTGAGGGTCACACCCATTGGAGAGTTCGCAGCCCTTAGATGAGGAGCTCATAGAGCAGGTGAGCATCTATAAGAGCCACAGACAAGAGGCAGAACCAAGGGGCTGAAGAGCTAGAGGACCCCTAGAGAAAACGTGTAGGGGGTGGGGGCGGGGCTGCAGTTCTCACCATTCTTCTCATAGGGGCTCAGAGTAAGACTGTGGTTATGTTTTTAATGATTTTTAATTACGCAAGTAAGATGTTAATACATTCTCAATGCATACAATTCAAACACTGCTGACAGCAGAAACCTCCCTTGATATCTACCCATCCCACTCTCTGCCCCGAGGAGGGCTCCTTGTGATTTGCATCCTCCCAAGCCTTTGTCTCTGAGTTTGTATCCCTACATGTTCATAGGGGAAATGTGTGGCTTTGTTTACATTAGAGGGATCCACCATGCCCACTTGCTTGCATCTTACTATTTGCACCTGAGATCTCTGCACACACGCGCACATGCGCACACACACACAGACACACACACACACAACAGAGCTATTGCATTCTTTGTAAACTGCCCCAAACAATTCCATAGTCTGGCAGATTGATAGGTTATCTAACCACCACCCTGTTAGTGGCCATTTTAGATTGTTTCCAGTGTCTCATTTTCCAACACTCCTCCAATGAGCATCATTTCACAAGGCCATTACCAGGAAGCAAATAACACTGGGAAAATATATTAGGGAAAAACTATTCTTTTCACGGGTGAGAAGCACGTCCTAGGAACAGTGTGCACCTCAACTCCAGATACAACCCCCTGACGTTAACCAGTCTAGACAAAAATCTTGAAAGAATATTGACAGGAATTGCGACCACATGAACCGAAGATGGGACAAAAGCCTAATAAATCATTTCCATCTCCACTTGTGGGAACTCTGTATAGTTTCTGTCCCCTTAGTCATCGTTTGGGTGAATTCTCCATATTTATGCTTGCTCTTTTTCTCATGTGCTCTCATAAATCGATCCCTGCCGTCTCCTAATCAAAGCCAGCTTTTCAAACAGAACTGTAGCCGGGTGTTTAACTAACTAAATATTGTTTTTCCTCCAGCACCGACAGACAGAGAGAAAGGGTGGGACGCAGCCTTGATAGTTGTCACCCCTTCCTCTGTGACCTCGGGAAACCACGTGCTGCCACTGCAGTCACTGACTCAGCCCCAGGTAGGAGTCAGTTGTGGGCTTGGAGGGAGTGGCTGCAAGGTTTTCCTTTGCGCTTAGGATTTCAGCACTTTATCTCTGGGATCCTCAGGAAGGAGGTCACCTTCCCATGACTACTCTTAGCAAGGGAGGAGAATACAGTGTGAAGTTTCCTGGAGTGGAAACTGGAGGCCGCACACACCTAAGCCTACCCTGCTGAATCCTCCTCCTCTACAGGCTGCCAAGGAGCCCTGGTGGCACAGTGGTTAAGGGCTCTGCAGCTAACCAAAAGGTCAGTAGTTTGAATCCACCAGCCACCCCTTGAAAACCCTATGGGACGGTTCTGTTCTGTCCTATAGGGTCGCTATGAGTCAGAATCCACTTGAATTTAGTTTAGAGCCTGTCAACCTACAGGCCTACAGGTATTTTGGAGAACAGAGAATGCCATCTCCTGCTGCTTAATTTCCAAACAATCCCTCACCCTGGTCTCAAATGGTTGCTAGGCTGGCCTTAAGAGCAGCTCGGCTGGTGAATTTTTCCCTGAAACCTGCCCTTGAACCTTACCTCTCAAAACCCTTTAATTATCCCCTTGTCTATAGTAGTAAGGAGTCCTGGTGGTGCAGTGGTTAAGTGCCCGGCTATTAACCAAAAGGTCGGCGGTTTGAACACTCTGGCTACTCCATGGGACAAAGATAGGGCAGTCTGCTTTCTTAAAGATTACAGCCTTGGAAAGCCTGTAGGGCAGTTCTGCCCTGTCCTATAGGGTTGCCATGAATTGGAATTGACTGGATGGCATCAGGTTTTTGTCTATGGCAGTAGATCTCTAAGTGTGGTCTCTTTCCAGCAGAATCAACATCACCTGAGAACTTGTTAGAAATGCACATTCCCAGGCCCCACCCCGACCTGTTGTTGTTAGCTGCCATCCAGTCAGCCCCCATTCACGGTGACCCCATGCACAGCCTCATGCACAACTGAACAAAATGCTGCCCAGTCCTGTGCCATCCCCATGATTGGTTGGAGATCTGACAGTTGTGATCCGTAGGGTTTTCAATGGCTAATTTTTTTCAGAAGTAGATTGCCAGGCCTTTCTTTCTAGTCTATTTTGGTCCAGAAGTGCCACTGAAATCTGTTCAGCACCATAGCAGCATGCAATCTTCCATTGACAGACTGGTGGTGGCTGCACAGGAAGTGGATTGGTAGGTAAATGAACCCAGTTCTCCCACAAGGAAGGTAATAATTCTACCTCTGAACCACCATGGCCCTCATCCTAAACTATGGAATCAGAATCTCTGGGGGTGGAGCCCAGCAACTGTGGGTTATAATAAGCCCTCCAGGCGACTCTGATGTGTGCTCAAGTTTGAGAGGCATTGATTTACAGGACTGTGTACAAGCTCCTAACTCAGACTCTCCATGCACTGGCCCTACAGCTCCTCCAGCCTCATCAATCATTGCACAGCCTACCAGCCCCTCCAGCCTCATCTCTCATTGCGCAGACTACTGCAGCCTACATTTTAGTTCCACTACAGAAAACAGCCAAACACACCCAGAGGTCTTGCTCCTCCTCTCTGTGCTTGCTGTTCCCTCTGCCTGGCATGCCCTTGCCCACCTACATCCACATATCAAATGCCTACCACCCATTTTTTTAAAGCCCAGCACAGTGTCCTCTAGAAAGTCTACCTTGGCGGATGGGAGTAACATCTACAAGATACTACTATATGCCAGCTGCTATTCCAAGAGCTACACATATATTGATTTATTTATTCCTCTCAACCACTCTACGAGGAAGGTATTACTATCACCCCCATTTTACAGAAGAAGAAACAGAGGCACAGAGAACCTAAATAACTTGCCCACGTTAGTAAATGGTGAAGTCGGGATTTGAACCCGTGGTTCTGGAGCCTTTAACTATTTTTGCTCTATTGCCTATTATGATGTATCTAGCACAGTGGTTTTTGTTCCTCAGCTTGGGCCCCCTCAGAATACACCTGCACCCACTGCCCCAGAACAGCCCTTCAGTGATGCGGAGAAAACTCCCACGTCCCTTTCCTGAAACTAGTCTTCTCCAGGCTAAACACCCAGTGTTTCCTTAACCAGTCTCCCCAGCCACCAGGGCTTTCCCCATAGCTGGCTTCTGAAAGGAGAAGGCCTCCAGACTGTCTCCTTATTGGCTACCTTTGAGTTCTCCTAGTTTCTGTTTCAAATTTCAGGGCCCAAACTTATGCCTCAAGAAGGATGATAAGACATGCTTTTAAAAAAAAAAAATCTCATTTTCTAAAGGCATTTCCTATTGATTTCCTTCCTTATTGGGGCCCCTCCCAGCCTGGCTTGTGCTAAAAAAAAAAAAAAGAAAAAGAAAGGAAGAGGAAAAAAAACGAAAGAGAAAGTCTGTGTTTTTCCAAATTGGTATGAGCCTTCTGGTCAACTTGGCTGTCACAGTGACTGCCTGGGTACCTCTCCTGAAAAGCTGCTCCTCCAGAGTCCCCAAAACCATGGACCTTGGAATCTTATCTGAAAATCTAACCATAAAACTCTCCTTACATTCTCCCTTTACCACGTTTGTGAGATTTGTGGAAGAGGCATTTCTCCTCAGGGAATTCTCTGGCCTGACAGGCTGCCTCAAAACCAAAAGGACCTCCTCCCACCTTTCTTCAGCTCAGCAAGTCTTCTCATCCTGGGAGATCTCCAGCTGCCCTCTCCTGTTGAACTCTCCCACTTCCCATGTGACTAATCATCCCAGGGGTGAGAGAACCAGCTTTGGAGTTGGATGAGCAAGCATGCGCTTGAACTGTAGCTCCTTATTAGCTGGGTGGCTTTGGAAAAGGCGCCTGACCTCTCTGATCCAGTTTTCTCATTCATAAAGTAAAATGCAGATAAGGATAGTACAGGTAGTCCTCTACTTACCACGGGGTTCTGTTCAGACGACTCTGGTCATTAGTTGGCTCTGACGTAAGTCGAAAACCTCTTTTTAAGTTTTCATTATCATTGCCTTTTATTATCAGTATCTTTATAAATCCTAACATTGAACATCTGCAAGGGAACATCTGAGAATGATAACATCAGCAAATTATGCGCTGCTAAATTGTATGTAGTACATTTTACTAACAATAAGATACACACACACAAAAAAAAAAAAAACCAAGAGTCATAAGTGCAGTTCATCCTAACTTGAATACATATAAGTCGAGGACTACCTGTACTGTATTAGTTTCCTAGGGCTACCATACAAAATTACCACAAGCTCAGTGGTTTAAAATTTATTCTGTCACAGTTCTGGAGGCCCAACGTTTAAAATCAAGATGCTGGCAGAGCCATGCTCCCTCTGAAGGCTCTTGGGAAGAATCCTTCCTTGCCTCTTCTAGCTTCTGGTGGTTCCAGACATTCCTTGGCTTGTGGCTCATCACTCCAGTCTCTGCCTCCCTCTTCACATGTCCTTCTCCTCTTCTCCCTGTGTGAATCTCTCCTCTGTGTGTCTCCTATAAAAACATTTGTCATTGGACTTAGGGCCCACCTGAATAATCCAGCATGATCGAATCTCAAGATTCTTAATTTAATTACTTCTGCAAAGACCCTCTTCCAAATAAGGCCACATCACAGGTTCCAGGGACTAGGGCACAGACATATCTTTTGGTGGGGGGGGCCACCATTCAAGCCACTACAAATACTACTTCATAAGGTTATGGTGTAGATGAAATGAGAGCACAAATAGCAAGTGCCTGGTAGAGCGTTCTGGCTCAGACTGTGCCTGACAAATGTATAGGCATAGTTCTCTTTCCCTTCTCCTCTGCCTCCACTTTGCACTGTGCTCTACTTCCTGTCCTGGGAAGCTGGCCTCTTAAGCTGGCTGCTCACAGCTGGCCCAAGGCCAGTAAGGGTCACAGTAACATCTCATATGTGACCACAGCTTCACAAAGCCCTCCTGACTCATTTGATTGACGTTAAAGACAGAATGAAACAGGCATGGCAAGTACTTCGTCTTTCCCCATTTTACAGATGGGTACACGGAGGTCAGAGAGGTTACATCATTTGCTAGGCCCACTCAGCTAGTAACAGACATATATCAAATGAGGGTAGCAGAGTTCCCTGATATCTAATGTGTGGACAGAGGTGGTCCTGAAGATGATGCCCATCCGTGGGTCTAGTGGTGGGGGCAAGAATGCGAGGAGATGGCTGTCCAAGGAATGTCATTCTGCAAAAGCTCAAACCTGCTTCTGCCTTTGCTGCTAGCCAGACTGTAAGTGCAGACAATACAGCACTTCCCTGGGCTTGTGCGAGGGTGCCTACCGCACCCTTCCATTGATGTCTGAAAGAACCTCATAGTTAACGTTCTTGTTTCCGATTGCTATCATTGCCAAAGGTGTCAAGTGGGAAATAACCTTAAAATCATGAGTGCCTGACCTGGTGTAGGCACCCAATAAATTTTTGCAGAAGGAAGGGAGGGAGGGAAGAAGGTCTTTCCGGGTTGTAAGCCCAGCCTGGATGGTGTGTGATATTAGGCACATACCTAGCCCTCTCTGTGCCTCAACCTGGCCAGCTGTAGCCAAAGTAGACTGAATAGGGTGATAGTTCACCTTTTCCATCTCAGCCGTTCTAGGAATTCCAGGGCAGCATCCCTCTGTCAATATACTTGCCTGAAATGATAAATGAGATGGAATAAAGCTGTATCAATGGGGTCCAAGTCTTTTTATTTCTTTGGCTTTCAAATGTCAGGTCTCATTGCTTGCCATGCCAATGAGATGTCAACAAAGATATGTTTTCCAGGTCTAATACCTACTTAGCTGTGTGACCTTGAGCAGGCAGTCTAACTACTCTGAGCTTCGGTTTTGTCATCTATATAATGGGAATAATAGCAATACCTACATGATTGGGTTACTATGAGGATTAAATGAAGAGTGTTATACATGCAAAGCTTTTGACACCATGTAAAATACATAGAAAGCACTCAAACACTCACTTTATAATTATCATTGTCATGCCCTGTGGGGAAATTCTACTCTGTCCATAGGGTCACTAAGAGTCAAAATCGAGCCAAGAGCAACTTTTCAAATCAGACCAGAGATGGAGTTCTGAAGGTTCTGGACTGGGGGAAATGTCTGAGGACCCAGAGCACGCCACAGTCCTATCCCAATGGTTGCAGTTTTCCTAGAAGATGGGCTGCTGGTTTGTTTGTTCTCTTAGTCATTCAACCAACATTTAACTGAGCCCTCCATCAGTCAGGGGCTCTGCATACCCTGGGGACACCAAGACAAACAAGTCGTTGCCCTTGCCCAGAGGTCCCCACTGGCCAGTGGGGGGACGGGTACCTTGAAAAGTCATTGCTGGAGTCTGGTAAATATAAAGATGGAAGTCTGAGCAGACAGCAGAGGCACAGAGGAGGGAGGAATCTTGGTTGGGGAGCAAAAGTCCAAATGGCTTTACAGAAGAGGAGCCTTGAGGAAGGAATTCCCTAGGCAGTGAAGACAGGGGGAAGACATCCCCAGCAGAGAGAAATCCAGAGGTAACAGCATGGGGAACTGGTGTCAACTGAGGGCTTGGGGAGAAGGTTGGTATGAGCAGGTGAGGAGGCTGGAGAGGTGAGGTGGGCCAGGAGAAGGAGGCCACATGGGCCTTGCTGAGGTGTGTGGGCAAAGGGAGTCAGAGACTCTATCAGATCTGAATTTGACGAGGATCACTGTGGTCCCAAACCAGCAGCATCAGCATCCCCTGGAGTTCCGGGGAGATGCAAATCCTCGGCCCCACTATAGACCTACTGTCTTGGTTATCTAGTGTTGCTGTCACAGAAACGCCACAAGTGGATGGCTTTAACGAACAGAAGTTTATTCTCTCACACTCTAGTAGGCTAGAAGTCCAAATTCAGGACCTCAGCTCCAGGGGAAGGCTTTCTCTGTAGCTCTGGAGGAAGGTCCTTGTCATCAATCTTCCCCTGAACTAGGAGCTTCTCAGTGCAGGAACCCTGGGTCCAAAGGATGTGCTCTGCTCCCAGTGCTGCTTTCTTGGTGGTATGAGGTCCCCCGTCTCTCTGCTCACTTCTCTCTTTTATATCTCAAAAGAGATTGGCTCAAGATATAATCCAATCTTGTAGATTGAGTCCTGCCTCATTAACATAACTGCCCCCATCCCACCTCATTAACATCACAGAGGTAGGGTTTACAACATACAGGAAAATCACATCAAATGACAAAATGGTGGACAATCACACAACACTGGGAATCATGGCCTAGCCAAATTAATACACGTATTTTTAAGGGACACAATTCAACCCATGACACCTACTGATTCAAGAACTCTGGGGGGTGGGGCCCAGGAATCTGTGTTTTCACAAGTCCTCCAGGTGATTCTGTAGCATGGTGAATTTAGTGCAGAGAATAATAACTAATCACTCTAGTGGAAGGAGTACCTACTCTATGACAAGCACTGGGTCAAATGTTTACATGCCTTATCTGATTGCAATCCTATGGAATTTCAACCCTGTCATTCTCCCCACTTTATAGATGAGAAAACTGAGGCTCATAGAAGTAAAGTAACTTATCTGAGGTCATAAACCTGCTAAGTAGCAAATCTGGGATTTGAGCCCAAGCTGTGTGACTCCCAGGCCATATTCTCAGGGAAACGCTGTTTCAGTTCTTTATGCAGGAGGGAGAGCACCTGAAATTTTCTGGGGATAAACAACAGGTTCTGTTTGTCTTTCTATGTATGGGGAGGGAGCAAGAATAGACAAGGGAGACCCCAAGGTTCCTAGGTTGAGAAATTGAGAGAGTGGAGATACCATTACCTGACACAGGGAAATCAGAAGACTGGGCGGAGGGAAGGAGGCTTTCCACTGGGATTTGCCAAACACATTGGGGTCATGCAAGATGGAAATGTGCCCATGAGAACTGGAAACAGAGCTATTGTCTACCTCTTGGTGGGTGGCGTGACCACAGGTATCTTGGATCAGACCAAAAAGTACACTGGGCTCAAATTTCTGCAGCTTGGGAGTGTCAAGCATTAGGTGGGTTAAATCACCACAAGATTTATGAGCATGGGGGGGGGGGGGAGAGGAGGGTTCAGGTTGGGGGACATTGTTCTCACCATGAGCAGGGGTAAGGGGAACCCAAATCTTTGAAACCTGTCCAATTCTTCCCAGGTTGTATAGGCTTGGCCTTAATGTGACCTTTTTCTGGGTCTCACAAAGTGAGAGGAAAAAAAGCCTGCCCTCTCCATAGAGAGGTGACAGACCAGTTAATAAGGCAAATTCTAAAGCTTCTGAAATGCCCCAAAGTAAGGAGCCAGGTGCTGAGTTCGTCTGCTCTAAAGGTGAGAAAACCCTCTTTTGGTTCCTATTTGGGTAAAGCTGGACATAAATCATTCTTTGAAAAGGTGTCGTCGGTGCCTTTCGTTGCAGGGGCTCAAGCCCTTTCCAAACATGGCCTCATTAATCCTTGCAGACACCACCAGGAGAGAAAGCACTGGTGGGCGGTACCTTTGTGTCACTGCACAGCCGATGAGGCTGGCCTCCGACTGACTCAAAGAAAGACACAGGCAGGTTCCAGGTGAAACCGGCAGGAGACCCTGCCCACTGGCTGCTAACTACCCTGCCCTGTGGGCTTGGGGAGAGTGGGAAAGACAGAGAGGGGGCACTTTCAGTCTTCTTTGATATCTTACACCATGAAAAGAAAACCGCAAAAGCGGATGGAGTCTTTAGCTGGGCAGCTAGCTGCGTAACACGTTTCCTCTAAAACGGTCAGATTTTTGCAAGGATTTCTCCCATTTTCTTTGGTGAGCTTGTCCTTGGTAAATGCTTCTTGTTTAGTTGCAGACCTTCCACATGTTTGCAAATCACGGCAATGCACAGTTTCAAAGCGGGAAAAGGGGATGGGGTAGGGGGACTGGGAAGAAAAGAAAGCTGTAACTAACTTGAATACAGACACCGAAGTTTCATTTGCCCCTTACGGGTTTGTTTAGGGGGTGAGCCCGGTTTGGTGTTTCAAAGAAAGGAAAACAGAAAACTCCGCGGTGCCTTAGAAATGAACATCATTTGATGTGGTCGCTCCCTTTCGTTTTAATAAAGAAAATAAATAAAGGAGAGAGAGAGAAAGAAAGAGAGAGGGAAAAAATAGAGAAAATGACAGAAAAAGAGGAAGAGAGGCGTTGGTAAGCGTTGGAGTCCGGGCGAAATCCCGGCTTCCTAGCGAGAGCCCAGCACTTTTCGGCAGCGGCCGCGGGCTCAGAGCTTTTAAGGGTTTCTAATCCTGGAAGCCTGTCTGACATCACCCCGTTTCTTGTCGGCTGATGTTTCGTACAAGCCTCTCATTTCCTCAGCGTTTTCAGAGCCACCAATTACTGCCGCAATCTCGTGTTTATGTTTTCGCTCTCTCCCGCTCGCTGGCCCTCCGCCTGGGAGCCTCGCTTCCCTCCGACGCGCGGAGCCCAAGGGGGCGCTGGGGGAGCGGGCGGGGGGACCTGGACCGGGTATTGAAGAAAAAGGGAGGGGTCCCTCTTAATTTTTTTTCATTGACTTCAGCACCATGTGATCAGGAAGTCTGGCCTCCCTCCATTTCCCCTCCCGACTAAAGAGAAACATTGTGTAGCAGCAGCCGCGGCCACTGGTGGGATGGCCTTCGCGGCCTGACGTAGGGAGATAAAAATAACCGGCATATTTAAGGCTGGAGCAGGAATCCCGGCGCTCACACACGGCCTTGGTCAGGTCCCGAGGCCGGCTCGGCGCGGCCTGCGGGGAGGCCCCCTGAGCAGCTGCGCGCACAGGGCCACCGCGAGTGCCAGCACCGGGGCCTCCAGACCTAGGCAGACCCCAAGCCCTGCTGAGCCCTGCAGAGCCCCGGGCAGGGCTAGGCCTCGGCAGCCTGGCCTAAGGGCGCTGGGCCCGGCCTGGGGTCTGTGTCCTGCCTCCCTGGAAATGGGAAGGAAGGAAGAGGTGGCAGAAGGAGGCCAGGGAAAGAGGGTGCGGGAAGCCTGATGCTGAGGGGGGCTGTCGGCGAACCTCTGTCCCAGGGGAAGGCACACCCCAAGTTGCCACTAAAAGGTTTGCCTCCCACAAGACCCCTACCACCACCACCACCATCGACACCACCAAGCTCGCATCCTGAGGGTGAAAAACGCCCTCTACAGATTCCCTGGGAGCCCCTCACCACCACCACCACCACCACCACCACTTCTGACCGATCCATGGACCCAGAAAATAGGAAAAGGAAGAAGAGGTCCTGCCCCCTAGATGAGCTCACAGCCCAGGCCTCCGGAGCAAAAACCGTGAATTAGGCACGTTCACGTTCACGTTCTGGTTACCCCTCAATCTGCCCTACATCGGAGGATCTAATGTCCTTATTTACACAAAGGGAAACGGAGCCTCAGGGAGATGAAGTGATTTGCCCAAGGCCACACGCATCCCAGGCAGGAAATGCTTTACGAGCACCTCAGCTGCGTCCCTCAGCACCAAGTGCACTGCCACCTTCATTTATCATCCTGGAAACCACCTTCCCTCTGTTCCTCCCACTCCCTAAATAAATGAATACCAAGCCAAAGCAATGATGGCAAGCTTTCCGTTGACCTGTGAAAGCTCAGTTTGGCCCTTGCTCTGGGCCACAAAGTAGTTTTTACTTCCAATTAATAATGGGAAATCTCCCAGCCTTCTGATGTTTAAAGTAAAAAAAAAATTCAATACTTCTGGCAGTTTTCACCTAAAAGCCAGATGTGCTGATGAAAAATGAAGCAATACTCACCCCTAATCTTTTTGGTATTATTAACAAATAGCTTTTTATCTATGTGGAATAGGCAAAGAGCTTTCCCTTCAGGGAGATTGGGAAATTTAACCACCTGTGAGGATGGGGACCCCAGAGGTCTGGCATGTTCATTTCTGAACCCCCCAGACCCAGCACAATACCTGACACTTTAAGTACTCCATCCATAATTGTTAGACTGAATGAATGAAGGGATTGCGGGAAACTGAGGGGACAATACTTAAAGACACATTCAGATGATACGTCCCGGTCATAGCTTTAGTGCCTGTACATGCGTGATCACATTTAGGCCTTATAGCAATCCTAGCACTGTAGGTATTATATCCCTGCCTTGCATATAAGGAAAGCGTGACACAGAGAGAAACTTGCCCAGTGTAACACAGCTACGGAGTACTAGAGCTGGGATTTGAACCCAAGCAACCTGACTCCAGAAGCCAAGCTCTTAACCACTAGGCTAAATCCAAAGAGGTGCCCCATCAGATGAGATATCAGAGAAAGGGACCCACTGTTCACTAAGCACTTTTCTTTGACCCAAGCTCCATGCCGTCTTCTGGAGAAGTGGATCAGATACCACAGGCTCCTGGCCGTTAGAGTGTCCTAGTGAGTCCGGAAGCTAGACTGGACTGTTGGCTTCTTGAAGGCAGCCCTAGTTCTCATTCATCTCTGTATTCCCAGGGCTGAGCACAGAGTTGGCACTCACAAATGTCTGTGGAACTGTCCTTCTTGAGAGCAGCCCCAGCACGTTCAGCTCTCTCTCTCCCCTGTGTCCTCACCGGACATTGTACATGATCACACTAAAGCACCTGTCACACAACATCAGGGCTCCTTATTACCTGCCTGCTCTCCGGCTGGTCTGAGAGCATCTAGAGAGCAGAAATGGTGTCTGGTTTAGCTCTGTATCGCCGGTATAGGCCCCAGGGATAAATACTTACTAAAGGATGAATGAATGAATTCATACTAGACCTTCACTGACCTCCCTAACAATATACTCCCCCGTCACGAAAAAAAAAAACAGTTGCCTTAGAGTCAACTCCCACTCATGGTGACCTAGTGTGTCAGAGTAGAACTGTGCTCCATAGGGTTTTCAATGGCTGGTTTTTCGGAAGTAGATCACCAGGCCTGTCTTCTAACACCCCTCTGAGTGGACTCAAATCTCCAACCTTTTGTTGGAGTGTGTCTGAGTGTGTTAGCCATTTGCACCATCCAGGCACAAACATACACTGAGAGACTCCACCTCTGGTTTTTCTCTATCTCAGCACCCTGTTCTGTTTCCTGAGAGAATTTGTCACAGTTTGTAATTGAATCTATTTCCTTCCCCAACTAGACTCTAAACCCCATGAGCACAGGGACCTCGCCTGTGTCCCCTTCACAGTATTCCCAACATCTATTAGAGTGCTGCACACATTGCAGGCGCTCCATAAACGCTTGTAAAATAAAGACTGAATGAATGAATGCACTCCTTGGAGCAATTCTTACCTTTCTATTTACAATAAGTTTATTCCAGAGATAACCATAATTGGGCAAAGCCACTTGAAATAATGTCATTACCCAGATTGTATTCATAGAGTAAGTGCTTTTTTGGGGAGGACCATTTCAAATCCAAGTCTCATCCATATTGATGATAAAAAGGACTTAAAAGGGGGGTTATTGAATGAAGCCCTTCTTCTCATACAATGTGGGCTCCAGTGACCACTATAGTTAGAGCTACACACAGACTCCCTTTATGCCCCTCTGTTTTCATTAGCTGGGGTAACTGCCAAAGAGTGATCATTTGGGGCTGAAATTTTCCATGCTGGGTCTTGGCAAAAGGTGAATTTTGGGGGAAAGTTTGAATAAAATCCCTTCAGCCATTTTTTAGTTTGATGAGGATGAAAAAAAAATTTTTTTTTCCTTGCTTTTAATTGAAGACATTTTTAGGACACAGGAAACTCCAATCCATTTGAACATTGAAAACTTGAAACTCATATCTAATCCCATTTAAGGAAACTGTGGGGATCGTTTGAGGCTCAAAACTAAAAAAAAAAAAAAAAAAAAAAAAAAAACTAAGAAGTGATTGAAAAATTTCTTTGTGGCCTTAGCAATCACGACATTTTTCCCCCCAGCTTGTACTACATAAGTCTTTCTGTGATTCTGTCAAAATACAAAAGCTCAGAACTGTTTTAGAAGGGATTAAATAACTAAGATTTTAGTTCCTATGCCATGACAGATATTGTTTTCCTCTTTCTTTTGTCTTAAGAGTCTTCCTTCAACATTGTACCAGGAATATATTATTTAAACCATAACCTCGGAAAATAACAAAGCTGAAGTTCCTGTAATAATAGGACAATTCCTTCAAAGCCAGATATAAAACTTGCTGTCAATGCTTTCTTAGGCAAATGCTAACCAAAATACTTTATCTTACATTGAACTTTCTTAATACTCATGTCAGTATCAAATTCTTGCTTTCTTATTCACTGGAAACTACCCTGGACTAGTCATATTACAGTACTTGCCACAGAATTATTATATAAAGGCAGTATTAGGCTGGAAAGTCAGAAAGACCTGAGTGTGACTCTCAGTTCTGATATTTACCAGTCAAGTGCTTTAACGTCCTAAGACTCAGTTTACTCACCTGAAAAATGGAAACAGTAATATTTTCTCAACAGTTGTTGTGAGGATTAATTTGAACAATGTGCCCAGCACAGTACCTTGTTCAAAATAAGTACTCAGTAAATGGCAGTATCTTTCTGCCCCCTCTCCATCAGCCACTTATTCGCCTTTATCATGTCTTAACACTACCTAATTTGCACCTCATGTCTTCTATTTATAGGTTCTTTTTGGTGTCTAGTACAAGCATAAAGATATGCAGAGCAGAATCAATGGAAGACTGGCTGGTGCATTTCCACTGATGCTGTATATTTCTAGCAAGACCAGCAAATGTCTTGTCTTTACTTGTTTACTTATTTTTCCTACTAGAAGGATCTTTTCTACCTTTATATCCCCAGGCAGTAGCTAGCTGGGTAAATGAGTGAATGAATGAATGAACCAGTAAAGGCTTCCTGCTTCCTTACAGGGTCTGAGGCCTGAATCTTGGTTTTCATTTTCAAGAAAGTTTCTGTTTAAGTCAGGTATTGTCTGAGAGCCAGAATTTGTTTGGAATGCTTGCTTACCTCGACAGTTGTGTATTCAAAATCTGCCACGTCTCAAATGATCTTATTTACATCCAGTTTTATGTAGCAGTAAGTTTACTTCAGGAGCCCTGTGGCATAGTGGTGAAGCATTTGACTGTTAACCAAAAGGTCAGCAGTTTGAATCTACCAGCTGCTCCTTGGAAACCCTATGGGGCAGTTCTACTCTCTTCTATAGGGTAGCTAGGAGTCAGAATAAACTCAATGGCAATGGGTTTTTTAGTTTTTTTTTTAAGTATTCCTTCAACTATAATCTTTGTTGTGGCAAAATCTGCTCCTATTCAAATTCCCCACTGCACAGACATAAAACTACTCCAAAAGAGAAAAACAGGAAAAAAAAGGAGGAAGGGAGGGAGGAGGGAGGAAGGAGGGAGGGAGGAAGAAAGAAAGGAAGGAAGGAAGACATCCAGCTTAAGCCAGCTTACCTCCACCTCTCTCAAATAATGTATATTTAATGGAGCCCTGGTGGCATAGTGGTTGACAGCTTGGCTGCTAACCAAAAGGTTGGCAGTTCAAATCCACCAGCTGCTCCTTGGAAGCCCTATGGGGCAGTTATACCCTGTCCTATAGGGTCGCTGAGTCAGAATTGACTCGACAGCAATGGGTTTGGTTTTGGTTTTTGATTTTTTTTCTTTTTTCTTTTTTCTTCTTCTGCAAGATTGGTTGACCTTCTTACCTCCTCTTTAATAGTTAAATTAAAAAAAAAAAATTTAAAGATGATTGAGCTCCAGCTATGGTTCATTTCTTTTGGCACACATTTCATCATTTAGTTAATCATCATCCCATTTGATAGGTGGGAAACAGGCTCAGAGACATTAGGAAGCTCACCTTCAGTCACACATCTAGAAAATGTCACTGCATTCCAAGTGCATTTTCAGTTCCCAAGGTTTCTCCAACCTTCTCCACCGCCTCAAGTCTTCTCCTCCTAACAGCCACCCAACGCATGAACGTGTGCACACACGCACACTCCCACCTAATTAATTAATTATGTTTTACAGAAAGACTCAAGACTGGAAGAAGCCTTTCTATTGAAACAAGCAGGGTGTTGGCATCAATATGGGAAAGATTAAACCCCAAATCCACACTAGGGTTAAGGGCGGGGGGGATGGGAGCTAGAGGTGAAGAGTTTACAACCAGAAAAGCGTGCCCAGAGACCTGCAATGTATTTGGTAAGGTGTTATCTCTGAAGCTGGGTGATATTGATAGGAGTGGTTTTATGTTGGACTTATTAAGTGTTCATTTGTCTTAAATATGTCATATTACATTTTTTTTTAAAGATTTAGCAGCATTACTGGTGCTCACTCCTGGTACTTGCCCTTCACACACTCATCCTTACACACACACACACACACACTCAGCACACACTTACTGACAGGTTCATACAAGCACTGACACAATCACACATTCACTTACACACTTTCAGTCACAAGAACCCACACACACAAATACATGCCTGCAGCTCCAGCCTCTGCCCACTAGGCTTCTCCTGGGGTGAAGGGCAACAAGGTCAGACACCAAAACCGAACCAAACCCATTGTCGTCAAGTCGATTCCAACTCATAGCGACCCTGTAGGACAGAGTAGAACCGCCCCATGTAGTTTCCAAGGAGTGCCTGGTGGATTCGAACCACCAAACTTTTGGTTAGCAGCTGTAGCACGTAACCACTACACCACAAGTTCAGACACAGGGATCCTGAAACCTTGGGGCAATAGCTGAACAAGGTGGGACCACCTGGAAGGGAGAGAATGAGAATGCACAGGGCCTGCTTTCCAGAGCTGGTACAGATGGGTGCCCCTGCTGGCGAATCCAGTGGGGCCAGTGTGCAGCCCCAGACCCAGGCAGATGTTCTCCCACCATAGGCTCATCTGGGAAGGGACAGAGTTAAGGAGCAGAGGGAAGACACTGGTCTTTCACAGTTCAGGGTGGGAAGCAGTAACTTGTGTGGGAAACAACTTCCTCGGAAACCATAGCAACAACCATTTGACGGCTCTGGATTGGACCACGACCAGACATTTATTAAGCAGCCTCATAAGCTGTGGTCTCCAGAAGAACAATACTAAACTGATCAAATGTTAATAGCTTCAATCTGTTCCTCCTCACAGAACTCCCGCCCCATCCCCCTCTCTCCACAAACTGCATTTCTGCTTCCCAGCCTCAGCTGACAACTGCCTCTGCTGCTGTCCCAATAGCCCCAGTTCAAGGCCAGAACATGAGGTGCAGGTGACCTAGGGTACAGGCAAGGAGGGTAGGTCAAACAAGAGGACCATCCCAAGGGGGACCATTCTTAGGCTACAATGCTCAAGTTGAAAAGTGTCCAAGATTATCTAATCAAATAGTTTTCACTCTGATTGCACAGAAGGATTACCTGGTGAGCTTTAAAAAAAAAAAAAAAAAACAGTAAGTGGTCCCCACCCTAGTTCAATTAAATCAGAATCTCCAGGGTGTGGAGCTTGATCATTTATATCGTATTTTTTAAAGCTCTCCAGATAATTCTAATATGCATTCAGGGTTGAAGAAACACTGAATTAACGCAACACTGCGTGAAAGTGAGAATAGAGTAGCCTAGAGAGGGCCAGAGACTTGCCCAAGGTCACAGAGCTGATGAGGCACCATAATGAGGATAGAATCCAGGTATCCTAACCCCCAGGCTAGAGTTCTGTACGTTTTCCTGGGTTTCAGCACTCCACAGGGGGTGAGGGGAATGTATATAAGGACGAAACTCAAAAACCCATTGCCATCAACAGTGCAGGATAATGTAGGTTTAGCAAAACCATGGGACTAGACGTTCAGGAAATCAAAATACTTAAACCCCAATGCTTACCCCATGGCCAAGACAAAATTTATCATGGCTAACTATGTGACCCTTCACCTAGGCACCCAAAACCCCAAGCCCAAAACCTGGGAGACATCTTCAAGTCTTCCAGTTTCATCCTGCCCACATGCAGTAGGTCTTCAAGCCATGAAGAGCCTCCCTAAGGATAGAGCCCCTGCTGTCCAACTCACGGGCCATTGCCCAAGTTCATGCTATCATCCTCACTTACCTGAAATGCCTCAAGGGCCTCCTAATCAGTCTCCCTAAATGGGCATAGATTCGTCTCCAATCTACAGAACCACTAAAATATTCTCTCAAGAGCACACTACACATCTGCTTATGTCATCCTTGGCCAAAGCGTCACCACGAGGCCCCTGCCGATCGGTCCAGATGCACTCAGGCAACGTGTTCATTGAGCACTGATCCCATCCCACACACTAGGCTATGACAAGGGACTTCAGTGGTAAATAAGATAAAGACAGTCCCTGCTGTTGTACAACTTACATTCTCCTTGAGGAGACAGACATTAACTAATCATGTGATTACTGCTGTGAAGGAGCTAAGAGAAAGGTAAGAGAATTTATAATTTATAACAACTTAATCTTTTCTGAGAGGATGTCAAGAATGTTTTCTCTAAGCAAAGGATAGGATGTTTAGCTTGATATCTGAAGGGTGAGACGGGTTAAGCAAAGGGGGAGGATGAATGTTCTAGAAACAGGGAACAATGGATGTGTAAATTCTTTGAGTGGTGAAGGAACACAGTCTGGAGCCCAGAGAGCAAGAAGAAAAGGGTGTAAGATGAGGCTGATCAGGGCTTAGATCATGCAGGGCCTTTTAAGTCATAGTAGAGATTTGAGGGTTAGCCTTTGATTTGAGTAGGGTGATTTGCCAGGGATGGAGGAATTTCCTCCAATGCAGGACTTACAGTGCTAAAATTGTGAAAGTTATAAGCAAATCAGGATGATTGGTCACCCTAAGTTTAAGTGACCTGATCTATTTTGCATTTATTAAATGATCACTCTTTCATCAGTGTGGAAAACAAACCAGGAATGGTTAGACAGATGTGAGAGAAGAGCTGGGCTCTTGCAACAGTCCAGGTGAAAGATAGGGCTGACTTGGATCAGACTGGCATGGAAAGGGAGGGAAGTAAAGAGACTCACACTATGATTAGGAGGTCAAACTGACAGGACTTGGGGGTTGATTAGATATGGGGGAATGACAAAGAGGAGCATTAAAGGATGGCACCGAGGTCTCTGACCTGATCTTCTGAGTGTATGATGGTGCCACTCCCTAAAGGGGACTAGGGCAGAAGGGAGGGAGATAAACTCAGTTGTTGAGTTTGGGAGGTTTGGACAACCTCCAAGTGGAGATGCTAGCTAGTCTCTTGGTTCTACAAAGCTAGAGGTCTTTGCAGAGGATACAGGTTTGGTACTTATCAGCACAAACATAGTAATTGAATTATGGGAGTGGATTAGGCAATTTAGTGAAAAAGTAAAGGAGCCATGAGGAGGACCTAGGTCCAAGCCTTGAGGAATGCCAATGTTTAAAGACCAGGTAGCAAAGGGTGAACCAACAAAGGAGTCTGAAAAAGAGCAGCCAAGGTGATAGAAGAAAAACCAAGAGTCTGAGACGTGAGTGTGTCTAGTAGGATAGAGTGGTCCACCATGTGAAATGCTGCTGGAAAATTGAAAATAAAGGCTGGGAAATGCCTACTGACTTAGGAATGTGGAGGTCATGATGACCTTCACCAAAACTGCTTTAGTGAAGCAATGAGTGTAGAGGTAGACTGAGGAAAGAATGTGAAGTAAGGAAATGGAGACTGTGCATAGAAAATTTATTTGGGAAGTTTGGCTGGGAAGGAAATTGATGGGGCAGTAGCTAGAGAGAGACCATGAGTAGAGAGAAGGTTCTCTCTAAAATGGGAGAAACCTGATCATGGTTAAATGCCAATGAGGAGGATCCAGTAGAGAGGAAGAACTGAAAGACACAGGAAAGAAAAGGGCTAATCACTGCTCCCCATAATACACCACCTACTTCAGTTTCCAAAAACTGCCCCACCAACCCTATGTGCTCCCTCAAGTCACAAAGCCCTTCCCTTTGCCTGATAGGTGCTTTCCTTTGGTCCATAGTAACTTTTACTCCTCCAAGGCTGGGATCAAATGATCACCTGGGAAGCCTGCCTTTCTCTGTATGGCACAGCCCAGTGTGCAGACCTCTACCTTGACATTCAAACCCGGCTTGGTTCCATGTCATCCCTCCCACCAAATAGAGAGATTTTCAAAGGCAAGAAACCTTACCTCAATTCTTAGCCTCAATTCTTAGCATGGCATTGGCTGGCCCAGAGTACATGCTCAGGAAGCACTGTGGAATAAATGCATGAATGAAAGATGTTATTAATGAATGAATGATGAACTGGAAGGTGCACATGAGTAACCATGAAGAGAGGTCTCTGTTTCCCAGAAGCAGAGCCCACAGAGACTTTGGTTCCTAGGATGTCTGGAAGGGGGGGGGGGGGGGGGCGTGGGGTAGGCTCCTCACCGAGCTCACATTCTTCCTTCCCATTGTTCCTGACAGCTGCACATGGAAAATACAACATCTACTAAGGCCCATGTGTTTTCCTCCTCCCCTGCCTCAGCAGGGAGGGAACAGATGGGCGTAATATATGCCCAAGCCCTTCCCTTGCAGCCCTGGCACTGGGGAGAAGAGATGCAGGGGCAGAGATCCACCCAGGTTCTGTAAACTTCTCTCAGCATCTAGGCAAGAGAGCCACAGCAGGGGCCAGCCAAATCAGGAGCAGAAGAAAGGTGCAGGAGGAGAGGGAAAAAAAAAGAAGGGAACTGCCACTTGTGAGGGAGCACAGAATTCCCAGCTGGGCACACACATTAACTCACCATCTTTCTGCAAAACAGACTCTTGCACCCAGGGACAAATTACCCAATAAGTAAGGTATGCCCAGGGCCTAATTGTGCTTACTTACTAATCCTGTAAAGAAGCCCTGGTAGTGTAGTGGTGAAGCGCTCAGCTGCTAACCAAAAGGTCGGCATTTCAAGCTTACCAGCTACTCAGCAGGAGAAAGATGTGGCAGTCTGCTTTTGTAAAGATTTATGGCCTTGGGAACCCTATGGGGCAGTTCTACTCTGTCCTACAGGGTTGCTATGAGTCGGAATCAACTCGATGACAGTGGGTTGGGTTGGGTATGGACTCATTGGTAGTGCACAATTTCACCTGGTTTTTACCACATGTGGTGAAAGCCAGGTAGAATTGTGCACTACAGATTATTAAGTAAACACAATTAAGCCCGTGTGTACCTTGCTTACTGTAAGCTGGTGCACACCGTGCTTACTGGTTAATCTGCCCCTGCTTGCAACTGCTTCAAAGATGAGGAAACTGAGGCTCAACAAAGTGAAGGAACTGCTCCAGGGTTACTGGCTGGCATGTGGCTGCAGAGCCAAGATTCCAATCCAGGTCTGCCTGGCTCCAAAGACTGTGTCCTTCCCACCAGATCCTACTGCAGGAGAAAGTCACTTCTTCAGGCCTCCCACCCTCCCCTTCACGGGTCATCTAGGGTGATGGACAGAAGGGGCCTTGAGGCCCAGTCTTCTCTGCCAAAGGGGCCTGGACACTAATGCCAAGGCTGTAGAATAGATGCATAGACGAGCAGAAGACCATGCTGGGGAATCACGTGAAGAGGTGTGTTGGAGGGGGCAGGAGCTGGTGTCTTGTCAGAGTGGGCATTCATCTCACTGCCTTTAAGGTCAACCATTCTTAGGGGGCTGCCCTGTGGCCAACCCCCAAGTCTGGGAGATAGGGTAAAGGTGAGATTCTGAGGGCTGCTGAGCTCTGAGTCTCCAAAACATACCTCTCAAGCCACGCTTTGCCTCTTCATTCAATAGTAGTCAAGGCAACTGGCACAGAGTACACACACTGGGAGTCAGATAAATCTGGGTCCAAACCTCAGATGCTCTCCATGCTAGCTGTGTGCCTGTGGGCAACTAACTTTACCTCCCTGAGCCCCCGTGCCTTTATCTATAAAATGGGGTTGTGAGAAGGAGATGGCTGAATACACCCTGCAATTGTGTCCATGTGGCCATTCAATGTTTTGTTTTTACTATATTGGATCAGTTGTTATTTGTAAAAATTGAGAGATGACATCTAAAAGTCCATCATTCCAGCTTCTTTGAATAAGCAGAAGATCTATGTCCTGGGTCTGCATTGGCCCCTGGCTGCAACGGCAAGAACTGAGCAGCAGCTGCCCCATTTAGAGAGGACATGCACACTTCAGCTTTCCCATCACTGTCCCGCCACTCCCTCTCTCACTGAGGTCACCTGCCATGGCGTGTGGCATCTACTGTAAAAACTCTTTTACCCATGGCCCTGAAACACTGAACAACTTGAGAGCAGTGACCTCAACTAATTCTAGTTCATCAACGTCTCCCCAGAGCCCAACATAAAGCCTGGCACCAAGTAGGAACGCAGCCATTTATTTGTTTACAAATATATACGTTGAGTCCCTACTCTGTGCAGGAATCATCTAAGAAGCTGGAGGCTCAGCAATGAACATGCCATATATGTATATTATGCTCACAGCAATCCATGTGACCAGTTCTATTATTATCCCCAATTTAGGAATGAGATAGGGAAACTGAGGCACAGAGAATATAAGGAACTTGTACAAGATTCTAAGATAAGGAGAAGCAGATGTAGGATTCAAATACATCAGTTTATCCCAAGACCAATCAATGCTCTGAATTAGTGGTCTGCAAACTACAGCCTATGGGCCAAATCCTCCCCACTACCTGTTTTTATAAAGTTTTATTGACGCAGATCCACCAGCATTTGTTTACATATTGTCTGTGACTGCTTTCACACTACAATGGCAGAGCTGAGTGGTTGCAGCAGAGCCCATATGGCCTCTCAAAGCACAACATGTTTACTATCTAGGCCTTTACAGAAAGTTTTCTGGTCCCTGTCTGAATCACTATTCTAAGCATCCTCCCTTCATGAGAGGTCTTTGTCCCCTAAAATTTATCCTGGGGGAAGTAGGAAGTAGAAAATAAGGAAAAAAAAAAGTGATATCAAAGAAATGTTACAATAGAGAGGGCCTCGAGGGCTCCTATGTTGGTGACCAGGGAAGACGTTTAAGAAAAGTGACTATTAAGCTGAGATGTGAATGACAAAGAGCCAGTTACATAGAGATAGGGGAAAAGACCTTTCCAGACAGGGGACCAGGTAGAGGAAAGGCCCTTGGGCATGAGCAAGCTTGGCAGGTTGCAAAAGCAAAAAGAAGGCCAGCATGTCTAGCACTTAGGCAGTAAGGAGGACGCATCTGTAGAAAAGGGTCAGCCATAAAGGACATACCGAGAATGTGTGAGCAGATGAGCTAAGCCGGACCTGGGGAAGACCTGAATCCCCCCTCTGAGATTTACTGCCTTTCCAGATCCAGATCCTTCCCTTAAACTGGCAGGACCTCCTCTCCCAGGACTGTAAAATGAGCTCTCACTCTCAGCCACCCTTCTGGGACTGGCGTGGGTCAGAAGCAATAAAAGACGTGACAGAAAAGCCCTTTGCAACCATGCAGGAAAAGCCCCAAGTCTTAACGACTGCCCTTGACGTGTGTAAAATGTGCTGGGAGGTTCCTAATTCCCAAAGCTGGAGGCCCCTGTGATCCAGATGGTTCCAGCCAGTGAAGCCTGAAGCTCCCTTCCCAGCCAGACTGACTCATGGTGCAGCCTCACGCGCGCCCAGCTCAGCGACCTCCCCTCACACAGCCCTTGGCTAAGGAGGAAGGTCGGACAGAAGGAAGGGTGCTGGTGGTGGGAGGAGCGGAGGGCCTGGGGTAAAAGTCCCAGGAATTTCACTGCAGGGATTGATCGAGCCTGCTGGAAAAGTGTGAGTAGAAGTCTAGAAAGCTGAGCAGAAAGTGTGTGTGTGCATGTGTGAGTGAGTGAAAGAAAGAGTGTGTGTATGTGTGTGTGTGTGTGTGTGTGTTGGCATGGGGGGTAGAGGCAGGGGGGTGAAGAGGGGGGTGCCTGGATAATATGTGACCAGAGCAAACCAGCTTTTCTGTCATTCCTCCAGCTCCTGGATCTTTGCTGTCTTGGCTAATACTAAGCACCCGTTTTAGTATCTGGCTTTTCAAATCTGTACGGATTTGAAAAGTGAATACATTCATGAATGTACAAATGAAAGATATGGTGTCCAACAAGCCAAAGTTGGCTCCCAAGCTCTACCACTTAATAGCTGTGCGACCTTCAGAAAATCACATTACCACTCTGAGTCTCAGTCTTTTCATCTGTAAAGTGGAATTAAAAAATTAGTTGCTGTCATGTCACCTCGGACTCATGGTGACTCCATGCGTGTCAGAGTACAGCTATGTTCCATAGAGTTTTCGATGGCTGATTTTTTAGAAACAGATCATGAAGCCTTTCTTCTGAAGAGCTTCTAGGTGGACTTGAACCTCCAACTTTTCAGTTAGCAACCAAGCATTTTAACCATTTGCACCACCCAAGGACTCCACCTCTGAAAGAGTTGTTTTGAGAGTTAGGCAGAACTGAAGTAATTACGAAGCACTTAGAGCAAAGTGCAGGATACAGAATAGCTCTAAAAAATATTAGCACCTTTCCCCTCTTGGATTCCCAGAGCCTGGCAGAGAGTTTGCCACAGGCTAGACTAGTTAAGGTTCTAGACAGCGTAGACGGAACTGGGTTCCTGATGTCTCTGTGTGCCTGCCTCACATAGAGTGGTCTGACTCCTAAGGACATATACAAGGAGCGTCCTCAGAAACTCCAGGGTAACAAATGGGCCTGTGATTTCGCTTCACTCATTAATCCATTCATTTATTCAACAAAAACTTATGCGGCATCTACTTTGTGCCAGACCCTGAAGGAAAGCAGGAAATGGAGAGATAAGTAAGAAAAGAGATGTTGTTTAGAAGCCAACAGATTGCCAGGTTGGAGGGGGCAGAACAGCAGATACTGGGTACACAAATATTGGCTGAATAAGCACACAGATAAATGGCTGTTTTTCCTACGTTTTTTGGACACTCACATAGCTCAGACAGGTAGAATGGTCCTTTTTTACTCATAGGACAGCAACATCTCGATCAAAAAGTTGGTCATGTAAACAAGTCAGGTTCATATTCCAGCCAATCTGGGTCAAATCTCAGCTCCTCCAATATCCAACTCTGTGACCTGGGGCAAGTCATTCTTTTCTATGAGTCTCGAGTTTCTTAAAGCTAGATTGGGCATAATACCTACACTCTCTGGCGCAGATGTTTGGAAGGGCAGAATAGATGAAAAAGAACTTCACATCTGAGGCATTGACTCTAGTTACTATTTAAATTTGGTTTTCCCCTTCTCTCTCAGTCAATTTCATGGAGTTGATTCTGACCTGTGGCAACCCTAGGTGTCCTTTATAGGATTTTTAGTGGCTGATTTTTGGGAATTAGATTGCCAAGCCTTTCTTCTGAATAGCCTTTGTTTAGCAGCCGAGCACATTAACCATTTGCACCAGCCAGGAGTACCAAAAAAAAACCATCGCCATCAAGTTGATTCCAACTTATGCCACCATGGCTTCACCCAGGGGTAGAACCCCTGATACTAGCTGAGTCCAAGGCCCCCCAGAATAAACTACATTTCCCAGCCTCCCTTGAACTATGTTTGGCCAAGTGACTAAATATTGACTAACGGGATGCAAATGGAAGAGGTATATGCAACTTTCAGGAAGTGTGCTTAAATAAAGAAAGGTGTATCTTTATCTCCATCTTTCCTGCTTTCCGGAATGCAGATATAATGTCTGGAGTTCCAGTGGGCATTTGGACCATGAGGTAACCTTGGGAATAGCAATAAGAGAAAGAGTCTGGGCCCCTGACACTGTGGCGCACATACCAACCCTGGGCTGGACTCTGACCCCCTGACACGAAAGAAAAATAAATTTCTTTCTTGCTGATATACACTTGCATAGATGTTTGGGGGATGTTTCAAATGCTCGCAGCTCAATCCAATTCTAACTAACCAATTTTTATTACTACCAGCAAAACATTCAGGGGGTGAGCGCTCTTTGTTCTCAGGGCTCCTGAGCACTGGAGTGGCAAGTACTACTCGACAGGTCATCGTCTTTATTTCCTCCTAGCTGAAGACCCATTTGCACTGGCACTGAACTGCCTCCCTGCCCAGCCCCTCCCTTGGTTCCCAGTCCTCCTTCAGTGAGGTCATCTGCCTTGCAGGGCACTCTCTGTTCATTCATAGATAACCATAACTCTGCTGCAGGAGCCAGGTGGCTGCAGGACCCAAAATACAGGAACACACTTATAAATGCACAAAGATGAGAATGTTTCCAAAAGCAAGGCCTAAATTTGTATACAGACCAAGTACAGCTGGGTGATTCAGCTCCAGTAGCCGAAAAAGAAATCCATGTAGGTACTTGTTCACTATGTACCCACGGAAAGCCTTCTCTAGGCAGGGTACTGTGCCAAGCCCTGCAGGGTAGGGGGAAAAGAAGACCCCATCCCTGAGATCTAGGAGCCAGCATCCAAATAAGGAACTAAGACATGTTTACACACAGAGCAACATGAAATGCGGTTCACTTCTTCCATTCAACAAGTATTTACTGAGCACCTAGTATATACAGGAAAAGGGCCAAGCATGGAGAACAGGCAGCAAGTACATAGGAAGGGAATCAAGAATTCAGCCTGGGGCTGCCAAATGAACATGAAATCCTCCATCTCACCCTCTCAGTCCCAAAGAGGCCAAAATCAAAAGCCAGATCTGTTGTCATCAAGTCGATTCTGACTCATAGCGACCCTATAGGACAAAGTACAACTGCCCTATAGGTTTCCAAGGATCAGCTGGTGGATTTGAACTGCCAACTTTTTGGTTAGCAGCCAAGCTCTTTACTACATCACCAGGGTTCCAAGCGTCCCCAAAATTCCCTTATTTTGAAATTCAAATATTTCTAACAATAAAAGGAAGCAAGGGCTTAACAAATGAACTTAAATGGGCAAGCTGAACACACAGAGGCTGGGGTCGGTAATACTGGTCAGAAGACCAGGGGTTTCCTATGTAACAGTTGTGGATTTGAGTACCGTATCAGCTGCTTACTAAGGAGGTAAGGCCCTCTATCTCATAAGCCTCAGTTTGCTCATCTTTAAAATGGTATTGTTAGTGTTGTTAGGTACTGTTACTATGAGTCAGTCCTGACTCATAGTGACTCTATGTACAACAGAACAAAACACTTCCTGGTCCTGCACCATCCTCAAGATTGGTGCTATGCTTGAGCCGATTGTTGCAGCCACTGTGTCAATCCATCTCGTTAAGGGTCTTCCTCTTTTTCACTGACCCTCTATTTTACCAAGCATGATGTCCTTCTCCATATAGCATGATATCCCTCCCGACATGTCCAAAGTACGTAAAATAATGTCTCATCATCCTTGGGTCTAAGGAGCATTCTGGCTGTACTTCTTCCAAGACAGATTTGTTCGTTCCTTTGGCAGTCCGTAGTATAGTCAATATTCTTCGCCAACACCACAACTCAAAGGCATCAATTCTTCATTGCCCAGCTTTCACATGCATATGAGGCAACTGAAAACACCCAGGCTTGGGTCAGGTGCACCTTAGTCCTCAAAGTGACATCTTTGCTTTTTAACACTTTATAGAGGTCTTTTGCAGCAGATTTGCTCAATGCAATTTGTCGTTTGATTTCTTGACCTGTTGCTTCCATGGGTGTTCATTGTGGATCCAAGTAAAATGAAATCCTTGATGACTTCAATCTTTTATCCATTTAATAGTTGTGGTAGAGCGTTTTTTAAAAAGCTCTGTTATCAGGCACACCTAAAATGGAATCCTGGCTCAGCCACCGACTAAGCTGTGCAACATTTCAAATTTGTTTGATTTTTCTATAAAATGGGAACAATACGGTATCAACTTTATTTGGTGCTAGGAAGATAAACTGTTCTCTACCTATGGACAAAACAGGAGGAGGAGAAGGGGAAGGGGAGGGAGACAGGAGAGAAGAAGCTAGAGGCTCCCAGGCCAGCACAAACCCTAGAGATTCTGTCATCCTCCCTGTCTTATGTCTTATCTGTTCATTTTTCTCTTTAAGATAGACCAAGACCCATGAGGGACTTCCTAAGGAGACAGGTATTTGCAAAATGCTAATTTGAGATCAAAATAATACTTGGGATGAGCCAGCCTGTCCAGGAGTCCCTGGGTGTGCAAAAGGCTTAACACACCTGTCTGCTAACAGAAAGGTTGGAGGTTGGATCAGTCCACCCAGAGGCACCTGAGAAGAAAGGCCTGGTGATCTACTTCCAAAAAATCACCATGAGAACCCTGTGGCGCACACTTGTACTCTGACACATGTGGAATCACCATGAGTCAAAATCGACTTGATAGCAACTGGTCTAGGATGAAGCCTCCTGGGCACAGCTTGCAAGGCCCTTTCTGATTTGGCCTCTGCCAATCTCATCTGCCCGCACCCCTTCTTACTACTAACCTCTACACTGTATGCCTCAGCTCAGTTGAATTTCTTTTTGTTCTCCAGCAGGCCACACCTGCTCTCACCTCCAACCCTTGGCACATGCTTCTCCTCCCTGGAACAAGCTTTTGCTGCCTCCTTTCCACCTGGCCAACTTCTCCTCGTTCCTCAGTCTCATCTCAGATGTCACCTCCTCCAGGACACTCCCCTCACCTCCCAATCCTTCGAATCTGGGTTAGAGGTTCCTTCTTTTTTCTTCCTCAATATCCTACACTTCCCTTGACGCAGCGCCCAACACAGCATATTAAAATGGCTCATTCACTTCTGTCTCACCCACTCATCTGTAAACTCCATAAGAACAAAGACTGCATTACATCTCTATTCAGTCATTCCATCATCAGCCCATAATTATGAGTTACTAGTATGTTCCGGGTACTCTGCTGGATGCTACAGAAACTGTGAGAACAAAATAGAAAAAATTCTCTGTTGTATCCCTAGTTCTTAGCACAGGGCCTGCTTAGATTAGGGATCTAACAAAGGTGGAAAGAAGGAAGGAAGGAAAGAATAAAGAAGGGAGGGTAGAAGAGAGAAAGGAGAGAAGGAAGGAAGGAGGGAGGAATCAGTGATGCATTCTGGCTTCCTTGCACATGTGACTTCCCAAGACACCCTGCCCCTCCAGTGGCATTGGGTTTTACTTGGTTTCAGCAGGCAGCTTGTTCCTTAGCCTGAGAAGAGCCCACACCTGTCAGAAAGCAGGTTCAGCCACAGCTAACTTTCGTGTCTTCTCAAGCCCCTGAGCATCTCAGTGAGAATGGACATGCTAGCTTGCCTCAGGGATGGCTACTGTCTGGGGTCTGGTGCTGGGTGTTGGGCAGAGGCCCCAGGAACCCATGGTCACTGGACAGCGTGCTCAGGAATAACTGGACACTTGTCCACGTCGCTCCGTATTTCTGATATCCTGGTGCTGTGGAAAGCACACTGGTCTGTCGGGAGACTTGCTCCGTGTCCTTGGACAAGCTCCTTCCCTTCTCTGGGCCTCAGTTTCCCCATTTAAAAAATGAAGGGGCTGACCTAGATGATTTCTGATGCTTTGCTTCTATTTAGAAGAAGCCACCTGCAATGTTAACCTAGAGGATTTCCTGGACTTCTCTCGAGTGTGACTTAGCAGCACTGTTGTATATTTGCAATGCATTTAACAATCAATCATCTCATCTCAGAGCATAGCCAGGTAAGCATTTTATCAGGGAAGTACAAGGAAGTGGGTGGGCAGAGAAGGCATGACCTGGCCAGGAACCCAGAGACTAGGCATGGAGAGCAGCCCCGGAAAGAGCGTTTAGGGGCCTGAATTCCAGCCAGGTTCACCCCCTAGCAGCCAATCACATGGCTCCAGCGTATCCAGAAGTCTCCTTAATCTCCGTTTTACAGTGCTTTTTTGACAAGTGAGTCCTTTAAAACATGTTTCCTCATTGTGCAGAGGGTGAAGTTCAGTCCAAACATTTGTCGCAGAAGAATCCAGGAGGAACTCAAACTGCCAGAGTGCATCATAAACTCCACTCATACTCTCGGGCCCCAGGACTGGGAGCGAAGCTCCTTCCAGATACTCTGTTATGGCTCTGCTAAGAATAATGTGAGAATAGACTCGACGGCACACATCAACAACAAGAATAAAAAACCCAGAGTCCGCACACCTGCTGTCTATACTTTCTGTGACCTTTAATCCCCCAAAACCAGTATAATTATTCACGTTTTCCAGAAGAAAAACTGTATTCAAATCCAAAGTCACACAGCTAGACATAGCTAAACCAGTATTAGATTTCTGACCAGTCTGGTGCCTTAACTCTTTCTATTCCATTATGGCGCCTGCCAATTCAAAAAGACAAGACCATATTTGCCGGGAGTGGATCCTTAGCAGCCCAGATTTTTAGCAAAAAGACTTTAAGAGCCTCAATGACCAAACTTTTTCTTAGATCACAAAAGAGAAACAGTCGCCTTTATAACCTCACTTTAGAGTTGCGTGTGGTTTGGAAAGCTCAGTTGGAGTCAGATATCCCATTCCTGAGGGCTGGTCAGCTGTAGGCCCTGCTGTGAAGGAACTCACCCCTCAGCAAACCATGCACCTATGACCACCTTGTCTATGAAGTTTCCAAGGGACAGAGCAGGTGAGGCAGGCCTCCTTGGCTACTCCTGAACTCGGCTAGAGTCGTAACCACCACTAGTTAAAAGAAGGTCAAGGGGGCTGTCAAACTCTGAGGGGAGCAGGGAAGATGGCAGGTCAAGCAAAATCCCACTTCCCAACAGCCTCTTGGAAAGAGCCTCCTCCACCTCACTTGACCACGTCAGCGTCCATCTTAGAAGTCAAGAGTGAAGCCTCCTATACCTCACTTGGCCACGTCAATGTCCGTCTTAGAAGTCAAGAGTGAGGCTGCTTAGCAGGTCATACAAGGTCCTACAAGAACTGACCTGTGCCTACTATGAATTCACCCCTGGGTGGGCATCTCCCGCCCTCTCCTCGCCACCTGCATACAGCTGTGCTCCAACCACGTACAAACACCAAGCATCTCCTAAGGTGTCAAGCTCTCCTTGTTCCTCACCCTCCTTTACAATGTTTACTCTACCCCTGATGAACATCGACTCATCCCTTGAAACCAGTTTAACTTTCACCTCCTCTAAATCACCTAGTTCCTCATTCTGCCCCTTACTGTGTGACCCTAGGTAGACTACTTAACCAGTTGGTGGCTCAGTTTCCACATTTGTAAAATTATTGCTGTTGTTAGTAGCCACTGAGTTAGGTCTGACTCATGGAGACCTTACATATAAAAGAACAAAACATTGCCTAGTCCTGCAATGATTTTTTAATATGTTTGAGCCCGTGGTTGAGGCTATTGTGTCTATCCATCTCATTGAGTGTGTCCCTCATTTTTTTTGACCCTCTACCAAATACGATGTCCTTTTCTAGCAATTGGACTTTCCTGATGATGCATCCAAAGTAAGCAAGATAAAGTTTCACCATCCTTGCTTCTAAGGAGCATTCTAGTTATAATTCTTCTAAGACCAGTTTGTTTGTTCTTTTTAGATATTCTTTGCCAACACCACAATTCAATTCGAACGTATCAATTCTTCTTCTGTCTTCTTTTCTCTGTCTAGCTTTCACATGCGTATGAGGTGATTGAAAGGACTATGACTTGGGTTGGATACACCTTAGTCATCAATATGACATCTTTGATTTTTAGAACGTTAGACTCATTAACAACCTGCAGATGACACAACCTCGCTTGCCAAAAAGGAAGACAACTTGAAGCACTTACTGATGAAGGTAAAAGACTAGAGATAATAATAGTACCTTTCTCATAGAGTTGAGGTGAGGATTCTAAGAGATAAAACACTTTAGTGCTTTCATGTGGGCCTGGCCAGACTCAGTGCTTGATGTATTTAACCACTGTCATCACTCTTATTAGGCCTGCATTCCAAGAGACTTGATAGAGAATTTGCCAGCAGGAGCTCTAGCCACGTGGTTCAGCTCTTGCCTTCTAGTGGGACTCTTCTTTTCTTCAAGGGCTCAGCTCAAGCTCCTATGCTTCAAAAATCTCCTTGGTGCCCCAGCAGAGGGGTTCTTGCCCTACTTGGGGCCTCCGTTGAGATACGTATGTACTACCATGAATGCCCCTGGGCACCTGTACAGTAATGATCTGTTTACACACTGCTGCCCTATTAAGCTAAGATTAGGGACCATTTCTGAATCCAAATGCTGGCTGCCTCAGTGATAAGAGAATGCCGACAAGAAAAATGTTTTCTTAACACATTCCTGGAGAAAGCCCCTATATACAAAGCAGGAGTCCAACTGGGAAAGAGATAACAGTCACAAGTAAAAGCTTTATTATTTGCCATATGCTGTGGTCCACAGAAGTAGGAAAGATGTTAGAATGTTTTATACACATTTACTTCACTATGATTTCAGACTTGCACAGATTTGTGACATCACATTTTTTGGCAAAAACCTGAAAGATCCTCTATTAGACTTCCATTAGATGCTTGAATCCCGTTCCAAGAGCACAACTCCAGTAGTGGGACACTCACTACCTGCCAAAATAACCCATTCCATATTGGATATCTGTTGAGCTGTAGCTTCTTCCATTAATCATGGTTCTACTCTTTGACCCTCATGGAATCCATCTGCCTTCTCTTCCCAGGACAGAGATTTTTGATGCAGGGCCCTTGTACCCCAGCCCCTTCTTCTGCTAAGGAAACACCCAGTTCCTTTGCCAAGACTCCAAGCTAGTCTGGTCATCCACTCCCATTTCAACGACTTCCACCTGTTGTCCTGCTCACAGTGCAGGACCCAGAGCTGGGGGCAGATCTTCTGGATGACTTCAACTAGCACAGAACAGCAATTTAGACTCTCAGAACCAGAGGACCTTAGAGATCATCTAGGAAAGATCAGCTCCCCCACTTTACAGACGAGATTGAAGGACAGAGACAGGCAGTAATTTACCCAAGTGCTCTGATTTCCAGTGGAACAACTGTATGACATTTGTTGTATTATTATTGAGTTTGTTGCTGTTGTTTTTGTTTCCAGTGGCAGCCATATCACAGGATGAACTCATGCAGGACTTCAGGCTTAGAATTTTTATATCTTCAATAGTAATGTCAACATTAATCTTGAAATTCCTCCTAGTAAACAAGTCAGTAAAAATGAATGAATGAAATCCCTAGAAACAGAAAGTAGATCAGTGGTTGCCAGGGGCTGAGGGGGAGTGTGGCGCGACTGTTAATGGGCAAGGGATTTCTTTTTGGAGTGATGAAAATGTTCTGAAATTACGTAGTGGTGGTGATTGCATGGAAACCCTGGTGGTGTAGTTGTTAAGGGCTCCGCTCCTAACCAAAAGGTTGGCAGTTCAAATCCACCAGCCGCTCCTTAGAAACCCTAGGGGGCAGTTCTGCTCTGTCCTATAGGGTCGCTGTGAGTTGGAGTCGACTCGACGGCAACCAGTTTTGGTGATTGCACAACTCTGGGAACATACTAAAAACTACTGAATTATACACTTTTTTTTTTTTTGAACATTGCAAATTATTTTTTTATTTGACTTAGAGTCTTACAATCATTTATCAATATCTTGCAATCATTTATCTGTATCTTTGACTACCCGTATAAAAACTGAACCCACTTTGAAAAATAAAAATTTGAGTGTCCAAACATTGGTTTAGAGGAAACAATTGCATTTTGTTGTAAACTTTATGCACAGAATTTTCCCTATTTTAATCACCTATCAAAACACATCAATGATGTAATAGTGTCTTAGTACAGATGTATATTTATATTTTCACATTTTAGCTATTTATAAAGTAAGTTTTGCTGTATATAAACACAAAATTTTATAAAATTTCCTTGCTTAGGACTTAAAGGCGACTATTTGAAAAGATTTTGTTTTATTTTATTTTTTTAATTTTACTGTGCTCTAGGTGAAAGTTTACAATGCAAATTAGTTGCTCATTCAAAAATGTATACACAAATTGTTTTGTGACATTGGTTGCAATCCGGGCAATGTGTCGGCACTCTCCCCCTTTCCCTTTCCACCCAGGGTTCTCCGTGTCCATTCATCTGGTTTTCCGGTCCCTTCCTGCCTTCTCACCTTTACTTTTGGGCCAGTCTTGTATACTTGTATACCTGATTGAACTAAGAAGCATGCTCCTCATGTGTTACTGTTTCTTTTATAGGCCTGTCTAATCTTTGGCTGAAAGGTGGACTTCAGGAGTGGCTTTAGTTCTTAGTTAGTAGAGTGAATTATATACTTTAAAAGGGTAATCTTCGTAGTATGTGAATTATATTTCAATAAAGCTGCTATTTTTAAAAAAAAATAAAGGAATAGCTGACTTTTATCTACTGTCTTCAGCTCAGTAGCCCTTCCCTAGTGCCTTTAGGGAACAGATTTCCAAAGGGTCTTAGGGATTGGAGGATTTATACCACTAGTCAGCACAAACCTTGGAAACACTTTATTGTATGTTTTCTAAACTTCCTAATCCAAGTCAACATTCCAAAACGTGGACTCTATCACAGTTTGATTTGGTCTAAGATGGAAACTCCCGGGCTACAAATTATGAGCACTTTCTATGTGCCAAGTACCCTAAGTAACAATTTTAGTCTTCCCAGAAATTTTGCAAGACAGTGGCTCTCAAACTTGAGTACGCATCAGAATCACCTGGAGAGTTTGTTAAAACACAAATGGCTGGGCTTCATCCCCAGATTTTCTGATTCAGTAGGTCTGGAGTGGGACCCAAGTTTCCGATACTGTTGTTGCTGCTGGTCTGGGAATCACACTTTGAGAACCACTGTTATTAGGAATTATTCTCCCAGCTCTACAGATGAGGAAGCTAAAGCTAAGAAAGATTCAGTAAATTGCCTAGGATCACATGATGTGGTAGACACTTTTGTGAGTTGACGCAACAGCATTTCCCAAATGTCTTCTCCCTGGAAGCTCTGTAGAATGGAGGTTGGAAATATTCTTGACCCTTTGCCAATATTCCTTGCAGCTAGAGATGACCAGACAAAATGATTTCAACTAGTGTCCCCTTCTTCCTCAGATGTTGACAGTATGCTTGGAAGTGCATTCTCCTTCCCAGAACAACAACATGCTAGGGGTGGTGACTAGAAGAACAAAAAGACCCTGGGTCCTGGATGACTGGCAGCAACCCAACTCTGCCTCAGCACCTCTTATTATGTATGAAAAATAAATCCCTATTGGTTTAAACCTCTGTTATTCAATTATTCTGTTATTTTTGCTGATTTTATCCCTAATGATACACAGGATTGATCAATATTGCGGCCAGGATTTGTACCTAACGCCATCTGGCCCCATAGCCTTATTCTTCCCACTCTCTCTGTTGCCCCCGGAGACAGAATTTTTGGCTGTGAAGAACTCAATACTCCCTAAGAAATCTCTTAACTTCCCTATAATAATGCTCCTCAAAGGGAAGTGGCATGAATAGTAATTAGCCTCAATCCCAAGTAGAGGAATTGTATGTGGTTTGAATCTAACCAATGTCCTATGACTGGCCCAAGCAAAGCCTTACTACCCAGTGTGGTCCACCCACCAGCAGCATCAACATCAAACTGTTCAGAAATGCAGAATCTTCCATCCCATCCTAGTCCTACTGAATCAGAATCTGCATTGTAACAAGATCTCAAGGGCTTATATTCTCATTAAAGTTTGAGAAGTAGAGTTCAAGTTTAATGGTTCTCAAGACTGACTAAGCATTCGAATCACCTGAGAATCTAAAAACAAACAAAAATAAAGAGACTTGGGCCTCACACTAGACCTACTAAATCAGAACTCCACTTGAATAGGAACCAGAAATCACATCAGTGGTTCTTTACATTTTTTTGTTCATGGACCATTTTGAGAAAATAAATAAAGCTGGGACTTCCTCCCAGAGCACTGCACATATACACAAACACACAACATTTTTGCAATCAGTTTCAAGTATTCACAGGTCACTGAAGTCTACCCAGAGTCCTCCCAGGACCTGAGAACTCCTGATAAGGGGCCCTTGGTACATGTCTGTGCAATTATAGCAACGCACTCAGGTACCTAATGAGAAGAGGCAGCCCCACTCCTATCAGCCAGGCCAGGCCCTGGTTAGTTCTCACCTGAAGATGGTTTATGTAACCAGCTAGAGCCCAAGGTCACAATTCAATCAGCAGCTTCTGCAGTAAATACAACTTTGTGTTCCCCGGGCTTTCCCATCACTCCTGATTACAGAGCTTTTCATTTTGTTTTCACCAAATTAACCTAATTCATATGGAGGATGACTTCCTGCTCAACTACTGACCACAAAGATGCCACAGAGGCAAGTGCCTCATTCAATTAGGAGGAGACTTTGAAATACATACTTCAAAACAAGGTCTCAACACACAGGGCCAGGTTATCATTGCTTCCCCCAACGAACCAAGCAGAGTTAATCTCCTTTCACCTCCTATACATTTCTACCACCACACTTATTTCAACGTTTATTGCATATTTGATTACTTGTTCTTTCAGCATAGTATAGGCTCCTGGAAGCAAATGGCAATGTCTTCATCACTATAGTCCTAAACCTAGACTTAACACCTAGCACAGAATCTGGTATGCAGAAGACACTGAAAAAATAATGATTGGATGGATGGATGGATGGATGGATGGATGGATGGATGGATGGATAATTGATATGTCAATGGAAGGAAAGAAAGATAGAGAATTCTGTTCTTCAATCATAGTTTGGAAACCTGGTGGCATACTGGTTAAGAGCTATGGCTGCTAACCAAAAGGTCAGCAGTTCAAATCCACCAGGCTCTCCTTGGAAACTCTATGGGGCAGTTCTACTCTGTACTACAGGGTCACTATGAGTCAGAATCAATTCGATGGCATTGGGGTTTTTTTTTTTTTTAAATCAGTATAATGAAAAGAACAGGAAATTTTGAGTCTAGAAAATTCAGGTGCAAGTTCTACCATGCATCAGACAGATGTATGTTCTCAGTCAAGGCATTTAACCTTCATGAATCTTAGTTTTCCTTTATGAATTGAGACACTAAGAACACTCAACCTGAATTCCAAGGGTATTGTGACAATTCAATAACAGAATATGTGTGAACACATTTTTGTAGAACTCTGCCCTTAGACTAGTACTGCAGAAAAGAATGGGTCCTGAAATCTGGCAGAGCAGGGCTCCAAGTCTGGCTTCTCCATTGTCAGCTGTTCAATCTTGGGCAAGTCTCTTAAGTTCTCTGCACTTGCTTCCTCATTTGAGTAATGGAGACAGCAACAACTCCCTCCCAGGGACTTTGAAGGAGGCAGTGAGATAACAGATAGAACGTGAGTGCTCACTGAACCCATATTCCCCTTCCCTTCACCCCTGGCCTCCTTGCAAGATGGTATACGTAAATGGGGACTGCTAATAAGAGGTGGTTAAATAAGAAAAATTGACTTTTCAATAAATCTGGTCAAGTTTTGTTCAAGATTCTATGGAAGAATCCTGATCAAAAGTGGGAAAATTCAGAAAAGAATTGAAAATTCTCATGGAGTCTAGACTTTCTGGAGCCACTGAGACTGAATAAACTCTTGAAACTATTGCCCTGAGATAATCTTTAAACCTTTAACCAAAAACGTCCCCTGAAGCCTTCTTTAAACCAAGCAATGTTATCATTGTTGTTAGGTGCCATCAAGTCAGTTCCGACTCATAGTGATCCTATGTGCAACAGAATGAAATACTGCCTGGTCCTATGCCATCCTCACAATTGTTGTTATTCCCAAGCCCATTGTTGCAGCTACTGTGTCAGTCCATCTCCTTGAGGTCTTCCTCTTTTTCGCTGACCCTCTACTTTACTAAGCATGATGTCCTTCTCCAGGGACCGGGCCCTCATGATAACATGTCCAAAGTACATGATCTGAGTCTCGCCATCCTTGCTTCGAAGGAGAATTTTGGCTATACTTCTTCCAAGACAGACTTGTTTGTTCTTCTGGCGGTCCATGGTATATTCAATATTCTTCACCAACATCGTAACTCGAAAGCATTGACTCTTCTATGATCTTCGTTATTCATTGTCCATCCTTCACATGCATATGAGGTGACTGAAAACACCATGGCTTGGGTCAGATGCACCTTAGTCCTTAAAGTGACATCTTTGCTTTTTAACATTTTAAAGAGATCTTTTGCAGCAAATTTGCCCAATGCAATGCGTCATTTGATTTCTTGACTGCTGCTTCCATGGGCATTGGTTGTGGATCCAAGTAAAATGAAATCCTTGACAACTTCAATATTTTTTCCATTTATCATGATGTTGCTTACTGGTCAAGTTGTGAGGATTTTTGTTTTCTTTATGTTGAAGTGTGTCTTATTTATCTAGTACTGCTATAACAGAAATACCACAAGTGGATGGCTTTAACAAAGAGAAATATATTTTCTCACAGTCTAGTAGACTAAAAGTCCAAATTCAGGGTGTCAGCTTACTCTTCCTGTTGGCTCTGGAGGAAGGTCATTTTCATCAATATTCCCCTGTACTAGGAGCTTCTCCACACAGGAACGCTGAGTCCAAAGGACGTGCTCTGCTCCCGGCACTGCTTTCTTGGTGGCATGAGGTCCCCCACTCTCTGTTTGCTTCCCTTTCCTTCTATCTCTTGTAAGACAAAAAGTGGTCCAGGCCACACCTCAGGGAAACTCCCTTTACATTGATCAGGAATGTGACCTTAGTAAGGGTGTTACAATCCCGCCCTGATCCTCTTTAACATAAAATTACAATCACAAAATGGAGGACAACCACACAATACTGGGAATCAGTGGCCCAGCCAAACTGATACACACATTTTGTGGGGGGACATAATTCAATCCATGGCAAGGCGTAATGCGTAATCCATAATGAAGGCTGTGGTTTTTGATCTTCATCAGTAAGTTGTTTACTAATTTAGCTAAACAGTGGTTTAGCTTAATTAGTAAAGAATGTCTGCCTTGAGCATTGTGCTCTTCTAAAGAACTATCTGTATGGGATGAAATTGTCAACAGCAACTGGAAAGAGTAGATATGAAACTTTGGGGGCAGTGAGTTTATGTTAATGAGGAGGAACAATCTGGAAAAGGAAGGTGAGAATGCTTACACAACTTGAAGAATGTATGTGATCAATGTCACTGAATTGTACACATAGAAATTGTTGAATGGATGTGTGTTCTGCTGTGTACATTCTCCACAACAAAAATAAAATAAATTATTTTAAATAAATGTATAAAAATAAATCTGGTCAAATTGTGTGGGAAAGCATGATCCAACGACCAGATCTCTAATTCGATGTGTGGAGTGAGTGTGTGTCCTGGATGAACTCTCACCATGTGAGCCTCAGAGCTCAGAGCTATATAGAACGCAAAGCTTTCAAAGCCAAGTTTCACAATTTTCCACCACATGAGCAACTTTATTTGCCTCGATGAGGCAATAACTGCACAGTTCTTTATACATTTCCCTTTTCCTCTCCCCTGCCCTCCTTACTAATCCATTTTTCATTTTTCACAGCCCCCTGCTTCCATCTCTCTCCTTCCTAGCCTCAGAGGCGGCAAAGTTGTACGTGGCTTTGGGGCTGGAGGCCTGGGTTCAAATCCCAGCTGTTACTTCCTGGCTGTGTAAGCTTGGGCCCATCAGTTGATCTCTGTGGGCCTTAGTTCCCTCTGCATTCTGGGTATTCCTGCCTGCCTAGGGTGGGGGCTGCTGTCAGGATTCAGTGAGATATCATAGCTGGTTGGCAGGAGCTCATACATGACAGTTTCCGTCTTCCTCCTTGTGTGGGGGAATTCAGCTAGAAGAAGCTCTGATGGATCAGATTCATTTGTTCAGGAAAAAAGGGGAAGGGAGAAATCCCCAGACCCAAACTGGTCTTGGATCAAAGTCAGGGAGCGTGGAAAGCCCTGTACTATAAACGCCTATAGAAACTTCCCGGTATTTTACAAGTCTCTGGAGCCGTCCACCAGTGCTGGGAAGCTAACTCAGCAGGAAGGGCCAGCTGCTGTCCTCTTGATGTCTCAGAGGTTCTCCATCCTCCCTGCATGCCTGTCAGGAGGGGGTTGGAAGTCAGCTGCACAGGAAGACACATCCTTTGCCCAGAATGATTTCTTCCCAAAACCCAACTCAATTCAGCCCAAACCATGGGAAAGCCTGTAATTAGGAAAAGCTCTAACAGTGGAAGGGGGGCTGTGGTGGTTCAGTGGTAGAATACTTGCCTTCCATGAGGGGGATCTGGGTTTAATTCCTGGACAATGCACCTTATGCGCAGCTACCACCCTTTGTCAGTAGAAGCTTGCATATTGCTATGATGCTCAACAGTTTTCAATGGAGCGTCCAGGCTAAGAAGGACTAGGAAGAAAGGCCTGGCAATCTACTTCCAAAAGTCAGCAAATGAAAACCTTATGGAGCACAATGGTCTGATCTGCAACCAGTCACAGGGGTGGTGCAGGACTTGGCAGCAGTTTGATCCGTTGTGCATGGGGCTGCCATGAGTAAGGGCCAACTTGATGGCAGCTAACAACAATGATAACAGTGGAAGAGCAGCGGGGAGACTTGTGACTGGTGCTATTACACCACTGAAACATAGCTCCATGTCTCAGCCTACAGGTGACAGTAGCCAGGTCCATTGACACAGTGGACAGCTCAAACCATGTGCAGGGTTACAAGTACTGAGGCTCTGAGGCAGTGTCTAGAGTCTTCAGTTCTTCTCAGGATGGGGAGAGGAGAGGGAAAGGCCGTGAGTGGCCCTGACCAGCTTGCTAAGAGCCTGAGAGTGGTCTGTGTGGCTCAGGTCTCTGAGTGCTTATGACATTTCAGGCCCTTTCACCGGCATTCTCGTTTCCTTCTCACCTGTGAGGCTAGACCCATTTTGTAGACGAAGAAACCGAGGCACAGGAGATAGGAATTGCCCAAATTCACTAATCTGGGCAATAGCAGACCCAGTCTCAAATCTATCTGCGATGACTTTGGATCCAGTATACTTTCCACTCTCCTGGGGCGGCCAAACACCCACTTCCCTGATCTGTAATTTTTCTGTCCTTCTCCATCCAAGTTTCCAGTGTCCTGGGCCCAGCTTGAAGAACAAATGGAAGAAACAACAAGGTGCCAAGTGGCAGAACGGACTTGCTGGTACGTGAATTGGGGCTTTCCTTCTGCGGTCATGGGGCAGTAACACCCAACCTTTGCCTCTGGTGGAAGTAACTAGGGCCCCTGGAAGTCATCCCACCACAAAATAGGGCACACAGCAGTCCCCATTAATGCCCCAAATACCCTCAAGTCCCAGAGTTCACTAGATGCCATTGACATGGCCTCCGGTCTAGGCACTAACCTTCACACAGTCACTTTGGGCCATGCAAGGGCCTCTCACAGGCTGCAGTTCCAGAAGAGAGAAAGGACTGTATAGGCAAATGTGGCTTTGCCCTGCAGGCCAAAAACTCAGCCCCACAGGCCAAAAATCCAATGTCAAATAATAGGCTCAAACCCAAAAACTCATTGCCATCTAGTTGATTCTAACTCATAGCGACGCTATAAGACAGTAGAACTGCCCCATAGGGTTTCTAAGTAGCAGCTGGTGGATTCAAACTGCTAACCTTTTGGGTAGCAGCCAAGCTCTTAACCACTGTACCACTAGGGCTCCAATAACAGGCTAGAAAGGCAAAAAGAAGAAGAAGAAGAAGAAGAAGAAGAATTCATCAGTAGAATGATAGGAAGTTCATGGGTGAAACCAGCACCGCATTTTCTCACCATCCAGAGTGGATGTGTAAATTTCCATCCCTTCTCTGTAAACAAGGGTCTAGAGCTATCGGTGAAATAATTTACAACCCCATGTGCTCCACTGTAAATGGCTGCTATGTTTACTGGCTATAAAAACATCTCTGAACACACTAACCTTCAGCAGGTGAGCCTTGAGTTTATAGCACTGAAGAATTGTTTTACTGCTTCAGCACAGGCAACAGGCATGCTGGACACCTGTTGGAGGGTGAGAGGTGGAGGATCAAGCCCTCTAGAATTTCAGGGAAAGGAATCCCTGTAGAAGAACAAAGTACCCCCAGCGTGAGCCAACCAGATAAAACAAATCACCATTGAGTGTCTAGCCAGAGTTTGATCCATGGTAGGCATCCAGGTCTAGGATGAGCCAACTGGGTTAAGGGTTGAGGCCTGGACAGAACAGCTGGGGTTGAGGAATCCTATCAGAGGTCGAAAGGAGAGTCCAAGGCAAGTTCTGAGGGAGTGCCAAGGCCTGAGCTGGGATAACCTAAATAGGTTGAGAAGTAAGACGGGGAGGGGCAAGACAAGTGTCAAAGATGGCAACTACAGCCAAAGATTCAATGTTGGAGAAATCTAGAACAGATGTAAAAGTTCTGGAAAGTGTTTGTGAACCAAAGAAGCAAGAATCTGCCTATAATGGCAGCCACCAAATGGTACATGGGTGAATTACACAGGCTGAAAAGGACAGGAACTGGTTAAATAAAAATATTCTTTGTAGTTCACCCTCTGGCTTGTTCTAAAAAGGTATTATTTTTCCCATCAATGTCTTAGTATGGAGGTTTCAGGAGGCCCCAATGCCATGCTCACTTCCCTAATGCTAATAATCAAAGAATCCAAGCGGCTGATTGTGCCAGTCTCAGCAAGGCATATATTCTTTGAGTCTTCAACAGAAAGCAGAGGTTGCAAGTGACAAAGCTTATAGAGTTTTAAACCACATCGCCAGGCCCAGAACATTTGAGAACAGACAGAAACTCACAAAAGAATAAAGATAACCAGGCTAAAAATCACATTTGGAGGATTGTGAGCCCTTAAAGGCGGTGATGAAATCAGGGACTGTGTACAGTTTGTTCACATGAAGAGTCCTGGAAGAAGGCGTCAGGCTTAGCAAGCGTGCTGGCCAAATGAGGAAGAGTCGAATGGGCTGGCCTGCAGTTGCCCAATACCCTGGGCCTCTAGGGAGAAATAAGAAGGAAGCAAGCCACTGTGTCCAGATCAAGTTAGAAACCTAGTAGTTTCCATTCTGGTGTTTTAAATTCTGCACCTTTGAAAGTCATTTCATTTTTTAATTGAAAAAAAAAAATTGTACTTGATGACCTGCCAGTTCTTCACAAACACAACTATCATCAAAAGCCAAGGACCCCCACCTCTTTATAAATAAATAGGCAAAATAATCTCTGAGAAAACCTGAGGCTTTGGGGAGTCCTTCAGCCCTACCCTGCTCTCCTCACTACACACACACACACACACACACACACACACACACACCCCTGAGACTCCTCAGGAGAGGCTTGTTCACTCCCATAACGCAGCACCTGGCACTGGGAATGAGATAGTGCAGCTACTCCATGGATATCTGGCAAATACAATTACTTGAAAATGAGAATATAAATGAAAGATGAGAAACCAGACACACAAGGAAGAGAGAGGGAAGAGTGCAAAGCAGATGTGACTTGGAATGCTGCCTCTGAAAGCTCAGAGATCTATAGGCAATAACAAGTCCTGGCATTTACATAACACTTTACAGATTACAAAGCCTCCACATTCCTTATCATTTTTTATTCTCACTCCCAACCCACCCGGAAGATAAGGGTCTTTATGTTGATGTTAGAGAAGAAGAGATGGAAACTCAAGAAGGTCTGCTGGTTTGTCAAAGGTAGGAAGAAGCAGAGCTGGGAACTGAAACTTTTAAAGTCAAAGCTTGAGCTCTTGTGGCAACCCATCTATGGGTTTGAGACCTTTGGTCTAAATCTACATTATGTAAGCCAGTGACTGCAGTCAGAATCCAGGAAAACTAGAGAAACTAATAACATCCATCCACTCATTCCTTTACTCAACACATATTTAATGAGCATCTGCTATGTTCCAGGCTGTTTTGGAGTTAGAGACACAGCTATGAATAGGACAGACACAGTCCCTGTCCTTCACAAGCTTACACACAGGTGGGGGAAACAGAGAAAAAAGGGGTAAATAAATAGACAAGATAATTATAAACTGTGATAAATGCTATGAAGGAGATAAACAAAGTGATGAAATAGAAAATAATTGGGGGAGTCCACTGGGTTGGACAATCAGAGAAGCTTCTGAGAACTGGTGGTTTTAGCTATGACCTAGAGGATGAGAATGAGCTAGCCATTCTAAGAACATTCCAGGCAGTGGGAGGGAGCAGGTGCAAAGTCTTAGAGGCAGGAAAGAGTTCAGTGGTTCAGTGGTTCCAGGACTAGGAAGGAGGCCAATGTGGCTGACATGTAATGACAGAAAGAAGAATCTCTCTGTAGATGTAGAGGTAAATGTAGATGTAGATGTAGTTGTAGGTGTAGATGTAGATCGTCTTATTTTTGCCTGTCCAGCATCTCACCTCCTTCTTCTGGCAGCCAAATGTCATTTTCCTTCAAATAATTAGCCCTCTACTATTCTCAACCCATGACGTTTGTGTGGTATTGCCCACACTCCCCATGACCAGAAATGGGCAAATAATCCATACCTGGCTAATCATTTCCCCGCCACCACCACCATCACCCAACAAACTCAGCCACCTGCCCCACTGCCACCCTGGCCACACTGTAACTCAACCAAGCCAATAAACAAGACTTTGGCCAGAACCATTCGTAAAGATGTAAATCAAGCCATGAGATGCTGGTGACCATCTTACCACAACAAGGGAGATCATGCCTAAGAATAAAGACAGATGAGCAAAGCAGAGCCCTGCCACTGTTGTTAAGCCCCTGGATCCAGCAGTACCTGGACCTTTCAACTTTGTGAGCTATTAAATGCCCTTTTTTGCCCAAGGAAGTTTGAGACAAGGTTTCTATAACTTGCAACTCATGCATGATCCACACTTACACAGACATGCTGACTGTTGAGTGGCAAACTGATTGAAGAGGGACAAAAGTGGAAACAGAGACACCCATTAAGAGGCTACTATAGGAGTCAAGAAGAGAAGAATTGAAGAATTCCACTAAATAGGATCCAGATTTTGGAGCAAGTGAATACACTAAATGTGTGGCCATCTGTATACTAGTGTAACCAAAACCAAAATCAAACTTGTTGCCATCAAGTCAATTCCAAGTGATACCAACCCAATAGGACAGAGTAGAACTGCCCATAGCATTTCCAAGGAACAGCTGGTGGATTCAAACTGCCGACCTTTTGGTTAGCAGCCATAGCTCTTAACCACTGTGCCACCAGGGCTCTGTATAGTAGTATACTGCTCACGTATCAAGCTCATTTGGTAGGTGGGGACTCTTTCCTGGCTCCGACACTTCACACATACTCCCTCATTCTGCCTGCATTGCTCTCAGAAAGGCTGGTTTACTGTCCTCCTCTGGGTCTCAACTCAAATGACCCTTTCTCAGAGTGGCTTCCCTAAGTCTTTAAAGTGGACTCCCCCGATTATTTTCTATTCATCACCTTGTTTATCTTTTTCTTAATTATCTTTACTTTTTTTTTTTTGAGTCCTTAGGTGGTACAAATGGTTAACATACTCGTGGCTAACTGAAAGGTTAGAGATTCAAGTCCACCCAGAGGTGCCTCAAAAGAAAGTCCTGTTGATCTACTTCTGAAAAATCAGCCACTGAAAACCCTGTGGAGCACACTTCTACTCTGACATACATGAGGTCACCATGAGTCAGAATCAACTCAGTGGCAGCTGATTTGTTTGTTTGTTTGTTTTTATTTGTTTATCCCTTTGGTTTCTATCTCCCCAGAGGAATGTAAGCTTAGGGAGGACAGGTACTGTGTCTTATTCACAGTTGTGTCTCTCGATCCTAAAACATAGCCTGGAACATAACAAGTGCTCAATAAATACATGTTGACTGCCCTTTGACGCAATAACTTCTCTTCTGACAATTTATTCCATGAAGGCAACTTAAAAGAAATTTTAAAACTAATATAGACATCAACAAAAACAATAAAATTTAAAAAATAATAATAATAAACTGTAGACACAGACAGTCATCACAGGGGAAAGTGCAAACTTAAATGTCCAAAAATAAAGGTCTTTGTGTGAATAATGGTATATCCACAGGGTGGCTAGTGCAGTCAGAGAAAATTATACTTACGAGGATTTAGAAAAAGTGTTCCAAAATAATGTCAAGTGATGAAGGAGAGCTAAAACATTGTATGGATCACACCTATATTTAAAAATGAATATATGCCTGTAATCAAAATCTAAACACACATGGATAAGTACAGGAAGGGAGGGTGCAAAAATAAACAGGTGATGTGGAAGGCGTCTGGAGCTAGGCTTTTTTACAGTGCTTTCTATTTCCTGACAGGTTGATTTATCAATAAAGAGGTAATGTGGAATTGTGCAAAATGACCAGATTGAGAGTAAAATGCCGTAGAACATTAGCAATAGGAATAATGCAACTTTATGGCGCTGTTGTGAAGTTTACATGGGATTTTGGATTTAGAAGTGCCCAGCACAGATCTAGTACAGATATTTGTTCCATGAAATTAATAATAATAACAACAACGACTATAATAAAATCATAAGGCTAATCGATGTCATATTTTGAGGGCAGGAGAATGGGCTCCATCACTATCTGTGTGACCGAGGAAAATATTCAATGTCTCTAAGCCTCAGTTTCCCCATATGTAAAAGGAGATGATGAGCATACCTACCTACCTAATTCTTACGAAGCTTCCTCCAATATAGTAAGCACTCAGAAGTTATCATCATCATTAACCATTATTAAGGAGTAAGAGTTGAGAGGAACAAAGCTATAATCGGGCCTCATTTTATTCTGTCTGTCCCTTGATCTGGTTGGTGCTGACTGTGCCTTTATTGTTATTAACTGAGTGCAGGGAAAAGAGCTTTCATGGGCAAAGAGGTGTAGAAAGAAATGAATCACTGAATCCTTCAAAAGAGGGGAATTTTTTTTATAATTCCTATTTAACATCAAAAGGGCACTTAACAGTTGCAAAACTGCTTGCAACTACTATGGACTACTCACTGGGTGCTGTGAAAGGGAAGCCTAAGTCATCCATATTCTCTTCTGAAGGCCTGCGGTGTGTTTGGCGCTCTGGGATCAGATGAAATATGTGGCGCAGACTGTGGCCGCAAGGAGCTGTCTCTCAAGTTACAGAGAAGAGTCAGGAGCAAATTCAAGGGGCAGGAGGACTTTATATACCATACAGCACTGCCATGCAACAGAGAGAGAAACAGACAGCTATCTAATTGGTCCCTGTGTTCCAATGATTCACCCCCTCAATATCTTACATCTGCCTCTCACTTTTCATCCCCACACCCTAACCATCTCAGAGCAGACTCTAACTTCCCCTTTCTTAGTTGTTGTTAGGTGCCATGGAGTTGATTTTCAACTCATAGTGACCCCATGTAACAGAGTAGAACTGCCCCATAGGGTTTTTGTTATGGATTGAATTGTATCCCTGAAAAACGTGTGTCAACTTGGCTAGGCCATGATTCCTAGTATTGTGTGATTTATTTTTGTCATCTGATGTGATTTTCCTACATGCTATAAATCCGACCACTATGATGTTAACAAGGCAGAATTAGAAACAGTTACGTTAATGAGGCAGGACTCAATCTACAAGATTAGGTTATATTTAGAGTCAATCTCTTTTGAGATATAAAAGAGAGACACGAGCAGAGAGACAGGGGGAACCTCATACCGACAAGAAAGTAGTGCCAGGAGCAGAGTGCATCCTTTGGACCCAGGGTCCCTAAACTGAGAAGCTCCTAGACCAGGGGAAGATTGATGACAAGGACCTTCCTCCAGAGCTGACAGAGGGAGATAGCCTTCCCCTGGAGCTGGAGCCCTGAATTTGGACTTGTAGCCTCCTAGACTGTGACAGAATAAATTTGTTTGTTAAATCCAGCCACTTACGGTATTTCTGTTACAGAGGTACTAGATAAATAAGACAGCTTTCTAGGCTATAATCTTTGCAGAAGGAGGAGATTGCCAGGTCTTTCTCCAGTGGAGTCTTTGGGTGGGTTTGAACTGCCAACTTCTCGGTTAGCAGCTGAGCACTTAACCAATGTGCCACCAGGGCTCCAACTTCCTAGTTAGAGGAACAGATTTATAGTCACGGTCCATATTTAAATTCTAGCTCTACCCGTTTTGAGCTGTGTGACTTTGGGCTAGTTATTTAAACTATCTCAGTTTCCTGCTGAGGAGCCCTGGTGGTGAAGTGGTTAAAGCATCTCAGCTGCTAACAGAAAGACTGGCAGTTCGAACCCACCAGCCACTCTGTGAGTCTGAATCGACTGGAGAGAAGCAGGGTTGGTTTGGTTTGGGTTTGAGTTTCCTCCTGAGGTGAGATTAATGAGATGTTGATAAAGTGTGTGTAGCACAAGGCCTGGCACATAGTAAGTGTTCAAAAAAAAATGGCACCTCTAATACATGGCATAACACAATACGAACCGTAAGTAACAATACACAAGCACCAGAAGAAAGACTAGATAAATGCGAGCTCCTAAAAAATCAAACACTTATGCTCTTCAAAAGACTTCAGCAAAAGTGTCAAAAGACAACCTACAAACTGGAAAAAATTTTGGGCTACAACAAATCCAGTCACCGTCTAATCTCTAAAATCTACAAGATACTGCAAAACCTCAACAACGAAAAGACAACCCAATTAAAAAAATGGGCAAAGGATATGAACAGGCACTTCACCAAAGAAGATATTCAGGTGGCTAACAGACACGTGAAGAAATGCTCACAATCATTAGTCATTAGAGAAATGCAGATCAAAACTACAATGAGATATCTTCTCACCCCAACAAGGCTAGCATTAATCCAAAAAACACAGAATAATAAATGCTGGAGAGGTTGTGGAGAGACTGGAACACTTATACACTGTTGGTGGGAATGTAAAATGATACAACCACTTTGGAAATCCATCTGGCACCTCCTTAAAAAGCTAGAAATAGAAGTACCATATGATCCAGCTATCCCACTCCTTGGAATGTATCCTAGAGAAATAAGAGCCATCACAAATAGACACATGCACACCCATGTTCATTGCAGCACTGTTCACAATAGCAAAAAGATGGAAACAACCTAGATGCCCATCAACAGACAAATGGATAAACAAATTATGGTATATCCACACAATGGAATACTACTCAATGATAAGGAACAACGATGAAGCCATGAAACATCTTATAACATGGAGGAAGTTGGAACTCATTATGCAGAGTGAATCTAGTCAGTCACGGAAGGACAAATATTGTATAAGACCACTATTATAAGAACTCAAGAAAAGGTTTAAACACAGAAGAAAACATTCTTTGATGGTTACAAGGATGGGGAGGGAGGGTGATGGTTATTTACTAACTAGATAGTAGATAAGAATTATCTTAGGTGAAGGGAAGGACAGCACACACTACAAGGAAATTCAGCACAACTGTACTAAACCAAAGCTAAGAAGTTTCCTGAATACAATCAAACACTTTGAGAGGCAAAGTAGCAGGGGTAGGGGTCTGGGGACCATGCTTTCAGGGGACATCTAGGTCAATTACCATAACAAAGCTTATTAAGAAAATGTTCTGCATTCTACTTTGGTGAGTGGTGTGTGGGGTCTTAAAAGCTAGCAAGTGGCCATCTAAGATGCATCAATTGGTCCCAACCACCTGGAGTAAAGGAGAATGAAGAACACCAAAGACACAAGGAAAGTATTAGCCCAAGAGACAGAAAGGGCCACATAAACCACAGACTTCATCAGCCTGAGACCAGAAGAACTATATGGTGCCCTGCTACCATCAATGACCTCCCTGACAGGGAACACAACGGAGTCCCTGATGAAGCAGGAGAAAGGTGGGGAGCAGAACTCAAATTCAAGTAAGAAGACCAGACTTAACTGTCTGACTGAGACTGGAGGAACCCCGGAAAGCATGGTCCCTAGATTCTCTATCAGCCCAGAAATACAACAATTTCTGAGGCCAACTCTTCAGACAGGACTGGACTGTGGGACATAAAGTGATACTCGTGAGGAGTGTGTCTCTTAGCTCTAGTAGATAAAAGAGACTAAACGGGCAGCTTCTGTCCAGAGGTGAGATGGGAAGGCAGAGAGGGTTAGGAGCTGGCTGAATGGACATGGGGAATAAGAGGTGGAAAGAAGGAATGTGCTGTCACAGTATCGGGAGAGCAATTAGGGTTATATAACAACGTATGTTTTGTATGGGAGACTAACTTGAATGTAAACTTCATTTAAACTACAACAATAGAAAAAATTTTAAAAAAAACATGGCACCAATTATTATTACATGGACTAAAGAGGAGAGATGAGAGGCCAGTTAGGAAATTATAAAAAGAAAGAGAGAGAGTTAAGGAAGGAAGGAAAGAAGGAAGGAAGGAAGTTTGACCCAGTATAAAACCCTCCAATCAATTCCTTTCATTTGTAGGATGAAGCCCATAGCTCTGGACGCATCCACAGAAAGCTGTCCATGTTACAGCCTGTGCCGCTTTCCCCAGCCCCCGCCTCCTCCTACTCTCACCCCTTGGACACTAGCTATTCCCTTAAAACATCATGAGCTCTCATGGCTGACCTAGGAGCCCCATCTTAGTACATTGAGACATGTATAGAAATATTGAGAATTATCACCACTATCACTCAGGTGGATCATATGCTGGAACAGATCCCCATTTGAGGATCAACAACCACTGTACGTTGACCATCTAAGGCCCAGATACAGAATGTATGGCTAACAATTTCATACCTCAAACATGAATAGTTGTACTTTCTTAAAACTGTATAAAGAAGAGATGTGGTTATTATATTTTCCAGTGTATTGCTCTCGCTGAACCAACTCAATGGACACATTGAAATCAGTGACGCACAAACCTGGTTTTCTAACTACAGCTGGAATAAGTCTCTTCTTCTCTGATTAAAGTAGATTTAAAATGTTGAAGTGACACATAAGGATGCTGTCTCCACTGTATTCCTAGTGCCTGGCAGAGTGTTAAGCACATTAATGAATCAATGATTGAATGAATGAATGGACAAGTGGACTGGATCATTTTCGCACATGAACCTAGTTATCTCCCTGAACCACTGTGAAAATTTAAAGTCAAATTTAGAAGGTACATACTTTCGTATGTCCTTAACCCTATCATTGCCTCTGCACCACTGACCAAGCACTCAGTTAAAAGTATATATATATGTGTATATACATATATATATATATATATATATATATATATATAATTTTAGTTAGGGTGTTTTAAGCACATATATTAGCTAGGGTGTTTTTGAAGTAAGGAATAAACCACCCAATTAAATGTGGCTTAAAGAATTAGGAAATTTATTATCTCAGATATAGCAACTATAGGGATTTCAGGCGAGTTATGAAAGAAGTCCCCTCCCACTCCCACACACACACATCCTACACGTACACACCCATTAAAGTAAGTCCCCAGTTTAATTACCCAATGGTAGAGAATCTTATTAGAATCAAAGTGACCACACAGGGCAGGCACAGATGAGCCCAAGTGTCTTAGTGAGGCTTCTCCTGAGCTTCTGATGAGACCCAAAAGGGCTACATCATTACCCTTTCTCATTCATGGCTTGTGTAACTAGACTAGAAGAATTTGCCCTAAAATCTATGGCTGTTGTTTAAGGGAATATTTAAACAAAGCATGAGCACATCCGTTTCCTCACCTGCAGGAAGAAAACAGAGTCTATGCTCAGAAATCCTCAAACATCATTCTGCCTTTGGCACTGCAGAGTCCCAGAAAACCATTTCTTCACATTTTACTTGAGGATTTTGGTACAGTATGCTAACATAATGATTACTAGTTCATTTTCCCCCAATTTATATTACATGAGGGCCAGAGATGGGCTTACTTCAGGTTTGATTTGACAGTTTCATCAAAGATCCAGGTTTTTCCCATCTCTCAGTATATCAGCTTTGTTCCCAGATGAGCTCCCCTCATAGTTACAAGATGATTGCCACAGCTGCAGGCATCACAACTGGACAGAAAAACATCCGAAGTCAGGAAAGACTGTATCTTCCAGTTTACCCTTTTAAAGAGTAAGGAAATCTTTTCTAGATGCCCCTCATCAGCTTCTCCCTTTCATCTCTTAGGTCATCTAGGTGACACACCCACCCCAAAATCTATTGCTGACAAGGGAAAACGGGATTACTGTGACTGGTCAGACTTCCAGTTACCAAACTGGAGTTCTGTTAGCAGGGAAGAGAGAAGTAGGTGAGGAGTAGGCCACCAACAGCATCTGTACAAAATTACCCAAGCACCCATCAACAGGGAACTTTTGGGATTCTATGGCCATTTGGTTCCCAGAAATCCCTTCAGACAGAGAGATCATGAAAGACAAGAGCTTCAGAACCTGTATCAGCCGTGGTGTTTGCTTCTGGCTCCTCTTAGGACCTCAGGTAAAGTGTATGGGGAATGTTTTGACATCATGACTGATGGCACAGCTGCCACCATTGTTTATGTGCCTGTCCATGCCAATTCCTAAGGCTTCAATGCCAATCTCAGAGGAAACAATAGGGGAAGAAATGTAGTCAGGTACAAGGGCAAAAGGAGCTACATTATTGCATACCTACTAGACATAAGGAGCCCTGGTGGCACAGTGGTTAAGAGCTCGGCTGCTAACCAAAAGGTTGGCAGTTCAAATCCACCAGCCACTCCTTGGAAACCCTATGGGGCAGTTCTACTCTGTCCTATAGGGTCGCTATGAGTTGGAATTGACTCAACGTCAACAGGCTTTTTGACTAGACACAAAGTATTTTTTTTTTTACACATTAGATCATTTAATTCTCATAATAACTTCCAGATAAATACTATTATCACTGTTATAAATGAGGAAACTGGGGCTTGATTAAACAACTTGCCCAATATCACACAGCTAGAAAGTGGTAGAGCCAAGACTCAAGCTCGAAGCTACCTGACTCTAAGACCTGCAGCCCTGTTGTACAGACATACTACCTTCCAGTGCAGAGTAGAGTTCTGAGTACTACGCTCAAAGAAAGTAATGAGAAAGTGATACACCAGAAAATACAAAGTTAGTGTAGGAATATAATCAGAAAAGCCAAAGAAAGAGTTAAGAGCTTTCAGGAAACATGAGATCAGCAGCACATTATGACACCATAAACATAGATCACGTACACAAGTTATATACAAAGCACTCTCCACTCCCAAAGCCCTATCCCAGGGGTTGCTGCCATCTGATTTCATAAGACTCCTGAAGCAATGTTATTCAAAGTGGCTGGTTCTCAAACTATTTGTTTCTGGTTCACAGTAAATACAGAAAGGAAAGTGAGGGTTTAGAAATGTTTGTAAATCTGTCCAGAGGTGAGATGGGAAGGCAGAGAGAGTTAGGAGCTGGTTGAATGTTCATGGGGAATCAGGGGCGGAGGGGAAGAGCGTGCTGCCGCAGAATGGGGTGAGCGGTTGGGGTCTCATAACAATGTATGTTAAAAAAAAATTCTGTATGGGAGACTAACTTGAAATGTAAACTTCATTTAATTACATCAATAAAAAAAAGAAATGTTTATAATGTTTTTACATTGCTGTGGCATATAAGAATATAATCAGTGAATTTGTCTCATTGAACAAGGTAGAAACCATTTTGGGTTTTGTTGAACTCACACTGCACATGGCGTAAACAGCATGCTAGTATTGATCTGTGATGGATTGGAAATAAAAAAATTCAAAAATAATTTTTTTTTAGAGCACTTGTCCTCCACCATAGAAAGTTTGAAAAGTACTACCTTAGAATTCAGCTGGGTAGATATAATTACCCCCATTTTACAGGTGAAGAAAATGAGACTTACAGAGACTGAGTCACACCACCAGTAAGGGGCAGGAAAGGAAACACTCTAGTTCAATGATAAATGAGGAGAACTATGAAATTTCTCAGCCCCTGATAACAGAAAGAGTGCTGGCAGAGTAAAAGGTAGACACTCATATAAAGACATTTCCCCTAGCTCCGCTGTTGCCAAAAAGCTCAGCTGAGACGCCTTGGACGAGAATTATCTATAAAGAGAGGCCAGGCATACAAAGCAACGGATCGGATCATTCCTAACAAAGGCCAGTAGTTTGCATCCTGATTACAGATGGACTTGCTAGCTGTTATTACAATTTCACTTCCACAAGTCATGAAGGACTCTTTCGAAGCCCTCCTTGGTCTGGCTCCAAACCTCACCATCCCCTTCGCTGACTCCAGGTCCAGTCAGACTGAAGGTCCCACTTCCTCAGAGTTGGCATTGGCCCTTTCTAGAATGCTCTGTCATGACCTCTTCTTCCAGTCCAGTCACTATGAAGTCAATTCCAATTCACGGTGACCCCATGTGTGTCAGAGTAGAACTGTGCTCCATAGGGTTTTCAATGGTTGATTTTTCCGAAGTAGATTGCCAGGCCTTTCTTCCGAGGCATCTCTGGGTGGACTGGAACCTCTAACCTTTCAGTTAGCAGCTGAGTGCACTGGCCATTTGCATCACCCAAGGACTCCCTCTTCCCCTTAATCCACTGGAAAAGTCTTACTCTGCCTGAAAGCAGTTTTCTAATAGAGTGTTGTTATAGTCACGACCCTCTGGGTTTCAAGAACCAAGATTCATTCGCTAAAAGGTAAGAGGATTCTGTGTGGAACAGAAAAACATGAAGGAAGGGAAGAAGGAGAGGGGAGCGGAGGGGAGAGAAGGAGAGGAGAGGAAAGGAAAGGGAAAGAAAATCGGGCCCCAAAAGAAGAGCTGAAGAAAGGCCGGCTTTGTTGCAGCATCCTTTTCGTCCAGGTGTTTCTTTCCCTCCCTGACACAGCAGGTGGGGTGAGAGTGATTACAGCCTGCTGTGGTCTGCCGTCTGTAGAATGGAGATAGTCACAGCTGCCTTGCTGGATGGCGGAGAGAATACAAATGAGATCACTGGTGAAAAGTACCCAGCAGAGCCCCTGGGGGACAGTAGCAGGGGTATGCACGCTGTACGTTATGATGGGAGTCTTAGAACTGCCCCGAATGTGCCAGGCAGACTCTCCGTCGCAGAAGGAAGTAGTAGGGGACTTTCACAGAGAAGCACTGAATCTTCGTTAAGTTATTCTTCACCCTGGAACTCAGAGCTCAAGAGAGCAGGCAGGGTGTTGCTGCCCCCATTGACTGCAAGAGGCCTGCACAGGCCAATAACAACGTTACGATGTTAATCATTAAAATACTGTGTCTGTTTTTGTCTGGGGACAAGGCATTTCGATCTTTGTTCTCCCCCCATAAAGATGAAAGGTGAGGTGCTACCTAAGGTGGTGACGCCAAGCCGAGAGCGGGTGGCCTGCTGGCCAGGATACCTGGATGCAAAGGCCTCAGCTCCCCCTGTCTTCCGCATCCTTGGAGCCCTTGGAATGTAAAGCGGGGTAGGCACAGTTGGAAAAGGACAGAGGGCAGACAAGCTCACCCCAGCAGGCCAGGCTCTGCCCATTCAAATGAGTCTGGTACAGCTAGCAGGCAAGAAGAGAGCTAAAAGGCAATATGGAGGTATTACCCAAGAGGAATGAAAACGTTAAGTCCACACAAAAACTTATATGGGAATTTCAGAGTAATGTTATTATTCATAATAGACAAAACGTCCATCAAATGATGAATGGATAAACCCAAATATGGTATATCCACACAATGGACTATTATTCGGCAATAAAAAGGAAGTATTGATACCTGCTACAACATGAACCTTGAAAACATTATGCTGAGTGAAAGAAGCCAGATACAAAAGGCCACATATCATATAATTCCATTTAAATGAAACATCCAGGATAGGCAAATCCATAGAGACAGAAAGTAGAATAGGTGTTGCCAGGGGCTGGGGAGAGAGGGAGTAGGGAGTGGCTGCTAATGGTACGGAGTTTTTTTGGGGTCAGAATCTTCGCCCCCATTCTTTCATTGAAAAGACATTAATTGAGCACCTACTAAGTGTCAAGCACTGTGCTAGGTGCTGGGTCCACAGTGATGAACAAGACAGATAACATCCTGCTCTATTGGCACTTAGACTTTACTGGAAGAATGCAGGAAGAAAAAAAAAAGGCAAATAAATAATTGCAGAGTGATGAGACCATGAAGCAAACATAGAGCTTTAGAATGTAGAAGTATGCCTAGAGTGGGAGACATTTCCATGTGCAAAGGGCGTGGGGCAGAAAAGTTCTTGATGTGTTAAAAGCACTGAAATAAGACCAGGAAAACTGGTCACTCTGCCATTTCTTGGTGTGTGTGTTTTCTTGGACAGAATTTTTCAGCTCTCTGAGCCATATATAGTACAATGGAGAGAATAGCAGCACCTGCTCACTCACAGAAGCACCTGGCTCTGTGCCAGGCAAAGAGTAAACCAAAACCAAACCCGTTGCCATCGAGTTGATTCCGACTCATAATGACCATATAGGACAGAGTAGAACTTCCCCATAGGGTTTCCAACGAGCAGCTAGTAGATTTCCAACTGCGGACCTTTTGGTTAGCAGCTAAGCTCTTACACCATGCCACCGGGGCACCAGGCAAAAAGTAGGCACCCAAATATTATTTCTCTCCCTCCCCACCGACTCCTTGTCCTGCCTGTACTCTCTCTCTTCAGTCTGGATTGCATATCCTTCCTCTGTCTCCCTCTAGAAGAATGGACATGCCCTTAAAATGTCTACAAAAGTAGTGGATGTGCCACACAATTTTTCTGCCAAGGGTACAAAGCAGATCCATTTTCCCGGAGGGCCTGCCCCAAGACTGAGCCGGTGGTAGTTTGTGATACATCTTTTTTTGAACAAGTGTTCTTCAGGTCCTGTTGACTGGGATCTCTTTAGGGGCTGCTCCTGTTGCCCTCCCTCTCCAAAGGCCACCTTTCAGCAGGCTTTGGGTTCTATCTGCAACAGGTCTCAGTCAGGAAACTCCTCTAAAGGAGAAAGCTCAAGTGCTGTTGATAAGAGCAGAGGCTTTAGACTGAGGCATATCTCGATTCCAGTTTTACTTCTACTTCTTCCTGGCTAAGTGCCTGGAGGTGTGAGACTTCCCTCTCTGATCATTTTTCTCCAGCAGAATCAACCTTCTACTACCATTTATAGAACATCTACTATTTGCTAGGCAGTTTATATTCCGTATCTAATTGAATCCTCCCCATCACCCACCAACTTTGGCACTACTGTTATTCCCATTTTACAGAAGAGTAAACTGAGGATCACATAGTTGAAGTCAAGTACCCATAACAACCACACACTACCACATTCCTCAAGTGTAAAATAAGACAATAATCCCTTCCTGGTGGGGGAGTTTTATGAGGATTAGCTGAGCTAATTTTAATGTATGCAAACATCTTGGTGCATTCAGCCAGGGATTGGACAGCCCCATAAAACAAAATGGGACTAATGAGGCACAGCAGTCCAGGGACAAGGACTAGAAGGCAGAAGGGGACAGGAAAGCTGGTGATAGGGAACCCAAGGTTCAGTAAGGACAGTGTTGACATGCAGTGGGGTTGTTAACCATTGTCATAGGGCAATATGTGTACTATTTAATGAGAAACTATTTTGTTCTGTAAACTTCATCTAAAGTGAGAATAGCAGCACAACTGGAAGAACGTGATCAATGTCACTGAACTGTGCATGTAGGAATTTTTGAAATGGTGTATTCTTTGGCTATGTATATTTTCACCAAAAAAAAAAAAAAAAGAGGTTGAGAAGGGAGAGGGTTGACATGTCATGGGGTTGTTAACCAATGTCATAAAATAATATGTGTACTGACTGTTAAATGAGAAACTATTTGTTCTGTAACCTTTCACCTAAAGTACAATAAAAAAATAAAAAAAATAAAAAACCATCTTGGTGCTTGTACCATAGAGTATCCAGCAAATGGTACCTAGCCTCCTCCCCTAGGGCCCTGGAGTTTAAAGAGGGCTCTGCGATTGGAAAGACTTTCCAACTTCCAGGTGAGGTTTGTACAAGAAGAGACTGGAAACTCAGAAGGAATGCCCTGTGGAGTTCTCCAGTAGTCATGGAAGCGTCCCCCTTGTCTCAGGACCCCTCCCACAAAACAATCCCAGGAGAGATGATTACAGCTCTGAGGAAATCTGTCGTGCCAGCTACAGGGGAGCTCCTGGGCCTGGCAACAGCACTGAGCTGGTGGCTTGGGTGGTACTGCCAGGAAGTGGGCTGAGGCCCAGTCTTCTTAGCCCCGACGACATCAGTGGCTACCCCAGTCAACCTTGAGAGTCAATGAGACACCTTCAAAGAAGCCTTGAGCCCCAGCCTGCAAACAATGAGAGGGCACCACACTCAGTCATAAGAGAGCTGGATTTTCCCCCAGGATTTAGGAACGCAACAGAAGGAAGTGGAAGGAGTGCCGGCTTACAGACTTACTGCCTAACCTAATCTCACTTCTAGCATTTACCAAGGAGTTTCCTAAACTTTTCAAGACTCTGTTTCTCCATCTGCAACAAAGAGCAAATAACACTTTCCTTACAGTAGGTCCTGAGTATCAGAGCTAATATATGTGAAGTATCTAGTACATATTTTTTATTTTTAAAAATAATCAGGCACTGAGCTTCTGTTAAGGGTGAAGGAAAAATTTGGCAATGAATAGTGGTGATGGGTGCACAACATGATGAGCGCGATTAATGTCAGTGAATCGTAGTTCATGTAAAAAATGTTGAAATAGTAAATGTTTTGCGATATATATATATCACAATTTAAAAAAAAGCAGAGCTCTTATTTACTCTGATAAATTGTATACAATGTACACACATTTGATAATCTCTCATTTATTCCTCACAACCACCCTAGAAAGTAAATATTATTATTATATCCATTTCACAGATGAGGACTGAGGCTTAAAGAGTTTAAGATTGGTGTGTTCATTCACAACTAGTACAGCTAGTGAGTTGTCAAGCAGCAGTTTGAACCCAGGCCGTCTGACCCCACAACCCCTCTGAAATGGCTCCATTCTCCAGAGACCCTCCTTCTTCCCATCTCAGGAGATCACATCATCAGCCCAACATTAACTCATGTTGCTGTGGCCATTCACAGTTATTGCTACCACACAGAGAAATGGCTAAGATCTTGCATAGGCTGTAGATAATCCCAGCTCCTCCTTTATGGGGGTGGTGTAGTATCTCATTTAATCCTTGCAACAACCCAGAGAGAGGAGTGATATATTAATTTCACTGTGCAGAAGAGGACACTGACGCAGAAAGGCAAAGTGAATCATCCAGGACTACACAGCCAGGAGTAAGCACAGAAATGAAAACACACTCCAGCCTTATGCTGGCTTCCAGGGAAACAGTTGCTAGATAATAAGTTATCTCACCTAGGCAGCCTTGTGTCTACACAGGAAAACAAAGGTAGATAAATGCAGGAATTCACAGTGCTATAAAAAATGAATTAAGATAAAATCCGTACCCTTACTACATACTTAATGAGGGAGGTTTATGAACACAAATGCATGACAATGACTCAGAGGAGCATATTATCTTATCATGAGTTAAAGGCAATCGATTTTCATTTCTAAGTAAATATAATATTTCCTCGATCCTAAACACACCTTTATTTTTTTTCACGTTTTGCCATTTCTAAAGTGTGGTTGCAACTTACCTTGAATGTGCACGTGAAATCTATGTCTCCCCACACCCCCATAAAGGCTGCTGTTGGATTGAGAATGTATCTTACAATGGATGATGCCTTAGAATTGAGGAGACATGGCATTCGGGTCCCCACTTCCTATCTCACCTTTGCTAAACAAAGCACTGCGCTCTACCTCTGTCTTTCTTTCAGTCTTTCATGTCAGAACAAGAAAACGCTGTATCCCTTGTTTGGAGGTAAGAGGTAGCAGAAGAAGTGAGAGGTAGAAAAAACTCTCTTGCCTTGTGTTTGGTCTTATAGGGGCAAACTCATGGAAGAATTAGGAGATTGGGGGAAAAGAAAATAGAGATCTTCTCTCCCCCAGCCCAGGACTACCACCATGCCTGGATCCCTAAGGCAAGGACATGGGAATGGTTGACTGAGCCTGGATCACCTGTCCAAGGCTGGAAGGGTGCGGTTAGTGGAGAGTGTATCTTTGTGCAGCTAGGATGAGGGAGTCCAGACAGAGGAAAAGCTACATGCCAGACCACACAGTAACTCCAGGGCAGAGCCAGGACGCAAACCCTAGACTCCCAGTTCCCAGAACGAGCGCTTTGCACTGAGCTGCCTCCAATTATTTCTCTCTAACTCCCTGCCCAGAAGGAGCACTTAACTGGCCAGGCTGCCTTCTTAGAGGCAGATCAGCTGTGTGCCCTTGGGCAAGTCACTTCCCCTCCTCTCCTGCTGTTCCAGCCCCTCAGCCTCAGCCTACCCCAGGCTCTTCCTTTGGATAAACAATGGCCCTCCTTCAAGAGTCCCATTCTCAAATGTGGGATTCACTGCCATTATGGGTCATCATGGGCTTCTTTCTCTCTCCCAAAGTTTCAAAAAAAGACAAATTTCAGAAGGAGCAAAGAAGTCAAAGCAAGTACTCCATCAGGAGTTGGAAGTTCTGGGTTCTGACTCTCACCCTTCTTCTCTGTGAAATGGGCACAGCCTTTTCCTACCTCTGGGCCTGGTTTCCCAGCTCCTTTCCAGTCTGGCCTCTGAGGCTGCAGGGCTAAGGCTGAGGCTTCTGTTGCTCCTGGCAGGCTCCGCCCTCAGTGGGGGTCTCCTGTTTGTAAAGCTGCTGGACTGTAAGCTCTATGGGTCAGCATCCGGCCTGCCTTGTTAGTGTCTGTTGAGCTCAATCACTCAAAAGCCATTCTCTGGCCTCTTAAATAGCAGACCTCGAAGACACATTCAACTTCAGTTTATGCCTCTTAATAAGACTTTGGCCTAAGGTACTCTGCCCCTACCCCTGGGTGCAGAACTAGAAGTATGGAGCAGGTTCCAGCCTGAGATGTGTGGGAGAGTGTGTATGAGGGTAAAGAAGTAGGTAGCCCCCAAGATAGCTTAAGGATAAGTCTCATCAAGACAAATAGCCAGCAGCTCCCAAGTTAGCTAGACTGACAGAATCCAGCCAGTGCTTAGCAAGCACACACTTCTCTGAGAGGCAGCGGGACACTTGTTAAAAGCCCGGACTGCTGGGTTCGTGATCCCAGCTCTGCCACCTACTAGCTGTCTGACCTTGGGTTACAACTTCACCTCCATATAAAATGGGGTTAAATAGTACCTGCCTCCTAGGTCATGGAATGCTTGGAACAGTGCCAAGCACATAGTTAATTTTATAGTGTTACAAGCTCCAATTACCTGCCCAGAGCTTTACATACAGTATTATCTCATAGAATTTTCATAACAAGCCTGGAAATAAATAATTATTTTATAGATGAAAAAGTTGAGGCTCAAGTGACACTGCTGGTTTGGGGCAGCTGGCATCTCAAGGCTCCCTAGCCTTCTGAAGTTTAAGTTTCCCCGGTACAACGTTCAGTCACAGAAGGAGGGGCAGACAAGGACAAGGGGGGAGGGGCTAAAAATGCCATAGCAGGAAAACTGACACAGTTGAGAAAGGTTCAAAGAGGGAGAGGCAACTGGCAGGGCAGACAGACGGAGAATCCTTTTGTCCACATGAACTCTTTAAGTGCTGCCTCCTGGGAGGATGCTGGCTGCTACAGTCTCCAAGTGTCAGGAGAAACCCTGCTGCTGACCACATCACAGATCAGTAGCCTCAAGCGGGGAAGGAGAAAGGGCAGGTCAGACTGGGCGGCCCAGGACGGGACTCTGCCCGAGGTCTGGGGCTGTAGGACGACCACAACCTAGAACAGACCAGTGACACCCCATCCCCAGGCTCCTCAGGTCCCAGACATCTCATTCTGGCAAAGGAAATGGGGACGCTGGCTAAGGGAGGGTGGAGCCACTAGGCAGCTGGGCAGACGATGGCCCATCCATCCCAGCAGGCAGCACGGCAGGCAGGCAGGGACGTAGGCAGGGGCCCACCAAGGGCCAGCAGCTGCAACCGTAGATGAGGCATCTCTCTGCCCGCAAGAGCTGACCATGGATCCTCCTGCCGGGCCAGCAAAGGGAGACACCACAGATCTGGCTTCTCAAAGGGAGTCTCCTCAACTTGGAGAAAATCCCACCTAGTGCTGCTCACCCATCCCCAGACTCACCAAATGTGAGAGCAGATAAGGGCTCCCAAAGTCAGCCACCAGAAGCTTCTTACTTTGAAGTAGAGGAAAGTAAGATCACACAAAGCTGAAAGATGTAAATGAGACTAGAATTTGGGTGCCCTGACACCGAGTCCCATGGTCTTTAGGGGAAACATATGAGACCCAAAGTCAGGTCTCCGTGGTTCTGACTCTGCTCCCAGCTAGCAATCTGTACTATTCTAGAAGCTTCCTCCCGTGTGTCAGTCCTACAGTTCTGAGATACAGTGTGGCATGCATCGTGTGCCCATGTACGTCTATTCATTCAATAGCAAATATTTATTGAGTGCCTTGGGTCAGGCTCCGTTTTAGGCCCTGGAGTTAAAACAGTTCACAAGACAGATGAAGCCCCTGCTCTCACAGGGCTGACATTCCAGTGGAGAGACCTACAGTCTGTGGGAGTCTGTGTAGTGGGATCCACATGTACAATTTGTGCCTAAACTTTGGTGGGGGGTGAGGAATGCCCTGTAGATACCATCAAGAGCTGCAACCCTCCTCCTGGTCTCCTGTGCTTTGCTGGGGTCTTGGACAAATCTCATAGAAGCATTTCCTGAGTCTCCACCCCACACCCCAGCTCCCTGCTCCAGGCACCCCAGGGTGCTTCTCTTGGCATTCTGCGTCCTGCCTTGCAATCTCTGATTTTGTCCTCTGATTTTCCTGAGCAATTCGGAAGGGACTGCAGCTAAGTGACCTCTGAATCCCCACCTCCTGGTAGCTGTGAGCTCTCCATAAACTCACTCTGAATAAAGGGATGCTTGAATGAAGCCATTGACTCAGAGCTCCATGCACTCATCTGTAAAATGGAGGCGACAACTATCAGGATGACTCCTGATGGTTCTGCAGATCAGCTGAGACCTAGGCCATGAAAGGACCTGGGAATCAGCACACTGTTCTTCCGGTGGTTGTTCTTATTATCCCCCATAAAACTGGCACCAGTTAAGTCCCTCTCGCTGGGAACGGACTCTGGTGTGGAGATACTGGTTCTTGCTGGGAGTGAGTGCTTGTGCGTGAACACGGTGTGTGAGCATTATGACTGTGAGCGCAGGCCTGGGGGGCCAGCTTGACCCAAGAGAAGATTTCCACTTTCAAGGAGGCTGCAGCATGCATGGACGGGAGCACGGACCTCCCCTCTGGGCTGCCCTGCTTACAGGGACACACGGCTACCCAGGCCAGCAGGGCACCAGATGAGTCAGCCCAGAGCAGAGGGCAAAGGGAAAGAGAAGACACCTCCACTCCCCCCTGGCCGCCGTTCCTCTGTCTGACGGCTGCAGCCCGGGGCTCGCCAGGCAGGACGGAAGCACTGCCCAGCCGTAAATGACTGCTGGCTCCAGGCTGGCCACCCGCCCTGGCCGCCTGCACGGAAGGGCCGGACTTTACCCGGCAAATCGGGAAGGAACTGGAGCCTCTGAACTTGGGACTTGGGCTCTGTCGATAAGGCCAGTGGACAAATAGAGGGCAGGGGCCAAGGCTCCCCTTTATACACACAGAAGCCCGGCTCCAGGCTGATACTGCCGAGATCTTTGCCCTTTAGTTCAAACAGGAAATCTTAAAATGGAAAATGAGCCGCGTAAGGAAGGGGCGCGGCCACCAGCCAACGGGAAGATGGAGCAGGTTGTTCAGAAAGGAGCGTATGGGCTTTGTGAGGGAGGAGCTCATGCAGCTAGGGTGTTTGGGAGGAGGCAAGAACGACCTGGAGAACGGAGAAGTCAGTTCGGCAGGTGGGAGCTGCGTCAGACTGCTTGCCTGGGGCTGCTGAGGCAGCCCTGGGGCAGCTGCAGGGCAGAGGAGAGTCAGAAACCTGGCTGTGAGCCACCATATCCAGCTTAAGTGTTGTGTGGCCTGTGGGGAGTGACTTCACTCTTAGGAACCTCAGTTGCTCCCTCCATTAATGGGGCTAGCAATACCGTCCACTTCAGAGAGTACTCAAGAGGATCTGAATGAGGTCATGAGTGTGAGTGCTGGGCTGGCAAATCCTGCATCCCGGCTGAGGCCTCCGGGATCAAGAAACTGTAGGTATTTAACAGTAGAGAGGGGAAATCCAAAATAACATCTCCAGCTCCCCGTGCCACCCCCATCCACCCCCATGCTGGCAGATCAAAGAAGAGAACACTGGGAGAAGATAAATAATTAGAGAACGCCAGCAGTCTCCCTGCTGAGGTTTCCAGGTAATTATTCACCTGTGAATTACTCCTCTCACCTAATTCCATCTTCAGATCCTTTTGACAAGGGAAATTCATTTATTTACATCTCTAACTAGCCTGCTTCGGTAAACATTCCAACAAGCTTGGATGGCCCATTAAAGGAAAAAAAAAATTGAAGTGAGGCAGGCCAGAGAGAGAAGTTAAACTCCTGGTCATCACTGGCATTTACAGAATTAACCTCCGATGGTAATTAACTGAGGAATCAAAGCCAAGGCTAACCTCATCCCGAAGCTCAAAGGGAACCCCGTCATAGCTGGGTGGAAACTTGGCTTGCAGATGGCCTGAGCCTCCCACCAGCAGGACGGGGGACCTTTCCAGTACTCTCCCCTCAACTCCTCTGCCCCAGGCATTAGCACAGGGTTGCGTCCTCCTTATCTGAGGTCACCTTTGATTCTCATCACAGACCCCCAGCCTTTCCCAGCCACCCCCTGACACAGGCCTGGCCATTTCAGAGCCTGGCATGACTTTGTTCTTTGCTGCCATCAGCAACCCCATGCACAACAGAATGAAACACTGCTCAGTCCTACGCTATCCGCATGCTCAGTTGTGGATCAGAAGTAGATCACCAGGCCTTTCTTCCTAGTCTGTCTTAATCTGGAAGCTCCGCTGAAGCCTATTCAACATTATAGCAATACGCAAGCCGCCAATGACAAACTGGTGATGCCTATGGATGAGGCGCATTGGCCGAGAATCAAACCCAGATCTTCCTCAGGGAAGGCATGAATTCTACCACTGAACTACCAATCCCTCTGGCATGACTTAGGCACTCAATAAATAGTTGCTGAGTAATTTAATCAAGATATTCTTCATCCTAGTGTCTTAAAGCCTCTCAAATTTGCTGAATTCCACAGCCATCTTCCAAATTAAGGCTACCATTGTATTGTGCCTGGATCAGGACCTCTGCTTCAACTCTCTCCTCCTCTCGTCCTCGACGCAGAATTATCTTCCTAAAAGACAAACTGAAAAATTGAACAAGGTCACACTTCAGCTCTGACCTCTGAGGAGAAAGTCATGGTTAAGACAGTGGCCTCTAGAGTCAGACAGCCTGGGGTGAAGTCTGGTTCAGTCACAAACTAGCTGTGTGGCCTTGAGCAAATTACTTAACGTCTCTGAACCTTAGCTTCCTCATCTATAAAATGAGAATAATAACAGTACCTACTCCCTTACGGTTGTTGTGTGAGTTATGAGTTAATGAAGAAATGCCTAACAATAAACATTAACAATTACCAGCAGCAGCATTATTGTCCCCATCATTATTGCTTAAATGCTTTCACTGCCTTCCCACTGTCCTCAAATTAAAAGCCAAGCTCCTCAGCCTGGCTCATCCAACTTGCGCCCTGCTTGCCTCTCAGCCTCAGTTCTCTCCTCTTCCCCACCACCCCTACCTTGCAAATTCCCAAATGCTCCATTCTTTCTTCACCTCAGGCTCTGCCGAGAATGCCTTTCCAGGAGCTGTGTCCCAGGAACCTGGCCAATGCACAGAAAATGAACTCAAAGAGGTGCTCTCAAAGGAACTGCACTCTCAGAGCTTTACCTGTGGTTTGGGCAGCAAACGTGTGTGTGATGTTCAGGGTTGGACCTCACAGCCAGCCTGTTGAAGCTCATGTGTCTTCTGGAAAGGGTTTTCCGGTTGCTTGGAAACACCCAGCAATCCTGTGAAAGTAGAAGGTAGATATGTTCCCCCAATTTTGAGAAGGCACTATGGTTCATATAGGGTCAGTGACTTAGGCATGGTCGCCTGTTAGTAACAGGAGGGATATAATCTCAGGCTTTCCCAGGCAACAGAATGGGATAAAGAACATGGGCTTGGAAGTAGACCAGAGTTTGCACCCCCAGCCCAGACTTTGGGCAAATTTTTACTTCTCTAAGCTTCCAATTTCTTCATCTGTATAATAGGGATTTATTGTTGTTAGCTGCCATCAAATCAGCCCCAACTTGTGATGCCCCGTGCACAGCAGAACAAAATGTTGCCTGGTCCTGTGCCATGCCCGTGACTGGTTATAGATCGGATGTTGTAATCCATAGGATTTTCATTGGCTGATTTTCCAGAGTAGATCACTAGACTGTTTTCCCTAATTCATCTTAGTCTGGAAACTCCTCTGAAACTTGCTCGGTTTCATAGCAACACGCAAGCCTCCACTGACAGATGGGTGGTGACTGTGCATGAGGTGTATTGGCTGGAAATCAAATCCCATGAGTCTCCCTCATAGAAGGTGAGAATTCAACCACTGAACCACCACTGCCTCAATAACAGAGGTAAGAATGACTTTCTTGCAGGGTTTTTTGGGAAGATCAGTTGAGATACCTGCGGTTATGAGGAAGCACTCGGCCACTACCTGGCCATAGAGAGGTGGTGTCACTGCGTGAAATGAAGAGCCAAGGGGTAGCGAGGAGAGGGAGGCTGCACAGATGTGCAAGGATCTGGAAGTGGTGATGGAAAGCAGGAGGAGGCTGCCTCTGCCTCTACACCCAGGCTCCAGGAACTTCTGCAGCCTTCACTCTCAAAGGCCAGTGGTGTCTTCAGCAGAGAGGCTCGGGTCAGTCCAAGCAGGAGGTGGAGGCATCTGAAAAGCAAGGTCAAGGCCAGAGAGATAGATCTAGGGAAGGGAGCAACCATGAGGAAGCCACAGAGATGAGATTAGGTAAAATTTCCTAGGGAGAGAGCTGGGGATGGAAATCAGGGTCTGCCTAGGACCAGGAGATAGAAAGAGGCTTGGAAGGGGCTGGGGCCCAAAATATACAAGGACCAGCAATAATAGTAGAACTATCACCACAACCATATTTTATTGATTCAACGTTTCCCTCCAAGTGTTTTCTGAGAGAATTTTTTATATCTCCCTGAAAAAACAAAGGCTCTCACAATGCTAAGTGGCTTGTCAGGGGAAGGTAAGCCAAGTTTTCTTTGCTTTCCAACGATGACATGAACTCTTCAAGGACAAGGCCCTTGATTAATCTCTGGATCCAGAGCCCAGACCAGGGCTCAGCCTAGGGTGGCCTCAATAGATATCGTGAATGGATAGAGAAATAAATCAAAAGCTAGCACTGATATCATAAGGCAAAATCCCCAGATAGCTCTTAAATTCATATTTTACTTATAATCTCAGATGATGATGATGATGATTTTACCTTATTTTCCAAATGACTAGCTAAGCCATTACATGAGTAGAAAAACTATTTGAGTTAGACTAACCTGAATTAATTCCTTCCTCCTCCTCTTGCCTCTCTGGGCCTCAGTTTCCTCATCTGTTAAATAAACATTATTTCATATTTGGAATCAATATTGGCAGGAGTCAAGATAACTTATATAAAATGCCACCCATGTGGTTTTTTTACTTAATATATAAAACTTTGTCTGCCAAAGGATAAAGTAAGCTCCAAAATTCAGAGGTGAATGGTGAATTATTGGAAGAACTTCTTTTACACTAAGCAAGGAAACTGCTATCCTACTTTATATACTTGACATTTTATTGTAGGTTCTAACCTGTGCAATCAGAGCCCTGGTAAAAGCACAGTGGTTAAGTGCTCGGCTGCTAGCTCAAAGGTTGGCGGTTCAAACCCACCAGTCTCTTCAGGGGACAAAGATGCGGCAGTCTGCTTGGAAACCCTATGGAGCAGTTCTACTCTGTCCTGTAGGGTCATTATGAGTCAGAATTGACTCCACAGCAACGGGTTTTAACCTGTGAAATTAGACAATAAAAGTAAAAGCATAGTATAAAAATTATCTTTATTCCCAAATTATATGATTGTCTGCAGGGAAAGTCAATAGGAACTATAAATTATTAGGGTGAACAAGAAAATTAGCAAGATTGTTAGACCAGTAAACAAAATTCAGTTTCTTTTTATAAACCAGCATTGCTAAGGATCTGGAACAGGCACCCTTACGCACTTGCTGGAAGAGTTTAAATTATTTGTGCAATCCCTTTGGGAAACAAGTTGGCATTTTCTAGTACAATTGAGGATACTCATCCCTATGACCCAGCATAGCTGTATGCCCTAAATTAAGAACTCTTACACATGTGAGCCAGGAGACATGCCCAAGAACGTTCACAAAAGCATTGCTTTAAATCACCAAATACTGGAAATAACTCCAATGCATATCTATAGGAGAATAGATAAGTAACTTGTGCTGTATTCATAAATGGAATACTATACAGCAGTAAAAATGAGTGAACCAGAGATAAATGCATCACCATGGTTGAATCTCACAAAATTCATTTTGAAGAGACAAAAAGAAGAAAGGATTTCTCAATTGATACTATTTATACAACACACCGGAGTCAGCAATCACTTCAAGCAGTCAGGGTGATCGGCGCAGGGTCTCTGGCTGACCCGGTCCCCACAGGATGTCTCGGCACTCCTGAGCACTGACATACAATATTCCGGCATTTATACAGAGCTCAAAAACATGCAAAATTAAACATTATGTTGTTTAACAACACCCACATATGGGGACCCCATGTGTGGGATCACCATGAGTCAGAATCAACTCCATGGCAACAGGTTTATGAGTTCCCGGGTGGCGCAAGCATTTAATGCACTCGGCTACTAACCAAAAGTTTGGCAGGTTGAGCGCACCCATCTGCATGTTGGAAGAAAGATCTGGAAATCTATTTTAGAAAAATCAGCCATTGAAAGCCCTATGGAGCACAGCTCTTCTACTCTGACACATATGGGATCTCCATGAGTCAGAGTCAATGGCAACTGGTTAAACATGTGGGAAACAATCCAGAAACATGAGGGAATGATAAACAAACTTACCTGCTGGAGGAGAGGGAGGGAGATGTGATGGGACAGGGTAGAAAGCAGGCTTCAGCTTGATGGATAATCTTCTACTCCTTAAGGAGGTGTATTCTGCCATCTGTTTGAAATATTCCATCACAAATGTGGGATACAAAGCTGTATGTATCATATGGACTTGACTATTTAAAAGGATTATAGAAAAAAGACTAGAAGAAATATATTGGAACTTTAACCATGGTTATCTTTGAATGACAGAGAACGCTTTTTTCCTTTTTTTTTACCCCCTTGGTAGTTTCTAATTTTCTACAATGAACATGTATTTCTTTTATAAACAAGGAAACAAAAAACTTTTTGTTTAACAAGACAAATCCCCTAATTGTGAGGATAAAAACCAGGCAGTTGAAAGCACTGGGGAAAAAAAGAAAAACTCACTAGGTATAAAAATAACTTGGCCTGGGGTTTGATCTTCAAGCAACAACTACAATCTCAGGAACTCTTTCTCCCCTGAGCTTTTCTGGGTCCGGTGCAACAAAGTCAGGCAAAACGTGCTATTGGAGTATATCGTTCCCTAGGTAGGTAGAAAAGGGAAACCTGTACATTTAAGGTAAAAGCACAATGGGGCCTTCCCTGGCCTTATTTTTAGATTTCCTGTAATTCGGTCTTCTAATAGACCCTGCAGCCAAGTCAACAGGGAAAGTTTGTTTTTCCTTCTTAAGTGCGTTTGTTGCTCTTATTTTTCATGGAGGTAAGTGCAAGCAGGGACTTCCCTGCAGATTAGCATGCTCTGTGGCCTTCAGCAGATTTGACCTCAGTCCCTTGCTGGCCTCAGCAGTTGCTAAATTATTTCCTGGGAGGAGATTAGGGACTTGGGGCGGTGAAATAACAATAGCAGCAATAACGATCAGCACCGATGGTGGTCCCCCTGGTGCAGATGCAGAAACTGAGGGGCCAAAAGGTAGACCATCTGCCTTTGATCAGTGACTGGGGACCAGGTGTGGGACTAACTGGCACAGGCTGTGACAAGCTCTACCTGTGTCCCTCTCTGCCACCCCCAGACACTATCCTTGAGTCCCTCCTTGATGTCCCACTTACCTGAATGCCAAGAGCCAGCTTCAGGGTTCCTCCCAGAGACCCTTAAAAATCTTCTCATGGGGCAATGTATGAAGAGAGGAGGAAGGGGGAGAGAAAAGGGGAGACCAGAGGGAAAAAGCATCTTCATAATAACAGCTAGTATTTCTTCAGTGCTTGCCACATGCCAGACGTCATCACAGGTACTTCATGCTATATCATCTCATTTAATCCTCTTGACAACACGGAATTAGGTGATTTTTTTTTTTTTTTTTGCCAGACATTATCACAGCTACTTCACACTATATTATCTCATTTAATCCTCATAGCAACACTGAATTAGGTGCATTTGGGGAGAGGGGAGGAGAGGGGCGTATTTTTTAGATATTTTGCGTTTCAAGGTGGTTAAGCAACTTGCCCTTGGTCACATGGCTGTTGGGGGTGGAGCTACTAGGAGTATGGTTTTGGAGCCTGAGTCTTAACTATGATCCCTCCCATCTGCTGCCCCCTCCCCACCCCACCTCCTGTGCCCATCATAGGGCCTTGAGGGATAGTTTTTCCTCTAAACAAATGAAAAAACTAGATGTGGCTCAGCCATCTCAAAACATTTAAGGACACCCTGTTTCCTGCCATAGCTTATTAGAATTCCCTGTCTACCTCTAAAGTCGCGGCCCAGTAGGACCACCACCCACCTACCCAAGTTTGTGCAGAACGCTTGGTCCCCTCACAGGTCTCCACTGTGCCGGGTTCAAGTCTGCCTCGAGCTTTGGCTACCTGAATGCTCCTCTCCTTGCTCTGCACTTCTGGAAAGTCTTTCTTTCCAGCCCAGGACAGCAAGGACCACCTCCTCCAAGAAGCTTTCCCTGATTTCATTGAATTCATTAGCTCATTCATTCAATCAACAGCTTTTATTAAGCGGCTACCATGTGACAGGCGCCATGAATTAAATGTTGTTGTTGTTAGGTGCCATCAAGTCCACTCAGACCCATAGCAACACTATGTTTAACAGAACTAAACGTTGCCTGGTCCTGTGCCATCCTCACAATGGATGGAGAAAGGTTTTACTGAAGAATCAATAGTTGTGATGGGATCTGAAGGATGAGTAAGAAGACTCAGCTAGGAAGGCTGGAGCGGAGGTTGGGGAGAGTGTTGCTAAGAGGACAAGACAGAGGGAACACCATGTACAGACAGACAGACCAGGGAGAAACTGCAGCTCCGCCATGAACTAGTCATGGAAATATGGGCAAGTTATTTAACCAATGTCTCTGACACTCAGTCACTCCTGCTACAAAAAGCCAGTAGCAGTGCTGATCTCATTCTTGGAATACAATGCAATCACATTTGCCAAACCCCCGGCACAAAGTATGTCACATAGTAGGTTCTCAATAAATGGCAAATCCCTTCTGACAGATTTTTCTCTTGGAGAGTGAAAACAATCTTGGATGGCAAAATATTGTAATTTTTATAGGCATTAGAGTTTTAGGGATAATAGTAGGAAATCATTGATCAGATCAGTTCCAGAAAATCCAGTCCCTGAGGTCACCACGTCTCGGTTATTTGTCTCCATGCTAAAAGCGCCATTGAAGGAGGATCTTCACTTGTCTTGCTTACCACTATATCCCCAGTGCTGGAGCAGTGCCTACCATGGAGTACTACAGTATTTTTACGCAAATAATGCACAACTTCTGCATTTGTTTGCTGGCTGCGCGCTCCCCTACAAGGTATTTTCACAAGCACGCTATGATTTTTTTTTTTTTTTTTTAAAGTAGCATGTGGAAGAAGATTGGCATGGCAGCACTTGTGAGGATGCCTCGCTGGGGGAGGGCGCAGCCAGCAAACGCAGAGGGCATGCGTTACTTGCGTAAAAATACGGTCATCTGGGCATGTTTGTTAAATGAATGTTTGACGGCTTTACCCATCTACTAGGTCAATGGTTCTCAAAGACTGATCTGGTTCCCAGACCAGTAGCATCAGCATCTTGTTAGAAATGCAGATTCTTAGGCTCCATCCCAGGCCTACTGGATTAGAAACTTTAGAGGTAGGACCCAGAAATCCGTGTTTTAACAAGCCCTCCAGATGATTCTGATGTCCACTTGAGTTTGAGGAATTTTGGTGTAGAGATAAGCTCCTAGAAAACAGGAATTGGTTTGTTTCATTCTAAGCACAGCGCCCTGAGCAAATTTACCAGTACTGAGAATTGATCGTTCCTTCTGGAACTCAAGTCCCATGGCAAAACTCAAGTCATCCTGAAGAATATCAAGGCTAAACCAGCTCAGGGCTACTTTTCACCAGCCCTCAGATGAACGCTCCTACCTTTGTTAATGATGTCCTTCCCGTCTGAGTGCAAGCAAATCCCAACTCAAAGGCCCCTCCTCTGGGAAGCCTTCAGAGGCAATTCCCAGACAAGATGAATTGCTCCCTTCCATGTGCTCCCGGGGTTCCAGGTATAGGTTTTTATTTGGGCCAGCATTCTTTGGTGGTATACAGATTAATTTAGAAATGTCTATACCCTAGACATGTGCCTTCCAATACGGTAGCCCCTATTCACATGTGGCGGCTGAATACTTCCAGTGGGGCTAGTACAAACTGAGCTATGCCATAAGTCTAAAATTCACGCTGGATTTTTAAAACTTAGTATGAATAAAAGAATGTAAAATATCTCATTCACAATGTTTATATTGATTCCTTGTTGAAATGACAATATTTTAGATATATTAGGTTAAATAAATATATTATTAAACTGAATGTCACCTGTTCCCAGTTTTCTGCATGGCTACTACAAAATTCAGATTTACTTATGTGGCTCACATTATATTTCTATTGGGCAGCACTGCTCTAGACAATCAGAATTCCACCATGGTGGGGACCAGGGCTGGCTTATCTTTGGATGCCGGTGTCCATTCCCTATCTTGCAGATAGTAGTTGCTCAAGAAACAAGTGTTGAAAAGTAAAAGAATGTACAAATACTTCAAGACTTAGAAAGAAGTGGTGGTCTTCTCAGCTACATATGCTATGTTATCAACATCTGGGCCTGAAATCTGGGTTTATTCCAACTCAAAGAAAGGGGAGAAGTTTGGGGGGTCTGAAGACCCTGGCTCTGATGCTAACCCCTAAGTAGCCAGATGACTTCATGCAATTCAGTCTCCTTCTCAATTCCGCTAACTGCTGCCCCACCCCTCACTCCACAGGGGTCGGGTTGGAGCTGAAGGAGGAAATAAATAGGAGCCTATCGCAGAGCCTGTAAGCACTAGAACAGTGTGAGAAATTATCCTCCATTCTCTCGCTCTCCCCACCCCCTTCCAGTTGTCTGGCCTAGATTTTCTGGAAAGCTACAGAGTGTGCAGACATTGCGTTCCTGGGATTTATAGCTCATTTTATAATGTTTTGGGTGAGGCCAGAAGCTTTACATGCACTATTGTTTTCCTTGTTTTTAAACTGAGTACGATTTCTCTCCAAGAGAAGAATTCGGGAAAGGGGGAATTGGAGGAGACCACTGAGATGAAGAAAGCTCCTGTTCCTAGTCTCTTAGTTTCTCCTAGGACTTTGCATTTCAGCCCATGTCTAGGGAAATAGAGGGAAAGCTGTTTCTTAGAGTTTAAAGCTTATCTTAGACCAGCCTCTGGCAAGTAATTATCAAAAAAATGTACCATTCAATTTAAATCTTGCTTAATTCAACAGTTGTTGATGCAATTAAATGTTTTTAAGTAAATGAATTATGTACTTTTGAAACATTTTTAACTGCTCTTTGCATGAATTTGCCTCTCTGGGCTGGCTCTTGTTCTCTCTTGAATTGACAATCTTTAACACATAACCTGGAGTCCTCATGTGGTCCAAAAGGTTTAACATGTTCTGCTGCTAGCCAAAAGGTTAGAGGTTCAAGTCCACCCAGAGGCACCTCAGAAGAAAGGCCTGGTGATCTCCTTCAAAAAATCAGCTATTTAAAAACCCTACAGAGCTCTGCTCTACTCTGACATACGTGGGGTTGCCATGAGTCGAAGTCAACTCAGCAGCAGCTGGTATTACATATAACCTGGCAAAGTTTAGCAGATGTGCCTAGGAAAAGCTGATCATTTCTCAACGCTGGTTAGAAAGAAAGCAACCTGATGTGTTTTACATTGCCCAGGGGAGGGGTCACCTTGGACAGACACAGGCAATGGCATGTGAACTAAGGAATGGAAATTAATCCTTTAATTGGGCACAGGTGTCAATGTTCTTTTATTTTTAAAATATATATATATGTGTGTGCCCTTTACCAGCTTACTGGAACATGGAATCCAGCACAGATTATACCTAGATGATAATAAATAAAATGTGCAACCTTTGTTAGCTGCCTGGCATGAAAAGACACTCGCCTCAGAAGAGGAAAACCTTTGGCCCTCTTTCCTGAGTCACTCATTTGGCACCTCACCTGCCTCGTGGAAAGGTCACAGGTTGAATCAGACATCAGTTAAAATCCTGTCTCTCACTCACTGGCTGGGCAAACCTTAGCCTCACTTTCCTCATCTGTAAATTGGGGCTAACAGTACCTATTTCGTGGGGTTATTGAAAAGATTGCAGGAAATTCAGTGCTCACTGCAGTCCCTGGCACATGTTGAGTTATTCAACTAGGTTCTTCGATGTTGCTGTCTTCTCTTGCTAGTGCAAGTTTTTGTGAGTGTCATGTCTCAGGAACACTTTCTCCTGGAGAAGAAGGGGCCCTGTGTCTTTTTTTTTTTTCAGTACTTTAACAAACTTACTGTGTACCTACTATCTAACAAGGAGCCCTGATGGCGCAGTGGTTAAGCACTTGGCTGAGAACCAAAAGGTCAGGGGTTTGAACTCACCAGTCGCTCCGTAAGAGAAAGATGTGGTAGTTTGCTTCCTTAAAGATTAACCCAACCATTGCCATTGAGTCTGACTCATAGTAACCCTACAGAACAGGGTAGAACTATGCCATAGGATGCCAGGGTGCAGCTGGTACATTCAAACTGTCAACCCTCTGGTTAGCAGCCTGAGCTCTTAACCACTTCGCCACCACGACTTTTCTGTAAAGATTACAGCCTTGGAAACCCTATGGGGCAGTTCTACTCTGTCCTATACGGTCACTATGAGTCAGAATCGAGTCAATGGCAATGGATACTATCTAACAAGCCCTGTGTAATATGGAGAGGCAGGGATGTAAAGTTGATAGAGCTTTGTTCTGAAGGAACTTGCTTCAGTGACAATGACAATATCTTAACATTTTAAATGTTATATCTTAAATAATGATATCTTTAAATATCCCTAATGCAAGAAACAGAGTGATAACAGCCTTACAGAATCAAGTCTAGGGCTTCGAAAATTCCACAAAAGACATTATTTGCACCTTGGTTGGGGGTAGATCTGAGAAGGCTTCCTGGAAGAAGTGACAGAGACACTTGGTCTACACCTTTTAATAAGATTTAGAAATGTACAGAAGGGGTGAGAAAGGGGGCAGATGGGAGAAAAAGTGAGTAGCTTGGCTTTGGCAGGAACATATATCTAAGCCCCGAGGGCCTTAGTGGAAAATCACCTGTCGAAAGTACATTGGGTTAAATTTCTTTCAAGAATTCCTTCCCTCCATGCAAAAGCCAATCTTGCTTCTTCCTTCCTTTTTCATTTAATGAAGTCTGAGCGCTTTTAAATTTTATTTTCTAAGTTACATAAATACAAGGTGTTCAAATTGAAAATTTGAAAAAATTTGACGAACAAAAAAGAAAATTAAAATCAGCCACATCCTTCCTCCGGAAGGGTGAATACCTTTTCAGAACATTACATAAGTTGGGTGTGTATGTGTGTGTGTGTGTGTGTAATCACACTGGGCATGTTTATAGCTTGCTTTTTATCACTTAAACTTGCTGTAGATATGTTTTCAATGTCAATAAATATGGCGCTCTGTTGAAATTGACTCAACAGCAAAGGGTTTGGTTTGCTTTGGTATCATTGTCTTTGGAGCCCTGGTGGCGTTGTGGTTAAGAGCTATGGCTGCTAACCAAAAGGTCAGCAGTCTGAATCCACCAGCCACTCCTTGGAAACATTATGGGGCAGTTCTACTCTGTCCTATAGGGTCAGTATAAGTTGGGATCGACTCGACGGCAACAGGTTTTATCATTGTCTTTAACAACTATATATTGAAAAAAAAAAAATTGTTGCCTTAGAGTCAACTCCAACTCAAGGTAACCCCATGTATGTCCGAAAAGAACTGTTCTCCATAAAGTTTTGAGTGGCTGATTTTTCTGAAGTAGATCACCAGGTCTTTCTTCAAAGATGCCTCTTAGTGGACTTGAACCTCCAAACTTTTGGTTTTGCACCACCCAGAGACTCCTAACAACTATATAGTATTTCCTTTAATGGATGTACAGCAGTTTATTTTAATCTATCTTTTCTTGAAGAACTCATGTAGATGTCCATGTGTTTTAAAGATTGTTCCATTATTATAAAATATTTAGTCAGCTAGAACATGTGGAAAATAGAGACATATAGAGGTTTTCTATTTTAACTTTCTTAGTAAAAAATCAATTTTAAATCAATATGAGTTATCTAGGATAACAAGGACCTGGTCAACAACCTGATTTTCCTCCATATCCAATACATCTAAAGAATTTCAGGACTTGATAGTAATGTCTGTTTGATAATGAGCGTGTTGTTGTTGTTCGGTGCTACCGAGTCAGTTCTGACTCTTAGCGACCTTATGTATAACAGAAACCCTGCCTTGTCCTGTGCCATCCTCACAATCATTTCTATGTTTGAGTCCATTGTTGCAGCCACTGTGTCAATCCATGTCATTGAGGGTCTTCCTCTTTTTCGCTGACCCTCTGCTTTACCAAGCATGATGTCCTTCTCCGTGGAACGATCCCTCCTGATAACATGTCCAAAGTAAACGAGACAAAGTCTCACCATACTTGCTTCTAAGGAATATTCTTGCTGTACTTCCTCCAAGACAGATTTGTTTGTTTTTCTGGCTGTCCATGGTATATTCAATATTCTTAACCAACACCATAATTCAAATGCATCAATTCTTCAGTCTTCCTTACTCATTGTCCAACTTTTGCAGACCTATGAGGCAATTGAAAAGACCATGGCTTGGGTCAGGTGCACCTTAGTCCTCAGAGTGACATCATTGCTTTTTAACACTTGAAAGAGGTCTTTTGCAGCAGATTTGCCCAATGCAATATGTTGTTTGATTTCTTGACTGCTGCTACCATGGGTGTTAATTGTGTGTGGATCCAAGTAAAATGAAATCCTTGACAACTTCAATATTTTCTCCATTTATCATGATGTTGCTTATTGGTCAAGTTGTGAGGATTTGGGAGGGTTTTTTGCTGCTTTTTTTTTTTATGTTGAGGTGCAATCCATTGAAGGCTGTAGTCTTTGATCTTCATCAATAAGACATTCGACTGTGTGTATCATAACAACTTATGGAAAACATTGCAAAGAATGGGAATTCCAGAACACTTCATTGTACTCGTGAGAAACCTGTACATAAACCAAGAGGCAGTCTTTCGAACAGAACAAGGGGATACCGCATGGTTTAAAGTCAGGAAAGATGTGCGTCAAGGTTGTATTCTTTCACCATACTTATTTAATCTGTATGCTGAGCAAATAATCCAAGAAACTGGACTATATGAAGAAGAATGGGGTGTCAGGATTGGAGGAAGACTCATTAACAACTTGCAATATGCAGATGACACAACCTTCCTTGCTGAAAGTGAAGAGGGCTTGAAGCACTTATCGATAAAGATGGTGAGCATAACCCGTTGCCATGGAGTCGATTCTGACTCACAGCGGCCCTATAGCCAGTGCTAAGTGTTCCTGGGAGCAGACTTCATGCTCTTCTTCTTTCTTGTGAACAAATATCTAGGTACTATAATGCTGACTACAAAAAATTACATGACGTGGAACTTAAATCGTCGTAGGATGTTGTTATTGTTATCGTTGTGTGCTGTCGTGTCAATTCTGACTCACAGTGACCCTGTAGAGACCCTATAGGACAGGGTAGAACTGCCCTATAGGGTTTTCTATGGGGCAGTTCTACCCTATAGGGGCTGTAAATCTTTAGGGGAGCAGATCACCAGGTCTATTCTCCCGCAGAGCAGCTGGTAGATTCAAATCACTGATCCTTTAGTTAACAGCCAAGCGCTTAACCACTGCACCATCAGGGCTTCTCTGTCTTAGGATACGTGTGTATATACTTTTTTAAAAAAGGGAAAGATTCTACAAAGTAAAGAGAAATATGTACAACTGCTTTGAGAATAGTTTGGTGTGACATTCTCCCACTAAACTAATTTTGGAAACATGTTAGATAAATGCAAAGAGGACATGAGCAAGTGTTAACTGTCTACGATACATAGTTCTTTAATGCTCAAAAATTTATTCACTGAATGTGTATTAATTTTTTATCAGAACAAAATATTTTTTTTTAAAGAATGGAGAAGTTGAAAGAAAAAAATCCTTCCTAGTCCCACCCCCTCACTGTTAGCATTTTGGTGTGTTTCCCTCTAGCCTTTTTCTATGCATATTTGGTAGCTTATTTTTACATGGCTAGGATCAGACTGTAAGTACAATCTTACAGCATGCTTGTTTCAATCATAAGGTAAGCATTTTTTTGTTTATTAGCTCTTCATCAACATTTTTAGTGGTTACATAATATTCCATTGAGCAGCTAAGTAATCTTTTCTGTAATACTTCCTCTATGTTCGAACATTTACATTGTTTCAAGTTTTTCTCTATTATACACAAAGTTTTGATCTGGGTGCATGAATCCAGGCCTGCGCTTTGGATTATTTCCTCATGAGAGATTCCCAGAAATGAAACGACTAGCTCTAAGGGAATAAACATTTTTCAGGCCTGTAATACGTATTGCCAAATTGCTCTCCCGAAAGGATTGTACCATTTCACACTCCCACTAACAGTGTTGCTCATTCCATTTTTAATAGCATCATGTGACTGAAATACCCAATAGCAGGGCTTAAATAAACGACGGTACATCTAGCCAGTGAATTATACAGCCCATGAACAACATTATGAGGCCTGCATAACAACATGGAAAGATAGTTATGCTGCAGTGCTAAGCAGAAAAAGCAGGAAACAGACTTGAGTGCGGGGGTAATTGCAACTGCGTAAAAAAATAAGTCTGCATAAAGATGAGGGCTGGACAAAAAGCAGGGAACATTGACATGTAAGGATAAGTGTGGCAAGGTGATGACTACAAGATTTATCACCGCCCCGCCGGTTTTAATTATTTTCACTCTGTGTTAATTTCACCTTATGTTGCTATAGCTCTATTTAATATTTCTAAAACTTTAAATTCTGGGAAAATATTCAGCCTATGAAATCTCACAGCACAGGGTTTCTCAAAAGCTGCTCCTGCAGGATTCTAGCATTTCCAAGGCTGGCCCAAGTGTTTTCGTGGCTAAAGGATCACGGTGGTCTTTTCTGAATTCCCAGAAATAATTAAATCAATGAATGGAATCTTCTCTAATGTAAATGCGCCCATGATTTTTCTCCTCAAACCTCTGGCAACTGCCGTGTCTCCTCTACTAGCAGATGACAAGAATGAAGGCTTCACAAATAGTAACAGAAAACCACCGAAACAGCTGGGCACATTCTCTGGATCTAGTGCCTGTGGTTGTACTCTTTTACCACAGTGTGGACAAGAGTCATATTTTCTGCTAGCAGAACCGTGATGGAGTGAATATCAATAGGTTGTGGTGATCCCGGAAGAGCGCTGTGGTGTCAGATGCTGAAATTCACCACCTGAAGAGACTTAAGCAAAGCTGAATTCTGACCTCTCCTGTCTCTGCCCTGTTCTGTACGGGAGAAACACAGAGGATGACATACCCAGGGGTGACGGGGTCAGCTTCCAAAAACTGACTGGAGAAACAACTGTCTTCTTTTCTGAGGGGAGCACCCAAGCAACCCCCGGCCACCCCCAGTTCCTTGTCTGATGTTTTTCCTGCCTCCAATCTCTCCCCTCGTCTGCCCATCTTCCACACTTACTTTGAGTATCACTTTTTTAAATCTTTCTATTTCATACATGATTCAGGAACCAGTAGCTTCAGCATACCCTGAGAGTTTCTTAGAAACACAGAATCCCAGGCCCAGCCCAGACAAATGAATCAGAGTTCGCATTTTGATAAGATCCTCCAGGGATTCACAAGTACGAGACGTTTGAGAAGCACTGGTCCAAACCATGAAGCTAGTGCTACTCCTGCCCCATTGCCTGAAGGAAACCACCAAACTCAGTCATCGATCCTAGCCTACCTATCCAGTCTCTTCTCAATTAATTCCACACACTCTACATTCCCTAAAGGCACTAAGCTTTCCCGGAACTTTGTATGAGCAGTTCCCTTTGCAAAAATCCCTTTCCATAGATGTTGAAATACCACTGGTCCTTCAACCCCCAGTTCAAGACCTCCTCCAGGAAGCCTGGCCCCCAAAAAGTCCCCAACACACTGTTGCTTCCCCCATAACACTCATACATTAAGTCGTTTGTGTGTGTATGTGTGTCTATACCCTATCATAAAAACCTGCTGCCAGCAAGTCGATTCCTACTCATAGCAACCCTATAGGACAGAGTAGAACTGCCCCATAGAGTTTCCAAGGAGTGCCTGGTGGATTCAAACTGATGACCTTTTGGTTAGCAAACTTAGCACTTAACCACTACGACACCAGGGTTTCCTACTTGTATACCCTACTGGTTGGCAATTCACTTGAGGAGCCTCAGTAGGTATTTAAACCATGTTTGCTGAATGAAAATGAATGAATGGATGAATGAATGAATAAATAAATGAATAGTTCTTCTCTGGTTCTGTCACAAGATCACTGGCATGATTTTCCCTTTTGAAAAACTCCTTCCCTATCGACTTCACAAAGAGCCCTGGTTGCGCAGTGGTTAAGCACTCAGCCGCTAACTGAAAGGTTGGTGGTTAGAACCCACCAATGGCTGGTTCTGTGGGAGAAAGATGTGGCAGTCTGCTTCTGTAAAGACTGTTGTTGTGTTAGGTGCCATCGCAGAGATTCCCACTCACAGAGACCCTATGTACAACAGAACAAGATGCTACCCAGTCCTGCACCGTAGTCACAACCACTGCTTTCTTTGAGCCCATTATTGCAGCCACTGTGTCAGTCCATCTCATTGAAGGTTTTCTTCTTTTTTGATGACCCTCTACTTTACAAAGCATGATGTCCTTCTCCAGGGAATGGTCCCTCCTTACAACATGTCCAAAGCATGTGAGGCAAAGTCTCACCATCCTCACTTCTAAGGAGCATTCTGGCTGTACTTCTTCCAAGACAGATTTGTTCGTTCTTCTGGCAGTCCATGACATATTCAATATTCTTCACCAACACCATAATTCAAATGTGTCAGTTCTTCTTTAGTCTTCCTTATTCATTGTCCAGCTTTCGTATGCATGTGAGGGGATTGAAGAGTCCATGACTTGGGCCAGGCACACCTTTCCTGACTTTAAACCACACAGTATCTCCTTGTAGTGTTCAAACAACTGCCTCTTGGTCTATGTACAGGATCCACGTGAGCACAATGAAGTTGCTCTGGAATTCCCATTTTTTGCAATGTTATCCATAATTTGTTATAATCCACACAGTAGAATGCCACTCGTCTGTCAGTTTGTCATACTGTGGTGGCTTGCATGTTGCTGTGATGCTGGAAGTTATGCCACCGGTATTTCAAATATCAGCAGGGTGACCCATGGTAGACAGGTTTCAGTGGAGCTTCCAGACTAAAACAGACGGGGAAGAACGACCTGAAGGCCTACTTTTGAAAAAACTTGAGCAGTGAAAACCTCATGGATTGCAGCAGAATATTGTCTGATGTAGTGCTGGAAGATGAACCCCCAGGTTGGAAGGCATTCAAAATACTATCAGGGAAAGCTGCCTTCTCAAAGTAGAGTCAACCTTAACGAAGTTCATGGAGTAAAGCTTTTGGGACCTTCATTTGCTGCTGTGGCACAACCCAAAATGAGAAGAAACAACTGCAAACATCCCTTAATAATAGGAGCATGGAATGTATGAAGTGTGAACCAAGGAAAATTGAAAGTTGTCAAAAATTAAATGGAGAGACAGGGACAAAATGGTGGAGGAGTCAGATGCTTCCTGTGGTCCCTCTTAAGACAAACACCTAAAAAAACAAGTGAGTCGATTATATATGACAATCTAGGATACCTGAAAATTAAAGGCAGAGTTGAGGAATCAGACTGAGCAGCAGGGGGAGGGAGAGACGGTTCAGAAGCAGCGAGGGGTTGCCAGACCTGACCCGGCAGGAACTGGCATCCTGCAGGCTGGATCAGCTGGCATGCACAGTGAGGCAAGCAGTGATGCTCAGAAAGTGTTTTACACATCAGGAGAGACCAAGTGGCAGAGAGCCTACTCAAGCCTCCAGAACCAGTGAAAAGCAGCACTGAATCTGCAAAAGATAAGTATATGCATTTAACATACCACGTAGATCAAAAAACATCCCTTTTGGGAAAAACTTTTCTCCCATTTACCTGCCCCCTCCCTGCTCTGCATTGGGTCCTGAGCCAGCTTCAGCGATTGCTGCATCCCCTAGGCCAGAAATAGAACCCATCACGCACCCTAAGCCATTCTCCTGGCCTTGGAGAGGGAGCAAACTAACAAACAGGAAAAATAACCTGCCAGCTCCCCTAAGCCAGGCACTCAGGGTAGGCACAGCTCCTTTGCCTAGGCACAGGCATAAGGGGTCCACTAACTTTGAATGCCTTTCACCCCTGCATAGTCCTGTGTGGGCCCATTTCAACAGCGTAGGCCCTCAATAGCACAGTACAACAGGGTATATCCCTAAAGCCTAACTTCAACTGTATCAGCTACATGGTGGAGTGGCAAGTTTGTGACATTTGACACCACTCTGCCCATTAAGCAGGGTCAAGGTCCTCATCTACCCACTTCAAGGGTCTGAGGACTGGTGGCTCCACCCATGCCACCTAGTTACCAACAACAGGGGCAAAGAAAAAGTTGTGCATCCCAGTCCTTATAGCCAATAGCATTGAGTGCCCATAGTCTGGCTGCAAAACCCACTCACCTACTCACTCCAGGGAACACGGACACACTTTCCTCCCAGACACTCAGGGGCAGCCATCAGACCCCTGCCTTGCTCAACGCATGACCCCCTACTGAAGCCAGATACCTGTGCCTACCATTGCCTCTGGCCATCTAGGACTGTAGGTGAGAGCCTACACCATACGTTTAGTAATCGACTACTTGGACCCCTGAGCCGAATTCCACACAAGAAAAGTAAACAGACTCCTGGACTCACACACCTACTAACAGATCTAACCACCTGGTGACAGGATGTTAGAGCTTCAAAGGTGCCAATAATCAAACTACCTCACACGAGCAGCCTATTTGGGTACGTCAAAATAAAACAAAACAAGAAGCTAGGACACAGTAAACAAACATAAAATAAATAAATATAATAGCTTATTGATGGCTTGGAGACAAGAGTCAATATCAAATCGCATAAAGAGGCAGACCATGATGGCTTCAGCAAGCTCCCAAAACAAAGAATCAAGAAATTTTCCAGAGGAAGAGAACTTCTTGGAATTACTGGAGGTAGAATACAAAAGATTAATATACAGAACTCTTCGAGAGATCAGGAAGGAGGTTGGACAAAAAGCAGAACAAGCCAAGGAACACATAGACAATGTAATAGACGAACTTAAGAAGATTATAGAAGAGGATAATGACAAATTTAAGAGGCTGCAAGAGAGACAGCAAACAGAAATCCAGTAGATTAACAATAAAATTTCAGAATTAGACAACTCATAAGACAGTCATAGGAGCAGAATTGAGGCAATGGAAGTCAGAATTAGTGATATTGAAGATAAAGCACTTGACACCAACTTATCTGAGGAAAAATCAGATAAAAGAATTTTTTAAAATGAAGAAACTCTAAGAATTATATGGGACTCTATCAAGAGGAATAACCTACGAGTGATTGGACTGCTAGAACGGGGGTGAGGAGATAACAGAAAATACAGAGAGAATTGTTGAAGATGTGTTGGCAGAAAATTTCCCTGATATCGTGAAAGATGACAAGATATCTATCCAAGATGCTCATCGAACCCCACATAAGGTAGATCTCAAAAGAAAGTCACCAAGACATAATCAAACTTGGCCAAAATCAAAGGTAAAGAGTGAATTTTAAGAGCAGCTGGGGATAAACGAAAAGTCATCTACAAAGGAGAATCAATAAGACTAAGCTCAGACTACTCAGCAGAAACCACACAAGCAAGAAGGCAATGGGATGACATATAAAAAGCCTTGAAGGAAGAAAACTGCCAGCCAAAAATTACATATCCAGTAAAACTGTCTCTCAAATATTATGGCAAAATTAGGACATTTCTAGACAAAAAGGAGTTTAGGGAATTTGCAAAAACCAAACCAAGATTATAGGAAATACTAAAGGGAGTCCTCCAGTTAGAAAATCAATAACATTAGATAACTACCCAAGACTAGAACACAGAACAGAGTAACCAGATATCAACCTAGATAAGGAAGTCACAAAAATAAATAAAAGCTAAAACACTGAAAATAGGGAAACAGAGATGTCAATATGTAAAAGATGACAACATTAAAACAAAAAAGAGGGACTAAAAAATGTAGTCACAGATCTTTCATGTGGAGAGGAAGTCAAGGCACTATAAAGAAAGAAAAGAGTGGTTTAACCTTAGAAAAATAGGGGTAAAAATTAAGGTAGCCACAAAGGAAATTAACAATCCTACACATCAAAATAAAAAACAAGAAAAACATAAAGACTCAGCAAATACAAAATAAACAACAATGAAAAAGATGAAAATACATAAAGAAAAACAACTCAGCACAGAAAATTAAGCAGAACAAAGAAACTGTCAACAACACACACAAAAAAAAACATCAAAATGACAACCTAAACTCATACCTATCAATAATTATGCTGAATGTAAATGGACTAAATGCACCAATAAAGAGACAAGGGTGGCAGAATGGATTAAAAAATAAGATCCATCTATATGCTGCCTACAGGAGACACACCTTAGACTTAAAGACACAAACAGACTAAAACTCAAAGGATGGGAAAAAATATACCAAGCAAACAACACTGAAAGAAGAGCAGGAGTGGCAATATTAATCTCTGACAAAATAGATTTTAAGTAAAATCCACCACAAAGGATAAGGAAGGACACTATATAATGATTAAAGGGTCAATACACCAGGAGGACATAACCATAATAAATATTTACGCACCTGATGACAGGGCTCCAAAATACCCAAAAAAAACTTTAACAGCATTAAAAAGAGAGATAGACAGCTCCACAATACTAGTAGGAGACTTCAACACACCACTTTTGGTGAAGGACAGAATATCCAGAAAGAAGCTCAGTAAAGACAAGGAAGATCTAAATGCCGCAATCGACCAACTTGATCTCATAGACATATACCAAGCACTCCACCAAACAGCAGCCAAGTATACTTTCTTTTCCAACACACATGGAACATTCTCCAGAATAGACCGTGTATTGGGCCATAAAGCAAGCCTTAACAGAATCCAAAGCATCAAAATATTACAAGGCATCTTTTCTGACCATAAAGCCATAATAGCAGAAATCAAAAACAGAAAAAGCAAGGAAAAATATCCAAAGGGTGGAAACTGAACAACACCTTGCTCAAAAACTACTGGGTTATAGAAGAAATTAAGGATGGAATAAAGAAATTTACAGAATCAAATGAGAATGAAAACATATCCTTCCAGAACCTTTGGGACACAGCAAAAGCAGTGCTCAGAGGTCAGTTTATAGCAATAAATGCACATATCCAAAAAGAAGAAAGGGCCAAAATCAAAACATTAACCCTAAAACAACATACAACACAAGTAGAAAGACAGCAGCAAAAGAAGCCCTCAAGTGCCAGAAGAAAGGAAATAATAAGAATTGGAGCAGAATTAAATGAAATAGAGAATAGAAAAACAGTTGAAAGAGTTAACAAGACCAAAAGCTGGTTCTTTGAAAAGATCAACAAACTGACAAAAAAAAAAAAAAAAAAACAGGAGAGGAAGCAAATAACCCAAATAAGAAATGGGATGAGCAATATCACAACAGACCTAACTGAAATTAAAAGAATCACAACAGAATACTATGAAAAACTGTACTCTAACAAATTTGAAAACCTAGAGGAAATGGACTAATTTCTAGAAACTCACTACCTACCTAAACTAACACCAACAGAGGTAGAACAACTAAATAAACCTATAACCGAAGAAGAGATTGAAAAGGTGATTTAAAAACTCCCAACAACAAAAAAATAAAAAAACTCCAGCCCTGAAGGTTTCACTGGAGAATTCTACAAAACTATCAGAGAAGAGTTAACACCACTACTACTGAAGGTATTTCAGAGTATAGAAAAGGCCGGAATACTCCCAAACTCATTCTATGAAGCCAGCATAACCCTGATACCAAAACCAGGTAAAGACACCACAATGAAAGAAAATTACAGATCGATATCACTCATGAACATTGACTCAAAAATCCTCAACAAAATTCTAGCCAATAGAATTCAACAACATATCAAAAAAATAATTCACCATGACCAAGTGGGATTTATACCAGGTATGCAGGGATGGTTCAACATTAGAAAAACAATCAATGTAATCCATCACATAAACAAAACAAAAGACAAGAACCACATGATCTTATCAATTGATGCAGAAAAGGCATTTGACAAAGTCCGTGATAAAAACTGTCAGCAAAATAGGAATAGAAGGGAAATTCCTCAACATAATTAAGGGCATTTATACAAAGCCAACAGCCAACATCATCCTAAATGGAGAGTCTGAAAGCATTCCCCTTGAGAACGGGAACCAGACAAGGATGCCCTCTATCACCACTCGTATTCAACATTGTGCTGGAGGTCCTAGCCAGAGCAATTAGATTAGAAAAAGAAATAAAGGGCATCCAGATTGGTAGGGAAGAAGTCAAAGTATCCCTATTTGCAGATATGATCTTATATACAGAAAATCCCAAAGAATCCACAAGAAAATTACTAGAACTAATAGAAGATTTCAGCAAAGTATCAGGATACAAGGTAAACATACAAAAATCAGTTGGATTCCTCTACACCAACAAAGAGAACTTCGAAGAGGAGATCACCAAATCAATACCATTTATGATAGCCCCCAAGAAGATAAAATACTTAGGAATAAATCTAACCAGAGACATAAAAGACTTATACAAAGAAAACTACAAGACACTGCTACAAGAAACCAAAAGAGACCTACATAAGTGGAAAAACATACCTTGCTTATGGATAGGAAGAGTCAACATTCTGAAAATGTCATTTCTACCCAAGCATTCTACAGATACAATACAATCCCAGTCCAAATTCCAACAGCATTTTTGAATGAGATGGAGAAACAAATCACCATCTTCATAGGGAAAGGGAAGAAGAAGAACAAAGTGGAAGGCCTCATACTTTGATTTTAGAACCTATTATACCACCATGGTAGTCAAAACAACCTGGTACTGGGACAACAACAGATACATAGACCAATGGAACAGAAATGAGAATCCATACATAAATTCACCCACCTATGAGCAGCTAATATTTGACAAAGGCCCAAAGTCCATTCAATGGAGAAAAGACAGTCTCTTTAACAAATGATGCTGGATACTCATCTTCAGAAAAAACGAAACAAGACCCATACCTCACACCATGCACAAAAACTAACTCAAATGGATCAAAGACCTAAATAAAAAATCAAAAATGATAAAGATCATGGAAAAAAAATAGGGACAATGCTAGGAGTCCTAATACACGCCATAAACAGTATATGAACCATAAGTAACAATGCACAAACACCAGAAGAGAAGCTAGACAACCGGGAGCTCCTAAAAATCAAACACTTACGCTCACCCAAAGACTTCACCAAAAGAGTAAAAAGACAACCTACAGAGTGGGAAAAAATTTTAGCCTAGGATAAATCCAAACAGCGTTTAATCTCTAAAATCTACAAGATACTGCAATACCCCAACAACAAAAAGACAAATAACTCAATTAAAAAATGAGCAAAGGATATGAACAGGCACTTCTCCAAAGAAGACATTCAGGCCGCTAACAGACACATAAGGAAATGCTCAGGATCATTAGCCATTAGAGAAATGCAAATCAAAACTACAATGAGATACCATCTCACCCCAACAAGGCTAGCATTAATCCAAAAAAATACAAAATAATAAATGTTGGAGAGTTTGTGGAGAAACTGGAACACTTATACACTGTTGGTGGGAATGTAACACGGTACAACAACTTTGGAAATCGATTTGGCACTTCCTTAAAAAGCTAGAAATAGAAGTACCATACGATCCAGCAATCCTTGGAATATATCCTGGAGAAAGAAGAGCCGTCACATGAATAGATATATGCACACCCATGTTCATTGTAGAACTGTTCACAATAGCAAAAAGATGGAAACAACCTAGGTGCCCATCAAAAGATGAATGCATAAACAAGTTATGGTATATTCACACAACGGAATACTATGCAACAATAAAGAACAACGATGAATCCCTGAAATGTCTCATAACATGGATGAATCTGGAAGGCATTATGCTGAGTGAATTTAGTCAGTCACAAAAGGACAAATATTATATAAGACCACTATTATAAGAACTCAAGAAAAGGTTTAAACACGGAAGAAAACATTCTTTGATGGTTACGAGGGTGGGGAGGGAGAGGGGGTTATTCGCCAACTAGATAGTAGACAAGAATTATCGTAGGTGAAGGGAAGGACAAGACACGCTACAGGGGAAGTTAACACAACTGGACTAAACCAAAAGCTAAGAATTTTCCTGAATACAACCAAACACTTCAAGGGACAGAGTAGTAGGGGCAGGGGTCTGCGGACCATGGTTTCAGGGGACACCTAGGTCAATTGGCATAGCGAAGTTATTAAGAAAATGTTCTGCATCCCACTTTGGTAAGTGGCGTCTGGGGTCTTAAAAGCTAGTGAGCAGCCATCTAAGATGCATCAATTTGTCCCAACCCACCTGGAGCAAAAGAGAATGAAGAACACTAAAGACACAAGGAAAATATTAGCCCAAGAGACAGAAAGGGCCTCATAAACCAGAGACTCCATCAGCCTGAAATCAGAAAACCTAGGTGGTGCCTGGCTACCACCAATGACCACCCTGACAGAAAACACAACAGAGAATCCCTGATGGAGCAGGAGAAAAGTGGGGTACAGAACTCATATTCTAGTAAAAAGACCAGACTGAGACAGGAGTGACCCCGGAAGATATGGCTCCCAGACTCTCTGTTAGCCTAAAACAAAAACCATTCCCGAGGACAACTCTTCAGACAAAGATTAGACTGGACTATATGGCAAAAAATGATACTCCTGAGGAGTGTGCTTCTTAGCTCAAGTAGATACATAAGACTAAATGGGCAGCTCCTGTATGGAGGAGATGAGAAGGCAGAAAGGGACAGGAGCTGGTTGAATGGACACAGGAAATCTGGGGTAGAAAGGAGGAGTGTGCTGTTGCACAGTACAGGGAGAGCAACTAGGGTCACATAACAATGTGTATAAATTTTGTATGAGAAACTAACTTGAATTGTAAAGTTTCACTTAAAGAACAATTTAAAAAAAAAATAGAATGCTTGAAGATCGATATCCTAGGCTGAAATGGACTGGTATAGGCCATTTTGAATGGGACAATCGTGTGGTGTACTATGCCAGGAATGACAAATTGAAGAGGACCAGCATTGCATTCATTGTCAAAAAGAACATTTCAAGATCTATCCTTAAATACAAAGCTGCCAGTCATAGGATAATAACCATATGCCCACAAGGATGACCAGTTAATACAACATTATTCAAATTTACACACCAGCCACTAATGCCAAAGAGGAAATTGAAGATTTTTACCAGCTTCTGCATTCTTAAATCGATCAATTATGCAATCAAGATGCATTGATCACTACTGGTGATTGGAGTGGAAAAGTTGCAAAGAAGTATCGGTAGTTGGAAAAATGGCCTTGTTGATAGTAACAACATGGGAGATCGTATGATAGAATTTCACAAGACCTATTCATTGGAAACACTTTTTTTCAACAACATAAATGGTAACTATACACATGAACTTCGCTGGATTGAATACATGGGACTCGATTTGACTACATCTGTGGAAAGAGACGATGGAGAAGCTCAGTATCATCAGTCAAAACAAGACCAAAGGCTGACTGGGGAACAGACCATCAACTGCTCATATGCAAGTTCAAGTTGAAGCTGAAGACATTTAAAACAAGTCCACGAGAGCCAAAATACAACCTTAACTATATCCCACCTGAATTTAGAGACCAACTCAAGAATAGATTTGATGCACTGAATACTAATAACCAAAGACCAGAGAGTTGTGGAATGACATCAAGGACATCATACATGAAGAAAGCAAAAGGTCATTAAAAAGACAGAAAAGAAAAAAAAAAGACCAAAATGAATGTCAGAAGGGACTCTGAAACGTGCTCTTTAATGTAGAGTAGCTAAAGCAAAAAGGCAGCTCTAGAAGACAAAGTATTATAATGAAATGTGCAAAGACCTGGAGTTAGAAAACGCTCAGCAGTTTTCAACCTGAAAGAACTGAAGAAAAAATTCAAGTTGCCATATTGTCCTACAGGGTCACTATGAGTCAGAATCGACTCAACAGAAATGATTTTTGTTGTTGTTGTTGTTGTTGTTTTGGGCGGGGGGTAAAAAATTTAATGATGTAAGCAGCATGGAAAGAAAATGGGAGAATGCACAGAGTCACGGTACCAAAAAGAATTGGTCAACATTCAACCATTTCAGGAAGTACCATATGATCAAGAACCAACCGTACGGAAGATAGAAGTTCAAACTGCACTGAAGGCATTGGTGTCAAGTTGATTTTGACTCATAGGACAGAACAGAACCGCCCCATAGGGTTTCCAGGGAGCAGCTGGTGGATTTGAACTGCCAACCTTTTTCGTTAACAACCGAGTTCTTTTTTTTTTTTATTGTTGTACTTTGAGTGAAAGTTTAGAATTCAAGTTAGTCTCTCATACAAAAATTTATATATACATTTTATGTGACCCTAATTGCTCTCCCTATACTGTGACAGTATATTCCTCCTTTCCACCCCTGATTTCCCATGTCCATTCAACCAGCTCCTGACCCTCTCTGCCTTCTCATCTCACCTCTGGACAGGAGCTGCCCATTTAGTCTCATGTATCTACTTGAGCTAAGAAGCACACTCTTCACAAGTACCATTTTATGTCCCATAGTCCAGTCCAATCTTTGTCTGAAGAGTTGGCCTTGGGAATGGTTTTAGTGCTGGGTTGATAGAGAGTCTGAGGGCCATGCTTTCTGGGGTTCCTCCAGTCTCAGTCAGATCATTAAGTCTGGTCTTTTTACTAGAATTTGAGTTCTGCACCCCACTTTTCTCCTGCTCCGTCAGGGACTCTGTTGTGTTCCCTGTCAGGGTGATCATTAGTGGTAGCTGGGCATCATCTAGTTCTTCTGGTCTCAAGCTGAAGCAGTCTCTGGAGCAACTGAGTTTTTAACCACTGTACCACCAGGGCTCCTGGTGAAAAGCAAGGCTCCAGGAATTGATGGAATACCAATTGAGATGTTTCAACAGAGAAATGCAACACTGGAAGCCCTCACTTGTCTATTCTAAGAAATTTAGAAGACAGCTACCTGGCCACCAACTGGAAGAGATTCACATGCATGCCTATTCCAAATAAAGATGATCCAAAAGAATGTGGAAATTATTGAACAATATCATTAATATCACATGCAAGTAAAATTTTGCTGCAGGTAATTCAAAAATGGTTGCAACAGTGCATGAACAGGGAACTGCCAGAAATTTAACCCAGATTCAGAAGATGACATGATGTCAGACGGATCTTGGCTGAAAGCAGAGAACACCAGAAAGATATTTACCTCTGTTTTACTGACTATGGAAAGGCATTCGACTGGAAAGATTACAGCCTTGGAAATCCTATATGGCAGTTCTACTCTGTCCTTTAGGGTCATTATGGGTCAGAATCAATTAGAAGACAACCAGTTTGATTTGGTTTTTAACTACCTCACAGGGACATTATAAAAATCAAGTAGGTTTTGTGCATGGAAAAGTACTTTGAAAACCATAAAGGTCTGTGGGATTTGGAATGACAAACTCAGAACTTTCCGAAAGGCCATCCATGGATCTGCCTGGGGCTGGCTCCACAAGAAGGAGAATGACCTGCAGGAATTTAGAAACACAGATTCCAAGGCCCCACCTGCAGAAACTTTGATTCAGGAGGAATTCTGCATTTTAGCAAGTTTTTCAGGTGGTTTCAGTATGAAGCCCAATCTGGAAACAGCTGGCTCCTGAGGCCCTGTGAGCTCATCTCACATTCCTTGACCCAGGGTTGGAACTAAAGTGAGGAAGAGAGGTGCCCAGGTGCAAGGGCACTCTCACGACCCTGACAGGGAAGACCTCCTTAAACCCTGCCCCCTACAGGCCTCCCTTGCTCCACCCTAGTCCTGACTCTGCCTTGACCACCCAAGCAGAGTAGGTCTGGCTCCTCTGTGCACCCTCATGAATATCTCAGTCCTGCTGTTGAGGCAAAGCCCACCATACCCAGCCGTCAAGAGAACTCAGTGGCCTCCTCGAGCCTGCTGTGCCAGAGCTCCAGGACCTCAGTGACAAGCAGGCCAGTGAGCTGAAGACAAGGTGTCCACATGGCCTTGGAATTCAGGCACGACCACTGCAGCCCCATTAATGGTCTGTTTTCCCTTAAGTCTGGAAGAGGCAGACTGATTCCAACCTCATGCCCCATGAAGTCTGACCCCCTCAGGGCACCAGGGTCCTTTGGAGAGCTAAGGCTTGTCACCTAAGTGAGCAAGATTTTCTTCAGTTCTTCAGACCCTTAAGATTTCAGATTCACCAAGGTCAGCACTCCATCGGGCTCATGGGACTGTCTTCAACCCACACATGAGGGGTGGTAGAGACCCGCGGTCCCAGGCTGCTGACCATCACCTCCTGCTTCCCAGTGGGCACAAAACTCAATCTCCGACCTCCCTCTGTTCTTTTGTCTTGGCCTAGCAATGGCCACACGGCTACTGTGAGTGTCAGGCACAATGGGCAACCCATCACATGTATATTTCTTATCACTGTAAAACCCAAAAAAGCCAAACCCATTGCCACCAAGTTGATTCCAACTCAAAAGGTAGGTATGTCACAGATGAGAAAACTGGGGCTAAGAGAGGCAAGGGAATTTGTCCAAGATCACAAGTCCATGGCAGAGCTGGGGTTTAAACCCATCAACTGCTCTTTCCTCTACCTCTCCAAATATGGTCTTTATACTTTCTCCTCCCCCGCCTCATATTTCCAAGCCCCTTCCTGTTTCCTTGGAGCATCAGTAGACAATGGCAATTAGCAGCCTTGGATTCTGGTGGTTTCTCCTGACAGCATTTCTTTGATGTAAAGCTGGATTCTAAATGGAGTGTGAGCACGTGCTCACACATGCACTGGGACTTTTTGGTAGTCTCTGTACAGCTTCTTAAAATAATATGTTTAAATATTGTGTTTAATAATATGTTTAAATGCACAAAATAAAAATATATAAGATTACGAAGGAAAGCAATTGTATAAAAATCCAATTATCCAGACGAAAAAAAAAAAAAAGTTGTGATATAGATATCTTTATTAATGTATTAAATAAAAAGATCTGTTGATGAGTCTAATTTCTAAGTAATGTAGAGCATAAATGATATTTGAGAAATCTGCAATACCTATCATGTGCTGTGAAAATATCTGTGATTTCTTTTTGAGACACAGCACACATATGCACTCACACATAACCACCCCGCCTAGGCCAAGTGCAATTTACCGCCTTCACACGCACACAGAACGACCCCACCTCAGCCAAATGGTAATGGCAGCACAAAGTGGGCTGCCTTGGGTACAGCAAACAACCCTACCTACTGGTGTATTCTTAAGGCTTTTTCATTTAAAGGGCTTACAAATAAATTCTCATAGGGTCTCAAGCGTTGCCCAGAAAGAGGGTAGTATGATCCTTTTCTTGAAAAAGTGGGAAACAAAGGTTCTCAGTCAAGGTCACAGCTAGTGAAAGGAGGAACCAATGAATCCACAGAAGGTTCCTGCCCTTTCCTGAGCCCATGCAAGCCAACAGGCTCCAGCAGGAACTGAACCACATGCTTATCAGCCCAGGACTTGAGAGGACAGTCCATTATCTTGGTAATGGAAGAGATAAGTGTGTTTGGATGGGGTGGAGAAGAATGCATGCGTGTGTAAGTATTGCTGTGTTGTGCATCCTGATTCTCCCATAACTCTGTAGGGCCTGCCAGAGTTACCTGAGCCATGACTACCTCACATGCATCACAAAGAAATAAATTCCGAAAACAAATCCAATGGGAATGAATCACAAAACAATCTAAGACACAACAATGTAAGACTCTGACTTTTTTTACGTATAAGACAGGAATCCCCACACTCACCAGTTTGACCTGCATGGGTGCTGGGGGTCGGATAGGTAAGGGCAAGGGTAGACGGTAGAGTATCTCAGATAGCAACAAAAGGGGTTGACTATCTATGACCCACAGAAAATGGGAGCCACTGCTGGTTTGGTAGGAGAGGAGAAGTACATTCAGCACTGTGCCTCAAGGTCACAGAGCTCAGCTCAGGGCAACAAACACCTTTTGGCATTCACTCCATACAGATCCTGTGCTAGACACTGGGTCAGGGTTCGGGATGAGGGAGAGAGGGAGAGAAAACAGAATTCCCGTCCTCAGCTAGCAAATAATCCACACAGTATGACAGACAATGTCATGACAGAAAGGAGTTCCAGGAAGGCTTACTGGAGGAGGTGAGACAGAATGAAGGGCCGGATGCCAGATAGGAGTGAGCTAGATAAAGGGAGAGGGGCTGCAGGGGTGCCAATAGTACTGGGGCGCCAATAGCACTGGGAACAGCTCTGGAGAGGAGAGACAACAAATGTGGGTAGGGTACGGGAGCCAGACATCTTCTATCTGACCCTTAGATCCATGTTCCACACTTCTTCACTTTGCTCTGTGCCCCAGGAGGCTGGCTTCTATAGACTACATCAGTGATAACCTTGACCCTGGCTTCTGGTAGGGTTTGGCCAAGGGGAGGCACTGGCAGGAGACAGGAAGATCAAGCAGATCTTCAGGCCTAGGTAGTGGGTAAGGCACCCACTGTTATTAGTCCGAGGACACTGCCCTCATGCTTTTGCTTTCCCCAAGCCCCACCCACCCCTTTGTAAAAGTCACTTTATTAAATACCCCACAGGTGTATCTGTGCTCTGCGGGGACCTTGACTGACATAGTAGGCATGGAGGATGTCTCCAATGATCCAGATATGACTTGATATTTCCTACACCAGGGGACTGGGAGGAACCTTATCTGTGAAGGTACAGCATCCACATTAGCAAAGCCCTTTCATGGGATGGATTTATTCAGGGCTCAAAAGTACCCTGTGAGCATAAGGCAGGTGGTCTTTCTTCTTTCCAGTTGTAACCGAGTCGATTCTGACTCATGACAGCTCCATGTGTTGCAGAGCAGAACTGCTCCATAGGCTTTTCAATGCTGCGATCTTTCAGAAGCAGATAGCCAGACTTTTCTTCCAAGGCATCTCTGGGTGGTTTTGAACTGCCAACATTTTGGCTAGTAGTTTAGCTCTTAACCGTTTTCATCACCCAGGGACTCCATTCAGGCAGGTCAGACGCTACCAATTCCATTTCACGGATACAACAACACAGGCCCAGATGGTATGTAGGGATTTGGTCACATGGCACGGCTGGTTGGTGAGAGAGCCAGGGCCTGCAGCCCGAGTTTTTGTTTGCTTATCCAGTCCTTTTCTACCAACTCTAAGTAGGCCTGGGGTGGAGAAAGAAATTCAAAAGGCCCTGCGTGCACACACACACACACACACATATACACACATAGCCTTAACAGCAATCAGTGATTCATTCAACAAACATTTATTGAGCTATGACTGTGTTCACAGATCTGTATTAGCAACCGACAGATGAAAAAGATTAGCTATGAGGAGAAAGAGAAATGAGTCAGAAGGGGCAGCAGTGTCAGGTGGTGGACAGAGGACACTGGTCCCGAACTCAGAGGACCTGGCTCCCAAGCCAAGTCTGGAGTTTTAGCTGTGAGATTTTCCATAGACTGGACTAGGAAAGTAGAGTGGGGGCATCTGTTCCTGGAGAGGGGGAAATGGTTTTAGACGAAACAGTCAAATAGATTGCAGATGTAATTCCACAACTGAATTCCCTTCAAGGGCTCTAGACCCCTTCATCACCAGGCCCTTACTCAGTGCTCTAATCTCCATCACTGGAAGTGTTGTGCCTCATGCGCTGCCACCTGACATGAGGAGTGATCTGTAGTGCCCATTAGCAGCGCTTCCTCTCGTACCTCCAAGCCTTTGCACTAGCTCTTCCCTATACCTGTAAGGCCCTTCACCATGCCTCACTTCACTTTCTTCACCTGGAAAATGCTTCCTCAACCTTCAAGACTCAATTCAACCTCATTACTGTACCCCTAGTAGTAATTGCCACAATACCAGACACAGAGAACGCCCCCTGATTTTTGGAATTAATTATTCAATTGATTAAGTAATAATAATAGAGCTATCGTGTAGGGAGTATATTCTGTGTCCATGAGATAATCATTAAAATATTTAAAAAAAAAAAAAACTTTTTGGAGTCTTGGAACTTGGTTGGAAGTCTGTATAATCTACCTGTAACCTTTCTTTTAATACTTAACTTCAGTCTTCACTTCCAGCCAATCCTTTATAGTCACTATTAAAAAAGACCTCACTGATCAGTTTTAGTTTATCTACCTGTTTTTCTCCTGGAGTTTCGAAGTGTTCAAAAAGCAGGATATGGTCATCAGAGAGGAGGATCTTCAGCCACCTGGACCCAGGAGCATTAAATGACAATGATGTTTAAACCAAACGATAGTTTAGCTTAATTAGTAAAAAATGTTTGCCTTGAGCATTTTGCTCTTTTAAGAACTAACTACAGTATATGGGATCAATTTAACGACAGACTTGAAAGATTAGATAGGAAATTTAGGGGGCAGTGATTTATGTTAATGGGGGAGGAACAATTCAGAAAAAACAACAACAACAACCCATTGGGCAAGTCGATTCCGACTCCTAGGGACCCTATAGGACAGAGCAGAACTGCCCCGTAAGATTTCCAAGGAGAGGCTGGCAGATTCGAACTGCCAGCCTTTGGGTTAGCAGCCATAACTCTTAACCACTGCACCACCAGGGCTCCAACTCAGAAAAGGAGGGTCAGAAAGGTTGCACAACTTGAAGAATGTAATCAGTGTCATTGAACTGTACATGTAGAAATTGTCGAATTGGTGTACGTTCTACTGTGTATATTCTCGACAACAACAACCACAAAATTAAATAAATAGGAAGTTAGGAGAGAGGCAGGGAACAGTTCCTCTCTCAAAGTCCTCAGAAGGAATCAACATAGCTAATGCCCTGGTTTGGACTTCTAGTCTACAGAACTTTGAGACAAGAAATTTCTGTCTTAAAAAAAAAAAAAAAAAAAAAAGTTGATGATGATGATGATAGCAGGAAACCTTTATGGAAGACTTTTCTTGCACTAGGCATGACACTGATGTTTTACTGGATCATTTCATTTAACGCTCAACCCTGAGGTGAGTACTCTTAGAAACCCTAAAGAAATTGATGCTTATAGAGGTGACAGTTACCCAGCAACTCAAAAACTGGGATGCAAACCCAGCAGTCAGACCCCAGAGCCTGTGCACCTAGCCCTCACCACATGGGGCAAAGCCGGCCAACAACAGTCCCCCTGTGCCCAGTCCAGGGAGCACCAAGCTACTGCTCCAGCTGCTTCCCTCTAGCAGAGGAAAGGAAACAAGCTATGACTCCTTGGACAGCAGCCTCCTGGGGACCCATCTATCTCTCACCCTGCACCATTTGAGGAGAATTCTGGTATCTGATGGTGTTTCTTTCACTCAACACAATTTCCCAAAACCCCTAACTTATTCAAGCCTTGCTACAGGCACTGGGGGCTGGAAATGAGTAAGGCAGGGTTCCTGTGCTCCAGGAGCTCAAAATAGTTTTGTAGTGTGTATCTATTCCATATGCACTGTGTACTATACAATGTGGTAAGTGCTGTGTTGGAGATGGACTGGCTAGGTGAGGCATCCAGAAAGAAGCAAAACTTGACCCGAATTTTAGGGCCTAGCTGTTAACCAGATGGGAAACTTAGCATAGTCCTTTAACGAATACAACCTGGCAACGCAGATTAAGAGCCATAAAAATCATTCTTGACGGAAAAATTTGGAAACAGATAAGGGTAACGTTGAAAAACTCGATGAACTCAATGTCACTGAACTGTACATAGGAAGAGTGTTGAGATGTCAAGTGTTTTGTTACATACATATTTCTCACAATAACAAGAGGATCATTCTCCTAGTCGCCCCACTTCTATGCTTTTAACCTAAGAAAATAGTTCAAAAGATAAGATAAAATGCCTATTCAGGTTCATGGCAGAAAAAAATATAAAAGAATGAGTCATAACCTAAGGGTCTGATAATAAAAAATGGATGATTTAATTATTAATAAACATTTTACTGCCTTTAACAGTAGTACAAAACAATTTTTTATCTAATGCTAAGAAGGGATAAAAAATCTTGTACATAGTATGATTGTAACTACAGAAACATGTATTCTCGTGAAAAGAGCCTTAAGAGAAAACATGAAAATACTTTATTGAAGCCATGAGATTAGTGAGTGCTTATGTTTTAATTTATGGAGCCCTGCTGGCGCAGTGGTTAAGAGTTATGGCTGCTAACCAAAAGGTCGTCAGTTCAAATCCACCAGCCGCTCCTTGGAAACCCTATAGGGTAGTTCTACCCTGTCCTATGGACTTGCTAGAAGTCAGAATTGACCTGACACAAGGGGTTACCTTTTAATTTAATTGTGTTTTATTGATACATTTTAAAAAGAAGTTAGATAGCTTTTTTTTTCAGATACAAATTATTTGGCTGACATTTTAATTTTTTCATAGACTGAAACCTTTGCCGTAATAGAATCCTGAGAGTCAGAAGATGCTGCATTTAGTATTACCAGGTAAAGCACCAATGTTTTGCACAGACTGAGCCCTCTTTCTGGAATGTCTAACTTCCTCTCTGCTTGGCTAACATCTTGTCCCCAACACTGACCTACTGGGCAGCCTATTTAACCCCCCTGTAGCTTGTTCCTCATCTGTGAAATGGGGAAATAATATTACCTACCGTAGAGAGTTGTCAAGAGGACTAAATGAATTAATCCATAAAAATTACCTAGACATTGCCTGATACATTGAAGATGCTCAGAAAACATTAGATATCATTATTACTGTTATTACTATTCATCATTTTAGACACAATTTATATACCTTCTCCTTCTCTCTTTCAACCCACATTCTAGCAATACTGAGATACATAAAACCAAAAAAAAACCTGTTGCTGAGTCAATTCCAACTCGTAGCGACAACAGGGTAGAACTGCCCCCATAGGCTTTCCAAGGCTGTAAATCGTTATGGAAGCAGATTGCCACATCTTTCTCCCAGAGTGACTGCTGGGTTCAAACCACCAATGTTTCGGTTAGCAGCCGACCACTTAATACACATAGTTCCTATAAAAGCACCACAATCACTCTCACCTCCATACCAATTCACACCATATATCTTTCTTTCTGCCTTCCCACCCTGCCTTGTTCTCCATCTGGCCTACTCCTAGGTACCAGATTTCGTGTAGCTGCAACTTTCTCCAGGAAGCAGGGGCAGATTATCCAATAGGCAAAGCAAGCACCATGCTTACCTTGCTTACCAGATCATCTGTAGTGAACTATTTCACTACAGATTAGTAAATAAACACAAGCAAGCCCTTGCTTACTTTGCTTACTGGGTCATCTGCCCCTGGGATTATAAATTTGAGAAAAGGCTTTGACTCTGTAGGAAGGTATCATGGGGTTGGGAGAGAGACAGATGCCAGTCATACCTAGAAGCAGAATCTGATGTGGTGAGAGAATGTGAAATTGTTCACTATAGATGACCTGGTAAACAGGGTAAGCACCTTGCTTACCTTGCCTATTCGAGCATCTTTCCCTGCCAGGAAGCCTTCCCTGACCTCTTAATCTCTTTCATAGCACTTATCACACTGTACCGTAATAGTTTATTTACTCATTTACCCCTACTTTTGCCTTTCCATTCCCCTACAGGTGCTGAAGACAGGAAGACACAGACTTGTCCCATTCCATTTCTGTAGGCCCCAGGCACACATATAAGCTTAGTGATTGTTTATTAGTTGGAAGGATGGATGATCGGGTGGGTGGATAGAGTATAGACAGGTAGATGGGTAGATGGATGAGTGGATGGATTGAGGATGGATGGGTGAGCAAATGGATGAATGGATGAATGGGCAAATGGATTGAGAGTGGGTGGGTACATTTATGGATGGTAGGGTTGTTGGATAAATGTATGGATGGGTGGATGGGTGAGTAGATAGATGGATGGGTGGATAGATAAATGGATGGATGGGTGAATGTATGGACGGATAAAGGATGGGTAGACGGATGGAAAATTGGATAAATGGGTGGGTTCATTAATGGATGATTGGATGGATGTAGACTTGCATGAACTTGGCCAAAATGGGTGTTGGGACTCAGTCTCAAAGTGGCAAGAAATGGCAAGAATCTAGGTGGCTAGATTGGGACTGTGGGGCTTGGTCTTAAAGGAACATCAGGAATTCGTTAGGAAATATAAGCCTTCAGTAAATCTGAATCTGCTGCTCCAGGTGAATCCTGAGGATTCTGCCAGCCATGAATGTATGTTGACTGACTGACTGCAGGATTTAACTTGATGGAAGCCCGTTGGGGTTGGGTCAGGATATGGAAACATGATCTTTAGGCTTATGGGACCTGACAAACACCTCTCTGTGATTCCTGTGACAAGACATCAGTGAAGAAACAGATGGGAGAAGGGGGGCAAAATGCTGTTAAACCAAGGTAGATATTCCTCTCTTAGTGTCAGGGCTTCGACATGCAAATTTTCTGTTTCGTGACTGAAACACACACAACATACTTGGTCCGAAACCAGCCTGTCTTGCTGTTGTTGTAGTTAGCTGCTGTAGAGTCAATCCCAACTCATGGTGACCCCATGTGTGCAGAGTAGAACTGCTCCATAGGGCTTTCAAGGCTGTCACCTTTTGGAAGCAGATTGCCTGGCCTGTCTTCAGAGTCACCCCTGGGTGGGTTCAAACCGCCAACCTTTCAACTAGTAGTAGAGCCTTTAACCATTTGCACCACCCAGGGACTATATGTACATAGACCCATTCTTCCCAGGCTCCTGGGTCACTCTTTTCAACAACTCAAATTCCTTATCCTCCTACCTCCTCTTAACTGAAAAGAGTGAAAAGGAACCAGAATGACTCACAGCTTCCCATCACACATCAGGAGGTCCAGGATTTGGGTCCTTGAGGCTCTGGTCCTATAGATTTCCTGCAAGTTCTTCAAACAGCCTGCTGTTCCATGCTCCTGTGCTGTTCCCTCTGCCTTGAATGGCTTTTTCCCTCCTGAGCCTCCAGTTAGCCCTGTCTAAAGACAGCTCACTATGAGTCGGAATCGACTGGACGGCAATGGATTTGGTTTGGTTTTTTGGTTAAAGTCAGCTCAGATAACACAGGATCCCACCCAAACTAGACTAAGTCTTCCTCTTGCTCTCACAGAACTTAGCATGTTTTACTGAAATTGCTGCTTCCCACCTTCCCCCACAACCTTTCACATTCCTCCAGGCAGAGATTTTACATCTTATCTTTCTTGTATGCCAAGTGGCTGGTACAGGGCCTAGTACTCAGTGGGTGACATAAAAAGTATGAAGAATAAATGAATACAGATAGCTCCATTCCTACACTGTGCTCATCCCCTTTACATAAACAGGGACCACCTGTGCATCCGCTCTCCTTCGGCAAAAGCCCAAGGCCAGTCCTGGGGATGAGGCACAAATCTACCTGCTAGAGAAGGGAGTTCCCAGCTCAAAAAACTCCTTCCCGCACATCCTTAGGCCTGAGAACCCCATTCTAATCTCAAACTACCTCCCAAAGGAAGTGGCTTATCCAAGTGGCTTATGTTTATCATGCCCAGCAAGTAGTCCTGGAAAGGTCTCTGTGGATATTAAAATCCTAATTTAAATGCACTAAGAAGCTGCCATATAGAGGAGCCCTGCTGGCAATTATTAAGCAAAGTGAAGATTCCTTCTGTAACAAGAGTAAGCTGGCCCTGGAGTAATTGTCTTGTTCAGCTCACTTATACCTAATGGGCTTGCTTAAAAAAAGGAACTTCCAGCTTCCACTTCCAACCCTCAGTTCTTGGAAGTGTCATCCTTCCAGGCACCTCACTCTTGGCACTGCAGCTTCACTTCCTCACCCTGCTTCCCTTCCCTCCTGAAATGTGTTTGCAGACATGATGTCCCAGTTTGTGAGCTGAGGAGGGTCCTTGGACCCTCAGTGAGCTGCCTGCCTCAAGGGAAATGAAGACACAGGGCTGGCAAAGCCAACTGCTACATGATAACTAGGGAAAGAAAGATGAGTCCACATTTCATAATGGTTCCATTTCTGTTATCACTTTCATTTTTGCAACGGAGACAGGATTCTAGTGACTATTACTCACGGTTGCATTATTGAGGGCTGAGAGAAATTGTGTTCCTTGGCAACGGCTGGGCCCTCACCCAGACAGGCCCTTACAGATGTGGTGGGGCCTGGGAGGGAGGTCACAGAAGGGGTCAAACAAGGTTGAGACGTGCTGGGCCTGAAACATTACTAAGGGAGACTTTTCCTTGCTCCCTAGTGAGGATGCCCCCCCCAATTCCTCTCAGCTGAGGTTCCAGGCCTCGGTCCCCTCCTTAAGCCACCAACCAAACCCACCCCCATCCTGGCTTATTCACCTCAGCAGAGAAGACACATTCATCAGGCCCTACATTCTTGGAGTTCCTCGTCCACACTTCCAGTCATACCTCAGTGAATGCAAAGTCTCCTCCTGCCTCACTTTCTCTGCCTGAGTCTCTTCAGGGACACCACTCTCTGCCAGTCATCTCCTCTTCCTGCGGTATCTTAATCTTGTCCTTTCCACCAGCAACTTCCCACTGACACTCAACACATGCTCTTTGTCTCTCACACACACACACACACAAATTCCTTCATTCTAATTCCCCTCCAGCTATTGCCTGAGCTCTCTCTGGAGTTGGCTTTACTCTCTCCCTCCTGCTCAGCCCACAGGCTGGCATCAGGCCTACTCTGCCATCAAGAGAATTCTTACCAAGGTCACTGTGATCTTTGGTTGGCCAAACCCATTTGTTAGTCTGAATGGTCATCCTCCTCACCTCTTACAGCTGTTGCTCATTCCATCATCTTCCTCACACTGCATCCCCCACTAACCGCTACCACGGTTCAGCGGCCTCAGCAGCCCCCTGGGTACGACCAGGAGACAGTCTCCCTATAGACAGACACACCACGGGCAGTAACATTAGACTTTTGGAGGGTCCCAGTTGTACCCATGTTCCTGAATATTTAATAGCTTTGAGCTAATGTGTCCTGGAGCCTCGTCTCCATGTATTCCTAACAGAGAAAGACTCCAAGTCCCCTGCTGGGACATCTCATCCACGGGATATGGCCCCATCAGGCTCTGCAGTTTCCCATTTTCCAAGTTTCCAGGAATGACTTGGTCTCCTTTAGATTGACACAATCCTCCTTTAGATATGTTAAAATTCCCAAAAGGCAGTTGTTCTATCTCTTTTCGGTTTTGCATATCACTGATCCCCGTCCATCCTGTGCTGGTTTTTAGTTCATCTCTTGGAAAGCAACTTCATTTACAAGTGACTGAAGAGGCACCACTGTTGCCTCTGGGTATGCCCAACAAGGGATCTTGTGACTGGGCTGAGATCATCCACTAAAGTGGCCAAACCCAGTTTAGAATCCAGCTCTGTGGGACTCCAGAGTCAAGAATCCTTCCATCAAGGCTCTACCCACTGCCCCTCACCCCTGTTCCAACCCCCTCCTCCAATTCCTTCCCAAAGGCCTCCTGGACTCCCTCCCACCCTGCAAGCCCCCAGCCCCACCACGCCCTCAGGTAGAACAAATGGCTCCCCCTCTGTGTTCCTTCCCTTGACTCTAACACACTTATCAAACTCATCATACTCCAGTATTGATTATTCTTGACATTTTACTAGGGCCATTTCAGGCTTATTGTCACGTTTATTTTCATTTCAAAACAGAGTGTTAGAAGGCGATCTATAACTGCCCTGTACCTACACAAGCACCCAGACCCATTATGTCAATAATCTGGTCAATGTTTTACTCGCTGGTTTCCAGCTGCCATGGGGAGAGATTCTACCATTTGCCAGATGCTCAGATGCTGCCTGGAGAACAGATCTATAAGGTGCATTATCCCAGGAGGGGGCTCCAGTAAACAGTTTTAGAGCTACTCAATGTTTCATATCTATTAAAAAAAGAAAGGAAAGCATGCATAGCGGAAAACAACATGGGCTAAACTTGGATTCATCTTGAACAAAATTGTGTTCTAATCCTGAAAGTGTCACTTACTAGCTCTGTGAACTCTCTGAAACTCAGTTCCTTCATCTGTAGAATGGGCACAGATAAGAGCAGGACTGCCTGCCTGCCTCAATAGATTGTTGGCATAATAGCTGTGAAAGCCCTTTGTGAACCATAAACTACTACTTACAGTACAATAGAGTTGTTTTTGCTGATATCATTGATGTTTTGTGCAAGTAAGAAAACCTGCAACTGCCACTCAAACAGCCCACTTTGCTTTGACTCAGCTGGGTCACTTTGGACATAACATGCCTGCATCACTTCCCAGGAATCCTTCAAAGATAGTGATACAGGAGATGGCAAATAGCTTCCAAAAATCAAGAGTCTAGGGCAAGTCTTGAACACTCAAACGCACCCTTTATGCAGAAATGAATCGAGAACATTTGTTTCCACTCCCTCTCCAGTGGTAATGTCATCCACAGCAAAATCTGCTATCAAGTTGGTTTGGAGGTTCAGGGTCATGGTTTCATGGGACATCCCAGTTAATTGGCCTAATAATGTGTTTAGCACTTGTGTCTTACCTCCTAGTTTCTTGTGTAGTGCCTGGGGTCTTAAAAGCTTGCAAGGGACCACCCAAGACACAAAAATTGGTTGCTATTCACTCAGCACAACAGAGGAAGGAGAGTGAGGAATGGGAGGAAGAAATGTAATGTGTGGCTAATTGCCTCCAAGAACAACTGCCTCCTTTGTCATGAGACCAGAAGAAATGGATGGTGCCCAGCTACCATTACTGAATATTTTGATCAAAGATTCTATAGAAGAATCCTAATCAAATGGGGGGAAATGCAGAACAGAATTTCATATCTCATGGACACCAGACTTTCTGGTTCCACAGGGGCTGAATAGACCCTTAAAACTATTGCCCTGAGATAATCTTTAAAATTTAAACCAAAAATATCCCCTTAAGTTTTCTTAAAAAACAAATAATATTTTAGCCTAACTAGTAAAAAATATCTGCCTTTAGCATTATGCTCTTTTAAGATCTATCTATATGGGATCAAACTGACAACAGTAACTTGAAAGATTAGATAGGAACCTCAGGGGGCAGTGAGTTTATGTTAATGAGGGAGGAACAACTCAGAAAGGAGGGTGAGAATGGTTGCACAACTCAAAGAATGTAATCAACGTCACTGAATTGTACATGTAGAAACGGTTGAATTGATGTCTGTTTTGCTCTGTATATTCTCCACAACAAAAAAAATAAAAAATAAACATTAAAAGAAAAAGATTTGTGAGGAAGGAAAAATCAATTTCAATATCTATGGATAACATAATAGGTCCCTGGGTAGAGTAAGTGGTTTGAGCTCCACTACTAACCAAAATGTTGGTGGTTCAAACCCACCTACTGGCACCACAGAAGAAAGCCCTAGCAATCTGCTTCCCTAAAGATTACAGTCACGAAAGCCCTCTGGAGCTCAGTTCTACTGTGCAACACGTGAGGTCCCCATGAGTCAGAATCGACTCAATGGCAACTTTTTTGTCGTTGGATGAATCATATGAGCTGCCTATCCCACCTGTTATAGGATTGAATTGTGTCCCCCCAGAATGTGTGGCAACTTGGCTAGGCCATCATCCCCAGTATTGTGTGGTTGTCCACCATTTTGTGATCTGATGTGATTATCCTATGTGTTGTACATCCTAACCTCTATGATATTAATGAGGCCGGATCAGAGCAGTTATGTTAATGTGGCAGGACTCTGTCTATAGGATTAGGTTGTATCTTGAGTCAATCTCTTTTGAGATATAAAAGAGAGGCACCTCATACCACCAAGAAAGAAGTGCCAGGAACAGAGTGCATCCTTTGGATCCGGGATCCCAGTGCTGAGAGAAGCTCCTAGACCAAGGGAAGATTGATGACAAAGACCTTCCCCAAAAGCCAACACAGAAAGAAAGCCTTCCCCTAGAACTGGAGCCCTGAATTTGGACTTCCAACCTCCTAAATTGTGAGAGAATGAAACTTCTGTCTGCTAAAGCCATGCACTTGTGGTATTTCTGTTATAGCAGCCTAGTGACTATCACCCCAACCTCTTCTCCCTTGCCTGGCAGCAGACGTCTCCAGTTTGAATGACCTTGGGCTGGTCACTTCAGTTCTTTGAGCCTCCCTCCTCCTCAGTCACCTAGGGCTACTGAGAGAGCCTTGCCACGGGGTCATTGTCTGAGCATCAAGTGAGATTACGTATATGACAGCCTTTGGTAAACAGTCACTGTTTACAAAGCTGCACGCATGTTAATGATCAGCGTTATTTACAGTAAGTGTTGGAGATAAATACGAAGGAAAGCCAATGACAGTCTGTTTCTTGGCCCAACTAGGCAGAGGCTTTGTTGTTGGGTGCTGTCAAGTTGATTCCGACCCATAGCTACCCCATGTGACAGAGCGAAACTGCCTCACAGGGTTTTCTTTGCTGTAATCTTTACAGAAGCAGATTGCCAGGTCTTTTCTCCCCCAGGGCTGCTGGGTGGGTTCAAATCCACTTTTCGGTTAACAGCTGAGTGCTTAACTGTTTCTCCACTAGGGCTCCTTAGGCAGAGGCAGAAGTTCCTTTTTAAAAGAGCTGGGTTTGATAATGCCTACCTGTCCTTGAGGCAGCCTCAGTGTGGGGCGTGTAGCTCAGGGTCAAAAGCACAGCTTCCTTGTCTTAGGTTTAAATCCTGCCTTTGTCACTAGTAATAACAATTTGCATAATCTTAGGCAATTTATTTGATTTTCCGAGCTTCAGAGTTTTTCCTCTGTGAAGTGGGAATAATACTAGCACCTACCTCACAAGGTTGTTATGTTGATTACGTGAGATGATGCACTTAAAACAATTAGCACTGTGGTCAACGTGGTTATTAGCAAGGTTAGCTGTGCTGTCAGTAAGTAGGTGGGATGGAGATGTGACAGAGAGAAGCCAGTGAATGCACCAACTGGTAAATTATTTATGTTTTGCTCTATATCATTCTCACCTATTGGAATATATAAACATTATACATATTGGAAAGGACTGGAACATTAGATTGAAGACAAGTTATAGTATTGCTAGTCATGGTAGAGCGATAGAAGGGAAGCGATTGCTTTTCCATTCTGTGTCTCTTGTCATAATGTTGTTTGCACAAAGGATGTTATTTTGTTGGGTTTTTTTTTGTTAGTTAAAAAAATAAAAGGCTTATTTGCCTTACCTTGACATGTAGCAGCAGCTGGCCCTGAGGACACCTTAAAGACCAGAAGTCTTAGGCAGGTAGAGACAGAAATCTGCAGGTTGCAGAGAAAAGCTCAGAAAGGTTATTAAAGTGATAGACTCCTATTGCATTCAAAATAAAATGCACACTCCTTTGTTGTGAGCTGTCGAGTCAGCCCACAATTCATGGCTACCTCATGCACAACAGGATCAGACCATTGTGCTCCATAGGGTTTTCCCTGGCTGATTTTCAGCAGTAGCTTGACAAAACTTTCTTCCTAGTCCATCTTAATCTGAAAGCTCCGCTAAAACTTATTCAGCATCTTAGCAACACGCAAGCCTCCACTGACGGATGGTGGCTGCATTTGAGGTGTATTAGCCAGGAAGTGAACCCAGGTCTCCTGTATGGAAGATGAGAATTCTACTACTGGGGCCTAAGAACACCTACCTCTCTATAGGAGGCACACGAGGTAGGACTCAGCTCCTACCTTGCTCCCATCAGTTGCCATGCCTCCAGCCATATGGATCTGGGTCATTCTGACCCTTGTTCACTCCAGGTTCATTTTTACCAGGGACGCTGTGGCACTTGTCTCTCTCTTAACCTCCAATGCTGTGCTGTCCAGACTTTGCATGTTTATCATTCAGTTTTCTGCTCCGTGCCATCTTCTTGCAGAAGACTTCCTAACTTCACCAGATCTCTCCATCTCATTATCCTTTTTCTTTTCTTCATAGCACTTATACACTATCTAAAATTATCTCATTTGTTTACATGTTTATTATGTGTTTGTCCTTCTCTAGAATATAAATACCATCAGATCAGGGACCTTACCTATCTCATTTGTCCACTGTTACCACCTGCAGTGGAACACGGACAAGGCACTCAATAAGTATTTGAGAAGAAAGGAATGAGTAAACGTCCATTACTCATGATGGGGCATGGGCAGCTGGCAGATCAGTAGTGCCCCGGGACCCAGCTGACTGACATGGCAGGCACACATACCTGGGCAAAATTTCATGAGCCAAAGAGAAGCTGGCAGCCAAGGCCAAGATGTAGGGAGCAGTTGATACAAGAGCCTCCTGACACAGCAGAAACCTTAAGCCTGGCTTCAGAAATACCAGCCCTCTGTATTGTAGGCTTAAACCTACTGGTTATACATGGCCACTTACACTGGGCTTTGATGCGACAGTTGACATAAGGGCAAAAAGCCATGTTCTTGCCTGAGTCGAAAACAAAAGACAAAAATCTAGCTCAAGGGAAACAAATTCTCAAGAAATCTTACATCTCACTTTGATTCAATCCACATTTACTGGGGCAAATCCTGGCCAGGATAGATGAACAAGATTCCGAGTGTATAAATTGTAGGGTAGCTGTGACCAGAATGGGGTAACTAATACAAGGCAGAATGTGGAAGAGTAATGAAGAAGCACTAAGTCCTCTGGAAGAAAGGAGGAGGGATTCAGAAATTCCATCTAAAACTAACTCCAAGGAAGACCCTGGCCTTCCATTCCTTTAGAGGTGAAATTGCAACCTGGAGAGAAATTCACAACAAAAAACAGCCTGTGAAGGAAACTCACCAGACTTCCCTGCTATCTATCAGCTGCAAAGATTGCTCCCTACAGTCTGACAACTGTCTTCTGGCACCACAAGCTATGGCGGGCCTGCGGGAAGATTGGCAAACTGCTGTCCACCAGGCACTTAGCTGTTTGCAGAAAGGTCTTGCTTGAACCACTCAGTTCCTCAAGAGGAACAACTAGTTCTTCGGACCACTGCTTCGGCAGTTCTAGAAGCTGCCTGGCAGGACGTGAGGCCTCTGCTTACATCTGACGGGTGAAGAAGAGCTTCCCTGCTCCAGGAGAAAATATTGTAGTGCCTCCTTGTAGCAATGGGACTCCTCTTGAAAAGGTTTTACCTAAGAGGCTTTGTGGACCCTTTTATAATAAAAAAGAAATGTCCCTTCTAGCCCATTCTTGTTAGGAGTGCCGCTGTTTACGCAGTGGAGCCTAGAGGTACACCTCTATCCAGTGGTTCGTGGAAATAGTCAGAGCTCTGGGGTCCATGGATCTGGGTTCAATCCTGCACCACCACTTTCTTAAGCAACTCCTTTCCCCTCTCAGTGCTTCAGTTTCCTCATCTGTAATCTGAGGTTCTCTATGCAAGCAATGTTTTCCAAACTACAAGTTTTGATCCATTCGTAGGTAATAAAATCAATATAGTGGGTTGTTGTTGTTACATGCCATCAAGTCGGTTTCAGTTTACACCAACCCCACATACAACAGAACGAAACACTTCCTGGTGCTGCGTCATCCTCACAGTCCTTGTTCTGCTTGAGCCCATCATAGCACCACTGTGTCAATCCATCTCATTGAGGGTCTTCTTCTTTTTCTATGATTTTACCAAGCACGAAGTTCTTCTTCAGGGACTGATCTCTCTTGAGATCTACAGTATGTGAGGCGTAGACTCGCTATCCTTGCTTCTAAGGAGCATTCTAGCTGAATTTCTTGCAAGACAGATTTGTTCGTTCTTTTTTTTTAAATTTTTTTGTCGTTGTACTTTAGGTGAAGGTTTACAGAACAAATAGTTTCTCATTAAACAGTCAGTACAGATATTGTTTTATGACATTGGTTAACAAGCCCATGACATGTCAACACTCTCCCTTCTCGACCTTGGAGGACCTTTCTTTTCTTTTTTTTTTGGTGAAAATATAAGTAACCAAAGATACATCATTTCAAAAGTTTCTGCATGTACGATTCAGTGACGTAGATTACGTTTTTCCAGTTGTGCTGCTATTCTCACTTTAAATGAAGGTTTACAGAACAAAATAGTTTCTCATTAAACAGTTAGTATACATATTGCCCTATAACAGTGGTTAACAACCCCACTACATGTCAACACTGTCCTTACTCAACTCTGGGTTCCCTATCACCAGCTATCCTGTCCCCTTCTGCCTTCTAGTCCTTGTCCCTGGACTGCTGTGCCTTCTTAGTCCCGTTTTGCTTTATGCGGCTGTCCAATCACAGGCTGAACAGAGAACCTCGGGAGTGACTTCACCACTGAGATGAAAGGGTGTCCAGGGGCCATACTCTTGGGGTTTCTCCAGTCTCTGTCAGGCCAGTAAATCTGGTTTTTGTGTGTTAGAATTTTGTTCTACATCCTTCTCCTTCTCTGTCCAGAAGCCTCTGTTGTGATCCTGGTGAGAGCAGTCAGTGGTGGTAGCCAGGCACCATCTGGCTGTACTGGACTCAGTCTAGTGGAGACCTTGGTAGCTGTGGTCCATTAGTTCTTTGAACTAATCTTTTCCTTGAATCCTGTTCTCTTCATTCTCCCTTGCTCCCAAAGGGGTGAGACCAGTGAAGTATGTTAGATGGCTACTCACAGGCTTTTAAGACCCCAGACACTATTCACCAAGGTAGAATGTAGGACATTGTCTTTATAAACTGTGTTATGCCAGTTGAGCTAGATGTTCCCCGAGACCATGGTCCCTACAGCCCTCCGTCCAGCAGTTCAGTCCCTCAAGGAGTTTGGATGTGTCTATGGAGCTTCCATGACCTTTCCTTGTACAAGTTGTGCTGGCTTCCCCAGTATTGTGTACTGTCTTACCCTTCACCAAACTTACCACTTATCTATTGTCTATTTAGTATCCCCCCCTTGTAATCAACAATGATTGCTACTTTTTGTGTGTAAACTTTTTCCTGAGTTTTTACAATACAGTTCTCATGCAATATTTGTCCTTTTATGATTGACTTATTTCACTCAGCATAATGTCCTCCAGTTTCATCATGTTATGAGATGCTTCACAGATTCATCATTTTTCTTTATTGTTGCATAATACTGCATTGTGTGTATGTGCCATAGTTTGTTTGTCCATTCATCTGTTGATGGGCATCTGGGTTGTTTCCATCTTTTTGCTATTGTGAACAATGCTGCCGTGAACATGGGTGTGCATATGTCTATTCATGTGATGGCTTTTATTTCTCTAGGATATATTCCTAGGAGTGGGATTGCTGGATTGTATGGTATTTCTATTTTTAGCTTTCTAAGGAAGCACCATATCATTTTCCAAAATGGTTGTATCATTATGCATTCCCACCAGCAGTGCATAAGAGTTCCCATCTCCCCGCAGCCCCTCCAACATTTGTTATTTCCAGTGTTTTTGATTCGTGCCAGTAATGCCGGGGTGAGATAGTATCACATTGTGGTTTTAATTTGCATTTCTCTAATGGCTAGTGATTTCGAGCATTTCCTCATGTGTCTGTTGGCCGCTTGAATATCTTCTTTGGTGAAGTGTCTGTTCATTTCCTTTGCCCATTTTGTAATAGGATTATTTGTCTTTTTGTTGTAGAGGTGTTGGATTTTCTTGTAGATTATAGAGATTAGATCTTGTCTGGCTTGTAACGCCCAAAATTTTTTTCCCAGTCTGTAGGGTCTCTTTTGACTCTTTTGGTGAAGTCTTTTGAAGAGTATACGTGTTTGATATTTAGAAGATCCCAGTTATCTAGCTTATCTGTTGGGTTTTGTGCGTTGATGGTTATGGTTTGTATCCTGTTAATACCATGTGTTAAGTCCTGAAGTGTTGGTCCTATTTTTTCTTCTATGATCTTTATAGTTTTAGGCTTTATATTCAGGTCTTTGATCCATTTTGAAGTAGTTTTTGTATACGGTGTGAGGTATGGGTCCTGTTTCATGTTTTTGCAGATGGATATCCAGTTTTGCCAGCACCATGTGTTATAAAGACTGTCTTTTCCCCGTTTGATGGATTTTGGGCCCTTGTCAAAGATCAGGTGACCGTAGGTGGATGGATGGACATCTGGGTTCTCAATTCTGTTCCATTGGTCAATGTATCTGTCGTTGTACCAGTACCAGGCTGTTTTGACTACTGTAGCTGTATAGTAGGTTCTCGAGTCAGGTAGTGTGAGTCCTCCGACTTTATTCTTCTTCTTCAGTAGTGCTTTACTTATTCGGGGCTTCTTCCCTTTCCATATAAAGTTAATGATTAGTGTTTCCATCTCTTTGAAGAATGTTGTTGGTATTTGGATGGGGATTGCATTGTCTTTGTAAATTGCTTTGGGTAGAATTGCCATTATCACAATGTTGAGTCTACCTATCCATGAGCATGGTATGTTTTTCCATTTATGTAGATCTCTTTGTGTTTCTTCAGTAGTTTGTTGTAGTTTTCTTTGTATAGGTTTTTTACTTCCCTGCTTAGATTATTCCTAAGTATTTTATTTTTTTAGGGACTATTATAAATGGTATTGTTTTCCTGATTTCCTTTTCATTGTTCTCTTTATTGGTGTATAGGAATCCAACTGATTTTTATATGTTTAGCTTGTATTCTGCTACTCTGCTGAATCTTTCTATTAGTTCCAGGAGTTTTCTTGTGGAGTCTTTAGGGTGTTCTATGTATAGTATCATATCATCCGCAAACAGGGACAGTAAAACTTCTTCATTACCAATTTGGATGCACTTTATTTCTTTTTCTTGCCTTATTGCTCTAGCTAGAACTTCCAGCACAATTTTAAATAGGAGTGGTGATAAAGGGCATCCTTGTCTTGTTCCTGTTCTCAAGGGGAATGTTTTCAGCCTCTCTCCATTAAGAATGATGTGACTGTTGGTTTTGCATAGATGCCCTTTATTATGTTGAGAAATTTCCCTTCTATACCTATTTGATTGAGAGTTTCTACCAGGAATGGATGTTGGACTTTTTCGAATGCTTTTTCTGTGTCAATTGAGATGTTCATGTGATTCTTCTCTTTCCTTTTACTTACATGGTGGATTACTTTGATTGATTTTCTAATGTTGAACCTTCCTTGCATACCTGGTATGAATCCTACTTGGTCGTATTATTTTTTTGATATGATGCTGAATTCTATTGGCTAGAATTTTGTAGAGAATTTTTGCCTCTATATTCATGAGAAATAATTGGTCTGTAATTTTCTTTCTTGTGTGGCGTCTTTGCCTGGTTTTGACATCAGGGTTATGCTGGCTTCGTAGAATGAATTTGGAAGTGTGGCTTCCTTTTCTATGTTCTGAAATAGTTTGAGTAGTACTGGTACAAGCTCTGCTCTGAATGTTTGATAGAATTCACCAGTGAAACCACCTGGGCCAGGGCTTTTTTTATTGGGAGGTTGTTTTTTTTTTTTTTTTTTTTACCTTTTCAATCTCTTCTCTTGTTATGGGTCTGTTCAGATTTTCAACATCACTTTGTGATAGTTTGGGTAGGTAGTGCGTTTTTAGAAATTTGTCCATTTCCTCTAGGTTTTCAAATGTTGGAGCATAGTTTTTCACAACACTCTATTATGATCCTTATTATTTCAGTTGAGTCTATTGTAATGTCCCCCATTTCATCTCTTATTTGGGTTATTTGCATCTTCTCCTGTTTTTCTTTTGTCAGTCTGGCCAGTGGTTTGTCAATTTTATTGATTCTTTCAAAGAACCAACTTTTGGTTTTGTTGATTCTTTCTATTGTTTTTCTATTCTCTATTTCATTAATTCCTGCTCTGATCTTTATTATTTTCTTTCTTCTGGTGGCTGTGGGCTTTTTTTGCTGTTCTCTTTCTATTTGTTTGAGTTCTGTAGTTAATGTTTTGATTTTGTCCCTTTCTTCTTTTTTGATGTGTGCATCTATTGCTATAAATTGTTTTCTGAGGACTGCCTTTGCTGTGTCCCAAAGGTTTTGGTATGATGTGTTTTCATTCTCTTTTGATTCTAGGAATTTTTGGATTCCATCTCTGATTTCTTCTGTTACCCACTGATGTGTAAGCAGGGTATTATTCAGTTTCCATGTAGTTGATTTTTTTTCCTTGCTCTTTCTATTGTTAATGTCTACCTTGATGGCATTGTGGTCAGAGAAGATACTTTGAATTATCTCAATGTTTTGGATCTTGTTGAGGATTGCTCTGTGGCCTAAGATGTGGTCTATTCTGGAGAACGTTCTATGTGCACTGGAAAAGAATGTGTACTTTGCAGCTGTAGGGTGGAGTGTTCTCTATATGTCTATGAGGTCAAGTTGGCTGATTGTGCCTATTAGGTTTTCCGTATCTTTGCGGAGTTTCTTTTTAGATGTTCTGTCCCTTACCGAGAGTGGTATGTTGAAGTCTCCTACTATTACTGGGGAACTGTCAATTTCTCTTTTCAGTGCTGTTAGAGTTTGTTTTATGTATTTTGGAGCCCTTTCATTGGGTGCATAGATGTTTATTATGGTTATGTCTTCATGATGGATCGTCCCCTTAATCATTACATAGTGTTCTTCTTTGTCTTTTATGGTGAATTTTGTTTTAAAGTCTATTTTATCTGAGATTAGTATTGCCACTCCTGCACTTTTTTGGTAGTTGTTTGCTTGATATACTTTTTCCAACCTTTGATTTTTGGTAAATTTACATCTTTGTTTCTAAGGTGTGTCTCTTGTAGACAGCACATTGATGGATTCTGTTTTTTTAATTCATTCTGTCACTCTCCATCTCTTTATGGATGCATTGAGGCCATTTACATTCAGTGTAATTATTGATAGGTGTGTTTATTGCTGTCATTTTGTAGTGCTTTTTTTTTTTTGTGGTGCTGATGTTTTCTTTGTTCCTCTTACTTTCCTGTGCTGAATTCCTTTTGTTTGTGATTTTTTTTTCATTTCTTTTGTTTTTGAGGGTTTTGTTTTTACTGAGACTTTATGTTTTTCCTCTTTATAGGTTTGTTAATTTTCTTTGTGGTTACCAAGAAATTTACCCTTATCTTTCTAAGTTTGAAGCAGTCTATTATTACTTGATATCGCCTTGCCTTCCTCTCCATTAGAAGGTTCTACACCTACATCGTTTATTCCCTCTTTTATTGTTCTGATTTTGTTGTCATTTACAGATTAACTACTCTGATTCCCTATCGTATTTCTTTTGGTTTTGGACAGTCCTTTAGAGTTCATTTCCTAGATTGGTAGCTGGCTGGTGCTTGGCTGAGTTCTTTATCTCTTCGTTTGATGCTTAGGGTTTCAGGATTGCCGTTTTCTCTGTTTGGCTTAGTTTTTTGGATCTTTGCTGTGGAGAGACAGAGTGGTGCTTCTGCCTATAGCACCATGTTGCCTGGTGTTCATTCTTTTGACAGTCCATGGTATATTCAATATTCTTTACCAACACCACAATTCAAAGGCATCAATTCTTCTTCAGTCTTCCTTATTCATTGTCCAGCTTTCACAAGTATATGAGGTGATTGAAAACACCATGTCTGTCAGTTTGTCGCACTGTGGGGGCTTCCATGTTGCTGTGATGCTGGAAGCTATGCCACCTGTATTCAAATACCTGCATGGTCACCTATGGCAGACAGTTTTCAGCTGAGCTTCCAGACTAAGACAGACTAAGAAGAAGGACCCAGTGGTCTACTTCTGAAAAGAATCAGCCAGTGAAAACCTTAGGAATTACAGTGGAACATTTTCTGACATAGTGCCAGAAAATGAGCCCCTCAGGTTGGAAGGCACTCAAAATACGACCAGGGAAGAGCTACCTCCTCAAAGTAGAGTTGACCTTAATGATGTGGATAGAGACAAGCTTTTGGGACCTTCATTTGCTGATGTGGCATGACTCAAAATGAGAAGAAACATCTGCAAACATCCATTAATAACAGGAACATGAAATGTATGAAGTATGAATCTAGGAATATTGGAAATCATCAAAAATGAAATGGAATGCATAAACATCGATATCCTAGGCATTAGTGAGCTGAAATGGACTGGTATTGGCCATTTTGAATTAGATAATCATATGGCCTACAATGCCAGGAGTGACAACTTTAAGAGGAATGGCATTGCATTCATCATCAAAAGAACATTTCAAGATCTATCCGGAAGTAAAATGCTGTCAGTGATAGGATAATATCCATACATCTGTAAGGAAAACCAGTTAATACATCCATTACTCAAATTTATGCATCAACCAGTAATGCCATAGATGAAAAAATTAAAGATTTTTACCAACTTCTGCAGTCAGAAATTGATCGAACATGTAATCTGGATGTGTTGATAATTACTGGTGATTGGAGTGTGAAAGTTGGAAACAAAGAAGGATTGGTAGTTGGAAAGTATGGCCTTGGTGATAGAAATGATGTGGTAGACTGCATGATAGAATTTTGCAAGAACAACGACTTCTTCATTGCAAATAAATTTTTTCAACAACATAAACGGTGACTATACACATGGACCTTGCCAGATGGAATACACAGGAATCAAATCGACTACATCTGTGGAAAGAGATGATTATAGTGGGTTACAGGCAACATTTTTGAAAAAGTGAAATGGAGCAGTTTAAAATATAAAATATGAGGTTGCATAAGTTTTGTGAAACTTTCATTTTATGCATAAAAATATGTACTGCTATCCATACAAAATGTATTTATCACTGTGGGTTGTTCTTTTAAAAAAGTTTGAAACACACCATATTGCAATTTCAAGGCTAGTAGCAGGGACAGACTAGCAGGGATTGTTGTTCTTGTGAGGTGCCGTCCAGTTGGTTCCGACTCACAGAGACCCTATGTATAACAGAAAAAAACACTGCTTGCCTGGTTCTGCACCATCCCCACAATTTTTGTTATACTTGAGCCCATTATTGCAGCTACTGTGTCAATCCATCTTGTTGAGGGTCTTCTTCTTTTTCGCTGACCCTCTGCTTTACCAAGCATGATGTCCTTCTACAGGGACTGATTCCTCTGAATAACATGTTCAAAGCACATGAGGCGAAGTCTCACCATCCTTGCTTCTAAGGAGCATTCTGACTGTATTTCTTCTAAGAGATTTGTTCATTCTTCTGGCAGTCCATGGTATAGTCAACATTCTTCACCAACACCATAATTCAGAAGCATCAATCCTTCTTTCGTTTTCCTTATTCATCGTCCAGCTTTTGCAAGCATATGAGGCAATTGAAAATATCATGGCTTGGGTCAGGCTTACCTTAGTCCTCAAAGTGACATCTTTGCTTTTGAACACTTTAAAGAGATCTTTTGCAGCAGATTTGCCTGGTGCAATATATAGTTTGATTTCTTGACTGCTGCTTCCATGGGTATCGATTGTGGATCTAAGTAAAATGAAATCCTTGACAACTTCAATCTTTTCTCTGTTTATCATGATGTTGCTTATTGGTTCAGTTGTGAGGATTTTTGCTTTCTTTATGTTGAGGTGTAATCTGTACTGAAAGCTGTGGTCTTTGATCTTCATCAGTAAATGCTTCAAGTCTTCTTTACTTTCAGCAAGCAAGTTTATGTCATCTGCATAACGCAGGTTGTTAATGAGTCTTCCTCCAATCCTGATGCCACATTCTTCTTCACGTACTCCAGCTCCTCAGACTATTTGCTCAGTATACAGATTGAATAAGTATGGTGAAAGGCTACAACCCTGCCGCACACCTTTCCTGATTTTAAACCACGCGGTATCCCCTTGTTCTGTTTGAATGACTACCTCTTGGTCTGTGTTCAGGTTCCTCATGAGAATATCAAGTGTTCTGGAATTTCCATTCTTCACAATGTTATCCATAATTTGTTGTGATCCACACAGTCCAATGCCTTTTTGCATAGTCAATAAAACACAGGCAACTGTCTTTCCGGTATTCTCTGTTTTCAGCCAAGATCCATCTGACATCAGCAATGATAGCCCTCATTTCATGTCCTCTTCTGAATCCGGCTTGAATTTCTGGCAGTTCCCTGTTGATGTACTGCTGCAACCGTTTTTTCAATTATTTTCAGCTCAGTTTTACTTGTGTGTGATGTTAATGGTAGGTACACACTATTCTTTGCCTAGTTGTCTATTTCTCACCGTTTGCCAGAGGACTAAGCCTAACTCCAAGCGAACATGAGATTTGGCTGGACTCTAACTGCTGGACACAGTGACCTAGAAATGGAGCTACTCAGTGCTGCATTTATTCTCCAGCATGACATCAGCCAGAAAGCATGACGAAAATAACAACATTATGATTATTGAGTGAGGGCCTGTTATGTGCCAGACTCTATGCTGATTGATTTAAATATAATATTTATTTCTCCACAAGAATACTTCCAGGTGTATCCTCATTCTTCAGAAAAGGAAACTGAGGCACAGGGAAGTTGTGATGTGGTATTCCAACGTCACTGAACCAGTAAATGGCCAAGGCAAAATTTGAGCTCTATCTGTCCATCTCTGGAGTCCTTTCCATTACACATTTTTTCCACAGGGCTGAGATGCTTTGCAACAAAGTAGCTTTGAAATAGCAGTTAGTTCCATCTGTCTGGGACCGGTCTGCATTGTGTAAGTAACCAACTCCTTCCCTGCCTGACTCTGATGGACACTTGGTGGGATTACGTTGATTTACATTTCTAAGGAAGCAATCAAACCAACCTTCATGTAGCTGGGGGTTCCAGAAGGCCTGAATTAAGCTGAGAGGTCTAATTTGGGGACATTCTTACTACGCAAAATTTCTTCCAGAACATTTGGTCCTTGGGGCTTTCCCCAAAATTGTCAACGATTAGACCGAAATTCCATCTCCTCCCTGATTGTTTCACAGTACCCACCGCCTCCCCCGCCCCAGCCGCCCACACACACACACCTTACTTATTAATGTATGTCTTTCATGGGTTGGAGCCCTGGTGGTGCAGTGGTTAAGTGTTCAGCTGCTAACCCAAAGGTTGGCAGTTTGAATCCACCAGCCGCTCTTTGGAAACTCTATGAGGCAGTTCTACTCTGTCCTATAGAGTCGCTATGAGTCAGAATTGACTCGACAGCAGTGGACTTGGTTTGAATTTTGGTCTCATGGGTTACTTTGACAATTTCTTAATATCCAGAGAAACTTGCGTTTTTTGTTTGTTTGTTTGTTTGTTTGTTTGTTTTTTACAAATATAATTGCATTTCACTGCTTCATGAGTGAAGCCACATCTAACCAATATCATTGGTTAATAACTTGTTCAGTGTACCCAAGAATGGAGGATAAAGGGATCCATCTATCAGTTTTCTTCACATTAGAGATCTTAGAGTTTTTATATTCACCATCCAGACTACAACATACCCACTGCTCTCGAGTTCCAAGGAAATTAGTCAGGGTTTAAATTAAACTTTAACCTTGTTTCAAATTAAAAATACAATTTAGCACGTTAGTTTCATATGTTTCTATTTCCTGGCCTCAAAAACACTAACAGTTCCTTGACTGCAGTAGTTGAAATCCTACTTAGCACTGAATACCCAACACAACTTCCTCCAACCCCCAGGCAAGGCAAATTGAGCTATCCTTTTCTCCCACAATGCTCTGAAAAATTTTCTAGGCCTGTTTCTTCACCCCTCACCTCCCACTAATCCCTGAACTTCCCCAGGGCAGTTGCCACATTGTATTCCTATTTGTTCAGATATCTATCCCAAAACAGGTGTTGGACTATGGTTCCTGCACACAGGAAGCCTTTAGTACATGTTGTTACATTGGATGAATTATTAAGTAAACTTTTTATTGAAGCAGAATATGCACATAGAAAGGTGAACAATCATAAGTGTTATAGCTCAAGGAATTTTCACAAAGTGAAAGAAAATATCACCAGCACGCCCGAAGTCCTACACCATGACCCCTCCTCCCCAAGTGGTGACTACCCGGACTTCCAACACCACAGTTTAACTTTACTAGGTTTTGAACTTTATATAAATGGAATCACAGTATAAATTCTCTTGGTTTTGGCTTATTTCATTAAACATTATGTTTGTGAGATTTAAGCATGTTGTTTTGTGCGGCACTACTTAATTCATGGAGCCCTGGTGGCCCAGTGGTTAACAGCTCTGCGGCTAACCCAAAAAAGGTCAGCAGTTCAAATCCACCGAACCTCGGTAGCGCAATGGTGGGTAGGAGAAAGACGTGTGAAAGTCTGTTTCTGTAAAGATGTACAGCCTTGAAAACCCTATGGGGCAGTTCTACTCTGTCTTATAGGGTCACTATGAGTTGGAATCAACTCAAGAACACACAACAGTTAATTCATTCTCATTGCTGAATAGCATTCCGTTGTATGACTATTTATTTATCCATTCTAATGATGAACATTTGGGTTGTTTCTAATTTGGGGCTATTATGCCTAGAGCTGGTCCTAGAGCTGCTATGAATATTTTTGTATATTTTTTTTCTGTTGATTATTTATCTAAGCGTGCAATTGTTCAGCTTTAGTGGATAGTGCTAAGGAGTTTTCAAGGTGGTTGTAGAAATTGGGGAGCTGATTCGAAAACTTAAGAAAAAATACAAAGAGCTGAAATATAGCCAAGACAATCTTAAAGAACAAAGCTAAGTGTCTTACACTACCACATATTATAAAACTACAGTAATTAAGACAGTATGGTTGTGGCACAAATAGACCAAGTGATAAAAAGAGAGATCTAGAAACAGACTCACAAATCCAGGTTCCTTGATTTATCACATAGCTGACACTGCCATGCAAAGAAGAAATAATGATCTTTTCAATAAATGGAACTGGATTGATTGAATAGACACGAGAAAAAATGAAAACCACACATTAAAATCAATTCCAGATGTATTACAGATCTAAATGTTAAAGGTAAAACAATAAAGCTTCTTTAAAACATATAAAAGAATATGAATTTGGGGTAGGCAAAGATTTCTTAAATAGCACATAAAAAGCACTAACCATAAAGAAAAATATTGATAAATTAGACTACTTTAAAAATAAGAGCTTCTGGTCATCAAAAGACATCATTAAGGGATTGAAAAGGCAAAACATAAATCGAAAAGGTACTGTATTTGCAAAAATATATCCAACAAAGGACTTGTATCCAGAATATATGAAGAATTCCAACAAATCAGTTATAAAAAGATAGAGAACCAAACAGAAAAAATGGGCAAAAAAAAAAAAAAAAGGAAAGAAAAATGAAACCTAATGGGCACTTCACAAAAAAATATATATGTATACCTCCAAATGGCCAATAAACATACGAGATGGTGCATAAGGGAAGTGCAAATTAAAACTACTATTCACAAGAATGTATAAAATGGAAAACTATGGTAATGCCTAGTGTTGGCAAGAATGTGGAGCCACTCTAACTCTCGTATGCTGCTGCAGGGAGTGAATATTGGTACATCCATTGAATTTTTTGTTTTATTGCTGCACTAACGCAAGTCCAGAAAGTAAATTAACAGAATCTGCCCAAATTTCTCTCTCTCCCCAGTTCCCAGAGGAATTGTCTGGTGTGGGAGGGTGGTGGTTAGGAAGCTTCCATAGCTGTTAACACCAAGCATGTGTACCTCAAGCTATTGGCAAGAGACTCCTGTCCCCATCTGCAGGACAAAAGCTTCTATTTTTTCTTTTTCTTTTTTCTATTCAGTCACCCAAGCATCAGGCACTCCCTGAGCCATCTTTTTTTCTGCTTGGCCCTTTGCTAAAGCCTGTGGCCACCTTTGGGAATACGACTCATTTCTGTCTAGGCTGGGCTACAAACAGGCACAACTCCACAGGGCATACGATTCTTATCTCATCCATAGAGTTGAAGCTTTCTGACTATTCTTAAATGTTCCTCCAAAATAAATTCCAAGAATTCAAGGTTGTGCTCATTTTTATTTCTCTGCAGTTTCAAGTTGCAAAATTATCCTCCCGAAAATTTGGACCAACTTACACTCCCGCCAGGGCATATACACATGCCCATTTGTCAAGATAATGGATGAAAAACAGCATCTTGTTTTACATATCATCTCTTTAATTATTAGTGAGACTGAATTTTTAAGCTGTATTTATTGGTCATTCTTATTTCTTCTTTTGTAAATTGGAGTTCACACATTTTGTCTACTTTTCTATTAGTTTTTTCTTATAATTTTGAAACTGGTCTATATGACAAAGATATTAACTTTTCATCTGTAATGTACATTGCAAATGTTTTTCCCAATATTTGGTTTTTCCCCTTTAATTTTGCGGTGTTGTTTCCCTATGTATGTAAATGTTAAATGTTTACATAGTAAAATGTAACAATCTTTTATAACTTCTGTATTTTTGTGAGATGATTAGGAAAGCTCTTTTCATCTCAAAATTATAAGAACGGTTATACATTTTCTCTAATATGGTTTCACTTGTTATCTTTATATATTTAAATTACCCGCTTATTTTGCGCAGGATATGAGAGAGAAATACAGGGGTGTGTGTGTATATATACATACATAAACCAGAAAAAACAAACCCACTGCCATCAAATCGATTCTGACTCATAGCGACCCTATAGGACAGAGTAGAATTACCCATAGTGTTTCCAAGGAGCGGCTGGTGGATTCAAACTGCTGACCTTTTGGTTAGCAGCCAAGCTCTTAACCACTTTGCCACCGGGGCTCCCATGTACGTGTATACACACACACACACACACACACACACACACATGCTGTTGTTAGGTGCCATCAAGTCAGTTCTAACTCATAATGACCCCATGTATATAGAATGAAATGTTGCCTGGTCCCGTGCCTTCCTCATGCTAGTAGGTATGTGTGAGCCCATTGTTGCAGTCACTGTGTCAATCCATCTTGTGGAGGGTCTTCGTCTTTTTCAGTGACCCTCTACTTTACCAAGTATGCTGTCCTTCTTCAGGGATCCATTCCTTCAAATTGTATATATATATATACACATATATATATATATACACACACACACATATGTATGTATGTATTTTTCTCACTGAATGGGAGCCAATTGTTCCAACACCATTTATGGAAGAATGTATATTTTTCCACACTTATTTATGTGTGTTTGTGAGTGTGTGTTTGGATGATAGTGGGATAATGAGATATGGTGTTGGGAGGATCTCTCTGGCAGCCCAGGATAGCAGGCTGACTGGGAGTGCCCAGACTGGAGGTGGGAGGCTCAGTCATTGCAATAATACAGGAGAAAAAGTGAAGAATGCCTGAATTACGACAGGCACATTGGGGAGGAAAGAAAGGACAGCCCCAGAATGCATGGCTCTTCCCTCTGCCCCCCTACAATCACGTAACTGTGCTGTGTGCTGCCTTCCTCTGCTCCCTCAGCCTCCTTCCACTGTCAGGGAAGAGATAAAGCCAGGTAGTTAACCTTGAGGGAGCCTTCTTGGTGCAGTGGTTAAAGCACTTGGCTGCTAACCAAAAGGTTGGTGGTTGGAACCCATCAGCTACTCTGCAGAAGACAGATGTGGCAGCCTGCTTCCATAAAGATTTACAGCCTTGGAAGCCCTATGGGGAAATTCTACTCTGTCCTATAGGGTCACTATAAGTTGGAATCGACTCCACGGCAGCAAGTTTGGTTTTGGTTAAGTTAACCTTGGGGAATCTGGAATCAGGTGACTACTTAAATTCTGACTTGACCACTTAACAGCAACCCTTGTAATCTCAACCAAGTTTCTTGATATTTCTGGTCCTCAGTTCTTCCACTTGTGAAATGGGGATGACAGTAATATCTATTGCAGAACTTTAATGAGCTAATCCATGTGATATTCTTATCCCGGCTTAGACTGGTCTCAGTGTAGTAGCTATTGTTATCAGCTTCTTTAAGTAAAGTTGTGACCACTGCTTTTCTTAGTGAAAGAAAAATTCGGTCTTACGTCTAAACCCTGTGAATCACAATGGTCTGATCTGAAACCCATCACAAGGATGGCACAGGACTAGACAACGTTTTTGTTCCCTTGTGCATGGGTTCACCAGGAGTCGGGCTGACTCGACAGCAGCTAACCACAACAACGTTTGGATGAGTATGGAGCTCTAAGCCTGAAACAGAGCATTTAGAGCGGGAGGTGGAAAGGGCGAGGTGTTGGGGAGGATTCTAGGTCAAATGGTTGAAACCACTGGTCTAGAATATGCTTTACTTAGGGGACCTGTGGAGTCCCTGGGTGGTGCAAACCATAAACACACTAGGCTGCTAACCAAAAAGTTGGAGGCTCAAGTCAACCTAGAGGGGCCTGAGAAGAAAGGCCTAGTGATCTACTTCCAAAAATACCAATCATTAAAAACTCTCTGGAGCATAGTTTTACTCTGACACATACGGGGTTGCCACGAGTCACAACTGGTTTGAAGACCTGTATTACGTAAGGTATACTTATGCAATAAAACCTGTGAGAACTAAAGACTGTTGTTGTTGTTATTAGGTGCCATTGTTAGGTGTCAGTTCCAACTCTTCGTGACCCTATGTACAACAGAACGAAACACTGCCCAGTCCTGTGCCATTCTCACAATTGTTGTTATGCTTGAGTCCATCTTCTTGAGGTCTTTCTGTTTTTCACTGACCCTCTACTTTACCAAGCATCCAAAGTATGGGAGATGTAGTCTCGCCATCCTTGCTTCTAAGGAGCAGTCTGGCTGTGAGGACTACTATTAGTAAAATAAATTAGCATATAAACTAAGCACGCTGTGTATTTCCCCAGTCTCTTCAACACTGCCGCTCATTTGTTTATGTAAAACAAATGATTTTATGTAAAACAAATGGTTTATGTAAAACAAACACCTTTGGTCAAAGGTGGAGCCACAGGAGTCAACGTGTGTCCAGATTCCGGGGTGGGAGGCAGGCAGCTTCCCTTGCTTGCTTTCTCTGCCCTTTTTCTCTCCTGTCTCTGAGTCTCCTAAGGTGAGGCAACACTGTGACCAGAAGTGAAATTCAAAGCTGTCCATAGCAAGAGCTTTCTCTGGGCCAGGCCCTGTGCTGGGCAGGAGGCTACAATTGTGAGCAAAAAAAAAAAAAAAGTTCTAGAGAGCAAAACAGACAATTAAACGAGATAAGAATGCAACACCAAAAATGGCAAGATGGGGAGTCTCAGCGGAGAGTGACTAAAGAAAGGTGTACAGGCTTGTGAGAGTGGGAGGTTTTCTTTTATTTCTTCCTTCCTTCCTTCTTTAGTCCTTTTTTTTTGGAGGGTGGGGTAATAATAGCTCGAGCCCTGGTGGCACAGTGGTTAAGAGCTTGGCTGCTAACCAAAATGTCAGCAGTTCCAATCCACCAGCCGCTCCTTGGAAACTCCATGGGGCAGTTCTACTCTGTCCTCTATCGTTGCCGTGAGTTGGAATTGACTCGACAGCAATGGGTTTGGTGTTTTTGGTTTGGGGTAGTAGCTACAAGTGATTGTCCCCATACTCTGCCAGGCACAGTGCAAAGCCGTTTAAAAATTATCATACATAATGCCCCCTAGAATGTTCCGAGGTTGTTGTTGTTACTTCCAATATACAGATGAGGAAAGGGGGTTTCCCAGAGATGAGGTAACTTACATGCGGCCGCCATTACCAAGATCCAACTCAGGGTCTCTGGGACTCCACACCCAAGCTCTAAATCACAATGATGAGCACATGGATACTGAGTTGCAATTTTGGAAAGTCCATCTTGGCAAATGTGAGGAAGTACTTTCTGAAGGATTTATTTATAAAGTGGCCAAGACAGAAAGAATTTGGAAGTCATCTAATCCAGCCTCCTGGTGGCACAGCTGGAGAACCTAGAGCCCAGGGAAAAGAGATATGTCCAGGCAACCACACAGTGAGTTTTCCACCAGTGTGGGTCTCCTGACCTTGGTGCAGTGCTTATAATCACTACTTTGCCTCAAGATCAAAGGCCCAGAAGATGGAGGGAAAACATGTTCAGTGCTGCATGGCCTGCAAAGTGAAAAAGACTTCTTCCAGGCTCAAAGAAACATGCAAATCAGCAAGGGAGAGGATTCAGGTCCACAAATAACAAACTCCACAAGTAAGAGGGTGAAAAGCACGTTGGGGTCTTGTGGAAGGCTCCATGCCTCTGGCCAGAATCAGGGAAGATTTATTGGAGGAGGTTACAGGGAAGCTGGGCCTGCAGTTTTGATGATGGGAAGAGAATTCCAGGTGAGAAGGCACACCTAGAAAAGATTAATAACAATGACAGTTAACATTTACTGAGCCAGTACCGTGCCAGTTCTGTGCTAAGCACTTCATACATATTAACATTTTTAAATCCAACATCAACCCTATAAGGTAGGTACAATAATTGTCTCCATTTGACAGAAGGGGAAATTGAGGCACACTAAGGATAACTAACTTGCCCAAGGACATAGAGCTGGTAAGTGGCAGGATCCAGAACGCGAACTCTGGCTGGAGTGACTCCTGCATTCTTGATGTCTGAGGGAGTGCTAAAAAAAAAATAAACCTAGTTGCCATCAAGTCAATTCTGACTCATGTTGATCCTACATGTGTCAGAGTAGAACTGTGCTCCATAGGGTTTTCAATGGCTGATTTTTCAGATACACATTGCCAGGGCTTTATTCCGAGGCATTTTCTTCTGGCTGGACTTGAACTACCAACCTTTCAGGTAGCAGTCAAGTGCACTGACCTTTTGCACCACCCAGGGACTAGAAGAAATGCTCAGGGATCAGCAATATGACTGAAATTTAGGAGACAAGGCACTGGATTCTCTAAGACAGTAATCAATTTCCAATTTATCCCAGACTCTTCCCTGACTTCAGGAGGCAAACAGGTGCCCAGTTAATGAGGACAGAGATCTAGACTCACTGGCCTCTGGACCTACCACTACAGGAAGAATCCTTCCCTTCAAGAGGCTGCCAGGATTGAGATGAAGGGCCCTGGCGGAAGGGCCACACAAGTCATCTGGCTCACTGTGGAACCATAGTGTCAGGAATTCATCCTGACTGATCTTTCCCCAGTGCCGGGAGCTCTGTGGGGCCAGCTCTTGGGCCCTGGGCCTGGAATTTGGCAAATACTTTCCAAAAGCCAACCACAAAGGAGGCCAGCTGTGACCCCCTCTGGACTTCAGTAAGTACATGGAGGACGAACATCTTGACCTCACAGGCTTGTCAGGAGGATTCTGCAAAATCAGACAGATGAGGGCCAGCACAGTGTTTGGCTCCTATGGGTGCTTAACAAATGCTAGATTTTTGCACTTGACCTTGGTGCTCCTTCCCCTGGGAGCAGGCTGAGCATGGGATGAACGTACCCCGGTCCTCCCTTCGTCTTCCCTCAGAACAGATGCACAGGTCCTTCTGACTGTTGGGGATGTGGCTGCTAATCACTGCTAGAAACAGAAGACAACAGAAACCAACATGGAAGTGAGTGACGGAGGTTTCAGATTCACTCACCAGCACCCCCTGCTCTGAAGTGACAAGAGGCCTTCCTTGGATGGCACCCCCGACTTCAAGGGAAGAGCTTTCTTCACCTCTCCTCCTCCTCCATCCCGACCTTCTCAAAGGGCCACTGGAGGTTGGTTCATCCATTAACCATTCATGGAACACCTACCCAGTACTCTGGGCACGAGACAAAAAGGAGAATGGAAACTTTCCTGGTCCCAGAGCTCTCCCTGTCTAGTTGAGACAGATAGACAAGCAGTTACATAGCCAAACGCAGGCAGCTGCAGATGTCTCAGACTGTCCTTTCTTCAGCTCAGAGGGTAAAGGTTCTCTGGAGGCAGTGAGTTGCTTCCATCTGGGGAGGCCTGCAGCTTGGGAACAGGTTACTCAGCAGGTCCTCTGACCCTCCCTGGAGAGGTCACCTCAAGTAAGGCTGTAGGGCTGTGGTCCCAAGCCCCCTTGCCCTTGCAAACCACTTTAACCTATCATTTGCTTCATTGGAGTTCACTTCTGTGAAGGGAACATTGACCTTAGAGAATGGATCTGTCAAAGCCACAACAGTTCCCAAACAACGCGCCGCTGCTCCTGAATTTCTAACCTCAGTAAATGAGCCTGCTCCCAGTTATTCGGCCCTCTGCCTCTCACCCAGCTTTCTCCTGCCTTCCTTCCCTTCTTGCTGTTAGCTGCCATCAAGTCAGCCCTGACTCGTGTTGACCCCATGCACAACAGAATGAAACACGGCCCAGTCCTGGGCCATCCCCATGATGCCTTCCTTCTAGAACTCACAAATCTATCTGGACGCACTTCCAGAGCCCTGGACCCGAAGTGTTGCATGGGTGGCAGAGAAGCCTGATTCAAAGATGTTAAAATACGGAAGGAAAAAAAAAAAAGCGTTCCAGGCTCAATGAAATACAGACTGTCTCTCTTAGACTGGTGTCTGGCACAGAGTATGTGTTCAATAAATGTCTACAGGCTTGTTGCTAGTGTGTGACATTCCCCAGGGCCATATCTCCATTGCTCTGGACCTCTCATACGCGTCCGAGGCTTCCGGAATGACAGGTTGACACCAAGGCCATGCTGTAGAAGGTCGTCAGGGAGGAACGGGGAGAAAAGGAGCAGCATGGGGCCTAAGAGGGGAGAAGACCAGGAATAGGTGGTGTTGGCTGATAGGAAGTACGTGCGAAGTCCTTCAAACCCTCTGGTGTTCAGCAGAGGCAGACTGAGACTCTGGGCTTCAGGCACAAACCCCTGGCTCTTGGAAAGTTATTTTTATGTATGTGTAAATTGCTGGACCCCATGTCCAGAGACAGCAATGAACACATTGTGCTCTGTCTCCAGTTGCCCCACTCTCCCCCAGTGAAGTAGAAGCTGGAAAAGGAACTCGCTTTTTTGGCGAGAGGGAGAAGGGGAAACAGTTATAACTGGAGGAAAAGTAATACGCTTTCAGGCCAGAAATGCCCCGCTGTGTCTCCACGTGAATGAAATTGTGTTTGAACGAGTTGAACTAAATTTAATTTGGCTGATCTTGAATTAGCAAAACACACACACACAGACCTTTACCTAGGGAAGAAAAAGAGAGACCCAATTGCTCGTTGTCGTATTTTAAGCTTAGGTAAATTCAGGTGGCCTTTTTCAAGCCCCTGACACTCAGCTACCCTGAGCCTCACCCTGCACACAGAGGAGGGGCTGTAGACTGTCAGAGTTTCAAAGCTCAGGAGGTTCCCGCCAGCCAAGTTGCTCCACACCACACAGGATAGAAGAGGCAGAGAAAAAGAGGCTTGACTGTGTCCTAGGAATAGCACCGGACTCACAGGCAGGGGAACCACGAGCCTGCTGGGTGACCTGGGCAAGTCACTTAACCTCTCCAAGCTTCGTGTGTAACGTGGGGTCTGGGGAACCTCCCTATGGGCAGGGCTGATCGTGCAAGGATTTAACAACCCATATGCCAGGGGCAAGGAGGCCTGGAGGTGCAACGGTTAAGCACTCAGCTGCTAACCGAAAGATTGGCGGTTTGAACCCACCCAAAGGCTCTGTGAGAGAAAGACCTGGGGATCTGTTCCCATAAAGATTATGGCCCAGAAAAGCACTATGGGGCAGTTCTACTCTGTCACATGTGGTCACTATGAGTCTGAATCGACTCAAGGGCACCTCACAACAACATGCCAGCGCACTGGAACGGGGAGATTGCAGCAGGCCCTGGGGCCCCCCCCAGGGCCAGGGTTAACTCCTTGCTGGGTCTTAGGGAAAACTAGGGGGCTCCAGAGGAGGGGTGAGTGTGGTGGGGAATACTCAGGGGTCTCAGGACAGTGGCTATTATTTACCAATGGATATATAAATATTTCAGTATTATAACAAGTAGTATGGCTGTACGTATCATACGAATGCCATCCTACCTGTGGGCTTTCTGCAGAGATGAAAGGAGGTTATGTAAATGTGTGAATGAATGACTGAATGGGTATCTTGGACTGTGCTCATTCAGTAAACATTTATTGAACACTGGCAATGTGCCAGTTTTCATACCAGGGGCTGAGGATGAAAAGCTGATTCAGAAAGAAAACTATGTCCTCACGGAGCTCTCACTCTGGAGGGGAGAAAGTCATGTAAATTGATAAATACAGTAATGTGCATGTGGTAAGTGCAGTGATAGTGGTAACAGAGCTAAACAGTGGTATTCTGGGAGTGCTTAGGTTGGGCAGCCTCACCTACCCTTGGGCTTCGGGAAGTGCCCCTTGGGACAGTAAGTGATGGATGGGAAGGGCATCCCTAGTGGAGTTTTCAGTGAGCAAAGGCACAGAGGCAAAAGCAAAAGACAGCAAGGGCAAACAAACGAAAGGCAGCCTACCTTGTTCAGGAAGCTGCAAGCTGTCATTGTGCTGTGTGTTAAGTCTGAGGCTGGAAGCAGCACGAGAGAGGCTCATGGAGGCATAGGTAACCGATGGTCTTGTCAGAGTTGAATGTTGCCATGTGAGGAGCCAAGTGTGGGCCAAAAACCAAACCAAACCCACTGCCATTGAGTCAATTCTGACTCATAGTGACCCTATATGACAGGGTAGAACTGCCCCATAGGGTTTCCAAGGAGCACCTGGGGGATTCGACCTGCTGACCTTTTGGTTAGCAGCCGTAGCTCTCAACCACTACACCACCAGAGTTTCCAAGGGTGGGCAGGGACAACTTATTTGCACACTAAGATCATCACTCCGACAGCAGTGAGGAGAATGGTTTGGAGGGGCTAAGAGTGGAGACAAAGAGTCCATTTAGGGAGCTATTGCAATAACATAGGGAGCCCTGGTGGTGCAGTGGTTAAAGTGCTCGACTGCTAATCACAAGGTCTGCGGTTTGAACCTACCAGCTGCTCCATGGAAGAAAGACGTGGCAGTCTGCTTCTGTAAAGAGTTCCAGCCTTGAAAACCCTATGAGGCCATTCTACTCTGTCCTATAGGGTTGCTATGAGTCGGAATCAACTTGATGGCAGTAGGTTTGGGTTTGGGTTTGCAATAACACAGATAAATAACGATGAAGCAGAAAATAAATCGGTAGAATTAAAAAAAAAAATGGAGATTTTTGGTTGGTTGGTTGGTTTTTGGTTTTGTTTTTTAAGTGGAAGAGAGAGACAATTAGGGCCAAAACTAGACCAGTGAATTGTAGGGCTGGAGAGAAAGAGACATATTCAAGAAATATTTAGACTGGGAGATGGATTAAATCAAAAGAGTAAGGGAGAAACAGTGGTCAAAGGAAACTCCAGGTTTCTGGGTTGAGTGACCCCGAGGTGACATGTCACCAAAAGATCAGGAACCAAGGAATAAGAGCAGGCTTGCAGGGGAAGATGTTTGGGAAATACTAAGGTGGATAAGTCTGTGGGCCATCAAGTGGAGATGTGTAGCAGGCAAGTTTTCCTAATAGTCCCACTGGTTTTCCAAGGTTAGCTTTGGGTCACACTCTGAGAGTGCAAGGATAGTCATAGGAGGAGAAATATAATTCTATGGATTCCGATTACTTTGCTATAATCTTTGTTTTAATGATCTTTGTTTAACTTTGTAGTTTAAAAAAATTACTAAGGACTCTGCCAAGCTCGACACTTCTTTTAATTGTTATTGAGGTACAACCTATATTCAGAAAAGTACACAAATCCTCAATGTATAGCTTCACAAGCATTCATTTTGATTCTATTAAAGACCTTAGAAATACTCACTTTAAAAAAAAAACTCATATGAAAACAGAAGGTAGACTCTTTTCCATTACTTTAAGACCTTTCATTTCAGGATAGACATTGAGCAGTCATTGGGATGAGCACATCATAAAATCCAATCACCCTACTTCACAAGGAACACAAGATCCTTGGGACCTGAGCCCTGCCTACTTCTTCTCCTTCACCTACCGTCAACATCACCACCACCCCTTTCCCAAATCCCACCAGCTTCACTGAGCCTCAGTGTCCCATATCCCAAATCTTTCCCCATCAATCCACACCTGCCATGCTTCTCATGCCTTCTCCCACCTCTTCACATCTCCATTCAGAAAATTATCTCTGTCTTTAAGTCCTATTCCAATGTCCTTCATCTGTAAAACCTCCATCCTCCACTCTCCTTCCCCCTTCCCCACGCCTGTTTCAGACCATTTCAACTACTATTTCTTTTTACTTCTAAGCACTATAACAGCAGTGTATAGTCTCTCTAGATTGAGTTTGAGTACATCTTAACTATCTTTGGATCCCATTCCCATCATTGAGCACTCAACAAGTGTCCGTTTTAGAAGGGAGGGAAGGAGGGAGGGAGGCAGAATGGAAGGGAAGGAGGAAGAAAGAAATGAATCAATATATGAGAGAATTTACTTTTATTCGTAGTTCCTGAGCCTGACAAAAATGTGTTTGTTATGCAAGAACAGGGATCAGAGGTCCCAGATTTGAGTCCCATCTCTACAATGGACCAACTGTGGCCCATGCACCAATCAGTTAACTTCTCGGATATCCATGATCCTCAAGTCAAGGGTTTAGAATTGAAACAAACAGCATGTTAGCAATCTTGTTCTTCTATTTCCACCATCTCTCATTTGGTCTCCACTCATGTGAATACAGACTGATGCAAAACATATTTCTTTTCATTTTTACATTCTGGAATGTAAAATTGAGAGACAGAGAGGAAGAGAAACAAGAGATGCTGAATTTTTTCTACACATGATACAATGAATTTAAGTAACGTGGGTTTTAATTGTTCTACAAGAGAGCTCGATTCAGTAGCTTGGTTAGCAAACTCTACATTGTCCCTCTCTCTGTCTCTGCAAGGGCAGTGAGATGTGCACGTTCTCAAGGGCATAATGGCTACCCACCATGCATCAGTCATTCTCCCTTAGTGAGGCTTCTCCATTCAGACCCCATTTTCTTGTACACAATTCATTTTATTAAACGGCTGCAGCTGCAATTAGGAGTGGGAGAATCCAGGCATGTGTTTGGGTTCGAGAAGTGTCTTGTGTGATTTTTCAAATACTTTGGGTTTGGCAAAAGCCAAGACACATTCTGTCAAGTTCTTTTTCCCCTTCGTTTTTAAGCTCGAGTGTATTCAAGAGAAATGTGGCCCATCTGATTCTCATTCATTTTCGCTTAACTCAACAAAAAATTGTCTCAGAAGAGCTAGAAAATGTCCAAGCAGCAAATCCAGCCTCTTTAATGGAGGCCTTATTAGAATCTCTTTCTCTCAAGCCCAGACAGTTTGACAATCTCCAAACAGGCCAAGCATTTTCATTTCTCTGTGCCTTTACGTGTGCTCCCTAAATCTCAGAAGCCTTTCCTGTCTACCTGTTTCTCTGCCTATTGATTCCTCCTCCTCCAAACCCAGTCCAAAGGCTTTCCCTTTTGAGCAGGCTTTCTCCATCCCCCAATTTGTAAATCATTATGGGATCCTCTGAACTCCCCTGGTACTTCACTTGTAGCCCTAACTGGCCTTTACTCCATTCTGCTTTGTTCCACTTGGTTGTTGAACCATATGAGCTCAGTCCTCACTATTTCTGCTACTGGTATGAAGTACTTGACCTCAATTAAAGGCCTTCACAAGAAATGTCAGACAAAAAAAATTGTATCTGTGGTTAAGTTGTTGCCAAAAACATTAATTGTTGTGTTTATCAATGTCTCTAAGGAGCCCTGGTGGCACAGTTGTTAAGTGCTCAGCTGCTAACTGAAAGGTTGGCAGCTCGAACTCACCCAGTGGCTTTGCAGGAGAAAGACCTGACTATCTGCTTCCATAAAGATTACAACCAAGAAAGTCTAATAGGGCAGTTCTACTCTGTTGCTATGAGGTGAAATTGACTCGAGGGCACCTAACGATGACAACAATTGATGTTGCTACATGAGCTTCCAGGTGAGAAGTGAACTTGAGGTTTGAGGATCCAAAATCACAATGGACTTCTTTCTCTCTGATAATGAGAGCTACGGAACTCAGCTAGTTCCCTTTTTGTCTTGGCTACCAGGAAGCTAAGAGTCAGATTTAGTGCTCAATTATAGCAACTGTGTTGCATGTTCACTTCCTTCTTTTTTCCATGGTCTTGATTTTTCTATTTCTATATAATTAACTTTATAAAAAGAAAAATATATCCTTCATTATGAGTCTCTTCAAAGTGTAGAAAGTGGCAGAGTGAAAAAAAGTAAAAACATCAAGAAACAATTCATTACGCTTGCATCTGTAAAAGGGGTCTAGTATTGGGAATAAGATGAAAAGGTCTTTTTGTTTTTTGTTTTTTTTCCTAAGTTCATTTTTTCCCCTAAATTTTATTTATTTTGTTGTTGTTGTTGAGAATATATACAGCAAAACATACACTGATTCAATGGTTTCTACACCTACAATTTAGTGATATTGATCACATCCTTTGAGTTGTGCAACCATTCTCATCCTCCTTCTCTGAGCAGTTCCTCCCTTATTAACATAAACTCACTGCCCCCTAAGGTTCCTATCTAATCTTTTGAGTTGCTGTTGTCAATTCGATCCCCTATAGATAGTTCTTAAAAGAGTATAATGCTCAAGGCAGATCTTTTTTACTAGTTAAGCTAAACTATTGTTCGATTTTCAGAAGAGTTCAGGGGATATTTCTGGTTTAAGTTTTAAGATTATCTGATGGCAATAGTTTCAGGGGTTCATCTACCCTTCATGGCTCTAGAAAGTCTACAGTCCATGAAAATTTGAAATTCTATTCTGCATTTTCCCCCTTTTGATCAGGATTCTTCTGTGGAATCTTTGATCAAAATGTTCAGTCATGGTAGCTAGGCACCATACAGTTCTTCTGGTCTCATGGCAAAGGAGATAGTTGTTCACATGGAGGCAACTAGCCACACAGTCTATATGCTTCTCCTTTTCCTAACTCTCCTTCTTCCTCTATTGCTCCAGGTGAATAGAGACCAACTGTGCCTTGGATGCAAGCTTTTAAGACCCCAGGCACTATGCAACAAACTAGGAGGTAAACCAGAAGCACTAAACACGTTATTAGGCCAATTAACTGGGATGTTCCATAAAACCATGACCTTAAACCTACCAACCAAGGAACCAAATCCCATGAGGTGTTTGGTTGTATATAAGCAGTCTCAGCAGCTACCCTTTTGTTGTTATTGTAAATATATCTATCACACAACTTCTGACAATTCAATTTTTTACAGGTGTACAACATATTGACAGCAATTACAACAATTGGCTGTGCAACCCTACCCTTAATCAATGTAATTTTTCTATCACCATTAACCCTCTTTTTCCTCCTCCCTCCCACCCCTGGTAACCACTAATAAACTTTGGTCTGTATACATTTGCCTTTTCTTGTCTTTTTATTTAAGTGCGGTCATACAATGTTTGCCCTTTTGTGATTGACTTATTTTGCTCAGCATAACATCTTCAAGTTCCATCCATACTGTAGCATGTATCAAGACTTCATATCTCCTACTGGCTGAGTGGTATTCCACTGTGTGTATGTACCACATTTTGTTTATCCATTCATCTGTTGATGGGCATTTAGGTTGTTTCCACTTTTTGGCTATTGTAAATAGTGCTGCAATGAACATTGGTGTACAAGTCTCTGTTTGTGTTTCTGCTTTCAAGTCTTTTGTGTATATACCTAGGAGTGGAATTGCTGGGTCATACGGTAGTTCTATTTTTAGTTTTTTGAGGAACTGCCACACTGTTTTCCACAACAGCTGTTCCATTTTGCATTCCCACCAGCAATGGATAAGGGTTCCAGTTTCCCCACAGTCACTAACAACATTTGTTATTTTCTGTTTGTTTGTTTTTTTTTAATCTTAGCCATCCTAGTGGGAGTGAAATGGTATCTCATTGTGGTTTAGATTTGCATGACTCTGATGGCTAATGCCACCAAGCATCTTTTCATGTTTTGGTAGCCACTTAAATGTCCTCTTTGGTGAAATGTCTGTTCAAGTCTTTTGCGCATTTTATGATTGAGTTATTTGTCTTTTTGTTGTTGTCAAAGTTTTATGTATTTTTTGGTTATTAGATTCTTTTCAGATATATGGTTCCCAAAGATACTCTAGTCAGTAGCTTGTCTTTTCACTTTTTTGGTAAAGTCTTTTGATGAATAGAAGTTTTTAATTTTTATGAGGTCCCATTTATTTATTTTGTCTTTTGCTGTTTGTGCTTTTGTTATATTAGATAATCCATTGTTTTAAGCTAAGCCTGACAGCATTGCCCCTGCTTTTTCTAAGAATATTATGGTTTTAGTTTGCACATTTAGGTCCTTAATCCATTTTGAATTTGTTTTTGTGTATGGTGTGAGGCATAGATCCTGTTTCATTTTTCTGCATGTGGGAAATCCAATTTTCCAGCACCATTTAATGAAGAGATTCTTCTTTCTCCATTGAATGGACTTAGCACCCTTGTCAAAAATCAGCCTTTTGCTTTTCATTTTACGTTTTTCATAAACTATTTGAATATTTTGCTGTGTGCATGCATTAATTAATTAATTAATTTCATTTAAATACAGTAACTGTTTACAACTCGGACTCCATGGAAGCTATAAGCTTCTTGATAGTACAGCTTATGTCATTCACTGGACTGCCCCAGACTGCTTTTCCAAAGGTTCACCAATCCCACCTACACACTCTGTGGATTGGCGTGGAGTGTGGTGGGGTCACAGCATGGAGTCCTCCCCAGACTCCATGCCAGTCCACCTACACACCCTGCACTCTCCCACTTCCGTGCCTTGTTCATGCTGAATCTTCTGCCTGGACAGCCTACCTGACAGGCACACCCCAAGCAGAAACAATCCCTCTCAATTTTGGATTCCCTATGACATTTCACACCTTGTATTACAATTTCTTTATGTCTCCTGGCAATGTGTTTTTATCTCTGTGCCCTTAGCCCCTTAATGATTAAATGATTAAAGCACTGAATGGTTAAAGAAAGAAATATCGTGGAGACCATGCTAAGCTTAGAAATCTAAAGGCATAAATACTTGTCTTCAAAATCCCTTTTCTGGGTTCAGAGCTCACAAAGAGAACGTAACTCCTCTCCCCACTACACTCCCTGTACACTCCAACTAAGCCAGTTCCCCCGAGCTTTCATAAGCTTTCCTGCACTGGGCATCTTCCTTCGTAGCAGTTACCGCACTGTTATTATTTCTGTGATTATTTCATTAATGTCTTTCTCCTGGCAATACACTGTAAGTTCCTTGTGGGTCATATGGAATCACACCTATCTTTTTTCACTATCATGTTCCCAATGCCTGGCACTGAGCCAGACACATAGCTGAAACTCACCAAGTATCAGCTATATGCTTTTGTTAAGGGTGATGAAAAAATTCAGGAATGGTGACGGTTGAACATGGTGAACATATTTAATGTCACTGAACTGTGTGCATGCGAAGATTGTTGAAATAGCAAATGTTTTGTTACCTACATATTTACCCCAATTTAAAAAATCAGCTCTATGGTGAAACAACAAGAACAGAAATAACTATAATGTTGACACAATGGGAAGAATGTAACCAATGTCACTGATCATTACGTCTAGAAAGCATGGAATGGGAGTAGGTTTTGCTGTGTATACGTTCATCAAAAATAAAATTAAATTAAAAAAAAATCAGCTGTATGAATGAATTCTCCCTACACACACAGAATGGGTCTTCTGGCTCTTATCGTTGTATAGATCACCGAGGGGACAGGTGTTGACACAGAGGCCGGTGTAAACCCTCCCATTTGTTTTTCAGGCAGATTACAGTGGAAACACAGTGCTTGCCAACTAGAAGGGGAGAAATTCAAAACAGTAAATGGAGCGTTCTCACTTGCAGGGCTCAACGAAGGCTTGACAAACAACACAGCACCAAAATAAATTTTTATGAAGTACACCACAGTAAAGGAGCATTGACCATGTCCTTTCAAGAATTTTCCCAGCCATCAAGAAGGAAAACCTTGAAGAGAAGAGATGACTGAAACGAGTAGGGATATATTATAGATGCTGACAGCTTCTCAGAACCAGGAGAACGCAGAGGCCACAGAAGGGAAGAAGAAGAAAGAGTTGGTCTTATAGTAAAAGAAAGGCAAGGCACTCTAAGAACAGCTTTTGTCTAGACAGACAACAAACTTTTTAAAGGACTGAAATTTTATGATCTTTATGAGCTCAACTTGCAGTGGAGTTGCAGGGAGAGTTGAGGACGAAATGTCTAAGCCTTGAGAGGCAGCAGATCCGTTGCTTTTTTCATTTCTCACGTTGAGAACATCTAGGGTCACCATGAGTTGGAGTTGACTCCATGGCAACTAACAACAACAACACGCAGAAGTCAAGAGCCATACAACCATCCAGATCAATCCTGACGTTCTGAGCTGCAAGGGACCCGCTCCACTCCCGCCTCATATTATACGTGCAAAGCCTGCAAGGCAGACAGAGCAAATGACCTGCCCGGCTCACAGGTGTGCAGGCCGAGCCTAGACTGCACCCACGTCTTCTAGCTCTGTGGCCAAGACACGTCTCTGCTCACCCTGCTCTGCAGTTCCACAAGACCAAGCATCAAGCCTCTGATTCTCCACAACCTGCGCACCAAGCAAAGCTGATTGCTGCAAGTTTTGCCTTTTTTATTAGCCATTTTAGCTTCACGTACACTCAGCTTGCTCTATGGTCTATTATGTCTTAACCCGTTGCAGTCGAGTTGATTCCGACTCATAGCGACCCTACAGGACACAGTAGGACTGTCCCATAAGGTTTCCAAGGAGTGGCTGGTGGATTCGAACTGCCAACCTTTTGGTTAGCAGCCAGATGCTTTACCACTGCACCACTTTTATATCCCTGAGGCATTCCTGAGGCATCTGCAAATACCAACCTGGAGAACAAGCAGTGAGTCTCCTACTATTATTGTTACTTAAATAACAACTGGCTTCAGGCAACCTAAACTGATCATGTCACAGTGGCCTTGAGTACTAAGATAACAATATTTTCGGCTTGCCCTTGAGCTCCTGTTGTTGTCAGGGGCCGTCCAGTCAGTTGCAGCTCATAGCAACTTTACATACAACAGAACGAAATGTTGCCCGGTCCTGCATCATCCTCACAATCGTTGCTATATTGGAGCCCATTGTTGCAGCCACTATGTCAAGCCATCTCACTGAGGTTCTTCCTCTTTTTCGCTGACACTCTACCAAGCATGATGTTCTTCTCCAGGGACTGGTCCCGTCTGACATTATGTCCACGTACCTGAGACAAAGTTTCACCATCCTCCCTTCTAAGGAGCAGGATGTGGAATGAGGGATATCAAATGGATCTTGACTGAAAGCAGAGAATACCAGAAAGATGCTTACTGTGTTTATCGAGTATGCAAAGGCACTTGACTGTGTGGATCATGACAAATTATGGATAACATTTCGAGGAATGGGAGTTCCGGAACATTTAATTGTGCTCATGTGGAACCTGCACATAGGTCAAGAGGCAATTGTTCGAACAGAACAAGGGGACACTGCGTGGTTTAAAATCTGAAAATGTGTCCCTGCGTTCCTAGAGGGCAGGAACTAACTCTTACTTACTTGTGAGGCCCCAGTGTCAAGTTTAGTGTCTAGCTCTCAGTAGGGTGGCAAAATGGAAGACTGTCTGAAAATTGCACATAATTTGAAATTAAAGCCTGAGAGAACTGGACTAGAATCCTAGCTTGACCAGATGCTCATATAATTACTGACTCTTTACGGGCCTAAGTCGGAAGAAAGTCCTGGTGATCTGCTTCTGAAAAATCAGCCTTTGGAAACCCTATGGAACACAGCTCCACTCTGACACACGAGTTGGAATCCACTCGACCACAATTGGTTCCTGGTTTATGGACTTCAGTAACATCACTTGTAAAATTATACAAATATCAACTATCTTACAGAATTGCTATGGGGACAGAATGAGATAACAGCATGACAAAAGCATCAGGCACTGGAGATGATCCACAAATTGTAGCCCTGAAAATTACCATGCTCTCCATCAACGTTGGAGCCCTGGTGGAGCAGTGGTTAAAAGCTCGTCTGCTAACCAAAAGGTTGGCTGTTCAAATCCACCAACTGCTCCTTGGAAACTCTGGGGGGGGGCAGTTCTATTCTGTCCTATAGGGTCGTTATGAGTTGGAATCGACTCGACAGCAACAGGTTTGCCATCAATGTTTATGCAATGAAAGGATAAAGTGAGTCTAATTTTAAATTTGTTCTTTCTATTTTTGGAGACAAGTAAGAAGAAAAAGGAACACAAAAGCGATTGCCCAGCCTGTGCACGGTCAGGGTTTCCTTTGCTATTTATTGTCAGAGCTTAGAGCCTTGTTTTAATGCCGGCCCTGCCTCATCCCAACTTCTGCTTCATCTCCTAGTGAAGTCATAGCACTGGACTCACTTTGTCTGTCTATTGACACAGAGAGCCTGTGAGTCACAAATTCAACAGGATGACTTTGCTGCAGTGTGATTGACTGGAAAATGTTCCCTCATCTGAAAATTTTTTCAAGCAAATGGACGTGCTTTATTTTTGAAACATGCAGTGCAGCCTCTTTATTTATTTGACATTGGTCTCTCCAACATGCAAGTTAGCTAAGGGAGGGCTCGTGACATTCATATTTGCCTATGAAGTGACATATATCTCCCCCCCCCTTTCTCCCTTCCTGCCGACTATTATATCTAAAGCAAACAGTCCCAGCACAATAGTTAGATTGCACTTGAATTTGGTGTTTACTTGACATTTACACACTGGCCATGCTGGACAGCTCAGTCATTCCAGAGCAGGGGCTCAGCCAGCAAGCATTGTGTTCCACTTGTGCTCAATCCTGAGCAACACAAAATACTGAAAGAGCAAGACAGTATCTTGAGAAGTTCCTCATGCTACTGTTTTTTACTTTATGCCTGAATTAGGGTATGTCGGGGGAGAGTATCAGAATTTTTTCAGTCTCCCAGAAAGCATCTCCCTCATCCAAGCCTGGCGGACTGGTGGTGCTGATACCACTCTCTCCCCTTAAATCCAATTCCCACACTGCGACGGTGCTCAGTGCAGACTCTAATCCAGGCCCTAGTACTGGGTGCAGGTTACCAATCTGATTAACTTAATCTCCAGTTCAAGGAGCCCTGGTGGTACAGTGGTTAAGCGCTTGGCTGCTAAGAGAAAGGTCGGCAGTTTGAACCCACCAGCTGCTCCGTGGGAGAATGATGTGGCAGTCTGCTTCCATAAAGATTACAGCCTTGGAAACATGGGGTAGTTCTACTCTGTCCTATAAGGTCGTTATGAGTGGGAATCAACTCAACGGCAATGGGCTAAACTCTAATTCTTCCATTTCCTTCTTTGTGTGATGGAATTAATAATACCTAAAAAAAACAAAACCAAACCAGCTGCCATTGAGTCAATCCGACTCATGATGACTTCATGTATGTCTTAGAACTGTGCTCCATAAGGTTTATAATGGCTGATTTTTCAGAAGTAGATAGCCAAGCCTTTCGTCTGAGGTGTCTCTTGGTGGACTCAAACCCCCAACCTGTCAGTCAGCAGCTGTTAATTATTTGCACCACCCAGGGACTCACTCCATAATAATACCTACCTCCCAGGATTATTGTTGTTATTGTCAGGTTCCGCCAAGTCGGTTCAAACTCATAGCGACCCTATATACAACAGAACGAAACACTGCCCAGTCATGTGCCATCCTCACAATCATAGTCCATCTTCTTGAGGCCTTTCTCCTTTTCCCTTACCCTCTGCTTTACCAAGCATGATGTCCTTCTGGAAAACTGATCCCTCCTGATAACATGTCCAAAGTACCTAAGACTAAGTCACCCCATTCTCGCTTCTAAGGAGTATTCCTGCTGTATTTGTTCCAAGACAGATTTGTTCATTCTTCTGGCAGTCCATGGTATATTTAATATTCTTTGCCAACACCATAAGTCAAAGGCATCAATTCTTCACTGGTCTTCCTTATTCATTGTCCAGTTTTCCCATGCATACAAGGTGACTGAAAAGATCATAGCTTGGGTCAGGCTCACCCTAGTCCTCAAAGTGACATCTTTGCTTTTGAACACTTAAAAGAGATTTTTTGCAGCAGATATGCCCAATGATTTCTTGACTGCTGCTTCACTGGGTGTTGATTGTGGATCCAAGTAAAATGAAATCCTTGACAACTTCAATCTTTTCTCCATTTATCATAATGTTGCTTATTGGTCCAATTATGAGGGTTTTTGTTTTCTTTATGTTAATGCATAATCCATACTGAAGGCTGTAGTCTTTGATCTTCATCAGTAAGTGCTTCAAATCCTCTTCACCCTCAGCAAGCAAGGTTGTGTCATTTGCATATCATAGGTTGTTAATGAGTCTTCCTCCAATCCCGATGCTGCGTTCTTCTTCATATAGTCCAGCTTCTTGGATTATTTGCTCAGCATACAGATTGAATAAGTATGGTGAAAGGATAGAATCCTGATACAAACTTTTCCTGATTTTAAACCACGAAGTATCCCCTTGTTCTATTCGAATGACTGCCAAGATTATTACAGCATAACATAGGCACAGCAGCATCTAGGACAGGTTCAGACTCTTAGAAGGTGCTCTGAAAATGTTGGTTCTCATCCGCTCCTGAGGTCCCTGCTCCTGGTTTCAGAAGAGAAAGGAGCTCGTAGAAGGGCAGGTTATAAGGGTTCCTATGTTAGTGTAGTCTGATGCAGGGAAAGAGAACTGGACTTGGCAGGAGTCGGACACATGTGCTCCTGTCGCAGCTCTTCTAAGGTGTGACATAGGCAAGTTACTCCCATGCTTTAGGTCTTGTTCCCATATGTGCGAAGTGAGGGCATTCGATTACATTCTAACATGGTACGATTTCCACATCTTCAAAGTTTAGAGGAAGTCTAAACTAACTACTAAAAAGTTTAGCCCAAAAGCTGATATATGTAGAGGCCAGTATTTAAAAGGAGTAGTAAAAGAACAAGATGATAACACTCAGTGCTGGGGAGCACATAAGGAAACCAATGCTTTGATACCTTGCTGATGGGAATGTAAATGGATGTAATTTTTTGAGGAACAATTTGATAATGGCTATTAAGACGGTAGCATATATTCATAGCATTGACCCAGTAAATAAATTTTTATAAATTTCGCCTAAGAAAGCAATCACATATGTCGGACGGTACTGATGGAAATTTTGTAATAGTAAGAAATTGGAAATAACTGGAATGGCCATCAAAAGGGGATTAAACAAATTAATATACCACTATTAGGAAATATTATGATGTGATTAAAAATATAAGGTATATTTATGTATTAACATGATTAGATGTGATACAAGGAGCTCTGGTGGCACAATGGTTAACTGCTCGGCTGGTAACTGAAAGCTGGGGGTTCGAACCTACCCAGTGGCTCTGTGGGAGAAAGACCTGGTGATCTGCTTCCTTAAAGATCACAGCCTAGGAAACCCTATTGGGCAGTTCTACTCTGTCACGTTGTCACATGTCGTCGCTATCAACTCTACAGCACCTAACAACAAAATATGATACACTGCTAAGTGAAAATCGAAAGCAAATTTACAAAGCTGTCTGCAAATGATAATCTGTTTTAAAAATAAATTTTAAGATTTTCATATAAGCATCTAGAACCCACTGCCATCAAGTCGATTCTGACTCATAGCAACCCCATAGGGTTTCCAAGGCTATAAATCTTTATGGAAGCAGACCGCCACATCTTTCTCCTGCAGAGCCACTGGTGGTTTCAAACCGCCAACCTTTCAGTTAGCAGTCGATCACTTTAACCATATAAGCATGAAAACTCTGGAAGTTTATATACCAAACTATTAACTACGGTCATCTCTGGAGATGTAAGATATGGGCTTTTTTGTTGTTGTTGTTGTTGTTGTTGAGAATATACACAGCAAAACATACACCAATCCAATCGTTTCTGCGTATACAATTCCGTGACATTGATTACATTCTCATTGTACAAACCATTCTCGCCCTCCTTTTCTGAGTTGTTCTTCCCGCACTAACATAAATTCACTGCCCCCTAAGGTTCCTATCTAATATTTTGAGTTGCTTCTGCCATTTTGATCCCATATAGATAGTTCTTAAAAGAGCACAATGCTCAAGGCAGATATTTTCTACTAGTTTAGCTAAACTATTATTTGTTTGTAAGAAGACTTCAGGGGAATATTTTTGGTTTAAGCTGTAAAGATTATCTCAGGGCAATAGTTTCAGGGGTTCATCCAGCCCCCGTGGCTCTAGGAAGTCTGGAGTCCATGAGATTTTGCAATTTTGTTCTGCACTTTTCCACTTTTGATCACGATTGTTCTTTAGAATCTTTGATCAAAATGTTCAGTAACCATAGCCGGGCACCATCTGGTTCAGGTCTCATGACAAAGGAGGTAGTTGCTCATGGAGGCAATTAGCCACACAGTCCATACCCTCCTCCTGTTCTGGACTTTCCTTCTTCCTCTGTTTCTCCAGGTGAATAATGACCAATTGTCAGGTCTTGAATGCCTCTTGCAAGCTTTTAAGACCCCAGGCACTATTCAACGAACTAGTATGTAGAACTAAAGCACTAAATACATTAGTGTTAGGCCAGTTAACTAGGATGTCCCATGAAACCATGACCCTAAACCTCTAAACCAAGGAACAAAATCCCATGAGGTTTTTGGTTGTACATAATGGCATTTTTACTTGAAACACATATTTATTGATGGATTTTTTAAGAAGTAAGCATACATTAATTTTTTTTAATCAGAAAAAAAAAACCTTTAAAAAAATAAAAAGAGCAATGCATTTCTGGTTAAGCATGGTGCATTCAACAAACTTGTTGTGATGCTCCCTTCTGGAACCTCATGAAAGTGATGATAAAGGAATTAAAAAGGTGAAACCCACCAGGACAAAAAGAGGAGGAGCTGGGAAGCAGATGGACAAATGTACACACACTTACATTAAGCAGACTGATTTCAAGATGCAGGACCCCTGAAAGGTTCAGGAAGTAGAGATACCGGGTAACTCGGAAAGTGATGTGCATGTGGCAAAGAAAACAGGGTAACTGACTGAAAGCCTATATAAGCAGCAGTTAGAAAATACACACATACATGCATACATACATACTGTCACGGATTGAATTGTGTCCCCAAAAATATGTGTCAAATTGGCAAGGCCATGATTCCCAGTATGGTATGATTGCCCACCATTTTGTCATCTAATGTGATTTTCCTGTGTGTTGTAAATCCTATCTCTATGATGTTGATGAGATGGGATTAGTGGCAGTTATGTTAATGAGGCAGGACTCAATCTACAAGACTGGAGTGTGTCTTGAGCCAGTCTCTTTTGAGATATAAAAGAGAGAAGCCAGCGGAGAGTGGGGGACCTCATACCACCAAGAAAGTAGTGCCAGGAGCAGAGTGTGTCCCTTGGACCAGAGGTTACTGTGCTGAGAAGCTTCTGGTCCAGGGAAAGATTGATGACAAGGACCTTCCTCCAGAGCTAGCAAAGAGAGAAAGCCTTCCCCTGGAGCTGGATCACTGAATTTGGACTTCTAGGCCCCTGAACTGTGAAAGAATAAATTCCTCTTTGTTAAAGCCATCCACTTGTGGTATTTCTGTTATAGCGGCATTAGATAACTAAGACACATACATACATATACACAAGCAGTTAGGCGCAAAATCCCTCCCTAGCCCCATGCAGCTGGGTGATTGCTTTTCCCTCACCCTGCACAGAAGTCTTGAGGGTTACTCCCTGGAGAACTTGAACCAGAAACTCTGGACTCAGGGAAGCCAGGCACAACACAGGCCAGGAGGATTGAATGGCAGGCTACATACCGAGGCCTTCTTCCCTATGTTGGCTCCAAGAACGTTGATATCCTCAAAAACTTAGCTGTACAATCCTGGACAAGTTACTTAACTACTTACTCCACACTGTAATTTTTTTCAACTGTAAAGTGAGGTTCATTCATTAATCAAATACGTCTTGAGTATTTATTATGTACCAGCAAACTGCATTCTATTCTGGAACAAGAATAAGTTAGGCAGAGTCCCTGACCCTTGAAATGGCAGTGCCAACCTCAAGGGCTGTTGGGAGGATGAAATGGCTTATTGCGTATAAGGTCCTTAGCAAAGTACTTAGTATAGTTTCTGATAGTTGTGATATCAATTATTAGAATGTTCTTTGCTCCCTCTGATTCCTAGAGGGAGAACATAGCCGTTCCTTCCAGTGCCATTCTTCTTCTAGAAAAGACAGGGTTAGAACTTTGCCAACACTGTTAAGGGGTGTGTAACTCTTCAGTGCTGGACTTGACTCTGGAATTTCCCTATGTCCAGTTTAACTACTGACTGGCTTACGGAGGGTCAATGTCATTGCCTTTGAAGATTTTGCACAGCTGAAAAAGGTCTTCACAAGTCATGGTGGGAAAGCATGAAGAGTGGTTCCCAAGCTAATTATCTGTGGCCCTATTTGAAACTGTGAGGTCTTATATGAGCCTGGTCCCTGGTCACTTCATCTACAGTTACACCAGGATATTTGGGGGAAATAAAATACTATGACAAAGCAATTTGATCTTAAATCCTAGATACTGCATATTATTTAAATACTGCAGGACTGCAGTTTATCAAGTTTATCAAACGGTGATTAAAATCAGCTGCCGTTGAATTGATTCCAACACAGGGTAGAACTGCACTCCATTTTTCAATGGCTGTGGTCTTTTGGAAGTAGATCGCCAGGACTTTCTTTCAAGGTGCCTCTGAGTAGATTCAAACTGCCAACCTTAGAGTTAGTAACTGAGTGTTTAACCGTTTGCACTGCCCAGGGACTCCAAAATGGGGATTAGCTATGTCAAATTTCATTGACAAAGGGGAGGACCTAACGCTAATAGCTGTTTTTGCTGGTACTTTTCACAGCCAGTATCTCAATCTTCACCACAGCCTTGTGAGGCCAGTACATCCATAGCCCCACTTTACAGACAAGGAAAGTCGAGTGTAGCTAGATGACACAGCTTGCCTAAGGCCACCCTGCTAGTAGGAGGCAGCACAGGGCCTGGAGTCCAAATCCTTCGGTGGCAGAGTTCCAGCTATCTCCCCCAGAGTCTCTGCACTGTTTTTATTCCCTGCCATTCCTCCACTCCCCATAACCCCTTAACAAGATCATAACACTCAGTGCTGGGAAGCACACTTTGCTGACAGGAATGCTGTCTAGTTCCCTCCGTAATTGAATTAAAGTAGGATGGTTTAAGGAATTAAACTCAGATAATGACACTCTAATCTGCACTCATAGCCCTGATGGTGCAGTGGTTAATAGCTCGGCTGCTAAACCAAAAGGTCATCAGTTTGAATCTACCAGCCACTCCTCGGAAACCCTATGGGGCAGTTCTATTATGTCCTATAGAGTCACTATGAGTCAGAATCAACTCGATGGCAACAGGTATGTATAACCTGCACTCAAACCAAAAACCAAACCCACTGCCGTCGAGTCGATTCCAACTCATAGCAATCCTAGAGGACAGAGCAGAACGTCCCCATAGGGTTTCCAAGGAGCGGCTGGTGGATTAGAACTGCCGACCTTTGGTTAGCAGCTTAGCTATTAGCCACGGCGCCACAAGGGCTCCAATCTGCAGTCAGATAATTCAAAAATATTGTTTTTAAAGAACTCCAAATGAGTTTCTATTTTAATGGAAAACTGCTGAATAAAACATCAGAATATTGAAATTCAACAGTTTAGTGTTTCCAACAAACACCTCACCCCGTGAGCTCTGTTGGGTAAATGTAGTAACCAGAAAAACTCCCCAATTACTGATGACATAGACTGAGTTCACCTAGAATAGATTACCTTCTTGAACATCTGTTATGATGACGAGAATTCCTCTAAGATTAGGTAGCTATTCAAGGGGCTTCCACCTCCAAGAAGCTTCTAACTGTCCCCTGATATACAAGGAGCATATACATCTCTAGATTTGAGTCACTGACTTTGAAATAATGCACCAAGCACAATATGAGATATTTGAGAACCACCAGAATATTTTGGCCTTTTTTTTTTTTTTTTTTGTCTTTTTACATTGGCACTGGCCACCCTCCCAGCACTCTCCCCACCAACCAGTACATTAAAACTGATTAACAAACACAATGTTTGTGAGACAGAGTCAACCACAGGATAATCAAATGCATTGTTAATTTTTTTTTTTTTTTTTAAATCGTTTCCCTGGCTCAGAATACATAATGCCAAATTGGCAAAAATAACCTCTCTTGTCCGGCCCACAAACTGAGAAGAAAATTAAACACAGAATTATTTGTTTCTTGTTTGCATTTCTCAGGGTGTGAAGTGTTCATTTTCCAACTTTCAAAAATCCCTACACTTTTCATAATGTACAAATTTTACCCCCCGTTCTGATCTGAGCCAGGGAACTATGTTTTCCTCAGAAGGGGTGACGTTGTCCTGGTTTAAGAATCTGAGACACTAAGGCTTTTAAATAAAGCAGGATTTTTGAGAGTATTACGTCTGAGGCCTCCTTTCAAGCTAACTCTCTCCTGGGGAAGTGCTTACCAAGTAGGGAAAACGCAGTGGATCAAGTCAAGTAGAAAATTCCAGCAACAATTTTCTCTGCTGACCTGGCTTCTTCGCTGGTTTATTTAATTTTCAATGTTGTATTTCTTTTCAAATGCATATAGAGTCAGAGGATTCTTCTCCTGACCTTAAAAACAGCCACGCTAGATAAACGTGGTAAACGCTAGCCCCTAATTTTTGTTGTTGTTGTTAAGATAAATACTTTTTATACGTATCTGACTCTGAAAGGATATTACCTCCTATTTAAACAGACTTTTAAAAATAAAAAAACCTACTGCCACCGTCGATTCCGACTCCCAGAGACCCTATAGGTCAGAGTAGAACTGCCCCATAGAGTTTCCAAGGCTAGAAATCTTTACAGAAGCAGACGGCCCCATCTTTCTCCCACAGAGTGGCTGGTGGGTTTGAACCACCAACCTTTTGGTTAGCAGCCAAGCGTTTTAACCACTGCACCACCAAAAAGGGTTTTTATATCTTCTTAAAGATCTCAGAACAAGCTGAAGACATTGAAAAGCCGAATTTAACAATAATGCTGTCAGTATAGTTCAAAGGTCTTTAAGATAATCCCATTAAGTTTAGATTTTCTTTCTTAAATAGCTTAAAGAATGTATTGGGCCTAAGATTTTGGGACTAAAGAGTATGACTTAAGTGATCAAACCTAAGAGTTCACGAGAAAGATTTTAATTAAACTTCTGAGAATTGATTTTTTAATGTCTGTGATTCATTTTCTGCTCTAAACTTCAATACCCCACGTTGGAGTTTTGAAAAGCAACGCAGTTGGCTACAGACAAGAGTTGACTCTTTCTCCATTTGGTTTTGGTTTGGCTTTTGGTAATTTTTGTTTGTGTTTTCTAGTTTATTACAGTGCCTTGGCCAGGCACTTTGTCAAACTCTTTTGAGAGGACAAAGTTATGAAGGACTTCATTTTCTGTCTCCTTCAGAGAACTTTTCAAAGAAAGAAAAAAAGAAGGTAAACGAAGAAAAGAGATGGAAACAGGGTAACAAGCCAGTGACCTCTCAGCCAGAGAGACACATTACAGACAAGACAGGGTTCACTGGAAGAGTAGTTTTATCCAGCCAGATGTGCCAACTTCATTCATTCCACAATGACTAGTCACTGGGCACCTGTCCTAAAGATGCCACCGTGGAACTGGAGCCACAAACAAGTGACAAGATAAGGGTAGCCCACTGAGTCAGGGACACAGCAGTCAATACACAGCTTTATTAGAGATTAGAGGAAAGAAGACTAATTTAAAAGGGGCCCCATACACCAGCAAACACTCAAGAGGGGCTTTGGCACTTGAGTGTGATCATAGCCTTGAGGACAGGAAGAAGAGCTAATGAAAATTCACACAGTGTGTTAGGAAACGAAGAGGATACCTAGTTAGCTGTAGTTTAGAGAGGGGCAGTCAGTCTCTAGAGATGATTCTAGAAACTTTATCTGGGGCTAGACTAGGGAGAGTTTGGCACATCAGGCTAAGGAGTTTAGTCCTGCTCCTTTGCACAAAAGGGAGCCACTGAAAGACTGGCAGCGGGGAGCTGAGCAGGAGAACTATGGTGGTCTGTAAGGAAAATGAACTAGAGCAGGGAAATTCCAGTGGGGCCGTGGGGGTGGGGGACAGCTTGGACGGAGGCTACAGCAATAATTACAAGCTACAAATGAGAAGGGCTTGAACCCAGGCAGCATGCCTGAGTAGTAGGAAAAGAATGGTGGAGATATTTAGTAACGGAAATGGCTGAATTCTATGCACACCTGGATACCCAGAGTCAGGAAAGTGTGGGAAGAGTTAAGGAAAACTGAAGTGACTAGCCTGGGAAGCCGGGGAAGAGTGATGAAATAACTCAGGGAAAATTAGGATAAGCGTATGGGAGGAACGAGCATAGAGAAGGTATTCAGTTTGGAACCTGTTGGGGAAGAGAGGTGCTGGTAAGAATTCCTGACAAGGTAATTAATGAGCCTTCGGTTGAGAGCTGAATGATCAGCTTCCGGCTAGTGGAAGATTTAAAAAGGAAAAGTACATTAGTCATTCATTCAACAAACACCTAGGGAGTATTACCATGTGCTAGGCAGGCACTGTACTAGGACCTGGGGATACAACAGTGAACAAAACAATACTCCTATCCTCATGAAGCTACGGTACCCTGAAGAATGCTTGTGATATTAATAGCTATCATGTACTGAGTGTCAAGTCCTGTACTAAATACTTGGATGATCCCATTTAATCTTCCACTCTACGAGCTAAGTACTATCATTATCCCCATTTTACAGAAGAGTAAACAGGCAAAGTGAGGTCAAGTAGCTTGCCCAAGTAGAAAGCAGCAGAGCCAGATTACAAACCCACGCAGCCTAGCACCAAAGCCCACTTTCTTAACCTCTTTACGAGATTGAGGTTAAAAAGAGATTGGAGTCGACAAGATGGGAGTAGAGGTTGAGAAGAGTTTTGCCACCATATGAAAGTTACAAGCCTCTCTGACAGTTACTAGTAGGGATTTCAAAGCAATTTAGATGCTTAAAATCATATCCTGCTTTTACTTTCTTTAAGAAGCAGCTTTGGCTGAGTTCAGTGGCAATAGTGCAGATATCCCAGACCCGGGTACAGCCAGTTTCCCAGAGAGTGTGCTGTGCCCAATTCCCTGTACCCAGTTCCTTGTGCAGAGTCCTCCACATTTAGGCAGCCTCTTCAATCTATCACTCCCCTCCTTGGCTCCACGGTAATTCCCTAACAATAAGGGTTTCCATCACATCTTTTGCCAACGAATGCAGTTTGCACTGAAAAAAAAAATCTATTTTATAACTCCAAGGACATTAATAATTAACTTCCCTATGACAGAACTTGTAATATCAGTTTGCTGAAATAAAGTCACCAGTATTTAATTCTTCTTTAAAGAGTGTCTTCTATTATTATTATTTTAGAGTGCAATTTAGTCATCAAAGGTTTACTCAGCCTCATGTTTATAAATTATACAGGGCAGGGATTTAACTCTTCTGGACCTACCTGTTCTGAAGGCCTCAGAGAGGGAGGGTCATAACCCTGTTGTCACACCAGGCATCTGCCTTGAAAGGAGATGTTTGTGAGCTTGACACTCCTTACCTCTTTTAGACATCTGGAGTGAATATAGAGATTTCCCTTTGTGGCGCAAGCAGAAAAATAACCAGATAGCTGCCTGCCATGAAGAGACACTGGCTTTTGTTCTCCAGAAGGCTGTTTGGAAACTACAAGTTCATCTTTTCAAACTGAGTTTCAGAATCTTGCCTTGATTATATGACATAATAATAGTGGCTTTCCAATTCATCTGTGTAATACTGTTTTTTTCATTGAAGTGATTGTTACTTTTTTTTTGGGGGGGGGAGGTAGGTTACTGTCTCTGATAAATAAAAGCAAAGGAGAAAAAAACTGGTGTGCTATCAACCTAGGTTGGAAATTTCAAGTCTTGACTTACATGTTTACATATGAAGAGGGATGGCTGCTAATTAAGGGCTCATCCAAGTTCACTGGGGTTTAGGGACCTTGGCCTTGGTGGAAAAGTAGGAAACTTTCCAAGCAACCCTCAAGTCCTAGCATCCCAAGAAGTTTTCCTGCCATCACAGTGAAAGATGTTTTGGGGAAGAGGGGTAGCAGGTGTCTTTTTTGGTTCTCTCCTTTTAAAAGGGCAACATTTTCAAAGAGTTAAAGTAACTGGCCTGGTCTTACCGGGTGGGGCTGAGCCCCTCGAGGCTATGGGAGGGAGGGCCTCCGGTTTCTCGGCCAAAGTACGCCCCCACACACACCCCCCGCAGCTGCAAGCCCTATCCTTAAAGGCGTCCAACTCCCTGGACCTAGAGGGATTCCTGGCGTTGGCAGAGCGGGGCCAAGTCGATTCATATGGGGCGAGATGCATTCCAAGAATGCTTCTGTGGTCGGCAAGGAGTGGAAAACCAGGGGTAACAAATACCCCGAGGAAACCTAATAGGTATCAGAATCGCAGAACTCAAACAAACAGGTGACAACGACAGAAAGTACGAGGCAACGAGAGTTCAGTCACGGTCAGCTCACACTCTGCTTGGTGCTGGGGTTTTGACCTTTTTCCCAATTCCCCTCCCCTTTTTTTTTCCCTTGGTTAACACCCCGCCGGGAGTCGCAGCATTTATTGGTGAAGGGGCTCCGTGGAGAGGGCGGAGCCCGGCTCTGCGCGCCTGAATCCAAACTAAACACCTCGCAAGCGTACTTTTACCAAGTGATACCCAACACCACACTCACGTTAAAGGGGGTGGAGGGTGGGGGTGAAGTACTGTTTGCAGAGAAGATGAGTGCAAAAACATTTCCCAGCTGGAAAATTACCGATCACAAACTGAGAACGGGGATGGGGGTGGGGACGACAGCGTTGTAAGACTGAAGTAACGATCGCGTGTCCTTTTCTCTTCCTGGTGTGCAACGATGGCTGCCGCGAGCTCGGGGTGCGTTTTTCGAAAATCCAGCTCCCACTGCATCGCTCCATTTCCAGGCACGCGGCCACTTTATAGCCCAGTCCCTTCGGTGGGCTTGACCTGCCCGGAGCCTGAGCCGAAGGGTGCGCGCTGTCATTTGACCTTTACCTCACCATTTCGCCTCTTTATGACTCAGTTTTCTCATCCATAAAGTGGAGAGGAGATAGCTTGGCTTGTAAAGTGCTTTGAGATCCTTGGCAGAAAGGTACCTCCGCGCCTCACAGGCCTTCTCCCCTTCCCCCTCCCCCGTCACGCCACCCCTAAGTAAATCTTGAGCCTTTTCACTCTCTTCCACGCTCCTTTAAATGTCAGTACAAACCGGTATCTCCATTTCCCATTCCGGCCTCTTTCCGCCCTTTCCAGGCACGTAACGCCCCTTTGGCCTTCTCAGGTTCCTAGTCCCCGCACCCATCCTCTCCCTCTTACTGCTCCCCAAGGCTGAAGACCCCGCGAGGAACCGTGCGAGACAAGGCCAAGCACCCGCACCGGCACTCGAGGGCTAGAGCCCGGCTCCTGCGTGCGTGTGAGAGAGAGGGCTGGATAAGTCACGCAGATAATCTCGCCTTCTCTAGTGCGCGGCCGGCGCGGCCGGCGCGTGGAGAGCAGGGGCAGGGGCACGTCACCCCCCCCCCGCCTCCCACCGTTTTTGCCTGGGTCTTCGAACCCACGGAGCCGACCATGGCGGCGCGAACGGCCCTAACCGTGAGGCGACTGGGCCTGTACACCATGCCCCGCGTCCCACGCCGACTCCGCCGCCGCCACCGCCGCCGGCGTCAGCCCGGCTCCGGCCCGCCCGCTGCCGGGCTGGCGTCACGACCTGGCCCGGCCCCGCCCGCGCCCCTCCCTCCCCCCCGCCCCCACGTGCGCCCGAGTTTGTTTATCTAGCTGCCATGGCAACGTGCTGGGGGGGCCGAGAGAGGGAGGGGAGAAGAAAGGGAGGGGCGGGGCCTGGCGGCGGGCCCCTACGCGCGGCAGGGAGGAGGCAGGGTGGGCGGGAGCAGAGAAGTTATAAGTAAGAAGCGGGCGGCAGCCGGCGGCAGTTCCCCGGCCCGAGAGAGTGAACGCGGCTGCGGGCGCGTGGGGAGCAGAGGCGGCGGCGGGCGGTGGCGGCACAGGAAGCCGCCGAGTGCCCCTCCCCGCCCCTCCTCCGGCCCCCCCCACCCGCCTATTCACCCGCCCGCGGCCCGCGCCCATGGCCGCGCGCGCCCCGCGCAGCCCCCTGGACTCCTCGCCCTGCGCCGCCGCCCAGTCCGCAGTTCCGCGCCGCCGCGGCCAGTCTCACCTGGTGGCGCCGCCCGCCCGCCGCCGCCGCCCCGGCCACAGCCCCTGTGCCCACAACGACAGCCGCGGCGACCGCGACAGCGGTGGGGGACGCCACTGAGCCGAGGAGAACGCAGCTTGGCCACCGGACCTACTTACTTGCCTTGTTGATTGTCTGCTTTTATAAGAGTTTACAGCTATCCTAAGAACTTTTGTATACAAAGGAACTTTTCTAAAAAGACGTCTCGAGTTTATTTTAATCCAAAGAAGAAGGATCTTGGGCAATTTGGGGTTTTTGGTTTTGGGTTCGTTTCTAAGCCTTTTTTTCCTCTTCGTTGACTTCGGGGTTTGGGTACCCCCTCTGCTTCGGGCTCCCGAGGACCTTCAGGGCCCCCACATTAATGAGGTAGGTGCAGTGTTGGCGCTGGGGACAGGGAGGGGCGAGGGCCGAGGGGAGTACGCGCTGGGGCAGTGGCCGGGACATGCCCCCTGACTCCTGTCTTCTGTGTGCGCCCCGCCCGTCCCGCAGGCAGCCACCTGGCGAATCTGACATGGCTGTCAGCGACGCGCTACTCCCGTCCTTCTCCACGTTCGCGTCTGGTCCAGCGGGAAGGGAGAAGACACTGCGTCCAGCAGGTGCCCCGAATAACGTGAGTGTCGCCCCGGGGCCGCCGGGAATTCCCCGTGGGCTTCTGTGAGTAGGGTGGAAGGCGAGTGAAGCCCTGGAGTCCTCGAGAGGCACCGGGGGAGAAGGGGTAGCTGCTGCGCGGGCTCCACAGCCTTACCCGCACGGCTTCCTCGCACTTAGCTCGGCTGTGTGCGTGTGGTCCCGGCGCTGCGTAGCCACTGGGGCGCACACGGGTTCGGCACACGTCCGGAGGTGGCTGGGTCCCCAGACACCGGCTGGGCACGAGTGAACCTGGCGCGTAGGTGGTTCCATGGCGGGGGTGCACCGGGAGAGCCACGGTGTCTCAATTCCGGGGGCGGCGGGAATGTCCCCGAGATCGGGCGGGGGAGGGACCGGGATTGGCCGGCAGCCGCGCTAGCTGACACGCACTAGGGCAGACACAACATAACACTCTGGGCACCAAGGCACCCACCTCTACCCGGACCCGGTTGTGAGCCGAGATTGCAGCACTGCCACTGGGAGTCCCTGGGCTCTCCCTGCCTGCCCATTCTCCAGGCCTGCGCGATGTGGGAGCGCCAGGCCGGCCAGCACATCTAGTGGTACCAGGGGACTCGCCAGTGACAGTTTTTGTCTCCCCTTGTCCCCGCAGCGCTGGCAGGAGGAGCTCTCGCACATGAAGCGACTTCCCCCGGTACTTCCCGGCCGCCCCTACGACCTGGCGGCGGCGACGGTGGCCGCAGACCTGGAGAGCGGTGGAGCAGGCGCGGCTTGCAGCGGCAGCAACCCAGCGCTCCTACCCCGGAGGGAGACGGAGGAGTTCAACGATCTCCTGGACCTGGACTTTATTCTCTCCAACTCACTGTCCCACCAGGAGTCGGTGGCCGCCACAGTATCCTCGTCGGCTTCAGCCTCATCCTCGTCCTCGCCTTCGAGCAGCGGCCCAGCCAGCGCGCCCTCCACCTGTAGCTTCAGCTATCCGCTCCGGGCTGGGGGAGATCCGGGCGTGGCGCCGGGCAGCTCAGGCGGTGGCCTCCTTTATGGCCGGGAGTCTGCGCCCCCTCCCACGGCGCCCTTCAACCTGGCGGACATCAACGACGTGAGCCCCTCGGGCGGCTTTGTGGCTGAGCTCCTACGGCCCGAATTGGACCCAGTGTACATTCCCCCGCAACAGCCGCCGCCGCCAGGGGGCGGGCTTCTCGGCAAGTTCGTGTTAAAGTCGTCGCTGAGCGCCCCCGGCAGCGAGTATGGCAGCCCGTCGGTCATCAGTGTTAGCAAAGGCAGCCCCGATGGCAGCCACCCGGTGGTGGTGGCGCCCTACAGCGGCGGACTGCCGCGCATGTGCCCCAAGATCAAGCAGGAGGCAGTCTCCTCATGCACCGTTGGCCGGCCCCTGGAGGCCCACCTGGGCGGCGGACCCCCGCTCAGTAACGGCCACAGGCCTCCCACCCACGACTTTCCCCTGGGGCGGCAGCTCCCCAGCAGGACTACCCCAACCCTGGGTGCTGAGGAACTGCTGAGCAGCAGGGACTGTCACACCGCTCTGCCGCTCCCCCCTGGCTTTCATCCCCATCCCGGGCCCAACTACCCACCCTTCCTGCCAGACCAGCTGCAGACGCAGGTCCCACCGCTCCATTACCAAGGTCAGTCCCGGGGACTCGTGGCTCGGGCTGGGGAGCCCAGCGTGCGCCGACCCTCTGGGGCGCACGGGGTGATGCTGACCCCACCCTCTTCACCTCTAGAGCTCATGCCACCTGGTTCCTGCATGCCGGAGGAGCCCAAGCCAAAGAGGGGAAGAAGGTCGTGGCCCCGGAAAAGAACGGCCACCCACACTTGTGATTATGCTGGCTGCGGCAAAACCTATACAAAGAGTTCTCATCTCAAGGCACACCTGCGAACCCACACAGGTAGGTGTGCAGAAACTGCGGAAAGGAGGAAAGTTGGTGTGGAGCCCCACAGGCTAATTGTGGCCACTCCTCAGGCCTCCCTTGAGATGTGGGGTGCACTCTATCACCTTCATTTCCTGGGATCACAGGCGAGGACAGCAAGCTGGCGCCTCCTTTGCCCAGGAGCCTTTTACTTGATGGATGGTATCAGTGCTTAAATGTGCAGTTTTGGTAGGCCTTTGAAAGACAGGGAGATTCCCGGCCCTGTGTGGGCCTCTTAGCTTGAGTAAAGCGTTGCCCTTATAATCAAGAAATTATACTTTGTAGTGCGTGAGCATAATGACTTTTTTAAAAATAGCTTTTTAATTTTCTAGACTAGTTTCACTGGCTGTTTCTTTCCAGAGTCACTCTGCCTTCTATCGTTAATTCTCATATTAATAGTAAGGGTTTACTTAAATTTTAAAAATTTAATGTTTACGATCACTAAGGAAATTTTGGCCTAAGATTATCACTGCAGAGTATCTCCTGGTTAATGAAAGTAGGTACATCATGTTATTCAGATGTAGTTTTCATTAAAATTGCGCCCTGGTGGTAGCTATGAGTCGGAAGCGACTTGACGGTAATGGGTTTGGTTATTGGTTTTGGTGGTGCAGTGGTTAAGATTACTGCTGCTAACCAAAAGGTCGAGAGTTCGAATCCACCAGCCACTCCTTGGAAACCCTCTGGGGCAGTTCTCTGTCCTATAGGGTTACTATGAGTCAGAATTGTCTGGACAGCAATGGGTTTGATTTTTTTTGTTGGGGTTGGGAGGATAGCGTTTTAGACTGACTGGATTATAGTCGGATCAAAAGGAGCTCTGTTGGCACAGTGGTTAAGCGCTCGGCTGCTAACTAAAAGGTCGGTGGTTTGAATCCACCAGCCACTCCAAAGGAGAAAGATGTGGCAGTCTGCTTCGGTAAACATTACAGCCTTGAAAACGCTATAGGGCAGTTTGGTAGTGGGATCAGATATCATTGCTTGGTTTGGGTAGGGAGAGACATTACCAGTCATGATTTCCAAATTTATTTCCATCAATATGATGTCTTTGCTCAAAAGAATGAAAGTTTTAACCATATAGAAGTACAGTGTTGGTTTAGGTGGTGCTTGTGTTTTTGTTGCTTTAACTATGTAATGTGCCCCTAAAAAGTACCAAGAACAATAAATATTTAAAACACATAGTGTATTCTTCCTATTTATGATCTGAAAATTAAATACGGCCCTTCAAAGGTATAAAGACATTCCTGAATTCTTTCAGAATGGGGTACAGGGAGTTGGTTTAATAGTTGGCCTTTAGTTTTTAAAAAGGCCAGTTCTTCGTTATCACAATGGCTTCAATGGCTTTTTTTTTTTTTTTTTAACTTCCTTTTATAGGTGAGAAACCTTACCACTGTGACTGGGACGGCTGTGGGTGGAAATTTGCCCGCTCAGATGAACTGACGCGGCACTACCGAAAACACACCGGGCACCGCCCCTTCCAGTGCCAGAAGTGCGACCGGGCATTCTCCAGGTCGGACCACCTCGCCTTACACATGAAGAGGCACTTTTAAATCCCAGACAGTGGATATGACCCACACTGCCAGAAGAGAATTCAGTATTTTTACCTTTCACACTGTCTTCCCGGTGAGGGGGAGGAACCCAGCTGGAAAGCACTACAATCATGGTCAAGTTCCCAAAAGAGTCAACTTGTGAATGAATGATCAGGAGGCCCGAGGAAACCAAAAGACAAAAAATCAAAGAACGGATGGGATCTGTGACTGGAACTTCTAGCATTCCAATCTAAATCCAACTTGAATATTCCTGGACTTATAAAACGCCAACGGGGGGGGTGACTGGAAGTTGTGGATATCAGGGTATAAATTAGATCCGTGAGTTGGGGGGAGGGAAGAGCACATTCCCTTGAATTGTGTTTGATGCAATATAAGTATAAAGATCACCTTGTATTCTTTGCCTTCTAAAAGCCATTATTATGATATTAGAAGAAAAGGAAGAAATTCAGGTACAGAAAATGTGTTTTAAATAGCCTAAATGATGGTGCTTAGTGAGTCTTGGTTCTAAAGGTACCAAACGAGGAAGCCAAAGTTCTCAAACTGCTGCATACTTTGACAAGGAAAATCTATTTTTGTCTTCCGATCTACATGTATGACCTAAGTCAGGTAAATACACCTGGTTTACTTCTTTAACATTTTTTTATGCAGACAGTCTGTTATGCACTGTGGTTTCAGATGTGCAATAATTTGTACAATGGTTTATTCCCAAGTATGCCTTAAGCAGAACAAATGTGTTTTTCTATATAGTTCCTTGCCTTAATAAATATGTAATATAAATTTAAGCAAACTTCTATTTTGTATATTTGTAAACTACAAAGTTAAAAAAATGAACATTTTGTGGAGTTTGTATTTTGCATACTCAAGGTGAGAATTAAGTTTTAAATAAACCTATAATATTTTATCTGAACAATGACTTTGTTGTTTTGTTTTCCCTGAAAAAGCATGTAACAGAAATTTTGTTTTTAAATACTGGGCTAAGGGATGTGAAAAGCACACTAAAAAGCTTACTTTCTCTCAACAAAGCTTAAAAGACTTGTAGGCAGTGTGTAATAAATCACTTAGTTTTAAAATGTAGTGCTGAAAACTCTTGAGTACGAGAAATTACAGAATTACCTTAAACTTACCTGGTTCAGGTCTGTTTTTTCCAAATATACTGGTTAATTGGTATTTTAAAAGTAACATGAAAACAATTTCCTTACCTGAATGACTTTCCAGGTCAAAACAGCTTAATCATTCTTTAATTTGCCCAGTCTAGTATGAAAATATTTTAAAAAGTCTTTACAACTTGTCCTTAATGAAATGAAAATATAAAAATCTTGTCTGCAGAGGCCTGGTTTTGCGCTCACAAAACAATTTGAGCAAAGAACCTACAGCGGACAATGCTAAGAACGTAGTTCCACAGTGCCCTCCTGAGGATTGAAAGATTCATTGTGCCTTGTGTGTTATTGATAACGTTATTTCTACTAAAGATAGCTCTAAAGATTTCAGAACCAAACTTTATCAGTCTGTCTGGTTGAAGAAGGCAAACAGACTGAAACAATTAATAAATTCAAAATTCCCAAAACTAAGTGCAAAGTAGATGTAACTGATTTTTTTTTTTTTGTAAGTTTGTAGCATATTTGTACTTGAGCTTATTAAAGCTTAAAATTGCCCTGAGACTTTTGGAACACTGTATTATACTCTCACATGTTTTAAGGTGGGTACCCAAGAGTTTGAAGTTCATTGTAGCTGTCACAAAATGGAAAAAGCATTTGTGACACATGTTGACACCAATATATTTGTAATGGTGATATGGGTGACTAATATTTAACATCGAGAGGACAGAAGCTGACTGGTATTTTCTTTAAAATACTTATTAACCATCCTTTATATCTAGTGCCCAGAGGTGTGTCTGCACTGCAGGTGCATTTTATAAATGGAATAAAAAAATAGAAATTCATGAGGCTTATGGTAGATCAACACTAAATATTTTCCTTGGCTTAAAAGAGTCTAGCATGACTGGAAAAAATGGCATGTGTCTTTGCTTAAAAGAAAACAGGTGCATCAATAGGATGGAATTTTATGTGGCCAAGAACATATTCAAAGCATATTTAATGACATGGAAAAATGCTCATGGTATGTTAAGTGGAAAAAGCAGGATATAAGACTATAAACAGTATGATTCCAATTGCGTACATTTAAATGTGTGTGTGCCCATTGAAAGGAAGAGAGAATAATAGGAAATTAAAAGACTGGAAGGAAACATCAAAGTATTAATCCTAGTTTTCTCAGTTTAAATGTTCCTTTCTACAGTTTGCAAAACTTCTAAGATAAGCATCTATTTAAAATGAAACTTTTTCTTTAAGCATGCAGGTGAAAATACTTAGGCTTTATTTTTAAAAGAGCAGTGACAGCTATTTACACAAAAAAGAACCTACATTCTAAATTATGGTGGGTTGCTCTGGTAACCTACCTTTCTAATACAGAGCCTTCTGACACACAGTAGGTATACAAAAGCATTTACTCAATGGTAGCTGCCATCTTCATACTTGCTAAGTGCCTATTCTCTCAAATAGAAGAAATATCATTCATAAACTATTGAAAGATTTCACAACTGACTCAAATTTTTCTGATGTCACAGGGAAACATCACTGCATTAACTTTCTCTGACCTGAAAAAGAAAGCTTCCTTATCTATACTGAATGAAAAAGATGTTCCAAAACTGTAAGAGGACAAAACACTAGTCAACATGCACACATAGCTAAACTATTTACTCTAGTGCCTATCAGTTCTGAGCTTTTGGTGGACTGTCATTATGGAGTTACAAAGCCATTTATACCGTATAATAAAGAGTACCTAGTAATTGAGATGCCTGCTTATTACATTTTCCTTATGACGTTTAATTTTATATACCCTAGATTTTAACTTGTGCACGCAGGCACACACAAAGGAGGAACAATAGTGTTTCCTATACATCAATAAACTGTCAGTCTACCTCTTTTCCAGCAAAATATTCTTTCTAACCAAAAACATGTTTGACCCTTGCAATCTTGTTTTGGTTTGTAAAAACAAAACAGGTACTTTTACCATCTCAGGTAGGATAGTTGGTGGGGAAAATTCTTTTCCTTTCAAAAACCGTTCCAATTTTCAGAAACATGACATATTATTTCATATTTGGGGATTAACAATTTTTATATATAAGAAAGTCCAAGTGAGGCAATTCTGATGCTTTGGAAGCAAGTACATAGGGAGAATATTAAAACAAGCAGTAGTACGTGCTGTGCTTTGGTACATCAAACCCAAACCCACTGCCACTGAGTAGACTCCAACTCATAGTGACCTTACAGGACAGAGGAGAACTGTCGCATAGGTTTCCAAGGCTGGAAATCTTTGCAGAAACAGGCCGCCACATCTTTCTCCCATGGGGCTGGTGGGTTCTAACAGCTAACCTTTCAGTTAGCAGCCGAGTGCTTTAACCACTGTGCCATCAGCGACCCCCTGTTGGATACACAGGAGTATCTAAATTTAGCAGCCTATGTCAGCCACCTGTTCTATTATATCTTCTGGCTTCTGAAGCTCCATTCAACACAGCAGACAAGCAAATGGATTTGTAGACCAGATTCTCTCTCCCTCCCTCCCTCCTTTTCCCTCTCATATACACATACACACCACACAATCCTACACAGATCTTTTTATTATTATTATTTTTTATAATTTTATTCACTTATTATTTTATGCTACTTTACATATTTATTTTATTTCTTTGTATTTTCTTAGTACCTTCTACAGGCTATTGGATAACAACATGTTTTTATAGTGCTAAACTGAAGCTATGTCTGCCTCCTAAAGGTTGTTTATGAAACTATCATTTATTGTTCACATACAGAGTCACTCAATATTTCATATAAAGCCACTAAGATCTCTCTGTATAACGAATGCTGTGGAATATACCACGGACCGTTCTGTACGTGAAAACCCAAAGGAACTACTGTTACAATTAGAATGCTGTGTGAAGATAAACTAAAGCCATTTCTTTTTACATCAAGTGAAACTAAAATGAAAGTTGGAAATAAACACCCTTTGGAAGCTATCTTAAACATAAAAGTGAATTTTGAGTAAATTTCTTACCATCTCCTAAGAAAGTGATAAATTCTTAAATCCTTATGAAGCGCTTGGTACTTTAATGCCATGATCACAGTCAAAATACAGAGGAGACCAACTGCTAAAGTTTTAGCATAAACAGAAAATCTTTTGGGCTGGTGGCACAGCCAGTTAACTTAATTGGGGTAGGGGAGGAGGAGACACGAAGGTGGGAACGTGAGTCAGATTGATTCTCCAGAATCGTGTACATCTGGAGCCTATCCTTTCGTTTTCCATGATGCCCTTGATATAATATCATTTTTTACAAATTGCTTCAGTCTTCTCGACACACTAGATGAGTCAGCATGTTGCAACTGTTCCGCCCAAATATCCTTCTCCACTTGTTCTTAAAGGAAAAGGAGGAAACAAATAGAAATCCAACTTAATAACAACAAAAAAGCAAATTCACACTGAGACGATCCCTTCCACATCTCCTCTGAGTATACCTAACAGGTTTTTCATTGATGTACCTCAATAATTATGATACCCCCCGAGTGTTGGATCATTTACCGTCCTTTATGTTTCTTTTCATGTCTACATTTCATATTATCATCTAAACAGAGCAAGAAAGAAGTAGCTTGTTATAGACAAGATAGATAGATAGACAGACAGACAGCCAGGTAGGCAGGCAGGTAGGTAGGTAGGTAGGTAGACAGGTAGGTAGGTGGGTAGACAGAGTCCCTTATGCAGGTTTAACAATTATCTAGTTAAATCAATTAGTGCAAATCAGTTAAACCTTTCCAGTCAGGGTGACCGAGGCCAGGAGTTTCGTGGGGTTAGAATACCTATCTCACGTATAGTGTATGGATCTAACTAACTGGCACGGCATCAACATATTGCTGAATAGAGGCCAAATTCCCATGACACAGGTAAAGCGAATGCATCCAGGTCCTGTTCCTGCATACCCACTTTACAGCTAAAATAAATAACTTTACAGAAAAATTGAAGGAACTCTGGATACACTGTTGCAAGCCCAGGAGATAAGTGAATTTGCACAAACCATAAATGCAGGGACCTGTCCCTTAGACACAGGAGTGCAGGGATAGGCAGAAGGGGGACGAAGAAGCATGCTCTGCTCTTCTGTGATCATTTTTACTGGTATATAATAACCCCTTACTTCTGTACAGCTCTGGGGGTTTCTGAAGCGTTTACACCCTCCATTACCTCGATTAATCCTCACAACAAGAGGTAGGGGTAGGATTTCCTTCTCCCGTGCCTGTTTTACAGATGAGGAAACAGGTTCCCTTTACAAGTTAGCGTTTTGTTTTGTTTCTCATTCTTGCTGACAGGCTCAGAGCACTTCTAACACTTTTGTCTTCAGTCTGCTAGGCAGGTAAGGCTACAGGCAAAAAGGAGACACCTCAAGACAGAGCAATTTGCTAACATCCAGGTTCTTCCAGTAAACCTGTTCAGGAGTCAAAAGCCCCAGACTTTCTGTCTCCCAGTCAGTGTGCTGTCTCCTTTGTCATGGTAGACTGCCAAGGAAGCCCAAGCTTCCTGCAGATGATTCTTGAGCTGGTAAGGTAAATTCCATCTACACTTACTGTTCTGAGGTGGAAGAGCGAGCTGTCCTTGCAGTCCTCACCTCTGGCCTAGTCTATCCTGGACTTAGCTCTCCTAGTCAAACAGACCCAATCAAGCCCTTCCCGTACTCACTAACTTCCCATTATCCCCAGTGCCTAGTGGATAAATACATAACTTGGTCACTCCTTCAACTGTGGACCCCAGATACTTGTCCAGTGTCCTCTCCAGTCACTGCTCAAGTGTACCCACCACACCAAACCACTCTTGGCCACCCCCCAGTCCACCTACCGTGTACCATACATGTTCCCGCCCTTAAGCCTTTGCTTATAGGTGCTGGTCTCTGCTGCTTCTGGGAAAGAAGACCCATATTCCCTTGCAAGAGCCTATATATTCTTCAAAGCCTAGGTCTTAAGAGGCCTCCTCTGTTCCTCTCTCTCTAGATCTTTCCTTAAACTCTTACCCTTATATATTACAAAGTGTTATGGATCTGGTTCCCCCAAACCAAACCAAACATGAGCTTTTGGAGGACACTGGGAGCTTTTCTTGTTTGTCCCTGAATACCCATAATTACTGAATTTAAGTGAATAAAATTAATCATTTATAGAATATTTAGTCCCCCCCCCCCCCAAAAAGTGACATCTCAGAGGACTCTTCCTTGTCAGGTGATTCTCTGCACTGATTCTAGAAAGAGTTTTGTTCATTTAGGGGTTTGTTGTGTGTTTGGAGAGACAGGTGAGTATCAGATGACCCACAGGAAGCCATTAGGGAACCACTAGGCTGTACACACCAAGCGCATGTCCTCCATGAAGCCAGACGGAGGACGGAGATATTTTATTCTTTTCCCTGGATGACCCATTGTGCTCCCGTCAAGGGCAAGGGTATAAGTATTGTATGAACATATGACAAAGAAGTTAAAAAAAAAAAAAAGAAAATACTGCACTTTAAAAGCTTAAAGAAGGTACGTTCCTCTCCAGGCCACTGTGCTGGTGAGTTGGCCCAAACGGGGGAAGGGTCATCTCTCAGTGGTTGTGAAGCCACCCACCTCATCCTTGTTGCTTGAATGACACTAGTTTTCCAACTTCTGAAAATGCCTACATAAACTGACTCTAGAAAACAGGGCATGGGAAGAAAACCCAAGGACCTGCCCAAGGTCACATCAAGTTGGGATCTGAGTACCAGCTGGTGCCTAGATCTGACTTAACAGGCTAATAGCTGGCTACTTCACGCTGACAAGCCAAGAAAAGCTTAGAGGGAATGAAGATTTTTTAAAACACCATGCCAAAAGGATGCTTTTAAAAGGAAAGTTCTAAACTCAACGTAATATGCTTGGATGTTCAAAAAATATGTTGTGGCTGCTTTGCACTTCTAGTGCTCTGTTATCATCCAGCTAGGCCTAGTACTACTCACTCACCGTGTCCCCTCTTTAGGGAACCATAGGATCCATTCCCTAAAAGTGCTGTAATTCTGGCTTTGTCCTATTAACTTTCTATATCCAAGCACTTGCCTTCAAACACATATGTTCTATTCAAGAGTCTTCCTTACCAGTCACTGTGCAAAGGGCAGAGGAACCAAAGATGAATAACAGTACATAAATACGCACATCTACCGATATTTTTCCTAATAATTGCCCCCCAATGAGTACAAAGAGTAAGTTAAATGAAATATAGCATCCTAACCCCTAGCAAAAATTGTTATCTTTCTTGGAGAAGTGATCAGATAGTTACTTGCGAGACTAAATCATATTAACTGCAACCACATATACCATTTTTTCCCCTACAATTTTCTTGATTGCTTATTATTTTAGATACATCCAACTTGTTTATCAGGTGCATGTCAAGGCACATTAAAACGCGTTATTCAGGTTCAGCGTGAAGGTTTCGGCCTTATTAAGCAAAATATCACGAACTTCTGTTGGAATTAACGATTTGGTCAGAATGGAGCTTAATCCGCAAACAAGACACCTTGGGTTTCTACGGTTGCATATCCAGATCACAGGAACAATGTGATTTTGTTTTAGCACAATTAACTTTACAGCTGGGGAGCATAACTGACTTCATACGACTCTCCTGGTGCTGAAGCTTGTAGAAACAGAGGAGGCTTTGCCTAAGGGATTCTTTGCATTAAAGACTTTGTTAGGCAAAGCCACTCTGGCATGGGAGTCTGATTTGCAATTTGTGCCTTTGTAAAAGGATTAGAAGATCCCTATTGTTTAATGTTTGGGTCTCAATTTGCATTTGGAAACACATAACCTCTCCCAGGTTTAGAGTTCTTTATTCTACTTTCTTGTCCTGATATACAATTGAGACTGTATGTTAAAAAATGTGATAAAACTGCTTGGCTGAATGTTTGCACTGATTAAGGAAGTGTGATAGATTGGTTTTCTCTGAACCGCGGAGCCTACCAGGCTCCAGCGCTACTGAGACAGTAATCTATTAGGCAACAGACAAATAACTCTTAGAAGCAGGTACGCACGTTTTCGTTTATTCCCTTAATTAATTAGAATGCATGACACTTGCAAAACGCACTATAGAAGTCTAGTCAGACAGTGGCTTTGCAGAATGAACTGGAAGAAAAATCCTCTGACCTCGTCAGGATATATTTGAACACTTCTGTCCAACGTCTTCCTTTACAAATAAAGGTTTGGAAAAAACTATTTTAGGTTTGTGATAACAATACTCTCAGCTGTATGAGATGTTTAACTACCTGTCCTTTGGTAAACAGGTTTTAACTAACATTTGCTTTGACAAGGTTCCCATATTGGCAACATAAAACCTGGAATAGAAACTGAGTGAGGAGAGACAATTTCTCAGATTGTGGGTTTAGAACTGTGGTTTGTTTATTTGTTTTCTTTTTAAGTCTTAGGTTTCTCGCTCTTTTTATCTTTGTCATTGACCACAAGGAAACATTTCTTGTGTGTTGGATGAATGTACTCAGGAACCTGGACTTGGAGTTGCTGGTTGAGTGAGGTGGAGGCAGATAGGGAGCAGAAAAGAGATTCACATTTATTGAGCATCTATGGTATGCCAAGAACTTTGCTAGAGGCTTATAAGTTTATTATTATACCCATTTTATAGTGGAGGAGACCGGTCCAGAGGAGTCAAGTGACTTGCTCAAGGTCACACAGCTGATTGGAACACAAGTCTGCCTGACTGAAGCTCAGGCTCTTTCTGCTACATCACACTGCCTCTCAGATAAAGTAAAGCTAACTTCCTTTGGGGTTTTATCTTGTCCTTACCTCCTTGGAGCGTGTGTGTGTATTTGTTTTTTACTTAAACAAGGGTTACACGTTTCATGTACATGAAGCTATATAGCAAGACTGGCCTAACTCATCTCTTTTTCTAATGGAGACAAATAACCTTATCTGCCATTTTGTTAAAAGTATACCCACATTCCTCAAAACTCATATGACTTAAGACAGTCCTTTCCTTCATCACAGTACCCCCTACCAGTAGCTGTTGAGCCAATTCTGACCCATGAAAACCCCATGTGTGTCAGAGTAGAACTGTGTTCCATAGGGTTTTCAATGGCTGATTTGTTGGTAGTAGATCACCAGGCCTTTCTTCCAAGGCTCCTCTGAGTGGACTTAGACTGCCAACCTTTCAGTTAGTGGCCGAGTGGTTAACCACTGCACCACCAAGGGAGCTCCATAGTACCCCATTAAAAACAACAACAACAAAAACAGCAGCCGTTGAGTTAATGCAGACTCCTGGCAACCCTATGCGTGTCAGAGTAGAACTACTTTCCATAGAATTTTCAATGGTGGAGCTCTGGTGGCATAGTGGTTAAGGGCTTGGCTGTTAGCCAAAAGGCCAGCAGTTTGAATCCAAGAGCCGCTCCTTGGAAACCCTATGGGACAGTTCTACTCTATGAGTCAGAATCAACTTAACAGCAACAAGTTTGGCTTTTGTGTGTGTGATCTTTTGGAAGTAGATCACCAGGCCTTTCTTCTGAGGTGCTTCTGGGTGAACTTGAACCTACACACTTTCAGTTAGAGATTGTTAACTGTTGTACCACCCAGGGACTCTATAAAATCACCAAGAGTAAATAAGTAGTTATCTTTTTCCCTGGGTATTTCATTCACACATTTCAAAGAATTTTACACATATATTCAGTCTATCAAGACAAGGACTAGCAACTCACTTTATAGTTGGGGCAATTGGTGGTAAGCCTATGGAAGGTATATTTTGCAGAAGGTCCCAACACTCTGAGGCCCCCCTCGATGGAGGATGCAGGAGGGGAAGTTAGCCGAAAGGAGTGGCATCTTATAGGGTTGTGTTTTGAGCCCACATTCTCAGCTACGTCCCACGGGAAACACTCCTGTTTCTTTGCCCATCTACCAGAACACTGCCAACATTCTCCTAATGCTAGCAATATCTAAAGATAATCCCTTTTCCCCTAAACAGGATCTCAACCCAAAATAGATCTGGGTATATGCCACTGGGCATGAACAAATGACTCAGAGAGCCATTTCAGATCTCAGAAGCAGGGAAGGCTCTTCAGAGCAAGGGAGCAGAGTCGGGGAGATAGTTAGTACTCAAGGAACAAAGGAATGACAGAGCTGGAACGGCTTCTGAAGAACATTCCACTGAATCCTCCTTGTACAAATGAGGAAGCCAAGGCCCCAAGTCACCCACAGTTATACCACTGCCTTATTCCAGCCTAAGACTTTCCCTAACCCTCATCCTCTGCCTGCACGTGATGTCTCAGAGTGACTTGCTTTGCAAGGTCCAGAGGGTCCCCTAACCTAGGCATAGGTGATAAATGGGCAGGTTTTGATATGTGGGTGTGATTCAACTTCAGGAAAGGCAGGAAGGAAATGAGTCTCTCCTAGAAAATGTGTTGATTTGAGATATTTTCTAAACATAAGTTTTGTTTGTTTTGTTATTCTACTTTTCTTCTTTAGCTCACTCATGTCATTTGAGCTCAACTTAAATCTAATTCTCCTGCCTAATGTCAGGGCACTGGTTAAGGAAGTCCTGGTATACCCTCACAATGGACTACTCTGCATCTTTAAAATGATCTGGTGGACAATAATAAATAAGGGCTAACATTTATTAAAGGCTACTTACACTATGCCTGTCCCTATACTCAGCATTTTAAAGGTATTTTCTCCTGTAGTCCCCACAATAACCCCCTGAGGCAGGCATTATTATTCTCCTCATTTAAGAATAAGGAATCCAAGGCTTAGAGAGTTTAGGTAACGTGCCTTGAATCTCAAAACCAGTGGGTGAAGCCGGCATGTAAATCTAAAACTACCCAGACCCATACTCTTGAGCCATATACTTTTTTTTTATTTGTGCTTCAGGTGAAAGTTTACAGAGCAAATTAGTTTCCCATTCAATAATTTATGCACAGTGTTCCATGACATGGGTTGCAATCCCCGCAATGTATCAGCACTCTCCCCATTTCTACCCTGAGTTTCTCGTTTCCATTCTTCCAGTTTTCCTGTCCCTTCCTGCCTTCTCATCTTTGCTTTTGGGCAAATTTTACCACCTTTTAGCTGATGTATAGTTGATTGTTCTAAGGAGCACTTTCCTCACGGGTGTTCTTGTTTATTTTATAGGCCTGTCTGTTATTTGTGAGCCATATACCCTTTACAACCAGAAAAATGTTCACTGGGGAGAAGTTAACAGGAGTGAGAGGTGGGGTGAGGGGGAGGGCCTATATCATATGATCTAATTTGATAAAATAGATCTGTGTTTATGTGTGTTGCAGTATATTTGCATGGAGAAAACTCTGGAAGGACCGCTAAAATGTCAATTCCTTGCCACAGCCTTCCCTAACCATAAGAGCCCTTCCACCCCCTACCCTGCTATTCTTTGTCTCTTTAACCTACTTGATTTTAATTCATGGTACCTATTACCTGGAATTTAACATATACTGGATCTATTTATGGTCTGGCTTCCCCTAGAATGAGGGGGAAAATAATACCTAACAAAGTGCCTGTCACAAATTAAAAAAAAAAAAAAAAACAAACCCACTGCCATCAAGTCAATTTCAACTCATGGCCTGGTATATAGTGGGTGCTTAATAAATATCTGTTCACCTAATGAATGCAGCAAACCCTTAATGTTGTCTCCCCCTCCCCTTACTGTCAAGCAGGAATAATTCAGATTCTTGACACTTAAATGGATTGGGTTTTTTTCATGTTTCATCTGAAATCCTCTCAGTAAAAAAGAGCCACAATTTCACTCCACTTAAGGGTCAAGAACCTAAAATGGTTCACTTCAAAAAGGCAAAAAGTTTGCCCTCCCCTCTGTTGAACATACATCGTCTCTAAGGCAAAGCATTCTTTTGATTGCAGAAGAGGAGACCATTGGAAATCTTGTTTAGATAAACTTGCTTTGAGCCAAAGAAGAATCATGAATGTTTCAACTGCTAATCCACTTAGTGTCCCATTCACCCAGATGGCTTTTCTGAGCCCCCCTGGTGGTTTTAAAAAGATAAACCTTTCAATCACCAGGCTCCATTGAGCAACCGCCCAAGACAATTAATTGTAGCTGATGAGATTGAGCTGGATGAATGACCACCTACTTGGCCAATCTGAAAATAAAAAGAGCCTTTGAAACAAACTGATATGAGTTGGTTAGGTTTTAGCCCTATAATAAACCTTCTCCTTCCCTCTCCAAAACGGATTAGGACTTTCAGGAAGGGAAGTCATGACCAACCCCCTTGGTCCTCAAGCTAGATAGCCTTGACCTGGTGGTCAAAGTCCGGCTTCCTTTGTGCCATCAGGGCTCCTGTGCTGTTCTAGTCACGCTAAACCACCAGTTTTTTTGTTTGTTTGTTTGTTTGGTTTTGTTTTGTTAACTCTCATCCTTGTCAGTCTGAGAGGCACTTTTGCCTCAGCAGCAGCTTGAAAGCCCTCTGAAAGTAAGAAGCAGTGTCCCTGCATTCAGGGCAGCCCAGGGGCCACTTTGGCCTACTTCCTTCCTCCTTCTCCAAACAGAACCGATCGCCTATATAAAATGCATAAATTCTTGGCAGGAAAGAAATCCTCCCATTGGAAGGAACAGATGTTCTCCGAGTAATTTTTGCCATTATACTCTGTTCTAACATCATAGTTTTAACGTGAAGGGGGAGGGAGGGATGTTAACTTTTTTTTAAATGTCAACATGTTCTGGGCAGCCTTTCCATCTCAATCTGTGGCATACACATCCCCGAACCTCCCACCCACCCTCCTTTTAAAATTTCCAGAAACTAGTTGGAAACTGGAAAGATATTAAAAAGCGAAAGCGGAAAATTCAATACAACAAGTATGCTAATATGTAAATCCTTTGCCGTGGAGTCGCTTCCGACTCATAGCGACCCTATAGGTCAGAGCAGAAATACCTCATAGGGTTTCCAAGGCCGTAAATCTTTACCGAAGCAGACTGCCTGGTGGGTTCGAACTGCCGAGCTTTTGGTTGGCAGCGACCGCTTAACCATTGCGCCACCAGGGCTCCTTTGCTAACGTATAACTCAATGCAAAAAGTAATATGATGTTTCCCTTTAGCTGGAAATCTCAGAAATATTCTTTCCCTTGTCCTCTTGGAATTTGCAGGGGGCCTACAAGACTTTTAACAAGGTAATTATGAGCAATTAGCACCCGGGGATTATTACGGACAATAGAATTCTATGAGGACAATATAGTCATAAAACTTGCTTTCTGAAGAAAAAGCCTCAGCTGAACTTAAAATTCAAGGGGCTACTAGACCATTTTCGCTTCATTATCACCTCGTTAAACTGCCCACCTTGAATGCCTGCGTCCCGGGTGATTGCAGAGAAGGATCAGGGTCAGTGGATGCCGCTTACCTCGCCCGGGAGTAACTTTAGAAAGCGTGACCTCACCCCGGTTGGTCCAAGCTGGGGTCCGCTCCCAGGGGACAGCGAAGCCCTGTTGTGGCGGCTCCGGTCAGGGCGAGAACGCCTGCTGGTTGTCGCCGGGCCCAGAACACGCCTGGCCGCTTTGGGGTTCAAAGTTAGGATTCGGTGAACGGGCTGGGTAGGGTGGAGTGTGGAATCTGCGGTGCAGAAGCAAAGCAAGGAGAAAGCGCGGGTGGGGTGGGGAAGCGGCAAAACGACATTCAAATGCGCACATAAATCCTCCCGGAGTCCCGGCTCTCAGGCCGGGTTTCCCCTCTTCCGCCCGGCCTGAGCCAGACGAGTCTAAATCCCCAGATCCTGGGACAGACCCAGGGCCGAGAGCCGCGTCCCGCTCCCCGGAAGACCCTGTATCTGGAGCCCTTTTCATGCTAGAGCGGAGGTGTGTGAGCGAGCGCAGGGCAGGACGCGGGGCACCCACAGGTAGCTCGGACCCCCGCCTGCACGCCTATACCCGGCCGAGCCGGCCGAGCGCGCGGCGTCAGGGAATGGCTGGGGCGGCGCGGGCCGGGGAGGGGGACAGAACGACTCACGAGCGAGCGCGGAAACCCAGGGCGCGGCCGCCCCTCCGCGCCGCGAGCTGGAGGCGGCGCACGCCGCGCGGTCTACAGTGCCTCCCGCCGGACGGCCTCGCACAGGACGGCTTGCAACAGCGGGTTCCCTGAGCCGCACGCCCGCTCGCAGGCAGGAGATGGGTGCCCTTCCTCTTCCTCTCTGCTGAGGCTGAACCAGTGTTAGGAAATTTAAAATGAAGTCCAAGTGGATTCTAATCCTGGCTTTGTCACTTATTAGCTCCCTGATTCTGGGCAGTTTTACCAAAATTCACTTCTAGTCCTCCTTTTGCCTGATGTGGGTAATATCCTGCACAGGGTCATTGTGATAATTGAGAACATGCAGTAAAGTGCCTGGTATATAGTAAGCGGAGTCCCTGGGTGATGCAAATGGTTAACACGCTGCTAACGGAAAGGTTGGCGGTTGGAGTCCACCCAGAGGCGCCCTGGAAGAAAGGCCTGGCAATCTACTTCTGAAAACCCAGACAACGAAAATTCTAGGAACTAAGTTCTACCCTGACATACATGGGGAGCCTCCATGAGTCGGAATAGAGTCAAGGCCACTGGTATTGGTACATAGTAAGTACTCAATAAATGGCAAGTATTATTGTTGTAGTTAGCAGACTAGGCTTTGGGGATCCTCCTGGAGGCCTGTGTTGATGTTGGTGAAGAATACTGAATATACATGGACTACCAGGAGAACGAACAAATCTGTCTTGAAAGAAGTACAGCCAGAATGCTCCTTAGAAGCAAGGATGGCAAGACTTCATCTCACGTATTTTGAATATGTTATCAGGAGGGACCAGTTCCTGGAGAAGGACATCATGCTTGGTGAAGTAGAGGGTCAGCAATAAAGAGGAAGACCCTCAACGGGATGACCTGACAGAGTGGCTGCAACAATGGGTATAAGCATAACGATTGTGATCATGGCACAGGACCAGGCAGTGTTTTGGGGGAGGATCCCCAAACCCTAGCCTGTTAACAACAATAATACTTGCCATTTGTATGTAGGGTTGCTATGAGTTGGAGTGAACTCAAGAACACCTAACAACAACAGGCTTTAAAGGAGGGGTCTCACTGAAGTCTGCTCTTCCATGGGGCTGGGGGTAGAGGAGAACAAGCTCATTGGAGGGAGGAGAACAGGGCATAGTTTCTGCCATTCCTTTGAGGAACTGAGCTGGGATGCAGCCATGCTGCGCTCTAACTGCACCTATGACCAGGAACTCAGATGTCCCCTCTTTGAACCTAATATCCCCAGTGCAAAGTAAGAATAGTCATACTGCCTTACAGAGTTGCTGAAAGATAAAAAATACAAAGCTCCTGGCACTTAGTATGTGTTCAGAGCAAGCCTTGCCCTACCAGGCAGGCAGCAGGTTTCAGAGTACCTGTGTCTGTAGCACATAGTAGGTGTAGTGCAAGATCCTTGGCCCTACACACCGACAGTCAACAGGCCCAGGATCTCTTATAACATGTAGTAGGTGCTTAGTGCAAGACCTGCCCACCTCCAGCAGTTAGCTGACCTGGGCAGGGGAGGGGGGTTGCCTCTTGTAGCCCTCCCTGTCTGACCAGGCACCTTGGAGCCCATAACTTCTGGGGTCCTTCTCTCTCATTTCCCCTTGACACTTTCTCAGTCAGAAGCCTTCTTAGATCCTTTCTGGAAGTTAGTAGGGTTAGAAATAATAAGAAAAAGCACCCCGTGTGAGGATGGATAGATATGTGTGTAGGAAAGCACCAGGCACATAGTAGATATTCAGTAGATAGAAATTTGTTACGATTTGTCCCAAGCACAAAACAGATACCGATAAATATTTGTTGGATCGAACTAAGCTTCCCCCTTTGCTGAGTTCTACGCTGAGGAAAACTTCCTTTCAGGTGTTTTCCCTGTCCTTGAAGAGCCCTTCAACGCCATGTCCTGAGACCTGTCACTCCCGTCTTCTTCCTAAATTTCATCTTTTGCCTATAGGAAGAGTGATGGATCTTTCCAGAGGGAAAGGTCTAGTGTTCTCTCTTTCAAACCTGTTCTGTGATATTTATTTCAAAAGTTTACTGGTGTAATATTTAACATGGTAATTTCCTGGGTTTTGTTTTGTTTTGGGTGGCCAGTATGCCCTTTTTGGGAAGGAGAAGGGAGTGGAGTGTTATTTAAAAGTCATTTTGAATTATATGAGCATATGCATAACCATATTTGCTGCCAGCAATCCAAATGTGGATGTGTGATAGAGACGCCAGCAACTTCAGGGCCCCTTTCCCGGGGCTTCTCCTCCTCTCGCACGTACCAGACCCAAAAACCCACTGCCGTCAAGTCAATTCCGATTCAAAGTGACCCTATAGGACAGGGTGGAACTGCCCCATAGGGTTTCCAAGCTGTAATCTTTATGGAAGCAGACTGCCACATCTTTCTCCTGAGGAGTGGCTGGTGGGTTTGAACCACTGACCTTTTGATTAGCAGCCAAGCACTTAACCACTACGCCACCAGAGTTCCTTCCTTATGCATTAGCTCCATTTAATCCCAGCACAGCCCATTTTTCAGATGTACTTCAGAGGGGTATAACGACTCTGGACACGGTGTTCATCTCCAACACACACAGCTCTCTCTGAAGTCCTGCCTCATGTACATGCCGTTGGGCAAAAGTTCCGCTCTCTGGAGCTCTGACGAGGGACTTTTCACTGGCCATCTGAAGGAACGTTCTGTGACTTTTTAGAAATGATAGGACTCGACCTTTATTAACACAGAGCACCGGACAAATTAGAGAGCTTTCACGTATTATGACAAGGTATGCGACAGCTGTTACTTTACCAAAACTATTCATTATGGGTCCATTTGTTTAAAGGTTGTCCTGGTGGTTTGGAGACGTGTCTTTTGCACTCTGACTCACAGGAGGCAAAAATAAGTCGCTATCAGGTGATAGTCATACTTAGTAGCCAAACTAAAAACGAGAAGGTTTGTCATCCTCGGGAGTAGGGCCGTTGGCTCCACTTTTCAAACTGCTAAGTGGCAGGCTGTTGAAAAGTTAAGGTTTTCTTTGTGCCCTGCATATTTAAAAAAAAAAAAATCTATTTACCAAGCCTTCACTGAGCAATTGCAGTGTGCCAAATCCAGTGCTTTGGAAACACACAAAGGAGTATGATAATGTCTCTGTCATCCAGTAGTTCACAGTCTGGTAGGTGAGCCCCATACGTCAGTGCACCCACTGCTCCCACTTCACAGGTGCTTGTGAGGTCAGGCTGTGGAAAGGCAGGCTCTCACATAGGTGAGGGTTGCATCAGCCCCATTTTCAGATTAAGAAACAGGTTCTGAGAGGGGAAGAGATTTGGTTGTTCACAGCACAGTCGGGATTCCGATTCAGGGGTGATCCTTCTCTTTCTATCATATTACACTGTTTCAGCAACTTCTTATTTTCCCTTCCAGGCCAGGGAGATTCACTGCAGCCCTTTGAAGAGTCTTCTCCTTAGAAGTTCTCTTTGTACAATGGAAATTAAAGGTTGCCCAGGCCTATGCTAGCCCTAAGGCTTATTGGAGTTCTATTGTTGTTGTTAGTTGCTGTCAAACCAAAAAAACCCAAACCTGCTGCCATCAAGTCGATTCTGACTCATAGCAACCCTGTAGGACAGAGGAGAACTGCCCCATAGAGTTTCCAAGGAGCACCTGCTGGATTTGAACTGCCAACCCTTTGGTTAACAGCCATAGCACTTAACCACTACGCCACCAAGGTTCCCGGTGCTGTCAACTTGGCTCTAACTCTTAGGAACCCCGTGTACAACAGAATGAAACATTTTCCAGTCCTGAGCCATTTTCATGATTGCTGATGTGTCTGAGTCCATCGTTGCAGCTATTATGTAGTGCCTTCCAACCTAGGGGGCTCATCTTCCAGCACTATGTCAGATACTATTCTGTTATGCTCGATAGGGTTTTTATTGACTAATTTTCAGAAGTAGATTGCTAGTCCTTTCTTCCTAGTCTCTCTTAGTCTGGAAGCTTCACCAAAACCTAACCACCATGGGTGATCCTGCTGGTATTTGAAATACCAGTGGCATAGCTTCCAGCATCATAGCAATACGTAAGCCACCCCAGCACGACAAGCTGATGGACAGTTGGTAGATTGGAGTTCTAGGTCATGTCAAGCGGATTCCCAGACCTCCTCTTTAGTTCAGTTCTCCACAGTGTTATATGAAAGAAAAATCTACAAACCATAACTAACAATGCACAAACACCAGAAGAGAGACTAGATAAATGGGAGCTCCAAAAAATCAAACACTTACACTCATCCAAAGACTTCACCAAAACAGTAAAAAGACAACCTATAGACTGGGAAAAAATTTTTGGCTATGACAAATCCAATCAGCGTCTAATCTCTAAAATCTACAAGATACTGCAAAACCTCAACAAAAAAAAGACAAATAACCCAATTAAAAAATGGGCAAAGGATATGAACAGGCACTTCGCCAAGGAAGACATTCAGGCAGCTGACAGACACATGAGGAAATGCTCACGATCATTAGCCATTAGAGAAATGCAAATCAAAACTACAATGAGATACCATTTCACCCCAAAAAGGCTAACATTAATCCAAAAAACACAAAATAATGAATGTTGGCGAGGTTGTGGAGAGACTGGAACACTTATACACTGTTGGTGGGAATGTAAAATGGTACAACCACTTTGGAAATCAATTTGGTGCTTCCTTAAAAAGCTAGAAATAGAAGTACCATACGATCCAGCAATCCCACTCCTTGGAATATATCCTGGAGAAATAAGAGCCATCACAAGAATAGATATATGCACACCTGTGTTCTTTGCAGCACTGTTCACGATAGCAAAAAATGGAAACAACCTAGGTGCCCATCAATGGATGAATGGATAAACAAATTATAGTATATTCACACAATGGAATACTACACAACCATACAGAACAATGATGAAGCCATGAAACATAACATGGAGGAATCTGGAAGGCATTATGCTGAGTGAATTTAGTCAATCATAAAAGGACAAATATTGTATAAGACCACTATTATAACAACTCAAGGAAAGGTTTAAACATAGAAGAAAACATTCTTTGATGGTTATGAGGGTGGGGAGGGAGGGTGATGGTTATTTACTAACTAGATAGTGGATAAAAATTATCTTAGGTGAAGGGAAGGACGGCACACACTACAGAGGAAGTCAGCACAACTGGACTAAACTAAAGCTAAGAAGTTTCCTGAATACAACCGAACACTTCGAGGTACAGGGTAGCAGGGGCAGGGGTCTGGGGACCATGGTTTCAGGGAACATCTAGGTCAACTGGCATAACAAAGTTTATTAAGAAAATGTTCTGCATCCCACTTTGGTGAGTGGCGTCTGGCGTCTTAAAAGCTAGCAAGCTGCTGTCTAAGATGCATCAATTTGTCCCAACCCACCTGGAGCAAAGGAGAATGAAGAACACCAAAGACACAAGGAAAATATTAGCCCAAGAGACAGAAAGGGCCACATAAACCAGAGACTTCATCAGCCTGAGACCAGAAGAACTAGATGGTGCCTGGCTACCACCAATGACCGCCCTGACAGGGAACACAACAAAGAGTCCCTGACAAAGCAGGAGAAAAGTAGGGTGCAGAACTCAAATTCTAGTAAAAAGACTAGACTTAATGGTTTGATTGAGACTGGAGGGACCCTGGAAGACATGGCCCCTGGATTCTCTGTTAGCCCAAAATTAAAACCATTCCAGAGGCCAACTCTTCAGACAAAGATTAGACTGGACTATGGGACAGAAAATGATACTCATGAAGAGTGTGCTTCTTAGCTCAAGTAGATACATGAGACTAAACAGGCAGCTACTGCCCAGAGGCAAGATGAGAAGGTAGAGAGGGTCAGGAGCTGGTTGAATGGACACAGGAAATCCAGGGTGGAAAGGAGGAGTGTGCTGTCACAGTATAGGGAGAGCAACTAGGGTCACATAACAATGTATGTATAAATGTTTGTATGAGAGACTAACTTGAGTTGTTAGTCTTAAAGCACAACAATTAGGAAAAAAAAAAAAATCTGACTTCCAGTCTCTATTCCCGTTTATCTTGAAAGTTAAGAGGAAGTGCCTTCCCTCCCTCCCTCCCTCCTAAAAGGATTGATTGCATTTAGAAAACAAATACACCAGCTATCTCAAGTTCAAGTTCTTTATATGCACACAAAGAAATATGTGTGCATATAAAGAGAAGGCCTCTTACTGCCTTTTGTCCTCTAACTGCATAGACTGAAAAATATTCTCAGAGGAAAACATTAAAAATAAAGAAACAAATACAAGCTGAAGGCTTTTTATCATTTAATTCTCACAAAAGTCCCTGGATGAGAACGACTATCTCTGTCCTAGAATTTAGGAAGCTGTGGTTTAGGCAGTATAACAGGCCTGAGATTCCTACCTCTGCTTTGCATCTGAATCACCTGGGGAATTTTAAACAAATGATACCAGGGTTCCCTCATGAGCCTTAGCATGAGCCTTCCTGAGGGGGTTCCTGTGCTTCTGTTCTTCTGTAGGGTGCCGTATACCAGTCCCTGCCAATCACTGTTGCTCAGTTTCCCCTCCCCTCCCTTCTAGCTCTTAAATGTCATGAATGGAGACAGATAAAAGATGGAAAAATTAATGAAGCCAACCTTTTAACTTCATTTGCTTTTTACAACTGTGTGAGTTTGGCATTTTACAAAATAAAACAAGAGGGACTTGGCTCACTGCTATATCAGCATCTATAATTGTGAGTGGTTCACTGCTATTAAAAACCCAAACCACTGGTTGCTGAGTCTCCGGCTCATGGTGACCCCATGTGTGTCAGAGTAGAACTGTGCTCCACAGGGTTTTCAATAGCTCATTTTTTGGAAGTAGAGTTCCAGGCCTTTCTTCTGAGGCACCTCTTGGTGGATTCAAACTTCTGACCTTTCAGTTAGTAGCCAAGGACTTAATCATTTGTGCCATGTGCCACCCAGGGATGTTCACTGCTATATCAACATCTGTATCAGTGAATCTGTGTAAAAGGTATACCTGTCACCCATTGACTTCAAGTTGATTCTGACTCATGGCGACCCCACGTGTTACAGAGTAGAACTGCTTCATGGGGTTTCCTTGGCTATAATCTTCACGGAAGCAGATTGCCAGACCTTCCTTCCATGGTGCCACTGAGTGGGTTCAAACTGCCAACCTTTAGTTTACTACCACCAAACCCAACCCACTGCCATAGAGTCAATTCTGACTCATAGCAACCCTACAGAACAGGGTAGAACCACCCCATAGGGTTTCCAAGGCTGTAAATCTTTACGGAAGCAAACTGCCACATCTTTCTCCTTTGGAGAAGCTGGTGGGTTCGAATAAGCCAAACCTTCAGTTATTAGCTGAGCACATAACCACTGCACCACCGGGGCTCCTTTTAAGTTAGTAGACAAGTACAAACCATTTGCACTACCCAAGGACCTTAAAGGGTACAAACCAAAACCAAACCTGTTGCCCTCGAGTTGATTCCGACTCATAGCGACCCTACAGGACAGAGTAGAACTGCCCCGTAGGGTTTCCAAGGAGCAGCTGGTGGATTTGAACTGCCGACCTTTTGGTTAGCAGCCAAGCTCCTAATCACTCTGCCATCAGGGTTTTCTTCAAGGGTATAGTAGATGCTTAATACATATTTAGAAAGAATGATGAACCAATAAGGAAACCAACATAGGAGAAATCAGATAACTCAGCAGCCTCCCAATCTGACCAAATCCAGCCCTCCTGCTACTCTGCCACACCCCAGTCCACACTTAGAAGGCTGTTTCTTCCAGATGTTAAAATGTTAGCCCCCCAACTGCTGATTGTTGCTGATGGTGGCAACTATTAAACATAGAGGTGATCTATCAAATGGGAAGTGATCTGAAAACTTTAGAACTTGAGCAACGCTAACCTTGGCCTGTTCTGCGACTTAGGAAGTGGGTGTTAAAATCAGCAGATAGCGTTCAAATTTGTCCAGGTAACATAGCTTTTCTTTACAAAATACCATGCATCCTGAAATTCCTAAGTATATCACTCTATGCCTGATCGTATATCATTTGCTTGCATGGATGACAGAATAAAAACATGGCATACCTGGCTCAAATCTTGACTCAGTCATAGAATTCCCCACAGACTTTGAATTCACTGAACCTCTTTAAGCCTTATGTTCATCATTAAACTGGGCAGTTGGAGGGAACAAAGGAAACAACCGACGGAAAATGTCTCTGCGCACCTGGCTGGTATGAATATGAGCTTTGGAGCATATTTGGAAGCCCTAACTGACCCCCTCCTCTGCCCAAGCTCCTCCACAACACTGACCCCCAAAAGCCCATGAAGCTCACTCCCTTACCGATGGCACTGTGGTTAAAGAAATTGGAGGCTGGAAGCCTAGACTGAAGCGCTGACAAATCTACTGTCAAAAGGTGGGACCTTGGGTAGGTTACTTAACCTAGCTGAGCCTCAGTTTCGTCATCTGTAAAATGGGGATGGGAATAAGGCGTGTTAAAAGTAAGGTTGTTAATAATTAAATGGAATAGTGCATGTAAAGTGTTTTAACAGTGTCGGCTTCATAGCAAGTACTCAGTAGATGTTGGCTATTTTTATAATCATTGTTAACTGGGTTGAATTTCCTAGGTGTTGGGGGAAGGCGTACAAGTGGAGGCTCAGTTTCCAAATGATACTGATAATGACATCTCTAAGAAGAAGTTGTTGGAGGAAGTGCTTAGTGCTCCTGACACTTGATGAAGCAACGCTGGTTTCTCAGTCTCACTCTAGCTCTCACGGGCCGTGTGACCTTACAGTTTAAGGCAAGATCTTCCCCTTGAACCTTAGCCCTGCAGTGGTCATTTAAAGGAAGTGGCTAGACCTCTAAGAGCACTGAACATGTTCATAGCTACAACTTGGAAGCCCTCATCATCAAATTCTTCATTTTTCTCATAGCCTGTTTCAATTCCTTGCCCTGAAAGCAGAAAAGACTCGAAACTTATTTTACTCACCATGGCTGCAAATTGAGGATTCCAATGACCAAATCTGGCACCTTCAGAGAGGAAGCCATACATTCAAAACCTAATATTAAATTGACTGACAAACTTACAATTTGGATGGTAGATGAGATAAAAGACCTGCATTAATGTAGATTTTTAAGGTTGATAACTGTACTGAGAGAATATCCCTATCCTTCAGAAATACACACGGAACTATTTAAGGGTAAAATGCCATCGTGCATGTAAATTAAAAAAAAAAGCTGCCGCCGAGTCGATTTCCTACTCACGACAACCCCGTGTGTGTCAGAGTAAAACTGTGCTCCACAGAGTTTTCAGAAGTAGATCATCAAGCCTTTCTTCCAAGGCACCTCTGAGTGGACTCAAACTGCCAATCTTTCGGTTAGCAGCTGAGTGTGTTAACTGTTTCCATCACCCAGGGACTCCAACTTACCCTCCAATGGAGTAAAATCTTCATCACAGATGAATCTGTGTAAAGGGTGTATGGAGTGACTTGTACTATTTTTACTTTTGCAACTTTGTGTAAGTTTGAAATTATTTCCAAATAAAAATTGAAAAATCAAAACCCAATAAGGTACAAGGAACCCACAACCCTCTTGTTAATCCTTTCAGCTAAAATGAGTGCTATAAAGCAAATAGGTGAGCTTCCAGGGTAAATGTTTCCAAACAAATACTCCATTATATAATAAGTAAGGTTCGAGGAGTATGCAAATCCTATTCAAGCAAATCACTCACCAGGCCTTTATGCAATAGCTTCTATTTTAGCTAATAGTTATCAGGTATGGTTTAATTCCCCTTGCTTGCTGAAAGTGAAGAGGACTTGAAGCACTTATTGAAGAAGATCAAAGACTACAGCCTTCAGTATGGATTATACCTTAACGTAAAGCAAAAATAATCCTCACAACTGGACCAATAAGCAACATCATGATAAATGGAAAAAAGACTGAAGTTGTCAAAGATTTCATTTTACTTGGATCTGCAATCAACACCCAGGGAAGCAGCAGTCAAGAAATCAAACAATGCGTTGCATTGGGCGAATCTGCTGCAAAAGATCCCTTTAAAGTCTTAAAAAGCAAAGATACCACTTTAAGTACTAAGATGTGCCTGACCCAAGCCGTGGTGTTTTCAATTGCCTCATATGTCTATGAAAGCTGGACAATGAATAAAGAAGACCAAAGAAAAATTGATCCTTTGACTTACGGTGTTGGTGAAGAGTGCTGAATATACTACGGACTTCCAGAAGAACAAACGAATCTGTCTTGGAAGAAGCACAAGCCAGAATGCTCTTTAGAAGCAAAGATGGCAAGAAGTCGTCTCTTGTACTTTGGACATGTTATCAGGAGGGACCAGTCCCTGGAGAAGGACATCGTACTTGGTAAAGTAGACGGTCAGCGAAAAAGAGGAAGACCCTCATAACAACGATTGTGAGGATGGCCCAGGACTGGGCAGTGCTTCCTTCTGTTGTACATTGGGTTGCTATGAGTTGGAACCAACTTGACGGCACCTAACAACAGCAACATGATTTAATTAACTTCAATGGGCTCTCACGTTAAATGGCTTGCTCAAGGTTGCCCGACCAATATATGGCAGAACTTGGCTTTGAATCTAGAGACACGTGTCTCCAAACCCTGTGCTCTTTTCTCTCCTTTCCTCCCACCATGTTTCATCATAGGCCTGAGGGAGATTACAGTTTCTAGGGGATAGTACATGCTTACATAAAAAAGAACAGACTTTGCATATAAATCATGTATGGGGTTGTAGAAACAGCTGTAAAAATAATGGCATCATTACAGAAGGATTAAAATGGACTCCACTTCAGCCACAAAACAGGCTTTGTGAACTTTCAGCCTGAACTCCACGAACTGTATCTGCAGTTTAAAGAGAACCTCCAGATGTTTTATTAGCAATGTGTTTCAAAATCATATAAACATGAGGAAAGAAATATGCTGGCATTTATGACCACATTTACCTCTTTATATCTTATCTCCCCAAACATAGTTATAGTGCCACCTCTTATATTGTTTTTTTTCTCCTCCTAGTTTTCCAGCAACCTCACGGGCATTTTCAGATGACCTGTCCAAGTGTTGATTGACTTATTCCATGTTCACCTTTCTGAGGAGTTCAGAGCTCTCCCTGAAAAGTGATGGATGGGCCATCTTAATCTTGTTTGGCTCAGAAGGGACCATACATCTGAGGTGAGGGTGGCTGGTTTCTAGAGAGTGTGAGAGAAATGATGGTGTCCACTCAGGTCCCCGCACTAGGGACTTCTAAACAGAATCATTGGTGATGCCTAAGAATAAACCTCTAGAACAAAAGCAAATAAAAAGCCTTCTAACTGTGTACTTACAAGCAAATTGCTTACCTTCTCAGAGCCTCAGTTTCCTCACCTGTAAAATGGGGTCAATAATATCACATGGCCAGTTTCTTGTAAAGACTCCATGAGGTAATGTATGTAAAAGACGTGCCACACTGGAACACAGTGGGGACCTGGTACTAGTACCTGTAGTAAGAGCAGCAATAATACTGGCAATAATAACCATTTCTTGAGCACTTACCCTGTGCCAGGCATTGTGCAAAGCATTTGATACACAGTGCTAGCAAATATCATAGAAGAGCATGGTCAAATGTGTCCTCTGAACTCAGACTGCCTAGGCTCCAGCGCAGGCTCTGTCACTTACTAGCTGTGATCTGGAGCAAAGTATGTAACCTGACTCTTGGTTGGTTTCCTGTCAGTAGAATGGGGATGAGGATAGTAGCTACGAACAGGGCTGCTCAGTAACCATGTAAAGTACGTAGCACAGTGCTAGCTGCATTGTAAGAGTGTCATCTCATTTGACCATTCCGACAACCCTTGGAGGCTGGTACTATTATTATCCTTCACTTTACAGTGAGATCAGACAGAGAGTTGGAGTCACTGCCCGAAGTTTCACAGCTAGTCCTCCACAGAGCCCAAACCTGAACTCGAGACTAGCCAACCTCAACTTCCCTGCATGTTCTTAACCATCTCACCAGAGCCTCCATGAGTCCATTCCCATTGTATTCTGTGTACACACCACGTCCTACAGGATCTAGCACTGCCCGTGACCGCTTCAGATAAGGAGCCTGGACAGGTAACAATTATGTTTAAAGAAACAGGGGCTACAAAGTGATGACTGTGGCTCTAAAGCAATAACCTCCTTCCTTTTCTCATTGCTCCCCCACCAGTGAAAAATGTTAGTGCATCCCCCCCATGTGTTGATATTTTTTATGTTTATAAATTATATACATGTACTAATGCACTTACATAGTGCATACATTAGAAAACACATAAACCAGTTGCCATCAAGTGGATTCCAACTCATGGCTACCCCGTGTGTGTTAGAGTGTTAGGGTTTTCAATGGCTGATTTTTCAGAAGTAGATCACCAGGCCTTTCTTCTGAGGCATCTCAGGGTAGACTGGAACCTCCAACCTTTTTGTTTGCAGCTGAGAGCGATAACTGTTTGCACCACCCAGGGACTCCAAAAGGTGCCCCCAGGTGATTCTTATGCATATAAGTTTGATAAGCAGGTTTCCAAGTCTTTGTTCTAAGACACTTATATCCCTGGCCACTTATCTTCTCTGAGCCTGAATTTGTTCATTTGTAAATGAGGACAACAATATCCATTCTCAGGAGTGATATATGTAAAGTTGCCTATGATGTAGTGTTTTTCAAACTTTTAAAAATGTGGTCCATCCTAAGAAATACACTTTACATCACAACCAGTACATACATACACAAAGGTATACGTATGCATGTGTATATATAACTGCAACAGATTCCAGAAAACAGTACTCTTACCCTTTCTACAGGTAAAGCCGTCTGAGAGTTTCTGATTTATTCTATTCCAATTTTAAGAAAAAAATGTTGGCAGTGGTCCTGGGTGACTTTTCTGAATAACAGTCAACCTTTTATAGAGTTCTTGTGCGTACATGAATTCACTGTAATTCACAAGAACCTGGTGAGGTAGGACACAAGTTGGGCAGTTGAGGAAGCGAGGTGCAGTGGGGAAGGAGGGAATTATGGATTTGAGACTTGCTTCTTGTAGCCTGAGCTGGGCCCCAGTCACTTCCATTTTTAAGACCCCTGGTTCATTAAAAAAAAAAAGAGGTGAGAACTATTATATTTAACAAAGTGATGCCCTGAACGTACACACATACCAAATGCAGTGACTGCATGTACACTCAGTGGCCTAAGTCTGAGATCATTCATGATGTGAGACCCAGCGCCAATAACCCTCCTGGGCCCCTCCTCCTTGATGGCCGAACTCATTTGCAGGAATTTTGCTTGATGGAGGGCCTTTGTGACCTCAATAAGTCAGTTTCTCTGGAGGTTGGAGATTGAAGCCAGCCATCACTGGACTGAGGAAGAAGAGATAAAGAAGTGGAGCAAGTGAGCGTAAAATGCTTTCCCAAAGTGTGGCTCATAAATGCAGCGGAGAAACTGGGTAGTAGTTGTAGCATGGACTTGAAGGAGGGGTTGATGTAACATGGTAGCGACTGAGCACATAGAAAATGATGGGAAGATCTGTCTAGTGAACAGGCTGAATTTCAAAGCACAAAAGAAGAAAATGAAGTAGAAAAAGTTGGGAAAATACATAGACACAGACTAAGAGAAGTCCATCTCTTGTACAGAGAGCCACCTTCTTCCCTTCTAGAATCAGGTACAATAGATGAACCGCACCACTGGGCAACCAAATAATAGACGAGGGACTGTGTCTCATAAGATTTCCCACGTAATACATAAAAACAAAATGTTGAATTAGAGTATCACTATTTTGCACCTCCCTCCGTGAGTTAATAGATCCAGGCATTGAGCCAGTGGCTGCTAATATCAAAAAATAAGACATTATGTCCCTTGATGAAAGAATGCAGTGCCCCTTGTAGTCTTGACAAAGGGATCACATCTGCGTCTAATCAAGACTTTGGGTCCAGCTGACACTTTGCCAGGAATACAGAAGACAGAAGTATGTGTTGAGCTGCTCCAAGTGTATGCAACCAGCAAAATCTAGACTGTGGGAAACTTTATAGCTCAACCAGCCTAGAGTTCTTCAATAGATAAACTGTATGGAAAGGAAAGGAATGAAGGGGCTATCCACAGATTAAAATAGACTTATAGGATATATCAAGTTTAAAAAATGAGAAATTATTACCTCCTAGTTTGTTGTAGAGGGTCAACGAAAGAGAGGAAGACCCTCAACAAGATGGATTGACACAGTGGCTGCAACAATGGGCTCAAGCATAACAACGACTGTGAGGCTAGCACAGGACCAGGCATGTTTTGTTCTGTTGTACATGTGTTGCTGTGAGTTGGAACCAACTTGATGGCACCTAACAACAACAACAGTTCGGTGCATGGTGCCTGGGGTCATTAAAGCTTGCAAACGGCCATCCAAGGCACGACAATTAGTCTCTATCCACCTGGAGCAACAGAGGAAGAAGAGTCAGGAATAGGAGGAGGATATGTCATATGTGGCTAATTGTCTCCATGAACAACTGCCTCCTTTGCCATGAGACCAAAAGAACTGGATGGTACCCGACTACCACTACTGAATATTTTGATCAAAGGTTCTATAGAAGAATCCTGATCAAAAGAGGGAAAAATGCAGAACAGAATTTCTCATTTTCATGAAATCCAGATATTCTAGAGCCATAGAGGCTGGATGAACCCCTGAAACTACTGTTCTGAGATTTAAAGATTTTTAAATCTTAAACCTAAAGTATTCCCCAGAGGTCTTCTTAAAACCAAAAAATAGTTTTGCTTAACTTGTGAAGAATGTCTGCTTTGAGCATTGTGCTCTTTTAAGGTCTATTTCTATGGGATCAAATTGACAATAGTAGCTTGAAAGATTAGATAGGAAACTTAGAGGACACTGAGTTTATGTTAATGGGGGAGGAACTCAAAAAAGGAGGGTGAGAATGGTTGCACAATTTGAAGAATGTAATTAATGTCATGAAATTGTGCATGTAAAAACTATTGAATATGTTTTGTTGTGTATATCCTCAACAACAACAAAATAAAATAAATTATTACAAAACAGGAAATTATTATGATGTATAGATATGCCTTACTGGATGATAAAAGCAAGGAAGTATCTACTCTAAATGTGAGAATCTTGGTTACTTTTGGAGGGCGGTATGGGGCTATGATTGAGATGAGGCATGTGGAGGGCCTCTGGGGTGGTTGACAAAGCTCTAGTTTTTGGCTTGGGTGATGATTAAAATAATGTGCACCTTATAATAATTCACTAAGCTATACATCTAGTTGTGGGAGGAGCCCTGGTGGTGCAGTGGTCAATGGTTCAAACTCACAAGCCAGTCCTCAGGAGAAAGATGTGACAGTCTGCTTCCGCAAACATTTACAGCCTTGTAAACCCTATGAGGCAGTTCTACTCTATCCTATAAGGTTGCTATGAGTTGGAATTGACTTGAAGGCAATGGGGGTTTATACATTTGTTTGGTTTTCTGTATTTGAGCTTTATTTTACAATAAAATGTTAAAAAATCAGAGGTAACCTTCTCCAGTTTTATGTGCACATAGTTTTAAACTCTCATATGCACAACACCTGAGACTATAGTTCTTCAAACCTGCGGTGCAGTGAATTACGTAACACTGCCCTTCTAGCCAAGCATGGTCTGGGAGCCACACAAAATGATTGAGTGGGACTTTGCAAATAAGGTGCTTGTGGCCCATCAAGGGGATTGGACAGATTGCTAATAATGCAAATAAGGTGCATGGAATCCTTTCAGGGGCGTGACCATGCAAATAAGGTATATGGAGCCCTAACGAGGGGACTGGTCAGTTTTGCCATCCCACTAGGCTTAAAAATAGAGCCAAAAAGAGAGGCAGCCCCAGAGCAGAGAGGGGGCCTTGCTACCATCAAGAAGTAAGAGCTGAGAGTGGAGTGCATCTTTTGGATCTGGGTCCTTGCACTGAGAACCTCCTAGACCCAGGAGACAGAGAGAGATGTAGCAGTGGAGGCAAGAAGCAACAGCAAGCACAGCAGAATCCAGCAGCAGAGAAACGGTAGCAGCAGAAGCAGGAGACCAACTCGAGATGGCTGCGATGGGCTTCCTGGTCCACCAAGCAAGGCAGCTATAGTGGGCATGCTGACCCACGGAATAAGAGAGCTGAGCGTCTTCAGGCAGAGGCTTGCTGGCAGAGTGGGGAGTTGCTGGGCACTTATTGGCAGAGCTAAAAGAGCTTTGTAACACTTGCCTGAGCAGGGCAGAGGCCAGGCCAAGGGCTGAGAGAGAAGCCTGTCCTCAGGAGGCTGAGAGGAGCCCTGCATGGCTCAGAGGAACTGAGAGAGCTGTCTACAATGAAGAAGGGAGACTTTGCCTACATGCTTCCTCATCCTGATCCCAAGTTGTAGCCTGTTGATCCTGAGCCCAAGCTGTAACCTTTTACTTCCCTAATAAACCCCATAATCATGAGTATTGTCTGTGAGTTCTGTGTGGCCATTGCAACAAATTATCGAACACAGCAGAGAAGTAGAGAGTGTCGTGGGCGGGATGACTTGTGTCAGAATTGGTGAAGAGGTTGGAGAGAGTAGGTATGTCTGACCTCCACCTCATAGAAATCAGCCTTGGGCTGATGCTGATGGTGATTCTCCCCGCTCATGAAGTTAGAGGAGGTCAGATGCTGCCATACCATTTTTACAAAACCCCTTACATTTTTTTCAGCTGTCTTCCTTTCTCAAAGCACTACCAGGAAGGAGAACTTGAAAAGTAGCCTGGCACAGGAGAAATAACAAAGGATTTGGAATCAGACAGGCCTGGGCTAAAGGCTGCTGTCTACACTTTTTCTTTGGTGCCTTCTACTTAAATTAATAGCTGTGTAACTTTGTGTAAGTTCTCCAATCCTGCGGAGCTTTGATTTCTTCATGCATCAAATGGAGATAATGGATTGTTGTAAGGATTAGGTAAGTGTGTGCAATGGTGCGCAGTAGATGCTCAAGCGATGCTATCACTATAATTACTTTTATGAGTCAAAGAACAGGTTGGCCAGGTTCTAAGACCTGGAAAGTGTGTTCGAGCCACTGCCATGGTGGGTAGTCATTCTGCTTATTCCCGTAGGTGGTTTGAGCCCCAAACAGGGGTGTCTTTTGCTGGTTGCTGTCTCATGGAGGACAGACCCAAGCAAGGAAGTGTCAGGTAATCCCTCTGAGTGCTGGAAACACATCATCCTCTTTGGCGTGTCCTTCCTTGAGGACACTGCTTAGAAGATCAATGAGTCGTCCTTTCAGTGACCACATCAATGTCAAACACTCCTTCATCAACTACCGAATTTTTACACAAATAACGCACACCTTTTACGTTTGTTTGCCAGCCACACCCTCCACCTTGAGGTATTTTCATAAGCACTGCTATGCCAATTTTTTTTTTTTTTAACTAAAAAAAATTAGCATAGCATGCTTACGAAAATGCCTTGTTGGGGGAGGGTGTGGCTGGCAAACAAACATCGAAGGTGCGTATTATTTTTGTAAAAATACGGTATTCCTTTTCCATCTGGGATTCTGGAGTGGGGAGGCATAGGCCATCCTCCCGTCCTCCAGCTTGGGCTACCACTGCTGTGGCCACCAGGACTACCTCTCTAAAGACAAGTCCAGTGACATCCCTCCAGGGGACATATGAGTTGGAACCGACTCGATGGCACCTAACTAACTAGAGACATTTTGGGTCATCACAACTGGGGGGATGCTACTAGTGTTACTAGAGGCCACAGAGGCTGCTAGACATCTTCCCAACAGCAAAGGACAGCTCCCAACAGCAAAGATTTATCCAACTCAAAATGTCAATAGTGTCAAGGTTGAGAAAACCTGTTTTAGAAAGAGGCAGGCAAGGAGGCTTATGGTCTGCAACCTCCAGGTCCTGCCCCAGACGCCTTTGCATTCGCCCAGTTTAAAGACAGAATGCTTGAGGCTACAAGAGAGTATATGACCTGGCCAAAGTCGTTTAGCTATCAAAGAGATGGCTTTCTGACTCTAAGGCTCATTCTGTTAGAGGTCTGCCTCCTCAAGAGTTCCCGATAATTTGAAGTTTATGGTAAGTCTTTCAAATAAGACCTTCAAAGAACACCCTGAGATGTAAGAAAGGTTCTGGATTTCCCCTGCCTTGTGGTCACCTGTAATACAACCCTTAAATGGCTTCCCATTCACGACTCCAAGAAGATCCAGTCTGTCTCCCTAGCCAGGCACACAAGCTCTTTCAAGTTCAAGCCCTGTTCATTCTCCATCCTCACAACGCAACTCTCTCTGGCTCACACTTGCTCCCTCAGTGATCGTCCACATCCCACGTTCTTACTTATGGCCATACCTTTGTTCATTTTCCCAAATATGGCACCTCTTCTACCTTGGTATACCAGATGATTTTAGGGGAATAAAAGGATGGCCGTTTTTCACTTGGATACGAAGATATTTATTTTAACGTGTGTTAGAAAAAAGCAAATTAGCAAGCAAACCCATGATATAGTGTTTCTTTTTTAAAATAAATGTATTTAAGTTTTAAAAATTCAGTCAATTAAAAATATTATGTAAATATTGTACCAGTGGTTGTCAGAGGTAGTAAAAATCATAAAAGTGGTATTCTATGCAGAGATGACCTGAAGTGTGTGTCTCATACGGATTGAACTGTATCCCTGAAAAAGATATGTTGAAGTCCTAACCCCTGGGACCTGTGTATGTGACCTGGTTTGAAAATAGGGCCTTTGAAGATACGAACCGAGTATGAGTGGTGTCCTTATAAAAGAGGAGAAGAGACACGGGGAAAACAATCATGTGAAGACAGAGGCAGAGATGGAATTATGCTGCAGCTGCAAGGCAAGGAATGCCTGGGGCTACCAGAAGCTGGGAGAGACAGAAAGGATCTTCCCCTAGAGCCTGCAGAAAGAACATGGCCCTGCCGACACCCTCATTTTGGACTTCTAGCCTCCAGAACTATAAGACAATAAATTTCTGTTCTTCTAAGACACCCAATTTGTGGTTCTTTGTTATAGCAGCCTTGGGAAACTAATACAGTGCCTTTGCTCAAGCATTTTCACTGTCTTAATGCCCTGGGTCTTAATGTCCTGGGAAGCACAAAGAGTTTGTGCTTGCTACTGACTACAAGGTTGGAAGTTAAAACCCACTCAGCAGCAATGCAGAAGAAAGACCTGGTGATCTGCTTCTGTAAAGATTAAACCCATTGCTGTTGAGTTGATTCTGACTTACGGCAACCCTATAGGACAGACTAGAACTGCCCCTTCGGGTTTCCAAAGCTGTAATCTTTACGGAAACAGACTGCCACATCAGTCTCCCTCAGAGTGGCTGGTGGGTTGGAACTGCCAGCCTTTTAGTTGGCAGCAGAGCACCTAACCACTGAGCCACGAGGCCTCCCACCATAAAGATTATGGCCAAGAAAACTCTATGGAGCAGTTCTACTCTGTAACACATGGGGTCACCACAAGTTGGAACTGACTCAACGGCAACAGGTTTTTATTGCTTTGGTTAATGCCCTTCTCCCTGCCTTGCCTCCATGTCTCCCATCTTGCTTTCCTCTCTCCTCAGCCATTGCGCTCCTTGTCTGACTAATAATAACTACTCATCCTTAAAGACCTAGCTCAGGCTTCCATTCCTCCAAGAAGCCCTCTATGACCCCTACTTCCGGCCCATGCTGGGTCAAGTGTTTCCTCTGTGAGTTGCTGCAGGCAGGGCACACAGCTAAGCTAACTTTGAAGCGAAACTTCCTGGTACAGAGCTGGACTGAGGAGAGGCTCAGAGGAGCTGCGCTTGTTAAGCCAGCAAGGCCCAGGCACTGCTTTTCACGGTGAAGTTCCAGTCTCCAGCTCAACCCGTTCTGAGAAATGAGTTCCTGACCAGAACACAGTCTTCGCAACAAGCCAGGGCATGAGAGCGATTCAACTTCATGTCTACATTTACCTGGACAGGTGCCAAGCACCGTGCAACATCACACCCCATCCTGGTCTCTGCAGGCTGTTGTATAAGCCAAAAAGTCTCTGAACTTGGGACTGGGGATCCTGGATTTCTTGAGTTTGGCCAAATCATTTTCCCTCTGTGGGTCTCAATTTCCCTGTGTGAGGAGTAATAAAATCCACCTCCCAAGGTTGCTTAAGTTTTGACCTAAGCAAATGGCCATGGAAGCACTTTGTCAAGCATAAAGCATTTCTGAATGAATGGAAGGGCTTGTTATTTTTAAACTCGTAAATGAGGACAGTCTAGTGCTGTGGGGTTTTCTGTGTGATGCTGTGTAACCAGAATAACCGGATTGCATGTCCCTGCATCTATACATACATGCGTGCGCACATGCACACACCCTGATCACAGAATGTGGCTTGGAGGCCTCCTTGAGATGCAGCACATGCAGCAGCTCAGAGAGGACAACGTGGGCACTTCGTTTAGAAGGGCAGAGCTGGCGAGGAGACTCCCAGGATTCAAATCCAGAAACAGTTTCCTCCCTCTGCATATTTAGCCACACTTGTTTGAGCAGTTCGTCTGTGCCAGGCCTGGTGACATGGAGACAGAGAGTGTTGTCTCTGACCTCAACAAGCATCCATTCTGGCAGGGAAGACCTACATGTGAACAGACTAATCTGCACAGAGCAACACAAGACACAGCGTGAACCCAGGGTCTAGCCCCCAGTCCCAGGAGGCAAAGTCACTGGAAGGCAAATGAAAAGGAGGTTTTGGTTTGTTTGTTTGTTTGTTTGTTTTTAATTGTTGTGCCTTAAGTCAAAGTTTACAATTCAAGTTAGTCTCTCATACAAAAATTTATACAGACATTGTTTTTGACCCTAGTTGCTTTCCCTGTACTGTGAGAGCACACTCCTTCCACCCCGGATTTCCCATGTCCATTCAACCAGCTCCTATCCCTCTCTGCCTTCTCATCTCACCTCTGGACAGGAGCTGCCCAATTAGTCTTACGTATTTACTTGAGCTAAGATGCACACTCTTCACAAGTATCATTTTATGTCCCATAGTCCAGTCTAATCTTTGTCTGAAGAGTTGGCCTCGGGAATGGTTTTAGTTTTGGGCTAACAGAGAGTCAGGGGGCCATGTCTTCTGGGGTCACTCCAGTCTCAGTCTGGTCTTTTTACTAGAATTTGAGTTTTGTACCCCCACCTTTCTCCTGCTCCATTAGGGACTCTCTGTTGTGTTCCCTGTCAGGGTGGTCATTGGTGGTAGCCGGGCACCATCTAGTTCTTCCTCGGGCTGATGAAGTCTCTGGTTTATGTGGCCCTTTCTGTCTCTTGGGCTAATACTTACCTTGGGTCCATGGTGTTCTTCATTCAAGGAGGTTGTTTTAAGATGAGAGAAATGAAATACTACTTTATTAATCATCCTATATATGATTCATAAGAAAAATATAAAGTCTTCATTTTTCCAGAGGTGTTTTAAAACTGCCTAAGTGTTTGGGGGGAGCCCTGGTAGTGCAGTGGTTAAACGTTTGGCTGCTAACCAAAAGGCCAGCAGTTCGAATCCACCAGCTGTTCCTTAGAAACCCTATGGGGCAGTTCAACTTTGTCCTAGAGGGTCATTACGAGTCAGAATCAACACACCAACAATGGGTAAACATTCAGAGAGAATATCCTGAAGTTGAGAGGCATGACTAAATCGTGAGCCCTCCTTGAGTCTTGCACCTCCCTGCATTACCCCAAAGTGTCAAGCCAAGAGCTCTGCACGATAGTCTAAGGGTGATAAATACAATGGGGTCACTCAGGACACTCTGATGGCCTCAGTCAACACGGCCTGTGCTGGACAGTGGAGGTCAGAGGAGGGTGGGAAGATACACACGGGTGAAGAGTCAAGATATCAGACTGCAAACAGCCCCACGCAGGGGGTTAACCGAGATGTCAGGTCACGACAATGGTGTGTCTGCCTCTGCCCAGGCAGGACGTGGCGACTTAAGCCTGCACCGAGGAGGATCTCTACGCTTGTGATGAAACCAACTCCAATCCTGCCACTCACAGCCTCCTCCTTGGGGTCACTATCCCTGACTTCACGACTTTGCTCAACCTATCATTTCTGGGAATGGACTCAAACATACCAACAAGCATGAAGATGACGCAGGACCAGGAACTTTTCACTCTTTTATACATAAGGTCTCTGCTAGTTGGAGCTGACTCCATGGCAACTAACAACAACATTTCACACTCCCCTTCCAACTCTGAGCACCTCTAGAGCAAGGACCAAATTCTTCTTTATCTCCAAATCCCAGCACACAATAGTGACTCAGAGAATGACTAAAACACTGGAACAAAACCAAAACCAAACCCATTGCTGTCAAGTTGATTCTGACTCACAGTGAACCTGTAAGACAGAGTAGAACTGCCCCATAAAGTTTCCAAGGAGTGGCTGGTGGATTCGAACTGCTGAACTTTTAGTTAGCAGCCATAGCTCTTAACCACTACACCACCAGAGATCTAAAAGATCAAAACAGTATTACATATCTGTAGAAGAGAACACCACATGCCTTAAACCTTGCATTCTTAAGAGTTACAGGGGGCTCTAATTTAGAGCTCATTTAATTTATCTGAGCATTTCCACTAGGTTCCTCTGCATTTTCTTTTTAAAATGACTAGTATTTTCACTATTATTTACTTGTATTATTATTTACTAGTACCATACTTTACACATATTATTGTGATTTTTGTGTACCGTCAAGTCAATTTCAACTCCTAGTGACCCTATATGAAAGAGCAGAACTGCCCCATAGGGTTTCCTAGGCTATAATCTTTACAGGAGCAGATCACCAGGTCTTTTCTCCCTCGGAGTTGCTGGTAAGTTCAAACCACCAACCTTTTGGTCAGCGGCCGAGCACTCTAACCCTTGTGCCACCAGGGCTCCTTTTACACATATTAAAAAACCAAACTCGTTGCCATCGAGTCGATTCCAACTCACAGTGACCCTACAAGGACAGAGTAGAACTGCCCCATAGGGTTTCCAATGAGCGTCTGGTGGATTCAGACTGCCAACTCTTAATCACTGTGCCACCAGGGCTCCATGTTAGGAGGCAATATATGATGCATACAAAAGATATATGTATCTTAACCTACATAGATAAGTCAAGAAACATAATAAAAATGAATCCCCATAAACCATATCCCAACCTGAGAATTAGAATATTTTTAGCACTGTTGTATCCACCTAGGTGATCCTTTCCTAACTCATCCTCCTGTGTTTCTCCATGACCACCTTCCGTGACCACTATCCTGAACTTTCTGTTCATTATTCCCTCACTTAAAAAAAAAAAAGAAGAAGAGTTCATCCTAAATGTATGTATATGAAAACAATCTATTTTTTTAGTTAATTTTGCTTGTTTTGAACTTTATTTAAAAGTATCTGTTATTAGTTGAATTGTGTCCCCCAAAAATGTGTGTCAACTTGGCTAGGCCATGATTCCCGGTATTGTGTCATTTTGTGATCTGATGTAATTTTCCTATATGTTGTAAATTCTAATCTCTGCCTGTGGTTAATGAGGCAAGATTAGGTTATATTAAAAAGGATTAGGGTGGGATGCAACACTCTTACTCAGGTCACAGCCCTGATCCAATGTAAGGGGAGTTTCCCTGGGGTGTGGTCTGCATTACCTTTTATCTTACAAGAGATAATAGGAAAGAGAATAGGGACCTCCTGCCACCAAGAAAGAAGTGCCAGGGGTGGAGCGTGTCCTTTGGATCCAGCGTCCCTGTGCCGAGACGCTCCTAGACCAGGGCAAGAGTAATGGCAAGGACCTTCCCCCAGAGCCAACAGAGTGAGAAAGCCTTCTCCTGGAGCTGACACCCTGAATTTGGACTTCTAGCCTCCTAGACTGTGAGAGAATAAATTTCTGGTTGTTAAAGCCATCCACTTGCGGTATTTTTGTTATAGCAGCACTAGATAACTAAGACAGTATCACGTTCTATATAGGCATGTGTTGGTGATTTTCCTGGTTTGGTTCCAGACCACCACAACAAAGTGAACACTGCGATGAAGCGAGTCACACGAATTTTTTGTTTTCTTAGTGCGTATGAAAGTTATGTTTACACTATACTGTAGTCTATTAAGTGTGCAATAACATTGTATCTAAAAAAACAATGTACATACCTTAATTAAAAAATACTTGATTGCTAAAAAATGCTAACCCTCATTTGAGCCTTCAGCAACTCGTAACCTTTTTTGCTGGTGGAGGGTCTTTCCTTGATGTTGATGGCTGCTGACTGATCAGGGTGGTGGTTGCTGAAGTTGTGGTGACTGTGGCAATTTCTTAAAATAAGACAACAACAAAGTTTGCTGCATCAATTGACTCTTCCTTTCACGAAAGATTTCTCTGTAGCGTGCGATGTTGTTTGATAGCATTTTACCCACAGTAAAACTTCTTTCAAAATTGGAGTCAATCCTCTCAAACCCTGCCACTGCTTTATCAACTAAGTTTATGTAATATTCTAAATCCTTTCTTGTCATTTCAACAATGTTCACGGCATCTTCACCAGGAGTAGATTCCATCTCAAGAAACCACTTTCTTTGCTCATCCGTAAGAAGCAGCTCCTCATCCATTAAAGTTTTATAATGAGATTTCAGCAACTCAGTCACATCTTCAGGCTCCACTTCTAATTATAATTCTCCTGCTATTTCTACCACATCTTCAATTACTTCCTCCACTGAGGTCTTGAACCCCTCAAAGTCATCCTTGAGAGTTGGAATCAACTTTTCCAAACTCCTGTTAATGTTGATAGTTTGACCTCCTCCCATGAATCACGAATGTTCTTAATGGCATCTTGAATGGTGAATCCTTTCCAGAAGATTTTCAGTTTACTTAGCCCAGATCCATCAGAGGAATCACTATCTATGACATCTAGAGCCTTACAAAATGTATTTCTTAAATAATAAGGCTTGAAAGTCGAAATTACTCCTTGATCCATGGGCTGCAGAATGGATGTTGTGTTAGCAGGCATGAAAACAACATTAATTGCCTTGTACATCTCCATCAGAGCTCTTGGGTGACCAGATGCATTGCAAATGAGCAGTAATATTTTGAAAGGAATCTTTTTTTTTCTTTTTTTAATTATACTTTAGGTGAAGTTTTACAGAGCAAACTAGCTTCTCATTAAACAATTAATACACATATTGTTTTGTGACATTGGTTGCCAACCCTGTGATATGTCAACACTCTTCCATGCTCAACTTCTGGCTCCCCATTACTAGCTTTCCTGCCCACCCTCCCCCACACTGCCTTCTTGTCCTTGCCCCTGGGCTAGTGTGCCCATTTAGTCTCATTTTGTTTTATGGGCTTTCTAATCTTTGGCTGAAGGGTGAACGTCAGGAGTGACTTCATTACTGAGCTAAAAGGGTGTCCGGGGGCCATACTCTCGGGGTTTCTCCAGTCTCTGTCAGAACAGTAAATCTGGTCTTTTTGTGTGTGTGTGTGAGTTAGAATTTTGTTCTACATTTTTCTCCAGCTCTGTCTAGGACCCTCTATTGTGATCCCTATCAGAGCAGTCGGTGGTGGTAGCTGGGCACCATCTAGCTGTGCTAGACTCAGTCAGGTGGAAGCTGTGGTATTTGTGGTCTCTTAGTCCTTTGGACTAATCTTTCTCTTATGTCTTTAGTTTTCTTCATCCTCCCTTGCTCCAGGTGGGGTGAGACCAGTGGAATATCTTAGATGGCCACTCACAAGCTTTTAAGACCTCAGATGCTACTCACCAAAGTAAGATGCTACTCACCAAAGTAGAATGTAGAACATTTTATTTATAAACTATGTTATGCCAATTGAGCTACATGTTCCCCAAGACCGTGGTTCCCACAGCCCTCAGCCTAGTAATTTTGTCTCTCAGGGAGTTTGGATGTGTCTATGGAGCTTTCATGAGCTAGCATTGGACAAGTTGTGCTGGCTTCCCCAGTATTGTGTACTGTCTTACCCTTCACCAAAGTTACCACTTATCTATTTGTCTATTTAGTGTTTTTCCCTCCCCACCCCTCCCTTCCCTAGTAACCACGAAAGAGTGTTGTCTTTGTGTGTAAACCTTTTCAAGAGTTTTCATAGTAGTGGTCTCATACAATATTTATCCTGAAAGGAATCTTTTTTTTCTGAGCAGTAGGTCTCAACAGTGGGCTTAAAATATTCAGCAAACCATGTTGTAAACAGATATGCTGTCATTCAGGCTTTGTTGTTCCATTTATAGAGCACAGGCAGAGTAGATTTAGCATAGCTCTTAAGGGCCCTGGGATTTTCAGGATGGTAAATGATCACTGACTTCAACTTAAAGTCACCAGCTGCATTAGCTTAACAAGAGAGTCAGCCTGTCCTTTGAAGCCAGGCATTGACTCTTCCTCTCTAGCTATGAAAGTCCTAGATGGCATCTTCTTCCAATATAAGGCTGTTTCATCTACACTGGAAATCTGTTGTTTAGTGTAACGACTTTCATCAGTTAGCTAGATTTTCTGTATAACTTGCTGCAGTTTCTACATAGCACTTGCTTCTTCACCTTGCACTTTTATGGTATGGAGATGACTTCTTTCCTTAAACCTCACGAACCAACCTCTGCTAGCTTCAGACTTTTATTCTGCAGCTTGTTCACCAATCTCAGCCTTCACAGAATTGAAAAGAGTTAGTGCCTTGCTCTCGGTTAGGCTTTGGCTTAAGGGAATGTTGTGGCTGCTTTGATCTTCCACGCAGACCACTAAAACTTTCTCCATATCAGCAATAAGGCTGTTTCACTTTCATATCATTCGTGAGTTCACTGGAGTAGCACTTTTAATTTCCTTCAAGAACTTTTCCTTTGCAGTCACAGCTTGGCTGTTTGGTGCAAGAGGCCTAGCTTTCGGCCTGTCTCACCTTTCAACACGCCTTCCTCGTTAAGCTTAATCATTTCTAGCTTTTGATTTAAAGTGAGAGACGTTCGATTCTTCCTTTCACTTGAACACTTAGAAGCCATTGGTGGGTTATTAACTGGCCTGATTTCAATATTGTCATGTCTCAGGGAATAGGGAGGCCCAAGGAGAGGGAGAGAGACAGGGGAATGGACGGTCGGTGGAGCAGTCAGAACACACAAAATATTTATCGATTAAGTTCCCCATCCTATACGAGTGTGGTTCGTGGCACCCAAAATATTTACAATAGTAACATCAAAGATCAGTTATCACAGATCACCATAGCAGCTATGATAATAATGAAAAAGTTTGAAATATTGTGAGAATTACCAAAATGTGACACAGAGACACGAAGTGAGCACGTGCTGTTGGAAAAATGGTGCCGATGGGCTTGCTCAACACAGGGTTGCCACAAACTTTCAATTTGTAAAAAACGCAGTATCTGCAAGGCACAACAAAACAAGGTATGCCTGTATAATCTTAATGCAACTTGCTTTCTTTACTCGTTCAGTTCTATGTTATTGCATGTGGCAGTAATTCATTCATGTTTACCTCTGTATAGCATTCCATTGTGTGACTACTCTGTAATTGACATGTCATCAGGAAAGACCAATTGCTAGAAAGGTTATCATGTTTGGTAAATAGAGGGTCAGTGAAAATGACAGAAACTCTCAAGGAAATGGACTGACACAGTAACCCCAACAATGGACTCAAACATACCAACGATCATGAAGATGGCACAGGACCGGGCAAAATTTCACCTGAGTCAGAGTCAATTCAACGGCACCCAACAACAACAAAACATTATTTGTTCATTTGTCAGTGAACATTATGCTTGTTCCCAGTTTGTTTCCATTATTTACAATGTTGCTATGAACACTCTTTTGGGTGTCTCCTGGTGCAGGTGTGCAGGACTCCATCTAGGGTACACATTCAGAAGTTGATTGCTAGGTTGTAAGGTGCTGAATGTTCATGAGAGGGTGATCTGGCCCCAGAATATTCTCCAGCCTTGCTCTCATGACCCCCGCCCACTCCTCTGTATGCCATTCCCAGGATGCTGATTTGTCCTTAACTTCCTTGTCTTTAGGACTTTGACCAGGCTGGTCTCTTGCCTGCCCCTCCTCCATCTCCTCTCGCATTTCGAAATCCAGCTCAAAGCCCTACCTCCCTGCCCCTTAGCCCTTCTCAGCACCTCTGCACGCTTCAAGTAGAGGAAACAGCACCATGCTTGGAGAGGAAAGATCCAGTGTTGAGTCCTGGCTCTACCATCTCCTGGTGGTATGATTTTAGAGAGTTTTTTCACATCTCTGAGCCTCAGATCCTCATTCCTTAAGTAGGGGGAAAATACTACAACTCATTGAACATTTATTGTGAGCAGGCTTACATTTTTTACATGCATTATTCAGTTAATACAATGTGGTGTCACGCTGTGGTTAGGATCATATATTTTAGAATTAGATTGTCCTGGGCTGGATGATTACATCAGTCAGTGTGTTTAGAGGACTTAGAACAATGTCCGGCACATAGAAAATGCTCGGTAATTTCTAGCTGTTGTTAATTCTCACACCCTTATGAAGGAGTCACTATTTTTGTTCCCAATTTACTGATGAGGAAACTGAGGCACAGAAAGAATATATAGCTTTCCCAAGGTGTATGTTAGGGCTAGGATTTGAAACTAGGTTCCTGGAAAACATACCCAAGCCTCTAATTACTTCCTATAACTGCAGTTTGGAGATGGGAGGTTAAAAAGAAAGCATTAAAATCAGAAAGTATTTTATCCTTCTTCTGCCTGTTGGCTATTCGGCCAAACACCTGCAAAAGTGAAAACTCCCAGCTGGCAAAGCCCAGCCATCTTTGCATGTGGCATCCAGGGCCTTCCTGGTCGAGTGCGGGACAAAGGATACATTTAAAGAATTAAAACGGTTCATTTAAGGGGGGGTTCACTTCAGTAGGAGTCATTACTGCGCTCTGTCTTTCTCTAGACTAAAAAAACAAGCATTTGAAGTAATAAACCAATACTATAAACATGTTTCCCAATTCCCTCCCAAGTTGTCTGGTGGCTCATAAATCTTCTTGAGATGAGGTATGAATGAGGACCCTCCTACAGGGAAAATATCAGGGGATTTTAGGTTTTAAAGTGGTAAACTGGTAACCAGAAGCCTTGAGAACATCAGGGTCTAGTTTTGAAGAATAAACACCCTCCCTAGGCCTCCCTAGGCCTTTTCATCCAGGGGACCCAAGCACTTTCAACAGGGTTTGATCCTCAGGACAAGTGGTAAGGAGAGGTACACAGCACCTCCCCTCAGAATTTGGCCAGCAGGCTCTTCGTCTCTAGTGGTAAACTGCATCCCTTTAGGATGAACCAAACCGAGGGAGTCATTGGGGGTGCAGATGGGGAAGAGGGAACAGAGTGGTCCTGGGTGGCCCCAAGAGGCAGGACAAGGACTGAGGAAGCAAACTTGGGCTCCATCTCAAGAGGAACTAACGAGTCTGCAGTATTCAGTGATTGAGAGGAGAGGGAAGGAGCTTCCTGTCCTTAGAGGTGTATAAGCAGTCATTTGATGGGCGCTACACCGAAGGTGCCCAGTAGCCTGGAAGCAACACTAAGTGACTCCTTGTCTGACCTGGAGAGGCTCTGACATTATAACTTGACCAAAGCCTGCGTCTTTTGGCTTCAAGCCCTGTTTGCTCTGCACCAAACCATACTGCCTCTTGGCTTCTGACTCCCAAGGTTGCCGCTTTCTGAGAAGCCAGAGTTCTGTTGTTGTTGTTTTCTCTTTAAACTTTTTCAGTCATGTGTGTATTAGTTTCAGTTCATACTTTAAGTATATAAGTTCTAAAAAATACATAATATTGAGACTGTCTGATAACAGATTTTTATACTGTCCAGTTCTGCAAACATTCATATCATACATCCTTGACAACAAGGGTATCACTGGGTGTGAGGGGAGGAGAGAAAGAAGGGAGAAGGCTCTCTCTGAGATAGCTACAGTCGGGGAGAAGGGGTCGCACGTGAGTGTTAGCCAAGTTAGTTGGAACTTAGCCATGGAATAGTGTATCTACCACAGGCATTTTTCCTCACATTGAAAGTATCCCATTTTTTCTCTAGAGCCCTTCCTCTATCCCCGGTTCTTATATAAACCCCTATCCTAGACACCAGTGGGACAAAAGGAAACTGTTGAGAGGAAAATTCGAAATTTGATCATAAATAAACATCCACAAAATTTAAAATTTAGTGGTCTGAAAATACAAGTGATTCAATCATTGGTTGCCTAAAAGCGTTCTTTGTTTCTTTCCCAAGATAATGACGACCCTTCGTACATTTCCTTTTTCCATATAGGCACCTTGGCTTTTCAATTGTCAACCACATAGCTCACAGCTTCCAGGGAAGCAGCCCTATGGGCTGTGGACACAGCGACGATTATGCTGGCTTCTGACACCGGAACCAAGCCGAGTCTATTGAACACTGGCTGTTTCTGCCTAATGTCACTACAAATTGTCCTGCCATTGGTAGACATGCTTTATATTCTAAGCGAATGACTTCTTTCCCCTCAAAGTTATTTCTTGTAGCCCCTACAGATAGGGATATTGCACCAACGGTGGAGAAGTCACCAACTGTGAAACTTCATCAATTGAAAGCTTCTCGGCAGTGAATTTTATTATATCTTTAGATTTCTCTTCAATTTCATTCATATCTTTTCCACACGGCTCACAAGCATTACCCTCCATTATTGGGGCGGGGGGTGGGAGTGAGAATAATGGCAATTTCATCTCCCGATTGAACCAGGAGGAGTTGATCTCCAAGCTAGACACATACTTGACAAACAGCAAATATCACCTGATTTCTGACATCAGCCAAGCTAGGATGTCAACTCTCTATCTCTTTCCACAGCTGCAATGCTTTTATTTGTTGTGGCACAGAAATGGTCTCTGAACGAACTCCTGTATTTCAGCCCTTTTTGCAAAATACAACACTGCAACCTGGCATTGCGGCACCATGCTGCCGGAACCCACTGGCCCGGAATCTCGGAGCTGGAAGCCTATTGTCATTTTTTAATGTTCACCATGTTACCATCACTTCCCAGATCTACTGTCCTCACCTTAAATGGCACAGTGTTATCGTCCATGACCCTCTGAGAGTATCCTCTACTGCTGTCTCTGTAACTCTGCTCCCTGCCACTAAGAAGACGGCAAGCTCCTTGAGGCCAAGAACTAAGTCTTAGTCACTTCTTAGGTTAGTCTATGTCCTCCAAGAAGCAGATGCTAAGACAGGATTAAATATGTTGCTGTTGTTAGGTGTCTTTGAGTTGATTCTTATCCATAGTGACCTAATGTAACAGAGTAGAACTGCCCCATAGGGTTTTCTAGGCTGTAATCTATGAGAGCAGATTGCTAGGTCTTTGTCTCTCAGAGTTCAATCTGCCAACCTTTTGGTTAGTAGCCAAGCACTTAACCGCTGCACCACTGGGGCTCCTTTAGGGTTAAACATACAGGGGTTTTTATTAAAGAAAACTCCTGTGAGAGACAACCAGGAGGAGGGAGTGGGAGGCTGGGGAGAGTTCCAGAGTGGGAAAGGGAATAGAGTTGTCCCGAGGGGCCTCAAGAGGCAGAACACAGACTGATGCAAGTCTGACCACAAGTGAAGAAGAGAGGGAAGGAAGCTGGGGTGGAAGCATCCGAGACTACCACACAGTCTAACGAAGGTTACAGCAAGTCTGTTAGGGAGTCCTCCAACCGAAATTACCTGTCAGAGGAGTCCGGCACCTCTCAGGAAGAAAGTTGCCCAGGTATCCCTACCAAGCTCCGTCATTGGCTGGGAGGAGCCCATGGGAGGCGCAGCGATGGATTTCAGAGCAGCCAGCCCTCAGTCAATTCTACTTCCTGTAGTTGGAATCAGCAACTGTTTTCTTGGTTGCCGCGCATCTGTGTTTCCTGTGGACTGTTTAAGGTGTCATGGGCTCATTTTCTTTTGTGGTAACCTGCATATATTCAGAGCTAATCAGCATACATCTGGCACATAACCAAAAACCAAACCCGTTGCCGTGGAGTCGATTCTGACTCATAGCCACCCTATAGGACAGAGAAGAACTGCCCCATAGGGTTTCCAAGGAGAGGCTGGCAAATTCGATCAATCGACCTCTTGGTTAGCAGCCAAACACTTAATCTGGCACAAAATAGGTGCTTAAAAATTACTTATTAAACAAAGGAATGCGCTTCCATCTTTAGTGTGTCTCCTAGATGTTTACACCCAAGTAGAGTCGTTAAGGAGCCTGGTGCCACGATGCTTAAGCACTCATCTGCTACTTAACGAAAAGTTGGTGGTTCAAACCTACCCAGCAGCTCTGCAGGAGAAAGACCTGACAATTTGTTCCTGTAAAGATTACAGCCTGGGAAACCCTATGGGACAGTTGTAAACCGTCCCATAGGGTCATTATGAGTCAAAATCGACTCCACAGCACCTAACAATAACAACAGAGAGTGGCAACCTTTTTTTCTTTTTTCCTCCTAAAGCACACGTATGATACTTTTTATCCAAAAAACATATGATACAATACTCTGTAAGGGTTTTTCACTTTCATATCATTGGTGAAAAAGACACTTGCTGAACATTCTGTCCAATTAGCCCTCATCTTTGGTCAAAAATTTGAAGAGGGCTTAGCCTTCTTTTTACATAACCACCAGAGGACCATTACCCAACTTTTGTTTGACTTGGGGTTCAAACCCAGGCCTGCTGGACTCCTCCAGTTTGGGCAGCCTGTCCAACTCTCTGTCTCTAGTCCACCTGTGAGTAGGAATGACAGCATGTGTGTAAAAAGAGCCTGGCCAGTGGCAAACTCCCACTAAGGATTTTGCTGCTATGAAGAGCAGGATAGCCCCATTTGACTCTGGACCCAGAGCCACATTATGAGAATTTCCTTGAGCCTCAAGGTAGCTGTTATAGTTTGAATTGTGTTCCCCCAAAATACACTTTGGAATCCTAACCCTTAGACCTGTGAATGTAATCCCATTTGAAAATAGGGATTTCTTTGATATGTTAATGAGTCCATACGGTACAAACCTAATCACTTTGAGATATAAAAAGAGCAGATTAAGCACAGAAGCAAAGAGGACAAATGGCAGAAGATAAGATGCCACATGAAGATTGTCAAGGAACCAAGGAACAAAAACTGAAAGAGACAAAGATTTTCCCCTAGAGCCGACAGAGAGAGAGCCTTTCCCTGGAGTCATCACCCTGGATTTGGACTTCTGGCCTCCTAAACTGTGAGAAAATAAATTTCTGTTCTCTAAAGCTCCCTACTTGTGGTATTTCTGTTATAGCAGCACTAAGTAACTAAGACAGTAGCCCTGAACACCTCACAGGAAAGGTGATGAGGGATGGGGGGAAGAAATCAGATTTGCATGACAATCACCTTAGATACTTACTTTTTAAGAGCATCGACACTACAATATGGTTGCATTAAGGAAAATTATGTTACCAGGAAAAAATAGTTGCTTATCAGGAGACTATTCTGGTATGGCAATTACACAAATGTTTTCGAACAGTTGATACCTTGTAAAAGGAGGCTCCTGTAAACAGGATATTCCTGCTGGCATGGGACTGCATATTTGCTTTAAAAAAACAGTGCCCTGTTTCTGCAACAGTCAACCAATGCAAATAAGGAAATAGAGCCGGAGAAATTAGAAATGCATACATTGGGGAAAATCCCCTGGACATGACTGTAGACAAGACCAGCTCAAGAGTGACAAAAGATGCCTGGCAGACATTGACTCTGTCCTTTGAAATGTTTGACATTTTCCAGGCATGATCAAAAGGAAAAGCACAGAATGGCAGAGCTGGAAGGGAGTTTAAAGATAATCTAATCTATTTACAAACTTTTTACTGGCTGAGAAAATTTGAGCCCAGAGAGGGGAAGGGACTTCCCCAAGATAACACAGCCTGGAAGTGGCAACTGGCACTCCTGAGCCCAGCTTTTCCAACTCCTAGTCAAAGGTTAAGAGCTCGGCTGCTAACCAAAAGTTTGGCAGTTTGAATCCTTGGAAACCCTACGGGGCGGTTCTACTCTGTCCTAAAGGGTCGATATGAGTCGGAATTGACTCTATGGGAACGAGTTTAGTTTTTTTTTAGTCAAAGGAAGGAGTCCCTGAGTAATGCAAAGGCTTAATGTGCTCAGCTGCTAACCAAAAGGTTGGAAGTTCAAGTCCATCCAGAGGTGCCTTGGAAGAAAGGCCTAGTGACCTACCTCTGAAAAATCAGCCGTTGGAAACCTGGTGGAGCACAGTTTTATTCTGAAACTCATTAGGTTGATGTGAGTTGGAATTAACTCAATGGCAACTGGCTTTTTTAAGTCAAAGGAGTCTTTTCCTCTTTACCATCTTTATCTTTTTATTCTTCCACATCTCTCTGTGCCTAGTTCCTCACTGAGTTGTTTGAGTGCATGTAAAAAAAAAATCGATTTCTACCTGACATCAAGCTCTCGCCATGGCTCCCATAGTCCCTGGGGTTTTTGCAGGGCTGGCTTCGAGCTCTTTCCCATTGGCCTGTGTCTGAGAATTATTTGAAGTTATACCTGTGGATCTGACAGGCGGGTGACAGCCTTCTCCTGCAGAGCCTGATTTATTACCCCACAGGAATAACTGAATGTTAGGCAATGCCCTTGCTGCCAGTCCTCATCAGGGAGCCTGAGCTCCTCAAAACCCTTCGTCCCTAACTCTCTCTATCCCATGAAGATTTCCAAGGAGACACTTCAGTGTCAATGGTACAGGAGAGATGGGGCAATGATACCACAGCTTCTAGCACACACAACACACACACTTAACACTTATACCCATATAAAACACCCCCTCACACACACTGAGCACTCACATCCACCACACATAACACACACACTAAGCACTCATACCGATACATCGCACCCTCTCACATGCACTGAACACTCACACTCACTCTGCACACCCACACACAACACACACTAAGCACTCATACCCATACAACACACCTATACAACATACATGCTATCTACTCACACTCGCCACACACAGCCACACAACACACACACTGAGCACTCATACCCACTAAACACACCCACACAACACACACACTGAACATTCATACCTACTACACACACCCACACAAAACACACATGACACACACACATTGAGCACTCGTACTCACCATACATACCCACACAGCACATATACACAGGGAACACTCACACTCACCACACACCTCCACACAACACACACACTGAGCACTCATACCTACCACCCACACCCACATGACACACACACACTGGGCACTCATACCCACCACACATACCCATACGACATGCACATACTGAGTGAGCACTCACACCCACTATACACACCCACATGACATACACGCACAGAGCACTCACACCCACCACACACACTCACATGACACATATCCATGCTGAGTACTCACACACAGCACACATGCACACAACCACAAAGCCCCAGGAAGATTAAAGCAGGCTCTGAAAAAAATCCAGACTCTGAGAAAATGTGGAGTGGTGGGAAGAGAATGGGCTTCGCCCAGGGTCTGAGTATGGTCCTGTCCTAATCTTGGTCAGGTTTCTTTTCTGAGCTCCGTTTCAACATCTGACCACAGGGCTGTTAGGATTTGATGAGATGATGGACATAACGGTGTTTGATCCTAGGCTCACTGCTTATGACCCAGTGAAGCCGTTGTCAATGTTGTTATTTTTTATGTCCTCGCTGTGAGTCTCCATCAGGGAGTCTGAGCCCAGCAAAGCCCTCCCTATCTACCTCTCTCCATCCCATGAAGATTTCCAATGAGATGCTTTAGCATCAGTGGTATAGGAGGGGTGGGGGGCAACGACATGGCAGCTTCGAGCACATATGACATACACACTGAGCACTCTTACTGATACAACACACCCCCTGACACACAGGGAGAAGCCTAGCTTGTCTAGGCTTCTGATTCCCTCCCCCGTACCAGGACCTTGGGTACCAATAAGGTCAAGGCTGGTGGGATCCGACAGGCGAGTGGGGGCAGTTCCTAACCAGTCTCCCTGCCTCTTCTGTTCTCTCCTCCCCAGCCCACCTGCCTCCAAACCACTCTTGCTGACATGCAAATCTGTTCACGTTCTTCTCTCTGTAAGAACTTCCTCTGGCTGCCCTTCACTTCCAGGATCAAGTACAAACTCCTTAGTTTGGTACACAAGTCCCTTCACTATCTGGCACCTGAAGACCCACCGGGCTGGAGCCTCACAAACGTGCCTAAAGCTCTCTGAGCACTTGTTGTTTTTTCACCCCTCCATGCCTCTGTGCGTGCTGTTCCTGCCAGCTGGCATCCTCTTCCTCCCCTTCTTAGTGTAGTTCAGTGGTTCTCAAAATGTGATGCAGTAGCATCACCAGGGAACTTGGTAGAAAAGCAAATCCTTGGGCCCCACCTCAGACCTACTGAATCAGAAACGCTGGGTACAGCGACCCGCAATTTGTGTTTCACAAGCCCTCCAGGTGATTCTGAGGCAGGCTCAAATTTGAGAAACACTGACTAGTGAAAGCTTGCTCAGTCAAGCTCGAACTCGATTCCAACTCATAACGACCCTGTAGAACAGGGTAGAACTGCCCCACAGGATTTCCAAGGCTGTAATCTTTAAGGAAGCAGACTGCCGAATCTTTCTCCCGCAGAGCGGCTGGTGAGTTCAAACTTCAGACCTTTTGGTTAACAGCCGAGTGCTTAACCACTGTGCCACCAGGGCTCCTTCAATCAATCTTGGGGGTTGTTTTTTTATGAAACCCTTTCCAACTCTCTGCCACCCTTTGCAGAGAGAGTATCTCCTTCTTCAAAGCTCCTCACAATGTGCCTAGAACTCTGAACACACCCAATGGCCCTTATCAGATTCTGTGGTTGTTATTGTTATATTGCTATCTCTTTACAGTTCTGTTCCCACCATTAGCCAGGGAGACTTGAGACCAGGGACTTTGTCACTCTTAAGTCTATGTCTGCCCCAATACCCAGCACAGGACCTGATTAAGGCATGTGAGGGCCCTAAACACTGAAATCTGTGGTGCCCCCTCCTCTGCTTACTGACACATTGGAATGGGATATGTATAAATGTATGTGTGTGTGTGTCTTAGCTGTTCATGATGTAACTTCTTTTTAAATGCAACTATAATATCAGCAATTGAATGCAAAAGTGGCACATGCCATTTTCACGGAATGAGATTAACTGGATTACAAAATTTTTAGTGGATGTGGGATACTAAGATTTTGACTATACACCACATTTTCTACAGAAAGAATATTCCACATATTCTCCAACAAAGAAAATGAGTCATGCTCGTGATTACTGGCCGTTAGAGAAATGTAAATGAAAACTACAACGGGATACCATCTCACCCCGGCGTTACTGGCATGAATCAAAAAAAACAGAAGATAACAAATGTTGGAGAGGCTGCAGGGAGATTGAACTCTTAAGCATGGCTGGTGGGAATGCAAAATGGTACAACCATTCTGGAAAACGATATGGCGCTTCCTTAAAAAGCTAGAACTAGAAATACCACGCGATCCAGCAACCCTATTCCTAGGAATATATCCTAGAGAAATAAGAGCCGTCATACAAATAGACATATGCATACCCATGTTCATCGCAGCATTATTCACAATAGCAAAAGATGGAAACAACCTTAGTGCTCATCAACAAATGAATAAATAAACTATGGTATATACACAATGGAATACTATGCAACAATAAAGAACAATGATGAATCTGTGAAGTATCTTACAACATACATGAATCTGGAGGGCATTATACTGAGTGAAATAAATCAATCACAAAAGGACAGGCACTGTATGAGACCACTATTATAAAAACTCAAGAAAAGGTTTACACATAAAAAGAAACAATCTTTGATGGTCACAAGGGAGGGGAAGGGTGAGGAGGGAAAAACATTAGATAGTAGATAAGTGGTAACCTGGGTGAAGGATAAGACAGCACACAATACTGGAGATGTCAGCACAACTTGACCAACTCAAAGTCATAGAAGCTTCACAGACACATCGAAAGTCCCTGAGGGACCGAGTTATTGGGCTGAGAGCTGGGGACCATGATCTTGGGGGACATCTAGCTCATTTGGCATAACATAGTTTGTAAAGAAATTGTTCTACATCCTACTTTGGTGAGTAGCATCTGGGGTCTTAAAAGCCTGCAAGCAGCCATCTAAAGTACATATACTGGTCCCATCCCAGCTGGAGCAAGGGAGAACGAAGACCAAAGACACAAGGGAAAGATTAGTCCAAAGGCCTAATGGACCACATCTGCCACAACCACCACCAGACTGAGCCCAGAACAACTAGATGGTGCCTGGATACCACCACCGACTGCTCCGACAGGATCACAATAGAGGGTCCCGGACAGAGTGGGAGAAAAATGTAGATTAAAATTCCAATTCACACACACAAAAAATTAGACTTGCTGGTCTGATAGAGACTGGCGAAACCCCAATAGCATAGCCCCCAGACACTCTTTTAACTCAGTACTGAAGTCACTCCCCAGGTTCACCCTTCAGCCAAAGATTAGACAAGTCCATAGGGCAAACAATAACACACGTGAGGAGCATGCTTCATAGTTCAATCACGTATACAGGACTATATGGGCACACCAGCCCAAAAGCAAAGACAAGAAGGCAGGAAGGGACAGGAAAACTGGATGAATGGAAACAGGGAACCTGGGGTGGAGAAGGGGAGAGTGCTGACACATCTTGGGGTTGGCAACCAATGTCACAGAACAATTTGTGTATTAATTGTTTAATGAGAAACTAACTTGCTCTGTAAACTTTACCTAAAACACAATAAAAATCATAATAAATATTTATTAATAAATAAAAAAAGAAAAGAAAATGGGTCACTGAACTTAATTGTTTCAACAATCAATGTAAAATTCTGTTGATCTCCTACAACAAAAAACTGATTTTCACCCAGTTTAATTTAAGTGGCTCATACTTCAATTCTGATGCTTGTTTTGTGAGAAATGCTATAATCATAAATGAACAAATGAAAAGATGTCATAAAAGAAAATTTAATGATCAGAAAACAAATATTACAACAAATTACTGTATCTTATTTTTAGATAGATTTTTCATCTCTAACATAATTAAAAACATTTCTTTCTATTCTTGGCTCTTACAAATTCTTCAAAGATTTTGTCACAACTAAGCTGCAGAATGTGTTGCATTGCATTGGGCAAATCTGCTGCAAAAGACCTCTTTAAAGTGTTGAAAAGCAAAGATGTCACCTTGAAGACTAAGGTGCACCAGACCCAAGCCATGGTATGTTCAATCACATCATATGCGTGCTAAAGCTGGACAATGAATGAGGAAGATGCAAGAAGAATTGACGCCTTTGAATTGTGGTGTTGGTGAAGAATACTGAATATACCATGGACTGCCAAAAGAATGAACAAATCTGTCTTGGAAGAAGTACAACCAGAATGCTCCTTAGAAGCAAGGATGGAGAAACTACATCTTACTTTGGACATGTTGTCAGGAGGGATCTCTCCCTGGAGAAGGACATCATGCTTGGTAAAGAGGAGGGTCAGTGAAAAAGAGGAAGACCCTCAACGAGATGGATTGATACAGTGGCTGCAGCAATGGGCTCAAGCATAACCACAATTGTGAGCATGACACAGGACCAGGCAGTATTTCGTTCTGTGGTACATAGGGTCTCTAGGAGTCGGAACCAACTCAGTGGCACCGAACAACAACAACAAGCTGCAGAAAAATATCTACTTCCATACATAAAAAGGATAATGAATTGAGTCTTTCTTGAATCATTTCTGTACACTGAGGGTTTTTGAGTCTCTTTAGGGACGAAAATGAGTGTCCATTGTGCAGTTTGTGACCATGGAAGTTAGGAATATGCATAAAGCAATTTCAACATTGGGGAATACATATTGCATTTTATCTGCTATTATGGAATTGTGCATGCCTACATGAGTAAAATTTGTCTTTCCTGAATCTGCAAACTTTAGTTCTCACGTAAGAATGGAATTGTTGCACTTTTCCACAAACGTTTGTATTTAAGTCATTGGGATAAGCTTTCACTAATTTCCTGGATGACTTCATGTATTCTTCATCAGGTATATCCACATTGTTTAAGGAGGAAAATCTATCTGAAAGAACTTCATACGTTTTTACCCTTCTTTTCATGCAAGATTCAAGCGTGTCAATGATGGTGTAGTATGTGGTTACGTGAAATTGATCTCTGGCACTCAATACTTCCGGAGAATGTCCCTCATTTACTTGTTTATTTCTAATGCTTCTGTGACAGTGAACTGCTTGATAATCAGTATTTGGCGGTATTTGTTTTGTTGTGTTTTCAAAATTTTCAAAATCTTCTCTTAAATGATGCAAATACCCTGTTAATGACTGCTGGAGACCTGGCAGTGCTTTCAGCTTCTCTTTGTATCTCCTTTTTGTGTTTGGTCTTCAGCAATATTTTCTAAGGCATCTAGAATCTGAGTGTGTGATTCCAGGACTGTGCTCATTGCTTCAGCACGCACTTCCCAGCATGTATTAGAAAGACATTTTAATACTTGATCATTGCCTAAATATGCCTTAAGAACTGCCCATTGGTGAATAGATGTGGCAAAAAATGTGCAGAGTAACTGAACAGTAAAAAAAAAATCAACTGCTTCTGGACACCAATCTATTGCACTATGTCCTACAAGATTAAGTAAATGTGCTGCACATGATATGAAAAGCACATATTCGTTACATTCTAAAATTTTCTGACGTATTGGCAGCATTGGCATAGGACTGGCTTCTGCACTTAGAAAAATCAATTTGGCAAACTTAACAGAAATAGTGAAGTGCTTGATTTACAATTTCTTCATTGGGATAACTTTTTAAGCTAGTAAATGTGATAAATCGCTTGACAGGTTTTCTATCTATTGGAGATATCTATCTTAAAACAATACTTAGCTTATCTGTATAAGAAAGATCAGAGTGGAATCTACAGACAAACTGAAATATTGAGCTATGCTTATTTCACTGAAAATAATTCATTGAACTTTATCACTTATCAAGTTGATTAGGTCTTCATATGTTGTTTCAGACATATACACTGAGTTACCCTTTCCTGTGTTACCATATTTTGAGATGTGACCTGCAAAAAAAAAGGATCAGTCTGAGCAATAAGGTCAAGTAAACTCCCAAAATTTCCATTTATTGGGGACCCAAAAACTTCATTTCTTCCTCCAAAAGATAGTTCTAGTCCACCGATTGTTATAATGACAGCAACAGCGCACTGCAAAATGGCTTTCCATTACTGATGTTCTTCATTAATTTGTGTTTCCAGTTCATGAGTTAAGCCAGCATCATGGGGTTATGGATTGATTGTATTCCCCCAAAATGTGTGTCAATTTAGCTAGGCCATGATTCTCAGTATTGTGAGGTTCTCCTCCATTTTGTGATCTGATGTAATTATCCCATATGTTGTAAATCCTAACCTCTATGATGTTTATGAGGCAGGATTAGAGGCAGTTATGTTAATGAGGCAGGACACAATCTACAGGATTTGGTTGCATCTTGAATCAATCTCCTTTGAAATATAAAAGAAAGAAGCAAGCAGAGAGAGGAGGGAACAGCCAAGAAAGAAGAGCCGGAAGCTCAGCACATCTTTTGGACCCAGAGTCCTTGTGCTGGGAAACTCCTAGATCCAGGGGGAATTGATGACAACGACCTTCCCTCAGAGCTGACAGAGAGAGAAAGTCTTCCCTGGAGCTGGTGCCCTCAATTCGGACTTCTAGTCTCCTAGACAGTGAGAGAATAAATTTCTGTTGGTTAAAGCCATCCATTTGTGGTATTTCTGTTATAGCAGCACTAGATAACTAAGACATGGTTTAAATATGATAACATACAATCTCTGTGAATGGAACTTTTTTCATGTTTATCAGTCATATTTGAGTTGTTCCAGTCGCTAAATTCATCTGTAGCAAATTGAGTATTAAATGATTAAGGGCTGAATAGTTTGCAAACAAAACAGTATACAGAGGCTACTAATGGAGAATACAGTAGTCACTCCCTCTTATAATTTTCATCATTAGCTTTGCACCCTAGAAATATATTCTGGCCACAGAACCTTGTTTGTTTACCATCCAGAAATTTTTGACGTGAATTTTCAAACGGTCCACTGTGATGTTGACAATCACTTGGCCTTCTTTCAATCCAATAATTTACATCATCAGAAGAAAAATTATTCCATAAAGCAGGATCTGTATTTCTGTTATTTATGGGGTATGCAGATGTAACTATTTCAGATTCTAAAATAGTTTTGCTTTCTACACCATTATTAATTTTTTTTTTTACTACAGTACATAATGGCAGAAAGCATATGAATGGTATTATAGCAAATAATGGTGCAGTAATTTGGAACAAATTCTGTTATGTTCTTATTGCTATTAGTAATTTCAGCCCTAGAGGTACTAATACAACAATTTGTACCCATTAAACTTGAAGGTTCAGTGGAAGAAATCTCTTCTGATGCACTGCACTTTAAAAAGGAAATTAATTTTGGAATTTTCCTTAGGGATTCACAAGTCCTTTTCTTTTTATCTTCTTTGAACTTTTGTTTTTGTGCTCCACTTAGTTATTGCCATTTCATTTTACCTGGTTATAAAAATCACTTTTTTAATTTGGTTCTACCGTAGCAAATACATTTGAATAATTGAAAATAAATAAAATCTATAAAACAAGGAAAATTTATAAAATAAAATTTACATTTGAAGTTGTATATTAACACAAAAATTTATATTTGAACATCAGTAAGTAAAAAAATTGATTTGAGCCAATTTGGAAAAATGGCACTCTAGGCAGAAGCACCACGCCGTCCCTCCACAGCAAAGATCCGAAAAACTAAGCCATACGGAGAATACAACAATCCTGAAACCCTAAAACATCAAATTAAGAGATAAAGAACTCAGCCAAGGACCAAATGGAGTGAGAAAACTGACAGAGTATGGAGAGCAAGGAGAGATTCATGCAGAGGTCCCCTACCAGCTAATGCAGCGCGGATCCACCATCTTGGACTCCTATCGGAGACCAGCAAATGGGGGTAAGAGAAAGCAGCCTCATGGAGTGTCCAGAGGGAGACAAAACAACCAGTAATTTGCGGTGTGTGCTTTCCCACCCCCCCACCCCTCTTTGCCCCTGCTCGGCCTCCTCTGCTTCCCGTGGTCACGGTCTCTTGACAGGGAAGCGCCGGCTGCTTGGATTCCACACACCCAAGCGGGCGGCTCTCTGGATGCCATTTGTTGGCTGCTAGTGTTGCTTTTTTTTTTTCCTGCTTCTTTTGATTTCTCACTTGCCTCTTGCCACCTCCCCCTCTTTTCACTTGAGTGCCTGGCTCCGTGCGCCATCTTTGCTTCTTCCTGAGGGGTTGCAGAGCTCCATTCGAGTGTGGAGCTGCTTTCTGGTCTGGGCTACCACTCTGGTGGGACCCCAGGGCTTTTGTTCATTTGTTCCTTTTGAATTGTTTGTTTGTTTTCTTTTCCTTTTCTTGAGTTGGGAGCCCTTTCTGGCCAGGCGGAGCTGTGTGGCAAGGAACTCCCCTTCAGCTTCCACAGACTTGCAGAGGGATCCCTGAGAGCATGTCTTTCTTTGTTGGTTTTTTTTTTTTTTTTCTGTTTTTTTGGGGGGCCTTTCTGTTCTTTTTTTTTTTAATTTGTTTGTTTTCTTTTACTTCTTTTTCCCTTTTTGTCTTTCTTCATTGCTCAGTTTCTCATCTCTCTGTATCTTCCTTCTCTTTCTGATCACTGAATACCAGGCGTTGTATACCTCTACGCCTTCTACCCAGGCTGTACTGTGACACCTGAGAGCAACTTCCCCAGACCTCATAGCTGCATCGGTGGGATCCCTGGGAACTTTGTAGTTCTTTAACCTTTCTGATTTTTATTTATTCATTCTTTTCTTTTCTTCCTCTTCCCCTTTCTGTTTTTCTCCATTCCATAGTCTCTCATCTCTCCATTCCAACAGCTAGCTCCCCTAGCATTGTTTTTTGTTTGTTTGTATGTTTTTGGCTCCTGTTCCTCTCTCCTCTCTCCCATATCCATCTTAGCTCCACACATAACAATCTCCCTGCTGCATCCTGCCTACCTGCACTGTGCGCTTGACATCACACCACCAAGCAGTACAGACACGGCCTACTGGAACCTGCTCTGCACTGATTACCGACCCGCCCTGGTGCCTGTAGTCAGTGCCACAAACAACCCATCCCAGTAACTCCTCTTCAGCTAGACCTGCCCAGCTGTACCATATCTGAGTGACTGACCCTGCTAGTTGGAGAAGCAGGCAAAAAGTATTGAGCGCACAGACGAGCAAACCACAAAGAACTCACAGTCTGCCTGCTCAGACATAGTCAATTTTTTTTTTTTTTAAAAAGGGATGAAACAAACATATCTACAATCAATAAATGAGAAAAATAACTACTGAATGCCCTCAAAACAGCAGACAATATAAAAACATTTACAAAAACAGGACAGGATGGTTCCAGGAGGCATCCAAAATAAAACACCACATGACTCTCCTGTGGAAGAAAATGCACTAGAAGTACCTGATAGGGAATTCAAATCTCTAATATTCGGAATTCTCTAAGAACTGAGGCAAAAAGCTGACGAACATGAGAAAAAATAGACAAATTCATGGAAAATACAGACAAAAAAATTGGAAGAATTCAGGAAAATGATGCAGGGACAAAATGCCAAAATAAATTCACAACTAGAAATTATACAAAAACAACAATTAGAAATCCAAAAGATAAACAACAAGATTTCAGAAATGGATGTTGTCATAGAAGGGCTGAGAAGCAGATTTGAAACCGTGGAAGACAGGATCAGTGGAACTGAAGACAAACACTTGGATACAACTCTGTTTCAGGAAAACTCAGAAAAAAGAACAAAGAAAAATGAAGAGACCTGAGAGTTATGTGGGACACAATTAAAAGCAAAAATTTATGAGTGATTGACATTCCAGAACAGGGGGAAAAAACAGAAAACACGGAGAGGATCATTGAGGAACTGCTGACCGAAAACTTCCCCAATATCATGAAAGATGTAAAGCTGGCCATCCAAGAAGCTCAACGAACCCCATATAGAAGAGACCCCAAAAGAAAATCACCAAGGCATGTCATAGTCACACTTGCCAACACCAAAGACAAACAAAGAATCCTGAGAGCAGCTCGTGAAAAACAAGAAGTCACATACAGAAGACAAACAATAAGACTAAGCTCAGATTATTTGGCAGAAACCATGCAGGCAAGACGGCAACGGGATGACATATATAAAATCTTGAAAGAAAAAAATTGTCAGCCAAGAATAATATATCCTGCAAAACTCTCGTTCAAATTTGATGGTGAAATTAGGTCATTTCCAGATAAACAGAAATTAAGGGAATATGTTAAAGTCAAACCAAACTTACAAGAATTATTAAAGGGAGTTCTTCGATCTGAGGACAAACAGCTTCAGCTCACAGGCAGAACCTAGGACACAGGATCTTATGAGCCAGATACCAATCTAGGAAATGAACTCTCGAGGACTATCCAAAACCAAAAGAAATACAACAGGGAATCAGAGCAGTTAATCAATAAATGACAACAACATCAAAACAATAAAAGAGGGAATAAACGGCATAGGTATAGAACCTTCTAACGGAGAGGAAGGCAAGGCAATACCAAGTAATGGTAGACTGCTTCAGACTTAGAAAGATAAGGGTAAAATTCATGGTAACCACAAAGAAAGTTAACAAACATACTCATAAAAAAAGAGAAAAAACATAAAGTCTAGGCAGAAACAAAACCTACAGAAACAAAAGAAATGAAAAAAAAGTCCACAAACAAAATTAATTCAGTACAAGAGAGTAAGAAGAACAAAGAAAACGTCAGCACCACCAAAAAAAGCACTACAAAATGACAGCAAAAACTCACATCTATCAATAATTACACTGAATGTAAATGGACTCAATGCACCCATAAAGAGACAGACAGTGACAGAATGGATAAGAAAACAGGATCCATCAATATGCTGTCTACAAGAGACACACCTTAGAAGCAAAGATGTGAATTTATTAAAAGTCAAAGATTGGAAAAAAATATATCAAGCTAACAACTACCAAAAAAGAGCAGGAGTGGCAATTCTAATCTCAGATAAAATAGACTTTAAAACAACATCTACCACAAAAGACAAAGAAGGACACTACATAATGATTAAGGGGATGATCCTTCATGAAGACATAACCATAATAAACATCTATGCACCCAATGACAGGGCTCCAAAATACATAAAACAAACTCTAACAACACTGAAAAGAGAAATTGACAGTTCCACAATAATAGTAGGAAACTTCAACACACCACTCTCAGTAAAGGACGGAACAACTAAGAAGAAACTCAGCAAAGATACAGAAGACCTAAAGGGCACAATCAGGCAACTGGACCTCATATACGTATATAGAACACTCCATCCAACCACTGCAAAGTACACATTCTTTTCCAACGCACATGGAATGTTCTCCAGAATAAACCACATCTTAGGCCACAGAGCAATCCTCAACAAGATCCAAAACGCTGAGAAAATTCAAAGTATCTTCTCTGACCACAATGCCATCAAGGTAGAAATTAACAATAGGAAGAGCAAGGAAAAAAAATCAACTACATGGAAACTGAATAATACCCTGCTTACACATCAGTGGGTAATAGAAGAAATCAGAGATGGAATCCAAAAATTCCTAGAATCAAATGAAAATGAAAACACATCATACCAAAACCTTTGGGACACAGCAAAGGCAGTCCTCAGAGGACAATTTATAGCAATAGATGCACATATCAAAAAAGAAGAAAGGGACAAAATCAAAACATTAACTACAGGACTCAAACAAATAGAAAGAGAACAGCAAAAAAAGCCCACAACCACCGGAAGAAAGGAAATAGTAAAGATCAGAGCAGAAATAAATAAAATAGAGAACAGAAAAACAATAGAAAGAATTAACAAAACCAAAAGTTGGTTCTTTGAAAGAATCAACAAACTCGACAAACCACTGGCCAGACTGACAAAAGAAAGACAGGAGAGGACACAAATAACCCAAATAAGAAATGAAATGGGGGACATTACAACTGACCCAACTGAAATAAAAAGGATTATAACAGGATATTATGAAAAACTATACTCCAACAAATTTGAAAACCTCGAGGAAATGGATAATTTTCTAGAAACACACGGCCTACCCAAACTACAACAAAGTGATGCTGAAAATCTGAACAGACCCATAACAGGAGAAGAGATTGAAAAGGTAATAAAAAAAACTCCCAACCAAAAAAAGCCCTGGTCCAGATGGCTTCGCTGGAGAATTCTACAAAACATTTACAGAAGAGCTTGTACCAGTACTACTCAAGCTATTTCAGAGCATAGAAGAGGAAGCAACACTTCCAAATTCATTCTATGAAGCCAGCATAACGCTGATACCAAACCCAGGCAAAGATGTCACAAAAAAAGAAAATTACAGACCAATATCTCTCATGAATAAAGATGCAAAAATTCTCAACAAAATTCTAGCCAATAGAATTCAGCATCATATCAAAAAAATAATACACCACAACCAAGTAGGATTCATACCAGTTATGCAAGAATGGTTCAACGTTAGAAAATCCATCAACGTAATCCACCACATAAATAAAAGGAAAGAAAAGAATCACATGATCATCTCAATTGACACAGAAAAGGCATTTGACAAAGTCCAACACCCATTCCTCATAAAAAACTCCCAATAAAATACATATAGAAGGGAAATTTCTCAACATAATAAAGGGCATCTATGCCAAACCAACGGCCAACATCAGTCTTAATGGAGAGAGGCTGAAAACATTCCCCTTGAGAACAGGAACAAGACAAGGATGCCCTTTATCACCACTCCTATTTAATATTGTGCTGGAAGTTCTAGCTAGAGCAATAAGGCAAGAAAAAGAAATAAAGGGCATCCAAATTGGTAATGAAGAAGTTAAACTGTCCCTGTTTGTGGATGATTTGATTCTATACATAGAAAACCCTAAAGACTCCACGAGAAATCTACTGGAACTAATAGAAAGATTCAGCAGGGTAGCAGGATACAAGATAAACATTCAAAAATCAGTTGGATTCCTATACACCAGTAAGGAGAACGATGAAAAGGAAATCAGGAAAACAATACCATTTTCAATAGCACCTAAAGAGATAAAATACTTAGGAATAAATCTGACCAGGAATGTAAAAGACCTATACAAAGAAAACTACAAATCACTACTGCATGAAACCCAAAGAGATCGACATAAATGGAAAAACATACCATGCTCATGGATAGGCAGACTCAATATTGTGAAAATGTCAATTCTACCCAAAGCAATTTACAAATACAACGTAATCCTGATCCAAATACCAACAACATTCTTCAAAGAGATGGAAAAACTAATCATTAACTTTATATGGAAAGGGAAGAAGCCCCAAATAAGTAAAGCACTACTGAAGAAGAAGAATAAAGTTGGAGGACTCACACTACCTGACTTGAGAATCTACTATACAGCTACAGTAGTCAAAACAGCCTGGTACTGGTACAACGACAGATACATTGACCAATGGAACAGAATTGAGAAGCCAGATGTCCATCCATCCACCTACGGTCACCTGATCTTCGACAAGGGCCCAAAGTCCATCAAACAGGGAAAAGACAGTCTTTATAACACATGGTGCTGGCAAAACTGGATATCCATCTGCAAAAAAAAGAAACAGGACCCATACCTCACGCCGTATACAAAAACTACTTCAAAATGGATCAAAGACCTGAATATAAAGCCTAAAACTATAAAGCTCATAGAAGAAAAAACAGGACCAACACTTCAGGCCTTAATACATGGCATTAACAGGATACACCATAACCATCAATGCACAAAACCCAATGGATAAGCTAGATAACTGGGATCTTCTAAAAATCAAACACATATGCTCTTCAAAAGACTTCACCAAAAGAGTCAAAAGAGAACCTACAGACTGGGAAAAAATGTTTGGACTGTACAAGTCAGACAAAGCTCTAATCTCCATAATCTACAAGAAAATCCAACACCTCTACAACAAAAAGACAAATAATCCTATTAAAAAATGGGCAAAGGAAATGAACAGACACTTCACCAAAGAAGACATTCAAATGGCCAACAGACACATGAGGAAATGCTCGCGATCACTAGCCATTAGAGAAATGCAAATTAAAACCACAATGAGATACCGTCTCACCCCGGCATTACTGGCACGAATCAAAAACACTGGAAATAACAAATGTTAGAGGGGCTGCGGGGAGATGGGAACTCTTATGCACTGCTGGTGGGAATGCATAATGATACAACCATTTTGGAAAATGATATGGTGCTTCCTCAGAAAGCTAGAAATAGACATACCATTCGACCCAGCAATCCTACTCCTAGGAATACATCCTAGAGAAATAAGAGTCGTCACTCGAATAGACATATGCACACCTGTGTTCATGGCAGCATTGTTCACAATAGCAAAATGATGGAAACAACCTAGATGCCCATCAACAGATGAATGGATAAACAAACTATGGTACATAAACACAATGGAGTACTATGCAACGAGAAAGAACAACAATGAATCTGTGAAGCATCTCATAACATGGATGAAACTGGAGGACATTATGCTGAGTGAAATAAGTCAATCACAAAAGGACAAATATTGTATGAGACCTTACTGTAAGAACCCATGAAAAAGTTCACACACAAAATGTAACAATCTTTGTTGGTTACCAGGGATGGGAGGGGTGGGGGGGAAATACTAAACAGGCAATAGATAAGTGGTATCTTGGGTGAAGGGTGAGACAGTACACAATACAGGGGAAACTAGCAGAACCTGTACATGGAAAGGTCATGGAAGCCCCATAGACACATCCAAATTCCCTGAGGGACTGAATTGCTGGGTGGAGGGCTCTGGGGACCATGGCCTTGGGGAACATCTAGCTCAATTGGCAAGACACAGCTTATAAAGACAGTGCTCTACATTCTACCTTGGTGAGTAGTGTCTGGGGTCTTAAAAGCCTGTGAGTGGCCATCTAAGATACTCCACTGGTCTCATCCCTTCGGGAGCAAGGGAGAATGAAGAGAACAGGATACAAGGAAAAGATTAGTCCAAAGGACTAATTGTCCACAGCTACCAAGGCCTCCACCGGACTGAGTCCAGTACAGCTAGATGGTGCCCCGCTACCACCGCTGACTGCTCTGACCAGGATCACAACAGAGGTTTCTGGACAGAGCTGGAGAAGGATGTAGAGCATAATTCTAACTCACACACACAAAAAAAAGACCAGATTTACTGGCCTAAAGTAGACTGGAGAAACCTCGAGAGTATGGCCCCCAGACACCCTTTTAGCTCAGTGGTGAAGTTACCTCCGAGGTTCACTGTTCAGCCTGGGAGTGGACAGCCGGGTAAAAACAAATGAGACTAACGAGGCACAGGAGTTCAGTGACAAGGGCCAGAAGGTAGAAGGGGACAAGGCAGCTGGTGATAGGGAACACAAGGTTGAGTAAGGATACTGTTGATGTGTTGCGAGATTGTTAACCATTGTCATAGGGCAACATTTGTAGTAACTGTTAAATGAGAAACTCTTTTGTTCTGTAAGCCTTCTCCTTAAGTGAGAATAACAGCACAATTGGAAGAGCGTAGTCAATGTCACTGAACTGTGTATGTAGAAATTTTTGAAAGGGTGTATCTTTGGCTATGTGTATTTTCACCAAAAAAAAAGTTGAGAATTTAGAGGGTTGACATGTTGTGGGGTTGTTTACCAATGTCATAAAACAACCTGTGTACTACTGTTTCATGAGAAACTATTTGTTCTGTAAGCCTTCACCTGAAGTACAATAAAATATAAAAAAATTAAAAAATTGTTTTGAAATATGTAACTTTGTTCTTCAGGTCTGAGATAGTTAAAAAAAAATAGGACTTACAAGGAAGTAGGAAATGATTTCATTCATTTGTCATACGACGTTTGTTGGCGGGCCCTTCACAGATCTCCACGAGTGTTTTTCATCTTGAAATAATATTTAAAATCTTGTGCACTCACTTTCCGTCCTTTGATGCTGCATCTTCATGGTTTATTGGACTGCTGCTGATGCCCGACTGGGTAAGAGTGATTGCAAGGAGCATGATACAAATACAAGGGTATGCTCAACTGGAAAAAGCGTTTTGATTCACTTTGTGCGGGATAGGACTAGATACATCACAAGTCATGTGACTATAGTGCTGCAGGTGCACACTTATGTGGTGGATGAGAGGGAACTGAATGTGAGGTTATACCCGATCGGTCGAAAAGGAAAATATAATCGTTATCATATACAAAATTTATAAAATGGACATTTTATTTCTTTGTGGAATTGTTCAACTCCCGTAGTTAGAGACGCGTGCATAATTGATGTAATCACTTCTCCATGAGCAAGTTGTTTTGTGAGTTATAACAGTACCAATTTTTTAAAAGAAAGTCAGTCTAAAGCAAAATGGAGAATAAAATACGTTTATATAATTTTTATTATATAAATATTCATTTAATTTTTTTCCTTGAGGAATTGTTCAATTTCCTTACAGCAAGATATGTAAATATTCTGATAAAATATAAATGTAATGTTCGGATAAACACCCTTTGTTGCTCTCTTGGAAGATGAATTTAGAAACACACTCGTTGCAAAACAGAAACATATTTTGTATGATAAATAAATATTAAATTTTGTGTCTTCTTAATGGAAGGAATACACAGAGTCACTGTACCGAAAAAATTGGTCAACATTCAATCATTTCAGGGGGGCAGCATATGATCAAGAACCGATGGTATTGAAGGAAGAATTCCAAGCTGCATTGAATGCATGGGTGAAAAACCAGGCTACAGGTATTGACAAATACCAGTTGGAATGTTTCAACAAACACATGTAGCTCTAGAGGTGGTCATTGGTCTATACCAATAAATTTGAAAGACAGCCTGCCTGGCCAAGCAACTGGAAGAGATCCATATTTGTATACATTCCAAAGAAAGGTGGTCCAACAGAATACAGAAATTATTAAATAATATCATTAATATCACAAGTAAGTAAAATTATGCTGAAGATAATTCAAAAGCCGTTGAGCAGTACTTTGACAGGAAACTGCCAGAAAATCAAGCCAGATTCAGAAGAGGATGTGGAACAAAGGATATCATTGCTGAAGTCAAATGGATCTTTGCTAAAAGCAGAGAATACCAGAAAGTTGTTTACCTGTGTTTTATTGACTGTGCTAAGGCACTTGACTGTGTGGATCATAACAAATTATGGATAACATTGTGAAGAATGGGAATTCCAGAACACTTAATTGTGCTCATGAGGAATCTGTACATAGACCAAGAGACAGTCGTTCAAACAGAACAAGGGGATACGGTGTGGTTTAAAATCAGGAAAGTTATGCATCACAGTTGTATCCTTTCACCATACTTATTCAGTCTGTATGTTGAGCAAATAATCTGAGAAACCGGACTATATAAAAAAGAATGTGGCATCAGGATTGGAGGAAGATTCATTAACAACCTGCAATATGCAGATGACACAACCTTGCTTGCTGAAAGTAAAGAGCACTTGAAGCACTTACTGATGAAGATTAAAGACCACAGCCTTCAGTATGGATTACACCTCAACATAAAGAAAACAAAAATCCTCACAACTGTACCAATAAGCAATATCATGAAAAACAGAGAAAAGATTGAAGTTGTCAAGGATTTCATTTTACCAGGATCTGCAGTCAATGCCCAAGGAAGCAGTAGTCAAGAAATCAAACGACGTATTACATTGGGCAAATCTGCCGCAAAAGACCTCTTTATTTATTTGGCCAATTCAACAATTTCTATACGTATAACTAAGTGACATTGATTACATTCTTCATGTTAGGCAACCATTACAGATACCCATTTCCAAATTATTCTACCACTATTAACATAAACTCAATGCCCCCTAAACAAAAACTCCCCTTCCTCCCACCCTGGTAACTACTAATAATCTTCTGTTTATATACATGTATATATATATATATATATATATATATATATATAGTACTTTAGATGAAGGTTTACAGAACTAGCTTCTCATTAAACAGTTAGTACACATATTGTTTTACGACATGGGTTAACAACTCCACGACATGTCAGCACTCTCCCTTCTTGAACTTGGGTTGCCTATTACTAGCTTTCCTGTCCCCTCCTGCCTTCTAGTCCTTGCCCTTGGGCTGGTGTGCCCCTTGAGTCTTGTTTTGTTTTATGGGCCTGTCTAATCTTTGGCTGAAGGATTAACCTCAGGAGTGACTTCATTACTGAGCTAAAAGAGCATCTGGGGGCCATACTCTTGGGGTTTCTCCAGTTTCTGTCAGGCCAGTAATTCTGGTCTTTTTTTGTAAATTAGAATTTTGTTCTACATTTTTCTCCAGTTCTGTCTGGTAACCTCTATTGTGATCCCTGTCAGAGCAGTCAGTGGTGGTAGCCGGGCACCACCTGTTTGTACCGGACTCAGTCTTGTGGAGGCCGCAGTAGTCGTGATCCATTAGTTCTTTGGACTAATCTTTCCCTTGTACCTTTAGTTTTCTTCATTCTCCCTTGCTCCCAAAGGGGTGAGGCCAGTGGAGTATCTTAGATGACCACTCATAGGCTTTTAAGACCCCAGACGCTACTCACCAAGATAAAATGTAGAATATTTTCTTTATAAACTGTGTATGCCAACTGAGCTAGATGTTCCCTGAGACCATGGTCCCTACAGCCCTCAGCCCAGTAATTCGGTCCCTCAGGGAGTTTGGATATGTCTATGGAGCTTCCATGACCTTGTCTTGTACTAATTGTGCTGGCTTCCCCAGTATTGTGTACTATGCAAAAGACCTCTTTAAAGTATTAAAAAGCAAAAATGTCACTTTGAGTACTAAGGTGTGCCTGACCCAGGCCATGACATTTTCAGTCAACTGATATGCATGTGAAAGTTGGACAATGAATAAGGAAGACAGAAGAAGAATTGATGCCTTTGAAACATGGTGTTGGTGAAGAATACTGAATGTAGCAAGGATAGTCAGCAGAACAATCAGGTCTGTCTTGGAAGAAGTACAGCCAGAGTGCTCCTTGGAAGTGAGAATGGTGAGACTTTGTCTCACATACTTTGGACATGTTATCCGAAGGCACCAGTCCCTGGAGAAGGACATCATGCTTGGTAAGGTAGAGGGTCAGCGAAAAAGAGAAAGACCCTCTGTGAGATGGATTGACACAATGTCTGCAACAACGGGCTCAAACATAGCAACCATTGTGAGAATGGCGCAGGACTGAGCAGTGTTTCATTCTGTTATACACAGGGTCGCTATGAGTTGTTTCTGACTCGATGGCACCTAACAACAACAACAGTGTGCCTAATACCTCGTTTATTATCATATGTAGAGTAATATCAAGCACTGTTCCACACAGCAGACAATAAAAAATGAAACTCACTTGATACATAAATTAAAGCATTTCATGTTAGATAAATATTAATATTTCCAGAATTTTTGGACCTTTGCCATGTTAATATTAAATTATTACCCATGTTAGTATTATAGTAAATGTATGCTAGATTGTACTGTATGTACGCCAAACATATTTTAAAGTTAAAATTATAAATATTATTGTTTACAAAAGTTAGGACGTAACTGTACATAAATGCTATACTGTTAAAAAGTAATTCATTGCAATAGTCCACTTATTCGAGTTCCCTCAGTTTTGCACATCATGTAGGACTGTAGTTCCCATTGGTTATTTACCAGAACATGTGTAAGAGCATACCCTTGTGTTTGTGTCATGGCAAAGAGCATTGCTGGCCCTCCTGGCTGGTGTTGCTGGATCAGGATATGTGGATGGACAAGACAATTCTCTCAAAATGAATTAAAGACCTGTTATTTATTAACATAATCTGTCCTCACCCAGTAACTGCTCCTGTTGGATCCAGTTGCATATTGAGTGAAAGTAGCAAGAGTTAGACTCAACAGCCCCCCCCCACCTCTTGTTTATTAGAAAAAATAGTATACTTGCTGTGCAATGAATTACTTAACATGGTCCTTCTAGCCATGGTCTTTGTGACTCACACACAATGATTGGATGGGACTATGCAAATAAGGTATATGGAACCTGTGGGGGTTAGGGTTGTGTGTTAACTTGGCTAGGCTATGATTCCCACTATTGTGTGGTTGTCCTCCATTTTATGTGTTGTGGATCCTGACCTTTACGTGTTGCTGAGGTAGGATTGGTATTGGGGTGTGTCTGGGGTTACAGCCTTGCAGGAGGGCATGACTCAAGTCCCAGCCTTACTCAAGTTATGCCCTTCCATGGGATGCAGTCTGCATCTAAGGTATATATGTGGGTGCCCTGGTGGGGCTCTTGATCTCTCTGCATCTGGATCCCACATCTGGTGCATGATCATCTAACCTCTGGTTCTTGGGACTTGAGCCAGAGGCCTGCTGTCTGACCTGATGATTCTGGGATTTCCTGGCCTCCGCACCCCTGTGGGCTGGCAGCTTATCACCTGACCTGATTTGCCAGCTTCTGCAGCCTTGTGAGCGAGCAGCCTGTGGTCTGAACTACCAGTTTGGTTGCATCAGCCCCTGCAGCCATGCCAGTTGGGAGAAGCCAATACCTAACTCATGGATTTGGGACTTGTCAGCCTCCACAACTGTGTGAACCATTTCCTTGACACAGTTCATGATATGTTGCAGTGAATTAGGGAACCCAAAGACTGGAGGGAGAGTACTGAAGGGAAGAGTAGTTGATGTTAGAGATGATGGAGTGGTACAGTAGTTTGGAAAAGTTGGACATTTGGGAAACCTTTAACCTAGCCTCATAGGAACCTGCTTTGTGCTGATCCTTATAAAAGAAATTATTCATTTAATACTCCCAAGAGACCCATCAAGAAAAGGAGTTTCAGTTACACTGGAGGTGACCATAGGAAACAGATGTCAACGAAGTTGTTGAAGTGGTAGGACCCTCACAGCTTAAACAACCTCGTGCCTGGGCATCCTTGTGAGCCTGTGTGAACTTTGTTTCTGGCTAACACACTCTCATGCAATGGAGCTGGTGTCAGTTTCACTTAGTGTCCTGCCAGTTCTCTTCCACTGTGACACTCAGTTTTCTTTGTGTCTTGTCTGCTTGACATCTGTGGGTCTTTGCTTTGCACAACTGGTGCCCCAGTTTTGTTGATGCCCTAAGCACGTGCTTACCTTGCTTATTGGGTAATCCATCCTTTCATGTGTGACAAATGCACCAATAATATTATACGTTCTGATGATTTGTAGAACTTTGATTTCTCTACATTTACAAAGCTCATCAAACTCTATAACCCTGGACCAAGTTCATGGACCAACAGGTTTTTAGAAGCGTTTCTCCTACCCGCCAAACAGTGATTCTTGTACTCTGCTTCTTTGCCTTCCCACATTCAGTGCATATCCACTCCTTTCTCCCCAAATGGCTAGAGGACCCTGAACAAGACGCAGAGTCTGAGAAGGCTAGAAATTCCTTGAAACCTCATGTTTCATTCATGTACTTTTGTATTCTATTCCCTAATATGTCTGTGCCAGTTTTAATGTGAAAAAACGATGTAAATTACTTGAAAACAAGTAAAGTTGGCAGTCCAAGGAGAGTCACCACTTCCTTCCCATGACTTGGAATTCTCCAAGAGTGTTGTGTGCTTTCCTTTGAGAATAATGCTGTTATGTTGTTAGTTGCCATTGAGTTGGTGCTGACTCATGGCGACCCCATATGCAACAGAATGAAATGCTGCCTGGTCCTGTGCCATCTTCATGATCACTTATAAGCTTGATTCTATTGTGGCCACTGTGTATTTTGAGTGCCTTCCAACCTAGGAGGCTCATCTTGCAGCACTTACCAGAAAATATTCTGTTGTGATCCATACGGTTTTCACTGGCTAATTTTTAGAAGTACAGCACCAGGACTTTCTTCCTAGTCTGTCTTAGTTTGGCATCTCTGGTGAAACCTGTCCACCATGGGTGACCCTGCTGATGTTTGAAATACCAGTGGTATATCTTTGAGCATTATAGCAACAGGCAAGTCACCACCGTATGACAAACTGACGGACAGGTGGTAGTTGAGAATAATAGTAATAGCTAATGTTTATTGAGCGGTTACTAGGTTCCAAGCACTATGATAAATGCTTTCAAACATCTTGTCTTAGTCTCTTAGTGCTGCTATAACAGAAATACCACAAGTGGGTGGCTTTAACAAACAGAAATTTATTTTCTCACGGTTTAGAGGCTGGAGGTCTTAATTCAGGGTTCCAGCTCTAGGGGAAGGCTTTCTCTATGTTGGCTCTGGGGGAAAGTCCTTGCTGCTTTTTAGCTTCTGTTCCTTGGTGATCTTCATGTGATGAGTATCTTCTCCTCCCTTTGTGCTCCCTTCTCTGTGCCTAATCTGCTCTTTTTATATCTTAAAAATGATTGGTTTAAGACACATCCTACACTGGTATGGCCTTATTAACATAGCAAAGAAAGTCTGATTCCTAAATGGGATTACATCCAGAGGTATAGGGGTTTAGGATTTACAACACATATTTGGTGGTGGCAGGGGTGAGGGTGGCACAATTCATCTATAACATATATCTTATTACACCAACTCTAGGAGGCAGATATTATTACTATCTCCATACTGCAGAAGAAAAAAACTAATGTGCAGAGAATTGGAGTAACTTGCTAATGAGTTCTCTGGAAGCAGACTTCAGAACCACAATGCTGACGCATCTGACCCTACCCAAAGCCCAGTTGCCAGGACATTGGAGGCACTAATGTCTCTCAAGGGTATAGTCCCCTCTGCCTTCTGGATCCCTTCTCAACCAGCTGGTATTTGCATCGGTAGAACCATAAGGACCCATGCAACCTCCTCTCCAGCCAGGCCATTTCATTGCTACCCAAAACTCAGTCATTGCTGAGCTTCATGGAATCCCAGTCCGTTGTTTGAAACTAGATCTGGGCTGGGGGCCTGGATTTGCTGTTGGGTACCACTGTTGCCTAGAATAAGTTGCTTCTTCCACCGAGCCTCAACTTTCTCCCTTCTAAAATGGGAATAATACAGGTCCACAATCCCTTGCTTAAAACTGTCCAGGCCAGATGTGTCTCAATTCAGAATGTTTCAGATTTTAGAAGGGTAATATGTGCACATCCATGTACTACATAACATCCCTTTGGAGTCTGGGGGAGCACCCCACAAATCAAGCATTCTTTCTGTAGCAAATGTATCAATATGCACACTGAGTAGGATAAGTAAAGACTCAGGTCATTTCAGGTTAGGTTTTGCAACCAAATATGTTACAGAAGAGTTTTCATTTGTCAGAGCTTTCTGAATTTCAGAACGGCAGAGATTATGGACCAGTGGTTGTCTTAGAGGACTATTCAAAGTGCATGCAAGTATTTTTCATCAGAGGCTTTGACTCATAGCAGGTTCAAAAGGCACCTAATAAAAAGTAACTCTGCTCTTTTTCCTCCCCTTTCCGAATCCTATGCTTTTTTTCAGGCTGTTTCGAAAACAGTGTCTTTGACTTTGCTGTTCATGACCAGCCTCCTCATAGTGCTTTTCCAAGACCAAGACTTGCTTTCTTCACATCCTCCTCACCGGAATCTCTCCAGATATAAACCCAAACCAAACCAAACCTGTTGCCGTCGAGTCAATTCTGACTCAAGAGACCTTATAGGACAGAGCAGAACTGCCCTATAGGGTTTCCAAGGCTGTAATCTTTATGGAAGCAGACTGCCACATCTTTCTCCTGTGGAGTGGCTGGTGGGTTTGAACCACCGACCTTTCAGTTAGCAGCCGAGCACTCAACCACTGCACCACCAGGGCTCCTTTCTCCAGATACATGCAGTCATTTTACCTCATCTTCCAGCTTGGAGATGTCAGATGTAAACTCCCCAATGAGCTGGCCTGCATCGTTTTATAGGGCTGTTTGAGTTAAGCTGCTCCTAAAGTTGGATGCTTTCTCACAAAAGCACAGTCACATCCAATCTAGGGATAGTTTTTCTAGACAGAGGAGCACAAACCACCTCCCTCCTAGAAAGCCCACCCAAAACAGCCCTCTGTTGCTGAGCAGTGGCTGAGGAAAGGCGAACCAAAAGGTGATAGACCAGCTGGGCTAATTTCTTAGTCCTCTAGGGATCAGCCAAGTCTAGGTCCCTCTGGGGCTGAACACTTCCCAGGAGTCAAGGCATTACTCACCATGCTTTGGGAATGCTATTGAAGGGCACAGTAATGTGGAGCGGGCAGAGGCAAGGAGCCCATTGTGTACCTACATCAGCTTGGACAGTATTGTTGTTGCTGTTATGACGATATTGCCTCACGGAATGGAAAAGGCCCTTCCCTGATCTAAGCCATTATTATGTGGGTATGTGGGTCCTGTCCTGGCCACAGACACCACGTGGGTTGTCAGGCTTCTGCTGTTATTTCAGCCCCAGGGGTAAAAACATCCGAACAGTAGAATCTTTTTTGTTCTTGGCTTCATTCTTGGAATGCACAGACTCTGCTTGGTCTCCACCTATTACCACACCAAGCAGGCCTCCAGAGGCACATGTACTCTCAGTCTTCCTTTGTCTCTGGCCTGCTCACAGCTGGCACCCTTTCCGCCATCTTGGCAGGGGCACAAGGCCTAGAAAATGAGGGAACCTAGGCAACCACCAGGGGCATAGCCCAACTGGTGTGAGGCTGGTGCAAGGAACATCGTGGTGGAGGTGGGGGCCAACCTGGGCCAGCAGATCTGGGATTGACCTGGGAACAGACAAGGGGGAGGCTTCCAAGGGGCTCAGTACCAGCCAGCACTGGCCTTATCAGCTTGCGCCCCCAGTGGCACTCGCAGGAACTGTCCTAGGTTACTGTTATTGTTTATTTCACCAGCTTTGATGAGGCTGGAGCGGGCCTCTTGAGAGGAATGCAGACCTGTCTGCACCCGAAAACCAAAACCATGTCCAAGGGGCGTGGCTGGGCGGCTGGCAGGGAGGCCCCACCTCACCTAAGAGAACATGGGCATCTGGAAAGGGGCCTGGCAGAGTGGGCATGGGAGGTGGCTCCAGGCCCAGGGCCAACCACGATGCTTTCCCACATGTGCAGGCATCGGCTCCCTCAGAACCAGACTCTAGGGAGGGAAGGAAGAAGCCTCCCTGGGAGAGGGAGCTGGGGACTTTCCCCTCTGTGTGCACCAACCTGCAGAGGGAGGCGGCGCTTCAAAGAGCCCCAAGTGCCTATAGCTGTGCCCGGTTGAGGCAGGTCTTTTGTAGAATCATCAGAATCCATTAGTACTGGCCCCTGGCTAAAGCCCTTCCATGGCTTCCATCACTGCCCACACTGGCCTGCCCAGTACAGTAGTGGATGAAGCTATTGAGCACTTAAAATTGCTCCTAATACACACCAATTTCAAAGACTTAGTATGAAAAAAAGAATACAAATATCTTAATAAGTTTCTTACATTTAACAATTTTAAAGTTACAACAAATCCTTTATCAAACTATCCACGTACCTCAAACCACAAACAGGATAGATTAGTACTTTGGATTTCATATAATATAAACAAGGAGCCCTGGTAGCACAGTGGTCAAAGTGTTCGGCTGCTAACCAAAAGGTCAGTGCTCCTTCGTAAAGATTAAAACTCATAAAAAGCCCATTGCTGTTCAGTCGATTCCTACTCATAGTGATCCCATAGCCTTGGAAACCCTATGGAGCTGTTCTAGTCTGTCCTATAGGGTCGCTATGAGTCAGAATTGACTTGATGGCAGTGGGTTTTGTTTTGGGTTTTTTGGGTCATATAAGCATATTTATTTTTGAAAAACCAAAACTATTCTCTATATAATAAAATCTATGAAAATCATTTTATTTCTAACTTTGTTTAATCTCTTTCAACTTCAAAAGTGAAGGTTATTTGCAAAATGTTGGATTTTGTTATTTTTTTTTTTCTATATTACCATGGCTAAACAAATGAGGAAATATTAAATGATTTTAAATGGGGTTCATTAAAATATTTTTCCCTAAAAAATGTTTCTTACATATTGAGGTAAATAAAATATATCATTAAAATTAATTTTACCTGTTTCTTTTTACTTTTTAAAATGTGGCTACAAGAATATTTACAATTACACATGAGATCTCCATTGAATTTCTATTGAACAAGGCTATTCTATTTCTTTCTTTCTTTATTTATTTATTCTTCTATTTCTTTCTTGTTTATTGTACTTTAGATGAAGGTTTACAGAACAAACTAGCTTCTCATTAAACAATTAGTACACATATTGTTTTGTGACAATGGTTACCAACCCCATGACATGTCAACACTCTCCCTTCTCCAACTTGGGTTCCCTATCACCAGCTTTCTTGTCTCCTCCTGCCTTCCAGTCCTTGCCCCTGGGCTGGTGTGCCCCTTTAGTCTTGTTTTGTTTTATGGGCCTGGACAGGGCTATTCTAGATGTTCCACCAACATACTAAGCTTCATTCTGGCCTCAGGACCTTTGTACTTGCTCTGATCTCTGCCTAGAATGCTTTTCTTTCAGCATGACTTCCTTCCTTCTTGTCACTCATATTTCAACTCAAATCTCTCTTTCCTGACTACTAAGCAGTCCCACCCCAACAGCCTTCATCATATTATCCAGTTTTATTGTCCTCATAGCACTTAAAACTCTTTTTATGCTGTGCTGATTGTTGCCCCCAGTCTCTATTCATTGGTAAAATCTAAACTCCTTGAGAGCTGAGATCCTGAGCATCCTGTTTACTGCAGCCTCCCTACTGCCCAGTGAATATTGTCGATTGGATGTTGAAAAGCTCATCTGAAGTGAAACTCCTGCAGGGCCCTTGTTTGCCTCCAAGACCACCAGAGCCAAAATTCTAGTCTGTGTGCCCTAACCAGACATTCTCACCAACCCTTTGCTTCATCTGCTCTGCTTACTAGTCCTGGGAAAAGGAAAAGCAAGTGTGACATTTGCATTACTGTAACTGTCTTTCTTCTGTTGCTTTACAATTGGGCTATAAGCCTCAAGGTTAAGTGTTCCAGCCCTGGACACAAGGGGTTCTAACCTTGGCTCTGCCAATCAGCTGTGTGACCCTGGACATGTCACCGTAGCTCTCTGAGCCACCAAAAAACAAACTCATTGCGGTCGGGTCAATTCCAACTCACAGCAACTCTACAGGACACAGTAGAACTGTCCCATAAGGTTTCCAAGGCTGCAAATCTTTACGAAAGCAGATAGCCACATCTTTCTCCCATGGAGCGGCTAGTGGCTTCGAACCACCAACCTTTTGGTTAGCAGCCAAGTGCTTAACCACTGTGCTACCACAGTGCGTCCTTAAATGCTGATCTCTAAGGGCCCTTCCCGCCCAAATATGAGAATTGGACCTTTCACCCTGTTTTCTTCTCCAAAGCCACTTAGCTGACCTGAAAAAGTCTCCATTAACTAACTAGCCAGAGTGCTTAGGGCAAGAGAGGTCCTTGCTAATTTAACTTCCTGGCTAAGGGTCAACTAATTAGAACATCTGCACTGAAAATATGAATATGAATAGACTATAAATCCACTTTCCAGCTCTAGAAAGTCAGTTCATGGAACATAATTACACATTTCTTAGAAAGTATAGTAAGGTGGCATTGTTAGTGATTTTCTCTTAAAAATAAAAGTGAGCATGGGGATAGAGTCAGAGAGCCCCTTTGGGGTCCTCTGTTAGGAAGTCCCAACTCTGAAAGCGTAAGCTGCAGGACTTCACGCAAGCCGTGGCCGTACCCTCTGTTGTCTCTGTTTTCTTGTGGGGAAATGAAAGTGATACTACCCAGCTTCCAGGAAAGTTGTAAGGAGGAAAGGAAATAAGGCATGTATAGTGCTTAGCATGGTGCCAGGCACGTAGCAAGTGCTCACTGTGTATGAACACGGTTTATGGTGCCTCTGACTGAGCCACACCGGCAGTCGAAGGAGAGCGAGTGCCAGGAGAGCGCTGGCCTCCGGTCTTGGCCTGCCTCTCGCATGCTCGGGTGCCTGGGCAAGCCCCCCGCCGCTCCCTGGCCTCAGTTTCCTCTTGCATAAGATAGGTGGCCTGGCTAGGTTCCCATATTCACGCAGGCGCTGGAAGGAGCTGAGCTCAGGTGCCCTGGGGTCTTTTCCTCAAGTTGAACTTGGACCTCAGCCGGAATCTTCAAGACCGAGCCCCTCCTCCCCTGGCCGGGCTGGCCCCTTCCAAGGACCTCCCCAGTTGCTGGCTTCCAGCCCAGTCAGACTGCTACTGTCAAGCAGTGTCCTTTGCAGCAGCTGCTCGCCGCTGGGAAAAACTGTCCTGCGACGCCCTCTAGAGGAAGGAGTGCTTCCTCTCCTTTGCCATCACGGGCTCAGCCTGGGCCTTGTCCCCGACCCTGGGGATTCACCCAGGGCAGGGCCTGGAAGAGAGGCAGAAAAAAGCACTAAGTCTGCAAAATGCATGCCAACTTGGAGTGAAGGTAGATTTTTCTTTCTAATGGGCACAAGCATAACAGCGATTGTGAGGCCAGCACAGGACCGGGTGGTGTTTCGTTCTGTTGTACCTAGGGTCGCTATGAGTCAGAACTGACTCGACAGCACCTAACAACAACAACAAATCTGACATCTGGCACTGGCCTCCCCTCTGGAATTCTTGCCTCTAAACTTCTCCCACCCATGCCCTCCTAGGCTCCCACACCAGCCCATGCTTAAAATTCTTCAAAGCCTGGCTCCCAAGCAAGACACTCACGGCCCTCTGGGACGGCAGCTTACAGATGTCTCCTGGCTCATTTCCTGTGCAATCTACGCTCCAGGTCCAAATTATCAACTAGGCATTGGGTGTTTCTAGATCCTCTCTTTCAATATACACGTATGTTCTTAAATAAATTAATTCCTTAAGGTTGCTGAGTCAAAATTAATACCTGGATAATTAAATGTCTATAAAATGTCAGTTACATCAACTGTCTTTGCAATTGGCCTCAACTCTTACCTAGCTCTATGCAACTCATATTTAATATGGGATGTGGGTGGATTTTAATATGCATAATATGATGTGGGGTGGGGACTCGAGAAATAACAGTGCCTGGGGCCTCCAAGGTCTAAAGCCATCCCTGCCCTCACACCCTGTCCTTTAGTTATCCTGAAACACTTGCTGGTCCTATCGTTGGCTTCACTTCCCCTAGATCCCAGGCCTTCGCACCTGCAGTTCCTCCGGTCAGAATGCCCTTTCTTCCCTCCCTTACCCTCTCCATCTTGCCTGGCTGACTCTTATGAACCCCATAGACATCTCAGGGTCACTTCCCATGAGAAGCCGTCTCTGACACCTTATAGAGAACCCATGCTGTGAGCTCCCTTGAGGAGGGGAGCAGGGCAGGAATGCCCAGCACCAGCAACTTCTGCCTCCCGACTTGTCTTTGCACTGGTCCTGATCATCCCCAGTCCAGTAGGATCATCTGTTTGCTCTCCATGTCCTCCCTGAGGGCCACGGCTGGGTCTGATTCATCCCTGTGTCCCTAGCACTTGACTCAGGGCCTGAGCCATTTTGTCCACTCACTGAATATTTGGTGGATGTCCAAGGAAAAGGATAATGGATGAATGGATGGAGAATGGGAAGTCCTAGCACTAGGAAGGAGATCCACCATCCAGTGCCTGAATTTCCTCCTGGAAGCCCCTATCAAGTAGCAGCTTAAGCACAACTGTATGCCTACAGGGGCAGGAAACTTCCACCTCCACCACTTACTCTGTGATCTTGACTAAGTTGCTTACTTTCTCTAAGCTTGTCTATTAATCTATAAAATGGGCTTATGATATGTAGACCATAGGGTCATTGTGGGGGTTAAATAAAATTACTAATATGAATGCTCTGCTATGAGTAAATTATAAAGCCATTTGATACCAGAGTTATTGATATTGTTCAAATTCTGTTTAGCAGCCCTCTTGGTACTATAAGAAGCTTCTTCCTCAGGCTGACCTAAAATTTTCCACTCCATACCCCACTTACTCACTGGCTGCTCTCTGGGGTCCCACACCCTGTGCAGGGCAGAGCACTTTAGTGGCACGCTCAGTGCCACATTGGCCTGGGTGAGAGCTATACATCTAGTCTGTGCCAAAGGCATCGAGGAACCAGCTTCTGCATTTAATAACACCCCAGGGTTGTCATCAGCCAAGTCCAGCATGTGGCAAATTCTGGTTAATCGGATGGTAATCACAAGGAAAAAAACAACAAATAAATTTCACAGAAAGGAAAGAAGAGAGGGGGGAGGCTTTAGATTGAAAAAGACTGAAGAGACATATCAACTAAATGCAATAATATATGGATTTTGTTGGTATCTTGATTGGGACAAACAAACTCTTTAGAAAATTCTGATACAATTAAGGAAGTGTGAACAGTGACCGGATAGTACTAAGAAGTTATTTTTAATTTTTTACATACGATTATAATATTATCTGGTTTTTTTTCAGTTCTTATATTTTGGAGATATCTACTGATTTGAGATACCTACTGATTGGTACGTACTGTATTAGAGATACTGATTTACGAATGAAATGATGTGAGATGTGGGATTTGGTTCAAAATAATCCTCTCTGTATGGGGAGTGGGGCATGGGGAAGACATGGAGGTAGAGTTGAAATCAATCTATGAATTGATACATGCTATACCTGGGTACTTGGAAGTTTACTACACTATTCTTTCTAGCTAAACACATGTTAAAAATTTTCCATAACAAATAATTTTTTTTAAATTTCACAAACTGTTCTGATTCCTGGAGATTCCTTGAATACCTTAGTGTGAGTGCCTATACAATCTTTCTTGGGGCGGTGGGGGTGGAGAAGTCAAACCCCTGAGTGAGTGGGAGGGAGAGAAGAGCAGAAAGGGAGGATGAGCACTGGAGCATGATGTTCATCTGCCTCACTGTTTAGCTCTGGGATGGTCACCATTTTTATCTCCTGCAACATCCCAGGCATAATCCTGAGCACTCACTCTTCTATCGTCTGACTTCGGTTTGTGGGGAAGGTGATGTTACCCTCAAAGGGAAGGAAACTGAAGTTCAAGAGTTCAAGTAACTCCTCCAATATTATAAAGCTCAAAAGTATCCAAGTTCTATAGGGAAAAAATGGTTTCCCAAGATAATCTCCCTTTCGATTAACTCAAAGTCAACTGATTAGGGACCTTAATTATATCTGCTATATAATGTAACATAATCATAGGGGTAACATCCCATCACTTTTGCCATATTCTATTGGCCAGAAGCAGATTATAAGTCCCCCCCCCCCCCCCCACTCAAGGCGAGGCGGTTATACAGGGCATAACACCAGAGGTGGAGATCATGGGGGCCGTTTTTTAATTATACCTACTACACCCACCATGTCCACAATAATTCTGACTTAGGTCAGAATTTCTATACTTGCAAATTTACAATGTAATGTGTCAGAAAAGACCAGTAACTTACTTGGGACCCCCAACTTTTATATACTTGAGAACCTGGGCCAAGAAATCATCAGTTATCCATGACTCATCCACATCTAACTCATTACAGCAACATGGATAAATTCCTTCCTCTCTCTGGGCCTCACTCTCTTATCTGACCAATGGGGATAGTTGACAGTCATACCTCCCAGAGTTGGTGCGAGGATTTCTACTGGATGAGACCTCTTACAAATATACAGTCCCTTCTGACCAACACTTTGGCACTCACACCCTGTGACTCTTAGCTACACAGCCTTACGACAGTCCTCTACACCCCATCCCTCAAAGTCACCCTGGGGCCTCCGCTTTGTCATCTCTCCCCCTCAGCTGGCCTTACCCACCCTACACAGTGGGTATGTCAGTCATATGCAATTCCACCTTTTCTTAAACACAGGCACACAGACTGAACCTATGGCTACACCATAAGGAGGGAAAACAAAGCAAAGAAGAAAAGCATGACCTTCTAGAGGAAAATGAGCACAGCACACACCCTGTAAGGTTCAAAGTGAATTCCTGCCCTCCTGACAGCCACCAAAGCAGGAACAAAGAGCCACATTCAACCTGCCTAAAGGTATCATTAGCTTTTACTCCCTTTGGATTTACAATGACGTTTGGTCCAAAGGGGCACACAACCAGCTTTAATGCTTGTTGTAAAACTTGATTCACATGAGCCCGTCCATTAGAAAGGAGGCTGAACATTGGACAGTGGCAGATGAAAGCCCAGGGCATTTTGGGGTGATTCCGGCTTCTTCCACCGTGTCACTTTTTCATCACAGGGACCCCCTAAGGCCAGGTGTATTTATTTCGTAGGTTGCAGAAACACAACACCACAAATTGGGTGGCTTATAAGAACAGAAATGTATTGTGTCACAGTTCTGGAGGGTGTTGGGAGGGCTATGTTCTCACTGAAGACTCTAGGGGAAGATTCTTTCTTGTCTCTTGCAGCTTCTGGTAGCCCCATGTGTTCCTTGCTGTGTAGAAGCATCTTCACACAGCTATCTTTCTTCTGTCTCTCTGTGTCTCTTCTCTTCTTTTATAGGACATCACACAGATTGGGTTTGGGCCTACCCTACTCCAATATGACCTCCTATTAACTAATAACACCTTCAAAGACCCTATTTCCAAGCAAGGTCATAGTCATGGGTACCAGAGGTTAGAACTTTAACATATCGTTTTGGGGGGACACGATTCAATCCACCGTACCATGTCTAGCCTGAGAGCCTGCAATTTTATGAGCAGCCCATTCCCTTTTGTGTAGGTTAACCTCAGATATCAAGTCCCAAACTCTAGCTTGTCTTGGATGGCTTGGATGAGGGGGCCCTAGTGCCAGATGTGGAAGCACTTCAGCCATCCCCTCCCTTGCCTGCCTTATGCAGAGCCAGTCATCTGTCTAGAGGTGAAGGGGGGCTGGCAGTGACTGAGCTTTCAGTGCTCAGACTCGGAAGAAACGTGCAGGCCAGTAGGCAGCATGGCCCATAGCACAATGCACTCCAAGCGCTATTTTCGACCGGCTGTCTTGGAGCCAAGATGGAACTCTTGGATGAATTTTCCTTGTGCTCTGAGCCCGCAAGAATTTATATTTGTCAGAAGTGATACATTTTGGAGCCCTGTTTGGGGACACTGAGGCTTCCAGGGTGTATTTTTGGCAAATTTGATATACTCTTGATATGCAGTTGCTTAGAAATAGCAACTTGTATCATATACAACAAGTGTGTTTTCCAAACCTAAAATCAGAACAGTAACTCTGGCCAGAATGAGTGTGCTTATGGGGACACAGAACATTTGAAATTGGAACTATACCAGAACAACCTAGAGATATGGACTCGGTAGAAATGCCTAACATGCTAACTAAGCTTGGTGAGCAGGATGAGGTGACTCAGGTGAATTATTTCTCCATATTTACTGTCTTGATTTTAGGGACAAGCTTTTGTCCTTTTTTTTTTTTTTTTTGGTTTAATTATTGGACTAATTTTTTTATTGTGGTAAATATATAGGTAACAAAACATTTACTAGTTCCTTAATCTTCACATGTGCAGTTCAGTGACATAAATCACATTCATCATGTTGTTCAAACAACGCCATTAGGAATTATCTGTTTTAATTTGATTTCAACAACCCGAACTACACACTTCCATTGTGAAAAATTAAAGCAATACTTCTTGTTGCTGTTAGGTGCCATCAAGTTGGTTCCAACTCATAGTGACCCCATGCATAACAGAAGGAAATGTCGCCCAGTCCTGCGCCATCCTCACAATCATTCCACCTTTGAGCCCATTGTTGCAGAGATTGTGCCCATCTACCTTGTTGAGGGTCTTCCTCTTTTTTGCTGACCTTCTACTTTACCAAGCATGAAGTCCCTCTCCAGGGATTGGTCCCTTCCAGATAACATGTCCAAAGTAACTGAGACGAAGTCTCACCATCCTTGCTTCCAAGGAGCATTCTGGTTGTACTTCTTCCAATACAGGCTTGTTCATTCTTCTGACAGGCCATGGTATATTCAATATTCTTCACCAACACACTAATTCAAATGCATCAATTCTTCTTCAGTCTTCCTTTTTCATTGTCCAGCTATTGCCTAAGTATGAGGCGATTGAAAACACCATGGCTTGGGTCAGGCGCACCTTAGTGACACCTCAAAGTGACATCTTTACTCTTTAACACTTTAAAGGGTCTTTTGCAGCAGATTTGCCCAGTGCAATATGTTGTTTGATTGCTTGACTGCTGCTTCCAAGGACATTGCTTGTGGATCCAAGTAAAACGAAATACTGGTAGCATCGCTTCCAGCATCACAGCTACATGAAAGCCACCATAGTATGACAAACTGACCGAGAAGTGATGGAAAGCAATACTAAAAGACCCCAAATCTTCTTTGACTAATGCCCCTCATTCCAGTCCTATTTCAGCAGTAACTACTGCTATAAGTTTGGTACATCACTGTCTCAAGAATCTTCTGTTCATTTACATACATATATCTACATGTAAATATGTTATTCTGTTTTTTAAACATAAATTGCATCACATTTTTATCATATATTGCAGCTTAGTATTTTCACTTAATCTGTATTAGAGATTTTTCAAAGTCTGAACATATAGTGCTATTACTGTTATTATATTTTATGGCTGCATGGTATTCCATGAGGTGGAGATGCTCTGGTTGATTTACCTACTTCCCTGTTGATAGGCATTTAAATTATTCCCAGCTATTCATTATTATAAGCATTGGTGTGATGAAATATTTAACCATAATAGTTAGAACACAGACCTAAGTGTTTACTGAGGATGAATATTCAAAGATGGTATCCAAAATGGATGAAGGGATTTTCCTGAACATCAGGTTAACTTTTGGGGGTGTGGTTTACCTTAGTCCTGACTAAAAATGAACTCTTTGGCTACAAAAGGGAGCCCACTGAGTAGAGCCTATACGGACCAGGCATAAAACATAAACGAGAGCCAGTTGGGTGTAAGACAGTCAGGGAGGTTCAGAGCATAGTGAACAGCACACCAGTATGCCCATGTGTTCTAGGGTAGCCTCTGCTCAGCTCCAGCCAACTCTTAGCATATGGGAGTGTAGACTTGGTACTGATAGATATTCCATAATAAGCTGGAATTTTGTTTTAAATTTTTTTTTATTGTACTTTAGGTGAACGTTTACAGAATGAATAGTTTCTCATTAAACAATCAGTGCACATACTGTTTTATGACATTGGCTAACAACCGCACGACATGTCAACCCTCTCCCTTCTTGACTTTTTTTTTTTTTTTTTGGTGAAAATATACATAGCCAAGATACACCATTTCAAAAATTTCTACATGTACAATTCAGTGACATCGATTACGTTGTTCCAGTTGTGCTGCTATTCTCACTTTAGATGAAGGTTTACAGAACAAAGCAGTTTCTCATTAAACAGTTAGTACACATATTACCCTATGACAATGGTTAACAACCCCACTACACGTGAACACTGTCCTTACTCAACCTTGGGTTCCCTATCATCAGCTTTCCTGTCCCCTTCTGCCTTCTAATCCTTGTCCCTGGACTGCTCTACCTCGTTAATCCCATTTTGTTTTATGGGGCTGTCCAATCCCCAGCTGAACGGTGAACCTCAGGGGTGACTTCACCACTGAGTGAAAAGGGTGTCCAGGGGCCATACTCTCGGGGTTTCTCCAGTCTCTGTCAGGCCAGTAAATCTGGTCTTTTTCTTTTGTGTTAGAATTTTGTTCTACTTCCTTCTCCAGCTCTGTCCAGGACCCTCTGTTGTGATCCCAGTCAGAGCAGTCAGTAGTGGTAGCCAGGCAACATCTAGCTGTACTGGACTTAGTCTGGTGGAGGCCTTGGTAGATGTGGTCTATTAGTCCTTTGGACTAATCTTTTCCTTGTATCCTGTTTCTTCATTCTCCCTTGCTCCTGAAAGGGTGAGACCAGTGGAGTATCTTAGATGGCTGCTTACAGGCTTTTAAGACCTCAGACGCTACTTACCAAGGTAGAACGTAGAACATTCTTTATAAACTGTTACGCCAATTGAGCTAGATGTTCCCCGAAACGATGGTCCTCACAGTCCTCCGCCCAGCAATTCAGTCCCTCAGGGAGTTTGGATGTGTCTAGGGAGCTTCCATGACCTTTCCTTGTACAAGTGGTGCTGGCTTCCCCAGTATTGTGTACTGTCTTACCCTTCACCAAAATTACCACTTATCTATTGTCTATTTAGTATTTCCCCCCCACCCCTCCCATCCCCTGTAACCAACAAAGATTGTCACTTTTTTTTTAATATTTTATTGTACTTCAGGTGAAAGCTTACATAGCAAATAGTTTCTCATGAAATAGTAGTACACATGTTGTTCTATGACATTGGTTAACAACCCCACAACATATTAAGCCTCTAAATTCTCAACCTTTTTTTTTTTTGATGAAAATACAGATAGCCAAAGATACACCGTTTCAAAAATTTCTACATACACAGTTCAGTGACATTGACTACGCTCTTCCAACTGTGCTGTTATTCTCACTTAAGATGAAGACTTACAGAACAAAATAGTTTCTCATTTAACAGTTACTACACATGTTGCCCTATGACAATGGTTAACAATCTCACAGCACATCAAGAATATCCTTACTCCACCTTGTGTTCCCTATCACCAGGGGACTTCCTTGTCCCCTTCTGTCTTCTGGCCCTTGTCACTGGACTACTGTACCTCTTTAGTCTCATTTGGTTTTTTTTTTTTTTTAATTTTATTTTAACACCATTTCAAAACTTTTTACTTACACATTTAAGTGATATTGACTATGCTCTTCCAATTGTGCTGCCATTCTCGCCCAAGATGAAGGCTTACAGGACAAAACAGCCTCCCATTTAATAGTTACTACAAATGTTGCCCTATAGCAGTGGTCAACAATCTCACAACACATCAACAGTGTCCTTATTCAATTTGTGTTCCTTATCATCAGTTTCCTACTCCCCCTCTGCGTTCTGGCCCTTGTCACCGGACTCCTGTACCTCGTTAGTCCCATTTAGTTTTACTGAGCTGTCCACTCCCAGGATTAACATCGAACCTCGAAGGTAACTTCACCTCTGAGCTGAAAGGGTGTCTGGGGGCCACACTCTTGAGGTTTCTCTAGTATTCTTTAGGCCAGTAAATCTGGTCTTTTTTTGGGGGGGGGGGAGTTAAAATTATGCTCTACATCCTTCTCCAGCTCTGTCCAGAACCCTCTGTTGTGATCCTGGTCAGAGCAGTCAGTGGTGGTAGCCGGGCACCATCTAGCTGTACTGGACTCAGTCCAGCGGAGGCCTTCGTAGCTGTGGACAATTAGTCCTTTGGACTAATCTTTTCGTTGAATCCTGTTCTCTTCATTCTCCCTTGCTCCTGAAGGGATGAGACCAGTGGAGTATCTTAGATGGCCGCTCATAGGCTTTTAAGACCCCAGACACTACTCACCAAGGTAGAATGTAGAGCATTATCTTTATAAGCTGTGTCATGCCAATTGAGCTAAATGCTCCCCGAGACCATGGTCCCCAGAGCCCTCCGTCCAACAACTCAGTCCCTCGGGGGGTTCGGATGTGTCTATAGGGCCTCCATGACCTTTCCTTGTGCAGGTTGTGTTAGTTTCCCCTGTACTGTGTACTATCTCACCTCTCACCCAAGTTACCACTTATCTATTACCTATTTAGTATTCCGCCCCCCCTCCCATCCCTGGTAACCAACAAGGATTGTTACATTTTGCATGTGAATTTTTTCATGGGTTTTTACAATAGAGGTCTCATACAATATTTGTCCTTTTGTGATTGACTTATTTCACTCAGCATAATGTCCTCCAGTTTCATCCATGTTATGAGATGGTTCACAGATTCATTGTTGTTCTTTCTCGTTGCATAGTACTCCATTGTGTGTATGTACCATAGTTTGTGTATACATTCATCTGTTGATGGACATCGAGGTTGTTTCCATCGTTTTGCTATTGTGAACAATGCTGCCATGAACATAGGTGTGCATATGTCTATTCGAGTGATGACTCTTATTTCTCTAGGATATATTCCTAGGAGTGGGATTGCTGGATCGAATGGTATGTCTATTTCTAGCTTTCTGAGGGAACGCCATATCATTTTCCAAAATGGTTGTATCATTTTGCATTCCCACCAGCAGTGTATAAGAGTTCCCATCTCCCCGCAGCCCCTCCAACATTTGTTATTTCCAGTATTTTTGATTCGTGCCAGTAATGCCGGGGTGAGACTTTTTCATGAGTTTTTACAATAGAAATCTCATACAGTATTTGTCCTTTTGTGACTGACTTACTTCACTCAGCATACAGTCCTCCAGTTTCATCCATGTTAAGAGATGCTTCACAGATTCATCGTTGTTCTTTATTGTTGTGTAATACTCCATTGTGTGTATGTACCATAATTTGTTTATCCATTCATCTGTTGAGGGGCATCTAGGTTGTTTCAATCTTTTTGCTATTTTGAACAATGCTGCAATGAACATGGATGTACGTATGTCTATTCGTGTGATGGCTCTTATTTCTCTAGGATATATTCCTAGGAGTGGGATTGCTGGATCATATGGTATTAATATTTCTAGCTTTCTAAGGAAGCACCATATCATTTTCCAAAATGGTTGTATCATTACGCATTCCCACCAGCCGTGCATAAGAGTTCAGATCTTCCCGCAGCTTCTCTAACATTTGTTATTTCCAGTGTTTTTGATTCGTGCCAGTAATGCTGGGGTGAGATAGTATCTCATTGTGATTTTAATTTGCATTTCTCTAATGGCTAGTGATCGCGAGCATTTCCTCATGTGTCTGTTAGCTGCTTGAAAGTCTTCTTTGGTGAAGTGTCTGTTCATTTCCTTTGCCCATTTTGTAACAGGATTATTTGTCTTTTTGTTGTAGAGGTGTTGGATTTTCTTGTAGATTATAGAGATTAGACCTTTGTCTGACTTGTAATGCACCAAATTTATTTTCCCAGTTTATAGGTTCCCTTTTTACTCTTCAACTTTTTTTGAAGAGCATAGGTGTTTGATTATTAAAATATCCCAGTTATCTAGCTTATCTTCTGGAGTTTGTGTATTGATGGTTATGGTTTGCATCCTGTTAATGCTGTGCTTTACGGCCTCTAGCGTTGATCCTATTTTTTCTTCTATGAACTTTATAGTTTTTGGCTTTATATTTATGTCTCTGATCCATTTTGAATTAGTTTTTGTATATGGTGTGAGGTATGGGTCCTGTTTCATTTTTTTGCAGATGGACATCCAGATTTTCCAGCACCATTTGTTAAAAAGACTGTTTTTTTCCCCATTTGATGGACTTTGGGCCCCTGTTGAAGATCAGGTGATGGTAGGTGGATGAATTTACATCTGGATTCTCAATTCTGTTCCATTGGTCAATGTATCTGTCGTTGTACCAGTGCCAGGCTGTTTTGACCAGCATAGCTGCATAGTAGGTTCTGAGGTCAGGTAGTGTGAGTCCTCCTACTTTATTCTTCTTCTCCAATAGTGCTTTACTTATTTGGGGCTTCTTCCCTTTCCATATAAAGTTAATGATTAATTTTTCCATCTCTTTGAATAATGTTGTTGGTATTTGGATCAGGATTGCGTTGTATTTGTAAATTGCTTTGGGTAGAATTGTCATTTTCACAATGTTGAGTCTACCTATCCATGAGCATGGTATGTTTTTCCATTTATGTAGATCCCTTTGGGTTTCTTGGAGTAGTGTTTTATAGTCTTCTTTGTATAGGTCTTTTACATCCCTGCTTATATTTATTCCTAAGTATTTTATTTTTTTAGGGACTATTATAAATGGTATTGTTTTCCTGATTTCCTTTTCATCGTTCTCTTTATTGGTGTATAGGAATCCAACTGATTTTTGTATGTTTATATTGTATCCTGCTACCCTGCTGAATCTTTCTATTAGTTCCAGTAGTTTTCTCATGGAGTCTTTAGGGTTTTCTATGTATAGAATCATATCATCCACAAACAGGGACAGTTTAACTTCTCATTACCAATTTGGATGCCCTTTATTTCTTTTTCTTGCCTTATTGCTCTAGCTAGAACTTCCAGCACAATATTAAATAGGAGTGGTGATAAAGGGCATCCTTGTCTTGTTCCTGTTCTCAAGGGGAATGTTTTCAGCCTCTCTCCATTAAGAATGATGTTGGCCGTTGGTTTTGCGTAGATGCCCTTTATTATGTTGAGAAATTTCCCTTCTACACCTATTTTATTGAGAGTTTTTATCAGCAATGGATGTTGGACTTTGTCCAATGCCTTTTCTGCATCAATTGAGTTGATCATGTGATTCTTTTCTTTCTTTTATTTATGTGGTGGATTATGTTGATTGATTTTCTAATGTCAAACCATCCTTGCATACCTAGTATGAATCCTATTTGGTCATGGTGTATTATTTTTTTGATATGATGCTGAATCTATTGGCTAGAATTTTGTTGAGAATTTTTGCATCTATATTCATGAGAGATATTGGTCTGTAATTTTCTTTTTTTGTGGCATATTTGCCTGGTTTTGGTATCAGGGTCATGCTGGCTTCGTAGAATGAATTTGGAAGTGTTGCTTCCTTTTCTATGTTCTGAAATAGTTTGAGTAATACTGGTACAAGCTCTTCTCTGAATGTTTGGTGGAATTCACCAGTGAAGCCATCTGGGCCAGGGCTTTTTTTCTTTTGGGAGCTTTTTTTATTACCTTTTCAATCTCTTCTCTTGTTATGGGTCTGTTCAGATTTTCAACATCACTTTGTGATAGTTTGAGTAGGTGGCATGTTTCTAGAAATTTATCCTTTTCCTCTAGGTTTTCAAATTTGTTGGAGTATAGTTTTTCATAATACTTTGTTATGATCCTTTTTATTTCAGTTGGGTCTGTTGTAATGTCCCCCATTTCATTTCTTATTTGGGTTATTTGTGCCCTCTCTTGTTTTTCTTTTGTCAGTCTGGCCAGTGGTTTGTCAATTTTATTGATTCTTTCAAAGAACCAACTTCTGGTTTTGTTGATTCTTTCTATTGTTTTTCTGTTCTCTATTTCATTTATTTCTACTCTGCTCTTTACTATTTCCTTTCTTCTGGTGGTTGTGGGCTTTTTTTGCTGTTCTCTTTCTATTTGTTTGAGTTCTGTAGTTAATGTTTTGATTTTGTTCCTTTCTTCTTTTTTGATATGTGCATCTATTGCTATAAATTGTCCTCTGAGGACTGCCTTTGCTGTGTCCCAAAGGTTTTGGTATGATGTGTTTTCATTCTCATTTGATTCTAGGAAGTTTTGGATTCCATCTCTGATTTCTTCTATTACCCACTGATGTGTAAGCAGGGTATTATTCAGTTTCCATGTAGTTGATTTTTTTCCCTTGCTCTTTCTATTGTTAATTTCTACCTTGATGGCATTGTGGTCAGAGAAGATACTTTGAATTATCTCAACGTTTTGGATCTTGTTGAGGATTGCTCTGTGGCCTAAGATGTGGTCTATTCTGGAGAACGTTCCATGTGCATTGGAAAAGAATGTGTACTTTGCAGCTGTAGGGTGGGGTATTCTATATATGTCTATGAGGTCCAGTTGGCTGATTTTGCCCTTTAGGTCTTCTGTATCTTCGCTGAGTTTCTTTTTAGATGTTCTGTCTTTTACCGAGAGTGGTGTGTTGAAGTCTCCTACTATTACTGTGGGCCTGTCAATTTCTCTTTTCAGTGTTGTTAGAGTTTGTTTTATGTATTTTGGAGCCCTGTCATTGGATGCATAGATGTTTATTATGGTTATATCTTCATGATGGATCATCCCCTTAATTATTATATACTGTCCTTCTTTGTCTTTTATGGTGGATTTTGTTTTAAAGTCTATTTTATCTGAGATTAGTATTGTCACTCCTGCTCTTTTTTGGTAGTTGTTAGCTTGATATATTTTTTTCCAACCTTTGACTTTTAATAAATTTACACCTTTGTTTCTAAGGCATGTCTCTTGTAGACAGCATATTGATGGATCCTGTTTTTTAATCCATTCTGTCACTCTCCGTGCATCTCTTTATGGGTGCATTGAAGCCATTTACATTCAGTGTAATTATTGATAGGTATGAGTTTATTGCTGTCATTTTGTAGTGTTTTTTTTTGTGGTGCTGATGTTTTCTTTCTTCCTCTTACTCTCCTGTGTTGACTTCCTTTTGTTGTGGATTTTTTTTTCATTTCTTTTGTTTTTGTAGGTTTTGTTTTTACTGAGACTGTGTGTTTTTCCTCTTTATTTTGATGAGTAGGTTTGTTAACTTTCTTTGTGGTTACCATGAAATTTACCCTTATCTTTCTAAGTTTGAAGTAGTCTATTATTACTTGGTATCACCTTGCCTTCCTCTCCATTATTCCTACACCATTTATTCCCTCCTTTGTTGTTCTGATGTTGTCATTTACAGATTAACTGCTCTGATTCCCTGTTGCATTTCTTTTGGTTTTGGATAGTCCTTGAGAGTTCATTTCCTCGATTGGTATCTGGCTGGTATGATCCTGCATCCTACATTCAGCCTGTGAGCTGAAGTTGTTTGTTCTCTGATCGAAGGACTCCCTTTAATAATTCTTGTAGTTTGGTTTGGTTTTTACATATTCCCTTAATTTCTGTTTATCTGGAAATGTCCTAATTTCACCATCATGGTTGAACAAGACTTTACAGGATATACTATTCTTGGTTGGCAATTCTTTTCTTTCAAGGTTTTATATATGCCATCCTATTGTCTTCTTACCTTCATGGTTTCTGCCAAATAATCTGAGCTTAGTCTTATTGTTTCTCCTCTGTATGTGACTTTTTGTTTTTCTCGAGCTGCTCTCAGGATTCTTTGTCTTTGGTTTTAGCAAGTGTGATTTTGATATGTCTTGGTGATTTTCTTTTGGGGTCTATCCTGTATGGGGTTTGTTGAGCTTCTTGGATGGCCAGCTTTTCATCTTTCATGATATTGGGGAAGTTTTCTGTCAGCAGTTCTTCAATGATCCTCTCTGTGTTTTCTGTTTTCTCCCCCTGTTCTGGAATTCCAATCACTCGAAAAATTTTGCTTTTGATTGTATCCCACATAATTCTCAGGGTCTCTTCATTTTTGTTTGTTATTTTTTCTGATTTTTCCTCAAACTGAGTTGTAGCGAAGTGTTTGTCTTCAATTTTGCTGAGCCTGTCTTCCACCATTTTAAACCAGCTCCTCAGCCCTTCTTTGACACTGTCCATTTTTGAAATCTTCTTGTTTATCTTTTGGATTTCTAATTGTTGTTTTTGTGTGATTCCTAGTTGTGAATTTATTTTGGCATTTTGTTCCTGCATTATTTTCCTGAATTCTTCCAATTTTTTGTCTGTATTTTCCATGAGTTTGTCTATTTTTTCCTCATGTTTGTCAGCTTTTTGCCTCAGCTCTTGGAGAATTCTGAGTATTAGATATTTGAATTCCCTATCAGGTAGTTCTAGTTCCTTTTCTTCCACTGGAAAGTCATCTGTTGTTTTATTTTGGACGCCTACTGGAACCGTCCTGTCCTGTTTTTGTAAATGTTTTGATATTGTGTGCTGTCTTCGGGGTATTCAGTAGTTATTTTTCTTGTTTATTGATTGTAGATTTGTTTGTTTCATCCTTTTTTTTTTTTTTAATTTGACTATGTCTGAGCAGGCGGAATGCGTGTTCTTTGTTGTTTGCTCATCTGTGGGCACAGTACTTTTCGCCTCCTTCTCCAATTGGCAGGGTCAGTCGCTCAGATATGGTACAGTAGGGCAGGTCTAGCTGAAGAGGAGTTGCTGGGATGGATTGTTGGTGGCACTTACTACAGCCACCATAGCAGTCCAGTAATCAGGTTCCAGTAGGCCATGCCTGGGCTTCTTGGTGGTGTGATGTTCAGTGCATGGGGCAGGTAGGCAGGATGGCGGGGGGAGATGGTGGTGTGTAGGCTAAGATGGGTATGAGAGACAGCAGAGAGGAACAGGAGCCAAAAACATACAAACAAACAAACAAAAGTTCTAGGGGAGCTTACCATTGGAGAGGAGAGATGAGAGACTATGAAATGGAGAAAAACAAAAAGAAGAAGAAAAAAAAGAAAGGAAAGAAAAAAATGAATAAATAAAAATTAGAAAGAAAAAAGAAAAGCTCCCAGGGATCCCACCAGTGTGGCTATGAGGTCTGAGGTCTGGGGAAGTTGCTCCCAAGCTGTGAAGTACAGCCTGGGTAGAAGGTGTAGAGGTGTCACTCACAGCCAGGTACTCAGGAGACAGGAAGAGAAGGAAAGTATAGAGAAACAAGAAACCGAGTAATGAAGAAAGACAAAAAGGGAAAAAGAAGGGGAAAAAAAAACAAAGCCAACAAATTAAAAAAAAAGAACAAGAAAAACCCCCCAAATAACAGGAAAAAAAAAAAAGAACAAGACAAAAGAAATGTCCTCAGGGATTCCTCTGTGTGTCTGCGCAAACTGAGGGGGTAAGTCCCAAGCTGAACAGTACTACCCAGCTAGAATGAGCTCCCAATTCAAGAATAGAAAAAGAAAACAAACAAATAATTCAAAACAAACAAAAAAAGCCTCGAGATCCCACTAGTGTGGCAGCACGGGCTGGGAAGCAGTCTCACATTCAAGTGGCGTTTCACAGCCTTTCAGGAAGAAGCAAAGATGGCGCAAGGAGCCAGGTATTTGAGAGAAAAGAGGAGGAGGTGGTGAGAGGTAAGGAGGAAATCTAAAGAGTGGAAAAACGCAACAGCAGCAGCCAACAGATGGCACTTAGGGAGCCAGCCAGTGCAGGCGGGTAAAATCCAAACAACACTGGGGTGAAGCCCATGCTTCCCGGCCAAGAGACTGTGGCCACAGGAAGCAGAGGAGGCCGAGTCGGGGTGAAGAAGGGTGGGGGTTGGGAAAGCATATATCGTTGGTTACTGGTTGTTCTGTCTCCTGCTGGAAGCTCCGTGAAGCTGCTTTCTCGTACCCCCTGTTTGCTGGTCTTTCATAGGAGTCCAGGATGGTGGATCCATACTGCAGTACCTGATAGGGGACCTCTGCATGTATCTCTCCTATCTCTCCTCACTCTCTGTTTTCTGTCAGTTTCTTATTCCATTCAGTGCTTGAGTTCTTTATCTCTTCATTTGATGCTTAGGGTTTCAGGATTACCTTTTTCTCTGTTTGGCTTAGTTTTTTGCATCTTTGCTGTGGAGGGACGGTGTGGTGCTTTGCCTATAGTGCCATGTTGCCCTGAAGTAAGAAGCTGAAATTTTTAAATGTGATATCTTCTGGTTTTTAAATGTTGACACTAATTCCATTTTTAAAAAACATCATGAGGTCAAAACAACACACCTGCAGGCTAGATTTGGTCTGTGGGCTGGCTGCCAGTCTCTGACCTCTGGGGAGTGCATACTATGGAGAATGGCTACACTGGACCTAATTCTGACCAGTATGGATGAATCACCTGGTGTCATGGAAGAAGTAGTAACTTTGAGAAGAGTAACTGTGTCATCTGGGGGGCCAAGGAAGGGCATGGCAAGTACAGTGCTGCACATGCTGCAGAATTCAGGGAAACAGCACTCATGCAGTTCAGAAAACGCTGAAGTCTGATTCCAGGGAGGAAGCTCCTGGGAGGCAGATTTCAACTCAGCCCTGAAAAACAACTCGCTAGCAGGCAGAGCTGTGCAGAGTCGGGAGGGACTGCCTTAGGTGTAGCAAGAACCCCCATCTGAGAGAATACAAAAAGGCTACTTGTCCATCTGGGAGAGATATTGCAGCCAAGATTCTGGCCAGAGACAGAGGTTGGAGCAGAGGACAATTCAAGTTTTGTTCAGTCTCAAGATCACAACGTAGATTTAAATCGAACTGTTAGTTAATGAGACCCTACTGAGTGCAGAGGAAAGAGACAAAGGGCCTATATTTTAGAGTACCTACTAAGTGCCACACATTGTGGTTTGCACCTTCACAGATAACATCAAAACCAGTCCTCACAGCAATTTCGCAAGACAGGCACGAACATCCTCATTTTGCTGATGAGGAAAGTGAGACTCAGAGTAGCTAACTGAAATGTGCTCTTCCCAACATGGTTCTTACACCCATGAGGTCTGTGGGCTCATTGTTCATTTCTTTATTTTATTTTTACCATGTAGAAAAGAGCTTAAAATGATAATCATTCCTTCTAGATTATCTGTGGACAGCTTGCAAAGCTCTTCCACATTCATTTTCTCATCTGTTCTCCAATGAACTCTGTTGAAAGTCTCAGAATTCCTTGCCTTCTCCTGTGTTATCCTGAAAGATTTACTCCTTACCACCCATCAGTAAAACCAAAGGAGTCCCTGTACTGGAGCCATTTCTATTTTCTGAGCAAGAGCAAAGATTTTTCACAAAGATGCTGTATTAGTAATCTAGTGCTGCCATAACAGAAATACCACAAGTGGATGGCTTCAACAAACAGAATTTTATTCTCTCACAGTTTAGGAGGCTAGAAGTCAAAATTCATGGTGTCAGCTCCAGGGGAAGGCTTTCTCTCTGTCAGCTCTGGAGGAAGCTCTGGTGCCATCAATCTTCCCCTGGACTAGGAGCCTCTCAGTGCAGGGACCCCAGGTCCAAAGGATGTGCTATGCTCCTGGTGCTTCTTTCTTGGTAATATGAGGTCCCCATGTCTCTCCTCTTGCCTCTCTCCCCTGTATCTCAAAAGAGATTGGCTCAAGACACAATCCAGTCTTGTAGATTGACTCCTGACTCATTAACATGACTGCTGCTAACCCTATCTCATCAACATCATAGAGATAGGATTTATGACACATAGGAAAATCACTTCAGATGACAAAATGGTGGACTATCACACAATACTGAGAATCATGACCCAGACAAATTGATACAGATATTTTTGGGGGACACAATTGAATCCATGACAGATGAGAAATGTTTCACAAAGGTTCTCAAATGGCCTGGCAGTGTAAAAGTGACAATTTCAATGTTAGTTTCTAGTTTTCAGAGAAATCCCTGCTTTTGTTCTGAGATCCTTCTATTCCTGCAGAGGCACTCAATTTAGGCAAGTGTTTGGCTGCAGGTAACTGAAACCCAATCACAGTGGTTCAACAACCAAGGGGCTTTGTTTTCTCACATAACAGGAAGTCTTGGAGCAGCCAGGGATGGGGCGGTGACTCTGTGATGCCATCTGGAACCAAAGCTTCTTTCCTCTTCCCTGCTCTGCCATACTTAGCATGTGACCCTCCTTCTCAGGCTCAAAGGATGGCTGTAGCACCTCCAGTCATTGCATCCTAGTTCCAGACAGGAAGAGGGGGAAGGACAACAAGTAAAAATCATAAACCAGTTGAGCCTCTGTTCTTTTTATCATAAAAACAATAGATTCCCCCAAGCACTGGCCTCCTCTCATTGCATGAGTACCTAGGAAATTGGGTTTCTTTTACCGGGGTATATTACTGCTCCAAACAGTTGGGTTTGTGTTAGTGTTATGGATTGAATTGTGTCTTCCCCACCCCGAAAAATATGTATTGAAATTCTGGTCCCTATGCCAGTAAACAGGATCCTGTTTTGAAATAGGGTTTTCTTTGTTATGTTAATTAGGTCATACCCAAGTGGGGTGGTTCTAAATCAAGTCACTTCTGAGTTACAAAAAGAATAGAATGGACACAGAAATATACACACAGGGAAAAGACAGGTGCCATGTGAGAACCCCCTACAAGCCAAGAAATCAAGGGATGCCCCAGGCTACCGATTAGGATGGAAGCTCCACAGCAGAGATCTGACTTGGACTTTTAGCCTCCAGAACTGTAAGAAAATAGATGTCTGTTCTTTAAAGCCACCCACTTGTGGTATTTGTCTTACAGGAGCACTAGGAAACTAGGAGAATCAGTAAGGAAACAGGAGACTGGGGATATTGGGTAGACCGCCTAGCAGTGTCTGCTATATGTACACGTCTCTTTTTCAGATGACCTCCACAGAAGCATTTCTCTAGAGTCTTGCTCTATGTAATAACAAGGTCTAACAAAGGAAATAAGACACAGAGAGAGCAAGGCAAGCCACAGTGCAGAATATCTATTATGTGCCAAGAGCTGTGCCATGCACATTCATAAAAACTCCCGTCTCTAATCTTATCAGAGCTTAGTGAGGTGTTATTATTCCCATGTTACGGAAGAGGAAACCAAGGCTTGATGAGATGAAGCAACCTGCCCGAGATTCACAGAGCCATCTGGGTGTCTAGGTGAAGGACAAAGCAGGGGCATGCTGGAACCATGGTGAACAGAAAACTTCTATAAAACCCAGGGAGTCAGTATTTTAGGCTCTGTGGTCCCTACTGTCTCTTTGGAAACTACTCAACTCTACCTTTGTCGCATAAAAGCAGCAATAGACGATACATAAGTAAACGGGTGTGACTGTGTTACAATAAAACTTTACTTATGGACACTGAAATTTGAATTTCATACAACTTTCACATGTCATACAATGTTATTCTTCTTTTGATTTTTCCCAACCATTTAAAAATGTAAAAATCATTCTTAGCTTGCAGGCCCGACAGAAACAGGCATGAAGCCGGATTTTGCCCACAGGCTGTGGTCTGCCGGCTCCTGACCTAGATTCTTGGTACACAAGGTGTGGTTCTTGCACCAAGTGTACAGGCTTCACCTGGGTGCTAGTTAGAAATGCAGACTCTCAGGCCCCATCCCTGACCTGCTGAATTAGAGCCTGCATTGTAACAAGCTCCTCCAAGGACATGTATGCACATTAAAGTTTGAGGCACAGGATCTAATCAGGGATGCTCAAACTCTGATGGGCAGAAGAATCTCTTGGAGAAAAGAAAGAGTTATAAAGGACATTATTGGGACAATTGACAAAATTTGGACTGTGGAATAGATAATAAGCATTGTATTAATGTTAAGTTTCCTAAATATGATAGTTACACTGTGGTTAAATGTAAGTAAATGCCCTTATTCTTAGAAAATACATACTAAAGCATTTCAGGTTTAGTATGTATTTTAGGGTTGTTAGGTGCTGTTGAGTCGATTTCAGCTCATACTGACCCCATGTGACAAAGTAGAATTGCCCTATAGGGTTTTCTAAGCTGTAATCTTTACTGGGGAGCCCTGGTGGCACAGTGACTAACTGTTTGGCTGCTAACCAAAAGGTCTGCAGTTCAAATCCACCATTCTCTCCTTGAAAACCCTATGGAGCAGTTCCACTCTGTCCTACAGGGTCACTATGAGTTACAATCGACTTGACAGTAACAGGTTTGGTCTTTTTGGTAATCTTTATGGGAGCAGGTCTCCAGGTCTTTCTGCCTCTGAGCCACGGGGTAGGTTTGAACTGTCAACCTTTGATTAGCGACTGAGACCTTAACCATTGCGCCACCACCAGGCCTCCTTAATTTAGGGGGGTAAAGGGCCACAATGTCTCCAACTTTCTCTTAAATTGTTCAAAAAAAAAAAAAAAGGAGAGAATGACAAAGCAAATGAGGTAAATTTATTGGAAATTTTCTGTAACTTTACAATATAAAAATAAAAAGCTATTTAAAAATGCACACATACACAAAAAGAATCACTGGAGAGTTTGTTAAAACTCTGATTCCTGGCCCCAGCCACAGAGATCCTGGCAGGCTCCCGGGGGCTGCTGAGGCTTCCAGTCTGGGGAATATATATATGTATATTAGTGGCTAAATACAACACACACTTATGGTCTTAGTTTCTGTGGTGTAGGAGTCCAGGCACAGCCAAGCTGAGTCCTCCCAAGGCTGCAAAGTTTAAATCATGGATGGGTTCTCCTCTGGCAGTTTTATTCAGAAAGACTCTCCTTCCTTGATCATGTGGTTTGTCTGAGAGATTCTTCTTTTGCTGGCTGTTGGCTGGAGGCCGCCCTCAGCTCCTAGAGGCCACTTTTAGTTCCTTGCCACGTGGCATTACCCTACATGGTCACTTGCTTCCTTACAGCTATCCCTGGAAAGGAGAGAGGCTCCTGCAAGACAGGCACTACAGCCTTATGTAACATAATCGTGTGTACATAATCATGTAATCCCAGCCTCCTTCCTGTATTCTATTGATCAGAAGCAAGTCACAGGTCCTACCTGTATTCAAGGGGAGAGTATTACACACGAGTATGGACACAAGGAGGTAGGGATTATGAGGACCAGTATAGGAATTCAGACACCACTGGTAGAGTTGCTATTTGTCCCCAATATCTATCCTTCTTTTTTTAATCTAAGAAATAGAACACCTCATTATTAGCAGGATATATGGTTACTTAGAATGAAGACCTCATCCCCTAGATTCCCCTGTAACTAGGTAAAGCCATGTGAACTAGTATGGCAGAGCAGCAAGATGAAAGCATCTGGAATTCTGAGGATTTTGTGAAGTCATCCTGCTTATCCTGGAAGGTTCTTTACTCATGACTTCTTTAATGTGAGAGAAAAATAAAATTTTATTTTGTTTGAGCCATCGTAATTTTGGCTGTCACTTGCAACTGAACCCAATCTTAACTGATGTTCTTTTATCATCCCCACGGCCCTTAATTTCTAGTTCCCCACAGCCCTTAATTTCCATTTTGGGGTTCATGTTTTTTGGCAAGGAATCTGACTTCAACTTTAGGCCCAAGTTAAGCCAATCAGAACTTTCTGTCTCCTGGTCACAGGGGTAGGTGTCTGACCTACGCCAGTCTAATTAGAGTGAATCTTAGGTTTTATGCTGAAAAATTATTGCAGTGCCTGTATGTAGCAATAATTCTGACTAGCCATATTTTCCATTCCAGCTACGGATCCTATCCTAGGGAGAAATAGACTTTACCTGACTCTTGAGCCTGTTGCTTGACAGAGATGACTCATGGATCATATACAAAACTAATATATTGACTTGTATTTAGGGAACGGTCTAGAGGAAGTTTCCACATCAGCCCTGAGGTTAGCAATAGCATAGAAAGTGTGACTTTGAGAGGGTTACTCTGTCTTTCTCACTGTGAGAGGATCAGTCATGGCTGACTCAAGTGGGATTGAGCGCGAGGACTGGATTTTAAGTAGCAAGGCTCTAAAGCACTAGTTCTCAACCTGCTGAACACTGGGATCACCTGGCCAGCTTTCTATTATACAGACCCCTGGGTCTCAGTCTCAGAAATACTGATTTAATTAATCTTGGATAAGACCTGAGCACTGGAATTTCTCAAAACTCCCCAGGTAGTTCTACTGGGCAGCCAGGTGGTCTAGAGCAGAACTCATGTAAGGTGGTTGGCATGAGGACCAAATCCAACCACCTCATCTATTTGGTTTGGCCCATCCAGTGTCTTAAATTTTTTTGACTGCCAGCATTTAAAAATGTGGAAATTTCACACACACGCATGTGTAAAAACCTAGATCGCCAGTTTCTCCCCCAGAATCAGAAAATCAGATACTCTCAGCCCCAAAGCCTACATGGCCACAGTCAGTTGGTGCTGAGTAGCTGCTGCCCCCTGTAAAGGTCCTCAGAAGCCCAGTCCCACTCATTCCTCCACTACTGTCTGCTTTACCCCTGTGGACACTCAGGTTTGCAAACCCTGCTTAGACTCTAGAAGCACCCGTTGGACCTTCTTCTTTGGATCCTTTCTTTCTTTGGCTGTGCTGCTTGGCTAGGTGCAAAACACTTCTTTCCAAATCTGGCTTTAGATTTTCAAACTGCAAGGGAGCCAGTATGTTCTAAATCTGGGTATCATACCCATACATCTTAATCTTTGGTATGTTATGTCCTGTACAGTATTGTTTTACAGGGGTTTTGGATATCCCAAGACAAATTCTGATCCCTTGTTGGGAAACCATATGAACCACTTGAGAATCCAATGCCTGGTCAGTTGTGGTATCAAGCCCACAGTTCCCTTCCAGGCATCATTTGTTTGCACTTGCATGTAGAATCATAATGCCTTACGTATTCAGAGTTCTTCACAGTTTAAAAAGCACTTTTCCTGACATTCATTTATCGAGTCTTCACAGTAAACTGAAAGAAGGCAAATATATTATCCTCTGTTATAGATAAGAAAAATTAACACAGAGGTTAAGTGACTTTCTCGACTTGACCTGGCCTGCCACTCAGGATGCTGGCAGTTTTACTGCTTCTGAACTCTGTGCTTTCTACTCCTCCCTGAAGCCTCTCCCTCAGCATCATCCTTGAGCAGGCCCTTCTGGCTCTAAGAAATCCCGCGAGGACTGTGGCCTCTCACTGCAAGACCTCTATCTGGAAAGCACAAGCATTGGAAATGCTCACTCCTGCACATCTGTTTTCTGACCTCAGACTGTTCAGATTAGATTGCTCTTGGAAAAGTCCTGATTTATCAGGAAAAAAAGTTACTAAAGGATGCTCGGTACAGTGGAAAGAGCATGGACTGTGTAACCATACAGACCTGGATTCCAAGAGTCACCCTATCTCATTCCACCAACTCAATCAAGGAGAAAACCAGATGCATCCCATTGCCAAGAGAAGGAGGAGCAGAACCCTAGAGGAAGGCAGAAGCGTTAAACACATGCCCATGCTCCCACCTACCCGCCACACAAACGAAGACTATGAGATACAAAGGAGGGTAACCAGAGAGAGGAAGGCAACCTCGGTGCCTAACTTAGGCTCAGAATGGACAGGTGGGCAAAAGGCAAGGGCAGGCTGGCAAGGGGAAAGTAAAGAACTGCTTTATACCATCTTTGGGACTTAGCGAATCTGCACAATAGTTACTAGGGCTTCTCTGATATCAGGCCATCCCTTCCCACCGTCCCTTTCACTAGGGAAATAGTTAAGGTGTGCTTAGCCAAACTGTCTCCCTTGCTGGGAGGATAGACAACATAGCAGAATTGGAGAAGGCACATCAAGCTTTGCATCCAGGAGCATTTTTACTAATTATACCTCTGGGCTTGAGGGAGGACAAATGGGTCATGGAATTCTCTATTTCTGCTGCTTCTGCCCTAATTTTTGCTTCAGCATTTCTCACCTGGACCACTGTACCAGCCTACTAACTGCCTGTTTGCCTCTTAATCTCTCTCCATCAATCCATCCTGCACACTGCAGTGAAGAGCAGTGCTTTCACCCTTGACTGCACACTGGAATCACCTGGGAAGTTAAGGTCATAGATAAAGGAGGTTGTGGCCTGGCTGGGGACAGTCTGGTACGCCAGTTATATGGTTTAGACTTTATCCTGCAAGTAGTTTTAGAAAGATTATTTTAAGTCAGTAGCCTTGACTTTATGTTAGGATCACCTGAAGAGCATTTAGGAATCCCCATACAGGGCCATACTGACACAAATTACATTAGACTCTCTGGGGGTGGTTCCGAGGCATTAGTGGTTGAAAGTTTCCCAGGGGATCCGTATGTGGAATCAATGGTGAGAACCACTGCGCTCAACTCCAGTGTGGAGGATAGATAGGAAGAAGAGACACTAAGGAAGAGGCAGGAAGGCAGACTAAGAAGCTGATACAGTGGTCTGGCTGAGAGATGATAAAGCAGGAACTAGGGCAGAGATGGCGGAAACAGAGACTAAAGGAAGGGTTGAGTGAGGTTAAGGAGGGAAAATCTGCAGGATTGATTAACTGATGGCTGGGAGAGGCAAGGCAAGGGAGGCAAGGCAAGGATGATTTCCAGGATATATATCCAACATCTCACTTGGTCAGCTGATTGGATGATAATATCATTTCCAGGGTGGAGAAGACTGGGAGAGAAGTAACTGGAAAGGGGAGGGCCTGGGGAAGAGATGTTGAATTTGATGGGAATGGGGGGCATTCAAATGGGTATATATCTGAAGCTCAGAGGAGACATTCAAAGGAAGACATCTGGGAGATGGTATATGGTTCTGCCCTGGACAGGGAGAATAGGGTTGAGAATCCTCAGCATCTAGGTGGGAGGTGAAACCGAGTGTTGATGAGATGACCAGGTGAGAAGTGGGGAATAAAGTAAAAAAACATCAGCTAAAAGGGAATACAGTTAATAATGGAGTAACATTAAAACTGAAACTGGTTGCTGTGGAGTCGATTCTGACTCATGGTGACCCCACGTGTATCAAAGCAGAACTGTGTTCCGTAGGGTTTTCAATGGCTGATTCTTTGGAAGTAGATCATCAAGCCTTTCTTCTGAGGAGCTTGAACCTCCAGCCTTTCAGTTAGCAGCCAAGTGTGCTCAACAGTTTGCACCATCCAGGGACTCAATGGAGTAACGTTACAGAAAAAAAAAAAAAAATGTGACTGAGACTAAGGGCAGAAATTTTCTTGGTTTGTTTTTAAAACCATCACCACTATTTATCTCCAAGAGTTTTCATCACCCCAAATAGAAACTCTGTACTCACTAACCAAGAACTCTCCATTTCCCCCTCCTCCCAATCCCTGGGAACCACTAGTTTACTTTCTGTCTTTATGAACTTTCCTATTCTGGATATTTCATGTAAGTGAAATCATACAGTATTTGTTCTTTGTTCTTTTGTGTCTGGCTTATTTCACTTAGTATAATGTTTTCTAGGTACATTCATGTCATAGTATGTATGAAAACTTCATTTCTCTTTTGGCTGTTATGGATTGAATTGTGTCCCCCAAAAATATATGCCAACTTGACTAGGCCATGTTTCCCGGTATTGTGTGCTTGTCCACCATATTGTGATCTGACGTGATTTTCCTATGTGTTGTAAATCCTGCCTCTATGATGTTAGTGAGGTGGGATTAGCATTAGTTATGCTAATGAGGCAGGACTCAATCTACAAGATTAGATTGTGTTTTAAGCCAATCTCTTTTGACACATAAAAGAGACAAGGGAGCAGAGAGACATGGGGACCTCATACCACCCAGAAAGAAGAACCAGGAGCATAGCACGTCCTTTGGACCCAGGGTCCCTGTGCTGAGAAGCTCCTAGACCAGGGGAAGATTGATGACAGGGACCTTCCTCCAGAGCTGACTGAGAGAGAAAGACTTCCCCTGGTGCTGACACCCTGAATTTGAATTTCTAGCCTACTGGACTGTAAGAGAATAAATTTCTCTGTGTTAAAGCCATCCACTTGTGATATTTCTGTTATAGCAGCACTAGATAACTAAGACAATGGCTAAACAATATTCCATTGTATGGATATCCCATATTTTGTTTATTCTTTTATTTGTTGATGGACACTTGGGTTGCTTTCACTTTTTGGCTATTGTGAATAATGCTTCAATGAATATAGGCCACAGGTCTTTATTCCTTGACAACCCTAGAGGCCAAGAAAGACCTAGAGGAGACAAGTACAGTGCACAGAGGGAGAAGAGAGGGGAGCAGAATTGCTGACCTGTTGCTTGGCTCCTGATTGATACTGCTATTTTGCTTAATATATTGCTTAACTATTTTAAAAGCCTTTTACACAGTGTTTGACTCTACCCCATCATGTGACCCCCTATACTGGGTTAAGGATGACATCTGAGTTAAGAAAATGGATCTGAACGCAACATCTTGTCCTTGTCAGATAGACATCCAGAAACCCAGTTAGTTTCATAGAGCTGAGACTGGGAAGGAGCTCAGTCTTATTTTACAGATTTGAAAACTGAGATTCAGAGGATGGAAATGCCTTGTCAAAGTCCACGCCCAGCTGGCAGCAGGGCCAGGGAACTGAAATCCAGGACCCTAGCGACTAGTCCTCAGGTCCCTCCACTGTAGTTTTGGACATTGTGTCTCATTGTCCTAGAATCCAACACAGCACTCAGCATCTACTCAGATGCATCAACAGCAATTTATAAACATCATGTTAAAGGCATAAATGTTGCTTCAAAAGCATCTGAGATCTGAGAAAGTGGAGATTATCAGAAGGAAGGCAAGAGGGGGCTGAGGGTCATCAATTTGAAAGTGTTCATTTGAGCACAATATTTGCTGAGAGGAGAATGACACCTGCTATAAAGAGTATTTCCTTGGATAATTAACCTTGTCTACACCATTCAACTCAACCACCACTGACAGACTCTGGTTAAGAAACATCTTGTGAGTCTGGGGTCAGGAGACTTGGTATGTGGGAAAAAGCAGTGAAATACAAGTCAGGAGGTCATGCCCAGATCTCCCATTTACTGATTTCTTGAGCTAATCATTTCCCCTCCCTGGGTCTCCTATAAAATGATGAGGTCAGACTAAATGATCTCCAAGATCCTTCAAAACCAATGACTTGCTTTATCCTTTGCCTTTCCTCAGATCCCCGTGAGATTGCTACCAAAAATTCTTTCCCAAACATAGAATAAAGACTCTTCCTTTCTTAGCGCCTGGCTCCCTTCTCCAGGTGGAATTAATTAGGTATGAAGGCTTGATGTGGGGAGAAAAGGATTCCATTCTCATGTTATATTTGTTAAAAACACATTTCCATATAAGCACACACATCTGTCTTTTTGTTTGCACCAAAAGATGCCTCTGCTGACAGTTTCTTGGAGTGTTCAGAGGGCAGAAGGCCTCTTTCCCAGCACTCACCTAGCTCAGGAGTGAGTTTAAAGCCCAATCAGACTTCATGGTGTTGTGGGTGCATGCATGTGCCTTTTCAGCTTACAAGGTGCTTTCCTATAAATTACATCATTGGGTCTTCCCCAAAACCCTATGAGGTAGGTAGAGTGGGTGTTACTGTTACCATTATATTGCAGAGGTATCTGAGGTTGTGTCTTGACCAAGATCACATGGTGGCCACTGGTGGAGACGGAGCACTAATCAAGATGTCTTGGTCCTATAGCCAACCCTTTTATCATTGCTCATTCATTCATTCATTCCTCCATTAACACACATTTATGAAGCGCCTCACAGGAACCAAACATTGTAATAAACTCTGAATGTACGAAGATGAATAAGACATGGTTCCTCTCTTGAGTAACTCACAATCTGATGAGTCAGGAGACAGATGTGTAAAGTGTTAATAGCAATACAAGTCTATGCTTTGGAAGAAGAAGGGAGAAAGCAACTAAATCTGCCTGGGATAGTCAGGGAAACCTCAGAGAAGACGTTGGAGTAGGAGTTTTCAGAGCAATCAAGAAGACAAAGAGAGCACTTCTGGGGAAAGAAAGAGCATGGGCAAAGGCACAGAGGTATGAATGGTTGACATGTTCAGGGGACAATGAAAAGTCCCATGTGGCTGAAGAGTAGAGTGCATGGTAGGGAATGGAGGGAGATGAGGCGGAGGAGTCAGCAGGGACCTGGTGGTGAAGGCTACCTGGCTTACCCATTGGAGCTGGGTTTAATCCAGGAAGTAATGGGTAGCTGAGTAGTCAGTGTGTGGATGCTCCAGATATTCCTGTTCAGTGAATGGTTTGTTGGCTGCTCCCTGACACATAGTCTCCTACACAGCCCAGTTGTCTGCTCTTCCCTACTCATGCCTGACTTGACCCAGTTATTCCAGAGCATTGCTCAATCTCAGTATAGTTTCCATAAGAGGCAAAAAAGAGGAGGAGGTGAGGGGGAGGAAAAGGAGAGATGCTTGAACAATCCAGGAGGCCCAGCCAGGATCTGGCCTCTGAGAGGCCCATGGGGGTTTTACATTCCCAGGAAAATGTTTACCATCCTTACTGGCAGAAGAAGAGTGGAGATTCTCTCTGCACTGTGTGAGCACAAGTCTAGACCTGCATGGGCTTTAGTCAGTGGCTGTGGGACAGTGTTGGAAGGGAGCCAGGTGGCTGATGGTGGGCATACATGGAGGTACCTACTTCTACTCTGGTCAGGGAGATTTTCCCGCTCCTGAGGCTCCCCCATCAGTATAACTCCTTGGGTTTCCTCTTGTCTCTCTAGTGACAAGGGCAGGAAAGGGGGGCCTGGTTAAGTATTGAGGATGAAGAGAAAACCATTTCTATTCCTTTTTTCCCTGCCTTAATCTCCAGTTACCAACAATAACTTCCAACCACAACTAGAGCACACACTGCCTCATATTTGCATAGCCACTTAAATTTTGTAAGTTTATACTTTATCATCCAAACTGAAACACCTCAGAGTGTTATATTGCTAAATGGAACAGCAGGACAAGATATAAACTGGGACTGTTCTGGATACACTATAATGTATGGTCACTCTAGGTATTTCCAAATCCAGGGCTTCATTAAATCTTCACAGGAGCCTGGAAGTGGCTCTTACTATCTCCATTTTACATGTGTTTCCTCTTAGGTGGCTGCAGCTGGGTGGTGTGCTGTCACAGGGGATAGAAGAGGAAAGCGGTCCAGCCAGAACCTCAGTGAGATCAGTGGGCACTCTTGTCCAGCTCTGCATGAGGCAAAAGAGGCTACATTGCTGGAGGGAAGGTGCATGGTGGAGCAGGGAAAGGAGCCACCATACATGAGTGCGTGGAGAGAGGCAGGCCTGTGTTCAGTGCTTGTACATCCATTGCCTCATTTAATTCTCACATTAGTCCTGCAAGGAGGTAATACTTTGTAGGCAAGGAAAACAAGGCTCAGAGAAATTAAATTCACCCAAAGTCACAGATATGTTAGCGAGGAGGTGAAATTGAAATCCAAACCCACATCTTTGCCATCACACTGTGCTGCCTCCACATTGGCACAGCCCTAATATGAAAATTCTCAAAGAGGCCCATGTTGGGTGGTCATAGCTACTCTTCAACATTCTTCTCTATCCCTGTCATGGATTGAATGGTGTCCCCCAAAAATATCTGTCAACTTGGCTAGGTCGTGATTCCCAGTATTGTATGATTGTGTACCATTTTGTAAATATTGATGTGATTTCCTTATGTGTTGTAAACTCTATCACTGTGATGAGGTTATACTGATGAAGTTTACAAGATTAGTGTCTTAATCCAATCTCTTTTGAGATATAAGAGAAAGACGCGAGACCTCACACCACCAAGAAAGCAGTGCCAGCAGCAGAGCACGTCCTTTGGACCTGAGGTTCCTGCACAGAGAAGCTCCCAGACCAAGGGAAGATTATGACACAGACCTTCCTCCATAGCCAGTGGAGACAGTGTTCCCCTGGACTGAATTTGGACTTGTAGCCTACGGGACTGTGAGAGAATAAACTTCTCTTTGTTAAAGCCATCCACTTGTGGTATTTCTGTTAGACCAGCACTAGATTACTAAGACAATCCCCTTTAGCATTCAGGTGCTTATCTAAATACTTTGGAGTCTAGCCATAGTTTTGACCAGATGAAATATGTATGTGGAAAGAGCCAGTGGACAAACCATCTTTAACTCAGCTTCTCTCCTCAGACACAGAGGTTGCTCTAACAGATATGCTCTACAGAAAATTGAATGAGATGGCAAAGTCAGTAACAGAGATTATCTCTAGTTGGTTGATTGTGGCTCCGGGGCTACCTCTGGGCCTGAAAAATCTGGAGCTGTCAAGGCAAAGGGTATAGCCCCTGGCCACTATCCTCATTCCTGGGGTACTGTGGCTTTTCCTTTATTCTGTCCTGATCCTCAACTAACTTCTAGAAGCCTCCTGGAAGCCCACTCACTGCTTTTTTTTCCTGGGGGACAAGGCCAGGTGTCTAGCAGCCATCACTCTTCCCTGCTCATGAACAGCAACTTGCACACAAGACAATGAGTTTGGTGTGTGTATCCTCTTCAAGCTACTTACGTATTTCATAACATGGATCTTCGTGGAAGAGTTACCTCATCCCAGATTGCTTGTCCAGGTGGTTCTAGGATCTTGCCAAGTTTTCTCTAGAACACTGTTAACCTATTACGCTCTTGTCTGACTGAAATTTTCCTCTCTGTTGAGCCAATGCCTAAAGTGGTCTCTTCCCTTGCTACTCAAAGTGTGGTCCAGTACCAGCTGCATCAGCATTACCTGGGAGCTTGTTAGAAATGCACAATCTCAGATCCCATCTCCCACCTACTAAATCCGAGTCTCCATTTAACAAGATTGAATGCACATTAAATTTGAGAAGAGCTGCTCTAGATGGTCCTGAAAGTTCCATTCTGAAACCCATACTCTCCTAAAATAAGTTTAATATAAGGAAGGATTGAAGATTAAAGGGAAATCTGGCTTTGAGATGCTATTAAAATACCACAGGGCACTCCTCAATCTAGACTATTAAAAATTAACACCTTCTAGACAGATTATTAAAATTGACTTAACTCAAGAATATTAACTAAGTTTGTCTTGTAGACCAAGGCCAACTTATTGGTAACGGTTGCATAGAGCTCTACGGTGAGACATGTTAGGGTTAGGTGTAGGGCTAGAGGCTGAGTTTAGGTTTAGTGGGAAAGAGTTGTGATGAACTAAAAGTGTCTGCCATGGATGCAGGAGGGTACAGTGGCCATACATGTGCCCTCTCTTTGTCCTCTGTCCTAGGCACCCTCTGCCTCTCTCATTCTCATTTACATCTTTTGGTGGGTTCCATACTCAGCTCCTGGCATTTCCTGGTCACTCCTAGGAACAAGAACAGGATGACTCTGGACCTGACCTTTGGGACAAGGACTGAGCCCAACCCCTGCTCACTGCCCTGTAGACAGTGACCCCCTTCTTTTGGCCTTCTTCTATCAATAGTCATAGCAAGATTTCTACAGGAAGAGAGTCTAAATACAGCCCTGAAATAGGCTCCCCTGCTGCATTTGATCTGTTTTTCTCCAGGTACATGTAGAGCGAACCATATGGAAACCATGGTGTCTTAGTTATCTAGTGCTGCTATAACAGAAATACCGCAAGTGGATGGTTTTAACAGAGAATAATTTATTCTCTCACAGTCTAGGAGGCTAGAAGTCCTAATTCAGGGTGCCAGCTCCAGGGGAAGTCTTTCTCTCTGTGTTGGCTCTGGGTGAAGGTCCTTGTCATCAGTCTTCCTCTGGACTAGGAGATTCTCAGCTCAGGGAGCTCGAGTCCAAAGGATGCACTATGCTCCTTGCGCTTCTTGCTTGGTGGTATGAGGTCCCCATGTCTCTCTGCTCACTTCTTTCCTTTATATCTCAAAAGAGATTGACACTTAAGACACAACCTAAGCTTGTAGATTGAGTCCTGCTTCATTAACATAACTGCTGATAATCTCATCTCATTAACATCATAGAGATAGGATTTACAACGCATAGGAAAATCATACCAGATGACAAAATGGTAGACAATCACACAATACTGGGAATCATGGCCTAGCCAAGTTGACACATTATTTTTGGGGGACACAATTCAATCCATAACACATGGTCTTCTTACAATAGGGTCTGGGATTCTCACAAGTCGTAGAAACTTGTCGAACTTACAGGGGCATTTCCATATAAATACCAATTTTCCTCAGAACCCACTGTTCAAGATTTTAGATATAAAGTCAGTCACTCTTAGCCTCAATCCATCCTGCTCAGCCTGGAACTAAATAGGTGAAAGAATAGTGACTGGCTGGCATGAAACTTTATGACCTAGGATTTCACTAGTAACAATGCCTGAGGACAAGCCAAGAGGCATGAAGAGCTCAGTGTGGGACATGCCCTTATTTCCCTCTTGTACAGAATCAGCTGCCCTAACTCTCAAGTCTCTGGCTCAATAGCCCTTTTCTTTGGTTTGAAAATAAGCACTACTGGAACTTTAAAAAGAAAACCTAAGGATATCACCTCTTCCCTGGGCTGTCCCAAGTTCCCTCCCTTCCACAGCTGCCTGAAAATGGGAACCAATATGGATTAAGTGCCAAGTAAGTGCAAAACAATTTCACATACTTTATTTCACTTCAACTTTACAACAACCCTATAAGGTAAATGTCATTATCCAAATTTACAGACAGGTTAAAACATGTCCAAGTTCACACAGCTAGTAAACAGTGGAGCTAAAATTCAAACCCAATCCTATTGCCTCCCAAGTTGACAAGTCTTCCATGTTCATAGAGTCTATAATGAAATCCAGTAATCTACCTGTTGCCAAATCCAATGGTCACTTCTTAGTTCTCATTTTACTTGACTTTTTAGTAACATTTGGAACAGATAACTCAGGCCCTCCTTCTTGATAGTCAGTTCTTTACCTGTAAAATGGGGATAATAGAATCTACCTCTTCGAGTTGTTTTTAGGATGAAATGTGAAAAACAGGTGAAATATACAATTCCTAGAAGAAGAAATGTAAACAGCCAACAAATTAATTAAAAAATGCTGCACTTCTCTAGCAATCAACAAAATGAGAATTTTAGCAGCAATGAAAGATTGGAAAAGAATTTGGAAAAGGGCATATTCACATATTGTTGGTAGGAGAAGAAATTGAGGAAGATTTTTTCTGTTGAAACTTAGCCGTTGCAAGAAGAAGAATAACCTAGGATCTGGAAATTCCTCTTCTAAACATCTCTCCTGACAAAACAGTTACCCATGGGCACAATACATATAACCAAGGATACTCAGAATAACATTGTTGATGATATTCACTGTATACAGCCTAAATATCTAGCAAGAATGGAATTATTAAATAAACTCTGATAAGCCTGAACAGTCTAATATTATACTACCATTAAAAAAGAATTACATAGAGCTACCTAAGCTATGATGGAAATAGATATCACTAAGTAAAAGTATCACTGCTCATCTGTCAGTTTGTTCTGGTGGATAAATTTCAGCCTAGCTTCCAGACTAAGAGAGGCTAAGAAGAAGGACCTCGCAGTCTACTTATGGGAAAGAAAAAAAAAAGGCCAGTGAAAACCTTATGAACAGTCACAGAACATCGTCTGATTAGTGCTGGAAGATGAGCCCCTCAGGTTGGATGGCACTCAAAATACAACCAGGGAAGAGCTGTCTCCTTAAAGCAGGGTCAACCTTAATGACATGGATGAAGTAAAACTTTCAAGACCTTTGTTTACTGATGTGGCATGACTCAAAATGAGAAGAAATAGCTGCAAACATCCGTTAATAATTGAAACGTGGAATGTATGAAGCATGAATCTAGGAAAATTGGAAGTCGTCAGAAATGAAATGGAACGCATAAAGATCAATATCCTAGGCATTAGGGAGCTGAAATGGACTAGTATTGGCCATTTTGAATCGGACAATCGTATGGTCTACCATGCTGGGAATGACAAATTAAAGAGGAATGGCATCATATTCATCGTCAAAAAGATTTCAAGGTTTACCCTGAAGTACAATGCTGTCAGTAATAGGATAATATCCATATGCCTACAAGGAACTCCAGTTAATATGACTATTATTCAAATTTACACACCAACCACTAAGACCAAAGCTGAAGAAATTGAAGATTTTTACCAACTTCTGCAGTTTGAAATTGACCAAACATGTACTCGAGATGCATTGATAATTACTGGTGATTGGAATGCAAAAGTTGGAAACAAAGAAGAAAGATCAGTAGTTGGAAAATATGATCATAGAAATGACACTGGAGACTGCATGATAGAATTCTGCGAGACCAATCACCTATTCATTGGAAATACCTTTTTTCAACAACATAAATGGTGACTATACACATGGACCTCGCTGGATAGCATACAGAGATTTCAAATCGACTACATCTGTGGAAAAAGACAATGGAAAAGCTCAATATCATCAGCCATAACAAGGCCAGGGGCCGACTGCGGAACAGACGATCAGTTGCTCCTATGCAAGTTCAAGTTGAAGCTGAAAAAAATTAAAACGAGTGCATGAAAGCCAAAATTTGACCTTAAGTATATCCCACCTAAATTTAGAAACCATCTCAAGAATAGATTGGATGCATTGAACACTAATGACCAAAGACCAGATGAGTTGTGGGATGACATCAAGGACATCATACATGAAGAAAGCAGAAGATCGTTAAAAAGACAGGAAAGAAAGAAAAGACCAAAATGGATGTGAGAAGAGATTCTGAAAATTGCTCTTGAACATAGAGTATCTAAAGCAAATGGAAGAAATGATGAAGTTAAAGAGCTGAACAGAAGATTTCAAATAGTGGCTTGAGAAGACAAACTGAAGTATTATAATGAAATGTGCAAAGACCTGGAGTTAGAAAACCAAAAGGGAAGAACACACTTGACATTTCTGAAGCTGAAAGAATTGAAGAAAAATATTCAAGACTCGAGTTGCAATATTGAAGGATTCTTTGGGTAAAATACTGATTGATGCAGGAAGCATCAAAAGAAGATGGAAGATTGGACAGCCCCATAAAACAAAATGGGACTAATGAGGCACAGCAGTCCAGGGACAAGGACTAGAAGGCAGGAGGGGACAGGAAAGCTGGTGATAGGGAACCCGAGGTTGAGAAAGGACAGTGTTGACCTGTTGTGGGGTTGTTAACCATTGTCATAGTGCAATATGTGCATTAACTGTTTAATGAGAAACTATTCTGTTCTGTAAACCGTCATCTAAAGTACAAAAAAAAAAAAAAGAATTATTTATGTGAGATCAAATTGACAACAGCAACTCAAAAGGCTTGATGGGAAGCCTAGGGGGCAGTGAGTTGAAGATAATGGTGATGGAATAATTTGGAAAAGGTTAGTGAGAATAGCAGCACAACTGGAAGAATATAATCAATGTCACTGAATTGTACATGTAGAAATTTTTGAAATGGTGTATCTCTGGCTGTATATATTTTCACCAAAAAAGAAAAAAGGTCCTCCAAAGTCGAGAATGGAGAGTGTCGACATGTTGTGGGGTTGTTAACCAATGTCGTAAAACAATATGTGTACTGACTGTGTAATGAGAAACTATTTGCTCTGTAAACCTTCACCTAAAGTACGATAAAAAAAAAAGAAGATGGAAGGAATGCAGTCACTGTACCAAAAAGAATTGGTCGACATTTAGCCATTTCAGGAGGTAGCATATGATCAGGAATCGATGGTATTAAAGGAAGAAGCTTAAGCCGCACTGAAGGCATTGATGAAAAACAAGGCTCCAGGAATTAACAGAATACCAATTAAGATGTTTCAACAAACGGATGCAGCGCTGGAGGTGCTCATTCATCTCTGCCAAGAAATTTGGAAAAAATCCATATTTGTGCCCATTTCAGATAAAGGTGATTCAACAGAATGCAGAAATTATTAAACAATATCATTGATATCACACATAAGTAAAATTTTGCTAAAGAAAATTCAAAAACGGTTGCAGCAGTATGTCAACAGGGAACTGCCAGAAACTCAAGCCTGATTCAGAAAAGGATGTGGAAAGAGGGCTATCATTGCTGATATCAGACAGATCTTGGCTGAAAGCAGAGAATTCCAGAAAAATATTCACTTCTGTTTTATTGACTATGCAAAGGCATTCAACTGTGTGAATCATAACAAATTGTGGATAACATTGTGAAGAATGGAATTCCAGAACACTTAGTTGTGCTCATGAGGAACCTGTACATAGACCAAGAGGCAGTCATTCGAACAAAACAAGGGGATTCTGTGTGGTTTAAAAATCAGGAAAGTTGTGTGTCAGGGTTGTATCCTTTCACCATACTTATTCAATCTGTATACTGAGCAAATAATCTGAGAAGCTGGACTATATGAAGAAGAATGAGGCATCAGGATTGGAGGAAGACTCATTAACAACCTTCAATATGCAGATGACACAACCTTGCTTGCTATAAGCGAAGATGACTTGAAGTACTTATTGACAAAAATCAAAGACTACAGCCTTCAGTATGGATTACATCTCAACATAAACAAAATGAAAATCTTCACAATTGGACCAGTAAGCAACATCATGATAAATGGAGAAAAGACTGAAGTTGACAAGGATTTCATTTGATTGGATCCACAATCAATGCCCATGGAAGCAGCAGTCAAGGAATCAATAGATGTGTTTCATTGGACAAATTTGCTGCAAAAGACCTCTTTAAAGTGTTCAAAAGCAAAGATATCACTTTGAGGACCTAGGTGCATCTGACCCAAGCCATGGTATTTTCTATTGCCTCATATGCATGCAGAAGCTGGATAATGAGTAAGGAAGATCAAAAAAATGATTACTTTGAATTATGGTGTTGGCAAAGAATATTGAATATACTATGGACTGCCAGAAGAACAAACAAATCTGTCCTAGAAAAAGTACAGCCAGAGTGCTCCTTAGAAGCAAGGATGGTGTCATGGATTGAATTGTGTCCCTAAAAAATATCTGTCAACTTGGCTAGGTCATGATTCCCAGTATTGTATGATTGTCACTGTTTTGTCATCTGATAGGATTTCCCTATGTGTTGTAAATTCTATTATGATGTAATGAGATTGATTAGTGGCAGTTGTATTGATGAGATCTACAAGATTAGATAGTATCTTAAGCTAATCTCTTTTAAGATATAAAGGAGAGAAGTGAGCAGAGAGACATGGGAACCTCATACTACCAAGAAAGCAGTGTCTGGAGCAGAGCACATAAGCGCTCAGATTTGGACCTGAGGTTCCTGGGCTGAGATTCTCCCAGACCAAAGCTGATGCATCACAAGGACCTTCCTCCAGAGCCAACAGTGCCCTGAATTCGGACTTCTAGTCTACTGGTCTGTGAGAAAATAAACTTCTGTTTGTTAAAGCCATCCACTTGTGGTATTTCTGTTACAGCAGCACTAGATGACCAAGACAGATGGCAAGACTTTGTCTCACGTACTTTGGGCATGCTATCAGGAGGGACCAGTCCCTGGGGAAGGACATCATGCTTGGTAAAGTAGACAGTCAATGAAAGAGAGGAAGACTCAATGAGATGGATTGACATAGTGGCTGCAACGATGAGCTCAAGCATAGCAACGATTGTGAGGATGGCGCAGGACTGGACAGTGTTTTGTTCTGTTGTACATAGGGTCACTACCAGTTGGAACCTTCTCGATACCACCTAACAACACAACAACAAGTAAAAGTAACTTTCAGAACATTAAATAACTTGTGATCCCATTAATTTTTTTTTTTTTTAATCTAAAAGGTTATATGTAAGGTACACACACAGAGATTTACATGTAAAGAAAGAAAGTGGCAGTTCCGGCAAAATGGTGCTCTAGGCAGAAGCATCACGCCGTCCCTCCACAGCAAAGATCTGAAAAACTAAGCCATACAGAGAATACAACAATCCTGAAACCCTAAAACATCAAATGAAGAGATAAAGAACTCAGCCAAGCACCAAATGGAGTGAGAAAACTGACAGAGAAAGGAAAGCGAGGAGAGATTCATGCCGAGGTCTCCTACCAGCTAATGCAGCGCGGATCCACCATCTTGGACTCCTATCGGAGACCAGCAAACAGGGGTACGAGAAAGCAGCCTCACTGAGTGTCCAGTGGGAGACAAAACAGCCGGTAATTTGCGGTGTGTGCTTTCCCACCCCCTACCCCTCTTCACCCTGGCTCGGCCTCCTCTGCTTCCTGCGGCCACTGTCTCTTGACTGGGAGGCGCCGGCTGCTTGGATTCCACACGCCCAGGCGGGCGGCTCTCTGGGTGCCATTTGTTGGCTGCTAGTGTTGCTTTTTTTTCTGCTTCTTTTGATTTCTCACTTGCCTCTTGCCGCCTCCCCCTCCTTTCACTCGAGTGCCTGGCTCCGAGTGCCATCTTTGCTTCTTCCTGAGGGGCTGCTGCTTCCCAGTCTGGGCTGCCACGCTGGTGGGATCCCAGGGCTTTTGTTCGTTTGTTCGTTTTGAATTGTTTGTTTGTTTTCTTTTCCTTTTCTTGAGTTGGGAGCCCTTTCTGGCCAGGTGGAGCTGCGTGGCCAGGAACTCCCCTTCGGCTTCCACAGACATGCAGAGGGATCCCTGAGACACTTCTTTTTTTGCTGTGTTTTTGGGGGGGCCTTTCTTGTTCTTTTTTTTTTTTTTTGATTTGCTTTGTTTTCTTTTCTCTCTTTTTCTCTTTTTGTCTTTCTTCATTGCTCAATTTCTCATCTCTCTATATCTTCCTTCTCTTTCTGATCCTTGAATACCAGCCATTGTAAGCCTCTGCGTCTTCTGGCCAGGCTGTGCTGCGACACCTGAGAGCCACTTCCCCAGACCTCATAACTGCATCGGTGGGATCCCTGGGGACTTTGTGGTTCTTTAACCTTTCTGATTTTTATTTGTTCATTCTTTTCTTTTCTTCCTCTTCCCTTTTCTGTTTTTCTCCATTTCATAGTCTCTCATCTCTCCATTCCAATGGCAAGCTCCCCTAGCATTCTTTTTTGTTTGTTTGTATGTTTTTTGGCTCCTGTTCCTCTCTCCTCTCTCCCATATCCATCTTAGCTCCACACATAACAATCTCCCCTCTACATCCTGCCTACCTGCACCATGCACTTGACATCACACCACCAAGCAGTGCAGGCACGGCCTAGTGGAAGCTGCCCAGCACTGATTACCGACCCACCCTGGTGGCTGTAGTGAGTGCCACAAACAACCCGTCCCAGTGACTCCTCTTCAGCTAGACCTGCCCTGCTGTACCATATCTGAGTGACTGACCCTGCTAGTTGGAGAAGGAGGCAAAAAGTATTGCGTGCACAGATGAGCAAACAACAAAGAGCACGCGGTCCGCCTGCTCAGATATAGTCAATTTTTTTTTTTAAAAAGGGACAAAACAAACAAATCTACAATCAATAAATGAAAGAAATAACTACTGAATGCCCCAAAAACCGCAGACAACATCAAAACATTTACAAAAGCAGGACAGGATGGTTCTAGTAGGTATTCAAATTAAAACACCAGAAGACTCTCCTGTGGAAGAAAATGCACTAGAAGAACCTGATAGGGAATTCAAATCTCTAATACTCAGACTTCTCCAAGAGCTGAGGCAAAAAGCTGACAAACATGAGGAAAAAAAAAGACAAATTCATGGAAAATACAGACAAAAAATTGGAAGAATTCAGGAAAATAATGCAGGAACAAAATGCCAAAATAAATTCATAACTAGAAATCATACAAAAACAACAATTATAAATCCAAAAGATAACAACAAGATTTCAGAAATGGATGATGTCATAGAAGGGCTGAGAAGCAGATTTGAAACCGTGGAAGACAGGATCAGTAGAACTGAAGACAAACACTTGGATACAACTCTGTTTAAGGAAAACTCAGAAAAAAGATCAAAGAAAAATGAAGAGACTCTGAGAGTTATGTGGGACACAATAAAAAGCAAAAATTTACGAGTGATTGGCATTCCAGAACAGGGGGAGAAAACAGAAAACACAGAGAGGATCATTGAGGAACTGCTGACAGAAAACTTCCCCAATATCATGAAAGACGTAAAGCTGGCCATCCAAGAAGCTCAACGAACCCCATATAGAAGAGACCCCAAAAGAAAATCACCAAGGCATGTCATATTCACACTTGCCAAAACCAAAGACAAACAAAGAATCCTGAGAGCAGCTCGTGAAAAACAAGAAGTCACATACAGAGGACAAACAATAAGACTAAGCTCAGATTATTCGGCAGAAACCATGCAGGCAAGAAGGCAATGGGATGACATATATAAAATCTTGAAAGAAAAAAATTGTCAGCCAAGAATAATATATCCTGCAAAACTCTTGTTCAAATTTGATGGTGAAATTAGGGCATTTCCAGATAAACAGAAACTAAGGGACTATGTAAAGTCAACCCAAATTTACAAGAATTATTAAAGGGAGTTCTTCGATCTGAGGAAAAACAGCTTCAGCCCACAGGCAGAACCTAGGACGCAGGATCGTACGAGCCAGATACCAATCTAGGAAATGAACTCTCGAGGACTATCCAAAACCAAAAGAAATACAACAAGGAATCAGAGCAGTCAATCAGTGGATGACAACAACATCAAAACAATCAAACAGGGAATAAATGGCATAGGCATAGAACCTTCTAATGGAGAGGAAGGCAAGGCGATACCAAGTAGTGGTAGACTGCTTCAGACTTAGAAAGATAAGGGTAAAATTTATGGTAACCACAAAGAAAGTTAACAAACATACTCATTAAAAAAAGAGAAAAAACATAAAGTCTAGGCAAAAACAAAACCTACAGAAACAAAAGAAATGAAAAAAAAGTCCACAAACAAAAGTAACTCAGCACAAGAGAGTAAGAAGAAAAAAGAAAACTTCAGCACCACAAAAAAAAGCACTACAAAATGAAAGCAACAAACTCACATCTATCAATAATTACACTGAATATAAATGGACTCAATGCACCCATAAAGAGACAGACAGTGACAGAATGGATAAGAAAACAGGATCCATCAATATGCTGTCTACAAGAGACACACCTTAAAAACAAAGACGTGAATTTATTAAGAGTCAAAGGTTGGAAAAAAATATATCAAGCTAACAACTACCAAAAAAGAGCAGGAGTGGCAATTCTAATCTCAGATAAAATAGAATTTAAAACAAAATCTACCATAAAAGACAAAGAAGGACACTATATAATGATTAAGGGGACGATCCATCATGAAGACATAACCATAATAAACATCTACGCACCCAATGACAGGGCTCCAAAATACATAAAACAAACTCTAACAACACTGAAAAGAGAAATTGACAGTTCCACAGTAATAGTAGCAGACTTTAACACACCACTCTCAGTAAAAGACAGAACATCTAAAAAGAAACTCAGCGAAGATACAGAAGACCTAAAGGGCACAATGAGCCAACTGGACCTCACAGACATATATAGAACACTCCATCCAACCACTGCAAAGTACACATTCTTTTCTAATGCACATGGAACGTTCTCCAGAATAGACCACATCTTAGGCCACAGAGCAATCCTCAACAAGATCCAAAACGTTGAGATAATTCAAAGTATCTTCTCTGACCACAATGCCATCAAGGTAGAAATTAACAATAGAAAGAGCAAGGAAAAAAATCAACTACATGGAAACTGAATAATACCCTGCTTACACATCAGTGGGTAATAGAAGAAATCAGAGATGGAATCCAAAAATTTCTAGAATCAAATGAGAATGAAAACACATCATACCAAACCTTTGGGACACAGCAAAGGCAGTCGTCAGAGGACAATTTATAGCAATAGATGCACATATCAAAAAAGAAGAAAGGGACAAAATCAAAACATTAACTACAGGACTCAAACAAATAGAAAGAGAACAGCAAAAAAAGCCCACAACCACCAGAAGAAAGGAAATAGTAAAGATCAGAGCAGAAATAAATGAAATAGAGAACAGAAAAACAATAGAAAGAATCAACAAAACCAAAAACAAAACAAAAATCGACAAACCACTAGCCAGGCTGACAAAAGAAAAACAGGAGAGGACACAAATAACCCAAATAAGAAATGAAATGGGGGACATTACAACAGACCCAACTGAAGTAAAAAGGATTATAACAGAATATTATGAACAACTATACTCCAACAAATTTGAAAACCTAGAGGAAATGGAGAAATTTCTAGAAACACACGGACACGGCCTACCCAAACTACAACAAAGTGATGCTGAAAATCTGAACAGACCCATAACAAGAGAAGAGATTGAAAAGGTAATTAAAAAAACTCCCAACCAAAAAAAGCTCTGGCCCAGACGGCTTCACTGGAGAATTCTACAGAACATTTACAGAAGAGCTTGTACCAGTTCTACTCAAGCTATTTCAGAGCATAGAAGAGGAAGCAACACTTCCAAATTCATTCTATGAAGCCAGCATAACGCTGATACCAAACCCAGGCAAAGATGTCACAAAAAAAGAAAATTACAGACCAATATCTCTCATGAGTATAGATGTAAAAATTCTCAACAAAATTCTAGCCAATAGAATTCAGCATCATATCAAAAAAATAATACACCACGACCAAGTAGGATTCATACCAGTATGCAAGGATGGTTCAACATTACAAAATCAATCAACATAATCCACCACATAAATAAAAGGAAAGAAAAGAATCATATGATCATCTCAATTGATGCAGAAAAGACATTTGACAAAGTCCAACACCCATTCCTGATAAAAACTCTCAATCAAATAGGTATAGAAGGGAAATTTCTCAACATAATAAAGGGCATCTATACAAAACCAATGGCCAACATCATTCTTAATGGAGAGAGGCTGAAAACGTTCCCCTTGAAAGCAGGAACAAGACAAGGATGCCCTTTATCACCACTCCTATTTAACATTGTGCTGGAAGTTCTAGCTAGATCAATAAGGTAAGAAAAAGAAATAAAGGGCATCCAAATTGGTAATGAAGAAGTTAAACTGTCCCTGTTTGTGGATGATTTGATTCTATACATAGAAAACCCTAAAGACTCCACAAGAAAACTACTGGAGCTAAAAAAAGATTCAGCAGAGTAGCAAGATACAAGATAAACGTTCAAAAATCAGTTGGATTCCTATACACCAGTAAGGAGAACGATGAAAAGGAAATCAGGAAAACAATACCATTTTCAATAGCCCCTAAAAAGATAAAATACTTAGGAATAAATCTGACCAGGGATGTAAAAGACCTATACAAAGAAAACTACAAAACACTACTGCATGAAACCCAAAGGGATCTACATAAATGGAAAAACATACCATGCTCATGGATAGGCAGACTCAACATTGTGAAAATGTCAATTCTACCCAAAGCAGTTTACAAATAAAATGCAATCCTGATCCAAATACCAACAACATTCTTCAAAGAGATGGAAAAACTAATCATTAACTTTATATGGAAAGGGAAGAAGCCCCGAATAAGTAAAGCACTACTGAAGAAGAAGAATAAAGTTGGAGGACTCACACTACCTGACTTGAGAACCTACTATACAGCTACAGTAGTCAAAACAGCCTGGTACTGGTACAACGACAGATACATTGACCAATGGAACAGAATTGAGAACCTAGATGTAAATCCATCCACCTACGGTCACCTGATCTTCGACAAGGGCCCAAAGTCCATCAAATGGGGAAAAGACAGTCTTTTTAACAAATGGTGCTGGCAAAACTGGATATCCATCTGCAAAAAAAAGAAACAGGACCCATACCTCACACCGTATACAAAAACTACTTCAAAATGGATCAAAGACCTGAATATAAAGCCTAAAACTATAAAGTTCATAGAAGAAAAAATAGGACCAACACTTCAGGCCTTAATACATGGCATTAACAGTATACAAACCATAATCGTCAATGCACAAAACCCAATAGATAAGCTAGATAACTGGGATCTTCTAAAAATCAAACACCTATGCTCTTCAAAAGACTTCACCAAAAAAGTCAAAAGAGAACCCACAGACTGGGATAAAATTTTTGGACAGTACAAGTCAGACAAAGGTCTAATCTCCATGATCTACAAGAAAATCCAACACCTCTACAACAAGAAGACAAATAATCCTATTAAAAAATGGGCAAAGGAAATGAACAGACACTTCACCAAAGAAGACATTCAAATGGCCAACAGACACACGAGGAAATGCTCGTGATCACTAACCATTAGAAAAATGCAAATTAAAACCACAATGAGATATCATCTCACCCCGGCATTACTGGCACGAATCAAAAACACTGGAAATAACAAATGCTGGAGGGGCTGCGGGGACATGGGAACTCTTATCCACTGCTGGTGGGAATGCAAAGTGATACAACCATTTTGGAAAATGATATGGAGCTTCCTCAGAAAGCTAGAAATAGACATACCATTCAATCCAGGAATCCCACTCCTAGGAGTATATCCTAGAGAAATAAGAGTCGTCACTCGAATAGACATATGCACACCTATGTTCACGGCAGCATTGTTCACAATAGCAAAACGATGGAAACAACGTAGATGCCCATCAACGGATGAATGGATAAACAAACTATGGTACATACACACGGTGGAGTACTATGCAACGAGAAAGAACAACAATGAATCTGTGAAGCATCTCATAACATGGATGAAACTGGAGGACAGTATGCTGAGTGAAATAAGTCAATCACAAAAGGACAAATATTGTATGAGACCTCTATTGTAAAAACCCATGAAAAGGTTCACACACAAAATGTAACAATCTTTGTTGGTTACCAGGGATGGAGGGGTGGGGGGGGGGGAAATACTAAATAGGCAATAGATAAGTGGTATCTTGGCTGAAGGGTGAGACAGTACACAATACAGGGGAAACTAGCAGAACCTGTACAAGGAAAGGTCATGGAAGCCCCATAGACACATCCAAACTCCCTGAGGGACTGAATTGCTGGGCGGAGGGCTGTGGGGACCATGGTCTCGGGGAACATCTAGCTCAATTGGCATGACACAGCTTATAAAGATAATGCTCTACATTCTACCTTGGTGAGTAGTGTCTGGGGTCTTAAAAGCCTGTGAGCGGCCATCTAAGATACTCCACTGGTCTCATCCCTTCGGGAGCAAGGGAGAATGAAGAGAACAAGATACAAGGAAAAGATTAGTCCAAAGGACTAATTGTCCACAGCTACCAAGGCCTCCACCGGACTGAGTCCAGTACAGTTAGATGGTGCCCGGCTACCACCACTGACTGCTCTGACCTGGATCACAACAGAGGTTTCTGGACAGAGCTGGAGAAGGATGTAGAGCATAATTCTAACTCACAAAAAAAAAAAAAAAAAGACCAGATTTTACTGGCCTAAAGGAGACTGGAGAAACCTCGAGAGTATGGCCCCCAGACACCCTTTTAGCTCAGTGGTGAAGTTACCTCCGAGGTTCACTGTTCAGCCTGGGAGTGGACAGACCTGTAAAACCAAATGAGACTAACAAGGTGCAGGAGTCCAGTGACAAGGGCCAGAAGGCAGAAGGGGACAAGGAAGCTGGTGATAGGGAACCCAAGGTTGAGTAAGGATATTGTTGATGCGTTGCGAGATTGTTAACCATTGTCATAGGGCAACATTTGTAGTAACTGTTAAATGAGAAACTATTTTGTTCTATAAGCCTTCATCTTAAGTGAGAATAGCAGCACAATTGGAAGAGCGTAGTCAATGTCACTGAACTGTGTATGTAGAAATTTTTGAAACGGTGTATCTTTGGCTATGTGTATTTTCACCAAAAAGAAAAAAGGTTGAGAATTTAGAGGGTTGACATGTTGTGGGGTTGTTAACCAATGTCATAAAACAACATGTGTACTACTGTTTCATGAGCAACTATTTGTTCTGTAAGCCTTCACCTGAAGTTCAATAAAAAAAAAAAAAAATAGAAAGAAAGTGGGCAGGGAGAATGCATACAAAACTGTTGGCAGTGGTGGAGGGGAGTGGGAGGTGCAGAGTTGTGATATAAAAAAGAAATTCCCTTTCTTTTATCTGCTTAATATCATTGTAATGTTTTACATTGAGAATGTGTTAGAAATGGATGTTCATACAAGGATTGCTTCTATCGTTGATATGCCGAATGATTAGCTGAACTGTGTTATTATCTTTGTACCTCCCTCCTCCACACAGGCACCGCTGGATAAAAGGATTGTGGAGCAGTAGGTTCCCATGTGGAAATTTGTAGACAAGGCTTTAAATTCATACTCCAAGATAAATTCCTACTTTTTAAACAGTGAACTTGCAATGTAAGAAGAGAGGAGTTTTGTTTAGTTTTGTTTAATTGTGGTAAGTATGTATATAAAACAAAACACTTGCCATTTCAATATTTGTATATGCACAATTCAGTGACATTAATTATGCTCATCATGTTGTACAACCCATCAACACTATGGTTTCCGAAAGAAGAAAGATTTTTTAATTCAAAGGGAAGAGAGAGTGGGGGAAATGGGGTGTGAAACCCTCTGCAGGGCCATCCGTTCCCTCTGGATAGTTTCGGGTCTTTTTTATTTTAAGGGTAGTTGGGGCATGCTAAAATCTGAGCAGGTGGGTTGGAGGTGAAACCCTCAGTCACACAGTAACTATCTAGCAATAAATCGTTGCTGAATGAATGGCACAGTGAGCAGTGAGAGAAACAGAAGGAATTAGTTAAAGAAACCAGGAAGTACACAGATGCCCTTTGGCCATTGCAACCACACAATGCTACTCCGCAGGGATTAAGTATGAGGGCATTACCTTGGTTACCAGGGTATAGCTGGGCCACTCTATTCTACATCAGATGGGAAGCTGGGGGCAGGGGGACTGGGGAGATATGGAGATGTGGGAGTGTAAGAGAAAGCATTGTCCTCTGCTATACTATGGGGCAAGTCCCTGGGTGGTACAAATGGTTAATGCGCTTGGCTGCTAAACAAAAGGTTAACAGTTTGAGTCCACAATGAGGAGCCTCAGAAGAAAGGCCTGGCAATCTACTTCTAAAAAATCAGCCATTGAAAACCCTATGGAGCATGATTCTACTCTGAAACACATAGGGTCACCATGAGTCAGAATCAACTCAACAGCAATGAGTTCATATCCTATGGGGGGGATATGAAGGAAGTCAGGCTGAGAGTCTCTTATCTTGGGGGAGATGTTGGCTGCTTTGTGGGGCTTTCTGCATAGTGCTGTACATTTGGCTTGGCTACTACAGTGTTAAACACCAACCCAAAGATGTAGCAGTGACTTTAACCAACTCATTTGGATTCTTAGAAGGTTTCCCACAGATCAGCTACAGAATTTTCAGGGCCCAATGAAAAATGAAAATGTGAGACCCCTTGTTCAAAAATTATAAATAATTCCAAGATATCAGCTTCAGAATGTTAAAGGAAGCACAGGGTTCTCCTGAGGACAGAGCCTTGTGCCACCACACGGGCCGCACGCCCTGACATCCATACAAACACACACTCGCTCCCCTTCTTTCTCTGACTCTTCAGTCTCTCATTGTCCTCTTCCTCCCACACACACTTTTTGGAAATCCCCTTAACCTGTGTCCCTACTCAACCTCCCTGAGAAAGTCCACCCTCCTTACATGGCAAAGGAGTCCTGACTCTCAGTTCTTGTATCTTGCAAACTCTGGAACACCAAGTTTCACCAGCTGTTAGCAGAAAGGTTCCTGTATCTTTTGTCAGAATTAGTCCTATGACTTGGGGGGGGAGGGGGTTAGGGGAGATGTAGGGGCCTTCAGTTACAGTTTGATCTCCTGGTCAGAGATAGCTTTCACTGTTTCCTTTCGAATTACCTGAGGCAACACACCTCGCCACTGCAAGTAATAATTTTCTTCCAAAGATAACAGTCTAGTCTCAGTGGGTGAATATACATACCTTCTATTAAGAAAATGTTGACTCTTTTCCTTGCAACAGAACAGCTCTGGCCTTATTGTGCTCAAAGAAACTTCTTTGGCCTGCTTTTATTATGAAGAGTCCCACATTGCCAGACTTTGTCTGACCAAGCCATCTGGAACTATTCTAAATAGTTCCTCCTTGATCCCCAATTTCTTTTCACAAAAGGGAGGGAGAGTTGAGTTTCTGTCATCCCATCATATCTCAACAGGTCAGAAAGAGCAACGACGGATGGTAAGCCTACCTCTTAGGGGCCATTGCTAGGGAGTAGAAATGCATTAATAATGCTCAACAGGTTTCTTCTTTATTGTTTTGATTAGCCCTAATCTGCGGAGCCTAAATTACCACCCCTTGTCCTTATACCATATTGACTTGCCTCTTTTCTGGAGAAGTAAGGAACTTCTAGACTCATGTTGACGGAGTCAGTTGGGCCCACAATGTTGCTCCACAGTCCTTTTATCCAGCCCGGGCATCCTTCCTACCCTTCACAATCTGAACCCTCACCCTACAGAATCTTGCCTCCTACTACACCAAATACGACTACCAGCTGTGAACACCCCAACTTCTCTTTGTTTCAAAACATTTCTATATTTTCATTTATCTTCTTTCTTTCACCTTACTTGTGCTCTGAGTCCCTTCCATCTCCTTCAGAACTCTGCTTCATTGATTTCCCTTTTTCAGGCTTTTATCTTCAATCTTTCCTCCTCTGCTTCCCTCCACTCTTCATATAAACACTTCCGATATCCCCCATCCTGAAATAACTCTCCTTTCACCCTGCCTTGCCCCTTAGTTGTCATCACATCTCCTTCCTTCACTTCACAGCCAAACAAATTGAACTAATATTCCCCACACATTGTCTTCGCTTTCTCACCTCCCACGCAGCCTCAACCCACAGCAAGCTGGCTTCCTCCCCATCCTTGCCCCTGAAACTACTTTGACAAAGGTCAATAGCCAACTTTTGCCAGTCCCAGTGGATGCTTGTCAGTTCTTATCTTACTTGACTTCTCTGTGGTAGTATCATGTTGATAACCCCATTCTACATGAAACTCACTTCCCTGGGTTTCCACAACACTTCTCTCTCTCTCCTCCTACCTTTTTGGCAGCTCCTTCATCGTATTCTTTTTTGCTGATTACACTTAAATATTAACCTTCCCTAGGTTTCCATCCTCAGTGGTGATGGTAGCAGAGGGACAACGCCAATAATCAGAGGCCATACAGGAAACTTGGAGGCCCAGTGATATTGCTGACTGGAAGTTAGAAGGAATCCCACTGTAACTGTTACTCAAGAGCTTGGGAAAGTGCCTAAGGAGCTTAAGATTGTGTATACAAGAGCTCAAGCAAATACTAGGGAAAATTCTGCATTGTCTCCCATCTCTTCGAACTATCTTCCAAATGTCCATAATCCTTCATCTCTGTGGGATATCATGGTGGAGATGTTCAGAAAATAGTGAGATACATGGCCGTGGTTCTGAGATGCCATCTGGCTGTATGACATTGAATAAACCAAGATAATTGTAGCCTCACAGCTCTGAGCATTGGGGCTGGGGAATTTCAAAGGCAGTCTCTCCCCTTGCAAAGGCATCTCTTGCCTTCAAAAACATTAGCAATTCTCCCCTCTCGCTTCTGCAAGATCAGTATTTTCAGTATTTTGCTCTCCACTAGAGCATTCCCATCCACATACAAATATGCTGTTAGTCCTCCTATCTTTGAAAGAAGTTTCTCCAGACCCAACTTTCTTTACCAGCTATAACCCAGCTTCTTCGCTTCCCTTTGGCAAAGCTGTATGAGTCATCTACACTTGCTGTCTTCAATTTCTCTACTCCCATTCTCTCTTAAGTCAACTTGAATTAGACTTTCTCTTCAGTCCACCTACCAAAACCACTCTTATCAAGGTCACCAGCGACCTCCGTGTTAATTTCAATGGTCCGCTCTCAGTCCTCCTGTTACTTAACCTATCAGCAGCATTTGACATAGTTAATTGCTCCTCCTTTTTGATACACTTTCTTTATTTGGCTTTTGGGTCATCTTACTCTCTTGTTTTCCACCTACCTCGCTGGTAGCTCCTTCTTAGTCTCTTTTGCTGGTTTCTCATTCTCTCTTTCTTAAAGCTGGAGTGGCTCCAGAGATTAGTCTCTATTCTTCTTTCCGCTATCTATACTCACTCCCTTGGTAAGAGTATTTTCAATACCATCTCTAAGCTACTGACTACCAGATGTTTATCTCCAGCCCAGATCACTATACAAACTTTTAACCTCTCCCCTTGGACATCTGATAGACATTGCAAATTCAACACGTCCAAAAGGAACTGTTCTCCCAATCTGTTCCACCCACAGATTTCCCCATTTCAGCACATGGGAACCCCATCCTTCCATTTGCTCAAACTAAAAACCTTGGAATCAACCCTGATGCCTTCTTTCTTCTCATACTCCACATTCAGTGCACCAGGTAATGCTGCTAGCTCCACCTTCAAAATATATCTAGAGTTCCACCACTCTTCACAATCTCCACAGCTATTACCTTGGGCTAGGCCTCCATCACCTCTCACTTGGATTGTTAAATAGCTTCTTACCCATTCTCCCTAATTTTATCATTGCCGTGCCCTACCTAGTCTATTCTCAGAACAGATTCAGAGTGATCCTTTTAAAGCCTAAGTCAGATCAGCTCACTCTTGTCCTCAAAGCCCTGCAACAGCTCCCTGCCTTTGTTATCTACCATTGCTATATCAGAAATATCACAAGTGGATGTCTTCAACAAAGAGAAATGTATTCTCTCACAGTACAGCAGGCTACATGTCCAGATTCAGGGTGTCAGCTCCAGGGGAAGGCTTTCTCTCTCTGTCAGCTCTGGAGGAATGTCTTTGTCATCAGTCTTCCCTTAGTCTGGGAGCTTCTCAGCACAGGAACCTCAGGTCCAAAGGATGAGCTCTGCTCCTGGCAGTGCTTTCTTATGGTATGAGGTCCTCATGTCTTCCTGCTCGCTTCTCTCTTTTATATTTCACAAGAGATTGGCTTAAGACACTATCTAATTTTGTAGATCTCATCAATATAACAGCTGCTGATCTATCTTATTGCATCGTAGTGATAGAATTTACAACACATAGGGAAATCACATCAGATGATAAAATGATAGATGGTCATACAATACTAGGAATCATGACCTAGGCAAGTTGACAGATATTTTGGGGGGACACAGTTCAATCCATGGCATTCCACCCCTTGGCCCTAAAAATTCATGTCCATGCAACATGTAAAACATATTCACCTTATCATATCATAGCAAAAGTCTTAAATCCGCTCCAAGTCCAAAATCTGTGAAATCTAGAATACAAGTTATCTGCTTCCAAAGTACAATGGCAGAACAGGCACAAGCTAGACATTTCCATTACAAATGGGAGAAATTTCAGGGAAAGAAGGTATAACAGGCACCAAGAAAGTCAGCAGAACACATTACATTAGTCCTCAAGGCTTGAAAATAATCCTGTTTTCTGAGACCATTTACACAACAGCCCTGCCCTCCAGACCCTAGGTATTGGCCACACTCTCTGGATTCTGAGGGGAGGCCCCTTGGCCCTGGGTTTCAGCTCCACCTTCCAGGATAACGGGATGGCAACTCTGCTTCCTCAGCTTTAGGCACACCATTCTCCTAGTCCATCTGAGTGGCAACTCCACCATTAGAAACACCAGAGGCCATGGCTTCACCCTTTGAAATCCCAGAGGTCCTGGCCATACCTTTTGAGACTTAGGAAGCTCGGCTTCCTGTGTTCCTTGTCTCTTCAGCTTCTGCTTCCTGGTTTCTTGGCCTCTCAGCTCCTCAGGACTCACACCTGCATCTTCCCTGCTGGGGCAAGTGTTCCAAAGCTCTGTAGCTCCACTGATAAGTGCCTGGAGGCACCCCACTCCACCAGGAAGCCTCCTGCTCACAGGCACTCAGTTCTCTCTGTGGATCATCTCCGGTGCTGTCTCACACTAGTCTCCTGGTTCTGCAGCTGCTGGTCCTCTGCTGCTGCATCTCACTGTCTGCACCATCTCCAGTGTAATAGCTCTCCTCATTTCCTTCTGAGTCCTCTATCCGTTCAGTTTCAAAACCACTTCCACATTTTAGAAATCTGTTAGAGCAGCACCTCAGTCCTGGTACCAAATTTTGTCTTAGTCATCTAGTGCTGCTATAACAGAAATACCACAAGTGGATGTCTTCAACAAAGATAAATTTATTATCTCACAGTATAGCAGGCTACATGTCCAGATTCAGGCATCAGCTCCAGCGGAAGGCTTTCTCTCACTGTTGACTCTGGAGGAAGGTCCTTGTCATCAATCTTCCCTTGGTCTGGGAGCATCTCAGCGCAGGAAGCTCAGGTCCAAAGGATGCACTCTGCTCCTGGCACTGCCTTCTTGGTGACATGAGGTCCCCATGCCTTTCTGCTCACTTCTCTCTTTTATATCTCAAAAGAGATCAGCTTAAAACACTGTCTAACCTTGTAACTCTCATCAATATAACTGCTGCTAATCCATCTTATTACATCATAGTGATAGAATTTACAACACATAGGGAAATCACTTCAGATGATAAAATGGTAGATGGTCATACAATACTGGGAATCATGACCTAGTGAAGTTGACAGGTATTTTTGGGGGGACACAATTCAATCCATGACGCCCCCTATTTCAGTCAGAGTAAGATCATGGCATCCATGCTCTATCTCCATCCATGTCCTCTTACCCCCCTGACCTCATCTCTTACTGCTCATACTCATACTACCCCAATCTCCTTGCCTTCCTTTCTATTTCTCTAACATACCAGACATGCTTGTACTTTACAGTTATTTGAATTTCACAGATATTCAAATGGCTAACTTCCTCACCTCCTGCTACCTTCTGAAAGAGTCCTATGACCACCTCATTTAAAACTGTAAACTGCCTCTCTTGCATTACTGATCCCCTTATCATGTTCAACCTTTTTATAGCACTTATTACCTCTCAATGTATAATATTACTTGTTTTTAAAATTATTTAATTAATAAATTATTATTTATTGATATGGTTAGGTTTAAATCTACCATCTTGCTATTTATTTTCTTTTTGCTCCATCTGTCCTTTTTCCTTTTTCTTCTGCCTTCTTTTGGATTAAATAAATATTATTTATGATTCCATTTTAGCTCCTTTGTTAGTTTATTAGCTATAATCTTTGCGATGATATCTTTGTGGTCACCATAGGATTTATAGTATACATCTTTAACTTCTCACAATCTACATTCAAGTAATATTATACTACCTCACATATAATCAAAGACTCTAACAACAGAATACTTTAATTTCCTCCCTCCCAGCCTTTGTATTATTGTATACACAATTGAATACTACATAAATAACATAAAAATTGTATACCTTTTAGTTTTACATATGTTATTCACTCTTCAATTATTGCCTGATGTCTAATGTCTTTAAAACAGTTGTCTTACAAGTTTTGTCTAATTTTTTAGTTGTTTCAGGCAGAAGGGTAAATCCAGTCTCTGTTATTTTATTTTGGTCAGAAGAAGAGTTTTTTATTTTATTTTATTGTTTATTGATTGTCTCCTTCCTCTAGAATGTAAGCCCCACAAGGGCAAGGGTCTTTGTCTATTTTGTTCCCTGATATATCCTAAATGCCTGGTATGTATCTATATATATACATAGCATCACTTAATAAATATTTGTTGCATGTTAAATGAACATAATAAATCATTGTGTAAATTAAAATATGCTATATGGATTATTTATATCTTAGAAATGGAATCTAGCTAGTTTGGAACATAGGAGTTTTCTTAGTTATCTAGTGCTGCTGTAACGGAAATACCACAAGTGGATGGCTTTAAAAAAGAGAAACTTATTTTCTAACAATCTAGGAGGCTAGAAGTTCAAATTCAGGGTGCTGGCTCCAGGGGAAGCCTGTCTATCTCTGTCAGCTCTGGGGAAAGGTCCTTGTCATCAATCTTCCCAGTTGAGGAGATTCTCAGCAGAGGAACCCCAAGTCCAAAGGATGCGCTATTCTCCTGGCTTTTGTTTCTTGGTGGTATGAGGTCCCTGTCCTCTGCTCACTTCTCTCTTTTATGTCTCAAAAGAGAATGGCTTAAGACACAACCTAATCTTGTAGATTGAGTCCTGCCTCATTAACATAACTGCTGTTAATCTCACCTCATCAACATCGTAGAGATAGGATTTATAACACACAGGAAAATCACATAGGACGACAAAATGGTGGACAGTCACACAATACTGGGAATCATGGCCTAGCCAAGTTGACAGATATTTTGGGGGACACAATTCCATCTATGACAGGAGTATATCCTTGTCAACTGGATCTTCAATTTATGGCAAATGTGAAACACATTGCTTGCCATTTCAAGCCTGCGTGGGGACCCTTTGGCAGAGGGGTACAGCTCTGAAAACACTGTCCATGCTGGACATCAGGTTTCCGCCTGGGAAGCTATGTCCTGAGGATCTCTGTGGGAGAAAACTTTTGTCCCAACTCAGAGAACAACTGCTTTCAAGGTTTGTTTTTGTTTTTAAGCAGTGGCACCCTTTTACTGAATGAAATTTTGCTTAGAGCCCAATCTATTTGTAACTTCATTGGTGTTGTTGTCTGCTGCTGTCAAGTCGGCCGCCAACCCATGATGATCCAGTGCACAATGGACCATTGTGATCCATTGGATTTTCATTGGCTGATTTTTCAGCAGTAGATAACCAGGGCTTTCTTCCTAATTGGTCTTAGTCTGGAAGCTCTGCTGAAACCTGTTCAGCATCATAGCAACACACAAACCTCCACTGACTGAAGGGTGGTGGCTTTGCACGAGTTGCATTGCCTGAAAATTGAACCTCGATCTCTGGCATGGAAAGTGAGAATTCTACCATTGAACCACCATTGCCTTCATGTAAGTAGGCTTGGGATCTTGCCATTTGGATTTTAAAAGAAATTCAACCTTATTTGTAACTCCATCTGTTAAAGTGGTATATATCAGTTATGTTTAGTTTTTGCCTCATTTTGGTTTCCTTTAACATTGAAATTAGTTTTTTTTTTTTCTGATTACATAAATAATACCTGCTGGTTTTTAATAATTTGAACTATTCAGATAACTCTCTGGGAAAAAAAAAAATCACATAAAATCTTACTGCCCTGAGATAACTACCATTAACGTTGGTTATCAGCTTTTTGGGCTTTTATGTACACACATATATGTCAATTTTCATAAATGAGAAAGTATCATTAATATTTTTTAATCATCAACACCTTCTACTCTCATTCCCCCATATTGGCTCCACCACCCTGCCTACACCCCCCAGGCAATCCTTGTGCACAATCTAGTATGTGTCTCCCCTTTTCTTCTCACCCATACCAGCCTATACAGTTTGTTGTCTATAGCTGTATACTGTAGGTGCTTGTTTTATAAAATGGGATCACATGTTTTCTTGCATTTTTCTGTCAGCAACACTTCGAGTGCATCCCTCCAGGTCATAGGGAAGAACCCTAAATCTTAAATGGCTGCTTAATATTCTATGGTAGGTTATGTTAACTTGAAATGTCTCTGTCCCACTTTCCCCGAGGACTCTGATCTACAGGGCTCTTCACAGGCACTTGGAAGACAGTGTGGTCCAGTGGGGAGAGCAGGAACTCGGGAGATTGAAGACCTAATTTCCTTACTATGTGGTGAGAGCATACTTGGAAGACCATGGGAAAAGAACCCTTTAATCAACGATGATATAGCAGATAACAATGGCAATGAAGACAATGACTATTATTTGCATCAGACTTTATTGTGTTTTTGTAAATTTAATTTGTCCAATAAGTAATCCATTCTCATGGCTCGAAATGTCAAAATGTATAAAATGGTACATAATAAAATGTCTCTCCCCCTCCCCGTCTCCCAGCCACCACGTTCTCCACCTCCATAGAAGAACACAGTTACTGTGTATCTACTTTGTCATTTATAAGTGAATTTTATTTTTCTTATTCCATTTACTCCTCATAAGGTAGGGAGTATAAAAGCTATCATTCCTGTGTTCCAAACGAGGAAGCTGAGGCTCAGAAAGATGAAGAGAGTAAGCCTAGCCTGGACTGGGACCCCAAATTGGGCAGACCCCAGCCCCACTCTGCCAGGCACTAGATAAACTTACCATGTGGCTCAATGGAAGGAAACCAATCATAAATCCTTCTCTCGAGTGAATAATCACCTCTTTACTGATATATCAGTTTAGTGAGTCTGGATTTTTTCTACTGAAGACTAATTTTTTTTTTTCTTACTACAAAGTGCACCTGATTCCCTCAGCAGCTAGATATGACCAAGCTGAGGACTGCCCTGCCTTCCCTCACTCCCAACACGTGCCTGCAGCAGCTGGGAGGCTCCCGGAGAACACCAGTGCTTGTGCAGCTGGGCCTGTTCCTGTGTCTCTGTCTGCCTGGTGTCTGCCCCCAGGCCTAAAGGACAGAGGCTTTCTGCTCCTTCATCTGTTTTGCTACCTGCCAGGAAGACTTTCCCAATGTCTCTTGATAATAATCCCCCTCCACACAGAGGGGGAAAGATCTCCTGGACTTTCATGTGCCTTGTCCCATCTGATCCTCACAATGAGCTCGTGGGATAGGCATGAGGAAGCCAAGGCTCAGAGAGGCCAAGCAACCTGCCCAAGATTTCACAGCAAGCAAGTGGCCCCACTGGGACTGAAAGCCAGGTTTTCCTATGCCAACTCCCATAACGTGCTGTACTGCACCATGCCAGCTGTTTGGAATGCCCAGGCCCTTTGCTTCTACCTCTTCTGTGAGCAACCGGTTGTCATCGAGTCTATGCCAACTCACAGCAATCCCATGTGTGTTAGAGTAGAACTGTGCTCCATAGAGTTTTCAATGGCTGATTTTTTGGAAGTAGGCCTCCAGGCCTTTCTTCCAAGGCTCCTCTGGGTGGATTCAAACCTCCAAACTTTAGTTAGCAGCTAAGCAAGTCAAACGTTTGCACCACCCAGCAACTCCCTTTTGTGAGCAGGCTGTATTATACCCTGGAGTCCCTGGGTGGTGTAAATAGTTAACGGGCTCAGCTGCTAACCAAAAGTTTGGAGGTTCCAGTTCACCCAGAGGCACCTCAGAAGAAAGGCCTGGTGATTTATTTCCAAAAAAATCAGCCATTGAAAACCCTACAGAGCACAGTTCTAGTCTGACACACACAGGGTCGCCATGAGTTGGAATCAACTTGATGGCAACCGGTTAAAGTCATGGGCCCTGGGATCAGCAGACTTGACTTCCAGGCCTGGCGTTGACACTTGCTAGCTCTACAATTTTGGGCGCCCTCCCAATCTCTCTAAACTTCAGCCAGCTGAAAAATGGGGATGATGATTAGACTTGCCTCATGCAGTTGTTGTGAGATCACATGTAAGGTTGTGTGAGGTTGTGAGTGAGCAGTAAAGACTATTCTGATCATTAAAGATAGTTGCCTTGTATTTTGAAGCTTTAGTTGTTAGATGCAGTTTTCTTTCCTTGTTTCTGGAAGACAGAGGACCAGACTTAGTGCCCATTTTTGAGTTTGGAAAGCACTTTGCACAGAACAGTTGATACCTGAGCTGGGACCCTGAGCAACCAGACAAACAAGGAGGAGGTGAAAAAGGACCAACAGGAGCAAAAGTCCTCCGGGTATGAGAGTACCTGGGGTTTGGCAAATGATGACTCTTCTCTTGTGGCTGGAGCTAGCAGGTGGCCTGAGGAGGTGTGGTAGAGATAAGCCTGGGGGTAAACAGGGACCAGATCCTTAAAGAGGGTTAATTGATAACATGATTGGCCTGTGGCTTGGGGGCTGGGAGAGGGGTATCCGTGACCAGGAGTGAGCCAGAGCTGTAAGTCCAAAGCTATTTCAGGTAGAGGAGTCCCTATGGGTGGTACAAATGGTTAATGTGCTCAGTTGCTAACTGTACGGGTTGTAGGTTGGAGTCCACCCAGAGGCACCTCAGAAGAAAGGCCTGGTGATCAACTGCCAAAAAATCCCTATGGAACACAGTTCTATTCTGACACACATGGAGTCGCCATGAGCTGGAGTTGACTTGAGGCAACCACTTCATTTTAGGCAGAAAGGGAAGGGAAACAGAATTTCCTTGGGTGCCTCTAGCTACCCCTCAGCTGATTTGCAGAGAGAACAAGAGACTTTTTGCTCATGAACTCATCTGTTTCCCAATTTCAAAGTTTTCCTTATGGATAATTCTAATTTCTGTAAATTTACCAGACTATCCTTCATACTAATAGGATAATTTCCCATAAAGGTTATCTCTCATGAATGTGGGAGAGAAAAAAACTAAGGGACATTTAATTTAAAATCAGAAAGGTTTTGTGTGTGTGCTTTAGGTGAAAGTTTACAGAGCAAATTAGTTCTCATTCAAAAATTTATACACAAATTGTTTCGTGACATTGGTTGTAATCCCTGAAGTGTATCAGCACCCTTCCCCTTCCCACCCTGGGTTCCCCATTTCTGTTAGTTCAGGTTTCCTGTCCCTTCCTGCCTTCTCAAAGATGAGAAGGGTGTTGCCCATTTGGTCTCATATACTTGATTAATCTAAGAAGCATGTTCCTTATGTGTGTTATTGTTTTGTTTTATAGGCCTGTCTAATCTTTCATTGAAAAGTGGATTACGGGAGGAGCTTCAGTTCTGAGTTAGAAGGGTGTCTGGGGATCATAGTCTCGGGAATTCCTCCAGTCTCTGTCAGACCAGTACGTCTGGTCTTTTTGGTGAATTTGAGTTTTGTTCTACATTTGTTTCCCGCTCTGTCCAGGACCCTCTATTGTGATCCCTGTCAGAAAATTAGGAAGGTTTTGATGATTGGAATGGAGGATCAAACGAAAACAAGAAAAACAAACGAGAATCTGCATCTTAGCTTAGCCTGTCTGCAACACTTTGATTTTAGCCCAAAGAGACTTATTTCAGACTTCTGACCCCTAGAACTGTAAGATGATAAATTTGTGTTGTTTTAAGCCACTAAGTTTGTGGTGATCTGTTACAGCAGCAATTGGAAGCTAATACAGTGCCCTTACCTGCTTATCCAAGGAGCCCTGGTGGCACAATGGTTAAGCACTCAACTGCTAACTGAAAAGGTCAGCAGTTCAAACCCACCAGCTGCTCCAAGGGAGAAAAGACCTGGCGATCTGCTTCCATGAAGATTTCAGTCTAGGAAACCCTATGGGGCAGATAGGATTGCTATGAGTCAGAATCAGCTTGACAGGCACACAACAACAACCAGCTTATCCACGAGCTCAGCCCTTCCCAGTCACCCCCAAGTCTCTCTCAGTTTATTCTGGACAGACATCCCCAGGGGTGACTCATGAGAGCTCACAACACTTCTCCGGTCTTCCACTCCAGCTCCTTCTGCGACGTCTGAGGTCTACATTGCCATTGGGCCATTCTGTGCCACTGTCACTACTGCTGGTGCTTCCTGAGAGCACCGATGCCCATCCCAAGGGGACCGTCTTGCAGGACACACAGAGCATCAAATGCTTGAGTTTCCAAAGTGGCTCTCCAACCCTGCTGTCCTCATCACATCAAACCACAGTGTTGTCCTCAGAGGAGTGTTGCATGTGCCCCTGTGCAAGACCATCAACTTTGACGCAGCTCCCATCCCATCAGGATGCAGTTCCCAGCCCATCACCTTTTCCCCCTTGCTCTTGCTGCAACCTGATCTGCTCCTTCAGCCAAATACCAGTACCAGTTGCCAGTTGAGTTGATTCTGACTCATGGTGACCCCATGTGTGTCAGTAGAACTGTGCTCTGTAGGGTTTTCAATGGCTGATTTTTTGGAAGTAGATTGCCACATCTTTCTTCTGAGGCACTTCTGGGTGGACTCAAACCTCCAACATTCTGGCTAGCAGAGGAGCTCGTTAACCGTTTGCACCATCCAGGGACTCCTTGGCCAATTACCCCCTTGTAAATAAACTTCCAGGAGCCCTGGTGGTACAACAGTTAAGCGCTCGGCTGCTAATGGAAAGATTGGTGGTTCAAACCTACCAAGTAGCTAGCTGCACAGGAGAAAAACCTGGCAATCTGCTCCTGTAAAGACTACAGCCTAGAAAGCCCTATGGGTCAGTTCTACTCTGTCACATGGGGTTGCTATGAGTTAGAATTGACTTGATGACACCCAACAACAATAAATAAACTCCTCACAGACCTACTCACTAGTTTACCAGGTGAGGCCAGATACGTTTTGTCCCCACTAAGGCCACAGTGACCCCTGTACCCTACCAAGAAAGAGCTTCAGAGTTTTATTTCCAACCCTGCTCTCTAATTCATGTTTTTGGAATCTTGGGCTGGGCTGTCATGGGCTTTTCAGGACCTTGACCGGCCAGTAGGCAAAAATAAAAAACCCAAAAACCAAACACTTTGCTGTCGGGTGGATTCAAACTCATAGTGACCCTATAGGACAGAGTAGAAGTACCCCAGCGGGTTTCCAAGGAGTGCCTGGTGGATATGAAATGCCAACCTGTTGGTTAGCAGCTATAGCTCTTAACCACTGTGCCACCAAGGCTACTGAAATGCTTTTTTCTCAAAAAACAACAAATCAAAATCCCGGCTCCTATGTGGCCACATGCAGTCCACCTGCAGCTGGGTACAGTGAGCAGAGACAAGTCAACATCACACCCTGGCTGGTGCCCTTGAAGACCAGTTTGCTAAGGCAGCTTCTTTTTCAGTAAGATATGTGGAAGGAAGCTGAATACTACCCGCCCCCCACCACATACACTCCCCTAGCCTCACCCACAAAGCTATTCAACCCCATTGTCCCTGATGGACATCAGGAGCAGGCAGAGGTGACCCCTGGGGTCCCAACTCACCCCAGGGCTGGCCCAGCCTCTCTGGCAGGCTCCAGATGGCTGCTCTTGGCTCATAGAACTGTGAAGAGGAGTGGGTGGGGAGGGAGGAGGGGCTTCCTGCAAGCTGGGCCTGAGCTCACCAGTCACACTCTGTCTCTGCAGCTGAGTCTCCAGTGTGAGCTCATTTGCGTAATTTGGTTCAATATTTACTGAGCCAACCTCATTTTCTAGGCTGTCTCCTTGGCCGACAGCTGAGAAGCCTGCAATTACGGCATTACACGCACACAGGGGAAGCCACTGAGCGCGCTCATTGGGAGGCAGCTTGCAAACAAACCCAGCCCTAGGGGAGCCCCCTCCTTGGGCTACCCTAGATCCTTACAGCTGGAGCTCAGTTTGGGCCACACCTGCAAACCAGGCGACACAAAAGGAGCCAAAAACAAGGATGATGGCAATGATAACTATAATGGTTACCTTTCATTAAGCTAATAACAATAGCTGACTTTTGTTGAGTGCTTATGTGCAGGCACTGGGCTAAATTCTTTACATGGACTTTTTCATGGGAATGAATGAAATCAGCTAGGACTGTTTCAAGCAACTGTGTAGTCAAAAATGGGACCTTGTTAACCCAGGAAAGCCCAGGGAGAGCATTAATTTCAGGCACAGCAAAATTCAGTATGTGAATGATCTCTTCAAGATTCAGTTTTTCTCCAACTAACTGCTAACTTCATCCTCAAGTTCTATGCCGAGGCTCCTGGCTGCAGAAACTCCGGCTCTACAATTGCCCAGTTCTAGTTTGGCCTTCAGTATGGATTACATCTCAACATAAAGAACTGGACCAATAAGGAATACCATGATAAATGGAGAAAATATTGACGTTGTCAAGGATTTCGTTTTACTTGGATCCACAAACAATGCCCATGGAAGCAGCAGTTAAGAAATTGAACGACGTATTGCATTGGGCACGTCTGCTGCAAAAGACTCTTTAAAGTGTTCAAAAGCAAAGATGTCACTTTGGGGACTAAGGAGCGCCTGACCCAAACCATGGTGTTTTCAATCACCTAATATGCATGTAAAAGCTGGACAATGAATAAGGAAGAGCAAAAAAAATTGATTCCTTTGAATTATGGTGTTGGCAAAGAATATTGAATATACCATGGACAGCCAGAAGAATGAACTCATCTGTCTTGGAAGAAGTACAGCCAGAATGCTCATTAGAAGTGAGGATAGCAAGACTTTGTCTCATGTATTTTGAACATGTTGTCAGGAGGGACCAGTCCCTGGAGAAGGACATCATGCTTGGTAAAGTAAAGGGTCAGTGAAAAAGAAGAAGACCCTCAACAAGATGGATTGATACAGTGGCTGTAACAATGGGCTCAAACATAGCAACCATTGTGAGGATGGAGCAGGACCGGGCAGTGTTTCATTCTGTTGTACAAAGGGTCACTATGAGATCAAACCAACTCAATGGCACCTAACAACAACAAAAAGTCTGGCAGGGAAGTCTGAGGCTATGCCCAATCCTAAAACTCACTCTGATTGGACAGGCTTAAGTCATGTAACCACTCCTGCTGTCACTGCAGCTGGTGTCCCAATGATTGGCTAGGCCCCAGGTCATGTGCCCTCCCCTCCTTTAGACTTTATACACCAAGAGAAGGGGAAGAGTGGATCTCCAGATAAAAACCAGGAACTGCTTTGGATGAAATCAAGGCAACTCAGACAGATGATAATTTCCTACCAACTGCTTGTGTCTCCTGATGAAATAGTTAAAAAAAAAAAAAAATCCTAATCGCTGTGCTATCTACAATGTACGTTTACAATAATGATCTTATTTGATTCTCTGTAAACATACTTGTGAATTAGTTTATATTTATTAGGTGAATTAGGATAATATTTATTGAGATAAGCACACATGCCTGGCACTGTTCTAAACACTTTGCTTTTATTAATTCCCTTCATCCTCAAAAGAGCCATATAATGTGGATGTTATAATCCCCATTTTACATATAAAGAGACTGAGGCATGGGGAGGTTAATTAACATGCCAAAGATCACACAGCTGGTAAATGGCAGAGCTGAGATTTGACTCAAACCATCAGGTTCCATAACACTCTTTGACTACTATGCAACAAGAACACATTTGGTTCTGTGAGAAAACCAGACTCAGAGGTCTCACAGGAAGTATGTGGCAAAGCTTGGAATGGAGTATAATAACCTGTATCTTTTCCAAGTTGCATCCAGTAAAGCTCTCTCTTTCATTCCACAGTATAAAGGTAGTGCTAGTGTAGTTCCTCAGAGCCACACAATTTTCAGTGGGCAGCTGTCCATGGGGCTCAGGACCCAGAGCAGAGACACAAAGGGCATGTATGAGGTCTGTGAGGGAGCTGGGTGGTGTGGGAGACAAAAGGATCTCCTACTCTACTTCTCTTTCCTCAAGCCAAACCTGTAGGCCAGAAAGCAGGGGGCGATGGACAGGAGAAAGGAGGAGGAAGGGGTGTGTCAGCTGGTAGCTCTTGCAGAGTAAGGTCAAGCCTGAAGTAGCTCTGGGTGCCCTGATACAGGACCCCGCTCCCGTCCCCACCCCCATACATACACGGCAGCAGATCAGGAAATGTCTGCTGAGCTGAATAAAAACAAGCACATTCTTGAATTGGGCCTGGTGGGAGTTTTTCCCATGGGCGAGCATAGAGGAGACACTCGCAGAGAAAACAGTGGCCTAGTCAGCATGCCACCCTCTGGGCGGCCCACACACACACCTGGGGCAGCAGCACTAACAGGTTTGTGGCCGCAAACCCTCAGTGGGAACAGTGGGCAGTAGGATAGGTCAAAAGTTTACACCTGAAAGTCAAAAGCTCTGGGATGCTAAATGCAATGCAGTATCTTGGATTGGATCTTGGAACAGTAAAAGGACATTAGTGGAAACCCAAATAAAATCTGGAGTTAATAGTAATGTACTAGTGTTAATTTCTCAGTTGTGACAAACGTATTATGGTTATGTAAGATGTTAGCATTAGCACCCAAACTAACACAAAATGATGTTGAAAATCTCAACAGACCCATAACAAGAGAAGAGACTGAAAAGGTAATAAAAAAAAAAAAAAAAAAAAAACTCCCCCCAAAAAAGCCCTGGCCCAAATGGCTTCACTGGAGAATTCTACCAAACATTCAGAAAAGAGCTTACACCAGTACTACTCAAATTATTTCAGAGCATAGAAAAGGAAGGGATACTTCTGAATTTATTCTATGAAGCCAGCATAATCCTGATACCAAAACTAGGCAAAGACTTCACAAAAAAAGGAAATTACAGACAAATATTTCTCATGAATACAGATACAAAAATTCTCAACAAAATTCTAGCCAATAGAATTCAGCATCATATCAAAAAAATAATATGTCACGACCAAGTGGTATTCATACCAGGTGTCATAGTCATCTAGTGCTACTCTAACAGAAATACCACAAGTGGATGGCTTTAACAAAGAGCAATTTATTCTCTCACAGTCCAGTGGGCTAGAAGTCCGAATTCAGGGTGCCAGCTTCAGGATAAGGCTTTCTCTGTCTGCTCTGGAGGAAGGTCCAGCTCTCTTGGTCTGGGAGCTTCTCTGCCCAGGAACCTCAGGTCCAAAGGATGCACTCTGCTCCCGACACTGCTTTCTTGGTGGTATGAGGTTCCCATGTGTCTCTCTGCTTCGTTCTCTCTTTTATATCTCAAAAGAGATTGGCTTAAGACACTATTTAATCTTATAAACCTCATCAGTATAACTGCCACTAATCCATCTTATTAGATCATAGTGATTGAATTTACTATGCATAAGGAAATCACAGCGGATTACAAAACGGTACACAATCATACAATACTGGGAATCATGACCCAGTCAAATTGATACACACATTTTCTGGGGGACATAATTCAATCCATGACACCAGGTATGCAACGTTAGGATGGTTCAACATTAGAAAACAATCAACGTAATATACCACATAAATAAAAGAATCACATGATCATCTCAATCGATGCAGAAAAGGCATTCAACAAAGTTGAACACCAATTCCTGTTAAAAATTCTCAATAAAATAGGTATAGAAGGGAAATTCCTCAACATAATAAAGGGCATCTACATAAAATCAACAGCCAACATAATTCTTAATAGAGAGAGGCTGAAAACATTCTGCTTGAGAAGAGGAACAAGACAAGAATGCCCTTTATCACCACTCCTATTTAACATTGTGCTGGAAGTTCTAGCTAGAGCAATAAGGCAATAAAAAGAAATAAAGAGCATCCAAATTGGCAACGAAGAGGTTAAACTGTCCTTGTTTGCGGAGGATATGATACTAGTACATAGAAAACCCTAAAGACTCCACGAGACAACTACTGGAACTAATAGAAAAATTCAGCAGAGTAGCAGGATACAAGATAAACATACAAACATCAGTTGGATTCCTATACACCAATAAAGAGAACAACAAAAAGGAAATCAGGGAAACAATACCATTTATAATAGTTGCCCCTAAAAAAATAAACTACTTAGGAATAAATCTAACCAGGGACATGAAAGACCTATACAAAGAAAACTACAAAACACTACTGCAAGAAACCCAAAGGGATCTACATAAATGGAAAAATACACCATGTTCATGGATAGGTAGATTCAACATTGTGAAAATGTCAATTCTACCCAAAGCAATCTACAAATACAATGCAATTCCAATCCAAATAGCAACAGCATTCTTTAAAGAGATGGAAAAATTAACCATTAACTTTATATGGAAAGGGAAGAGGCCTCAGAAAAGTAAAGCACTATTGAAGAAGAAGAATAAAATAGGAGGACTTGCACTACCTGATCTCAGAACTTACTATACAACTACGGTAGTAAAAAATGCCTGGTACTGGTACAACGACAGATACACTGACCAACAGAACAGAATTGAGAACCCAGATGTAAATCCATCCACCTACGATCACCTGATCTTTGACAAGGGCCCAGAGTCCATCAAATGGGGAAAAGACAGTCTTTCTAATAAATGGTGCTGGCAAAACTGTATGTCCATCTGCAAAAAAAATGAAACAGAACCCATGCCTCACACTATACACAAAAACTAATTCAAAATGGACAAAAGGCCTATATATAACTCCAAAAACTATAAAGATCATAGAAGAAAAAATAGGATCCACGCTAGAGGCCCTAATGTATGGCATTAATAGGATACAAACCATAACTAAGAACGCACTGACTCCAGAAGATAAACTAGATAACTGGGATCTTCTAAAAATTAAACACTATGCTCATCAAAAGACTTCACCAAAAGAGTAAAAAGAGAACCCACGAACTGGGCAAAAACTTTTGGACATTACAAGTCAGACAAAGGTCTAATCTCTAAAATCTACAAGAAAATCCAACGCCACTACAACAAAAAGACAAATAATCCAATTAAAAAATGGGCAAAGGAAATGAACAGACACATCAGCAAAGAAAACATTCAAGCGGCTAACAGACACATGAGGAAATGCTTGCAATCACTAGCCATTAGAGAAATGCAAATTAAAACCACAATGAGATATCATCTCACCACCCCCATTACTGGCATGAATCAAAATAACAGAAAATAACAAATGCTGGAGAGGCTGCGGGAAGATTGGAACAACCATTTTGGAAAACAATATGGTGGTTCCTTAGAAAGCTAGAAATAGAAATACCATATGATCCAGCAATCCCACTCCTAGGAATATATCCTAGAGAAATAAAAGCTGTCACACAAATAGACATATGTACACCCATGTACATTGCAGCACTGTTCACAACAGCAAAAAGATAGAAACAACCTAGATGCCCATCAATGGAATGGATAAACAAACTATGGTACATACACACAATGCAGTATTATGCAACAATAAAGAGCAATGATGAATCTGGAGGGCATTATGCTGAGTGAAATAAGTCAATCACAAAAGGACAAATACTGTATGAGACCTCTACTATAAAAACTCATGAAAATGTTTACACAGAAAAAGAAACAATTTTGTTGGTTACGAGGGAGGGGAAGGGTGGGGATGAAGAAACACTAAATGACAATAGACAAGTGGTAACTTTGGTGAAGGGTAAGACAGTACACAATACTGGGGAAGCCCGCACAACTCATACAAGGAAAGGTCATGGAAGCTCCAAAGTCCCTGAGGGACCGAATTGCTAGGCTGAGGGCTGTGTGGACCATGGTCTCAGGGAATGTCTAGCTCAATAGGCATGACATAGTTTATAAAGAAAATGTTCTACATTCTACTTTGGTGAATAGCATCTGGGGTCTTAAAAGCTTGTGAGCAGCCACCTAAGATACTCCACTGGTCTCACCCCATCAGGAGTAAGGGAGAATGAAGAAAACTAAAGACACAAGGGAAAGATTAGTTGAAGGAACTAATGGACCACAACTACCACGGCCTCCACCAGACTGAGTCCAGCACAACTAGATAGTGCCCGGCTACAACCACTGACTGTTCTGACAGGGATCACAATAGAGGGTCCCAGACAGAGCTGGAGAAAAATGTAGAACAAAATTCTAACTCGTAAAAAAAGACCAGACTTACTGGCCCGACAGAGACTGGAGGAAATCCAAGAGTATGACCCCCGGACACCCTTTTAGCTCAGTAATGAAGTCATTCCTGAGGTTCACCCTTCAGCCAAAGATTAGACAGGCCTATAAAACAAAATGAGACTAAAGAGGCACACCAGCCCAGGGGCAAGGACTAGAAGGCAGGAGGGAACAAGAAAGCCAGTAATAGGGAACGGAAGCTGAGAAGGGAAAGTGTTGACATGTTGTGGGGTTGGTAACCAATGTCACATAACAACATGTGAGGTAATTGTTTAATGAGAAGCTAGTTTGTTCTGTAAACCTTCTTCTAAAGTACAATAATAAATAAATAAATAAAAAGGGCAAAAAAAAAAAAAAAGGAGTGGGGGAGGGGGAAGCTGGATGAAGTTCTCTGCGTTATCTCTGCAACTTTTCTGTAAATCTAAAATTTTTCCCAAAAAAATTTATTAAAAAAAATAAAATTCTTGTTTTGGAGGCATTGAGTTTCTGTCAAAAGTGACATAATATTTTGGGAAAGGACAGCGACAGTGGCGGCACAATATGAAAAATGTAAACGTTGTTGTTGAATTATAAATATGAAAGTTGTGCTGGTCAGTGTTCTAGTGTGTATGTTTTTACAATAAAATTCTCTGGTACAGAATCCCAACTCCATCACATACTGTGTAACCTTAATTATTTGAGCTCCCTACGCCCCAGTTTCTTCTCTGGGGATATGAACATGGGGATAGTTAAGGTATTTGCCTCAGAGTATGAAAGGCATTTAGTCTTGTCCGACACAGTAAGTGCTCAGTAAATGTTAGCTATGATTATTACCCGCACAGTCTACAAACTGCTTTACAGGTTGTGGTGGACATGGAGACCATAGCCCAGATACTCCTTCATGGAAGGACTTGCTGCCTAGGTCACAGAAATTCATGAGGCCTAAGCCAGCTCTCCTGAGGTTAGCAAAAATCTGCGATTGCTCAGAATTGCATTGTGTAGCTCAAGATTATGTGCTTTGTGAAGTCCAAAAAACAAAAAAATGAGCGGGGGGAGTTGGGGGAGAAGGGCACTGGGCGATTACAAAAGTATTCCAGGCTACAGGAGGCCCTTTGGAAACGTTGCTGGTTCACTTCTGCCTGGCACCTCTGGGCTGCAGGAGCCTCTAGTTGAAGAACCCACATGGTCCAGTGAGGGCCACTGCTCCAGCTGGAAGTTAGCACCTGGGTTGAGTCTGGGCCACACAGTAGGAAGCAGGGAGCAATAGGGCTGGTGTCACAGGCCAGCCAGGGGACCCTGCTAGTGACCTCATGCCTGCCTCACAGCCCCTTGGAGGGACTGGAAATCCAGTCCTCTGGCTATGTGAGCTTGTCTGCCTTGTGTGGATTGGTTTTCAGGTGAACAGGCTGATTCTTCTAAAGGGAGAGTGGGCCCACCCCCTCCAATTTACAGTACTATAAATCTGAGGGAGGAAAAAAAAATCCATCTGACTCCAAATCATGAGCTTTCCGCATAACCCTCACCCAGGCATGTTGTAGGAGGGAGAAGGTCCAAGGCCATTTCAGATACCTGAAGAAGTCCCACCGTTTCCCCCATCCAACATGTATATACACAGCAAACCGGCATAAAAAGGGGCTCAGGAAGGCTTGCTGTCAAGTAGTTTCCATCCTCTTCCAGCTACTTTCTAGTTACAAGAACTTGGGCATGTGGCTCACCCTCTCTGAGCCTCAGTTCCTCATCTGCATGGCACTTCTTACCAAAAACACGAAGTATGGAGAAACCCCAAGGAAGTTTTGTTCGTGTGGGTTATATCTATCAATATCTACTCGATTAGACATTAAAACTAAGAAACTTTCAAAGTGTTTATTAATTTATTTAAAATAATAATAAACCCATTATGTGTGAAAATAAAAAAAATATGAAAAGTATTTTCAAAAAAAGTGAGAAAAGTGGTATTTAATTTTTGCAAATCCCTTAGTTTGGTTTAATAGCAGACAGCTGGATTCTCATATCTTCTTTTTTCTATCTGCTGTTATCACAGCCTCAGGAAATCCCACTAGACACCTATGAGAGAATGGGAGTGAAAAAGGCGAGCAAAGCCTTAATTAGTCTTGCTATGAAAATGGTTTTGACCCCATAGACATCCTGAAGTGCTCCTCACACCACATTTTAAGAATTGCTGATCTAGCAATAACCAGGCAAATTACCAGAGGAACAAAGTCCTGCCAAAATAGTGAGGGGGAAAAAAATCACAGGAAGGATAGAGACTGAGCTCAGGGAACATGAAGGGGCAGGGACAAGAGGGAAGAAGTGTCACTTAGGGTGACTCTGGAGCCAAAATCAATTTAGGTTTGCCTCCTGGCTCTGCCACTCAGCAGCTGTGTAGCTTTGGGTACACTTGCCCTCTCTGACCTCAGTTTACTCACCTGTAAAATGGCAGTAATGCCTAGTATAAGCACTTAGCACAAGGTGAAATGCCCGGGGTTTTAAATGTTAGTTTTCTCCTGGACCAAAAGAAGACTTTATGAAGACAGTAGCATTTGTTCAGTAGCTGGAGATACATGTGAGTCTGTGGTACACTGCTTTTGCTTCTACACAACGCATGGATCAGACAGGAACCCCAACTGCACATACACCTTGAAAACTCTGGTATATTAGCACAACTGCTAAACAAGCAATCTTATATTAGCACAGCTGCCAAACAAGGAATCTCAAATTTAGGTTGTATTAATAGAGGTTTATCATCCACAGAGTAAGGAAGGTGAGATTTTCCTTTTAGTCCATACTGCTCAGGATGTCCTTGAAGTATTGTGCTCATCAGGATGGATAAGTGACTTGACACAACTGATTCCAAATAAGATTTTCCTAGTGTGGACAGGACTTGGCCTGGAGGTAGAAGGTGGTCATGGAGAGACATAATCACTATCCTTAAAGACCTGAAGGGCTGATACAGGGAAAAGGGATTAAATGGGCTCATTGTGGCTCCCAGAAGTGAACTAGGGCCTGGGATGGTCTATGGAGATGGGCAGAGAGGAGCTTGCTTGACTTGGGAAATTTCCACCACTGGAGTGTCTGAAATCTTAGGAGTTGAGCCAGCAGTAGTGAGCATCCTGTCACTGGAAGTATTCAAGTGAAGGCTGCCTGGAGATCACCCACGAAGGAGGTACTGGGATTCATCACGGGATGACACCCACAGGCCCTTCCAAAATCTCAGTCCCTCCCTGGACTCTGGCAGGTTGAAAGGCTGTCAGAGGAAATCAAAGGAAAACATCAAGAGAAAGATGGTCCCTTGAGATGGCTGATAGGAGCAATGGGGCATTTTCTTAGGCAGGTTTGCCACGCTCTCTGCCAAATTTGAGCTGGAGGAGAGAGGTTGCCAATTCCTTGGTCTAGAAACTGAGAGGCAAATTCAGGTTGCTCAGAAACAGTTCATAGAGTAAAACTTTCTGTTCCTGAAACACCAGATGTTTGAGCCTTCTGCCTACCAGCTTCCTAGAAACACCACGGGGTAATGTTGAAGCAGGAAGGACAAAGGCCCCCTTTAAGGTCAAAAAGGCTAACTAGGTACTACTGAAAAGTCATCCGTACTCCCAGCCCTCACGGCAAACTTCTCTTTGATTTGGAGAAATGCACAGTCAGTCAGCAACCACATCAAAAAACAAACCTAGCCTAAACATGCTCTCCACTAGGTTCTCCATCCATTCTCTCACTTAAGCCCCACCAGCAACCAATGGGGTCAGCATCAACTGCGTTACCTTATAGACGAGAAAACTAGAGCACAAAGGTAGTGTCTTGTCTGGATCACTCAGCTGATATGGGATGTGAAGATACCACTAGGCCTGACTGACTCCAAGCCCTGACCCCTCAGCACAGGTCTCTAGGGAATGCATCTTGCCCTGCTATTCATTTGGAATGTGTCAACAGAATCCCACAGTTCCCACAACCAGCCACCTCAGTATTAGTCAGGTCTTTCAGAATCTGGTGCAAAGGTTCCTGAGGCCAAGGAAAGAAAAACTGAGCAGCCCTTGGGATATTGTTCATTGTTCAACTTCTTAATTAGCTTTCTGAACTGAAGAGGTGGCAGAAAGATAAGGAGACGGCCTAGAACCCCAGGAAAGATGACAAAAGTTCCCCCAAACTATTTTTTCACTGTCCATTTATCCATCCAATATTGACTCAGCATCTCCTTTTGTCAGGTCCTTCACTAGGTTCTGGGGATACAGAAATGTAAGACACAGCCCTTTACTTCAAAGAGCTCACCAAGTGTTCCCTCATTCCTTAAATACAGACAAATACAGACGATTCTCATTCAGGGTATTCACTTCTGTGTCAGAGTCTCACAAACTGCTGAGGGAACAAAGTTATCAATAACCAGATCCAGTATCCACATCAAACATTGCTTGAGCTTTAAGGTGACAATTCAATTGGCAGTAACCAGCTCTGGTTAAGTGTAGAAGACCATCAATAGGTAGGAAGCCCATCTAGAGAGCTAATAGAAGTGTAGAATAGTTTCCTAATCTTTTTAACATGGCAAGCACAATACTTGTGCAGCACAGTGGGGAAAAGACAAGGCTGCTTTGGGGGCTAGTGTTGAGAGCCCAGGTTCTCCAACTACCCTAAAGCCCACCTCATGGGCTGGGGAGGGTCACTATCTAAACATCTATATCCCATTCTAAGCAGGATTGGGATACTCTGACAGGAAAATGAGGACCTAGATCAAAGGCAACAAAAATGTAAAATTGTTTGAGACATAAGGCAGAAGTCTGGGATGACTGTTCTCTAATTTGTGCTCACAGTATCTCAAGTTCAATGACAGTCTATGTCTCAACTTATTTTGGCATTCACAGTACCACATACATGAAGCAAACTTATCACTGACATTTCTTTGGCCCTCCCAGCTGCCTCTTCTCAGTTTCAACTCTACCTGAGGCACATGGCTTTCCAAATCATGATACCAAAGGCCCTTTACAAGTTCTGTCACCTAATCAATGCTGAACTAACGCTGAAGGAGGACAAACATAGATTTACTAGGCAACTACCACAGCATTTCAGGCAAGAAATGGTGAGGGCCAGAACAATGGATGACAGTGGAACTCAAGAGAACATGGTTTGAAGCGTAACCAACAGACTCAGTAAGCACCAGGTTTCGGGTGTAAGGTTGAGTTGACAATCCACTTTAAGACACCAAGTGAAAGGTGACTCTGCAATCACAAGACCCACCTTGAAACCATGTTTTTTAATTACTAACTCATGCAGCAAAACCTGACCCAAGGAAGTTGAGTTTACTTTGTGTAAATATTACACAGCTGCAGAAATCTTAACATTTGCTAACAGGCTGCATGCAGCGCAGGATCCCATCTGGCATGATATGAAATTCAGTAAATGCTTTGCTTTACATTTACAAAATCTGGAAATTTTTTAAGTATAAAACATGGATCTAAGATTTCAGATGGGGGATTTTGGATTTACTACTCTGGTACATAAAGACTAAAGGAACATGTTTTAGTGAAGGAAAATGAAATTCTGTTTATGTTTTAAGATATGCGCTGGCAGCCAGGAGACAAATACAAATAGGAATCACTATAGGACTTCCTTCACGTGACTTATCTAAAAAGAAAGGGCAAAACAGTTTTTCTTTTGTATCTAGCACCTTTTCATTTTGTAAATTTTAGATGAGAAGCAACCATTTCTCCATTTGATAAATACTGGAAACTGACTAAATGTTTCTAAATCGGTAGGCTGGCCAAAATTTTTCAGAAATCATGTAAACACCTTTTCTGTACATCACGAACAAGACCGCGCGATTGCTGTTAAGCTGCAGTCATACCCACACAAGATCCCTTCATCCACTTGCCTCTCCCTCTCGAGGTCTGACATGAAGAAAGGTTGTCATCACTGATGTTTCTTTAGTCCTCTCCACGGTGACAATCCTACTTGAGGCACCTTGCTTTCAAAATCTAACCACATCATGACAGGAAATGTCTTTCAGTCATCACTGTCCCTGCAATGCCAACACTGCAGTGCTTCTTCCTAGCAAGCTCAAGCCTTTGCCCCCTGCCTCCTTACCCCTCCCCCTCCCCCTCCCCCAACTACATGCACATAGCCTTGGAAATTACCCTGTCACCCAACAGTTTCAACTGTTGTTTCCTCCTCCTAGGGCTCCACTCACTCTTTTCTCCCAGTTGTTAAGATGTTTCCTCCAGTTGCCCCTACTCTGATCCCAGGGCCCAAGAGTCCCAAATGCATTAATCTGACTTTTTTTGGCAGGTGTGGAGGCTCATGCATCACTATGCTCACTTCTCAATTTCATTCTCTTACTGTAAGAGCAAGTGTAGCAACAAGAAAGAATAATTTCAGCGTGGTAATTACACACATGCTGGACTAGCACATCGGGCACAGTGCTGCTCCTTTTGCAGTGGTGATATCAGTCCTCCGGAAAGATCTGTATGGTTATATGGGAACCAAATTGAAGCTAAAAGTTAACAGTTTAAAAACCATTTATGGACATTGAAATTTGAATTGTAACTTCTACATTACAAAATAATTTTGATTTAACCATTTAAAAATGTAAAAACTATTTTATGCTCATGGACCATACAGCAGGCAGTGAGCCAGATTTGGCTCCCAGGGCTGTATCACTGCAGTTTGCCAGCCTGGCACTGAAGAGCAAAGTGAAACAAAATGGGCAAAGTGAAACAAAATGGACAAAGGAGGACAGCTGAAAGGACATGGTGACCATAGCCCATGGCTAGGAAATCCATCAAAACAGACTTGGCTGGGAAGTATCCATTCCCTGAAATTGCTTATTTTGAATATTTTGTAGTTTTAGGCTGCTGAAACAAGAAGTGTGGGGAAAATAGGAATTCTACCGTAATCTCTAATAGTTCTCCACTTGGCAACCATGAACCTTGACTCACTTTTGTCAAGTATCCCATCTTTGTGTTGACTTAGAAACAAACTATGCACGAAGATATGGAGACCCAATAAAACTTATCTAGTGCCTGGCTTATTACATGCTACATTTACCAATTACTGAAGAAAACAGAAGTGATTATGGCATTGTCAACTTTTTAATCTAAAATTCTATGTGGCACAATCATTTAAAAAATGAGAAATGCAATGTTGGATGTATTGAAAATATTTTATAATCAATTCTCTAGGATCTCAGCCATCTAGTACAGGAGAAAAATTATGTGGTGGAACACTTTAGTAACTTTAAACAGTGAAAGAAATATTTGACTAGAGGATGGCAGAAGAATTTAACAAATATAAACTGAGGCTTCCTCACATTTTCCATAGAGCAACTATAACAATAAAAACATTTCAAGAAATATAGATGGCAGAATACCTAAAATGTCAAAATCTGAAGTCAAAGAGCCACTTACATTAGTAGACTTGGCAAAATGGTTTGTAAATTAAAAAGGTAACAGCAAAAGATCACAAAAAGCCTCCTTTTTTTATAGCGTCTTTAAGTCTATCAGGAAACAGAAAAACAAGGTAAAGGATGGCCAAAACTTGGCCTGAGCTGTCTTCAGATAATTATCAATTCCACTATTTGTAGTTTCGTTGTCCAAGGACAAGAGCTCCATGCCACCATCTTCTGCTGTCATGTTCCAGAAAAAAGAGGCGGCTGCTGCTTTGTTTTTTCTTCAGATTTCTGATATGCTCTAAGCAATAAGGGAGCACACAGAATGTAGTAACATAAATGAGCATTCCGTTATCTGAGCAGAAATGGCACCCCTCTCCCCACCTCATTACTCTGCCTTGAAAGATGAACATATTTACGGATTCTCATTTTATTCTCCTGAGACATTATGCATAATCCATTATAAAACATACAGGTAGTACAAAGTCCAAAGGCTTATCATGTTTATGGAGTAAGTACATGAAAATTAAACTACACGATAACACTGTGGGGAAAATTATGGTTTCATTCATTTTCATAAGTGACAGGTTACGAGTGCATGACATAAAAGCTGAAAAATCATCACCAAACTGTGCTAAGAACATTGCAATATTATGCAGGGAAAAATCTGTGCAAATTAATCTTCTTACTCAGTATCAGATGGTAGGGAAAAAAATTATTTCTTTAAATACTCTTGTTTATATTCAGATATAACAGATTTAAAAAACTGAAGGCATACACAACTGCCCCCTATTAATGATCAAATAACAATACCAATGAAGGAGAATCAAAAGGAAAAAAAAAAATGAGATTTTTTAAAAAAAAAATCCAAATAAAAACCAACACTGCTATTAAGATTTTTCTTTTAATATGCCGTATCTTGACTGCATATTTTCCAAAGTACTTTTCCAGCCACATCTCCCAACCCTTCTGAAAGATTTCATCAGTCTTTCCAATGCAATAAAAGATGCTGGGTATAGTTTCACCCACCTTCTCTTTTTGAGAGTAACATAATACTAATGACTTTAATGGCCACATATTCTTATCTAATAAAGAACACATTTATAAATATCAGAAACCTAGTTTTGAAACATTTGCATCAAATTTATTACCGAATCACCATTTTGTGGGTTTTAAAAAAAGACAGCAGTCTGCACTCACAGCTTGCTGATAAACACATTTGTGCTGAGGAAGGGGGTGAGGGAGAGCGAGTGTTGCATTTCTCCACTGGCCCCAAAAGTGCTCTTTCACAAAGGGATACATCAAAAGCAAATACGCAACGGTTGTTTTAAAACTTTTACTGCAATATAACAATGAAGTAAACAGTCCTACCAATTTTTCCCCTAAACGAAAAAATGTAAACAGGAAAATAACTCTGCCTATACTTGTACAGCTTCTCAAATTACGTTAGAAGGGTCACACATTCAATGATCAAAAAATTTTAAAATAGCAGTAATTATTTTCATTTTAAGAAAAGGTTCCCCTTCTCCCTCCCCACCCCCAAGTATTTCACATGAAAGAATGGGCTTCCTTACACATTAATTTTATACTTATTTGAAGCAGCAACAATAACCATCAATAATTTGACATCTCTGTTTACAGTTGCTCCAAAAAATTTTTCCAATTTCACAAAGCCATTATCCAGTGTTGCCATGAAATAGAGACTGTAGATTCTAGGTAGCAAAGATTCTTTCTGAAACCAATGTTAAGTCAAAGAAATACAAAGCAGGGCATTACACTAAATTTCTGGATCTATTACACTAAAAAGAGTGAAACCTAGGAAAAGTTACCTACTGTTTTATAGAAGAAATAAAGACCTGCAAAAGCTGATTTTTGGTTGTTTAATATTTTACACACTGTGTGGATCTGCGGCATCTGCTAATTTAAGCAGACATGCACTGTATTTATCCCTGCCCTATATCCTATATCCCTCCCTCCCCACCCCCAACAATCTACTACCTTATACCAAGTATTGTGGATATGAGCCCAAATCCTCCCAGACAATCCAGTGAACAAAGTTAGTGTAATGCACTGGCGTGAAGTGTGAAATAAAAAAAAGTCCCTTTCAATCTTCATCGAAGTTTTGCTGAAGAAGAAAATTGGCAGCCAAATTCTCATTCTTCTCACAAGCAAAATATGCTTGTATCACAAGTCCTTCAGGAAATCCTAATGCCTTTAACTGGAAAACAAAAAGAAAAAATATATAAATTCAACCCATCAATTATGGCACATTTCACTTTGTTTACCTATTATGGATCCCAGCATAGCACTTATACCAGATCATACCTGAAAACATACAAGAACACTAAAAAAACTCTTGAGAATTTTACACAAATTCATCCCCATCTGAATACGGATAAGTATTGTCCTAGGACCTCTCCTTTAACAATTACAAGTCTTTGTTCCTATCACATAAACAGTTAACGGTTACTATGTTAACAGTCTTTGACATTAACACTAAAATTTAGTTGCCAAGGCAATTCAATAAGGAAAGAATAGTCTTCAACAGATGGCTGAGACAAGTGGATATCCACATGCAAAAGAATGAGCCGGACCCCCAACACCTCAAACAATATACAGAGATTAACTCAAAATGGACATAGATCTAAATGTAAGAGCTAAAACTATAAAGTTCTTAGGAGAAAACATAGGAGTAAATCTTCATGACCTTTGATTAGTAATGGCTTCTTTGACATGACAATTTCAAAAGCACCAACAAAGAAAGAACAGATAAATTGGACTTCATTAAAACTAAAAACTTTTGTACATCAAAGTACTTTATCAAAAAAATGAAGAGACAACCTTCAGAATGGAAGAAAATATTTGTCAACCATATATGATAAGTAGTTAATATTCAGAATATACAAAGAACTTTTACAACAACGAAACACAAACAACTTTAAAATGGGCAAAGGACCTGAATAGACATTTCTCTAAAGAAGATACTCAAATGGACAATAACCAAAACCAAACCCGCTGCCATTGAGTCCACTCCAACTCATAAGCACACGCAAAGATGTTCAACATCATTAGTTATTAAAAAAATACAAATCAAAACCATAATGAGATACCACTTCACAACAAAATAACAAGTGTTGACAAGGACATAGAACCTTAGTGTGTTGCTGGTGGGAATGTAAAATGGCGCAGCCACTGTGGAAAACAGTTTGGTGGCTCCTCCAAAAGTTAAATATAGGATTACCACGTGACCCAGAAATCCCACTCCTAAGCATATACCCAAAAGACCTGAAAGCAGAGACTCAAAAAGACAGCACATCATTGTTCACTGCAGCATTATTTACAATAGCCAAAAGGTGGAAACAACCTAAGCGTACATCAATAGATGAATGGGTAATCAAAATGTGGTAAATAAACATAATGAAAATTATTAAGCCAAACAGAAATGGAATTCTGATACATGCTACAACATAGATGAGCCCTGAAAATATTATGCTAACAGAAAAAAGCAAAGGCAAAGGGACAAATACCAAATACTGCATGATTCCACTTACATCAAATATTTAGAATAGCAAATGCAGCGACACAAACATTTATTAGCAGTTCCCAGGGGCTGAAGGGAGTGGGAACAAGCAGTTACTGCTTAAAGGGGTACTGTTCTGTTTGGGGTGCTGAAAAACATTTGACTACAGATAGCGGTAATAGCTGCGTAACATGGTGCATGTAATTTATGTCATTAGATTGTACACTTAAAAATGATTTAATGGCAAATTTTTGGTTATATGTACTTTGTCACAATAAAATTTTAAAAATAAATAATTCTATATAAACTTGTAAATCAAATGGCTCTTAGCACATAAAGGAGTGAAGATAAGGATGTGAGCACCTGGAGGAGGTTAAACTGTAACTATACCTAATTATTTGTAAAGCAAGTCATGTTTTTCATTAGGGCCAAACATTACTCTCAATTTTCATGTCTTATTCAATACTTCATACTAGAAAAAATGGGTGACCAATTATTAATAATCTGTATTTTGGTATCAAGACATATGGTGTTCTATTTTGTCTCCTTAGTTTTTATTCACTAATTTCATTTTCCTTGACTATTAAAAACCACTTGTGACTCAATAACCACTGCTTTTAAAAGCCTTTAAACACTTGGATCAATCAGCTAACTCACTAAGCACTACATACTTGTCAGCCAAAAGTTATTTATGAATACACTCCTCAATGGTCCCAATCTAGCTCAGTCCTGCATTTTAAAACCATCTTTAAAAATGTGATAAAAAGTAAGACACTAAAAACTGGTTTTATTGTTATCTTGTCCAGATTAGAGTTGGGTACCTAAAGTAAAATGGCAGACAGGGCATGATCCAACTACATGCTTCCATAAGGTACACACTTTAGATTCAAAGACACAAATACGTCAAAAATAAAAGGATGGAAAAAGAAATGTACCATGCAAACAGTAACCAAAAGCGAGTTGGAGTGACTATACTAATATCACACAAAGTAGACTTTAAGATAAACACGTTACTAGAGAGAAAGCATATTTTATGATGATAAAAAGGTCAGGAAGATATAACAATTGAAAACATAGAGCCCAAATAAAAGAAGCAAAAACTGACAGAATTAAAGGGAAAAACAGATAATTCAACATTAACAGACGGAAACTTAAAAGAATAGTTGGAGACTTCAACACCCTCACCTTCAATAATGGATACAACAACTAGGGAGAAGACTGACAAGGAAAGAGAAGACTTCAACAACACTAAGACACATTTATAAAATACTTAACTGAAAAGCAGCAGAATATACATTACTCTCAGTGCATATGAAATATTCTCCAGATAGACCTCATGTTAGGCCCCAAAACAAGCCTAAATAAATTTGAAAGAAATTAAATCATACAAACTATGTTCTCTGAACAAAACTGAATGAAATTAATAAACAATAAACAGAAGGAAATTTGGGAAACTGGAAACTAAACAACACAATCTTAAATAATCAATGGATCAAAGAAGAAATCACAAGGAAATTTAGAAAATTCTTTGAGATGAATGAAAACAAAAACATACTAAAACTTAAGAGGATGCTGCTAAGCCAGTGGTTAGGAGGAAACTTTATAGCTGCAAGCATCTCTATTAAGAGAGATCTTAAATCAATAACCTAACCTTCTACTCTTAAGAAATCCGAAAAAATATGAGCAAATTAAAGCAAGCAGAAGGAGAGGGAAACAATAAAGATTAAAGCAGAAATAAAATAGAGGCTGGAAAAATAAGACAAAAGCAACAAATTCAAATGTTGGTTCTTTAAAATGATCACAAAACTGACAAACCTTTAACTATACTGACGAAGGAAAAAAAGGACTCAAATGACTAAAATAAAAAATGGTAGTGGGGACTACTACTGACCTTAGAGAAATAAAAAGGATTAGAAAGGAATACTATTAATAATTTTGTATGCCAATGAATTAGATAACCTAGATAAAACAGACAAATTCCTAGAAAGATGTAAACTACCTAAATCAACTCAAGAAGAAAATCAGAACAGACCTTGAACAGATTAAATTAGTAATCAAAAAATCAACTCAAGAAGGAATGGAAAATCTGAACAGATCCTCAATAGACAGAGATAAAATCAGTAATCAAAAAACTTCCCACAAAAAACCCAAGCCCAGATAACTTCACCGGCGAATTTTACTAACAATTTAAAGAATGAACACTAATTCTTCACAAACTTGTCCAAAAAAAACAGAAGAGCAGGGAACACATCTTAGTTATCTAGTGCTGCTATAACAGGAATACCACAGCGGGTGGCTTTAACAAACAGAAATTTGTTTTCTCACAGTTAAGGGGACTACTAAAAGTCTGAATTCAGGACACCAGCTCCAGGGGATGGCTTTCTCTGTCAGCTCTCGTGGAAGGTCTTTGTCTTTTCTGAGCTTCTGCCCCTGGGTGATCTTCATGTAGCTTGGCATCTCTCTTCCCCCATCTCTGCTTCTTCACTTGCTTGCTTGCTTAATCTCTTTTATATCTCGAAAGAGATTGACTCAAAACACACCCTACACTAATCCTGTCTCATTAAAATAACTGATTCCCAAGTGGGATTATGACCACAGACATAAAGGTAGGATTTACAACACATATTTTGGGGAGGACACAATTCAATCCATAATAACCTAATTTGATTTTATGAGTCCAGTACTCTCCTGATTCCAAACTCAGACTAAGACATTAAAAGAGAAGAAAACAACAGACCAATATACCTTATAAATATAGATAAACATTCTCAACAAAATACTAGCAAAAGAAATCTAGCAGCATATGAAAGGACTATACACCATGGCCAAGTGGGATTTATCCCAGAGACTCAAGGTTGGTTCAACTCAGAAATAATAATACAGCATATTAATAGAATAAAAGGTAAAAGCCACATGGATCACCTCAATAAATGTGGAAGAATCATCTGACAAAATCTAACGTGCTTGTATGATAAAAACACTCAACAAAGTAGGAATAGAAGGAAACTTTCTCAGCCTGATTAAAAGCATCTATTAAAAAATCCAAACAAGCCAGCTGTCCTTAACTGTGAAAAACTGAAATGATTTTCTCCCTAAGATCAGGAACAAGACAAGGATGATCACTCTTGCCATTTTTATTCAACAATGTATTGGCAACTCCAGCTAGGGCAATCAGGCAAGAAAAATAAATAAAAGGCATCCATATTGGACAGGAAAATAAAGCTATTTGCAGATGATATAATCTTATATACAGAAAATCCTTAGGGATACACACATGCCAAAACCAACCAACCAACCAAAAAAACTATTAAAACTAAGAAATGACTTCAGGAAGGTTGCAAAATGTAAAATCAATATACAAAATTAGGTTGTATTTCTATATAATAGCAATAAATAATCCAAAAAACAAATTAAGAAAACAATTCATTTATCATTAGCATCAAAAAGAAAAAAATACTTAGGGGTAAGTTTCACAAAAGAAGTACAAAAGTTCTACACTAAAAATGACAAAGTTGCTGAAAGAAATTAAAGAAAACCTAAATAAATGGATAGACATTCTATGTTCAGGGATTACAAGATTTAATAGTGTTATGATGCTGTTATGGATTGAACTGTGTCCCACAAACTATGTGTTGTAAATCCTAACCCCTACACCTGTGGATGCAACCTCACTTGAGAACAGGATTTGCTTGTATTGTTAATGAGGCCATATCAGTGCAGGGTGTTATCTCTAGCAAGTCACTTTTGAGATATAAAAGATTAGGTACAGAAGCAAAATACCAGGTGGAGATCTCTAAGGAATTCCCAAGAAGAAGCTGAGACAAGGATTTTCTCCCAGAATGAACAGAGAGCTTTCCCCTAGAGCTGGTGCCCAGAATTCAGACTTCTAGCCTCCTAAACTCTGAGAAAATAAACTTCTGTTCGTAAAAGCCACCCATTTGTGGTATTTTTGTTACAGCAGCACTAAGCAACTTAGATGCCATTATTCCCAAACTGATCTACAAATTTCAACACAAGCCTTATCAAAATTCCAGCTATCTTTTTTGTAGAAATTGAACAAGCTGACTCTAAAATTGATATAGAAATACAAAACCAAAAAAACCCAATCCCACTGCTGCTGAGTTGACTCCAACTCACAGCGATCCTACAGGACAGAGTAAAACTGCCCCAGAGGGTTTCCAAGGCTGCAAATCTTTATAGAAGCAGACTGCCAAATCTTTCACCCATGCAGTGGCTGGTGGGTTGGAACAGCTGACCTTTTGGTTAGCAGCTGAGAGCTTTCACCACTGCACCACCAGGGCTCCCTACAGAAGAAATACAAACGACCTAGAACAGTGAAAAGAGTTTTGAAAAAGAACAAAGCTGGAGCACTCACAACTCCTGATTTTGAAACTTCCTACAAAGCCACAGTAATCAAGACAGTGTGGTATTGGCATAAAGATGAACACAGAACAATGGAATAGAATTTGAGAGCCCAGAAATAAACCCTCACACTTAAGGTCAACTGATTTTCAACAAAGATGCTGAGACAATTCAATGGAGAAAGAACAGTCTTTTTTACAGACAGTGCTGGGACAGGTGGATATCCCCATGCAAAAGAATGAAGCTGGATCCCTACACCTCACACCACATACAGAAATTAACCCCAAATGGATCACAGATCTAAATATAAGAGCTAAAACTATACAGCTCTTAGGAGAGAACATAGGAGTAAATCTTTGTTACTTTGTATTAGATAATGGTTTCTTTGACATGACACCAAAAGCACAAGCAGCAAAAGGAAAAAAAAAAGCCTCCAACACAGAAATCAAGAACTTATAACCCTAATATCAAAAGGAAAACAGTGGCTATACAACAATTCAAATGAGCATCCTGTATTTACTTCTGTTATTTGAGGGGTCAAAACATCACCATGATATATATTTTTTAAGAAACATGTAATTATAAAAACTGAATATTCATGAACATCATAAACAAGAACTCATTATTGTCTGGATGATTTCCTCAGTACTAAGTTAAAATGCACTTTATTTGAATTCCATCTCAAAAAACATTTTGCAAGATAAGACAGGGCATAAACAGAAAACTATGACTCCCTTTTTATAAATATTAACAACAGAGCCCAGAAAAAATGAACAACAAGTCAAAATGTTCTAAAAACTAGGTTATTGCCGTGTCACAATCTGCACTCATCAACCTGAGAAGGATGGAAACAGATTCAAGATAGTTGGTTCTCATGTTTACCGTACATAATTCTAGTTAAAATTTAAAATATAAAAAAACTGGTAATCTAGAATTGGGTATATGCTTTAAGATCATTTTTTTCTTATCAAATTTTAAAACATCAGTGACACTGTTAAAGAGTTTCTCAATGTATTTATACCTATTTCATGATAGACTGGTACTTACTGCTAGTCCCTCGGCTTCACAAAGAACAAAACTGGGGAGCAGAACTCAGAAGAGACTGCTTTTATTGCAATTCCTCAGACAACGCTTTATCTGGCTCTGTCCAACAGAACTATCTTCACTGATACAAATGAAATATGGCTAGTGTGACTACGGAACTGAATTTTTAATTTTACTTAAACTCACCCTTTCTATAGCTTCTTTTTCCTGAGGCGTTACTTGAATGTAGTTCATGTGACCACTTCCAGCTTCTGCAATTCCTCCACTGCCACCTCCACCCCCTCCTCCTTGACCACCAGCTTCTTGAACTGGTTCATTTAACATCTGAATAAAATGCTCCTGGTGTTGGCTAATTTGCTGTAGTGATTTGAAAGACAGAAAAAAATAACACATTGATAAAAAGTATCTTCACAAAAATAAGGACTCTAAACACAAATAAGAGGGAAAGCTTTAACTTTGCAACTGCAATATTACAGTGATTCTGGTTTATTCAGTTTTTCGGATGGATGTGCCTTCTTATGTGTTACTAAAGGAACTCAGTACTTTTGAATTTAAGGTAAACAATGACAGATTAAGAAAATTCATAAATGCACCCCGCCAATCAATGTAAAAAACGTTATTTGGCAACCATCACCCTTAATTGTTGCCAAATTTGTTGCACAACACACTTTAATTGATATTACTAAATTGTACACCTGAAAAAGGTCAAACTGGTAAATGCTGTGTTATATATATATTTATAGCAACAAAAAAATATGGGAAAAAAACTACTCCGGGACTATAAACTGATAGTTATTTAAAAGACAGAATCTATAATTTATATATGTTTTTTACCTCCACACTAGTAGGCAGTAGAATGCTGTGCAAACTTTAAATACTGCATGATCTGAACATTAAAATAAGCCTACAGCTATATTTTCTAAGAGGCAGTACTCCACTCATGATAAACTTGAAAAAAGTAGATTAAAAAATTAAAGACTTTCTTTGCTACAGAGCTTCTCAGATCCCTTAACATGTTAACATGCACCGGGAATCTCCAAGAAGGAAACAGTAACTTATTATTTGAACAAGTCAAATTAACTGAACTTCACCCACCACCAAATTCTTATTAACATATCTAGAGCATAAAGTTCTACTTAATGTAGTGTGGGAGAATGGTTTACAGAAAGTTGCTGGTGGTGGGGTGCTGAAGGACTTTTTCACAATGTGATATACTCTAAGCCCACTTTCAAAATCAACACTGATTAAAAAGTCACCTGCAGTAACTGAGGATTCTCTCGACCTATCTGTTGTAGCAATGCTGGAAGCAGGGAAGGATTCTGTTGAATAATTTGTCTCATCTGTTGGAACTGAGGTTGATTCCGTAAAAATTCAAGGGGATGTCCTAAAAATATATATAAATATTTTGTTGAAAAAGTAGTAATGATGTATACCAACAACTGGTTAAATCATACATTTAAAAAGCAAACACTGGCAAGTAAAAATTATGATTTGAGTTCTCAGATGTATGTAAGTGAAGTAAATTACTACAAAATCTTCAAGATATACCAACTTGCAAATCTAATACCAGGGAAATTATTCCTATTAGCAAAGGCTCTTGGAGAGTGCAGCACACTAGAAGAACCGATCTTTCTTACAACTGCCTTGGGTGCTCAATATTATCTATATTAGAGCTTGTGCCCTGTATGTACTCTAACAAAATAAAATGTACTAAAAGTTGTTCTTGTGCCTCAAAAGTTCCAAAGAAAAATACAAAAACAAAAAACACACTTAGTTTATAATACAACCAAAAACTCTCAAAGAAAACAGTCTGAGCTCAAATTCCTGAGAAATTCTAAACCAAACAAGTCAGAGAAAGATGTTTAATACTTAAAGAGTTTTTTGCAGATTAGGAGGATTTTTATTAATAGAAACAATTATACTTAGAAAAAAAACTTTTTATGAAATTTCAAACATTTGTGATCTATATAAAAACTTGAGGCAAATAAGCTGTAAGACAATCTAGGCCAGATACATTCAAAGATCTTTAGTCAAAGATCCCTTTGTAATAATGAATATTGGTAAGGCCCAATAAAACATAAGATATGCATAACACTAATTTTATAGATGAAGAAACTGAGACCTGGAGACTAAGTCACCGAGCAAGTGCTGAATGGGAAAGCACCCCAAATCTGACACCAAAGCTGGTGACTCCACTTTCCACACAAAGGGCTTAGGAACTTCTGCTACCCAGAGCTGACAACCTTCTATAGGTAAGAGCTCGGAAATGCATGAAAGAATACTACCTTCAAAAATAACAGTGTAACCTACTTTATTAACACACAGAGATAGAATGAAGGGAAATTCTACGTAATTTCTGGCTCTACCACAGGCTCTAGGCTTTGCTCTGTAGTTAAGCCTTTGACAACAGAAGTGTGGGTGTCAACCAGTGAGGAGACTTGGACTCAAGTTTTGGTTACACTTCTAGATCCAAGATTTTAAACTTCTTGGAACTTAATTTCCTTGTCTGTATAATAACCACTACGATCCTCCTGGCTTTAAAATGATACATACTTTGTGACATTTATAGGACAAGAAAAAAGAGACAAGCCAAGCAAACCATGCTGAATGGCTTCACAATGTAACAATAAACACAACCTAGGAAGCATCTCTTCGTCAGAATAAACTATACAGAATCTGTCCTCTGCCAAAATAACAGCAGTGATGTTTATTATAATATAAGCAAAGGACACCTTTCTTAGCAGAATTTCTTTTGGGCCTCTCTCTAACATTATTGTAGGGGTTATTAAAATGCTTCAGGAATGAACCTCACCCCAGTAAAGAACATGAAATTGTTTATACTAAAAATTCAGGATCATTTCCTCCCCACTGAAAAAATTCTACTTTACCTCCAGAACTTGTTGTTGTAGTTGTTGCTGTTGTAGTTGCTGCAGCTGCAGCCACTGCTGAAGACTGAGGAGCCCCAGTACTAGCTGCTTGAGGAGGGTCAACCACAGCCTGACTTTCTCTATCTCCAGGGATTCCCTGTAACATAATTTCCAAGCTTTAAAATATCCCAACATTCAAAGTTCATTAAATATTACACAGAGTAAAAAATTCATTAGTCCATTTAATATCCCTGTCTAATTACTCAAAGATGGCTGCTTCAGTTAAAAGTACAGAGTTACTAAGAAAGCTGCAAGTATTCAAATTAGGATGGAAATGACAATGTTGTCCAGTAGACCTTTCCACAATCATGGAAATATTCCATATTTGTGCTGTCCTTATATAGCTACTGAGAACTTGAAACGTGGCTAGTGTTACTAAGAAATTGAATTCTTAATTTTCTTTCATTAAATTTTAAATAATTTAAAGTTACTTGTGACTAGTGGCTACTTTACTAGACAGTACAGATCTAAGGTATAAAGGGGTTTTGCAATTTAAAATATAAGTCATGAAATAATGTTTCTATAGCAACATATACGTTACATGTAACTCTAAAGCACCTGGCAGGATCCTAACGCTGCATTAAATTAATCATGTTCAACATTTAAAAGGTTAAATATTAAAAAATCTTAAATACTGATATATCTCATTAGAATTCAACATAATCATGGACTTTGTGTTATATATAACTCCAGCTGGTTTTTTTATTTCACAGAAATTTTGTAAGCTGCTGCTCAGTGAAAAACTGCATTTGTAACCCTAGCCTTAAGATTATCCAAAGAGGCGTTGATACATACATGACAGTTTTGAAATGACCCCGAAAAAAGAAAGTCTAATGGAGATAGACCAGGTGACCAACGGCCAAGCAGAAGGATTTCCTCTACTAATCCATGGGTCGGAGAAGTGTCATCCAGAAAGTTTCATAAAAAAATTAAATTACTCAAAATTCACAAAACTAAATAAATATAAAAGAAATTTAAATAATTAAACTTTCAAGTGATGCTTTAAGAAAGTTTCTATTATTCATCTTCTAAAGTTATAGCTTAAAACTGCACTAACACTTTTGGGACACCCTGTTTCGATGGACATGATTTATAAGATTTCTCTCTGCAACTATTAAAAACACTCTTCATGAAATTCTTACAGATTTTGGAAGGAGAAGAATGAAGAAGGAAATACAACATCTGAATAGATGGTATATTCTCCCATTTCTCAATAAACCAGAAGACAGAGAACAATATAAAGAATGATGGGTAATGAACAGCAGGGTAATGGTTGCCTGCATTAGATGTCATTCCAGGATTAGAAACAATGTTTCTGAGAAAGTCCACCAATTCAAGTTCAGGTAACCTCCGCCCATCTATCAGTCTGTATTACTGTGCTGACTTGCTGGAAGCTATGCCACTGATGTTTCAAATACTAGCAGAACCACCCATGGTGACTTCCAGACCAAGAAAGACTAGGAAGAAAGGCCTGGTGATTTAGGTCCAAAAATTAGCCAATGAAAACATTAAAATCTTTGTTTCTTTGAGCTGATAATCTTAAACAACTAGAATGAAAAAAAGTGAAATATGTTTCTTACCATTAAAAGATACTCCACTGCTCTGTCAGGGTTGTTGAAACTGGCTCTTAGGGCTGCAATCACTTGCTCTCGTTCATAGCCCATTGACATGATCTCAGTTACCATATTCTCGTAGGACTGACCTGTCACTGAAAAAGAAAAAAGAAAAAGAGTAGGGAGGAGAAAAGGGACATTTAATAAATAAATTTCTCCACCTATCTCTTGAGTGTATTTATGTACACTATGTTTCAGGCACTATAGTGCCAGGAGTATAAGGATGATTAACAATATAAATTACAACATATATGTGGTTGACAGTAACAGCCTGCCCAATAATGCCCATGTCCTAATCTCTGGAACCCGTATGTATGTCAGGTTACACGGCAAAGAGAAATAAAGGCTGCAGATAAAATTAAGGTTGTTAATCAGCTGACCTTAAGATAGGGAAATTATCCTGGATTATCCAGGTAGGACCAATGTAATCACAAGGGTTCTTAAAAAGCAGAAGAGGGAGGCAGAAAGGGTTAGAGAAACCGATGTGAGGATAGTAGCAGGGCCAGAGATGCTAAGGATCAGAGACAGAGGAAGGGGGTCCTACGGCCTAGAGCAGAACCATAGAAAATCTGCATGTTTAAGAAGCAGGTTAAAAAAAAAAAAAAAAAAAAAAAAGAATTAGAAAACTTGAGAAAGAATAGTCAGAGGTATCAGTCAGGAAAAGAATGTTGTCACAGAAGCCAAAGAAATAAAATTTAAAGAAGGAAGGTATCAACCAAGACTGGCTAAATTAAAAAAGATCCTGAGACCAAAACACTGAGAATGGCTACTCTAAAAGATATGAAGATGTAAAGCCAATATCCCACCCCACTGAAGCTGCTGTTGCCAACCTTCCAGGCTTCTACCTTCATACTTCTTCCCACTCCATTTCTAGTAATATAGAAGAGTACCAAAGGGCTCCTTTGCCAGTCAACAGACCAACAAAACAGCAGGCACAACGGGAACCCTACCAGAGATGTTACCATGGGAAAATGGGGTGGCGGTGGGGTGGGGGAAGAGAACTTGACTGATTTTGACGGGTGAGGAGGAGATGGAAAGACCCCATTCAATGGATAAAATTAAAAGCTGGGATAAAAAGAGTATTTTGCTGTCAAGTACAACACAAGCAACTATATGGAGATGGGCATTTATAAGACTACAAGTTGGGAATAAAGACTAGAGATGAACAAAGATGAAGTGTGAGGCAGATCTAGTAAAATGTTATACCAGTGTCAAGGACACTTTGTAATAAATCTGTATACAAATCAACCCTTGTTAAGACCTCATTTAAAATTCACATTTGGAAAACAGAAAATCATTTGCTTTAAAGAAAAGAGTACGCTTAACTCTAATAGTTTGAAAGGATTCAATATGTAAAATATTAATTCACAAAGTCTTTAGTAACATATCAACCCACTGCCATAGAGCTGATTCTGACTCATGGCAACCCCATGTGTTACAGAGTAGAAGTGTTCCGTAGGGTTTTCTTGGTGGCAATACAGAGGCAGATAGCCAGGCCTTCCTTTCATAGCACTGCTGGGTGGGTTCAAACCACCAACCTTTAGGTTAGCAGCCAAGTGCAAACCAGTTGTACAACCTAGGGACATATATCTATTCATAAGTGAATTACTATTGAAATCATTTTGTAGCTTGATTATAATAAACCATAAAAATAAATGCATTTTCGTGATCACAGAAAAAAAAAAGATCGGTTAATAACAAGGTAGAGTACATACTTACCAAGTGCACTTGTTGCATCTTCAAAAAGGTTTGACCGAGAAGAATCTCCTGATGTACTGGAAAAGGTTTTTAGAAAAACCACACTTCAAAAAGTATGTAAAATTTACACTAAAGTTTCATAACTGTCCGATTTATAAAGAGATTCTTTGATTTTTTTATTGTGGTAAATATAACAAAAACATCTGCCACTTCAAAATTTTTTACACTTACAACTGGGCGACATTACATTCATCTTGTTGTACAACCATCACCACTATTTATTTCCAATTTTTTTCTATCACCCTTAATAGAATATTTGATTTTAATTAAATGAAAGTCTGTTTAAAATGTTCAAACAATCTCTGTCTAGCTTAGATTTAGAAGCTTTATACATATTACTTATGACCTGGTAAGAATTTTTAATCTTAACACTAAATCTATTCTTACGATCCATCATTTTAATAGCCTTATGTATAAAATAAAATCCTTACAAGATAGCTTACTATCTATTTAAGGAATTACCCCCCCCCCCCAAAAAAAAAGATAACACACAACTATAGAATTTAGATGTGAAGTTAAATAACCTATAAATCAAGTAACAGTAGAAGACATCAAAAGCAGGACCTGATAAAACAGCACATGTAAAAATCAAAGTAGGCTGGAAAAGACTAGAAGTCTTTATATAGTGGAATTTTAGTTCAGTCTTGTTGGTAAGTTTTGAATAAGGAAATTAAAAGAGGAAGACATTCAAGTCAAGGAACATAGCATAAGGAAAAATACAGAGGTAGGGTAAATCCAAGTTCTAACCTAAAGTAGATCAGTATAATAGGATTAAACTTCCGTTGGGGAATTTCAGAACATTTGGTTTGGAAAAAAAAGTAGACAGACAAGATAATGAAAGGCCATGAAGAGTAGGCCTAAGAAAAATAAACTGAAGCTTACAAACGTGGTAAAAGCAGTAGTTAGCAGTTTAAATTAAAACACACACACACACACACACACACACACACACACACACACACACACACACACACACTCCTCTGTTTCAACTTTAAAAACAAAAACATATTTCACTTCAGTACTGAGAAAGTACTGTAGCAGAGCAAGAGCAAAGCAACACAAGTATGAATTTACAAATTACAAAACTTTGTAAGCCTCAGTTTCTTCAATACAATGAGATCAATGACAGTATCCACATAGCCCATACCGTTTAGGGTAGACTTACTGCTTGTAAAGTGCTTAGCAAAGTGCCTGGCACAGTTAAGAATCCAATGATTATTATGATCAAAAGAATCCTCTAGTATACTTTTTAAGTTGCTTCATTAACTAGATAGTAAAATTAACACGTGAAGAAGGTAAAACTTCAAAAAGAACAATATACAGAAAAACTGAATTACTCTCCTGACCAAGATCCCCTATTTAGAGACAACTACCACCACCAGTTTATATTTAAAAGAATAACAACTTATAACTTAACAATTATTATATGTTAGCACAATCAAATCTACTTCATTTACTCCTACAGATGCACAGTACTCCATTTAATGCACAAAATCAAGCTCTTACTAAGGAACTCTTTAGTGTGGTTCCCAACTTTTAAATATTTTCTGTAGTCAAATATATCAATCTCTATTTTTATGACTTTTTGGGTTATCTTGCTTAGGAAGGACTTCCTCAAACTAAGACTTTATTTCTCCTATGTTCTCCTGTAGTTTGCAGTTTAATCTTTACATTAAATCTTTACCCATCTAGAATTTATTTTTCTGAGTGTTAGGTATGAGGGATCCATCTTTTTCCCCCTCAGAAGACGGTTAGGCATTTATGCCAACAATATTTTTCAGCCAGCAGTCTTAAATTACATCTTTATCTTATATTAAGGTCTTGTGCCTATTTGGATCTATCTCTAAACTATTGTCTATTTCACTGAGTAATCTTTCTCATATGAGCTTTTCTAAATTGTTTATATCGCATAATACATTTTAGTATCTGGTAGGACAGCACTCCCCCCACCCCCATTACTTTTCTCCTAGAGAACAATTTGCCCTGTTTTAAAAAATTATTTTTAAACTTTACAGTTAAGCTACTGCAAGCCTGCTTTTTTCACTCAATAACAAAAGCTCTGAAACCAAGTTCATTTAATATGTGTATGTTCCACATATTTTAACAGCCCTTAATATTGGATACCAGGGCTTCTCAAACTTTAGTTTTGGTAAGTGCTTATTAACATACAGATTTCTGGGACCTATGCCCAGACAATTCTGATTTAGAGGTATGGGATGGTGCCTAAGAACTCATTTCAAACAAATCCTCAGGTGACGCTGATGCTACCTAGAGGCTACCACACTTTGAGTAGCTCTGTTGTCTAGTATGAATACACCACAGGCCAGCCATTCCCTTACTGATGGATATTTATGTTGATTCCAATTTGTCCTCGATTACAAACAATACAGTCCTTGTGAACAAGTGTCATTTCTCTAAGACAGATATAAAAAAATGGAATTCACATTGTAATAGGTGGTTTTTAAAGAACAAAACTGAACTAAAGAACAAATCCCTAATAATGAAATGTTAGGCCAGTGGCTTTGGACAAACTTTCCAACATCTGTCAAATTCATATCAACATATCTCCTGATAACTACCTCACTAAAGTTTGTGTTTTACAGGATGCTAACGTTTTAAAGCACAGATGGAGTAAGTGAGGCACATTTAAACAGCCTGTTTTCAGAGCTTCTATAATCTTTCTCTATGTTACCCTTTTCTGAATGTTTAATTTTGGGAAATAAAAGTAGTTGGTGTACAAAGTCCAACTAAGTAAGGGACTCTGGTCCCTTTCTTGGATCACTGACCATCAACTCATTTCTGCAACCTCTCTAGGTCTGAAAAGATAATCCTGACTCTTTAGAATAGGTAAATAAAAGCATACCTCCAAGAAGAAATAAAGAACAAGAATGGAGATAATACACAAATTTAAATTGACAATATTAGCTAATTACTCTTTTAATGCAAGTATACCGATCAATTTTGAAATTCTCACACTATGAGCTTTTTAAGGAGCTTAAAGCATTTAAAAAAATAATGTAAAGTGTACTGACTCAAAACAGTTTTAATTAAGATTACCATGTTTAAATGTTTTGGGAAACCAATTTGTCAAATTTTTAAGTATCCTCCCATACACACAATTCATCAACAGCGCTTTGATGTAATAGCTCAATCTGACTCTGGATTGTCTCCTGTTAGGTAAGAGAAATGTACGTGGGAGAGATGGCTCAAGTTAGGCGATGATGTCTTGAAATGCTTAAAATGAAGTGTATTAGGCAGGCATAGGCAAGATATTTTATTACCTGCACCTATGCCCTCTACTCAGGGAATCCAATCCTAGGAAAGAGGCCCTGAGTGAACAGACAGTCAGGTGACTCAGAGCCCACTAAAAATGGAAACCATACTTAAAAAGCAAAACACTAAAATGAAGAATCGTAACTACTTCCACCCCAGTGAAGGCCAAGCCATAATACAGCTCATGCAACAAGCTGTTTATTAGTTTGAGCTCTTGCCAACCAGGAAAACTGACTAAAGAATTTACTTTGGTCATTTTAAATTCATCAATGGGAAAAAAAAAGAAACTTTGTTGTAAAGTGCTCAATAATTCTAACCTGCCAACTTCTTCCCACAAGAAATGATTTCTTGCTCCCAAAATACACCAGTGCTTTACATTTCTTCTAAGCATAGTGCTAAACAGAAGGGAAACATTGAAAAGGTACTTGTTACCTGCTTCTGATTCCTAACAGTGTATGGAAAAATAGTCAAAATCTCAAATTAACAGCCTTCGTCATAGTAATAAAATTGTAAATTAAAAAATACAAAAACAAAATTGAAATAAAGTACAGTAAATTTAGAAACAATTCTTATCTATTTCTTTCAATTGTACTGACATGTGGCACAAAATCCTACAAGTTGTATGTTTATTTTTTCCTTTGTTTGAAAGACCTACAACAGGCAAAAGCTTAAATCTCTGAACCAGTTCATCACAAACATACAGATACCTTTAACAGTGAAAAATTAAAACAATCTACAAGTCTAAAAAAAGGTATTGCATGAAATATTAATAGCTAATATTTACTCAGCACTTCCTGTGTGATATGTGCTATTTTACATCTTTTACACTTATTATTTCATTTAATCCTTCAAACAACTCTATGAGATAGATCTTACTGTTACCCACATTTTACAGATGAGGGAAAAAAAACCCACAGAAGTTAATTACTTGGCTGGAAGTTATATAGTAAACAAATGTCAGAACCAAACAAAATGGAAAACTATGTGGCGAAATATTTACTGACATGGAAGGATGCTTACGATACATATGACAATGATCAGAAATAGAGATCAAATATAAATAATGATTGGGATAAAGCATCAAGTTGTTTTAGAATTCTTGTTCTTTCTGATTATTTGTATTTCCTAACTTTTCTACACAAATAATGACTTTGACACCACCCCCGAAAAAACTAATTAAGAAGTACAGAAATCTGGATTATGGAAATTTATACCTATAAACATAGGCAAATGTTTTAGTCAGAGTTCAAAACTGAAAAAACCTTAACATAGAAGGAAGTCAGTTGACCCAAATAATAATCAAAATGCATGCATGAAGTTCCTGTTACAAAGGTATTTTGAGATATAATTTTCTTAAATCCAGTTCTTACCTATCCGTTGACGTTGGACTAGTAGCCACTGGTGTTTCTGCTGGCTTTTCTGCGGGTTTCTCTTGTTTAGTTGCACTAGCAGGTGCAGGTTCAGAAGATGCTGTTGTTGATGCTGGAGTGACAGATGTGGGTGTGCAAGTGGAAGCCAAAGCAGGGGCAGGGGCTGGGGCCTGTGCCACAGCTGCTGCTGTAGAGGAACTCACTGCAGTAGTAATGGCAGGATTTGATTGCTGAGTCGTAGCTGGTGCTGGTGTTGTCACTGCTTTGGGCTGAACACATTAAAAAGCAAATAAGGAATTACAATAAAGTACTAAATTATTCCCCTATCTCTAATTAGACTATATTATTATAGGACGCTACAAACAAAACATTAATACAAAGTTGTAACTTAAAATGCTTTCAAAGCTGATGAGAACATGTGTAAATTATCTTAACGATCAACCGCAATTAGCTTTAGCAAACAATTTCAGTCCTCCAATTTATCTGGTGAATCTAAAAAAGAACCAAAATAAGCCAGTATTTAAAATAAACAAAATGTGTACACAAAAAAGAACCATAATTTCTCCAAATAATTTTTTATTTAAATTATCTATTATCATTTAAAAGTATTACCAAAATAATTTTCTTGAACTATAATTGTAAACTGAAATATAATTAAGGTACATGCCAAATATTCTGCTGTACCAAGAGGGTGAGAAAAATCTCAATACTGGTACTACAAGCCAACAGGTGTAAGCACGAAGAGGTTAACATAACGTTTTGAGCTATATGGATGTAGGCCAAATAAAGTTATAACCACATGCTCAGTACTTTCTGAGCTAGAATAGCAGAGCCATAAAGGTTCCCAACAGAGCAAAAAGCAATTACGTATGTATAAAATCATACTATGAGTTTTATTCTACTCCTAAGGCCTAGCTCCTAAAACTAATTGTTTAGCTTCTAATCTTTCTAAAGAAAGGAGGTGCCTATTTGATGAAAGATGGGATTAAAATTCAACATAACTTGCCTCAAGTATTAAAAAAACTGTAAAATCAACAAGCTGCCTTGTGTCTTGTTGTTCAATATAAGCTAGTAGACAGTGTACTGGGAAAAAAAGGTGGCGAATGCTGGGAGCAAGAGGAGGAGGAGGAGGGGCTTTTAAAACTACTGTGGCATTTATTCTTTCCTGTCCCTATTCTAAGGAGCCCTGGTGGCACAGTGGTTAAAGTGCTCAGCTGCCAACCAAAAGGTCGGTGGTTCCAACCTACCAGCTACTCTGCAGAAGAAAGATGTGACAGTCTATTTCCAGAAAGACTTACAGCCTTGGAAACCCTATGGGGCAGTTAGTTACACTCTGTCCTATAGGGTCGCTATGAGTTGGAATCGACTCGATAGCAGTGGGCTTGGGTAGGTTTCTCTATTCTAAGGGTCTTGTATTTAGCTCTATACCTTTCTTAATGCCAATATAATATTCTGCAGATTATTAACACTGTTCAACTCCAAAGAGCTGCAATCCTCAGAGGATGTATCATTCTAAACTGGAGCTCCATATGGGTGAAGATTTAGATTTTTAAGCACCAAAACTTTGTAACAAACAATCCAGATAAAAATATTTTTAAATGCAATATATTCATTTAGTATTTCATGATTATTTCTGATCAATATTACACTGTAACATTCCATGGCCTCAAGGTCTCTGATTTCACAATGGGGTATTTAGCCTAATAACTAAATGATACCAAGCTGCTCAGCTTTCTGAAGTTTTTCTGCTTGCTTTTGATATTATCTTTTTCCTGTCTCTTCTTTGTAGTAATTTCTCCTTGCTTCCATAGTTCCTAACTTCCCCTTCTAAGTACTGGCCTCTACTATTATCTTCTACTACTCATCTGTCAGTTTGTTGTACTGTAGCGGTTTGTGGTCTTCCTTGTAGGTATATGGATATTACCCTACCAATGACAGTGTTGTACTTCAGGATAGATCTTGAAATGTTCTTTTTGACAATGTGACTCTGTTCCTCTTCAATTTGTCATTCCCGGCACAGGAGACCATATGATTGTCTGATTCAAAATGGCCAATACCAGTCCATTTCAGCTAATGCCTATGATTATCTATCTATAAGTGTTCCCTTTCATTTTTGACAACTTCCAATTTTTGTAGATTCTTACTTCATACATTGTGTTCCAATTATTAATGGATGTCTGCAGTTGTTTCCTCTCATTTTGAGCGTGCCACATCAGTAAATGAAGTTCCCGAAAGCTTTACTCCATCTACATCATTAAGGTCGATTGTACTTTGAAGAGGCAGCTCTTCCCCAGTCGTATTTTGAGTGCCTTCCAGCCTGAGGGGCTTATCTTCCACCACTGTATCAGACACTGTTCCATTACTAGTCATAAGGTTTTCACTGACCAATTTTATTAGATCGCCAGGTCCTTCTTCCTAGTCTGTCTTAGTCTGGAAATTCTGCTGAAACCTGTGCACCATGGGTGACCCTGCTGGTATTTGAAATACCAGTGGCATAGCTTCCGAATTCATTGTCAAGAAGAACATTTCAAGATCTATCCTGATGTACAACACTGTCAGTGACAGGATAATATCCATATGCCTAACAAGGAAGACTCAGTTAATACGACTATTATTCAAATTTACACACCAACCACTAATACCAAAAATGAAAAACTTGGAAGATTTTTACCAACTTCCGCAGTCTGAAATTTGTCAAACATGCAATCAAGATGTATTGATAATTACTGGTGATTGGAATGTAAAAGTCAAAAACAAAGGAGGAGGACTGTAGTTGGAAAATACGGCCTTGGAGATAGAAACGACGCAGGAGAGCACATGATAGAACTTTCCAAGACCAACAACCTTATTCATTGGAAATACCTTTTTTCAACAACATAAATGGCGACTATACACATGGACCTCACTAGATGGAAAACACAGGTATCAATTAGAATACATTCGTGGAAAGAGATGACGGAGAAGCTCAATCATCATCAGCCAGAACAAGGCCAGGGGCCGACTGTGGAACAGACCATCAACTGCTCATATGGAAGCCCCTGGGGCTGGTGTGCCCCTTTAGTCTCCTTTTGTTCTATGGACCTGTCTAATCTTTGGCTAAAAGGTGAACCTCAGGAGTGACTTCACTACTGAGCTAAAACGGTGTCCGGGGGCCATACTCTCAGGGTTTCTCCAGTCTCTGGAAGGCCAGTAAGTCTGGTCTTTTTCTGAGTTAGAATTTTGTTCTACAATTTTATCCAGCTCTGTCCAGGACCCTCTATTGTGATCTCTGTCAGAGCAGTCAGCGATGGTAGCTGGGCACCATCTCGTTGTACTGGACTCAGTCTGGTGGAGTCCATGGTAGTTGTGGTCTATTAGTCCTCTGGACTATTCTTTCCCTTGTGTCTTTAGTTTTCTTCATTCTCCCGGGCTCCTGAAGGGGTAAGACCAGTGGAGTATCTTAGATGGCCGCTCACAGGCTTTTAAGACCCCAGATGCTACTCACCAAAGTAGAATGTAGAACTTTTTCTTTATAAACTATGTTATGTCAACTGAGCTAGATGTTCTCTGAGACCATGGTCCCCAAAGCCCTCAGCCCGGTAATTCAGTCCCTCAGGTGGTTTGGATTTGTCCATGGAGCTTCCATGACCTTACCCTAAACAAGCTGTGCTGGCTTCCCCAGTACTGTACACTGTTTTACCCTCCACCAATGTTACTACTTATTTATTGTCTATTTAGTGTTTTTCCACCCCGCACCCTTCCACTCCCACGTAACTATCAAAGATTGTTTCTTTTTGTGTGTAAACCTTTTCATGAGTTTTTATAGTAGAGGTCTCATACAATATTTGTCTCTTTTGTGATTGACTTATTTCACTTAGCATAATGCCCTCCAGATTCATCCATGTTGTGAGATGCTTTGCAAATTCATCACTGTTCTTCATCTTTGCATGTGTATGTACCATAGCTTTGTTTATCCATTCATCTCTTGATGTGCATCTAGGTTGTTTCCATCTTTTTGCTATTGTGAACAATGCTGCAATGAACATGGGTGTGCATATATCTATTGGTGTGACAGCTCTTACTTCTCTAGGATATATTCCTAGGAGTGGGATTGCTGGGTCATATGGTATTTCTACTTCTAGTTTTCTAAGGAAGCGCCATATTGTTTTCCAAAATGGTTGTACCATTTTGCATTCCCACCAGCAGTGCATAAGAATTCTAAGCTCCCTGCCGCCTCTCCAACATTTGTTATTTTCTGTTTTTTTTTGATTCATGAGGGTAATGCCGGGGTGAGGTGATATCTCATTGCTAAAGCTACCAATTTTTAGCATGACATTTTACTACATCAGCTGTTTTAATCTTACTTATAAGTCATATTAAAACTACAAATGTATAAGATTAGTAACTTTATGGCTGACTCAAGGAAAATTCTTATCACATGCATACATAAATATGTACAGAATGAGGATGAAACTTACTTTTGTCACCATAACCACCACGAAGTTTTTCTCATCAATTTTATATTCTTTGAGAGCAGTATCATCATTGAGGATTTTGCCTAATATATTATAAGAGAAAAGGTGTTATTTAAGGCACAGTAATTTTTGTCTTACACGTAACTGAAGTTAAAACAATTTCTATTAATTAATCACCGCTACAATTCTATCAATTCTTTCCCCAAAGAAAAATCTGAACCAATAGGTCAAGATAAAGAAAAATGTGAAATGGAAATACGGTTAGTTAAAAAGACATAAGAATTTAACTAAAACATGGCAAACATATATGCTGCATATAGATACTCCAAATAATTTTTTATAATTATGAAAGCAAGATATTCATGGTAACAAGTACTTCAGAAAATGACTCACTATACAAGGAGAGTCAAATTGGTATAGAACTGAGTAAGAAGTACACAAAGAAGTACGTAAGACTTTGGTCATTATGAAGGTCAAATGTTAGGTCAGGATTCCTTCTGGTTTTCTTTTCCTTGAATTTAGCTTTCCATTTTTAAAAGAGTTATTGAAACCAAATGCTGCAAGCATTAAGACAGAGAGGAACAAGGAATCTCTACTCTGTATAGCAATGAGAAAACAGGTTAGGACTAAGAATTGTGAATTCTAGTTTTACGCCTGCTACCATCCACCTGCCTCTTAAAAGCTTCTGATTCCTGACCTATAAAAACGGTGGAGTTGAATTACTGAGCCAGTGTTTCCTCTAAACTGGCTCAGTCCTCTAAACCAGTTCAGTTAAGAAAATATGACCAAATCTCTATCCAAGAAAAGACAATTCATGGGCAGTCCAAGACCCAAATTACTGACAACTTCAATGAGTCATGTTCAGTATTTCCTTTGAAGAACAAAGAAAATAATTTTCCCCACAAAATTTGGGTATCATCAAGTCTATTTTCAATATACATTTTCCTGGTTACTAGTGAGACTAGTTGAATTTGCAATTTCCTATTAATAGCCTTTGTCGCTTTTCAGTTGGATCATCTTTTTGTTACTGATTTTTAAAAGTTCTTTATATAATCTGAATATTACCTTCCCCCCGATCATTTATTTACAGTGTATTTCGACATATAAGATTTTCCATATGCTTTGGCTAATTTTGGTAGTTAAAACAGATGTTCAGATCAAATAAAAATACAAGATCCAGTTATATGATGCCTACAAGACCAAAGAAAAAGAAGATCGCTGAAAGGAAAAATCTATAGGATAAATGTGAATAAAGAGACGACTGAATATTAAGATCATATTCAAATGACTGCTTTTCCACTGCTTCTATCTATACAATCATGTTTCTGACAGAATCAATTTGTATACACTAGAAATCTCAGGTTAACCATTTCTAAAATGAAAAGAATGTCATGGTAAGCAAGAAAAGCAGCATATTAACTTCAATACTTAATCCACACCTGCATAAATTAATTTTTGGCCTGCTACCGGGAAGGCATCTTTCCCCTTTTCAGATTCAATTTTCTCCTTCAGTGCTTTCACCTGTAAGAGAAATATATTTCTTTAAAAAGTCTAAACAAAAAAATGACAATCTAGAACCTGAAAAAATGATGCAAGATAAAGTATTTCTACATAGTTTAATTACTAATGCTTCTCAAAACTCAAAGATCATGTCTCCCAACATATACCAAAAGACTCACTGCTAATCATATTATTAGCTATGACAGGTATAAACTTTGTTTTACCCCATCTGTTACACATACATAGTTTAAAAAAACTTGAATAGTTGATAAATTTATTTAAAACAAGGTTTCAACATAAAAAAGCTTTGATTCTCATTATAAGTTTATGAGTTTATTTCCCACATAGGATAAGAAAATAATAATAAGAATACTTCAAGGTTAAAAGCTATATGTGAATGTTAAAAAGCAAATGACTCATTTTAAGTGTTGCAATGTTTTATTATAATCACTTGGGGGTGAAGAGGGCTTCATAAAGGCCAATTAAAACAGAATCTCTTAAGGTAGGGCCTGGACATCAGTATTTTTAAATAGCTTTACCAAACCAAAAAATAAAACAAAGCAAAACAAACCTGTTGCCATCTAGTCAATTCCAACTCATAACAACCCTACAGGACAGAGTAGAGCTGCCCGACAGGCTTCCCAGGCTGGAATCTTTACGGAAGCAGGCTGCCACATATTTTTTCCAAGGAGTGGTGGCTGGTAGGTTCCAACTGCCAACCTTTCAGTTAGCAGTCGACCATGCATAACCACTGTGCCACCAGGGCGCCTTTAAAAACTTTACAGGTGTTTCCAAAGTTCAGCCAAGCCTGAGAACCACTGTACTACTTAAAAGGCAAGGAGACTTGATTTCCCATGTCGCTTAATTGAACTAGTTTCATTACTTTATAGCCACAAGAGTCCAGAGGAAAAGACTTCCATTTCCTTCAATTTCCCAAAATAATTCTGAGAACAGTCTAAGTTGATAGTTCTGAGCTTTATGTGAAAAATTATCTGACAGAAAGGGATACAAAGAGAGGGTTTTTTTAAAAAATACAGTTAAAGAGTGATGTGTACTTCCAAAAAAAAAAATAAATAATAATAATGTTTACATAACTTGAAGTACGTTAACATCCACAATCTTACCTAATCTTTGAAACTCTGGGATAAATGGGAATATCATCCACTCCATTTTATAGATGACAAAAGAGAAAGAGGTTAAATCACCTGTCCTAAATCACAAAGCTACGTACGGAGTAATTTGTAAATACATATAAATCATCCTTGCTATTTTGATCTTCCTGAAATGAGTCAGCAGCAACACTGATATTCTGATGCTGCCTAAATTAGAAATCCATTACAAGAATTTCAATCCACCATTTTCTGATGTTCTAAATTTCAAAGGTAAAACACCAATAACTTTTTAAAAAAGCATTCAGAAAATCTAATCTCAACATTATTATTATGCTCAGGATATAACTTCTATGACTTTATTAAATTCAGTATTACTGTTTTTGTATTACGAGACAGTTAGCTCTATGCTAGGTGTGGTTCAAAATTTTAAAAGCACAAGAAATCTTCAATTTAATAACTGTGGTTCACCCCTGCCTTAAACAGCATTTAGGCTGATATTTCTGATTTTACCTATCCGTTCACTTAACGTAGGAGTCCCTGGGGAGAGCAAACGGTTAAGCACTTGACCACCAGTCCAAAGGTTGGCGGGTGGAACCCACCCAGAGGCACCCTGGAAGATAGGCCTGGCGAACTGCTTCTGAAAGGTCACAGGTCAAAGCCTTGAAAACCCTACAGATCACAGCTCTACTCGGACATACATGGGTCACTATGAGTTAGAATCAACTCGATGGCAGCTAACAACAACAGACTCAAGTACCTCATGCCTAACCATTCACTTAACACTTTATGGTAAGAACGGGAAATAAGTACTACCTACATTTCTGAGATAATCTTTAACCTTTAAAGATCATTTAGTTAAACCCCTATACTGCTATCAGGTACTAAGGCATACAGCAGGGATTCTCAAAGTGTAATTCAGGGATCTCTGAGGGTTCCTAAGACCCTTCAGATGGTCTGTGACGTCAAAAGACATCATTTGCCTTTTATCATCCTCATTTTCTCGTAAGTATACAGTGGTGTTTTCCAAAGGCTTTATTATAAAGCATGTGATATCACAAAAGACTGAATGGAGAAGTAGATGAGAATCCAGCTATCTTCTATCAAGCCAAACGTTAGAGATTTGCTAAAAATGTAGAACAACATCAGTCTTCACACTGCTATTTTTTGTTTTAGAAAAGTCATTTTCACAAAAAATATCAATTATAACATTTAATGGGCTTATTATTTTAAATGAACATCTAGACAAATTTTCAGCTTTAATTTCTAATGTGGTAAAAGCAATAAACACTACCCACATAAAAAAATTATTTGCAGTCCTCAATAATTTTTAAGTGTAAAGGAGTCTTGAAATCAAGTTTGAGAACTACTATCTTACATGCTAAATGACTTGCTCAAAGTGATACAACTTATAAGCGGTGACAGAACATGTTTAAAGTGCTCCGCAGTGAATGATGAATCTCCTTCCAAACTTTTTTTTTCTTTGAGAGAAAGAGATGAAACATCTGAAACTGTAATCATTTGGTGAAAATCACCAATGAATCACAGACAACTGACCACATGTTTTACTACAGGTGAAACTAGTTCTTAGAACAGGGTTTAGTACATACTGAGCGCTCAATTATTACTTGCTGAATGAGAAAATATGTGAAGTAGAAAAGAGGAAAAAAAGAAATATGTGAAGAAAAAGCTAAAAGAAAGAAAGAAAAACAAGCAGGAATCTCACTTCTTGACAGATATTAATAAGCGCAGTAATTAAGACCAATTTAACTGATACATAAACACACTCATATACTTCTCTAACCAAGAGAAATTATATATTTACTCCCAGCATTCAGAGAATATTTATTTAAAAATTTTAGTCCTTTCAGTTAGTCACCAGGCACTTTAACCACTGCACCACCAGGGCTCCCTGAAGCAAAAACACACCCCTGTAAATAAAAGTAAGACCAAAAGAGCAAAAATCCTCATCAATCATTTACTTCTAGATAACTTTTGCGTCAAGAAATCAAAGCTGTGATTAACGAATACTAAGAACATAATGAGAACTTTATACACATCAATACCTATATAATTTGGCTAAAGAAGTAATCATAAGCTGACACTAAAAATATTTATTACTAAAGGAAAATTAATAAACTAAGCATGCAACCAAACAGAACAAGACAAAAGAAAAAAATGTTAATAAAAGTAGAAACTAAGAAAACAGAAAAGGTAAAATAAAAAAATTATTGCACCAACAGAAAAAATGGTCAAATGAAAGGTGCAGGCAATTCACAATTACACAGTCAACAGGCAGGGAAAGTTCAAACCCGTTAGTAACCAAAGCACATATTTCATTATCAAACATTCAATAGACTGTCACACTGGAAAAGACTGTTTCAAACAATTCTCAGTGTTAACAAGTGTGAAGACATACAAGTTCAGACTGAGAGCATGAAATGATAAAAATTTTTGAGGGCAATATGTCAAAATGCCTCAACATTTTTAAAGGGGGTGGGAGAGTTTCATCCAGCAATGCCACTCTGGGAATGTGTCAAATAACTGAACTAGACTTTGGAACGGGGTTCACCGATCTAACCAAAATTCTGGCACTGTTCTTTAACCTCAACTCAGAGATATTTATTTGCAATCCACTGAAGTCATCTGCTCATAGCCACAGGGTGAATACTGCCATCCCAAAACTGCCCCATCTTTGAAATTCTAAGTGACCAATCTATTACTACCAGCTCTCTTGGTAACTATTCACTATACCTGGTCTTGAATCAGGATCCCTGGTGGGGCAGTGGTTAAGTGCTCGGCTGCTAACCAAAAGGTCGGCAATTTGAACTCATCAGCTGCTCCTACAGAATCTTTATGAGTTAGAATCAACTTGATGGGTGGTCTTGAACCTCACTAAGACCCTTAAGTCTCCTGAACCTCATAAAGGTCCCTTGAGTCTCTACTTTCAAGTCAAACTTCAGAGCCAGTTCTACCACTTTCTTCCTAACATCACAGATGCCCTTGCCCTTCTGCCAGACAAAATTCCAAATCTGGATCAACACAATTGAAATTATTTCTATCACTACTCAACATAAAATTAATTACTCTCTGGCTGCCCTACTCTCCCTTCCACCTTACTTAGTTAACAAACAAATGTTAACCTTTATCTGTCTAACCAACTGCCTCTTCACATTAATATCCAGTCTTTCTTTCTGCTCCCCTAGTTAGCCCTCTTCTCCGTTCTCCAGGAGAGTATTTCAAACCTTCAATACTCTCCTCTAAATCCAATTCCCAACACAAACCGCAGACTCTCTCTGCAGATGACCGTACTTTCTACTTCATTAAAAACATAGAAGCCAGCAGAGGAACTCACCCTCAACTTTCCACCAAACTAACAATACTTAGTTGCTCCCAGGTCCACCTAATCTCCTTCCTACTTGTTGAAAGAAAGAGGTATCCCTTTCTTTGATTCAAACCTAATTCATTCCACCTGTCCTCTAGTTCCCCTCCAGTGTTTCCAAGTACGTTGCTAGATTCATTATCCCCACTCCCATTTTCAACCTCCCTCTCAAAGCTAACTCATTTCTACTCACATTTGCTCAATTCTCTGGTGGCGCAGTGGTTAAGAGCTTGGCTGCTAACCAAAACGTCAGTAGTCTGAATCCACTAGCCACTCTCCAGAAACCCTACGGGACAGCGCTCCCTGGAAACACTATGGGGTAGTTCTACCCTCTCCTATAGGCTCACTATGAATTGGATCGACTCTACAACAACGGGTTTGGTTTTTCTTTTTTGCCAGCTACTCTCTCTTCCCCTTAGTCTTAAGCATTCTTCAAAAAATTAACTGTACACATTGTCTTCACTTAATCATAATCCCACACCTATCACTCGAGTGATATACTCAAGAGTGATAGACAGTGCTGAAAAACAGATGTAACAACTTTACTCTCATTTTGCTGCTTATTTTCTCTTATAGTGCCTACTCCCACAATTGCATTAAGACCGCTCCTGCCAACATCGATGAATTCAGCAATATCATAATCATCAAATACTTTTGTCTTTCCCTATCTTGATTTGTCATATTTCACTACTGACCCTATCCTCCCTTTCACACTGCATTCTTTTGCTTCCGTTAACACCCTACTTTTCTGGTTTTCCTATTTCTCTGTTCACACCTTTGTGAAATCATCTTCTTTGGCTAGCACTTTAAATGTTACTTATGGTTATGTCCATGACTGCCTCTCCTCTACAGAGATTTCCATGATAATCCATCTCATCTATTCCTAGTTTCAATAATCACCCAGATCTCTCTCTCTCTCTCCTCTCTCCTGACCTTAAGTTACACATACTCAGCTCTCTACTGGATACCTTCACCTGGATGTACCATAGGCAAGTCAACCATAATATACGTGCTGCAGGATGGCTTCTAGGTTAGTTTATATAAATCTTCCCTAACCTGAACGAATTGAGCATGCCTTCAAATAGGATCACGGGAAAAAAAAATCATCTTTCTGGATGCTGTGAAGAAGGAACAGGTATCAACTTTGGATATATAACTTGAGAAAGTTATGGTTGGGAATGAATGTAGTTATGACTCCTCTACTGTGCTGGACACCATGTCAATGATCCCGTTACGAGTCATTTCAATAGGATGGATCTAAAACAGAATACTACAGTGCCAGTAAATAACCAAGATTACCTTATCCAAGGCTGATAAATAAGAAGCAGGGATTTTACTTTCATTTTGCTGCTTATTTTCTCCTAGATTAAAGAATGGGAGTTTATCATCAACTCAACTGGAAACAAAGCATGGTTAACACTTAAAGAAATAAAAAACTTTTCAAGTCACATACTTCTCTCATAAAATTGTTCATTTTAAAACAAAAGCATACTCAATATCTAATGTTAAACACAGCTGACATGGCTTTCTTTCCCCCACCCCAAAAGGGAGAAAAATCACAGGACTACTGTTAAAAATTCCCAACACAAAAGCTGATCAGTTATCCTTTTTCATCTCAATTTTCTTCATGAGGTCCTTATCTCCTTTTCTCATATTCTCATACCAAATCATTCATCAAGTCGTGCCAATTTACCATCTAATGTCAGAGGAAATCACTTCCTAATGTTGTTGCTCCACTGTATCCACCACTACTCTAGTCTGGGCAATAACCACTAAAAGTAGTCTTTTCGTTTCTGTACAACAAATTTAGGTTGTAGATTGTTTGAGACAATAAAATAATGTCTTGTAAATTATACTCCCGTAACACTATCAGATGCTGCATGCCCATCTTCTTACTTGCACAGCACCTTTGCATAAGTGCACTAAGAGCCTTGAAATAATTAACTCACTTTAAACTACACTACGACTCTGAGGTTGTGGTAGCCCGCCCCAAGAAGGCTCCCAATGACCCTTGCCTCCTGTTATTCAAGCTTTTATGTACACCCTTCGCACACTATATTATGGCTAGCCCATGAGAGCAATACAATACTGTTGAAGTGATGGTGTGACTTCCGAGGCTAGTTTATAAAAGCCACTGTTTCCATCTTGCTCTCTTGGATTACTCACATTGGGGGTAATGTCAAGCCACGCCACGCCATTATGAGGACACTCAAGCAGGCTAGGGAGAGGCTTATGTGGGGAGGAACTGAGTTCTCCAGCCAACAATCAGCACCAACTTGCTAGTCATGTGAGCCACTTTTGAACAGAATCCTCCAGTCTCAGTCAAGTTCTCAGATAACTGTAGGCCCTAATGCAACCTAAGAAAGACTAAGTCAGAATCACCCAGCTGAGGCACTCCTAAATTCCTGCATCACATAAACTATGAAATAAATGTTTATTATTGTTTTAAGTCATTATTTTGAGGTAATTTGTTACACAGAACAGGTAACTAGTACAGAGGTAAATATTACACAGAAAAATACTGCAACTCTGAAAGCAGATTTCATTAAAAAAAAAAAGTCTGAGGCAGCAGTTCTTATATTACATAGTCTAGCAAGTTAAAAAGTACAGGCATATCTCATTTTATCATGTTTCACAGATATGCATTTTTTACAAACTGAAAGTCTGTGGCAACCCTGTGCCAAGCAAGCCTACTGGCACCATTTTTCCAACAGCACATGCTCACTTTGTGTCTCTGTGTCACATTTTGGTAATTCTCACGATATTTCACACTTTTTCATTACTATTATATCTGTTACGGTGATCTGTGATCAGTGATCTTTGATGTTACTATTGTAATTGTTGTGGGGCACCAAGAACCACGCACATAAGACCACAAACTTAATCAGTAAATGTTGTTTGTGTTCTGCCTGCTCCACCGACCAGCCATCCCCTGTCTCCTTGAGCCTCCCTATTCCCTGAGACACAATATTGAAATCAGGCCAATTAATAACCCTACAGCAGCCTCTAAGTGTTCAGGTAAAAAGAAGAGCTGCACGTCTCTCACTTTAAATCAAAAGCTAGATTAAGCTTAGCATGTAAGGCATGTCGAAAGCCGAGATAGGCGGAAAGCTAGGCCTCTTGGGCCAGTTAGCCAAGTTGTGACAAAAGAAAAGTTCTTGAAGGAAATTAAAAGTGCTACTCCAGTGAACACACAAATGATAAGAAAGTAAACAGCCTTATTGCTGACATGGAGAAAGTTTTAGATAGAAGATTAAACCAGCCACAAAATTCCCTTAAGCTAAAGCCTAATCCAGAGCAAGGCCCTAACTTGCTTCAATTCTACGAAGGCTGAGAGAGGTGAGGAAGCTGCAGAAGAAGTCCGAAGCTAGCATGAGGTTTAAGGAAAGAAGCCGTCTCTATAACATAAAAGTGCAGGGTGAAGGAACAAGTGCTGATGTAGAAGCTGCAGCAAGTTACCCAGAAAATCCAGCTAATTGATGAAGATGGCTACACCAAAAAACAGATTTCCAAAGTAGATCAAACAGCCTTATATTGTAAGAAGACACCATCTAGGACTATCAGAGCTAGAGAGGAGAAGTCAATGCCTGGCTTCAAAACTTCAAAGTCTGACTCTCTTATTAGCGGCTAATGCAGCTGGTGACTTTAAGTTGAAGCCAGTGCTCATTTACTATTCCAAAAATCCTAGAGCCCCTAAGAATTATGCTAAATCTACTCTGCCTGCGCTCTATAAACGGAAAAACAAAGACTGGATGACAGCACATCTGTTTCCAACATGGTTTACTGAACATTTTAAATTTTAAGCCCACTATTGAGACTTACTGCTTAGAAAAAAGGATTCATTTCAAATATTACAGCTCATTGACAGTGTACCTGGTCACCCAAGAGCTCATGGGATATGTATGAGATTGATGCTGTTTTCATGCCTCCTAACACAACGTTCATTCTGCAGCCCATGAATCAAGGAGTAATTTCAACTTTCTAAGTCTTATCACTTAAATACATTTCTTAAGGGTACAGCTGCCATAGATAGTGATTCCTCTGCTGGATCTGGGCAAAGTAAACTGAAAAGGATTCACTATTCCAGATGCCATTAAGAACATTCATGATTCCTGCGAGGAGGTCAAAATATCAACAACAACAGGAGTTTGGAAGAAACTGATGTCAATGCTCATGGATGACTTTGAAAGGTTCAAGACTTTAGTGGAGGAAGTAACTGCAGATATGGCAGACATAGCAAGAGAACTAGAATTAGAAGTGGAGCCTGAAAATGTGACTGAACTGCTGTAATCTTATGATAAAACTTTAATGGATAAGGAGCTGCTTCTTGTGCATGAGCAAAGAAAGCGGTTTCTTGAGATGGAATCTACTCCTAGTGAAGATTCTATAAACATTGTTGAAATGACAACAAAAGATTTAGAATATTACATAGACTTAGTTGACAACGAAGCAGTAAGGGTTTGAGAGGACTGACTCCAACTTTGAAAAGAAGTTCTACTCTGGGTAAAATGCTAACAAACAAGCACTGCATGCTACAGAGTAATCTTTCATGAAAGGAAGTCAACTGAAACTTCATTGTTGTCTTATTTTAAGAAACTGCCACAGCCACCCCAACCTTCAGCAACCATCAATATCAAGGCAAGACCCTCCACCAGCAAAAAGATTACAACTCACTGAAGGCTCAGACGATGGTTAGCATTTTTTTTTTTAGCTATATTCTTTAACTGAGGTATGTACATTTTATTAGACACATTATTGCACACCTAATAGACTACAGTATAGTGTAAACATAACTTTTATATGCATTGGGAAACCAAAAAATACCTGTGACTCACTTTACTGCAATATTCACTTCACTGATACTCGTTTTATTGCAGTGGTCCAAAACCAACCCCGCAATATCTCCAAGGTATGCCTGTAGTAACAGTAATTAAATTTCGGCAACTACCCATTTGCAAATAGAAAGAGACTACTTAGGCTAAATAGGTTTACAAAAGAATTTCATGAACTTACACTATAGGGCAAGGTTTTTTCTTCTTTGGTTCCTTGGGTGGTATCCTTGCATTTGAGATACTAGCACAGGCAGGAAGAAATATTTCTTGAACTTCCCTCAAAAAGTAGGTTCCTGCTATTTCTAAAAATAGAACTGATTATAAAGATGCCAGCTGACTTCAGTGCAAACAGGAAAATCTTCCCACTGGACCCAAAGAATAAATGAGTGTAGTACAGGAAAAGATGAGATTTTTATTGAAACAATAACTGCAAGTATGGTATTAATAATGTGAATCTATTTTTAAGGAGACAGTAAACAACAAAGGCAATCCTTAAATTGGGTTATGATCTAAAAGTCTACTATTTTAAATATATGGTTTGAAATCCAAAATTCATTTTCCCACCGAAACTAAACAAAATAGTATTTAGGCTCAGCCAACCAACACATGCCAGTTTAGTCTAGTCTATAATAAAATATATTCCTAACAATATGGTTTCAACAAGAGCAAAACAGACACAGAAATTTGGAGATTGAGTACAGAGAAAAGTAGTAACTCCCAAGACACCTGTAACTTTTAAAGTTTCTATATATGCACTTACAAGAGAAAGGCTCTCTCTAGTGCACTACAAAAAAAGCAGCCTAACTAATTCACAAGTGTGTGTGTGCACGTGCGTGCGCACGCACGCGGGGCAGGGGGTATATAGGGTGAGGGTAGGGGAATGTGGGTACCAAATAATTTTATCTACCTGCTGAAGCATCTAGAACCTGTTCATATATATTAGTTATCTGTAGCTGGTCTATCTCCTCTGTAATGGGTTTACATAATGTTTAAAATTTAAAAGGTTTATAAAGTTCATTCAGTTGTGTAATTAGCTCTTTGAGACACTACACAATGCATTTAATTTATCTAAACTTAAAGGGAACAGATGGTGTGGGGTCCTTCAACAGGTTTCACTGTGCTACTGCAGGCTTCAATTTAGCACATTTCTTTCTAAAACTAACAGAAATTTTATATCTTACCTATCAAATAGTTTTACAGTTTTCAAGCCAAAAAGAAAGGACCTTGTCCACTGCTCTTAAGAACCATTCAAAATTGCTGATTAAGTCAAGTTGAGAAAATGAAAATGGTATCTCATTCAACTACTACCCATCTATCAGTTTGTTGTACTGTGGTGGCTTGCGTGTTGCTGCAATGCTGGAAAGGTTTCAGTGGAGCTTCCAGACTAAGACAGGCTATGAAGTAAGGCCTGGAGATCTACTCCCAAAAATTAGCCAAGGAAAGCTCTATGGATCACAGAATATTGTTCGAGACTTTCACTTCTTTACTTTGGAAACATCACCAGGACAAAGACATCATGTTTGGTAAAGTGGAGGCCCAGGAAAGGCAAAGGAAACCCTAACGAGATGAACTGACACAATGGCTGCAACAATGGGACTCAAACGCAAACAATTAACATGCTGGCTACTACCTGAAAGGTTAGCTGTTCAAGTTCACCCGGAGACATCTCAAAAGAAAAGTCTGGTGATCTACTTCCCAAAAAATCAGTCACTGAAAACCATATGGAACATGGTTCTACTCTGACACACACAGGTCAGAGATGACTCGACAGCAAATGGTGGTGGTGGTGGTGGGGCGAGCAGGTAGGTACATGTGGTAGAACCTTGTGATTGTTTCTCATGGGGTCAAGGACCTAGTTTTACCCTAAGTAAGGTGGCCTTTGTCCTCAGTTATAGAGAAATAACCCTTGAAGTAACTGAGGTGCTTTGGTCTGGGACTTCCAGGCCACACCTGAGAATTTGTGTTGGCAAGTAGGGGCTGACCAGACTAGAAAAGACTCACTTGGGAGGTCAATTATCAACCAGCCTCAGGAGGTATGATTTCATTTATCATGCAGGACTGGGCTAATAAAAGCCCTGAACACAGAGGCTTGGAGAGCTTCCTGGTTGACAAGCACATCTCCTATGGGAGGGTAATAAAGCCTTGGAGACATGGAAGCTTGGCACTGGAAACCCTCCCAGACCCTGCCCTATGTATCTCTTCATTTGCATCCTTTTTTGGTTATAATATATCTGTAGTCATAAGTATGGTATACTCTTTGAGTGCTGTGAGTCATTCTAACCCATTATTGAACCCAAAGGGGTAGCAGGAGGCAGCAGGTCAGAAAGTAAGGGTGTCATGTGGACTCACCGAACTTGCAGATGGAGTCTACCTACTTGGCAGTCTGAAGGACAGTGTCCTTCTACCTTGTGAGCTCTGACCTAGCTCTGGGTGGCTAGGGTCAGAGTGCCTCGGGGGCGGCTGGCGTCAAGGATGGAGAAGTGGGAATGTGAAGACTGGATCAATCTCCACATTTTGAGGTTTGCATTCATGCTGATCCTTACCACGTACTTCTATATTCTCAATAAAATAAAACAAGAGGAAATGATATGAAATCTGCCTACGGCAGTGGAGGAGTGAACGGACTACTGAAGTATATGACTGGCAGGCAGAACTAAGGGCCCAGTTAAGGTAAATGTTCATGAATTTAAGTGAGACAAGTCAATCTGTGTTTGTCAAGGCTATGTGTTTGTCTCTAGGTGCACAAGTGCAGCACAAACATAGAGCTGAATTTAATCACATTTGGGGTTTTCTAAGCAAGAGCAATGTAGTGAGAGGGCTCATGCTGTCAATCCTTGCTCTCAACACTGTATGCTTATTATCTCAAACTCATGTAATCTTCAAAATAACCCTATGAGGCTAGTACTTTCAGCAGTAGCATATTCATTTTACAGACGAGAAAATAGGCTCGTAACAATTGTGTGACTTACCCAAGGTCACATGTTAAGCCATCTGGTTAGAATTGAAATTCAGGCAGCCTGGCTGGAGAGTGATGCTATGCTGACTTTTATAAGGGAGTAATTATGATCAAGGACCCCATATTAAACTGGGCAACGGTAGAAGTAATAACATGAGAGAAGTAAGAGCCAGTGAAAAGGAACTATGGATCAAATGTCTCATTAGAGTTGGAATCAGAATGTAAGGTATGATGCTACAAACTGAGATTACTGGGCGTGGGGGGGGGGGGGGAGCAGTGCAGTTACAGTTACTAGAAATGGAGGGCTAGTTACTAGTCAAAAGGAGCCCTAGTGGCGCAACGGTTAAGTGCTCCATGCTAACCAAAAGGTTGGCAGTTTGAACCCATCTAGGGACTTTGCAGAAGAAAGACCTAGTAAGGTATTCCTGTAAAGAATACAGCCTAAAAAACCCTATGCGCCAGTTCTACTCTGAGTCTAAATCAACTAGATAGCACCTAACAACAACACAACAGTTACTAGTCATGAGACAGAAGGTCATGGATTGAATTGTGTCCCCCAAAAATATCTGTCAACGTGGCTAGGCCAAGATTCCCAGTATAGTGACTGTCCACCATTGTGTCATCTCATATGGTTTTCCTACGTGTTGTAAATCCTACCTCTATGATGTTAATGAGGCAAGATGAGAGGCAATTATATTAATGAAGTAGGACTCAATCTACAAGATCAGGTTGTGTATTAAGTCAATCTCTTTTGAGATATAAAAGAGGAAAGTGAGCAGAGACAGGTCGACCTCATACCACCAAGAAAGTAAAGCCAGGAGAGCATGCCCTTTGGACCCGGGGTCCCTGCACTGAGAAGTTCCTAGACCAGGGGAAGTTTGATGACAAGGACCTTCCCCCACAGCTGACAGAGAGAAAGCCTTCTCCCGGCACTGGCACCCCTGAATTCGGATTTCTAGCCTCCTGACTGTAAGAGAATAAATTTCTCTTTGTTAAAGCCATCGACTTGTGGTATTTCTGTTATAGAAGCACTAGGTAACTAAGACACTGAGTAACTGAGGTCGAACAGAAGAAGTGATCACTGGATAAAGTTTAGGGAATAAAAGGTCAGGATATTGGAAATATCACCTTTCATAGTTATTGAAACTACCAAGGCCATTTACTGTGTGAACCTGGAGCAAGTTACTTATCACCTTGGTTTCCATTTTTTCTTCTTTTTAAAAATGTACTATTACACATTTTTTCAGAATTCTGGCATGGGTTTCCTTTTTACACAATGCTTACCACATGCTATGAAGTTCAAAATTATTGTGACCAATTTCATATTTTTTAACCCACAGATAAAGGCGGCTACATCAGGAAAAAGGGTAACCCACAATGTATATCCATAGCTACCATCTCCGCTTCTCCCATCTTCCCTCATTCTATCCAAATCTAGCTTCTGGCCCCACCAGTCCCGAGACTGCACATCGGGGTCATTAAGGGCCTTCAATAATTTCCCAAAACCAAAGGTCACATCTCATTCTTATCTTAATCTCTCAGGTATTAGACATAGTTGACCCTTTTCTCCTCCTCAAAACATTTTCTTCTCTTGGCTTCTTTCTACTGCAAAGGCTGCTCATTGACTGACTTCTTCTCTGGTCAATCTCCATATGTTGGAGTATCCCAGGGTTCAGTCCTAAGACCCATCCTATTTCCTAGCAAAATTCTCAATAAGGTTCCTCAATTCACCCAAGGACAGTCCAATTAAAAAATAATTCTAAAAGCACAGAAGTTAATTCACTACATACAATGGATAACTTAGGCATTACAGCTCAGTTCTCTCAAGGAACTAGTTTTGAAAATGGCTGCTAGATGATCTCATTCAGTCCCACTGATTTAAAAGTCAACCATATATGCTGGCTATTTTCAAGTCTCTACCTCCAGTCCAGATCTTCTCTCTGGAATCCAGGCATATATAACAAACCACCTCCTCAAGAGTCACCTCAAACTTAAGTCTTGAGTTCTCACCCCAACGTCCAAACTGGCTCCTTCCTCAGCCTTCCACATCTCAGGAAAGAATACAAGTACTTACACAATTCACAAAACCAAAATCTAGATTTAATCTTTGATTTCTCAATTTCCCCCATTCGACCCATCAAAAAGTCCTCTCAACTCTACCCCACAAAACAAACCCCAAATCCGTCCACTCCACTTCATTTTCACTCCTACTACCCTGGTCAATTCCTAAGTCTAGTGCACAAGCCTCCTAAATGGTTTCCCTGCTTTCACTCTTGCTCTCCCTAATATCTACTCTCCATACAGCCCTCAAAGTAATCTTTTAAAATCATAGATGAAATATCACTTCTCCTCTGCTTAAAATGCCCCAAAGTCTTCCTATTTTACCTTGAAAAACATCGGCTTACAAAGCCCTAGTGTTTTGGCCCCTTGCCTAACTCACTGATCTCTTACTTACCCTCTTCGCCCTCACCTACTAGACCATCAACGTAGGCCTTTTCTAAATTCCCACAACACACTCTTAAACCCGTAAAGGCCTTCACTCTAGCAGTTCTCTACAGAAAACTCTTCCCATCTCTGAGCGCTCATTATTCATACTTCAGCTTCCCACTGCCGTCAAGTCAATTCCAACTCGTGCTAACCCTATAGGACAGAGTACAATTGCCTCATAGGCTGTAAATCTTTATGGAAGCAGGCTGCCACATCTTTCTCCCATGGAGCGAATGGTGGGTTTGAACCGTCAACCCTCTGGTTAGCAGCCAAGCACTTTACTACTGCACCATTAGGGTTCCTTGATCTAAGCTTAAAAGTCATCTTATTCAGAAAGACCTTCTGTGACCAACCTAAAGAGTAGCCACCTAGTCATGCACTGTCAAATCACCTCACCCTACGTTAATTTTCTGCATAGCATTTACCATTATCTGATTTTTAAAATGTGTTGACTGTTTTATTCCACTAGAATGTATGCACCATGACAGCAGGGCCTAATATGTAGTAAGTGCTCAACAAACAGTTATTAAATAAATGAATCAACATGCAGACACACTACACTGAAGAAACAGTGACTTAACAGTTCTCCAAAAGAATGCATTCAATTAATTCAAATGGTATTTATGAATGCCTACTGTGTGCCAGGCATTCATAGAGCAGAAGTCTGCAAGAGACAAAATCAGATTTTCCAGGTTACTCCTGTATTTTGTTCTACTACTGTGCCAAGAATCCTTAATTTCATCTCTGCAAAAGAGTATTTTATTATATTCACTACTTAACATCTTAATAATCTAGGAAACATCAATAATAAGGGCCTATCTCTACTATGACAATATTGGAAACACAATAAACCCCAACAGGGTAAGTCACTAATAAGTGATGTTCAGCAAATACTGTTACAGAACAAGTACTAACGCAGTATTTCATAGTACAATCACTAACATTATAGAAGTAAACTATAAATGAATTATTCTTTACAGATCACTGCACAGCACATTAAATATAGTTTATAAAAATTAAAACTACTGTATCATTACAATTCTTTTATCAAAAACGTTCAATATATATACACCTTTGATGTCACATATCATAATGTGATCTTGTTTCAGCTTTTGCCTTAAGTGTCATCTGAAATTTACTTTTCCCCCCAGTTATTCAAGGCATATAATTAGTGGCAAGCTGACTGCAGGACTGAATCTGTATACCATGTACTCTTTCTCTTCATCATATTCAATGATAGAATAAAATACTACATGGTATTGCAATTATCTCAAAACTTTTTTTAATTTAATCAGCCTGTCCTTAATTTAAAATGGCATTAAGCAATAGCAAAACAAAAAACCTAAAGTAGCTTTGGATCTCAGCTTAAAAACTATGTGTATTCCATTTCCCTCTCACTGTCCATCATACCACCAAAATTTCAAAATCTTCAAAAACTTTATAAGTAGCAGTCTATTAGGCATCTCAAAATGCTTTACAGGTTAAATTTCTCATACTTTCTATTAAGTATTAAGTATTAAGAAGCCCTGGTGGTGCAATGATTAAGCACTTGGTTGCTAACTGAAAGGTCAGCAGTTCAAACTCACTAGCCACTCCGAGGCAGAAAGCTGTTACAGTCTGCTTCCATAAAGATTACAACCTTGGAAACTCTGTGGGGCAGTTCTAGTCTGTCCTATAGGGTTGCTATAAGTCGGAATCGACTCAATGGCTATAATTTTTACAGTAAGTCATCTATTAAAATAGAACATCACACATTTAAGAATATTCTCTTTAACAATACCCTATCTCTACACATCACCTCATTTTATTTCTATATTGTTTAAATATTGGAGAAGACACACTACTATTATATTAAGAAAACTGTAGAAAGTTAGCAGTAAAGGCAATGCATGCAAATAGTTAAGCAAATGATACAAAATGATTAATAAGTATAAGAAGGTTATTCTAGTTTTTTTTTAAAAAAGGGACTGGTGGGGACTTGCAACATTCAAAAAACTAGAGCAAATAAAAACACCCTAAAACAAACCTTGCTTTCTCCACCTTCTCCACCATGCCCCTATCTGTAGCCACTGAGCCCCAATTAGGTCAATAAAGCTCCCAGGAGGCACAGATCATGTCCTAGTACTCCTCTAGTAGTGCCAGTCAACGCTCGTTTAGCATCTAACTTGTTCAACAAATGAATCACTCCCACAATTCCCCTTATCCCTCCATCCTTTCTTACGCTTATTTTGCTCAAGCTCTCAAGAATTCCTATACTGGCTACCATAAGTTACTTAATTTCCTTAGCTCCTTCGAGATGAAAATCTTAAAAACAAATACAAAGCTTTGAGTAGCCAAAATAAGAGGTTTCAGAGGCCAAAATCTGATCATTTTATAGGTAGATTTCCTACAGGTCTCACTAAAATTCTATTTTTAACTTTTGATCTATTTTTAATATCCTTAGTTACCGGGTCCTCACAATAAAATTAGAAGCAGGACACTTAAGAGTCTCCCTACAATGATACGATTTTAACTGTTCCTTTTCCTTACTGGAATTTGACTCCAAAGCTCTGCATCAAAAATAAATGGATACTAACAAGAAACCAGTAAGATTAAAATGGCTCTACTCTGAAAAACATTTCTGAAAGTTAAAGCCAATAAATTGAAAACCAAAAAGTCATTTTAATGTACGTAAATGTTCCATACATCATGGATTAAATGTTTTAATTTCTTGCCCCAGACTAACCTATTAAGATAAACGGTAACAAAATTCTGAAGATGCCACTCTCTGTAACAATGAGCTTTATGAAAATAAACTCCTAGAAGTATATTTTTAAATTCATATAACTTATCACATTCCCTTAACAATAAACTGGAAAACAGCAAACACATTAAGAATCTATACAAATATTGGCTCTAAGATAACAGTATATGTGTAAAGTACCTAAAGAGCTTTACAAATCTTACAGAACATAAATATTTCATTGGAGCTGTGGAAAGTCACTGCTTAACTTCAATAAACTCACATATAACCAAAAAAAAAAATATCAACCCCACTGCCACTGCCGACGAGTCAGTTCCGACTCACAGCGACCCCATAGGGTTTCCAAGGTTGTAAATCTCTACAGAAACCGACTGCCACATCTTTCACCCTCAGAGTGACTGTTGGTTTCCAACCGCCGACCTTTCAGTTAGCAGTTCACTGCTTTAACCACCGCACAACCAGGGCTTGCTGAGTTACCATCAAAAAAAAAGAAAACCTTCTTTAGGTTTCAATAATTGTGGAATTAATACTGGTAAAGTTGCTGTGGCACCAACATATGTTAATAGAAAGAACCAAAATCAAATAGACATTTTACGTATAGCCACACAATAGTTTGAAATAGTAACTAAAGCTGTGTCTGAAAACATTAAACAGACAACTGCATTTTAACTTTTGTCCTTTAACTTGTTAATACACACTAAGCAGTAAAGAAATGTACGGGAAGAATTTCATTCAGTTAGTAATATTAACCCAGTCAATTACTTCTGAGAACACAAAGTTTCTCACATATAACTGTTATTTCCTGCACCTTATTAAGAATATATCTCACTGCATACTTCTACATACAATGAAATGTCCTGCAATTAAACCATCTTGTGCCACAATTTCAAAAAAGTTGGGAAATCTCTTGCTGTTTTTTAAACAAAGACATAGAAAACTTCAAAAATTAGAGGATAAAACGTTAACACTTCACTCAGAGGTATCCACTGGGTAATAATCAATTCCATTAATCGACCATCAGCTAAATGCCATTTTGTCCTCACCTCTCTCCACAAAGCAAGTTATTAACCCCATTGTACAAAGGGCAAAACTAAGAGTTACAGAGCCACAGATACAATCTCACGTATATTTAATAAACACCATGGCTCCTGATCTCCAACAAAAATATAATCAACTTTTTAAAAAGTTGCTGGTTTAAGCTTAGCATTATCACAATCTTAATGGGATATAACAATGCCAGAACACAAACAGGAAATTTACACACGTCATTTTTAGATTCTTGGCATAAAATTGTACTGACTTCCACTTAACGTCTCTTTTTGCAATCACAAATAAAGAAAATGACATGAGAATTTATCATGTGTATTTCTGAAATGTTGTTTAAGTGTAAAACAGATTAAAAGGTTTTTTAAATGTGGGTATCTCCCTTGAAATGGTACTAACTATAACTATGGGCGGGGGGTGGGGGGTGAGGTGAAGTGTACAAGGTTCCAATACAACTCCTACAATTCCAAGACTTCTAACGCAGAGGACCCAGGAAATCTGGAGATGAGTTTGAGCCAGGATTTGAAGAGCTCTAATGCAAAAATCCTCACCACCAAAGAGGCCTCAACGTGCAATCTGCGTATGGATGTGTGTTGGCTGGCGGGATTCATGATATATGCAAATAAAAGGGTTAACAATTCTGGAGGAAAAAAGGCAAAGAATTTATTTTCACTGCTACTCACCTCGGATAACTGCGGCAGAAGAAACCTGATACTTTTTTTTAACGCTCACTATCTCGGGTTACCACCTCCTAGACCTTAGCGTCTAACCACGTCCACTCAGGTCTAGACGCCTCATCTCCCTCCCCCACCTGTAAACCTATGCCAGAAAGCCCAGCTCGCTCCCGAGGCCGCCCCGACCTCCCCTCCCCCTCTGGCCCCACTACCAAGAGCTCCTAGGCCGAGGCCTCCTGTGCCCCGCGGGCGTGCTTCACGCCATCTGCCACCAGGCCTTCGGCGTTCGGCCACTGGCTTCCCATTCTCCTATCACAAAGCCAGTGGGCGAACTCCGCAAAGTCCGGTGCGACGCACGCGACCGAGGCCCGTACCCTGGGCCCTGCCGCGCCCGAAGCCCGCAGGCCGCACCTCGCGCCCGCAGTCGGGGCGCCCTCGTGGGTGAGCCCAAGGCTCTCCCAGCTCGGGCGCGTCGCAGGGCTCTGCTCGGTGCTGAGACCAGGTCCCGCGCGCAGCCACCGCCGTGCCATCCCACACCCAGGCCCGGGGGATCCCTCACGCTCTCCGAGGCCCGCGCGCGGCCGCCCCCACCCCCGCCCCGGGCCCTGCGCTCCCCGCCGCTCGTACCGTCTCCTCGGGGTCGATGTCGATCTTGAAGGTTTGCTGCTGGAGAGTCTTGAGAGTGACCTGCATGGTGCCACCGCGCAGCTCCACTGCCGGGCCTGCTCCGGGTGCTGGCCGTTGGGCGGGGTCTGTGGCCTGGCCGGGCCCCGGGGTCGCCGGCGCTCTTCGCACACTCAGGAGGAAAGCGGTGGGGGTGGGGGCTTGTCACATTCGCCCTGCGGAGCGGCCTCTCCCCCAGCCCTGGCCCCGGGCCGCGCCGCTGCCTCCGCGACTGCGGCCTTCCACGCGAGCTCGGGCTGAGTCTGGCGTCAGCCACTGAGTCTGCAAGAGGCGCGATGGGTTCTGAGCGACAAGCAGGGAATCCGCTAGCTCACCACAGGATGGTCGCGGCCATCATCGTGACTCGCCGAGACGCGCCCCCTCCCCCACCCGAAAAACCTGAGGATGGGGCCGGGCTGGCGAAGCGCGCAGGCGTAGGGTGCGGCGAGGCTATGCGTATGCGCAATGAAGAACTCCTCCCCGGAATTGGGGGCGGGGCGCATTGCGCCTCTGGAAGATCAGCGGCCGGGAGCCGGAGTGCGCAGGCGCAGACCGTGGACATCCCTTGAGCGCTCTGGGGTTCCCTGTCGTGTCTGCAGCTGGGGTGTTCTCCCAGCCCGCCGCCGCCCCGCCCACGCCCAGACCCCGCCCGGCCGCCGGAGTTGCGCAATCGGTAGGCGGGGAAGCGCTACGTGGAGACAGGACCAAGTGGATGCTGAGCTCCGGAGCTGGAGAACTACAGGGCTGTAGATCGGGGCTGAGTTTAAGTGAAAGGGCCCAGGTAACGACTATAATGGGCCCTTGCGGTGTCCCTGAGGCTATGTGATGTTGACTGATTGTTTAATCCTGAGAGCACAGGCTACAGTGCTAGACTGCCGGGGCTCGCATTTTGTCTTGTCTTCTTACTAACCTTATGAACTTGGGCCAAACTGAAGGACCTAACGAAGCTCAAGTTATGTCTTTTGCGCAGAAATCTCCAGTGATTCCCCGTTTCACCCAGAGTAAAAGTCAAAGTTCTTAGAAGTGGCTACTAGACCCTTACCCTCCACCGCATGTCCTTTCTCACGCTTCTCATTGTTGATGGATGCTAGGCGTGCTCCTGCCGAAGGGCCTTCAAAGCTTTGCACTCGCTTTTCCCACTCCCTGATTGCTCTTTCCCCAGATACCTGGATCTCTCGCTCTCTCATCTCCTTCTTATCTTTGCTCAAATGTCAGCTCAGTAAGGTGTGTCCTGGCCACGCTATTCAAAATCGCAACCTCTTTAGCTCCGTTATCCTGCTCTATTTTTTTTTTCTTCCAGGAGTATTTATCACCTTCTGATTACACAGGGAAGCCCTGGTGGCCCAGTGGTTAACAGCTCGGTTGTTAACCAAAAGGTCGGCAGTTCGAATCCACTAGCGGCTCCTTGGAAACCCTACGGGGCAGGTCTGCTCTGTCCTCTGGGGTCGCTTTGAGTCAGAATCGACTCGACGGCAACGGGTTTGGTTTTTTTTTTTTAATTACATACAGTGTACATGGTTATTGTGTTTATGCTCTCACTTTTCTCCTGTAAACCACAGATTGAAACTGCACAAAGACAGGGATTTTGTCTGTTTTGTGCACCGATGTATTCCTGTCATCTAAGAAACGTACTTGGCACATAGCAGGACATGTAACTACCTGTGGAATGGGTGAATGTGATTCTGGTTCCTCATCAGTAAAATGGGGATAATAATAGTATTCAACTCATTGATTATTGGAGGAAGTGTTGAATAATACAGCATATGTAAAATCTTATTACCAGGAACATACATAAGTACTCCATCCGTGGATAGCTACCGATGAGGAAACTGAAGGACAGAGATGTTATGTAAAGTGCCCTGAGTCACCCAACTAGTAGATCCATAATTTAAAGCCAAGCAGAATGACTCCAGGGCCTGTGCTTTTAGGTGCCTGGCTATTCTGCCTTGTATTAGGATTCCTTGTGGCATTTAACTTACAGTGAGTGGCTCAAGTATAAAACAGTCAAACCACTAACTATGTGACCAGTTGCAAATTACCTCTCTGGACCAGCATCCTCTCTAACACAATGTCATCCCTTGGTTTTCCATGGATTCTAGAAGCTGGGATGTAATTCTTACATGAATTCCAACCTCTCTCATCACTAACCTGGTATTTCCCCTTTCACAGCACTTATCTCACTGCATTTGTAATTAAATATCTAATTCTCTGCCGTATGTCCTCATGACATCTTGGTCAACAGGTGATCTCATCCTGTCTATTGTTTTGAAATATCTCCAGCCTAGACCTCTCCCCTTAACTACAAATAGAGTTAGCCAATTGCCTACACAATGTCTTCACTTGAAATATAACAAGCCTCTGAAACTTAACATGGCCAAACAGAACCACTGATTTCCTTCTGTAGTCCCCCTCCCTAACCTGCTTCTTTCCCAAGTTTTCCCTGTCTTAGTTAATGGCATGACTCTACCGTCTACCCGGGTGCCCAGGCCAAAACTCTAGTCATCATCCCTGGTAGGTCTCTTTCTTCCCTCCCTCCCCAACAATCACCACATCCAATCCATTATCAAGTCCTGTCAACTTTTTTCTCCAAAAGATATCCCAAATTCAGCCAATTTCCACAATTCCTACTTCTACAATCCTAAACTAAGCCACTATTTTCCTTCACTTGCCTCCCAGCTGTTCTCTTCACTTCTACTTTTTTCTCCCAACAGCTTCCTCAGCAGCCAGAGTGGTCGTGTTCAGCCATAAATCTGATCATGTCACATCTATACTTAATACCCAGTTACACCTTAGAATAAAATCCTAAAATTCTTTATCTAGCCTTGGATAGTACACATCATCTAACTCTGCCAAATTTGCTGGTCTCATCTTTTTCCTTCTCTCTCCTCGTCAATCACTGACATCCTCTGCACTGCCCTTCGTGCATCCCTGGAACATGCTAAACTGGTTCTAGCCTCAGGGCCTTTGCACTTGAGGTTCCTTAAGTTTGAAACACTGTCTTGTTAGGTCTCTGAATGGCTAACTCCTTTTCATCATTCAGGTTCCGAGTCAAATTTTACTTCCTTAGAGAACATTCCTCCAAGACTATAGTAACATAATTAACATATATAAAGGAGCTCTGGTGGCACAGTGGTTAAGCACTCGGCTGCTAACTGAAAGGTCGGTAGTTCAAACCCACCAGCTGCTCCGTGGGCGAAAGATGTAGCAGTAAGCTTCCATAAAGATTTACAGCTTTGGAAACCGTATGGGTCAGTTCTACTCTGTCCCGTAGGGTCGATATGAGTCAGAATCAACTTGACGTCAACAGGTTTGGTTTTTTTGGTAACATATATAAGCCCTTACTTTAGGCAAGACCCTGTTCTAGGTGCTTTGCTTGGATAATCTAATTTAGTCCCCCACAGAACTCTATTAGGTAGGTACAACATTACCCTGGTTTAAATTTTTCAGGGCTCTACCTGAAATTATTACTTTTTAAAACTTGTCTATTGTCTGCCTCATATCACTGCTGTCCTTCGTGTCTGCTTCTTAGGGAAAAGAACTCACTGTCTTATTCACAGTTGTATCTCCAGCTCCTAGAATAGTCTCTGGAACACAGCAGGTGCTCAGAAAGCGTATATTGACTGACCCCCCCACTAAATTGCAATCTCCATGAGGCCAGGTGTTGTGTCAGTCTTGTTCATCATGCCGTCTTCAGAGTTTAGCACAATGTAGGTGTTCGATATTTTGTGATTGAAAAAAATAGTGGTCACTTTAAATTGTAATTTACAACAGTTGTAAGAAAATATATGAAAACATTTTAAAACTGGAATATGCTGTACAATGTTATTATAATATTAAATCCTTTCCTGCTAAAACTACTGTTGCCTGGCTACAGAAAAAAAAAAAAAAAAAAAAGAGGGGGGAGGAGAAGATGCTTCTCCATATATTAGAATGTTTTTTTAAAAGAGCAGTGTTTTGCTCGTGGAAAAAAATAAGTAAACAGTATAGAAATGGGTCAATTGAAAATAAAAGTCTCACCCCCTCCTTCCCTCAGAAATAACCATTGTTTTGGGTGTCTTCAGAAATTTTCTAGAGGTATACAAGAATATATGGCCCCAAATAGTTGTGACAGCAGTAGATTTTAAATATCAATGAATTAAAAAGTTCACTTTAATAACATTTTCTAAAATACAATCTTGAGATAGAAAGTTTCTTTTTCTTTTTAATTTTTGAATTTCTAGAAAAACTGCATCCCAGCCATATCCACTCTTGGCCCAGTGGCACTGATTGGACAGACTTTGTCTCCTCGTGGGATGTAGTTGCCTAAACCCAGGTCCCAGAGTCCTACAGTTCACATGTTAAGGGCTCCTCAACCCCCACCTAAATGCCACCGAGGTAACGGTGCTGGTGAGCAAGGCCCTGTACGATAGGCCCTGGGTCTCTCTCCTAGAGCTATTGGAGATGGAAGGGAGTGGTGGATTTCAAATACTTGGTAACAAGCCAGGGAGTTTTGCCTCCATTTTTGGAAATCAGTCAAGTGATTTCAGGCAAGAGGATGAGCAAGCAAAGATGCAACAGCTGCTGATTTAAAAAATCTCTTGGTAAAAATACCAGACTTCAGACCACTCATTCATTCAACAAATAGTTATTGAGGCTGTCTCCATGCCAGGCAAGCGCTGTTCTGAGTACTAGGGATACAGTAGAGTACAAAACAACATCCCTGCCTTCATGGAGTTTATATTCTAGGAGGATGATAAATAGATAAACAGATAATAAACTGAAAATCAAAGTATTTCTGTCAGGTGATGATGGTACTGTTAAAAAAAAAAAAAAAAAAAAAAAAAAAACCACTTAAAGAAGATTAATAGTGCTGGGGAATCCCTGGTTGGCACAGTTAAGTGCTTGACCACTGGCCGAAAGGTTGATGGTTTGAATCCAACCAGAGGCATTTTGGAAGACAGGCTGGCAGTCTGCTTCAAAAAGGTCACAGCCTTGAAAACTCTGTGGAGCATTGTTCTACTTTGCACACATGGGGTCACCATAAGTCGGAACTGATTCAACGACAACCAGCAACAATAAACCACAAAAACCAAACCCATTGCTGTCGAGTTGATTCTGACTCATAACAACAATAGTGCTGGAAAAAAGAAGAGCTGCTACAAAGAATGTTCCAGTTAGCTTTCATCTCTGGCTCTCTTGGAAAGAACTAGCAGGCGATAGACATGAGAGAGGAGGGTTAAGTTATTTATTCACCCAGCTTCTTTGTGGCTACCTGTGCCCCTGATGGAAAGTCATTGTTCCTGCAAGGTAGCCTCTGTCCATGTGACTCTTCCTCAGGTTCTGATCCCCACCTTGCCCCTTCAGACCTGTTGTTGTTGTTAGGTGCTGTTGAGTCCATTTTTGACTTACAGCAACCCATGTGACAGAGTAGAATTGCCTTATAGGGTTTTCTAGGCTGTAATCTTTACGGGAGCAGATCGCTGGGTCTTTCTCCTGCACAGCTGCTGGGTGAGTTAGAAATGCCAACCTCTTGGTTAGCAGCTGAGCTACCAGGGCTCCCCCAGGGTACTGCACTCTCCCTGTGGTTTTTCTATACTCGCCCCCACATCACTATAAAGAGGTCCTATATTGAATTCTCCTTGAATAAATCTTACTTGAATGCGGCATCTGTTTTTCTGCTGATACCCTGATTTATACACAGGTTAATCAAGGAATGACTCTCTGATAAGGTGATAGGGAGATGTGAGGAAGCCAGCCATACAGATTCTTGGGAGAAGAGTGTTCCAAATAAAGGGAACAACAATAATAGCTATAAATGCTTATACTCACAGAGCATTTACTATGTGCAGATTCAAAGGCCATGAAGTAGAAACATCCTCAGCATATTACAGGAATAGTAAGGAGGTTGGATAAAGGAGCCAACAAAGCAAGGGGGAGAAAGTAGGTGATTACATTAGAGATATATGGGAGGTGGGACAATGGGCTAAAACCCATTATAAAGACTGGCTTTTATTCTGAGTAACCTGGAAAGTCATTGGAGGGTTTTAAGCAAAAAAGTGAGGTGATCTGACATGTTTTGTAAGGCTTATTCTGATTGCTTTGTGGAGAACTTCCTGGGGGAGGGCAAGGATAGTTACAAGAAGATGAGTTAGGAAGTTGTTGCAATAATTCTGAAGAGAGTGGTGACTTGTATCAGGGTGGAAGCTGTACACATGGTAAGAAGTGGTTGGATTCTGGACTTACTAAAGATAGATAGACGGAGTTGATGGGGGTGTGAGAGAAAGAGGCTCACTACACATAAGTTCACGTTAGGAAACTTCCTTGGAGTCCTCTGGACCTCTCATTCAAGAGAGTGCCTACCCTGGCAGATTGTGTTCCGCAGAACACCGATCTACCCAGCAAGTGCCCTCTGAGCACCTACTCTGTACCAGGCATTGTGTTGGAAATACAAAGATGACTAAACTCTGATTCTGGACCGTATCTAGAAATACGGCAGTGTTTTCATCTAAGTACTTTTTAAGGCAAAACACATGTCTAGCCTGAGCTATGGTCCTCCTTCCATCGTTTGTAAGTATATGTTATTTATAACATATATTTCATCTCAGTAGGACCACTTTCTAAATTACAGATATTTGTAGAATAGTGATATTTTGTTAATAATTTCATGCTTTTAAGTATAAAAATATTTCCTTATAAGAAAAATTATTGTCATGGATTGAATTATGACCCCCAAAAATCATGGTTAGGCCATGATTCTCAGTATGTGATTGTCTAGCATTTTGTCATCTAATGTGATTTTCCTGTGTTTTAAATCCTACCTCTGTGATATTAATGAGGCAGGATTAGAGGCAGTTATGTTTATGAGGCAAGACTCAATCTACAAGATTAGATTTTGTCTTAAGTCAGTCCCTGAGATAAAGAAGAGATAAGTGAGCAGAGAGACTGGGGGACCTCATACCACCAAGAAACAAGAGCCAGGAGAATAGGGCATCCTTTGGACTTGGGATCCCTGTGCTGAGAAGCTCCTCAGCCAGAGGAAGATTGATGACAAGGACCTTCCCCCAGTGCCAACAGAGAGAGAAAGCCTTCCCCTGGAGCTGGCACCCTGAAGTCAGACTTCTAGCCTCCTAGACTGTGAGAGAATAAATTTGTTTGTTAAAGCCATCCACTTGAGGTATTTCTGTTATAGCAGCACTAGATAACTAAGACAGTTATCAACTCTTCATTAGAAATATTTCTGCATGCCATGATAAAAAATTCTCCTTAAAACAACCTTTAGCCCTTTCGATGGATTGAATTGTGTCCCCCCAAAATATCTGTCAACTTAGCTAGGTCATGATTCAGTATTGAGTGATCATCCACCATTTTGTCATCTGATACAATTTTCCTATGTTGTAAACGTATCTCTATGATGTTAATGAGATGGGATTAGCGACAGTTATATGTACTCAATCTACAAAATTCATCTACAATTTAAGCCAATCTCTTTTGAGATATAAAAGAGAGAAGTAAGCAGAGAGATAGGGGGACCTCATACTACCAAGAAAGCAGTGCTGGGAACAGAGTGCATCCTTTGGACCTGGAGTTCCTGCACGGAGAAGCTCCTAGACCAAGGGAGGATTGCTTACAAGGACCTTCCTCCAGAGCCAACAGAGAGAGAAAGGCTTCCCCTGGAGCTGTCATCCTGAATTTGGACTTGTAGCCTACTAGACTGTGAGAGAATAGACTTCTGTTTATTAAACCCATCCACTTGTGGTATTTCTGTTATAGCAGCACCAGATAACTAAGACAGCCCTTAACAACTGAAATTTAAAAATCTCCTTTGTCTTCTAGCTTAGACTGTTGTCTTCCTCACCCTCCATCCTATCTCCCACAGCCAAGTTTCACAGCTATAGGAATCTCTTATTTATCAATCCAGGTCCTCTGGTAAGCAGACACTGAAATTGAATTAGGAGTACATGAGGTGTCCTGCTGGGTATCACCTGTGAAATATAAAGGGGGAAGAATCAGGATTGGGTAGGGAAAAATTGCAGATTGTAATGCCGATCTGGTACCTGTGAAAGGAAAGAGGGAAGGATGCAGAATTGGACAATGCAGATATGACAAAGCCTTGGCCATCCCAATGAGAAGCTCTGGAGCAAAGGTTGTCTATTCAAGGAATTCCCAGTAGACAGCAATGTGCTCAGTGGCTGGGGGCTCCCCACAAAGAGTGTGACTTTTGTTCAAATGCTACAGCAGATCCCAGATGTGATGCAAGTAGAGGCTGTAAGCTAACTGCATTCCCTTTAGCTAAATAGCAGTTTCTTTCTGGAAGAGAGATCTGAGCAGCGTAGCTCCATGGTTGCCAGAAATAGCCATTAAAAGAAGTGAAAAACAGTCTAATCACACTGGAATTTTTTTACATTTGCTTCACAGCAACAATTTTCTTTTTTTCAAACTACACATCCCATTCATCAAAAAATCATATTAGTTCCACCATCAGTGTACTTGCTGCTAATCTTACCTGTTCTCAACTCAATAGCCAGAGTGAGCCTTTTAAGCATAAATCAAATTAGGTAAGCCCTGCTCAAAACCCTGTAATGGCTCCCCACTGCACTCAGTAAAATCCCAAGTCCTTACAATGGCATAGATGGTCCTACATGATTTGTCCTGTCCTCACCCACCTTAGCTTTCCGACCTCATCAAGCTATATGTTTCCCCAAGTTCATTATGCTTCAGCCACACTGGCCTCCTTGGTGTTCCTTAAACTGGCCAGGACCACTCCTAACTAGGGCTTTTGTTCTCCTGCTCTGAAACATTCTTCTGTAGATATCTGCTATCTCCTTCACCTCCTTTAAATCTTTGCTCAAATCTTACTTTCTCTATGAAACCTACCCTGACCCCTGGACTACCATATTTAATATGACAAAATGCCCAACACTTGCCAGCCCCGCATTTCCCGATGCACCTTACTTGCTTTTCTTTTCTATTGACCTTACTTCTAACACACCACATAATTTATTTATTACATTTATTTAATGTCTCCCCACTAGGATGTAAGCTTCATGAAGATAGGAATCATTGTCTGTTTTGTTCACTCTCATTCTCTGACTGCCTGGAAGACTGCCCAGAAGAGAGAAAGAGCTCAATTAATAACAAAAGGAAAATTTAGCTACCACCAGGAAAAGGAAATTGAAACAAAGTGATATTGTTAGGTATTAAAATTAAACAATTAAGATCTAATAATAAACAATGTCCAATAATATCAAGTATATAAAGCTGATGTGTTCATAGTTTGCTGTCAATTTATAATTTGTTACAACCTTTTGGAAAGCCATTTAGCCAGATAGATGGTTCTTAACTTTCAGAATTTCAACTCTTGTTGAAAAGGGATCAAAGCCATGCCCATTCTACCTGCATACCCCCTAAAACTACTTTTCTCGGCTTAGCTACTTAACTATGATTTGGGAGGTTGGTTTAATGATGCAGTCAGCAAGCCACTGGGGCAAAGGCCTGGCATTCACATTTTTAATGTTTAAACAGTATCATTTATGCAATTCAACATTCCTTTTTCTCATTTGAACTGATTTTCTCATCAGTTTTGCAAGAGAGAGGAGAAAAAGTGTTAGCAATAAATTGTGAAATGGATCTCTTGCTAAAGTTCAATATGTTTAAACACTGTCTTTTGCCCAACTCAACATTCTTTTTCTCATTCCAGTTTTCTCAATTCTAGTTAAGGCTGATTTTCATGCATGATTTATTTCAAGTATACCTGGTTTGTCTTTTGAGCTAAAAATCATAGCTGGCTTTTTGTTGAAATCACTTTTATTTGCTAATTATTTTATTATTATTTATGCACCAGTATTCATTGGGAGGCACTTAAATGTTAGGCCCTCTATCCGATGAATCTCTCAAATATCTATGCTCGGTAAGTTAGCAGGAGAAAAAGACAAGTGAAAGATGTGGGTTATGTGCTGGGATTGAGGTATGTTCAGGGAAGCTGGTGGGGCGGGTGGGAGTGGGAGGTGGATAGGGGATCTCATTGATCTCATCCTCCTCTTTCCAGCTCTCTATGTATCTGATTTGCCCAGCTGGTTATCTAATCTAAGTATTGACAAAATGTCCTGAAAATTGTATTAGAATCAGAACATTGTTTTCTCATACAGTAAATTCTGAGTAAAATAATGTGATTCTGAGGCTTCCTGGAAGAACCTTTATTTAGAACATTTTTAAAAATGTACTTTTAAAATTTTAAATGGACAGTGTGGGTTACTTTTCCATGAATGTATGTTTATTATTTGTATTTTTTAGTACAAGCCTTCTCTTGTTTTGCAGAGATGTTATACTATGTATTAATTAAGATGAACCCAAGGGCCCAAAGTGTTTGAAATATAGATAGCAAATGACCTACTGATACGTCTTTTATTGCATATTCCTTGGATAGTGAAATTGGTTTTATAGTTTCTAGTTCCCCATAGAATTTCCAGTCTGTCTCATTCCTTCTTGGGTTTTCTCACTGCCGATTCCAAAATATTATAAAGTAGATGTAGCCCTCATGTACTTTAGTTAAAAATAAAATCAAACAAACAAAAAAACTCTTGGGGCTGTGAATGCCAGTGCAATAATAATACCTATTACTCATATGCCATTTGCCATGTGCTTAAAGGCCACTGTTCTAATTCATTCACAGCCTTATAGAAACCTGTGGCAAAGAGGTTTAGTGGCATATAAACACCAGCAGTCAGATCCCAGGATTTGTTCTCTCTTAACCACTAGAACCATATAACCAGAAAGTGATAAAAGTAGCATTTTAGTTCAGTGCTAAAAGAATGGATGTTTCAATAATAAGCCAAACAGTTGCTGTTGAGTCGATTCCGACTCATGGTGACCCCATGTGTGTGGAGCAGAACTGCACTCCATAGGATTTTCAAGGGGTGACCATTTAGAAGTAGATCACGAGTCCTTTTTTTGGAGGCATGCCTATGGGTGGGTTCCAACTACCATCCTTTTGGTTAGTAGTGAAATGATTAACCATTTGAACCACCCAGAGACTCCTGTTTCAGTAATAGTAGGCCAGTTATAGAAGGGGACCAGTGACCCAGCTAATTTTAGTAATGAAAAAAGAAAAATTAACATGAAGAGAAATATAAACCATGTGCTATATTAAACAAACGAACAAAAAAAACCCTGTTATATAGATATGAATATATAGATAGATGGAGCCTTGGTGGTGCAGTGGTTAAGAGCTCAGCTACTAACCAAAAGGTTGGCAGTTCGAATCCACCAGCTGCTCTTTGGAAACCCTGTGGGGCAGTTCTACCCTGTCCTATAAGGTGGTTGTGAGTCAGAATCAACTCGATGGCAACAGTTTTTTGTTTTTGTTTTAATATAGATATATAACAGGAAAGAGACCTGTTATAGATGTATAACAAGTTTTTTTTGTGTGTAATATAGCACATTGGAGCCCTGGTGGCACAGTGGTTAAGTGCTATGGCTGCTAACCAAAAGGTCAGCAGTTCAAATCCACCAGCCGCTCCTTGGAAACCCTACGGGGCAGTTCTGCTCTGCCCTATAGGGTTACTATGAGTCGGAATCAACTTGACAGCAACAGGTTTGGTTTGGTTTATAGCACATGGTCTGTATTTGTCTTCACATTAATTCTTCTTTATATCTGTCTATCTATTTTAATATGCAAGGGTCTGTTGTGAAGCATTCGAATCTGTCCCATTGATTCTTTTGTCTGTTTTAGTCCTAGCATCACCTTGTTCTACGTCGTGCGACTTCATAGTAAGTTTAAATATTTAATGAGGCTTGTCACCTCAAATTATTCCTTTACTTGGAAAATACCATATGCAATAACTAATATCTCATGTTGTTTTAACTTGCATTGAGTTAAACACTACTGAAGTAGAATGCCTTTTTTAATATGTGTATATAGACCACTCGTATTTTTAATTTGTTTATTGCCTGTTCATATCATTTGGCAAGTCTTCTATTAGAGTACTGAACTTTTTCTTATTGATTCATAAGAACGTTCTTTTTATTGGTTGGAATCAGTCAGAGCACTGTTATTTTTATTCCTTCCTCTATCTTCTAGAATGAAATTATTAGGAAGGCAGGTGAAAAACTCTGCTTTTATCTGAATGAAGCTTCCAGAATATATTATACCCACTAATCATGTGTGCTGTGCCAATTTTGTGAGCTGTTTAAGAAATGTATTATCTATTACCTCCCTGTGGCTCAGTTTTGCTTCCATAAAAATATCATTTCTGTTCCCCTCTTCTTTTATCTCCATCCAAATGTAATGTTCAGGGATTCCTCTGAATCTGTTGTTATCACAGCCCACAGTGCTGCTCCACGCCTCCCCCAACAGGTCTTTGGTATACAGCACACCCTTCTGTCACTGTGTTCCTAAGGTTCAGTACCACCCGCCAACTCTCGGTAGTATCTATGAAGTCTTGTTTGTCACCCTGTGCTGTAATCTCAAGGTTACTATGTTGCTCATGTCCTGTCGGTGGTATTTGGACATCTGCTGCTTATGTTTTGCTTCTGATGTCCTTCCCAATTGTTTTCTCATTGAATTACTCGGCACCTCCCTCACTGTTGACATTCTTCCCAGGCCCTCCTTAATGTCATCCATAGAAACCCATTTCAGTTTTATCTAGGTGTTTTTTCCTCCCTTCCCATCTGTTTTCCATTTACAACCCTTTTGGCCCGATGAGTTGGTCTCTGACTAAACACATTCTTTTCAGTCCTTGAAAAATGCTCTCCATTCTTAGCCAAATATCCATCATTCCTATATTTGAAGCTATGGCCCTGATATAAAAATCATACATAAAGTATGTACCTCATTATTAATTTTTATATCATATTTTTATTCTCAGCATTTGTGCACCTAAGTCTTCTATTTTCTTTTTTTGGTTTTAACGAAGAGAAGTTTATTTCCTCACAGTCAAAGTAGGCTAAAACTCCAAATTCAGGGCGTCAGCTCCAGGGGAAGGCTTTTTCTCTCTGTCAGCCTTCTTCTCTTAGGTGTTCCCCCGGACTAGGAACTTCTCTGCGCAGGGACTCCAGTCCAAAGGACACACTCTGCTCCCGGCACTGCTTTCTTGATGGTATGAGGGCCCCCTGTCTCACTGCTCACTTCTTTCTTTTATATCTCAAGAGATTGCCTCAGGACACAATCCAGTCTTGTAGACTGAGTCCTGCCTTACTAACACCACTGCCACCCATCCTCCCTCATTAACATCATAGAGGCAGGACTTACAACATATAGGAAAACCACACAGTACCAGGAATCATGGCCCGGCCAAACTGACCCGTACATTTTTTGGCGGACATAATTCAATCCATGACATTCCACCCTTTGGCCCCCCAAAAATCACATCCTTGCAACATGGAAAACATATTCACCCCATCATATCATAGCAAACGTCTTAACTCCAAGTCCAAAATCCAAAAATTCCTCTTCATCTGTGAAATCTAGAATATAATTTATTTGTTTCCAAAGGTACAATGGCAGAACAGGCACAAGTTACACATTTCCATTACAAATGGGACAAACTAGAGGAAAAGAAGTGATAACAGGTACCAAGCAAGTCAGCAGAACACATTACATTAGCTCTCAAGGCTTTGAAAATAATCCTGTTCTCTGAGACAATTTACACAATAGCCCTGCCCTCCAGACTCTAGGTATTGGCCACAGTCTCTGGATTTTGAGTGGAGGCCCCTCGGCCTTGGGCCTCAGCTCCACCTTCCAGGCCCACTGGGACAGCAACTCTGCTCCCTCGGCTTTAGGCACACCATTCTCCCAGTCCATCTGAGTGGTGACTCCACCCTTAGAAACACCAGAGGCTGTGGCTCCACATTTTGAAACCACTGAGGTCATGGCCATACCTTTTGGGACTGAGGCTTTTCGGCTTCTTGTGTTCCTTGTCTCTTTAGCTTCTGCTTCTGTTTCCTGTGGCCTCTTGGCCCTCGGGCCTCATGCCCGCATCTGCCCTGCTAGGGCAAGTGTTCCAAAGCTTGGTAGCTCCACCAGTAAGTGCCCAGAGACACCCTACTCCGCCAGGAAGCCTCCTGCGCACAGGCAGTCAGCTCCCTTGCTCCTTGGGTCAGCAAGCCTAGCTCCACTGATAAGTGCCCAGAGACACCTCACTCCGCCAGGAAGCCTCCTGCTCACAGGCACTCAGCTCTCGCTCCGTGGGTTGGCTCCAGTGCCGTCTCGCACTGGTCTGCTGGTTCTGCTGCTGTTGGTTCTCTGCCACTGCCCTTTCTCTGCTGCTGCTGATCCTCTGTTGCTGCCACTGCTGTATCCATTGACAGTTTCAAAACCGCTTCCACATTTTAGGTATCTGTTAGAACAGCACCCCACTCTCTCGGTACCAAATTCTTAGTCATCTAGTGCTGCTATAACAGAAATACCACAAGTGGATGGTTTTAACGAAGAGAAGGTTATTTTCTCACAGTCAAAGTAGGCTAAAAGTCCAAATTCAGGGCGTCGGCTCCAGGGGAAGGCTTTTTCTCTCTGTCGGCCTTCTTATCTCCGGTGTTCCGGGACTAGGACCTTCTCTGCGCAGGGACCCCAGTCCAAAGGACGCGCTCTGCTCCTGGCACTGCTTTCTTGATGGTATGAGGGCCCCCTAAGTCTTCTATTTTTTATTGTACTTTTTTTGGAGAGGAAGTTCATATAACATAAAAGTAACCATTGTAAAGTGTACAATTCAGTTGCATTTAGTACATTTATAATGTTTTGTAACCATTACTTCTGTCTACTTCTAAAGCATTATCATCACCCCCAAAGAAGAGGAAACCCTGTAACTATGAAGTAGTCACTCCCTACTCCCTCCCGCTTGGTAACCTCTAATCTACTCTATTTCTCTACGGATTTGCCTATTCTGGATATTTCATGTAAGTGGAATCATAGAGTATGTGACTTTTTATGTCTGGATTCTTTCACTTAGCATAATATTTTTGAGGTTTAGTTCAAATTGTAACATGTATCAGAACTTCATTCCTTTTTATGGCCAAATAATATTTCATTGTATGTATATATCACATTTTGTTTATCCATTCATCCAATGATAGACATTTAGGTTGTCTCCACCTTTTGGCTATTGTGCATAGTGTTGCTTTGAATATCCATGTACAAATATTTGTTCTAATACCTGTTTTCGATTCTTTTGGAATTGCTGGATCATATGGTAATTCTGTGTTTAACTTTTTGAGGAACTGGCTAAGTCTTTCATGTTCTGAATTACAGCATCTTGAGATACTTCTATACTCTATTTTGATGAGTTTTCATTTCCCTGTAACTTGCCCTGTTACTTGGCAGTGGACCTCAGCAGGTTCTATCATATGCTAGGGTCATACTCCATGAAGATAACAGTAATTCTCTCCTGGCTAGATTGTGTCTATTATAGCCACTACCATACCCCTCACAAGGGAGTCCCCGAGACTTTGAACGTGACTTTTCTTTCATAGCTTTACCATTTCATATGTCTTCTTCCTTTGTGGGAAAGGATCATTAGAGTGGTGACATAGGGTTGCTATGAGTTGGAATCAACTCAACGGCAATGGTTTTTTTTTTGGACATACTATAGTAGAAAGGAGACTTTCTACTCTGTTTTTATTACTGGGTGGCTAAAAAGGACAAATAATGAAGTGAACTCTTCAAGCCTCAGCTTTTTATCCTTCAGGTAAGGATGTATTACTGACCTGACAGAGTTACAATGATGATTTAGTAAGAAATTAATTGTGAAACCACTATGTAAATCAATACAAATATAGGTTTTAAAAATAATCATTTGCTATTCAGTTTTTCACAAGCCTGCAGAGCACATGGCGGAGTGTGTGAGAAGTTTCCCAGCATTTTCCCCAACCCCATATTAATTCATTTACTGAGTGCCTTTTAGACGCCAGATCCTCTGAAGGAGAAACAAAAGGATGTGCACAAAATTTGATGGCCATTCTCAGCCGGGAAGAATTGAATTTGGGGAGCATGTCTTTTCCCCCAAGGATTATACAGGGCATGCAGAGTTCTTTGGAGTTCCTCATTTTAACACCATTGGGCACAAGTGTTTCTGGGCATCCTAGGGGCCATCTCAGCAATGTGTAAGAATCTGCTTATTTTCTATAACTCAGGAAGTTTAAACCTCTAGCTCAGGCAGGATCCACCTTAAGCTAACATCATCTGTGTACTTGCCACAGTACATCCTTCCCATCCTAACCATGATGGGGACAGCATGCCTTCTCTAGTTGGATTACAGGACAATCTTAATAACCGTGACAATAACAAATAACCTGAATAATTACAACTATAGATCTTGTGTCTTGAATACCTACTATGTGTCACATACTCTGCCAACCCACTGCCATCGAGTCGATTCCAACTTACAGCAACCGTATAGGACAGAGTAGTACTGCCTTGTAAGGTTCTAAGGCTGTAAATCTTTACAGAAGCAGACGGCCACATCTTTCTCCGGTGGAGTGGCTGGTGGGTTCAAACAGTCAACCTTTTGGTTAGCAGCTGAGTACTTTAACCACTGCGTTCCTTCATACCCTGCTAGGCTCTTTATATACATCAGTATTTTTAAGCTTTTTTAAATTGCTTCCCTAAGGAGCATTTTTAGACATGTTTTTCCTAATCATGCCCTTCATGAAAGTTTAATGCCACCGATATGTGGTGTATTTGTTTAGGTACTTGATGTATATCTGTGCTTTACACATAAACAGAGTAAGATTTTTTTCACCCTTTCCCTCAAAAACCAATTTTTGCCCCCTTGGGGGCGATAGCACCCCTGTTGAGAATGCATCATATGTACTTTTTTTTTTCTTCCCTCATCTGTTCCACAAGTAATTGCTAAACTGTTTGCTCAGTCCTTGCACCTAGATCGCAGGGAAAGAAATTTTTTGATTTGGAGGTAACAGCAAGCACTTCAGTTGAGGAAAGGCTGCATTTTTCACAGAGCCCAGCCCTGGGTCAAGCCTGGGCAGACCCCAGGCTGAGGAAGTCCGGTGGCATCTCTCTACGCACACTAGTTTTTTTTTTTGACCTGTTCCCCCAGGACCTTGAATGCAATACTTGGTGCTCAGCATTCCTCACGAGAAACCTGAGGAGGGTACTAAAAAGACAGCCACAGTTTCCCTACTGCCTGCTGCCAGGTTTCTGGAGGGCCAGCTGTCGGGGTAAGATTTTTGAGTACACTGCAGTCTCTGAGGTTTCAAAAGCTACTTTGGTTTTCTGTAGTGTCAAAGAGCTAGAAAATTGTGGAAATGAGGGAAGGTGGTGGTAGAAGGGAGTAAAAGACAAAGGGAGAGGAGAGGAGGAGGGAAGACTGGAAGGATGGAAAAGAGAATTGAGAGAGAGAGAGCTCAAGCGAGCATAGGAAGAAAGAGAAAGAAAAGGGGAGAGAAAGTGTAATGGAAAGAGCAAGGGCTTTGTAATCAGACATCTGGCTTGGTCACTTAGTAGTCTTGTGACCTTGGGAAGTTATTTAAACACCCTACATCATAATTTCCTCATCAGTAAAGGGGATAATAATACCTGTTTTTCAAGATCAATGTGAAGTTTGTATGTACAATACAATATCTGGCATATGTACAATATCTGGCATATAAAAGGTGCTTAATTGTGTAAGCATTGTTACTACGTACACATATTGGTAATAAGACGGATTAGAGGTAAATAAATTTGCCAGTCAGGTTCAGGTTTTTTCTGTTCATTCTTTTGTTTGTTTGTTTTCTTAGAAAGGGCTTATATGAGTTCAGCCATAAGGCATTCTGAGAGCTCAGGAGCAAAGGCTGATGGGAGAGGACTTGTTTGGGGTTCTAAAGGGCCTAATAGCACTGTTTTTCCCCACACCAGTTTTAAACCAATTGGAAAATAAAAAGGAGTCCACAAATGGAGACCAATATATGGCCCTAATTACTGATCAGTGCTACTTTGGAGGATGTAGCTTCTATTTGAACAAGTGGAATTCCTAACACTGAACTTCAGAATTTGACCAACTTACTCATCAGCCTAGGGAACACCAGAATTGGGCAGCTTGCCTATGTGGAGAAAGATGCTGTCCTGTGGGTAACTCCTAAAAGAAGAAAAAGAGGAAGGAGTTAGGCTGTGTATGCCCATTTCTCCTTCCAAACTCACCAGCCGGGCAGGTCAGCTCACTTCCCCAGGGTAAGAATGTGTGTGGGAGTTAGAGAGGCTATGTGTGTTGTGCTAATTGATGTCCCTCAACTTGTACAAGATAAATCAAGAGTGGTTTAGGGATGAGGCTCCTCCCTCCAACAAACTCAAAGTTGTGAATTGGAGGTGAGCAGAACTCGGAGAGTTAATGAGACCGTAAAACTGGTGGGAGGACGGGATATGGTGTTGAGCTGGGAAATGTTTAACAATTGGCTTTCTGGGAAAAAAATACATAAATGTTTAAGTTTTACTGTTATAAGGGATGTGTAACATACAATTTATAAATAATAATAGAATATACAATACTCTTTATTCTAAATTCCATATAGCTGAATGATTCTTACAGAATGTTTTCATTGATTTTTGCTGAACTCTTATATCCATAGCCAGCTTACGGTTGCAATTCAACTACGATCTGACAGCTGGAGTAATTTCCACCATATGGACAAAAATAGATGTAAATAACCTCAAGAGCATGGAAAATAGTAAAATGTAGTGAGATAATTAAGTAGTGATGAGTTTTGAGTATTTATTAACTTTGTTTTTAATGTAAATTATTTAATTGTAAGTTTGTGTCATTTAAATTTTAATAAAAGTTGTGTTCAGCAATCCAGCTTGCAAAATTCCTGAAATTTTATCAGTCAGCTCCTGCTCCAGCATGCCGCTGTTTATAGGTATGGCAAATTGTAGTTCAGTCCCTGCCTGAGGAGATATTTGGGTGGTCCTGGTGGAGTGAGGGGCCAGCCGGATGGGTTGCAGAAGTCTCAAGCCAGGAGGAATGGTATCCAGCAGGGGGCAGAGTGGTTCCAGATGGTCCCTTATGTAGAGGAAGAAGGAAAGGGGCCACCTCTGGGGGCTGAAGGCTGTGTTTTAGAGGCTTGTCTCTAGGCTTGAACCAGAGGAGCAATGTATGCCCCAGAAACTAAGGGTCCTGCGCTGCTGTTGGAGAGGTGGTTAAGGAGAAGTCTTCTGTTCTCTGCCATCGCTACAGGACAGAGAAGCAAGGCGCATTCCAGACCCTGCTCTCTGATGGGACAGAAACTCACTCCAGACTTAGGGACTGAGTGGGACAGAACTTAATTACCAAGATAGAGCTCAGGGCCTCTAGTTGAGAGGGCCCTGTAGTTGGGGAGACCAACACTAGAAACAAGGCAGAATTTTCTAGACTGTTGAATAGTTTGGAGCCTTGCAGGACACAAGCAGAATCACAATCATTCAATTTCCAAATTGCCCTTTTTTTTTGCACACATGACCTGTGGTTGAGCTTTTAAGCAAGAACACATTACGTAGCACTGCATACCCGTCAACAGAGGCTCTGAATTGGTTAAGTACTTTACAATTAATTTATCCTAATTCCATTTTGTATAGTTGCTTTTAGGAAGGCCCAATTAAGGCTTAAATACCTCTTTCAGAAGTTTGAAAATACAAAGTCTTGATGGTTTACTTTTTCCCTACCCAGGGGGTTAAGGTAAATCCAGCCACCTTAACAGAGCAAAAGCAAAATCCGTACCTGAGACGATCATTTTTTCTTGCTAATTTAGGCAAAGTGGTTCTTTAAAATTATGCAAACTACCCAAATCATCTATGTAAAAAAAAAAAAGGTTTTGGTTTGTTTCTCTGGACTCACCTGATAGGAAATTGCCTTTTCTTCCTTGCTTTGTTTAGGAAGGTCTAGCTTTGTACTGAAACTTTAAAGCCCAGGTTTCAAAGGAGTTGTTCTTCTCTTTTTGATTGCTCTAGGCATGAATTATCAGGCTCCTGGCCCACAGGATAAAAGCCGTTTCATAGCTGATGTATGGGGTCTTAAATCAAAAAAACCACACCTGTTACCATTGAGTCAATTCCAACTCATAGTGACCCTATAGGAGAGAGTAGAACTGCCCCATAGGATTTCCAAGGCTGTAAAAATCTTTGCAGAAGCAGACTGCCAGCCACATCTTTCTCCTGCAGGGGTGGCTGGTGTGTCTGAACTGCCAGCCTTTCATTTAGCAGCTGTGCGTTTTAACCATTGTGCCACCAGGGCTCCTCGTATGGGCGTTAGGATAATAAAAAATCCACAAATTTAATTTGAAACAAGGAGTGACTTCATCTCACGTTGTTATTTTTAAAATATTTTTCCAAACATATTGTTATTTTTAATAGTTTATGAGCTGTTAAACACAGTGATATATTAGAAATACTAGGAAAATAGCATATTTAGGGGATTAATGTCTAGCATAAATCAGTTCAAATTGTCAAATAATTTATTTGTTTTTAAAAAAAGTGTACTATATCTGTATTAAAAAACTAAGTTATGTCTCATGTAAAAAAGAAGATAAAAAATAAGTTAATAAATAGGATCACAGTATACATATTATTTTATTACTTTAAAAAACTTTTTACAGTTGATAATCTTACACTTGTACGTAAGTATAGAGTGTAATGAACCCTCAGGGACCCATCACTCAGTTTAATATGTTATCAAACTTTGTCAATCTTTTTTCATCTATAATTCGTTGCTGTCGAGTTGATTCCAACTCATATTGACCCTATAGGACAGAGTAGAACTGCCCCATAGAATTTCCAAGGAGCACCTGGTAGATTCGAACTGCCAACCTTTTGGTTAGCAGCCATAGCACTTAACCACTATGCCACCAGGGTTTCATCTCTAGCCTTGCCCATATCCCCATCAGCATAGCATCTTATCTCTAAACATGGAACTTTGAAAACAGTAATAAAATACCGTATCACATTTAAAAAAATAATTTAAAACACCATAGTTTGTTCAATAACTGGTCAATGTTCAAATTTTCTTAATTTTCTTTCTCTCTCTCTCTCTCTCTTTCTCCCCCGTGCTTTTCTCAATGGTTTACTTCAAGTAAAGATACGAACTTGTTTTTGGATTTGATTTAAACTCTCCAAATTGAGGATTCCTGCAGTAAGTATTGAAACCATTTTCTACTATGCCAGTAGGGTTCAGGATTCTGTAAACAGTGTCTCTCATTACATAAAGGTCATGGAGAGATTTATAATAATATGACTATTGCAGGTGTTCACAGTCACACAGCAGGTTAAACTGGAAATTGTTTTATGTCCTCACTGACCCACCTTCTGACTTGATGAGTCAGTTGAGTTTGGACTGAAAATGTTGCCCTCTTTTACATGTTTGTTAAAAAACTCCAGGCATGTAAGATAGAATGCCTTGGAAAATGTGGCCATTCTTTCTTTGATGGTTGTTCTTCCACTGTAAGGCTACAACAAAGTCTACATCTCCCAGAGGGACTGTATATGATATTATTGCCACAGGACAAGATTCCACGACTTCCTTTGGAAGCCTCTCACAAATCCAGTATCTTCCTGGGTGTGGGAAGGGATTGGGGGTAGAGATAAAACAAGACTGGCTATGAATTGATAATTACTGAAGCTGGGTGATGGGTACATGGTGGTTCATTCTACTAGTCTCCTTAATTTTGTGTATGTTTGAAAATTCATGTCCATAATAAAAGTTTAGACAAGTCTCTCAGAGCAGTATGGCCAACCCATGGCCATGTGCCCCTGGGTGGCTCTTTGGGGCTGAGTATAGCCCTTGAAGCAAGCATGAATGATAGCAATAAATTACTCAAATGGAGTGTTTTTAAAGTAATAACAAGTCCTTGGAGAGATCTCAAATGATATTCCACACAAGTGTGTGCTACCCTTCACTTTTACTGAAGGTAATAAATGAATCAAATAGGAATATTTTAAAAGGGAAATTATTGCTGCCCCTTGTCAGTGATGCTGGAGGATTTTGCCAAGGAGACCACTCTTGCATCGTGGCCTTAAAAAAAGACCTTGGCAATCAGGAAATTGCCGGAAGTATAAAAGGTACTGGAAACATGTATGGTGTACCAAAGTGGGATTCATGAGATAACATCAATGCTGACTTTTTTCTTTTAAACTCGTTCAGAAAGTCAGGGATGTTTGAGGACTTCAGAGAAATCATACACAGTAGAACCTAAGGTGGTTCTAGAAAGTCAGGTGTCTAAAATTTTAACTGTAGAGTTAATCCCATGTCTGGTGTCATAAATTTTGGATATAAAAAATTCTTATATTAGTTGTACAGATATTTGACTTAGATGCCTCTTTATAGTAGGCCTAGAACTAGATATTGAAAATGCAAAGTCAAGTCACTTAATGAGCTTTAATGGTAATTCTTTTACAGAGAAGAGGGCAATGTCATTTTGTGAGTCAGGAACCACACTAGCAAGCAGATGGCTAATTTTTGTATCCTCACACCCTGACAATAAAACTAAAAGATATGTAACATTTACTAGCCATAAATTATATCTTTATTATAAAATATCTCATTTCATAAAATAATACAGATTTTATCCTTTCAAGGAATTCCTTGTTTTACACATGAGGAAACAAAGGATGAGCCAGGCTTATAAAGTCAAGATTAGGATGAAATCATTGTTTTGTTCTGATTTGATTACTTAAAGTGGCAAAAATGAAAATTCATTCTGGTGACTTCCTTTATAAAATGAGAGAACATTTAAATGAGAGAACAATGAAAAAAATTCATTATATTCTGTCTGCCCAACAGCAGCTGCTTGTTTCTCACTGATACCAAAGTATACAATATCATTTCTATTTAGAGTTTGTTTAGAATTGAGTTATAGTACAGCTGGCTGTATCAGCTCATGAGAGCTGGTCTTCTCAACTCCATGTTTTGTGATACCATGTGTGGTTAAGGTTGTGTGTCAACTTGGCTGGGTCATGATTCTCAGTGGTTTAGCACTTATGATACAGTTTGGCACTTACATAATGATATAATCACCTCCATGATGAGATGTGATATAATGTAATCACCTCCATGATGAGATCTGCTATGAGCAGCCAGTCAGTTGAAAGGGAGTTTCCTTGGGGGTGTGGCCTGCATCCAATATATATGGACTTTCTGGCAAAGCTCTCGGACTTTTGCTCTCTGTGGATCTTGCATCCAGCTTGTCATTATTTGACCTCCAGTTCTTGGGACTCGAGCCAGCAGCCTACCTCTGACCTGCCAATCTTGTGTTCATCAGTCCCTGTAGCTGTGTGAGTCAGAAGATGCCTCCAGCCTGATGCCTGACCCATGGACCTGGGACTTTCCAGCCTGTCTAACTGTGTGAGCCATTTCCTTGATGTAAATCTCTCTCTCTGTCTCTCCATAAATATATATGGAGCCCTGGTGGCACAGTGGTTAAGAGATTGGCTGCTAACCAAAAGGTTGGCAGTTTGAATTCACCAGCCGCTCCTTGGAAACCCTAGGGGGCAGTTCTACTCTGTCCTATAGGGTTGCTCTGAATCAGAATCAACTTGATGGCACTAATAAAGTCCAAAATTCTCAATATGGTTCTACGTGGTCTGTCCTCTTAAGCTTCATTTTGTGTCATCCTTCTCATTTCTTCAGATACACATTCTTTCAAGAATTCCTTGCTCCTTCCCACTACTTGGCCTTCCACATACTGTTCTCTCTGTGCCCTAGCCCACCTGCTCCTAATTATTCATCAGTCATAACTGAATTCCCACTTTCTCAGGGAAGTATTCCCTGACTTCAAGTCTAGGTCAGGTACCACAGTTAAAGGCTTTCATAACACTCGGGACATCAGTTTTGCTTTGTAAAACTGATTGCAGTTAGTAACTATATACCTATCTATAATTATTTGATTCAGAGCTACCTCCTTCACTGGGCAGTCACTACTGTAGGAGTTGGGTTGTGGTTTCCTTAGCAAGTAGTAGGCATAGGGCCTTTGAGAAATAAGTATTTAGAAGACAGTTAAAAAAAAAGAATACAGTTCAAAGATTCAGAAAAGTGTAGAGAATGATATAATAAACATCTATATACTCACTAGGAACCCTGGTGGCACACTGTTTAAGCATTCAGCTGCTAACCAGAAGGTTGGCAGTTCAAATCCTCCAGCTGCTCTTTGGAAACCCTATGGGGTAGTTCTACTCTGTCCTGTAGGGTCACTGTGAGTCAGAATCAACTCGATAGCAATGGGTTTGGTTTTGGTATACTCACTAACTAGTTTTAACAAATCTCAATGTTTTGCCAAAATTGCTTCACTTTTTTTTTTTTTTAAATAACTAAAACACTTGCATTATCATGAAAGCCCTTTGTGAATTCCTCTTGATCCCATAGCTCTCTTTCCCTCTCTGGAGATAACACTCAACCTGAGATTGGTGTGTATCCCTCTCCTATAAAAGCAAGCCATCATTTGCATGGGAAGGTGCATCCAAATGCATATTTAGAAAACATGTTACTCCTCTTTGCCAGCATATATGGGTGACCAAACTTCATCTATGAGTTGGTGAAATAGAGAACTTCTGATTAAAGAGATGCTGGAAATGAGTAAAAGACACATCCTTAAAGGCTCAAAGTTCAAAAGGACACCTAAGGGCAAATGGCCTGGGTGGGCCACCCCAACTCCATGGACCCAGGAATCTGAATTCCAGAAGAATTAAAATGGTTTCACAGTAATGTGAGTCAATCATTTTATACTGTTTAAAACAAATCTTTTATAGTTTGCTTGAAGTTTGCTAAGTTCTGACATTCACTTGAATTCTAGACACTTTAAGCCCTGTTAACATAACTTGACCAAGAGGGAGTCTAGGGTAAAAACATCACAAAGTTAAGTAAAGCAAAAGAAAAGTTTTATTCAGCATATGTTCTAAGCGGCAACAGACAAGCATGCTGCTAGAGCTATGTCTTTCCAAGTCTGAGGAAAGTTACAGAATCATCAGTATATATTAACATTACAAATGGGCAAAACCATTGAAAGTTTCACCTTTTCACAGATTGGCTAGGAACTGCCAAATCACTGTGATTCTACATTTTGAATTGTCTTTCTTAATAATCATTGGTACAGATTTCAGTAACAACTGAATTCACAAGGCCTTACAAGGACACACCAAATGGGCCCTAAGGTATAAAGACAATAGCTTTTTCTGATTTGGTGCATAAGGCAAGGAAGCCAAAGAGAGCTCTCCGAACTATTGGGAGGCCAAGGAGGTAATTAACTACTCTCTAATTAAGCTGGTAATAGCTGCCCTCTGTTGGAGAGCTCAAAAGCCAGAGAAACATTGTCTGCAAGGACTTTGGAACCCCTGCTCAGAATTTACATTTCTAACAAGTTCCCAGATGATGCTAATGCTGCTAGTTAGGAGCCAATTATGAGAACCACTAGTAGAGCAGTGGTTCCCAAAATTTATTACGTAACAATCACCTGGGGATCTTGTTAAACTGTAGATTCTGATTCAGTATATCTGGGGTGGAAATGCAAATTCTCAGCAGGAGTTTGAACCAGAATGAACCAGTTTGAAGCCCTGATGATGAGAGCCTTGATGGTTTTGACCCTAAGAACTACCTCAGGTGGCCATCTAAGATACATCTATTGGTCCTATCCTGTCTGGAGCAAAGGAGAATGAAGAAAACCAGACACAAGGAAAATATTAGTCCAAAGGACTGATGGACCACATGACCCACAGCCTCTACAAGCCTGAGCCCAGATGAACCAGAGGGTGCCTGGCTACCACCACTGACTGCTCTGACGGGAATCACAATAGAGGATTTCAGATAGAGTGGGAGAAAAACGTAGGCCAAAATTCAAATTCAAAAAAAGACCCAACATACTGGTCAGACAGAAACTGGAGGAACCCCAGAGACTACGGCCCCCGGACACCGTTCTAACTCAGAACTGAAGCCACTGCCGAAGTTCACCTTTTAGCCAAAGATTAGACAGGGCTGTAAAACAAAATAGCCCATGTGAGGAGTGTGCTTCTTAGATCAATCAAGTATACGAGACCAAATGGGCAACATCTGCCCAAAGGCAAAGATGAAAAGACAGGAAGGGACAGGAAAAACTGGATGAATGGGAACGCGGAAGCTGAAGTGAAAGGGGGGAGAGTGTTGACACATTCCAGGGACTGCAACCAATGTCACAAAACGATTTGTGTACAAATTTTTGAATGAGAAACTGATTTGCTCTGTAAATTTTCACCTAAAACACAATAAAATAAAATAAAAAAGTAGCTCAGAGAGAGAGAAAATTAGCTATGTCATTTCAGGTCCAAAAGAAAGCAGAGGAAGGTCTAAGTGGATGGAGAACAGTTAAAGTTTTGTCAGAAAAGTACTAACTTACATTTGGGCATTTGCACTTGTTTTAAAATCTTGTTCCAAATTGTGTCTTCTAAAATTGGTATTTTATTGATGCCAGTCACCGTGGAGTCGATTCCGACTCATGGTGACCCATGTTTATCAGAGCAGATCTATGCTCCATGGTGTTTTCAATGGCTCATTTTTTTTTGGAAGTAGATTGCTAGGCCTTTCTTCCAAGGTGTCTCTGCTTGGACTCAAACCTCCAACCTTCCAGTTAGCAGTCGAGCGTGTTAACCATTTTCACCACCCAGGGACTCCTTTAAAATAAAATATTCATGGGTAATTGCATTTGTATGTAAAGAATTCCTATTTATGGGGAAAGGATTTTTGCATGAGACAGTGTATTCTACCTTGTCTGTTATGAATGAGAAACCAAGCAATTGAAACCTTTATTACTCTCACTGTCTTCCCCAGCTAAATGGACCATTCTGTCTTTGTGGTCAGTGCTTAGCACAACATCTGATACATAGCATGTACTCAACAAGTATTAACTATTTGCATATAAAAGTATTTGTCTAATGAGTAAAAGTTATTCACATGGGTCGTTATCGAAGTTGGACGTAGTCCAAGAGGATAACCTACAGGGAAACACTCATTTGAAAAAAGACCATTATAGGAAAAAATTTCTATATCACATTTCTTCCTTTTTCTGATTTGACATAAGGCAAATTGGTATTTGTCTGTGTCCCCAAAACACCATTGCCTCCTCCTCTCATGGCACCTGGTACACTTGGAAGTGCTTATCTTTTTCTTGATCTAGACCAGTCTGCCCAATAGACATATAATGTGAGCCACATGTATAATTTTAAATTTGCTAGTAGCCACATTAAGGAGCCCTGGCGGCACAATGGTTAAGCCCTCAGCTGCTAACTGAAAGCTCAGTGGTTGGAACCCACAGCAACTCTGTGGGAGAAAAGACCTGGTGATCTGCTCCCATAAAGATTACAGCCTAGGAAACCCTATAGGGCAGTTTTACTCTGTCCTGTAGGGTCACTATGAGTCAGAATTTAAAAAAAATTAAATAAGTGAAAATACTTATAATAATATATATTATTTAATCTAATATATCCAGAATATTATTATTTCAACTTGTAATCAAGATAAAAAATATGAATGAGATCTTTCACACTGTTCTTTTTTGTACTAATTCTTTGAAACCCAGTGTTTATTTTACACTTACAGTACATCACAGTTTGGACTAGCCGCATTTCAAGTGCTCAATAGCTACATGAGGCTAGTGGCTCCTTTATTGGACAATGCAGGTCTAGAGGATGAGCAACTCAAAGGTAGTATCTAATACATCTTTGTACCCACAGTGCTTTGTGCAATGCCTGGAACATAAATGCTGTTCTATAGTAAATGTGGTGGGTAGAATTCTAAGATCACCTCTAATGACCCTTGTCTTTGTATAATTCCCTCACCTTTGAGTATGTTTTGAAGCTATGGATATAATGAGATATGTTATGATCGATTTTGTTATGTGGCACATGGGAGATTATCGTGGGTGAGCCTGCCCTAATCAGGTGAGTCCCTTAAAAGCAGAGAGTTTTCTCTGACTGGTAGCAGACGAAGAGATCAGAAACATTTCCTGCTGGCCTGGAAGAAAGCAAACAACTATGTTATGAATTGTTAGTGGAAAGGGGCAGCCTCTATGAGCAGAATTCCCCAGTCAACCCAACCCACACTATCCAGTCGATTTTGACTCATAGTGACCCTATAGGAGACAGTAGAACTGCCCCATAGGGTTTCCAAGGCTGTAAATCTTTACAGAAGCAGACTGCCATATCTTTCTCCCACGGAGTTGCTGGTGGGTTCTAACCACCGACCTTTTGGTTAGCAACCAAGCACTTTAACCGCTGTGCCACCAGGGCTCCTCCCCCAGTTAACAGCTAGTAAGAGAACAGTGCACCTCAGTTCCACAACCACAAAGAATTGAATTCTGCCAACAGCCAGTGAGTGTGGAAGAGGATCCTGAGCTCTTAGAGAGGACAGCAGTGCACCTGGCATCTTGATTTCAGCCTTGTGAGTGAGACCCTGAACAGAGAATCCAGCCTTGCTGTGCCCAGATTTCTGACCTACAAAACTGTGAGCTAGTAAATGGGTGTTGTTGGAAGCCACTAAGTTTGTGGTAACTTGTTGTGCAACAATAGAAAAGTAATGCAGTAAATAAATGTCATAATTCAGCAGCTACCAACCACATAGTGGCAATGTCTCTAAATTTTAGGTATAGTCCCTAAAATGAAACTGTAATCTCTGAACTTTGGCTTTGAAAATAAAACTAGTATTATGATAGCAAACTATCTTTACCGTGCCAGGGTATTAGCAACCTGGGGTGTTGGAGTCATTCTGTCTTTCCCAGTGCTATTTGCGTCAAAGTTCCCTTTGAATGAGTGACCAAAAAAAAAAAGAAGGATAAAATAGCTGAAAATAAATTTTGAGATGCACATCTTGTAAAGGAGTGACTATAGAGACAAATATTGACAGTAGTAAGAGCAACTAACATTTGTTGGGTCTGTACTCTGTGCCAGGCATTCATTCATTGCCTCACTGCATCTTCACCATAGCCCTAGAAGGAAGACACTATTATTATCTCCATTTTATGGATGTGGAAACTGAGGCTTAAGAGGTGGGAGGAGATTTAGCTGCATAACAAGGAGCTAAGGCTGATTGGGAAGGAAGAGGAGCCATTTTCGGATGAAACCCTTTTCAGATGCAGCTCTTCCCCATTTTGCCTCTGTTAACAAGTTCTCTGTATGTCCCCTCCTTCTAATAGGAAGCATTTCCCAAGTGGTCCTCGACTTCTGCAATTCAGGCTTTTCACTTTCTCCCTTGGAGAAATCACTGAATCTTATGACTTTCAGTAATATTTCTGGTCCTGGCTCTGAAAGGGGCATCTTGAACCCGTTGTTCTGAGCTCTAGCACTCCTGTGACATTTCCACTTGATGTCTCACTATCCCTCAGGTTCAGCTTTTTCAAAGTGGAGTTTATCAGTATTTCCTAAAACCCGTACCTTGACTTTGTCAACAATTCCATACTTACTGACCCGTGAGCAAGGCCCCAAAGCCCAAAGACTGTTCACCCTCTTATCTCCATTCCTTTTAGCCAATCAGCTGCTAAGATTATCTTTCCAGAATGCTCACTCAACCATTGTAGCGTAGTGGTTAAGTGCTACAGCTGCTAACCAAAAGGTCTGCAGTTTTAATCCACCAGGTGCTCCTTGGAAACTCTATGGGGCAGTTCTACTCTGTCATATAGGGTCGCTAGGAGTTGGAATAGACTAGACAGCCATGGGTTCGGTTTTTGGTACTCAACCATTCCTTCTACATTGTCCAACCTCTCTGGGTCTTTTAGCTCATTGACCTTCTTCACTTTCTTATCCAGCTTAGAATCCATGGTGCATCTACTAACTTGCTCTTGCCCAGAGCCCAAATCCCCTTGCCCCTCTGCCTTTCATTATTCTTATCGGGTATAGCCTGAACCCGATCATCTGCTTTCTCTTTGCCTAGGAGGCTGAACAGTGCTAGAGTAATTGCATAGAAGAAAAAGAAAATTAAAATAGAACTGTTTGTTCCAGTTTTCTCTGAGACCCCTGTTATGGATTGAAATTGTATCAGCACAAATATGTGCTGTAAATCCTAAATCTCAAGGGCACCTAAAAACAACAACATACCTGTGATTGTAATCTCTTTTGGGAGTGGGTTGTCTTTGTTGTGTTAACGAGGCAGGATTAGTGTAGGGTGTGTCTTAAATCAATCTCTCTTGATATATAAAAAGGGATTAAATAAGCAAGCAAGAGAAGCAGAGATGGGAGAAGAGAGATGCCAAGTCACATGAAGATGGCGCAGGAGCAGAAGTTTAGAGACAAGGACCTTCCTCCAGAGCCAACAGAGAGAGAAAGCCTTCCCCTAGAGCCGGCACCCTGAATTCGGACTTTTAGCCTCCTGAACTGTGAGAAAATAAATTTCTGTTTGTTAAAGCCATGCACTTATGGTATTTCTGTTATAGCAGCACTAAGTAACAAAGACAACCCCCGAGACCAAGTGTGCCAAATACCATCACATTCCAAAGCCAAGTATTGACCCACTTCTCCATGACTTCTAAAGAAGGTGGATGAAAATAGGTTTTGTGATCCTTATTTCTCACTTACCTTGAGCTGTGAGTTCTTTCTATTTGACATGCCCTCCCCCGATACCTCCCAGCCGTTGGGAGCTTCACAAAGAGCTTGATAGGTATCTCCCCCCACTTTTTTAAATTGTAGTTTAAGTGAAAGTTTACAATTCAAGTTAGTCTCTCATACAAAAATTTATACATTGTTATGTGACCTTAATTGCTCTCCCTATACTGTGACGGCACACTCCTCCTTCCCACTCCTGATTTCCCATGTCCATTCAACCAGCTCCTAACCGTCTCTGCCTTCTCATCTCGCCTCTGGACAGAAGCTGCCCATTTAGTCTCATGTATCTGTTGCTGGGGTCTTCTGACCAACCTGGGTAGCCCCTATGAGGTTCTTGCCTTTTACTGACCAAGAATGACCAGGAGAGGCTCAAGTTATCTGCACGAACAAAGCTTTACTGAGCAAAAGTAGCTCATGAGCAGAGACAAAGCGGGACAAGACAACGTTAGCCTTGGTCTCCCGGAAGAAAGGATTGGCTAGGGCTTATTAAGGTTTTTAGGTGGGAAAAGGCATCATCTTTATTCGTGAAAGAGGTAGGGTTATAAAGATTAGGTGTGTGCACAGGAGGTAGCCCAAGATGGAACCTGTAACAAAGGCTCCTGGGACTGGATGGCAGGACTTATTATGGGGTGCCGCGCCTGCGCAGTCCCCCCATGGTGCCAGTTCGATTCCTGTCGTGGGTACTTGCACCAGGCGGGGGTCATCTGTCTGTCACCTTGCAAGTGTCTGTGCATGCTCCAGGGACAAGATCAGGCCGGTTCTTCCGAAAAACATCTTATCAAGGAGGCACATTGAGAGCTGAGTGGGTTGTTCTTTCTTTACTGCATGTTCCAAGATAGTGGGTTTTGTGTCGTTAGTTAAGCACATGTTTTTAGTTCAGGGTTCTTTGCCTAGGGGCTCAGACCCTTTTTCCCTTCCCTGTCTCATATCTACTTGAGCTAAGAAGCACACTCTTCACGAGTATCATTTTATGTCCCATACTCCAGTCCAATATTTGTCTGAAGAGTTGGCCTCGGGAATTGTTTTAGTTCTGGGTTGACAGAGAGTCTGGGGGCCATGCCTTCTGGGGTTCCTCCAGTCTCAGTCAAACCATTAAGTCTGGTCTTTTTACTAGAATTTGAGTTCTGTACCCCACCTTTCTCCTGCTCCATCAGGGACTCTCTGTTGTGTTCCCTGTCAGGGCGGTCACTGGTGGTAGCCAGGCACCATCCAGTTCTTCTGGCCTCAGGCTGATGAAGTCTCTGGTCTATGTTGCCCTTTCTGTCTCTTGGGCTAATACTTTCCTTGTGTCTCTGGTGTTCTTCATTCTCCTTTACTCCAGGTGGTTAGGACCAATTGATGTATCTTAGATGGCTGCCCGCTAGCTTTTAAGACCCCAGACACCATTCAGTGATAGGTATCTTTTGAAGCTTGGGGACACAGGCAGGCATTTGACTCATGTGAAGGAAAAAAAAAAGCCTTTGAGAGACGGGCTGAGGTGAACTGTCAGCACAGCAGAGGGCTGCATTTTAGGAAGGATGCCAGGCCAAAGCTGCATTTTTCCAGGGGCCAAATGGGAAACCCACAGTTGGAATGTGAGCCTGGGTTATTTTAAACTAGGAAGACCTCCTGCAGTGGGTAACGTGGCCTTTGCAAACAGGGGTTAGAGGTTCCACTGGATATAGAAGTAGAGCGGGATTGTAAGTGGCCAGTTAAAGGAGAGGCCACTCTGGTTGGAAAGGTCCAGCAGGGGAAGGTCTGTGAAGGCCACAGATGCTCAAATGAAAAAATAAGAGTCAGCTTGAAACATCACCCCAAGCCAGAGGGAAGCTACACCAACTTACATCTTTTTTCCCCTTAACTTCTTGCTTCCTCTGTTTTTATACTGGAGGAGCCATTGAGAGCCAAGTGGTAGAATAGAGCAAGCAGTAGGGGGAAGTATCACTAATGGGGAATTCCCACTCCCCACTGCAGGTCATTCAGCCTAAAGCATAACCAATCTTGGAATGAAGTTTGGACATATTAATTTATAAACTGAGTCTGTGGTTTGGTACTGAAGTGACTCTAGGACATTTTATTATTTGTGATGATGAGAATCAGGAGGCCTTCCTAATATTTCATCTGAAGTGGGCTGGCCCAATAGACAGGATTCAAATGGACAGTTGGGAGTGAAGAATAATGTTTTCTCTTTGCATCCTAGGAGTCTAGCTTGTTCAATGGGCTCATTAGAATAGTATCACTGAGTACGTGAATGGTGTCAATCCACAGCTAGGTCTCTACCTTCACGCCCTGGCAATACTATTACATTTTTCTGGTGGGCATGCTCTCCTATTCTCTGGAAACTACCTTAAGCCTCTCTACCTTCCTTGAGTCTACCTTCAGACTGCTTCCTTACTCTCAGATGATCTTGCCTCGGTCTTCACAGAGAAAGTAGAATTCATCAGATGAAAGGAAATTCTCTCCATTTCTTCTGTATCACCAAATGGAGCTTAGAACTATATTTACAGTATTGTTAATTAACACATATATTGTAAGTATGTGAAACGTGGTTCCACTGTTTGAAAATAGTATATTCTCCTAGGCAGGTGAATTATTTCCTCAATAGTCTTATTTTCAATTTTGGTTTGCTTATTGTTTCATTTTCTTATAATGTAAAAATAAACTTTTACCACAATTTGAAATTTGGAAACTTGTTTTACTCGTGTTAAAATCTATGAGTGGGTCTAAAGTCATTTTAATTTATATGTATTGCGTTGTGTAAAATATGTCTACAAGATTACCATTTGTATGGTAAGTATTTCACAGTGTTTGAAATAGGGCCTATCACATATTTGCCATTACCCTCTGAGAGCTTTTCTAGTCTCAATTCTCTTATTCCATCTAATTACAACTTCATTTTAAAAGCAGTCGGGAGCATATATACTCTGAGCATTTAAAAACATTATGTTTAATGTATCTAATGAGTTTTTAATTTCAGTATAACTAACAAAAATAATTGAAAAACTGAGTTGCTAATGGAAGCATGCTTCTCTATAAAAGTAATTTACATTATCATAAAAGAATTCTAAGTTCATTATAGAAAATTTAAAAAACACAGCAAAGTATAAAGAATAAAATAAAAATTAGCTATGATTACACCACCACTTCCATACCTATTCTTGAGATCTTCCAGTCTTTTCTATTTTTCAAAGGTGGTATAATAAGGCACTCACATTTTAAAATCCTGCTGTTTTTCCCACTGAACCTTATATTGAGGCCTTCTTTTTTTTTTTTTTTACTGTTCCATTTAATAGTCACTGACAATTTAGTTTTGATGACTGAATTGTATTGCATCATCTTATAAAGTGTTATAATTTACTATAATATATTATACATAATATTGTAATATGTAATCTGGCTGTATTGTACTTTATTTAACAATTCCCAGCAGGCTTATTTTTAGAAATAGAAGACCCTCATACATACTTCTGGCATATGTTCAGTTTTGATATTCTTACCCCATCATCAGTATCCTTAACAGAAATTTTTGCCAAATTGCTCCAAATATTATCATTTACATCATATCTGTAAACAATTGCAGTCCTATTTTAAATTCAGCAAAAATAAAACACCACCAAACTCTTTAGGTTTTTGAAATTGCAGACTCTGCTTATTTTCTTTTTTCCCTTTCATTTACTTCTTAATCCCTTGCTATCCAGCTTTTCACTCAGTTGAATTCTCATTTGCACTTCTCTGTCTCTCTCCAATACGAAATTTGTTTTTAGTGTATTTTTCCTTACTTCAAAATGCTCATTACAGAGAAATCAGATATCACACATAAGCCCTGTAGGTCTTACATTTGCCTGCCTATCAAAGGTGGAACCATCTAGTGGCAGACTCATGTATCCCAAGCTCATCACACTGATGCAATATTCAGAATGCTGGTTTTCAAACTCACCCATTGAGCAATGGAGTTGTCATCTAGCCTGAAATGTTCTAAGTCTATGTGACTAACACTTTCTCTTACTGAAGACAGACCTTCAACGAAAGCCAAATCATAAGCAGAAATTAGCTTAATAAGGAAATCAGAGCAAAGGGCTTGAGGTTGGGCATTTAGAATTTTAGTGTCAACAGGCTAAGACAGCCCTATGCATGCATCATTATAAATAAGGTTAGGCCTGGGGTTGGCATAGGCTCATAACGCAGAACTTGTGACCCTGAGAAATTCACCAAGGACGTGAGTGCCATCTTGAAGTGCCTCTTGTGTGACAGCCAGCTAACCGTCTCGTTAAGCTCCTCTGCCTTACTGTGCGTGGTGCGCCTTTCCACTAGAAACTTCTGCATTAATAATGTGCTTATTTCTTCAGTTTGTCTCCTTCCTCCTGGTCATCCATTACTCCTGCTTTCCCAGCCCTCCTCCTACATCTGATTGTCTCCCCTATCTTCTGTCCATGCTGACTTCGTTCTTGTATCTCTGAAGTAATATGTTAATATAAATTCTGTCCTGAGTCATGGGGTAGTCATTTATGTGGTTTACTGATGTCGGTGTTCCTCTCTTTCCAGACACTTCCTGCCCTTTTGTGGTTGAGTGGGGCTATGCAGTGAGTTCTAGCCTTTGAGTTATGAACAGGAGTAATGTCTGTCACTTTTGGGGTGTTATTGTTAAGTATCGTCTTGTCGATATTCGATTCATAGCGACCCAGTGCTCTTCTGGGCTAGAACATTTAATTGCTAGTGTAAGACCCTCCTTTCCTTTAGCTACAGAGACCTGCAATGCTCCAGGTGTCTGTAGCCGAAGGAAAGGAGGGTCTCACTCTAGCAATTAAATACTTATCAGCCTGAATCCCAGAGGGAAATGACACTGAGCAGAACTACTCAACTCTTGATAGATAAAAGAATGGATGAGAAACAAACCTTTGATGTATTAAGTCACTGAGTTTCGGGGGTTGTTTGTTATTGCTGCATAATCTAGCTCTACTCTGACTAATATAGCCTTCTAGTTTGTTTTTTCCTGAACTCTTTATCTTATCCCTTAATGGGTCTATCCAAGATCATGGCTTTAATTTTATTCTCTAATCAAATGAATTCCAAATCTACCAAACTAATCTTCATTTCTTCCCTTAGCTCAGGTTCCAGTTTTGCTCACAAGAACCCCAACCTGAATGTTCTGCAGGCATCTCAAATAGATCATGCCCCCAGACAAACTTATCATTTTCTTTCCCTCAATTGCTTCTTCTCTTTTATTGCTAACTTTAGTTCATGACACTACTTTCTCTGACTCACTCAGGGTTTTAACCTTGGCGCTATGCACATTCCCTCCTCCTGATGAAGTGGGCCAACCTTTCCAGTTGCAAGGTTCAAATGGCAGAGAGGCCAAGTACAAACACAACGCCTAGGAACCAGAGGCAGGATAGAAATGTACCCGTTTGAGGCCCTAAAAATCTCTCTCAAATTTTGCCTGGTATAAAATAACTAGTTTCCTACCTTTTTTCCTTTTCACACCATGTGGGTTGACTTTCTTCCTTATTGGCTTGCTGGAAGTAAAAATGACCATCGTTTCTCTCAGTTACCTAAAGAATAAAAAATTTGAACACTGAAAGGACACTTGTAACAACAAAATTACAGTATGCATGAAGTAATGGTTAGGCCCTGGCTGCTGCAGGCTCCATAAACTGAGTTGGGCTTGCTGAGCATCATCTTCTTGACTCCATCACACAGCTGTTGAGGAGCTGGCATCTAGCCCCTGAATCCAGCCAAGAAAAGAAGCCAAGGCTGATGTTCTGATGATGAGATAACATCAGATCTCTGGTCCCTGAACCCTCTGACTCCACCCTAGGTTCATTATTTGTGTCTGCAGTTTTATGGTGATTGCAGATCGGGAAGGCTGCCACTCCAAATGTCACCAGGCTCATGATCCAATTGCTCCTCCAGTCACCACCAAAAAATGGAAAGAGTGATGAAATCAGTCTTGGGCTACATTACAGGAAGCAGGAACACACTTGAGATTGGCTGCTGTAGTTGCAGTTTAGTTATTAGCACAAGAAGAGAACAGAGAATTAACAGTCAAGTACCATCCCAAGAATAGAGGATCTGGGATTACAATTCATGCTGGCCTTTTCCTTTGCAAAGGTAGTTCCTCAATATCTCTTTAGGCTGAGAACCAACACCATGTCTTTGGTAACAAGGGACTGGATGACTGTGCCATACCAACAATAAAGAGGCAAACATCAATATTTTATGGGAGCATCTGTATGAAGTCAGAGCCACAGAACCCAGAAGTTGGAGCTATGTAGGGGTGGGATTGGGAGTTCCTGGGTGGTGCAAATGGTTAATGTGCTCAGCTGCTAACCAAAAGTCTGGTCATTTAAGTCTATCCAGAGGGCCTCAGAAGAAAGGCCTGGCGATATACTTCCAAAAAATCAACTACCAAAAACCTTGAGGAGCACCATTCTACTCTGACACACATGGGGTTGCCATGAGTCAGAGTCGACTCGACAGCAACTGACACTGGTAGTGGTGGGATTGGATGAGAATAAATCAGTATTAAGCTGCTAGTATTACCATTGAGAATATGATGCCATTCTTATTCCTAATTCTTTGTGACTCATTTTACTCTTTTCTGCCTGCAGTTTTAAGTTTGAGTGGCAACATTTCTGAGAACTGAGATAAAGAAGGGTTGCACCTTATTTTATGATTTTTCACTCAATCTCCCTGTTTAGTTGTGGCATCTCACCCCATCCTCGGCTGTGCCTCATGTTCCCAAGTAGAGAACACCTGTGTTGACATTTCCAGGGAGGACACCTCTGGTCTTCTGCTGGGGTAGGGAGAGTTGGCTCTCTGGATACAAAGGGCTGGTGAGGGGGCCCCCCCCAGGAGATTGTTTGCACCTTACAAAGACTTTAATCAATTGCTTTGTTTTCGACCCCTCTCAGCACTCCTGACTTCGGAGACACCTAGCACCCTCAATTCCCAAGCCTTTCTGGGGATTCTGAGGCATGCACTGGTTTGCTTCTGGTAGACCCCTCCCCTTCACTGGCCACTCCCCCCTCCCTTACTGGCATCTCCTTTTCTGTATTCTTTGTTTTTATGGGTATTGTGTTTTATTTTTTCTTTTAATTTTTACTGTCATTTTAGAGGGGGTTGGGAATGAAAAAAAACAAATTTGTGTGTTCAGTCTTTCATATTTACTAGAAGTGTACTCACTCATTCTTCTAATTTTTATATGCCTTTAAGAGTACTTATGAATGTCTTTTGAATCTAGTAGATGCTCAACACAAATAAAAGCAATTATAATATGATACAGTGAATTCCCTGACCCAAAGGAAAAAAAGGGGAAGGGCGGGGGATTGAAATTACCCTGGATAAAGATTGCTGAAAACAGCAGGCCATGACTTTTTTTAACCCAAATTTCTCATCCTGCATTCATTCTGTACCTACTGAGCACTGCACCCACATGCAGGTTGCTGGGATGTGGGTAACATGATTAGAAACTTAGAACCTCTCCTGGTGAATCTCTTTGGTGTTTCTTCACATGCCACATGCATAGTAGCTCAATCAGAAACGTAAGCTGACCTTTTGCAATAGGCTGGAATGACAGAAAGGAGTGACTGTCTTTTTATAGAGAGAAAACAGCTGTGCCATTATCGCATTTGCCAGGAGACAGAGGAAAACTTGTTGGGGGTTCTTGTTTGTCATTGGCAAGAACAGTGAGCTGCTGGGGCAGCACAAATTATTCCAGGGGTGTAGGGCTTCTCTGTCACTTTCCGGGAATTGGCTTAGCTTTACTCACAAAGCCCTGAAGGAGGGTCTGAAATTCCCCTTTTGACCAGCACAAGTGTGGGCTTTTACACAGAACATTTCATGATGCCAACAGATAGTTTCCAGAGAGGAATTGGGAATTAGGTTGAGCTCTGGTTGCGGATGATTCTTTTTCATGCCTAGCTACCCAAACAAAGAGAGCAAGCCTGCAAGTGAACACACACAATGGAATTGGTGCATGGGAATGTTCGGGCACTGCCTGATTAAACTCCTGCCAGAGCACCAGAGGGCAATTTCTCTAAGCCTCCCTGTCTTGTATTTTGGCAGCTCTCACTTCCCTTCCCCCATCTCCCCCTTCCCCACGTCCTCAAATCCATTTGGGTTGTTGTTTGGAAGGAACTCAATTCAGACAGACTGGCAGTTCTGTAATTGGTGTTTTACTTGCCTCTGTCTCTTTTTTTTTCTCTTCATTTGATCATTCTGATAATGAGAGCTTATTTTCTCCTTTTACCATCAGAAAACAAAAAGAAACTCTTGAAAGAGTTGTTGAGTTGTATATGAGTTTTCTGATGTACAGCTATGGGGAATAAATTCATATTTCAAAATATTTTCCCTCATCTCTCTCCCTCTTCCTCCCTCCTCACCCAAACAGTCAACACTCATGGGAAACATTAACGTTGAGAACCGATTTCCCTCTCAGTACGTGTTGTGACTACAGTGGCCAAATCCCTGAGATTTTACCTGTCAAAATGTTGATGTTCTTGTTTAAGATCTTCCTCATTGTCATCATAATCAGTGCCTCCATTTGCTAGACTATGTGCATTTCTTTTCAACTGATATTTCTTAGGTATTCTTTTCTGATTACTCTGGCAGAAAAGTCCTAACAAGGACACTGATTAGCTTAGTTTATATCACATGCCTGTCCTTCACCATGACCATTCACCATGACCACAGGGTTAGGACATATTGATTGATCAGCCTGGGTCACACAGTCACTCTTGAGTTGGCATCATTATGCATAGTTCCATCAGGACCACACCGGGGGAGAGCCAGGGCAGACAAACAACATGTCTGCTACACCCATCCCTGTGTTGTACTTTTTCTGTTAAGAAATGTAATTGTTCTGATTAAGTGGATTCCCTCTGGCTCCAATTCAATCTCTTTCCTCTTCTGCTAGCTGGTCAGTATCTTTTCAAGATTCTTTCTCAATAGATTCTTTCTCAAGAGTTAAACCCTTACAGTTTCTTGAGAAGTTACATTATTTGCAGTATTTAAAAATTTAGCATTGAGATAAACAATCCTATTTCTACTAAGTTTTTCCAGGTAGAATTTATAAGTCTTTTGTCATCTTCCTAGATCTGCTAGACAGTATTATATTTCTTTCTTGCCTTGTTCTAGTCCAGAATTCCAAATGGAGCTAATATCAAGTATGCAGTGTTCGGTATTGGTAAAACAATATGAACTTCAGGGTCAATCCTAGGTTCAAATCCCACTTCAACCACTAGACCACCAGTAGCCAGGGAAATACGAATAAAAATACATCTTTTAAAATTTGTCATATCGGTGAAAATTAAAAATATTGATGTGACATACACCTGTTTTTCCCCCCGTCCTGCATCAGTTGCTTCTGTTTTATGGTAATAATACTGTGTATATTGTGAGTCAAGCCATGTTTGAATCCATATCTACTCCTGGACTGCTGTGTTATGTGAGCAGATGAATTCCTTTTTTTTTTTTTTTTTTTAGTTTAAACAATTTTGGATCAATTATCCATCACTTGAAACTGAATTGCAACACATATAATTGGTAATTTCCCTTTTTTGTAAAGTTGTGGAAAAAGTAGGCAATTTCATGTATCATTATTGGTGAAAGTATGCATTGCTACAATGTTTTTGGGAAGTAGTCTGTCAAACTCAAATATATAACAAACTTTTGTGAATTTTTGTAACAGAAATAAAAGCATCTACTACATAAGCTATATGTGTTAGGATGTGTTTTCAGCTACAATGAACAGAAAAAAAGAAACCCAGTCGTCATCAAGTTGACTCTGACTCATAACAACTCCATGTGTGTCAGAGTAGAACTGTGCTTCATAGGGTTATCAGTGGTTGATTTTTCAGAAGTTGATCACTGGGACTTTCTTCTGAGGTGTCTCTCGGTAGACTCAAACTTCAAAACTTTTGGTTAGCAGCCAAATGTGGTAACTATTATTACCACCCAGGGACTCTTCACAATGAATGGAAAAACCAATCTAAATTGGTTTAAACAACAAGAACTGCATATCTCACCTGAAAAGAAGTTCAGAAAAGCAGGACAGACTCTTGAGTTGGTTATTTCAGTGTGCAAAAGTGTCGTTGAGGACCCTGGTTCTTTCCCTGTCTCTGTAGCCAACTTTCCCCACATTCATTGTCCAGAATTGGGTCATGTGCCTATTCCTCACTAATCACTCATAAGGAGATGGACTTGTCCTTGGCTTTGACCAGTTGTCTGGAACTGGATATTAGGGAGTCAGCCAAAAAGTCTACCCACAGAGAAATACATGTATGTGTGTGTACATACACCCAGATGATTTTTATAGTCTTGCTTATAGGGGTTAAAAAAAAAAAAAAAACTGAAAAAAATTTGAATATCCATCAATAGTGTCATCATTGAATAAATTTTGACTTTTCCATAGTGTGAAATATAAGAATTAGATATTTATGTATTGGTTTGATTTGGAGAGATATTTCGGATATACTTTATTTTATTAGGAGAATAAACAAGTTTCAGACACCTCTCTATAGGATGATCCTGTTTTTCTTGGGGGGGGAAAACAACAAAGAATAAAGAATTTAATTCTTGGGGGTGTCTGTGTATGTGTGTGTGTGATAAACACAGAGAAAAGAGCAAAAGTAAATATACCAAACTATTAACACTAGGGACCTCTGTAGATGGAGAATTAAAAAACATGTTATGACTCATATATGGTAGTAATTTTGGTACAAAATGTCATTCAAAGAACTGCTTTACTAAGGAAATGTCAAAACATCACCCCCTTAAAAATGCAGTCTGTGAATGTTTTGGCTCCTCGAATACAAGGAAAACCTAATTGAACAAAAACATCTCTAAAATCTCCAAAGCATTATTAGAAGCACCACATTTATACTAGACTGAAAATTCAGTATTTAAATTGTTTTTGTATTCTCAGAATTTATTGTAGATTCTTGGATATAGAAGATAATATATTTTTCCATGAAAACTTTAAGTTTCTGGAAGTAACACCAGGGTGAATAGCTAGAAAAAGAAGGACTGCAAGGTCAAAAGAACTTAGACACCTGAAAGTTTATAGAAATAAGAAAATTTTTAGGGAATTTTTTTTCCTTTTTTGGGAGAACTTAAGATTTCAGTTGAAAAACTTGAATGAATTTTTTTGAGATGATGGATTAAATAAATATGCTAAGTTCATATATTACTTTTTCACCTTTATGACCCCAGAATGATTGGTAAAAACCATGCAATTGACTATTTTATGTATAACCGCTTATGATTCCTGTGTATGCAGAAGTTGACCAACAAACACTTGCTGTGTCAGGATGTAGCTCTTCTCGGAGACACTGCCAATCAGCAGTAATAGGAGGGAGAGGGAAGAACATTATGGCTCCTTGTTGTTTCTTTAAAAAGTGTTAAAATCACTCTCCTTTTTTTTTTTTTCTCATGAAATTCCCACTTTGCCCAGTAGCATGGAATTGTAACAATGACTGTGCAAGTTAGAACTGTGCAGAGTGATTTTAATAATCAATGGGAAAAATTATGACTGTTTTGTGACCTTTACATTTTTTTTAATCAAAACATTCAAAACTCTCTTACTCTTACTCTTAGTTATAAATGTAAACCAAAAAAACCAACCCACTGCTGTTGACTCACAGTGACCCTATAGGACAGAATAGAACAGCTCCATAGGGTTTCCAAGGATATAGTCTTTACTGAGGAGCCCTGGTGGTGCAGTGGCTAAGCGTTCAGCTGCTAACCAAAAAGTCGGCAGTTCAAATCCACCATCTGGGGCTTGGAAACCCTATGGGGCAGTTCTACTCTGTCCTATAGGATTGCTATGAGTTGGAATTGACTTAATGGCAGTGGGTTTGGTTTTGGTTTTTAACCTTTATGGAAGCAGACTTGACTTGATGGCAGTGGGTTTGGTTTTTAATCTTAACAGAAGCAGACTGCCACATCTTTCTCCCGTGGAGTGGCTGGTGGGTTTGAACCACCGACCTTTTGGTTAGCAGCTGAGCGCTTAACCACTGCACCACTAGGGCTCCTCTTATAAGTGTATAGGGAATTAAAAAAATAGTAAAACATATTTATTTAGTACTCTGTAACATAAAAGCTTAGCAACACTGAGAATTAAGGCGTTTTATTTCTTTGTAAAAATCTTATCAAGAGTAGTTTGAAGTGCTTCCTTCTCATGGTATAACTTATGGAGTGAGCATCTTTTTTATGCTTTGGTGAATTGTCACATCTTTTCTAAGTTTGCATTAGCTTCCACTCTTTAATCCTTTGCGTTTTCAATGTCATGAAATATCTCTAAGAGTTCCTTTAATGTGAAGTTTTTTTGCTGGTGTCACATCATCCTTTTTGTCATAATCACTTTTCTCATTTATGTCAATAAGTTCACATTCACCTTCACTAAGTTTGTCTAGGTGCCTATCAAGAGTTTGGAACAATGGCGGTGTCATCATTCCAAGTCAGCCATTTCTTCAGTAACTCTGTTTATGTTTGATTCGAATTTTACTTTCAGTGTTATCACATTTCATTTCTTCATTGCATTTTTATCTGGACCAATTCCTTCTTTTGATTACCCATTTTTTGGTTAAATGTCACGTGGGTTTATCACTGGGAGATAAGGAGGCAACACAACTACATACTTTGCTGTCTGTGCATGAACAGAGTAACAGATTTACAGTAGCAAATCGTGACTATTAAAGGTGTGACATGACTGGTCACTGATCATGATGTGCATCTGTTATTTACATAGTGATTTGTTGGCTGAAGAGCTGGCAGGGAAGTTTGTACTTTGTGCAGTTACTTATAGTTAATATCTCCTGGTAACTGAAACTTAATCTGTGTTGTTGGGGGACTGGTGTTACTTAACTAAACCATGGTAACTGAAATTTTTGCATGAAGGAACCATTCAAATAAGGACTACTTGTACAACTTCATCATAGAAAATTTTGGAAAGACAGATACACCAAAAAAGGCCGTCATACCAACTTTTGATCCAAAGATTAAAGGCTTTTAGCCTGTCCTAATTAGGAAGAGAATGCCAACAGAAGCAGTGACCATTCATTTCTGAAATTCAGAAACATAGTATTAATTTTCCGATCTCTTCAGAAGGTTCAGAACCAAAAGAGGAAGAGCAAATTTAAAAGTTTAGACATCAGAAGGAGAGGCTGCAGGCTGGATCCCTCTGCTCCCCCATAGTTGAGATCAAAACACAAAAAGAAAACCCTTGAGTAAAAAATTTCATAAACTGTAAAACTTTGACTGTAAGGATGATCATTTTTACCTAATGGAGGCTCCTCCTGCAGATTCTGAAAAATTCCTCTTCCCTGTGTTCCTCAGGGAACGGGCACCGCAGCATTGCTGAGCCTTATTCCAGCCACAATTCCAAAGCTGCTTCTTTGGGGTCTGGCGCTACTCCCTCCACAGTCTTTGTTTTTGGAATCAAGTAGCTTCTATCACAGGCGTTATTGCTCACCTAATTGCCTATCCCAGGGTCCCAACCGAGCTGCCAGGGGATTTCTCACAAGTTTCTGGCAAAGGGAAGGGGCTTTTCATCAACAGTATGCTTCCTGCTGTAGAACTCCTTTTACTTGTGGAAAAACTACATTTTTAATTTTAGAAATTCAATGTAGAGACTAGCTTCTACAGTATGTTTCAGGACCCTGCATCATCTAACACTCTTCAAAAGAGCTTGTGGTATTCTGTATCTTCTGTGATTCCCATGCAATTGACTAGATTTCTTTTTCAATTGGATAAGCCCAGTTAGAATTAGTACTCCAGGAACACTAATGCTCTATCAAAGTGGCTTCAATCACTCCTTTTTCACTTAGGGAAGTGTGTGAGTACTCCAAGGACCAAGACAGTTGGTGGAAGGTCTAGTCTTCACTTGATGGCATCATGAAGTTAGGAGTTGGGCAAGTCAGTGGTGTTCTATTCTAGAGGTAGCCATTAATTAGTAATTAATTAGATGAGGTAGGGGATGTTTTATACTAGAGATAGCAATTAATTAATGAAGCGATACTACTAAGTGTACTGTTATATAGGATACTTTTTGTATATCACCTCACATTTTCCTGGCCTAACGTTTACTCTAACCACAGTTGTAGGGAAGAGTTTTGTGCAGGTATATTCTAATAGTGCCTCACTTCAGCTACATATTGTTCTTAACCCCTGGCAAAGGCGTATCTACGGAAAATAGTGCCTATGGCAAGCACTGAAGTCACACCCCTGCAGGGCCATAAAAAGCACCCAGGGGCAGTCTCTAAGTTGCACTCCCTCCGCCTCCCATTTCAAAATGAATATACTTGATAGTGGCAACGCATCAGCAGAAACGCCTTCCCCTCTCTTGTCTGGCTGCCTCAGTTAGGTGTGTTTCGTATTTGTAGTGCCTCAGAATGTCGTTCTGCACTTCATCTGGTGCCCCCTGGGACTTGTACCTGGGGGCAAGTGTCTTCCTCTGTCCCCCCTTGCTACGCCTCTGTGTCTACCGTGCTCGAGGAAGGATGTTGGGCCATATTGGGTTAATAGAAATTGCCCAGTGTTGCCCCCTTCAAGTGGCACCCAGGGCATGTGCCATACCTTAGATATGTCTCTGTCCCTGGGACACCTCAGATACCATGGTTACTTGGCACTCATGCATGCAAAACCTAGACAGGTTGTGAGATTGAAGCTCAATGGAGCAACCCTTGACCAATGAGGCAATGAGAGCTGGTGGATAAATGCTCTCTCCTTCCATTTCTCAAGCGACATTACTGAGGCATATTCTGTATTGTGCCATTGTGGAAGGAAGGACCAAGTGGAAGCTCCTGAGACTGTGGAAACTCACTCAAGTATCTTTCTCTGGCCAAGCTAATCAGAAGCAGTACCACATTCTGAGAGGAATTGCAGACTACTGCCACTATTAAAGACTTAAAGGATGTACAAATGGTAGTCCTCATCATATCCCTGTTGGATTCAATTCTACAGCTTCTATAAAAGCCATAGAATTATGAAAGATGATGGCCCCAGTCACAGCTGCTCTGCTGAAATACGGTGTTTTTTCAGGGCAGATCAACACAGCCTCTGGCACAAGGTATGCATTTATTGATCTGGTGAATGCATTCTTTTTAATACCCATCAAGGAGACTCAAAAGTGAGTTCACATTTATGTGGGAATGGCAAGAATACGTATTCACTGCCTTGACACAGAGATATGTTATCTGTCTTATTGCTGCCATAATACAGCACAAGAGACTCGATTATCATAACATTTCACAAACCATCATGCTGATCCTCTACATTAATGACATCATGCTAATTAGACCTGGTGAGCAGAAAGTGACAAGTAGAATTAGGCTTCTAATAAGACACATGCTTGCCAGAGGGTGAGAGGCAAACCCCACAAGGATTAAGGGGTGTCATGGATTGAATTGTGTCCCCCAAAAATATCTGTCAACTTGACTAGGTCATGATTCCCAGTATTGTATATGATTGTGTAATCTGATGTAGCCTACTGGACTGTGAGAGAATAAACTCCTCTTTGTTAAAAGCCATCCACTCATGGTATTTCTGTTATAGCAGCACTAGATGACTAAGACAGAATTTGGTACCAGGAGTGGGGTGCTGCTCTGACAGATACCTAAAATGTGGAATTGGTTTTGAAACTGTAAGTGGACAGAGGAGTGGCAGAGGACCAGCATCAACAGAGAACCTGCAGCAGCAGAGAATTGGTAGTGGCAGAGAACCAACAGCAGCAGAACCAGGAGACCAGCGTGAGTCAGTGCTGGAGCTGACCCATGGAGTGAGAAAGCTGAGTGCCTGTGTGCAGGAGACTTCCTGGGGGAGTGGGGTGCCTCTGGGAACTTACCATTGGTGGAGCTACAGAGCTTTGGAACACTTGCCCCAGCAGGGAAGATGCGGGCGTGAGGCCCGAGGGCCAAGAGGCCACAAGAAGCAGAAGCTGAAGAGACAAGGCACACAAGAAACCGAGCTGCCTCAGTCTCAGAAGGTATGGCCATGACCTCAGGGGTTTCAAAGGGTAGAGTGATGGCCTCTGGTGTTTCTAAGGGTGAAGTTGTCACTCCAATGGACTAGGAGAATGGTGTGCCTGAAGCTGAGGGAGCAGTGTTGCCATCCCAGTGGGCCTTGAAGGCAGAGCTGAAGCCCAGAGCCAGGGGGCCTCCACTCAGAATCTGGAGACTGTGGCTAATACCTAGAGTCTGGAGGGCAGGCCTGTTGTGTAAATTATCTCAGAGAATAGAAGATCATTTTCAAAGCCTTGAGGGCTAATGTAATGTGTTCTGCTGACTTGCTTGGTGCCTGTTATCCCTTCTTTTCCTCCAGTTTCTCCCATTTGTAATGGAAATGTCTAGCTTGTGCCTGTTCTGCCATTGTACCTTTGGAAGCAGATACTGTGTATTCTAGATTTCACAGACAAAGAGGAATTTTTGGATTTTAGACTTGGAGGTGATTTAAGACTTTTGTTATGATATGATGGGAAGAATATATTTTGCATGTTGCAAGGAAATGAATTTTTGGGGGCCAAAGGGTGGAGTGTCATGGATTGAATTGTATCCCCCAAAAATATCTGTCAACTTGACTAGGTAATGATTCCCAGTATTGTATATGATTGTGTAATCTGATGTGATTTCCTTATGTGTTGTAAACTCGATCACTATGATGAGGTTATATGTGATCTCCTTATGTGTTGTAAACTCTATCTCTATGATGAGGTTATACTGATGACGTCTGCAAGATTAGATAGTGTCTTAATCCAATCTCCTTTGAGATATAAAAGAGAGAAGTGAGCAGAGACACATGGGAGCCTCATACCATCAAGAAAGCAGTGCCAGGAGCAGAGCACATCCTTTGGACCTGAGGTTCCTGCACAGAGAAGCTCCCAGACCAAGGGAAGACTGATGCATCACAAGGACCTTCTTCCAGAGCCGACAGAGAGAGAGGGCCTTCTCCTGAGATGATGCCCTGAATTTGGACTTGTAGCCTACTGGACTGTGAGAGAATAAATTTCTGTTTGTTAAAAGCCATCCACTCGTGTCATTTCTGTTATAGCAGCACTAGATGACTAAGACAAGGGGCTTGCCACATCAGTCAATTTTTTAGGCGTTCAATGGTCTGGGACTTACAAGGACATCCCCTGTAAGGTAAATGTCCAGTAATTGTACCTTGCATTCTCCTTACCACTAAGAAAGAGTCACAATGCTTGGTGGGCTTCTTTGGATTTGGAATATAGCATTTGGGATTACTCCCAGTTATGGGTGGAGCCTAGAACAAGAGAGGGCTTTGCAGCAGGTTCAGGTTGGATATAAACCAACAGATCCAATGTTATTTGAGGTATCTGTTGTGGACAAAGATGATATGTAGATTTTTTTTGCAAGTTCCAATAAGAGAGTTATAGTACACATCTGTAGAGTTCTGGAGCAAGGCCATGCCTTCAGCAACAGAGAAATACTTCCATTTGAAAATTACCTCCTGGAATGTTGCTGGGATGAGCACCTGAGAATAAGCACCCCACCACAGGACATCAGGTGATAATGCAATTGATGCCGCCATCATGATCTGGGTATATCAGCTCCTCAGAATAAGTGGGCATTACACTCAGGCATGGCCCTACAGAACAGCGTCCCAAAAGGACAGTGGCAAAGGGAAAGTGAGCAAACCTGCAAACAATGCACTTGGCTATCACTTTATATGGAGGAAGAAATAGCCTGAAGTTGGGATATACTTAGACTCCTCGGCAGTGGCAAATGATTTAGGGGTTAATCAGGGCCCTGGAGGAGACAAGTTTGGAAGATCAAAGACAAGGAAGTATGGGTAACAGGCATGTGCATGGATCCATGGAGTGGGCACAAAACAACGGCTCTTTGTGTCTCATGTTAATGCCCACTGGAGAAAAGGTACCATGGAGGAGATCCCATCAACTGAGTAGACAGGATCACTTGTCCCATGGATCCATGAATTCCAGCCACCCTCTGTCCCCAGCAACTACAATGCTTGTGCAGTGGACCCATAGCACAGTGGCCATGGTGCAAGGATGGAGATTATACATATGTGCAAAAGTATGGATGCCCTCTCATTAAAGCTGAGGAGCCTAACCTGCCAGGAGTAGAGACTAATATGTGCCATCTCTATGACACCATCACTTGAAGAGACCAGCCAGGCACCTGATAGCAGGTTGATTACATCAGACTCCTTCTACCTGTTGCAACAGCAGGGACTATAGCTTTTTCCAGGAAACCTTTGACTATCGATTGAGCTACAGATAACAGAAGCACTGATGGATGGGCTCCAGATTAGAATGTCACCTTACCATCACTGACTGCACCTACAGTTAAAGCTGAAACTAAATGGCACATGTTGAATATCTCACTGTCTATTCTGAAGTCTTTTAAAGTAAGTTAGAAACTGTGGTGGCGTAGTGGTTAAGAGCTATATCTGCTAACCAAAAGGTCAGCAGTTCAAATCCACCAGGTGCTCCTTGGAAACTCTATGGGGGCAGTTCTCCTTTGCTCTGTAGGGTTGCTATGAATTGACTTGATGGCAACAGATTTGTTTTCTTTTTTTGAAAGTAAATCACTGTCATTACTGTAGGTTCACATATCTCAAAGTCTAAGGCCCCAAATCTCTTGGACTCCACAGATTGGAGAAGGTGCTTCTCCTCAGTTCAAGGCTTGCTCATATCCCCACCCAGAAGGAATCCTCCACTCCCAGCCATAGGATATGGTTGACAACTGGGGCCCAGAGAAGGCAATCACAAAAGTTTAGTGTTTTTCAAATTATAAATTATGACTCATTAATGGGCCATAATATCAATTCAATGGGACATGACCAACATCAAAAAGAATGAAATAGAATATATAGAAATATTAGAGGGTATTACATGTAGTAAGGGTATTGTTTCATGAAAGTTTTGTTTATTTTATGTATTTATGGTGTGTTTACTGGATTACTTTGTAAAACATAAAATGTCTTTTCTTTTACTGTGTATCAAAAAAGTTGAAAACACTCAAATAGTGGAAAATACATTTCACAAGGTTAGTGTTACTTAAGTTTTCAATACCACTTAAATACCAGTGGTCCCGCCCTAGATTCACACTTGGCAAAACAGTTGTCTCCCTCTTCAAGGGATACCCAACTTACGTCACTGCACAGAATAGTTGGCACCTTAATCTGCAGCATCAGCATTCAGATTTATGGTGACTTCACTGTTATCGCCAAGGACAGTGGGTGGGTTCTTGCTTTTTATTTATACAACTACATGGCCAATCCTGGTAGTTTTCCAAAAACAAAAGGAACCTGTTCCAAAAATTTTGAGCTCTGTCTCAAGCTCCTAAAACAGAATACTGCCAGCAACCTCCAGGTAGCAGTTTCAGCAAAGAAAACACAAATCCCGTCTTCACCAGGCACCGCATTATGCCTCCCAAATAGTCTATTCTCAACACATAGTCTAAACCAGATGTTTTCTTTTATATCAAATAGATTGGAAAGAATAGTTAAAGCTGTTCTGAGGATTGCACTGCCTGGTTCTATGCTTGCAAACGGTGGCTTGTGTAGAGGGAAAAATCTGTAACATGCTACCGGGTTCCTTAGTTTTGTCAAGTGTTTTAAAGAACCTTCTTACTGAAAGATGGCACTACTCTTCAGTTATATACTACAAAGGAGCGGCTAATAACTTCTGACAGCATTTTTATTAGCTAACTCATCAACGCTCCAAGATCCTGTGTAAGAATTGAAAATGGAATTTGCAGGTATGAATGTATCTGTGAAATATTTTGAATTTAAACTCAAATCCAGTTTTTGCTTAGTGGTATGATAAAATACTGCGGTATTGGCTGCTAACATTAAAAAGTACATATGTATATGCATTTGTTATGGATTGAATTGTGTCCCCCCCAAAACTGTGTGTCACCTTGGCTAGGCCATGATTCCCAGTTCTGTGTGATTGTCCACCATTTTGTCATCTGATGTGATTTTCCTACCTCTATGAAGTTAATGAGACAGGATTAGAGGCAGTTATGTTAATGAGGCAGGACTCAATCTACAAGATTAGGTTGTATCTTACATCAATCTCTTCGAGATAGAAAAGAGAGAAGTGAACAGAGAGACGTGGGGACCTCATACCACCAAGAAAGCAGCACTGGGAGCAGAGTGCATCCTTTGGACCTGGGGTTCCTGTGTCTGAGAAGCTCCTAGACCAGGGAAAGATTGATGACAAGGACCTTCCTTCAGAGTCAACAGAGAGAGGAAGCCTTCCCCTGGAGCTGGTGCCCTGAATTCAGACTTCTAGCCTCCTAGACTGTGAGAGAATAAATTTCTGTTTGTTAAAGCCATCCACTTGTGATACTTCTGTTATAGCAGCACTAGGTAACTAAGACAGCATTTTAAAAAGTTAAAGAATATTATGTTTAATGGTGATGAATAAAAAGCCAATTTGTTCTATCAGTGGGATATTCCAATGAAAGGATACACAGTTGGTTTAGTTGGGAGGAAAACATGCTTAACGATAAGTGGGAACAGGGGCACAGAGTCAGAACATCCCCAGCAACCAGAAGGAAAGTCCTGCCTGGGGCAGAAGTCTAGCAGTAAAATGATCTGAAACCTGGGTTGGGGTGTTCGAAAAGGGATTGTCAGAAATACTGCAACTTGTGAGCCAGGGACACAGGAAGTGACTTAGACGGTAGTGGCGATGAGTCAGGTAAGGTTGTGGTACCAGAACCAAGGAAAGGGCTTGAAAACACTAACGAAGCAGTCATACTTAGGGCACCCGATGGATAATGGAAGTCCTCATTTAACGCATCTGGGCAGCATGAGAAATAACCTATTGAAAAAGCCCTGTCTTCTGTTCCAACAAATGAGAGTACAGTTCTTTAAAAAAAAAAAAACAAAACAACAACAACAACAACAACAAAACCCTCACAACACTTTTTTCAGAACCTGTAAAGTATGAGAAATATATGCCCTTCATAATTTGCACTTTTTGATATGGGTGCTCATAAAAAATGAAAGTGGAGTTCCAAAATTAAGCAGATTTGTGTTTCCTCCATATGCACTGTGTAGTATATAATGCAATGGATAACGAGCCTGTTAAGCTTATCCTTTGACACATGTGGTCCAGCCCTGCTGTGCTGGGTGTTGAGCCAGGGTGGGTAGGACAGAGAGCACATGAAGTAGTGTCAGAGAACCTCGGGCTGTGCAAGAGCCATGACAAGACGGAGGTCAAGAGCAGCCATAGCCACAGAACGATCTGGCCTCACATCCCAATCCTCGCTCTGCACTTTCTACCTGAGTTTAGTTTCATCTGCTGGAAATCTACCTAGGAGTTTAATTATTCAAAGTGGCTGGCTTATGCTACCCCTAACCCCTATATGATGTCAGATGTCTGCTAGGCCTGTATAAGATGCAAATCCCATGGAAGTTTAGAAGACAGGCTCTGAGCCTGGAGCTCAAATCTTCATTCAGCCATTTGCAAGCCATGAGACCTTGGGGAAGTTAATCAACCTCTCTGTGCCTCAGTTTCCTCAATTATGAAGTGGGGATAGCAATAGTACCTACCTAATTAAGTTTTTTTGTGAGTATACAAGTTCTCAGGAGAACATACTAAGTGCTCATTAAATCCTCATTAACTCTAATTATTACACTTAAGAGAGGCTGTATAGCAGGAAGGTTTAAGCAAGGACTTGAAGCCAGACTGTTTGGACCTGAATCCCGGCTATGTGACTTTAGGCAAGTTCCTTACCTTCCCTGTTGCCTTAGTTTTCTCATTCGTAAAATGGAAATAATAAGAGTACTTCACAGAAACTGAGCCAGAATTAAATGAGTTAATATGTTTAAAGCCTTCAGAACAGTGTCTGGCATATAATACCTAAGCGTTTGCCACTATAATGATTGTGCTGGTTTGAGGGGAGAGTCTAGCACTGGGCCTGGCATATAGTAGGTGCTCATTAAAAGGCTGTTGAATACGTGAAAGAATGAATACATGCAGTCGAATTCAATGAACTGCTGTATAGATACTGGCTGTCAATAGCATTCCAAATTTGCCAAATGCACTTTGACTTGTCTGCATCAAACATAACTTTGGATAAAGCATAGACATTGTCTCCGACTCTCTCCCATTGTTCAGTGCTAAAAAAGAGCGCCTGTAGGATCTGGAAGGAGCTCTGGTGGCATAATGATTAAGCACTTGGCTGCTAACTGAAAAGTGGGCAGTTCGAACCCACCAGCTGCTCTGTGGAAGAAAGATGTGGCAGTCTGCTTTCGTAAAGATTTACAGCATTGGTAACCCTATGGGGAAGTTCTACTCTGTCCTACATGGTCGCTATAAGTTCGAATTGACTTTATGGAAATGGGTGGGTATAGGACATAGAAGGAGCCCTGGTGGTGCAAGTGGTTAAAGCTCTCAGCTGCTAACCGAAAGGTTGGCGGTTTGAACCCACCAGAGGCTCTTCGGGAGAAAAGACTTGACGATCTGCTCCTATAAAGATTACAGCCTAGGAAATCCCGTGGGGCAGTTCTACTCTGTCATACAGGGTCACTATGAGTCGGAATTGACTCAACAGCACACAATGACAGCAACTAAGGACATAGGGCCATGACAGCCTCGGGAAGTAGCTCTCCATTTCTCCATCTCTACACTAAAGAGTCATCATAAAATTCCCAAAGTTTGGAAATCCAAGAAGGAAACACACATTATGGGCACAATTCAAATGACTCTTGACCCCTTTCTATGTGAACATTCCTAACGGAAGGGAATCACCACTGTCATTTGAGTGATCGGGCACTGCTGCTGGGGAAGTGAGCAGGACAGAAGAGCAGGGACGCTCCCCATTAACCCAGAGACTGATCTATCTGCTGCCTGGGGGGCAGCAACAGTTCTGCCCCTTCATAAACATCAAGACACAAAATAATGGAATGTTTAGTCTGAGTAATACATTAAGGAAATCAATTAGGCCCACATGCAACTTTCTAAGATTTTTAATTACAGTACTTAGGGCACCACACTAGAGCAGTTTGTCAGGAACATAATTTGTTAATGAATAACAACTGACACAGTGAATTAGTTGGGATTGTAATTAGCTCTTGCTAGCCATCCATTGGAACCCTGATCAAAAGCCAGCCAGCGAAAGAGGAGAAATCAGCTGTAAATGATAACCTCGACAGCTCTATCTGGGCTTCCTCCTTGATGCCAGAGTACCCAGGGGGGCCTGGTTACGACCACATGCACATTTTAACTCCAGTGTGGTCTGTGGACCAGCAGCATCTGCTTCACCTAAGAGCCTGTTAGAAATGCAGAGTCTCAGGCCCTACCCCAGATATATTGCATCAGAATCTGTATTTTAAGATGCTCAGGTGATTCGTAAGTACATTAATGTTTGGGAACACTGGCAGAGTAGAAAGAGAACAGGTTCAAAATCAAACATCTTACTGCAACTTTTGACACATTCACCCCCTCACTAGAGATGTGTCGTTGGGCAAGTTCCTTGATCAGTTTTGAGCCTCAGTATCCTTATCTGTAAATTGGACTTACAAATACCTACTCTGGGTTCCCTGTGTTGTGCAAATGGTTAATGTGCTTGGCTGCTAACCAAAAAGTTGGAGATTCGACTGCACCCAGAGATGCCTCAGAAGAAAGGCTTGGCAATCTACCTCCAAAAATCAGCCATTGAAAACTGTATGGAGCATAGTTCTACTCTGACACACATGGGGTTGTGATGAGTTAGAATCAACTGGTCAGCCACTGGTTTTATACCTATAGTGCAGGGTCATTGTAAAGACTAGCAACAGCATATGTATATGTGCCGAGTGCATAGTAGGTGTACAATAAATGATAGCATAGGAGAAACTCACCAAGGCTGCCTGAAGACAGGACCCGACCACAAATAGTACCACATTTTCCTCTGACCTTGGCCACTTATGTGATGCGTTTTCTGAGAATCTTCTGAGCATCTTCACCTCTTTGATCTTCCCATTCCATAATGGCATAGGACTGGTAGCAAAAAGATAAAATATTACAAGCAACATTAAAGGGTTAGCAGAGAAGATATATTTAAAGGATAAAATGATAATGAAAACAGTGAAATCAGCCAAAGAATATGCTAAAATTAGATTAAATTGCTTTTGTTTTCTTAAAGTGGCCAAATGACCAAATAAGAAAACATGGGTTGGTAACATCCGATACCTGAAGAGTGCAGGGCCCAGGTGATTCTATGTCCTCCCATGGGAGGGAAGATTCTGAGGAATGAGGTGGCTATGAACCCTCCTTCCAAGACTGGAGTTCATGTAGAATCTCCGAAATCCATGCCATCGTTAAGGATCAAATTTCTTAGGGAACAATCCTTGACACTATATATCATGGATGTGTTCTTGATAAAGCATTCAAACTTAAAAATATATATATTGAAGCAATTTTCTCATAAGAAAATTTCCCTCTAAGCTCCCTCACCTAACTCAAAAGAGTGTTGGAAGGAGCCCTTACCTAAGCTGTTCATTAAACCCTATGCATGAATGAGGGGATTACTGCTGTCTCAGAGCTCGTATAAAAACGGTTAATTTTTTTTGTGGGTAAACTGAAGGGGCTCTGGAGACATCTATACGGGATAAGGTGAAAAAAATCCTTATATATTCTTTACATCATATAGTTACAAGGCAAATAAAAAATTAAGATATTACATTGCCATAAAGCATCCAAATAAAATATTGTCAATTTTTATAATAAGAAAATAAGTTTGCTTCAGAAATATACCTTTTTTATATATCATGCTTGATGCTTGAAGTGGCTTCACTCAGTTCCTGACTGAAAGTTTTTAATAATGATCTCTTCAAAGTTTGGATATTCGTCATCAATAAGAAACTTTGCATGAGGAATTCATAAAAAAGTATTTAAATCTTTGTTTTACAACTATTCCAAAATTCACAATGGGTGAAATTATATTTAAGGGGTGTAACAGCCCATCCTTTTCTTTCACTGAAAATGTAATGTTGAAATTTCTTGTGATAATACAAATGTTTTTCAGCTCTAATTGAACCTTTTCATATTTAGTACCTTAAAATAACAATGTGTCTCTAACTTGCAGAATTCTCACATGGTATTACAGCAGTCACCTGCAGGTGGCTTGGATGCCACTAAAAGGGCATATCAGTTACAGATGGGCAGAAATACCAAATATACGGGAGCTTGGCCTCCCTGTTGCCCCTCTGTGAACACAGGCAGGTGGCACTCTGGCCTGTGCACCATGTTCTTTGGGCACGGAGAACACAAATTCCACTAGAAGCTCCATGGGCCACCTGTCCATGATGGGTGGCCTAGGCTCCACATTTAGCTGCTGGCCTGGCTCTCCAGGTGGAAGGATGCCTCCTTGGCTCTGCTAAGCGTGTTGAGGTGGAGCCATTAGTGCTGGGTAGTGCTCATTCTGCTCTTGCCCCCAGGGGCTGTAGGGTATAGACACAGATCCCACTTGTCTTAGATTACCCTCCGAGGAGCCCCAAATAAGGCTGCTGATGGCCAGAGGTGACGAGAATCTCTGGCAGCCTCAAAGAGTGAGGGGATTAAGGTCTTGTGGACACCTCTAACCTATTCGTGGCACACCACTTGGCCAGTTGAGAAGCTCTGTATTACTCAGTGACAGGAACCAAGCCATCCTCTTTCCCTTTCACTTCTTGAATCTATGAACCATGGGCTCTCCTACCACTTCCTCTTTTACTTCTTGCCTCAAGGATTTGGTTAAAGGACTGAGGTCCTTCCCTACTGTGTCGGAGAAGATTTGGCCATCTCCAGTCTTTCTTTTTTCCCAAATGACAGCCTCACCTTGTGTACTATTCTTACCCTATATTAAAATACCTGGATTACTTAGCACACCAGGTTTGGGGTCAAATATGGTCTTTTTAGCGATTTGACTTTCTGCACTTCATCTGGTAATTGTGGAGTGCTTTTCATTGGTCTTTCTTTGAACTGCAATGGTAACATCCCACCCTTAGGTTTGGGGATGGAAAAGGCAGAGATTCAATGCGTGGTAAGTAAGAGTCCCCATGTGGCTTTGGGCCTCGGCTACATTCTTTATTATCATGGCTTTGCATTGGAGGATCAAGTACTTCCCTAGCTATTAATAAATTCTCTATTTAATTTTTAATTTAGTCATTGACGATATAACAGTGTGCTAAACTGAAGTAGTCTATGCCATGAATGAACCAAGAGGTAAAATGTAGCTTCTATTGGATACAACCCTCCAACTGTAAAGTGAAATCTTATCTACTTCATAAGATATACCCTATAATCACAACCTGAGCCCCAATAATTTCTGTTAGACAGATCTTAGGACTTTGAAAGGGCCTGTGGGTTAAAGTTCACTGGAGCTGCAGACCTCTGGAGAAGTCAAGGTACCTGTAAACGCAGGCTTCCTCGATCATGGCAGCTTTCAGATGTATTGCACAACATGATTCTTATGATATTTCGTTTTTCCCACTCACTGGCTCTGTCACTTACTAGATTTTATCACTTACTATGACTTTGGATGAGTCTTCATTTCCCTTTTTCCCTTTGTGGAGTCTCATTTTTTCTCAGCTATTTTCTCCTATTGCCACTATCCTAGTCGAGCCCACTATTTTTTCTCATTTGAACTAATGTCCCAGCTTCCCACATGGCCACCTTCCTATGACTTATGAACACAGCAGCCTGACTAATGGCTTTCAAATAACTGCAAAGCTTAAAATGGTTCATTGACAGCCCACTGCCCTTGGAACAAATTGCTGACCATGCTTCTAGGGAGCACTGGTCTGCCACCATGTTGATTACCATTCGTCTTTGGTTCTCCAAGTACACTTGCTCGCTCTTACTTCTAGGCCCTTCTGCATAGTGTTTTCTCTGGCTGGTTCCTGCATTTCTGCAGCCTCCATCTATGCCAGTGCTTCCCAAACCTCACTGATGATAAGATTATCTGACATATTTCCCAGGTACCATCCCAGACCCTCTGAATCAGAACCTCCAGGGAAGGAGTTCCTGTTAGGAAAGTCTTGGAGACATTGATTTCTGTAGCCTGAGATACTCTTTGCTTGATACTACCCATTTACTCAGGTCTCTGGGAAACTTCCCTGACTCTGCAAATCTTGGCTCCCTGTATTTTTGCTCCTATCACATTGTATCAGAATTTTTCTATAGGTCTGTGAGCACCCTGAGGGCAGGGATTGTCTTGTTCGTTGTTAAATACACAACACCAAGCTCAATATTCGATGGGTAAAATATGCCAATAAATTAGTTCCCTTTCCCATCACTGCATAATCTATAGCCTTCACGGGGCATGCTTCCAGCAGTTTCCATTCAGTCTTATCAGGAGAACTCTGGGTCTTTGAACAGATCGATTATCCTTTCTTTGCTACAAGCTTCATCCCTCGGTTTGTCTAATTCTAAAAGCACTTTGATTTTTAAAATTGTACAGAAAAGAGGAAGAAAATGACTTTCTAAGGTCAAATAGTTGGGCTAGTGGGTCAACTGAGAAAGAAACACATGAGTTCTGATATATAGTATGAAGCTTTGCCCATAAAAATCAAACCGTATTATTTCTGGTATTTCTACCTCATTCAGTGACATTGTTTTCTTCGGAAGAATAGAACATTTGTTATTCAGACTTTGGACAGAGGAGTGAAATGGCCTGGATCTAGAGATAAGGGTAATTTACCACAGGCTAGCTGCTGTCCTTGCCATCTAACAAATACAGGTTTAAATGAGAACATTGTAGGCCCATTGTTGCCTCTATTCCAGAAGAGAGCTATTTATTTTGAGCCCCTCATTTTTCCTGTCTTTAGTGCCTTTTTTGAAGATGGTGTTCTATTTTCATCTATGTACTCCTCCCCCTACCCCCAGCCCAGCCTCTGCCTTAGGAGAACCTTATTATAACTATTCATTAGATGACTTCAACACCCTCCCACCTAGTTCCCTCAACCCTGGCCTCTCCCTCCATCCATTCCAGTTCATCCTCCACACCCCACCTTTCCCTAAATTCAACTCTGTCCATATCACTCCCTTGCTCAATAACTGTCATGAGCCTCCATGGCTCACTGAACGAGGACCAACACTTAAGCGTGGCCTTCCAGACTCTCTACATTTTGTTCTTTCCTATTATGTTCCCTCTGCTCCAACCAATTTTGCCAATAGCTACTTTGTGAACATGTCCTCCCTTTTCCTAGAACACTCTGTTTTCTCCTTTGAAATATCCTTCCTCCAAGTTCTGCATGCTCCACTCCCCCTCATGCTTCAAAGCCCAGAATAGGCATTACCTTTTCCTTGAAGGTTTCCCTAGTCTCTCCAGCTGAAAGTGGGACGTTTCTCCTCACAGGGTTGTAGAAAGGACTAAATGCGATCATGCATATAAGCATGCAAGGTGCAATGCCTAGCACAGAGTAAACACACAATATTTCTTTTCCTTTCTATGTCTTTTATTCTTTGAACTCCCAAAGCATTTACCCATTCTCTACTAGAGTATTTATCTTGTGTCATAGTTATTTGTGTGCATATCTTAATTGTTATATAATGTTGTAGGAAAAAAAGACATGGATTTTGATGTCTGACATCTGAATTAGAGACCTAACTCCAACATTTGATAGCTGTGGTCTTAAGTTGTTCAGTTTCTTTAAGCTTCAATTTCATTATCTGTTAAAAACAAAAACAAATAATAACACTATCTCTTTGGCTGCATGGATGGATTAAATGTGACAACACATGTGAAAATGTCCAGGATAGTGCCAGATACATGGTAGGGGCCACGTCCTTCTCTGAGGGCGAGGGCTGTGATGTCTGCATGTTTGTAACCCTATGGCACATAGCATGTAGCTGGGTACATAGTCATGACCCAACAAATGTTTGCTGAATGAATGAATGAATAAGCAAGTGAGTGGAAGGAAGGCAAGAAGGGAGGGACGGAGGAAGAGAGCAAGGGTGCGAGTGAGAAAGAAGGAAGGAAGGAAGGAAGAAGGGAAGGAAGGGAAGGAAAGGACAAAATGAAAGAGTTGGCTCACTTTATGTCTCCTTAGTAAAGTAAAAGTTATGAGGTGTTTCATCTCAAAGACAAGTATCTCCAAAGAGAATAGGGACATTTCCTTTTTCTCCTAACCCTGTGCAACATTTTCGACAGCAACGACCTTGACATTTGGAAAGGAGAGATGCTCACAATTCCTAACATCTGGAAGTCAGCAGTTGATATACCAGAAATGCCCCCTCTCCTTTATCCCACAGGAAATACAGACTTTAACAGAGACCTGGGGAAAGCCGTCTGGCCTAATTCAAGTGGGGGAGGAGGTGGTGAGGCAAGTGTCCTGACCGAGGGATCAGGAAGGTTTGGCAGGTTGCCATAAACACCTCTGTATCTGAGTTTTCCTTGGTGAGAGGGAATCCTGCCACTCTTCCTCCCAACCGCCTTGGCAGGTGGATTCGTTTCCTGTGGCTGCTGTAACAAATCACTACAACTCTGGGGACTGGAAACAACTGAAATTTAGTCTCTTATAGTTCTGCAGGCCAGAAGTCTGAAATCAGTATCACTGGGCCAAAATCAAGGTGTCAACAGGGTGAATCTGTTCCTTGCCTCTTCCAGCTTCTGGTGGCTGCATCACTCCAATCTCTGCCTCCGTCTTCACATTACCTTCTCTCTCCTGTCTACCTCTTACTTCCCTGTCTCACTCTTATAAGGATACATGCGATTGCATTTAGGGCGCACCTGGATAATACAGGCTACTCTTCCCATTGCGAGATCCTTCATTTAATCACATCTGCCAGGACCTGTTTTGCAAATAAAGTAACATTTAGAGGTTCCAGAGATTAGGACCTGACATCTTTGGGTAACCATTCATTATTCAGCCTACTACGGCCAGCCAAATGGGTCATAAGAGCCTGGATTTATAAAGGGCTTGTAGGTCTGTCATGGTCTTAGTTGAATCCAGAGCATTACAGATTTATTTGCAGTAAAATGATCCTCAAGGCTCTTTCAAAATTCGAGTGCTCTAAAGTTGTGTTGCTTTGAATTTTGCTGGTGTGAGGAGTGACTAGGAACCTCCACCGGCCTTTTAGGCCTTTCCATCTGGATGCTTAATGAGTATCTGATTTAAAAGAATTATTGTTTTCCTCCAACGAAACTTATTACTCCTCGACTCTCCCACATCTCAGTAAATAGCAACACCATCCATACAACAGCTCAAGCCAAAAGCCCAGGAGTGCTCCTCTCTTCTCTTCTCATTATCTCCTGCACGCAGTTGTGATCCTGAGCAAACAGTATGGCATGGGCCCCCACCACTCAGAACACGGTCAGGCAGAGGAGCTATCCAGGAAAGTCTCTCCCATGCCAAGAATTTGATATTTTCATTTTTGGTTCTAGGGGAGTTGCGGGGGCACTGGTGTGGTTGGGGTAGGGGGGCGACTCAAGGAGCTCCTGACAGTGACTGTTTACCAATATAGAAATATTTCAATATCTGATCACTGGGAGAGCTCTCTAGGAGCATACCAGCTGAATAACAACCCTCCCACATCCGATTCATACAGTCCTGTTGCCTTTACCTCCAGAAGATCTCCCAAGTCCAGCTACTTCTGGTGCTACGACTACCACTGCTCTAGACCAGGCTACCGTTGTCTCTTGCCAGGACTTCTCCAATAGCCTCCTAGGGCATCGCCGCTTCCAAGTTTGCACCCCTACAATCCATTCTCCAAACAATAGCCAGTGATCTTTCAAGAATATAAATTATATCATTTATTCCGCTTCAAACAGTATCTGCTTGTTTGTAATGTATTATTCTTATTTTGTACCCTGATCTACTCATCATCTGGCCCCTACTTCTCTGCTTGGACCTCATCTTTTCCCCTATCTTTCACTATCCTGCTGGCCTTCTTTCTATACCTTTTCTCCTCTCCTCACAACCTCTGCACTTGCAGTTCTCTCTGGAATGCTGTTCCCGCCTAGATCTTTCCATGACTGTCTCCACATTCAGGGCCCAAGTCAAAGACCAAATCTCACCCTCCTCCACTTATTATAATGACATTTGAGTTGTGCAATGTATTTTGTTCAAACACTCTTTTATTGAGTTTTATTACTGTACGTTTGGCACTCTGCTACGTACTAAGGGCACACAGATGAATAAGACCAACTTGCTGTCCTCAAAGGCCTCAGTTGAGTAAAAGAGTTAGGAAAGTAATTTCAAAGACCTCAAGACATTTATGGTACAATGCAAAAATGAACTCTAATGAAAGTCTTGTGGGAGCACAGAGAAGGATGTAACTATTAATAACTGTGCCTGGGGGAATCAAGGAAGGTTTTAGAGAGTAACTGACTTTACCTGGATAATTACTGTGGAGAATCCTTATTTTAGATTGAACAAAACCGAACTGAATTATACTGTACTATTTAAGACTTAAGATTTATTTGTGCTTTGTAAATATTTAACCATGAGGTATTCTTGATTTCGATACACAATTTTAACAGGCAATAAAGGCATCCAAAGTAGATTACTTCTTTATTCACAAGGGGGAAAAAGCACTTCTCAGCTGACTTTATAACAAAGATTGATCCAGCAGGTAGTATCAGGAAGTGGAGTTGAGAGTCTCTAGCTTTTCCAGTTAAAATGAGGTGAGTGAGAGGTCATGGTCTCACAGCTGACCTGTGTTCTTATCCCTGAAATAGACTGCATCAAGTGGATCTCCATTGGCTTCTTGCACTTTTGGATAAGCAGGCACATTCCCAACTATCCTCCCCCTTTCCCAGCCAGATGGGTGTCTCTTCCTGATCAATCTGCAGAGATGGAATAAAACAGAAAATGTCCAAACTTAAGACTTTCATCCCAATGTTAATATAAAAATCACAACAACATGGTTTCTTTTGTCTTTTATTCTTTTCCTTTCCAGTAATCATCAGAATTTGTAATTACGTATTCATTTTTTGGTTATTCCATGAATGTCTGTATCACTACTGTATATAAAGCTCTATTAAGGAGGAAATTTCTCTGGTTCACTACTGTATCTCCATTCTGAGTGCCTGGCATATAGTTGATGATATGTGTGTGTCTATATATATATATATGTATCAGATTCTCAGGATTAATTCACTCATTCATTGATTATATACATATATATGTGTATAATATGTGTATATATATTATGTATATATATGTATATAATCAATGAATGAATGAGTAAATTAATCCTGATAATCTGAAGAAAAGCCTAAGAGAAGATCATTGGAGGGCTGGCTCACATAAATTAAAGGATAACTGGGGTTATAAGGACACTTCCTCAGGTTGCAAGTCAACCTGGTATAGGTCACAGAGGAATTTCAATTTCATGTGAATTCTAGGTCCCCAAACATTCTGATATTTTCATTTTGAGGCAAAAATGCCATAGCGTTCTGCTCATCAGTTAAGCTTCTCCAGCATCCAGGCATTTTGAGTGCTGGATCATCCTGGGCATTGCAGGACACTTAACAACCATTTAGCACTGAGTCTTGGTAATTCTCTTCACCTCACTGATCATTGTGATAACCAAAAATATCCCACTCATTTCCAAACCACTATAATCCTCTGGTAAATGTGGAGGTGATGGGATCAAACTGAGTTCTCGGCCTAAAGCATTACTCCAAAGGTGATAAGCTGCTGGGTTTTATACCAGATATCTCAACATATTCTGTTAATGCAAAGGTAGAATGTCTTTGGAATAGCTCTCATTTCCCCATAGAAACATTATTTCTAATATCCCTTATGCTAATTAGGAAACTCAACACGCGGCTTCAGATAGAGATATTTAAAGCAAGCACTTGCCAGGGTGCTTGTAGCAGGCTCTGGAGTTGGAGTGGGGACTCCTGATCAGGGTCTTTCAAATGCTAAACAGCCACCTCTGCAATGTGGATCCCTGATTAGGGTACTTCACATATTAATTAACTACTTCTAGGGTATAGATTACATTTAATTTACACCACAGATATCTCACTATCTATGCTGAAGTATGATAAGGTAAATTACAGACAATGTAACATACTTTGGAAGGGATGCCTCTCATATGGTGGGTGTGGAAATTAGTACATGTCTGTTGGACGATCCAGCAGTAGGAAGGCTTTAGAAAGCCCACTGCCTTTGAAGCAGTGATACAGTAACCAGACTTCCTGTTTTGCCCAGGACTGAGAAGTTCTGGGATGTGGGACTTTCAGTGCTAAGCAGGACAGTTGGTCACTCTACCAGTGACTCTGCTTCTAGAAACCCATCCTAAGGTAAGGAGCTGGGAAAGGCTACTTACGATAGGTGTTACTTAAAAAAGTGCAAATTTGGAAGCAATTTACAAACTCAGCAATCAGCAATTTGTTGGATAAATTTTGGCATAGCTGTCAGATGGAGTATGATGTTGTTGTTAGGTGTCATCGAGTCGGTTCAGACTCATAGCGACCCTCTGTGCAACAGAACGAAACACTGCCTGGTCCTGCGCCATCCTCAAAATTGTTGCTGTGTTTGAGCCCATTGTTGCAGCCACTATGTCAATCCATCTCATTGAGGGTCTTCCTCTTTTATGCTGACCCTCTATTTTACCAAGCATGATGTCCTTCTCCAGGGACTGGTGCCTTCGGATAACATGTCCAAAGTACATGAGACAAAGTATTGCCATCCTTGCTTCTAAGAAGCACTCTGGCTGTATTTTTTCCAAGACAGGCTTGTTGGCTCTTCTGGCAGTCCATAATATATTCAATATTCTTCACCAACACCATAATTCAAAGGCATCAATTTTTCAGTCTTCCCTATTCATTGCCCAGCTTTTGTGTGCATATGAGACAATTGCAAATACCCTGGCTTGGGTCAGGCGCACCTTAGTCCTCAAAGTCACGTCTTTGCTTTTCAACACTTTAAAGAGGTCTTTTGCAGCAGATTTGCCCAGTGCAATATGTCTTTTGATTTCTTGACTGCTGCTTCCATGAACCTTGATTGTGGATCCAAGTAAAATGAAATCCTTGACAACTTCAATATTTTCTCCGTTTATCATGATGTAGTTTATTAGTCCAGTTGTGAGGATTTTTGTTTTATGTTGAGGTGTAATCCATACCGAAAACCGCAGTCTTTGATTTTCATCAGTAAATGCTTCAAATCCTCTTTACTTTCAGCAAGCAGTGCTGTGACATCTGCATATCGCAGGTTGTTAATGAGACTTCCACCAATCCTGATGCCACATTCTTCCTCATATAGGCCAGCTTCTTGGGTTATTTGCTCAGCATACAGATTGAACAAGTACTGTGAAAGGATACAACCCTGACACACACCTTTCTTGATTTTAAACTGTGCAATATCCCCTTGCTCTGTTCGAATGACTGCCTCTTGGTCTACGTATAGGTTCCTCATGAGCACCAATTAAGTGTTTTGGAATTCCCATTCTTTGCAATGTTATCCATAATTTGTTATGATCCACACAGTCAAATGCCTTTGCATAGTCAATTAAACACAGGTAAACATCTTTCTGGTACTCTCTGCTTTCAGCCAAGATCCATCTGACATCAGCAGTGATATCCCTTGTTCCACTTACTCTTCAGAATCCGGCTTGAATTTCTCGCAGTTCCCTGTTGATGTACTGCTGCAACTGCTTTTGAACGATCTTCAGCAAAAATTTTACTTGCCTGTGATATTAATGATATTGTTCGATAATTTCCACATTCTGTTGGATCACCTTTGGAATGGGCACAAATATACATCTCTTCCAGTCAGTTGGCGAGGTGGCTGTCTTCCAAATTTCTTGGCATAGATGAGTGAGCATTTCCAGTGCTGCATCCCTTTGCTGAAACACCTCCATTGGTATGCCATCAATTCCTGAAGCCTTGTTTTTTTGCCAATGCCTCCAGTGCAGCTTGGGCTTCTTCATTCAATACCATCAGTGCTTGATCATATGCTGCCTCCTGAAATGGTTCAACATTGACCAATTCTTTTTGATACAATGATTCTGTGTATTCCTTCCATCTGCTTTTGATGCTTCCTGCATCATTCAATATTTTGCCCACAGAACCCTTCAAAATTATAACCCGAGGCTTGAATTTTTTCTTCAGTTCCTTCAGCTTGAGAAATGCTGAGCATGTTCTTCCCTTTTGGTTTTCTAACTCCAGGCCTTTGCACATTTCATTATAATATTTTGTTTTCTGGAGCTGCCCTTTGAAATCTTCTGTTCAGCTCTTTTACTTCATTATTTCTTCTACCACTTTAGCTGCTACTCCATTCAAGACCAAGTTTCAGAGTCTCTTCTGACATCCATTTTGATCTTTTCTTTCTGTTGTCATGGATTGAATTGTGTCCCCCCAAAATATCTGTCAACTTGGCTGGGTCATGATTCCCAGTATTGTATGATTGTGTACCATTTTATAATCTGATGTGGTTTCTTTATGAGTTGTAAACTCTATCACTATGATGTAATAAGATGGATTAGTGGCAGTTATACTGATGAAGTCTACAAGATTAGATAGTGTCTTAAGCCAATCTCTTTGAGATATAAAATAGAGAAGCCAGCAGAGAGACATGGAAACCCCATACCACCAAGAAAGCAGTGCCAGAAACAGAGTGTATCCTTTGGACCTTGAGGTTTCTGTGCTGAGATGCTCCCAGACCAAGGGAAGACTGATGACAAGGACCTTCCTCCAGAGCTGACAGAGAAGAGAAAGCCTTCCCCTGGAGCTGACATCCTGAATTTGGATTTGTAAGCTACTAGACTGTGAGAAAATAAATTCCTCTTTGTTAAAGCCATCCACTTGTGGTATTTCTGTTATAGCAGCACTAGATGACTAAGACACTTGTCTTTTTAATGATCCTTTGCTTTCTTCATGTATAATATCCTTGATGTCTTCCCACAACTTGTCTGATCTTCAGTCATTAATGTTCAATGTGTCAAATCTATTCTTGAGATAGTCTCCAAATTCAGGTGGGATACACTCCAGGTCATATTTTGGCTCTCGTGGACTTGTTTTAATTTTCTTCAGCTTCAACTTGAACTTGCATATGAGTAATTGATGGTATGTTCCTTAGTCAGCCCCTGACCTTGTTCTGACTGATGATATCGAGCTTCTCCATCACCTCTTTCCACAGATGTAGTTGATTTGATTCCTGTATTTTCCATCTGTGAGGTCCACGTGTATAGTTGCCATTTATGTTGTTGAAAAAAGATACTTGCAATGAAGTCATTGGTCTTGCAAAATTCTATCGTGTGATCTCCAGCATCATTTCTTTCACCAAGGCCATATTTTCCAACTACTGATCCTTCTTCTTTGTTTCCAACTTTCCCATTCCAATCACCAGTAATTATCAATGCATCCTGATTGCATGTTTGATCAATTTCAGACTGCAGACGTTGGTAAAAATCTTCCATTTCCTCATCTTTGGCATTAGTGGTTGTTGTGTAAATTTGAATAATAGTCATATTACATGGCATATTATAAGTCTTAAAAATCTCTTGTTGTCAAAGGTCACTTGAAGAAAAGGAAAGATGTTCACAATATACTGTTAATTGAAGACACAAAATAGTTTGTGTAGTATGAATCAGATTTTGTTTGAACAGAAAAATAAGAAAATATATGTGCCCATAGGAAGACTGGAATGCTATACATTTTAAGAATGAAAATGAAGGTGATTTTAAATTGCTTTCTATTTCCTGTAGTTTTCTGTGTTCTTTTCTGTATTTGTAAATTTAAAAATATCAACCTGAAATGCTTTTAAATAAGAAAAACTGTGTTTAAAAAATACATGATCTGGTTAGGTTGCTGGTAGGCCAGAGGAGAAGGGATGACACCTGTTAGGGAGAAATAGGAGTTTTCTTTTGTTATGCCAATGAGGTCACACCAGAGTAGGGTGGGTCTCAACCTAGTCACATCTGAGTTATAAAAAGAGCAGAATAGACACAGAGACACAAAAGGGAAAGACAGATGCCAAGTGAAGATCATCATTAGGCAAGGAATTCCAAGGAACCAAGTGCCCAGGGGCTGCTGACAAGAAACGAATCAACATGGCTGAGACCCTAATTTGGACTTTTAGCCTTCAGAACTGTGGAAAAATAAATGTGTGTTCTTTAAAGCCACCCACTTGCGCTTTGTGTTACAGTGGCACTGGGTAACTAAGACAGTGTTCTCAGTTCTCTCTACTGATACAAGAAAGAATTAGATCTGCAAGAGATCTTAGAAAGGTCCTGTCAAGCAGATGGGGAGTCTTTGAGCCAAAGTCACCAGAGAAGTCCATGCCTCTCTGCTGAGCACAGTCACTGACCAGGAGCAGCCCTTGGGAAGAGTGGCATTGGCGGGTGGTGTGGATGTGGGGGTGGATTTCAGAGCACAGCAGCAGAGCTGTTGGTCAGTCCTGGACCTTGCAGTGGGAGATGTGAGAGATGCCACAGTCTTATAACCTTATGACCTGAAGAATCAATACAGATAGCAGGAAGATAGTCTCCACCTGGGGTGGATTAGCCAATAGGCAAAGTAAGCACCACGCTTGCTTACCTTGCTTACCAGACCATCTGTAGTGAAAAATTTCACATGGGTTTCACCACATTGTTCACTACAGATTAATAAGTAAGCACAAGTAAGCCCATGCTTGTCTTGTTTACTGGGTCACCTGCCTCTTCAGGGATCGTAAATTTGAAAAGAGGCTTTGATTCTGTAGGAAGGTGCTGTGGGATTGGGAGAGAGACAGATGCCAGCGATACCTAGAAGCAGAGTCTTTGATGTGGTGAAAAAATGTGAAATTGTCCACTGCAGATGATCTGGTAAGCAAGGTAAGCACCGTGCTTACCTTGCCTATAGGATAATCCTCCCCTGTCTCTACCTCACTTCCTCTGGTCAAATCTGGCATGAGTGCATCTTATTGGCAGAACCTAATCTGCATGGCAAACCCTAGCTACATACCAGCCAAGGAATTATAGTTTTGATTTCCAGCCTCCCCAGAATAGGAAGGTACAACTAGGAATGGAAATGGATGCATTGGATGCTGCTGGACCCAACAAAACATCCATGAACATGAAAGTGGCTGCATGCTTAGTGTCTGAAGAGCTGGATTAGGATCAAGAGTGATTTATCCAACTCCGGTTCTGTAGGGCTCAGCATCACCCCTTTTGCTGCTACGGTCCTCATTGTATTTGAGACCTAGCCTTTATTCTTCAGTTCCTCTGGCTTCTGTTTTCTTCTGCCCTAGAGACCAATCTCAATCCTGATTCCCATTGTGGTGTCTAGATTCGGCTCTTTGTTGTCAGAATTCTAAGGACTGTCAGCCTGAATTTCTAAGCACTGCCTCACTTGGATTCCTTTATGCCCTTATTGGCAGACAACTTTCCTGTACTCTTTGAAACCTGCCCTTTGCTTACTAGATTGCACTTTTTCTTATTGCCTAGGCTCATCTGGGTGGTGCTTTCAGCCACTAACAAAAATATTGATGGTTTGAACCCACCCAGAGGCACCTTGGACGAGAGGCCTGGCGATCTACTTCCAAAAGCTCACAGCCTTGAAAACTCTGTGGAGTGCAGTTCTACTCTGCAGCACATGGGGTCTCCATGAGTCAGAACTGACTCAACAGCAACTGGTTTGGTTTTTGGTTTTAGGGCTCATCTGCTCTGGTCCCCCTGCCTGTGCTCATTCCTGGTGAGCCTGGTTCAGCTGGCCATCCCCCTGGCTTTCCCCAACCCACTATGGTTAAGGGTTATGAGAGAAAATTTCCAGGCCATGGGAATTTAAAGCCTCAGAGCATGAGCCCAGCTGTAGCCCATGTACTCCTGGCACTAGGAGCATTAATAGCTTTGAGGCTCCCAGGTCCATATAATCAGCCAATCACTTGGCATATTAACCTGTTACCCAACTCCCAAGGATCAGCAGTCACACCATTTGTTAAAATCACAATGCATCCCTTCTGCTGCCAAAGATGGAACTGTAATTCTACCTTCCTCTCAAAATAAATATTTTGCATGGTTCCGAAAAATTTTAGCAATTAGCTTGTACCCTCACCTCTAATTAGCCACTGGCAAACTCAACTGAGGTAATAAAGCTTACCGAGGGGGAAGCATGAATAAGCACCAGATTCTAAATCTATTGGGGAAGTGACCCTGATGAATCATTTAATAGTCACCGTAATGTAATTTTGCAGGTTTGTTGTACACACACCACAGAGAACATATTAAGTGGATCCGAGCCATAAGAGAGTCTTAATGATTAATTTGCCATATGCTCCTGAAAAATCTCATTTTTTGACAAACAATGCACATCTACTCTTTTTCCTATTAATAAAACCATTAAGAAAAATCCACTTTTCTTTCTGTCTCACTAATGACTGCCTCTAACTCACATAGATATCCTGGGATTGGTCTTTTTTTCATTTTTTAATTATATCTAAATTCCCATGGAAGTTAGTAGAACGCAGCTATTTACTCTCTTATTACGTATTTGATTTCAATTGTTGGCAATTGCTTTTTAATCATTTTTAGTGGCTATTCCGCAGTGACATCATGGGGAAGATAATTGTTGTTCTTTTCGACTTACAGAGAAAATGACACTGTGGGGTTAAGTTGCATCCCCGAGACCTTGGCAAGGGTGGAGGAGGCGAGCCTAGACTAGAACCCAGCCTTCTGACTTCCAGTATGTCTTGCACAGAAGGACCAGAAACTGAAAACCATCACTCTGAGGGGCAAACCGTGACCAGATGTGGGCAGCCCTGACTCTGAACAAGAAATTCACCTCACTGAAGCTCAGTTCTTGGATCTGTAAAATGGGCTTGTCATGGGACACTGTTGTGAGGATCCAATAAAATAGTGGCTATAGAAGATTTGGGCCTGCGAAGGACTGCACAGAGGTGACTGCGGTGTCCCTCTTTCCCTTGTCTGCTTCCCCTAAGGGGTGGTGTCTGGGTAGGTCCAATTGGGGGACTGGTCTTACTTTTCCTTCAAGTGAATCACTGCCTGTGGTATCTGTTCCCAGGCACATAGTTGGCCACAGTGAGGATGCCATTGCCCTTCCTGACCAAGGAAGACAGGGAGTGCCCCTTCTACATCTGGTTCAGATACCTTAGCATTCAGCTCTCCTTAAAGCAAAGACATTGGCTCTCAATGAGAGTTCAAGCAGGTCTTTATTGCAGGGCACGCTGATGATTACTCCACAGTCTTACAGAGCACAGGGACAGGGAGCAAGTCTCGGCCTTACTACATGGCTCCCTCCTATCCCAGGAGAGGTAAGGCTTCACTGCTTAGGGGGTATGCTCGCAAGGAGGCTTCAGGCTGTGGACCACCCACATTCACTTCCTGCCTCCCTCTCTCTGCTTCTAGCGACCCTCTAAGTCACTACCTGCTATGATGTTCCCCTTTTTCTTGCCACTGCTTCCTGTAGAAATTAATCGCTCCCTTCTCAGTCTCTCCTGGTGTCTGCACATTTTTCATGGTCCTGAAAAATTCTAGGACTTAGTTTGTACCATCACTTCTAATTGTCCACTGGCAGACACCTGAGGGAACAGATGTCACTGGTCAGGGTCTCCCCTAGCCTATACAGCGCCTTCGTTCAAATCAGAAAAAGGTGCCTTCTCTGAATGGGCACACAGCTTGGGGAGTGGGCCTCACCTTTGTGGGAAGAAAAAAGGTGCCCCTTTCTCCTAATGGATGCAGCACTGACCAGGGGCATGGTTTGGCCAGCAGACAGCAGGTGGGATTTCAGCACCTCCCCAGTTGCCCTCTCAGCCAAGGGCTTTTGTGCAGTGCACAAACTGAACAACTGAACGTGGAGTCCCGTCAATGGCTTTTCTGCCCACGTACAGCTGGGCTCTTTGTCCAGGGTTAGGAGATTTCCTTGCCCCCTTGCAACAGAGAAGAGGGGAAAAGAGCTTGGAGTGTGTCAAGGAAAACTGGACAGGGGTTTTCCTTTCAGAATTGTAACGGGTTCTCTCCTAGAGTATCTAAAATCAAGCACGTTTTTATTCTGTTCAGACTTCTTCTCTTTTTTCTTGCTTCTGACCCCAGCCATTCTCAGTTTGATATAAAAAATTAGTATTTCTCCTTTTAACATAACTATGTTGAAAATTCATACTCTGCTTTTATTATACTAATTTAGAATAAACATAACTCCTCCCCCTTTCAATTTCATACAATAAGTTAACATTTCTCTTATTAACACACTCTGTTATGAATTGGTACCATTGCCCTATTATGCTAATAGAGCATTTTGCCATCCCTGACCTAAGTTATATCCAAACCATCTTCCTTTAACATGCCCTTGGCAGTGGGAGAGATGAATCTCAACTCACCCTTCGGCAGCTTTTAAGCACTTGTAACTCAACATTCCCCTTCCAGGCTGTGAGCTGCTCAGGAGCTTGCTCTGAGCTCCATATGGGGTCTCAGCAGCTGCAGCATCTAACACAGTACGTGGCACATGTCAGGTACTCAGGAAGTGTTCGTTAACTAGGGTCACCAACTGTCCCAGTTTTCCCAGGACCGAAGGGCAGGAGGCTTCAGTAGGGAGCCCTGGTGGTGCAGTGGTTAAGCTCTTGGCTGCTAACTGAAAGGTCTACAGTTTGAACCAGCTCTGCTACATGGGAGAAAGATGTGGCAGTCTGCTTCTATAAAGATTACAGCCTTGGAAGCCCTATGGGGCAGTTCTACTCTGTCCTTCAGGGTTGCTATGAATTGGAATCGACTCAACAGCAATGGGTGTGGTTTGGTTTGGGTTTTTTGGAGGCTTCAGTGGCAAAATGGGATGGTTGGTCACCCTAGTTAACTGAACAAATGAATGAATTCCCTTGACCCCACTATTCTTGGGCAAGTTACCCAATGCAAAGTTATCCCAGCCCCTACCTGCCTACTTCCTTAGTCTCCAAGCCTCCCAGAGGTCTTCCTTCACGTGAGCCTCCTCCTCGGGTGAGCACCATTACTTGGGCGCCAGCTCCAGCCGGATCTCCAGCTGCTCCCTGCTTAATGCAGTCCAGGTGCAGTTTCTCTGGTTCTCCTGTCACTATTACAGTAAAACTTGCGAAAGCTGGAACCTGTGTAAGGCGGAAACTGTCAGAGAAGGATAACTCAAATACTTTCCTCTAATACAGAGCCACAGAAAAGTGGTAAGACTGCACCCTGTCACAGGCAGAAAACTTATGACACTGGGAAAAACAAGGCAGTCCTGTTGATTTCGGGCTCTCACAGGTTTCACTGTATTTTCTCCGAATCCTTCACTAGCTGTTTTTTCTCCTCTTGCTTCTTAAATGTTGAAGTTCTCCAGGATTCTCTTTCCTTGGCTTGCTTCCAAATAGCGCATGGATGACCTCAAAAACTGAAATAATAATTTTAAACACACCTACCTTGGATATCATTACTAATTCCTTCTTTTTCCACATCCAACACTGAATCTCTCAATAACCTCTATCCACTCTCTCTTCTCAGTAAATATTAAGCCCATCCCCTTTTCTGCCCAGTGTTGCTGCCATATGCCAGGATCTCATCATTCCTTGCTTTTTACTTAGATTCCTCATTTCCAATCTTAATTTTTTTCCAATTTATCCTTTTTGTTGTGTCAGAGTGATTTTAAAATGCAAACATGCCTGTTTATCCCTGACTTAAAATACGCCAATAGCTCCTTGCAGTGCACAAGGTAAGTCCCAGCTTTCTCAGGCTGGCTCACAAGTCCCTTCCTGGCCTCCCCTGCCCAACAGTTGGGTTTCATCTGTCAGCACCTATCCACCTCAGACCTCATGTTCTCACTGACGCCGTCCTGCTCTCCCTACCACCAGGCCCTTGGACCTGTATGTCCCTCCCTCCATCTGTGCCCTTCCACCTCTCCACCTGCTGCCTCCTCCCAGGCCTTCAGAATGCAGCTCAGAGGTTACCTCCACAACCTCATTAAGCTGCCGAGGTGTCCCTCATCTGTGTGTACCAGCAAAGTGTGTTTACTGCTCTGAGGGCACTCACCGGCCTTTTATCTCCCTCACTGGAGGGTGAGCAAGCGGAATGCAAAGCAACATTTACTCACCTTTGTTTTCTCTCTCCACAGCAGCTGGCACAAGGTAAGTGCCTGTTATCCAATGAATTGTGTCTTCCCAAAAGATAGGCTGAACTCCTAACCTCTGTACCTGTGAATGTGAACTTGTTTAGAAACGGGTTCTTTGAAGATGTTATCAGTTAGGTTAACATGAGGTCATACTGGAATAGGGTAGTTCCTAATCTTATATGGCTGATGTCCTTATAAAAGAAGAGAAGACATATAGAGACAGGGAGAGAGAGGAAGGATGCTGTGTGACACTACACCGGCAAGCCAAGGAGTACCTGGAGCCACCGGGAGCTAGGAGAGACGCACAAAAACAGATTCTCCCTCAGAGTCTCAGAAGGAATCAACAAAACCAACACCAGGATCTCAAACTGTCAGCTTCCAGAACTGTGAGACAATACATTTCTGTTCCTATAAGCCACCCAGCTTGTGGTATTTTGTTACAGCGGCCCTAAGAAACGAAGAAAGTGCCCAACATACTTGGTTGACTCAATGATGCAGCCCCTCTCCTCCCTCCCTATAGTCACTAGGGAAGACCTCTCCTACCCCTGGGCTGGAATGTTCTGACAGCCTTCTGATTGGTCTCCCTCAGTTAGTTACTTGGAAGAGTGCCATGAGCTTATGACTCCAGTGGACCCTGTGTTTGTTAGGCTGATGATCAAAGAGTTCTTTTTCTCATGACCTGACTAGAAGCAGGGCTTAGAACCAGTTCCTCCGGGTTCGAACCCGTGCTGAGAATTTGTAGTTCCACCCCGTATATACTGAATCAGGATCTATATTTTATTAAGATCTTCAGGTGATTCTTATGTGTAATAAATTTTGAGAACCACTGCTCTACTAGTGGTTCTCAGAATTGGTCCCTAACCAGCAGCATTAGCATCTGGGAACTTGTTAGAAATGCAAATTCTCAGCAGGGGTTCAAACCGGGACCGAATCCAATTGGAAGCCCTGACAGAAGGTGAGCTGAACCCTGGTGCTGGAAAATGTCCCATCTGCCCTGAGTGAAGCTTTCGTGCAACGTCCTGCTGGGGGCGCCTTAAAGGACAATGACCGTGGATGCCACAGGGCTCACAGAGCAAGCTGCATGCCTGTTTCTGCACCTACTTGCTAATAAGTGATGGTCTGTGTGGTTGAATTCAACCTGATACCTGCTTTCATTGTAACACACAGAGACCCATGGCCTGCAGACCTCACACATCTGTGTGGCGAATGGCAAAATTGACTTAGGTCAGTGCTAGCCAAGTGGGTCATGGAAAGAACTCCAGCTTCCGAAGAAGACAAATTTGGGCTCACATCCCAGCTCCCCCACTGACTGCCCAAGTCACCTATGAATTTTCTTCACAGGGTGGCAACAACGATCCCTGCCCACCTCACCAGGTTATTGCTATAATTAAATGAGATCAAGCGTGTGAAGCGCTTCAGGTATTGTAAGCGTTCACTGTTATTCAGTAACTTTCACACAGTCACACAGCTAAGGGGTGAGGTGTTGTCTGGGGTCCCACCCCTGGGGTCAAGACTCTTTCCCTTGAAACAGGGATTTGAACATTAATTAGGAATGTAGGTTGGACCACCTTATGCACTTTTACATACATTTTCTACTTTTATCCTCACAAAAGCCTTTTACATTAAAAATTCTTACCCCATTAAAAAATATAGGTTAGTTTTGGAGATGAAGCTCAAAGAAGGGGTACTGATCCCCACAGCACTCCGGAGCAGTGGTTCTCAGCCTTGGCTGCACATGAGAATCACCTGAGAGCTTTGAAAAATCCCCATTCCCCGGCTACGTCCCAGACCAATTAAATCAGAATATTAAGTGCTAGGGTCTGGGCATCAGAACGTTAGAAAACCCCTTAGGTGATTTCAAAATGCAGTCGAGTTTGGACATCTGCATATTGGAGTTTTAGGAAGGAGTCGCTGGATGGTACAAACAGTTAAGCACTTGGCTACTCACTGAAAAATTGGCTGTTCAAACCCACCCAGAGGCACCTAGAAAGAAAGGCCTGGTGATCTACTTTTAAAGATCACAGTCATTGAAGACCTTACGGAGTGCAGTTCTACTCTGACACACGAGGTGCCCATGAGTTAGAATAGACTCGACTGCAACTGTTTTTTTTTTTTTTTAAGAGTTTAGAAATCACTTTCCCCCAAATGAAGTGATTTACTTTGAATTCCCCTGTGAGGATAGCAAAGTAGATTTCACCATTCCTATTTTGAAGATAGGAAAACTGAGGTTCAGAGAAAGTTCTAGAAGGTGCTTAGACTATAAGCCAGATTTCTTGATTCTGCTCTAATACTCAGTCCCTTTGGTCGCCGACCTCGCAGACTCCGTTTAAGTGCATACGTGTGTTCAGGAGAAGGCTGACTTGGGGCCATGGCACAGTTTACCGCTAACTAGCCTCAACAGGGTTCTGACGGCCCTGTGCCCAGCACATCTTTGCTGCTGGGGCAGCCAGTCCCAACTGCTGGCATTCCTCTGCTCACCCCTGCAGTTTACGGGTTCCCCGCAGTGCGGAGCAGAGGCCAAGGGATTTTCCACATGGACCTGTCAGATCCCTTTCATTCCTGTCTCTGTTTTTCCATCTGCCTGTCACAGGGTGTGTGGTATGGGCTTGTCTCTGCCAAAGGCCTTAGCGGCTCTGGAATGGAGAGGACAGCATGAGCCCGGAGTGTTTGCGCCATGGGAAAAGCTAGGCTGTTCCATGGGTCATCCCTCTCGCCTGCCCTATTCTCATGCCCCACCCTACTCCCAGGGGCCACCCAGTAATTAAGACACAGTTCTGGAAATCAGGCTCCCTGCCCCTGTCCCCAACAAACATACCCTAACCTTTCCCAGAACAATGCTATCAAGTCCTCTTGAGCCATGGAACCAGAAAACCCCAAAGTAATGAAAGAAAACAGAGGCCACTCTTTCTGGCTGTTGGTGTGAGTTCTATAGAAAGCCCTTCTCGGGTAGGAAGAAGCCATTCTTCCACCGCGTCCCTAGCAAAAGCTGACCTCTTCCTTGGCAGCGTCTGGTAGGCCCAGAATCAAGCTGGGGTTATTTCCCCACCGTCACCATAGTCATAGCAACAGCTTTGATTAATGCGGTGGCCCATTAGAGGGATAATGTCAGCCCTAATCAGAAACGCCTCAAGTATCTCTCTTTGCATTTTGGTAAATGGTGTAATCACATTACGGTTCGATGTGTCTGGGAGCTGATTGCTGTCGTGCAAGTCTGCCTGATTTTCCAGGTTAAGGGGTGTCTGGGGGCCCGAGATGCGGCTAATCACTGCACATTGTTATGAGTGTTTGGAGAGAAGACAGAGGGCTCTGAGGCCACCTGGGATGTTCCTGCCCTACCCTGTCTTCTGGGTTGACAGAAGTGCTCTGGGCTGGTGGTCTCTTTGCAAGGGATCCCTCCCTGAAGGAGATGGGCTGAGAAGCAGAGAGCTGGTATTTATTGTTGTGGCTAAGAATAAGCACAGTGGAGGCAGGGCTGGAATGAGCAGTCAGGCGCCTGAGTTGGACTTGGCTGTTCCTGCCCCTTGTCCATCAAGCTTGTGATGGGCAGTCAGCCTCAGGTCTTGCCACAGGGCTGGAAAACTGGCAGGAAAGCACCACTCAGGGCCTGAGATAGGAAGCAGCAGGGGTGACAGGTTTTGCAAAGGCACATAATGAGTGTGGACTTGACTTGTCGTAATAGCACTTGGCTGTTGGTAGGCCTCTGCTTTGCTGAAGAATCTGTTGAAGCTTCCCACACCAGAGTAGACTCTTGCTGCACCCTGGGGCAGGGGGCTGTCCCCTCTTCTCTCCTTTTACCAGCAGGGAAACCAAGGCAAGGAGAGGTGACATCTCTCATTACTGTACAGTGAATCGATACTAGGTTCGACTTCCCAAGGGATCCTTCCTACATACCACCTCTCTCTGCCTTCCAGCCTAGCTGCTTTTGTCTCTGCCAGTCCGCAGATGACAGTAACAATAAATCGTCACCACTGATATTGAAAGACTAAGAGGACAACCTGAGGAAATATGCATCGAGCCCCCAGAGGCTATTTTTGAATACAGAACAGAAATAGAAGAGCAGCACTTAGATTCTCCTCCAAGGCTCACGAAGTAAATTCTTGGAGGCCCGAAATCACTTTGGGGCCACTAAATTTACTGTCTTTTGGATGACATTTAATATCTAGCACAACATTTTCATTTTTGGCCACTGTACCAGTTATTTATTTATTTTTTTAGTGTTGAAAATTATTTCAAGAGCAGCTGAAGAAAATGAGGTGGTGAGGAAGAATAATCTCAAGTCTCAAAGTTGGTCCCAGTGGAAGCAAATCTCTTGCCACTTGGCCAAAGGTCACCTCAGAGGGTTGAACTCAATGTCACAGGGCTCGCTTGGGGTGTGGAAAGTTCACCAGGGCAGACCCAACCAACTAATGGACAAGACACCACGACACCATGAATCCACTTGGCTCCAACTTCCACCCTTATTTTCTCCAGGCCAGCTTTCTACCTGGAAGGGTCAATATTCTTCCCAAGGAGAAGCTGGATTTGACAATATAAAGGACACAGCCTCACTGCCTGCCCTATACACTCACAGACTTAATGTTGGACAGAATGAATTTCCCACACTGGGATGTACCTCAAAACTTCTACCACTTAAATCTGGGGGAGTTAGTAGGGTTGTCCCAACTGCACTCTAAAGCATTACAGTGTCTTTGCTAGTAGCCAGGACCTTGATCATCCCTTCCTTGACACTCAGCTGATCAGAGAATAGGAAATTAACACAAATCAAAGACACAGGGCCTTGGCACGACACAGCCAATAGCTTTAAGCAAAACCCACTAGAGACCAACATTTGTCTGAACAGAAAACCACATAAGAATGAATTAACATTACGGTCAGAGTTTCCATCTGGCCCCTGCTGGCAACCTCACTGCAGAAGCCGCTTGCTCTGAATGCCACCTCGCTGCTGGCTCAGCCTAATGCCAGTCCTGGGCCAATCCTGACAGAGGCAAGAAGTATATTAATAAGCTTCCTCCCTCCCCTAGTCTGCAGGGCTTCCCAGACTTGGGATCCAGTGGTCCAGCCTTTGTTACTGCCTCCTCTGTCCTTTTTCCGTTTCTAGTAACAACCATCCCCAGAGCTTGGCATGCCAAGGGTGAACCCTCCACAGCCTACAGGTATAATGGACAGTAAGGATCTTCTCTTTGATGCCCACCCTTGCCTGGCTCTTCAGTTCTGGCCAATGCTGCCATTTTACCCTTTCTAATTGGCTACTCTGGTACCAACCATGGGAATTTGATTCCCTTGGACCCTGCTACCTCTTCAGGACCAATGACTATAGTTGATTCTGTTTTCTTGGATTGCTGCCTCCCCCAAGTCTTAGCTTACTCCTTTTTCCTGGATGTACAGTGTCCTTGTTGCCACCCTGCACAGTCATTGTCTGTTAACTTGTGTGTCAACCCCACAAGGCTGTGAACTCCACGAGAGCAGAAATCTCATTTGTTTTTCTCCTCATTGTATCCTCAGCACTTAACACAATATAACAATGTTTACTACATGTTGGATGAACGAACATATAAATGAAAACATAACAGCCCAGTCCTGCAGAGGGGAGAGGGTGAACACTTGACTTTGCCAGTGCGCACCCATCTCTCTGCACTTCAACTGAAGGCCCAAGATCAGTACAAACCAACGCTGGAAGAATTTTGTCACCTCTGAAAAGACACTCTTTTAAAAAGGTCTGTGCTTATTACAAAAAAGGTATCATAGCAACAATTGGTCCCTTTTGTTTGCTTTACAGTGATCTTTCATTTCTCACCATTTCATCCATAATCAAATCTTCAGTTTCTTAAAATAAAGAAATACTTTATATAGGTGGGCTGGAGGGGAAATAACACTTGGTTGGTGATGAGGAGGTAAGTGACTCTGGCCACTTGTTGGTTAACCATCAATGAACAAGTCAGAAAACGTCTCTAGGCTTTAGTTTCCTCATCTGGAAGTTAAGATGATTGGACTTAGGGAACTCTAAGTTTTTTCCCCAGTTTGTTGTCCTGTTGTTGTTGTTGTTATGTGCCGTCGAGTTGGTTCAGACTCATAGTAACCCCATGTACAACAGAACGAAACACTGCCCAGTCCTGCGCCATCCTCACAATCGTTGTTATGCTTGAGCCCGTTTTTGCAGCCTCTGTGTCATTCCATCTCGTTGAGGGTCTTCCTCTTTTTCAATGACCCTCTACTTTACCTAGCATGATGTCCTTCTGCAGGGACTGGTCCCTCCTGATAACATGTTCAAAGTATGTGAGACGAAGTCTTGACACTCTCGCTTCTAAGGAGCATTCTGGCTGTACTTCTTCCAAGACAGATTTGTTCGTTTTTCTGGTAGTCCATGGTATATTCAATATTCTTCCTATTAACCTATAATTCTGTTTCACAGACGCAAGTCCCAAAGCAATCCCTTTCCGTCTTGTGTTTTGGCCAAATCAGAACCTCAGGGTTAAGCCTTGGCATGACTTTCCCAATGCTGCCACCAGGTGGCAGTAGCGTGTCACAGTCCTTTTGTCCCAAGCACAAAGCGAGTAAGCATCTTACCAGAGGCTGAATCAAGACAGTAGCTTTCCGAGCTAGGAGGCCAGAGCCTTTGAGTTTGTTTTTTAAGTAGAAAAACATTGTTTATAGAAACATTTATTCTTATGCAAAACAACAGTGTGAGGGTAGCAATCACTGTATCTATGAATGTTCAGACACCCAGATTTCCAGGTCCAGAATTTTAAGGGCAAGTTAGCCCAGCTCTGATGGTCTTCCTGCTCCCCTCCATCTCTGAGTGAGTCATGAAAGCCCATCACCCAGCAGCAGCTGTAGTCCTCAGTGTCCCATGAGGAATATCATGTGCTGAACCAAGGTTGATTTATTTTATCCTTTTCCTCTTGTTCTTTCCTGCCACCTTCAGGGAAAGAGAGAGAGAGCTGAGCCTAGGCAAAGGTAGAACAGTTCCTGAATTCCTTTTAAAAAACAAACAAAATGATTTGCCTAACTACAATAAAATTTTAACTAAACACAAACTCAGCAAGAGCAGTTCTGTCTCCCGAGTGGCCATTTGTCATTTGGTTGTGCAGTCATTTAACACATGTGTGCTGAGCACCTCCTATGTGTACTGAGCACCTATGCGTTGGGAATTGGGACGTGAACAAGTCTAACACGTGTCCTGCCCATGGAGAGCGTCTAATCCACTGAAGGGAGAAAACAATCAAACGCTCACACGAAGGTGAGAAAATGCTCTGACAGGTGCTGCTGAGAGGTCGGAGCGGACAAGGCTGAGTCACATGATGGCCACTAAGCACATGTGGCCATTTACATTTAAATTAGTTAAACCTGAATATGATTTAAAAATCAGTTCCTTGTGGTTTTGATCAGCGATTCTATAAAAATATCCTGATCCAAAGAGACAACATACAGAACAGAATTCCAAATTCTTATGGAATCCAGAATGTCTGGATCCATGGAGGCTGGATGAACCCCTGAAACTATTGCCCTGAGATAATCTTTAAACCTTAAACCAAAAATATCCCCTAAAGTCTTCTTTAAATCAAACAATACTCATGCCATTGAGTTGATTCCGACTCATAGTGACCCTATAGGACAGAGTAGAACTGTCCCATAGGGTTTCCAAGAAGCAGCTGGTGGGTTTGAACTGCCAACCTTTTGATTAGCGGCTGAGCTCCTAACCATTGCGCCCCCAGGGCTCTGTAAACCAAACAACAGTTTAGCTTAACAAATAAAGAATCTCTGCTTTGAGCATTGTACTCTTTTAAAGTACTATCTATATGGGATCAGAACGACAACAGCCACTCTGAAAGATTAGGTAGGAAGCTTGGGGGCAGTGAGTTTATATTAATAGAGAAGGGACAATTCAGAATAGGAGGATGAAAATGGTTGCATAACTTAAAGAATGTAACCAATGTCACTGAATTGTAGAAACTGTTGAATTGTGCATGTTTTGCTATGTATATTTTCAACAACAATCAGAAAAAGACAAGCAACAAATAAATAAACAAAAATCAGTTCCTCAGTTGTACTTGCCACACATCAAGTGCATTGACAGTCCTGTGTGGCTAGTGGCTACCTTATTGGTCAGCACAGATTATGGACCACTCTATCGCCCCAGAAAGTGTTCCTGGACAGTGCTGTTCTGGAGCAGAGTTTCTCAGCCTCAGCACTATCAACATTTTTGGCCAGATAATTTTTTATTGCAAGGGGCTGTCCTGTGTGCTGTAGGATGCTTAACATCACTAGATGCCAGTAGCCCCCCCCCCCCCATCTAATTATGATGATCAAAAATGTCTCCAGACATTGCAGAATGTCCCCTGGGGGACAAAAACATTCCCAGTTGAAAATCATTGGTCTAAGGGCCCCTCGGATGGAAACACGTTCAGCATATAACACTGAGTGGTAAGGTCCTGAGAGAGGTAAGCCAAGGTGCTGTGAGAGCATAAGAAGGTTCCTGAGTCAGCCTGGAGGGCACAGGGGATGACTGCCTAAAGGAGCCAACTCCCAAGTTAAGCCTTGAAGAGCAAGACAATGGCACCAGCACAGACTTGGTAACACCTGGCATGTCACAGGCATCACCTGTAACCTGCTTCCTGCCTTCATCATCTGCTCCTGTCTTCAGCTGGTTCCACCAGGAACCTGGAAATCACTGTGTGAACTCTGCTGCCCTTCAATCTCCTTTTCTCTTTCCAGGTTACTAAACTTGGGATATTGTGTGAGGATCCCCTGTTCCTTCTCTCTTGTTTTAGTCAGGGCTTTTCTGGGAACAGTAAGAGCTAGCACCATAAAAAAGCCATCAGTTGTAAAGAAAAGCCTCATGAGAATCCACAGACAGGAACCCAAATACATCCAGGCCTCATGGGGACTCAGATGGGGATACCATCTACACAAAACTGCTCTAGTTCTGGAGGGCTTCATGGCCTCACTTAAGCCAGCTCTGCTGCCCTCTGCCCATGACCTCTAGTCTCACCTTTCTGTCGGTCAGTTTCTTCCTGCCTTCAGTTCCAGATGGTCCATAATTGTCACCCCGTTCCCTCCACAGTGTGATTACTCTTAACAAACCCTTTAACTGGAAATGGTCCATGTGAATTTGAGCTTAACATCCTGAAATATAAATATAATTGACCTAACTCATTTACTTTAAGCAAGGCCACATAAGTCATGAGTATCTAGTCTGTGAAAGGCCCCATTTGGGACTGGTGTCAGCCCCTGTTCTATACCACTGTGTCTACTCAGTAGGTACCTGCAGTAGGAGGTATGGGCATGACATCCAGGTGGTGATGACAGTGACTCAGATCAAGGTAGAAGCAGTAAGAAGTGGTCAGGTACAGGACACATTTTGAAGGCAGAGATCCCCGGATTTGCTGGTCGACTGGATGTGAGAGAAAAAGAGGAGTCAAGGATGATTCCAAGTTTAGATGCCTGGAAGAATGGAGTCACCATTTCCAAAATAGGCCAAAAGTGGGAGGAAAGTTTTAAATGGGGAAACCAGATTTGGTTTTGGACTTGTTAGGTCTAAGGTGTTGTTTAGACATCCAAGGGGAGATGCCAAGAAGGTAATTGTAGATAAAACTGACTCTTCAGATTGAAGCTATCAATTTGAGAGTTGTCAGAGTACTGATGGCATTTAAAGCACAGAATAAGAAGAGAAGATCATCTGGGAACGAAAATAGATACATAAGAGAAACAATCCAAGAACTGAGCCCGGAAGCCCCTTATCCTTTACAGCACGGGAGATGAGGGGACAACAGGCAAAGGACACTGAGAATGAGTGACTGGTGAGGCAGGAAGAGACCATGAGAGAATGATATTCTGGAAGCCATGTGAAGAAGGTACTGCAGGAAGGAGAGGGTAAACTAAACTGAGAGCTTGAGAAAGAGGAGAATGAAGAATCAACTGTTAGACTTTGCAACATTGGGGTCACTGGTGAGTTTGCAAAAGCTTTTCCGGTGAAATGGTGGGGCCCAAAACCTGATTAGATTGACTTCAAGAGAGAAAGGGAGGAGATGAAGAAATGACTAGGCAATGCCTTTGGAGAATTTTTCTATAAAGAGGATCTGGAAAATGGGGCATTAGATGGAGGGGGACACAGTCCTTGAGTAGGTGGAAAGGGGTGGGAGCTGTTGCACAATTGGAGGATTTGGGCTTAGAAAGGAACATGGATATTGCAATCATTTCTGTTTCCTCCTTTTAAAAAGAAAATCTGTGAGTCAGTGTCTTAATTCACAGCCACTACGTATCCTGAACTGTGGGCAGGCAGGGATGGACAGGAGAGTCAGTGGAGCTGACACTATCTATGTCTTGAGTTGGGCTATTTGTGGAACACCATACAATACTGATATATTAAATTTAAAATAGCTAGGTATATAAGACATAATTCAATACTCGATTCTAGCATGGACAAGCTCTAACATGTGCCATAGGTATAAGGAAAAACTTACAACTGAAAAATTTCCAGCCATTAGCTTAATGTTTGTCTATGAAGTAATTCGGAAATGTCCACCCCGGTGGTGTTTTTGCAGCTAACGCCTGGTCCAGTCTGCAGAAGACTAGGGTTCCACAGGGCCAGAGATTACCCTCTCTGCCCTGAGAACTTCACAACATTCAGGATAAATATTTTAAATGCTGAGACAATTCCTCCACCGATGTCCGGGGACTCTTTGAATCGCAGGTTAGAAAAGAGTCCCCAAATATTGGCCACCTGAAGCCAATATCACCAGCACTGAGATCACCCAGCATTAGTGTGGCAGGTATGGACTGACTTGTGACTAGGAAACCGGGGAGGGCGCTCTCACCTGAGCAAGAGACATGCCACAGGAACATCCTACACGGGCTTTGAAAGCCTCTCTATGAAAAATCCACAAGTGGGTAAACTGCAAGGTCACAAACTGCAATGCTCTGGAATTCTCAGAAAGCAAGGACAAATTATACACCAGGTCAGGATCCACTGTGAAACCCCCAACTCAATTCTGAAAGGATCATGCCATCCCAGTCCACAGCTCTTGCAGTCACACACATCAGCTTACTAAATCCTGATAAAACCCATAAGCCTCAGAGAGGTTAGATGACTCCTGGAAGTCACACAGATAGCAGGTGACAGACTTGAGATTAAAACAAGGCCTTTGACACCAAAATGTAGTGCTTGTTCCATAAAAAATAGTTAACGAGCAATTTTATATCAAAGGATAACACATGTACATAGGTCAAAAAATTAAATAATATCGAAAGGTTTATTACCAAAAAACAACTCACTTCTGCACTACCACCCTAGCTCCCAGAGACAGCCAACCCATTTCTTCTAGCTATTTCTTCTGGAATTTACCTCAATAATGCCAAATAATATGCTTATACAGCTATGCTGCAATTTCTTGGAATTATCTAGTGACCTCTTCTTATAGTAGATGAGGATTCAGTTCTCTTATACAATTACGATGCTACTTTCCATTTCTTTATCCTCCCAAAATAGTTGCACATAGTAGATGGTCAATAAAGATGCTGAACATATATACACAGATGATTACTTGAGTGAATTTGTCAATCTACTTGTGTTTCTCAATAGAGGCACTGCTAGCATTTTGGGCAGGACATGTCTTTGTTGGGAGAGACTGCCCTAAATCCTGCAGAAAGTTTAGAATCCCTAGAGCCTGCCCACTAAATCCCAGCAGCTGCCCCCAGGCATTGTGACCACTCAAAGCCACTCCCACACATTTTCAAACATCCCAACAACTCTTGTGGTTATGGTATCACCCATGGTTGAGACCAACTGCATCCAACGCAGTAGGTGTCAGCACCCCAGCTGTGACGGCATACCTGGTTGATGCTGGAATCAGCAGATATCCAGAAATAAGAGCAGAACAAGAGCTGATAACTGCTGCAGAGATGGGGCCCTTTCCTCCTTGGGGAGGAAGGTTCAGATCTAGGATGGTGCAAAGGTTTGAACTGGGCTCCAAATCAGATAAACTGTGAGGCCAAGCCAGGAACAGTGACTTAGGAAGGATACCAAGGTATGCATATTAGAATGTTTTGAGATATCTCCCTTCCCTACATTCCCCAGCTCAGAAAATCCCACTTACCACCCTTGGGAGGGACCTCTCTAAGAACCATGTGATGGCCTCTCAACCCATGTTTGATTGAACCAAAGATAAACACCTGAAATAAGAAGTCAATTCATTGGCTGGCTAGTGACCTTTGGGATTTTTTTTTTGCCATTGAGTAATTGAGTAACCAACTGTAGTCAATCAGTGGTGGGTGTATGAACTGAAAGGTCACATAGACTAGAGACGAAGTTTGCAACATGACAAAGGGAAACCACACAATATACAAGTCAAAGTTTTGGGAGAGCAGAGAAGCCATGAGCAAGGAGAGGAAGCCAGCTGCCAGGTAAAGGGGAACGTGACTCAGCCCTGCACATAGAAGATGCAAGAGCATGTGGCCCCAGAAAAAGTGGGAGAGACAGAGTCATAGCTGACAATAGTTGTCACCCCTTGCCTTGGGCTCTCTGGGACTACCCTGTTGACTTTCAATTACTCTCTTATTTTGTGTGGTTTTTGACCCATGCAATCAGTGACATTGACTATAACTCCCTGGTTAGAGCTGTTATCAGAGTCTGGTCCAATGTCAGTCATTAAAGCCAGAAATAAAGAACGAGAGTCAGGAAGGACGAGGGTGTTGGTTAGTCATGGTGAACCGGCTTTGAAAATGCCAGAGCAGACCCAGCCCCTCTGGAAGCTGGGGAGACCCTATAATGGCAGGAGACAGGTGGGGGATGTGTCCTCTCCACATGAGGAGCAGAGCAGAGGTGGTAACCACTGGGAGCTTCATTCAGCCTCACATGGGGCATCTGATCCACTTCGCCTTTCTTGACTTGGCTGATACTTTCATCTTTCAGCCAGAAGCAGAATAGGCTTGGGAACGTCTATTCTGGACCTAATTCTGACCAACTAGGAAAAATTGCTTGGCAAAGTAAATGTGACAGGAACTTTGGGAGAAAGCAACAACGTCATTGTGGGATTTGTGAAAGCTGAAAGGGTTGGAGGTTGGGCAGTTAGGATGCTAAACCAGGGAGACTTCATATATTAATTCAGCGAGTATTTACAGAGCGTTTGCTCTGTGCCAGGGCCATTCTGGGTGCTGGGACTACAACATGGAACCAGGCAACCTCCCTACCCTCAGGAAGCTTATATTTCACAGTCAACAAACAAATGAACACTATCATTTCAGAAAGTGTGGGATAGTGATTGGAGATGGGGTGAGTCCAGATCAGGAGGCTAGGGCAGGCCTCTCTGGGGAGCGTATATTTGAGCTGAAACAAGGAAGGAATCAACATGGCTGAGTCCCTCATTTGGACTTTTAGCCTCCAGAACTGTGAGGAAATAAATTTGTTCTTTAAAGCCACCCACTTGTGGTTTTTGTTACAAAAGCACTAGGTAACTAAGATAGATGGATTATTAAATGCATAGTTCTTAAGAATTGATGGGCATGGGGGTCCAGTTTGTGATCATTAACATAACTAGACCCTCTCCACATTTGGGGTGGGGGGAGCAGGTTTGATAGACTAATAGAGCAGAGAGAGGCACATACCATGTACTTTGATTTCAGCAAAGTATTTGATGAGGTCTGTTATGATTTTTAATAAACAAATTATAAAAGTGAAGGTGGCATTCTTGTTTAGCTAGCTGAGTGACTGTGTCCAAAGGAAGGTCTTAGAGAAGGGGTTCCAAACTTGATTAGTGTGTGCGTGTGTTTTAAATTTTATCGTGTTTTAGGTGGAAGTTCACAGTGCAAATTAGTTTCTCATTCAAAAATTTATACACAAACTGTTTTGTGACATTGGTTGCAATCCCTGCAATGTGTAAGCATGCCTCCGCTTTTCCTTTATACCCCAGCTTCCCCACGTCCATTCGTCCACGTTTCCTGACCCTTACTGCCTTCTCATCTTTGCTTTTGGGCAGGTTTTGCTTATTTGGTCTTGTATAGTTGACTGATCTAAAAACCACGTTCCTCACGTGTGTTATTGTTTGTTTTACAGGCCTGTCTGATCTTTGGCTGAAAGATGGACTTTAGGAGTGGCTTCAGTTCTGAGCTAGCAGGGTGTCCAGGGGTCATAGTGTCGGGGGTTCCTTCAGTCTCTGTCAGACCAGTAAGTCCAGTCTTTTTTTGTGAATTTAAATTTTTTTCCACATATTTCTCCCGTTCTGTCCGGGACTCTGTTGTGATCCCTGTCAGAGCAGTTGGTGGTGGTAGCCAGGCACCATCTTGTTCTTCTGGGCTCAGGCTCGTGAAGGCTGTGGTTCATGTGGTCCATTAGTTCTTGGGACTGATATTTTCCTTGTGTCTTTGGTTTTCTTTATTCTCCTTTGCTCCAAATGTGATGGGACCAATAGGTGTATCTTAGATGGCTGCTCAAAAGCTTTAAAGACCCCAGATGTTACTCACCAAAGTAGTACGTAGAACATTTTCTTTATGAACTATGTTATGCCAATTGACCTAGATGTTCCCCAAAACCATGGTCTCCAGCCCTCGGCCCCAGTAACTTGGTCCCTCAAAGTGTTTGAAGTGTCTAGGAAGCTTCTATGACTTTGCCTTGGTCAAGTTGTGTTGACTTCCCCTATATTGTGTGTTGTCTTTCCTTTCACCAAAGTTAACACTTGTCTGTTATCTTGTTAGTGATTTCCCCTCCCCACCCCTTGCCTCCCTCATAATCATCAAAGATTGTTTTTTCTGTATGAAAACTTTTTATTGGAGTTTTAATAGTAGTCTCATATTTGTCCTTTTGCGATTGACTTATGTCACTCAGTATAATGCCATCCAGATTCATCCACGTTGTGGAATGTTTCGCAAATTCATCACTGTTCTTTATCATTGTGTAGTATTGCGCTGTGCGTATGTACCGTATTTTGTTTATCCATTCATCTGTTGATGGGCACTTAGGTTATTTCCATCTTTTTTCCATTGTGAATAATCCTGCAATGAATATGGGTATGCAAATGTCTATTTGTGTGACAGCTCTTATTCTCTAGGATATATTCCTAGGAGTGGGATTGCTGGATTGTATGGCATTTCTTTTCTATTTCTAGCTTTTTAAGGAGGCACCATATTGTTTTCCATGGTGGTTGTACCATTTTACATTCCCACTAGCAGTGCACAAGCGTTCCAATCTCCTCGCAATCTCTCCAACGTTTGTTATTTTTTGTTGTTTTGGTTCGTGCCAGTAGTGTCGGGATGAGATGGTCTATCACTGTAGTTTTGATTTGCACTTCTCTGTGGCTAATGACTGCAAGCATTTCCTCATGTGTCTGTTAGTTGTCTGAATGTCTTGTTTGGTGAAGTATCTGTTTGTATCCTTTGTCCATTTTTAAATAAATTAGATTATTTGACTTTTTGTTATTGAGGTGTTGAAGAATTCTATAGATTTCAGAAATTAGACCCTTATTGCATATGTTATAGCCAAAAATTCTTTCTCAGTCTGTAGGTCCTCTTTTTACTCTTTTGTGATCAGTGTTTTTAGAAGCCAAAATTGGTACCAAAGGTGGAAATTAGGGGAAAGCAGATTTTAACTCAGTATAAGGCCAACCTTTCTAAGAATAAGAGCTGTCCTGAGCTGCTTTGGAATTAGGACACAGATGAGCAAAATTGATAGAGCAGATGGTGCATGTTTGGGGGGCTGTCCTCATCCACCGTGATAGTCTAGGATTATATGGTTCAGGAAAAATAACAGAACAATTGTTTTGTTTACGCAACATTTTCTTTATGTGGTTTAATAAGAATCTCTCTCTAAAAAACGCTGTGGGAATCCAGATGAGAAACCTCAAAGTCTTTGTTTATTCCTCCCTCCCCCTTACCCTCTATATTCCACCATCCTCACATGTTTCTCTTGTATCCACCTTCTCCTCCTCATTCCCATGGCCACTGACCTAGTTCAAATTCCCATCATCTCTTGCCTAACGATTGTAGCAGCCTCCTGATTGTTCTCCCAACTTCTATTCTCTTCCCCACCACTTCATTCTTTGTGTGTGACCAGAATGGTACTCTTTTTTTTTTTTTTTTTTTTCCCCAGAATGGTACTTTTAAAGCCAGATACAATGAACCTGTAAGAGCAGGAACTCAACAGGGCTGCCTTGTTTTTCTGGGTCTCACAAGTTTTCTGCACTTGACAGGGTGCAATCTTACCACTTTTCTATCATTCTCTATTAGTGGAAAATATTTGCATTTTCCTTCTCTGATAGGTTTCTGCCTTACCCAGGTTCCGGATTTCACAGGTTTTACTGTATTATCATGTCACTCCCCTACACAAAAATCTCCGCTAAGCCCTGTTTCCCAAAAGAAACTCCACAGTTCTCAGGTTGTTTTCAAAGGCTCCAACTTCATCTCATGCATATCTATGGCTCCACACATGCCATGCAGGCTCAGGCCTTCTTGTTGGTCCAGCATTTAGGGCTCTCTTGAATGCTACATCCTCTAAGAAACTTTCTTGTTTCCCTGATAAAGAATAATTACTCTTCTGCCTTTATTCTCCTTTAGAGAAACAGAACCAGTTATATATATATATTATATACATATGTTTATATATATGTATATATATATTTAGAGAGAGAGAGAATTTATTTAAAGAATTGGCTCACGTGATTGTGGCGCCCAACAAGTCCAAAATCCATAGGTCAGGTGACAGACTGGAAATTCCACAGTCTATGTCCCATATCAGTAGGTCAGGTAGTGGAGGAGAGAGAAATTCTGGCAGGATGTCTATTTATAGTCTGGAGGCAGAATCCTCCCTTGGGAAACCTCCAGTTTGGCTCTTAAGGCCTTCAACTGATTGGATGAGACTCATCCACGTTGTGGAGAGTAATCTGCTTTACTTAAGGCCAACTAATTTAAATGCTAATCACATATAAATAGTTCATAGCAGCATGGAGACTAGTGTTTGACCAAATGACTGGGCATAGCCTAGCTAAGTTGACACATAAAATGAACCACTACAATTCCCATACAATAATTTGTCTCATTCATTCATTCTTCAAACATTTATTAGGTGCCTACTATGGTCTGTGTCTATGCTAGGTGCTGGGGAAGTGAGCAGAGTAAGATTAATAAATTTATCATGTGGCTGGTATTTCAGTACGTGTTTTATATTCATTATCTCAACCTTCATCCAACCCTGTGAGATAGTTGCTATTATTATCCTTATTTTAAAGATGAAGAAACTTAGGCTTAGAGACGTTAACCAGCTCACCCAACTAAGATCACACCAATAGACAAGAGCCTGGACTGGGATTCACACTTGGCTGGTCTGACTCCAGAGCCCAGGCTTCCAATCCCTATGCTAGGCTGTCTCTCACTACAAATGAAAAGGCACAGAAAAAACCTCTCTCTCCCTTAGGGAGTCCAGAGATAGGTGCTTCTACCTACTGAATGTCTGCTTGGTGTTCATTTAGTTCTGCCTTGGACCATATTTAGCTATTTCCGTATGTATCTCATCCATTAGATTGTAAGCTCTTTGAGGGCAGAGATGGCACCATACCATTATTTTCACACACACACGCCCCACCTCCCTGGTGCAGAAGCATTCTCATTGCATGTTTGTGGATTGAGTTAATAGATAATTAAATGTGTCAGACCAACTATGCTGCAAGTGCTCCTGGGTAATGGGATTTAATTATAGCCAGCTCTGGGCCCTGCACAATGGGGACATTGACAAGCTGGTGCACATTCACCAACAAAGTGGAGGGGCCTGTTCTGAATGCTATTTATAAATGCTGCCTTCTTTGGCATTGATTTGGAAAGTATTAAAATAACCTGTGAATGTGTTAGAAGATCTTTCTGTTCCCCACTTTATAAATGATTATTTTGGTCTTGAACAAAGCTGGGTTTTTTTTTTCTTTCGCGTGTAGCTTTGTGTTTATATACTGATAATCGGATAATATCAAGAATAAGAAAGCACACTAAAACTGTAAAAATGACATTAAGAAGTAAAAATGTCCAAAGCCAAGTGTAATCAGAGGACAGTACCGCAGTGGGGTGAACACACGCTCCTGTACCCGGTAATTGCTCCTGGTTAACGTTTATTGAGAGCTTTCTATGTGCCCAGCACTGTTCTAAGTGCTTTGCTGGTATGAACTTATTTATATTATTATCTCATTTTACAGAGGAGGTATGCACAAAGAGATACACAGAGGCAGAGTGGTTTAACCGTAGACCTCTATTTAGCATTTACCACATTCTGTTATTGGTATAGGAGGCCCTGGCTGGCTCAAATGGTTAAGCATGTAGCTACTAACCAGAAGGCTGGTGGTTTGAACCCACTCAGAGGTTCCTTGGAAGAAAGGGAGATCTACTTCTGAAAGGTTACCATTGTCATCAAGTCGATTCTGACTCATAGCAACCCTATAGGACAGAGTGGAACTGCCCCGTAGGGTTTCCAAGGCTGTCATCTTTATAGATGCACACTGTCACATCCTTCTCCCATAGAGTAGCTGGTAGGTTCCAACCACCAACCTTCCAGTTAGCAGCTGAGTGCTTATCCACTTGCTAAAAACCCTACGGAGCGCAGTTCTACCATACAGCACACAGGGTCACCATGAGAAGGAATCAAGCCATGGCAACTTTTAAAAAAAAATTCTTTTTTATTTTTGGCTATTGGTATGCCTGTCTTCCTCACCAACTGGTTCTTGGAAGGTAGCTATAGTGTCCAAAGCACCTCTGTACTTTGCAGCCTGGCATGGTGCCTGGCACAGAGCAGAACCTCCCGCTGTATCAGGAAACACTGCTCAGGCAGCAGGATTCCTCCTTGTATCTGCTCACCTTGGCACAAGCTCAATAAACATAGTGGCCTTGCTCCCCAAGAAATGCCAAACACAGTCTTCCAGGACTGACCCGAAGGGAAATTGCAAATTAAGCAGGGTGTTTCCCCAGTACAATAAGCCAAGTTGAAGACTGGTTGCTGAGCATGGAACCAAGGCATACTTAGATGGTTGGGGTATTTAATGGCCTCATCCTAAAATAGGAGCTCTGGTGGTGCCGTGATTAAGCACTCGGCTGCTAACTGAAAGGTTGGTGATTCAATGCAGTCTGCTTCCATGAAGATCATAGCTTTGGAAACCCTATGGGGCAGTTCTACTCTGTCCTATAGGGTCACTGTGAGTCGGAATAGACTCCATGACAATGGATTTGGGTTTGGATTTCATCCTAAAATGGCCACAGTGGGCATTGTCTTGCCTATGGGACCATAATTCTCTAACTAGCTGCTGTCAAGTCCACCTATCTGTAAAATGCTATATCTGACTCCATGTGTGTCAGGGTAGAATTGTGCTCCATAGAGTTTTCAATGGCTTATTTTTTGGAAATAGATCACCAGGCCTCTTTCGAGTTGCCCCTGGTGGATTCAAACCGCCAACCTTTCCATCAGCAGTTGAGCTCGTTTGTACCACCCAGGGATTCTTTTCTCTGCCTGTTGTTTACCTCTTTATCTGGGAACACATCCCATTTATTACCAAACTTCATTTAGACAGACCTCAGGCCACTGTGTGTGTTAAAGACTCTCCTCTGGACTTACCAGTCCTCCTTTTGGTTATGCTTCTGTTTCCCATCTAGACCCCTTCGGTTGCACAATTGCCTTTGGATCTGTTCATACTTTCAGTCAAGCTCTTGCGCAGCTTGGGTACTTTTTCTGTCCTTTAAGACGACTTCACCTACCTCTGCTTTGATCTGTAACATACTGATTTTACCCTTTTAACTCTCAAAGGTCTACCTTATTCCCTTTATTTTAAATTGTCTTCTGCCCTCCCCCACCCCCAAGCATCAACTATATTATTCTCCCCATTCTGCAGATGAGGGGGAACAGAGAGTCAAAGCAGGTAAGTACACGGCCAGAACAGAACTAGGTCTTGTGACTTCAAGCCCAGCGTTTTCCCCACTGTATCAGCAATACTTCAACAGTTCAAAGAGCTTTCACTTGGGCAATTTGATTACAGGTTGCAAATGTAGTAAATACCTTCAGGCAATTCATGGCCACCACTGGAGCCTAAGTGCAGGGCTGGGACTGCTGGGTGTCTGGCCATTACTACTGCCTGGCTGCTTTGCTTCTTTCTTTCTGTGCTGGATCGGAGTAACCTCGGAGCCCACCCCTTTCTTTCCTAGGCACGGCGATGACAGTTTTCAAGCAGATGCTGCCCCTCCATCTTGCAATGCTTCTCTGCTTAGCTCTGGAATCCTCCTTATTTGGCTACGTTTCTCCTATATACACAGACGCCTTCTTGTACAATGTCTCCAACAGTACTCATAATCGCTTCTCCTGAGACCCTATCCACACTGTAATCACGTATCTAATTCATCCCTTCCATCTCCTACACTTTGCTCTCGTCCTGGGCTCATCTTCTCTCAGCACAGGCCATTTTCCCAAACAGGGCAGGCTGGCTGGAATCCCCCTCCAGCCGGGACAATCTGAACCTCTCTTTTCTCTGCCTGTTATGTACCTCTTTATCTGGGACCACATCCCATTTATTATTAAATTTCATTTACACAGACCTCAGGCCCCTGTGTGTGATTTCTCAGCTCTCAGCTGGTTTGATACCTCTTTTCTGCCCCCAATTGCAAGTAGACATTAGTAATCAACACAGAGCTTCTCTGATAATCAAATTAGGCAAGTGGGACTCTGCCTTTATTTTCTTCTTAATCACTGGGTGTGATAGTAATAATGTCAGCTCGAATAATCTGGCAACATGAACCTCTCTCCATTTTTTTTTTTCCAGATCTACTTTAGTACAACCCCACAGCCGAGGAATACAAACTATGTCCTCATCCAGACTGGGTTTAGAATCTTGATTGTGGACAATGTCAACTACTTGAAGCCTGGGTGAAGCTCATAATTGGATGGTAGTATATCATGCAGGTTTTTTTTTTTTTTTAAAATTCTTAACACTACCTGGTAATGAGTTTGTGCCCTGCAGTTAATGCCCTTGACATTTTCTCTTCCTTCAGGAGAGAGGCTGCAGCTGTTAATTCTGCTCTTTGCTGGTGGGCGGAGCAGCCTAGACAGAAGCGAAAGGAGGGCCTGTTGCCACTGCCTTCAATTCCTTAGGCGACCCTGGCCAAGTCACTTTTCTCGGTTGTGAAATAAGGGCTCTGGTCTCCAACCCTCTCCTCTAGGATGCTGAGGGACAATGAGATCATGATCATGTTTCTGGAGCTCCTGAAGTCACTTAGCATAAGGATGCTATATAGGCAGTGAAGAGTCTATAGAAATGCAGTGATAAATATACTGTGAAATTAATAATTGTGAAATCTTGAGGATGAGGTGGGGCCCCTTTGGACCTTCCAGATCCCTAGGTGGTGAAATGTTTAAGTGCCAGGCTGCTAACTGAAAGGTTAGTGGTTTGGACTCACCAGCTGCTCCAAGGGAGAAAAGACCTGGTCATCTGTTCTCTTAAAGATTACAGCCTAGAAAACCCTATGGGGCACTTCTACTCCATCCTGTAGGTCGCTACGAGTCGGAATTGACTGGATGGCACACAACAATAACCAGTGGCGCAAGCGGTTTGCACTTAACTATTATCATGTATTGAATTGTGTTCCCCAAAAATATCTGTCAACTTGGCTGGGTCATGTTTCCCTGTATTGTATGATTGTGTACCATTTTGTAATCTGATGTGATTTCCTTATGTGTTGTAAACTCTATCACTATGATGTAGAAAGATGGATTAGCAGCAGTTATACTGATGAGGTCTACAATACTGGATAGTGTCTTAAGCCCATCTCTTTTGACATATAAAAGAGAGAAGTAAGCAGAGACACATGGTAACCTCGTACCACCAAGAAAGCATGCTGGGAGCAGAGCGTGCCCTTTGGACCTGAGGTTCCTGTTCTGAGATGCTCCCAGACCAAGGGAAGACTAACGACAAGGACCTCTCTGCAGAGCCAACATAGAAAGCCTTCCCCTAGAGCTGATGCCCTGAATTGGGACTTGTAGCCTGCTGGACTGTGAGAGAATAAATTTCTCTTTGTTAAAGCCTTCCACTTGTGGTATTTCTGTTATAGCAGCACTAGATGACTAAGACAACCACTAACCTCAAGTTTGGTGTTTCAGATCTACCCAGTGGTACCATGGAAGAAAGGCCTGGTGATCTGCTTCCTTAAAGAGTACAAAAAGAAAACCTTATGGAATTCAGTACTAGTCTGTAACACATGGGGTCACCATCAGTTAGAACTGATTCAACAGCAACAGATTTGGTTTGGTCTAGTAGGCTTAGAGCTTCAGCTTTCTGATGTAAAGGTAAAACCAAGTTGCCAAGAGGGAAGCCAGAGGCTCTGAAAGGTCCTGTCTCCACTGAAGTGGCTGGGAAATGGGTACCCCAAACCAAGGTAGGCTCTGTGTGTATTCAAAATGGCACTATATTAGACTCAGGCTGCTGTAGTAGAGTGGAGATTGCACTAGATTTGTAGGGAAAAATCTAGATATTTGCAATGTGTTGTTGACTTTGGGCAAGTCATTTAATCTAAATCTCATTTCTTATCCTGTAAAATGTGGGTAATGATGATACTTCACAGAGCTGTTTCCAAGTATCTCACAGCAACACTATAGGACAGAGTAGAACTGCCCTCATAGGGTTTCCAAGGAGCACCTGGTGGCTTTGACTGTCAACCTTTTGGTTAGCAGCCGTTGCTCTTAACCACTAGGCCACCAGGGTTTCCATTTCCAGGTATAGGGAAGAAGAAAGGAAATAAAAATAAATGCAGTAGTCTGCCAGTAAATTGAATTTCCAAAAAAACAAAACAAAAACATCTTGATTTGTAGCATTTGCCAATTTCTATGGTGCATATAAGGAGACCTGGTGACACAGCGATTAAGCGCTTGGCTGCTAACCAAAAGGTCAGCAGTTTGAACCCACCAGCCGTTCCACAGGAGAAAGATGTGGCAGTCTGTTTCTATAAAGATTACAGCCTTGGAAACCTTATACATCAGTTCTACTCTGTCCTACAGGGTTGCTGTGAGTCAAAATCAACTCGACAGCAGTAGGTTTGGTTTCGGTTATGGTGTAAATATTTCCACCATGACTGATTTCCAGCTACTAATGGTTTAACAAAGGAGCCCTTGTGGTGTGGTGGTTGAGCACTGGCTGCTAACCGATACGTCGGCGGTTTGAACCCATCAGGGTCTACGGGAGAAAGATGTGGCAATCTGCTTTTGTAAAGGTTAGAGGCTTGGAAACACTGTAGGGCCACTCTGTGCTGTCCTACAAGGTTTCTATGAATCAGAGTCGACTTCACTGCAACAGGTTAATGGTGTAACAACTGGCTCACAAGATTCCTGAATTTTTAACAATTGGCTCCCAGCACATCATAAATACTATTCAGTGAGTGCCTTGTATGTACCATGCATTACACATACTATTTCATCTTCAGAGCTACCCCTCTAGGTGGTTATAATTAATCTCAATTTATGGATGAAGAAACTGAGGTTTCAAGATAATGGAGTGGCTTATATAAGTCTCATGGTAAGTAAGTGGTGGTAACTGGCAGGATTTGAACCCTGACCAATTTTAGATCTAGGGTCATTCCTCCATGCCCAGCTGAGTAAGCATAGTTAAAATATATTATAAAACCGAAGTAAGTTAGTCCGTTACATAACATGCATGGGGGTATGCTAGATTCTCACCCCTTCAGTCTTCTGGGGTTCCTCCTTGTCTTTAAAGACCTATCCAGAATGTAAACCCACCCAGTTTCTTTCTCCTGGTCAGCAAGCTGTCCAATGGAAGGAGGGCAGCTGCTTTCACTTCTCTGCTGGGAACGTTTACAATTTTTTTTCAAAGAAGTGTACTGCGAAAATCTTCCTGGGAGGCTATTATATTAATCCTGGGAGATGAGGCAAGTCAGGATTTGGCTAAATTCCAGTGTAATGTGCTGCCCTGCAAAGGGAAAAGAGCATTCCTTCTGAGATGGTGCTCCTCTTTGGACATTTGGGCCTGACACAGCCAACCTGAAGCTGAATTCTGCAGAGGAGAACCGTGTGTACTCTGGACTCTCCTTGGTGGCTTTTTCTTTCTGTTAGCCCAGCCTTTAATGCCCCAGTCTTGGGTCCAGCCAGCCACCTGCATGCCCCACTCCTGTGTATTCATGACCTCCAACCTCTGCTGGGCTTCCTATGAAGTCCCTGGGTAGTACAAATGGTTACGTGCTTGGCTGCTAACTGAAAGCTGGAAGTTCAAGTACACCCAGAGGCACCTTGGAAGAAAGGCCTGGAAGTCTACTTCCAAAAAATCAGCCACTATGGAGCACGTTTTTACTCCGGCACACACGAGGCGGCCATGAGTAGAAATCAACCTGATGGTGACTGGTGCTAGTTCCATGTGGTCAGAAATTGCTCCCATTCCCCACAGGGGCTGTTCCAAAATTGTACCACTCTCCCCAAGACCTTGCCTCCTGCTTCATCAACAAAATATAAGCAGGAATACCCTCAGCAACCTCCTTCTTCCATCCTTAAATATAACTTTACCAGGGTTTCCAGCCTTTGGTCAGTTTCTCTCCTGAGTCAGTGAATGAGGCCTCATTCACCTTGCTTGAGGCCATTTTCTCTACTTGTGCCTACCTGCTGACACTTCTTCAGGGACCTCCCTCCATCAAATATTTCCTCTTTTTTTTCACCTAGATTTTCAGACTTTTCTTCTTCAGCACAAAGCATATTCTGGTATCTACCAACTTAAAAAAAAAATCATTGTTATTTCAACCTGATATTTCATTCTAGGAAGCCCCATTTCTATCTTTTCCTTCACATCCCAATTTTGAGCAAGAGTTGTCTAATTTCTCAGGGATTCAACTCACTATCTTTGCATATGAAGGGATTCATCTAAAATAGTCAAATGGCCAAACCTCGTGAACTCTTCTCTCTTCTTTAGGTTACCTGGCTTCCCTGTAGTAACTGTAGTCATTGCAATGGTGACCTCTCATTCCTAGAAAATGGCTTCTGTATCATCACCATCCTTGTCTTCCTTTTTCTTCATCTATTTCTTCGCAGCAGCTGTGGGCTTCCCTCTGTCCAAGGCTGGAATATTGATTTTCTTAGGGCTCAGCCTTTAGTTTTTTCCTTTCTTTCAATGTACTTTCCTTAGGGACCTCATTCACTCTATATGCTAGTGACTCCCCAAATCTTATCTTTAGCCTTGACCATTCCTCCACCACCCAGATGCACAGCCCCACTTCCTTATGGGACATGTCCACACACTCCCCAATGTCAACATATCCAAAATGAAACTCATCATATTTTTTTCTCCTGGCTTCTCCTCTTGGGCTTCTCATTTCCTTGAATGGTGCCACCATTCACTTACTTAGTACCTTGAGTCAGTAACTTGGGTGTTATCCTTGACTCCTTCCTTTTCCTTACCTCTACTTCTAATTGATCATTAGCCTTTTGTAGAAGATTGACATTTGTCATTTTTGACTTCTCACTCTCAGAACACCCTTCCCCTTTTGGGAGACCCCCATGATGGACGGGAGGCAGGGGCCTCTTCTCACAGTGGAAGCTGAAGTGGGATTATATTCTATGTCTCAGCTTCCTGGAAGCCAGAGCACAGGCTTGCAACCTGTTCACTCAATTGAATTTTCCTGACATTTTCAAGCAATGCAAAGAAGCAGGGAGCAGGTGAGAATCCATTCTGGTGATGATGATGACGACAATGTCCAGCTTTCAGGGGGTAGATGGTGGCAATGGCGTCCAGTGCTGGTGCCACAGCATCCTGTATCCAGTAGCAGTACTTTTCACTTCAGGTGGTTCCTGTTGCTGAATATCTTGGCTGCTTCGCCTTTCTTTGTTCCTGCCAATTTTCTGAACCAAATTCTCTAGTCTTCCCTGTAATTTTGTAAACACATGATGTCCCTTTCCTTAAATACCTTTTTGCTTAAGTCAAGAGTTCATTTATCTGGCTTGCAACTGAGAACTCAGATTGATAAATCTTGTTGATTCAACTTTTAAAGTACCTCTTGACTCTGTCATTTTTTCTCTATTCCTGTGACGGGAGACTGCCAACTGTACCCCAGTGTCCATTCCCTTCATCTTTCTTTCGGAATTAGAACCTCCTAAGTTTTAGCAGGGCATATGGATACCCAGCTAGGGACTATATTTCCCAGCCTCTCTTGGAGCTAAGTACGAGCAGAAGTGATGTGGACAACTTCATTTCCTTAAAGATAAAGCTGTTTGCCCTGGACTCTCCCCAAACCCTTGCTGATGGCTGCATAATGGCAACAATGACAGCCTTGGAGCCAGAGTTGGATTCACATGTTGGGGCAGGCAGAGCAGACCAGCCACCTGGCTTCCTGAATGACTTTATGGAATGGAGCATTCTGCACACCCTCTGCCACTCACCTAGCTTTGATCTGTACTGTAAGAAAGAAAGAAAAAAAACCAGCTTTTGTCTCATGTAAGCCATACAGTCTACAGTTTTAGGTCTCCTTATTATAGCAGCTTAGCATGTACATCAGCCATGCCCAATGCTATCTCATTAGTCACATCTCTATATTGGGCTTTCTCATTTCTCACCAGAACTACTCAACAGCTTTTTAACTGATTTAACTCTAGTCTTTCCCCTGCCTACCAATTCATCCTCTACATTTCTTGCTGAAGAGATGTATCTAAAATCCAGATCCACTTGGAGAAGCTTCCACATTTCTTTTTTTTTTCTTTTATTGTACTTTAGATGAAGGTTTACAGAACAAACTAGCTTCTCATTAAACAATTAGTACACATACTGTTTTGTGACGTTGGTTACCAACTCCATGACATATCAACACTTTCCCTTCTCGACCTTGGGTTCCCTAGTACCAGCTTTCCGGTCCCCTCCTGCCTTCTAGTCCTTGCCCCTGGGCTGGTGTGCCCCTTTAGCCTCATATTGTTTTATGGGCCTGCCTAATCTTTGGCTGAAGGGTGAACCTCAGGAGTGACTTCACTACTGAGCTAAAATGGTGTCTGGGGGCTGTACTCTTGGGGTTTCTCCAGTCTCGGTCAGTCCAGTAAGTCTGGTCTTTTTTTGTTATAGAATTTTGTTCTACATTTTTTTCCAGCTCTGTCCAAGACCTTCTATTGTGATCCCTGTCAGAGCAGTCAGTGGTAGTAGTCAGGCACCATCTAGTTGTGCTGGACTTGGTCTGGTGGAGGCTGTGGTAGCTGTGGTCCATTAGTCCTTTGGATTAATCTTCCCATTGTGTCTTTAGTTTTCTTTATTCTCCCTTGCTCCAGATAGGGTGAGACCAGTGGATTATCTTAGATGGCTGCTCACGAGCTTTTAAGACCCCAGACACTACTCACCAAAGCAGAAGGTAGAACATTTTCTTTATGACTATGTTATGCCAATTGAGCTAGATGTTCCCAGATACCATGGTCCCCACAGCCCTCAGCCCAGTAATTCGGTCCCTCAGGGAAAAACTTCCACATTTCTTACACTAAGATGTAGGGTCTCCATGATCTGTCCGTCTTCTCTCTCTACTCTCCATAGATATCTGCTGTTCAAATTGTTCCTTAAAACACCTTGAAGATCTCTGACCATGGACCATGCCATTCTTTCTGACTCCGCTTCCTCTGCACATGTGTCTTCTCTGTCCTAATGCTCTTCTCCTCCATCTGCCTGGCTACTCTTGTTCTTTATTCAAGTCTCCATTCTAGTGTCCCTCCTCTGAGAAGCCTCCTCTGGACCCCACCCCACCCCAGGTGTGGCTCCCTTGTTTGTGCTCCCACCTCTCCTGGTAAGTCCTGAATAGCACTCACTAAGTGGATTATAATAGTTTATTTGCCTGCTAGACTGAGCTGCTCTCAGAGCTTGAGAAGCCAACTGTTATCACTGCCAGCTCCACATTTCTTCCAGCCAGAAGCTGTTGCCTGGTACAGGAGCCATGCTTCTCCACAAGGACTTTGCCCACGAGGAGGGCAGCAGCTCAGCTGACCACTGAGGTCAGTTTTACTGTCTGTCTTAGTGTCCTAGTGACATCCAGATCCAGTGCACCCTTTTCTTCTCCCAGAGAGCCAAACTTTCGCAACTCGGGAAGCTGATCAGAGGCAGAACAACTCGCAAGCCACTGACTGCTAGACTGAGATTCTACTGCTCGGTGCCCAGCAATTGCCAACAGAGGAGTTCCCAACATGTAGGTGGCAACAGCGCGGATCCTGGGCAGCACTGGGAAGGAGAGGGAAACAGGGCAGAGGGGAACGTCTGGTTTGGTGTCTACAGCTCACAGTGTTAGTCTGCTAGGGTAGTGCCTACAGGCTGTACAAGAGAGATGGTGGGCCAGATTTGGCCCATGGACTGTAGTTTGCTGACCCCCGGTCAAGACAACCAACAAACCAATAAATCAAGTAGTATTTGTAGTATTTGACACTTCTGTGGTACAAATACTCCCACTACGGCTAATTTCAAGCTACCAACATGACATGACTGAATATTGGGTTGTGAAGAGATGTGTACTATCACATAATTATACAGTATTTCCACCATAAAACTATAAATAGATATAAATAACCTCAAGAGCTTAGCTAACAGTAAAATGATTAGGAAATGATGATTTTTGAGTATTTATTACATTTACTTTTAATAATTATCTGAAAAACCTATTGAAATATGCCCCCCTTTCTCAACTGCATATCTGTGTGAGGCTGAATTTCTTCATATACTTCAGCTGAAACAACATATTGCAACAGACTGAATGAGAAGCAGATATAAGAATCCAGCTATCTTCTGTAAAGCCAGATAATAAACAGAGTTACATAAATTTAAAATAAGGCAATTTTTCTCACTAAATTCTTTTGTTTTGTAAACTATAGTTATTTTTAATAAGATTATCGTATTTATGTTAACAGGTAATGGGATATTATTATTATTTTAAAATACATTAAGTAAGCATTTAAAAATTTCTTAGTTTTTCTCAAGGAACATCTAGCTCAATTGGCGTAACATAGTTTACAAAGAAAGTGTTCTACGTTCTACTTTGATGAGTAGTGTCTGGGGTCTAAAAGACTTGTGAGCGGCCATCTAAGATACTCCACTGGTCTCACCCTATCTGGAGCAAGGGAGAATGAAGAAAACCAAAGACACAAGGGAAAGATTAGTCCAAAGGACTAACGGATCACAACAACCACAGCCTCCATCAGACTAAGTCCAGCACAAGATGGTGCCCAGCTACCACCAAAGACTGCCCTGATAGGGATCACATTAGAGGGTACTGGACAGAGCTGGAAAAAAATGCAGAAGAGAATTCTAACTCACAAAAAAAGACCAGACTTACTGGCCTGACAGAGACTGGAGAAACCCCAAGAGTACAGCCCCCAGACACCATTTTAGCTCAGTAGTGAAGTCACTCCTGAGGTTCACCCTTCAGCCAAAGATTAGGCAGGCCCATAAAACAATATGAGACTAAAGGGGCACACCAGCCCAGGGGCAAGGACTAGAAGGCAGGAGGGGACCGGAAAGCTGGTACTAGGGAACCCAAGGTCGAGAAGGGTAAGTGTTAACATGTCATGGGGTTGGTAACCAATGTCACAAAACAGTATGTGTTCTAATTGTTTAATGAGAAGCTAGTCTGTTCTGTAAACCTTCATCTAAATTACAATAAAAAAAATTATTAGTTTTAATTTGTAATGCAGTAAATATCAATAGATATAATCCACATAAAGAAAAGCACTTTGGGGTCCTTAATAATTCTCAAGAGTATAAAGGAGTCCTGAAACTAGAAAGATTGAGAACCATGGCTCCAGAGTCTCAGCTGTTGATTGGATTCTTGGTTGCTGAGTTTCACCCAACTGACTGGATCTCCCCATTCTGGGATCATAACTGGATCGTCTATGCCTTCTGAGATACTGAAAATCCCTGGCCCAATGCCTCCCAAAGCTGGCCTGGTTACACAGACCTGACTTCGAGTCCCAACTCAAAGTGACTTTGGGCAAATGACTTTATTCTCTATTTGTAAAATGGGGGTTAATAGTTTGGAGGCTGTTCTCCATTTTCTAAGCAGCAAGCCCAGTCTACCCAAGGCACCTGTTATATCTTTCAGTCAGGTTGCTGTCTTGCAATCACAGAACCTGCTGTGTTTGACAGTCTTCAGAGGATCCAGAGTAACTATCTTTGTGGATACTGAGAGCTGGAAAGGGGAAAAATCCAGCACTTTAATTATTTACTGCCATGCTGGCTGCTAATAAGGAGGTACTGAGCACACAGATGTTGGGTGGGAGTCCCATGAGCGTTCATATAACCCATACATGATGGTATTCTTCAAGCTACAACGATAATCCTCTGGCACTTTTAGGAGGGTAGTGCTGGGGGAAATCCTGTGAGCTAGGGAGATGATCAGGGTCATTGAAATAAGCAGGAAGGTACCCCAAAAATGCCAACCCCTTGAGCACAGGGACCTTCTTAGTCTTATTCACCATTGGGTTCCCAGTACCCAGAATGGCGCCTGGAACACAGTACAGTTCAATAAATATATCTTGAATGAATATGTATAAAGCAAAGTGCATAAGGGAAAAAAGCCAGGACAGGAATAGAGCACTCATGTTTAGGGGATGGGATCTTTTTCTTTTTTTATCTTTGAATTTTTTGCAGCTTATTTAATAAATAGGATTTATAGTTATTATAAGGAGCCCTGGTAGTGCAGTGGTTAAAGCACTTGGCTGCTAACCGAAAGGTGGGTGGTTCAAACCCACCAGCTGCCCTGTGTGAGAAAGCAGTCTGCTTTTGTAAAGATTAAAGCCTTGGAAACTCTATGGGGAAGTTCTGCTCTGTCCTATAGGGTAGCTATGAGTTGGAATCGACTTGATGGCAATGGGTTTTAATGGGTATAGCTAATCTAAGGAAAAGTAAAATAAGCTTCTAAAAAGTTGAGTTCAAATTGTGGCCTTGTTAGGGGACCCTAGAGGCTGAAGACACCTAATTAATTAGTACTCCATTGGTTATCAGACCACGTCTAGTCACCTACCCCACCACGTCACTCACTTACCTCTAAGCTGTTTTGCAGACCTTCTGCAGAGCCTCAGAGGGGTCCAGACCTAACCGGCTCGGAATGGTCAAACATGCGCAGAACAGACAAAGATGACTGACAGAAGACCCCGGGCTACCACGCATGCTCAGTAACACAAGCGAGCTCATGTCAAGTAACCAAAAGACTCATCTCAAGGGACCAAAATCACCAGATATACGTCATCGGCAGTAGCCGAGCCCATTTCAAAAGCGAGGAGTCTGTAGGGCACTTCCGGACCAAGTCTTAGCCCCGCCTGGTAATAAATAATCAATAGAAACTATGAATAGTTAACTTTCTGATCCTGCCCATAGCCTTCCTTCACCCATATATGAACATATATAAGTATAAAATGTGATTTCTCACTCAAATTGAAGAATTCAATCTGAGGTTGTTACCTCTGAGTTCCCACTTGCTAGCCTGCGAAATAAACTCTTCCTCTCAAAAACAGCGTCTGAGAGATTGGCTTCTTGCACACTGGGCGCTGACCCATTGGTCCGGTTTTAGCCTGGCCACTTGCTGGCTGTGTGACCTTGGGTAAGTCACATCCAGGGGAGGATTATCCAATAGGCAAGGTAAGCACCGTGCTTACCAGATCATCTGTAGAGAACGATTTTACATGGGTTTCACCACATCTTTGAAACTCATGTGAAATTGCTCACTACAGATTAGTAAATAAGCACAAATAAACGTGTGCTTACCTTGCTTACAGAGTAATCCGCGCCTGCCAGGCATTGTAAATTTGAAAAGAGGCTTTGATTTTGTAGGAAGGTGCTATGGGATAGGGAGACAGACAGATGCCAGCCATACCTGGAAGCAGAATCTTTGATGGGGTGAAAAAATGTGGAATTGTTCACTACAGAATGATCTGGTAAGCAAGGTAAGCACCGTGCTTACCTTGCCTGTTGGATAATCCGATCATGGTCATGTCTCTCTATGCCTCAGTTTCCCCATCTATAATAATACCTATACCTACCTCATTTGATTGTTGTGAGGATTAAATGAGATAATGCCTGTAAAATAGGCTTAGTCCAGGGCTAGGGACATAGGAAGCACTCAATCAGTGTTAGACTCTTACTTTGCTGTTGTTTGCATAGTGGTTATGTTTTGATATTTCAGAAGTACCCTGAGACTTGACTTGAAGGCTTCAAGGGAACAGCCAGTTGGCAGGGGTGAGAGGGGAAGAGTCCTGGACTTGGAACTAGTTGATCTGCCACTCACAGGCTGAGTGACCTCATGCAGGGCGCTGCCTTCTCTGAGCCACTGTCCTTTCTGCCTCACAGAGGCTTTTGTGTGAATCAAAATGACGTGTGATGGCAGGTGCCATCCAGGTGTGAGTCATTATTTTTATTACCTAGGAAGTTAAAAAGTGGTCTCCCCAGGCCTTTCTCCTGTCCTTAATAGGGTTACTGCTCTCCTTTGGCTGGAACAGAGAGTTCCTTGTCCCTGAAAGCCACCAGGGCCTGGTCACGGGGCAGAGCCTGCAGCCAAGGGTTGCTTTTCTGCCAGGCCAGGCGAGGTTCCTGCCTCCAGATAACCCTGGTCCTCCCCTTCTCCTGCCCCAGCGCTTCCCACACAGCTGCGGCCTCATTATCCAGGGTGACTTGTGAACAGCAGAAAGGAGCTTAACTGGGGTAGGCTTTCAAGTGTTCATAATAAAGCTTCAAAGTTCACACCTTCATTAAGATGAGAAGAGTCAGGTCCTCCCCCCACTTCTCTGGGAGCTATTATTCCCCTCCCATCTGGCTGCAGATTCAAAAGACAAGTGGGATTGGTTTTCTTTGTCCAGACAGCTCTCCTAACCAGAAAGACTAGACCTGTTTGTTAAGAAGCGAAAGCTTATATTCTGTAGCCCCCTTCGGACCTGCTGGGAAGGTTTCACAGCCGCTGGGGAATTGGGGCATTTCTCATGGCTGGAAGTGCTGTCTCTGGGAAGCGGGGTTGGACTTGTTCCGTGGGATCTCAAGGGGGTGGACCAAGGACCAGTGGGTGGAAGGCTGGAGAGGCAGCTTTTAGAATACTAGGAGGAAGAGCTTTCTAACAGGCAGAGCTGGGCCAAGGATTTTGATGTGTGGGGCTGTAATGAGCTCCATGTTAGTGGAGGAGTGCAGGGGCAGGGTGCTTAGCTTTTGGCCTGGAAGTTGCAGAAGACGCACAGCGCTGGATGAGAACTTAGACTGGCTGACGTTCCAGGCCCCTTCCAGTGCTTCACGCTGGGACCCCATGATCTCTGCTTCGGCATAACCGGAGGCTTCCCAGCCTTTTAGCTATTTTGCCCCCGACCTCAGACTCCCAGCTGTGGACTTCTTCATGGATGCATGTTTGGCACTTTTGCCTTTTCTGTTTTTCTCTTAGTCATTTCCGAGCAAAGCAATCAAGACATCTTGGAGCCTCCTTTGTTACTGAAGAAGTGTTTGCTTCCTTTGGCTAAAAGCACAGTGCTGAGGGATCTGTTTCATCTTCACTGTGCCTCTTCAGGACAGGGCAGAGCTCTCAGAAGGCTCAGTCAAGCTGGTTTTCATAGGTAGAAGACAGCCTCACGAAAGATCCCTCTCTCTTGCCTCCTGGGAATGATTCAGAGGGAATTATTTTTTGTGAGGGCATACATCCTTTGGACAGTTTAGTGGTGAGTTGGGGCAGTAGTGGTTCAAGTGGTAGAATTCTCACCTTCCGTGCAGTAGACCCGGGTTCAAATCCCAGCCTATGCACCTCAAGCACAGCTACCACCCATCTGTCAGTGGAGGCTTGTGTGTTGCTATGATGTGGAACAGGTTTCAGAAGAGCTTCCAGAATAAGATGGAATAGAAAGAAAGGCCTGGCAGTCTGCTTCCAAAAACCAGCCAATGAAAACTCTATGGATCACAACAGTCCAATCCTGCTGTGCATGGGGTTGCCATGATTCGGAGGCCAACTCAACAGCGGCTACCAACAACAGCAAAACAGAGCAGGAGACTAGTTTTTAGGTGAGACAACAGGTGACTTGGAATGGGTGATTGCAGATGAGCAAGCTTCACAAGCAAATTTTTTTCTTTCTATTAAAAGTAGCGAGAGGGTGAAAAGGAAAATCCATGGTGTGCTGGAAAGAGGAGGGAATTTGTAAGCAGGACTGGGTTTGGGTCACAGCTCTGCCATTAATAGATGGGGGACTTTGGGCATGCTACCTCAACTCTCTGAGCCTCAGTTTCCTCGTCTTTCATAGGCCAACAATAACATCCATCCTGCAGAGTAGTCGTAAGGTTTAATGTTAGGTATCCATGGAAAGTTCCAGGCATACAAAGTCCCCTATTAAGTGTTAATTCTCTCTCCCCAATCATTGTATTTAATGTTCAGCTTTTGGGAAATTGTGTTATTGGTCTCTTGATAAAAAGATTTTTCTATAGTCTAATTATTTCTATTTTTAAGTAGTCATGCATCTGATCGAGAACGTCCTTTTGTCTTTCAGATATCTCTCCTACAGAAATATATATGTGTACTATATTGTGTGTGCTAGCATGTACAAGGAGGTTTGTTGTAGGAGTCTGTAATAGTCAAAAATAGAAGCTGACTTATATGTTCCACAGGGCATTAAATAAAGCATGACCGTACCTATACCAGGGAATACCAGACAGATGCTAAAAAGGATGCAAAAGATCTGTATGAGCTGACATGGAAAGATCTATAAGATGTATTGCCAAGTTAAAGAGTAAGTTGAAGCATAACACACAGTGTGATACCATTTTTAAAAAGAGAAATTTGTGTTTAAGTAGATACATGTGTGTGTTAATGTATAGACAAAGTCTGGAAGGAAAACACCTCAAACCATTGACAGTAGTTTCTGGGGTAGGCAGGATGTGCAGTGGGATTGGAGCAGTGAAGGTAAAGAGGGAGGAGTTATTTCCTCCCTTATACAACTGTCTTAGAATGTTTTACAGTGGGAATGTATCCATTTTACTACCAGAGTAATTTTTAAAGTAAAAGACTGTACCTTTCGCTGCTACTCAAATGGAAAAAAAACTGATACTGGTAAGAAGCAGCTCCGTGGATCAAATAAGGCAGTTGCTTTTTCTATCCCCTTTCAAGAAGACATGATTGCTAGAATCAGGGGCTTTCGGGAAACCATCTATTCATATGTGGAGTGGCTGTGTGAAGTGAGCTAGGCAGAATTCAGGACACGGTGACCTAGACATTCATTCATTCATTCTTTCATCCAACAGGTGTTTATTAAGGGCATATCACTTGTTATGTACTATTCTAGACCCTGAGAATAGCAAGACAGAAAAAAGTCCATATATCCTAACAAAACTTGCATTCAGGTAGGGGATACAGGTCCTAAACAAACACATATTAGCATGATGTCAGTGTCATGCAAAGACAAACAACGGGATAAAGAGATACAGAGGGAAAGAGCTGAGGTCGGGATGGGGCTGGGTGGTAGGGAAAGGCTCTTTGAAATAGGATAGTTAGGGAAGACCTCTCTGAGGAGGTGATATTTGAATAAAGGCCTAAAGGAAATAAGGGAGTGATTCATACATTGGAGCCATAGCCTTGGAGTGGAGAAAGTTTGGTGTGTTCAGGGGCAGCAAGAAGCTGCTCGACCTGGGAGGCGGGTCAGGTAGGGCCTTGGGGGCATGGCAAGAACTTTGGATTTTGTTATACATGCAATAAGAAACCATTGGAGGGTTTTGAGGGAAGGATAACATGATATGACCACATTTTGACAAAACATCTTGGCTGCTTTGAGAGAATAGAGACTAGGAGTGTACTGCAGAAGGCCTAAGACTACCTGGGCAGCTATTGCGATTTTCCAAGAGAGCAAAGGTGCCAGTTTGGGCTACAGGGATAGAGGAAGAGGTAGTGAGAAATGGTTGTGTTCACGGTATATTTAGAAGGTAGAGTAGATGGATTTTTTTTTTAAACTGTACTTTAGATGAAGGTTTACAGAACAAACTAGCTTTTCATTAAACTATTGATATACGTATTGTTTTGTGACATTTGTTGCCAACCCCACGACATGCCAACAGTCTCCCCTTCTTGACCTTGGGTTCCTATTACCAGCTTTCCTGTCCCCTCCTGCCTTCTTGTCCTTGCCCCTGGGCTGGTGTGTCCATTTAGTCTCGTTTTGTTTCATGAGCCTGTCTAATCTTTGGCTGAAGGGTGAACCTCAGGAGTGACTTCACTGCTGAGCTAAAAGGATGTCCAGGGGCCATATTCTCCAGGTTTCTCCAGTCTCTGTCAGGCCAGTAAGTCTGGTCTTTTTTTTTTTTTGTGAGTTGTAATTTTGTTCTACATTTTTTTTCCAGCCCTGTCCGGGTCTCTGTTGTGATTCCTGTCAGAGCGGACAGTTAACAGGATTTTTGATGTCTTGGATGTAGGATGTGAGAGAAGGAGGGTTGTGGACGTCTCCTCACATGCTTACCAAGCTCCAGGCAAATGTGTATTTCCATAATAAAAAACTGTTAATAATAATGAAGCCACGTGTAAAGCTTAACAATTTTCAGTGAGCTTTACTGTCCATTTTCTCATTTATTCCTCTTATCTACCCTCTAAAATAAGAACTGTTGCCCCCATTTGACAGATGAAGAGATTGAGGCTTAGATAGGAGAACTGACTTGCTGATAGTCACACAGCTGCTACTTAGAGGAACCATATTTTTATTCTCTTCAGTCTTGTGCTTAGTTTGTGTCCTGTTGATGATCATTACTGGGGATAGGTTCTTCATTAACAAATTGTGGGAAGTGGTCTCCAGGAGCTCACAATAGAAGGTATTTGTGAGCCAGAGGCAGCCCAGAAAGAGGAGGAAGTTTGAAGTAGATGGGATTTCAGCACCTGTTGTTAGTCTTCTCAAATGGTGGTTGAAAATGGCTCAGGCTACCGCAGTCTGACCAGACCATTAGGAACAGGTGTTGGCCGCTGAAATTTCCATAGATGAGACAAAGAGAGACTCCCTGCCACCAGAGCCAGACACAATGCATTTTTTGGTGGGGAGTTGGCTCAGGTTACCTCAAGCCATTCTTCTCAAAGGAGTCTTCTCCTCCCTCTGCCTCCTCTTATTCTCATTCCTGTCCCCCTGGAGACAGATTCTCACCGAGCTGAAAATACACTCTCTGATTCTCCTGGCCAAATCCAGTGGCCTCTTCTTTCTCCTTGCCTGCCTAACCTCCATGTAGCATTTGATGCTGGAGACCCTCCTTCCTTCTCCTCACATTCTCCTTCCTTGTGCTCTGTGATGCTTCCCTATTCTGCTTCTTCTTCCACAGCAGCATCTTTTTATTATGTTGCCTTGGACCTTCCTCTTTTAGCTCATAGTACCATCCCAAACTTAAGTCTTCCTGAATTTCTCCTCCCTTCATGTCCCTTTTCTCCCCTCTCCCCTTCCTTTTTCTTCTCCACCTAGGCTACCTACTGATTTCATCACCTCCAAGTGTCAACTCTTACTTATATAGAGATGGTCCCAATCTCTGTCACCACCTCAGGGGGCCCTGGGTGTTGTAAACAGTTGTGCTTGACTATTAACCAAAAGGTTGGTGATTTGAACCCACCTAGAGGTGCCTTGATAGGTGATCTGCTTCTGAAAGGTCACAGCCTTGAAAACTCTATGGAGCATAGTTCTATTTTGCAACTCATGAGGCCTCCATGAGTCCGAATCCACTCAACAGCAACTGGCTTTTGTTAGTTGTTGTTGGTGCTGGTGGTTTTTTTTAAATCTGCAGCTCAGATCTCCTGAGCGCCTTCCTCTCCATTTACCTCTTGGACCTCCATACTCCCAGGCAAAGATAACAGTCTTTTTTTTTTTTTTTTTAATATTTTATTGTGCATTAGGTGAAAATTTACAGAACAAATTAGTTTCCCATTCGATACTTTTTACATAAAGTGCTCCATGACATTGGTTTCATTCCCCACAATGCAGCAGCACTCTCCCCATTTCCGTCCTAGTTTCCCCGCTTCCTTTCTTCTTGATTTTCTCTTCCTTCCTGCCTTCTTATCTTTGCTTTTGGGCAAATGTTGCCCTTTCGATTTCATATAATTGCTTGTTCTAAGGAGCATGGTTCCTCTTGGGTGTTACTGTTTATTTTATGGGCTGTCTATGGTTTGACTGAAAGGTAGTCTCTGGGAATGGCTTCAGTTCCAGCTCAGAAGGACATTTAGGGCCATTGTCTCGGGGGTTCTTCCAGTCTCTGTTAGACCAGTAAGTCGGGTCTTTTTTGTGAATTTGATATTTTGTTCTACAGTTTTTCTCCCACTCTGTCCAGGACCCTCTGTTGTGATCCCAGTCAGAGTTTTCAGTAGTGGTAGATGTGCACCATCTACTTCTTCTGGTCTTGGGGTCATGTAGGCTGTGGTTCATGTGGTCTGGTAGCCCTTTGGACTAATTGCTCACTTGAGTCTTTGGTTTTCTTCTCTCTCTTTTGCTCTGAACGGGAAGAGACCAATAGATGGTGTGATGGTTAAGATTGCGTGTCAAGTTGGCTGGGCCATGATTCTCAGTGTTTTGATGTAATCACTCCCATGATTGAATATACTGTGAGTAGCCAATCAAATGAAAGGGAGTTTCCTTGGGAGTGTGGCCCGCATCTGAATATAAGCACACGTTCTGGCTTTTTTCTCTCTCTGGATCCTGCGGCTGACTCCTGTCGCCTCATCTCCAGTTCTTGGGACTTGATCTGTCAGCTTATTTGCCGAACTTGGCATTCGTGGATCTGCACAGCCTGTGAGCGGGAGCCCTGCTCTCCGATCTGCCGATCTTGGGCTTGCCACTTCTGTGGCTTCATGACTTGGGAGAGGCCTCTACCCTGATCCACAGACTTGGGACGTTCTAGCCTCTACAATCGCGTGAGCTGTTTGCTTGATATAAATCTCTCTCTCTATGTATATTTATACACTTACTGGTTTTACTTCTCTAGAGAACCCAGCCTAAGACAGATGGCCACTTGTAAGCTTTTAAGACCCCAGACAGTACTCACCAAAGTAGGATGCAGAACTTTCTTTATGAACTATGTTGTCCCAGTTGACGTAGATGTCCCCTGACTCTATGATCTTTTGCCTTCAAGCCTAGGAACTTCGTCCCATGAGGTATTTGGTTATGTCTAAGCAGTTGCCCTGACTATGACCCTTGTGTGCTCTACTGTCCATATTAATATAAAAGCAGCACCTACAATTATGTATATAAAAATAACCGCTACCAAACCTATATCTACTAGTGGGTATGTTTCTTACACCCTGCCACACCTCTTGGCATACCTTTCTACCTATGTTTCCATTAGTAAATTAGTGTTAATACTATTATTGCAGGATTGTCTCCCCCAACTCCCACTGCCGTTGAGTCAATTCCAACTCATAGCGACCCCATAGGGTTTCCAAGACTGTAAATCTTTATGGAAGAAGATGCAGGATTGTCTAGTCTATAGTAATTACCATTGTTGTCCTTTGTTGTTGCATTCCTCTCTGTCCTCTCATGCCTTGGTCATGTTTTGCTGACTTGCCCCATAACAACATTAACACCTTACATCCATTTGGTAATTTTCACTCCCTTCCCCTCCCATCCCTGGTAACTATCAAAGATTTTTTTTGTCTGTGTATAAACCTTTTTTTATTTCTTTATAATAGTGGTCTCATAGAATACTTGTCCTTTTGTGATTGACTTATCTCAAGCAGCATAATGTCTTCCAAATTCATCCATGTTGTGAGATGTTTGGCGGATTCGTCATTATTCTTTATTGCTGTGTAGTATTCCATTGTGTGTATGTACCACAGTTAGTTAATATTCAGTCATCTGTTGATGGACACTTAGGTTATTTCCATCTTTTTGCTGTTGTGAATAATGCTGCAATGAACGTGGGTGTGCATATGTCTATTCGTGTCACGGCTCTTATTTCTTTAGGGTATATACCTAGGAGTGGGATTGCTGGGTCATATGGTATTTCTATTTCTAGCTTTTTAAGGAAGTGCCATACCATTTTCTATAGTGGTTGTACCATTTTACATTCTCACCAGGAGTGTATAAGAGTCCCAATCTCCCTACAACCTCTCCCAACATTTGTTAGTTTGTGTTTTTTTTTCTTTTTTATTTGTGCCAGTAATATCAGGGCAAGATTGTATCTCATTGTAGTTTTGATTTGGATTTCTCTAATAGTTAATAATCGCAGGCATTTCCTCATGTGTTTCTTAGCCATCTGAATGTCCTCTTTGGTGAATTGTCTGTTCACGTCCTTTGCCCATTTTTTATTGAATTGTCTTTTTGTTGTTGAGGTGTTGAAGTTTTCTATAAATTTTAGAGATTAGAACCTTGTCAGATACGTCATAGCCAAAATCTTTTCTCCAAGTCTGTAGGTTCTCTTTTTACTCTTTTGGAAAAGTCTTTTGATAAGCATAAGTATTTAACTTTTAGGTGGTCCCATTTATCTAGCTCATCTTCTGCTGTTTGTGAATTTGTAGTTATGTTTAGTATTTTATTTATGCCATATATTATGGCCCCTAGTGTTGTTCCTATGTTTTCTATGATCTTTATAATTTTAGGTTTTATATTTAGGTCTTTGATCCATTTTCAGTTCATTTTTGTGTATGGTGTGAGGTATGGGTCCTGTTTCATTTTTTTACAAATAAACATCCAGATTTGCCAGCACAATTTGTTAAAGAGACTGTCTTTTTCCCATTTAGTGGACTTTAGCCCTTTGTCAAAGAGCAGCTTTCCATATAGGCAGATGGATTTACATCTGGGTTCTCAATTCTATTCCACTGCTCTATGTGTCTATCATTGTACCAGTACCATGCTGTTTTGACTACAGTGGCTCTATAGTAGCTTCTGAGATCAGGTAATGTGAGGCTTCCCACTTTGTTCTTCTTCAATAATGCTTTATTTATCTGAGGACTCTTTCCTTTCCATATAAAGGTGGCGATTAGATTGTCCATCTGTTAAGGGATGCTTTTGGAATTTGGATCAAGATTGCATTATATCTGTAGGTTGCTTTGGGTAGTATTGACATTTTCACAATATTGAGTCTTCCTATCCATGAGCATGGTATGTTTTTCCATTTATGTAGGTCTCTTGGTTTCTTGCAGTAGTGTTTTGTAGTTTTCTTTGTATAGGTCTTTACGTCCCTAGTTAGATTTATTCCTAAGTATTTTATCTTTTGAGGGGCTATTGTAAATGTTATTATTTTCCGGATTTCCTTTCCACATTCTCTTTCTTGGTGTAGAGGAATCCAACAAACGTTTATATGTTGTTCTTGTATCCTGCTACTCTGCTGAATCCTTCTATCAGTTCTAGTAGCTTTCTTGTGGAATCTTTGGGATTTTTCTATGTAGAGGATCATATCATCTGCGAATAGGGATAGTTTTACTTCTTTCTTATCAGTTTGGATGCCCTTTATTTCTTTTTCTTACCTTATTGCTCTAGCTAGGATTTACAGCACAGTGTTGAATAAGAGTGGTGATAAAGGACATCCTTGTCTGCTTCCCATTCTCAAGGGGAATGCTTCCAGTCTCTCTTTGCTGAAAGTAATGTTGGCTGTTGGTTTTGTATAAATGCCCTTTATTATACTGAAGAATTTCCCCTATTCCTATTTTGCTGAGAGTTTTTACAGGAATGTGTGTTGAAATTTATCAAATGCCTTTTCAGCGTCAATTGATGTGATCATGTAATTCTTTTCTTTTGTTTTATTCATGTGGTGGATTATGTTGATTGATTTTCTAATGTTGAACCATCCTTGCTCCCCTGATATGAATCCCACTTAGTCGTGATGTATAATTTTTTTGATATGCTGTTGAATTCTATTGCCTAGAACTGAGTTGAGAATTTTTGCTTCTGTATTCATGAGGGATATTGAGCTGTAATTTTCTTTTTTTGTGGTGTCTTTGCCTGGCTTTGGTATCAGGGTTATATTGGCTTCATAGAATGAATTTGAGAGCATTCCTTCCTTTTCTAAACTCTGAAATGGTTTAAGTAGTATTGATGTGAGCTCTTCTCCAAATGCTCACATCACAGGAATTCTCCAGTAAAGCTGCCCAGGCCAGGGCTTTTGTGTTGTTGTTGTTTGGAGTTTTTTTTTGTCACCTCTTCAATCTCTTCTTTTGTTATAGGTCTGTTTAGTTTTCCTACCTCAGTTTATATTAGTTTAGGTAGGTAGTGTGTTTCTAGAAATTTATCCATTTCCTCTAGGTTTTCAAATTTGTTGGAGTACAATTTTACATAGCATTCCGTTAAGATCCTTTTTATTGGTTCCATTATGATTTCACCCATCTCATTTCTTATTCAGGTTATTTGCTTCCTCTCCTGCTTTTCTTTTGCCAATCTGGCCAATAGACTTGTCAATTTTGTTGATCTTTTCAAAGAACCAACTTCTAGTCTTGTTGATTCTATTGTTTTTCTGTTCTCTGTTTCATTTATCTCTGCTCTAACCTTTATTATTTTCTTTCTACTGGTCACTGTGGGCTTCTTTTGCTGCTCTCTTTCTATTTGTTCAAGTTGTGGGTGTAACGTTTTTATTTTGGCCCTTTCTTCTTTTTTGATGCATGCATTTATTGTTATAAATTGACCTCTGAGCCCTGCTTTTGCTGAGTCTCAAAAGTTTTGGTAAGATGTGTTTTCATTCTCATTTGATTCTAGGAACATTTTGATTCCATCTTTGATTTCTTTTATTACTCAGTGGTTTTTAAGCAAGGTGTTTATTCAATTTCCATGTACTTGATTTTTTTTTCCTTGCTATTCCACTGTGATCTTTGCCTTGCAATCAGATAAAATGCTTTGCATATTTTCAGTGTTTTGGATTTTGCTGAGGCTTGCTTTGTGGCCTAAAATATAGTATATTCTGGAGAATGTTCCATGTGCATTGGAAAACAATGTATACTTTGCTGCTGTTGGGTGGAGTGTTCTGTATGTCTAAGAGATCAAGTTGGTTGATTGTGGCATTTAGATCTTCTGTATCTTTGTTGAGTTTCTTTCCAGATGTTCTGTACTTCACCAAAAGTGGTGTGTTGAAGTCTCCTACTATTATTGTGGAACTGCCTATCTCTCTTTTCAATGCTGTTAGAGTTTGTTTTATATTTTGGAGCCTTCTCATTGGGTGTGTATATTTTTATTATGGTTATGTATTCCTGGTGGATTGACCCTTTAATCATTATATAATATCCTTCCTCATGTTTTATGGTGGATTTTGCCTTGAAGTCTATTTTATTAGAGATTTAATATTGCCACTACTACTCGTTTTTCATTATTGTTTTCTTGATATTTTTTTTCCATCCTTTCAGTTTTAGTTTGTTTATGTCTTTGTGTCTAAGGTGTGTCTCTTGCAGACAGAATATTGATGGGCCATTTTGTTTTATCAATTCTGCCATTCACTGTGTCTTTACAGGTGCATTAAAGCCATTTACATTCAGTGTGATTATCGATAGGTATGAGTTTACTGCTGTCATTTCATTGTACTTTTTTTGTTGTGTTGATGGTTTCTTTGTTCTGCTTAATTCTCTGTGCTGATTTCTTTTTGTTTGTGAATTTTCTTTTCTATCTTTTTGTTGTTGTTGATTTTGTGTTTACTTAGTCTTTTTGCTTTTCTTCTTTTTTATTTTGATGAGTAGGTTTGTTAATTTTATTTGAGGTTACCTTGAAATTTACCTTTATCTTCCTAAGTTTAAACCAGTCTTTTATTTCTTCATATCACCTTGACTTCCTCTTTATATGAAAGTTTGATAACTACACTGTGTATTCTCTATTTTTTGTTCTGACAGTGTCGTCACTTACAGATTGACATCTGTCATTCTTTGTTTTCAGTCTTTTAGCTTTGTTTTACTTTTGAGAATTCTTTATCTATATTGGTATCTGGCTGATGCTGTGCTGTGTCCTAATATCAGGTTGTTGTCTGATGTTGTGGGTTCTCTATCCGAAGGGTTCCCTTTAATATTTCTTGGTTTTAATTGTGCTTTAGGTGAAACTTTATAGAGGAAATTAGTTTCTCATTCAACAATTTATACACAATTTTTTTTGTGACATTGGTTGCAATCCCTGCAACATGTCAACTTTCGCCTTCCACACCTCAATTCCCTGTTTCCATCCATCCATTTTCCTGTCTCTTCCTGCCTTCTCATCATTGCTTTTGGTCAGGTGTTTCCCTTTTGGTCTTGTATACATGATTGAACTAAGAAGCACATTCCTCACATGTGTTATTATTTGTTTTATAGGCCTGTCTAGTCTTTGGCTCTTCTGAAATCCATTTTGATCTTTTCTTCCTTTCCTGTCTTTTTAATGACCTCTTGCTTTCTTCATGTATGATGACCTTGATGTCATTCCACAGCTTGTCTGGTCTTTGATCATTAGTGTTCAATGCATCAAATCTATTCTTGAGATGATCTCTAAATTCAAGTGGGATATACTCAAGTTCATACTCTGAAAGTTGTTCTTGAACGTAGAGTAGCTAAAGCAAGAGGAAGAAATGATGAAGTAAAAGAGCTGACTAGAACATTTCAAAGGGCAGCTTGATTATAATGAAATGTGCAAAGACCTGGAGATAGAAAACCAAAAGGGAAGAATACACTTGGTATTTCTCAAGCTGAAAGAACTGAAGAAAAAATTCAAGCCTCAAGTTGCAATATCGATATATTGTATGGGGAAAATACTAAACAACACAGGAAGCATCAAAAGAAGATGGAAGGAATACACAGAGTCACTGTACGAAAAAGAACTGGTTGACATTCAAGCATTTCAGGAGGTAGCATATGATCAAGAACTGATGGTACTGAAGGAAGAGGTCCACCCTATACTAAATGCATTGTGAAAAACAAGGTTCCAGGAATTCACATAATACCAATTGAGATGTTTCAACAAAGGGATGCAGAGCTGGAGATGCTCACTCGTCTATGCCAAGAAATTTGGAAGACAGCTACCTGGCCAAATGACTGGAAGAGATCCATATTTGTATCCATTCCAAATAAAGGTGATCCAACAGAATGCGGAAATTATTGAACAATATCATTAAAATCACACACAAGTAGAATTTTGCTAAAGATGATTCAAAAGTGGCTGCAGTGGTACATCAACAACGAACTTACAGAAATTCAAGCTGGATTCAGAAGAGTATGTGGAATGAGGTATAGCATTGCTGATGTCAGATGGATCATGGCTGAAAGCAGAGAATACCAGAAAGATGTTTACCTGTGTTTTATTGACTATGCAAAGGCATTTGACTGTGTGGATCATAACAAATTATGGATAAAATTGAGAAGAATGGGAATTCCAGAACACTTAATTGAACTCATGACGAACCTGTACTTAGATCAAGAGGCAGTCATTTGAACAGAACAAGGGGATACTGCATGATTTAAAGTCAGGAAAGTTGTGCGTCAGGGTTGTATCATTTCACCATATTTATTCAATCTGTATGCTGAGCAAATAATCCAAGAAGTTGGGCTATATGAAGAAGAACATGGAATCAGTATTGGAGGAAGACTCATTAACAACCTGCGATATGCAGATGACACAATCTTGCTTGCTGAAAGTGAAGAGGACTTGAAGCACTTACTGATGAAGATCAAAGACTACAGTCTTCAGTCTTCAGTATGGATTACACCTCAACATAAAGAAAACAAAAGTCATCACAACTGGACCAGTAAGCAACATCATGATAAACGGAGAAAAGATTGAAGTTGTCAAGGATTTCATTTTACTTGGCTGCACAATCAATGCCCATGGAAGCAGCAGTCAAGAAATCATGATGTATTGCCTTGGGCAAATCTGCTGCAAAAGATCTCTTTAAAGTGTTAAAAAACAAAGATGTCACTTTAAGAACTAAGGTGTGCCTGACCCAAGTCATGGTATTTTCAATCATCTCATATGCATGTGAAAGCTGAACAATGAATAAGGAAGAAAGAAGAAGAATTGATGCCTTTGAATTATGGTGTTGGCAAAGAATATTGACTATACGATGGGCTGCTAGAAGAATGAAAAAATCCATCTTGGAAGAAGTACAGTCAGAATGCTCATTAGAAGCAAGGATGGCGAGACTTCGTCTCACATATTTTGGATATTATCAGGAAGGTTCAATCCCTGTTGAAGGACATCATGCTTGGTAAAGTAGAGCATCAGCGAAAAGAGGAAGACCCTCAATGAGATGGATTGACACAGTGGCTGCAACAATGGGCTTAAGCATAACAATGATTGTGAGGATGGCGCAGGACTGGGCAGTGTTTCATTCTGCTGTATATAGGGTTGCTATGAGTCAGAACCAACTCAACAGCACCTAACAAGAAGTCTTTGGCTAACAAATTAACTGTGGAGGTGGCTTCAGTTCTGAGTTAAAAATGCATCTGGGGCTCCTCGTCTCATGGTTCTTCCAGTCTCTGTCAGACCAGTAAGTCTGGTCTTTTTTTGTGAATTTGAATTTTGTTCTACATTTTTATCCTGCTTTGTTAGGACCCTCTATTGCTATCCCTATCAGAGCAGTTGATGGTGGTAGCCAGGCACCATCTAGCTCTTCTTGGCTTAGGATGGTGGAGGCTGTGGTACCTGAGGTCCATTAGTCGTCTGGACTACTATTTTCCTTGTCTTTGGTTTTCTTCATTCTCCTTTTCTCCAGACGGGATGGGACCAGAGATGTGTCTTAGATGGCCACTCACAAGCTTTTAAGACCTCTGATGCTACTCACCAAAGTTGGATGTAGAATATTTTCTTTATGAACTTTGTTATGCTAATTAATCTGGATGATTCCCACTTTTAATATTTCTTGTAAGTGTGGTCTGGTTTTTACAAATTCCCTTTATTTCTGTTTATATGGAAATGTCCTATCGTATTTGAGGGACAATTTTGTGGCTCAGTGGGTAAGAGCTCAGCTGCTAACCAAAAGGTTGGCAGTTCAAATCTACCAGCTGCTCCTTGGAAACACCATGGGCAGATCTACTCTGTCCTATAGGGTTGTTATGAGTTGGAATTATCTAGACGGCAATGGATTTTTTTTTTTTTTTTGTACTGGATATATATATGTAATTCTTGATTCACAATTTTTTTTTTATTTCAAGGTTTTATATATGTCATACCATTTCCTTCTTGCTTGCATGGTTTCTCCTGAGTAATCAGAGCTTAGTCTTATTGGTTCACCTTTGCAGGTGACTTTTCATTTTTCCTGAGCTGCTCTCAGGATTCTTTCTCTGTCTTTGATTTTGACACGTTTGATTATGATATGTCTTGGTACATTCTTTTGAGGTCTATCGTTTATGGACTTTGTTGAACCTCTTGGATAGGTATCGTTTCATCTTTCATGATATTAGGGAAGTTTTCTGCAAGCAAATCTTTGACAATTCTCTCTGTGTTTTTCATTGTCTCATCCTGTTCTGGGTCTCCAATCAAGCACAAATTTTTCCTCTTGATAGTGTCCCACATAATTCTTAGGCTTTCCTCATTTTTTTTTTTTTTTTTTCTGATTCTTCCTTGGACAAATTGGTGTCAAGGGATTTGTCTTCAAATTCACTGATTCTGTCTTCCATTGTTTGAATTCTGCTCCTATATCCTTCTATTGAGTTGTTTATTTGTGAAATTTTATTGTTAATCTTTTGGGTTTCTAGTTGTTGTTTTTGTATGATTTCTAATTGTCTATTTATTTTGTTGTTTTGTTATTGTATTGTTTTCCTGGATTCTTCTATTGCTTTGTCTGTGTTTTCCTTGATTTTGTCTATGTTGTCCTTGGTTTTGTGTGTTTTCCTTGATCTCTTGGAAAGCCTGTATATTAGTCTTTTGAATTCCTTATCAGGTAATTACATCATTTCTTCCTCTGGAAGGTTTTCTGGTTCTTTATTTCGGTCACTTGCTGGGGCCATCTTCTCCTGCTTCTTTATGTGATTAGATATTGTCTGTTGTTCCAAGGCATCAAGAAGTTATTATATTTATTTATTGCATTTTTTTTCTGCATCCTGAATTTTTGTTTTATTTTGTTTTGATATATCCTAGTAGGCTGGGTGTGTGTGCTACTCTCGTCACTAATCTTGCCTCATTGAAGCTCTCATTTTCTGTCTCCAGGTGGGTGTGGCTGTGGCAGCAACTGGGTGTGTGAGCATGAGTCTCTGTTCGCTAGTCTTGTGGGGCTGCTGAGGATATACCTGGCATTTCTGGTGAGGTGATGTATCTGTCAGCCAGTCACCTGGCTGTGCGTGCAATGGGTATTCTCCTTGGTTGCTGGGTTGAGTGTTGTGTGTGTGGTCTGCTGATTGCCAGGAGGTCAGGGTGAAGGTGCCCAGGTTGTTGGTCACTGGGTGGGTGGTGCAGAAACTCTCACCAATGATCCCGGATGGACAGGGCTGCACAAGGGTGTTCAGAAGGGGCATAAGCCTCTGGTTGCATGGGGGGTGTTGCAGGGGGTGAGGCAGGGAGGATGTCTCTCTTGTCCATGGGTGCCCAGTTGGAGTGTGTGCCCCTGTCTGCTAGAGCGTGTTGCAGGGGAGGTTGTGCAGCTGGTCCTCGGGCTCCTAGTGCAGGTGGTTGTGGGGAGTAGGAGGCACTGCTTTTTCTCAGACTCCTGGTAGTACAGTTGGTGGGAGCAGGAGGTGCTGCTGGCCCTCAGGCCCCCAGCATGAGTGGCTGTGTGGAGTGGGAAGCACCATTGGTCTTTAGGCCCCCAGTGTGAGTGGTCGGAGGAAGTAGGAGGCACCACCAGTCTTCAGGCTCCCAATGCAGGTTGCTAGAGGGAGCAGGAGGCACCTCCAGTGCTCAGGGCCCCAGCATGGGTGGGTGGAGGGAGCGGGAGGCACTGTTGGCCCTCAGGCCCCTGGCAGGGTTGGCTGGAGGGAGTGGGAGGTACCATTGGTATTGTAGGAGGCACTGCAGGACCGTGGGCCCCTGGTGCAAATGGCTGGAGGGAGTGGGAGGCACCACCAGTACTATAAGAGGCACTGCAGGACTGTGGGCCCCCAGCGCAGGTGGCTGGAGGGAGTGGGAAGCATTGCTGGCATTGTAGGAGGCACTTCAGGTCCACAGACCCCCAGTGCACATGGCTGAGTGTAGTGGTGGGCACCTCTATTCCGTTGGCTCCTGGCTTAGGGGACGGGGCAGTGGTGGTTGCCTCCAGACTGTGATCATGTGTGGGGAGGGGGGATGGGTGAGAAGGGTAGTGGGGAACCACAGTCCCATGGGCCTTCAGCACAGGGGGCTGCAGCGGGCATGGTGAGTGGGATGCATGCACTTAATTTTGCAGAGGGGAAGCTCTCCTGCCTGGCTCTGGACATGCATGCAGAGTTGTTTCTGCTTGGCTGCACCAAGTGATGGGAGTTTTGTCTGGGAACACTGCTTGCTTTGTCTCAACATGGACACGCTGTGCAGGTTTGGCTAGCAGGGTGCCGGTAATCCATAATTCTCCGTGTCCACTGTTTTTATACTGTCTCTCCTTCCATTTGATGCTTGGTCTGATTCTTTAGGGTCTTTGTCTTTGATGCTCAGGGTCCCATAGTTGTCATCTATATCCAATTTACTCGTTTTCTTGGGTCTTTGTTATAAGAGGGACACTATGAATCTTCTGACTACTCTACCATCTTGGACCACCTCCTCTGAGATAACAGTCTTGAAGTCATCTGGAATATCTAGGGGATGGAGAAAAGCTCAGTGTGACCTGTACTGGCAAAAATAATACTAGAAAGGGTAGGTTGAAACTAGATTGTGAGGGGTACCAAAAGCCATGCAAAAAGGGTTAAAACTGGAGGTTTCTTGTCCCTGAGGAAGGACCCAATTGAGTTTTGGAAGGATCTCTTGCAACTTTGTGAAGGGTACACTGGATTGAATTTTGCTAGTCCAAGACTAAGAGGAAGAAGTCTAAGGAGTGGCCAACTTTGGAAAGCATGAAGAAACAAGCTTCTACTAGCAGATAGAATTTCAGTGTAAGTGGGAAGGGAGTGAAGGAGAAGGCAGGGAGGCTTCAAGCTTATTTTATAGCAGACTTAGCTATTTCTATGTTGATCTCTCTCCCCAAGTCAGGATGTATATTTTGCTCAGTATTTTCTTCTCAAACCCTAGCCCAGTGCTCATTTTTATGGTTATATGAGTGGAATAAAACATTTATCTGTGTGAAGCCAAATGAACTCATTAGTGCTTCAACCTCACCAACTGGGTGAACTGCTTGTTTTCCATTGCTCCTGACAACATCAGGTTCAGTTTGTTTATAGGCCAGCCCAGTGCTTTATAGGCTACAACACACTTTAAACTCACATAATTGTATTTAATTCTTATAATTAGGCAGTATAGCAGATATTACTGTTTTCATTTTGCAGATGAAGAAACAGGTTCAAAGAGAGGTGACATGACCATGGTCGGATAGCCATCAGTGGCAGAGTTGAGCCTTAAATCTGTATCATCTGACTCCTTGACTGGTGCTTCTATCAGCTCATGGTTACTAACTGATTAAGTCCATCAGGATATCTGAAATCTCCAACACCTAAAATATAGAAGCTCTGTAGTAGACATGAGCTAGTTTTTCCTGCTCAGTATACAAACTCCCATTTTTCTGATATCTGCACCTATTAGTGAAGCTGGCTGCTGTAACAAATCCCAAAATACATAATGTTTCAAACAATGATAGAATATCCATAATGGATGTTTCTGTTTGGTGGGCAGCTTTCCTCCAAACAGTAAAGATTTAGGGACCCAAACTTCTTCCATTCTGTGCCTGCGCCATCCTCAATTAATGGCTTCCAAGGTTGGCTGGGAGGTTTTAATGGGCCTAGAAGCAGGAGTCTCTGGGTGGTGAAAATGGTTAATGTTCTGGTTGCTAACTGAAAAGTTGGAGGTTCAAGTCCACCCAGAGGCACCTCAGAAGAAAGGCCTGGTGATCTACTTACAAAAAATCGTCCATTGAAAACTATGGAACATCGTTCTACTCTGACACACATGGGATTGTCATGCATCAGAATCAACTCCAAGGCAACTGGTTTTTTAGAAGCACTATGTATCACTTCTACTCACCTTTCATTGGCTAGAACTCAGTCACGCGGCCACATCCAACTGTAAGTCGACTATAATTAGGAACTATAATTAGGCTATGTATCTAGGAAGAAGAGAAAACAGGTCTGGGAAGAGCGAGCCAGTCCCTACCACAGCACTGGCAAGCTATCCATCCCTGTGTTCTGCCCAAGGGGCCTGAATGGAGCTGTCTGCCTCCTACCCTCCATCTCCATCATCTAAGATCTAAGACAATTCAGTCCTAACTCATCAGCTGATTCACTTCCTCTGTATGCTCCGGGTATTGACACATGATCCAAGTCAGTCCAATGAGACTCAATCCCAGAACTTCATTGGAGCCTTTAGCAAAGAGAACCTCTCTTTCCCTTAGGGTTGCTAAGCTGTAAAGATAGGAACTGGGACCAGTGAGCAGCCTCTTTGTCAGCATGATGGGAGAGCCTGCTTGAAAACGAAGCCAACACATAAGAAAGTGGAGCTGAGAGATAGAGATAAATTTCGGATGAATATCTATATTCAGGCATGTCTAATCAATCCTACTCTTGAATTTTTCAGCTAATAAATCCTTTAAAATTATTACTTTTGAGCCCAGTTTGAATTGAATTTCTGTCTTTTACAAGCAAGACACCTAAGAATTTGGGAACTCCCCTCTTATCCTTTCCCTCCATCCTCAAATCTGATGACTTGTGCACACCCACTCTACTCTCCACTAGAGCACTCCCTCTGTTGGTGTGCAAATGAGCCCTCTGAGATTGGGGATTGCCTTTTGAGTCAGCCCATCTCCATATGGCTGAACTGCTCATTTTCTCACTTATTTTATTTTATATTAACATGGGAAATGCTTTGAATCAAATGCAACATTTGTTGCTTCCAAAGAAGTCAGAATTATTTAGAATCATTTTGGTTTTATTTTTTTTAAGTTCCAGTAGAAAGAACTGCAGGAAAATACTTTTAAAAGGATATAAACTCCATATAGGGTGAGCCTTGGTCTCACATTGGTTTCTCATATGAATAGACCAGTTTTTAATTCTATAAGGAAAAATTCTTCTAGAAATCAATCACATCTGGGTGTTTTAAAGATCAGGGTTTGATCTCCATTCACAAAGTTTCCATTACTACAAAAACGTGGCAAAAATCTGGTAGAGTTTAGTGGCTATGTGGCATCCCATTACACACACACATACACATTTTAATTAAGAAACTGAGAAAGACAGTAACATTACTCTTAAAGTTTAAAGAAAATACGTTTGAGCTTTTCAAGAAGTTCTGGGGCTGTTGGAAGTTTTGTTAAAGGTGTGGCAGGAGCTAGAAGACAGCTTATTTCAGATTTCCACTGCTAAAGAGGATTGCAGAGAACCTAGAGAGAGTTTAGAGGCCAATCATTTGCCCTCTTTCACAGCAGGCTTGAGCCACCCAGTACTTTGAGCAGTTCCTCATATGTACTACACCATCCAGTAGTACCCGTTGCCACTGAGTCGATTCTGAATCATAGCCACCCTATAGGACAAAGTAAAACTGCCCCGCAGAGTTTCTAAGAAGCTGCTGATGGATTCAAACTGTTGACCTTTTGGTTAGCAGCCTCAGCTCTTAACCACTACACCATCAAACTTCCTTAAATCTCCACCTAGAAGGCACTTCCCAAACTTCTTCACTTAGAGAGCATTTCTTGAGATACCTCAAATGTTACCACTTCTGTGAAGCCTTCTAGGGAAGAGTTAGTTGTGCTCTTCTCTGTATCCCATAGTGCTTTGCACTTGCCTCATATATATATTTTTAAATCACATTGTGCATTTTGATTAATGGCTTCTTTGTTGGTTTCTCTGGCTCAACTGTGGGTTTCTTGAAAGCACAGACTGTGGCTCAGTCATCTTTGTAGTCCCAGTGAGTTTAGTTAGGGTTTGGCATATAATGGATGTATAAAAAATGTCAAATACATGGAAAACTATACAACAAATCTGATAAGATGGCACACCAAGATTTATGAGGGAGAGAGGAAGTTTGCCTAGCTTCGAGGAGAAGATGACTGATAACAGAATTGGCAATGCAAAGAGATGGTGCTGAAGGGTCGTTCTGGAGAGGCCAAATAAATTTTATGTATACTTTAGTCTGTGTCTGACAATTATTTTGCTCAGTCATATGGGGAAAATCAGACTAGAAGAGTCCCTTGAAATGGAATGACCATATTCTCACTTGCTCCATTTAGACTGGTCATTATCCAGTTAATAGTAGGGTGGCCCATTCTGCCTGGGAGAGTTCCCGCTAACTACAGTGCCCCAATTAAGTCTCAAAAGTGTCCCAATGTCGATGTAAATTCTTTGGCCACCATATTATTGGGATCTGAGATATCAAAGATAGAATTGGCTTAGGAGGCAATTTCTTCTAAGTTGGACAAGGCCTTGATTCCAGCTAGTCCCATGTCTTAATGGTCAGGGAGGAGAAGTTTCACTCTTGGTGCCCCTCTGCTGCTTTCTGCATGGGAGGAGAGAAATTTATTCTCTTGCTCTATTAGTATTTGTCTTAGGTTGGGTTCTCTAGAGAAGCAAAACCAGTAAAGCATATAAATATATATAGAAAGAGATTCATATCAAAGAAATGGCTCACACTACTGTAGAGGCTGGAATATCCCAAGTCCATGGATTAAGATAGAGACTTCTCCCGATTCACATAGCCGCAGGGGCTGATGAACCCAAGATCGGCAGGTCAGAGAGCAGGGCTCTGCTCACATGCTGTGAAGATCATTGAATCCCAAGATCGGCAGATAAGCTGATAGCTCAAATCCCAAGAACCAGAGGTCAGACAAACAGGAGGCAGCTGCAGGATCCAGAGTGAGCAAAAAACCAGAATGTCTGCTTATTTTCAGATGCAGGACACACCCCCAAGGAAACTCCCTTTCAACTGATTGGCTACTCACAGCAGATCCCATTATGGGAGTGATCACATATAAACACTGAGAATTATGGCCCAGCCAAGTTGACATACAATCTTAACCATCACAATATTTGTGACAATAAAAATAAATCATAGTTGGTTTTATGTATATCATTTTAAATCTTTACAATAACTCTGCAAGCAGTAGCCTCATTTTACTGATAAAGGAGCTGAGGCTTAGAGAAGTTAAATAAGTTGCTGAAGATCTTATACACAAATATGGGTCAGAATTAAAATATAAACCTCATGTTGTCTGACTCTAAGCTCATGCCCTTTCCGCTTTACAACATTGCCTACAACTTAGCAAACTGCGTTCACACCAAAAATTCCTCTAAGATTTTGGAACTCATTTTCCCCTATCTGAATTATTAGGTAATGGTGTAATTCTAGCCTAACAAAAGAAGTCTCTGTTTTACATCTGTTTGTTGTAAAAGATCACTCAGCTCTGTAAAGTTCAGTCCATAGATTAATGCATTGCTTCTGATATGAAATGAGGATTCAATTTGTGTGAATAAGTGTCTGTGTGGTAATTAATCCCAGTAATGATCTTTTGACTTAGGAACCATTAATATGTAATTAGATAGGTTTAACTGGAAAACTTTTTAGTTATTTATAATAGGGACAAGCAGGGAAGTCAGGAGTGGGGTGGAGTAGACAGGAATTAGATAGCAGAGCTAATAATGCTTTGCCTTTTGAAATCTGAGCATTGAAGACCACACTGTTGCTTGCAATAGCAAAAAATCAAAACCACCTATAGTCTAGTGTATACCATGAAATACTATGGAATGGATGGAATACAACGGAATACTCTGAAGCCGTGTAAGAACTGGTTATAGGTACTGTCTCAGTCATCTAGTGCTGCTATAACAGAAATACCACAAGTGGATGGGTTCAACAAACAGAAGCTTATTCTCTCAGAGTCTGGTAGGCTAGAAGTCCAAACTCAGGGCATCAGCTCCAGGGGAAGACTTTCTTTCTGCTGGCTCTGGATAAAGGGCCTTGTCATCAATGATCCCCTGGTCTAGGAGCTTCTCAGGTGCAGGGACCCCGGGTCCAAGGGATGCGCTCTGCTTCTGGCACTGCTTTCTTGCTGGTATGAAGTTCCCCACTCTCTGTTTGCTTTCCTTTCCTTTAAGATAAAAGGTGACGCAAGCCACACCCTAGGGAAGCACCCTTTACATTGGATCAGGGATGTGACCTGAGTAAGGGTGTTACATCCCACCCTAGTCTTCTTTAACGTAATTTAATCTTGCCTCAATAACCGCAGGCAGAGATAAGGATTTACAACACAGGAAAATTACATCAATCACAAAATGGAGGACAACCACACACTACTGAGAACCATGGCCTAACCAAGTTGACACATATTTTTGGGGGACACAATTCAATCCATGACAGGTACTTATTGACTTGGAAAGGTAGATTTAAAACATTACTAAGAGTAAAAAGTAGGTTATAAGGTAGCAAAACTATGATACAAGTTTCTCCTGTTATCTGAAAATAGAATGTTCCCATGAAAGCTTTCGTAAGCCAAAGTGGTATAAAGCAAAGATGCAATTACCATTAATTTACAGGGGAAAATTTTTTGAGCACTCCCAGACCCCAAAAATAACCTACCAAACCATACCAAATAACACCTAAAATAACACTAACATACAGTAAAAGCAGCAATGATATGATACACAACCTATATAAAGTAGAAGTAATATATGTACCATGCAGTTTCACAAACACAGTTCAAAGCTACGGTGGCTTGATGCTGAGATGCTGAGTGTAGTTCTGGGGGAAGGAGCTTGGTGACAGCACTCTCACTGCTTGGGCTGCACACTGCCTCTTTAACGGCTCACTGCAAAACAAACGCTGAACATAATTTCTGATTTTTGCCTTTTTTCTTAAAAATGAAAATCTTCAAATTTCTTGTGGTTAGTGAAAACAGGTACTAATGTAGGTCTTTCGTAAAAGTGAAATGGCGTAGAGCAGACTTTTGAAAAACGGGGGATACCTGTATATTTTTTTGAATACTACACTCCCAGAAAAATGTTTGGAAAGGTATATGTAGGTATCTCTGGTGCCAGAATTGTAAGTAGTTTTATTTTATTCCCTTTTTGGCTTATGCATATTTTCTAAGTTTTCTATGTTGTTGTTAGCTGCTGTTGAGTCAGCCCCTGACTCATGGCAACCCCATCCACAAAGGAACAAAACATTTCCCGATCCTGTGCCATCCCCATGTTGGGCTGCAGATCAGACCATTGCTATCCATAGAGTATCCATTGGATACACAAGTATTATCGTTTTCTGTACCATGGAGTAAAAATAATTGGGAACCTGGACTCTGATGTCTCCCTTAACCCTCAGAAGAATTAAGGTAGGCACTAGTAGCCCAAATCTAGTCAGTAATACCAGCAGGACTGGACTTTGTGATTTTAGTCTCCATATCCAAGGTTCTGTTGGCTCCAGGAAGGGATACGCTGAGTTGGTCAGCAGAATCTGTGACCCAGTGAGCTGGAGCCTCTGGCCCCTCAGCCCCAGCACATCCTCACACCTCTTCTGGCTTGGAAAGAGCTGGCCTGTTGACAGAGTTAATAGTGACCACACAGGCTCAGTGATAACCAGAGGCAGTGTTGAGCACGTGTAAGCTACAGACTGTATTTTTCTTCTTATTAAGGCTTTGGAGACAAGAACATGACAACATTTTGGCAACTGGGACTGTAGCCATGTGTGAGGAGAAAGTGATTTGCATGAGCAATGCAAAACCACCTGGTTTATTGCAACTCTGAACAAGTTAAATGAATCAGATTCCCAGTTGGATCCCAGAAGAAGCTAACTTACACACACACACACACACACACACACACACACACACAAAAGCCCTGCAAAAAAACAACTCCAGCTCCATACACATAAGCCACTGAGAAGCTTTTTGCCCTCTTGCTCTCACCCCATCTGCCTTGATTTTCCTAACGAGCTTGTATGAATCCTTTTACCTGGCAGCTTTATGGTTGGGCTTCTTTTCCTCAACCACACTCCTCAATGGCCATTCTCCAGAAGATGCCTTCAGTGGTGCAAACGAGCCGGAGGAGTAGGAGTGCTTGTCCTCTCATCACCAACAATTAGAACTTCCAAGTGAAGACTGGCCACCAGCCCATCTAACTGCATATTCTTGGACTCCACTCTGGATCAACTGCATCAGAACCTCTAGGCATGACACCACAGCATCTTCACTGTTATCACACTTCCTGGGTGGTTCTTCTGTCTGCTGAAGTTTGGGAACCACTGCCTGAGACTGTAAATGCTACTTATGCATCTGGCAGGCCCTCACAGCCCCTCAGCCTTCCAGGGCTTCTGCTCTCCCCTTGCCAGGTACTGGAACAAAGACATGTTCCAGCAATGCATTTCTTTTCCAGAAAGGCCATCACCAGGGTTGGGTACAGCCTAGTATAGATTGGGGAGATAAAGGAATGTGTGTTACACTACTGGAAAAGGGAGCACACAGTAGGGGAAGTCATAAAGAAAGCCTTGTGTGTAGGAACGAGAACTAAGTAGGAGACTGAAGATCTGATTTCAAGACTGAGTTCAGCTACAAATCTTTGTAATGATGAGTTTTCTTGGACTCTCATCCTTCATTCAGTCATTGAACAAGCCATATGCCAACACTATCACTGCTGAGGGATAGAGTAGTTGTGATAGACAGCTTCCAAGATGGCCTTCAAGGATCCCTGTCTCCTGGTATTCATACCTTTGTGTAGTCCCCCCAAGCCCACCGCCACACACACACTGAATAGGGCTAACCTGTGCGACCAATAGAATATTGAATAAATGACAGTGTATGACTTCCAAGGCTAAGTCATAAAAGACATCGTGGCTTCGTCTTGCTTTCTCTTGGATTGCATACTCTGAGGGAAGCCAGCCTCCATCTTGTGAGGCTGCTTAAGCAGTGCCTGCTGGGAGAGGCCCATTTGGGGAGGAACTGAGTCCTCCTGCCAATAACAAGCACCATGCAAGTGAGCCATTTTGGAACAGATTCTTCAGCCTCAGCTAAGCCTTCAGATAACTGTCAGCAGTCTGGCTGACATGAGGGATCCTAATCCAGAACCACCCAGCTAAACTGCTTCTGAATTTCTGACCTGCAGAAACTGTGAGATAATAAATGTTTATTATTTTAAGCAATTCCATTTTGGGGTAATTTGTTAAGCAGTAATGTATAACTAACACAGTGGTGAACAAGACATATAAGATCTCTATCCTTAGAATATGGTAGAGATTATAGTCTAGTGGGTTGGGTGGGGATTAGGCAAAAATAATTAAACAATCAAATGAATAAATAAGTGTAATTTATGATAAGTGCTGTGATGGAAAAAAACAGGGTGCTGAGTTGGGATAAAGTTGTATGACGGGGGAGCACTTTTAGATCGAGTGGGCAGGGAAGCTCCACTGAGACTCTGACTCTTCAGCAGACACTGAAAGGCGAAGTCACCTGGAGGAGCCACTGTTCACCCAGATACTGAAGGTGAACATTAAAGATGACAGAGCTGCCCTGCCTTTCCTCGGCCCTTTACCTCTGACTGTTTCATGAAACAGAGATAAACTTCTACCTTGTATAAAGCATGGCGTTTGGGGGATCTCCTGACAGTTTAGCTGGTTCCCTACCTACAGCCAGAGGCCATGTTGTGGGGCCTTGGAGGCCATGGTTTGGGGTTGGCCCTTTTCTCTAACAGCAATGGGGAAGTCACTGGCATATTTTAAGCAGCAAAGCAAGATGATCTCATTTATTCTCTAAAAAGTTCACTCTGGTATTCCCTGGGTCTCTGCTCTCTAAGTCTCAGGTTTCTAATTTGTAAAACAGGAGTCTGAGAGAATTTTCCACCCAGTTTATCCCCTCAAAGTCTTTCCTTTCCAGGCTAAACATACCAGTCTTTTTAACCATCCTTCACACAGTTTGGTCCCTTCACAAGCTTCGATATTCTCCTTGGAATTTATGTGTGTTCATGTCCTCTGGAATTGAGATACTTCAAAGCCAGCCCAACACTCCAGCCACGGTCTGCCCAACATGAGGTCCAGCGGGGCTGTGGGCCTCCTCATGGGATCGTTTTTGACGTGTGTAAAAGTCTCTTCCTCTGCTGCCACCCCAGAAGGTAAGTTGTATGAAGTCATCCTTTGCTAGTTTGGAACTGCTTGTTTGTTTGTTTTTCCATCATGTATTCTCTCTACAGATGGCAATACCAGAACAGAGAAGTCCAGAGGTCCACCCAGAGCATCTCCTCTGAGATGGACTTGGAGCAAGAGATGGCTTACTGGATATTCTAGACATCATTCTGCGAGAGTGGCATGCTCTTTTGAAAAGTGGCTACAGAGACCATCTTTACACTGGAAACATTAAGAACTCGAATATTTTAGTTTCAAAGTGAATCATCTGAGAATGATGCTACAGACGGGTCTGAAACCTGATGGATAGTTCTCATACAAAGGATCACTTCTGCCTGGAGTTCAGATAAAAGATCACACTAGCTAATTTAGATAGGAATGATAACTTTCCAACTGGGGTAACAGATAAGTGCTTCCAGAAACAGCTTCTTTAGGCAATGAAGCCACGAAAGGCTGCCTTCTGAGGGATGAGGGAAATGGTAGAAGAAAGAAGAATTTAGGTCAGCCAGAATGAGGCCCCAAAAAAGTCAAGTTCAGAAATAATTTAGCAGATAGGGATCCAAAGAATATGTGGTTTGCCTGACAAATGACATTCACTTTGAAAGTGAAAATGAAATTGGAGAAAGCAAAATTGCTACATAATGGGTCCCGGAGATTGAAGACAAATGATACCAGGGAAGAAAGGAGTTGTAAAACCTTCCTAGTTAAGCACAGAATTGCAATGTATGAATTTTGGTCCATAAAGGATCAGGTGAAGATCCCACAGACAATGCCTTAATCCCAAGCAGCCCCCAAACAATGTTCATTAGCAGAGGATCTCGAGCACTTGACAAGTATATCTGACCAGACTCATGCTGCCTTCTCTTGAAGCCGCTCATTCTGGGTAGAACTCTGTAACAGAATCAGACCATTTAATTCAACAGTTAAATCTGGGAAAGACGGAAAAAAGACTTTTACCCTGAATGTCAAGGGGCCCTGAGAAGAACTGAGGGGAACTGGGAGGGGGATAGAGGATGTACATTGAAACTTAGGAGCTGTGGGGCTGGCAGAATCTCACCCTTGCAAAATAATGATCCTTGGCTGGAGCACAGCACACATGGACTTGTGCCTGGGGACATCTGGGCTTCATTCCTGGTCTAATGAACAACTCTCTGTGAGATTGTTAGACCAGTCACTTCATCTTTCTGAGACTCATTTTCTCCACTCCCAGGACAGATATAATCATATCCATTGACCCTCTTTCTACTTTACAGAGATAAAGAGACAATAGTGTGTTTACACAGTGGTTAACAATTTACGGAATGCTTTAATCAACATTGGCTTCTCATTTAACCCTCACAATAGTCCTACAAGGTGGCATAATTGGCTCCATTTTATGGATGAGCACGCTGAGGCCCAGAAAAGTTAAATGACTCGCCCAAAGTATAAACCCAAGTGAAAGAGCCAAAACTAGAACACAAGTAATCTGATTCCAAATATAGGGCCCTTTCAATGAGCCCACAACCATCTAATAAAGGACAAAGAAAATTGTGAGTGCTTCTTCTGGAAGATAGTAAAAAACCATTTGTAGAATTGTGCTCCATAGATTTTCAATGGAGAGGCGGGGCAAAGATGCAGGCAGACTAGTCACATGCTTTGTGTCATCCCTCTTACAACAAAGACCTGAAAAAACAAGTGAATTGGATATATATGACAATCTAGGAACCCTAAGCATCAAAGACAAAGCTGAAGAATCAGACAGAAGGACAGATGGAAGGAGAGACGATTAAAAAACCACAGAAATGGGGAATTATTGATCACCAGATTGCCAGTGTCCTGCTACCTGAATCTGCCCAGCACAGATATATTGAGGCAAGCAGCAGCATCTGTCATGGATTGAATTGTGTCCCCCAAAAATATCTGTCAACTTGGCTAGGTCAAGATTCCCAGTATTGTATGATTGTCTACCATTTTATCTTCTGATGTGATTTCTATATGTGCTGTAAACTCTATCACCATGATGTAATGAGATGGATTAGCAGCAGTTATATTGGTGAGGTTTGCAAGATTGCATAGTGTCTTAAGCCAATCTCTTTCGAGATATAAAAGAGAGAAGCAAGCAGAGAGACAAGGGGCCCTCATACCACCAAAAAAGCATGCTGGGAGTAAAGCACATCCTTTGGACCTGAGGTTCCTGTGCTGAGATGCTCCCAGACCAAGGGAAGACTGATGACAAGGACCTTCCTCCACAGCTGACAGAGAAAGCCTTCCCCCGGAGTTGATGCCCTGAATTTGTACTTGTAACCTACTAGACTATGAGAGTATAAATTTCTCTTTGTTGAAGCCATCCACTTGTGGTATTTCTGTTATAGCAGCACTAGATGACTCAGACAGCATCCCAAGCTGAAACCCACCCTATCTGGTCCAACTAAGCAGCAGCGACTCTGCACACACCTCCAGAACCAAACAGGAGTGACACCAGACCTGTGAAAGTTAAGTGCAAGTTCCCAACCCTCTATGTGCACCCTACCCCTTCCCTTACCAGAACTCCATGGCCAGGGAGCACTCCTTTCTCCTCATCCATCCTCCTCCTCGCTCTGACACCAGTCTGGTGGCATTCAGCACCTCTAAGCCAGGTACTCACGGCCTGGTCTGGAGGCGCCTACCCCTTCACCAAGCCACAGGTGTAGGGCTTCCATGGACTTGCAGCACCCTTCACCCCCACTGATCACCCACAGCAGTGCCTTGCCAGCCGATCTGGCAAGGCATGCCCTTATTAGGACAAAATGGGCAGGGCTTACAGCTGAAGCCCATTTTCACCTGCGGCAGCCAAATGGGAGCTACAGATTTGTGACATTCAACACCACCCTGCCCCCTAAGAAGGGGCCTCACCCACCCACACTGGGGACCTCAGGGTCCACGGTACCACCCACTCCATCTAGCCTCCCACAACAGGGGCCTGACAACCAGTGGCCCCTCCCAACCCCTCCAGAAAATGGCACCAGGCGCCCAAGGACTCGCTGCACTACTGTCCTGCCAACTATGCACTCTAATGGACAGGGGTGCACCTTCCATCCAGGCACCCGGGCGCAGCTACAGCCCCCTGCCTTACCCGCCGCATTGCCCCCTCACTGCAACCAGACAACTGTGCTTGCTCTGAACACCCCTACACAGCCCTGCCTGCCCAGGACCATAGGTGAGAGTGTTCACACCACATACTTGGTGACCAACAACCCGGGCACCTGTGCCCCAACCAACCAGTAAGTGGAAGAGCACACACACAACACCCAACCCAATGACCAGGGAGAACACCCCCTACACCCATGGTCAGGTGAGCAGCAGGACAGATTCATCATCTCAGCAAAACATCACCTACATCTTCAACAGCCCCGCAAGAGGAATTCCAGGCCCACACACCTAGTAGCTGCTCCAACCACCTGGAGAAAGGAGGTGAAAGCTTCAATGAGGCCAAATTAAAGACCAGAGTAGCACACATGCCCAGCCTACTTGGATATATCAAAACAAAATAAAAATTCAAGACACAGTAAACAAAACTAAAATAAATAAATAAATGTAATAACTTACTGATGCATCAGAGACAACAGTCAATATCAAATCACATAAAGAAGGAGGACAAGATGGCTACAGCAAGCGACCAAAATAAAGAACGAGAAAATCTTCCATAGAAAGATAAGGCAATGGAACTGCCTGACAAAGAATTCAAAAGACTAATATACAGAACTCTCCAAGAGATCAATAAGGAGATTAGGCAAAACACAGACCAAACCAAGGAACACATAGACAAAGCAACCGAAGAATTCAGGAAAACAATACAAGAACAGAATGACAGAATAAACAGGCTGCTAGAAACCATACAAAAACAGCAATTAGAAATCCAAAACATTAACAATAAAATTTCAGAATTAGACGACCTAGCAGAAGGTCATAGGAGCAGAATGGAGACAACGGAAGTCAGAATTAGTGAGATTGAAGTTAAATCCCTTGACACCAATATGTTTGAAAAAGTCAGAATAAAAGTACAAAGAAAAATGAAGAAAGCCTAAGAATTATGTGGGACACTGCAAAGAGGAAAAACTTATGAGTGATCAGAGTATCAGAACGGGGGTGGGGGGGTGGGAGTGGGGGGGGAGGGGAGGATAACAGTAAACAAAGAGAGAATTGTTGAAGATTTGCTGGCATGAAACTTCCCTAATATCATGAAAGATATCTATCCAAGAAGCTCAACAAACCCCATACAGGATAGACCCCAAAAGAAAGTCACCAAGACATTTCATAATCAGACTTGCCAAAACCAAAGACAAAGAAAGAATAGTAAGAGTGGCCAGGGATAAAAGAAAAGTCACCTACAAAGGAGAACCAGTAAGACTAAGCTCTAATAACTCAGCAGAAACCATGCAGGCAAGAAAGCAATGGGATAACTTACATACATGGAAAAACATATCATACTCATGGATAGGAAGACTCAACATTGTGAAAATGTCAATACTACCCAAAGTGATCTACAGATACAATGCAATCCCAATCCAAATTCCAACAGCATTCTTTAATGAGACAGAGGAACAAACCACCAACTTTATACGGAAAGGGAAGAGGCTCCAGATAAGTAAAGTATTATTGAAGAAGAACAAAGTGGGAGGCCTCACACTACCTGATTTTAGAACCTATTATACAGCCACAGTAGTTGAAACCACCTGGTACTGGTACAACAGACGCATAGACCAATGGAACAGAATTAAGAACCCAGGCGTAAATCCATCCATCTACGAGCAGTTGTTATTTGACAAAGGGCCAAAGTCCATTAAATGGGGAAAAGACAATCTCTTTAACAAATGGTGCTGGCGTAACTGGATGTGCATCTGTAAAAAAATGAAACAAGATCTATACTCACACTATACACAAAAACTAACTCAAAATGGATCAAAGACCTAAATATAAAATCTAAAACGATAATGATCATGGAAGAAAAAATAGGGACAACACTAGGGGCCCTGATACCTGGCATGTGTAGAATACAGACCATAACTAACAACGCACAAACACCAGAAGAGAAACTAGATAACTGGGAGCTCCTCAAAATTAAACACTTATGGTCATCAAAAGACTTCACCAAAAAAGTAAAAAGAGAATCTACAGACTGAAAAATTTTTTGGCTATGACAGTCAAAAGACAACCTACAGACTAGCTATGACAAATCCAATCAGCATCTAATCTCTAAAATCTACAAAATACTTCAACACCTTTGCAACAAAAAGACAAATGATTCAATTTGAAATGGGAAAGGATATGAACAGACACTTTACCAAAGAAGATATTCAGACAGCTAACAGACACATGAGGGAACTCTTGCCATCATTAAGCATTAGAAAAATGCAAATAAAAACTACAATGAGATACCATCTTACTCTGACAATACTGGCACTAAGTTAAAAAACACAAAACAACAAATGTTGGAGAGGTTTCAGGGAGGTCGGAACTCTTATGCACTGCTGGTGGGAATGTAAAATGGTACAACCACTTTGGAAAATGATATGGTGCTTCCTTAAAAGGCTAGAAATAGAAATACCATACAATCCAGCAATCTCAGTCCCAGGAATATACCCTAAAGGAATAAGGGCCATCACACGAATAGACATATGCACACCCGTGTTCATTGCGGGATTATTCACGATAGCAAAAAGATGGAAAATACTTAAGTGCCCATCAACAGATGAATGGATAAAAAAATTACAGTATATACACACTGTGGAATACTACGCAATGATAAAGAACAATGATGAATCTGAAAAACATCTCACAACATGGATGTATCTGGAGGGCATTATGCTGAGTGAAGTAAGTCATTCACAAAAGGAAAAATATTGTATGAGACCACTATTATAATAAGTCAAGAAAACATTTATACACAGAAAAAAAAACAATCTTTGATGGTTATGAGGGTGGAGGAAATCACTAACTAGATAGTAGACAAGTGTCAACTTTGGTGAAGGGAAAGACAGCACACAATATAGGGGAACTTAGCACAACCTGACCAAGGCAAAGGCATAGACGTTTTCTGGACACATCCAAATACCTCGAGAAACCGAGTTGCTGGGGCTGGGGTGGGGGGACCATAGTCTCAGGGCACATCTAGGTCAATTGGCACAACATAGTTCATAAAGAAAATGTTCTACATTCCACTTTAGTGAGTAGTGTCTAAGGTCTTAAAAGCTTGCGAGCGGCCATCTAAGACACATTTTATTGTTCCCATCCCATCTGGAGTAAAGGATAATGAAGAAAACCAAAGACACAAGGAAAATACTAGCCCAAAGACCTAAAGGACCACATGAGCCAGACCCTCCAAGAGCCTGAGCCCAGAAGATCTAAATGGTTCCTGGCTACCACTACTGACCGCTCTGACAGGGATCACAACAGAGTCCCAGACAGAATGGGAGAAAAATGTAGAACAGAATTCAAATTCACGAAAAAAGACCAGACTTGCTGGTCTGACAGAGACTGGCGGAATCTCTGAGACTATAGCCCCCATACACTCTGCTGACTCAGAACTGAAACCACTCCTGAAGTCCACCTTTCAGCCAAAGATTAGACAGGCCTATAAAGCAAACAATAACACGCTTGAGGAGCATGCTTCTTAGTTCAATCAAATATATGAGACCAAATAGGCAACTCTGGCCCAAAAGCAAAAGAGATGGCAGGAAGGGACAGGAACTGGATGAATGGACACAGAGATCCCAGGGTAGAAAGGGGGAGCATGCTATCAAATTGTGGGGATTTCCACCAATGTCACAAAACAATATGTGCATGAATTTTTGAATGAGAAATTAACTTGAGCTGTAAACGTTCACCTCTAGCACAATAAAGTTAAAAAAAATTTTTTCCCACAGCTGATTTTTCAGAAGTAGATTGCCAGGCCTTCCTTCTGAGGTGCCTCTGGGTGGACTCCAACCTCCAACCTTTTGGTTAGCAGCAAGCGCATCAACCATTTATACTACCCAGGGATTCCCTGGGATATAGTATATTGTCGTAAAGAGAATGGGTTTTGGAATAAGCCAACTTGGATTCAAATTTCAGTTTTGTTGCTTTCTAGTTGTGTTACTTCATCACAGAAGCCTTGAGGTCCTTATTTGTAAAAATAGGGGTCAAAATGGTTTTTCAGCCATGAAGTTATTGTAGATTCACTGAGCTAGAGGACATAGAATGTTTAGAGCATCGAGTAGCAAGCACTTAGTGAATGGAAGTTTACCGTCCTAGCTGACCTGGAAATGTGCTGCAGGAAAGCTCAATGCAGGAGTGGTTGGGATGATTCTGAAGTCAGATGCCCTGGGTTTGAATTCTGACTCTGCCATTTAGTAAGGCTCAGTTTTCATATCTGTAAAATAGGGTTGCTGTTGCTGTTGTATGACTGGCTGTATATTAAAAATCAGGAAGAAGAGACAGGGTCTTATGAAAGTGAGCAGTTCCAGAAACCAGTAAACCACTTCTCCATAAAGTAAATCCAGGGTGAAATACGGATTTATTGGGGCCTGCAGAGTGTTTTTTCTCAGTTCCTCAAATCTGGAGCCATACTTGTGTTTTGGCACCGTCTTCATCTGGGCGTGTTTCTTCTTTCCACCGTACTTTGTAGTGAGTCTTATCTCATCACTCTCTATAATGGCTGCATGGGAGCCCCAGTGATGCAGTGGTTAAACAGCTCAGTTGCAAATCAGAATGTCAGTGGTTTGAACCCACCAGCTGCTCCCTGAGAGAAAGATGTGGTAGTCTACTTCTGTAAAGATTTCCAGCGTTGGAAACCCTATGGGGCAGTTCCACTCTGTCCTATAGGGTTGCTATGAGTCCGAATTGACTGGACAGCAATGGGTTTGGTTTTGGTTTGGGATTCTTGCTATCATCTATGGGTCTTCATTTTCAATTTAATCCATTTGTTCATTTACTCACTCCTGCTTCCCTCATACATTCACTCATTTACACCTATCTGTTCACCTTTCCGTTCCACAAACATTTCTTGGGTATCTCCTTGGGGGTCAGACCCCATTTATTAGGAATATAAAAATTAATTGGACATGGTAATGAAATTCCAAAGTCTAGGATGTATTGTGGGAAATAAGATCTGTATAAATTCCAAAGAACAAGGGTGGATGAGTAAACGTCACTCTAGACGGATGGTTAAATTGGAGCAGCACATTGAGACAGAGCTCACAGCTATCGGGGTGAAAGAGGGTCATGAGGGAGAGGCATTGAGATGGATTGGGGTAGGGAAAGGATGCTCTGGGTGTGGTAGCAGCATAGCCAAAAGACTCAGAGAGCTTCAAGAAGATTTGCTGCCCAGCTTTGCACTGTGGATGGATGCCTAGCCTGGCTGCCTGGACTCAGAGCCCAGTGGGGCCGGTGGGTGGTTGACCCTGTTGGGTAAGTTGGAAGAATCCAGGTGTCAGATAGACATAGGTTACATCCCAGCTCCACTTCACACTAGCTGGATGGCTTCACTTGTTGGAGACTCGATCTTTCCATCAGTGATATAGGGATAATAAAGCCTTTCCTACAGAGGTGGTGATATCTCAGATAAAATAACATATGTGAAAAAGTCATTTTATAAGATATAGCTATTGCATTGAAACCGAAGGCAGGGTGACACTTTGCTGCCAACCTCTGATTTCCTCTGGAGAGTTGGTGACATCCCAGCTGTGACACAGTCTGAGAGCTGGCCCTGTGGATTCCATCATGCTTTTCCTGTGGGTACCCGACCTGCCACTCACAGTGCACACTGGTGGAAACTCTTAAGTGCTAGGGTCAGCTTTGGAGATGTAAACGAATATTTTTCTCCTTTGTGCTTTTCCCCTTCACCCGTTTAGGCAGGGAGGAGGCTCTGTGCCTTCTTGCCTCAGAGAAGTTTTGTGTCAGAACAGAACGCAAGAGTTGCCTGCAAGGGATTTCCCTTCCTGGCTTTTGTTTTAAAAAATCTAAATCCACTGAGGAGATTATGCTCAGTGTCCTTGAGAAAGAGGAGAGAGAGAGACTATTGCCAAAGAAAGCCTAAAAGAGAGACCAAAGGGGGATCTACAGAAATCAGGATCTGTGGAGGGGCAGGATTTGGGGTGGGGCAGGACAGAGGTGTTGCTGAGGATTTTCTTTCTCTTAACCTCACCCCAGAGCTCGCTATAGAAACACAGTGTATTTGCCAAACTGGACAAGAGTTCTTAAAAGAATGGGCTACATGTGGTGTTGGTCAACAACAGGGCCTCCTGCTGATTAAATGCCAGGAATCACTTCTCAGTTTCTATTTCTTTCTCTGCAGGACCCTAGAGATCCCTGTGCTCCAGTCAACTTCTTAGTAACAGCCTCCTCTCCTCTAACCTGGCTGAGAATTCCTCCCTGTTCAGGTTAAAGCTCCTTCACACTTTGGGGTCAACTACTTTACAGCTAACTGATGCTGTCAATCCCACACAGGGCTAGCCCTTGCTCACCCAATCTCAGTGAGAGGAGGAAAAACATAAGATCAGATCATGGCCAAGTCACATTATACTTTTGAGCAAGATGGACTGTGGGGCCACTAAGTGAGATAGTGAATTCAGGAGCAAAGTGAAGATGGTGGAGAAGAGAACACACGTGGTCTTAAGCATGCTGAGGTCCTGCAAGACAAGGTGGAGGTTTCCATGTGCAGTTGAATATATAGTCTGAAGCTCTGGGTAGAGGTCTTGATCATAGATACAGATTTGTCAGTTATGATATATGCACAGATAAAGTAGAAGCCACGTGAGTGAGTGACATGGCCCTGGGGGAGGGTACAGAGTGGGAAGAGAAGGGGGCCCAGACAGATCTCTCAGGAACACCAGAATTTAAAGAACAAACAAAGGCAAATACTCCAGCGAAAGCTACCAGCAAGGATGAACGTAGAAGGATGAGAAAAATCCAAAGTGAGTATTAGTTCAGAGTTGAAGGAGAGGGTTTCTAAGAAGAGAGAAGTGGTCATCTTTGTCAAATGCTTCAGAGAAATCAACTAAAGTGAGAACTAAGAGTTGACTGGATTTGACAAATAGGAGGTAACTTTAGAGGAGGAGTGGTAGAGGAAAGAGGGAGGTTGCTGAAATGTGCCTATTTCAAGAACATTGACAGGATGCAAGTGTAGAGGGATTAGCTTTGAAAAGATCTTCCCTTTCTAAGAGACCACAAGTGAAGAAATAATGATAGATTAAAATGTAATTAATTTTGGAGGTGAACAGGAGAGGATATGGGGGGACTTTATATGCAGTGACTTTTATTTACTATATGATGTAAGAGATAATTGGGGCAGTGAGACAACATATGTGGTACTGGACTTGAGAAGAGGGATGATGGTTTGGATTAAGTCTGTGAAGAAAGGGAGAGGGGAACAAATAAAAGATTGGGTCAGATGAGAGATTTTTCAAGGTGAAGATTTTGGAGGTAGATGTTAGTGAGGTGAAGGTTTTAGAGGCAGATGTTGGCAGAGGCAAACTGCTGCCATGGTGTGAGTTCCTGGAACAGAGGGGTTATTGTTGTCAAGTGCCGTCAAGTTAGTTCCGACTCTAGCAACCCTATGTATAACAGAAGGAAACACTGCTCAGTCCTACGCCATCCTTACAATAGTAGGTATGCTTTAGCCCATTGTTGCAGCCACTGTGTCAATTCTCGTTGAGGGTCTTCTTCCTTTTTTGCTGACCCTCCACTTTATTAAGCATAATGTCCTTCTCCAGGGATTGGTCCCTCCTGATAACACTTCCAAAGTAAGTCAGGTGAACGCTTTTAAGGAGCATTCTGGTTGTACTTTTTCCAAGACAGGAATGGAGGGGAAGGCTGTAGAAATAAGATGCTGGAATGATCTTCCAGCAGATCTTGAGGGCATCTGAGATGGCAGCAGGGATTGGGGTGGAGAGAACACTGTGAATCAATGCCAACATACAGCAAATGTTGAATGAATACTTACTTCACACCAGGCACTGGATGCCATGGTCCCCAGTGAAAACAGAGATGCATTTGAATATGGTTAATGGATAAAGAGGAATAGGCTAGGAGACGGCGGTGTAGCCTAACATTGTGACTCATGGAGAGAGGAGGATCTTTGGATCACATGGGAATGGAAACTCCTCTAAATAAATGACAATGGGAGGCTAAGAGAATTCTCCCCTCACCCCTAGTTGTTGGCTGTGTGTTTTAGGGGTTGGTGAGGACCGTGGGAAGATGAGCGGCCTCCACTGGAGAAAGCTGTAGAGAAGCAGTCATTAGGGATGCGCCATGTGCCTAGCCATGTGTCAACTGCTTGAATAATGACAAAGTTTGGCCCTGCTCTGAGGGTCCCTGGAACCTTTTTGAGCACCCATCTGTGCTGCCAGACCTTGATGGGTTTACTGTTTCTCTCTGCTCTGTTGGCTAAGCCCTGCTCACACAGGGATAATGAAGGTCTCGTTTGCCTCCGACAATATGGTGCCTTTCTGCATAATTTACATGTTTTTCTTCAAGGCTCAGACACTAAGTAATTAGGTAACAAACTTTGGTGCAGGGCCTTGCTACTGAGACATGGAAACCCAAACTATGTGCTTTTACTCTTTTGTAGTAGCTTCCAGCACACGTCTGTAGCCTGAAACAGTGTCTCTCTATCCTGGTCTTGGCAGGCACCCGTTATATAGAGGACTTGGGCTTCTCAGGGTGACTGGCTTAATCTAAGTGTTAGCATTATGTCGCCATCACCTCCTGAAATTCAGCAGCAGCCATAGGCTTATAAATATTTCTCCAAGACTGGATTTTGTCTCCAATTTGCAAGAACATTAACCACCACTTATTGAGCACTTATATGTGTGAGGCACTGTGCTAAGGATTTTCATGAACAATTTTTTTTTTTTTTAATTTGTACAACCAATGAGGTAGGTACTGTTTTTCCTTTTTTCGAAGGAAGTAGCAGAGGCTTGTCAGTGGTTGTTAGTTACTGTAGAGTCAGATCCGACCCATGGCAACCTCATGTACAACAGAACGAAATGTTGCCTGCTTCGGCACCGTCTTCACGATGGTTGGTATGTTCCAGTCCATTGTTGCTGCCACTGTGTATTTTGAGTGCCTTCCAACCTAGAGGGTCTCATCTTCAAGCACTGTTTCAGATAACGTTCTAACTGAGGCTTAGAGAGGGAAAATCAGTTTTCCATGGACAAGGTCTTGATGGAGGCAGGATTCCCTGCCGGGCAGTTGGACTCCAAGGCCTGCCCTCTTACCCACTGCCACACTGCCTCCTCAGGTCTTCTCTTTCCTCTTTTCACTGTTAATCAGTGTATTAACAGTATTTCAGGACTCATATTTATTCATTCAACTATCTTTCACTGAGCATCAACTCTGTGCTAGATCTCATGGGAGTTTAAGATTTCTGGAGTGTAAAATAAGGCAAAAAGTAGAGATCTCTGAGGCTATGGATGGAGGCAGAAGCCAGCTAACGAAGGGTTGTGCTGGCCACACTTGGTATTCTGGGCTTTCTCCTGGGGGTGATGGAGAGGAATTTGAGGATTTCAAGTAGAAGAGTGAACATTATGCAAACAAATATTCATCACCCGTCTCCTTTGTGTCAGATATTCAGGACATGCCGGTGCAGGAAATGGTGAGATAAGCCAGGATGCTAGAATGCAAAATTTAAAGTCCCAGAGTGGGGGCTTCCTTAAACGTTGCTCCTTAGGTGCCTGAATTACCTTAACCTAGTCCGGCTCTAGAAGGATGCTATGGGGGAGTCAAGGATGAATACAACTTAGATCTCCACCGGTCAAGCAGTGATAAACTATGGGGAGAGGAGGAAGGCAATAGACATAGTTACAATTAACCACTTATACAAGGCACTGAATGAAGGTATACATTAGGAGTGTTAGATGTTATCAATATTCCTATTGAGAAAATGCAAACCTAATTATGTCCATGCCTCCTTACCATCACCGTCAACTGAATACAATGTCAGATAGTGCAAACCACATTTTGCAAGTCTTCTTAGGTGGGTATGGGATTTTACTAATTCCATTTGCTTTGTGTTGTTGACTAGGTACTAGCATGATGACTGGGCACACCAGGTCTGGGGGCTGATTCTGGGAACTCCTATGAATAAAGGTTCATCTCTGATCACCAAGACCCGCTAGGGTTCAAAGCCAAGATAGATAAGGGCTCAAGTGCTTGAGAAGGGCATTGGATGACAGAGCAGCTGCTACCTTTTTCTAAATTTTAGAATCCAAGACTGGGAATCCTTTAAATCTTTCTAATCTTTTGGGGGTGGGGAAGGGCTTTAAGTGAAGGCTTACAGAGCAAATTAGTTTCCCATTCAATAGTTTATACACAAATTGTTCCATGATATAGGTTGCACTCCTTGCAATGTGTCAGCGATCTTCCCATTACCACCCTGAGTTCCCTATTACCATTTGCTGGTTTTCCTGCCTTCTCATCTTTGCTTCTGGGCATATGTTGTCCTTTTGGTCTCATGCAGATGATTGTTCTAAGGAGTGCTTTCTCCGCATGTGTTATTGTTTATGTATAGGCCTGTCTGTTATTTGGCTGAAAGGTGATCTCTGGGAATGGCTTCTGTTCCAAGTTAGAAGAGTACGTAAGGACTATATTCTCAGGGATTCCTCCAGTCTTTCTGAGACCAGTAAATCTGGTTCTACTTTTTTTTTTCCTATTCTAATTGGTACCTTCTATTATGATCCTGGTCAGAGTGATTGGTAGTGGTACGTGGGCACCATCTAGTTCTTCTGGTCTCAGGCTGGTGGAGGCTGTGGTTCCTGTGGTCCATTAGTCCTTTGGACTAATTGTTTCCTTGAGTCTTTGATTTTCTTCATTCTCCTTAGCTCCAGATGAAGAGTCCAATACTTCTATCTTAGATGGTCCCTTGCAAGCTTTTAAGACCCCAGATGCTACTCATCAAAGTAGGATGCAGAACGTTTTCTTGGTGAACTATGTTATGACAATTGACCTAGATCCTCCCCGGGAACATGGTCCTTCGCCCTCAAGCCAAGCCACTCAGTCCTGCCAAGTTTTTGGTTATGTCTAGGTTGTTTCCATAACTATGGCCCCTGTGTGCTCCATTATATATATGAATATACATGCAGCACATACAAATATGTATGTAGAAATATCCACAGCCAAAACTATATATGCATGTGGATGTACTCTCATATGCCCTCCCACACCTATTCAGCATACATATCTACCTACGTATCTGATCATAAATTATTGTTTGTTATTACTATTGTTGTAGGACTATGTATGTTGTAGTATTTATCTTCATTGCCTTTTATTCTTGTGTACCTCTCAGTGTCTTCCTTTGCCTTGGTTATGTTGTACTAACTTCCCCCATATTGTGTACTGCATTTTCCTTCACCAAAGTTAACACATGTCTACTCTGTTATTGTTGTTGTTGTTAGGTGCCATCGAGTCAGTTCTGACTCATAGCGACCTTATGCACCACAGAACGAAACCTGCCTAGTCTTGGGCCATGCTCACAATTGTTGTTATGCTTGAGCTCATTGTTGCAGCCACTGTGTCAATCCATCTTGCTGAGGGTCTTCCTCTTTTTTGCTGACCTTTTACTTTACCAAGCATGATGTCCTTCTCCAGGGACTGATCCCTCCTGACAACATGTCCAAAGTATGTAAGACCTAGTCTCGCCATCCTTGCTTCTAAGGAGCGTGCTGGTTGTACTTCTTCCAAGACAGATTTGTTCATTCTTTTGGCAGTCCATGGTATGTTCAATATTCTTTGCCAACACCACAATTCAAAGGCATTAATTCTTCTGAGGTCTTACTTATTCATTGTCCAGCTTTCGCACGCTTATGATACAATTGAAAATACCATGGCTTGGGTCAGGTGCACCTTAGTCTTCAAGGTGACATCTTTGCTTTTCAACACTTTAAAGAGGTCTTTTTCAGCAGATATGCCCAATGCAATGCTTCTTTTGATGTCTTGACTGCTGCTTCCATGGGCGTTGATTGTGGATCCAAGTAAAATGAAATCCTTGACAACTTCAATCTTTTCTCCATTTACCATGATGTTGCTTATTGGTCCAGTTGTGAGGATTTTTGTTTTCTTTGTGTTGAGATGTAATCCATACTGAAGGCTGTGGTCTTTGATCTTCATCAGTAAGTGCTTTAAGTCCTCTTCACTTTCAGCAAGCTAGGTTGTGTCGTCTGCATAACGCAGGTTGTTAATGAGTCTTCCTCCAATCCTGATGCCCCGTTCTTCTTCATAGAGGCCAGCTTCTCAGATTTGAGGAGGCAGCTCTTCCCCAGTCATCTTTTGAGTGCCTTCCAACCTGGGAGGCTCATCTTCTGGCACTATATCAGACAATGTTCCACTGCTATTCATAAGGTTTTCACTGGCTAATTCTTTTCATTAGTGTTTGATTTTTAGGAGATCCCAATTATCTATTTTATCTCTTGCCGTTTGTGCATTTTTAGTTATGTTTTGTATTCTATTTATGCCATGTATTAGGGCTGCTAGTGATGGGTCTATTTTTAATTCCATGATCTTTTTAGTTTTAGGTTTTACTTTTAGATCTTTGATCCTTTTTGAGTTCGTTTTTGTGTATGCTGTGAGGTATGGATCTTGTTTCATTTTTCTGCAAATGAATGTCCAGTTTCGCCAGCACCGTTTGTTAAAGAGACTATCTCTTCCACATTTAAAGGACTTCGACCCTTTGTCGAAGATCAGCTGTCCGTAGGTAGATGGATTTACTTCTGGGTTTACGGTCTATGTGTCTGTCCTTGTACCAGTGCCAGGCAGTTTTGACTACCATGGCTGTATAGTAGGTTCTGAGATTGGGGAGTGTGAAGCCTCCTACTTTGTTCTTCTTCTTCAGTAATATTCTATTAGAACTTTCCAATCTTTTGACTCTGATTCTGTCACTCCTAAAACTAGTTCATTGCTCTTTAGGAATTTTAATGACCTTTGCCCTAAATAAAGAACAGCTATCATTCCTGCCTACTTTTCCCAGCACATTTTTAACTTCAGTAATTGTGAATGGTTTAGACTAGTGTTACTAACATGTGTAAGGTGCCATCAAGGGGGTTCTGACTCATAGTGACACTATGTACAACAGAAGGAAATGCTGCCTGGTCCTGTGCCATCCTCACAATAATTGTTAAGCTTGGGCCCATTGTTGCAGCCATGGTGTCAATCCATCTCTTTGAAGGTACTTCTTCCACATACTCTTTGGAATCCAGCTTGAATTTCTGACAGTTCCCTGTCAATGTACTACTGCAACTGCTTTTGAACAATCTTCAGCAAAATTTTGTTTGTGTGCGGTGTTAATGATATGTTCGATAATTTTCACATTGTGTTGGATCATCTTTATTTGGGATAGGCACAAATATATATCTCTTCCAGTGGTTTGACCAGGTAGCTGTCTTCCAAATTTCTTGGCAGAGACCAGCGAGCACCTCCAGCACTGCATCCATTTGTTGAAACATCTCAATTGGTATTCCGTCAATTCCTGAGATCTTGGTTTTTGCCATTGCCTTCAGTGCAGCTTGGACTACTTCATTCAGTACCATCGGTTCCTGGTCATATGCTTCCTCTTGAAATGGTTGAATGCTGACCAATTCTTTTTGGTGCAGTGACTCTATGCATTCCTTGCATCTTCTTTTGATGCTTCCTGTGTCGTTCAATATTTTCCCCTTAAAGTCCTTCAAAATTGCAACTTGAGGCTTGAATTCTTTCTTCAGTTCTTTCAGCTTGAGAAATGCCAAGCCTGCTTTTTCCTTTTTGGTTTTCTAACTCCAGGTCTTTGCAAATTTCATTATAATACTTTACTTTGTCTTCTAGAGCTGCCCTTTGAAATCTTCTGTTCAGCTCCTTTACTTCGTCATCTCTTCCTTTCGCTTTAGCTACTCTACTTTCAAGAGCAACTTTCAGAGTCTCTTCTGACATCTCTTTTGGTCTTTTCTTTCTTTCCTGTCTTTTTAATGACCTCTTGCTTTCTTCATGTATGATGCTTGTCATGGATTGACTTATGTCCCCCCAAAAGTGTGTGTATCAATTTGGCTGTGTCATGATTCCCAGTATTGTATGATTGTGTACCATTTTGTAATCTGATGTGATTTCCTTATGTGTCATAAATTCAATCACTATGATCAAATAAGATGCATTAGCGGCAGTTATACTGATGAGGTATACAAGATTAGACAGTGTCTTAAGCCAATCTCTTTTGAGATATAAAAGAGAGAAGCAAGCAGAGACACATGGGAACCTCATACCACCAAGAAAGTAGTGCTGGGAGCAGAGCATGTCCTTTGGACCTGAGTTTCCTGTGCTGAGATGCTCCCAGATCAAGGGAAGACTGATGCATCACAAGGACCTTCTTCTAGAGCCAATAGAGGGAGAAAGTCTTCTCCTGGAGCTGATGCCCGGAATTTGGACTTGTAACCTACGGGACTGTGAGAGAACAAATTTCTCTTCGTCAAAGCCATCCACTTGTGGTATTTCTGTTAGAGTAGCGCTAGATGACTAAGACAACATTCTTGATGTCATTCCATAACTTCTCTGGTCTTTGGTCATTAATTTTCAATGTGTCAAATCTATTCTTGAGATGGTCTCTAAATTCAGGTGGGATATACTCATGGCTATATTTTGGCTCTTGTGGACTTGTTCTAATTTTCTTCAGCTTCAACTTGAGCTTGCATATGAGCAATTGATGGTCTGTTCCTCAGTCAGCCCCTGGCCTTGTTCTGACTGATGATTTTGAGCTTTTCCATCATCTCTTTCCACATATGTTGTTGATTTGATTCCTGTGTATTCCATCTAGTGAGGTCCACATGTACAGTTGCTGTTTATGTTGTTGAAAAAAGTATTTGCAATGAAGAAGTTGTTGGTCTTGCAAGATTCTATTATGCGATCTGTGGTGTTGTTTTTATCACCAAGGCCATATTTTCCCATTACTAATCCTTCTTATTTGTTTCCTACTTTCACATTCCAATCACCAGTAATTATCAATGCATCTTGATTGCATGTTTGATCAATTTCAGACTGCAGAAGTTAGTAAAAATCCTCAATTTCTTCATCTTTAGTCTTAGTGATTGGCACGTAAATTTGAATGATAGTCATATAAACTGGTCTTCCTTGTACAAAAAACCGGTTGCCATTGAGTCAATTCCAACTCATAGTGACCCTATAGGACAGAGCAGAACTGCACCATAGGGTTCCCAAGGTACAACTGTGGATTCAAACTGCTGACCTTATGGTTAGCAGCCAAACACTTAACCACTGCTCCACCAATCCCCAAGGTCTTTCTTGTGGGTGTATGGATATTATCTTATCACTGACAGCATTGTACTTCAGGATTGATCTTGAAATGTTCTTTTTGACAATGAACACAGTGCCATTCGTCTTCAATTTGTCATTCCCAGCATAATAGACCATACGACTGTCCAATTCAAAATGACCAATACCAGTGCATTTCAGCTTACTAATGCTTAGGATATTGCTCTTCATGTGTTCCATTTCATTTCTGATGACTTCCAATTTTCCTAGACTCATACTTTATACATTCCATGTTCTGATTATTAACGGATATTTGCAGCTATTTCTTCTCATTTTGAGTCATGCCACATTAGCAAATGAAGGTCCCCAAAGCTTTACTCCATCCACCAGTTCTTTCTTCCTAGTCTGTCTTAGTCTGGAAGCTCCACTGAAACCTGTCCACCATAGATGACCCTGCTGGTATTTGAAATACCAGTGGCATAGCTTCCAGCATCACAACAAAACACACAGGCCACTACAGTACGACAAACTGACAGACACGTGTGAGGATTAAATGACTAAAGAGTAAAACTGCAATGAAGCATCAAGTTCCTAGAGGACACAGAAAATTTCACAGTGAAATGTGAAATACCCCCTGTTAAGACACTGCTCTGAAAGGCTGAGAGAGAGAGATGGAGAATGTTCAGCAGTTATCAGCCCTGAGAAGAGTCAACAGGAACTCAGGGGCACGTTCACTCATACTGGGTATCAAATGCAGTGGGGTTAGGATTCTCATAAGAAGGGAGAAGAGGTCTGCTTTCAGTTTTGATTGTCAACTAGATGGTGGAAATAGCACGGTTCAGTTGAAACGGCATTGGTCTGAGGGGTGAGAGACTTTTTTCCAGTCCAGCTCTGCTACTGTCCCAGGACAAATAACTTGGCTTCCGATTTTTTCCACTTCCGAATAGCAAGGTGATCACTCATGTTGTTCTCAGCTCATAGATTTCACATTTTATGAATGCTCAGGAAAAAAAGAAAACATTGCCCCATCTGGCTCCCATCGTGTATAGGATGAATTGTGAAGCCGTAGCTCTTTAAGGACAGATGGTAGGCAGGTACTCTTTTCCATATTTGGTATGAAGCAGGAGGAGGAGGGGAAGAAAATAATGTCTGAGCCAACCTACTCAGGCAGCCAGCTCCTCACCCAGCCCTCCTGGTCCACTGCTCAAGTTGTGGGATTGTCATGTGATCTCTCAGCGTCTGGTACCTGACCTACTTCTCCATCCAACTTGTTGTTTATAGGAGTCTTCCCCCGGGAAGCCTCTGGCTATACTTCTTTGGGGATTCTCAGTTTTTGATAATGCTTTCAACTGTTCTTCTCACAGTCCTCAGTCCTAGAGGTTTCCACTGAAGCCAACCAAGCATATAGCACTTCAAATGAAACGTGGCCATACATAAGACATTTAACACTGAAAATCCCCTCTGTGGGCGCAGCTTCTGTCTTTCCACTTGACTCCCAGTGTCTGCAGTGTAGAGTAATAGAAAGAGCAGAAACGTTGGAGCACAGCAGAGATGTGGGACCCTGGGCAGCTGCATACATCCCAGAGCTTTTTTTTTCTTGTTTGTAAAGAGAAGGTAATAGTATATGCCTAAAGAGTGGATGAGAGAATTGAAAAAGGAGGTGTATAGTGGTGATGGTTGCATCACATGATGAACATAATTAATGTCACTGAATTGTACATGTAAAAAATGATGAAATGACAAATGTTTTGTTATATATGTTTTACCATGATGAATGAACTAATTAATTATTGAAAAGAGGGGATGTGTGAGAAATAATAGCCAAGGGCTTAGAAAGAGCATGTGAGTTTCTTCCTCTTCCCCTTGTAGTGGCCACTGAACTGAGTCCCCAATGTCTACTCCACCCCAGACAATGAGTCAGTCATAGGAACCCCCTTCTTCCTCTGTAATTGGCTTAGGTTTGGGCAACTGACCGAATTCTAGCTAATGAGACATGAGGGGAAGTCTGCTGGGAGGCTTTGGGGACAATTTCTTCCTCCTAAGAAGAGACACAAGAAAGAGTTAGTCCCAGTTTTCCTTTGGATAATGTACTTTTTGTAGGTGACATCTGTAATTCCTATACTCATTTTGCTGACGATAAAGCCAGTATATAAATAAGGGCAGAGCCCATAGGTTGTGACAGAAGCAGAGTAAGAGTCCTCACGTCCCTTGTCCTATTTATAGACTTCTATGTACATTTCCTTGTTATTTAAACCAATTGAGTCAGAATTTTCGGTTCCTTGCAGTTGAAGGCATCCAAGTGAGTAAACCCCTTGTTATGGGCTCCCATTCTTTACCATCAACTCTTCGTGTTCCTCCTGCTATTCCCAACTTCCTCCTGCTATTCACCTGGATTTGCAGCCCTTTCCGGGCTCCAGAGCCAGGCTTTCCAGGAAGACGCTTCCTTCCAACCCTTCCTCCATTGACATTCAGTTATTTCTGCCTAAAAAAGCCCCCAGTGTCGTTCTTTTGCCCCCACTCTCGAGGGCCACAAATTATTGCCGTGGCAGTATGACATCATGCCCAGTGGCCATATTATAGACCCATGCTTTCTTCCCTTACTTGGGCCTTGCTGCTCTTCCAGTCAATCTGGATTACTTGCTATTTCCACCTCCAAGCAATTACTCATGCTGTTGCTGCCAGCTGGTATACGCTCTCATTCTCTACAGCAATCTTTCTTGTCCTTCCAATCCAATGCCAAATGCAGCCTTCTCTGAGTGAGATGCAAATGCACTTCATCTGAACTTCTGTAGTAACTCCATATCAAATATCAAATGCTTCTGCACAGTGGGTTGCCTCATTCAGGTGTTTACACCCTCCTCCCTACAGATAAAAGCAGAAGGAGGACTATTCATTTAAAGAGTTCTTCTTGCTACTCTACTTGAAGATATAGCTGTCGAGCCAGTGGTACTCAAACTTTCGAGGGCATAAGAATGAGTTGGGAGTTTGCTATAGGGTAGATTTCTAGCCTCCCCCTTAGAGATTCTGCTTGGTATAGGTATAAGTGTGGCATAGCTGTGGCCCGGGACTCTCTATCTTCGATAAGCATCTAATGTGATTGTCATTTAGGTGAGAAACACTGAGTGCCAGCTTATGACTAGTGGCAGAGAAGCTGATTCTCACGGGAATAAGTACACCGTGACATCCTCTGTGGGCATGGTTAATAACCCCAGGCATTCGTTGGCTCTCCATGGATGGACCTCACAGCCTTGCAAGTACTGTGGAGACCATACCATAGGGAGCATTCCTGGTCGCAGGGAATTCCAAGGGAGAACAGATTGAACATTAATAAGTAAGAGCCTTGGCACTGGCCTAAGAAACAAGATAAGCTAAATCTCTGGATCTACTCTGAGACCAGAATAGCCTGGGGACTATCTAGAAGTGATATAGGCTGGTGAGCTTGAAGGGTGGGAAGGCAATCAACAACCAAGGTGTGGGACCATCAGGAACTTGGACTATGGAACTTGAACTATGGGAACTTCATGACTTTCTAGTTCAAAGAAGATATTTATTTGTTTGTTTCCTTTTTGAAGTCCCTAATTATTTTGTATCATTCCTGTCGAAAATATCAACTCAGTTTGGGGGACCATTTATGCCAAAGATTTAAAGACGTACAGCCCTGAGTGAGGTCACTTACTAGGAGGGTGGGAATTGAATACTGGCCACCATTCATTTTACTGAGTGCCTTTATGGGCTGGCACTTTATATGCACTATGTCTAATTCTCACAGCACACTATAAAGTCAGTGTTAATTGCCTCTGTTTTTCAGTTGAGGATCCAAAGGTTCAGAGAGGTTAAGCAATTTGCCTAGGATCACACAGCTAAAAAGATGAAACTCACAAGCACAGGGTGGGCCCTTCTCAACTGGAGGTTCTCCTGGTACCTCCTCATGCTCACATCTTGGAGGGCTTTATCCTTCAGTGGCTAGGAAAGACCTCCTTGGACCCACGGATCCAGCATTACTAGACACCTGGCAGAGAGAGTGGTTTCTGAAGCAGGAGAAAACTCAGGAAGATTGCTCAGTTCCTGTGCATGCTGCTTCCCAGCTGGGGATGACAGTTGATCTTGAAAATCAATTCAGTGTCTGCTCTTGCTGTAGACGCTCCCCAGGGCAGGCCACGGTTCCTCTCACTGCTGTTAAACAGCACAAAAAGTAGGGAATTGAGAGGGATAAGTCATGCTGTGTTCGCCAGTGTGAGCAGGTCAGGGGCAACTGAGTGCTGGGTGGGGGATCGCCCACAGAGCGCTCAGTGTGGGCTCTTCGATGACACCTTCAGCCTCAGGGCAGAAAGGGAGTGGGTGGGCAGGAAGTGATTCTGGCTCCTTCACTCTGACAGTGAGCAAAATTGGCTCCTGTAGGCAATCTCAAGTGTCTCTCGAACAACCGTGGCCTGGGCCACTTTGGCTCTGTGGCAAAGCTGTCCCTCTCTGGATGCTTTCTGAACTGTAGCCACATGCCCTCTGACACATCTCCAAAAGTGGACAAAGCTTACCCATGGGCGATGATCCCACAGGAAGCTCAAACCCTATGTGTGGCTGAAAGACCTGTGACATCTCACATCCAGGTTTTCTCAAGGCTGCCATTATGCCACACTGCTCCAAGACTTAGTGGATGATGCTAGTTAAGCCAGAATCTGCTCCCAGATTCTGGAAGGCAGGCGGAAAGCACCACTTTCAGAGACGACCACTTCTTCTTCAGATAAGAAGCCAATGGCAATATTTAAAAAGTTGCAATATTACCTCACAGAACTGTAACGTTCATCTTAACCCCTTTTTACCTACAAGGTCACAACTCTGAGAGGTAGGCAGAGTAGAAACTATTGTCCCCAATTTATAGAAGTGGCAGCAGATGCTCAAAGACTTTAACAAGACTTTAACAAGAAGAAAAATTCAAACACAGAACTTCTAAGAACAATATTTGCTTTTTACTATTACCCCTTACTACTTCGTTACATATGTCTGAGATTACCTTCTTTTTTGAAGATCTTGTTTGCTTGAGGTAAACAAAAAAAAAAAAAAACCAGCTGCTGTTGATTCTGACTCATGGCAACCCCATGTGTGTTAGAGTAGAACTGTGCTTCTTAGGGTTTTCAGTGGCTGACTTTTTGGAAGTTGCCAGGCCTTTCTTCTGAGGTGCCCCTGGGTGGACTCTAACATCTCAGCAGCTGAGCTCATTAAGCGTTTTCACCACTAGGGTAATAATAATAGTAATGAGTATGCCAGAGGGCTGTGAGGAGGCATGGATACCATTGACATGAAAGTCCATTGTAAAGCAACATTGCAACCCAAGGAAATGGAATATTAATCGAATTCGTGCCACCTCGCTTTCCCTTCCTTTTAGAATATTTTCTCAGAAATGATTTTCCTTCCTGTCTCTTCCCTACCCAGCTTTATCATCTGAGTGAACATAATGAGAGCCGTGTAATAGGGCTATGAGGTGGGGATTATTATCACTATTTTATAAATGAGTAAGCTGAGGCTCAGGGAAATGATTTTCTCCACTTAATGCCTGTGTTTGATGGAACCAGGGTTCTCTCTGACTCCTGGTGTTACCCCTACGCAGTCCCAGGATAGCAGGAGATGGAGGTGAGACCCCAGAAGCCAGAGTCCATCTCTCAGGAGGGCCTCACTCACTGCTCCACCGTGCCTCTCTGTATTAGTGACCTCAAGGCCTCTCAGACCCTGAATGTTCTAGAGAAAGCCTGTGCATACCTCAAGCTATGGCCACTCATTCATACACATCCTCATCTTCCTAGAGAGGGGAAATTTTCTTCCAATCTGAGGCGCAGGTCTGCTCCCCTGCATGGCACAGTGGGGGCTGCCAAAATGTCTTCACACATGGATCAGGCAGCCGGGACAACAGATGGAATCCTAGCTCCTGCCTCCAAAAGTCTATGGGGAGAAGGACAGTTTCTCAGAGCCCAACTAATCAGGGGATCCCAACCATCAGGAAGGGAAAAGCTGCAGCAGTCCTCTTCTGAGAATCTATAATGGCGGGAAGGACTGGGCACTGGACTCAAGGACAGGAAATCTGGATTTCAGGGTTGAGTGAAGTTTCCAGAAAGAGGCTGTATGTGGTTGAACTCTAGTTTTGTTATTTCCTAAATGCGCGATGTTGGGCAAATCACTTGATTTCTCTTAGCCTAGGTGTTCTCACCTGAAAAATGAGTGTTCATTCATTAATCCAAAAAAATTGTTCTCACTTTCAGCCAACCAAGCCTCTCAACCGTATTTTGATGCTGTGCTTCCCCATCTTCCCCACTGTCAGTCCCTTGGATTGACAACCCAGTTTGTATTGTTAATCAGCTTTGTCTCCAGTGTACTCCTCTTAGGGCCTGTCTCTCTCTTACCTCCCCATCTTCCTGTCACACCCCAACCCCATTCACCTCAGTCTAAGCTTTGCACCCAATAACCGTAGAGTAGAGCTGCCCACTCCCAAAGCCATAGGCTCCATTCCCAATGGTGGGTAAGCTGCTGCTTTTGGTTGGGGCCCAGAAGGATTCTTGGCAGCCCTAACTTATTGGGCTCTCAACTTTTAGAAGGGATTTCCACTCTCTTTTTATTTGTTATTATTGTTTTATTTATTTATACTTTTCCGTGTTATACAAACAATTTAAGGGAGCTCAAGCTTAGAGATGTTGAAGTTGACACTCTGCCCCAGGGCAGCACTGATCCAGGGGAGCTGAGACCTAGTTCAACGTGAAAGATTCCCAGGACCCCCTCACTCCCAGAGTGCTCCTTCTGTCTCAATGCATCACCCCCTCCATTCCAATTATGCTGTCAGCAAATGTATCCATTTTTGAAATTACACTCCTATTATGGGTTATTTATATAGGGTAGACTAAAGTGTCCATAATGCTTGTCCATACGGTGAGAACCTTCTTATTTCTGACTACTCTTTACTTAAAAGTCACTATCTGTTTCTTGGATTTGAGCCAATTTGCCATCCATTTTTAATAGGTGGTGCTACTTCTGTGCTTTTAGTCTATGTTATCCACTTTTTGGGGTGGCTCTGGTCTCTATTAGTTTCCTGGATTTAGAAGAGTCACAGACTCTCTTATCAATTTTAACCTGCCGGGTTACCAAGAGAGGTGAGCCTGCTCTCTGCTCTCTCTTCCACACACACACACACACACACACACACACACACACACACACACACACACACACACAGTTCTCACAAAGCTTTGAAGTCCCCAATTTAGGTGGGTTCACCTGGGCTCTTCTTGCCTAAATAAATAAAGAGGTTTAAATGTTTTTCTTGCTCTAGAAACATGAGTGTCTGTCTAAAGTAGTCCATGGTTTCCTTGGTCCACCAGGACTTCTTTCTTGTATCAAAGAAAGTGAAATGGAACTTGAATTACCCTCTTCCCACTACTCCAGTACTGTTCTCTAAGCCTTTCAGCTATGAAGAAATTGCCTCCAAAGAGTTCCTGTTCTTTTCCTCTATTTGTTCCTTCATATTTAGATTTACCTCTTCAAAACCATTTTCCTTCTCATCCATCTTCCATTCTGACTACCTTACTACTCTGTTCTATAGAGTCTTTTAAGGCCGTATGTCATAGTCCCTCACTGTTCTCTCCACTCATCCCCTTCTTTGGGAGCCTCAGTAGAAGGGAAAACTAGTGCAAGGATCTGGTGATGGCTATTTGGTAGATGCAGGTCTTTCAGTCTCAGCCTTCACAAAGAAGAAAGTGGTCTACATCAAAGCACAAGGCAGAGTCTCCCATTTCTGAGAAAATCTGGCCATGATGGTCAAAGAAACTGAGTTCAGTTACTACCCCTTCAGGGTGCTGATCTTCAATTGTGTGATTATTGGTTTGGACTAAAGGAGTTGTTAAGCTTTTTTTTAAATTAAACTTTTTGTTTTAGTATAATTATAGTCACGTGCAGTTGTAAGAAATAATACAGAAAGATCTCACGTCTGTTATCAGTTTCCCCTAATGGTAAAATCTTGCAAAACTATCGTACAATGTCAAAACTAGGGTAATGACTTTTATACCGTCAAGATACAGAACATTTCCATCACCGCAAGGATCCCTCGTGCTACCTTTTTATAGATGCACCTACTTTTCTCCCCATCCTTGACTCCTAGCAACCACTAATTTATTCTCCATTTCTATAACTTTGTCATTTCTAGAATGTTATATGAGTGGAATCATACAGTAGGTAACCTTTTGGGATTGGATTTTTTCTCTCAGCATCATTCTCTGGAGATTTTTTCAGGTTTTTGTATCAATGTTTTGCTCCTTTTTATTTCTGAGTAGCAACCCATGGTATGGATGTGCCATAGTTTGTGTAATCATTCACCTGTTGAAGGGTTTTTGGTTATTATGAATAAAACTGCTATAAACATTTGTGTACATGTTTTTATGTGAGCATACATCTTCTTTTCTTTGGGATAAATGCCGGAGTACAATTTCTGGGTTCCTTCCATTCTATGATCCTTTCTAAAAAATTTTCTTGCCTACTGCACTAGTGGCTAGAACTTCCAGCATTATGTTGACTGAAAGTGATTTAAACAATGGACATTTATTTTTCTTCCTTGTCAAACAGTCTGGGGACAGAAGGTTCCAACAACTCAGTAGCTTAGTGATATCAGAACTCTGGGTCAGTTTCTTGGCCTTCTTCTCAAGATTTCCAGATGGCTGCACAGCTTAACGCATCAAGTCTTCCCAGGAAACCATCCAAAAGCTGGAAGGGAGATGCAGGAATTTATTGTCATGCATATCTCTTATTGGCAAGGACAATCTTTCCCAGAAGAGTTTTGCAAACTTCTCAGATCTCATAGGCCACAACTGAGACCCATGCCATACCTTAGCTGCAAGGGAGGTGAAAACATTTGTTATTGACCTTTTTTAGTCTTTATCATGGATGGAGGGCTTTGCTAGCAAGGAAGAAAGGGAAGGAAAATAGCTTTGGGGCAGACAACCAACAATATATTACACAATCCCCATTTTTCTGATGGGAAAAATTAGACTTCATAAATTAAATCATATTTTTGAAGGTCACACAACCAGTAAATGGCAGATCTCAGCATTGCAAGTAGAAAAAGGAGCAATATTTCTTAAAAGGTCAACAAATTACCATAGGTTAACTAAATACAGGTTCATATTCTCTTCCTCCCACTTCTTTTTCCCAAACCTTGAAAAAATTGAGGAAAGTGTTAAGCTGTCTTTGAAAGACTCAAACCCTAAATGACTCAGATTTGTGTGGTCCCAGGAGCAATAACTGGTTATCTATTTGGAGGAACCTGTGCTTGATTCTAGCCCATGGCACTCATGCTACCACTTCCCCCTACTGCATCCCTGGCAGACATTACTAATGGAAAATAGCTCTCTTTCACTGAGCCTGGTCAAAAGCTAATGATTCTCTATATAACATTTCAGGCAGGGACGGCAAATTGTTTTCAGTGGTTGACCTAACAGATGAAACCAATTACCCATCCCTGCTGGAAACTCTGAGAGAATCACATGAAGTAGCCAGTGGATTACAAAGCCCTCTTATAGTCCTCTGGTGACAAACTCTCACATTACAGAGTCCTGTTAGCCCTCACAAAGCTGGTTCACTTCTTGTTTCACATGTGTCTGACACAGGCAATTAGGATGAGACTGAAAAACCTTGGAGCAGTTAGTATTCTCTAGCCTTTAATAAGAACAGGAGCCCGAGCAGGGAAATGAAAGAATGTCCAGCTGCAAAGGACGCCAACCCCCTGAGGACAACACCAGCTGTCAGAGGTTCACCTTTATTTTGAGATTAATATTTTGCCAAAATGGTATCAGACCTGCCTTTCTGTCATACTGGGAAATGACAGTAACAAGGGCTCAGGTGTTGAGATGACAAACTCTGAAAGAGGCCTCAGTAAATAAAGAAATTGGTGGTATTGTGCCTCTGCTTTTCTGGCAAATTCTTTTTTTCTTCTTGGCAACTCCTATGCTGACAGGTTGAAATCCGGGTTCCTTAGCCTGGCATGTTAGACCCTTGGTGATCTTGTTTCAGAGCTACAGATAGTTCATGCTGAAAGACCTGTAGCGAACACACAGACTTTTTAGGTTGCCTGATACCCGAGGGTTCTAGAGCCTGTTATGCATTCAGCTAGAAAGAAAGCCACATCCCAAGAAAGGCCAATGTAAGGAGCTGTAGATGACAAGAGGCCTATCATTTAGTCATTCAGACAGCCAGTTAGCCAATAGTTTTTGATGTCTCCTGTGTTATTTAGGCTTTTGGAATTGCAAAGTATTGCAACTCACTTAAGCTACTCTCAGAAATGTAAGTTAAATGAAAAGATACATCTGGCAACAGGGATGCCTACAGCTCATGGAAAGCCATGGAGACTGGAAGCTCAGGGAGAGTCCAAAGCTGCAAGGATCACCAGTGTAACTCAACACCTTTGACCTGACCCAGGTATTCTCAGGGCAACTCCACCTACCAACACTGCCACTCTCTGCTCTGCACTTCTCTCTCTACCTAGTATTTATTTGTCCTGCTCAGACTTTTGGCACATTCACGGCACCTAGTGCTTCTCTTCTTTGCAACTTTTTATCCTTGGCTTCTGTTGCCAATTGGGTGAATCTTTCTGCATTTCCTGGTTCGAATTTTTGAGGGATTCTGATTGGCACAGTTTGTTGCTATTTTGGCAGTGTTTTTGAAAACAAGAGCACCTTTTAAGTTGCTGTCATGGATTGGCTGTTCTTGGGTTAAGTGCTAGAGGGGATCAGTGGCATATATGCGATTGCCGAAGGCTGAGCCCTCAGCAATTGCTGTGCGAGGGGCTCAAGGGTTTTACTGTTAACTATAGTTTACCTGTCCATCACACCTGCAATGTGCTAAACCGTGGGGATAGAGAGGTAAGTTAAGAGAGCCCCTGATTTTAGACAGTGCAGGATTAAGAACAAGAACTTCAGACTCAGATAGATTTGGGTTTGAGTCTGGTGTATCTCAAGCTAACTGAGTGACTTTAGACAAGTTACTTAGTTTCCTTGAGCCTTGGTTTCTTCATCTGAAAAATTAAATAATAGCATCTCCCTTTGGGGTTATTATGAGGATTAAATGCAATAATGTGTATAATATATTAAATACAGAGCCTAGAACACAGATGTTTAATAAATATTAGTTTTTATTAATTAATAATTATACAGTTGAATTTGTGACCTCAAAAGGGCCCTCAGTCCTTGGTTTACAATGCCTGAGAAGTCTAGACTATTAGCTAAAGAAGTTTCATGAATTTTAGGCTTCAAAGTCACATCACGATTTCCTTCAGAGATCAAAACTACAATGAGATATCATCTCACCCCAACAAGGCTAGCATTAATACAAAAAACACAAAATAATAAATGCTGGAGAGGTTGTAGAGAGACTGGAACACTTATACACTGTTGGTGGGAATGTAAAATGGTACAACCACTTTGGAAATCAATTTGGTGCTTCCTTAAAAAGCTAGAAATAGAAGTACCATACGCTCCTTGGAATATATCCTAGAGAAATAAGAGCCATCACACAAATAGACATACGCACACCCATGTTCATTGCAGCAGCACTGTTCACCATAGCAAAAGGATGGAAACAACCTAGGTGCCCATCTACGGACGAATGGTTAAAGAAATTATGGTATATCCACACAATGGGATACTATGCAACAATAAGGAACAACGATGAAGCCGTGAAACATAACATGGAGGAAGCTGGAGGTCATTATGCTGAGGGAATTTAGTCAGTCATAGAAGGACAAATATTGTATAAGACCACTATTATAAGAACTCAAGAAAAGGTTTAAACGGAGAAGAAAACATTCTTTGATGGTTACGAGGGTGGGGAGGAAGGGTAAGGGTTATTTAATAACTAGATAGTAGATAAGAATTATGTTAGTGAAGGGAAGAACAGCACACACTACAGGGGAAGTCAACACAACCGGACTAAACCAAAGCTAAGAAGTTTCCTGAATACAATCAAACACTATGAGGGACAGAGTAGGGGTCTGGGGACTATGCTTTCAGGAGTCATCAAGGTCAGTTGGCATAACAAAGTTTATTAAGAAAATGTTCTGCATCCTGCTTTGGTGAGTGGCATCTGGGGACTTAAAAACTTGCAAGTGGCTATCTAAGATGCATCAATTGGTCCCAACCACCTGGAGTAAAGGGGAATGAAGAACACCAAAGACACAAGGAAAGTATTAGCCCAAGAGACAGAAAGGGCCACATAAACTAGAGACTTCATCAGCCTGAGACCAGAAGAACTAGATGGTACCCACCAATGACTGCCCTGACAGGGAACACAACAGACAGTCCCTGATGGAGCAGCAGAAAGGTGGGGTGCAGAACTCAAATTCTAGTAAGAACACCAGACTTAATGGTCTGAATGAGACTTGAGGAACCCTGGAAAGCATGGCCCCTGGATTCTCTATCATTCCAGAACCAAAAAAATTTCTGAGGCCAACTCTTGAGACAGGGATTGGACTGGACTGTGGGACATAAAGTGATACTCATGAGGAGTATGCCTCTTAGCTCAAGTAGATATAAGAGACTAAACCGGCAGCTTCTGTCCAGAGGTGAGATGGGAAGGCAGAGAGGGTTAGGAGCTGGTTGAATGGACATGGGGAATCAGAGGTGGAAAGGAGGAGTGTGCTGTCACAGTATGGGGAGAGCAATTGGGGTCACATAGCAGTGTGTGTGTAAAAAAAGATTTCCAGCAGAATGCCCTTTATCACCACTCCTATTTAACATCGTGCTAGATGTCCTAGCTAGAGCAATAAGGCAAGAAAAAGAAATAAAGGGCATCCAAATTGGTAATGAAGAAGTTAAACTGTCCCTGTTTGTGGATGATATAATACTATACATAGAAAACCCTAAAGACTCCATGAGAAAACTACTGGAACTAATAGAACGATTCAGCAGAGTAGCAGGATACAAGATAAACATACAAAAATCAGTTGGGTCCTTATACACCAATAAATAGAATGACGAAAAGGAAATCAGGAAAACAATACCATTTATAATAGCCCCTAAAAAAATAAAATACTTAGGAATAAATCTAACCAGGGATGTAAAAAACCTATACAAAGAATACTACAAAACACTACTGAAAGAAACCAAAAGAGATCTACATAAATGGAAAAACATACCATGCTCATGGATAGATAGACTCAACATTGTGAAAATGACAATTCTACCCAAAGCAATCTACAAATACAATGCAATCCTCATCCAAATACCAACAACATTCTTTAAAGAGATGGAAAAACTAATCATTAATTTTATATGGAAAGGGAAGAAGCCCTGGATAAGTAAAGCACTATTGAAGAAGAAGAATAAAGTAGGAGGACTTGCACTGCCTGACCTCAGAACCTACTATACAGCTAAGGTAGTCAAAACAGCCTGGACTGGTACAATAACAGATGCATTGACCAATGGAACACAATCGAGAACCCAGATGTAAATCCATCCACCTACAGTCATCTGATCTTTGACAAGTCCATCAAATGGGGAACAGTCTTTTTAACAAATGGTGCTGGCAAACCTGGATGTCCATCTGCAAAAAAATGAAACAGGACCCATTCCTCACACCGTATACAAAAACGAATTCAAAATGGATCAAAGACCTGAATATAAAGCCAAAAAGTATAAAGTTCTTAGAAGAAAAAATAGGATCAACACTAGAGGACCTAATACACAACGTAACAGGATACAAACCATAACCAACAACACACAAACTCCAGAAGATAAGCTAGATAACTGGGATCTTCTAAAAATTAAACACTTATACTCATCAAAAGGCTTCACCAAAAGAGTAAAAAGAGAACCCACGGACTGGGAAAAAATTTTTGGACATTACAAGTCAGACAAAGGTCTAATCTCTAAAATCTACAAGAAAATACAATGCCTCTACAACAAAAAGACAAATAATCCAATTAAAAACTGGGCAAAGGAAATGAACAGACACTTCACCAAAGAAGACATTCAAGCAGCCAACAGACACGTGAGGAAATGCTCGCAATCACTAGCCATTAGAGAAACACAAATCAAAACCACAATGAGATACCATCTCACCCTGGGACTACTGGCACGAATCAAAAAAACTGGAAATAACAAGTGTTGGAGAGGCTGCAGGGAGATCGGAACTCTTATGCACTGCTGGTGGAAATGCAAAATGATACAACAATTTGGAAAACAATATGGTGCTTCCTTTGAAAGCTAGAAATAGAAATACCATATGATCCAGCAATCCAACTTCTAGGAATATATCCTAGAGAAATAAGAGCCGTCACTCGAATAGACCACAGGCACACCCATGTTCATTGCAGCATTGTTCACAATAGCAAAAAGATGGAAACAACCCAGATGCCCATCAACAGACGAGTGGACAAACAACCTATGGTACATACACACAACGGAGTATTATGCAATGATAAGGAACAATGATGAATCTGTGAAGCATCTCATAACATGGATGGAACTGGAGGATATTATGCTGAGTGAAATAAGTCAATCACAAAAGGACAAACATTGTATGAGACCTCTACGGTAAAAAGTCAGGTTTACACACAAAAAGAAACAATCTTTGATGGTTACGAGGGATGGGAAGGGTGGGAGGGTAAATACTAAACAGATAATAGATAAGTGGTAACTTTGGTGAAGGGTAAGACAGTAGTACTCAATACTGGGGAAGTCAGCACAACTCATACAAGACAAGGTTATAGAAGCTCCATAGACACATCCAAACTTCCTGAGGGTCCGAATTGCTGGGCTGAGGGCTGTGGGGACCATGGTCTCAGGGAACATCTAGCTCAGTTGACATAACACAGTTCATAAAGAAAGGGTTCTACATTCTGCTTTGGTGAGTAGTGTTTGGGGTCTTAAAAGCCTGTGAGCAGCCATCTAAGATACTCCACTGGTCTCACCCCTTCAGGAGCAAGGGAGAATGAAGAAAACAAGATATAAGGGAAAGATTAGTCCAAAGGACTAATGGACCACAATTACCATGGCCACCTCCAGACGGAGTCCAGTACAACTAGATGGTGCCCAGCTACCACCACTGACTGCTCTGACCGGGATCACAACAGAGGGTCCCAGACAGAGCTGGAGAAAAATGTAGAACAAAATTCTATCTCACAAAAAAAAAAAACCAGACTTACTGGCATGACAGAGACTGGAGAAACCCCGAAAATATGGCCCCCCGACACCCTTTTAGCTTAGTAAGGAAGTCACTACTGAGGTTCACCTTCAGCCAAAGATTAGACAGCCCCATAAAACAAGACAAGACTAATGGGGCACAACAGCCCAAGGACAAGGACGAGAAGGCAGGAGGGAACAGGAAAGCTGGTAATTGGGAACCAAAAGCCGAGAAGGGAGAAGGTTGACATGTCATGGAGTTGTTAACCAATGTCATAAAACAATACGTGTACTAACTGTTTAATAAGAAACTATTTGTTCTGTAAACCTTCATCTAAAGTATGATTAAAAAAAAAAAAAATTTTTAAGTAAGTTAAAAAAAAAATTCCTGCAGACCCAGAACACTCCAAGCCACAGATGTGCACCACAGTAGGAACTCAGTTAGTGAGTATTGAATCAGGAGTCACAAAGATCTGAACATTTTTATGAAAAATGCTACTGCTCCTCTCTGAACCTCAGTTACTACCCGTCCAATGAGGGGGGTTGACACGTCTGTCCTCTGTGGTCCCTTTGAGTTGTAACATTTTACGGTTGTGTTTTTCATAATCGATTCCTCTAGCAGATTGGAGTAGAGGAAAGGTTAGGAGAGAAGTTTCTGGCACAAGATCCAATTTTTTTTTCTTTAAAGTCTCCCACAGAACAAGTTATTGAATTTGGAATCCCTTGAGACACTTGATTTAATTTCAAGGGGGAAATCATCTGCTTGCACTTATTCTTGGGGACTCTTCGGAGTTTCTTACTGGTAGACTTGTTTTCCTTTTGTCAGTTGTAATATAAATTTCAATGAAAATAACAGAATGGTGTCCCATGTCATAACCAATATCAGTAAACTCCAGAGTTAGCATGCAGCCTGGCATGTAGTAGGCACTCAGGGAATATTCGCTGAACGGATAAATGAATGAAGCAGCTTAGAGAGAGCTAGTCCAATCTGCCCATTTTACAGATTGGGAAACTAAGGCTGGGAGAGAAAAACTGAGTCATGCAAGGTCATCAGTGACAGAGGAGGCCCACAAGCCCAAAATTTCTCTGAACCTAAAAAATTATGAAGTCCCAGGATTTTAATATCTAACTAGATATAATTGTGAACACAATAAATTATAATTTTGACTAGAAGATAGTCTCTGGTAGGCATCAGCAAACTTTTCCTATAAAGGCCAGTTAGTAAATATTTTAAGAAGCCCTGATGGAGCAATGCTTAAGCGCTCAGCTGCTAATCAAAAAGTTGGTCGTTTAAACCCACTAGCTGTTCTGTGGAAGAAAAGACCTGGCAATACCCTATGTGGCAGTTCTACTTTGTCATATAGGGTCACTATGAGTCGGTATCGACTTGGCAGCACACAACAATAACAACAGTAAATATTCTAGGCGCCACCAGCCATATGGTATTTGTCACAACTACTCAATTCTGCCGTTGCAGCGTGAAAACAGCCATAGACAATACATAATTGAATGAACATGGCTGTATTCCAATAAAGCTTTATTTATGGACACTAAATTTGAATTTCATATGATTTATGCATGTCACAAAACATTATTCTTCTTTTGATTTCTTTCAACCTAAAAACCATCTTATCTGCCTTAGCCCTTCTCACATTTACACTGCAATTCTAACAGTGCCATAAGCTTGGAAGAATGGAGTTCCAAAGCTTACCCCAATTGTAATCTGATTTTTCCAATAGTTCAAGGTCTGTCTTTTCAGGATCAGCCTAATTTCTTTCAAAATGATTGTGTGGGTTTCTACAGTCCTAAAAAACCCAAAATGATCAAGTGAGGTTGGTTAAATAGTTATTTGTATTGGAGCCCTGGTGGCGCAGTGGTAAAGAGCTCGGCTGCTAACCAAAAGGTTGGCAGTTCAAATCCACCAGCTACTCCTTGGAAACCCTATGCGGCAGTTCTACTCTGTCCTACAGGGTGGCTATGAGTCGGAATCGACTTGACGGCAAAGGGTTTCTTTCCCCCATACACTGTCATAATAAGCAGTAGCCCAAACATCGATGATGGTGTTGGTATCTATTGATATGTGACAACAGGTGTTCATAATTGAGGAAAGGCAGGCTATTAAGCAGTCAGTCTAGTTTAGTCCCTTTGATATAAATGTAATGCTATATAATTGCACAGTAAAAATTAAAAGGATATATAACATCCACTTTACAAATGAAAGGTGCAAAGCTCAGAGACATTAAGTAATTTGCTGAAAGTCACACAGCTAGTATGGAGGGAGGCAGGATTAAGAGTCTAAGTCTACCTGGCTCCAAAGACCATGTGCTTTCCATTAAACAGAAGGAATTAACTCAGTCCGTAAACCCATTACCATCAAGTCAATTCTCCCTGTGTGGTGCAAATAGTTAACATGCCCAGCGGCTAATGAAAAGATTGGTGATTTGAGCCTACCCAGTGGTGCCTCAGAAGAAAGGCCTGGCAATCTATTTCTGAAAAATCAGCCATTGAAAACCCTACATGGGGTCGCCATGAGTCAAAATCAAAACCAGTGCAAATGATACTGGTAATTAACTCAGTTTTACAAGTGCAAATGGAGCTGAGTTCAGAACTAGCTCACTGATTTTGCCTTTAGGAAAAATTTAAGAAAAAAAATTTAGTCAATGACCTTAAGTCTCAAAGCAAAACAAAATAAAAATTACATTGATTAAGTGTTTCACAACCATATCTAAAAGACCTGAGTTTATATAGAATTACAGAAAGCACCCCAGGGACTATATTAAAGCACTCTGGAACTGTTCTATCATCAGAGATTTTTCAGAGACAGGAGGGATTGCAGATCTAATAGAGGAAATGGTTCCAAGCCCCTAGCATGTCAGTGAAGGAGCTGGTGCTAGAACCCAGCTTTTCTGACTCCTGTTTCTTTCTGCTTAATCACAGGGTTCCATGCTTCTCAGTTCAGCAAATCAATCATTAGTCAGGTTCGGTATGAGATGTTTGGTAAGGTTTGAGAGTTCAAATTTGAGAAGGAAACAGAGATGACTAAGGGAAGTTTTCCACTGTCATGGAGTCTATTGCAGGAACATCCGGGGAAACAAACAGGAGCAAGTTGAGTGTTATAACCAACAACCAAACCATTCACTGTCGAGTCGAGCTTATTCCGACTCACATTTACCTGTGTGTGTCAGAGTAGAACTGTGTGCCATAGGTTTTCAATGGCTGACTCTTTTTTTTTTTTTAGGGTTTTATTTGTCTTAACTATTTTTAAAGAAAGAGTTTCCATCAGTGATCAAATTTATACTTGAAAATTTTTACACGAACACTGCATTTACCTTGAAGACATGATCTATCTCTTCAACCAAACTGGAGCTCCATAAGGGCTAAGAGGAACCCTGTCTTCTGCTTCCTCAAGATGTATGAAGATGTGTGTGTGTGTGTGTGTGTGTGTGTGTGTGTGTGTGTGTGTGCGCGCGCGCGATAAAACATAACCTCTTACGAATTTCTTTTTTAGGTGTATCCTAAAAGCTTTAGTGTTTTGAGCTGTATCTTTTTTTTTTTTCCTACTGTGCTTTATGTGAAAGTTTACAGTTCAAGTTAATTTCTCATACAGAAATGTATACACATATTGTTTTGTGACATTAGTTGCAATCCCCACAATGTGACAGCACACTCCCCCTTCCCACCCTGGGTCCACTGTGTCCATTCGACTAATTTCTGTCCCTTCCTGCCTTCTCATCCTGCCTCCAGACAGGAGCCACCCACTTGGTCTCGTGAATCTGATTAAACTAAGAAGCACACTCCTCGTGTGTGTTATTTTTTGTTTTATAGTCCTGTCTAATCGTTGTCTGAACAGTGAGCTTCTGGAATGGTTTCAGTTCTGGGGTAACAGAGTGTCTGGGGGATATAGTTTTGGGGGTTCCTCCAGTCTCTGTCAGACCATTAAGTCTGGTCTTTTTACATGAATTCGAATTCTGCTCCACGCTTCTCTTCTGCTCTGTCTGGGACTCTCTGTTATGTTCCCTGTCAGGGCGGTCATTGGTGGTAGCCGGGCATCATCTAGTTCTTCTGGTCTCAGGCTGGTGGAGTCTCTGGTTCATGTGATCCTTTAGTCTCTTGGGCTAATATTTTCCTTGTATCTTTGGTTTTCTTCATTCTCCATTGCTCCAAGTGGGATGGGACAAATTGATGCATCTTAAATGGCCACTCACAAGCTTTTAAGACCCCAGATGTCAATGGCTGATTCATCGGAAGTCGATCACCAGGTTTTTCTTTCAAGATGCCTTTAAGTAGACTTCAACCTCCCACCTTTTGGTTAGCAGCCAAGCGTGTTGACCCAGAGGCTCCTAGTGTTATAACAGAGGGAAGCATAGCTTGATAAGGAGCACAGTGAGGGGGCGAGTTGAGTTTTATTGCTTGTGTGTGTGTGTATTTTCCCTAGGTTTTTTTTTTAATTAATTTCTGTTTTGAATAACAAAAAACAAATTTTAAGGTTGTTCCTAAATTTTACTCCTTGAGATATAAAAGTTAGATTTATAGCTCGTCGGCTCCTTAGCCCTTTTGTTGAAGCCCATGTGGCCTGAGGAAGCAACCTGAGTTCAGGAAAAAAATAGCCTGCAGTTTACAGCATAGCATTCCCCAAGTGAAATGCAAGTGTTGAAAATCTCCCTGGCTAGCCCAGCTTCTGGCAAACAAGGAGTGTGTCAACCTGCCTGGGTCCTTGCCAGAAGCTTTTGTTACACAGCCTCACAGCTCTTAATAAACCCTTTTCAAGGCAGAAACTTGTTGTGTGCCTCTTGGTGCTTCCTTTTTGACAGCATCTGAAGATCTTTCCGAAGAAAAATCGCCTTTAAACAAGGAACCGGCCGCTTTTGCAGACTCGCTGTGTAATCTGGATCCAGTTGTTTTTTTCTCTCTGGACTTCAGCATCCCTCTCTGTAAAAGGAAAGGGTAGGGCTATGTCAGAAGCAGCAAATACATGTCATTTATTATAACGGTGTGCTGAAATTGGTTACTAAGAGCCCAGAAAAGCTGATGGTTAAATTTTCAGGAATTTTGTGAGCCAGTTCACAACTTTTTGGTTGCTTGAAATCAGCTACGAAAATTGGTAAATGCTACAAATCAGCACAAAAACCAGTTGCTATTGAGTTATTCACGGCTATGCCATGTGTATCAGAGTAGAACTGTGATCCATAGGGTTTTTAATGACTGACCTTCAGAAGTAGATCGCTAGACCTTTCTTCTAAGGTGCCTCTGGGTAGACTTGGACTTCTAACCTTTCAGTTAGCGGCTGAGCACGTTAACCATTTGCACCACTCAGGGACGCTTTTACTTTTTTTTAACTAGCATACCACTGTCTTTATGCCTCTTATAGGCACTTATCATGCCAGACATTGCTAATCAATCCCAGAATTCTGGTCCAGCATAGCCTGGATATGACTTAAAATTCTTCCTCTCTCCCTGCCTCCCTTCCTTCCTTTCTTTTTTTTTTTTTTTTCCACATTCCTTGATGCAGTAAATAATGTTTGAATATGTTCATGTGTCAGGAAGTGGGGATGAAGTAATGAACAAAATCTATAAGATTCCTCTTCTCATGAAATTTGCTTTTTAGTTAGTGGAGAGAAACAGATATGAACACATAAAAATATGAATAAAAAACATAATTTTAGATGGTATACGTGCTCTAAACGAAACAAATCCAGGTGACACAGTAGTGCATAAAGAGAGATTAGTTTAGATAGGATGGTCAGGAAGACTTCTCTGAGGAAGTGGCTTTGAACTGAGACACAAATGATAAGAAAATGATAATCTTGTGCAGAGCCAGGGAAGGGCGTTCTGGGAGGAAGGAATAGCAAGACACAAGGCTATGAGGTGAAAACAAACTTGGTGTATTTAAGAAACCAAAAGGCTTGTGTGACTAGCAGATGATACCTTTTTCAATATGGCACTCCAAGCAGCTACTATCAACTTATAGGATTAAAAAAAATTTTTTCTTTATTGAGATGAAATTCACATAACATAAAATTAGTCACTTCAAAGTGAACAATTTAGTGGCTTCTGAGTTCTTAACCTGATAGTGTTGCATAAACTTGTTTATGACTTGGCAATTCTGGAACAGTTTCTCAAAATCTCCTCCACCACCATTGAACCCCAGGAACATCTTTAAATTCCTATAATTAGGGGGTAGAGTCAATTGACTAATGTATTTGTTATGACTCTTAGTACCCAACGTCATTTACTGAGATTAAGCAAGAACAAATAGTTATCAAAGAGCAATATTAGGTATACTTTCCTTCAAAACTCCAGTACCTTCAGGAGTGCATTCCATCAAGGTCTTGCCAGAAATAAGTACATCATCTAAAGTACTTCCAGGTACTTCATGCTTACTTTCTTCATCCAACTTTGGAAAGTACAGGGAGTTAAATTGATAAAACCTCATAGGTTCTAAAAATATTTTTTTCTTTCTTCTCATTAGCCATAGATAGTTACTCAAACTCATCAGTCAAATTGTTGTTGTTGTTGTTAGGTGCTGTCGAGTTGGTTCCAACTCATAGTGACCCTATGTACAACAGAACGAAACACTGCCCCATCCTGCACCATGCTCACGATTGTTGTTACACTTGAGCCCATTGTTGCAGCCACTGTGTCAGTGCATCTCATTGAGGGTCTTCCTCTTTTTTGCTGACCCTGTGCTTTACCAAGCATGATGTCCTTCTCCAGGAACTGATCCCTCCTGACAACACGCCCAAAGTACCTAAGACCTAGTCTCGCCATCCTTGCTTCTAAGGAGCATTCTGGTGGTACTTCTTCCAAGACAGATTTGTTCCTTCTTTTGACCTTCCGTGATATATTCAATATCCTTCATCAACACCACCATTCAAAGACGTTAATTCTTCTGCGGCCTGACTTATTCATTGTCCAGCTTTCACATGAATACGAGGTGATTGAAAATACCATGGCTTGGGTCAGGTGCACCTTAGTCTTCAAGGTGACATCTTTGCTTTTCAACACTTTAAACAGGTCTTTTGCAGCAGATTCGCCCAGTGCAATGCTTCTTTTGATTTCTTGACTGCTGCTTCCATGAGTGTGGATCCAAGTAAAATGAAATCCTTGACAACTTCAATCTTTTCTCCATTTATCATGATGTTGCTTATTGGTCCAGTTGTGAAGATTTTTGTTTTCTTTATGTTGAGGTGTAATCCACACTGAAGGCTCTGTCTGTGATCTTCCTCAGTAAGTGCTTTAAGTCCTCTTCACTTTCAGCAAGCAAGGTTGTGTCATCTGCATAACCCAGGTTGTTAATGAGGATTCCTCCAATCCTGATGCTGCATTCTTCTACTTGTAGTCCAGCTTCTCAGATTCTTTGCTCAGCATACAGATTGAATAAGTATGGTGAAAAGATACAACCCTGATGCACACCCTTCCTGACTTTAAACCACGCAGTATCCCCTTGTTCTGTTCAAACGACTGCCTCTTGATCCATGTACAGGTTCCCCATGAGCACAATTAAGTGTTCTGGAATTTGCATTCTTCTCAATGTTACCCATAATTTGTTATGATCCACACCGTTGAATGCCTTTGCATAGTCAATAAAACACAGGTAAACATCTTTCTGGTATTCTCTGCTTTCAGCCAAGATCCATCTGACATCAGCAATGATGGTTCCACGTCATCTTCTGAATCTGACTTGAGTTTCTGGCAGTTCCCTATTGATATACTGCTGCAGCTGCTTTTGAATGATCTTCAGTAAAATTTTACTTTACTTGATATTAATGATATTATTTGATAATTTCCGCATTCAGTTGGATCACCTTTCTTGGGAATAGGCATAAATACGGATCTCTTCCAGTGGTAGCTGTCTTCCAAATTTCTTGGCATAGACAAGTGAGCATTTCCAGTGCTGCATCTGTTTGTTGAAACATCTCAGTTGATATTCTGTCAATTCCTGGAGCCTTGTTTTTCGTCAATGCCTTCAGTGCAGCTTCTTCCTTCAGTACCATCAGTTCCTCATCATATGCTACCTCTTGAAATCGTTGAACGTCAACCAATTCTTTTTGGTATAATGACTCTGTGTATTCCTTCCATCTTCTTTGGATGCTTCCTGCATCATTTAATATTTTCCCCATAGAATCCTTCAGTATTGCAACTTGAGACTTGAATTCTTTCTTCAGTTCTTTCAGCTTGAGAAATGCCAAGCCTGTTTTTTCCTTTTTGGTTTTCTATCACCAGGTCTTTGCGCATGTCATTATAATACTTTACTTTGTCATCTCGAGCAGCTCTTTGAAATCTTCTATTCAGTTCCTTTATGTCATTGTTTCTTCTTTTGCTTTAGTTACTCAGCATTCAAGAGCAAGTTTCAGAGTCTCTTCTGACATCCATTTTGGTCTTTTCTTTTTTTCCTGTTTTTTTAAGGATCTCTTGCTTTCTTCATGTATGATGTCCCTGATGTCATTCTACAACTCGTCTGGTCTTTGGTCATTAGTGTTCAACATGTCAAATCTGTTCTTGAGATGGTCTCTAAATTCAGGTGAGTTATACTCAAGGTTGTACTTTGGCTCTCGTAGACTTGTTCTAATTTTATTCAGCTTCAACTTGATCTTGCATATGAGCGATTGATGGTCTGTTCTGCAGTCAACCCCTGGCCTTGTTCTGATTGATGATATTGAGCTTTTCCATCATCTGTTTCCACAAATGCAGTCGATTTGATTCCTGTGTATTTCATCTGGCGAGGTCCATGTGTACAGTCACCGTTTATGTTGCTGAAAAAAGGTATTTGCAATGAAGGCATTGTTGGTTTTTTAAAATTCTATCATGCAATCTCTGGCATCATTTCTATCACCAAGACCATGTTTTCCAACTACTGATCCTTCCTCTTCGTTTCCAACTTTCGCATCCCAATCACCAGTAATTATCAATGCATCCTGAGTGCATGTTCGATCAATTTCAGACTGCAGAAGCTGGTAAAAACTTCAATTTCTTCATCTTTGGCCTTAGTGGTTGGTGGGTAAATGTGAATAATAGTCGTATTAACTGGTCTTCCTTGTAGGCATATGGGTATTATAATATTACTGACAGCGCTGTACTTCAGGATAGATCTTGAAATGTTCTTTTTGGCGATGAAAGCAACACCATTCCTGTTTAATCTGTCATTCTTGGCATAGTAGACCACATGATTGTCTGATTCAAAACGGCCAGTATCAGTCCATTTCAGCTCACTAATGCCTAGGCTATCAATGTTTATGCGTTCCATTTCATTTTTGACGATTTCCAATTTTCCTAGTTTCATACTTCATACATTCCATGTTCCAATTATTAATGGATGTTTGCAGATGTTTCTTCTCATTTTGAGTCGTGCCCCATCAGTGAATGAAGGTCAGGAAAGCATGACTCCATCCACGTCATTAAGGTCAACTCTACTTTGAGGAAGCAGCTCTTTTGCAGTCGTCTTTTGAGTGCCCTCTAATCTGGGGGGCTCATCTTCTGGTACTATATTAGACAATGTCCTGCTGCTATTCATAAGGTTTTCACCGGCTAATTCTTTTCAGAAGTAGACTGCTAGGTCCTTCTTAATCTGTCCTAGTCTGGAAACTCAGCTGAAACCTGTCAGCCATGGGTGACCCTGCTGGTATCTGAATACCGGTGGCATAGCTTCCAGCATCACAGCAACACGTAAGCCCCCACAGTACAACAAACTGAGAGACACTTGAGGGATTAGTTAAAAAAAAATTTTTTTTAATTATTGAATTAGGGACTACAAATCACTGACTCACTAGCAAACAACTCCGATAATCCTGACTTTGAGTATGGAATATTGATCTGTTTTATTTTTCCCTCGTGTGTCTATTCTTGGAATGGTACACAGCCCCATCCGCATAATTTCTGATGCATTGCTGCAATGAGGAGCACAACATAAAGGACATGGGAGTTGGAGATTATGCCATTAATCATTAATGTGTTCTTACACATCCTAACATTTTCAGACAGTCCAATTCCAAAAGCATTAAAAGTTTGCGGCTCTGGTTTATGTTGCCTTTTCTGCCACATCTCATTAATGCAGTGAGAAAAACATAGATGGATGTTAGTGCAATTCATCAAGATACACACACACACACCATGGATGAAGAGCAGTTTTGGAATGGGAAGTGGGTAACTTTTGGATGTACTCCAGGAATATGCCAGTATAATAACTAAGTGAAAATGTCTAGTAGGCAGTTGGTATGTAATTCTAAGTTTAAGGAACGAAATTTGTTTAGGTGTGTTAGTTACCTAGTGCTGCTGTAACACAAATACCACAAATGGGTGCCTGTAAAGAACAGAAGTTTATTTTCTCTCATTTCAGGAGTCCAGAAGTCCAAATTCAGGGCTTAGGGCAAGTCTTTGTCTGTTTCAGCTTCTAGTAGCCAGCAATCCTTAGAGTTCCTGGGCTCGTAGATGCATCTGCCATGTGTGTCTGTCTTCACATGGCACCTACCTCTGTGTGTGTCTCTGTGTCTATTCTGCTCTTTTTATAACTCAGAAGTGATTATCTTTATGACTTGCCCTTCTCTGGTATGACCTCATTAACATAACGAAACAAAAGCCCTATTTCCAAACAGGGTCATATGTATAGGGTCATATGTATAGGGTCATATGTCATATGTCATATGACAGTTAAGTATGTGTGTGTCAATTTGGTTGGGCCATGATCCTCTGTGGTTTGGCAGTTATGGTATAGTTTAGCAGTCATATAATGATGTGGTCACATCCATGATGAGATTTGATATAATGTGATCCCCTCAATGATGGAATCTGCTGTGAGTAGCCAATCAGTGGAAAGAGAGTTTCCTTGGCAGCGTGACCTGCATCCAATATAAGTGGACTTCCTGGCAAGGTTTGTGGGCTTTTGCTCACACTGGCTCCTATAGCTGGCTCCTGTTCATCTGACCTCCAGGCCTTGGGACTTGAGCTAACGGTTTACCTGCCGTCTTGCCTGCCAGTCTTGGAATTCATTGATCTTCACAGCTTGTGAGCCAGAGCCCTGTTCTCTGACCTGCCGATCTTGGGTTCTCCATCCCCTGCAGCTACGTGACTCAGGAGAAGCCTCTATCTTGACCCATGCACTTGGGATCTTCCAGCCTCTACAACCATGTGAGCCATTTCCTTAATATAAATTTCTCAATATATATATTTATCGGTTTTACTGGTTTTGCTTCTCTAGAGAACCAAGCCTAAGACAATGGGTTAGGGCTTTAATACATATTTTAGGGGGACACAGTTCAATCTATGATAGTTGGTAATGTAATTTTTGGAGTCATTGGATTAAAATTGAAGCCATGGGACTGTATGAGATTGTTCAAGGAGACCATATAAAGTGACAATAAAAGACGACCTAGGGTGCTCACTTCGGCAGCGCATATACTAAAACTGGAACAATACGGAGAAGATCAGCATGGCCCCTATGCACAGATGACATGCAAATTCGTGAAGTGTACCATATTTTAATTGAAAAAAGAAGAAGACTTAGGACAGAATGTCAACATTTAAGTATGGGATGAGAAAGTGAAGATTTGAAATTTCTAAAGAGCTTCCTGGAGAAGTGTATACTACATTCTTTTGGGCACTATACTCTCAAGTAGAAGCATAGTTGCTCCTTCAGACCAGGAAAGCTAGGAGGTGGTGCAGATGCATCCAGTGTGATGCTTTTGAGTAACAATAACCACTGGGTATCCTTTTCCCATTTCCAGCCAATTGCTCTCAAAACTTCTGGTCTCAAACCAACACAGAACTCTTCCGAACTTTAGACCTGTATTTTCTAGATGCCCTGTAAGCACCTCATCTTCCTTCTCAAAGCTGATTCTCATTAAGAAATAGTTAGAAGGTAGAATACCAGGATCAGGGACTGATTGCATGGAGGAGAGAAGAGGAAGGAGTTGGCCATTTGAAGGTTGTAGTATCCTTTTAAAAAAAAATCATGTAAGAATGGAGAAGATGTATTTACACAAAAAGATAGTTGTGCTTTCAAAGGTATTTCCTGGTATTAAATATCTACATCTACTTAACTTCGAGCTCTTAAGAACTGGGGCTGTATTATTTTTTTGTGTGCCAGTACTTAGAACAGTTTTTTTGGCACAGAAAAGAGCTATGGACAAATGTTTGTAGAACTGATTTGACTGTATTTTCATATGGAGTAAGTAACACCTTCCCATGAGGATTTATCACAAGCACCCCCAAGGGGCCCTCGTCACTTTTGCTTAGGCAATAATTTCGTCACTCAAATGAGGGAATTGGGGCACATTCTGGGACAGGTAGTGTAGAAGTCTTCTCAGTTGCACCAGACTACCTTATTACACCTATGTATAATGGAGACTTTATTATGAGCACCGTTGTTTTCACTCCTAATGTATGCATATATATCTCAAAACCTTGGGTTAAAGCAACTCAATCATCAGTCATTTATGACAAATTCTGTACTTAAAAGAACCATTCTTTCTTCATCAAAATTTTTGGGGTTCCTGTTCTCTCTGATGGAAGGTGGAGGTGATGTTGAAGTTGAGTGACTTGTCTGCAGTGCCCAGATGATAGCATTACATAAATCTCTGTGAATAGTGAACTGTACAGGGAAGGTTGTAGATGCCAAGGAGAAGGAGATCATCAAAGGGCAGTTGAAGATCCTCTCCAGCTCTTTCTAGATTACAAATAGGTTTGCTTGGCTAAGGGGAATGAGCTGATGTAGATGGTCTTTATGAGCATTCTGACTTTGCACTAGCCTCATTAAGGGGTATGTGTGACGGGGTGGTCTTGTCATTATGATTCACACTTTTTCTTAATGGGTGACTGGAGACAGCATTAATTGCTATCTATATGATAAAAAAGAAGCCCTGGTGGTGCAGTGGTTAAGAGCTACGGCTGCTAACCAAAAGATCAGCAGTTTGAATCCACCAGCTGCTCTTTGGAAACTCTATGGGGCAGTTCTACTCTGTCCTATAGGGTTTCTATGAGTCAGAGTCAACTCTACAACAACAAGTATGTGTTAAAAATCAGTGACCGAACCAATGAAATGGCTCCCATTTCATGGAGACACGCAACCACTAACATCAGATGGTGTAGCTGATCTCCAGACAAAAAAAGCAGTTTGGAGCAGTGAACATGGGTTTTGTGTAGGATGAATGAGACTTGATTCCATGCTTTAGGAAGCTTAGAGCCTTGAAAGGGAAATAAGATACAAATAAATTGCTATTTAATTTGTAAATTGCCCTAAGAACCGTATTCTTGTAAATAAATCCTAAGTGCCAAATGCACATGGTTTTGTTGGAAGGACCAGTTAAAGAAAACAAGCATCTTAAAATGCAGCAGAAGATGTAGACAGAATGATTCAATGTCATCAGAGAGATACAGAATACCCCAAGAGCACAAATGATCATGGGTCTCCAGGAAGCTTTCCGGAAAAGGCGGGCGCTGCAAGGAGTCTCTGGGGACATGAGGGGTAGAGGGGGCCATCCAGTCAAGAGGAAGAGAGTGAATAAAATGCAGGAAAGGGGGGATAATCCAGGAACCATTCCGGGTCTAATAGAGTTTGGTGAGAGCATTCATTCTTCAACACCAAGTAGAAGAAGCTGAACAGTAGGTAGGGCCTTATCACAAGACGCATCAACGGTCATGCTAAAAACCTCAGGTCTGTTTTCCAGGTGCTGGGGAGCCTTTGAAGGTTTATGAGCAAGAGAGTAATATGATCAGAGCTGGGCTTTGGGAAGAGTGTTATGGCAGCTATGTTTAGTATGAGTTGAAAGAAAAAAAGGGTGGAAGCAGGGAGAACAATTGGAAATGTATTGTTAAACCACCTATATTTTCTAGAATGGCAGCTTACTGATTATCACTCTGTTCTTTGGAGATTTAATTACACGTGAGGTTCAAGATCTGCAAAGAAAGTTCACAGAACAAGAGTCTTCAAAAATGGAGTTAGAACAAAGTAGTAAGTCCCTGCCAGCTACCTCCATTACTTCTTTTCCTAATACCTTAAGTAATAATCAGCAAATGTCAGGGAAGCGTGTGATTTATTTGTTTTACCATTATTTATAGTTAACAAAAGGTAGGAAGCACAATTCTAAGTTCCCCAATTTCTGGTTGTAATATAGAATTACTATAGCATAATTGGGGTTTGCGGAAACCCTGGTGGCATAGTGGTTTAACACAGCCGCTCCTTGGAAACCATATGGGGCAGTTCTGCTCTGTCCTACAGGGGTCTCTATGAGTCGAAATCGACTCAACGGCAACAGGTTTGGTTTTTGTATTTTTTTAAATTGAGTTTTACTGGCTACACACCAACTACAAAGTTCATTTTGAGAAATCTTAGGCATTTGTCTCCTAAAGAGTTAGAGCTATCCTCCCCAGCATTAACAACCTTTTCTGTGGGTGTGCCTGTGTGTATGTGTGCCTGTGTGCACTAGGGCCAATTTAGGGAAAAATAAATTGTATAAATAACAAATTTTCTATCAATCAAAATGAATAAAAAAATAGCTTTAACTCCTGCTTTATTAACATATATTCTAATAACTTAAGTTACCTGCTGTATTAAATAGAAAAATGTTAACGAAAAGAAATTGGCACTGCCTTTTAATCACTAAAATGTTAATTTCTATGCATATTGGAAAAAATTGCAACAAGGAGGCAGCTTTCTAACTTTATACTTAAATTAGATCAGAGATGATATTAGTTATCATAAATTAACACATAAATTAGATTATATGTGTAACTAGTGGGCCGCATGCATTCTTCAGGACAAAGCTTGCATATTTAGATTTAGGCAAAATCCTTTATTGTACGCCTGGGAAATGAGTTTTGGAGATATGAGGTGATTTGTTTATGGTTCACATGACTCCTAAATTATTGAATTCTACCGAAGATCATTCATCTGGGATCCTGCATATTTATTGTCTCATTATAATTTTATTTCTTCCACTTTTGCTATAAAATAGGTCCTCGTCTTGAGTTACACAGGAAGTGATTTGAGGTCAGTACTCTGACATTCACTTCTAGAAAACAGAATAGCATTCACAACTTTTCATCTCATTTTCAAGCCTGTAGAGTTATTACCACTGTTATATTGATTCCATAAGACTGTAACCAGGATGTTAGTTCTCTCTTGCTGTCGTCTTTGAACTCCCGGACAGAATTAACTTGGACAGCAGTGTTTGTAAGCAATGTGGACTTTGCTGATGATTGGGAAAGGGAGACAGAGAAGAGAGTTTACACTATACATTAAACAGCATTCTGCTGGGAATCCCAAGTTCAGACATATCTCTTGTCCCTCTTCTATTGCCCAACCACAAAGGTCTTTCTTTTTAATCCTTTTGAGCCAATGGAAAGGTTATCATCTCTTCCCTTTCCCACAGTTCAGCTCTGTGTAAATATCCACTGGTACTCAGAGAGACAGAAAAGAAAAGAGTGGCCGGCCAGTTAACAGAACCAACGCCTTAGAAAGCAGGTTAAGAAATCCACCAGGCACTCCTTGGAAACTCTGAGGCAGTTCTACTCTGTCCTATAGGGTGGCTATAAGGTGGAATCAACTCGATGGCAACGGGTTGGTTTTTTGGTTTCTCTTGCATTTAGCTTGCCCTTTGGAATCTTGCTTCTACGTAAGTAACTTATCAATGCATTTACACATAAATTGTGGAAATACTCTCTGGAAGAGAATTTCTATTTCTTACTCATTGTTGGGGTGATATATAAGTAAAGATGATACACTTCATGTGTTACAAACGAAAACAAAATGTCAATGTGTAGAAGGGGAAAGAAGAATAAGCAAAGTCCCTGATTGAGCCTTGGTGTACTCGTCGACGCTCAAGGTTGATTGTCTAATTAAGACCATCTGGCTCATTCAGCAGTCACTAACACAAGGAAATACTTAAAGAACTGGTTTTCTGATATTAAACACAAGTTCTGAAACCCAAATAGTTCTTATTATTAAACATGAGATCATAAAAGAATGTAATTAGCTTTAGGAACAAAACTGATAATAGAAAAGACATTCATCAACAAACAAGTTATCCTTCCTGTGAATAGGCTTACCCATCATGTACCTCTTCAGTGATGATGGCAAAATATAATATGTTTTGGGGAAAAAATATTAGCAAAACACTCTCAAGGAAAATAAATGTATTATACATACGTATATTTACATACGAAAGACTTTCTAAAATAATGATTACAGTGTATTTCTCCATCCCTCTTATTATTAATCATTTTTAAGCATATGGCTTCAGTATTTTTTTCTAAGATTTTTCCTCATCATTAGACATTCAGAAAAATTCTTGAAGGATCCCATAGTAAATTAGTACTGCTGTATTAAGATGCTTAAATCTTTTAATAATTCCTCAGATAATTCCTAAATTACTCTAAGAACTGTATCCTTGGAAATCCTAAGAACAAAATGAACATGGTTTTGTTGGAAGGACCAGTTAAAGAAAATAGACATCTTAAAATGCAGTAGAAAAGTGGCAAAAGCTTTTTAGACAACCGTTAGCTATCCTCATGGAAGAATAGATTAAAATGTCAAAAAGATAGAAATGTTAAATGCTCTAGTTTTCTGTCAAGTATGTAATTTCTTTTTTGTTTTGTTTTATATCCAACCAGTTGGAACCTACAAAATAATACAGCACAGATTTCTTTTTGTTGGTCCTATAATACTTCCCCTGGAACAATTGGGCATGTGATTTGGGGACTGTCACAGCCAAACTGATGTCTTCCCTTGGGACCATGAGGAACAATTGCCCTTCCCTATGGGGTGGCTCTAAAAGCTGCATCTAAAAGCCGAGCCCAGTAGATGAGTGGCAAGCAACTCTCTGAAGTCTGCCCCCCTTTGTGGTTGGGGTAGAAAGTCTGTGTATTGGGGCCAAAACACCTTCTCCCAAATGGTCAACTGCAAATTGTGCATGACTGCTGCAGAGCCCTGTAATAACCAAAGAAGGAAACTCATGACATTTTTTTTTTTTTTTTTTTCCGCCCAAGATGAAGGCTTACAGGACAAAACAGCCTCCCATTTAATAGTTACTACAAATGTTGCCCTATAGCAGTGGTCAACAATCTCACAATACACTCATGACATTTTTAATTTGTAAAAAACACGATATATTTTTTTAAATCCCCTAAGGGACTTAGTTTTTGTTTATTTTTGAATTGTCCCAGTTTATGTCAAACCTTTTCTAGGCTCTCATGTCATCAAATGAACAAGGCATAGCCATTTTATCTGCAAACCAAGTAACATAAATTATTATTTTTACTTTCCAAAGCCCATACAATGTGACTTCAGATCTATAAAACCTGTAAAAGATAAATATTTCATTAATTTAAATGTTCACCAGATTTCCTTTTCTTTTTCCCCCTCATTTCTGAATTGCCCTCTCCCCCTTTTTCCCTTTCCTTATAGATTTCAAAACCTCTAGACCATGAACCTTTTGAGTGTGATATATGGGGGAACGCGCAGGCCTTGGAGTCAGGGATTCGAAACCTGCTTGTCTGCTGGCTGACTACTTAACTTTTCAGGAACCCAACTTCTGATCTATAAAACAGGACCAGTAAAAGGTCTCAGAGAACTTGGAAGAATTAAGTGTTAGAAGGTTAAATATAGTCTGGGAAGAGGCTGTGTGGTGTAGTGGTCAGGAACAGGGGCTCAGAAGCCAGCAGTCTGAGTTTGACTCCCCAGCCAACCACTTACCACCTGAATCAAATTCCTTCACTTCTCTGTGCCTCATTTTCCTCGTATATAAAATAGAAACAAAAACAGTACCTACCTCGTCTTACTGTTGGGAGGCATAAATAACTTCACGCATGTAATGTGCATTAGACAATGCCTGTCATGTAATAAGCCTGCCTGCTCAGGGGGCACTTGAGTGACCTGTCCAGCTCCGAAGTCCAGCTTCTTTTCCACACAGAGAGTTGATGAAGTGCCCCTTGGAGCTTATGAGTGTGTGGTAATGTAGCTGGGAGTTGTCCTCAGGCAATGGCCAGATGTTTGCTTTCCAGGGTCTAGAAATACAGGCTGGGTGTTGATGCCATTCATTCAGGGGAAAGTAAAGTTGCAAAGGTAGATTACGACCCCACTCACACAGTGGGACAGTCTGCCCTGGCCAGACTGCAGGCTAGGGTCCGTACTTTAGTCCAGTAGAGCTCTTGGGCACAATCATGGTGCCTCTCATTCAGGTTATGATCCTAGATAAGGAAGGCACCAGGAGATACCTAGTGCTACTGCAGAGTTTGGGATTATACAGAAGGCACAAAACAGGTGATTATCAAGGACTAGTCCCTGGTATGTGAACAAAGTGCAGGGAGCAGGCGGTCCAGGGAAGGTCAAGCTAATTCAGTGAAGTAATTTCTTGTCCAGTGCCTGTTGCCCAGTTGAGTCTGCCAGGGCAGAAGCCAAGAGCTACTCTGCAAGAACGTATGACATTTAATCCCTACCATATATTTTGGACTTCTCCACCCCCACTAGTTCAGGGCCTTTTCACAATATGTTACTTTCAAAATTTCAGAATTTCACCTTCATCTGGGTGAATTTTGGTGAGGAACTCACATACTAAAAACAACCTCTCTCCTAGAATGTGGGTGACTTTGGATGCCCGTGGTGGGATAAACCTGGCACAGTTGGTCCAAAGACTTGTCTCCACCCATGTATTTCCTAGATGTTGGCTCCTTTTGTCCTTTTGCTGGCCAAAAGATGTGTAAGCAGGCTGTTGTCAGTTCAGCTTTGATGTGTGAAAGAACACCAGTTCCTACTTTGAACCACATTCCAATGACCTTCTACACAAATTTCCAAAACTTGCAGTTGATTGCTTTGGCCTAGAGTTCTGATTTGTGCATTGGGGTCCTGATCTCTCATACACATTGGCCCTTGCTAGTGAGAGCTGTAGACTTCCTTTCCTCTTTATTTTTGACCTTATGTGATATAACCCCAGGACGTCAAAGCTGACATCTCTGTATAAAATAAGAACTTAGTAGAATGTTGTGAAAGCTAAAACAGAACTCTAAATCCCTGGTCACAGGCTTCCCTTCACCAATTCGGAAAAGATTTGAGAAGCTGATGGGGGGGTGGGGATGGGATGCCAGGGTTACAGTTACTCCTGGAGCTTCTTCTTCCTCTTAGATAGTATGCCAGCCTTAACAGGGTAAGCTCAAAATAGGTCACTAAGTGGTTTAGCAATCTATAAATAATCTTTTAAAAATGTCGTATAATACCTCTAACTTCCAGAGCCCTCTTATTCCCCAGCTAAGTATGTCCTGTCAGCCAGTGTCCTCCCTTAAAGATGGACAAACGGATTCTTGCTAGAGCAGAAAATAAATGAGTTCCCTACAGGTCACCAAGTAGCCAAGTGTTTGCCGAAATAATTTGCTATATTCACAGTATTTTACACAGACTTCACTTTATTCAAGCTTTTAATAACAACCCCTAACCACTCATTTAAAAATTTGATATTAAATGTTAAAATGTGGGGAATTGGACTATAAGATCCTTAAGGACTTAGCAACTTGTTGTGATATTTCTTCTAAAAGATTTGGCCATAAGCATATTTGACAGGTTATAATGGGCAGCTGTAGGTTCTTCTTATGATGTTTTTGTTGTTAGGTGCCATTGAGTTGGTTCCGGCTCATAGTGATTCCCTTTATAACAGAATGAAACGCTGCCATGTCCTGCGCCATCCTCACAGTCCTTGCTATGCTTGAGCCCATTGTTGCAGCCACTGGGTCAATCCAGCTAGTGACATCTTTGTTTTTTAACACTTTAAAGAGGTCTTTTGCAGATTTTCCCAATGCAATACACCATTTGATTTCTTTACTGCTGCCTCCATGCGTGTTGATTGTTAATTCAAATAAATGAAATATTTGACAACTTCAATATTTTCTCCGTTTATCATGATGTTGCTTATTGGTCTGGTTGTGAGGATTTTTGTTTTCTTTATGTTGAGATGTAATCCATACTGAAGGCTGTAGTCTTTGATCTTCATCGGTAAGTGATTCAAGTCCTCTTCACTTTCAGCAAGGAAGGTTGCGTCATCTGCATAACACAGGCTGTTAAGGAGTCTTCCTCCAATCCTGATGCTGCATTCTTCTTCATATAGCCCAACTTCTTGGATTATTTGTTCAGCATACAGATTGAATAAGTATGGTGAAAGGATACAACCCTGACACACACCCTTCCTGACTTTAAACCACACAGTAACCTCTTGTTCTGTTCGAATGCCTGCCTCTTGGTCTATGTACAGGTTCCTCATGAGCACAATTAAATGTTCCAGAATCCCCATTCTTTGCAACGTTATACACAATTTGTTATGATCCATACGGTCAAATGCCTTTGCATAGTCAATAAATCACAGGCAAACATCACTCTGGTATTCTCTACTTTCAGCCAAGATCCATCTGACCTCAGTAGTGATGTCCCTTATTCAACAACTTCTAAACTCAGCTTGAATTTCTGGCAGTTCCCTGTCAATGTATGGCTGTAGCGGTTTTTGAATTATCTTCAGCAAAATTTTGCTTGCATGTGATTTTAATGATAGTGTTCAATAATTTCCACATTCTGTTGGATCACCTTTCTTTGGAATGGATACAAATATGGATCTCTTCTAGTCGGTTGGCCAGGTAGCTGTCTTCCAAATTTCTTCGCATAGACTGGTGAGTGCTTCCAGCATTGCATCTGTTTGTTGAAGCATCACAATTGGTATTCTGTCAATTCCTGGAGCCTTGTTTTTTGCCAATGCCTTCAGTGGAGCTGGGACTTCTTCCTTCAGTACCACTGGCTCTTGATTATATATTATCTCCTGAAACGGTTGAACGTCAAACAATTCTTTTTTGGTACCTTCCATCATTTTTTTTTTTTTTTAATTGTGCTTTAGGTGAAAGTTTACAGCTTAAGTTAATTTCTCATTAAAAAATTTATACACATATTGCTTTGTGCATTGCTTGTAGTCCCCACAATGTGATAGCACACTTCCCTTTTCCACCCCAGGTTCCCGGTGTCTGTTTGACCACTTCCTGTCCCTCTCTGCCTTCTCATTCTACTTTTAGACAGCAGCTGCCCATTTGGTCACGTGTATTTGATCGAACTAAGAAGCATGTTCCTCAAGTGTATTATTTTTTGTTTTATAGGCCTGTCTAATCTTTGTCTGAAGCATGGGCTTTGGGAATGGTTTCAGTTCTGGGTTAACAGAGCATCCTGGGGCCATAGTTTCAGGGGTTCCTCCAGTCTCTGTCAAACCATTAAGTCTGGTCTTTTTACGTGAATTTGAGTTCTGCTCTACATTTTTCTCCTGCTCTGTCTGGGACCTTCTGTTGTGTTCCCTGTCAGGGCAGTCATTGGTGGTATTTGGGTACCATCTAGTTCTTCTTATCTCAGGCTGGTGGGAGTATCTGGTTCCTATAGTCCTTTGGGCTTGTATTTTCATTATGTCTTTGGTTTTCTTCATTCTCCTTTGCTCCGAGTGGGATGGGACCTATATGCATCTTAGATGGCCGCTCACAAGCTTTTAAGACCCCAGATGCGACTCGTCAAAGTGGGATGTAGAATATTTTCTTTATAAACTATCTTAGGCCAATTGGCCTAGATGTCCCCTGAAGCTATGGTCCCCAGGCCACAGCCTCAGCTACTCTGTCCCTCAGAATGTTTGGATGTGTCTAAGAAACTTCTTAGCCTTTGCTTTATTCCAGGTATGCTTACTTCCCCTTTATTGTGTGTTGTCCTTCGTTTCACTGAAGTTGATCCTTGTTTACTATCTAGTTAGTGATTTCCCCTCCCCCTCCATCCCCTACTCATAACCATCAAAGAATGCTTTTTTCTGTGTTTAAACCTTTTCGTGAGTTCTTATAATAGTGGTCTCGTACAATATTTGTCCTTTTGGACTGACTTATTTCACTCAGCATAATGCCCTTCAGATTCACCCATGTTGTGAGTTGTTTCGCAGATTCATCATTGTTCTTTCTCATTGCATAGTATTCCATTGTGTGTATGTACAATAGTTTCTTTATCCATTCATCTGTTGATGGGCACCTAGGATGTTTCCATCTGTTTGCTATTTCGATGCTTTGGATTCTATTAAGGCTTGCTTTATGGCCTAATACGTGGTCTACTCTGGAGAATGTTCCATTTGCTTTGGAAAAGAAAGTATGCGTGGCTGCTGTTGGTGAGCGTTCTGCATATGTCTATGAGATCAAGTTGGTTGATTGTGGCATTTAGATCTTCCTTATCTTTATAGAGCTTCTTTCTGGATGTTCTGTCCTTCACCAAAAGTGGTGTGTTGAAATCTCCTACTACTATTGTGGAGCTGTCTATCTGTCTTTTCAATGCTGTTAGAGTTTGTTTTATATATTTTGGAGCCCTGTCATTGGGTGCATAAATATTTATTATGGTTATGTCCTTCTGGTGTATTGACCCTTTAATCATTCTGTAGTGTCCTTCCTTATCATTTGTGGTGGATTTTACTTTAAAATCTATTTTATCAGAGATTAATATTGCCACTCCTGCTCTTTTTTGGTTGTTGTTAGCTTGATGTATTTTTTTCCATTCTTTGAGTTTTAGTTTGTTTTTGTCTTTAAGTCTAAGGTGTGTCTCTTGGCACATACAGACGGATCATGTTTTTTTTATCCAATCTGCCACTCTCTGTCTCTTTATTGGTGCGTTTAGTCCACATACATTCAATGTAATTACTGATAGGTAGGAGTTTAGTGCTGTCCTTTTGATGTCTTTTTTTGTGTGTTGTTCACAGTTTCTTTGTTCCACTTAATTTTCTGTGCTGAGTCATTTTTCTTTATGTATTTTCTTTTCATCTTTTTCATTGTTGTTGATTTTGTATTTGCTGAGTCATTACACTTTTCTTGTTTTTTATTTTGATGTGTAGGATTGTTAGTTTCCTTTGTGGTTACCTTAATATTTACCCCTGTTTTTCTAAGTTTAAAATCAATCTTTTATTTCTTTATATCACCTTGACTTCCTCTCCATATGAAAGATTTATGACTACATTATTTAGTCCCTCTTGGGTTGTTATCTGATGTTACTGATTTTCTAACCAGAGGACTCCCTTTAGTAGTTCTTGTAATTTTGGTTTGGTTTTGCAAATTCCCTAAACTTCTGTTTATCTGTAAATCCCCTAATTTCACCATCATATTTGAGAGACAGTTTCGCTGGATATAGAATTCTTGGCTGGCAGTTTTTTTCCTTCAAGGCTTTACATATGTCATCCCATTGCCTTCTTGCCTGCATGGTTTCTGCTGAGTAGTCCAAGCTTATTCTTATTGACTCTGTTTGTAGATGACGTTTTGTTTATCCCTAGCTGCTCTTAAAATTCTCTCTTTATCTTTGGTTTCAGCAAGTTTGATTATAATATGTCTTGGTGACTTTCGTTTGGGACCTACCTTATGCAGTGTTAGAGGAGCATCTTGGATAGATATCTTCTCCTCTTTCACGATATCAGGGAAGTTTTCTGCCAACAAATTTTCAACAATTCTCTCTGTATTTTCTGTTATCCCCTCCCTGTTCTGGTACACCGATCACTCGTAGGTTACTCCTCTTGATAGAGTCCCACATAAATCTCAGGGTTTCTTCATTCTTAAAAATTCTTTTGTCTGATTTTTCCTCAAATAAGTTGATGTCAAGTGCTTTATCTTCAATCTCACTAATTCTGACTTCTGTTGCCTCAATTCTGCTCCTGTGACTTTCCATTGAGTTGTCTAATTCTGAAATTTGATTGTTAATCTTCTGGATTTCTGTTTGCTGTCTCTCTATGGATTCTTGCATTATGTTAAATTTGTCATTATGCTCTTCTGTAATCTTCTTAAGTTCCTCTATTGCTTTCTTTATATGTTCCTTGGATACTTCTGCATTTTGGCTGATCTCCTTCCTGATATCTTGAAGAGTTCTGTATATTAATCTTTTGTATTCTACCTCCGGTAATTCTAAGAAGTTATCTTCCTCTGGAAGATTACTTGATTCTTTGTTTTGGAAGCTTGCTGAAGCCATCATGGTCTTCCTCTTTATGTGATTTGATATTGACTGTTGTCTCTGAGCCATCAATAATTTATTATATTTATTTATTTTATGTTTGCTTACTGTGTCCTAGCTTCTTGTTTTGTTTTGATACGTCCAAATAGGCTGCTTGTGGAGCTAGTTTGATTATTGGCACCTTTGAAGCTTTAACTTCCTATCACCAGGTGGTTAGATCTGTTACTAGGTATGTGAGACCAGGAGCCTGTTTACTTTTCTTGTATGGATTCAGCTCAGGTATCCAAGTAGTCATTCACCAAGTGTGTGGAGCAGGCTCTCACCCACAATCCTAGATGGGCAGGGGTGATTGGAGTAGGCACAGGTGTCTGGCTACAATAGGGAGTCACACGCTGAGCAAGGCAGGGGGCTGACAGCTGCTCCTGAGTGTCTGGGAGGAAAGCGTGTCCCTGTTCCCTAGAGTGCGTAGGAGGGTGGATTTTGCAGCCAGACTATGGGCACCCAGTGCTATTGGCTGTAAGGACTGGGAGCCATCACTTATTCTTGGACCCCTGTGGTGGGTGGCTAGGTGGTGTGGGTGGAGCCACCAGTCTTCAGGCCCCTGATGTGGGTAGGTAAGGACCCAGCTTCATGGGCAGAGCAGTGTCAAATGTCATGAACCTGCCACTCCAACATATAGCTGATATAGTTGCAGTTAGCCTTCAAGTATATACCCTGTTGTACTGTGCTAATGAGGGCCTAAGCTGTTGAAATGGGCTCACACACGTCTATGCAGGGGTGAAAGGCATTCAAAGTACATGGACTCCTTATGCCAGTGCCTAGGCAAAGGAGCTGTGCCTGCCCAGAGTTCCTGGCTTAGGGGAGCTGGCAGATTATTTTTTCCCTGTTTGTTAATTTGTTCCCTCTCCAAGGCCGGGAGAATGGCTCAGGGTGTATAATGGGTCCTACTTCTGTCCCAGTACACAGTACTCACTGAAGCTGGCCCAGGACCCAGTGTAGAGCAGGGAGGAGGCAGATAAATGGGAGAGAGGTTCTTCCCAAACAGGGTGTTTTTTGATCCACATGGTGAGTTAGACACATGTACTTATCTTTTGCTGACCGAGCTCCACTTTTCACTGGTTCTGGAGGCTTAAGTAGACTCTCCACCACTGGGTCTCTCCTGATGTGGAAAACGCATGCCGAGTATCACTGCTTGCTTCACCATGCGTGCCAGCTTATCTGGCCTGCAGGGTGCCGGTTCCGACCAGGTCACGTCTGGCAACTCCTTCCTGCTTCCAAACCATCTCTCCCTCCCCCTGCCACTCAGTCCAATTCCCCAACTTTGCCTTTGATGTTGAGGGCCCCTAGATTGTCATACATAATTGGTTCACTTGTTTTTTCAAGTCTTTGTTATAAGAGGGACCACAGGAAACATCTGACTACTCCACCATCTTGGCCTCACTTCCTTGTTGGAGATTAATATTGCCACTCTTGTTCTTTTTTGGTTGTTGTTTGCTTGATATATTTTTTCCCCATCCTTTGAGTTTTAGTTTGTTTATGTCTTTGTGTCTAAGGTTTGTCTTTTGTAGTTGTAGACAGCATACAGACGGACTGTGTTTTTTTATCCATTCTGCCATTCTCTGTCTCTTTACTGGCGCATTTAGGCCATTTACTTTCAGTATAATTATTGATAGGAATGAGTTTACTGCTGTCATTTTGATTTTTTTTTTAATTGTACTTTAGAGGAAGGTTTAAAGAACAAACTAGCTTCTCATTAAATAGTACACATATTGTTTTGTGACATTGGTTACCAACCCCATGACATGTCAACACTCTCCCTTCTTGATTTTTTGTTCCCTGTTACCAGCTTTCCTGTCTCCTCCTGCTTTCTAGTCCTTGTCCCTGGGCTGGTGTGCCCCTTTAGTCTCATTTTGTTTTATGGGCCTGTCTGATCTTTGGATGAAGGGTGAACCTCAGGAGTGACTTCATTGCAGAGCTAAAAGAATGTTGTGGGGCCATAGTCTCAGGGTTTCTCCAGTCTCTGTCAGGCCAGTTAGTCTGGTCTTTTTTTGTGAGTTAGAATTTTGTTCTACATTTTTCTGCAGTTCTGTCCAGGACCCTCTATTGTGGTCGCTGTCAGAGAAGTCAGTGGTGGTAGCCCGGCACCATCTAGTTGTGCTGGACTCAGTCTGATGGAGTCTGTGGTAGTTGTGGTCCATTAGTCCTTTGGACTAATATTTCCCTTGTGTCCCTACAGAGTGAGAACAATGGAGTATCTTAGATGGCTGCTCACAAGCTTTTAAGACCCCAGGTGCTACTCACCAAATTTTTTTTTTTCTTTTTGGTGTTGGCAGTTTCTTTGTTCCACTTAATTTTCTGTGCTATTTTTCTTGATGTCTTTTCAACTTTTTCATTATTGTTGATTTTGTGTTTGCTGATTCTTTATGTTTTTCTTCTTTTTTATTTTGATGGGTAGGTTTGTTAGCTTCCTTTGTGGTTATCTTGACATTGACCTTTATTTTTCTAAGTTTAAACCAATCTTTTATTTCTTGATATCACCTTAACTCCTCTCCATGTGGAAGTTCTATGACTACAGTATTTATTCCCTCTTTTTTGCTTTGACCTTGTCATCATTTACATATTGACGTCTCTAGTTCTCTATTTTCATTGTTTTAGTTTTGATTTGTTTTTGTGAATTCCCTATCTGGACTGATAACCAGTTGATATGTCCTGTGGCCTAGTCTTGGATTGTTGTCTAATATTGTTGGTTCTCTAACCACAGAACTCCATTTAATATTTCTTGTAATTTTGGCTTGGTTTTTACAAATTCCCTTAACTCCTGTTTATCTGGAAATGACCTAATTTCACCATCATATTTGAGAGACATTTTTGCTGTATATATAATTCTTGGCTGGCAATTTTTTTCCTTCAAGGCCTTATATATTTGGCCCATTGTCTTCTTGCCTGCATGGTTTCTGCTGAGTAGTCAAAGCTTAGTATTATTGATTCTCCTTTGTAGGTGACTCTCAAGATGGTTTTGGCAAGTTTGATTATGATATGTCTTGGTGACTTTCTTTTGGGATCTACCCTGTATGGGGTTCATTGAGCTTCTTGGATAGATAACTTCTCACCTGTCATGATATCAGGGAAGTTTTCTGCCAGCAAATCTTTAACAATTCTCCCCGTGTTTTCTGTTATCCCTCCTGTTCTGGTACTCTGATCACTCGTAGGTTTTTCCTCTTGATAGTATCCCACATAATTCTTAGGCTTCTTCATTTTTTTAATTCTTTTTTCTGATTTTTCCTCAAATAAATTGGTGTCAAGGGATTTATCATCAATCTCACTAATTCTGACTTCCACTGTCTCAATTCTGCTTCTATGACCTTCTACTGAGTTGTCTAATTCTGAAATTTTATTGTTAATCTTTTGGATTCTAGCTGCTGTCTTTGTATGGTTTCTAGCAGCCTGTTTATTTTGTCATTTTGTTCTTGTATTGCTTTCGTGGATTCTTCTGTTGCTTTGTCTGTGTATTCCTTTGCTTGGTCTGAGTTTTGAACAATCTGCTTCCTAATTTCTTGGAGAGCTCTGTATATTAGTTTTTTTAATTCTTTTCTCAGTTAGTTCCATTGCTTTATCTTCCTCTGGAAAGTTTCCTGGTTCTTTATTTTGGTCACTTACTGGAGCCATCTTGATCTGCTTCTTTATGTGATTTGATATTGACTGTTATCTCCGAGGCATCAGTAAGTTATTTATTTATTTATTGTATGTTTGTTTACTGCCTCCTGATTTTTTGTTTTGTTTTGATATGCCCAGGTAGGCTGGGCATGTGAGCTACTTTGATAGTTGGTGTCTTCGAAGGTCTCAAGTCCTGTCTCCAGGTGGTCAGAGCAGCTAGTAGGTGTGTGAGCCCAGGAGTCTGTTCACTTTTCTTGTGGGGGTATAGCACAGGTGTCCAGGTCATTGGTCATCAACTATATGGTGCAGACTCTCACCTACAGTCCTAGGCAGGCAGGGCTGCATGGGAGTATTCAGAGCAGGCATAGATATCTGGCTGCAGTGGGGGGCTATGTGTGGGGCAAATCCAGGGAAGGACAGCTGCCTCTGGGTGTCTGGGGGGAGGGCAAGTCCCTGTCCCCTAGAGCACGTAGTTGGGGGGAGGTATTGCAACCTATCCTTGGGCACCCAGTGCTGCTGGCTGGAGGGACTGGGAGGCACCAGTAATTCTCAGACCCCTTTCATGGGTGGCTAGATGGAGTGGGTGGTACAACCATCCCTCAGGCCCCCCAGTGAGGGTGGGTGTGGCCCCTGCTTGGGGGCAGGGTGGTGTCAAATGTCACGAATGGCTGCTGCAGTTGAAAATGGGCTTTAGGTGTATGCCCTGCTGTTTTATGTTAACCAGAGTATGCGGTGTTGAATCAGCCCACACAGGCCGGGCATGGGTGAAGTGCGCTGCAAGTCTGTGGACCCCTTACGTTGCTGGGTGAAGGGGCAGGGTCTCCTGACCAGCCCTCAGTTCCCAGCTTAGGGGACATGGCATTTTTTAATGTCTCAAGACTGGTGCGGGCACAGAAAGTCCTGAGTTCCTGGCTTAGGGGCCATGGCATTGTTTAACACTGTGGGACTGGTGTTGGAGCAGAGTGGGGTGGAGGGTAGGTGAGGGGAAGGAAGTGCTTCTCTGCTGCAAAACTCTGGGGGAGGGGAAGGGTTATTTTGCCCCTGCGTGGTAGGTTAGATGCTTGTACTTAACTTTCACAGATCTGGTGTCTCTCCTACTTGGTTCTGGAGGTGCATGCAGATTCATTGCCACTTGGCTGCACCCAATGTGGTGGAGCTCATCTTTGGATGATGATGCTTGCCTCAGCCCATGTGTGCTGCTAAGGCTCAGCTAGCAGGATGCTGACGATCTTGTGATCTGTACTTCCCGGCTGCTTTTGAATTGTCTTTCTTTTCACCTGCCACTCAGTCCAATTATTCAGCATTGCTTTTGATGGTTAGGGTTCCTAGATTTTCATATATAATCGATTCACTTGTTTTTTCCGGTCTTTGTTGTAAGAGGGATGACAGGAAGCATCTGACTATTCCACCGTCTTGGCCCCGCCTCTCCCATCTTTTGATGCTTCCTGCGTCGTTTAAATTTTTGCCCATAGAATCCTTCAAAATTACAACTCGAATCTTAAATTGTTTCTTCAGTTCTTTCAGCTTAAGAAATGCTGAGCATGTTCTTCCCTTTTGGTTTTCTAACTCCAGGTCTTTTCACATTTCATTATAATACTTTGTCTTCTCCAGCTGCCCTTTGAAATCTTCTGTTCAGCTCTTTTACTTCATTATTTCTTCCTTTTGCTTTAGCTACTTTACTTTCAAGAGCAACTTTCAGAGTCTCTTTTGACATCTATTTTGGTCTTTTCTTTCTTTTCTGTCTTTTTAATGTATGACATCCTTGATGTCATCCCACAACTCTTCTGGACTTCCGTCTTTGGTGTTCAGTGCATCAAATCTATTCTTGAGATGGTCTCTAAGTTCAGGTGAGATATACTCAAGGTTCTACTTTGGCTCTCACAGATTTGTTTTAATTTTCTTCAGCTTCAACTTGAACTTGCATATAAGCAACTGATGATCTGTTCGGCAGTCAGTCCCTGGCCTTGTTCTGACTGATGATGTCAAGATTTTCCATCATCTCTTTCCACAGATATAGCTAATTTGATTCCTATGTGTTCCACCTGGCAAGGTCCATGTGTATAGTTGTCATTTATGTTATTGAAAAAAAGAGGTATTTCCAATGAATAAGCCATTGGACTTGCAAAATTCTATCATGCAATCTCTGGAGTCGTTTCTATCACCAAGGCCATATTTTCCAACTACTGATCTTTCTTCTTTGTTTCCAACTTTTGTATTTCAATCACCAGTAATTATCAATATCTTGATTGTATGTTTGATCAATTTCAGACTGCAGAAGTTGGTAAAAATCTTCAATTTCTTCATCTTTGACATTAGTGGTTGGTGTGTAAATTTGAATAATAGTCATAGTAACTGGCGTATGGCTATTATCCTATTACTGACAGCGTTGTATTTCAGGATAGATATTGAAATCTTTTTTAATGTTCTTTTTGATGATGAATACAATATCAGTCCTCTTCAATTCGTCATTCCTGACATAATAGACCATATGGTTATCCAATTCAAAATGGCCAATACCAGTCCATGTAAGCTTACTAATGCCTAAGATATTGATCTTCAAGGATTCTATTTCATTTTTTGATGACTTTCAATTTTCCTTGATTCATACTTCATACATTCCATGTTCTAGTTACTAATGGATGATTACAGCTGTTTCTACTCATTTTGAAGGACCTTCAGCAAATGAGGGTCCCCAAAACTTTACTCCATCCATGTCATTAAGGTCGACTCTATTTTAAGGAGACAGTTGAGTGTCTTCCAACTCGGGGGCTCATTTTCCAGCACTGTATCAGACAGTATTCCTGTGCTATCCAGAAGGTTTTCACCAGATTTTTTTTTTTTGGAAGTAGATCGCCAGGTCCTTCTTCCTCTCTGTCTTAGTCTGGAAGCTCTACTGAAACCTATCCACCATGGGTGACCCTTCTGGTATTTGAAATACTGGTGGCATAGATTTCAACATCACAGCAATGCATAGGTTATCATAACATGACAAATTGTCAGGCAGGTGGTGGCTTCTTACAATGGCTTTCTTAAAATAATTAAAAAATTTTTGAAGTTGGCCAAACTTCGACTTATTTGATCCATATTAGTTATATTTCTTAAGCTACATTTTTTTTTTAATATTTTATTGTACTTCAGGTGAAGGTTAAGCTTCATTTTTAATAAAACAAAAAAAAAAACCCAACCAAACCTGCTGCTGTAGTCAATTCCAGCTTATGGTGACCCCATGTGTTACAGGGTACAACTGCTCCAATGGTTTTCTTGGAGGTAATCTTTACAGAAGCAGATTGCCAGGCTTTTCTTCTGCAGTGCAGCTGGATGGGTTCAAACTGCTACCCTAGGTTAGTAATTGAGTGCAAACTGTTTGCAGCACCCAGGGACCTCAGTTCTTAATAGAACTCATAAAACCAAAAGTTCTCGAGGCATGGTTGGTCTAGTCTGACCTTTGCCCTAGCTGCTGACAAATAATCTCCAGAGGATTGTTACACGACTCTGAGGAAGCCATGTTACCTGAATAATGTGTTGCGGGATCGAAGGGATGGGGTGGATGAAGTTGAGACTCAACATTTAAGTAAATGACTAACTTGGTCTCATTGTAACCTGGAGCGAGCAGATTGGATCTCACACCAGCACTAAAACTCATTTCCTTTCCAAGGAAGTTGAGTAAGAATGTAGAACCAGAATGACAATGGGGAAGTGTGATTACCAGGACCTCAGCCAGTCAGTAAAGTCAGGTTCAAGGTTGCTTTCTTGGAGGGAAGTGTGTAGAGGAGAGTTAACACCGGCAGTAAAGTGGGTGTAGCCGCCCTAGAGCCCTGTGTTAAATTAATCATTGTGAGATGGCCTCACTGAGCCAAAATGAACATCCAAAAGCAAATAACCATTTCACCCATGCACAAATTTGTAATCTTCAATAATTGTCATCATTTGACAAAGACCTTCTCCTAGAAACCTTTCTGGCTCAGTTGTCTCTAGTTTATCCACAGATGTAATAATCTTAATTGCAATCAACCCCTGAAGAAAATGCCAAAATCTTGCAATCATTTTTCATGGGTGATTTCAGTGGACTTTACTCTGTCTTTGTTTTGAAGTCTATAGAGTATACTGGAAGATTGGTTTGGCCAAGGTTACTTCCTCTTTCAGCCTGGTTTGGCTTGGCTCCTGAGTGATTTAAGACCTGTTTTGGAGCTAAATGTGAGAGTTAGACTGATGTGGAAGTAAGGATCAGATAAATAACCATTGTTATGAGGAGACCCAGGCAGAGATGAGTCAGCAGATCCACAGGGAGTGTTCTTTGTAGACCCTGCTCCACTGGTTCCAACTTGCTCCAAATGACCCAATTCATTCTCTTAAGAAGGAATGAGGAAAATTGTGTCCTAGTAATGTTCTTCCAAATTCTAGATCCCTAGATATAAGAGATTGAGGGCTGTCTCTTTTCAGGAATTCGTCACTTGTGAAAAGAGATGGTGTCAGGATCCATATGAGATGCCCATGTGTTGGGGTCTGAAGATGGAATTTGAGAGGGTGTAGTTGGGTTTTTTTTTTTTACATTTTTATTGTGCTTTAGATGAAGGTTTACAGAGCAAATTAGTTTCTCATTAAACAATTAAATACACATATTGTTTTGTGACATTTGTTGCCAACCCCACAAAGTGTCAATGCTCTTCCCTTCTCGATCTTGGGTTCCCCATTTTCATTCATCCAACTTTCCTGTCCCTCTTGCCTTCTCGTCCTTGACCCTGGGCTAGTGTGCCCATTTAGTTTCAAGTACATGGTTGAACTACGCATATTATTGTTTGTTTTACGGGCATGTCTAATATTTGGCTGAAGGGTGAACCTAAGGAGTGACTTCAGTACTGAGTTAAAAGGGTGTCCTGGGGCCATAGTCTCAGGGTTTCTCCAGCCTCTGTAAGACCAGTAAGTCTGGTCTTTATTTGTGAGTTTGAATTTTGCTCTACATTTTTCTCCAGCTCTGTCCAGGACCCTCTATTTTGATCCCTATCAGAGCAGTCAGTGGTAGTAGCCAGGTACCATTTAGTTGTGCTAGACTCAGTCTGGTAGAGGCTGTGGTAGTTGTGGTCCATTAGTCCTTTGGACTAATCTTTCCCTTGTGTCTTTGGTTTTCTTCATTCTCCCTTGCTCCAGACAGGGTGGGACCATTGGAGCATCTTAGATGGCTGCTTACAAGCTATTAAGAACTCAGACACTACTCACCAAAGTAGGATGTAGAACATTTTCTTTATAAACTATGTTATGCCAAGTGAGCTAGATGTCCGCCAAGACTATGGTACCCAGCCCTTAGTCCAGTAATTCAGTCCCTCAGGGAGTTTGGATGTGTCTATGAACCTTCCATGACCCTGCCTTGGTCAAGTTGTGCTAACTTCCCCAGTATTGTGTACTGTCTTGTGGGAGGGTGTAGTTTTGCTTGCAAAGCTGAATAAAAAGTCCCTTCTCCATTGCAGACAACTGAACTTTTATAAAACACCAACCAGATCATGTCACTCCCCTGCTTTAACCCTTTGATTGCTTGACACTGATTGTAGAATAAAGCCCTAGTTCTTCAGTCTGCCATTTAAGCTTTCCATGATCAGGCCACTGCTTACGTCTCCAGCCTCTTCCCTCGCTGTGGACCTTATCTACTCATTCTTTATGGCCATGGTTGGCAGACATTGGCCCACCAGTCAAATCTGGCCTGCAAACACCAAACAATGAGCTAAGAATGATTTTTACATTTTTGAATGGTTTCATATTAAATGGTTATATAAGTATCAACACAATATCTTCTATGTTTCCTCTTAGCCAGTAAGACCTAAAGTATTTACTATCCAGCTCTTTACGGGAGAAGTTTACTGATCTCTGCTGTACAATATCGTGATGCTGACTGCTGTACAACACTCTCAAACACACCATTGTCACTCTCCATCATGATACTGTTCAAAGCCATTCCTACTACCTACAATTATTGAATAGCTTCCATGTGTCAAGGAGCCCTTGTGGCTCAGTGGTTAAGTGCTCAGCTGCTAACCCAAAGGTCAGCAGTTCAAACCCACCAGCTGCTCTGTGGCAGAAAGATGTGGTAGTCTGCTTCCATAAAGATTTACAGTCTTGGAGAATCTATGGGGCAGTTCTACTCTGTCCTATAGGGTTGCTGTGAGTCGGAATAGTCCATGTTATCAGGTGCTCTGAAATACAAATTAAACAAGATACAGCTCCCACTTCCAGGACTCACAGCTTACTTGGTAGACATGCATGTGGGAAGGACCCAGTTTAGTTAAACATGGGACAGGGCATCAGGGAAGGCTTCCTGTCTTAGCAGCATTTTTAAAAAAGAGCAGGAGTTTGCAAGGTTAAAAGGGTATTCCATAATGGACTTTCTAGGAAGATGAGCAGCATTTGAAGCCATAAACATTTCAAGAATTTCCTATCAGGAGAAAACTGGGTGGGGTCACTGAAGGATTTTTAACAGAGAATGGCAGAGTAATGTTTGCATTACATAAAGATGGTCCACCACGTGTCTGTTTGTTGTACTGTGGTGGCTTGAATGTTGCTGTGACACTGGAAGTTCTGCCACCAGTATTTCAAATACCAGCAGGGTCACCCTTGGTGGACAGGTTTCAGTGGAGCTTCCAGACTAAGATAGACTAGGAAGAAGGACCGGGTGATCTACTTCTGAAAAAATTGGCCAGTGCAAACCTTATAAATAGCGGCAGAACATTGTCTGATGCAGTGCCAGAAGATGAGCCCGTAAGGCTGGAAGGCACTCAAATTACAACTGGGGAAGAGCTGCCTCCTCAAAGTAGAGTTGACCATAACGACGTGGATGGAGTCAAGCTTTTGGAATCTTCATTTGCTGATGTGGCACTATTCAAAATGAGAAGAAACACCTGCAAATATCCTTTAATAATCAGAACGTGGAATATACAAAGTATGAATTTAGGAAAATTGGAAGTTGTCAAAAATGAAATGGAATGCATAAACATCAGTATCCTAGACAGTAGTGAGCTGAAATGGACTGGTGTTGGCCATTTTTAATCAGACAATCATATGGTCTACTATGCCGGGAATGACGGATTGAAGATGAATGGTGTCGCATTCATTGTCAAAAAGAACATTTCAAGATCTATCCTGAAGTACAACACTGTCGGTGATAGGACAATATCCATATGCCTACAAGGAAGACCAGTTAATATGACTATTATTCAAATTTATGCACTAACCACTAAGGCCAAAGATAAAGACATTGAAGATTTTTACCAACTTCTTCAGTCTGAAATCGATCATTGAATCAAGATACGTTGATAATTACTGGCAATTGGAATGCAGAAGTTGGAAATGAAGAAGGATCACTAGTTGGAAAATACGGCTTTGGTGATAGAAACGGCACGGGATATTACATGATAGAATTTTGCAAATATCTTTTTTCAACAGCATAAATGGCAACTATACACGTGGACCTTGCCAGATAGGATACACAGGAATGAAATTCACTACAACTGTGGAAAGAAATAACAGAAAAGCTCAATATCATCAGTCAGAACAAGATCAGGGGCCAATTGTGGAATAGACCATCAATTGCTTGTATGCAAGTTCAAGTAGAAGTTAAGAAAATTAGAACAAGTCCACGAGAATCAAAGTATGACCTTGAGTATATCCCACCGGAATTTAGAGACCATCTCAAGAGTAGATTTGACTCACTGAACACTAACGATCAAAGACCAGATGAGTTGTGGAATGACATCAAGGACATCATAAATGAAGAAAGCAAGAGGTCATTAAAAAGACACGAAAGAAAGAACAGACAAAAATGGATGTCAGAAGAGGCTCTGAAAGTTGCTCTTGAATGTAGAGCAGCTAAAGCAAAAGAAAGAAATGATGAAGTAGAAGAGCTGAACAGAAGATTCCAAAGGGTAGCTTGAGAGGACAAAGTAAAGTATTATAATGAAATGTACAAAGACTTGGAGATACAAAACCAAAATGGAAGAGCACACCTGGCATTTCTCAAGTTGAACGAACTGAAGAAAAAATTCAAGCCCCGAGTTGCAATATTGAAGGATTCTATGGGGAAAATATTGAACATTGCAGGAAGCGTCAAAAGAAGATGGAAGGAATACACAGAGTCACTTCAGCCTTCAGTATAGATTATACCTCAACATAAAGAAAACAAAAATCCTCACAACTGAACCAGTAAGCAACATCATGATAAATAGAGGAAGTATTGAAGTTGTAAAGGATTTCATTTTGGATCCACAATCAACACCCACAGAAGCAGCAGTCAGGAAATCAAACGATGCATTGCATTGGGCAAATCTGCTGCGAAAGACCTTTTCAAAGTATTAAAAGCAAAGATGTCACTTTTGGGACTAATGTGCATGAGTCCCAAGCCATTGTGTTTTCTATCACCTCATAAGCATGTGAAAGCTGGACAATGAATAAGGAAGACCAAAGAAGAATTGACACCTTTGAAATATGCTGTTGGTGAAGAGTATTGAATATACCATGGACTGCCAAAAGAATGAAAAAAATCTGTCTTGGAAGAAAGTACAGCCAGAAGGCTCATTAGATTTCATCTCACATACTTTGGACATGTTATCAGGAGAAAACAATCTCTGGAGAAGGACGTCATACTTGGTAAAACAGAAGGTCAGCGAAAAGAGGAAGACCCTCAACAAGATGGACTGCAACAGACCTCAAGCATAACAAAGGTTGTGAGGTTCATGTAGGACCAGGCAGTGTTTCGTTCTGTTTTACATAGGGTTACTATGAGTTGGAACTGACTCAGTGGCACCTAACAACAGTATAAAGCTTAGTTCCTCCTCAGGAATTGTCCTTAGCTGAAGGGAGTCACCTCTCCCAAGTTAGCCCTTTCCTGGGGAGACAGTCTCCGTCCAATGACTGGTCAGTGTGGGAACACAATGGCTCAGCCTCTCACCTTCATTTCACACATCTCTTAGGAGCTTCCTCCACTTCAGATCTCCCCTGGGATCTGTTGGAATAGCATCATATTTCAACTTCCCCTTTTCCCAAACTCACTCCCTTCCTTCCCTAACAGATGTTCTGAGAGCACTCCCAAGAAAACATCTGCACACTAACCTCCTTCTCACAGCGTTTCCCAGGGAACCTAAATGCTATGGATCAAATTGTATCCCCCCCGAAATATGTGTTGTAAATCCTAACCTCCAAGCCTATGGTTATAATCCCCTTGGGAATGGGTTGTCTTTGTTATGTTAATGAGGCAGGATTAGTGTAGGGTGTGTTCTAAGTCAATCTCTTTTGAAATATAAGAGATTAAACAAGCAAGAGAGCAAGCAGAGATAGGGGGATGAGAGAAGCCAAGCTACAGGAAGATCTCCCAGGAACAGAAGCTCAAAGAGACAAGGACCTTCCTCCAGAGCTGACAGAGAGAGAAGGACTCTCCCTAGAGCCAGCACCCTGAATTTGGACTTACAGCCTCCTAAACTGTGAGAAAATAAATTACTGTTTGTTAAAGCCATCCACTTGTGTTATTTCTGATATAAAAGCATTAGATAACTAAGACAGAATTTGGTACTGAGAAATGGGGGTGCTGCTCTAACAAATACCTAAAATGTGGAAGTGGGTTTGGAATTGGGTAATAGGTAAAGGCTGGAAGAGTTTTAATGTGCCTAATAGTAAAAGCCTAGACAGTCTTGAAGAGAGTGTTTCTAGAATTAAGGATGTCAAAGGCAATTCTGGTGAGGCTCAGAAGGAAGTGAGGAGAGCTACAGAGAAAATCTTTATCATCTTAGAGAATACATACGGCACCAGCAACAAAATGTTGCTAGAAATGTGGATGTTAAATGTCCTTCTGGTGAGGCTTTAAAAGAAAATGATGAACATGTGATTGGACAGTGGAGGAAAGGCAATGCTTTTTATGCAGTGGCAAAGTACTTGTCTGAATTATCTTCAAACGTTTGGAGGAAAGACGGTAGAACTTGTAAGTGATAAACTTGGATATCTGGCTGAGGAGATTTCTAAGCAGTATCTTAAAGGGGGCCACGTGGTTTCTCCTTGCTGCTTATAGTAAAATGCGAGAGGAAAGAGATGGACTTAAAAACGAACTGTGCAAAATGAAAACAAAAGTTAAAGATCTGGAAAATTCTGTTGTATAAAGTAAGTACACATGTCCTAGAATGCTCACCAAGGATGTGGCTACACAATCTTTTGTTACAGAGATTAAGCTTGTAACTAATGGAGCTAACCAACTACTATAGCACGAAACCCATCAGCTTAGACTGAAGGGGACAGAGAAAGAATGAAAGGAGAGAATACTTTCTGCCCTTGGAAATTTACAGACAGGAAACGACATCTGTTGTCCTCCAAGAAAAGAAAAGAACCATCTCTGGAGCAGCTCAGAGATCAGCAGAACTGCTGGAAGGAGCACTGAAGCAGAGCTGCCTCTGTCTCAGAGGGTGGGGTCACGGCCTCTGGGGTGTCAAAGAATAGAGCCATGATCTCCTAGGTTTCAAATAATCAGATCTTCACCAACATGTTCTGGAGTGTGGGGCTGCCATTCAGTTTGGCCAAGAGGGTAGGGCCGCTGTCAAAGTGAGGGGGCAGGGTGGAGTCACCACTCAGATGGACTAGGAGAATGGGGCTGCCCAAAGCCAAGGGAGCAGAGTTGCCATCCCAGTGGTCCCGGATGGCAGAGCTGAAGCCCAGGGCCGAGGGGCCTCCAGCCAGAATTCAGAGGGTATGGTTGACACCCATAGTCTGGAGGGCGGAGCCATTGCTCAGATGGTCTCAGAGAACAGAGGATTATTTTCAAGCCTTGAGAGCTAATGTAAATTGTTCTGCTGGGTTTTGGAACTGCTTGGTGCCTGCTATCCCTTCTTTCCTTTCAATTTCTCCCATTTGTAATGTAAATGTCTACCTTATGCTGTGCCTGTTCCACCACTGTACTTTGGAAACAGATAACTTGTAGACTAGATTTCAGAGGTTCATAGATGAAAATGAATTTTGCCTCAGGATGGACTACGCCTAAAGTGTTAACCACATTTGATTTAGATGCTTCTGAAGATGAGATTTTGGACTTGGAGTTGATTTAAGACTTTTGGGATGATGTGATGGGGTGAATGTATTTTGCATGTAGCAAAGACATGAATTTTGGAGGGCCAAAGGGTAAAATGTTATAGACTGAATTGTGTCCCCACAAAATACGTGTTGTAAATCCTAACATTTCATGCCTGTGGCTATAATTCCATTTGGGAATGAGTTGTCTTTATTGTGTTAATGAGGCAGGATTAGTGTAGGGTGTGTCTTGAATCAATCTCTTTTGAGATATAAAAAAGATTAAACAAGCAAGAGAGCAAGCAAAGATGGGGGGAGATGGAGAGATGCCAAGCTACATAAAGATCTCCCAGGAGCAGAAGCTCAAAGAGACAAGGACCTTTCTCCAGAGTCAACAGAGAGAGAGAAATGTACCCTCTACAGCTAGCACCTGAATTTGGACTTCTAGCATACTAAACTATGGGAAAATAAATGTTTGTTTGTTAAAGCCACCCACTTGTCATATTTCTGTTTAGCAGCACTAGATAACTAAAACACTAACCTTTGACTTAATGTCCCCTGGCTTCTTGTGCTCTACACCACTTTGATCAGGTACTTTCTTGTACTCTGTGCCACTTTGACAAATGTCCCCCACCAATAAAGCTAGTTGGAAGACCAGCCAAGCCTCTGCTCCTCCATAGTTTCTAGTCAGTAAGTATAGAAATGCAAATTGGGGATTTTATTCTAAAGACATCTGCATATCCCAATGTACTTCAAAATGGCAAACAAGATTTCTTCTACCAGGAAAAGTCTTTTAATGCCCAAAGAATAATTAAGCAGAGAAGGATTGGATTGGATTCCCTGTCCCCCATCCCCACCCTAAAACGGTATCATGGCAAAAAAAAAAAGACTAGGAAATAAATCATGCTTAATGAAGCTTAACTCTCTATAAACCCACACCCAGGAGGAAGGTACATAAGCCTTCTTTTTCACAGGTCTTGCACCTGTTGTCCAACATTCACAGCCTGGTCATGATGCCTCAGCCAGAGTTTTACTTCTGATATTTTAAGGCCTGGAATGAAGAAGCTGGAACTTCCCTCTAACTGCTGCCCAACTTCAATGCACCACAAAGAGGCAGAGAAATATAATGAAAGGGAAAAGGAGATAAACGATTAGTTATAATTCCTTGAATAGCTAGATAAATATTGACTAAGAGTGCCTATGAAAAAGAAGAGTTCCGATCTGCTTGGGAAAATTAGCTTCCCTCCTCCCCCTCCCCCTACTGTTCAGCAGCTCTGCTGTGAGAATCTGGCTCTGTTATTTCTCTCAGTGGGAGCTGCCATCTTAATGACTCTGCGCAGCACTTCTGCAGCAGGAGACCCTGCCTCAGGTGGCAGATCAGGCCTGGGAGGATTGAGGTCTCACTTAAACGAAGTCAGCAATTTCCCAACTTGTTTTAAAATGAAACAGATTTGTAAAAATAACAATAATAATTATTTGACAGTGCTGGTATAGCTCCCAGATAGAAATTTGACCTTTAAAGTAGAATCTATCCTTCTCCTCTCCCAGTGAAACTAACTTTCCTCTTCTCGATCAAGCGTTTCCAACCTGAGCTGAAACGGTTGCCAGCTCCGTTAAACTCCGTCAGCGAAGCGGCAAGCAGTAGCATGTTTCTTTGAGTTTTCGGTCTTTTGTGAATCTCCATGATTTCTTGTAGGTTAGCCATTTGTTGTGTCTACATTTTAAAAGTAATTTTATCTTCTTCGTTCTTTATGCCGTATATATGTATATATTGACTATATACATATATATACAAACCTTCTCACTTATCGACTATCTCGTTACCCAACATTTTGCATTTATAACAATAGTAAAAAATCTACTATCCAACTATTTTGCACATTAACGACGTACATCTGGCCGTAACGAATGCCAAGGTGTGCGGTGAGAGTAACGCTGGCTGTGATGATTAAGGCAATGTGCCAGCTTGGCTGGGCTATGATTCTCAGCTGTTTGGCAGTTATGTAATGATGTAGTCATCCTCCATTTTGTGATCTGATGCGGTCATTCTCCATTTTCACATAATACCAATTTCAGGTAACTACCTGGTCTTTGGAATGCAACCATGCCAATAAATGAGGAGAGGGTGTATATATACAGTCTCTGGCACAAACAGTTTGCTCTCAGCTACTAACCAAAAGGTTGGCAGTTGAAATATACCCAGCAGTGCCATGAAAGAAAGGCCTGGTGATCTACTTCTGAAAAACCAGCCATTGAAAACCCTATGGAGTGCAGTTCTACCCTGAAACTCGTGGGGTCACCATGAGTCAGAACTGACTTGACAGCAATGGAGATATATCTATATCTATATCTATAGCTCAAGTCTCTTCATTTGGGGGAAATGGTTGATACTTTTCTATGTCATTTACATCATTTTTAAATTGCCCTCATGGGCTTTTAATTTATTTTTTAATTAGAGCCTTATTTCCATACACTTAAAAGCACTGATCATAATGGGACTCACTGCTTCCTTCAGCCCAAGGTCCATCCGGTCAGCTTCCCTCTCTCATTTTCTCAATCCCACCCAGATCAACCCTGACCCAGTCTCAAGCTATTTTCCTCATGGGACTACCTCTGCACCGGGCTTCCATGAGACAGACTCCTTATCCTCAAACGTTCCCTGGTGTGCTAGCTCCACCTCTTCGCCTGAACTGAGACCTAATGGTACCTGATCCCACTGCATCCTTCACAGCCCTCTCAAGTGAAGGCTACCCAGTCTATCATACCCTCTGCCCCAGGACCACACAGTGGGATTTGGACCCTCCTACATTCCCACTCGCCTGTCCAGAATATTGTCTGACTCCTTCCTTGAGCATCTCCTGCTTCTTCAAGGCAATCAAACTGCTCTTTTCCTAACCTCATTGACATTACTTATCCACCTCCCTGCCACTTCCCTTCACTGTTAGAGGATTTTTGAACTTTATTCACAGACTTTCTCTCCTCCCACACTTCTGTCATCACCCTTGAAGACTTTGAATTGGCAAGGATACGCATACCAACTATTTCCTCTATTTATCCCTAAGCTTATCCCACTGTGTGGCTGGCGTTTTTGTAGACCATTTCTACCCAGGACTGTCAGTATGTGGAGTTTCCTCATTGCCCTAGGCCTCTAAGAGCTCAGCCTTGTGTCCAGTTTGCCAGTTCATAGGGTTCTGGTGGGCTGCATTTCCAGAGCTAGAGCTAGCGTTTGATCTTCCTGACTCTCTTAGTTTTCTAGTGCTGCTATAACAGAAAAAGCACAAGTGGATAGCTTTAACAAGCAGAAATTCTCTCACAGTCTAGGAGGCTAGAAGTCCAAATTCAGAGCGCCAGCTGTAGGGGAAGGCTTTCTCTCTTTGTCTGTTCTGGAGGACAGTCTTTGTCATCAGTCTTCCCTTGGTCTGGGAGCTTCGCGTGGGAACCTCAGGTCCAAAGGACACTCTCTGCTCCCGGCGCTGCTTTCTTGGTGGTATGAGGTGGTATGATGGTATGTCTCTCTGCTCGCTTCTCTCTTTTATATCTCAGAAGAGATTGATTTAAGACACAATCTAATCTTGTAGACTGAGTCCTGCCTCATTAACATAACTGCTGCTAATAGCACCTCACTAACATCATAGGGGTAGGATTTACAACACATAGGAAAATCAAATCAGATGACAAAATGGTGGACAATCACACAATGCTGGGAATCATGGACTGATCAAGGTGACAGATATTTTTGAGGGGCACAATTCAATCCATGACACTGACCATGTCTTCAATAGTTTTTCACCCATTTATATATCTGCAAATGCTAGTCTCATCCCAACCCCTCAAATCCATACTCTTAAAGATGAATTCCCAGCCTGTTCTATAATTTGGACCTAGCCAGATCCATATTGTGGCAAACTGGCTAGCTTGTTCATGAAACTCATTCAGTCTTGCAAGACTACGTTTCCTGCCTTCCTTGCAGTTAGGGGGGCCATGTGGCTGTAAATTAGCCAATGGAATGTGAGCGGAAGTGAGGTATGCCCCTTGCAAGCCTGGTCTGCAAAAGTCTCCCATGCCCCATCCTTCATGCTCTTCCCTCTTTGAAAGCTGGATATTGACACCCAGGATGGCGTGGAAGCCATCTGGTAAAGTTGGTGGAGCCTCTGTCAGCTTGAATCTCTAAATGGAACATGAGCCCCTCTCTCCCTTCCCCCGGCACTGTTCCCCATGGCTGAAGAAAAACACACTCATTGGCCATGAATAAAAAAGACACTTTTTACAAAGTTAAGCCAGTGAAATTTTGGTTACAGCAGTTAATCCCACCCTGACTAATACAAATGTGTAAGAAGAAGGGATTCTAAAATAGATCATGTTCAAATATAGTCATCAGAGAAACAAAATTGGGCCACAGAGAAAGAGAGCAAGCTTCCTGGGAGGGGACAAAGAGACACTCGCTCTTCTTCATGGATACTTTTTGTTACTGTTTCACTCTCTTAGACTTTTCTCCAGAAAGCCTCACTCAGGAGGCTGAGGCTTCTCTTGTCTCTGCCTGTAATGCCAAGTAGGAATGTAGGACTGATTCAGAGAAAAGGAGGCACTGAGCAGGGCGAGAGGAGCGACTGATGACCTCATGTCATAGAATCCAGCCTAAGATCCTCCACACCCCTATCCCCCATCCTGGTGGTCGACTAAGTGTGTACATGCTTTTTATGGTGTGCCCATGAGGGACCTATGGCATCAGTAAGCCACTAGTGAGGAATTCTGAACTCTGGATCCTGGTCATCTTTTCCTCCATCACAACTGACAATCTCAGTTAGGTGGGGAAGTGGGACATAAGATAAGATAAGAGAGAAGGTCCAGAGAGAAGATTGTGCGTGAGTCTTTGGAAGGCCCTCAGTTTGTATGATGTGGGGTGGGTGTGTGGTGCAGGGTGGGAAGTGGTGGGCTCCTCCTAATTAAAGATGCTACGTAATTCTGAGCATCTGTACCTAAGTCTCTTCACCGGTAAACTGGCATTTCTTTGTGATTGCCGTAATGGATTGTTCCAGGTGTGATGCTGATGAGGGAAATTACTTAAAGAGCCAAGTGTTTCCCCCTCCTTTCTGTCCAGCATTCCTGCAGTCCAGCATCTCTACTTAGAAACATTATCTCGCCAGATCTCACAGAGTCCCTGAGCAGTAGCTACAGCATATTGCCTCAGGGAAATCAAAGTGCTTTATGGATATTATCTCATTAAATCCCCCAGCCCCTTCCCCAGGAATCAAGCTACCCCCTCCCCACCCAGCTCACAATTCTTCCTCCATCAGAACCAGACTCTGAATAATAAATTTTGTGATTTATTTTGAGTCACTTGGAAGAAGCTGTAAATGGACCCTCAACTTCTCTGTCCATCTGCCTCTCGGAAAGGCACCCTCTTAACGTGTGTGCAGGAGAGATAATGGCTTTCTGACACCCACTTACCTGGGATGTCAATGATTTATGGTTATTGGGCAGGGATTCCCAGGTGCCTTTCACTCCCATTAGACATAATTCTTTCCCTGAATGTTGGCATTTCATACCTTTCTACTCCCATCACTACCCACCGCCCCCCCGCCCCCGCCAATATACCTTTGTTTCACTTAGAAATAGTTACTGCTCTCTGAATGTACCAATTTTCTCCAGGCTTTCAAAGCTTTGGAGAAACTATTCTCTCACCAGAATTCTCTTCTCCCACCCTTACTCATGCTCATCCTTAAGAACCAGCTCAAATCTTACCTCTTCCATCAAACCTTCTCTGACTTCCATAGGATGAGTTCCTTGCTCTTTCCTCTGAGCTTCTACAGACTCAAATAGAAGAGTTACCACTTGTACCAGACTGTAGCTACATGCTGTAGGTATATTATATCATCAATTCTCACAACATCCCTATGAGGTAAGTAGTTTTAGTATAACTAATTTTACTAAAAGGAAACAGAGGCTTGCAGAAGTTACTAACTTTCCCAACTTTATATGGCAATTAAGTGGTGGAGTCAGATTTCATACCCAGTTCAGACACCAAAGCCCATAATTTTAGCTTCTTAAGGACATTACTGAGCACCTATTACATGCTAGGTACTATGCCAGGTACTAGAAAATAGGTATAAAGAGGTCAAAATCCCTTGCCTTAAGAAGCTCAAGTCTAAGGGAGACAGCAACAAGTGATAAGGAAAAAAAAAAAAAAAATGGAGGCAGCTTTATGAAGTAAAAAATTACAGGCTTTGGTGTCTGACCGGGGTATGATAAGGCAGAATTGAGAAGTCAACAGAGTTTCTATGGCCTGTGAAGCCTAAAAATATTTACTATGTGACCCTTGAGAGAAAAATTTGCCAGCCACTGTTCTAGAACCTTGGCATTACTTCAGAGTTTGTTAGAAATGCAGAATGTGCAGGCCACCTCAGACCCACTGAATCAAACTCAGTAGTTTAATAAGATCTCAGGTGATTGTTACATACCTGCTGAAGGCAAGCAGGGGCCTCTGACTCGGATTCACAGCACCTAGGCTAGTACAGGGCATATGTGAGAGGCTCAGCTGGTGCAAGCTGATTGAAATTGATGAAGAGGTGAGGCCTTGGCCTAGGGAAGTGGTTCTCAAACTGTGGTTCCCAGAGCAGCAGCACCCACATCTAGGAACTTGTTAGAAATGCAAATTCTAAGGCCCACCCCAGATAACTGAATCAGAAACTTTGGGGGTGGGCTCAGTAAGCTGTGCTGTCAGGAACCCTCCTGGTAATTTAGATGCAAGTTTAACTGATTTGAATCCCTGCTGAAAATCTGCATTTCTAACAAGTTTCCAGGTGATGCTAATGCTGCTAGTTAGGGACCAATTCTGAAAACAGCTAGCAGAGCAGTGGTTTTCAAAATTTATTATACGTAATAATCACCTGGGGATCTTATTAAAATATAGATTCTTATTCAGTATATCTGGGGTGGAAATGTACATTCTTAGCAGAGATTCAAACTGAAACGAACCCGTCTGAAGCCCTGACTTAAGTACAGGCCCCAATTCTAGAGATTCTGATTAAATCAGCCTGGAGTGAGGACCTGATATTGTTTTAAGTTCCAGGTAATTCTAATGTGTAACAAGGATTGAGAAGCACAGTTTTAGATCTTTCAATCAAGCAAACATTTACTGAGCACGTGCTACATGCTATGTGTGGGAGAAAGATGTGGCAGTCTGCGTCTGTAAAGATTTACAGCCTTGGAAAGAAACCCTATGGGGCAGATCTACTCTGTCCTGTAGGATTGCTGTGAGTTGCAATCGACTCAACAGCAATGGGTTTGGTTTGGGTTATGTGCTATGTGCCAGACATTGAGCTAGGTCCAGGGGATGGTGGCACAATGGTTAAGTGCTCAGCTGTCAACCGAAAGGTCATCAGTTCAAACCCATCCAGTGGCTCCACAGGAGAAAAGACCTAGCAATGAGCTCCTGTAAAGATTACAGTCTAGGAAACTCTATGGGGCAGATCTACTGCCATTAGGGTTGCTATGAGTCAGAACTGACTTGACGGCACACAACAACAATAACAACGTGTGTGTGTGTGTGTGTGTATGTGTGTATCATAGTCCTGCTCCTGAGACATTCATGATCCAATAGGGAAGTAGTCATATAAATCAACACATTTCATACAGGGTCATGTCTGCTATAATGGAGGTAGCCTTTGGCAAAGGAGGGGGTGTGACAAACCCACTGAGGAGATCAGATAAGGAGCCCTGGTGGAGCAGTGGTTAAGAACTCAGCTGCTAACCGAAAGGTCAGCAGTTTGAATCTACCAGTCACTCCTTGGAAACCCTATGGGACAGTTCTACTCTGTCCTATAGGGTCACTATGAGTCAGAATTGACTTGACGACTGCAGGTTTGGTTTTTTGGTCCAGAGGAAGGATGTTTGAACTGAGCCTTAGAGGATGAGAAAGAGAGCATGTGCAAAGGTACAGAGGCATAGAGCAGGACCCCAAGAATTGCACAATCAGGAAATTGCAAGAAGCTTGATGTGGCGAAGCATCAGAAATGAGATGGCAGCCACAGAATCTGAAGCTGGAGAGCTAGTCCAAGGAACGCCTGTCTCGTTGGAAAAGTCTAATGAGGTGGACTTGAATAGTGTGCCCAGATTGGTCAGAATCTATCCCCATCTCAATGACTTGTGGAGAGTGGCCACATGTTAGGAGAATCAAATGAAGCACAGTCCCTGAAGTTCCCAGGCAGTTCCACATAAACTTTTTGGTCTCTGTTGTTTCTCAGATGAAAGCAGATTTCAGTGAGTAGGTGCTGTGGCAACTCTGCATCCACACACACCCTCCAGCACACCTAGACTGAGAGAGCTGACCCCACTTTGCCCAGTAATCAAAGCTGATATCTCTCCTGGCACATCCCAGGCAGCTTCCTCCTCAGCCTGCAGGTCCCTCAGATGGAAGAGGCTGGAGGAGGCCCGCAGAGCTTCATAGACGGGGGACACCATGCCCGCACACAGCTGCTGACTTTCTTCCCCCCTCAAGTTAAGCTGGAACATTGTGCACTTTCTTCTCCAACTCTTTCAAAGCAAGTCATTTTCCTCCTCTGGAAGAATGCCCATTGTTCATTTGACATTAAAGATAGGTCTTCACTGTTTTCTTAAGGCAGCAATTGGTGAAGTTAAGCTGTATTATGCGGACTTGTCAGAAGGATACAACATTATACAAAGGAATGATGTGAAACAAAAATTGCTCTCTTCAACCTTCCAAACCTTTCCTGCATACAGATTTCAAGCCATTTTTCTGCCCTTGTGTGTTCCTGGCATAGCTCAGAATTGGGGGTAATTGAAGGGAGAGATGGAGTTTGGTTCTCTGCTTGCCGCCCCATTCAGCTGCCACAGAAGCAAGATGGTGCTGGGAATTGTTCAGTGTACAGTGTAAGGAGGAGGGGGCAGGGCTGAGGAGCAGGAAGACTAATGAGGAAAACATTTCTCACCTTTTTCTTCAGAATATGATTACTTTGGGCTCTCAGAGTTGTAGGATGGTTGGTTAGTTTTTAAAGAGCTATGGTTTTCTGTTTCCCATCATGAATTCCATGTTTATTTTCCAGTTAAATATTATTAGTGAAATGCGGTCCTATCTAAATTCTGGGCAGAAGCTCTAGTCACTGTGCTTCCTGAAGTCATGATTCCCTCATTCAATCATAAATTTGACTGGGTTGTGGGCTCTGGTCTCCATTCTGTCATTTACTAAATGTGTGCTGTGATGTTAAGCAAATTACTTAACATCCTCAAGCCTTGGTTTCCTCAGAAATAAAATGGGAATGAGGAGTTGAGTTACCTTATAAGGTTGTTGTAGGGGTTAAAATGACACAATGCATGTAATTAGCCTGGCAGTCTAAGTCGTCAATAAATATTTGGTGTATGTTATTATTTTTATTATTAGTCCACAAACATTTATTAAGTGCCACTGGTACTGTTCTGGGACCTGAGGAGAGGAAGACGAAAGAGATGATCTAGTAGGAAAGGCAGACCAGGCAGTGATGGCTCAGGATTGGTGATAAGAGCTAAGAGATAAGCATGAGGTGGTCAAAGAGGGGTACCTATCCAAACCCAGTGGTCAGAGAGAACTTCTGGAGGAGGCGGCTCCTTAGGGGGACTTGAAGGATGAACAGTGAAGGAGATAGTGTCCAGTGCAGATGTCGGCCAGGGGTCTTCTGGCCAGAAGGAACAACAGCATGTGAAAAACATCAGAACACCCCATGCTTTCCCAAAACTGTATGCTGGTCTGAGTGCTGGAGCATATGGCAGCTTGGTGGGGGAGTTGCAGGAGATGGGCTGGAAAAGAAAGTGTTTTGGGTGGTGAGATGAAAGGCTTGGATTTTATCCTGAAGGCAATAGGGAAATACTTAATGGTTTCCAGCTGGAAAGTGGCATAGCCTGATTTGGGTAGAAGGATAGATTGGCTTCTGAGTGGAGAGTGGGTTAGATGAGTAAGGGTCTCGTTAGAAAGACACCTCAGAAATCCAGCAGGGAACTGAAGAGAGGGAGAGCTGGGGGGTGGTTCTGAGACATTTCAAAGCTAGAATCTCTAGAACTTGGTAGAGAAAGTACACATGAAGAGTGGGGTATGCACCCCAAAATACACACCCATACCCACCAGGTTTCTGCCTTCAGTGACTCATGACTAATCCTTCACAGAGCTGAGGAGCCAGGAGGAGCAAATGAAAGTAGTGTGTTCCATTCTGGGCATGTTGTGTTTGAGGCGCTGTGAGAGCCAGGTGGGCATGTTCAAGAGGCATCTGGGCCTCCATTGACTTGGAGCATGAGGGGAGCTCTGAACAGGTGATGTGCATCACCAACACATAGGTTGATGCCAGGAGAGTGGATGAAGTCACCCAGGGAAACTGAAATGGGAAAAGAAGGTGGCTGAGGATGGAGTCTGGAGGACAGTAAGTTTAAAGGGACAGAAGGAGGCAGAGAAGTCAATTAGAGGCCAAGGTGGAGAGCCCAGAGTGGTAGGAGGACAGCCAGGATAAAAGCAATGTTTATGGAGAGCATTTCCAGAAGGAGGAGTGTCCCTGGTGCTGATTGCCAGTGCTAGGACCATTGTGGTGAGCATCTAAAAGTGGCCCCTGGATTTATAATGAGGAGAGGCTGTTGGTAGTGGAGGCAAGGACGGTATCAGTCGTGGTGAGGCAGGAACAGGAGCTGAGGATGGGAGATGAGGAGACAATGAGCAGAGTGCTCTTTCAGTCCTTGGGAGCCCTGGACTGAGACAAGAGAGCTGGCTTTTCTTCACAATCTTGATCTATGACCTGAGGCAAGTTACAATTGCTTTGGGCCTGAGTTAGTGCCTCTGACAAACACAGAACTTGGAATAGAGAATCCCAAGGCTCCCTTACAACTTGACGATCTAGTTGTATTAATGTTGGGGGCACTCTGAGCCACCATATGTGCCAGGGTTAGTTTCTGAAGGACTAGTTACAGGCTTGTCTCTACATTCCACCCAGAGTCTGGGAAAATATACCTTGGTGGTGCAAATAGTTAAATGCTCAGCTGCTAACTGAAAGGTTGGTGGTTTGAGTCATCTCAGAAGAAAGGCCTGGTGATCTGCTTCCAAAAAATCAACCATTGAAAACCCAGTTCTAGTCTGACACACACGAGGTCACCATGAGTTGGAATCAACTCCACAGTGACTGGTTAGAGAGCTCTTTGCTCCTGCCTGAAAGCCATCATGAACATCTGAGAAGAAGGGAGTTTGATTTAGAAAGGGGGAATCCACAGACTTCACGTGTCACCAGCAGGAGAGCGCCATCTCCTCACCAGTTTCTCTGACTCCAGGCCCAACTCCTGCCTCAGGCATTACTCCCTGGGCTCCCTCTGCTGCTCCTAGGCCTTTCTTCTCTAGCTGTTACAGAAGGTTTAAAGGCTGGATAGCTCTCTCTTACCCCCGCCTCCCAAATTTGCTTGTGCATCCCCAGGGTCTGCACAAAAGTGGGAGCTCGGCAGGAGCTGAGCACTGTTTGTGGAATGGATCTGTGACAGCCGGCTCTTAGCAGCTTTTAAGTCCACCAGGCTCTACTGAGTGGGCCCTTCACTTCTCAGAGGGGCCTGTTCTTTCCTCCTGGGCATCATTTTGTCCTTGGAAGACTAACTTTGGTGTCAGCTGTCTTCAATCACAAAAAACTCAAAAGTAATTTTTTTAAAAAAGCGGCAGCTCTTTCCCTCGTAGAGATCTTCTATGTCAGGCTCTTGGCTGGATGGAAGACCACAGGGTCACCCATGCTACTTTTTCTGTACTCAGGGAGAGCATTCTGGCTTCCCTGATGCTGGTAGTCTTGGCAGCTCTGCAAGCAGAGGAAAAGGCTGGCCTTCCCTGGGGTCCACATTTCGGCCCGGAGACCACTTTCTTTAGTTCCCTTTTGTTCCTGCCACCTTTTGGCTCACCATGCAGACTAAAGACAGGGGCCTAAGGAACAAAATCTCTCCAGCCGCCTCATGGGTTATTCTGGAATTAGGCCGCTGCTGTCAATTTTATTTGGTGATCCCAGTTGGATCTCTAAATTATACCTGTAATTTGGTACACTCTGTGTATTGCAGTCTGTCAGAGAAATCCTATAATTATTTCTTAAGTGACAGAGTTTTAAGGAATAGCTAAATAAATGTAGCTAAATTTAGAGCACTGTTTCTGTACAATGGAATGTGGCAGGAGGTAGAGATATGATCAGTGGCTGGTGGAAGGAGAATTTTGTTACTATCCAAAAGGTGGCAGCAAAAATTACCTCAATTAACTTAACAAGAAGCTGGTTGTCCCCTGCCAGCCCGCCCAGGAGCCCTGGCACACACCTTTTCCCTTTCTGCCAGAATTCCAGGCCTTCCTCACTAAGCTGTCCCCGGCTCCATCTGCTGCTCCTGTCTGAGGCTGATCCCTGAGCCCCAGTCGCGTCCTGCCCTCTCTCTGGGAGTCTCCTGCTCAGCATTCCAGAAGGAACAGGGTCAGGAGTTCACACCTCAAACAAATCTCAGTGCAAATCAATGCTTAACAGGGAGGCCAGAGAGAAAAGGCTGGGACCTCTATCTGCCCTGTATAAATTCCACGGTAAGTGAGAGGCTTTCTACAAATCCATCTCTGAGCAAAATTCTACGAAATGCTAAGTCCTCAGGAGAAACATGGCAAATACCTCATCTATCTATTCATCCTAGCTTTTTTATTTCTGTGAATCTACTCTGCACTAGATGTTTGTGGATGACAGAGATGAATAAATATTATCAGGAGGGACCAGTCCCTGGAGAAGGACATCATGCTTGGTAAAGTAGAGGGTCAGCGAAAAAGAGGAAGACCCTCAATGAGACGGATTGACACAGTGGCTGCAACAATGGGCTCAAACATAACAACAATTGTGAGGACGGTGCAGAACCAGGCAATGTTCCGTTCTGTTGTACATAAGGTCGCTATGAGTCAGAACTGACTTGATGGCACCTAACAACAACATGTACCAGGTACCCTTCTAGCTTTCAGGTTTGTAGTGGTGGTGGTGGTGGTGTGATGGTGTTTTTAGATGCCATGGAGTCAAACCATGACTCATAGAGACACCATGCTCAATGGGATTGGACCATTGTGATCTACAGGGTTTTCATTTACTGATTTTCAGAAGTAGATCGCCAGGCCTTTCTTCCTAGTCTGTCTTAGTCTGGAAACGCTGCTGAAAACAAGTTCAGCGTCATAGCAACACACAAGCCTCCACTGGCAGATGGGTGGTTGCTGCATTTGAGGCGAATTGACCGGGAATGGAACCCATGTCTCCTGCATGGAGTGAGAATGCTACCTATAGTGGTGTTCCAAACAGAAATCCCTGTCTACATGGAGCTAGCATTCTAGTGGGGGTAAGACAATAAACAAGATAAACAAGAAAATATATGCTGTGTTAGGTGGTGATAAATGTTAAGGAGAAAGACACTTCTGGGTACCGTTGAGTCGATTTCGACTCAGCCACCCCATGTGACAGAGTAGAACCGCCCCATGGGGTTTTCTTGGCCATAATCTTTATAGAAGCATATTAGCAGGTCTTTCTCCCACAGAGCAGTTGGGTAAGTTGGAACAGCCAACTTTTTAGTTAGCAGCTAAGTGCTTAACTTTTGCTCCATCAGAGCTCCTTAAGGAGAAAGATAAAGCTGGGTGAAAGGAGATCAGGAGTGTCAGGGGATGCTGTTACAGTTTTAGATCTGAAGGCCAGGATAGCCTTGCTAAGAAGGCTACATTTGAGTAACGAGCTGAAGGAAGAGAGGGAGCAAGTCTTGATGCAATATGGGGGATGCACATTCCAGGCAGAGGGAGTACCAGGTGGAAAGACCTTGAGGTGGGAAATGTCAAGTGGGCTGTGGGAGACACAGGATGAACACCAAAGTTCCCCATTTGGGAGAGTCACGAGGTATTGGAGAAGAGAGACATGTTTAAATTTTTTTATTACGACTTCATTGTAGTTGTTTAGGCCTTGGATTGGCAAACATGGCCCATGGGCCAGGTCTGGCCCACTGTATGTTTTTGTATGATATAAGAGCTAAGAATGGTTTTTATGTTTTTAAGTAGTTTAAAAAATCAGAATAAGGAGAGTATTTCATGACACACAAAATCTATATAAAATTTAAATTTCAACTTCCATAAATAAAGTTTTTTTGAAACACAGACATACTTATTTGTTTACCTATTGTCTCTGGTGACTTTTGCACTACAGTGGCAGAATTAAGTAGTAGTAACAGAGCATCTGGCTTGCAAAGTCTGAAATATTTACTATCTGGCCCTTTACAAAACATTCACTGACCCCAGGTCACTGACCCCTAGGCAATATGGAAGAGTTGTTAGACCTTGGCTTTGTGGGTCTGGAATCCCTGATTCTAGGTATGGATGGGGCTGCCACTTGGTGGTTGTGTGACTTTGGGCATATGATCCATCCACTTTGAGACTCAATTTCCTCATTGCTAAGATGAGGACAAAAGTACCTTCCTATTAGTGTAGTGGTAAGAATTAAATGGAATAAAGACTATGAAGCACATAGCAAATGCTTGCTATTCATAGCCATTAGAATGACTATAGTAAAGTGTGAAGGTAGAATGGAGGGACAGGTAACTGGCATTACTGAGTGGAGCCAGAGAAGTGGTCACTGAGCTGACTTTCTGAGGATGAATAAAATTTCCCCAGGTCACAGTCTGAACTTTAGGAGAGAGATCTGGGCTGGAGCTAGAAATCAGGGACTCAGGGATGGTGAGTGAAGCCCCAGAGTGCCGAGATCACTGAGGGAGACAGCCTGTCTGCCTGTGTGCTACCCCCATTTGGCAGGCTCTCACCAGCCATGGATTAAATGCTGTGTCATATTCTGCCTTTTGAAAACAAACAAATACTTCAGTCCTTGACAACTCAAGTGGCATGTGTCTGGCCCTGATTGTGCAGACAATTTTACAGAAAGTTGCCAACACAATGAACCATCTGAAGCCTCTAATGAAGCAATTACAGGATGTGGAATGAACCATCAACTGTAAACTCAGTGGTGAGAATTTTACAGAGATACAGGGTAGATAACGGGCTCACTGCGGTTAAGTCAAACAGAGTTATTGGAGATGAAATATACATAATATGGGAACACCACTCTCCCACCCACTCCCAATACACACAAAGGAAAAAAATTCCTGTAACAAGAATACCACCACACTGCCCATCAATCAGTGTCTGTTCTCAAAAGTATTGTCCTGGTATCACAAAGAAAATTGTGCACATTTTTGGGAGGTCATGGTTAATAAAGACTTCTTTACCTTGGTGGAATCTCTACAAGGTAATACATTCAATGCTTCGCACTTCCCATTTGATTCTCGAATCTAAAATAGCTGTACTAAGAGAAATACCCAATCTATGGCAATGATTATAGTATTATTTCCATTGCAATATGGCGGTTCTATACATGTGTTGTCTATAATCCTCACAACAAGCCTACAGAATAGGTATTATTAGGCCTAATTAACAATGAGGAAAAAGTTTAAATAACCTATCTTATGTCACAGAGCTCAGATGGGGCAGAGCTGGAGAAACCCAGGTCTGTTTGACTTCCAAGAGCTTCCACCTCCCCACTGCCTGCCATCTGGGTTGAACACCTTGAGTTACCTCTCCTCTGCTCAGCCCATTCTCTTAATTGTTGGGATGTTAGATTCTTATTGAAATCTGCACTCATTGTCCTAGACTTACCCTGTCCCATCGCTGTCAATTTTGACTCATAGTGACCCTATAGGATAGGGTAGAACTGCCCCATGGGGTTTCCAAGACTGTAAATCTTTACAGAAGCAGAATGCAACATCTTTCTCCTGCGGAGTGGCTGGTGTGTTCAAACCATTGACCTTTTGGTTAGCAGCTGAGCACTTAACTACTGCTCCACCAGTCGTTACTCTCTAGATAACCCTCTAGAACCATGCATATAAGAGACGTTGGGCATTTGAAAAGAGCAACCACGCCCCTCTTCTTTATTAGCCTCTCTGAAATAACACTTCTAGTTTCTTCAGCCTTTCCCTATGTGCCATGGAGGGGCAGGCGCTGCTGGTTGGCTTCTGTAGCAGACTGAAGAATGGCCCTCCAAAGACGTCCACTTCCTAAATCCCTAGAACCTATGAATATGTTATTTTATATGGCAAAATGGATTTTGCAGATGTGGTTAAAGATCTTGAGATGGAGAGGTTATCCTGAATTATCTGAGTGGGCCCAAGGTAATCATAAGTGGCATTATAAGAGGGAAGCAGGAGAGTTAGGGTAAGAGAAAGAAGACGTAAGGATAGAAGCAGAGGTCAGAGAGGAGACAAGATGCTACACTGCTGGTTTTGAAAAAGAAGGAAGGGACCATGAGCCAAGGAATGCAGGTGATCTGTGTTGTTGTTAGGTGCTGTCGAGTCGGTTCCGACTCATAGTGACCCCATGTACAATAGAATGAAACACTGCCCGATCCTGCACCATCTTCACAATCGTTGTTATGCCTCAGCCCATTGTGGCAGCAACTGTGTCAGTCCATCTCGTTGAGGACCTTCCTCTTTTTCACTGACCTTTTACTTTACCAAGCATGATGTCCTTCTCCAGAGACTGATCCCTCCTGATAACATGTCCAAAGTATGTGAGACACAGTCTTGCCATCCTTGCTTCTAAGGTGCATTCTGGCTGTACTTCTTCCAAGACAGATTTGTGCATTCTTCTGGCAGTCCACGGTATATTCAATACTCTTCACCAACACCATAATTCAAAGGCATCAATTCTTCTTTGGTCTTCCATATTCATTGTCCAGCTTTCACATGCATATGAGGCAATTGAAAACACCATGGCTTGGGTCAGTTGCACCTTAGTTCTTAAAGTGACATCTTTTGCTTTTTAACACATTAAAGATGTCTGGGGCAGCAGATTTGCTCAACGCAATGCATCATTTGATTTCTTGACTACTGCTTCCTTAGGCATTGATTGTGGATCCAAGTAAAATGAAATCCTTGACAACTTCAAAATTTTCTCCATTTATCTTGATGTTCCTTATTGGTCCAGTTGTGAGGATTTTTGTTTTCTTTATGTTGAGGTGTAATCCATACTGAAGGCTGTGGTCTTTGATCTTCATCAGTAAGTGCTTCAAGTCCTCTTCACTTTCAGCAAGCAAGATTGTGTTATCTGCACATTGCAGGTTGTGAATGAGTCTTCCTCCAATCCTGATGCCAAGTTCTTCTTCATATAGTCCAGTTTCTTGGATTATTTGTTCAGCATACAGATTGAATAAGTATGGTGAAAGGAAACAACCCCACTGCACACCTTTCTTGACTTTAAACCACGCAGTATCCCCTTGTTCTGTTCGAACGACTGCCTCTTGGTCTATGTACAGGTTCCTCATGAGGAAAATTAAGCATTCTGGAATTCCCATTCTTCGCAATGTTATTCATAATTTGTTATGATCCACACAGTCGAATGGATCCCTGGTGGCACAGTGCTTAAGAGCGTGGCTGCTAACCAAAAGGTCGGCAGTTTGAATCCATCAGCGCCTCCTTGGAAACTCTGTGGGGCAGTTCTGCTCCATCCTATGGGGTCGATGTGAGTCGGAATCGACGTGACATCAGTGGGTTTGGTTTCAGTTTGGTACATAGTGGAATGCCTTTGCAGAGTTGATAAAACACAGGTAAACATCTTTCCGGTACTCTCTGCTTTCAGCCAAGATCCATCTGACATCAGCAATAATAAACCTCGTTCCACCACCTCTTCTGAATCCAGCTTTAGTTTCTGGCAGTTCCCTGTCAATATCCTGCTGTAACTGCGTTTGAATGATCTTCAGCAAAATTTTACTTGTGTGTGATATTAATGACATTGTTCTATAATTTCCACATTCTGTTGGATTACTTTTCTTTGGAATGGGCACAAATATGGATCTCTTCCAGTCGGTTGACCAGGTAGCTGTCTTCCAAATTTCTTGGCATAGGCAAGTGAGCATCTCCAGCGCTGCATCCGTTTGTTGAAATTGGTATTCTGTCAATTCCTGGGGCCTTGTATTTTACCAATGCCCTCTGGGCAGCTTGGACCTCTTACCTCAGTACTATAGGATCTTGATCATATGCTACCTCCTGCAATGTTTGAATGCCGACCAATTCTTTTTGGTACAGTGACTCAGTGTATTCCTTCCAGGTGGCCTCTAGAAGCTGGGAAAGTCAAAGAAACAGATTCTCCCCTAGAGCTTTCTGAAAGGAATGCAGCTCTACTGACACCTTGATTTCACTACAACCATCCCTGGACATAGCTGAGGGCTATTCCTTTCCCTTGCCCTCCCCTCCCTTCTTCTCCCTTTCTCTCCTCTCCTTTCTTTTACCATCTCTTTTCCCCTTCTTTTTCTTTCTCTTTCCTTTTTTTCCCCTTTTCCTTTTTCTTTTTTTCTTCAGAACTTTTTGCATACACCTCTAGTATATTTTTTAGTACATTATTTTGAATTTTGTTTACAGGTCTGCCCCTCCCCTGCCTCCCATTCCAGACAATGAGTTACCTAAGTTCAGAAACAATGTCATCCTCTTTGGTGTCCCCAGTACCCAATACAGGGCTTAGCCCCTTAACAGAGACTCAGTAATTGTGGGGTGAATAAACAAATGAAAGAGAATATTTAAGAAAGCACAAAGCCAGAATAAAGAAGTACCTTCCATTTTGCCTGCCACTGGGAGATCAAACATCAGATGGTGGAGTATATTGACATAAAACCTTCCAGGATGGGCCAAAAAATGTTTAATTTGCCTTCTCCCTAGAATTCCCTTTAACCAATGCAATCAAACACCTGGGAACAAGAGACCTGCCACTGTGTCATCCATTTGATTTCAAAACTGAAACCCTAGACAGATTCCCTCACCTGCAATTAGCCAGGTGGAGCACAGACAAGTTAATATCAACAACTCATCTTGATGCCTACACTGTCCCCAGAATCCAGAGAAAGGTGTTCTTCCTTCAATCCTCTGTGGCAGGACAGATGGTACTTACAACCCAACCCTGCACCTGGGAGATGTTTTTCACGCTACCAATTAAGACGCATTTGCTCCACTGTGTCCATCACTTGCACCTGTAGGACAAGCAGAAGCCTTTCCAGGAGCATATTCTGTCTGATCACTCCCTGTTCATTGGGGTGTTTTGCTACAGACCCAAAAAGAATTTCAAAGGAAGAAAATGGGAGTCGCATCTGAGTTGGAAACTTCCTGTTACACTCATGGAGGTTCCAGGAAATTCTTTTATTTGTTCATCCGGTTGACAGTTCTGTGAACCTACTATGTACCTATAGATACTGGAGAGGAAATGAAGGATTAATATGACTCTGCCCTTGAGGAAATCACAGTCTAGTGGGATAAAGAAAGATTAGTAAATAACTAACTAAAATTTAGTGCGAAAATGCTACAAATAGAGACACTTTGAGATACTTATGAGCACAGAGAAGAAAAAGGCTCATTAATTTTGAGAAAAGGTCAAAGTAAAGCCTTAGTTATAGAAAGGCCATGTGTATTAGTTCATATTTATATAAAAATAGTAATTCACATTTTAATGGCTTTTATAGCAATATGGTTTTCAGAGTATTTTCACATTTTTGTCTCATTGGATCCCCCCACTATAATGTATAAATTGCTCTTCTCCCTTTTTTATAGTTTAAGGAATTAAGGCTCAGATAGGTTAAAGGGCTTAGTCAAGGTGACAAAAAAATGGCAGGGCAGGACTCAAAAACTAGCTTTCTTGATTTTAGAGTTTGTTTTAAACTTATTCTGAATTGAACAGGGTTCTTTGTTGAAAGAAAAAAGTTAAAAACAACAACAAAAATACCACAAAAACCTCTCTGCAAAGAGACTTGGACACTCTGTAGCCAGAATACCACCACCCAGCTAGGCCCATCACTAGCATGGTGAAGGCACCAGTGCAGCCTTTCCTTGGCATTAGATACCATAGTTTGCACACCTGAAGCCACCAACACGGAATACCTTGGACTGTCTCTAGAATGGCTGCCTCTGATGCTTCTGGAAGCTCAATGGAGCTGCCCTCCCCCACTGGTAGAATGGATTCTCAGGAATCCTGCTTCTTAGGTCCTTGACTGCTGGCGCAGTCTGCAGTTAGTGCACTGTTTGACAGAGTCTAGATCAGGTCCCCTAATCGCAGGGAGGACCAGGAAGGCAAGTGCCTGGCATTTTCAGTTTCTATTATGGGAATTGGACTCTACTTCATAAGTTCGGTCATTTCCAAACATGAGAAGGAGGTTTAGAAGCCAGATGATCAATACTTTATATTCTCTTCATCATTAGCTCTCAATGGTGATGATTTCCCTGCTTTAAAAATTACATTTATTCTGTTTGCTCACTTTCTAACTCCATGACGCCCCTTTGAACCCAGCAAGAACAAGCAAGACTGCTCTGAACCACCTCCTGCGTTGTGCAACCTGACCTCGGTTTCATCATCACAATCATCCCAGAAACAGCTCGCTTAATTTGATCGAACCCATTCATTTAGGTGCGTGGTTAAACCCTCTTTCCTGGACGACGGGCCAGCCCAGCCCTAGAATTTAATCACTAAGAGCCAGTGACTTTCACATCGGACCACTGACTGGGAAAGAAGGAACATGGGTCCTTATTAATTGTGAAAAGAAGAATGTCTTCTTCTACCAACAGGGAATAGTGCTGGCTTTGCTAAGAAAAGGGGCCGTGTGAGAAGCAAGCCGTATATCAGCTCTGTATTGTTTTTAGATCAGTGATTTTCGAAGTGGGTTTTCCTGGCCAGCAGCAGCCCCAGCAAGAGCATCAGCTGGGAACTTGTTAGGAATGGAAATTCTTAGGCCCCACCCTAGACTTACTGAATTGGAAACTCTGGAGGTGGAGGGGATTCTGAGACATGCTAGTTTGAGAATCACTGCTTTAAACCTAGGAGCGGCTTCCGACTCGAGTAATGGGTACCAAGCTTGTGATCCTTCATGGAATCAACAACTTTTCAGTTTTTCCCAGTGGACCTGGACAGGAACTGAGGGAACAGTTCATTTAAAGGAGAAAGCCTATCCCGGATCATCTCTTTAGATAAATCTACTCTTAAAAAACTCAACCTTGAAGAAGCGTATGATGGTTCTGGTTCGGCAAGTCAACAAGATAATTAATGACTAACCTTTGTGTTACTTCATATCTATTATCTCAGTCGACCCACATTACAGCCCTGGAAGGGAAATTATTTTCAAGATGAGCAATCAGACTCAGGAAAGTTAACTTACTTGCCCCAGGTCACATGTCTAGACATGGCAGAGCTTGTCACCTCTAAACTATGCTAGGGCTATGGGCATGACTGGGGACAATCCGGGGAGAGTTCTCTCACTACCAGTCTCTAATTGTTATATCACAAACACCTCAACTAATCATCTCTCTCTGCTAAAGAAATGTGTCTCTTTGACTTGGTGAAATTCTAAAGAATTTTTCTTTCTTGGGGATCCTGTCATTATAAATACAATTTCATACAAATCTGCCATTATCTCTATTCTTTGTGACAAAAATGATCCGAGAGATGAAAGTGCAAGCTAGGCAGTCTATCCTCGTCTGGAATAGTACAGAAAAGTACAGGGTATGAAAGGGGGATGAAGTAGCTGCCAAACCCAGCTTTGTCAGGTTTAGACACAAACGGAACCATTAACCTTTGCTAGTTGTTGTGAAACACAAGACAGTTTTTTAAGTACTTTTGAGCCTTCTCTTTTCTTTTACTACAGTATTTCCACTCCCACCTAAATTTTTGCTCCTTTCCCAACCAAGCCTGAATTCAACGGACAGTTATTTTAACCACATTCAACCTCCTCATCCTGTCCCCGACTCCACCACACACACTCCTCTCTGCTCCTTAGGGTTTCCAAGGAGCAGCCGGTGGATTTGAACTGCCGACCTTTTGATTAGTGACCAAGCTCTTAACCACTGCGCCATCAGGGCTCCGCATTCCTCTCTTACCCTAGACAAATTTGCTCTTCTCTTTGTTCCTGCTTCTGAGTTAGTGATCACTCCCAGACTAAAGGGCTTAGCCAGGCTCTGGATCAACTTGGTTTCAAATCTATGCCTTCACCTGTAAAAGGGCTCTCAATCCTCCCTGCCAAGTCTTCCCCTGTTCTGCCAGCTCCTGCCCTTTTTCTCTAAGGCTCTGTTCCAAATCACTTCTCTCCTCAGGCCTCCACCATTCCCAGACCTTGCATTCTATTCTCACAGAGAAAATAATGGCTGCCAAACAAGAACTTCCTCAACGTCTCTCCCCTCTACTTCCTAAATGATCTATAGCTTCACCCATCCTTTCCTCTTATCACATGAAAGAGGTTACATTTCTTTCTGCCAGGGTGAGCCCTTCTACTTCAGCTTTGGTCTGTTTATTTTTTCAGTGTATTCAAGATTCTATCTTCTCCCTCTTCTTAGTTCTTGCCCCATCAAATTCCCTCCTCTTTTATCTTCAATCTCTCTCTCCCTAGTTTTCCTTTCCCTCTAAATATAAGCCTGATCAAGTTTCTCACTTAAAAACCTTTCTTCTTCACTGTCTTATATAACTCCAAGGAATCACGATTACATACTCTGTATCCTTTCTTCTATTCACTCCTCAAAACAGAGCGTTCTGTTTCCTTCCTCAGACATTCCTCTGTAACTGCCAACTCCATGTTGACAAATCCACTGGCTTCTCCAGAGTCTTCTTAATTGACCTCTTTACTGCATTTGATATTCTTGAATACTCTCTTTTAAACGCTCTTTCTTTGATTTCCATGATACCAATCTCTCCCTGCCCTAATCATAACGCTTGTGTTTGCCTTTAAATGTAGGTATTTGCTAGACTGTTATTCTCAGTTTATTACTCTTGCTCTTACTTTTTCTTAAAGTTTACAACACCCACTTGACGATGTTGATGTGTTGCTACCAGAGAACAAAGGGGCAGGTTGTCTTCCTAGAGAACCGATAAAATGGCCTTCATTACTTTGGTATAGCCGTTATAGTCTGACATCTGTTCTCAGCTGTATAGGCTCAAAAACTTGATTTTTATCAACACCCAAGAGAAGATTTATCTCCTTGAGGTCAACTTACATTAACCAAGCTCTCAAAACTTATGTATAAATCCAGAAAATCAATTTATTAATTTAAAATAAAAAATAGGTGTCAAAAATTATTTTGAACTACTAATCAAAACCACAATGAGATACCACTTCGCACCTACTAGGATGGCTATTATCAGAAAAAATGGAAATAACAAGTGTTGGCAAAGATTTTGGGAAACTGGAATCCTCACCTATTTATGGTGGGCATGTGAAATGGTGCAGCCTCTGTGGAAAACAGTTTGGAACCTTCTCAAAAAGTAAAACCTAGAACTACCATATGACCCAGCAATTCCACTCCTAGATATATACCCAAAAGACTTGAAAGTAGGGACCCAAACAACATTTTTTTTTCCACAAATAATGTGCTCACATAAATAATGCACCCACACATATAATGCACAAAGCACGCCTAGGAAAATAATGCACTGGGGGTTGCGTGGTTGGTAAAAAAAAAAAAAAAAAAAAGTATAACGCGCACATTATTTGCATAAAAATACAGTACTTATACACCAGTTGGAGCCCTGGTGCCACAATGGTTAAGAGCTCAGCTACTAAACAAAACGTTGGCAGTTCTAATCCACCAGGTACTCCTTGGAAACCTAGGGGTAGTTCTACTCTGTCCCATAGGGTCACTATGAGTCGGAATCGACTTGATGACAACAAGTTTATTTATTTATTTTAATACAACAATATTCACTGCAACATTATTCACAGTAGCTAAAAGATGAAAATGACCCAAGTGTCCTTCAACAGATGAATGGATAAACAAATGTGATGTATCTATACAATGGAATATTATTCAGCCATAAAGAGAAATGAAGTTCTGATACATGCTATAAGATAGATGAACCTGGAAAACATTATGCTGAGTGAAATGTCAGACACAAAAGACAAATATTGTATGATTCCACTTACATGAAATATCTATAATAAACAAATGTACAGAGACAAAACTTTATTAGTGATTACCAGGGATTGAGGGGAGGGGCACTTCTACTCTGTCCTACAGGGTCTCTATGAGTCAGAATTGACTTGACAGCAATGGGTTTTTTGGTTTCGTCCTGAAGACTTGAAGTCTGCTAGCTAAAACTTCCTTTCAGTTATTTACGCTTGCTAACAAACCATCACAAAACTTAGTGGTTTAAAACAGAAAAACGGTATTTTGTTTCTCTCAATTCTGCAATCTGGGTTGGGCTGAAGTGGGCAGTTCTTCTACTGGGCTTGTGGCTGATAATTCATGTAGCTGTTTTTAGTTGGCAGTTCAGTGGCAGCTGAGCTCATTTGGGATGCTGGAATGGCTGGGCTTCTTCTCTTTCCAAGCAGTCTCAGGATCTCTCTCTACACACTGTCTTTCCTTAAGATAAAGATCAGCAGGGTTGCCAGGCTGCTAACATGGAGGATCAGGGGGCTCCCAAGGAAGCAAAAGTAGAAGCTGCTACTTCTTCCGAAGACTTATGCCTTGGAACTGACACAGCCTCACTTCCTCTGCGATAGAGCACTTTTGAGCACTACTCTGTCTCATTCAGGTGACTTTGCTTTTTTTTTTCTTTCAGGATAAAATTTACTTTCGAGTTCTTGGTAGAAAATCTATTAGCTTTGAGGTACCAACAGTTAATGATTTCAGAGCACCCTTATCCCTTGCTACAGGGCAGTGGGGGCTCAGTGGCAGAATTCTCACCTTCCATGCAGGAGACCCGAGCTCAAGGCCTGGTCAATGCACCTCATGGAGCAGCCAACACCCCTCTGTCAGTGGAGGCTTGTGTGTTGCTATGATGCTGAACAGGTTTCAGTGGAATTTCCAGACTAAGGTGGATTAGGAAAAAAGGCCTGGTGATCTACTTCCGAAAATCAGACAAGGAAAACCCTAACGGATCACAATGATCTGATTTGCAACTGATCATGAATGGTCCAGGACTGGGCAACAGTTCTTCAGTTATGGTTAGGATCGCCATGAGTCGGGGCCCAACTTGATGGCAGCTAACAACAATAATATCCCTTGCTACAGTCTTGCCTTCCGTGTCTGGGCTTCAGAACCAGCACAGACCTGAGCTCTAGCTGTTTTCAATGGTATTTAGAGGGCTGCAGGTACTTGGCAAATATGCTAGGATGAGATTTTGAGTTATTAATCCATGCATTTTCTGTGCTCCACACACACATACCTGCACATGTCTGCTTCTGTACAACAGGAGCCTTCTACTCATTTCAGGCAGCAAGCAGCTAGGGCAATCCAAGCTCATTGCCTCAAAGAAGAGAGGCCACTGCCAAACAAAAGAGAACAAAGGCATCAGTTCTCAACCTTGAGTTTCAAAAGAGTCTTTCAAAGTCCTGGCAAAGAAAACAGGTTGATAGAAAAGGTTTTTGAGTTTTGAAAGCTTGGCTTTTCTTGTGCCAAAAGCCATATGCTATGCTACTTACAATAGGTTTTGGGAGATTGAGTGATGATATATACAAGCCAATAGCCTAGCTCTGTGGACTCTGTAAAGATTCCAGTGCCTGTGCTGAAGGGAGGGGGATAGAAAGGGAAGGAAGAAAGTCACAATGGGGATTCCTGAGAAGGGACGCTGAGACCTGCTCAATTTACCAAACATTGCAGGCTGGGTTCTCTGCAAGTAGATGCTGAGACGAAGTTTGGGGTGCAAGATATTTATTAGGAATTAACACTTAAGAAAGGAAGGGGTAGAACACAGGATAGGGCAGAAAGAAAAGCTGAACTGCAAAGTAAATCTGACAAAGTCTTTGCCAGCAGGGAATTTGGGAGGAACTCTAGCTTACTATGGCTCTTCTGTGTTAGGCTGAATGGCTAGGCTTTATACTCTGCCTTGCTCAGTCACCAGATACCAGTTGCCCCGAGAAGGGTATGACTTTGGGCAAGGTGACTCTGCATCTGTGAAGAGCTGAAAGCTGGAGGCCGTCTGCTGACCACACTCACTCCCCGCAGCTGGGTGGCAAGTCCTTCTGTGAAGAGGGTTATGGACAGCAGCATATTTCTGTGGCTACCACATCAATCCTCTCCTTCCGGAGCTTCAGCCTAGGCCAGAAGATGATAGAACATGTGGATAGGTTTGGAAAGCCTGAGGAAAGAACTGTGCAGAACTTCCCAAATGCAAACCAAGACAGGCAGTACTGTGGACTGGAAGTAGAGAGGAAATGTCTGTAGGACTTACAGAGGGCCTGAGACAGCTCTTTCAGTCTTGCATGGCCCAGGATGCCATGAAGGAGTGTCTGAAAGTTTGCTGAGACTGCAAGAGGGGCCAGCAATGGTTGATAGATGGTTGGACATGGATTACTTGGACCAATTGACCCCTGGAGTTGATGGCGGGCAGAGGACATCCCAATTTATGAAAGGGGGGTTAGCTGATGATGATCAAAGTCTACATGGAACAAAGTTCTTAGAATATTCCAGCAAGAACAGATGACAACTGTAAATCAGATTCCACTTCCTTTTTCTGCCCAAGGGCAGGACTACAGAGCCCCTCCTCAACCCACTGTTGTTGTTTTTGGGTGTCCCCAAGTTGGTTCTGACTCATAGTGACTCCATGTGACAGGGTAGAACTGCCTTGTAAGATTTTCTTGGCTATTATCTTTACAGAAGCAGATTGCCAGGTCTTTCTCCCACGGAGCTGCAGGGTGGGTTCGAACTACCAACCTTTTGGTTAGCAACTGAGCTGCTGAGTTCCACCAGAGCTTCTCCCCATCCCACTATCTCCAACAATTTAGAAAAATCTCAGGTCTTGAACAGAAGGACTCGTTGCCTTCGAGCAGATCCTGACTCATGGCAACCCCATGTGTTACAGAGTAGAATTTTTCCATAGGGTTTTCTTGGCTGTAATCTTTACAGAAGCAGATCATCAGGCCTTTCTTCCGTGGAGCCATGGAGTGGTTTCAAACTGCCAGCCCTTAGGTTAGCAGCAAACACTTAATTGTGCTCATGCGGAACACGTACACAGATCAAGAGGCAGTCATTCGAACAGAACAAGGGGATGCTGCATGGTTTAAAGTCGGTAAAAATGTGCGTTAGGGTTGTATCCTTTCACCATACTTATTCAATCTGTATGCTGTGCAAAGAATCTGAGAAGCTGGACTACATGTAGAAGAATGCAGCATCAGGATTGGAGGAAGCCTCATTAATAACTTATGATATGCAGATGATACAACCTTGCTTGCCGAAAGTGAAGAGGACTTGAAGCACTTACTGTTGAAGATCAAAGACTACAGCCTTCTGTATGGATTGCGCCTCAACATAAAGAAACAAAAATCCTTACAACTGGACCAATAAACAACATCACGATAAAAGGAGAAAAGACTGAAGTTGTAAAGGATTTCATTTTACTTGGATCCACAATCAACACCCATGGAAGAAGCAGTCAAGAAATCAAACGATGTATTGCATTGGGCAAATCTGCTGCAAAACACCTCTTTAAAGTGTTAAAAAGCAAAGGTGTCACCTTGAGGACTAAGGTGCGCCTGACCCAAACCATGGTATTTTCAATCACCTCATATGCATGTGAAAGCTGGACAATGAATATGGAAGACCAAAGAAGAATTGATGCCTTTGAATTATGGTGTTGGTGAAGAGTATTGAATATACCGTGGACTGCCAGAAGAATGCACAAATCTGTCTTGGAAGAAGTACAGCCAGAATACTCCTTAGAAGTGAGGATGGTGAGACTTTGTCTCACTTACTTTGGATATGTTATCAGGAGGGACCAGTCGCTGGAGAAGGACATCATGCTTGATAAAGTAGAGGATGTGAAAAAGAAGAAAACCCTCAACGAGATGGATTGACACGGTGACTGCAACAATGGGCTCAAACATAGCAATGATTGTGAGGATGGCACAGGACTGCACAGTGTTTTGTTCTGTTGGATATGGGGTCGCTATGAGTCAGAACCAACTCGACAGCACCTAACAACAACAGGTTAACAACCAACTACAAACCACTTGCACCACCCAAGGATCTGTGAGCAGAAGGAAGAGATGGAGAAAATCCAAACTGAGTTTAAACTTGAAGCAACAAAACCCTAAATTATCTAGATTTTTGGATACAGTAACCCTACTTTTAGGTATCAACCTTAAAGTAATCAGATATCATTCTGAGTACTATACAAAGAATAGAGAACATGGGGACATTAGTTAGGGAACTTGTCTTAAAATAATTTGGGCAAAAAATACTGGTCTTCTGCACTTGGATAATGACAATAAAGATGGAAGATGTGGAAGAAGTTGGATTTTTTTTGGAAGTAGAGCTGACATATATGCTGATGGACTAAATGTGTGTGAAGGCTAAGGATATGACTTCAGTTTTTTCACTTAAGCAACTAGGTCGAAAACGGTGGCATTTAATAATATGGGGAAGAATGGGGGAAGGAAAAGGTTTTGGGGAAAGAAGGTGGAAAGCAAGAGATTTATTGTGGCCATATTGAGTTTCTGATGCCTATTAAATATCCAGGAGTCCTTGGTGGTGCAAATGGTTAAGCCTTCAGCTACTAACTGAAAGGCTGGCAGTTCGAAGCCATCAGGACACTGGGGAAGAAAGGCCTGGAGATCTGCTTCTAAGGTCACAGCAATGAAAACCCTATGGATCACAGTTCTATTCTGCAATACATGGGGCTATAATGAGTTAGAATCAACTTGAAGGCAACTAGTTATTAAATATCCATGAGGCGCTGTCTCTGACATCTGGTCTGGGGTTGGGGAAGACGGCAGGGCTGGAGATACTAATTTGAGAATCATGAGCACAAAGACAGCGTTTAAAGCCACGGGACTGGATGAAGTCATCTACTGACTGAATTACTGAGTGTAGATAGAGTGGATTAAGTGGATGGTAAGATTATAATAGATTTTTATTTTGTTTTCTAACTTTTCCAAGATGTTCACAATGAAAATATATTACTTCTTCCATCAGAAAACAAGTAAAATCCTAATAGATCTGCTGCTACCACTCAGAAACACATCTATACAACCTCCCTGCTCCTTTTCCCAGAAAAAGTATTTTGCCTAGGTTGAGCCTTAAAAATATTAATTCGATTATTTAATTGGGAATTTTTGAAACAGAGTTTTCATGAAATCAGCATCCCCACCTCTTCTGCAGTACAAATGAGCCACTCGTAAGTGCCTGCACTCACTAAACTTGCATCTCGCTGCTGATTGAACCTGTGCCTAATGATGTGTTACTCCTTGAGTTCTGGAGTATTTAATAGCAATGTTTATTTGCCAAGGTTGACAGTGATGACTAAGTAATTTTCCTCTTCATTTTTGTTTTCCTTTTTAAAGAGAAGGTGAGAGTGTTTCTGCCTGTCATGCCATTAGCATGGCGAGTTGATGGGGCTGTCTCTGGTAAGTGAGAGCTCTGGCAGAAGCTCAGATATCTCACCGATGTTTTTTCAGAAGCCCTGGTGAGAGGGAGTTTCCATAAGTCATATGGGATGACTATCAGCCAGTAGTAGAGGAGTTTCTTGGCCTCAGCATTGATTCATTCAACCAACATTCCCTGTCTCTGGTGCTCCAACCCCTGCACTCTGAGCAGTGACCTAGAGATAAACAAGACCCTATGAGGGCCCCTGGGTGGCTCAAAAGGTGTGCTCTCTGCTGTTAACTGAAATGTTGGTGGTTCAAGCCTACCCAGTGGCACCAGAGAGATCATAAAGATTAGAGCGAAGAAAACTCTCTGGAGCTCAGTTCTACTGTGTAACACCCTGTGTTGCCATGAGTCAGAATCAAGAATTGACTCAATGACAATGAGTTTTGTTTGTTTGTTGGTATATGCTTTCAAGGAACACAAAGTGATTCAATTTCAGTTCCTTTGATAAGGGTCATGGTGAGGGAAGTGTGGGATAATATGGAAGCACATAACCAGAGGAGTATGGTTCATGGTCAAGGTTGTCTGGTAAGGACAATAATAGCTAACATTTACTGAACTTTCAGGCACAGTTCTTAGTGCTTTATATGAATCAACTTCTTTATTCCTTCCAACAACATAGGTACCATTATCATTCCCATTTTATGGAAGGAAAAAGCTGAGTTACAGAGTGGTTAGATCTGAGGTGAGTATTTCAGGACAAATAGAAGTTAGCTAGACTGAAGAATGGAAGCAGAGAAAATGTTGCAAGCAATTGAAGCAGCATGTGGAAAGGCATGGAGAGTGGATAGAGCATGGGGAATAATTTGGGGACTACAGGCGTCTATTGTGGGAGGTGGTTTGGGGCAGGTACCTGCGAAAGATGGAGCTGGAGAGGAAACTAAGGGTCCTGAAAGACTTTAAGAAGAAAAAAAAAAAAAAATTGCCATCGAGTTGATTCTGACTCATAGTGACCTTATAGGACAGAGTAGAACTGTCCCATAGGGTTTCCAAAGCTGCAAATTTTTATGGATGCAGACTGCCACATCTTTCTCCCATGGAGTGGCTGCTGGGTTCAAACCATTTTTCAGTTAGCAGTCAATCGCTTAACTACTATGCCACCAGGGCTCCTTCTTTAAGAAATGGAGTGACTGAATCAGATTTGCTTCCCATTTAAGCTGCCTCCTGTAGGCTGGTTACGCCAGAGGAGACCAGATAGGAAGTGGTTGTAGTGATCTCGGTGAGAGACAATGAGAGTTAAGCTATAGCACCTGGAGTGAGTATAAACCAAGGCAAGTGGATTCAAGTGGTGTTATGGAGTAGACAAAAGGGCCTGGGGATCCACGGGAGGCGAGGAGCTAGTGTGAGGGAGGAGTGACTGGGTAAATGGTGGTGTTTTTCTGAGACTGGGAGTCCCTGGTGTAGGAGGAGCCTGGTGTGGAGCCCATGTTCAAAGACAGATCTCATGGATCCCAAAGGCCTAGTGTTTCAGTCTGCTCTCCCCACCTCCCTGAGACATGCATACTGATTGGTCTTTGAGTAACTTGAACCTGGTCTCTGGGAAACAGGAGACAATTAGCCCAAGCAAACAAATAGGAAGATAGTATTTGGATGGCCACTCAGTTGAAGGAACGAACAAACAACAAACAAACAAACATCTCTTAAATTAACCTGCCTCTTATCTGTAACAGAGCAATGTAAATTTTCAGCATTTTCCTGAAGCCTCAAGGGGAGGGAGATCTTAAAAATCTTCTTACAAGCCAGGATAGTAAAGAGAAATTAATTGGATAGTATTTTTATTAGTGTTTTAATATGTGTTAAATGCCACTGACATTATATGTCTTTTTTTGACTCTATTTTAGGAAATATTAAAACTATATATTCATGATACATTTCATAGGTTTACTACTGACTAATATTCCCTTCCCTGCCTCCAATTCTCTGTAATTTCCCCAAGTCCAAATTATCCTACTCTGGCAGATTTCAAAAGTCCATTCTTTGAGGTATGGGAGGCATTGCCTTATTTATGATCACCCTATTTCACAGATAAGGAAACAAAGACTCAGAGAGGGTAAGTGACTTTCCTATGGTCATTTCCAAGTCAGTAGTGGAGCTAATGTTCCAAGAGAGAGCCATCAAATCCCGAAGGTCTGATATTTCCACCTGCTCTTACCTCCTCCCTGAGAAGTAGGTCAGATAGATAGATATAGGACACAGGCTTGGAAGAGGGGTTGCGATTCCTTATTTGTTTCCAAGGAGAGACTTCTTGTTCTCGAAAAATAATGAGCACTAGAGAGGCTGGTCATAAGACAAGAGCAGCAGGTCTGCTAATCACTTCTCCTCAAGGAAATGGTCTGAGATGAAGAGATACGCCTAAGATACTGCCTGCAAAACTCTAGAAATGCTGTCACTTGGCTGGAGAAGCTTACCATTATCCTTTCTGAGCAAGAGGACTGCTGAGAGCAGAAGCATCAGGTTGGAAATGACCCTGCTTTGCCTAGATCAATTAAAGCTTCTCGAAGCAGAGAGCATTCCAATGATGGGAGATCCACCACAAGAGCCTCATCCTTCTCATTTTGCTGGTAGACTTACCCACTGGAAGAGCTCCTAGGAGTGCCAGGCCATGCTCTCATTTTTATTATTTCATTTACCAAATAATTATTCAGCACCTATGTAAAGGATACTGCTGGTTGCCTAGCCAACATCTAGATCCCCTTTCCTCCTTCCCAATAGAACCCATATTTTTTTTCCATCTCATTCCTATTCCAGAGGGAAATCATGATTAATCTAAGACCATTGACTGTTGTCAATCACCTGGCAAAAGTTATTGGCCCAGGGCTATATATGTGGACCAAGCTAAGTTGACTCAGTCAGGTTACAAGAAAGGTCTTATAGTCTATGCTTGGGGGAGATGTTTCTCTCTGTTCCCTTCTAGATGTGAACAGTGAAGTATGTAGTGCTCATGGTCATTCTGTGACCACAGGGGGAAGCAGCGTTAGGGTGGAGCTGACATTGATGGTGGTCAATGCAGAGTCAGAATCTAAGTCTTTGATGACATCATCGAACCACTGACCCTACTGCACCTGTGTGCCACCCTATGAATGGACTTCTGGTTCAAGCAATTGTACATCTGCTCATTGTTTAAGCCAGTTTGAGTTGGGATTTTCTATTACTTGCAGCACAAAGCATCCTGCCTGAATCAATCTCCTTTGTTGCCGGCACAGTACCAGGTAGTCTTCATTTTATAGATGAGGAAACCAAAGCATAAAAAGCTAAATAACTCACCCAAGGTCTTGAATCTAATAAGGAGAGGTTCTGGCACTCAAACCCAGCTGTATTTGACTCCAGAGCAAGTTGAGTCAATCCCAGCTCTTAACCAGGACTGCATTACATGTGTGTCAGAATAGAATTGTGCTCCATAGGGTTTTCAGTGGCTGATTCTTCACAATTAGGTTGCCAAGACTTTCTTCCAAGGCTCATCTGGGTGGACTCAAACCTTCAACATTTTGTTAGCAGCTGAGTGCATTAACCATTTGCACCACCCAGCACACGTAGTGTAAGCAAAATATCTTCTATTGCTGCACTTTTTGTCTGCAGAAACCAAGCACTGTGCATTTTGGCAGGGCCCAGCAAGAGAAAAATCAGTAGATGTCAATACAATGGCCATACACCAAATGCCTACCATGGGCCAAGCATGTCACAGTTTCTCTAATCTAGTCTCATCTTCAGCTACCTTAAGGGAGGAGACCTCACTGTCCTTTCTTTACAGATGGGGAAACAAAAGTTTCAAGTCATTAAAGAATTAACGACAACGATGACGAGAATGATCATTGATATTTATTGAGCACATACTATTTGAGAGGCATTGCACTAAGTGCCTTACGTGCATTGTTTTATTTAATCCTCATAACATCTCTATGGCTAAACCAAAAGTTACTGTCAAGTCGATTCCAACTCACGGTGACCCAGGTGTGTCAGAGTAGGTTTGTGCTCTGTAGGGTTTTCAACGGCTGATTTTTTGGAAGTAGGTTGCCAGGATTTTCTTTCTCATGCCTCTGGATGGACTCAAATTGCCAACATGTCAGTTAGCAGCTGAGAGCATTAACCATTTGCACCACCCAGGAACTCTATTATACGACTAGACAGTCTTATCCCCAATTACATAGATGGCAAAACTGAGGTGTAGGGAGGTTAAGTCAATTGCCCAAGGCCACACAATATGTGGAGAAGTCAGTATTTGAACGAAGGCAGCCTGACTCCAGAGCTTCCACTCTTAACCAAGACTGCACTGTATTATTCTACAGTCTACAGTCACAAAATGGAATTAAAATGCAGTCCTGTTAATCTAGTTCCAAGTTCCATGCCCTTCCCCCTGCCCCACTGTCTCTAACATTTTGGCTTCTGGGTTACCATTAGAGAGCCCCCCGGCGGCAACGTCTCTTCCCTGACCAAATCTGGAGAAGCCATGATGACCACAGACCAGACCCACACATTTTGCATAAGGTTTTCCTGTTTGCCCTTCAATGACCTCCTCTCCTCCCGGCCTTGTGATCTTTCCTTATGCAGCAGGTCCACTTCCAAAATGCCCAGCAGCCTTCAGGTTGATGCCTGTCAGGATCAGAAGGACAGACAGAGGCAGGGCTTTCCTGCTTGACAGGACACTGGGAGCCAGAGTCTTGGGGAGCTGTGGATGGGCCCAGGCCTGTTGCTGCAGTTCTCCCAACAGCCCTCCGGAGTACATTCTTTCAGCTTCAGGGAAAGGTCAGAATTTCAATCTCGTGTTTTCACACATCTTAAATGGATCTCAGAGGCGCTGACGCGCTGTCCCCCCGTTTCTCTTTAAACAGTGTGGTTAAGCTGCTGTAGCATTGCTAGGGGCCGCATTCCTCTCACATTGTGATGTGGTTTTTGGAAGTCATGCATGCAGTTAGTTAAACCAGACTAAGCTGTTCCATTAATGGGAGCAAATTCAAGAGAGAAATCGTGAATAGAAACAAGACAAATTTGCTTTCCACCCCTAATTCAAAAAGTCAGATAATTAAGTAGGGGTGGGGAAAGGAAGTGTCCCTTCTGCTTCTAAGAGCTGTCTCTCTCTCTCTCCATTTCCTTTCATTATTTGGTGGTCGTGATGGTATTGGGCTGGGGGTAAGGTATTGTGAGGGAAGCCCTAGCAAAGATCTGTTACCCTGGACCCTCTGAGCAAGCTTTGTCAGTCATATGGGAAATAGAATAATACATTATTGTTTTCAGTACTGTCCAGCTACTCCTTTACCTCCATTCAATTCTCTCTACCTGGCTGTCAGCAGCATCTCCATATTTTTACCTCTCTGCTTCCCCACCCGCATCTTTCAGTTGGGATCCCACCTCAAAGACAAGGTTGATCATCAGCATCATCACTGTCTTAGGCTGGGTTCTCTAGAGAAGCAAAACCAGTAAAGCGTATAAGTATATATATAGAGAGATTTATATCAAGGAAACAGCTCACATGATTGTAGAGGCTAGAACATCCAAGTCCGTGGATCAGGGTAGAGGCCTCTCCCAATTCCTGCAGCCACAGAAGCTAGCGAACCATGGTCGGCAGGCCGGAGAGCAGGGCTCCCACTCACAGGCTGTGAAGGCTGACAAGTTCCAAGATCACCAGGCAAGACCGCAAGGTTTCTCTTGATTCACATAGCAGTAGGGGATGGCAAACCCAAGATCAGTAGGTCAGGGAGCAGGACTTGCTCACAGGCTGTGAAGATTGACGAATCCCAAGTTTGACAGGTAAGCTACTAGCTCAAGTCCCAAGAATCAGAGGTGAGAAGATAAGAGGCAGCTGCTGGATCCAGAACAAGCCAAAAACCTTGGCAAGGTGAGCAGGAAGGAAGTAGCTGGTGGAGGGCGGAGTGGTGAAGGCTGAGGGGGTGATGAGCTGCCACAGGCCCCGCCCCCTCCAGTACCACTCAGCAGATTCCATCATGGAGGTGATCACATATCAAACTTCAACAGGGAAATGATCACATTATACAACTGCCAAAACACTGAGAATCATGGCCTAGCCAAGCTGACATACAATCTTAACCATCACAATTACCCTCCTACAAATGCACATTTAGAGCATTTTCCCTTTCCTGCTCACTCCCACTCTCTGGGTTCAAAGGGCTCCTTTTTACTCCAAATACAGCCAGTCTTTCTACTGTGCCCTGAATCCAAGCTGCCGTGGAGTCAATTCCAACTCATGGCAACCCTACGTGTGTCAGAGTAGAGCTGTGCGCCACAGGGTTTTCAGTGGCTGATTTGTCAGAAGTAGATTGCTGGGCCTTTCTTCCATGGTGCCTCTGGGTAGACTCGAACCACCAGCCTTTCAGTTAGCCACCTAACATGTTAACCATTTGCACCACCCAGTGACTCCACCCTGGATCTCAGTTCCTCCTGTCTCCTCCAAGAGGTCACTTGTCTCCTTCCCTCCAGTGTAATAAACATGTTCAAATCACTCGGATTCTAAAAACAGTCTTTCGTCAACCCTGCCTCTCTTGTGCTACAATTCCCGCTCTTCCCTGCTTGTTCTCTACAAAAAGCATCTGGACACAGTCATCTCCTCCACTTGTCACAGGCGTCTCTACTCCCCTCACTGCCAATGCTGGCTCCCTCTACTCCATGTGTGGTCACCATTTATCTCTAATTATCAAGCCCCCACCCCTTTCCTGTGCACCTCTGGGCAAGAGAGGAAGAGGATGGCCAAGATGACCTCTTAAAGGGAGTGTTGATGTTCAGATTCCCTGGCGTTGTCTCAAAGAGAGCCTAAAATTTCAGACAAAGACATTTCTCGTTTACCACACTGCATATTTTTACTTAGATATTTAAAAAAGCAATATCGAGCCCTGAAAGAAAATGTAACATTGATGCCAAATCATATGAAAACTAACACTTGGTATCAACAGGAATATATTTGAATTTAAAAAGGCTAGCTGCATCTGACAGCAATGTGTCTCAGCTACTTAAAGTCTGAGTTGAGGTGGGGGGTGGGAAGAGAAGAACATTTCATCATCCATCCATCCATTTATTCCACAGACATTTATTGAGACCTGATTCAGGGCCAGGTTCTGTGTATGGCACCTGGGAGACAAAGATGAGTAGGAAGTAGAGAAATGTATAGTGTGTAGTTATACAAGTGCACTCGGGCTGCTTGGGGTGCTCTAGGTTTTCTAAGCTGTGAGTCTTGTGCAATTATTTAACCTTTCTCTGAAAATCAGCCAATCAAAACCCTATGGATGACTACGGTCTGATCCTCAACCAATCATGAGGATGGCATAGGACCAGGCAGGATTTCGTTCTGTTGTGCATGGAGTCACCATGAGTTGGGGGCCGACATGACAACAGCTAATGACAAGGGTTCTAACCTATAAAATAGGGCTAATAATAGTGGCCACTTCATATGTTCGTTAGGAGGATTAAATGAGATGTTGTATATGAAGTATTTAAACCTGTCCCTGGGACATAATGAGTCTTCAATGAATGTTTATTAAGAGAGGCAACTAGGGTGACAGTATCATGTGGCATGTGAGTAGTCAGGGAAGGCTTCCTATCAGAAGTGACAATTAGAGTGAGTCTTAAAGAGTAGGCAGCTTCCAGTAGAGAAAAGGAGATCAGTCCTCCAGGCAGAGGGAACGGCATGTGCAAAAGGCTGGGTGTTTGGAGAGGAACTAAGATTTCCAGGAAATGATGAGCATGATAGTTCAAGATGTCTTGGGATCCTTATGTTGACAAAACTGGGGAAGACTTTGTTACACTTAAATCTGATTGTGCCAATCCCTTGCTTAAAATTCTGTACTGGGTCCACATCTCTTATAGGAATCTCCACTTCTTTATGTCTAAACTCTTTGGCATGGTAATCAAGGTCCTCATGAACTTCCCTGACAACATTCCTAATCTTGATTTATCCTCTCTTGGCATTCCTCAGTCCAGTAACCCAACACTCCCTGCCATTTCCAGGATATCAGGCTCAGCATTTCTCACCTCTACCATTGTATAAATGTTTTTTTCTCTCCCTGGAATGTTCCCTCCCCATCCGTTTATCTCCCTGGCAGACCCCCACCCCCTAATCATTTAAGACCCTGCTCAATGCTCCAGCTCCTCCAATGTCAAGTATTCCTCATCCCGAAAGCTGCCAGTTGCTTCCTCCTTTATGCTCCTAAATTGCTTACCTTTTGTAAATGGGCTGTGTAAACCCCAAACGAAGTCAACATGGTCAATTTATTATTGGTGTATACCATCAACTTTGGCACAAGCGTTTTCAGTCAGGTCCTGAGTCCAGAAAAGACTGAGTAAGAATTCTTCTCCTTCTAATTAAGCAGACTTATGCTGAGACTCACTGTTTTTATATAGTTGAGTGTAAAAGTCCAGCCTTTCAATTGTGAATATCCTGGCTGTGATTAAATACCTAGGGATTTAAAAATAGCAATAAAAACATGCTAGATGCATGGTTAAATATCATAATCTCCATTTTATAGGTAAGGACACTAAAGTACAAAGGTGTTTAAGCAACTTGCCATGATTACACAATTAATAAGTTTATCAGCTGGGATTTGAATCCAGGTGGTGTGACTTTAGAACCTACATTCATGATCGTGTTATATATCATCTCCAAGAGTACGATTAAGTTGTTACCTCCATTCATGGCTGGTGTCGATGCAAATTAATAACAACCTTTCGAAAATTAATTGTACTACTGGGTATCTATTTCAGAAAAATTATCCAAAAAGGGGGTGGTGGGTGAAACCACAGGCAAGAAGATGTTAACTACATCATTTACATAATAGCAAAATTAAAAACAATCTGAAATTTCAATAACATTCAGTTATTATAGTTTTGTGTGTCTATGCAATATGTTATGCAGCTTTAAAAATTTTTAGTTATGAAGACTCTATAGCAACATGGAAAATATTTATTCTATTAAGTGAAAAAAGCATGTTACAAAACTGTTGACCATAATCACAGCCATGTAAATAGTGCCCAGGAATGAAAGTAGAAAATATCCCCGAATGTGATGTTGGTGGGCAGGATTACAGTGACTTCATTTTGATGTCTCTTCTAAAGAATTTTAAACATAAATTCTTAAGGTAAATGCTTCTCCAACCCTTAAAACTCCACCCCTTGGCACGTTTGTACAAGCGAGAGGAAGAGAGAAATCCTTTTGTGGTGCTAAGCTTGTTCCTTGGAGAGCTGTTACATGGCAGTGGGCAAACAGTGGGTAAATATGGATAGCTGCAAAGGAAGAAACATACCCTACAGTGATTTTTGTTAAGCTTAGGGCTAAAAACTCACCAAAGGTTGTGAATAACCAGTTTCTTAAGTGCTTCTCTATGTTTGAGAAATCCCTAAACCAAGCGCGTGATTTTAGATGGACAAACACACTCATGTGAAGGCCATATTTCCTCAGGGTTGTCAGCATCAACACAGAGGTGTAGTCCAAAGCCTCACAATTGGAAGCTAATGGTCCAGCCAAGCCCCAGCATCTTCCAAGGTAGACTCACTCCTCCAAACATTGCATCTCTTATCCTCACTATCCGGTGAGCTGTCAGAAGCCAAGGACCACTTCTGTCCTGTCTGTTGTTGCTTCCCCAGCTCCTAGCATAGCAACTAGCATTCAATATTAGCTCAGAAAATATTGGTCAAGTGCATGGGTGATGGGACAAGTATCCTGTGCTTTCCAAAGAACAAAGGGTTTCTTATCTCCCCTACTGTTTCCGAAGGAACCCTTCGGCCCATTCCTGATTGTGGTAGAGGCTGCCAGCTCACACATTGTCCTTCCTGGGCACATTGGTAGATAGACCACTTCCCAGCCCCCTTGTGATTTGGTGGGAATGTGCAACCAGGTCAAGCCCGTGGAGTGAGACTGGAAGGGATGTGTGCTACTTCCGGGATGAGGCATTTGAACGAGTACATCACCTCCAAGTTGTCGGCAATGATGCTGCAATTCATGTGTTGAGTTGGCAGCATCCGCAAATGGAAGCCTGCATTCCTGAGCACCACATGAAAAGGCACCCTACTGACTGTCATTGGAAATTTGTGTGAGAAATAAACCTTTACTGGGCTAAGATTTCAGGATTTGCCGTATTGCAGCCCCTACCATGACTAATCAATTCAACAGCACCTAACAACAACCATGACTAATAAATACATCAGTAATTCCATCTCCTCTACATAGAACAAAATAGGAGTATGGATTAGACATGAACTCAATAAAAACATTGTTCATTAAATGCTTGATGGAAGCCGTGAGAGAACAGCTATGTTTTGCAACGAACAAGTCTATTATGTCACTTTTTCTTTGTTATGAAAAAACAGGAGAAATTTCTCAGCCTACACTGCTAGAAAGTGTCTCTTGAGCAATTGGGAATACAAAATTACTGCAATTGTGATTCGTATTGACTGAGCCTTCTTTGTCTTGCCTACCAGAAAGCTCAGAGCCAAATATGTGGCTTGTGCATGGTTTCATGGCATGCATGTTTGTGAACTCTCCTGTCATCGCTTTGCTGCTCAATCCTCATTTTCCCTTTGAGTCCCGATCTGTTCGATTTTATACTTTATCTAATTGTGTTGTGTATACACTCGTGTAAGTCTCTTAAGAACTTTCCTTTAATGAAGGGAACAAGGAAGGGTGAGAACCAAGTTTTCAAAGTGAGCTTGGACGTTTTTCACCTAACACTGGTGAAGACAAAGTATAAATCAGCTCTGTGTGTAACAAAGCTGTTGATTTTAATTTACTCTTCCAGGTTTCATAACCCTTTGATTTATAGCAGGATAGCTCAAAGACAAAGTTTATGATAATTACTGGTGGAGGATGCACAGTAAGATACCTTGTAGTTCAGGCTTTCATGAAGCAAGTGTTGCAACATTGCAAAGTAGATATTTTCCAGTATTTTGTGACTTGAAAATTTGTTGAAAATTATTGTGCTCTTGGATTTATGGTCTCCAGATGACGTTTAAACACTGGCACTTCCCCTTCCTGAAGCTTCATACACCACTTTGGGTCACATTTTTGTTTGTTTTATTTTTCCTGTACAAAAATTTATACATAGTTACACGACTCTAATTGTTCTCCTCATACTGTGACAGCACACTCCTCCTTTCCACCCCTGATTCCCCATTTCCATTCAACCAGCTCCTAACCCCCTCTGCCTTCCCATCTCACCTCTGGACAGAACTGCTCATTTAGTCTCTTGTATCTACTTGAGCTAAGAGGCACACTCCTCAGGAGCATCACTTTACCTCCCACAGTCCAGTCCAATCCCTGTCTGAAGAGTTGGCCTCGGAAATTGTTTTAGTTCTGGGCTGATAGAGAATCCAGGGCCATGCTTTCCGAGATACCTCCAGTCTCAGTCAGACCATTAACTCTGGTCTTCTCACTAGAATTTGAGTTCTGCACCCCACCTTTCTGCTGCTCCGTCCGGGACCCTCTGTTGCGTTCCCTGTCAGGCCGGTCATTGGTGGTATCCAGGCACTATCTAGTTCTTCTGGTCTCAGGCTGATGAAGTCTCTGGTTTATGTGGCCCTTTCTGTCTCTTGGGCTAATACTTTCCTTGTGTCTTTGGTGTTCTTCATTCTCCTTTACTCCAGGTGGTTGGGACCAATTGATGCATCTTAGATGGCCACTTGCAAGCTTTTAAGACCCCAGACACCACTCTCGCCAAAGTAGAACGCAGAACATTTTCTTAATAAGCTTTGTTATGCCAATTGACCTAGATGTCCCCTGAAAACATGGTCCCCAGACCCCTATCCCTGCTACTCTGTCTCTCAAAGTGTTTGATTGTATTCAGGAAACTTCTTAGCTTTGGTTTAGTCCGGTTGTGCTGACTTTCCCTATAGTGAGTGCTGTCCTTCCCTTCACCTAATTCTTATCGACTATCTAGTTAGTAAATAACGCTCACCCTTCCTCCCCACCCTCATAACCATCAAAGAATGTTTTCTTCTCTGTTTAAACCTTTTCTTGAGTTCTTATAATAGTGGTCTTATACAATATTTGTCCTTCTATGACTGACTAAATTCCCTCAGCATAATGACCTCCAGCTTCCTCCATGTTATGTTTCACGGCTTCATCGTTGTTCCTTATTGTTGCATAGTATCCCATTGTGTGGATATACCACAATTTCTTTATCCATTCGTCCGTAGATGGGCACCTAAGTTGTTTCCATCTTTTTGCTATTGTGAACAGTGCTGCTGCAATGAACATGGGTGTGCAGATATCTATTTGTGTGACAGCTCTTATTTCTCTAGGATATATTCCAAGGAGCGTATGGTACTTCTATTTCTAGCTTTTTAAGGAAGCACCAAATCGATTTCCAAAGTGGTTGTACCATTGTACATTCCCACCAACAGCGTATAAGTGTTCCAGTCTCTCCACAACCTCTCCAGTATTTATTATTTTGTGTTTTTTGGATTAGTGCTAGCCTTGTTGGGGTGAGATGATATCTCATTGTAGTTTTGATCTGCATTTCTCTAATGGCTAATGATTGTGAGCATTTCTTCATGTGTCTATTAGCTGCCTGAATATCTTCTTTGGTGAAGTTCATATCCTTCGCCCATTTTTTAATTGGGTTATTTGTCTTTTTGTTGTTGAGGTTTTGCAGTATCTTGTAGATTTTAGAGATTAGACACTGATCAGATTTGTCATAGCCAAAAATTTTTTCCCAGTCTGTAGGTTGTCTTTTGACTCTTTTGGTGCAGTCTTTTGATGAGCATAAGTGTTTGATTTCTAGGAGCTCCCATTGATCTGGTCTCTCTTCTGATGCTTGTGCATTGTTACTTACAGTTCCTATTGTGTTTATGTCATGTATTAGAGCTCCTAGCATTGTCCTTATTTTTTCTTCCATGATCTTTATCATTTTTGATTTTATATTTAAGTCTTTGACCCATTTTGAGTTAGTTTTTGTGCATGATGTGAGGTAGGGGCCTTGTTTCAGTTTTTTGCACATGGATATCCAGTTATGCCAGCACCATTTGTTAAAAAGACTATCTTTTCCCCAATTAATGGACTTTGGGCCTTTGTCAAATATCAGCTGCTCATAGGTGGATGAATTTATGTCTGGATTCTCAATTCTGTTTCATAAGTCTATGTATCTGTTGTTGTACCAGTACCAGGCTGTTTTGACTATTGTGGCAGTATAATAGGTTCTAAAATCAGGTAGTGTGAGGCCTCCCACTTTATTCTTCCTCTTGAGTAATACTTTACTTATTCGGGGCCTCTTCCCTTTCCATATGAAGTTGGTGATTTATTTCTCCATCCCATTAAAAAATTCCAGTGGAATTTGGATTGGGATTGCCTTGTATCTGTAGATCGCTTTGGGTAGAACTGACTTTTTCACAATGTTGACCCTACCTATCCATTAGCAAGGTATGTTTTTCCACTTATGCAGGTCTCTTTTGGTTTCTTGCAGTAGTGTCTTGTAGTTTTCATTGTATAGGTCTTTTATGTCTCTGGTTAGATTTATTCCTAAGTATTTTGTCTTCTTGGGGGCTATTGTAAATGGTATTGATTTGGTGATTTCCTCTTCGAGGTTCTCTTTGTTGGTGTAAAGGAATCCAACTGATTTTTGTATGTTTATCTTGTATCCTGAAACTTTGCTGAAATCTTCTATTAGTTCCAACAGTTTTCTTGTGGATTCTTTGGGGTTTTCTGTTTATAAGATCATATCATCTGCAAATAGAGATACTTTGACTTCTTCCCTACCAATTTGGATGGACTTTATTTCTTTTTCTAGTCTAATTGTTCTGGCTAGGACCTCCACCCCAATGTTGAGTAAGAGTGGTGATAAGGGGCATCCTTGTCTGATTCCCGTTCTCAAGGGGAATGCTTTCAAACTCTCTCCATTTAGGATGATGTTGGCTGTTGGCTTTGTATAAATACCCTTAATTATATTGAGGAATGTCCCTTCTATTCCTATTTTGTTGACAGTTTTTATCATGAATGGGTGTTGGACTTTGTCAAATGCCTTTTCTGCATTGATTGATAAGATCATGTGTTTCTTGTCTTTTATTTATGTGATGAATTACATTGATTATTTTTCTAATGTCGAACCATCCCTGTATACCTGGTATAAATCCCACTTAATCATGGTGAATTATTTTTTTTTTTATATGTTGCTGAATTCTGTTGGCTAGAATTTTGTTGAGGATTTTTGCATCAATGTTCATGAGGGTCTGTAATTTTCTTTTTTTGTGGTGTCTTTACTCGGTTTTGGTATCAGGGTTATACTGGCTTCATAGAATGAGTTTGGGAGTATTCCATCCTTTTCTATGTTCTGAAATACCTTTAGTAGTACTGGTGTTAACTCTTCTCTGAAAGTTTGGTAGAATTCTCCAGTGAAGCCATCCGGGCCAGGGCTTTTTTTTGTTGGGAGTTTCTTAATTACCTTTTCAATCTCTTCTTTTGTTATGGGTTTATTTCATTGTTCTACTTCTGTTTGTGTTAGTTTACGTAGGTAATGAGTTTCTAGAAATTTGTCCATTTCCTCTAGGTTTTCAAATTTGTTAGAGTACAATTTTTCATAGTATTCTGTTATGATTATTTTCATTTCAGTTGGGTCTATTGTGATATCAGCCATCTCATTTCTTACACGGATTATCTGCTTCCTCTCCTGTTTTTCTTTTGTCACTTTGGCCAATGGTTTATCAGTTTTTTTTATCTTTTCAGAGAACCAGCTTTTGGTCTTGTTAACTCTTTCAATTGTTTTTCTGTGCTCTATTTCATTTAATTCTGCTCTAATTCTTATTATTTCCTTTCTTCTGGAACCTGAGGGCTTCTTTTGCTGCCCTCTTTCTACTTGTTCCAGTTGTAAGGTTAATGTTTTGATTATGGCCCTTTCTTCTTTTTGGATGTGTGCATTTATTGCTATAAACTGACCTCTGAGCACTGCTTTTGCTGTGTCCCAAAGGTTCTGGTAGGATGTGTTTTCATTCTCGTTTGATTCTATGAATTTCTTTATTCCATCCTTAATTTCTTCTATAACCCAGTAGTTTTTGAGCAGGGTGTTGTTCAGTTTCCACGTGTTTGATTTTTTTCCTTGCTTTTTCTGTTGTTGATTTCTACTTTAATGGCTTTATAGTCAGAAAAGATGCTTTGTAATATTTTGATGCTTTGGATTTTGTTAAGGCTTGCTTTATGGCCTAATACGTGGTCTATTCTGGAGAATGTCCCATTTGCTTTGGAAAAGAAAGTATCCTTGGCTGCTGTTGGGTGGAATGTTCAGTTCATGTCTGTGAGATCAAGTTGGTTATTGTAGTATTTAGCTCTTCCATGTCTTTGTTGAGCTTCTCTCTGGATGTTCTGTCCTTTACCAAAAGTGGTGTGTTGAAGTCTCCTATTACTATTGTGGAGCTGTCTCTCTCTCTTTTCAGTGCTGTTGGAGTCTGTTTATGTATTTTGGAGCCCTGTTGTTGGGTGCATAAATATTTATTATAGTTATGTCCTCCTGGTGTATTGACCCTTTAATCATTATATAGTGTCCTTCCTTATCCTTTGTGGTGGATTTTACTTTAAAGTCTATTTTGTCAGAGATTAATATTGCCACTCCTGCTCTTTTTTGAGTGTTGTTTGCTTGATATATTTTTTTACATCCTTTAAGTTTTAGTTTGTGCCTTTAAGTGTTAGGTGTGCCTCTTGTAGGTAGCATATAGACAGATCGTGTTTTTTATCCAACCTGCCACTCTCTGTCTCTTTACTGGTGCATTTAGTCCATTTACATTGAATGTGATTATTGATAGGTATGAGTTTAGTGCTGTCATTTTGGTGTCTTTTTTTGTGTGTTGTTCACAGTTTCTTTGTTCCACTTAATTTTCTGTGCTGAGTCGTTTTTCTCTATGTTTTTCTTTTCATCTTTTTCATTGTTGTTGATTTTGTGTTTGCTGAGTGTTTATATTTTTCTAGTTTTTAATTTTGACTTGTAGTATTGTTAGTTTCCTTTGTGGTTACCTTAATATTTACCCCTATTTTTCTAAGTTTGTACCAGTCTTTTATTTCTTTATATTGTCTTGACTTCCTCTCTATATGAAAAATCTATGTCTACTTTTTTAAGTCCCTCTTTTTTGTTTTAATGTTGTCATCTTTTACATATTGACGTCTGTTTCCCTATTTTCAAGTGTTTTAGCTTTGATTTACTTTTGTGACTTCCCTATCTGTGTTGATATCTGGCTGCTCTGTCCTGTGTTCTCGTCTTGGGTTGTTATCTGATGTTACTGGTTTTCTAACCAGAGGATGCCCTTTAGTATTTCTAGTAATTTTGGTTTCGTTTTGCAAATTCCCTGAATTTCTGTTTATCTGGAAATGCCTTAATTTCTCCATCATATCTGAGAGACAGTTTTGCTGGATATCTAATTCTTGGCTGGCAGTTTTTTTTCCTTCAAAGCTTTATATATGTCATCCCATTGCCTTCTTTCCTGCATGGTTTCTGCTGAGTAGTCCTAGCTTATCCTTATTGACTCTCCGTTGTGGTTGACTTTTCGTTTATCCCTAGCCACTCTTAAAATTCTCCGTTTATCTTTGGTTTTGGCAAGTTTAATTATAATACGTCTTGGTGACTTTCTTTTGGGATCTACCTTATGTGGGATTCAATGAGCATCTTGGATAGATATCTTGTCATCTTTCATATCAGGAAGTTTTCTGCCAATAAATCTTCAACAATTCTGTCTGTATTTTCTGTTATGCCCCCCAGAACAGGTACTCCAATCACTCATAGATTATTCCTCACATAATTCTTAGGGTTTCTTCATTTTTTTAAATCCTTTTATCTGATTTTTCCCAAATAAGTTGGTGTCAAGTGCTTTATCTTCAGTCTCACTAATTCTGACATCCATAGCCTCAATTCTGCTCCTATGACTTTCTATTGAGTTGTCTGAAATTTTGTTAATCTTCTGGATTTCTGATTGCTGTCTCTCTACAGGTTCTTGAAGCCTGTTAAATTTGTCATTATATTCTTCTCTCATCTTTTTAGTTTCCTCTATTGTGTGTTGTCCATTTTGTTTAATTTCTTTCCTAATTTCTTGAAGAGTTCTGTATATTAATCTTTTGTATTCTGTCTCTGGTAATTCCAAGAAATTTTTTTACTCTGGAAAATTTCTAGATTTTTTATTTTGGGAGCTTGCTGAAGCCATCATGGATTGCCTCTTTATGTGATTTGATATTGACTGTTGTCTCTAGGCCATCAATAAGTTATTCTATTTATTTTATGTTTGCTTACTGTGTCCTAGCTTCTTGTTCTGATACGCCCAAATAGGCTGCTTATACGAGCTAGTTTGATTATTGTCACCTTTGAAGCTCTAGTGTCCTGTCGCCAGGTGGTTAGATATGTTACTAGGTATGTGAGCTCAGGAGTCTGCCTACCCCTCCTGTATGGATTCAGCTCAGGTGCCCAGATAGACAGCCACCAAGTGGGAGGTGTAGGCTCTCACTTACAGTCCTAGACAGGCATGGGTGATTGGTGTAGGCACAGACATCTGGCTGCAGCAGGGGGACACACTCTGAGCAAGGCAGGGGGCTCACGGCTGCTCCCGAGTACACAGGAGGAAGGCATGTCCCTGTTCCCTAGAGTGTGTAGGTGGGTGGGTTTTGCAGCCAGACTACGAGCACCTAATGCTGTTGGCTGTAAGGACTGGGGGGCACCTCTTATTCATGGGCCCCTCTCACAGGTGGCTGGGTGGCAGGGGTGGAGCCACCAGTCCTCAGGCCCTTGATGTGGGTCAGTGAAGACCCTGCTTAATGGGCAGAGTAGTGTCAAATGTCAAGAACCTGCCACTTCACAGCTGCAACAGTGAAGTTAGAGTTCCCGTATATACCCTGTTGTACTGCGATAACAAGGGCCTACGCTGTTGAGATGGGCCCACACAAGTCTATGCAGGAGAAAAGACACTCAAATTTTGTGGATCCCTTATGCCTGTGCCTAGGCAAAAGAGCTGTGCCTACCCTAGTTTCCTGGTTTAGGGGAGTTGGCAGTTCGTTTTTTCACATTTGTTAATTTGTTCACTCCCCAAGGCAGGGAGAGTAACTTCGGGTGTACGACAAATCCTACTTCCAGCCCAAGGGACTCTGCAATTGCTGAAGCCGATCCAGAAATCAGTGCAGAGCAGGGAGCAGGGAGGTAAATGGGAGAGAGGTTTTTCCCTAAGGGGGGTATTTTTGATCCTCGCAGTAAGCCGTGTGCAAATACTTATCTTTTGTGGAGGGCTGCTTTTCACTGGTTCTGGGTGGCCGTGTAGTCTCTGGTGCTGGGTCTCTCCCGGTATGGAAAACATGCCTCGTAAGCATGGCTGCTTCCCTGCCTCACTGCTCACCCCCGAACTGATCAGGCCTGAGTAGCTCAGGCTCTCGCCAGGTCAGGTCTGGCAACTCCTCTCTGCTTCTGAACTGTCTCTCCCTCCCCCTGCCACTCAGTCGGGTTCCTCAACTCTGTCTTTGATGTTCTGGGCTCGTAGATTGCCATATATAATCAAATCAGTTGTTTTCTTTTTGGTCTTTGTTGTAAGAAGGTCCACTGGATGCGTCTGACTACTCCGCCATCTTGGACCCACCTCTCTGAGTCACATTTTTGATGGAAAACACTCCCTGTATAAAATTCTGTCAGTTAGTGATGAACGTCTGATGCAGTAATGTTAACATCTTTAAACCCCAGCTCATACCACACCTTAATTTTATGTTCACTTTTCATACTGGTTTAGAGTCAGTGCTTTGAAATCTCTCCCGTGTACATGCATTGAAGGAGTGCCAGGGTGGTACAAACCATTAACACGCTCCACTGCTAACCAAGAGGTTGGAGGTCTGAGTTCACCCAAAGATCTCTCAGAAGAAAGGCCTGGTGATCTACTCCCAAAAACTCAGCCATTGATAACCCTACAGAGCTTTACTTTGACATACATCGTTTGTCATGAGTCAGAACTGACTCAGTGGCAACTGGATATGAATTGAAAGGCCATGCTAAATGTCATGAATTGTGTCCCCCCAAAAAATGTGTGTAGCAACTTGACTAGGTCATGATTCCCAGTATTGTATGATTGTGTAATCTGATGTGATTTCCTTATGTGTTGTAAACTCTATCACTATGATGAGGTTATAGATGATCTCCTTATGTGTTGTAAATTCTATCACTGTGATGAGATTATGCTGATGAGGTTTACTAGATAGTGTCTTAATCCAATCTCTTTTGAGCTATAAAAGAATGAAGCGGGCAGACACACATGGGAACCTCACACCACCAAGAAGGCAGTGCTGGGAGCAGAGCGTGTCCTTCGGACCTGAGGTTTCTGCGCTGAGATGCTCCCAAACTAAGGGAAGACTGATGCAGCACAAGGACTTTCCTCCAGAGCCTACAGAGAGAGCCTTCCCCTGGAACTGATGCCCTGAATTTGGACTTGTAGCCTATTGGACTATGAGAAAATAAATTTCTCTTGTTAAAAGCCATCCACTTGTGGTATTTCTGTTGAAGCAGCACTAGATGACTGAGACACTAAATTATTTCTACATTTCGTATCTGTAGTCCTTTTTTATTAAATGATTTACAATAGATGCACATAGACACGTGAAAAAATTCTTTATTAATTTCTCACATTTCATTACAAAATGTATGTTGCAAACAACTTGAATAACCTACTTGTGTTTTATTATTATTTTTTTTAACCCTTGGCTTCAAGGACTCAGAATCTCCCTATCTTTTATCAAGTATCGGGAAACACTGATAATTGGAGTCAATAGGTTATCATTTTGCTATTTATTTTCTTCTCTCAAGCTCTGAAAAAAAAGTCTTCTGTATAAATTAAACAAAAAAAATGTTGAAAATTCTATGTCATTACAGTCAACAGAATTATAATAATGCATCCAAAATGTGCGGCCACGAAATATCAGGTATATGTTTCGAAAAAGAAAAAAAAAAATGACATTCTAGCCTTGTTAAAAGGATAATGGTCCCATATTTTTATTAACAGGTTAGCAAAACAAAATCCAATGGATTACAATATTTACATGTTATCTGAAAAATAAAGTAGTGATAAAAGCATGTCACAATTATTTTCTTTTTCCTTTTTTTTCTTTGTTTTTTTTTTTTTTTTTGGTAACCATTACAAACACCCAATCCAGGTATGGAACTGTTTAATACATTTGAAATGAGGCCAATTAAAAACAAATAAGGACACAAAATGAATCTTTATCTAGATAGTTCACACCTTCCCCACTTTTCTGGTTTCCACATGATGGCCCCATCCCTAAAAAAAAAAATTAAATTAAAACAAACACCCGACAAATAAAAATTCTTAACAGCAAGAAAATAAAAGAAAAACATGCTTTTCAAGTAAGCACTTATTCCACAAATGCAACGTCTTTCCATGGATTTTATTTGAAGCTGTGTGGGACACTGTCATCTCAGCAATTCCCCTTCCCTTTCTGCCCTCCCCCCTCCCCCAACCCTTCCAAGTCAAAAAACAAAACAAAAATCAAAACATGAAAACCAAAGGACTCACACCCACATACACATACAAGCACGCGCACGCGCGCGCACACACACACACACACACACACACACACACACACAACTTCTAAAACCTAGGCTTCAAGGAAAGTTCTTTGCTACTTTGTGGAACAAAACCCTTTGTTCATAATCAGAACATACTATATAGACTTAGATTTAGTCTAAGCCGCTCCCCTCCTGAAAAATCTAATATGGGGGAAACAGAGCAGCTGGCAGCTAGATTAAAAAAAAAAAAAAAAAAAAAGTAGTTCTCCAGGCTCCTTGTAGGATACAAGTATTTCTTGTCCATTCTCACCAATGGGATCGGATTCTAGCACATGCCCTTTTCCCCCTAATAAATGAGAAAACTCCCAAAACACAATGCAAACAAAAACAGAATGTATTTTAAATGCATACACAAAAGCCAGCTCATCCTAACAGAAATTATTTGTGTGAGACAGATAGTGTTAATTTGACAAGCAACAAAAGGGTGAAGAGGACCTCCTCATCTGGCCCACAAGCTGCATAGCTGTGCCGAAAGTTTGGTTCTTTAGTTAAATTAAAAAAAAAAAAAAAAAAAAAAAAAAAGTTAACGTCTTTGTTATTTTCATGTTTAAAATAAAAACATTCCTATTCACAAAAAACTAAATCTCCCTTGCCCCCAAATTAAAACAACCAATAACAACACGCACACACACACACACACATACACAAAAACAATTTATATGAAAAACTGAATTGTGCTGTGTTTGTAACACTCAAATTGATAGAAAATAAACACGTGGCAAACAAAACTGCACAATCACCTTAAATTTAGCTCACATGAATCTACCAAATTCTAAATTATAGTTGAACACTAATAAACAGCTTACCTGGAATAAAGGATGACAATTCACAAACAGTTATCTAATAATTAAAGTCTGTTTCTTTTTTTGTTTTGTTTTTTACTAAAATAATTAAAAAAATCACAGTATTTTAAGAAATAAAACCCACGTGGGGATTTTAAGCACAATTTGTGTTCCTTTCTTTAAAACTCTTTTTTTTTTTTTTCTCCATTCACCATCTTGCCCAGCAGTTCTCTCTACATTTAACCACAACGACGACAGGTAGTACTGACAAATGCAGAGAATTCCCTTGGTTAATTTTGAGGTACTAGGAAAACAGGTGACTGTTTTATGCAAAGCAGTTTTTTGTTTTCTATTTTTGTTTTTTTTTCCAAAGCGGCTGCAGTTAGGTCTTGAAAAAGCTTAAGGTATTAAAACTAGAAAAACGCACCGAAAGTTGTGCGTCAGAAAGTTGTTCCCCTATGAGAAGTCTTCTACGGTCATGGAGCGTATGTCCTCCACGTTCTGTCCAAGACCACCACAGAGTACACTGTGTGCGTGGGAGGTGCTTCCGTATTTCGAAACAAATGGAACTTCCACGACGAAGATCCGGAAGAAAAGATGCAGTGATGGAAAAGGAGCCACATATTCCAACCATTTAAATAACTTTAATTTACATACTCATTCACAAAGGTACCAGTGCTTTGAAAATAGATTGTTCAGTCCTAAAAAGCAGCTTTGTTTCTGTCTTCTCTTTTCTGTCCCTCCCTTCTCAGCCCAAGCTGGCCCACCCACATTTTCATCACTGTTCAAGTAAGGTTTGATTAAGAATTTCACCAAACACTTATTCTTTTTTGGCCTCTGCATTCTCCAGGAGAGATTTGTCGGCAGCTACCACACAGATGGCTACTGTTTCATTTTTTAGGGAAAAGTTTATCCCGATTGCCTCGTCACCTTCCTTTTCTTCTATGGAGGGCATCTTGACACTGTTCTCCAAGCTCTCTTTTGCGTGGATTTCTTCTCTGCTCACTTGCTTGGCGTCATTCAAAGCCCTGGAAAAGAACATTTATAGAAGAGACAAGACGAATATATATATTTTTCTAGCTAAACAAAAAAGACTCAAGTGTCCTTATTTCCCTGATCCTAAAAAGGTTTTGCGTTTTCCTTTAAACAAATGTCATGGACATACAACTAAACTGTGAATAGTTTATCTCTACTGTGAAGTCCCTGGGTGGTGTAAATGGTTAACTTGCTCAGCTGCCAGCTGAAAGGTTGGCAATTTGAGTCCACCCAGAGGTGCCTTGGTAAAAAGGCCTGCTGATCTACTTCTGAAGAATCAGCCATTGAAAATTCTACAGGGCACAGTTCTACTCTGACACACACAGGGTCCCGTGTTGGGGTTGACTCCATGAGAATTGGTTATCCTTGCTGTATGTTAGGCTTAGATCATGCATTTCTAGTATCTTTGTAAAGAATCAAACCTATAAAAATAACTACTATAATATGTTTTGATTATCCTATGATTTATTTCCAGATTAACATAGTATTTTTTTTTTTTATCCACTCCTCTACTGGGTCATAAGTGGTAATAACAAGAGTTGTCTTATGCTCAAACTCAGCAGCTGAAACCAGAAGCTTGGAGATCAACAATATTTACTATAACTAAAAGAGCAACTCAGATACTAAAGATTCAATGGACAGGCCCAGAAACAAAGAAACAACAAAAACCTTAAGATGGTACACACATCTTGGGAAGCTTAGTTATATTCTCTGGGGTCTAGATGCTTGAAGTTCCAGAGGCATTCTCTCCTGAAAGGACCAAATCCTAGACACTGCTATGTTCAAGCATCTTGTAAGTATTTTATAGGTGTGCTCCCACCTACCTGGAAGGCAGGCAGAAGCTGGCTCTGTCCCCGAGGCAGGGCATTAAAGGCACCAAGAGGCGCCTGGCATTGTTCAAGGTCCCCCAGGGAACGAGTCAGAGGCAGGAACAGAAGCCAGGTCTTCTGACCCCCGGTCCAGCGCTCTATCAGAGAATGTCATGCTAATGAAAGCTGAAGGGACACTGGCTGGAGATCTCGCTCTACTTCTACACATAGGCCCGAGGGGAATATGTCATTCATAAAGATGATTTTTGACTTGTGGCTGGTGACCATGTTAAAAACCACCAGGAAAGGAAAAACCTGGTTCCTCACAACTGCCTCTCCTCCCACAGCCCGGAAATGTGGCATAGAAGGGACTACGTACTGTCAGGGGAACAAAAGAACGAACCCGATCTCCCTACCTCCCACTTCCCACTCTGGGCCAAGGCGTTTTTGGGGTGGTCCCACTTACATGCCGTGCCTCAGCACGTGCCTTTCCCACTCGGAGCCCTGTGAAAACGCCCGTCCACAGAATTCACACGGAAAACGCTTCTCAGTGTTAACAGCAGCCCCACGATCAGAAAACCTCATAAGATCTGTGAGAAGAAGCAGACGGTTACCTGTGTGCTGTGGGAGCAGACAGAATAGATGAGTCAGCATTCACTAGGAAACCCCTTTCCTACCTTCACTTGTAAAGCCAGGTGGTGAAAAGCAATTTCAGCACTCCTTACTCTTTCTCCTATCCAATTTGTCCCCTAAGGGCATTTCTTGAATAGTTCTCAAGAAGTGTTCCTGGTTTCTGCCCCATGCTTCCCCTTTCTCCTCACTTCTTTAACTGCTTCCATTACAAATAATCTGCATCTGTATTGCCCAAAGAGCCCCTTCTTCCCATTCTAAAGGTATCTGAGCATTTTTTTTGTACTGTATCTCTCCCTTCTGTGCCTCACTGTTTAGCACTTACTCATTTTCTATTTAACACTGGTTTTATCTTATTCACGAAAAAGAATATAGGCTGTTGAAAGGAGTGGACCAGGTTATACGCAGAAGACTTCAGGGTTTTGATGACTTCCGATTAAGGCTGAACGTCCAGACCTGTGGTCATTTGTCATGGATATTATAATCAACACCTTACAGGGTTGTTATGAGCATCAAATGAGATCTACAAGCAAAGAATCTAGCATGAATGTGAATCCTGGGCAACTGGAGCCTGGTAGAATTCTTGCCTTCCATGCAAGAGATCTGGGTTTGATTCTCAGCCAATGCACCTCAAGCACAGCCACCACCCATATGTCGGTGGAGGCTTCCGCGTTGCTATGATGCTAAATAGGTTTCAGCAGAACTTCCAGACTAAGATGGACTAGGAAGAAAGGCCTGGCAATCCACTCCCAAAAATCAGCCAGTGAAAACCCTATGGATTACAACAGTCTGATCTACAACTGATCATGGGGATGGCGCAGGACTCAGCAGCATTTCATTCTATTGCGCGTGAGGGAGCCATGAGTCGGGGGCCAACTTGACCACAGCAAACAACAATGTGAAAGCATGTCCCCAGCTGGTGAGGGACCCTGGCCAGCTGCCCAACATCTACTTCTCAGTTGGTGGTATTCATGAACGTGGGGACATACAGACATTTCTGGATAGGTCTGTTGTAAACATCATATATTGACTGTAGTTGTTTTGTTTCCTCCACGGTGCTGGGCACATGTTAGGGGTTTGATAAACGTGGACTGGCTGGATAATTGTTTAGAGGCCACTCCTTCTGACAGACTCAAAGACTAGAGCTTATATGGCCTTTGTGTTGTCCTGAGTCCCAAGCCCATATGCCTTTCATTATACCGCAGAGGCCAGATCTTTACACGGGTAGTAAACAGCAGGACCTAGACGGTTCTGTAGCCACATTGCAAAGTGAGGGCAGCACACAATGAAACGGTGATCATCTCTACATATCTGACCACTCTGTGCCTGCACATACAAGATGTCACAGAAAGATGTCTCCTGCCGGAAACCCCCATCTAATAAAGTCCTCCTAACAGGATAGGTGTTTCTGTGCTGCCTTAATCTTCAGCACAAAAAAGCTCTGTGAATGGGGCCAGTTTTAACAAAAGATGAAACATTTTCTCACAAATTAAGAAGATCACCCCACAAGCCATTAAAAATAATTTGCACAGACTATCTTCCTTGATTCTTTTCGTTGGAAATGCGACAGCACCATCTGCTCTTCGCATTAATTCCTTAGCAGGGATTATCTTGGGCAAGAAATCAACAGAATGCCTTCCCGACTCCTCCCCAACTGCATAATGAGGGCGGGGGGTGGGGGTGGGGGTGGGGTGGGGGGACTGGGCTTGGCTTCAGTTTGATTTCTTCATGCCTGGTTTCTTCTCTTTAAAAATTCCTTCTGAGCTTCCTAGGCAGGACCTGCAGTTCGTCCCCAAGTCAGCCCTCTCTCCAGCTCCCTTGTTTAGAAAGGATGCTGGGGATCAGTTATCTCCAGTCGAGGAGCCTGATGAACATCTACATTGCCAAAGAGGAGAGGGCTGCTGGAACACTTGCTCCTTTGCCCTTAGGAAACATGAAACCAGCGATCTTGTCTTTGCAATGGCTCTTGCTAAGTTTCATCCTCAGAGGAGGAGGCCACTCATTACCTGTCACACATCAAATTGTTCTCCGTCAGCCCTGAAAACTGTGCCAAAGCACCGCCCACTCTCTACTCCTAGAAGACATAACATCTGGCAAAAATACCCCAAGGCTATTGTGGGCCATTCCTTCTTCTTGGCAAGAAAATACCTAGATGGTGGAAAATTGATTCTAGGTCTATTCAAAGGAGATGGGACAAAGGAGGCTGTTCTTTCAAAGATTCCCAAGGGGGAAGGGAAGATTTAGGTTTGTAATTCCCATTAACATTACTGGAGGTTATTCATGTAAATCCCCACCCTCTGAGAGAGGAATACATGCTTCTCCACCCTGAGGACTGTTTCTTTTCCCCCATGTGGTTAAGGCTCATGAATGTGGATGCCACACTTTCCAGTGAGGAGCAATCGGAGACCAGAAAGTTCTTTCCAGTCAAACCGAGCTGGTCTGATGCCACAGTGCTGACAAGAAAGGGAGGCCAACCCACGGGAGAGGGGAAATTTGCCTGGTGCCTTATGCATCTCAACTGCCATCTTTTTAGTTCTGATTTTCTGGAGGAGTCACAGGGGAGTAGAGGATGAGAAGGAGTTTTTGCCTCTGTAATACTTATAACCTCTAAAATCATGTGTATTCAGCTTTAGAGATTAAAAAGTCTGGGTATTCGATGAGGAATAATTTATTTCCTGAAGAGGAATGGCAGAGCACAAAGCATCAGAAAGAAAAAGGAGGCTTTGTAATACCCACTGTCAAAAGCATCCTCTCCCAGCGAACTCTGGTAACAGCGCACAGATATTAAAAATTCATCACTGAGAAAATGGTATTTGTGAAATGGTTAAAAAGTAGAAGATAAAAAGCTACACTCCTCAGATCACAGCCATTCCCCTTATGAGAAATAAACGAATATGACCTCGATTAATAAAAGTTGTAACTTTACAAGTAGCATTGTTGAATACCGCCATCAACCTCCAGGAAGAGAATGTTTTATTTGTCTGTATGTCAGGCTGACCAGTAGGCATGGGAGTTCTGAAGGGCTAAGCACACCTTGCCTGGAAGTTCTTGCTGTCTATCTAGGTCGGGGGTCCAAGGGCCAAACAAGACCCCCATCTGGCAAACTCATGGTCTCCTGCCTTGGCCTCATGGTTGGTGGCTGGGGGAATGGGGATAAAAGGAACAGAGGAAGAACAGGGAGAGCCTCAGTGGGAAATGGTCCACCAAATAGGTTTCTTCAGGCTTGTGGACTAACAGAGCAGGAAAAACAAAAACTTTTTTACTGAAGAGCGAGGCCCCAAAGGCATCCAAATCCACATATTACCTTTAATGAAAGACACTCCACTGTTTAAGGGGTTGGGAGATGGGCATGTAGAGTAAGAGTCTTCGCTTTGGAGTTAGAAGACCTAAATCAAACCTCCAGTGGTTTTTCACCTTGGACAAGCTCTTAAATGACAATAATCCCAACTGCACTGCAGGGTTATCAGTTAGTAGTGATAATATGTTCTAGGACCGGGGCTAAGGTCATCTTATGCATTATCTCATTTAATATTTATAACATTTAATCATTTACAAATCTTTACAACAACCCTATGAAGTAGGTGGCATTATTACTATTTTATGGATGATGAAGGCAAAAGGAGAGAAAATAATTTACCCAAAGTCACACAGCTAGTAAGAACCAGAAGCCAAACCCAGGCAAGCCAACTGCAGCGCCCTCTACATTACACAAGATTAAATAAATAAGGTCCTATAAAAGCCACTAACACAGAGCCTGGCACATAATGATGCGCAATAATGGCAACTAACGATTCTTCTCGTTATTGGGGTGCTATCTACAATGTTTATTTATCAAGTTTATATTACCCACATTTTTGATAAATTTGCAATAACTAAGGTAAAAGAGCTCCATCTATATTCTTAAATTCAGAGTTTGGGGATTTTCACAATATTCAATGTTAGACAATACAGAAAACCAACTGTCTACAGCCAAATACACTTTCAAACTTTTTTTTTAAATTTTGAAATAATCACAGACTCACAGGTAGTTGCAAAAATTGTATTAAGAGTCCCAGGAAACCTTCCCCAGTGTCCCTGTAAATACACAGTTGAATGAAAGCTGTAGTCTCTTGCTCCCTCTTCACAAACCAGAAACAGGGCAGCAAGGGAGAGAAGAGGATCAAGCAGAGAGACATATATGGAGAGGGTTTGGGTTGTCTGCAGTCTCTCTCTAACCCCAGCAGCACAGATTTTAAATAAGCTTTCAATTGGAAGCGCATTCTCATTCCTTGATAGCTTTACATTCCCATCAGTCTTGCTGTCTGCCTGTCCTTATTCTGAAGATCCCCAAGACACCAGTTTTCCTTATTAAAAAAAAATTAGCTGCCATATATATATATATTTTTAACAAACATGTATCTGTAGTTACAGAGAAAATGTCTGTTTTCCTTGGCATTCGTATAGCTGGTAATAGTTTCCAATGACATTGCCTCTGAAATGTTTCTTAAGTCAGCCTGTTCGGCTCCTTAACTAAGAAGGATCATTCCTTCTGTTACTCCTACAACAACCTCCTGCTTCCCTTCTGTCTCACCACGGACATGCTGGCTGCCATCTGGGACTAAGAGGGCAGGGATGAGACTAACCTCGGTCTTCGGCCTTGCTATTCATTTCTTCTTCCTTGTCTTCATCCTCACTGCTGGAGCTCTCCATTTTTTCCTTCATCTGTTCCAGCTGATCTAAGTTAACCCGTCCAACCAGTTCGAAGTTCCGGCTGACCTGGAAAAGGCCCACAAAATGACGGAAGGATGAAATGAGTGATGAACCACAGACTCAACGGGGTACCCCCTGGTGGAGAGACCTTTCCAACATCATTTCCCTAGGACTGTGTTTTCTGAACCAGGATCAAACAACAATGGTGCTTAAGAGGTCTTTTCCTTTACCGTTGATCCTTTCTGAGGTGGCTCTGCATTTTTTCTCCTACATTCCACCATTTTCACTGGGACAGTCAACACTGGACCTTCTTTACTAAACTTGTTAAAAAGCATGATACAATCAGCAGGAGCCCCTGAAAGCAAACGGTTAAGCACTCAGCTACTATCCAAAAGGTTGGTGGTTGAATCCACCCAGAGGTGCCTTGGAATAAAGTCCTGGCAGTCTACTTCTGAAAAATCAGCCATTAAAAGCCCTATGGAGCATAGTTCTACCCTGACACACATGGAGTCATCATGAGTTGGAACCAACTCAACACCAACTGGTTTTACAATCAGCAGGAGGTAAAAAGTATCATAAAGTCTGGGGTATAGAGTAGGGGTCTGATAAATATTTTTTTTTAGTTAAATTTGAAGGTGTAACTTTCATGAAGTACCCAAGCTTCCAATACTTCTGGAGGCGAAGGGGCTCTGTGAGCATCCTGGCCACCAGCAGCAGAGATGACAACCTTCTTCACCATGTTCCTATCAGCCTGGAGGGTGGTGGGCTGCCTCAGTGTAAGTCATATGACAACTATTTGATTCTTAACTCCAGTTTCAAATGGAGGGCAATATTATTACTGTTAGGGTGACTACTGCTTTTAAAGCTGACAATGGACTATTTATCAAGGCTGGGATTATTTCAGAAAAATCTGGATGACTAACCCCCTAAAACCTTTTAAAAGTGGTGACTATGGCTGATTTTTATTTATGTAAGATGCAGCTGGAATGATGGGGGATCCAAACTTTCTTCAAAGTACCATCCAAAGGGAATAAAAATAAAAATCTGCACTAAGGAAAGTTATTAACAATTATCTGTTTTCGGTTCTCACATCAATGTAGCACAAAATCTACCTTTTTCATTAAGGTTTTCAGAACCTCTCCAGTTGCATGCATAGAGTTATCAGGAATAACAAGTTAGCACAGGAATGAAGCCAACGAAATGACTGAAGTCAATACAGTGACTGGCAGCTCCTCTGTGTAAGGCACTGGGGGCTTAGGGAGGGGGCACACAAAGATGAACAAGACCTGGTTCTGGCCTCCAGAGGCTCACAGTTTAGTGAGGAGGGAAGAAAGACATCATTAATTAGAATCCCAGGCAGATTTCCATAGCTGCTACAGTAGCAATACAGAGTGTAATGAGGACATAAGAGAGGAAAGAATTTACAAGACAATTCCAAAATTTTCTCTGGGCCTGGAGTGGAACAAAGATTTGTTGAGCATCATCAATTCCATATGCCTGGCAGATGGGAACACCATCATCAACTGTGACAAATGTGAGAGAAAGAGACTCAGAATATCAGGGCCAACAGGCTAAGTACTGTCCCAACAACGTCACGCAGAAAATGGGTAGCATCTAAAAAGAGGAATAAGACTTCAGGGGAAAAATCTCTTTCAAAATGGGAAGAATAGTACTTTGATCTCTCTATCCTGAAATCCATGAAATCAGTTGACATTGAAAACAACTCAATATGAGGTGGAAAAGATGTTTTTGTCAATCTCAGTGCTAAACATTCAGGGACATCAACTCTTGTTTCGCTGATTAAAAAATGTTCTAAAATTAGCAGACTAAGATAAGGAGGAGGAGGAAGAGGTCAATGTTAGAATCTTTATTTCTCTTTCCTTCCCTCTAAAAGTTCACAGTAATGGTCTCCAAAGAACTTTTGCTGTTAACACCTTCCCAACTAGGGATTTATCTACCATGGTTCACTCATACAGACCTATGTCAAAGCATGGGCTTTGAAGTCAGACACATCTGAGTTCAAGTTCAGAATCTGACATTAACCACTGGACTCTTGTTGTGCCAAGTTACTTAACATATAGGTCCTCAATGCCTTATTTGTAAAGGGAGACAGCACAGTACCTGAAAAACAATAGTACTTAAAAAATGTAGTTTCTTTCCCTTTTCTGAGAACATGACCTTTTCCAACTTTGATTTCGGAAACACTTATAACAAGCAATGTAAACGCACATTTAAGAAGTTAGGTTTAGTCACAAGTCCATATAGCATTTATGACAAATATTTAAATAGAAGTTTTCTGGGTTAGTAGTTTGCCAGGACAAGGGTACAAAATTCCAGTTTGCTTAATTTTGAAATATGTACAAAGAAAAATCTGACCACCTTTAGTAACCAGGGCAACTGTAGGTGTGTGAAAGCGGCATGAAGGATGGGCAGTCGCCAGGAAATAAAATTGTAAAATCATGGAAGCCAAAAAAGAATGCTCAAACATCTGCTTTAATCCAGTGGTTTTCTTTCACTTAACAAGGTCTCCCTGAGAGCCTGCTGTGTGCCAGGCCCCATGGTAGGTACTGAATTGAAGCCTCAGCTCCTCAAGGAACACAGTGACAGGAGGAGATCTGTCACCAAACCAAGTTTTTTTTTCTTCCTTCTGATTTTTTTTTTGCTAGGATTTGTCCATTTTCCCATCACCATCACCTCTTCACTGGGAAATTGCTGATATTTTGGCTTCTGCACATATTTAAAATAATGCATGACATTTTCATGATATGATGTTGATGCAGGGCTAACCCAGGATTGATTTTATCCTAAAGATTTCTAAAATCTTTACTACGCAATTAGAAGATTGTAAACTAAAAACTACTTATGGTGTTGGGTTATTACTATATTTGAAATCCCCAAACCAGCAATCCAGTAGTAATCCTAACACAAAAGGAAGGCTCCTTCTGCATTTCTGAGTCATCATCATCTCTTGCCTGGATAATTGCAACACCCCCCTCCCCTGCTGGTCTCCCAGCATCTACTCTTGTCCCTTCTATTTTCCAGTATAGCCAAAGAAAAAATTTTTTTTTTATTAAGACTTTATTTTTTAGAGCAGTTTTGGGCAGAGCGATTTTTTAAAAAATTAAACCTGTTCATGTCAGTCTCTGATTACCTTGAGGATATAATCCAAATTCCTTACTGTGGTTGACATGGCCCACTATCACCGTATCTCAGCCCACTTTCTCCAGACTCCACCTTACTCCACCACACTGAATTTACTGAGGCTCCTGGACCAAGCCATGCTCTTGACTCTGTGTCTCTGAACGTACCATTCACTCCCTCTGTGCGGACCTCTCTCAAGTCCACTCCCTTCATGTGGAGACCCCTGCGCAATCTTCCAGGCCTGGCTTCAATGTCACTTCCTCTGGGAGGCCTTTCCTAGATCCTTTCTCGGTTAAATATCCTTGCTCTATGCGTCCACAGCACCCTAGACTCCCCCTTTTGTAATACATCCCGCTTGGTAATTAATTGTTTATGGTTTGCTTCTCCCCTACTGAACTGCAAACTCTGGGTATCAAATTCACAGCTGAATCTCCACTGACCCCACCGTGTCTACAGAACTGGTACTGTTCTCACCTCTTGGCTAAGAGACTTCCTCATTTTAATGTAACACTTTTTCTTTCATATAAATATTTCCACAAAAACTTGGAAAACAGAACAATCATTTGAAGTCCAATCGCCTGTATATAATGACTATTAACAAGTCATTACATTTCTGTATTCCGGTTTGCTATTCTATATTCCTGATTACTTACAATGCTGTAATCATATTAGAACATACAAGTCTGTATCCTGCTTTTTTATACTTGGCATGGCATAAACACTACTCTCAGAATACATATGACTTTTAATCACTGATATTTCATCAAGTGGATATACCATCATTTACTTGACCATTCCCATATGACTTTTTAATTGTTGTTTTTGCCATCAAGTTGGCTCTGACTCATGGCGACTTTATATACAACAGAATGAAACGCTGCCCAGGCCTGTGCCATCTTCAGGATCATTGGTATGTTTGAGTCCATTGTTGTGGCTATTATGGCATTCCATCTCAATGAGGGTTTCTCTCGTTTTTGTTGACCCTCTACCAACCATGATGTCCTTTTCTAGTGATTGTTCTTTCCTGATGTCAGTGAGCTGAAGTCTTGCCATCTTCACTTCTAAGGAGCATTCTGTTTGAGTTTCTTCTAAGACTGACTTTACTTTAGGCTATTTCTGGTTTTTCACTATTAAAAACAATGCAGTGATTAACCTTTATGTATATAAACTTTTCTTTCATGTTTAGTTTTATTTTTGTAGGCTAAACTTCCAGAAGTGAAATTCCAGGGTCAAAGTCAAAAGGTATGAACTTTATTAAAGTTCAATATTTCCAACTTGGCTGAAATGATCATACCATAAGTCACCCTCTGTACTTAGAGGCTGGTGGATATCTGTGTAACTTCTTGGTGGTACAGATGACATATTGGAAATTAACCTTTCCCCCTGAAAATGTGAATAAGGAATTTATGACCCTGTTTTCCCAAAGAGTCCACAACAAAGGAAGAAAGAGTAAGCCTCAGAGTTTGGGATTTACTAGAGCCTGGCTCCTTGCAGCCTGTCTCTCCGACTTGCTTATAAACTCTTCCAGAGCAGCGACTACTTCTTACTTAGCTTTATATGCTCAATGTATAGTATAAGGTCAGTCATCTAGTCGATGCACAATAAATCCTATTTGAATTCACAGGTAACATGAAAACCCACGGGAGTTCATAAAGCATAAATAACATATATGGCTATAAGATTTGCATCCCATGATATAAATTTGCAAGTTAATGAGAGAATAAAACTGGACACTCTCTAAAACGTTTTGTTTCAATATTTACCAGATATTTGTTATGTGCTAAAAATGAATCCAGTAGCTTTTACCTGTACTATTCAACCCTTACAGCCATTCTGCAAAATATATGTTACCCTCCATATTTGTAGATGAGGAAAACGGAACACAAAATGAGTAGGTGATAAAAAGAGGATTAGAAATCATACCTTCAAATTACATAGCTCAAGCTTTTCCTATTATAATGTAAATCATCTGTAGAAATGCAAAATTTGCAAAATATGTAATAATTATCCACGGTGCACTGGTTGAATGCAAAAAGATGGAAGAAAAAAGTACAATAATACTCTTTTGCAAAATGTGACAGGATAGGGCAATAGCATCCTCTGAGAATTCTTCTTCAAAATAGAAACTTTTCTAAGAACATTAAGAATAAAGGATCTTGATGTACCCAGAATACGGAGCACAGAACTCAAGGAAGATATCTAATTTCTTCTGCAATCACTGAGTCAGAATCAGAAAATATTCTTCTGCCTGCCTAATTTAGTAAATGCTCAGACAAAATCAACTCATTTTGAGAATCTCAGCATAACTGCACTCACAAGTACTCAAGAAACCCAAGTGGAAGGCATGTGGAACTCTGTTGTTGACCAACTGAGCTGTTGTCACTCTCCAGGACCCCAAATCCAGGGACAAGCATGCTGATGGGATGCCAGCTTACTCTGATTATTTGAAAAAAACAAACTAAGCACTTAACACCAGGCTTCAAACCAGTTCATTCTGGTTCAACCCCCTTTTGAGAATTTACATTTCTAACAAGTTCCCAGGCAATGCTAATGCTGCTGGTAAGGGACCAATTCTGAGAACCACTAGTAGAGCAGTGGTTCTCAAAATTTATTATACATTGAGAATCAGCTGAGGGTCTTGTTAAACTGAAGACTCTGAATTCAGTATATCTGGGGTGGAAACACAAATTCCCAGCAGTGGTTCGAACCAGAACGAACCATTTGAAGTCTTGCTTAAAACTTCCATCTGAAAAGTGGTTTCATACACTGATTTATTTAACAAACAGCTCTGAGCATTCATTGTATGCAGGGTTCTACGTTAGATTTTGGAATAATACAGAAGTCAGATGGTTTCCACTTTTAAGAAAGTTGCATCCAATAGTAAGAGAGAGAGAGACCTGTTGACAGTTAAGTGCAAGTCAAGGCAGAATGAAATCAGCGCCCTCACAGAGGAAGAAACAAAGTGCTATGGAAAATTGGAAGCAGTGTAATTAACTTTTGCCTGGGGAGTTTAGTGAATAGTTTCAGAGATTACAGACAAAAATATTTTCAAATGTTCACCTGAGAATCTTGTCTAAGGTTCTGTCAGGCTTAGTGCTCTGAAAAACGGTCACACCTCTTGCTCATCTGCTTCTGATTTCTCTATCTTCCAAAACACATGCAAGAAACTGGTCTGTGGTTGACAAATCAAAAAGCAAAACTAACATGAGAGAAGGTAGGGATGAAACTACATAATCTTCTAGAGAATCCTTCAGCGTGCAGAAATCCTTAAGAGTTGGTAAAACTAAAGCTGCCTAGTACTTAGCTCAGAAATGAAATGGAATTAAGAAAGAAAGAAAAGAAAATGTGGCCAAAGGTGTGTTTTATGATTTGGAGTGGGAGAAGTTTCCTCTTGTTTTCTTCTTTTCTGAAAAGAAATGTTCTATGTGACTTTCGTGCCACTATGGATTTCACTAGTCCAGAAAGCTGAACAATTGTATCGGAATAACTAAGATGTTGATTTCTTCTGCGTCTAACATTCTGCCGCTTTCTCCAAACTGGCAAAATATAAGATACGAGGTTCCTTGAGTTCAGTCGTCTGAGGCTCTATTTGTATAAAAAATTAAAAACATTTCAAAGTAAATTCAATTAGTGAATGTGTATTGCCTGAATAGACTATCGTTTCAAATTTAATATACCGAACATGACAATTTTACGAGCACACCAAGTTAGAGATAATATATTTTGATGTTCCTTCAACTAGCAAAGAGACTTCAGAAACATAAAGAACACTAAACAAGGTATGCAAATACTTAAACTTTCTTTAAAAAAAAAATGTGAGAAAATGCAAGGCCTATTTATTTATTTTTCACAACTTCTAGGTTCCTAGACATTGACTAGTTATTGGTCATAAACAGGATTACTGAGAGGTATGATTTCAGTGTGTATGTGAGAAAGAATAGTTCAGCTTCTAGAAGACCTACTGAGATCGAAAAAAGACAAGTAGTTGAAAAATGAAAAATTAAATTTCAAGTAGCCCACATGGTTTACTTCCATATTATTAGATCTCAAGAGATCAAAAGTGATTCCTTGCTCACTGGGCTGAAGATAAAGGTCTAGAAGGACAAGGCTCTGTTTGTCACCAGTAAAATGAGAGTGCAGATTGTCATCCCTTCTCTATTGCACCGTGCCTTTTGAGGATAAACATGGTAGCCTAAATCAAGTGCACTTGAGATTTTGATTCTTAAATGGAATGGTGTTTTTTGACTTCAAGGGCCTTTCCTGCTGTTACCAGTACTTTGTCCCGTCCATGAAAGATACAGTCTGACATCTTTAGAGATGTTCCTGAGCTTTAAACGCTTTGCAGGCAGAATTCAGAAGTCCAGTTTTGAATGCCCTGATCTATTTAATGAAATCTTTTGACTGAAAATACATTCTACAGTGTCTTATAATTTCTTTGGTAGATCTCTGCACTGCACAAAATAACCTAAAGCTGTTCATGGAAGAATGTAATGAGCAATGCACTCAACATACAGTCATACTGAAAAAAAAAAAAATTATTAGTAAACTCTAGCTTAGAACCATACTTTTGATTTGGCAGTTTGCTCATTAATCTTGATCTCGAATATCTGTGGACCTATCTGTTCCAGAGGTCAACTTCATAAGGAAAGACCGCAAGAAATTAATATTTATTGAGGGCCTACTATGTGTCAGATCCTAGGAAACTTGCAAATGTTTTAGGTATTGGAGTTGTCTTAGGTTGGGTTCTCTACAGAAGCAAAACCAGTAAAGTGTATAAATATATATATATAGAGAGATTTTATATCAAGGAAATGGCTCACGCAGTGGTAGAGGCTGGAAGCCCTTGGGTCAGGCTGGAGGCTTCTCCCAACTCACGTAGCTACAGGGGCTGGCAAACCCAAGATGGGCAGGTCAGACAGCAGGGCTCTGACTCACAGGCTGTGGAAACCAACGAACCCCAAGATGGGCAGGTTAAGATGGCAGGTAAGCTGCTAGCTCAAGTCCCAAGAACCAGTGGTCAGATGACAAGCAGCCAGCTCCAGGATCCAGAGCTAGCAAAAGCCCACGAGCCTTGCCAGAATGTTCACTTATATTCAGCACAGACCACACCCCCAAGGAAACTCCCTTTCAACCGACTGGCTACTCAGACTAGGTCCCATCATGGAGGTGATCACATTATATCAGATCTCATCATGGAAGTAATTACATCATTATACAACTGCCAAACTGCATCATAACTGCCAAACCACTGAGAATCCATGGCCCAGCTAAGCTGATAGAAAACCTTCAGGATCACAGGAGTATATAAAATACCATAAAATTCACTTAAAAAATAAGTGAACAGTTTAATTGATTTTAGTAAATTTATACAGTTGTGCAACCATCACCACAATCCAGTTTAAGAATACTAATATCACTCTGAGAAATTCCCTTGTGATCTTTGCAGTCAATCAATCCCTGCTCCCAATCTCTGGCCCCAGGCAACCTCTAACCTACTTTCTATCTCCATAATTTTGTCTTTTCTAGTAATTTTATATAAATGGAATCATACAATATATATAGTCTTTTGTGCCTGGCTTAGCATGAGTTTTTTGAGATTCATCCATGTTGTTACATATAGCAATAGTTCATATCTTTTTATTGATTAGTATTCCATTGTATGGCTACACCACATTTTATTTACCCATTCACCAGTTGACAAATATTTCGTTTGCTTCCAGTTTCGTTTTTGACTATTATGAATAAGACTGCTATCAACACTCACATCAAGTCTTTTTGTGGGAGTAAATTACCGGGTCAGATAGAAAGTATATGCTGAACTTTTTAAAAAACTGACAATTTTCTTCCCAAGTGGCCATACTATTTTACATTCCAATCAGCAGTGTATGAGGTTTCCAGTTTCTCCACATCCTTGCCATTACTTGGTACTACTGGTCTTCTTAATTTTAGCCATTCTAGTGGGTAGATAGTGGTACTATGTTATAGTTTTAATTTGTAATTCCCTAATGACAAATCATGTTGCTCATCTTTTCATGTACTTACTTGCTATTCCTATTTCTCCTTTGGGAAAGTGTCCATTCACATCTTTTGCTCATTTTTAACTGGGTTGTTGTCTTCTTATTAGAGTTGGAGCATTCTTTATATATTCTTGCAACAAATTCTTTGTTAGATACCTACTTTGCAAATATTTGCTTCCAGTCTGTTGCTTGCCTTTTCATTTTCTTAATGGTGTCTTGTAAAGTGCAAACATTTTTAATTTCAATGACATCCAATTTATTTTTTCTTTAATGTCTGTAGCTTTTGTGTCATATCTAGTAAATCTTTCTTTACCTCAAGATTGCATGATTTTCTGCTTTTCAAAAATTTTGTAGTTTTAGCTTATACATTTAAATTTATGATCGATTTTCAGTTAATTTTTTTGTAGGGAGTGAAGTAAGGGTACAGGGTTATTATTCTGCACATAGAAATCTAATTATTCCAGCACTGTTTGTTTTTTTTTTTTAAAAAAAAAAATCCTTTCTCTATTACTTTGACACCTTTGATAGAAATCAACTGACAATAATATATATGGAGGTCTCTTTCTGGACTATCTCTGTGTTGTTGATCTATGCAACTACCCTTATGCTAATATCACACTTTCTGGATTACTGTAGTTTTATAGTGACTTTTGAAATCAGCTTTGTTCTTCTTTACTCACATTGTTGAAGCTATTCTAGGCCCTTCGCATTTCCATATAAATTTTAGAATCAGTTTGTCAACTTCTACTTAAAAATAGCCCACTAGGGTTTCGATAGAGATTATGTTGAATCCGTAGATCAGTTTGGGAAGAGCTACCATCTTAACAACATCCAGTCTTCCAATCCACGAACATGGTCTGTGTTGCATTTATTTAGTTCTTCTTTTATTTCTCTCAGCAACATTTTGTAGTTTTCAGTGTACAGTCTTGCAGTTGTTATGTCAAATTTATTCTTAAATATTTTATTCTTTTTCATATTATTGCAAATGGAATTGATCTTTTTTTAAATTTCATTTTCAGATTGTCCATGCTAGCATACAGAAATATAATTGACTTTTGTACATTTATCTTGTATCCTGTAACTGTGCTAAACTCACTAATGTTCTACTAGCTTTTCTGTAGATTCCTTAGGATTTTCTAACTACGAAGATCACATTGTCTGTGAATAAAGACTGTTTTACGCCTTTCTTTCCAATCCCTATGTCTTTAACTTCTTGTTCTTGCTTTACGGCCCCTGACTTTTGCGTTTGAATCGTTAGCAAACTTTTCTTGAGTACATTGTACATTGACATCCCTTTCATGAATGCTGAAATCAGACTTTTGTATATCCTTCACTCTGATGAATGACCACTTTTAACTAGCACATAATACCACTGCCCATCAGCTGGACATTTGGTTTCAGCAGCACTACCATCTTTGTTTATAAAATTGCATTTGGCCAATTATTTCAAAAATTTTAATTGCATTTTGCACTCATCATTTAGGAAAAAAGGAACAGAAAATAGGAAAAAGAAAGCACTGCTATCAGTAATAAGCATAGGTCTCATAAACTTAGTAACAATTGAGACAAAGATGAAAATCATTAGGCATGTGGACAGTGGCAATTCTTTAGCCTCAATTAGTTAGTTACTCACTGCACTTAATAAGCTGGTCAACCATTACAAAGAATAAAACTAAAGAACATAATATGACACAGTGGAAATTAACATCAATGACTGTGTCTAAAATACAAGGTGTAATCAGTGATTTTATAATATATTTTTCATCTTAAGGAACGTAACTGTCTTTATGATAGGTACAACTATTATTATACTTGAGGGAAATTGAATTTCATAAATATTCTGAGGAACACAGTGGGTCTCAAAGTGGGGGAAATACCAGGACTTCATCTAATCCTTACAAAACTTTTGAGGAAGATATAAAAATTTCATTTACAATTCAGAAAACAGGCAGAGACATTTCAGTAACTTGCTACAAGTCTGTACCGTAAGTAGTGGAGACAAGATTCAAACCCAGGTCTGTTTGTTTCCAAAGATCTAAATTTGGGCATCTTTTTTTGCTGAGGAATCCATTTCCCTGGCCCATATCCCAAAGCCTCAGCCTTCTACCCCCTGGTCGGGAAGATTCCAGTTCCATGTCTCCTACTAACATTCTCTCTCTTGCCCCAGTGACTCACAAGCTAAGGTGCAACAACCAAGGAAGAATTTATCTTCTTGATTTGCTCTTCCCCAAAATATGAGACTGAAGGCTTGAACACTATAATAAAACAGGTCTGAGGTGGTTATGTAAAGAAGATAAGTGTGAGTAAATGTGAATGCCTGGTTTTGAAATGGATGAGTGGTTTTCCTTTGAGTATGGGAAAGAAATGCCCAGGACTTTTGAATAAGAAAAGAAATTAAAGTTCTTATGTGAGGCTAATTCAGGCGTTTCCTCTCTGCTTTCACTTTCTGGGTAGACACATTAGAAAATGAATGAATTCCAAGGCAGAAAAGTAACAATAAAACCATTAAATTGAGGACAGGTAATAAAGCTTAGCCTCCTCTCTCTTTACCTCACGGAAAAATGCTAACTCCTGGGTGCAGAGGATTCAGACTAAAATCTTTATAACTTGGGTTTGTAGGGCCAGAAAAGAGCCACATTTCCACTGACGAAAATACAAAACAAGGAAAAAGAGAACACTATCAGAAGTGCTTCTCATTGTGCTTTAAGTAAACACTCAATAGATGTTTTGGATTTGTTGGTTAATTAAAAAACATTTTGATAGGTTCTTTTCATGAAATAAATACTAATCAGAGCTCCCACTGCACTCTGGGCAACGCACAAAACCAGAAATGAGGATTTCTGTTCATGATGTACAGAGTAAGATAAGTTTTCTGCAGAATGAGGAAGTCATCCTTTATAATTTTACCCTCCCTAAATAAAACATACATTTTACAGTCCTTATAATATTCAGACATTCACTGTGATGCCTCTGAAAATCTTTGTAGTCAGCAACGTATTAGAAACAACCTACATGACTGAGGGACATGGTGGCACATCCATCCGATAGACTAGGGGTTGGCAAACTATGGGTTCATGGACTGTTGCCTATTTTGGTAAATAAAGTTTTATTGGAACACAGCCATTCGCATTTATTTATGTATTATCTGTGGCTGCCTTCTTGCTACAAAGGTGGAGATGAGTGGTTGCCATGGAGACCATATGTCCTGCAAAGCCTATAATATTTACTATCTGGCCCTTTACAGAAAGTCTGCCAACCCTTATAATAAAACCAAACCAAACCTGTAGCCACTGAGTTGATTCTGACTCATAGCGACCCTACAGGACACAGCAGAACTGCCTCATAGGGTTTCTAAGGAGCAGCTGGTGGATTTGAACTGCCAACCTTTTGGTTAGCAGCCGTAGCTCACCATAGCTCTTAACCACTATGCCACCAGGGCTCCAACCCTTATGATAATACATTTTAAATGACATGGAAAAATACCCATTAGGATGCTAAGTGAAAAAAAGCAATGCATAAATAATATTTCATGTATAGCATAATCACAACTATATAAAACAAAGGAAAGTGGGCATAGAAAAGAGGACAAAAAGATCAAGCAGCAGGATCTGGGTGGTGAAATCGTGGGTGGTTTTCATTCTCCCCCCTGTATGTTTTCCAATTTTCTACAATGACCTTATATTTCTTTTATAATAAACAAAACTAAACTTCACTTTAAAAATTAGTTTACTTCATGTCCATCTTGTACACAGTAAATGTGACTAAATTCTGGCTCTCTCCCTACTCGACCCCTCCCCACAGGTATGCTGAGGACAGGAGGCAGGAAGTCCGGGCCAGTACCTTATGCTCATCGCGAAGGTGGCTGTCCAGTTCCTCCGTGTGCTTGGTCTCATAGTAGCAGAGCTGGCATTTGTAAGGTTTCAGTTCATTGTGCTTTTCTATGTGTTGCTGGAGGCTCTCGTCACTGGAGCAGGTGAAGGTACACTTATCACAGCGGAAAACTACTCCCTGCAAGTATTTTGACAGTTTGGAACGGCACACTTCAATGGGGACAACTCTCTCTTCTGTGGAAACAAATGGAATGGAAAAATGGGAATTTTTACTTATGGTATGCAGACAGTCTTTCTCTGGAATATAAGAATAAATTCACATATTCAATTCTGCTACTTCTCACACGTCTGGGTTCTGGAGCTACACACACGTGGACATTGCTCATCCCCATAACTTCCAAACCAACATATTCCTCTGCTTGTTGTTCTTAGGTGCCGTCGAGTCAGTTCCAACTATTACCAGAGCTCTTTGTGTACTTAATACCTACAACAACCTACAAATAGACGTGGGGCAGGCTGCAAGGTCCTGGTTAAGTCCTGAATAAAACAAAACAAACAGCTGTTGTTTAGTCGACTTCGACTCATGGCAACCCTATGTGTGTCAGAGCAGAATTGTACCCCATAGGGTTTGTAATGGCTGATTTTTTGGTAGTAGATCACCAGGCCTTTTGGTAGGCAGCCACTTGAGTGAATCGTCTGCACCACCCAGAGCCTCCTGAAGATGAGTATTAAGGTAGGGAAGAGGAATGGAAGTGGTTGCTATTTTTACCAGCAAAACCAAAAACCAAACCCATTGCCGACAAGTCAATTCTGACTCATAGCAACCCTAAAGGACAGAGTAGACCTGCCCCATAGGGTTTCCAAGGAGTGGCTGGTGGATTCGACTTTTTGGTTAGCAGCCAAGCTCTTCATCACTGTGCCACCAGGGCTCTGTTTTTACCACATTACTCATTACTAACAACAGTCATTTGCACATCCTACTCCCTCAGCAAGTATTATTTAGGCAAGACTTAGGGGTGTCATTAAGGGGGAAGGAATCCAACATCAGCTGAGCACCTATGTGCCACCACTGTACTGATGCCTTCCTACTAACAACTCTATGTGGCAGGAGTTACTCTCATCTCACAAATTAGTAAACTGAGGAATAGAACCCCTAAGTAACTCTGCAAAGGTCACAGGTATTGTGTTGGCAGAGCTGAGATCTGAATCCATGTCTTTCTAGCTGTAAATCCACTTTTTTTTTCCCAGTTTCAGCAGAGTCGATTCTGACTCATGGTGACCCCATGTATTTCAGAATAGAACTGTGCTCCACAGAGCTTTCAACAGCTAATTTTCCAGAAGTAGACTGCCATGTCTTTCTTCCGAGGAGCCTCTGGGTGGACTCACACTGCCAACCTTTCAGTTAGTAGCCGAGTAATCAACCATTGACACTACCCACGGATTCTGTAAGTCCACTATTTCCCACCATTTTCAATTCCATCACTGCTTCCCCTTCCAAGATGTTCTTAGGAAAACCGTTACCGTATCCTGACACCAAGGGAATCTCTATTCTAATATCAAACCTGAAAACAAACCCACCCACTTTCATTCACTAAAACTCCACCTTCAACTATGAAGAGCTCTCAAATGACATGGCTGCAGAGAACATTCAGGGGAATGTGGGAGTGGGGTAAGCGACCTGGAGGATTTTGCCTTTTCAGACAATCTGTAATCTGACTGTCAGAAGTGAAAAAATAAAAGCGAGAGAGGATTTGGGTGCTCCTCCTGTCGGTGTACCAAATGCTGTAGGGCTGGAAATGCGTGTGCTTGTTTATTTTGCACTCCCTCACCCTTGTGTTTAACCGCTCAAATTAAATTTCACACCAGCCTGCCCAGAGTATCGGCGCACGCGCCAGATATCCACAACTGGGATAAAATTAAAATCTGTGCTATTTATGTAAGGATCAAATATAGCGTGCGTTTTCACGCTGTGTCCGGATTTCAGAAGACTCTGAAAGTTTACAAACGGACACACACGCATATATTTCTATTATTTAGAAACAGCAATACATTATTAAGTCAAGAAAGCACGATTTATCCTTAGAGTAACTGCGCAGGGATGCTTCCGGGGCGTAAGCGTTCTGTGCACCGATGTGACCCACTCAGCGTTCAGTCCTCCCTCTGTTGTTTCTTGTGTTTAGTCCATGGGGAATGCTCCCCACCCAATGTCATGCGTTAGTCTCAACCTCTACATTCTAGCTGTAGGGAAATCACTGCCTTGGGAGCCCTTGAACGCAGTGATTATTTGGCCAACAAAATGCTGGGCAGAGGAAGGGTTGAAGGTGGTGCCGGCAGCATCCTCCCTGGAGCCCTAAAGCATATGTTATTTTCCCTATACAAACAGCCAGTTGCTTATTTGGAAATACAAATATTTTTAAACCAATGTATAGCAGACAGCTAAGAAACACATAATTATAATGTAATCTACACATTTTCTTAGAATAGCAAATGTTTAAGTCTTCTAACCATTTAGTTCCGTAGTTTGGTGTAAAAAGACGAAAAAATGCTTTGGCTTAAACTAGAGTCGTTAGAAGCCCTTCCTTGGATACTCTACTCCTCTTACTCAGGGTTTCCCAACAGTAGCACTAAGGCATTTGGGGCTGGATAATTCTTTGTTGTAGGGGCTTGAGTACTGTGGAATAATTATCAGCATTCCTGGCTTCTGCAAAATCAACCCCCCAGCCCCTCAATGGAGAACAACCACTCTAAATGAAGCGCCTGGCACTAACTCTAGCTGCTCTGGGTAAGGCAACCATGTAAATGACTTGTGAGCAGGCTGGTGCCCGTGCAAGAGATGGGGACACCCCCACACTAACAATTACGCCTTTACGCTCGGGAGTTTGTGGGAAGTGTTGACATGAACTTTTCTGGCATCTTCCTTGAGAATCCAACCGCCTTGCCCTGTGTTTGTTCCCGATTTACACCTTGCCATCTCTATAGCTTTCACTTGTGTTCTCTGGTGCTGGCTTGTCCTGTCTGCCCTGGTTCTGCCAGATCCCAGTAGAGATGGAGAATAGCCGGGTATAATTTTCTATACCATGATGCCTCAAACACCTTGAAGACAGTCACCCAGTCACCCTCCAGCCTTCACTTCTCCACAGTACATAATTGGCTCTTTCACATTTTTTTAATAGGTCTCCTTTTCAATTCCTCTACCACTTTAGTTAGCTTTCTTTGCAGTTTCCAATTTCACTATGTGTGTCTAAGTGAATTTTATACAAAGTCACGAGCACTCCGAATAATACCCTGGAGTTTGAATAATAATAATTAATGTAAACAACCACTACAATTTATTAAGTGCTCTCTATGTTTCAAGCACTGTTAGGTGTTCAACCCTCACTGCTACTTTTTATCCTTTAAAACCCTGCAAAGTCAGTTTTATTAACTCCAGTTTATTTATGTAGAAACTGAGAACTGATGAACTAAGCTACTTCCTCAAAGTCACACCTCTCGTTCAGTACAAAGCTGAGCGCTGGGAGCACAGGTCCTCTGAGCTCAGCCAGCCCCCTCCTCCTCCCCTGAAAAAGTACTCGCAGGGAACACCCATTCTGGACACAGCACACCTACAAGCCTTTTATTCCTAATATTTAAAAAATACAAAAGGTATAGGTATAGCTTTCTAAGGTAATCATTTACACGTGATTTATGTTTCCAGTATCTTTTGGGTTGGTAAGAGCTAAATTCCCTGCTTACTTACTCTGAAATATAAGACTGCTCATTTCCACTCTAAGACATTACCAATTTACCAATTTTCTTGCTAAGTGGATTTTTATTACGATATTAACTTTAGACATAAGTTTACTTTTTCTTCTTTCTAAAAACATGGCTAAAATGACCAAGATAAAAAACAAGACAGACTTTTCAAGGCAGGCAAGTAACTGACAGTGTTTTCTGAATGAGGTTATTCATTACTGAGGCAAGTGAAGAACATAAAGTTAAAGACTGGAATATTCCAAGGTATGGACTGAACCCTGCCTTGGCTCCAGAAGCTCAATGCTTGGGTCTTTTTTTTTTCTAAGGGGGCAGCGACAACTGTAGGTCTTTCTTGACTTCACACCTTTCAAAATTAGCTTGGGTGAGAAATCAAGGCCTGAATCACTCATTGTGGCCTAGCTTCCAGCACTGGCTGTAAAAACAGTATGACCTCACCAGTAAGACTACAAGATGAATTGTGTCTCTCACCTCCTCCTACTCGAAAGATGCTTGGTGCTGCAGGCGGACACAAAACCCAAGAGGCTGGATGGACCCCAGGGTAATGCCACCCCAAAGCATGCTTGTAGTCAGGCACAACAGGAGCCAAGAGGTGTGTGCCGTCAAGCTCCTGTGGAAACATCTGCAGAGCTGCAACTACAGGGGAGTCACTTCTGCTCCAATTAGTAAAAAACCACATCACTGTACAGTCCAGAATTACCAAGCGCAAGTTTTTCCTGAAAGGCAGACCACAATATACACGGGTTTCTGCCCCAGAACGTGCCAAGTCTAAATGAAGCAGGGAGAGATTTGGAACCCATTCACTCCAACAAACGTTGTATGCAAATTACCATTCTAGAGGACTCAGATGCTGCTGGCGCCAAACCAAAGACCCACCTATTTATTACTTAACCTCTGCCAAACAAGTGACAAAGACTGAGGACTAGAAAGCTATTAAGAAAATAACATTATCAAAAACAACCATCCCCAAACCTACCCACAAAATAGACACCCGTGACCATAAACAAACAGCTTCTGGTATGAAGTATTACAGTTTGATGTTAGCCAGGCTTCCCCCTCAACCTACAGGGAGTTGGGAACAGCACTTCAAATCTAACAGGCAGAAGTATTTGGTGGGGATGGAAGGGAACTTTACTTTCATCAAATAAAGGTTAGGAATCTTGCTGTAAAATTCTTTTCTCAAGAAAATGATGCTGATCAGAAAAATTGGGGAGATTAGTTCCATTCCTCGGAATGATGCAAATGGTTGAGTGCTTGGCTGCTAACTGAAGGGTTGGTGGTTTCAGTCTACCCAGAGGCACCTTGGAAGAAAGGCCCGGTGATCTACTTTCATGTAATCAGACATCAAAATCCCTATGGAGACAGTTCCACTCTGACACATATGGGGTCACCATGGGGTGGGATGGACTTGACGGTGACTGGTTTAGCTGCATTCCAGAAGGATGATCACCTGTAGAGTTCAGTTAAATTTATTTAGCATTTGTCTACATATTGAGATTACAGGTTGGGAAACAGAAACTTTAATATGCCAAATGGAGACCAGTGTCAGTGATTACACAGGTCCATAATTACTATGGAAATGGTTCACAAAACTGTGTTTCATCCCTAAAACTGAATTTGTGCCCAGTTTTTCCGGATCCTATCTATAGGTGCAGAAGATACATATGTACGTAACTATGTGTGAGGCATCGTGCTTCCAATAGTGATAAACTCAATGGAAACCCAATTGTGAAATTATTTTCTCACTTGTTGTCTTTTTCTCCAGTGGAGTCCAAGACAGTCCTTGCCTATCTTCTCATGGCTGTATTCCCAGGCCAGAAAACAATGCTGGTGGTCAAAACGTATACTGGTGATCAATAAATATTTATAGCATAAATGAAAGAAAGCCCATGAAAAATTCGACCACCAACTTTGTCTTTGGAACAAAAGTCTCAGGGCTGAATTTTTCCCTACCTGAACTCCTCAAATCACAGCCAACCTCACCAAATGTTGATCTGACCCAAGTTCAGAGTTCCTCAAAGAGATAGGTCTTTTAATCCTTTGCTTCAACCTTTGCTAAATTAGTATTCATTAGGCATCTCATCAGCACCCTGCTCAGAATTCGCCCTGGCTTTCCATCCGTCCACTGAGCAAAGTTCAAAGTCCAGTGTTGGTATCCAAGCCCTCCATAACTTGGCCCTAACATACCTTTCTAGCCTGGCCTCCTTCTATTCCCTGAAGGTACTCAGAACAGTCTTAATACCATTTTGCAAACCAGGGCTTCAAACAAGTTCTTTCCAGTTGGCATCTCTGATGAGAATTTGCGTTTCCACCCCATACTGAATCAGAATCTACATTTTAACAAGACCTCCAAGTGATTCTTATGTATAATAAATTTTGAGAACCACTGCTCTACTAGCGGTTCTCAGAACTTGTCTCTAACCAGCAGTATTAGCATCTGGGAACTTGTTAGAAATGCACATTCTCAGAAGGCGTCTGAACCTACAGAACTAGTTCAAAGCCCTGCTGCAAATGAGCATCCTGCTTCCACTCACCTCAGTGGTTTGTTACGCTGTTCCCTCTCCTGGCCTTAAGTCTTCTTGGTCTGTTGAAATTTTATCATGGCTCAGTTTGAAAGCCATCCCCCTCCACCACCTTTCTGTACCACAAAGAGAAATATATCTGCCACCATAAGTCTCCGAGACACCTCACTCACTGCCTTGCATCATACTTATGTGTACACTTCATTTTTTGAGGAGGGCAGGTAGGGGTAAAAAAAAAAAAACTGTTGCCATCGAGTCAATTCTGACTCATAGCGACCCTACAGGACAGAGTGGGGCTGCCCCATAGCGTCTCCATGGCTGTAAATCTTTAAGGAAGCAGACTGCCACATCTTTCTCCCATACAGTGGCTGGTAAGTTTGAACTACTGACCCTTCCATTAGCAGCCCCCTCTTGCCCAAAGAACCCAGTGTGGCATATAATAAGCACACAATGAACGCTTGCTGAATGCATGAACAAAGAGTATGCCCTCTTTTGCCACTGCCAGCATAAATATACGATATTTCTCATTCAAATTTCACATAACTGAAATGGATTCTTTTCCCTTTTCTCCCTACAAAAATACACCAATTTGTCCAGACTAAACGCTATGGAAACTCTATTCTTGCAAATAGTAGCTCTGTCTCATGGCCAGTTCAGAAGTTGTTTTTCTTGCCTTTCATCCCAAGTATTTTAATTAGCCAAGGCCTCACAAAGATCTCTTACTGCAGCCCCTAGAGACCAAAGATGTTTATTCATCCACACAGCAAGGAGAGCTCAGGTGCAGAAAGAGTCACATCTTGTTACTTTGAGATCAGCTTCAACCCTAAATTGCAAGGCAGACACTCAACCCTATCTCTTGACTTGTCAAGACTGACTTCCCACTGAGCTGCCATTCTGAGTTGAGATGGACACTAAAGCCAGGCCAGGACACAGACGGCAGACACGGCTGTCTTGAAGCAGTCTGCCATCTGCGGTTCTGTGGTCCTTGTCTCTGACCTCCAGCCCCTGGACTCAGTTGCCACAGCCACTAGAACATTCAACAGGGTGATACCACCTTCTCAAGGGAAGGATAGTGTTAAAGGCATGGGCTCTGGGTCAGACAATCCTGGGTTCAGATCTCAGCTGGGTCACTTATTACTCATTTGACTTTAGGCAAGTTGCTCAGTCTTCTGGCCCTATTTTTTTTTTTTTTTTTTTCATTTGTCATTGGAGATAACAGTACTTACCACATAGGTTTTGTGAGAATTCCATAAGATATTATAAAGCACTCAGTACAGTGCCTGCTACCTAGCAAGCAATCAGTAATAGTAACTGTTGTTGTTATTTTTATTAATATTACTACCAAACCTCAAATGCTGATGTTCATTCCAGATTGTGTACTTTCTGACCCCAATGAGGACAATGTTTACACACTCAGATGCTTCCTTTAATAAAAATTTTCTCCTTAAGTAGAGAAAAGGCTGTAAATAATCAGTGACAGGTGGGATATGGGATCAGAGGACTGGGACTGAATCATAGCTTTACTGCTTACAGGTCAGGCAACTGGTTAAGTGACTTCAGCGTTCACTGGCCCTATGGAACTCACCACAGTATTTATGGTGGCAACAATCTCCACTACCTCATGGACTCTCCCCTTCAGAAGAACCCACTGGGAAGTTCCTTTCAGGTTTCAATGTCTAGAGTTCCTGAAATTTTCCAGAACAGCATTTAAAAAAAAAAAAAAAAAAAAAAAAATCTAGTACACATTCTAAATCCAAATGTTTCTGATTTCTTCTCTCCCACGGCAGGCAAGAATATCAGGGCCAGGTGCAGGCCACTGCTAAGGAATGCACATACCTTATGACATACACTGAGTAGCCAGACTCCTATATTTCTATCAGCTTCTTCAATCTATTAGTGTACTTTCCAATGGTTCCACTTTATTTTGCATTTGCCGTAGTTTCTTCACGCTTTTAACCCTATGGTTCTGCATGTATGTCTATCAGATACCTTAAACCTTTTGTGAAATGTAGACTACAAATAAATACACTAAATTAAAGAAAATGTAGTCTTTCTCAGTCTCAAGTTTCACAAAGGGCAGCAGGCATTCCCGATAACAGTATTATCCCTCACCATGCCGATGGAAGATGAAGTGCGTTTGTGTGTGGGAGAAGCACTGTGTCAAGTGTAGAGCACTACTGGAGTGTTCATGGCAACGGTGCTGAACTTCTCTTTGCCTCCTCGCTTCTTGCATTCTCAGCTCGTGGAAGAAAAGTCACTGAGCTCATGAGATATCAAAGCTCTGGTCCTGCCAGGCAACAATATGGGAAAAGAGAGACAACCAACCACAGAAAGTGCCGTCCCACTGTTTCTGTTTGCTCAGCAGCAACACTGTTGATAGCCTCCACCCAAGCTGTGATGGGGCATAGAGCCACCACAACACATGGGCTGGGGGACCAGAAGCCAGGTGACTGAGGCAGAATACCAAGTGAGACCACTTGGGCCAAGAATTCCTGCCTAAATGTTCCTGTGCAGCTTCTCGCAGCTTGCAAGTGGACATCTGCCATGGATTGAATTGTGTCCCCGCAAAATATCTGTCAACTTGTCTAGGTCATGACTCCTAGTATTGTATGATTGTCTACCATTTTGTCATCTCATGTGATTTCCCTATGTGTTGTCTATCCTATCACTATGATGTAATAAAATGGATTAGCAGCAGTTACATTGATGAAATCTATAAGATTACATACTGTCTTAAGCCAACCTCTTTTGAAATATAAAAGAGAGAAGCAAGCAGAGAGACGGGGACTTCATACCACCAAGAAAGCAGCGCTGGGAGCAGAGCGTGTCCTTTGAACCTGAGGTTCCTGCGCTGAGACGCTCCCAGACCAAAGGAAGACTGATGACAAGGACCTTCCTCCAGAGTTGACAGAGAGAAAGACTTTCCCTGGAGACAGCGTCCTGAATTTGGACTTACAGCCTACTGGACTGTGAGAGAATAAACTTCTCTTTGTCAAAGCTATCCCTTTGTGGTATTTCTGTTAGAGCATCACTAGATGACCAAGACAACATCCTAGCCAGCACCAATCTCATGTCTCATTAGTGTGATGGGTGGGGAAATCTGAGAGTGAGAAATGTTGGTCCTTGTGTGTAGTTCACACTTGTGCAGAACATATAGGTAGCTATGTCACAAAACACTCTGGCTAAAGGCAGCGGCTTTAAGGAAAATGTTGGATACTTTGCAAATGCCCCCAAATACCCAGCATTTTAGTGTGAGTGATATCTCAGTTACATGGCAGACAACACTCATTGCTCTTCAAACACATATGGCAAATACAGAAAAGCTTCCCAAGGTTAGAAGGAAGGAAGAGAGAAAGAAAGAGGAAGAAAGGAAGGAATGAAGTAGGGAATGGAAAGACCAGTAGATGGAAAAAGCAAGTTAGACTGGCTATGGATATTACAGCAATCTTTTCCCATCCGCCCGAAGTTTGAATTTCTTCAGGACAAAGCAGGTTGTACATAAATGTATTTTTCCTTCCAATGCAGAGGAAGCTGTTGTTTAGTAATGTTTTAACTGGCCAAGAGAAAATTCAACTCGAAGAAAAAGTGAAGTGGACTTAAAAGAAGCATCACTGTTTACCAGCAGGAACCAACGTCTATGGAACACTCATTATACACTAGACATTATGCACTAGACAGAAGAGAACTGCCCCACAGGGTTTCCAAGGCTGTAATTTTTACAGAAGCAGACTGCCACATCTTTCTCCCGCAGAGCAGCTGGTGGGTTCAAACTGCCCACCTTTCGGTTAGCAGCTGAGCACTTAACCGCTTAACCACTACACCACCAGAGCTCCTTGGAGGAAATATTTCTCATCATCTTATCTCATCATGTTTGACACTCCACATGTTATCTCATTATAGGTATAATCATCCCTTTTTACAGAAAACAGAGAGGTTTAACAGAGTAGGTTTTAAACCCTGAATTTAAATCCAAAGTCCATGGGTTTTCTAATCCATATCATGTCACTTTTATTTTTAAGAATTCTCTCTCCTCATCCATTTCAAAGGAAACTGAACATTCTACTTTGGAAATCATCATTTTGGTCATCCTCCAAAGAATCCCTTACATCATATATATACCTCTTCACATTCTACAACATGTCCTCATCTACCTGCTTCTCACTCACTCCTGCCTTAGGTGCATCCTCCCCAAGGCTGTGAGGGGCAGAGAATTCAGAGCGGAAAAACCTCTCTAACTGGGAAGCCCTACAGAAGTGTTCACTGCCACTGCTGTCAGATCCAGCACCTCTGCCTCCCTTCTGGTAGAGGAAATGGTCTCGGCAGGCAGGTGTTTTTATCCTGCTGATTGCTACTGTGGTTATCACTGTGATTTCTTACCTGGAGATAAGGTGAGGAAAAAGGGACCAGGGCAAATGTGCCTCTGTCACCTTTAGAGGACATTGCTATAATGCCACTAAAGCTATAGGTGGCATCCCAAGAAAAAGCAGTAATGAAGGTTACCTCGATGCAGCACAATGTGGTCGATCATGTTGCGTTTGTATTTGGTGTGATAGAGGCAGAGAGGACAGCGAAGATCTTTGGGGCCCTCCTCAGGAACCGCCGAATGCCCAGCTTCCACATGCATAGTAAAAGCAGATCTGGGAAGTGGAGAGAGGTAATCAGTGTGACAAGGGGTTATTTCTCCCACCCACCCCCTGGCCAGCAACCCTACTACAGAGCATCTGGGTGTGACTCCCCCACTTGAGCGGCCAAAAACATAGTTGTTAATCATGTTTGCTGAACACAAGTTCCTTGGTCATTAATCCAATAACTGACCTCGGCACGCATGAGTACCCTCTTTTCAGAAATTTTGCTGCTGGGCTAAGGGCTTAGTTTGAAAAGAAATGGATTCCCCAAATACCTTATTCTTGAAAATTAGAAATTTCCTGTTAAAGGAATAAAAACTCCTAAACCAAAAAAAAAAAAAAAAAAAAAAAAAAAAACACCTGTTGCCATCGAGTCAGTTATGACTCATAGCAACCCTACAAGATAAAGTAGAACTGCCCCACAGGGTTTCCAAGGCTATAATTTTTACAGAAGCAGACTGCCACATCTTTTTCCCACCAAGCTTTCAGTTAGCAGCCGAGTGCTTAAACACTTAACCACTGCACCACCAGGGCTCCTTAGAGGAAATATTTCTCATCGTGCTTGGAAGGTGAGGGACTATTTTAAAGTGAGGCTGAATTACCAACTGCCCATATGATTCTTCACAGGTAAGAGAAAGCAGAGAGGACAAATTGCTTAGGAGGACTTGATGGTTGATGATTAGGTAAACTAAACTCAGAGCTGTTGTACCAGCTTGAGAGTGGAATGCCACTGTTGCCTCCCTCTCCATCCTTTTCAAAACCCGAGAATTTACAAAGCCTTAAATGTCTCATAAAAATGGATGAAACCAAGTGTTAATGGGCAAGGACCCCTTCTTATTAACCGAAGTGCTTCTCTCTGGAGAACCGTGTACATCTGTCAGTGGACCCTCGTTATCTGGGTCCTTTAGCCTTCACTCAAATCTAAGGTCACATACATATTTATCTGAAAAATAACTGGGCCAAAATAACGGAACCAAACTGGTAATCAGAGATATAACACATTTTCTACCAAATCCCTGGCAACTAGGATGCTGGTGGAAAAAAGACTTGTTCTTCCGATTCATCTTGTGCTTTGGACATGAAGTCTACTTTCGAAAGTTTCTCTGTGTGCACTGAAGAAGCCTAAGGGTCAGGTTTTGATTGCAATAAAAGCAGAGAATGATAGCTTTATATCTATTAATACTGTAATGCTTAATAGTGCTTGCTTTATGCCAGGCACTATTCTAAGCACTTCAGATACACTGGTTCATTTACTCCTCACAAGAGCCCCTATAAGGTAGGTACTATTATTACCCTTATTTTACAGCTAAGGAAACAGACACAGAGAGGCTTAGTGACTTTTCCAAGGTCGCACAGCCAGTACATGGCAAAGATGGGACTCAAATCCAAGCAGTCAGGCTCCAGACTATGCTCTTAACCACTAAGCTAAATGGTATCTCACAAGATGAAACTAAACCACAGGAGAAGATGTTTGGATTAAATAGGAATAATCCATTCTTTAAACTCACCAACTCTATAATACACAGAAACACAAGTGACTTTGGATTATCTTTTTCTAAACTCTCTATGATTGCTCAAGTCCAATCTTCCCAGTGCCAGGATCTTGATTCTCTGGTTATCTTGAAATACTATGATCTTAAGAAACAAGAATTTTTTACAAAGGTAGTAGGAAAAGTCACTATTGCTAAGATTTGACTATAACATTACTTACAAGAACATACTCTTTTTGCAAAGTGAAAAGTAATGTGGGTAGGTTCTGTCAGGGTGAAATACTCACTACTCCATGCACTGGGCCAGGGAAATCCTTCGCCTCACTTTCACACTGCTTGGGTGCCATTTTGCTCTGATTTTTAAACTCATTTGTTCTGATATAGCTCTTTATTCTTTCATCCTTTCCCCAGTCCCAAAGCAGTCTTCTGAAACTAGCCCCCTTTTATGAAGCCTGGACCTAACATCCATATCCATGGGCAGGGCTTCCCCTTAGCTCCAGGTAGGAGAGGGTGGGGAAACATGGAGGCTAGGGGACAGGCAGGGGGCAGCCATATTGGTTGCTTATTTTATTTTTTCACTGTGGTAAAAAAACATATAAAACTTACCATTTTAGCCATTTAGTCATATTTTAACCATTTAACTATCTGTGCTTCATGTCCACTTACTTAAAGCCTGTGTAAAAGGAGCAATCTTTGCACTTGAAGAGCTTCTTCCCGCCATGTTTGTCCCGGTAATGGCGTCTGATACTCTGGATGTAGCCAGAGGAGAATTCACAGAATTCGCAGTGAAGAACGACTTCAGTTTTCTGCTCAGTGCCAGCAGTGGCCCCAGAAAGAGGCACAGGGCTCACACGGCTGTTGTTCCTTGCCAGGGCAGCTGACTGGTAGTGGTTCAACTGCTGCTGAACATCTGGGGGCTCTGAGTATGACGAGTCTGTGGAGAGATAGGGACAATGACACTGGGTGCACAGCACACAGTAGAGGTTTGATGCTTGAAAACCCCCGACAGTAGTTTTGAGTATTTTTTTTTAAAGGGAAAACTATGATTCCTTCTTTCATCTTCGTTTACATTCTACCACACAGATCTGGGGAAATGCAGGTAGGGAGGAAGTGTCACTTCTTTAATCTGACTTTGAGGACTCATAGCATTTAAAAATAAAATTCTGAGGTTAAAGGTTTCAAAGAGAAGGAAGAAAGTAAACTGTTTTTTAAAGGAAATTGCTTCGTGGCAACAGGCTGCCACAGAATACCCGTCCTTGTCAGTGAGATAAACAAACCTGCATAATGTACACAGGAGTCTACATGAGAAAGGAAAGTAGATGATGCAGTATCTCCTCTTCTGCAGCTCAGAATTATTCAAGGCGATGGAAAAAGAAAAAAAAGTCGGTCTTTAACAGAAATGCTCAAGCACATGGCACTCACAAATATAAAAATGTTTTATGCCTTCACTGTCGAGTGACTTAAATTTTAAAAAATAAAAATCCAATAGTGTGTCCCTGGAATGAATGTTGAAAGCTTAGTCAGCATTAAGATGGAGATTTATTCATAAGTCCCATTAAAATGAAATTCTAAACAAGTTTCCCTGAAAGGTATTTTAAAGTTTGCAATTCAGAGTAAAATGTCAGAAATGAGACAGGCACAAATCTTAATCCTGAGAAGCTTCCATGGCATGTGATGGAGAAATCTGATCTAGATGGGAGGAGGGGAAATCTCAGAGTTTCTTCTTTAGATTTAAAAAAAAAAAAAAAAAAGGAAGTAAAAAGAACCTTTTCCCAACACACAGCTCTGAAGGTTGAGGTTTTCCCAACACACCACCCTGAAGGCTGAGGTCGGGCATTCAACGTTGTCCTGCACAACCTACCGCTGCCTATGCATGACACAAATGAAGCCCATGAATACCTCGCAGATGAATTTCAGTGCAACTTTCCTTGAAAAGAAAACAAAGGGCTCTTTTCTTAAGCCTTTCAAAAAGCAGGGGGCGGGGGGTAAGGGGATAGAAACTGTACAAGCCTCCTCCTGACTTGATGGACACTTAATTTTCCAAAGCATGATTCCCTGAGGCACGACGTGGAGGAATTCTGTAAAACCCATATTTGATGAAATGAGTACCATCCATCCCGGCAGCCTCTTCGAAAAGAAAAACAAAAGCAGAGCAGCTTCCCTTACTGTGGGGCCATCTTCTGTCTTCAAAATACTAACATACCTTCCCTTCTTGTTATCCTCCTCCCCTCCTCAATTCATACTCCTCAAGATTGAGGGGGGAAAAATCCCTTTGGAAATTGTAAACAAATCTGCCACACACAAAAATAAAACAAAAGGAAACTTCAATATCTCCAACCCTCCAAGGGTTCATTACCAGGTGTAAACGGAAGACAAAGGAAGAAAGGCATGACACAACTGAATTCATTTTACCCGGTTCTTTTATCTCCTCTTTCTTTATTCTTCTACCCTGGCAGATGAACCCACTCAGGATCACAATAACTCGACTGTCAACTTCTCATTCTTTCTTTCAATAGCAGGTTTGTTTACCATTTCACGGACTGTTCAAGATGTTTTCTAGTTAAGCCCTCACGACCAGTTTCTGCTTAAAACGCACGCACGGTGAAGCACAAAACACACTCCACCTTTCTTGTTAACATGGTCCTGAGCACAGCTGAAATGCTGCCCTGAGGTTGCCCTGAAAAGTCTCTGGCCTCTCCATAGTTGGTCCTGGTTTGTGCTCTGAGCTCTGCAGGGCAGAAATTCTCTAACAAGGCCAGAGCCAGGTCCTGCTGCTTATGACCTGTTCAGGACCCACAAATCTACCCAGAGACCCAAATAAATGTCCTATGGACTCATCCACTTCTCGATAAGCGGCTGCAGTTCCCACCATGACACAGCACAAACCTCAGCGGGTCTCCCAGGTACAGTTAGTATGGATGCTGGTAATTGTCACAGACACCAGGCAACTGACAGCTTCAATCTCTTTATAGCAAAGCTATAAAGAAATAAATGGCTCCCACTCAGATGATAAGCCAGGTGAATTAATCTCCCCCTGCCCTTCCCACACCCCTATACCCAACACACTCACTAGACCTCTTAAGCAGATCCCTACAATGGAATGGGGGTCTCCTTTTACTGAACACATCTTTCTTGTCTCTAGGGCCTATTGCACATTATTTCATCTACCTCATAAAATAAATTCTAGATTTTGACTCCAGTGTTTATATATGATACGAAACTTGAAGAAATAGAAAATGCAAGAAGTCGTGGGGAAGCATTCCAAGAAAGGGAGGCTCATCGCCTTCTTGAATGGCAATGCAAAAAGAGCGGCTGTGTGGATCCGTGTTATACATTCCTATTTTCCTGGTTAAAATTAGATGGGCAGGTTTACTTACAAAAATAAGCAAATTCCACTACTTGCGGTATATCTGTAATAATGCCCAGAATACAACTTTTTGGGTCTTTTTAGAGCCTTACTTTCCTCTCTGGCGCCAAGACACACACACTCTCTCTCTCACTTGGAGTTTGTGAATAATGTACGATTTTAGCACTCTGGGCACTAAAGTGACAAAGACGTGAGCATGTATGCTTTCACTGATCTTAAAAAAGCCTACTTGCTAAGCTACATAAAACTCCAGTTTGTTCATGAAGCACAGCCTGAAGTGCAAGAAGAGGGTCGTTTGTGCCCAGGTTAGAATGACAAACAGATTGTTAGCAGTGAAGGACAAGTCACATAAGTTAAAGATCATCATTAAGACTGTTCTCTTTTATTCTGAGCTTAAGGAAAATAAAAACACCCTGAGCTTGGAGAGCGAGACTTCTGGGCACAGAAGGAGATGGGGGGAAGGATACAGGGACTACGGTACAGCGATGAGAATCCATTGGGAAACCCTGCACTCAACTGTGGCCACACAGTTACATCTTTATGACCTGTATGGCCAGTGGAATCTACAGCAAAGACTAGGTTGGTCCACCTTCAAAGACGGGGCATGGCTGAGCATAACCATACATTTCTAACCTAACCCTGAGACATGCAGTCTGAGACAAGAGTTTAATCCTCTGATTTGTGACTTTATTCACATGCTAAGTTTTAGAAGTTAGATTATAATTTATAATCATAATTTTTAAAAAAAAAACCCATTGCTGTCGAGTCGATTCTGACTCACAGCAATCCTATAGTGCAGAACAGAATTGCCCCACAGAGTTTCCAAGGAGCGCCTGGTGGATTTGTACTGCCGACCTTTTGGTTAGCAGCCATAGCACTTACAACCACTATGCCACCAGGGTTTCCAATTGTAATTATAAATACATGAAAATTATATATAGCTAGCCATTCAGTAAACTACCTGTAGTAACAGAATTACATTTTCTAAAACCAGGATCAAAGTGGAACTTTAGCATGGATGGTCATAGTGCATATAGGCGTGGGTTTAGAATTATTATATTAGCTCAATTCAACCTCATGGTGACTGTGTCAAGTACCGATTCTCATTCCAATTTTACTGATGGGGTAGCTGAGGCTGAGAATGGCTGCTCACAACGTCAGAATTTGAACAAAGATCCCACTGGTGCTAACTTCTGAGTCTTGTCTATTACGTATCAGTATCCCATGGCAGTCCCATGATACAAGTCAGAGCAATGAGAAATAACAGCAGTGTTCCATTAGCAAAAAACACACAACAGGGAAGAGAGCCAGAAGGTGGCAGAAAGGTTGACACGGTTATGATAGAAAATAACATTTAACTAAGAAAGAAAACATTAACATAAGCATTTCAGAGCACATGGGAAAAAATAATAAAGCCAAGATCTGTGGGAAAGAAAATGAATATCCAAAATTTCAAAATTTTTTTTTAAAAAAGGACCACACAGGGGACCTTTCTACAAGCACACTATACAGATAAGCACTGCAGACACCCAGCACTGGAAATCTGTCTGCCCAAATGTCACGCTTTCTTTAGATGCCCTAAAAAAAATAAAATTCCTCAGGTGGGATTTGACTGGGGAAAAGAAAAGTACATAAATGCAAACAGGAGATGGGTGCTTTTAGGTGGCTCTTGAACAGTTCAGGATTTCAAACCAGGGGAAAAGGCTGAGTTTCAGATGGGACCTCCTACCCTCTCACTCATTTAAGCTCTTGGAGAAATGGGAAACCTCTTGCTAATGCCAGCTCTTCAGAGAACCAGCCAAGGCCACGTGAGTATCAGTTTGAGGTTTTTATTTTTTTCCCTCCAGAAATTAGCCAGTGCAGAAACAATCACAGGAAATTTGATTTTATAAAGGCAAGTGGCAAAAAAGAAAACTCTGGAAGAACAATCAGCACAACAGAGGGAGGCTTTCTTGAACCTTAAACAGTTTGGATTCTGCAAACATTTGGTCAACACCCTCTTAGTGCCAGGCCGTGTACAGAGATTCTGAGAATTCAAAGTCAAAGAAGACACGAGGGGCACTTTCTAGGATCCATTAGGCAAGAGAGTAGAGCAGTTGACTGTTACGGAAATATAAGCCTTCTCCATGTCTAGCAAACTTACTCCATCGATTGAAGGAATAAAAGAGGCAAAGAGAACAAATGAGCAGTAACGGGGGAGTTTAACTATTAGAAGATTAGGGAAGACACAAGGAAGAGTAAGAATCAATTGGGCAGTAAATTGTGGGAGCCGCAGAGGACAGTCCCCTTTATGTGCTCTGAGTGATACAAAGAGGAAGCCATACAGGAGGATCAGTTCTCAGTTTTCTGCAGCTCCGCATAGAAGGTGCGAGTGAAGATGAAAAGGGAGAAGTACCTTGGTGCCAGCAACCACATTTAATTATATCTGCGCAGACCTGGGGGCAGGCTCTTTGGTCAGTGTGAATCAAGTACCAGGAGAAAATAAAAGACAAAGAATTTTAGGCAAGAAATTTTAGTGATCCCAGGGGCAAATTATTAAATTACAACCATTCATTCAGCAAATATTCATTGAGCATCTAAGTAAGTGGGAGAGAGTGTTCTGGGACAGTAAGACTGATCCCTGCCCTCAAGCAACTCACTATCTTAGACACACATGTAAATAACTGATTATGATATAATGCAAAAAGAAAGAAAATACAGGCATCTAGGAAGAGCCAGGGGAAAAGGGAAAATCAGCTGCACTTTGTAACTGATGGGAGGTGGGAAGAGGGAGATGGAAGGGGGATGTCAACAGAGCCCAGAGAAAAGAACTAGCGATCTGCTCCCATAAACATTACAGCCTAGGAAACCCTACGGGGCAGTTCTACCCTGTCCTATAGGGTCACTATGAGTTGGAATTGACTTGGCAGCACACAACAACAGTATTAATTAGTGTGTTAATTAATGAAATCGACACTAGACATGGAGATACATGCATGTTCAATTCACCACATTCATACATTTTGGGAACATTAAATAGAAATTAAACAACATATTATTAAGACAAAGGAAAAAAATGTGACTTAATTCCCACAGGGAAGAGAAATAAAGATCAGGAAGAGTCTGAACATAAATAAATATGTGTACATCAGAGGAGAGGGTGGATTGCATAAGGAAGAATTTAAAATCTTCAAGTTTTAAGACAAAGTAAAGTTCAAAATAATGGATGGACTGTTATTTTCTTCAGAAAAGCAGGCTATGTAGCAACTACAGGTTTATAGTATAAGCAACCAGAAATAGAATATCATCTGTGAATAATTTAACCACAAATATTAAAAATGCCCAAAGTACGTGGGGGAGTGATCCAAATAAGCTGAAGACACAGTCCATTATTTTTAGTCAATAGATTATAAAAAAAAAAATTTGAGAAAGGCATACTAGCGATAAGAGAGGAGCAGGAGACAATTTCGTTAATAACCAGGAAACTTTTGGAATGGCATGCAACTTCTATTACACAACTGCCAATAAACTTAGGCAAAGGGCAAAAATAGTCTACGTATTTTTGTGTGCAGATAGTCCCTGACTTACAACACATTCGAGTTATGACGAAACTGCACTTACGACCGTGTTTTTTTTTTTGTACATTTGTTAGTAATATGTACTATGTACAATGCTGCAGCACGTAATTTGCTGATTTAGCATTTTCATGCCAACCCCCAAAGACAAATAAAGATTGAATTTATAAAGATACTAATAATAAAAGTCAACAATAACGAAAACTAAAAAAAAAAAGAGGTATCTGACTTATGTCAGAGCAAACTTACATGAGAGTTATGGGGACGGAACCCTGTCATAAGCTGGGGACTACCTGTATATGATAGTGACCCAGGACTCTAATGACAAGATAGAGATTTCTGCTGCAGTGGAGAGTCCACTGAGCTTGGAGATGATCTGAGTCTTCATCTACAGCTGAAACACTGTCCGAGCTGTGTCTGACTATTCCTCAAACCCAACATGCTGAAAACCGGTATCATCTTTCCCCATACATCTCCTTTTACTGTCTGGATGTTGACGAATGGCCCACCACTTTGTTCAAGCTCAAACTGTGAGACTCTTTCTTCAAAATGCCAGACTTCTCCCTTTCAACTGGCAGTACATTTAACCAGGCACCAAATCTTAGATACATATCTTATGACCCACCTCCAATCTTCCTCAAATTCTTTCATTTTCCTCTTCAGTCCTCTGCCTTCCCTTCCTGTCCCATTGTTCATCCAGGTCCTTGTATTCCACATGGGCAACTCTAATAGCCTTCTACCTAGTCTTCCTTCCTCTAAAACCTTTCTCTTCTAGTTCAGCCAACATATACATCACATGCATGTGATATGTATCACTTATGTGTGATTATGCCCTATTGTTCAAGGATAAAGGCTTTATTCCTTAGCTCGGTACATAAAGGTCTTCACCAACTGGGCTCAGCCCATGTCTCCAGCCTCACTTCTACCTAGTTCCCAATTCTTTGCACATTCCTTGTATTTCAGGGCTATTTAATGTTCTTCCTCGACTTTTTGCCTGGCAAATTCTGACCCATCCTTCGAAACTCAGCTGAAATGTCGCATCCTCTGCTAAGATTTTTCTCAACTCTGTGCTTTCCCAACACATACACATTGTGATTCTTGCCCCAATCTCATTACGCATAACATTACACTTACAAGTTATCTTAAGCAACCTCCACTAACTAACACACTTGCCAGATCAATGCCTCTGACTTTCAAACCTCCTGATGGAAGAACACCCGTGGCACCAGTGGTGTTTTCAGTGCTGTTTTGGGCTGGTAGGCCATTCTCTAGTAGGTTCATCCATTTTTGCTTCCAGCGTTTGAGTTAATGCTATCAAGAATAAGTTTTATTTGCTCCCAAACTTCTTTGTACCAGTTGTATTTGTTACTGTGTTTATGCAATAATTAATATGATATAAAATGATGAAGTATGAATGCAAAAAGTGTTATTTCTATGAAAGCTACATTAAATGTCTTCAAAAGACTTGATAAAGTCAAGTTGCTAAAAAAAAAAAAACTTACTGTTAAATTATGTTTTGGCCAGACCAACTATAAAATATTAAGGAGAAAATCTAGGACTCTGCTCCAAGACTGTTTAAAAGAAGACTAAAACTGGAGGTAGCACACAATGCAATGATATGTGAGGGTGGTTTAGGCAACAGAGAAAATGGGGAATTCCAATCAAAGGACTCAGACTCAAATCCATAGTGTTGGCCCTACATCACTGTACTGGCGAATGAATGTATTTACATTTTAAGTTAAAATAAAAAGCTTAAGGCATTTAAAAAAGGATTTCCTGCATTAAGAAACTTTCAAATATGAGTGAGAAACTCCAGGTCTTGATTATACCAAGCGAGAGAGTTTCTACTCTAAGTTTGTCCCCCATTTTATATTAATTCAGAAAATATTTACTGAGAGCTGTCTACGTGCCAAGCACTTCTAAGCTCTTGGGATACATCAGTGAAAAAAAACAGCAAGGATCTCAGCCCTTGTGAAGCTTACATTTTAGATTGATAGGAACAATGCCTTACGGACCTTTGCAGCCACACTCACATGCAATTTTCATAAAGAAAAGTAGTCAGGAAAAGGTTTGCAGGATTGAATTTGTGGCCAACTTTCTTATTTCCAGGGATAAACACACACACACACGATTTATATAAATAGAATTTTATTTTTTATTTACTAAAACAATATACAGCATAGAGATAAGAAGATGATTCAGACTCCAGAAGTCTCCTTATTTAAAAAGATGTCTTAGGTTCTACTTGAACTCCTTTGTAACTCTATTGAAACTCTCTTTTTTCCTCAAGATACCTGTTGTTCACTTGAGGCTATCAACACAGCAGAACTTGGCATCCAGAAGAACAGCAGCAGCTACAAATCGCCAACGCAACTTTCCAAGCACTTCCTTTGAGGAGCCTCAGAAATGTTCTCTATCTGTGGGCCAGTCCAAGAGAAAATTGTACTAGGAACTAAGCTTTAGAACACAAACCATTTCAAATCCCTCTGGATAGTGTCTAAGGGGGAACATAAATCTCTAGAGGCAGCCACGTTGCTTTATTTCCTTCTTTTGATTATGCCTTGAAAATCTCCAGGCCAAGGACTCTGGCACCTCCTTGTCTTCTATCATCAGTGGAGTCTCTGGCCTGGATGTACGAGATTATGATACAATGGCCAGGGGGACAATGAACGCTGGATGACTATATATAGGAATTCTGGGCCTGGTTGTCAAGGAGGCAAACAGAAAAACAAACGCTTAATCCTGAAAATAAGGTTGAGGCCAAACTTGAAGGAAACACACACTGAAAATTTCCTGTCATTCTGAGGAGTAAAAACAAACCTTGAAATATGATCAGGGAATAGATGAGAAACAAAACAAAAGTCTTCAAAATGACAAAAACACAACAAAAAATGGGCAATCTTCTCTTTTTGAGATTTACTGTTCCCTTATCACTAACTTCATCTCAAAGGCCTTATTCTGCGTGAAGCTTCATGTCCTCACCCTCTCTGTTTTGGGGAAATTCAGGCAGGTCTGACCTAAGACAAGAGGACTGCTGGACTTTCAGTTCACTAGGTCCCATATTTGGCGACAAGTTCATTTGTCTCTCTGTATTTTCTTCCAGTGGCATCACCATCCACTCAGTCACCCAAATCAGAATAAATCCTTGAGTCATTACTCTCTTTCATCCTACACATTCAACGAGACAAAAAGCTCTGTTGGTTCAATCCCTAAAAGCTCTTACTCAGTGATCTACTCATTTGATCTTTTTAGTATAGTTATTCAGTTCTCCCTCTGGGTTCTCCAACCAGCACCTATCATGATGCACTGACATTAATTTATTTAACCCCTATCAGATTATGAATTCTTTGGAAGTAGTATCTATCTTATCTACTTTTTAAAGATTTTTTTATTCCCTGGAACTCAGCACAGGACCTGGCCCAAAACAGATACTCAAAACACATTTTGCAAAGACCCAAAAATAGTTCAAACTGAAAAAGGAATCTAGAAAACCCAGATTTAAATGGAGAATCCAATTAACCTAATGTCACTCTCACTTTGGTCACTGAGGTTAATAGAGCCTTCCCATTCAAACACTGGCTCACTTTTACTAAAACAAGCTGGGTCTTTTTAACTACCTGGACAATGGCTTCTGGAATATTGAGAATTTAAATGCAATGAAATTCAGAATCCATAACCATCCCAAGAAACCAAAACCATTTCTGGTTTTGACTGTAAATCACCTGCTAAGTTAAAATCCTGAAACAGATGGTTTCCACATATCTGGGGTACATCATAGATGTTTCTATATACAACTTGGTTTCCTTCCTTTTTTGTACCCACTGGTAGGCACAATGTTTGTGAAATGCACAGGTGTAACAGATACCATGTATTTAAAGGAACTATGACTCTTCTACAGTCAATTCCCAAGGCCAAGAAAATAGACCCCTCTGCAATCAACAGGAAGGTATTCATGGAGTACTTTCAATATTTAGCACTACATTCTCACTGTATAAAATGTTTTACCAATTTCTTCCATCAGGAATACACTCTCATCCCTCATCCCAGATCTGTAGGGTACAGACTATTCACTTTGCACACGGACTTGCGGTGATTCAGAAAAGCAGAGATAGCTTCATGACACCCAGCCAGTTGATGGAGAAACATGAACACAACCTGGGGTGCCTGAATGCCCCAGTTTAGAAAATCTGTTCATTTTCTGCCAGAATCATTAGCAAACATTGGAGGTATTCCTTCTGCACTAAATGGTATTTGTAACTTAAAGTGTGTGTTCTTAAAAACACTAAAACAGGCTGGAAATTTGTAGGGAAATAAATGAATGTGTCGTGAAGGAGGCTTTTTCTAATTTTGGGGGGTGAGGAGGAAACTCTAGGTGGCGTCTGCCACTGTTAACTGAGAGGCTCTTACAATACCAAATGTATAATTCACCTGTCACTCTTGAATTGTGTGATGAGGAAGTAACGTTTCCTGCTGTTCGTTTAGAGCGTATAGATGTCTCTACCACACTGAAAATCCAACAAATACTGCTAAGTACAAAAACCTCTAGATATAAATGACTTGGCCTTAACCATACTGCGCTTGCTAGCAACCTCAGATGGTATTTAGAGCTCACAGGCCATGGGCAAGGCTACAGTGCTTCCTCAAGACCTGATAGGAGGGAAGATGCCTACTGACTTCAAGGAGTCTGTCATAATGTACAGCTTGCTATGAACAGTGCTGCCAGAGTCTAGACAGGAAACAATTATGAAGATTTTTGAAAAGATTAGATAATCAGGAGGAAAGAACACATCTGGGTATAAGCATATATATTTAGATACATGCAGAACTCTAAGTGACATAGGGAAATCAGGTGTGAAAGGCAATGGGTGATAAAGAGCAGGAATGAGCAGCCACATTTCAAAGCACAGAGCTTTTCTAAAATTGTCCCCAAGCAGGAGTCTATGGACCAACAAACTCAGTGGGTTTCTTACCCGTTTTTCTTTTCTTTTTACCTATTCCCATGTAGCCTAAGAAAATCCTGGCTCTGGGTTAAGTGATATTTTTAATAACCATTAAAGCAGTAGGACAGGTCTTCTACCTACTCCAAACCAGGGCTTCCAACTGGTTTGTTCCAGTTCGAACCCCTACTGAGAATTTGCCTTTCCACTCCAGATATACTGAATCAGAATCTACAGTTTAACAAGATGCCCAGGTGATTCTTATGTGTAATAAATTTTGAGAATCACTGCTCTACTAGTGGTTCTCAGAATTGGTTCCTAACAAGCAGTATTAGCACTGCCTAATACTGCAATTAGAAATGCCAATTCTCAGCAGGGGTTTGAACCTAAATCAGTTCAGAGCCATCCTCCAAACTCACCCTCAGGAATATTATTGCCCAGTGATGCTGGGTTCAGGTGTGGAGGCAAGTAGGAGGAGTGCAGGCAGTGGGATTCAGGTTCACCTTCACTGTCTTGGCTGGTTCTATGTCTATCAACTGTGCCAGGTGCCTTCTACAGTCTCTTGTTGATCTTCACCATGAATTTTTGAAATAGGAATTATTACTTCCCATTTTACAGATGGGGAAACTGAGGGAGCACCTGGAAAACAGGCCAATTTTCAGCTACCCAGAGCATGCTTGTGAGGCTCCTCACAGCCCTGTGGAGACTCTCAACTAGACAGACCTTTGTTTCCTCATTTGTAAAGCAGAAAAGATAACATTAGTAACTTCAGAGAGTGCTGGGGAGATTACACGAGACCTGGTGTGTGAAGTACAGGACCTAGCACATAGGAAGTGGTCATAAGGACTTCGGTTCCACAGCAATTAAAATCTATATCATATAATTTTGCACCATATTATCAATTGCCTTTTAGTGTTTATGGAGTATTTTCTAAATACGAAATAATTTGGTGTTCTGAACTGGCCTGCAGAATCAAGTGGATTGGGCAGTTCTCACACTGCTATAAACATATGTAACATTCAGCCCAGCTCCACGTACACAGTAGGTGCTAGGTCACCTAGGTTTTGACTGACTGATTCTGAGCAAAGCCAACTGAATTGTTACTTCTGGCAATAATCTGCCATCTGATTTTGTAGGTGGAGATGGCTGCAGTGGGGAGGGGATCAATTAAGGAGCCTAGATTCATCTCAAACGCAGGGCTCGACCTGAATACAAGCAGCCCCCAGGTTATGAACAAGATCCGTTCCTAAGTCTGTCTTTAAGTCGAATTTGTAGGTAAGTCAGAACAGGTACATACAGTTCTTATTTAGTGTCAGTCAAATGTTTGTCTTAGTATACAGTACATATTTTACCTTTCTATGCATATAAAACACTTAAAAAAACCTCCAAATACACTAAAACATCTTAAGCATAATAATAACATAGTAATAATAAAAGTAACTACATACTGTGCTGTACTGAAGATAGAAAATTTGTGTGCGTGCGTGTGTGTGTGTGTAGGTATACAGTACCGTAAAAAAATCATTAAAGAAACAGTTCCTAAAACAGTTTAGATAAAAAGAAAAAAGATCATGATTAAAGGTTAACACTCTCGTTCCATCACTGTCTTGCATACTGGAAAGGGCATTCACCTTGCACTTTAATATTATGTAAATTTGCCCTCACATTGAAATGACTGAACCAACTCCTACTTGCAACAAATTCTTCATCACAATCACCTTCACTTTTTGCACGTGCAGCTTTTAAATCACTGAAAAGGCTTCGAGCTTTTTCTTGACTAACGTAAGGCTAACAGACATATAATGTTGATTTTGAGCGTCTGACCAAATTATTAATAGCCTTTCCATTTTAATAACGAAACCACTGCATTGCTTAATAATAATTGTGGCTTTTATCGGGGCAGAGCCTTTTACATGCTCCATTCTTCTCACGTCATCCTATAAAATTGTTCCACTGACCGACTGCAGCCTAACGCTTTTCCAATGACCAATGGCGTTTCAGCTCTTTCCGATCACTTTATTATTTCCACTTTATTTTCAATTGCAATCGTTTTCCTTTTCTTTGATGCATCACCAGCACTTGCATCAGATTTATGCTTTGGAGGCATGGTTACAAAGGTTAAGTACGAGGAAAATTTAAGCCAAATAAAGTTACACTCAACACAGTGTTAAAGACAACATGATCCAACTTAAAATCCAACTTTGCGCTGACCAACTGCTGAAGCCACGCAATGTTTTTCTGAGTGTCACAGAGTAGTGCGTCCGTTAGTTATTATTACGAACCACTGTACTTAACTCAGATTTTTAATACGATAGGATTTATGGCAGTCCATTCTTAAATATGAGCTGTCCATAAGTCGGACATTCTTAACCCGGGACTTACTGTAATACCACAGACTCAATAATTCACCCCTATTTTGTTAGCAATGCACACAGAACGGTCATAAATCAACTTGTTACAAAAAAGCCTGTCAAATTAAATTTAATTCCTAGACTTTAGAGGCTTTCCTGCCAACCATTCTAAAGCCTATTTCCTTTTTCATTTTATTTTTTAATTTGCCTCCAGCCTTGAGCATTTGGTGTCCAATATATGGGTGTGGTCCCCATCATTGACAATGCCCACCACAACCACCCTGACACTGTAGCCCTGTGCTTTTCTACCCCTCATCTTGTTTTCTTTCTCTTGATAGCACTTCTCACCACCTGAATCACAGTACATATGTACTGGTTGATTGGTTTTCCATACCACCTGTGAGGGATTTTGTCACAAACTTCTCAGCTTGCAGTTTATTTCGTAACTGATGAGGGCATCTAAGCTCCTTGGAAGCTTCTGGCTCAGCTAGCCCAGGTTTACCTCCTGGGAGTGTTCACTGAACACTCAATTTGAGAAACTTTAGGGCCTGTACTGAGAAGCAGCCCTGCTTTCTCCCCATGGTAGGTCTACATGTCTTGGTCTGTTGAACACCAGTGGTTGGTGTGTGACGCGGCAGACACCAACACTTAAGTCTAGATTTATTTACTGAAAAAACACATGTGAGTGCCTATGGTGTGCCAGGTAATCTACAAAAAGTAAAAAGATGGCCCCTGTCTTCTAGAAGCTGATGGTCTTGGAGGACATGGAAAGACAGACAGTTACTACAGAGTATGACTAGTACTATGATCAAAGTGAGCCCGTGGATCTGTGGGAATGAAAGGGGAGGTCTTCTGCTGGAAGTTAAGTTTCATGTTTTCAAGGATGAATAGGAGTTAGCCAAGTGAATGGAATGATGGGGGAGAAGGACGAAAACAAGTGAAGAAGGGTGTTCCCCAGCAGCAAGGATAGCAAGGTCTAGAGGTGTGAGAGTAGCAGGGCCTTTAACATGGCTTGTATGCGGCAGGGAAGAAGGAGCGATGAATGATCACAGATGAAATATGGGGCCCAGATGATAGCCTTCCACGCTGGGTTTGGAATTTATTCTGAAGCAATTCATCGTGAAGGGGGAGGATGTAGCCACTGGACAGTTTTGAGCAGGAGACAGGTATGAGAGAGGCCTCACATTTCCACCTTTTCTGTGTCTACAGACTGCACCCATACCCGTTGGCGTCTAGTCGATTCCAACTCATAGTGCCCTATAACAACTGTATAGGACAGAATAGAAATGCTCCATGGGGTTTCCAAGGCTGTAATCTTTACGAAAGCAGACTGCCACATCTTTCTCCCTAGGGGAAGCAGCTGATGGGTTTGAACCACTGACCTTTTGCTTAACCACTGCACCACCAGGGCTCCTTGATTGCACCCATAGCCCTGTCCAACTATCGCTCAGATGGGAAGGCTGCTTGGTATGTGCACGCTCACTATGAGAAAACCAACTGGAACATTCTCTATTGACGATGGATCAGCAGTCTCTGATTCCATAATCGGCTTTGTTAAGTAGAAAACACCAACATAGTCTGTTTTCTCCTCTGAATTTTACTAGCAGGTTGGAACCGTCTGTTTGAAATTGTTTCTACTCTTTAGACTGAATACACTACACTCACATCTGGGATAGATAATGGCTCTACCTGTGGGAAGGAAGAGGAAAACTCAGTGGGGTACTTGCCGGCCCCCTACCAAACCTTCACAGGCAAAAAATAAGAAAGCACAGGATACCAAACGATGTGTCTACATGCTGGCAAAAACCATATAGCGTAGGGGTCAGCTGAGACCCTTTGGTCTGTTTTCCAACTACAGAGTCTGAGCAACATCAAAAATGTTTCTTGATCTGCATTTTATTCCTTAGTTTTAAAATCCATGTGTCAGCCCAAGGACACTTCACACGTATTTCTTAGACTCACTTAGAACTCACCTCACTGATCAAACTATTATTTTGTAAAGTGATTCAATGTTCTTCTGTATTTATTAGCTTTTTGAAAATAGCTTGTTTATTCATAACAAACATGAACAGCTACTATGTGTTGGATATTTGACAAATACCAGATCTTATATTTCAAGAGCTCTCAGGTGGTCAGGGAGATGAGACTTGTCCATACATAAATACAACACACACTAAAAATGAGTGAGTACTCAGAGAAAGGAGTAAATGCCCATGGGAGCCCATTCTCTGTTGTTAGTGGAGTCAGAAAAAATATTCAAATCTTGATTCACTGCTTTAAATTACTGTAATGACTGTAAGGCACAATTAACTTTCATTCTACACTTAGAGGACATAGCCTGTGGGCAGGAAGAGGCCTACGCCAGGTGTTTAGAACACGAAGTGAAGAGGACAAAAACTCTGTCTCTAACGAGCTCCCTTTCTGGTAATATTATGGAGTTGGCAAAATGGACATGTCCCCACAAGAGGTAGGGCACAGCGCCATGGGATTTCAGTGGAGAGAGTGTTCACTCACATCTGGGGAAGTGACAGGAGGCATCACAGAAGTGAAGAGATTTGTACATGGCTTTGAAGGGCAAGTACGGTTTGGGCATGTGGAGAAGGAAAAAAAGGAGACACAACATAAACAAAGGCAGAAGGGCGGAAAGGGGTGCTCATGCAAGTTCAGCTAGAATACAGGGAGAATGAGACAACTGATGGGAAGAAGAAAGGCTGGGAAAAGAGTATGGACATTTTTGAGAGTGGGAATTTAGGATTTTTTCAGCAGGTCACAGGAACTGTTTAAGGGTTTTGAATAGAATGATATAGAATGATATGACTCTTAACTCTGATCAGAGTAGACTGCGCAGAGGAGTTTGCACAAGGGTGAATATGGCAATTGCTTAGGTAAGAGATGGGATGGGAAAGAGGGGTGGATGTGAACAGAATTAAGGAAACTAAAACAATAGGACTGAGTAAGCAACTGATTGGCTGAAGAAATGTAAGAGAAATGTATGTCCAAGATTCCTGAAGACCCTGAGGGTTCTAGCTGTATACCAAGAGCACCAGCAGAGAGGCAAGTTGGAGGAAGTCAATGAGTTTCATTTGAAAACCTCTGAGGTCAGGGTTGCAATGAGACCTCCTGGTGGAAAAAGTCAGAAGCAGTTGGAAATGAGGGACTAGGGCTTAACCTGAGAAGTTAGCATGGCAGGTGGCGATTTTGGTGGCATCATTATTAGAGTGAGAATTTGTGAGGGGTGCAGAGGAGAAGACTGAGGACCAGCAGGAGGAAAAGCAGTGAAAACAGGGTAAAGAGACAGTATTATCAGAGAGGCCAGAAGGGAGCCTGAATCGGACAGTGGGAGCAAAACCAAGGAATGAGAATTTCCCTGGGAGGAAGATTTGCAGTTTCAGTGCCGCAGACAAAAAGAGAATGATGAGGCAGCAGCAGAGGCCATGAACTCGTCTGTGTGGAACCACTGATGATCCTGTGGAAGCCATTTCATTCAAGTGGTAGGGGTCAAAGTCATACTGCAAGGGATTCCGGAAAGAGGAGCGGGTAGAAAAGGAGGCAGCAGCAGGTATAAACAGAAGGAAGCAATGATTCCTTCGCAGAGAAAATGTCACTGGAGTTGGCCAATAGGAGGTCACTTCTCAAGAATGGTTTCAATAAAATGCTGAAGGCAGAACAGAGATTCTAGCAGGTTAAGAAAGGAAAGAATGAGTGATGAGAAAGTAGAGATGGGAATATTGGTTCTTTTGAGATTTGAGGATAAGACTGCAAAGGCAGGAATAAAATTACAGAAAGGTCATATCCAAGAATGGTGTTAATATTTAAAACAAAAAGCCCTTTCCTGGAGCTGATATTGCTACCTTTTTCAGGCTTTCCAGTGGAAAAATAATGCCTCTAAGAATTGAGGTTTAGGGAAGCAGTGTGACATAATAGACAGTGCTTGGGAGCCAGGCCAAGGTGCATCCTATCCCCAACTCTGCCAGGTGTTATCTGGGACCCCAGGCACACTAGTTAAATTTCCTAAGCCTTAGTGTCCTCCCTGCTCCAACAGCAGAGAACTGGTCATGGAAGTGCCTGGCTGATAAGATTACTGTAGGGTTAAGCGAAATGAGACAATGTTTGTAAAGTACTCACTCAGGAGACATGCAATAAATGAGTTATAATTAATTAAAAATGTATCGTAATTAATGCTAGTAATAATAATAATAATTATAATAATGGTATACAACCCTGGGACTTATCAATCCACTTCCCCAGCTCATTCAGTGCTACAGAAATTCTTGTGTGAACGGTTTCAATTAAATCCCAAAGTTCAAATAAATTTATACCAATAGGGCTCCAAATTAGGCACCACTTTCCCAAATACTGAAATATTTTAGACTCCCTCCCCAGAAAGGGCTTATGATGTAAAGAGACTTTGTTCAGCTTCCAAAGCTAGACATAAATTTCCCCCTTTCCATTAGAAAAGAAATAATTTTTTTTTAAAAAGGTAATTTGATGACAAATTATCATAAATTGACAGGAAATTTGCTACTACTATACTACTTTAATACTAACAAATAATCCTACAGTAATTAAGAATATAAAAGCATTCATATATTATTTCATTTGATCCTTGAAATAACTCCATGAAAAGGTATCATTATTATTTAACATATTAGAACATCGAGGCTCAAGGAGGGGAAACGATTTATGTGAAGGACACACCTACTGTTTGGAGCTAGAAGGACCTCTGCCTCAGGCTACACAGACTGTGCATTCTCATCCACTACAATGTGGATGCCACTTCCTGGACTTGTGCCCTACTGCAGCAGCCCTTAAGGCGGACCCTTGAGCCCAGAGGTCCAACCCATCTGGCGGTGATGAGCAGATGATTAAGTAAAGACGATCTATATGGAGAACTGGTTTCGAAAAGACCGTTTGCCCATAATTTCCACTAGCTTCTTCTGTGTGAAAATGGTGCCCCCCAGACATTTGCTCAATCCAGATGAACCCAGGGATACACAGTAAGAGTCACGTTTGATGCCAGTACTGAAGCACGACTCCAAAATTTCATTGAAAACACTGTTATGAGTTGGGGAAGAGGTGCCATGAAACATTTGGATCCTTCCCATGAGTAGGAGTACCTGAGGGGAGCCACGGTAACCAAGAATCTCTGGGGAAGAGCCTGGACAGGTTTGCAATGAAATCAAATGCTGCAGATCTGTTGCTGTCAATAACCCACACTCTCCTTGTGGATACGGCAAGCTGAAGGGCACAGCTAGAGCCTCTCTACCTGGTCTCTAAGGGAACACTGGCACAGTGCGGCTGGGCTGGGCTCAGCACTTTCCTAACAGTTGCTCTTATATAGCCTGCCCAAGTAGAGTCATCTCCTTTTATTGGGATTATGAGGATTAATTAGTGTAAGAACAGCCACCAATTTGTTCAATACATTACACTTTACAAGGTTTCTTTCTCATACATTGTTATTTCAGTCTCTCTTAATCTAGAAAATGATGATAAATGCAAACAGAAACCTGTACATCAATGTTCATTGCAGCACTTTTCAGAATAGTCAAGATGGAAACAACCAATTTCATCAACAGATGAATGGATAAACAAAACGTGGTACATACACACAACGGAAGACTACTCAGCCATAAAGAGAAATGAAGTCCCCTTGCATGCCACTACATGAATGTACTTTGAAAACACCATGCTGAGTGAAATTAGTCAGTTGTAAAAGGACAAATATTGTATGGTCTCGCATATAAAAGAAGCAAATATATAGAAACCAGAGATTATTAGTGGGTACCAAAGGTAGAAGCAAAGGGGAATTTTTGCTTAGAGGATATTAAGTTTTTATGTGAATGGCGATGGAAAAGGAGTAGTAGGAATGGTTCTTCAAGTTCTACAACAATTCTCACTACCCTTTTCCAAATCATCCCACCACCATTAACATAAACTTAATGTCCCCTAAGCAAAAATCCCCCCTTCCGCCTATCTCTGGCAACAACTAATAATCTTTGGTTTCTATATATTTGCTGATTTTATATAGGTGAGATCATACAACATTTGCATGTAAGTAACATAACTAAGAGACTATAGATATATTAGCAAAAATGATCTTATTTTACTGTTACCATAACTATTACAGAATTTACTGATCTGCACATATTAATTGGGAATTCCGCTTGCGCTTCCCTGTCTGCCTTTGATTTAGTTATCACAATTACTGTTGCTTCTAACAGACATATTGGTGGCATTATTCTTGCTTGCACACAAGGTGGATGTGGATTTCTTCATCTTTCCTTCTCTGTATTCCTAATTAAAAACTTACCCATGGGCAAAATTTTAAATTACTGTAATATCAGAGTAACAATAAAATCACAACTCACAAGTACAATAATTTGTGATTGCCACAGCTATTAACTATACAGCTGCTCACTCCACTTACTCACTATTAGCTTTGGGACACACAAGATGGAAGATAACTATTTACAACTTCCGACTCATTGGTTGTGGCCTCGTTCCTGCTTCTTTCACTCAAGGAAGTACCATGACATGCTTATGAGTAAACTGACATTATATAGAGATATATCTGAGAAAGTTCAAAAACATCTTTTTAAATCAGATAAAGACACTGGAAAAGATCGAGATTAGAGCTAGGAAAACTGGTTAACATCACAGGAAGAGTAGAGTGAGGGTTTTTCAGGGTTGGGGTCTGCCAAATTGGAAGCCAGAGAAGGACAAGGGAGCTACAGACACAAGGGTGCTGGTGAAAGCACCTCTGAAATGGCTAAGCCTGGGGTCTGGGCTGGGTAAGGAAGGCAAGGAGACTGCACAATAGAGGTCAGAGAATTTAAGAGTCTGAGATGCTGGGGATGGAGCAGCTATGGTGAATTCAGCCACAGATGGGCAGCTGGAGTATAGTCAAAACCAAACCAGACCAAACCCATTGCCGTCGAGTTGATTCCAACTCCTAGTCAGGAGGGCGGCAAATCTCTCTAGCTGTTTAACGGGTCACAAGAGCTCGCCTGCTAACCAAAAGGTTGGCAGTTCAAATCTACCAGCCACTTCTGGGAAACTCTATGAGGCAGTTCTACTCTGTCCTATAGGGTCACTATGAGTCGGAACCCACTCGACGTCACGTAACAACAAAAACCGTTTAAGCCTGGATACTAAAATTCTGGAGCATGATGGTCACAGTTGGAGTAAAGACGAAGGTTGTCAGCCTGTTTCTGCGTTCACTGAGGAAGGGGAAAGTGCATTCCTGAGGACTGTTGTTGCTAGTTGCCATAAAGTCAGCTCCCACCCATGGCGACCCAATATACAACAGAGTGCCACAACATCTTGGGATGCTGAAGTACATGTTGCAGACATTGCGTGTTTTGAGTGCGTTCCCACCCTGTGGACTCATCTTCTAGAACTATTATCAGACAATATTCTGTTGTGATCCATAAGGTTTTCATCGGCTCATTTTTAGAAGTAGATTACCAAGCCTTTCTTCCTAGTCTGTCTTAGTATGGAAGCGCTACTGAAACCTGTCCACCCTGATGGTATTTGAAATACTGGTGGCATAGCTTCCACCAACACAGCAACACTCAAGCCACCACCAGACGACAAACTGACAGATGGGTAGTGGTCCCGAGGATAGGGAAAAGGAAACAACCTGAAAGCAGGCATTTGAAACAAAAAAACCAAACCCGCTGGTGTTGAGTTGATTCTGACTCATAGTGACCCTACAGGACAGAGGAGAACTGCCCCATAGTTTCCAAGGAGCAGCCGGCAGATTCGAACTGCTAACCTTTTGGTTAGCAGCTGGAGCTCTTAACCACTGTACCACCAGGGATCCAGGTGTTTGAAGGAAGAAGAAAAATCCACAAGAGGTGGCAGAAAGTAAGGAATGTTCCTCATGCCTCTTCTTGACCCCTGGAGGAAAGGGACTAATTATGTAGGTTGCAGAAAGTTGAAGTGGATGTGGTGTTGCCACTGGAAGGAAGGTCAAAGTTAGTTAACTGGAGGAAGGAAGAGTGACCAGGGAAAAGTGCGACAATGCAAGATCATTGTACACTCGCTGCCCAATTCCAATGGGCTTGGAGCATTGCGGGACACAACAGAGTTTGCAGTCACTAAAATTCCCAGGCTTTCTCACATGGACATTGTTGTTTTGTTGGCTTTCCTTGTATGCAGTTGCTTTTACAGCCCTCATTCAAATCAATTCAAGAAGTATTTATCGAATGGCCTGCTAAGTTCTAAGTTTCAGGGCTCTGAAAGTGAATAGGAAACAGTCCTTGACCTCAGAGAGCACACAGTTTAGTTGGCGAGAAAAATACATTAATAGATAATTACAAGAATATTTTGTAAGTCCAGTAATGGACGTGAATATCAGGGTCAGAAGTGACCCAAAGTACTTTATATTTATCCACTAGTGAAATCTCATTTTAAGCCCGTTATTCTTAACAGTCTAGACAGTCTGTAATCTTGATTTTGTCATTTAACTTATGGATCATTTACCAGTATTTTAAATGTACTAAGTTCTAAGGAAGGAGTAAGAAAATAGACTTTACCTAAGTAATTTTTGAGGGGTGTGTGAGCCTCAGGAGGAAATAAATTAACAAATTTTTGATTGGCAAAACCTCAAAGGCCTTATATAATTCTGAAAATTCCACTTTAAAAAAACACACACAAATACTTGAAGATTTTAAGTACTCAGTATTTGTTATTTGAAGAGAAATCACCTTTGTTTTTATTTTCTTTCTTCAGATAAGGAATCTCGTATTTCAAAACTCTAGTGAGTCAAGTAGTGAAAGAATCTGCTAAGTGAAAGCAAAAACATATATAAAAAAAGTTATTTATGCTCCCAGTTTTATAAAAAATGATCAAAACAACAAAGCAGAACCTGTATTTGAGTACACATAGAAAAAAAATCTAGATGACTCTACAGTAAATTGTTAAAAGAGATTACTCCAAGGAGATGGGGTGGAGAGGCTGGTATTATGGAAGACCCTCACATTTTGTTATGTATTTCCATAAAGCTGTTCTTTAATCACGTGTAGGTATTCCTTGTGTAATTAAGAGGAAAAATCTATGCAGCCATCTTAAAAACGGATGACTACTACCCATGACTATGTTTAATGCACATGCATTCACAAATACCTGCAGAGGCTAGCTTGATGCACCTACAGCTTAAAAGTACCTTCCCACTTCCAAAGGGAAAAGCACCTTGCTGCTGGTGTTCCCTGTCCAGGCTGTTTCATAGCAAACCTAAAGTCCTCTTCCTGGTTTAAGTACCCTGTAGTCTCGCTCCATGTCTTGTCACCTTGCCAACCATCCTCCCACTAACCTCACTACACACCCTTGACTCTAGCTGGGCTGGTCTCTCAGCTGTCCCAGGATCCCTTCTTCTGTCTTATTTGCTCATTTCTGGTATTCCTCCCAACTGGAGTGACCTTCCTTCTGCTTATATAAATCCTACTCACCCTTCAAGGCCCAGCTAGAGCTCCACCTCTTCCAAGAAGTCACCCATGACTTATCAATCCCCTACCTCCAGTGCTACAGCCTTTCAAATCCGGATATACAATTTCTCACTTCATCGTATTCTGCTCTTTTAACATTATTTGTATATCTAGTAACTTAAGCTCTGAATATCAAGACATAAAAACTTGTCTTTTGGCAGATTACAAGGCCCCCAAACATATAAGAAGAGGCTGTGCCTTAGGCCTCTAGATCGTTTAGCAGATGGGTCATGAGTCAGAGGTGACTCGACAGCAACTGGTAAAAAATTTTTGCTGCTAGACTTCAATGAGGAGTCAGTCCCTGGGCAGTGCAAATGGCTAAGTGCTCGACTACTAGCCAAAAGGTTGGCAGTTCAAACCCTCCCAGAGGCACTCTGGAAGACAGGCTTGGCGATCTGCTTGTGAAAGGTCACAGCCTTGAAAACCCTATGGGGCAATTCCACGCTGCACACATGGGACCGTCATAAGTAGGAATCGAATTGACGTCAACTAACAGCAACAAAGATTCAATTAGATGGCACTAAGGTTAGCCATAGCTAACACATAGCTCCACACATATAAGTGTTGTGACTTCTGGACTCATCATTTCACTCCTTCAGGTCTCAGTTTCCTTCTTTATAAAATAAGACTAATAATTTGGACCTCTGATTCATTAGACGTATTATATCAGATGATGAATTTAAGGCAATGAGCAGCATTTAAAAAAATACAATTATTAGTTTTATCACTTAGAAATTAAACAAGGAGACATGCAGGACCCTTATATTAACAAGAATGGATGACTTTCAAACTCACCAAGGGGAAATATAGCTAGCAATGCTAAAAATCAATAACTAGACTAAGGGTTTAGAAGTTTCTATGTCTCTCAATGTGACTATCACTGCAGCGTTGGTGAAGGACTCACAGCACATGAAAATAAAAGATGACATAAGGAGAGTGGCTTGCACGAGTCATCTAAGAATATTCTGTGTTCCTGAGGAAGCTGAAAAGTCTGCACTGCACTGGTCAATGAAACCTTAGATGGGCCCTACACTCGCAGCCAAACACCTCCTTTGAGTTGAACTTGATGACTCTGAACCATCTTGCAAAGTAGAACATATCCCTTCCTGGGTATAAACCGCAAGGGACTGAACCCAGCAAGAAGCAAGATCTTCCTACCTGAACGCTTGCTTCTCAGGACACTTTGGACATTCATTACCTCACCATTTTTATTTAACCACTATCTCTGGGATTTTTCTATAGGGTATTGTGATTATGATGAGTTAACAAGAAAATGTGTCCATGACTTGGACATGCTTTCCCGGACTATAACACCAGACTCATATAATTTATTTAAAAAAATAATAACTGTTTCTAACAGGTTATTCCTGGCACCTTCTTCTCATCTCTGCACTTTTTTTTTTTTTTAAAGATCCCTCTTCACAGAGCCACAGCCATCTTTCCCCGAACACACCATCTGCTTTAGGCTGTCCAGGCTTTCTACCCCTGAGTCATTGTTCATCCTTGTTAGTCCTTCCAACTCCAATCCCCTTCCTCTGCCTGTGAAAAATCTTCCTCAGGCATAACAGTATTACAAACAGAGAAGACCTATGAGGCATAAAAAGTCTTAAGAAAGCTTTAGAGACTTTGTCTCATATATAATTGGGCTAAAATATCTAGCTTCAGCTCCAGGGAAAGAAAATTTGTGGTGAGCAATGCTGAAACAAGGGAAAATTCTTTCTTAAAAACAAACAAACTAGCTTAAGATTAGTAGTTTTAGATGATTCCACTAACGAATACATTATCTACCAAAGAATAAAGTTGGTTTCTTCTCTCTTCTAGATACTTCATACAATTGAGGTTCTGGAAGATTTAAGGTAATCTCCAAGCAGTTCATCAAGAGTTGCAAAAGTTAGATGTGCAATACTGAAGCAAATTCTCATGTTGCTGGGAACTAGCTCTGAATGAGCTTAGTAGCACATGCTTGTATTTCTGATAGCCAAACGTTTTTCTTGTCATGCGAAAACAGAGATGGGTTAGTTGACTAAGTTCCCAGGACACAATCAGAATATATTTGCAATGTTTTTTAATCTTTGGCACACAAAACTGTGGCTAATTTTAAAAAGTAACAGACATCCCAGGCAGGTAGGTTTCTTGGGAAAGGTACATCACATAATCTTCAAGTTCACGTCGGTGATAATTTTGGGGGGTTCCTCCACTGAGGCCAAGATCTAATAGTTTAATTTCTGAAGAGTTACATAATAGACGATATAATAGGGTATATAACAGAGGATCTAGAGTGAGCAGTGGAGTGCTGGTGGCACAGTGGTCAAGAGCTTGGCTGCTAACCAAAAGGTCAACAGTTCAAATCCACCAGCTGCTCCTTGGAAACCGAATGGGGCATTTCTATCCTGTCCTACAGGGTCGCTATGAGTCAGAATCAACTCGATGGCAACTAGTAGAGTGAGCAGCACCACTTGGTACTACTGAAGTTGCAGACCTTTAAGTCTTGATAGCAGAAATGCCATTCTTCATAATAAGCATTAAAATAAACCCTAGATCGCATCTGAACATAGAAAGTCTGATGTCAAAAAGGAAAGGTTAGTATTCTCTGGGTCAGATAACTTTGAGGCCAGCAGACCTATTAAAAATTATAGCCAAGCCGTTAAAATTATGCCTTGTGTCCCATGTGCTATAAACGATGTAAATCTTCATACTTCACAATTATTCACTTGAGAGTCTCCATTTCATTATTGTCATTTTTAAAGAAACCATCTCTTCTTTCTTTCACCCCAAGAGAAATCTGACTGCAATTGGAACCTGTGTAGAAGGTCTGATGCCCTAGTAACTAATTGGATGCTCTTAAAGGTTGAATTTTATGTCTGACCTATTTAGAGATCTGAAAAGCTTCTCTTTGAGAAGCAGGCATCTCAGATCTTAATTTTTAAGTGTCAAGTATTACTGCAGTCAAGGTTAAATGAGTTGATAGTTTGGAATGAGACTGAATAAAATTCTTAGAGAAGATTTTCTTTTAAGCTTAAATGTAATTCACACACTAATGTTTTTTAAAGCTTTATAAGTACCTTAGATTTTATATATGAAACAAAGAATATATTTAGGGAAAGTTACATTTTAGGTGACATCTAGGAATATTCCATATATTAAATATGCAGGTTTATAATGACATTTATTAATTGCATGGGTACTGCTGAGATCCCCCCACCCAATCAGCTATGGTAGGAGTCAGTGAATACTGCCCACAGGCCAAAAATCTGCCCTATCCGGTGTTTGAACATAAAACGTTAGTAGAGGACAGCCATGCCCATTTGTTCACACATCGTCTATGGCTGCTTTCACATTACAACACAGAGTTAAGTAGTTGTGGCAAATATAGTACAGCCCACAAAGCAGGAAATATTTTCTGTCTAGCCCTTTACAAAAAACATTTGTTAAGCCCTGATCTATTGTTTGGAGAAACTGACCAATACAAGTCTCATATAATGAGATTCTTCTAACCAATATATTATGTTAAAACCCCGGTGGGTAAAATTTTCAGGTGGAATCGAAAATTTTACTATCTATGAGTTTTGTCAGTTTCTCTCTATAGCTTCAATGAATTTGTATTTAGCTGCAACCAAACATTACATGGAGCCCTGGTGGAGTAGTGGTTAAGAGCTCGGCTGCCAACCAAAAGGTTAGCAGTTCAAATCTACCAGCGGCTACTTGGATACCCTACGGGCCAGTTCTACTCTGTCCTATAGGGTCTCTATGAGTTGGAATCAACTCGATGGCACCTAACAACAACAAGAACAAATACTATATATTCTTTTGACAGAGACACAGAGGACAAACTCGCCTAGTGGAATTATTGTGTGCACCTCACCAAGACGTGGCTCTGCTGCCAGCTCACCACACTAGTAATGTCGATCTCTCTAACTCCCCCATACTTTGTCTCCTTCTGAGGGATAAAAAGGCTTAACTCTACTTCAACCTCCAGTTTCTACCTCTACAGAAGGTCTCACTGTTTAAAGAACAATGGTACTGGTTAAAACACCCTTTTTCAAGGAAGTCTTTTCCTCCTGGCAGAACGGTTGTGTCAGAAAGTTTCTGTAGAGCAATCCCTATGGTTTTTATATTTGGATTGTTTTTCTTTTGAACCTGCCTCTTAAGCGGAAATAAACTTACCCTCGTATAATTTGGTTCTCTGAAGCTAGAAATGTTAGGGAACTCAGTACAATTAACTGACATGAATTGAAAATCATGATACTTCCAAGAAGACACTGGTCAGTCAAAAGACACCATTATTTAATACATATCTACCTAACTACCCCCACTGGAAAATTAGGGGAAAGACCCCAAAACACAATTCTGAAGACATTTTTAAAGTAGCATATCCAGAAAGTCTGGAGTCTCTGGGTGTGGCAGTTAACACACTCATCTGCTAACCAAAAGGGTAGAGGTTTGAGTCTACTCAGAGGTGCCTCAGAAGAAAGGCCTGGTGATCTACTTCTGAAAAATCAGCCACTGAAAACACTACAGAGCACAGTTCTATTCTGACATATATGCATTCGCCATGAGGCAGAATCGACTTGATGGCAACTAGTACAAATAGAGTACTGAGATGAGTAATTAAAAGAATAATCCAGAGCAAGTAAAGTTAGTCTGTAAAGGAAGTGAAGGTCAGAATCATAGACAGAAGCAGACAGCAGGAAATACTCTCAAGTTCCCGGCAGAGCTTATTCACAGGCATGGAAGTAGAAATGAAGAAGTTACATGTTGAGGATAGCAAGTACAGAGATGGTGGGAAACAGTATTTGCTAGAGAAGCCATTCTGGAATGGGGGAAGTGTGACTAAATGGTACAGTCTGAATGCAGTGCAGAAGACTTAAGAGTTTGGTGGACAATAGAAGTGTCTGTAGTTCCTTGATGAGAGGTGTCCTGACAAAAATAGGTTTTAGCAAATATTATTCTACAGTCTAGGATAGAAAAACCAACTGTGAAGTTGTAACAGAAAATCTTTTATTAAAAATAATCACGGACTTCCAGCAAAATGGTGCTCTAGGCAGAAGCACCACGCCGTCCCTCCACAGCAAAGACCCGAAAAACTAAGCCGAACAGAGAATAAAACATTCCTGAAACCCTAAAGCATCAAATGAAGAGATAAAGAATTCAGACAGGCACCAAATGAAGTGAGAAAACTGACAGAGAACAGAGAGCAAGTAGAGATTCATGCAGAGGTCCCCTACCAGCTAATGCAGCGCAGATCCGCCATCTTGGACCCCTATCGGAGACCAGCAAATGGAGTATGAGAAAGCAGCCTCATGGAGCTTCCAGCGGGAAACAAAACAACTGGTAATTTGCGATATATGCTTTCCCACCCCCCACCCTTCTTCACCCCCAGTCGGCCTCCTCTGCTTCACGCGGCCACAATCTCTTGACCAGGAAACACAGGCTGCTTGGATTCCACACACCCGAACAGGCTGTCTCTCTGAGTGCCATTTGTTGGCTGCTGGTGTTGCTCTTTTCTGCTTCTTTTGATTTCTTCCTTACCTCTCACCACTTCCCCCTCCTTTCGCTTAAATACCTGGCTCCGTGCGCCATCTTTGCTTTTTCCTGAGGGGCTGCAGAGCTCTGGCAATTTATGATATACGCTTTCCCACTCCCTACCCTTCTTCACCCACACTCGGCCCCCTCTGCTTCCCGCGGACACCGTCTCTTGCCAAGAAACACCAGCCCGCACTAGCTGGCTCTCTGAGTGCCATTTGTTGGCTGCTGGTGTTGCTTTTTTTTCTGCTTCTTTTGATTTCTTCCTTACCTCTCACCACCTCCCCCTCCTTTTGCTCAAACACCTGGCTCCGTGCGCCATCTTTGCTTCTTCCTGAAAGGCTGTGGAGCTCCGTTCGAGTGTGAAGCTGCTTCCCGGTCTGGGTTGCCACGCTGGTGAGATCCTGGGGCTTTGTTCGTTTGTCTCTTTTGAATTGTTTGTTTCCTTTTCCTTTTCTTGAGATGGGAGCCCTTTCTGGCCAGGCTGTGCTGCGTGGCAAGGAGACCTCCCCCCAGCTCACACAGACATGCAGAGGGATCCCTGAGGGCATCTCTTTTCTCGTTGTTTTTTTTTTTTTTTCTGTTTTCTTTGGGGCCTTTCTTGTTCTTTTTTTTTTTTTTTAAATTGGTTTTGTTTTCTTTTCCCTCTTTTTCCCTTTTTATCTTTCTTCATTGCTCAGTTTCTCCTCTCTATATATCTTCCTTCTCTTTCTGTTCCCTGAATACCTGGCGTTGTATACCCCTATGCCTCCTAGCCAGGCTGTACTGCAATACCTGAGAGCGACTTCCCCAGACCTCATAGCTGCACCGGTGGGATCCCTGGGAACTGTGCAGTTCTTTAACCTTTCTGATTTTTATTTATTCATTCTTTTCTTCCTCTTCCCCTTTCTGTTTTTCTCCATTTCATAGTCTCTCATCTCTCCACTCCAACGGCAAGCTCCCCTAGCATTCTTTTTTGTTTGTTTGTATGTTTTTGGCTCCTGTTCCTCTCTCCTCTCTCCCATATCCATCGTAGCTCCACACATCACAATCTCCCCGCTGCATCCTGCCTACCTGCACCGTGCGCTTGACATCACACCACCAAGCAGCACAGGCACAGCCTACTGGAACTTGCCCTGCACTGATAACCAACCCGCTCTGGTGGCTGTAGTAACTGCAACAAACAACCTGTCCCAGTAACTCCTCTTCAGCTAGACTTGCCCTGCCATACCATATCTGAGTGACTGAGCCTGCCAATTGGAGGAGGCGAAAAGTATTGTGCCCACAGACAAGCAAGCAACAAAGAACACACAGTCTGCCTGCTCAGACATACTCAAATTTAAAACAAAAAAGGGACAAAACAAACAAATCTACAATCAATAAAAGAGAAAAATAACTACTGAATGCCCGGAGGACAGCAGACAATATCAAAACATTTACAAAAACAGGACAGGATGGTTCCAGTAGGCATCCAAAATAAAACACCAGATGACTCTCCAGTGGAGGAAAATGCACTAGAAGTACCTGATAGGGAATTCAAATCTCTAATACTCAGACTTCTCCAAGAGCTGAGGCAAAAAGCTGACAAACATGAGGAAAAAAAAGACAAATTCATGGAAAATACAGACAAAAAATTGGAAGAATTCAGGAAAATAATGCAGGAACAAAATGCCAAAATAAATTCACAACCAGAAATCATACAAAAACAACAATTAGAAATCCAAAAGACAAACAACAAGATTTCAGAAATGGACAGTGTCATAGAAGGGCTGAGAAGCAGATTTGAAATGGTGGAAGACAGGATCAGTGGAATTGAAGATAAAACACTTGGATACAACTCTGTTTGAGGAAAACTCAGAAAAAAGAACAAAGAAAAATGAAGACACCCTGAGAGTTATGTGGGATACAATCAAAAGCAAAAATTTACGAGTGATTGGAGTTCCAGAACAGGGGGAGAAAACAGAAAACACAGACAGGATCATCAAAGAACTGCTGACAGAAAACTTCCCCAATATCATGAAAGATGAAAAGCTGGCCATCCAAGAAGTTCAACGAACCCCATATAGGAGAGACCCCAAAAGAAAATCAAGGCATATCATAATCACACTCACCAAAACCAAAGACAAACAAAGATTCCTGAGAGCAGCTTGTGAAAAACAAGAAGTCACAGACAGAGGAGAAAGAATAAGACTAAGCTCAGATTATTCAGCAGAAACCATGCAGGCAAGAAAGCAATGGGATGACATATATAAAATCTTGAAAGAAAAAAAATTCCAGCCAAGAATAATATATCCTGCAAAACTCTTCTTCAAATTTGATGGTGAAATTAGGTCATTTCCAGATAAACAGAAATTAAGGGAATATGTAAAGGCCAAACCAAACTTACAAGAATTATTAAAGGGAGTTCCTCGATCTGAGGACAAGCAGCTTCAGTTCACAGGCAGAACCTAGGACGCAGGATCGTACCAGCCACATACCAATCTAGGAAATGAACTCTCAAGGACTATCCAAAACCAAAAGAAATACAACAGGGAATCAGAGCAGTTAATCAGTAAATGACAACAACATCAAAACAATAAAAGAGGGAATAAACGGCATAGGTATAGAACCTTCTAATGGAGAGGAAGGCAAGGCAATACCAAGTAATGGTAGACTGCTTCAAACTTAGAAAGATAAGGGTAAAATTCATGGTAACCACAAAGAAAATTAACAAACATAAAAAAAAAAGAGGAAAAACATAAAGTCTCAGCAAAAACAAAAGAAATGAAAAAAAATCCACAAACAAAAGTAACTCAGCATAAGAGAGTAAGAAGAACAAAGAAAACTTCAGCACCACAAAGAAAAAAAACACTACAAAATGACAACAACAAACTCACATCTATCAATAATTACACTGAATGTAAATTGACTCAATGAACCCGTTAAGAGACGGAGAGTGATAGAATGGATAAGAAAACAGGATCCATCATTATGCTGTCTACAAGAGACACACATTAGAAACAAAGATGTGAATTTATTAAAAGTCAAAGGTTGGAAAAAAAATATATCAAGCTAACAACTACCAAAAAAGAGCAGGAGTGGCAATTCTAATCTCAGATAAAATAGACTTTCAAACAAAATCTACCATAAAAGACAAAGAAGGACACTTTATAATGATTAAGGGGAAGATCCATCATGAAGACATAACCATAATAAACCTCTACACACCCAATAACAGGGCTCCAAAATACATACAACAAACTCTAACAACACTGAAAAGAGAAACTGATAGTTCCACAATAATAGTAGAAGACTTCAACACACCACTCTCAGTAAAGGACAGAACAACTAAGAAGAAACTCAGCAAAGATACAGAAGACCTAAAGGGCACAATAAGTCAACTTGACCTCATAGACATATATAGAACACTCCATCCAACCACTGCAAAGTGCACATTTTTTTCAAAAGCACATGGAACATTCTCCAGAATAGACCACATCTTAGGCCACAGAGCAATTCTCAACAAGATCCAAAATGCTGAGATAATTCAAAGTATTTTGTCTGACCACAATGCCATCAAGGTAGAAATTAACAATAGAAAGAGCAAGGAAAAAAAAAATCAATTACATGGAAACTGAATAATACCCTGCTTACACATCGCTGGGTAATAGAAGAAATCAGAGATGGAATCAAAAAATTCCTAGAATCAAATGAGAATGAAAACACATCATACCAAAAGGTTTGGGACACAGCAAAGGCAGTCCTCAGAGGATACTTTATAGCAATAGATGCACATATCAAAAAAGAAGAAAGGGACAAAATCAAAACATTAACTACAGAACTCAAACAAATAGAAAGAGAACAGCAAAAAAAGCCCACAACCACCAGAAGAAAGGGAATAGTAAAGATCAGAGCAGAAATAAATAAAATAGAGAACAGAAAAACAATAGAAAGAATCAACAAAACCAAAAGTTGGTTCTTTGAAAGAATCAACAAAACCGACAAACCACTGGCCAGACTGACAAAAGAAAAACAGGAGAGGGCACAAATAACCCAAATAAGAAATGAAATGGGGGACATTACAACTGACCCAACTGAAATGAAAAGGATAATAACAGAATTATTATGAAAAACTATACTCCAACAAATTTGAAAACCTAGAAGAAGTGGATAAATTTCTAGAAACACATGCCCTACCCAAACTACAACAAAGTGATGTTGAAAATCTGAACAGACCCATAACAAGAGAAGAGATTGAAAAGGGAATAAAAAAACTCCCAACCAAAAAAACGCCCTGGCCCAGATGGCTTCACTGGAGAATTCTACAAAACATTTACAGAAGAGCTTGTTCCAGTACTACTCAAGCTATTTCAGAGCATAAAAGAGGAAGCAACACTTCCAAATTCATTCTATGAAGCCAGCATAATGCTGATAACAAAACCAGGCAAAGACGTCACAAAAAAAGAAAATTATAGACCAATATCTCTCATGAATACAGATGCAAAAATTCTTAACAAAATTCTAGCCAACAGAACTCAGCATCATATCAAAAAAATAATACACCGTGACCAAGTAGGATTCATACCAGGTATGCAAGGATGGTTCAGCATCAGAAAATCAATCAACGTAATCCACCATATAAATAAAAGGGAAGAAAAGACACATGATCATCTCAACTGATGCAGAAAAGGCATTTGACAAAGTCCAACACCCACTCCTGATAAAAACTCTCAATAAAATAAGTATAGAAGGGAAATTTCTCAACATAATAAAGGGCATCTATGCAAAACCAACGGCCAACATCATTAAAAATGGAGAGAAGCTGAAAACATTCCCTTGAGAACAGGAACAAGACAAGGATGCCCTTTATCACCACTCCTATTTAACATTGTGCTGGAAGTTCTAGCTAGAGCAATAAGGCACGAAAAAGAAACAAAGGGCATCCAAATTGGTAATGAAGAAGTTAAACTGTCCCTGTTTGCGGATGATATGATTCTATACATAGAAAACCCTAAAGACTCAAGGAGAAATCTACTGGAACTAATAGAAAGATTCAGCAGAGTAGGAGGATACAATATAAACATACAAAAATCAGTTGTACTCCTATACACCAATAAAGAGAACAATGAAAAAGGAAATCAGGAAAACAATACCATTTATAATAGCTCCTAAAAAAATAAAATACTTAGGAATAAATCTAAGTAGGGATATAAAGGACCTATACAAAGAAAACTACAAATCACTACTGCATGAAACCCAAAGAGATCGACATAAATGGAAAAACATACTATGCTCATGGATAGGCAGACTCAATATTGTGAAAATGTCAATTCTACCCAAAGCAATTTACAAATACAACGTAATCCTGATCCAAATACCAACAACATTCTTCAAAGAGATGGAAAAACTAATCATTAACTTTATATGAAAAGAGAAGAAGCCCCAAATAAGTAAAGCACTACTGAAGAAGAAGAATAAAGTTGGAGGACTCACACTACCTGACTTGAGAATCTACTATACAGCTACAGTAGTCAAAACAGCCTGGTACTGGTACAACGACAGATACATTGACCAATGGAACAGAATTGAGAACCCAGATGTCCATCCATCCACCTACGGTCACCTGATCTTCGACAAGGGCCCAAAGTCCATCAAACAAGGAAAAGACAGTCTTTATAACACATGGTGCTGGCAAAACTGGATATCCATCTGCAAAAAAATGAAACAGGACCCATACCTCACACCGTATACAAAAACTACTTCAAAATGGATCAAAGACCTGAATATAAGCCTAAAACTATAAAGTTCATAGAAGAAAAAATAAGACCAACACTTCAGGCCTTAATACATGGCATTAACAGGATACACCATAACCATCAATGCACAAAACCCAATGGATCAGCTAGATAACTGGGATCTTCTAAAAATCAAACACATATGCTCTTCAAAAGACTTCACCAAAAGAGTCAAAAGAGAACCTACAGACTGGGAAAAAATGTTTGGACCATACAAGTCAGACAAAGCTCTAATCTCCATAATCTACAAGAAAATCCAACACCTCTACAACAAAAAGACGAACAATCTTATTAAAAAATGGGCAAAGGAAATGAACAGACACTTCACCAAAGAAGACATTCAAATGGCCAACAGACACATGAGAAAATGCTTGCGCGATCACTAGCCATTAGAGAAATGCAAATTAAAACCACAATGAGATACCATCTCACCCTGGCATTACTGGCACAAATCAAAAACAATGGAAATAACAAATGTTGGAGGGGCTGCGGGGAGATGGGAACTCTTATGCACTGGTGGTGGGAATGCAAAATGATACAACCATTTTGGAAAATGATATGGCGCTTCCTCAGAAAGCTGGAAATAGACATACCATTCGATCCAGCAATCCCACTCCTAGGAATATATCCTAGAGAAATAAGAGTCGTCACTCGAATAGACATGCACACCTATGTTCATGGCAGCATTGTTCACAATAGCAAAATGATGGAAACAACCTAGATGCCCATCAACAGATGAATGGATAAACAAACTATGGTACATACACACAATGGAGTACTATGCAAGGAGAAAGAACAACAATGAATCTGTGAAGCATCTCATAACATGGATGAAACTGGAGAACATTATGCTGAGTGAAATAAGTCAACTACAAAAGGACAAATATTGTATGAGACCTCTATTGTAAAAAACCATGAAAAAGTTCACACACAAAATGTAACGATCTTTGTTGTTTACCAGGGATGGGAGGGGTGGAGGGGAAACACTAAACAGGCAATAGATAAGTGGTATCTTGGGTGAAGGGTGAGACTGTACACAATACAGGGGAAACCAGCACAACCTGTACAAGGAAAGGTCATGGAAGCCCCACAGACACATCCCAACTCCCTGAGGGACTGAATTGCTGGGCGGAGGGCTGTGGGGACCATGGTCTCGGGGAACATCTAGATCAATTGGCATCACACAGCTTATAAGGACAATGCTCTACATTGTACCTTGGTGAGTAGTGTCTGGGGTCTTAAAAGCCTGTGAGCAGCCATCTAAGGTACTCCACTGGTCTCATCCCTTCGGGAACAAGGGAGAATGAAGAGAGCAGGATACAAGGAAAAGATTAGTCCAAAGGACTAATTGTCTACAGCTACCAAGGCCTCCAGCGGACTGAGTCCAGTACAGCTAGATGGTGCCCGGCTACCACCGACTGCTCTGACCAGGATCACAACAGAGGGTTCTGAACAGAGGATGTAGAACATAATTCTAACTCACAAAAAGAAGACCAGATTTACTGGCCTAAAGGAGACTGGAGAAAACCCCAGAGTATGGCCCCCCAGACACCCTTTTAGCTCAGTGGTGAAGTTATCTCCAAGGTTCACCGTTCCGCCTGGGAGTGGACAGCCCCGTAAAACCAAATGAGACTAATGAGGTACAGGCCAGTGACAAGGGCCAGAAGGCAGAAGGGGACAAGGAAGCTGGTGATAGGGAACCCAAGATTGAGTAAGGATATTGTTGATGTGTTGTGAGATTGTTAACCATTATCATAGGGCAACATTTGTAGTAACTGTTAAATGGGAAACTATTGTTCTGTAAGCCTTCAAAGTGAGAACAACAGCATAATTGGAAAAGCATAGTCAATGTCACTGAACTGTGCATGCAGAAATTTTTGAAATGGTGTTTCTTTGGCTATGTTTATTTTCACCAAAAAAAAAAGGTTGAGAAGTTAGAGGGTTGACATGTTTTGGGGTTGTTAACCAATGTCATAAAACAATATGTGTACTACTGTTTCATGAAAAAGTATTTGTTCTGTAAGCCTTCACCTGAAGTACCAAAAAAAAAAAAAAAAAAAATCACAAAACTCCTTCAACATTTTTCTATTAATTTAGAATTATCAAAGACTTCTCTGTAAGGTGGACTGTATCAAGATCTATATTACAAAGGATGAGCGACTGTGGCCAAGAGGTCTTTTTATGTTTGCCGTAAGCTGCTGACCACCGCTTGGAAGACAAAACTATGTTACCCTCATTCACCTTATTCATTTTGCACATGGTTTTAGTGTCTGATTTTTCTTTTTGCTCTACATGCACCACAGTAGTTATTTTCTAAAGGAGGCAACTCCATACAGCATAACTGGATAGACAGAACAAACAATTTATTCTTTGGGGGGAAATTCGAGGGAGGAAGATGATGGACTATCACCACCGGCCTGACTTCTCATAAAGGATATAGCTGAATTTTAAATCACGTATCACTGCCTGTGCACTGCATAGCTTCTCAGACCTAAACAAATCTCACAGCTGAACTACACTGTCCTAGTTTCTTCGTTATTTCATTTGTGTGTGTGTGTGTGTGTGTGTGTGTGTGTGTGTGTGTGTGTGTGTGCGCGCGCGCATAGTTTTCTAAACCGAAAGCAAAGGACTGAAAGAGACCAAAAAAAAAAAAAACTCAGTCCTATCTTCTACATGGCAGGAGAAGGGACCAGTAAACACAAAAAACAGAGCACTTCCCTTTGTTGACAACCTTATTGTTCCCCCTTAATGCATTGTTTAGAATAGCAATTACATGTCATTTCCCATTACCCTATACACAAAACCAATACCACACAGCCGTTGCTTCTGTTTTCAACAACTGATCATGAAGAATATACAGAGGAATCGCGTGCTGGTGAAACGTGTCAAGACTGACAGCCCAGAGCCCAAGAGCTCCGTTTATGCAGAGAACAGGGGTGTGGCCAGGCATCTGGGGGAAAGGTCCCTTCCACCTTCTCATTTGCGCCTTCTCAGCTGCCCTTACTCACAGAGCTTCCCTCTTGGCTGGGAGGGAGGGCAGCTTTGGAAGAACCTCCTTTTCCAGGCAGTTTCCCTCTGCCAGAGAAGACTGGCTCGCTCTCCAGATGGCAAGTATTTGACCACTGCAGCACTGAGTGTGTCAACTCATTTTATTCACATCCCTCACCAGGGAATCAGAAAGCCAAGGACACACTGGCGATTTCCCTGGTTTTATGGATCTCTACTCCCCCAGGCCTGCAACGCATTTTTGGTTCTTGTGTTCACAGAGTCCTGGCATCTGCAGTGTGGGAAAACTTCACTGACAGCCAATAGTCCACAGCTTCTCCCCATTAAAATCTGCAATTGGATTTCACATGTGTGTTTCAAACACTATTCAAGGCGTGATTTACAGGCTACTGTGTAACCCCACAGCTGTCTTTTCATGGCCCGGACTTAGCCGTTTCTAGGAATCCACCACCCAGCTTCCAAGCAAACAGTCTTCCTAGTTTGGGCCCCCTCAGTTATTCGCAGGCATCAATATCTCCATTCCAAAACTCCATAAAACCCCATTGTAAGTGTTCAAGAAAATATTTACTGAATGAATAAATATTATTCTTTGTACATAATTATCAATTTATGAGAATAGTACATTTATGCCTTTCCTTCTGCTTACTCCCACCTTCTAATCATCTTTTTTGTCACCAGATTAAGCTAATCACTGATAGCCTCTTAACCCACTGTCGTTGAGTCGATTCCCACTCATGGTGATTCCACGTGTTACGGAGTAGAACTGTCCCATAGGGTTCTCTTGGCTGTAAGCAGATCCCCAGGCCTTTCCTCTGTGGAGCCGTTCGTTGGGTCTAAACCACCAACCTTTAGGTTAGCAGTTGAATGCAAACCATTTGTGTCACCCTGGGACCTGGAGGGTCTCTCAGTATAGGTTATTTATATACGTTAAAAACAGCACAGGCCCAATGACCTTTGTGTAGGCCTCATTAAATGATTCCCACCAAGGGATCTTTCATCTGCATTATGTGCTTTCCTTAGAAGGAAAAAAACCCACCAAAAACACTTTTATATATTTCAAATTATCTTCCTATGGCCGAACAAAGATACGTCTATTTGTGTTCTGCAGAAACATGCATATGGTATCATCATGTTTCTGTGACCCCAACCCCCCACCCCTGCAAGATCCTAACCCAGTCCAGTTTCTAAGAACATGAAATCACCCCCAAAAGGTTAGGGCCCAGGCTTGGGGTTGTGGTTAGTTCAGAAGCGGGTACTGATTTTCTAAACATTTGATTTTGAGCTCTTTAAGGGACATGATGGTACTCTATTCATTCTTGATTCTTCTGTGCATAGCGCGGGTCTTGGCAGAGAGTAAGGGTAAGGAAGTTGACTGAACTCTTCTTAGCCCATTCAGAGGAAGGGGATCTAAGCAGTGAATGGTTTGTGGGATTCTCATGAGCTATGACTGAGATGCACCTTTCAAGGCAGAAGGACACAGGAAAAAGAAGGTATGACATGGAGAGGACTATCCCAGGAAAAGTCTTTGCTGGAAATGGTGTTTGGATGGATCCATTTCACCCAAATGGCTCCAATGTTTTGCTTCCATTTCAGGTGAAAGCAATTAATTAATAATCTTGTTAATAAAGATCTTACAACTGAAGGCAAATTATATTTTGCCCTCTGGCTGTAATATACAAATCTTTTCCAATGAACAGAATTTCAAGGTGAGAAGGCAACATGTTCTGGATCCTTACACTCATCCTCACCCTTGGGCTTGAGACTCTTAAGTTTTCCTAGAGGGAAAAAAAGAGGCTTTCTCCTACATTTTAAGTTACTACACAACAATTGAGAAGATAGTGTGCTCCATCATGACAAGTCACAGCCATGATAACTAGAGCCTTCTTTGTTAAACAGAAGTCCTTCAAGACTGGAAAACCAGGGAGAAGCTACAGTCCTTTAACAATGATTTGCAAAGGAAAGGCCACCTTTGTGTGGCCTTAGTCTCAATAAAGGAAGAGTTAAGCTTCAGGACTTACCTTTCTATTTCCTTCTAGTTATCTGCCTAAAGACCACATGAATAAAGACTACTTGTTTACTCTTTCGATAAAGCCGACCAACTGGGATCTTCAGATCTTCAGGATACCTAAAGAGTCTCTATTTTAAACCTTTAAATAACTCAAAATTTATATTTGTCATATGTGGTCCCAAAGGTCAGAACTGTAATCACAGGGATGAAACTACCATTTATTAACACACCTATCATATATCTGATGTTGTATTAGGCATTTTACATATATACCCTTTCTCATTCATCTCTCCCAATAATCTGTTGAGAGACAGATGGTTATCCAAGTTTACATACGGATATAGGAAATTAAAGTTGCCTAGGGAAATACAACTATTCAAATCCAGGCCTTTGTGCCAAAGGATCCATGAACTTTCTTTCCAGTTCACTCAATTCCTCCCAAAAATGTAACAGACAGACATTGAGAAACAGTCCGTTCCCAGGACTGGAAAATATTCAAGCTAGTACCAGATAAATGCTTACTAGTGATGCTGGAGATTCAAACATTAGAAGGGGTTAGTATAGAGCAGCTCTAGGGTTTTCTACTCCTCTAAGATTCTGCAGACCTCCTCCTAAGTACGTGATCATGCAGCTTCAGGACTGGGCTGTTCAACCTTACTCCCCACTGATGACTCCTCAACATTCCTCAACTGTAAGAAGGCACTACGTTACCCAAGGTAGCATGGGACTCAATCAGACATACAGGCATACCTCGTTTTATTGCGCTTCACAGATACTGTGTTTACAAATTGAAGGTTTGCGGCAACCCTGCGCTGAACAAGTCCATTGGCACCATTTTTCCAACAGCACGTTATCACTTCGTGTCTCTGTATCACATTTTGGTAATTCACTCAATATTTCAAACTTTTTTTCAGTATTGTTATATCTGTTATGGTGATCCCTGATCTGTGATCTTTGACGTATTCTAATTGTTTTGGGGTGCCACAAACCATGTCCATAAAAGACAGTGAACTTAATCGATAAACATTTGTGTTCTGACTGCTCCACTGACCACTTGTGCCCCCAACTCTCCTCCTGTCCTCGGAATTCCCTATTCCCCCAGACACAACAATATTTAAATTAGGTCAGTTAATAACCCTACAGTGGCCTCTAAGTATTCAAGTGAAAGGAAGCGTCACATGTCTCTCCTTTAAATCAATACCTAGAAATGATTAAGTTTACTGAGAAAGGTATGTCAAAAGCCAAGACAGGCTGAAAGCTAGGCCTCTTGCACCAACCAAACTGTTAGCCAAATTGTGAATGCAAAGGAAAAGTTCTTGATGGAAATTAAAAGTGCTACTCCAGTGAACACATGAATGATAAGAAAGCAAAAACAGCCTTATTGCTGATATAGAGAAAGTTTTAGTGGTCTGGATGGAAGATCAAACCAGCCACAACACTCTCTTAAGCCAAAGCCTAATCCAGAGCAAGGCCCTAACTCTCTCCCATTCTAAGAAGGCTGAGAGAGGTGAGGAAGCTGCAGAAGTTTAAAGCTAGTAGAGGGTGGTTCATGAGGTTTAAGGAAAGAAGCTGTCTCCATAACATGTAAGTGCAAGGTGAAGCAGCAAGTTCTGATGTAGAAGCTGCAGCAAGTTATCCAGAGGATCTAGCTAAGATAGTTGATGAAGGTGGCTACATGAAACAAAATATTTTCAATGTAGACAAAACAGCCTTATATTAGAAGAAGATGCCATCTAGGACTTTCGTAACTAGAGAGAAGTCAATGCCTGGCTTCAGTCAAAGCACAAGCTGACTCTCTTGTTAGGGGCTAATGTAGCTGGTGACTTTAAGTTGAAGTGAATGCTCATTTACCATTCTGAAAATCCTAGAGCCCTTAAGAATTATGCTAAACCTACCCTGCCTGTGCTCTATAAATGGAACAACAAAGTCTGAATGACAGCACATCTGTTTACAACACGGTTTACTGAACATTTTAAGCCCACTGTTGAGACCTACTGCTCAAACAAAAAGATGGCTTTCAAAATATTACTGCTCATTGACAATACACCTGGTCACCCAAGAGCTCTGATGGAGATGTAGAAGGAGCTCGATGTTGTTTTCAAGCCTGCAAACACAATATCCATTCTTTAGCTCATGGATCAAGAAGTAATTTTGACTTTAAGTCACATTATTTAAGAAATACTTTTTGTAAGGCTAGTGCCACAGGTAATGATTCCTCTAGTGGATTTGAGCAAAGTAAATTGAAAACCTTCTGGAAAAGATTCACCATTCTAGATGCCATTAAGAGCATTTGTGATTCAAGTCAAAATATCAGCGTTAACAGGAGTTTGGAAGAAGTTGATTCCAAACCTCATGGATGACTTTGAGGGGTTCAAGGCTTCAGTGGAGGAAGTACTGCGGATGTGGTGGAAAGAGCAAGAAAACCAGAATTAGAAGTGGAGCCTGAAGATGTGACTGCATTGCTGAAATCTCATGATAAAAATTAAATGGATGAGGGTTTGCTTCTTATGAATGAGCAAAGAAAGTGGTTCCTTGAGATGGAATCTACTCCTGGTGAAGATGCAGTAAACATTGCTGAAAAGACAACAAAGGATTTAGAATACTACATAAACTTAGTTGATAAACCAGCCAGCAGGGCTTGAGAGAACTGACTCCAATTTTGAAGGAAGTTTTCCTGTGGGTAAAATACTATCAAACAGCATCGCATGTTATAGAGAAATCTTTCGTGAAAGGAATAATCAAATAATATGCAAACTTCATTGCTGTCTTATTTTAAGAAATTGCCACAGCCACCCCAACCTTCAGCAACCACCACCCTGATCAGTTAGCAACCATCAACACTGAGGCAAGACTCTCCACCACCAAAAAGATTACAACTCTCTGAAGGCTCAGATGATGGCTAGCATTTTTTAATTAAGATATGTACATTGTTTTTTCTAGACATAATGCTATTGCACTTAATAGACTATAGTATAGTATATACATAACTTTTATATGTACTGGGAAACCAAAAACTTTGTGTGACTTGCTTTATTGTGATATTCACTTTATTGTGGTGGTCTGGAAACAAACCTGCAATCTCTCTGAGGTATGCCTGTACTTTTCCTCACTCACTCACCCTTTCCATTCCTACTCTGAATTTTGTGCATTTAACTTACATAGCTGGCACCCTAAGCACGTCACAGTACACACTTTTCAGAGCAAGACAGAATACAAATAAAGAAAAAAATCTGCACGGTATTCCTTCTGCTTTCTTTCTTGAAACCACAGTGGAAGTGTCCATCACCAATTCATCCCACACCATATGCTCTTCCCACAAGCAAATGTCAGTCTATACTTGCATGTCACACAGGTATTAAAAAAAACAGTTATCATCAATTCGATCTATACTAACGGTGACCCCGCATGTGTCAGAGTAGAACTGTGCTCCGCAGAGTTTTCAAAAGCTGATTTTTTGGAAGTAGATAACAAGGTCTTTTTTCCAAGGCGCCTCTGGAAGGACTTGAACCTCCAATCTTTTGGTTAGCAGCTGAGCACGTTAGCCATTTGCATTAGCCAGGGAGTCCCACACAAGTATAGACAGCCATTTTTGCCATAGAACAATAGACCCCAGCCCACCACAGCTCTAGGTGATTAATTCTGGCTCAGAAGCCCATTTTTACCATTGGAGTCTTCTACTTCTTCAGCCGGGGTAGCTTTTTGAGAGGAGTGGTGGGCATGTGAGGAGAGGAGACTGACAATTCGTGGCCTGGGGAGGGTCAGGGCTTTTCCGTGGACCTTGAGGGAGTGTTCTTTCAACTGGCTGATAGTCATGGTGGAAAATGAGCACCAAGAACACTTGTAGGCATGTTCACCTGGAAGAAGGTGATGGTAAGGAACAGAGCAGTAACAAGGGGGTAAAAGGGGAAAAGGTAGGGTGGGGGTGGGAGTGGGGGTGGGGGTGGAAAACAAAATAACATGGTTAATTCACTCTATAAGTTCTTCCCAAGCTTCTAGGTCTATGAACCCTCACAGACCAACTACCCACCTGTTACCACAACCACAGTGCTCCTTTGAGATTAAAACTTTTCAACCAGCTCCATAATCAAGTGATCTGGTCCCTTTTCATTTCATGCTCTACTTATAAGGATGAGGCTATGGCTTAATTCCCCAACGGGGAGTGAAACTCAAATGTCTGTGATACTTTCTTCAGGTAAGTTTTCTCAGTTACTCTTTCTCTCTCTCCATACTTAGAAATGACCATCCCAATTTTTATATAACCAAAACTGTTGTCATCGAGTCGATTCTGACTCCTAAGCGACGCTCTAGGACAGAGCAGAACTGCCCATAGGGTTTCCAAGGAGCAGCTTGGAGATTTGAACTGCCAACCTTTTGGCTAGCAGCCGAATGCCTAATTTTCATATACGGTTGCCTTTTTATCATCTGCAAAAAATAGTATGCTCGATTCTCATTCCAAGGGTCCAGCAGTGTGGTTTTTCAAGCACACAGTCACTGAGTACGAACTCTATTGTGCTATTCTCCATGTTTTCTTCCTTGAAGACTGTACACCTACCTCCTCTATCTCACACAACCTTTAATTTTTATTTTGGACCAGTTCACAAACCTCAGCATAAAGTATCACTCCCGTATCTAATCAATATTGTAGATTGTTAAAATAAACCATTTCTCTGCTTGAGAAAGAGAGTTGTATACGTATAAACGTGTGTGTGTATCCACGCTACTGTTTTAATAAACAGTACATCTAAGTAAAAATAAGTATTTTCTTCAATTTTTGTTTACAGCACTGAAATACAGGACAGATCACAATGACCAAATTAAGTTAGAGTGTGATTTACCTTTGCTATAAGTCAGCTTTCAAATTAATTACATTTTGTGAAACAGGCATGTGCATGTTGTTGGACAGATGTACACTGCTATGATCGTGCATAAAACAATTCTGCTTTTGTAACGATAACTTATGCTCATGTGTTGGACTCAATAATTCCACTTCCGAGAGCGTATATTTAGGAAATAGTTTTTAAAACATGGAAAGCTTTATATAGAAATAGGCATTATTTATGCTTGAAAAAGGAATAACACAACCTAAATTTCCAACCATAGGGAAATGATTGAGTAAATATGGACATATCCTTTTGAAGAACTATCATTCCATCAAAACAAATTCTTGAAGAGTTTGTATTAACATGGAAAACTATAAATAAATAGAAAAGATATTTTTAGATTAAATTATAATCACAACTATTAAAAATGATTATAGAGAAGATGATTGAAAGGAAATATACCAAATGTTAACAAGAGTGGTCTTTAGATAAGATTATGGATGACTGACTATATTTCTTCTTTCCTTTCCAAATATTCACTAATGGTTACTTTTTAAAATTTATTTTTAAGGTCAAATTTAAAACTCAGAACAGGAAGATAAGAAAAACAAGAGAAGAGAGGATCTTCAGTGCAGTGCAATGAATTGCTTAGTATGGCCCTTCTAACCATAATCTCTGTGACTCATACAACGATTGAGTGGGACTATGCAAATAAGGTATATGGACGATTGAGTGGGACTATGCAAATAAGGTATATGGAACCCTAAAGAAGGGAATGGTCAGTTTTGCAATCCCACTAGGCTTAAAATGAGCCATCCCAGAGGTGGGAGAAGATGATCTCACCACCACCAAGGAAGAAGAGCCAGGAGTGGAGCATGTCCTTTGGACCTGGATCACTGTGCTGAGAAGCTCCTGGAACCAGGAGACCGAGAGGAAGAGCTGTAACACTGAAGACAGCAAGAAATGGTGACAGAGAAATGGCAGCAGCAGACGCAGGAGACTGACAGGAAGCCAGAAGGAGACAGTGCCTTAAGGCAGGAGGCTTGCTGGCAGAGTAGGTTGCCTCCAGGAACCTGGTAGAGCTAGGTTTGCCGACTCACAGAACTAGAGCTGAGCACCTCTGGCCAAAGCTTACTGGTAGACTAGGGTGCCTTGAGGCACTTACTGGCAGAGCTAAAAGAGCTTTGTAACACTTGCCAGAGCAGGGCAGAGGCTGAGGCCCAGAGAGAGGCAGGCCTGTGGGCACAGCTGAGAAGAGGCTGTCCTGATGGAAGAACTGTATTCTGAGCATTCCTGAACCTGAATTGTAACCTGTTACTTCCCTAAAAAACCCCATAATCATGAGTATTGTCTGTGAGTTCCATGTGACCGTTGCAATGAATTATCGAACTCTGCAGAGAAGTAGACAGTGCCGTGGGAGGGAGAGTTGGTGTTAGAATTGGTAAAGATGGCGGAGAGAGGAAGCATGTCTGACCTCCGCCTCACAGGAATCAACCTTGGGCTGTTGATCTTGATTCTCCTTCCTCCTTGTGCAGTTAGAGGAGGTCAAACGCCGCCCCCATGCCATTTTTACATTCAGTAACAAAAGTTTTGTGTACCAGAAGAAATTGACTGAGGACAGAGCTGGTGGTCTACGGATTGAAACAAAAAACAACAGGAATCAGAAGTTGAATCTCTACCCTTGCTGTTAACCAGCTGAGATTGTTACTTTCCTCTCACCCTGAAAATCACTAAATGGTTCACATATGAAGTGAGCCCAGCCTCCCAAGATATGCATTAAGCCTCCTTCTCACCACTGATGACCCACAGAACTTGGCACGCCCAAGAAAGCTTTGACGAGAACTACAGAAAACCTTGAATTATGCAACCTTCTATAGCACAAGACAGAATTGAAGGGCTCCTCCAAAGAAGTCAGAGGACCCACACACCCAGAACCAGTCAGTTCTTTCCCCAACCATCACATACTAGTTACACTATAATGCTGGCCAGTGAGCAGTGGTATTCACTAGTACTACAGGATGCATCTGAATTGTGGCGTTGGTGAAGAATACTGAATATGCCACGGACCACCAGAAGAACAAACAAATCAGTCTTAGCAGAAATACAAGAATGCTCCTTAAAAGCAAGGATGGTGAGACTTCAGCTTGCTTACTTTGGACACGTCATCGGGAAAGACCAGTCACTAGAAAAAGACATCATGTCTGGTAAAGCAGAGGATCAGCGAAAACGAGCGAAAGTCTCAATAAGATGAATTGACAGAACAGCCACAACAATGGGTTCAAACATATCAAATACCATAAAGAGCGCAAGACCGGGTATCGTCTCATTCTGTTACACAGAAGGTCTCCATAAGCCAGAGCCAACTCCACGTCAACTAGCAACAACTGCTATCCTTACTCTGCTTTTCATTTTTAAATGTAAGCCTGGCTGCATGAACCTTTTTGGGTGGCTGTGAGTAGCATAACCTGAGAATTCAGATGCAGATCGTTTGGTTAGTCTGCACTCCTTATTAACCTTTAAAATAAAATAATCCATCTAGGATAAGTAAGATCAGACATGAGTCTTCTAGAAAAATACACTGGCTTTCTCCAAGCCAAGCCACTCTCAGTGGCTAAGAGTCCCGTCCATGGAGACCAAGATTCCCGGTTGTATAGAGAACTGAATTATATTGCTTTCACTCTCTCTCACTGGATGCTTCGTTCTCACCAACCAGAAAGCACAGGAGGTCAGTATGCTCAGTCACTCTAAGAACATAAACTTTAGCTCAGTGCCCTGGAGTCCACGTGAAGCCTCTGGCGCTCTTTTAAAGTCCTTCCCACAGGCCAAATCATTTCACCAACTCCACTGTTAAAAGTACTTTTGACAAGGCTGAAGCCTATTGGAAAAACTCACTAGGATGGCATCCCAGCTGAATAATTTACAGTACACACAACTCAGAAAAGAGTAGTTTGAACCCTGAAGCCACACACTTCATAGCCTTCAGAAGACTTTTCCTGGAGATATAAAAATAGGAATAGATGGAGAAAAGCTCATATAACTGATCTCCCTGTCCCATCCCCACCCCAAGTGGGGTTTGCGAGAAGCTGGGCAGGCTTTGGTAATGTCACTGAAAGGATATGCCCAGTTCAACAGGACCCACCACTTAGGAGATAGCCAAGAGGCGCGACCATGTTTCCACAGAGATGACAAAAGGGAAGGACCCAGGTCCTGGGCCATTTTTATAATGCTGTTAAAATAAGAGTACAAGGCACAAGGGAAGCTGATAAATGAGACAGAAGAATACTGGTAGGAAATACCTTTACTGAGAAACTTAGGGAGGAGGTTTGATTTCTGGAAGGGTCTCTGATAGTATGGCTAACTGTTCTGAGGCCTTCATTTCCCCCAATTTTCCTTTGTGCTTGACCTAAGTTCCTCTTAGTCAGGACCTCTAATAGGGCCAAGGTTGCTGTTGAGACAGGTTTCTCAGAGTGACTAAGAACATCATGGAGAGGCCCCCAAACCACTCTGAGCTGCCTTTCCTACAGCATGCCTTTCTTGTCCTGGCTGAGCTCTGATTAGCTGCTCATGGGCAAAAGAACAGGTTATTATGCATCTTTTACCACATGCAAACTAGAGAAGAGGAAAAAAGAGAGGGAGGCAGTATCTTGTCAGAGAAAAGGATGTAGGTGTTTGTTCTGAAGTCAAATTCTTAATCAATGAGCCATGTGGCCTTGAGCAGGTCATTGAATTCTGAGTTTCTTATTCTCATCTGAAAGTGAGGATGACAATAGTACCTTACCTTTTAGGATTGTCATGGTTGCTTTAAGTAAGATGCTTAAGATAAAAAACTACAGCCTTCAGTATGGATTATACTTCAACAGAAAGAAAACAAAAATCTTCAAAAGCAGACCAATAAGCAACATCATGATAAACGGGGAAAACACTGAAATTGTTAAGCATTTCATTTTACTTGGATCCGGAAACAATGCCCATGGAAGCAGCAGTCAAGAAATTAAATGACGTATTGCATTGGGCAAATATGCTGCAAAAGACCTCTTTGAAGTGTTGAAAAGCAAAGATGTCAGTGTGAGGACTAAAGTGTGCCTGACCCAAGCCATGATATTTTCAGTCACTTCATATGCATACGAAAGCTGGACAATGAATTAAGAAGACAAAAGAAGAATTGATGCCTTTGAATTATGGTGTTGGTGAAGAATATTGAATATACAATGGATTGCCAGAAAAACTAACAAGTCTGTCTTAGAAGAAATACAACCAGAGTTCTCCTTGGAAGCAAGGGTGGTGAGACATCCCGCTTATTTGGACACGTTATCAGGAGGGACCAGCCCCTGCAGAGGGACATCATACTTGGTAAAGTAGAGGGTCAGCAAAGAAGAGGAAGACCCTCAATGAGATGGACTGACACAGGGGCTGCAACAATGGGCTCAAGCATAACAACAATTGTGAGGATGGTACAGTACTGGGAACTGTTTTGTTCTGTTGTACACAGGGTCACTATGAGTCAGAACCGACTTGATGGCACCTACCAACAACAACAACAAGGTCCCTGGGTGGTGTAAACAGTTTGTGCTCGACTACTAAACTAAAGGTTGGTGGTTTGAACCCACCCAGTGGCATCATAGAAGAAAGGCCTAGCAACCTGCTTTCATAAAGATTACAGCCAAGAAAACCCTAGGGAGCAGTTCTACTCTGTAACACATGGGGTTACCATAAGTTGAGACTGACTCAACAGCAATGGGTTTGGTTTTGGTTTTAGTGCAGAGCCTGGTATGTAAGGACTGTTTATAAGGTGAGTGCTACGCATGCGATGGAATGACAGAAATCAGCATAGCTCCTGGTCACTCATGACCCAAGGTCACTTCCTATTTGGTATATGGAAATGTATCTATCTAAGGGCATCATGTGAGAAATCTTGCATGTCTTGAGTTCTCTTTGTCCCTGTGCACTTCCTTGAGATTATAACTTTAGTTTAATTGGGAATCTTTCTAGTGGATGTAGCAATTCTCTGCATTTCCATTAGAAAGGGGATGTAATTTAGAAATTTCTTTAAAAAATAAAACAGCCTAACTCTAACCTGTTTAATAGCACAAATCAATTATGACACGGGCTTTGTATCGTTTTGGCTTCTGCTGATTTTCTTTATTAGGTTAAAAAGCACTAAACACGTAGCCATCCCAAAAATAACTTCTTATACTCATTTGTTGGGCAAGAGATAATATAAAAATTTTCACCCAGTGAAGACCATTAGATTTCAAACTCACAAAGTGCTGTGAACTCGTGTATTACCAGTACCAACTCACCAGCATGAGCTTTGAGTATATGCGTTTTCAGCCGGCTGTTATAGGAGGACTTGAAGGAGCAGAGTTTGCATCGGAATGGTTTATGGTGTCCGTGGTGGGTTTGCATATGGCGATCCAAACTGGATGCAGAGGGGAGAAGAAAAAAGAAAATGACAAGATTAAAAACTGTGCAACATTTTCTTATTGCCCTCTTCCAGGAATCTCATTTTATAAGCTATTAAAGTTGTCCTGTTACTCTCCAATGATCATCCTCACACACACACAAAATAAGAATAATAATATAAAAATTAAAAACATTGGCAAGAGTTGCACCTGCTCCAAAAAGAGGGGAAGCTAATGGATGAGATCAAGAGATCTTTTTGGATTGAGACATGGAAGTGGTAACAGGTCATAGTAGACTCTTGCATTCCTTCTCCGGAAGTACAACCTCCTCATAACTGGAAAAGGCCATCCAAAAAAAGAAGGTAAAATATGGGTGAATTCAAGTGTCCCACCAAGTAAGTGAGAGGTGCCTATCAATTAGTCCTTCAACTTATTCAAAAAAAGAAAGAATGGGAATTCAGAGAAATTTTGCATTTATAAGTGGCTCTTTTTTTTTCCTCCCCCTTAAAGCTTTTATTTATTGTGAATACTATAGTGGGGAAGGGAGGTTTCAAGGTAATTGATCTACTTGTAATGGGCTCTCTTGTTCCAAGCACCTACAAAAATACGGAGGCACAGTACAAGTGACATGAAAGGAAGTCACATGATCAAAATGGCTGCTCATCCTTCTGATAAACACAACCATGTTTATAAGGAAGTTATTTAATAGTAATGAACCCACAGTATTACACAGTAATTACTAGTCTGAAAAGCAATAAATCTGCCAAACAAGGTATAAGAAGAAGTTCTAACTTGTATCAGTGCCCCAAAGAACTAAATTTCATTCTAAATGATTCATAAGGGAATGGTACTGCTTACCCATTTAAACATTGCACTCTCTCCTGAGCTCCAAAGCAGCATTTTCAATTGCCCCTGGACATCTCCCTCCCGATATTCGGATATTCGTTAGCTATCTGAAACTCAATCAGCCCTAAACAAACCCATCTTTTTTTTTTTCTTCTCCAAAACAAATTCTCTTCTTCATTTCCTTGTTTCTATAAATGGCACTACCATTCTCCCAGTCAACCAGACTCCAAATCTAGGGGTTATCTGGAGTCTACTTTGTCCCTCATTCCCTGCATTAAGTCAGTTATTCCAAGTCATGCTAATTCTGGTTCGGCCAACCATTCCCAAAATTCCATTCTAACTTCTTTGATCAGCTACTATAACTGCCTCCTAATTGTCTTCCCCTACCCTCCCCATCTTCTTTTTTCAACTCAAGAGCACAGTCTAAGGAGTCAGACTGCTTGGGTTAAAATCCCAGCTATCACTTATAATCCACATAACCTTGGGCAAGTAACTTAACCTTTCTAAACCTCAGTTTTTTAATCCATAAAATGGAGATAATACTTTAAGGTGCTTAGCACAGTGCCTGCTACATAGTAAGGCTCAAAAAATGTTGGTAATTATTATTATCTTACTCATTAGAATCTCCTTTTACCAATATTATAAAGCTCTAATTCCTGGCACACAAAGTCTCCAAATATGGTGTCAACTCAAGTATTCAGACTTTATCTTCCATGATTCCTCACAGATAACTTAAGGTTTAGTAAAACTGGACCACCAGCTCGTCCCCAAATGAGCCACATATTCTCCTTCTCAGGCTTGTTTTCTTGCCTTTTCCTCTAACTCTTATGTCCCTTCCAAACTGTGGTTCAGTGGTAGAATTCTCGCCTTCCATGCGGGAGATCCAGGTTCAATTCCCATTCAATGCACCTCATACACTGCCGCCACCCAGAGGCCTGCATGTTGCTATGACGCTGCTGAACAAGTTTCAGTGGAGCTTCCAGACTAAGTCAGAGTAGGAAGAAAGGCCTGCGATCTACTTCCAAAAATCAGCCAATGAAAACCCTATGGATCACAACGGTCTAATCCACAACCAATCATAAGGATGGCACAGGACCAGGCAGCATTTTGTTCCACTGTGCGTGGGGTCACCATGAGTCGGGGCCAACCTGATAGCAGCTAACAACAACATCCTCCTACTTTGAGACTTGACTCAAATGCTCCCTACCCCATAAAACTTCCCTGACTTTTCCAAAGCGGATGCAACATTTCGCTTCTTTGAAATTTCATCACATTTTATTGATATTTTAAAAGATATGTACCATATTTTGAAAAGTCACTTGTGTTCTTGCTTTATAACATGACCATACCCTAAATTCTCTTAGATCATAGATCATGTCCTATTCATCTTTATATTCCTCCAACACCTCTGGCACTGTGCCTGGCACGAGCTACATTCATTTATTCACAACTATTTATTGAGGTTCTACTATGTGTCAGACAATGTGATAGAAGCTGTTCCATAAATACATATTGAATGGAAAAGAACCACACGAGTTTTATGCTGCTGCATGGGTCTGACGACAAAGATTAGTTATTATGCTCTGTATAATAATAAAGAGTTTATAACCCATCCTAACCTCTGTAGAAACACTGACTCCTCCTGGCTTTCAACAGCCTCTAATTCACACTTTATCCTTTTGAGAAGCAAATAGCCCACCGTTTATTTCCAATTATCGTAAAAATAAACATGTCAGTCTTACAATCAATCACCTTTCATCCAAGAATGTCAGAATGCATTATTGAATATTTATCTCTTTTATACAGCTGGAAGAAAAAGGCAACAAAAGGTTGTTTCTTCTCAGAACTACCCTTCTCCTCACTCCCCCAAAGCCTTAAACATACCTATCCCAAACTTACAATTCCAAAGCTGTGAGGGGCAACAAGAAGCTCCCTCCCCTCCCCTCCACCTCCATGAACTTGAAGCAACTCTCTGGCATCCATAAACATCCTTATTTTTCACGGTCTTTTTCAAAGTAACAAGCAATGATTTTTTGGTTACATGGGCTAATAGTCCTAATCTTCCCTGGTTAGTAATTCAGTTTCCCAAATGGAAACTTACTTCCTCAAATGATGATTTGGGATGGATATCTGACAGACACATCAGTAAACTCATCTACATCCTGCTCCTCCCTTGTATAAATCACAGCGACACCTCTAATTCTCATTTACAAAATGCCTGTACTTGCCAAGTCTGATGACGTGGGATTGTCCTGTGTTGAAACTGACTCAATGGCAACTGTTTTTTTTTTTTTTTTTTTTGGTAATGTCACTCACATAATCTACTGATTATAGCCCCATTTTACAGATGAGGTGACTGAGGCTCAAGATAACATAGCTAACTAAACAGCAGGTGTGAACCATGAGTGGGGACTTTTGACTCCTCCAAGCTTCTCCAGCTCCAGCTTAGCTGCTTTCTACATCACACTTGCTTCCTGCTAAGACATCTGCCTCAGCCTCCTGCTAAGAGAACCACATACACATACACACACACACACACCCCTCCCACCAACAAAATAAATATCCACTGTCATCGCTCCAGCTCTCATCTTCTCCCTTCCATAGGACACTTCCTCCCAGTTACCAATTGCGACCACCCAATAGCACTTACTTGTGTCTGAAAGCAGAAACAAAGGAGCAATACTGGCAGCTGTACTTGTCCTCGCGGGTAAACATGGCCAAGGCTAGATGGCTCCTCTCATGAGAACGCAGCCCCTGCATGGACATCAGGACTCTGTCACATTGACTACAATGGTATCCCCCCGGCCGGGTTTCATCCTCCAACATTCCATCAAGCAAGCAGTGTTCACCATCCACCCGGTCCACCAGGGCGCCACTGGCATCTTTAGCTGCTTCCAATCCGTGCAGGAACAAATGGGAAGGGTCTTCAGCCTCCTGCTAAGAGAACCACACACACACACATGCCCCACCAACAAAATAAATATCCACTGTTATTGCCCCAGCTCGCAACTTCTCCCTTCATTCTCCCAAACTCATCAGCATTTCCTGTCCAAGCTTCCTCCCTGCCTCTCTGGCTCCACCTGGAGGAAGAGCAAATCTGATGGCCAGTCTTCATGTGTGATGGGGCTTTTGGGGTGACATATCTGGACAAAGTTCGCTATTGCCTGCAAAATGAGAGTGAAGACAGGTCACTCGCTTATCCCCATCCTAAAAAGAAAATTCAAATTGTGATCCCACCTAAACTGACGTAAAGTTGGGTTAGAGTTATGGCTCAGAGAAGAAAAAGAAAGAAAGGGAAGAGCAAAAGCAGGACTAGTTTCAGTATTTAGCACTGGGCCATCACTTGACAATGAAATAAAGCCAAAGATTCATGTCCCTCTGTCCCCTACTCTCAAGGCCATCCCATAGGCAGTGGCTTCACCCCTTGGCCGAAGGTTGCTGTATAATCAATTCAAAAAATTCAGGAGCAGCCTGATTTTGCATCACACTGTTTCCTAGTTGGCCCCTTGGATTACCACTTCACGGGCAGAGTCGCTCTGTCCCTCCCTAGTGTGATCCCAGCACACAAACCTGGGACACACCACAGCAGTGTGGAAGAAGCTGACCACTGCTGTCCCAAGTTCTACTGCTCTATGGACAGGCAGAAGGCTTCAGTCTTTAATGATGAAAAGTAGAAGCTTTCCCTCAACACTAAACCGGCAAACAGGAAGCAAGAGCAAGAAGGGCAGATGACAAAAATACATTCTTGTATCCAGAGGGAAAGCGCAAAGCCCTGAACTAACGTCTGTGCTCCAAAATGGAAAGTGCTTAGCAACACCCTGGAAGCCAGGAACAGTGGCTCAGTTAAAAACTGAAACACTGACCGCTATGAGCATTATGGTGTTCAAAACAGGCAGACTAATAAAAGGGGAATGAGGGGTGGCATTTGTTAGCAACATACAGCGAGAGGGGTTGAAGGAGACAAACCAGGCCAACGGATTCTCAGGGTCAACTCTGACAAACACTTAGTTTTCAATCTAATGTCTCTCGCGCTCCGCAGAAGACATAAAGTGCAATGGAATTGAAGTTCCTGGGCCTGTCCAGGACAAGAAGTAAAAGATAGCTTCTCCTGAGTGGGCACTACGCACCCTAGCCAGATGAGGACAGGAAGAAGGTAGGCAGTGGGAGGAGCAGATGACAGGAACAGAACCCGCGTGATGGCTCTCAAGAGTTCAGGCAACTTGAGTTCCAGCAAGCACCTAAAGGCATTAAATGCAGACTACAAGGACGGCCCACAGCCTTCTGCACCGAGAGAAAGGCCCAGACCTTCCGTCTCCAAACTATCCATGTGGGTGGAAACCAGATCGAAATGCAACCTTCCCCTGAACGGGAAGCTGAGGAAGGTCCAACCTGCAAAGAAATCAAAACAAGCCAAACCAAGCCAAGCACAGCTCAGGAATGCCCGCATTCTGAGACTCCCTCTCCTGAGCAACTTGATGCAGTGCGGTTAATAAGTAACTGGAATCGCTGCCACACAAGAATGCTCATCCAGACCTTCAGAGTTCTCACCTTCACGGCCGCAGACATGGCCGGGACGCTGCCGTACTGGACGTGCTTTCGGAGGTGGTTGCAGATGGCTCGGAGCGTTGGGTGCACTTCCACACAGAATTTACACTTGTAGCCCACCACTTTCCTCTCCTTGATCTTTGGCACCTCTTCTAAGTGACCAAAAGGCTGGTAAAATACAGTGGTAGTCATCAGTACTCTGAGCCCTCCCTCAAAGCCGGCATTTATTCTTGTCACTTACTAGCATATTTTATCTTAAAAAGCAGATTAGTGGGTTAAACCAAGGGATATATATGTGAGTGTTTTTATAAAACAAATTCATCAGCGTCACGGCACACTGCCTACTATGCAAAGTCTCTGGAACTGAAATATGTTACACCTTGTGAGTAGAGAAGATTTCTGTGTAGAAGCCTCATCTTCATTGCCAACTGGTTTTCAAACCAGTTTCAACTACGCAGGTGAAACGTTGCATAGCTATGACATTAATGACCTTCTTGGATAAAAATCTACTCCTGGAGATGTTAGGTTCATGTAGCAAACACTGAAGACCAAGACATGGCTGAGCAGCGCTACTGATACCAAGAGACAGCCCACAACTGCCTCATGGAAGAAAGCAAGCGTTGTCCTGTAACTAGGCTTCAGATAAGGCTACTTGGCAGAAAGAAATACATAGAAACCACCCAAACCTCCCCTGGGGAGCCTTGGGAGGGGTCAAACGGAGGGAGGAAGTAGACTGGGACTGTGGAGAGGAGTGAGCATAGAACGGGGGATAATCAAGCTCGAAATGCTTAATTGACTTATTGAGCTCTCTGGCAAGCTAAGTCACTAGGAAGCCTGCAGCAGTTTGGCTGGCAACGAAGAAGTGCATGTGGGCACCAGTGATGAGAGGCCTCCTGGGGGAAGGGAAATCAAAACATATCCTTACCCTCTCTTGTTTGAAATCTGCAAAAGCACCATCTGCATATTTCTGCTTGCTCAAAAGCTGTTTCCTCCTCTCCTGACGTTTGGCACGCTTCTGGAATTCCTCATTGTGAATGTTCAAGTGTGAGGTCAGCTCCGCTGTGCTTTGCAGTTTGCTATCACAGTGCTTGCACTGGTAGGTGGAGTTCTGGAAGCGGGGGCCGCTGCTCAGAATGACGAAGTCCCTTTTGAGGTCCCGGCTGTGGTGGTCGGTGTAATGCATGCACAGCAGTTCTGCCGTGCTGAACGAGAGCTTGAAGCATTTGATGCAGCGGAACGGCAGCCACTCGATTTCCTGAACTTCGCCTTCCACCTCGGCTTTCTCAAAGCTGCCTCTCTCCTCTTCCTCCATCAGCAGCGGCCTCTCATGCTCATCAGCGTACACGGCAGTGAAGTAGCCCCCCAACTTGCTGGCATGCTGCTTCTTTGGGAACACCCCTGGGTGACGCTTCATGTAATGGGACACGATGCCTTTCTTGCTGAAGGACTGGAAGGAGCATAGGGAGCACTTTTTCTTCTCTACTGCCCGCCGGAGTTCCTCGCTCAGCTGTGGGGAGTCATCCTTGGGTGGGGATGGGATGATCACCTTGTTGGGCTTGTCGCTGATGGTCCTGGAGGCTGCCAGGCAGTGGGTATAATAGGCATCAATGTCGTGGCGCTTCTGGTAGTGGGCTGCCAGACCTTTGCGGATGGGGTTGGTGTACGAACACAAGGCGCACTTGAAGAGGTTGTTCTTTCCCTCTGGTTGGGCTCGGACATTGTTGTGCTTAATGCGGTAGTGCCTGGCAATCCCCTTCCTCGTGGAGCAGAAGTACTTGCAGAGCTGGCACCGGAACACAGTGTGGGAGACCAGGTGCGAGGTAGAGAAGTGAGACGTGGACACAGGCTCCTCTCCCACCTCCTCCTCGGTCACGGAGACTTGCGAGGGGCTCACTTCAGTGGTTATCTCGGGCTCGAGGGACACTGGTAGCCTTGGGGGTGACTGGGAAAAGACATCAAATTCAGGCTGATTGTGATACTTCTCATAGTGGATTTTAAGTTTCTCTAAAGTGCCGTGGGTGTATGGACACAGTTTGCACCGGTAGGCACCATACCCTTGCTTGAAAATCCTGCTCGTCTCCTCCACGTCATTCTGGGATACGTCCGCAGACTGCTCCACGTCATGCACAAAGTCCTCAGCGGTCACCTTGATGGATGGGTGTCGCTTCTGGTAGTGGGTCAAAACGCCATGAATGCGGGTGTTGATATAGGGGCAATGCCTGCATTTGTAGACAGCACCTGGGTTGATGTCGATGTCCTGGGCGAAGTCAGCAGCCTTCACTTTCATGCCAGGGTGCTTCTTCCCATAATGGGTGAGCAGACCATGCAAGTTGTTGTACTCAGACTGGCATACCGTGCACTGGTATGGCGTGGAGGAGATGGCAGGGTTGGCAGAAGAGAGCTGGATGCTTTTCTCTGGGGAGAGTCTTGAATCCTCTGGGCACTCAGCCTCCTGCTCGGGGATTGGGGTGGGCATGTTATTTTCACAATTCAAAGGGCCCCCCAACTCTCCGGACGGGGGGATGGGCTTTTCAATAGCATCCTTCTCCTTGATGATATCTAGTAGCACTGACTCATCACCATTCATAGCCCAGGGGTGAAATGCTTGGTAGTGATTTGTGATGTCCCAGATGGAGGAGGCTTCAAAAACACAGTCCCTGCATCGGTATGTTTTGGCTTCAGCTGGCATTGTGAGAGAGGGAGGGGATGGGTCTGGCCCAGCCCAGAGTTTGGTAGCCATGTATGTATAGTCAACGTAATGCTCTGGATGCCTCCTCTGGTAATGCAGGAGCAAACCACTGGGCTCCATGTGAGAATAGATGCACCACTCACAGTGGTAGCCAGCTTCTATCAAACCATCTAGAAAAGCCCATCGCATGATGGATGTGACTGTGGCCTTCAGGGCAGGGTGGTCTTTCTTGATATGCTTCCTCAGTGCATAGAAATAGGGGGAGGTATACGAGCACTGCCTACATTTGAGCGCTCGGAGTTTAGCTTTGTCCCGCTCCACATTAGATGGGGAGACAAGCACGCAGCTGGCTGACTTCTTCTGGTTCCGATCGCAGAGGCTTCGGATGGTGGCTGTGTGCTGCCGGATCACGTCTGCATTGGCCTTGAAGTCTCGGTGCTTCTTCTGATAATGAATGAGTACGCCTTTGACCGTCCGGTTCCCGTAATCACAGTGCTGGCAGAAGAACATCTCGGTCTCCACAGTAGGGGCATCTCTCTCAGAGCTACTGCGGTTCAGCTGTTGTATGGGGGCGGGTGGCCGAGGGGAGCCTTGGGGCCCCTCGGCCCCTCTCATCATTGCGGCTGTGGGAGGAGCCTGTCTGATATATTTGGCAGTAACCTTTATTTCTGGGTGTCTTTTCTGGTAGTGGACAAGCACTCCCACTACTGACCGATTGCTGTAGGAACAGTGTTTGCAGTAGTAAAGCTCAGTACTGAGATCTGGTGGCGGGGGTTGTGGGGGGGGTGGGGAACCCATGTTGGACATTTTGGGAGACATTGGAGCACCCACCTCAAATGACAATTGAGAAAGGGCAGATCCCCTGTCCACAGACACCATTCGCATGGTTTTCTGGATCCTAAAGTAGGAGGCCTTTTCTTCAGGGTGTTTCTTCTGATAATGAACCAAGACAGAGTGCATGTTGGGGCTTGCAAATGAGCAAACATCACAATCGTAAACGACAACGGTGTTAACCGAAGGGTCTTTCTGATTTTCACATTCTGGAGTAAACGTCTTTGAAGGGGTGTTTTTATTAAATGTAGCCGGCATGCCGCCACCACGTGCCACAGGGGTGGAAGTCGCCATGCTCTTGGGAGCTGAGTTCAGAATCTCCCTCAGAGTCTGGGATTCAGTATTCAGCCCTTCCTGCTGCTCCACGACATAGCTTGAAAATATCATCGCATTGTTAATCTTAACTGTGGGATGCATTCTTTGGTAATGTGGCATCAGGCTTCTCACATTCGGGCTCGTGTACGAACAAAACCGACACCGGTAGATCAGATCTGAATGATCAAAGTTGAGTACGTTCATGGCTTCTGGGTGGTGTTCGCCGTAATGCTGCTGGAGATCTTCAAAGTTGGTGTAATCGATGTAACATTCCAGGCACCTGTACACTGCACTGTGATCGTTAGGGTCCAAGATGTACCTAAAGCTGAACTTAATGTATGGGTGCATTCGCTGGTAGTGGGTGCTGACACTCCGAGCAGATTTGTTGTTAAAGTCACAGTGTTTGCAATAGTAAAGCCTTCCAGAGTCACTAAAGTCTGTATTTTCATTATTGTGCTCAGTTCCATAGATAGGAGGTTGGGTGTTCAGCAGAGCAGTATTGGAAACTTGGTGATCTTTCATGTTTGTTGAGGAGCCATAATAATCCTCTTCATCTTCAGAAAGGGTGAGCTCAATCTCAGCCCCATTGGTGGTGTTGTAATCATGGGTGACATTTCTGAAGTTGGGTTCCCTTTGGGGCTCGTTGGCATCTCTTGCCCAAATCTGTTGGGCCGAAAAGGAACTGTGAACTTCCATGACTGGTTCTGTTGGCTCTTCTTCCCGGTCCAATTCAACCTCTATCTCCACTTCATTGTCTTCCTCTTCCTCCTCGTCATCCTCGACATTGATCACTGCATCTTCCTGCTGTTTGGTTTGGTTAATTTTGCTCTGCAGGTTGCTTGCTATCTCGTCAATTCTAGTTCTCTTCTTTACTGGTGATAAATCAAGAGGAAAGTCGTTAGCAAGCTTCCTAGGGGCCTTAGCTACAAAATTGTTCTTGGAGGACAACCCAAGAATTGAGGTCTGACTTTTCTTCACAGTGTTGCTGGAAGAGGAGTGGCTGTCTGTCTCACTTTCCAATGGTAGGCTTGAGGGCTGTGCCTCGAATTTTGGCAAGTTGTCACAGAACGAGTGCTTGTGCTGCTGATGGACTCTTAGCCCTTTCAGAGTCATGGTGGAGTAATTACACATGGTGCATTTGTAAGGGTGCAGGGGTGGGGCTTGCGTGGATGGCTGTGGCTGCTGTGTTGGTGGTGGCTGGGGTTGCGGCTGGGGTGGCAGTTGATGTGGTGGCTGTAGCTGTGATGGCTGTGGCTGCTGCGAAGGCTGTGGTTGTGGTTGTGGCAGTGGTGGCGGTGGCTGTTGCTGTGGCAAGGGATCCAAAATGACTCCTGACTTTCTACCATTGATGCTCGAGCTCTCATAAGACATCACACCTTCATTCAATGAGGAAGAAATGCTTTCACTCTGGGAATTCACAGCATCCCAATCTGATGTTGTACCCGTGTGACACTGTTTGTGAGCCCCAAGTTTTAATGAGCTCTTACAAGTAAACGGACATTCGTCACATTTGTAGACAGCTGTCTTTCCAGATAAGTGGATGTTCTCAATGTGACGAGAGATGCTACGTCGATGCATGGTGAGGAAAGGACAAAAGGGGCACTGGAACCTATTCATGAATCTTCTAAACGGTATTCCCTTGGTCTCCAATAATTTGTTGCCATCTGAGCCCATCAGCTGCTCTGCAGACATACCTGATGTCTGGTGATCCATAGAATTTAAACCATTCTCACTGTCTATTTCATTTAACTCTTCATCAGAACTAGAGTCATTTAGCATGCTGTTAGTTTCCAGGTCAGTAGAAGAATTTGTCATGTCAGACATTCCATAACGCGATCTTTCTGCCAAGTTAACTAAGCCAGAATTGTGAGGTGACTTCGGCTTCATCTGAGGATAAGACATGGGAGAAAACTTGGAAGATGAAGAAGAATTGGGTCTCATGATGGAGTTTCCGATGGAGCCCCTGAAGTTAGAGACATTAGTGTTGGGTATCTCCCTGCTTGCAGCATTCATGGACAGATAGGTGGAGTTGGAAGGGGGGCTGGGGGCACTTTTGTTCTGCACTTCCGGTAGATTAGTCCCTTCTTGTTGCTGTCTGAGATTAGAAAGGATCTTGACCATACTGCGGTGTTTCTTCATCATGTGATCACACCAGCGTTCTCGGCGGGGTGTCTGGTAGCTGCACCACTCACAACAAAAGTTGCCTCGAGACTTGGTCAAAGGCTTGACCATGGATTCTAAGATGCTGCGCTCCACGACCTCTGCGGGCAGTTCTTTGCAGGGGTCCTGCAGGGACATCGGCGGAACCACAGGGTCTGGCATTGGAGCAGGGGCAGGAGGGGGAGCAGTGGATTCCTTCAAATTGTTTTTGTGATACATCTTCTGATGCTTAATTATCCTTGCCCTCCTTGGTGACTTGTACGTGCAAAACTGGCAAGAGAAGACCTTTCCAAATCCCTCGTGCATCATGATATTATAATTTAAGGATCCTGCAACAGGGGGTCCTGCTGAACTCCCTTCAGCTTGAGCTCCATGGACCTTCCTAGTATGTTCTATGAGGAGGTTTTTTGACCTGAAGTAGCGTACGCAGAACTTGCATTGAAAAAACTTGTTTGTTGGTTTGGGATTAGGGGCAATATGCTGACCGTAATATCCTGAACTGTGGCCATAGTAACTTCCAGTCCCCAATGCAGTTGCATTTTGACCTAAAGAAAAAGCAAAAGGAAAGTGGGAAGAGAAAAGAAAAGAAGGAATTAAAAAATTCTATTATGCAAATCAGTTCCATTTCAATTTTTCTTCATTAATAAACATCCCATTCAAAAGGCCCAAAGTCTCAAGATGAAGTCCTGAAGAGTATTCACAAAGCATTAAAGAACACGTATTGCACCTTCTCATGGATGAAGATGCGTTGTACAGCTGTACAGCTTTAGATACAATACTCTTCTCATCTCCACAGATGTGCCACGTAGCTATAAAAATACAAGTTTCATAAACTTCAATATTCATTCTAGAACTTCTCAAGATACTACCTTGTTCTCAAAACTAAAAGGAAACTCAGAGACACAAGGAAGCTGAGAGGCCAATAATCTAAGATACTCAAGAAGAGAAACACGATGCCCAAACCACAAAAATGGCTCACAAAGAGCAAGAAACTCTGTAGAAGCCAGGTATATCAAGAACCATGGTAACAGGCTAAAAACAAATGAGAGCAATTAAAATATATCAGATATGCTGAGTTTCATATAGATTTACCTGATAAATCCTCTGCAATCACAAATTCATCCTTTATAGAAGAAAACTCCACCTCTGTCTGATTACTGGCATTCATGGACCCGGATCGTGGCTCGTTAGCACTGTCCTCAGCAACATCAGTCGGCTGCAGAAATGCTGTGTGGACATCCTGAATGTGCGCCTTGAGATCTTCATAAGATGGAGCTCTGAAGTCACAGCCATCACACTGAAGCACCTCCATGATCTGGGTTTACCCTCTCACATTAGGAACCTGTGGTAGGAGTCAGAACAAACTATCTTAAAGAACGTGGACCAATCATATACCACAAGCTGATGGGCCACAAGTCCATTAATGGGGAAAAAAAATCCTATAGGAATGGCAACCGGAATACTGGAGACAATCAGACCTAACAGAAATGATGTCCTTGACTTCATAACTTCAAAGAAGGAAAAAAAAGACATTTTTTCTAGCTTGAAAAAGATATCTTCAAATGCCATTTGTCAAGGAAATTCTTAATCCTTCAAAAGTTTTAGTTGTTTCTCAATTTCTCGAGAGAATTCAAATTTCTTAGTAAGTTAATACTGCCTTTGGTTTTGCCTTGGACTTAGAAGTAAAGTGGATGTCCATACAGAAAAAAAGGCACTCTATTCGATCTTCATTAGCGGGTTGAATATCATTACATTTTTGTGTTATCTTAATATCTAACTGATATTGGGGTACACTACCTTCCTTCCTTCCCCAAACCATTTAGTCATTTTTTTCTCATGAGCTAAATGGTTATTTACCCTTTTACTACCTACCAGTTATAACCTGATGCTTCTCCCATCTAATTAGCTCATAAAATATTTCTCATGAGATTCTCAAACAACCAATTTTAGATAACAATCCAGTTTCTAATTTAAAGCTGCACTCTGGTGCTTCAGTTTACTTTAAGGCAACAAAAACTTGCTGTTTTGAAGAGGGGCTTCTAAGTCATGACTTCATCGTTTTCCTCTTCTCTCTTTTACGAATGTCTAGTATACACTTGGACACAAAGAGTAGCGAGCCTGGTGTGGAACAAAACAAAACTTGCCCAACTATCTTCATTCTGCTATTTATTGTGCAACTGAAATACATAGAAAGCTGCACACTAATTCAGTGGAGAGTGCCACAATTAAGAAGTTAAGAATGTACTGGAAAGGTGTAGTTCTTCCTGTCTTACTACATATATACAGATATTATCTTAATGAGTTACTTCATTAAGCTCACCACAAATTCACTCTACTGAATCACTGTAATCTAGAACCAGATGTCCAAGAACTAAAGCTGTAGCCAAATCTATTTTATGATGCAACTGGCTATGCTCCTATTATAAAAGATAAATTATTTCTACAGAAGGAGCAAAGTTCAATAAGTGTGTCAATGCAGTGAAAGTGGCTCTTGCATGAGGATTTTCTATGAAAGAATGCTCCTCCTGATAGCCTGCTAAAGTAACATCTGGCAAGTCCAGCTCTGGACAGACGGAGCTTGCTCAATGAGAGATGGATATTTACCTACTCTTCTTTCATACAGCAATTTATCCTTTTTCAATAAACATTGAACTGTGCACCAGAGTCTTTTCAGCTAAGTAAGTCTCAATATTCCAGATACACAAGGTTTTATGTCTAAGCACCAACCCAAATCGTGTGGAAGAGGTTGCTATCAGCTCTGGATCAAATTACAGCAGTCACCGAGGCCCCACCCCACTTCTCCTTTCGCACAGTCCATTAGACCTGAAAACAAATTTTTCCATGGTGCAGACGAATCCTGCATTTAGAACACTTTAGAGAAAAAAGCAGATCATCCAGTGTGTACTCCCCATCCCCCCAGCTTAGTCCTTTCATCTCAGCCAAACAAGCCACAGCTTTGCTGAATGTGTTTATCACACTTTCAAGAGATACGAGCTCCTGCGTCACTGAAGCTCTAAGACTCACTAAGCTGCCCTAGTCCTCTGAGCTTTAGGAGCAGCCATTTTAGCTCAGAGCTTCTCCTCCGTGCACAACATGGCCTCTCTTGGATTCTGCTAGGCTGACAATCAGAAATGAATGTGAGAAGAGCAGGCTGGGCTCCTCCTATGCTCTTCTCTTCCCAACAAAGAATGAACTGTTTTCGTTGCTTTCCGAAAAGCAGCACCTTTCTCCTCCTCAAATGTCATTCACCAAGATCTCCGAAGGTTCTTTTATTCCATGATTGATATGCTTGTTCGTTAGTTCAGCAAAGCACTGGTTAGAGCAGGACGGCCCTGGACCAGACCCTGTTCTACAGCAGGATTTAGGGGTGGGGTAGGGGGACCTCCAGAATGCCTTGGCTTCTTGGGAGTCGTCCTTCCACACAGAAGACATACCATCCGACTTTGCTTGCCAGATTCCAAAGTCTAATGACCTTTGTTAATCACCAGCCAGTCTGTCTGCATCAGCAGACCCTGCCAACAGACACACCCTTCAACACAAAGGCTGTAGCTATTCCTTTTAAGAGAGGTTCTCTGAAAGCTCCATTGTGTAGCCGAGAGGAAAACAAAATCTCTTCCCTTGAAAACTTCAAGCCTTTAGAAATAATGCAACAAAAGGCTTTCTGCTGTGTGTCTTTTGGAAAGTTTGAGCCTAGTTTGCACAACATCAACAAAAATTACGGTTCTGTGCAAGGAAAGCAGAGCACCTTCAGCGTTAAATCATACACCCAGAGATGAAATCCATCTCTGTGCAGTTCTCTAATATCTTTGTATCTTCCAAAGCCATTATCGAGGAGGCTAACTAACTTCAATTAATGAAACACAAATCAACAGTCTCCTTGTTCTGCTACAAAGGAGATTAAAGGGTTCTGAGATCAGAAAAAAAAAAAAAAAAAGCCACTGATTTGGAAAAAGAAGACATGATGAAAGTCATTTCCTAATGGGTTCTAGCTTTAATGTTGTTGCAGTCTCTACCTCAAAAATAGCTCAGAGCCTTACAAGAGGCTCCAGGCTGCTGTGAGAACCAGCGTCAGGTACAGCTAAATGGTCTTCAGTCTGATGTTTTCACCAAGTACTGACATGAGGATGTAAGCCTACTTTGACAGCCATTTTGCCTTTGTGTACACATTTCTCCTGAAGATGCTAACAAAAGCAGCCAGAAATTGGCCAGCATGGCCTAAACAATCAAAAGAAACAAAAACTTGATGTATTTATGAGATGGTGGATGTATACACATACAAGAAGCGAGAGTGGGAGGGAAAAAAGGGGGTAGGGAAGGACAGAGACAAAGAGAGCTGGACTTGAGGATGACCCATCCATCAACCGTAGAGTATGTTTGTGCAGCAGATGGCAATCCTCTGAGAAACCAGCAACAAGGAAAAAAAAGACGAGAAATCAGCCTTATATATTCGACTCCTTCACCGACCCAGAAGAGGAGCAACCCTGAAGAGGCTAAAACAGACAATGATCTGCTACAAAATGGTAATTTAAAGTTAAAAGCCTTGATCTCATGTCTACTTAACTTTATTTAAAAATACTGTGATAATGAGATTAGCGTTTTTTTTTTCTTACCAAATCAGCAAAATCAAAAGCAGAAGAGGAAGCTTCTGAACTAGCTAAAAAGAAATGCTATTTCAAAAGGTCATGAGATGAATCTACAAATCAGACAAGCCCCTCATCTCCTTGCCCCCAACAGGCATTATTTCCAGGCCCCTTGAGGTCAAACAGGCTTCAGATAACAAGACTCTAAACATTACCCATGATGATGCCCTACTAAATGAATGTGGATTAATCCTGAAATGAAGAATCTACCACCTAATGTGACTGGTCCTCCTAACATGAAACCCCTAGATCATTCTAATTATTCATTACTCTTCAGTACTGAACTATCAGTTGCTGGTTTGTTCGGTTTGTAATTACAGTTTTGGGATTTCAAAATGTGGGGCTTTCGTGGGAAATCCCATTGTCAGCATTTGACAGACTCTTGAAGACATATTTAAAGACCATCCAGAGATCTTGCTGAAGATTTGGAATATGCACCTGGGAACTGGGAAAAGGAAATTATGGACACAGGCTACTCTTTCTCAATCTTGAGAATACCAATTTTAATTTATATCATTTGCTTATACACTCTCTGTGCTCAGAATTCCAGGATCCATTATGCCTTGGTTTCTCTCCTGTCAACGTGAAAAGAGACAAACCTGAGCTTCATCATATGGCCTTCCAACTCACTGCTCAGATGTCACTGGAGAGAGGAGGCGTCCTTGATGTTTCCCAGCATTCTCAAAACTCTGCCACTATCAACCCTTGCCCAGGTCAGCTTGGCGAACACTGCTCATTAAGTTTGCGTGGCCCAGGAGTGTAAATATGGTCCTCAAGTCAAAGTCCCAGTTGCATCCAGAAGTGTCCAAATTAAAATGTACAGGCCTTGCCTGGAATCTAACTTTTCCTCTGACTGAAGAACTGCAGACCGGAAATAAAGCTGTGAAGGACCACAGCCATGTGGTTCAGTAGCAACTAATTATAACCTTCAAAGCCTTGGAGAAATAGAACCAGAAACACCATAAGGTGCTTCTCCTCTGTCCACTCCAGAAACCTAGTTTCATTTTTAAGACACTGAACTCCACAGTTCTCCTGAATCATAAGTCTAAAAAAAGACTCTGGTTAGCGCCTGCTGTTTGTGCATTTCTTATTTATTTATTTTTTAATATTTTATTGTGTTTTGGATGGAACTTTACATAGCAAATTAGGTTCCCATTTAATAGTTTTTATACAAATTGTCCCTTAACATTGGTTACATTTTTCACAATGTGTCAACATTCTTATTATTTCCATTCTGTTTCCATTAATCTAGCTTCCCTGCCCCTCCTTAGCTTCTCATCTTTGTTTTAGGGTAAATGTTGACCATTTGGACTCATATAGTTGGTTATTCAAGTGAGCACAGTACTCATGGCTGATACTGTTTATTTTATAAGGCAATCCAGTATTTGGGTGAAAGGTGACCACCAGGAGTGACTTCAGTTCCAAGTTCAAAGAGTATCTTAGGGTGACAGTCTTCAGGGTTCCTCAAATCTCAAAAAGCCAAGTCAGTCTGGCCTTTTTTATGAATTTCTGAGTTTTGATCTACATTTTTCTCCTTTTCTAAACTGAGACGTTCTAGTGTGTCCCTGGTCAAAATGGTCAGTAGTGGTTGCTGGGCACCATCTAGTTCTTCTGGTCTCAGGCTAGATGAAGCTGTGGTTCATATGCGTTATTAGTCCTATGGACTAGTTTCTTCTTTGAGTCTTTGGTTTCCTTCATTTTCTTTGTTCCAGACAAGGAGAGAGAGAGATCAATAGTTGTATCTTAGATGGCCTCTTGCAAGCTTTTAAGATCCACGAGGTGTTTGGTTTCATCTAGGGAATATCCATAACTGTGCCCCCTATGTGGTTTATAATATATATTACATGCCGTGCACATAAAAGTGTATATACATATGCCTACAGATACACCTATACATGCACACTCACATACTCACACGTGCCCCCCCCCATACACATACCTACCTATGTAACCACACACATCTTTTTTTTTGGTTGTTGTTATTGTTGTTGCAAAACTGTATGTTACAGCATTTACCAAAATTGTCCCTTATTCTTGCATACTTCTTAGTGTCTTCATTTACTTTGGACAAGTTGTGCAGACTTCACTCATACTGGGTATTGCCTTTTCCATTACCGAAAATAACAAGTATCTACTATTTAGAAAGTGATTCTTCCTCTCTCCCTCTCCCATCCCTGGTAACTATCAAAGAATGTTCCTTTCTGCGTGTATACCTATTCTTGAGCTTTTATAAAAGTGAGACCATACAGTATTTGTCCTTTTGTGATTGACTTACTTCACTCAGCATAATGTTTTCCAGATTCACTCATGTTATGTTTCGTACACTCTTCATTATTCTTTACAGTTGGGTAGTATTTCATTGTATGTATGTACCACAATTTGTTTATCCATTCATCTGTTGATGGGCACTTAGGTTGTTTCCATCTTTTCCCTATTGTGAATAATGCTGCAGGGAACATGGGTGTGCCTATGTTCTTATTTCCCTTCCTTATGAATGGAAAACCCAATTATCCAAGGACAGGTAATAGAATGCATAAACTTTGAAATACTTCAGCTAGAAAAACAGAATAATTCAGGATCTAAAGACTATTCCATAAAACTATTCATATGATAAGATCAAAGAGTGGTTGGGTATGTCCGGAGGTTAAAATTTCTAATTGACCAAGCCCCAGGACCATGGTGTGGGAAGATGGATACACAAGCATTTTTATCCTGAAGATGAAAAATTTTTTAAAAATCACTAATCCATTTGTGAATGTTGGGTTGCTACTTTCAGCAACAAGGAATGTTCTATAACACTGGTAATCATTTACTCTTGTCATAGCCAATGTGGAAGTGCTAGTAATATAAAAATCATTTAAAGCATCTTTCCAAACAGTACTGAATTGAGATTGAGGTGAATTTCCTCTTTAGAAACAGTAGTTGTGGATTCAAACCTAAAAATGTAAATATCAAGTGCCCATTCGAAAAAAAGGTAATTTTCTTGATTTAATTTGGAGTCAGATATGGGCACATGCACTCTAAATTTAACAAGAGCTCAGCTAGGCAGAATCAGCTTTCTTCTGAATAAGTACAACTAACATATGTACTAGTTCCGTGTTACTGTTTTTTTAAAAATAAGCCAGCAAAATAAACCAACAAACTACCTGACAGCAAACTACCTCCATCGATCCCACAGCATTTGGTCCTACTATAGATCCTTGCTCACCATGTGGTGTCTTCAAATGTCCTATCAAATGTTTATACTGTTTGCTACGTGATCTAAGCAGTTCTGTGTACTCTTGGCAATTCACCACACTAATGAAAGGTTTAACATATCAGGGAGGATAAATAATTAAGGAATTCAGAAGGGAGACACAGCTGTTTTTCAAAACCAAATTTTCAAAAGAGAAAAGATTAATTTACAATCACATATGTAACTCCCAATATGAGATTGAATTTAAATAGTAGCAGAGAAATACCATGAGGCTTTGAGTCCCGCCAAGGCATGGGGCCTCTGTTGTATGTGGTCGGCCTGGTCCATCTGTAGGACCTCGTACATAAGCAGAATGTCGAAAGCAGGCAATGTGCAGATTAATAACCCAGTCACCTTCTGGCTAAGGATACCAGTCTTAAGGTTATCTCATATTTTAGGTTTGTTCTCCTGTATAAAGTTTTCAAGTATTATAAGGGCATATCTGGAGTAGTATTTCTTCACAGATACCTTTAGGATCGTAACTGAGAAGAGATGAGCATCCAGGGATGTAATCCAAGTGACTAAAAAATGTCAAATATGTAAATACAAGAAGCAATTCTGGCTGAGTGACCTGTTATGAAGGCAGGTAGTGAGTGTCTAATACAGAAGAGATAGTACATACCTTCTGGAGAATTCATGCATTCCTTTGCAATGATATAAGGCTAGTTGAGGCAGTCTGCCAGCTCTCCTGTCCTTAGAAAAGGAAGCTTGTGATTTGAACAGGGAGATAAAAGAAGAGAAAGGACAAGAAAAGAAAGGGAGGAAGTAGGGTGGTATCTCAATAGCTTTAGACTCATTGTCTTTAAAGGGGGAACCTGCAGTTCACTAGATAACCCTAATTCTGAGAAGTGTCCCGACAATATTCTCCTTGAGATGAGGCTTAGAAACAAAACAAAACGAAGATGCCTCCCCACACTAAAATCCTCAAAACACAACCATGACAAATGAGATCCCAGCTCATCATGTTCTTATAAGTGATGGAAAACCAATCTTGGTGTGAAATGAATATATTAGTAGGGAGAAGTATAAAGGAAATTTCTGAAATGTCATGGGTTCATCAGGAAGTTCTTTGGAAACTTTGAAGCCAGTCTTGCCCGGGCATTTAGAACAAGAGATAACTGACTTCTCTCCTCTGGAGCCAAACCTCACCCAAAAGCAGAGACACAAAATCACAGTATTCCTTTAAAGGTTCCTCAGAATTTTGGCTGGGTTTCTACAGAGACTTTTCACACTACAAGAACTCCTATTATAAAAATTGTAAAATGAAAGGGAAGTTGCAGATATGCTGCTGGGTCTTCATTACAGAACTGATTAAGATGCGGAGTAAGCAGAAGCTGCAGTAAAATTCATCTTTGCACATCATGAAAGACCAAAATGTGTGCTGGGTATCTTCGCTACAGGTTTCTCAGCCTGAACTCAGGCCCTTGGACCTGTCTTCATGGCCATAACTATTCCTGGCACATAAGACCCAGCCAACCACACACACACACACACACACACACACACACACACACACACACACACACACACACACACACACACACACACACACACACACACACACACACACACACACACACACACACACACACACACACACACACACACACACACCCCAAACCTACTCCCATCAAGACGATTCCAACCCTATGGGACAGAGCAGAATTGTCCCATAGGGTTTCCAAGGCTATAAATGTTTACGGAAGCAGACTGCCACATCTTTCTCCTGCAGAACAGCTGGTGGGTTCGAACCACCGACCTTTCAGTTAGCAGCCAAGTGCCTTTAACCACAGCACCACCAGGGCTCCAACCACACAAAGTCTAATTTCTACAGTTTCAGTGAATGAATCCAGAAGCCACTTTAACAACTGTCTTGCTCTCGACTACCATTCAAAGGAGAAAAACAAAAAAGATGTATGGTTTTCAACTTGTGTTACATCCACTAGTATAAGAAAGTTTTGCTGCAAGAACTTATTTATTTCATTTGGGAAAAATCCCACAAAATCCCAATCTAATCACTCTGGGACTTGCTCACTATTTTGTGCTCATCGTTTGTCCAGAAAATTCAGACAAGTCACTTCCTTTAGATGAGACTTGTCCTGAGTCTGCCTGTATCAGTGGCACACCAAGCCCTGGTGCAAGCAATGTAATGACGCTTCCAGTCTAATTTCTTATATCTGAGGAAGCTGATAACCTAAGGCTGGCACCTGGGCCTGTCTGCTCTCTCTCCAAACCACGGTTCCTGATCTTATTACTCATCAGGATGGAAGCTCTAATCAGGCTGCTTTCTGAAAAGGCAAACAATGGCTAAGTCTCTGTGTTTCATGAACACTTTAAAGTCCTCTGACCCAAGGAGATGGTGATTTTTCTCCCCTCCTGGATTCCTCCTGTAGCAGAAGCTGTTAAGAGACTATTTCTCCTCCTCATTAAACTGACCAACTGACCCATTAGGATCTACGGTTCTTCCATAGCACCTCCCTTCAACAAATTAATAAAGCCTTACAGTAGGAAAAACACGGCATGAGTTTATGTATGGGACTGGCAGATAGCCAAGTATTAGGTAATGTTTTAAAATGGTAGCTAAATAATTTATTCTCTCTTACAATCCCCAATCTAAAAAATTCCAAAAAATCACTGCACCCGAAGAATTTCTAAGCAGAAGGGTTAGACATTTGCCTGTCAACACAAAAGTAGAATTTATCACCATGTGATAAGACTAGAGTGCTTGGGTACTTGGTCAAGCCCTACATTCCATAAATCCCTAATGATAAATCCCACTTTTGCCCAACAAAATTAGATATTTCAGCTTATTTACTATTGGGTGATTCTAAAACATGACAAGGACAGAGAAAAATCTATCTAGCAAATTAAAGAATTTGCTCCAAGTCACAAAAACAAAAACGTGACAGCACATATGATGACTCTGCCTGGCACCTTCACCTTGGGCAAATCTTCCCAGGTCCTTACTTTGATCATTTTGCCAAATGAAGAGATTAGATCATGACGTTCAACATTTTTGTACAAAAGACCTGTTTTACAAGATTTCCTTCTCTTATTTTGAAAGATTTTTTTCTCATTTCAATTTATTTCCTTACAGTCTTGGTTATCTAGTGCTGCTATAACAGAAATATCACAAGTGGATGGCTTTAACAAAGAAAAATTTATTCTCTCATAGTTTAGGATGCTAGAAGTCCAAATTCAGGGTGCCAGCTCTAGGGGGAAGGCTTTCTCTCTCTTTGTCAGCTCTGGAGGAAGGTCCTTGTCATCAATCTTCCCCTAGTCTAGGAGCTTCTCAGCGCAGGAACCTCACCTGGGTCCAAAAGATGCCCTCATCCTGGAGCTGCTTTCTTGGTAGCATGAGGTCCCTCTCTCTCTCTACTCACTTCTCTCTTTTATATCTCAAAAGAGATTGACTTAGGACACAACCCAATCTTGAAGATTGAGTCCTGTCTCATTAACATAACTGCCTCTAATCCTGCCTCATTAACATCATAGAGGTAGGATTTACAACACATTAGTTGACAAAATGGTGGACAATCACACAATACTGGAAATCACAGCCTACACATTTTTTGGAGGACACAGTTTAATCCATGTCACTTAGTTTTTATTATTATTCAGAGTCATAAAAATGCCAGTCTTCAAGTGGCTCAAAAGTTCTCTCCCTTAAGAGCCTTTCCAGGCAACTCCATCTAATGTTAGCCAGCCTACCACCACCATGAAATTGAACTTCCTACCCAAGGGGTCCCTGGGTGGTACAAATGGTTAATGTGCTGGGCTGCTGACCAAAAGTTCAGAGGTTCAAGTCCACTCAGAGACACCTCAGAAGAAACACTTGGAGATCTACTTCCACAACATCAGCCACTGAAAACCCTATGGAACACAGTTCTACTGTGACACACATAAGTCAGAGTCAACTCCACAGCAAGGGGTTTGGGTATCCTGCATTTGGACTTCCAGTCTCCAGATCTGTAAGAGAATAAATTTGTGTTATTTAAAGCTATCCACTTTGTCGTATTTTTGTTATGGCAGTTGTAGGAGACTAAGACACCACCTGCCTTTACAAACACTTCAAGGGGTCCTGACTGGGGAAGTCTCTCAACTAGAAGTCCTGCAAGTTCTCTCACAGCTCAGAAGGTCTACGATTCTATGGTTCTAAATGATCTTAGTATCCCTCATGTCATATGCTATCAAAAGTTTTTAGTTTTATTTTTCTGATTTGGGTACTTTACCAAAAATCTTTCAAGAAAATCCAAGATTAAGGCATGTGGTGGCTGGCCCATCTTTCTTTAGTGACAAGTCCCTTGGACTGTTGATGATCCTGTGGGCTTTGTGGGTAAGGGGTCAGTATCATTAAAAATGGTCAAGTTCTACACGGAGCATGTGGCCTCTGTTTAAAATTTCTGTGAAAAACATGACGCATATTTTCTCTTCTCTAATAGATGAGATTGTCTTCTCTCAAAGTGATGAAGCCCCGGGCTATTCAAAATTACTCTTTAGAGGGCAAGAAATGTGTCTCTTTTCTGTTCTTATATCCCCAGGGCCTAGCACAGGTCTGGCCCTGATAAGGTTCCTGCAATGAAGGAGTGTATGTATGCCTACTTACCTGGAGAAAACTAACCAGTGCACCAGCTAAAACTAAATGTTCAGAAACCTAAGCAATTCTAGAGAGCTTCCATGACCAGGGGAAAAAAAACTTAGTTCTATATAACATTTCTCTCACCACAACCCCTAAGCTAATGAAGCCATATCACAATAATTGACTACTACTGGCGTTTCCAAGTCCCCACTTGGCCTTGATATTTGTGTAAGTGGCTATCCTCCTTTTTCTCACCATCCATGGGGGAGATGGCTTTGGCTGTATCGGTGCACCCATGTATTTATAACGCTACTAAGCTACCCTGCATTGAGGTGACACCTGGAGTCATCACCCATGACTGTACTTGAGACCATTTGGTTGCCTTCCCTTCACAAAACTTGGGTATCCTTGTTTGCAAAGCATCACAGAAAGGGTGAGGAACAATTCTCCCTTATTGCTCAAAAGAGTATAAATATTTTCAGTGATGGGAAGCATAAGGGAATTAGGTAGGAGCAGAGTTTTCACTCTTCAGTCCCCTTGAAAAATACTGAAGCAATGTATTATGTGCTTTTTTAAATCAAAGAATTCACTTTAAAAGTTAATTATATATATGCACATAGAATGTCCACTAGAGAGGAGATCTTGTAGATAATGAAGTTCAACCTGGCCCGACACCTTCATTTTTCAGATAGTGAAACTGAGGCCTCAAGAAAAGTAACCAGACCAAGGCTTCTCAAACTCTCTGAAGCCAGGAGGGAAAAATATTTTTTGAATTCCATAATTTGAGAAAGGAACTCAACCGTAAAGACACTATAAATGTTACTCCGTTCATCAACAAGCTATTCAACTTAAAGCCCACGCACCATATATTCCCAGTAAGTCTTTCTTCACTAGGGAGGCAGATTCTAGAATAATCCCCACTGTCTCCTCTGCCCTGAATCCTGAATTCACACTGGTCACACTCAGGAGAGTAACCGAAAAGGTATAAAATCCATTGTCTGCAGTTTGGCTGTTCAAAGAACTTCTTAGGCATGCAAGCAGTGTGTTCATACTTTGGAAACACATTTGGAAGACAAAGTTGCTGACAAAGGTATACACAGAAGAACAAGAGCTATAACACTGAATTATCTTTCTTCAGAATCCAACCTCATGGAATCAGAACAAGGTTATGTAGTAGCTTTATGCCTGCCAAATCTACCCCACGAGAAACATCGTCTTGTTTCTTATGGAAAATGTGCACTGCCAACAAAGTCACTGAAGAGTCTGGCTGAATGAGCCTTAGGGGTATCTGGAAATATCAGGGTCAGTTCATTTAAAACTAAAAGGAGAAGAGCAGTCAGTCCCACAAAAGCCTGGCAAAGAAGCCAGTGTCTTCGTGGCACATCTAGTGAGTGGCTGAGACCAACAATTCCAGAGCCTTGTTGACACTGGATTTTACTTCAGATTATCTACTGTCTTCTGAAACCAACTGCAACTTAGAATATTTTTCCACATTTGCTAATACATTTATTTATCGTCATTCTGATTGGATACTTGTTGGATGTATAAAAGCTCAATATATCAGAAAGGCTAGAATCATATTTAACTATTTAGATATTCTCCCTAAGTGCCTCTTATAAAAGGTCATGCCATTCTGAAAAACATGTCTTATAAAATCAAGAAGATGCTGAGTTCTCCATGTTTGTTCATTTTTGTCTTTCCTCTAGAATATTTTTACCTACATTCTGTCGGCCCAAGTATTTCCCATCCTTTAAGACAATGGTTCTCAAAGTGTGACCAGCATCAGCATCACCTGAGAATTTGTTAGATATGCAAATTCTCGGTTTCACCCCAGACCTCAAAGCTCAGAAACTCTGGGGGTGGGGGCCAGAAATCTCTGTTTTAACAAGCCCTCCCGGAGATTCTGAAGACTGCTCAAGTTGGAAGACAGCTAAACTTTTCCTTCCTGTATTTTCCCTGGCTGTATGAAACAGCCCCCAAGACTACCAGCTAGAATAGAGAGTCCTCTTCTTCCCTGTGCTGGAAACCCTACTGATGAACACTTGTTGCATGAATGAATACAATAACAGCCATACAGTCTTTAAACACTCCAGGAAAGGACTAATGTTTGCAAATATTTAGCAATTAATGGAAAAATATGAAGTTGCGGGACCCAGCATCAGAAGCTAATGAGAGTACACTCACAAATGACACTTGCTGCCCTTGAAAGAGTGAGTAATGTGGCCAGTGCAATGTTGATCATAATATTCATCTCCCTCAAAACATTCAGAATAGTTCATGGCATAATGTCCTTGATACTTTTAAACCGGGATATGGCAGGCAATCCATAAAGGAAAGAATCTGAGTGTTCATCCAGAAAGTACTGAAAGTTGGGTAAGTCCTCAGAACCCTAGACTCTTCCACGACAGGAGGTTCTCATAACAAACAAAACCTTACTAGAAAAAAACCTCCAAACTTGGATTGGTTATTTGATTAACTGCACTACAGCTACAGTGCAAAACTAAGCCCTCAAGAGGAATTAACCTCTGAAAACACAGATGGGCTTGGACATCCCTCAAAAGGATATGTGCTTTTTAAGCTAAACAAGGGACTTCCAAAGAAGATGGCAGTTAATTGCTCACTCACAAACAAAGGCTTCACTGAAGGAAAAGAACAAGAGGAAAACATAAACAAAGAAAATAAAGTTTGTTCACACCAAACCAATAGATCTGCAGGGCCCTCAAATCAAAAACAGGACTTGGAACCAGAGTTCAGAAATAAAATTTATCAACCGTGTCCTTCCCAGGAACATAACCAGGACCCTTGAGACTGCTGAAGGGCAACTGAAAAAAGACAAACCATCAAGACTCAAACTCAGGTTCTGAAAGTAGAATTAATCAGAGCTTAAGGAGAGGAATTAAAGAAATATTACCCTTATTATTTGGGGGCCAAGAGAAGGTTCTGATGGCTATGTCCCAGTCAAAGCTAAGCAAGCTAGAAAAAAATGAATTGAGAGGGAAAAAAAGGCCACAGAAAGAAACAGAGCATGGAAATGATCGATGAACGATCTATTTTGAGAGAAGAGGGGAAAGAAAAAATTATATACAACAATTAACAGAGATTCTATGAAAAAGATCAAAGATAAGCCATCAGAATGAGATAAAGAAAGGGGAGCTGGAAGTTAAATAAACTGATGAACAAAATAATATCATTGCCGAACTAATAAATATATTAAAATAATAAAAGGCAAAATTCGCACACCTAAAACAAAGCTGGCGACATGGAAAACGGTCTTCAAAAAGCTGCACAAAATGCAAAGGAAAGGACAAGTAGATGAAAGCAAGTAGTGAAGATAAGAAAGCTTGAAAACACATCCTACGTACAGATAAAAAGTATTCTAGAAGCAGACAGTAAACCAAACCAAAACAAAGCAAAATATGCTCAAATCTGTGATAGAAAATAACTTCATTAAAGTAAAGGAATATCCTGACGTTCCAGGAAAAAGTAATACAGAATCATCAAAACTGAGACATTTTGGTGAAGTTACCGAATGTCACAGATAAACACTAATTTTATAAACATCCATACATTTAAAAATTACTCAATTTCAGGGGGAAAAGTCAGGCTGTCTCTGAATTTTTCACAGCAAAATTCAATGACAGAAAACACTGGAGCAGTGTCAATAGAGGCTTGAGAGAGAGAGCAAGACCTGAGTATTTGGTCCCCAACCAAGCATGTAAGTAACAAAAAATGCATTTTCCAATTGGCGTAATCGGTTGTCAACTCTTTTTCAAAATCTACTTGGTGATGTAATGTATCCAACCAAGAGAAGTTTCAAAATTGAGAACTTAAGAACAAGGAAATTTAGAGGTAAACAGAGGGTGAGTATCTAATCCACTTAATTTTAGAACGAAGACTGAATAATGTATCATAATTGCAAAACAAAACTATAATCCCTTAAATGTAATAATTAATACATAATAAGAGGAAGCGATACCATATAATAACAACATAAAATTATACAGAATTGGAGAAAATCCTCAAGCACAACAAAAATGAAGAGGGGATGAAGAGGCGTTAGAGGATAAATATAAACGGGCAAAATTTCTCAACTTTCATTGCAAGACATAAATACTCCTGATACTGTTTCATTTCTGAAGTTAATAAATATCCAAAAAGAGGTATAAACACATTAATTAAAGTTAAAAACTTGGTCAGTAATAAAAATTCTAAAAGACCATATAGTTTTTAATTAAGAGGAGGAGAAAATCAAAGAAAAAAGGCAATGCAACAAAAGGCAGAGGACAAAGGAAATGGCACAAAATATAAGAGAATACATAAAATTAACTGGAATCAAATATATGTGTTATATTAATAAATGTGAATTTTCTTGTGAAAAATATCCCCAGATTAGATTAAAAAAATAAAATCTAATTATACTTGGTTTACAAGTCGCACACATATAGCAAAATGACACAAAAAGTTTGAAAGTAATAGTTAAGGTCGAAGATATAGCACTAAACAAAAGAAAGCAGGGATCATGGTTAATATTATTCATAGTCAAATTCAAGATAAAAAAAACTTTTAAAAGGGTAAACACTTAATAATGTAATTTTGAGTATAATCTACAATGAAGTTTTCTGCCACCCTAAACAGCACTTGGAGCCCTGGTGGCACAGTGGGTAAGAGCTTGACTGCTAACCAAGAAGTCAGTAGTTTGAATCCACCAGCCGGCCACTCCTTGGAAACCCTATGTGGCAGTTCTGCTCTGTCCTATAGGGTCACTATGAGTCAGCATTGACTCGAAGGCAATGGGTTTGGTTTTTTTTTGGTTAAACAGCACTTGGAGCCCTGGTGCAGTGGTTAGGAGCTCAGCTGCTAACCAAAACGTTGGCAGTTCAAATCCACCAGCTGCTACTCTGTCTTAGAGGGTTGCTATGAGTCAGAATCGACTTGACAGCAACTGGTTTTTGGTTTTTTAAACAGCACCAAGGTCCCTGGGTGGTATAAGGGTTTTGCGCTTGGCTGTTAATCTAAAGGTTAATGGTTCAAACCCACCCAGCTGCACTGTGGATAAAAGGTCTAGTGATCTGCTTGGTTTGGTTTGGAAACAGCACCAATTCCCCTGTGCATAGGGTCACCAAGAATCGGGAACCTACTTGCCAGTAGCTAACAACAAACAGCACCAAATAGACAAAGGAAAAAAAAATGGTAAAGATACAACTGATGTAAGAACCTAACAGATTAAATGAAGAAAGATAATTAAGGATATAGTTAATAAAACTGAATTAAGAGATAATGTTTAAAATTCTGTATCCTGGAAATAGAAAGCACATGTTCACTTCAAGCAACCATGGGACACGTACTAAGGTTTTCTAGCGTTCATGAAAGGTTTACAAAACTCTTTAATGCTGAAATTAAGAGACAATGAATTACAAATAGAAAAAAACCAGTTCATAATTTCTAAGTACAATGTAATAAAACTAGGGAAAAAAATAAAATGAAAAATTCCAAACTTAGGGGAAAAAATTTTTTAACATTCCCCTAAGCAATTTCTGAGATAACAGGAAATAAAAACTCAACTGTACAGTGTGATTTTTTAAATGTTACATATTTAAAATACGGAATTTTGTAAAAGCTGTCGTTGTTGCTAGGTGCTGTCGAGTTGGTTCTGACTCATAGCGACCCTATATACAACAGAACGCAACACTGCCGGTCCTGGGCCATCCTCACAATCGTTGCTGTGTTTGAGCCCACTGTTGTAGCCACTATGTCAGTCCATCTTGTCGAGGGTCTTCCTCTTTTTTGCTGAACCTTACTTTACCAAGCATGATGTCCTTTCCAGGGATTGCTCCCTCCTGATAAACATGTCCAAAGTAAGTAAAAGCTGCACTAGGTGGAAATTTCATAGTTCCAAACCCTCTTATTATCAATCAGGAAACAGTAACGCTAAAGTAATTAAACATTTAACTCAAGTAAGGAAACAAAAGTAGAAGAAAGGACTTAATTAAAATAAAGGCAGATCAAGAACCAAAAAATAACAGAATTGAACCAGTAACTACTTATATTTTTTAAATACAACAATATTAATGAAATAAAAAAATATTAACTAGCATAATTAAGGAAAAACGGGGATAAGGCACAAATGGAGCCCTGGTGGAGCAGTGGTTAGGAGCTCAGGCTGCTAACCAAAAGGTCAGCAGTTCGAATCCACCAGCCACTCCTTGAAATCCCTATGGGGCAGTTCTACTCTGTCTTATAGGGTCGCTATGAGTCAGAATTGACTCGACAACACAGAACAACAAAACAATGAAAGCACAAATACAGAAAATTAGGGATAAAAAGTGGCAAATATCCACAAATATACAGGAAAATAAATTATAATTTCAAAACCGCTACGTACCTCTCAATGGCAATACATTTGTAAACGTAAATATAATGGATGGTTTTTTAGAAACATATATACTACTATCAAAATTAATCCAAGAAGAAACCAGACCAATAGAAGACTACAAAACAGTCAAAGAGGCAACCCAAACACAAGAGAGCCTTAGCGCCTTCAAATAATTAGTAAATTAGATGCTTTTTAAACTGGCTCAAACCTAAAGCACATAAAATGCACATACAGAGGTTCACCAATGTTATTTCCAAAGCCACTGCAACATAGCTATCAAAAGCCTACCACCCAAAAATAAACAACAACGAAAAAGCAGACTAGTAATGTCACTCTTAAATAATGTGGCAAAAATTCAAAATAAAATCTAGGCGTAGAGTAAAGGAATACCATTCCATGATTAAGTGGGGCTGCCTGCAGGAAGGCAAAGGTGTTTTAATACAAGAAAATCTATTTACATGCCACCATATGAAGAGGTCAAAGGACAAAAAAATTTTCTTTGATCAATACAAGAGGATGAACAGCATGTAACGCAATTGAAGATTCATTTCTAATACAAATATTTTAGTAAAATAAAAATATATAGATATATAGCTGTAGATCCCAAACCCAACATCATGCTTAATGATGAAGCATTAGAAAAATCCAAGTCAAAACCAAAACAAGAATCATCACTATTAGTTAACATTGTCATGTAAACACTAGCCAATGCATTTATACAAGAAAATAAAGTAAGAGAAATAACTGTTGGAAGAGATAAAAGTTATCAGAATTTACAAGTGAGGTAATTACCTTAAGAAAACAAAAATCCTCACAACTGGACCAATAAGCAACATCATAATAGACGGAGAAAAGACGGATGTTGTCAAGGATTTCATTCTACCTGGATCCACAATCAACGCCCATGAAAGCATCAGTCAAGAAATCAAATGACGTATTGCATTGGGCAAATCTGCGGCAAAAGGCCTTTTTAAAGGGTTAAAAAGCAAAGATGTCACTCTGAAGACTAAGGTGTGTCTGACCTAAGCTATGATATTTTCAGTCACCTCATAAGCATACAAAAGCTGGACAATAAATAAGGAAGACCAAAGAAGAACTGATGCCTTTGAATTATGGTGTTGGCAAAGAATAGTGAATATACCATGGACTGCCAGAAGAACGAACAAATCTGTCTTGGAAGAACTACAACCAGAGTGTTCCCTGGAAGCAAGGATGGTGAGATTTCATCTCATGTACTTTGGACGTGTTATCAGGAGGGACCAGTCCTTGGAGAAGGACATCATGCTTGGTAAGGTAAAGATCATTGAAAAAGAGGAAGACCTTTGACAAAATGGACTGACACAGTGGCTGCAACAATGTGCTCAAACACAGCAAGGATTGTGAGGATGGCACAGGACCAGGTAGTGTTTTGTTCTCTTATACAGAGGGTCGCTATGAGTCAGAACAGACTCGACGGCACAGCACCTAACAACAATTACCTGGATGTGGGCCCAGGTGAACAACACTTTTATTTTCTACTTAATGATATGAAATATTTTCAGTAAAATTTTATTACTTTAATATTTAAAAACAAGCATCCAATGTAAAGCAACTGAAGTGACTTGGCAAAGTTTGGTTATCAAAGACTTTAACTTTATTACTTCAGGTTCCTAAGAATGGTGACTCTTCTGCCAATCCTGACATTCCTTTTCTACCCTGTTTGTGACTCCTTAATGACTTCTTTAAATCAGTAATCTCAGATGATCTGGTATCCAGTGATTTTAGGAACTCCAGCCTTAAGATCATGAAGACAATTTTTAATTGATTATATTCCAGCATAATCAATTCTCTGACATGAAGTTGCTCCTCTCATCCATTTAAAAGCCTTTTAGTTCTGTGAACAAAAAAGGTATACTCTTTCCCCTCCTTAAAGTAATTTAAGCCAGTGCAGGAAAAATTCTGAGAACATGTTCCTGAAAACACACTACCAAGCCCAACCTTCATTAACCATCTGAAAAAACCTCCAACCCTGGCCTGGTCTAAATGAGTGTTCTCTCCGAACGTCTCTCTGCTTCTACTCAGTCTGGTGTCCCTGGCAGGACAAATTCATGTCTATTCTGAACCAAGTAATCTGATGTTTACATTGTTAAGACTGTCTTCCATTCTATTCTTGATTGAGAACAGGAAGAGGTTTCCATTTTCTGTCTGCCTTGCCCTTCCTCATCCACATAAGTACTCATCCTTTCCTTTTAACCTCCTGCCACATGGAAGGGGTGCTCCCACCCCCAGTCAAGTAAGGCTGATTCACCTACTTGAGCTCTTGATTCAGTCTTCCCCTGCCTCATCAGGGAACCCATCTGATAGTTATCCCTTCTAGATTTTTATTTTCTCTCTGACTACCAAGTCATTCCCATATTAAACTCCTCCCTGCCCAGGAGATACACACACGCACGCACGTGCACACACACACACACACACACACCCTCCACCTGGGTCTATCTTCCCCCCTGAGGAAACAATATAGGTAGATTCAAAGAAGTGTGGGGCTGAATCCAAACCTGTGATTTATGAGCCATAGGAATCCTGGACAAACTATTTAAATCCTCCAACTCTCTATTTCCTCATCCATATGAGGAAATCCATATCTCAGAGTTGCTGTGTGGGATAATCTAGATAATAAGCATAAAACATTTGGCATAATTTCTGTCAAATACAGAAGGCTTAATTATAACTGCCATTATCACCATCAACTCCTCCTGTTCACAGAGGAGCTGCTTTCAGGCTCCTCACTTCAGTCCTCTACATCTGGCTTTGGAGTTACCATTCCACTAAAATTCAGCATGGTCAGGAACGACCTCCTTAGGACCAATAAAAGTATGCTTTTACTCCTTAGGACCAATGAAAGTATACTTTTACTCCTTATCTTACTTAACTTCTTCACACCACTCTCCACCACAGCCCACATTCTTATTTAAATAACTCTCTACCTTGGTTACCTATAAACCTTTCCACCCTGCCCTCCTCCCCAGCACCACCAATTTGTACCCACACTTCAGTCTCAATTTAGACCAGGGTTTCTCAGTCACGGCACTACAGACATTTGAGGCCAGATAATTTTTTGTTTATGAGGGCTGTCCTGTATATTGTAGGATGTTTAGCAGCATACCAATAATGTCTCCACTGGTCTCTCTGGAGACATTGCCAAATGCCCCGGGCAAGGGCCAAATCTACCCCAGTTAAGAACCACTGGTTTAGACAGTAGTTCTCTAAGAAGGCTTTCCTGGCACCCCAAGGCTGGGTTGGGGTTCTTCCTAGGTGCCCTGCATCTCCCCAGCATTTTTCACATAGCTCCAGCACCGTCTGCTTAATTGCCTGTCTCCCACACTGCACTGCGAGTTCCTTGAGAGCAGGGACTCTCTGAACCCGAGCCCTAGCCAGTGCCTGGCACCTACACACTGTTCTTCCTCCACCTGGAGACAGATTTACTATAAGACATACTTTTATAACACTTTCAAAGGAAAAACCCATGCACACTATATATAAACTTTGATAACAGGATGTATCCTTTTTGAGAAATGTATAAATGTGGGGAAAAAAGTGTGTCTTAGTACTGAGGAAATGAGGAACGAGGCATTTAATAGCACTGTTGAGTGGATGGGCTCTGTGAGTTTGGTGTGGGGAGGTGGTGGTGGAGGAGGTTAGGATCAGAATTATAAAAAAGCTTTAGCCTCAGTCCCATATGGCCATGAGTTTGGAGCCTGGCTGTGGCTGGAGGCTATTCTAACTAAGGTAGGTCAACAGGACTCTTCTGCTGGCCTCTTTCTGTTTCTATTCTCAAGCACAAGTCAACTCCTTCCTTAATCTCAATGCCATCCTTGTCTTAAGACTTTCTAGCAGATAAGGACTTTTTGAACTTAATGATAAGTTTCTAACCTTCAGCCTCCTTTCCTCATATCCTTGTGCACATTACTATGCTCCTTATACTGTTTCTGCCTCTGGCAATGAAATTTCAGACAAAGAAGAGTGTCCTTACAAAATAGTATTTCACTCATATAACATAACTGCATTCCGGAAGACTGGTGTATTTAGGGGATGAGAAGTGTCAGGATTGAAGAGAAGTAACTGGTCTCCAAACAGTTTATTTCTATGGAATTACTCAAGAAAAAGAAGTCTTTAAAGATTCCCATATTAAAGACAAATGAGGTCACTGATGGCCAAGGTTCAGCACAGTGTAGGTAAAGCTCAAGTGTCCCCAAGGCTAAGAACTCCAGGCATCCAGCTCCTTTGCCTGCATTACAAATACCATGCTTTTCCTTAAGGAATTCTTAGGGGAAGTGTTCCTCAACATTCTGGAGTTAAGTGAAAAAACAAGTTGCAAAACAGAATGTAGAGTCTGTTACTGTTTAAATAATAATGGCAATAATAATGTATGTATTAACATTAATATCAACACAAAAAAACAATCAGAAGAAATATGCCCCACCCCTTAACAGTGGTTTTCTCTCAGGGTAGGGTTAAAAAAGACTTGCACTTGCCTTGAATTTGAACTTCTATAATGTTTACATTACTTATTAGCATGCTGGTTTTGCAAGCAGTCAATTATTTTTAAAGTTTAAGGGTTTTCAGAGAAATAGGAAAACACACTAAACAGTCTCCTTTCTAAAAAATCCCCAGGTCCACAAATGGCTGGCCAACAAGTTCGCCCACATTTTAGAGAATGTGTGGGCGTGTGATCACTTTGGATTTTAAATACTTAATATGTGTCCACGCAATAATATGGGCACGTGAATAGCAGAGGCGCAGCCAAGACAGACCACATAGCATTACCTGCCTATTAGCAAACGTCAACGCTTTGCTAGCTTTCTTCAGAAACTTCAGATGGCAGCAGGTGTGTCCTACACAACTTGAGAAAGAAAGATTTAGCAGGAACACATCCTTGACTGACCATTCTACCTGATGTTCAGTTTTGTTCCATGAGGCCCGGTGGAGCACAAAGACTCTTTTCAAGGGACGCTTTACCTTATACCCTAAAACATGAAATATCTTAAATGTCCCTCCAGGAAATCTTAGAAGCAACATAATTGATCACCCTCTGGAAATAAATAGGACATCAGCCATGACCACCTCATCCCACAACTGAGGTCATGTGGGAAATCCAGATTCAATCAGGTGAGGTCTGGCTTAGGAAGGTCTTGTCATTGCCAAGGTCCATTCCATCTCACACCTAGACTAGTGAAGAGTAAATAATTGATCTTAAGCTCTATATCCTCATTTAAAGGAAAAATCATTTTCAACTAAGCAAAAATCAAATATTTATTGATCAGATATCATGTGCCAATACCATCACTTTATTAAACAAATATTTGAGTGTCTACTAGGTAGCTAGCATGGTTCTAGACAATGGAGAAAAACAAAAAACATAAGGGGGGCATGCTCTTGCTCAAGGAAGTTAAGATATAGTTGGGACAAGATTAACACCAAAAACTTAGAAAAAGAAGAATTTCAAACACTCTAAAAAGATGTGGATTTGTATGGTACAGCTTCCAAGTACAAAGACGGAAAGAATAGTGATGATTGGAGCAGCTGAGAAAGCTAAGGGCAGGGTTTAAGGCTAGAGGGTGCGGGTCTTATAATGAATGTTCCTGAAAGCTAGGCAGCCAGTGTGGGTCAGTTGAACCAGCATAGATTTTAGCAAAGAAAGATAATAGGGCCTCAACTCTAGCAGCTAGGGTCTGTCTAGCTCTACCACCTGACCTCAGGCAAGTTACTGAACTGCTTCCTCACCCGTATAATGGGACTAAAAATATCCATCTCATAGGGATTAAATAACATAACATAAATAAGATAACATCTATAGTCTCAAATGTCAGATCCTTCCCTTCCTCCCTTCATTTGGATAGCAACAGGGAACTCTTATCATCCTTAATCAGGGAGAATGTGATATAATGAAAGCTATGTCCTCTAAAGATTATTTTGGCAACATCATGAAGGTCTTCTGGGGGGATGAAGTGAAGACACACGGCTGCTAAAGCAGTTACAAGATGGTCCAGCGATAAGACAAAGTAGGTCTGGTTCAGGAAGAGAAAGGTGGGGTAAAAACAAACAAACAAACAAACAAAAACAAACCCACTGACGTCAAGTATATTCCAACTCATAGTGACCTTAAAGGACATAGTAGAACTGCCCCTTAGGGCTTCCAAGGAGCAGCTGGCAGATTCCAACTGCAGACCTTTTGGTTAGCAGCCAAAGGCTTAACCACTGTGCCACCAGGGCTCCAAATAGTGGTAGATAGGGGGGGTCAAACCTAAATAATATTTAGAGGGGAGAAAAGACAGAAGCTAACTCTTTCTCTGTGAACTCCATCTCATAACCAAGTTACTACCTTCTGACCCAACTAGAGTAACTAATGAGCTGTGGTCCAATTTGCTAGATTTTTTAAAAACATTTGTCAAGAGCAGTCAGTTTTTCAGTGATAGATGAAAAATTAGACTTTTAACTGAATTAAAAAAGAAGAGTGCCAGTGAAGGTGTAGAATATCACCCAAGAACATCAAGAAGCAACAGTCCTTAGACTGAGCAGTTTAACCAGATGGTGCTCAGGATACAGTGCATCAACCTATGATAATGGTACCTTCTCATATCTTGTTTCATCTAACCAGATCACAAGGACATCACCTAGACCAGCACTGCCAATAAAAATACAATGAAAGGCACATAAGTAATTTTAAATGTTCTACTAGCCAGAAACAAGTGTGATTAATCTCAATAATATAGTCTATTTAACACAATATATACAAAAATATTTCAACATGTAATCAGTGTAATGGGAGAAAGATGTGGCAGTCTGCTTCTGTAAAGATTACAGCCTTGGAAACCCTATGGGGCAGTTCTACTCTGTCTTATAGGCTCGCTATGGGGCGGAATTGACTCAATGGCAGTGGGTTGTTTTTTCTAATCAATGTAGAAGATATTTCAAGATATTTACATTCTTTTTCCTACTGTCACTAAATTCAGTATATTTTAGATTTAGAGCAATCTCCATTCGGACCAGGCACATTCCAAGTGCTCAACAGCACAGACCTAGACCACTTTGAAGGGATCCTTTGACAAATGTATTTATGCAAGAGTTTCAATGGAACTCACCTTGAGGTAGTCACCTAATGCAGCGGCAACATCTGGAGTGAGGGATTTAAAATGCTAATCTAATCACATCCATTCCTGCTTACAGCCCCGCCACATCTTTGTATTTTCCTTAAGATAAAGGCCAAAAATTAGGGATCCTTCCCATTCAAACAGAGTTCATCACATCAACTTTTGTGGATTACTGAAATAATATCTTAATACATCTCTCTGTGGTAAACAGAAACACTAAAGTCTTCCTCCAAGTACAGTCTCTCTACCACCTACACTGTCAAGCTGGCTGCTTTCAGAACGCACCAACCTCAGAGCTGATCCAGCTGATAACATATTTGGCCAACAAGGGCTGTAATGAGCCTTGGCACGTGGCCTGCTTAGCAGCACACAGCATGGCAGTTAGGAACATGGGCTTGGAGTTCACCTGCCTGGATTTGAATCTAGGCTTGTTGTTGTTAGTTGCTACTGAGTCAATTCTGACTCATGGTGACCTCATGTGTGCAGAGTAGAGCTGCACTCCATAGGGTTTTCAAGGCTGTCACCTTTTGGAAGCAGATCACCAAGCCTCGCCTCCAAGGCACCTCTGGGTGGGTCTGAACTGCCAAACTTTGGTTAGTAGCACGGTGCTTAACCATTTGTGCCACTTGGGAATCTAGGGTTTACCAGTGACGAACTGTTTGATTTGAGCACCTTTATACCTCTTTGTGCATCCATTCCCTCATCTGTAAAAAGCAAGTAAAAATGTTTTCTTTTTTACTTTTTTTCATGGGCTTGCAGTAAGGATTTCACGTGGTAATACACGAAAAGAGTTCCTGTGTGATGCAAATGGTTAACATACTAAAGGTTGGAGGTTTGAGACCATCCAGATATGCCTTGGAAGAAAGGCCTGGTGATCTACTTCCAAAAAATCAGCCATTGAAAATCCTATGGAGCACAGTTCTATTCTGAGACACATGAGGTTGCCATGAGTCGGAACTGACTCAACGGCCACTGGGTTTGGGTTTTTTGTTTTTAATACATGAAAACTATTTTGGCATATAATCTGTTGCCAATAATTCTTAGCCACTATTTTCACGAATTTTTCTAATCCTCCAGACACTCCAGTATCATATTTCTCAGCAATCTCAGAGAGGTTTGTAGGCAACATCACACAATGGAAAGAACACAACTGACCTACACTCACATCCCCGCCTTGACACCTAAGGTTTATGTGACCATGTGCAAATTATTTAACCTATCTGAGCCTCCATTTTCTCACATGCTAAATGGGAATAACAGTAAAATTAGATCAACCACACAACCACACAATGAGGATTAAATTAAACAATACAGCAAGTAAGGTGACCTTAGAAAACATAGTCCATACCCTCTCCTTAGTAACATTAGCATTTGCCCTTCCCTACTCCATCAGAATTTGCTGCATTGAACCCCATTAGTCTGGGGATGCGTGGGGGTAGATCTCCTTTCTGAGTGAAGTAAAGGCAAAGGGAAACAATCATTGCAGCACTGTTTACTATTTCAGTGGGTATTTGCTATTTTACCAAATCTTTACCATGTCGTTAGTGGTCACTGAAATCCATCCTACATAAGCTACCTCACCACTGGCTCCACAGACTGTTCTTTGAAGTGCATGAAGGCTTCCTTCCATGATGATACATCCTCACAAGGCTAGAGGATGTCCCCTGAATATCCCTAACTTCCTTTAAAAGCCTACAAAGCATTTGTCATTTGTGGGTGAGTCACCCATGGTATACTAGAAAGGTCCGGTCAAAAGACAAAGTTTGGGTCTCTGTTCTGGCATTCAACCAGCTGTGACTTTGGGGAGGTCACTTAACCTCTGTGGGTCACAGAAAGCACATCTGCTTCATGGAGTTATTGTGCAGAGCAAATTTACATACTGTATACTGAATATACTGAAAGGCCTTGGTCTAATTTATAAAGAGCTTTGCAAATCAAAGTAACACAAAGGCTTCTCTAAACCTGACTTCAATGTTTTTGTGTCTAGATAGTTACATTTTGGAAATTTACTCTGAGACATAGAAGGTGACCCGCTTTATGTTACCTGTGTCATCTTCCTTCTTCTTCCCCAGTTCCAAAATCAGGAACTGGAGATCCAAAACTCAGACTTTGAGAGCAGGAATAAGATGAGAAGCCTGGGGCAAGGGTGACTCACAGCTGTGGAATCTATTAAGGGGTGGAATGCTCTCTGCATTTCTCCTCCATGTCAAGTCTCTGGGTTACCAAGGTACAGATGACAGATGGAGGAAACAGGCATATTTCTCTGTGAAGCCAGTATTATTTATATATACATGAATACATGTATACATATATATATATAAATATATATAATGTATATGCAGGCAAAGATCTAAGCTAATTATTCTTCTAATGAGGTTGTATAGAACCAGAAACTCATTTCATGTTTCAAGAAAAGGTGTGTTTTAGAAAGTTTGGCATGTCTTCCAGCTGTCCTTTTTCAAAGTTTGACAAATTAAACCCCCCAAATCCTTAGACATGATTAAATTTTTATATTAAAATTAAAAAAGCAAATAAAAAGAAAGAGAACTCCTTAGATAAATCACTGAAACTCTCAAACACCCTGACACCCTGAAGTTGTGCTGTTATTCAGCGGGGCCTGGGGGTGTGCAGGTTGTGTGCGAAACTCGATGCCAGAATTAAAAAAAAAAAAAGAAAAAGAGGTACTCAAAATCCTAAAGCAAATGATGAAGCCTGTATTACATACTCATGTAAAGAGCTACCTAATCTTCTGCCAGACTTGCACTTTTGTTAAATTGATGCCAGGATTATTACAGAACAATAGGAAAGGACCTCAAAGGGGACATTCCAAATACCTTGTGCTTGAATTTTCTCACACAGCTGTAATTATTAAAACTCGATTAAATAACCAGCTGCTAATAATTTTCAAATGGTCCATTAGTTATACCAATGACCTTGGACCACCACCAATTTCAGACCTTGTCTTCATGTCTTAATCAACAGCCTCATGTGAAATCTCCTCCTCTTTCAATAGAGAAATGTACTGTGAAGAGAGATTGTTGACTGTGCAGCTTCTTTGTCATTAGGGAATTTGTATAATGTGGAATTTAACCTAAAAACCCCAATCTTCCTGAAAGGAAAATTATTCCTCTGAGATTTCCTTCTCTAAAACAAGGTGAAAACTGAACTTTTTCTTTTTTAAATTTTATCCTTGTTTAACAGAATAGAATGCATGGACAGGTCTCTTAGGACTCTTTGGAAAACTCTCTTGAATGTGCTTAATCAACAGTGGGAACTCATCCAGAGAAAAAAATGCCAGGAAAATATATCCTAAGCCACTTTAGATAAATCTGAGAAAACGTCACCTTCTCTATAATCAAGGGTGTGGTGAGGGGGGAAGAACTTACAGAAGTGATTTCATTTTCAGATGTGATTTAGTAATGGGACTGAAGATGATTCTAAGAGAAACCAACACCATGAAAACAAGAGTGCCAAGACTAAAAGGAATGTCCTTTTCTTAGACTTGGAACCGAAAATATTTTTCTCTCTCGTGACCATCTTAACTTCAAAAGCAGAAGCAAGGAATGTCAATCCGTATGGAGCTTGCTGGCTGCTTACTATGTTTCCATTCTTTCCACAGAGAAGGGAAAAAGGCAGCCCATTGTATGTCTCCTTTGCCAAGAGAGATGAGAAAAAATATCACTTGTTTTTAAACTTCCAGGGGACACAGATAACTCAGGGAGAATGATGAAAACACACAAAGATGAAGAGAGATTATCTTGGAACTAAATATTAGATTTTACAAATCCAGAAAAGTCTGAGAACTCAAGAGACGTTCAGAACTTCCAGTGACAAACGGCATGGACTTCAGAGCTTGTGTGCTTGGGAAATGTTTTTTTTTTTTTTTGGCCTTTTTTTTTGTTGTTTCTTCAGTACTTTTGTTCCAGGAAGAACTCTTCTTCTTTAAGTATACCAAACAATCTCCCATTTCCTAGAAATCAATCATCTCTTTTCAGCCTGTGTATTCTCTGTTCCACCTTTGACTTTTCACTAACTCTCATCAAACTGGCTAAAAATCTCCTTGACTTCCTGTACTAGTCACATTCTTTGTCCTTAAAAGGGGTGGAGGGGGGGTTGTCTTACTCATCACTCAACCAGAAGGGTACAGAGGAAACCATCAGATTTAAGGATGTCATTTAGTCTGCAAGACTAAAGGTAGGTAAGAACGTTGTTTGAGGCATGTCTTTGTTCACTACTGCAGGCAAGTTTCCAAGCAAGACTAGTTTGTGATCTCATGATAATTGAACAACATAGTCCACTACACACTCCCTATGATGCAGTACTGTTTCATGTCACAGCATGATGCAAGTGGCAAGAGCTTTGGTGCAAAGGACAATGGCAGGGAATGACCTCTAGAATTCCATGTCAAAGCATATGCCCTCAGACCTGAACACATCTGACTTGAGACATTCACTTACACTCTGAAGGTAAGTCTCTGTGTGTCAGTGTTGGTGGGTACAGGCTTTAAATATTTCTCATCACAAATAGAGTTTAACCTAATTACATAATATAACCCATGTTTAGCCATGGTTATGGACAATAGAGAAAGAACCACAGAAGGGTAGATATGCCTGTTTATTAAGTAGTTCTAAAGTGCCACATACTGTGCTAGCTTTTTACACATCCAAAAAAGGATTCTAAAAGAAGATGCAAGAATTTTCCTAAAGATGCTTGGGAACCTCTTCCAAACCAAGAGACTAGAAGATTACCATGTTCCTGGACGGAGTATCTTAGGTATTACTGTGTTGATGACTGGGATTTTGAGGTACATACATGCAAATGGTGTTAAAACATAGGCTGAAAACAGATTTGAAAAGTGAGGTCATACATAGCTTAGTCAAGGCCAGGAACACCTTAATACATAGTTTTTATTGTCGTAAGAGCTAAATGTCATCATCAGATTTTATAAACTTTCAGGTAGAGTATTATCTAATGACATACAGGTTGACCAATGCAGAAAAAGACTAGCCTAGGAATACTTTAAGCATACAGGAAGGATGGCAGGTGCATATGAGATCAATGTGGAACCAAGTTGAAGGCTAGACGGTAAAGGACTCAAAGAAATAGTCATGTCCATTAGTTGGTCTGGATATGCATATGTATCAATGCCACTTGCAGCTTCTTAAGGGAGTCCATCCAGATCAACTGGGAACTCCAACATGCCTAAAAGAATGAAGGTCAAGAAAGACATAAAGATAGTTTTATTTGGGGGAGTTGATCTTCAGCAATTAGAGATAGCACAGAAGCCAGAGAAAATGTATTAAAATGCAGCCCTTGAGGTGTAGCAATGTGCTACACTTGGAGAATACTGAAGACATAAACACTAGATTGTGGGCTTCTAGAAGGTAGCATCTAGGTCTTCATTTCTGTATCTCCAACATTTAGCAAAAAAGCTGGCAAGTAGTCAAATGCTCAATAAATGTTTAAATGAACAGACAAATGAATCAATAAAAGGGAAAGGCAATTCAGTCTGGTGTCCAGCATTCAAAAACAGGCTGTTTTTTTTTCAACTAACCAAGAAGAGTCTGAGCAGGGAAAGGTTGTGCAAACACCCACAGAAGCCACAAATCAAAGAGAAGGGCAGGGTGATGCACGGTCTGACAAAGAGAGTTCACCAGCCCTTTTAACCAGACTCCACAGTTACACATACCACATCCCATTACCGGCATCATTTTCAAATCCAACAGACAGCAGCAGCAACAGCAACAACCTGAGCTTGTTAGTGATCACAACCCTCTAAGCTACCAGAGCGCAGGAGAGCAAAGAGACAGGAAAGTTTTACAAGATAAATGGAGAGGCAGCAATTTCTGGGGCCTCTCTTAGAAAAGGGGTGGGGACGAAGGGTGTGCACACAAGGAGTAGAAGAATTGACTTCCACCTAGATGCCCCATTAGGCCAATAGTTTGCAAAACCAGGTATGTGCAATTTGCTTATTAAAGTTCTCACCCTGGGGCAACTGACAGGACTCATCAGTCCTGGAAGACTTGTGCTATGACCCCAAGGCAAGTTAAAGCATATCCGGAATATTTTAAGCTAGAAAGAGAATCTTTTTGTTAAAGTGAAAGGGGATCATTTTGCTTAAACAACTGACTGGGAGGAAAAGGAATTAAGAGTGGTTTGTTCTCAGTTTTGTGTAGAAATTATACCATTATCTCCCAAAACAAAGGCTCAACGTTAGATCGAGTTTCCAAAAGGAGCAAGAGAAATGTTTTTACTGACGATTCTATACAGGGTGGCACTTCAAAAGGAAATGTTCCAGCAGAGCACAAAAGCTCCAAGGCAGCCTACCTTGGGCTACTTACTTCCTAGGAGGTCCATGAGTCAACACTCTTTTGAACACCAAGGTCTCTCAGTAATCTAGGAAATCTTCCCTCCTCATTGGCTAATAAAGTAGAAAAAGGGATGGATGTGGAGTGGATGGCCAATGGAATCGGATGAAAGTGGCACTGCCATAAGAGGAGCTGTCTGCTGCTGAGGATGCCAAAAAACAGGAGAACCGCAATTCTGTTTCCAGACCAGCCAAGAGTGGCAAATGGATGCGCCTTCATGGGAAACGGCAGTAGCCTTTTCTGGGTTATCAACAGCATTCATCTCAAATTAGATTTTAACACGTTGCTCTGCCTGTTAAACACAGCCCCAGCTTACCAAACTCTGACCTTATTCAGGGAAAGGGATTATCAGTTCATGCACAGGAAGATAACCACACCAAAGCTCTGGTGGTAGATGCTCCATCTCCAGCGAGATGAAGTCCTCATATACATGCCTATCATGTGCCTAGCAGTGTGCCAGGCAACCACAATTAGACTGCCAGGTACGTTTATCCCTCACATTTGTCCTCACGACAACTTACCTTTGGAAGCAGAAAGGGTTCCAAAATTATACTTAAATTCTTAAGGGTCATATTACTAGAAAATTTACAACCAAAGTATTTCCTTCTAAATTTACTACATAAACTATATAGGGATAACACCAAAAAATCCTCTTTAACCACAGTTTTGCCAATCTACCTATACAAAAAAATCTATGGATTCTGATACACTGAAAGGCAATCATGCCCCTGCTGCATTTAGTGATGTACAGTTCATGCTCCCATTTACAAAAAATAATAAAGGGAAGAGAGAAATGGCAGAAAAATGTGCAATATGAGTTTGGCTTTGTCCCTCAAGACAAGCATCTAGAAGATTGTGTGCTACTTAACACCTTAGTCCCCTCGGAAAAATCCCTTAAATGTTTTTGGATTCAATTTCTCCAACAATAAAATGAGATTAAATAATCTCCAAGCCTTCTTCTAGTTTCAAAATCACATTTATTGGAACACATGAATTGCTGCGCATCCCAGAACATAATCTACTTCCTGTTCCATTAATTTATGGGAGTTTGTGTTTCTGATTTTAGAAAGACGACAAGGAGGGAGAGTATGGGCTAAGATCAAGCTGGAGGATGGGGCAGGGGAGGGTAAAATATTATTTTTGTTACTTCATACACTTAGCACCCATGGTTAACATAAGGAGTTGGCAAACTACAGCCTGTGGGCCAAATCTGACCCACAACCTGTTTTTATAAAGTTTTATTGGAACACACACACAGTTACATGTGTTATAACAGGTAGGAAACCTCTAAAGCAATACTTGATGGTCAGGATACCAGGGTCCTAGTATAGCTCTCTTCCACAAACTAGCAGTGTGACCCTGGGCAAGCCATGACCTCTCTGAACCTTTTTTTACTTTCACTGACAGATGACCAGGATTTAGTTGATGGTCTATGAGGTCTCTTAGAGCATGTAGGCAATAAAAGGCAGACTGTGGACAACGGGTAAGATGGTAATGAAACGGAGATGAGTAATTCCTCACCAGTGAGGTTAGACTGTAAGAACAATGCAGAAATAGAGAACTTCAGGCTAAAAAGTTGAAAAACCATGGTGAAAATCCCTATCATTGGTTCAAATTGCTACTTAACAACTTAGTTACCTTGCATAAGTCATTTGGACAAGTGTTTCTGAATGAGATTCTCTGCCTCCTGACTAAATATTCTGTTCTTTGGTTTAAAAAGTTTGGAAATAGGTAGTCTTTAGAATACCAAGTGAGAAAGTAGTGTTTTGGTAGAGACTAAGTCTGTGATTTTTAAATCACATAATTGCAAGGGCCAGCAAGTATGGGGAAGTGCCATCACCTGTCATTTACCCTCTCCTGCTTACTGCAGCCTTCTCTGCTTGATCTTCACGCTCTTTTCCAACAAGCCTAGACAAGGCACAGAATCCTCAAAGCAGAGCTCCAGGCAGTCTCCACCAATCAATCAAAATTGGCACAAGAAATGGAAGCTATCTGCCAACACTGTTGTAGTGGAATAAGCATAGATCACCAAGGCAGGAAACTGAAATTCCATCTCAGGCTTCCCTTACTAACTTCCTACATTGTGGACTCTATAGACAAATCACTGTAGCCTTTCCAGAGCTCCAAAATGACGGAGTAGGGTTGGATGATTTCATAGGTCTAGTCTAGCCTGGGATTTCAGCTCTTTGAATATAAGCAGTGACTTCACATTTCCTACAGATGACAGCAAGTCCTTCCCTTTCAGATTCTATCGCTTCCCTGTTTTTGTCGGAGACTCTGCTGTGTACTTGTGGATCAAGATTTAGAATGTGTTCACAGACTATGTCTGGATCCTCAAGGTGGCATCCCGGCATTTTATTTTTAAAACTGGGAACCAGTATCATTGCCAACATGTGGTGGCTTGAATCCTGAGAGAGCTGGATACCCTTGAGTCATTATCAACTTTCAAAATAGGCAGCAGCACATTCACTCAGCTCAACAGAAAGACACTTCACGCTTTAAAATAATTTTTGATGTACATAAACACACTGGAGTTATGAAAGGATAGAAAAAGTTTAAAGAGTGGGGGGGTGAGGTAACAATCCCAACCACCTTCTTACCATCCCATCTACTTTACTTTTACTAAATCAATAATGCTCAACGAGTCACCATGCAGCTACCTTCCATCATGCTAAAGTCAACACATCAACTTCTTGGGTATGAGTTACCTCTTGATTATTATTCAGTAAAATACAAATTATTCAAAATAGGCATCACACATTTTTTAGGCTACCTTGAACATACTTTACCTTTTCCTGGGGAAAACAAAAGCCTCCGTCTATCTAGATGAGGAAACATCCAAAGAGCAAATCATTATGAGAACTCATGACTCTCTGGCATTCTTCCCTTCTCTCCAAGTGGTTTATATGAAGATAGGGGGTAGGGGTTGACGTAGGAACTGGGAACCCTTAAGAATCAGACAGACTCCAAAACATCAAGCAGTCCTCAACCTTAGTCCCATGTGCAGGATAGCCATTTCAAGTTGTCTTTGTTCAAAAGTCTTGAGAGCAGCATGAGCTCTGCACCATATGCCTAAGAGGTGACCTAATGCTGATTTCTGCTGGGGCAGCTGGAACAGGGCAGGATCATCTGCCACAGTGATCTGAGTCACTTCTCAGCAACATCTCAGGGTTAACAAGATCACATGTTCAGCTGCTACTTAAAGCCTTGGAGCCACTTCAACCTCTTAACTTGGGTAAGCATTAGAGGCCTAGTAGATAGTGTCCAACTCCTCAAAATAACTTTGAAGAGACTATCCTCCCTGTTGGAGCTTCTGAGCATGCCAAGGACATGACCATGAGTTCTAGGGCCAGACAACTGCTTTCTGTTACTAAAAAATTACTGTCAATAAGAGAAATTTCTTCAACTTTCTTTCTTCTTTCTACTCAACTGTTTCTTCTTTCCTATTCCTAAAACAACAGTCTACTCACACCCTATGAGACTTTCAAAGCTAGAAAAAAACATGGAGAAAGAACATCAAATTCCTGGAGCAGTATCTGTTCAATAACTATTCTTTTTAACGTGTGGAGGGCTTTCTGTAGTTGGAGTGGTGGCAGTTGTTTTAGGCGCAGACAGTATGTAAACAAAATAATAACTTCCCTGCATTATCTCAGGAAGCCAAAGTGTCTAAGCTGTCAAATTTTGGAAACAAAGATCCTTTTCCTATGTGTTGACATTACTGCAGAAGACATACAAGAAAGGTTATGTTGCACATACCCACTGCTTTAAAGTAGAATTCCATCTTTCCAAGTTACTGAACTGGTTTGGTTATCCATTCATCCACTAACAGTGCACTGAAGATCAACTACAAATCAGGCACATTATTAGACCCTAGATCATAGTGATCCTTTAGCCAATGTCACACTGATTCACAAATGGGTCAGTTTGCTCTGGCCCAATATGAGAAGCAACAGCTTCAAACCAGGCTAGGCAGACAGACTTACAAATCCAAGTCCTTGGTCAACAAGCACATTTCTTTATTCACAGAAAAATATAAAGTCAGTAGCAACTTCTTTGTATATAGAAGCAACATAATGTAACTTCCCTTTGTTTCCACCAAATGTATTAATATAAAAAAACTCATCCAATTTAATTGATGAATGACAGATATTCTGCTGACATTGCCTTCATGGCTGGAAGGAGGGGGGCTGGGATGGTGGTAGTGGTGGAGCATAGTAAGTAGCCTGCCACTAAGATGACATTTCCCAAACCTAAATCACTTGGTATACAGTACCCTGAAGCTGCCCTGAAGGTACTGAATTCCTGGAGAAGAAAAGACGAAAGTCTATTCCATAGCTCAAATTATTAGCAGCTACCAAATATCAAGTTCTGGCAGCATCTCTTTTCCTTTTCCTACTTCCTGCATGTTAGACATTCAAGCACAGTTGCTGCTTTTTCCTCCCTTGCCTAATGACACTGAATACCTGAGACCAGTGGTTCCTAAATCTGGCTGAGAATACACAGAGGTTATGCACACTCAGCTGCTAATCTGAAGGTCAGCGGTTCAAACCCACCAGCTCCTCCTCAGGAGAAAGATGTGGCAGTCTGCCTCTATAAGGGTTTACAGCCTTAAAAACCCTTTAGGGGCAGTTCTACTCTGTCCCATAGGGTTGCTATGAGTCAGAATCGACTCGACAGCAATGGGTTTGGTTTTGGGTTTTAACTTAGACATACCGAATCCCTCTCCAATGGTAGACAGAACTTAAGAACCTATTTTTAACAAAACTCTTTTTCTTTCTAAGTTCTCAAAATGATTCTGAAGATCAGTCTGGCTTGGGAATCACTGCTGCAGACCACAATTATGGTGATTTTTTAAAAAGTAAATTTAAAAGGAGCTGTCCACCCCACCTCACCCCAATACACACACTTGTGGTTCCTCTAACATTTTTTCTGAGCCATGAAGAGAACAGAACAGCTTCCTCCACTATCACTCAAATATCCAGCAATTAGCAGACTAGACTCACAGATTCTTCGCATTCTGAAGCTGTTAAAACAAACACTGTGTGTCCGGTGCAAAGTTTTTTGTCCACCAGCCCCCATAACTTGTGTGTGCTCTTCTATCCACCTAAATGTACGAGCCAGGGCTGCTGGTTCCATGTAACATAATAAACAAGTCAAAAGAGCCTCAGTCTTGTATTCTCAACTCCATCCAAACTTCAGACCAAAGATTTACTAACCCCTTGTTTGCAACACAAAAATAACAACACAAAAGCAAAACTACCTACCATTAGCCAAATCTAATCTTTCTTTGCAGTAATAATTTCACTTAGGGTACCTCAACATCAAACTTGGCCAATCATGCACAAGAAATGAACTAACAATGTAGACTTTACATACAAGGTAATTTGGGAAAATGCAACTCTTTAGAATGAGTCAGGATGAAATATGAGGATTAAAATCAGAATTAGTAAATGGGACCACGAAGAGAAAAGTCTTTTCATTTTCTGTCCCTACACTATCCCACCCTCACTCGGCCAGCATTAATATGATCTCTGCTTCAGAAAGGCTTTGACTTTCCTGCTATTATCCTAGTCTTGCTTTAACACATACTTTATATTAGAATGTGTTCCAGGAAGCATATGGCAATAGAACTAGGTCAACCATTAACCAAATAACAGGAAACTGCTCTGCAGCGCACACCCTTCAAAAGCTTGCTTAATGAGCTGGCTCTTCAGAATATGTCCTTCGGTGAGGTTGGAACTAACAGGATCCATGGGTTTCTTTAATGCTGCAAGGTCACCTCATACCTAGAAGGCTTCTGCACTTACTACATTTTCAATGGTCAAAATCATTCCATTGACACGGTCAAGAAATAAAGTCTAAGGTGAAGAAGCATGTTTTCTGAGCCTGCTTGACCATCTTCAAAGAACACGACTATTATCCTGGTTCTGTTGCTTCATTCTATCAATTCTGTTAAGTTTATAGGAAATATTACACACTAATCTCTTCTTTCGATAACATTCTTTTCCCTATATTCCTTGAGTCTTCCACACCACCAATTTACACCAATGAAATACATGTCACAATCCACTTAGATTTAACAGGTCAAACTCTTGAAAAAAAGATCTATATTCCTAAATATAAAAATCAGTTCCTCCAGAACCAATGGTCTTGGATCTTGGAATATTCCTGAGTTCAAATTTTTCTCCCTTCAACGTTTTAGACTTAGTTCTATAAAATTTGGCTTTGCAATGCACTGAAGAGTCTTTCAGGATCATACTAGTGAGTTGTCAGTCTCAAATTAGTATTCTTTAGAGACAAAGAAAAGTAAGGGGTGGAAAGAAACTACCAACAACCAAACTATCCTTGGCTTCTTTAACCTAATTGCAATCTAGACATGTTTACTCTCAAAATACATTTAATAGGGATTGAAGAGTTGAAACATTTCCCTTGATTAAGGACTTACATGAACTCTCATCTTTAAAATCAGAATTTCAAAACTAAATCTCCACTCACTAAAGTTGAATGGTATGTGTCTGGTGGTATTTGGAATAGCAATTACTGCTTAAAAGAAACTGAGATATACTGTTTTGTTTTAGAAGCTAGGTGTATTCAGGGAACACATATCTAGGAACAATGTGACCTTTCAAAAAGTGCTGCGTTTGGTTTACTGACTAAACGAATACTTATTAATTAACATGTCCTGTGTTCTAGGTACTCTGTAAGGCAGTGGTGACACAGTGGTGAACGAGGGAGACCTTGGGCCTGTCTTTCTGTAGCTTCTAGTCTAGTCCTGTTCAATTAATTGCATTGAGCATGAGTCAAACCACCAGTTGGCCTTCAAAGTTGATTTGGCTAAATTTTAACTGACTAAGGTCTTTTTCCCTGAAAACAGTCAACACAGCTTCATTGAGTTACCAACATAAGGAATGGCACACTAGGCTAGAGGTCAAAGAGCTTGGAAGAGTCATTAAAATTGTTAAGTCTTTTGGATTCTGGATAACTAAATAGCTCAAACCTGTGATATTCTTAGAAATTTCAGGTTTTTTTTTTTTTTTTTTTAAAGAATTAGTGTGTAATGATAGTCAAAACAAAAAACTAGAGCCTCATCTAAAAAATGTAATAAATAATCTATTACAGATGTTCAAGATAGTGCAAAGAGAGGTTAAGGTATTTTCCTTCTCCTTTACCAGACTTTGGAGTAATGCTTCATAGTGGAGCACATGGCTTTTAAAAGTTACCATATAATAAAAAAATATTGCTCAATCCCTCATGCCAAGAAGCTAAATATTTATCGATCCCACCAGCATGAGCTTCAAAGAGCCCCCAACTGGGATTTCATGTGATATTTAAGTGTATTATCATTCTTAATCAGACAATTACTATTAAACAGTCCTCTGCCTGTGGTAAGTTTTTATAAAAACTTAAGGATGGAAGAAAATGGAATTAATATTTTTTAAGTACCCACAAGACATTTACATTCATGATCTTGTTTATTCCCCACCAGAAAATAACAAAGTGGCTATTTTTTCCCAGATAGGGGAATTAAGGATCAGAGATTAAATCATTTGCTCAAGGTCACAGGGCTACTCACTGGTTCTGTGGCCTATGATCTTTTTGCTGCATACCATGGCCCTTACCAAGATCTTCACTGGCCTACCAACGCTGGTAGCAAAGGCTTCTTGTACATGTGGCTTTTGTGTTAGATTCAAGTGTTCCTCCCTACTATGAGTGCATGCTGGTCCCAAAGTAATCTCCAGGACCCTTGAGGGACGCTCTAGTGTTTCTCAGAATGCCCAAACACTGATGATAGAACAAGGTCAGGGCAGGATCTAAGATATGAAGCAAGATGAACTCAGCAGGTCCTCCTGCCAATTGTTCTCGTCCTTACTCATCTGCTGGAGCATGCCAAGGCCTGCCTGTAATGACGCAGGAAAGGGTCACCATGGGTGATCCTATACCCCTCCAGATTGCTACAAAATAAAAGCTTGGTGCTGAGACAGGCTGGCTCCTTGAAAACCTGCCAGCATTGTTTCATAGGAATCAAAATTCTTAAAGAAACTATTTGCCATCAGTCAACCTCAGAGTTAAACCCAGGAGGTACAGAGTAAAGCAAAGGTCTAAAGGTAGAAGGTCTTGGAATCTGTGGACCCAATCTATCTGTGAAGCCCAGGTCCGCACTAAAATGCTGTATTTTTCATTACACTAAGTTGTGACTATAAACACAGTTAAATACAGAAGTATAGATGAGTATCATAGTTATGAAAGGCCCAACTTTATGCCATTAATAAAAATGTGCCCACACAACCACTCTTTCTACTCTAGTAGCTCCACAAAACCAACACCCGAAAAGCAAGACGGCTGAAATTTAGAGCTACTTAGCATAAACAAACACAAAGTCCACACTTGGGTTAGGAAATGTGGCTAATTTTAGAGGACTGCTGGTATCTGATGGAGTGGAGCCTGGACTTCTCATCAGTTGACTCCAACCCTCGCGCCTACATTTAACCAACTCCACCCTCAAGTTTTCTCCACGATGGAAAACAAGTGGTGGGTTAGCTGAAAGAAGGAATTCATTCCAGTGCTGTGAGGTCTTCACAGACAAACTATCCAGTCGGCTCCTGTGCCACAGAGGCGCTGTGCCATGGACTGACGAGATTTCAGCATTTAGAAACATCTGATGGTCAGACCTCGCCATGCTTCCACTGATCAGCATCTGAGGAAAGTATTCATTCAAGTGAGCCTGTGAAAATCCTGAGCAGGCAGCAAGAATTGAGAGGGCTCTTGGTGGTCAAGTACAACTCACCTGGTTCCATTCCTAGGGAAGCTCTGGAATGCTCTATGTCTTGAACGGACACAAGAGTGCAGTCTCAGACGTTAGAAACAAGTCCAATATCACCTTCAACTGATGTGAGAATCTACTATTGCGAGAGGCAGTCAGTTGCTCTCTCTCCCCTTCTCTGCCAGCTGTGAAGTCCACCGAAAAGTCCAGCCAAGTGTACTTGTGAATTTCTTCCCCTCTCATTCCAGTGATAGGACCCAATTTCAGCCTGGTGGCTTGCTGTACTTGCTCAACAGAGTTCAGCTTTAAAAAAGGAAAACAATCTACCCTTCCAATTGCAAAAGCTTTCTTTCCAGGAGAACTAAACAATCCTGATGGCTCTCTCCAGTTAAATGGCAATTATGTAATTGCTAAGCTTCTGCAGAATCACTGGAACCACTCTGCAGCCTTCTACCAACTACAGCTGCAGCACACTGTTCCGAGATGATTGCAGCCTTTAAGCAATGGCTGTCTCTCCTCTGAGCACAAAGGAACGTACAACGACATTCCATCTCAAGAACAAAGATGCTCCTGCCTAACGAAGCCCTTTCTCCTCCTCCCAGCCAACTCTTTCCTTTGCCTACCCTACATGTGTGCAGAATGTGGTTCACTTTGTTTACGCTGACAGGTTCCAAAAGAGGCAGAAAATCAGCTGAAGTTTTGCCATGGACCATGCACAAGGTAATCATTTAACACATAATATGAAAGCTCCAGAAGAGGACAAGATGCAAGGGGGGCGGGAAGCATCTCTCTAGGCTTCCTGCACTGGCATGAAATGACTGCTTCCCTTCCTTCTGCCAGCTCCAATCCTTCATGTTGACATTACACATCCTGTACTGTAGATCCACCCCCATGCTGCCGCTTGCCCAGCTGAATTATCTCCTGCGTCACAGCGGTGGTAACAGAACTGCTGGCTCGGCAGACCTGAAAGCACCATTTCAATGCTTAATGCATTCAGCAACTGGACACATTACCAGTACATCCGAGGCTGGTTTGTGGCCCTCTCAGCAGCCATGCAAGACTCAGCCTAACCTTCTGCTAACCAGATGGTCTGTTTGCCTCTTGGGACCAAACCATTAAACTTTACTTTATTAAATCCTATCAAAACGTGGGGACAGTTTACAGCAGTGTGTCTGGTTCATCTCCAACAGGGTTGCTAAGATGAAAATGACCTAAAAATAACTAGGAACTCTACTTCACAGCAACGTAAAACAAGAGAATTTGGAGTAAATATTTCAGTAATCTACCAGATTACATACCACAGCAGCAATGACTACATGGTTAGCAAATTATATTGTAAATACATACAAACAAAGAGGCAGAAATGCATGCATCTAAACAGCCATCCACTTCCCACTGCCTAAGCCACAGTTCACCATCCCCTGGCTCCAGGCTATTTTAATGTGGTTGAGGACCTCCATCTCCATCATAATCACTTCAATTACCAAAACAAAGAGCCTATCACAACTGTGACAGAGATACCGTGACAGGTTCACCCCCCTGGCTGGACCACCTAGGCACATGGCAGGTAAGGCTCCTACTCAAAAGGTGCTCAATAAATGTCGGATGAATGAATAGACAAATAAGCATATGTTTCTTGAATACAACCACTGTCTATAAAGCACATCTTACGATAGAGAAGACACTACTTCTTTCCAGTTCTATCATCGTCCCACAACTGCTAACTAGGCACGCAAAACCAGGCTGCAGATGAATGGCAAAGAGTAAGCCATCTGCACCAGAAGCACTGGATGGCCACTAATTGATCATTGCAAATTAACTGTGGAGATGGCCATTTCTTGGGCACCTGGTGGGGTGCTAGGTGCTATACATGCATTATACCTTTTAACCTTCACCAGAGAGAGAAATCCATATTTAAGATAAGAAATTGGAGGCTAGGAGCAAGTTTACAGAGCTAGGAAATCGGCAGTAGGTAGGAGTTTGAATTCAGATCTTACTCCAAAACCAACCACTTTCTACTACGTGGTAATAATAGGCAAATATAGGGTCTACAACATGCAAAGAACTGAGTACATGTGAAGGTGGCTTTCCCAAATATATCCCTCACCTAACTAAGTCTTAAGGAAATTGGAAAAACCTTTCCACTCCCAGAGCCTTCCCTGAAGTCCTGATTTCAGGTCCTACTGCCTCCCTTGTAATTCTTATTATATTGAGGGCATTCTGTATTATTATAACCACTACCACACCCACAACTACACCCTCACTCCTTTAGTTCTGGTGTCCACTATTTGAGAACAAAAGTCTTTAATTGGAGAGAATCTTAGAGCTCTGAACACTGGTAAGTGCCTAGTCTCTCTTCCTCAAATATCTTTGGACACAATTTTTAAGTGATGATTATAAAGTTGTTGTTTTTTTTAAATAATAATAAAAAAAAAATATTCCAATGACACCTTTGTCTCTCTGGATGTTTTCAAAGAAAAAAAAATTCTTCATGGGTAATTTGCTTTTAAAGGTGAAAAATCACTGTAATGTTTACCAAACAATCACTTCCATCTTCTTCATCTTTGCCACTAACTTAAGCACCATTACCACCACTGCACCAATGAAGCCACCCATGAATGTTCTTTTGGCTGGAGCAAACCAGGTTAGGTTTTAGGCTCCACCAACATTATTCCACATTTTGAAATATCATCTACCCTTAAGACACTCTAAAATTGGCCTCCTTCCTTACCCCTGAGATCTCAAAGCATCTGATCTTATAGTACATTAGCAAGACCAAGTAGATGCGGACTATTAAAATGAACATTTGCACAGAGAAGACCAAAGCCATTTCTAAGCAAGGCTACCAGACAGTCCTCAAACTGGCTCGGAGTCATCTACAGGACGGAAGCAACAAAGGGACATCCAATATTTACATAAACCAAAACCCAACAGAGACCCTGCGGGACAGTAGAACTGCCCTGTAGGTTTTCCAAGGAGTGGCCGGTGGATTCGAACTGCCGACCTTTTGGTTAGCAGCGGAATGCTTAACCACTGCACCACCAGGGCTCATTTATATAAACAGCATCACCAATACTTTCAATGCAATAAGTACAGTTTTCTCAGACAAATCACTTTTGCCAGAATACCAAACAATAGGAACAATAATAACATCTTTCTTCCAAAAAAACTTCATATTTATTTAAATCATTCTCCCACAACACTCCAGGGAATATCTCTCTGCAAGGCTGCAACGGGCATTGTGACCAAGTAGATGCACTCTTCCAAGAGGACATGACATCATTCTCAGGTAGTCTACAAATTCCTACTACATGTGCATACACAGATAGGGAGTGCTGCTGCATCCACAATTAAACAGACCAGAGGCTCACCATCTAGAAACGTCTATCCACGCATGGGCAACAGACACAAGGACCACTCATCAGTTCAGGCAGACCCAGCACAAAATTAAACACGCAGGATGCAAGAACTGAAGTTAAGACCAAGGACAAAAGAGTTAACATACTGACCATAGATAAATATGGCCAAGCCCTGGGAGACCTCGACCTCAGGTTCTCTATCAGTGAAGAGAAAAGAAAATTATCATTTTCTGAGGACCTATTATGAACCAGGAGCCCTGTTGGTGCAGTGGTTGAAGTGATGGACTGTAAACTGAAGAGTAAGCACTTAGAAACCACCAGCGGCTCTGGGGAAGAAAGATGTGGCAGTCTGTTTCCATGAAGATTTACAGCCTTGGAAACCCTATGGGGTCACTAAGAGTCGGAATCCCCTCCATGGCAGTATGTTTGTTTTATTATGAACCAGGGCCCTTATACACATGTTGCTGTTGTTACGGGCTGACAAGTCAATTCCGACTCATAGAGACCCTATAGGGCACAGGAGAACTGCTGCATAGGGTTTCCAAGGCTGTAATCTTTACACAAGTAGATCATTAGGCCTTTTATCCCGTGGAGCGGCTGGTGGGTCCAAACCGCCCAACCACCAACCTTTCTGTTAGCAGTCCAGCACTTAACCACTGTGCCGCCGGGGCTCCCTCTTACACACATAATATTCTTAAATCCTCTTGTCAGTTCTACAGATTCATATTATTATCCTCAATTTATTGGGTAGGAAATCATGGGGACAGAGAGGTTAAGTGACTTATACAAGGTCACACAGCTAAGAAGGGACAGAGTCAGACTTCAACTGTAGAAGCTCCTTTTCCAGAAGAACTACTGTATGCTTCATCCACTTTCTTAATGCTGTGCATCACTTTCTTAATGGAAACCCTTCAATGAGCACTTCATTTTCACCCAGAAATTCTAAAGGCAGAGATTTGCACTTTCGATATTTCAGCAAAAAATAAGTGCCTTTTCCCAGAGAGGTCCTACATACAAGCTAACTGAGTTCCTAATTGTTCTTCAAATGCAGGGAAGTGTAGCCATGGTGTGCAAATTTTAAGCGCATTATTTTCCCTACATAATTGCATGTCAGAAAGGGAAGGCTGCCAAGTGACAATCTGGCCCAGTGATTCATGGTGTCACACTGGCATATCCACTTCCAATACAGGTTGTTGTTTTGTGTTTCCTAGAAATCATTGCCTTCGTTTGGGAGAGAAACAGTAAACAATGTCTCCAGCAATGACACCTTCTTTTTATACTAGAATACACCGGCAGCAAATTTCCTGAATTTTTTAGTGGGGAGAGGGAGGTAATATAAAGTTAAAAGTGATAGCATTAGATTCCTCAGACTTCAACGATCATGTCGGTAAGACATTATCTTAAACATAGCTGATACCTCTTCTTTGTTTTAAAACAATAAACCGTTGCTGTCAAGACAATTCTGACTCAAAGTGACCTTACAGTAATAACTTATAAGTAAAAGGTCTACTCGAATGAATCACATTCCATATACAAAGCAGGTTCCATGTGCAGAGGAGAAAACTGATCTAGCCAGTTTTGTATTTTTATGCTTCAAGATTCCTATTTGCTGCTTTATTAATGCTTTTCAGTAATATTTGCCTGTTAAAGACTTAATTAAGGATTCATTTTTCCCTATATACCAACACAAACTATACAATACGTGCACAGTCACAGACAAAATAACTTTGCCACTGACCTTTCTACTAAGACAGGAAAAAGATGATGGGAAGGTGGCAAGAAGGGGAAAAGGAACAGGCAGGGATACACTGGGAACAGTAAATTCACTGTTTAGAAGCAGCTTCAGATAAGATCACTAGCACTTACCTGTGCTGGGGTCAATTTTGATAATTGTAGTTGATGTCTAGAAACGGGGTTATGAATATAATTATCATAAAACAGCAACTGGGCAATCACAACCTAATTAAGCCCACTGACTAGATTATCTTGTTTTCCCCCTAATCATCACATAACATTTAACACTTGGTAATTTCAGGACCTATGGGTGATGTTCATTCATTATTAACAAGCTACAACCACTGGTCAGAAGAATGGGTGACGTACTCCAAAACACTTGAGTCAACCAAAAGGTAGGGGTGAATTTCAGGGACAGTTGACATCTGTTCTCCCCACTTCACTTCTCAGCTCCCCAAATTACTCATTGGAGGCAAAACCATGGGAGAAGATGGAACAAATGATGAGAACTTCTGCTCAAGTGGAAGGATACAATTCTGCTTTCTTAAGTGTGTGCTATTTTCTGTCATCTGTACAATGTGCTTTTTCACATTACAATAGAAGTCTCTGAAGATGTAAGAGGCTGATTTTTCTTTTCAGGACAATGGATGATTCCCCTGCCAGGCCTGCACACACAAACTTTATACATTTATTTTCTTGAACATGCTTTAAGGCTCCCTCTCCTACAGCACCTCTCTTGCTGAGTGTGGTCTCAAAGTCAATGTCCTAGTCCCACTTGAATGCCACTGCATCCACAAAAATACACTGACCCAATTCACCTTTCCTTTCTGCAAAGTGGCTCCTGAGCATAGCCTGGGTAGGTTCCTCTTTAAAGAATTAAGAGAAGCTTGATGAAACAAGTTAAGGACCAGTCTTTGAGACAGGCTGGTCTGAGGGATTATCTTAGAAGCCCAGGCACTACCGATTAGGGTCACAATTTATGCTAAGGCTAAGTAGAGTCCCTATTTTTCTAAATTAGAACTTCTGTCCAAAGAACCACATGCTTTGGTATAGTTCAGTTTTATTCTTTTCAGTTATGTAGCTATTTTTTTGAGAATTTTTTCCCATTAAAGGTCATTATCTAAGAAAATACTGATTTTTGTAAGTTTGGTAGATACTGATGTTCATGTTGGGTAAAAGTAGACAGATGGCTCTGGGACCTTCTCTAGAACATTTTATGAGCAGTACACATGCTATCCTCCCACAATGGCTTTGAAAATGGGTTTGTCGGGGGACAGAACAACTGAACAGATCCATAGGAAAGTTAAGATTTTACAAAACCATCACCAGTTGCTTTCGGCTGAAGACTCTACTCAGCAATTAATGCCCAACTGGCTGTCTTACAGAAAAGCTACTGTACTGGATATCTTGGGGATATTTTGACCTGCTCCATCCTCCTTAGTACAGCCTGTCACTCTATTATGGGCATCTGTGGTCATCCATGAACAGCAGCTTCCTTACTGTATTGTGATGTTTTAAGGAGAGGCAAATAAAACCAAAACATTCATCATCTCTCCATGATCTAAATAGAGCACATGATGATCACTAAGGTGGAAGGGAGGACTTACTAGCATCCATACTTTTAAGAATATCTGTGCCATTTTTTAAGAATGGCCATTAGACAAGAGAACTGATTTTCTAATATGTCTTCTTAAAAACATTTCTCATGCTTATAGTAACCAGAGCCAATATAGGACACTGAGACTTTAAATGAGCACTAAGAAGGGAAAAAAAAACCACCTTTTCTACTTTAAAAAAAAGGAAAAAAGCCATACAGTCTATCTTTCCGCATAACAGGTAAGTCCTCTTTTTAAAAACCCATGTTCATAACTACTTTATACTATTGAACTTCATAAGAGTACAATTTAAAAATATTTATTATATAAAGTACCCCCTACATAGTTCCTTGTTGTTATTTTTTTTCCCCCACCATCTCTGCAATAACTCAGAAGAACAGAAAAGAGGGTACTCTTTAGTTAAACATACTGTCACTATTACAGTAAGTTATATCTCCCATCAACTAATATAATTAATTTTCCATTATGCTCTGATTTCCTTCCAGAACACCAGGATATTCTCCTGGTATAAGCAACTGGAAGAGATAAACCCTCAAGAACATAAGCTATTAGCATACTAAGTAATAACCAATAATCAAGCTGAGAACCACGTCTCTGGAGGCAGTCCTCCTGAGTGTGTATCTTGGCTTCTCCACTTCGTAGCCTGTTGACCTTGGGTAAATTACCTCCCTAAACCTCAGTTTCCTCATCCATATGAACAGTCCCTGAGCCATATTAAATGTTAAAAAAAAAAAAAGTTACCTAATTAATATTAATTATGAGTCACTCCAGGAGAAGAAATGGCATTTTGTTAAATGTCTATATGGTATTCCCACTCTATAGAGGAGTTCGCAGAATTTTTGATAAAAGCAATCACATTTACTATTTATGGACAGTGTTCTTACCCAATATTAGAATGGACAATATTCAGTGAAACAGCAGAAGAGGGAGAAAGTTCTTGCAGCTGAACTTTGACATTCAAATGATAATGGTATCTTCCATACAGATCCCTTTCCCAGTTATAATTACTAAATACTAATCAAGAGTCTTCAGAGGAGACAAAGATAGAAACCACTGAAGAGAAAAGATTCTGGGTGATGAGTTGTTGGAATCTTTACATGATCTCTAGGCCCATCTTTCCTTCAGTCTATAACCCACTGTTCAAATTTTACACCAAATGAGGGACCACTAGATCACATCCATGACAATCAGAGAATTGAATGATTGATGTTCAATACCTGACTAATTGATCACAAGACAAAGGGACAATGTAATTAGAGATTAGAGTGACTACAAACATTCTGGTCCATGCTGACCTTATTTTGGATTTTAAAATGCCGGGACTGGGTTGACAGGCCAGTCCGTGACACTTGGCTGGAGCAAATGGCTTAATCCCAAACTGGACACCATGTAGTAGTCATGCTCCATTCCTTTCCCTCTGAAATAAGCATGTCTGTGTTCTAATTTCTTTCCAGTACCCACAGCGTAGGTAGAGAAGCTCTATGGATAGCTTCAGAGAGAACTATCACATTTTCTCCCCATTAATAATGCAGCTATTTTCTGTTGTGCTCTATTCTCTACTGAGTTCATTTTCCAGGAAAATCTCCACCTAGGCAGAGTTAACCAGTTCCCTCAATTTTCCATCTACCCTTTATCTGAAAGGCTGTATTTGTAACCCCAAAGTCACATAAATTGCCTTCCAAACCCAATTCTATTTTTTACAATAGGGACTGACCAAAGAATATTGGCCTAAGCACTAGTCTTCATATTTCACATGCAATAGGTACCAAATTACAAGATCTTTTTCCATTTGCTTTATTGTTTTCATAAAAGCAATGCCTTTCTTCTTCCTGAGGGCTCTTCTCAGTGGACAGACCTCTTCAATTTTGACTTATCAGTCATTCCCTTGCCTCTCTTCTCCTTTTCCCTCTCCCACCCAAGCAGTCTCTCCTTCCCAGCAAATTTCCACCACATTGTTATGGCAATGCTTTAGCCTACTTTTCTGCTGGCTTAACAACACCGTCTATTTTCTACTTGTGCTGATGCTACTGTTGGCTTTTCTGAAGGGCTAATCCGTGTATCCTTTCAAGGCCTAACTTCCCCTACCACGATAGCAGCTGGAGCTCTGATTCACAGGTCCCTTCCAAAGCTTTTCATTAGCAATAGAAATGAGATGGTTTAGAAACCCATTTCTTAATCTGCAGGTGAGTATTGGAACCTTTGTGCAGCAAACATCTTTCAAGTATCCCACATTGTGCCACTGCACAATTATATTCTGAGTAATAAGTACAATGTTATAAGGCACATTTGCAGTGTTAACAGGGAGAATGTTCACCCACAGGAAATCAGCTCCCAGCCCCCTGGCTACGGCATTTCCCAAGCTCAAAAGAGAAGCACTCAGTGGACATGAGCAAAATTGAAGGATAATAGCTTTACGTTCTCAAATCTGAACAGGGAAAAGAATTCCAAAATTTGAAGGCCTTAGCTTGTGTTCTGGTTCAACTGGCCAGACGAGAGCTTAGGGAGTCCGTTTGGCCTTCCCCAGCTGGGCTCTGTGGCAGATAAGCCTCTCCACAAATCCTGGGCTTAATTACTTCTGACACAGTTGTCTCGCCTGGGTCTCCAGCACCTTTTGTGCTCAAACCAATCTGAATCCAAAGGTAAGTCTTTGCTCACTCACCTTGGGCAAGTGCTTCATTTCCAACTAAGTGATTCTAAAACATTTTAATCAGGATTCATTGGTTCCTAGCAGAATTTCCTCATCTTTCCTTGCAGTCTTTTGTTAGAAGTTTTGTTACTAAAAACCCTGGCAAATACCTTTCTGAATTAAACAGTCCTCATCTTCAAGTATTTATTTATGGAACAAATAAGTACCTACCTGCCTTCCCTTCACCCTCAAGAGCAGGTTCTACTCTGAATGAAGTTGAGGTAGGACGTGAACAGGCACAGCAGAAGTATTTTATTAATATCCAGAAGCAGCATGCAGTGAACTGAACTAGCAAACACATGAAAGCAAGGAAATCAATACCAAAATACCCATGACCTGGCACAAAAAGCAGCTTTCCCTCCAAGAATAACTCAAGAAAAATGTCTCCAGCTAGGAATTAGGCAAGAATGCTTTGAAGACATCAAGTAATATCTGCTCACCAGAAGTAAAGGGCAATGAACGCATCTGTAGGTGACAGTACTAGCACCCTCTCATACCACACACAACACTCTACCTCTTGCCTTTCTAAGCCCTGAAAAATCAACTTTGTGTTGGATGTATTGCTCCATACATCCAAAGACTAAAAAACCTCATGTAAGCTTCAACTGGTAAGGACAACAGACCTCAGAAAGAAGATAGATTTTATAATAGCAGTGCAAAGCAGAAAATGTGAATACAAAGCTCTTCTGATTTGACTTTCCATTTATCAGTTTGTGTAGTTCTCCAGATACAAAGTTCAAGGGGACAAAAGATTCAAAAGAGCTTCCTAGTAAACTGCAAATACACTCTGAATTCATGAAAAAAAAAAAACCATTTTCCTTCATTTGGAAACTTCTCCTCCTGGGTCTTATAAATCCAGGAGATAGTTCAACTTACGATTATCTTCTCTTCTCTCCAATGCTCCCCCTCAATCCAAACTTTTTTTCCCCTTCCTTCAGTACTGGCATGCAAGCCATGCTGTTTTAACTTCTTTCCTGTTCTCCCAGTTCTTCTGGAACATTTTATTTTCGACAGTCAACTCATTTGGAGGAGTGCCACACTGAGGTTCAACTGTTTACAGCGTTAACTGTGTTTCTGCCAGAAGTCCACATCCAGCACTACCTTCTTCAGACTGCCTCCTGGATTAACAATTTATACTTTAGTTTGGAAAAAGCTTAGAAAATGTGGAAACTTCTAAACATCACTCTTCTTTACAAAATTACTTTCACTCATCCAAGAGGAGACAGAAATGGAAACCCACTTCGCCCTTCCTAGAGAACTGTTCCCATGGCTCATGGTTAAATGTCGCCCCTGTTGTTTAACAGTCGTTTTAAAGGATGACTTCATGTATATCGGGGAATGGGAAAATAGCCAGCCATTGGTCTGTAAGAGGGAACTAGGCTCTAAGAAGATAAGCAGCGGACACAGTTTTGATGAGTCCGGAGCACTGGAAAATCACCAGTAATTGTTTTAGACTGGATTTCACTCTCTCGGCCATTCATCAGAATTACAAAATGGCATCTCTGAAAGAAGCCAATTTAAAGCTGCACCACATTGCAAAACAGATCCTTGGAGTCCAATTGTGGGTGCTTTTGTAAGCTGCAATAGACCCAGACAAACTTCCAAAGAAGGACATTTGAAAAGGACTCCCAAGCCCCGGATGACAGAACTAGAGAACAGAGCAGGAAAATTCAAAGAAAAGCGCAAACACAGATAGCTGAAACTTGACTGAAAGTCACATGAACAAAATCACCTCTGCTGAGTCTCTCTTCTATCAACGAAAGCATCCTGGCTCTGGGTTCCCCACCATGTTGAATTCAACTAACAGAAGTCAACAGTCTTGCCCGTTAGAGTATGGTTACAGTTTCTCTGCTAGCATTTCTCTGCTGCACTCTGGAGAGGAGAGCCAGTGTTTCACAACCCACTCACTCAAATGCAGTGGGACAGTGGAAAGGGCACTGGGCTGGGAGTCAGCCGACCTGAGTTCTAGGCCTGGCCTGGTTACAACTGCTTTCTGACCTTGTGCAAGTCACTTCATGTCTCTCTGCCAGTTTCCCCTTCAGTAAAATTGGGGGGCAGGGGGGGACTGAAGCATATGCTGTAAGGCACCTTCAAGTTATAAGAGAAACTAAAATACACTCCTACTCTACAAACCAACTAGCTTCCTAATTGGAAGTTCTGACTGGTGAATATGCATCACTTACTGTGTACAGGCTTGTCGATTTTTAAATGATTTTAATGTTAATTTCTACTTAGGAATCGATATTTTTGCCCATCACCCCAAAATCTGTTTAAGCTCCCTGCTCCCTAGAGCTCATATTGCAGTAAGTGCCTCTTTTATTTTTTAAGCAACCTTCCCCAAACTAAGACTTGAGCTATTAAAAGAGCTTAGAACTTCCCATTTCCTTGCTAGGGCTAAAATTAAACTGTCCATTCCTTAGGGCCCAGCATAACATCTGCCAGATGTCTTGGCATATCACAGAAAGAAAGGAATTTTCTTCTACTATTATCTATTCTCCTCTCTGTTTTCTCACAATCAATTAATAGGTCACCAACACAGAGCTAATGTGTCTCTCAAAGTCATCAACTTCGTAAGTACATGAACCTCATAAGATACCTGCTTTGGCAATACACACATGCACACACACATATACACACATACACACATGCACACACACATATACACACATACACACATGCACACACACATATACACACATACACACATGCACACACACATATACACACATGCACACACATATACATACATGCACACACATATACACATGCACACACAGGCTGATCTTTCCAGTTCACTGGATTTTAGCAATAAAACCTAGAAATATCTTCTCCCTTTTCTTTCAAATTTTCTTATTTCCCACGTATTACCTACCCAATTAATGCACTCACGTCACATCCTTTGCAATTTTGAGTTCATTATTTATGTATTTCCTGTGTTTGCGATTGTGTTATTGTCAAACAGCATCTCTGTTCTCCAATCATCAATTTGAAACATTCACACAGCTTTGTCAATTCTCTGTCCCATGATTCTGTGAATTATACATCTGATTAAAGACGCATACCACAAAGAAGAAAAGCAGGGTTACCTTAACCAAGAAATATCACCACCAAGGAAAAATTCAAGACAGACTTGACTCTATTAAATTCTATCACACAAACTACAGGACTCTTTCCCAAGGCAACTTTACTACTCTTTTCTTTCAGGAAAACTGACCACAAGTACTCTGAAGTCCATTAGTAGAGTTGGATTTTCCTCCCTACTGTCTTCCGGAAGACTCATTAAGAAGAATATATATAGTTTGTTTTTTTCTTTTTTCCCTCCAAAACTTGCCTCCAACTCCAAAGAGTGGGGAAAAAACAAGTCCTCAGAGAATGTGGTCAACGAATTAGATTGACATAAATCCAATATACCCAACAAGGATCTTTTTATGGCAGCGTACATCACAGCTCACATGTACTTTCCAGAATGATTTCTCTTTCTGCTATATTAGAGCTATGGCAAAAATTTGCATAACGAGTCTTATCAACCTCGTGTCTCAAAAATAAAAAGGACCTGAGCTTTGACACCAAATGAGAACGTTCAATTTGACACTCTTTATTTCTCTTGTTGTGGTAAATACTTATCTCAATTCAAATGTGTGTGTCTAGAAAATTCAAGAAGCCATGTCTTTAAAATATAGGCGATGCTTCCCATGTTGATGAAACGGCATTAGAGATTGATTGTCTCTTAGACAATCAGAACATATTCTCAAACTCCAAAGTGCCCCTTAGATACCTTATTTCTTCCCTCCAGAAAAACTAAACTTAAGACTGTCTATAAGGACACCAAAACATTTGGTTGCAAAGTGAAAACTATAGTGAATCAAATGGCTGGGATGGCAACCAATCTGTCAGACTTTTTTCTCCCAGTGAAATAAGTAAATTAAACAATTGTCCTGGTATCAACAACAACAAAAAAGATATCATAGAAGTTTATTTCATGATAACCATATAACGTATTTATGTTTACACAAACATACATGGTTAATTACATGTAAAATTATCCCATAATTACTTTTCCAAATAACTCTTTTTATTCCATTGCATTTAAAATTTCAAGTTTGAACATGTAGCATTCATATATGCACTAGCAAATTTTAGTATAACATTGAATACATTCCACTTATGAGCAAAAGCAATGGTATCAAAAGAAATCTAAAAATGAATAATGAATGGTATGATTCCAAGTAAAATTTTCAAAAGTGCTCTTGGAGAGGCCTAGATTTTTAATAAAGTAGCAGAGATCTGAAGAGAAGCATTTTTAAATGACCATACACGTCAACTGAAAACCATACATCTTCGTCCACACAAGCAGGGTTTTACTTCATTGACCATAGACAATTATCACCTAAAGAACCAAGTATTTCCCCTCTCCTTTCACATCCCTCAGAAGAACAATAACCCTCAATTAATGACACAACAGTTTGGTTTGAAAAATGTGATGTTGTCATACACAGCACTGTGCCTTTACTGAGTAACACTGCTACCAGCTACTCAACAGAATATAATTACATCAGGACTCTAAAACCACTTCGATATGCACAAAAATACCGTAGACATAAGGAACTTTATACAAAAAAATCTGATAATGAGAAAGCAAAGCAAGAGAAACGCTAGTATAAGTCGCTCACCAATGTGTTCTTTATTTCTGTTGAAACTGGTACCTTTCTATATTTCTCCTTAGTTGAAAACAAGGTCCAATCAGTTTCCTTAGGATATATTAATAGGTTCTGAATCTCCTCCAAGTTTTCATTCCACCATGGAGCCCTCCTCACCTATCTTCAGTACTCCATCTAAAATTCTTCTAACATCTTCCCTCATCCTCAAGATGGCTACCTTACCTAATGGAAAATCAGCATCTTCATGGTTGGCTTTTATAAATTCCTGAAGCATTTCAGGACTTAATTCTTTACTTGGACTATTACATACATTCTCTAGAACTAATCTGTGAAGAGTTCTAATCAATGTGTGTGAACTCGGGTAGGTTTGGGTCCTTTTTCAAATCATCTCTCAAAATGTCTCCCTAAAGACTAATAAATTACTCCCAATTAAACAGGTGAAGATACCTGGGCATAAGGTTTTCTCAACCAACATAATATTTTTTTCAAATGTGTTTCCATAGTGACATTAAGAAGACATACTGATATTTCTGAAGACTTACAGTACTTGAGAACACAGAAAAAAATAGCAGAATGGGAGGGAAAGGGGGAACAAAGGAACTAAAGAAGACCTAATGCACAAATGGAACAAGCTGAAGAGAAATGTAGAACCTCAAGAAACTGGTATCAGTCAGTCCTAGAGTTCCTCTGAGATCTTGCAGGATTTGTGTTTTTTTTTTTTTTTTTTTTTTTGCAGAAATCACTCCAAACCAGACAATGAAGTCTTGCAATACATTCAAAACATGATGACAACCAAGCCCCAGAACTCCAAAATCTCAGTTTAGGGCCACGACCATCTTCACAATGAAGAAATAACATTCCCTGGTGACTTTCAGGAGACCTGGAACAGCTTAAAGTTGTGTGAAGGCCTCACTGGCAATGTTTAAGGTTTCTGCCTTCCCTTTCCTGAAGGAGGTCAAAACCCTTCAGGTCCACTCAAAAGGGGAAAAAAATTCCAAAAGTTTACTTTAAAATGAAAACAAGTGCTCTATAACTTGTGAAAGCACCCTTTTGGTGGGAGAAAAATCTGAGCAACCCTTAAAAACCCCTCATTCTCTTGCATAATGAAACCATAGTGAGGAACCACCATATGATTTCCCTTAGGAAAGGGAGTAGGAGTAGGCAGGCAAGCCTCCTCCTCCAGCCATCACCAGCAGAGCTTCAAAATGGAGACATCCATAATTTTATAAACACTTCTCATCTCAGCTTTGTCTCCTGGAAACCCGCTCTCCTCCATTTTCTGGTGGAGTTACAACATGACAAGGCTTACCTGACTCAGTTCCCAGCTCTCAACCAAACTAGTCACTCACTTCCTCCAAAAACCTGCAAGCCACCTCCAGAAACAAAACCAAAGCAAACCAAACAGCAAACACAGAGCCCCCGGGAGCCCTGGGAGAAAGCCCCAACTGGTTGGTCTTTCCCCATCCCAGACGCGTGCTTAAAAATGAACTTTTTTTTTTTTTCTGGTAGGGGAGAAATATAAAAGGAACTCCAGGCAACCTCCCTCCCTCTCTGTAGGTTAGAAGCTACAATGAAAAGAAAATGAGGGTTCCTTCAGGAATGGTGAAAAGCCTGGAGACTGAACGTGAGAAGGAGCTTTGTGTTTTGGAGTCTGGACTGGAACCAAAGCAGACAGCTTGCAAATGGAGGACAGGGAGATAAAGAAAGGGAAAGAGAGGGACTGCTCCAATGGGGGGCGGCTGCTGTTTCCCCTCGTGCCTGGAAGGAGGGCAGACCCCCGGGAACTGCACCAGGAGTGAGGCACCCCCCCAGGCCCCTGCCTCCCTTTCTCCCTTCTTAAGAGGAGAGCCAAATGTGTGTAATGGCTTCTCCTCTCCAGAAACCGTTGTCCTCCTCTACCAGGCGCTTCTGAACCCCCAGCCTAGAGACAGCTCCTCAGCTGCCTCCTGAACCTGCGCCCCCCGCCCGGCCCGCGCCCCCAGCTCCTTGCCTCTCTCCTCACCAGCAGCACCAGCAGCAGCAGCCACCCCCGACACATCCCGACCCCGCATCCCAACTTCGGAGAGAGCGAGCCAAATACCTGAGGAAGAGGGGGGTGCCAATCCGCACGGCTTTGCCATCGGGCGGGGGTCAGGCAGAGAGAGAAGGGGAAAGGAAGGAGAGGGACAGAGAAAGGAAAGAGGTCAACCCGCTCAGGTCGGGGCCGCTCCGAGCGCTCCCTCCTCTGCCCCTCGCTCGCTCCCTCTGACTCTCGGCTCAGGTCTCCTCGCCTCCCGCCCTCCGCCCCTCTTTCTGTCCCTACTCCTGTCCCCGCACTCCGAGCATCCGTCCTAAGCCTCCAGCTCTCTTCTCACTCATCTTTCATTTTCTCTTCTCTTCGTAGAACTACACGAAATTAATTAAGCCACAGCGCTCCGCTCCCCCCAGCAGAAGCAGCAGCCAGCAGAAAAAGCACAGCCACCTCCACTGCCACCACTACCACCTTCTCCTCCTCTTCCTCCTTCGCTTCTCCTCCTCCTCTTCCTCCTCCCCCTCCTGCTCTCCCTCCTCCCCCTCCTCCTCCTCTTCTCTCTTGCTTCTTCTCCTCTTCCTACAGCCAGTCCATGCAGGGGACTTCCTCTCCTCCCCGCTCCACCAACCCTTCTTGGCCGAATGAATGAGCGCGTTTGTGCCTCCACCACCCGGCGCTCTTCTCCCCGGAGCACTCACTCAGACCACCCCGAGGTGGTGGTTAATTGCAGTAACTTACAGAAGAAGCGTCCCGGCGCCGGGAGGTGTTTTCGGGTTCTCCAGCCCCAGCGCCTCCTTATCCTCTTTCTCTTTCTCCTCTTCCTGCTTGGGTTATTGTTGTGGAAGTTGTTAAGGAGTCTCATGTGCTTCTGCCGGGTCTCAGCAATGGAGGATCGCCATCTTCCCTGCCTTCCTCGGCTCCTCAGACTCGCGGCAGCTGCAGATGACCTGAGATATCCGTCTCTCTCTCCCTCTCCCTCCCTCCCTCACCCTCTCACTCTCTCCCCTCTCTCCACTCTCCTCTCCTCCCTCTCCCTCGCGCGCTCTCTCTCTTCTCTGTCTCCCTCCCTCTGTGTCTCTCTCTGAATAATGAGCAACCAGAGGGAGAGAGAAAGCAAGACAGAAAGAGAGAAGGAAGACAATCTTCTCCTGCCACACAAAACGCCAGAGCACCAGGGGGTGCGCGAAGCCTTTCTAATAACAACAACAACGTGCAGGAGAGAAAGAGAGAAAAGAGAAAGAAAGAAAGAAAAATGAGAAAAGGACTGGGGGCAAAAGGGAAGAATTATCCAAGAGCTGGAGAAGAGCAGAAAGAGAAACTGGAGGAGATGCTGAGGCTGCGGCTGCTGTTCTCCACCCCCCCACCCCCCCTCCCTGAACCCCAGAAGGAGGCAAGGTGGTTGCAAAGTTAAGGCTGGGACATTGTCTTTGTCACTCAGAGCAACACAGAGCCCGACCAGTGAGATGCAAGAGGAGGAGGTGGCGGAGGAGGCGGTGGTGGAGGAGGAGGAGGAAGAGGAAGAGAAGAAGGCAAAGAAGGAGAAGGGGAAGAGGGAGATGAAATGAATAAAGACCTGCGGAGAAGGCGGTGCACGGAGCCGGTCCGCCTGGCCGAGGCGTGCACGCTCGCGCCCCGGAGGCGCCCGGCCACCCTGGCCGGCAGAGGAAGCCGCCAGTGAGGATCCTGACCGACCGCTCATAGCGCTCCCACCATCAGCCCTGCTGCCCCAGGCGCCGAGCCCTGGGCCCAGCGGGTCCCTCACACGCATCCATCTAGAGGTCAATCTTTGCAAAGAACATACATGGGAACTGGAGGTTGCAAGCCTAAACCCAGATCAACCACGTGGGGCTTTTTAATCCCTCTCCAGCTTGCGGTGTGAGTATCTCCAGTGAAAAGCTCAAATTGTCCATTAGTGGCACGTATTTTGAAGTCTTCTCCCCCGAAATAAAGGTTCATTGTGCGTTTTATTTCTCTTCTGATATAGAAAGGGGGGTAGAGGAGGGAAAGAGCCCATCATTCCGAGCCTCGGAACCACCACTTTCTTTTCCCAACTTGTGAAATGTTTTGACGGCGCACCAGAAGGAAAAAAAAAAAGTCTACTTAAATAACTTTACACCCTCCAGCACCGCGTTGTTTGCACTTTCTGGCTGATCATCTAAAGCCTCGGAAAGTAACAATCAGCGCTCCTAATGATAAGGTGTCATGGTGTTGAAGACAAGAGAGCCAAGATGAAGCTTTCACACCTTTAATTTTTATTTAGTGTAATTTTCCCCAAATCGTTCAGAACTATCTCTTTTGCAAGGGGCTCCCCCTACCCCTCAACAGATTGGATGTCTCTTAGGCTTCATTTGCTATGGGACGGGGAAGGGGGCTCGGTGTCAAAAAAAAAAAAAAAATCAACATAGGAGCAATTGAAGTTCAAGGGCATAGGCTGGTTGTAACATTTCCGTTTCTCGGATCCTCAACTTGGGCATCAACAGCCTCGGGAGAAAGAAGCAAGCAGCGCGCGGGGCAGAGACCTTAATTAAAGTTTCTTTTGTCCGTATCTGAATTGGGTGATGCTTCTGGATTCCTTTGCATTGGGAAGCACGCATCCGGTGGAGACGGCGCGGTGTAAAGGACCCAGGGCAACACGGTGCTCTTTAATACCCGCCGCCCCCCGCCCCAAGCAACTATCCGGGGAGATACACCCCCAAATCCATACAATAAAGAGGGAGGAGACGCGCGCGGAGTTGGTCCCCATCGGACAGGGTGGTTTCATAGATCTAAATCCTTGTTTTCCAAGATTTTCCCATTCGTATATTCCTGGGCAGAATCTCTCGCCCTGAGGCATAATTTCACCCCCTTCAACACTTCCTGCCCTTTTCTCCTCCCACTCACAGTGAAAAGCTTGGGAGCCCCTAAAGGGTGTTGATGGCGGGGTGATAGATAAATAAATAAATGACACTCCACGCGTGCGGTGGAGAGGAAAGGAGGAGGTGGAAGAGGTAAAACGAGGAGAGGGAAGAGAAAAAAGTAGGAAGAGGAAGACGAGGAGAGAAGAAAGGACGGAGGCGAAAGGAAAACGGGAGTCAAAGAAAGAGAAAGAAGAAAGAAGCGAGGAGGATGGGGAGGCTGCTGCAGGCTGAACTAATCCTGGCTTTGTGCGGAATTGGGAGGACTTCCCCTTCCAGGTGCCTGTAGGGACCTGGGGAAGTCCTTCTGCCCCCAAGCTCCTCCCTCTGGGACCCCAGGGGTGTCTGATCGCCGTCCGCCGCTCCCCCATAAATTCCTCGTGGCAACGGGAGGAAGCGCTCCAGGTCTCCGCTGTCCCTTCAGTGCCGGAGCTGATAATTTACCTCTTTGTCTTTAATAAAAAGCTGAGTTTTTCTGTCAAGCTCTGCACCGGGAAAATAACAATCGTATTTCAGGCTGAAAGCTCCTATTACTGCTGGGTTTTGGAGGCTGCGATAAAATCTTCATCGACGTGAAGGTACCTTCTGGGTTGGCGTGGGTCGGAAGTGCTAAGATGGGGGCCGCCCTTCCCCGGGGGTAGGGGCGTGGGGACCCAGGCGGTGGGGAGGGGAGAAGAAGCGACGAGGTCAGAGGAAACCGAACGCTCCTGGGGCACCAAAGGGCTTCCCGCAGTCGGGGAATGAGCCCTGGGGAGGAGCCTTTCGCGAGAACGTGAGCGCGCCTCAACACGCCTCAGACCTCGTAAACCCACTTGGCAAAGACCGGGGAAGCGGCTGACGGACCGACTGCGGTGAACTCAAGAAATTAACCTGCGCTGTAATTAAATGGGCTGTCGCCCTTTCAGACTCACCTCGAGCGACCGAGATAGAGAGCTCCCGAACCAGCAGTGGGGGGACCTGGCTCCACCCTCCAGTCCCAGGAGTAGAGGACAAAAAGGGGAGATGGACTTGGAGATGGCCCCGCCCTTCAAACGCTCCAATCCTTGGAAACCAAGCCTCCTCTCCAAGACTCCACGTCTAGAAGGGACAAAGGCAGCAGGAGATCCATAAAGACCGATGGGGAGATAGATAGGTGGCTTTCGATTTCTAAAGAGGGTGCGTTGAGGGGAAAAGGTACTGTGATTAAGTTTCCATCCCAGATACAGAACCACAGAATGGTCTAGAAGACAAACCGAGTCCTCTAGTTTGTAAGCATATTGACTTCCCAAAGCTGTGAAGCAAACTATTGCAAAACTTTCGCATATCTCAGGGTTTTTTTAATGTAGGAAGGCAAAAATTTCAATGAATCATGCCATACACGTTTTTCAACTTTTTACAACAGTTACAAGTGTCTCTACTTTCCAACTAAAATATTTGAAAGAAATTAAACATGGAGTGGGGGCCTTTTGTTTGCTTGTTTGTTTTTATTCGGGGCAATTTTCTTTCAAATGATAGGAAAACAATTGGATAAATAAAAGTTGGGTCAGTCAAAGACAGCACTATCGCTGAAAATTTTAGTGAAAACCTTAATAAATGTGACACTTAATAACTGTAATTATGTTTTGCCATTAGAAGACCATTAAGATAAACAGGGAAAATTTCACACCATCTGTTATTTCATTCCTTAAGAATATTCACGAAGATAAGAGACAAGCCTAGTTGGTGAGTTATCTTCTCCACCAGGCGAGAGTTAATTTTTAAATTTTTAAATGATAATGGAAAACCTTAGGTTTTGTACACTGCCAACAATGTGAGGAAGGTCTCATAGAGGCATGGTAACACCTTGAAATTTACCTTTTATTGCTGTACCCTATGTCATTATACCCTAGAATCACATGGGATTTCAAGACTTTATTAATGTTCCAGGAGATATGACTATGTTGGAAGTCTGGACTTTTCTTCTCCCTTATCATGGGTGACTGGCATACAGACTCCTCATAAAGGGAAATCATGGCTCATCAAAAGACTGACTTTATGAGCATTAATAGAATAATAAATCTAGCAATTTTAGTTCAAGAAACAGTGGAATCTTATAAAATCAGAGTGACCCATGCAAATATGATCCACTTAACTTGACTAACTCTAGCAGGATAGCGATAGTCTATAAATCATTTTGGTTATTAAAGCCTTAGGAAAAGAAGGCACCCAAATCTCTCAAAATATTTGGGGAGCGGGGGAGGGAGAACGCTTCTATCAAACTTGCAGGACAGAATCATGGAAAGAATGAAGAGCTGGTCCAGAGGCTACATTAAAAAGATAGAATTTCAACTGAAACGAGTATATTGATGCTCTAATGTCATGGTTTCAAATATTTACACCTATCATCAAAAAAGGAACTGTCCTCCTGATTCCTGAAATTATTTTTTTAAAAAAATGTGTTTGATATTCCCACTTTCTAAATTTCAGCTGGAAAGCTGTTTAAACTGATTATTTTAGCAAAACAGAGTAGATGAATACAGAATATGGTGTTTTCAGAGCTCTTTAATTATTCCATTCTAAAACATGTGACCATATAGTTGCACACCTCTTAAACTTAATGGTGTTTCACAGCCTATGTAAAACTTTTCTATGCAGTTGAATATAGTCTTTTTACTATTTGTGTTTTTCAACTGATTATGTTGAATCCTTGATATCTTTTACTCGTGTTGTAAGTTACTTAGTCTTCAAAAAGTTTTTCTGAAAACTTCAAATTGGATAATTATGGACTCTCCAAATATCAGGACAGTGAAGTTACTAGCATGCTCTCTGATCAGTTATAGGAGAATCAATATATTCTTATAAGCCCATATTCAAACATAGGGATTGACTAGTGTCCATACCTAGGGAGAAATGACTAAAGGAAGACAAAGGTGCATGTGTCATTCTGAGCAGCTCTCAAAGGAAGAGAAATTGCAGTAACTTACAGTAAACATATTCTGTATGAATCTTTATATATATAGCTTTGGATACCAAACAAGATGTTTCAGTAGTGATATTCTAAGATTCAAAAACAAAGCATTTTCCATAGGTAGAAGTTAAATGTATAGTTCTAGCAAACTAGTTATCGTAATATGGAATATGGAACATTCATATTTTAATAGTCATTTGACCACTGAGTATTGGTTTAGCATCTACAACGTGCCATGCTTAGAACTGAATACTAGGGATACAAATATGAATTTAAAAAAGCAAGTCAAAATTACAATGCAAGATCTACTTCATGAACCACTAGCTTCAAAATCACATTAATTGGTTACAGTACTTTAAAGTTTTGACTTACTTAAAACAATACAAGAGTTGACCAATAAAGAGACTAGGAGTAATCTAAACATTTCTGTTTTTACTATGGAGCTATTGAGATGCAATATTTTGCTAAAATATATTTATTTTAGTTCATTTTAAAGTCAGTATTTGCTTAACTCATAATTTAACATGACGTTCAAATTAAACTAAACTCTTTTTTAGGAAAGAGAGGAATCTCACGTGAACTATGGTTAGATTAACCAAAATTCAGGAAAAAAAAAGACTCAGCTGAAAGATTTTCCATTTGTTGAGGCATCCCTTGCAGCAGAAAGACCAGTATTTCCAGATGCTTACCATTTGTACTCAAACTGAAGCACACAGAGGGGAAGTGACTTGTTCAGGAACATAACTGCTCAGGGGCAGTCAGCACTAGAATTCCCATTTCAATAGCAGTTACTCCAAAGTTATTCTCATACAGCCTTCAAGATTTTTTTTTTACATGTTTGCATACTTGTACTATTATTTACTTAATATATATATATTTAATCAACTTTATAAAAATCTGAGCTTCATCCATCATAAACAATGCTGTTGTTGTTAGATGCTGTCTAGTCTATTCTGACACATAGCGACCCAATGTGACGAAAGTAGAGCTGCCCCATAGAGTTTCCTAGGCTGTAATCTATGGATTGAAGTTGCCAAGGATTTCATTTTACTTGGATCCACAATCCCAACACCCATGGAAGCAGCAGTCAAGAAATCAAAAGACACATTGCATTGGGCAGATCTGCTGCAAAAGATCTTTTTAAAGTGTTTAAAAGCAAAGATGTCACCTTGAAAAGACTAAGGTGCACATGACCCAAGCCATGGTGTTTTTAATCACCTCATATGCATTCGAAAGCTGGACGATGAATAAGGAAGACCAAAGAAGAATCGACGCCTTGGAATTGTGGTGTTGGCAAAGAATATTGAATCTACCATGGACTGCCAATTGAACCAACAAATCTGTCTTAGAAGAAGTACAACTGAATGCTCCTTAGAAGTAAGGATGGTGAGAGTGCATCTCACATACTTTGGACATGTTATCAGGAGGGATCAGTCCCTGGAGAAGGACATCATGCTTGGTAAAGTAGAGGACCATCAAAGAAGAGGAAGACCCTCAATGAGATGGATTGACACTGTGGCTACAACAATGGGCTGAAGCATAACAATGATTGTGAGGATGATGCAGGACCGGCAATGTTTTGTTCTGTTGTACGTGGGGTTGCTATGAGTTGGAACCGACTCGAGGGCACCTAACAACAACAACAATCTTTATGGTGGTGCAGTGGTTAAGAGCTCAGCTGCTAACCGAAAGGTCGGCAGTTCGAATCCACCAGCCGCTGGTTGGAAATTCAATGGGGCAGTTCTACTCTGTCCTATAGGGTCGCTGTGAGTCAAAATTGACTCGACAGCAATTGGTTTGGAATCTTCATGGGAGCAGATCACCAAATCTTTACTCCAGAGGAGCCGCTAGTGGATTCCAACTGCCGACCTTTTGGTTAGCAGCCAAACACTTAACCATTGTGCCACCAGGGCTCCTTAGGTGATGTATATATGAGTAGGTTTTGTTTTGCTTTTATTTTGGCTTCTCAGATGTTTTAACATTTCTACAATGAATTTTTCTATTTTGAAATTAGAAAGAAAAAAGTTTTAGAGATTACATATGAATTTTGCCAGCACAAAATTTCTCCTAAATCACAAAAGACTGACCAAATCAAATGTTTATCTAATTTATAAAAGGACTTTTTTAGATCTGAGGTTTTATTAATTACTATTATGTTTAAAAACACACCTGGAAATTTTTGCATATATCCATTTGATTTCCTAAACAACCTTTACTCAAGAGTTCAGCAGATGCAGTATGAATTTTGGATAACTACTAGCAAGGAGTTGGCTTGACCTTGTCCCTGCTGAGGTGCCCCATGACTGACCTCTTGTAGATTACATGTTAGTTGCCTTTTTACCATAGCATGGAATCTACACATACCTTCTCCTGTCCACTAAACTGTGGTTTGATGTCCCAGCAAGTTACTAAGAAAAGTTTTTCACAAAAGTTACTCATCGGTTATATATTTTTTCAAGTGTCTGGAATATGGAACAAGTTTATTTTTTAATACCTCTCTGATGTTTATCCTGAAAATCTGCTCATTAGAAGGAGCAGGTTTTAAGTGAGCATTTATTGATTTAAAACAAAACCCAGCAATGAGCATCTAGTCACTAGTTTCCAGCTCTTGCTCTTACAAGTGATGACCTTGGGCAAGTAAGTACCCTTGTTAAGTGGCAGCAGCTTCCACATCTGTAAAGGGAATAATTAAAATACTTATAGACTTACTATGACTATTAAATAAAATGAATACAAAGAACATGGGCTCCTATTACTATAAGTTAATATCATCTAGGTCCTTTTAGGTGCCCTGCTGCCGCAGTGGTTAAGAGTTTGGCTGCTAACCAAAAAAGTCTGCAGTTCAAATCCACCAGTCGCTGCTTGGTAACCCTATGGGGGCAGTTGTACTCTGTCCTATAGGGTCACTATGAGTCAGAATCGACTGGACAGTAACAGGTTTGGTTTTGGGTTTGGGTCCTTTTAAGCTTTACTGTGAGGCAGCATGGACAAAGGAAGAGCTTTAGATTTGGAGTCAAGAGAGGACTCTGAATGAGAATAAGTGCCCATGGTAAAAAAGAATCCATTATTATTTAAACAAATAAAAAATCATCAGCAACCATAATTTAAAAACAAAAACCTAGGCATAATATTGTATCTGAGTTCTCCTATTACTATTTATTTGCTACTCATTATTTCACTTTGTCATTTGCTACTACTTAGCTAGCTGACATGGGACAGTAGGGCCAAAGGTTTTTTAAAGTAGAAGAAAAAAACCTCAAAATCAAGAAAATTTTGTTTATTGCTAACTCAAATCCAAGAAAGTTGAATAAGCTTAGAATAATCCATACTGTGCAGAAATTGTTATAATAAATATAAATAAATAAACTATGCAAAGAAGGACCATTCTACTTCACTAAATTTTTCTGTGAATTGTGTAGAAACCACCATTGTTGATTGGTCTAGCCTGGATCAGCAGTTTCTGCTGGAGCACAGTTTGAAAACCACTGATCTATTCCAGATGAGAAAACAGTCTCAGGGAAAAGTGATTTGCCCAAGGTTACATACCAAGTTTTGAAGAAGCTGAGAGCCAGATCTGCTCAGATCTCTCCCCATGACTATTTCCAGTGCATCCAATTTGCCTGTCCTAGCAAACAGAATTTCCTTGAGCTAGTATTGAACTTCAGTGCGAGTTGTTTTCTTTCTTCCCTTTCTTCTTTCTCCCTTTCTTCTCCTTTCTCTACTTCGTGCTTCTCTTCCTCCCCTACCTTTCTCCCTCCCTCTCTCTCTTTCCTTTCCTTCCTTCCTGTGTTTCTCCGTCCTCCCCTCCCTCTTTCCTTGTCGTCCTTCCTAAGGTTTCTCAGAAATGAGATTCTCTACTTTCCACGGCCTACCATAATTAACAGGTTAGTTAGCCAATAAAAAATGTTTATGCTTTCTCTAAATTATTTTGATGACTTGGTTCATTTAATCTTTCTTCAGATCTCAGAGGATTAGCAAAACAATTAATTGTGTTCTCCACATACCAGCTTCTTCTGTTTCTTGGGAATGTTTCGGGTTATCCTCCTCCTTTTTCTTCTCATCTTTCCATCTAAAATGATTTTTTATAGGCTTAGGATCAGGAAAAAAAGGGGGGAGAAAACAAGGTTTTCACATGAAAAATTATAATTCTGCTTTTAAATTTCACATAGTGATAGAAAAATATGACACTATTCTACATATCTGAGGTTGTATGAAGCAAAAGTTGATTTTTCTGTTCTTTTTGTGTACACTCTGTATCACGGAGCGCTCACAAAAGAATTACTCCTGTTATTGAACAACAAGATCTGCCAGTGCTGTCATTGGACTTAAGAGGAACACAGAATTCAGAACTAGTGGGGCTTTTATTAGTGTAATGGATATAGGATTATAGTATCAATTTGGTAATCAAATTAACTCAGTGGATACTAAAATGAATGATAAAGCATATGACATGGAAAAAGAAAAGCAATAGCAATCATTATTACTGTTTCACTTGATGTCCCTATAGCCACAATCTAGCAGGATGCTCTTGTTCCATTCACTGAGGAGACTGCAAAATCCAAGACATCCCCACCTAACCGTTACCTGAACAACAACTCAGGCACATAACCCCTCATCAGGCACAGTGATCGCTGTTTGTAGGAGAAGGTGCACAGATTCTGCCTGGAGGTTGGAGAAAGCCCTGACTTACTGCATCAGGGAATAGGAATCTCTGACATCTGTGAAGAATCCTCACAAAGCACTTCTGCATACATTTATCTGATTCTCACAACAACTTTGTCACGTGGAGATTATTCCCCAGTTTTATGTTTGAAGAAACCAAGGTTCAAAACAGTTCAGTGACTTACCCAGATCATTCAACCAGCACTGGGACTTGAACTCAGGACTTCTGATTCCAGATAGCACCATCTTTCCTCATTGTTAAGTATTAGACCTCGGACATTACATAATAATGTTTATATTATATAATATTATATATTATAATAATATATATGTATTTCCTGATTAGAAAAACAATAAGAATTGTAGCAATTCAGCACCTACAGAAAAGTTGAAAGAAAAAATATCTAGTCCCCAAACAGAGAGCTACTGTTAACTCTTTCATCTGTATTTCTTCCTGTGTGCTTTTGTAATTTATATTCTTTGATTATTTTTTATTGATATGTTTGTTTATAGGTCTTTACACTGGTTTGTGACATCACTTTATAAAGACAGTAATCCCTTATATTATGTAATAAATCAATTTTTTTATTTACTTTTAACTTTAATAATGATATTTTTTAATATATAGAAGTTAAAATTTCTTGTGTTTAAATTGACAAAATTTTTTGATATTTCTATGTCAGTGTATTATATTTATGATAATAGGTATCATTTTTATATATTGAAATTTATATCATTGATAAATGATAACGTTCTCAATAATTTTCTTTATGCTTTCTACTATTGGTGTAATATGAGAAAAGCCTTCTAAATCCCTAATAGGACAATTCATCTGTATGTTCTTTTACTAATTCCAGGATTTTTATTTTCACATTTAACTTTATAATCTATGTAGAATTTATCTTAATATGTGTTATGAGGTAGGGATCAAACTTAATTTTTTTCACATTACTAATTGCCACAATATTATTAAAAAATACACCTTCCTTTACCCACTTAATTTGCATTTATCTGTTTATCTACCTTATTAAACATGTATATCTAAAACTTTAATATTAAATAATAAATAGTATTTGTCAATTTTATTCTTGGTTCTTATGTACTCATTTATTATCAGATTTATTCCTTTAAACTGAAAAGATTTAAATTTTATTGAATATTTGAGCAAAATTTTCTACATATATGTAACTCCTCATCAGAATTCCCTCAGCATATATACAAGTTATTGTTTAGCTCATGTCCCAAAGTGGCGACTCTATCATTTCACAAAATTGCAGACATACTAGTCAACTACAAATCCATTCAAAACTTCGTATTAACTTTAAAAAAAAAAAAAAAAAGGTTCAGCATCCTAAGTCCAATATCCTATATTACTGATTGCTGTTAGACTTTGTTTCATCTCACTGAGAAAGCAGTTAAGGTAACAGAGCAAAGACTTCAAAATTCAGGGGGGTAATGGTTTTGAACCTAGAATTGGATACTCAGTAAAGCTGTCATTCAGATATGAACGTCAAGTCCTCAGAAACTTCACAACACAGAGACACTTTATTTTTTTAAGCACTCACTGATGAAAATCCAACAAAATAAAAATGTAATTCTAAGCAATAGAAAACATGAGATATGAAATACATCAGTAAGCAAAGAAACCAGTAAATCTTATAATTAATTAAATGTTTATAACATGACTATGATGTTTGAGAAAAATTTTGAAATATTATCCCAAAGAAAGCAGATGTTAAAATATATAAAATTACAGGTGATTTCAACATAATATTTGAGGTAGAGAGAAAAGTAAACCTTTGGTAAGAGTTTGTCTTATTTCCATGTAGGATTGCACATGATGATGAATTCTTAATATTGATATTAATAGTAAGTTTATAAATATGTATTTAAAATGTAAGAGTAACCATTCTTAGTAGGCATAAGACTGATAACTTTTGAGCACCATAGGAAAAGAGGTACAAGAAAACTCAATCAAGCAAAAGAAAACAGAAGAGATAAAGAAAATTATATGACAATAGAAAACACAAACACAATGTCAGAAATAAGAAAAAATGCCAGAAATAAAATCATTTGGTTAATATGTTTATATTAATTTTCAGAATAAATATGAATAAAAATGTGCCTATTGAGATAGGCTTTCATACTGTTAAACAAAGAAAATAATCATAAAATTTAATCAAGTTTATTAAATGGGTTTTCCAATTCCTGTATATCCACTTTTATCTGAGGGTAACAGAATCTTTAATTTCTGAAGAAGATGTGTTAAACAGCAAGATAGTCGAACAAATTATGTAAACCGATGTTTAAAAAAGTCATAATAAAACTAAGTGACCGGAAAATTTGGGGAATAAAAGAGATCAGAAATTAGACAAATACTATCAGAAAGAAAGCAGGAGAGGATATGGTCATGTCAAACAAAACAAAATTCAAGGTTAAAACCATTCATTTGAAATAAAAAAAAAAAATTTAACTGATAATAAAAACAACCCACCATTTGTGTAGCTAGTAATATATACACGAGGAGAAATTGAGAAACTACAATTATAATGATAGATTTTTGACAAACCTGCCAGAAACTGATAAATTAAGTAAGCCTCAACTATAAGAGGATATAAAGAAATTTGACAGCACATTTGTTAAACTTGATTAAATAGATGCATAAATAGAACTGTGTGCCTGATGTTCTTTTCCAGCACCCATGGAACATTTAGAAAAACTTGCCAGTTATTCAGCCACACATAAAAAAGTTCTAAACTCAGTAAATGTCCAAAGTAGAATACAGACTGAATGCAATAAAACTATAAATTAATTGCCAAAGGACAGAAATATACACAAAAACAATCTACTAGAAAACTTTAAAATACCTTTCAAAGTAACCCTTGATGAAAAAGAAAACCAAACTGAAATTACACAGTATTTAGATATAAAGAACAATGAGAACGCTACACATCAAAGCCCGTATAATATGACCCATTTGTAGTTAAACAAAAATGTATTAGAAAACCAAAAATATTAAAAGTACATAAACACTGTCAATTGAAGGAGCTAGAAAAGTCCTTTAAAAAATAGGAAGTATTGAGCATTAAAAGCAGACTTTTTTGAGTAACAACAAAATAAGCAGAAAATGAATAAGTAAATTAAAACTGAACAGAAAAGTCAGGTAAAGTCTGATGAAAAAAAGAAAACAAATATATAACATTGCAATAAAGAAAGAAACAACTAAAGACATGGAGAAAATTAAAAAGTTGTGAGAACATTATATCAACTTGAGAATCTTAGGTGGAACGGATCATCTATACAATAGTGAAAAATTGACTCAAGAAGAGGAAGAAAATAAATAAATAAATAAAACAATTACCACAGAAAAAAATGAAAGCATACTCAAATCCCCAGCCCTCACCCTAGAAGTACTAGATAAATTCTACTACACTTTACAGAAACTGACAATTCCTACTTGTAAAATATATGTATGTGTGTATGTTTTTTGTCTTTAAATTCTTTTTTGTTATAAAAATAATAGATGTTTCTGGAAAAATTTTAAAGATTACAGAAAGTTTTAGAAATAAAAGTAAAAGTTCTATGCTATTTAAAGATTTCATATTCATTCTTTTTAACTAGTGTTATTCTATTATCCCACAATCCAACAAAGCAAATCAAATACATAAACAAAACTTCATATCAATATTGCTTCTAAATACAGGGGCAAAGTTGCCATATGCCGTATTATACATATATAAAAATCCGACTATGTTTGAAAGAAAAGATTCACCATGAATAAAAAAGGTTATTTCAGAAAAACAAGGATGCTCAAAACCAAGAAATCTATTGATATACCTCATTACTTTAACTGAACACAGTAGATATAAACAATCATCTTGATAGATGCTAAACTAGTAGTTGATATAACTTAATACTTTTTTCTGATTAAAAATAAAACTGAATTTTAGTGAGTTAGGGCTAGAAGATACATCTTTCATTATCATGGTATCTATTAGAAAATTATAGCAAAATCATATTTAATGCTGAAGTATTAAGGACATTCCCATAAGGTCACAAATTAAAAAGGAAAATACCTGCTATCCACTGGTACAATTCAACATTTCACTGAAATCCCAGCCTTTGAATAATTAAAAAAATAATTAGAATATTAGAAAGGCTGAGATCAGATTGTCATTATTTGCAAATGCAGTTTAGAAAATCTTAAGAAATCCTCTAAAAACATAATAGAATTCATTAGAGTTCGATAAGGGAGCTCTTATTTGTACGTATAAGTAAGGTATATTCATCAAGAGTAAGTGAAGGTAAATACACAAAAATCAATACTTTTCCCATATGCTAGTAATATCTAAATAAGTTTGGATACATTTAGCTGCAATTACAGAATGCTGAATTAACCAAGATTTAAATCATAAATACATATTTACTTAACAAGGAATCTAGAGGAAGGCAGTTCATAGGCATGCTTAATGGCTCAAATCTGTCTTCAAGTACCTAGGCACTTTCCATCTTTCTGCTTTATATATATAAATACCATCTTTCTGCTTTATATATATAAATATATATGCTCTATCATAACATATTGCCTTTTTGTCTTCATATCTATGGTCTCATGGACACATATGGTTATCCCAATCAGGCATCATGCCTGCTCAATCAGCATTCAGAGTAGGAAGAATGGGGGCAGAAAGCAAAGGGGTTTTCTTTGTACCAAGGAGAAAATTTTATCAGAATTTCCCTTATTACACATTAGGTAAAACCAGATGATGTCGCCAGCCTTGGCAGCAAGGGTGGCAGGGAAAGTGACTATCTAGCAAAAGACACAATCATTACGATTGCCATGGCTGGTTTAGACGGATCATGATTCATCTTCTGGGGATGGGCACATTGCTACCCCCAAAACAGTATCAGGATCCTGTTAGCAAGGGAGAAGTGGTAGAAGGGCTACTTTGACTTGCAGTATATGTCAACTCTATCATTAAACAATGCGATAGAGAAATAAAAGCTAATCACTTAAATGACAATTTTTTAAACCCATAACATATCCAGAATAAATAATGAAATGTGCAAGACCTAACGGATGATACTTAGAAATTTTACTGAAAAACTTAAGACCTGAAAACATGGAGAGACACATGTTCCTATATGAAAAGCCTCAATATGGTAAAATGCTAAATCCTTACAAAATAGTCTACAAATCCATAGTAGTCCCAATCAAAATGCCCCTGTTTTTATTTTTTTTTACCTTTGATAATTGATTCTAAGGTTCATATAGGGGAAGTGAAAATTATAGCAACAATAAATTATTTCATTCATCAGATTATCAAATTTTTTTTAAACAACTGATAATATTCAGTGTTGGTGTGACTATACAAGCACACAGTTTGTGAAAACGTAAACTTTTACAGTGATTTGGTGACCAATAGGGCAAAAGCTATCAAAATCTAAATTATTAATAGTTTTTGACCCAGAAACTACTGGGAATCATTCCTGTAGAAATATTTCCATACATGCACAAATACTGCAATATCGTTTCAGACAGAAGAAAAGCTGAAGCTACTCAAATACTTGACAACTAGTAGAATTATTTTGTAAATTTTAGTGGATAAATTTACACTATTAAAAATTTCTGTTTTCATTAAAAAGTAAGGTAGATCTATTTGTATTGACATGGACAGATCTTCATGCTATATCATTAAATGAAAAAATTCTCATTTTTTAGTGTTATATTTTTATATTACATTATATTATTTATATTTAAATTATGTTATGTTTATATATCACATTTTTATAAATAGGTAAACACATACAACAGTGTCTAAAAGAATGCTTTCACACATGATTTCTTATAGGTTGGGGAATATAATTGCAAGGATTTGGGGAAGAGAAATAATAGTTATAAAAAACAATACAAAACAATGCCATTGAGTCGATTCTGACCCATAGCGACCCTATAGGACAGAGTAGAACTGCCCCAGAGGGTTTCCAAGGAGCAGCTTGTGAATTCGAACTGCCAGCCTTCTGGTTAGCAGCTGAACTCTTAACGACTGCACCACCAGGGCTCCGATGACTGTAAGACTGCAAACTTAATCAATAAATACTGTGTGTGTTCTGACTGCTCCACCGATTGGCGGTGCCCCATCTTCTCCCTCTCCTCGGGCCTCCCTATTCCCTGAGACATGACGGTATTGAAATTAGGCCATTAATAACCCTACAATGGCATCTAAGTGTTCAAGTGAAAGGAAGAGTTCCACATCTCTCACTTTAAGTCAAAAGCTAGAAATGATTCAGCTTAGTGAGAAAGGTATGTCAAAAGCTGAGACAGGCTGAAGGCTAAGCCTCTTGCACCAAACAGCCAAGCTGTGAATGCAAAGGAAAAGTTCTTGAAGGAAATTAAAAATGCTACTTCAGTGAATACACGAATGATAAGAAAGTGAAACAGCCTTATTGCTGATACGGAGAAAGTTTTAGTGGTCTGGATGGAAGATCAAACAGCCACAACTTCCCTTAAGCTGAAGTCTAATCAAGAGCAAGGCCCTAACTCTCTTCAATTCTATGAAGGCTGAGAGAGGTGAGGAAGCCGCAGAAGAAAAGTTTGAAGCTAGCAGAGATTGGTTCACAAGCTTTAAGGAAAGAAGCTGTCTCCATAACATAAAAGTGCAAAGTGAAGCAGCAAGTGCTGATGTAGAAGCTGCAGCAAGTTATCCAGAGGATCTAGCTAAGATAATTGACGAAGGTGGCTACACTAAACAAGAGATTTTCAGTGTAGACGAAACAGCTTTATATTGGAAGAAGATGCCATCTAGGACTTTCATAGCTAGAGAAGAGAAGTCAGTGCCTGGGTTCAAAGCATCAAAGGACAGGCTGACTCTCTTGTTAGAGGTTAATGCAGTTGGTGACTTAAAGTTGAAGTCAATGCTCATTTACCATTTTGAAAATCCTAGAACCCTTAAGCATTATGCTAAATCTACTCTGCCTGTGCTCCATAAATGGAACAACAAAGCCTGAATGACAGCACATCTGTTTACAGTATGGTTTACTAAATAATTTAAGCCGCTGTTGAGACCTACTGCTCAGAATAAAAGATTCCTTTCAAAATATTACTGCTCATTGACAGTGCACCTGGTCACCCAAGAGCTCTGAAGGAGATGTACAAGGAGACTAATGTTGTTTTCATGCCTGATAACACAACATACCCCCACACATCTGTCAGTTTGTCATACTGTGAGGGCTTGTGTGTCACTGTGATGCTGGAAACTATGCCACCAGTATTCAAGTACCAGCAGGGTCACCCATGGCGGACAGGTTTCAGTTGAGCTTCCAGACCTAGACAGACTAGGAAGAAGGACCCGGCAGTCTACTTCTGAAAAGAATTAGCCAGTGAAAACCTTATGAACAGCAAGGGAACATTGTCTGATAGAGTGCCGGAAGATGAGCCTCTCAGGCTGGAAGGCACTCAAAACACAACTGGGGAAGAGCTTCCTCCTCAAAGTAGAGTCAACCTTAATGAGGTGGATGGAGTCAAACTTTCAGGGCCTTCATTTGCTGATGTGGTACAACTCAAAATGAGAAGAAACAGCTACAAACCGACATAAACAATTGAACGTGGAATGTACGAAGTATGAATCTAGGAAAACTGGAAATCATCAAAAATGAAATGGAAAGCATAAGCACTGATATCCAAGGCATTAGTGAGCTGAAATGGACTGGTATTGGCCATTTTGAATTGAACAACCATATCATCTACTACGCTGGGAATTCCTAAAGAGGAATAGCATTGCATTCAGTGTCAAAAAGAACATTTCAAGATCCATCCTGAAGTACAACACTGTTGGTGATAGGATAATATCCATACGCCTACAAGGAAGACCAGTTAATACGACTATTATTCAAATTTATGCACCACCCACTAAGGCCAAAGATGCAGAAAACGAAGATTTTTACCAACTTCTGCAGTCTGAAATTGATGGAACATGCAGTTAGAATGCATTGATAATTACTGGTGATTGGAATGCAAAAGTTGGAAACAAAGAAGAAGCATTGATAGTGGGAAAATATGACCTTGGTGATAGAAACAATGCCAGAGATAGCATGATAGAATTTTGCAAGACCAATGACTTCTTCATTGCAAATAACTTTTTTCAACAATATAAATGGCAACTATACCCCTGTACATCACCAGATGGAATACACAGGAATCAAATCAACTACGTCTGTGGAAAGAGACGACGGAAAATCTCAATATCATCAGTCAAGACAAGGCCAGGGGCCGACTGTGGAACAGACCATCAATTACTCACATGCAAGTTCAAGTTGAAACTGAAGAAAATCAGAACGAGTTCACGAGAGCCGAAGTACGACCTTGAGTATATCCCATCTGAATTTAGAGACCATCTCAAGGATAGATTTGACATGTTGAACACTAATGACGGAAAACCAGATGAGTCGTGGAATGACATCATGGACATCATACATGAAGAAAGCAAAAGGTTATTAAAAAGACAGGAAAGAAAGAAAAGACCAAAATGGATGTCAGGAGAGACTCTGAAACTTGCTCTTGAACGTCGTGTAACTAAAGCAAAAGGAAGAAATGATGAAGTCAAAGAGCCGAACAGAAGATTTCAAAGGGTGGTTCGAGAAGACAAAGTAAAGTATTACAATGACATGTGCAAAGATCTGGAGATAGAAAACCAAAAGAGAAGAACATGCTTGGTGTTTCTGAAGCTGAAAGAACTGAAGAAAACAATTCAAGCCTCGAGTTACAGTACTGAGGGATTCTACCGGGAAAATATTAAATGACTCATGAAAGATCAGAAGAAAACAGAAGGAATACACAGAGCCACTATACCAAAAAGATTTGGTGTACGTTCAACCATTTCAGGAGGTAGCATATGATCAGGAACTGATGATACTGAAGGAAGCAGTCCAAGCTGCACTGAAGGCATTGGTGAGAACCAAGTCTCCAGAATTGCCTGAATACCAGTTGAGATGTTTCAACAAATAGATGCAACTCTGGAAGTGCTCACTCATCCATGTCCAGAAATTTGGAAGACAGCTACCTGGGCAACTGGCTGGAAGACATCCACATTTATGCCTATTCCCAAGAAAGGTGATGCAACTGAATGCGGAAATTATCGAACAATATCATTAATAGCACACGCAAGCAAACTCTTGCTGAAGATCATTCAAAAGCAGTTGCAGCAGTATATTGACAGCGAACTGCCAGAAATTCAAGCTGGATTCAGAAGAGGACATGGAATGAGGGATATCATTACTGATGTCAGATGGATCTTGGCTGAAAGCAGAGAATACTAGAAACATGTTTACCTGTGTTTTATTGACTATGCAAAGACATTCGAATGTGTAGATCATAATGATGGATAACATTTTGAAGAATGGAAATTCCAGAACTCTTAATTGTGCTCATGAGGAACCTGTATATAGGTCGACAGGCAATCATTCAAACAGAACAAGGAGATACTGCATGGTTTAAAGTCAGGAAGGGTGTGCGTCAGGGTTGTATCCCTTCACCATACATATTCAGTCTGTATGCTGAGCAAATAATCTGAGAAGCTGGACTATATGAAGAAGAACATGGCGTCAGGATTGGAGGAAGACTCATTAAAAACCTACCTTATGAAGATGACACAAACTTGCTTGCTGAAAGTGAAGAGGACTTGAAGCACTTACTGAAGAAGATCAAAGACCACAGCCTTCAGTGTGGATTACACCTCAACATAAAGAAAACAAAAATTCTCACAACTGGACCAATAAGCAACATCATGATAAATGGAGAAAATATTGAAGTTGTCAAGGATTTCATTTTACTTGAATTCACAATCAACACCCATGGAAGCAGCAGTCAAAAAATCAAACAATGCATTGCATTGGGCAAATCTGCTGCAAATGAACTCTTTAAAGTATTCAAAAACTAAGCTGTTACTTTGAGGTCTAAGGTGTGCCTTCCCCAAGCCATGGTATTTTCGTTGCCTCATATACATGCGAAAGCTAGACAATGAATAAAGAAGACTGAAGAAGAATCGGTGCGTTTGAATTATGGTATTGGTGAAGAATATCGAATATACTATGAACTGCCAGAAGAACAAACAAATCTGTCTTGGAAGAAGTACAGCCAGAATGCTCCTCAGAAGCAAGGATGGCGAGACTGTGTCTCACATACTTTGGACATGTTATTAGGAGGGACCAGTCCCTGGAGAAGGACGTCGTGCTCAGTAGAGTGGAGGATCATTGAAAAAGAAGAAGACCCTCAACGAGATGGATTGACACAGTGGCTGCAACAATAGACTCAAGCATAACAATGATTGTGAGGTTTGTGCAGGACCAGGCAGAGTTTTGTTTCGTTGTACGTAAGGTGGGTATGAGTCAGAACCGACTTGATGGCACCTAACAACAACATAACAACACAACAACCATTCTACAGCCCATGGATCAAGGAGTAATTTTGACTTTCAAGCCTTATTATTTAAGAAATACATTTTGTAAGACTATAGCTGCCATAGATTGTGATTCCTGTGATGGACGTGGGCAAAGTAAATTGAAAACCTTCTGGAAAGGATTCACCACTCTAGATACCATTAAGAACATTTGTGATTTGTGGGAGGAGGTCAAAATATCAACATTCACAGGATTTTGGAAGAAGTTGATTCCAACCCTCATGGATAACTTAAAGGGATTCAAGCCTTCAGTGGAAGAAGTAATTGCAGATGTGGTAGAAATAGCAAGAGAACTAGAATTAGAAGTGGAGCCTGAAAATGTGACGGAATTGCTGCAATCTCATGATAAAACTTTAACAGATAAGGAGTTGCTTCTTATGGATGAGCAAAGAAAGTGTTTTCTTGAGATGGAAACTGCTCCTGGTGAAAATGCTGTGAACATTGTTGAAATGATAGCAAAGGATTTAGAATATTACATAAACTTAGTTGATAAAGCAGCGGCAAGGTTTGAGAGGACTGAGTCCAGCTTTGAAAGAATTTCTACTGTGGGTAAAATGCTATCAAACAGCATCGTATGCCTCAGATAAATCTTTCATGAAAGGAAGAGTCAATCAATGTGGCAAATTTCGCTGTTGTCTTATTTTAAGAAATTGCCACAGCCATCCCAATCTTCAGCAGCTACCACCCTGATCACTCGGCAGCCATCAACATCTAGGCAAGACCCTCCACCAGCAAAAAGATTACTACTGGCTGAAGGCTGAGATGATGGTTAGCATTTTTTAGCAATAAAGTATTTTTTAATTAAGGTATGTACGTTGTTTTCTTTAGACATAATGCTACTGCACACTTAATAGACTACAGTATAGCGTAAACATAACTTTTATATGCACTGGGAAACCAAAAATTCACGTGACTCGTTTTATTGAGATATTCGCTTTATTGCAGTAGTCTGGAACCGAACCTGCAGTATCGTCAAGGTATGTCTGTATATTTCTAACTGTTCCCATTTTTACAATAGTATATATATACTGCTTTTGCAATGGCAAAATATTTTTAAAAGGACAAGAAAAGTATTTGGGTTAGACAGACCCAGATTTACATCCTGTATATATTACATAGATGCCCTGGTGGCACAGTGGTAAAATGCTTAGCTGCTGAAAGGTTGGTTGATGGTTGGAACCCATAAGCCACTCTGCAAGACAAAGATGTGGCAGCCTGCTTCTCTAAAGATTTATGGCCTTGAAAACCCTATGGGGCAATTCTACCCTGTCCTACAGAGCCCTTGTGAGTCAGAATCAACTCAATGGCAACGGGTTTGGTTTTGGTTTGACACACCACATAATAGCTGTATGACTTGAACGTTTTGTTTAAGTTCCCAGAGACTCAATTTCATACAAATTGGATAAAATAATATTTACTTCATAGGTGTGTCAACAGATCAAGTGAGATTATGTATGAAAGATACTTGGCACATAGTAGGTGCTCAACAAACATTGGCTCCTTAAATGGCCAAGTTTAGAGACAAGTAAATTATCATTTACTTTTCTTATTTGGGCTTAAAGAAAGCAGGGTTTGAGCAAGAGTGGTTTGATCAAGCACTTGTACTTGAAATTTTCTTTGAAAGTTGGCAGGTATGACATTTTAGATGAATTATTTAATTGGCTATTCATTTATTTGGAACCCTGGTGGTGTAACGGTTAAGAACTCGGCTGCTAACCTAATGGTCAGCAGTTCGAAACCACCAGCCACTCCTAGGAAACCCTATGGTGAAATTCTACTCTGTCCTACAGGGTGGCTATGAGTCAGAATCGACTCCACAGCAACTTCTTTTTTTTCAGGTTTTATTCATTTATTTAAACAGTGAACATAGTATTATTTGCTACACGCCAGCCCTGTGCTAGGTACTTGAGGAAGTAAAGATGAGCAAAAGACAGTCCTTTTTATTGAGGAGCTTGAGAGTGTTTTAATTTAATACTTTCAGTTTGTTGAAATAAATGCAGTTCCAGAGGCATTTAAAAAATGCTAAGGACATAGAAAAATGCTGAGACATCAGAGAATCTTTCAACTGGGCAAGACCAAGAGATCGTTTTGGATCCCTGGTGGTGCAGTGGTTAAGAGCTCAGGCTGCTAACCAAAAGGTTGGTAGTTTGACTCCACCAGCCGCTCCTCGGAAACCCTATGGGGCAGTTCTACCCTATGCTATAGGGTTGCTATGAGTCAGAACTGACTCGAGGGCACATAACAACAACAATAAGAGATCGTTTATTGAACTTCCAATCTAATGGAAGAATCCTTTCCACAACATTCCTGGAAGATTGTCAAGTAGTTTCTGCTAGAATAATAGTTACAATTTATTGAATGCTTAATAAAGTACCATAGACCACCTCAATTTTAACATCACAGCAAAACTGAAAGCTAGTTACCACCATACACTAGTTATAGGCAAAAACTGAGACCCAGAGAGGTGAAGTAACTTGTCCAAGATCCCATAGCTAATTCACAGGACTGAAATATGAACCCAGATCAGTCTCATTCCAGGGTCCGTTTTCTCAATCTGAACCACTACACTGTACTTCTTCACAGCTGGAATACTTCCAGTGATTAAAAAAACTCATTATATTGAAAGGCAGCTGTTTCACTTCTTGTAAAGTTCTTCCTTATAAGGGTGCTGGAATCTGTCTCTTTGTAACATTAGATTCATATTTCCCCAAGCACCAAATAATACCTCCAGTGCAACTGGACTGTGACAGCAATACAAAGATGCTTAAGACATGGCTTCTACCCTCAGGCTGCTTGTAATCCTGATTTTTCTCTTTGGAGCAGCACCGAATGCATGTTCTCTTACACAAGATAGTCCTTCAAAAGTCTAAAAACAATCTATACCTTCCTATCTTTCCCCTCAAAAAACAGAACAAAAACACCAAAAAAAACCCTGCAAGGAACAAAATAAAATTCCCCGAAAAGTTCATACCCTGTTGAATTGTGTGTATGTGTTCTACATTAAATATCCTTAATTCCTTCAACTGACAGTAGATTTCCAGAGCCTTCTCCAAGTTTCCTTTCTCCAGATGTGTATTGGATACTAGCTAAATAACATTGTTTACTTAAATATTTGTGCCTATTCCAAAGAAAGGTGATCCAACAGAATGTGGAAGTTATAGAACAATACCATTAATATCACATGCAAATACAATTTTGCTGAAGATAATTCAAAAACAGTTGCAGCAGTATATCGACAGGGAACTTCCCAAAATTCAAGCCAGATTCAGAAAAGGATGTGGAACGAGGCATATCATTGCTGATGTCAGATGGATCTTGGCTGAAAGCAAGAAAGATAAATATCTTTTTACCTGTGTTTTATTGACTACACAAAGGCATTCAACTGTATAGAGCATAAGAAATTGTGGATAACATTTCGAAGAATGGGAATTCCAGAACACTTAATTGTGCTCACGAGGAACCTGTACATAGATCGAGAGGCAGTCATTCAAATAGAACAAGGGAATACTGGGTGGTTTAAGCCAGGAAAGGTGTGCATCAGAGTTGTATCCTTTCACCATACTTATTCAATCTGTGTGCTGAGCAAATAATCTGAGAAGCTGGACTGTATGAAGAGGAACGGCGCATCAGGATTGGAGGAAGACTCATTAACAACCTGTGATATGCAGATGACACAACATTGCTTGCTGAAAGCGAAGATGACTTAAAGCACTTACAAACATCAAAGACCACAGCCTTCACTACGGATGACACTTCAACATAAAGAAAACAAGAATACTCACAACTGGACCAATAAGCCACATCATGATGAACACAGAAAAGATTGACGTTGTCAAGGATTTCATTTTACTTGAATCCACTATCAACACCCATGGAAGCAGCAGTCAAGAAATCAAACAACATATTTTGCATTGGGCAAATCTGCCGCAAAAGACCTCTTTCAAGTGTCAAAAAGCAAAGATGTCACTTGGAGGACTAAGACGTGCCTGAGCCAAGTCATGATGTTTTCAATCACCTCATATGCGTATGAAAGCTGGACAGTGAGTAAGGAAGGCCGAAGAAGAAATGATGCCTTTGAATTATGGTGTTGGTGAAGAGTATTGAATATACCACGGACTGCCAACAGAACCAATAAATCTGTCTTGGAAGAAATACAGCCAGAATGCTCCTTAGGTGGGAGGACAACGAGACTTCCTCTCATGTCATGTTATCAGGATGGACTATCCCTTTAGAAGGACATCATGCTTGATAAAGTAGAGGATCAGTGAAAAAGAGGAGGAGCTCAATGAGATGGATTAACACAGTGGCTGCAACAATTGGCTCAAATGTAACGATTGTGAGGATGGTGCAGGACCAGGCTGTGTTTTGTTCAGTTGTACATAGGAACCGACTCAATAGCACCTAACTACAACAACAACAACATTTACATTAACCGAATTTAATCCTATCCCTTTTTTCCCCCAAATATTTGTCTATTTAAGTTTTGGTTTTCTACTTTACTTTGAACTTGTGAAATTAAAATTTTGATTGTTAAATAAAGACTTTATTACTATCTCTTAAATACAATCTTTTCTTTTAAAAAATTTCGGTTTATCATTTCAGACTGCCAAACTATTTTTCAGTCTTGATATTGTTTTCTACTTTATCAGATATCTCTCCCAGCTTTATGAAACCCTGAGTCCTAAAAGCCTAAAGTTTTTGTGATCTCTTTGAAGGATCAAGGCAAAGGAGAAAGTTTTGAATTGTGTTACTAATGACCTCTTTCAAAGTTGGAATGGGTTCATTAATCAATCCTCCTTTGTTATCATTGTTCAATCAGTCTTCCTTTGTTATCATTATTCAGTGAAGGATGAAGTTAACATCTAATGTACTACATTATGAGAAACAGAAAACACTTCCTTGAAATTAGAAGGTACTACATGCATGGTGTTTTCCTGCCTTTGTTAATTTGGCCTGGATTATTCTCAGAGAGCCCATACTGTATCCCAGTAATCACTGCATTCTTCCCTGAATGCTCTCAAGTCATTTATTTCATCTGCCTACCTGTCATTTTTCTTTTTTATTCCTCTCCTCATTCTATAGAGGATTCAAGTCAAATTACAAAAATAAATTCAAAGCAAAAGGCAACAAATAACTGAAGGAACTTGTAATGGTTAAAGATGTGTGTCAACTTGGCTGGCCCATGATCCTCAAGGCAGTCAAAATGTAGTTTGACAGCTTTTTAATGATGTAATCACCTCCATAAGGAGAGCTGATATAATGTGATCACCTCCATGATGAGATCTGTTGTGAGCAGCCAATCAGTTGAACGGAAGTTTCCTTGGGGATGTGGCCTCTACCCAATATAGGTGGACTTTCTGGTGAGGTTTGTTGGCTTTTGCTCGCTCTGGATCCTGCAGCTGGCTCCTGTTCATCTGACCTCTGGTTCTTGGGACTTGAGCTAGCAGCTTACCTGCCATCTTGCCTACCGATCTTGGGATTCATCGGCCTCCACAGCCTGTGAGCCACAGGACTCCTATCTGACGTTCCAATCTTAGATTTGCCAGCACTGTGACTATGTGAGTCAGGAGAAGCCTCCAGCCCTACCCATGAACTTGGGACTTTCCAGCCTCTACAATAGCATGAGCCATTTCCTTCATGCAGATCTCTCTATATATTTATACACTTCACTGGTTTTGCTTCTCTAGAGAACGCAGTCTAAGATATTTGGTACCAGGAGTAGGGGGCTGCTCTAACAGATACCTAAAATGTTGAAGCAGTTTTGAAATTGTAAATGAGTAAAGGCTGAAAAAGTTTTGAAGTGCCTAATAGTAAAAGCCTAGATTGCCTTGAAGAGACGTTTAGTGGAATTATGGACATCAAAGACAATTCTGGTGAGGACTCAGAAGGATGTGAGGAGAGATGTAACACCGGAGACAATGCAGATGAAGCAGCAGCAGAGAAATGGCAGCAGCAGAAGTAGGAGACCGGTGTGAGACAGCGCTGGAGTTGATCCACAGAGCGAGAGTTGAGTGCCTTTGCGCAAGAGGCTCCCTGGGGGAGTGGGGTGCCTTTGGCCACCTATCAGTGGAGCTAGGCTTGCCCACCCAGGGAGCAAGAGAGCTGAGTGCCTTTCACTCGAGGTTTACTGGTGGAGTGGGGTGCCTCCAGGCACTTACTGATAAAGCTAAAGAGCTCTGTGGAACACATACCTGAGCAGGGCAGACATGGGCAGCAAGGCCCAAGGTGCCAAGAGACCAAAGAACCAGGAACACAGGAAGTAGAGCTGCCTCAGTCTCAAAGCATGAGGCTATGACCTCTAGGGTCTCAAAGGGTAGAATCATGGCCTCTGGGGTTTCAAGGCTGGGGCCAAAGCCTCCTAGGTTTCAAAGAGTCAGATCTTCACCGGCTCAATTCTGGAGTGTGGCGCTGCCGTTCACAGTGCCAACAGGATGGGGCTGGATCCACTGCCCAAAGCTGAGGAGTTGGGGCTGTCATGCTCAAGGAGCAGAAGAACAAGGCGTGCCAGAGCCGAGGGAGTAGGGTCACCACTCAGATGGACTAGGAGAATGAGGCTGCCCAAAGGTGGGGGAGCAGAGTTGCTGTTCTAGTGGGCCTGGAAGGCGGAGCTGAAGCCCAGGGCCAAGGGGCCTTCACCCACAATCCAGACAGCGTGGCCAACACCCAGAGTCTGGAGAGCAGAGCCATTGCCTAAATGGTCTCAGAGAACAGAGCATTCTTTTCAAGCCTCGAGAGCTAATGTAATGTATTCTGCTGACTTGCTTGGTGCCTGTTATTCCTTCTTTCCTTCCCAATTCTCTGATTTGTAATGGAAACGTCTAGCTTGTGCCTGTTCCACCACTGTACTTTGGAAGTAGATAACTTGTATTCTAGATTTCCCAGATGAAGAGGAATTTTTGGGTTTTGGACTTGGAGTTGAATTAAGACTTTTGCTATGATATTATGGGGTGAATATGTTTTACATGTTGCAAGGACATGAATTTTTGAGGACCTCCTACCACCATGGAAACCCTGGTGGTGTAGTGGTTAAGAGTTCAGCTGCTAACCAAAAGGTCAGCCGTTCAAATCTACCAGGCACTCTTTGGAAACCCTATGGGGCAGTTCTGCTCTGTCCTATAGGGTCCCAAGAATAAAGAACCAGGAGGGGAGCACATCCTTTGAACTTGGGGCCCTTATGCTGAGAAACTTCTAGACCCATCCAGGGGAAGATTGATGATAAGGACCAGTGCTGACAGAGAATGAAAGCCTTCCCCTAGAGCTGGTGCCCTGAATTTGGACTTATTGCCTCCTAAACTATGAGAGAATCAACTTCTGTTTGTGTAAAGCCATCCACTTGTGGTATTTCTGTTAATGGCAGCACTAGATAACTAAGACAGAATCTGAATAAGGGGAATAATGAGTAGAAAAATAATAACAGGAGAGGTAAGATTGTTGTTTTTAGGTGCTATCGAGTTGATTTTTGACTCAGAGCAACCCCATGTGACAGACTAGAACTGCCCCATAGGGTTTTCTAGGGTGTAATCTTTGTAAGAGCAGATCACCAGGTCTTTCTTCTGTGAAGTTCTGTGTGGGTTCGAACCACCACTTTCATTTAGCAGACAAGCACTTAATCGTTGCGCCACCAGGGCTCCTTAGAGTTAAGATTACCACACAGAAATGCATGGCATGGTCTCCTACACTGAGTTAGAAGTGGGCCAAAACAAGTAAGAAATGTCATTAGCGACACGGTACCTGGAATTTAAAAGCAAAACTGGTTATTTATTTATTTATTTATTAAAATAGGAAGCAGAGCTTTTCCTGATACAGACACTGAGTAGGCAGACACCATTACCTCAGTGGATTCATCTGTGATGCTTTCACTGGCCAGTGGGATAACACCAAATCCTGTTGGGCTAGTAGTTCTTGAGGGTCAGAGCAATGCAGTCTGCATTGGCATGTTCCTCATGGTCTGACCTCATCCAGGACAACCCAGAGAACTTAGAGTAATAGATATGCTGCTTGTGCTAATGTCGTTGCTTGCAACTATGTTTTTCGTAAGTTTGAATGGGTGACAGTTCTCTAGAGAGATCCTGGCATTCAGAAGATCTATGTGGATAAGTTCTCCATAGCAAAGTTAAGGAGACTTACTAAGACATGTATCTATTACCTATTGAATAGATCCGTTGGTTGTTAGGCCCAGGGGGAGAAGAAAAAGTTCTTGGGGCAATGGCAGTAGTTCACTGGATGAACCTATAAACAATTTCCTTTTAATGAGACATTTATGCAGACATATGCAATATTAAAACACATTTAAAAAGTATTAATGCGTATTTTAGCCAGATAAAATCCTTTTTGGTACTGTTGTTGTCAGGTGTTGTCGAGTCAGTTCTGACTCATAGCGACCCTACGTACAACAGAACAAAACACTGCCCGGTCCTGCGCCATTCTCACAATCTTGTTATGCTTGAGCCCATTGTTGCAGCCACTGTGTCAATCCATCTCATGGAGGGTCTTCCTCTTTTTCACCGACCATCTACTTTACCAAGCATGATGTCCTTCTCCAGGGACCGATCCTTCCTGATGACTTGTCCAAAGCATGTGAGACGAAGTCTCATCACCCTTCCTTCTAAAGAACATTCTGGCTGTACTTCTTCCATGACAGATTTTTTTGTTCTTTTGGCAGTCCGTGGTATATTCAATATTCTTCGCCAATACCAGAATTCAAAGATGTCAGCTCTTCTTGGGTCTTTTTGGTACTAGATGAATTTAAATAAATTTTAAAATGAAAAAAAGAAAAGATGGCTACCAGCGGTCCTGGTGTTACAAACAAGTTCTATTCCTAAATTTGTCTTTAAGTCAAATTTGTATGTAAATCCTAAAACGGTTTGTATCTAAAGTCAGTTAGCCAAATGTTTGTCTTAATATATAGTAAATAATGTACTTTTCTATGCATAAAAAACATTAAAGACACACTTCCAGCTACACTAAAACATCTTTAACATAATAATATAGTAATAATAATAATACTGTTTTGATGTGCATCGCATTTGTTATTACAAATCATCATGTATACCTTGAATTTTTAATACTATAAGCTTTGTGGGGGTTGGTTCATCACTACAGCTTGTAGGTAAGATGGACATTGGTAACCTGGGGACTATCTGTGTTTATAGTATTTAAATTTCAGTAACTTTCTTTCAGTTTCCTCTGCGCAGCAGAAACTTGAATATTTTCCGTAAATTTCTAGATGCAAAAATTCAGACAGAATGTTATAACTTGTAATATTTATCGAGCTATGTTTTATTACTCTGAAGACGTGACAAATATCGTTTTAAAAAAATTCCACCTAGTGTATATTTTTCCCCATGCTAGCAAAAGCTTTAAAAACAAACAAACAAATAAAAAAAAAAGATGCCACTTGCTCATTTGCCCAAATGGCTTAGTTTGTAGTCTAAAAATAAACAAAGTCCAGAGAGTCTGCTACCAAGTAGTGTGAAAAAAATGCTACCACAAACAGATCTGCTTTGTCTGTGATAGCAGATGCCCATATCCCTTCCGCCTACCTCTGGGTTCACTGGCAGCTGGTTTGGACATTTCCTGGACATCCAGACAGCTTCCCAGCTCAAGTACCCATGCTTCTCTGTTTCTTTGCGTGGGGGTTTTCACTGGCACCACAGCACATGCATAAGGCAACCCGGAAGTGCTAAGGATTTAGTGAGACCAGGGACAACTCGCAATCAATAAGACTTAGAAGTCTTTGGGTAACTATCCTAGTTTGATTGTCCTGACAATTCTGAAGCATAATCTACATGGTTCCTCAGAGTGTCCCAATGGGATTGAACCAGTTTCCCACAGGAGTAACGTGCTCATTAATACACCTTTTATTGGATTCTCTCAATCCTTGTCTTAGAGTCTACTTTTGCAGAAACCCAAACTAACACATACTACTTCACTATTTCTATTGAAATTGCAGTGACCTGCATTATAAATTAGTTAGCAGCTCCCCAGAGTGAGAAGAGGAGTCCTATCTGAAGCTAAGGCAAGGTGGCATTGGAATAAAAAAAGGGTAGTGTTATGGAAAAGGCAGTAAAGTGAGCACCAGAAGGCCCATCTATGACCTCTAGTCAAACCTCCCTCCTTGTCTGATTCAGTTCAGTCTTCCTCTCAGCGATCTCTCCCTCCTTCATAAACACTCTCTTCAGTTGACTTCTGAGGCTCTGCTCTCTCAGTTCTCCTGTCTCACAGACCAATACACTCAGACTCCTTTGATGGATCCTGCTCATTTTCCTACCTCTATTTGTTGGAAAGATTTAAGCTCAGTCCCCAGACTACTTCCCTTGACTGTCTAAGCTCTCTCCCTATGTAATCTCATCCAGTCATATGTTTTAAATACCGTAAATATACAGTGACTCCCAAATTTATATCTTCAGACTTCTCCCTTGAATTCTAGAACCCTATGTCCAAATGCCTACTCAACGTCTCTTCTTGGAAGTCTCATAAACATCAGCTTAACAAAGCCAGAACTGAATCTTTGATTTCCCCTTCCCTCAGTCTTCTCTTTACACATTTTATTATAATACTTTACTTTGTCTTCTTGAGCAACCCTTTGAAATCTTCTGTTTAGCTCTTTTTCTTCATCATTTCTCCCATTCACTTTAGCTACTCTACATTCAAGAGCAAGTTTCAGAGTCTCTTCTGACATCCATTTTGGTCTTTTCTTTCTTTCCTGTCTTTTTAATAACCTTTTGCTTTCTTCGTGTATGATGTCCTTGATGTCATCCCACAACTCGTATGGTTTTGGTCATTAGAGTTCAATGTATCAAATCTATTCTTGCGATGGTCTCTAAATTCAGATGGGATATACTCAAGGTTGTACTTTGGCTCTTGTGGACTTTTCCTTTTGTACTGCTTCAGCAGAAATTTATTATTTTTTATAAAAACATCCATGTAGTTAGTTATAATAACAGAAACGTTTTTCATAAGCCCAGCTTACTTATATCAATATACCTACAAGGCTAAAACTCTATGCTAATTTACTTTTTGAACCTTCTAATGTGCTCTGGTCGGAGCTGTCATTAATACCCAATTAAATAATGTTTGAAATCATGCGGCATCATCTGTGGGCACTAGAAGCACCTGCTGTTGTTTTTGTTGCTGCTGATGTTTTTTTTTTTTTTTTTAGATTTTTATTTATTATACTTTAGATGAAGGTTTACAGAGCAAATTAGTTGCTCATTAAACAATTAATACACATATTGTTTTGTGACATTGATTGCCAATCCCATGACATGTCAACACTTTCCCCCTCTTGACCCTGGGTTCCCCGTTACCAGCTTTCCTGTCCCCTCCTACCTTCTCGTCCCTGCCCCTGAGTTGGTGTGCCCATTTAGTCTCTTTTTTTTTTAATTGGTCTGTCTAATCTTTGGCTGAAGGGTGAACCTCAGGATTGACTTCAGTACTGAATTAAAAGGGTGTCCAGGGGCCATACTCTCAGGGTTTCTCCAGTCTCTGTCAGAACGTGGACTTGTTTTAAGTTTCTTCAGCTTCAACTTGAACTTGCATATGAGCAATTGATGGTCTGTTCCACAGTTAGCCCCTAGCCTTGTTCTGACTGATGATATTGAACTTCTCCATTGTCTCTTTCCACAAATGTAGTCCATTTGATTCCTGCGTATTCCATCTGGTGAGGTCCATGTATATAGTCGCCGTTCATGTTGGTGAAAAAAGATATTTCCAATGGAGAGGTCACAAGTCTTGCAAAATTCTATTATGCAATCTTTGGTGTCATTTTTATCACAAAGGCCATACATATTTTCCAACTACCAATGCTTCTTCTTTGTTTCCAACTTTCACATTCTAATTACTAGTAATTTTCAATGCATCTTGATTGCATGTTTGATTAATTTCTGACTGCACAAGTTGGTAAAAATCTTCAATTTCATCATCTTTGGCACTAGTGGTTGGTGCATAAATTTGAACAATAGTTGTGTTAACTCATCTTCCTTGTAGGGGTATAGATATCCAAAATCAACGCTCATGGAAGCAGCAGTTAAGAAATTAAAGGATGTATTGCACTGGGGAAATCTGTACATATTTACATTGTACATATCTAAGGCAAATGAAAATACCATGGCTTGATTTAGGTACACCTTAGTCCTTAAAGTGACATATTTGCTTTTTAACACTGTAAAGAGGATTTGTTTTTTGTTTGTTTTTATAAAGAAAGCAAATTTGTTTTTTGTTTGTTTTTTGTAAGTTTTTATAAAGAAAACAAATCCTATTGGGAATACAATATACCTGAAGAAAATTGGAATGCTCGTAGAAAATGTAATCAATGTAATCAAGGTCAGAAGAAAAATATGAAATACAAACATGATAAATATATAAAGAAAAACAAAAATCCTCACAACTGGGCCCATAAGCAACATCATGATAAATGGAGAAAAGATTGAAGTCGTCAGGGATTTCCTTTCACTTGGATCCACAATCAACACCTATGGAAGCAGCAGTCAAGAAATCAAAAGACGCATTGCATTGGGCAAATCTTCTGCAAAAGATGTCTTCAAAGTGTTAAAAAGCAAAAGATGTCACTTTAAGGACTAAGGTTTGTCTGACCCAAGCTATGGTGTTTTTCAGTTACCTCATATGTATGTGAAAACTGGACAATGAATAAGGAAGACCAAAGAAGAATTGATGCCTTTAAATTATGGTGTTGGTGAAGAATATCGAGTACACCATGGACTGTTAGAAGAATGAACAAATCTGTCTTGGAAGAAGTACATCCAGAATGCGCCTTTGAAGCAAGGGTGGCCAGACTTCGTCTCATGTATTTTGGGCATGTTATCAGGAGTGACCAGTCCCTGGTGAAGGACATTGTCCCTGGTAAAACAGAGGGTCAGCAAAAAACAGGAAGACCCTCAACCAGATGGATTGACACAGTGGCTGCAACAGTGGGCTCAAACATAGCAAAGATTGTGAGGATAGCACAGAATGGGGCAGTGTTTCATTCTGTTGTACATGGGTCGCTGTGAGTCGGAACCAACCCGACGGCACCTAACAACAGAATAACAAACATACTACTTTTAGAAAATCAAGAGATAAAGAGGAAATGGCAAATATAAATTTTGTATTCATAATAAGCCTGGGAAAGTCCCACTCTCTCTTCTTTTCTACCCAAACGAATATGTACTCATCACCTTATAGTTTTTTCCACCTATCTTAATTGATTATTGTTTCATTTCTAACGTAAGACAATATTTGGAAAATTATAAAATATCAATTTAAAGTTTATAGTCACATAGTTATTTTCTTCTTTTCATTCTTTGCTTAAAACTGAAATCCAGGGTGTTTTTTTCTTTTCATATTTACCAAAATAAGGGAGACTGATGTTGTTTGAAACTCACCAGGATGAAGACCTGGCTTCTAGCTTTTCACAAATACCTCTTCAATCCCAAGTACAACTGGTGCCCAACTGCAAAACTTTTATTTTTTAGAAACTTCATTTTTCTTGGTTAATCATTATCTTGACCAAGTAATTTTTCTGTAAATTTCCTCTCTTTTATTGGTAGTTCAGAAATACTCTGTAATTATTTGCCAAACAGAACTGAAATTATTGATCCTATTGTTTTCCAAATATCTCACTATTTGTAACATATTTAAAAAGCAAGTAAAAAACACAAAATTTTGATATATGTTTTAAAAATGAAAAAACTTTGAATAATGATAAGGTATGTGTGGGAAAAGCCTGGGACAAACACGAAAGACTAAAGAGGATCTCCTATGAGAATGGTGGTTCCCTCTGTTTTTGAGGACTCTAATGTATCGCTATAGCGTCTCTATGAATTGGAATTGACTCAATGGCAATGGGTTTGGTTTTCGATTTAATGTATCACCAATCCTGCTATAATTTTGGTCTAAAATAGTCAACTGTGGAGGCTTATTGGCAAGTTTCAATGATCTTTGTGTGTGGATTATCAACAGGGTAGAAGGGGGAAGGGTAAGTAGAGGAGAGGACAATAACAGTGCTAAAAGGAAGATTAGATTCGTTTATTGATTTGTAAATACTTATTAAGTGCCTGTTCTGTGCCAGGCAACATGCTAAATAATGCAGATACAATTGTAGTCAAGTCTAGACAATATCACTAGCCTCCTGGAGTTTACAATCTAGTAGGGTAGAATGAAAGGTGGGGGTATGGAAAGAAAAATGACTCCGTATGAAAATTGTAATGTTGCAGCTATGATACATGGTAAGGAAGACAGGACCACTTCAGTTGTTTAGGTTGTGACTCTCCTAAGGCACCCGTCAAGGGACAAGTAATGTCTGAACAACAGCCAGAGCTCTGCCTGCTGAGTTTCCAGCAGGCACCTTGAAGGAAGGCGCCTTTCTGTAATTCCCACAAAAGTAGTGTCATGGATGGAATTGTGTTACCCGAAAACGTTTGTCAACTTGGCTAGGCTAGTATTGCGTGATTGTTCACCATTTTGTCATCTGATGTGATCTTCCTACATGTTGTAAATCCTTCTTCTATGATGTTGATGAGGCAGGATTAGAGGCAGTTATGTTAATAAGGCAAGACTCAATCGACAAGATTAGGTTGTGTCTTGAGTCAATCTTTTTTGAGATATAAAAGACTGAAGCGAGCAGGGAGATAGGGGGACCTCATACCACCAAGAAAGTAGTGCCAGGAACAGAGCGCATTGTTTGGACCCGGGATCCTTGCACTTCCCCCTAGACCAGGGAAAGATGGATGACAAGGACCTTCCTCCAGAGAAAGAAAGACTTCCCCTGGAGCTGGCACCCTGGATTCAGACTTCTAACCTCCTAGACTGTGAGAGAATAAACTTCTGTTTGTTAAAGCCATCCATTTGTATTTCTGTTATAGCAGCACTAGATAGCTAAGACAGGCTAGCAGGGCCCTGTAGGAAAAGTTTACCAGAACATAAAATATTCAGAGAGGCCAAGGAAGTGTTCTTGGAGGGGAAAAAGAAATGAACTGAGATATGAACAAAGAAAAAAGAGTTAATTGTGGAGTGAAGGTGGTAGTGGATGAGGAAGGTGGTGAGAAGAGCATTTACTGCGCAGAAAACAGCTTGTGCAACATGCCCTAGAGAAGCTGAAGGAAGAATGATGGGCTGGAGCCAGAGGTAGAGATGGAGAAACCCGGAGAGGTACATAGGGGCCAACCATGTAAACCTGAAACATGTGGGCTGTATTAAGGTTTGGGTAGGTGCCCTGGTGAACCCTACGTGGCAGTTCTACTCTGTCCTATAGGGTCTCTATGTGTTGGAACCGCCTTGATGACACCTAACAACAACGACAACAACAGAAGCCCTGGTGGTGCAGTGGTTAAAGGGCTCAGCTTTGAACCAAAAGTCGGCGGCTCGAACCCACCAGATGCTCCATCAGAGAAAGATGTGGCCGTGTGCCTCCATAAAAGATTTACAGCTTTGGAAACCCTATGGAGCAGTTCTACTCTGTCTCATAGGGTCACTGTGAGTCAGAATCGACTTGATGGCAGTGGGTTTGGTATTTGAGTTTTACTGGGTTGCTGTGAGTTGGAATGGACTGGACTGCACCTAACAACAGCAACAATAACAAGAAAACAAAGTAGGTTAAAGAGTCTAGGGCAGAGGAGAGGAAGTAGGATGGGGTATAAAAATGACACGACCAGATTTGCGTTTGAAAAGATCACATCTTGCTGCAATGTGCAAGCTAGGAGACTACTGCAGTGATGAGCAAAAGAGGTGTTGATAGTTAGGGTCATGGCAATATCAATAAAACATTTAATAAAAACATGCTAAAAGAGTGACAGAAATACTGTTTATTGGAAATGTTGTAAAGGGAAAGTGTATATTGTGTGAAGAGTAGGATTCATGACCCTTAAGACCCAAGACAGATTTTCCTACTTTAGTAAACAGAGCAACACAATTTAATTAATTTTGTTCTTGATAATGAAGGCTTTTAGTTAAGATGAATTATGTTAATTTTTTATATAAAGAATCTGGGGTGATGGACTGACTCTACAATGAGGTATAAAGAACTCAGTTTTTTTTGAATTGTTGATCTCAGACTTATTCCTTATCTTTTGCCTTGTTTACATAAATGTGAACTGCTACATGAACTACTCAATACAACATAGTTACTTTAATGGAAAATTCATGATCTAATGTACTTGAGCAGTCTAATATTGTTGAATATTCGTTGTTTCCAAATTTTTGTTATTTTCTTAGGATAAATTACAAGAAAGATAATTTCTGGGTTATAGGGTATGTATGTTCCTAGGGTTTTTGACATACATTGCCAACTTCTTTTCCAGAAAGTTTTACACTCTCATTAATAGTACAGGTAAATGCTTGTTTCTCCATTCTCTCATGAGAACTGGCTGTTTTATTAAGAAATTAAGTGTGGACCCTTGTAGATAAAATAGAATTTTATTAATTACTATTTTAATTTTTCTTGGAATATGTATATTTTTTCAAAATTAGCAGCCATTTTTTGAAATTGTTATTGCCCAAATTTCTGTTGAGTTACACATCAATTTCTTATTGATTTTTGAGGACTCATTACATAGTAAATCTCCTTCAGCATTTTTAATAGGATTAAAAACATTCTGCCATCTCAGTATGTATTACTGTCTTGCTCACTTTTAACTTAAGTATGTATTACTGTCTTGCTCACTTTTAACTTAATGGAGAAAAGTTTTTCCCCAAAAAATTTAGAAAATGCTTGCCAAAGATGATTAAAATTAGGTCAGATTTTTGCAATTTTATGCATGAATGAAACTTACAGACTTTGGTTACTCATTTACTTTCTGATCAGCTATGCGGCCACTTACTTGAGGTAGCAAATTTAAGAGTTCTAAACAATTAGAGTTTCACGGTAAATTGATAATTATATTTATAATAATAACCTTGGAGCAGTGCTTTGCTGGTAAATGTTTAACAACTGGCTCTCCTTACAGTGTATGATGATTTCCTTAGCACCAATACTCACATCATGACTGATTTCAAGCAACCAACATAAAGTTGTATAATGGACTCTTTTTTTTTTTTTTAATTATACTTCAGGTGAAGGCTTACAGAACAAATAGTTTCTCATGAAACCGTAGTACACATATTGTTTTATGACATTGGTTAACAACCCCACAACATGTCAACCCTCTAACTTCTCAACCTTTTTTTTTTTTTTTTTTTTTTTGGTGAAAATACACATAGCCAAAGATACACCATTTCAAAAATTTCTACATGCACAGTTCAGTGACATTGACTACACTCTTCCAATTGTGCTGTTATTCTCACTTAAGACGAAGGCTTACAGAACAAAATAGTTTCTCATTTAACAGTTACTACAAATGTTGCCCTATGACAATGGTTAACAATCTCACAACATATCAACGATATCCTTACTCAACCTTGGGTTCCCTATCACCAGCTTCCTTGTCCCCTTCTGCCTTCTGGCCCTTATCACTGGACTACTGTACCTTGTTAGTCTTATTTGGTTTTATGGGGCTGTCCACTCCCAGGCTGAATGGTGAACCTCGGAGACAACGTCACTACTGAGCTAAAAGGGTGTCTGAGGGCCATACTCTTGGGGTTTCTCCAGTCTCCTTTAGGCCAGTAAATCTGGTCTTTTTTTTTTTTTGTGAGTTAGAATTATGTTCTACATCCTTCTCCAGCTCTGTCCAGAACCCTCTGTTGTGATCCTGGTCAGAGCAGTCAGTGGTGGTAGCCGGGCACCATCTAGCTGTACTGGACTCAGTTCGGTGGAGGTCTTGGTAGCCGTGGACAATTAGTTCTTTAGACTAATCTTTTCCTTGTATCCTGTTCTCTTCATTCTCCCTTGCTCCCAAAGGGATAGACCAGTGGAGTATCTTAGATGGCCGCTCACAGGCTTTTAAGACCCCAGACACTACTCACCAAGGTAGAATGTAGAGCATTGTCTTTATAAGCTGTGTCATGCTAGTTGAGCTAGATGTTCCCCAAGACCATATAATGGACTCTTAAGAACTGGTATTAAGTGACTCCAGCACACCACTGCTTGAAGCAATGTGGTATTCTAAAATGTCATCGGAATCATCAGAGTGATTAAGTTCTATTGGGCATAGTTTTATTGCTAGATATATTTCAAAATTTTCAAATATTGAGTATACAAAGAATGTTTGATTAATCAGGAAACCCCAGTTACAGAAGTAGTCAGCCAAATGAAATTTACTTGTAATGTTTCCATTTAAATCAACACATCATGGAAAATTCTAGGAGTCTTTGGATTAGCTAGAAACTAATGAAATATTTTAATTCAAAGTTATTCTCTAGCATACCAAATAAGACCCATGGGAAAAGATCATAAGAATTTGGATTCATTAATCTTGAAAAGAACAAGTCAACAATTGCATTAATAATTATCTTCAAATACCTGAGTGGTGATAGGTAAAACAAAACAAAACCACCAAATACACACACACACACACACACACACACACACACACACACACACACTTCACACACTTCCCCACTTCCATAGAGATAAGAACAAGAGAAAGTAAACACACTACAAGAGCAGGTATTTAGCTTGGATTGAAAGAAGACCCAACTGGTTGCAAAGATCAGCAAGAATGGGTTAGTTTGTATTCTCTTTTTTTAATATATCTACTGAACATAATAGAACACTGCCTGCCTGGGATCTTTTTGGTGTGATTTTATAGTAAGTCTAACGAATTTCATACATTTAATATACTACTTCTGTTTTTCAGTTGAGAGAAGGAGATCGTATTAAGCAAAAGCAACATAAAATATTGAGCAACATGGAGTCCTTGAAAACCTGAAGTTTATAGTGACCCAGACCATATGAATGATTACCCCTGTAAGGGGGAGTACTCAGTGATTCCGAGAAGAGAGCCTCAAGATGGGGGTAGACCGACTGGAAAATTCATTTGGTTGCTTTAAAAGATCAGTTTAGCTCTGGCTCAAGATTCACATTTCCCATTTGTGTCTTGTCTTCAAAAATAAAAAAGAGGAAACCACCAATGAGAACATGTGGTATTATAAATCATCCTGACTATTGTTAGAAAAATGAGTAAGGGTTCTAAACAGTTTCAAAGGGTCCTGACCAGCCCTTTTCACTCACCTTGAGAAGAACCATAAAAGTAAGAAAACAAAAGGAATTCTTTTTCTTTCCATACACCAGTCATCAGCAGTGTTCTGTTTGGACTCCTGGCATCTGGGCCCAGTTGCTGGGTTACAGGCAAATATAATCAAAACAAACACTAAAAGGTACTCTTTTGGCTCTTAACACGTTGGAAAGGTCTTCTGCCTTCCAGCCTCCATCCTAGCCAGTTCTCAATGCAAAAGTGACTTTCCCCTTTGTTGTTGCCCTTTCCTTTCGTTCATGCAGGACAACTCCCTGCATGAAGATTACAAACTTATTGTGGAGTAGAACAAACCCTTGATTATGAGGCCATTAGACCTTTTCTCCAACTTCCTCCCGAGTAGCACCAGGAATTTAACCTGTTTCTAGTCACTACCTTTTAGTGGAAGTTACCATCCTACCCCAAACCTCTGAAAACTGGTGGGGAATAGTGGCTCTTCCACAGCAGCATTAACCCTTAGCTCTCCATTTTTTCCAGTTACCAAGGATAGATTTCCAAGGAAACAAATGGTATTTTCCACTCAGGACTGAAGTGCCAGATTCAGTGATGGACTTCCTGCTTCTCAGCACTTGTGATGTGTTATACTATATTTGAACTTGGACAGGAAAGCTACAGGCATGTTTAGAAGTTTGGGAAATAAGATCTATGGCAAAAGGCAACTGGTTAGCCAGTTTGTCCAGAGTATTTTATTAAGGTCCATGGGGTGCCAAGCACTTTAATAGAATCAGGGCATTCCAGCTTGCTCTGCAGAGGTTAAAAGCACCAGGATGATTTGTTCTGGAGAAGAGATATGTGAGAGGAAGCTGTATAAATCCTCCAATATTTAAACAGGTATTATTAAAAGGGTGGTGACCAATTTTACTCCAACTCTGCTAAGCTCAGAACATGAGGAAATACACATGAAACATAGACAGTCTGTTTATTTTTAAAGAGGAATTTCCCAAAAGTGTAAATTGCAAAATACCTTGATGGGTTTCCTAGAAAGATGACAATTTTCCTTTCTGAAAACCTTGCCAAAAGGCTTACTACTTATCTGCCTGAAATGGTTTGATTTCTTTCATGTGCTTGTGAGTATGTATGTTTTTATCTGAAGACAAGAGCTGGACTGACTTCTGATGTAGAGAACTTCTAACCGTGACTGATATTTGAAAAGAAAATATTCATTACATTTCTGGAAAGGTCAGAGGTAAGTGTTATTATCTGGTATTTTGGAAAATCTGAGCCAAAGAAGACAAAGTGTCTTTCAAGATCACCCAAAATACAAGTGTTAGAACCAAAAATACATTTTGGAAGTATTTATTGTGTTTATTAAACGTTTAAAGCCTCCAGAAGAAATTTTACAATCATGGCCTAACAAAACTACAGCATCTTTCCAAAGCTGGCTTCTAGAATTATTTTTCTCTTCCTTCTCTTTCATCATCATAACTACTACTCTTTGAGTGTCTCCTACGTCAGGCATTGAACTCAGAGCTTTATGTATGTTTTTATCTCTCTTAATTCTTACATCAATCATGTAAGGTAGGTATGGTTATTTTTATTTACTAGATGATAAAACTGAGGCCCAGAGAATTTCTGCAACAACTTGTCCAGTTGCAGTTACCTAACTAGCAGTTGGTGGAACCATGATTAAAATCCTAGTCTTTCTGAATCGAAAGTTCTTCTCACTCCATTGCACTGGTCTGCCAAGGAGGATATGACTCAATTGTTTTATGTGAAAAATGATTAAACTGTTGTTGATAAAAATATGATTAATACATATTAACCTTACTGAAATGAAAACATATGAATTAAGTCAACAAACACTCTTCAAAATGGTAGAAAACCCTTTTCTGCCTAACAAAGTATGAAACAGTGTTCAGAGTAGAAACCACTATAATTCCCTTGCTACCCCTCTCTCCTAAAATGTTTTTTCTTTCTTTTTTTTAAATTGTACTTTAGATGAAGGTTTACAGAACAAACTGGCTTCTCATGAAACAATGAGTACACATGTTGTTTTGTGACATTAGATGCCAACCCCATGACATGTCATCACTCTCCCCTTTTTGACCTTGGGTTCCCTATTACCAGCTTTCCTGTCCCCTCCTACCTTCTTGTCCCTGCCCCTGAGCTGGTGAGCCCATTTAGTCTTGTTTTGTTTTATGGGCCTGTCTAATCTTTGGCTGAAGGGTGACCCTCAGAAGTGACTTCAGTACTGAGTTAAAAGAGTGTTCTTGGGGTTCTCCAGTCTCTATTACACTGGTAAGTCTGGTCTTTTTTTTTTTTTTTTTTTTTTGTGAGTTAGGATTTTGTTCTACATAAAATGTTTTTTCTGAGTGATTGTAGTCTTAAGATTGATTTCACTGAGGCTATATTTCATAATGTAACCAGCATCAAATTTTGAAATCTTGTCTAATGGCCTGTGTCTTAGCTATCTAGTACAGCTATAACAGAAATACTGCAAGAGGGTGACTTTAACAAACAGAGATTTATTTTTTCACAGTTTAGGAGGCTAGAAGTCCAAATTCAGAGCACTGGCTCTAGGGAAGGCTTTTTGTCTAGGTTGGCTCTGGGGGAAGGTCCTTGTCTCTTTTTAACTGCTTGGTTCCTCAGAGATCTCATGTAGCCTGGCATCTATCTTCCCCCATCTCTTTGATGCTTGGTTGCTTGCTCAATCTGCTTTTTTTATGTCTCAAAAGAGATTGATTTTAGACACAACCTACACTAATGTACAAAGTATGAATTGAGGAAAATTGGAAGTTGTCATAATGAAATGGAATGATAAAAATCATTATCCTAGGCATTAGTGAGCTGAAAAGGACTAGTATTGGCCATTTTGAACTGGGCAATCATATGGTCTACTATGCTGGTAATTACAAATTGAAGAGGAATGGCAACCCATTCACTGGCAAAAAGAATATTTCAACATCTATCCTGAAGTACAACACTGTCAGTGATAGATAATATTCATACGCCTACAAGGAAGACAAGATAATATGACTATTTCTCAAATTTATGCACCAGCCACTAATGACAATGAAGATTTTTACCAACTTCTGCAGTCTGAAATTGATCAAACATGCAATCAAGATGCATTGATAATTACTGGTGATTGGAATGTGAAAGCTGGAAGCAAAGAAGAAGCATCAGTAGTTGGAAAATATGGCCTTGGTGATAGAACCAACCCTGAAGATCACATGATAGAGTTTTGCAAGACAAATGACTTAGCCATTGGAAATACCTTTTTTCGACAACATAAATGGTGAGTATACACGTGGTCCTTGCCGGATGGGATACAAAGAAATCAAATCAACTACATCTGTGGAAAAGAAAGCTCAATATCATCAGTCAGAGCAAGGCTAAGGCCAGGGCCAACTGCAGAACAGACCATCAAATGCTCACAAGCAAGTTCAAGTTGAAGCTGAAGAAAATTACAAGTCTATGAGAGCCAAAGTACGACCTTGAGTATATCCCACTTGAATTTAGAGATCATCTCAAGAATAGACTTGACACATTGAACACTAATGACCAAAGACCAGATGAGTTGTGGAAGGACATCAAGGACATCATACATGAAGAAAGCACAAGATTATTAAACAGACAGGAAAGAAAGAAAAGACCAAAATGAATGTCAGAGACTCTGAAAGTTGCTCTTGAAAGTAGAGTGGCTAAAGCAAATGGAAGAAATGATGAAGTAAAAGAGCTGAACAGAAGACAGTAAAATATTATAATGAAATGTGTAGACTTGGAGTTAGAAAACCAAAAGGGAAGAACATGGTTGGTATTTCACAAGCTGAATAAACTGAAGAAAAAATTCAAGTCTTGAGTTGCAATATTAAAGATTCTATGGGCAAAATATTGAACAACGCAGGAAACATCAAAAGAAGATAGAAGGAACACACAGAGTCACTGTACCAAAAAGAATTGGTTGATGTTCAGCCATTTCAGTAGGTAGCATATGATCAAGAACCTACAGTATTGAAAGAAGAGATCTAAGCTGCACTGAAGGCATTGGCAAAAAACAAGGCTCCAGGAATTGATGGAATACCAACTGAGATGTTTCAACAAAAGGATGCAACGCTGAAAGTACTCACTCATCAAAAACAAAAACAAAAACAAAAAAAAAACCTGTTGTCATCGAGTTGATTCTGACTCATGTTGACCCTAAAGGACAGAGTAGAACTGTCCCATAGGGTTTCCAAGGAGTGCCTGGTGGATTTGAACTGCTGACCTTTTGGTTAGTAGCCATAGCTTTTAACCACTATGCCACCAGAGTTTCCACTCACTCATCTGTGCCAAGAAATTTGGAAGACAGCTACCTGGTCAACTGACTGGAAGAGATCCATATTTGTGCCCATTCCAAGGAAACTATCAAAGAGAATGCAGAAATTTTTGAACAATATCATTAATGTCACATGCAAGTAAAATTTTGCTGAAGATGATTCAAAAGCAGTTGCAGCAGTACATTGACAGGGAACTGCCAGAAATTCCAACTGGATTCAGAAGAGGATATGGAACAAGGGATATGATATCATTGCTGATGTCAGATGGATCTTGGCTGAAAGCAGAGAATACCAGAAAGATGTTTACCTGTGTTTTAATGACTATGCAAAGACATTCAACTGTGTGGATCATAACAAATTATGGATACCGTTGCAAATAATGGGAATTCCAGAAAACTTAATTGTGCTCATAAGGAACCTCTACATAAATCAAGAGGCAGTCACTCAAACAGAACAAGGAGATATGGTGTGGTTTAAAAGCAGGAAAAGTGTGCATCAAGGTTGGTTGTATCCTTTCATCATACTTATTCAATCTGTGTGCTGAAAAAATAATTCGAAAAGCTGGATTATATGAAGAAGAACGTGGCATCAGATGACACAAACTTGCTTGCTGAAAGTGAAGAGAACCTGAAGCACTTACTGATGAAGCACTTATAGCTTTCAGTATGGATTACACCTCAACATAAAGAAAACAAAAGTCCTCACAACTGGGCCAATAAACAACATCATGATAAACAGAGAAAATATTGAAGTTGTCAAGGATTTCACTTTACTAGATTCCACAATCAACGCCCATGGAAGTAGCAGTCAAGATATCAAACTACATATTTTGCATTAGGCAAATCTGCTGCAAAAGACCACCTTAAAGTGTTAAAAAGCAGAGTTCACTTTGAGGGCCATGGTATTGTCAATCACCTCATATGCTTGTGAAAGCTTGACAACGAATAAGGAAGACCAAAGAAAAATTGATGGCTTTGAATTATGGTGTTGGCGAAGAATATTGAACATACCACAGACTGCTAGAACAATGGACAGATCTGTCTTAGAAGTACAGCCAGAATGAGCCTTAGAGGCAAGGATGGCAGGACTTCATCTCACTTACTTTGTACATGTTATCAGGAGATGAGATGAGATGAATTGACACAGTGGCTGCAACAATGGGCTCAAACACAGCAACGATTGTGAGGATGGCGCGGAACTGGGCAGTGTTTTTTCTGTTGTACCTAGGGTCAGTACGAGTTGGAACTGAGTCGAGGACAGGTGACAACAACTACAACTACATTAATACTGCCTCATTAACATAACAAACAAAACTCATTCCCAAGTGCGACTATAACCACAGGTACAAGGGTCAGGATTTACATGTATTTTTGGGGGAACACAATTCAATCCATAACAGTCTGGATTTCATTTTTAACAATGTTATTCGATATTACAATCTGAATAAGATATATCTTCTACTTCAGGCTTTTGGAATATCTCAAATGCCTTTTAGAGGTTACTTTTCCCTTTGTCCTACTCAGGAGGAGCTTTCCCCTCTCTTCTCATGATCACTATTTACAGGTTCACTTCATAATAGGAGGGGGCTGCAAGGAAGAACAAGTGCTGAAATAAAGGCAGATACTTTTGGTTCTGGTGCTTTCTTTCATCTTATCTTAGGCAAGCCTCTCAAACTCTTTGAATCTGGAGTTCTCATCTGCAAAGTGGGGATCCATCCCATTGCCGTCAAGTTGATTCCTACTCACAGGAATCCTATAGGACAGTGTCTTAGTTAACTAGTGCTGCTGTAACAGAAATACCACAAGTGGATGGCTTCAACAAACAGAAGCTTATTCTCTCACAGTCTAGTAGGCTAGAAATCCAAATTCAGGGCAACAGCTCCAGGGGAAGAGTTTCTCTGCCAGTTCTGGAGGAAGGTCCTTGTCATCAATCTTCCCCTGGACTAGGAGCTTCTCCTCATAGGAATCCTGGGTCTAAAGGACACGCTGCGCTCTCGGTGCTTCTTTCTTGCTGGTATGACGTCCCCAACTCTCTGTTCGCTTCTCTTTCTCTCTATCTCTTGTAACATAAAAGTGGTATAGGCCACACCCCAGGGAAACTCCCTTTACATTGGATCAGGGATGTGACCTGAGCAAGGGTGTTACATCCCACCCTAATCATCTTCAACATAATCCAGTCTTGCCTCATTAACCACAGGCAGAGATTAGGATTTACAACATATGGGAAAATCATATCATCACAAAATGGAGGACAACCACACAATACTGGGAATCAAGGCCCAACCAAGTTGACACATATTTTTGGGAGACACAATGCAATCCATGACAGACAGAGCAGAACTGCCCCATAGATTTTCCAAGGCTGTAATCTTTACTGAAGCAGTCTGCCTCATCTTTCTTCTGTAGAGTGGCTGGTGGGTTCAAACAGTCAACCTTACAGCTACCAGCCAAGCACTTAACCACTGCGTCACCAGGGCTTCTCAAATTGGGGATAATGACCCCCATATCTCACAGATGTTGTGAGGTTTGTTATGAGAAGGTAAGTAAAAACCTAAACAAAAAAAGCTGGTTAATTTTATAATAGATGTTGTTGTTTGCATTTGCCATGTTAAATGGGGTATAACTTGGCTAATTTTAAAACCAGAAATTTGTAATAATGAATTAATTATTTAATTCGATTGACTTTTATTTTCTGCCTACTTCCATAAGAAATAGGAAAACTCCAAAACAGAGAATATGATTTTGTTGTCCCTTTGCTTTGAATTTTCTCTGATCTAGACTTCTACCCAAACAGAACTCATTATTTTCTCCATAAAAACTGTTCTTCTTCCCATATTTCCTATCCTTTGTAATGATGTCAGAATATACCCAGTTTCAATCCTAATCTCCTAAACTGGAAATCTTGGAGCTATTCATTCTCTCTCTCTCTCTGCCTTGCACACACTATATACATACACACATTTCTCTGCCTTTCCCAATCCAACTGAACTTTAAATACAGCTGATTCTATCACAGTGTTTAATGAATCTATCTTCTGCTTGCTGTCCATACAACCACCATTCTAGGTAAGGCCTGGATTGTATCTTACTAAGACTATTGAATCCTTTTCTGAAGGATAGATAAAAACAAGACTTCCAGCCACAGCCATTGTGTATGAATTTATGATTAAGGGAAAGTTATACCAACAACAGAGCCCTGGTGGTGCAGTGATTAAGAGATCGGCTGCTATCTAACAGGTTGGCAGTTCAAATTCACCATCTACTCCTTGAAAACCCTATGGGGCAGTTCTCCTCTGTCTTATAGGGTCTCTATGTGTTGGAATCAACCCAGCGGCAATGGGTTTGTTTGTTTGTTTGTTTTTAACACCAACAACAGTCTACCAATTTACTACACTTTTCTGATGACTTAGGCCTTTGTTCCAAACTCCTGTATTAGGAATAAGATGACATGCCAGCTGGAAGAATTGCTTAAGTCTGGACTAGATGCTGGTCTATTTCAGGCTCCTTTCTCCTGGGATAATCATTGTTTTTTGTTGGCCTTCTGGGAGTAGAGGGGGATGGCGGAGGATGAGGACCAGGCTCAGTTCTATCTTATCTCACTGGCTATATGGAAAATGGTTTATAGGCAGGAGAAGCACTCTAAGAAAGAAAAGGATGTCAAGGAGCAAGATCCCTCCAAACATTTTTCCATATGAGATCAAGAACTTTTCCCCCTTTGCTCCTGCTTTTCTTCAGAAAGCCCCACCTCCTAGTACCACAACCCAGCCTTGGGTTCTCAGTCTTAACCCATTACTGAAGCTTGATCTACCCCTTGAGAGTAGAGCTCAGAAAGGGAGAGAGACTTGGATGTCTCCCAGAGTAGTGTTGTTGTCATATTACGAGTCATGAGATGGTTCATTAAAAACATGCAACGCTATAGAGTGGAAAAGAATAGGACAGAATGGAATAGAAAGTATTAAATTGCACGAGGTAAGAGTATAACCTTTTCATGAAACCTTTGTTTTATTTATATGTGGGGATAATTGTGTATATATGTGTGTATCAATTGGATCACAGTATAAAATATATTTTTACAATGAGTCATGTTATAAAAAGTTTGGAAGCCACTGTCAGGTTAGATTGCATAGACAACAATCTCTCTGCTTCTAGTTTTTCCCCTTTGCTACATCCTCTTCTGCCAAATAGCCATCTGAATAGTCTTTACAAACCGATATGATCATACAACTACCCTGTGTAAAGACCACTACTCATAGGACTGATTCATAAGCAAGACATTCAAGATCTTCAGTAATCCATTTACAACTATTTTCCATTCTCATTTATTGCTGCATTCCTACTTATTGGTCTACTCTACCTTTTTACAAAATTGACTTTCAACATTTGTCATTTTGCCTTCACACATATTGTTCTTTGGCCTAAAATGTCATTTTCAATTCTCTACTTGTCTAAATCCAACTGATTAAAATCATATATTTTAAAAAATAATAGTATTTCTCTTATTATAAAACTTGGAAACTCACAGAGATTACTGAGTATAAAATAAATTCACTCATAATCTCCGTAATTCGGAAATATTATTATTTTGTATATATTTTCTAGCCTTTGTTTCAAAGTATGCACATATATGTATATATACATACATATAGATATCTACACACACACACATACACTCACATATATATTTAGAGTCCTTCTTTTTTTACTTAATAGATAATGAAAATTTTCCAATATCATTAAATATTCTTTAAAAATATGTAATGGATGCATTACATTTTATTACATAATTATTATTGAACATTTAAATAGTTTCTAGTATTTTATTCTTTTAAATAGTGCCTTGATATATGTCTTTATGTGTTCCTCTGATATTTTTCACCTTAGAATAAAATATTAGATTTGGATACTTGGTAAAATTGTATTAACATTTTTAAGGCCCTTGCTTGATTGTTCTTTCATAAGAAGTGTATAAAATGTCGCCGTTTGTGCCAATACTGCATATTATCACTTAAAAATGTTTGCAAGTCTGATAGCTGAAAAATAATTCTGCATTATTTTAATGTGGATTTTCTGAGTACTGGTTAATTTTTTCATGTTCCTTAGTCATTTATATTGCATTTTGAAAAAAATTGCTTTCCCTGGGCCTTTGTCCAGTTTTGATTAGGCATTTGTATTTCCCCTCCCCCCTTTATTTTTCATATTATAAATCCTGTTTATTCTTTAAGGCTCAATTTAAAACACACTTTCTCCATGGGACTTTCCTCTAGTTCCTTAGTTTGAATCTATGTTTTTCCATAACACATTATTTGTACCTTTATTTAGTGATCAGTTTAGTCTGCTGTGTTGGTTAATATCTTCCCCCACTTAATTACAAGATATTTGAGGTTGAAAAGCTTTTCTTATTTGTTTTTGTATCTGTATCCAGTAAAATGCACAGATTAGGTATTCAGTATATTGTTGATACTCTTTTCAATGTGAAATTTGAAAGCTAGATAGCAAAGCCTTCTCTTTTCAAAGTGAAATTTGATAAGTTATTTTTCCTACATGCTTTTAGAATATTCTGCCTGAGGCTGCACTTACTAATATTTAGGAAAATTCAATGAGCACAGAATGTTTTCTTCTTAGGGTGTTGGGAGTGGGAGAGAGCAGTGCACTCTGTAAAGTCTGCTTGGTCATGCTTCCTAATTCCATTTAGAATAATTTCACCAGCAGTAAAGGTTTTGTAACCTGGGTGATGTGAAGTTTCTCTTTTCTTCCTCTTTCCTTCAACACTGTGGTGCTCTGCCTTAAATGCACTTGCAGGTCATTTGAGATCATTTAAATTACATGGACAAATTGGTCAGAGGTTAGAATCATAAAATGCAATTGCTAGATTGGACCTCAGAGATCACCTAGTCCCAAACCTTAGACCCTCTACCAGGTTCTACTCCAGAATCATTCCTTCCTTGAGATAACATTGGCCTCCCAGAGAGAGAGTAAAACTCAGAAAGCCTCAGGGTCAGGGGCAAATTCTTCCTTGCCATTCTTCATCTAGAGGGTCCATCCCTCTGAGCACTTACCCTGGAGAAGAGCAGGAGTTGATCCACCAGCCCCTGGGGCCAGAAACAGGTGCCACTGCAGAGTCTTGCAGGGTCACACCCCTGCCTGCTTCTTTGGTGCTGTTCTCCAGGAGTGGTATAGCCCCCACATACTAGTGTTTTCTGTCATCTTCTGGTTGTTCTAGTCAATTTCATCCCTTTGATGTGGTCTATGAAGGAATCTGGTATGTACTGAGCCTCTTGTATGCCACACTGTACTAAGAACTTTGCAGTTCTTCTATCATTGTTTCTTTCATGTGCCCATGTTACTTACGTTTGAAGAATTGAGGCTCAGTAGTTAAACTATTAAGGTCACACAGCTGGTAAATAGTAAAGTGAGGACTTGAACCTAGGTTTCCCTTATCCAGAGCTTGTGAGACTTTCACTACATCATTCTTCAATTCAAGGAAGAATGACCTGCATTACTGAAAGGGTGCATGCATTCTTGGGAGACTTTCTTCCTCTGAATTTTGGGGGAGAAGGGAAAAGACTTGTTTTAAGATAAATTTATTTTGAAAGTTAATCGTAGGTGCTCTGAATAAAGACCGAATTAGTGCTTAAAGGGATGGTGCAAAAAATTCGAAACATACTGTTGTCGTTAGTTGCTGTCCAGTTGACTCTGACTCATGGCAATCCTGTGAGCAGAGTAGAACTGCGCTTCATAGAGTTTTCAAGGCTGTGACCTTTCAGAAGCAGATCGCCAGATCATACTTTTAAAGCATCTCTGGGTGTATGTGAACCACCAACCTTTTGGTTAGTAGCCCAGCGCTTAACCATTTGTGCCACCCAGGGGATCCAGAAACGTAGTAGGTGACCAAAAATAATTATTGAATGAAAACGTGTGATAAGTTTATTTTAATCAATAATATGTTTAGTTTAACCAAGAAATGAGACTTAAAAAAAAAAAAAAAATTGCCGTCGAGTTGATTCTGACTCACAGTGACCCTATGGGACAGAGTAGAACTGCCCCAAAGGATTTCCAAGGCTGTAATCTTTACAGAAGCAGACTGCCATATCTTTCTCCCACAGAGTGGCTGGTGGATTTGAACAGCCAACCTTTCAGTTAGCAACCAAGAGCTTAAACCACTGTATCACCAGGGCTCCTTAAGTGAGACTTAGTATCCACAATACCAGGAGACATTACTGCAGAGTAGTTATAATCACAGATCCTAGAGTTAGTCAGAACTGGATTTAAATCCTAGTTTTGCAACAAATACTTTATCTCTCTGAACCTAAATTTACTTATTAGGTGTAATAATACCTATCTCTCGGGCATTCAATGAGATAATGGGTTCATTCATTCATGTATTCATTCTTTTGACAAATTGTTTTTGAATATTTACTATTTTCATGATAGTGGAAACGCAGGCATGAACAAGACATATACACGATTTCCGCCCTAAGAGAACTGACAGTCTAATGGTTAAACACAAGGTGTTTGTCATGGTGTCAGGCATATGTTAAGCACTAATAAATGGTAGACAATATTATTATTATCACTATTATTATGAGTGTGCACTTCTACAATTGCTTGTAATTTTGACATATCATACATTTGATAATAGGTGTGAGGCCTAGTTAACATTTTCCTGTATTGGCATTTCTAATTAAAGGATATGGTCGTAAGGTAACAAGCAATTATCGTTAACAAAGGAAGTACTATATAATCAGAGCCTTGCTTCAAGAATGTAGGATTTCTCCTCTCCTCCTTACTTGACTGTTATTCTGCCTTTAGCCACATGAAACACTCAGAACAGAGTCTGGCACAATGAATACCTATCAGTTGAAAAGAAGAATGCATGAATGAATGAAAGTTGTGCAAGCTCTAAACACAGTATCTGGCTAGTGACTACAGAGAAGGATGCTATCTGGGTGTGAATTTTACAATGATAGTCTCTGTGTAATAAGAGCCCTAGGACTTTTCTGCAAACTTCAGCACTTTAACCTGAGAAAATTCCAAGGTGGGCGACTCTAAGCAAGAGTTATTTTTAACATCGCTTGATTACGATGGGGGAAGAAAAAGTGAAAAGGCTGAATATGCAATAATCATCTAATGCAAAGGAAGAATTTAAGTCTGAGGGAGTTAAATGCTGAAATAGTTATTCAGCTATTTTTCTACGGACCCATATATTTCACAGTGAGTGCCTTTAAGTGTAACTGTTTGAGTTAGTATTTTATACTAATTTACTATGTTTTGCAATTCATATGTAAGAATTTAATGCCTTATTCAACGGAAATAACTTTTACATGCACTTAGAGCATATCCTGGAAAGTGTTTAGTAATGGAAAGAACATGTGGCATGGAGCTTTGAACGGGTTTCTGCCATATCAGATCCACATTCATAAAGGCAAATTTGTTTATGTGGGTCAAATTTCATTTCAAAAAATACCTGTTTACAAAAGATGAGAATGCCCAGGTACTAATTTTATATTATGAAATCTGATCGTTTAATATTGTATCTACTATTACGTCCACTAATGTGATATTATCAAAAGTATAATAAAAAATACTTTTATGAGTTTAAGATCATGGAATTTGACCCATACATTGTTTAACTACGACTTAACTGGCATAATTCCTAGACCATCTGGAGAAATCTTCTTTTCTTAATAACATGTGCAAGTGTTAGTGATTATTTAATTTCAATATTTTTACATTGTAATTCAAACTCATTACCACCATGAAGAAATGAAGTGATCAATGTGAAAATATTTTTACCTTTAAAGACATAACCGTAATAATTTTAATAGGTAGGCCAAGTAGTATTGATAATGAAGCCTGAAGAAGTTATAGTTTTCTCCCACCCTTCCACCCCGCTATCACTTTAGGTAAGCATTGTAAGTTACAAGGATAATATGTATTTACTGAAATATTCAGAGAATTAATATTTAACCCATAAATTCTGACCTGCATCAGCTACTGTTTTTTCTTTTGCCTTCTAAAAGAAACATGCTCTCATTATGTACTGAATATAAATCAGAGAACCAATGCATCAGGGACCCACATCACCTTTCAAAATCTATCTGTACACAAACTCTCATGTATCCGCAGCCATAATTGTATGCATGTGTGCACGATGATTGCACACAGTGTGTAAAAACCTTGTTACGGTGGGCGAGCATTTATGAAAATAGAAATCAGAACTAGTTTAAGCCAGACATGGTGTGGGTAGGTAATATAAAAGCTTCTTTCTGCGTGACCTTCTAAGTTGGCTGTAGCATCCCAATTCTGAGCTAAAACCTTCATTGCTATTCTAGTCATAGAATTCAAAGATGGAAAACACCTATTAGGTTACTTAGTTTATCCCCCAAGGGCCAGTACTGAAGATTAGTCTGATAGCATATTTTATTCCTTCTTCTCCTCCTTCAGGATTTGGTCTACCCTCATACTAAGTTGTCTGCACTGATAGGGTTCAGTTTGTTTCTTTGGATAAGTATGTTCTCCCAGATATGCATTTCTATAACACTTAGATACATTTTCTAGTTTGCAAATACTGTCGTGTGCTTGTAATCAGATCTAGACAAATGATTTTTTTTTGCCCTTCATAGTACCAATCATCTGCTTGTAGCCTCCAAAGCAATGTGGAGGTCATAATAACAACAGCTAACATTAACAGCTTAAAATATACCAGGAATTTCTCCAAGGACTTTACATATGTTACATATTTAATCCTTCTAAGAGCTTTTTGAGACAGGTTCTAAATATTATCCGTTTTACTGAGGGATCTGAGGCACAGGTTCACTTGCCTCGAGTCACAGGACTGGGCAGGGAAGGAGCTGGGGTAGGAATTCAGTAACCTGGCTTCAGAACCCATGCCCATAACCACTAGGCTGATTAGAGTGAGGAAAATGAGGGAAACAGCATGTGCTTTGGAGCTAGATGGACCTTGTTTTGAATATTGGTTCCGCCAAAATTTTTGTGAATTTATGCAAGTTAATGATCTTTGCCGACTCTCAATTCTTTTGTCTGGGTTGTGGGGTTAACAATACCCCCATTTTAGGATTTTTATGAGGACTAAATAAGAAAATGCATATCCAGCCCTAAGCACAGTTCAAGGCATATGGTCAACATCAGACAAATGTTGGTTACCTCCTTATTGAAGCTCTCCTTAATATCATGGAGGTAGGCTGGCCCCCATCTTACTTTCTTCTCACCCATTCATATATCCTTCTGAAAGTAAGTTTTCCAAGGGAGGGGACTTTGTTCTCCACATGAAGGCATATGTTTGAGCTCAAGAGTGTTCAAGATTTTGTGATATGGAGCACTATCCTTGTAGAATCAAGCTAGACACAGTCTGAGCAATGCCTTCATTTTATTTCATGTTTAGTTGGTAGACACTGTATGGAGATAGTCCCCAACTTAAAAATTAGGTTTTGTTCCAAAATTTTGCTGCATTCCAGAACTGGAGCATGTTTTCTTCTAATTCACTAAGTTGTAAATTAAATTTAGGTCATTAGATTAGCTAATAAAATCTTTTTTAGCTCATAAGAAACTATTATATAATAGTGGCCTATAGCAACAATAGTAGTTGATTTGCTTGCCACAGCTAAATTCCCCTTCTAGCTTAATCTGTTCCACTTACAGCCCTGGAAGAGGCAGAACTAGGTACTACAAGTCCCACTGGCCTTTGCTAACGGGAGGAATTTTAGAGACCTTACAGACCTTTTCAGTCCCCTCATATGCACGCGAAAGCTGGACAATGAATAAGGAAGACCGAAGAAGAATTGATGCTTTGAATTGTGTTGTTGGGCAAGAATATTGAATATACCATGGACTGCCAAAAGAACCATGTCTTGGAAGAAATACAGCCAGAATGCTCCTTAGAAGCCAGGATGGTGAGACTATGTCTCACATACTTTGGACATGTTATCAGAAGGAATCAGTCCCTGGAGAAGGACATCATGCTTGGTAAAGTAGAGGGTCAGTGAAAAAGAGAAGACCCTCAACAAGATGGATTGACACAGTGGCTACAACAATGGGCTCAAGCATAACAATAATCACGAGGATGGCACAACACCGGGCAGTGTTTCGTTCTGTAGTACATGGGGTTGCTATGAGTTGGAACCGACTAGATGGCACCTAACAACAGCAACATAGATCCTTACACTGAACCAGTACAATAACTGGCTGGTGGTCCAAGACTTGCTCTCCCTAGAATTTGAACTGAGTCACAAAAACAATAGTCTAACTATGTTGAACACTGAGGCACTACCTTTATGAAGAGTTGGGGACAGAGTCCATGCTATAGCTGTGTTATGGTTGGAGCAAAAGCAGACAAGTTGGGATGCAGGAAGAGGAGAATGAAGCAGATGCACAGCAGAGAAAGAAGCCATGTGACTCAGAGAGTGAGATAGAGTGAGTAGGTGCCTGATGACTTCCAGTTCATCAAAGGCCTGGCTGTTAGGTTCTAAAATTGGATCTCATAAAATCCTCCTGTATTATTTTACTAAATCCTTCTTAAACTAGTTTGAGTGGGTTTCTGTTATAGGTAACAAAATGATTCCTGACAAAGCAGAAGTTCCTAGCCCAGAGCCCTTCTCAACTCAGAGTTAACTTTTTGCTAGTCTGGCTGAGTATCAAGGGGTGGCTAGGTAGAGGCTCTGATATTTGGGCATGATAGTATTAGGGGAGAGCTTGAGGATTTGGAAGAAGAGAACAGATAGGAGTACTGGCTTTGACACGAGCCTGTTTTTGTTAATTCTTAATTCATAAGGCATTGCTGCCATCTTCTCAGGGTCTTCCCTGGCATTTACAATCCACCGCTCTCATTCTTATTTACACCATTCTTATACTAAACGTCTTTTTGCTTCTCTCTACTTATACAAATTTTATTCCTCCTTCATTGTACCAAAAGATGAGTCATGGAGAGTTACAGAGTTTTATGGCCAGAAGAGGACAAAGCCATCTAGTTCAAAGACTGAAAGAAGTTACCCAAGGTCATTTGGCTAGAAAGTAGTACTGCTAGGTCTTGAACACAGGTTCTGATCTCAGTAGTTTTTCCACTAGACAATGCTGCCTGTAGCCCACTGGGTTTTGTCCTCCTCTTAGTCAAGCAGAGTGGTCTCCTTACAATGCAATATTTAATTGCATATTCTCTGGCTTATTTACCTGGCTCTTGTGCTTTGTTATTGTTGTGTGCTGTTGAGTTGATTCCAACTCATAGTGACCCTAAAGGACAGAGTAGGACTGCCACATAGGGTTTCCAAGGCTGTAATCTTTACGGAAGCAGACTGCCACTTCTTTCTCCCACAGAGTGGATGGTGGATTCAAACTGCCGACCTTTTGGTTAGCAGCTGAGCACTTAATCACTGCTACACCAGGGCTCCCTTTGGCTCTTGTGCTACTCATGTTTATCTTTACAGACTGCAAGCTTGTTGAAAGCAGAAACAGTACTTTCTTTTAGTTTTTATTTCCTCCTAGAACTTCATATGATGCTTGATATATAAATGATCAATATATTTCTGCTTATTCCTTAGGTGATAGAAAATATCGTGTGGGAATGAATGAGGAACCTCAGAGGTTTCCAAAGCTGATATCTACAAAAGAGGAAGAACATTCCCAACAGAGCCAAGTCCCATGAGAACAGTTTTATTTTACAACCTCTAGGGGCAGAAAATTTTAGTTGTGATGCTAGGGATTGGACACTTACTCATTATAAGGGAGAGTCAGGATTAAGTTATGTTTTAATGAGGATTAGGTTATGTTTGTTAAGCTGCCACCCTTACTTAAGTCATCACCCTTACTTAAGTCATGACCCTTCACACCCTTGCTAGAGTCACACCTTTTATCTTACAAGAGATAAAAGGAGAGAGAAGTGAGCAGAGAGAGAGGGACATCAATACCACTAAGAAAGAAGAGCCAGGAGCAGAGCATGTCATTTGGACCCGGAGTCCCTGCGCTGAGAACCTCCTAGACCCAGGGGAAGATTGATGCCAAGAGACATGGAGATCTCCAAGGCATGCCAGGCCCACAGATATTAAAAGGAGACAAGGAGAGAAAGCCTTCTCCTAGAGCAGACGTCCTGAATTCAAACTTCTATCCTCCTAAACTGTGAGAGAATAAATTTCTGTTTGTTGAAGCCATCCATTTGTGGTATTTCTGTTATAGCAGCATCATATAAGTAAGATAGGCATCAATCTAAACTGGATACTAAGTTCCCCGTAATCTTTAGTTTACCAGATGCTCAGAGGGAGGGGCTGCTGCTCTGATGAAAGGAGGATTTTACATGAAATTGAAGCCCTTAGCTGTCCAATTACCAGCAAGACATCTAATCTTCCTGAAATTAAGTTTCCTCATCATACAGAGTGAATAATAATAAGTCATTGTAAATGCCAACTTAGATAAAGTATGCACATGTCTTTTACAGTGTGAAGTGTTTTGTAAGTCTAGAAATAATAATTATTTCTCTCTTGAAGTTTGTTAAACCAATTGCCATCCACACACTCATAGCAACCTCAAGAGTGTCAGAGTAGAACTCTGCTCCATAACGTTGTCAATGGCTAAATTTTTGGAAGTAGATCTCCAGGCCTTTCTTCTGAGGCACCTCTGGGTGGATTAGAACCTCCAACCTTTTGGTTAGCAGCCAAACGAACACGTTAACAGTTTGCACCAAGTTTGTAGACATCTTTATAAAGCTGTCTTCTCCTCTTTGTTGGACATGGATGGACCAAGATGATTTTCTAGTACAAGCAATGCTCCGATGTCACTGGCCAACTCTGTCTTCTGTATATGTAACAGGACGTGTCATGCCACCAAGCCTTTGCCCGTGCTATTCCCTCCTTCTGGAGTCATCTCCCCTATGTCCCTTCCAATTTGCCTTCTCTGATAGGCACAACTTTACTCATCTTTCAAAGTCCAGCTGAAGCCCCTACCTCTATGAAGTCTTCTCTGGTAACCTCTCAGGAAGAATTAATTGTATCATCCTCTATGTTGACCCACTTTTAGAATCTCTTTAGACTGTATTGTAATTAACCAAAACCAGAAAATCAAACCCTTTTCCATTGAGTCGATTCCTACTCATACAGACCCTATGGGACAGGGCAGAACTGTCCCATTGGGTTTCCAAGGCTGTAATCTTTATGGAAGCAGACTACCCCATCTTTCTCCCATACAGTGGTTGGTTGGACCTTTTGGTTAGTAGTCAAGCACTTAACCACTGTGCAACCAGGTCTCCTTGTATTGTATTGTATACCAAACCAAAACCAAATCCATTGTCTTTGAGTCGATTCTGTCTCATAGCAACCCTATAGGACAGAGTCGAACTGCCCCATAGAGTTTCCAAGGAGCACCTGGTGGAATCGAACTGCCGACCTGTTGGTTAGCAGCCGTAGCACTTAACCACTATGCCACCAGGGTTTCTGTATTGTAATTAGCTGTGTATAAATCAGTCTCTTTAACCAGTTCAGTGTTTTTTGACTGATGTGTCAAGATTGACAGATATATCATGAACCTTCCCCAAGTATACTACCAAAATTTGCTTCAAATTAAGGTTTATTTTTGTCAAAACTGAGTACACACGTTTATGACAGTGACTTCCATCAGAAGGTACAATGAGCTGAGCAGGTTGTGCAAAATGGTATACAGCAGGGTGTTATTTGCTTCAAGAAGAGGTAAGACTTGTTAACATCAGGACAGTAATGAATAAAGACCAGAAATTTATGTCAAATCAGGGCGGTTCACAGTTATACCCCCACAGTGAGACAGTGCTATGTGATCACTAGAGGCAAGTAAATGCCTTTAAATGTTCCCTCAAATTTCTAGTATTTGAGAATGTCTCACAAACACGAAAATAATGGAGGACCACTGTACTCTATTTTTGAGTTTCTCCAGGGTGTGCATTATTATTTGAATGGAAAAAAATGAGTAATACATAAGAATCAGGGCTGGTTGATCCCAAAAGGTAATTTGTCAAGTAATTTTTAGGATAACTGTTAAGTTGGGCACTTTTCTCAGGTGAAATAAAGAGTTTTTTTGATAAAGAGATCATCAGTGGGCCACAATTTCCGGAAACTTAAGAAAATGGGTCTACTTCATTTTGTGGTTGAGTTTGGTCTTTGAAATCAGATGGATTAGATCTGGGCTCCAATCCCGACTTTGTTATTTACTAGGTCTTTGTCTTGGTTGCCTAACATCTCCAAGTCTCTGTTTTCTTGTCTTTAAATAAGGATAATAGAATTTATCAGTCAGAATGATTTGGGCTATAAGTGACAGATATTTTAAAAATCAGGTAATTGATTATTTCACATAGTCAGAAGTTCAAAGGCACAATGGCACCCAGGTTGTTAGATACAATGACCCAGTGATGTTATCAAGAATCCAGGTACTTTCTATGTTTCAGCATTATCATCTTCAGGGTTAGCTTCATTTAGAGGGAAAATGGGAGCCCACATATTTTACTGAGTCTTGCTTTGGAGTGAGGGAAATTTTATCTGAAGACCACTGGGTTCATTTTCCAAACCAATGACTGGCAATGAGGACAGAACTATCATGACTGGCACAGACCAATCATCTGGGAAGGAATGAATGCTGGAGGGTCAACTACAGCCACTATCCAATTTTTTTTTTTTTTAATTAGAGAAAACAGTGTTTCCTAAACTCTTAGCTCATTGTTGGAAAATTATAGGTATAGGGTAGTTCTTCTTATCACCCACCTACCAATTCAGGCCTAAAAAGTCTACCTCACTTTTCCAATTTGCAAGATCTTTTGCACTTTTCTTTTTTCTTTTATTTAAAAATTGTTCTTTGCCTCAATTCTTCCTTTCACCTCTGGTCAAGTTTTGCCAGGTCTGTGTTTCACATACTACTGGGGCTAGCAGTGAGTCTTTTAATGCATTGATGTCTCTTTGCCTACCTGCTAGTTCTTTTTAGATATTGTCTTTTGGAAAATCTCTTGTGGTCTGAGTAGTATGAATTTGTTATATGCATGGTGTTGAGGAAGAAAGGAAGAAATTACCAGGAATTATGAATCAGGCACTGAGTTAGGTGCCTTCATGTAGAATTTGGTTGAAAGAAACCTGGACTAAGTGCTGTCTCTCCTACTCACCAGCTGGGTAACACTATAAGTTCACAGTTTCTTATGGGCTTCAGTTGTCTGTTCCATAAGATAAGGATGACCTAGGGATGAAATAAAATTCTGCTGAAGATCATTAAAAAATGATTGCAGCAGTATATCAACATGGAACTGACAGAAGTTCAAGTTGGATTCAGAAGAGAACATGGAATGAGGGATATCATTGCTGATGTCAGATGGATCTTGGGTGAAAGCAGAGAATATCAGAAAGATGTTTACCTGTGTTTTATTAACTATGCAAAGGCATTTGACTGTGTGGATCATAACAAATTATGGATAACATTGCAAAGAATGGGAATTCCAGAACACTTAATTGTGCTCATGAGGAACCTGTACATAGACCAAGAGGCTGGCATTCGAACAGAACAAGAGGATACTGTGTGGTTTAAAGTCAGGAAGGGTGTGTGTCAGGGTTGTATCCTTTCACCATACTTATTCAATCCGTATGCTGAACAAATAATCCAAGAAGTTGGGCTATATGAAGAAGAATGCAGCATCAGGATTGGAGGAAGACTCCTTAACAGCCTGTGTTATGCAGATGACGCAACCTTCCTTGCTGAAAGTGAAGAGGACTTGAATCACTTACCGATGAAGATCAAAGACTACAGCCTTCAGCATGAATTACATCTCAACATAAAGAAAACAAAAATCCTCACAACCAGACCAATAAGCAACATCATGATAAACGGAGAAAATATTGAATTGTCAAAGATTTCATTTTACTTGAATCCACAATCAACACCCATGGAAGCAGCAGTCAAAAACTCAAACTACTTATTGCACTGGGCAAATCTGTTTCAGAAGACCTCTTTCAAGTGTTAAAAAGCAAGGGTGTAACTTTGAGGACTAAGGTGTGCTTGACCCAAGCCATGGTATTTTCAGTTGCTTCATACACAAGGGAAAGCTGGACAATGAATATGGAAGACGGAAGAATTGATGCATTTGAATTACGGTGTTGGTGAAGAACACTGAATATACCATGGACTGTCAAAAGCATGAACAAATCTGTCTTGGAAGAAGTACAGCCAGAATGCTCCTTAGAAGCAAGGATAGTAAGACTTCGTCTCACGAACTTTGGACATGTTATCAGGAGGAACCAGTCCCTGGAGAAGGACATTAAAGCTGAGGTTCAGTGAAACAGAGAAGACCCTCAGTGAAATGGATTGACACAGTGGCTGCAACAATGGGCTCAAACATAGCTATGATTGTGAAGATGACAAAGGACTATGCAGTGTCTCTTTCTGTTGTACAAAGGGTTGCTATGAGTTGGAACTAACTGAACGGCACCCAGCAAGAACAAAGGGATCAAGAAGATAATGAGTGTGGAAAGGTTTCATAAACAGTTTAGCTCTGTGAAAATACTAGTTATATTTTCCTCCTCTAGGTAGCTTGTTTGTGTAACATATAAGCATGGTAATCAGATGGACATACTCTGCCCAAGGGGAAGGCGCAAACCAAAAAATGTAAATGATTTGATCTGGGAGCAGCTTCCTATGTTTAAAGGAAAAAAAAAAGCATGTCTCTTCTCGTTCTCTTCTGCAGGAACTTTCCCACACTTGAGATTTCTAGTGACCTCAGTGGAGTCTCTCGGTGCTCAGAAAGTTTCTTTGACTTCACTGGAACAATGTGGATGGTTTGTTTGATCTTTATATCTGTGTGGAGAGTTCCCCACAAGGAGAAGCAGAATCATCTGCTCTTTTGTGGATTGATGGACAAAATGTCACAAACATCTACACATTTGGTAAATCAATAAAATGCACTCAAGGATGAGTGCCATTTTCTGCGGTGTTCTTTTCTGAGGCTGAAGACTTTAGCAGTCAGAGTTGTATTTCAAAGAATGAGAACTACCATTCCTTGGAGAGTAGCATCAAAAACAGGTGACTTTCAGGGATATTCTTTGGCCTGATGTAAAATGGAAACAGACACTGCACATGGCTTTGTTTAGGAGCTTGAAAGTTGAACATGGGAGGAGTTCTTAGCTCAATGTTCTTCCAGATTGTAGAAACCAGTTGGTATTTCCTGACAAGGCCAACCTCTTGCCAATCTACATCTCTTAGCTAAGCTATTTTAACTCTGGTCTTCGACTGATATTTCTCCTAGCAACACATCTTCTCCTAAACAAAAACAGATTTTCCGCACTGTCTTGTTCACTCTTTCCTTCTATTGACCAGCATTTGTAACCCAGTCTCATCACTTTCTGTTGTTGTTGTTAGTGCTCTGGAGTCAGTTCTGACTCATAGCAGTGACCATATGTATAACAGAACCAAACGTTGCCCGGTACTGTGCCGCCCTCCCAATCATTACGTTTGAGCCCATCGTGGCAGCTACTGTGTCAGTCTATCTCGTTGAAGGGCTTCCTCTTTTTCATTGACTCTCTACTTTACCAAGCATGATGTCCTTCTCCAGGGACTGGTTCCTCTTGATCACATGTCCAAAGTATGTGAGCCAAAGTCTCACCATCCTTACCTCAAAGGAGCATTTTGGCTGTACTTCTTCCAAGACAGATTTGTTCATTCTTCTTGCAGTCCATGGTGTGTTCAGTATTCTTCGCTAACACCCGAATTCAAACGTGTCACAGTGGCTTCACTAGGGTTGGTGTCACCTAGTTCAGTAATTCATGGTGTCACTATCCCCTCATGGACCTCCTCCCATACCAGATCATACAAAATCCGTAGTAATGTTTTTTGTACTACTGTTACTCATAAATCATAATTCCTGTACATCACTCCTTCTTTTCCCTTAATTCTACTTCATTCTCAAAAAAGTTATTGATATAGGCTCACAAATACTAATTACTGCAATAGTGTAGCTAAAACACTAGAAAATTTGACAAAATCAGCTACTATAAAAACACGAGCAGCGAGGAAAACAACAGTGTGTGCTTGTAGCAGGTACAGAGAAAACCACGTGATTTGAAGGATCATTGTAATTGGGTAATGATGACAGCTCTGACTGGAGCACATTAGAAGCTTCAAAAAGTAAATTAGCATGGAGTTTTAGCCTTGTAGGTATACTGATGCATGTAAGCCGGGCTTATGAAAAACGTTGTTATAACTCACTACAGGGGTATTTTAATAAAAAAATAATAAATTTCTGCTGTAACACTGCACAATAATGTTATGGGCAGACACTTTGGTGTCATTCCCTCTGACAGTGTCATCCAGTGCTGTCCACACCCCCCGAACCCTTCTAATGACACCACTGTACGTCAATTCTTTGGTCTTCCTTTTTCAATGTCCAGCTTTCACATGCTTATCAGGTGATTGAAAATATGATTGCTTAGTCCTCAATCTTAGTAATTGTTTTTCTTTTTTATTCTTTCTTTAACCTCATTATTTTATGGTTTTCTCTTTATTCTTTTAAGTTGATAAGCTAGGTCAGCACTGTTCAATATGGGAGCCACTAGCCAACTGCAGCTATTTCAATTAAAATCAAATAAA